>CM035849.1:60697531-70322531 GCA_020510985.1 Pholidichthys leucotaenia | reverse complement strand
ATTGAGGTAACTGTATAGTCCACTATATCTAAATTCACTATATAGTGAGTAGGGAGTGAGTGAGTGAACATTCCGAACAGAGCCAGGTAAATCAGTCAGAGCGAGCAGACTGGAAAGGCAGCCAAGATGAGTCATGTGACCCGAATACCAAGCACTGATTTGCCCTGTGGAGTTATCTGCTTTTGTAAAAAACGCTTCCACCGTTTATTGGCTTTTGAAAAAAAACCAAACATGAATTTGTAGTGTCTGTAACATAGGACATAGCCTATCAGCTTCTGAGACAAAACGATTTGAATTTCTATAAATATGTAATGTTAACAGTTGTTTGATGTAAAGAGTGAAATTTTCATGGAAGTGGCATTTATCAGTTTTTGCAAACAAACTCTTTATATATATATATATATGTGTGTGTGTGTGTGTGTGTGTGTGTATGTATATATATGTACACACACACACACACACACACACATATATACAGAGTGTGTGTGTGTGTGTGTGACCCGTACTGGCAAAATAAGTCGGAACGTGCACTGCGTCATTACGAGCAGCAGGCAGGAGAAGTCATAAATCATGACTCTTTCATTGTTTGCCAGCGGCAAGTCCCAGGAAAAAGCCCATGTGTGCCTGGTATCATTGGAAAGCTCACAAAATGTACTTCTAAAAATATATGTTTTTGTGGAAGACATAACTACCGACCGATCGAGCGCGAGTTTTAAACCTAGCCAAAATATAAACAAATCGTCTTTTTCCGGGTCAGTTTTTGCACACTTCCTATAAATCAAATATCATTTTGCAGGTCTTTCAATACAGAATATGGAACAAAAATGTTACCTCAGTTTTGATAATTTCCTCAAAGTGGCTTATTTTGCCAGCACGGGTCTCTCTCGCTCGCTTTCTCTCTGCCTCTCTCTCTCGCTCTCTCTCTCTCTCTCTCTCTCTCTCTCTCTCTCTCTCTCTCTCTCTCTCTCTCACACACACACACACATACATGCAGTATATAAAGTAAAATATAATAGAAGTCAAAATAATCAACACACAGCCATTAATGTCTAAACCACTGGTAACAAAAGTGAATATACCCTTAAGTGAAAATGTCCAAATTGTGCCCAAAGTGTCAATATTTTGTTTGGCCACCAATATTTTCAAGCACTGCCTTAATTCTCTTGGGCATGGAGTTCACTAGAGCTTCACAGGTTGCCACTCGAATCGTCTTCCACTCCTCCATGACGACATCACGAAGCTGATGGATGTTAGAGACCTTGCGCTCCTCCATCTTCTGTTTGAGGATGCCCCACAGACGCTCAATAGGGTTTAGCTCTGGAGACATGCTTGGCCAGTCCATCACCTTTACCCTCAGTTTCTTTAGCAAGGCAGTGATCATCTTGGAGGTGTGTTTGGGGTTGTTATCATGTTGGAATACTGCCCTGTGGATCATGCTCTGCTTCAGTATGTCACATTGCATGTTGGCATTCATGGTTCCCTCAATGAACTGTAGCTCCCCAGTGCCAGCAGCACTCATGCAGTCCCAAACTATGACACTCCCACCACTATGCTTGACTGTAGGCAAGACACACTTGTCTTTGTACTCCTCACCTGGTTGCTGCCACACATGGTTGACACCATCTGAACCAAATAAGTTTATGTTGGTCTCATCAGACCACAGGACATGGTTCAAGTAATCCATGTCCTTAGTCTGCTTGTCTTCAGCAAACTGTTTGTGGGCTTTCTTGTGCATCCTCTTTAAAAGGGGCTTCCTTCTGGAATGACAGCCATGCAGACCAATTTGGTGCAGTGTGCGGCATATGGTCTGAGCACTGACAGGCTGACCCTCCACCCCTTCAACCCCTGCAGCAATGCTGGCAGCACTCATACGTCTATTTTCAAAAGACAACCTCTGGATATGACGTTGAGCACATGCACTCAACTTCTTTGGTCGACCATGGCGAGGCCTGTTCTGAATGGAACCTGTCTTGTTAAACCGCTGTATGGTCTTGGCCACCATGCTGCAGCTCAGTTTCAGGGTGTTGGCAATCTTCTTATAGCCTAGGCCATCTTTATGTAGAGCAACAATTCTTTTTTTCAGATCCTCAGAGAGTTCTTTGCCATGAGGTGCCATATTGAACTTCCAGTGACCAGTATGAGAGAGTGTGAGAGCAATAGCACCAAATTAATTATAGTGTGAATGCTCCCCATTCACACCTGAGACCTTGTAACACTAATGAGTCATATGACACTGGGGAGGGAAAATGGCTAATTGGGCACAATTTGGACATTTTCACTCGGGGCATACTCACTTTTGTTGCCAGTGGTTTAGACATCAATGGCTGTGTGTTGAGTTATTTTGAGGGTACAGCAAATTTACACTGTTATACAAGCTGTACACTGACTACTTTACATTGTATCAAAGTGTCATATCTTCAGTGCTGTCCCATGAAAAGATATAATAAAATATTTACAAAAATGTGAGGGTTGCACTTACTTTGGTGAGATACTGTATATAACCCATACTTTAAAAAAAACAAAAAAACAAACATACCATTGTTTGGTGATAACACACCATGTTATCACCAAACAAACACTTTACATTGTCCTCTTACATATATATTTTCTTTTTTTTAAACTCCCCCTTCTCTCTATTTCTCTTTCATTCCTGCATGTCTGAACTGAGTTTTGATCTAAAACATCTGTTTTCACCAGCATTTCAGTCAACGTTTGCCAAAGGAGCTTAACTTAGGCTGACTTAGGTGAACTCTGCATAAGTTAGCCCAGTGCTCAGGAACTATTACAAACTGAGCGCAACTTTCACTATTTCCAAATGTCAGCAAATTTTCAGCATGCTGAAAATTCTCAGTGAATACAACTTTTGCCAGCGTTTTCCAACAAACACCAACTTTTATCAACTTTTGCCAGCAGAGCCAGACGTTTGCCAAAACGTTAGTAAAAGTTGGTCCAAACGCTGTAGTGTGAATCCACCCAAAAAAGCAGGTCCAGGATGGCAAGAAGCCTCCACAAATGCTGATCTTTATATGAGCGTCGACTGATGCTGATGTCAGCTGAACTGCACTGAGTATTCTTTTGTTTAAATTAACCTAAGTTGGCAACTGCTACACATATGCTAGCCTAAGTTGGCAAAAGTTTGACAACGCTGAATGCAACCCTGGGAAATGCTACCAAAAGTTCGTCAAAGTTTGTAAAAGTTTGTAAAAGTTGGTGTGTGCTCACAAACATAATTTCACCACCGTTTGAACTGATTTCTCTGATCTTTCAAAACGTCAGTAAAAGTCGGTCTAAACGATATAGTGTGAACCCAGCTTTATGGCGCATTCTGGGCAGGTCGTGCACAATTTTTTTAAGCTGTTGAACTGAGTCAACTAAAAACTTTTAAATGAGCAGATGTGTGTGTGTCATATAAAAACAGATTCACCAACTTATGATATACTGTATTTCTTGTTTCAAAATCACTTTAGCAGTTTCATTTCGCCATGTTGAATCCATCCATTGTTTACTTCCTGGTTCCTGCTGGCCAGGCGGGAGGAGCCTTTCATGAATGACTCATCCAGTAAAAGCATCTCCTTCCGGAGCTCCAGGTTTGCGAGGCTGTAATAGGCTGTAGAAGGCAAGGAGAGTTACCAATGACGTGTACGTGATTCGGAAGCAGGGGATGAAATGGCTACTATTTCCTAAGTGATTCGTTCAGTAATGGTAAGTGAGTCAGTACAGTTAATTCACTCAAAAGAACTAGTACATTTGAACGTATCATTCACGAACATTACAACTGTACTTTACATGCGCAGGGACGGGGTGGACTTAGTCCACTGGGGGCCTAAGGCAAAGACAGAAATGGGGCCTTACTTTTTCTTTGTTCTATACTTTGTTTTCACTTTTTGGGTATGACTTAAATTTTTATGTTATTGATTTTAAAATTGTAACCAGAGTGGTGGCCTAGGGGTAGAGCATCCGCCCCACAACCAGGAGGCCGGGGTTCAAATCCTGGCCGGGTCATGCCAAAGACCATGTAAAACTGGAACTTCCTGCTGTCCAGCTTGGTGCTCAGCAATAATGGAATGGAGGAGGGAAATATTGGTTACCCAGCCACGGTGGGTGCACAAGTCAAGTGTCCTCCCTGCGCCGGTCCCAAGCCCGGATAAAATGGGCAGGGTTGCATCAGGAAGGGTGTCCGGTGTAAAAACTTCAACTGTAAGAGGACCCACCCCAACTGTGAGACGAATTGTGTCCTGTCAAAATAAATACGGATGATGATGATGATGGAAAGGGGTAGGTGCTATATAAGCACTAGCTTCAGCCTACACCCTTTTGGTTGTTCTTATGTGTCCTACATATTTTTAGTTGTTTTGCTTGTATGTTCATTACCGAATAAAATTCACATTCATTCATTCATTCATTCAATCAGACCTTACTACCTGAAACTTATTGTACTCAGAAGTCTTCAAATGATGATATCATTCAGGTATCAGGAATTAAATCTGTAGAAAAACAAAGAAGTTTAAAGTGAAACCTTATGAGAAAAAAGGCCAAAGTTACAAGAAAAAACTACAGATTACTGAGAAAGTCATAAAATTTTGTGGAAAATGCCATTCAGATGAATAAAGATGAAAATTTACATGGAAAAAATGAAAGAATAATTGCATTGGTTTTTGAAAGAATATCTCCAAACCAACTGCAATGATGAGTGTGTGCGTGTATGTGTGGTTTAACAGTTTGTACGTTTGCAGCTGAAGTAACTTAATTATCTAGTGACATCTTGTTTTTGTGCTGAAGTGGATTACTAACCTCAGATCTTAACAAATGCAATACATGTAGACTTGTGTATTATTAAAAAACAACAATTCACATGGAAGATCTGTTGTTTGCTGACACACAATTGCCAGCAGGGTCCTGTTCACGGTCTGCTACTGGTCCGTTTTGCAGAGGCATCCATTGTGCTCCCTCCTCTGTACCATGTAGACACTAGGGAGAATATATCACACAAAAAATAAGGATAAATACAAAAAATATTAAACAGGCCCTCTCTGAACTAAATAGCAACGCTCTTTGTCTGTCAGGTGCAGTCCAAGCATGGATAATTTTTTCACACGTAAGGAGTTGTTCAGAACTCCTTATACAATGATATAGATTGATGATAATCTAGTCAGTGGTGGTAATGCACCTGTAAGCTGGTTGCCAACCACCAATCAAATCTAAAAGAAGAAAAAGAAGAAGGTGCTTAGGCCATAATGATGGCTCATCTTCAAGAACAAACTGATCAGACTCGTGGTATATAGTTCCCTCATCATCTCCTCCTCTGTGAAGGGTAGCCTAATTATCCTCAATTCTCACTTCTACAACGGCTGCTGCTGGACACAGACTTTGTGTCCCCTCTTCACTGAGAGCCTGAGGAATTTGGCTTCAGCCTGCTCACGCTATGGGCTGGAGCCAAGTTCCCGTGACGGTGGTATGATTAATAAACTCTCCTTAAAACCTCAGCATCGCTGCTGATTTTATCATCCGCCGCACTGTGTGCCGCACACACAGCAGGTGTGTCATTTAAGCAACATGGGCTAGCGGCCGCAGCACTATCTACAACAGATAAACGTCAAGTGGACCCCTGACCAAGGGAGCACCCCAAGTGGACTCCAGGATCCAGTCTGTACATGTACAAGTACATTTTCAGTCAAGTGATTTACAAACTTATTCATAATTTTCTAAAGCCTCATTCAGAACATTTTAGTCCCACATACCTGTTATGTTGGTAATTGAGGGTGAATGACGAGACCAAGGGTGGAACTGAACACGACTTTATTGCGGACTCACACAAGTGATACAGGCGCTCCCGTCAGGCAGAGAGGTGGTCAAAGAGACTGCCCCTCTTCCTCACAGCCCTCTTATACCCTGGGTGGCGGTGGAACCAGAAAGATAGAGCCACCACCCATGTCACACAATAATACGTCCCAAGAACATCACACACACCCCCTTCCAAAAAGGTCCAAATCACACATACAATCAAGACCCTCCCCAATTTAGAACCCGAATCATGCACTAAAATTAAACAGAAATATATCAGGGCCTATGCCAGTCACACAAAACAACTAAGGCAAGGGGGAAACAGGTGGACTGCTGTTCCACCCCCCACACGGCTAGGCGGATTATTCTGCTGCCTCAACTAAACACTGTCCAATAAATTAAAACTGCCGTGTTCCTACATAAATACCAAAACACAAAACAATCCCATTATTATTATATCCCATTATTATGGGGACGGCAGTGGCTCAGGAGATAGAGCAGGTCGTCCAATAACCACATGGTTGGCGGTTCGAATCCCGCTCTCCCCAGATATCCTGCCGTTGTGTCCCTGGGCAGGACACTTCACCCCAATTGCCCCTGATGGGTCTGGAAGCGCCATGTTAGGCAGCATGCCACCATCAGTGTGTGAATGTGTGTGTGAATGGGTGGATAGCAGGATCTGTAAAGTGCTTTGGTCATCAAGAGATGAAAAAAAGCGCTATATAAGTGAGTGCCATTTACCATTTACCATTAGAACAAACATATATACAAACAGGTCATTCCCTCAGTAACTAACCCAATAAACAACGTAATAATTATTCACACCATGCAATAAACACATCACTCCAAACATTAGTCCGCCCCAGTGGAGGAACCGCCCCCAGAAAACCATCTGATGGTCCCTCTCCTGTGCCCCTTCTTCTCTTCACGCCCAGGGATGGCCCGCACCACAGCCCAAACACCTCCTTCTCCTGATTGGCGCTCTGCAGCTCATTGGGATGCCACCATGAGCCACCAGATAGCTGCAGATAGCCAACCTCCCGAACAGCCACCACCGGCAGCCGCCCCTGGTCGTCCTGTCATTTACGTTTGCCCAGAGCTCCTCTCAACCGGGCCTCCTCTCTGGGTCGGACCACTTCAGCAACCCCCACAGGAGCCCGACTCAACTTCCAGTGTCCCTATGTGCCACATCGTTGTACCGTGCAGGCCGGTCCTGCCCCGCTCGCTTTAATTTTTACTGCCGGCGAAGCCATTGTGACCACTTGCATCTTGGTACCTTCCAGCCAAACTCCAGAAGCAGAATGTGCCATCCACCCGGCTCCACCCGCCGTCACGGGCATCCCACCGTGCTGCCCAGCTCCCTCAGTTAAGGTTACTTGGGCCCTGGCACCGGAACCCTCCCGTGACGGCCCTGGGTGGGGTTGGTTCTGCTCATCTTCCAGAATACTAGGCCAAGGTTCGTCCCATACAGCATCATCCACCACTCGTGGAACCGGCCGGTCCCACAAACCACGGCCTGTCCACTCCTCTCCAACACTGCTGGTGACGGTGAAGCCCAGTTCATAAAGCAGGTCACAGCCCATAATGTTCTCGCGACTGGTGGTCACCATGAACTTCAGGTTGGACACCTCCGACGACTTGTACTGAGCCGTCAGTTCCACCAAACCCACCGTGGCCGACCTCTTTCCACCATACCCACACCGCAGTGCTGAATGACCTCTTATTTGGTAATATGGGAAGAAACTCCTCACGGTTGGCCAATTCAACACGGACCTCACCGCGCCCGTGTCAATCAGCTCCAGTCCACTCCTCCACCCCATCCAATTTCACCATACAGTAGGTACGACTGTCGGTGCTCGGGGAGGTGGTGTGGATAACTGTGGGAGATGGGGCGGGGGGAGTCCACTTTGCGTCTTCGTTCCCCACGCTCAAACCTATTACAGGCCCTGGCAAAATGATGCAGAAGTCCACACTTTCCGCAGCATTTTCCTCTTGCCGGACACTCTCTAGTCTTGTAATGGTGCTTGGTGGATCCACAACCCAAACACCTGGGCGATTCCCGGGGTGGACCTCATCTTCACAGCTGTAGTGTACTCCTCCTCTTCCTGCCCGCTATCATCGCTGTCCGGGTCCACAGCCTGCGCCGTAGACTGTGATTCAGACAGGCGAAGTGTAGCTCTCTCACCGAGGTCATGTGACAATTTGTCCGCTGCATCACATTGTTGAGCTATTTCGACAGTCATGGCTAATGGTAATCCGCCAGAGTGCGTGAGGAGCCTCGACCTCATCATCGAGCAAAGCGTGTGCTCTGCCAACTGGTTGCGGACAATCTCTTCCTCCAGTGCACCAAACTGGCAGTCCCCGGCCAGTTGATGCAGGTCCACAACATATCGTTGTACTGACTCGCCAGTCCGCTGGCAGCGCTGCCGAAACTGGATCCTCCGGACAATGATGTTCTCAAGGGTGTGAAAATGTTGCGCCATTAGCTCAACAACATCCTTGAAGCTACCACTAGCACCCAAGGTAGCAAGGACATGCTGTCCTTCCAGACCCAAATTATGAACCAGTATTTCCCGAACCCGCATCTTCTTCAGTTCTCCAAGGTTTAGAGCCACCAGGTAATTCTGGAACATGACAAACCATCTCACCCAAGGGGACCGGCAGCTCATCCATCCATTTACCCTCGTCGCCAAATTTTATGTCGGTAATTGAGGGTGAATGACGAGACCAAGGGTGGAACTGAGCACGACTTTATTGCGGACTCACACAAGTGATACAGATGCTCCCGTCAGGCAGAGAGGTGGTCAAACAGACTGCCCCTCTTCCTCACAGCCCTCTTACACTCCAGGTGGCGGCAGAACCGGAAAGGTGGAGCCACCACCCGTGTCACACAATAATACGTCCCATGAACAACATCACAATACCTATTCTGTGGCTTTTCATCTGGGGGCAGCCAGCCATGATGAGCAGCTGAGGTGGAAAAGAGAAGCCTTTTGAAAGCAGAAATGGAGTCAAAACCTTCTCTGGGTCAGCTTAGTTGTCATATTTTTTTATTACATACAGTATATACATACAGTGATGTGAAAATGTGTTTGCCCCCTTCCTGATTTCTCATTTTTTTTGTATGTTTGTCACACTTAACTGTTTCAGATCCATCCATCCATCTTCTACCGCTTTTCCGGAGGTCCGGGTCGTGGAGGCAGCAGTTCAAGCAGAGAAGCCCACACTTCCCTCTCCCCAGCCACCTGCTCCAGCTCTTCAGAGGGGATACCAAGGCGTTCCCAGACCAGCTGGGAGACATAGTCTCTCCACCGAGTCCTGGGTCTGCCCCGGGGTCTTCTCCCAGTGGGACGTACCTGAAACACCTCAAGTGGGAGACGTCCAGGAGGCATCCTAATCAGATGCCCATACCACCTCAACTGACTCCTTTCAATGTGGAGGAGCAGCGGTTCTACTCTGAGCCTCTCCCGGATGACTGAGCTCCTCACCCTCACCCGAGTAAAGAGAGGTGCAGAGCTGTCAACTGATCACCACCTGGTGGTGAGTTGGATCCAATGGCAGGGGAGGAAGCCATTCAGACCTGGTAGACCCAAACGTATAGTGAGGGTGTGCTGGGAGCGTCTGGCTGAGGCCCCTGTCCGGGAGGTCTTCAACTCCCACCTCCGGAAGAACTTCATCCACATTCCGAGGGAGTCTGGAGACATGGAGTCTGAATGGGCCATGTTCTCCACCTCTGTTGTTGAAGCGGCGGCCCAGAGCTGCGGCCGCAAGGTGGTCGGTGCATCTCGTGGTGGCAACCCCCGAACCAAGTGGTGGACACCAGTGGTGAGGGGGGCCATTAAGCTGAAGAAGGAGTCCTATCAAGCTTGGTTGGCTTGTGGGACTCCCGAAGCAGCTGAGGTGTACCGGCAGGCCAAGCGGAGTGCAGCTCAGGTGGTTGCTGAAGCAAAAACCCGGGTATGGGAGGAGTTTGGTGAGGCCATGGAACAAGACTTTCGGTCGGCTTCAAAGAGATTCTGGCAAACTGTTCTGCGGCTCAGGAGGGGAAAGCAGCTCCCCATCCACACTGTGTATGGTGCGGATGGGACACTGTTGACTTCAACTGGGGATATCGTCGGGCGGTGGAAGGAATACTTCGAGGATCTCCTCAATCCCACTGATACGCCTTCCACAGAGGAAGCAGGGTTTGGGGACGAGGGGGATGACTCGCCTATCACAGGGGCTGAGGTCGCCAAGGTGGTTAAAAATCTCCTTGGTGGCCGGGCCCCGGGGGTGGACGAGATTCGCCCTGAGTACCTCAAGGCCCTGGATGTTGTTGGGTTGTCATGGTTGACACGCCTCTGCAACATTGCGTGGAGGTCGGGGGCAGTGCCTTTGGCATGGCAAACCGGGGTGGTGGTTCCTCTCTTCAAAAAAGGGGACCGGAGGGTGTGCTCCAACTTTAGAGGGATCACACTCCTCAGCCTCCCTGGGAAGGTCTATGCCAAGGTACTGGAGAGGAGAGTCTGGCCGTTGGTCGAAACTCGGATTCAAGAGGAGCAATGTGGTTTTCGTCCTGGCCGTGGCACATCGGACCAGCTCTTTACCCTCTCGAGAATTCTTGAGGGTTCGTGGGAGTTTGCCCAACCAGTTTACATGTGTTTTGTGGACTTGGAGAAGGCATTTGACCGCGTCCCTCGTGGATTTTTGTGGGGGGTGCTTCAGGAGTATGGGGTATCGGGCTTGTTGTTACGAGCTATTCGGTCTCTGTACGACCGTTGTGAGAGTTTGGTTCATATTGCCAACACTCGGTCGGAGTCATTCCCAGTGAGAGTTGGACTCCGCCAGGGCTGCCCTTTGTCACCGATCCTGTTCATAATTTTTATGGACAGGATTTCTAGGCGCAGCCAGGGAATGGAGGGTGTCATGCTTGGTGACCACAGGATCTCATCTCTGTTGTTTGCAGATGATGTTGTCCTGTTGGCTTCATCCAGCAATGACCTACAGCTCTTGCTGGGACGGTTTGCCGCTGAGTGTGAAGCGGCTGGGATGAGAATCAGCACCTCCAAGTCCGAGTCCATGGTCCTCAGCCGGAAAAAGGTGGATTGTCCTCTCCGGGTTGGGGACAGGCTCCTGCCCCAAGTAGAGGAGTTTAAGTATCTTGGGGTCTTGTTCACGAGTGAGGGGAAAATGGAGCGAGAGATCGACAGACGGATTGGGGCAGCATCTGCAGTGATGCGGACGTTGTACCGGTCTGTTGTGGTGAAGAGGGAGCTTAGTTCTAAGACAAAGCTGTCGATTTACCAGTCAATCTATGTTCCTACTTTCACCTATGGTCACGAGCTTTGGGTAATGACCGAAAGAACGAGATCGCAGATACAAGCGGCTGAAATGAGCTTTCTCCGTAGGATGAAATCAAACGTTTGATGATCTGATCTGATCTGAATTCAGATCATCAAACTAATTTAAATATTAGACAAAAATAACACAAGTAAACATAAGATGCAGTTTTCAAATGAAGGTGTTTATTATTAAGGGTAAAAAAAATTCCAAATCTGCATGGCCCTGTGTGAAAAAGTGATTGCCCCCCTGTTAAAACATAAATTAATAGTGGCTTATCACATTTTTGGGAAGATTATTTCAATTTCTCTAGCCACACCCATAGCCATATGAGATAGTATGATAATTGTGACACGCTTTGAACTCGCTGCTGCCCGGTCATAGAGCTCCAAATATTTCCAAACAACGGCCTTTCTATAATGGCGTGTGAATGGCAGCTGTGATGATCTGTGGCATGAAAAACATTTTTAGCCATATTAGGTAAATATTCAAAATACCTATCGGTAGGTATATTGTTAAACTTATAATTAACAGATTTAACTGTATTATCATACAAACAAGCAACATTAACATTATTCTGACAGAACTGTGCATTTTTTTTCCTTTTAAATGTACTACCTTCTTTATTCTAAATTTTACTTTTTTGTATAAATCTACTTTTTCCTCATAATATTGTATTTCTTTGTCTCATAACTCTGAATTTTACTGTACACTTGAAACTACTTTCAAATTGAAATGTAGTTGTTTTTTTAGTTTTTAAAAAATCATTATATATTTTTCTCCTAAAAGTTTAAACATGAGGAAAAAAATGCAGATACACGTGTACTCTGAAAAACAATCAAATTCATATACAGACAGTCATAAATAAAATGAATTTCCTTAACTACGATAGAATTACAAAGGATAGAAAATATATTCTCTTAATAGTTCAGTTTTTTTTAAATTAATTTCAAGTGAGACATTTTATAAAACCTAGTATTTCACATTTATAAATGTGACAATTGTTTTTAAAATGTTTGTTTTGAACATTCAACTCTTCATTTACCAACTTAAAATAATAACTTGTTTTCAAATGTATTAAAAAAATAAACCAGTCTACATGTATATCCCAAGTGTCTTTAACCCCATGTTTCTCCCAACAATTTCTTCAAATAAATACAGAATATTTTCAACACAACAGAATGATGAAATATTAAAATTGCTAATTCATGAATGTTAAATAATACTGCCACCACCAGGTGCTAATTTATGCAAATTTATATTGTTAATGTTAATGTATGTATCATTCACGGGAACAGGAATAATGTGGTCATACTTGCTGGAGATAGCAAAGCCGACCCCAGCTGTCCTATCTTTTCCGCCACTCCAAAACATGGTGTGACTCTTCTCCTTGATATTTCCTGACTCTGGACGTCTGACTTCGCTCAGTGCGCATATATCTATCCCTGCATTTTCAAGTTCTTTGCATATAATTGCTGTGGCACGTTCTGGTCGGATTGACTGTTGGTTGTACGAACATTCCAGGTGCCTAGATTAAGAAATTGGTATGGACTTCGCTTATTTTTCATGACTGCTATGGATTGTGAAGCGTTGGTTACCCCGTATGTGGTAGCATTATCCAAAACTCTTTGATAACTCATCTCATTAATTGCAAGGTTGTGCCTAAAGATGACAGTACTAACCGCCACATGATAGTGTCCCTTGGCGAGTAATTCCTGTATACCGACAGAAGAGCAATGCTGACATGGTCACAGGAAAGAACCCATTGCTGTTAGCCAGAACCGATGCCGAATTGACAAACAGGACTGCCATTGCCAGAGCTGTGGCCAAATTGACTCACAGAACTGCCAGCTGCCGGAAGAGCTGCTGAGTTGACATCACAGATCCACCAAAGGTGCATTGGGAAGGCCGTAACCCTGGCCAAGGGAGGCTAAGGGTGTGCTGACACCTGCCCAAGGTGAGCACCCAGACTTGTGATGGGTAAGGAGGCGTCTTACTTCTCCTTTACCAGACCGGCTCCAAGGCAGGTCTGGCCACTACCCCAATTAAATAACATTGCTACCGATAACCAGGTTATCAAGTTGAGCTAGCTGCTGTTCACCTGAATCTAGTGTGGCGCAAGCTAATGAGCAAGTTTGTGAGCTTCGATCGGACATAAACACAAAAAAAAGCTGACGAAATAAAACACTATCACAGACTACAAAATCTATATGTTAACTTAAGTGGTGAAATGAACAAAGCAATGAATATTCATTAACTTACCAGGGATTATTAAGAAGACACTCCGGGAAATGAATGGTGGTCTATGGGGAAAACTACACTGTTTGGAACTAATCGCTGCTCCATGACCCACGTAACTTCCGCATTCCAAAGTTTCTATTGAAGTCTATTGGAGTGTCACAACTATCATACTATATGGCTATGGTCATACCCAGGCCTGATTACTGCCACACCTGTTCTCAATCAAGAAATCACTTACAGTAAATAGGACCTTCCTGACAAAGTGAAGTAGACCAAAAGAATGAATGAATGAATTGAATGAATGAATGAATGAATGAATGAATTTATTTCGGATAGTACATTACAGGTTAAAAGAAACTGTATAATATAACAACAAGGTCAAATTAGACAAAGACTCCTTCTACTATACAATTCCACGTGAGTTATCCGAAATGGGTGATGGCTGAAGCCGCAGCTTATATTGCCCACCCATATTCCATCCAAGAATTCAAAGGAGAAAAAAGAGAAAACAAGACAAGAGCGATTACAATTTAAAACAAGGCTAAGACAAAATATGACTGAGAGAAAAAGAAAACTGAGCTAGTCTAAGTTAAGCGGTTACTATTCAAAAACAAATCTAAGACATAGTGTCACAGAGAAAAAAGAAAAACTAAGCTATAACACAACACAGGCTGGAAATGTCAATCCTTATGTGAGTTTACATGTCGTCTTGTAAATATGTTTGGAGTATTTCTTCCTTTAGTTTTTGTTTAAATTGTCCAAGCTTTGTACATGATTTTAATTCAGGTCCAAAATCATTCCATAATCTGACACCTTGCACTGAAATACAGTGTTGCTTGGTAGTTGTTCTCACTGTAGGCTTTTGAAATATACATGTTCCTCTGAAGTGATATCGTTTCTCCCTTGTTTGGAACAACTTTTGGATATTTGCGGGCAGTGATAGATTCTTCACTTTGAACATTATTATTGCAGTTTTAAAGTCGATCAGATCTTTCAACTTGAGAGTTTTTTGTTTAAGAAAAAGTGGGTTTGTTGGTTCCCTGTAAGCTGAAAAGATCCTCAAAAGACATCATGCTATGATCCAAAGAAATTCAGGAACAAATGAGAAACAGTGTAATTGAGATCTATCAGTCTGGAGAAGGTTATAAAGCCATTTCTAAAGCTTTGGTACTCCAGAGAACCACAGTCAGAGCCATTATCCACAAATGGTGAAAACATGGAACAGTGGTGAACCTTCCCAGGAGTGGCCGGCCGACAAAAATTACCCCAAGAGCGCAGCGACGACTCATCCAAGAGGTCACAAAAGACCCCACAACAACATTCAAAGAACTGCAGGCCTCACTTGTCTCAGTTAAGGTCAGTGTTCATGACTCCACCATAAGAAAGAGACTGGGCAAAAATGGCCTGCATGGCAGAGATCCAAGATAAAAGCCACTGCTGAGCAAAAAGAACATAAAGGCTCATCTCACTTTTGCCAGAAAACATCTTGATGAGCCCCAAGACTTTTGGGAAAATACTCTGTGGACTAACGAGACAAAAGTTGAACTTTTTGGAAGTTGTGTGTCCCATTATATCCGGCATAAAAGAAACACTTGTCCATTAAAAGGCTGTGTGATGTGTCTAGTGCGTTATAGAAGTGTACACTTCCGCTGGCTAGCCTGCTGTTTACAGCAAGTGAAAAGGGAGCCAAGCACGTAAGTCTCCTCTGCTAGTACATAGCCTCTCCACAGCAAGCCCCATGCATACCTCCTCGTGGTAATGGATGGAAACTGGGTACTGTGAGGCCCCAGGCTAAAATGCAGGGACTAGGAGGGGGTTTGGTCCCCAGACTTGCGGTACTCACGGCCCACCGGTGTGTGGACATGCCCTGACACCCATGAACCAAATCCCCAACTATGGGTTAAATAGTATACGGACTACATAGTCCGTTAGGAAAGTCCCCAACTGCGAGTAGTCTACTACTTCGTTGGATGAAGGCAGTGCCTGGTGGGCAGGTGCTAGAGAGGCGGGCCTTGATAAACAAAGCACCCGGCAGCCCGTTGCAGCCAACTTCATGAAAATTGCACGTTTTGGCCTGCCGAACCGCATTGGACATGCTGATGGCCAAGAGCATGTGCGTAGCCCTCGAGCAGCCACGACCACCCTAAACAAATTCACAAGCGATTGGCCTTCGTCTTCAACTCGGATGATCCCTTCAAGCCCAATAGCGATGGAACTGCTAGTAACGTGGGCAGGTTTGGTATGACTGGAAGCCTCTAGCTCGCAACCACACATTGGCGGCGGATCTAAGATGATTGCCTTCCAATGAACTCTGCGGTGACATTGGATTTTGGTAGCTGGATCCGCGACTGGGCTGGCCTATTTAGGACTCCCGCAGCCCACCCCATATGGGGAGGCCCCTAGAAAAGGTGGGGCAAACATCGGACACTGCAGACTTATCTGGCTAGCATGCCGCGGCTGGCAGATTACCCATCACAGCGGTCGACCTTCATATCAAAACCATAAAAACTCAAACTCAACTGCTCTCGACCACCGCCTGGATTCTCAAACAACGACTGGATCTCTCATTGCAAAACCTTTCATCCTGGGTGCTTGGAACATCCACACACTGCAGGATACAAGGAGCAGCGAGCGCCCAAAACGTTGTACAGCTTTGGTATGTAAAGAACTTGCACGCTTTAACATCGACATAACAGCTCTAAGTGAGACTAGACTTGCTGAGGAAGGCGACATCAAGGAAACTGGATCAAACTACAACATTTTCTGGAAGGGAAAGGATACAGAAGATCCATGTATCCATGGTGTAGGCTTTGCCATTCGATCCCAGCTTGTGGACCAACACAACCTTGTCCCAACTGCAATCAATGAGCGAATAATGACCATCCAAATCCCGCTCACCCAAAAACGTTTCCTCACTCTGATCTCAGTGTATGTACCTACACTTACATCTGAAGATGAAAGCAAGACCTCCTTCTATGAACAGCTCACACATACCATTCTGACAGTTCCAGAATCCGACAAGCTTGTTATTCTGGGTGACTTCAATGCCAGAGTTGGCAGTGACCACCAGCTGTGGAAAGGCATCATAGGCCACCATGGTATGGAAAATGCAATGCAAATGGGGAACTTTTACTGGGTCTTTGTGCCGAACACAATCTTATTGTAACAAACACCCTTTTCCAACTCCCCCATCACCAGAAGATGACCTGGAAACACCCTCGCTCCAAAAAGTGCCACACCCTCGACTATGTCCTCACAAAAACAAGAGACCGAAATGATGTCCGCATCACGTGATCCATGCCTGGAGCAGATGACTGCTGGACAGATCACCGCCTCCTGATCTCCCGACTTAATATTACGATCCGGCGACCACCAAAGCGCATTTTGGCAAACGTTCCTCACCTTCGCTTTGACTGTGACAAGCTCCGAGATCCCCAAATGTTGCAGTCCTTTAGAGAGGCCATTGGTAGAAACATGACTGAACTGAGCCTTCCAGACAATGTCTCATTTGAAGACCAATGGACCACTCTCCGTGATGCATTGACTGCTGCCGCCAAAGAAACGATTGGTCACAAACACAAGAAAAACCAAGACTGGTTCAACAGGAATGATGAAACAATCACTGACCTCATAGAGGCTAAACGCCATGCACGTCTTGCGTTTGAAAATGATCCGTCTGCAAAGAATCAACAGAGACACCAGCAAGCAAAAGCAGCATGCCAGAGAAGGATTCGTAAAGCCCAAAACACTTGGTGGCAGCAAAAAGCAGAAGATTTGCAAAAATATGCCGACCAACGGGATATGCACAGTTTTTATGCTGCAACGAAGGAGATCTTTGGCCCCACCAGATCATCTGTGGGCAGCCTAAAAGATGCAAATGGCTCCACCATTATCACAGACACCACGGGGATCTGGGCTGCACGGTGGCGCAGTGGTTAGCACTGCGGCAGCACAGTTTATCCGTGGCCGGGGGATCGTGGGGATCGTGGGTTCGATCCCAGCTCCGACCAACAGTGATCTGTGTGGAGTTTGCATGTTCTCCCCGTGTATGCGTGGGTTTACCCCGGGATTTCTCCGGTTTCCTCCCACATGCCAAAAACATGCAGGTTAGGTTAACTGGAGACTCTAAAGTGGCCCTAGGTGTGAATGTGTGTGTGAATGGTTAAGGGATAGCGCCGTATCGTGGCTGCTTCATCCATCCAGGTGGTGGATGACCCTCAATTTCCCCTCTAGGGATAAATAAAGTATGCTAAAATCTAAAAAAAAAAATAAAAATAAATCCTTGACCAATGGAAGTCCCACTTTGAGAGTCTGTTAAATAGTCACTTTTGCACCCCTAGTGATCTCCTCTGTAAGACCCCGCAACACCCCACTCACGAGTGGATGTCTATACCACCTTCACTACACGAGCTAAATAAAGCTATAAAGCACATGAAGACAGGCAAAGCACCAGGACCAGATAACATCCCGCTGGAGTTCTATCTTCATGGAGGTCCCGAGGTGAAAAAACTATTTAATGCAGCTTCAACTTAAAATATGGGAAACCAAGACATTACCAAGTGACTTTAAAAATGCAAATATAGTCACCATTTTCAAGAAGGGAAATAGAGAGAACTGCAGTAACTACCGCGGCATCTCACTACTGAGCATTGCAAGCAAGATCTTTGCTCGTATCCTTCTCAACCGTCTTCTTGTAGTAGCCGAGGATGTACTTCCTGAGTCCCAATGTGGCTTTAGACCCTCTCGTGGTACAGTAGATATGATATTCTGTGCTCGACAATTCCAGGAAAAGAGCCAAGAACAACAACCACTCACGTTCATCTTCTGGGACCTCAAGAAGGCCTTTGATTGAGTTCTTTGCCCTGCTAGGTGGGCTGTTCGTGCTCGTTTTGGATGTCCAGATGATTTCATCGCTCTCGTTCGCGATGGCATGGTTGGTAGGGTTTGCCACCAAAATACCCTCTCAGACCCTTTTCCCATCACTAGTGATCTCAAGCAAGGATGTGTCCTTGTTCCAACCTGCTTTTCGTTGTATATGGCTGCAATGCTAAATGAAATACCACCAACAACCCCTGGCATCAATCTGCGATACCGCTTGGATGAGGGGCTTTTTAATCTTGCTCGCTTTCGCACAAGATCAAAAACCTCGGTCGCCAGTGTTCATGAATTGCAGTTTGCAGATGATAATGCCACACCAGCTCACACTGTTGATGACCTCCAGAGGATAGCTACCATTTATAATGACTCTTATGAGCATTTTGGAATGGAAGTTAACACTGACAAAACCAAACTCCTCAACCAACCAGCACCTGGTCAAACTTCCTCAAGGACCAACCTTAAGATTAACGGAAATCCTGTCGATGAAGTGGAGCATTTCTCTTACCTTGGTAGCATCCTCTCAAAAATACCAACTTGTGCAAAGGACATTGAAAACCGCATAAAAGCTGCACACTCCGCATATGGACGCCTTTATCGAGTCTTCAATAATCATGCGATAACCATCTGCACCAAAATCATGGTTTTTCGGGTCGTTGTTCTTTCCACCCTTCTTTACGCCTGTGAACCCTGGACCTTGTATTGTCACGATATCAAGCGCCTTGAGAACTTCCAACAGAGAAAGCTCAGACAAATACTTGGCATTCGTTGGGAGGATCAACTTTCAAACAATGAGATTCTCAAGCGTGCTCTGCTGCCTAGTGTGGAAGCTACCATCTTGCAGCACTGCCTTCGATGGACAGGACATGTCGTACGGATGGACCCCACCAGACTTCGGCGAATCATGCTCCAGGGGGAGCTTGAGACAGGAAAAAGACCACATGGTAGGCCAAAACTGCGCTACAAGGACCAGCTAAAATGTTCCCTGAAGCAAGCCAACATAGACAAAAGATCTTGGGAACAACTTGCCACTGACAGAGCAGTCTGGAGAAGAAGAACTTGGGAAGGCACAGACTCATTTGAGAGGCTCAGAAAACAACAGGATGATGATAAACACAAACGAAGACAAGAAAACAAAACCAACCACGTCCCCCACCCATAATAAAATGTGACTTCTGCCCACAACAGTTCTACCATAGGCTGGGCCTTCAGAGCCACATCCGCCATCGACATCGATCACAGATGGCAACGTCCTGAAAACTAAGATGAAACCAATGCTCGGACACGAGCTGGAGCTGACGACGAAAAGAAACACAGCATTTCAGAAAAGGAACATCATACCAACGGTAAAATATGGTGGTGGTCGTGTGATGGTCTGGGGCTGTTTTGCTGCTTCAGGACTTGGAAGACTTGCCGTGGTAAATGAAACCATGAATTCTGCTGTCTACCAAAAAATCCTGAAGGAGAATGTCCGGCCATCTGTTTGTGACCTCAAGCTGAAGTGCACTTGGGTTCTGCAGCAGGACAATGATCCAGAAAACATCAGCAAGTCCACCTCTTAATGGCTTAAGAAAAACAAAATGAAGGCTCTGGAGTGGCCTAGTCAAAGTCCTGACCTGAATCCGATTGAGAAGCTGTGGTATGAACTTAAAAAGGCGGTTCATGCTCGGAAACCCTCCAATGTGGCTGAATTACAAAAATTCTGCAAAGATGAGTGGGTCAACATTCCTCCACAGTGCTGTAAAGATTCATTACCAGTTATCGCAAATGCTTGATTGCAGTTGTTGCTGCTAAGGGCGGCCCAACTAGTCATTAGGTTTAGGGGGCAATCACTTTTTCACACAGGGCCATGTAGGTTGTTTTTATTTTTCCGTTAATAATAAACATCTTCATTTAAAAACTGTATTTTGTGTTTATTTGTGTTATCTTTGTCTAATATTTAAATTTGTTTGATGATCTGAAACATTTAAGTGTAACAAACATACAAAAAAATGAGAAATCAGGAAGGGGCAAACACTTTTTCATACCACTGTATATACAGTGGGGCAAAAAGGTATTTAGTCAGCCGCCAATTGTGCAAGTTCTCCCACTTAAAAGATGAGAGAGGTCTCCAATTCTCATCATAGGTATACCTCAACTATGAGAGACAAAATGAGAAAAAAAAAATCCAGAAAATCACATTGAAGGATTTTTAATGAATTAACTGGTAAATTCCTCGGTAAAATAAGTATTTGGTCAATAACAAAAGTTCATCTCAATACTTTGTTATATACCCTTTGTTGGCAATGACAGAGGTCAAACGTTTTCTGTAAGTCTTCACAAGGTTTTCACACACTGTTGCTGGTATTTTGGCCCATTCCTCCATGCAGATCTCCTCTAGAGCAGTGATGCTTTGGGGCTGTCGCTGGGCAACACGGACTTTCAACTCCCTCCAAAGATTTTCTATGGGGTTGAGATCCGGAGACTGGCTAGGCCTCTCCAGGACCTTGAAATGCTTCTTACGAAGCCACTCCTTCGTTGCCTGGGCGGTGTGTTTGGGATCATTGTCATGCTGAAAGACCCAGCCACGTTTCATCTTCAATGCCCTTGTTGATGGAAGGAGGTTTTCACTCAAAATCTCACGATACATGGCCCCATTCATTCTTTCCTTTACACGGATCAGTCATCCTGGTCCCTTTGGAGAAAAACAACCCCAAAGCACGATGTTTCCACCCCCATGCTTCACAGTAGGTATGGTGTTCTTTCTCCTCCAAACACGACAAGTTGAGTTTTTACAATTAAGTTCTATTTTGGTTTCATCTGACCATATGACATTCTCCCAGTCCTCTTCTGGATCATCTAAATGCTCTCTAGCAAAACTTCAGATGGGCCTGGACATGTACCGGCTTAAGCAGGGGGACACGTCTGACACTGCAGGATTTGAGTCCCTAGTGGTGTAGTGTGTTACTGATGGTAGCCTTTGTTACTTTGCTCCCAGCTCTCTGCAGGTCATTCACTAGGTCCCCCCGTGTGGTTCTGGGATTTTTGCTCACCGTTCTCGCGATCATTTTGATCCCACGGGGTGAGATCTTGCGTGGAGCCCCAGATCGAGGGAGATTATCAGTGGTCTTGTATGTCTTCCATTTTCTAATAATTGCTCCCACAGTTGATTTCTTCACACCAAGCTGCTTACCTATTGCAGATTCAGTCTTCCCAGCCTGGTGCAGGTCTACAATTTTGTTTCTGGTGTCCTTTGACAGCTCTTTGGTCTTGGCCATAGTGGAGTTTGGAGTCTGACTGTTTGAAGTTGTGGACAGGTGTCTTTTATACTGATAACGAGTTCAAACAGGTGCCATTAATACAGGTAATGAGTGGAGGACAGAGGAGCTTCTTAAAGAAGAAGTTACAGGTCTGTGAGAGCCAGAAATCTTGCTTGTTTGTAGGTGATCAAATACTTATTTTACCGAGGAATTTACCAATTAATTCATTAAAAATCCTTCAGTGTGATTTTCTGGATTTTTTTTCTCATTTTGTCTCTCATAGTTGAGGTATACCTATGATGAAAATTGGAGACCTCTCTCATCTTTTAAGTGGGAGAAGTTGCACAATTGGTGGGTGACTAAATACTTTTTTCCCCCACTGTACGTACTGTATATATTCTTTTACACTTCTTGGTGACTATAATGTTCTGAATAAGGCTTCAGGAAATTATGAACCATTTTATAAATCAGTGGATTGAAAATGTACTTGTACATGTACAAATTGGATCATGGGGTCCACTTGGGGTGCTCACTTGCTCAGGGATCCACTTGACCTGATCCCGTCTATAACAGGCGCTGTCACCTCCACGTTAGCTACAGGTAGCTCATCATTAGCATCTGCGCTGATAGCATTGCTCCCTGTCCTCCTCACGGTTTGAAGAAAAAAAGGTTGTTCCCTTCTGAAATTTCAATAAAAAATTTCTGTTCTTTTTTCACCTTTTCTCTGCACCGCTCGAATAGCTTCTTTTCATTTTGCTGGTGTCTTCCACAAGTTGGTTGTACGGTTTGTTTACAGTTGTAATCACAGACGCACATGCACATGCCTTGGACATAGCATGGAACAGTCCAACAGTCTTAGGAGAAGGGGGGAGGACGTTATAGTCGTGATTTGACTTGGCATTTTTATAAATACCCGTGTTTCTATATTTTGTTGGACATCACGTTAAATATGCTAAACATTTAAAAAAAAATATGGGGCTCCTAGTAGATCGGGGCCCCTAGCAGGTCGGGCCTAAGGCAACCGCCTACCTTTACCTAATGGTAAGTCCGCCTCTGCACAGGGAAGTAAGCTAATGATTGAATAATGGCCTTAAAGACGCACTCCAGTGGATATAAATCCCCTATAAAAACAAATGTACATTATCTAAAATAGTATCTTATGCCCATTTTTTCCCTACAGAAAACCTTTCATTGTCTTAAAGTTTCATGTAAAATCTTTTCACACACCCCCACCCCCCAAACGCCAGAATCGATGACTATTAGGCCCAACCACACACAGTACCACAAGGCTAATAGTGGATAGCACTACATTTTCGGAATAAATCCCGTGATAAAAAGACTTACCGGTTGTCGGACATGCCCAGTTGTATGCACAGTGGCCCAGGATAATGACAGGTATTGCATCGGTCCTTAAAAGCAGTTTAATGGTAAAACCCATCTTAATTTGGGTCAAATTTTCAATGCAGTTTGTTAAAAATGCTAACTAGCCTGGAGGATAACATCAGTGAGGCAAGAGTGTCCTGATTGGCTCAACACAACCCACATGCCAGCACCACAAATAGTTATGTCAACAATAACGTTCAGTCTCTACTTGCCTTTTTTCAGGGGGGCGGGGCTCAAGTGAAACTTCACAGCAAAACAAACAGATATCAGACATTTGAGCAGTTTCGCTCTAGATATGTCTTGCAAGTGTACCCTAGGTCACAAACGCCAGTGACTGATTAGGAATAAAATAGAAATAAATAATAAATAAAAATTAATTAATTTTATTTTCGTGATAAATAACAAAGAATCTGCAATTCATCTATAATTCATAGTGAAAATATTTCATTAAAAGAAAATTAATGTTTTGAAGATGGAGGGAAGTTCTTTTATTGTTGTAACCTTTAACGTGCCCCTCTTCCTTCCTCCTCCTCCCTCCTCCTCCAGAGTAGAGATGGGGGATACAAGCATTTTTCCTTTTGATACGATACTATTAATAAGCAACTTTCGCATTATGAGTGCGCATGTGCGGACTATGTGAGTTCAAAGTTCTCGACTACCAAACATTCCGGTAGCTGCCTTGCTTTTGTATAGAGACAGTACTGTCACACCTGAACAATTGCCGTTTAAAGTCTGCTTCAAGCTTTAAATCTCCATTATGCCAGGTGCCCATTGTGCCGTAGTGAAGTGTGGAATGGCATGTATCATCTAGAGCAGTGGAAAAAGCAAACTTGCAGCATACATGGGTGTAACTTCGGGACCAGTGTATGCACATGTCCGCCACCATTCACGTTATATACATTCCCCATGGAGCTGAAGGATGCGGATGGACGTAATTGTTGGATTAAAGCAGTAAGTCTATATTATAACATAATTAAATAGTGTTGTGCATTGTTCAAGTTCTAGCCTAATTGACACGAGTCTAAACCCTGAAGTAGTAGGTACGGACAGGCAGGCCTGGATCTAGGATATAGTTCTTTGTATACTGGTAATGAAGCTTGATCTACACACACATGTAATTAAGGCCAATGATAAGTAGGCTGGTATAAAATAAAACTGCAAATCATTGAAAACGTGTGGTACTTAAACTATAGTAGTATCGACCTATACGTAGATCTAAGTAAGCAGGCTATGCTTTGAAGTGAAATTTACTCAAAATGACAAAACCAAAGTTGAGCTGTCAAACCACTCGCTTACCTTCTTTGTAGTTGTTTCGGAGTCTCGCAAGTAAGGGTGCTTGGTCCTTTGACAACAAAAAAATCTGCTATGTCAGCATACATACAGGGGGGCCATTTTGGCCGATTTCTGCAACGTCGCCGCGAATGCAAGTGCAGCTAGTTTATCCTTGCATTTGCGGGTACAATCGGGAAGACCCCTACGCATACAATATGCTCGTAGATCAGGAATTTTCCATAAATTAAATGTATCGATAGAGCATGTTTGGTAGCCACGTTCCCATGATGCTTTGCGTGAGCCGAGATACGAAAGTCGCTTATTTATGGGACTTTTCCGTCAGATACCGATACTTTTTGCCCAAAATCACATGATTGCAGTTTCATTAACAACTTTATTGCAAGGGCAATATGAAATATGAATAAAACTCATGAACATAAACACTTGAAAGAAATGCTTATAAAATGATAATAAAATAGAACAATGAGTAAAGTAAATAAAAAATAAAAAGATTTTTTTTCAATTATAATAAAAATAATTAAGACTTAAAATGAATGCAAAATTAATTCAGTTTTTTAATTTGAGGAAGATTCTCAAGTGAATTCAAGTATTTTTTACTACTGAAATGTTTCACCGTTCATATATGTGTATTTTTTTCACAATGCAATGCTTTGTTTTATTTTATTATTTATCTATTTATTTTATTTTTACATTACTATTTTACAGACTTAAATAGTGCTTATTATGTTTATTTTTCAAATTTTTTGCTGTTTGGTATCACCAGAGAATTTGGATAAATAATGTAACATTTCAGAAGTAATACTTCTTCTGCCACCCCCGACATTGCTGAGCTCACTCTGCATGGGAGTGAGTGCTTGGCTGCGCAGTGCGCAGTGAGTCTTCGGCTCTGACATCAGATAGGCTGCCATAATCATGTGACACAGCAGACCATCTCTAAAATATGCTTAGGCTGTTTTTTTTTTTTTACCGGTTTTCACACATAAATTTAATGCCTAAAACTCCATCCATCCATCCACCCATCTTCTTCCGCTTAATCCTTTTCGGGTCACGGGGGGGCTGGAGCCTATCCCAGCATATTTGGGCGCAAGGCAGGGTACACCCTGGACAGATCGCCAGTCCATCTCAGAAGTGAAAACAATTTGGACATTTTGTATTAACATAGTGGTATCGTGATATTTTAAAAAGTATCGACTCCAAAGTATCAACCATCTGGTATCAAAGTATCGATACTTGAGTATCAATACGCCCGTCCCTACTGCAGAGCAGTGAGCTAGGCAGCCACAGCTTCACTGCAGAGCTTTGAGCCTCGTATTTCAGAGAGAAATTGGGCTTATTCTTTCTTAATCTGATACTACCTTTCGTTGGGACTACCAAGAAGAGTAACCAGAGTGGTTTTGGTGAGTTTCCTTTTGTTTTTGTCAAGTTTGAGTTTTGGTTAATTTCAAGCCATTGAGTGTTTATGTACTTCATTTTCTCTTGATTTGTTGTGCATTTTACACAGTTTGAGTTGATTTTGGTTGATATTCACGATGATGCACTATTAAGGTGCAGCTAAAAATTGGCACCACTGTGAGCTAAAAATAAATGCACTGAAAGTGTGCTGTTCATCTTTGTGTGTGTGTGTGTGTGTGTGTGTGTGTGTGTGTGTGTGTGTGTGTGTGGTTAAAGTAATTAATGGACTGTTCTGCATGGCCTGCCACGTAGGCCAGGTTTTTTCTGGGTGTTTCTGGGTGCTAGGACGTGGGCTTGGATCTTCTCTTCCTTTGAGCTCCTCTGCTTCAAGGTGTGTGTTTGCCACTGGGGCCCGTGCACACACGAACATTTGATGGCGAGCCTATATTCATGCCTTGATGGACTCAAAGGATGCACTTCCAACTGGACCAATAACATGCAGTTTGGTCTTTTCCACGAATACTGCTTCACTAATGTTGTGGTAGGACTGTGTGTGATGTATTAAATATTATTATTATTATTATTATTATTATTATTATTATTATTATTATTATTATTATTATTATGTTATGGGTAATGGCTACGCCTTTCCGGTTCCACCACCACCCAGGGTATAAAAGGCGAATGCGGAAGAGAAATGGTCTCTTTATGACCAGACCTCTGGCTAGGTGGGAGCGCCTTTGTGTTCAGTGAGTTTGAGAATAAAGTTACGTTCTACTGCACCTTCAGCTCATTATTGAAGTCTCGGTTATGGACATAACATTTGGCGACGAGGATAAAGCTATGGATAAAGGAGTTTCTAGTATTCGGCCATTTTTGGAGTTCCCAGGCGAGCCGCCAGTTCCCTGGGCTAGGTGGTTTGCAGCATTCCAAAACTATTTGGTGGCATTGAACCTCGGCGAATTGGAAAAACTACGTGCACGAGCGATATCTGTCCATAATCTCGGCATGGAAAGACAACGTATTCTCAGCACATTGGGTGAGAGTGATAGTTTTGAGGACGTAGTTGAGCTAATGGTGTGCTACTTTCACGTTTCTGAGAACGTCATCATCCGGAGGATCCAGTTCCGACAGTGGGGCCAGTGGCCGGGAGAGTCGGTGCAGCGATATGTTGCAGACCTGCTCTAGCTGGCTGGAGATTTCCAATTCGGGGCTTTGGAGGAAGAAATGGTCCGCGATCAGTTAGTGGAGCACACATTATGTTCTGCAGCACGGCCAAGACTCCTCACGCACTCCGGTGAACTGACGTTGAACACGGCTGTGGAGATAGCTCAGCAGTACGAAGCAGCGGATAAACTATCGAAGGACCTCGGTGAGAGAATGACGTTGAAGCAGCCTGACTTACAGTCAGCAGCGCAGGCTGTGGACCCGGGTAGTGATGACAGCGCAGAAGATAAAGAAGACTACGCTACAGCTATTAAGATTAGGTCCGCCCCGGGATCGCCCAAATGTTTGGGCTGCAGGTCCACTAAGCACTGATATATGGCAAGAGAGTGTCCAGCGAGGCGCAAACGCTGCGGTAAATGTGGACTCCTACATGATTTCGCCAGGGCCTGCAAAAAGTTTGAGCAAGGGGGACGATGACGCAGAGCGGATTCCCCTGCCATGACTCCTATGGCTATTCACACCGTCTCCCCAAGCACAGATGGCCGTATATATTGTGAGGTGATTCTGGACGGCATGGAAGTGCCATTGTTGGTTGACACGGGCGCAGCAGTATCCGTGTTGAACTGGCCTACTGTGAGGAGTTTGTTCCCGCATTACCGTGTGAGAGGACTGTCGACGCCATATTGTGGCTATGGTGGTAACAGGTTGGCCATTGTTGGTTCGCTGGAGCTGACGGCGAGATACAAATCGGCTGTGGTGTCCACTGTCAGTGGGTTGAACGTGATGGACTGCAACCTATTTTACGGACTGGGCTTCACGATCACCAGTGGCATCGGAGAGGAGTGATTGGGCGGTGGTTTGTGGGACCGACCAGTTCCGAGTGTAGTGGACGGTGCGGTATGGGATGAAGATTGGCCTAGTATTCTGGGAGATGGACAGGACCAATCCCACCCAGGGCCATTGCAGGAGGGTTCCGGTGCCAGGGCCCAAGTTACCCTGGATGTGGGAACTGGGTGGCATGGTGGAATGCCCATGACGGCGGGTGGAGCTGTGATGATGGCTCCCTCTGCTTCTGGAGTTCGGCCGGGAGGTACTAAGGAGCAAGGGGCTATAATGGCTTCACCGGCGTCACAAATGAAAGAGAGCGGGGCAGGACCGGCTGGCACGGTGGACCTATGTGCCACACAGGAACACTGGAGGCCGAGTTGGGCTTCTTGAGGGGTCGCTGGAGCGGTTCGACCCAGAGAGGAGGCCCGGGCTAGACATTATGGACATTGGAAGACGAGTCGAGCTCCCCTGGGGGTCACTGACGTGGTTCGACCCAGGGAGGAGGCTCGGCTAAGAGGGGTTCACAGCAAGCAGAAACGACAAGAAGACCAGGGATGGCTACAGGTGGTGACCGTTTAGGAGGACGGTTATCTTCAAGTGTCCGATGGCTCATGGAGACATCCCAACAAGCTATGGCGCGCCATTGAGGAGAAGAAGGTGTCAGGGCTCCGATGTGGTTCATCTCCAGGGGCGAAACGAAGACCAAGCTGTGGATGGGACCCGCCGGATGGGTCTCCGGGCGAGACTGTATGGTGGTAGGGGGGCAATGTGTTTTAGGTTGAATTATTAACATGTTAATGGCTGTAATGTTAATGTGTGCACTACCCAGGCTGCATTGTTGCTTTGTCGATGTGGTTGATGCATAAAAGTGGCTGTGTTAAGTGCCCATTTAAAAAAAAAAGAGAGCAACTTTTATCGGGGGGGGGGGGTTGTGCAGAAATGTTAATGAGTGAATTTCCCAAACCACATAGTTAATGTATCACACGCGGCTGCTATGTGAATTGCCCAGTTTGTCTTTGAAAAAAAAAAAAAAAAGAAGGAAAAGAAGCAAAATAATGTTTGTACTACTGTATTTAATACATGATTGATGTGTGCTCTGCCCGGGTTATGGGGTGAGTATGTTGGGTGGGGGAGGGCTGTCACAGCAGGGTGTGAATGTACATATTGACTGGTTTGTTTGGTAAATTGAAGTATTTCTTGTTTGTACATGCGTTTTGGGATTGTTTTATGTATTATATTAGGAACACGGCAGCCTTTCTTGTCCTATGGACTGCAATACAAATGAGACGGCAGAATAACCCATCTGGCCATGTGGGGGTGGGACAGTAGTCTACCTGTCACCCTCTAGTTTTAGTTATTTGTGTGCATGGATAGGGCCAGTTATTCTTGTTACTGTTAGCATGTGATATGGGTTGCAAATTTGGGTGGGTCTAAATAGTGTGTGTTTTGGACTTTTCTACGGGGCGGGTGTGTGTGTGATGTATTAGATATTATTATTATTATTTTGTTGTGGGTGATGGCTACGCCTTTCCGATTCCACAGCCACCCAGGGAATAAAAGGCGAATGTGGAAGAGGAATGGTCTCTCTACGACCACAGCTCTACCTAGACGGGAGCGCCTTTGTGTTCAGTGAGTTTGAGAATGAAGTTGCGTTCTACT
Source organism: Pholidichthys leucotaenia (assembly GCA_020510985.1). Classification (NCBI taxonomy): domain Eukaryota; kingdom Metazoa; phylum Chordata; class Actinopteri; order Cichliformes; family Pholidichthyidae; genus Pholidichthys; species Pholidichthys leucotaenia. The sequence goes on along the minus strand of CM035849.1, from coordinate 70,293,354 downwards.
GCACCTTCGGCCTCATTATTGAAGTCTCGGTTATGGACATAACACTGTGGTTTTCCATTCATTGGTTAAAATTCCTGAACTGAGATACTGAGTCTAATACAGACTGTTGTGATATCTGAGTGGATGCGATACTGTGCACTGTTACATTTCAGTGATATGTTTTTATTGTGTTTTGAAAACTGTGTTACATTTACAAGATCTTTCCTTGAAAGCCCCATTTAAAGGGTCAGTGACATAATGTCCGGCTCAGGAGACACACACGCAGGCTCAGAATAGATTTAACAGCTTTATTTAACAGACAGGTATGAATGAATGCGTGAGTGGGATATGGATATGTATTGAGGATGAACTTCAGAGCGCAGGCAGCAGAGCAGACCGTCGTACAGCCGGGCAACCCTATAACGATAGAGCAGAGGGACAAGGTAAAGGGCACCACACCTAGACAGGACTGTGAGAATGACTGCTGCTTACTTGGAATGACAGGTGGCTGGCGTCAGCAAGGAAAGAGCCCAGAAGACAGCGACCTGCAGAGCCTGTAGCAACGGCGTGGATGAAGTGGCGAAGACGAGGGTCCGCCGCCGAGGAATCCACCTGTGCACAGGGGAGAGGGCTGTAGAGGAAAGGTAAGATGCTTACGGATGAGCGTTGTCTTGTTGGTAATGGGGGCTCCAACAGCGAAGACGAGCCGAAGGGAACAGACGGCTTCAGGCCGAAGCACAGGGCTGAGTGGGTTAAATAGTCTATTGCTGACGAGGCGCAGGTGTGCGCGCAGCAGGAGCCAATGATGAGTGGCGAGTCATGACAGTCAGTATGTAAAAAAATTGACCTTGACCTAACTTGACTTCTCATGCAAAGAGGCTTACAAAGGGATGATTTACAACAAAAACAAATTAGCCTTAACTGCTAATTTAGCCCATAAAGTTTAAAAAAGCATAAGAGACTGGTCTAAAATAGGAAAAAAATCATTTTAAATAGGAAACTGTCATGTACACTGCGTAACTGCGCAGTGCACAAGTGAGTTAACACGAGCCCAAAATGCAGGTGAACATGTTTATTTAACAGAAAATAACACACACAAAAAAATCATAGAATACAGTCCAAAAATAAGTACAATAAGATGACCGACTATAAACTGTTGGCAAGCCCCATGTGCCCCCAGACGGAACTGGGCAGCGGAGAAGAAGGGCTAATAAGAGAAAGACTTACATGAGGGTTGGAGTGCATCTGCGCTCTGGAAATGCCATCAAAGTCTAAAAAGAGGAGAAGCCAATCTTAGAGTGAGCCAGAACATCAAATGTAGACTGACGCTGACACCACGTGTGCTTCCACTGCCACACATAAATACCCCCATAGACTAATGAGCAGCAAGTGGAAACAGGTGCGCTGCAACAGCCGGTAAGTGAGTGGATGAGTGAGAATGTATGTGTGTGTGTGTATGTGTGTGTGTGTGTGTGTGTGTGTGTGTGTGTGTGTGTGTGTGTGTGTATGTGTGGAAACACAAGAGATGATGGCAAACAGCTGGTGAGTGCCTGGCAGAGAAAGAGAGAGAGGAGGGGGTGTGGCTGTAGACTGGAAGGGAGCCAGGCTCATACACTCTAATGATCTGCCAGCTGGGAATAATTAACAACAAACAGGAAAACTACAGCCACAGATCATAGAACGGGGTTGGAACATAAACCCCGTTCATGACAGAAGCTCTAACCTTAAGGTGATCTGATTTATTTAACAAAGGCAAATTTATTTTATTTTTTTAAGTCAACTCAAAGATTGAGACTGCGTTTTTAGGTTAAGTGTTATAACTTAACTGTGATTGTTTTGTTTGTCATTTTGTGTGTCATTAGTAAACTGCCAGCACCTACATTTAAGTCTCTGACCCTGGTCTCTTACTTCACTACACTATACCACTCCTTCCGAATCTAGAACTGGTCCAGTAGCTAGCTTTCACTGACGTAAGTGCTACATAAGTCATAAAAAACATGTTACAGACGTGTTAACAAGAAAAAAACTTGATTTTTAGCAGAGTGTCACTTTAAGGCAAGTGTTGTTGACAAATTAATCATTGTACATTTCACATAACGGTGTGATCTTCATTTGTTCATCGATATCTGCCCTTCAGACTCACTTTAAGCTTGACATCTGCTTTACATTACCTGATGACAGTGTGTGAATGAGGGACGGCTGGATTAGTAGAAAGGCTCTCATGCGTACTTGCTGTTCGTCCAAAAATGGGCGACATGAAATGGTGACCTGTTCTCCTGCAACGCAGGCCATTTGTCAGTGAGGGTCGACCGCGATACAGCCCTCAGCCTCAGACGCTGTCACACAATCCCAGAGCTGGATGCCTGAGGATTAAAGTGTGCGCTGAGAGGTCGATCTGTTTTGTCTCTCTAATGCGCTAAGTACTTCAGAGCAGCATACTTAGCTGCGTGTTGGGAGAAAAATGTGTGCACGATGTGGGTTTCATGATATTCGTCAGAGAGAGTGTGTGTGTGTGTGTGTGTGTGTGTGTGTGTGTGTGTGTGTGTGTGTGTGTGTGTGTGTGTGTGTGTGTGTACGCGTGCACATTTGTGTGTTTCTGAATGGTGGGTTTACTGAAGAAGTACCTGGGAATTCTGCTGGTAATAAATACAGTCAGGCTTAAGTGTGTAAGTGTGTGTAAACACATCTGCAGTACCAGACTGTGAAAACCTCTCCTGTGGAGAGGGTGAGCTGGGAGAATTAAGTTTAAAGCTATTCATGTATCTGTCTTTCTAATTTGTGTGTGTGCGTGTGTGCGGGTGTGTGTGTGTGTGTGTGTGTGTGTGTGTGTGTGTGTGTGTGTGTGTGTGTGTGTGTGTGTGTGTGTGTGTACATACTTTGTGGTATTTCCCTTTTCCCATTGGTGGAAAATAAATTATATAAATAACATCATGTGGAATATTCTTCCAAAGTGTCACTTCATTTTTTAAATTTGGCCTTCTTACTTTGATTTGGACGTCATGAGGCGGCATGCAAAAATAAGCAGTGATGCTGTGGTTTTAAGCAGGTTTTATTAATCATACCGCCGTCACGGGAACTCGGCTCCAGCCATAGCGTGAGCAGGCTGAAGCCGAATTCCTCAGGCTCTCAGTGAAGAGGGGACACAAAATCTGTGTCCTGCAGCAGGGTTGAAGTCAGATTGAGAGAGAGAGATTGCGTTACAGAGTTGCACCTTAAATACTTGATCATAACAATACATCAAAGAGACGTACCCCACAGTTTAGAATGATCAAAGGGACAACAGAACAGGCAGGAGGTATTTGCATTTGTAAGACATACATCACAATGGGCAGATTAGCTAGACCTCGCTCCAAGTGTCAGACAAAGAGGCTAACCAGCACATCTACATATTGATCTGAGTCTCTAGGTCACAGTAAGGGCAAAATGCATGAACACTTTAACTTCAAGGCTGTAAACTCAGCGTGCAGCGGAACAAACCCCAGGAGTGCGAGCTGACTGTCTCTGTGTTCTGTTTGTGTGTTGTGGGGGGTTTAATCAAACCGCTACACTGCTCCCCCCCAAGAGGGAAACGGTAGGGGACCGTGACCTCGATGTTGCAGTCTGGGCAGCGAGCAGGGAAAAGCTCTGTGCAGGAGGGGGGGGGGGGTAGTCGCACCAAAAGTGTTTGCTGCTCCGCGATGTGAATACCATGCATGAAAGGCAACGATTAACATCACATAGGTGAGACAGAAGAAACTCGTCTACCTGTAGACATTAATACACCAAAGCACATCTACATATGTAAGATGCTCAGAAAAAGCACAGTAAGGACAAGCCATATGCACACTATACCGAATGGCGCATTACATCACAATACATGCATGTTTGCATCACAAATACATGAATGGCACATTGCATCTCAGTAGTGTAGCAGGAAAACAGAGAAAAGAGGGCTGAGTGTCCTTAGTCTGTTGTGGGGTTAAAACGAACCGCCACACACGCTCCCCCCCAAGAGGGAAACGGTAGGGGGCCGCGACCTCGATGATCCATCTGTGTGAGCGAGCTGTGGGAGAAGCTCGCTGCAGGCGGAGGGGGAGGGAGGGGAGGGGTAGTAAGTGCCGGCAGGAGCTGTGAAATCGTCCTGAGCCGCGCAAAAATTGCTTGTGGGTCCGCAATGTCGAAGGGCTGGTCCCGTTGAACGTGCAGCGGTCCACAAGAAGAAAAATTAGTCTCTGACTCCTCTCGTGGCCATGAAGAAAAGCAGGAGCGGCTGTAAGAGAAAAAGTAAACAAAGCATAGGGACTGTTGGCTTTGGGTGCTGAAGCAACCCCAAAGCTCCTGGGAACAGCTGACGGCTGAAATCCCGTTGTGCCGTGGCTAAGACCATTAAAAAATCCAGTGGCGAGCTGCGTGCTTGCTTCAGGTGAACGAGCAACCCTGAAGGTTCTGTGGGCAGCGGCGGAGGACGATGGCGGTCTGTGGCGTGGCTGAGACTGTTAACAAATCCTTCCAGTATGCTGCATGCGTGCCTCAGGTGAGCGAGCAGCCCTGAAAGGCAGCGGCGAAGGAGGAAGGCAGTCTGTGGAGCCGTTACTTGTCCCATGCGTGATGCGCCGTCCTTGTAACTCCCCGATGCGTGCGCGGGGGTTCAGTGCGTGGGTGGGCCGCTGGAGTGGCGAGTCAGGGTGCAGAAACTTGGTGGAGAACGGCGCAGACGGCGCCGGTAAAATCCAGGTTGAGCTGTGGCTGTAGATTTGGCCATGGTGCGTTGGAGCGTTGAGAGGAAATAGACGATCTTTAGTCCCTCAGGCCCGTGCAGAGGCGTTGGAGCGGCGGGAGGGAATAGACGATCTTATGTTCCTCAGGCTCATGCAGCTGCGTTGGAGCGGTGTGAGGAAGTAGACGATCTCCGTCCCTCGGGCTCGTGGAGACGCGTTGGAGCGGTGCGAGGCAATAGACGATCTTTGTGCCCCGGGCTTGTGCAGCTGCGTTGGAGCGGTGAGAGGGAGGAGACGATCGTTGTCGCTCGTGCGGCCATGGTGCGTTCAGTTCCACGCGCTGCGCTCCCCGTCGGCCCTGGAGGTTGCCGTCGTGGAGAGAGGACGAGGTGCGTGCGCTCTCAGTGAGAGCGGCCGGTCCAGCGTGGTTGTGCAGATCTCAGGCGACGGAGCATTCATGCCCGGGTGTTGCGTTCGCTGGCCGCTCGTTTTTTTTAGCGTCGGTTCGCCAGCGTGGCCATCCAAAACAGAAGGCTGCGTTGCACAAAACGTGTGCGTCTTCAAGGGGCCACCAACGCAGCTGTGTGGCTGTCCAGCTCGGAAGGTTGCTTTCGCACAAAACGTGTGCGTGTTCAAGGGGTCACCAGTGAGGCGGCATGCAAAAATAAGCAGTGATGCTGTGGTTTTAAGCAGGTTTTATTAATCATACCGCCGTCACGGGAACTCGGCTCCAGCCATAGCGTGAGCAGGCTGAAGCCGAATTCCTCAGGCTCTCAGTGAAGAGGGGACACAAAATCTGTGTCCTGCAGCAGGGTTGAAGTCAGATTGAGAGAGAGAGATTGCGTTACAGAGTTGCACCTTAAATACTTGATCATAACAATACATCAAAGAGACGTACCCCACAGTTTAGAATGATCAAAGGGACAACAGAACAGGCAGGAGGTATTTGCATTTGTAAGACATACATCACAATGGGCAGATTAGCTAGACCTCGCTCCAAGTGTCAGACAAAGAGGCTAACCAGCACATCTACATATTGATCTGAGTCTCTAGGTCACAGTAAGGGCAAAATGCATGAACACTTTAACTTCAAGGCTGTAAACTCAGCGTGCAGCGGAACAAACCCCAGGAGTGCGAGCTGACTGTCTCTGTGTTCTGTTTGTGTGTTGTGGGGGGTTTAATCAAACCACTACACTCATATGTTTCTTCATTATTGTGCCAAAGACGAATAACGGTTCAGCTCAAGAGAGCAAATTCTGGAAAAAAAAATATGATTTCAAACCATAAAACTGTAACAACAAAAATTGCATTTGCTTAGACGTTTTAACATATCCACATACAGTAATTATGTGCAGAATGGAGTAAATGAAAGTAAATCCAAAGTGATTTGAACAGGAAACACAAAACAAAATTGCTGGGTGCTCTTTCAATATGCTGGAAGTAGATTTACTTACTTACTTACTTACTTATTTAATTAATTCATTAATTAACTTTTATTTATCCAGGTAAAAATCCCATTGAGATTGAAAACCTCTTGGCCAAGATAGGCTGCATCACATAAAAAACACAAAGTTACACAATTAAGACACAAAATAAAAATGATGACAAATAAATAAGGTATGATTTTAAAATTTCAAGTGGATTACTAAAAACAAGGACATATCGTGGATTCAGCCTCAAACACTCTTAATTTGAATTTAAGAACTCTCAATGAAATTAATTCTGTCATTCTCCAGTTATTCTGCTCCATGTTCAATGTAATTGGTGCAGAACTGACAAAAGCCCTTATACTGTACCTATTTCTGTACGGGCAAAAGAAACAGGGACAGATAATCTTGTGAACAAAAAGAGTAACAACCAACACTTCGCAGTGCAATCAGATCACAAATACAGGAAGGTAGTAGACCAAGAATTGCTTGATAGACAAAGGTGTACCAGTGCCTGAGCCTTCCGGTGGCTAAAAAAGGGATATCCCGCTCTAAGGCTTACAATTTGTAATGAACCTCAATGAAGCATGCTAAGCACAGGCCAACATACTAAGATATCCATCAGGGGCATTCATATACAAAAGGTCACCATAGTCCAGCACAGATAAAAAAAAAAAAAGATGGCAACAAGTGGCATTTTTACATTAAAAGAAAAAGACACTTTATTTAGAAAATAACAGCCAAATTTCAGTCTGTTTTTTTTTTTTTTTTTTCCTTTCTTTTTACAAGGCTCCCAATATGTGGTTTAACCATGAGTGAGTCATCAATTAAGAGGACCATGTTTCAGACGGGTGGGTGTCTTAATGACCTCAGAGACACATTTTTACCTCTATTTCGTTTCCTTCTCGAGTGGCCACTGAAGGGATAATTTGTGGCTTCTTAGGGGGCTTTCACACCTAACCTGTTTGGTCTGGACTGTCGGACTTTTCAGTTTGGTTGGCACCAAAATTTTAGGTGTGAAAGATCCCCTGAACCACGGTCTGGACCAAAGAGCCGAAATTTGGTTTGGCAAAAAGAGGTGGTCTCAGTCCGGATCAAATTGTGTGAGTGCCAAAGCAATTGTCAGAAAAGTTTGGACTGTCTGACCAAACACAGGATGTTAAGTCTGGGGGAAAGTGAGCTGCAGTATGACTTGGAGAGAGTAAGAGATCCAGATCTGTCCAGGCTGTACCCTGCCTTTCGCTCAAAGATGCTGGGATAGGCTCCAGCCCTCCGCGACCTGAAAAGGATTAAGCGGAAGAAGATGGATGGATGGATGGATGGATGAATGGATGGATGGACATATGGATATTTAATATCAATGTTAAAATACGGGGAGATTCATGTAATACAACTAAACAATTAAAATGAATTAAAGACTTTTTTTCAAATTTTCCGTAAAATGGGCAGTGCGGTGGCGGAGTGGTTCGCACTGCGGCAGCACAGCAACTCACCCTTGGCCGGGGGATCCTGGGTTCGATCCCAGCCCCCGACCAACAGTGATCTGTGTGGAGTTTGCATGTTCTCCCCGTGTCTGCGTGGGCTTACTCCAGGATTTCTCCGGTTTCCTCCCACATGCCAAAAACATGCAAGTTAGATTAATTGGCATCAAACTGGGGATTCTAAATTGTCCTTAGGTATGACTGTGAGAGTGAATGGTTGTCTGTCTCTTTGTGTTGGCCCCGCGATGGACTGGCGATCTGTCCAGGGTGTACCCTGGTTCTCGCCCAAAGATGCTGGGATAGGCTCCAAAAAGGATTAAGTGGAAGAAAATGGATGGATGGATGTAATTCTAAGCAAATAGTGAGGAATAAATTAGGACACCCCCCCCCCCATCTTTTTAGGACACCCCCACATTCATTTCCACTTAAAATGGCTAAAATAAATGTTTAAAAAATGCAAATAAAAAGAAAAAAAAAGTTAGACATAGATATGTGAATATTTATTAATAAAGAACTGAATATTTAATGGGGTGTCCTAAATTTTCACATGACTAAATATTTAACATTTCCAAATTTTAGATTTATATTCAACATTTAGGTTTAGCTTTAGTATTTACATTTAGATTTAACAATTAGTTTTAAAAGTCACTTTTCTTCTTTGGAAAAGCTAAATATAATTTTAATAAAATCTCAAATATTTCTGCAAATTTGGTAAAAAAAAAAAGTGACTAAAAAATTCACACCACATTTTTAATGTTGTGCAGAGCTGAATGTGGTAAAAATGTCTCTGTTATGCCTACACTACTTTACAAGGGGTGACCCTTCAAGATAATGTATTACTGTGTTTGAAACATTCCCCCTTTCCCTATACAGCGCACTATACCGTTAGTCAGCCATTTTGTAGTGCTGTTCGAAATCTTATACGTAACTGAGAATTCCATTCACTATATAGTGCACCCAAAATATCGCACAAAGCATTTTGAAAAGTACACCCAGTGGTCATTGCATTAACCTGTGGATCCCATAATGTAATGTTGTAACGTGGCGAATGTAACGAAGACGCAGGCTGACTGGAAATCATCAATTTTCAAATTTTATTTTCAAAAATATCTTCACAGGTCACAATTTCAGCATACATACCAAATCTTCACACCGACACGACTCTCTTTTCCCAATAACCAACACCTGTTATATTATGTGAGACAATTAGGGCTAATTAGCCCCTACCATAACCCCAGGTAAAACAATAAAACATTTTCCATTTTTCACACATACCCAATAGCATCTAAAAGTCCATAACAACTTCCCACCTATTTACAAAATACATATAAATAACATGGAATAAATAAGACACCATAAATAATTCAATAAATAATTTAACCCCTATTTACAAAATCTAAATCACCCCTAAACTTACCATCACATGCTCCCTTCCTGCTGGTATCCTTTAAAAAGCCTTCAACCCCTAAAGAGTCTTTTGCCCAGACACCATCAGGGAGCATGCTGGCAAAGGTATGTGGATAATGATCACCACTTGTTTTACCCAAATAATTAAACATAACAATTATCTCACCAAAAAGGGCATTCCACATAGTCAGAAGCAGATCCTAAAATAATATGTGTAGACTTAACAATAATTATTAACATTTACAAATATTACCCAAACAATATAATCACATATACAGTGAACCATAACAGTAGTGACACTCCGTCGTCACAAATGCTCAGCCAATGGAGAAGTGAGAGGAGAGCATCGGGCTGCCACTTGTCCTGTAAAACACAGTGTTGTCCTTTTTTTTACGCTAAAATAATATGTCCTGTATTGAATCATTATGGGACGCGGTTTGTGACTAGACCTTACTAGTCAGGACTAGTAAGGTCTAGTCTAGAGCTTTATGAACTTTTTCAATAATAAAATTTCATCTATCAGAGACAAAATCAGTCAGATTCTTCCCATCGTTAACTTAAATACAGTAACTACTACAATTCCTTCAATTGACATCTGTTTGGATCAGTTTACTCCAACTGACCTTTTAGAGTTAGGCAAAATAGTTTCTTCATCTAAGCCTTCAACTTGTCTTTTAGACCCTTTTCCTACCAGGTTATTTAAAGAAGTCTTCCCATTTATTGGTAGCTTTATTTTTCAAATAATCAATTCTTCATTAACTTTAGGCCATGTACGGCAGGCTTTTTAAAACGGCTGTAATTAAACCCTTGCCCAAAAAGCCAATGCAGGATCCAGGAGTTTTAGCTAACTATAGACCAATCTCTAATCTCTCTTTCATTTCAAAAATCTTAGAAAGAGTTGTTGCTACGCAATTATTTGACCACCTGCAAGGAAATGGTTTATTTGAAGAGTTTCAATCTGGGTTTAGAATCCATCATAGTACTGAAACAGCCTTAGTGAAGGTCACCAATGACCTCCTGATTGCATCTGTTAATGGACTTGTTTCTGTAATTGTCCTTTTAGACCTGAGTGCAGCTTTTGATACTATCAATCATAATATTCTACTTGATAGATTAGAACACTATGTTGGACTTAATGGAACTTCATTGCAGTGGTTTAGCTCATATTTATCTTCTAGGTTTCAGTTTGTTCATGTCAATAATGAGTTTTCTTTCAACTCAAAGCTCAGTCATGGAGTTCCACAGGGATCTGTACTAGGCCCTACTCTTTTTAGTTTATATATGCTTCCGTTAGGCAACATTATTAGGAAGCACTGTATACATTTTCATTGTTATGCAGATGACACACAATTATACCTGGCAATGAAGCCAGATGATAGTAATCAATTAGCCAGGTTAGAAGCCTCTCTTAAGGAAATAAAAGCTTGGATGACTTGTAATTTCCTGCTATTAAATTCAGATAAGACTGAAGTCATTCTTGTTGGTCCAAAAAAACCTTAGAAATACCTTTCCAAATCAAACTTTTAGTTTGGATGTGGTTACTTTTTCTCTTAACAGCTCTGTGGGGAACCTTGGAGTTATTTTTTTTTATCAAGATCTGTTTTTCAATTCACAAATTAAATTCGTTTCAAAGACTGCCTTCCGTCATTTGCGTAATATTGCCAAGATTAGGAGCATCTTGTCTCAGAGTGATGCTGAGAAACTGATCCACGCTTTTGTTAGCTCTAGATTAGATTATTGTAACTCTTTATAATCAGGTTGTCCTAAAACATCTATAAAAAGTCTTAAGTTGATCCAAAATGCTGCTGCAAGAGTTTTAACAGGTACTAGAAAGCGAGATCATACCTCTCCGGTTCTGGCCTCCCTTCATTGGCTTCCCATAGAGTTTAGAATTAAGTTTAAAATCCTTCTTCTCACTTTTAAAGCTCTAAACAATCAGGCCCCTTTTTACTTAAAACATCTGATCTTACCCTATTATCCTAACAGAGTACTACGCTCTCAAAATGCTGGATTACTTGTAATACCTAGAATATCCAAAAGTACAATGTACAATGTACAAAAGTACAATGGTGGGCAAAGCCTTCAGTTATCAAGCTCCTCTCTTGTGGAACCAGCTGCCAATCTGGATTCGGGAGTCAGACTCGATGTCTGTTTTAGAATAGGGTTAAAACCTTTCTTTTTGATATAGCCTACAATTAGGGAGGGATCATGTGTTTCTGAACCCTCCCTTAGTTATGCTGCTATTAGGTTTAGACAGCCGGGGGACCTCCAATAATGCACTGGGCTTCACTCCTTTCTTCACTCTCAATGAAATTTTTTTTTTTTTTTTTTTTTTTTTTGCTGGTCATTAACATTTGTTTGTTCTTTCCCATAGATTGAGTCCCCATCGTGCTGTTTGCTCTCTACATATCTGTTCTTTTCATCTTCTCTATCCCCTCACCTCCCAGCCAGTCGCAACAGATGACTGCCCCTCCCTGAGTCTGGTTCTGCTGGAGGTTTCTTCCTGTTAAAAGGGAGTTTTTCCTCTCCACCATCGCCAAGCGCTTGCTCATAGGGGATCGCCTGATTGCTGGGGTTTTTCTGCAATTGTGGGGGTTTCCCCTACAGTTGAAAGTGCTATGAGATGATGGTTGTTGTGAAATGGCGTTATATAAATAAAGTTGAATTGAATTGAATTGAATGTCTGCGGCTGCGGCGTGTCCCGATAGTCCGCCCCATGCATCAGTCAAATCCAACTCAAATGCAACACCCACGAAGTGAGTGGGAAGAACTCAATGATTGGCTTGACAGCGTCAAAGACAATGAGTACAAGGCAAACTGCAAAGCACTCACAACTTTATGGAGTCCTGTTCAGAGTTCTACTGCAGAGTTTTGAAAGACAAACGTCTACTCATGGCTGCAAGATGTCACAAGAAATACAAGTGGAAAAACCAGGAACAGTTAGGAAGCAAGAAGGGTGTGGACTGTTTTACCATGCTTGTACTCTACACAAATAGAAAAAAAAATGTTGATAAGTTGTACAGTTGTAATGTTAAATAAAATGTTTTCTGCACATCCAGATTTTTGAGGGGGTTCTTTCATTTGTAGTAAACAGGAACATTTTTTACTTTCAAACTTGAAAGCTATAAACATTTTCAAAGAAGTACTTGAAACTTTGGCCTATGGATAGTACTTTATTTAAGCAATGATTAAGTTATGATAAACCACAATGAGCGCCCCACACAGCACCTTGGGGTGGGGCGGGGAGTCCTTTATTTTTCTTCATTGAAGGTGGCAACCCTAGGAGAGCATCACATTGCAACATAAACTGCCTTAGGGTATTTTTTATTTATTATTACAGTAAAAATGATTTGATTTAATGTATATTTACTACAAAATGACATAATGTCCGGCTCAGGAAACACGCACGCAGGCTCAGGGAAGGTTGAACAGCTTTATTCAACAAGCAGGTGTGTATGGATAGATGTATGAGATATGGGTATGTGATGCGGGTGAACGCCGATGCACAGGAAACAGAGCAGTATGCCGTACAGCCAGGCAACCCTATGGAGAGAGCAGAGGACAAGGGTAAAGTGCACCACACCTAGACAGGTATAATGAGTGGAGTGCTGCTTACTTGTAGGTGACGGGTGGCGGGCGTTGGCCAAGGGAGAAGCCCGGGAGACAGCGTCCTGCTGAGCCAATGACGACAATGAGGGAAGGGATGGCGATGATGGGGTTATCCGCCGCCAAGGAATCCACCTGTGCACAGGGGAGAAGACTTGCAAAGAGGTAAGGGTGATGATGCTTACGTGGAAGCGTAGCTCAGCTAACGTGGAGAGACGATCCAGCTGGGAGAGAGTGCCGATGCGAACAGACGGCTTCAGACCGCTGCACAGGGCTGCGTGGGCTAAATAGCCCGTGGCTGATGAGGCGCAGGTGTACGCACAGCTGAGGCGGATGATGAGCGGAGAGTTGTGACAGTACTCCCCCCCCCCCAGCAGCGCCTCCTGGGGCTGGCTTGTCCGGGTGCGCCCGGTGGAACTCCGTGATGAGACTCCTGTCCAACACCAAGGAAGAGCGCACCCAGGACCTCCACTCAGGACCGAATACCTCCCAGTCCACCAAGTACTGTAGCCCGCGACCTCGGCGCCGGGAGTCCATGATGGAGGCAACTCTCCAGGCCGGATGGCCGTTGATCATCAGAGGCGCGGGCGGCGCCTTGGGCGGGGGACAGAGTGGATCGGAGACCACGGGCTTGATCTTCGAGACGTGGAAGGTGGGACATATATGGAGGGAGGGGGGGAGGGCCAGATGCACAGTCACCGGGTTGACAATCTTAGAGATGGTGAAAGGGCCAATGAAGCGCGGGGCCAGCTTCCTCTTCTCAGCCTTGAGGTTAATGTCATGTGAGGACAACCAGACTCGTTGGCCCACCTGGTAGGCAGGGGTCGGTCTCCTGTGGCGGTTCGCCGTCGAGCTGTTGCGCGCCACTGTGCGTAATAGCGCATCGCGCGCTCTGGTCCACAGACTCCGACAGCGTCTTAGGTGTGCCTGGATGGAGGGAACGGCCAGCTCGCCCTCCTGCTCCGGGAACAAAGGTGGGTCGTACCCCAAGGATGCCTTAAAGGGGGACATCCCCGTGGCAGAAGACCGTGCCGTGTTGTGGGCATACTCCACCCAGGCCAGGTGCGCGCTCCAGGATGACGGGTTGGAGGAGGTGACGCAGCGTAGAGCAGCTTCCAGTTCCTGGTTGGCACGCTCACACTGCCCGTTGGACTGCGGGTGGTGGCCGGAGGAGAGGCTTACCGTGGCCCCCAGAGCGTTGCAGAAACACCTCCATACCTCAGAGACAAATTGGGGCCCCCGATCAGAGACGACGTCCACCGCTATCCCATGCAGCCTGACTACGTGCTGGACAAGAAGGTCTGCTGTCTCCCGCGCCGTAGGGAGGCCCCGGAGCAGCACGAAGTGGGCAGCCTTGGAGAACCGATCCACGAAGGTCAGCACAGCGTCGTAGGTGTTAGAGACCGGGAGACCAGTGACGAAGTCGAGGGCTATGTGAGACCAGGGCCTGCCTGGGACCGGCAGGGGCTGGAGCAGACCCGCAGGGGGAGAATTAGCAGACTTGCCGGTGGCACACACAGGGCACGCCCGGACGTAGTTGGCGACGTCCTTCTGGAGACCCGGCCACCAAAAGGAACGCTGGAGGAGATCCACTAGCCGGGAGACACCAGGGTGACAGGCGAGTTTGGAGGTGTAAACCCAATGAATGACCTCCCCCCGGACAGTCGATGGAACGAAAAGCTTCCCTTCCGGTCCGCCGCCAGAATCCGGTTCGGTCTCCTGCGCCCTCCAGATCTTGTCCCTGATGGACCAGGAAATCGCCCCCACAACGCACGAGCTGGGCAAGATGGTATGACCCGGCTCCTCCAGGGTCTCAGGGGCAAAGTGCCTGGAAAGGGCATCGGGCAGGCCATTCTTAGAATCAGGACGGTAGGTGATGGTGAAACGGAACCGGGTGAAGAACAAGGACCAGTGCGCCTGGTGGGCATTCAGTCGTCTGGCAGATCTTAAATATTCCAGGTTCTTATGGTCCGTTAACACCACAAACGGCTGGGCAGCCCCTCCAACCAGTGGCGCCACTCCTGCAGTGCGAGCTTGATGGCAAGTAGCTCCCTGTCCCCGACGTCATAGTTGCGCTCAGCCGGAGACAGGCGCCGTGAGAAGAAGGCGCAGGGTCGCTTGACCCCATTGGTGGGTGATCGCTGAGAAACCACCGCCCCCACACCCGTATCAGACGCGTCGACTTCGACCAGGCACTGCAGCGCGGGGTCAACCTGGGTCAGGACCCGAGAGGAGGAGAAATCCGTCTTCAATGCCTCAAAAGCCGCTGCAACCTCTTCGGTCCACCGGAAGGGGTTCTTGGGAGAGGTGAGGCGGGTCAAAGGGGCAACGATGGCACCGAAATTGGGAACAAAGCGGCGATAAAAATTGGCAAACCCAATGAACTGCTGCACCTGCTTTCTGGAGGTCGGCGTGGGCCACTCGACCACCGCCTTAACCTTCGTGGGGTCGGGAAGGACTTGATTGTGCGAGATTACGAACCCTAGGAAGGAAGTGGTCTTGACGTAAAACTCGCACTTTTCGGCCTTGACATACAGCCTGTTCTCCAGCAGCCGCTGTAGGACCCGCCTCACGTGGACCTGGTGTTCCTCCCGTGACCTGGAGAAGATGAGAATATCATCCAGGTACACGAACACGAAGAGGCCCAGGAAATCACGCAGGACGTCGTTTATGAGGCGTTGAAACACGGCAGGGGCGTTGGTCAGCCCAAACTGCATTACCAGATACTCGAAGTGACCACTAGGTGTTTGAAAGGCTGTCTTCCACTCATCCCCCTCCCGGATCCGGAAGAGGTGATAAGCACTGCGGAGATCCAACTTAGTGAACCAGGTCGCCCCCTGGAGGGAGTGGAAAGTGGTGTCCATTAATGGCAGGGTGTTGCGGTCCTTCTCCGTGATGTCGTTTAGCGCCCGAAAATCAATACAGTGGCGGAGGGACCCATCCTTCTTCGAGACGAAGAAAAACCCTGCGCCGAGAGGAGACGAAGAAGGGCGGATGATACCTGCATTGAGAGACTCCTTGATATAACTGTCCATGGCCTCCCGTTCCGGTGCTGACAGGCTGTAGAGGCGTCCGGATGGCAAGGGAGCCCCCGGGCGGATGTTGATGGCGCAGTCGTAGGGCCGGTGAGGAGGGAGAGACATCGCCCTGGACTTACTGAACACGAGGCCCAGGTCGTGCAACTCCGAGGGCACCAGGGTGAGGTCCGGAGGCGCGGCGTCCGAGGCCGGAGGAGGGGAGGACGGGGCGCAGGCTGCGGACTGGAGGAAGGTGCCCATGCAAAAGGAGTTCCAGGCGGCAATTCTTCCTGTCTGCTAATCCAGCACTGGGTTGTACAGGCGCAACCAGGGGTAGCCTAAGATGACAGGCGACACAGAAGAGGATAGGACATACAAGGTAAGATCCTCCCGGTGATTACCTGAGATAATTACAGGGATCGGCTGGGTGCGATGAGTCACTTGTCCAAGGGGCGCACGGGAGAGGGTGACCAGACTGAGAGGAGCGGCCAGAGGGTGGCAGGGGATGCCCAATTGGGTTGCCAGGCTCTTAGAAATGAAGCTCTGCTCTGCTCCTGAGTCCACCAGTGGTGTGTGAGGTGCCCTGTGGAATTGTGACAGAATCGTATGGGCAGCGACAAACTTGTGAGGGGATTCGACCGGTTAGAGTCCGCGAGGCCCCCTACAGTGACTCGCGGACCCCCCCCCCCCCTCCCCCGCCATTTGGCTTCTCCGGACAATGCTCCACGGTATGCTGATCACCTCCGCAATACATGCAGAGGCCCAGCTCCCGACGGCGCTGTTTCTCCGCTAGGGGGAGCCTTGACTGACCAACTACCATTGCCTCCGACTCCTCGGAGGGCTCCAGAGCAGGTAACGCCAGGGGGCAAGCCTGAGGTGTGCGGACAGAACCTCCACGCGAGCGGCCAATTAATTTCCGCTCGGCGGATCATTCACGCAGCCTGTTATCCAAGCTAATTGTCAGGGAGATTAGCTTCGACAGCCTTTCCGGAAGGTCTCGGCTGGCCAGCTCATCCCTCAGACCAGAGTTGAGGCTGCGGAGGAAGATGCTACAGAGTGACGCCTCACCCCAGCCCACCTCCTCCGCTGCGACCCGGAAGTCGATAGCGTAATCCGCCGCTGACCGGCTTCCCTGTTGGAGGCCAAGGAGACGGTCAGCGAGAATGCTATCTCGCCGGGAATGATCGAATACCTCAAGAAAACTCTGCACGAACTGGCCGTAGGAGAGGTTGGTGTAACTGGGCTTCGCCATGACGGCGTAAGCCCAAGTTAGCGCTCTCCCCTCCAGGAGATTAGCTATATAGCCAATTCGGCTGTGGTCCGAGGGAAAATCCCCGGGAACGCGCAGAAACACCGACTCGCACTGCATGATGAACCCCCGCGCTCCGCCGAGCTTACCGCTGAAGCGGGCGGGGGTTGGAATTGGCGTGAGTCGGGTTGGCGTTCCCACGGCAGGCTGGCCAGCCACGGAAGCGGCTGGAGCTGCCCCCCCCCCCGACGAGCCGGGGGGAACACCTGCTGGGGGTCCACATGGTCTAACCGGTGAGTGATGTTTGTTAATTGATTTAAAATCACCTGCTGTTGGTGGGCTATTAAATCCACCCGAGCCTCGAGGGTGGAAAGGCAGCGCGCGAGCCCGCTGTCTGCTGAGCCGCTCTGCTGGAGCCATACTGACGTAATGTCCGGCTCAGGAAACACGCACGCAGGCTCAGGGAAGTTTTAACAGCTTTATTCAACAAGCAGGTGTGTATGGATGTATGTATGAGATATGGGTATGTGATGCGGGTGAACGCCGATGCACAGGAAACAGAGCAGTACGTCGTACAGCCAGGCAACCCTATGGAGAGAGCAGAGGACAGGGCAAAGGGCACCACACCTAGACAGGTATAATGAGCATAGTGCTGTTTACTTGTAGGTGACGGGTGGCTGGCGTTGGCCAAGGGAGAAGCCCGGGAGACAGCGTCCCGCTGAGCCAGTGACGACGATGAGGGAAGGGATGGCGATGACGGGGTTATCCGCCGCCAAGGAATCCACCTGGGCACAGGGGAGAAGACTTGCAAAGAGGTAAGGGTGATGATGCTTACGTGGAAGCGTAGCTCAGCTGACGTGGAGAGACGATCCAGCTGGGAGAGAGTGCCGATGCGAACAGACGGCTCCAGACCGCTGCACAGGGCTGCGTGGGCTAAATAGCCCGTGGCTGACGAGGCACAGGTGTGCGCACAGCTGAGGCGGATGATGAGCGGAGAGTCGTGACACAAAATACATGTAGGTATTCATTTTTTAACTTCATTAATCTGCTACATTTTACTGTTTCACCATGATGACACCATTAATGGCACCATGAAAAGAAGGTGAGTAGTGTCCGGAAGCTAAAAACTTTATTGTTATATTGAGTTTACTGTATAGTGCACTATATCTGATTTCACGATATAGTGAGTAGGGAGGTAGAGAGTGAGTGAGCATTTTGAACCCAGCACAAAAATGTAAAACAAATTTGTATTGATATATAACAAATGCCTCAATATGATGCTATTTATTACCTCCGCCAGGCCGAAAAGGCCAGGAGGAGGTTATGTTTTTGCCAGGGTTTGTGTGTTTGTCTGTTTGTCTGTCTGTCTGTCTGTCTGTTGGTTAGCAAGATAACTCAAAAAGTCTTGGACGGATTTCCATGAAACTTTCAGGCCTTGTTGGAAATGGTACAAGGAAGAACTGATTAAATTTTGGGGATGATCCGCATCACCGTCTGCATACAGGAATTTTTTAAAGCATTTTTCCACACTGTGACATATGGCCATTTTCAACATGTGCGCAGGCGCAATGGACGGCGCTGGGCGTCGTATCTGACCAACACAAACTCCGCCTTCTTCAACGTTTTAGCCACAAAAGCATGCGGAAAACACTGGTGGCCTGGGACCGCCAGCCATAGGCGCTGCGCACATTGCGCTGGTCGTCGTGTCTGACCAACACAAACTCCGCGTTCTTCAACGTTTTAGGCACAAAAGCACGCGGAAAACACTGCTGCCCTGGGCCCGCAAGCGTGACTGCTTTTGCGCCACGCTGCAAAACCTGACACGGACACCTGTCCGCCGCACGATTATTTGCCACAAATTCCCCGCCCAGCTATAGGCGCTGCGTAAAAACGACCTCTCTGCCGGGGAAAATTCTAAATTCTGTTTTGCCGCGGAGCGCAACCCCAATATAATATAAAACCCACGGCAACCTGTCTAACCAATCTGCATCCGTCAGTGGAGGACATGGACACACCAACACTTCAGTTTATTACCTCCGCTAAGGAGACAATGCTTTTACAACCGTAAAACGGGGCTATAAGGGACGGCGGGGTAATATGGGACACTTTTCTAAATGTAATTCTGCTTTTTCAATTTTGCTTCCGCCTAGATTTGATGAAGGATTCATGGATATTTGACAATAACAACACAACTCAGCGTCCTGCTCAAAATAAAAAAAGCAGAATTACATTTAAAACATTTCCCACAAAAGTGTCCCTTATCAACCTGCCGTCCCTTATAGCCCCGTTTTACACTACTGAACCACTAATCCTATCACTATCACATTGATTGTCATTCATTAATTGTCTGTTTATTGCACTGTCCATGTCAAATAAACAAATAATCATTGTGAATCCAATTGCTACTCATATCTTTTCATGCTCAGGGAATCTGAAAACGTACACACAAACACTGTATGGGGGGAACTGTGCCGCTTGGCGGAGGTCTGCGCTCTCCGAGTGCTTTTCTAGTTTAAATTGCATTAGCTTTTACGATTATAAAATCTCTGAGATTTTTTAATTGTAAAAATTATTTTTATGCAATTAATTTATATTTGACTAACAAATGGACATCATATCATGTTACAGCTTATGTGAAAACTCTTCAAATGGATGGAAAATTGTTTTGCAAGTAAACTGCATAAACAAATGAAAGTAATGTAGCATTTCATATGTAATCATGAATCGCTGCCGTCAGACTCCATTCAGGATAAGTCTGACTTGCCTCTTTGATGATTTGCTGAAATAATGCACGAGTTAGATCTAAATCATCCTGTTCCTGTCTGCACAGCTGTACCGTGGCTCCAATGTCATCTCTATCCCTCCCCCTTGGGTCTGAAGATCGACGAGCCATTCAAGGCATTTACTGTGTCAAGGTGCAAAGTGGGCTCCCATTTTCCCACAAATCCTCCCAAAGCTCCCTTCTCTTTCCTGGCCAGGCCTGTGGAGAAGCAGGCCAGTCTCCACAGGTGCAGCCTGGAGAGGATGACAGCCTCTCTTCAGCAGAGCTTAGCTCCTCTTGTGTGGCTTTCAGACGCTCAGCCGGTGGATTCCCCCGGGGCCGTAGCTGCAGTCACACCCTCAACAACACAACACTGTTGTGCTGTCAACCAATTGTTTTGATTTGCACAGATGAATACCAAGATGTGACATACAGTAATTTGTGCTGCAGATATAACCGGTATGTTTATGCTCTTTGAAGTGAGAGGATCTGAGGGTGCCAGTTTTTTCTTAAAGCTGTCTGTTAACACTCAACCAATGTGTGTTTGCTCACAGAAAAGGTGTGAACATGAAGGTATAACTGAAGAGATCAAAGGTAGAATTGTTGGTGAAGTCAAGGCTTGTCAGTATTCTCTGTAAACAGAGGTGTTAAATGCTTTGGCATGCTCAATATCCCATCAGACCTGTTATCAAAATTCAATATGGATTTCCTTTTTAAGGTAAAGAAGAACGGTACCTAAAGTTCATTTTTAACATTTGTTTGATATACTCATCATATCACTGTTATGATTCCCCATGCGCCATTACACAGCGCACGAAGGAAGGAATGAAAAACCCAATTGCTGGAGTAGAACATGCACTTTATCAAACAGAAACCCCAAAAATAACAAGTCCAGCAAATGATCACGCAGAACAGTGAGTTGACAAGATGCAGTAATGACAATAGAGGCCACCAGATGTACAGGGACACCTCCTGGATACTCAACTGCCCAGGAGAGGGAAAGCCTAGTGCCGCAGGGTTGCTGTCGGCACGGGGAGAAAGGCTGACATTAACTTACGGTGCAGGAGCGATCCGGGGCTGTCCGTGCAGTCCGGTGGATGAGGGAAAAACTGGCTGTAGATCATCCGTAGGGAGTGAATACAAGCATACACGGAGGGACACACTGCCGTGTATGAATCTCAATGCTCCAACAGTCTCTTCCTACTAACACAACGTTTAAGTAATAATAATACTAACGAGGGAAGAAACCGCCGGTGTGTGGATGCGTAGGCTGAACATAATTGAAAGCATGTGTGCATGAATGAGTGCATGAGCGTGTGAATGAGAATGAATGAAGTGTGTGCATGTACGTGTGTGAAACACCCATAACGAGACACAGCTGATGGCACTGACAGGAGGAAGGGGTGTGCCAGAGCTGTCAGGGAGCGAAGGACCCAAAGGGCTCCCTGATGCGCCCGATGGAAAATAAATAGGGAGACAGCCAAAAGGCCACGGGTCAGAACTGGGTTTGGGACCACCAAACCCAGGTTCATGACAATCACACTTCCATTAGCGTGTCCCAAGCCAGATTAATTTTTTTAAAATTTTGTTGTGGGTTTTTTTAAAGGAGACCTTTTCTTTAAAATGTGGGGCAGAGTCATTCCAGGTGGAACGTGGACAACCAGGGGGTATCAGAAAAAATATTCTCTGTCAGTTTTTGCTAATAATAGAGCAGAAAAAACTATGGCTAATAAAATTGATATTGATCATAACATTAACACACAGGATTATTATCTACATCTACAGAATAATATTCAGAATCAGAGCGCGCATAATTTGTCATAGGCTTCATCCCTCCATCCATCTGTACATTGTGAGAGAGGGCCTTGGGGGAGGTATGGGCTCATGGATCACCTCCAAAATCTATTGGGTTCATTCGTAGCCAAAGGGCCACCTCTGGTGATGATTTCATTAGAAATCATTGAGTAGTTTTCATGTAATCCTGCTAGCAGGCAAACTGCCCCGATTACATTACCTCCTTGGTGGAAGTAATGAAGACGACTCAGGTGGCAGAATCACAGCATATATAACTTTTAGAAAATTTGAAATTTTCTAATATATCCTGCATTTCTATTGTCTAACTAATCCAGTCTACTGTCTATTCACTCTGTGTGTTATGATATTGTAGAGCTGGTCTGTTTGTGTCCAGGCTATCTCATCTTATCTGAAACCACATTCTTCTGAACACTATTATTGTCTAAGCTTGATTTCTTACTCAAAGCAAAACAAGTTCCGCCATTTTCTACTCTGCTTTTGATCAATTTGAGACTTAAACTTGGACTTTGATTGGTCACAACAAAGTGCAACATTGGCAGATGCAGATAAGCCCTGGAGCCAGACCAAATAAAGACCAGCAGCCTGTCAGCATTCCTTACGTTTCTTGATATGCACTCTTACCACACAGAGACATTCTTCTGGGGTCCTAGGGGGAAAAAAACACATATTGCCATTGTATTTAATTTATCTTACATTATGAATATTAATGTAACTTGTTAATGTGGGTATAAAGTGAGATTCTGAGCCACTAAAACATTTAGAAAGCTGACGAGCAAACAGGCATCCGGCAAAGATGATGTGAAGCAGAAACAAAGGTATCACAAATATGCTAACAACATACAGGAAGGTATGTTAACACAGATAATAGACACAATAACATGAACCCAAAGAGCGGTGGTAGAAATGATAAAAATTTAAAATATAAATACAAATGAGTCTGGTATTTGAAAAATGGAAATAAACTAATTTCAAATGGGTAAAGTATACATCGATGTTTGACATCAGTTTTGGTTTGGTTTTTGAATTCCCTTCCAAGATTGGAGATTGGATTATTTACTTTGCAGTGAGGAACAGACACACTGGAATGAATAGACGAGTGTTTTTTAATTGAGATTCCCCAGAAAATTCAGGGTTTCTTAGTAAATTGATTAGTTTCACTTATAAATTGTTCAAAAAACAAAACAAAACTGCAAACCCATGCATGATTATACAGGTGACTGAGGCTCCCAGGCACATCAACCACAAATTATTTGCAAATGTTTGGATCAATTTGCAAGTTAAATTAGACAATTTCCCAAGGGACTCTGAACGTTTCAGGGAACCCTGGCTGAAAAACACTGCTCTAGCTCACCAATCAAAAGCTTTTCAGTCTTTTTGAAATATCTTCATGTATGTAAACTGTGAGCTGGACACCCAGAACCAAATGCCACATGTTTTCAGCCTTATATTATTTAGTATGTTCCAGTGTAGTTTTAATGATTTTTTTTCTTTTGCTCCATTCATTTTTAATTTGTCTTCATGTTTTCTACTTGGAGGTTATGCTAATGCTCTGGTCACAATTTGTTGCAAGCTGGTATTTCTGAGACCTGGGGCCTCATGTACAAAGACTTGTGTGGATTTCCTACAGAAAGATGATGTACGTTTAAATCAAGAAAACACCGTAAGCAAAAGAAAAATCCAGATGTATGCAACACTGCATACGGAGAAATCCAAGCACATTTCCTTTGTACATCACAATCTACTTGCACGTGAGAAAATACCAGACTCCTCCTTTGACACATCTCTATTTGAATATGCAATTAGATGCAATTAGATATGCAAATAGATATATACAAGCCATGCACGTTTGATTCTCCTGTATCCACAATCAAAAATAATGGATTTAATGTAATTTCACGGACTGTGAGTTGGAGGTGCCCCTGAATGAGGTAGAGGCACTTAAAAATGTTTTGTCTGACACGCTGTCCTCTGGCATTAGCGCCGGCTACAGGTAATTCAATAGCCTGTTCACAGCCCTATAAGATTAGTTTACTGTTTTCCTTTATTTAGACAGGGATGAGAAGGAGATGTTTATTCTACCTTGACATGTTTCGAATGACGTCTGCAGCCGTCCTCAGAAGCTTCAGCTGATCGCTGTGATTTGTGACCAGGTGGGTGGATCAGCTGGTTGAATTAAAGGAAAACAGTAATGAAAAAGAAGACAATATGAACCTATTTAGTGGGTAGCCGGGGTCATCTGTCAGTTGAAAGCAGATCATATTAGACTCGACAAGTACATATTTTATGTCCAAAATGCAAATCTTATCCTTTATAGTTATATACAACTTATATGGATTACACACATTACTATTGTAAATGAATGAAGTGCACCGGGGAAAGGGTGAGACTGTTGCATTTCAAACTTTACGCATGTGTTTATTGACATAACTACTGTGCACACAGAGGCAATTGGGGGCTTGGTAGAATGCTGTGAAACTGTAGTTTAAGCCCAGAGCCACCGCGGGTGCAGCTCTGCTCCAGCCAGGAGCCACTGCGGGTGCAGCTTTGCTCCAGCACAGAGCCATCGCAGGTGCTGCTTTGCTCTGCTCCAGCCAGGAGCCACTGCGGGTGCAGCTTTGCTCCAGCCCGGAGCCACCACAGGTGCTGCTTTGCTCCAGCCCCGAGCCACCGCGGGTGCTGCTTTGTACTAGCCCGGACCCACCGCTGGTACTGCTTTGCTCCAACCCAGAGCCACCGTGGGTGCTGGAATGTCCCAGTCTGGGACCGCTGCGGATGCTGCAGGCCAGTCCGATGCTGTCGTGGTTCTCCCTCCTCTGCCCGAGGCCATCGTGGTCCCTGCTCCTCTTCCCGAGGCTGTCGTGGTTCCCCCTCCTTCGCCTTATGTCACAGAGGGTCCCCCTATTCCTCCATCCTCCTCATCTCTGGTCGTCCCGGCTGGGTGGCCACCCCCCTGGACCATCTTTTCTGTGCTGGTGGTTAAAGAATTCTGGCCAACCACCTGACAGACTGTGCCATTGGGTGGAACAGTCTAGCTCCTTGGTCTAGGGGGGCCTATTACATCACATTAAATTCTACCTAAATTCTTTCAGTAAAATTTCAAACTAACTCAATTCGCCTTATTCCTAGGCCCCATGATGCCTTGCGTGAATAATGGTAGCAACTTCCGGTACTAGTTTAGAACATGTGGTTGTCACTGAAACAGGACACTTTTCCTTGCTAAAAAACAATGACTTGGGCGTCAGAAATGTGGGAACACAGCCTCTTGCACCTCAAAACAGTAACATAATCATACCACTTCCCACGACCATCGAGGGATGGACAATGATACCAGACACTCATGGGGGGTTTCCTGGGACTTTGCCGCTACCAATCAAAGAAAGAGTCATGATTTATGACTTCTCGTTGCCTGTACAGTGGTACCTCTACTTACGAACGTCTCTACATACGGAATTTTCAGGTTATGACACGCCTCAACGGGAAAATATTGCCTCTTGTTACGAACGAAATTTCAGGATACGAAAGGCAAAAAAGTACGCGCTCCTCGCAGCTCCCGTAGTTTACCGAACGTAAACATACCTGTAGCTGCTCTGCCATTGGCTATCGCCTAGCATCTTCCTGGTATCCCATTGGCCACGAAGTTTTGTTTTGTTTTTTTTTTCCAAAACTTTATTAAGAACAAGGTGAAAGTTTTACGTGTGTGTACAGTACAGAATTAACATTTATTTGCTATGGGCCCCAAGAAAGTGACGGGAGATAAGTAGAAAAGGAGAAAAGAAGAAGAGAGTTTTTTTGTCCATACTAACAAAGAAGGAGATAATCGAAAGGTATGAAAAGGGGATGCGTTTGGTTGATCTCACCAAAGAATATGGCCGTAATACATCAACAATCAGCACGGTATTAAAACAAAAGGAAGCCCTTACAAGCCGACAAAAGCAAACGTCCTTGGATCGTTTCTTCACAAAACGTCAGGCAAAAACCACTGATGAGACGATAGCAGTTAAAAGGTAAATGAACATAATTTTTATTATTCTTTCTCTTTTATTATTCTCTTTTATTATTCTTTCATTTTAAACTCTCATTTTATGTTTATTGTGCAGTAATCTAATTGTAACATGTATTTGTTACATGTTTTGATGCGTTTTTATGATTTATAAAAAATTTATGCCCGAATTTTGGGGGGCTTGGAACGGATTACGGCATTTACATGTAAAACGCGCCTCTACTTACGGAATTTTCACGTTACGAGAATACTTCCGGAACAAATTAATTTCGTAAGTAGAGGTACCACTGTACTCATAATGACGCGGTGTGCATTCCAACCAGCATGTCTCCACTGCAATAAAGTTGGCTGCATTTTGTTAAAATATGTTAGACATAATCAAATTTACCTTAGAGCAGACGTACGCCACAACACCGTGCTTGAATGTTGTCTGTCACCGTGTGGTTAGAAGCCTCCATTTATCCAGTCTTGGCACAACCACGAACACCAGCAACAAGTGCCAGAACTATGCAAAAACATTCAAAAAATACAAAAACTAGAAGAGGTGAAATTAGCTGCCACTTGAATGGAAAACACGTATGTGGACAATACATTATAATGAATTTGAAAAACTTTTAAAAACGCTATTTTAAATGCCCCTGCTACTCTACTCTGACTGATTTAACACTACTGCAGCTGAAACCGGAAGTTCCGTCCATAGTCGTTCCTACAGCGGCTCGTCGGCCTCCGTCGGTCTATGATGACCATGGAAGAGAATCCTAAACGTCTACTCTGCTGGAACAGCACCGCCTGTGGCTGAACAGGCTGATGCGCGAATGGCAGTCCCTGTCACACAGGTCGCACTTGTGGGTGGTCTCCGTGCTGCTGGGTCTGTGGCGGTTCTTCCTGCGGGTCCTTTTTTCATCTGCTGCAGCAGTCAGTCTCTCTTCACCCGCCTTGAGCTGTCTGGTCAGGGTGCCTCTCCATTTGGAGCGGTCCGTTGCAAGGTCCTCCCAGCGATCTGTGTTGATCTCCAGGGCCTTCATGTCTCTCTTGCAGACGTCTCTAAAGCGCAGCTGTGGGCGGCCAACGTCTCTCCTGCCAGTTGCCAGTTCTCCGTAGAGGACGTCTTTTGGGATTCCGCCATCCTCCATATGGTGAACATGGCCTAGCCAGCGGAGCCTGCGCTGCCTGAGTAGAGTGAACATGGAGGGAAGGCCGGCGCGGGACAGAACTTCTGTGTTGGGCACTTTGTCCTGCCAGGATATGTCCAGGATGTGGCGAATGCAGCGCAAGTGGAAGGAGTTCAGTCTCTTTTCCTGCCCCCAGGAATAAGGTGGATAAGTTTCTAAATTGAGAAAATGAAAGCATTGCCTAAATGGCGGAGGTAATATTTTACATTTTAGAAAGCCATGAATCTTACTTGCTAAAGTCCATCATCTATAAGCAATTAAGTGGGAAGTGTTGACTTATATGTGCCTGTTTTGTTTTGACAGGCACTTTGGGTCATTATTCAGGATGCAGATCATCACCTTTTCCTGCTTGCAGTTACTCAGATCTGAATTTTAGGCTGCACTGACTTTTCAGTAAAGACAGATGAGTCTTTCATTTTCAGGAAAACTCCATAGTGGGAACTGCCATTATTTTAACACTTTCTCTTCCTTTAAGAAACACCAAGCAACAAAGACAACAACCGGTTGCTGTTATAATCTGCCAGGCAGGGACACGATTCACAATCTTGCACCTAAGCTAATTCACACCAAGGGAAGTGGGATGTTGTTCATTATGAGCTGTTGTTTTGTTTCTGTCGAGTTTAACAAGCACATGATGGGATGACAGCTTCCTGTTCCTGTTGGCTCAGACCACCCAGCCTCCAGAGTATATGTGCGAGAACAAGCACAACCTTTGGGTTGAATGCCATTTAATAAAAATGATTTAATTAAATATTACAAACTGTTCAAAAATATCTGTAAGTATTTGATCATTGTGAGTGAGTTTGGTGGGAATCAGGGGAATTATCGAGGACAGGGGTTGGCAACCTTTGCCAACCGAAGAGCCATTTTGCCCCTGTCCAACTAAAATGGAAGTCACTGAGGGCCGCATCAGAAATTTGAACTGAAAAATAAAGGATATGCTGTTTATAAAGTTTCATACAGCGGGGAAAAGTATTGAACATAACATTTTTCTCATTAAACATATTTTTGATGGAGCCATTGACCTGAGATTTTCACTAGATATCAGTAACAACCTAAATAATCCATACATACAAAGAAATCAAGGCAACTCTGTTCACGAAAGAAGTTATATTTAATAAGGTGGAATGACACAGGAAATAAGTATTGAACACATAAAGAAAAAGAGGTGCAAAAAGGCATAGAAAGCCAAGAGATCAGCGGAAATCCATCAGAATTTAGGAAACCATCCCATCCCCCATCAGTGCAAATTAATTTCAGCTGGTTAAGTCATCTGGCTCCAGAGAAGGAAAATAAAGCTGCTAGAATTGCCCTGTCAGCCACCTGATCTGAATCCAATTGAAAATCTATGGAACGAGCTGAAGATCAGAGTTCACAGAAGACACTCAAGGAACCTTCAAGATTTGAAGATAGTTTGTGCGGATGAATGGGCTAAAATCACTCCTGAGCAATGCCTGTGCCTAGTTTCTTCATACAGGAGGCATCTGGAAGCTATTATTACCAACAAAGGCTTTTCTACTAAATATTAAATGAATTTCACCAAGTGTGTTCAATACTTATTCCCTGTGTGATTCCACTTTATTAAATATAACTTGTTTTGTGAACAGAGTTGTCTTGATTTCTTTGTATGTATGGATTACTTGAGTTGTTACTGATATCTGGTGAAAATCTCAGGTCAATGGCTCCATCAGAAATATGTTTAATGAGAAAAATGTTGACATGTTCAATACTTAGTTTCCCTGGTGTATATACGTAGCTCTGAATATTATGTGACATTTATGAATTCTTACTACAACAGTGAAAAAACTGTTAAGTTTTATATATAACTTCATTCACGAAGTAATAAAAGTATTACAATAAATTACAAATTGTTCTGTGCTGAAAAATAAAGGCTATATCGAATATCTGACTTAGTTTTTTGTTTTAATTATCAGCATATTCATAAATTGTTTGAATCTGAAAAATATCATCCATCTTCTACTTTCAACAGTGATCACACAGCTTTAATTCCCGATATTTTAATAAATTTGAGATGACAGTTTAATTTAGAAGAAGCTACTTTCCTCCTTTTGTATTTCCTCAAAATGCCCCTTATTCAGATTTATTAATATAATCTGAATCCTTCTGCTGTTCTCTGGACTCTCAGTTTGATAACTCATGGATTGGTTGTCTGATAACTTTTTTATAATCTTTATTTATTTTGGAATCAAACTAAAATAATTAAAAGATGTTTAAAAGTACCTTCTTTCGCTGAGTTAAATGTTATGCCTTTCCAGTTAAAAATGAGTGGCATTGACAGACAGTCTGCACATACAGTATTTTCAATTCACTGTTTCCCCAAAACTCTATTAAAAATTAAAAATTAATTGTTAAAAAACAATTCACTGTTTCCCCAAAACTCTATTAAAAACCTCAGGTAACAAGCTAACAGTTAGCCTGCAGAGAAAAAGTTGAAAGCATCCTTCAGATATAAGGCTCACCTCTATATTACTGTCAGAGAATCTTCTCTCTTTTCACTCATTTGAACTCCTTTTACATTTTTTTTTTTTTTTTTTTACAGATTGTGATGAAAAACTGTGACTGTAGGTTGCTGATTTGTTTCACAATAAAAGCACATTAACAGAAAAGATGATTGTGAAAACTGAATCACTGCAGAGGGCCTTTATTATGCCTCGGTGAAAACGGAGGCATACAGTAATCCCTCAATGTGTCTGTGTGTGGCTCTGTCCGCAATGTGTGTGTGTGTGTGTGTGTGTGTGTGTGTGTGTGTGTTTCTGTCTGTCTGCCTGTCTGTCTATTCAGCTCACCCTGTCAAAATTAAGTGCAACTAAAGGCTTGTATCATTGTATCATCATATTTTCTCGACTTTTAATTTGCCAGAATTCTCAGATAAGGCTTTGTTTTTTTTAAATAAACACAAATTTAACTCACCTGTACTGTCAATGCAGCCGGAAAAAAATGCATTGTAATAATTATGGCGGGCCACTAGAGGTGGCGGTACAATTTTTTTACAGCACAACACAGCACTTTTTTTTTTTTTTTTTTTTTACAGCACATGGAGTTGAACTGTTATAAAATACTGGTTACTGAAAAAAAAAACATATTTAGCAACTACACCATTTATTCATCACATCGATTGTTTTCACACTGGTTTCCTGTTTAGTTTTGCAGAGGAAGGATGGGGTAAAACTAAAAAGTCCCAATATTCCTCGCCCGCAAATGGCCGCAGTATACCACACATGCACCCGGAAATTCCCGCTAGAGGGAAGTATTTGCCAATTCACTATATGCACAGAGTTTTGGTGAAGCACTTCTGGTTTATCCATTGCTAGTGGCCTCGCTTCCGGTCCATGCCTGTTGTTGTTGTTTCTGTCAACTTGCCGACATGTTGCTGAAAAAAATGTTTAAATTTCAAAAAACTGAGAGCACTATAGCGGAACATTACTGTGTACCTTTGTGTCAGGCCTCTAGTAGGTACAAGAAAGTACTTAGTTTTCATACATTTCCATCACACAAAGAGAACAGGCGAAAATGGATCGTTGCTATCCGGAGAGTTAACTTTACAGTTACCCCCCATACCAGAGTGCAGCTGGCATTTCAGACAGGAGGACATCCATGAGCCATCATCTGAGACTGGACGAAGACTATTAAAAAAGGGAGCAATCCCTTCTTTGTTTGAATGGAAGAATTACTCCGTTCCACAGTCAAGACTGGGGGTCTGGTAGAGAAGACAACGATGGGTGGAGGATGATCCACTGGATCACAGTTAGCAGCCAGAGTGCTAGCATACACCGTGATCATGACTACGCCTCGGCGTCGGACCCTGCTATCGTTGACATGGCCCTGGCTGAAAACATGTCTCTCAGAGAGGAGATTGACCAGCTGAAACAACAGACTGAGAAGCTAACCATCAAGCAGCGGTTTGGTGTACAGCGTTTTGCTGGGTCTGACAGACACCTGTTTATTCACAAGGTAAATCTGAATGCACAAAATGTGTTAATGTTATGGATTTGTTCATGTCCTGATCTCAGTTTATGAATTAGAGAATCCCTGTTTATTTGTAGTGTTTTAAAAGTAGCATAACAGGCATGATAAGAAATACAGCAACAAAGCTAAAAATGCAATAATAGAAAATAAATCTTGTAGTAAACAATCTATCTGAAAAAATATTGCTGCTGCTGAAAAAATATTGAATGAATATTAAATTGACATGATTAAAGTGCCTATTTCACATTATATATATATATACTGTATATATATATATATATATATATATATATATATATATATATATATATATATATATATATATATATATAAATTAAGCCTAACATGACTTGATTAAGATGGATGATTATTTCACTGTACATATAGACTTGCCAATATGCATTTTCCATAGGAAATGTATAATGCTGCAGTAAATTGAAACACTAAAGATTCTCTATTACATATGGGTGTTGGATATGCAATATATGATGACATTAACTGGTAGAATATTATTTGGATAGCTTATTTAATAATGCATTTGTTATGATACATATAAAGTAGAGGGGGAAAGAGGTGGAGAGAGAAGGGAAAAAGGAAGAGAAAGCAAGGGAGGAGACTCACATGAGCAAGTGAGTCCCCTCCCTATGTATCATACAAGATTACGTTATCTTTTGTGTTTTCTTAGTTTATGGCTTACTTTATTGGAAGTGAAAATTTTAACAATAAGCTCCATTTTTGTAAGGTTTGCATCCTGTGAACATCTTATGCACTTCTAGAGCTTGATAGAGCCAGCACTGTCATCTATGGTCACTGTCACACAAGCGCAGAGGGGCAACTTCATCGAGCCGAATCATACTACAGTCAGTGTTTGTATTAAAAATTACGCTGATACTGTATGATTCTTCAATGGACCGGCATGACAAAAAACGATGTTATCAAAAAATGTAAACTAAGAAAAATAATGCACCTTTTTATTTCCTTCTTACAGACTCATTCCCTGCAGCCAGTAGATGAGCTTTTCATGTTCCTGAACTACCTTGCACTGGGTTCAAAACAGCATGACCTTCCTGACTGGTATGGGGTGCACCAGTCCACAGTGAGTCGAATTATTGCCACATGGAGCAACTTTCTGTATATGGTGCTTGGCTTAGTGAGGATCTGGATACCACAGGAGAAAATAAGGGCGCATATGCCAACAGAGTTTAAGGACTTTGAGGACACTACTGTCATCCTGGACTGCACTGAGCTGAGGTGTCAGTGCCCATCATCACCTCTTCTTCAGAGTGAAGTGTTCTGCCTATAAGTCCCGCTGTACTCTGAAAGGTCTGCTAGGAGTTGTTCCTCATGGGGCAGTCACGTTCATTTCACCACTGTATGCTGGATCCATCAGTGACAAGCAGATCATTCTAGAGTCTGGGATTCTGTCCCTTCTGAGCCCTGGGATGGCTATCATGGTTGACCAGGGCTGTCTTGTTGATGGTTTTGTGCCATGTTAAATCTATAGACCACCATTTCTCTCTGGCAGATCCCAGATGTCAGCTTGTGAGGTCAGGGAAACCCAAGCCATTGCATGTCTCAGGGTGCATGTGCAGCGGCAAATACACAGGGTGAAGGAACACAAGTTCTTCAACACTGAGATCCCACTGCGGCTTTTTGACAACATTAATCAGCTGTATACTGTTGCATGTCTTTTGACAAACTATAAAAATGGGCCTCTTGTAAAAGCATGGGCAAGAAAATCAGTTTAGTACTTATTCACTCCACCATATTTACTCTGTGAAAGAGTATTAACTGTACATATAAACTACATGAATCTAGTAAAGTTTTTTATCTTGTTATTTCTGTAAACACTGAAATCCCTATATGGTAATTAACTGAGTAAATCTGCATGAAATTCATAATTGAAAACAGTAAATGTAAATTCAACACTTGTCTTTTTGCCATTTGTAAACATTTTTCTTGTAAGTATACATGGTTATTAAACATATGTTCACTTACGTGAAACATGTTTGTAAATAGCAAAATTTGCTGCTAAACAGATTTACTGTGTGTGATATTAAATAGGGCAGCTCGGTGGTGCAGTGGTTAGCACTGTGGCAGCACAGCAAGAAGGTCACAGGATTGATCCCACCCCTGACCATCGTGGGTTCAATCCCTCCCCCTGACCACTGGTGACCGTTCTGTGTGGAGTTTGCATGTTCTCCCTGTGTCTACATGGGTTTACTCCAGGTACTCTGGGTTTCCTCCCACAGGCCAAAGACATGTAGGTTAGGTTGACTGGCATCACCTGGGGATTCTAACTTGTCCTTCGCTATGAATTTGGAGAGTGAAAGGTCGTCTGTCTCTCTGTGTTGGCCCTGCGATGGACTGGTGGTCTGTCCAGGGTGGACCCTGCCTCTCGCCCAAAAGATGCTGAGATAGGCTCCAGACCCCCCACGACCCGAACAGATTAAGCTGTAGAAGATGAATGGATGGATGATATTAAATGTCTGTATACTCACACAAACTGTTTAATAGCAAAATTTTCTATTTACTGTTAATGTATGTTCAATATCCGTCTTTACCTGCTTGAAATGTTTGCAAACACATCTGTGTGTAGTTATAATGAAATCTGTAAATACCAGTTACTGTATATGTGTATACTTGCATAAAATGTTTTGAAATATATGCTCTTTGCTCAAGTTAATGAGTCCCTTTATATTGGACCTTACATCTGTCAAGTTTTCTTATCTGACCTTCTCTGATAATTACCATATTCTGGACAAAACAAATGCTCCCATGCTTTTTATCTTTATTACAAGGGTTAACTATAGACATTCATGCAGTATACAGTATATTTATGCATAAAACACAATAATCATGTAAACTGTAAACAAATGTCATTTTACAAAAGGTACTAACATTTGTCAAAGTGTATTATAGTGGCATGAACTTGTGAAACAAAGAAGAGAGAGGACAACACTTACTGTATTTATGAACAAATTATTTCAAGTAAGTTTTGAGTGATCAGATCAAAAGTCCAGATTTGATTGACCTTAACCCAATCAAGACTGTCACATTCTAGTTTTGTAGCAGAGACCTCTTTCCATCTAACTTACAAGGGAGGCATAGAGATACACATAAAAAAAGAAATAGTCCACTTTTCTTTGATTATTTCAATCATTTCCTTGTCTCTGGGAATCCACTGAATAAACATGTCTTCTTGTGTGTAGACAACAAAGTCACACCAGTCCAATCCAGATATCAGCATCTGGCCCTGGATCTGCCAAAAGTAAGGATGTGATCTCTTCAGTGTTTGTTTACCCTCACTGATCTAAATGTATAGACAGTCCACATAGCTTGATACATTTGGGCATTTAATTTCAACAAGGCCAAAAACATGCTGCTCCTTTGGATCATACACAATCCCATCAGGTGATGACCTCATCCATGGTGCGTCTGGATGGATCAGGAACCCACAGGGATAATGGTTGACCTCTCTTGCTCTGCAGTACTCCTCTACTGCAACAGGTTCCATGTCAAGGCCCCTCCTTATGTCTGCTGTCTGGTACTTTGGTCTCAGAAGTTGTTTAACAAGATTTTCAGTTGAGCTTTGTGCTCTCGTGTGACACACCTCCCTGAATTTCAACAAGGTGACATGGGGCCTCCTTAGCTGGTGCCACTCAACACATGAACTTTGTTCTTTTGTATTGTTTTCAATTTTGTGTGCCGTTTCAAATGATGTCTCCAGAGACGATATGTGGAGCTGCTGATGTTAAGAGCAAACAAAAGAACAGGTAGAGGTTCCCAGTCTGTATTCATGCAGTGGAAGCTGTGGGGGAGCTGGGGCATCCGTGTGTGGACAGGTCTTTGGCACTCTCCGTGCTGGCATGTGATAGGATAATACACTACCTTGTTGCACTTTTCCAAACACGGAGTCATTCAGAGGTACATCACTGGCTATACCCATAGTTGTTATCAGTGGAGCCATGTCGGCGGGAAAATCACGGTAGACTTCATCATGGACCCAAGATGGCGCCCACAGTCGTCGCCACGGTGCTTCGCTGCGCTTTGTTTTGTTTGTTTTTGTTCATCAATTGTGTGTCTGCCTGCTCTTACACCCGTGAAGAACTACTAAATATCAGGACTTTCACTCCCACGGACCTACTCCCAGTTTTTTTGGCTCCTGCCGCCGATCTGGTTCACCTTTTAGCCCAAAAGTGAGACGGCGAAAGAGAGGAAGACGAGCGGGCGCTCTCGTGCGGCTTCACAGGAGAGGCACGCGCACGGCTTTGCCTGGGATATTTCTGTCCAACGTCAATTCTCTCTATAACAAGGTAGATGAACTGAGACTGCTGATGCGATTTAAGGACCTCTCCACCTCGTGTGCCCTCTGCTTTACTGAGACCTGGCTCAAGGAAAAGATACCGGACAGCGCGCTCCTCCTCGAGGGATTTCAGCTGTTTCGTGCTGATCGAGACTCGGGGCTCTCCGGCAAGACCACAGGCGGAGGAGTCTGCTTCTACATCAACAGCAGCTGGTGCTCCGATGTAACTGTGATCTCCCAACACTGTTCTCCCGCTCTGGAATATTTATTCATCAACTGCAAGCCATTTTATTCCCCACGTGAGTTTGCTTCATTCATCCTGGCCGCTGTTTACGTCCCGCCCAACGCGGACGTGCGCAAGGCTCAGCTCGCAGATCACATTCAACAAGCGGAGCGGACTTTTCCGGACTCTGGTTATTGTGGTTGGCGACTTTAACCAGAGCAACCTGAGCCACGAACTCCCCCGATACAAACAGTTTATTAAATGCCCCACCAGAGGAGAGAACACGCTGGATCACTGTTACACTACAGTTAAGGACGCGTATCTGATCACGTGATGGCCCACCTGATTCCCACATACAGACAGAGACTGAAGCTCACAAAACCTGTTGTGAGCACTACGAAGAAATGGACCAGTGAAGCTGGAGTGGAGCTACGCACGTGCTTGGAAATAACTGACTGGGGCATGTTTAAAGGAGCCACACATGATCTGGATGAATACACGGACACTGTGACCTCATATATCCACTTTTGTGAGGAGAGCATTCTTCCATCGCGCACCAGGGTGAGTTACTCCAATGACAAGCCCTGGTTCACAGCTAAGCTCAGACAGATCAGGAAGGAGAAGGAAGCAGCGTTGAAAAGTGGAGACAGGGACTGCTACAGGGAGGTCAAATACCGGTTTAGCAGAGAGCTGAGGAGAGCTAAATCTGTGTATTCTGAGAGACTCCAGCAACAGTTCACTGCTAACGACTCTGCTTCTGTGTGGAGAGGACTGAGGCAAATCACCAACTATCGGCCTCAGGCTTCTAAGGGTCAGGATGACAAAGCCCTTTGTCAAAGACTGTCCCAACACTATGCCCGTTTTGACATCTCATCAGCTGTGTCCAACTCCCCCCCTCCCCCCAGCACCACTGCCTCCATGGTCCCCACTTCATCAAAGGTGGCCCCCCCTCCTCCCCCCCTGCCCTTGCCATCAGTGAGCAGGACGTGCACAGACAGTTCTCCAGACTGAACCCGCGCAAGGCCCCCGGTCCGGACGGCGTGTCTCCCTCCACCCTAAGACACTGAGCGGAGGAGCTGACTCCTGTCTTCACAGACATTTTTAACACCTCCCTGAAGTCATGCCACGTGCCGACCTGCCTCAAAACCTCTACCATCGTCCCTGTCCCCAAGAAGCCACGGATCACTGGACTTAACGACTACAGACCTGTAGCGCTCACCTCTGTAGTCATGAAGTCCTTTGAGCGCCTAGTCCTGCCCCACCTCAAAACCATCACCACTCCCCTCCTGGACCCGCTGCAGTTTGCTTACAGAGCCGACAGGTCTGTGGACGATGCAGTCAACCTGGCCCTCCACTCCATCCTGCAGCACCTGGACTCCCCGGGAACCTACGCCAGGATCCTGTTTGTGGACTTCAGCTCTGCATTCAATACCATCCGCCCCGCTCTGCTCCAGGACAAGCTGTCCCTGCTCAACGTACCTGACTCCCTCTGCAGGTGGATCACCGACTTCCTGATGGACCGGAGGCAGCATGTGTGGCTGGGAAAGACTGTCTCAGACTCTGTTAGCATCAGCACCGGATCACCCCAGGGCTGTGTACTTTCCCCCCTGCTCTTCTCTCTGTACACCAACTCCTGCACCTCCAGCCACCAGTCTGTCAAGCTGATCAAGTTTGCGGACGACACCACCCTCATCGGGCTCATCTCCAACGGCGACGAGTCCATCTACAGGAGAGAGGTGGCCCAGCTGGCGTCCTGGTGCAGCCACAACAACCTGCAGCTGAACGCTCTGAAGACAGTTGAGATGATCGTGGACTTCAGAAAAGTCACAGCCCCTCTGCCCCCCCTTACCCTCACAGACTCTTCCATCACCACTGCGGATTCCTTCCGCTTCCTGAGCACCACCATCACCCGGGACCTCAAGTGGGAGCCGACCATCAGCTCCCTCATCAAAAAGGCCCAGCAGAGGATGTTCTTCCTGTGGCAGCTGAGGAAGCTCAAGCTACCCACCAAGATGTTGGTGCAGTTCTACACGGCCATCATCGAGTCCATCCTCACCACCTCCATCACCGTGTGGTATGCAGGAGCCACCGCCAGGGACAGACTAAGACTGCACCGCGTTGTGCGTGCTGCTGAGAAGGTGATCGGCTGCGAGCTTCCATCCCTCCAGGACCTGTACATCTCCAGGACCCGGAGGCGTGCAGGTCGGATCATAGCTGACCCTTCACACCCTGGACACGCACTGTTTGTCCCCCTCCCCTCAGGTAGAAGACTTTGGTCCATTCAGACTAAAACCTCCCGCTACATGAACAGCTTCTTCCCCTCTGCCATCAGACTGCTGAACACTAAGTGACTTATTAGACTCTCGCGCACTACGTACAGCAGCTCAACCGGACTCATGATAATTATCACTGTTTTCATTTGCACTACCGACTGCACTATGTGGAACTCCACAATATCTGCTGCTTGTTAATATATTTTAAATTGCATAGATTAGTATTACTCATTCATATCCTACATTTTATTGCATGCATAGTTTTTTATTTTTATCTCTAGTGCTACTCCATGTTTAATGTTGCAGCATTGCACCGAGACAAATTCCTAGTTTGTGTACTACATGAACAATGGCAATAAATCTGATTCTGATTCTGATTCTGATTCTGATCTACCCTGAGTGTGGACAGTTCAGGCAGCGGTGAACTAACTCCCTTATACAAGTTGCTTCTATAAAAATAGAGAAAATATGTTATTAGTGTCTTGTTTACATACATGATGAAAAGTTAAAGCATTTCATTACAAAGAATAGAGACAAGAACTTATTTTTATTTAAGTCATAATAGTAGTAGAAATATCCCATTTGCGTGGAAAACTTAGATGGGGCTAGATTTAATCCATCTTGCATGACTGATTTAGAGGAGTGGTTCTTAAAGGAAACCAGTACTGGCCACTATAACAACATTAATCCTGCTTTACATATTACTTATAAACCAAAAATGTGTTTATTCAGTAAAAATAACCGCTAGAGTCAGTATACTGAATAATTTTATCCCATGAATACCACTCGGTCAAAACCAAAGGGGGGCAGCCATCGCTGGCCGTAAGTGATGTACACTTAAAAATAATATGCAGGCATATGGTAATCACTCAATACGTTTGTGTGTGGATCTGTCTGTCCGCTTGTCTGTTTCAGCTTGCCCTGTCAAAATTAAGTGGAACTAAAGGCCATTGTATCATCATATTTTCTTGACTTTTAATTTGCCAGAATTCTGAGATAAGGCTTTATTTTCGAAATAAACACAAAGTTAATTCACCTGTACTGTCCAAACTACAAGTCCCAGCATTCCTTGCCCGCAAATGGTTGCCGTGAACTGCGCATGTGCCAAGAAACTCCTGCTAGAGGGAAGTACTGAGTAATTTGCCAGTACTGGGTGAATAAATGTCCATCTTTTTGCCCATCTGCTTTCTTCCTCTGCCACTAAACAGCAAAAGCTCCTGTTCGTCTTGATTGTCATTGTATTTACGTACCTCCATCACCTCTGCCATTTAAAAGGTTTGCCACCGTGCTCTTCTTTTGTGTTTGGATTGCAGCTGTTCTAAACAGTTTGGTGGCTCTTGGCTGCCGCCGACAGTAAGGACATGTGAACTGCATATTATTTTCACTGCGCATGTGTATACTTCAAAACGACTAGATGGATTTGGATGAAATCGTTACCAGAGGTGGTCCTTGGGCTAGAGAGGAACCCATAACATTTTGGTGATTATTGAAGAACGCATACCTCCACCAAGGCTCTTATCTTCTCACAGTGTGTTAGTAAGAATACTCTAAAACTACTAGATGGATTTGGATTAATATTTTTTTTTACCAGAGGTGATTCTTGGGCTAGAGAGGAACCCTTAACATTTTGGTGATGATCCGAGAGCACATACCTCTGCCAAGGCTCTGGCACCAAGGCATCAGCACCTTGGTGCTTTCATTTTTAAATAAACCAGTAAGTACTGAGTTGTGATGGTGATGATTCTTCCACTTCTTCTTTTGGATTTGATTGGTGGTTGGCAACCTTAAGGATAATTAAGGCATTGATTTTAGATAATCACATTTAAGACTTTTTTATGTTATTACAAGACCTGATGTTGCCATCATTTCTGATGAAAAACGGTCCACAAAGCCCAAAGTTATATTCCATTTACATATAAAGTATATTCCAAGAATAAATCGCATATCAAACTGTATATGTGTAAAAGCCAAACAGGGTAGTGGCTGCTGGGCTCATGCCACTCAGCACTAATGACAACATATTACAATTTAGAGATTAAGTACTCATTAAAATTTTTCTTAAACTTACCCTTGTTTGGTGCTGGGGGAAGATGTGGACTGGGAGAGAATCCCATAATCGGTATGCCCTAGGTATGTACGAAGATTGATGAAGATGTGTGTGAGACTTGGGTATGGTTACACAGTAAGGATGTGGTGAAATAGATGATCTTGTCATCCAGGAACTAGAGAACCCTGGGGAGAGAATGGTACCCAGTTCCAAGAATGGTATAAAGAAGAAATGTCTGTAGAAGATGCAAAGAGTTGCTACATCCCATCTATGCTCCAAGGGGTAACTACCAGCTTTGAGAGGATCATCGATTCTCAAGAGGTGCAGGGCTTTCCGCTAAAGTCTATCAAGAAGACTGAGAGTGGTGCCACCCGCTCCATTCCAGATGGGTGATGCATATTCATTAAGGGGTCTTATGTAGGCCTTGTAGATGGTAACTCTGGCCTTGAGAGAGAGAAGGTCCCTTGACCAGCTGAGGATGAAGAGCCGCTTTACAGTTTTCCTGGCAAGACTCTAAAAAGTCTTCAGCGGATCCAAATTGCTGGGGCTTGTCATGGATGGCCCTCGCGAGCCATCATAAGACGCCACAAATCACCGGTGATTTTGCACAGTTTATTAGTGAACAGAAAAGAAACACAAAATAATAAGCCACGGGGGGCTAAAACACACTACAATGAATGCACTCAATGACCGGGAAATAACGGATACATCAAGAGGCACACTTACTATCATAGAGGAAGGATGGTCAAATGTCTGAACAGTGGGATGCTCCAATAACGTCTGACCATGGAAGGGTTTTGACGAGACTGCCGCACATTCCACTCCCAACTGCCCTCTTAAGTCTTCTTCTTCTTCGTCGATTGCTAGATGGTCACACCAGCTGCCCTGACGAATGCTGCCGTCCTGCGGAGGTCCCCGAGGTCCCTGTGCAGCTTTTGGTTCAGCGATGTGGGGTCAGGCCACGTAGCTCGTCTGAGTGCAGCGTGGTCTGGGCAGTCTTGGAGGAGGTGTTCGCTGGTCATTTGGGCAGTACCACATGGGCATCTGCCCGATTGTCAACCATAATTCGAACTCCATGGATTTCTGCCTGGTTGTTGGTACTGACGCCAAACTCTTGTGCTGGTATGGCGTTTCTGACAAGAATCACCACTCCTCCTTTTGTTCTTCCTTTTCTGTCTTTCCTGAAGACCTGGTATCCCCTAACACTGAAGCGTTGGT
Organism: Pholidichthys leucotaenia; assembly: GCA_020510985.1. NCBI lineage: Eukaryota > Metazoa > Chordata > Actinopteri > Cichliformes > Pholidichthyidae > Pholidichthys > Pholidichthys leucotaenia. Next base: position 70,252,689 of record CM035849.1, on the reverse strand, counting down.
TTTCCTTCAGGTGTGTCTCCTGTAGGCAGGCTACATCAATGTCTTCTGAGTGGAGTCTTTCGGCAAGGGATATTTTTTTGTTATAGACTCCTTCTGCGTTCCACTGGAGGATGTTCACGTTCCTCTCCTTTGGCGTCTATTTTCGGCCAGTAGCATTCCTCGTTCCCCGTCCCCTGGTCGTGCAGGACAAGGTGAGGTGACCTCCGGTAGCTGAGGGTGGGCCCCTTTGAGGCTGAGAGCCCAGCACTCTTCCTCCCCGGCGGATCCCCAGAGGACGAGCACCATCACGTGCAACATCAGTGTGACTCATCATGAAGCGAATATGCGATTAATAATGTCCTCAGCAAGGTCCAGGTGCCAGCGTACATCGCTGGGAGTGTCGTAGAAGCCTGCCGTGAAGATTGTCCCATCTACGTAGTCCAGGGCCTCCACCAGCTCGTAGCCCAGGCTCCGAGCGCGGCCCCTGTGTGACGACATACCTCCCAGCACACAGGTACCCAGACAGGGAAAACCCAAAATCCAATTTAGGCAAAACTCACCGGGACTGGCGTCTCAGTCTGGCGGCAGTTTACTGTCATGGATGGCCCTCGCGAGCCATCATAAGACGCCACAAATCACCGGTGAGTTTGCACAGTTTATTAGTAAACAGAAAAGAAACATAAAATAACAAGCCACGGGGGGCTAAAACACACTACAATGAATGCACTCAATGACCGGGAAATAACGGATACATCAAGAGGCACACTTACTATCATAGAGGAAGGATGGTCAAACATCTGAACAGCGGGATGTTCCAATAACGTCTGACCATGGGAGGGTTTTGACGAGACTGCCGCACATTCCGCTCCTAACTGCCCTCTTAAGTAAGGAGCAGCTGATGAGACGAAATGTGGATCAGCTGGCAGCTCTGACAGCCGGGAGCCCCTCCGAGCGCTGTCACAATAAAAGCTCGGAGAGCAAAAGGGGCACACAGCCGCCAGATAGGTGAAGAATAATGCATGGCTCGAGCGCGGACGGGTTCGGTGCTCGAACCATGACAGGGCTAGAGCTTTAACAAGTTCTAGAAAGAGAGATCATATCTCTCTGGTTCTGGCCTCCCTTCATTGGCTTTCCATAGAATTTAGAATTAAGTTTAAAATCCTTCTCTTCACCTACAAAGCTCTAAGTAATCAGGTCCCTTGGTATTTAAAAGATCTGATACTACCTTATCATTCTAACAGAGCACTTACGCTCCCAAAATACAGGATTACTTGTAATACCTAGAATCTCTAAAAGTATAATGGGAGGCAGCACACAGGCTCCTCTCCTTTGGAACCAGCTGCCAATCTAGATTTGGGAGTCAGACTTGATCTCTGTTTTTTAAAGATCTACTCTAAAACCACCTCAAAAACCAATGTGTTTTGCCCAAAATAGTTGTGGCTTTTTATACACAAAAAACTTTCATTGTCTTAGAATAGCTTGGAAAGAGCTTTTATGTCTTTGACCTACTTATGTATGTGCAGATCTATGAATATTCTAATTAGCTCCACCCATATTCCCACCCACCAATAGCTGGAAGAAGACGAGGACATTGTACAAGGCTCAGAGAAGGCAATACAACTTGAAGAAGTACTGTCGTAGGTGAACCCACGAAAGACTTGCTGCCTGGCCTGGCATGGATGCGCAAATTTGTGCATCTTTTTGAATGCACAGGCATTCCATAGATAACCCACTCACCGCGGATCACCTCGCTGTGGGCCAGTGAGCAGTTCACGTCGGTCCGGTGTGCCCGCCAGCTGGCTCACCTCCGAGGTGCTCCCCGGCCTCCTTCCTTCGCAGCTTGCCTTGCTTCAAGCTGCTCCGAGGCGAAGTGCTTGCCGGCCTTTCAGTGAGGTGATCCACGGTGAGTTGGTGACCATAGACCGGTCCTTTGAGAGAAGAGGGAGGAGCCAAGGAGCGCTCAATTGCTTTGGAGTGTTCTTCCCGGCTCGCTCCGGGGAGAGGTGAGGCAGCTGGCGGAACGCACTAGCAGGTTGTTGTTTTGTTGTTGTTGTTACTTATTTGTACCCGTAGGTAGATTCGGTTTGCAGTATGGTGACAAGCCACCGGCTGCTGGTCGCTGCGTGCGCGAGCGCCCTAAACCTACATGTTTTTGGTGTGCGGGAGGAAACCGGAGAAATCCCGGAGTAAACCCGCGCAACACGGGGAGAACACGCAAACTCCACACAGCTCACTGTTGGTCGGGGGCTGGGATCGAACCCACGATCTCATGATCCTGGCAAGGTGCTCCTGGCAAGGTAAGCCGGGCAGCAACAAGCCAGTGTACTTGTGCACCCACTGTGGCTGGTCCTCTGTGATTTTAATTTTTTTGGATTTGTCCATGTCTTATCGAGGGTGAAGGATAATCAGAAAGCTGTTGAGCTCTCCATATGTGTCCATATGCATGGCTCAGCAGCTCCGTGCGTACGAGCCGCTGTCGGATGTGATGCATTCAATTGACAACATAATAAATAATTTAAAATATATTTTGCATTCATAATAGCATGCAATTCATTTGAAAGAAGTATCCAATAAACAATAATTTGAAAACTAATATAATTAAAATGACCTGCATTAATTTCCATGTGTTTTGAGATGTGACTGTAGGAAGCCACAGCATGGGGGCTAAAGAGCCACACGCAACTCTGGAATCACTGTTGCCGACCCCTTGTCCAGGAGGTCTAGCAGTTTTTGAGATATCATGTAAGTGGCCAGATTTCCTGACCTTTGACTTTGAGCAAAACCTCAATGCAGACCCACTTGAGGATCATTCTGTGTAAGTTTGGGGACCATTGGGTCAATTGCTCAGGAGGAGTCTGATTCCCATGAAATGTGGATGGATGGACAGGCAAGCAGACAGACTGACAGAATGAGCCAATCAGAATGTCACTGACGGAGTAGTTCATTCTGGCCTGAGAAAATAACCCCAGGAGTGTTCAGATCTCCTGCACAATCTGTATGCAGACCTAGCTGAGGATCCTTGTGACTAAACTTGGTGACTATTGGGGCAACTGCCTATAAGGAGTAACAATTTTTAACAAATCACCTAAGTGACCTGGGGCCTCGTGTACAAAGACTTGTGTAGATTTCCTACTGAAAGATGATGTCTGTTTAAATCAAAAAAGTGCTGTAAGCCAAAAAATATCCAGTTGTATGAAACAGTGCATATGCAGGAATCCAAGGACATTTCCTTTGTATATCCCAATCTACTTGAAATTGAACACGTGAGGAAATACCGGACTCCTCCCTTGACATGCCTTCATTTGAATATGTAATTAGATGCAAATAGATATATACAAGCCTTGCACATTTTATTATCCTGTATCCACGATCAAAAATAATGAATTTAATGGAATTTCATGGACTGTGAGTTGGAGGTGCTTCTGAATGAGGTAGAGGTGCGCAAAAACATTTTGTTTGGCATGCTGTCCTCCAGCTTTAGCGCCGGTGTTGTGCCGAGAATTGCTCGCTTGCCAAGAATTGCATCCCATCTGCCAAAACTATAAAACATAACACTACAGCTAGGCTTGCAACCATTTGTGCATTTTTAGAAGTACCCATTACACATTTTTAGTAGTAAAAATGGTTTTACCTCTTGTAAATTATCTTTAAATTATGTTTATTCACCAGATGTTTTAGTGTTTCAAAGAGGGTTAGAAATCATAGTGATCCAACTCCATGTTTTACAGTCTTGAAAGTTGAGATTTTGTTTGCATTGTCGGTAAAAAAGGTAATCACTTTTTCAAAGTATATAGTTGTACTGACTTTAACGTACACTCAACACCTGCTTGCGATGATGGGATGCAATTCTCAACACGTGAGCAATTCTCGGCATAACACCAGATACAGGTAATTCAATAGCCTGCTCACAGCCCTGTAAGATTAGTTTACTATTTAGCTTTATTCAGTCAGGGATGAGAAGATGTTTATTTAACCTTGACATGTTTCCACTGACATCTGCAGTCATCCTCAGAAGCATCAGCTGATCGCTGTGATTTGTGACCAGCCGGATGGATCAGCTGGTTGAATAAAGGAAAACAGAAATGAAAAAGAAGACAATATGAACCTATTTAGTGGGTAGCCATGATCACCTGTCAGTTGAAAGCAGATCATATTAGACTTGACAAGTACATATTTTATGTCCAAAATGCAAGTCTCATCCTTTATAGTTATATACAACTTACATGGATTACACATACTACTATTGTAAATGAATGAAGTGCACCGGGGAAAGGGTGAGACTGTTGCATTTCAAACTTTACGCATGTGCTTATTGACATAACTACTGTACACACAGAGGCAATTGGGGGCTTGGTAGAATGCTGTGAAACTGTAGTTTAATCAGCAAAAAAAGAAAGTCACTTTCTCAAACCACTGACTTGTAATGAAGCCTTGAAGACAGGGTGATATTTGGGGGTGCACAGGTGCGTTGCACATGAAGTGGGTTATTTAGGACAATTACATGAATTTACTCACCAAGAGGCCACCCATCTGGAAAATTCTTGATGGGTCTGCCAGCTCCCTCTGGAATGCCCCTGTTGCCAGGAACCCCAGTGTTGTCAGGACCTGCACTGGGACGGGCAGCACATGGCTTCTCGCCATGTTGCACCCCAAGAGCGGCCGTAACTCTGAGCACAGTTCCACAAGGACTACATGTGGAGACCTAAACCGCATGACTAGCTAGTCATCATCCTGAGCCAGAAAATTTTCTCTGTCTCTAAATACCCTTTCTCTTCTCACTGCACAATTTGCAATATCCTCTAATAATGCTAACACCATTGTTGTTAGAGGCATTTTCTGCACTTCTTTGTGCTTGCTTTTATATCCACTCATCTAATTATGCACACTTGGATGTTTGTTCATTATGTGTCTCTGGTGTGTACGGTAATTTTCACGTTATTATCAGTCTCCCAACATCACCTCTAAGTGTCGCCAGTGGATCAATAACATTAGAAACATATGTACACCAGCCATGAAGTTGGCATGGGGCTGCGTATATTTCCACGGTCATTTCATTCTTGATACATCTGAAATTTTCCGTGGACAAGGACATATGCCATGTTTTTGTGCATAAGTACCCTTTGTACATGAGGCCCCAGATCTTCTGACCTTTGGCCTTGACCACAACCTCGATGCAGACCTACCTGAGGATCATTGTGAGTGAGTTTGGCAAGCATCCAAGCAATTTCCTAGGAAAAATTGCAATTTTTTCCTGAAATTACATAAGTGCCCAGATCTTCTGAGCTTTGAACTTGACCGTGAGTACAACATGGATGCAAGTTCACCTGAGGATCATTGTGACTGAGTTTGGTGAGCATCAGGGCAACTGCCTCATCATCATCATCATCATCATCATCATAGCAGTCCGTCGGGGGCGACAATGCCTAGGAGTAGCAAATCCTATGAAACGTGGACGGAGAGACAGCCAGACAGAGGGATGGATGTGCGGCAGTCATCACATTAGCTCCTTTTGGTTTTGCTGGAATGAGTTAAAAATGAAAAGATTATGGCACTACAAAAAAAAAAAAACTGTCAAGAAAGGGACACCCACCAAAACCCATGTTAAGGAGGGCATTGAGTAGAAAACCAACAAAGGGGTCAAAGATAACCCTGAAGGAGGTGAGTAGCTTTACTGCAGACAGTGGACCATCTATCCCAGGGGTGTCAAACTCATTCCATGGAGGGCCAAGACCCTGCAGGTTTTACCTCCACCCAGTGTCTTCAACAGGTGATTTCACTGAATTTCTTCCCACTGATTGCTGATCAATGAAAACACCTGTTGAAGACACTGGGTGGAGGTAAAACCTGTAGGGTCTTGGCCCTCCATGGAATGAGTTTGACACCCCTGATCTATCCATAGGTACACTATATGCTGTACATTCACAGTGCCGGGCTTTATTTAACAGTTGCAATAAAAAAAAAATGCTTAAAAATAAGGTAGAATGTTTAGAATTAACCAAACATATGGAAGATGTTTCTCAGTCAGATGAGCATAAAACTGAACTTCTTGGCCCTCAAGGACAATACGATGTGTGGTGCAAACTCAACACCCCAACATGCTGAGAAGACCATCGGTCCTTAACCAACTGCCATGGTGGCCCAAGACCCTGCAGATTTTATTTCCACCCAGTGTCTTCAACAGGTCATTTCACCAAATTGCTGATCTGTGAAAACACCTGTTGAAGAGACTAGCTGGAAGAAAAAAACCTGCAGGGTCTTGAGCCATCAAAGTGGATGGTTGGGGACCACTATTATAAAGGATGTTTTTCCTCCACAGGGATGGAGAAACTAGTCAGAACTGAAGGAAAGATGGATGTTGCTAAGGGCCCCTTTATACAGCACAGAGATCATTGAGAGATTGGGCCAATTTTTGATCTTTGGCATCGTTTGGGGGATCCTTTTGTATTTTGGACCAAGTTAAAACTTTAAGGAGACCGTGACAACTGTGGACATCACTGAAGACCATCGATAGATAAAAACTGGCCAGACCCCTCAACGTTCTCTCAATGATCTCCACCCCTGTGTAAAGAGGGTATAAATATATAGAAATTCTTGAGAAAAACCTGCTTGAATCTTAAAGATTTGAGACTGGGATGAAAGTTCACCTTCTAGCAGGACAGTGACTCTAAACATACTGCTAAAGCAATACTCTAGTGGTTTAAGTGCATCTTCAAAGTTCATATATAAATCAAATTAAAATGTCATGGTTGGCGAGTACTTTCACAAAGAACCGTATACAACCTATAACTACTGAGATTTGATGTGAAAAATACTCATTTTGTGACTTTTGACCTTGAGCACAACATGCAGACCCACCTGAGGATCATTGGGTGAAAGTGAATTGTGAATGGATGGACAGATAGATGGACTGATGGACGATGGATGCAAATGGATGGCATTAGCTCATTTGCTGAAATGAGCTAAAAATTAGTAATGCTGTTTCCTTCAGTGGGTGAAAAAAGTAAATGGAAAATTATTAGTGGTGTTGGCGTTATCGCGTTAATTGCCTGTTAACACTTCACTCCTGTTAACAGTGACAAATTTTGTGATTGCGGTTAACAGCAGTTAACGGCAGAAAGTGCAAACAGTACTTTTTGGCCTAGCGGCTCTCTGTACCAAAGCCACTCTGGCCAAAGACACTGTGCGTGCCATGCAGACATTGCAAAGTCAAACAAGCTGGATTACAGCCATGGAAATCCCCAAAGTGCTGTCATGTTTAAGTTTACAACGTTATCTGTCAGAGCTCTCACCTGGATAATTGTTACAGCCTCCTACAAAACTTTACCTGGATGTTGGGTTGTTCTTCTGTGGAAGCTGGCTAGCTGGCTAGTAGCTACATGCTAGGTTGTAGCTGACCTCCAGCAGCTGACACGGACAGAAATTCACCTGTTTTCATCCTCATAGCTTTGGGTCCAACTGTTGGTGAGTACAAGCTGTGTTCGTAAAGTCCATTCACTCCCCTGCTGTTTTTGCAGCACGGAGGGGTTTCATCACCCCACCCCTCTTCATCAACAGCAAGTGTGTGGAGAGGGTCCACACATTCCGGTACCTCGGCGTCCTTATCTCCTCTGACATCTCCTGGACAGACAACATCTCGGTGATTATTAAGAAGGCTCAGCAGCGGCTACACTTCCTGAGAGTCCTCAGGAAGTACGACCTCAATTCCACCCTGCTGCTGACCTTCTATCGCTCATCCATTGAGAGTCTGCTCCCATACTGCATTACAGTGTGGTATGGGAACTGCACAATGGCAGACAGGGAGAGGTTGCAAAGGGTAGTAAAGGCAGCACAGAAGATCATTGGCCGCCCTCTCCCCTCCCTGACAGACATTTACACCGCTCGCTGCCTTAGTAGAGCACAACACATCATCAAGGACATCTACCACCCTGGAGCTGACCTGTTTGACCTGCTGCCCTCAGGGAGGCGCTACAGGTGCATCAGAGCCAGGACAAATAGACTCAAGAACAGTTTTTTTCCAAAAGCCATCATGGCTCTGAATTCTCAGTCCAACCCTCCCTGACACCCCCAGTATACCTCTAAACACATCACTGTGTAATTGACATTTACGGTCCAGAATGCTGTGCAATCTTTTTAATATTTTTATTTTTATATTGTATATATAACTTATTTTTATCTTAGATTACGTACACCGTACACATTATACATTATTTATTGTAGGAATTTATTGTTTTTATGCTTTTTATTTTCTCTTTTACATATGTTGCACTGAAGGAGATGCTTAAATCTCATTGTACATTTGTTTGTATAATGACAATAAAGGCTATCTATCTATCTATCTATCTATCTATCTATCTATCTATCTATCTATCTATCACAGGCGAGAGAGTTGCTTGCTTATGTTTGCAGTTTTTCTGCTAAAAGGAAAATTGTGTCTATTGTTACACACGAGGTCCATGGTCTTGTGTTGATATGCTTAAAAGTTGTGGATGTTTGCTATGGAAGAAAGAGCATGCTCCATTTGTGGCTGTTGGCTGGTTAGATGCTGAGTTGTGTTGCAGTAATGAGCCCTGGCATTCCGTTGTTTGCACATGCAGTCTACTTTTGGGAATTTTCTGTACAATATTTTGGATAGTTTTTGTCATTCTGGATATGTTGAGAGCTTTAATAAGCCTGCAGGTGAAGACAGCAAGCATATTTGTCCACTCCCATGTTCATAACAGTATGACAAACTTGAAAAATTATCGACTTAAGGTACACTGTATCTGTATGGTAAAACATGTGATTAACACATTATTGATTGCGATTAACTCAACATTCCAAAAGATTAATTGTGATTAAAAATTTTAATCATCCAATACCACTAAAAATTATACATCTTTTGGTAGGAAATATACCTGGATTCCCAGCTGGAATACCTGGAATAGTTTCTTATCATTAACACTGGTTTTATCTCCTAACACACCACTTTTACAGATATTTCCTGTACTTTTTTAAACACTTTCATGTGATGATTTTTAATTGTTAAAATCAGAGACGCTGGCATTACTCACCATTACATCACCAGACAGGGTTATTCTGGGTTTTCCTTGTCAGTGACCAGCAGCAGTTGTGGTGGCTGCAGTGTGACGTGATGTTGCATCAGACTTGGAGCCACAGGGCTGCTGGGCTGTTCAGGATCTGGCTGTGCGAGGCCACAGCAGTGTTTATGGAGCCGGGCTGGAGATTAGGACAACGGCACGCACTCTCACTGAGGTTTCAACTCCCAGACCGAACACCCACTGTTCACCCTCCCTTCATTTTCTGGGGGTCCCCTTATCGAAAGCCTGGAGACTGGAGCAGTGACACTATCTACAGATGTGGGGAGGATGCATGTGTGTGTGCGTGCGGGAGCAAAAGTAAGACAGAATGGAGTGCTGGCGGCGGACATGAAAAGGGTCAGAGTGTCAGATACGGCTGTCGCCAGCGCCGTCATGGCTTGGAAGCTCCTATGAAGCTGAACACGGCATCAAGAGAGAATTTCATCACAGCACATGGCCAATAATCACTGCAGTTCTGGTAATGACCTCATACTGGCAACATGTGAGTGCCTATTTAAAACTTAATCCTTTTTGGTTTTAAATACACAAAAAAAGACTTTCAAAACTTTCATTTGCAAGACAAAACTAACAGGCCATTCATGTTAGGAGTATCAAAGGGTTAAAGCTATGGTCAGATGTAGAGTAATGACCACCAGTGTCCATGTGTTTGATAAGGAGTTCAATGACGGCGCCATATCGATCCTCCTCTCAGCAGTGCTGCGGCACTTCCCATGCGGTCCACATGTTTAATGAGTGCATGGGGTGTGTGTACAGTCCAAGTATTTCAAAAGAAATTGTATAAGGAAAACCCACAACCAAATGACCACAAAAACATATGAAATGTTTATAGATGAATGTGAAAAGGTGTGCTGTTATTGATGGTTTTACTTATTGCAGCATTTTTTTAAAATCTTACAATCCTGCGGGTCTCAACTTGATTTAACTTGATCTCTATGCAGCTTCCAGCTGTCAAACTGGTTTGGGGGCTGCGCAGCTGTCATTAATTGTATTTTCTCCACTCATGTATTCACACTTGTCACATATCAAGAAATAGTTTTTAAGGGCACAACAACCTCTTCCCGTTGTTGTGTCCTTTCGTATTGTTTCCATCCTTAGATGTCCAGCGCTGAATGAAATTTATGCTGCTGTCAAGGAGAATGTGAGTGCTCCGTCAGCTTAGTTTTTCCCCTTTTATTTCCAGCCGTGAACCCCGCTTCCTTTCGGGTGTGCTACAGCTGGTTCTGCCCTTTTTCCCGGCATTCCCGGACTTCTGTTCCCCTGTGACGTTGAGCCCCACTCTCCTCCAGCGCTTCCCTTTGTTTGTATTTGTATGTTTTGTGTTCTTTGTGTATTCACTTTTATGTTAATAAATGTGCAGAAACCACAGTGAGCATTTGGTGTCCTTCAACAGCCCTTAAAGTGCAATTTATGACAGAAGGACATGACCGAGGTGTGGACACCAGCCACTGTGCTTTTCTGCCCCCCCCCCCACCACTCTTTTTCTGTTCTCCTGTGTTTTTTAGTCCGGGTTGTTTGGCATGTCTGGTCGCACAGACTATGGGAGTATGGGGCTGGACGAGGAGGAGTGTTGGGCGGCTGGACTCCTGGAGGACATTTGTGTCGGACGCTCTGCCACGCTCCCGAGGAGGTGCTGCAATGCTGGGATAGTGCGGCTCAGCTCATTGAGGCATACCCCCGTCGATGGAGTTGCCTGGAACTTGCAGCTCTCCTTGCTTCTGTGACCAACTCATGTTGCATGTTCCGCAGGTTGAAGAGCACGCGTCCTCGGACATGGTAGCCACCAACTTGCCGTCATTCGCCAGCAGCAGCCCCACCTCTTTTTCCCGAGCAGTGGCCCGCTCCATCGGACAAGGAGCTGGAAGAGCGCAGGCGGGTCATTTCAGTGGAAACAGAACTGCTGCTGGAATATAAACCGTGGCTCCTCCCTGAATATGGCCAGCAGCTGGAGGATGTTTCACTGGGTGGACCGGAGTTTGAGCCAACGGGCGAGCATCCCCTGACTCCGGAGCTTCATCCACCTCATCATGGGCCAACATCTCCACCCCCTTTTCTGACGACCTCCACCGCTCCCGAGAGGAGGTCGTTAGAGCCAGCAGATCGATCCAAGATGGCGCCCACAGCGGTCGACATGGTGCTTCGCTGCGCTCTTTGTTTGTTTTTGTTTGTCAATTGTGTGTCTGCTTGCACTTATACCCGTGAAGAACTTTTAAATATCAGGACTTTGACCCCCACGGACCTCCTCCCAGTTTTTCTAGCCCCTGCCGCCGATCTGGTTTATTGTTTGGCTCGGAATGTGAGACGGCGGAAGAGAGGAAGACGAGCGGGCGCTCTCGTACGACTTCGCAGGAGAGGCTCGCGAACGGCGCTGCCTGGCATATTTCTGTCCAATACCAACTCTCTCTCTAACAAGGTGGATGAACTGAGACTGCTGATGCGTTTTAAGGACCTCGCCTCCTCAGCTGTCCTCTGCTTTACTGAGACCTGGCTCCGGGAAAATATACCGGACAGCGCGCTGCGCCTCGACGGCTTCCAGCTCTTCCGTGCTGATCGTGACACAGAGCTTTCCGGCAAGACCACAGGAGGCGGTGTCTGCTTCTACATCAACTGTAGCTGGTGCTCTGATGTAACGGTAATTTCCAAACACTGTTCTCCTGCCTTGGAATTTCTTGTTATCAATTGCAAGCCCTTCTATTCCCCGCGGGAGTTTGCTTCTTTCATAATGATCGCTGTGTACGCCCCTCCCGACGCGGACACGCGCGAAGCTCAGCGCGTGCTCGCGGATCACATTCAACACACAGAGCGGAGTTTTCCAGACTCGCTGATTATTGTGGCTGGCGACTTTAATCAGTGCAATCTGAGCCACGATCTCCCCCGCTACAAACAGTTTATTAAATGCCCCACCAGAGGATTAAACACACTGGATCACTGTTACACCACAGTGAAAGACGCATATCGCGCTGTCCCTCGAGCTGCGCTGGGATTATCTGATCACGTGATGGTTCACCTCATTCCCACATACAGACAGAGATTGAAGCTCACTAAACCTGTTGTGAGCACTACGAAGATACGGACCAGTGATGCTGAGGAGAAGCTGGAAACGTGCATGGAAATATCTGACTGGGGCATGCTTAAAGGAGCCACGCATGATCTGGATGAGTACACGGACACTGTGAACTCATATATCCACTTTTGTGAAGAGAACATTCTTCCATCACGCACCAGGGTGAGTTACTCTAATGACAAACCCTGGTTCACAGCTAAGCTCAGACAGATCAGGAAGGAGAAGGAAGCAGCGCTGAAAAGTGGAGACAGGGACTGCTACAGGGAGGTTAAATACCGGTTTAACAGAGAGCTGAAGAGGGCTAAATCTGTGTACTCAGAGAGACTCCAGCAGCAGTTCACTGCTAATGATTTGGCTTCCGTGTGGAGAGGACTGAGGCAAATCACCAACTATCGGCCTCAGGCTCCTAAAGGTCAGGATGACAAAGCCCTTTGTCAGAGACTGTCCCAACACTATGCCCGTTTTGACACCTCGTCATCTGTGTCCAACTCCCCCCCTCCCTCCAGCTCCACAGCCTCCACATTCCCTACTTCATTTAAGGCACCACCCCCCACCTCCCCCCCCCCTTATCATCAGTGAGCAGGATGTGCTCAAACAGTTCTCCAGACTGAACCCGCGCAAGGCCCCCGGCCCAGACGGCGTGTCTCCCTCCACCCTGAGACTCTGTGCGAAACAGCTGGCTCCTGTATTCACAGACATTTTTAACACCTCCCTTAAGTTATGCCACGTGCCATCCTGCCTCAAATCCTCCACCATCATCCCTGTCCCCAAGAAGCCACGGATCACTGGACTTAATGACTACAGACCTGTAGCGCTCACCTCTGTAGTCATGAAGTCCTTTGAGCGCCTGGTCCTGTTCCACCTCAAGTCCATCACCACCCCTCTCCTGGACCCGCTGCAGTTTGCCTACCGAGCCAACAGGTCTGTAGACGATGCAGTCAACCTGGCCCTCCACTCCATCCTGCAGCACCTGGACTCCCCGGGAACCTACGCCAGGATCCTGTTTGTGGACTTCAGCTCCGCATTCAACACCATCCGCCCCGCTCTGCTCCGGAACAAGCTGTCCCTGCTCAACGTGCCTGACTCCCTCTGCAGGTGGATCATCGACTTCCTGACGGACCGGAGGCAGCATGTGCGGCTGGGAAAGACTGTCTCAGACTATACTAGCATCAGCACCGGATCACCCCAGGGCTGTGTACTTTCCCCCCTACTCTTCTCCCTTTACACCAACTCCTGCACCTCCAGCCACCAGTCTGTCAAGTTGATCAAGTTTGCGGACGACACCACCCTCATCGGGCTCATCTCCAACGGCGACGAGTCCGCCTACAGGAGAGAGGTGGCCCAGCTGGCGTCCTGGTGCAGCAATAACAACCTGCAGCTGAACGCTCTGAAGACAGTGGAGATGATTGTAGACTTCAGGAAAGTCACTACTCCTCTGCCCCCCCTCACCCTCTCAGGCTCTCCCATCACCACTGCTGATTCCTTCCGCTTCCTAGGCACTACCATCACCAGGGACCTCAAATGGGAGCTGACCATCAGCTCACTCATCAAAAAAGCCCAGCAGAGGATGTTCTTCCTGCGGCAGCTGAGGAAGCTCAAGCTACCCACCAAGATGTTAGTGCAGTTCTACACAGCCATCATCGAGTCCATCCTCACCACCTCCATAACCGTGTGGTACGCAGGAGCCACTGCCAGGGACAGACTAAGGCTGCAGCGCGTCGTGCGCACTGCTGAGAAGGTGATCGGCTGCAAGCTCCCATCTCTCCAGGATCTGTACATCTCCAGGACCCGGAGGCGTGCTGGCCGGATCATAGCCGATCCCTCACACCCTGGTCACATACTGTTTGCCCCCCTCCCCTCTGGTAGAAGACTTCGGTCCATCCAGACTAAAACCTCCCGTCACATGAACAGCTTCTTCCCCTCTGCCATTAGACTGCTGAACACTAAGTGACTCTCGTGCACCATGTACAGCAGCTCAACCAGACTCATGTCAATCATCACTGTTTTCTTCCTGCATTACCGACTGCACTATATAGTTCTCCACAGTATCTGCTGCTGGCTAATATATATTTTAACTGTTGACCAGTATCACTTAATCTTATCCTACACTTTATTACATGTATAGTTTATTTCTCTTATCTTATCATGTTTAATGTTGCAGCATTGTACCGAGACAAATTCCTAGTTTGTGTACTACATGAACAATGGCAATAAACCTGATTCTGATTCTGATTCTGATTCTGATTCAGTAGCAACCACCACCAAGCCCCGGAATTTAAGGCAAGTACCTTTTCATTCATTCACAATTATTAATGGATTTCCTTGCCTTATTTCCGGAGGGGGGGTATATTTAGTTTAAGCAGTTGCCTCCTGGTTTGCTGTATGGAGGGTGTGTAATCCTCCTTCCAGTCTTTGGACTGGAATGTGTTCCATTGTTTGCTCCTCTCCACATGCGCACAGTGGGCTAGGGCTACTGCCCCATCTGTGAAAGCTGGCCAAGCAGGGGCCATGTCCAGTCCTGAAGCGATTGAGTGTAGACCACTGTCTCCTTGGGAGGTTGGTGCCCGGGACCTGTTGGTTGGGGTTTGTCACCAGGTGTTTGTTTGGGACCTCCTTGGTCTCCCATTCCTCTTGCCAAGCTGTCTGGATGGTGAAATCAGCTGGGGGAGGGTTTTTCCAAATCGGCCGTCTGGATGGAGGTCGGGCAGTGGGTGGGGTGTAGATATCTGCATGGATTGGTAAGTGAGGAGAGTCTTTGGCTTTTTGAAGCATCCTTTGAGTTAGTGCTGCTTGCCGGATGTGTGTGTGTGTGGGGGGGGGAGCTATGTTTGACAGTACAGGGAGCCAGGGGAGTGGTGTTGAGAGGATTGTCCTAGATATGGTTCTCATGGTTGTGTTGAGCTGGGTGTCTACGTGGTGTGTGTAGGATGACCTGGACCAGACAGGGGCACAATATTCTGCTTCACTGTTGGTATAGCATTTTTGGGCTGATGTGCAGTGCCATTTTTCCTCCAAACATGCTGTGTGTTGTGGCATCCAAAAAGTGCAATTTTAGTCTCATCTGACCAGACTATATTATCCCACTATGCTACTTGGTTTGCCCAAATGTTGTGCAGCAAACTTTAAACAAGCTTCAGCATGCTTTTTCTTCAGCAATGGAGTCTTACGAGGTGAGTGGGCATACAGCCCATGTCGGTTGAGTGCATTACTTGTTGTTTTCTTTGAAACAGCAGTACCTGCTAACTCCAGGTCTTTCTGGAGCTCTCCATAAGTGGTCTTTGGCTCTTGGATAACTCTTGTAATAATTTTTGGACTCCTCTGTCAGAAATCTTGTTAGGAGCTTCTCGTTGTGGCGGGTTTATGGTAAAATGATGTTCTTTCCACTTCCGAATGACGGCTCCAACAGTGTTCTCTGGAATATTCAACAATTTAGAAATGTGCCTGTAACCAGTGCCATCATTATGTTTTGCAAGAATAAGGTTGCAAAGGTCTAGAGAGAGCTCCTTTCTTCTACCCATCATGAGTTCTTTGTCATGTTTTGAATTACTACTATTTTAATAAGTAATAATTGTGAATTGCATACTGAGATTTGTTCATTAGCATCCTTGCTCATTGTGTTTCCGTTTATTGTTGTGGCAATGTGTCTATGTATGTATGTATGTGAACGTATCTCCTGGTCTTCCTTCCTCCTCCTTGCCTAAACAACCCAGACCTGCAGGTTCTCCAAAATTAACACCCAAAAAATCACGGGATGGCTCAGAGGTTAGCAACATCCTTTTCTCTTTTGAAAATAAACTTACCAGCATGGATGGTAGAGTTGCGTTGTTAGAGTTTCTCCATCAAGAATTCCAAAGCATACGGGAGAGTTTGGAATTCAGCCAGGCACAGCTCGTTTCTTTCTTAGAAGAAAACAACAACTTGTAAAAGTCAGTAAACATGCTAACCATGCAACTTGATATCGCTGTGAGAGAAAACCGGAAAATGAAGAAAACAGTTCTCGACTTAGAGTCATGCAGCATGAGAGATAACCTGGTTTTCTCCAGAATTGTTGAAAAAACAATGAAAATCCTGAACAGCTGATATGTGAATTCATGTCTACACAGCTGAAACTGTCCCCCGACATTGAGAAACCAATTACCTATCACAGAGTCCACCGTATTGGACAGAAAAAATCCTCAAAATAAAGTCCCACACCCATTGTTGCTAAATTTGAACATTTCAAGCAAAAAATTCTGGTACAGAGGCATGGCAGGCAGGTTAAAAAACATCAATTATGGTCTAAATGATCAATTTCCACAGGAAATTATGGAAAGGAGAAGGAAGCTTTTTCCCATTAGGAAACAAAAAAATCCACGAAGGTAAACGAGCCTTTAACTCTGTGGATAGATTGTTAATAGATGGTAAGCTGTTTATGCATGAAACCAGAACCCCCTGGCTATGTCGTACAGACGTGGACAAAATTGTTGGTACCCCTCTGTTAATGAAAGAAAAAACCACAATGGTCTCAGAAATAACTTGAATCTGACAAAAGTGGTAATAAATAAAAATTCTATGAAAATTAACCAATGAAAATCAGACAATGCTTTTGAATTGTGGTTCAACAGATAATTTACCAATTTACCCTGGAGGTGGATGCTTCAGAAATGGGGGTGGGCGCGATTTTGTCCCAGCGCTCCGCCTTGGACTTGAAGCTCCGTCCATGTGCGTATTTCTCTTGGCAGCTCACCCCAGCTGAGAGGAATTACGACATTGGGGATCAAGAGCTGCTAGCTATAAAATTAGCTTTTGAGGAATGGAGACATTGGCTGGAGGGAGCTGTTCATCCTGTAGTCGTGTGGACCGACAACAAGAACCTCGAGTATCTGCGGTCGGCCCGCCGGCTGAATTCCAGGCAGGCTTGCTGGGCCCTATTTTTCCAACGTTTCAATTTCACTGTCACCTATAGGCCCAGCTCCCATAATATTAAGCCTGACGCTCTCTCCAGACAGTTCAGCCAGGACCCGGCTGACCCCCGCTTCCCACTCCCAGCCCATTCTTCCGCCTTCGTGCGTTTTGGGAACCCTCACCTGGGAGATTGAGAAGAGAGTCTGCCAGGCCCAGTCTTCTGAGTCCGAACCAGCGGGCTGCCCCCCTAACTGCCTTTACGTCCCTGCCTCCCTCTTCAGGGAAGTTATCCAGTGGAGGCACACCAGACGTTTTTCCTGCCATCCTGGAGTGGTGCGCACTGTGGACATTATCAGGCAAGCGTTCTGGTGGCCCATGCTGCGGTGGGACATGCAGGAGTACGTGAAGGCCTGCCAAACTTCTGCCCGCAATAAGTCCAGCAGTCCACTCCTGCTGGTTCATCTCCTTCACTGGGTTCTGAGCCAGGCTCTCTCTTCCTCCCATGTGAGTGCTATCATTTTGGATTTCCATCTCCCCCTCCATTCCTCTATTAATCAGTCTCATCTCTCCCTCTGCAAGGTTGCTGCTCCTTTGGCGAGTGACTGGTTTTCTCCAAGTTTGCGTCTTTTGAAATTAAATAAAGGGCCAAATGTTCCTTGTGTGTATTTCTTTGGTTTCGTTTTGTTTATTCAGATCCCCATTAGTTGCTACCATAGTAGCAGCTATTGTTCCTGGGGTCCACACACAAAAATTTAAAAACAATAAAATCACACATACATTAATGCATTGACACAATAATGCTGTTTACAATTTATAGCAAAAAAAAAAAGATTTACAACATTACAGACTAATTAAGTTCTATACCAAACCATAAAATTAACAGTTCCGATAGACATGACCCATAAACAATTAACATCATAATTCTTTCCTTATAAGCAACATTCTTAGTTTCTTTTTGAAACTTTTCCCGTTTCTGTTCTGAATTAAAAAGGATGGAAGTTTGTTCCAGTGTGATACAGCCTTATTCATCACAGTTTTCTTTAAAGCATTTGTTTTTGGTAGTGGTAAAGTAAATTGTCGCATTACACATTGTCTGGTATTATGATTATGTCTATCATTTGTATACATCAACTGTGAATACAGATATGAGAGTCTTCTAAAGACAACAATATTTCTTAGGAACTGAACCAAACTATATGTCAACCTTTCATCCACAGTCAACCATAATAGTCTAGCATGCATTTCCTTAACACTATCTCGTGATTGCACCTTGCACTTAGGCTGACTGTCCAGTCAATATGTCAGGCTATTCTAGAGCCTCTTTTGTTTCTTTAGCTACATGTGAAAAAAGTGTGATTGTGTGCAGGTCTCTTTTTCAACCCCTGCTTAATTTGTTAACATTTGTCTAATGTTTTTTTTTCTTTTTTTGTGGAGGTTGTTTATTGTCTGTTGTAGCAAATTTTGTTGATGTTGTGAGGTTGTTGTTGTTGTATGTTATCTGTATCTTCTCACCAATTGCTAACCTTTATGTCTGCTGTCGCTCATATATTTGGTTTATAGGAAATAGCCTTAAGTACATGCACTCCACTTTCTCTTGCATATGCAAGCAAATGGAACAGAGACATCATGCACGCACACCCAAGCACGCACACCTGCTTAATTTGTTAACATTTGTCTAATGTTTTTTTTTCTTTTTTTGTGGAGGTTGTTTATTGTCTGTTGTAGCAAATTTTGTTGATGTTGTGAGGTTGTTGTTGTTGTATGTTATCTGTATCTTCTCACCAATTGCTAACCTTTATGTCTGCTGTCGCTCATATATTTGGTTTATAGGAAATAGCCTTAAGTACATGCACTCCACTTTCTCTTGCATATGCAAGCAAATGGAACAGAGACATCATGCACGCACACCCAAGCACACATACATAGGTAAATATTTTACACACAACACACATGCCTACACACATGTGTACATGCAGCCACACAACATACACAGGACATTCATGTACATACACATACATACACTACGGACATATAAACACATACTGTAGGCACACTTAGGTAGCCTTTAGCATAAAACTAGTTAGTGAAAACACATCCACATTAAAGTTCATCACGTGGAACATACGTGGAATCGGTACCAGGGAAAAGAGGCTAAAAGTTTTTAATCGATGGAAGGATCTATAGGCAGACTTTGTCTTATTACAGGAAACACATGTTTCTAAGTCATTTGCAGATGTGCTCACCTTCTCTGAATTTCCCCACATGTACTCAGCCTGCTTTAATTCCAAACAAAGGGGGGTAGCTATATTGGTAAACAGAAGAATATGCTTTATTGTGAATAACACCATAGCAGATCCAGAAGGTAGCTTTATAATAATAAAAATCGCAGTTCAAAATCTGGATCTATGTACTTCAACTGTTTATGGCCCAAATGTTGACGACCCATCCTATTTTCACACTTTATTCACATCTTTTTCTGAGCACTTGGACACCACACTCATAATAGGAGGAGACTTCAACCCAGTATTAACCCTGCAATCAACAAGCTCAGTGCATTGGGGAATTATCAAAAATGGCAGGCTACTGATAGTCTCAAACAATACATGAATGATTTTGGTCTTTGTGATGGTGTTCTCTTGACCCAACTCTTAGGGAATACACTTTTTTTTCACCAGTGCATAGTTCACATTCCCGTTTAGACGTCTTTTTTTGCCAGTAACCCTATTGTGAGGGATACCACAGACACTGAAATTTGTTCATATCAAGCTATCAGCGATCACCATCCAGAATCTCTTACACTGGTAAACAGGAAAGTTATAAGGAAAACTAGGAATTAGAAATTTAATACATCACTACTAAAAGACAAAGACTTTATTAATTATTTCAATAAAGAGTGGGAATCATATCTGGAATATAATGATGTGCCAGGAATATTGCCGAGTGTTCTCTGGAAAGCAGCAAAAGTGGTCATGCGAGGTAAAACAATCTCTTACTGTTCGTATAAGAATAAAAAAGAAAAAGCACTGGTACTGGAGTTCGAACAGAAAATTAAATCACTGGAGATGACCTTTGCCGTTTCTCCACAGGAACAGGCACTTAACAATCTGAGAAAATTAAAGCTGGAACTAAAAGAAATTACAAACAAACAAAAGGACACAGTTTTTAATACAAAGACTGTGTCTTGAGAAGTTTGAACACAGTGATAAATCGGGGAGATATCTTTCTAACCAGCTTAGATTGAATAAAGAAAAAAACAACTATCCACTCTATTAAGGATACAACTCTAAATATCATCCGTGAACCTGAAGAAATAAATAACTTCTTCAGAAAGTTTTATGAAAGCCTCTATTCATCTCAGATTAATCCATCTGACTCAGAGATTGTCATAAATGGCCTTTTCAGGGCAGGATTGAGGACACCAAATGCAGGCTGTGAATTTGCACATTTAATAATAAAGAACACAAATAATAACTACGAACGACAACTTACAGAGTTTAAGGCGAGGCAGGATACAGAGGATGAATAAAGCGTGGAGCACACACAGAATTAACAGAGGATTCAGATGGGGATTCCCGACTGAACACCAAGAAGGGCACTGCAACAAGAAGCGTTACAACACCCTATTTATAAGGCACAGGGGAAAAGAATGCAATAAATGACAGGTGTGGGTCACATGAGTGAAAGTAATCAGAACAACAGATGACAGCTGTCAAAGCCCGCAAACAGGTCTTAACAGGAGGATGTAAACAAGGTGACTGTCAAAATAAAATCACAAACCGTGACGAATGAAACTCAAGAAACAAATACATGAAAAAGAATACACTAAAGGAGAAACTGAGGAAAGCTAATAATACACAATAACCCAAGTAGGGCCCACCGTGGGCTGCACGGTGGCGCAGTGGTTTAGCACTGTGGCAGCACAGTTTTACCCTCGGCCGGGGGATCGCGGGGATCATGAGATCGTGGGTTCGATCCCAGCCTCCGACCAACAGTGAGCTGTGTGGAGTTTGCATGTTCTCCCCGTGTTGCGTGGGTTTACTCCGGGATTTCTCCGGTTTCCTCCCGCATACCAAAAACATGTAGGTTTAGGGCGCTCGCGCACGCAGCGACCGGCAGCCGGTGGCTTGTCACCAGACTGCAAACCAAATCTACCTACGGGTACAAATAAGTAACAAAAAAAAACAAAACAAAAAAAAGTAGAACAAATACAGAAAATGAGCAACAAAACCTTGGGACATTAGCATGGCTTTCCACCCGTGCTCAGTATCAGGACATTGCCCCTCCCTCAAGGGGTGGATTCCAAGACATCCCGACATAACATCAAAAAATGGACAAAAAATACCCCCCCCCCCAACAGGAATAGAAGAGAAAATCAACCTCGGGACAACAACAACGAACAACAAAAAAAACCTCATGACCCACAACACTAACAAGATAAGGTAACTATGGAACCCTGGAAATATTGGGTGAAAGGGAAAAGAGTTCAGGTGATCTGCAAAAGTCCCCAAACCACCAGATTACCCAATGGAATGAATCAGGTGATCTTCCAGAGTTTCTTAGCCACCCAAGCATACGGAGTAGTTCATCGGGTGGTCTCCCAGCATCCCCGAGACAACGGGCCACGGGGCAAGACGTGACCCCTCCTGGAGGCAGCAGTTGCAACCCATGCCTCCTGCAGACCTCAGGGACCACGGCGTGGATGGAAAGAGTCAGTGGCTGCAGGGAGTTGACACCCAATGATGATGGTCTGACCGGCAAAGAAACCAGACGAGTGATGACTGATCAATGGGGGACCTAGGCGTAAAGGATGGCTGACCAGCAAGGACCTCAGGCAGAGACAGATGCCCTTCGGGGACCTCAGACAGAGATGGATGACCCTCATTGACCTCAGGTGGAGACAGATGACAGTTGACGACCTCAGGCGGAGATGGAGGACTCACAGTGACCTCAAATGGAGATAGAGGAACCTCGGTAACCTCAGACGAAGGTGGAGGAACCACGGAGACCTCCGACAAAGGACCCACGGTGACCTCGAACGGGGATGAAGGACCCCCGGTAACCTCGGGCGAGGGCTGATGATCCTTGGTGATCTCAGGCGATGGCTCGGGCAGCAGGATAGAAACAAATACCGGGTCAGAATCATCGACAGCAGTGGAGCCCGGCGAGGAGACTTCAGGAGCAGAGAACGTCTGCCACTGATTCTCCCCACTACGAGCAAGACAAGATTTCTGTAGAACTGATGGCATAGAAACAGAACTGAATACTTTCCTTGACTCGAGCTCCACCATTGTCCAGGACTCCAACGATTCAGGTTGGGACGTCTCGGATCCACTCATCTGAGCGTCCATTCCTGACATGGCCACCTTGGATGAAGAAGGAGGAAAAAACACCGGAAAACAATTACCGGCAGCAGTGGAGCCCGGTGAGGAGAACTCAGGAGCAGAGGACATCAGCACCTGATTCTCCCCACCGCAAGCTAGACAAGATTTCTCTAGATCTGAAGATGTAAGAACAGAACAGACTACTTGCCTAGACTAGAGTTCCACCGCCATCCAGGACTATGGCGACTCTGTTGTGGTGACCCTGGCAGCAGGCATGATGGTGGGTGCAGCTGAAGGACCTCCAGGCGTGGCGATCGACGCAGGTGGAGCTTCCAGTGTGATGGCAGATGCTGGAGGTTGCCTCACCGATGGCGCTGACTCCTGTACTGCTGAAGCCCGGAGATACTCTCTTGTCATCTCAGTCTTCTGGGCACAGGGGGCACTCTCACCCTGTCCAGAATGTGGCTGCGGGGCTGAAACAGACTGTTCCAGGGCCGCAGGCCCCTCCATTGTCCGGCGACTCTCTCTCAGGACCGGTGGATGTTCAGGGGAAATAGGAGAGGACATGGGAGAAGCAGGTGAAGGAACAGTTACAGCAGCAGGCGGTGAGGACTCAGCTAAATTGGGTTGCTGTTGAGCCTCACCACTGGGAATAAGGCAAGACATTCCATTTTTACGTGAAGGAGAATGAAAACACACTTGCCTTATTTCCCGGGGCATGATGGTATCTGCTGCTGTGGGACCAGACGAAGCTCCTCCAGAGACAGCTGAGATCATCTGGCCAGGAGGCAGAGACGGGCATGACACCGGAGTCAGGGGTTGCTGGTTCGTCAGCGCAGACCTCGGTGCAGACAATTTACCCAGCCTCCTCTCGCGGAGAGACTGTGGGACTGGCGAATACTCAGGGGGAACAGAGAAGGACAGGGGAGGAACTGGTGAGGATACATGAATATCTGCAGCAGCAAGTGGTGAGAGTTCAGCCAAAGTGTATGGCTGCAGTTGAGCTCTCCCACTGGGAATAAGACAAGGCATTCCATCTATAAGTGTTTGAGAATGAAAATGTACTTGCCTTAACTCCCATGGTGTGATGGTGGCTGCCGCAGATGGCCCAGAATTATTCATCTCAAAAGCTGCAGCGGGCGTGGGCCCCCTTGCAGAAAATGGATGAGCTAGGGCTGCATCATGCTGTCTGCCAGATACTCAGTGGCGGGAGGTGACGTCATGAAGGACAGGGGGGCAGCAGCAGCGGACGAAAAGGAGGAGGCTGATGGGACAGCCAATAAAGGAAAACTCTGAAACAACAAGGAGGAGGCTGCTGTGTTCCTCTGACAGAATGCAGATGAGTGGCGGCAAGAGGCTGCGCATGTCTGTTCCAGAGGACGCGCTCTTGTCAGCTCAGGAACAAACGGTAGATGGTGTGGGGAGGGATGCGCTGAAGGATGACATCCCAAAACTGGCGAGTGGCGAGAGGCTGAAGGCATCTGTATCAGGGAACGCTTCCTCATCCACTCAAGTACAGCAGGGGGTGAGCTTATCACCAGCCCGCGAAATGACAGCTGGAGGGTAGAGACGGCAGTCAACAGCTCCGCAAACTCGGGGTACTTCCTCAGCCCAGGATGTGCCTTCACTATCCCGACTGCTGCCTCCACTTTCTGAAGGACTGTCTTCGGGCTGCGGGAGGCGAGAGCTTCAGAGACATAACACTGGATGAACTGAACCACCCATTGTTCATCCACACTGGGACCTCCAACCGCCAACCTCCCTGTGCTGGCGGAGCCCCAGCACACTGATGGCATAATGTCCACTCTCCCTCTGGTAAGCAACAAATAACAGGTGAAAAAGGAAAAGGGCAAACTCACAGCTGCCTGAGTCCAACTTCGCAGCGCCCTTCTGTCATAAATGTCCTTTTCAGGGCAGGATTGAGGACACCAAACACAGGCTGCAAGTTTGCACATTTAATAATAATTAGCACAAATAATAACCATGAAGGATAACTTACAGAGTTTAAGGCGAGGCAAAGGATGAATGAAGCGTGGAGCACATGCAGAATTAACAGAGGAATCAGATGGGGATTACTGACTGAACACAGAAAGTGTGCTGGGTAACATGAT
This sequence comes from Pholidichthys leucotaenia, assembly GCA_020510985.1. Taxonomy (NCBI): domain Eukaryota; kingdom Metazoa; phylum Chordata; class Actinopteri; order Cichliformes; family Pholidichthyidae; genus Pholidichthys; species Pholidichthys leucotaenia. The sequence goes on along the minus strand of CM035849.1, from coordinate 70,228,235 downwards.
TGAAAGTAATCAGAACAACAGATGACAGCTGTCAAAGCCCACAAACAGGTCTTGACAGGAGGACATAAACAAGGTGACTGTCAAAATAAAAGCACAAACTGTGACGAATGAAAATCAAGAAACAAATACATGAACAAGAATACACTAAAGGGGAAACTGAGGAAAGCTAATAATACACAATAACCCAAGAAAAAGAACTACAGAAAATAAGCAACAAAACCTTGGGACCTGAGCACGGCTTTCCACTTGTGTTCAGTATCATGACAGCGATAAATGAATTTCTGGACAATGTTAATTTACCACGATTAAATAATAAACAGGTTACAGCTCTGGATGCACCTCTTCTAATGTCTGAACTCCAGGAGACACTTAAGCACATCCCAAACAACAATGTTCCGAGACCAGATGGTTTTCCAGGAGAATTTTCTAAAGAATTCTGGCCTGTGATGGCACCTACTTTCTTTAAAATGAACCAAATTAAACAAGATAATGTAATCCATTCAAATATGAACTTAACTGGTATCATCCTGCTCTTTAAACCCGGAAAATAACCTATGCTTCCATCCAGCTACCGGCCCATCTCACTTATGAATGATGATCTTAAAATAATTTGCAAAGCTCTCACCAAAAGACTGGAAAGGATAATCCCATTTATTATACACCCCGTTCAACCAGGTTTCATCAAATCAGAATCAGAATCAGATTTATTGCCATTGTTCATGTAGTACACAAACTAGGAATTTGTCTCGGTGCAATGCTGCAACATTAAACATGATAAAATAAAAGAAATAAACTATACATGCAATAAAGTGTAGAATAAGAGTGAGTAATACTGGTCAGCAGTTAAAATATATTAGCGAGCAGCAGATAATGTGGAGAACCATATAGTGCAGTCGGTAATGCAGGAAGAAAACAGTGATGATTGACATGAGTCTGGTTGAGCTGCTGTACATAGTGTACGGGAGTCAATAAGTCACTTAGTGTTCAGCAGTCTGATGGCAGAGGGGAAGAAGCTGTTCATGTGACGGGAGGTTTTAGTCTGGATGGACCGAAGTCTTCTACCTGAGGGGAGGGGGGCAAACAGTACGTGACCAGGGTGTGAGGGATCGGCTATGATCCGGCCAGCATGCCTCCGGGTCCTGGAGATGTACAGATCATGTACAGATCAAGGGTAGGTACTCAGCTCATAACACACACAGGCTATTTAATTTAATAGACTACTGTAAGATTAATAACTTAGAAACCACAATTTTGTCTCTAGATGCAGAGAAAGCTTTTGATTGTGTTAATTGGAATTTTTTATGGTGTTAAATAAGTTTGGGTTTGGTTCATCTTTTATAAACTGGATTAATGTTATGACCCGAGCGTCGGTTCTGATTGCGCTCGGGTTAAAGTTATGTCTCACTGCCGGCCTTGACAGCTGCGGGCGGTATTCTGGCCTCTCTGGGCTCTTATTGTGAAAGTGCTCGGTGGGGCTTCCGCCTGTCAACGGTCGGCCAGCTGTGTGTCATCATTGTCATTAGTACCTTGTCTATTTAAGCTGAGCACTGGCGTTGTTAGGACGCAGCAGTGTCTGGTCGCCAACCTGATCGCCAACCTGGTCGTTTAACTGTTCACCCACCGTCACGTTGCGGAAGCCTGGACTGTATTCACACCTCGGCTGCCTTGGGCTTGACCGTCTTTCACCGGTACCAGTAAGTGTGCTACATTAGCCTTATTCCTCCCGGCGTGTTATGATCTGTAAGTCCCTGCCTTAGCAGCCAGTGTGTTATTATTACCAAGCCTGACTGTGTGTGACTGTCTCCTGCTCTGGACCTTTAGTGTGCTGTATAGCCCTAAGCTTCCTGTTCTGTGAAGACTCCTGTCATTATCTCAGCAGCTTGTGTTAACACCTTTCCACCGTAATAAACTCACTGAAAAACTCACTGGTGACTCTGTGTGCGTCTTATGCTGGCTCGCGAGGGCCAGCGCATGACAGTACACTGCTGCCCAAACAGCGTTTACGGTGACGCCAACCTGAGACGCTATTCACCAGTGAGTTTGAGTTTTGGACGTTGCTTTTCCCTGTCTGGGTCCTGTGTATGTGAGGAATGCCGTCACCGAAGAGCCACGTGCTGACGAGTGTTTTGGAAGCCGTGGATGAGCTGCTCATCTCCGCTTCCCTGTTGGACTATGACCACGGCATACATTGGTACCTGGACGCCGCCGAAGATGTTCTCTGTAATCTCTCTCCCCGCTACGCCAACCACCCGGAAGTCGACGCGAGGAGGGAGGACATCGCCGCACAACGCGAATTATTCCTGATGATGGAGGAGGAACGCGGCATGAAGCAGGTGAAGAGGCACTCCTGCTCTTCGCCTATGGATCCTGATCCTGCCTTCGATCCATTTCGGGAGTTCGCACCATCTGGGGGCCGGCGAAGGCGTTGGCGTCACGGCCGGGCTCATCTTCGGCAAGCTCCTGCTCCGGATCCAGTTCTGGGCCGCCGGGATGACCCCCTCAACCAGCCAGCTGCTGAGAATGAGCTGAGTCCTGTGCCGGTGGGCTCCGTTCGTGGATCCTTTACCATCCAGCGAGAGAGGGAAGGAGCAACGTCCGCTACAGCTGACAACATCCTCCCCACGGGAGACAGGCAAGTCCAAGTTCACTTTCCTAGTAATAATAGTGATCTGTCTTGTCTGACTCCTGGGGGTGAAGCTCAGGGTTCGCAGCTCCCTGAGTTTCTTTCCCCAGCTGTAGCCCTTTGTATTAAACCTGCTGCCTCTGTGTCTCCTCCTGCGGAGCGGTCCTCGGCGTCAGTCCCACGCCGTCGAACGAGGGGGAGGCCTGCAGCTCTGGGAGATATAAGATAAGATAAGATAAGATAAGATAAGCCTTTATTAGTCCCACAATGGGGAAATTCCAGGATTGCAACAGCACAGGGATAGCAACACTCAGAGCAATAATCAGAAGGCAAGAAAAAAAACAAGAACATCTAGTAAACATATGTACATATTACTATAAATATATATATATAGACACACAGTGCGGAGCATTATGGTTGGTGAATGTGCAGCAGAAAGTCTAAGTTCTCTCTCCGCGGATGCGGCGGGCCAGCTGGAAGTCTTTGGGCTTGATGGTGACCCTCTTGGCGAAGAAGAGACCCACCAGGTAGGCCTCTCTGGTCTCCTGCAGAGCCATGACGGCGAAGCTCAGGAAGCGCAGGTGGGTCTTGAAGTCCTGAGCGATCTCCCTCACCAGGCGCTGGACGGGCAGCTTACGGATGAGCAGCTCCGTGGATTTCTGGTAGTGACGGATCTCTCTCAGAGCCACGGGCCTGTAACGGCGAGGCCTCTTCACTCCGCCGATGGCCGGAGCGCCTCTCCGAGCAGCCCTGGTGGCTAGCTGTCTCCTGGGGGGCTTCTTCCTCCAGTAGATGTTACGGGCGGTCTGCTTGGTTCTTGCCATCGCTCTTTATTATTCTATCTTATATTTCTTGCATGCCGCCTAAACTTCAGCCCGCCACCCGCGTCGTTTTCGCTACAGCTCCCGGTATGTCGAGTTTCCCATTAGCACCGGGCGGCGGCCAAGTGCTAGCTAACACCAGCTCCTCCCCGCTGCAACGTCTCCCGCTGCAAACAGTGGCTCCGTCCGCCGACCCGGGAGATCCCCGGGGCGATCCGTGCGTCCGTGATATATATACAGAGTGAAAGGTGTAGAAAGAAGAAGGAAGATAGGAAGAAGGAAGATATCCCGGTCCTGCAGCCTTGCTTTGGACAGAGCAGAACGGACTGCAGTGAGGAGCCAGAACCGACGAGAGAGCGTCCCCAGGGTTCCTCAGGGATGCAGCCCGAGTCAGCAGGTCCAGGGTCCTCTGTCCCCACGCCATACGGGTTATTGGCGTGGACGCCAGTGCGTGAGGATCCAGCTGCAGAGACCATCAGGCCGGCTGTGGAACCCGACACAGCCGAGTGGGAGCCCGACGACGAGCTTCTCCTTGAACCTGGATCGGCGAAGTCCTGGACGGCTCCAGAGCCCGAGTGCAGGCAAGTGCTCTTTCTTGTTTTCCTGTATGGTGTGTTAGAGCATTTTTGCCTGCCTCATGGGGAGGCGAGTGAGGGGCAGCCGGCCGCTGCACCCGAGCTCGTCTCGCTGGGCTCTGGCGCTGCCGGTGGAACTGATCCCGGTCCTCTCTTGTGTTCTGAGCACCTCCACAGCGTTACCGGTCCGGAGCCAGTCAAGGTCACGGGACCGGGGGTTCCAGGTTCGGAGATGGAGGTTGTCGCCGGAGCAGTCCTGACCCGGTTGGGGTCCGACGTGTGGGCCGAGGTGACCCGGTCGGGGTCTGACGCATGGGCCGAGGTGACCCAATCGGGACCCGTCCTGACCCAGTCGGGGTCCGACGCATGGGCCGAGGTGACCCAGTCAGGGTCCAACGTGGGTGCAGCGGTGACCCAATCGGGGCCCATCCTGACCCAGTCGGGGTCCGACGCATGGGCTGAGGTGACCCAGTCGGGGTCCAACGTGGGTGCAGCGGTGACCCAATCTGGGCCCGTCCTGACCCAGTCGGGGTCCAACGTGGGTGCAGCGATTACCCAATCGGGGTCCGACGAGGTTCAGTTGGGTTCCGATTCAGGTGTGGCTGTAACCCAATCGGGGTCCGACAAGGTCCAGTGGGGGTCCAGCGCAGGTGCGGCTGCGACCCAATCAGGATTCGAGGGGGTCCAGGTTTTTGGTTGTTCCCCTCTCAGGAGCCACCAGCTGGGGGCCATTAGTGGGTTTTGTTTGGCAGATCGGCGCTCTCCTGTTTTGTCGTTTTCAGGTGAGCGGCTGCATGCAATCCCTCCTTGGTCCTGTTGGTTGTGGGATGCGGGTCGGCCACCCGAGGAACTGCTTGGAGCGTTCGGCATCTTGGGTTGGCCACCCAATAAACTGTGTGTGTTACGGGGTGACCTGGTCCGGCCACCAGAGGACTTATTTCTGGGGGCATGGGACTGGGGCAGGCCACCTGACTGATCATGTACTGTGGGATTTTCTGTGGGCCCATATGGTGCCAAATCATGTTTTGTACGTCTAGCAATTTTTTGTTGTTTATCAAAGTCATAGTCTTAGTCAAGTCCGAGCAATTTTTGGTTGCCTCTTGTTTCCTTGTAAGTCATAGTCTTAGTCAAGTCCGAGCAATTTTTGATTGCCTCTTGTTTCCTTGTAAGTCATAGTCTTAGTCAAGTCCGAGCAATTTTTAGATTGCCTCTTGTTTTTTTTTTGTTTTTCTTGTGAGCCAAAGTCTTAGTCATAGTCAAGTTTGAGCAATTTTAGATTGTCTCTTGTTTCTTTTTTCTTGTGAGCCACAGTCATTGTCTTAGTCGAGTCGGAGCAATTTTTTTTGATTGCCTCTTGTTTTTTTTTGAAGGCCATAGTTTAGTTTTAGCCAAGTCAGAGCAATTTTGGATTGCCTCATGTTTTTTTTGGGGGGGAGAGCCACAGTCTTGCCATAGCCAAGTTGGGTCATTTTGTCCTTGTTGTTTTGTTCTCCACTCCTTCTTGGCGGGCTATAGTATGGAGGTTTTTGTTCATAGTTTCCAGAGATTTAATTGTATTTTTTGGTCTTGTGTGTTTGTTTTTTCATAGTCGTCGTGTTTAGCACGTATTTCTTTTGTGTCCATGGTTCCAGTCATGTATTTCTTTCCTTTGTTTTTTTTTCCCAGAGTCATGTGTTTGTATGTATTTCTTGTATGGTTTTCTTGTCTGGTCTTTGTCTTGTTCTTGGGTTGGTTTCTCTCCCTCCACACCTGTCCCCCAACCTCCCACCCTGGGGGGGTGGGGGGGCAGGTTGGTTCCTTGGGGCGTTCGGAGTCCGCCCGTGGAGGGAGGGTACTGTTATGACCCGAGCGTCGGTTCTGATCGCGCTCGGGTTAAAGTTATGTCTCGCTGCCGGCCTTGACAGCTGCGGGCGGTATTCTGGCCTCTCCGGGCTCTTATTGTGAAAGTGCTCGGTGGGGCTTCCGCCTGTCAACGGTCGGCCAGCTGTGTGTCATCATTGTCATTAGTACCTTGTCTATTTAAGCTGAGCACTGGCGTCGTTAGGATGCAGCAGTGTCTGGTCACCAACCTGATCGCCAACCTGGTAGTTTAACTGTTCACCCACCGTCACGTTGCGGATGCCTGGACTGTATTCACACCTCGGCTGCCTTGGGCTTGACCGTCTTTCACCGGTACCAGTAAGTGTGCTACATTAGCCTTATTCCTCCCGGCGTGTTATGATCTGTAAGTCCCTGCCTTAGCAGTCAGTGTGTTATTATTACCAAGCCTGACTGTGTGTGACTGTCTCCTGCTCTGGACCTTTAGTGTGCTGTATAGCCCTAAGCTTCCTGTTCTGTGAAGACTCCTGTCATTATCTCAGCAGCTTGTGTTAACACCTTTCCACCATAATAAACTCACTGAAAAACTCACTGGTGACTCTGTGTGCGTCTTATGCTGGCTCGCGAGGGCCAGCGCATGACAATTAAAACACTATGTAGCTATCCAACGACATCTGTCCGAACAAATGCTCAAACGTCTCGAAGCTTTAATCTGCAGAGAGGCACCAGGCAGGGTTATCCACTCTCTCCCTCACTTTTTACCATCTTTATCAAACCATTAGCAGCAGCATACGACAAAATGATGATATTAGAGGTATCCAAACTGGAGAAAAAGAACACAAGATAAGTCTTTATGCTGATGATGTATTGATTTTCCTTGAAAACTCACAAAGATCTCTTCTTCAGACAGTGGCACTCATTGATAAATTTTCATCATTATCAGGCTGCTCTATTAATTGGGGTAAATCAACACTCTTACCTATAACTTGTAATTTTTCAAACATATCCACTATTCAAATACAATCAGGTAATATTAAATATTTAGGAATAGATATTTCCCCCAGGCTCTCAGAGTTACTGCGACTAAATCACATTCCCCTTCTAGAAACAATACAAGACAACCTTGCGCATTGGAGGACATTAGCTATATCAATAATGGGAAGAGTCGCAACCGTTCAAATGATGGTCCTCCCTAAAATCAACTGCTTGTTTTCAATGATTCTGACCCAACCATATATGGCCTGGTTTAAGTCTCTAGACGCAAATGTAAGTAATTTTTTATGGAAGGATAAACCATCATGGATCAGTTTAAAAACTTTTCAAAAACAAAAGAGTGCAGAGGTTTAGATTTACCAATTTTTTAAAATTACTTTAGCCATTAGACTGCAGTTTGTTTCTAAATGGACAAAATCAACCTCACAAGGAGACCCATGGTTAGATGCTGAACAGGTTCTCTTTGGGTCACTAAAAAGCTCTTACTTTTCATGAATCCCTATATCAAACGCCATGACTGTTTTAAAAGCATTAACATTAGCTCCTCTCTGACAGCCTGGTGGAAATTTTTAAAAATAACAGGATCTTCACTTGTCCCTTGTAAATGTAGATAGATAGATAGATAGATAGATAGATAGATAGATAGATACTTTATTTCGAACAAAAAAGTATAACAAAAACAAAACAAATGACAAATGCAATAAAGTAACAGTATACAGTGTTCAAAAGGGAGAAGGAAGAAGTGAACACTTATTAATTCCATCTCCTCTTTTCCATAAATACACCCATGTGAATTATATACAAATTACCACATTTAAGACCCCAAGTAAACAATTTACTGTATTTTGTACATATCAACATTAACACCCATCCATCCTAACATACATTGATGTCCATACATCAAAACCAGCCTCAAACAACACAGATATACACAGTGCTGTCCCACCCACCATTCCATAGTGTCCCATAGTGTCCCAGAGTGAGCATAGTGAATCGTACATATAAATACTACAATTCTAACATATATTCTTTCAGCAAATAATGTTTATACCTCTTTTTGAATTGAATTCTGTTTGTACATAGTTTCAGTTCCAGCTCCAGACTGTTCCACAAATCCACCCCACAGACAGATATGCATATACTTTTCTTGGTTGTTTGTATCTTGGGTTTTGTAAAGTTTAAGTCTCCTCTCAAATTATGATCATTGTCTCTTTTTTTTAAATATTTTTTGTATATTAGTTGGGAGTTGATTATTAATTGCCCTGTACATTACTTGTGCTGTCTTAAATTTAACTAAATCGATGAACTTTATGACATGTGACTTTAAAAACAACGAATTGGTATGGTATCTATATCCTACATTATTTATTATCCTTATAGCTCTTTTTTGTAATGTGCATATTGACTGTAGGTTGGTCTTGTAGGTGTTTCCCCAGACTTCTACACAGTAGTTAAGATAAGGTAGAAACAGTGAATTGTACAGTAAGACCAATGATTTATAGTCCAAGATGTGTCTTGTCTTCCCCAGTATGCCTATACATTTTGCTAACTTGGCCCGGATGTGACTGATGTGAGGTTTCCAGCAGATTTTATTGTCTAGCGTCACCCCCAGAAACTTATTTTCCTGTACTGTTTCTATTCTGGTGTCATCTATCGTTACCATTATTTCATGATTTATTTTATAATTTCCAAACAACATAATCTTTGGGGGTTTTTTTTAGATTTAGAGATAATTTATTTTTGTTATACCACTGCGTTAACTTTTTTCTTTTCAGTTGTGACCACCTCTAAAACCTGCTGCAAATTCTCACCAGTGCAAAAGATATTTGTGTCATCCACAAACAAAATAAATTTCAGAATTTTTGATACTTGGCATATGTCATTTATATACAAAATAAAGAGTTTGGGTCCCAAAACTGACCCCTGGGGCACACCACAAGTGATGTCCATGAAGGGTGATTTGTGCTCACCAATTTGTACAAATTGTCTGTTACTTAAATAACTTTCCACCCAACTCAGTCCTACCCCTCTTATCCCATACCTTTCCAGTTTCCTTAGTAGTATTCTGTGGTCAATGGTGTCAAAAGCTTTCTTTAAATCTATAAATACTCCTACAGCAACCTTTTTTTTTTATCTATACAACTAGTAATTTCATCTATAAGTTCGATCAGTGCCAAAGATGTAGATTTATCTGCTCTAAAACCATACTGGCTATCTGTAAGGAGGTAGTGTTTTTCAATGAAATCATCCAGTCTCTTAGTGAAGATTTTTTCAAGTATTTTGGAGAATTGTGAGAGTAAAGAGACTGGCCTGTAATTTGTGAAACAATTACTGTCTCCTGTTTTGTATAGAGGTATTACTTTTGCTATTTTCATTTTGTTTGGAAATTTAACAGTTTGAAATGACAGGTTACAGATGTGGGTGAGTGGCTTAACAATTCCTTCAATTACTTTTTTCACTATTGTCATGTCAATTTCATTCCAGTCCATTGATTTTTTGTTCTTAAATTTACTCACAGTCTCGATAATTTCCTTTTCAGTAACTGCACCCAAAAAGATTGTGTTTGGATTTCTATCTTCTATTTCATTTACAGAACCACTGTTGTTTGTTTCTGCTGTCACTATTGATTTTGCTAATTCAAGACCAATGTTTACAAAAAAATTTATTGAAACCACTGACCACATCCTCCATATTATTTATCAAATTGCCATTTTCAATAAAATATTCTGGATAATTAGCATTCTTAGGTCGATTACTAATAATCCCATTGAGTACTTGCCATATTCCTCTTAAGTTATTTTTGTTATCCTCTAATATTCTGTTGTAATATTCTTTCTTACAGGTCCTCATTATATTAGTAAGCTTCTGCACTTAATGAATTGTTTATATAATGTATTCTTCTTTTTACATGCATTTATTAACCCCTTGGTGACCCAAGGAATATTTTTTTTGTTGTTGTTGTCTGTCACTGTATTGTTTTATAGGACAGTTTTTATTGTACAATGATTGAAATATTTGTAAAAATTTATCATATGCTTTATTTATATCATTTTCATCATAAACTATCTTCCAATCGTGTATTAATAATTCCTTTGTCAGCAAATACATTGATTCTTCGGTTCTTATTCTTTTATATTTAATATTTTTGGTATACTTTTTCTTCCTATAATCACGTTGATAGACAACAAAAATCGGCAGGTGGTCACTGATATCATTCAATAAAAGCCCACTCCTGATATTATTTTCCATAATGTTTGTGAATATGTTATCTATTAGTGTGGCACTGCGTGACGTGATTCTGCTAGGTCCGGTAATTGTTGGATGTAAGCCCATACTGTACATTGTGTTGATAAATTCTTCTGTCAAACTATGTTGTTTTGAATTCATCAGATCTATATTCCCACAGATGAGCATAACTTTATGAGTTAGTTTTGCATACATTTTTTCCATCCAGTCCTTAAATAAGTCAGTGTTTGATCCAGGTGTTCTATATACACAGCTCACTACTATATTCTTCACATTGTCCAGACAGATTTCTATTGTAATACATTCAAATAAATCATCCACAGTTACTGACAGATTTTCAACAACCTTGTATTTCAAGCACTTGTCAACATAAATTGCAACTCCTCCTCCTTTTTTAACTTTTCTATTTATATAATTTAATTCATAGCCATCCATGGTAAAATCCACTCCTTTCACTTCACTGAGCCACGCCTCTGATGTTGTCACAATATTGAATGGCTCTTTAAACTGATGTAAATAATCTTTAATGTTGTTAAAGTTGGCATAGAGACTTCTGCTGTTGAAGTGGATCATGGAAATATTGAAATCAGATGTGACCATTGTGTTAAACTGATCATCTGTGTGGTAACTACAGTCATTATTGATGGAGCTAAATAAATTATTATCAGGGTCTATGTTATATTCTACGTCCTGTGGGTTGTGATCTGTATATTCAAAAACTTTCAGTTCCTGTTGTTCCTGTTTGTTGATCTTTTGTTTCCTGTTGTTAAATGTCTTGTAGCAGATGAGTATATCCCTTCAGTGTCCTACAATTGTCTTTTGTTGCTGTGACTCCAGTTCATAACATTCATTGATATTTGTCCAGTTCCATAATATTACGAATGTTAATAACGTTGGCTTCTTCAGGTGATCCGTTTAATTTGATGTACAGTATGTTTTACAGTTTGATGTCCAGGTGTTTTGAATCTTTTTCTGCTTTCTCAGGTATCTTGCTTTTCTGGCTATTTCTGCATTTTCTTTTGTGAGGTGCTCGTTTATGTAAATGTTCGTTCCTTTCAGTTTCCTACCTTGTTTTAACAGCACAGTCTTGTGTTTTCTGTTGACAAACCTCATGATCACAGCCGGTTTGTCACCGCTTTTCCTGGGCAGAGGGTGGCAGGTCTCAATGGTGTTACAGTCCAGCTGGATTCCTTTGGACTGCATGAAGGCCGCCACTTGTTGCTCCGTGGATTCATCTTCCAGCGTGTCGAGCCTCCCTCCGCTGTCTGCGGCCACCGCTCACGCGTACAATCGGGGTTTAATGTGGAGCCCCGTGATGATCACGTTGTTCACTCGAGTGTTCTGCTCCAGTTCCGACACTCTGCTCTCCAAATACGCCAGCTTCTTGTCCTTCTCGGTGTTCTGGATCCACAGCACTTTCACCTCCTCAACCAGGTCCAGAATGTTTCTTTGCTGCAGCTTAACAGCAGAAATCTCTTCAGCCAAGAAGTCCAGCGCTCTTTTGATGTCGTCCACCTCCTCAGTCTGCTGAGCTTTCTTAGGACCCATGATCCCGGCCAATGTTCATTGATTGGGATCGTAAGAAACAAACAAAAAAAAAAACATGTGGGAGAAATCCCTTTGTTCTCCCAGAGTGTGAGGGGACTGATTGCTTCACCAGCTGCTACAATATTAAGTTATGAGACTGGCAATTTCTCTTTTTTTGCACAAGCAGGTTTATTCTCCAGCGGTAGTGACAAAAAAAAAAAAAAAAAAAAAAAAAAACAGCTCAAAATGCCAGCTCTAAACTGAGTTTTAAGCAAGAAACATACTGGGAGCCTTTACCTGTGCGTCCTCACCTTACATGCCACAACTGGAAGTACACCGGTTGAAAGTACACCCATTTGGAATAATCCTGATATCCTACAACAAAAGAGGGCATAAAATTTTCCACTATGATATGAGAAAGGAATAAAAAACTTAGAACATCTTATTCGAGGTGGAAATTTTATCCAATTTCAGGAACTAGTGTCACAGTATGACATCAGTGATAAAAAGTTTCTTGAATACCAACAGCTTAAATCAATAATAAAAGCAAGATTCAATCTTAACCAGACAGATTTAGAGGTACCAGTTAAGGTGACAGAGTTTCTAAATTTCCATTCCCCAAAACTGATATCAAAAATACATAGACTATTATCAAAACTGGATGAGTCAGTATCGCTTCCAAAATCAAAATGGGAGACAGACCTATCAATCAACAAAGATGAAAGCTTTTGGACACAAATATGTTCAAACACTTTTAAGATGACTAAAAACTCTAATTTACAACTCATACAGTACAAAGTTCTACATACCGTGGGGCAAAAAAGTATTTAGTCAGCCACCAATTGTGCAAGTTCTCCCACTTAAAAGATGAGAGAGGTCTCCAATTTTCATCATAGGTATACCTCAACTATGAGAGACAAAATGAGAAAAAAAAATCCAGAAAATCACATTGAAGGATTTTTAATGAATTAATTGGTAAATTCCTTGGTAAAATAAGTATTTGGTCACCTACAAACAAGCAAGATTTCTGGCTCTCACAGACCTGTAACTTCTTCTTTAAGAGGCTCCTCTGTCCCCCACTCGTTACCTGTATTAATACCACCTGTTTGAACTCATAATCAGTATAAAAGACACCTGTCCACAACCTCAAACAGTCAGACTCCAAACTCCACTACGGCCAAGACCAAAGAGCTGTCAAAGGACACCAGAAACAAAATTGTAGACCTGCACCAGGCTGGGAAGACTGAATCTGCAATAGGTAAGCAGCTTGGTGTGAAGAAATCAATTGTGGGAGCAATTATTAGAGAATGGAAGACATACAAGACCACTGATAATCTCCCTCGATCTGGGGCTCCATGCAAGATCTTACCCCATGAGGTCAAAATGATCACGAGAACGGTGAGCAAAAATCCCAGAACCACACGGGGGGACCTAGTGAATGACCTGCAGAGAGCTGGAACCAAAGTAACAAAGGCTACATCAGTAACACACTATGCCGCCAGGGACTCAAATCCTGCAGTGCCAGACGTGTCCCCCTGCTTAAGCCAGTACATGTCCAGGCCCGTCTGAAGTTTGCTAGAGAGCATTTGGATGATCCAGAAGAGGATTGGGAGAATGTCATATGGTCAGATGAAACCAAAATAGAACTTTGTGGTAAAAACTCAACTTGTCATGTTTGGAGGAGAAAGAACACCATACCTACTGTGAAGCATGGTGGTGAAAACATTATACTTTGGGTCTGTTTTTCTGCAAAGGGACCAGGACGACTGATCCGTGTAAAGGAAAGAATGAATGGTGCCATGTATCGTGAGATTTTGAGTGAAAACCTCTTTCCATCAGCAAGGGCATTGAAGATGAAACATGGCTGGGTCTTTCAGCATGACAATGATCCCAAACACACCGCCCGGGCAACGAAGGAGTGGCTTCGTAAGAAGCATTTCAAGGTCCTGGAGTGGCCTAGCCAGGCTCCAGATCTCAACCCCATAGAAAATCTTTGGAGAGAGTTGAAAGTCCGTGTTGCCCAGCGACAGCCCCAAAACATCATTGCTCTAGAGGAGATCTGCATGGAGGAATGGGCCAAAATACCAGCAACAGTGTGTGAAAACCTTGTGAAGACTTACAGAAAACGTTTGACCTCTGTCATTGCCAACAAAGGGTATATAACAAAGTATTGAGATGAACTTTTGTTATTGACCAAATACTTATTTTACCAAGGAATTTACCAATTAATTCATTAAAAATCCTTCAATGTGATTTTCTGGATTTTTTTTTTCTCATTTTGTCTCTCATAGTTGAGGTATACCTATGATGAAAATTGGAGACAGGTTCAGGTTCAGGTTACTTTATTTGTACCCGTAGGTAGATTTGTTTTGCAGTCTGGTGACATCCATATTTACAAGCCACAAACTACATTCAACATAGACACAAACAATGGCACACATGAAGCTGACTATAAACATGATAAAAATACTCAAGGCTCCATCAATCAGGGTATAAAAAGACAAAGAGATGGGAGAAAAACCAGAGGTAAGAGAGAAGGGTCATATTAAAAGTTAAAAACTAGTCAAAGAGGGTTAAAAACTCAAAGGTCTAAAACCCAATAAAATATTTAGAACCCAAGTAACATCCTACAAAAATAAGTAAATATAAAATGGGGTTAATAAATAGGTACCTAAATTATGTGCAATATATTGTTAAAGCTTGTTCAACTCTTTGACAGCAGCTGGAACAAAGCTGTTTTTGTAGCGCTGGGTTTTACTTTTTGGGACAACAAACCCCCGTCTTGAGGGAAGAAGCTGAAAGTTGCAGTGCAAAGGGTGGGAGTCATCATTTAAAATGGAGGTAGCCATCCTCTGTACTTGTCTGGTGTACAGGGATGTCAGGCTCAGCTGTGACTCACCAAGCAAACGACTGGACCATCTAACTACCTGATCCAAGGATTTCCTCTGTTTCAGTTTTATCTGACCAAACCATGACACCAAAGAAAAGGATAAAACAGATTCAATAAAAGCCCGATAAAACATTGTCATTATGGTTCGGTCAATTTGGAAGCGTGCAAGTTTTCTCAAGCAATGCAAATGTTGCTGACCCTTTTCGCACACCCTTTCACAGTTCTCTTCAAAGTTTAAATTACTATCAATAATCGTCCCAAGATATTTGTAGGATTGTACACATTCGGTGATCTGGCCTTTTAGTACGGTGACTTTGTACCTGGGAGTTTTCCTCCTAAAGTCAATAATCATATCTTTAGTTTTTGTCATATTCAGCTGCAGGTAGGAATCCTCACACCAGTGAACAAAATCATCAACTACTGGGCCGTGGCCACTCTCACCATCCTGGAGGAGACTGACAATAACTGAGTCATCAGCATACTTTATAACGTGTCTGTTGTCATGTCTGCTCCAACACGTTTGTGTACAGGATGAAGAGTAGTGGTGACAACACACACCCCTGAGGAGAGCCAGTAGAAGAGCACTTTAGGTCAGACAATGTACCATTGACCCTTACTCTCTACGTCCTGTTGGTTAAGAAATCCAGAATCAAACCCACCAGATTATTGCTCAGATCAAATTGTTGCAGGAGCCTTTCAACTAAGATATGAGGTTGGATTGTATTAAAAGCGGAGGAAAAGTCCACAAATAAAAGCCTGGCGTGTGTCCCATTAAAATCCAGATGTTTAAAAAGCATGTTAAACAGTGTGACAGTGGCATCCTCCACTCCTCTGTGAGGCCTATAGGCAAACTGCAGAGGATCCAATGCATGCTCAGTCGGCTTTAGGACCTCACATCTGACCATTTTTTCAAAAATTTTCATTAAAATTGAAGTCAAAGCAACTGGTCTAAAGTCGTTTACCGTTTTAGGACAGCTGGATTTTGGACCTCTCTCATCTTTTAAGTGGGAGAACTTGCACAACTGGTGGCTGACTAAATACTTTTTTTCCCCACTGAAGAACTCATTACACAGGACAAAGGATGTTCAAAATGGGCTTGTGTTACACAAATATCTGCTCCCACTGCATCAGCAGCATCCTGGATAGTTATATGCATGTTATGTGGTCCTGTGCACCGGTCCAAAAGTTCTGGCAGATGACATGTGAAGACTTAAGGCGCTTTTCCATTAGCCCCGCTTAGCCCCGATTAGAAAACCCGACTCGACTCACTTCGATTCGGTTCTGCCTCGGTTGCTTTTCGACATTACTGCTGGCACACCTGCGGTGGGTGGGATTTCTTGAACAGCGAGGCGGCGCTGAGGCGGTGCCGAGGCGGTGCCGAGGCGGCGCCACACTCTCGTGACATGAAACACGCGACGGAATCCTCCACAACGAAGAAAATGGCTGATGACGAGGAGAGAAGGAAGGAGGAAGGAGAGAGGAATGACTGTGACATGAAACTGTTGAAATCTATGGTGCTGACTTGTTGTGCTCTGCCTAATCTGTGTGAGAGTCATGGAGAGACGTATGACACTACATTGGATGATGCAGTAGATGAACCAGTGGTGGCAGCAACCCAGGGAGCAGAGGAGCAGGGTGCCGATATACGAGATGCTGTGATGCAGTACTTGTCTAGCAATAGGTAGAAATGTAATTTCGTCCACATTTATGTGCATACATATTTCAAAAATGTTTTTTGTAAATAAAATGTTGTGCATGTTCCATCTACCTGTCCTCTGTTGTTCATAACGCTTATCTGTTAAGGTACGGGTAATTACATACCTGTCAAGGCATACCTCATGCCTCCCTTATTGGGGGGGCTTTCACACCTGTACTGACCTCATGCCTCCCTTATTGGGGGGGCTTTCACACCTTTACTGAGTGCTTAAAAACTGTATTTATCGGCAGATGAAAGAAAACTGAAGCAAAAAAAAAAAACTTAACAAACAGCAACTGCAACATGAACTATTTCAAACATATTTATTCAAATGTACACTTATATGGACACAATCTTGAGCCATAACTTTTTGGTAATGTGAAAATAATAAGCCAAGTAGCACAAAAAAATAAATAAAATAAAAAATAAATGATATTAATAATAGATAAATTAAAATAAATTAAAAAATATTTTTCAAATTTACATTAGCACAAGGTAGATTGCTTAATTTGAAAGTACACAATAAGAATTATTCTGAATATAGTTCTTAATTGTCAGCTAGATACTGTATATACACTTGGAATTAAAGAGTTTTTAATTGTCAGCTTTGTTACACTAATGCACTTGAATGAACTTGAAACAAGAAAATGTTCACTGATGCTGCTTGTTATAGTTCCAAGTAGCAGCCTTTGCTGACTCTAGCATTTCTGAAGTGGCAGATCAGATCAGGTGGCAGATCAGAAGTGATCTGCCACCGATGGGGGTAGATTGTGCTCTGCCACAAAATTACAAACCATCACTTCTGCTAGTGATGCATTGGATTTGGAAGGCGTCGGTTCTCTCACTGGCTGAAAATGTTCATCCATCGATCGATACGTTTTCGATTTGGCTACACAGTTTTTGTGGCCCTGTGTAGCGAAGTGCGACTTCAGGTCGAAAATCCCCGATGCAGTCACTTTTATGCTCCTCCTACATGGAACACAGAAGGAGTGTGTAGGGCCTTCTGGAGAAGCCTTTATCCATCCAGCGATTCCTTTCTGTTCCGGAGCCGCAGGACAACAGAAGATGCGAGGCCATCAGCATAATGATCAGTCCACACCTCTCACTGTTGTGATAATTGCTCACGCTGAGCACTCTGCCAGCCCTGTACGCTGTGGGGGTCACACACGGCGTGTTCCTCCACACTCTCAATAATTTTTTTCCCGTATATTTTTCTTTTTGGCGTACAGAAATGGCAATACGCCCGTATTTGCTAAAATTGCATTTTCCCTGTATTAACATACGGCGAAACCGTATCACTTGACAGGTATGTAATTACATGCTGAAACACCGCACAGGCCATCTTCACAAAAATCCAACTCGACAAGCCACTTTTGCTTAGGTGGAAATGCAAATTGAACTATAAATCATGTGCTGATACATGTCATATTCCCATGTAAAGGTCTCCCACTTTTACTTACAAATTGATTTTTAATTTTTGGGAAAAGGGAATATAAATTTTGCACAACTTGTTGGTAACAACAGTTGTGTGCAACAAAAACACAGTTGTGTATCCTTGTCCGATGTGTCTACTGTTATTAGTGCCAAATTTTTGCTAGATTCCTTCTTCATTTATTAAATTTTGACTGGTGATGCAACATTCAGTTTACATGTACTTACCTTTATCAGTGTCTACTGTACAAGTTAAAGTACACTTGTACAACTGCTTATAAAAAATGTACAGTGGGGAAAAAAGTATTTAGTCAGCCACCAATTGTGCAATTTCTCCCACTTAAAAGATGAGAGAGATCTCCAATTTTCATCATAGGTATACCTCAACTATGAGAGACAAAATGAGAAAAAAATCCATAAAATCACATTGAAGGATTTTTAATGAATTAATTGGTAAATTCCTCAGTAAAATAAGTATTTGGTCAATAACAAAAGTCCATCTCAATACTTTGTTATATACCCTTTATTGGCAATGACAGAGGTCAAACATTTTCTGTAAGTCTTCACAAGGTTTTCACACACTGTTGCTGGTATTTTGGCCCATTCCTCCATGCAGATCTCCTCCAGAGCAATGATGTTTTGGGGCTGTTGCTGGGCAACACGGACTTTCAACTCCCTCCAAAGATTTTCTATGTGGTTGAGATCTGGAGACTGGCTAGGCCACTCCAGGACCTTGAAATGCTTCTTAAGAAGCCACTCCTTCGTTGCTCAGGCAGTGTGTTTGGGATCATTGTCATGCTGAAAGACCCAGCCATGTTTCATCTTCAATGCCCTTGCTGATGGAAGGAGGTTTTCACTCAAAATCTCACGATACATGGCCCCATTCATTCTTTCCTTTACACAGATCAGTCGTCCTGGTCCCTTTGCAGAAAAACAGACCCAAAGTATAATGTTTTCACCACCATGCTTCACAGTAGGTATGGTGTTCTTTCTCCTCCAAACACGACAAGTTGAGCTTTTACCAAAAAGTTCTATTTTGGTTTCATCTAACCATATGACATTCTCCCAGTCCTCTTCTGGATCATCCAAATGCTCTCTAGCAAACTTCAGACGGGCCTGGACATGTACTGGCTTAAGCAGGGGGACACATCTGGCACTGCAGGATTTGAGTCCCTGGCGGCGTAGTGTGTTACTGATGTAGCCTTTGTTACTTTGGTTCCAGCTCTCTGCAGGTCATTCACTAGGTCCCCCCGTGTGGTTCTGGGATTTTTGCTCACCATTCTCGTGATCATTTTGACCTCACGGGGTGAGATCTTGCGTGGAGCCCCAGATCGAGGGAGATTATCAGTGGTCTAGTATGTCTTCCATTTTCTAATAATTGCTCCCACAGTTGATTTCTTCACACCAAGCTGCTTACCTATTGCAGATTCAGTCTTCCCAGCCTGGTGCAGGTCTACAATTTTGTTTCTGGTGTCCTTTGACAGCTCTTTGGTCTTGGCCATAGTGGAGTTTGGAGTCTGACTGTTTGAGGTTGTGGCCAGGTGTCTTTTATACTGATAATGAATTCAAACAGGTGCCATTAATACAGGTAACGAGTGGAAGACAGAGGAGCCTCTTAAAGAAGAAGTTAAAGGTCTGTGAGAGCCAGAAATCTTGCTTGTTTGTAGGTGACCAAATACTTATTTTACCAAGGAATTTACCAATTAATTCATTAAAAATCCTTCAATGTGATTTTCTGGATTTTTTTTTCTCGTTTTGTCTCTCATAGTTGAGGTATACCTATGATGAAAATTGGAGACCTCTCTCATCTTTTAAGTGGGAGAACTTGCACAATTGGTGGGTGACTAAATACTTTTTTCCCCACTGTACCCGTTCGAGAGAAATGGATTCAGCATTGCAAATTTGTTTAAAATTAAAAAAAAAAACTACCAAGACATTACGTTTCGTTGCGTTGTTAAAAATTAAATTACCATTAGAAGGCTATACACCTGACCTGATGAACAGCAGCATGTGGAGTGAACAGAGAATGGAATGTGTATGTAATTATTGGCTTTTCTCATACGGTGTCATAACAGATAAACCAGACTTTTGATGCAAACAAAACAATTTTATTCCAGAAGCAAAATTTACAAACAAAAAAACAGACTGGGCGTGGGGAGACACGGTTAGACACGCCGATTGCTAAATGCGTCCACAAGCCTGCCAAATAGGGTCAGGAAATCTCTGTTGAATGTTGACATCTCTGCGAGCTCTTCCCTTCGTAACACAGCGTCCTGCTCCAGGGCTTCACGCGCATCTGCCGGCACATCTGCGGCCACCTGTCGCAAATGCTGCATGTACTCCTGATGGTGTTCTTGCCACTGGTCATGTTGCCGTTCCAAGAGCCGCATCTCTTCATCATGCATGTTGACCATCACTGATGTAAGGTCAGCGATGGAGTTGTTCCTTTTCCTTTTGGCTACATTGAAAGACAGAAAGGCATGGTTGTTAAAGTTGGATCACTACATATATTATGGAATTACACTGGTGAAAGTCTGTGGTGGAATGTCACTATTATATTATGCTTCATTGTTGTATATAAGCTGAACTGTCATGTTGCTGCCCCTCAGTAGAGCGGATTTTGCAACACGCAGGGTGCTGTCTTCGGCTGCAGCCCCCCTGCAAAACTAAAAAGGATTAAGATTAAGAATATGGATGGATGGATGGGTAATGTTTAAAATAGTTGCTTGTAGTGTGGCCGCAGAAATCTGAATGGGTTAATACAGTCAGCTGACGCGAAGCATTTCAATGAAGCATGTTGATTTCAACGGCAGTTCATGAGCTTTATTTGTTTTTCTAAAACAGGAGTTACAACAGCACTTC
The DNA here is from genome assembly GCA_020510985.1 of Pholidichthys leucotaenia. Taxonomy (NCBI): domain Eukaryota; kingdom Metazoa; phylum Chordata; class Actinopteri; order Cichliformes; family Pholidichthyidae; genus Pholidichthys; species Pholidichthys leucotaenia. The sequence goes on along the minus strand of CM035849.1, from coordinate 70,207,753 downwards.
AATCACCACACCTAAAAATGGGACCGGGTTGTGGAACACCGATAAGTGAAGACCAAAGAATAACCTTTTTGTACATTTAAAAAGACATTTTTAATTAATTAATATGCAGCTACAGGAAATTGCATTAATCAATTTGGTACATAACTTGTTAGGCTCCAGCCCCCCCCGCGACCCGTAAAGGATTAAGCGGTAGAAGATGGATGGATGGATGGATGGATTTTCGACCCTGGTTTCCGCTGGACCTGTTTCAACAAAAAAAAAATTGTGGTTATTGTGCCTTACCGGCACTTGAACGTGATCCAGATGGAGCTGGTGATGTGGCTGACATCGGAGTCGATCCAGCTGGCGCTCCGGCAGACGCAGACGCAGAGGCAGAGGCAGACGCAGGAGAGTCCGGTGTGTCCATGTCCACTGAGGTGGACCCCTGTGATATGAACTGCGATTCTATAAAGAAAATGCACGCAATTTGAAACTTAACACCAAAGTGCAACATGTACACAACACTCTAAAGTTTTTAACCGGAATACAATAAGCGTGATTCAGCGTTTTGTTCGCGCTAATACTTAACACAAAGCAAGCGTGAATCTGTAGTTGGCTGCAAAACAATAGGCAAGCCTCAGTAACAACCATTACCCACAATCTAACAACCTTCCTATTTCTTAAAAACAGTGAGCTTGGCACAGAAAGGATAAATTGGCGAAAAGACGCACAATATCAAAACAACACTCACCATCCACGGTTTCCAAGGCCGTGACTGTGGCCGTGTCGAGCCCAATGTCACTGCCATTGCTAGCAGGCCTATGTCCATAGATCACATCCATCTCAGCGAACCACTTCCACTCCTTCCGATCCGCTCCACTTCGAGCATTGTGGTCCTTCACTGCTGGGTAATCACTTTTCAGCTTTTTCAGCTTCTCCCGACATTGTTTGGCAGTACGGATGTGCCCTTGGGAACCCATCTGCTCGGACACCTGCTGGTATATTTTTTCATTTCGAGTAGATCCGTCCAACTCGCGCTGGATGCGATCGTCAGCTAATTTAGAAAGAAAATTGCGCACCTCCTCGTTTGACCAGGGGATAGCCTTACGAGAAGACATCTTCAGAGTGTGAAAATACTGTATTAAAGGCGCGCACTGTGTTCACTGGCTGAACAACTACAAATGGCGGTCGTGTAGTAGATTCAAGCAGAAAAAGTCGCTTTCGTGACGTTAGGACCTGACCAATCAGCGGCCACCAGTCTGTTAAAGTCACATCACAGCCATACTCAGCCCTACTCAGCTCGGTTAGACCCTGCCCTGGATCAGGTACTAAAATAGCGCCTGCTAACCGGTGCTGGGGCTAATGGAAAATGCTCAAACGCGGGCTGAGTGGTGCGGTGTAGGGCTAAGCGAGGCTAGTGGAAAAGGCCCTTTATTGGCATGGCTTGGGTATCGTATCCCATCCTCTCCCACACTTTGCATATTAGGTGATTTAAGTGAAATAAATACAGAGGCAAGGATGTCACACATAGCTCTCACTGCCTTATGCATCACAAAGAAAACAATCCTCATGAATTGGAAATCAAGAAATAATTTATGCACGACTCACTATAATAACCTACTATCAGATTATATTAGCCTGGAGAGAATGTTTGCCTTCTCAAATAACCAACTGGCTGAATTGAATTCTCTCTGATTCCCGTTTATTAATTCTATAACCTGAGGGGTGGCAGGCAGTGGTTCGCTCTCCTTGGCACCTCTGGCAGCTGGCTGCGCCTTGACCACGAGGGGTTTCTGAGACCCACTGGAGCCGGTGTCCGGGTAGCCCGTTCCAGGGTGGCTATGGGTCTGGCCTTGGGGGGTTGGTGGTGGTGGTGGTGGGGGGGGGGGCTGTGGTACTGGACCGGCTGGCCTTGCTTTCTGGGTGGGGCTGGGACTGGCCATGGGCCTCTGGTGCTGGGGGGGCATTCCCCCTCTGGGTCGGGGTTGGGTGTGCACCAGTGGTGCGGGCCGGCCCTGGTGCATCCTTGCGCAGTGGGGTCGTGCCCTTCCTGGGGCTCTGGCAGCGCTCTGGGCGCTAGTACCAGTGTCCTGGGGGGTTACCCGCCAGTCCTCCAGGCCTGTGGGTGTGTGTGTGTATGTGTATGTGTGTACATATGTAAAGTGTGTGTGTGTGTGCATGCATGAGTGCAGGTGTGCGTGAGTGTGGGTGTGCGGGTGCAGATGTGGGTGTGTGCACGTGTGTGTGTTGTGTGTGGGCAAGTGGGTTTGTGTGTGGGTGCAGGTGGGCATGTGTGATGGTGAGTGTGTGTGTGTGTGTGTGTGTGTGTGTGTGTGTGTGTGTGTGCACATGAGGGTGTGTGTGTGTGTGTGTGTGGGTACCTGTGGGTGGACATGCAGCGGTGGAGGATGTGTGTGTGGGTTGGGGGACCTCATTGAGTGGCAGGTATGGGGCAGGCCATCTGATGGCCTGGGGGTTGGTGGTTTGGGGCCCACTTTTTCCAGCCACCTTGCAGTTGTGTCACGGGATGGGGCACTTTGTTGCATTGCCTCCGGTGTGAACCGGTGTCCTTCACACCGGGTGTGGGTGGGTGCTCACGGGCGATCAGGGGGCCATTGGCGCAGGTTGGTGGCTGTGTTACCATCAGTTTGCTCCAGGGTAGGTATGGCTGCCACTGTTAGTTTGTGTCTGGGATGAGTGGTTGGTGGGCTTGCGTCGGGCACTTGCGGGTGTTGCTTGGCGTGTGGGGTGCCGTATGGGTCTGGCCCATTGTTCATTATTGTGATTATTGTTGTTGTGTATGTCCATGTGTGCAAGATGTGAGGGAGTGGATGTGGGTGCTCCATCATGCTTGTGGTGCTGGGAGCGCCGGGACATGACACTGGCAGGTCCTGAGCTGCTCGGCCTAGTGGCCCTCGCCCTGGGTTGGGATTTGGGGGCAGTGGGTGGCCTCCTGAACCAGTTTGTGAGCTGGTTTGGGGGGGGGGGGGCTCCTTTTTGGACCGCCTCCCTCCCAGTCTCAACTCTCCCCTACCCCTGATTCTGGGTGGAACATGCATCTTCTTGGCTACACTTAGGGTTTTTGGGTGGGGGTGTGCAACACTGTGTCATGAAGGGGATATTTCTTTCTGCTGCGCAGTGGGGCTGCCCTCACCTCAAGTTTAATTGCATTTTAGACACTGAGAGCTTGGGGGGATGGAAGCCCCGTTGCCTATCGCAGAGGTTAGTGGTACTCCAACCACCATCCTCCCAATTTCAGCTGCACACAATCACATTACACAACTGACACAGACCCATTATGATTTGTGCAAGGGGAGGGGGGGTGGAGGACCCCCACCCCTGTTTCCCTCCTTCTGCAGGCCCGGTGGGGGGTCTTGGACCTGTTATGTTGTCAAAATCCCTGAGTGCTGCCGAATGAATTGATGCGAGCAAGGTAGTCAGAGAGTGATTGAACAAGAAAGTAAGCGACAGTGAGGGAGTGATGAGTGAAGATGGCGATGGTGTGGTGGTTTTGTGTTGCGCTTTGCATGTCGGTTGGCATCTCGGAGCGTTTGCGGTGGTCGGCCGAGCTGTCCCTCGTATGGGCATTGGGGGTGGTGGTCTGGATGGGTCAGCGGAGGGATGGCTGCTTGCCTGCACTTGTAGTCTCCCCGGCCACTGCCGGGTGCTGGTGTGCGTCCATGCTCACTGCATCTACATTACAGTCGCCCTAAGAAATGAGGGTGAATGAGTATGGGTGAGTGTGTGGGGGAGAGCACGAATGGATGTGAGTAGGTCGGAGCACGAGTGAGAGTGCATGTATGGGTGAACCTGAGTGAGTGTGGGTGACTCTGAGGGCGAGTGGGAGTGGGAGCAAGATTGAGTGAGTACAGGAGTGAGACAGAGTGGGTGGGTCCGGGAGTGTGAGTGCGGGATTGTGTGGGGGAGAGGGCAAGTGAGACTGAGTAAGTGTGTGTTGGTGCGTATGACAGCATGAGGGTGTGAATGCGTGGGAATGGATGTGTCTGCTGGTTGGGAGGTGCTGGATTGAGGGGGTAGTGCCTCTTGGCCACGTGGGCTCCCCTGGATGGGGGGGCCTTCTTTGGGCGTGGGGGTCCCCAGGGTGTGAAGCGGTGGTGCTGAGGTGGGGGCGGGCCCGCTGTGGGGGTGCCACTTATTTTGCGTGCGCTCTCATACACACGCACACGGATGCACACACACAAATGTCACTCCTTTAACAGGTGCGGATACCAGACTCGTGTTGAGACCTCTTCAGTGGAAGAAGCAGTCTGTCTTCTGTTTGTTTTAGTTGTTGGTTTGTTTGTCTTTTTTGTCTGCTCCTCTCCCTTTTCTTTCCCACTCCCCACACCTCTTTTCCCCGTTCCCCATCCTGTCAGGTCCTTTGTGGGTAAAATACTTTAAATTTTTAAATTTTACTTTTTAAATAAAGTAAAAGTTATCACAAGAAGTTTACAGCAATATACAGTACATAGATAGGTACTGTGTAAAGCTCCTTTTGGCAAAGTAAACTGTTTTGGCACAGTAAGGGTAGCAGATTTCTGTTCTGCTGCCTAGTTGCCTGACAGGACAAGGGGAAAAATGTATGTATGTGTGTATGTATGTGTATATGTGTATATGTGCAAGTAGGTATACACACTAGGTATACACCTTTTTGATATAGCCTACAATTAGGGAGGGATCATGTGTTTCTGAACCCTCCCTTAGTTATGCTGCTAATAGGTTTAGTCAGCCGGGGGACCTCCAGTAATGCACTGGGCCTCACTCCTTTCCTCACTCTCTATGAAATATTTTTTTTTTGCTGGTCATTAACATTTGTTTGTTCTCTCCCATAGATTGAGTCCCCATCGTGCTGTTTGCTCTCTACATGTCTGTTCTTTTCATCTTCTCTGTCCCCTCACCCCCCAGCCAGTCGCAGCAGATGACTGCCCCTCCCTGAGCCTGGTTCTGCTGGAGGTTTCTTCCTGTTAAAAGGGAGTTTTTCCTCTCCACCGTCGCCAAGTGCTTGCTCACAGGGGATCACCTGATTGCTGGGGTCTTTCTGCAACTGTGGGGGTCCCCCCTACAGTTGATAGTGCTATGAGATGACTGTTGTTGTGAAATGGCGCTATATAAATAAAGTTGAATTGAATTGAATTGAACATTAATATATGCACATTTATATGTATATATATATATATACAGTATATATGTGTGTATATATATATATATATATATACTACCGTTCAAAGTTTGGGGTCATCCAGACAATTATTTTGTGTTTTTCATGAAAAGTCACACTTATTTACCACCATGAGTTGTAAAATGAATAGAAAATATAGTCAAGACATTGACAAGGTTAGAAATAATGATTTGTATTTGAAATAATAATTTTTTCCTTCAAACTTTGCTTTCGTCAAAGAATCCTCCATTTGCAGCAATTACAGCATTGCAGACCTAACATGATTGCACAAGGGTTTTCTAATAATCCATTAGCCGTCTGACGCAATGAGCAAACACACTGTACCATCAGAACACTGGAGTGATAGTTGCTGGAAATGGGCCTCTATACACCTATGTAGATATTACACCAAAAACCAGACATTTGCAGCTAGAATAGTCATTTAGCAATGTATAGAGTGTATTTCTGATTAGTTTAAAGTTATCTTCATTGAAAAAAAAGTGCTTTTCTTTCAAAAATAAGGAAATTTCTAAGTGACCCCAAACTTGTGAATGGTAGTGTATACAGTATATATATATATATATATATATATATATATATATATATATATATATATATATATTGTGTGTGTGTGTGTGTGTGTGTTAATTACTTAATGATGGGACAGGACAAGATTAGCTTTGGGCTTCAATCCTTTTCCGTTTTGGACTGCATTTAAATTTTTCTTTTATTCTTGTTTTTATGTTGTCTTATATGAAATAATATCGTATCAATTAATCAGTCAAGAAAGAAGACGAAATTTTAACGGATGAAAAAAATGGATATAGTTTTAGTTGATGAAGTTAACACTGGATGGAAGTTTATTTTTGTTTGTTTGTTTTAAATTTTTCAAAGATTCAAGGATTCAAAGGATTCAAATGCTTTATTATCATGTGCACAGTTAATGCAATGCCAAGGTAATAAATGCACATCAATACTCATACTAATAAAGATAATAAACAAACCTTAATACTAATACTAATAAACACTAGTAATGCACATTAAAAGCAATTAGGACAGTTAAAGCAGTAAAGACTAGAGGAAACGAGAAGAATGAAAGTTCACTGGGTGACTGTAACTTGACCCTGAGTAAAATAAAAATTCACTGAGTATGACTTGTCGCTGATAATAATCCATAGACTGTACAATGGAAATTTTAATATCAGAGATGACATGAACGTGAGGTGGCATGAGACTGCACAATGTGCAAATTAGCATCCAATGTGAAAATTCCTCTGTGTAAAGCCATGTGCCCTCATAATACCCAGTAGACTGTACAATGATAATCTAGCAGCAGAGATGATATGGACGTGAGAGGAGGTGAGACTATGTACAGTGTGCAAATGAATCATCCAATTCACACAGCATCCAGTGTGTGAATTCCTATTTGCAAAGCTGTATCTGGAATTGTGTTATTTGTTCAGGAGTCTGATGGCAGTGGGAAAGAAGGAGTTTTTTATTCTGGATGTCCTGCATTTCACACTTCTGTACCTCTGGCCTGAGGGTACAAATGTGAACATTCTGTGCTGGGGGTGGGTGGGGTCCTGGAGGATGGAGGCAGCTCTCCTTTGGACTCTGCGGTGATAGATGCTCTACAGAGAGGGAGTGGCATTCTGATGATCTTCTCAGATGTCTTCACCACTCTCTGCAGGTGTTTACGGTCCAAAGCAGTGGTGCTGTTGTACCACGCAGTGATGCAGTTGGTCAAGATGCTCTCGCTGATGCAGTTGTAGAAGTTGTTGAGGATCCTGGGGGACATGCCAAACTTCCTCAGCCTCCTCAGATAGTACAGCCGCTGTTGAGCTCTCTTAACCAGCTCTGTAGTGTTAAGTACCCACGTATGGTCCTCACTGATGTGGATGCCAAGGTATTTAAAGCTGCTCACCCTCTCCACCTCAAGCTCCCGGATGAACAGTGGCTGATGAGGTCTCCTCCCCTTCCTCATGCCCACTATCATTTCCTTCATCTTGTCTGTGTTGAAGGTGAGGTTGTTGTCCTCACACCATGGCACCAGGCTTGCCACCTCCCTCCCGTAAGACACTTCATCACCACCAGAGATGCATCCTATCACTGCCGTGTTGTCCGCGAACTTTAAGATGACATTGTCCTTGTGGGAGGCAACACAGTCATGGGTGAAGAGGCTGTAGAGGATGGGGCTGAGAACACAACCCCGTGGGACACCTGTGTTCGTGATGATGCTGGCTGAGGTCCTGTTATCAATCCTGACAGACTGAAGCCTGCCAGTCAGACAGTCCAGTAGCCAGTCACAGAGGGTAGGGTGCAGGCGAAGTGAAGACAGTTTGTTGGTGAGTTTGTGAGGGATGACCGTGTTGAAGGTGGAACTGTAGTCGACAAAGAGCATCCTGATATAGGAGTCTTTATCTTCCAGGTGGGAGAGGGAATAATGGAGTGCTGCAGTAATGGCGTCTGAGGTGGACCTGTTGGGCTGGTAGGCATACTGCAGGGGGTCCAGGGTATCCAGTATGCTGTCCTGAATGAGGGCCAGCACTACTCTCTCGAAGCACTTCATGATGATTGGAGTGAGTGCTACCGGCCTGTAATCATTCAGGCAGGTTGGCAGGCCCTTTTTGGGGAGGGGGGTGATGGTTGTGGTTTTGAAGCAGGAGAGGATGATGTTCTTGTTGAGCGAGAGTTTAAAGATGGTTATGAGAACATCAGTCAGCTCGGCAGCACATGCTCTGAGAGCCCACCCAGGGATGATGTCTTGTCCTGCTGCCTTGCGGGGGTTGATATTCCTCAGTGCTTTGTTTACCTGGCCTGATGAGACTTTGAGTGGAGAGGGAAGGTGTGTGTGTGTGTGTGGCTCCTTTCTGCACTGAAGCTGGAGGTCTAAAAGCGGGTGTAAAAAGTGTTGAGATCATCAGGCAGGCTGTCTGTGGAGCTGGTGGTGTTGCTGGTGGTTCCAGCACATGCTCAGCATAGTCCACTATGTTTACAGGAGAGTCCTCCCGGGTGGCTGCACCTTTAAACACATCCCAGTCTTTCCGGGAATGACAGTCTTGCAGGGTTCTGTAAGCCTCTGGAGTCCAGTGTTTAATTTGTTTACTAACAGAGTTTGTTTGTTTCAGTCTTTGTCTGTAGGCTGGGTATATAAACAGAGAGATGTGGTCTGACTGTCCGAAGTGGGGGCGGGGTGCCGCTCTGTATGCATCACGTATGTTGGTGTAAACATGGTCCAGTGTGTTCTTATCACGGGTGGGAATGTCCACATGCTGGTAATATTTGGGAAGTACAGTCCGTAAATTGCACTGGTTAAAGTCACCAGCAACAATAAAAACAGCATTGAGATGAGCTGTCTCTAGTGCGCTGATGACGTTATGGAGTTTGCGAAGTGCTGCTGTGTAGTTGCCTTGTGGGGGAATGTAAACAGCAGCTAGAAACACAGCAGTGAATTCCCTCTGTACATAATAAGGACGGCATTTCAGCAGTAAAAACTCCACATCATGTGAACAGTGCTTGTAAACAGTCTGTACATCTCCACACCACAAGTTGTTTATAAACACCCCCCCTCCCCTGTCTTACCCGCGGCTGATGTCCGGTCTGCCCGATGTATGGAGTGGGCCTGTAGCTGAATGGCGCACTCAGGGACTTTGTCTGAGAGCCAGGTCTCACAGAAAATTAGAGCGCAGCACTCTCTTATCTCCTGTTGGTCTTCGATCCTTATTCGTAGTTCGTCAAATTTGTTTGCCAGAGACCGCACGTTGGCTAATGGGAGACTGGGTAGCAGTGGTCGGCTAGCGCAAGCTCTTAGCCTAGCATGGAGCCCTCCCCTCTTGCTTCACTTGTGACGCCATTTCAGAAGCATTCTCTTGGGATCAGCATACTCATTCCAGCTCGATACGTCAAGGTCTTCCTGGAGATGGTGGTGATCGCTGTGGGAGCGGACAATGCATTGTAGTTCGGGTGGTATAAACCCAGTAAATTCCATATGGCTGCTTGTCTTGGCGATGTCCAGCAATGCCTGTTGGTTGTATGTTGGCAGTGCTTGACATTTTTGCACTGCAGAAAGAGCAACAAACATGCAAAAAAGAAGAAGAAGCTGGCATTTGAGAACAGAGCGAGCAAACACGTCTGCCTCGGGAGGAGCAATGATGCAACATTACCTTTACCTTCTACAACTACTTTACTTTTTACTTGAGAAGCTTCACCAGGCAAAGGACCATGACCAGATAATCACCCAGAGCTGAAAGAAGTGAAAAAAAGTTCTAAGTCCTGCTGATCAACGCATACTGCACAACTTTAACATACTCACCAGCAAATTCTGAACGGGCAAAAAAAATCAAAATCTCGTAAGAGCACCTTGTTTGGTTTAATAACTTTATTTTTTTTTTTTTTTTTTGAGTCTCCAAAGAATTTAGATTCTTAAGTTTATATCTGTGCTGGTATAAAATTAATGCTACTTATCTTGTGCATTCAGTTCTTATTGAATTTGTTTATTGCATTAAATTACTGTATAGGTAGCTGTACATTGACTGCATACAGTCAGGAAGCACTACTATTTAAATGAATGTTTAAAGTAGTTGTGAAAGAATTTACTTTTGTTTTTTAATGAATAGCCTATATTTCTAGAATGCTGGAGGGCAACCAAACCTACACACTGTGAAAAAGCTGTTAGGAATTGTGATATGCTGAAAAGGAAAATTTTCAAAATTTATTTCACTTGTGTACAATTTCATTTTTGAAACTCACAAGTTTTCAATAAATAAAAAGCAGCTACTAACCTAAGCCTACTTTTTTCATTTAACAGTATTTTATGGCAAATCAGTTAATGTAATTTTTTAAAAATATAACCCCCCAAAACATCAACACACTGGACTCTGCTTTCGAGCTTGCCTCAGCATTTTTTGCAGTGCAGTGGACTTTTTTTTTAGATTAGTGGGTTTTTGTACTGAACTGAGAGCCAAATGTGAATCGAAAATCGATTCTGAATCGAATTGTGACCCGAAAAATTGGAGCTGAATTGAATTGTGTGACTTCTAAAGGTTCACAGTCCTACTATCCAGTCTCATGTCCTCATTCTAAACTGCACTTCAACGAGCCCTTAGGTATTGAGGGGCCAACTTGTGTTGTACCTTGTTTCATTTCCTCAGGGAATACTGGCTATGTAAACAGCCTTCCGTTCCCTTTCGGTCAGTTTACTCGGTACAACACATGAATATGGGGGACATGGAACATGCCCTGAGCTGCCATCACATCCAGGGAGTCAAATTTCACAAACATATTGGGGAAAGCCCAGGTGGCCGCTGAGCATATCTCCCCAGCAGGAACACCTTTAAACAGCATCCAAGACACAGCCATGCCCCGGGTAGAGTGGGCCCACACTCTTACTGGTATGTCGACTCCCTTATTAGCATAAGCCTGTAGGATAGCCTTTATAATCCAATGAGAGAGGTGTTGCTTTTTCAGGGCATTCCCTACCACTAGGCTCACAAAGCAGACAAACAGCTGATCTTTTTCCCACACCGCCTGGGTCCAGTCAATGTAACTGCATAAAGCACGCACTGGACAGAAACGATTCAATCTCTCTTATGCCGGCGATGTGAAGGGGGAGGTGAAAATGCTGTCAGTTCGAATGGCATAGAATTACAGGCGGCTGGCACCTTGGGTATATATGCAGGGTTTGTGCGCAGGACTTCCTTGGAACCATCTGGGGTGAACTGGATGCATGAAGGGTGAATCAAGAGTGCATGAATGTCACCCACAAGCTTCCCCAAGCATAGAACCAACGAAAGCGTGGATTTATATAAGAGCAAATCAGAGCCGATAGACTTGATCGGTTCAAAAGGTGCTTCACATAGAGTATCCAGGACCAGGGATAAGTCCAAAGGGGGAACTCTCTCCTTAGATTGAGGTATCTTCTGGAGGGTACCTTTTATAAAGCGCATAACGAGGGAGTGAGAACCGGGTGATTTCCCATCCCATCCCACATGGCACGCCAAAATAGCGGACAAGTAGACTTTAAGCATAAAGAAAGCACGGCCTTTATCCAGCAGCTCCTGCAGGAAGGTCAATATCAATATTAAAGAGCTTTGGAAAGGAATCACACTTTTCCTTTGACAGCAGTGCTCGAAAACATACCATTTAAGCGTGTAAATGCTCCAAGTAGATTCTGCTCTGGCACCTTGGATGGTATCATTAACATTATCGGGTAACCCCGTGGACATCAGCCTCTCCCTTTCAGGGGCCAGGCCCACAGGTCCCAAATCTTAGGGCACGGGTGCCATATTTGGCCTTGTGCTTGGGTCAGGAGGTCTTTGCATGCTGGGAGATGCCAGGGCTCTCCATCCAGCAGTGACACTAGTTCCACAAACCATGTTTTCTTGGGCCATTGAGGTGTGATCGGGATCAACGAGTGTCCCGCCACATGCATCCGCCCCAGCGTGGCTCCTATTAGGGCCACCGGGGGAAATGTGTACAAGTGGATCTGTGGCCAGATGTTGGACAGCTTGTCTAGGCCTAGCAGTGCACTTTCGTCCCATAGCAAGAAGAACATACTGTAGGACAGTGTGCATTTTCGCTGGAGGCAAACAGATCGACAATGGCCTTGTCAAACCAATCCCAAATCTGTTGTACCACCTTCAGGTGCAGCCTCCATTCTCTTGCCAGGGGAAAGCCCCTAGAAAGCAGATCTGCTCCGTGGTTCAGAGCCCCCAGGACATGCGTCACCCTGAGTAACCGCAACCGGGGGCCACACCACTCCAACATTCTGTGAGTGAGGGACAAAAGGGAAGGGGAACGTGTTCCCCCCACCTGTTGATATGAGCCACCACACTTGTTGTCTCAGCGGACCAGAACATGCTTGTGGACTAGGAGACCCAGACTAGATATGTTTCAGCAAGAGAAAAACTGCTAGCATTTCCAGCAGGTTGATGTGCCACTGTCTCTGCTCATCTGACCGCACCCCGTTCGTGAGCATATTGTTGCAAATGCCACCCCAGCCCCCTTTTGAGGCATCTATCATGACCATTACAGACGATGAGACTCACCCCATTGGCATCCCGGAACAGAGACGTGCTGCGTCTGTCCAGGGGAGCAGCTCGTGTACACAGGCTGGGGAGACCCAAACCAGACCTGTCGGGTTCAGGGACCATTTCTGTTTCTGGAGAAACAATCTCTGAAAATCCCTCATCATAAGTAGGCCTAACGGGACTGCTGCTATTATAGAAGCCATGTATCCCAGCAGACTTGGCACTGGCGTAGAGCTGCAGCGTGGTCCGTCTGGAAGCATGAAAGGCATTGATAAAAGTCTGTTATCCTCTGCTTGGATAACTGAGCCCGGTTTTGCATCGAGTCCAACACCAAACCCAGAAGCAGATTTTCTGGGTGGGTGTAAGGAGACTCTTTTCTCTGTTTATAACAAAGGACTGTAGGTGCATCACCAGGAGCGCTGTGTGTGCTCTGGCCTGATGAGCGGAATTTGCCAGGATTAATAAATCGTCCAGGTAATCGAGGACGAAACGCTCTGGTTTCTGAGGGGACTTAAAGCCGCCTCCAGACATTTGGTGAACTCCCGAGGGGCAAGTGACAGGCTGAAGGGAAGTACGTGATACTCAAATGTTACCCCCTGGTATGCAAAGTGCAGAAACTGCCTGCGCTTGGGCCGGCTTGGGATGTGGAAATAAGCTTCCTTTAGGTCTACTGTAGTGAACAACGCTTCTGTCTGTACCACCTGAATGACCTGATCCATTGTAAGCATTCTGAATTTGAATGATCTCAAGCATTTGCCCAAATCAAAAATGGGACAGAGACCCCCGTCTCTCTTTGGAATGACAAAGTAGTGACTGCAGTAACCCCTGTGGGCGTCACTTAAATGTACAACTGTTATTGCTTGTTTCAACAAGAGAGAGTGAATCTTCTCTCTCATAACTGGAGTGGAAGCTCTACAATTGACATTGTAATGCCTCTGAATGTGGCCCGGCATCTTTGGAATTGGAGACTGTAGCTGTTGACTACGATTCCCTTCACCCACTGGGGTGCCGCAAATGCTCGCTGCGTCACCTCCCTGACGAAAAGCCTGCCGAGCATGGGCATTTGCTGGCTAAGGGCGCCCTCTTCTGGATGACTGGGGCCTGAAACAGTGATGTTCGGACCACACTGTGATTTTTCTCTATCAGAATGTGCCGCTAGTCCACCAAAAGCTAGCGGTACTCAAATACTTTGCAAGCAGTTTCATGAAATGGTCAGTCAGAAAGCAACTCATACCGTCTCGGACATCACCTGGGTTAACAAGGCCAGGAGTTCCTGGCAGCAGAGGGTGAAGAACAGAGCTGCGTGGAGGAATCTGATCAGATCTAAATGAAACAGTCATTGTCGCCCCCGACAGACTGCTATGATGATGATGATGATGAATGTGGCTGAGTGAGGTTTTATAATGATGGCAAAAGCCACCCTTTATTAAATTCACATCAGAGGAATGTTTTCCCTTTATTTTGTGCTCCAGTGAGCTGAACTGTTTTGTGCTTAAGTCCAACTGCGCGCTTAACCGAGGTCTCTGACTTTTGTGCCAGCTGGAAAGAGAGAGAGACCTCCTGTTTTGCCCTGTGGATTGAGAGGCTCTGTGACATAGGGAGACAGCGGGCTGCTCCGCACTGGTCATAGCAGGACTGAATCTTCTCTAGAGTCTGTCCAAAGAGCCCCAAGGGATCAATGGACTGGTGGAGGAATACCAATAGCTGTGCTTTCTGCAGCTCCATGAGAGTGAGCCATAGGTGCTGTTGGGCTATCAAAGTCTCCGCCATTCCTTTCCCCAAGGCTGTGGCCATTAAGCTTGACAATCTCAGAATAAAGTCAGCTGTTCTGCGAACCTCATCCCGCAGTCTAGCTAATTTGTGCATCATGTGCAAAGTATCATGCAGCTCTCGTGACTTCTCTGCCTGATAAGCCTGCAGCATAGATGCTGTGTTTAGCGTACGAGAGGCCAGCCCCTGAGCGCAGTAAACTTTTTATAGCTGAGAGGCTGAGAAATGGCATTGTTTGCTGGGGAGAGTGGGTCTGCTGGTGGACTGAACTGCCAGAGTCTCATCCATTGGGGACATGTTAGCGAGCCCTGCCTGCTCCATGTCCTCCAGATCCAGAAACCGTGAGAAGGGCAATGACAGTGCCTTGGGGGACACCCAGGATCGAGTGAGCTCCGCATGGAAGTCCAGGAACACTGGTTAATTATGCTTGACTGTGGACTGTTGCTTCGGGAGGAAATAATTCCCTGCCTAGTCTGGAGTTGACAGGGTGGAGGAGTGGGCCATAGCACCTCAAGTCACTGGGCCACCCTGCAACACAATAAGGGCTGGACTGGAGCCATCTAACTCTGCTGGGGCATCAAAGGTGTCAAACAGATGTAGCAGTTCCAGCCCCCCCCCCCCCCCCGAGCATCTGCTTCACCTTTAGAAAAGGCACTGGAGGCTCTGAGGGAAATTTCGTCTTCCGCGGGGGTGCAAGGGTCCCCAGTAGGGATGGTAATGGACAGGTCGGATTGCTCCTCCTCCGTAATATCAACAGGGAGAATGCAGTCCATGTGGTCGTCCCATGAATGCTCCACTTTGTCTTCCATTTCCTTGAGCTCCACTTCAGGGGGCTCCTGGGCTTTGGACAGAAGGAGGTCATTAGCTGCAGCTGAGTCTCCCAACACCTTCGACAAAAAAGCAACGTGTCTTTCCAGGGTTGACTTCCTGAGATGGCAGCAATGCACACATGTCTCAGGATTAGCAAGTGCAGCTTTCACATGCAACATGCCAAGACACACTGGGCAGGAATCGCGGCTGTCTGTCTCGGAGTGGGAGAAGCCACAACTGCTGGGGCACGGTCAAGAACCAGGGTTACCAGACCTGCTAGCCTTGCTAGACAAGCTGGTGGTTCTATCGATTTTTCCTCCTTTTCTCAAAGCCATTTTGGATGTTGTGAATGTTAGCAAGCTAAATGTCATGGTCTGAGCGCCGATATCGTTTGTGCTTGGGTCATGCAGTGTTTTCCTCCCGTTCTGCAGCAGTTTTCCTTTTGGCCTTCCCAGGCTCTTATTCTGACAGCGTCTCTGTGGGACTTCCGGCTGTCAGAGCCGAGCTCCATGGTGACAGCTGTTTGCCATTTCAGCTAATGACATCCTCATCAGCTGATTAATCCTCCTGCCCTATTTAAGAGAGCAGTTTCTGCTACTCAGGGCTGCGACCTCACATACGTCAACGTTGGTCTCCCCGATGTTCGGCTGAAGCCCCTAACCCTGGCTTCAGTCACTCCCTTGATCCTACGTGTTTCCAGTAAGTTTCTCCTTGTTCTCAGTATATCGTTAGTGTGTCCTAGTCATAGTCTTTATTTGTGTTTTGCCCCACAAGGCTCATTATTTTGTATCGTTGTTCTGTTCTTTAATAAATATGCAAACTCACCGGTTGCCTATAGATTAGATTAGATTAGATTAGATTAGATTAGATTCAACTTTATTGTCATTACACATGTATGAATACAAGGTAACGAAACACAGTTTAGCATCCAATCAGAAGTGCAAAGGACAGCAGTGCAGTATATACGGTAATTAACAGTATGTGCAATTTAAGCAAATATATGCAAATATATGCAGCAGTGCAGAAAGTTAAAAGTACTGTTATGTGCAAATAATGTGCAATAAGTTAGATGTAGTTTTGTAGTTATGCAGTTATGTACAGGTGAGGATGGTAAAAGATGATGGTAAGAGAATCAGCGGGGAACTAAGTTCAATAACGTGACAGCTGTTGGAAAGAAACTGTTTCTAAACCTGCTGGTTCTAGTCCGAAGGCTTCTGAAACGTCTTCTGGAGGGGAGAAGCTGGAACAGTCCATGAGCAGGATGGTTGGAGTCCCTAAGAATGCTGCGTGCCCGGCGCAGACATCTTTTCCTGTAGACGTCCTCTATAGCTGGAAGTGGAGTCCCTGTGATGCGTTGGGCGGTTTTCACCACCCGCTGCAGCGCCTTGCGGTCAGCTACAGAGCAGCTCCCATACCAGAGTGTGATACAGTTGGTCAGGGTGCTCTCTATCACGCAGCGGTAGAAGTTGTCCAGGATGTCAGTTGACAGATGGTTCTTCTTCAATGTCCTCAAGAAGAAGAGGCGCTGATGGGCCTTCTTGATCAGGCTGGTGGTGTTAACTGACCAGGACAGGTCCTCTGAGATGTGGGTCCCCAGGAATTTGAAGCTGGGGACACGTTCAACAGCTATGCCATTGATATGGATGGGGTCATGTGTCTCTTCCCTCTCCTTCCTGTAGTCCACTATGAGCTCCTTGGTTTTGCTGGTGTTAAGGAGCAGGTTATTGTCAGCGCACCAAGTAGCCAAGTGCTCAACCTCTGCCCTGTAATCTGACTCGTCGTTGTCCCTGATGAGTCCAATCACCGTGGTGTCATCTGCAAACTTTATGATGGAATTGGATCCATACATAGGCCTGCAGTCATGGGTGTAGAGGGAGTAGAGGAATGGGCTGAGCACACAGCCCTGTGGTACACCAGTGTTGAGTGTGATGACGGAAGAACGGTTGGGGCCTGACCTAACATGCTGGGGTCTGTTGGTCAGAAAATCCATGATCCAGTTGCAGGTGGAGGTACTGATTCCCAGGTCCCCAAGTTTGGTGAGCAACTTGGAGGGGATAACTGTGTTGAATGCTGAGCTGAAGTCAATAAACAGCATTCTTGCATAGGTGTTCTTGTCATCCAGGTGTGAGAGTACATAGTGCAGCGCTGTAGAAACCGCATCCTCTGTACTCCTGTTGCTCCGGTAGGCAAACTGATGAGGGTCCAGTGTAGGGGGCAGGCCTTTTTTGAGCTGTGCCAAGACCAGTCGCTCAAAGCACTTCATGACTATGGGCGTCAGTGCCACAGGGCGATAGTCATTTAGGCACGATGGTGTTGAATGTTTTGGCACTGGTACTATTGAAGTGGTCTTGAAGCACGCTGGTACCACGGCCTGGGCCAGGGACAGATTGAAGATGTCTGTGAAGACCCCTGCCAGCTGCTCAGCGCATGCCCTCAGCACATGCCCAGGAATGCCATCAGGGCCAGCAGCCTTACGTACGTTGACATGACTCAGTGCATTACGGACGTCGGTGTGGGTGAGTGTGAGGTGGTGGAGGTCATCAGAGGGTGGGAAATTGATGTTCTTTTCATTGTTGTCCTTGTCAAAACGAGCATAGAAGTTATTTAGCTCATTGAGAAAGGGCACAGTCATGGCTATAGGTATGGAGTTGCTGGGCTTATAATCAGAGATAGCTTGAATGCCCTGCCACATACGTCGGGGGTCAGAGTCCCCAAAATGTTCCTCCGCCTTCAGCTTGTAGCTGTGCTTGGCCTTCTTGATGCCCCTCTCCAGATCTGCCCTGGATGAACTGTAGGCCTGTGCATCACCAGATCTAAAGGCATTGTTACGTGCTTTTAGCAGAAGTCGCACTTCTCTGTTCATCCACGGCTTCTGATTTGGGTACGTGGTGATCTGTCTTTCCGTGGTGACACTGTCAATAGTGGTGTTGATATGGTCCAGGACTGAGTGGGTGTAAGAGTTGATGTTTATGTGGGAGCCACAGGTAGCCTGAGAGGTGAACATACTCCAGTCTGTGTTCCTAAACTTCTCCTGGAGTACAGAGTCAACCCCCTCTGGCCACACTTTGATGGTCCTCACTGATGGCTTCACCCGGTTGATAAGCGGTACATACTTGGGGGTAAGGAACAAGGATAAATGATCAGACTGACCTAGGTGGGGGAGGGGAGTTGCTGTGTAGGCTCCCACAATATTGGTGTAAACATGGTCCAATGTTTTGTCCCCTCTTGTGTGACAGGAGACATGCTGGTAGAATTTAGGAAGCACTGTCTTGAGGTTAGAGTGGTTAAAATCACCCGCCACAATAAATGCTGCCTCTGGGTGTGCAGTTTGTTGTTTGCTAATAGCTGCATGCAGTTCTTTCATAGCAAGCTTAGCATTAGCATCTGGAGAAATGCAAGCGGCTGTTATGATGGTACAAGTGAACTCGCGTGGCAGATAGAAAGGTCTACATTTAACCATGAGAAACTCCAGGTTAGCTGAGCAGTGTCTCTCAACAGTGACAGAGTTCGTGCACCAAGCCTTGTTAATATAAATGCACAGTCCCCCCCCTCTTGTCTTACCGGAGTCAACTGCTGCTCTGTCTGCCCAGAGCGTGTGTAGGCCGGCTAGCTCGATAGCATTGTCGGGTATTCCACTGTGAAGCCATGTTTCCATAAAAATCATGATATTGCAGTTCATAAGTTTCTTATTGTTGGCGATCCGAAGCCGTAGTTCACTCATTTTGCTCGCCAGAGACCGTACATTAGCAAGGAAAATACTGGGTAGCGATAGCCGGTGCGGTGTTAGCTTTAGCTTAGCTCTTAGCCCACCGCGCTTACCCCTCCTTTGTTTACGTTCCTTACGCCGCCTGCGAGCACTTCCGGTCGGTCGGGAAGCCTGCCGAGCGTCGGGAGTTCTCCAGAGTGCTGGGATGAGACGTAGATTCAGACGTAGGTTGCTGATAAAAAGGTCGTTATCGTTGTTTTGTAAACCAATATTCAAAAGCTCATCTCGGGTGTAAGATGTAAAAGCAGAGCTGTTCTGAACGAACATACCCGAAATGAGCAGAAATAACACTGCTAGTCCCCAGAATCTGGTAGGACGCTGAGCCTCGCGTTGTGCACGCGCCGCCATCTTGCGCCATCCACTCCGCTATAGTGTCTCATTAGTGGTCCGTGAGGACTGCACCATGACAGTAGGTCGCAGCCAAAACGAGACGCCGGTGACCGTGAGTTTGCTTAATTTGGGCTTGTAGTTTTTCCCACTTTTCTCGTATCGGTGTGCTGGGAGATGGCACCGCCCAAGGCCTATGCGATGAGCTTGGGCTACGAGCTGGTTATGGCCCTCATTGACATTGATGGTATCCTCTCCACCGCTCGGCATTATGACACTCCCAACGATGCATGCTGGTACCTGGACCTCGCTGAGGCGACTATTAACCGCCATCCTCACTACGCTGACCACCCTGAAATCACGGCGAGGATGGCGGACATCTCTGCTCACTGGGAGAAGCTCCATGGGCTGGAGGGAAACTCTGGCAGGAAGCCGAAGAAGAGGCATCCTCGCTCCTCCCCTCGGGATCCCATTCCTGTCCCCCATCCAGTCCAGGAGTTCGCACCACCCAGGGGTCATCCCCAGCGGAGAGACACGTCAGTCGGGATTCCCTCGGTGGAGATACAGCGGACCACTATCACCATCCAGGACCGAGTGGCTGCAGCTCGCTCCGCTTCCCATCCTACCCAGATAATGAAGCATGTGACGGCGGCGGTCAGGCTGGTGGAGAGGAATCCAGAACTTTATGATTACCCCGAATACGCCGACCTGCTCGCCTCCATTTCTGCGCAGGAGCGGCATTTCCCAGATCTCACCTTCGCCTAACCCTCTGCCACTAAACATCGTCACTATGCTTATTGCAAGCCTCAGCGAGAACCCCGTCCGGATCCAGTTCTGGGTAGCCGCACAAACTCTGTCTCCCAGTCAGCTGCAGCCTCTGTGTCTCGCCAGAGGGGTAAGACAGCCGCTGCCGCCTCCGGGTTGTATGTGCCTTGTCCCCGGCCCACCTCGGCTGTTCCTCCCTCCTCCTGGACGCTCTCTCCAGCTGCTGAGAATGCCAAGAGTCCTGCTCCGGCTGTGCCCGTTATTGATCCGGTGCGAGTGGCTCCTCCTCGTCTTCCCAGGGGGCCCTCCATCACCATCCAAAGGGGAGGGGAGAAAACAAAGCCCACCGCAGCAGCCTCCATCGGCCCTCAGCGGATCAGGCAAGTGCCTTTCATTCTTTTCCTCCACTGGGTGAATTGCCTTGTTCAATCCCTGGGGGTGAAGTTCGGGGTTCTCAGTCCCCCTAGCTTCCTCCACCTGCTGCAGTGATTAATTGTGAACCTGCTACCTGTGTGTCTCCTTCCCCTGAGTGTTCCCCGGTTCCAGGACTACACCGCCGGATGAGGAAGGAGCCTGTGGCCCTGGAGATCCTGGTTCCAGCCCCGCAGCCACATCCTGAGCCTTCTCCCAGGGTCACCGGTGATGAGTCGGCTCCGGTCGCTGTTCTGGAGGTTCCAGGTTCGGGTTTGAAGGTCACTCCTGGTGCTGCTCCGGCCCAGTCGGGGCCCGCTGTGGGTGCTTCGCTGGTCCAATCGGGGCCCGTCGTGGGTACTTCACCGGTCCAATCGGGGCCCATCAAGGATGCTGCGTCTGCCCAATCAGGGTCCATTGAGGGTGCAGCGCGGTCTCATGTGGGATCCAGCTGGAGCGCAGCGCCAGTCCAAGTGAAGTTCGGAGGAGGAGCTGCAGATCTTTTGCTGTTTGACGCCGGACTGGTGCCTCATCTTTTCCCCATTTCTTTTTTCCCTCCATCGGGTGCCGCGGGGATTCCCCGTAATCGGCTCGGCTCTCCCTCGCTATTCCTTGCGATAGGGAGGCCGCCTCCAAGTTCTCCCCTGCAGTCCTGGTGTCCTGATGACGCGGGTCGGCTGCCTGGGAAACTGCTTCGTCCGTTTGGCGTTCTGGGTCGGCCACCCGACGAACTGGACTCTTTGTTCGGCGACCTGGTCCGGCCGCCAGAGGTACTATTTCTCCGGGCCTGGGACTGGGGTAGACCGCCCGAACTCATCCTTTTCCCCCTGCCAGCGATCTGGACGCTGGACACAGGTAGCCCACCAGAACTAATTGTTTTTTCTTGTTGTTTTCTTTGTGCTCTGCCTGCTGTCATCCCTGTAGTTTTTTCCTCCCCTGTAGCTCTGGGATGCCCTTTTTTTTTTCTCTGAGCTATGTTGTACTGTGTGTATTACACCTCTCTTTAGCGTGTTTTTTCGTTTCCCTTTTGTCTGGTATTATTAGGGTACATTGTGTTTGTGCCTGTTTTTCTGTTTTATGAGATTTTTTTTCTTTCCCTCCTCTATTGTTTGAGAGAGGCTCTTTTTGTTGCCTATGACTGGTTATTTGTATTTATCTGTACTGTCTGTAGTTCACCGCTCTTCAGTGTGTTTTTATCTCCTCTGTAGTCTGAGTTATGCGCTGTTGTTGCCTCTGCCAGTTTATTTAGACTTACTGAATTATCTATTTCGCCGCTGTTTAGCATGTCTTTTTTTTTCCTTCCTCTGTTTGAGAGATGCTCTGTGGTTGCCTTTTTTTTCTGTTGCCTGTGTATCATGGTCTTTAGGCATAGTATCTGTTATTTGCTTCCATTGTTCTTTCTGTATTTTCTTCTGTGCATTATAGAGTACAATTGTGGTTTTGTTTTTTCTTTTTCCCCATGCTCTGTTGTTGCACCATGTTCTTGTATTCGCCCTTGTCATTTTTTCCTGGTTCCATTCCTTGTTTTTTTTTTTTTTTTTTTGACTCTCACCCTCCTGGCCTTTTTTCCCCCGCCTTCCACCCTGGGTGGGCCTTTTTAGCCTTTTGGGTGGGGGAGAGGCTTGGATGTTACGTTACGCCCAGAGTGCGTCGTTCGGGGGGGAGTACTGTCATGGTCTGAGCGCCGATATTGTCCGCGCTCGGGTCATGCAGTATTTTCCTCCCGTTCTGCAGTAGTTTTCCTTTTGGCCTTCCCGGGCTCTTATTCTGACAGTGTCTCTGCGGGACTTCCGGCTGTCAGAGCCAAGCTCCACAGTGACAGCTGTTTGCCATTTCAGCTGATGACATCCTTGTCAGCTGATTTATCCTCCTGCCCTATTTAAGGGAGCAGCTTCTGTTACTCCGGGCTGCGACCTCACATACGTCAACCTTGGTCTCCCCGACGTTCAGCTGAAGCCCCTAACCCTGGCTTCAGTCACTCCCTTGATCCTCCGTGTTCCCAGTAAGTTTCTCCTTGTTCTCAGTATATCATTAGTGTGTCCTAGTCATAGTCTTTATTTGTGTTTTGCCCCACGAGGCTCATTATTTTGTATCGTTGTTCTGTTCTTTAATAAATATACAAACTCACTGGTTGCCTATAGCATCTCATTAGTGGTCCGCGAGGACCGCACCATGACACTAAATGCTCGACGAGAAAAAGGGGAGAGCCATTAGCACACTAAACAGATGAGAAATTGTTAGCTAGGCAAAACAACAATGTAACGTTAGCAAGCTAAACATTGGAGGATGCAACAAGTTAGCAAGCTAAACAAGCACCAAGTAGGAACAGCCTTGCAGTGGTGCCCTGAGCAAAGAGCTAGCTCACCTTCAGGGTGGGCAGTTAAGCCACTGACAGGGGTCCTACTACACAGGTTAGTGAGGTGAAGTGCAAGTAGAATAAGGATATGAGACCGGATGGCATAATTTATACACTACAGCTATACAGTCTATACATATATAGACTGCAACTATAAATGCCAGATTCTTCCTGCAAGAAATATATATAACCTTTAGGGTTTGTCTAAGTTGAAAGAATGAGGAAGTCAAAAATAAATAAAATGAATAACCTGTGTAATTGTGGGCTATAAAAAAGTCTCATTTACTGACAGCTGGTTTGTGGAGAGCATGATGATCACTGGAAGATCAGAGATCTTGGCGATCACTGAGAGATCATTGAAAGATCTGATCTTTTTTTCATCTATCAATGATCTCCCAACAATCTCCATCCCTGTGTAAATGAGGTAGAAGAGCACTAGAAACCTCTGGCTGCCAAACAAACTCTTAATGATCCCTCAGTGATCTGTCCTGGTCTCTCAGCGATCTCTCAAGGATCTTTCAAAGATCACTATAGATCACCATGAAAATCTTACAAGGATCTCCCAAACATGTACACAGAAGGAGATCGTTGAACGATCAGGTCAACTTTTATTCTCTCAGTGGCCTCCCAATGATCTGCGTGCTGTGTAAAGGGGATATAACAAAATATCTTGTTTAATAACTGCTTTGTTTTTAAATATTATATTTGATGTTTATTGCACCTCTTTAGGAGCTGGTTGAATGACAGTGGGAAGGCAAAACTGCAGAGGCTGTAAGGGTGAAAATATTAAAGTGCTCAGAAAGCAGGGCCAACTCAGAGAACAGAGCACTCCAGACTCTCATCCACACACTTTTTGAACCAGTGATTAAAAATGACAATCATATCTTTGGGATGTGAGATGAAACTGGAGTACTTAGAGCAGTCCCACAGAGAAAAATGGCGTGATTATATACAAAGTAAATGCAAAACAGTATTTTGGCACAAATTTGCAACAGGAACACAAGCAAACAGTGGCCCTAGTTAAATGGTCTTGGTCTTAAATGGTCTTAAATGGTCTTAAATGTTCTTCCCTCCAGACGGAGGTTTGCTGTCCCAAAAAGTAGAACCCAGCGCTACAAAAACAGCTTTGTCCCTGCTGCTGTCAAAGAGTTGAACAAGCTATAAAAATTATATTGTACATATTTTATATTTACCTATTTTGTAAGATGTGTGCCTGTGTTTGTGTCTATGTTGAATGTAATTAGTGGCTTGTAAATATGGATGTCACCAACTGCAAAACAAATCTACCTACGGGTACAAATAAAGCAACCTGAACCTGAACCTGAACCTGGTCACAATAAACCAATTACTGGAAATACAGTAAACTGATGATGGGAAAAAAAAAATCAGTTTTCTCATGTTTACATACACCGAGTAAAGGGATTATTGGAGGGTAAACCACTTAAGTTAATGACCCTGGTTACATGACCTTTATTAGATTATTCTGTTTACATGGCTACCTGAATAATCAGATAACTCCATAAATCCAATCATAACCAGTTTATTTGTGTACATGCAAACGTGGTCATTGTTTGCAAAAGCCTGTCTCCATTATCTCTTTTTTCGGCCCCACAGTCATCCTGAAGTGTCAGGATTGTGCCATGTTTGTGGATCTGGATCCCGCAACATTTCTGGTGCCACTGAAACTTCTACAACATCTACACAGCTGTAGCCTGTTTGGAATAGGACCAAATATCTGTAGGTTGCAAAATGTTATTAAAGCTGCTTTTCTGATTACACATACAGGAATCACTTTGTCCGACAGTTTGGGGAACTTCAAAACATAAATGATCAATTTGTCAATTAATAAATAAGGGATTTTTAAAAAATTTGGCAGATAAATTTTGTATGGCTGCTCACCACATTGGTTTGTTAATTCATAAATTGATCAAAGACCAACATATTTTTTTGCTTCAGACTTCGCTCATTTTCAGGTTTATATTAGACATAGTAAGGTCACTTCAGTGCAGCATATAAATTACTATGCAAGTAATAATGGCTAGTGAGTAAAAATATTGAGAGCCAAATCTTCAATACCAGTATGCTAGCAAAATAAAATCATTTCTGCTTTCATCGCTTTCACACAAGTTCAGTATTGGCTGACATGGATGTACACTTAATGGAAGAACAGTGGCCTTTATATGTGATGTGCAGCTGAACAAAAACCGGGTGAAAACTATACACTCTGTTACAGCACAGAGACATTTTCTGCAAGAAGTGGATGTGGACAGTTTGAGGAATAGAGGCGTTTATAATCTGCGCAGAAACAAATGGAGGGCCCAACGAGTGCTAGCAAAGTACCCGATCGATCACAGGACGGGAGGAGAGGATTGGAGGAGGAGGGAACGTGTGAGTGAGGGGCACGATGTAGATGGAGAGGAGGCTAGGGGGGAAGGGGGCAGAGGTGGGGGGGGGGTCTGGTGGGTGGGTTGGGTGCAGATAAAGTCGAGCTCTGGGGGGATTAACTTGTCTCGAGTGTTTCAGAGCCAACATGGTTGAAGGACAGGCACTCTGCTCTTGGGGAGCTCTGGAAGTTCTCAGGGATGTCCAGACACTCTGTGAGGCTCCCATTCACACAGGCTCTAACACGTACAAAAAAGTCACGGAAAGAAAAAATTTTTGGCCTGTTGGTGCGCTCATGATTTTGTTACTGTATACAGTGGTGTGAAAAAGTGTTTGCCCCTTCCTGATTTTTCATTTTTTTTGTATGTTTGTCACACTTAAATATTTCAGATCATCAAACAAATTTAAATATTAGACAAAGATAACACAAGTAAACACAATATGCAGTTTTTAAATGAAGGTGTTTATTATTAAAGGGGAAAAAAATCCAAACCTACATGGCCCTGTGTGAAAAAGTGATTGCCCCTTAACCTAATAACTGCTTGGGCCGCCCTTAGCAGCAACAACTGCAATCAGCGCTGTGGAGGAATTTTGGCCCACTCATCTTTGCCTCGTCGGCCTCCGTCGGTCTATGATGACCATGGAAGACAATCCTAAACGTCTACTCTGCTGGAACAGCACCGCCTGTGGCTGAACAGGCCGATGCGCAGCGGTGTTCTACCTTCCAGCGTTGGGTGTTGGTAGGATTCAAGCCTGGGCAGGAAGATATGGAGGACAAGATGTTACCCATGCAGCATGTCCCCCCTCTCCACGTCACTGATGAATCCAAAGGAACAGCAGGGCTGCTATAGTTTGGCACCAGCGCCGTCGCAGGAGCTGCCAGAACGATGTTGAGCACAACAGAGAACTGCCTTAGGGGCTCCAACTCTAGATTTTTCCTCAGGGTTGACTCCCGAAGCCTTTCCCTTGACCGGGTGTGCCGCAAGGCAGCGGAGGTTTGAAATCAGGGTTTACCTTCCCCTAGATGGGCTACCTTCCCAGGTTGATGAGCCACCATCTACCCGAAGCATCTGGTTTTAAGGCGCCAGAGATCCGCCCTCGCCCCTTCTCCTATTAGTAAAAGCAGTTCCGCCGGGCTTAGAGACTAAACCACACGGGCAGGCTAGGAGTTGGACTTAGTTGTCAGAGGCTTTTCGAGACGCACGCCGTAAGGAGCATTTTATGAGCACTGGGAGCTTAACCCCAGTGCCGCTCCTGGCTATGACAACCTTGGAACCAAACCAAACCTCTCATCTTTGCAGAATTGTTGTAATTCAGTCACATTGGAGGGGTTTTGAACATAAACCACCTTTTTAAGGTCATGCCACAGCATCTCAATCGGATTCAGGTCAGGACATTGACTAAGCCACTCCAAAGTCTTTTGTTTTTCTTAAGCCATTCAGAGGTGGACTTGCTGTTGTGTTTTGGATCATTGTTCTGCTGCAGAACCGAAGTGCGCTTCAGCTTGAAGTGATGAACAGATGACCAGATATTCTCTTTCAGGATTTTTTGGTAGACAGCAGAATTCATGGTTCCATTTACCACAGCAAATCTTCCAGGTCCTGAAGCAGCAAAACAGCCCCAGACCATCACACTACCACCACCATATTTTACTGTTGGTATGAAACGTAATTTTGAACGTATGAAACGTAATTTTGGTATGAAACGTAATTTTCTACAAACATGCGTTAGTAGAGAAACATAATTTCATCTTGCCTGCACTACAGTTGTATGTACAGCTACATGACAATAAAGGTTGATTTGATTTGATTTGATCTGATTTGATGTTCCTTTTCTGAAATGCTGAAATACTTTTATGCCAGATGTAATGGGACACACACCTTTCAAAAAGTTCAACTTTTGTCTCGTCAGTTCACAGAGTACTTTCCCAAAAGTCATGGGGATCATCAAGATGTTTTCTGGCAAAACTGAGATGAGCCTTTATGTTCTTTTTTGCTCAACAATGGTTTTCATCTTGGAACTCTGAAAAGCAGGCCATTTTTGCCAAGTCTCTTTCTTATGGTGGAGTCATTAACACTGACCTTAACTGAGGCAAGTGAAGCCTGCAGTTCTTTGGATGTTGTTGTGGAGTCTTTTGTGACCTCTTGGATGAGTCGTCGCTGTGCTCTTGGGGTAATTTTGGTCTGCTGGCCACTCCTGGGAAGGTTCACCACTGTTCCATGTTTCAGCCATTTGTGGATAATGACTCTCACTGTGGTTCACTGGAGTCTCAAAGCTTTAAAAATAGCCTTATAATCTTTTCCAGACTGATAGATCTCAATTACTTTGTTTCACATTTGTTCCTGAATTTCTTTGGATCGCAGCATGATGTCTAGCTTTTGAGGATCTTTTGCTCTACTTCACTTTATCAGGCAGGTCCCACTTAAGTGATTTCTTGATTAAGAACAGGTGTGGCAGTAATCAGGCCTGGGTGTGGCTAGAGAAATTGAACTCAGCTTTCCAAAGATGTGATAAATCACAGTTAGTCATTTGTACAGTGTTATAAATAAACAGCAGCAGGCCTATCCCGAGGGTGTTCACATTATAGCTGGTGATTTTAATCAAGCATGCTTGAAAACTGTGCTGCCTAATTTCACACAGTATGTGAAATGTGCCACTAGGGGAAAGAATTGTCTTGATCGGGTGTACAGTGGTACCTCTACTTACGAACGTCTCTACATACGGAATTTTCAGGTTACGAGACGCCTCAACGGGAAAATATTGCCTCTAGTTACGAACGAAATTTCAGGATACGAAAGGCAAAAAAGTACGCGCTCCTCGCAGCTTCCGTAGTTTACCGAACGTAAACATACCTGTAGCTGCTCTGCCATTGGCTATCGCCTAGCATCTTCCTGGTATCCCATTGGCCACGAAGTTTGTTTTTTTTTTCCAAAACTTTATTAAGAACAAGGTGAAAGTTTTACGTGTGTGTACAGTACAGAATTAACATTTATTCGCTATGGGCCCCAAGAAAGTGACGGAGATAAGTGGAAAAGGAGAAAAGAAGAGAGTTTTTTTGTCCATACAAACAAAGAAAGGAGATAATCGAAAGGTATGAAAAGGGGATGCGTTTGGTTGATCTCGCCAAAGAATATGGCCGTAATACATCAACGATCAGCACGGTATTAAAACAAAACGAAGCACTTACAAGCCGACAAAAGCAAACGTCCTTGGATCAGAACATGAACCAAAGAAGGCAAAAGGTGACGACGTCGACGACGATAGCAGTTAAAGGGTAAATGAACATAATTTTTATTATTCTTTCTCTTTTATTATTCTCTTTTATTATTCTTTCTCTCATTTTAAACTCTCATTTTATGTTTATTGTGCAGTAATCTAATTGTAACATGTATTTGTTACATGTTTTGATGCGTTTTTACGATTTATAAAAAATTTATGCCCGAATTTTGGGGGCTTGGAATGGATTACGGCATTTACATGTAAAACACGCCTCTACTTACGAATTTTTCACGTTATGAGAATTCTTCCGGAACGAATTAAATTCGTAAGTAGAGGTACCACTGTATTTGAACCTGAAGCATGCCTACAGAGCTGTGCCATGTCCACATCTTGGCCTGTCAGACCATCTATCATTGCTCCTCATCCCACCATGCACCCGCCTCAGGAGAACTCCTAGACCTACTACAAAGAACAACATGGCCTGAGGGAGCTCTTTCTCAGCTACAGGACTGTTTTTCAAATACTTTATGGGATTTATTCAAGAATCAGGATCTGGAAATGTACACACAGACTGTATTATGCTAT
Source organism: Pholidichthys leucotaenia (assembly GCA_020510985.1). NCBI lineage: Eukaryota > Metazoa > Chordata > Actinopteri > Cichliformes > Pholidichthyidae > Pholidichthys > Pholidichthys leucotaenia. The sequence goes on along the minus strand of CM035849.1, from coordinate 70,179,197 downwards.
ATCACCTACTGTATCAACCAGGTGACTGTGGAAAAACGCATTAGGGTTTTTCCTAACCAGAAGCCTTGGATGACAAAAGAAGTCCAGGCACTCCTCAGAGCCTGTGATACAGCCTTCAGGTCAGGGGATACAGATCTGTATAGCACCGCCCGGGCTAATCTGAAGGAAGGCGTTAAGGAGGCCAAACAGGCCTATAAGAGGAAAGTTGAGGACCATTTTTTCTGATAATGATTCGAGACCAGTATGGCAAGGCTTTCACCATATCACAAACTATAAGGGCAGCAGCATCATTTCCACTGACATCAGCGCCTCACTGGCATAAGAATTGAACTTCTTTTTCACACGGTTTGAGGCAAATGTAGGAAAAAGTCAATTTTGGACAACCTCTAGAAAACCCCCAGAAAACAGTGTTGATTAGATGCTAATGGCTAATATAAATATTCCTACTAAATGTATCTAAAAGACTGTGATTTAATGGTTAATGGTAAATAGGAGCATTTATAGGAAATGTAACTAAAGGACTGAATCTGAACTGTTTAGATGTAAACTGTCAGTGAAAGCAGTAGCGCTTTTGCGCCACAGGTGGCGCTCGGTAGTGATAAGACGCTATACAGTGTTAGAGAACAAGAGAAGAAGAGTAGCGAATGTTCCAGAGTGTGAAGAAGATGGTGTCAAGTGATATATGGCCGTTGCTGGCTGATGTGCTGTGTAAAGGGCCTTTTCCACTAGCACGCTTTAGCACGACACGGGACGGCTCAGCACGCTTTGTACGCTTTTCCACAAGCCCCAACACAGTTTAATAGCCGCAATTCTCAGCCCCGCTGAAGGGCAGGGTACAGCAATGCTGAGCTGTGCCGTGTTGTGACGTTAACAGACTGGTCGCCGCTGATTGGTCAGGTCGTAACCGGCGCTGATTGGTCAGGTTGTAACCGCCCCTCTCCTCCTCCTCATCTACCAAATCTTCACGACCTTCTCAATAAAGTTTTTGAAAAAAAAAAAAAAAAAGAATCTTCACGACCGCCTTTACTCAGCACGCAACCACTGTTGGTGGTTCCTTTCAGTGTGTTGCTGTGCTATTTTCATTTATTCTCTATCAAAAATGGCTTCGTGTAATAAGGGTGTTCCATGGACCAATAAGGAGGTGCAGTGTCTGTTCACTGCATTGTCAGACGAACGTATGCAGCGCGAGTTAGACGGAGCTGCCCGGAATGAAAAAATATACCGGGAGGTCTCGACATCGGAGTCCTTTAACGGTGAGTTTTAATTTTTTTTTATTGTGCGTTTTTTCGCAAATATATTCGGTAAGACGCTCAGTTTATTTATGCAATAAAAAAGCTGTTCATTTGTGGATGGATCGCTGCTTTATTGCAGCACACTGCAGACTCAAGCTTTTATTTTAATTATTCATGTGAACAATACGCTGAAATAAGCTTATGTATTCTTGTTAAAAACTATTGTGCTGTATTTTATTGTGTGTATTTTCCTTGTAGAATCATCCCACGCGTCCGCCACGATAGCCCGTCCGGATTATTCAACCGAGCCATCCTGACCCACAGCTGGCAGAGACACTTCATTCAGCCGAGTCGTGACCCAGTTTGGGAAGCTGGTGTAGACACTCAGTGGTCGGTGTGTATAAAATGTCGATTAACCTTCATGTTGTGTTGCAAAGTTTTTTTTTTCTTTTAATATTTTGTATATAATAAAATGGAATTGTTTTGGAAAGTGTGGTTTGTCTGTTATAACACTGAATTATAAAACAGTATAATTACATAGAAATTCCATTGCCTAATCTGATCAAAATGATACTGATCTTCCTGTCAGGGTCAACCATTGTAAAGGTAATGTAATTTTTAACTAGACCAAAAAACAAATGTTTTTGTAAGCTTTCTGTTCTTTTTATTGAAATATCATAAAAAATTAGCCCCACATGATCCAGTTCTAAACTTTGGGTACATTTTTTATGTTAACTTATAAGAAGTTGCACAGTTGGACTTTAAAATGCAGCAGGAGAGACTGATCAAGCTTACAAGTCAAAGTATGTAAAAAAGTAAGTATATGTAAATTGAATGTTCTATCGGCATTCCAAATTCAGAGAATTACAATACTTTAGAAGGAGTGTAGCATCATCTAAACGGAAAATAATAATACTGTTGTCCCAAACGTTGATCTGAAGGTGAAAAACATGAATTTTTTTAATTCAGTACATCCAAAATGCCCTAGGATGTAAAAAATAATAATTTGGTGTAGGCCAGTGTGCCACCGTCTCATTATTTAATACGAATAAAAACAAGTTTCAGCTCTTTATTTCTAGGTTATTTGGCAGTTAATTCAAAACAAAAGTGACTTGTGTTGTTGCAGCTTAATTATGAGATAAAATTAATTGTGAGATAAATCCACAGAGCGAGCAAGGCAATAATCCTTGAATCCTTTTTTGTCTCGTGTAAATAAGGACTCAGTTGGGTGCGTAACGTCACGGGAGTGTGGCCCCGCCTCGCTCAGAATCTGCTGCTGCCCCGCTTCTAAAACCTCCTAACAAACCATCACAGCACAAGCACAACACCAATGGAGACAGAAGCATTCCGAGCCGTACTGAAGTGAATCGAGCCGTACCGAGGTGTGCTGGGCTAGTGGAAAACGGGCTTAAGTGTGCCGTGCCGGGTGTGGTGGAAAGTCAATAAACTGCTGCAAAGTCTGACAGCTTGGCCCTCATCCTTTCCCCTCCGCCCTCCGGGGTGTAACAAAAACTTGGTAGCAGAGGACGGTTCAGTCGTGTCTAAGACGGTGAGTGTGCAAATAAAAAAAAAAAGGCCGAAACGATGGAACTGGAGCAGCTACAAGATAAGTTAAGTGAGGCCTTGGTGCCGTTACAGGCCGAACAGCTAAACGAGGTCTGTTTATTTGCAAAGATAAGCCCAGCCGAGCCATCAAAAAAATACACGCTGATACGACTGTTAATCGAGGAGGTGGAAAAAAACATTGACAGCGAAGAGGAGGATGTAGCCCGCGCGTTTCTGCTAAAGCTAATAGCATGTGCTACCGAAGCTAAGCAAAGCGAACCATCGACGCAGGCGGCGGCAGCGGCCGGCACGAGCCGGGAGACAGAGGCACTCGCCAGTTTACAAAGCCAATATGCCGCTCTGCATGAAAGTATCCTTGATTCAGCTAAAAGGGTTGAAGAGGAGATAGCGAGGCTGACCGATGACGAGGCCGCGCAGCCACCGAGCCGCCATTTTGTGACACAGCCTGAGGCCGCGCATCCACAGAGCCGCCATTTTGTGACACAGCCCGTGGTCCCCGCAGCGCCCCTACTGCCAGAAGTGACCATTAAACGGGAGTTTAGAATAAATGGGCAGATAGGGGAGAGGGGCCAAAAAGACAAGTTGTCTTATTTCAATCTTATTCACCAGATCGATATGGGCCTAAAGAAAAAGCACAGTGAGACTGAGATAATTGAGGCTGTTGTCAGAGCAGTGAGTCCCGGATTGAGTTTGCACGCTATGCTGGAGATCAAGTCAGATTTCACCCTGCCATAGCTGCGCATCATCCTGCGAGGACATTATAAAGAGGATAGTTCCACTGACTTGTATCATCGTCTGATAAACCTCACACAAGACAGTAATGAGTCACCACAGAACTTCCTGTTTCGCGTCATTGAGCTAAAGGAAAGACTTTTAGCAGCATCCAGAGAGCCTGGCACGGAAGAGCAGTTTAGTTCTGATCTTATTCAGAGGAAGTTTCTGAGGGCGGTGGAAACAGGACTGATCAGTGCTGATGTGAAGTATCAACTGAAGCGCTATCTGGAGGATCCTGCCGTCACCGACAAGCTTCTGATTTCAAAGACGAATGCAGCAGCCAGTCTTGAATGGGAACGACACCAAAAATTCAAGAGGCACACGAAAGAACCAAAAGTTCGAGAATGCCGAGTGGAAAATCTGACGGGTCAATATGCAACAGAGGAAGGGGTGGATGGCCAAGAGCGCCCTCCATCATCGACAAAAGGTAACATCCTTAAATCCCAAAGCACAGTGACCCGTACGGAATCTGAGCTCCTGGACATAGTCGCGCAGCTGAAGAGTGACATGGAGGAGATCAAGAAGGCCATACGTGAGTCTCCCCGAGCACCTCACGCTCAAAGAGCCAGGAGGACACGTGGCTGCAAGAGCTGTCAGTCCACCAGCAATGGCGACCAATGCGACCACTGTTTCAGATGTGGAATCAGCGGCCACATGTCAAGGGAATGTCGGATAGGAAGGAGACTTGGAAGAAGGCTAGGGCAAGGAGACACGGCGGCCAATACTGTCGTAACCACATCAGAACAAGCTAACACACAAGAACTGTATGAGCTAGTTACTGACAGTATTCGGAGGTTGGAAGCAAGGCTGGTAGCTAAGGCCGAGGCACCTCCTGAAGAAACGGTCCGTGTTAATCTACTGTCCCCTAATCGCCAATTACAGTTACTCAATTTGGTTGGAAAAAAATATGTCATCACCTGCTTCCTCGATGACAAGGAGACACAAGCATTGTGGGACACAGGGTCACAGGTCTGCTTAATGAATGACACCTGGAGACAGGAGCACCTGCCACACACCACCGTCAGAGACTTAGCCGAATTGGTGGGTCCAAATATTCTGAATGGGAGGGCAGTGAACCAGACACCGATTCCATTCTCAGGGTGGGTCGAAGTCACTTTCAAGCTGCCGACAGTTAGTCGCCCACTGGGGGAACTCTTAGTTCCTGTGCTAGTGGTGAAGGAGGATGGAGTGGCAGAGCCGCCTATCATTGGGTTCAACGTGATTGACCATGTCCTGAAGATGGGCATCAAACCCCCTTGTGCCATCAGTGAAGCTGTTAGTGCAGCCTTCTCATTTGACTGTAAAAAAACAGAGGTATTTTTGAAAGTGATGCAAAGTGAGGAGGATAGGCTGGAGGAAGGAATGGTAAAAGTTGGCAGTGAGTTGGTTACCATCCCTGCTGGCCAAACCAAAGCAGTCAAAGGTTGTGTCAGGGCAGGCTCACTTCCAGACACACAAGACGTCTTATTTGAGCTGAGTCAGTACACCCAATTACCGGAGGGTTTGCAGATGCAAAGTGGGTTGGTGCAGTTATGAAAAGGGAGGCGATCTATGTTCAAAATACCTATAACAAACAGTAAGTCCCGTGATATCCAGCTGCCCGCTTAGACCATTTTGGGGGAAACACAGAGAGTTAAAACTGCTTACCCGGAAGACATTAGACCCCCTGCTGTAAACCAAGCGACAGTCGACCTGACGACGAGTGAAACAGGAAGAAATAAAGAGACCGAGATGAACTGTGCTGTCAAAGAGACTATGGACATGTGGGACCCCCCCAGTTCCCCTTGATCATCTCTCCCCCATACAACGAGAGCAAGTAAAACAGCTCCTACGGGAGGAACGGCAAGCGCTTTCCCGTGATGAGTATGATGTAGGGACAATTCCCTCTTTACAGTTGAAGAGCCGACTCAAGGATCCCACTCCTGTTACAAAGACTTATGTCTCTGTTCCCAAACCACTTCATAAAGAAGTAAAGGAGTATTTAGAAGACTTGCTTAACAGGGGCTGGATCACCAAATCTAAGTCATCGTATTCCAGTCCAATCGTCTGTGTGCGAAAGAAAGATGGAGGTCTGCGTTTGTGCTGCGACTTTAGAGAGCTGAACAAGAAGTCCATCCCTGACAGACACCCAATTCCCCGCATGCAAGATATGCTAAACAGTCTAAATGGGAGTGCGTGGTTTTCAGTCCTCAACCAAGGGAAGGTGTATCACCAGGGTTTCCTGGAAGAGTCGAGTAGGCCCCTCACTGCATTTATCACTCCCTGGGGTTTGTTCGAGTGGGTAAGAATTCCATTTGGTTTGTCCTCAGCACCAGCAGCATTCCAAAGATCTATGGAGGAGTGCTTGTGGGGGTTGAGAGATGATATTTGTCTGCCTTACCTCAATGATAACCTTGTTCATTCACAGACTTTCGAAGACCACTTGCGAGACCTGAGAAGCGTCCTGCACCGCTATCAAAGCCACGGGGTGAAGCTGACTCCCTGGAAATGTGAGTTATTCAAGCAGCAGGTACGTTTCCTTGGTAAAATGGTAACAGGACAGGGCTACACCATGGACCCTGCGGACATTGCTTCGGTGCAGACACTCAAACAGTAGCAACCTTCCACTGTTGGAGAGCTAAGGAAATTGCTAGGTTTTATTTCGTATTACCACAGCTATATTCCAAACTTCTCCCGTATAGCAAAGCCTCTTTACGACCTTCTTGCTAACGACCACACAGATAAAGCAAAGAAAAACTCAAAGAAACATGTCAAAAAGAACGATGGTGGCCAGTTGCCCTCATCCCAGGTAATCAGGTGGCGCCCAGAGCATCAAGCAGTAGTTTGTCAGCTTGTTGACTTTCTTTCCCAACCCCCAGTGTTAGGTTACCCGAACTTTGAGGAACCCTTCATTTTACACTGTGACGCTTCACAGGAGGGGCTTGGGGCGGTGTTATATCAATGACAACAAGACAAACTGGTGGTGATAGCGTATAGCTCCAGGACACTGTCAAATCCAGAGAAGAACTACCACCTTCATTCAGGGAAGCTGGAGTTTCTTGCCATGAAGTGGGCCATCTGTGAGAGGTTTCGGGATTATCTGTACTATTCTCCGCCATTCATTGTCTATACGGACAATAATCCCCTAACGTATGTGCTCACCATCGCAAAGTTAAATGCAACCACACAGAGGTGGGTAGCAGAACTAGCTGATTTCCAGTTTGTGATTAATGTATCGCCCTGGAAAAGCAAACAGAGATGCAGACAGTCTCTCACGTATGCCCCTAGATATGGAGCAGTACATGAACCAATGCACACAAAATGTTGATCCTGATGTGATGAATTGTGTGGCACCGGCAGTCAAGGTAAAGTCACAAGAAAATGAACCATGGCTTTGCCCAGTCACCATTTCTACTCTCATTAGTGAAGCAGATCAAGAAGCCAGCACTGTAGCTGAAATATCAAAGACTGTTCTAAAAAGAGCTCAAGAAGAAGACTCCGTGATTGGAGAAGTGTTGCGTTGTCAAAACAATGGCCAAGAAGTGGAAAACAGCAGAACAGTAAAATTGCAGCTTTAGTCAGGCAAAGACACAAGCTGTACTTGGAAGATGATGGACTGCTTTACAGGAGAACGGCGTCACATGACCAGCTACTTCTACCCCAAAAGTTTCACAAGCTCGTGTTTAAAGAGCTCCACGAAAACATGGGCCATTTAGGGGTAGAGAGAGTGATGAACTTGATAAGAGAGCGTTTTTATTGGGCTCATATGCAAAGAGATGTGGAGCACTACATCACTAAAGTTTGCAGTTGTTTGAAGAACAAACGTCCCAATAAGATAACAAGGGCACCACTGACTAACATTGTCACCACGTACCCATTTGAATTGGTGTCCGTTGATTTCCTGCACTTGGAGAAGTGCAAAGGAGGATATGAGTATATCCTGGTTTTAATGGACCACTTCACTCGTTTTCCCCAGGCTTATCCTTGTCGCAACAAAGCTGCCCACACCGCTGCTGAGAAGATCTTTGGGGGATTTCGCCCTCAAATTTGGTTTCCCCACACGACTCCATCATGATCAGGGTAGAGAGTTCCAAAATAAACTTTTTGCAAAACTCCAAGAGTACAGTGGTGTGCAGGGGTCCCGAACAACGCCCTACCATCCCCAAGGGAATGGGCAGGTGGAACGATTCAATCGTACACTGTTGGCAATGCTCAGAAATTTGCCCGAAGCAGCCAAGGAAGACTGGAAGTCCTCTCTGGCAAAAGTGGTTCATGTCTATAATTGTACGCGTAGTGAGGCTACGGGGTACGCGCCATATTTTCTGTTGTTTGGCCGTAGTCCAAAGTTGCCTATTGATCTAATGTTTGGCCTCACAACAAGAGAGCAGAGTGTTTCTCAGCAGGGCTATGCTGAAAAGTGAAGAGCTACAATGACTGAAGCTTACAAACTCGCCTCTAAAACAGCAAACAAAGAAGGGATGAGAAGTAAAGCACTTTATGATAAAAAGGTTCACGGTGCTGAGTTGCCCCCTGGATCCCGAGTACTGGTCCGAAACTTGACCGAAAAAGGTGGGCCAGGAAAATTAAGATCATTCTGGGAAGACAAGGTGTATGTCGTGACCCAAAAGAAGTACCCAGGCAGTCCAGTGTATGAGATCAGACCTGAAAATGGTAAGGGACGCACTCGGGTCATGCACAGAAACCTTTTGCTACCCTGTGACTTTCTTTCCATGGAAACAGTGGAGCACGCCTCTAATCAAACAAGAGAAAGAGAGTCTAACAGACAAAGGCATGTGGACAGACAAAACAGAACGGATGATGAAGATGACGAGGGTTGGAGTGCCATAATCGGATTATGAGCTGGGAAGGATCAAAATCACCGTCCACTGAGAGCCGATGCACCGGAGTTCTACCCGCACAGTGACACTACTCCGGAGGATGAGGACCAGGACCCAGATGACGTCACGCAGGTGCAGCTGGCACCAGAGGTCAACAATCCGGTGGTCCCAGATCCAGCTGAGGCAGACCAGGACCGGGGTGATGAGGTGTCGGAGTCCAGTTCCAGTGACCAGGAGGGACCTGACGAGATTCCTGCTAAAACGTATCCTTCACGAATGAGAAAACAGCCATTGAGATTTACTTATGATAAGTTAGGCCAACCTTGCACTTCATATGTCTAGAACAAATGTGTAGAAGCTAGAGATAACCATTGTTCAGACATGAATGTTTTGGAAAGTAAATGAGTAGTGACTAACCTCATTACCAAGTTACTTTGATGGCTGATTAAAAAATAAAAAAAAAGAAAAAAAGAAAAAGAGATTTTCAGTGTGTTACTAAGGCACAGGCATTACACAAAGGTTTATTTGGTAGGCTATGACTAGATTGAGTACCCTTACTCTCAGGAAAGATGCAGATACCCACCATGATGGATGGAGCGGTTGATGGTTATCGTGCACAAAGACCTCTTCTGTAAATGTATTGCATGGAATAAGAGATACATGCTGTACTATGAACTATTACCAGTTTGCATCTTTATGGACTTTAATGAACTCTGACTCCTGTTTAGTAATACCCTACTTACATGAGATACATGGTTACCAAATGTGAACTGTGAGAGAAAAAAACAGTAGTTTTGGGAAAGGTGTAATGTCGGGACGACATTAAAGGGGTGAATGTAGGAAAAAGTCAATTTTGGACAACCTCTAGAAAACCCCCAGAAAACAGTGTTGATTAGATGCTAATGGCTAATATAAATATTCCTAATAAATGTATCTAAAAGACTGTGATTTAATGGTTAATGGTAAATAGGAGCATTTATAGGAAATGTAACTAAAGGACTGAATCTGAACTGTTTAGATGTAAACTGTCAGTGAAAGAAGTAGCGCTTTTGCGCCACAGGTGGCGCTCGGTAGTGATAAGACGCTATACAGTGTTAGAGAACAAGAGAAGAAGAGTAGCGAATGTTCCAGAGTGTGAAGAAGATGGTGTCAAGTGATATATGGCCGTTGCTGGCTGATGTGCTGTGTAAGTGTGCCGTGCCGGGTGTGGTGGAAAGTCAATAAACCGCTGCAAAGTCTGACAGCTTGGCCTTCATCCTTTCCCCTCCGCCCTCCGGGGTGTAACACAAATACACCTCGCCCGGACCCACTGACGTTATTGAATGCCAGCTCTGACGTGCTTACCCTGCAGGATCATGAGGTGAGACAGACACTGAGAGCAGTTCACCCGAGAAAGGGTACTGGTCCCGATGGAGTGCCAGGAAAGGTGCTCAGAGCATGTGCAGATCAGCTATGCTCTGTTTTGACTGACATTTTTAATCTGTCTCTTAAGGCAGCCTTTGTTCCACAGTGTTTAAAATCTGCAGTCATTATTCCTGTGCCTAAAAAAATTTATTATCAGCAGTCTGAATGACTATCGACCAGTAGCATTAACACCCATTGTTATGAAGTGCTTTGAAAAAATGGTATTGAAACATCTTTTGCCTAGTCTCCCCCCAGACTTTGATCGGTACCAGTTTGCCTACAGGCGGAGCAGATCCACTGAACATGCTATTGCTATAGCTCTCCACTCGGCATTCAGCCATTTAGAAGACAAGGGGAGCTATGTAAGAATGTTGTTTGTGGACTATAGCTCGGCATTTAATACAATTATTCCCAACATTCTCATCACTACATTGCTTCAGCTTGGTCTGCCTACTCACACTTGCAGCTGGATTAAGGACTTCCTAACAAACTGAACTCAGACCCCATTCCTCTTCTACAGTCATGCTTAACACAGGCTCGCCACAGGGCTGTGTGTTGAGCCCCACTTTGTATTCATTGTACACATATGACTGCATACCTGTTCATCCCACAAACATTATAGTGAAGTTTGCAGATGACACAACAGTAGTGGGGCTTATAAAAGGAGGAAATGAGTCTGCATACTGAGATGAGGTCCAGAAACTGGTGAGATGATGCTCAGATAATAATCTGCTATTATACAAAAAAAAAAAAAAAAAAGAACTCATTATTGATTTTAGGAAGCATAGCAGTGAGCCACCTCCTCTATATATAGGGAAGGAGTGTGTGGAGAGGGTGGAGGCTTTTAAGTTTCTGGGTGTTCATATTTCTCACAACCTTACCTGGGCACTTAACACCATAGCTACGATAAAGAAGGCTAAACAACGTCTACACTTTTTGAGGCTCCTCAAGAGGAATGGCCTGAATGCACAGTTGCTGGTTTTATTTTATCGCTCTGCTATTGAGAGCATTTTGTCATATGGCATCACGGTTTGGTATGAGGGCTGTTCAGCTGCAGACCGCAAAGCCTTCCAAAGAGTGATCGAGACTATGCAAAAAATCACTGGCTGTTCTCTCCCTTCTCTGGAAGAGATTTCCAGGTCTCGGTACCTCAACAGAGCTACTGCCGTTATTAAGGACTGCACTCATCCAGGTCATGATTTCTTTCACTTGCTCCCCTCAGGAAAGCGGTACAGATCCCATAAAACCCGGACTACCAGGTTTAATCATAGTTTTTTCCCAGCAGCAGTACGTATTTTGAACAGATTTATGCAACACGTACAGACTGCTGATGTTATTTTATGTTATTTTAGGTTATTTTGTGGCAATAACCCTGTGTGTATAAGCTGGTCTTATTTATCACTCAGTATGTTTTTATTATTGCTATGTACATATTGTATTTAACTTTTCAGGTATCATTGTTTTAAGCATATTTATTGTTGTAATTATGAGAATGTTAAATGCATGAGTGTTTTTAGCAACGGAATGACAATAAAGGCACTTTGACTTTGACTTTGGCACTCTGACACTTTGACTTTAATTTATGTTTTAACGGGGGGGGGGGGGGGCTATGTAGGTTTGGCTTTTTTTTTGCCCTTAATAATAAGCACCTTCATTTAAAAACTGCATTTTGTGTTTACTTGTGTTATCTTTGTCTAATTGAATTTGATAATCTAAAACACTTAAGTGTGACAAACATTCAAAAAAAATGAGAAATCAAAAAGGGGGCAAACACTCTTTCACACCACTGTATATGTATAGCAACAATGGGTAAAACTAAGTATTGGACATGTCAGCAATTTTTTTTAGTACATGCACTTCCAATAAGGCTACTCACATGAAATTTTCACCAGACTTTGATATTAACTCAAGAAATCCACATATAGATAGAAATAAAAACTATTAAGCTCCTAAGTAAAGCTGTTTGTAATAAAGTAGAATGAGACAGGGAAAAGAATTAAACAAATTAGCTGAAATGCATAAGCTGTTGGAAAACAGTTCTGCCCCCTATCCATGGTAATTATTATAAGCTGGGCAGGTACTTCATGAGCAGCTATAAAAAGGTTCCTTGTTACCAAGGTAACATACAGGAAACATTGCATGGTGGGTAAAAGCCAAGAGCTCTCCTAAGACTTTCACAACCTGGTTATTGTAAAACACATTAATGGATTTGGTTACAAACAAAAGGTAATTAGCATTCACTTATATAGCGCTTTTTATTCATCTATGGGTGACCAAAGCGCTTTACAGATCCTGCTATCTACCCATTCACACACTGATGGCAGCAGAGCTGCCATACACAGGCACTGGCCTGGCCCAACAGGAACACCTGGGGGTTCAGTGTCTTGCTCAAGGACACTTTGGCATGCAGACTGCAGACAGAGCAGGAATCAAACCACTGATCCTCCCATCAGTAGTTGGCCACACTACACCTGAGCCACAGCCACCACCAGATACCATAACTAACAGGAACTCAAACGCAAAGCACAATAAGACACAAATGAGGGATATCACAGACTATGCACCCCAGTGAGGGGCAGTTAAAAAGGCACAATTAAGAGGGCAAGAAAGGGAATCAAGAAAAAAAGCAGTGATATTGGTTGCCTTCATGTCCCACTCATTATGTTGGGGACCCAAGGCCATTTCTTGCTTTTTTTTTTTTTTCGGGGGGGGGGCGATTTTTGGAGTGGGAATGTGTTCAAAATGAAAAAAGAAGCAAATTCACAAAAAAAAAGTTGCAAATTTATGAGAGGTCACAAATTGATAAGTTGCAAACTTATGACAAAAAAAAGCTAAATATAAGATAAGATAAGATAAGCCTTTATTAGTCCCACAATGGGGAAATTCCAGGATTGCAACAGCACTGGGATAGCAACACTCAGAGTAACAATCAGAAGGCAAGAGAAAAAACAAGAGCAGCGAGTATACATATGTACATATAAATATAAATATATATACACTACCATTCAAAAGTTTGGGGTCACTTAGAAATTTCCTTATTTTCGAAAGAAAAGCACTGTTTTTTTCAATGAAGATAACTTTAAACTAATCAGAAATACACTCTAATATCTAATATACATTGCTAATGTGGTAAATGACTATTCTAGCTGCAAATGTCTGGTTTTTGGTGCAATATCTACATAGGTGTATAGAGGCCCATTTCCAGCAACTATCACTCCAGTGTTCTAATGATACAGTGTGTTTGCTCATTGCGTCAGAAGGCTAATGGATGATTAGAAAACCCTTGTGCAATCATGTTAGCACAGCTGAAAACAGTTTAGCTGGTTAGAGAAGCTATAAAACTGACCTTCCTTTGAGCAGGTTGAGTATCTGGGAAAAAATATTATTTCAAATACAAATCATTATTTCTAACCTTGTCAATGTCTTGACTATATTTTCTATTCATTTTACAACTCATGGTGGTAAATAAGTGTGACTTTTCATGGAAAACACAAAATAATTGTCTGGGAGACCCCAAACTTTTCAACGGTAGTGTGTGTGTGTGTGTGTGTGTGTGTATATATATATATATATATATATATATATATATATATATATATATATATATATGTATATATATATATATATATATACAGACACACAGTGCGGAGCATTGTAGCTAGATGGGATAGGTGCATAAATATATAAACACAGTGCGGAGCATTGTAGCTGGATGGAATAAATATATGAGTATATAAACACACAGTGCGGAGTAGCATCAGCTGGACTTGATCCTGACCAGGTGCACCTCACTGAAGAACGTGCTAATCATCCATTCGTTCCAGAGTGCAGATTGCGACACAGACCATTCATTGGTGTGTTGCAAGGTCAAGCTGCAGCTGAAGAAATTCCATCGTGCTAGACAACCTGGAAAGGCACGGATTGACACCAGCAAGATGGCTCAACCAGGACTTGTTGAGCAGTTTGCCTCCACCTTTGAGAAAGAACTTGGTGTACCACAAGAAGGAGAATCTGCAAAGCAGAAGTGGGAAGAGCTGTGAAACATCATCCACCGCACAGCCTTGGCTACCTTTGGGAGGAAGACCTCGAAGTCACAGGACTGGTTTGATGCCAAGTTGACCGAGATGACCCCCGTCATTGAAGCCAAGCGCTCAGCACTTGCTGAGTACAAGAAGTACCCAAACGAGAAGAATCTCCAGATTCTCAGGGCTGCGAGAAGCAAAGTTCAGCAGACTGCTCGGCGCTGTGCCAACGAGTACTGGACTCAGCTCAGCCAAGACATTCAAACCGCTGCCATAACAGGGAACATCCATGGTATGTACGATGGCATCAAGAAAGCACTTGGTCCGGCTCAGAGCAAGACGGCCCCCCTCAAATCCTCCACTGGGGAGATGATCACAGAAAAGAACAAGCAGATGGAGAGATGGGTGGAACACTACTCCGACCTCTACTCCAGACAGAACACCGTGACACCGTCAGCCCTTGATGCCATCGACTGCCTGCCATCCATGGACGAACTTGACGCCAAGCCAAACATCGACGAACTCAGCAAGGCCATTGATAGCTTGGCCGCTGGCAAGGCACCCGGCAACGACAGCATACCCCCTGACCTGATCAAGCACTGCAAGACCGCCCTACTGCTGCCATTGCATGACGTCCTCTGCCAGTGTTGGAAGGAAGGTGCCGTACCACAGGACATGAGGGACGCCAAGATCATCACCCTCTACAAAAACAAAGGGGAGAGAAGCGACTGCAACAACTACAGGGGCATCTCCCTCCTCAGCGTTGTTGGCAAAGTCTACGCACGAATTGTTCTCGTTCGTCTACAGAAGCTTGCCGAGCGTGTCTACCCCGAGTCTCAGTGTGGCTTCCGCGCTGAGCGATCGACAGTAGACATGATATTCTCCATCCGCCAACTCCAGGAGAAATGCAGAGAACAGAACATGCCCCTGTACGTCGCCTTCATCGACCTCACCAAAGCATTCGATCTGGTCAGCAGAGAGGGCCTTTTCAAGATCCTGCCAAAGATAGGATGCCCACCAAAGTTGCAAAGCCTCATTGAATCATTTCACACCAACATGCAGGGGATAGTGCAGCACGATGGCAACGTCTCAGAGCCATTCAACATACGCAGCGGAGTGAGACAGGGCTGTGTACTTGCGCCAACCCTCTTTGGGATTTTCTTTGCTATGCTCCTGAGGCATGCCTTCAGCACAGCAACAGAGGGAATCTACCTGCACACAAGATCTGACGGCAGGCTTTTCAACCTCGCCCGCCTGAAAGCCAGAACCAAAGTACGCGAGGCTTTAATCAGAGACATGCTGTTCGCAGACGACGCTGCAGTCGCAACCCCCACACAGCAGGAGCTTCAGACCCTGATGGACCGCTTCTCCCAGGCATGCAAGGACTTCAGGCTTACCATCAGCCTGAAGAAGACTAATGTCTTGGCGCAAGGCACGGAAGCACCACCAACCATCACCATCGACGACTACGAGCTGGAGGTCGTGATTCAGTTCACGTACCTGGGGTCCACGATCAGCAACAACCTCTCCCTTGATACAGAGATCAACAAGAGGATTGGAAAATCAGCCTTCACACTCGCTCGCCTCACCACACGAGTGTGGGAGAATCCCAAACTCTCTGTCAAGACGAAGATGGCAGTGTACAACGCCTGCGTCATCAGCACACTGCTCTATGGGAGTGAGACGTGGACAACATACGCCCGGAAGGAAAAGAGACTGAATTCCTTCCATTTGCGCTGCATTCACCACATCCTGGACATATCCTGGCAGGACAAAGTGCCCAACACAGAAGTTCTGTCCCGCGCCGGCCTTCCCTCCATGTTCACTCTACTCAGGCAGCGCAGGCTCCGCTGGCTAGGCCACGTTCATCGTATGGAGGATGGCAGAATCCCCAAAGACATCCTCTACGGAGAACTGGCAACTGGCAGGAGAGACGTTGGCCGCCCACAGCTGCGCTCTAGAGACGTCTGCAAGAGAGACATGAAGGCCCTGGAGATCAACACAGAGCGCTGGGAGGACCTTGCAACGGACCGCTCCAAATGGAGAGACACCCTGACCAGACAGCTTAAGGCGGGTGAAGAGAGGCTGACTGCTGCAGCAGATGAAAAAAGGACCCGCAGGAAGAACCGCCACAGACCCAGCAGCACGGAGACCACCCACAAGTGCGACCTGTGTGACAAGGACTGCCATTCGCGCATCGGCCTGTTCAGCCACAGGCGGTGCTGTTCCAGCAGAGTAGATGTTTAGGATTCTCTTCTATGGTCATCAAAGACCGACGGAGGCCGACGAGGAGTATATATATATATATATATACATATATATATATATACACTACCGTTCAAAAGTTTGGGGTCACTTAGAAATTTCCTTATTTTTGAAAGAAAAGCACTTTTTTTCAATGACGATAACTTTAAACTAATCAGAAATACACTCTATACATTGCTAATGTGGTAAATGACTATTCTAGCTGCAAATGTCTGGTTTTTGGTGCAATATCTACATAGGTGTATAGAGGCCCATTTCCAGCAACTATCACTCCAGTGTTCTAATGGTACAATGTGTTTGCTCATTGCGTCAGAAGGCTAATGGATGATTAGAAAACCCTTGTGCAATCATGTTAGGTCTGCAATGCTGTAATTGCTGCAAATGGAGGATTCTTTGACGAAAGCAAAGTTTGAAGGAAAAAATTATTATTTCAAATACAAATCATTATTTCTAACCTTGTCAGTGTCTTGATTATATTTTCTATTCATTTTACAACTCATGGTGGTAAATAAGTGTGACTTTTCATGGAAAACACAAAATAATTGTCTGGGTGACCCCAAACTTTTGAACGGTAGTGTATATATATATATATATATATATATATATATATATATATATATATATATATATAGGGTTTTCTAATCATCCATTAGCCTTCTGACGCAATGAGCAAACACATTGTACAATTAGAACACTGGAGTGATAGTTGCTGGAAATGGGCCTCTATATACCTATGTAGATATTGCAACAAAAACCAGATATTTGCAGCTAGAATAGTCATTTACCACATTAGCAATGCATATTAGATATTAGAGTGTATTTCTGATTAGTTTAAAGTTATCTTCATTGAAAAAAACAGTGCTTTTCTTTCAAAAATAAGGAAATTTCTAAGTGACCCCAAACTTTTGAACGGTAGTGTATATACAGACACACAGTGCGGAGCATTGTAGCTAGATGGGATAGGTATATAAATATATAAACACAGTGTGGAGCATTGTAGCTGGATGGAATAAATATATGAGTATATAAACACAGTGCGGAGTATTGTAGCTAGATGGAATAAATATGTGAATATACACTCACCGGCCACTTTATTAGGTACACCTGTCCAACTGCTCGTTAACACTTAATTTCTAATCAGCCAATCACATGGCGGCAACTCAGTGCATTTAGGCATGTAGACATGGTCAAGACAATCTCCTGCAGTTCAAACCGAGCATCAGTATGGGGAAGAAAGGTGATTTGAGTGACTTTGAACGTGGCATGGTTGTTGGTGCCAGAAGGGCTGGTCTGAGTATTTCAGAAACTGCTGATCTACTGGGATTTTCACGCACAACCATCTCTAGGGTTTACAGAGAATGGTCCGAAAAAGAAAAAATATCCAGTGAGCGGCAGTTCTGTGGGCGGAAATGCCTTGTTGATGCCAGAGGTCAGAGGAGAATGGCCAGACTGGTTCGAGCTGATAGAAAGGCAACAGTGACTCAAATAACCACCCGTTACAACCAAGGTAGGCAGAAGAGCATCTCTGAACACACAGTACGTCGAACTTTGAGGCAGATGGGCTACAGCAGCAGAAGACCACGCCGGGTGCCACTCCTTTCAGCTAAGAACAGGAAACTGAGGCTACAATTTGCACAAGCTCATCGAAATTGGACAATAGAAGATTGGAAAAACGTTGCCTGGTCTGATGAGTCTCGATTTTTGCTGCGACATTCGGATGGTAGGGTCAGAATTTGGCGTCAACAACATGAAAGCATGGATCCATCCTGCCTTGTATCAATGGTTCAGGCTGGTGGTGGTGGTGTAATGGTGTGGGGAATATTTTCTTGGCACTCTTTGGGCCCCTTGGTACCAATTGAGCATCGTTGCAACGCTACAGCCTACCTGAGTATTGTTGCTGACCATGTCCATCCCTTTATGACCACAATGTACCCAACTTCTGATGGCTACTTTCAGCAGGATAATGCGCCATGTCATAAAGCTGGAATCATCTCAGACTGGTTTCTTGAACATGACAATGAGTTCACTGTACTCAAATGGCCTCCACAGTCACCAGATCTCAATCCAATAGAGCATCTTTGGGATGTGGTGGAACGGGAGATTCGCATCATGGATGTGCAGCCGACAAATCTGCGCCAACTGTGTGATGCCATCATGTCAATATGGACCAAACTCTCTGAGGAATGCTTCCAGCACCTTGTTGAATCTATGCCACGAAGAATTGAGGCAGTTCTGAAGGCAAAAGGGGGTCCAACCCGTTACTAGCATGGTGTACCTAATAAAGTGGCCGGTGAGTGTATAAACACACAGTGCGGAGCATTGTTGCTCGATGGAATAAATATGTAGATATATAAACACACACAGTACGGAGCATTGTAGCTAGATGGTATAAATATGTAAATATATAAACACACAGTGCGGAGCATTGTAGCTAGATGGAATAAATATATGAATATATAAACACACAGTGCGGAGCGTTGTAGCTAGATGGAATAAATATGTAGATATACTGTATAAACACACACAGTGCGGAGCATTGTAGCTAGATGGAATAAATATGTAGATATATAAACACACAGTACGGAGCATTGTAGCTAGATGGAATAAATATATGAATATATAAACACACAGTGCGGAGCATTGTAGCTAGATGGAATAAATATGTAGATATACTGTATAAACACACACAGTGCGGAGCATTGTAGCTAGATGGAAAAAAAATATGCAAATATATAAACACACAGTGTGTGAATATAAATTTGAACCCCCAACAAGTGGCTGAGAGGTGCCTGGTACATCTTAAGTTAGTTCCGTTTGCACACTGTGTGGGGTATAAGGGTGGTACCTATCTCTGTCTTTATAACCCAAGGCCACAGAGCTATTATAAGTCACGAAGCTGCAGTGGTGGTGGTGGGGTAGTCCTCTTGTAGCTCTGTGTGTTACCTTTCCTTTCTTCATTCAATTATGTTGAGCACCAAGCTAGAAGGCAGAAAGTACCATTTTTAACTGGTCTTTGGTGTGACCCAGCTGGGGTATGAGCCCATAACCTCCCAGCTGTGGGGGCGAATGTTCTAATACCAGGCTGCCACTCCCATGGTACATGTCCACTGGTTCATTTTTTGATGGAAAAAAATTGCACCAGGGATGCACTGAGTGCAGAGATGAGGCGTAACCAGGTGGAGTGACAGAAAATGATTGACTTTCTGGAAAACTGACAGTCAAAGAGCTCTGTATCAGGGGAAAGATTCTCATTGCTCCTGCTGCTGAGAACATAAAGGCTGTGTCTGACTGGACGAAGCATTCAGCTGGGGGTGGTTTTTCATGGACAACTCCTGGACAACGTGACGGATTGTGAGTGAACGTTGTCTGATAGCTTTAAAACAAACCAATGAAAAGTGTTTCTAGCAACATTTGAAGTGAGAAGCAGCAGGTGCAGTTAATGACTCGGTCATCATTTGACATCAACAACCGCTCGTTTAAATGTTCAGGACAATATCGCTGCAGTTGATGCATGCTGGGTGCCAGATCTTAGTTGCATAAAGTAAAAAAAAAAAATTCCCGCACCCTGAGTCTCACTGCACTTCATCTCGACACTGAATAGTAAGTGTAGAAATGATGGATTGCATGGATACATACCATGGCAATTATAATAGGCTTAAGCAGTTGTATACCACTGCAAAGAGCTATGTGACTATGATGGCAGTTAAATCTGTCAGTAGTGAAATGTTAATCACCCACTCATGACTCATCATGAGCCCTCGAGCAGATGATCTGCTGAGAACAATACATGCGGCGTATTTCAATACCAGTTTTCTCATTGCTTTACAGATAACAAGTTATTTTAAAACCCTCAACCATAACTGCAGAATGATGGCGGACTGCTCCCACCTATTCATGGATATTGCAGAGACCAGACCCCACAGCCTTTGATCTGCTGGCTACACGAGTTAGCAGGTCTGTTTCACACCATGACGCTCTTGGCTCTGGATGCTTCTCAGGTGTCAGCTGAGGAAGGTGACAGGGATCCATGTGAAAGCGCTGATAGGAGCATGCTTTTCTGCACGGTTCCCACCCGGAGAGTCAACAGAATGACCAACACTGACAGAACAGTGGCACAAAACTGGTCAGCATCTTTGAAACTACATCTGCATCACACCTGCTGAATGTAAAGGGATATACTGTATAGTGGCCTGCCTGTGTGTATGTGTGTGTGTGTGTGTGTTTGTGTGTTTGTTTGTTTGTTTGTTTTTACAGTTTTGGCATCCAAATTGGTGATAACTTTAAAAGATGATTAAAAAATATTGTACCTTTCAGACTGAATAAGCCAGTTATGATGGCACTGATGTACAGAAGATGGTTTGTCACAAAGCTTACTTGAAATTTAAAACCAAACAGTAAAAATGGAAAATTTTAATGAAAATAAAGCTAATATTCAATATTGTTAAAGTTTAACAATTTTTGAAAATATTTTAAATCAATATCTGTGAAAATGTGACTAAATTATTTAGTTTTTTAAATTATTATTGCTTTTGAGATGGAGATAATTTCTTGTTGCATTGCCATGAGTGATAATACATTTTAAAGTATGAATCTACTCTCCCTATTTAAAAATACAATGAATTTATTGAAAATTTATTTAATTTACTTCCCTGTCGTCTGGGCATACTAAACAATTTACACATTCTGCTGACTTCTTTTAAATTGAAAAGTTTAGTTTTCTCATTTGTATCACTGCAACATCATCTGTATACAGTTTTATTAGTGGTGTTGGTGTTATCCTGTTAATCACCCATTAACCCTTTGAGTGTGAGATTCCGCATGCCCCTAGTGGCAGACCGTGGACCTGCACCTGTCATCTCACTCTGACATCCCCGGCTGCACTGATGATTTGTACTGATCTGCCAGTTTCAGAAGGTGGCAGACACGCATTGGAGAACTCAATGGATGACACGTAATACACCAAAGAAGAACTCCTCATTTCCTTTTCCTGTTTTCATCCTTTTAGCCCAGAAAGCTAATATGGCTGCCATCCATCGTCGTGCACCGTCACTTAGATGGCTTTGTACACGGAAAATAGCTGCGGGATACAAGCGAAATTTATGTGGGATAATCATAAGACTTTGTAGATGTGATACAGAGCGTAAATGACCAACAGAATGCAAAATAACAACCACAATGGGTGAAAACGCATCGAACACGGCACCGAGCAAGTCCCCTTAGCCGCCGGTAAGTGACAAATTTCTTTGTTTTTTTAACATTATACTGATTTCTTGTTCATATACTTTGAAGATAAGATGATAACGTACACCTATAGAGACAACGGTGTCAAAGAACCAAACTATTCTTTGTGTAAATATGTCCAAAGTCCAGTTTTGACTGAGTTATGGAATTTATATAGCTGCTGTGACATTGTGCAAATTAGATGCATAAATTTATTCCTATCTGAAACTTTGGATCATATTTTAGATCTTTCCTAATTGACAGTAAGCCATTATCTCTTACCACATTCAAGTTATAGCTTTGGAAATCTCAACTATTTTATTGACAAAAAATATTCACCGCTTTTGACCACTAGGGGTTATGTCGCAATTCGTCGACAGTCACACTCAAAGCCTTTTAATAACCCCCATTAATGGTGACAAATTTTGTGATTGTGGTTAACTGCAGTTAATGGCAGAAAGCACAAACAGTACTTTTTTGACCTGAACTGCACTCCATACAGAACTACAGAAGCCACTGCGGGTAGTGACAGACACTGTGCTCACCATGCAGACGTTTAGAAGTCAAACAAGCTGGTTCACTGCAGTGGAAATCCCCAAAATGCTGTCATGTTTAAGTTTATAACCTTATATGTGGAGCTCTCACCTGGATAATTGTCACAGCCTCCACCAAAACTTTGCCTGGATGTCGGTTATTCTTCTTTGGAAGCCGGCTATCTGGCTAGCAGTAAACAGCTACACGCTATAATAATAATAATAATAATAATAATAATGCATCAGATTTATATAGCGCTTTATCATAGACACTCAAAGATGCTTTACAAGTAGATACATTATTCATTCACTCCATACAGACAATGGTAGTGGCAAGCTACTTCTGCAGCCACAGCTCCCCTGGGGCAAGCTGACGGAAATGTGGCAGCCAATCTGCGCCAACAGCCTCTCCGGCCACCACCGACTATTTATACACATTCATACACATTCATACCCAGTGTTATGGACACTGGCGGCAAGGTGGGTGAAGTGTCTTGCCCAGGGACACAATGGCAGGATATCTGGGGAGAGCAGCATTCAAACCGCCAACCATCCGGTTATTTGACGACCTGCTCTACCTCCTGAGCCACTGCCGCCCCTATGGATGTAGCAGCTGCCGACAAGCACTCCACCTGTTTAATCTTCATAGCTTTGGGTCCAACTGTCATGTTTACCTCCGGCGGACAGGAAAGGAGGCGATTTTGGTGGACTGAATGAGCAGGCAAAACTACAGCGTAACATTGTTTACTAAACAGAAAAACAAAGAGAAACAAAATAACAGCATGAGGGCTGAAAACAACTAAGGATACGACTGGCAGAATAAACTCACAGGGATACTCAGGATACTGAGTTACTGGCAGGGAAAATTAGATGACAACGCCACACCAGACAGACCCTGAACATATACAATAACAAATAATCACAAATGAGAGACACCTAGGGAACAATCAAGGGTAGCCGGGAAGTGGCTACCCTTGATTGGTACCCTTAACTTAATATTTTGTTGCACAACCTTTTGAGGCAATCACTGCAATCAAACGATTTTTGTAACTGTCAGTGAGACGTCTGCACCTCTCAGCAGGTATTTTGGCCCACTCCTCATGAGCAAACTGCTCCAGTTGTCTCAGGTTTGAAGGGTGCCTTCTCCAGACGGCATGTTTCAGCTCCTTCCACAGATGTTCAATAGGATTTAGATCAGGGCTCATAGAAGGCCACTTTAGAATAGTCCAATGTTTGGCTCTTAGCCATTCTTGGGCGGTTTTGGCTGTGTGTTTTGGGTCATTATCCTGTTGCAAGACCCATGACCTGCGACTGAGACCAAGCTGTCTGACACTGGGTAGCACACTTCTCTCTAGAATACCTTGATAGTCTTGAGATTTCATTGTACCCTGCACAGATTCAAGACACCCTGTGCCAAGTGCAGCAAAGCAGCCCCAGAACATAACAGAACCTCCTCCATGTTTCACAGTAGGGACAGTGTTCTTTTCTTGGTATGCTTCATTTTTGCGTCTGTGAACATAGAGCTGATGTGCTTTGCCAAAAAGTTGCAGTTTTGTCTAATCTGTCCATAGGACATTCTCCCAGAAGCTTTGTGGCTTGTCAACATGCAGTTTGGCAAATTCCAGTCTGGCTATTCATTGATTTGTTTTCAACAGTGGTGTCCTCCTTGGTCGTCTCCCATGAAGTCCACTTTGGCTCAAACAACAACGGATGGTGCCATCTGACACTGATGTACCTTGACCTTGGAGTTCACCATGAATGTGTTTAGAGGTTGTTCTGGGCTCTTTTGTTACCATTCGTATTATCCGTCTCCTCCTGCGGCCACGTCCAGGGAGGTTGGCTACAGTCCCGTGGATCTTAAATTTCTGAATAATATGTGCAACTGTAGTCACAGGAACATCAAGCTGCTTGGAGATGGTCTTATAGCCTTTTCCTTTAACATGCTTGTCTATAATTTTCTTTCTAATCTCCTGAGACAACTCTTTCCTTTGCTTCCTCTGGTCCATGTTTAGTGTGGTACACACCATGTCAACAAACAGCACAGTGACTACTTGTCACCCTTTAAATAGGCCGACTAACTGAATACAAGTTTGTAGACACCTGTGATGTTAATTAGAGGACACATTTTGGTTGAACATGTCCCTATGGTCACATTATTTTCAATCTTTTCTAGGGTTACTGTCATTTTTGTCCAGGCCTGTTTGATGAGTTCGTTTTTTTAAAATAATTCTGTTGAACCACAATTCAAAACATTGTCTTATTTTCATTGGTTAATTTTCATAGAATTTTTATTTATTACCACTTTTGTCAGATTCAAGTTATTTCTGTGGCCATTGTGGGTTTTTCTTTCATTAACAGAGGGGTACCAACAATTTTGTCCGCGTCTGTACACATAAAACATGAACAAAGGACCAGGGGAGACATGACCATGACAAGGGCAGGACGACAGCAAGGACCATAATCATAATAATTATAGCAAACAAGAAATCAGGATAGAACTAAACTCAAAGCAAGGACATGGAGTGACACAACAGACCAGGGAAACACAGAATGCAAATAATGCAAACAATCACAAATAATCACAGAAAAAACAATAAATGAACATAAAGCGTGGTCTTGATAAAGCCCAGATTATGACAGGGCTTCCCCCTCAAGGGCGAATTCTAGATGCTTTCCAAACTAAACAAAGAGCACCCCAATTGGGTGGGAGGAGGGGGATACAGGCATGGCAGGGAAAAACAAGATCCCAAACAACAAAAAATGTTCATCAGGTGGTTGACCAAAGTATCTGGACCACTGGACTGATGGACATGGCATGTCGGGTGGCCTACCAGAGTCCCGGGGCCACCAGATGGATGAACATAGCACATCGGGTGGCCGGTCAAAGTCCAAGGGCCACCAGACAGATGAGCGTGGTGCGTTGGGTAGCCTACCAAAGTACAAGTATCACCATAACATCATAGGAACATTAAACTCAGGAGGTATTGACCATGTTTACATGGTCATGAGTAAACCAATTATAATTGGCTTTCTGGAGTTACCAGATTATTCAAACTGTCATGTAAACACAGTAATCTGATTACCTTCATCAGTTAAAGGCCATTATCAGTTTACGAGAAAACAGATTAACACACCTAGTTTATTTGCCCAGTAAACCATTTATTCGGTGCATGTAAACACCATAAGCCATTTATTACCTTTATCGGTTTACTCCAGTAATCAGTTTACTTGTGACCATGTAAACAGGGTCAATGACATAGAAACTCTTTGCACAGGGGATGACATAGGAGCCTTAACCTCAGGAGATAACAAAGGAGCTTTTTGTTCTAGCGATAACATAGAAACTTTAAACTCAGGAGATAATGATAACACAGACACTTTAAACTCGGGAAATGACAACTTGGAAACTTCAAACTCAGGAGATGACAACATGGAACCTTTAACTTCAGGAGGTGTCAACATGGAACCTTTAACCTCAGGAGATGACAACATGGAACCTTTAACCTCAGGAGATGACAACATGGGATCTTTAACTCAGGAGGTGACAACATGGAACCTTTAATCTCAGGAGGTAACAAGATGGAACTTTGAACCTCAGGAGGTGACAACACGGACACTTTAAATTCAGGAAGTGACAACATCGGTAAACTCCAGAGGTGCCTACATAGAACCTTTAAACTCAGGAGGTGACAACAGAGAACTTTTAAACTCAGGAAGTGACGATATAGAACCTTTAAACTCAGAAGATGTCATACATTGGTAAACTGGACCCAGATGCTGGATGTGAGTTTTAACAGAGTTTATTAGGAGCTGGTCACCCTGACACAGCTTGAGGGCTTAACAGAAAATAACTGTGGCTCGGAAACTGCAGCAAAAGCTACGGAGAAAAAAAAAAGTTAGACTTGGACATGGCACAAAGCAGGATATGAGACAAGGGAGAACATGAAGCATGTTATTCACGCCATATGACTAAAGGAACTCGAGAGGAACAGAGGTGGAACAAAACTTAAATAGACAGGGGGGCAATCAAGACAACATGGCACAGGTGGGGAGACCAATCATGCCTGACAGCTGACATATGAGGAAACAGAGGTGACAGGACGGAGTGGGGCTGCACACACAACCACAGACAGAGGACACACAGAACATGAACAGAGGATCAGAAGAGACAAGATTATGACAATAATAATGCTAATAAAAACTGGACTAAACCCATAATAATAATAATAATAATAATAATAATAATAATAATAATAATCAAAGACCAAGGCAAAGCAGAAGAAAATATAAAATGAACAGAATCAAGACTATAATAACAAATAATAATATTCATCCATCCATCTTCTACCACTTTTCCGGAGGGCCGGGTCACGGAGGCAGCAGTTCAAGCAGAGAAGCCCAGACTTTCCTCTCCCCAGCCACCTGCTCCAGCTCTTCAGAGAGGATACCAAGGCGTTCCCAGACCAGCTGGGAGACATAGTCTCTCCACCAAGTCCTGGGTCTGCCCCGGGGTCTCCTCCCAGTGGGACATGCCCGAAACACCTCAAGTGGGAGGCATCCAGGAGGCATCCTAATCAGAAGCCCATACCACCTCAACTGACCTCAACTCAGTTGAGGTGGTACAAATAATAATAAATGCAGAAAATCCTAAGATGCAAACTCAAAATGAGGATGTGGCCTGGGACCCCAAGTTCAGGTGACAAAGAGAATGAATAATAAATCAGAGAGAGGAAATGGGGCCCAGTCCACAGCCTGGCAATACCCCTCTCTTAAGGGGAGGCTTCTAGATGACCCACAAGGTTACACCACAATAAGAAAAAAAAAAAAAGAGAGAACAGCACCCTCCCAGGGTGGGTGGTGGGGTTCAAGGCCAGGCAGGCCAGAACAAACTCTTACCCCCCACAGAGTCCAAAACAAACATCACCATGTGGTAAATGAAGTCCAAACCCCCCAAAATTCAATACAAAATGGGTCGGGTGGTCTACCCCAGTCCGTGGGCCACCAGACCGGTTGAACAAGGTGGATCTGGTGGCCTCCCAGAGTCCCTGAGCCACCAGATCATGGGACAAAACAGTTCAGGGGGTCTACCTGAGTCCACCGGACCCCAAATCAGAGTACAAGGCGGGTTGGGTGGCCTACCAGAGTCTCTGGGCCACCCGACCGGAGAACAGGGTGTGTAGAGCTTAAGAGGCAGTTCAGAAATGGCTGGCAGTGGCGTTCTGCATTCAGGAGCACATGAAGGAGGCACTCTGACCTCTGGAACAACAGGTGGAGGTCTCATGACCCCTGGAATGACGGCTGGAGGTCCCCTGACCTCTGGAACAATGGGTGGAGGTCCTCTGACCACTGGCACAATGGCTGGAGGTCCCCTGATCTCTGGAATGCACAGAGGGAGGCAACCATTGGCAAAGCCAGAAGACAAAGGTTGAAGGTCCTCCAGCCTCAACATCTGGGAATCCATCCTGAAAACAGCCACCTCAGATGAGGAAGAAAAAACAACACCTGGGTCACTACAACTGGTGGCAGTGGAGCTTGGCGGGGAGAACCTGGAAGCAGTTGGTAGCTGCAACTGGGTGCCCCCACTAGGAGCTAGGCAAGACCTTTCTAAGACTGATGTTAAAAATACAAAGAAGAGGACTTGCCTTAACTCTTGCTCCACTACCGACGAGAACCCTGGTGACTGTGCTGCTGCAGTCCAGGCAGCAGGCATGGTGGCAGGCAAGGAAGCAGAGGAGTATGGAGCCGGTACAGGAGCTACAGAATGACGTGGAGCAGACACTGGAGCTAGGGAGCGACATGGAGCAGATACTAGAGCTGGAAGGTGCTGTGGAGCAGCAGGTACCGGAGCTGGAAGGCATCATGGAGTAGGTACTGGAGCTAGGGAGTGATGTAGAGCAGCTGGAACAGAACTTAGATAGACAGTGGGGCAATCAAGACAATATGGCAAAGGTGGGGAGACCAATCATGACTGTCAGCTGACACATGAGGAAGCAGAGGTGACAGGATGGGCAGGGCTGCACACACAACCACAGATGGAGGACACACAGAACATGAGCAGGACCAGTCCACGTCTTGACGGAAGATAACAACATTAAACCTTTAACCTCAGGAGATGACATAGGAGCCTTTCGCTCTGGAGGAAACAACATGAGAATTTTTTTGCTTTGGAGAAAATAATGTAAGAGCCTGTTGCTCTGGAGAAAACAACATGGGAGCTTTTTTGCTCTGGACACCACAAAGGAGCTTTTTTGCTCTGGGGACAACAACACTGGAGTTTTAAACTCAGGAGATAACATAGGAACCTCTTGCTCAGAAGAAAACAACATGGGGGTTTTAAACTCAGGAGATAACATTGGAGCCTTGTGCTCAGGAGAAAACAACACAGGGGCCTTTTGCCCTGGGGCTAATAACATAGGAGTTTCTAGCTCTGGACGTATGGCGCATGGCGACAAATGATGAGCGGTAGGTCTGATGTTTTTTTATCAGTTTGTTTACATTCTACTGATTTTCTGGTTCATATATTTTGAAAATAAGATAACAAAAAACAAACAAAAAAAACATCCTTTGTGTAAATATGTCCAAAGTCCACTTTGACTGAAAGTTATGTAATCTGATGTGGCTGCTGTCACATTATGCAAATTAGATGCATAAATTTACTCCTATCATAAACTTTGGATCATATTCTACATCTTTCTCATTTACAGTAAGCCATTATCTCTTACCACTTTCAAGTTACAGCCTTTGGAATTTGTGATATCTTAACTGAATATTTTCTTGAAAAAAATCTTCACCACCAGAGGGTGCATGCAGATGGTGCGGATCTGCGACTGAAATCCTCTCAGGGTTAACAGGTTATGGAGCCCAGATAAAGTTGGACACATATTAGCTCTCCGGAAGAAGTTTGACTGTGACGCGTAATGTGTAGGGCTTCGAGGAGCTAAGTGAATCAGCATGGAGATAAGTGAAGCAGTTTTACACACAAAATGTTATGCAGTAGCCAGTGAAGCTTACATAATGACCAATTAGCAGCTATAGCATGTTAACATAATGGCTAGTGGAGCAATGGCAGTTCCAATGCAGCAACCTTTATTTGACTGATCTGAAGTTAAGTTTGACCTTTGGTTAAAAAAAAAAAAAAAAAAAAAAGATTCCTTGGCTACTTACACACTCTGAAGCCAAAAGAGACTATTTTACATGAGAAAAATGGTGAAGAGTAGCTAGCTGAAGAGAGAGGGAAAAATGCTGATTGCTATGCTGAGTTGATAAGATTGACTGATGATGAAAGCCTGTCACAATGAGACATGAAGCTGTTGATGATGTCAGAAAAGCTCTGAAAATACTGAAAGAAAATGACTCTGGAAAGAGCATACCACAAATAGTCTATACACATCATTGACCAAGCTCTGCATGGTAAACAGTAAGAATGTTACCGATTACTTAATCCATGCACAGAACGTCATTACAGCCATCGAGCTAAAGCTGAAGAGTTTTACACAGGATTTATTTTATACTTAAAAGTGTGAAAAGGTTTGTTTATGCTGGCAAAGGTAAAAGAGAAACATAATTTAGTTTGTTTTCCAGGTAATCCACTGAGCTAAGTTTGAGTGGGGGTGTTGAGTATTATTCATTCACGTCCTTACTCATTATGTTATTACTGTTGCCAAGGTTATGGCACATCGGGATGTGGCATCAGATAGAGTGATGATATAGAGTGAAGTACGTGGTGGTAATTCACCTGTAAGCTGGTTGCCAAACGCCAATCAAATCTAAAAGAAGAAGAAGAAGAAGACATCACCACATATTAGGTTCCTGAATCTCTGTGTTTACTCTGTGAGGAGCTGCTGTGATAGTAGACATGAGTTTTAGCTCCGAACAGTGTGAGCAACGGAAGAGATACAGTGGGGCAAAAAAGTATTTAGTCAGCCACCAATGTGCAAGTTCTTCCACTTAAAAGATGAGAGAGGTCTCCAATTTTCATCATAGGTATACCTCAACTATGAGAGACAAAATGAGAAAAAAAAAATCCAGAAAATCACATTGAAAGATTTTTAATGAATTAATTGGTAAATTCCTCAGTAAAATAAGTATTTGGTCACCTACAAACAAGCAAGATTTCTGGCTCTCACAGACCTGTAACTTCTTCTTTAAGAGGCTCCTCTGTCCTCCACTCGTTACCTGTATTAATGGCACCTGTTTAAACTCGTTATCAGTATAAAAGACACCTGTCCACAACCTCAAACAGTCAGACTCCAAACTCCACTATGGCCAAGACCAAAGAGCTGTCAAAGGACACCAGAAACAAAATTGTAGACCTGCACCAGGCTGGGAAGACTGAATCTGCAATAGGTAAGCAGCTTGGTGTGAAGAAATCAACTGTGGGGGCAATTATTAGAAAATGGAAGACATACAAGACCACTGATAATCTCCCTCAATCTGGGGCTCCACGCAAGAGCTCACCCCGTGGGGTCAAAATGATCACGAGAACGGTGAGCATACATCCCAGAACCACACGGGGGGACCTAGTGAATGACCTGCAGAGAGCTGGGACCAAAGTAACAAAGGCTACCATCAGTAACACACTACGCTGCCAGGGACTCAAATCCTGCAGTGCCAGACGTGTCCCCCTGCTTAAGCCAGTACATGTCCAGGCCCGTCTGAAGTTTGCTAGAGAGCATTTGGATGATCCAGAAGAGGATTGGGAGAATGTCATATGGTCAGATGAAACCAAAGTAGAACTTTATTGTAAAAACTCAACTTGTCGTGTTTGGAGGAGAAAGAACACAATACCTATTGTGAAGCATGGGGGTGAAAACATCATGCTTTGGGGCTGTTTTTCTGCAAAGGGACCAGGACGACTGATCCGTGTAAAGGAAAGAATGAATGGGGCCATGTATCGTGAGATTTTGAGTGAAAACCTCCTTCCATCAGCAAGGGCATTGAAGATGAAACGTGGCTGGGTCTTTCAGCATGACAATGATCCCAAACACACCGCCCGGGCAACGAAGGAGTGGCTTCGTAAGACGCATTTCAAGGTCCTGGAGTGGTCTAGCCAGTCTCCAGATTTCAACCCCATAGAAAATCTTTGGAGGGAGTTGAAAGTCCGTGTTACCCAGCGACAGCCCCAAAACATCACTGCTCTAGAGGAGATCTGCATGGAGGAATGGGCCAAAATACCAGCAACAGTGTGTGAAAACCTTGTGAAAACTTACAGAAAACGTTTGACCTCTGTCATTGCCAACAAAGGGTATATAACAAAGTATTGAGATGAACTTTTGTTATTGACCAAATACTTATTTTACTGAGGAATTTACCAATTAATTCATTAAAAATCCTTCAATGTGATTTTCTGGATTTTTTTTTTCTCATTTTGTCTCTCATAGTTGAGGTATACCTATGATAAAAATTGGAGACGTCTCTCATCTTTTAAGTGGGAGAACTTGCACAATTTGTGGCTGACTAAATACTTTTTTGCCCCACTGTATCTGTCTGCTTCTGACATGTTCTGTTCTATGGTTCAATAAATATGCTTGATGGCTAGAGAGAACTGAGCTGAGCTTTGCTTATCCTCCCCATGAAGGACCAGAAGAAAGATGCTGCAACTCAGCTTTTAACAGCTCTTACCATTGTATTCACTTTTAAAAACCAACAGAAAACAGAGAGGTGTTTCAGAAGATATTTTAGATGTTCACAGCTCAGTTTCTTTAGAATCTCAATGGCCTGTTCGTGCTGCTGCTGTAGAACCAAAGTTTAACATTCTCAGCTTTTGAATTTGTACTCCACCAGGCCAAAAGATATGTTGCTATCACCTCCATCAGCAGAATTTTCTGCTGCCCTCTAACTGATTTGAAAAGAACTTCCATTTCCTTCATTTACCTTTAGTGTTCTCATGGTGATACAGTACAAACACGTTCAGGAGGATTTGTATATGTTTACATGTGTATGCCTTGTAAAACCATCGTGTTTGTGTGCTGATCAGACATCACAATTACAGTCATGCTGACAGCAGGACACACACGTAGTGCTGAGAGGATGGGTGTCTGAGGAGCCTCAGGGCGTGTCAGTGGTGACAGATAATTGAAACATTACACTGATTAGACCCTGTCTTTCTCTGCTCCATAACCAGACTGCTGGTTAGCATTCATGTGGGATAAAAATTGGAATTATTAACCATATAGTTGTGGTTTGCCAAATGAATGTAAGGTAATGTAGCACAAATGGATACATCAAGTATTTATATTAAGCTATAACTTATTAAGACCCTAGAAGAGGCAACTTTTATTACTTTCCATCACAGAAAATAATGTGTTTTACAGTTGGGCACAATTCAATTTTGACATATTCACCATGACTGCACAATCATTAAACCATATATAAAAATCACTTCTATTACATGCATTTTTGTACATTTTCACTCTTTTCCTCATAGTTGCTATTTCTGTGAAATATTCCAAAATAGTTCACAGAAATAGCAACTATGAGGAAAAGAGTGAAAATGTACAAAAATGCATGTAATAAGCAACTTGTAATAGGCAACTTTTATTACTTTCCATCACAGAAAATAATGTGTTTTACAGTTGGGCACAATTCAATTTTGACATATTCACCATGACTGCACAATCATTAAACCATATATAAAAATCACTTCTATTACATGCATTTTTGTACATGCACCGACATCCACCATGCACCATGCACCGACCGCCGCAAGGAGGTCGGTGCATCTCGTGGTGGCAACCCCCGAACCAAGTGGTGGACACCAGTGGTGAGGGGGGCCATTAAGCTGAAGAAGGAGTCCTATCAAGCTTGGTTGGCTTGTGGGACTCCCGAAGCAGCTGAGGTGTACCGGCAGGCCAAGCGGAGTGCAGCTCGGGTGGTTGCTGAAGCAAAAACCCGGGTATGGGAGGAGTTCGGTGAGGCCATGGAACAAGACTTTCGGTCGGCTTCAAAGAGATTCTGGCAAACTGTTCGGCGGCTCAGGAGGGGAAAGCAGCTCCCCGTCCACACTGTGTATGGTGCGGATGGGACACTGTTGACTTCAACTGGGGATATCGTCGGGCGGTGGAAGGAATACTTCGAGGATCTCCTCAATCCCACTGATACGCCTTCCACAGAGGAAGCAGGGTTTGGGGACAAGGGGGATGACTCGCCTATCACAGGGGCTGAGGTCGCCAAGGTGGTTAAAAATCTCCTTGGTGGCCGGGCCCCAGGGGTGGACGAGATTCGCCCCGAGTACCTCAAGGCCCTGGATGTTGTTGGGTTGTCATGGTTGACACGCCTCTGCAACATTGCGTGGAGGTCGGGGGCAGTGCCTTTGGCATGGCAAACCGGGGTGGTGGTTCCTCTCTTCAAAAAAGGGGACCGGAGGGTGTGCTCCAACTTTAGAGGGATCACACTCCTCAGCCTCCCTGGGAAGGTCTATGCCAAGGTACTGGAGAGGAGAGTCCGGCCGTTGGTCGAACCTCGGATTCAGGAGGAGCAATGTGGTTTTCGTCCTGGCCGTGGCACATCGGACCAGCTCTTTACCCTCTCGAGAATTCTTGAGGGTTCGTGGGAGTTTGCCCAACCAGTTTACATGTGTTTTGTGGACTTGGAGAAGGCATTTGACCCCGTCCCTCGTGGATTTTTGTGGGGGGTGCTTCAGGAGTATGGGGTATCGGGCTTGTTGTTACGAGCTATTCGGTCTCTGTACGACCGTTGTGAGAGTTTAGTTCGTATCGCCAACACTCGGTCGGAGTCATTCCCAGTGAGAGTTGGACTCCGCCAGGGCTGCCCTTTGTCACCGGTCCTGTTCATAATTTTTATGGACAGGATTTCTAGGCGCAGCCAGGGAATGGAGGGTGTCATGCTTGGTGACCACAGGATCTCATCTCTGTTGTTTGCAGATGATGTTGTCCTGTTGGCTTCATCCAGCAATGACCTACAGCTCTTGCTGGGACGGTTTGCCGCTGAGTGTGAAGCGGCTGGGATGAGAATCAGCACCTCCAAGTCCGAGTCCATGGTCCTCAGCCAGAAAAAGGTGGATTGTCCTCTCCGGGTTGGGGACAGGCTCCTGCCCCAAGTGGAGGAGTTTAAGTATCTTGGGGTCTTGTTCACGAGTGAGGGGAAAATGGAGCGAGAGATCGACAGACGGATTGGAGCAGCATCTGCAGTGATGCGGACGTTGTACCGGTCTGTTGTGGTGAAGAGGGAGCTTAGTTCTAAGGCAAAGCTGTCAATTTACCAGTCAATCTACGTTCCTACTCTCACCTATGGTCACGAGCTTTGGGTAATGACCGAAAGAACGAGATCGCGGATACAAGCGGCTGAAATGAGCTTTCTCCGTAGGATTGCTGGACTCACCCTCAGAGATAGGGTGAGGAGCTCAGTCATCCGGGAGAGGCTCAGAGTAGAACCGCTGCTCCTCCACATTGAAAGGAGTCAGTTGAGGTGGTATGGGCATCTGATTAGGATGCCTCCTGGACGCCTCCCACTTGAGGTGTTTCAGGCACGTCCCACTGGGAGGAGACCCCGGGGCAGACCCAGGACTCGGTGGAGAGACTATGTCTCCCAGCTAGTCTGGGAACGCCTTGGTATCCCCTCTGAAGAGCTGGAGCAGGTGGCTGGGGAGAGGGAAGTCTGGGCTTCTCTGCTTGAACTGCTGCCTCCGCGACCCGGACCTCCGGAAAAGCGGTAGAAGATGGATGGATGGATGGATTCCAAAATAGAAGTAGCATAATTCAAATTAGGATGGTTAAATATAGACAAACCTGTTGGTTAATGAGAACTATATATCAAAATGCTTAGAAATCTTAAGAGTACAGTATTGTGTCTGCAGTATGGGGTTGCCAATGTGACTGGGCCAATAAACTTTGAAGAGCATTTTAAAATGACCATTATTTGGTCCTTGGGGAGTCACAAAGCAAAATCGATTGAAAGCAATGACTATTTTTATAGACGTGCTTTTATTGTATTATTTCAATAGACATTTAATAGGGAATCTACACTGATCAGTTGCTAGATTGTGAGTTATTCAACTGTTATCACAACTTCACAATTCAAATAACTGGTCAGCTACTTTTCAAATATGAAATTGAATAGTGTTTAAAGTATTTTTTTTCTGGATATTGCAATAGTTTCTATATTAAACCAATACTTCCTTTTACAAATAAGTAGTGTTGCAGTCAACATCATGTTAACCAAGACCAATACCAAAGTGTACCAAGACCAAGAAAGATTGAGACTGAGTCAAGCCCAAGCCCGAATATACCATATATTATATATTGGTTCCTTCTCTGAGGAAATACAAGGGTGCTGAAATCAAAATAACCATCTTTAACTGACTCAGACATCCTCAACTGTCTGTAAATAACACATACATGAAATGTCCACCTAAAATTAAACCTGAAAATGACTTTATTGTTACAATTAAGGGGAATATTTCTTTGCAATCATACTGATTGCTGTATGTTGACAAACAAAAAAGCCCTGTTCTTGAATGGTCTTGATTTAAAATCCTGAGTTCATTTTGTTTGAGACCAAGACAAGAATCAGCAAAAATGACTCAGATTTCGAGGCGGGACTGAGACCTTGAAAATGTGGTCTCAAGATCTGTTTCAAGACCAAGACCGATCTTGAGTACTACAACACTACAAATAAGAGCAGCCCTTCATGCTATGCAAGAAAATAGCAGCTCCAGAACCATGATTGTTCAACAAATGTGCCATCATGTTGATAGATTGTGCTTAGGGCTGGAAATGGATTCAAAATCGTTTTAACTAATTAATTGCACATTTTCATATTTAATTGTAAAGCTTAATGATCTTTTTTTTTTTTTTTTTAAATCCTACTCTTGTTTTAAAGTGAGCCAGCTGCTGAGACAAACCAGTCACCACTGCGGCACCACCTCAGGGAATGACCTGATGGCGTCTATTTTTTAATGCATTAATTGGCCCACATTAATCAAAAAAGTTAACATGTGTTAATATCCCCAGCCCTAGTTTTAATTAATAATTTTAACACATACACATTCACTTTTCAGTATAACCATGTACACACATTAGATACAAATAAGTTGATTTTATCCAGTATGTGGAGAGGAGTGCTCGTTGGATTAAGGAGATCATGGATGTCGATCCTGGTAGCAGCAGAGGTCAAGGAAGAGGAAGACCGAAGAAGACGTGGCTGGAGGGTGTCCATATAGACCGAGTCAAGCTGCAACTGGGCCAGATTGGACTAGCGCACAGGAACCACTGGAGCGGGACTCTGAGAAGTGCAGTCAAGCAGGACCCAACCCCAACTGAGGGACTAGTTGTGTCATGTCAAAAATAAATGGTGAAGATGATGATGATGACAAGTACTCTAGTTAGGTAGTGCACAAATATTATTATCTCACTTTTATTTGTCCTTAAAATGCAACAAGTTGCATTAAAAAAAAAATAAGGTGACCAAACAGTGGCTCTGAATTATACTGAGTAAATGAAGGAGAAACTTTTTTTTTTTTTTTAGTGCAAAATGTGAAGAAACGAAGGGGGGACAGTACGAAGAAGGCATGACTCGTTTCTATCTTTTTAAATGACACATTTAGAAACATGTATATGTTCCCAGAATACAATATTGTTAAACATAAATTAAAGCATCCCCATATATTTAAAGCAATGCCGCCAATGACCAGAATTCATCAGCTAAAGTGAATGATCTCAACTGGCTCTCTCACTCTTCTCCATTACAATGCTGACTGAAAAAAAGTAAATAAATTTCTGGAAACCATTTCCTCCCTCGGTGGCTGTTATAGTGGCTGTTCGCTCCTTTGTGTCTGCAATTTGTCATCTCTCTCCCTCCCTCCCTGTCTCTCTCTTCGTGCAGGACACTTGGCCGGAGGACAGCTGCCTTTGTGCTGCT
Source organism: Pholidichthys leucotaenia (assembly GCA_020510985.1). Classification (NCBI taxonomy): domain Eukaryota; kingdom Metazoa; phylum Chordata; class Actinopteri; order Cichliformes; family Pholidichthyidae; genus Pholidichthys; species Pholidichthys leucotaenia. The sequence continues at coordinate 70,142,487 of CM035849.1, read as the reverse complement.
CTGGTGTTGAGCCCTGGTGAAAAGGCAACAGAGACGAGGCAATGAGCTAAGTGATATTTAGCTCTTTGCCTGCGTGAAACCGACCCACTCACAAAAATGCCTCTATAACAGATATACACAGAGGAAAAAAAAAATAATCAAAAACTCATGTCAGTGTACTCGGCAGCCATCATGTCCAGCTCTAGGCCTTTAAACAATCGGCGCAAAGCCACACAAACACACTTCTCCATCAGCCTGGAGGTTGACGTTGACAGGCCGCGCTTTTGTCCATCATTCACCCACGGACGAGAGCACAAACAAGAGAGAGAGAGAGAGAGATAAAAGCCCTCCCCCCTGCCCGGCATAATACAATTACAGGCCTGCAAATTTGATTGGCGCCCCGGGAGTGTGCCTTCAGCTGTCCGTCATTAGCGGCTGGAGAACAGGGGGGTGCTTGCTGAGGGTGCCATCAGGGTGGAGGGAGGTGTGTGCATGTGTGTGTGTGTGTGTGTGTGTGTGTGTGTGTGTGTGTGTGTGTGTGTGTGTGTGTGTGTGTGAGAGAGAGACAGAGCAGGACTTTCACTTTATCTCAGTTGGCTCAAAAATGTCTCCTCTGTCTTCATGTGCCAATGTCCACTGTATACCTCCCATTAATGGCCATTAGAAAAAGAGTGAAACGTGCTGAAAAATGCTTTATTAAACATTTGTCAGGTTATCAAATGTGCAACAGATTCCTCTGCCAAGGGCTCCCGTTCGATCACAGCAGCGACAGTGAGAACAGGGCAACAAAGGGAGTTTGGAAAGCGCTGTCAGTGAATGGGACATTGAATGGGAAAATAACAGCACGAGTGTTAAGAGATCTGGAAGGCACATGGATTTTTTTTTATAAGAAAAAAATCAGTGAAGTACGGTGAACAAAAATATAACAGCACTTAATTTATTTAAAATCGAGAATTTATGAAACACATTGTATGACATTGAGTCGTTATTTGTTACTGAATCCAACATTTCTTGAGTGGAATTTGAAATGAAGAAGCACCCTTGAAGAGCTACACTTGCAGCTTCTGTCAGGACAATTGAATCGGTGAATTCAAAAAGGGCCCAAGTCCACACTTTTTCAAAGGGGACTTGGGCCCTTTTTGAATTCACCGATTCAATTTCATGAGGGTCCAGACACAAATTTTCTTATGGGAGGGGGTTCCTCACTGATTCTGTGGTTACAGTTGAAACCAGAAGTTTACATACACTCTATAAAAAGACACATAACATTTTTTTCCCCTCACTGCCTGACATTAAATCAGACTAAACTTTTCCTGTTTTAAATCAGTTAGGATTACCAAAATTGTTTATATTTGTTAATAATTCTTTAGAGAATTTTTTATTATTTTCTTCACTGTCAGAAGTTTACATACACTAAGATTATTATGCCTTTAAACAATTTGGGAATGCCCAAATGATGATGTCATGGCTTTGGGAGCTTCTGATAGGCTAATTGACAGCATTTGAGTTAATTGGAGGCACACCTGTGGATGTATTTTAAGGCAGACCGCAAACACACTGCTTCCTTTTGTGACATCATGGGAAAATCAAAAGAAATCAACCAAGATATCGGGAAGAGAACTATTGATCTCCACAAGTCTGGTTCATCCTTGAGTACAATTTCCAGATGCCTGAAGGTGACACGTTCATCTGTTCAAACAATTATGCAAGTATAAACACCACGGGAATGTCCAGCCATCATATTGCTCAAGAAGGAGACGGTGTCTGTATCTTAGAGGTGAACTACGTTTTGGTGCAAAATGTGCATATCAACCCCAGAACAAAAGCAAAAGACCTTATGAAGATGTTGTCTGAAGCCGGTAAAATAGCAGTGTTAGGCAAGTTACTAAAAATTAGTAACTAATTACAGTTACTAGTTACTTCTTTTCAAAAGTAATTGAGTTACTTTACCAAGTACTTCATGATTAAAGCAATTACTTACTTGGAAAAGTAACTTTCATGTTACTTTTAAATGCATACTTAAATCATCTTGCACACACAGCAAGATAATTTAATTAATAGATTACATTTCAGACTTATTAACGGCAGGTTGAAAACAAATAGAACTTCACAGACAGTTTTTTATGTTGGTATTGCTGCACAAGTGTCAATGTGTGGGACATAAAGCTGTCCGTGTTTACAGTATCTTACCTTTACGATTATGGATTAATCCGATGTGCAGTGATCCAAAGAAAATGTTCATTATCTACAGTCTAAATTTCTGCTGTGACAGATACATGATCCATTCCCTCAAATGCCTTTTGGAGATCAAAATCCATTTTTAAATAATCTTTATCCAAGTAGCAGATACATGTGTTTTAACTTCACTGGATCACAGTCTCAGCTGTCTGATGGAAAGTCACTGTTGATATCACGTCTTCAGTTTGTAACGACATATCTGGCTATCAGTCAGTTTAATTCTTGCTGGGTCACAAACTGTCCAGATGCATGCCTGTGCTTGAAATCCAGCCATGGTGTTGAGACAAGAATATTTCCACTTTACATCCTGCCATGGGTGTTCAGATATAGTACATCTACTTCACGGTGTTAGTTGCTAACATAGCTAGCCGGTACTTAGCAGTAGCCTTGTCAGAGCTTGTTGCTGTTTTCAGGTGCTTTTTGAAGATTGCAGTAGGACTTGATTGGCACTTAGCTTGCAACTCATCTATATTATATTTCTGTAAGATTCAGGCTCTTTGCAACAGGTCACATCAACTGATGGCTACATCTTAGCTACGGTAGGGTCAGTTTGTATATTCATTTATTTGCCCTAAAAATATCTGTCCATATTAATAAACTTCCAGGGTTCCAAGGTTGTCATAGCCAGGAGCGGCACTGGGGTTAAGCTCCCAGTGCTCATAAAATGCTCCTTACGGCGTGCGTCTTGAAAAGCCTCTGACAACTAAGTACAACTCCTAGCCTGCCCGTGTGGTTTAGTCTCTAAGCCCGGCGGAACTGCTTTTACTAATAGGAGAAGGAGCGAGGGTGGATCTCTGGCGCCTTAAAACCAGATGCTTCGGGTAGATGGTGGCTCGTCAACCTGGGAAGGTAGCCCATCTAGGGGAAGGTAAACCCTGATTTCAAACCTCCGCTGCCTTGCGGCACACCCAGTCACGGGAAAGGCTTCGGGAGTCAACCCTGAGGAAAAATCCGGAGTCGGAGTCCCTAAGGCAGTTCTCTGTTGTGCTCAACATCGTTCTGGCAGCTCCTGCGATGGCGCTGGTGCCAAACTATAGCAGCCCTGCTGTTCCTTTGGATTCATCAGTGACGTGGAGAGGGGGAACATGCTGCATGGATAACATCTTGTCCTCCATATCTTCCTGCCCAGGCTTGAATCCTACCAACGCCCAACGCTGGAAGGTAGAACACCGGTGCGCATCGGCCTGTTCAGCCACAGGCGGTGCTGTTCCAGCAGAGTAGACGTTTAGGATTCTCTTCCATGGTCATCATAGACCGACGGAGGCCGACAACGAAATATTAATAAACTGAGTAATGAGTAATGCATCTGATCAAATTAACTGTAAAGTTTTACTGAATTTTCAAACAGTAATTTCATTACATAATACGTTACTGCAAAAGCAGTGGCATTATAGTAATGCATTACTTTGTAACGCATTACTGTATTGCATAATGCATTACAGTATAACGTATTATAGTATTAACTATTACAGTATTAACGCATTAACGTATTAAAGCATTACAGTAATGAGTTACTTTGTAACGCATTAATGCATACTCCCAACACTGTAAAAGAGTGACATTATCCACATTGAAAGGAGTCCTGTACTGACATGGGCTGAAAGGCTACTCAGCAAGGGTGAAGCCAATACTTTAAAAGCAACATAAAAAGCCAGATTACAGTTTGAAAATGTATACAGGGACAAAGACCTTAATTTTTAGAGACATGTCCTGTGGTCTGATGAAACTAAAATTGAACTATTTGACCATAATGATCATTGTTACATTTGGAGGAAAAAGGGGGAAGCTTGCAAGCCTGACAACACCATCCCAACTGTGAAGTATGGGGGTGGCAGCATCATGTTGTGGGGATGTTTTGCTGCAGGAGGGACTGGTGCACTTCACAAAATAGATGGCATCATGAGGAAAGAACATTATGTGGAAATACTGAAGCAAGATCTCAAGACATCAGCCAGGAAGTTAAAGCTTGGGCACAAATGGGGCTTCCAAATGAACAATGCCCCTGAGCATGCTGCCAAATTAATTAAATACAAAGTGACTTAAGGACAACAAAGGTAATGTTTTGGAGTGGTCATCACAAAGCCCTGATCTCAATCCCATAGAAAATTTGTGGACAGAACTGAAAAGATGTGTGTAAGCAAGGCAGCCTACAAATCTGACTCAGTTACACCAGTTCTGTCAGGAGGAATGGGCCCAAATTCCAGCAAATTACTGTAAGAAGCTTGTGGAAGGAAAACAAAACATTTGACCCAAGTCATACAGTTAAAAGGCAATGCTACCGAATACGAAGGAAATGTATGTAAACTTCTGACTTTGAAGGAAGTCAAAAAAAATTTCTCTTAAGAATTTATTTAGCAAATATATATATATATATATGTTTTGTCAGTCTGGTTGCTGGTCTGGAGTGATCCTACAGGTAGGTCAGGTGGATGCGTTGGTCTTGAGCTGGGGTTCATGGTCTGCAAACACGTGGGAAATTGTCTGTTGTATGTTGTACCTGCATTCTTTTTCTGAGTCAAGATATGATTGAAATGTGCACATCAATTGGTCTTGCCCTGGTGGGCATGCCAGCCTCCAACATGCCAATTGCATGTTTACAGTTCATTCTGCAGATCTGTGGTTTTGTGTAAGCTGAACATTTTGGGGTGGTCTTCTATTGTACCCAGTCAAGGGTCTACCCTGACCTAGGGTGTGCACAGGTATGGACTCTTGTTGCCTGCAAGTATATTCTTATATTTGCACTGTATTATATTAAATGTGGAACTTTTAATAAATTGTGACTTCCTTTCACTAAAATTTGTGTTTGTTTAGTTTTTTTTCCTTGCAAATTTGGAATTTTGAACTTTCCATAAATTGGCTATGTTTTTTGTCTTGTTTAATTTTTTTCTTTCTTCGTTTTTTGTCATTTGTCGGCTGTGGCACAGATGTAGTGTGGCCGACTACTGATAGAAGGGTCAGGGGTTCAATTCCCTCTTTGTCTGCAGTCTGCATGTCAAAGTGTCCTTGAGCAAGACACTGAACCCCCAGTTGCTCCTAGTGGGTCAGGCCAGCACCGGTGTATGGCATCTCTTCCGCTATCAGTGTGTGAATGGGTGGATAGCAGGATCTGCAAAGCATTTTGGTCATCTAGAGATGAGAAAAAGCACTATGTAAGTGAATGCCATTTAGCATTAGACTTTCACAAAATTTGGAGATTTTCTTTCTTTTTAAAAAGACAGAAATTTTGTATGCTTTGTTGCATTTTTGTTCAGTTTATATTAGTGTTTGCACAAACCCTATAGCAGATGTTCAGACATGACTTATGGTGAGCTCAGGAGTTTTGAAACAAATCTTAAAGCTGAGAAAAGATTTAAGATAAATTATTTTTACTGGCATTCACGTTGACTAATTTGGTCCCTATTTAGCATCATGAAGGCAGCAGTGGATCCCAGGAGGCCCATAAAGACCAGTTTTACTCCCTAATTTGAGTAATTTTGTAATTTGTCATAGATTAGCATGACATAAGCACCATATTATGTACCATATGTCAGGGTTTTCTATATGACCCTGGTCATATAGACAACTAGAGTCCACTTTTAAGACCTTTAGGATTGTGGGATATTACAGGGGATAAAACCTTTTTTTTCATTTTTATTTACAAAAACATACTAAAATCACGTAGTAAATCTAATAATTACTGTATCTGCACCGATGGTAATATTCCTGTGTGGTAATATTCCTATAATGCTTCATAATTTTTTTTCACATATAAAAATTAAAAAGAAAGGAAAGGAGGTCCGAGGCCTTCTAGATTCCTTTTGCACCTTGCTGTCATGCTTTAATGTTTTTATGTAAAGCACTTTGAATTGTCTTGTACACGAAATGTGCTATACAAACAAACTTGCCTTGCCTTGTTTTATGCAGTATAAATTGAGGTGTTATACTATCAATCATGATTGATTTGTTTCTTTACTCTGCATGACTGTATTGTGTGTTATTCATAAATCAAACTTTAGGTCAAGTTATTCTTAGGGTGTTAAAAATATCAGAAAATAGTGGAAAATACTATGATATGATATCAAAACACAAATATTATTAAAATACAGATACATTTACACTCATTAAAATCTGTTTTTTCAAAGATAAATGACGCTTTAAATGTTTGATTCAGGATAATTTTTGCTTAAAATTAATAATTAGTGAATCAGTTCCTTCACAATTACATCCCGTGTCTTGAATGACACTAACCCAGAATCAAATCATGCATTATTATTATTATTACCTCAGCCAAGGGAGGAGGTGATGTTTTTTTGCCAGCGTTGGTTTGTTGGTTTGTTATTACCAGTGTTGGGCAAGCTACTAAAAAATTGTAGCTAATTACAGTTACTAGTTGCTTCTTTTCAAAAGTAAATGAGTTACTTTACCAATTACTGCATGAGTAAAGTAACTAGTTACTTGGTAAAGTAACTTTCACGTTACTTTTAAATGCATACTTACTGTACATCATCTTGCACACAAAGCAAGATAATTTAATTAATGGGTTACATTACAGGCTTATTAATGTCAGGCTGAAAACAGACAGTTTCAGACAGAGCTTTTAGAACATGTTCAGTCTGCTTTATCCTGCCTTGAGAGCTCTTATTGAGGGAAAAGCTGAAGAAAATCAACACAAAATTGCTAGTAATTTCCTCATTTTGGAGTGAGAAATATGGTTTGTGGAGTGAGAGAGAGGGAAAATGAGTGACAACCACTCCAAAAGAATGATTTGGCAACACTGCATAAAGCTGTCCATGTATAGCTTACCTTTATGATATAGAGTAATCCAGTGTGCAGTGATCCAACCAACGTCAGCCCCCATCGGTCTATGATGACCACGGAAGAGAATCCTAGATGTCTACTCTGCTGGAACAGCACCACCTGAGGCTGAACAGGCCGATGCGCGAATGGCAGTCCCTGTCACACAGGTCGCACTTGTGGATGGTCTCCGTGCTACTGGGTCTGTGGCGGTTCTTCCTGCGGGTCCTTTTTTCATCTGCTGCAGCAGTCAGTTTCTCTTCACCTGCCTTGAGCTGTCTGGTCAGGGTGCCTCTCCATTTGGAGCGGTCCGTTGCGAGGTCCTCCCAGCACTCTGTGTTGATCTCCAGGGCCTTCATATCTCTCTTGCAGACGTCTCTGAAGCGCAGCTGTGGGCGGCCAGCGTCTCTCCTGTCAATCGCCAGTTCTCTGTAGAGGACGTCTTTGGGGATTCTGCCATCCTCCATACGGTGAACATGGCCTAGCCAGCAGAGCCTGTGCTGCCTGAGTAGAGTGAACATGGAGGGAAGGCCGGCGTGGGACAAGACTTCTATGTTGGGCACTTTGTCCTGCCAGGATATGTCCAGGATGCGGCGAATGCAGCGCAAGTGGAAGGAATTCAGTCTCTTTTCCTGACGGGCGTATGTTGTCCACGTCTCACTCCCATAGAGCAGTGTGCTGATGACACAGGCGTTGTACACTGCCATCTTCGTCTTGACAGAGAGTTTGGGATTCTCCCACACGCGTGTGGTGAGACAAGCGAGAGTGGAGGTTGATTTTCCAATCCTCTTGTTGATCTCTGTATCAAGGGAGAGGTTGCTGCTAATCGTCGACCCCAGATACGTGAACTGATTCATGACCTCCAGCTCGTAGTCGTCGATGGTGAAAGTTGGTGGTGCTTCCGTGCCTTGCGCCAAGACATTAGTCTTCTTCAAGCTGATGGTAAGCCCGAAGTCCATGCATGCCTGGGAGAAGCGGTCCATCAGGGTCTGAAGCTCCTGCTGTGTGTGGGTCGCGACTGCAGTGTCGTCTGCGAACAGCATATCTCTGATTAGAGCCTCGCGTACTTTGGTTCTGGCTTTCAGGCGGACGAGGTTGAAAAGCCTGCCATCAGATCTTGTATGCAGATAGATTCCCTCTGTTGCTGTGCTGAAGGCATGCCTCAGGAGCATAGCAAAGAAAATCCCAAAGAGGGTTGGCGCAAGTACACAGCCCTGTTTCACTCCGCTGTGTATATTGAATGGCTCTGAAACGTTGCCGTCGTACTGCACCATCCCCTGCATGTTGGTGTGAAATGATTCGATGAGGCTTTGCAACTTTGGTGGGCATCCTATCTTTGGCAGGATCTTGAAAAGGCCCTCTCTGCTGACCAGATCGAACGCTTTAGTGAGGTCGATGAAGGCGATGTACAGGGGCATGTTCTGTTCTCTGCACTTCTCCTGAAGTTGACGGATGGAGAATATCATGTCCACCGTCGATCGCCCAGCGCGGAAGCCACACTGAGACTCGGGGTAGATATGTTCGGCAAGCTTCTGTAGACGAACGAGGACAACTCCTGCGTAGACTTTGCCAACAATACTGAGGAGGAAGATGCCCCTGTAGTTGTTGCAGTCGCTTCTCTCCCCTTTGTTTTTGTAGAGGGTGATGATCTTGGCGTCCCTCATGTCCTGTGGTACGGCACCTTCCTTCCAGCACTGGCAGAGAACGTCATGCAATGGCAGCAGTAGGGCGGTCTTGCAGTGCTTGATCAGGTCGGGGGGTATGCCATTGTTGCCGGGAGCCTTGCCAGTGGCCAAGCTATCAATGGCCTTGCTGAGTTCGTCGATGGTTGGCTCGGCATCAAGTTCATCCATGGATGGCAGGCAGTCGATGGCATCAAGGGCTGACGGTGTCACAGTGTTCTGTCTGGAGTAGAGGTCGGAGTAGTGCTCCACCCATCTCTCCATCTGCTTGTTCTTTTCTGTGATCATCTCCCCAGTGGAGGATTTGAGGGGGGCCGTCTTGCTCTGAGCCGGACCAAGTGCTTTCTTGATGCCATCGTACATACCACGGATGTTTCCTGTTATGGCAGTAGTTTGAATGTCTTGACTGAGCTGAGTCCAGTACTCGTTGGTGCAGCGCCAAGCAGTCTGCTGAACTTTGCTTCTCGCAACCCTGAGAATCTGGAGAGTCTTTTCGTTTGGGTACTTCTTATACTCAGCAAGAGCTGAGCGCTTGGCTTCAATGACGGGGGTCATCACGGTCGACTTAGCATCAAACCAGTCCTGTGACTTCGAGGTCTTCCTCCCAAAGGTAGCCAAGGCTGTGCGGTGGATGGTGTTTCGCAGCTCTTCCCACTTCAACTTAGCAGACTCTCCTTCTTGTGGTTCACCAAGTTCCTTCACAAAGGTGGAGGCAAATTGCTCAACAAGTTCTGGTTGGGCCATCTTGCTGGTGTCAATCCATGCCTTTCCAGGCTGTCTGGCGCAGTGGAATTTCTTCAGCTGCAGCTTGACCTTGCAACACACCAATGAATGGTCTGTGTCGCAATCTGCACTCTGGAATGAGCTGGTGATTAGCACATTCTTCAGTGAGGTGCGCCTGGTCAGGATCAAGTCCAGCTGGTGCCAGTGCTTTGAGCGCGGATGTCGCCAGGAAACCTTGTGTTGGGGCTTGGTCTTGAAGAACGAGTTTGTGATGCACAGATCATGATATGTGCAGAACTCTAGCAGCCGCTGTCCGTTGTCGTTCATTCTGCCCGTGCCAAATGGTCCAAGACAGGAGGGCCAGGAATTGTGGTCAGCACCCACTCTGGCATTGAAGTCTCCAAGGAGAATGAGTTGTTCAGAGTTGGGGATGATCCTGACAGTTGTTGCGAGATTCTCGTAGAACTCGTCTTTTGCCTCTGGTGTGGCTGTCAGTGTTGGGGCATACACACTGACGAGGGTGACTGGGCCTTGAGTGGTGTTGAGGCGGAGGGTGAGGAGTCGTGCAGAGCAATTGCTGCCCGGTTCCACCATCTTCATCAAGGTGTTCTTCACTGCGAAGCCCACTCCGTGTTCTCTGTGTTCGTCACTGCCCTTTCCCTGCCAGTAGAATGTGTAGTCCTTCTCTCTCAGTGTGCCTGCGTCAGCCAGCCGTGTTTCCTGGAGAGTGACGATATCCACTTCCAGTCTCTTCAGCTCATTATTGATGATGGCAGTCTTCCTGGTGTCGCTGATGTCCTTGAGGTTAGCAGCGAGTCCTGTCATCATAGTGCGGACGTTCCAAGTTCCCAGTTTTAGAGTTGGTCTCTTTTGTTTTGTTGTCTTGCCTGGTGCGAAGGTTCTCAGCCTGCCGTTCGGACTTCACCTCATCCCCATGCACCCAATGAGGAAAGCAGGCTGTGGCGGGACAACACCTTATTGGCTGGGGGCTGCCCAGCTTTAGGCGGGCGGTAGCTGTCCAGTGAGATCAGATGATCTCTCCCACCATTGGGAAAAACCCCTGGCACCACGCTCTATGCCAATTGAGTGGTGGCTTATAACCGGTAGCTGTCATTCCCCGTGTTTTATCTACGCCGAAGGCGAAGCTGGAGTGTCCTCTCCAGTGATCCGGTGTTCTACCTTCCAGCGTTGGATGTTGGTAGGATTCAAGCCTGGGCAGGAAGATATGGAAGACAAGATGTTGCCCATGCAGCATGTCCCCCCTCTCCACGTCACCGATGAATCCAAAGGAACAGCAGGGCTGCTACAGTTTGGCACCAGCGCCATCGCAGGAGCTGCCAGAACAATGTTGAGCACAACAGAGAACTGCCTTAGGGACTCTGACTCCGGATTTTTCCTCAGGGTTGACTCCCGAAGCCTTTCCCGTGACCAGGTATGCCGCAAGGCAGCAGAGGTTTGAAATCAGGGTTTACCTTCCCCTAGATGGGCTACCTTCCCAGGTTAATGGGCCACCATCTACCCGAAGCATCTGGTTTTAAGGCGCCAGAAATCTGCCCTCGCCCCTTCTCCTATTAGTAAAAGCAGTTCCGCCGGGCTTAGAAACTAAACCACACAGGCAGGCTAGGAGTTGGACTTAGTTGTCAGAGGCTTTTTGAGATGCACGCCATAAGGAGCATTTTATAAGCACTGGGAGCTTAACCCCATTGCTGCTCCTGGCTATGACAACCTCTTGGAACCTCTTGGAAAGTGTCCATTATACACAATCCAAATGTCTGCTGTGACAGAGACAAGATCCAATCCCTCAAATTCCTTTTGGAGATCAAAATCCATTTTTGAACAATCTTTATCCAGGTAGCAAGTAAATGTGTTTTAACTTCCGTGGCTCACAGTCTCAGCTGTCTGATGGAAAGTCACTGTTTATATTACGTCTTCAGTCTGTTACAACGTATCTGGCAATCAGTCGGTTTAATTCTTGCTGGGTCACAAACTGTCAAGATGCATACCTGTGTTTGAAATCCAGCCGTGGCTGTTGAGAATACAGAGATCCACTCTACGGTGTTATTAGCATTACTTAGCACTAGCTTTGTCGGAGGAGCTTGTTGCTGTTTTCAGGCGCTTCTGAAGATTGCAATTAGTCTCAGCCGACACTTTAGTTTGCAGCCCACCAATATGCTTTTATCCTTAACTGTGACAAAGGAAAAACAATCTGTCTATTTCCACAAAAACAAAGTAGCTTCATCTTTTCCCAGCAGGAGCAAGCTCCATTTATGGCTGCTGGCTGCAGCAGTGAAGAGGCTCTTTGCCACAGGTCACATTGACTGACGGCTGCGTTAGCTATGGAGGGTCAGTTTGTATTTATTTGCTGTAAAAAATATCTATTATATTAATAAAATGAGTAATGAGTAACAAGTAACACATTTGATCAAATTTCAGTAACTGTAACGCATTACTGAATTTTTAAACAGTAATTATGTTACACAGCACGATACTGCAAAAGTAGTGGCATTACAGTACTCCCGACACTGGTTATTACAGTGGGGCAAAAAAGTATTTAGTCAACCACCAATTGTGCAAGTTCTCCCACTTAAAAGATGAGAGAGGTCTCCAATTTTCATCATAGGTATACCTCAACTATGAGAGACAAAAGGAGAAAAAAAAATCCAGAAAATCACATTGTCTGATTTTTAAAGAATTTATTTGCAAATTATGGTGGAAAATAAGTATTTGGTCACCTACAAACAAGCAAGATTTCTGGCTCTCACAGACCTGTAACTTCTTCTTTAAGAGGCTCCTCTGTCCTCCACTCGTTACCTGTATTAATGGCACCTGTTTGAACCCGTTATCAGTATAAAAGACACCTGTCCACAACCTCAAACAGTCAGACTCTAAACTCCACTATGGCCAAGACCAAAGAGCTGTCAATGGACACCAGAAACAAAATTGCAGACCTGCACCAGGCTGGGAAGACTGAATCTGCAATAGGTAAGCAGCTTGGTTTGAAGAAATCAACTGTGGGAGCAATTATTAGAGAATGAAAGACATACAAGACCACTGATAATCTTCCTCGATCTGGGGCTCCACGCAAGATCTCACCCCGTGGGGTCAAAATGATCACGAGAACGGTGAGCAAAAATCCCAGAACCACACGGGGGGGCCTAGTGAATGACCTGCAGAGAGCTGGGACCAAAGTAACAAAGGCTACCATCAGTAACACACTACGCCGCCAGGGACTCAAATCCTGCAGTGCCAGATGTGTCCCCCTGCTTAAGCCAGTACATGTCCAGGCCCGTCTGAAGTTTGCTAGAGAGCATTTGGATGATCCAGAAGAGGACTGGGAAAATGTGATATGGTCAAGTTAAGCCAAAATAGAACTTCTTGGTAAAAACTCAACTTGTCGTGTTTGGAGGAGAAAGAACACCATACCTACTGTGAAGCATGGGGGTGGAATCATCATGCTTTGGGGCTGTTTTTCTGCAAAGGGACCAGGACGACTGATCCGTGTAAAGGAAAGAATGAATGGGGCCATGTATCATGAGATTTTGAGTGAAAACCTCCTTCCATGAGCAAGGGCATTGAAGATGAAACGTGGCTGGGTCTTTCAGCATGACAATGATCCCAAACACACCGCCTGGGCAACGAAGGAATGGCTTCGTAAGAAGCATTTCAAGGTCCTGGAGTGGCCTAGCCAGTCTCCAGATCTCAACCCCATAGAAAATCTTTGGAGGGAGTTGAAAGTCTGTGTTGCCCAGCGACAGCCCCAAAACATCACTGCTCTAGAGGAGATCTGCATGGAGGAATGGACCAAAATACCAGCAACAGTGTGTGAAAACCTTGTGAAGACTTACAGAAAACGTTTGACCTCTGCCATTGCCAACAAAGGGTATATAACAAAGTACTGAGATGAACTTTTGTTATTGACCAAATACTTATTTTCCACCATAATTTGCAAATAAATTCTTTAAAAATCAGACAATGTGATTTTCTGTTTTTTTTTTTTCTCATTTTGTTTCTCATAGTTGAGGTATACCTATGATAAAAATTGGAGACCTTCTCTCACCTTTTAAGTGGGAGAACTTGCACAATTGGTGGCTGACTAAATACTTTTTTACCCCACTGTACCTCTGCCAAGGAGGTTATGTAATCGGGGTGGTTTGTCTGTCTGTCTGTCTATCCGTCTGTCTGTTTGTTTGTCTGTCTGTTAGCAGGATTACGCAAAAACTACTGGATGGATTTTGATTTGAATTTCCACCAGATGTAGCTCTTCGGCCAAGGATGAACCCATTAAATTTTGGTGATGATCTGAGAGTGCATACCTCCGCCAAAGACTTTTTTTGTATTTGTGCAGCAGGATTATCAAAAACTACTGGATGGATTTGGATGAACTTTTCATCAGAGATGGTCCTTGGGCTACAGAGGAACCCATAACATTTTGGTGATGATCCCAAAATGGATACCTCCACGAAGGCTCTTATCTTCTCACAGTGTTTTAGCAAGAATACTCCAAAACTACTGGATGGATTTGGATGAAAATTTTACCAGAGGTGGTCCTTGGGCTAGAGAGGATCCAATAACATTTTGGTGATGATCCGAGAACGCATACCTCTACCGAGGCTCTTGTTTTCTCACACTGTGTTAGCAAGAATACTCCAAAACAAACCCATTACATTTTGGAGGTGATCCATGAGGGGTACAAGTATGCATTCTCTTAGTGCTTTTTGTTTGTTTGTTTGTCTGTTATTTATTTATTTTTTTGTATTTCGTATACTTTATTAATATCAGAGGGAAATTCAGGGCGTCCATGTGGATGGATGAGGCAACCACAGTGCGGCGCCAATCCCCACACACATTCACACCTAGGGCCACTTTAAAGTCTTTAACCTAACTCGCATGTTTTTGGCCTGTGGGAGGAAACTGGAGTACCCAGGGTAAACCCACGCAGACACGGGGAGAACATGCAAATTCCACACAGAAGGGTCACTGATGGTCAGGGAGTGGGCTCAAACCCATGACCTTCTTACTGTGCTGCCACAGTGCTAATCACTGCTCTACCGAACCACCCTTGTTAGCAGCATTACTCAAAAAGTTATGAATGGATTTTGATGAAATTTTCAGGAAAGGTGTGTAATGAATTGGGGAACAGGTGATTAGACAGTCCCTCTAGAATTTCGTGGTGTTGCGATCGCATGAATTCATGCAAAATCAGCCAATCAGCACCACTATTGTGCAACCTTGAAACTTTGTCCAATCACCACAACTTTCCCGCAATTTTGCCCAATCCTCGTCAACTTCCAACAATTTCACCAGTCCAATTTGTCTATGCCTGGTGCTGAAACGTTCAATCTACCCAACCAAATGCATTGCTGCACCGCATTCACTTCCATGTTTACAGGAGTATTAATGGAAAACATCAACAAACAGAGTGTGTGTGATTTAAAAAAAAAAAAAAAAGCACTCACCCACAAGGTTTCCAACGCTGTCTCTTCCTCCGTCTCCCCAAGTCTGCCGGTGAACATCTCCGTCCTGACCGCGTGTACGAAGTGCTAGGTTTGTGTTGAAAAATGTCTGCCTGCCCTAAAAGCACCCCGTCACGGGATCGGACGTGAAGAGAGACACTGTACGAGCAATTCAAACACTACAGCCAGTATTTGAACATTTTACACACATCTTTAGAGGTAAAATCATTACTACATCTGGTCAGTGAGCATTAAAGCCGTGAATCTCCGGTCTCGACAGACAAACACCCCCCCCACCCCTGCCGTAAATGAAAGATGTGTGTCTGAAGAGACAAGTGTGTGTGTCAAGACCAACGTGCAGCAGACAGAGAGGTAGGAGTTAGGCACGAAAATAGAGAGAATGTTGTCTGTAACTGTCATAAATCCCTGTGCGCCATTACACGGCACACGAGGGAGAGAATGAAAAACCCAGTCGCAGGAGTAGAGAGTGCTGTGTTTATTGAAGTTCACCAACGTAACAAATCCAATTATCACCAAATACAGTTCAGTCAACCACACAGTATATGGAGAGGTGTAATGACAGAGTTGGCCACCAAGGTTACAGGGTGCCTGCCGAATGCTCAACAGCCTGGTGAATATCGAGCCTGATGCTACAGGGCTGCATTATGCACGAAACAGGAAAGGTGAGCAGCCTAATGCTGCAGGCCTGCTAGCACAGGAGAAAAGGCTAAGAAACATTTACGGGTCTGGAGCTAATTCGGGGCGAGCTGTGCAGTCGGGAGGAAGAAACAGAGAAGCGGACCAACCAAAACACCAAGGAATGGATTGTCTTAAAATGTCCGGCTGAGTTGAACGCAGGGAGTGAATAACATACGCGGAGGAACATGCTGCCACGTATGAATGGGAATGTCCCAACAATCTCCTTCCTCAGCAGTGGCAAACAAACACTCCAAAAGCTAACGAGGAAAGAGATTGCCGGTGTGTGAATGCGTGGGCCAAACTGATTGGGAACAGGTGTGAGAAAGCGCATGTGAATGAGAGTGAATGGAGCGTGTGTGTGTGTGTGTGTGTGTGTGTGTGTGTGTGTGTGTGTGTGCAGCTGACGGAGCTTGACAGGAGGAGAGGGCGTGCCAGAGCTGTCAGAGGGAAAACTAGGATAAATCATAACAATGAGTCAGATTCACAACAGTATCTTTTTTATTCAGAAACACGGACTCCTATAGACAATACAGAAAAAGAGAATAAATTATTTATTTTTTTCCTCTCCGCTCGGTACCGAGTGGTTGGGGACCGTCGGGAGATTTCAAATGAAGGTGCTGCCAATAATTTCCAAATCTCTGCTCTTTAACATGCATTCAATGCAATTTAGCTGTTGTAATGGATATTGTGTTAAAGTCTGTATTGGCTGTTACACAAAAGAGTTTTTCTGTATAGCAGAAGTTTCTGCTTAATTTACAAATAACTGTAATAGGAAACTTTTGACAATCTTGTGCTTTTCTTGTATTGTTATATAGAATATCACTGCAGTAAACTGGAAAAAAACATCTACTTTAAAATTTGTAATTCTTCCCACAACTTTTAGTGCAAAAAACACTCTAAAAACATTGCAACTTTTATCGCAACTTTTTAAAAAAGCTCCCGCAAATTCAGGCTTTTTGGGCCATAACAATCATAAAAACATCCCGTGAAATCCTGGAGGGACTGATTAGATTTTGGTAATGATCTGAGAGTGCATACCTGCACCAAGGACTTTGTTTGTATTTGTGCAGCAGGATTACACATAAACTACTGGATGGATTGGGGTGAAATTTTCAGTAGAGGTGGCTCTTGGCCTACACACAAACCCATTACCTTTGGGAGGTGATCCATGAGTGGATACCTCCACCAAGGCTCAGTCTTCTTGTTGTGGTTTAGCAGGATTACACAAAAACTACTGGATGGATTTTGTTGAAATTTTCACCAGAGATGGTCCTTGGGCTGCAGAAGAACCCATTAGATTTTGGAGCTATCGATGAGCACTACCTCTACCAAAGCCCTATCTTGCAATGTATGGTGGGATGGAGACAGGGAGGTACGGACAGAGGGACGGACAGAGGGAGGGGAGTAAGGAGCCTTGGCAGAGGTAGGCACTTCCTGAGTGCTTTTCTAGTTTGAATTTTATTATCAATTGACTGTAATGTATTCATCACTATTTTACTATATTTGACTAAATATTCAATTCAATTCAATTTTTATATATATATATATATATATATATATATATATATATATATATATACTACCGTTCAAAAGTTTGGGGTCACCCAGACAATTATTTTGTGTTTTCCATGAAAAGTCACACTTATTTACCACCATGAGTTGTAAAATGAATAGAAAATATAGTCAAGACATTGACAAGGTTAGAAATAATGATTTGTATTTGAAATAATAATTTTTTCCAGATATTCAACCTGCTCAAAGGAAGGTTAGTTTTATAGCTTCTCTAACCAGCTAAACTGTTTTAAGCTGTGCTAACATGATTGCACAAGGGTTTTCTAATCATCCATTAGCCTTCTGACGCAATGAGCAAACACATTGTACCATTAGAACACTGGAGTGATAGTTGCTGGAAATGGGCCTCTATACACCTATGTAGATATTGCACCAAAAACCAGACATTTGCAGCTAGAATAGTCATTTACCACATTAGCAATGTATATTAGATATTAGACTGTATTTCTGATTAGTTCAAAGTTATCTTCATTGAAAAAAACAGTGCTTTTCTTTCAAAAATAAGGAAATTTCTAAGTGACTCCAAACTTTTGAACGGTAGTGTATATAGCGCCAAATCACAACACAGGGTTATCTCAAGGCATTTTACAAAAGGGTGGGTTTAGGCCACACTCTTTAATCTATAGAAACCAGCAGAGACCCCTAAGAGCAAGCACTGTGGTGACACAGGTGAGGCAAAACTTCCCTTTTACGGGCAGAAACCCCGAGCAGAACCATTGCTCATAGAGGATGGACATCCGCCTTGACCGGCTGGGTTGAAAAAAACAGGTAGAAAAGTAGGAGGCCTGGCAGTAGCTATGTTCAAAACAAACATAATAAATACAACATTAACATTCACAGCCAGACCTGCCAGTATCAGGCTGGGTTAGGTTCCACATGCAGACGAAAGCCTGGCAGCAGCAACATTTACAGCAGACGAAGTTTTAACTATAGGCTTTATCAAAGACAAAGGATTTCAACTTACTCTTAAATAAAGAGACAGTGTCTGCCTCCCGAACTGAATTGGGGAGATGGTTCCACAGGAGGGGAGCTTGATAACTGAAAGCTCTACCGCCCAAGCTACTTAGATTAGATTAGATTAGATTAGATTCAACTTTGTTGTCATTACACATGTATGAATACAAGGTAACGAAACACAGTTTAGCATCCAACCAGAAGTGCAAAGGACAGCAGTGCAGTATATACGGTAATTAACAGTATGTGCAATTTAAGCAAATATATGCAAATATATGCAGCAGTGCAGAAAGTTAAGAGTACTGTTATGTGCAAATAATGTACAATAAGTTAGATGGGCAGTTATGTACAGGTGAGGATGGTAAGAGATGATGGTAAGAGAGTCAGCGGGGAACTAAGTTCAATAACGTGACAGCTGTTGGAAAGAAACTGTTCCTAAACCTGCTGGTTCTAGTCCGAAGGCTTCTGAAACGCCTTCTGGAGGGGAGAAGCTGGAACAGTCCATGAGCAGGATGGTTGGAGTCCCTAAGAATGCTGCGTGCCCGGCGCAGACATCTTTTCCTGTAGACGTCCTCTATAACTGGAAGTGGAGTCCCTGTGATGCGTTGGGCGGTTTTCACCACCCGCTGCAGCGCCTTACGGTCAGCGACAGAGCAACTCCTATACCAGACTGTGACACAGTTGGTCAGGGTACTCTCTATCACGCAGCGGTAGAAGTTGCCCAGGATGTCAGTTGACAGATGGTTCTTCTTCAGTGTCCTCAAGAAGAAGAGGTGCTGATGGGCCTTCTTGATCAGGCTGGTGGTGTTAACTGACCAGGACAGGTCCTCCGAGATGTGGGTCCCCAGGAATTTGAAGCTGGGGACACGTTCAACAGCTATGCCATTGATATGGATGAGGTCATGTGTCTCTCCCCTCTCCTTCCTGTAGTCCACTATGAGCTCCTTGGTTTTGCTGGTGTTAAGGAGCAGGTTATTGTCAGCGCACCAAGTAGCCAAGTGCTCAACCTCTGCCCTGTAATCTGACTCATCGTTGTCCCTGATGAGTCCAATCACCGTGGTGTCATCTGCAAACTTTATGATGGAATTGGATCCATACATAGGCCTGCAGTCATGGGTGAAGAGGGAGTAGAGGAATGGGCTGAGCACACAGCCCTGTGGTACACCAGTGTTGAGTGTGATGACGGAAGAACGGTTGGGGCCTGACCTACTTCTGGAGACCTTGGGGACCACAAGTAGTTTGGAATTTTGGGAGCGCAAAGCTCTGGTTGGATGATAGGGAACTATAAATTCCTGCAGGTAAGAAGAAGCCAGACTATTAAGGGCTTTATAAGTTAGGAGTAAAATTTTGAATTCAGTTCTATATTTTACTGGGTGCCAATTTAAAGATGGTATAATTGGAGTAATGTGATCTTTTCTTCCTCTTCTTGCAAGGATGCGTGCAGCTGCATTTTGAATGAGTTAGAAAATCTTTATGGACTTATTAAGACAACCTGATAAAAGTGAATTACAATAGTCTAGCCTAGAGGTGATAAAGTTGAGGACAAGTTTCTCTACATCTTTATGAGACAGAATGGGCTTAATTTTAGAAATATTACACAGATGGAAGAAGGCAATCTTAATAGTTTACTGTATATTACTTTAAACCACAGCAATTGCATTTTTTTACTTTAGGATTAGTGGCATATAGTTTAGAGAACATGCATCATGCATTACTTTCTTATTAGGAGTTGTGTTCCATATTTTTCTTTTCTTTTTGACTTTGCCAAAAGCTCTGTAAATGTTCAAGGGTTATTCATTTTGATTTTTCATCTCCATGTCGGTAAAGACAAACTACAAAGTCATTTCCTGCGAAGATTAAATTGAGGGTTCTGTACAAATTGACATTTTTTTGGTATACTTTATTAATCACAGAGGGAAATTCAGGGCATCCACCTGGATGGATGAAGCAGCCAAGGAGCAGCACCAATCCCTTCACACCTAGGGCCACTTTAGAGTCTTCAATTAACCTAACTTGGATGTTTTTGGCTGTGGGAGGAAACCGGAGTACCCGGGGTAAACCTACGTAGACACAGAAAGAACATACAAACTCCACACAGAAGGACCACTGATGGTGAGGGGGTGGGATCCAACCCACAATGATCAGGGGTGAAAGCAAACCCGTGACCTTCTTGCTGTGCTGCCACAGTGCTAACCACTGTTCCACCGAGCTGCCCAGGTCAGGTAAGTCAGGTAAGACATTTCTCCATACCAGCCTACACAATAAGGTATGAAGAACCTCTTTTGTTAGTGTTAGAAGAAGGTTTATTTGGATCTCATTTTTCAGAGGCATGACTCCCAAAGCATTTTACTACAAATCCCAGCTTCAATGAAGTTGAGATGTTGGGTGAAATGCAAATATAAACAGAATACAATAATTCGCAAATACTTTTCAACCTACAGTATATTCAACTCAATATGCTACAAAGACAAGCTGTTTAATGTTCAAGCTGATAAACTTTATTGGTTTTTGCAAATATTCACTCATGATGCCTGCAACAAGTTCTTTAAAAAAGCTGGGACAAGTTCAAGAAAAGACTGGAAAAGTTGAGAAATTCTCAAAATACACCTTTTTGGAACATTTCACAGGTGAACAGGTTAATTGGAAACAGGTGTGTGTCATGATTGGGTAGAAAAGAAACATTCCCAAAAGGCTCAGTCATTCACAAACAAGTATGGGGTGAAGTTCACCACTTTGTGAACAACTGTGTGGACAAATAATCCAACAGTTTAAGAACAATGTTTCTCAACCTAGAATTGCAAGGAATATAGGGTTTTCATCACCTCCAGTCCATAATACCAAAAGAGTCGAAGAACCTGAAGAAATTTCTGCATTTAAGTGGCAAGGCCAAAAACCATCATTGAGTGTCTGTGATCTTCGATCTCTTAGGTGGCACTGTGTTAAAAACTGACATCATTCTTTAAAGGATATTATCACGTGGGCTCAGGAACAATTCAGAAAACCATTATCTGTTAACACAGTTCATTGGTACATCTATAAGTGCAAGTTAAAACTCAACCATGGAAAGGAAAAGCCAAATATCAACAACACCCAGAAACACCATGGGTTGCTCTTGGCCCAAACTCGAGATGGACTGATACAAAGCAGAAAAGTGGACTGTGGTCTGATGAGTCCACATTTCACATTGTTTTTGAAAATCATGTACATCATGTGCTCTGGGCTAAAGAGGAAAAGGACCACCCAGATTATTATCAGTGCAAAGTTCAAAAGCCAGCATTTGTGATAGTCTGGGTGTGTTTTAGTGCCCATGGCATGAGTAACTTGCACATCTGTGAAGGCACCATTAATGCTGAATGGTACATACAGGTTTTGGAGCAACATATACTGCCATCCAAGCAACGTCTGTTTTCAAGGACGTCGCTGCTTATTTCAGCAAGACAATGCCAAGGCACATTCTGGATGTGTTACAATGGCGTGGCTTCATAGTAAAAGAATGTGGGTACTAAAATTGCCTGCCTCCAGTCCATACCTGTCTCCCATTGAAAATGTGTGGCACATTATGAAGGGTCAAATACAACAATGTAGACGGACTATAGAACAACTGACATCATACATCAAGCAAGAATGGGAAAGAATTCCACCTACAAAGCTTTAATAAGTAGTGTCCTCAGGTCCTAATCGCTTAATTGAGTGTTGTTCACAGGAAAGGTGATGTAACACAGTGGTAAACATGCCCCTGTCCCAGCTTTTTTGGAATGTGTTGCAGGCATCAAATTCAAAATGAGTGAATATTTGCAAAAAACAACAAAGTTTATCAGTTTGAACATTAAATATCTTGTGTTTGTAGTGTGTTCAATTGAATATAGGTTGAAAAGGATTTACAAATCAATGTATTTTTTGTATACATTTTTATGTAAATAAAATGTACAGTGGTGTGAGAAAGTGTTTGCCCCCTTCCTGATTTCTCATTTTTTGCAGTTTTTAAATGAAGGTGTTTATTATTAAGGGAAAAAAAAATTCAAATCTACATGACCCTGTGTGAAAAAGTGATTACCCCCTAAGCCTAATAACCGGTTGGGCCACCCTTAGCAGCAACAACTGCAATCAAGCATATGCGATAATGGCAATGAGTCTGTCACAGCACTGTGAAGGAATTTTGGCCCACTCATCTTTGCAGAATTGTTGTAATTCAGCCGCATTGGAGGGTTTCTGAGCATGAACCGCCTTTTTAAGGTCATGCCACAGCATCTCAATCAGATTCAGGTCAGGACTTTGACTAGGCCACTCCAAAGTCTTCATTTTGTTTTTCTTAAGCCATTCAGAGGTGCTGGTGTGTTTTGGGTCATTGTCCTGCTGCAGAACCCATGTGCGCTTCACCTTGAGGTCACGAACAGATGGCCGGACATTCTCCTTCAGGATTTTTTGGTAGACAGCAGAATTCATGGTTTCATTTACCACAGCAAGTCTTCCAGGTCCTGAAGCAGCAAAACAGCCCCAGATCATTACACTACCACCACCATATTTTACTGTTGGAATGATGTTCCTTTTCTGAAATGCTGTCTTACTTTTATGCCAGATGTAATGGGACACACACCTTCCAAAAAGTTCAAGTTTTGTCTCGTCAGCCCACAGAGTATTTTACCAAAAGTCTTGGGGACCATCAAGATGTTTTCTGGCAAAATTGAGATGAGCCTTTATGTTCTTGTTGTTCAGCAGTGGTTTTTGTCTTGGAACTCTGCCATACAGGCCATTTTTGACCAGTCTCTTTCTTATGGTGGAGTCATGGTGGTGCGGTGTGGTGGCACAGTGGTTAGCACTGTGGCAGCACAGCAACTCACCCTTGGCCATGGGATCCAGGGTTTGATCCCAGCCCCTGACCAACAGTGATCTGTGTGGAGTTTGCATGTTCTCCCCATGTCTGCGTGGGTTTGCTCCGGGATTTCTCCAGTTTCCTCCCACAGGCCAAAAACATGCAGGTTAGGTTAACTGGAGACTCTAAAGTGTCCCTAGGTGTGAATGGTTGTGTGAATGGTGAAAGGATAGCGCCGTACCGTGGCTGCTTCATCCATCCAGGTGGATGCCCTGAATTTCCCCTCTGGGGATCAATAAAGTACACAAAATCAAAAAAAAAAAAAATCAAAAAATGAGCACTGACCTTAAGTGAGGCCTGCAGTTCTTTGTATGTTGTTGTACGGCCTTTTGTGACCTCTTAGATGAGTTGCCGCTTACTCCTGGTAAGGTTCACCACTGTTCCATGCTTTTGTCATTGGTGGATAATGGCTCTCACTGTGGTTTGCTGGCATCCCAAAGCTTTAGAAATGGCTTTATAACCTTTTCCAGACTGATAGATGTCAATTACTTTGTTTCTCATTTGTTCCTGAATTTCTTTGGATTGCAGCATGATGTCTAGATTATGAGGTTCTTTTGGTCTACTTCACTTTGTCAGGCAGGTACTATTTAAGGCTGTATTCACACTAGGATAGTCCAGGAGTCTCTGTTCGACTCGGCAAGGGATGGCAAGAATTTTTACACCTTTGTTTGGTTCAGTTTGCATTCACACAGCACTTTACTCAAGCGGACCAAACTGCTTGGACAACGTGACACAGTTACAACAGCTGCTCGTTTGCGGCACTGTAGCCGGAGCCACCACTGACCAGGAAGAAAAAATCTTGGTGAAGAAGAGAAATCCGGCTCATCAATTGGCCAGGACCGGTGTTATGCCAAGAATTGCTTGCCTGCCAAGAATTGCATCCCATGCACCACAACTAAAAACTATAACACTACTGCCAGGCTTGTAACCATTTGTGTATTTCTAGAAGTACCCATTATATACTGCTCAAAAAAATAAAAGGAACACTTTGAAAACATCAGATTTTAATGGGGAAAAAAAAGCTGGATATCAAAATTGTGGCAGGCTAGCCCAGCTTACTCAGATTAAAGGAACACTTTTTAATCTGAGTAAGCTGGACTAGCCTGCCACAATTTCGATATCCAACTTATTTTTTCCCATTAAAATCTGATGTTTTCAAAGTGTTCCCTTTATTTTTTTGAGCAGTATACATTTTTAGAAGTAAAAATTGTTTTTACCTCTTGTAAATTATCCTTAAATTATGTTTATTCGATGATGGGATGCCATTCTCGGCAAGCAAGCAATTCTCAGCATAACACCATTCCCTTCAGTAAGATGTTTATGTGCCACAAACTAATAAAAATGAAAAGCTCCACTCTCTGTGTTAACCCTCCGTGCCTCCATCATGTCGCTAAGCGTTTTAAAAACATCGGTATTCTTGTGTATAGCCACAAGCAGCTGAGAAATCTGGTTCTCAGACCAAATATCTACCAGAGCCTGCATCTCACTCCTCACTACTCCAAGTCCAAGAGACATTTTTTTAAACTTTTCTCCTCAGTTTTCTCTGATAAAAGTATTTCTTGGATCCACGCAGTTGACTTTATTGTTCGTTTCTACCCACAAAATGGGTAGAAACGAATGGGGCGGCAGTGGCTCAGGAGGTAGAGCTGGTCGTCCAATAACCACATGGTTGGTGGTTTGAATCCCGCTCTCCCCAGGTATCCTGCCGTTGTGTCCCTGGGCAAGACACTTCACCCCAATTGCTCCTGGTGGGTCTGGAAGCGCCATGTTAGGTAGCATGCCGCCATCAGTGTGTGAATGTGTGTGTGGATAGCAGGATCTGTAAAGTGCTTTGGTCATCAAGAGATGAGAATAAAAGCGCTATATAAGTGAAGACCATTTACCATTCAAAATGGAGGCTGAAGAACCAAGAGTTCTTCAGCTGAATCAGGATGTTGGATTTATTTACCCACAGATTCCTACCACGGACGTGCTGTCAGGAAACACACATCAGGTTTTCAATAGAGACAGCTTTTTCAGGTGAGTGGGAACTTCATCTGTCTGTATCTCACCCAGATGGTGAATTAATGTCTTTTCATGCATTTACACTGAGTTATAATGTAACTGTGCTACGTGAAAAATTCGCCCATTCGCGTTTGATGTGAAGGCACCTTTACAGTAAATGCCCCTTTCTCTTCTCACTGTGTGTTGCTGTGGTAACACAAATGCCGAGGGGCACATCCGCCCTTTGGTCTGCTGGATACTCCGTTTGCATTCACACGGCAAGCGAAGCGCACCAGACTGTGTTTGCAAGCACCCCCCCCCCCTTTTCAGGGGGACCAGAGTTCGCTTATTTGGTGCTGCACCAGAGTTCTAGGTGCATTCAGACGGTGCCAAACGAACCGAACTATCCACGGAATACACACTTTTGTCCTTTAGTCCGGACCAAACAGTGACCGTGTGGATGCGCCCTAAGTGATTTCTTGATTGAGAACAGGTGTGGCAGTAATCAGGCCTGGGTGTGGCTACAGAAATTGAACTCAGCTTTCCAAAGATGTGATAAACCAGTTAATTTATGTTTTAACGAGGGGGGGGGGGTCACGTTTTCACACAGGGCCATGTAGGTTTGGATTTTTTTTTCCCGTTAATAATAAACACCTTCATTTAAAAACTGCATTTTGTGTTTACTTGTGTTATCTTTGTCTAATATTTTAAATTTGTTTGATGATCTGAAACATTTAAGTGTGACAAACACAAAAAAGTGAGAAATCAGGAAGGGGGCAAACACTTTTTCACACCACTGTATGTATGTTTTTTGTTTTATTTACATTTTTACTCAATGTCCCAACTTCACTGGAATTGGTGTTTGTATATATGACAACAACAGACAAATTGCACATGTAAAAAAAAAAGTTGTACTGCATAGAGCAAATGGAAAATCATATAAACAGTTAACATAAAAAGAGTGTGCTCCTTAACAGTGGTTAAAAGTTAGCCAGGTTTGATTTCACTGAAAAGAAAAAGGTTCTTACATAAAAATATTCATTCAGTATATTTTTGTAATGCCTCTCTAAGCTGAACATCTTGGACAAAACAATAAATTTGGTCTTGCTGTGAAATATCCCTTTAATTTCACTATGGGCAAGCCACAGTTGTGTACTGTTACCATGTATATTTATTTGTATAGCCCATTGTAGACAACTTCACATTCAATCAAGATGTTCTATTCAATTATCCCATCTGACCAATTTTAGATGTGTATCTGCTTGTTTGAAATCCCGTTTCATTCTTACTAATGTGTCGCTATTAGCCTCAGTTACAGTATGTGTCTGTTTTCATATCAGACATGATTGATTAAAACAGTACTCTGAGTTTGGATTCAAGTGTGGCCACTACAGTGAGGCCCTGCTGCCTGATTGAATGCCTCTGTGTGAGCAGCTTGCATTTGGTTTCTCTCTGGATGCCACTGAGACGCCAGCCATATCAGCGCGGTGCCTTGTATCTGCCAAAGGAAGATCAGTGAGGAAGTCACAGACATGCCCCAGGTCTTATCTTTTATTGGCTGGCTCCTCTGAGGCTTATCTTTTATTGGCTGGCTCCTCCGTCAAGCTTATCTTTATTGGCTGACTCCTCCTGAGGACAGCCTGTAAGATGTGCAGGGCTGACGTGGAGGTGGAGGGGGTTGCGAGGAGGGGGCGCACGGCCAGGATGACTGGACCCGTCACAGATAGCTCTATCACCAGTGTGGGAAAAACACACAACACTGTTTCCACCTTAAGGACAAAGACACAGACTAACAGAATCACTGCTGCATCACCACTTCCTCTCCTTCCTACTCCATCCTCGGCTGCTGTTTTGAACTTGCGTCACTTTCATGTTGCTCTTTGGGGGTCTTTTTATTTTGTTTCCTAAGGCCAAAGCCACACCAGTATTTGAAATATATGGCACTCATTTTATCTCAGTTGCAAATATAGGTTTCCCACCCACCCCCAGCCTACACACAAATAATGATCATGACATCACCCTGTGATTTACCAAGTCCTGAGAGGAGCCTGGAGACAAGCTGCTGTGTAACGATGTCAGTCAAGGTGAGGCTTTAATAGAGAAACCACACATTCATAGAGTTAGCTACCTGTCAACCACGGGGTATGTGCTAATTACAAATACCTGCTTTATGGTCCTTCCAACTCCATAAAGTTCAAAATTAACAGTAGTTGGCTATAGTGTAATATTAAAATAGTCAGTGAGATGATAAACTCATCAAGAAAGTCTCACTGTATGACAGTCAAAGCAACGTTTTCTCACAGATTTTTATACAAAAGGACTTCTCTGAACTTTGGAGTCACCATCTACTGGCCATTTGAGAGAATGCATTAAGGCATTAGACGCTCCCTCCTTATAGAGGCAAATTGTCACACGGGTTAAGTTGTCACACTGGTCATTTCTCCAATACCAGAGGTGCTATCTCAAAACTGAAATAGTCATTTTATGTGCAAAGATGTTCTATTGTCAACTTCCTGCTCAACGCTGATCATACTCACTCTAATCTGAGTTGAGGACATTTTTTCTTTTCATTTTTCATCATCAAAAGTAAAAAAATGACATGTTTTACTTTATGTAATAAATACCTGTCAAGTGATATGGTTTCGCCGTATTTTAATACGGGGAAAATGCAATTTTAGCAAATACGGGCGTATTGCCATTTCTGTACGCCAAAAAGAAAAATATACAACGAAAAAAAAATTTATTGAGAGAACCTAAAATCAACTGAACAGTAATTCGATGCCTGGCGAAATTGAGCGCACCTAAGCAGTCTTTTGTGATTTTCAAAATGGTTTCATGCAGCACGCCGCCAGCGAAGAAAACAAAGCTTTGTCACGACTCGCCGCTCATCATCTGCCTCAGCTGCGCGCACACCTGCGCCTCGTCAGCCGCGAGCTATTTAACCCACTCAGCCCTGTGCAGCGGTCTGGAGCCGTCTGTTCGCATCGGCACTTCTTCGCAGCTGGATCGTCTCCTAAACGACAGCTAAACTACGCTTCTACGTAAGCATACCTTCCCTTACCTTTTGCAAGTCTTCTCCCCTGTGCACAGGTGGATTCCTTGGCGGCGAACACCCCGTCATTGCCATCCTACCCTCACCGTCGTCACAGGCTCTGCAGGACGCTGTCTTCTGGGCTTCTCCCTTGCCAACGCCAGCCACCTGTCGTCCACAAGTAAGCAGCACACTGCTCATTATTCCTGTCCAGGTGTGGTGCCCTTTACCCCTGTCCTCTGTTCTCTCCATAGGGTTGCCCGGCTGTACGGCGCACCGCTCTGCTTCCTGTGCATCGGCGTTCACCCTCACCACATATACATATCTCACACATCCCTCCATACACGCCTGCTTGTTGAATAAAGCTGTTAAATCTACCCTGAGCCTGCGTGCGTGTTTCCTGAGCCGGACATTATGTCAAGCTTGAAGAAAAGGGAAATCGAGAGACTGGATGTCACCGAAAAGAATGGGAGAGTCTGAGCTTCGAGAAGGGAAAATACGCTGGGTGGATCAAGGCTTCTCCAGAGGGCCCTACACACTCCTTCTGTGTTCCATGTAGGAAGAACATAAAAGTGACTGCATCGGGGATTTTCGACCTGAAGTCGCACTTCGCTACACAGGGCCACAAAAACTGTGTAGCCAAATCAAAAACGTATCGATGGATGGATGAACATTTTCAGCCAGTGAGAGAACCGACGCCTTCCAAATCCAATGCATCACTAGCAGAAGTGATGTTTTGTCATTTTGTGGCAGAGCACAATCTACCCCCATCGGTGGCAGATCACTTCAGTGATTTGGTGTCAACATTGTTTCCTGACAGCAAGAGCGCTCAAGACTTTGCTTGCAAAAGAACCAAAACGACCATGATCATCAAAGAGAGCCTGGCGCCTGCCTACACAGAACAAGTCATAGAAGCATGCAGGAAGGGGCCTTTCTCAATCATGGTCGATGAGAGCAACGACAAGAACACCGAAAAGCGTCTCGTCATCCTTGCAAGAATTTTCGATGGGGAGATGTCCCAGACCAGGCTGCTGGACATGCCCATTCCAGCATCAGGAAAAGCCACCGACATTTTTGCAGAAATTGACAACTTCATGAGGTACGAAATGGATTTTTTTTTTTTTTTTTGCTTGCATACAGACCACTTTTGACCAAATTCTTTTATTTTTTATTTATTATTTATTTATTTATTTTTAGATTGCACAATATTCCATGGGAATTGTTTGTTTGGTTTTTGTTTGTTATTTTTTTGCTTCAGTTTTCTTTCATCTGCCGATAAATACAGTTTTTAAGTACTCAGTACAGATGTGAAAGCCCCCCCAATAAGGGAGGCATGAGGTGTGCCTTGACAGGTATGGTAATAAAACTTTGTTTAGTATGGCTATTTAAAATTATGTTTTGGTTTTTTTTTTACAAGACAAAGGAGACATTTAGGTGTCTTTTGATACTTTAACTGCAATACCTACAGTATGTTCTGCTGATTTTGAGATTTGGCTCAAAATAGCTCACATGTTAATTTGGGTCATTGTCACATACATGTTTGGGCTTCTGCCCATTCTGTCAAAATGTTAAAATATAAAAATTTCTAAGTAAAGAAAGGTTTTAATATGTTTACTATAGCCATATGACCCAAGAAGAAACTTTAGATAGTTAAAACCCACAAACACACCATGTTTGAATGAATGGGACCCTTGCGGGTTAGGATTAGAAAAACATGGGGGTCTATTTTGAACACATTACAGCTGTAACTGTAAGTCTTGTCACATGACAGCCTTATCTAATACGTTAATAATCCCATAGTGAGGATGTCACTTTCTAAAGCCAAAAATGTCCTTCCACCTTGGTCCTGTGACACAGAGGGGCCCTGAAGAACAGCATCATATTACGTGCTATCTTGGAAACCAGGCTGGTATAGACCTATAATGCATCTTGCTGAATGATTTATAGTAGATTTACAGGTTCTCTGAAACACAAAAATCAAATGTACTTTTATTTGCATAAATACATTTTGCATTAATGCCACCACTGCTCTTGTTAATTATATTCTACATTTCCTTTTTTCATGCAGACAGTGATATACTGGTGAGCTGCTTTCAGTCAGAGGTCGACTTGTTGCTAATCACCTGTGCCATCATCTTGTATTCTTTGTGTGTGTGTGTGTGTGTGTGTGTGTGTGTGTGTGTGTGTGTGTGTGTGTGTGTGTGTGTGTGTGTGTGTGTGTGTGTGTGTGTGTGTGTGCCTGCTTGCGTGCGTGCGTGTCTGTCTGTCTGTCTGTAAAATGACAGAATAAGATGCTGTATTCTCATCACTTGTTTCCTGGAGTCTGGTCTATCACTGAGACAAACTGCAGATCTGTTACAGGAACTGCTGTTCACAGGCGTCACACTCTTTTATCAGCCAGAGGAAAGCTGATAACTGAACCCTGCAGGCCCCAGCAGAGTGATAATTAGCCTGTTTAAGAGACTTAGACACCTTCTCTTGGTGCCTTTGCTGACACCTATGTACGTGTTTGCAATTTGGAAACAGATGCTTGTTTTAATTAAACACAGTCAGATGTGATGTCTGACAAATGCAAATCCAGAAAACGTGTTGCATCTTTAGCAAAATGACAAAATGTAGAATGTGCAAATACGAAATATGTTGCAAAACTGACAATGCAATGGAACCGACTCCAGGGACAAGACAAAGTGGAATATCACATAGATCCAACACAAAGGGGGCTTTCTGAAGCTCCAGTGTGTTGCCATTAAAGAGAACCATGTTTCTGGATTTGCATCTGTTGCGATGTCTGGCAACACATGTGATGTAATTGTGATGAAGAGCTTTCCTTAATTTGATTTTGTTTTGTGCAGTTGTTTCCTGAAGTTGTGGTGCATTGATTCAGGGCCACTGCAAGTAATTTTAACAGTATCAAAACCAATATTAATACAAGTGTTGATAGCAAGTAAAGCAGCTACATTTTCTCTTATTGAATATCACTAGTGCATTGCCCATAGAACGTAAGTATTACTGTCTGAAACAGGTATCACAATCAGGCTTTACAGGCCCAAATGTATGCCGTTATGATCAGGTGAGCGCACTCCCCCTCCCTTTCTGTGGGAGGTTCTCCATCAGGCTCCCGGCTCCCGCAGGTCATCAACACACCTGTGTGAGTGGACGCACCTGCTGCCTCTTCTCTGCCAGTGCTTTAAAGGATATCTGTTCGTGAACGCTCCGGCGCTGGCTCATTGGGTATAGCTGCCTTAATCGGGAGATAGAATTAAACGTGTTTTTGGGAAATCAGCCTAACACTCCTTTTTGTCCTCTCTCCTCAGGTTGCTGCCATCTCCGCGGTGCATCTCTGAGGTTGCTGCGCGCTCACCTGCCCCATCATCATCTCCACTCCAGACTGCCTTCTCCACCCGGTCAGGCTCTCCTCCCAGCTCTGCTCCTCTGCCACTTCCCGCCAGCTCTGCCCTGCTGGTTCCTCCGTCTCCGCTGGGTTTCCCTGCCGGGCTCTCTGCTCACCTATTGTAAGATCTACCCTTGTTTATCCATTGCTCTAGCCTCCCTCCTCATTCCTAACCAGCTCTCGTGTCCATCTCTTCACAGGCTGTGTGTTCCTCTGGCAAGTGTCGCTTTTCCTTACAGCAGAATGTTGTTTTCAATAAAGTTGTGTTAAACGTTGCCCCTCTGTGTGGTGTGCATTCTCTGGTGTTAGCAGCCTGCACGTGAGCTTTTCCCTCTCGCAATCATGACAGTAGGCTGTGTTTGAAAGTGGAATACAAAGAGGTGTAGGCTAAGTGTAGGCATTCACCTGTTAGACTTTGACAAATATAAAAGGGACTAAATGGCACTAAGATTTATTTGATCATGTGAATATTAATTACAGAATACCTAATTATTGAAAATGAATGGGACATCCAATATTGGTGACTGTTTCAGATCCCTTGTTTATTTGTTTGTCAGATCACTTATTTGTGTGATTTATTTTATCACTTATTCAAGATAATAGGATATCTAGCACTTTGGGGAATGGGAGTTGTTCAGTCATCATAAATATTTTAGTTTATACCACTGTTCAGTGATGGAGTTCAGTGTAATATTGAATTTCTTCTGTGTATCGTCAATAAACTCATGCAGTACTATGAGACCCATTGGCTGCTGCTTTACCGGTGTGCCTCCGAAGGACTGCGATCCACCGGTTCAGCTGCTGCTCCTCCCGACGCACCTGGTATTCTTCATTCTGAATTATCCATTACACCTACGCAATCATAGCAGCTTTATGGTATAATTATTTAAGCATTAAACCTTAAGTCTATCTTTTGTCGCTATTTGCACTATGGGTAGCGTTACTGTACATGGACTGCTGTTGTTGTTTTCCCAGACTTATTCCTTTTCTTTTGTTTTTTGCGCACAACACTGAAAAGAGAGAGAAACTCCATTTCAGTTCTCCTTGTCATGTTCTGAGCACTGGGGTTCCGCTGTGCTCAGTCAAATTGTCTGTTATATATTTGTATATTTGTTGTATTTTTGGGTTCTTAGTTTCCTGTCATTTTATCCTTGGTTGGTTTTCATATATCTTGTATTATTTCTTAGTTCTACTCATTATCCTGGTTATGTTCATCGCAATCTTATTTATATATTTGGTACTTGCTTGTATTTATCCTTCAGCTTTTATTTGTCTTTATTTTAGTTCTTGTTTTATAAATGTATTTTTGCTAGTTCCTTTTTTATCCTCCTCTCTCTTTCTCTCTCCGGGGCTGCAGCTGTCAGTGGCACTTCCGGGTTTTGCTCTGATAGTGGGCGGTGCTCCTGTCAAGCTGTCAGTCCCGTCTCCTCTCCTCTTAATGTCAATTATCACTGTTTTCTTTTTGCATTACCGACTGCACTATGTGGTACTCCACAATATCTGCTGCTCGCTAATATATTTAAAAATTGCTTGACTAGTAATACTTATTCATATTCTACATTTTATTGCATGTATAGTTTTTTATTTCTATCTTTATTTTTAGCATGTTTAATGTTGCAGCATTGCACCGAGACAAATTCCTAGTTTGTGTACTACATGAACAATGGCAATAAATCTGATTCTGATGACTCACAGCTGATCTTAATTGTGTAATCACTCTCACCTCCTGCCTTATTTAAGCCCACAGTGTTGATCATCCGGTGCTGCGGTCTTCTCGGTGTTCAGATGTGCTCTCCTAGTCTGCATCATATTTGTAAGTACCTTTTTGCTCTGACAGGTTCCCCTGTCCATCTACGGTTAGTGTGGTTGCTAGTAGTCCTGACAAGCTTCCCTCATCTTCCTGTGTTTTTTCATATGCCTTAGCCTTTCAGCTATTCTGGGCAAAGTGACTCCTATCTGGCCATCCCTATTATTCTGTGTTTTTGTGTTTTGTGGATTGTGGACTCTATGTTTATCAGTTTTTGCAAGTTTTGTGCTTTTGTTATTTTATGCACTTGGTGCCTGGAGTTATTATATACGTAACAGTACTTTTGTTCCTTGTGCACGGTGTGCCTTGTGTTATTATTAAATACGCGACTCACAGTTCCTGCATGTGGTGTCGTCAATCAGCCCCGTAAGGGCAGAGTTCATGACAGAAAACCGGTAAAGACGGCCAGTAAAGACGCAAGCGGTCTGTGAGTTTGCTTTTTGTTTTTTCCCCTCCTGCACTTTTTTTTTGTCCAGAGTTTTTTGGGGTGTATTTACACCATGGACTTCTGATTATTTGGACTGAGTGAGGAGGAGAGTGGGGTGGCAGAACTCATCATGCTTTTTGCCTCAAAAGCTCGAGCCACCCACACTCCCAAGGTCACCTTTGGTTTTGTGGACAGCTCACAGGACCTGTGAGCTGGTTGCCAACCACCAATCAAATCTAGAAGAAGAAGAAGAACATGTAAGTATTTTAATCTCCATATATAGTGCAGTGTATATTTTTTTTTTTTAGATTTTTAGATTTAGTATACTTTATTGATCCCCAGAGGGGAAATTGAGGATCATCCACCACCTGGATGGATGAAGCAGCCACGATACGGCGCTATCCCTTAACCATTCACGCACACATTCACACCTAGGGCCACTTTAGAGTCTCCAGTTAGCCTAACCTGCATGTTTTTGGCATGTGGGAGGAAACCGGAGAAATCCCGGGGTAAACCCACGCATACACAGGGAGAACATGCAAACAACACACAGATCACTGTTGGTCGGGGGCTGGGATCGAACCCATGATCCCACGATCCCCACAATCCCCCGACCAAGGGTAAACTGTGCTGCCGCAGTGCTAACCACTGCGCCACCGTGCAGCAGTTGTATTGTCTGTGTCTGTCCTGTCATCTCCCAGTATGGAGGGGTTATACACATACTGGCCCCTCTCTCCGTATCCATGGACCCTCCAATGAACCAGCTACAGACGTGGACAAAATTGTTGGTACCCCTCTGTTAATGAAAGAAAAACCCACAATGGTCACAGAAATAACTTGAATCTGACAAAAGTGGTAATAAATAAAAAGTCTATGAAAATTAACCAATGAAAATCAGACAATGCTTTTGAATTGTGGTTCAACAGAATTACTTTAAAAAACAAACTCATGAAACAGGCCTGGACAAAAATGATGGTACCCCTAGAAAAGATTGAAAATAATGTGACCATAGGGACATGTTCAACCAAGATGTGTCCTCTAATTAACATCACAGTTGTCTACAAACTTGTAATCAGTCGGCCTATTTAAAGGGTGACAAGTAGTCACTGTGCTGTTTGGTGACATGGTGTGTACCACACTAAACATGGACCAGAGGAAGCAAAGGAGAGAGTTGTCTCAGGAGATTAGAAAGAAAATTATAGACAAGCATGTTAAAGGTAAAGGCTATAAGACCATCTCCAAGCAGCTTGATGTTCCTGTGACTACAGTTGTACATATTATTCAGAAATTTAAGATCCACGGGACTGTAGCCAACCTCCCTGGACGTGGCCACAGGAGGAAACTTGATGAAAAATGGAAGAGACGGATAATACGAATGGTAACAAAAGAGCTCAGAACAACCTCTAAACACATTCATGGTGAACTCCAAGGTCAAGGTACATCAGTGTCAGATGGCACCATCCGTCGTTGTTTGAGCCAAAGTGGACTTCATGGGAGATGACCAAGGAGGACACCACTGTTGAAAACAAATCATAAAAAAGCCAGATTGAAATTTGCCAAACTGCATGTTGACAAGCCACAAAGCTTCTGGGAGAATGTCCTATGGACAGACGAGACAAAACTGCAACTTTTTGGCAAGGCACATCAGCTCTATGTTCACAGATGCAAAAATGAAGCATACCAAGAAAAGAACACTTTCCCTACTGTGAAACATGGAGGAGGTTCTGTTATATTCTGGGGCTACTTTGCTGCATCTGCCACAGGGTGTCTTGAATCTGTGCAGGGTACAATGAAATCTCAAGACTATCAAGGTATTCTAGAGAGAAATGTGCTGCCCAGTGTCAGACAGCTTGGTGTCAGTCACAGGTCATGGGTCTTGCAACAGGATAATGACCCAAAACACACAGCTAAAAACACCCAAGAATGGCTAAGAGCGAAACATTGGACTATTCTAAAGTGGCCTTCTATGAGCCCTGATCTAAATCCTATTGAACATCTGTGGAAGAAGCTGAAACATGCCATCTGGAGAAGGTACCTTTCAAACCTGAGACAACTGGAGCAGTTTGTTCATGAGGAGTGGGCCAAAATAGCTGCTGAGAGGTGCAGAAGTCTCATTGACAGTTACAGAAATCGTTTGATTGCAGTGATTGCCTCAAAAGGTTGTGCAACAAAATATTAAGTTAAGAGTACCATCATTTTTGTCCAGGCCTGTTTCATGAGTTTGTTTTTTAAAATAATTCTGTTGAACCACAATTCAAAAGCATTGTCTGATTTTCATTGGTTAATTTTCATAGACTTTTTATTTATTACCACTTTTGTCAGATTCAAGTTATTTCTGTGACCATTGTGGGTTTTTCTTTCATTAACAGAGGGGTACCAACAATTTTGTCCACATCTGTATGTCTTCCATGTCTCCAAAAACCCAGATAAGTGCACTACTTTGTCCTGCTGTGGCCTCGGTCTGTCTCCATGCCTCTGCATGACATCACTGACCAAAAAACAAGAAGTGTGTCTGTGTATGGAGGTGGTTGGCAGATTGTCTTAAAGTTGCCACGACAACAGCATCATCTGTCCCAGGGGTGGGAGGGGTGGTGGTGGGGGCTTATCACTCTGAGAAGCTTTTAAAACACAGGAGGAAAAAAGGAGTTGAGGCTTTAGGAAGCAGAGCTTGATGGGTAAATAAGTTACCCTAGATCCATCTCCGCCATTTAAGACCAGTTCCCGTATTCTCCCAACATTAACTGAATACACTGTGAGGGTGTGCTTTGGTGCATTTGTGAGGTCCAGTTTGTTTCAGCTGATCTCCAAAGCCATGGACAGACAGATAGCATACAGAGTGCTATATTTTTTTTTAGCAAGATTTATTTTTGGATACTTTTTACCTTTACTGGACAGATACAGTTAAGAGAAGGACAGCTAATGGGGAGAAGAGCAGTAGAGAGGCATGGAGGAAGGACTGCTCTGACAGGGAATTGAACCAGAGATCCAGGGTTTGCCAGAGATGAGCTTCAAAAGCCCACCAATCCAGTACTTAACTGGTAAAGTCAGAGGTGTTATGGTCACAAGGTGAGAACATGGTCACAGTCACAGCAATTAGTAATCATCTCATTACCTGCAGCTGCTCCCATTTGCACACCTGAACTGATTATGGGCTGGAGTATAAATAGACCTCACTTGCCTCCTGTCCCTTGTGGGTTTACCTCTGCTTAACGGACTGCTGTGAATGCTGATTGTCCTGCTTCCCTGTGCTCTTGTGTGCCTACCTCTGTTCTCATCTGCTGAAAGACCATACAACCCCTTGGAATTTACATAAGCCTGCAGAACTACTCATAGCAACTTAATCCTATCTTAGAAGTGTTCCTCTCACCCCTCCGTCTCCGTCTCCCTTTGTCCACCCTGAAAAGGAAAACAAGTAAGGTTAATCGTCTTGCAATGTCAACTAACTAAAGCCTTACAGGATCAAACCCCCGGACATGGAGAACCTCCATGCTCACCTCTGATGATTCTCACATACACACTACACAACAGTATTTAGGCTGCATGTCCAAATGTATTTTTTCAGCTGTGGACTACTATTTTGTTTTCATTCCCTATGTAGTCCAGCGTCTACAGCACTGATTGCCCTAGGCGCTGAAACACTCTCAGCGGTGGCCGCTTTTTGTCGCGGCACTCAGGGGGCTCAGAGTTGAAAAAAATTTCAACTTTTCAGACTACAGCTGAGCTCGTCAATATCAGATCTTTCTAAGCAGCCAATCAGAAAAAGGAAGTGCGGGACATAGGACGCCGGTACAGTCTGTACCCAGACTCCTGTTTTCCGTGTCATATTTTGCATCTAGATCTGCTACCAATGCTAGAATACGTTTTCCTGTCCATTGTTATTTAGAGACTGCTATTAAAAAATAAGTAAAAAGTCTGACCAGAGGAAAAGCGGAAGTGCTGAGCTGTGAGTGACAAGCTGTTGCTGGGATACAGGGCACAGACTTTTTTTTTGCAGAGCGCAGCACACAAACGCTGAAAAAAAGACTTTCAGTGCAGTCGGGTGACAAAAAACACATTTGGTGGACATGCAGACTATGTAGCATTAATTATAACCAGCCTCAAAATTAATAATCATCACAGAGACACAGCAGAGAAAACAGTAATTTTCCTCTTCCCTTCATGCTTATTTGTTCATGTCAGCACCTAAATTATCAGCAGAGCCCTCAACTAAATTTCTCCTGTTTATTTCTTTATTCAGCTTCGTGTTTCCGGTAGTTTGGTGTCCTTTTATAATCAGTAACTTCACATATGAAATGGAGCTGGGAGGACTGGGAAAGCTCATAACTCCGCACTGGTTCACTGAGGTCAGAGATCCTTTAGTCCCTCAGGGATATATTCTATATTACTGTCCACCGCTATGCTCTGCTAGCATATCAAATCTCGTGCCATGTCACCTGAAGAGCCTGCCTACCTTTATTTCCCTGCTCTGCTGAAATCCAAGTTAAAATACAGATAACATAAGCAAACGAGGGATTTTTGTGTAAGAAATGAATAAAGACTAAAAGCACCGATAACACTAAATAAAAGGGAAAAAAAACTTATTTACATATTTTTTATAGTGAAACAAGAGGTGCGGGATCCCACAAAAGTGGTTCCGATCCCAACCTGGGAGATGCTGGATCTTGTTCTGGCAGGAAATTAAGCCGTAGGTATAACAATGAATTTAAGAGAACAAAGGTAGGCTGAAGTTTCGATGTTATTGTAATGTACAGATTCCCTTAAGGATTATTTGTGGGAAAGCATGCTACAAAAACTGAAAAAAAGGTCACATTCCCGCTGTGATATTGATTTCAAACATATTTTTGCAATAAATTGTCACAATTAAGTAACATATTACATTTATGGAACATGCATCTGTTGTGTATTCCATGCCACTTTTTATATGCCACTCTAAGTAATGGCATGCCAGTAGCCACAAAAAGAGCTCTCTACTGGTGGTATTATTTTAGCCATAAAGCACTTTCAGCTCAAAGTTTCACAATATGACATTATCTTAGCATAGAAAATATGAAAACAGTTGTTGGTTGTTTTAGATGGGTTTTTGTGACCCAGATGGAGACACAAAGACTCATGTGTGTAGAGAGCAGGAGAAGAATGACGGCAAAGCATAACGCTGAAAATTCACACTGTAAATGCCAAACCAGAAGCATCATCCCAGCTAAGCAGCAAATCAGAAACCAAGACCATGACATTTATCAAAACCTCAAACATGAAAGACCAGTATCAGAATCAGAATCAGAATCAGATTTATTGTCATTGTTCATGTAGTACACAAACTAGGAATTTGTCTCGGTGCAATGCTGCAACATTAAACATGATAAAATAAAAGAAATAAACTATACATGCAATAAAGTGTAGAATAAGAGTGAGTAATACTAGTCAGCAGTTTAAATATATTAGCAAGCAGCAGATAATGTGGAGAACCATATAGTGCAGTCGGTAATGCAGGAAGAAAACAGTGATGATTGACATGAGTCTGGTTGAGCTGCTGTACATAGTGCACGAGAGTCAATAAGTCACTTAGTGTTCAGCAGTCGGATGGCAGAGGGGAAGAAGCTGTTCATGTGATGGGAGGTTTTAGTCTGGATGGACCGAAGTCTTCTACCTGAGGGGAGGGGGGCATTTATT
This sequence comes from Pholidichthys leucotaenia, assembly GCA_020510985.1. NCBI lineage: Eukaryota > Metazoa > Chordata > Actinopteri > Cichliformes > Pholidichthyidae > Pholidichthys > Pholidichthys leucotaenia. The sequence continues at coordinate 70,103,238 of CM035849.1, read as the reverse complement.
GGTGTTTATCCAAATAAATTTTAGTTTTCCCTGAAATATAAACTGTTTCTTTCTTTCTATACCCCCAAATAATTCTCTGGATGTCACCTCATGGGTCTTATCAGAGCTGCTAATGAAATAAGGACTGACAGTGCACACTGACACTGCAGCTCTGTCGCCTCATTGGGTGGAACGACAGGATGTCGTTTAATGCTGTGAGTTTTTATGAGAAAGGCAGTAACAGGGTTAAAAACTCTAACTGTGATATTGTCGTACACCGCAGACACACAAATATGAAGCCAAAAGGAGCGTTCTGAAAGCACACACTTTCCTATGTGAAACACACAGTTACACACACCTCCAGACACCCTTATCTCTCAGCTCCTTGGCTGCATCTTAACACACTAACCATGTACAAATATGGAAGGAGCAAGACGCTGTCAGCACCACCCCAGTCCTCCCAGTATGGAACAGAAGACCCTGTTCCTCTCCACTTAAGACGCTCGCATGCACACAGACTCATGCAGACTAACAGAAAGTGTGTCCCTCTCAAAAGGGCCGTTCTAGCTTTATGGGGGCCCTAAGCAAGATTGTGTTTGGGGGGCTCCTATTTTTGGAAAGGGGATGAGATCAAATCTTTTAAATTTTGGGGAAACATTTCTCTCCTTTCAACAAAAACATTTAAAAATAAACCTTTGTCATTTTCTAGATGAACAGAAAAAAATAAGCCAGAATAGAACAGAGTAAAAAAGAAAAATTGACAGTATGTGAACATTGCAAATTTACAAGAAAAACATTTCAGATTTTTCAAGAAAAAAGTCAAAATATGTGAGAAAAAAAGTAATCAATCTACAATTTTAAAAGTGGAAAATTTATAAGAAAAAAATTACAAATTTATCAAAAAAGTTGCAATTTTGCAATAAAAAATATGTAAATTTACAAGAAAATAGTAGCAAATTTGTAACATCCATCCAACTATCCATCTTCTACCGCTTTTCCAGAGGTCCGGGTCACAGAGGCAGCAGTTCAAGCACAGGAGCTCAGACTTCCCTCTCCCCAGCCACCTGCTGCAGCTCTTCAGAGAGGATACCAAGATGTTCCCAGACCAGTTGGGAGACATAGTCTCTTCAGCCAGTCCTCGGTCTGCCTCGGGGTCTCGTCCCAGTGGGACATGCCCGAAACACTTCAAGTGGGAGGGGTCCAGGAGGCATCCTGATCAGATGCCCAAACCACCTCAAATGGCTCCTTTCAATGTGGAGGAGCTGCGGTTTTACTCTGAGCCTTTCCCGGACGACTGAGATCCTCACCCTATCTCAAAGGGTGAGTCCAGCAATCCTACAGAGAAAGCTTATTTCAGCCACTTGTATCAGCAATCTCATTCTTTTGGTCACTGCCCAAAGCTCATAACCATAGGTAAGGGTAGGAACGTAGATTGACTGGTAAATCGACAGCTTTGCTTTAGAGCTTAGGTCTCATCTCTGCTGTTTGCAGATGATGTTGTCCTGTTGGCTTCCTCCAGCAATGACCTAGAGGTCTTACTGGGACAGTTTGCTGCTGAGTGTGAAGCAGCTGGGATGAGAATCAGCACCTCCAAGTCCGAGTCCATGGTCCTCAGCCGGAAAGAGGTGGATTGTTCTCTCCAGTTTGGGGACAAGCTCCTGTCCCACGTGGAGGAGTTTAAATATCTCAGGGTCTTATTTACAAGTGAGGGAAGAATGGCGCGAGAGATTGACAGATGGATCGGGGCAGCATCTGCAGTGATGGGGACGTTGTACTGATTTGTCATGGTGGTGAAATTTATAATAATAATACGCAAATTTATAGAAAATATGAAAATTTACGAGAAAAAAGTCATAAATTTGTCTGAAAAAGTGGCACTTTTACAAGAACAAAGGTGCAAATTTATAAGGAAAAAATGCAAGTTTAAGATAAAAAATTATACTTTTACAAGAAAATTTACAAAGACAGAAGCAATTTTATAAGAAAAATCTGCAAATTTGTGAGCAAAAGTAGCAAATTTATAAGTAAAATGTAAATTTATAAGAAAGTTACAAATTTATCTGAAAAAAGTTTCAATTTTAATGTGAAAAAGGAGCACATTTATGATGAAAAAAGTAGAGAATATATGAGAAATTCTGCAAATTTACAAAAAAGTCAAATCATAAGCAGCAAATTTACAAGAAAAGTCACACATTTACAATAAAAGAGTTGCAAACTACAAGAAGAAAGCAGAAGATTGATGCAAAAAATGTGGCTCCTCTATGAAGAAAAAAATAACTATAAGAAAAATGTTAGTTGCAATTTTATAAGAAAAAGTTACAAATTTGCAATAAAAAAGCTGAAAAATTACAAGAAGAAAGTTGAAGATAATTGATAAAAAAAAGTTTCACATCTATGATAAAATGGAATATTTGCAAAAAAAAAATTGCAAATTTAAGAGAAAAGTTGAATTTAATTTTAATTCTCCCCTAAAAAATGCACAGGGTGAACATGTAGCTTGGTGGTCCCTCAGGGGCTGAGGGGGCCCATAACATCTGCGTACTCTGCTTTATAGGCAGAAACAGCTCTACAGCTCAGTAACTTATATCAGTGTACATACAGGTGACTTCAAACAGTCTTTACTTTAATGTGCTCACATAATTTCAGTCTTACTTCCCTAAACACACACACAGTTGACCCACAATGGCCCAGTCCACCCCTCCTCCCTGGGAAAGGGTGAGAGGACAGCAGGCCATCACTGTTAGCGTTACATACCACTCAGTGCGCGCTCAGATAAGACAAGCAGAGGAGCCGAGTCCTTCAGAAGACCACAACCAGATCCAGACTGAGCTGATGATGCTGCTGACAAGGCAGCTTAAAATTAAGCATGACAGAAGAACAACTGGTGTTTTATAGACTTGTTTCAAGATTAATCAATCTGTCAAAACTTTATTTAAAGACATTTTCACTTATTTTATTTGTGTGCAGTTATTTTTATATTTACTAAAATTGGGCCTTTTTTTTTTGTCCAAACTCCAGAAGAAGATCAGCTAAATAAGATGGGGCCTGTCCATGTAGTGCCCTATATGTAAGTGTGGAACTTTAAAAGGAATCCTAAAATCCACTGGTGGCCAATGTAAAGTACATAAAATGGAGTAATTAGGAGATGAGCAAAAAGAAGAAACTGTGTGACTGATTTTTGGATGTAGTTCAGGAGAAGAAGCTACAATCATGGCCTAAATTTTGTTGGAATTTAAGAGAAGGTAGCTCTTGGAGAGCCAGTTCCTGATCTGGGTTTGACAGTTGACCAGGGTAGCGAGTCTGTCAAGCTGGAGAGGTTTAAAAGGTATATCTGGAGGTCATCGGCATAAAAGTGATAAGAAATATCATTAAAAGACTGAATAAAATGGGCTTAATTAATGACATAAAAAGAAAATAATAATGGACCCAGGATTGAACCTTGTGGAACCCCACGTGTTAGATAAGCAGTGGAAGAATAAAACTTACCCACCCTTACAGAGAAAGTCCTATCAGATACTGTAAATGTGAAGTTAGTAATCAAGGGCAGCAGCAGTACACAATTTTTCATTTCAACTGTGATGAGGGGCCTGAATGTGAGGCCTGTGCAGGGCTCTAGTGTGTTCTATTATGGATACATGACTTAATAACTGATCCTCAGAAAGAAGTGAGAAAAATGTACTATTATGGAAATTTCCGGTACTCAACCATAGTGGTGCTCCTGGGTCACTCAGTGCCCTCAGCATAGAGATATTTGTTGCACAGTATGGTTATCCATTAATGAAGTACCGAGTGTTGTGCTTTCCATGCCAGAAATTCATATGGCAATCTTGGGTTTGTTGAATTTGATTTAATTTTCTGTTTTGATATGTAATGTGATTTTGATTTAAATGGAAACACAAACATCAGAAAAAATATTGCATTATTGACAATAACAGATTTGTGGGAAACTACAGACTTTCTATCATAGATTTAGACTCATGCCTAGTTGGCAAATGGACAAGCTCTACTTCACAGTAATGACATACCATCAACAGCACCTGAGCAAAGTCACAGAATAGCTGGTACCCCTCCTTGGCTGGTAAGGGCAAAATCTGCTGTCTATGACTGTGTTGCTGATATTGAGTTGGGACTGTTTCTGTTCAGGCTGAGGACCAGAGTTGTCCAGATAAAGAAATGACAAGGTGGTGCGCTCACTTGTTTGCTAATTTAAGACAGTCTCAAATTGAGGCTCACTAATGGGCTGTAGGGCTGCTATTAGGATCTTTGAGATAGTTTATCAATGAAATGATAGGATACACTTACTGACAGCAGCTAGCTTAGCTGCTAACAGTGTCCATCTACTATTTGGTGACAGAGTGGGCATTGTACAGAAGACTTTTAGGGATTTTGTTTGTTCATTTTAAAACTGTTTTAGTATTGAACTTGAAGACAACCACAAAAATCTGCAAAAAGTCAGAAAACTGTGGAAGTCACTCCTGTGAAAGTTTTTTAGTGCATAATTTGATTTTTTAATATCAACTTTAAAAGGGATATTTACCTCCAGATCAAATTAAAAGACTGATTATAACCACCAACTGTATCACTGTGCCAAAAATGTGAATCTGCCCATGTCAAAAGAATGCTGTTCAGTAGGAAAAAAAATATAAGGCTACACATGACAACTTCTGTATTTTGTGTAACCAGATCATTATTATTAAGAACTGACATATTGCTTGATTGACCTTTTCAGAAGCATTGTTCATTGAGTTGCTTAAGGGAAGTTTTTTGTTTTGTTTGTTTCATTGTTCTTAAAAGACAATAACAGTTGTGAGACTCATTAGTGAAGCATACATTGATATTAATGGTTTATTCTGAAAAAAAAAATATTTCTTTCGGATAAGAGTTAGGAGAGCAATGATGGATTGGTGAATGCAGTTGGCCTTCAGTCTGAATATCATTCTCTTAAATCTTTGCCTTCCTGGAGATCTGGTGGTCTGCAGCTCTGAGGTTTTATCTAAGTCCAGGGTCCTAGTATGGGGGTCATCGGGTCATAGCGGGAGGGTTGAGGGATAGAGCATCTGTAGACTAATCCTTGAGCACACACATACCCCCTCCTTAGACCTGACCCCTCTACCACCAACACTTTCAAAGAGTGGACTGGCAAACCACTAGTGTCTTTACTTCTGCATAAATCTCTCTTTGTTGCATCCCAGTGCTAAAGCTAGTATGTAAATCAACTGTGCATGCGTGCAGCAATGTTTGAAATCCTTTGCGATGCCAGTGGCCAGACTACAGACTGCTGCTCCCAAACCACTATGGTGCGGACGGTCAAAGGTCATGAAGAAACAGAAGTTCTTAGCCACATCTATCTCTCATCACTTAGTCCATCCTCACCTCCTCCTTCAGAGCAGCGCAGAAGGAACTGTCAGCAAAGAAATGACAGGGTTATCAACACAGAATTGGAAAAAGTGACTTCTGTTGATTTGCTTACATCTTCATTTTTCATCACCTCATAGGCAAAGTCAATGTGAAGGTGTTAACGACAGAATCTGCCAATCGCCACAGCCCAAGTTACAAACAAGAGGGGCTTTGATGTGCTTCTATACTATTACTACTACTACCATTACCACTATTAAGAGAAAACAGGGCTGTCAATACTGTACACTCACATGCAAAGCAGAGAATACAGTTAGGAAAAACTTTAACCTATAACAGGGGTCACCAACTGGAACTGCAAAAGGTCCAATAAGTCAGTCTTCCTCCCCAGCCGAGGTCTGAACTAGGTGTGGGAATCTTTAGGCTCCTCATAATTCGATTATAATTCAGAACTCCGACTTGATTCTAAAACCCATTTTCAATGCATCTTGACACACTTTTTTTTTTTTCTGTACAATATTTTTCTCTCCCACTGTGTGGCAACTTGGCCCTTTTAAAGCAAAGTATTTGCAGTGACTCATGAATTTACTTCCAACATCTTTTGTTAAAACAAATGGAAGAGAATTCTGACACATGGTGGGCAGTGGTGGCCTAATAGTTAGGGATGTGGACTGGTGAGCAGAGGGTCGAGGGGGTCGATCCCTGGACCGGCAGGATTAAATCTGGGTGGGACAGATAACATAGCAGTGTTTGTCCCACCCTCCTTAACCCCACTGTGGTGCCCTTGAGCAAGGCCCTTAACCCCAACCGCTCAAGTGGAGCTGCTCAGTGGCCACAGGTTAGTCTGTGGTTTTACTGGGCAGCTTCCTGGTGTGAATGATTAACTGTGTAAATGAACAGGGCATCCCTGAAAAAGAGAGGTTGCCTCTCAACCAAAGTACTCTGTATAAGTAAAGGTAAAATAAAATAAATATGGACAAATTTATTGCAAAATGCGCTTTTAAGAATTGTTATTCTATCATTGACATTCTTTCAGATGACCACAGCTGTCATAAAGCGTTCGTTTCATGAGTGCAAATCGGAACACAAAACACTCTGTGAGTTTGCAGGTTTATTAACATTAAGCACAGACAAAATGTGAACAAAGCAAAACTAAATCATAAAGTCCATGTCGATGACAAACAAGAATACTAACATGGTAAATGCTGGAGGCGAGCGGGGCTCAACGTCCAGGGGGACATGAAGCCGGAATTGCCGAGAAAGGGGGGCAGAATCCAGCCGGAGCACACCTGAAGGCAGCTGGGGCTCACGGCTGGAAATAAAGAAGAATTACCTGGATGGATCCCTCCACTCACCTCTACAGCAGGACCCAAACACACTCAGGATACTTTGGAGCTCCTGAGGACGGGTACACAGGAAGAAGGACACAACAAACCCCAAAGGTTTGCCGTGCCCAATATACAGACATAATCAGTGACAAGTGTGGGTGGGTACATGAGTGGAGAAAATAACAGAATAAGAAACAGGTGTGCAGCTCCGACCAGTTTGACAGCCAGAAGCTGTACAGCACTGTCAAAATAAAACACAAACCGGAAATCATAATGACACAAGCACAACAGAACCTCAAAATGAGAACATAACTATAAATGCACAAAGAAACAGACAGAAAAAAAACTGAGCTCAAACTAGAGACTGGGCACGGCACCTACCCATGCCCCAGGATCATGACAGAGCCCCCCTCTCAAGGGGTGGTCCCCAGACACCCTAATGTAACATCACCCCCCCTCCACACACACACACACACACAAAGAAGACCCTCCCGAAATACAAAACGTAACCCAAACATGACACTAAGACCATGACAAACTAAGACATGAACAAACAAGGGGAAATGTACGTAGTGGAGGAGAGCGGAGCTCATGACCAGGGGAAACAGAACATCCTGGAGACACCATGGCTGAGGTGCACCCAGACGCCACGGAACATGAGACAGATTCAGCCGGAGCACAGCAGGGCTCAACGGTTGAGGAAAATGGGGACAAGGACAAAACCTGGTCGGAGCTCAACGGCGATGGCAGACCAACTGAGGACATCTCAGTAGGGTGCGAACAGATCCAGAAATACAAATAACCCAAACCTAACCATAACTATGACATAAAAAATAAATACTAATAAATAAGACAACAAAGAATAAAACTGAGACCGAGATATAATCAAACTAAGGGTGCATGTACAAAACGTAACAAAGACAAAATAAAGCCAGACAAAAGAAATATGACAATGGCTCCAAACAAGAGATAACTCACATCAAATTAGCTAATTAATTACTTCAAATGCCTACAAAAAGAAACTAAAAGAACAGAAAAACAATAAACAGCAAAAACCAACAAACAAAACAAAAAATTCATAGTCTTCGAAGGAACTCAATTCAAAGGCAAGGAGAAAAACTCAGAAAAAACACTGCATCAAAAGGAAAACAAATAACATGAAATAACCGGAAAACAACCAAGGTGGGGGGGGAGGGGGGAGCAAGGCACAGAGGGGCCGAACCCAACCAAAAACCAAAATGGAAAAAAAAAAAACACTCAGAACACACACACTGTCCAGCGGGTGGCAACATGGGACTCTAAGCCTGACTGATCAGTGGAAGGAGCAATTTGGGTGGTCTTCCAGAGTCCCAAGACCACCAGCGTCTCCGCTGGAACACGTTGGGTGGCCTTCCCATGTGCCAAAATCACACGAGCAGGAGGGACAGCCAATCAGGTGGCCTCCTGGCATCCCTAAGCCAGCGAGCCACGGGAGCTAGGGGGCAGCATCCCCCAGTGACAGGTGGCCAACCAACAGGAACCACCCATGATGCACCCACAGTGGCCCCAGGCTGGGGCACAGCACCCATGGCAGCCCTGGGCTGGGGTGTAGCACCCCCGGCGGATCTGGACCTGAGCAAGGTCCCCTTGACCACCAGGTTGACCCGTGAGAGTACCAGACCAAGGAGGCGGTCAATCAATGGGGCCCCGGTCTGGTGCGGTGCTGCATCCACGGTGGCCCTGGACTGGGGCTTAGCTGTACTTGCGGCAGCCCCGGAGTGGGGCTTAGCTGCACCCGCGGACACCATAGACGGTGGGGCAGCAGCACCCTCGGGGACCAAAGATGGCAGGACAGCAGCACCCCCGGGGACCCTGGACGGCGGGACAGCTGCACCCTTGGAGACCCCAGTAACCCTGAACAGTAGCTTGGGCAAAGGCACAGAGACACACACACCAGGTCAGGGTCACCGGTAGCGGTAGAGCCCGGTGAGGAGAGCTCAGGCACAGCTGACCGCTTCACCTGGAACTCCCCACCAAGAGTCAGGCAAGATCTCTCTAAGACACAGAACGTAAAAACAAGAAAGAGCACTTGCCTGAGCTCGAGCTCCACTGCCATCCAGGACTCCAGTGATCCTGGCTGTGACATCTCGGCTCTCTCCTCCTGGGCTTCCACACCCAGCATGGCCACCTCAGAAGGGGGCGGGGTGTCATGGTCCTCTCCGTCTGTATGTCCACTCCGGACACGACCACCTCAGATGGGGAGGAAAGAAAAAACACTGCAACAGTGTTGGCGACAGTGGTGGAGCTCAGCAAGAAGGATCCAGAAGCAGAGGACATCTTCAGCCGGTTCTCCTCACCATGAGCCAGACAAGAATTCTCTAGAACTGTGTGCGTAAAAACAGAGCAGAGTACTTGCCTGGACTCGAGCTCCACCACTACTCAGGAATCTGGCAACTCTGCTGCAACGACCCCAGCAGCAGGCATGATGGTGGATGCAGCCAGACAACCTCCAGGCTTGGTGCCCCCTGCTGGTGGACCTCCCGGCAGGATGGCTGCAACTGGAGGTGACCTCTTCTCCCATCCTGGACGTGGCCGCAGGGCAGGAACGGGAACTCCAAGGACTGCTGGTCTCTCTGCCGTCCGGCGGCTCCTTCCCAGGAGCGACGGGCTCTCGGAGGCCACAAAGGAACACCCGGGAGAGGGAGGTGAGGGTAAGTCAACAGCTGATGGTGGTGAGGACTCAGCAAAAATTGTCTGCAGTAGCTGAGCCTCATCACTGCGAATAAGGCAAGGTATATCATTGTGAGAGGGAAAAGAATGACAACCCACCTACCTTATTTCCTGGTGACCGATGGTTTCTGCTGCTGCAGTGGGCCCAGATGAGGCTCCTCTGTCCACCACTGATGTAGCCTGGGAAGGAGGCGGAGGCTCAGGTCTCCGTTGACGGAGAGCTGGAACTCGGGACTGGTGAGGAGCTGGCAGCGCTGTAGTCCGGGAATGCCTTCCAGCTGGCACCAACCTGGATTCATGGACTGAGTTCCTTCCGCAGCATTCCCGCCACAGATCCTCAAGCTGAAACACCCTCTCCCTCCATTCAGCATGCAGCACAAGCTGAGGGTGACATTGTACCACTGCCTCAGCCAGGCTCAGATTCCAAAAGACGTCTTTCGGGGTGGAGGATGCGCGAGCATTGACGATGTGCCCATTCATCTCCCTGAGTGCAGCGCAGAGCTCCCACCCCAGGTTCCGTGAACGTCGTCTTCCACCTGCCAACATTTCAGCAAGCGAAGGATGGCAGGGAAAAAACAAGGTAATCAAAAGAAAAATTGCAAAACTCACAGAGGCTGGTGTGCGGGTGGTCATGTCCTTCTGTCATAAAGCGTTCATTTCACAAGCGCAAATTAGGACACCAAATGCTCTCTGTGACTTTGAACATTTATTGACATAAGCACAGACAAGAACATGAACAAAGCAAAACTAAATCATTAAGTCCATGAAGATGACAAACAAGAATACCAACATGGTAAATCCTGGAGGCGAGCGGGGCTCAACGTCCAGGGGGACATAAAGCAAAAATTGCCGAGCGGTGGGGGGGTGGGGGCAGAATCCAGCTGGAGCACACTCGAAGGCAGCTGGGGCTCATGGCTGGAAATAGAGGAGAATTACCTGGACGGAGCCCAACATTCACCTCTACAGCGGGACCCAAATACACTCAGGATACTTTGGAGCTCCTGTGGACGGGTGCACAGGAAGGACACGACAAACCCCAAAGGTTTTCCGTGCCCGATATACAGACATAATCAGTGACAGGTGTGGGTGGGTACATGAGTGGAGAAAATAACAGAATAAGAAACAGGTGTGCAGCTCCGACCAGTTTGACAGCCGGAAGCTGCACAGCGCTTTCAAAATAAAACACAAACCGGAAATCATAATGACACAAGCACAACAGAACCCCAAAATGAGAATATAACTATAAATGCACAAAGAAACAGACAGAAAAAGACTGAACTAAAACTAGAGACTGCCTCCAGACAGGCCAGTATCATTTAACTTGCTTTCACACATTATTTTATTAAGCTCGTGCTTAAGCTGGTTTTAGCGCTATATTAATTTTTAAACAAAAATATTAACATGAATTCGTTGGTCAATGTCAAACAAAATGTACTATAGAATTTTAAAATACAGGAAAAAACTAAATGTGTTTGTTGACTCCAAATAGATAGGTCTAAAATCTACAACTAAAATCCTAAAAATGTTTTACAGGAGAATACAAACTAAACTGTATTGCATTTAAAAAAATGAATATCTAAAAAACAAAGTTTTATAATATTTTCAATGCAGAAAAATCCATTTCAAACTAAGAAAAAACAGACACAAAATGTAATTCCACATGACGGAATTCCTCGACATTTTTTTTTTTTTTAATCTCAATAGTAAACTCTGTTACAGCATGGATGGAGCTGTAACTCCATGGTTACAGGGAGAAGGGAAGTGGAACTTTTTATGTTCATTAACACATGGAGCCTTTACAGAGTTTTTACGTGTCGGCCTTGTGTGTGTGTGTGTGTGGGGGGGGTGCACCTGTAGCAAACCTGTCTGATTTTGCAAGCCGCGCTCTGAAGCAGTTGGAGAGGCTTCATTGGAGCCGCAGAGTCTGCAGAGAGTGGCATTCATGGTACAGTGAAGAGGGCAGTCAGCAGCAGGAGGAGAGCGTCCAAGGGCTCGTGCCATAATCTATCAGCAGTTGCTGATGCAGCAGTTCACTTCCGCTTTTTTCCCCCCCAAAATAAAAACAGAATCCCTTTTCCCCAAACTGTATCAAAAGGCTTCGGGGTCCGGACAGAGGACTCTTGGGGTCCGGATCCGGATTGGAGTCCACCAGTTGGTGACCCCAAATAAAACAATCCATGTTACCCCTCTAACGTGGTCAGAAAGCCTGTATTTATAATGCACTTTTCTAGTCCTTCAGACCATTCAGATCACTTTTAATTACTAGCTATGTTTGTGCAGTCATACAGTGATTCATTCAATGCACTTAAACATTTTTCTTACCGAGCTATAGCAGCCCAACACTGTTTAAAATATATATCTCAAATCAACCTTGTCATGTTGCTGTACATACAACTGTAGTGCAGGCAAGATGAAATTACATTTCTCTAGGCATCCATATAAGTAAAAAGAATATAATTTAAGACACACTCACACACCCCCTATGTGTATATGCACAAAATGTATCCTTTAGAAAATTACTAAATAGCTAAATTAATAGTGGTTTTCAGGCACACATCGTAAGCCTAAGCAAATAGTGTTTAATGCCCATGACAGCACAAGAATCTAGCATGTATGGAACCTGAAGCAGTGGCAGGTAAGTCTGTTTTACACTCTCACAGTAGCAAACAAGGTAGCTCTTTTAGAATATGTACAACACCAAATACTGTACACCCCAAACGGCTCTTTGAGATTTGGTAATTATTTCTTTGCACGGTAGCACAGCATTAATGCCAGTATTTCAGTAGAAATCTGAAACCAAAACATGCACTGAAATAGTTCAAATTAAGCGAAACTGGAAAACCTTTGTGAACGGTCTCTTCAGTCTCAATCATCACAGCTTCAAACTGAACATCCTTTTGTTTCTTCCATGTGTCATTTTTAAATATCCTGTTGATTTGTGGAGGGGGGAAATTTTAATATACTATACTAATAATATAATATACTATATTAATATACTATACTAACTCCCGGCCATGAGCAACGGGACCAGCAGCGGAAGGGGGCTAGTTGGCTAGCTGAGGCCCAGCTGGATTCGAGGACGATCGGATCGGATACTGGCGACATGAAGCAGAATTTATTTTACTATCCACAGATTTTTCTTTTTCCTTTTCTTTTCCAAGAAAGACTGAAGATGGCTGCCACCGGATTAAAAAGTGGGCTGATGGGCATCACTTCTAAGCCTTCTCTGCTTATCTACTTCCAATTCGTTTTGTCTTTGTGTGTCTGGACCTGCAACAGAAGGATTTTCCGACAAACTCTACAAAAGGTGAAGTTAACAAAGTTTTATTTATATGGATTTGGGCATGGACATCTCACCCTGTACTCTATGTGGTCTGTAAAAGCCCTGAGGAAAAGCTTCCAAAATAAGGCAACATGGCTGTTAAGCAAAAATCACAATATGGCTGAGGGTATACAGTTAAAGTACTGTTAGTTCTGCTACTTCTGGCAGGAGATATTCACCTTAACCCTGGACCTGCCACTATTAAACAGCAGACCACTGGGTTAGCACAAAACCAAGCTGTACAAAAGCAAAAACATTTATTATTCCAAACTGTTAATCATGCACGAGTTCTTTGGGACACCAAGGCTAAACCAAAGGGGATCCTCGGCGGACATTTAAACATATGAGCATAATCCCCAAAAGAGATGAGATTTCGGTGTGCTGTTGGACTCAAATCTGGACTACCTTTGTCTCTCAGAAAGCTGATACACAGGAACATAGACACTAATATGATCGATATTGCGGGCTATCAGTGTTTTAGAAAAGACAGGCAGGTAGGGAGGGGATGAGGTGTTTTAATTTACATCAAAGAGAAATATAATGTCAACTGGTTGATTTGGAATACTTCACTCGAATGTTAGCTGGTAATGTATGTCTCTCTCCCGGTAATGAATTTCAACATTGCAGTAGTGTACAACCCACCGTCACACAAATCTTCCTTTTATAATGAATTAAGAGATCTGGTTAAAACAACCTTGAGAAGAACAGAGAAAACAATAATTCATGGTGACTTTAATATTAACTGGTCTGATAAAAAGGACAAACAGAAACTGAAAAGCCTCTTGACTAAATTTAATTACCAACAAATGATCAAAGGACCCACCAGGATAACCAAACAATCCAGAACACTTATTGACATGGTATTTACTAATAAACCAGAACGAATAACCAGAACCTATAATCTTGTAACTGGTCTCTCAGATCATAACATTGGTTCTTGCTGTCAGAAAACTTACTAAAAAGCGACTACAGTATTTTTGGGGAGTCGATATTGAAAAATCAAATTTTATTATTCCCAAATCAAAAAATGAGGAGTTTGAACATTACTTAGAGAATCAAAATTGGGAGCAGCTCATGTCAATATATGAAGTAGATGATTGTTGTAATTTTATAACTGCAACAATCACAAAGTCTATAGAAAAATTTACAAAACAAATTAAAAGTAGACAACAGAAGATTAGCCTACCATGGTTAAATAATGAAATAAGAAAACCTTATGAAGAGGCGAGACTATGCCAGTGAAAACATCATTTACCTCTAAACTACAAAATGATCACCTTGTGTACAAAAGTTTAAGAAATAAAGTGGTACATGAGCTGCGAAAATCAGAAGTATCTTATACAATAAACTGATAGATCATGCAAAGGGTAACAACAGTTCCCTATGGAGGCATTTAAATAACTAATAAAAAAAAACGATCAGAAGGGGGTAAAGGAACTTAGAATCAATGGCAAGACCGTCAGTGACAAGGCTACTTTGGCAAATGAATTTAATTCATACTTTGTGGGCTCTGTGGAAGACTTAACAAAAATTTTTTGTGCTGCCAAATGTGCTCAACAACACAAATTCCATACTTCCAACAGATTCTTTTCACATCGATGAGGTAAATGAGGAGTTAATTGCTGGTATTGTTAAAACACTGTCAAACTCAAAAACTAATGATATCTACAATATGAGCACCCTCCTTTCTCAAAATGCACAGCAAAATATTAATCAAACCACTGACTCATCTCATTATCTCTCCATTAGGTCTAGTACATTTCCATCTGCTGGAAAAAAGCTGTCGTCATACCAGTTCATAAATCAGGCAGTAAAGACGATATATGCTATTACCGCCCAATCTCGATTTTACCAGTCCTGTCTAAGGTTCTTTGATAAAAGTAGTAGCTACACAGCTGATAGACCTACTTACAAGACAGTCAACTTCTTCATCCACATCAATTGGTTTTAGACCAGGATACTCAACAGAAACAGCAAATTGTTGCCTTATTGAAAACGTCAAACAGTCCTTGGACAGGGGTAATGTGGTAGGAGCTGTTTTTTCTAGATCTCAAAAAGGCTTTCGATACTGTAAACCACAGTTTGCTTTTGTCCAAAATGGTATCTTTTAACTTCTCCCCAGGTACATTAGAATGGTTTGCATCTTATCTCCAGAATAGAGAACAGTGTGTAAAAGTTCACCAGGATAAATCCTCATTTTTAAAACAACCGCAGGGTATCCCACAAGGGTCCATTCTGGGTCCTTACCGTTTCAGCATTTTTATTAATGACTTGCCGTTACACTGCTCAGCTGCAACATGCTAACTTTATGCAGATGATGCAGTTATTTACACAGCTGCCAAGACTCCAGCACAGGCTGCAGATGTACTGTCCACAAGTATGGTTGATGTCCAAGAGTGGCTCCTCCAGAACCATCTATTGCTGAACCTTCAGAAAACAGTCTCAATGTGCTTTTCAATCAAAAAAATGTAACCTGCAACGTTGTTTAAAGTTAATATACATGATCATGACATCAGTTTAGCTACAGAATTCAAATACCTTGGCATTGTACTAGATCCTCAACTCACATTTAATCTTCATATAAAGAAAATTTCAAAAACAGTAAAAAAAAAATCTGAACTGCTTTAAATTAATTAGATATTACATACCTTACGAAGCAGCTGTACTGTATATGCATTCTAGGTTTTTTCTCATATATCATACTGTTTGACAGTCTGGGCTCAAGCAACCCCTTCCACAATAAGACATATAGGTTCATTATATAATCAAACCCTAAAAATCTTGACAAAAAAGCCCATTAGGTGGCATCACTGTAATGTTTTAAAAAAATACAACCTATTGAGTTTTGAGAGTTTCATTGACCTCGGTTTTCTGAAATTTAACGTTCAAATGTTACCATAAATCAGCACCCAAGCCACTTGCTGGTTTCGTCCAAAGACAGGACAGCAGCAGAGCCACCAGGAGTTCTGTTAACAATAACTGTAAAATATTCCACCGCAGAACCACATTATGGACAAACGGCTTTCTCTATAACAGGGCAGTCACATCTGGAACACAATGCCAAATGTAATTAAAATAATAACGGACTTTAAAACATTCACTAAAAAGGTTAAAAACTGGCTGAAAAATAAACAAGAATGTACTCATGTAGAATTGATTGTCTGCAAAGTGAGAGGTGAATGAAGAGGAAGGAATGAATGTATTTGTTTATAGTGAGTGACGAAGGGAGGGAGTGGCCTTAAATAGGCAAATGTGACAGTCAGGTTGTTATATTTGTGTATTTATAATATTTATAATATTTATAATTGTGTATTTATAATCTTTTTGCATTGATGTATGTGGTTATTGTGTATTTTTTTTTTCGTTACTTTGATTCTCTTTTCTAAAGCCCATCCAGGGACAAGAGTTGCAAATTAGCTATAGCTATACACTCTATGTGCAACACATCAGATTAATTGTCATTGATTAATTGTCTATGTTTATTGCACTGTCCCCGTCAAATAAACTAATCTATCTAATAGAGGAGATGGAATTAATAAGTGTTCACTTGCTTCCTTCTCCCTTTCAAACAGTGTATACTGTTACTTTATTGCATTTGCCATTTGCTTGTATTTGTTATATTTTTGTGTTCGAAATAAACTATCTATCTATCTAATGATGTGATACTTTGCTGTACTTTACTATTAATTTTATTTTGCAAATACAAACACCACTTTTTGGGGTACCAGAGTAATGCAAACCAGTTTACTTTTAAGTTCACTAGATGGAATTGAAAAAGATAAAGATCAGAGATGGGGAAATTGCAGTATAAAATATTGCAATACTCAACATATGGTAAGATCATGATAACAGAGAGCCAAAGTCCTAGCCCTCTACTTCTGCACTATATGCTTTTTTTTTAGAAAATATGTGTTGGAGTGAACGGCAAGAGAGAAATTATTTTTCCATCAAGACTGAATTTTATTATGAATTACACATATGATTTCTATCAATTTTAAAGATCATTTTCCACTTAAATAAAACTGTAGCTTGTCATAAAATAAAAGAGCTGAGTTTAGTTTTCTGTGAAACAACTTGTCATGTATGCTCCTTTGGAGCAGAAGGACAAACCCACGCACTGAATGGAGTTTTGTGTATTTTAATAACAAAAAGAACATAAAGAGTCCAAAAATAGTGCTAAACATACAAAAAGCAAACAAGTAACACTTACAGGCTTGGCCCTCCTGAGCCAGCTTGACTCAGGAGGGGACAAGGCACTGATCTAAACAATGATCAGGAGGAGAATTCCAGTAAAGAACAACCAATTTAGCACCGCACTGACAAGTGGGAACGTCCAGTGCTGTAAATATACACAGTAATGAGCTGCAGGTGTGAATAACATGCCGAGCAGTGACCTAATTACCAAGCTGCCACAGATGAGCACGGAGTGGCGTCTGGAGAGAGAGGGGAAGAACTCTGTCACAACCCCAAACAAAGATACAAAACTAAACCATCAAACTAATGACAGGACAATCAAACTAAGAAACCAAGTTGAGGATCTGAGGCTCAGAGAGACAGCCTGAGCTCAGATACATGAATCACAGGACTCAACAAACTACATCTAACTGTCTCAACACTATATACAAGTTGCCAATCAAAATTATTCAACCTTCACTGCAAATTGGTGTTTACTGGCAAAATGTACAAACTAGCAAGCTGTTTGCCAATAACAAATCAAAACAAGAACAATTTAAATAGCTCAATACAACTAATATTATAATGGGTTTTCACGAAATTCAACACAAAACCACCACTTTTAGTGACTGCTTGCAGTCTCAATATTATTCAACCCCTTTATGACAAACATCTTTAGTACTTTGCAGAATACCCTTTTACAGTTATGACCTGCTGCAAATGTGATATCAGACCAGACGCCAAGCTTTCTTGTCATGATTGGTAATTATAGACAGCTCATGTGCAGGGAGTGACAACAGAGAAAACACACTATGACACAGAGAAGCAAATTTGACCTTCAATTTTATTGATCCAAAATTGGAGAGCTCCGCAAAGGAAAACGCCACTCACCAGAGGAAAACCAAGCCTGTATGGTGAGATGAGAGCAGGGTTAGAGTAGGAGGGGAGACTGAACAGGAAAAATAGGAAAACACTCACATGAGAAGGAGTGAGAGCCCGGCAGAGGAACCCAGCACTAAGGGCAAAACCAGGATGAGTAGCTGGAGGCGGGGGTAGTGGAGCTGGGTGAGGTGTCTGACCCGAGTGAAGATGGTTGCTGACGTGGTGATGGTGATGAGGTAGGTGAGCACACAATACCCCGGAGACACACCGCGTAGGAGGTAGCAACCTGTGGAGAAGTAGACAGAAGATTAAAGGGTTCTTCTTGAGAGAGGAAAAAAATAGAACTTACTTGCTGAACTTGTAGTATGCCCAACAAGCCAGCACTGAAGTGTTGAAGAGCAGGTCTTATAAGCGACGTGAGTCAGAAGAAGCAGGTGTGTCTCATCACGCAGGTGAGGATGATTACCCGCAGAGTAGGGGAAAGTTGAGCAGGACGGGAGGGGGAAAGTGCGCTCACCAGAACATGACAGTGCCCCCCCTCAAGGAGCCTCCGGGCAGTCCACTGGGCGTTGTTGGGATGTCCTTGTGAAAGGCCCGGAACATCCCCTTATCGTGGAAGTTCGAACCCGGATCCACGACCTTTATTCTGGTCCATAGCCCTTCCAGTGGATGAGCTATTGAAGCCCCCGGCCCCGACGGCGAATGTCCAGATTCTCTGGACCCTAGGTAGGGTTTGGCCATTTATGATCCGAGGGGGAGGAGGCAGCTTCAGGGGGGGGGGGGCGTGGGTAGAGAGGGCTGGCAGTAGAGGGGCTTGATTTTCGACATGTGGAAGATGGGGTGTATCCACATTGCTGGCAGGAGCTTCAAGCAGACCATGACTGTCATTGAAACCCTAGAGATGGGAAAATGGGCCCAGGAAGAGAGGAGAGAGCTTCCTAGACTTCGTCTTTTAATGGCACTGGGTCGCTGACAGCCCACACCTGGTGCCGATGGAATACTTCGGAGCCAGAGTACACCTGCGGTCAGCATACTGGCAGCTACGTTCGGATGAATGGGCAAGGGCAGCACGGGTGGCCTTCCCAGAACCGGCGACAACAGTGTGCATGAGCCCCCCACCGATGGTACTGCCACATCCTTCTCCGTCATCGGTAAGAGAGGAGGGGTGTACCCCATAAGCCCTCATTTCCACTAGCCCAGCACACCTCGGAACGGCTCGATTCACTTCAACACGGCTCGGAATGCTTCTGTCTCCATTAGCTCGGTGTTGTGCTTGGGCTGGGATGGTTGGGATGGTTATAACAGCGAGGGTGGCGCCACAGCGAGGCGGCGCCACACTCCCAGCGAGGCGGGGCCACACTCCCGTGACGTAACGCACGCGACCCAAGCAAAACATAACACACAGCTGTACAAGGCCACTCCTCGGTCTGTGGCTTTTTTCACCGTGAACGCCAAAAAGGACCGCCAGGCAAGGGTACAGGCAGCGAGATGAAAACACTCCTGGAATAGTTCTGCAGTTTCTGGGAGAGCCAAAGCGTGGGATACAAACTAGGTCGTATATGACGGTAAGCTAATGGTTGCTAATGCTAGTTTGCTATAAGTACGTCGTGCTACACTTTTAATGTCTGCAAGTTATCGCTGTATGTACTAAAATATGTACGCTGTGGTTGTGTGTTTGCTGTCGGCCTGTGTGGTTGGCTCTCAAGCTATTTAGCTCTGGCTACTAGCTCTCTTTCCTCTCCTCCTCTGGTGCTGCTCTCTCTCGTCAAGATGTTAGCTACACCTCTGCCTCTTTTAGCGATAACGGTAAATGTAATAAATGTTGTCTTTTTGAGGTGCTCGAGGCGAGGTTGTCTGATTTGGAATCCCGGCTCCGCTGCATTGAAACACCGTCTGCACCAGTTAATCTCGACGGACGCCCATTAGCTGCAGCGGAGCTAGCTAGCTTAGGCCCCCCTGTCACCGGTTCCCCGGCTCTCCTCAGCAGCGAGGAGACTGGGTGGGTGACGGTGAGAAGGAAGCCTAGTCGCAAAGCCCCGGTTCACCACCAACCTGTTCACGTTTCTAATCGTTTTTCCCCGCTCAGCGACACACCCGCTGAGGAAAAAACTCTGATCATTGGCGACTCTGTAGTCAGAAACGTGAACCTAGAGACTCCAGCGGTCATAGTCAAATGCATTACTGGGGCCAGAGCAGGCGACATCGAGTCAAATCTGAAAATGCTGGCTAAAAGTAACTGTAAATACTCCACAATTGTTATTCACGCCGGCATTAATGACATCCGTCTCCGGCAGTCAGAAGTCACCAAACTTGATGTAGAATCGGTGTGTGACTTTGCAAAAACGATGTCTGCCACTGTAGTATTCTCTGGGCCCCTCCCCAATCTGACCAGTGATGACATGTTTAGTCGCTCGTCATCCTTGAACCGCTGGCTGTCTGTGTGGTGTCCTAAAAATGACGTGGGCTACATTGACAATTGGAGCTCTTTTTGGGGAAAACCTGGTCTTATGAGACGAGACAGCATTCATCCCACTTTGGATGGTGCTTCTCATTTATCTAACAATCTGGCATCTTTTTTATCCAAATTTCCAAAACCATGACTACTCAGAGTTGGGACCAGGAAGCAGAGTCGCAGTCTTACACGCCTCTCTGCAGCTCCTCTTCATCCGCCACCCCTCAGCTTAGCCCCTGTCTTCCCCATCAGAGAATCGTTGTCTGCTCCCTCCAAAGTAAATAAAAATATCATGCATAAGCATCCCAAAGTGATAAAGCAAAACATTGGTAAAACTCAAATTAAACATAATGCCTCTAAATTGAATGATTTGGCCTCTGTTCCTCCTCATAATTTAAAAATTAAATGTGGTTTACTAAATATTAGGTCTCTAACTCCCAAGTCTCTGTTAGTCCATGATCTGTTAATTGATCATCAGATTGATTTAATTTCCCTTACAGAGACTTGGTTAGGGCAAGAGGATTATGTTGGTTTAAATGAATCAACTCCCTCTGGTTATTTAAACTGTCAAAATCCCAGAAGTTCTGGTCGTGGAGGAGGAGTAGCAACAATTTACCATTCCAAATTACTAGTTAATGTAAAGCAAAAAACATGTTATAATTCCTTTGAGGGCCTGGTCCTCAGTATTGGGCACTTTAGCAATTTTAGGTTAAACCCAATTTTATTTGCCATAGTTTATCGTCCCCCATCAACCTACTCAGAATTTTTATCCGAATTTGCTGATTTCTTAGCTGATTTAGTGCTGAAATCTGATAGAATAATTGTAGTAGGGGACTTTAATATACATGTGGATGTAGATAGTGACTGCCTTAATGTGGCATTTAATTCAATATTAGACTCGATTGGGTTTTCTCAGAAAGTAGGAAATTCTACTCATTACCTCCACCATACATTGGACCTTGTTCTGACATATGGCATAGAAATAGAAAATCTTGTAGTGTCTCCTCATAACCCTGTACTGTCAGACCATTGTCTGTTAACCTTTGATTTTACCATTTCTGACTATTTGGCTCCTAAAGAAAAATATTATTACAGTAGATGCCTCTCAGATGATGCTGTTTCCAAATTTATGCAGATTGTTTCCTCTATGCCATGTGTCAACACAACGGAAATAAGCTATAGACAGCTTGCTCCTTCTGTAATTGATAACATGGTGGATAGTGTTTCAGCTTCTCTGCATCAGGCTCTAGACTTGGTGGCCCCCTTAAAAAAGAAAAAGTCTAATCAGAGATTTCTAACTCCTTGGTTCAACACAGAAACTCGTAGCTTAAAACAGAAGACTCGTCAATTAGAAAGAAAATGGCGCTCTACTAATTTAGATGAAATCTATTTAGCTTGGAGAAATCATCTTTTAATTTATAAAAAATCTCTTAGAAAAGCTAGAACAAGTTATTACTCTGCATTAATAGAAGAGAACAAGAATAATCCCAGGTTTCTTTTCAGTACTGTAGCCAGGTTGACAAAGAGTCAGGACTCTGTCAATCCTAGCATTCCCTTAGAGCTTACTAGTCAGGACTTTATGAACTTTTTCAATAATAAAATTTCATCCATCAGAGATAAAATCAATCAGATTCTTCCCACAGTTAACTTAAATACTGTAACTACTACAACTCCTTCTTTTGATGTCTGTCTTGATGAGTTTACTCCAATCGACCTTTGTGAGTTAGACAAAATAGTTTCCTCATCCAAACCTTCAACTTGTCTTTTAGACCCTATTCCTACTAGGTTATTTAAAGAAGTCTTCCCACTTATTGGTAGCTTTATTCTTCATATAATCAATTCTTCATTAACTTTAGGCCATGTACCGCAGGCTTTTAAAACAGCTGTAATTAAACCCTTACTCAAAAAGCCGACGCTAGATCCAGGAGCTTTAGCTAACTATAGACCAATCTCTAATCTCCCTTTCATCTCAAAAATCTTAGAAAGAGTTGTTGCTACGCAATTATTCGACCACCTGCAGGGAAATGGTTTACTTGAAGAGTTTCAATCTGGGTTTAGAATCCATCATAGTACTGAAACAGCCTTAGCGAAGGTCACTAACGACCTCCTCATTGCATCTGATAATGGACTAGTTTCTGTACTTGTCCTTTTAGACCTTAGTGCAGCTTTTCATACTATCGATCATAATATTCTACTTGATAGATTAGAACACTATGTTGGACTTAATGGAACTTCGTTGCAGTGGTTTAGATCTTATTTATCTGATAGGTTCCAGTTTGTTCATGTAAATAATGAGTTTTCTTTCAACTCAAAGCTTAGTCATGGAGTTCCACAGGGATCTGTGCTAGGCCCTACTCTTTTTAGTTTATATATGCTTCTGTTAGGCAACATTATTAGAAAGCACTGTATACATTTTCATTGTTATGCAGATGACACACAATTATACCTGTCAATGAAGCCAGATGATAGTAATCAATTAGCCAAGTTAGAAGCCTGTCTTAAGGAAATCAAAGCTTGGATGACTTGTAATTTCCTGCTATTAAATTCAGATAAGACTGAAGTCATTCTTGTTGGTCCAAAAAACCTTAGAAATTCCTTTCCAAATCAAACTTTCAGTTTGGATGCAGTTACTCTTTCTCTTAATAGCTCTGTGAGGAACCTTGGAGTTATTTTTGATCAGGATTTGTCCTTCAATTCACATATTAAATTTGTTTCTAAGACTGCCTTCTATCATTTGCGTAATATTGCCAAGATTAGGAGCATCTTGTCTCAGAGTGATGCTGAGAAACTGATCCACGCTTTTGTTAGCTCGAGATTAGATTATTGTAATTCTTTATTATCAGGTTGTCCTAAAACATCTTTAAAAAGTCTTCAGCTGATCCAAAATGCTGCAGCAAGAGTTTTAACAGGTACTAGAAAGAGAGATCATATCTCTCCGGTTCTGGCCTCCCTTCATTGGCTTCCCATAGAGTTTAGAATTAAGTTTAAAATCCTTCTTCTTACTTACAAAGCTCTAAACAATCAGGCTCCTTTTTATTTAAAAGATCTGATACTACCGTATTATCCTAACAGAGCACTACGCTCCCAAAATGCAGGACTACTTGTAATACCTAGAATCTCCAAAAGTACAATGGGAGGCAGAGCCTTCAGTTATCAAGCTCCTCTCCTGTGGAATCAGCTGCCAATCTGGATTCGGGAGTCAGACTCGATCTCTGTTTTTAAGATTAGGGTTAAAACCTACCTTTTTGATATAG
This sequence comes from Pholidichthys leucotaenia, assembly GCA_020510985.1. Taxonomy (NCBI): domain Eukaryota; kingdom Metazoa; phylum Chordata; class Actinopteri; order Cichliformes; family Pholidichthyidae; genus Pholidichthys; species Pholidichthys leucotaenia. The sequence goes on along the minus strand of CM035849.1, from coordinate 70,079,784 downwards.
CCTACAATTAGGGAGGGATCATTTGTTTCTGAACCCTCCCTTAGTTATGCTGCTAATAGGTTTAGTCAGCCGGGGGACCTCCAGTAATGCACTGGGCCTCACTCCTTTCCTCACTCTCTATGAAATATTTTTTTTTTTTTTTTTTTTTTGCTGGTCATTAACATTTGTTTGTTCTCTCCCATAGATTGAGTCCCCATTGTGCTGTTTGCTCTCTACATGTCTGTTCTTTTCATCTTCTCTGTCCCCTCACCCCCCAGCCAGTCGCAGCAGATGACTGCCCCTCCCTGAGCCTGGTTCTGCTGGAGGTTTCTTCCTGTTAAAAGGGAGTTTTTCCTCTCCACCGTCGCCAAGTGCTTGCTCACAGGGGATCACCTGATTGCTGGGGTCTTTCTGCAACTGTGGGGGTTCCCCCCTACAGTTGATAGTGCTATGAGATGACTGTTGTTGTGAAATGGCGCTATATAAATAAAGTTGAATTGTGTTCCAGATGGCTCTGTGGTGGGGAAATTACTGCTTCATTCGCTCTGGGCGTGCCTGTCACGGATGTCATCAGTCTGTCACTGATGTCAGCAGCCTGTCACTGATGTCAGCACAGCTTCACAAACGAGCAGTGGTTATAGAGCTTAAGAATGTCTGTAGAAACGTTTTATTTCCTGTACAACAAATTGCTCTGATCTGCTTGAAAATCATGGAGAGACTGTTGAGACATCATGGACTTACCTGCTTCTGCAGCAGAGTCTGAGATGGTGTCATAGAAAAAAATGATCAGCTGACACAACTTGATCGCCAGGTTAATAACTATATTAGCCACAAAATATATATTCAAAAAGTAAACTTTACTGAGTTAGGTATAATAAGATATATTTGACAGTTATCATGCATTTTAGGCAAAAACAAACTTGATCTAGGATTAAAAGCAATTAAAATAATGCAGTCACAAGGTTACATGGAAACATGTACTGTAGAAATATATATTCTCTGCATCAACTATGTACTAGATATGCATTCATGTTGTATTGCACTGGGATTTGCACTGACAATAAACCTCTGAAGTTTTTGCAGATGTCTCTTTTTTTATATGTGAAGGTTACCACCATAAATTAAATACTGAAAGATTGGAAAAGCTAAGAATAATCCAGCAGTTTGAGAAATCACTTTTGGTTTGGTGTAAGTCTGTCAACAGAATTATGAACCATAAAGCAGTTTGTGTTAAAATGTTAAATCCCATTAAACCTAATCTGGGGGCTTCCAATCATGTGTCAGGGGGGGCCAAGACCCTGCAGGTTCTCCCTTCTACCCAGTCTCTTCAGCAGGTGTTGTCACTGATCAGTCAGTGGAAGAAGTTCAGTGGAATCTGCTGTTGAAGACACTGGTTGGAGGTAAAGCCTGCAGGGTCTTGGCCCTCAATGGCACATGATTAGACACCCCCCCCCCCCGCCCAAACCCATTATGATGAAGAGCAGATGCTAATATGACCCAGAATTCCTCCATATACTGGTACTGTCACTATTGAGAAACGTGTTATATGTCAATTTAATCCTATCCAACTTTTACTTTCAAAATAAGTGTAAATATTTGCAAAAAGCACACATTATTAGAAATATGTTATATTTCAATTTAATACTATCCCACTTGTACTTACAAAAAAGTGTGAATATTCATAAAAAGCACACACATGAAAAAGGTAGCACCACAAGCAGTGGGTCACAGCGGTTTTGGGCAACAGCAACACAATTGTGTATCCTTTGCCAATCTGTCTGCTGTTATTTAATGTTTAACAGTTAAGGGACGAATGATTATATGCTCCAAAACTGGAGAAACTCTCTGATAAAAAAGCTGCAACAACACAAGTCACTTTTGGTTTGAATTAACTGCCAAATGACCTAGAAATAATGAGCTGAAACTTGTTTTTATTCGTATTAAATAATGAGACAGTGGCACACTGGCTAACACCAAATTGTATTATTTTTTACATCCTAGGGCATTTTGGATGTACTGAAAAAAAAAGTTCATGTTTTTCACCTTCAGGTCAACGTTTGGAACAACAGTATTGGTATTTTCCGTTTTGATGATGCTACACTCCTTCTAAAGTATTGTAATTCTCTGAATTTGGAATGCCGATAGAACATTCAATTTACATATACTTACTTTTTTACCTACATTGACTTGTAAGCTTGATCAGTCTCTCCTGCTGCATTTAAAAGTCCAACTGTGCAACTTCTTATAAGTTAACATAAAAAATGTACCCAAAGTTTAGAACTGGATCATGTGGTGCTAATTTTTTATGATATTTCAACAAAAAGAACAGAAAGCTTACAAAAACATTTGTTTTTTGGTCTAGTTAAAAATTACATTACCTTTACAATGGTTGACCCCTGAGAGGATGATCAGCATCATTTTGATCAGACCAGGCAATGGAATTTCTATGTAATTATACTGTTTTATAATTCAGTGTTATAACAGACAAACCACACTTTGATCCAAAACACTTCCATTTTATTATATACAAAACATTCAAATAAAAAAAAACTTTGCAACACAACAAGAAGGTTAATCGACATTTTATACACGCCGACCACTGGATCAGGTGATGGAGATGCTGATGGATCTCGTGATGGAGCTTAGGACGGAGCTTGTGATCTGCCCGACACCGATGTCGGCGGGACAGATTCACATTGGAGAATCTGGGCGGGCTGGTGCGGCGGACGCGTGGGATGATTCTACAAGGAAAATGCACACAATAAAATACAGCACGAAAGTGCAAGATATACAGAAAAGACAATAGTTTTTAACAAGATTACATAAGCTTATTTCAGCGTATTGTTCACATGAATACTTAAAAGAAAAGCGTGATTCCGCAGTGTGCTGCGATAAAGCAGAGCGATCATCATCCACAAATGAACAGCTTTTGTATTGCATAAATAAACTGAGCGTCTTACCGAATATATTTGCGAAAAAACGCACAATAAAAAAAAAAAATCACCGTTAAAGGACTCCGATGTCGAGACCTCCCGGTTCCGGGTGGCTCCGTCTAACTCGCGCTGGATGCGTTCGTCTGACAATGCAGTGAGCAGACACTGCACCTCCTCATTGGTCCATGGAACACCCTTATTACGCGAAGCCATTTTTGATAGAGATTAAATGAAAATAGCACAGCAATACACTGAAAATAAATCGCCCACAGTGGTTGCGCGCTGAGTAATGGCGGTGGTGAAGATTCGGCAGAAGAGGTCGCTTTTCGTGACGTTACTACCTGACCAATCAGCGGCGGTTACGAACTGACCAATCAGTGGCGGTTACAACCTGACCAATCAGCGCCGGTTACGACCTGACCAATCAGCGGCGACCAGTCTGTTAACGTCACAACACAGCCCAGCTCAGCACTGCTGTACCCTGCCCTTGAGCGGGGCTGAGAATCGCGGCTGTTAAACCGTGTTGGGGCTAGTGGAAAGGCGTACAAAGCGTGCTGAGCCGTCCTGTGTCGTGCTAAAGCGTGCTAGTGGAAAAGGGCCTTATAGGGCCTTATATGCCTCAAATGGGGTCAGTCCGGTGGCTGTTGAGATGGCAGAGTTGTGGGAATACTCCACCCAGGTCAGATGAGTGAGTTCTCCATGAACTAGAGTTGCAGGCTGCCACGCACCAAAGGGTGGTCTCCAAGGATTGGTTGGCATGCTCAGCTTGCCCATTGCTTTGTGGATGTACCCAGATGTGAGGCTAACTGTGGTGCCTATGGAGCAGCAGAAGGCCTTCCAGATCTGGGAGGTGAATTGAGGACCCGGGTCAGACACTATGTCCACAGGAATGCCGTGTAATCGGATGACATGATTAGTGAGGAGGTTCGCCATTTCAAGAGCAGAGGGTAATTTGGGAAGAGGCACCAGGTGGATCGCCTTAGAGAAGTGATCCACACAAGTGAGGATAACAGTGTTACCCTGAGAGGGGGGAAGTCCCGTAACAAAGTCCAGGGCAATGTGGGACCACTGTCAGCCGGGGATGGGGAGTGGGTGGAGGAGACCAGAGGGGGGGGGGGGGAGTCCGATTTATTGCGACAACAGACTTTTTTTTTTTTTGTATTTATTTTGTACCCATAGGTAGATTTGTTTTGCAGTCTGGTGACAAGCCACCAGCTGCCGGTCGCTGCATGCGCAAGCGCCCCTTATCCCAAACCTGCATGTTTTTGGCATGCAGGAGGAAACCGGAGAAATCCCGGAGTAAACCCACACAACATGGGGAGAACATGCAAACTCCACACAGATCACTGTTGGCCGGGGGCAGGGATCGAACCCACGATCTCTGCGATCCCCCGGCTGAGGGTAAACTGTGCTGCCGCAGTGCTAACCACTGCGCCACCGTGCAGCCCAGACTTGACAGGCGTTGACATATTCCCGGACGTCAGTCCACGGAGTGGGCTACCAGAACACTTTGTCCTTAACTGCTATAGCATCGAGTTCCCAGTAATAAATGCACAGGCAAAGGGAACCATCCTTCTTTCTGACAAAAAAGAATCCCAGCCCAGGAGGAGCTGATGAAGGCCGAGCGAGGCCGGCATTCAGGGAATCTTTAATATAGCTCTCCATCGCCTCCCTCTCCAGCCCAGAAATACTGTAGAGCTGGCTGGATAGCAACCACGCACCCGGGAAAAGGTCTATACCACAATCATAGGAGCGATGGGGAGGTAAAGAAAGCGCTCTTGATTTGCTAAAGACCTCTCCGAGATCATGATAGACCCTGGGTACTAGGCTGAGGTCTGGCGGCTCTACCGGAGGGGAAGAGATGGACAGCACAGGTGAACACTTGGCTGCACTCAGACAGGATGCCAAACAGTACGGGTTCTAGGATGAAATGGAGTTATTAGCCCAGTTAATGATAGGGTTATGTTTCTGGGGCCACGGATAGCCACGAACCACCAGGTGACCAGATTTGGGGAGAATAAAGAACGAAATAGTCTCTCAGTGGTTGCCGGAAAGAAGGATGGATACCGGCTCCATCTTTTTGGAAATGGTGGCCACTTTTTCACCCGACAATGTAGTAACATTAAGGGACATGGGCAATTTGGTCGTGGGGATGCCTACATCCCGCACGAAGTGTGCAGAGATGAAGTTCGCCTCCGCCCCTGAATCAATCAAAACTACAGTCCTCCTCTCGACCCCCGGCAACTGAATGAGGGCCAAAATGGAGAAGTTACCGGGGGATAAATAGATTTCCCACCCATCAGACCCCCCGCAGCTACTGATGGGCCGCATCTTTTGGCTTCAGCTGGCACTCCTGCAGTGTGTGCTTCAGGGAACCACAATACATGCAGGCGCCAATTCTCCTCTGCCTCTGGCGCTCTTCTGGAGTCAGACAGACCCGGCCAAACTCCATAGGTTCGGAGGAGAAGTCAGTTCCACCTGTGTCAGAAGCCGTGAGGGTGCGCGCGCACAGGGCAGGCTGGAGGAGGCCTTGCGCTCCTTCACGCACTCGCGGTATCGGTTGTCGAGACTGACAGCCTGATCAATTAGACCGTCCATGGAGGAGGGAACAGCATGAACCGCTAGGTTGTCACAGAGGTTTTCGTTTAAACTCTGGATGAAGACGCTGTGTAGCGAAATGCCATTCCACCAACAATCTGCCACCACGACCCGAAACTCCACAGAGTAGTTGGCAGCAGACCGGCTCCCCTGACAGAGTGACATTAATCGGCTCATGATGTTTCCTTCACTTCCTGATCAGCTAAATGCGCAAGTAAATTCAGCCACAAATCTGTCAAATGAATAAGTGGAGCCCTCCAGGCTGTCGAGAATAGATTGGGCCCAATCTAACAGCAGGAGGGTCATAAAGTGAATTTTCACTGTATCGTCCAGGTACTCCTCCCCGACCTGGCCCAAATAGTAGTAGTAGATTAGTTTATTTGACAGGGACAGTGCAATAAACATAGACAATTAATCAAAGACAATCAATCTGATGTGTTGCACATAGAGTGTATAGCTATTAGCTAATTTGCAACTCTTGTCCCTGGATGGGCTTTAGAAAAAAGAATCAAGATAAAAAATATACACAATAACCACATACATCAATGCAGAAAAATTATAAATACACAATTATAAATATTATAAATATTATAAATACACAAATATAACAGCCTGACTCACATTTAACATAAATATTATAAATATTATAAATACACAAATATAACAGCCTGACTCACATTTAACACATATAACATAACTCACATTTGCCTATTTCAGGCCTTCCTCCCTCCGTCACTCACTATAAACAAACACATTTATTCCTTCCCTTCATTCACTCTCACTTTGCAGACAATTAATTCATACATGAGTACATTCTTGTTTATTTTTCAGCCAGTTTTTAACATTTTTAGTGAATGTTTTAAAGTCCGTTATAATTTTAATTTCATTTGGCATTGTGTTCCAGATGTGACTGCCCTTTATAGAGAAAGCTGTTTGTCCAAATGTGGTTCTGCGGTGGAATATTTTACAGTTATTGTTAACAGAACTCCTGGTGGCTCTGCTGCTGTCCTGTCTTTGGACAAAACCAGCAAGTGGCTCGGGTGCTGATTTATGGAAACATTTGAACGTTAATTTCAGAAGACAGAGGTCAATGAAGCTCTCAAAACTCAATAGGTTGTATTTTTTTAAAACATTACAGTGATGCCACCTAATGGGCTTTTTGTCCAAGATTTTTAGGGTTTGATTATATAATGAACCTATATGTCTTATTGTGGAAGGGGCTGCTTGAGCCCAGACTGTCAAACAGTATGATATATGAGAAAAAACCATAGAATGCATATACAGTGCAGCTGCTTCGTAAGGTATGTAATATCTAATTAATTTAAAGCAGTTCAGATTTTTTTTTACTGTTTTTGAAATTTTCTTTATATGAAGATTAAATTTGAGTTGAGGATCTAGTACAATGCCAAGGTATTTGAATTCTGTAGCTAAACTGATGTCATGATCATGTATATTAACTTTAAAATGTTGCAGGTTACATTTTTTGATTGAAAAGCACATTGAGACTGTTTTCTGAAGGTTCAGCAATAGATGGTTCTTGAGGAGCCACTCTTGGACATCAACCATACTTGTAGACAGTACATCTGCAGCCTGTGCTGGAGTCTTGGCAGCTGTGTAAATAACTGCATCATCTGCATAAAGTTGGCATGTTGCAGCTGAGCAGTGTAACGGCAGGTCATTAATAAAAATGCTGAAAAGTAAAGGACCAAGAATGGACCCTTGTGGGATACCCATGCGGTTGTTTAAAAATGAGGATTTATCCTGGTGAACTTTTACACACTGTTCTCTATTCTGGAGATAAGATGCAAACCATTCTAATGTATTTGGGGAGAAGTTAAAAGATACCATTTTGGATAAAAGCAAACTGTGGATTACAGTATCGAAAGCCTTTTTGAGATCTAGAAAAACAGCTCCTACCACATTACCCCTGTCCAAGGACTGTTTGACGTTTTCAATAAGGCAACAATTTGCTGTTTCTGTAGAGTATCCTGGTCTAAAACCAAATTGATGTGGATGAAGAAGTTGATTGTCTTGTAAGTAGTCTATCAGCTGTGTAGCTACAACTTTTTCAAGAACCTTAGATAGGACTGGTAAGATAGAGATTGGGCGGTAATTGCATATATCGTCTTTACTGCCTGATTTATGAACTGGTATGACGACAGCTTTTTTCCAGCCAGATGGAAATGTACTAGACCTAATGGAGAGATTAATGAGATGAGTCAGTGGTTTGATTAATATTTTGCTGTGCATTTTGAGAAAGGAGGTGCTCATATTGTAGATATCATTAGTTTTTGAGTTTGACAGTGTTTTAACAATACCAGCAATTAACTTCTCATTTACCTCATCGATGTGAAAAGTATCTGTTGGAAGTATGGAATTTGTGTTGTTGAGCACATTTGGCAGCACAAAAATTTTTGTTAAGTCTTCCACAGAGCCCACAAAGTGTGAATTAAATTCATTTGCCAAAGTAGCCTTGTCACTGACGGTCTTGCCATTGATTCTAAGTTCCTTTACCCCCTTCTGATCGTTTTTTTTATTAGTTAAGTTATTTAAATGCCTCCATAGGGAACTGTTGTTACCCTTTGCATGATCTATCAGTTTATTGTAATAAGATATTTTTGATTTTCGCAGCTCATGTACCACTTTATTTCTTAAACTTCTGTACACAAGGTGATCATTTTGTAGTTTGGAGGTTAGTGATGTTTTCAGTGCATAGTCTCGCCTCTTCATAAGTTTTCTTATTTCATTATTTAACCATGGTAGGCTAATCTTCTGTTGTCTACTTTTAATTTGCTTTGAAAATTTTTCTATAGACTTTGTGATTGTTGCAGTTATAAAATTACAACAATCATCTACTTCACATGTTGACATGAGCTGCTCCCAATTTTGATTCTCTAAGTAATGTTCAAACTCCTCATTTTTTGATTTGGGGATAATAAAATTTGATTTGTCAATATCGACTCCCCCAAAATACTGTAGTCGCTTTTTAGTAAGTTTCCTGACAGCAAGAACCATGTTATGATCTGAGAGACCAGTTACAAGATTATAGGTTCTGGTTATTCGTTCTGGTTTATTAGTAAATACCATGTCAATAAGTGTTCTGGATTGTTTGGTTATCCTGGTGGGTCCTTTGATGATTTGCTGGTAATTAAATTTAGTCATGAGGCTTTTCAGTTTTTGTTTGTCTTTTTTATCAGACCAGTTGATATTAAAGTCACCATGAATTATTGTTTCTCTGTTCTTCTCAAGTTGTTTAACCAGATCACTTAATTCATTATAAAAGGAAGAATTGTGTGACGGTGGGTTGTACACTACTGCAATGTTGAAATTCATTACCGGAGAGAGACATACATTAACAGCTAAACATTCAAGTGAAGTATTCAAATCAACCAGTTGACATTTATATTTGTCTTTGATGTAAATTAAAACACCTCCTCCCCTCCCTACCTTCCTGTCTTTTCTAAAACACTGGTAGCCCACAATATCGATCATATTAGTGTCTATGTTACTGTGTAGCCAGCTTTCTGAGAGACAAAGGTAGTCCAGATTTGAGTCCAACAGCAACACCGAAATCTCATCTCTTTTGGGGATTATGCTCCGTATGTTTAAATGTCCGCCGAGGATCCCCTTTGGTTTAGCCTTGGTGTCCCAAAGAACTCGTGCATGATTAACAGTTTGGAAAAATAAATGTTGTTTTTGCTTTTGTACAGCTCGGTTTTGTGCTAACCCAGTGGTCTGCTGTTTAATAGTGGCAGGTCCAGGGTTAAGGTGAATATCTCCTGCCAGAAGTAGCAGAACTAACAGAACTTTAACTGTATATCCTCTGCCATATTGTGATTTTTGCTTAACAGCCATGTTTGCCTTAATTTGGAAGTTTTTGCTCAGGGCTTTTAAAGACCACATAGAGTGTAGGGTGAGATGTCCAAGCCCAAATCCATACAGATAAAACTTTTTAACTTCACCTTTGGTTGAGTTTGTCGGAAAATCCTTCTTGTTGCAGGTCCAGACACACAAAGACAAAACGAAGAGGAAGTAGAGAAGTAGAGAAGGCTTATTAGTGGTGCCCATCAGCCCACTTTTTAATCCGGTGGCCGCCATCTTCAGTCTTTCTTGGAAAGAAGGAAAAAGAAAATCTGTGGATAGTAAAATAAATTCTGCTTATATCGCCAGAATCTGATCCGATCGTCCTCGAATCCAGCTGGGCCTCAGCTAGCCAACTAGCCCCTTCCGTTGCTGGTCTCGTTGCTCATAGTCGCCGTAACTGGTCTCCCATCCCGCTCCTCCAACCGAGTCTCGTCACACACCGCCGCTGCCACCGAGCTCCGCTGAGGTCACGGTAAGTCCTCCGCTAGGCACCGCCACCTACCGTTGTCTGCCTGGGTGAAATCTCTGCTGAGCCCCGTCAACAAATAGCCGCTTGCCTGGTAGTATCTCCGCTGGGCCTCGCAGCTGGGCTTCGATTCAGGCTGGTGTAAGGTGGAATGACTGGCGCCAGCATTAAGCTAACTAGCGTTAGCTTAGCAATCGCTTCGGGTAGTCTCGTCGCACACCGCCGCTGCAGTCACGGTAAGTCCTCCGCTGGGCACCGCCGCCTACCGCCGTCTGCCTGGGTGAAATCTCTGCTGAGCCCCGTCAAACAAATAGCCGCCTGCCTGGTAGTATCTCCGCTGGGCCTCGCAGCTGGGCTTTGATTCAGGCTGGTGTTAGGTGGAATGGCTGGCGCCAGCATTAAGCTAACTAGCGTTAGCTTATCAATCGCTTCAGGTAGGGCACATCAGTGAATCACAAGGAAGCGCTGGAATCGCTGGTCAGTTTACTCACAGTGGCCGGATAAAAGCGATCAAAGGGGTAATCCACCGGAGGTATATCCGATCGCTGTAGGTTAGATTTTTAGAGACTGGCGCCAGCATTAAGCTAACTAGCGTTAGCTTAGCAATCGCTTCAGGTAGCATTAAGCTAACTAGTGTTAGCTTAGCAATCGCTTCAGGAAGGCGCAGGAAGTCGCTGGAGAAAGGCGATTAAAGGGCAATCCAACGGAGGTGGCAATTCAGCCCGTGCGTGTTCGCCACGAGCGCCGATCGCTGCAGGCCAGCCACTTTTAATGGCAAAATCAGTGACTTTGTCTCAGCACTGAAAAAGTGTGACCATCCCGGTCGCCATCTTGAGATAATACAGCCGAATGTAGCACAAAAACCCCTTATATATCCACACCTCCCCCACGTATGGGGCAGGTGAGGGAATCGAGGTGGTTCAGCGCATGGAGGAAGAAACTGGGGCTACAGGCGGAGAGGTGGAATCCAGACGAGACAAATGGGCCAAATGTTCAGTGACCGATCCAGCTGCTGTGTAATAGTTTGCAGCTGCTGCATAAGCACGGCCACCTGCCTCTCTGTGGCATCCAAACAGTCTAACGCAGAGTGTCCTGCTGATGCCACTCCCACTGAGCTTGCACTGTGGCTGGCTCGTTCTGTCATGATTGGTAGAGACAGCTCATGTGCAGGGAGTAACAACAGAGAAAACACACTATGACACAGATCAGCAAATTTGACTTGAATTTCACTGATGCAAAAAGGAGAACTCCACAAAGAAAAATGCCACTCGCCAGAGGAAAACCCAGCCTGTAGGGTGAGACAAGAGCAGGTTAGAGTAGGAGGGAGACTGAACAGGAAAAATAGGGCAACAATCACGCAGAAAGGAGAGAGAGCCCGGCAGAGGAGCTCAGCACTAACAGCGAACCAGGATGAGTAGCTGGAGGCAGGAGTAGAGCTGGGTGAGGTGTCTGACCAGGTGAACATGGTTGCTGACATGGTGATGGTGATGAGGCAGGTGAGCGCACAACAACCCCGGAGACACACCGCATAGGAGGTAGCAACCTGTGGAGAAGTAGATAGAAGGTTAAAGGGTTCTGAGATAGAAAAAACAGAACTTACTTGCTGAACTTGGCAGTATACCCAACGAGCCAGCGCCTAAGTGTTTAAGAGCAGGTTTGTATAAACACTGGCGAGTCAGAGGAAGCAGGTGCATCTCATCATGCAGGTGAGGGTGATTACCTGCGGAGTAGGGGAAAGTTGAGCAGGATGGGAGGGGGAGAGTGCGCTCACCAGAACATGATACTTCTTGTAATGTTCTGAGGAATCTTAGCCCATTCCTCATAGGCAAAGGCCTCCAGTTCACTAATATTCTTGGGTTTTGGTGCTGCAACTGCCTTTTTCAAATCTCACAAGAGATTTTCAATGGGGTTCAAGTCATGCAATTGTGATGGTCCCTCTAGTATCTTCCAGAACTTCTTCTTAAACCAAGCCTTGGTGGACTTTGAGTTATGTTTGGAATCATTGTCCTGTTGGAAGGTCAAATGACTCACATGCTTGAACTCCCTCCAGACAGAGGAAGTTGCAACTACGGGTATTACATATCTATTTTTCTGTATATAGGATTGTTGGGTTTCATCATTGTTAATCGTTTATCTTTATTTGCACTATGGGAGGTCTGGATCTATCTTTTGTTGCCATTTGCACTATGGTTTGCATTACTGTGCATAAACTGCTGTTGTTGTCTTTCCAGGCTTATTCCTTTTTCTTTTTTTATATTGTGCACACTACTGAAGAGAGAGAGAAACGCCATTTCAATTCTCCTGTATGTCCTGCACGTATAATCAGAATCAGAATCAGCTTTATTGGCCAAGTATGCACAACACATACAAGGAATTTGACTTTGGCTAAAAACTTGCTCTCGTTGTTCAGGTGGAGGATTTAAATAAGGATTCAATGACAACAGAGTATGTACAGTAAATTACAGTCTGACCACGTTTCTATAAAAGGATGCAAATATATACAGGAATATATGCAGTTATTTACTCAGACTAACCACACTTTGCAGAAATATATGAAAAAATATACAGTCACACAGTATTTCAATGTGAACTCAGATTCAGTGATATAATGTGAATGAAGTAAAAAGCAGTGTGAGAGTTATGTGCAATGTAATAATGGATGAAAAGTCATGAGTACAGCAACAGGTAGGACTAGGTGAATGTTAGGAGTTCATCAGAGTGATGGCTTGAGGAAAGAAACTGTTCCTGTGATGGGTGGTTTGACCTTCAGTGATCTGTAACAACGACCAGAAGATAGAAGTTCAAACAGTTTGTGGCCGGGGTGTGATGGGTCAGCACAGATGTTTCCCGCCCGTTTCCTGGTTATGGACCGATATAAGTTCTCAATGGAGGGTAGGTCGGTACCAATGATCCTCTCCGCAGACTTAATGATCCGCTGCAGTCTGGTCTTGTCCTGTTTAGTGGCAGATCCAAACCAGACAGTGATGGAAAAGCAGAGGACAGATTGGATGATGGCGGTGTAGAAGACAACCAGCAGCTCCTGAGGCAAATCAAACTTCTTGAGCTGACGCAGAAAAAACAACCTCTGCTGGGCCTTTTTCCGGACAGTGTCTATATGGGAGGACCACTTCAGGTTCCGGGAGATTGAGGTACCCAGAAACTTGAAGGAGTCCACAGTGGACACTGTGCTGTTGAGGATGGTGAGTGGGGGGAATGAAGGGGGGTGTCGCCTGAAATCCACAGTCATCTCCACTGTTTTGGCTGGGTTAAGTTCAAGATGGTTCTGGCTGCACCAGAGGATCAGCTGCTCCACCTCCCGCCTGTATGCAGACTCATCATCATCCCGGATCAAACCGATGACTGTGGTGTCGTCCGCAAACTTCAGGAGCTTCACCGAAGGGTCCTCTGAGGTCCAGTCGTTGGAGTAGAGGGAGAAAAGCAGTGGGGAAAGGACACATCCTTGGGGGGCGCCAGTACTAATTTTTCGGGAGCTGGATGTAAATCTCCCTAGCTTCATCTGTTGCCACCTGTCAGTCAGCAAGCTGGAGATCCACTGGCAGGTGGAGGGGTGTACCTGAGCTGGAGGAGTTTCTGATGAAGAATGCCTGGGATGATGGTGTTGAACGCTGAGCTGAAGTCGACAAACAGGATCCTGGCGTACGTCCCTGGGGAGTCGAGGTGTTGCAGGAAGTCGGTGTAGTCCCCATATTCACTGCATCATCCACTGACCTGTTTGTCCGGTAGGCCAAACTGCAGTGGGTCCATTCAGGGGGCCTGTGAGACCCTTCCAGGTGGTTCTAGCACCAATCTCTCCAAGGATTTCATGACCACAGAGGTCAGGGCAACAGGTCTGTAGTCGTTTAATCCTGTAACAGAGGGTTTCTTGGGATCTGGAATGATGATGGAGCATTTGAAGCAGGAAGGCACTTCACGCCAGCTACCAGTGATCATGTTAAAGAGCCGGGTGAAGATGGGGGCCAACTCGTTGGAGCAGACTCTCAAGCAGGACGGAGACACACCATCAGGTCCTGCAGCCTTCTTGATCTTTTGTCTCTGAAGACCCGGCGCATCTCCTCTTCACAGATCGTTAGTGCTGGTGGGAGTCAGAGTGGAGAGGGATGGAGTTCCTGGGGCTGCAGATAATCCTTTGTGTGGGTGGGAGGTTGAGAACTGTAGGTTCTTATCAAACCTGCCAGTAAAAGCGTTTAGGTCGTTAGCCAGCTGGAGGTTTTCCACAGGGTGGGGGATGGTCTCCTGTAGTTGGTGATATTCTGCAGGCCTCTCCAGACAGAAGCAGAGTTGTTGCTGAGAAGTTATTTTGTAACTTCACACTATAGCTCCTCTAGCAAGCCTGATCTCCTTCGTCAGCATGTTTTCTGGCCCGCTCTTGTACAGAGTCCAGTCACCAGTCCTGTAGGCCTCTCCTTGGTCTGATGTAGCTGCTTCAGTTTAGGAATGAACCAGGGTTTATTGTTGTTGTATGTGCAGAAGGTCTTGGTCCGCACACACATGTCCTCGCCAGAACCAGATGTTATGACCGTCACAGTGTCAGAGAGTCAGTGAGTATAGTAGTATTTGTAATGAGCAAGCACCTGGTGGTTGGGTTTCCTGGTTCCTGCAGGTGGGGGAGAACATAATAAGGGACAGGTGTATTAGAGGTTTTGATTGTTTTTTCCTGTGGGACGCCACAGTGAGCAGCTCAACAACATGCAGGAGCTGGAGTTTAACCCCTTGCACTCCGGTCACTGTCCCTTAAAACGCCTAAAAATAACGTGCCCAAAGTAAATTGAAAGCATGTACTTCAACCCATTGCAGCATCATCAAGGGGTTGGTCTTATATTAAAAGAAAACACTGATGAATTATTTTGGCAAAACAGTCATATCTATCTAAGAGCTCCGGCCAATTGAGTTACAGTCATCTAAACATATGAACTTGATGATACTAGAATTTGGCCTGGGTGTTTTTTGGATACAAAATGCTTGCAAATAACACACAGGCTTCAGATCCGCGCTGGAAGAACTGCAACGAAATGTAGAACCAAGCGTTATCCAGCTGAGGTCCAAATTTTGTAACATACCACAAACAATGAATATATTACACAGCTTTGTTCTCAGGTAGTTCCCAGGCATTTTGGAACTGTGCCAAATTGTGCCAAATGGCACAGTTTGGAAAAACGTCTGTAACTTTTGAAATGCTTCAATGTAGAAGCTTCATTTTGGACACTAATGAAAGGTCACACTCAGGGCTGTGTCTGTGTGTGTGTGTGGGGGGGGGGGGGTTTCCCCCCCCCGCTACAGAGGATGGACATCGGCCCATCCGCTACATGACGGACAAGCCTCATGTCGCGATGTGGGACAGCAGCTCAGTAACCGCGGCTTCCCCCCCGCCTCGCTACAGAAGAATAGCGGGGGGGGGGGCGGCGTTCACGGTCTGGGACACGACGAACGAACCATGTACCGCGGCGCACGAACTTCAGACTTTGTGCGCCGCACAGTTGTAATTTACCGATCGGTCAAAAGTCATTTTGGATTACAATTTTCAGGGATAGAGAATAATTTAGCTTATAACACCTTACCTCTTCACAGCAGTGTCCTGGCGAACTTCTCTTCCTCACTGTCAGACGAACGTGACGCTGGTCTGCTCGTGGTTCTGGTCTCGCAACCCGATCAAAACATAATTCCATTATTGCGGTTTTGTGCTTCCATGATTGCGGTTTTTGGCGAACGATTTTTCAAAACAAATAACAGTAGTAATTAAAAAAAGACTGGCGAACCTGTGTGTGTCACTCAGCCTTCGTCGTCAGCCTCCTTCGGTCTATGATGACCATGGAAGAAATCATAATGTCTACTCTGCTGGAACAAAAACAAAATAAGCACCGCCTGCGGCCGAACATGCCGATGCGCGAATGGCACTCCCTGTCACACAGGTTGCATTTGTGGGTGGTCTCCGTGCTGCTGGGTCTGTGGGGTTCTTCCTGCGGGTCCTTTTTTGATCTGCTGCAGCAGTCTGTCTTCACCCAGCCTTAAAAAAAACAGCTCGCGAACTTCTCTGCTTCAACTGGCTCGCTGCATTCACAGCCTTGGTAGGCGGGTCCTTCTTGCTAGGTTTTCAGTCATTGGTTCGTCAAGGTTTCAGAAACCCGATTCAAGGCTCTTATTAGTTGAATGAGAGGTCAATCAGATGAACTAATTTGTTCGCGGCTGTGTCTGCAGCTTTTATTTTCAGTGCGTGCTTGGACGCCATCACCATCTACATCATCAGCATCTCCATCATGCGTCCTAGAGCGCACGAGGGCGCACGAGAGCGCCCTCGTGCGCTCTAGGACACAGAGACTTGCCCGCCCGCGGTACCACGGCAGTGCAAGAGGTTAATGGGTAAGTGATTTAATATAGTGAGATTGTTTGTTTTAGGATTTTGTGATAGTTTTAATTGATTTTTTTTGTGTTGTATAGTGGCTGCTGTGTGTTTTGTGACAGGGATGGTTCCTAGAAGATATGGGTTCTATGATGTTAAGTGGAAGCTGAATTTGGTACGTCACTTATTGTGATTTTTTAGGGTACTGTGTTGCAGTGGTGTATTTTTTTAACATCTTTAATTTTTGTGAACATTTTAGCATTTCCCAAGATGAATTTGCTTGGGGCGACTGAGAGATGTACATAACTAAGTAGGTATTTTTGTGATTCATTTGAGTAATTAAGAATGTTATTAGTGTGTTTTATTGATGTGATAATGTTTTATAGTGATGATCGGGAATCCCATCACTGTTTTCTGCTGTCCTCCTTTTTGTCAGTGTCTTTTTCCTCAATAATTGTAATAAAATGATAACTTAAAAAGATTTTTAAGTAAAAAAATCTGATTTATTCAGTCTTTTTGACTGTCTAGATGTAACAAACCTGGCGTTGTCGGCAATTGTGACTTGAAGGAGGTATTTGATATTTGAGCTAACTTTGTAAGGACAGCCAGAACAGTAGTGGGTACCTGCAGTGTGGGAGGGAGTCTGGCATCATCCTGTCCATTCAGTGCATATCCATAATGCAAGAATCTGAACAACCATAAAATGGCCCAAAGGATATGTGACCTAGAGACTGAATTGCAGACTTTTAGGACTGCTGCTGGAGACACTGCCGGGACTTTCATCCCTACATTTGGAATTTCTGGAAGTGAATCAGAAATGATTATGAGAAATAATCCAATTCAGGTTCAGGTTACTTTATTTGTACCCGTAGGTAGATTTGTTTTGCAGTCAGGTGACTTCCATATTTACAAACCACAATTACATTCAACATGAACACAAACACAGGCACACATGTAGCTGACTATAAACATGATAAAAATACTCAAGGCTCCACCAATCAGGACATAAGACAAAGAGATAAGAGAAAAAAAAAAACAAGGAGATAAGAGAGAAGAGTCATATTAAAACGTTAAAGACTAGTCAAAGAGGTTAAAAACTCAGAAGTCTAAAACCGAATAAAAGATTTAGAACCCAAATTAAAAACCTACAAAAATAAGTAAATGTAAAACTAGAAAAGCACTCGGAGAGCGCAGACCTCCGCCAAGCGCCACAGTTCCCCCGGTGATCCGGATCACCACCAAAATCTAATCATCTGTAGGATACCCCATTTCTGACAATCTCTGAAAATTTCATGAAAATCCGTCCATAACTTTTTGAGTTATCTTGCTAACAAACAGACAGACAGACGCTGATGAAAACATAACCTCCTTGGCGGAGGTAATAAAATTAATAAAATAGGTAACTAAATTATGTGCAATATATTGTTACATCTTGTTCAACTCTTTAACAGCAGCAGGAACAAAGCTGTTTTTGTAGCGCTGGGTTTTACTTTTGTGGGACGGCAAACCTCCGTCTGGAGGGAAGAAGCTGAACGTGGCAGTGCAAAGGGTGGGAGTTATCATTTAAAATAGAGGTAGCAATCCTCTGTACCCTGTCTGGTGTACAGGGATGTCAGGCTCAGCTGTGACTCACCAAGCAAACGACTGGACCATCTAACTACCTGATCCAAGGATTTCCTCTGTTTCAGTTTTATCTGACCAAATCATGACACTAAAGAAAAGGATAAAACAGATTCAATAAAAGCCCAATAAAACATTGTCATTATGGTTCGGTCAATTTGGAAGCGTGCAAGTTCCTTAAACAATGCAAATGTTGCTGACCCTTTTGCACACCCTTTCACAGTTCTCTTCAAAGTTTAAATTACTATCATACTTGTCCCAAGATATTGTAGAATTGTACATATTCAGTGGTCTGACCTTTTAGTACAGTGACTTCGTGCCTGGGAGTTTTCCTCCTAAAGTCAATAATCATAACTTTAGTTTTTGTCGTAATCAGCTGCAGGTAGGAATCCTCACACCAGTGACAAAATCATCAACTACTGGGCCGTGTCCCACTCTCACCATCCTGGAGGAGAGGGACAGCAACTGAATCATCAGCATACTTTATAATGTATCTGTTGTCATGTCTGCTCCGACACATGTTTGTGTACAGGATGAAGAGTAGGGTGACAACACACACCCCTGCGGAGAGCCAGTAGAAGAACACTTTGGTCAATGTACCATTGACCCTTACTCTCTGTGTCCAGTTGTATATGTACAGCAAGATCGCAGGTGTCTGTTTTCTGGAAATTGGATAAATCAGACTCTTTGACAGTGGATGAGTGGATTGAGCTGATGAGAGACTTTGTTCAA
Organism: Pholidichthys leucotaenia; assembly: GCA_020510985.1. Classification (NCBI taxonomy): domain Eukaryota; kingdom Metazoa; phylum Chordata; class Actinopteri; order Cichliformes; family Pholidichthyidae; genus Pholidichthys; species Pholidichthys leucotaenia. The sequence continues at coordinate 70,061,237 of CM035849.1, read as the reverse complement.
ACAAGAGGTAGAACAGAAAAAGAACAAGTTCAAATTGTATGGGATCATTTGGAGGGTGCAGCGCAGACTGAGATAAAATTTTTGCCAGTAGAACAGAAAAATAGTGTTGAAGGGATATTTACAACACTTAAAGAAGTGTATGGGTGTTTGAATTCTCATATCTTCCTACAAACGCAGATTTTTCAAACCGTAAGTAACAAGAGGATGAATCCCTGTTGATTATTCTCATGCATTAATGGCTTTAATGGACCAAATTGGTAAACTGGGCAGATTAGAGTGACAGCACAAAAGATCTATGGGGCCAGTTTTGTGATGGCATCAGAGATCAGGCCCTGAAAATTAGACTTAACTTGGTTTCAGCCAACCCACAGTGGACTATTTGGGAGGTTAGAAGTGAAGCTACAAGATGGATAGCACAATATGATAGCCAGCCATCTAGGCAAAGATTAATCAGTCTGTGCTGGAACTCTGAGTTAGGTGCCTGTTACTTGTCCAAAAAGACCTGTACAGGAGCAAATTAAACTTATTGGTTGAACCTCTTGAGCCTCAAGAGGGTTGTCTTCCAGAAGGGCTGTTGGTGTCACCCTCACTGGTCAAAGCAGAGAGTGGTAGGGCCTACATGCCTGTCACTAATGTAGGTACGAGTGATGTTTCTTACCCCTCACCATGTCATAGCTACAGTTCAAACTGCCTGTTCACTAACTGAGAATGACAATTCAATACAGTCTTCTGAGGATCTTCAGGATTGTCTTGTTTGTTTTTCTAGCCAGATGGCTATGTTTAGTGAAATAGAGTTCGATTTCCCCAAATTTGAGAATCTTGTAGAAAGTGAAAGATGGCAAGCAAGGGCTTTATTAGCTCAATATGGTAAGGTGTTTGCTAAAAATGAAATAGATGTTGAGTGTACTAAGCTGATAATGCATGAGATTCCTATGGTAGATGAAACATCTATGCGGCTGCCATGCCAATGTATTCCTCCTTCTCAATATGAATTGGCCCGAGACCATGTAAAACAGCTGTTGAAGAGTCAAATTATAAGCGACTTTCACATCTCGGCTCGTGCAAAGCATCATGGGAACGTGGCTACCAAACATGCTGTATCAATACATTAATTTATGGCAAGTTCCTGATCTACGAGCATATTGTATGCGTAGGGGTCTTCCCGGTTGTACCCGCAAACACAAGGATGAACTAGTCATGCATATTTGCAGCCACGTTGCAGAAATTGGCCAAAATGGCCCCCCTGTATGTGTTGCTGACATAGCAGATTTTTTGTTGTCAAAGGACCAAGCAACCCTTACTTGCGAGACTCCGAAACAACTACAAAGAAGTAAAGCGAGTGGTTGACAGCTCAACTTTGGTTTTGTCATTTGAGTAAATTTCACTACAAACATAGCTTGCTTACTTAGATCTATATATCGACACTAATATAGTTTAAGTGCCACATGTTTTCAATGATTGCAATTTTATTTTATACCAGCCTACTTATCAGTGGCCTTAATTATATGTGAGTGTAGATCAAGCTTCATTACCAATATACAAAGAACTATATCCTAGATCCAGGCCTGCCTGTCTGTACCTACTACTTCAGGGGTTTAGACATCGTGTCAGTTTAGGATAGAACTTGAACAATACACAACACTATTTATTCATTCAATCATTCATCTTCTTCCACTTAATCCATTTCGGTCACGGGGGGGGGGGCTGGAGCTATCCCAGCATCTTTTGGGCAAGAGGCAGGGTACACCCTGGACAGATCGCCATTCCGTCGCAGGGCCATCACAGAGAGACAGACAACCATTCACTCTCACAGTCATACCTAAGGGGACATTTAGAATCCCCAGTTTGATGCCAATTAACCTAACTTGCATGTTTTTGGCATGTTGGAGGAAACCGGAGAAATCCCGGAGTAAACCCACGCAGACATGGGGAGAACATGCAAACTCCACACAGATTCACTGTTGGTCGGGGGCTGGTATCAAACCCAGGATCTCCCGGCCAAGGGTGAGTTTGCTGTGCTGCCGCAGTGCTAACCACTCCGCCACCGCGCCGCCCACAACACTATTTAATTATGTTATAATATAGACTTACTGCTTATAATCCAACAATTACGTCCGTCCGGATCCTTCAGCTCCGTGGTGGAATGTATATAACGTGAATGGCAGCAGACATGTGCACACCCTGGTCCCGAAGTTACACGCATGTATGCTGTAAGTTTGCTTTTCCACCACTCTAGATGATACATGCCGTTTCCCACACTTCACTACGGCACCATGTGCACCTGGCATAATGGTGATTTAAAGCAGACTTTAAACAGCAATTGTTCAGGTGTGACAGTACTGTCTCTATACAAAAGCAAGGCGGCTACCGGAATGTTTGGTAGTCGTGAACTTTGAACTTCACATAGTCCGCCACATGCGCAATCGTAATGCGAAAGTTGCTTATTGAGTTGTAGCCCTTATTCATCTTGAGCAGTTTTGGTCCAAAAAAAAGGATGGGGGTTTACGTTTGTGTGTGACTATCGGCAGTTGAATGCAAAAACGAGAAAGGATGCTTTCCCCTCTTTCAAGAATAGAGGAATCCCTAAGATGCATTAGTTGATGCCCAGTGGTTTTCAACTTTAGATATAGCCAGTGGTTATAGTCAAGTGGAAATGGCAGAAAAGGATCAAACAAAAACACCATTTTGTACTCCATTTGGTCTGTTTGAGTTCAATCGCATGCCTTTTGGGTTATGTCATGCTCCTAGTACATTCAACGACTTATGGAACACCTGTTTGGTGATTGCCATCATCAGTCAGTGCTTTTGTATTTGGACATTGTAATAATTTTTTCTTCCATGGTACAGCAACACCTGGAACAATTAGAGCAAGTTATTTCTAGGTTGGATGAACAGGGGTTGAAAGTAAAACTTTCCAAGTGTCAGTTTTCCAGAAACAGGTGAAATACCTAGGACATATAGTTTCAGCTGAAGGGGTTTCAGCAGATCCAGATAAGGTGGCTGCAGTGCAGGATTAGAAGGAACCCAGTCATTTGGCAGAGCTGCGCTCATTTTGGGGATTTGCAAGTTATTATAGAAGATTCATTGCTGGGTTTGCATGCATGGCAGCTCCCCTCCATTGAGTGGTAACAACACTCCTCCCCTCAGGTAGAAAGGGTAAAACACTCCAGAAGCTATTAAGCACAAATTTGGGATTCAAAATGTAGGGAGAGTTTTCGGCATCTCAAAGAGGCCCTTACGTCAACACCTGTTCTTGTTTATGCAAATTTTCAGAAGCTGTTTGTGTTGGAGGTGGATGCAAGCCATGGAGGTTTAGTGCGGTCTTATCACAAGAGTGTGAAGGAAGGTTAGGACCAATAGCTTTTGTTAGCATGAGCCTCAAACCCAGTGAGCGCAATATGAACAATTATAGTTCTATGAAGATGGAGCTGATAGGCCTGAATGGGCTGTTAGAGAAAACTTTAGGGAATACTTTTTAGGTCACTCATGTACAGTTACAGATCGCGGATACAAGCGGCTGAAATGAGCTTTCTCCGTAGATTGCTGACTCACCCTCAGAGATAGGGGTGAGGAGGCTCAGTCATTCCGGGAGAGGCTCAGAGTAGAACCGCTGCTCCTCCACATGAAAGGAGTCAGTTGAGGTGGGTATGGGCATCTGATTAGATGCCTCCTGGACGCCTCCCACTTGAGGTGTTTCAGGGCACGTCCCACTGGGGAGGAGACCCCGGGCAGACCCAGGACTCGGTGGAGAGACTATGTCTCCCAGCTAGTCTGGGAAACGCCTTGGTATCCCCTCTGAAGAGCTGGAGCAGGTGGGCTGGGGAGAGGGAAGTCTGGGCTTCTCTGCTTGTCTGCGGCCGGTCCGCGACCCCGGACCTCCTGAAAAATGCGGTAGAAGATGGTTGGATGGGATGGATGGATGTACAGTTTTTGACAGATAACAATCCATTGAGCACTTTAGGTACTGCAAAAGCTTGGGACTACAGAACAGAGGCGGGCTTCAGAGTTAGCCGCATTTGATTGGTCATTAAATGACCGTCCGGTGTCACAGAATATAATGGCTGATGCCTATCGCAACATGTGATATCAGAAGAGAATGTTATTGGTAAGTCGAGCTCTGGAGGGGGAGAATTCTAGTGTTTCAATCTAAGATTGATGCCTTGCCAGGGTTGTGTTTAGTGGATTAGTTTATTTTCAAAAACGAAATCCATCATTGCCCTTTCTATAGGTGTTGGAAGGAGGGTAGGATGCCAACATTTGAAGAAGAGGATGGTCTTAGTCAGGGCACTAGGAACAGTCCGGCATTGGGGACTGATTAAAGAGGCAGTCCATTTTTGTGTAGGCAAGTCTGTGCCCCTGATGGGGGAGGTGATTTTGATCAGCTTATACTGCCACAGCGTCTCTACAAGATCATCCTTTTTGCACTTCCCAATAACCATGGGCATCAAGGGATCAAATGAGCTCTGCAGTTGATACGGGCACGGTGTTACTGGCCAAATATGTATGCGGATGTGGAGCGATGGTGTAAAGACTGTGAAAGATGTGTCCTGTCGAAGGCTGTTCACTCTAAAGTTAAAACTTTCATGGATAGTATTAAGGCATCTCATCCTCACGGGATTTTGGCTATAGATCAGGAGTGCCCACACTTTTTTGGCTTGTGAGCTACTTTTAAAATGACAAAGTCAAAATGATCTACCTACATTTAAAAAATGCCAAATATGGCAATGTATGCTGGCATACATTATATAACTGCATGGACCTTTATGGCACAATACAATCCAATACATTTACGATCATTACTTTACTCTGATGACTTGCACAGGATGGAGTTAGCCAGGGCTGCATAGTCCGGAAGGTAGCTGCTGGTAGCTAGTCTCAAGCAGGCTTCCAAATGATCATCAGTCATGGTGGAATGGTATTTGGATTTGATAATCTTCATGTGGGAAAAGGCTGATTCCGCACAGATAGTACAGCCAAATAATGCAGTCAAGGAGGTAACATATTCCTCATGTTTGGATACTTTTCCTCCGTGAGTAAGTTCAAAAACTGTCCATGATCCATGGACTTAAGCTCAATGTCAGCCTGTAGTGTCAAAATCTCATCCTCCACTGCAGACGAGTTCAGATGAAACAGTGATGCAATTTTTGATGCAAGTGAATCAACCTCAGCATCTTCCTTGAATGGATAGCACAAAAATGTAGCAATTGGCTCAGTAAAGCAAAGTCTTGAAACTGTTTGTCAAACTCTGACAAACAATTTTCCATCTGCTTGATGTAGCACACACTGTCAAGTTGCGCATGTGCCTTTGTTGCTTCTCCAGCTCTGATGTCAAGTTGGGGAAGTTCCCCAAATCATGGCGCTGCAGTTTTGAGGACATATGTTGCACTTTTCATTTGAATGCATTAACTGAGCTGATCATGTTTACCACAGTTTTGTCCTTTCCTTGCAGCTCGAAATTAATCTCATTCAACATGTTGGTTAAATCGGTTAAAAATGCCAAGTCTAGCAGCCACTGATCATCATCAACTTGCTTGTACTCTGCATGTTTACTGAGGAGGAGAAACTCCTTTATATCCGGACAGAACTCTCTAAATCGCTGAAGGAATTTCCCTCTACTAAGCCTTCTAACGTCAGTGTGTAGCAAGAGCTCAGAGTAGTTGCAATCAGCCTCCTCCAGATGTGCTCGGAACAGTCGTCTTTGAAGAGATCTCACTCGAATAGAGCAAGTGATTTTTGTAGCCACATTCATTACCGGTATCTCTTTCATATTTAGCATTTTAGCACATAATGCTTGTTGGTGGATTATGCAGTGATAATTAAGGAAGTTCGGGGAAATCATCGTCCTCCCTGCACTTTGCAATAAATCCATTTGAGCAGTCCACCATTGCGGTGCACCATCCGTGGGTGATTGACACCAATTTATACACTGGGAGCTGGGTTTTCTCAAAGTTTTTGAAAGAGTGAAAAATGTCTTGTCCTCACGTGTGTTCTTTCATGGCAATATTGTTAACAGCTCTTCTTTTGCAGTCATATTGGTAAACACCATCCAAATAAAAATGCACACTCTGAGCTGTGCCACTTGTCTGTGGACTCGTCTAATTGCAGTGAGAAACACTCATATTCTGCCATGTACTTCCAAAGCTGCTGTGTCAAATCACTGGCCATTTCTTCACAGCGCCATGTAACTGTACTTCTTGATAGCTGAAGAGGTTTGATTGAATATTTCTTTTTTTTTTCCTTTTTTTCCATGCAGGGTGGCCTATGACACATAGAGAACAGGACCTCTCCTGATTTGCTGCCCTGTACATCAATCAAATGGTAACTGCCAATAAGAGGACTGATGGGAAGATAGGCAAGAGAATTAAAAACTTAATTTTTTTTTTAATGTCACGCAATCTACCTGCAGTGCCTTTGCGATCTACCAGTCAGCCGTGATCAATGTATTGAGCACCCCTGCTATAGATTTTACAGTAATGGAGCATGTTACTGATGGTAGGGAAAATATATCGGTGATGACTGATGTTTTTCAAAATATACTCAGGCCATCCCCATGAAGGACCAGCGTGCAAGTACAGTAGCAGAGGTACAAGTGAAACATTGGTTCCAGTTATTTGGGCCCCCAGGCTGTATTCATTCTGATCAAGGATGAAGTTTTGAAAGTTCTTTGCTTCACCGGCTTTGTAAAGTGTTTAAGATTGAAAAGAGTCGTACAACTCTGTATCATCCTCAGGGAAATGGTCAATGTGAACATTTTAACCTTACCCTTCGTGATTTGTTGCAAGCTCTCCCCCCCCCGCCAGAACAAAAGCGACGGTGGCCTCGCCATCTTTCTCAAGTGGTTTATGCCTATAACACTACTCCTCATCAGTCAACAGGGATGACCCCATATTTGTTAATGTTTGGACGAGAGCCTCGTTTACCCGTAGATTTTTTTAATAGGCACAGGTGGGAAAGTTGAAAGGACTGCACAGTAGAAGAGTGGGTGCAGGAACATCAGGACTCGCTGACCACAGCATATATTGTGCAAAAGCGGCTTGAGGTAAAAAGGGCCCAAAGAGATCAGAAGTTGGGCGATGGTCCAGATTTTGAGCAGGGGATTTGGTGTATACCAGAAACCATGCTGTAAGAGGCCGGAATAAGATTCAAGATTTTTGGGACCCCATCCCATAAGTTGTAAGGCCACCCCCTCCACAAGGTGTAGTGTATTCGGTTGCCCCTGCTGGTCAGAATGGACCTGTACGACAAGTGCATAGGACTGCGATTAGAAATGTTCCAGGACGTGGGGAAGAGAGAAGTGACTCAGAAGGGGGTGAAGAATAAAGGGTGAAGGAGGAGGGGGGGTTGATAAGGAGTTGGGACTGGATGATGGGATCGTAGATGAAGTTGAGGGAGAGCATGATCAAAATGCTGAAAATATTAATGTCAGTCCGAGTCTGTGGTAGGGTCAAGGGACGGCTGGAAAGCATTCTAATCCTTTTAGGCTACCTCAGCCTGTACAGTCGCGAACTGTAACAGATTGAGATAGGGAGCAGTGTGGCAGTAAGGACAAGGCGGATGTGGAAGAGGACAGCTCCTGAAAATCTAGAAGAAGTGGATATAATTCAACTAGGAGGAATGGAGGTGGGAAGCGGGGAAGAGGAAAGTTTGGAGCTCGGGTGGAGTCTAAAAGAAGCAAACGTAGACGTAAAGAAACTCAATCAAGACCGCTATCAAGTGCTGATGAATCAGAGGATGAATGATCCCGGGAATGAAAACAAGGGAGTGTAAAGTAATCATTAAACTTGTTCGGGAGGTGGCGTTGTTTCATTGGTGGAGCCCAGTTGGGCTCACGGATGCAATTGTTGGGTTGCTTGGGGAAGTTTTGGATGCGGGGGGTTCTTTGTGGTGGCTCGTTGCTGGTTGCATGTGGGGATGGTGTTCCACAAGGAAAAGCGGTTGGGGTCGGTGGGATGGAGGGGGAGGGTGTGCGTGTTCAGTGTTGGAGGGGAGTGGGGCATGGGGGGAAGTGATGTTGGGCATTTCGGCGGCTGTCTTTTTTTTTTTTTTTTTTTTTTTTTGTTACTTATTTGTACCCGTAGGTAGATTGGGTTTGCAGTCTGGTGACAAGCCACCGGCTAGCCGGTCGCTGCGTGCACGAGCTCCCTAAACCTACATGTTTTTGGTGTGCGGGAGGAAACCCGGAGAAATCCCGGAGTAAACCCCACCCAACACAGGGAGAACATGCAAACTCCACACAGCTCACTGTTGGTCGGGGGGCTGGGATCGAACCGACGATCTCACAATCCCCGCGGTCCCCCGGCCGAGGGTAAACTGTGCTGCCGCAGTGCTAAAACCACTGCGCCACCGTGAAGCCATCAGTCTTGGCTGATGAAGTGATGAGGAACTTGGCTGGAGCAGAAGTGACAGAGGTGCAGATATTGAGGCTTAGGAGAAATGACGAAAGGTGTGGTGGTCTGTCGGTAATGTTTGGGTTTGAGGCAGGACTGCCAGGTGGGGTGTATATTGGCTGCATGAGCTGTGAGGTTGGGACTTTGCATTCCTCCTCCACTCAGATGTTTCAGGTGTCAGAGGTTTGGTCCTGTAGCAGCGATATGCGGGGGTGGACAGCGATGTGCCGGCTGCTGCTGTGAACATGAGTGTGGCAGGTGTGGAGGAGGAGCTAAGTCGAGGTGCTGTGGCTGCGGTGGTGAGCATGGCTTTGCGTGTCAGGGTTGTGGGCCAGCGAGGAGCAGCAGAGGTTCAGCAGATGGAGGTCTCCCGGGGATTGCATGTGCAGGGGGCTGCGAGGAAGGTGCCAGCTGGGAAAGTGGGGGTGAACTCGGACGGGAAGGGGGGGGAAGCTTGCAGTGCATGCAGTGGAATTGGGGAGGGTGCTCTGGTTTTGAGGGAAAGTGGTTTTGTTTGTTTGTGGTGGATGTGGTGGACTGCACTGCACGAACTTCCAAGAGGGCAGAGGGAATCAGGATCATTGTGAAGGCAGCAGAGGAATGTCTTGGCATGTTGGGGACTTGTTGAGTGGGGGATCTTTGAGTTCAAGGACATCATGGGCTAGTGGATCGGCTGCCAATCAAGTCTAAAAGAATAATGAGATGAGATGCAGATACGGACTACAGCTAGAAGAAGAAGAATGAGATGCAGATACGAGATTAAAGCACAAGAAGAGCATCACAAAGCTATGAGGGAAAATGTCATATAGCGATGAGAAAAACGTCAAAGCTATGAGGAAAACATCACAAAGTTATGAGGAAAAACAAACACAGAGTGATGAACTGGTTGCCAGCCGGCAATCAGATCTAGAGAAGAATAAGAAGAGTGACATAAAGTGAAACATGTGGCGGGAGATAATGTTATTTGACATCATGTAGACATGGAAATCTCACCTGTTTGAAGAAGATTGTTCAGAACTCCTAAAAGGAATTCTTTATGCAAAGATATTGTCATGAACTCCTCGTGTGCTTCTCCATAGCGCATGGAGGAGGGGGAGAAAGGATGAGGATTTAAGTGCATGTTACACCACATATGGGCATACGGGAGTGGGAACAGCTGGCAGTAATAGAGAGGGGGCATGGTCCGACCGGCAGACAGTTAGACAGCACCCACTCACCAGCGTGAGCCCAAGAGCCTGCCTCACTGCTGCCGGCCAAAAAGCAGTGGCTATGGGTATGGCAAAGCACACAGAAATACATACTAACATATATACAACGTGACACGTATCCACAGAGTGGCCAGGACCGAGCCGGGGAAACCAAACCGGCTCGGGTCCTGACAGAGCCCCCCCTTTAAGGGGTGGATTTCCAGACACCCAAAGAAACATCCCAACCCCACCCCCCCAAAAAAAACCCCAGGAACAAACAACACAAACCTGGGTGGGGGGTAGGGGGAACAGAAAGGTGGGAACACAACACCCCACCCAGGGATCACAATTACCCCCCCCCCCCAAGTCCACGGGCGTTGGGGCTCAGGAGGCCGCCCAGAGTCCCAGGCCCAGCAGAAGGTCCGGTGAAAGGAATCCGGCAGTCTGCCAGTAAACATGGTCCGCCGGACGCAGGGAGTCAATCCTTCCGGCGGTCGGCCAGCATTGTTTATCTACCAGGGCCAGCGGGATGAGGCGGGAGGCGGCCTGCCTACTGGAAAGCTCGCTGGTGAAAGCTGGAAAGCTCGCTGCAGCGCCCTCGGTGATCCCGGCTTGGGACCCAGCTGCACCCACGGTGGACCCCGACCGGGCCGGCTCTGTAGCACCCCGTGTGACCTCCAGCTGAGGCTCTGCAGCACCCGCGGTGGACCCCAATTGGGCCAAAGCTGCACCCACAGTAAGCGGGCCAACCCGCAGGGGCACCAGGCTGAGGGGGGCGATCGATGGGGAGAGCCCTGACGACCTTGGCAAGAGTAGCTGGAGCAGCGGCGTCCTCCTCCGGCTCGACCGAGACGCTCTGTGACCTCCGGCGGCAACACACCCTCTCTGGCGACCCTAAACAAAGGCTCAAAGGCAGCAGGAGAAGAAAGGTGGTTAGGGTCGCCGGCAACCGCGGAGCCCGGTGAAGGAAGTTCACATGCAGCTGCACGCCGTGCCCGACTCTCCTCACCCAGAGTCAGACAAGATCCTCTCTAAAACTGTCATAAGAAAAACAAGAGAGAACACTTGCCTGAGCTTGAGCTCCACCACTGTCCAAGACTCCGTCAATCCCTGGCGATGAACACTCGGGCCCCGGCCTCCAAGAGGTCCAGCTCTGGCTCCCAATCCACTGCCAGACACCTCTGCAACTGGCGAGATGGTAATAACAGTCCTATTGTCCTCCTGCAGCGGCTCCAATGCTGGGGATTCCACCAGCGTGGCTGCAGAAAAACGCCTCCGTGCGGGCTCCTGGGCATCATCATCCAGGACCCCAGCCTCCTCCACCGTCTGACGGCTTGGTTCTTGGACTGGCAGGCCCTCGGGAATAATTGGAGGAGACACGGAGAGGGGAAGGAAAGAATCATTATTTGCTGCTGGAGGAGAGGACCCAGTGGACTGCTGATACCTCAAAACCTCAAAACCATCTCGGGGCTCCAGAATACCTCCCCCCAGGCCACGGGGGGCAGGGAGTGGGCGAACACCTGAATCTGTTTTTCAATAGATTTGACCAACCGCCCTCCCCCCTGTCTGCACAACAACCACTGCTGCCCCTAAGAAATCAAGTCCTGCTACCCACTCCCCACTCCACCGACAGCCCCCCCCCACTCCCAACACCCAGCCCCCCATCCTGACCCTGACCAAGACCCTGGTGAGGACGGAGCTGAGGAAGATCAAGGCGAGGAAGGCGTCGGGACCGGACGGCATCAGCGCAAAGCTCCTCAAGTCCTGTGCAGACCAGCTGTGTGGGATGTGACATATATCTTCAACATGAGCCTGAAACTGGGGAGGGTACCACAGCTGTGGAAAACATCCTTGTGTGGTACCTGTACCAAAAACTTCCCACCCCAAAGACCTGAACAGCTTCAGGACCGGTGGCCTTGACGTCCCACTTGATGAAGACCCTGGAGAGACTGCTCCTTGCTCACCTCCGCCCCCTGGTGGAACCAGCGATGGATCCACTCCAGTTCGCCTACCAGCATGGCATTGGGGTGGAGGATGCGGTGATCTTCCTCCTTCACCGGTTCTCTGGTCCCACCTGGAGAAGCCCGGGAATATGGTGAGGACATGTTCTTTGACTTCCTCCAGTGGCTTTCAACACCATCCAACCGATGATCCTGAAGGACAAGCTGCTGCGCGCAGGGGTGGACCGCACCTGTCATCATGGATCCTGGACTACCTCACGAACCGGCCTCAGTTTGTGAGAACCCGGGACTGTGTTTCCGACACGATCATCAGTAGCACGGGGGCCCCCCAGGGAACGGTGCTGGCTCCCTTCCTGTTCACTCTTTATACAGGCGGACTTCTCACACAACACAACACATTGCCATCTACATAAGTTCTCTCTGATGACTCTGCGATCGTTGGTCTCATCTCCAGCGGAGATGAAGCGGAGTACAGAGGGGCTTATCCAGAACTTTGTGGACTGGTGCCATCGGAACTGCCTCCAGATCAACGCGAGGAAAACTAAGGAGCTGGTGGTGGACTGCCGCAGGCATGGGCAGCCCCTCACAGCACCAGTAAATATACAGGGAACAGACATCGAGATGGTGACATCCTACAAGTTACCTGGGTATTCATTCTGAACAATAAACCTAGACTGGTCCACAACAATACTGACGCACTCTACAAGAAGGGACAGCGCAGGCTGTTCCTGCTGAGGAGACTCAGGTCTTTGGTGTGTCAAGGGGCGCTGCTGAAGTCATTCTATGACACGGTGGTGGCATCAGCATCACTTTTGAGTGGTCTGCTGGGGCAGTGGCATTACTGCAGCCGATAGGAAGAGACTGAACAACTGATTAAGAAAGCTAGCTCTGTCCTGGGGCAACGCCTTGATCGATGGAGGAGATAGGAGAGAGAAGGACGGTGGCTAAACTGTCATCTCTGCTGGAGTTCGAGTTCCACCCTATGCAGGACATACTGGATGCACTGAGGAGCTCATTTAGCAGCAGACTACATCATCCAGGTGCACAACCGAGAGGTTTCGTAGGTCCTTCCTACCAACGGCTGTCAGACTGTACAACCTAAGCAGGGCTGCTCGCAGAGATAGCAAAAAGACGTAACAAACTAATAGTTTTTTTTTGAATGCAAAAGATGCAATAGACTTACACAATGGTCCTCTCCGGCATACAACTAGGAACATACTGGGTCGCTATGGAGGGTGAGAATATGTATGGGCACATAATCATACCATGTAGGATAACTAAATAGACGGTTATGCTGTTTCATCCCACCTAGCAACAATGCTCTGCACTGTGTGTGTTTATATATTTACATATTTATTCCATCTAGCTACAATGCTCAGCACTGGGGGTGTTTATATTTATATATCTATATATTTATTCCATCTAGCTACAATGCTCCGCACTGTGTTTTTATATATCTACATATTATTCCATCTAGCTACATTGCCTCCGCACTGTGTGTGTTTATATACTTGCATATTTATTCCACCTAGCTGCAATGCTCCGTACTGTGGGTGTTTATATATTTACATATTTATTCCATCTAGCTACAATGCTCTGCACTGTGTGTCTGTGTGGTGTGTGTATATATAATTTTATAGTAATATGTACATATGTATATTAGCTGCTCTTGCTTGCTTGTTTTTTTTTTTTTTCTTGCCTTCTGATTGTTGCTCTGAGTGTTGCTATCCCTGTGCTGTTGCAATCCTGGAATTTCCCCCGTTGTGGGACTAATAAAGGCTTATCTTATCTTATCTTATACTGGGCCTCTCCCTCGGGAGACAGACAAGATTTAAAATAATTAAGTTCAAAGAGATGAAAGGACCCTTGCCCGTCATCCCAGCGTGTGATGTTCGCAGCTGTAGCTGACTGGCCATCACCCTTCTCCATGTCCACGACCATACCAGTCCTTTCCAACGGAGACGGGGAAGAAAAATCAGATGCCAATGACTCCTCCAGCATGGCTGCAGGGGACCAGCACCGTGCTGACTCCAGTGCGGAATCTCCAGGGGCCCCAGCTCCTCCCATCGTCCGGTGACTCTGCTCACACTCAAAAATCGAAGGGGGAGACACGGAAAGGACAGGAGAAGGGTTTACCTCTGCAGCTTCTGGAGAGAGGCCAGATGGACTGCTGAAGCTGAGCCTCTCTTCCGGGAGACAGGCAACATTTAACATCATTACCATAGAATTAAATGAAAAAACACTTGCCCTTTTCTCCCCGGTGCTCGATGTTGACAGCTGCGGGCAGTTGACCGTCACCCCCCCTCTTCCCCCCATGTCACTGGCCTGTCTTCGGCCCTTTCACACGGTAGCTGAGCCGGCTCCGATGCGTGGAGGTGGGCGTAGCAGGTGGAGGAATTGTGGGACCCTTATGGTGAGTCTCCGGGACACGGCGGCGATGAGAGGGAGCAGGCGGCGCGTCTCTGGTTCTCCAGAGAAGGCCCCTCCTCCATTCGGAATCTCCTCCCGGAAAGCACGAGGGCATGGGAGGACATGGGAGAAACAGGGGGACAAACAAGATCGGCAGCTGCACATTTCATCAGAATAAGGCAAGCCAGCTTCAGGTGTCATTGCCAGTGACTGAAAAACAAACCCCACTTGCCTGAATTCCTGTGGTTCGATGACGTCAGCTGTCATCTCATGGTTGGGGGCATGCTCGTCATCGGCTGGAGCTCCAGCTCCTCGGGAATAATTCCTCCAACCTCCCGGCCAACACAGGAAGAAGCCACGGTTTCGCCTCCAGGAGGATTCTGTCTCCGCCAGGAGAATCTGTCTTCGTTCCCCCTGCTCCTCTGGGACGGAGTGGACCCATGGCTCGGGACGGGGAGGCAGGGCTGTCGTCAGCGAGGCTGGATGGCCTCTTCCGGCGGGAGTTCTTCCTCACGGGCGGCTCAGGAACCAGATAATCAGGGATGCGGAGCACCGCTCTGGGCAGCGAGTCACCCATGCTGAGGAGCTCCTTGCTACCTGGAGAAGTATGCGGTGTGGCCGTGAGGAGCTCGAGCACCGTGAGATGCCTCATCGATTCCTCGCATGGCATGGCGAAGATGTCCCGGAGAATCTCAATTGCTTTCTAGATGATCCCAGAGGCTGTCTCGCTCCATCACCCTTCTCGCTGTGTCCCGAGCCTGACGAGCCGTTTCGGAGGAACAGGGTTCCAGTGTCCATGAGAGAATCTCCTCCAGGAACACAGCGAGTGCAGCTTCCCTCTCCAACAAACTCAACCATGGTGCCCGGGCAACAGGTGAGTCCAAATAATGACACAAAACTAGGGAAAGGGATGTGTGGGCAAACCCGCTAAATCCTTTGAGCGGGCTGGGTCATGAACTCCTCGTGCGCTTCTCCACAGCACACGGAGGAGAGGAGAAAGGATGAGGATTTAAGCACAGGTTACACCACACACATTTATTAGACACAGGCACAGACCAACAGTTCCAACAGACATTAGCCCTCAGAGTAATAAAGAGTCCTCCAGGATGCCCAACAGACACGGGAGGAATAAAACCAGGTGAAAGCGTAGCAGTTGTGCTGCACGGGGAAAACGCTACAATAAATCGTAGCAGCACAACTGCGCACAGAAATGCTGACAGTTTTTACTCACGGGGTCGGGGCAGTCCGAGTAGTCCAAATGAGGCTCTGTGGGAACACAATCCTTAGTTGACCTTGCCTTCAAATGGTAAAAGACAACCACGTGAAGCACAATGGACCCAGCAATGCATGACGGGAAAAAGGCTCCTAAAGTACATGCATTGCTGGCTCCACAAATTGAGGCACACCTGGGCAAGGAGCGGAGAGATAGCACATGGAAGTGGGAACAGCTGGCAGTAATAGAGAGGGGGCGTGGTCTGACCGGCAGACAGTTAGACAGCGCCCACTCCAGCATGAGCCCAAGAGGCTGCCTGACCGCTGCTGACCAAAAAGCAGTGGCTATGGGTACGGCAAAGCTCACAGAAATGCATACTAATATACATACAATGTGGCACATACCCACAGAGAGGCCAGACCGAGCCGGAGGAAACCAGAACGGCTCGGTTCCTGACAGATATAGAGTGGAAAAAGAGAATATCATTATCTAGAGTAATGATATAGAGTGAAGTCATGATATAGAGTAAAGTATGAGGAGACGAAGAAAAGAATGTGGCGGGTAATGTCGACTCCACCGAGGGCCACAGTCCAAGACGGATAATTTTTTTCACACATTAGGAGTTGTTCAGAACTCCTTATAAGAAATCCTTATAAGAACTCCTTATACGAAGAATAAAGTCAGTGGTGGTAATGCACCTGTAAGCTGGTTGCCAACTGCCAGTCAAATCTAAAAGAAGACACACAGACGAGCAGAGGTGCAGCATGAATCCAGCTTAAGGAATTAAGGAGTCGAGTAGAAGATATACAATGGGGGCAAAAAAGTATTTAGTCAGCCACCAATTGTGCAAGTTCTACCACTTAAAGATGAGAGAGGTCTCCAGCTTTCATCATAGGTATACCTCAACTATGAGAGACAAAATGAAAAAAAAAAATCCAGAAAATCACATTGAAGGATTTTTTAATGAATTAATTGGTAAATTCCTCGGTAAAATAAGTATTTGGTCACCTACAAACAAGCAAGATTTCTGGCTCTCACAGACCTGTAACTTCTTCTTTAAGAGGCTCCTCTGTCCTCCACTCGTTACCTGTATTAATGGCACCTGTTTGAACTCGTTATCAGTATAAAAGACACCTGTCCACAACCTCAAACAGTCACGACTCCAAACTCCACTATGGCCAGGACCAAAGAGCTGTCAAAGACACCAGAAACAAAATTGTAGACCTGCACCAGGCTGGGAAGACTGAATCTGCAATAGGTAAGCAGCTTGGTGTGAAGAAATCAACTGTGGGGAGCAATTATTACAAAATGGAAGACATACAAAACCACTGATAATCTCCCTCGATCTGGGGCTCCACGCAAGATCTCACCCCGTGGGGTCAAAATGATCACAAGAACGGTGAGCAAAATTCCCAGAACCACACGGGGGGACCTAGTGAATGACCTGCAGAGAGCTGGGACCAAAGTAACAAAGGCTACCATCAGTAACACACTATGCCGCCAGGGACTCAAATCCTGCAGTGCCTGACGTGTCCCCCTGCTTAAGCCAGTACATGTCCAGGCCTGTCTGAAGTTTGCTAGAGAGCATTTGGATGATCCAGAAGAGGATGGGAGAATGTCATATGGTCAGATGGAAACCAATATAGAAAAAAACTCAAGTTGTCGTGTTTGGAGGAGAAAGAATGCTGAGTTGCATCAAAGAACACCATACCTACTGTGAAGCATGGGGGTGGAAACATCATGCTTTGGGGCTGTTTTTCTGCAAAGGGACCAGGACGACTGATCCGTGTAAAGGAAAGAATGAATGGGGCCATGTATCATGAGATTTTGAGTGAAACCTTCTTCCATCAGCAAGGGCATTGAAGATGAAACGTGGCTGGGTCTTTCAGCATGACAATGATCCCAAACACACCGCCCGGGCAACGAAGGAGTGGCTTCGTAAGAAGCATTTCAAGGTCCTGGAGTGGCCTAGCCAGTCTCCAGATCTCAACCCCATAGAAAATCTTTGGAGGAGGTTGAAAGTCCGTGTTGCCCAGCGACAGCCCCAAAACATCACTACTCTAGAGGAGATCTGCATGAAGGAATGGGCCAAAATACCAGCAACAGTGTGTGAAAACCTTGTGAAGACTTACAGAAAATGTTTGACCTCTGTCATTGCCAACAAAGGGTATATAACAGAGTATTGAGATGAACTTTTGTTATTGACCAAATACTTATTTTACCGAGGAATTTACCAATTAATTCATTAAAAATCCTTCAATGTGATTTTCTGGATTTTTTTTTTTTTCTCATTTTGTCTCTCATAGTTGAGGTATACCTATGATGAAAATTGGAGACCTCTCTCATCTTTTAAGTGGGAGAACTTGCACAATTGGTGGCTGACTAAATACTTTTTTGCCCCGCTGTATAGAGTGATGATATAAAGAGAAGTACGTGGCAGTAATGCACCTTTAAGCTGGTTGCCAACCGCCAATCAAATCTAGAAGAAGAAGAAGATATAGAGTGAAGAAGATGAAGAAGAGGTTGCCAACCGAGAAGAATTGACTTTTGATACATAGTGATGTTTACTGAGTGAAGTACATGGCGGTAAGGACTACAGCTCCTGACCAGATAGAGTGATGATATAGAGTGAAGTACGTGGCAGTAATGCACCTGTAAGCTGGTTGCCAACCGGCAATCAAATCTAAAAGAAGAAGAAGTAGTATGTGGCCGGCCGGCTGGCTTGCCGGCTGGCTGGCACAGCTATTGACTCCGCCGAGGACACAGTCCAAGGACGGATAATTTTTTCACACATGAGTTGTTCGGGGCTCCTTGTGAGAGCTCCTTATACGGAGATATAGAGTGATGATAATCAAGTCAATGGTGGTAATGCGCCTGTGTGCTGGTTGTCAACCGCCAATCAAATCTAAAAGAAGAAGAAATTTGATTTTTTTTTTTTTTTTTTTCAGTTCATCGTCGGGTCGCCGATGCACTGACTGGGGGAGAGATGTAAGGAGCAGCACCTGGTGGTTGGGTTTCTTGGTTCCTGCAGGTGGTGGAGAACATTAATAAGGGACAGGTATGAGTGTGGTTTTGATTGCTTTCTCCTGTGGGACACCACGGTGAGCAGCCACACACATGCAGGGGCTAGAGTTTTATGGATAAGTGATTTAATATAGTGAGATTTATTTGTTTTAGGATTTAGCAATAGTTTTAATTGATTTTTTTTTTGTGTGTGTGTGTTGTATAGTGGCTGTTGCGTGTTTTGTGACAGGGATGGTCCCTAATGTCATAATTCCTTGTGCGCCATTACGCGGCACGCGAGGGAGGAAATGAGAAACCCAATAATGACAGTAGAATGTGCACTTTTATTAACAAATCCAATGAAAATAACAATCAATCAATCAACCTTTATTGTCATGATGCTATGCATACAACTGTAGTGCAAGCAAGATGAAATTACGTTTCTCTAGGCATCCATATTGTAGAAAGAACATAATTTAAAAACGCACTCACCCTCCCACCCCCCCCCCCAACAGCCATTCACACATCCCTGAGACACATTTGGATTTTACAGTGATGTTAACTTATTACAGTTGCAGTTAAAATAACTGCCTATGTATAAAAAAAAAACAATTAAAATGGCTAAGTGAATCTAAGTAGCTAAGAGAAATAAATACTTAAGACTGACTAAAACTATAATATACATATAATGTACATAATGTTCATAAAGTGCAGTAATATGTATAAAAGATTCCGGATCAACTGTTCAGCATCCTAACAGCTTGTGGAAGGAAGCTGTTAATCAGTCTGGTGGTTCTGCCTCTGAACAAGTCCAATTATGTCCATAAATACAGAGAATTGCAACGAAGAGTTAAATGGCCACCAGACATAAAGGGCACCACCCGGATGCTCTACAGCCCGGCGACAGGAAAGCCTAGTGCTGCAGAGTAGCTGTCAACACAGGGAGAAAGGCAATTGACTTACGGAACTGGAGCGATCCGGAGCTTCCCGTGTAGTCTGGCACATGAGAGAGAAGCTGGGTCAGCCGCTAACATTCAGGGAAGAACATCTGTTAATGTCAGGCTGTGTGCACAAAGGTAATAGAACAGGGATATCAAACTCGCGGCCCATGGGCCATTTGAGGCCCGCGGGCCCCCATTTGTGGCCCCCTACTTGACATCAAAGTTTAGAGTTAGTGCGGCCCGCACGTTTTTTCTTTTTCACAACGATTTTTACAAGCACCTTTTTGCCGAGTCGTTGCACAAGTCGTTGCCCTGGGCGTTGCCCTGGGCATTTTATATATTTTTTTTAATCACTTATAGGGTGTACCCTGCCTCTCGCCCAAAGATGCTGGGATAGGCTCCAGCCCCCCCGCGACCTGAAAAGGATTAAGCGGAAGAAGATGAATGAATGAATGAATGAATGAATGACTTATGGGATACCATAGCTCAGGCTCGTGACAGCTTCCGGTGGTGTTTGTTGACAAGTTGACAATGAGATGTCACTTGGTTGAAACGTGATTCCAGAGTGACACCAAGTGGAAGGAAAATATATCCTATAATGTTTTTTTTGTAACCCAGCCCCAGTCATGTCTTTCTCAAAACCTGCCGTGAAGAGAAAAGTTGGCGACGAGCACAGATAATTTCAGGAAAAGTGGGAGACGGAATTTTTTATGTTGAGCACAGGGGCACCCCGACGTGTCTTATATGCACAGAGAAAGTTGCGGTGCACAAGGAATACAACATGAGACATCATTACTCAACTAGACATGCTGAGGAGTATGCAAAATACCAGGGAGATGAGAGGGAGCACCAATCTTAAAATATGTCTACTGAGGCAACAAGATTTTTTCAAGAAAGCAAGCAAAGAGAGTGATGCGGCAGTTGAAACTAGCTACATGGTGAGTGAGTTGATTGCTAAGGCAGGAAAGCCATTCAAAGATGGCGAGTTAATCAAAAAGTGCATGTTACAGGCTGCAAGTATAGTCTGTCCGGAAAAGAAGGATCAGTTTAGCAACATCAGCCTTTCAGCCAACATAGTGGCAGAATGCATTTCTGACCTGTCAGGTAACATATATGAACAACTGCGTGAGAAAGCCAAACATTTCAGTGCATACCCAGTCGCTCCTGATGAGAGCACAGACAATACTGATACTGCACAGCACGCAATATATGTCCGTGGTGTTAAACACAATTTTGAAGTGATGGAGGAGTTGCTCAAGGTGATTCCAATGCATGGCCAGATCACCGCTCAGGAGATATTCTGCCAGCTGTGTGATGCCATTGTGGATGCCGGTTTACCATGGAAGAGGTTTGCTGGAATAACAACCGACGGACGCCTTCAATGACAGGGAGGAGAAATGGACTTGTGGCACTTGTTCAAAGAAAACTGGAAGAGGACGGTGTGGAGGAGGCCATTGCTCTGCACTGCATTATCCATCAGTAGGCCCTTTGCAGCAAATGCTTGAAGTTTGACAATGTGATGTCTGTCGTTGTGAAATGCATCAACCATATCAGATCCAGGGGCTTAAAGCACTGGCAGTTCTGCACCTTTCTGGAGGAAATAGAGTCAACATATGAGGATGTACTCTACTTCACTGAGGTACGTTGGCTCAGCAGGGGAAATGTCTTGAAGAGGTTTTTTGAGTTGAGAGCAGAAGTGAAAGCCTTCATGGAGAAGGATGGGTTGGCTGTACCTGTGCTAAGTGATCCCAAATGACTCATGGACTTAGCTTTTCTTGTTGACATCACACAGGAGCTGAATGTACTGAACAAGAATTTACAAGGCCAGGGACAGCTTGTCAGTGCTGCCTATGACAAAGTCAGAACATTCTCCATAAAACTTGTGTTATGGAAAGCCCAGCTCTCTCAGACAAACCTCTGACATTTCCCAGCATGCAAGGGACTCATGGATGCAGGCACACCATTCAGTGGTGAGAAGTATGCTGATGCCATTGTGAAGCTACAAGAGGAATTTTTTTTTTGTAACTTAGATTTTTATTCATTTTTCATCATATATAATGCATTCAGATCATATTCTACATTTAAAAAACAAAGGGGTTAGGGTAGGGAAAAATAAAAAAAAATAAACAAAATAAAAATAAAAAATAAAAAATAAAAAAAAAATAAAAGGGGGGGGGACAAATGTTGGAGCATCAAGTTTTTAGTTTCCATCTCTTAATTCTTCTGGTTTTTTCAGTGTCTTTGGTTATTCTTTCAATTTCTGCCTCGTTGTTGCACTTTGTAGTGTGTCCATTTCCGCCATTTTTTCTCCCATATTCCTTCTTGCATTCTTCGTCGATATGTTAGTTTTTCCATCATACGTATGTCCTCAACAATGTCAGTCCATTGTTCTTGGTCAGGAAGAACTTCTGATCGCCATTTTTTTGTGATAGTTTTTTTACATGCAATCAACAAGATTTTAGCTAGATATCTGTCCTCAGCCTGTATAACACTGTCTTTTTTAAGATCACATAAGTACATCAGGTTACAGTTCATTGGTATATTATATCCTAATATCCTCTGTATTGTCACATGCATAGATTTCCAAAATGATGATATTTTGTAGCATTTCCAAAACATATGTGAGTGGTCTGCATTTTGAGCCCCACATCCCCTCCAGCATAAAGATTGGGTATTTGTATATTTTCCTTGAATCTGTGGTGTAATGAAAAAGCGAATCAGGTTTTTCCATCCAAATTCCCTCCATGCCCTTGAATTTGTTGATGTGTGTTGTGTTTTCCATATTTCCTGCCAGCTTTCTTCTGTTATGTTTAAATTGAGCTCTTTCTCCCATTTCTCCTTTATATAGTTACTTGTATGATTGTTTGTCATAAGTTTCTGATATAGTTTTGAAATAATTCTTATTTTATTTCCTGCATATGAGCTTAAAATAAGTTGTATAATCTCGTTCACATCTGTTTGGAGGTTATGCCTAATCTTCTTCATATAGTAATCTCTCATCTGCAGATATCTGAAAAATTCCGATCTTTCTAATTTAAATTTTCTCCTGATATTTACAAAGCTCCCGAGATCTTTTTTTCCGATATTGCCCCATGCTGTGATTCCCTTGTTCACCAGATTTTTGTATCCCCTATCTTGTTTTGCCGGTTCAAACTGACTGTCAAATGCTACCCATTTCAATAGTTTTATGTCTTCCCTTATATTATATTTTTGTACTATTTTATACCACAGTTCTAAAGTAAATTTAGTGATTGGGTCTATTTGTTTGATTTGCTTATATGCATCTTTATCCCCTATTATGCTTTGTACTGGGAGTCCCTCAATTTCCTTTTCCATTTCTTTCCATTTTGCCTCATATCCCTCGTCGCACCAACATATGATATATCTTATTTGTGCTGAGTAGTAATATTCCTTTAGACTCGGTAGGCCCATGCCTCCTTTCTCTTTTGGTAATTGGAGGGTTTTATATTTCACTCTTGGTTTTTTACCTCCCCAAACAAATCTCGATATCATCCTGTCCCACTTTGAGAATTGGGCATCTGGAATCTCTGTTGGTATAGCCTGGAAGAGGTAAAGTAATCTAGGTTGTATGCTGATTTTGACTGTCTCAATTTTTGAATTCAGATCCATATTTAAGATTGACCATCTATCAATATCTTTTTTTATTTCTTGTTCCAACCTATCATAGTTTGCTTTATATATTTTGCTTAGGTCTTTAGGTATGTTCACTCCAAGGTATTTTATTTCTTTTTGCTTCCAGTTTAGTTTGATCTTATCAGTTATCTGGTTTAGAGGGTTATAGTGGAATGTCAGTACTTGTGTTTTTGTTATGTTTATCTTGTATCCTGATAATTTTCCAAAATTTTCTATCAAGTTCATCATTTCCATTATTGATTTATCTGGTTGTTCAAGGTAAACTATAATATCGTCTGCAAATAGCCCAATCTTGTGTTCCGCCCCCTTTATTGTTACACCTTTTAATTTCTTATTTTGTCGTATCGCTTGAGCCAATGGTTCTATGAACAGAGCAAACAAGGTGGGCGATAAGCAGCATCCCTGCCTAGTTGATCTTTGTATATTTACTTTGTCTGTTAAGCTACCGTTTATCTTGATTCTTGCCACAGGTTCTTGATATAGCGTCCTTATGCATTGTACTGATTTTTCGTTAAATCCAAAGCGCTCCAGTACACTATATAGGAATTTCCAGTTAACCCTGTCAAATGCTTTTTCTGCGTCTAAACTCATTATTACTGCGCTTTTCTTTTCTTTATGTATTTGGTTAATTATATGTATTGTTCTCCTGATATTGTCATGTGTTTGGCGTCCCTCTATGAATCCAGTTTGATCATCTTCTATCAATTCCGTCAAGAATGTCTTTATTCGTTTACATATAATTGTTGTGTATATTTTATAATCTACATTTAATAAAGAGATTGGTCTATAGTTTCCGCATTGTTCTTTATCTTTCCCTGGTTTTAAAATAACTGAAATGATTGCTTCGTTCCATGTTGGAGGTATTTTGTTGTTGTTCAGCGTCCAATTAAATGACTTTAGGAGTTGTGGCATGAGTTCTTCTATAAACAGTTTATAAAACTCAGATGGGTATCCATCACTACCTGGTGATTTACCATTTTTAAGTGACTTAATCACATCTCTGATCTCTTGTGTTGTTATTTCTGCTGTTAGTTTTTCATTTTGTTGATTTCCTATTGATGGCAAGTCCAATGTGTCTAGAAATTTTTTGATATCTTTAGTATTTGTTTCTTCAGGTTGCGAGTATAGTTCTTGGTAGAAATTATGGAAAATTTCTTCGATGTTTTCTGGGTTAACTGTGGTTTTATTTGTGGTGGGGTCTTTAATCTTGTATACATTATTCATTGTTTGTTGTTTTCTTAACCGTTTTGCCAGCAGTTTTGTGGCTTTTGGCCCCGTTTCATAATATTTTTGCTTTAGATATCTATTTTTCCTTTCAATTTCATCCATTTGTGTTTCTTTTATCTTTGTTTTTTCTTCTTTAATTTCTTGATATATTTTTGGATCATTTGTGCTTTGATGTTTACGTTCTAATTCCCTTAGTCTCTCACATCTTTGTTCATACGCTTCCAGCTTAGTCTTATTTGCTTTTCCTGTTTCAACAATTAATTTACCCCTTAACACGGCTTTTAGTGCGTCCCATAGTATTGTTGGGTCCACTTCTTCATTGTCATTCTCTTGGATATATTCGTTTATGTTTATTTTTATTCTTTCTTTCATTTTCTCATCATTTAACAGTCCTACGTTAAGTTTCCATGTTGTTTGTCGTTTTCTATTGTTTAAATATATTTCCATGTATATAGGATTATGATCTGATATTTCTGCCCCTCCAATCCAACAATTTCTCACCCTGTGTCTGTCACCTTCATTCATAAGGAAGTAATCTATTCTAGAGTGTACTTTATGGGCTGCTGAATAATGTGTATAGTCTTTTTCGAGTGGGTGTAGGTCCCTCCATATGTCTACCATACCCATTTCTGCCAGTGAGGTTCTTATGAACTTTGTTACATGTTTTTTTGTCTTCTTAACACTTGTTGTGTCAACTTCATGATCCATGACAGCATTTAAGTCTCCTCCACAAATTAGGACTCCTTCACTGTGTGTTGCTATGAGATCAAACAGATGTTGAAAAAAACCCTTGTCACTTTCTGGTGGGGCATAGATGTTCACTAATGTGATCTGCATACCATCTATTCTTCCCTTTATTATTACATACCTGCCTTCTTTATCCTGGATTTCCTGTTCACTTTCAAATTGTATTTTGTTTGAGATTAGTATCATAACCCCCCTTTTTGCTCCTCCCTTAAATGAACTGTAGTAGGAGTTCTTATAGCCAAATCTCTTTAGTTTCACATGTTCTGCCTTGCTCAAATGTGTCTCTTGCATAAATATAATTTCAGCTTTTTCCTTCTTGAATTTTCTTATTATTCTTTCCCTTTTAACAGGTGAGTTCAGACCATTCACGTTTAGTGTCATTATCTTAAGATTTTTACCCATATTCATGTTTTTCCATTTTTTTAACTTGTGCTCCTAGCCCCTTTAACAACAAAAATAACACATATTTATATAAAAACACATTAAAAAAACTCGACCTCCGTACTTTGGGCCTTTCTTCTGCCCACTGGTCCCTGTTGGTGGGTGGGGGGTTTGTCTTCACAGAGTGAAGGGCCCTCCCTAGACTTCTAATTACTATCAAAGTAATAGTCATAAGTCTAGAAATGTCCAACAAATATCACTTAAACCTCTCCTAGCCGTCTGTTTCTCTTTTACCTTGTCTTCTTGGCCTTCATTTCTTCTGTGCCTTTCTTAATCTTTGTTATGATCTAGGCTTTCAGTTGAAAGCCTTGTAGCTTGTCCTGGGCCCGCTGCTCTACGTCTCTCCCCCTTCTTCCGCCGTTCACTCGTCTCCACTCCGTCTGTCGTGGTGCGTTCAGGGCCGCCGCTGCTCCAGCCGTCTCCTTCGGCACGCTCACCTCAAGGCCCCGCTCCATCATATCCCGCGCTGCCTCTTCGGCCGTGTTGTAGGTTCTTGTGCCTTCCTCCCAATGAATCCTCATTTTCGTTAGCGGCGTTTGGAATCTAATTTTTTTCTCTTTCAGCGTTTTTTTAATATTGGCATATTTCTTCCGCTGCTGCACGATTTCTGTCGGGTAGTCATGGTCAAAAAATACCTGTTTGTCGCCGATTCGTATCTTTTTTTTCCATGCTTGCGTCAGGATTCTTTCCTTTATGTCATATTTCACAAAGTTTACCACAACTGACCTGGGTGGAGAGTTTGTTTTCGGGTTCTGTGCCGGTGTTCTGTGCGCCCGTTGAATCTGCAGATCCGTTTCTCCGGGTATTTCCAGTTCTTTTTTTAAGAACTGATCCATGAATTTTGTCATCGAGTTGCCTTCAATGCCCTCCGGAATTCCAAAGATGCGCATATTGCTTCGTCGGGATCTGCTCTCCAAGTCGTTTATTTTCTCCTGCATCCTCTGCGTTTGCGTCGTCAGGGTCTGTAGTTGTTCGTTTGCCTCGCTTTTCCAATCTTCTAGTTCCGAAATTCGGGTCTGCGCTTCTGTCATACACGCCCGCTGGGAGCGCAGCTCCTCCATGTTTTCCGTTAATTTACGCTCCATTTCTCTTCGGAGGTCCATGATTTCCTCCTTAATTTCTTTTTTCAGTTCCTCCTTAAGAGCCGCTAAATCCTGTTGTAGCTGTCGCTTGAATTCTCTCAACTCTTCACCCAAACTGGCGATGCCAGCGTTCATGTTGTCGAGTCTGGCGTCCTCCATTTTCACTGCTGTGGACATCTCGTTTTTTTGGGCTTTGCGTACAGCGGTTTTTCCTGCGTTGTTGGAGAGGAATTCTTCAATTTTACCCTGTTTTTGTCCTTGTGCCCGGTTCCTTCGCGTTTTCATCCCTTAGTTTATTGATTCGTTTATGTCGAGTTGGCCATTTACCGATGATTTTTAATCCGGCTAGGGAGAGCTCTTTGTTTAAGTGTTATGTCTCTCCGCCATCTTCCCGGAAGTCTACAAGAGGAATTTGATCACAGGTTTGCAGACTTCAAGACACACAGAGCCAATTTTCTAATTTTAGCTGACCCCTTCTCCTTCGATGTGCAAGATGCCTCTCCTGTGCTTCAAATGGAGCTAATCGACCTTCAGTGCAATTCTGAACTCAAAGCCAAGTTCAGGAAGGTGAGTGGAAAAGCAGACAAGCTTGGACAATTTTTGAGAGAACTGCCCCCCACATTTCCTGAGCTTTTCAGGATGTTCAAGCAGACCATGTGCCTTTTTGGGAGCACACATCTGTGTGAAAAGCTCTTCTCCACCATGAACTTTAATAAGTCAAAGTACAGGTCCAAACTTACTGATGAGCATCTTCACACCATAGTGAGGGTCTCCGTTGCTTCCTCCCTCAAGCCAAATGTGGCTCAGCTGTGTAAGAGGAAGCACTGCCAGGTCTCTGGTAGCAAGGAGTAGATAAGAGAAGCCTATGTTCTGAAGAACAGTTCATGTTCTGAACTGTTATTATCAAAGATTGAATCAGTTGTACCTTTTTTTTTTGAATACTTGAAACCCTTTTTTTTATGGAATACTTGATGCGGCCCAGCCTCACCCAGACTCTACCTCCAGTGGCCCCCAGGTAAGTTGAGTTTGAGACCCCTGTAATAGAACAACATCCGTGGAGAACTAGCTGCTACGAATGAGGGCGAATGCTGCGACGATCTCTTCCTACTAACTCCTCGCTTAAATAATAACCTTAACGAGGGAAGAGATCGCCGGTGTGGAAATGCGTGGGCTGGACAGAATGAACCCCAGGTGTACATGAGTGAGTGTCTGCGAATGTGAATGAGAATGAATGGAGTGTGTGTGGATGTGTGTAAAACACCCAATAACAGAACACAGCTGATGGCACTAGACAGGAGAAGGGGGCGTGCCCGAGCTGTTAGGAAGTGAAGGCCAAAAGGCTCCCTGACACGCCTGATGGAAAATAGGGCAAATAAGTAATAAGTCAGAACTGGGTTTGGAACAGCCAAACCCAGATTCATGACACGTAGAAGATGTGGGTTCCATGATGTTAAGTGGAAACTGAATTTGGTATGTCACTTATTGGATTTTTTTTTTATTTTTTTTTTTTTTAGGGACTGTGTTGTAGTGGTGTATTTTTTTAACATTTTTAATTTTTGTGTACATCTTAGCATTTCCCATGATGAATTCGCTTGGGGAGATTGAGACGTACATTAATTTAGTAGGTATTTTTGTTATATATTTGAATATTTAAGAATGTTATTAGTGTGTTTTATTGATGTGATAATGTTTGTATTTTATAGTGACGATCGGGAATCCCATCACTGTTTTCTGCAGTCCTTCTTTTTGTCTATCAGTGTCTTTTTCTCAATAACTGCAATAAAATGTGCAAGATTTTTAAATTAAAAAAAAATCTCTTTTGATTTATTCAGTCTCTTTGACTGTCTAGATGCAACAAATAAAATTTTTTGACTCTTGAATGTTTCTTGTGCTTTTTGGTCAGTAGTGGTGTACATCTTGGAGTTCATCATGGAGCCCTTCAGCATTTAGTATGTACAGTGGGGCAAGAAAGTATTTAGTCAGCCACCACTTGCGCAAGTTCTCCCATTTAAAAGATGACAGAGGTCTCCAGTTTTCATCATAGGTATACCTCAACTATGAGAGACAAAATGAGAAAAAAAAAAATCCAGAAAATCACATGGAAGGATTTTTAATGAATTAATTGGTAAATTCCTCGGTAAAATAAGTATTTGGTCACCTACAAACAAGCAAGATTTCTGGCTCTCACAGACCTGTAACTTCTTCTTTAAGAGGCTCCTCTGTCCTCCACTTGTCACCTGTATTAATGGCACCTTTTTTAACTCGTTATCAGTATAAAAGACACCTGTCCACAACCTCAAACAGTCAGACTCCAAACCTCCACTATGGCCAAGACCAAAGAGCTGTCAAAGGACACAAGAAACAAAATTGTAGACCTGCACCAGGCTGGGAAGACTGAATCTGCAATAGGTAAGCAGCTTGGTGTGAAGAAATCAACTGTGGGAGCAATTATTAGAAAATGGAAGACATACAAGACTACTGATAATCTCCCTCGATCTGGGGCTCCACGCAAGATCTCACCCCGTGGGGTCAAAATGATCACGAGAATGGTGAGCAAAAATCCCAGAACTACACGGGGGGACCTAATGAATCACCTGCAGAGAGCTGGGACCAAAGTAACAAAGGCTACCATCAGTAACACACTACGCCGCCAGGGACTCAAATCCATCAGTGCCAGACGTGTCCCCCTGTTAAGCCAATACATGTCCAGGCCTGTCTGAAGTTTGCTAGAGAGCATTTGGATGATCCAGAAGAGGATTGGGAGAATGTCATATGGTTAGATGAAACCAAAATAGAACTTTTTGGTAAAAACTCAACTTGTCGTGTTTGGAGGAGAAAGAATGCTGAGTTGCATCCAAAGAACACCATACCTACTGTGAAGCATGGGGGTGAAAACATCATGCTTTAGGGCTGTTTTTCGGCAAAGGGACCAGGACGACTGATCCATGTAAAGGAAAGAATGAATGGAGTCATGTATCGTGAGATTCTGAGTGAAAACCTCCTTCCATCAGCACGGGCATTGAAGATGAAACGTGGCTGGATCTTTCAGTATGACAATGATCCCAAACACACCACCCGGGCAACGAAGGAGTGGCTTTGTAAGAAGCATTTCAAGGTCCTGGAGTGGCCTAGCCAGTCTCCAGATCTCAACCCCATAGAAAATCTTTGGAGGGAATTGAAAGTCCGTGTTGTCCAGCGACAGCCCCAAAACATCACTGCTCAAGAGGAGATCTGCATGGAGGAATGGGCCAAAATACCAGCAACAGTGTGTGAAAACCCTGTGAAGACTTACAGAAAACGTTTGACCTCTGTCATTGCCAACAAAGGGTATATAACAAAGTATTGAGATGAACTTTTGTTATTGACCAAATACTTATTTTACCGAGGAATTTACCAGTTAATTCATTAAAAATACTTCAATGTGATTTTCTGGATTTTTTTTTCTCATTTTGTCTCTCATAGTTGAGGTATACCTATGATGAAAATTGGAGACCTCTCTCATCTTTTAAGTGGGAGAACTTGCACAATTGGTGGCTGACTAAATACTTTCTTGCCCCACTGTACTTTTCTGTGGAAAAGGAAACCTTAGTGCCTGCTGCCACCAAGTCTTGCTGCAGGTCTTTTGCAGTAAGTCGAGGGGTTTTGACCACCTGCCTCCTCAGGACTCTGGAGACAGCCATTGATAGCTTCCTCTTTCTGCCACGTCCAAGTAGAGTAGTCGCTGTTGCTTTAACTTTAAACTTGTGAACTATGCTTCCAAATGTATCTCTAGGAATGTTCAGTACCTTCACTATCTTTTTGTATCTTTTTCCTTGTTTGTGCAAAGCATTGACCTCTTCTCTGAACTTGTTGGACAATCCTCTTGACATAGCTACAGTATATTTCTAACATGCAATCAAGTGTCACCGTCAACTGTTCAGGTATCTGAGGTGTTCTATCTCAAGGGCACCTGATGCAGCTAATGAAGCACTTGATTGGTAGCATTAGCTGTGTCTGAGAAGACGCCTGATTTGCAAATGTGTGCTCTTATGAGGAATTCTATTCAAGGGGTTGAATAAGTTTGAGACTGCTGTAGTAATTGAGAGTAGGATTTTGTGTTGAAATTGGATAAAATCCTTGTGATATAGTTTTATCTACAGTATTTAAACTGTTCTTGTGTAATTTTATTCCAAACCCCTGAAAATTTTTCGTTTTTGCCAATAAACCTATAATGCAATGGGGGTTGAATGATTTTGATTGCAACTGTATGTAACCAAAGACAATCAAGGCAGTTACCTTGTCAAAGTGTACCTCCCTTTTTTCAAACGAGGAAAGAAATTTAAGAAGATAAAACCACTGCAAATATGGCCATGATGACAGCCTCATCTACTCCAAAGGGCTATCAGTTGCTTTCTCCTGGGCTCTATTTGAAAACAGCTGTAACTGTGTGATGATCGGGTCAGAAAAATAAGTTCTCTCTTGTCATTGGCTCCAATACATATTCTTCCTAAAGTTAGGCCCCATTATGCAGAAGTAGGGGGGTGGGACTATACACTGGATCGTGGTCCAAGTATCAGGATAACATCGTAGTGTAGGGCTTCTGGCTATTCCCACCTCCTAACCGTGATATGAAGTCATCCTGCTCATGAGATCAGCAACAAGAAGAATGTTGGAATATAATAATGATCCAGCCGGAGAAATGTTTGTAGAGAAGCCACGGGGATGTTTTCCTTTATTTCTTAAACACATCAGCTCAGGTCACATGTTAACTGACATAACACAACTTTGATCTGAAGTATGTCTTCGCCAACGTGGACTCTCTTTCACCTGCTGCTAACTACACTGAATACGCCTCAGCACACACACACACACACACACACACACACACACACACACACACACACACACACACTCTCTCTCTTCCAGCTCCCAACAACCAGAGGCATGCAGTAGTCGGTCTGTTGCCTCTGTTCATATGACTAATTAGACCAGCTTCACACTGTGCTGTTCCTTTTGAAGCTGATCCCTGGTGCTAATTGTTGCGTCAGTCCCGGGCCACAGTCGGGTTAAGTTCAAATGCAGGACCGACGTCTCCTCTAACTCCTCACCCTGCTTAATTCCCCCAGACCCCCATCCTCCCATTCCTCCCCACCATGAGCTTTAGCAAACAGATTAGTCACAGAGGATTTTTTAACAGAATACTCGGGATGCAAATACACATTTTACAGATATATGAATTTTGGCATTTACTTTGTCATGGACAATCAGTTTTTAAAGATAAAGGCTGAGTTATGTGCTCTGGCTGAGGTAATATAACTTCTCTGATTAATAAAGATGTTAGCTGTGTTGTTTTTGTGCTAAGTGGATGCATGTTGTATTAATGTTATCTTTGTAATGTATTACTTACACCGAAAAAATAACTTCTCAGAGTTATTTAAAAATATGTAAGAATTTGCACAAGCAGTTTGTAAGTTGATGCAGTAATTGCTGGTACAACTTAGCTACTTTACCAAATTATAGAAAATGTATTTAACCCCTGTATCTAATACCTGTGGATGTATTCAATTAGCTTCATCTGAAAAAACTAATAAACTTGACTTCTTTTGGGAACTCCTACGTGTGAATGCTGTTGTTGGACTTCAGTTCAGCATTCAACACAATCATCCCCCAGCACCTAACACAAAAACTCAGACACTTGGGACTCAAAACCTCTCTCTGTAACTGGCTGCTGGACTTTCTCACAGGGAGGCCACAAAATGTGTGGGTTGGTAGCAACGCCTCCAAGACCATCACACTGAGCACAGGGGCCCCACATGGGTCAGCTCAGCCTGCTGCTCTTCAGCCCGCTGCTCTTCACCCTGCTGACGCATGACTGTGTACCAGCCTACAACACCAACCGCATCATGAAGTTTCCAGATGACACGACGTTGGTGGGCCTCATCACCATAAAAGAAGAGGCCAACTACAAAAATGAGGTGAGTCAACTGGTCCAGTGGCATAAAAACAATCTCTTCCTGAACATGGGAACAACCAAGGAGATTGTAGTCAACTTCAGGAGAGGACACACACAGCATCCCCCTCTGACCATCGATGGAGCAGCTGTGGAGAGGGTGAGCAGCACCAAGTTCCTGGGGGTGCACATCTCTGAGGACCTCTCTTGGTCTAACAACACCACATCACTGGCCAAGAAGGCTCAAACTCACCTCCATTTCCTCCGAAAACTGAGGAGAGCACAAGTCCCACCCCCCCATCATGTGCTTATTCTACCGGGGCACCAGTGGGAGCATCCTCACCAGCTGTATCACGGTGTGGTACGGAAGCTGCACCGCCTCCTGCCGAAAGACACTACAACACACAGTGAAAGCAGCCAGCAAGATCATCTTGCCCCTCTACCCGCCTCTCAGACATCTACCTCATCCGTCTCACCCGCAGAGCCATCAGCATTGTAGGTGGCACCTCTCACACTCCCTCTTCAGCCCCCTGCCCTTGGGAAAAAGGTACCGGAGCCTCCTGGCCCACTCCACAAGACTGCTAAACAGCTTTGTTCACCAGGCCATCAAGATCCTGAACTTTGTTCACCCCCCCCATCCCCCCCGGACCATAACACTCTCACCCACACAATAACTATCTCAGCTGTTTGCACAGAAATATTGGCACACCAACAGTAATATATCCGCTGCTGTATGTCTCTGCGCCTTACTGCAAACATTTGCACAAATGGCATACCTGCTGCTGTCTGTACTGCAATATTGATCATGCTCTGGTTCTGCTGGAGATATCTTCCTGCAAAAAGGGAGTTTTTCCTCTCCACCATCGCCAAGTGCTTGCTCACAGGGGATCGCCTGATTGCTGGGGCCTTTCTGCAATTGTGGGGTTTTCTCCTACAGTTGAAAGTGCTACGAGATGACTGTTGTTATGAAATGGCACTATATAATTAAAGTTGAATTGAATGTGCACTCCGATCTGTCACTGTCTACACCTACACTACCGCATTGAACTTCCAACTACAAGTATTACTGCTCTACCTTTTTCTGTATATAGGATTGCTGGGTTTTATCTTTTATCATTATTTGCACTACGAGTAACATTACTGTACATAGACTGCTGCTGTTTTTCCAGCCTTATTCCTTTTTCTTATATTGTGCACACCACTGAAGAGAGAAATGGCATTTCAATTCCCCTGTATATCCTATACATATAGTAGCATTAACAAATAAAATCTTTAAATCTTGAATCTTATTTCTATGCTCACGAAACTCACTCACAATAATCCTCAGGTGGATCTGCAACCAGTCTGTACTCAAGGTCAACTTCAAGGTCAGGAGATCTGGGCATTTAGGTGATTTCATGAAAACTGTTACTCATCCTAGGCAATTTCCCCAGTGGTCATCAAACTCATTCACAAGGATCCTCAGGTGGGTCTGCATTCAAGTTGAGGTCAAGGTCAAAGGGCAGGAGATCTGGGCATTTATGATTTCATGAAGAACGTTACTCCTCCTAGGCCACTGAGCTTGACTTTAAGCATGTCCTGAGTTTGTATCTAGACTGTGCTTAAGGTCAAGGTCAACGGTCAGGAGATCTGAGCACTCTTGGGATGATTTCATCAGGCAGGAATGAGATGGTCCATCATTGATGGTCTGGTTGCATAATCTTTATCTAGTTAGCAGAAAAATGTTTTTCTTCAAGGTGACCCGCTTTCTTTAGCATTTTACTAATTGGCTATCTGAAGAAAGCAACTAACATTGATACCATCTTCAACGATACATCTGACAATCAATCAGTAATTCTTGCAGGCTCACACATTGTCCAGATGCATACCTGGGTTTGAAATCAGCCAGCTGTTTAGGTGAAGTGACTCCATCATTAGTGAAGCTAGCATAGTGAGCCTTTCCTTAGCGACTAGCTGTTAGAGTATGTTGCTTAATCAGGTGCTTCTCAAGATTTGAGTTACTATTTTCTGATGTGGAGTAGGTCTTCACACTGGCACATATTGCAACTCACCAATATCTTATCGTCCTGAAATTCCAGAAAGGAAAAAGTAATATTTCTATGATAAGAAACTCGCTGCTTTTTGTCCGTTGGTCAGTGTCAAACTGATTTACAAGTTTTGCGACAGAACACATTGAGTGACGGCTGTGTGTCAGCGTATGGTAGTGTGTGTTTGTGCTTTTGAGCATGTTAAAATTTCAGTAATTGTAATGGCCTTACTTAAATTGAAAACGTAATTTCATTACAAAATTACTGCAAAAGTAATGCTGCTACTTTTTAACATGACACTGCCTATAAATAATACATACAAATAGATCTCATGTAAGTTCCAAACCTCAGAATAAGACCCAAGGTGGTTGAATGATGGTTGTATGGTGTCACCACTTTTTGTGGCATTTTCTTGTTTCAAAAGCATTTATATCCAAGTATGGAGGATCAGAATCAGAATCAGAATCAGATTTATTGCCATTGTTCATGTAGTACACAAACTAGGAATTTGTCTCGGTGCAATGCTGCAACATTAAACATGATAAAATAAAAGAAATAAACTATACATGCAATAAAGTGTAGAATAAGAGTAAGTAATACTGGTCAGCAGTTAAAATATATTAGCGAGCAGCAGATAATGTGGAGAACCATATAGTGCAGTCGGTAATGCAGGAAGAAAACAGTGATGATTGACATGAGTCTGGTTGAGCTGCTGTACATAGTGCACGAGAGTCAATAAGTCACTTAGTGTTCAGCAGTCGGATGGCAGAGGGGAAGAAGCTGTTCATGTGACGGGAGGTTTTAGTCTGGATGGACCGGAGTCTTCTACCTGAGGGGAGGGGGGCAAACAGTATGTGACCAGGGTGTGAGGGATCGGCTATGATCCGGCCAGCACGCCTCCGGGTCCTGGAGATGTACAGATCCTGGAGAGATGGGAGCTTGCAGCCGATCACCTTCTCAGCAGTGCGCACGACGCGCTGCAGCCTTAGTCTGTCCCTGGCAGTGGCTCCTGCGTACCACACGGTTATGGAGGTGGTGAGGATGGACTCGATGATGGCTGTGTAGAACTGCACTAACATCTTGGTGGGTAGCTTGAGCTTCCTCAGCTGCTGCAGGAAGAACATCCTCTGCTGGGCCTTTTTGATGAGGGAGCTGATGGTCGGCTCCCACTTGAGGTCTCTGGTGATGGTGGTGCCTAGGAAGCGGAAGGAATCAGCAGTGGTGATGGGAGAGCCTGTGAGGGTGAGGGGGGGCAGAGGGGTTGTGACTTTCCTGAAGTCCACAATCATCTCCACTGTCTTCAGAGCGTTCAGCTGCAGGTTGTTGTTGTTGCACCAGGACGACAGCTGGGCCACCTCTCTCCTGTAGGCGGACTCGTCGCCGTTGGAGATGAGCCCGATGAGGGTGGTGTCGTCCGCAAACTTGATCAACTTGACAGACTGGTGGCTGGAGGTGCAGGAGTTGGTATAAAGGGAGAAGAGTAGGGGGGAAAGTACACAGCCCTGGGGTGATCCAGTGCTGATGCTAGCAGAGTCTGAGACAGTCTTTCCCAGCCGCACATGCTGCCTCCGGTCCGTCAGGAAGTCGGTGATCCACCTGCAGAGGGAGTCAGGCACGTTGAGCAGGGACAGCTTGTCCCGCAGCAGAGCGGGGCGGATGGTGTTGAATGCGGAGCTGAAGTCCACAAACAGGATCCTGGCGTAGGTTCCCAGGGAGTCCAGGTGCTGCAGGATGGAGTGGAGGGCCAGGTTGACTGCGTCGTCTACAGACCTGTTGGCTCGGTAGGCAAACTGCAGCGGGTCCAGGAGAGGGGTGGTGATGGACTTGAGGTGGGGCAGGACCAGGCGCTCAAAGGACTTCATGACTACAGAGGTGAGCGCTACAGGTCTGTAGTCGTTAAGTCCAGTGATCCGTGGCTTCTTGGGGACAGGGATGATGGTGGAGGATTTGAGGCAGAGCGCCACGTGGCATAACTTAAGGGAGGTGTTAAAAATGTCTGTGAAGACAGGAGCCAGCTGTTTCGCAAAGAGTCTCAGGGTGGAGGGAGACACGCCGTCCGGACCGGGGGCCTTGCGCGGGTTCGGTCTGGAGAACTGTTTGAGCACGTCCTGCTCACTGATGACAAGGGCAGGGGGGGAGGTGGGGGGGCGCCTTTGATGAAGTAGGGATCGTGGAGGCTGTGGAGCTGGAGAGAGGGGGGGAGTTGGACACAGATGACGAGGTGTCAAAACGGGCATAGTGTTGGGATAGTCTTTGGCAAAGGGCTTTGTCATCCTGACCTTTAGGAGCCTGATGCCGATAGTTGGTGATTTGCCTCAGTCCTCTCCACACAGAAGCCGAGTCATTAGCAGTGAACTGCTGCTGGAGTCTCTCAGAATACACAGATTTAGCTCTCTTCAGCTCTCTGTTAAACCGATATTTAACCTCCCTGTAGCAGTCCCTGTCTCCACTTTTCAGCGCTGCTTCCTTCTCATTCCTGATCTGTCTGAGCTTAGCTGTGAACCAGGGCTTGTCATTAGAGTATCTCACCCTGGTGCGCGATGGAAGAATGTCCTCCTCACAAAAGTGGATATAAGAGTTCACAGTGTCCGTATATTCATCCAGATCATGCGTGGCTCCTTTAAACATGCCCCAGTCAGTTATTTCCATGCACGTTTCCAGCTTCTCCTCAGCTTCACTGGTCCATTTCTTCGTAGTGCTCACAACAGGTTTAGTGAGCTTCAATCTCTGTCTGTATGTGGGAATGAGGTGGACCATCACGTGATCAGATAATCCCAGCGCAGCGCGGGGAACAGCGCGATATGCGTCTTTCACTGTGGTGTAACAGTGATCCAGCATGTTTATTCCTCTGGTGGGGCATTTAATAAACTGTTTGTAGCGGGGGAGATCGTGGCTCAGATTGCTCTGGTTAAAGTCGCCAGCCACAATAACCAGAGAGTCTGGAAAAATCCGCTCTGTGTGTTGGATGTGATCCGCGAGCACGCGCTGAGCTTCGCGCGTGTCCGCGTCGGGAGGGACGTACACAGCGGCGAGGATGAATGAGGCAAACTCCCGCGGGGAATAAAAAGGCTTGCAGTTAATAAAAAGAAATTCCAGGGCGGGAGAACAGTGTTTGGAAATCACCGTTACATCAGAGCACCAGCTGCTGTTGATGTAAAAGCAGACTCTGCCTCCTGTGGTCTTGCCGGAGAGCTCTGTGTCACGATCAGCACGAAACAGCTGAAATCCCTCGAGGCGCAGCGCGCTGTCCGGTGTATTTTCCTTGAGCCAGGTCTCGGTAAAACAGAGGACAGCCGAGGAAGAGAGGTCCTCAAAACGCATCAGCAGTCTCAGTTCATCTACCTTGTTAGAGAGAGAGTTGGTATTGGACAGAAATATGCCAGGCAACGCCGTGCGCATGCCTCTCCTGCGAAGCCAGACGAGAGCGCCCGCTCGTCTTCCTCTCTTCCGCCGTCTCACTTTTCGAGCCAAGCAATGAACCAGATCGGTGGCAGGAGCTAAAAAAACTGGGAGTAGGTCCGTGGGAGTGAAAGTCCTGATATTTAGAAGTTCTTCACGGGTATAAGAGCAAGCAGACACACAATTGACAAACAAAAACAAACAAAGGGCGCAGCGAAGCACCATGGCAACCACTGTGGGCGCCATCTTGGATCAAGACCATTGTAGATCAGTAGGTGGCGTGAAGAATAGCGCTCACAGCCTAGAGCCCCATGCTTGCATTCCGTTTTCCCTTTTTGTCTCTATTGTGGCACATATGTTGGGTTCATATTTTCCACAAATGTATGGCTGTATGTTTATTGGGTGCTTCACGTCTCGAGGGACAAAGAAGTCTGGATCGGCTGAAACCTGGAGGAGATAACGAGGAGGTGTGAGATTCAGCCTTTGTCTCAGAGAAGATGCCCCAGAGGGATTTCCGGATCATCGAAGATTAAGAGACAATGGTGAATGATCAAAGAGTTGCATTGTGACTGGGATTAAGTACCATGTGACTGTATGTTTGCTAAAGCACCATGTGACTTAAGTTTCGATGCTCCAGAAGTATAAGAGCGTGATGTGATAGTGTTCTGTCTCTTTTCCTGCTTTGAGAATGCTTGAGATGTGTTCTGTTAATACAGCTGAACCTGAGAAATAAAACTCAGCCTCATCCTTTAAACACATCTTCTACACTGGGGACCCTACGACAAAGAATGAGCAGAGAGAATTCTCCCGAGCAGAGCTCGGCGGAAGCCAGCCTAATGGCTGCCTCCACACTCCGGCTGCCCGATTTCTGGCAGCATAGCCCGAGCTCCTGGTTCAGCGCAGTCGAGGCGCAGTTCAACCTCCGGAGAATCTCGAAGGACGACACAAAATTCTACCATGTGGTGGCGAAGTTGGACAGCCACACGGTCCAGAGGGTGAAAGATCTGGTCAACCACCCACCGGACAGCGACAAGTACAGGGCATTGAAGGATGCGCTGATCAGCCATTTCACCCCTTCTGTGCAACAGCGAGCAGAGGGGCTCCTGACGTTGACAGAGTCGGTGAACGATAGACCTGCGGACCTAAAGGTGAAGATGCTGAGGCTGAAAGACTCCAAGACCGGCAAATTTATTTTCGACCACCTTTTCCTCCGGACCCTGCCGCCAGCGGTGAGAGTGACCCTGGCAGATTCACCCCGATTGGCCAAGCGAGACTACCATGGGTTGAGCAAGGAGGCGCAGCGACTCGTCGACGCCCACAAGCGGAGCACGGTTTCGGCCGCGGCAGCTGAGCTAGGAACGACGCCCGGAGACGGCTCGGGGCCAGTGGTTGCGGCGCCAGACGCACCGACGACGGCGGCGAAAGGTACCAGGCGACGCGGAGCTGATGACGGCCTGTGCTTCTGCCATCGCCGTTTTGCAGAGAGGGCACACAGGTGCCTCCCACCGTGCCACTTCAAGCGTCTGGGAAACGCCAAGACCGGGGGTTGGTAGCAGCTGCGACCCTCTGAGAGGAGAACAAGCTGCTTTACCTGACAGATGCACACTCAGGGAAACAATTCCTCGTGGACACGGGCTCCCAGCTGAGTTTCGTCATGCCTACCTACGCGGAGCGGCTGATGCCGTCTGAAGTCCCCTGGGTGTCAGTGTCAGCAGCGAACGGCTCAGCGATTAAGACCTTCGGTGAGAGGACTATGCTTCTGTCCTTACAGGGCCGTTCATTTGAGTGGACCTTTATTGTAGTGGCAGTCAGTTTCAACATGTTAGGGGCTGATTTTTTGTGCTCACATGGTTTATTGGTTGATCTTGCTAACAGACGTCTGGTTAATGCACTGTCTTTCCATTCTCTTCCCTGCACAGCTCAGGTGGCCCCGCCTGCTGCACTGGCCAACGTCACAGCTGCGGGTGGTAAGTTTCATGCACTGCTCACTCAGTTCCCAGCACTCACAGTCCCAACGTTTTCGGCGACGGTGGCTAAGCATGGGGTGGAGCATTTTATCACTACTACTGGGCCGCCCGTTTTTGCAAAAGCTCGCCGCTTGGACTCAGCTAAACTGGCTATAGCGCGAGAGGAGTTCGCCAACCTGGAAAAACTGGGCATCATTAGATGCTCTAAAAGCTCCTGGGCTTCACCGCTACACATGGTCCCAAAGGTTGACGGCTCGTGGCGACCTTGCGGTGATTTCCGCAGGTTGAACAACGTTTCAGCACATGACCACTACCCGATTCCGCACATCCAAGATTTTTCAGTTCATTTGGCGGGGGCGCGCATTTTTTCTAAAATTGATTTGGTGCGCGGTTACCATCAAGTCCCAGTGCGCGCTCAGGATATACCCAAAACAGCGGTAATAACTCCTTTCGGGCTTTTTGAGTTTTTGCGCATGCCGTTTGGTCTCAAGGGTGCTGCGCAGACCTTCCAACGCATGATGGATGCAGTTTTACGAGACTTCCCTTTCGTATTCGTCTACTTGGATGACTTTTTGGTAGCCAGCACGTCCGAAGACGAACACGAAAGCCACCTTACAGCAGTTTTTCGGAGGCTGGCAGAGCATGGGTTAATAATTAACCCAGCGAAGTGCCAGTTTGGGGTGGCGCAAATCGATTTTTTGGGGCATCGCGTTTCGCCAGAAGGGGCGGTCCCTCTGCCTGATAAAGTACGCGCAATAACAAATTTTCCCCAACCTGAAACGGTCAAAGCGCTGCAGGAGGTTTTGGGAATGGTTAATTTTTATAACCGGTTCCTCCCAAGCGCAGCGCGGCTCATGCAACCATTGTACACTGCACTAAAAAAACAAAAGCCCACAAATAAGGTCGAATGGTCTCCGGAGCGAGAGCGCGCTTTCACCCAGGTCAAATCAGCCCTGGCAAACGCCGTTTTGTTAGCACACCCAGTTCCAATAGCCCGCATGGCGCTCACTACTAACGCTTCCGATTTAGCGGTGGGGGCGGTCGTTGAACAGTTCGTGGCAGGGACCTGGCAGCCGCTCGCGTTTTTCAGCAAAATTTTGCACGATAGCGAGTGTAAATACAGTGCGTTTGACAGGGAGCTTTTGGCCCTACACTTGGCCATCCGCCATTTCCAGTTCTGGCTGGAAGGGCGCCGTTTCACTGCATTTGTGGACCACAAGCCGCTAACTTTTGCGATGGCCAAGATTTCAGAACCTTGGTCAGGCCAGCAGCAAAGGCAGCTAGCCACGATATTGGAGTTCACCACCGATATCCAGCATGTCGCAGGTAAACATAATGTAGTGGCAGACTGTCTCTCGCGTGCCGTAGCAACGCCAGGCCCCGTGGGGGCAGACTCTGTAGCCGTGGCCGCGGGCCAGGGCAGCGACGCGGAAACGCGCGCAGCCCTGGTCCGCATAGGTTTAGATTATGCAGCCATGGCCGCAGAGCAGGTTAGCGATGCGGACGTGCGCGCGCTCCAGTCTGGGCCAACAGGGTTAAGGCTGGAGCACAGGGTGCAGCAAATTGGTATGCCCCCCCTAATCTACGATGTCTCCACGGGACGGCCTCACCCCGTGGTTCCAGCTGCGTGGCGCCGCCGCGTTTTCGACTCGATCCATTCTCTCGCGCACCTGGGGGTGAGCGCATTGATTAAGATGGCCGGGGAGAAATTCGTTTGGTCCGGGTTGTGCAAACAGGTCAAGGAATGGGCTGCAGCCTGCGTAGCGTGTCAGCGAGCCAAAATACACAAGCACACTAGAGCTCCTTTGGAGCCTTTTCACATTCCGGCTAAGCGTTTTGATCATGTGCATGTTGACTTGGTGGGCCCCCTTCCGTCGTCACAGGGGCACACACACCTTTTGACGATGGTGGATCGCACCACGCGTTGGCCAGAAGCGGTTCCTCTGGCGTCAACCACAGCGGAAGAAGCTGCGCGAGCGTTTTTAACAGCTTGGGTTGCGCGTTTTGGAGTTCCGTCGGACATAACGTCCGACAGAGGTCCTCAATTTGTTTCCGAATTATGGTCGTCGATGGCCCGCAGCTTAGGGGTAAAGATAAACCGCACTACCGCGTATAACCCCCAGGCTAACGGTTTGTGCGAACGCTTTCATAGGTCGTTGAAAGCAGCCCTCAGAGCGTCACTTACGGATACAAATGACAAGAACACCTACGCAAGAATGCTGTTTGTTGACTTCAGCTCAGCATTCAACACAGTTATCCCCTCCAAGTTGCTCACTAAACTTGGGGACCTGGGAATCAGTACCTCCACCTGCAACTGGATCATGGATTTTCTGACCAACAGACCCCAGCATGTTAGGTCAGGCCCCAACCGTTCTTCCGTCATCACACTCAACACTGGTGTACCACAGGGCTGTGTGCTCAGCCCATTCCTCTACTCCCTCTATACCCATGACTGCAGGCCTATGTATGGATCCAATTCCATCATAAAGTTCGCAGATGACACCACGGTGATTGGACTCATCAGGGACAACGACGAGTCAGATTACAGGGCAGAGGTTGAGCACTTGGCTACTTGGTGCGCTGACAATAACCTGCTCCTTAACACCAGCAAAACCAAGGAGCTCATAGTGGACTACAGGAAGGAGAGGGAAGAGACACATGACCCCATCCATATCAATGGCATAGCTGTTGAACGTGTCCCCAGCTTCAAATTCCTGGGGACCCACATCTCGGAGGACCTGTCCTGGTCAGTTAACACCACCAGCCTGATCAAGAAGGCCCATCAGCGCCTCTTCTTCTTGAGGACACTGAAGAAGAACCATCTGTCAACTGACATCCTGGGCAACTTCTACCGCTGCGTGATAGAGAGCACCCTGACCAACTGTATCACAGTCTGGTATGGAAGCTGCTCTGTCGCTGACCGCAAGGTGCTGCAGCGGGTGGTGAAAACCGCCCAACGCATCACAGGGACTCCACTTCCAGTTATAGAGGACGTCTACAGGAAAAGATGTCTGCGCCGGGCACGCAGCATCCTTAGGGACTCCAACCATCCTGCCCATGGACTGTTCCAGCTTCTCCCCTCCAGAAGACGTTTCAGAAGGCTTCGGACTAGAACCAGCAGGTTTAGGAACAGTTTCTTTCCAACAGCTGTCACGTTATTGAACTTAGTTCCCCGCTGACTCTCTTACCATCATCTCTTACCATCCTCACCTGTACATAACTGCATAACCACATAACTACATCTAACTTATTGCACATTATTTGCACATAACAGTACTCTTAACTTTCTGCACTGCTGCATATATTTGCTTAAATTGCACATACTGTTAATTACTGTATATACTGCACTGCTGTCCTTTGCACTTCTGATTGGATGCTAAACTATGTTTCGTTACCTTGTATTCATACATGTGTAATGACAATAAAGTTGAATCTAATCTAATCTAATCTAAATTGGGTGGACAAACTTCCATGGGTTTTATTGGGGTTGCGTTCTGCACCTAAGGAGGATTTGCAGGCCTCTCCAGCTGAGTTAGTTTTTGCACAACCTCTCCATTTGCCCGGGGAATTTCTTCCCGACAACCCCGCACCAAATTGCCCCCCCCCCCGCTCAGCTGTTGCAGAGCGGCACAGGATCAAACACGCTCCCTGGTCCGGTTCATCACAGTTTTCCACGAGTTTTTGTGCTGAAGGCTTTAAAAAATGCGGAGTTTGTCTTTGTTAGGCATGATGCGCAACGCCCAGGTTTGCGCCCGCCTTATGATGGACCTTTCAGAGCGCTGGAAACAGGTGAGAAGCATTT
Source organism: Pholidichthys leucotaenia (assembly GCA_020510985.1). Taxonomy (NCBI): domain Eukaryota; kingdom Metazoa; phylum Chordata; class Actinopteri; order Cichliformes; family Pholidichthyidae; genus Pholidichthys; species Pholidichthys leucotaenia. The sequence continues at coordinate 70,017,861 of CM035849.1, read as the reverse complement.
TTTGCTAGATTTAGGAGGCAGAAAGGAGTTGATTTGCATAAACAGACTCAAACCCGCTTTTGTTCTGGCTGATGAACACGTGCAGTTGGCGAGGACCCCCCGCCGTGGCAGGCCTCCGAGAAGGCATTCTCCAGAACCCCCACAGAGATGTGCTAACAGTTCTAATCCACAGGTGCAGGAAGACGCTGCAGAAGTAGCAAAGCCAGTTTACATCAGATTCGGCAGGAGGTTAAGACCTAGGCAACGGGTGGATTGATTTTTGGATATGTGATAATGTTTTCATGTCATGCATCTCTGAGTATGTTTTGTCCCATAGTAGACGTTTGGGGGGGGGTCATGTGGCGCATATGTTGGGTTCATATTTTCCACAAATGTATGGCTGTATGTTTATTGGGTGCTTCACGTCTCGAGGGACAAAGAAGTCTGGATCGGCTGAAACCTGGAGGAGATAACGAGGAGGTGTGAGATTCAGCCTTTGTCTCAGAGAAGATGCCCCAGAGGGATTTCCGGATCATCGAAGATTAAGAGACAATGGTGAATGATCAAAGAGTTGCATTGTGACTGGGATTAAGTACCATGTGACTGTATGTTTGCTAAAGCACCATGTGACTTAAGTTTCGATGCTCCGGAAGTATAAGAGCGTGATGTGATAGCGTTCTGTCTCTTTTCCTGCTTTGAGAATGCTAGAGATGTGCTCTGTTAATAAAACTGAACCTGAGAAATAAAACTCAGCCTCATCCTTTAAACACATCTTCTACACTATATTTATTTTCACTTCCTCCTTCGTGACACACTCGTGGCTTCACTATGAACTTCCTTTAAGGATTAAATACACCTCCGTCTAGCCATCATCCAAAGGTTGGTGCACCTGCCCTTGTGTGGGGACTGGGAGTTGAGAATTTCGCCAGGATTTATTCAGATGATGAAGTTGCAGTTATCAATTGCAGCTACATGTAGCTACGCTTTTCTCTGTGATTAAGTTTAGGGTGAACTCAAAATAATTGATATGTATGGAGTAATACTGAGCACAGCCAGTGTTCCAAGGCCTGAGCGAGTTTATTATCCATCCACATCGGCCCTCACCAATCCATCTTCTCTGTCTGTCTCAACATGACTATCGGACTTTCAGCTGGTCAAATAAGTGTCACATCTTTAAATGGGAATATCTAACGTCCACCGCTTCTGAATAATTAAGGCGATATAGCAGCGTTTGCCAGGGAGAGAGCGCGACAGACATTAATAACACGCTTATTGCAACACCCAAATCCTTTTTGCAGCATACAACCAAGAGATTTTAGCAGCAGGGGTGTGGTGCTAAAAGCTTACAGTCTGATTTTTTTTTTTTAACTACACCTCACCATCCTGTGTCCCGGTACTCTCATACATGTCTTTAAGACGGAGAACTGTAATTGTGTTGTGACTCTGCAGACCGGATCGACCTCCTCTGAACCCCCGGGAGGCTGTCTCTGAGATGTGCCAAGAGTCACATCTCTAAATATGGCCAAAGTGAGAGGAGGGGGAGTTATCCCTGCATGTTAGACCGTGGACTTCACCTCTGTGTCCTTCTACTAGTTTGACCTCAACTTCAGAACTCCACACTTCAGCTCCACAGATTTTCACTTTGGCAAGGAGAGAAAAGAAGATTTGCTCACAGGAACCTTCACACCAACCAAGTCAGAGTACAAGTCAAGGTTATTAAACTTATGAAATGCAATGAACTCATATTCAAATCCTTTTATTTTCTTTAGTAAAATTTGAGTATTTTCTTGTCAAAGTTGATAATGACCTAACACAACCCCACTTTAATTAATTTAATGCATAATTAATAACTAAAAGCTCTATGGTCATCCAACCATGAGCTACCCAGCCATCAGCCAGTCCCTGCCAATCCCGTCACTGCTCACAACATTTGGACAAATTATGTCCTGGAGAAGAAAAGCAGCTAAAATGAGAGAAGAGTGTGGCCATAACCTCCTGCTAGGCACCAACTCCACCAAGCCAAAAGGGGAAAAAAAAATCAGCACTGAAATTCTCACTTTGAGAATGTCATTATTAAAATCAATTGCTAAAAGAAAAGGATGTGACATTTCAAAATCCATCTTAAAAATGTCATGAGGATAATTAGGTAATTAGGATCATTCCCCACCCTTTGAGTTACTGTATTATTTTGGACTTAGTGGTATGATACAAGGTGAGGTGACTATTCACTCGCAGCATTACCTTGATTAATGCTGATTTCCTGCAGCTGCTTCTCATTACACACCTGCCCTGATTAGTGCCAGGGTATTTAAGCCTCCTAATCGCTCAGTGCTGCGCGTTACTGACTTGGCTCGACACCTCTCCATAGCTCCCTGAGTTCCCCTACTCCTGTGTGCCTCTGCCTATGTGATCTCACCTTCCCGAAGCTCCCCTGGTTTGCACGAAAAAACCCCGGGCTCGGGATACTCTCTAACTACCTTCGCGCTGCTCCATATTACTGGTTCTAAACTCCATTGTTCCCTGTGTACATAGTCTCCCTGAAGTGGTCTCCATGCACCTCTCCCAAACTCCAGCACCTGTAAGTAGACAACTGATACTTGCCCTTGCAGTACCGTATCTTCTTTAATGATTCTCCATGTCTTCATAAAGAAGTGGACACAGCTGCCATCTCTCCACAAACTGTTTAATACAAAACTTGTGTTGCTTATCTGTGTGCTCACTTGCCACTGGGTCTATAATACAACCCAAGTCAATTATGATTTATTCTGTCTAGATTCAGGGGGTTGTTGAGAGTATTCATTGTGTCTAGTTAGTCTACTTTGTTCTGAAGTTTATTCTGGAAGTACTTCCTGTTGGGGTTCTGGTTTAGTTAAACTTTATCTCCTATCTTATTTTGTAATGCGATTTTGTATACTTACAATTTACTTTTAAAATAGCTTTGCATTATTTATGTGTTGTTCTGGTTTTATGTTCCTCTTGTAGTTATGCCTTAGTCCCATGTGTAGATTCTTCTACTTATTTCTCCCCATGTGTTAGTGTTTCTCATGGGTTGGGTTCAGTTGTCATTTAATTTCCTGTTTTATTTTGTAAAATGTTGTTTTGTTAGTCCAGTCATGATCCTCAGTTTACTTCTTGTATGTTATGGAACCTCCTTGTTAGTGTGATTCCTCACACCTGCATCCCCACTTGTTTCCTGTTTGCAATTATCAGATGCACTGGGCTTCACTCCTTTCTTCACTCTCAATTAAATATTTTTGCTGGTTATTAACATCTGTTTGTTCTTTTCCATAGATTGAGTCTCTGTCATGTGGTTTGCTCTCTACATGTCTGTTTTTTTTTTCTTCCTCTTCTCTATCCGCTCACCCCCCAGGCAGTCGCAGCAGATGATTGCCCCTCCCTGAGCATGGTTCTGCTGGAGGTTTCTTTCTGCTAAAAGGGAGTTTTTCCTCTCCACCGTCGCCAAGTGCTTGCTCACAGGGATCACCTGATTGCTGGGGTCTTTCTGCTGTTGTGGGATTTTCCCCTACAGTTGAAAGTCCTATGAGATGACTGTTGTTGTGAAATGGCGTTATATGAATAAAGCTGAATTGAATTAATTTTAATCCTGTGGTGACACTATCTGCTGTTGTTGATTTTCATGCTGAGGATCTGTTTCTGTGTTCCCTGGCTTCTTCATGGTTTGTACTTTTACTTATTCATGTCTCCTGTTCCTTAGTGTATTACTTTTGTGTTTAAGTTATTCTAGAGTTTATGCGACCACTGAGCCATGTTTTTTTTTCAGTTATTTCAGTATTCAGTTAGTTTTCCCAGTAAATGCCTCAGTCCTATATTTATTTAATAAATCCTGCTTTACTGCCTGAAATCTTGGATCCTCTCTGCTTGTCTGCCTGCCGATCACAACAAAAAGTGGCTAAAAATATAACATTCATGGCCTACAGACAGCACAGGTTTTCTCTCTTAAGAAAAAAATCACATCAAAACCCATTAACTGCATGTTTGTTTGTGCTTTATTTGTACTGCACATCGGATATTGTTTAAATAGCTCCTCACTTTATTCTGTTTCTATTAATAATGTGACATTTTGTATGTTATTATTTCTTAAACTGTGGCTAAGTTGTCGGGGGTAAAACATGGTCTGATTGGCACCCCAGAGTGAAACGGTTACAGACTTATTGGTTATAGTACCACAGATTTGGAAAAATATCCATTTGCGGTGAAATTAGAACAGATGAAATAATGTTGATTAATTTGTGATTAATCATGAATGAACTGTTGTAATCATGTACCTAATAATCAGTATTCAACTGGCAGCACAAAATTTTAAGATTTCTATTTCCAGCTAACAAGTACTTAAACTAGAAAAGCACTCGGAGAGCGCAGACCTCCGCCAAGCGGCACAGTTCCGCCCATACAGTGTTTGTGTGTACGTTTTCAGATTCCTTGACCATGAAAACATATGACTATCTATTGGATTGACAATGATAGGATTAGCGATTCAGTAGTTATTCACGAAAATGGCATTTTCTGTAATGGCGGCGACAGTTCCCCCCCATACAGTGTTTGTGTGTACGTTTTGAGATTCCTTGACCATGAAAACATATGACTAGCAATAGCACAGTGATTGTCCGCATCGTCTGTGTTATCTCCCTGCCTTTTTTTCTCTTTCTCATGCACTCTGCACTGTTTCCTTCTGTGTTTCACACTTTTAGACTTTGAACGAGGCATGACTGGCAATATCGAGCAGATCTTCTTTTAAAAAAAAAAACAACATAACCTCCTGGCGGTGGTAATAAGAAAAAAAATCAATAAAAAAACAAAAAATAAAAGCATGCTCGACGAGCTTCAATAGCGCCTGAGTCGCTGCATTTCTTGTCACTGCAGCACGGTGATTCTCCGCATCCTGTGTGTTGAAAATGGCCCTATGTCACAATGTTAAAGAATCCTTTAAAAAATTCCTGTATCCAGACGGTGATCCGGATCATCCCCAAAATTTAATCAGTTCTTCCTTGTACCATTTGCAACAATGCCTGAAAGTTTCATCGAAATCCGTCCAAAACTTTTTGAATTATCTTGCTAACCAACAGACAGACAGACAGACAGACAGACAAACCCCGGCAAAAGCATAACCTCCTGGCCTGCGGCCTGGCGGAGGTAATTATTTCTATAGATGCATTGGTGTCATGCTGTACTGCATTCTGTGCCATCGTCACCATTGTCATTGTCACGCTTCTTTCTCTAACTGCTAACAGATGTGTTTGCCTACCTGGTTTGTGAGATGAGTACATACACCCAAGAGCAATTTAAAAACTATAAATCATTAGAGACTCATTTTAAATTTACCAATGGCTGGTTCCAGCCACCTCAAATCTTCCAGATGAATGAGCAGAAAACTGTCGTTTGCACAAAGGTAAGCAATCATTGTATCTACACAGTTATCTGCACTAGCATGTATCTCTGCAGCTACAGGCATTTGTAAGTCCCTTTGGTGAAATGTTGGATTTATGTTCAAATTGGCTGGCTGCACGGTGGCACAGTGGTTTAGCACTGTGGCAGCACAGTTTTACCCTCGGCCGGGGGATCGCGGGGATCATGAGATCGTGGGTTCGATCCCAGCCCCCGACCAACAGTGAGCTGTGTGGAGTTTGCATGTTCTCCCCGTGTTGCGTGGGTTTACTCCGGGATTTCTCCGGTTTCCTCCCGCACACCAAAAAACATGTAGGTTTAGGGCGCTCGCGCACGCAGCGACCAGCAGCCTGTGGCTTGTCACCAGACTGCAAACCAAGTCTACCTACGGGTACAAATAAGTAACAAAAAAAAAAAAAAAAAAAAAAATTGTCATATGGTGCTTAATAAGTATATACACATTACACAACTGGAAATGAAATACTAATCAAATGCTAATGCCCGACACTGGGGGGGGGGGGGGGTATTTTCTGCACAGTTAAAAGTTTCACTATTAAAACTGAAAATGAAAATGAAAATAACAGCTACTCAGTATTTTATCATATTAAAATTAAAATTACTGGTAAAATTATTTCTGCCCTGCAATGAACTGGTGATCTGTCCAGTGTGTACCCTGCCTCTTGCTCAAAGATGCTGGGATAAGCTCCAGCCCCATCACAACCCAAAAAGGATTAAGTAGTGGAAGATGGATGGATAAATTTAAATAATGACTTAATTTTTAAAACACTCTCCATCAAAATGATGCACAAAGATAAATTCTGGATGGTAACAAAAGAAGTCAAGAAGGAAATATGACAAGGCTTAGCTTGCTCTTGGATTCATTGTGGGTGTGGAGGGGCAGAGAAATAGCTGTGTGGGCTTGGTGATGTCTGGCTCCCCAAAATGGGGAATTAAAAACAGTTTAGGAAACACTGGTATAAATGAACAAAAAAAAAAAAAAATCAGCAGATTACAAAGAGCAGTGTCTGAACTTCTATTGCTGACATGGGATTTTAACAGTGTGCTTCAATGCCACTCTTTAGAAAGAAACCTCAAAGCTTTGAATATTTTTCTGTACAATTAAGGAAAGCCTCCGAGCTCCATGAAGCTTCACCTGCCAAACAAGAATAAATGCTACAGCTCCTCAGCTGTACAATTTATTCTTGTTTAAAAGCATCCTACTTTGTACATTTACTTCTGTTTACAGCCTAATAATGTGGTCTTAGCATGCAAAACATACCTGACAACACTCAGGTGCACACTGCTACTCTCGCTAGTGGCTCCCTCACTTTTGCTTTATCACTTGCAGCGAGAGGCATTTAGGTTTTGATTAGAGTGCCCTCTGCTGGTGGACTCTATAATTGCATTAAAGAATGCAGTTTCAAACATAATACTGTATAAATAAATAATTGATTTTTTTAAATGGACTGGTGGGCTGTAGTGGACGACGGGGCGGGCCACCAGTTGTCCATCCCTGTACTAGATCATACTAGATCAAAGCATATAATTAAATTATGATGTCCATGACCTACCACCTCCACTACATGGAGGGCATTAAGCCACATCACAGCCGCAGTTACTATAATCACGATACCGTAACTCTGTCTTGTGTAATATTGCTTAATTAATGTAATCATCTTTCAAAAAATGTTCATCCATTTGCTTTTTGGAGAGCTCTGCCCTCAGTTTCTTGTTCTCCTCCAAGTAATTTATTTCAGCACGCCTGCTGCTACACACACTGCATTCCTGCTCTTTTCTACTGTTGTCCGTTGGAGCTGCATCATTCACTGGTAACTGGGGCAGCATCCACCTGTGACCGCAAATCACCCTTATCTGGTCATGTACACTGCAAAAATGATCAGCCAAATCACTAGCAATGAACATTTTATTTAAGGATAAAATGACTTAATCCAAGAGAAACTAGAAAATCACTCAGAAAGTGCATACCTCTGCCGAGGCTCCTCATGGATCACCTAAAAAATTTATTGGGTTTGATTGTAGGCCTAGAGCCACTTCTGGTGAAAACTGCATCAAAGTCTGTCCAGTAGTTTTGGAGTTTTGTTGCTAACACTCTGCGGGAAGATATAAGCCTTGGCTGAGGTATGCATTCTCAGATCACCAAAACGTAATGGCTTCCTCTGTAGCCCAAGAACCACCTCTGGTGAAAATTCTCATCCAAATCATCCAGTGCCTTTTGTGTAATCCTGCTGCACAAATACAAACAAGGTCCTTGATGGAGGTATGCACTCTCAGATCATCACCAAAATCTAATCATCTGTTCCCCGTGCCATTACACACCTTTCCTGAAAACTTAATTCATATCCGTTCATCACTTTTTTAGTTATTTTGTTAACAGCCAGACAGACTAACAAATAAATAAACTAATGCTGACAAAACCATAACCTCCTTGGTACAGGTAATTATCTGTAGATTCAGTAGGACAATTTTAATTAATGAGAAATGAATAAGTTAGACAAAAGACACAAACAAATGAATAACTTCTACACCAATATGATTAATCAAACATTTTCAAATGAAAGATTTTACATCTTGGTAAGCACAGAAGAATTTGCAGCATTTCTTTATGTACCTGTGAGCTCTGCTCGGCAGCAACTGGTGCGGCAGCTTCAGTCATCTCTGAACTCTGCACTGCTAGTGATGGTATGTTCTCTTTGGAAGCTAGCTGTCACACCCGCTCAGTGTGTGTTTTTTTCACCTCATCATGGCTGAGATGTAACGGTGGCACCCAATCGTAATGGCAATCAAACATTTCATAGGCATGTTTGCCTGTCCAAAAAACAATGACTTTGATTAGATATGTAGATGTACAGCCGACTTTTCAAAAGTTAGCAACTCCATGTGCCTGTGCCTCTGTTACAGCTGCAGCATCTCCATGCACATACAGTAATCTTATGTAAGTAATCTGTGTTAAAATCACAACTTTCCTTTGAGAAAATGCCGTGAACACACAACCATGTGTGCAGGAATACTGTCGAAGCTGATGTCTTTCCTTTTGACTGCTGAAATCCATTCCATCCGACGCCTCTTTGTTAGCTCAGAGACCAAATTCTCTCCACTTTTCTTCCAAGTAGGGAAGTTAAAAAAGCATACGCCATTATGAATCTTTTTCCCATGTGATTGTGAGAGCAGTTGCTGCTTCTGATGACGCAGCAAGACCTCCCCATTCTAACACTGCATGGTATTCGGATGAATAATAATAACACACTGAAGCAATCCTTTCAAAAACTTCAGCTTAACTGTGTGCATTGCTCACTTCGTGAGAACTTTTCCCACAACTCCTTGCGGTTTTTCCATCGGCTGATGTCACGCACCCATTCTCTATACAAAACAAATCCAATGCCAACCAATAATTTGTGTCTGTGTGATTGTGTGGTTGGGTGTTGGGGTAGCTGGGGGTTGACTCTGAAGAGCAGAGGGATTCAGGGTGCTAACAGCCAGGGACACAAAAAGGCCAACATGTGCAAAGAGCCCCTGTTAAAAAAAACTGACTGTTACCTTTAACCACCCTAAGCACCCTCCTTCACCCTTCACCCCCTGTACTCTTCACAACTGTAATAGTCTGCCTTGGAATTTTTTTTTCACACATTTGTTTATGGCGCCTTTTTGGAGATTGTGTCCCAATTTTTTTCTGCAATAACCTTCAGTGATTTCCTGTGACCTGTCCTAAACTTTCTGTGGAGTCTGCACACTGTTTCTCAGTCTCAGTTCAGGGGTCTCAGCCTCGTAGACCACGGCCCAGGAGGCCAGACCAGTCAAAGTTTGTGTAGGCTGCATCTAAAGGTTGATTTATGGCTGTTAAAAGAGACGTCTTTGGAGGACGTATGTTTGTATGACTACACATTACCCTGTTGAATAGCAATCATGACAGCGTCAGCTGATTACCTCTGCCAGGGAGGTTATGTAATCATGGTGGTTTGTTTGTTCGTCTGTTTGTCTGTCTGTTAGCAGGATGACGCAAAAACTACTGGATGGATTTTGATGAAATTTTCACTAGAGGTAGCCCTTGAGCCAACAATTAAGCTATTACATTTTGGTGATGATCCCAGAATGCATAGCTCCACCAAGGCTCTCATCTTCTCACAGACTGTTAGCAAGAATACTCCAAAACTACTATATGGATTTGAATGATATCTTTACCAGAGGTGGTCCTTGGCTAGAGAGGAGCCCATAACATGTTGGTAATGATCCCAGAATGCATACCTCCACCAAGGCTCTTATCTTCTCACACTGTGTTAGCAAGAATCCTCCAAAACAAACCTATTACATTTTGGAGGTGATCCATGAGGGACGAAGGGAGCCTTGGCAGAGGTGTGTGCTCTCTGAGTGCTTTTCTAGGTGTTTTTGCTGACATTTTGACAGAGATGGAACTTCATTTTTGTCTTTTTTTGTTATTGTATTTTCTTTAAATTTTACTGGAGAATCTTCAGACTGAGAGAGGACCATGACCAGATAAAATAAGACTTTTAACTCATGTTAACATCAGCAGGAAAATACAGTAACAGTTAAATTAAGGCAAATTAATGCCACAAAATAGATAAATTACTTTTAATTATTTTTCATATGTACAGTACATCTGGAAAGTATTCACAACACTTCACTTTTTCCATATTTTGTCATGTTACAGCCTTATTCGAAAAGGGATTTTTTTTTTTCTTAAAAATTCTACGCACAATACCCCATAATGACAACATGAAAAAGTTTTGAGATTTTTGCAAATTTATTAAAAATAAAAAACTAAGAAATCACATGTACATAAGTATTTACAGCCTTTGTCATGAAGCTCAAAATTGAGCTCAGGTGCATCCTGTTTCCACTGATCATCATTGAGATGTTTCTACAGCTTAATTGGAGTCCACCTGTAGTAAATTCAGCTGATTGGACATGATTTGGAAAGGCACACATCTGTCTATATAAAGTCCCACAGTTGACAGAAAATATGACAGCACAAACCAAGCATGTAGTCAAAGGAATTGTCTGTAGACCTCCGAGACAGGATTGTCTCGAGGCACAAATCTGGGGAAGGGTACAGAAAATTTTTTGCTGCTTTGAAGGTCCCAGTGAGCACTCAGAACTCTTCGGAGAGCTAGCCAGCTGTCTAAACTGAGCGATTGTGGGAGAAGGGCCTTAGTCAGGGAGGTGACCAAGAACCAGATGGTTACTCTGTCAGAGCTCTAGCATTCCTCTGTGAAGAGAGGAGAACCTTCCAGAAGGACAACTATCTCTACAACAATCCACCAATCAGGCCTGTATGGCAGAGTGGCCAGACGGAAGCCACTCCTTAGTAAAAGGCACATGGCAGCTCGCCTGGAGTTTGCCAAAAGCCACCTGAAGGACTCTCAGGCCATGAGAAACAAAATTCTCTGGTCTGATGAGACAAAGATTGAACTCTTTGGCATGAATGCCAGGCATCATGTTTGGAGGAAACCAGGCACCGCTCATCACCAGGCCAATAACATCCCTACAGTGAAGCATGGTGGTGGCAGCATCATGCTGTGGGGATGTTTTTCAGCAGTAGGAACTGGGAAACTAGTCAGGATAGAGAGAAAGATGAATGCAGCAATCTACAGAGACATCCTGGATGAAAACCTGCGCCAGAGGACTCTTGACCTCAGACTGGGGTGACAGTTCATCTTTCAGCAGGACAAAGACCCTAAGCACACAGCCAAGATATCAAAAGAGTGGCTTCAGGACAACTCTCTGAATGTCCTTGAGTGGCCCAGCAAGAATACAGACTTGAATCCAATTGAACATCTCTGGAGAGATCTGGAAATGTCTGTGCACCGACACTTCCCATCCAACCTGATGGAGCTTGAGAGGAGCTGCGAAGAGGAAAGGGTGAAATTGCCCAAAGATAGGAGTGCCAAGCTTGTGGCATCATATTCAAAGAGACCTGAGGCTGTAATTGCTGACAAAAGTGCATCAACAAAGTATTGAGCAAAGGCTGCAAATACTTATGTACATGTGATTTCTTAGTTCTTAATTTTTTTGAAATAAGGCTGTAACATAACAAAATGTGGAAAAAGTGAAGCGCTGTGAAGACTTTCTGGATGCACTGTATATTAGTAAGACTGAATTATAAAATATATTCTTAATTACATGAACAGTGTACAGTTTCCAGTTATCATTTATGATCATTTGTTACCATTTTTTAGCTAAATAATTAGATGTTGTTCCTTGTATCAGTTTTTAATTTTCTAAACCAGACCACAGTCCTGTGCTGTAGAATGATGACCCTCAGTGATTTTAAGAAGCAGTAGAACAGATTCCATATTCGTCTTTCATCTAAGCTGTACTAGTGCATCTCAGTAAATTAGAAAGCCATGATTTGTAATTGAATTTTAAAAACTATAACCATAATATCAATATTTAATCAGATTTGAAATGTTTCACTCTGCGTGTTATGGATGAGAACACTCCTTGCATTATCTTGCAAAAAGACATTAATGTTTTCGATAAAATATTTTTTTGAAATGCAGTTTTTCTATTATCAGAGTAAACATGCAATATTCTTATTGTATTACTTTGAAAAGTAAACTGCTAAAAAATCACAATCAATAAAACAGTTCCTCAAATCATTTTTATTGTGGTAATTCCAGTCAAGTCTCAGTTTTGCTTTGAAAATCTGGAGTCCACCGTTCTCTCCACAGCTGACCATCAGTGCCTCCAAGATCACCACCGTGGACCTCAGAGGCAAATGAGAAAAAGAAGAAACCCTGAAAAATCTGTTTATCACTGTGATAGAACATTTTTAAGATTGGCATGATCAGTTTATTACAGATATCCTGTCCCCCCTCATGTCATAATGCACTCGTTTCACGGGTGCAAAATAGGACACCAAATACTCACTGTAGGTTGGCACATTTATTAACAAAAACACAAACAAGAACGATTCAAACTAATACAACAAATGAACATGCAGTGTAATAATATGAAGACATAAATACGGACACTGGAGGAGAGTGGGGCTCAGCGTCAGAGGTACAAAGTCAGGGAACGCCTGACCAGGGGAGAAGCTCAACCAGAGGACCCCGAGGGCTATGGGGCTCGACAGCTGAGAGAACAGAGAGAGGGGAAAAAAAGGCACCAAGATGGAGCACACCAGCTCACCTCGACAGCGGGACCTAAACCCACGGCTGCAGACAGCGGGCAGGCATTCACAGGGAGAGAAGAAGGACATGGCAACCGCAGAGGTTGCCATGTCCCTTAAATACACACACAAATATCAGAGACAGGTGTAATCCATGAGTAGTCAAATGGCAGCAGCTGTGCAGCCCCAAAGGAATTGATAGGCGGAAGCTGCACAGCACTGTCAAAATAAACAAACCAGAAACATAAAAATACAAACACAACAAAACTCAAAAACATCATAATAATCTTAGCAACAACAGAAAACAAACAGAAAAAATGCTCACTGGGCAGAGAAACTGGGAACGGCTCTAACCCATGCCCCAGGATCATGACAGAGCCCCCCCCCCCCGCCAAGGGGTGGGTCCCAGACACCCCAAGGTAACATCACAAAAAAGAAAAGAAAAAACAAAACCTCCCACATACATAGAAATGACCCACCCTGGGGGGGAGGAGGGGGAATCCAGGAATGGAGGGACTGAAAGCAGAGCAAAAAACCCCAAAAAGAAAACACCCATGAACTACACTCTATCTACCAGGTGGACACATGGGACTCTAAGCCCGACCGATAAATGGGCGGAGCAGTTCAGGTGGCCTTCCGAGTCCCACGTCGGGTGGCCTCCCTGTCCCCCAGAACCAATGAAGCAACAACCCATGTCCCAGGATCATGACACCTCAGCTTCATAATTGCTCTGTTTTCTCTAAAAAAAAAAAAAAAAAAAAAAAAAAAATCCTAAAAACTCATTAAAAAATACAGCGGGGAAAATAAGTATTGAACACATCAATATTTCTGTCATTAAACATATTTCTGAGCCACTGACCTGAGATTTTCACCAGAAATCAGTAGCAACCCAAGTAATGCATATGCACAATGCACATACAAAGAAATCAAGGCAACTGTGTTCACATAACAAGTTGTAGTTAATTAAGTGGAATGACACAGGGAATAAGTACTAAGCTTGGTGAAATTCATTTAATATTTGGTCGAAAAACCTTTTGACCCTAATCCTTTGGACTGGAGTGGTGGCCTAGTTGGTAGAGCATCCGCCCACAACCAGGAGGTTGTGGGTTCAAATCCCATCTGGGTCATACCAAAGACCATATAAAAATGGTATTTTCCACCATGTAGCTTGGTGCTCAGCATAATAGAATAGGGAAAGTTAACACACAGAGCTACCGGAAGGACCGACCCCCCACTGTAGCTTTAATTACTTACAGTAGCTGTGTGGCCTAGGGTCTCTGAAATGGAGCTAGGCAAAACCCATATGCTACAAGTTGTGGCATGGGATCAACTAAAGAAAAGCCTTTGTTGGTAATAACAGCTTCCACATGCCTCCTGTATGGAGAATCTAGGCACAAGCATTGCTCAAGAGTGATTTTAGCCCATAATTCCACACAAACTCTTTTCAAATCTTGAAGGTTCCGTGGGTGTCTTCTGTGAACTCTGATCTTCAGTTCATTCCATAGACTTTCAATTGTATTCAGGTCAGGTGACTGACTGGGCCTTCCTAGCAGCTTTATTTTCCTCCTCTGGAGCCAATTGAGAGTTTCCTTGGCTGTGTGTTTGGGATTATTGTCTTGCTGAAATGTCAACCCTTGTTTCATCTTCAGCATCTTGGCAGATGGCATCAAGTTCTTATCAAAGATGTCTCTGTACATTTCTCCATTCATCTTTCCTTTAATTATATGAAGTCTGCCTATACCATGTGCTGACAAACACTCCCACACCATGATGGGATATGCAGTTCCATTTCTCCTCCAAACATACTGAGTGTTGTGGGATCCAAAAAGTTCAATTTTGGTCTCATCTGTCATTCCACTTTATTAAATATAACTTGTTATGTGAACACAGATGCCTTGATTTCTATGTATGTATGGATTACTTGGGTTATTACTTACATCTGGTTAAAATCTCAGGTCAATGGCTTCATCAGAAATATGTTTAATGAAAAAAATATTGACACGTTCAATACTTATTTTTTCCCACTGTAATAAAAAAAACTTCAAGTTAATCAACAGTGTCACACCATGTTGTTTTTATATTACTGACATTAATAAATAAATCAGCTTGACATTAGAAAAAAAAATAACAACTCAGTGTGATCAAATACAACACATCAGAAAAAGTAATGCCACATAGCATTATATAACCAGTCAATAAAAGGCATTCCTACTTGGCTTGCCAAATAGGTTGACCTTTTTGGAGACATGGGTAGAGTGCCAGACTCTGGAGCGGGAGGTTGTGACTTCAACCCCCGGTTGGACACCACCAGTTTGGCTTAACCGCCCATCCCCTTGGTCACAATTGGCATTGTTGATGGGATTTAGTGGAGGCACATTGGTCCTATTTCCCAGATACCACCAGTGTGTCGGTCCTGCAAGTGGTGCTTGGTCCCCACCACAAGAGGTGTTGCTGGTAGGACTCACTGGTTTTGACAAAGTCAGAAGGTGGACACCCTTAAAGCCTAAATGCACCTCTGACATCAGGATGATGTCAAAATCTCAGGGGGATTATGTAATGGAGTCAATAAAAAGCATTCCTACTTGGGTTGCCAAATGAGTCGACCCTCTTGGTCACACGGCTAGAGTGCCGGACTCCGGAATGGGAGGTTGCGCGTTCAAACCCCCGTTTGGATGCTACCAGTTGGGCTTTACCACCCGTCCCCTTGGTCACAATAAGCTTAAATAAATAGATGTTACTGATTTTTGAGTCATTAGTGTTTTAACCTTTTAGCTGGCCAGATTTCATGGACAGATCGCGCGCCCCTAGTGAAACAGTGCAACACTGCGCCTGTCAAGTGATCTGATGTGCAGAAACACTGCCCAGCTGTACTGAGGATTTGTACTGATTATGCCTGTTCACAAGGTGGCAGACACATGCTGGCTGATGTGGAATACACCACAGAAGTTCTTCTTCTTCTTCTTTGAGAAACCGAGAGTAGAAGACGAAGAAGACAATCCAATATGGATGCTACCCATTGCTGTTGAAGGACTGAAACAGAGGATTTGCTCTCGAATTTGCCAACTATGATTCAAAAAAGAGATTATTTGTCATGAGCTTCCTCGTGTGCTTTTACGCAGTGCACAGAGGAGGGAAAAGGAAGATGGATTTACACGCAGGTTACTCCACACACACATTTATTGAACAAAGAACAAAACAAAAAACAACTGTACAAAAGAAACAGCTCAGGGCACACAAGGAGTCCTCCAGGATGCTCTACTGTCTCTGGTGAGAACACTGGGAAAATACACACAGTCAATACTCACAAAACAGGAGCAGTCTGAGTAAGTCCCAATGTGGTCCGACAAAACCCATGCACATGACAATACATCCATAAGACGATACAACGGTCCAGCAATGCTTGACTGGAAAAGGCTGTTTAAGAACTAGCATTGCTGGCCAACAGAAAAGGTACACCTGGGCGAGGCGCAGGAAGGACAATTACCGGAGTGGAATCAGCTGGCTGTCAAGAGAGAGGGGGCGTGGTTGGACCGGCGAGTGTTAGACAACGCTCACACGAATGTAGGTCAAAGACACTGCCTAACAGCCACCAGCCAGAGCGTTGGCTACAGGCACGGGAAAAAAAAGGAACAAAGACATAAAAACCACAAGAACTCAGAAGATAACACAATACATAAATAATCCGATACCTGAGCCACAGAGAACGGTCAGAACCGAGCCTAAAGGACAACACCGGTTTGGTTCATGACATTATTTATTTTATGAAGGGAAATATTTACCTCTTGTGACAGGAGAACACAGTCTGGACCGTGTCCAGTTTTGTCTGCCATCAACAGAGCTGCACATGACGACAGAGAACAATTGCTGCTGGATTGTTTTGTGACCAAAATTGAGCTGGTATAAATCACAAGATCCATATGAGACTTTCTGGATGTGGGAGAGAAAGCAAAATTGCCTGGCAGAAGACAAAATAAGGAACATGGATGACGAAAATGGACGAATAAAAAGACGCGACGAGCGGTAGGTGTGATTGTTTTTTTTTATTGGCTGCATACATTCTCCTGATTTTCTGGTTCATATACTTTAAAGATAAGATAAGAAAAAACCCAAACGAAGAAACTGTGACAAAAAGCAGAACCATTCTTTGTGTAAACTAGTACATACCCGTGCATACCCGTCCATGCCCGTAGAAACCAAGTATAAGCAAGTATTTGTGCATGCCCGTGGCTGAAGGGTCTCCTCCTGTCTCAGACAGCTGTGTTGTTCACAGTCATGCCTGCGGCGTACTGCTGGAACCTGAGGTGTTTCATGTTCACGGCATCTTTTCTGACATGCAGCAGTTCTCGTCACTCTATTGATCTCCATCTGGTGGGTCTTCTTCTTCTTCGTTCAGACCACTGGTTGAGGGATAGGTGCATCATAATTCCAGCGTTGGCAGCCAGCCGACTATTCCGCATCTCCTTGGTCTCAGCTTCTCTGTGCGTCACCTGTCATGCAGCGTTGGCGGCCAACCGATTATTTCGTATCTCCTCGCTCTCAGCTTCTCTGTGCCTTGCATGGAATTCACTGTCCCTGGCCAGCCAACTATTCCACATCTCCTCGGTCTCAGCTTGTCTGTGCCTTGCTTGGCGTGTATGGCATCTTTTCTGACGTGCAGCAGTTCTCGTCATTCTATTGCTGTCCATCTAGTGGGTCTTCTTCTTCTTCTTGTTCGTTGAGACCACTGGTTGAGGAATAGGTGCCTCGTAATTCTAGTTCATGAACAGGATCATGAAAATAGATCTGAGCAAAAAGAGGCTGTCAGGCATGGACTCACTGTATATGACATCCTAAAGACATGGGAGTCTTATATGACATCATAAATACACATTTGTTTATGTGCTGTCATATAGGCATCACATGAGAGTCCTGTATGACATCATAAAGACACATTTGTCTATGTGTCGAGTCCTATGATGCCTGAGATCATAGGACGTCCTATGATGTTCAGGCAGAGATCATAGGCCGTCCTATGATGTCCTATAAACATCACACACACACACACACACACACAGATTTCTTGCTTTAATAGAGTGATGATATGTCCAAAGTCCACTTTTGACTGACAGTTATGTAATTCAATATCGCTGCTGCGGCATTATGCAGATTAGATGTGTAAATTTACTCCTATCTGAAACTTTGGATCATTAACCACTGCGCCACTGTGGGCTGCACGGTGGCGCAGTGGTTAGCACTGCGGCAGCACAGTTTACCCTTGGCCGGGGGATCGTGGGGATTGTGGGATTGTGGGTTTGATCCCAGCCCCCGACCAACAGTGATCTGTGTGGAGTTTGCATGTTCTCCCCGTGTATGCGTGGGTTTACCCCGGGATTTCTCCGGTTTCCTCCCACAGGCCAAAAACATGCAGGTTAGGTTAATTGGAGACTCTAAAGTGGCCCTTGGTGTGAATGTTTGTGTGAATGGTTAAGGGATGGTGCCGTATTGTGGCTGCTTCATCCATCCAGGTGGTGGATGACCCTCAATTTCTGTAAAGCGTCTTTGAGTATCTATGATAAAGCGCTATATAAATCTGATGCATTATTATTATTATTATTATATTCTGCATCTTTCTAATTGAAAGTTATGAAAGTTATTGAAAGTTATAAAAATGACGTGGGCTACATTGACAATTGGAGCTCTTTTTGGGGAAAACCTGGTCTTATGAGACAAGACAGCATTCATCCCACTTTGGATGGTGCTTCTCATTTATCTAACAATCTGGCATCTTTTTTATCCAAATTTCCAAAACCATGACTACTCAGAGTTGGGACCAGGAAGCAGAGTCGCAGTCTTACACGCCTCTCTGCAGCTCCTCTTCATCCGCCACCCCTCAGCTTAGCCCCTGACTTCCCCATCAGAGAATTGTTGTCTGCTCCCTCCAAAGTGAATAAAAATATAATGTATAAGCATCCCAGAGTGATAAAGCAAAATATTGGTAAAACTCAAATTAAACATAAAGCCTCTAAATTGAATGATTTGGCCTCTGTTCCTCCTCATAATTTAAAAATTAAATGTGGTTTATTAAATATTAGGTCTCTAACTCCCAAGTCTCTGTTAGTCCATGATCTGTTAATTGATCATCAGATTGATTTAATTTCCCTTACAGAGACTTGGTTAGGACAAGAGGATTATGTTGGTTTAAATGAATCAACTCCCTCTGGTTATTTAAACTGTCAAAATCCCAGAAGTTCTGGTCGTGGAGGAGGAGTAGCAACAATTTACCATTCCAAATTACTAGTTAATGTAAAGCAAAAAACATGTTATAATTCCTTTGAGGGCCTGGTCCTCAGTATTGGGCATTTTAGCAATTTTAGGTTAATCCCAGTTTTATTTGCCATAGTTTATCGTCCCCCATCAACCTACTCAGAACTTTTATCCGAATTTGCTGATTTCTTAGCTGATTTAGTGCTGAAATCTGATAGAATAATTATAGTAGGGGACTTTAATATACATGTGGATGTAGATAGTGACTGCCTTAATGTGGCTTTTAATTCAATATTAGACTCGATTGGGTTTTCTCAGAAAGTAGGAAATTCTACTCATTACCTCCACCATACATTGGACCTTGTTCTGACATATGGCATAGAAATAGAAAATCTTGTAGTGTCTCCTCATAACCCTGTACTGTCAGACCATTGTCTGTTAACCTTTGATTTTACTATTTCTGACTATTTGGCTCCTAAAGAAAAATATTATTACAGTAGATGCCTCTCAGATGATGCTGTTTCCAAATTTATGCAGATTGTTTCCTCTATGCCATGTGTCAACACAACGGAAATAAGCTATAGACAGCTTGCTCCTTCTGTAATTGATAACATGGTGGATAGTGTTTCAGCTTCTCTGCATCAGGCTCTACACTTGGTGGCCCCCTTAAAAAAGAAAAAGTCTAATCAGAGATTTCTAACTCCTTGGTTCAACACAGAAACTCGTAGCTTAAAACAGAAGACTCGTCAATTAGAAAGAAAATGGCGCTCTACTAATTTAGATGAAATCTATTTAGCTTGGAGAAATCATCTTTTAATTTATAAAAAATCTCTTAGAAAAGCTAGAACAAGTTATTACTCTGCATTAATAGAAGAGAACAAGAATAATCCCAGGTTTCTTTTCAGTACTGTAGCCAGGCTGACAAAGAGTCAGGACTCTGTTAATCCTAGCATTCCCTTAGAGCTTACTAGTCAGGACTTTATGAACTTTTTCAATAATAAAATTTCATCCATCAGAGATAAAATCAATCAGATTCTTCCCACAGTTAACTTAAATACTGTAACTACTACAACTCCTTCTATTGATGTCTGTCTTGATGAGTTTACTCCAATCGACCTTTGTGAGTTAGACAAAATAGTTTCCTCATCCAAACCTTCAACTTGTCTTTTAGACCCTATTCCTACCAGGTTATTTAAAGAAGTCTTCCCACTTATTGGTAGCTTTATTCTTCATATAATCAATTCTTCATTAACTTTAGGCCATGTACCGCAGGCTTTTAAAACGGCTGTAATTAAACCCTTACTCAAAAAGCCAACGCTAGATCCAGGAGCTTTAGCTAACTTCACTTCCGCCCTCCCAAGAGAGCAGACGCTTTTTCCTTCTCTCTTGCTCTGACTTTTTTTCCTTC
The DNA here is from genome assembly GCA_020510985.1 of Pholidichthys leucotaenia. NCBI lineage: Eukaryota > Metazoa > Chordata > Actinopteri > Cichliformes > Pholidichthyidae > Pholidichthys > Pholidichthys leucotaenia. The sequence goes on along the minus strand of CM035849.1, from coordinate 69,997,681 downwards.
CCCCCCAACTACTGGATCCTAGCTTGCTGTTGTCTGTCTGCGTCTAACTGCGACCGTCGAAAGAAATTATGGAGTTAATAAGCTGGGCTTTGAACACAATTGACACTATTTTTTCAACAAGGAAAAGTGCTCCGGGGGAAGCTGTCTGCCCCGCAGGAATGGCTCCAGCGGGCTATTTACGTGACACAAGTAATTGGAAGATCTTGTGTCTCACTAATCTCTCTATCGAAGATATTGAAGATTCGTATGTCTTCATAATAATGGTGATCGGGATCTTTCTGATTGGAACTGGGATTGTCCTGGTGTACCGCAAATTGCTGAAGATGGATACAACCTATCAAAATGCTGGCCAGGCGAGGTGCATCTGTCAAATTGAAAAATTGGAGAAGACCCTGATAGCGACAAATGGAGAACTGTCTCGGAAGGTGGATTACATCATGTTCACGCTCAGGTCTATCCACGATGGACTCAAAGCCCCGCAATGAAGGATTAAGTACTGAATCTACAGAAGAAATAAAAAGCTCCTTCTCTGTGATCAGTCCTATTTGGCCCAATTTCCCCATGAAAATTCCTCCTGGCTGTCTGCAGTCTGTGTTTTCAAAACAACGAGCACAAGGCCTTGGACAGCACCTGCTCAGATAATCGCAAGGACGATTGGCGAGCAGCCAAACAAAACATCTCCTGCCAAGTGCCCTTGTTGTTCTCCTATTATCACAACACTTTGCATCAACAGTGCACACATATTGATCCACGAACTGAAATAAAGATACACACACTGCTCTCTTGTGTCCTGTGTCCTGTGAAACTTGTCTGCGAATGTGCACTGAGAGCTTTTTTTTTTCTTGTAATCATAATATTGATTGATTATGCAACCAGTATTCTGAATCAATGATTTTTTTGCTCCTTCCTATTGTTCCTTGTATTATTCTTATTCTTATGCTATCTGTACCCTCTATCCTGTTGGCAGGCGCGTCCCTGATGCAGCCGTGTCACTGGAAATGCAGGTTCATTTTCTGTGTCAAGTCAAATTCTCTCGTATGTTATCAGTGATCTGTTAATGTACTTGGCAATAAATCTTTTCTGATTCTGATTCTGATTCTGATTCTGACCAATCTCTAATCTCCCTTTCATTTCAAAAATCTTAGAAAGAGTTGTTGCTACGCAATTATTTGACCACCTGCAGGGAAATGGTTTACTTGAAGAGTTTCAATCTGGGTTTAGAATCCATCATAGTACTGAAACAGCCTTAGCGAAGGTCACTAACAACCTCCTCATTGCATCTGATAATGGACTAGTTTCTGTACTTGTCCTTTTAGACCTTAGTGCAGCTTTTGATACTATCGATCATAATATTCTACTTGATAGATTGGAACACTATGTTGGACTTAATGGAACTTCATTGCAGTGGTTTAGATCTTATTTATCTGATAGGTTCCAGTTTGTTCATGTAAATAATGAGTTTTCTTTCAACTCAAAGCTTAGTCATGGAGTTCCACAGGGATCTGTGCTAGGCCCTACTCTTTTTAGTTTATATATGCTTCCCTTAGGCAACATTATTAGAAAGCACTGTATAAATTTTCATTGTTATGCAGATGACACACAATTATACCTGTCAATGAAGCCAGATGATAGTAATCAATTAGCCAAGTTAGAAGCCTGTCTTAAGGAAATCAAAGCTTGGCTGACTTGTAATTTCCTGCTATTAAATTCAGATAAGACTGAAGTCATTCTTGTTGGTCCAAAAAACCTTAGAAATTCCTTTCCAAATCAAACTTTCAGTTTGGATGCAGTTACTCTTTCTCTTAATAGCTCTGTGAGGAACCTTGGAGTTATTTTTGATCAGGATTTGTCCTTCAATTCACATATTAAATTTGTTTCTAAGACTGCCTTCTATCATTTGCGTAATATTGCCAAGATTAGGAGCATCTTGTCTCAGAGTGATGCTGACAAGCTGATCCACGCTTTTGTTAGCTCGAGATTAGATTACTGTAATTCTTTATTATCAAGCTGTCCTAAAACATCTTTAAAAAGTCTTCAGCTGATCCAAAATGCTGCAGCAAGAGTTTTAACAGGTACTAGAAAGAGAGATCATATCTCTCCGGTTCTGGCCTCCCTTCATTGGCTTCCCATAGAGTTTAGAATTAAGTTTAAAATCCTTCTTCTTACTTACAAAACTCTAAACAATCAGGCTCCTTTTTATTTAAAAGATCTGATACTACCGTATTATCCTAACAGAGCACTACGCTCCCAAAATGCAGGATTACTTGTAATACCTAGAATCTCCAAAAGTACAATGGGAGGCAGAGCCTTCAGTTATCAAGCTCCTCTCCTGTGGAATCAGCTGCCAATCTGGATTCGGGAGTCAGACTCGATCTCTGTTTTTAAGAATAGGGCTAAAACCTACCTTTTTGATATAGCCTACAATTAGGGAGGGATCATGTGTTTCTGAACCCTCCCTTAGTTATGCTGCTAATAGGTTTAGTCAGCCGGGGGACCTTCAGTAATGCACTGGGCCTCACTCCTTTCCTCACTCTCTATGAAATATTTTTTTTGCTGGTCATTAACATTTGTTTGTTCTCTCCCATAGATTGAGTCCCCATCGTGCTGTTTGCTCTCTACATGTCTGTTCTTTTCTTCTTCTCTATCCCCTCACCCCCCAGCCAGTCGCAGCAGATGACTGCCCCTCCCTGAGCCTGGTTCTGCTGGAGGTTTCTTCCTGTTAAAAGGGAGTTTTTCCTCTCCACCGTCGCCAAGTGCTTGCTCACAGGGGATCGCCTGATTGCTGGGGTCTTTCTGCAACTGTGGGGGTTCCCCCCTACAGTTGATAGTGCTATGAGATGACTGTTGTTGTGAAATGGCGCTATATAAATAAAGTTGAATTGAATTGAATTGAATTGAATTGACAGTAAATCATTATCTTTTCCCACTTTCAAGTTATAGCCTTAGAAATCTCTGATATGGCTGCTGTTGCATTATAAGATAAGATAAGCCTTTATTAGTCAATGGAGAAATTCCAGGATTGCAACAGCACAGGGATAGCAACACTCAGAGCAATAATTAAGAAGATATGGAAGATATAAATAAGAGCAGTGGATATACATACATACACATAAATATATAAATATATATACAAAGTGCGGAGCATTGTAGCAAGATGGAATAAACAGCATAACCGTCTACTTAGTTATCCTACATCAGGGATGTCAAAGTCAAATACACAGAGGGCCAAAAAACCAAATCTGTTACAAGCCGAGGGCCGAAATGGTTGAATGTTTATTAAAACATATTGAAATGATTACAAATAGCCTTTTGAACCAAGACCTAACACAGTGTACTGTATATTATTTAATGACTGAATGAATAATCCAATATTTTTATGGCTCTGTCAGTAATTTCAAGTGAAAACATTTTTTTAACAGGCTCACAGACAAAAACAAACTTTCTTCAAAGAAAAATTGCATGTCCTGTACATTAAATGAATAAAGAAATATTTTCTTATGGTTCTGTCAGTTATTTCAAGGGAAAACATTTTCAACAGGCAAACAGCAAAAAAGTAAATGTCCTTCAAAAATAAAATGTTTCTTAATATCAAGATTAATGCAGAAATGAAATTGCAGGATTAAAAACTGAAAATGCAATATTGTGCTGCTCTGATCCTAGCAATTACTGCTTTCAAATAGTAAAATGAGAAAATAAAAAAAATAAATCAAATCAGTTCCATTCTTTCTCATGGCTCCTATCTGCAATTTTCTCTGAGTCCATTAACTGAAAAATGAATATAAATAAATAAAATACAATAAGATAAAATACAAAATCTATGGCACACAGACAAAATAATACTTCCTTCAAAGAAAAATCACGTCTTGTAGAAACAAATGTAAAAATTTAACTGAATTAAAAACTAGAAAGACGTTAATGTTCTGTGATGCTCACTTGTCTGAGGCTAAGCCTGATACTTGGTAGTGTCTCCTCTTTTGTACAAGTTCATTAATGTTGGGGGTCAGGCTCTGAGCTGAGGAAATCCTCAGGATTGAATGAAGGTGTTCATCAGTAAGACGGCTCCTGTGTGATGTTTTGTTTAGCTTCATCAAAGAGAACAGTTGTTCACACAGGTATGTGCTGCCAAACATAGACAGCGTCTGAGCAACTTGAATGCGCAGCTGAGGCATTGTGTCGGGGATGAAACGTGCAAACTCAGCAGCACCCACACTCTTTTTGCTTTTTGCTCACACTTTTCCCTCAGTGTGTCATTGCACTGGAGCTCAATCAACTCCATTTGTAGGTTTGGTGGTGCGCTTTCCACGTCAACTCCAAAAGGATTGGAGAGCAGTTCAAACCTGCTTTTTTGGGCTTCAAAGTCAGCAAATCGCCGCCGAGTATGTTGAGTTTATCAGCAAACTGTGCACTCGGAAACACAGCGGTAGACAGCTTCTCTTTCATGATCTTACAGCTGGAAAAGTGGCTCAAGTTTTTTTCCTCATCTGCGTCTCCCACAGACTCAGCTTGGTTTTAAACGCCTTCACCGTACTGTACATATCAGAGATGACACGCCCCCGTCCCTGCAGCTGCAGGTTCAACACATTCAAATGGCTTGTGATGTCGCACAGAAACGCCATTTCACACATAAATGTTTCATCTCGGAGCTCTGTTGTGTCTTTTCCTTTGCTTTCCATGAACAGACAGATCTCCTCACGCAGCTCGAAACATCTTTGCAGCACCTTTCCCTGGCTTAGCCATCGCACATCTGTGATAGGGCACGTCACCATACTCTGTATCTAACTCGCCCAGAAATGCCTTGAACTGGCGGTGATTTAAACCTTTGGCTCTGATGAAGTTAACTGCACGCGTTATGACGCTCATTACATGCTCCATTTTCAAGGCTTTACCACACAACGACTCCTGGTGTATTATGCAGTGATAAGCTATCAGCTCACCTGAGACCTTTTCGTCCGGCATCCTCTCACGCATTCTTGCCACCAATCCACTCCTGTGTCCACACTTCACGGGTGCTCCGTCTGTTGTCAATCCCACGAGTTTTTCCCAAGGCAGCCCGATGATGAATAATGAAGCTGAGGCCCGCTCGCAGCACTGCAGTGAGTTCGCGGGCTATTGTTGCATTGTGGGAAATGAAGTAGTGATACATTCAAAACGCCAGCAGGCGGCTGCGGCCTGCGGGCCAGTACTAATACTAATCAAATATCATTCTGGGGGCCATAGATAATTTATTCGCGGGCTGGATTCGGCCCGCGGGCCTTGACTTTGACACATGTGTCCTACATAGTATGAATATGTACCCGCACATGTTGTCACCCTCTGTAGCAACAGATATTGTCCTAGTTGTATATACTGGAGGGGACCATTGTGTGAGTCTGTTGCGTCTTTTGCATTCAATACTATTAGGTCATCACGTTTTTTTCTATCTCTGTGAGCAGCCCTGCTTAGGTTATACAGTCTGACAGCCGTAGGTAGAAAGGACCTGCGAAACCTCTTGGTTGCGCACCTAGGATGATGTAGTCTGCTGCTAAATGAGCTCCTCAGTGCATTCAGTATGTCCTGCATAGGGTGGAACTCGGACTCCAGCAGAGATGACAGTTTAGCCACCATCCTTCTCTCTCCTATCTCCTCCACTGGGTCAGGGCGCTGTCCCAGGACCGAGCTAGCTTTCTTGATCAGTTTGTTCAGTCTCTTCCTATCGGCTGCTGTAATGCCACTGCCCCAGCAGACCACTCCAAAAGTGATGGCTGATGCCACCACCGTGTCGTAGAATGTCTTCAGCAGCGCCCCTTGTACACCAAAAGACCTGAGTCTCCTCAGTAGGAACAGCCTGCATTGTCCCTTCTTGTAGAGTGCATCGGTATTGTGTGACCAGTCTAGTTTATTGTTCAAATGAACACCCAGGTACTTGTAGGATGTCACCATCTCAATGTCTGTTCCCTGTATGTTTACTGGTGCTGTGAGGGGTTGTCCTTGCCTGCGGCCGTCCACCATCAGCTCCTTCGTTTTCCTCGCGTTGATCTGGAGGCAGTTCCAATGGCACCAGTCCACGAAGTAGTAGTAGTAGTAGATTAGTTTATTTGACAGGGACAGTGCAATAAACATAGACAATTAATCAAAGACAATCAATCTGATGTGTTGCACATAGAGTGTATAGCTATTAGCTAATTCGCAACTCTTGTCCCTGGATGGGCTTTAGAAAGTCCTGGATAAGTCCTCTGTACTCAGCTTCATCTCCGTTAGAGATGAGGCCGACGATCGCAGAGTCATCAGAGAACTTCTGTAGATGGCAGTGTGTTATGTTGTGTGAGAAGTCCATGCACTGCATTATGCACTGCATTATGCAAATTAGATGCATAAATTTACTATGTCAAACTTTGGATCATATTCTACATCTTTCTAATTGACAGTAAGCCATTATCTCTTCCCACTTGCAAGTTATAGCCTTGAAAATCTCTGACATTTGATCTGAATATTTTCTTGACAAAAATGTTTTCCACTCTTGACCACTAGGGGGTTAGGCACCATTTGGCGCCTGTGACAGTTAATGGGTTTTAACATTGAAACCACTGCATAATTCAAGCACAAAACTTACTTTCAGCTGTTTTCCTTCTTTGTTCCACTTCTGGCTAAGCCAAAAAAAAAAAAAAAAAATGCCAGGCTGAGCCACACACTGAATGCTGGGATATGGTTGGACCACAAGGACACTCTCCATGTATCCTTCATTTTCAGAGTTTTGAAGGCTGCATTTGTAGGCTGTATGTGAAGAAACCCACAGAAGGGGAAAGCCTTCGATGCAAAGCAGTAACATATCTGACCTTCAAATGCGCACTTGGGAGGATGCAGAACTTGAATTGAGATGCAGCCGGTTTTTCTCCTCCTGCTGATGACCTTATGATGTGCAGTGGCTGCTTCCTCACCACCTGTCTCCTAATTACCAGCCTTTAAAAGGAATGGGTTCCCCTCACTTCTTCACAGAGATGTTAAATGTCAGATGACTTGCCAAGCAGTTTGGGGTGCTCCTCTTTACTTTATGCAACCAGAAGCTCTTTGTGTTCACCCTTATCTCCTTTTTTAATGTTGGAAGCTCTCTTCACCTTAAAAACACTCACTTGAAAACCAGCTTCACAACCTCTGTAAATCAGCCCATTCTCACTATTGCAGTAATCGACAATCAATTAAATTAATCTTGGGCTTGAGGATCCCCTTTCCCCATCTCTATCAGACTTCATACTCACTAATTCAACCTGAAGCAAACTCACTGTATTCTGGACTAGAATGTTCACAAGGCGAGAATTAGCAACCATCCCGCAAATACTTACCACTGTCTGAAGAAACTCCGCCTGTAAGAAAAGACAGTTATTCAATATCAACATCACTCATACTTCCTCAAACAGTTACTGCCTTTCTACTCTCTCTCCCGGCAGAGTTGGCAGATTCTTGCTGCATTCACTACATTATTCTTTAAAAATAAAACTTGTAAAAACTTTTCTCTGGTCTCCTCGTAGTGTCTGCATCTGGGTCTATCAGCTGAAATGTCATTCTGTCCGACACCAGGATGAAAAAAACAAAGACTAACCTTGTGTGTTTCACTTCCTGTACACAACTGTTTCACATCCTAGATCAAAATCACTTACCCAGACCTCAAGTACAATGTTAAATTTCCTTTTTGTTCACCACTGGTGTCAGTGATGAGGTCGATGATCAACCATCATCACAGTGTTCTTCCACCCAGTCTCTTCAGCAGGTGTTTTCACTGATCAACAAATTCAGCCACAGATTCAGCTACAAATTCAGCGTAAACACCTGTTGACACTGGTTGATGGTAAAACCTGCAGGGTCTTGGATCTCCATGGGGAATGGTTGGGCACCCTTGCACCTGGACAACTTCCTCCATTTCAAAATCTTTGTCTCTAAGTTTTGAACTTAATATTTGTAATTTATTTCAAATGAAATAATTTTAACATTCCATAGAAACATTTTATCTGGAAATCTGAATGAGGATGCAGCAAATGATGCACAGATCTTTTTTTTTTTTTTTTACTAAACTTAAATCCTTCGGGTAAGCTATGAAGAGGCTGCCAGTATCTCAGTCTTGAGTCTACCTCCAGTCAGGCATGCCTGAAACCCCTCACCTAGAAGATGTGCAGCAGCATCCTAAAGAGGTCCCTGAACCACCTCAATGGGCTTTCCTGGCAGAAGAGCTCTTCACTCTATATATCTCTAAGGCTGACTCCAGCCAACTTGTGGTGAAAATCTATTTCAGCCTCTTCAATTCAATTCTTTTGCTCTAGTCCTTATTTTAGAATGTAAATAAAGAAAACACACGAGAGTGCTCCAAAAGTGAATCCCGTGCAACTTGATTGTCCCCTGGAGGTGGGTTGCAGTATAACATAAGGCCCGTCTTACTCCATTACTGTGTGCGGTATTTTGCCACACTCTGAACTAAAAATACTCCTTTGATGATTTATTAGATTTCTTCAGTAAATCATGGCTCTTGGCCTGTAAATGGCTTTTTTTTTTGTAGAAATTTCCAAAAACTTCTTGTATTATACTACGGTGACAGTTACTTTTATTAATCTTCTCTGTGAGAAATGGTGACCCCACCCCACCCCAAATGGTTTGCTGATGCTTTTAAAATGAACTTGACAGTTATTGGGTTTTTTTCATCCTCATAGTAGATTTTTTTTTTGTTGTTGTTGTTAACTCTTGTATATTCAAATGGTCACTTTTTCAGATCAGTCCAGTTTTGGGATCAGTTCTGTTTTACAGTATTTAGTTGTTTGATGCTATAAAAATGAGGGTAGAGTGAAGATTGGAGGTGTTGTGATTGATTATATTTGAGGGACCTACCTATGGGGTGCTGTGGAGCCTGTCACCACTGTGTGAGTGGGAATCCGACACTTTGTGGTTCCAACTATGCAAACTTTATCTCCAAAAATGCAAGAACACAGAGCCCTAAATCCAGGAAGTAGAACTTCTCTTTTCAGTCATGTAAAAGTAAGTGGTGTGGAGTGTGTAAATGAAGAGGCAGCTTCATGTCAGACGATTTATTACACACTCACATCTCACAAGCACAGAACAGACTGACTGGTTACAGCAAGCACTCCTCTCTATATCACAAGTCACCTTCACAAGCTTCAAGGCACTTCCTCATACACAGCATGATATTTACACTACACTTCATTCAACCCCCCTCACCCTCTTGGGCATTGTTCTCCCATGTGTATTCATTGTCTCTGTCTGAGGTGTGAAATAACCTGACTTCCATACCGCCCCCCCCCCCCCAGCATCTTAGATAGAACAATAGAATATCAGTCCACATGCTGTTTCGGCTTCAGTCTCCTCCCATATCTGCTGTAACTGGGGTTTACTGCCTCCGTGGCGCTGCTGTGCCGGTGGGGGGCTGCTGGGAGTGTGTCCGACTGCGGGTGAGCCGTGTGTGGGGGGGGGGGTTGGCTCTGTCCATGTGGTTGCTCTGATGAATCGTTCCCCTGGGGAGTTCTCCGTGGGGGTCTTCCACGCCGAGGGGCCCTCGCCAAGAGCACTTGCTCATCCACCACTACAAAGGCGAGTTTGAGTCTGTCTATGCCAATTTTCTCCCGTCTACCCCCCAAGTCTAGCACAAAATGCTTATCCCCCGTTTCCAACACTCTGAACGGTCCACCATAGGGTGGACGCAATGGAGGGCGGTGGGCGTCGTGTCTGACGAACATGAACTCCGCGTTCTTCAAAGTTTTAGGCAAGAAAACACGCAGAAAACAGTGGTGGGCCGGGCCCGGCAGCGTGCCTGTGTTTGCGCTACGCTGCAAAAGCTGAGACGGGCAGCCGTCCGGCGCGGGATTATCTGGCAGAAATTCCCCGGGCAGCCATAGGGGCTGCGCAAAAACCAGCTCTGCCGGGGAAGCTTTCAGATCCTCTTTTGGCGCGGAGCGCAACCCCAATAAAACCCACAGCAACCTGTCCACCCAATTTGCATCCGTCAGTGAAGCCCTGAGTGCTGCTTTCAGTGATCTATGAAAACGCTTGCATAACCCATTGGCCTGTGGGTTGTATGCGGTTGTGCGATGAATTGTAACACCCAGGCTGCGGGCCATCGTGGACCAGAGTTCGGAAACAAATTGAGGGCCCCATGTCGGACGTAATGTCCGACAGGACTCCAAAACGCGCCACCCATGCTGTTAAAAAAGCGCGTGCTACGTCTGCGGACGTGGTTGCCGCCAGTGGGACTGCTTCTGGCCTGCGCGTGGTGTGGTCCATCACTGTCAGGAGATGCGTGCACCCCTGTGATGGCAGGAGGGGGCCCAAGAGGTCCACGTGAACATGGTCGAACCTCTTAGCCAGTACCCGAAACGGCTCCAAGGGAGCCTTCATGTGTCTGTGTACCTTGGCTCGTTGGCGCGCCACACAGGCTGCAGCCCACTCTTTTACTTGTTTGCGTAGGCTCAGCCACACAAACTTCTCTCCCACCATTTTGACCGACGCGCGCACTCCTGGGTGCGCCAGAGTGTGAACCGACTCAAACACGCGGCGGCGCCACGCGACGGGACCACCGGACACGGGCGTCCCGTGGAGACATCGCAGATTGGGGGGGCATGCCGTCTTGCAGCACCCTGCTCTCCAGCCTTAACACTGTTGGTGCAAACTGGAGCGTGCGCACGTCTGCATCGCTAATCTGTTCCGCGGCCATGGCTGCGTAATCTATCCCCACATAGACCGTGGCCACCACGCCACACGAGAGGCAGTCCGCCACCACATTCAGTTTACCCGACACATGCTGAATATCGGTAGTAAACTCTGAGATCGCGGCCAGCTGTCTCTGCTGCCGGCCCGACCACGGTTCTGAAACCTTGGCCATCGTGAACGTTAGTGGCTTGTGATCCACGAACGCGGTGAAGCTGCGCCCTTCCAGCCAGAACTGGAAGTGGCGTATGGCCAGGTGGAGAGCCAGCAACTCTCTGTCGAACGTGTTGTATTTACGTTCGCTGTCGCGCAAAGTTCTGCTGAAAAAAGCGAGTGGCTGCCAAGCCCCGGCGACGCACTGCTCTACGACAGCCCCTATGGCCACGTCTGAAGCATTGGTGGTGAGCGCTATCCGGGCCGCCGGGTCCGGATGTACCAGCAGTGCGGCATTTGCCAGGGCTGCTTTAACCTCCGAGAACACCCGCTCTTGCTCCGGGGTCCATTCGACCCTTTCCGCGGGTTTCTGTCTCTTGAGCGCGGCGTACAATGGTTGCATGAGCTACGCCGTGCGGGGAAGGAAACGGTTATAAAAGTTCACCATCCCCAAAAATTCCTGCAGCGCCCTGACCGTCTGAGGCCGGGGAAAATCCGCCACGGCGTGCACTTTGTCAGGCAGCGGGAGAGACGCGGTGCCCTAAAAAATCAATCTCCGTCACACCGAACTGGCATTTCGCCGGGTTGATTATTAACCCGTGCTCCTCCAACCTCCGGAAAACTGTCCTGAGGTGGGTTTCGTGTTCGTCTTCGGACGCACTGGCTACCAGGATATCGTCCAGGTAGATGAACACGAACGGGAGATCGCGCAGCACTGCATCCATCATGCGCTGGAACGTCTGTGCTGCGCCTTTTAACCCGAATGGCATGCGCAGGAACTCGAATAAACCGACAGAGTTATTACCGCTGTTTTGGGTATATCCTCAGTGCGCACTGGGACTTGATGGTAACCGCGGACCAGGTCTATTTTGGAAAAAATGCATGCTCCGGCGAGGTGGACGGAAAAATCCTGTATGTGGGGAATCGGGTAGCGGTCGTGTGCTGTGGCGTTGTTCAACCTGCGGAAATCACCGCACGGTCGCCACGATCCCTCAGCCTTAGGGACCATGTGTAGCGGGGATGCCCATGGGCTGTTCGAACGCCTGATGATGCCCAGCCTTTCCAGGTTGGCGAACTCCTTGCGCGCTATGGCCAGTTTAGCTGCGTCCAAGCGCCGAGGTCTTGCAAAAACGGGCGGCCCAGTGGTGGTGATAAAGTGCTCCACCCCGTGTTTAGCGATGGCCGCCGAAAACATTGGGACCGTGAGTGCTGGGAACTGAGTGAGCAGTGCGTGGAACTTACCGCCTGGAGCTGTGATGTTGGCTTGTGCTGTTGGCTGGGTCACTCGAGCTATACAGGGGAGAGAGTCAAAGGACAGTGCATTAACCAGGCGCCTGTTAGCAACATCAACCAGTAAACCATATGCACACAGAAAATCAGCCCCCAGGATATGGTAATTCAGTGCTGCTACGACAAAAGTCCACTCGTATGTACGGCCGTGTAGAGATAAGATCGGTGTCCTCTCACCAAAGGTCTTAATTTCCGAGCCGTTTGCTGCCAACATCACGGGGCCGCTAGGTCCTGCCAGCCGATCAGCGTAGGTCGGCAGGATGAAGCTCTTCTGGGCTCCGGTGTCCACGAGGAAACGCCTCCCCGAGCGCGCGTCCGTCACGTAGAGCAGCTTGTTCTCTTCACCGAGGGTCGCAGCTGCTACCGACCGCCGGCCTCGGCGTTTTCCCGAGCCCTTGAATTGGCACAGTGGCGCACATCTGCGTGCGTTCTCTCCAAAGCGGCGGTGGTAGAAACAGAGCATGTCTCTCTGGCGCTCCTTGGCCCCCGCTGCTGCTACCGTCGGTGGCTCCTTGCCTCTTCTGGACGTCTCGCTGGGCTCCGCCGCTGCCGCGTTGACTGTGATCGCCCTGGTGGTGAGGATGATCCGGTCCGCCTCCTGGGCTAGCGCACAGTAGTCACGCGCGGCCAGCACCGGCAAATTGGCCAGAACCGCTCTAGCCACTGTTGGAAGGTTCCAGAGGAAAAGGTGGGCAAGCAGAAAGTGCCTGTCGTCCATGCCCATTAACGCCAGCATCTTCTCCATCAGGTCCACGGCCGACCCATCTCCTAACTCGGTCCGTGCCAGGAGCCTCTCCGCTCTCTCACATTCCGAGAGCGTGTAGCGCCAGGTGAGCGCAGCCTTGAGCGCCTCATATTTGTTGCTGGCGTGTGGCTGATCGAGCAGGCTCGCTACCTGCTGGGCTATGCGGGCGTCGAGCGCTGCAACCACATGGTAGAATCTGGTATCATCTGCCGTTACTCCCCGGAGGGCGAACTGGGCCTCGGTGTGGTGGAACCAAGAGCACGGGTTGTGCTGCCAGAAATCCGGTAGCTTGACTGAAACTGCACACGTGTTGCTGGGGGTTCCAGTCCTGGCTGTCTGTGGAATGGCTGCTGCATCTCTGGGGTTTCCTGACCGGGCTGGCTCCGGGGTTCTCGCCTCGTGTTCCATAATACGTCTTGGGTCACCAGTGTGGAGTGTGTAAATGAAGAGGCAGCTTCACGTCAGACGATTTATTACACACTCACATCTCACAAGCACAGAACAGACTGACCGGTTACAGCAAGCACTCCTCTCTATATCACAAGTCACCTTCACAAGCTTCAAGGCACTTCCTCATACACAGCATGATATTTACACTACACTTCATTCAACCCCCTCTCACCTTCTTGGGCATTGTTCTCCCATGTGTATTCATTGTCTCTGTCTGAGGTGTGAAATAACCTGACTTCCATAGTGGCAATATATAGTCCAAATTTATAATCTATAATTGGAAATGAAAAAGCTTAAGCTAAACTTATTCTTTTCCAGAACTCAGAACTCAGAAAATGTTCAACAGCTAATCAGAAGAAGAATCATTCACCAGTTACTCTGAGGCCAATTAAACATGTGGAATGTCCCCCTCCTGATTGACTGGCAAGATGGCGCCTGTGACTGGTACGGCCTCTACTGCTCTTTCGCTGTTGGCATTTTTATTCCTACTATGTCTATCTGAAGCCATTTCAACACACCCCTCTTCTGAGCTATGTTATGATCGTACAATACTGATGCAAATTAAGGCATCTATGGAACAACACAGTGCGAAGTGGGGCCGATGCTTCTTTGCTCCACCATTTGTTTGTGCCGACCTGTCACTTGGAAGTCTACTGCTGTTACCTCCACTGCTTAGAAGGCCACGGAGGCGTGGATCCCAAGCCGGCATCCAGGTGAGGCTCAGGCGCACCAGCTGCCTAAACCGAGAGGGATACACGAGTTGTTTGTGTCCCATCCACATGCAAACACCTGAGGAGGACTACAACACCACACCACCACTCCGGTGTGACCTGTTCTACCGTCGCCTTCACTCTCAGAGAATTTCTACTCCACGATACCGCTGCTTGACAGCTGTCAACATTCAGTCAGCTGGGCGTGACGCTGCGCTGCCGTCACAGATTAAGATGGCTCTGCTGAACACTTGCTCCATCTCAAACAAATCATTTTTCCTGAACGATTTAATTGGAAAAGAAAACCTGGATTTTCTATTTCTGACTGAAATGTGGCAATGACAGGATGAATTCACTCACCTGAAGGAGGTCTGCCCTACAGACTGCTCCTTCATTGCGACCCCTTGCCTGAGTGGATGCGGAGGTGGCCTGGCCGTCATTTTCCACAACCGCTTCAAATGCTGGTCTGTGAACTTTGAGAGTTTCTCTTCATTTGAACTTCAGATATTGAAGATAAGTGCCTCAAATCCTTTTTATTATGTTTTAATCTATCGCCCGCCCTGCCCAGCTGGTGTGTTTTTATTGGAATTGTCAGACTTCTTAACTTCCATGATTAAATTAGAAAGAGTTTTAGTTTTAGTTGATTTTAATATGCATGTAAATGAAATGTCTTCTAATGCTGCTGCAGACTTTTTAACTATTTCAGAGGCTCACAATTTCAGATAGCATGTCTCCAGCTCTAGACATAATAAGGGGCGCTCCTTGGACCTTGTCTTTTCACTGGGACTGAGTTTAGACAATGTTAAAGTGGAGGATGTTTGTGTCAGTGATCATTGCTGTGTTTTCTTTGAGCTGTCAGTTAATGTGGAACAGCATGAATGTAAAACATTAAGACAGAGGCGCATTATTAACCAGCAGGCCGTGGATAGATTTATTTCAGCTTTTGACTCACCTTGTTGCAGGATGTGAGGATGTAAATTCTATGGTGGATTGCTTTAACCAACAGTGCTGATTGGCACTTGATAAAGTGGCTTCTATTAAATATACTGTAGCTATACTTCTCCTAAGAAACCATGCCCTTGGTTAAATGAAGAGATCTTTATTCTTAGGAGAAGTTGTCAGAAGGTGGAACGCCACCAAGCTTGAGGTGCACAGACTCCACCTCAAAGACCTTATAACCTCACTAAATGATATAATGAAAGATTCAAGAACAAACTACTTTGCTCAGCTTATATCCTTAAACAAGGGAAATCCCAAGTTTTTGTTTGACACCATTAACTCCATTGTCTCACCTGATTTAGCCATGGTTCCTGCTTATTCTAATGCTGAATGTAATGACTTTTATGGTGAATAAGGTGAATGATATTAGAGCAAGCACTACACCATCTGCTGAGGACCTTGGCCTGAATCAGGCCCCCTCTAACACATGGTCCTTATTCACTCCAGTCACGCTACTGGATGTAAATGGTCTTCTGGCCTCTATAAAGCTCTCTTCAAGCCCCTTAAATATCCTCCCAACGTCACTGCTTTTCAAAATATTTGACTCCATCGGGCCTTTAATTGTCAAAATCATAAATTGGTCACTTTTGTCAGGCACTGTTCCCAGTTCGTTTAAACAAGCAGTGATTGAACCTAAATGAATGAAACAAAACTTAGACCCTACAGAATTGAACAATTACACGTCAATTTCAAAGCTTCCCTTCTTATCCAAAATGCTGGAGAAAGTAGTAGTTGAGCAATTAACTACATTCATAGAGAGAAATAAAATCTTAGACACCTTCCAGTCTGGTTTCCGCAAAATGCACTCTACCGAGACAGCACTAATTAAAATTTCCAGTGACATCATGATGGCAGCAGATTCTGGTCAGTACTCGGTCCTGGTGTTGTTGGATCTCACCGCTGCTTTTGACACGGTGGACCACAATATATTGATAAATAGGATGAAGGACACGTTTGATATTTCGGGATTAATTCTGAAATGGTTCTCATCTTATTTAACTGACGGAGGGTTTTGTGTTTTGTTTAATGAGAAGATGTCAGAGGTTAAAGGACTTTCCTGTGGGGTTCCTCAAGGCTCAGGTCTGGGCCATACTCTGTTTTTATTGTATTTAACCCCACTTGGACAGATTATTAGTCAGTTTAAGGGTGTTTCTTACCATTTTTATGCAGACGGCATTCAGCTTTACTACTCTTTTAAAGAAAATGAGCTGAACATTTGATCAAATTTAATCTCTTGCCTGTCTGCTATTAACAAATGGTTAAACAATAATTTCTTACAATTAAATCTTAACAAGACATAAACACTGATCATCGCTCCAGACAGTAAAATTCCTCTGATAAAGCAGCACTTAGGTCACCTAGGCTCTTCTGTCAAGCTCAGCCTGCATAACCTGGGTGTTGTTTTTGACAGTGCTATGTCACTGGACTGCCATAGCCGGCAACTAGTCAGAAATTGCTTTTTTCATCTGAGGAATATAGCAAAACTTAGACCTATGGTCTCAACACCTGAACTGGAAATGATCATTCATGCTTTTTTCTCATCTCACTTAGATTATTGTAATGCCCTTTTTATGTGTTTTAATAAAACTGCTGTTGCCTGCCTTCAGACTGCAAAATGGAGCAGCTCGGCTTTTAACCCAGACGAAGAAAAGGGAACTGTCATGAGCCAAGCTGGCTTGGTTTTCCCCAGCTCGGCCCTGATCTCTTTGTGGGTTTTGACTTTACTGTTTATGTGCATTTTGTGTATTCTTTCCATCATGTTAGCCACTGCCTGTCCGGCAGCTGTTAGTCAGCCTCTGATCTTTTTCCCACGCTGCTGACAGTCTGTTGGTCCTACCACGCCCCCTCGCTCTCCATGATTCCACCAGCTGTCCCAGCCGCGGTAATTATCTTTCCTGTGCCTCAGGTGTTCCCAATTTGTGTGACCAGCGGCATTTGGATTTAAGCAGCTCTTCGCTAGACAAACACTGTTGGGTCATTGAATGAGTCACTCCTGCTCTCCACGGGGTGATCGTCACGTCAGGAGGGACTATTATTTGTGCTTGCCTGGAGAACTGGACTTTTTGGGACTGCTCCAACTTGTGAGAAAATTGTTAGCGTTTCTTTGTGGCTACCGCTACGCTGAACCAGAAGAGTTTCTTCCTCGGCAGTATTCCGCTTCGCTTCTGGCAGCGTTTCTTCTCCGTAGCACAATTGTTACACTTAGGCTGTGCCCAGTTTACGTTCCCCCCAAGTTTGTTGAGCTACCCACTGTCTTCCCTGCTCTCCCGAGCGCAGCCATATTGTATCACAATTCACTGGTTCATCTGTGAACTCTAGCATTTAAATCCTCATTCCTCCTTCTCCCCACCATGCGCAATGGAAGGGCGCATGGGGGGGGGGGGGGTTATGACAGGAACATATTTCCCCAGTTTTATCATCTCTTCATTGGTTGCCAGTTGCTTTTAGATTTCATTTTAAGATTTTAATTTTGACTTTTAGAGCTCTTAATGGCCAAGTCCTTCATACATCTCAGCCCTCTTGACTCCTTATCCCAAGACGCGATCACTAAGATCTTCAGACCAGAGACTCCTGGTGGTCCCTTGGACCAAATTCAGAACCCATGGAGATCGATCTTTCCAGGCCGCTGCACCACGGCTTTGGAACGCACTTCCCCTGTCCTTGCGCTGCCTTGAGTTTGTTGACTCTTTTAAGAAGGAGTTAAAAACTCATTTGTTCAGACAGGCTTTTAGCTCTCATTGAATGGCTTTTATTTCTTCACTGTTTTCTCTTTTAATCTCTATGAAGATGAATATTTTATCTTATTTCTATTGATTTTAATTTTTGTGTATTTGTAAATTTTAATTTGCTGTGAGGCACTTTATGATATATACCTGTGAAAAGTGCTATACAAATAAACTTTGCTTGCTTGCTTGGAATCAGCAACAACAATAATAAAAAAAAAAAAAACCAGCAACAAGACTAGGCTCACCTACACCTCAGACTTTCCAGATCATCAGCTTGGCATGTCTTCAGCCTAAAGTCAGAGAAATATATTTCAACCAATCTATGTCAGATCGTGTATTGAATTTACTTCCCAATCATGTGAACTTACTATAAAAACATTTTCTTACACACTCTCATTTGGATAAAGTGTGGGATGAAAAGTCTCTATGAGCCATAATCTCTGCATTCCCTTGGTTTGAATGCAGTGAGAAGTTTCATTAGCATCACTGCAATAATAACACTGAGGAACTGGAGGGGAGCCAAACAGCCCCAAGAAAAGGTCTATTGTTGTCCAAGTGTTGTTAATGCCGGGAATTATCTCTGCTTAGTAACACCATGTTGCACACACACAGAGCGACACACACGCACATGCACAAAGATATGTACAGACTTGTGCCTTTACATGTGCAACAGAGCTGATTTTATTTTTTTTTAGCAGTTTACACAGCTCCTATAGATTTATTAATAATCCACACACACATGCAGGTGCCTCTCACGGGGTTTCCATATGGCCCTTTAGAGTGATCATGTCAAACTGCTGTACCTCCATCAATATTATCGATTTGCTCATTTTTAATCCCTGCATTTAGCTGCTACAGGTGCATAATTGTTGATTTGTCAAAGTGCAAAAGATGCAAAGAGCCCTCGTTCCCCCACCTCTGTCTGGTAGTAAGTCATAGCTTGAGATGCAGGTCAGGATGTGAAGTGATCTGCTTCCAGTATTTGACCCCATTAAAATGGCCGTTGTGGGTCAGAGTTCAGAAAGAGGATTATGGCTTCTTGCTAATGACCCGTTTGAACCCTAAAGGGTGCCACAGTGGTGATTAGGGAATATTAATAGCAAGAAGTTCCTGAGACATAATAGGGAGAGAAAAGAGAAGAGAAAGAAGGATGGATTTTTTTCTTATTGGATGACTGCTAACTTTAACAATGCTAGCAACCAGCCGGCATGAAAGTCATTCTATTATTTCACTGACTCAAATAGAAAAAGTTCAACATGTACCATTTGACAATGAAATTAAAAGCCAATAACTTTGGAAAATATTGTTTTTAGTGACACATGTGGTCAACAACACAGGTCTACACTTCCAGCTCCTCTGTAAACACTGCCCTGTCTGCACTGCAAACTAGCTTCACCAATATTCAACATACTTTTCTTGATCTTCATTTAACACTGAACACAAGCAAAACAAAATGTATAATCTTCAGCAGAACTCTTCCACAAATTGAGTGTTCTGGTAAAATTCTTTCATTGAACGAGTCCGAGATTCAGTTTGTCGACTCTTACAAGTATTTAGGCTTCTGGCTAGACTACTCCTTTTCATTTGAAACACACTGCTCTCCAAAGTTAAATCTAGAATAGGTTTTCTATGCATGATAAGTCCTCTTTAACACATTCTAAACATCTTTTGGTTAAAATGAGAGTCCTCCCAATCATAGACGATGATGATGTAATTTATAGATCAGCACTCCTCCATAAACTTGACACCATTTACCACGCTGCTCTTCACTTTGTTACCGGAGCTCCTTTCAGCACTCACCACTGCAGCTTGTATTCTCTGGTAAGCTGGCCCTCTCTTCAGTCTTGCCGTCAAACACACTGGTTTCTCTCGATTTACAAAACTTAAATTGGCAAAACCCTGTCATATCTTCGCTCACTACTCAGTTTTCATAACAATAGCTGTTCCCTCCACTCAAGCAGCTACATTAGTCTGCTTGTTTCCAAAGCCTGCGCTACTTTTGGTCATTCATCCTTTTGGTTTTCTGCTGCAGATGACTGGAATCATTTGCAACAAAAACTAAAGCTCAGTTCTTTTATACTACTCTGATCCTTTAAAAAACTGGTAAGGGAAATAATCTGTGATTGTTGTACTTGTTTTTAGCTTCAGTTTCTCTCACTATTTTCATAGATCACAGTACAATCTGTTTTAAGTGGTATGATATTGTATTGTTTGTTTTGTATGTCTTTCTTTTCGTTTGCCCTTTCTTCATGCTTCCTCTTGGTCAGGTCATCATTAAAAATGAGAATTGGTTCTCAACTGGCTTACCTGGTTAAATAAAGGTTAAATAAATAAAAAAATAAATAAATTCAGTTCAATTCAGTTCAACTTTATTTATATAGCACCATTTCACAACAACAGTGATCTCATAGCACTGTCAAACTGTAGGGGAGCACCCCACAACTGTAGAAAGACCCCAGCAATCAGGTGATCCCCAGTGAGCAAGCACTTGGCGATGGTGGAGAGGAAAAACTCCCTTTTAGCAGGAAGAAATCTCCAGCAGAACCAGGCTCAGGGAGGGGCAGTCATCTGTTGTGACTGGCTGGGGCGGGGGGGGGGAGGGTGAAAGGATAGAGGAGAAGAAGAAAGAGAGCAAACAGTACAACAGGGACTCAATCTATGGGAGAGAACAAACAGCAAAAATATTTCATTGCGAGTAAAGAAAGGAGAGAAGCCCAGTGGATTGTTGGAGGTCCTCCGGCTGTCTAAACCTATTAGCAGCATAACTAAGGGAGGGTTCAGGGTCACTTGAGCCCACCCTAACTATAGACTACATCAAAAAGGAAGGTTTCAACCCTATTCTTAAAAACAGAGATCAAGTCTGACTCCCGAATACAGACTGGCACGGTTCCAAAGGAGAGGACCCTGATAACTGAATGCTCTGCCTCAGATTGTACTTTGGGAGATTCTAGGTATTACAAGTAATCCTGCATTTTGGGAGGGTATTGCTCTGTTAGGATGATACAGTAGTATCAGATCTTTTCAATAACAAGGGCCTGATTATTTAGAGCTTTGTAAGTGAGGAAAAGGATTTTAAACTTAATTCTAAATTCTATGAGAAGCCAATGAAGGGAGGCCAGAACTGGAGAGATATGATCTCTCTTTCTAGTACGTGTTAAAAGCCTAGGACAGCCTGATAATAAAGAGTTACAATAATCTAATCTTGAGCTAACAAAAGCGTAGATTAGTTTCTCAGCATCACTCTGAGACAAGATGCTTGTAATCTTGGCAGTATTATGCAAATGATCGAAGGCAGTCCTAGAAACAAGTTTAGTATGTGAATTAAAGAACAGGTCTTGATCAAAAATAACTTCAAGGTTCCTCACAGTACTATTAAAGGAAACCAACACTGGTCATTATAACAACATTAATCATGCTTTAGGTATTACTTATAAACCAAAAATGCATTTATTTTGTAAAAGTAACCCCCTAGAGTCAGTATACTGACTAATTTTATCCCATGAAAACCACTTGGTTAAAACCAGTGGGGAGCAGCCATTGCTAGCCGGAAGTAACATACACTCGTTGATTCCGGCTTTACCGCAGGTGAGTAAACGTGTTTACCATGGACGAGTAAAAGTGTTCAGCAGATGCTCAGTGGGTCGAGATCCGAGTTGAAAACAGCGCAAAATTTGCAAAGATATACAGTATACTGCACAAACCGTCCTTGGAAATGGCCTTATTGACGGCATGATCCGCAGGTACCTCCAGGGACTAGTAGCTGAAGGGGACCTGATGAACAGGCAACTTCCCAGTCAAGTAATTTCAGAACACGTTGAATCAATGTTGATATACTAGAATTTTATTTCATGAAATTATATGCGGGTAGATTTGCTTGTACATGGTTGTAAAAAATTACATAAAATTCTGATGTTAGAACTTTGTTCACTGCTATACTGCAGCCCAGTCAATCACACAAGGCAATGACTGTGTATCACTACCATTTTGCCATTTACTGGAAATGAGCTTAGTCAGCATGGGATGCAACAGGAAAAATAATATTTTGGCTCCTGTACCAACAACATTTTTAATTTGGAGGTCAAGGGTTATACAGCACTCAAGAATGCTCTGTCACAACAGATTTGGGATCAGAAGGCACATTCACAGTGTAGTAACCCTGTTTTTAGTTTCTTATCAATGACCTATTCAAAAACACAACAGTGGCTTTGATGAAACCACCAGATGATGCCCTAGAACTAAGAAGTAGCTAATTTGATATTTTCCCCCTTTTTGACATGAAAACACTTAAGTCATCGATTGTTGTGTAAAAACTTGAATTCATGTGTTTTTGTATGTGTATGTCATTTTGTCACATTACATTATTGTCATAAACCCAAGACTGAGATCAGGTCCACATACCAATAAATTATATCAGTGGCTAGTCATCATTTAAACTGTTTATGCTTTAAATTAAGTGAGGCTGCAAAATGTTAAAGCTCTGGCACATTAGTGAAATCACTTCATCCTGTAGTGACCTCTTTTGAAGGTTTGTTTATAAGTATGTCCTGACAGCTGAAGAGATTTCATTGATATGAACAGGAGCAGAGATTTAGAGAGTGAGTGTTGAGGAGGAGGTGAAGGGAAGTTGACTGTGGGGTGGGGTGGGGTGGGGGGGCGTTTTGGAGGGGGCTCTTCCTCGTGCCTCCAGTCAAGCAGAAAATCTCAGCAAATTAGTTACCGCGACGACTGCTGGTCAGGGAGCTTTCATCCAGCGCAGCGGGAGAGCCGCCATTGGATCGGGATGAGAAACACTCCCCCTAACAACATCATCCCTCACCCTTCCTCAACACTCCTCTCGCCTCCCCGTTTCAGTCACTGTCCAGCCATCCATTACTGTTTCCTGGCAGGAGCAGAGGGATCATCGGCCTGCTTGGTTGTTAAATGCCTCTCCAGCATTAGCACTCCTGCAAAGGTGTCACATAAACACCGTGCAGTTGCTAAGAACCACTACAATCCCTGGAGAGTGCATTTGAATCCTCCTGT
This sequence comes from Pholidichthys leucotaenia, assembly GCA_020510985.1. Taxonomy (NCBI): domain Eukaryota; kingdom Metazoa; phylum Chordata; class Actinopteri; order Cichliformes; family Pholidichthyidae; genus Pholidichthys; species Pholidichthys leucotaenia. Next base: position 69,974,909 of record CM035849.1, on the reverse strand, counting down.
GTGTATATAGTCAATATCCAGTTTATTAAGCTACAGCTTACAGAGCGTAATGCTGGAAGTCCTCCTGACATGAAGTTTATTTATTTATTTTTGTATTTTGTATACTTTATTAACCCCAGAGGGAAATTCAGGGCATCCGCCTGGATGGATGAGCCAGCCACAGTACGGCACCAATCCCTTCACCATTCCCACACACAGTCACACCTAGAGCCACTTTAGAGTCTCCAATTAACCTAACTTGCATGTTTTTGGCCTGTGGGAAGAAACCGAAGTACCAGGGGTAAACCCACGCAGACACAGGAAGAACATACAAACTCCACACAGAAGGGTCACTGATGGTCACGGGGTAAGATCAAACCCACGATGGTCAGGGGCGGAATCGATCCCGTGACAAGCTTACTGTGCTGCCACAGTGCTAACCACTGCTCCACCGAGCTGCTTAAAAGTTTCAATTAGAAAAGATTTGTTTCAGCTTCATGGTCATTGTGGGGATGTGTGCCTGTTGAACTGCATTACCTTAAACAGGTAGAGCTATTCAATCTACCAATGGTAATATAAATAATGGACAAATAATTACAAAAATGAACAGGACAAATACATTTTTTCCTTTAGGTAACCAGGAAAATTAAAAACACTTTTCTTTACAATATTGGCTCTTCTCTTTAGGAAATGGGGAGTAGTGCCAATAGAGAGTTCAAAAGTTGTAAAGAGCTTTTGCTCCCTATAGTTTCTCAATGTTGCAGTAAAGTCTAATTTATAGTCTGTCATATCCGTCAGATAATTCTAGAACTGTGTCAGAAATGCCTCTTTTGGCTGTTGGAAAGCGTGATGAATTCTTCCTATTTTGTCACTGCCGTATCCACAGCTCGACAGAGTCAACGAGTCGAACTGTGGGTAGGGCAGTGACCTTCATCAGTCTGTTTGTCTGTTCATCTGTTAAGCAGTCCAGACTGTACCTTGAGAAAGACTGAAGTTAGCATTACCAAACTTATATGTATGGGTGAACCTCCAGTTTAGCATGTGTTGATATGTTTTTGGTGTCACAAGGTCAAATGTCAAGGTCACGGTGTCACAAAAGGCCCGTTTTTCTGGCTGGACTTTAACTTGAGAAAGAATAAAGCTGGGATCACCAAACATACATATATAGGCTGACCTTGGGACTAGCACCTATGGCTATATTTTTGGGTTCAAAAGGTCAAACACGAAGGGCACAGGGTTATAAAAGGACACTTTTTTTACCTTCACTGTCAAGTAAACATTGATGCATTTTCTATATCTTAAGATAAGTTTTTTATGCACAGGAGGAGGGTCCGTCCCCATGAAGGCAGCCATCTCGGACACCATAATGGCATTCACTTATACAGCACTTTTTCTCATCTCTGGATGACCAAAGCGCTTTACAGATCCTGCTATCCACCCATTCACACACTGATGGTGGCAGAGCTGCCATACACACACAGGCGCTAGCCTGGCCACCAGGAGCAACTGGGGGTTCAGTGTCTTGCTCAAGAACACTTCGACATGCAGACTGCAGACAGAGCGGGAATCGAACCCTTGACCCTCCGATCAGTAGTCGACCACACTAGAAATGCACCCAGCCGCCCGCAATGTCTTTCCAAGTCGTCAGGTTAAACTCTATTCAGACAAATGGCTTCTGCGGATTGTCTGACACGTTTTGGAAGAGGTGGATGACTGATTAAATTTATGTTATTTATTTAGCGAATGCAAAGTCCTCAAGCCAAGCAGTTGCCTCCTGGTTTGCTGTATGGAGGGTGTGTAATCCTCCTTCCAGTCTTTGGAGCGGGCAAGCCTCTATGATGTGTTCCATTGTTTGCTCCTCTCCACATGCGCACAGTGGGCTAGGGCTACTGCCCCATCTGTGAAGGCTGGCCAAGCAGGGGCCATGTCCAGTCCTGAAGCGATTGAGTGTAGACCACTGTCTCCTTGGGAGGTTGGTGCCCGGGACCTGTTGGTTGGGGTTTGTCACCAGATGTTTGTTTGGGACCTCCTTGGTCTCCCATTCCTCTTGCCAAGCTGTCTGGATGGTGAAGTCAGCTGGGGGAGGGTTTTTCTAAATCGGCCGTCTGGATGGAAGTCGGGCAGTGGGTGGGGTGTAGATATCCGCATGGATTGGTAAGTGAGGAGAATCTTTGGCTTTTTGAAGCATCCTTCGAGTTAGTGCTGCTCGCCGGATGTGTGGGGGGGCTATGTTTGGCAGTACAAGGAGCCAGGGGAGTGGTGTTGAGCGGATTGTCCCAGTTATGGTTCTCATGGCTGTGTTGAGCTGGGTGTCTTACGTGGTGTGTGTAGGATGACCTGGACCAGACAGGGGCACAATATTCTGCTACAGAGTATGAAAGGGCCAGTGCTGAGGCGCGCAGGGTGGAGGCTGCCGCCCCCCATTTTGCACCAGCGAGCTTGCAGAGCAGGTTGTTTCGTGCCTTCACCTTAGCAGCCGTCCCCTTTAAATGTTCCTTGAAGGATAGGGTCCTGTCAACGGTCACTCCAAGGTAGGTTGGATTCGAGGCATGCTTAAGCTTAAGTCCGCTCAGGTGGATGTTTAGTTCTCTGGCAGCTTTTACATTGTGGAGATGGAATACACTGGAGATGGTTTTTGCTGGGCTTGGTTTTAGGTGCCAGGTTTTGCAGAACTGGTCCAGTTTGGCAAGATTTTCCGTGAGCACCCGTTCCAGTGGCTCAAAGTCTGGTGCTTGGAGTGCCAAACAGATGTCGTCTGCATAGATGAATTTGTGGGATTTTGTAGTGGGCAGGTCGTTTATGTAGAGGTTGAACAGGGTTGGAGCTAGAACTGAGCCTTGTGGGAGTCCGTTTTTCTGCGTTCTCCATGCGCTTGTGTTCTGACCGAGGTGGACTCTGAACCTTCGGTTGGTCAGCAGGGTTTTTATAATTGCTGTTGCCCAGGCAGGGATCGCCTTTGTAAGTTTCAGGAGGAGGCCTTTGTGCCAGACCGTATCATAGGCGGCTGTAAGATCGAGAAACACAGCAATGGATCAGCGTTCTCGTCGCGCCCTCCGCCAGTACCCGGGCTTGCCCGGGGAAGCTAATGATCCTACCAGCAGACTAAATTCGAAGAGATGACGCCTCAGTGCCAAGTCAAAGAAGAATCCTAGTCACAGTCCCAAAGCCGAAAGCAAACTGATTAAATGTGAAGTGGATTCACTTTGAAATAAGACTGCTAGATTGCACTGAATATTACACACTGCACCTTTAAAGACTCTTAAAACCATCATCATCATCATAGCAGTCTGTCGTGGGCAACAATGACTGTTTCATTTAGGTCTGATCATATTCCTCCACGCAGCTCTGTCCTTTGCCTTCCACTGCCAGGAACTCCTGTCTATATCCAACTTCTTCAGTTTTCTTTGAACAATTTCTTTAAATCTGAGCCTTGTTCTACCCTGATTGCATTTGCCCTCGCATAACTGTGAGTAGAGTAACTGCCAAGGGAGATGCTGGTGATCCATCCTCTCAACATGTCTGAGCCATCTCAGGTTCATCTGTATTAGCATGTCCTCCATTGATGGTAGACCAGTTTGTTTCAGCACTTCTATGTTGGTTATCTTGTCTTTCCATGAGATGTTCATTATGGCTCGAAGGTGTCTCATCATGTACGCATGGAGTTTCTTTACCTGCACCCTGTCTGCTTCTTTCCTTGTTTGAATGTATACTCCTTCTGAAGTGTCTTTGAAGGCCACCTCAAGCATGGCTGCCAGATATAGCGAGAAGAGTGTAGGCATCAGCACACACCCTTGTTTCACCCCGTTGCTTACTGAAAAGTCTTCAGACACTGAACCACTCATTGTCACGTTTGCCTGCATACCTGTATGGAGTGCCTTGATCGGGTTGACAAACTTCTCTGTACAGCTATATTTCTTGAGTACCTGCCAAAGTCCTTGTTGCGATACAGTATCGAAGGCTTTGCTGAAGTCGATGAAGACTACATAAAGTGGCATGTTCTGTTCTATACACTTTTCTTGAACCTGTTTCAAGCAGAAAATCATGTCCATTGTGCTTCTGCCACTTCTAAAGCCACACTTGGTTTCCGGTAGTACGTTCTGCGAGATGTGTTCATTGAGTCTGTTCAGTAGTACACGTGAGAGAATCTTACCAACAGTGGCTAGCAGTGATACACCTCGGTAATTTCCACAATTGTTCCTGTCACCTTTCTTGAACAAAGGCACAATACTTGCATCCTTCCAGTCTTGAGGTACTTTCTGGGCTTCCCATATCTCTTGGATGAGCTTGTGCAGGCAGTTGGTCAGCTGAACACCACCAAATTTCCACACTTCTGCTGGAATTCCATCCCTTGTCTGATCATGTGAGAGAGAATGGGTGTGTGTGTGTGTGTGTGTGTGTGTGTGTGTGTGAGTATAAGAGTGTGCATGAGGGTGAGAATGAGGGCAGGATGAACGTGGACAGGCATATAAGTGTGTATAAGCGTGTGTGAAAGAACAGAGAATGAACACAAATGAAAATGACAGACAGCTGACACAACTGACAGGGAGAGGGAGGCATGGCTGTAAGCTGGCAAGGAGCCAAGATCCAGAGGGTCCTAAAGATCTGCCAGCAGCAAATAAGGAAACCAACAGCACAAGGAAAAATACAGCCACATGTCATGGAGCTGGATTGGAATCCAATCCTGCACTAGAGCTTCTTTAGCCTCTTCAGTGAGATCTCCAGGGTTGTTTAGTAGTTGGTCAAAGTGGTCTGCAAATCTGTCCAGGATCTTGTCTTTCTCCTGCAAAATCATTTCTCCATCCATAGCCTTTAGTTGGATCAATCCTCTTGATTTAGGGCCGTAGATTTCTCTCAAACCTGTGAAGAATGTTTTCATGTCCTTCATGTCTGCTGCAGTTTGAAGTTCCTCTGCTTTTTCATCCCACCAGTTGGACTTCATCTCTCTGGTGTACTTCTGTAGCTCACTCTGAGCCTTTGAGTATTCCTTCTTCTTCGACCTTGTGTTTCACTGTAGATTTTCCTGCCTGGCTGTATTCCTCACTTCTAGTAGTTTCTTCAGATGTTCATCATGCTTATCAAACCAATCTTGATGTTTCCTCTCAGGGTGGCCTAAAACATCACTCGCAGTCTGATACACCGTATCCTTCAGTGTTGCCCATTTCTCTTCTATGTCATTCTCGAAGTTGTTGCTGTCCCTGTCTTTCAAGTTTTCATCCATTTTCTTTGTATGTTCTTCCTGCTTCTTTTGGCATTTCAGTGCGCTAGTGTTTAGCTTCCGTGGTGGCTTCGCACTTGTCCCGTGCAGTTTTCATCTGCATATCTTTAATCTAGATCTCAGCATAACATGATCAGTACCACAGTCCACATCTGTCATTGCTCTGATGTCCAATACATCCCTTATGTCTCTCTGCCTTACTATGATGTAGTCTAACAGGTGCCAGTGCTTGGATCTTGGGTGGATCCTTGTCTTCTTGTGTGTGTCTTTGTGCTTAAATAGGGTGTTGGTTAACACAAGGTTGTACCCATGACCATAGCGCAAGTAGAAGTTCTCCGTTTGCATTGCATTTGCCTACTCCATGAATGCCTAGCACTCCTTTCCATTTCTCAGTGTCTGAACCAACTCTAGCATTAAAATCTCCAATGAGTATCAGCCTGTCATCAGTCGGTACACGCCTGATAGTCTCATGTAAATCACTGTAGAATTCTTCCTTTGCCTCCTATGTGTTGGTCATTGTTGGGGCATACACACTGATGAGTGTGGCATACATCTTCCACTGTAGTGGGAGTCTCATAGTCATTATCTTGTCATTGATTGGCACCGGTTCCTAATCAAGCATTGCTGCTATCTCCTTTCTAACTGCAAAGTCCACTCCTGTTTCTCTCATTTCTTGAGTTGATTTCCCACTCCAAAAGAAGATGTACCTATGGTCTTCCAAGCTATCATATCCAGGCAATCTTGTTTCACTAAGTGCAGCTGTGTCTATATTGTACCTGTTAAATTCCAAGGCCACAAGCGCAGTCTGTCTTTCTGGGCGCTGTGATGTTGATCTGTCCAACAGAGTGCATACATTCCATTCTGCTACACACAAGGCTGCTGTTTTCCTCTTCTTTTCTCTTCCTGCTCCTAACTTACTTTTCGCTACCTGTCGGAGTGTGAACAGATCAGCGTGGAACTTGTTAAAGAAAATTTATGATCTTTTTGATGGTGCATCGTTATTATCATTTGAACAGCTTCAGGAGAAATTTGGCCTTTCTAGACAGATTTTTTTAGAAACCTTCAGATCCGATATTTCATAACTAGAAAGACCACTTTCAATGTAAATGCTACAGTGTCTGCAGTTGAGCGGTTACTTCTTATAAACCCAACCAAAAAATGTATAACCCGCTGTTATAATGCCTTAAGTCAGTCAGATGTGTTGAGTATGACAATTATGCAGGATCTTAAACAGAAATGGCAAAGTGAACTTGACGTAAACATTTGTGAGGATTCATGGGATGTAATCTGGGAGTGTGCCAAGAAGATCTCAATATGCAATCGTGCAAGATTATTGCAATATAAAATTTTACATCACTTGCAAATCTCTGTCATATTGACTGGACAAGCAAGAGTGCAAAGAGCAATCACCAAGAGAACACACTGAAAATGTTTGACCTTTAATTAGAATTTTCAAAACCGCACACTTGTGGAAAAAGTCAGTCACTCGCCAGATAAGCAGGAGCTCTGTGAAGGACAGACAAGACTGATTAGGGAGGAATGGAGAAATTATGGAAATCCAATTATACCACTTACGTTAGAGGTGAGGAGAGACCAGCACAGAACCCAGCGAAGGAGAAGAACCACCAAGTAACAACTGCCGGTTGGGTATGGTTTGTGGGGTCTGACCGGGTGGAGAGGATGAGCAGGGTAGAGGTGGAGCAACAGGCTGGCGAGCGCACCAAACCCCCAAAGACGCACTGCTATGTTTGCAGCAACCTCGAAGAGATGGAAGAGAATGTATGTAAGACAAGGTCATTAATAACACAACCGCTTACTAAGAGAGCTGTCTGCTGGAGCAGTATACCTAAACAAGCCAGCGTTAAATCACTGAAGAGTGCTTCCTTATAAATGCTGGCCCAGCAGGAATCAGCAGGTGCATCTGATGAGGAGACCAGTGAGCAGGAAGGAGGGGGCGAGTGCTCACCAGCACATGACAGTGCCGTCCCCCCTCAAGGAACGCCTCCTGGAGGTTGTCCAGGCTTCTCCGGGTGGGCTTGATGGTAAGCCTGGACCATACCCTTGTTATGGAATCCAGACCAAGGGACCCATGACCGATACTCCAGGCCATAGCCCTCCTAGTCAACCAGGTACTGGAGCCCCCGGCCCCGATGACGAACATCCAGGATCTCTTTGACAGTGTGAGTGATGTGCTGTGAGTGATGTAAGTGATGTGCCTGTCAAAGACCCGGGGAGTAGGAGGTGGCTTCGGGGGAGGGCAGAGAGAGCTGCAGGAAAGAGGCTTGACCTTTTGAGGCGTGGAAGGTAGGGTGCGCGTGGAACGCCCATGGAAGCTGGAGCCGGACAGCAGAGTCGCCAATGTTGCTGGTGACAGGGAAGGGACCCACAAACCGGGGAGCGAGCTTCCGGGACTCAGCCTTGAGTCTGATCTGTGGCCACCCAGACCTGCTGTCCAGTCTTGTAGTCCAGCGACGGGACCCTCTTGCGGTCAGTGTAGTGCTGATTACACTCCGTGGAGTGGAGGAGAGCCGCTCTGGTAGATCTCCAGGCCCAGCGGCAGTGATGAAAATGGGTCCCCATGGACTGCACTGCAACCTTTCTCTCCGCCATAGAGAGCAGGGGAGGGTTGTAGCCCACGAACGCCTCAAACGGTGATCATCCAGTGGCAGAAGAGACCGTGGAATTTAGCAAATATTCCACCCAGGTCAGATGGGAGCTCCAAGAAGCGGGGTCGTCGGCTGCCACACAACGAAGGGCGGCCTCCAGGGACTGGTTGGCATGCTCTGCCTGCCCATTGCTCTGTGAATGATAGCTGGAGGTGAGGCTAATGGTGGTGCCGAGGCAGTGGCAGAAAAACTTCCAAACCCGTGAGATGAACTGAGGACCCCGGTCAGACACAATGTCCGTAGGAATTCCATGCAGCCTGATGACGTGGCAGGATAACAATTCTGCCATCTTGGAGGTGGATGGCAGCTTGGGGAGGGGAACCAGATGTATGGCCTTCAAGAATCTGTTCACAATGGTCAAAATCACCGTATTACCATGGGAAGGAGGAAGACCAGTGATAAAGTCCATGGCGATGTGGGACCAAGGACGACTGGGGATGGGGAGGGGGTGAAGAAGGCCAGCGGGAGGGGTAGAGGAGGATTTATTCCAGGCACATGTCTGGCAGGCCTTCACATACTCCTGCACGTCCCACCACAACGTGGGCCACCAAAACGCTTGCCTAATTATGTCAACAGTATGTACCACCTCCGGGTGGCAGGCAAAGCGTCTGGTGTGCCCCCAGTGAATAACTTCACTGTGGAGGGCGGCAGGGACGTACAGGCGGTTAGGGGGACATCTCGCTGGTTCGGGCTTTGAGGACTGGGCCTAGCGGACTCTACTCTCAATCTCCCAGGTAAGGGTTCCCAGGACGCACAATGGCAGAAGAATGGGCTGGGAGTGGGAAGGGGGGTCAGCCAAGTCCTGACTGAACTGCCTGGAGAGAGCATCATTACGGAAGCCGGGCCTATAGGTGACAGTGAAGTTAAAACGCTGGAAAAATAGGGCCCAGTGAGCCTGCTTAGGATTAAGCCGGCGGGCTGACCGCAGATACTCAAAGTTCTTGTGGTCAGTCCACATGACGAACGGCTCCCTCCAGCCAGTGTCTCCATTCCTCAAATGCCAACTAAATGGCCAACAGCTCGCGATCCCCAACGTCGTAATTCCTCTCGGCTGGGGTGAGCCACCGAGAGAAATACACACATAGGCGGAGCTTCAAGTCCGGGGGAGAGCGCTGGGACAAAACAGCGCCCACCTCTGTTTCTGAAGCATCCACCTCCAGGGTGAATTGGAGCTGAGGGTCAACCTGAGCCAAGATGGATTTGTCGGCAAACAGGCCCTTTAATTTGGTAAAGGCCTGCTCAGCTGCCTCAGTCCATAAAAATGGTACCTTAACAGAGGTCAGCTGTGTTAAAGGCTTTGCTATCCCACTATAGTTTCGGATAAACCTGCAATAGAAATTCACAAACCCCAAGAAGCGTTGCAGCTCCTTGCGGGAGTGGGGTGTTGGCCAATCCAGCACAGCCTTCACCTTGGCCAGGTCAGCCCTCAGCTCTCCCTCTGCTACAATAAAGCCAAGGACAGAAGTGGAAGTTGTGGAAAATTCACACTTCTCAGCCTTGACGTAAAGTTGGTTCTCTAAGAGCCGCTGTAACACGGCTCTAACATGAGTCTCGTGCTCCTCTGGCGTGCGAGAAAAAATCAGGATGTCGTCTAAATAGACAAAAACAAACCGATTAAGCATATCATGGAGGACGTTGTTAATTAAACGCTGGAAAACAGCAGGGGTGTTAGTTAATCCAAAAGGCATAACCAAATACTCAAATTGCCCTAAGTGTGTTTTAAACACTGTTTTCCACTCATCCCCCTCGCGCATTCTGACTAGATGGTTTGCATTACGTAGGTCAAGCTTGGAAAATACACACGAATGCTGCAGGAGCTCAAAAGCGGAGTTCATCAGGGGCAGAGGGTATGTATCTTTGACTGTGATGGCGTTAAGTTCCCGGTAGTCAATGCACGGACGCAGAGACCCGTCCTTCTTGCTCACAAAGAAAAACCCCACTCCAAGGGGAGCAGAGGATGGCCGCATGAGGCCGGTGTTCAACGTATCCTTAATGTACCTCTCCATCGCCTCCCTCTCAGGCCCAGAAATACTATAGAACTTGCTGGACACCAGCCTCGCACCCGGAAGGAGGTCGATGGCACAGTCATACGAGCAATGCAGAGGAAGCGCTAACACTCGTGACTTGCTAAAGACCTCCCCGAAGTCGTGATAGACCTCGGGCACGAGGCTGAGGTCCAGCGGCTCAACCTGAAGAGAGGAGACGGGGAGGAACGGTGAACATTCAGCCAAATTTAGACACATAACCAAACAATTAGGGCTCCAGGAGGTGATGGAATTTTGTGCCCAATTAATAATTGGATTATGCCTCCGGATCCATGGATAACCTAGTACCACCACATGAGAGGCCCGTGGAAACACGTAAAAAGTCAGCTTCTCCTGGTGGTTACCGGACAACAGGACAGATAACTGCGCCGTGCAATGGGTAACAGACCCCACCGTCTGGCCAGAAAGGGTTCACACGGAACGGGGAGCCGGCCGTTTAACCGTCGGAATCCTCATCTCATGCACCAGCTTAGAGGAGATGAAATTACCCTCTGCCCTGGAATCAATTAGGACAGAAACCCCCCTCTCGGCCCCCAGTAGCTGAACCAGGGCTGAAATAGAAAAATTACCGGGGGGATCAGATTGAGTCCCGCCCGCCAGACCCCCCATGGCTACTGACAGGCCAATTCTTTTTGGCCGTAGGTGGCATATGTCCCACTTGTGCTTCAACGAACCACAGTAGGCACACGCCCCTATCCGCTGCCACCGCTCAACCTCTGCCCACGGAAGGCGAGCAGAGCTGAGCTCCATAGGCTCGGGGGTGGAGTCGGACTCACCTAGGTCAGTAGGCGCCGGGAGTGTGCGCGTGGCAAGCGAGCAAGAGGAGGCACTGTGCTCCCGAGCGTGTTCGCAGTACCGATTATCCAGCCCGACCGCCTGATCTATCAAACTGTCCAAGGTGGCAGGAACGGTATAAACTGCCAGGTTGTCGCGGAGCTGAGGATTCAGTCCGTGGAGGAACGTGCTGTGCAGAGCAACCTCATTCCACCGCAAATCTGCTGCCTTGACCCTAAACTCCACCGAGAAGTCGGCCACAGACTGGCTGCCCTGGCAGGGCGACATTAGGTGATTCGTAATATTCCCTTCACTCTCGGAACGGTCAAAGGTGCGGGAAAACTCGGACACAAATTGGTCAAACGTGAGTGATGAACCTCTCTGACTATTGATAACAGACCGCGCCCAACTAAGAGCGCAGCCCCGAAGCAGAAGAGTAAACTGGTGGATTTTGGAAATGTCATCCGGAAACTCCCCCTTCACCTGCTCAAAATAAAGCCGAATCTGACACAAAAAGTCCTTGCATTTCCCACCTCCCCCACATACAGAGTAGGTGTGGAAATGGAAAGGGTTCGGCGAATGACAGTTGATGGTGGATGAGCAGGTGGAGGTGGAGTGGCCGGGACAGCCGCACGGCCCAATTGATCAGTAATGACACTCAGCTGCTGCGTAATTGCCTGCAGCAGCTGAGTGTGTTCAGCCAGCTGCCTCTCTGTAGCGTCAAGGCGGTGGAGTTCGGAGTGTTCAGTTGATGATGCACCTGCCAGATTGTGACCCTGGCTAGCTTGTTCTGTCATATTGACTGGACAAGCAACCTGGGTGCAAAGTGCAATCACCAAGAGAACACACAGAAAACGTCTGACCTTTAATTAGAATTTTCAAAACCGCACACTGGTGTCAGGGTGGCCCTCACGGACCACCAGAAGACGCCACAGTCACCAGTGAGTTTGCAGTGATGTTTATTTACAGTGAAGGTTAGGCAGGCGTAGGAATTACACACAAAGGGATGGGTATGTCTGAGCCGGGGAGCACCCGATACGCCAGACGAATAATAACGAAGGTGAAGTCACACAGGACTTACCTTACAAACGGGACCGTTAACAGACGGGTGACAGAAGATTCCCAAGACGGTTAACAGTGATGAACAGAGATCAACAGAGACTGCCGCATCGGGGAGCATTCAGCACCTGCTTTTATCTCTGGCAGCTAATGACCCCAATGCAGCACAGCTGCTCCGTTTGACAGCAGCGCAGCAGCTGACTTTGACAGCAGGGAGCTCCCCCGGGCGCTTTCACAATAAGAGCCCGAGGAACTAGAAGGAATCCTCTGCTGCCAAAGCCAGGGAAATATGATACAAGACCCGAGTGTGGACAAAACCGACACTCGGGCTATGACAGTACCTCCCCTCGAGGCTGAGCTCTGAGCGGCCCGAGTAACACCCAAGCCCTCCACCCCCACCCCCCCTAGGGTGGGCGGATGGGGCGCTGGCAGGAGGGAGAGAGACCAAAAAAAAAAAAGGACAAGCAAGTAACAGAGGACCAACAAGGCAGTAGAGACAGGAAAAAAAAAACATACTCCCTTGAATGTGGGTGACAAGAACAGAATCAAATAGGCAGTACATATATTGGCAAACAACAAATTGACATTAGGTGGAGGGAAAAGAACCACCAAACACAGAAACAACAAAGGAGTGAACCACAAAAATCACAAATCACCCCCCCCCACCCCCGCACACCCCAACAGTCTCATAGACGTAATCAGAAACCCGGGGAGGGTGCAGTCCTGACCCTGAGGGATGGGGGCAAAAGGTTCGGGGGGGTCGTCCGGCATCAAGTGGCCACAGAACAGGGAGGGGGAAAAAGGACAGTTTGGGTGGCCTACCCCGGTCCCCTGCTCGGAAGCAGAGAGTTTCAGGCGGCCGGACCAGGTCGCCACACAGGGAGTCCAAAATGTCGGGAGGCCGACCCAGAGAGCCAGATTGGCGAGACAGTCCTTCAGGCGGCCGACCCGCATTGCTAGCCCACCAGAACCGTTGGGTCGAAGTAGCCGGCGGTCCCGCTGAAAAGGGGAGAGACGAGGGAGAACCGGGCGAAGTGATCGGAACCCCAATGGCCCCAGGTGAAGATGGGTAGCACTCCTCAGGGAGACGAGGAGGATGACGATGGTGATGAGGGTGAAGAGGGGAATGAGCCTGTCCCGCATCCGGCGGCCGGGGATCTGCAGCTCCCTCATCGAATCCAGGACCTGCTGGTGCTGCACCCACGTCGGGCCCCGACTGGGCCGGAACCGAACCCACGGTGGACCCCGATTGGGCCTCCGGTGAACCCACGACGGACCCCGACTGGGTCGGTGTCGCACCAGACTCGACCTCCAACCCCGAAACCGGAACCTCTGGCGCAGCAGGCGAGAGCAGCTCCTCGCCGGCGACCCTGGGAGAAGGCTCAGGAGAGAGAGAAAACCCGGGATCAGGATCACCGGCAGTGCCAGAACCCGGCGAGATAAGCTCGGACGCAGCGGGTGGCTGCACCCGGCTCATCTCCCCTTGAGACAGGCAAAAATGCTCTAAGAGGTAAAAGAGAAAGACAAAGCAGAGCACTTGCCTGAACTCGGGTTCTGACGCCGTCCAGGACTGCGAAGATCCAGGCTCAGACGTCAGGAGGTCGTCCTCAGGCTCCCACTCAGCTGCGTCGGGCTCCGCAGCTGGCGTGATGATGTGCGCAGCTTGAGAGTCCTCCGGCACCGATGTCCACGCCGATGGCCCACACAGCGTGGTGGCAGGAGAACCTCGACCCGCTGGACCGGACCGCTCCTCCGTGGAACCCCGGGGACACTTCCTCATCGGCGCAGGCTCCACGCTGCAGTCCGCTCCCGTCCTCCGCCCACGGCGCAGCTGCGGAACCAGAACCAGGCTCTCCAGAACCGCAGGCCCCCTCCTCATCCAGTGACGTTGGCCTGGCGTCGAGGACCGCTCAGCAGAGGGAGACACAGAGGAAGCAGGGTTAATTCTTTCATCCACAGCAGGTGGAGGGAGCTCGGGGGTTGCATACCCCGAACTCCACCCCCAGGAGTCAGACAAGGTAAAACAATATCGAGATGAGAGAAAATATCGTGCACTTGCCTTTCTCCTGGGGTTGAGATGGTTCCTGCTGTGGGGGACGTCGTTCCTTCCTCTCCCCGCTGGATGGCGACAGAGGGCCCTCTGGGAAGATGAGGTGAGGCCACTCGAGATGGTTCCGGGATGGGACTCGCTGAAACGGAGCCCCCGAGATACACAGCAGCCGGGATAGGCGACGAGGAGGAGGGGGCGACAGCCAAGGTTAGCAGGGCATGGAGCGCCGACGGGACAGCAGGCGAAGGCCCGGGGGGAGATGAGGCTGCAGGGATTCCCCTCTGACGAAGCGCAGGAGTGACAGCTGTGTGGGGGGTTGAGCACTTGCGGCGACCCGGAACTGGATCCAGACGGGATTCTAGCCGAGGATTCTGCTGAGGAGAGCCCGCGTCGTTACGCCGACGTCGTCGTCGGCCCCCAGACGGCGCGTACTCCTGGTTCTGCTCCGGGAACGGAACGGAACGGCGACGCAGGGAGCGAGGATGCTTTCTCCCCTGCTTCCTGCTCCTCTCCTCCAGCCCACGAAGTGACTCGCGTTGAGCGGCGAGTTCCTCCCACCTCGCTATCACCTCCGGGTGATCGTCAAACTCGAGGGAGAGATTGAGCAGAAATTCCTCAGCGTAGTCCAAATGTCTTTGAATGTCGCTGGGAGCGTCCCACAGCATAGCGGAAAAGATGGTGTTGTCCACATTCTCCAGAGCTTCCGCTAGCTGCCTGCCCAGGCGCCGACCGCGGCCCCTGGATGACGTCATACTCCCAGCTGCAGACACTCAGACAGGTAGGAACGAACAGTCCAATACAGCAAAACTCACGGTGAATGGCGTCTCCGTGCGACGCCTCTTCTCCGGCGTTCTGGCGGCAGTCTACTGTCAGGGTGGCCCTCAGGGACCACCAGAAGACGCCACAGTCACCAGTGAGTTTGCAGTGATGTTTATTTACAGTGAAGGTTAGGCAGGCATAGGAATTACACACAAAGGGATGGGTATGTCTGAGCCGGGGAGCACCCGATGCGCCAGACGAATAATAACGAAGGTGAAGTCACACAGGACGTACCTTACAAACGGGACCGTTAACAGACAGGTGACAGAAGATTCCCAAGACGGTTAACAGTGATGAACAGAGATCAACAGAGACTGCCGCATCGGGGAGCATTCAACACCTGCTTTTATCTCTGGCAGCTAATGACCCTGATGCAGCACAGCTGCTCCGTTTGACAGCAGCGCAGCAGCTGACTTTGACAGCAGGGAGCTCCCCTGGGCGCTTTCACAATAAGAGCCCGAGGAGCTAGAAGGAATCCTCTGCTGCCAAAGCCAGGGAAATATGATACAAGACCCGAGTGTGGACGAAACCAACACTCGGGCTATGACAACTGGTGGAAAAAGTCAGTCACTCGCCAGATAAACAGGAGCCCTGCGAAGGATAGACGAGACTGATTAGGGAGGAATGGAGAAATTATGGAAACCCAATTATACCACTTACGTGGGAGGTGAGGAGAGACCAGCACAGAACCCAACAAAGGAGAAGAACCACCAAGTAACAACTGCCGGTTGGGTATGGTTAGTGGGGTCTGACCGAGTGGAGAGAATGAGCAGGGTAGAGGTGGAGCAACAGGCTGGCGAGAGCACCAAATCCCCAAAGACATACTGCTACATTTGCAGCAACCTGGAAGAGATGGAAGAGAATGTGTGTAAGACAAGGTCATTAATAACACAACCACTTACTAAGAGAGCTGTCTGCTGGAGCAGTATACCCAAACAAGCCAGCACTGAATCACTGAAGAGCTCTTCCTTATAAACGCTGGCCCAGCAGGAATCAGCAGGTGCATCTGATGAGGAGACCGGTGAGCAGGAAGGAGGGGGCAAGCGCTCACCAGCACATAACAGTCTCTCCCAGTAAAAGATCTAACATGAATCCCCAACTTTCACCCATGTGCCTGAAGTGTAAAATTTCAGTTGGTACCTATACTCACTGTGTTTGGTCTTGTCCTAAAATCCAAGCATACTGGCTGGACGTTGTACAAGACATGAGTCAGATATTTGGTGTGAATGTAGACATGGATCCTTGCTCTTTACTACTGGGACACCCAAACCAGGACTTACTTTCTGGAAGCTTAGCCAGACTGTACAATATCCTTGCATATGTGGCAAGAAGGAATATTTTTTTTGTCATGGATATGTGACAAACCGCCAACTAAAACAAACTGGCATAAAATAATCATGGAGTGTTTCCCTTTGGAACATTTAACATGTCTACTTCACTCAACAAAGGGACATTTTATGAAAATATGGACCTCATATCTCAAATTCTCTAACCTTACGGTGGATTCAATTATTGGGAGCGTCAACTTGGATTAAATATGACTTCCTTTTTCCTGGACCTTGCTTGTGGTGCTGTGGTGGACACGTTCCAAGTGCACTTATTTCCAAGTGCATATAATATACAGTATGTGTACATGTATGAGTTTCCAGTTGTGCAGTATTTTTTTTTTAATTTCAATTTTTGATTTTGTGTAGATCAATGATATGCTGAGCTGTTTTTCATGTTTTGATTGTTTGGTATTTATTTTTTTTTTGTGTGTGTGCATGTGTGTAAAACAAAGGGGCGGGATTCAATAAATACATTGGAAAAAAAAAAATCTGCCACAGGTCTGTGGTGGACCACTCCCAATTACATGGGGTGAGACTGGACATCCTGGCATATAAACACATCTGTCGCAAGGTCCGTGGTGGACTGTGCCGGTCGGTGCATCGTGACATGCACTACACAAAGAGCAGAGATAAACAAACCTATCATCTGGTCAGTCACTGTAACAGATACTGGATTCAGTTTGTCTTGGCTTGTCCTTGCCACTGATAATACCTCTCTCTGCCAAGAATGTGCTGCTATTCCAGCAAAAGCTAGCGGCATTCAAATACTTTGCAAGCAGTTTCATGAAATGGTCAGTCAGAAAGCAACTCATACCAGTTCAGATGTCACCCGGGCACCCTTTAACTGTCCATATATTATAACCACTGTCCACCATACCAGGAACAAAGTCAGGATTGCCTTGAATGGAGATTAATAAAGTAGTTAATTCTGATCTTCCCTCAAGCTTTCGTGTCATAAACAAGGCCTCTAGAGTGTTGCAA
The DNA here is from genome assembly GCA_020510985.1 of Pholidichthys leucotaenia. Classification (NCBI taxonomy): domain Eukaryota; kingdom Metazoa; phylum Chordata; class Actinopteri; order Cichliformes; family Pholidichthyidae; genus Pholidichthys; species Pholidichthys leucotaenia. The sequence continues at coordinate 69,957,993 of CM035849.1, read as the reverse complement.
ATTATAGGGTGATTATCACAGAGATTTCTAACTGACTTTAAATTCTTACAAGACAAAAGGCCCAACAGTGAACAGGAGGTCTGTGACTTTTCAAGACCCAACCAAACAGAAGTAGGATCATCTTTAACCCATTCTGCTATAAACCTTAGTTGAGATGCTATTTGGAAGACAGATTTTGTTTTAAGTTCTGCCAGGATGCCCAGTTTCACCCTCCACACCCTCGGAAGGGCAGGGATGCCGACTGAGTCGCCGACGGCCTGACCCATGAGACAGGTAGTACCAGTTTTCATGATTATCTGGTAGAAAGCAAGCCGATGCCTGACCTGACACAGATCAGGTCAGGTCTGTGTCTTAAAACCATACAATGCATTTCACCCTATGTATTTTATCCAAAATATTTTTATTGAATTTTGCCACTTATTACAAAATTCAAAAACAAATCAAAACAGAAAAAAAAACACTATAATCCCCATGCCTCCTAACCTGTAACAGCCGGATTATCAAGTACGTGACTGATCATCATCCCTGGAGCATGACAACAAATAACAAATTGCAAATCAGCTGGAAGTCAAAATTAACAATCAAACAGGATACACAGATGTACACAGCAGGAATTAAGAGTGGTAGACAGACACAAAGAAATAAGTACAAAGATCCCATTTCCACTGAAGACTGTGAAGATAGTTCAGAAATGGCCCCCATACATTGGAAAATTTTCTGTCTGAGTTACCAATTGAGTACCAAATTTTCTCAAGAGTAAGACAAGACATAACATCCCTAAGCCACCGAGTATGGGTGGGAAGGGCAGCATCCCCCCATCTGATCAGAACAGCCCGCCTTGCTAGCAAAGAGGCAAAAGACAATACGGCGTTGGGTTGGTGACAGGTATATACAGTATTGTCCTCCCCAGTGGTGCCAAAGAGGGCAACCAGAGGGTTGGGCTTCAGGTCGAGGTTAAGAGATGTTGATAAAGTTTGAAAGACGCTTTTTCAGAAATTTTCCAGATTTGGACATGTCCAAAACATGTGGATGAGGGAAGCCTCATCTCTTAAACATTTGTCACATTGGAGGTCCACATATGGGTAAATGCTTGATAGTCTAACTTTAGACAAATGCGCCCTGTGCACAACCTTGAACTGTAATAGAGAGTGACGGGCACAAAGAGATGATGAGTTAATTAGCTTGAAAACAGAGTCCCATTCACTGTCTGAAAAAGAAGTGTTTAAGTACTGTTCCTAGGCCTTTTTGATCTTCTCAAGAGGAGCTTGTCTGATTTCTGTCAGTTTGTCGTACATGACAGATATTAAGCATTTATGTGTAGGGTTTAGAGAGAGAATTTCATCCGCCATATTTGTATTAGGTAAGTCAGGAAAGCTGGGTAACTGAGATTAAGAAAATGCCTGATTTGCAAATATCTGAAAAAGTGAACTTGGATAAATTGTACTGTGTGGAGAGTTGTTCAAATGAGAGGAAACAACTGTTTATGAAGAGGTCTTTGAAATACACCAAGCCCTTTCTATGCCACTCCACAAATGCAGAGTCTGGAGTCTGGAGTCAGGAAGTTTGCCTTGCTTAAATGAATCAGATAGAACCAAAGTCAATTTGGGTATAAGCAAAGAAGAAAATTGAAAAATTTCACTGGAAACATGTCATATCTAGGGGATTTTCCCGATTGTAAAGAAGAGATAGCCAAAGCTATTTCTTGCTGTGATATTGGCTCATCAAGTCTCTTTTTGTCATCAGGCAAGAGCATAGGAATATTTAAATTATCCAGAAAGTTTTCCATCAGCATGTTATCATTTTGAAATTCAGAAGTCTATAGATTGGAGTAAAAGTCTCTGAATGCATTATTTATCTCAGTGTGATTTGATGTTATTTTGCCTTTATCAATCTGGATTGGGTGACTTATCCCCATGTGTGCAAAACTGACTTTTGCTCTTAAGGAGTTGCTGTTCAGTTGGATATGTAGAGAGTAGGTCAAATTTAGTTTGTAGCTCTACTCGCTTTTGGAAAAGTTCTGGGTTACCAGATTGAGCATATTGCTGATCTATATTTTTAATCTGAGATGTTAAATCTTGTCACTCTTTCCGGGCTTTTTCATGCTAGCAGTGCAGGAAATAATTTGCCCCCAAGGAAGGCTTTAAACAATATCCCAAATAGTTAAACTAGAGATTTCAGATGAAGTATTTGTATTCAAAAAGAAGGTTATCTGCTCTTCTATAAATTTTACAAAAGTATTATCTGATAATAAAGTTACATTGAAGCGCCAATGTTTTCTATGAGGGGGAAGATTTTAAAACAATATTTTTAATATAACTGGTGAATGGTCTGATATTACAGTTGGCTCATACCCATATGAGCGCACTGATGGGAGGAGTTAATTTTGAATAAGAAAATAATCAATCCTAGAATACAGTAAGTGTGGTGTACACAGGAGAAGAAAGAGTATTCTCTCTTTTGTGGATGATGGCAGCGCCACACATCAGAGACACCATAGTCTGACAAAAAGGACTGAATTATAGAGGCCGATTTGTTCAATATGCCAGGTTTAGAGGAAGACCTGTAAGGCACAGGATCCAGACAGCAATTAAAATCCCCACTAAGAATGAGAGGATATAAACTAAGATGAGGTAAAGAGGAAAAGAACTTTTCAAAAAATCCTGCGTCATCAAAATTAGGGGCGTACACATTTGCCAGCACTACTTTAATATCACCCAGTTTTCCTGAAACAATAATAAATAGCCCATTTGGATCTGAAATCATGCTGCGTTGTTGCAGTAAAAAAAAACGGTATGTTTTGGTCGATAGATAGACAGATAGGTAGGTAGATCGATCGATCGATGGATCGATCGATAGATAGATAGATAGATAGATAGATAGATAGATAGATAGATAGATAGATAGATAGACAGATGCACTTTATTGATCCCAAACTGGGAAATTACAGTGTAACAGCAGCATGACAGTAGGCAACCAAACAACAGAAACACACACATGACAGACAAAGGGATTACCCATGAAAAGTAAAACTAACACAACTATAAAAACCTATATACATCCTAGCTTAATATATGAATACCCGTATAAACACATGAATCATCCCATTGCACAAAGAAGGACTATCAGGAGCAGAGTGAAAATGTGAGGTACCAGTTAGACTGTAAGGTGCAGTGTGGCAGCATAGCTATGACCAGAATACAACATCATAGTGAGTTATCGTACAGTGAAATTGCATGTGGCAGGAAAGATTTCCCGTCAAAGATTTCTTTTCAAAGTCGACAGTGAAGCTGTAGTAGTCTACTGGAGAAAGTGCTTCGCTGTCTATCTAGTGTGTGGTGGAGGGGGTGATCAGGATTGTCCATGATGGATCGCAGTTTATTTAGTGTTCTCCTCTCCACCACTGTCTCAAAGGTCTCCGGTCTGAGACCAGTTACAGAGCCAGCCTTCTTGATAATCTTGTCAAGTCTGTTGGTATCGCTGGCCCTGATATCCCAACAGACAGCAGCAAAGAAGATGGCGCTGGCGACAACGGTCTGGTAGAAAAGCTCCAGCATCCTGCTGTACACGTTGAAGGATCTCAACTTTCTCAGGAAGTAGAGTCTGTTCATTCCCTTCTTGTGTGCAGCATCGGTGTTGGATCTCCAGTCCAACCCGCTGTAACCCGCAATAAAGGTGCGTTCACACCAAACGCGAACAGGCGAATTTTTTGCGGGGCACGATTACAATATAAATCAATGTAAACATGCCAACAGACATGAATGGTGAGATGCAGACAGGCGAAGTTGTCTTTAAAACTTCTGCAGCTGTGTTCAACCTGCTGCGGAAATCCCCCAAATAATGTCATGCTTAGATTTACATTATCCGACCGGGGGCTCACCTGAAAATGTCGTCTCAAGCCTCCAAAACTTCACAGATGATGGGTGTTTACTTTGCTAGCTTGCTAGAATGTCCGTGGCCGGAAACCGTAGGTAAATAACTCCAAAATCCCGATTCAGCTGAAGAGTTCCCGGTCCTCCTGTCTCCCGGTGAATGAGTTTCATTTTCTAACTAGTTTACTCTGCAATGGTGATAATTTTACTCCAGTAACAGAATATCAAAGCCAGCTAGCTGCTAGCCACTAGCGGATGCAAACGCGAGACCATGCAAATTTGCGCATACTCGCGTCTTCCCATTCACTTTGTATGGATTCGCGCCACACGTTCACGTTTGGTGTGAACACACCTTAATAATTGAGACGCCCCTGGCCTTGGCCTAGAAAGAGGAATGGAAATGCTGCCCCGCCCACCGAGACATGAGACGTAAGTTATCACAGCCATGAATATGTGTCTCCTGCAGGAAAATAATTCCTGCTCTCAATTGTTTTATAAATGAAAACACCTTCCTCCTTTTAACAGGGTGGTCCAAACCTTTGACATTCCAGCTCAAGAAGTTAAGAGGACTGTGCATTGCCTGTGGTTAATAAATATGGTTCAATAGTACAAATGGCTTCAAAGCCCCAGGTGATGAATATAAGAGAGTCTGATATGGTAGCATGGAAAAGCTTTACACTGTGGGTGACCCCCACAGCCTACGGGGCAAGCAGAGTGCTCAGCTGGAGCAATTAGCAGAACAGTGAGATGTATGGACTGATATCAATAAGCAGCCTCTCTTTGTCTAATTCCGGTAAACCTGCTATTGATATGTGTGACTCTAATGCAAATGTCCATGCCTTCCTGCTGTTTACTGTGATGCTAATATGCCATGCATGCATTGTCTAGCTGGGTATATAGGTCAACTACATTTCGCTTGCTCTCTCTCTTACTTTCTCTTTTTGACCACTCTGATGACTTGCTGCTACTAGAGACACAGGGCTCGCTCCAGCACGCTGCCACAGTGCTGGGGTGAACTCTCGTGATGGAGGATGAATAAAACACCCTTTTAAACTTCAGTTCGCCGTGTCCGCCTGCACGTATTATATCCACCACACTGGTGACCCTTATTCCGTGCCCCCACACTGGTGACCCCGAAGGAAAGAACACGCTGACGACGAACGAACGCAGCCCCCGACGGTGACTCCAACGACAAACGAACGCAGCTGCCTGACGCAAATGGACTGCCCTCCCTTCTGCCACACGGGAGACCTCGATGCAGAACCAACACCAGGCAAACTCCCTTGGAGATCATCCACGACCGGGAGAGCTGCAGAAAGCGTCATGGTGCGACCCTCGCCTGAGATCTGGACATCCACGCTGGGGCCGGCCGAGGGACAAAGAACGTCTACTCCCTCTCACCGCTCCTCCGCATCCACACGAGCGCGCACACACCTCATCCTCTCTCCACGACGGCGACCTCCAGGGCCGGACGGAGAATGCAGCGCGTGGACCAGAACGCACCATGATCCGGCACGAGCAAACGACAGCAACAGCCCGAACAGGGAAGACCATCGGCGCCGACGACGCTGATCTCCATCAAGCTCCCTGACCCTGACCTACCTCTCAACAGCGGACCACCCACGCACTGAACCCCTGCACGCACACCGGGGAGTTACGAGGACAGCGCACCACGCACGGGACAATACCGGCTCCGCAGGCTGCCATCGTCCTCCGCCGCTGCACACACCCAAGAAACACGGCCGACCGCCATCCTCGGAACCTTCAGGGCTGCTCACACACCCTGAAGCAGACACGCAGCGCACAGGACTTTGTATGGGTCTCAGCCACGGCGCACAATGGGAATCCAGCTGTCAGCTGTCCCCGAGGGCTTTAGGGCTGCGCCTGCACCTAAAGCCAAAACGCCAAGTCCCCCACACAGCTTCAGCTCCTGTTTTTCTTCATGGCCGCTACGCATCCTCGCAGGACTGAACCGCGAGAGGAGTCAGAGACAAATTTTTCTTCTCACAGCCGCTGTGGATCTCCGCCACGTTCAACGGGAAAGCACCTCACCATCGCGGATCCACACGCAATTTTTGTGCGGCCCGGACAACTTTGCCGTCCCGGGCCGGCACTTGCTACCCCCACCCCCCTTCCTCCCTCTCCTCCGGCACAGAGCCTTTCCCGCAACTCGCTTCCAAAGCCGGACAATCGACGCCTCAGCCCCCTGCTGAGCCCTCTGGGGGGGAGTGGTGTGGGTGACCCCCACAGCCTACGGGGCAAGCAGAGCGCTCAGCTGGAGCAATTAGCAGAACAGTGAGATGTATGGACTGATATCAATAGGCAGCCTCTCTTTGTCTAATTCCGGCGCCAGTAATCCTGCTATTGATATGGGTGACTCTAATGCAAATGTCCATGCCTTCCTGCTGTTTACTGTGATGCTAATATGCCATGCATGCATTGTCTAGCTGGGTATATAAGTCAACTGCATTTCGCTTGCTCTCTCTCTTACTTTCTCTTTTTGACCACTCTGATGACTTGCTGCTACTAGAGACACAGGGCTCGCTCCAGCACGCTGCCACAGCGCTGGGGTGAACTCTCGTGATGGAGGATGAATAAAACACCCTTTTAAACTTCAGTTCACCGTGTCCGCCTGCACTTATTATATCCACCACACTGGTGACCCTTATTTCGTGCCCCCACAACACCACTATTTTTTAATAGATGTTACTTTACAGATACTGGAACTAAAAGAACAACCCCTCCCCCCACCCCAGCAACAAGACGGCTGCCCAAAATCATAGCAGCAAGCTCTTTAAAACATCCATCACACACAAAAAAACTCTTCCCATTCAGACACGTCTTCTGCTCCATAAATGAAAAGGGAACTCTCTAAAAACTCACAGTAGAACTAAACACAAATGGTATACAACACTGTAGTTAGAAACACAGTCTAATAAAGTCTAAGAAGTCTCCACCTTCATAGGTGGCAAGTTATCGTGACTTTTACATTAAAGGGGCTATATCATGCTATTTTAAGCCTTTCAGAATAAACTATATGCATGTGATAGTATATTACCTTTGGTACACTGGAGAATGAATTTCTTATGAAATATGAGTTATTTTTGCGAGCCCGGAAGTAAGATGCCTCGATCTCTGAGGCTCTGCCTCTCCTTCTTATGGCTGCCGCCAATTTCATGACGTAACCCCTAAGCCGGCTGCTGCAGTGTGTCGCTGGGTTCCACCCATGAAAACAACATCTACAGTAAACTTTAGAAAATATGTTGAACTCTTTAGCCTCCTGTTATTATTTTAGCCTATAATATTATTCTTATGTAGTGTATGGTTAATCACGTTTAATGCTATGATTTTAGCCTCTGCATTCTGGTCTATTTTGACCATTTCTGACGAGTAGGCTCTTCTTTAGGAAGGCTGAACAAACTCCTAAATCTCTCACAGCCAAAGACACATTTACGCCACTTAGAAGACATTGTCTTACGTAAAAAAGCAAACAGTTGTTGTCACTGAGCAGATTAGGTGTGAGAGGAACTACTTCTTCACAGCGTCAATGCTAAAGTGAAAGAGTTTTGCCGATCACCGCTCCGTTTGCTGCGCGGAGAAAGTGGGTGTGTACGTTAGCCTGGGGGCGGTGCTGGCAGCACAGGCACTTCCTGAAGTGGGCGGCTCACCCACGTTCATACGTATGAACGTGGGGACCCAGTCATTATCAGGGACAGGGCGGCGCAGCAGCTCAGAGAGCAGGGTTGAGGAGGAATACTGAGAGATGCGTGAATGGAGCAAAATACCACTTTGGGGGTGTTTTGGTGAGGAATTAACATTATAACATGCTTAAAAGCTCAAAAACATTGATTTTGCATGATATAGGCCCTTTAACACGTTTAACTGCATGTTGATGTGAGTGGACAATAATCGGTAAGAGTCACAGCAGCATGAGGACCGGCTGTTGTTATGCACCGGTCCTCCAGCTCATACCTGTATGGCAGGTGTTTCTCAGAAGGCAGTTAAAAATCAGAAGTCAGCCAGAGATACTGTTAAGTCAGGTTGGCTGCGTTGTAGGAGGTAATCCTACGTTGTAGGAGGTAATCCGACTATGAATTTGTTTGCCTCGTCTGCCAAGCGAAGCCACTTTTTTCTCCAGTTGAAAGGGTGACACAGAGCCATGCGGGATACAGAAGGGATGGCTTGAGTCCTCAGTTATACAATTCCAACATTACTTCTCTGTACTCCACACACTGGCTAAGGACTTTGGAACAGTAATCCTCCACCACAAAAATCTGCTGTTCACACTACTCCGGTCTCCCTCGACGCCAGGCTTCATGGATAAGCAGCTCCTTTACCTGGTAGCGATGCAGGTGGATGATAACTGGACGTGGCCACTGTCCTTTCTCCGGCTTGGCTGCCAGGGAGTAGTGCACTCTATCAATCTCCATCAGAGATGGAAGTGTCTCGCTGCCAAAAACCTCACATAGCAGACCAGAGAAGAATTCGGTAAGGTGACCAGCTTTGGTGGACTCTGCCACGCCAAGGATACGCAGTTTTGCCGCCGACTCCATCCTTCGAGGTCAGTCATTTTAGCTGTTAGCTTGGTGTTTTTTTCACGTAGGCTACAGCAGAAATTTTCCAGCTTGCTTACACGCCGGCTCAGGTCATCTGTAGCAAGATCCAAGGATGAGATTCATTGACTGTGTTCCTGTATAGTGAGTTGGACCTGGTCAAACTTTGTTTCCAGTGAGGTGAAAGAGCTTTTAAAGTTGGCAGCTAGTGCTCCGCGGTGCTGGTCAAGTAGCTTGGATATAGCTTCCATCGTCAGTCCAGACAATAAGTCTTTTTTTGCTGTTTTAGGGCTTTTAGCAGCCATCTTAGTGATAACTTGGAGTAAATGACTTAAACGAAAAAATATATCACATTTTTACTTAAAATATTATCGAGTAAAGAGTAGAAAAAGATGAAAAGTTGAAGGAGCCCTTTAGGCTCCTTCTACTCAATGTGGTTGCAAACCGAAAGTCCCTTAACCCTATATATTTGAGTGGTTCTCAAGTCCATGGGGGGAAAGTAAATCTCTTCAAATGTTGCTCCTCAATCCTGTCCCCTTTCCTTACAGCAAATCTGAACAATACTGATAGATGGCCAAAGGGTAAAGGATGGCTACCAGAGTTGGATTATTAAACCCGTCTCTCATGGAACGGTGAATGCAGAGGAATGCAGCGATTTTTAGTTTCCCCAACTTTTCTGATGAATGTTCGCGAAAATCAAGCTAGAATCTCCTCGCGTGACGAATGCTGAGGAACATTCATAAACATTGCAGTTATTGGGTTTCATCAAAGTTTGTAAAAGGTTCTAAAATAGTTTGCACACACATACTGATACCAACGTTCTAAAAGAATTTGGAACAATTTCAACATTTCTTTGCAAACAGAAAAACCGACCTTAAAAACTGTTTGCAAATTGTTTTGCAACCTTGTACGAATCTCGATGAAACCCAAAATCACAATGTTCACGAACGTTCCTCAGTATTTGCTGCATGATATACAAGCTCCAGGGAATGCTGAATGCTGATTAGCAGCAGCAACCTATAAATATTGTCCAATTTTTATGAAATTTCAGGAATATGTTCTGTTGGTCTTTAGCAAGAGCAGACTTGTGAAGCAGCAAAATTAAAAAAAAAAAAAAAATGCACCACCTCACTACAATATATGCTGACTCCTGTAATGATTTCCAAACTTATTAGAGAAGTGCGTAATGACAAAATTAATATGGTAAATTTTACTTTCAACTCATAATTTTTTGGGACTCCAGCCTGATACAAATGGGTATCTCATGGCACAATGACTCCTTGTGAGAACAGTCAAGTACATTGTAAGTTAGAGAGATGAAGTAGGACTAAGCAGTGGTACTTGCTACAGTAGCTTTGAAGAAAGAAAGAAAACTTTATATTAATGCCTTACTGAGGCATAAAGTCTAAAGAAACATTTGCCATACCTTAATAATTTTCACTAGGCAACAGGGAAAACAAAGACCTAACTAGGATACTACTCCAACTAGGGGCACTGGACCGAGAAAAGCTGAGACAATTTGAGCCACAGTTGTGAGCACTTCCTTATTGACTTCATTTTTAAGCTTCACCACTTATTTAGTTGCAACAGATGCAGTTCCCTAAAACACAGAGAATCAGCAAGAATATATGGCATTCTTTCAAGTGACATCCCTCACTACTAGTTTCCCCCAAGGCTTCCTTAGTATGTCTGAAGACCAATAGGTGATTGTTTGTTTTATGGCACCAACAAAAAGTAAATTAAGTACAAATTTGCAAAAATAAATAAATAAAGGTGCAGAAATATGACAAAATATGCTAATTTAAAAAGATCACAAATTAGCCAGAAGGAAGTCCCAAATTTATTAAAAAAAAGGTTACAAATTCATGAGAAACAAAAGCAAATTATGAATAAGGAAAACATATCACTTTAAAAAAAAGTCATAAATTTCAAAAAAAGAACTGCAAGTTTACTAGAACTGTGCTGCGCATTTGTGTAAATTTTTGACTTTTTTCTATAATAACAGTGCATCTGGAAAGTATTCAGTGACTTCACCTTTTCTGTATTTTGTTATGTTACAGCCTTATTCCAAAATGGATTAAATTCATTTTTTTCCTCAACATTCTACACACAATACTCCATAATGACAATGTGAAAAAAGTTTGGGGTTTTTTGGCAAATTTATTAAAAATAAAAAACTAAGAAGTCACATGTACATAAGTATTCACAGCCTTTGCCATGAAGCTCAGAATTGAGCTCAGATACATCCTGTTTCCACTGATCATCCTTAAGATGTTTCTACAGCTTAACTGGAGTCCACCTGTGGTAAATTCAGTTGATTGGACATGATTTGGAAAGGCACATGTCTGCCTATATAAGGTCCCACAGTTGACACTGCATGTCAAAGCACAAACCAAGCATGAAGTCAAAGGAATTGTCTGCAGACCTCCAAGACAGGACTGTCTTGAGGCACAAATCTGGGGAAGGGCACAAAAAAATTTCTGCTGCTTTGAAGGTCCCAGTGAGCACAGTGGTCTCCATCACACGTAAACGGAAGAAGTTCAGAACCACCAGGACTCTTCCTAGAGTTGGCCATCCGTCTAAACTGAGTGATCAGAGAAAAAGGGCTACTTAGTCAGGGAGGTGACCAAGAACCCGATGGTCACTCTAGCAGAGCTCCAGCATTCCTCTGTAGCGAGAGGAGAACCTTCCAGAAGGACAACCATCTCTGCAGCAATCCACCAATCAGGCCTGTATGGTAGAGTGGCCAGATGGATTCACAGATCATGAGAAACAAAATTCTCTGGTCTGATGAGACAAAGATTGAACTCTGGCATGAATGCCAGGCGTCATGTTTGGAGGAAACCAAGCAGCACTCATCACCATTCCAATACCATCCCTACAGTGAAGCATGGTGGTGGTAACATCATGCTGTGGGGATGATTTTCAGTGGCAGGAACTGGGAGACTAGTCAGGGTAAAGGGAAAGATAAATGTAGCAATCTACAGAGACATTCTGGATTAAAACCTGCTCCAGAGTGCTCTTGACCTCAGACTGGGGTGACAGTTTATCTTTCAGCAGGACAACGACCCTAAGCACACAGTCAAGATATCAAAGGAGTGGCTTCAGGACAACTTTGTGAATGTCCTTGAGTGGTCCAGCCAGAGGCCAGACTTGAATCCAATTGAACATCTCGAGAGAGATCTGAAAATGTCTGTGCACCGACACTTCCCATCCAACCTGATGGTGCCTGAGAGGTGCTGCAAAGAGGAATGGGCGAAACTACCCAAAGATAGGTGTGCCAAGCTTGTGGCATCATATTCAAAAAGACTTGAGGCTGTAATTGCTGCCAAAGGTTCATCAACAAAGTATTGAGCAAAGGCTGTGAATAGTTATGTACATGTGATTTCTTAGCTTTTTATTTTTAATAAATCTGCAAAAATCTAAAAAAAAAGAAAAAACTTTTTTCATGTTGTCATTATGGGGTGTTGTATGTAGAATTTTGAGGAAAAAAATTAATTTATTCCATTTTTAAATAAGGCTGTAACTGCAGAGGAGCTGGGCAATGAAGAGGCGATTTGGTTTAAAAGCGAAGTTTTAATGTTCAGCTCTTCTAACAAGTCTCATCTGGTGCAGAGAGTGGCAGAAGGGAAAAAGAGACAGAATCTCGCCAACTCACTGATTATATACAAGCACACAACAAAAGACATGCATAACAAAGGCTGACATCCCTCATTATCTTAATCCCCCCATTGTCTTGGTATTTCCTCTCCTCGCCTTGGGGGGTGAGGGTGGCTCGTCCGGTCTCCCCCGCCGCGTCCAGGAACGTCTTTGTTCTTCACTCGGCGGGTGAGATTCCTTTGTCCTTTCAGAGGTGTGAAGTTCCTTACATATGTAATCACCAAACATTTCCACTTGCTCTAACATATGTAGGTTATGGAATATATGGTTAATATAGACCACAGGCCCCCCAAACAACTAAGAAAGGACAACAGAAAGGTTCACAGTCTAGGATAGTTATTACGACATACTACGTGTTACAGCTGTTGCCACGGAAGAAACTTTCCAGCAGCCATGCTCCTAAGAGAGTTCAGTGGTAAACATAGCAGCATAGTAAAATCATAAGTCAGTCCTAAACTGTTGCAACACAATTAGTGAATAATTGTGGAGTGGTTGGTGTCAGTCCCTGTGCTGTCTGGGTTTAATTCTTCTCCCAAAACTGCTGTAGGTTGGTTTAGGCGTCCTGCTGGGACCTTCTTGTGAGGAATCTGCAGTGTGGGAAGGAGAGAGGTTATTTGTTCCCTGCCTGGGGGCTGAGTCTTTTCTCTTGGGGGGTCTACCTCGCCGAGGTGCTCTCGCCAACTGTGCAGGTTCGTCTTTCAACAAGAAGGCAGGTTTAAGTCTGTCAATGCTGACTGTTTCTTTTCTATCCCCATAATCAAGCACAAAGTGTTTATCACCATGTTCCAGCACTCTGAATGGCCCATCGAATGCTGGGCGTAATGTTGGTTTTAGAGCTTCATGCTTAACAAAAACAAACTCAGCGTTTTTTAAAGTTTGAGGGACAAAAACCCGTGGGAAGGAGTGATGAGCTGGACCGGGGAGAGAGTTCGGTCCGTTGCTGCCTAAAAACCTTGGGACTGGAAGGCGCCCTGGCTCTGGGTTCTCTGGCAGAAATTCACCTGGGAGCCTGAGAGGTTGTGCAAAAACTAATTCTGCGGGAGAGGCGTCTAGATCCTCTTTAGGTGCAGCACGCAACCCCAATAAAACCCAGGGAAGTTTATTTACCCAATTTGTGTCCGTTAGTGAGGCTCTGAGGGCAGCCTTTAGAGACCTGTGAAAACGCTCGCATAACCCATTAGCCTGAGGGTGATAAGCAGTGGTGCGATGAATTGTTGCCCCTAAGCTGTTGGACATGGCTGACCAGAGCTCTGAGACAAATTGAGGCCCCCTATCGGACATGATGTCCGATGGGACGCCGAAACGTGCCACCCAGTTTGTCAAAAAACGCGAGCGACTTCCTCCGCTGTGGTTGCCGCTAGAGGGACTGCCTCAGGCCAGCGTGTGGTGCGGTCTATCATTGTTAACAATGTAACATTACAAAATGTGTAAAAAGTGAAGTGCTGCGAATACTTTCTGGATGCACTGTAAATATTTTCTATGGTAAACTGCCAATTTTTAGAATAGTTGAAACCACTTAACCCACTCTCTACAATGATGGGTTCCAAGCAGACCTCGTTATTCAGCCCCCTGGTGCTGTTCACATTTTTATTAGTTCACCTTCCCAAGTTTATATCAATGACAGCTTTCCCGACAGTCAGTAGTGATGAGACTGATCTCTTGGAGGTCCTCCACTGGCTTTAATGCTGCTCCAGCAGTTTACCAGCTGGTACCAAGAACAAACAGCTCATCTGCCCCACTTCTGGGCAATGGAGCCCTGTTGAGGCAGATACGCAATAAGAAAATATCCTCAATTTAATGAACAGACACAAGCACACTCAGCATGCGGGAGGTGTAGAGCGGTCGAAAAAAAATCCTGCCAACTTTTTTAATTGATAATTTATTGAAAACATAGGCACATAAGTACAGTATAAACTTAACTCATTTCAAGGTGCAAATATTTCTCCCCTCTGGCCTAAACAATTACCTCCTATACAGTTCTAAAACATACAGTGCATCCAGAAAGTATTTACAGCGTTTCACTTTTTCCACATTTTGTTATGTTACAACCTTATTCCAAAAGGGATTAAATTTATTTTTTCCAAAAAAAAAAATTACACACAATACCCCATAATGACAATGTGAAAAAGGTTTGTTTTGTTTTTTTTAGATTTTTGCAAATTTATTAAAAATATAAAGCTAAGAAATCACATGTACAGTACATAAGAATTCACAGCCTTGGCCATGAAACTCAAAATTAAGCTCAAGTGCATCCTGTTCCCACTAATCATCCTTGAGATGTTTCTACAGCTTCACTGGAGTCCACCTGTGGTAAATTCAGTTGATTGGGCATGATTTGGAAAGGCACATGCCTGTCTATATAAGGTCCCACAGTTGACAGTGCATGTCAGAGCACAAACCAAGCATATAGACTGTACAAGACTGTACAACCTAAGCAGGGCTGCTCGCAGAGATAGCAAAAAGACGTAACAAACTAATAGTTTTTTTTGAATGCAAAAGATGCAATAGACTTACACAATGGTCCTCTCCGGCATACAACTAGGAACATACCGGTCGCTATGGAGGGTGAGAATATGTATGGGCACATAATCATACCATGTAGGATAACTAAATAGACGGTTATGCTGTTTCATCCCACCTAGCAACAATGCTAAAATATATAAACACTGTGTGTGTTTATATATTTACATATTTATTCCATCTAGCTACAATGCTCTGCACTGGGTGTGTTTATATTTATATATCTATATATTTATTCCATCTAGCTACAATGCTCAGCACTGGGTGTGTTTATATTTATATATCTATATATTTATTCCATCTAGCTACAATGCTCCGCACTGTGTTTTTATATATCTACATATTATTCCATCTAGCTACATTGCTCCGCACTGTGTGTGTTTATATACTTGCATATTTATTCCACCTAGCTGCAATGCTCCGTACTGTGGGTGTTTATATATTTACATATTTATTCCATCTAGCTACAATGCTCTGCACTGTGTGTTCATATATTCATATATTTATTCCATCCAGCTACAATGCTCTGCACTGTGTGTCTGTGTGTGTGTGTGTATATATATATTTTATAGTAATATGTACATATGTATATTAGCTGCTCTTGCTTGCTTGTTTTTTTTTTTTTTTTTTTTTTTTTTTTTTCTTGCCTTCTGATTGTTGCTCTGAGTGTTGCTATCCCTGTGCTGTTGCAATCCTGGAATTTCCCCGTTGTGGGACTAATAAAGGCTTATCTTATCTTATCTTATCTTATCTTATATAGTCAAAGGAATTGTCTGTAGACCTCCGAGACAGGATTGTCTCAAGGCACAAATCTGGGGAGGGGTATGGAAAAATTTTTGCTGCTTTGAAGGTCCCAATGAGCCCAGTGGCATCTATCATCCATATATGGAAGAAGTTCGAAACCACCAGGACTCTTCCTAGAGCTGGCCATCCGTCTAAACTGAGTGATCAGGGAAAAAGGGCCTTAGTCAGGGAGGTGACCAAGAACCCAATGGTCACTCTGTCAGAGGTCCAGCGTTCCTCTGCGGAGAGAGGACAACCTTCCAGAAGGACAACCATCTCTGCAGCAATCCACCAATCAGGCCTGTATGGTAAAGTGGCCAGACGGAAGCCACTCCTTAGTAAAAGGCACATGGCAGCCCACCTGGAGTTTGCCAAAAGGCACCTGAAGGACTCTCAGACCATGAGAAACAAAATTCTCTGGTCTGATGAGACAAAGATTGAACTCTTTGGCATGAATGCCAGGCGTCATATTCGGAGGAAATCAGGCACCACTCATCACCAGGCCAATACCATCCCTATAGTGAAGTATGGTGGCGGCAGCATCATGCTGTGAGGATGTTTTTCAGCAGCAGGAACTGGGAGACTAGTCAGGATAGAGGGAAAGATGAATGCAGCAATGTACAGAGACATCCTGGATTAAAACCTGCTCCAGAGCACTCTTGACCTCAGACTGGGGTGACGTTTCATCTGTAAGCGGGACAACGACTCTAAGCACACAGCCAAGATATCAAAGGAGTGGATTCTGGACATCTGTGTGAATATCCTTGAGTGGCCCAGCCAGAGCCCAGACTTGAATCCAACTGAACATCTCGAGAGAGATTTGAAAATGGCTGTACACCGACGCTTCCCATCCAACCTGATCGAGCTTGAGAGGTGCTGTAAAAAGGACTGGGTGAAAGTGCCCAAAGATAGGTGTACCAAGCTTGTGTCATCATATTCCAAAATACTTGAGGCCGTAATTGCTACCAAAGGTGCATCAACAAAGTATTGGGCAAAGGCTGTGAATACTTACTGTATGTACCTGTGATTTCTTAGTTTTTTATTACCTCCGCCAAGGAGGTTATGTTTTCATCAGCGTTGGTTTGTCTGTCTGTCTGTTTGTTTGTTAGCAAGATAACTCAAAAAGTTATGGACAGATTTTCATGAAATTTTCACAGATTGTCACAAATGGGGTATCCTGCAGATGATTACATTTTGGTGGTGATCCGGATCACCGTCTGGAAAAAAAAAAAAAACCCAAGCATCACAGTATAGCTAATATATGCCACTTGCGAATGGCATTTTTTTCATGGTCAAGGAATCTATAAAGTTAGACAAAATAAATGTAGGATTAATATTTATGATGTTAAACACTGTATGGGGGGAACTGTGGCCCTTGGCGGAGGTCTGCGCTCTCCGAGTGCTTTTCTAGTTTTTAATAAATTGGAAAAACTAAAAAAAAAAAACATTTTTCACATTGTCATTATGGGGTATTGTATGTAGAATTTTGAGGGGTAAACAATGAATTTAATCCATTTGGAATAATGTCACGATCTGAGCACGAGGGGATTCCACCGGGCTCAATTTTTTTGCCTCTTTCAGGTAAAAACAGTGAATTACCTTATCTTAACTACTGTGTAGAAGTCTGGGGAAACACCTACAAGTCCAACCTACAGGCAATATGCACATCACAAAAAAGAGCTATAAGGATAATAAACAATGCAGGATATAGAGACCATACTAATTCGTTGTTCTTAAAGTCATATGTCATAAAGTTCATCGATTTAGTTAAATTTAAGACAGCACAAGTAATGTACAGGGCAATTAACAATCAACTCCCAACTAATATACAAATGATATTTAAAAAAAGAGACAATGATCATAATTTGAAAGGAGACTTAAACTTTACAAAACCCAAGATACGTACAACCAACAAAAGTATGTGCATATCTGTCTGTGGGGTGGATTTGTGGAACAGTCTGGAGCTGGAACTGAAACTATGTACAAACAGAAATCAATTCAAAAAGAGGTATAAGCACCATTTGCTGAAAGGATATACAGTATGTTAGAAGGGTAGTATTTATATGTACGATTCATTATGTTCACTCTGGGACATTATGGGACACTATGGAATGGTGGGTGGGACAGCACTGTGTATATCTGTGTTGTTTGAGACTGGTTTTTGGATGTATGGACTTCATTGTATGTTAGAATGGATGGGTGTTAATGTTGATTTGTAAAAAATACAGTAAATTGTTTACTTGGGATCTTAAAGGTGGAAATTTGTATAAAATTCACATGGGTGTATCTATGGAAAAGAGGAGTTGGAATTAATAAGTGTTCACTTCTTCCTTCTCCCTTTCGAACAGTGTATACTGTAACTTTATTGCATTTGCCATTTGCTTGTTTTTTGTTATATTTTTGTGTTCGAAATAAACTATCTATCTATCTATCTATCTTTCATATTTGTACAGTGTTGTCATTTTGAGTGACAATTCCTGTTATTTTATCCTTGGTTGATTTGTCACATATTCTATATTGTTTCTTAGTATGATTTATTTTCTTGTTTACGTCATTATAGTTTGTTATTCACATTTTTGAGGTTACTTGTCTTTATTTTGCCATTTCTTTATATTTTTATTCTATTGTGCTCTCCCTCGGGGTTGACAGCTCTCAGTGATGTTTCCGGGTTGTTGCTCCGTGTGGGCAGGGTCCCTGTCAGCTGTCAGCCCGCTCTCATTACTCCCAGCTGGTCTAAATTGTATCTTTGTTTTCCCCTGCCCGCTCAGGTGACCCACACCTGCTATCACTTGTTTCATTTGTTTCTAGCCTTATTTAAGGGCTGTTTTGTTTTGTTTTTTCATTTCTGGTTGCCGGAGTGTTAACCCTTAGAGTGTGAGATTTCGTGTGCCCCTAGTGGCAGAGTGCAGTGCTGCACCTGTCATCTCACTCTGACATCTCCCGGCTGCACTGAGGATTTGTACTGCTTTGTACTGATCTGCCAGTTTCAGAAGGTGGCAGACATGTGTTGGAGGACTCAATGGATGACACGCAATACACCAAAGAAGAAGAACTCCTCATTCCCTTTTCCTGTTTACATCCTTTTAGCCCAGAAAGCTAATATGGCTGCCGTCCATCGTCGTACACCGTCACTTAGACGGTTTTGTACACGGAAAATAGCTGCAGGATACAAGCGAAATTTATGTGGAATAATCATAAGACTTTGTAGATGTGGTAGAGAGCATAAATGACTGAGAGAATGCAAAATAATGACCACGATGGACTAAAGCGCACCGACCACCACAGCAAGCGAGTCCCCTTAGGTGCCAGTAAGTGACAAATTTCTTTGTTTTTTTAAATTGTACTGATTTCTTGTTCATATACCTTGAAGATAAGACCGTAACGTACCACTGTACAAAAAACGGTGTCAAAAGACTGAACCATTCTTTGTGTAAATATGTCCAAAGTCCGCTTTTGACTGAGTTATGTAATTCAATATAGCTGCCACAGCATTATGCGAATTAGATGCATAAAATCACTCCTGTCTGAAACTATGGATCATATTTTACATCTTTCTAATTGACAGTAAGCCATTATCTCTACTTTCAAGTTATAGCCTTGGAAATCTGAACTATTTTATTGACAAAAAATGTTTACCACTCTTGACCACTAAGGATTATGTCACAATTTGGCGACAGTCACACTCAAAGCCTTAAGTTCTTCTTTCTCGTCTCCACCAGAACCCAGCCCTTGTTCTGGTGAGCTTATTCATAAGTTTGTTTGTTTGTTTGTTTGTTTGACAGTTTGGATTTTTGTGTTGGTGCACTTTGTGTTGTTTCTTAATAAATTTCACAAACTAGCAGTTCAGCATCTGGGCATTTCTTTCTACCCTGAGGGGCAACTCATGACAAACTAGAAAAGCACTCGGAGAGCGCAGACCTCCACCAAGGGCCACAGTTCCCCCCATACAGTGTTTAACATCATAAATATTAATCCTACATTTATTTTGTCTAACTTTATACATTCCTTGACCATGAAAAAAATGCCATTCGCAAGTGGCATATATTAGCTATACTGTGATGCTTTTTTTTTTTTTTTTTTTCCAGACAGTGATCCGGATCACCACCAAAATGTAATCATCTGTAGGATACCCCATTTGTGACAATCTGTGAAAATTTCATGAAAATCCGTCCATAACTTTTTGAGTTATCTTGCTAACAAACAAACAGACAGACAAACCAACGCTGATGAAAACATAACCTCCTCGGCGGAGGTAATAAGGCTGTAACATAACAAAATGTGGAAAAAAATGAAGCGCTGTGAATACTTTTCGGATGCACTGTAAAACTAGAAAAGCACTCAAAGAGCACATAACTACCCAAGTCTCCTTCCGTCCCTCATGGATCTCTTCCAAAATGTAATGGGTTTGTGTGTAGGCCACGAGCCAGTTCTGGTGAAAACTGTATCAAAGTCTATCTAGTAGTTTTGGAGTATTCTTGCTAACACTCTGTGAAAAGATAAGAGCCTTGGTGGAGGTATGCATTGTTGGATCATCACCAAAATGTAATGGGTTTCTCTCTAGCCCAAGGACCACCTCTGGTGAAAGTTTCATCAAAATCCATCCAGCACTTTTTGCGTAATCCTGCTAACAGACAGACAGACAAACCACCCCGATTACATTACCTCCTTGGCAGAGGTAATAAGTACCTAATCTCCTCCATTTGATGATGTGCCTAAATGAAAAACATCGAAGGCCAGTTGTGATTTTCTTTTTTGAGGTGAATCTGTTTAAACAACGATCGAGGGAACGTCATTGGGATTATGCAGGGAAACCCATGGGTTTCCTAATAAAACACCAAATATAAATCTGAGACCCACCATCGCTATTCCCTGGGTATCATTTGTACACATACAAATTAACTAGATCCGATGGAAAGCGATAAAAAAGACTTTCCTGTGGTTTTATCCTGCCTGTTATGACAACTTTCCACCGTGCATGTAGTGACCATGCTCAAAGTTGAAATTTATGCCACTCTAATCCATTGACTATAAAAAAGTTGGTAAATGTATGAAAAGTGTTCTAATCTAGAAACACATTGGCAGCAATAAGGCTGTCTATGCTTAAGTCACCGATCTCATGAACGTGCAGAACGACGCATGGCGGTATCAAAAAGTGACGATTTCAGTGTATTTTTATGGCAATGTTAGCTAAATTTAAACACAGAAAATGTCGAATTGGTGTGCAACTGGCTCATGTAGCCATCACCATCTTATGAAAGATGGTGATGGCAATCAGAATACAAGTTTTTTAGGTTCATATTGGCCACCAGAGATTGCCAAAGGAGGAGTTTATGGGCTGCCTTTTCATATGAGTTGGCTGAGGGATGACATGACCCACATCTCCGCCTGGCCACAGATGGAGCTTGCTCCTGCTGCAGGTATGTCTGTTTACCAAACTATGACTCTTATTTATCAATAAAAATAACTTGCCTACACTTAAAGCGAACATGCGAAAAACACCAGAATTTGCATCAGAGGGAGTTAATAGCTAAAATAGCATTAGCATAGAAACGTGTCGGCTTGGTAGGAATATTAATTCCAATTTGAGCTGTTTATCAGCCTCAGAGTAAACATACAGTGATCCCTCACTTATCGCGGTTAATGGGTTCCAGAACCGACCGCGAAAAGTGAAAAACCGCGAAGTAGCGTCACCCCAATGACGTCATCCATAAACAATACGTACGTTCATTCTCTCACTCTCATATGATACGTGTGTGTGTGTGTACGTGTACATACATACGTAGATGTAAACAAAGTGTTCATAAATATGTTTTTAGAACTCTTTTATTCTTATAACAAAATACGTAACTCAAGATGAAAATGATTTACTGCACAGGTTAATGAGAGCTTTACTGCTCCTCAGGTGACGCCTCATCGTGAGGTGCTGGAGGCGCAGGATCATCGAGGGCAGCTTCCGATAGAGCTGAAGCTGCAGGAGGCGGCGTAGTGCCTCGACGGGAAGACTATTTCGCACAAAATGGCACAAGAGAACAGCAAAAAGTTCCACGCGGCGAGACTAAGTAACACGAGCGATAAAAAGCAATGAATGCGGTCTTTCTTCCCTTCATGGGTGCTCGGCAGGAAGAGGAGGTGGGTGAGACGTCTCGGCCAATCAGCTTGCGGGGTGAAACGTCTCGGCCAATCAGCTTGCGAGATTTCCGAGCCCAGCCAACACGACAACAGCGAACAGAGAGTTGTGCTGCTCTCCGTGTTGACACGTGATGGTCTAATGTAGTCTCCCTGCCTTCTGCTAGCGCCCGCCCATTATTTCTCAATTTTGAATTTTTGATGAATATTTTTGAAAAATCCGCGATGCACTGAGGGCGCGAAAGGTGAAGCGCGAAGTAGCGAGGGATCACTGTATTAACATTGCAATTAAACTGGTTTAAAAATAAAGGTGCCTTCACACCAAACGCGAACAGGCTGCTCGAATCCATACAAAGTCAATGGAAAGACGCAAGCACACGCGAAATCGCGCATTCACGCTCACATCCAAGGGATAGCGCTCGCTTTGAGATTCTGCCATCACCGGAATAAAAGTATTAACATTGGAGAGTAGACTAGTTTGAAAATGAGACTCACTCACCTGGAGACAGGAGGACCAGGAGCTCTTCAGCTGAATCGGGATTTCAGAATTATTTACCCATGGTTTCCTGCCATGGACGTGCTAACAAGGCTAGCAAGCTAGCAGTGGAAACACTCATCATCTTACAAAGTTTTGGAGACAGGGACAACTTTTTCAGGTGAGCCCTCCATCTGATAATGTAAACCTAAAGCATGACGTTATTTTGGGGATATCCACAGTAGGTTGAACACAGCTACATTAGTTTTAAAGGTACACTACCGTTCAAAAGTTTGGGGTCACCCAGACAATTATTTTGTGTTTTCCATGAAAAGTCACACTTATTTACCACCATGAATTGTAAAATGAATAGAAAATATAGTCAAGACATTCACAAGGTTAGAAATAATGATTTGTATTTGAAATAATAATTTTTTCCTTCAAACTTTGCTTTCGTCAAAGAATCCTCCATTTGCAGCTATTACAGCATTGCAGACCTAACATGATTGCAGAAGGGTTTTCTAATCATCCATTAGCCTTCTGACGCAATGAACAAACACATTATACCATTAGAACACTGGAGTGATAGTTGCTGGAAAATGGGCCTCTATACACCTATGTAGATATTGCACCAAAAACCAGACATTTGCAGCTAGAATAGTCATTTACCACATTAGCAATGCATAGAGTGTATTTCTGATTAGTTTAAAGTTATCTTCATTGAAAAAAAGTGTTTTTCTTTCAAAAATAAGGAAATTTCTAAGTGACCCCAAACTTTTGAACGGTAGTGTAGCTTCGCCTGTCTGCATCTCACTCAGATGGTGAATTCATGTCTATTCGTGTGTTTACATTGAGTTATAATGAGACCTATGAGATGACTGTTGTGAAATGCGCTAAATAAATAAAGTTGAATTGAATTAATTGTGCCACACGAAAAATTCGTCCATTCACGTTTGGTGTGAAAGCACCTTAAGACTGACACTCACCTGCTGACAAATGGACCAAAGCTCTGTAGAGCTAAAACGACGTGTCGGGATTATTAATTTTTTTTTTTTTTACTAGTGTAAACAAACCACGTCTCCTACATGGGAGACGGGAGGCTCTTTTTCCTGTGAGTGCCGGTGGATAAATTTTTCAAACCTAAACTTGAAGGCTTTTGGGGATTTCCACAGCAGGTACAATTTATTTTCTATTATTGGAGTGTTCTGTAAATGTACAGCCAAGTTGGTGCATTTATTTGTTTTTACAAATATCAATAAATATTGTTTCTGGACACCCTGTTGAATCATTCTTCCACATACTGGCTGGTAAACAGTAGGGACACTTTTTGAGATCACAAATTTAAAGTTTTTGATCATATCTGATCCGATCTTGCGGTGAAAGCTCTTCATAATATTGATATGCCGTATTGTTTCAATGGTAAACTGCCGGTTTTTGTTATCTCCACGCTTTGCGTGTTTGTGTGAAGTACCTGGATGTGTAGACACAAAACAGTGTTACTTGCCGACCATCAAGGGGTGTAGACAGAACGCCATGTGATGTGGTGACATGTCTGCAAATCCTCAATATCATATAGTCGATGAAGCACATGCTGTATGCTAATTTGCTTGCAAAGAGATAGATGTCCTCCACAGTACATACACATACACACACAGGAACACCTACTGTGTACACACTGCAGTGCACATTCATGTGCACACATTTTGTCCACAGACCTCTTGAGAAGCACTCATCGCTAAGAACTGAATGATGTTCCCTGCTGCTAAAATCTATAGAAGAATGAACATAGACAACATCGCCTCTTAATGGTCCCCTAACAATACTCACACACATGCACACATTCTGTAGCTTTGACAACTCATACACACTATGACACATCCTGGCAGTCCACAACTCCCGACACAAATTAAAAACGGTGTCCATTTTGTCAGCTGCCGCGTCTAATGTCTCCTCTCCAATTCGAGAATAAAAATCAATCACTTCATAGGAATCGTGTTTTAAAGTATGCACAACTGATTACTTGGGCTTGTTTTCAAAAGACAGAATCTGTTATTGTCATGATCTGGGCACTTTCTGTGTTTTTTATCGTTGTTATTATTATTATTTTTGTCTCCTGTGTTTCCCTGGCTCCTCTGTGTTTCCCCTGGTCTCTTGTGATATTGTGTGACCTGTGACTCCTTGTTTGTTCTCAATATTACTGTCCTTTGTGTCTTTGGTTGTTTTGTGCTTATCCCTTGTTGTCCTTGTTATTATTGTTAGTGCCTTCTGTGTTTCCCATGGTCCCTGGTCTTGTGTTATGTCCTGCATTATTCTCTTTTGTCATTGTTTGTGTTGCCCCAGTCCTTGGTTTTGTCCTCTGTCCATCCCCTGCCTAGTCTTGGGTTTTGTTTGTGTTGTGGAGGCACGGTGTGGGACTTCTCCACCCAAAGAAGAAGGCATGTTATGTCATGCATAACATGTCATGTTAATGTGCCACACAGGCTTTGTTCTAAACACAATGTATGATGGTCGGAAGTTCCGGGTCTCAGTGCATGGTATTAAAGATATAAAAGAGGAATGCACAGAGACCCGGGAGCGCTTTTACTGTACTGTATGTTGGCGATAGAATAAAGTTTCTGTGTCGTCCAGCTCATTGCCTCGCCTGCCTCCTTTCTCCACATTGGTGACCCTAACACGTGTCACAGAAAGCGAGCCGAGCACCGCCCCGGAGACTGCCTTGCAGGAGAGGACCAGTGCCGCATGCGTGGTTCAGTCCAGCTCCCAGACTTCTGGCTTCACAACCCAACCGTGTGGTTCTTGCACATAAAAGCCCAGTTCGCACTCTGTGGGATAACAACAGACGATATCAAGTATTACTACGTGGTCACTGCGCTGGATGCGCGTGCCACGCAACAGGTGACGAGCCTGCTCCAGGAGCCACCGGCCCAAGGAAAATATGAAGCGCTCAAGAGGATGCTTCTCCAGCGCTATACCCTTTCTGACAGTGAGAGCGCAGAGAGACTCCTAACATGTTTGGAGTTAGGTGACAAATCAGCAGTGGAGCTCATGGAGAGCATGTTGGTGCTGAGGGGGAAGGACAATGAATGTTTCCTGTTCACCTACTTGTTCCTCAGGAACCTACCGGCTACAGCGAGGGTGATCCTGGCCAACTCGCCGCGGCTGGTTGCTAAGGACTACCGCGCCCTGGCGCAGGAAGCGAACCGCATCATTTTGGCGAGCAGAACTCTCAGCGTGCAGACAGTGGCACCAGCATCCATGAGGGACTCCACCAAGGTCGAGAAGCCATTCATGGTAGCTGGGACAGACACCAGAAGATGAAGGGATGGGGCGATCTGTTTGTTTTTATCATCGCCGTTTCGGCTTGAGTGGCCAACACTGCCTGTTGTCATGCCAATTCAAGAAGCTGGGAAGATGACAAGTTCAGAATTCAGTGGCAGCTGCAGCCGATGGCGACAGGAACAGACTGCTTTATGTCATGGACACACGTTCAGGGAGATGGTTTTTGGTGGACTCCAGCTCCCAGAAGAGCCTCATTGTGCCGGTCAACGCAGACAGGGTGGCAGGACACAGCGGTCCCGAGCTCACGACTGCCAACGGATCCACCATCAGGACATTTGGCGAGCGGACACTGACAATATGCTTACACAGATGCAACTTTCAGTGGGAGTTTGTGATAGCTGCATGTTCCAGCCCCATTTTAGGCACAGATTTTTTATGTGCTTTTGGGTTATTAGTCAATGTTGCTAATAGGAGATTAGTGGACGCTGTCTCTTTTACCTCACTGCCCTGTACAGCTCGGGGAGCTGGGTCAGCAACACTGGCTAACGTTACAGCTCCAGGGGGTAAGTACCAACATTTGCTCACACAGTTCCCAGCACTCCACAGTCCCGACTTTTTTGGCTACGGTAATGAAACACGGGGTCAAACACCTTATAACAACAAAAGGCCCGCCGGTGTTTGCGCAACCTCAACGTTTGGACGAAGCTAAACTGGCCAGCAAGCAAGCGGAGCTTGCCAACTTAGAGCAGTTGGGCATCGTGAGGCGCTCCAGCAGCCCATGGGCATCCCTGCTACACGTGGTACCTAAAGCCGATGGGTCATGGTGACCATGCGGCAATTTCCAGTGCTTGAATAATGCCACAGAACACGATCATTATCCCATTCTGCACATCCAGGATTTTTCCATGCACCTGGCCGGGGCGCATGTTTTTTTGAAAGTCAATCTGGTCCGCGGATACCATCAGGTCCCGGTGCGTGTGGAAGATGTTCCAAAAACAGCTGTAATAACTCCTTTTGGTCTTTTCGAGTTTTTACGCATGCCGTTCAGATTAAAAGGCGTGGCGCAGACTTTTCAGAGGACGATGGACGCAGTGCTTCGTGACTTGTCCTTCGTTTTTGTCTACTTAGACGATATTCTGGTAGATAGCGCGTCCGAGGAGAAGCACATCGCCCATCTTCAAGACGGTTTTCCAGAGGTTGGAGGTGCACAGGCTGATAGTTAACTCGGTGAAGTGCCGGTTCGGTGTGCCAGAGATTGATTTTTTTGGGCCACTGCATTTTGCTGGAGGGCGCGATTCTATTACCGGATAAGGTGCGCGCTGTGTCGGACTTTCTGCATCCACAGACTGTGGGAGCACTACAGGAGTTTTTGGGAATGGTTAATTTTTAAAACCATTTCCTTCCCCAGGCAGCCCAGCTGATGCAGCCGTTGTATGCCGCACTTAAAAAAAAAAGAAGCCTGCGGAAGCCATCGACTGGACTCCTGAGCGAGTCCAGACTTTTACCAACGCCAAAACAGCACTTGCGGATGCCGTGTTGTTACCCCACCCGCTCACTACGAATGCATCATGTTGCCATAGGGGCAGTGGTGGAGCAGTACGTCTCAGGTTCGTAGGAGCTGCTCTCATTTTTCAGCTGAATTTTGCACAACAACGAACACAAATACAGCATGTTTGATAGAGAACTGCTGGCTCTCCACTGGCGATGCGCCATTTCCAGTTTTGGTTAGAGGGGTGCAAGTTCACC
This sequence comes from Pholidichthys leucotaenia, assembly GCA_020510985.1. Taxonomy (NCBI): domain Eukaryota; kingdom Metazoa; phylum Chordata; class Actinopteri; order Cichliformes; family Pholidichthyidae; genus Pholidichthys; species Pholidichthys leucotaenia. The sequence goes on along the minus strand of CM035849.1, from coordinate 69,930,982 downwards.
GCGTTTGTGGACCATAAGCCGCTGACATACGGGATGGCCAAGGTCTCGGAACCGTGGTCGGATCTGCAGTAATGGCATTTGGCCACGATTTTGGAGTTTACTACTGACATTCAACACGTTGCCGGTAAGCTCAACGTTGTGGCCAATTGTCAGACGCGCGCGTTAGTCTCCCCGTTCTACATGGGAATAGATTTCCCCACAATGGCTGTGGCGCAGGCCAGGGACGGGGACATTTGCGTGCTCCAGTCTGCGCCTACTGGGTTAAAGCTGGAGAGCAGGGTGGTACAAGAAGGGTGCCCTCCCTTGCTCTGCGATGTCTCCACCAGCCACCCGCACCCGGGGGTTCTGCACTCTTGGCGCTGTCGCGTTTTTGAGTCAGTCCATTCCCTTTCACATCCAGGAGCGCGCGCTTCGGTGAAGCTAGTGTGGGCAAAATTTGTTTGGCCGCGCTTGCACAAGGATGTGAAAGAGTGGGCTGCAGCTTGCATCACGTGCCAGCAGGCCAAAGTGCACAAGCACACCAGAGCCCCCCTCGAGCCATTCCAAATCCCAGCCAGGAGGTTCGACCACATCCACATGGATTTGGTGGGACCCCTCCCACCATCGCAAGGTTTTACTCACCTTTTAGCAATCATGGACTGCACCACGCGCTGGCCTGAAGTTGTCCCGCTGGCTTCTATCCCATCTGCAGAAGTGGCTCGTGCTTTTTTGTCGACTTGGGTGGCACAGTTCACATCCCTGTCGGACATCACTTCCGACAGGGGTCCACAATTTGTTTCAAAACTCTGGTCTGCAATGGCCCGGAGCCTGGTGGTCAAAATTCACCACACTATTGCGTACAACCCCCAGGCTAACAGGTTATGCGAGTGTTTTCATAGGTCGCTTAAAGCAGCGCTCAGAGCTTCGCTCACGGATGCAAATTGGGTTGACCGCCTGACCTGGGTTCTTTTAGGGTTGCGCTCCGTACCTAAGGAGGATTTGACAGCCTCCATGGCAGAACTCGTTTTTTTCTCAGCCGCTACGGATCCCCGGAGAGTTTTTACTGGAAAACCCCACACTCAAGGCTGATCCACCCATGCAATTTTTGCACAGTACGGAGACTTTTAAAGTACCAGGCCCGGCCCACCATTGTTTTCCCAGCACCTTTGTCCCAAAAAGCTTGCAGAACGCCAGTTTTGTTTTTGTCAGGTGCACCAGACCCCACTGCGCCCACCGACGACGGACTGTTCAGGGTGTTGGAACCTGGGGTGAAGCATTTTGTGTTAGATTTGGGGGGGCGTAGGGAGACTGTCTGCATCGACAGGCTGAAGCCCGCTTTTGTGTTGGCAGATGAGCAGGTGGTGTTGGCCCAAGCGCCCTGGCGCGGACGCCCACCGTTGATGGCTCCGCAAGTTGGTGATCCCTCGGCAGGGACCTGTGCTCGTGAAGCTGATGTGTTTTCTCCCCCTCCCTTTTTCCCTCCACAGACTGATGTGCCCTCCTGTACACGCTGCCAGCAGGGCAGTTCGACTGGATCGGCAACCCCCCCCCCCCCACTACAGCTGCTATAGGCACCGGCTTAAGTCCAAAGGATGAGGGGGTTAGTGCCCTTTCTGGGTGTTCAGGTGAGGGGGGGCTGTGTGGGGGCATGATGTGAGACTTCTCCACCCAGAGAAGAAGGCAACTGGGGAAGGGGGGGAAAATGGACCGAAAGAGGAGGTGTCACTGGGGGGTATCAGAAGGGACAGAAAGGACTATGTGCCCCCCGGGTAGAGGAATAAATGCCGGAGTCCCTGGAAGAAGAAGGGCGTGAGAGCGGCGCCGGCATTATGTCATTTTAATGTTCCACACAGGATTTGTACTAAACACAGTGTATGATGGTCGGAAGTTCCGGGTCTCAGTGCATGGTATTAAAGATATAGAAGAGGAATGCACAGAGCCCCGGAAGCGCTTTTACTGTACTGTATGTTGGAGATGGAACAAAGTTTCTGTGTCATCCAGCTCATTGCCTCGCCTGCCTCCTTTCTCCACAGTGTTCTTGTTTATCTATATTTCCCAGTCTCTCATGTTTTCCCTACCTGTAGCCTGTTTCTTGTGTGTTACCATTTAGTTCCTGATTTGCCCCCCAGCTGTTTTGCATTCATGTGATTATTGGTTACCCTATATATATCTGTCTCTGTCTCTATTCAATGTGGCGTCATACCAGGAATTACCCTCTAGCGTTTCGGTTATTTGTTTTGGAAATCTTTTGAGTGTTTGTGTGTTTTGGTTTTCACAAGCTCACCATTTGTTACAGCCTTCATGCTGCTTTTGCTTTTGCGTCTAGGTAAATAAAATCTTATTTGCACCGAAGTCCAGCCTGCAACCTGAGACCTGACAGTTGTATGCAAAACAGGTAAATCTACTGATGACTTTTTTCTTCCAAATAGATGAAAAATCTTTTTTTTTTTTAATAAAAATTTTTAGATAACTGATTTTGGTTCCTGAAATCTTTTTAAAGTTTATCCCCTACAACTTAAAAATCTTTCAAAAAGCTGAGAGATACACCCTACAGTCTTTGCTGAACAGTCGTGAGTGCTTGATGCTGATTTGTCCAACAAACAAAAAGTTTCACGCTCCAAGAAATCAGTTGAGACTATTCTTAATTCCCAAGATGTTCGCAGTACCTGGCGGTGTCTCCGGTTGTTGGAATGGTGGTCTCTCTTTATCCAACTCGTTATTGCAGCATTTGAGATAGGTATGCAGGGGACAACACGGAAGACGGTAAAGGTCATGGAGAAGGAGTAAAAAAAGTGGAACACAAGATGTGGAGAGGCACACATGAGAGAACGCCTGTTTCAACACTTCATAAGGTTTCCTTCAGCAATACTTGGTAAGGGTTAGGAAACTGACACTGGTTATCACCAGCCAAAAGCAACTTTCCTGGATTGTATTGCAACCCTTTGTGTTCATGCTGACATGCACAAATGCAAAATTTCATGAGCACAAATATCGTGTGTTGCTTCCCAAAAGGATGAGTTCCGATCATTATCGCATCACAGCGGTTTGATTGAAAATGAACATTGGAGAGCTACTGCCATGTGTCTGAGCCTATAGTATGTTCTCAAGGACACTTTGGCAAAGACGAATCAATCCAATTTCGATTAGTGCTTTTTTCTGAGGTACATTCACTCCATCCAAATCACAGTACTTGCATGTTTATAAAAAAACAACAACATCACAGTAAGATAGAGGATTAATATGAGAACAGTCACTAACCTCGTTTATAAAGTGCTTAAGTTCTTGGGTACATGCACCCTGTCGGCCCTGCAGGTGACCATGAACATGTAATATGCAGAAGTAGCTGTGATAATGGGGGATTTACATTGACAAAACAAAACTATGCACATATATTGAATGTATTCCTCTAGGCAAATAGTCGCCTTGGCTGCCTGCTCTATAATCTGGTAAAAAATCATCCGGGAGGTGAAAGGGTCGGGTCACAACAACAGCCATTTCATTACTGTGGCTCAAATGTCCCAGGATTCAATTCAATCACGGGGCAATTATTTTTCCTCAGATTCCACTCAGAGGGGAATTGCCTGTCGTTTGTTGCTGACCTTTTCACGCCATGGCCATTTATCCCGGGGAATAATTGTTCAGGTGGTTTCACTGTCATATCCCTGAGTGCTGCCGGCGCTCTGTGGTGAGCCGTCACCTATCCTGTTATCTCCTGCTGCCAAGAGGTGAGGGTGTGAGGCAGGAAGAGCACAAAGCACTGAAAATGTGACTATTCAATCAGGACATTTTATTAGTGGAGACTGAAATGGTTTTATTCTTAAACAAGTGCATCTAAAGACAAATACTCTGAGTATTTTAAAAGAACTGTTGAAAAAAAGTTTGCATTCTCGGGGTTATGACCATGAGACCTTTAAAAGTAATTTATTTTCCTGATATTTTCCACAAAGATCTATTTTGCACTGACAAACTGGCCATTCCTCATGTGTCAAAGACTAACAGAAGTGGATAAAATTATTATAGAGCCACTTAAATGATTCTCAGTAGTGCACATTTCGAAATATGTTTAGTTTCAGACAGTTTTTGATATTTTGGGGCTGAATGAGACAGGATGTCAAAAAATGTGGTTACTGTCATTTACGTCTTGTGTTTGTGAGGGATAGCCAATCAGAAACAAGGTTATTCATAGGAAGGGTAATCTTAAATGGATAACAGCTAAGTTAAAATAAACTGAAGGGCAGCACCAAGATTCACAAGGTATAAGGCTTAAAATACTCCACATTATGGACCCGGTAGAATGGACCCACAGTACAATTTTTGTTCATTTAGCTACTCTGTGGCAGTCTTCTCCCACTTCCTGTTTTCCTCTCCAGGAGCCAGGAAGCAATCAGCTGATTACCCTCTTTGGGATAAAGAAAACTAGTCTTGTTGTTGCTGTAATCCTCAACTCTGTGTCTCAGGGACCTACGTGTTTGCGGCTGCAGCCAGCCACCAGAGGACAATCAAGAGCCCAGGCTTCACGTGCACAAGCAGCTAGTTAGCAATTTAGCTTTGGTGCATTTCCGTGTTAGTTTCTGTACACTTTTCTTGCTTTTTCTTGGCATTTTCAGGTTAAATAAAGAGTCCATAACCACAAAGGCATGATGGTTGGTGAGTCCAGACAATAAATCCAACTCTAGCTTGACTACTTTGTTGTAAATTTCGTTGTGCTGTCCACAGTTTCATTGTGCTGTACAACTGTACAATGACAATAAAGCCTATTCTATTCTATTCTATTCTAAACAAATGTGAAATATCTAGCTAGATGATAACAAGGGCTGGACGTCCGTGCCATGGGAGTCTGGATTTTTAGGACCATCTCTTTTCAAACAGTGTATCCCTGTGGAAATTAAGGTATCCAACACAGTATTACAATTCTCACATAATATAAAAAGCCACTGATTTTAATTATAATTCAAAGATTACTAGAACACCGCTAATCGGAGTGATAGATATTCTGTGAAATATTTTAGTGTGATTTTCAGGGAATATAGTAACTCTAACTGGAATCACTATTGTCTAATCAGATTGCTTAGTTGGAACTAGCTGTTGTATAATAAAGACTTTTTTCACAGTGGTTTTCAATCTCCTCCATGGTTTAAAGTTGAACTGCTAATCAAGGACACCTATTAGTGCTAACTGAATTTCTCCATTTTCTCTGTGACTCATCTTTCATTCATTCATCTGTGAAAGGCACCGACCCCAACCACCATCTGTGTTTTACTTGTCTGCTTCTTTAAGGCTGCACCAGCCCCTCAAAGTGTGAATAATATTCAGAAAGGAGTAACATTTAAGTGGGAAAGCTTTTAGCACATTATCCACTGGCAATTGCAAAGTAATCTAATTTCCCGGCGCAGGTCTCTTATTAAATATCTGCAGCAGCGGATTTGCATTCGGGAGCCTCCTAATGGGTTTAGCTGCCAGGCGGATCTCTGGCTCAGTGTCTGTGTGAGCCTCCGTCTCTCAGAGAGAAGAGAGAGTGACACTGAGGACACACAAAATATGTAGTCGGCACTCAGGAAACAGGGATTTCAAGTGCTCTATCAGATCTCAATTTTGTAGACATGGATGTAGGGTCTTACTTTGCTGGTGCACAGTAAACCAAACAGCGTCTATGTTGTGTGCCCTAGAAGGAAAAAGAGAGGAAAAAACATTTTGTCTTGATAAACACTCTCCATTAGGTGACGTCTAGACCGGATTCAGTCTCTATCAAGTTAAAAGCAAAGGAAAACTATATATTCAATCAATCTTGAAAGCTCTTGTCTCTGAAATAAAATTGAATGAGTGACTAAGGATGGTAATAAGATGATAACAGTAAGCAGCCTGAGTCTGGCAGAGCTTCAGTATAGACTCCAGACCTCTCTGTTGTCACCATTGAACTGGACTGGGCTGCTACTGTTAGAGCTGCTGGTGGGTCCATAAAAATAATGTGAATTTCCTGTTGTCACGTGAAGGCTCTGTGTGTGTTAAAGATTAGGTGCTTACTGGTGTGTGTCATAGAAAGGATTAACCCAACATGGCTGCTCCTGAACTCAATGAGGTCCCTGTGTGTGTGCTTATGGTCATCTGTAAGAGTTTGGGTTTTAGAGCTTGGGAAAGGAGGGACAATTTGGAGAGTGTTCTCTTCATGACAAACTTTTAAAGTGGGCATATTATGTGCTTTTTCCACATGTTGACACAATTCCCAGAGATCTTAAAGGGGGTAACTGACTGAAAATTGTGTGTTTGTCGGTTTTAACCTTCTGAAATGCATCTTCTGGTCAAGTGATTATTGAAAAAAACACCAAAACACTCACTTCTCGAAAAACACACAGCCTTTATCTGTTATGCTTTGCACATAACCTGGAGTTAAGTCCACATGTTTAATTACTTTTAGGTCACCCTTTAAAATACCATTTATATTTTGCTGTTTGGTGTTTGTTTCTATTTTTGAATGCTCTTATTTTGGAAATCGCTTCCGGTGTTGTCCCTTTGTGGTTTTATTGTCTTAGGGTTTTGTTTCCTGTTTGTGCTTATGATTTGCTTTTTACTGTCATTAATTCAGCCCAGTTGTTCTTTATTTCCTAATTAATTGTTGCTTATTTAAACCGCTGTCTCTTGCTCCACATCATGGCAGCCTTAAGTCTTCAAGTGGTGATTCCCCGTCCGTTTATGACACGTATGCTATTTTTGTTCTACCTGTAAGTTATTCAGCGTTTTCGGCTTGTCTTTTGTTTCAGCCCTCATGCTGAGTTTAATTTCCTATTAAAGCTGTTTAAACATGCTCCTGCGCCTGAGTCCATAATTATGCCTATCAGGGCGACCCATGACAGTAGGCTGCCGTCAAAACAGGACTCAGCAGGAGCCATTTACCTGGGCTGGTGTCTGAGCGAGGAACAACTATGGACCACTAAGGGATTGTGGAATTTGGTCTTTGCAGCCCACAGCTGTGGCAATCCTGAGGCTGCTCGGAGTTTGTGGACGGTTGCAGCCCGCATTCACCAGCTCACTTCTCGTTGTCTTGGGTCTCATCCTCCTTGTCGCTGCCCACTTCTTTATGGGAGACCCAGTGAGCTGCCGGGTTGGTGTGCTGATGGAGGAGGCTCTGCTGGCTGTCGACGGGGAAAAGCAAGAAGAGGATATTGCTGGAAGATGGGGCTCACAGCGGCATCATTGACCCCGACAATTCAGCTCTGTTTCCTCCACTTCACCACCACCACCCCCCCACGCTGCAGATTCTCGCCGTCCTTCGCCGACCCCCGGAAATGTTCCCTCCACTGTGCCCTCCGGGGACCCTGCTGTAGTTCCCCAGGATGCTACAGCTACCTCACCAGAGGCTGTTTCTCCTCCATTGTCTGAGGTGGGTTGCAGCGAGGAGCTGTGGGAACTCATCGCAAATGCGGGGGCATGTTACAAGCTTTTTCCCAGGGGGATGAGTGGCAGAGCGAGGCCCTGAAGGAGGCTTGGCGGCTTGTTGCTTTGAAGCCGCATGTGGCAAGAGATCTTCCTTCAATTCTCATTGAGGTTTTTCTCTCCTCTCCGCCAGAGGTGAAGGGACTGGCAGCTCCTGGCTCTCCAGAGACAGTGACCCCCACAGCTTCAACGCCAGCCGTCTTCTCACCGCTCTCCATGTCCGGAACAACTTCCTTGTCAGAGCCCTTCAGTAGCCACCCTGCAGGACATGTCCAGATCACCAGCAAAAGTGGCAGTAGCAGCAGCACCAGAGCAAGGAATAAGGCAAGTACATTCTCCTCATTTTTTAACATCTGTGAGTGAGGTTACTTGCCTTGTTCCCGATGAGGGGACTTAGCGGCAGTCACAGAATGACACCGAGCCCCACCATCTGTCTCTTCTGCTGTCCCAGTTTGCCCTCTCATCTCTTCTTCTCCTCTTCTGTCCAAGGTTACCTCCATCCCCACAGCCTCCACATCCAAGGGGATGAGTTCTCCTGTAGAGATGGCTGCCCTTCACGTGCACGCTCCTGCAGAGATAGTTCCCCTTCATGTGCACACTCCTGCAGAGACTGCTTCACCTTCAGTTCCCCCAAGGTCGTCTCCCAGGCAACTTCACCCAAAGCCGCCTTGTCCGCTGCAGCACAGTGTGGGGTTTCACTGGCAGCTGAGCAGGAGGGAGCAAGGCAAGTGTTGTTACAAATCATTATTCCCTCAATTGGTACATCTTGCCTTGATACTGGCGGACAGTGACAGCCTGGGCACCCACGGGTTGCTGACCCCTTGCCGCCTGTCTCAGTTACTATGCATTTGGGTGATGTTCAACTAACCCCTTCTCTCTCCCCCTTGATTGAGGTGGTCTCACGTGGGTCTATGGTGGAGGTCAACGTCTGCTCTCTCTCGGTGAGGGTCAGCCTTCATCCTCATCGGGGGTCCGTATTTCTGCACCTCTCCCGTCCAAAGGGGTTGCCACTTCGTCTTCCTTGCCCCAGGGGGTTCCAGCATCACCACCTGCTGCGCTTCTGCACATGCATGTTCCAGCAACCCCTGCTCTCCACAGCATGCATGCTCTCCAGCCTTCATCTCAAGAGGTCCACGCTCTTGGACCTTTTCCGCCTGTGCTCCAGGAGGTGCACACTCCGCTGCCGGTGCTCCAGGTGGTGCACGGCCCACTGTCTTCTACTAGGTTGCTCCCTGATTGGCCTCCAGGGTTTTTTTCTGCCTCAGTCTTGCCGGGGTTGGATTTCGGCTGGCCCCCCAATGAACTGCGTTCTCCTGAGGGGCGGGCCATGGGCCTTGGCTGGCCCCACGACAAATTGCGTTCCCCTGTGGCCATGGACTTGGGTCGGTCCCCTGAAAAGCCTTCTGTCTCTGGTGGACATGGGAGGATCTAAGATCCTTTGCCTCATGGGTATGGGGGTTTCCCCAAAAGGACCGTATACGGTGAATACGGTGAAACTGAAACTGTGCACCATTTTGAAAAACAAATGTAAAAAAAAAAAAAGAAAAGAAAAGCTGCATAATTGTTTTGTGGCATTTTGTTGTTTTGTTTTAGTTGTTCCTATTTTGAGATTATTTCTTTCTTGCTAGGTCATTTTTGTTGCGTCCCTTCTTGATTCCCCTTTCCACTCAGGGTTGAGAGGTTCACCTTGAGGTGGGCTGCACTCCAGCCCACCTCTATGTCCTCCTCCTTTCCTTCCATGGTCAGGAGGCTCACATCAAGATGGGTTGCGTTCCAACCCACCTCCGTGTCTTCTTTCCTTCCTCCTTGATCCCCCTTTTACTTGGGGCTAGGAGGTTCGTGTTGAGATGGGCTGCGTTCCAGCCCACCTCCGTGTCCCCTCTGCTCCGCCCTTAAGGTGTGTGTGTGTGTGGGGGGGGGGGGCACTATTATGATCTGGACATAACCTGAGGTTAAGGGCACATTTTTAATTACTTTTAGTTCACCCTTTAATTTATCATTTATATTTTGCTATTTGGTGTTATTTTGTTTTTGTTTTTGAATGCTCTTATTTTGGAAATCACTTCCAGTTTTGTCCCTTTGTGGTTTTATTGTCTTAGGGTTTTGTTTCCTGTTTGTGCTGATGATTTGCTTTTTACTGTCGTTAATTCAGCCCAGCTGTTCTTTATTTCCTAATTACTTGTTGCTTATTTAAACCGCTGTCTCTTGCTCCACATCACGGCAGCCTTAACTCTTCAAGTGGTGATTCCCCATCTGTTTATGACAATTGTTATTTTTGTTCTACCTGTAAGTCATTCAGCCTTTTCGGCTTGTCTTTTGTTCCAGCCCTTCACGCTCAGTTTAATTAGGACCCGAGCCACTGACAACATCAGTGGGGGAGAGCCCTATTGTATTTGTTAGTCTTTTTTTCCCTTCTTCTCCATCTAAGATCTCATTTTTGGGATAGTCATTGTGCACAAAAACGCACCACTTTTTGCAGGGACCTCAAGCCTGGCAAAAAAATTTAATATTTTGGAGGAAATATGAATGACCCCACAAAAATGGCTCTACGGCACCACCTAACATGTGGAGTCAGTGGGGAGTGGCACACGCTTACTTTCGCGTAGAAAGATGAAAATCAGGTGAGATATTTATCATGTCAAGATATGCAAAAACTCCATAGAAGTGATGGTCTACACCCAACAGGAAGTCAGCCGTTTTGGCAGGAAGTGGTGGTGACCTGGGGCCTCATGTACAAAGGGTACTTACGCACAAAAACATGGCGTACGTCCTTTTCCACAGAAAATTTCAGATGTATCAATAATGAAATGACCGTGGAAATATGTGCAGCCCCACACCAACTTCATGGCTGGCGTATGTACGTTTCTACTGTTATTGGTCCATTTGCGACACTTAGAGGTGATGTTGGGAGACTGATAATGACGTGAAAATTATTGTACACACCAGAGACACATGATGAACAAACATCCAAGTGTGCACAATTAGATGAGTGGATACAAAAGCAAGCGCAAAGAAATGTAGAAAATGCCTCTAACAACAGAGGACTAGAGGATATTGCAAATTGCACAGTCAGAAGAGAAAGGGTATTAGACACAGAAGATTTCTGGCCCAGGATGACGACTGGTTTGTCAGCCGGTTTAAGTTTCCACGGGCAGTCCCTGTGGAACTGAGCTGAACAGAGCTACGACCGCTCTTGGAGTGTGGCACGGCGAGAAACCAAGTGCTGCCCGTCCCAGTGCTGGTACTGACAACTCTGGGGTTTCTTGGAAACGGGCATGTCAGGGGGAGCTGGCAGACCCATTGGGAATTTCCCAGTCAACCCTGAGCCGAGCTATGCCAGCTGTGTGGGATGGCATTATCCGGCTGTCACCCAGGTGCATCATATTCCCATACAATGCAGTTGAACAGGCCAACATCAAAGCGCAATTTGCAGCGACAGCCGGTTTCCCTAATGATTCTAATAAACAGCGTTGTTGGGAACAAACTACAAACTGGCAGTATGCGGATGGGTGGCTTCTTAAGATAAGATAAGATAAGATAAGATAAGATTAGCCTTTATTAGTCCCACAATGGGGAAATTCCAGGATTGCAACAGCACAGGGATAGCAACACTCAGAGCAACAATCAGAAGGCAAGAAAAAACAAGAGCAGCGAGTATACATATGTACATACAGACGTGGACAAAATTGTTGGTACCCCTCTGTTAATGAAAGAAAAACCCACAATGGTCACAGAAATAACTTGAATCTGACAAAAGTGGTAATAAATAAAAATTCTATGAAAATTAACCATTGAAAATCAGACAATGCTTTTGAATTGTGGTTCAACAGAATTATTTAAAAAAAACAAACTCATGAAACAGGCCTGGACAAAAATGATGGTACCCCTAGAAAAGATTGAAAATAATGTGACCATAGGGACATGTTTAACCAAGATTTATCCTCTAATTAACATCACAGGTGTCTACGAACTTGTAATCAGTCAGTCAGCCTATTTAAAGGGTGACAACTAGTCACTGTGCTGTTTGTTGACATGGTGTGTACCATGCTAAACATGGACCAGAGGAAGCAAAGGAGAGAGTTGTCTCAGGAGATTAGAAAAAAAATCATAGACAAGCATGTTAAAGGTAAAGGCTATAAGACCATCTCCAAGCAGCTTGATGTTCCTGTGACTACAGTTGCACATATTATTCAGAAATTTAAGATCCACAAGACTGTAGCCAACCTCCCTGGACGTGGCCGCAGGAGGAGACGGATAATATGAATGGTAACAAAAGAGCCCAGAACAACATCTAAACACATTCATGGTGAACTCTATGGTCAAGGTACATCAGTGTCAGATCGCACCATCTGTCGTTGTTTGAGCCAAAGTAGACTTCATAGGAGAGGACCAAGGAGGACACCACTGTTGAAAACAAATCATAAAAAAGCCAGACTGGAATTTGCCAAACTGCATGTTGACAAGCCACAAAGCTTCTGGGAGAATGTCCTATGGACAGATGAGACAAAACTGGAACTTTTTGGCAAGGCACATCAGCTCTATGTTCACAGATGCAAAAATGAAGCATACCAAGAAAAGAACACTGTCCCTACTGTGAAACATGGAGGAGGTTCTATTATGTTCTGGGGCTGCTTTGCTGCATCTGGCACAGGGTGTCTTGAATCTGTGCAGGGTACAATGAAATCTCAAGACTATCAAGATATTCTAGAGAGAAATGTGCTGCTCAGTGTCAGACAGCTTGGTCTCAGTCGCAGGTCATGGGTCTTGCAACAGGATAATGACCCAAAACACAGCTAAAAACACCCAAGAATGGCTAAGAGTGAAACATTGGACTATTCTAAAGTGGCCTTCTATGAGCCCTGATCTAAATCCTATTGAACATCTGTGGAAGGGGCTGAAACATGCCGTCTGGAGAAGGCACCCTTCAAACCTGAGACAACTGGAGCAGTTTGCTCATGAGGAGTGGGCCAAAATACCTGCTGAGAGGTGCAGAAGTCTCATTGACAGTTACAGAAATGGTTTGATTGCAGTGATTGCCTCAAAAGGTTGTGCAACAAAATATTAAGTTAAGGGTACCATCATTTTTGTCCAGGCCTGTTTCATGAATTTGTTTTTTAAAATAATTCTGTTGAACCACAATTCAAAAGCATTGTCTGATTTTCATTGGTTAATTTTCATAGAATTTTTATTTATTACTACTTTTGTCAGATTCAAGTTATTTCTGTGACCATTGTGGGTTTTTCTTTCATTAACAGAGGGGAACCAACAATTTTGTCCACGTCTGTATAAACATAAATATATAGACACACGGTGCGGAGCATTGTAGCTAGATGGAATAAATATATGAATATATAAACACACACAGTGCGGAGCATTGTAGCTAGGTGGAATAAATATGTAAATATATAAACACACACAGTGCGGAGCACTGTAGCTAGATGGAATAAATATGTAAATATATAAACACAGTGTGAAGTATTGTCGCTAGATGGAATAAATATATGAATATATAAACACACACAGTGCGGAGCATTGTAGCTAGGTGGAATAGATATGTAAATTACTAACTAACTAACTAACCTGCACTTATATAGCGCTTTTCTAGTCACAAGACCACTCAAAGCGCTTTCATTAATACTAACCCTCTATTCTAAGGGCCTATAGGAAACAGATATCTAGGGACAATTTAGAACAGCCAATTAACCTAACATGCATGTTTTTGGCATGTGGGAGGAAACCGGAGAAATCCCGGAGTAAACCCACGCAACACGGGGAGAACATGCAAACTCCACACAGATCACTGTTGGTCGGGGGCTGGGATCGAACCCACGATCCCACGATCCCCACAATCCCCCAGCCAAGGGTAAACTGTGCTGCCGCAGTGCTAACCACTGCGCCACCGTGCAGCCTGTGGAGCATTGTCGCTAGATGGAATAAATATATAAATATATAAACACACACAGTGAGGAGCATTGTGGCTAGATGGAATGAAACAGCATAACCGTCTACTTAGTTATCCTACATGGTATGATTATGTACCCATACATATTGTCACCCTCCGTAGCTACCGGTATTTTCCTAGTTGTATATCGGAGGGGACCACTGTGTAAGTCTATTGCGTCTTTTGCATTCAATACTATTACTTGGTGAGTAAATTCATGTAATTGTCTTAATAATAACCCCCCTCATGTGCAACAAGCCTTTGCTCCCCACAAATATCACCCTGTCTTCAAGGCTTCATTACAACTCTGTGGTTTGAGTGACTTTCTTTTGTTGCTGATTAAACTACAGTTTCACAGCATTCTACCAAGCCCCCAATTGTCTCTGTGTGTACAGTAGTTATGTCAGTAAACATATGTGTAAAGTTTGAAATGCAACAGTCTCACCCATTCCCCGGCGCGCTTCATTCATTTAGTAGTGTGTGTAATCCATGTAAGTTGTATATAACTATAAAGGATGAGATTTGCATTTTGGACATAAAATATGTACTTGCCGAGTCTAATATGATCTGCTTTCAACTGACAGGTGATCTTGGCTACCCACTAAATAGGTTCATATTGTCTTCTTTTTCATTACTGTTTTCCTTTATTCAACCAGCTGATCCTCCTAGCTTGTCACAAATTGATTGATTGATTGATTGATTGATTGATCCATCATTTAAAATAACATTGTATAAAAGATACAACATACATTTAAAAACAATGCAATGACACAAGAAAGTGCGCACACTTATTTCCATTGGGGTTCCTAAATGAGATTGCAGCTGGTCTTGTACCTGCAACCTTCTGCTGTATAATCTGGCAATTTAACCACTATAAAATAGTGAAAAAAAATACTATATTTAAACACTATAAATCATAATGATCAGCTGACACTTCTGAGGACGACTGCAGACATCGGTCTATACATGTCAAAGTTAAGAACATCTCCTTCTTATCCCTGTCTGAATAAAGGAAACAATAAACTAATCTTCTAAGGCTGTGAGCAGGTTATTAAATTACCTGTGTCCGGCGCTAACACCGGAGGACGGCATGCCAAACAAAATGTTTTTACGTGCCTCTGCCTCATTCAGGAGCACCTCCAACTCACAGTCCATGAAATTCCATTAAATCCATGATTTTTGATTGTGGATACAGGAGAATTAAACGTGCAGGGCTTGTATTTATCTATTTGCATACCTATTTGCATCTAATTGCATATTCAAATAGAGGCGTGTCAAGGGAGGAGTCCGGTATTTCCTCCTTTTGTGCGTTCAATTTCAAGTGGATTGTATATACAAAGGAAATGTGCTTGGATTCCTGCGTACGCATGGTTTCATACATCTGGATTTCTTTTTTTTTTTTTTTTTTTTTTTTTTTTTGCTTACAGCATTTTCTTGATTTAAACGTACAGTACATCATCTTTCAGTAGAAAATCCACGCAAGCCTTTGTACAAGAGGCCCCAGATTTCCACCTCGTGCATTTGATCGAACTCGTCCTAGGGTTTTAGTCCGATTGAGCTCATTTGTGGTGACAATCATCTATACCCATGTGCCATTAAATATTATTGGAAACTTTTCACAACGCTCGACGGTTTGGCCGTAGGGGCCTGGCAAATTTTGATGCCACGGTTATTTACCATATTTACCATTTTTACTTTGTCTCTTTCCGTAATTATGCTGTACTACTGTAATTACATCAATGTAATTATGTTGTAGTTATGTAATTATGTCATACCTAATTGCAGTATATGATGGATAGTTACCATTTTATTTTCACCAGGCTAAAGACTTAAGTATGGAAGCCTTAAAAGGTCATATATTCAAACGAATTATTTTCACCATTTTTCTGAGGACATGAAATATTTTTCTTGAGATCTCGAGATAACAAAGTTATCTTGTGATCTCAGGAAAACAATATTTATTATTTCAAGAGCTCAAGAAAATTATGTTGTGATCTTTGGAAAACAGTGAAACTAAATTGTATTAATAAACAAGATTTTAGGGCTTCTGTATTTAATAGAAAAATGGGGGGGGGGGATAAGTTGAAAGTTTGTGACCAAAAATGTTGAAAATTTATGAGCAAACCAAAGAAGCTTGAATTAAAAATTAAAATTAAATGCTGTCAGGTCTGTCACTGATGAGGTGTCAGCAGCGCTGACCGGTTTGTCTCAGCAGCTGGCTCAGCTTTAAATAAGAACATGTCTTTTTTTTCAGCGTTTAAATTGACACTAGAGAAGACTGGAGAGCCTTGATCATCGATGTCTGCAAACAGACCTGATAAGAAGAGAAAATGACACCACACTAAACTGATCCTTCGGTACTCAGGGCTACCTCCTCCTGCACTCACAAGCACACCTGCACATATACGTACATACACACACCTAAGGTAGGGTTATTGGTTGGGGCTGCTTGCTCAAACGCATGGAAACAGGCAGAGTTTGTGTCAGAGTGAGGAAAACACACACTCCAATATGAAGTTAATAAAAGCTTCAAACTCACTGTAAGGTCAGGGAAGTAATTAAGAATTACTCCTCTTTTCCATACTTTTAAGGGTTGAGATCATTAGGAATGTTGCCTTAAGTAGAACAACTGACTTCCTCTTTCACTGTTTCAAAATAAAACAGGAACTGGGACAACAATATTAAAAATGGTAGTTTTGAGGAGAAATCCCCTCCTTTATAACGAACTGAAAAAGAAAATTATAAATTGCTATCATAATTTTCAATTGAATTCATGATTATCAAGTGTTTTATGTTGCTCTAGCAGTATTTTTGTTGAAGATGAAGGCCACAGATATACTTTTTGAAAGAATGCTGTAAAAGTTGCTTAAAATACGTCTTTTTCATTGTTTCATCATTGTAATTTTAGCGACTGAGCATTTAATTATAGAAAATGTTCAATTAATTAGTTTAAAAAAATAATCAATTCCTAGCCCTATACAATAATCATTTGTGAGAGAAAAAAAATTCTACATCTGTTGCACTTCTGGGGATACAAGCTGCCTTCCCTTTATAATCATTTCCTGAAGGTTTAGATTGCTTGGGTTAATTTATGTTATTTAGTTTGAATTTTAGATTGATAAATTACCCTGTTTTCTTAACATGTTTATGTATCAGCAGGAATGAAAGTATTTGAACTTCCGTTACACAAACAGAGGCCCCAAAACACATTCTTGCATAAGCCCCCCCCCCCCCCCCAAAAAAAAGAAGCTAGAAACGGCCCTGAAAGAAACACTAAAGCACACAGTCCAATCAGGACTGTAACAAAAGCAGAACGCAGTTCTTCTTCTTTTAGATTAATATACTACAGGCCAAAATTTGTTTAAAATATCCTCCACATTGTTTCAAGACTGATTCTGCAGCGGATTTATGTCATAATTTGTCTCTGTGAGGATGCAAACCTTTCCCTCCCATCTACCTCCTACTGTTAAAGGGGGAAAAAAAAATGTGGATTATGGTTTCCAGCATGCGGTCTGCGGGTCCCGGAGAGGGCTCAAAATATGATGTAAACTGCATTGTTTGTTTCCATCCAAAAGTATGTTTCCAAACCACGTGTTTGCCGTTTCCTAGTGCCATCATCGCGCCCCGGGACGGTCAGTATGAAGCCGTCACATCAACCCTCTGCAGCCCCGCTCGAAGCCCCAACGGCCCCGCCGCCCGTTTAATTGGCTGCCCGCGCTCAGCGCCGCTGTGGGACAGCGGGGTGTGACGTCAGCCACGAGGCAGCGATTGGAGGGTGGAGTGGAATTAAAAGGGGAGACAGAGCGGGCTGTCCGCCTCAGATCTGGCGCAACATCTCCCGAGTTGGACGGTCAGCCTCCTGCCTTCTTCCACGATGAATCCAAGCAGAGCCTCAGCTCTGCAGTGACAAGAAAAGCGGCCACTTTGTTTTACTTCTGTAAGATCAGAAGGTTTGCGCGAAAAAAAAAAAGAGCCAAATAGACGGAAAGTTGTGCGTAATCTTACTTTGCGTCATTGGGATTCAAAGACAACCGGAGATACCTTGTTCTTCATCTTCTTCTTCTTCTGGAGGATTTATTATTATTACTATAATTATTATTGCTATTATTAAATCCAGAGGAATATTTTTTGGTGCGTCCTTTTTCACCGACATGGAGTACACTTCATCCCCGAAACCGCAGCTCTCGTCCCGGGCGAATGCTTTCTCCATAGCCGCGCTGATGTCCAGCGGCAAGACCAGCAAGGACAAAGAGGCGGAAGAGAACACCATCAAACCTCTGGGTGAGACCGGAGGGACAAATGAGATCATTGGGACGATAAATAAATATGAGTTTGTTAAAAAAAAAAAAAAAAAGCTTTAAGTGTTAAGTTTTTGTTTTGTTTTTTAAATTTTCATTCATAGGGATTCCGTTAAATTACAAAGGCGTTCTCCTTTGGTTTGTCGAAATTAAATGAAATAAAAATAGCCAGGCTGCTAAAAACTGTTAATAAAATGAAAACGAACAGATTAAGACATCAAAATGAAAATTTCCAAATTTTACACTGATATATCCAAATTATTTTATGTACAGTTATGATTTATTTGCATTTCTGAAGGTGTTCAGCATGTATTAAATAGCGCATCATTGCACATTTGTCCGATAATCTGAAATCCAAACTCTTACGCACTGCTATGCATAAAACATTGGAACAGTAAGAGACTGTCCTCTGTGGTGTGTCTTCACTGGACTATTTTAATTTTGTTTCTTAGGCATTAATAAAGAGAACTGTCTTATTTCAGCTGCTGAATCAGTTTCCAGTTTACGAACAGAAATCCAGTGGAAGTGAAGGGGAAAATTCATCTAATCATTGCTGTATGTCTTTATGATAAACATTCTTGATATATCCCATGGATTTATCCTGTAATTTGAATATTCATCAAACGCACGTTTTAAGTTTGCCCTTATGTAAAAAACCTGAGCAATATTTGAACACCACACGGAAGCTGTGCTTAAAATAAAATGGCAACAAATAACAGGATTAGAAAAGCCTTTTCTATGATCAGGATAAAGCGCGTGCGGCTTTTATTTTATTTTTTTTTTGACGGTGGCACAACCTGTAAATAATCACCCCTCTTATCTGTGCATATCCGCATGAAAAGAGCAATTCGTGGAGAAGTCGTCCTGTAACCAGCAGTCTCTGGCCGACCTGTCTTCTCTGGACGGCCACGGGGACTTCAGCGGGGGCGCGCCCGCCGTGTGCACGGAGCCGCTCATCCCCACCAACCCGGGGGTCCCGAGCGAGGAGATGGCCAAGATCTCCTGCAGCCTGGAGACCAAGGAGCTGTGGGACAAGTTTCACGAGCTCGGCACCGAGATGATCATCACCAAGTCTGGAAGGTAAACAGCCGTCTGTCATATTATTATTATTATTATTATTATTATTGATTTTTTTTTTTTTAAATAACCCATCCATCAGGAGGATGTTTCCGACCATCCGGGTGTCTTTCTCCGGGGTGGACCAAGACTCCAAGTACATCGTGCTGATGGACATCGTGCCTGTGGACAACAAGCGGTACCGGTACGCGTACCACCGCTCCTCCTGGCTGGTGGCCGGGAAGGCCGACCCCCCTCTGCCCGCCAGGTACAGGAACCTCAATCCTTATTTAATGGTAACAGTCTTTATGTGTCATTTGGGGGGTTGTGGGGACGCCTATGAGCAGTTTTATAGAGGCGTAGTGGTGAGGGGGAAATACGCAAAATCGGGGGAAAACAAATTAGGCTAGTTAATTAGTCCGATTAATCTTGATGGAGGGCTGGCATTTGATACTGAAATATTCACATGACTGTTTACTATTGATATTGTCTAAATGGCAATTATGCTTAAATATTTTATTTGAAAAATAAAACTATTTCAGTTGTTGTTTCTGGCATTGGAAATAAATGTTTATTTTTGATATATGGTTTTAAAAAATAATGTAATTGCTTTTAATAATAATAATAATAATAATAATAATAATAATAATGGGAAAGTAGGTCACTTAATTTTCAGTGAAAAATGTCTTTTGAAACCTACTTTTTCACACTAATTAGGTATAAGTTACTTGTAAATTAGCTATTGCTGTGATGGGAAGTAGCTGCAAAACATAATTTTTGATAACTGACTTTCCAAAAAATAAAATGAAATAAATTAAAAAAAAAAAAACCCTGTAACATTCACGGAAATATATTGTAGTCATTTAAACCAGTGTTATACCAGTGTTGCCAACTCTCACTGCTTTGGAGTGAGTCTTACTCGTTTACCCTTTTTCTCAGTCCCTCCGTTTCTCCCAAAACGAGGAAAGGTCCTGGCAATATCATGTTGAATTTCTTCAGATTTTTTTTCACAGTAAGAGCCCTCAAAGCAGCGCTGGGCTATCAAGGTCTGGTTAAGGCTGATCCCATGGGTTTTACTTTTGAAGCCAATCAAAACAACTTGATGTCATGATAGAGCAGCCAGAGGCTTGTATCTACTTTTACGTGGCTCGTTACAGCATGTAGCCAAGGTGAGGTAAAGAAGTTTGCATTGGAAAAGCAAACTGTTTATGCATGCACACACTGTCCACCCCACCATCCAGTCCCCCCCCCCCCACACACAATTCCTTCTCAATCTCATTCCAAGTTTTTTTTTTTTTTCTGAAAAGTTGGCAACTCTGTTAATAATAATAATAATAATAATAATAATGGGGAAGTGAGTTACTTCTACTTTTGAGTGAAATGCCTTCATGTAAAGCCTACTTTTTATACACATTAGGCCCATGTTAAATTACCCGTACTTGCAAATTAATTATTGTTGTGATGTGAATTACCTGCAAAACATAATTTGTAGTACTGGGGAAAAAAATCTGACTTTCCAAAAGTAAAATTAAGTTTAAAATCTTTATTTTAGGGTCATTTAATTAACACCAGCATTAAGGGAAACTTGCTTTAGTGACAAATATTTTAGATAGATACCAAGCTGGGAAATTATATGGATAAATGCCTGCAAAAAGTACATATATGGACAAATAAATATATAGCCAGGATGGTATATAACCTCATTAAATGCAAAGACAGCAGCAAGTCATTAAAGTCCTTTTCCATCGATTCCTTTGTTTATTTGTGTTCAAACAACTTTATTTCGCTTGGAGACGGTCGCTACCATGTTCAGTTCTGCACGCTGATTGGTCACGGCATGCTGGCCTCAAGCGTCTCTCAGCCAATCAACGCTGTGCGTTTCTTCTTCTGCGACAGGTTGTACGTCCACCCGGACTCTCCGTTCACCGGCGAGCAGCTAACGAAGCAAATGGTTTCCTTCGAAAAAGTCAAGCTGACGAACAACGAGCTGGACCAGCACGGACACGTGAGCTCCTGTTTATTTCTGTTTTAGCAGCCACTTCACGCCTGCTGCTTTTTAATCTGCGTTATCATTGGTGCTTATGAAGGTTTTACTGTTGCGAAATCCCCAAATGCTACAGGTGGGGGGAAAAAAAAGGTAACACTCAAGGCAGAGTTTAGCCCTGCATTTGTTTATCCGTCCAACCCGCCTTAGGCCGGCAGATGACTGTTTAATCCTACTTTCGCTGACGGCATCGTGGCAAGCACAGGCAGGGAGCAGACAGCCACGGCAGCGCTGAAAGAGGCGTTAGACTCCCGTCTATAAATGGCTGGAAAAGTGGGCCACGGTCTGAAGAACGAGGCAATTATCATGCTGGCAGGGTGTGCGCGCACGCGCTTCTGCCCAAAAATAGCCTCCCGACTGTGTGCACGTGTCAGCATGCAGAAGCAGAAACGCAACAGGAGCTCTAATAAAAATACACTCCTATTAAATGCTGTTTAGCTGCGTCTCAAACGCAGGAGAATAGGCTAACAAAGATGCCAGTTTTTTCACTTTGCAGGACTGGTGTAACAGATTATTTGGGAAGTGTTTAATTTTTTAACTTTGTTTTTCTTTAATATAAAACTGAAATCACTGTAACCGGCTACTGGAACGGCTGCACGTGTCTGGCAGTGAATGTCAGTAAAAAAAAATCTGTTTATTTGTAAATGGTGTTTAATGAAAAAGATGAATTTTCCTCACTTGATTCCAGTTTTAGAAGGCTGTGAAGTGCCAGACTGCAATGCAGTGGCATCCCACAGGTCCACAGCTGCAGATCTGACATGAGCAGCAGTGAGGCGGCACAAGGTGACATGCATACAATGCCGAGTAGTGTAGTCAATCAGTTTTTATTTTAGAAATAATATTTCCTGTCATTTACATTTATTTTCTGGCTCTCCTTAGCTAAAGTCTGAAAATTATTTTTAGTTAAGTAAATATGTTTAATTTGAATATGCCTTTCTAATCCACACCAAATAAATCCATAATATACATTCACTCAAAGGTACAGCATTTAATTCTTTTATTCGATAGCAAATATTAAATTAAAAAGAATAAACACATATTTGATTAATTTGAAGAACTTCATGACACCATCGACAAAGAATGAAATGAAACTAAGACAAAGAATTCAAGAAATCTGTTATGTTTTTATGATCAGCAAGACTAATGTTTAGCGTGAGAGCTTCTAGCCATACTTTCATTTTATTTCCCTCTTTATTGGAATGAATTGGTGGCTGGGACAGATAGATGTGCTGTAAGTGTTTCCTGGGCTGCAGCCACACAGGACGGTTTGTGCTGGAAACTGCCGCGACATTAACAACTTCATCTGTTCACACTCCTTTCTTTATCGTCAATCACTGCCTACTCTTCTCCTGTGTGTACTTTTTTTTTTTTTTTGTCTCTTATCATTTTATATACTTGCCTTTTTGTTTCTTCCACTCAGTCCACCAGGCCAGGTCACTCTGAGAACTTCTGCAAAACTGCACATTAATTTATGCTTTGCAAATTATGGGAATTGGTTCCAGTATTTGTCATTTTCGTGGCTAAAGTGTGGCATGTTTGTTAAAAATGCACAGAGTTTGTCATTCCAGCATCATGGCCTATTCAGTAGCAGTTTTGTGCGCCTATTGTGCTTCTGTTTTGGAGTCCCTATAACCAGGGCTTGACATTAACTTTTTGCTCACCGGCCACTGTGGCTAGTGACTTTCCAAAGTTACTAGCCACTCCTCCTTTTCATTAGCCACAATTTTGTGGTTGGAAAATTATGATCAAATTATATGATCAAATTTGAGTATCGCATGCTAAAATTGGTACTTGAACTAAATTTACAAGCATTTTAACTGTAAATGAGCCTTATGCATACATAAAAATAGCAAGAGACACACTTGAATTATTTATTAACAGCAGTAAATGCTGTTAAACAGTCTAGAAAAATGTTTGCGATACAAGCGTGAAGTACAGGTAGATTTGGAGTACCCTTTGACCCTTGATAGAGGTTGAAAATGACCCCTATGGAGTGGGACACCTGTTTAGGGCTGCAGGAGGCCATTAGTAGTTGCTGATGGATTTAATCTACATTGACACTACCTGTTTTCACCAGGAAAAAAAGGAGAAAAAGAAAACCGATGAGGAAAAAAGTCTCATCTTAAGGAGAAAAATGTCTCAAATTTACATGAACAATTCTAGTCAGTAGGAAAAAGTCAGAAATTTACTAGAAAGAAAACTGTAAATGCAGAGAAAAACCTGTACTTCCTACTGGGCCGTTTTTGGCCCATGGGCCACATCACATGTTTGGCACCCCTGGGCGAGCACATTAAAAATACATAATTAGAGGTTTTATGTCCATGAAAAAGTTGCATATCCTAGATAATCAAGATATGACTGGCGCCTAGCGGCTGCCCCGGCCTTGGATGCGCTCTGCAGAGCGTGCCCAAATGCCAAGTCACGTTTCGTTACCTTGTATTCATACATGTGTAATGACAATAAAGTTGAATCTCAATCTCAATAATCACAGATAAACAAAAGTTCACCTCAGAAGAAGCTTCATTTGCTCTTTACAGCAACACAAAGTTTAGTCACTTTTTCCCTCCATCATACGAAAACTTAAATTTGCACAACTGTGGACAGTAAGCGGGAGCGACTCGCTCTAAAAATAATCATATTTAACCACAGAGGTAGAGCTGATGTGGGGGGGGAGCGCAGTTTTAACTCCTCACACTGTGACACCGGAGGATCAGGTGAAATTCCCCAGATCGCTGAGAGCGGGGCCAGGTGTGTTTTGCTGGCCTGCCGTCAGTTCGGCGTCGTTTCTTACCACAAAATGAACGGACCTGCGGGGCACAGTGTCTGCAGTTTCTTCTGTACCCCCAGCCTGGAGCAGTCCTGTGTACCGCACATACGGCGATGGGCTTATTATTTAGATGTTTGCTTGAGAAAACTACAACCTCGCTGAAGTGACTAGTGGGACTGGCTGTCTTACCTGCCACTGGTGGCATCCACCCGCGTCAAGCCCCGCCTATAACCTTTAACATTTAGAACACTTGTATTCGCATCTAACATCCCCAAAGTTGTCCACAGTGAGGTTTATGTGAACTCCAATTATTATAAGATACAATGGATCAGTAGGCACACATTAGAGAAAGTGTCTGTTTTTTTTCTTGAACATTGCTCAACAAATGAACAGTTTACAGTATAGGTAAATGAGGAATAACATCGACAAACTTGCAAACATTAAATATTGGTCAGATGGTTTTTTTTTCTCCTCCCTGTGTTTAGTTTTTCAAAATCATTTAATAAAGGGTAATCGTGTCACGGCTTGGTGATTATTTTCAGCTGCAGATAAATGCACATTTGATGGGTTTGCATGTATTTCCATATGCAGGACTGAGTCAAATTAAACTTAGTGAACTAGAACAACAGTGTGGTTTCCTGCTGGGCTGTTGATAGACAACCCTGAAGCTCTGTGGCAACAATAAAGGAGGGATTGCCAGGTTTTAGATGCTTTTCAGGAATTTGTGGGTTGTAATAATAATAAAAAAATGCTGCTTTTCCTCTGCAGATCATCCTCAACTCCATGCACAGGTACCAGCCGCGAGTCCACATCATCAAGAAGAAAGACCACACCGCTTCACTGCTTAACCTCAAATCTGAGGAGTTCCGCACGTTTGTCTTCGTTGAGACAGTCTTCACAGCCGTCACAGCCTACCAGAACCAGCTGGTGAGTGTTCAGTCTGCTGCAGTTCGAAGAGGCTCGGCCAAAACGCCACTGCTGCATAAATGCTGAAAATTATACGTACAGCTACTAGCTGTGGAACTGGAAATTTTAACAATGTATTAATCCTAAGATTTTGATTCAAAACACACTCGGGACTTAAGGAAGCTGATGTGATACAAGGTGAAAAGTCCTGAGTTGCATCTTGAATCTAAAGTGTTGCGGTACTTTTAAACAGTGCAAATTATAATGAATGGTACACTAGCAAAATCATCTCTCACTCACTCACTTACTTTGATTGATGTGCAAGCAGAAAAGATAAAAATACCAAATAAAATAAAAGGCCGGAGCCTGGCCTGGTCTGACTGACTGACTGGTTCCGCTCTCCTCCTTGTCGTCTTTTCCCAGATAACCAAACTGAAGATTGACAGCAACCCATTTGCCAAAGGTTTCCGGGACTCCTCTCGGCTGACAGACATGGAGAGGTACCGGGGATTCTGGGTCCTGCACTGTTTGTCTGGCGGTGAGATGCATGATGAGGGAGGAGTGGCGGTGTCTCTTCAGTAGACACAGAAGCTGCAGTTTGTTTCTCCCCGTTGGAGCAGATATTCTTCAGTCGTTTGTCTTTTCCGTTTTGAGCGGGGCCGTCCCAGATGCCAGTTTTGGGGCTTCAATTATTGGGAAGCAATCTGATATCCAACGACTTTAGTCTTTTCTCTCCCTTGGTAAACTGCGTCAGTGTTTTTTTTTTTTTTTTACAAATGTGGCATTTCTTATAAACCTGGAACTTTTTCATGTAATTATCCAACTTTTTTTTAGTAAATTAACATTTGTTATGGGAGATATGCTCTCTTCTTCCCATGCAAATTTTTTGTCTTTTTTAACTTGCAGCTTTTGTTGTAAATTTTTGGATTTTTTTCTTCATTTGTGTCAACGTGTGACCCTTTTGGTACATTTGTAACTTCATCATGAAGTTGCTCCATATTTTTTAATAAATCTTTGTTTTGTTTTTTTCTTCTGAATTTGCAGAGGTGTTTGGGTGAATTTTGTCAAGGTAAACTTTTATTTACGTTTAATAAAATGAAGCAGTTTGGGAGATGAGCGAATCTCTAAATACCAAATCTGAAAACTGAACATCAGTGTAATGAATGATTATCTGGATAACTGAATATGAATCGTTCAGTTTTTTCTTTCCATATAAGGATTAGCTCTAAAGTGTTTATATTTTTCCCAGTTATTTCATTCTTTTTCTGTGGTTTTTAACCATCTATTCCTTATCATCTTTTTTATTTTTTTGTTTCCTTGTCATATTTTTTATTTTTTCTCTTTTTGAAAATTTAATTTCCCCACTTTTCTTGTTGTTTTCAGGTCTTATTATGGCCACTCATCTCTTGTCTATTTTCCTTTGGTTATTCTTTCTTAAACAGACTAGCAATAATTTTTTTTTTCCTTTTACTTTTCTCTCTTACCGTCTTTTTTCCTAATTTGTTTTTCCTTTTTGTTGAGATTTTCATTTCATTGTGGCAGCTCGGTGGTGCAGTGGTTAGCACTGTGGCAGCACAGCAAGAAGGTCACAGGATCGATTCCACCCCCTGGCCATCGGTGACCCTTCTGTGCGGAGTTTGCATGTTCTCCCTGGGTCTACGTGGGTTTCCTCCCACAGGCAAAAGACATGAGGTTGGGTTAACTGGCGTCAAACTGGGGATTCTAAATTGTCCTTAGGTACGACTGTGAGAGTGAATGGTTGTCTGTCTCTCTGTGTTGGCCCTGCGATGGACTGGCGATCTGTCCAGGGTGGACCCTGCCTCTCGCCCACAGATGCTGGGATAGACTCCATCCCCCCCATGACCTGAAAAGTATTAGGCGGTAGAAGATGGATGGATGGATATTTTCATTTTTACTTGTCCTGCCATGTTCTTGTTGAGCATGCTTCTTTTGATGCATTTTTCCTCTCATTCTCTCTACTTTTTGATTCATTTATTTTATCTTTGTCTGTTTCTTTTCCATGAGCTAATTTCGTTTGTATTTTTCTCCAGGGTCGTGATTTCCTTCCTGTTTTTTTTTTTTTCCGTCTTCCCTTTGTTCCTTTCATCCTTCCTTTAGTTATATGCATTAGTGGTTGCATTTTTTTAATATTATGCATAAATGAGAGAAGTCTGTTAATCATCCTCCGAAGGATTTCTGTCGACGCTGCCAAAGCACACACTTCTTGTAATTCCCAATTCCGGCACTTTGGCCAAAATCAGCTGACAAAATCAAACCATCTGCCCATTTCCCTCAATCAAACATCCCAAACAGAAACCGCCAAAACCCGTCCAGACATCCTCCTCCTCCTTCCCCATCTTACTCTGTTTGAGGGCTGTGAATTAGACCTGATCAATTGATCTCAGGGAGCTGCAGAAATCACATTAGTCTGGAGTCGGCCACTGCACTAAAACACACTCTAATTCGATTGGCCGCAGTGACTGATTGAAACCAGCACGGCCCCCCACCCCCCACCCCCAGCCCACTCGCTTCTCCCACGCTGCCGTGCATTGTGGGAGTCCGTGGTGGCCTCTGCGCCGGAGGGGCCCACCGCTGATAAAAACACACACATTTGTACTCCTCTGCTGACAGATATTGCACTTTCCTAACCTAATTGGAGGTACGGGGGGGAGGGTGGTGGTCTGCCGGGAGGTTGGGGGTGGGGTGGGGGGTGCGGTTGCTAATGTGGACGCATGATGCAGACCACTCGCCCATCCAGCCGTTACACGCACCAACACACACAAGCACACACACTGCCTCCCCGAACAATTTGTGTCACTGTGTTTGAGAAGTGCTGTCTGACAAGACTCAAATGAGCTAATGCACTTTGTGGGATAGTAAACACACACGCACACACGCACACGAAAATCTGCATTAACCGTCACCACGAATATTAGAGACACACAGACACACATAAACAGACATGCTGACAAAAGCAAGCCTTTAAACCGCACATGCACAGAAAGATGCAAAGGAACAAAAGGTGGTGTTCAGTAGGTGATTTTTTTTTTTTTTTAACAATAGTCAATTCACCGACACCCCCACCCCCCTGCAAAAAAAAATAAAAATAATGAGGCTGGGGGGGGATTCACTGTCGGCATGATGCACACATACACATCAACCAAAATACAGGTGCAGAAATATTATAAACTTGGATGTAAAAAGTCACAGATTAACCAGAACCAGGTCCCAGATTTATGAGGAAAAAAATGCAAAGTGGTGAGAAATAGAGCTGGGCGATATGGCCTAAAAAATAACATCTCTGATTTTTTTTCATGCCGTGTTGGATTTTTGGTTTTATTTATAATAATGTTTAATTACAATAATGTACAAACCTACCTTTAACCCAACGGTTTTTTTTTTTAAATAAAGGTTTGATCCAAAATGAGTCCACAAATTTCAAATTAATAAAGTGCCAAGATAAGTTTTATAAAATTAAAAATAATAAAAGCTTCCTCAGTCGTCTTCAAGCTGATTAAATGAACCCATCTTGTTACTTTTTGGAAAATGTGCAGAGAGGCAGTGAAAATGCAACATACACAGACAACAAAATCCTGTATAGCTTTATAATTATGTGCTGTGAAAATGTTAGTTTTTTTTAACATTAATACAAGTACAGTAAAATAATCCCCGTTACCTGGGTGCATGACACTCCCCCTCAGAACGTCTGTGGGATGCTCTGGATCGGTGTGCACGTAGTCGGGATCCTGCACCGGTGAATCTTGCTGCGCCTGAGGCGGCGCTGCTCGCTGAATGGACCACATTGCTCAGCGTCAGACTGCCAACTTGGTGGCATTGGTCCCACGCAGAACTGAGGCTCTGTCGACAGCAGATGGAGGTCACACGCGCGATATTAATGAGCCATCAAATCAAGATAAATGATTAAAGGATTACCGTTTGCTGCATAGCTGTACATCCACATGATCTGAATTTGTGCACTAATGACCATTAGGTTAAAAAACATTCTGAGTTGTATCTTCATTTGTGTTTTATTCAGTGACAACTTGCACCACTTTATGAAATTGATACAATTTTGCATTTTCATGTCTCTCAGTACAAATGAAAGCACCTCATTAATTCCTGCTGGCATGTTTCACTGCATGCGGGTTTGTGTTGGAGAGAGCGATGTGATGGGGGACAGGGTTGGAGCTGGACGCCATCGTATTTACTCCTGTAAAAAGGAAACGCGGTGACGCGGCATCTGTGTTCCGTCAATCTGTCCATCTCGCCACATTTCACGGGACGCGCTACTCCCCTCCTAGACACTTGCCCCGATGCGCGCCAAACACACTCAGCTTGACCCTCAGGCGAGTCTGCGTCCAGGTTGTGCTTGTATGATTTTTAGAAAAACTCACTACGCTCCGAGGCAATTATTTTGATTCTCACCAAACTCGCTCACAAGGACGTTCACGAAGATCTGCGTCCGGGTTGAGGTCGAGGCCATTGTGGAAGGTCAGGAGATGTGGGCATTTATGCGTTTGCCAAAAATGTTACTTCTGCTTGGCCGTTAGCCCTAGATGGGTCCACGGAGGTCAAGGTCAACAGTCGGGAGGTCTGAGCACTCTGGCGGTGATTTCGTCAGGCTGGAATGAGCTGCTCCGTCATTGATGGTCTGGTTTGAAATTGTCCAAATTAATCGGATTTCAGTTTAAAAGCAATTTATTGCCCAGCACCTAGTGAGAGGGAAAAAAATAACATGAATGAGGGAAAAACTCATTTCCAAGGTGAAAAAAAAATCTCTAGCTATACAAGAATAAAATCCTATTAATGTATTTTTTTTGTAAAAAACAAAACAAAACGTATATAGTAAATGTCTGTAACACACACATTTTTTTTAAGTTTAAGCAAGTGTTCTAATGTGTGTTTACTGTGTTTTTATCGTCAGTATTTAAATAGTTAATGCCTCACATAGAAATCCATCCATCCATCTTCTTCTGCTTAATCCTTTCGGGGGGGGGGGGGGGGGGGGGGTTAGCTGGAGCCTATCCCAGCATCATAAACAATATTTTCTTTCCAAACAAAGCAAAAAAATGCCTGACATTGACAGAGGGGGGGGAAAAAAAAGAGATTTACTTTGGGGCTCTTCCTCTTCGGCTTTTGCTGCAGGGAAAGTGTTGAGAATCTGATCCACAAGCACTCCTACGCCCGATCGCCCATACGGACCTACGCCGGTGACGAGGAGAGCCTGAGCGAGGACGGACACCCGACGCACACTAGAGGTGAGCGCTCACGCTCATTCCTCACACGCACGCACACACGTACAGCCCCCGACGACAGTTATGCAGTCACCACTCTTGGAGGATGTTCTTTCAGTTGTTTGATTTTGTAAAACAAGTAAACTAATCAAAGATATGTCAGAAAACAATTTTTATTCAAAATGTCAACCTTCTGGTTTTAAGAAAGATTTTAAAAAGAATGAAAGAAAGTTGTTTGTTGCGTTTTTTTTTTTTTATTAGATCAAGCAGGAAAAAAAAAAAGGAATCACTCAGTTCTGAGGAAATATTATGGAATCTTGAAAAACACTACACCACTAGTACTTTGTTGCACCCCCTCTGGCTTTTATTATAGCTTTGAATCCTCTGAAGCATGGGCTTAGCTATTGGCAGCCCCATATCATCAGTGATTGTGGGAATTTGCATGGTTCCTTCAGGCTGTCATCTTCATAAATTTCATTGGAACGGCACCAAACAAAAGTTCCAGTATCGTCACCTTGCCCAGTGCAGATTTGTGATTCATCACTGAATATCAGTTTCATCCAGTCATCCACAGTCCATCAATGCTTTTCTTTAGCCAACTGTAACCTTGTTTTTTTTTTTCTGTTTAAGCGTATTAATGATGGCTTTCATTTGGTTTTTCTGCCTGTAAATCCCATTTCCTTTAGGCAGTTTCATACGGTTCAGTCACAGACACTGACTCCAGTTTCCACACATTTCTTCCTCATTTGTTTTATTGTGCATTTTCTGTTTTTAAAAATAGTCTTACCCAAGTAGGAATAATCACCAAAAAAAGTTTATTTAATTTTTATGTTTTTTTCTCCTGAATTTGTGGCTCTTTTCTTGTAATTTATTTTACTTGACAAGTTTGACAGTTTTCTCATAAATTTTCTACCTTTGTAACTTTTCAGTTTTTTTTTTTTTTTTTTTTTTTTAGAAATGTGCAATTTTTTATTAATAAATTTGCAACTTATTTTGTCATAATTTGATTTTTTTGGTCTTGTAAAACTTTTTTTCTTATTTATTTGAGGCAATAAGTCTGGAGTTTTTTCTTTCATAAATTTGACTTTTTTTTATTATAATTTTACACTTTTTGAAGTTTTTTTTTCCCCATATAACAAGAATTTTCTTGTTCTTTTGCAATGAAGCTAGAATAGAAAAAGTACAATCGCCAATTATTTCCACCAGATAAAATGACAGAATTGGCACGTTACTAAAGATGGAGTCACTCGAGGTCCAAACAAGTTATTACAATGTAAAGAAGCTTATTTCTAACTAGTTCTCAAATCAGTGAAATCAAAAATTACTCAGAGTACACACAAATGTACATTTTTGTTCTTCAGAGATGTTCTCAAGTAAGAGTAAAAATTGTAGATTACTTAGTAGTTTATTGTAGGAATATTTTTAAAATTATTTAAGTATATGTACTTAAGCAAATGTAACTAGCTACTACCCACCTTTGTTTATGTGTGGAATATTTGTGAATTACACAAGGCATACTAAACAGACAAGAGTGCTGTTTTGTAGCATTAAAGACTATATTAACTGTACTAGGTTTTATTTAGTGAGATACAGCAGTGCTTGAAATATTTAATTGCAATTATTGCTGTAAAAGGGCTCACACCAGATACTGAAATCAAAGGTTCACAAACTTTTGCCACTCACAGATATGTAATATTGGATCATTTTCCTCCATAAATAAATGAAAAAGTAAATTTTTTGTCTCCTTTTTTTAACTGGGTTCTCTTTATCGACTTCGAGGACTTGTGTGAAAATCTGATGACGTTTTAGGTCATATTTATGCAGAAATGTAGAAAATTCTAAAGGGTTCACAAACTTTCAAGCACCGCTGTAAGTAACTTGATTAAATATTATACATTATTTTACTCCGGTAATAATGATTGGGATGTGTTTGTGTGTGGTGCAAATTTGCCTGATGTATATGATTAGGAACACAGTAGTTTACAAAAATGTTCTCTGGACTACATGACGGTTTTCACTGGATTTGTTGAAACCAAGAATGATGGCAATGCATCGGGAGAATTGTTTAATAGAAATTATGGTTATGCAATGTGCATTTTGTAGGTTTTCTTTAAAAATTCTGTCGAAAGTTTGCCTTTTTATTGAATTTGTTTCTACTTGCACTGGTAGTGTCATTTGCAGAGAAGTCTCACGTTTCCCTTCACTAATCGTCTTCTGCAGGATCAGCGTTCACCGCCTCAGACAACCTCTCCCTGAGCTCCTGGGTGACCACCACCTCGGGCTTCTCAGGCTTCCAGCATCCACAGTCTCTGACAGCCATGGGCACCGGAACCGCCTCCCTACCCCACCCCATCCAGGGCTCCCTGCCGCCCTACAGCCGGCTGGGCATGCCGCTCACGCCCACCGCCCTGGCTGGAACCATGCAGGGCAGCGGGCCGTCATTCCCCTCCTTCCACATGCCCCGCTACCACCACTACTTCCAGCAGGGGCCCTACGCCGCCATCCAGGGACTCCGCCACTCCTCCACGGTCATGACTCCCTTTGTATGACTCACTTTTATAAAGGAAATGACAGCGGCTCGCTCTGATGCTCACCCGTGATTAAGTTATTCCTCATTCACTTCCCATCTTCGCCTCTGGTGTTTGTAAATAGTTCACTTGCACTGAGTGAGGAGATGGTAAAAATGACACGGAGGGGATGTGGGTTACTGGCGGCCGATCCCAGATGGACTGTGATGACCCTTTGTGGGACCTGCGGAAACACTAACGGACACTGTGGCTTCTAAAAAAAACAAAAGAAAAACGTACAAACACTTGTGACCTCAATATAAACTTTATAAAGACCTAATGCAAGATGACAACAGAAGCATGTTTGACCTTCAAGAACAGAAAGCGGACCTTTGACTCATTTTAACGTTACATCGAAAACCCTGGTCTTCCTCTGGACACTACTGGCATCAGTGTCCACCAGCTTTAAAGATGGCAAGCTACTGTGCGATACGACTCGAGTCTCCATCTGATGGACACTGAGAAGTCTGAACATTTCAGCAAGTCGGTCAGGTGGAGCCGACACCTCAAGTTTCCTCCGTTTTTGAGAAAGCCAGCCAGACGTGCAGTTCATCCATACAAGGCAGCACTCTTTTAAAAATGTTGAGTTAATGCACTGTACAGAGGCAAACCTGCTACATTTAATCATTGGAAAATTCTCACTGTAGAGTTCAAAGTGAAAATGGGACGCATGCAGACCGCAGTAGACATACACACTGGCTATGCTTTGTATGGAAGATATGTGCGACGAATGTAAGGATGAAGGCTTTTTACTCTTTTTAAAGGCCCAGTCACACCAGTAATTAAATCAGTGAATTTTAATGGAAACAGTGGATTCACATGTGGTTTTGAGCATTTATACATCATTGCAAAGATATTAATTTGGGCCACACTGCAATTTAGGCATTGTTACACCAGTGGTTGCTAAATAATAGCACACCCTGGCGTTTATTTTTGCAGACTTTATATCTGTGTTTTTGTGATTAGGGAAACAGAGTTTGACACAGCCCCCTCAAATATGGAGAAAACGTACCTCAAAGAGCATTGTAAAAGGGTGCCATAGAACATAGAAAGTGTAGCAATATAACACATTTTTTGAGAATGTTACCTGTCAGAAAGTCAACATTGCTGCAGACTGAACACTTGCAGGGGTGTGCAAACATTTGGCCACCCCTTGACAAAAATGTTTAAATTGAAAAGATGCAAAGAGTCTCTGTAGCATGTAGGGCAAAAATATGTAGTTACTTTTATTTCATCAACTTAAATTAATTAATTAATAAAATAAAAAGTTGCACATTTAGGAGGAAAAAAAAAAAGTTTACGGGATTTTAATTCTCATCCCCCAAAATGTGGAGGTGAACTTGTAGCTCGGGGGCCCCCCAGTGGCTGGTCCATAGTATTTGCGTGTTCAGCTTTATAGTGAGAAATGGCTCTGATAATTTATTACACATGACTTTGTGCAACGTTTTGGTGTGACTGGGCCTCATTTACAAGTTCAGAGTGATTTGTTTGAAACTAACCATATCTGAATTCACCATTTTCCCATTTGCTTCCATATCTGTTGAATTAGTTCTGATCCATTTCATGTCAGACGGCTCAGAAATGGCAGCAGTAGGATTTTATATTTCTTTCTGTAAAGAGACGGAACAAATCCAGACTCCTTGCTTTTGGTTCAGAGCAGCCTTGTAGTCTTCAGTCTTCAGCAGGTGTTATCGAGCTGATTCATGGCCGAGTCCGAGCGTGTCGACAGGGCGTCCACACCTGGAAATAATGGCTCTCTGCGGCCTCATTTAGAGCTCACAGAGAGGACGGAGCTGGAACGTATAGTGCAGCTGATTCTCTCTAACTCACTACAGTGCTAACTCACTGCAGGAGGAAGTCGTTTAAAGAGCTCTGAGGAAATGAAGCAGAGTCAAACATAATCTCTAATGGATAATTAACTTACCAAAAAGCCCCCAAATCCTGAAAGATATTAAACTTTGTATAGATTTTGCAGACTGGGTTTATATAAGAATGATTGCAGTACAGAAAAAAATACCAAAATATTTTACGTGCTTTAAGTAAAAAATCTGAAATTAGAACATCATACAAGGTAGGGGTGGGAATCACCAGAGACCTCATGATACAATTCCATCGCAATACGTGAGGCGTGATGCAATACTATTACAATACTACAATTGAGATATCATGGTGCATTGAGTATTGCAATACCATATATTTTAATTTCCCCCCCTTAGTCAATGTCAGATTGTTTCCTCAAAGTAAAACTGTCAACTTCTGTTTCATATAATAACATTCACTGCGGTCACTTTTATTTTGATGGCTGAAGATCTCGGTCCTCTGTGGGATGGTGTGCTGTAGGGCTGGGAATCGAGAGGGACTTCACCATGTGATGCCATCACAATACTACAATTCCTTAAGTATTGTAATACCATATATCCCCCCCCTCCCATTTCAATGTCAATTTTCCCCCTAAAGTACAACTGTCAATATTTGTTTCATATAAGTTTTCACTGTTTTCAACTCAACGCAGCTGCTTTTGCTTCCGTGGCTGCAGGCTCCCATCCCTCCCTGGGATGGTGTGCTGCTGTGGTCCTTTCTGCTGTCAACATTCTCATATTCCCGGGGGGGGTGGGGGTGGGGGGGCTTCATTTTTCTGTGGTGGCACATCTCTGTGCACAGGGTGGGTGGTGGACTGTGTTGTTTACTTGGCTCGCTCTGAGTTTGGATGTGGCTTTGTTGTGCGGGAGGTGTCTGGAGTTGGTTGTTCACCGGGGTCAGTACGTCTTGTGCTGGCTTTTGTGTAGTGTGTGTGTGTTTTTTGTGCGGCACTCCTTGTGGGCTGATTGTGTCATGTCAAGGTCTAATGTTCCGTTTTTGTCATAAAATCAAAAAAAAAAAAAGGCCTGGCATTTGAGTTCATTTTTCAGCTGCTTCCTAACTTGTACACCTGGCTGCAAATCTTGCAATACTTCACCTGACAATGCACTCTTACACTGCGCCATCTAGTGGACTGAAAACGCAGTTGGTTGAGTAATTCCCAAGAGTTTGCATCATTTACATAAATATAGATAATTAATAAAAGATCGGTACATGCATTTAGGGATCGGTGCATTATCGTGAGTGCCAAGTATCACAGTACATCACCGAATCGATCTTTTGCCTTTTTTGTTGTCTTTATATAAACCATACAAATCTATTTTTTCTTTATTCTTTACAAAAATACTAAAAACATCATTTATGTGATCACAGACTAATTTTAAAACAAATAAATTAAAATATCAGATCGTTAGGAAGG
The DNA here is from genome assembly GCA_020510985.1 of Pholidichthys leucotaenia. Taxonomy (NCBI): domain Eukaryota; kingdom Metazoa; phylum Chordata; class Actinopteri; order Cichliformes; family Pholidichthyidae; genus Pholidichthys; species Pholidichthys leucotaenia. The sequence goes on along the minus strand of CM035849.1, from coordinate 69,895,485 downwards.
ACACAGCATAATATCTGGTTTGGATGTTTGTTTTTTACAGTGAAGTAACACGGTTATGCTCATTTATAACAGAAACTTCAGTAGAGGCGCTATTTTATTTATTTAAATGACTCCTGTGTCTACAATGGCACTACAGTCCATTCTGCTCCATACACATCATGGAAATTAATATTGAGAAAATGACTTGCTGATAAGGGGTTAATTTATAGCTGCATAGAGCACCTTTTAAAGGCTGTTCTGTGGCTTTACAATGATCACTGTGAAGAAAATATTAAAAACTCTACTAAAATGTTTAAACATACACACAAACTGCATACGTCTCTGATTTGTGCTAAACTTTCCCCATCACACAAGTTCCGTTTCAACACCAGAACAGACATAAATGTTGCCTGTTTATTTCTTCATATCTGATTAGTGAACAGTAAGAAAAAAGTCTGCCTTTGAATTCGTTTTTTTTTCCTTGTTATGATGTACAGCCTGAATTGAATGGTTTTTTTTTTTCATCACTGTAAATGTTTTAACACTTTTAAGTCTCGATTTACCACTGAAAATGAGCTTTTAAATTTTTTTTCCACCTTTGCCATACTCTGAATCATCCAGAGAGATTGTGTTTTGCAGATTTTTTTTTAAGTGCAATATATTTATTTTGCTGTCTGGAAATAATGTGTAATGTACTATGCCTCCTCTAAAAATTATTTGTAAACCATGAGAAATATATATATATCACCACCCAAACACTCAAAGTTTGTTTATCACTGACTAAAATGTTGTTTTTCAGGGGGTAAAAAAAAATAAAAAATTGGTAATTTATTCAGTACCCACAGACACACATGATATACACAAGGGTCTTATCCCACTCAACCTGTGTGAAGAGAACTTAAAAGCATCATGATTTAAGTTGTCTCATCTGTCAGGCTTGCCCCCCCCCCCCCCCCGGGGCTTAGGGATGGATTCACACGCTGAGTAACATTTCGGCATATTTATTAACACTAGTGCATACCTGTGCATGCCCGTAGAAACCCAAGTATTTCTGCATGCCCGTAGAAAAACAACTCTTTACTCCCACAGAGTTCAAACCCCAACACACAGTCTTGTGGGTCCAACCAAATCCAAAGCCCCAAAATGGGTCAGGTGGGCTGTCCAAGTCCATTGCCCACCGGACCGGAGCACAGAGCAGATGAGTGGTCTGCCAAAGTCCGGGGATTCCCAAACCAGAATGCAGAGTAGGTCAGGCGGCCTGCCACTGTCCCTAGGACACCGAACCACAGAGCAAGGTGGAACAACGGCTGTAGAGGCACAGAGCTCGCCAAACATTAACAAGGGAGCTGTATGCTCTGTGACCGATGACTGCAGCATGCTGACCCCAGGAACGATCGGTCAAGACACACTGGCCTCCAGGACAATGGATGGAGGTGCGCCGGTCTCCGGGATAATGGGTAGAGCAGACTGCTCAGACGGCCCGGGTGGAGTGGACTGCTCGACCTCTGGAACGACGACGGGTGGAGTGGACTGCTCGACCTCTGGAATGACAACAGGTGGAGCAGACTGCTTGACCTCTGGAACGACAGGTGGTTGAGGTGGAGCATGGTCCTCCTGCGGCTCAATCCTCAACATGGCCACCTCGGACAAGAGGGGAAAACAGGAGGTCAGTGAGGTGGCACCGTAGTCATCAGCAGCAAAGAGTGGTGGGGAGGGTCCAGAGGCAGGTGGAGGCACTTTGGTCCCCCCAGCAGGAGTAAGGCAAGTCTTTTCTAAAATTGATGTTGAAGATAATATAGTACTTGCCTTAGCTCCTGGTCTCTTACTGCTGGAGTGACGACCTCAAGATGAGGTGCAGGGAAAGCAGCAGCGGAACCAAGCAGCGCAGGCTGATCAGCAGCAAACCCAGATGACCCAGGTTGATCAGCGATGATGCCCAGAGAACTTATACAAAGATATAGAGTGATGACAATCAAGTCACTGACAGTAATGCACCTGTAAACTGGTTGCCAACTGCCAATCAAATCTAGAAGAAGAAGACCAGTGTGAGGAGCTGCAGCTGAAGCAGTCATGACAGGAGTGTGCACGTGGAGAGGAGCAGTCTCTGCAGGATCATGCACGTGAAGAGAAGCAGTCACGGCATGAGCATGTATGTGGAGAGGAGCAGTCTCTGCTGGAGAACTCATCCTTTAGGACGTGGAGACAACCTCAGGAGGAAGAGGAAGAGCAGAAGTGAGAGGCAGCATGGGGATGGCAGCAGAAACGGGTAGCAAGGGACCAGAAACAGCGGGCAGCTGTGACTGGGAACCCTCGCTTGGAGCAAGGCAGTATATTTCATTAATCATACTAGTACATACCCGTGCATACCCATCCATACCTGTAGAAACCAAGTATAAGCAAGTATTTCTGCATGCCCGTTGCTGAACGGTCTCCTGTCTGAGACGGCAGTGTTGTTCACAGTCATGCCTGTGGCGTACTGCTCAGACCTGAGGTGTTTCATTTTTACAACATCTTTTCTGATGTGCAGCAGTTCTCACTGTATTGCTCTCCATCTGGTGGGTCTTCTTCTTCTTCTTCTTCGTTGAGACAACTGGTTGAGGGATAGGTGCGTTGTAATTCCAGTTCATGGACAGGATCATGCAAATAGATATGAGCAAAAAGTGGCTTTTGACCCTGTTCAGGAAGACCCGTGCATGCCCGTCGAAACCCAGAAACCAGAGCACCCAGAGAAAATCAGCACTTTGCTTGGCATTTTACACATTCGTAGTGTAGACTGCCATTCTTCATGGGTACTGCTTCGAATGGGTGTGGTTTAAAGTAGGGTGTCCTATTCTTAATCGGTGACAGACTGACACACTGACAGATTTCTTGAATTTATAGAGTGCCTTCTGTTATGTATGAGATTTGGGTGTCTGGGGTGCCGTGCCCACCCACAAGGTGACGTCAGGCAGGCGCGACCCACTCTGTATATAGTTGAGTGTTCTGCTTAATAAAGTTCAGTTGGATGTCCCTCAAGAAGCTCTCCGTCTCATGTCATTTTCACAATATAATATTTGGCGACGAGACTAATGGGAGCGTGCTGGTTGCCTTGGCCGTTGGCACCGTTTCTGGAGCGCAAGGGGGAGCCTGTGATCCTCTGGCCGGAGTGGAGAGCCTCATTTGAGGAATATATTAGGGCGCTGGGCCTACACAGACTAGACGGGAGATGTCGGCGGGCGCTCCTGGCCCACAATCTCGGTGCAGAGGGCCGTAGGATCCTCGGTGCTCTGGGTGGAGCAGACCTCTACGAGGATGCTGTCGAGCGGCTGGCCAGGCACTTCGACAGTTAGACGAGGGCCGTGAAGCTGCATGTGATGGATCTCTTGGCGCCAGAAACTGATGGGCTAGCTGAGGAGCTAACTTCGCGCCAAAAGCAGGCGAGCGAGGCCGGGCAAGCTGAAGGCCCTGGGGAGGAGCAGCAGCCGCAGGACACGGTGACAGCGCAACAGAGCACCAACACTGAGAGCACGGGATGCAGCGGTGAGGAGCCCAGGTTGGTGAGTGGGCCCGGCGAGGGCGATGGTGCGTGTCCCAGAGGTGAGCAGCAGCTGGATACGGAGGCTACGCAGCATGACACATGGAGCGAGGGGGCCAAGGGCAGTGACGACATGCCCAGGTCAGGAGATGGAGCCGACGGGAGTGTTACAGAGGGCCTCGAGGGGCAGCAGCTACAGCCAGACATGGTTGACGGCGCGGTTCAGGACACGAGCTGGTCTGGGGAGCTGGGTGTCAATTGTGACTGGTGTGATAATAACCCAGCGAGGGTTGACTCTTGGTGTGGGAACTGAATGGCACTGCGGGGTCCCTGTGAAGAGGGCTGCCGAGGCTGGAGGACAAGAGAGTGGAGCGGGAAAAATTGGCGCTGTTCTGCGGAGCGCCAAAAGCCATCGTCGGGGTAAGAGTTTGGACCGGGTCGGCGGGACAGCACGACACAGGAAGGAGGTCCTGAGACGACGTGGTGGGCACGGGAGACCGGGTTGGGTTCCTCTGCGGGTTGACGGCGGGCTTTGGCCTGGAGCAGAAAGACCAGTTTTGGGGGTTAGAGACATGTTGGCCAGTGAGGGGTGTTTCGTTCCTGGGGGGTGGCAGCGGCCGGACTTAAGGATGCCGTGGGGATGCCCAGGCCCTCCGTGGTGGTCTAGAAGATGGTGGTGTTAAAAGGACATGTTCGCCAGGGAGGGGGGTTTCGACCCTGGAGATGGACTGAGGCCAGGGGCGCATATGTTGTGGGGGTGCCCGGGGCTTCCGAGGCAGTTTTCTGGATGGTGGCTACCCAGAGACATTGGGGTTACCTGATATTTTTTTCTGGTGTGAATGCCTGTATACATATATGTGAGTGAATGTGTGTAATATGGGATTATTTTATGTATTTTAAGGAGACGTGGTCCATTTTGATTATTTTGGTGTGAATGTGATAGGTTGTTCTATTATAGCATATTATTCTCCCTGTTCTTTGTATGATTCGGGTTTCTAAATTTGGGTGGTTCAATTGTGTGTGTGGTTTCACAGTTTGTAAAGAGGGGGGAAGTTATGTATGAGATTTGGGTGTCTGGGGTGCCGTGCCCACCCACAGGGTGACGTTAGGTGGGCACGGCCGGCCCACTCTGTATATAGTTGAGTGTTCTGCTTAATAAAGTTCAGTTGGATGTCCCTCAAGAAGCTGTCCGTCTCATGTCATTTTCACGATATAACACCTTCTGCCTTACTGAGATTTCCAGATGTACTGCTTCAAATGGGTGTGGTTTAAAGTAGTGTGTCCTATTCGATCTCAGCTTCTCTGTGCCTTTCCTGGCATGCAGCGTTGGTGGCCAGCCGACTATTCTGCATCTCCTGGGTCTCAGCTTGTCTGTGCCTTGCATGGCGTGCAGCGCTGCTGGCTTTGCGGGCATTTCGGGCTTCAAGTGACTCAGCACATGCATGGCGCACTGCCACACATTTCCTGTCTGTCTTGTCTGTGCATCCCTTGTCTGTCGTACCCTATGCTGGTACGCCTCCCGTGGCAGGTATCATAGGACACTACATCATACCTAGGCAGGCATCATGAGTGATAGTCTATATGACATCAAGACATCAAGGCCGGCATCATAGGACACTGCATCATAGGTAGCCAGTCCTATTGTCTATATGATGGCATGGCCTGTGATGGTCTCTATGACATCATAAAGACATCCAGGGAGGCATCATAGGTAGCCAGTCCTATTGTCTATGTGATGGCATCGCCTATATGACGGCATTGCGAGTCCTATGTAGCCTGAGGTCATAGGATCATCATAGGACATCAGGCAAACATCATAGGCCATCCTATGATGTCCTATGATTGTGACAGACAGATGGACACAGATTTCTTAAATTTATAGTGATTATGATTATAATGCAAGAAATCTCTGTGTGTGTCTGTCTGTTCCGCACATATCTCCAGAACCGTTCGTCAGACTGGCCTAAGATTTTAAATGTGCTTTGCTGAGGTTACGAGGGTGTGCGTCCCCAAATTTCAGCCTCCCTCGATATGCGGAAGTTTAGGAGGGGAAATCTTTAATGAACATCCATAGGGGAGCTATGAGCGTTCATAGCTATGACATCATAGATGCACAGATGTTGCCATGGTTACTGTTGCCAGGCAGACACATCATCAAAGATCAAAGGCAGGCATCACTGAACAAGTGGCGACATCAAAGATCAAAAGCAGGTTTCACCATGGTTACTGTTGCTATGGTAACCATGTCAAAGATCAAAGGCAGGCATCACCATGGTTATTGTTGCCATGGTAACAGTAACACTTATGGGTATGGAAAAAAATGCTTGTTTACACTTGCTTTCTACGGGCATGCAGAAATACTTGCTTATATTTGGTTTCTAAGGGCATGCATGGGTATGCACTAGTAAGTGTTAAAACAGATGAAAGTATTTGTCTTGCTCTGCCCTCTGCTGCTGCTGGAGCTGCCGCTGGTGATCCGAGGAAATCCGTCTGAGCGGGTGCAGAAAACCCTTGGAGCATGGACAATACTGTCTCTGGAGACGCTGCTGGTACAGGTGAGATGGCCTCAGGGAATGCTGCTGAAACACTGACCTCGAGAGGAGCTGCTTATGAAGCTGTAGGTGAGGAGGTAGGGAGCAAGACAGCGGTTGAGGTGATCTCAGGTGATGCTGCGGAGGTGATCTCTGGTGTCAGACCAGAACGGCGAGGAGACCAGCGTCTCCATGGTGCTCGCTCCCTCACTGGCCCCTTTGAAGATGGCTGGTCCTCTCGCACAGGGAATAAGACCTCAGGAGTGAGCCAGGGTTTATAATCCAATAAGATATCTTCTTGCGAGAAGGCCACCTGCCTACGCTCTTCCTGCTCCGTAGCTTCTGCTGCTGTGGCTGGTGGACGGGGGACGGCAGGCAGCGTAGGAGTGATGGGAAAGGTGGGAGGCAGAGGACAAGAGACAAAGTAGATGATGACCCGGAGCCAGGTTGGAAGAGAATGTGCGGGCAGCCACTTACTCGAGCGTGTGCCGGAGTCATGTTAAAATTGGCATAAATTACGGCTACCTTGGGGAAACACAACAGGTTCGGATGACTGACAACCAGCTCCTCCACAGCCACAAGATCAATGATCCAGAACCTGGGTTGTCAGGCTGGTGATCCGGTGGAGAAACCCTGACAACTCCTCCTGGTTCCACTCCTGCTGATTTCACCAGCTGAGTCCTTTACTGATGGTGTGCTACTGTCAGGCTTGCCTTTCCGGGGCTTAAGGACAGACTCGCACGCTGAGTGACGTTCCGGCACATTTATTAATGTAATGAAAGAAAAAGCAGCTCGTAGGCTGAAACGAAAGAATAACGCTGTGACGGCAGACACAACTTAACAATGATGACCACACGGGTAGGATATGGCCAATAATGATGAGCACATGGTACGGACAGTAAGGCGTGCGGTGTATGAATAAGGCAGGAGCTGATTAACAAGCGGAGGCACAGCTGTGAATAATTAACAACAAAAGAACCAATAAGCAGAGGAGCAGAATAAACAGAGCGCTATCACAAAATAAACACAAAATGATGAGCAGGACAGGATACTAGCACTAATTATACAAAGGATAACCCATAACTAAGGGCGAGGGCATAATAAACGCTAATGAAAACTTAGACATAACTGAGGAGTGGAACATGTTTGCAAATATGCCCCCCATGACATCATCATGGCCTACAATGCTACCTGGTGGTCATATAGATCATAGCTTCAGTTTGATTTTTATGAGAAAGGTGACATTTTGACTAAAATACCTGATTTTTAAATTGAATCAAAGTCATGTCGGTGGACTAATTGAATGAATGAATCTTTATTTCGGATAGATTGAAAGTAAAGATTAAAAGAAAGGAACAGAATATAATATAACAAAGGGGATCTAAATGTCACGAGGCTTTAGAATAATTATCACTCTGAAAAGGACTTTCTTATACTATGTAGAGCTAAACTGTCACTGCATTACATAGCCATAAATCAAGGGGGGTATGTCCCTCCAATATCATCATAAACCTTTCAATATCCTCCTGAGACCCCGGGCAAAAGAAAGTGTTTTAATTTGGATTTTTCTGATATAAGTTAAGTGTTGGGGTGCTAAAGAACACGATGCAAAGGGGAAAAAAAATTCTTTATTAAAAAAAAAAGTTAAAGCATGTCCATTGTAGTGGACAACAGGACTTCAATGCTCAATTAGGAAAAAATGTTAAAGCGGACTATGCAGTCTAAAAAAACCACCTCCTGGGTGGTTTTCCCTTTAAAAAATGGAATCATAGTCAATAAAATTTGACTTTTTATCTAGAATTTTAATGAAATAACAATCCTCTTTAATATGAAAGAAAAATTGAATTCTGCAAAGTAATATCAAATAAATAAAAATCCATTACATAAAATAAGCACATTAAAAAGTGCAATTACTATTTTCACCCCCGTGAATAAGTCAGTATTTAGTACCTTCAGTCACAATCATAGCTCTGAGTCTGAGTGGGCATATCTGTCAGGGTTGGACATCTGAAGGCTTCAACTTTACTCCATTCTTGGGAAAAACTGTAAAACTGTGTCAAGACTGCATGGTGTTCACATGTGAGCAACCCTTTGGAAGTCCAGCCACAAATTTTCTATTGGATTGATGTCTGGGCTTTGTCTGGGTCACTCCAGAACATTCTCCTGTCTTTCAACCATTTCTGTGAAATTAAATCTTCTCTCAAGTCCTAGTTCTGTTGCATACTGAATCAGATTGTCCTTCAGGATTTTCCTACATATTTTACTGTATTCATCTTACCCTTAACCTTTACAAGTCATCTAGGACCTGCAGCAGAGAAGCAACCCCACAGCCCGATGCTGCCACCACCATGCTTCATGGTTTATGTGGATGGTGTGTTTCTAGTGATGTGCAGAGATTGGTGTCCACCAAACATAGCGTCTAGTCTGATGGCCAAAAAGCTCCAGTTTGATCTAATCAGACCTTATTCCAGTTGATAAGAGTTTAATGGACTCTCATCCCCTGACAGATCTACTGTATGTGTGGCTCTCCCTCAGCGATTTTGCTAAGATTTCTCCCATCCCCTGCCTACTAAACAATATGAAAGAAACAAAGTTATAAAGTCCTGACATCCACTACAGAGTACATGTATCAGTTATCTGTAGTTCTTGTGAAAATAAGATTAGCTTTGACAATGCACTGAAATGTTGATGAGATGTTTTACTGGGATCAGTCAAAATACACACATGGGCAAAATTGTTGGTACCCCTCTGTTAATAAAAGAAAAACCCACAATGGTCACAGAAATAACTTGAATCTGACAAAAATGGTAATAAATAAAAATTCTATGAAAATTAAACAATGAAAATCAGACAATGCTTTTGAATTGTGGTTCAACAGAAATATTTTTAAAAACAAACTCATGAAACAGGCCTGGACAAAAATGATGGTACCCTTAACTTAATATTTTGTTGCACAACCTTTTGAGGCAATCACTGCAATCAAACGATTTCTGTAACTGTCAATGAGACTTCTGCACCTCTCAGCAGGTATTTTGGCCCACTCCTCATGAGCAAATTGCTCCAATTGTCTCAGGTTTGAAGGGTGCCTTCTCCAGACGGCATGTTTCGGCTCCTTCCACAGATGTTCAATAGGATTTAAATCAGGGCTCATAGAAGGCCACTTTAGAATAGTCCAATGTTTGGCTCTTAGCCATTCTTGGGTGTTTTTAGCTGTGTGTTTTGGGTCATTATCCTGTTGCAAGACCCATGACCTGCGACTGAGACCAAGCTGTCTGACACTGGGCAGCACATTTCTCTCTAGAATACCTTGATAGTCTTGAGATTTCATTGTACCCTGTACAGATTCAAGACACCCTGTGCCAGATGCAGCAAAGCAGCCCCAGAACATAACAGAACCTCCTCCATGTTTCACAGTAGGGACAGTGTTCTTTTCTTGGTATGTTTCATTTTTGCGTCTGTAAACATAGAGCTGATGTGCCTTGCCAAAAAGTTCCAGTTTTGTCTCGTCTGTCCATAGGGCATTCTCCCAGAAGCTTTGTGGCTTGTCAACATGCAGTTTGGCAAATTCCAGTCTGGCTTTTTTATGATTTGTTTTCAACATTGGTGTCCTCCTTGGTCATCTCCCATGAAGTCCACTTTGGCTCAAACAACGACGGATGGTGCGATCTGACACTGATGTACCGTGACCTTGGAGTTCACCATGAATGTGTTTAGAGGTTGTTCTGTGCTCTTTTGTTACCATTCGTATTATCCGGCTCCTCCTGCAGCCACGTCCAGGGAGGTTGGCTACAGTCCCATTTCTGAATAATATGTGCAACTGTAGCCACAGGAACATCAAACTGCTTGGAGATGGTCTTATAGCCTTTACCTTTAACATGCTTGTCTATAATTTTCTTTCTAATCCCCAGAGACAACTTTCTCCTTTGCTTCCTCTGGTCCATGTTTAGTGTGGTACACATCATGTCACCAAACAGCACAGTGACTACTTGTCACCCTTTAAGTAGGCCGACTGACTGATTACAAGTTTGTAGACACCTGTGATGTTAATTAGAGGACACATCTTGGTTGAACATGTCCCTATGGTCACATTATTTTCAATCTTTTCTAGGGGTACCATTATTTTTGTCCAGGCCTGTTTCATTAGTTTTTTTTTTTTTAAATAATTCTGTTGAACCACAATTCAAAAGCATTGTCTGATTTTCATTGGTTAATTTTCATAGAATTTTTATTTATTACCACTTTTGTCAGATTCAAGTTATTTCTGTGACCATTGTGGGTTTTTCTTTCATTAACAGAGGGGTACCAACAATTCTGTCCACGGCTGTATAACCTTAAAAAAAAAATTAATTGTGAATATCATGCTTACCTTTCTTTTTTTTTCCATAAAATGTTCTTGTTCAGAGGGTGGACATTTTTAGAAAAGCACACAGAGGCTGGCAAGGCCACACACCCCCAACATGTGATTTCATGTTAAAGCTGCAGATGTCTACTCTAAAGAACTTGACAGAGTGGCATGTGAGACATAAGCTAAAATATACACTAATGTCCACTACAGAGGACAAAAATGAATTGCTGGGTCTTGTAATATTTGTTATATTACATAACTGAATAAAATTTGAAGCACCAAGATTAATGAAAAAAAAATTAAGTTGTAACTTTTTCTTGTAAATTTGCAACTTTGTTCTCATAAATTTGTAATATTTTCTTTAAAGTACAAACTTTTTTTCATAAATGTGTTACTTTTTTCTTGTAAATTTGCAATGTAAATATTGATGCTGGTTAAATTTTATTTCATTTAATGACTAGACCAGCTTTCAACCACTGTGCCACGGCACACCAGACTGCAGTGAGAGATCATCAGGTGTATCGGGACAAATTGTCTAATTTTACTTAATTGGTCAAAAAAAATTTAAATAATTTGCTGCTGTTGTGTCTGTGACTTTTCCATATCAGTGGTTGGCAGTATGAACGCAATAGTGATGAATGTCTTCGCTTTTTTTCAAACGGCAGTTCTTATTCAGTTAGTGAACATGTTAAGAAGTGTGAGAGGTGGTGGCGACAAAATGGAAAAAAGCGATGGATAAATATTTGAAAAGCAAGGATTCAATGTCCGAACTGGGCCCTGGACAAAATTCTAACCCAGATGAAGGGCTGAGTGGTGGTCAAAAGAAAGCTAAGATGGTGAAGAAAAGGCTGTACAGCGAAAGTTGTCATTTGGATTTACTTTCACTGGGGATCAGAATATACCAACTTCATTATGCTTGGTTTGCGGGAAAAAGCTATCCAACAGTGCCATGGTCCCAAGCAAGCTTAAACGTCAAGAACAAGCTCAACACCCGTCACTTCAAACCAAGAACTATTTTGTCTGTGAAGGAACATGTAACTTTAATGAGAAAAATCACAAAGGTGTCCAGTACTTTGAGATATATGGTAATTGTCGTATTTATACGATCATTTTAGGGCCTATACGATATATGATCAGTACTTTTAAAAAAGGCCAAATATCCAATACTTTTGGCATTTCTGTGCACCCCCCCCCCCCAAAAAAAAGTCATTTTGATTTATGTGAACACCCACATATCAACAGAAACTGATGCCTGCTCATAGCTGATCAGTTCATACCTGGCTGGCTCCTCCTCACAGCCAAATGTGGCAATCACATCAGCAGCATTTGGCTCACATTTGTTTGCGCAGCTGCACTGGCACCACAACAAATTAAAAAAAATAAATAAATAAAAAATCAGTGAACATGGGTTTGGGCTCAGATGAAAAAAGTACCAAAAGAAAAGAGTCTGGCAAAACAGACACCAGTAAGAAAACAAAGCAACTCCACAGGGAACAGCAGCTCTATCACCCTGCCTGGGAGTTAGACCCTACATTTAAGGAGGGAAGCAGTGGATGTGCAAAGAGGTGCAATTGACTATGTGGGTGGGTGTGTTTAAGTGTGACAATGAATAAAGCAGTTGTTTCATTCAAATGGCTGAGCCTCTGCATTTACAGTATTCCTTAAGTTACCGCAGTTCCATACATACAGAATAGATTTGTTTTTAAATGTACTGTCCTAGCCTGTGATTTTTCAAGTTATTTTAGTACATAAGATAGTTTGGGTTAAACGACGATAATTTTAAAGCGACAGTACAATATTTCTTCACATTTCCCATCTGGCAAAACTGAAGGAGTCAGAGAGCACTCAAAGCCAGCTACTTATTAGCTGAACTTATAGCCAAATCAAAAAGCCGTACACAGTGGTGGAGACATTAACACTACCTACTTGCAAAGGTGTTGTGAATGAGATACTCAGCCCTGATGCAGTTAAAGAAGTAGCTGAAGTCCGTCTTAGATGCAGTTGCTATTCATACTGATGACATGTCTGCAGATATTGAAAACTTTGTTTTGGAAAAGGTACAGCAGAGAAAATAAGTATTGAACATGTCAACATTTTTCTCATTAAACATATTTCTGATGGAGCCATTGACCTGTGATTTTCACCAGATATCAGTAACAACCCAAGTAATGCATACATACAAAGAAATCAAGGTAACTGTGTTCACAAAACAAGTTGTCACTCTTTAAGAAATCTCTGTGTGTCTGTCTGTCGCAATCATAGGACACCATAGGACGGCCTATGATGTCAATCTGCATCCCTACCCTCACCTATGGTTACGAGCTTTGGGTAATGACCAAAAGAATGAGACTGTGGATACAAGAGGCTGAAATGAGCTTTCTTTGTATGATTGCTGGACTCACCTTTAGAGATCGGGCAAGGAGCTCAGTCATCCAGGAGGGGCTCAGAGTAGAACTGCTGCTCCTCCACATTGAAAGGAGCCAGTTGAGGTGGTTTGGGCATCTGATTAGAATGCCTCCTGGACGCCTTCCACTAGAGGTGTTTCGGGCACGTCTCACTGGGGGGAGACCCCAGGGCAGATGCAGGACTCTCTGGAGAGAAGTTCACCTATGGAAGTCCAATAAAGATTGCAGTACGTGGCAGTAGTGCACCTGTAAGCTGGTTGCCAACCGCCAATCAAATCTAGAAGAAGAAGACGACTACGTCTCCTAATTGGCACGCCTTGGCATCCTCTCTGAAAAGCTGGATCAGGTGGCTGGGGAGAGGGAAGTCTGGGCTTATCTGCTTGAACTGCTTCCGGCTGGCCCTCCTGAAAAGCGGTAGAAGACGGATGAATGGATGGAGAAAAAATGTTGACGTGTTCAATACTTATTTTCTCCACTGTACGTATCAGTGAGAACTCTTAGTTTCACGGACAAAAGTGGACATGTGCAACTCTTGGCCAATGTCCTTTTTATGGATGGAGATTCCGTCAGAGAAAATTTCCTTATTTTTTTAAAGAATTACCAGAAAAAAATAACAGGAAAGGAAATTATTCAGGTAATTTTTGCCGTGCCAAATTTCAGCTCTTTGTTCCAGAATGTTGTCAAGGGGAGTTTTCATGTGCAATTTTGGCCTGAATCACACTGAAAAGTCTGAAAGTCTGGACCAAAACTACCTTTAAACATTGGCATCAGCTCATAATTTCACAATTAGTTGTAAAAAAAAAAAATAAATAAAAAACCCACGTATCTTTTCAATCCCAAAATAAGACCTTATGGACAAGCTCAAATGAAGTGATGTCACCAGATTTTAACGGTGCTTTCCCTAAAGCACTAACTACACATTTTTAGTTGCTTAAGATTAGGGGTTGGTACCCAAAATACTTGGTTGAGTAATGGTTAAGTCTAAGAAAAGATGAGGTTCTATTTGTGCACACATTGTAACTACAATCTTCTGCCATTTCACTTTTTGCCACTATTTACAGTGGTGTAAAAAAGTGTTTGCCCCTTCCCGATTTCTCATGTTTTTGTATGTTTGTCACACTTAAATGTTTCAGATCATCAAACAAATTTAAATATTAGACAAAGACAATACAAGTAAACACAAAATGCAGTTTTTAAATGAAGGTGTTTATTATTAAGGGTAAAAAAATAAATAAATCCAAACCTATCTGGCCCTGTGTGGAAAAAGTGATTGCCCCCCCCCCCCAAAAAAAAAAAACCCAACATAAATTAATTGTGGTTTGTCACATTTTTGGAAAGCTGAGTTCAATTTCTCTAACCACACATAGGCCTGATTACTGCCACACTTGTTCTCAATCAAGAAATCACTTAAATAGGACCTGCTTGACAAAGTGAAGTAGACCAAAAGATCCTCAAAAGCTAGATATCATGCAACGATCCAAAGAAATTCAGGACCAAATGAGAACAAAGTAATTGAGATCTTATCAGTCTGGGAAAGGTTATAAAGCCATTTCTAAAGCTTTGGGACTCCAGCGAACCACAGTGAGAGCCATTATCCACAAATGGTGAAAACAAGGAACAGTGGTGAACCTTCCCAGGATTGGCCAGCCGACCAAATTCTACCCAAGAGCGCAGTGACAACTCATCCAAGAGGTCACAAAAAACCCCACACAACATCCAAAGACCTGCAGGCCTCACTTGCTTCAGTTAAGGTCAGTGTTCATGACTCCACCACAAGAAAGAGACTGGGAAAAAACGGCCTGCATGGCAGAGTTCCAAGATGAAAACCACTGCTGAGCAAAAAGAACATAAAGGCTCAATCTCATTTTTGCCAGAAAACATCTTGATGATCCCCAAGACTTTTGGGAAAATACTCTGTGGGCTGATGAGACAAAAGTTGAACTTTCTGGAAGGTGTGTGTCCCATTACAGCCAGCCTAAAAGTAACACCGCATTTCAGAAAAGGAACATCATATAAACAGTAAAATATGGTGGTAGTGTGATGGTCTGGGGCTGTTTTGCTGCTTCAGGACCTGGAAGACTTGCTGTGGTAAATGGAATGATAAATTCTGCTGTCTACCAAAAAATCCTGAAGGAGAATGTCCAGCCATCTGTTTGTGATCTCAAGCTGAAGCGCACTTGGGTTCTGCAGCAGGACAATGACCCAAAACACACCAGCAAATCCACCTCTGAATGGCTTAAGAAAAACAAAATGAAGACTTTGGAGTAGCCTAGTCAAAGTCCTGACCTAAGTCTGATTGAGATGCTGTGGCATGACCTTAAGAAGGCGGTTCATGCTCAAAACCCTCCAGTGTGGCTGAATTACAACAATTCTGCAAAGATGAGTGGGCCAAAATTCCTCCACAGCGCTGTAAAAGACTCATTTCCAGTTATCGCAAATGCTTGATTGCAGTTGTTACTGCTAAGGGTGGCCCAACCAGTTATTAGGTTTAGGGGGCAATCACTTTTTTGCACGGGGCCATGTAGGTTTGGATTTTTTTCCACTTAATAATAAACACCTTCATTGAAAAACTGCATTTTGTGTTTATTTGTGTTATCTTTTTCTAATATTTAACTTTGTTTGATGATCTGAAACATTTAAGTGTGAAAAACATACAAAAAATGAGAAATCAGGAAGGGGGCAAACACTTTTTCACACCACCGTATGTGCTTACTTTTGACTAAATGTTCATCTTTTAGATTTGATTGGCAGTTGGCAACCAGCTTACAGGTGCATCATAAATATAGGCCAGACTCCCTGCTGGTTAAAAAAATGACCATATAAGGCATCTCCTGTTGGAGAACAGTCTCAAATAAACCCGGAACTCCGTCACACTTAGCCACATCTTCGAAGACAACCCACAGCTTGGAAACACATCTACTGTATATGTACTGTACACTATTGACTTTACATAAACACAGAGAGAGCAGTCTATCACCAGAACCATCACCCGCCACCACAGACGAACTGGTGGATCGATGGCTGGATGTTAGTCACCGTTTCACCAGGAAGAAGGCCCTACTTCTGCCCTGATAAGAATCGCTTACATCCTTCGGAAATAAATAAATAAACAAATAAATAACATCCAGTGTGGCTTTGATTGGATTAAAGAGAGAGGGGAAGGGCAAGATGAGCCACCGTGAGGTATGGCCCAACAAATTGAAGCTAACAGTCGGGCCAGAGAGTCCATTTTGGGGCATAATTTACACAGTGAGGCGCATGAGCTGAATCTAATGTCATTTCCATCAATTTTGCATTTTGGCCCCTTTTTCCCGTCCCCCGGGCTTTTAGTGGTCGTTCAAATTGTCTGGCAGAGGACAGCCGGCAAGCATGGCAATGTCAGATAGCAGCTGAGTGAAAGGTGCTGCTTTATGGTGTGGAGACTGACTGCAGCACGGCACCGCATATCCACCACCACGCCATCTCCCAAATGGCTAACAATATGCTAATAGGTAAAGAGTACAGAATCGCCCCAGACAAGTCACTTAATGGATGCTTTATCTGCAGGTCAGGAGTCTCATCAGCTGCAATCTCTCCTAACAAGACGTGCCAAGTCAAATTTAGCGATAAAGTGCTTTTAACAAACGGGACCACAAAGTGCTTTAGGCAGGACAAAGGACACAAATATGGACACAAGTTTGTGGTGAAACCTGAAACCCGTTGGCAGACAATGGAAAACCTTTTTTTTTTCTTTTTTTTTTTTTTTTAAGAAATGCTCCTTGAAAGCAAAATTGTCCCAGGACAAATGGAGATGACAAGTCTTCTTGACAGACCTCAAGCTAATTTCACTTCCTGCCCGCAAATATTTGGATTTCTGCTCATGAGTGGATGGCTTTGCCAACGGTTTTCCAAAATGTAGTCTGACATTGAGGCTGCTGTAGTAGTTCCCAGGCTACCTCTGACATATTCCCAGTATTAGTAGTATCATCAGGTAAACTGAAAGCAACTTGCTTTGCTTATATATCACCATATTTCAAAGGGATTTTGACTAAAAGAAAGGGATTGAATATGATGAAAATTTCACAACAAAACAACTTAGAAAGGTGCATTGAATTTGCTCCACACAGTAAAATCACACTTTACTGATATTGCATGAAAAATAATAATCATACAACAGAGCACATACTAGCTCAAGTAGGTTCATTTTGTCTTTTTTTAATTATTTATCTTTTGTTCTTATTAAAGACAAGAATAGAAAGGAGATGTATTTACCTTCTTAACATGTTTCAACTGTACACTGCAGCCTTCGTCAGAAGAGTCAGCTGATTGCTGCCAGGTGACATTTATCAGCTGATTTTCGTAGGCGGGGCCAGCTCAGCAGGTCTGTCAGATCCACCGAGCCGGCCCCGCCTTCTGTCGTCAGATGGTCTCTGGAGAATGTGATCCCAGGTGTGGGAAAGCATAAAGGCCCCCTCATCTCAGTTCATGGTGTCTTTTCCTCGCTTCCTGATTTCTATGGCCTCCTTGATCCAGCCACTTTAAAATCAGCAATATCAGATCACTGCAAAAGAAACTAGAAAAGCACTCGGAGAGCGCAGACCTCCGCCAAGCGCCACAGTTCCCCCATACAGTGTTTGTGTGTACGTTTTCAGATTCCTTGACCATGAAAACATATGACTAGCAATTGGATTGACAATGATAGGATTAGTGGTTGAGTAGTTATTCACGAAAATGACATTTTCCGTAATGGTGGCCACAGTTCCGCCCATACAGTGTTTGTGTGTACGTTTTCAGATTCCTTGACCACGAAAACATATGAGTAGCAATTGGATTGACAATGATAGGGCTGCACGGTGGCGCAGTGGTTAGCACTGTGGCAGCACAGTTTTACCCTCGGCCGGGGGAGCGCGGGGATCATGGGTTCGATCCCAGCCCCCGACCAACAGTGATCTGTGTGGAGTTTGCATGTTCTCCCCGTGTTGCGTGGGTTTACTCCGGGATTTCTCCGGTTTCCTCCCACACGCCAAAAACATGCAGGTTAGGGATACGGGGCGCTTGCGCACGCAGCGACCGGCAGCTGGTGGCTTGTCACCAGACTGCAAAACAAATCTACCTACGGATAAAAATAAGTAACAAAAAAAAAAAAAAAATTTCCATAATGGCGGCCACAGTTCCCCCCAAACAGTGTGTGTGTACATTTTGAGATTCATTGACCATGAAAACATATGACTAGCAATTGGATTAACAATGATAGGATTAGTGGTTCAGTGGTTATTCACGAAAATGGCATTTTTCCATAATGGCGGCCACGGTTCCCCCCATATGGTGTTTGTGTGTACGTTTTCAGATTCCTTGACCATGAAAACATATGACTAGCAATTGGATTGACAATGATAGGATTAGTGGTTCAGTAGTTATTCACGAAAATGGCATTTTCCGTAATGGCGTTTTTCTTCTGGACGGTGATCCGGATCAACCCCAAAATTTAATCAGTTCTTCCTTGTACCATTTCCAACAATGCCTGAAAGTTTCATCGAAATCCATCCAAAATTTTTTGAGTTATCTTGCTAACCAACAGACAGACAAACAAACAAACAGACAGACAAACCCCGGCAAAAACATAATCTCCTGGCGGAGGTAATAATCACATCATGGACTGGGACAATGCAAAAATTATTGGATCAGAGAGCAACAGACACAAACGCTGGATCAAGGAGGCCATAGAAATCAGGAAGTGGGGAAAAGACACCATGAAACGAGATGAGGGGGCCTTTATGCTTTCCCACACCTGGGATCACATTCTCCAGAAACCATCTGACGGCGGAAGGCGAGGCCGGCTCAGTGGATCTGACAGATCTGCTGAGCTGGCCCCACCTACGAAAATCAGCTGATAAATGTCACCTGGCAGCAATCAGCTGACTCTTCTGACGAAGGCCGCAGTGTACAGTCGAAACATGTTAAGAAGGTAAATACATCTCCTTCCTATTCTTGTCTTTAATAAGAACAAAAGATAAAAAGAGCACATACGTATCTTTAGTGTGTGTGCCTGAGCCAAAGGCAAATTTTCCTACCTCCCGATGAAACTGCTGCTTATTATAGAGCTTATTTTGATACAGATGAAATATTAGCTTTCTTGGATCATGTGCGCCATAATTATTATTACATTTACAGTGCATCCAGAAAGTATTCACAGCACTTCATTTTTTTTCCACATTTTGTTATGTTACAGCCTTATTCCAAAAGGGATGAAATTCATTTTTTCCTCAAAATTCTACACACAAACCCCATAATGAGGACATGAAAAAGTTTTTTTTTTTTTTTTTTTTTTTAGATTTTTGCAAATTTATTAAATACAAAAAAACTAAGAAATTACATGCACATAAGTATTCACAGCCTTTGCCATCAAGCTCAAAATTGAGCTCAGGTGCATCCTGTTTCCACTGATCATCCTTGAGATGTTTCTGCAGTTTAATTGGAGTCCCCCTGTAGTAAATTCTGTTGATTGGACATGATTTGGAAAGGCATACACCTGTCTATATAAGGTCCCACAGTTGACAGTGCCTGTCAGAACACAAACCAAGCATCAAGCCAAAGGATTTGTCTGTAGAACTCCAAGACAGGATTGTCTCGCGGCATAAATCTGGGGAAGGGTACAAAATACAAAAAAATTTCTGCTGCTTTGAAGGTCCCAGTGAGCACATTGGCCTCCATTATCCATAGATGGACAAAATTCGGAACCACCAGGACTCTTCCTAGAGCTGGCCGGTTGTCTAAACTGAGCGATCAGGGGAGAAGGGCCTTAGTCAAGGAGGTGACCAAGAACCTGATGGTCACTCTGTCAGCGCTCCAGCATTCATCTGTGGGGAGAGGAGAACCTTCCAGAAGGACAACCATCTCTGCAACAATCCACCAATCAGGCCTGTATGGTAGAGTGGCCAGATGGAAGCAAGCGCCGCCGAGGACACAGTCCAAGGATGGATAATTTTTTCACACATAAGGAGTTGTTCAGAGCTCCTTGTGAGAACTCCTTATACAAAGATATAGAGAGATGATAATCAAGTCTGTGGCAGTAATGCACCTGTAGGCTGGTTGCCAACTGCCAATCAAATCTAAAAGAAGAAGAAGAAGAAGAAGAAAAAGGAAGCCAATCCTTGGAAAAAGGCACACAGCAGCCCGCCTGGAGTTTACCAAAAAACACCTGAATGACTCTCAGACAATGAGAGCCAAAATTCTCTGGTCTGATGAGACAAAGATTGAACTCTTTGGTGCGAATGCCAGGTGTCATGTCTGAAGGAAACCAGGCACCGCTCATAACCACGCCAATGGTGGTGGCAGCATCATGCTGTGGGGATGTTTTTCAGCAGCAGGAATTGGGAAACTAGTCAGGATAGAGTGAAAAATGAATGCAGCAATGTACAGAGACATCCTGGATGAAAACCTGCTCCAGAACGCTCTTGACCTCAGACTGGGGCGACGGCCCATCTTTCAGCAGGACAACGACCCTAAGCACACAGCCAAGATATCAAAGGAGTGGCTTCACGACAACTCTGTGAATGTCCTTGAGTGGCCCAGCCAGAACCTAGTCTTGAATCCAAATGAACATCTCTGGAGAGATCTGATAATGGCAGTGCACCGATGCTTCCCATCCAACCTGATCGAGCTTGAGAGGTGCTGCAAAGAGGAATGGGCAAAACTGCCCAAAGATAACATGCTGCTGAGGACACAGTCCAAGGATGGATAATTTTTTCGCACATGGAGAGTTGTTTGGGGCTCCTTGTAAGAACTCCTTATACAAAGATATATAGAGTGATGATATAGAGTGAAGTATGTGGCGGTAATGTGGTTGCCAACCGCCAACCAAATCTAAAAAGAAGAAGAAGGTCTGCCAAGCTTGTGGCATCATCTCTCTTATCACTCACGATCATAGGACTCGCTATGACATCATCAAAGATCAAAGGCACGCATCACTGAATGAGTAGTGACGTCAAAGGCAGGCATCACCATGACTACTGTTGCCATGGTAACCATGTCAAAGATCAAAGGTAGGAATGCAGAAATGCTTGCTTACTTACTTTCTACGGGCATGCAGAAATACTTGCTTATACTTGGTTTCTACGGGCATGCACGGGTATGGACAGGTATGCAATAGTAATTCAAGCAATCTCTGTCTCTGTGCCACGATCACAGGACTGTGTGTGTGTCATCAAAGATCATAGAACTCGCTATGACATCATCAAAGAGCATAGGACTTGCTATGACATCATCAAAAGATCAAAGGCAGGCATCATAGGACTTGCTATTACATCATCAAAGATCAAGGGCAGGAATCATAGGACTTGTTATGACATCATCAAAGATCAAAGGCAGGCATCAAAGATCACCTCTTGGCTTAGGGGCAGGGTTTGCGGAGGCTCCCCAGTGGACCCAAGAGTGTGACTTGGCACTTGGGGGGGGGCTGTGGCATCACGCTATACTAGTGCATACCCGTGCATGCCGGTAGAAACCAAGTACAAGCAAGTGTTTGTGCATGCCCCTAGAAAGCAGATGTAAGCAAGCACATCACTACTCGTTCAGTAATGCAGGTGTAAGCAAGTACGTCGCCACTCGTTCAGTAATGCCGGCCTTTGATTTTTTGATGATGTCATATTGAGTCCTGTGATTTTTTGATGATGCCATAGCAAATTCTATGATCTTTGATGATGTCATAGCAAGTCCTATGATCTTTGATGATGTCATAGTGAGTCCAATGGTCGTGAGTGAAGCCTTCCTTTGATCTTTGAAGATGTCAAAGCAAGTCCTATGATCTTTGATGACGTCATAGCGAGTCTTATGATTGTGAGTGATGCCTGCCTTTGATCTTTGATGATATCATAGTGATTCCTATGATCTTTAAGCGAGTCCTATGGTTGTGACAGACACATGGTGTCTATATGATGTCATATAGTAATCATAGGCACATCATAGGCAAATCCTATGATCTTTTAGGGAGTCCTATGGTCGTGACACACACACAGACAGATGATGACTATAGACACCATAGTTATAGACGTCATATATATAGCAAGTCCTATGATCTTTGATGATGTCATAGTGAGTCCTTTAAATCTTGGCGCTTTGTGCCTATCATAGGCTGATGGCATAGCGAGTCCTATGATCTTTCATGATGTCATAGCGAATCCTATGATCCTGAGTGATGCCTGCCTTTGATCTTTGATGTCCTATGATCGTGAGTGATCATGAGTGATGCCTGCCTTTGATCTTTGATGATGTCATAGCGAGTCCTATGATCATGAGTGATGCCTGCGTTTGATCTTTGACGTCTCATGATCGCAAATGATGCCTGCCTTTGATCACACAGACACACACACAGATTTTCTTGAATCACTCTATACTATGTCTGTATGACATCATATAGACATCATGTCGACATCATAGGCACATCATAGGCAATCCTATGATCTTTTAGCAAGTCCTATGGTCGTGGCAAACACACAGAGATTTCTTGAATTATATATAGAGTGAAGTGAAGAGATGATATTCAAGAAGAAGAATCAAATCTAAAAGAAGAAGAAGAAGAAGATGCACCTGTAGGCTGGTTGCCAACTGCCAATCAAATCTAAAAGAAGAAGAAGATATAGAGTGAAGAAGACGAAGAAGAGGTTACCAACCAAGAAGAATTCTGACTTTTGATACATAGAGTGATGCTGACTGAAGTATGTGGCGGAAAGGACTACAGCTCCTGACCAGATAGAGTGATGATATAGAGGGAAGTACGTGGCGGTAATGCACTTGTAAGCTGGTTGCCAACCGCTAATCAAATCTAAAAGAAGAAGAAAATCTGTGTCTGTGTGTCACGATCATAGGACTTTGTGTTGCCATGGGAAACATGTCAAAGATCAAAGGCAAGCATCACTCACAATCATAGGACTTGCTATGACATCATCAAAGATCAAAGGCAGGCATCATTCACAATCATAGGACTCACTATGACATCATCAAAGATCAAAAGCAGGCATCATTGAACGAGTAGTGACATCAAAGATCAAAGGCAGGTTTCACCAGGGTTACTGTTGCCATGGCAACCATGTCAAAGATCAAAGGTAGGCATCACCATGGTTACCGTTACCATGCTAAAAGAAACGTTCTATGGGCATGCAGAAATACTTGCTTATAAACTTGGTTTCTACGGCCATGCATGGGTATTGACAGGTATGCACTAGTAATTCAAGAAATCTCTGTATGTCGCAAACATAGGACTGTGTGTGTGTCATCAAACATCATAGAACTCGCTATGACATCATCAAAGAGCATAGGAGATCACTTGCTATGACATCATCAAAGATGAGGTCATAGCAAGTGATGTTGTCAGATGATGTTGTCATAGTGAGTCCTATGGACTCACTATAACAACATCACTTGCAATGACATTGTCAAAGATCATAGGACTCACTATGACATCATCAAAGAGCATAGGACTCACTATGACATCAAAAGATCAAAGGCAGGTATCATAGGACTTGCTATGACATCATCAAAGATCAAAGGCAGTCGTCAAAGATCACCTCTTGGCTCAGGGGCAAGGTTTGCAGAGACTCCACAGTGGACCCACGAGTGTGACTTTGCTCTTGGGGGGCTGTGACATCACTCTATATATAATTCAAGAAAATCTTTCTGTCTGTGTGTCATGATCATAGGACTCGCTATGACATCAGCAAAGTCACAATCATAGGACTTTGTGTGTGTCACGATCATAGGACTCACTATGACATCATCAATGATCAAAGGCAGGCATCATTGAATGAGTTGTGATGTCAAAGATCAAAGGCAGGTTTCACCATGGTTACTGTTGCCATGGCAACCATGTCAAAGATCAACGGCAGGCATCACCATGGTTAGTAACAGTAACTTTCTACGGGCATGCAGAAATACTTGCTTATACTTGGTTTCTTCGGGCATACATGGGTATGCACTAGTAATCAAAAAGACTTGAGGCTGCCAAAGATGCATCAACAAAGTATTGAGCAAAGGCTGTGAATACTTATGTACATGTGATTTCTTAGTTTTTAATGTAATTCCAGAAATCTGTGTGTCTGTGTGTCACTTCTTCTTTTAGATTTGATTGGCGGTTGGCAACCAGCTTACAGGTGCACTACCACCACGTACTTCACTCTATATCATCACTGTATATCTTGGCAAATATTATCACTCTCGTCTGTGTGTCTTCTTCTGTTAGATTTGATTGGCGGTTGGCAACCAGCTCAAAGGTGCATTACCGCCACTGACTTATGTTTTCCTCATAGCTTTGTGACATTTTCCTCATAGTTTTGTGACTTCTTACTCATAGCTTTGTGATGTTTTCGTCTAATCGCTCTGTGACGTTTTCCTCATAACTTTGTGACGGTTTCCTCATAGCTTTGTGATGATTTTCTCATAGCTTTGTGATATCTTCCTCATAGCTTTGTGATGTCTTCCTCATACTTTGTGACATTTTCCTTTAGCTTTGTGATGTCTTCCTTGTAGCTTTGTGAGGTTTTGACCAAGATTCATCCAGGTTTTGTTGTCGTCACCCGCGTCACTGTTTATATCACTCTTATTATTATTATTATTATTATTATTATTATTATTATTATTATTATTATTATTGCTGGCCAGCCCGCAGGTGCACCATCGCCACCCACCGGGTTGGAGCATGGACAAGAGAATGGCAGGAAAAAAACAAAAACTAAATTCTTTTGATGAATCCAGTTGCACTTAAATATCTAAATAGAGCTACATATATTTCTTTGGCTGAGGTTCCTAACATGTTTTCCAAACCAAAACTTAAATTTGCCCTTTCCATTACTGCAATCAGATCTTTCCTTTGTTCCTGGTATCCCTGACATTCCAACAAAAAATGTTGAACTGTTTCCGGAGAACCACAATGTGCACCCTTGCCAGTTTGGTGTTTACCTATTCGATGTAGCGTCTGGTTCAAAGTAGTATGTCCTATTCTTAATTGGGTGATGAGTATCTCCTCTTTCCTGTTTCTGCCAACTCCCATTCCAGAATCCACCCGCTTTTGAATGTCATAAAGATATCTTCCTGCATCCATTGAGTCCCAATATTCTTGCCACTTTTCCACTATATACTTAATTATTGATTTGCCTTCTTCCTTACTGAGTGAGATCTGCAGATCCACTGCCTCAAATTTCAATAATTGTTTTGCTAATAAGTCCACATCCTCATTACCCTCTATTCCAACATGGGCTGGAACCCAAAGAAAGTTTACTGACTGGCCTTTACTGTAGAGGTTGTAAATTAAGGAGTGGATTTCTACAATTAGGTCCTTCCTACACAACTGCAGTGACTGAACACGCTTGAGAGCTGCCCAACTATCTGAAGCAATGATTGCATTATTCCTATAATTTATCTCCAACCATTGTAGAGGTAATATAATGGCAACTAGCACAACTGTGTATACTGATTAGTGATTGCTGGTTCTTTTATTGATAGATATTTTATACTGAGTAATGTATACTGCAGCTCCACTACGACCAGTTGTAGGGTCCTTGGAACCATCGGTAAATGCTATCAGCATGTTGCTGAAGTTCTGTTCAATATATTTATGCACTATATAATCTGTTGCTGATTGCTTATGTTGCCTCCTCAGTTGTTGTATTTCAAAATCTACTAGTGACATCTTAAACAGCCATGGAGGAATAACAGACCACAGGACCATTGGGCTAAAATCTATGTATTTTAATCCTGCCTGCTCAGCAATCACTTATCCATGCAAAGCTACCAATGTTGGACTCATTTTGTTCCCAGCAATCATTAGGAATAGCTTTTGCAGGATGTGACCTCTTTTGCCCCTTCCAGTTGATCCAGTATACCAGCATTAATTTGGTTCTTCTTAATCTTAAGAGCATTTCACCCATCTCTACTTGGATCGCTAATACTGGAGAAGTTTTAAATGCACTACAACATATCCTAAGAGTCTTTGTCTGCTCTATGTCCAGTTGGTTCAGGTGACAAGCAGCAGCCGACAAGAATGCAACACATCCATAGTCTAGTGTCGCTCTCATTAGTCCTCGATATACCCTCAACAAAGAGCCCTAGAGGCCCCCCAGTCCCGTCCTGCCAGACATCTCAAAATATTATTGATTTTCTTACATTTTCCATTAGTTTTGTTTCAATATGCTGTTCCCAGGTTAGCTTTTCATCACATCCATCCATCTTCTTCCGCTTAATCCTTTTCGGGTCGCGGGGGGGCTGGAGCCTATACCAGCATCTTAGGGCGAGAGGCAGGGTACACCCTGGACAGATCGTCAGTCCATCGCAGAGCCAACACAGAGAGACAGACAACCATTCACTCTCACAGTCATACCTAAGGACAATTTAGAATCCCCAGTTTTGATGCCAGTTAACCTAACCTGCATGTTTTTGGCACGTGGGAGGGAACCGGAGAAATCCCGGAGTAAACCTATGCAGACACGGGGAGAACATGCAAAGTCCACACAGATCACTGTTGGTTGGAGGCTGGGATCGATCCTCCGGCCAAGGGTGAGTTGCTGTGCTGCCACAGTGCTAACCACTTTGCTACCGCGCTGCCCCTTGTCAAATCAAATCAAATTAAATCAAACTTTATTGTCATATTGCTGTACATACAACTGTAGTGCAGGCAAGATGAAATTGCGTTTCTCTCGGCATCCATATAAATAGAAGCAGTATGATTTAAGACACACTCCCACATAGCTTCACCCCCCCCCCATCCATTCACACATTCCTGAGATATACTTGGGAGAAAAAAAAAACTAACTAACTATAATATACAAATAATATACAAAATGTCCGTAGGTGCAGTAGTGTGTATGAGAGATTCCGGGTCAACTGTTCAGCATCCTGACAGCTTGTGGAAGGAAGCTGTTGATCAGTCTGGTGGTTCTGCCTCTGATGCTCCGGAATTGTTTACCAGATGGAAGAAGTTCAAAGTGTTTATGCAGAGGGTGAGAACGGTCCTTGACAATGTTCAGTGCCCTGCTCCTACAACGGTTCTGAAAAAGTTCTTGGACAAAGGGGAGGGAGACTCCAATTACCCTCTCAGCCCCCTTGACTATCCTCTGCAGGGCTTTTTTGTCTGACATACTGCAGCTGGAGTACCATGTAGCAATGCAGTACGTCAGAACACTCTCCACCACACCTCTGTAGAAGGTCCTGAGGATGCAGATGGGGAGAGAGGCCTGTTTGAGTTTCCTCAAGAAGTGCAGTCTCTGCTGAGCCCGCTTCCTGATCCCCAAGGAATTCTTGCTTCAGGTCAGGTCCTGTGAGATCTGTACTCCGAGGAACTTGATGTTCTCCACTCTCTCCACTAAACAGCCGCCGATGCTGAGGGGGACGTGCTCAGGCTGTGACCGCCGGAAGTAGATAATCATCTCCTTCGTTTTGTCCACGTTGAGCACCAGATTGTTCTCCCTGCACCAGCCCTCCAGGTCTCTCACTTCTTCCCTGTACATTGATTCCTCATCCCTCTGAATAAGTCCCACCACCATGGTGTCGTCTGCAAACTTAATAATCTGGTTCCCCTCGTGTCTGGATACACAGTCATGTGTTAGAAGTGTAAACAACAGTGGACTGAGTACACAGCCTTGAGGGGATCCGGTGCTCAGCGTGACAGAGTTGGAGATGTTGTTTCCAACCCGGACAGACTGGGGTCTCTCAGTCAGGAAATCCAGGATCCAGAGACATGTGGCAGTGTTCAGACTGAGAAGGAGTAATTTCTCCATCAGTCTCTGGGGAAATAATGGTGTTGAATGCTGAACTGAAATCAATGTACAGGAGTCTGGCGTAGGTGTCTTTCTGGTCCAGGTGGGTGATGACAGAGTGTAGGGTGGTGACTATAGCATCCTCCGTGGAGCGGTTTGAACAATATGCAAACTGGAGTGGGTCGTGTGATGCAGGGAGGCAGGCTGTAATGTGTGGTTTGACAAGCTGTTCAAAACACTTCATCACAATTGGTGTCAGTGCAACAGGACGATAGTCATTCAAACAGGACACAACTGGTTTCTTTGCCACCGGTACAATGATAGAGGTCTTGAAGCATCTGGGAATGATGGCCTGACTCAGGGAGATGTTATAAATGTCAGTCAGGACATCCGCCAACTCGCTCGCGCAGTCTCGGAGCACACGTCCCGGAATGTTGTCCGGACCTGCAGCTTTGCGTGGGTTGACTCTGGTTAGGGTCCTCCGTGTGTCCACTGTGTTGATGGTAAAAGCTGGTCCGACCGATGGTGGGGGTGGGCCAGCCCTCCCTCTGATTGTCGAGTTTGATGCTTCAAAATGTGCAAAGAAGTTGTTAAGCCTGTCTGGAAGCGAAGACTCGTCATCATCGACCCCCTGCCTAGACTTATAACCCGTCAGTGTCCGAACTCCCTGCCACATCTGCTTGGTGTTCCTAGTGTCACAGAGGTGTCCCTGGATTTTCTCCATATAGGCGTGCTTTACCGCCTTAATTCCCTTTGAGAGCGCAGACCTGGCTGAGCGGAGGGCGATCCTGTCCTTCGCTCTGAAGGCTGCATCTCTAGCTGTAAGCAGCGAGCGCACCTCTGCAATCATCCAGGGCTTATGGTTATCCCGCATAGTGATGGTCTTCACTGTAGTGACATCCTCTGTGCACTTTGCGATGTAGCTGGTGACTGTATCAGCATACTCCTCCACATCTGTCTTGTCTTCCTGGCATATTTGGACTGGCGATCCAAGATGGCGCCCACAGCGGTCGACATGGTGCTTCGCTGCGCTCTTTGTTTGTTTTTGTTTGTCAATTGTGTGTCTGCTTGCACTTATACCCGTGAAGAACTTTTAAATATCAGGACTTTCACCCCCACGGACCTCCTCCCAGTTTTTCTAGCCCCTGCCGCCGATCTGGTTTATTGTTTGGCTCGGAAAGTGAGACGGCGGAAGAGAGGAAGACGAGCGGGCGCTCTCGTACGACTTCGCAGGAGAGGCTCGCGAACGGCGCTGCCTGGCATATTTCTGTCCAATACCAACTCTCTCTCTAACAAGGTGGATGAACTGAGACTGCTGATGCGTTTTAAGGACCTCGCCTCCTCAGCTGTCCTCTGCTTTACTGAGACCTGGCTCCGGGAAAATATACCGGACAGCGCGCTGTGCCTCGACGGCTTCCAGCTCTTCCGTGCTGATCGTGACACAGAGCTTTCCGGCAAGACCACAGGAGGCGGTGTCTGCTTCTACATCAACTGTAGCTGGTGCTCTGATGTAACGGTAATTTCCAAACACTGTTCTCCTGCCTTGGAATTTCTTGTTATCAATTGCAAGCCCTTCTATTCCCCGCGGGAGTTTGCTTCTTTCATAATGATCGCTGTGTACGCCCCTCCCGACGCGGACACGCGCGAAGCTCAGCGCGTGCTCGCGGATCACATTCAACACACAGAGCGGAGTTTTCCAGACTCGCTGATTATTGTGGCTGGCGACTTTAATCAGTGCAATCTGAGCCACGATCTCCCCCGCTACAAACAGTTTATTAAATGCCCCATCAGAGGATTAAACACACTGGATCACTGTTACACCACAGTGAAAGACGCATATCGCGCTGTCCCTCGAGCTGCGCTGGGATTATCTGATCACGTGATGGTTCACCTCATTCCCACATACAGACAGAGATTGAAGCTCACTAAACCTGTTGTGAGCACTACGAAGATACGGACCAGTGATGCTGAGGAGAAGCTGGAAACGTGCATGGAAATATCTGACTGGGGCATGCTTAAAGGAGCCACGCATGATCTGGATGAGTACACGGACACTGTGAACTCATATATCCACTTTTGTGAAGAGAACATTCTTCCATCACGCACCAGGGTGAGTTACTCTAATGACAAACCCTGGTTCACAGCTAAGCTCAGACAGATCAGGAAGGAGAAGGAAGCAGCGCTGAAAAGTGGAGACAGGGACTGCTACAGGGAGGTTAAATACCGGTTTAACAGAAAGCTGAAGAGGGCTAAATCTGTGTACTCAGAGAGACTCCAGCAGCAGTTCACTGCTAATGATTCGGCTTCCGTGTGGAGAGGACTGAGGCAGATCACCAACTATCGGCCTCAGGCTCCTAAAGGTCAGGATGACAAAGCCCTTTGTCAGAGACTGTCCCAACACTATGCCCGTTTTGACACCTCGTCATCTGTGTCCAACTCCCCCCCTCCCTCCAGCTCCACAGCCTCCACATTCCCTACTTCATTTAAGGCACCCCCCCCACCTCCCCCCCTCCCCTTATCATCAGTGAGCAGGATGTGCTCAAACAGTTCTCCAGACTGAACCCGCGCAAGGCCCCCGGCCCAGACGGCGTGTCTCCCTCCACCCTGAGACTCTGTGCGAAACAGCTGGCTTCTGTCTTCACAGACATTTTTAACACCTCCCTTAAGTTATGCCACGTGCCATCCTGCCTCAAATCCTCCACCATCATCCCTGTCCCCAAGAAGCCACGGATCACTGGACTTAATGACTACAGACCTGTAGCGCTCACCTCTGTAGTCATGAAGTCCTTTGAGCGCCTGGTCCTGTCCCACCTCAAGTCCATCACCACCCCTCTCCTGGACCCGCTGCAGTTTGCCTACCGAGCCAACAGGTCTGTAGACGATGCAGTCAACCTGGCCCTCCACTCCATCCTGCAGCACCTGGACTCCCCGGGAACCTACGCCAGGATCCTGTTTGTGGACTTCAGCTCCGCATTCAACACCATCCGCCCCGCTCTGCTCCGGGACAAGCTGTCCCTGCTCAACGTGCCTGACTCCCTCTGCAGGTGGATCATCGACTTCCTGACGGACCGGAGGCAGCATGTGCGGCTGGGAAAGACTGTCTCAGACTATACTAGCATCAGCACCGGATCACCCCAGGGCTGTGTACTTTCCCCCCTACTCTTCTCCCTTTACACCAACTCCTGCACCTCCAGCCACCAGTCTGTCAAGTTGATCAAGTTTGCGGACGACACCACCCTCATCGGGCTCATCTCCAACGGCGACGAGTCCGCCTACAGGAGAGAGGTGGCCCAGCTGGCGTCCTGGTGCAGCAATAACAACCTGCAGCTGAACGCTCTGAAGACAGTGGAGATGATTGTAGACTTCAGGAAAGTCACTACTCCTCTGCCCCCCCTCACCCTCTCAGGCTCTCCCATCACCACTGCTGATTCCTTCCGCTTCCTAGGCACTACCATCACCAGGGACCTCAAATGGGAGCTGACCATCAGCTCACTCATCAAAAAAGCCCAGCAGAGGATGTTCTTCCTGCGGCAGCTGAGGAAGCTCAAGCTACCCACCAAGATGTTAGTGCAGTTCTACACAGCCATCATCGAGTCCATCCTCACCACCTCCATAACCGTGTGGTACGCAGGAGCCACTGCCAGGGACAGACTAAGGCTGCAGCGCGTCGTGCGCACCGCTGAGAAGGTGATCGGCTGCAAGCTCCCATCTCTCCAGGATCTGTACATCTCCAGGACCCGGAGGCGTGCTGGCCGGATCATAGCCGATCCCTCACACCCTGGTCACGTACTGTTTGCCCCCCTCCCCTCTGGTAGAAGACTTCGGTCCATCCAGACTAAAACCTCCCGTCACATGAACAGCTTCTTCCCCTCTGCCATTAGACTGCTGAACACTAAGTGACTCTCGTGCACCATGTACAGCAGCTCAACCAGACTCATGTCAATCATCACTGTTTTCTTCCTGCATTACCGACTGCACTATATAGTTCTCCACAGTATCTGCTGCTGGCTAATATATATTTTAACTGTTGACCAGTATCACTTAATCTTATCCTACACTTTATTACATGTATAGTTTATTTCTCTTATCTTATCATGTTTAATGTTGCAGCATTGTACCGAGACAAATTCCTAGTTTGTGTACTACATGAACAATGGCAATAAACCTGATTCTGATTCTGATTCTGATTCTGGGAGGCTGCTATTTTCTGTCATGGGCCGGTTTTACCGGCGCTCAGATCTTATTCCTCCTCAGCTCAGCTCTTACTTTGGCAGCGTCTCAGCGGGCTTCCAGCTGTCAAGCTCTATGGACGGCTGGAGGCCAATTACCTCTCATCAGCTGAGGCGCTGTCAATCACCTTAAAAGGGAGCAGCCCTGTTTTCCCGGCGCTGTGACCTCGCCCTGGTTACCCACGCTCTTCCCAGTGTGGGTAAGGCTGGAGCCCCCACGTCCGGCTCCTGCCCACTTCTCATCCCTTTCATCATTATTCGTAAGTGCTCTCCCGTATTGTTTGGGTTTTGCCCCTCGAGGCTATCTTTCCTTTGTTTCTTTCTGTTATCGTTAACAAACTATGCAAACTCACTGGTCAGTCCTTGGCTCTTATTTATGGCTCGCAGAGCCATTCGTGACAGTAGGTCACAGCCAGTGAGTTACCGGCTGCCGTGAGTTTTGTTTAATGGACTGTTGTTCCTACCTGTCTGGGTACCGTTCTGGAAGCAAGCCGTCACGGAGGCCCCGCACTCTGAGTCAGAGTTTTTTCCGCTGTCTCCTTGAGTGCTTGGACAACTTCCTTCGCCGCCTCCCTCCTCGGCTTCTGCAGCGACTTGCCCTGGTTTCCGGAGGTAGCGGGAGGAAAGATGACTTCGCTGCCCAGCGCTGTTTTTTTTTTTCCACTTCCCCGCTTCGCCGTTCCACCCGGAGGTAAGCGTGAGGAAAGATGACTTCGCTGCCCGGCGCTAGTTTTTTTTTTCTTTTTCCCCGCCTCGCCGTTCCACCCGGAGGTAAGCGTGAGGAAAGATGACTTCGCTGCCCAGCGCTAGTTTTTTTTTCCTCTTCCCCGCTTCGCCGTTCCACCCGGAGGTAAGCGTGAGGAAAGATGACTTCACTGCCCAGCGCTAGTTTTTTTTTCCTCTTCCCCGCTTTGCCGTTCCACCCGGAGGTAAGCGTGAGGAAAGATGACTTCGCTGCCCGGCGCTAGTTTTTTTTTTGTCCTTCTTCCCCGCTTCACTGTTCCAGCCGGAGGTAAGCGTGAGGAAAGATGACTTCGCTGCCCAGCGCTAGTTTTTTTTTTTCCTCTTCCCTGCTTCGCCGTTCCACCCGGAGGTAAGCGTGAGGAAAGATGACTTCGCTGCCCAGCGCTAGTTTTTTTTTTTTTTTCTTCTTCCCCGCTTTGCCGTTCCACCCGGAGGTAAGCGTGAGGAAAGATGACTTTGCTGCTTCGTGGGCTGGAGGGAAATTCCGGCAGGAAGCCCAAGTGAGGGGGCCCCGCCCTTCGCTCCGGGATCCCGTTCCTGTCTCCATTCCGGCCCGGGAGTTCTCTTCATCCGTAGGTCTTCCCCCATCAAGCATGATGTCACTAGGGTTTCCCCCCTAAGGTGCTGCAGCTGTCAGCAATTAGGATCTGGGTCCGAGTGGCTGCTGCTCTATCCGCTGTCATCCTGGGTAGTATCCCGTCCGGTTCCAGTTCCGGGTCGCCGCATGGG
The DNA here is from genome assembly GCA_020510985.1 of Pholidichthys leucotaenia. Taxonomy (NCBI): domain Eukaryota; kingdom Metazoa; phylum Chordata; class Actinopteri; order Cichliformes; family Pholidichthyidae; genus Pholidichthys; species Pholidichthys leucotaenia. Next base: position 69,862,289 of record CM035849.1, on the reverse strand, counting down.
CTTATTCCCCCACACAGCTGCCACTTCTGGGCCTTGTTGGAGGGGAATCCCCGCAGCCTCATCCCTATCCGGACTTTTTTTTTCTCCCGCTGTTCCGTCAGCGCTCCTTGCCCGTCTCCCCTCAGCTGTCGCCCCCTCCTTCTCATTGCCCATCCTGGCTGCTGTGTGCCTCGGGTGTCCCGTTTCGGTGAGTCCCGTCCCGGACCCCTCTCGAGCAGCTCTCCGCCATCCTCCCAGGGGGTCCTCTGTCTCCATCCAGCCTCCAGGAGTCAGGCAAGTCCAAACTCATTTTTCATTCTCATTATTGTGGTTTGTCCTGTCTCTTTCCTAGGGGTGGAGTTTGAGGTTCACAGCCTGCTTGGGGCCTCACTCCTTTCCTCTCTCTCCATGAAATAATTTTGCTGGTCATTAACATTTGTTTGTTCTCTCCCGTAGATTGGGTTCCCGTCGTGATGTTTGCTCTCTACATGTCTGTTCTTTTTGTCTTCTGTCTCCTCTCCCCAGCCAGTCGCGGCAGATGACTGCCCCTCCCTGAGCCTGGTTCTGCTGGAGGTTTCTTCCTGTTAAAAGGGAGTTTTTCCTCTCCACCGTCGCCTAGTGCTTGCTCACAGGGGATCACCTGATCGCTGGGGTCCTTCTGCAGTTGTGGGTTTTTTTTGCTCTCTATACTCTGTAACTGCTTCATTATTCCCTGCCAATACTGGGTTTTTCCCCTCTCCCCTTTTTTCTGTTTCTCTCCCTCCTGGCCTGCGCCCCATCCACCCACCCTGGGGGGGGGGGGGGGGTGTTCCTGGCCGTTCGGAGCCCGGCCTTGAGGGGGAGGTACTGTCATGGGCTGGCTTTACCGGCGCTCAGATCTTATTCCTCCTCAGCTCAGCTCTTACTTTGGCAGCGTCTCAGCGGGCTTCCAGCTGTCAAGCTCTATGGACGGCTGGAGGCCAATTACCTCTCATCAGCTGAGGCGCTGTCAATCACCTTAAAAGGGAGCAGCCCTGTTTTCCTGGCGCTGTGACCTCGCCCTGGTTACCCACGCTCTTCCCAGTGTGGGTAAGGCTGGAGCCCCCACGTCCGGCTCCTGCCCACTTCTCATCCCTTTCATCATTATTCGTAAGTGCTCTCCCGTATTGTTTGGGTTTTGCCCCTCGAGGCTATCTTTCCTTTGTTCCTTTCTGCTATCGTTAATGAACTATGCAAACTCACTGGTCAGTCCTTGGCTCTTATTTATGGCTCGCAGACCCATTTGTGACATTTTGAAGACCTCCCAGGTCTTCAAATAACACACGCAAATACCAAACAAATACAAATACACGCAATGTCATCAAATAACACACGCAAATACCAAACTACCTTTACTTGGTCTAACTTTTGGCCATAAAATTTTAAAGAAATTTCTTTGTGACTTTTAGAGAAGCAAATCACTTGTGTCTTTGAGACCGATGATTTAAAAGCCCACCAGTTTGCCCATTGTTCAACTTGATCTATTGCTGCCTGCATTTTCCTCTGAATGTACTCAAGAGTACATCTCCTTATCCATAAGGCCCCATCATCTGCATACAAGGCGTTCCCTATTCCCCTATCAATTCCTTCAAAAATATCATTAATCATAATATTAAACAGAACAGGGCTACACACGCACCCTTGGGGAGTACCATTTTCAACTTGATATATTTTGGAGAACTCTGTACCAACTCTTACTTCAATTGTTCTATCATACAGGAAATCTAATACCCAATCATATAAATTACCTTCAGTACCAAATTGATTTAATTTAATCAGCAACCCTTCTTTCCACAGCATGTCATGCGTTTTTTCTACATCAAAGAAGACAGCTATCACATTTTCCCTATTTACATGGGCCTTCCTAACTTCAGATTCTGGGTGTAAAATGGAATCCATAGTATTTCTCCCTTTTCGGAACCCACTTTGAAAAGGAGAAAGACATTCCCTCCTTTCCAAAATGTAATTCAGCCTTTCAGTCACCATTCATTCCATTGTTTTCCCTGACTGTGAGATAAGAGATATTGGCCTATAATTATTGGGATCTGATGACTCTTTCCCTGGCTTTAACTGCAGAACTATAACTGATTGTTTCCATGCCCTCGGAATCTTCCCAGTTTCCCAAACTTTATTAAACAGCTTTAATATTGTTTGAAGTGCACTGTCCTCCATGTGCGACAACATCCTATAACATACGCAATCCTTTCCTGGTGAAGACTGCTTTGATTTCAGAATAGCCCTTTCCAATTCTGATAGAGTGAATGGCAAATCTATCATGCCCATTGAAGTATCCTTCCTTATTTTCACATGTGGGTGTGTGGATAAAGTGCTTTCCTTGCTTTGTCTAATTGTGTTAGGTAGGTTTTCTGAACTATGAATCTTCACTAAATTTGTGCCAAAAATCGCTATTTCCCCATTATTGTCTGACACTGGTATTTTGTACTCTCTTTTAATACCACTCATTTTCTTAATCATTCCCCAAATATCTTGTAGCTGTGTTTCTCTTCCTATAGTGTTACAATACTGTCTCCAGAATAAATGCTTAGCTGTCTTAATTGTTTTCCGGATGATTGCCTGACACCATTTGTACTCAATCACTGCTTCCAAAGTATGACGCTTTTTCACTTGTCTGAAAGCCCTAGTTCTATTTTTAATAGCTTTATTACAATTATCATCCCACCAAGGAAGATTCTTTCGTTGTCTATAACCTGTACTTTTTGGTATTGTTTGATTTGCAGACTCGATTATAATCGCACTGACACTTTTACTAAACTCCTCCCCATCAAAAATGTCCTCACTATTTAGCTGCTCACTTCTAGTCTTACACATATATTTAAATTTATCCCAATCTGTCTTACCCAATTTTCATCTTGTGCCAGATTGCATCTCTTCTTCTCCCGCTTCTAGACCAATTTTAACTCTGAATGAATGAATGAATCTTTATTTCGGTTAGATTGGATGAAAAGATTGAAAGAAAGGAACAGAATAATATAACAAAGGGGGAAAAAATCTGTAACAAGGTCAAATTAAACAATAACTCCTCGGATTATACAGTTCAACATAAGTTATCCGAAGTGGGTGATGGCTCAAGCCACAGTTTATATTGCCCACCCATATTCCATCTAAGAATTCAAAAGGAAAATAAAATAAGCGTGATTACAAATCAGAACAAAGCTAAGACAAGATGTGACAAAAAACTAAGCAACAGTACAACACAGACTGAATATGATAATCCTTTGTGGTGACCCACCACAGTCTACATGGACATTCAATCCTCACACTCAGCTAGCCTGCACTAAGCAGGGGACAATTTGCATACAGACAGAGAGCCCCCTAGGAGACAATCAGAACAATGGACTATTGTTATATATCCCCAGATTAAGGAGAGGATGTCCGGGTGCCAGTTGGTCACCCAAATGATATACTGTATATTGACTGATATGTACACTACCGTTCAAAAGTTTGGGATCACCCAGACAATTTTTGTGTTTTCCATGAAAAGTCACACTTTTATTTACCACCATGATTTGTAAAATGAATAGAAAATATAGTCAAGACATTGACAAGGTTAGAAATAATGATTTGTATTTGAAATAATAATTTTTTCCTTCAAACTTTGCTTTCGTCAAAGAATCCTCCATTTGCAGCAATTACAGCATTGCAGACCTAACATGATTGCACAAGGGTTTTCTAATCATCCATTAGCCTTCTGATGCAATGAGCAAACACATTGTACCATTAGAACACTGGAGTGATAGTTGCTGGAAATGGGCCTCTATACACCTATGCAGATATTGCACCAAAAACCAGACATTTGCAGCTATAATAGTCATTTACCACATTAGCAATGTATAGAGTGTATTTCTGATTAGTTTAAAGTTATCTTCATTGAAAAAAAGTGCTTTTCTTTCAAAAATAAGGAAATTTCTAAGTGACCCCAAACTTTTGAACGGTAGTGTATATCAATATGCAAATGTGCCATGCATTCTCTCTGTTGGTATAACATGTATAAAAGAGCTTGATATACATGCCTCAACAGCACGGCGCAACACAGCACAGCACTACAAGTGCGTCTCATGATGTTGGAGGAAAATAAAACTCTGCAACCTTCCAGCTCACCGCATCTCGCCTGAACTTATTTTGCCTCCACACCTTATGTGATTTTACATGTCATCTTGAATATTTGTTTGGAGTATTTCTTCCTTTAGTTTTTGTTTAAATTGTCCAAGCGTTGTACATGATTTTAATTCAGGTCCAAAAGTGTTCCACAGTCTGACTCCTTGCACTGAGACACAGTGTTGCTTGGTAGTAGTTCTCACTGAAGGTTTTTGAAATATACATGTTCCTCTGAAATGATATTGTTTCTTCCTTATTTGGAACAACTTTTGGATATTTGTGGGCAGTGATAGATTCTTCACTTTAAACATTATTACTGCAGTTTTAAAATCAACCAGATCTTTCAACTTGAGAGCTTTTAATTTAAGAAAAAGTGGGTTTATTGGCAGGTCGCAGGTCGATGATCGATTTTGTTATCGTATCATCAGACCTGCGACCGTATGTCTTGGACACCCGAGTAAAGAGAGGTGCAGAGCTGTCAACTGATCACCACCTGGTGGTGAGTTGGATCCGATGGCAGGGGAGGAAGCCATTCAGACCTGGTAGACCCAAACATATAGTGAGGGTGTGCTGGGAGCGTCTGGCTGAGGCCCCTGTCCGGGAGGTCTTCAACTCCCACCTCCGGAAGAACTTCAACCACATTCCGAGAGAGTCTGGAGACATGGAGTCTGAATGGGCCATGTTCTCCACCTCTGTTGTTGAAGCGGCGGCCCAGAGCTGCGGCCGCAAGGTGGTCGGTGCATCTCGTGGTGGCAACCCCCGAACCAAGTGGTGGACACCAGTGGTGAGGGAGGCCATTAAGCTGAAGAAGGAGTCCTATCAAGCTTGGTTGGCTTGTGGGACTCCCGAAGCAGCTGAGGTGTACCAGCAGGCCAAACGAAGTGCAGTTCGGGTGGTTGCTGAAGCAAAAACCCGGGTATGGGAGGAGTTCGGTGAGGCCATGGAACAAGACTTTCGGTCGGCCTCGAAGAGATTCTGGCAAACTGTCCGGCGGCTCAGGAGGGGAAAGCAGCTCCCCGTCCACACTGTGTATGGTGCGGATGGGACACTGTTGACTTCGACTGGGGACATCGTCGGGCGGTGGAAGGAATACTTCGAGGATCTCCTCAATCCCACTGATACGCCTTCCACAGTGGAAGCAGGGTTTGGGGACGAGGGGGATGACTCGCCTATCACAGGGGCTGAGGTCGCCAAGGTGGTTAAAAATCTCCTTGGTGGCCGGGCCCCGGGGGTGGACGAGATTCGCCCTGAGTACCTCAAGGCCCTAGATGTTGTTGGGTTGTCATGGTTGACACGCCTCTGCAACATTGCGTGGAGGTCGGGGGCAGTGCCTTTGGCATGGCAAACCGGGGTGGTGGTTCCTCTCTTTAAAAGAGGGGACCGGAGGGTGTGCTCCAACTTTAGAGGGATCACACTCCTCAGCCTCCCTGGGAAGGTCTATGCCAAGGTACTGGAGAGGAGAGTCTGGCCGTTGGTCGAACCTCGGATTCAGGAGGAGCAATGTGGTTTTCGTCCTGGCCGTGGCACATCGGACCAGCTCTTTACCCTCTCGAGAATTCTCGAGGGTTCGTGGGAGTTTGCCCAACCAGTTTACATGTGTTTTGTAGACTTGGAGAAGGCATTTGACCGCGTCCCTCGTGGATTTTTGTGGGGGGTGCTTCGGGAGTATGGGGTATCGGGCTTGTTGTTACGAGCTATTCGGTCTCTGTACAACCGTTGTGAGAGTTTTGTTCGTATTGCCAACACTCGGTCGGAGTCATTCCCAGTGAGAGTTGGACTCCGCCAGGGCTGCCCTTTGTCACCGATCCTGTTCATAATTTTATGGACAGGACTTCTAGGCGCAGCCAGGGAATGGAGGGTGTCATGCTTGGTGACCACAGGATCTCATCTCTGTTGTTTGCAGATGATGTTGTCCTGTTGGCTTCATCCAGCAATGACCTACAGCTCTTGCTGGGACGGTTTGCCGCTGAGTGTGAAGCGGCTGGGATGAGAATCAGCACCTCCAAGTCCGAGTCCATGGTCCTCAGCCGGAAAAAGGTGGATTGTCCTCTCCGGGTTGGGGACAGGCTCCTGCCCCAAGTGGAGGAGTTTAAGTATCTTGGGGTCTTGTTCACGAGTGAGGGGAGAATGGACCGAGAGATCGACAGACGGATTGGAGCAGCATCTGCAGTGATGCGGACGTTGTACCGGTCTGTTGTGGTGAAGAGGGAGCTTAGTTCTAAGGCAAAGCTGTCGATTTACCAGTCAATCTACGTTCCTACTCTCACCTATGGTCACGAGCTTTGGGTAATGACCGAAAGAACGAGATCGCGGATACAAGCGGCTGAAATGAGCTTTCTCCGTAGGATTTCTGGACTCACCCTCAGAGATAGGGTGAGGAGCTCAGTCATCCGGGAGAGGCTCAGAGTAGAACCGCTGCTCCTCCACATTGAAAGGAGTCAGTTGAGGTGGTACGGGCATCTGATTAGGATGCCTCCTGGACGCCTCCCGCTAGAGGTGTTTCAGGCACGTCCCACTGGGAGGAGACCCCGGGGCAGACCCAGGACTCGGTGGAGAGACTATGTCTCCCAGCTGGTCTGGGAACGCCTTGGTATCCCCTCTGAAGAGCTGGAGCAGGTGGCTGGGGAGAGGGAAGTCTGGGCTTCTCTGCTTGAACTGCTGCCTCCGCGACCCGGACCTCCGGAAAAGCGGTAGAAGATGGATGGATGGATGGATGGGTTTATTGGCTCCCTGTAAGCAGCTTTGTTTATTATTCTAATAGCTCTCTTCTGAAGCATAAAGACTGGATATACGTTTGTTTTATATGTATTTCCCCATACTTCAATACAATATGTCATGTATGGGAGTATTAATGAATGATACAAAGTATATAGTGTGGGTTGATTTAGCAAATTTTTCACTCTGTGTAGTATTGCGATTGATTTGGATATTTTACCTTTAATATGATTAATATGTGACTTCCATCACAGTTTATTATCAATTATTACTCCAAGAAATTTAATTTCAGATACCCTTTCAATCTCTACACCATTTACACTGAGTTTAGATACTAAGTTGTTGTGATGGTTGTTAAAAATTATAAATTTTGTCTTACTTAAATTGAGCGTTAATTTGTTTGAATCAAACCACAGTTTAAGCTTTCCCAATTCCTTTCTGAGTGTATCCAAAAATTGTTCCAAATTGCTTCCACTGCATAATAAATTAGTGTCATCTGCAAACAATATTAAATCAATTTTTTTCCGAAACATTACATTTATCATTTATATACATATTGAATAACAATGGCCCCAAAACTGAACCCTGTGGGACTCTGCAAGTAACCTTCAGTAACTGCGAGTTTTTGCTACCAACACATACACACTGATATCTGTTCTTTAAGTAAATACATAACCAGGACAGTGCTACCCCCCAATACCATAATTTTGTAGTTTCTTTAACAATAATCTATGATCCACTGTATCAAATGCTTTTTTAAGATCCAGGAATACCCCAACTGAATACTCTTTATTTTCAACAGCAGTTGATATTTTTTCTATAAATTCCATTAGAGCAAATGCAGTTGTCCTTTTGTATTTGAACCCATATTGCTGCTCACACAATAAATTATTCTTCATTATAAAGTTGTCAGTTCTCTCACAGAATATTTTTTCGAGTATCTTAGAAAATTGCGGCAATAGTGAAATATGTCTATAGTTTGAAAATTCCCCTCGGTCACCCATCTTGTATATCGGAATTACTTTGGCTATTTTCATTGCACTGGGAAATATACCTGTTTGGAGAGACAGGTTGCAGATATACGTCAGTGGCTTCACTAAGCATTCAATGATAGTTTTGACTAAAAGCATGTCAATACCTCACAATCCATAGATGTTTTACTTTTAAACGATTTAACAATTTCAATGACCTCTCTCTCGTCTGTGTTCTTTATGAGAATGGAGTCTTTTATAGCAATGTTTTTGCTTATTGTATCACCTGTAGATGCCGTAATGGGTATTTCTCGAGCCAAATTAGGAACCAATGTTAACAAAAAATTTATTAACTTCATCTGCAGGTGAGACTGCATTCACACTCTGTGTCATTTTTTTTTTTTTTTTTTTTTTTGAAAGATTGGTTGGGTACCCTGCCTCTTGCCCAAAAAGATGCTGGGATAGACTCCAGCCCCCCTGTGACCCGAAAAGGATTAAGCGGAAGAAGATGGATGGATGGATGGTTGGGTAGCTTGTATTTCTGTTTTTATTTCCAAGAATATTGTTAAAGGCCAAATGTCACGTAATTTTTTTTCTAAATGACAACGAATTTTGATAAAATACACATAGCTTAAACCAAATATTCATACCGGAGACCATATCACCCACCCGTATTTACATAATTGCACAAAATACACCAGGCGAAGGCCCCGCCTTGCTCGCTGGCTTGTGACAGCCAATCCAGACCGCGGCCATGATTTTGACGTCACAAATTTCACCCTGGCTGCCCTGCCTATCCACATTCACACTTATCAACATTGGACAATCATGACGGAAAGTGACAGCGATTGTGAACAAATTAGTTTAGTTTTGTCTTTTTTTTTGTCTTTTTTTTTGTTTTTTGTTTTTGTCTTTTTTTTTTGTCAGTGGTTCAGACAGTGACAGAGGCATAGAACCTTACAGGTTCGAGCCGTCCGAGACGGAATCAGATGCTTTGTCTGATGACAACAGTTCCGACGATGACCAGAGAGCAGAACCAGTGGAAAATGTCATTGAATTGGACATTAATCGCCTCCAGAATTGGGAAGCCGAAGGGGGTCTGTCGAGGGCGCCCCATAAATATTGATTTTTTGGAAGCCATTATTATTACAGTGGAGGAGAGCCGCTGCTGTCAAGAAATTGACCAGATCAATATGAGAATGGAGGCGCATACCTGTCAAGTGATACGTTTTCGCCGTATTTTAATACGGGGAAAATGCAATTTTAGCAAATACGGGCGTATTGCCATTTCTGTACGCCCAAAAGAAAAATATACGGGAAAAAAAATTATTGAGTGTGTTGAGGAACACGTCGTGTGTGTGAGACCCCCACAGCTAGGGTGCTGGCAGATCGCTCAGCGGGAGCTATTCTCACTACTGTTAGAAGTGTGGACTCAATCATTAGGCTGATGGCCGGGGCGGGTAGATCGCTCAGCGTGAGCTATTATCACTACTGTTAGAAGTCATTAGGCATTAGGCCTCACACTTTCAGCTGTCCTGCGGCTGCGGAACAGAAAGGAATCGCCTTCCAAATCCAGAATTCTGCTTTTTTTATTTTGAGCCGGACGCTGAGTTGTGTTGTTATTGTCAAATATCCATGAATCCTTAAAATATTTGACAATAACAACACGAATTACATTTAAAACATTTCCCAGAAATGTGTCCCTTATTACCCCGCCGTCCCTTATAGCCGCGTTTTACGGTATTAAAATATGGCGAAAACATATCACTTGACAGGTATGAAAACATTTCCCAGAGAAGTGTCCCTTATTACCCAGCTGTCCCTTATAGCCCCGTTTTAAGGTATGGGTGAAATATCCAATTTTTTCTTTCTTGTTGCTCACTTCAATCTTCCAGTCTCCATATAAACAATCAATCGGGATACCCCAAGCATCAAACTAAGGTACAATCAATTTCGTCACTTCCGCCTTCTTCCCCAGGCGATTCCGGGGGCCGTGAGTAGGAACGTCAGGCCAAGCGCGGCAGTTTTAAATTAACGAATATTCCGGAGTTACTGAAGCATATGCACCGAGACCTGAATGGATCGGTTCCCTTTTATATCTAGTTTCAAGACATTTTAAGGACCCTGTTACGTGACATTTGGCCTTTAAGATATTCGTGTATTTTTAGTGTTATCTCTGTTTTTCTCCAGTTCTTTAAAGTAATAGTCTCTTTTACTACATCTCATAATATATATTAACTTATTTTTGTATGTTTTATACCACTGCTCTGCTTCTTTTGTCCTTTTCTTTAGAAACGCTTTATATAATGAATTTATCTTTTTACACACTTTTTGTAATCATTTGGTTAACCATGGCTTGTCGACAAATTTCTGTTTAAGCTTTTTCTTTACTAATGGACAATTTTTTTCATAAAGAGCGGTTACAATGTTCTAGGCTTCATTTACATCTGATACATAGACTTTTGTCCAGTCTTGCTTCAGCAGGTCTTCTTTAAAAGAACTGATTGCATTTTGTGATTTGTATCTGAAAGATTTTAAAGTTTTTTTCTCTCATTGGGTAATGATCACTCCCATTAGCTGACTGACTTAACACCTCCCAAGATGTGATTCCTGCAATGGCATTTGGCATTAAAAATCCCCACACCAAACCACCTTACCCTGTTCTTGCCTATGTACAGTGTTCAAAGTGTCAACTGTCAATCTGTTGACAATCAACAATCAATATGTAGAAATTAATAATTGTAACTTTGTCTTTTACTGCCCATATTTTTACCATTATTGATTCATGTTCTTTCTCTATTTTCATTATTTTATAATTTGTTCTATTATGCACAAAGGTTGCTACACCTCCTGCTCTACCAGTTTCCCTGTCGTTCCTTATTGATGTGTATCCTTGAATGACAAAATCCATCTGAGGTTTTAGCCATGTTTCCTGTATCCAGATCACCTGGGGTTTGTCTTGCATATCAGATATAAACTTTTTGAATTCTTGGCCATTTGATATTAGACTTCTGGCATTCCAGTGCAAAATTGTGATTACCATTATGACCCACTAGTCTGTGAACTTAGAGAGCCCCCACTTAACAAGTCCTCAACTGCTTCCCAATGTAGCCCCTTAATGCCAACATATTTTTCAGCTGCTTTCTCAATGATTTTGATTTTTTCGTTTTCTTGGAAGTCTGCACAGTACAGTTTATTACATCTACCACAAATAAGACAAAATCGTTTTCCTTCATAACCAGAGTATCCTTCCTTTGGGGCAGCATGGTGGTTCAGTGGTTAGCACTGTTGCCTAACAGCTAGAAGGTTCCAGGTTCAAATCCCCAGGCTGGCAGGGGTAAGAACCTTTCTGTGTGGAGTTTGCATGTTCTCCCTGTGCTCCGTGGGTTTACTCCGGGGGCTCCGGTTTCCTCCCACAATCCAAAGACATGCATGTTAGGTTAACTGGTTGGTCTAAATTGTCATTAGATATCTGTCTTCAATAGGCCCTTAGAATAGAGGGTTAGTACTAGTGAAGCACTTTGAGTGGTCTTTGAGACTAGAAAAGTGCTATATAAGTACAGGTCCTTATCCCCTTAATTCTACTCCATGCACTGCAAGCATGCACACTTTCCCTGTTATAGAGTCCACTGCCAGTTTTTTAGCTGGCATCTTTTTCACAGCTTCTGCATATGTTAATCCCTGGGAGACGTTTACCTGCTGAATTTCTGCCGCTCTTTTGCTGGCTTCACAACCTTGATATGCAGCGCTATGTTCACCACCACAGTTACAGCACTTTAATTTGGCTCCGCTTTCACACTTGCCATATTCATGTTCACCGGGGCATCTTGCACATCACTGTCTACCTTTGCATATCGTTTTAACATGACCAAACTTTTGACATTTGAAACATCTGAGTGGAGGTGGAACATAAAGTCTGACTTCATAGCTCATGTAGCCAACAAACACCTTACTTGGCAGTCTTGTTTCATCAAATGTTAACATTACCGACAGACTGACATTTTTCACCATTTCTATTAGTTTTCAACCTTTGCACCTTTGTCACTTTTGCTTCAGATACATGTATGTTTTTCTTTATTTCATCAGTTGAGACAGCTGTTGAAATTCCTAATATCACTCCTCTCATTGCCTTATTCCCTTCCATTACTGAACACTGCACTCTTTTCCCCTCCATCTTTAGTGACTCTTGACTGTTTTTCCTTGCTGAACACTATCTTTATATGTAACTAATAATGAACCGGGCAGCGCGGTGGCCGAGTGATTAGCACAGCGGCAGCACAGCAACTCACCCTTGGCCGGAGGATCCTGGGTTCAATCCTAGCCCCCGACCAACAGTGATCTGTGTGGAGTTTGCATGTTCTCCCCGTGTCTGCGTGGGTTTACTCCGGGATTTCTCCAGTTTCCTCTACATGCCAAAAACATGCAAGTTAGGTTAATTGGCATCAAACTAGGGATTCTAAATTGTCCTTAGGTATGACTGTGAGAGTGAATGGTTGTCTGTCTCTTTGTGTTGGCCCTGCAATGGGGCTGGCAATCTGTCCAGGGTGTACCCTGCCTCTCGCTCAAAGATGCTGGGATAGGCTCCAGCCCCCCCGTGACCCGAAAAGGATTAAGCGGAAGAAGATGAATGAATAATAACGAACCACTACGAAGGATTCTTGCATTTAAAACTTCTCCAAGTAACTTACTAATTGCATTTGTGAGCTTAGTTGGGTTCCACTCATGAAATGGTGCCCCTTCCTGAGTAAGTTTAATGATTACGTTACAATCCTTCTGATTATTCCGGGATTGAGCATCTTTTGATTCATCAGCACGTGATAACACACTTGATTGCATTTCCTTTTGTCTGCGTTTGCCTTCTTTAGACCACCGAATTCCAAACATCATTTTTCCCGCATCTTACCTCCATTCCTCCTAGATCACACCCTGCTGTATCCCCTTCCGCTACCAGCTCTGTGTGTCATGACCACTGGACTCGCTTAAAGATCATAGGATCGCCTATGATGTTCCTATGATGTCTACATAACGTCATATATAGACCATGGGACTTGCTAAAAGATCGTATCACAGGATTGCCTATGATGTTCCTATGATGTCTATATGACATCATATAGACCATCGGTAATTCAAGAAATCTCTGTGTCTGTCTTATTCTTCTTGGCAGTAATGCACCTGTAAGCTGGCGGCTAACCACCAATCAAATCTAGAAGAAGAGTGATGTACAAATTTTGTGGCGGTAATGCACCAGTAAGCTGGTTGCCAACTGCCAATCAAATCTAAAAGAAGAAGAAGAAGAAGAAGAAGATTGGCGGTTTGCAACCAGCCTACAGGTGCATTACTGCCACGTACTCCACTCTGTATCATCATTCTATCTGGTCAGGAGCCAAAAAAGGTCAGGGGGAAAATAGGATTTGCTCTCAGCTTTGTGAGGCCAGTCCTTACTGCCACGTACTTCACTCAGTAAACATCACTCTATGTATCAAAAGTCAGAATTCTTCTCAGTTGGCAACCTCTTCTTCGTCTTCTTCACTCTATATCTTTGTATAAGGAATTCTTATAAGGAGATCTGAACAATCTTCTTCTTCTTCTTCTTCTTCTTCTTCTTCTTCTTCTTCTTCTTCTTCTTCTTCTTCTTCTTCTTCTTCTTCTTCATAGTGAGATTTACATGTCTACATGATGTCTATAACACTATCTGGTCATAGCTCTATGAGGAGTCTGCTCTGTCTGTGTGTCTGTCTGTGTCTTCTTCTTCTTCGTCTTTTAGATTTGATTGGCAGTTGGGAGAAGACACTTTGAACTGGAGTGCCACAGCTGGGATGTCGGTGGACAGGAGATGGCAGAGCAGGTGTCAGAGGGTGATACAGCAGGGTGTGATCTAGGAGGAATGGTGGTAGGATGCGGGGAAGTTTGGAATTCAGTGAAGTCTAAAAAAGGCAAATGTAGACGAAAGGCGATGCAATCAAGTGTGTTATCAAGTGCTGATAAATCTGAAGATGATCAATCCCGGAATAATCAAGGTCTGTAAAGTAACACAACATAACAAAAATATTTTTTTTGTAAGTTGTCTGTGTTTTTTCAACTGATTTAAGACAATTTTGCACTGCTGAATCTGAAAATGACATCTGTTTCTCTTGATCAGGTCAGGTTTTTATGCTCAGTTGTAAGCAGTTGTACAGCAGTTGTACACAGTTGTACTGTAAATTGAATAATAGACATTGATGAAGGTAAGTACATGTAAATTGAAAGTTATGTCATCATTGTTCAAAATTCAGAGAATTTCAAGAAATAAAAAAGAATTTTAAGATAAGATAAGATAAGATAAGCCTTTATTAGTCCCACAACGGGGAAATTCCAGGATTGCAACAGCACAGGGATAGCAACACTCAGAGCAACAATCAGAAGGCAAGAAAAAAAACAAGCAAGCAAGAGCAGCTAATAAACATATGTACGTATTACTATAAAATATATATATATATACACACACACACACACAGACACACAGTGCAGAGCATTGTAGCTGGATGGAATAAATATATGAATATATGAACACACAGTGCAGAGCATTGTAGCTAAATGGAATAAATATGTAAATATATAAACACCCACAGTACGGAGCATTGCAGCTAGGTGGAATAAATATGCAAGTGTGGTACACCCAAATAGGGCACCACATTTGGAAATAATACAGAGAGACTGTCATTTTATTTTTATTTTAAGAGTATCTAAATATATTTTGAGATTGTGGACGATCAATAATATTAACATTTGATATGTAGCCCTGTATAAATATTTAAGAGTAAGCAGCGGAACCTTAGGCACTGCGGTCGTTCCACCCCAGGTAAACAAATAGGGTGCACTTCCGGCCCCCCCTTTAGTACTATCTGGAGAAAGACACGAGTGGTCCTGTGTTCTGTCTTTCAAAGACTCTTTTTGTATTTTACAGGTCAGTATTTGGTTAAAAATGCCATAAATAAGAGCCTTAAGCTCCGTGTTATTTCTGTGTGTCACGACGAGTAATACTGTGATGTTGGTGTGGCGTTTTGATAAGTTTTATACAAGTTCAGGCTGCAGTTGGCGCCGGAGATCAAAGGCGAGCCGCATCGCGGTAGCGGTTTCGCGCCAGTCAAATTTAGCTTTGGGAAAGACGGTTAGCTCACATAAAATGTTTTACTCAATACAAGTATATTTTGCTCCGTGTGAATGTAAAAGTCTCCTGATGCTAATTAATAGTCAGAGTGTGTCCTGTGTATATTTGCCTATTGTCAAGTTTGTAAAATAATTTGTTAAGTCCAGGTCAGCTAATCTAAGTGCAATGTCTAAACTAGCCTAAGGTCATAGTTAAGTCCTATGTTTTGTCCTAATTAATGGGAGTCAGTCTAGTAATTGAAGGTCCTGTATAAGTAAATTGTGATTTGTGAAGTATGTAAATTTGAGATGTCAGATGTAGTGTAGTTTATGCACTGTGTGACTGAGGGAAAAAGAACATTATTTACAGTATGTAAAAGAAGATGACATATAAAGCACAAAATGTGATGCTGCCTGTAAATGAAAATGAAAATGAAATAAGAGTACTATCTGGAGAAAGACACGAGTGGTCCTGTGTTCTGTCTTTCAAAGACTCTTTTTGTATTTTACAGACCCAAGAGCAGACGCGAAGGATCACGTCTTTTCACGCTTTAAAACTATTTCTTTTTGTTATTGTGGTCACCTTCCCGGGACCCGTAACAAACTGTGGGGGCTCGTCCGGGATCTCTCCTCTACAGTCATCGAGGGAAGATCCAGTGATACCAGAACTACGAGACAACGGTTGCCAAGCTGCTACATCAGACACGTCAGTCAGTGGGTGTCCAAGGAGGAAGATCAAAGAGAAAGAAAGGATCTTCAACCAAAAGTGGAACTGCACTGCTGTCAAGAAGGTAAAACGCAGCCTAGTCACTGTACAAATAATACAACACTCGAACTACAGATAGCTAAAGTACCATGTCGACAGCACGAAAAGAACTGATATGGAGCATCAGAGGACGCTTGTTTGCCCTCTCAAGTAAGGATCTTTTCGAGCTAACAAAGAGCCTAGCAGCTGGAGACAAAGACACACAGTTCAGTGAAGACGATAATGAGAGCTGTATGGACTATGTCAATGCATATCTACGGTCCCCAACTCTGCTGAAACTTGAAGATGAGGGAATGAGTCAGTTGCTGATGTTGGATGACCTGCTCACTAAAGTGATACAAACGAGTGGCTCCACCACGCATTCAGCTGATCAGGCTGCAATACCAACCAAGTCAAGTCCTCATCCATCCAAGATGTTGCCAGATCCACCATCACCATCTGCTGTTCCACCAGGCACCCAAGTTAGTGTAAACGCAAACGCAGAGTCTGTAGAGGAACTGAGGAAAGCATATGAGACACTGGGAGAAAGACTAAGACTGTGTGAAGTTGTGACACTCCAACCACCTGTAGCACCCAGTCGTCAGAGCCACTCACAACCGCAGCCAAGGGAACAAGGAAGTCCAGAAAGGCATGTCACTCTCAAAGACCTTTCCTACCTGCCTCGGAGAGAATTCAAGGCTTTTGGAGGACAAATTGGAGACAACAGCTCTGAAATCAATTATAACAGTCTCATGAGACAGATCAATGAAGGATTAAAAGAAGGATTTTCTGAAGCAGAGGTCATGAGGGGGGTACTGAGAATTGTAAAGCCTGGCACGTTCAGGGACATGCTCATGCTCAAAGATGAACTGGTTCTTTCTGAACTTCAGGGCTTTCTCCGATCCCACCTTGGAGAAAAGGCAACAACAGAGATGTTCCAGGAGTTAATGTGCGCCCGACAAACTGAGCAGGAGTCCCCTCAGCAATTCCTATATCGCATGATTGGGCTCAAACAGAAACTCATCTTTCAGTCAAAACAAGCCACTGCAGACATCTCGTATGACCCAAGGACAATCCAGGAAGTGTTTCTGCACACAGTCTATCAAGGTCTGGGAGTGAAGTATGCAGACTTGCGGCAACGACTAAGACCTCTTACATCAAACAACAATGTAACAGATGAAGAGATTCTTAGTGAGGTCACAAAGATTATCAGTGATGAGAATGAGCACCAGCGAAGGTTAGGGCAAACCCCTCGTCAGAAGTCAGCACATAGCGCTGTGATTGCAACAAGGGACACGACAGCCAAAGACCAACAAGCCTCACAGACAATCAAACAACTCGCTGCACAAGTAGAGACTCTAACCAAGATGGTGGCAACTTTCATGGAACAGAAAGCTGTAAACTCCTCCCCTCAGCATTCTCAGCCTCCAGCTAACCAAAAGAAAACCTATCTCTGTCCGAAATGTACTGAACAAAGCTTACAGGAGTGCAGTCATTGCTTTGTATGCAGTGAGTCGGGACACAGAGCAGTCGGATGTCTGAAGCGACCCAAGAATCAGGGAAACGGGAATCGGTCTCTGTCAAGGGACAGCCAGAGATCGGTACAGAGCCAAAGTCCCAGCCAGTAAACTCTTCCTCTACCGAAGCTTCAACTCCGTGCCCCAGGCACCAGAGCAAGCAGCCGAGAAAGCAGGTCAAATGCAACAGAAGGAAAGGTCAGATTCCCTCCTGTCAGAGTGCCACCAAATACCAAGCTCCCCTTGTCGGTAAGAAAAGTCTGCTGAAATGTCTAATCGGTGGTTACCCTGCGACAGTGCTGTTTGACTCTGGCTCACAAGTGAGTATAGTTGACAGGCAATGGGTCAAAAAGCACATACCCAACACTGTGGTAAGACCACTCCAAGATCTGCTGAACGACGAGCTTGAGGTTTATGCAGTTAATGGCCAAGCAGTCCCATATGACGGATGGGTCGAGCTTACAGTCACTTTAGCGGGTCACGAAGATCCCAATCTCACTGCACAAGCGCCATTCCTAGTCAGTAAGCTGTCACTGAACCAACCACTAGTTGGAGCTAATGTGCTGGGAGCGATTATACAAGGCCAAGGGACAGATGAGGAAGCCAGTACAGTACTATATAGTCTACTGCGCAGAGCTCTTGGAATGGACGAAGACCAGGTAGTGGCCATGGTAAACTTCATTCAAGTGCCGCAAAGAACTGACTGTGATCCTGTTACACTCAGAGTCGGTAAAGACAACATGATTATCCCAGCTGGCAAAGCAGTACAAATATGTTGCAGGGTGCCCCAGAACTTTGACATCTCTGACCCTCTTGTACTTTACGAACCTGCTGAAGAGAACATTGCTTTGAGAAATTTGAGTGTGGGGGAAGGACTTTTGGAGATTAACAATTCCCAAAGACCTTTTGTAAAGGTCCCCATCTCCAACCATTCCAAACATGAAGTAATCCTGCCGAAAAGAACAGCCCTAGGCACCATCGAACATGTCGCCAAAGTCATTGAAACTGATACACTAGAGCCACCAGAAACCCAGCCCATACTGACATCAGCAACTACAGCAGAGGTACTAAGTAAGACCGCCCAAGGTGACTCTTCTGCCGAGCCTTGGTTGCCACCGGTCGATCTCAGTCATCTAAGCCCAGATCAGCAAAAGTCAGTCGAAAAGGTTCTGATGGAAGAGTGCGAGGCATTCTCTCGCGATAGCACTGATATTGGCTGTATCCCTTCTTTGCAAATGGAAATCAGACTCAAAGATGACACGCCAGTTCAGAGAGCTTACGCCTCCATCCCCAAGCCCCTGTATAGGGAAGTAAAAGAGTACATTCAGGAACTGATAGTGAAGGGATGGATCGTAAAGTCTCAGTCACCCTACGCAGCCCCAGTTATCTGTGTCAGGAAGAAGGACGGATCTTTACGTCTGTGTATTGATTACCGCCTCCTAAACAACAAAACAGTGCCCGACAGACACCCGCTTCCCCGGATCCAGGACCTCACCGACTCCCTCGGTGGTTACAGCTGGTTCTCGATCCTGGACCAGGGTAAAGCTTACCATCAAGGTTTCATCGCAGAGGGCTCAAGGTACCTGACTGCATTCACCACCCCGTGGGGTCTCTACGAATGGGTGAGAATACCCTTCGGGCTGTCCAACGCACCCGCAGCCTTTCAGCGGAGCATGGAAGAAATGCTGGACACGCTCCGTGATGAGTGCTGCATACCCTACCTTGATGATGTGCTCTGTTTTTCCAAGTCATTTAATGAACATGTCCAAGTGCTGAGGAAAGTTCTCCAAGCTTTGCAACGCCACGGGGCGAAGCTGAAGCCTGAGAAGTGTGAGTTGTTCCGCAGAGAGGTTCGGTATGTCGGTCGCCTGGTGTCAGAAGATGGAGTGAGGGTGGACCCCAAGGACATCGAAGCTGTGCAGGCACTCAAACACAGAAGGCCACAAATAGTTGGAGAAGTCAGACAACTTTTGGGGTTCCTGAGCTATTATCGGACGTATGTGCAGGACTTCTCGCGCATTGCCAAACCCCTGTACGACTTGCTCCAGGTAAAGTCTGACACACTGCCGTCCAAGCCATCCAAGGGCAGAGCAAAGTACCCACAGCAGTCTTCCCGAGCTCCAGTGAAATGGGACAAGGAACACCAAGAGACCCTTGAGCGCTTGATTGACATGTTGACCCAGCCACCTGTGTTAGCGTATCCTGACTTCACCCAGCCCTTCGTACTCCACACGGACGCGTCCCAGAAAGGCCTTGGCGCGGTCCTGTATCAAAACCAAGACAATAAGATGAGAGTGATTGGGTACGGGTCACGCACACTAACACCTGCCGAGCAAAACTACCACTTGCACAGTGGAAAACTAGAGTTTCTCGCCCTCAAGTGGGCAGTTTGCGACAAGTTCAGAGACTATCTCTATTATGCCCCAAGTTTCACAGTTTTTACGGACAATAACCCCTTGACGTATGTCCTCAGCACTGCAAAGCTCAACGCCGTAGGGCATCGTTGGGTGGGACAGCTCGCAGATTTCCACTTTGACATAAAATATCGCCCCGGAAAAACAAACATTGACGCTGATGTATTATCCCGTTGTCCACTCAACATTGAAGCCTTCATGCAAGAGTGTACAGGAGAACTGTCAGAGGAAGCCGTTGGTGCAGTATGGGAAGGGAGCAGAAGAGCCAAGCAAGGTGATGTAGCATGGATTGCAGCCCTCAGCCTTGCTTCACCAAGTTCACCCCTCAAGGAGCCACTGCATTTCATCGGCCACGATAAACTAGTCCAAGAACAAAGAGCAGATCCAGCCATCGGGAAAGTCATGGAGATGAAAGAAAAAGATATGACACCAACTGAAGACGACAAAGCCAAGCTTGACATAAGCACAAAGAGACTGTTGAGAGAGTGGAGTCGGATGCGCATTGAAAATGGCCTTCTCTATAGGAAAACCGCAGAACGCAAGCAGCTAGTTCTGCCCGCTGTCTACAGACAAGTAGCTCTCACCCATCTCCATAACAACATGGGCCATGTCGGTGTGGAGAAAGTCTTGAGCTTAGCCCGTGAGCGATTCTACTGGCCTTTCATGAAGCGAGAGATCGAGGAGTATGTCACCAGGAAGTGCCCATGCATAAAACAGAAAAAGCCAGCAACGCATGAGAGAGCACCCATGGGCAGTATAACATCCAACTTCCCACTCGAGTTAGTATGCATCGATTTCCTGCACCTAGAGTCCTGTAAAGGCGGGTTTGAATACATCTTGGTGGTAGTCGACCATTTCACCAGGTTTGCACAAGCCTACCCCACCAAGAACAAGGCCGCAAAGACAGCAGCAGACCGCCTCTTCAATGATTTCATTCCAAGATTCGGCTACCCCTCCAAGCTTCATCACGATCAGGGTCGGGAATTTGAGAACGAGTTATTCAAGTCCCTCAGAGAGCTAGCAGGTGTTGGCCACTCAAGGACTTCTCCCTACCACCCCCAAGGTAACCCGGTCGAAAGGCTGAATCGGACCTTGTTGCAGATGCTACGTACATTGAGAGAGAAAGAGAAACTAAACTGGAAGGAACACTTACCTCACACCATCCATGCTTACAACTGCACTAAGCATGAGGCCACTGGTTTTTCTCCATACTTCCTGTTGTACGGCAGACATCCTCGCCTCCCAGTAGACCTTCTCTTTGGCCTCATGACAGAAGAAGACACAGAGACAGCCCATGGATACGCTCAGAAATGGAAAGGGAAAATGACAGAGGCGTACAGGATCGCAAGTGCAAACAGTCAACAGTCAAGCTCTAAAGGAAAGACAAACTATGACAAACGATGTAGAGGTGTAGTCCTGCAAGTAGGAGACAGAGTGCTTGTGCGGAACCTGGGTGAAAGAGGTGGACCTGGCAAGCTAAGGCCCTACTGGGAACAAACAGTCTACGTCGTGAGGGAGCAGGTTGGAGACAACCCCGTCTACAAAGTAAGTCCAGAGACAGGAAGTCGTCCCATCCGTACCCTGCACAGAAACTTGCTTCTCCAAGTCAACGACTTACCAGTCGACATCGTTCAAAGTCCAGTTGCCAAGTCACAAAAGAGAAACAACAGACCTACCGATATAAGACAAAACACACTGGAAAAGTCAAACAGTCCTGAGGCGAGTGATTCGGAAGAAGACGAACCCCTCTATTGGTTTTGTGTTCCTAGACACCTGCAAGAAAGTCAACGTCCAGTTGACCAAGTCCAATGTGAGTCACAAAGAAGACGGGGAACAACACAGCAAAGACAAGTACAAGTTCCTATTCAACCTGAACAAGAAAGAGACAATATTACGGAAGAAGGACAAGAAATACAAAGGGAAAGCGAACAAAACGTGGACCAACTTCAACCAGACGACGACGGGGAAGTGCTTCATATCCACCAAGATGTTCCTGCTCCTAGTCCCGGACCTGCAGCTCATCCTGAGCTGGTGCCCAGTCCAGAGCCAGACCGTCGTCCTGAGTCACCACCACGTCTGAGGCAGTCCACCAGACAGAGACGACCCAACATGGTGTTCACCTATCCGTCCCTGGGCCAGCCAGCCTTCCAGACTCGTCCGTCGGTGAACACTGTCAGTGTCCAGCAGTCAACACCATATCCTTTTATGTGCTACCCTCCTTTCTATCCTCAACCTTTTTATCTTCCTTCTTTCACCTCTAACTACTTGCCATGTCAGTATGCTATTCCTTGCTATTAAACTAATCAGATCTTGGATAATACCTGAAGATGAAAAGAAAGACGTTCCAGAGACTTTTGAATAGAGACTTTAATAGTGTTGAGATTTTGATTTGTTACTGTTAAGTGTCAGGAGCCACTTTTGTTGTTGGGGAGCGTGTGGTACACCCAAATAGGGCACCACATTTGGAAATAATACAGAGAGACTGTCATTTTATTTTTATTTTAAGAGTATCTAAATATATTTTGAGATTGTGGACGATCAATAATATTAACATTTGATATGTAGCCCTGTATAAATATTTAAGAGTAAGCAGCGGAACCTTAGGCACTGCGGTCGTTCCACCCCAGGTAAACAAATAGGGTGCACTTCCGGCCCCCCCTTTAGTACTATCTGGAGAAAGACACGAGTGGTCCTGTGTTCTGTCTTTCAAAGACTCTTTTTGTATTTTACAGGTCAGTATTTGGTTAAAAATGCCATAAATAAGAGCCTTAAGCTCCGTGTTATTTCTGTGTGTCGCGACGAGTAATACTGTGATGTTGGTGTGGCGTTTTGATAAGTTTTATACAAGTTCAGGCTGCAGTTGGCGCCGGAGATCAAAGGCGAGCCGCATCGCGGTAGCGGTTTCGCGCCAGTCAAATTTAGCTTTGGGAAAGACGGTTAGCTCACATAAAATGTTTTACTCAATACAAGTATATTTTGCTCCGTGTGAATGTAAAAGTCTCCTGATGCTAATTAATAGTCAGAGTGTGTCCTGTGTATATTTGCCTATTGTCAAGTTTGTAAAATAATTTGTTAAGTCCAGGTCAGCTAATCTAAGTGCAATGTCTAAACTAGCCTAAGGTCATAGTTAAGTCCTATGTTTTGTCCTAATTAATGGGAGTCAGTCTAGTAATTGAAGGTCCTGTATAAGTAAATTGTGATTTGTGAAGTATGTAAATTTGAGATGTCAGATGTAGTGTAGTTTATGCACTGTGTGACTGAGGGAAAAAGAACATTATTTACAGTATGTAAAAGAAGATGACATATAAAGCACAAAATGTGATGCTGCCTGTAAATGAAAATGAAAATGAAATAAGAGTACTATCTGGAGAAAGACACGAGTGGTCCTGTGTTCTGTCTTTCAAAGACTCTTTTTGTATTTTACAGACCCAAGAGCAGACGCGAAGGATCACGTCTTTTCACGCTTTAAAACTATTTCTTTTTGTTATTGTGGTCACCTTCCCGGGACCCGTAACACAAGTATATAAACACACACAGTGCGGAGCAATGTAGCTAGATGGAATAATATGTAGATATATAAATATATAAACACACCCAGTGCTGAGCATTGTAGCTAGATGGAATAAATATGCAAATATATAAACACACACAGTGCAGAGCATTGTTGCTAGATGGAATGAAACAGCATAACCGTCTACTTAGTTATCCTACATGGTATGATTATGTGCCCATACATATTCTCACCCTCCATAGCGACCGGTATGTTCCTAGTTGTATGCCGGAGGGGACCATTGTGTAAGTCTATTGCATCTTTTGCATTCAAAAAACTATTAGTTTGTTACGTCTTTTTGCTATCTCTGCGAGCAGCCCTGCTTAGGTTGTACAGTCTGACAGCCGTTGGTAGGAAGGACCTACGAAACCTCTCGGTTGTGCACCTGGGATGATGTAGTCTGCTGCTAAATGAGCTCCTCAGTGCATTCAGTATGTCCTGCATAGGGTGGAACTCGGACTCCAGCAGAGATGACAGTTTAGCCACCGTCCTTCTCTCTCCTATCTCCTCCATCGGATCAAGGCGCTGCCCCAGGACAGAGCTAGCTTTCTTAATCAGTTTGTTCAGTCTCTTCCTATCGGCTGCAGTAATGCCACTGCCCCAGCAGACCACTCCAAAAGTGATGGCTGATGCCACCACCGTGTCATAGAATGACTTCAGCAGCGCCCCTTGTACACCAAAAGACCTGAGTCTCCTCAGCAGGAACAGCCTGCGCTGTCCCTTCTTGTAGAGTGCATCAGTATTGTGTGACCAGTCTAGTTTATTGTTCAGATGAATACCCAGGTACTTATAGGATGTCACCATCTCGATGTCTGTTCCCTGTATATTTACTGGTACTGTGAGGGGCTGCCCATGCCTGCGGCAGTCCACCACCAGCTCCTTAGTTTTCCTCGCGTTGATCTGGAGGCAGTTCCGATGGCACCAGTCCACGAAGTCCTGGATAAGCCCTCTGTACTCAGCTTCATCTCCATTGGAGATGAGGCCAACGATCGCAGAGTCATCAGAGAACTTCTGTAGATGGCAGTGTGTTGTGTTGTGTGAGAAGTCCGCAGTATAAAGAGTGAACAGGAAGGGAGCCAGCACCGTTCCCTGGGGGGCCCCCGTGCTACTGATGATCGTGTCGGACACACAGTCCCGGGTTCTCACAAACTGAGGCCGGTTTGTGAGGTAGTCCAGGATCCATGATGACAGGTGCTGGTCCACCCCTGCGCGCAGCAGCTTGTCCTTCAGGATCATCAGTTGGATGGTGTTGAAAGCACTGGAGAAGTCAAAGAACATGATCCTCACCATATTCCCGGGCTTCTCCAGGTGGGACAGAGAACGGTGAAGGAGGAAGATCACCGCATCCTCCACCCCAATGCCATGCTGGTAGGCGAACTGGAGTGGATCCATCGCTGGTTCCACCAGGGGGCGGAGGTGAGCAAGGAGCAGTCTCTCCAGGGTCTTCATCAAGTGGGACGTCAAGGCCACCGGTCTGTAGCTGTTCAGGTCTTTGGGGTGGGAAGTTTTTGGTACAGGTACCACACAAGATGTTTTCCACAGCTGTGGTACCCTCCCCAGTTTCAGGCTCATGTTGAAGATATACGTCACAATCCCACACAGCTGGTCTGCACAGGACTTGAGGAGGTTTGCGCTGATGCCGTCCGGTCCCGGCGCCTTCCTCGCCTTGATCTTCCTCAGCTCCGTCCTCACCTGGGTCCTGGTCAGGGTCAGGATGGGGGGCTGTGTGTTGGGAGTGGGGGGGTGTTGGTGGAGTGGGGGGTGGGCAGCAGGACTTGATTTCTTTAGAGGCAGCAGTGGTTGTTGTGCAGTCAGGGGGGAGGGCGGTTGGTCAAATCTATTGAAAAACAGATTCAGGTTGTTCGCCCACTCCCTGCCCCCTGTGGCCTGGGGGGAGGTATTCTGGAGCCCCGAGATGGTTTTGAGGTTTCTCCAGACCCCGCTGATGTCGCTCTGTTGCAGCTTGTCCTCCATCTTCTTCCTGAAGCTGTCCTTGCCTTCTCTGATCTTTCTCCTCAGCTCCCTCTGTACGGACTTCAGCATCTCCCTGTTCCCTGACCTGAAGATCCTCTTCTTCTCTCTCAGAAGTGTTTTTATCTCAGGGTTGATCCAGGGTTTGTTGTTTGAGTGACGCCGTATGGTCTTGGTGGGAACGGATTTGTCCACACAGAAGCTGAGGTAGCCCGTGAAGGTGTGAATGAGGCCATCGATGTCCTCACCATGTGGATCGCAGAGCTGCTTCCAGGCGGTGGCTTCAAAACAGCCCTTTAGGGTGTCCATTGTCTCCTCAGACCATAACTCCACAGTGTGCATGGCCGGAGGTTGTCTGTGCACTAGGGGTTTGTACACCGGCCGGAGATGAACCAAGTTGTGATCCGATCTCCCGAGTGGGGGGAGTTGTGATGAGGTGTACGCCTCCTTAGTGTTTGCGTAGAATAAATCCAGTGTTTTATTGTCTCTAGTGTGGCATGTGACATACTGGGTGAACGTGGGTAGAATGGGAGACAGTGAAACATGGTTGAAATCGCCTGAGATGAGGAGAAGAGCATCTGGGTGTTCTGTCTGCAGCCTGCTGGTTACTGAATGGATGACGTCACGTGCTGTCCCAGCGTTCGCCGTCGGATTTGCATAAACAACAATGCAGATCACGTGTGAGTGTTCTCTCGGGAGATATGTAGGCCTCATGCTAACAGCTAGCAACTCAATGTCTTTGCTGCAGTGTCGTTGTTTAACAGTGATATGTCCCGGTCTGCACCAGTTGTTGTTAACATACATTATCACTCCACCGCCCCTAGCCTTGCCACTGTCTGGTGTTCGGTCAGCTCGTATCATGTGAAAACCCTCCAGCTCAATGTTAGCATCTGCTGCTAGTTCAGTTAGCCACGTCTCAGTAAACAAAAGGAGAGAGCACTCCCGGTAAGTGCTATCATAACGGGAGATAGCCGCTAGCTCATCTAACTTTCCCAGTATCGACCGTACATTTCCCATGACAACAGATGGAAGGGAGGGTCTGTACCTTATATTTTTTGTCCTCCGCCTTACTCCAGCCCGGCAGCCGCGGCGTTTTCGCCTCAGTTCTCTCGGTATGTCGAGTTTTTCCAATGGGACCGGGTGGCGGTTGAATGCTAGCAGCTGTTCTCTGCTGTATCGTATCCTGCTATAGACAGTGGCTCCGTCCACCGGCTCAGGAGACATTTAGGACGATCTGTGTGTCCGTGATATAAGTGGGGTGAAAAAAAAAGACGGATCAAAAGAGAGAGGAAGGGAAAAAGACTCGGAATCGAGCCGCTGTTGCAAAAGGCAGCCGACTCGTGTGGCGCCGAGAGAAAAAAAAAAAAAAAAAAAAAAAAAAAAAAAAATTTTGCATCATATAAAGTGAAAATACCCGTACATGTAAACAAAACGTAAAAAAACATGTGGCCATAGTTCAAAAAGTTGACCTGATTGAGCAAAACCAATGTGATTTTTGGAGTCAGCACATCAAAATTATCCTAAATCAGCTAAAAAAAACAAAAAAACAACTTGAACAATAAATTTGGTGTTGACCAGTGTAATCATTAAACCTACTCAGGAACGGGCATCATTTCATGAGTGGAACCCATTTAAGCTCACAAATATAATTAATAAGTTATTTGGAGAAGTTGTAAATGCAAGAATCCTTCGTAGTGGTTCGTTATTAGTTACATGTAAAGACAGTGTTCAGCAAGGAAAAGCAGTCAGTCACTAAGATGGAGGGGGAAAATGTGCAGTGTTCAGTATTGGAAGGAAATAAGGCAATTAGAGGAGTGATATTGGGCATTTCAATGGCTGTCTCAACTGATGAAATAAAGAAAAACATATCTAGAGCAAAAGTGACAAGAGGTACAAAGGTTGAAAACTAATAGAAATGGTGAAAAATGTCATAGTCTGTCGGTAATGTTAACATTCGATGAAAAGACTGCCAAGTAAGGTGTATCTTGGCTACGTGAGCTATGAAGTCAGACTTTACGTTCCACCTCCACTCAGATGTTTCAAATGTCAAAAGTTTGGCCATGTTGCAGCAATATGCAAAGGTAGACAGCGATGTGCAACATGTTCCGGTGAACATGAATATGGCAAGTGTGAAAGCGGAGCAAATTAAAGTGCTGTAACTACGGTGGTGAACATAGCGCTGCATATCGAGGTTGTGAAGCCAGCAAAAGAGCGGCAGAAATTCAGCAGGTAAACGCCTCCCAGGGATTAACATATGCGGAAGCTGTGAAAAAGGTGCCAGCTAAAAAAGTGGGAGTGGACTCTAACAGGGAAAATGTGCAGGCTTGAAGTGCATGCAGTGGAATTAAGGAAGATACTCTGGTTATGAAGGAAGACAATTATGTCTTATATGTGGTAGATGTGAGAAACTGTATTGCACAGACTTCCAAGAAAATGGAAAAAATCAAAATCATTGTGAAAGCAGCAGAAAAATATCTTGGCATTAAGGGGCTACATTGGGTAGCAGTTGAGGTCTTGTTAAGTGGGAGCTCTCTAAGTGGGGGCCCTCTTAAGTTCGCAGACTAGTGGGTCATAATGGTAATCACAGTTTTGCACTGGAATGCCAGAAGTCTAATATCAAATGGCCAAGAATTCAAAAAGTTTATATCTGATATGCAAGACAAACCCCAGGTAATCTGCATACAGGAAACATAGCTAAAACCTCAGTTGGATTTTGTCATTCAAGGATACACATCAATAAGGAACGACAGGGAATCTGGTAGAGCAGGAGGTGTCGTAACCTCTGTGCATATTGGAACAAATTAAAAAAATAATGGAAATAGGGAAAGAACATGAATCAATAATGGTAAAAATATGGGCAGTAAAAGATGATGTTACAATTATTGATTACTATAATCCATGTAACCGATTGACAGTTGACACTTTGAACACTGCACATAGACAAGCACAGAGTAAGGTGGTTTGGTGTGGGGATTTTAATGCTCATAATACACTGGGGGGTAGCAGGAATATAGACATAAATGGCAAAGTAATTGAGGACATTTTAGAGGATAGGGACTTTAATATGCATGACTGATGGGAAGGGTACTAGATTTAGCTGTAATCCAGTCACAGAAAGTGTGTAAGACCTAACTTTGTTTCAAATGCTATTGCAGGAATCACGTCTTGGGAAGTGTTAAGTCGGTCAGCTAATGGAAGTGATCATTACCCAACAAGAGTTAAAGTTGGTCTAGAAGCGGGAGAAGAAGAGATGTAATCTGGCACAAGATGGAAATTGAGTAAGGCAGATTGGGATAAATTTAAATATATGTGTAAGACTAGATGTGAGCAGCTAAATAGTGAGGACATTCTTGATGGGGAGGAATTTAGTAAAAGTGTCAGTGTTATAATCGAGTCGGCAAATCAAACAATACCAAAAAGTACAGGTTATAGACAAAGAATCTTCCTTGGTGGGATGATAATTGTAATAAAGCTATTAAAAATAGAACTAGGGAATTCAGACAAGTGAAAAAGCATCATACTTTGGAAGCAGTGATTGAGTACAAATGGTGTCAGGCAATCATCTGGAAAACAATTAAAACAGCTAAGCATTTATTTTGGAGACAGTATTGTAATACTATAGGAAGAGAAACACAGCTATCAGATATTTGGGGAATGATTAAGAAAATGAGTGGTATTAGGAGAGAGTACACATGCGCCCACATGCGTGCGCATGTGGGCGCATGCGCACGCAGCGACCAGCAGCTGATGATATAGTGCGTGTGTGCGTGTGTGTGTTTTTTGTACTTTTTTACGTTTTTAGAAAATCCTCTGTGTCGTTTCTGCCCTGGAGCGTTTGTGGAATATATGGCGAAGAGCTCCCTGGTATCTACAACATGGATTTCCTCTCCTCTCTCGCACTGCTGCTATCTGTGTTGTGGCTCTTTGTCTCTGAGGTAAATGCGTTCGGCCCCATGGCGAGCAGAATAGCGGGCAGAATACAATATTCCAGGGACGTGTTGCTATGCTTTAACACAGCTGATGCAGCGTCTCTGATTGAGCCCAAACTTCAACTGCCGGACTTTATTTTGAGAGACGGACACAGCGGTGAAAAGAGAAGCGGCAGGAGGAAGCGTGGAAGACGTGGAGGTGTGAAATTGCGCCTTAGGAGACGTCAGTTTGGTAACATTCCTCTTCCTTCGATCATTTTTGGGAATGCACAGTCTGTGAGAAACAAGGTGGAGGAAATTCAAGGCAATGTACGTTACCAGAAGGATTTTAAGAACTGCTGCGTCATGGCTTTCACTGAATCTTGGCTTACTGCGCATGATCGAGATGCAGACCTGTGGATTGACGGCTTTGGAGCTCCGCTGCGCTCGGATCGACAGGAAGAGGTAACTGGGAAGCGTCAGGGGGGCGGCATATGTTTATACATTAATAAGCAGTACTGCACATCTGTCACGGTCAGAGAGCGCATCTGTACACCCGATGTGGAGTTGCTGTCTGTGTCACTACGCCCCTTTTATTTGCCTCGAGAGTTTCCCCAACTTTTCATCACAGTTGTGTACATTCATCCGAGGGCAGACGCTGACTCCGCCTCCAGCACCATCTCTGATGTGGTGCAGCGGCTGCAGTCAATTTCTCCAGAGGCGCCAGACTTCATTCTTGGGGATTTTAACCATGTTTCTTTAAAGAAGACACTTAAAAACTTTCATCAGTATGTCTCCTGCCCAACCAGGCGAAAAAAGACATTGGACCTGTGCTATGGATCCATAGAGACGGCCTATAAATCACTCCCCCTTCCTCCTTTAGGATCATCAGATCACAACTGTGTTCATTTGCTGCCCACATATAAAACTGCTCTCAGAAGAGGCAAGGTGGAGATGAGAGACATTGATGTGTGGACAGAAGATTCAGAGCACAGCCTCCAGGAATGCTTTGACTGTACAGACTGGAAGATGTTCATAATGGCCTGCGGGGATGACTTGGACTCTCTGGCTGAGCTCACATGCTCATACATGGCTTACTGTCAAAATAAGATTGTTCCACGTAAACGTGTCAAAATATACCCCAACAACAAACCATGGGTTACTAAATCAGTTAAATCCTGCTTACAGAGGAAAGCTCTTGCCTTTAAACAAGGGTCTGTTTCTGAGCTACAGGTTGCCACTAAGGAGCTGAAGGCCGAAATTTTAAGAGCAAAACAGAATTATAAATCAGAGTTGGAAAGCAAGATGGCAGCAAATAAACTTGGTTCGGCCTGGGCCAGTATGAAAACTATTGCAGGCCTTCAGAGCACAGAGCGCAGTAATCGTGTGTTTTTAGATGGTTTTAGTTCAGACACAGAGCTGGCTAATGCTCTTAATTGTTTTTATGGTTGTTTTGACTCCTTTGATTTTAGCACAGAAATCCAAGATTTGAAACAGAAACTCAAAGACAATCAGCACTTTAATATTGAGATGCAGGATGTTAAAAGGGAGTTCCGCGCTGTAAAAGTGAACAAAAGTCAGGGCCCTGATAATATATGTGGGCGCCTGGTAAAGTCCTGTGCACATGAACTGAGTCCTATATTTCATTACATTTTCAATAAGTCCTTACAGACACAACATGTGCCTAAGATCTGGAAAGATGCCGTGGTTGTTCCCGTTCCAAAATCCAGCTGTCCTAAAACGGTAAGTGACTTTAGACCAGTTGCTTTGACTTCAATTTTAATGAAAATTTTTGAAAAACTGGTCAGATGTGAGGTCCTAAGGCAGACTGAACATGCATTGGATCCTCTGCAGTTTGCCTATAGGCCTCACAGAGGAGTGGAGGATGCCACTGTCACTCTGTTTGGCATGCTTTTCAAACATCTGGATTTTAATGGGACACACGCCAGGCTTTTATTTGTGGACTTTTCTTCTGCCTTTAATACAATCCAACCTCATATTTAAGTTGAAAGGCTCCTGCAACAATTTGATTTAAGCAATAATCTGGTGGGTTGGATTCTGGATTTCTTAACCAACAGGACGCAGAGAGTAAGGGTCAATGGCACATTGTCTGACCTAAAGTGCTCTTCTACTGCCTCTCCTCAGGGGTGTGTGTTGTCACCACTACTCTTCATCCTGTACACAAACATGTGTCGGAGCAGACATGACAACAGACACATTATAAAGTATGCTGATGACTCAGTCATTGTCAGTCTCCTCCAGGATGGTGAGAGTGGCCACGACCCAGTAGTTGATGACTTCGTTCACTGGTGTGAGGATTCCTACCTGCAGCTGAATACAACAAAAACGAAAGATATGATTATTGACTTTAGGAGGAAAACTCCCAGGCACAAAGTCACCATACTAAAAGGCCAGACCACCGAATGTGTACAATCGTACAAATATCTTGGGACGATTATTGATAGTGGATTGAACTTTGAGGTGAACTGTGAAAGGGTGTGCAAAAAGGGTCAGCAAAATTTGCATTGTTTGAGGAAACTTGCACGCTTCCAAATTGACCGAACCATAATGACTATGTTTTATCGGGCTTTTATTGAATCTGTTTTATCCTTTTCTTTAATGTCATGGTTTGGTCAGATAAAACTGAAACAGAGGAAATCCTTGGATCAGGTTGTCAGATGGTCCAGTCATTTGCTTGGTGAGTCACAGCTGAGCCTGACATCCCTGTACACCAGACAAGTACAGAGGATGGCCGACTCGATTTTAAATGATGACTCCCACCCTTTGCACTGCAACTTTCAGCTTCTTCCCTCCAGACGGAGGTTTGCTGTCCCATAAAGTAGAACCCAGCGCTACAAAAACAGCTTTGTCCCTGCTGCTGTCAAAGAGTTGAACAAGCTATAAAAATTATATTGTACATATTTTATATTTACCTATTTTGTAAGATGTGTGTTTGTGTCTATGTTGAATGTAATTAGTGGCTTGTAAATATGGATGTCACCAACTGCAAAACAAATCTACCTACGGGTACAAATAAAGTAACCTGAACCTGAACCTGAAACAATAATGGGGGAATAGTGATTATTAATATAGATAAAGCAGAGCTTTTGGCACAAACTTTAGTGAAGATTCATAGTTCAGAAAACCTACCTAACACAATTAGACAAAGCAGGGAAAGCACTTTATCCAAACACCCACATGTGAACATAAGGAAGAATACTTAAAGAGCCATGATAGATTTGCCATTCACTTTATTGGAATTGAAAAGGGCTATTCTAAAATCGAAGCAATCTTCACCAGGGAAGGATTGCGTATGTTATAGGATGTTGTCGCACATGGAGGACAGTCCACTTCAATTAATATTAAAGGTATTTAATAAAGTTTAGGAAACTGGAAAGATTCCTAGGGCATGGAAACAATCAGTTATAGTACCAGTCTTAAAGCCAGGGAAAGATTCATCAGATCCCAATAATTATAGGCCAATAGCTCTTACCTCACAGCTAGGGAAAACAATGGAACGAATGGTGACTGAAAGTCTGAATTACATTTTGGAAGGGAGGGAATGTCTTTCTCCTTTTCAAAGTGGGTTCCAAAAAGGGAGAAATAATATGAATTCCATTTTGCACCTTCAATCTGAAATTAGGAAGGCCTAGGTAAATAGGGAAAATGTGATAGCTTTCTTCTTTGATGTAGAAAAGCATATGACATGCTGTGGAAGGAAGGGTTGTTGATTAAATTAAATCAGTTTGGTATTGAAGGCAAGTTATACAATTGGGTGTTAGATTTCCTGTATGATAGAACGATTGAGGTTAGAGTTGGTACACTCCAAAATATATCAAGTTGAAAATGGTACTCCCCAAGGGTGCGTGTGTAGCCCTGTTCTGTTTAATATTATGATTAATGATATTTTTGAGGGAATCAATAGGGGAATAAGGAAGGCCTTACATGCAGATGATGAGGCCTTATGGATAAGAGGACAAAGTCTTGTGTACATTCAGAGGAAAATGCAGGCAGCAATAGACCCAAGTTGAACAATGTGCAAACCGGTGGGCTTTTAAATTATCGGTCTCAAAGACAAAAGTGATTTGCTTCTCTAAAAGTCACAAAGAAATTTCTTTAAAACTTTATGGCCAAAAGTTAGAGCAAGTACAGGTAGCTCGGTATTTAGGTGTGTTATTTGATGAAAAACTAACCAAGTAGCACATTGAAAAATAAAGGAAAATGTAAGAAAATAAATAATATTTTGAGATGTCTGGCAGGACAGGACTGGGGGCCTCTAGAGTCTCTCTGTTGAGGGTGTTTCGAGGACTAATGAGAGCGACACTAGACTATGGGTGTGTTGCATTCATGTCGGCCACTGATTGTCACTTGAACCAACTGGACATAGAGCAGGCAAAGGCTCTTAGGATTTGTTGTGGTGCATTTAAAATTTCTTCAGTATCAGCAATCCAAGTAGAGAAGGGTGTAATGCCCTTAAGATTAAGAAGAACCAAATTAATGCTGGTATGCTGGATCAACTTGAAGGGGCATAAGAGGTCACATCCTGCAAAAACTATTCCTAATGATTGCTGGGAACACAATGCATCCAACATTAGTAGCTTTGGATCCAACACTTCTGACGAAGTGTCGGACACTTCTGACAAAGGCTGCAGTGAACAGTCAAAACATGTAAAGAAGGTAACAACATCTCCTTTCTATTTTTGTCTTTAATAAGAACAAAAAGGTAAATAATTAAAAGAAAACAAAATGAACCTACTTAAGCTAGCATTTACCAATGGTTCCAAGGACCCTATAACTGGTCGTAGTGGAGCTACGGTATACATTCCTCAGTATAAAAATCAGTATACACAGTTGAGCTAGTTGCCATTATATTAGCTCTACAGTGGTTGGAGACAAATTATAGGAATAATGCTGTTACTTCAGATAGTTGGGCAGCTCTCAAGAGTGTTCAGTCACTGCAGTCATGTAGGCAAGACCTAATTGTAGAAATCCACTCCTTAATTTACAACCTCTACAGTAAAGGTTAGTCTCCACACTTTATTTGGGTTCCAGCACATGTTGGAATAGAGGGTAATGAGGATGTGGACTTATTAGCGAAACAATTATTGAAGCTCGAGGGAGTGGATCTGCAGATCACACTCAGTAAGGAAGAAGGCAAATCAATAATTATAAAAGTATATAGTGGAAAAGTGGCAAGAATATTGGGACTCAACTGATACAGGATCTTTATGACATTCAAAAGCGGGTGGACTCTGGAATGGGAGTTGGCAGAAACAGGAAAGAGGAGATACTCATCACCTGATTAAGAATAGGACACACTACTTTGAACCAGACGCTACATAGAAGAGGTGAACACCAAACTGGCAGCTGTGCACATTGTGATTCTCCGGAAACAGTTCAGCACGTTTTGTTGGAATGTCAAGGATACCAGGAACAAAGGAAACGTCTCATTGCAGCAATGGAGAGGGCTAATTTGGGTTTTGGTTTGGAAAACATGTTAGGAACCTCGGTCAAAGAAATATATATAGCTCTATTTAGATATTTAAGTGCAACTGGATCAATTAATTTTTTTTTTCCTGCCATTCTCTTGTCCACACTAACCCGATGGGTGGCAATGGTGCACCTGCAGGCTGGTTGCCAGCCGGCAATCAGATCTAGAAGATGAAGAAGAAGAGTGATATAAACAGTGACATGGGTGATGACACCAGTCCAGGAAACAGTCCAAGGACGGTTAATTTTTTCACACATAAGGAGTTGTCCAGAACTCCTGATACAAAGATATAGAGTGATGATAATCTAGTCAGTGGTGGTAATGCAGCTGTAAGCTGGTTACCAACCGCCAATCAAATCTAAAAGAAGAAGACAACAAAATCTGGAATGCTGCTGACTCTTATGACATGGACTGTGAAGTCAAAACATCACAAAGCTATGAGGAAAATGTCATAAAGCTAAAGGAAAAGGTCATGTCTATATGTCTATATGTCGTCATATAGACACCATGGTATGGAGTGATTCAAGAAAATCTGTGTGTGTGTGTGTGATCAAAGGCGATCATAGGACTCGCTATGACACCATCAAAGATCAAAGGCAGGCATCAATTCAATTAATTCAATTCAGCTTTATTTATATAGTGCCATTTCACAACAAGTCATCTCAGAGCACTTTCAACTGTAGGGGAAACCCCCACAATTGCAGAAAGACCCCAGCAATCAGGCGATCCCCTGTGAGCAAGCGCTAGGCTACGGTGGAGAAAAAACTCCCTTTTAATAGGAAGAAACCTCCAGCAGAACCAGGCTCAGGGAGGGACAGTCATCTGCTGCGACTGGTTGGGGGATGAGGGGATAAAGAAGATGAAAAGAACAGACATGCAGAGAGCAAACAGCACGATGGGGACTCAATCTATGGGAGAGAACAAACAGATGTTAATGACCAGCAAAAAAAAAAAAAAATATATATATTTTCATTGAGAGTGAAGAAAGGAGTGAAGCCCAGTGCATTATTGGAGGTCCCCCGGTTGTCTAAACCTATTAACAGCATAATTAAGGGAGGGTTAAGAGACACAGGATCCCTCCCTAATTGTAGGCTATATTGAAAAGGAGGGTTTTAACCCTATTCTTAAAACCACAGATCGAGTCTGACTCCCAAATCCAGATTGGCAGCTGGTTCCACAGGAGAGGAGCTTGATAACTGAAGGTTCTCTCCCATTGTACTTTTGGAGATATTAGGTATTACAAGTAATCCAGCATTTTGGGAGCGTAGTGCTGTTAGGATAATAGAGTAGTATCAGATCTTTTAAATAAAAAGGGGCCTGATTGTTTAGAGCTTTCAAAGTGAGAAGAAGGATTTTAAACTTAATTCTAAACTCTGTGGGAAGCCAATGAAGGGAAGCCAGAACTGGAGAGATATGATCTCTCTTTCTAGTACCGGTTAAAACTCTTGCTGCAGCATTTTGGATCAACTGAAGACTTTTTAAAGATGTTTTAGGACAACCTGATAATAAGGAGTTACAATAATCTAATCTCGAGCTAACAAAAGCGGGGATCAGTTTCTCAGCATCACTCTGAGACAAGATGCTCCTAATCTTGGCAATATTACGCAAATGATAGAAGGCAGTCTTACAAATGAACTTAATATGTGAATTGAAAAACAGATCTTGATCAAAAATAACTCCAAGGTTCCTCACAGAGCTATTAAGAGAAAGAGTAACTGCATCCAAACTAAAAGTTTGATTTGGAAAGGTATTTCTAAGGTTTTTTGTACCAACAAGAATGACTTCAGTCTTATCTGAATTTAATAGCAGGAAATTACAAGTCATTCAAGCTTTGATTTCCTTAAGACAGGCTTCTAACTTGGCTAATTGATTACTATCATCTGGCTTCATTGACAGGTATAATTGTGTGCCATCTGTATAACAATGAAAATGTATACAGTGCTTTCTAATAATGTTACCTAACGAAAGCATATATAAACTAAAAAGAGTAGGGCCTAGCACAGATCCCTGTGGAACTCCATGACTGAGCTTTGAGTTGAAAGAAAGCTCATTATTGACATGAGCAAACTGAAACCTATCAGATAAATAAGATCTAAACCACTGCAACCAAGTTCCATTAAGTCCAATATAGTGTTTTAATCTATCAAAATCTGCACTAAGGTCTAAAAGGACAAGTACAGAAACAAGTCCATTATCAGATGTGATAAGGAGGTCATTAGTGATCTTCACTAAGGCTGTTTCAGTACTATGATGGATTCTAAACCCAGATGTCTTCAAATAAACCATTTCCCTGTAAGTGGTCAAATAATTGCGTAGCAACAACTCTTTCTAAGATTTTTGAAATGAAAGGGAGATTACAGATTGGTCTATAGTTAGCTAAAACTCCTGGATCCAGCGTTGGCTTTTTGAGTAAGGGTTTAATTACAGCAGTTTTAAAAGCCTGTGGTACATGGCCTAAAGTCAATGAAGAATTGATTATTTGAAGAATCATTCATCATCATCATCATTCATCATTGGCTCCATCGATCTCGAAAGATCATGGGGGGGGTTTGTGCCTTGGGTCATCATTCAGGGAGCTGCACCATCGGGCGTGGCTGTAGAGGCCGATACGGGATCTGCAGGTCCTGCCGCAGCCGTTGCAGATGAATTCTTCACAGTGTAGTGGGGGTCTCGACAGTCTCCTCTGTCTGCGGAGTCTCTTCTCCCCCCAGCGAGTGTCTCTTCTTTCCTCTGCTGTTCGGATGACATCCTGGGTGATGGTCCGCCAGTTGGAGCGGACGGAGGCGGCTGACTCCAGGTCGGAGGGGTTAAAGCCTCCAGCCTTGAGGTCACGCTTGCAAACATCCTTGAATCTGAGAGTTGGGCGTCCCTTTGATCTAGTTCCAGTAGCCAGCTCCCCATACAGTAAGTCTTTGGGGATGCGGCCATCCTCCATTCGGTTGACGTGGCCAAGCCATCGCAAGCGTCTCTTTGTCAGGATGGCAAACATACTGGGCACATCTGCTCTGGCCAGGACGTCGATGTTGGAGACACGGTCCTGCCAAGTGATGTGCAGTAGTCTGCGAAGGCAGCGCTGGTGGAAGGCGTTCAGTCGGCGTTCCTGGCAGGAGTAGAGGGTCCAAGCTTCACTGCCGTATAGGAGAGTACTCAGTACACAGGCCATGTAGACTCTTATCTTGGTGTTGATGGTTAGCATAGAGTTGTCCCAGACTCGCTTCGCCAGACGGGCCATCACCGTCGATGCCATGCCGATACGGGCGTTCAGTTCGGCGTCTAGGGAGAGATTGCTGGAGATGATCGACCCGAGGTAGGTGAACTTGTCCACCACCGCAAGTGTGTGGTCGCCGATATTGATATTGGGAGCACTGCTGACATCCTGGCCCATGACCTCGGTCTTTTTAAGGCTGATGGTGAGGCCAAACTCAGAGCAGGCACGAGCAAAGCAGTTGATGAGACGCTGGAGCGCTTCCACGGTGTGGGCAACAAGACCAGCATCATCAGCAAAGAGCAGCTCCCTGATTAGAACACTTCGCACCTTGGTCTTTGATCTGAGGCGTGCCATGTTGAAGAGGCCTCCGTCGCTCCTGGTGTGGAGAAAGACACCGTCTTCAGAGCCCCGGAAGGCGTAGCACAGAAGCAGGGAGAAAAAGATGCCAAATAGGGTAGGAGCCAGAACACAACCCTGCTTCACACCGTTCTTGATCGGGAAAGGGTCTGAGGATAATCTATCAAACTGGACAATGCCGTTCATGTCCTGGTGGAATGACTTGATCATGCTCAAAAGCTTGGGGGGACATCCAATTCGTTGGAGGAGGGCAAACAGTCCATCCCTGCTGACCAAGTCAAAAGCCTTGGTCAGATCAATAAAGGCCAAAAAGAGGGATTGTCTCTGCTCCCGACACTTTTCTTGCAGCTGCCTCATAGAGAAGACCATATCTATGGTTGACCTGGTTGCTCTGAATCCACACTGCGCCTCTGGATACACACGTTCGGCAAGTAGTTGTAGTCTGTTGAGGACGACACGGGCAAAGGCTTTGCCAACTATGCTTAGGAGTGAGATACCGCGATAGTTGTTACAATCGCTCCGCTCCCCCTTGTTCTTGTAAAGAGTGATGATTTTGACATCACGCATATCTTGGGGCACAGCCCCTTCCTCCCAGCACTGCAACAGGAGCTCATGGAGGTGTTTCAAGAGCGAGCTCTCCTTTGCGGTTTTGACGATTTCAGGGGGGATGTTGTCACTGCCCGGAGCCTTGCCGTTTGAGATAGAGTCTATCGCCTTGCTGAGCTCCTCGATGGTGGGTGGAGCGTCAAGCTCATCCATGACTGACAGTAGAGGGGTGTTCTCAAGGGCCGTGTTCGAGACGGTGGTTACTCTCGAGTAGAGCTCTTGGTAGTGCTCAGCCCATCTCTCCATTTGTTTACCGCGATCCTTGATGACATCTCCTGCAGCTGATTTAAGTGGGGCGGTCTTGATGACACTGGGACCGAAAGCCTTCTTCATGCCTTCGTACATTTTGCGCATGTTTCCGTGATCTGCAGAAAGCTGAATGTCCTGGCAGAGGTTAAGCCAGTAGTCGTTGGCACATCGCTTTGCAATCTTTTGTGCATTGTTCCTCGCAGCGCGCAGTGTAGCAAGCGTCTGCACAGAGGGCTCCTTCTTGTGGGCAATTAGGGCTGCACGCTTGGCAGCGATTGCAGGTTCCA
Organism: Pholidichthys leucotaenia; assembly: GCA_020510985.1. Taxonomy (NCBI): domain Eukaryota; kingdom Metazoa; phylum Chordata; class Actinopteri; order Cichliformes; family Pholidichthyidae; genus Pholidichthys; species Pholidichthys leucotaenia. Next base: position 69,823,062 of record CM035849.1, on the reverse strand, counting down.
TCTCAGCGGCTCCAGCTTCAAACCAATCTGCACTCTTCCCCACCTTTTTCCCAAAGGTACCTATGGCGGTCTCAAACACAGCCTCACGGATATGGTTCCACCTTGCAGAAGCACAGTCAGTGGGACAGTCCACCAGGGCTTCATTTACGACTTTTAGCATAGCGTTCCCGCAGTTTAATTTGGGTCTAAAAGACAAGTTGAAGGGTTGATGAGGAAATTATTTTGTCTTAACTTTAAAAGGTCAATTGGAGTAAACTCATCCAAACAGATATCAGTTGAAGGAGGTGTAGTAGTTACTGTGTTTAAGTTAATGGTGGGAAGAATCTGACTGATTTTATCTCTGATAGATAAAATTTTATTATTGAAAAAGTTCATGAAGTCCTGACTAGTAAGCTCTAAGGGAATGCTCAGATTGACAGAGCCCTGACTCTTTGTCAGCCTGGCTACAGTGCTGAAAAGAAACCTGGGATTATTCTTGTCCTCTTCTATTAATGCAGAATAATAACTCGTTCTAGCTTTTCTAAGAGATTTTTTTTTAATAAAAGATGATTTCTCCAAGCTAAATAGATTTCATCTAAATTAGTGGAGCGCCATTTTCTTTCTAATTGATGAGTCTTCTGTTTTAAGCTACGAGTTTCTGTGTTGAACTAAGGAGTTAGAAATCTCTGATTAGACTTTTTCTTTTTTAAAGGGGCCACCATGTCTAGAGTCTGATGCAGAGAAGCTGTAACACTGATCTACCATGCTATCAATTACAGAAGGAGCAAGCTGTCTATAGCTTATTTCCGTTGTGTTGACACATGGCATAGAGGAAACAATCTGCATAAATTTGGAAACAGCATCATCTGAGAGGCATCTATTGTAGTAATATTTTTCTTTAGGAGCCAAATATTTTTTTCAATTCAATTCAACTTTATTTATATAGCGCCATTTCACAACAACAGTCATCTCATAGCACTATCAGCTGTAGGGGGAACCCCCACAGTTGCAGAAAGACCCCAGCAATCAGGCGATCCCCTGTGAGCAAGCACTTGGCGACGGTGGCGAGGAAAAACTCCCTTTTAACAGGAAGAATCCTCCAGCAGAACCAGGCTCAGGGAGGGGCAGTCATCTGTTGCGACTGGCTGGGGGTGAGGGAATAGAGAGGAAGAAAAGAACAGACATGTAGAGAGCAAACAGCACGATGGGGACTCAATCTATGGGAGAGAACAAACAAATGTTAATGACCAGCAAAAAAAATATTTCATTGAGAGTGAGAAAAGGAGTGAGGCCCAGTGCATTACTGGAGGTCCCCCGGCTGACTAAACCTATTAGCAGCATAACTAAGGGAGGGTTCAGAAACACATGAGCCCTCCCTAATTGTAGGCTATATCAAAAAGGTAGGTTTTAGCCCTATTCTTAAAAACAGAGATCGAGTCTGACTCCCGAATCCAGATTGGCAGCTGATTCCACAGGAGAGGAGCTTGATAACTGAAGGCTCTGCCTCCCATTGTACTTTTGGAGATTCTAGGTATTACAAGTAATCCTGCATTTTGGGAGCGTAGTGCTCTGTTAGGATAATACGGTAGTATCAGATCTTTTAAATAAAAAGGAGCCTGATTGTTTAGAGTTTTGTAAGTAAGAAGAAGGATTTTAAACTTAATTCTAAACTCTATGGGAAGCCAATGAAGGGAGGCCAGAACCGGAGAGATATGATCTCTCTTTCTAGTACCTGTTAAAACTCTTGCTGCAGCATTTTGGATCAGCTGAAGACTTTTTAAAGATGTTTTAGGACAGCCTGATAATAAAGAATTACAATAATCTAATCTCGAGCTAACAAAAGCGTGGATCAGTTTCTCAGCATCACTCTCAGACAAGATGCTCCTAATCTTGGCAATATTAATTGAATTGAATTGAATTGAATTGAATTGGAGTGATAGTCAGAAATAGTAAAATCAAAGGTTTACAGACAATGGTCTGACAGTACAGAGTTATGAGGAGACACTACAAGATTTTCTATTTCTATGCCATATGTCAGAACAAGGTGAAATGTGTGGTAGAGATAATGGGTAAAATTTCCTACTTTCTGAGAAAACCCCATCGAGTCTAATATTGAATTAAAAGCCATATTAAGGCAATCACTATCTACATCTACATGTATATTAAAGTCCCCTACTATAATTATTCTATCTGATTTCAGCACTAAATCTGCTAAGAATTTGGCAAATTCGGATAAAAACTCTGAGTAGGTTGATGGAGGATGATAAACTATGGCAAATAAAATTGGGTTTAGCCTAAAATTGCTAAAATGCCCAATACTGAGGACCAGGCCCACAAAGGAATTATAACATGTTTTTTGCTTTACATTAATTAGTAATTTGGAATGGTAAATTGTTGCTACTCCTCCTCCATGACCAGAACTTCTGGGATTTTGACAGTTTAAATAACCAGAGGGAGTTGATTCATTTAAACCAACATAATCTTCTTGCCCTAACCAAGTCTCTGTAAGGGATATTAAATCAATCTGATGATCAGTTAACAGATCATGGACTAACAGAGACTTGGGAGTTAGAGACCTAATATTTAACAAACCACATTTAATTTTTAAATTATAAGGAGGAACACAGGCCAAATCATTCAATTTAGAGACTTCATGTTTAATTAGAGTTTTACCAACTTTTTGTTTAATCACTTTGGGATGCTTATACTTTATATTTTTATTTACTTTGGAGGGAGCAGACAATGATTCTCTGATGGGGAAGACAGGGGACTAAGTTGAGGGGTGGCAGATGAAGAGGAGCTGCAGAGAGGTGTGTAACTGTGACTCTGCTTCCTTGTCCCAACTCTGAGTTGTCAAGGTTTTAGAAATTTAGATAGAAATGATGCCAGATTGTTAGATAAATGAGACACACCATCGAAAGTGGGATGGACGCTGTCTCATCTAATAAGACCAGGTTTTCCCCAGAATGAGCTCCAATTGTCTAGGTAGCCCATACTGTTTGCAGGACATGACACAGACAGCCAGCAGTTGAAGGATGACAAGTGGTTAAACATGTCATCACTGGTGAGATTGGGGAGGGGCCCAGAGAATACTACAGAGGCAGACATTGTTTTGGCAAAGTCACACACCGATTCCACGTTAAGTTTTGTGACTTCTGACTGCCGGAGTCGGATGTCATTAATGCCAGCGTGGATAACAATTGTGGAGTATTTACAGTTACTTTTAGCCAGCATTTTCAACTTTGACTCGATGTCACCTGCTCTTGCCCCAGGAATGCATTTGACTATGGCCGCTGGAGTCTCGAGGTTTACGTTTCTGACTACAGAGTCGCCAATGATCAGAGTTTTTTCCTCAGTGGGTGTGTCGCTGAGCGGGGAAAAGCGATTAGAAACCTGAACAGGTTGGTTGTGAACCGGGGCCTTGTGACTAGGCTTCCTTCTCACCATCACCCATCCAGTCTCCTCGCTGCTGAGGAGGACCGGAGGACCGCTAGCAGGCTGTGCTAAGCTAGGGAGCTCCACTGCAGCTAAGGGACGTCCGTCATTATTAACTGGTGCAGATGGTGTTTCAATGCAGCAGAGCCGGGATTCCAAATCACACAACCTTGCCTTGAGTGCCTCAAAAAGACAACATTTATTACATTTACCGTTATCACTAAAAGAGGCAGAGGTGTAGCTAAACATCTGACAGAGAGAGCACACCAGAGGAGAAGGGAAAGGAGAGCTAGTAGTCATAGCTAGTGGCTAACCCAAAACTAACAAAAACACAGATGAAAGGTCATCATCATAGCAGTCTGTCAGGGACGACAATGACTGTTTCATTTAGGTCTGATCAGATTCCTCCACGAACAGAAGGCTAAAGAGGGTGATTAGATGACACTGAGTGTGCACACAGGTGCAAGAGGCTTAATAGACAGAAGTGAGAGCTAACAATTGAAGGAAAAAAGTGATTAAAATACAATTAAAGGCAAAAATACTCAGGAGAATGAGGAGAGCAAACCACAGAGCAAACCACACAGACTGGAGATGTTTCAATTTGTTTGTTTGCTGAAATTGTGTTTTGATCGGCATTTCACCCCCCCCCCCAAAAAAAAAAAAATAGTGTGGACTGATGTTAGAAAAATCTGTGATGAAGCTCAGTCAAGAAACCAGGCAGGATCAAAAGTTTTGGTAAATTTAAGCGCTGGCCAGCAGAGAACAATGCAGAGAACAGCCGCAGGAGTCCATTCACGCACCATTCTCTCAACCACACGTGTTATCCAGTCTTCTAAGGTTTTTGTTATCGAAGAGGAGCAGAAGGAAATGTCCTTGGCAGTTTGCTTAGTACATCTGGTCAAAACATAATGTGTAGATTATCTCTCTCCCACGAAATGTGACACCTTCTCAGCAAAACTCACACAACACTCACACAGGAAACTTACAAGGTGAACCCAAACAAACGATAACAGTAAGACAGCTGCATCAGGATTTTCTAGCCCAGTCATACAGACTCTGAGGCAAACCAAGGCCATTTGATCAGATATGAACAGTATATGAAAATGCTCAAATATAGCATCAAATATGGAATTATTCTTTCATTCCGCCTTTGATGCTAAGGAAGCATCAGAGATAAACTGTTACGGCCCACCCTGTCTGGCAGCTATGCTAAGCTCCAACACATTTTTATGCAACAAACCCTAACTAGCTAGCGACAGGGAAAGTCAGCCATCGGCCCTGCTGCCCCAGGCACCAGTTTAACATTTCATCTCTGTGGAAGGAGAATGAAACAATAAGGTCATTGATCAATAAAGAAAAGAAATAAAAGAAATCAATAAAAACAAATAATAAAAACAAAATTAAAATAAGGAAAAGTAAAATGATAATGAATAATAATAATAATAGTAAATAAGGCTATATGTGTTAGCAGCAATTCAAGAGGTAGTTTAAACAATTCAAGAGGTAGTTTAAAAACAAAGCAATGGAGAACAAAACAATAGCCATAATAAAGTGTGTGAAACAAAACAAAAAGTAAAACAATAATAAGTGTAATGATGTAATAAAAACAAAATGAGAGTAATATAAAAACAAAATAAAGCCAAAACAAAAGTCAGTAATAAAAGCAATGGTTCAAACTGTCATGTACGCTGCGTAATTTGTGCAGCACACCAATGAATTAATGCGAGCCCAATATGCAGGTGAAGTGAATGTGTTTATGTACAAACGGGGGAAAACACAAAATACACAAAATGCTCAATGAGGAACAGTCTGAAACACAAAGTAACGGATGACCGAGCTCAGTTGGCAGGAGGAGGAAGAGCTCTACGCACTGTCAGACGGGACTGGAGCGGAGAGAAAGGGCAAATAATAATAGGGGGGAAGACTTACATAGGCGTCGGAGCGCAGCTGGCTCTGGAAACAACAACACCCGCAAAAGTCCAATACAGGAGAAAACCAACTAGTTCCAGGACATCAACGTAAACTTAGAGTATCCTCAGACATGGACTAATGGCTATTGACTAATTGACCAGTCACCACTGACTGTCACTGCCACACTGAGTGCATCACCTGACAAACATAAATACTCAGTGAGCTATTGATGCCAAATGGATGCAGGAGTGTGGCTGAGCAGGTGCATGAGTGGATGTCAGAGCATGTGAGTAAGAATGAATTTGTGTGTGTGTGTGTGTGTGTGTGTGTGTGTGTGTGTGTGTGTGTGTGTGTGTGTGTGTAAACACAAAGAGTGATGGCACAGCTGGTGAATGCCTGAGAGGAGGAGGTGTGGCTGTAGACTGGCAGGGAGCCCAGACACCGAGGCTCTAATCACCTGCCAGCTGGAAATAATTAGCAACAATCAGGAGACTACAGCCACAGATCATGGAATGGGGTTGGAAAAACAACCCCTGTGACCTCATTGGTCCCGTGGTGAGCCCCGGCTGGGCCTGCGCTGCACCCACGGAGGACCCCAACCGGGCCATGGTTGCACCCATGATGGAACCCGGCTGAGCCCCTGCAGCGCCCATGGTGGGACCCGGCTGAGTCACAGCTGCACCCTCGGTGGACCTTGGCTTGGCCAGCGCTGTGCCCTCGGTGAGCCTCAGGCTGAGGCACGATGCCCATGGCAGACCAAGGCTGAAGCATAGCACCCACGTGGGACTGACACTGGGGTGCAGCATCCACGATGGTCCCTGAGTGGGATGCAGCACCCCAGAGACCTAGACTGAGGCGGGACCCAAACTACGGCCTCCGGCAGACGGGGAGCTGGATCCTGGTCGACTTCACCGGGGACAGCAGCAGCCACGATGACCTCCAGTGGCAAGCCTGGATCCACGGACTTGTCTGGCAATGATGGACTCTCTCCGGCAACCTTGGAAGAGGACTCAAACAGAGAGAAGGAAGGGTCAGGGTTGCCGGCAGTGGCGGAGCCCGGCAAGGTGAGCTCAGGTGCAGCGTGTGGCTGCAGCTGGCTCTCCTCACCTAGAGCTAGGCAAAAATGCTCTAACATGGAAAGGAGAAAAACAAAAGACAGCACTTGCCTTAGCTCAAGCTCCACCACCATCCAGGACTCGATCCGGGCGATGTTCCCACAGGCTCAGCCTCCTGCAGGTTCAGCTCTAGTGCTAACTCTGCTGCGGCAGCAACCGCAGCAGGTATGATGGTGATGGCAGTCTTAGGAGCCAGCAGTCGTGACCCATGCTGGCGATTCCTCTGGTGTGGCAGCTGGGGTCTGGCTCACCGCTGCTGTGGGGGAAGGATCCTCCTGGACCTCTGGCTCCTCCTGGTCCTGACGGTTCAGCTCTGGAGCACCCTTGGAGGAAGCAGGAAAGAGCAGACAGAGCTGGTGAGTCATTCAGGGCAGCAGCAGGTGGGGAGAACTCAGGGGACTGCTCTCCCTGAGTCTCCCTACCAGGAATCAGGCAAGACATCTCATTATTAATAGGAGAAGAATGAAAATAAACTTGCCTATTTGCCCGGGCTTGGATGTTGCCTGCTGCTGTAGCGGGTTCGTTGTCCTTTTCTGTGGTGGGCCCCCCTGAGGATAGTGGAGGAGCTGCCCCTCTGGCCACAGAAACGGGAGCCGCCAGTGAGGAAATCAAAGTGTTCCTTGGCAGTCTGAGGAGACACCGAGGGAGGAGCCCTCACAGCGGAAGTGGAGGGAGATCTGGTAGATGGGACTACCTGTGAATGAAGGTCCACTGTGGGGATAGCCAAGCTTGGTGTGGGGATGGAGACTGCCAGAGGGGCTGGATTATTCCTACGGGGTTCCAGGATAGGACGACGTCGTCGCTGCTGCTGACCTGACGACGGCCATGCTGGAGCTGGAGACGGAGCGGAAGGAGGAATGGCTGCCGGCTGAGACGAGCACCTCCGCTTCAGCTTAGCACGGAACACCCGTCTCCTAAGGTCAGGGAAAGCCTGCTGGAGTGCGCAGACTGAGACAGTTCGGCATACTGAGGAAAATTCCAGAGTCCGGGTTGAGCCTCCAGAATATCCAAAGCCCCATTCAGGCAGTCCCATTTCTCTCCAGGGCCGTAGGTTTCATCTACGTCATGCATGAAACCCCAGATGAAAATGGATGCCCACTCCTCCTCCACGATGCTCCGTTGCTCGTCTCCTTCTGCTGGTGTAGAGATGCCGTGCCAAGGACATCGTGCTCCAGATCAGGTAGGTGAAAACACAACATGCACTTCATGTAAGAATTAATTTGTGTGTGTGTGTGTGTGTGTGTGTGTGTGTGTGTGTGTGTGTGTGTGTGTGTGTGTGCGTGCATGCGTGTGTGTGAACACAAAGAGTGATGGCACAGCTGGTGAATGCCTGAGAGGAGGAGGCGTGGCTGTAGACTGGCAGGGAGCCCAGACACAGAGGCTCTAATCACCTGCCAGCTGGAAATAATTAACAACAATCAGGAGACTACAGCCACAGATCATGGAGTGGGGTTGGAACAACAACCCCATTCATGACACAAACTTCATAAATGTGTTTGCAAATAGTACATTTCAACCTCACATCGTGATCATGCAACTCCTTTCGGTTTTCTGCATGTCAGTCATACTTTTACTCTGTACTTGAGTCATGGAGAGACACCTTGGGCTGGCACTGTTTTTTCATCATCCTCATCATCCCTGGCAATTGCATCATGATACATCACTAAGTTAACATGAACAAGTCTCATCATCCTACTACAGATACAGGAATGACACAGGAAAGAGCCAAAAATATCACTACAAAAATCACAAACAAATTCATGATGAGACGAGAAGAGAATAACCAGCTTAACCAGTCCTGTGCATCAGTAACATTGTCCTTGGCCACAGCAGCCTGTAAGGCAGTGATGTTGCGTATGGCCGAGGCAATCACATGACCATCTGCATCATTTTCAGGAATAAAAGTACAACAATAATCACCTACAATAGCACACATGTCCCCACGGGTGGCAGTTAGTTGATCAGGAACCATTCTATTTTGTGTTAGCATGAGTCTAAAAGCTGTCATTTCCTCCTTCACACTAGAAAAAGCAGATAAATGAAAAATTTACAAATGATTGTAGCCTATAATTAATTGTTTCAATCCATAAGGTGTTCTTGCCCACTCCCACCCAAGGAAACAGTGAATGAAGGACCTTTGACACTATGCTTTTTATCTTAAATTGCTCTGGTACATCTGTGCCCCAGATGGCATCATGTGGTGCAAAGGTGACATCTGTCTTCACCCTGCCCAACTGGCCTGCCGACATAATGATGGTACGGTCAGTCGCAACCACGGGGGCACACACCCCTGCCCACTTCATGGGCCGGTGTGAGTACACCCGATGGCCACATAACCACCATCCCCCTGTCACCATGTGTGTGTCATATTTGTAGGAATTGCAAATGGCAGCACAACAGAGCTCTTGCAGAGTGACAGTTCCAGATTGACAATGAGGACTTTCAGGACAACATTTGCCCACTTTGTTGGTCAAGCAGGTAGCAGTACAGGGGGGAGATGAACTATGCACCATTGCACACTTAGAGAGTGGTACTGCCCAGAGAGACATCACCACTACCCTTGAGACAAAAGGGGAAATTCTGTGGTGAAATTAGCCTTGCCTTCACCGAGTAAGGGGTGTCATCATTTTTCCGGTCAGTGGAGTGATACAGTAAGTGATGTGACAGGTGTGATTCAAAGTAATGCTTGCTGTGTTATTTCTGTACATAGCCTCTTGTAAGAAACAGACGGATTGTGGTAGTTCCATTATTTTAGCAGTAACAGGTATTTGACCAGCCGATAGTGGCATTAAGGAACAAACATAATTTGAACAATTAGCTGATTTGGCTGTGTAATTAGCGTACCTCCACCACACATTACCAGCATAAACATGATCTTGAAGACCTGGGCCTTCCAGCCAGTCATGGTGTGTGTGTGTGTAATGTATCTGGCTCTACGATGAATAGGTAGTGGTATGCTTAAAAATAACCAAAGTAAAAGTGTTCCCACAGGGATGACGATGAAAAAACGGGCATACCATTCGCATCCTTAAGTTGCCAACCTTCTTTCTCTGGCATTTTGTCTCTCCATAATAAACAAACATGCAAACCAAAAGTTAAACACAAACGTAAAAATTAAGTAAGCAATTACTTGTTGAGGGTTAAACAGTTAAGCAGTCACTTGTTGAGGATCCCCTTATGTATTTTTTTTTTCAGAGTTCTTTCATGCCCACTTTTTCGATCAACTGACCAGGTGATTGGCAAAAGAGGTCTTCGGTGGGCAACACTGATGAATCAAAGTTTGTAATGGGGATAAAAATAGAAATAGTGTCACTGTGGAGATGAGGATAAACAGTCTCGCTGATGGAATGGGGATTAATCACTTTGTTGTTGAGGGTTTTGCATGGGGTAAAGTTTGCAATGTGTTAAACGCACCCAAGAGTCATGTCCTTCAACTTTCACAGCTGTTGGTGTTGCCAGGGTGACTTTGTGTGGTCCTTGCCAGGGAGCATCAGCCCAGTTTTTCTTTTTGATGACTTTGATAAGGACCAGATCCCCTGGTTTGGCCCATGATCCCTCCCGGGAAGAGTAACGTGGATAACATCTCTGTCAGTCAACATTCTTTGCATGTAATTAGCAAAGCACACCTCCTCATCACTTGGATTAAATGGCCTCAATGGTGGGAGTAGTAGGGTTTGCCATACATTATTTCAAATGGGGATAACCCTCCTTTGGTGGGAACTATCCTCATGTAAAACAAAACTAGGGGAAGGCAATATATCCAATTTTGCCCTGTTTCTGCCATTGTTTTTCTAAGCCTTTCTTTAATGATACTATCTGAGGGCTCCACCAATCCTGCAGATTATGGATGGTAAGCTGAATGATTTTTTAAGTTAATGTTGAGTGCTGTACCTAAGTGTGATATGACCTGATTTACAAAATGTGTGCTGTTATCTGAGTAAATCTTTTCAGGTATTCCAAATCTTGATATTATTCCAGTTAAGGGTTTCTTTGCTACTGTAGCAGCATATGGATGAGTGCAAGGGAAGGTCTCTGTCCATTTAATAAATATGGCAATAATCACTAAACAATATTTCTTCCCTTCACATTTATTCAGTTCAATGGAGTCCATGCAAAGGCTTTAAAAGGATAAGTTGATGGAGGGAAGGTCAAATTATTTTTTTTTTTTTACCTTAAGTTCCCTTAAGCATTGTTTTCATCTTACAGAATTAAGTAAAAATTGTTTTGTTTTTGTAGCAAATTTTAAATTGAGTAGCAAATTATTTTTACTAATCATACATTATTAATTATTTTACTACTATTAATGTTTTTACTACTAATTTTACATTATCTATTTTTACTGATTTTTACTAATTATATACCCCCCTTTGATACATGGGAAACCCCATGTAGCAGAGTGGAGGCCTGCTGAAACAGTGTGTGTCATGTGATAAGTTTGTTTTTCCTCAGTGTTAGAAAAAAGAGATGCTGTGTGACTTCCTATATGCTGTGTGATTTCCTATATGACCTTGTGCAGCTGCTTTTGGTCGGCAAGGGTTTTTCCTTAGAGATTCCATCTGTGCCATTAATGTGTGCGGCATATTTGCATATGTCTTCTTTTAGATTTGATTGTCAGTTGGCAACCAGCTTACAGGTGCATTACCACCACTGACTTGATTATCTTCACTCTATATCTTTGTATAAGAAGTTCTTATAAGGAGTTCTGAACAACTCCTTATGTGTGACAAAATTATCCGTCCTTGGACTGTGTCCTCGGCAGTTTATATCTATTTGCATATGATTAATTTTGATGGAGCTTTTATACAGTGTAACACTTTTAAAATGAGGTCTTTGTAATCATGCCTCTTTTCTTCCACTGTTGTAAAAGGTGATCATGTGGGTGAGTTGGGATGTGAACTTCATTCTGCACAGGGAATGTTTTTTTTTTCTTCTTTCAATTTGGATGTGGGCCACTCAGATGTGTGTCATGCATACTGAAACAATATTGGTTTGTGGCCTACTGTGTAGTGGGGATATTGGACTTATAATATTGCATAGCCTTTGCGTGCAGGCACGTGGTCACTGCCTTAGGCTTGGCCAAAAACCAAATGCCGTGAGTACAGTACCTTAGCACACCGAAGTCCTAGAACACATTTACCACTGTCACATGTGAGAAATGTGATGCTCTCATACCATTCTCAGTTGGGAAAATTTATTGAAATCTCTTGAACCTGCAATGTTACTTCAGGTAAACGCTGCATTGTTAACATCAAGTCAAAGTCAGGTAAATTGATGTTTTTTGTTTTGTCAGTGTCAGTGTCATTTGTTCTACTTATCTTTGGGTCTGCTTGTCACATGTTGTGGTCAGCCCATGAGGTCCTACTCCCCCCTTTCCGCCGCTGCTGGCATCCAGAACATTGCCTCCACCAATGGCCCTTTTGTCCATATTGATGACAAACGTCACATTCCCCTTGCCACAGCCAGCTCATCCCACGCCTCCCTCCATCCCCCCCTCCACCACAGGGGTCCAGTTCTGGTGCCACCCTGAAAAATAGAATTGGGGGAAGCTCTCACCTCCCCCCTTTGTGTTAACAATCACACAAACAGGAGTTTATTTTCTTCCACTTTTCCTAAGTTAACACATCGCCAAATAGCCAAATGTTAGCAGATGCAATCAGCCAGTTATGGGTGCATGTTTTGCAAAAGACATTTTCCAAATGCTGCCAATAGGGTTCTACACCTTAATCATTAGCAGCCTCAGTTTAATCAGAATGCTCATCAAACCTCTTGTAATTTTTTTGTATAAACTTCAACACTTTCATTGTTACCTTTTATTGTGGTTTGGATCATCCCATATAAGCTGTATTTAAAAGTTCAATCATTACAACACTATGCCATGATATTCAGTTTTATTCAGCATATTAATGATGAGTGTAGAGATTGATATGTGTGCCCATCTACTCAACTCTTGGGCGCCCCGGTATCGCCACTCTGGGTAGAGGGCGGAGATGAGTAGAGGCGAGGTGACATCAGCCACAGCGTTCACAGCCTGGAGCCCTGTGAGGTGGGGGTATGGCCTGAGCAGCAGGGAGTGTGGAGGAGGAGGAGGAGCCAAAACGCGGCCCCCTGCCCCCATGCCAGACTCATCATGCAGGAAAGGAAAGATACACATATTAGTCAAGTCTGTTCCTTCCTGTTCCTATGGCTAATCTCTCAAATTTATCATCAAGTTTTGGTCTCACCCTCCAGTCTAAGTCAGCTTGTTGCTCTTTTTTCCCCCTTTTCCATCTAAAGCCACTGTTGCCCCTCAGTTAGAGAGATGATTCAACTGTGAACTAAAAAAAAAAAATGCAATTACACTACAAAAATCAAATGAAATAACCTAATGCTGTTTACCTGCCTTCAGGCATCCCAAACAATGAGAAAAATATAAAATTTTCTTGCTCTGTTGGCAGGCAATTTCACCCAAAATAAGCAAAAAATTCTGGCAATTGATAATATTAGTTAAAAATAAAAAGATATCTGCTAATAAAGTGACATTAAATTGCTTGACACAAGTAATTATCATAAAGCCAGCAAAAAAAACCAAAACAAAACAAAACACAAAAAAAACTGTATAACAAAAGGATTTACTGCCCAAACTATAAAAGCAAGCATCTATACCATTCATCTTACCGAAATCCCCCATTTTAGTGTTACTTTATTACAGCTTCAGCACAAAACAAGTTAGTCTTTTCACACACAAACAAAAAACACACAGACACAAACAATACACATGCGTTAGTAAGCAGTCTCAAAAGCACTTATAATATGCAGACCTGGCAACCCAAACAACAGCAAGCTCAAAAGCACTTATGTGCGGCTCTGGCAACCCAAGTCTCTCACCAAGAATCTAATGCCCTGAAAGCACATTCATTTTCTTCCCATATTAATGACTTACAAATCTCCCATACACAAATTTACCATTTCCCGTGAAACAACAATCACATCAGCATCCTTTTACACTTCACAAAAACAAGAAAAACAACAACAGCCCTGACTTCTATCGCACTTTTTGACTTCCACGTTCGCGGGATCTATTTTTTCTCTCTTTTCCTTGCCAAAATGAGCCGTGAAACATTAAAAGAGCATGAACACACAAATGACCAGTCAAACAAACTGCAGTTATTTATTTGATGTATTTATTCTTTATTATACCCGGGATTATTTTCATCATCATCATCATCATCATCATCATCATCATATAGCAGTCTGTCGGGTGCGACAATGACTGTTTCATTTAGGTCTGATCAGATTCCTCCGGAGGATCTCCTGACGTTTCTCGGTTTTGTGGTGGAGTGTGGAACCTCTTTGTTAAGTAACATGGCTGCCAGCAAATGTAAAATGACCATCAAAGCAATGGCTGTACTTTAAAGTGCTGTCTCCTATTGTGTATCTTCGTCTCTTCTTTTAGTTTTGATTGGCAGTTGGCAACCAGCTTACAGGTGCATTACCGCCACTGAATAGATTATCATCACTCTAGATCTTTGTATAAGGAGTTCTGAACAACTCCTTATGTGTGGAAAAAAATTATCCATCCTTGGACTGAGTCCAAGGTGAAAAAATTATTTTTATCTGATTTTATTTTAATTATTTTAGGCCTATTTTGAATTGTGCCTTAAGGCATTCAATGCCAGCGCTGTTTACCTGTATTTTTACAATTAACCCTTACCATACTGACGCTCACTTTTGATGTTTGATAAGATTCTTACTCGGTATTTTATCGACGCTCACTTCATTGTTATGGAGATCTTACATCGATTTTTTTGTGCGTTTTACCAGGTTCACTTCGTGTGATCCATAATGCATTATCATTTGTGGCCTCAAACCAGTACCTACCAAGCCTCTATCTTATCCGAACCGAGCCTTTTTTTTTTTTGAACTTTGCAATATCAAATGCCTGGTTTATACTCTTTTCTACATGTACCACTGGGACTCGAACCCGGCATTCATATCATAAAATAACATTAAGTTTACTTACAATGATCCGCCTGGAGGGTACCTCCGTCACTCATCAGCTTCCAGCATCCTGGGACCGCTGCCTCCACTTCCTGAAAACTGAGCCATTGGTCCCGGTGGTGGAAGGCTTTTTTTCTCAGCCGTGCACAGCTGGTGTTGGCCCGAAGTTGCTGGAAGCCAAAATGAGGTATATGGGTCCCTGTTCAGGCACCAAATATGTTAGAAAAATCTGTGATGAAGCTCAGTCAAGAAACCAGGCAGGACCAAAAGTTTAAGTAAATTTAATCTCTGGCCGTATTGTGGAGAACAATATGGAGAACAGCCTCAGGAGTCCATTCACGCACCATTCTCTCAAACGCATACATTATCTATTTTTTTAAGGCTTTTGTTATCAAAGAGGAGCAGAAGGAAATGTCCTTGGCAGTTTGCTCAGTACATCTGGTCAAAACATGGTGTATAGATTATCTCTCTCCCAGGAAATGTGGCGCCTTCTTGGCAAAACTCACACAACACTCATACAGGAAGCTTATAAGGTGAACCCAAACAAACAATAACAGTAAGACAGCTGCATCAGGATTTTCTCGCCCAGTCACACAGACTCTGAGGCAAACCAAGGCCATTTGATCAGACCTGAACAATATATGAAAATGCACAAATATAGCATCAAATATGGAATTATTCTTTCAAGTGACTTCTTTACTTCAGTTTTCAAAGCCTAGTATTGGAACTGTCATCAATAACTAGCTTTGGAATTTTTATTGAATGTCACTTTAATGATTTTATTTACAAAAGGGAACAACAAAAATAAAAAAGGTTAAATGCTTTAGAGATTTTTAAATAAATATGATCTGCTTAATCAGAATCAATATGGATTTGGAGCAAAGAGTACAACATCATTAGCAATAACAAGCAACAGAGGAAATAATAAATGCATTAGATCAAGGAAAATATGCCATATACTGTATATGCTATATACTGTAAATGCCATATGCCATATAAATACACCATAAAAAATATGGTGTATTTATAGATTTTAGAAAAGCATTTGATACAATAAATCATTCTTCTTGATAAACTGCAATTGTATGGTATTAGGGGAGTGGCACTGAATTGGGTTACAAGTTATTTATCAGAGAGACAACAGTTTGTGAAGATGGGAGAATATCTGTTTGGATGTGTGGGAATTGCCTGTGGGGTCCCCCAGGGGCCAGTATTGGGCCCCAAATCATTTAACATATATATAAATGACATAGTCCAAGTTTCTAAATTATTAAAAAAATAATATTATTTGCTGATGATACTAATATATTGTATTCTGGAAATAATTATAAGGAACTGTTCAATCCATACTCTAAATAATGATTTAAATAAGCTTAAAAAATGGATGGATAGTAATAAATTATCACTAAATATAGATAAACTAAGGTAATGATATTTGGTAATTGTAAAAATAAAGAAGATATACATATTCAAATAGATAATGTAATTATTGAAAATGTTAAGGAGATCAAATTTTGGGGTGTAATACTAGATGATCAAATTAGTTGGAAACCACACATCTCTCTTCTTGGTTGTCCATCGATCCAATGATGACTGACCCTCATGTGTTCTTAGATGCATGACCAACCAATTCCTACACTCTTCCATGAGTGGGGTCAAAAATGACCCCAATTAGAATGAGTGCATTTTATGCTGTAAACTTAAGAAATTTCTTTCATTTTGGTTAAAGATGATTATTTTTATTATATTTTGGGTGATTATAATAATAATAATAATAATTATCATTATTATTATTATTTTACATTATATTTTGGTCAACAAAAGAATTATTTCATGTTTGACATGTTCATTTATCACTTTTTATTAACATTTTATCACAGAAAGGTAAAAAAGGTAAACAATGAGAAATGTAAAAAAGATGAACAATGTATTGTAAAAAGGTAAACATCCAAAACATCCAAAAATACAACACTGTATAGGTGTGTCGTAATTCCAGTTCATGGGCAGGATCATGAAAATAGATCTGAGCAAAAAGTGGCTTTCGACCCTGTTCAGGAAGGCCCGTGCATGCCCATAGAAACAGAGAAACCTGAGCACCCAGAGAAAATCAGCACTTTGCTTGGCATTTTACACATTTGTAGTGTGGACTGGCATTCTTCAAGGTTACACATTTTTACTGTGTCAGCACCTAAAAGCGACACTGCTGAGAAAGCGACACTGCTGAGAAAGCGATGTTTTTGCTTAGTTTCTTCATCTTGAGTAACAATACGAAGACTGCTTGATCTGGCATCTCTGCTCGCGGCAACGTAGAATCGGCCATGGCTGCAGAAATCTGTTGTGCAGAAAACATGAACGCGCTGTAAAGACTGGCCCTGTGACTTATTCACCTTGCCAATTTTGAGCCATATGACATCATAAAGACACATTAGTCTAGGCATCATGAGTAATGGCCTATATGACATCATAAAGACACATTTGTCTATGAGCCATATGACATCATAAAGACACATTAGGCATCATGAGTGATGGTCTATATGACATCATAAAGACACATTTGTCTATGTGCTGTCATATAGACATATCTTTATGACGGCATTGCGAGTCCTATGATGCCCGAGTTCATAGGCCGTCTTATGATGTCCTATAAACGTGACACACACACACAGCTAACTAGTGTTAGCTTAGTTAGCTACTGTAGCTAACTACAAAGTAGTAATTTGATGATGATAACACTATCACACAAAATTCATGGACGTGGAAAATAAGTTCATAATTTCTAACAGCACATATATTATGAGGTATAAAAATGATAATACTTACATGTATGTTGCTGTGTAAAAATAACCTTCAGGGTGGTTAATAGATGTGTCCTTTCATGCCGAGTCTTCGAAGCGGGTGTCGAGTAACCCGGGAAGATTTTTGTGAAGCACGTATCAAGGCTTGTGTTGCTGATGAACGTGGTGACATTCGATGGGGACAGCGAAGCGCAATGTCCCTCACATTTTGTGGACTTGGGACTTTATTTGCAATCTATTCCAGCTTTTTTTTTTTTTGCGATGGAACCAGCAAGAAAGAGATTTGCTTCATGAAGCTTCATCTCGCCATCACTAGTGGTGAGACTGTTGGCATGTGTAGATTGACAGTAAATGTATATCTGACAATCACAGTTGATAAAAATCAAAGGTTCACAGGGTTAACCTTTGAAGTTCCATAGAAAATGCTTGGGGTCATTTTTGACCCCACATATGGAAAAGTGTGGTACCGATACAAAAAATGCAATTACTTAAAAAATATAACAATTAGATACAAATCCAAATGGCCTCATGTCAAAGACAACCTATTTGAGGAATACATGGAAGATTAAATGATAAACTTATGCATCTACTGTATAAGTCCTCTTCTTGTGTGAGCATGGAGATGGCTGTTTAGGCCGATCCTTGATCGGCAGACACAGCTGCAGTAGACAAAAAAACAAGATGGCGCCCACAGCGGCCGCCATGGTGTATCGCTGCCCTTTAATTTTTATAATTTGTCTGTTTTTGTTCACTGATTGTGCATCTGCCGGTTCATACACCCGTGAAGAACTACTAAATATCAGGACTCTCACCCCCATGGACCTTCTTCCAGTTTTTTTAGCTCCTGCTGTTGATCTGATCCATTGTTTGGCCAAAAAAGCAAGACGGCGGAAAAGAGGGAAGAGAGGAGGGATTCTCGCTCGGCTACGAAAAAGAGGCTCGCGAACAGCCTTGCCTGGCATATTTCTATCCAATGCCAATTCTCTCCTGAACAAGGTAGAAGAATTAAGACTGCTGATGCGTTTCAAGGACCTCGCTTCCTCGTCTGTCATCTGCTTCTCTGAGACCTGGCTTAATTAGAACATTCCAGATAGCGCGATCAGCCTCGAGGGTTTCCAGCTGATTCGTGCTGACCGCGTCACAGAGCTGTCCGGTAAGTCTATCGGAGGAGGAGTGTGCTTCTATATTAACAACAGCTGGTGCTCTGATGTAACGGTGATTTCCAAACACTGTTCTCCCGCCCTGGAATTTCTTTTCATTAACTGCAAGCCATTTTATTCCCCGCGGGAGTTTGCCTCATTCATTCTCGTCGCTGTGTACGCCCCTCCTGACGCGGACACGCGCGAAGCTCAGCGCGTGCTCGCAGATCACATCCAACTTACAGAGCGGAACTTTCCAGACTCCCTGGTTATCGTGGTGGGCGATTTTAACCAGAGCAATCTGAGTCACGAGCTCCCCCGCTACAAACAGTGTATTAAATGTCCAACCAGAGGAAATAACACGCTAGATCACTGTTATACTTCAGTAAAGGACGCATATCGCGCTGTTCCCCGCGCAGCGCTGGGACTATCTGATCACGTGATGGTTCACCTCATCCCCACATACAAACAAAGACTGAAACTCACTAAACCTGTGGTGACCACCACAAAGAAATTGACCAGTGAAGCTGGAGAGAAACTGAACACATGCATGGAAATAACTGACTGGGGCATGTTTAAAAGAGCCACACATGATCTTAATGAGTACACATACACTGTGAACTCATATATCAACTTCTGTGAAGAGCACATTCTCCCATCGCGCACCAGGATAAGATATTCTAATGACAAGCCTTGGTTCACAGCTAAGCTCAGACGGATCAGGAAGGAGAAGGAAGCAGCGTTGAAAAGTGGAGACAGGGACTGCTACAGGGAGGTCAAATATCGGTTTAACAGAGAGCTGAGGAGAGCTAAATCTGTATATTCTGAGAGACTCCAGCAGCAGTTCACTGCTAATGACTCGGCTTCTGTGTGGAGAGGACTGAGGCAAATCACCAACTATCGGCCTCAGGCTTCTAAAGGTCAGGATGACAAAGCCCTTTGTCAAAGACTGTCCCAACACTATGCCCGTTTTGACACCTCGTCAGCTGTGTCCAACTCACCCACTCCATCCAGCTCCTCTGCCTCCTCAGCCCCTAATTCATCAAGAGCGGTCCCCCCCCCTCCTCCTCCTCCTCCTCCCCCCCTCCCCTTGTCATCAGTGAGCAGGACGTGCACAGACAGTTCTCCAGACTGAACCCGCGCAAGGCCCCCGGGCCGGACGGTGTGTCTCCCTCCACCCTGAGACACTGTGCGAAAGAGCTGGCTCCTGTCTTCACAGACATTTTTAACACCTCCCTTAAGCAATGTCACGTGCCGCCCTGCCTCAAATCCTCCACCATCATCCCTGTCCCCAAGAAGCCACGGATTACTGGACTTAACGACTACAGACCTGTAGCGCTCACCTCTGTAGTCATGAAATCCTTTGAGCGCCTGGTCCTGTCTCACCTCAAGTCCATCACCACACCCCTCCTAGACCCGCTGCAGTTTGCCTACCGTGCTAACAGGTCTGTGGACGACGCAGTCAACCTGGCCCTCCACTCCATCCTGCAGCACCTGGACTCCCCGGGAACCTACGCCAGGATTCTGTTTGTGGACTTCAGCTCCGCATTCAACACCATCCGCCCCGATCTGCTCCAGGACAAGCTGTCCCTGCTCAACGTGCCTGACTCCCTCTGCAGGTGGATCACCGACTTCCTGACGGACTGGAGACAGCATGTGCGGCTGGGGAAGTCTGTCTCAGACTCTGTTAGCATCAGCATTGGATCACCCCAGGGCTGTGTACTTTCCCCCCTACTCTTCTCCCTTTATACCAACTCCTGCACCTCCTCCCACCAGTCTGTTATGCTGATTAAGTTTGCGGACGACACCACCCTCATCGGGCTCATCTCCAACGGTGACGAGTCCGCCTACAGGGAAGAGGTGGCCCAGCTGGTGTCCTGGTGCAGCCACAACAACCTGCAGCTGAATGCTCTGAAGACAGCGGAGACCATCACAGGCTCTCCCATCACCTTTGCAGATTCCTTCCGCTTCTTGGGCACCACCATCACCCGAGACCTCAAATGGGAGCCAACCATCAGCTCCCTCATCAAAAAGGCCCAGCAGAGGATGTTCTTTCTGCGGCAGCTGAGGAAGCTCAAGCTACCCACCAAGATGTTAGTGCAGTTCTACACGGCCATCATCGAGTCCATCCTCACCTCCTCCATAACTGTGTGGTACGCAGGAGCCACTGCCAGGGACAGACTAAGGCTGCAGCGCGTCGTGTGCACTGCTGAGAAGGTGATAGGCTGCAAGCTCCCATCTCTCCAGGACCTGTACATCTCCAGGACCCGGAGGCGTGCTGGCCGGATCATAGCCGATCCTTCACATCCTGGTCACGTGCTGTTTGCCCCCCTCCCCGCAGGTAGAAGGCTTCGGTCCATTCGGACTAAAACCTCCCGGCACATGAACAGCTTTTTCCCCTCTGCCATCAGACTGCTGAACACTAAGTGACTTTTGACTCTCGTGCACTATGTACAGCAGCTCAACCAGACTCATGTCATTCATCACTGTTTTTCTGTTGCATTATTGACTGCACTATGTGGTACTTCACATTATCTGCTACATGCTAATTTTTTAAAACTGCCTTGACTAGTACTACTCATTATTACTAGTATTATTATTATTATTACTTATTATTACTTATTTTTCTACACTTATTGCACGTTTCTAGTCCTTTAGTTTTTTAGTTTATCCCTTTTTCTCATTATGTTTTTAATGTTGCAGCATGGCACCGAGACAAATTCCTAGTTTGTGTATCACATGAACAATGGCAATAAACCTGATTCTGATTCTGAGTAGGGGGAAAGGAAACTGCCCAGGTAATAATGCCTTTCTTCGTGCCCGTGCTTCAGCTACATCAGCTCGCCTCTTCTCTTCAAAGTAGTCTCGTGCCTGGGTAGTGAGGGCGCGCCAGCCTGGCCTGTCCATAGCCCACAGCTCTAATTGTTTGGGAAGAATGCCAGTGTGTCTTATGTTGAGCTTCATGCAGTCTTTGAATCTTTTGCATGGTCTGCCTTGGTTCAGCTTCCCAGAGCAGAGTTTGCCTTATATGAGCTGCTTGGGCAGCCTGTGGCCATAATATATTGTATTCTGGAAATAATTATAAGGAACTATTCCATACTCTAAATAATGAATTAAATAAGCTTAAAAAATGGATGGATAGTAATAAATATCATTAAATATAGATAAAACTAAGGTAATGATATTTGGTACCGTAATTGTAAAAATAAAGAAGATATTGTGGAGAGTGCAAATAAAAGGAACCAGACTTACATGACAGACAAACTTTATTTCTCACTCCCACTTCATTCATACACAGAAAAAGGCTTGCTCAATACACCAGGGTCTCTCCTTTTATACCACTCCATTCCTTGCCCCTGCTGCCTGAAATCTTGCATTACAATATGTTCACACATTCACCCCTTACTGCTGCATTACCATCTTTTCCCATTACAATACATACCGTCCTTCTCCGTTAAATCCCCCACGCTCTGCTGGCAGAAGGAATATTCCCCTCCCCTCTTACTTCCAGTCTGAGATGAATATCCCAGCATGGGTTCCCTACAATATACACTACCGGTCAAAAGTTTGGGGTCACTTAGAAATTTCCTTATTTTTGAAAGAAAAGCACTTTTTTTCAATGAAGATAACTTTAAACTAATCAGAAATACACTCTATACATTGCTAATGTGGTAAATGACTATTCTAGCTGCAAATGTCTGGTTTTTGGTGCAATATCTACATAGGTGTATAGAGGCCCATTTCCAGCAACTATCACTCCAGTGTTCTAATGGTACAATGTGTTTGCTCATTGCATCAGAAGGCTAATAGATGATTAGAAAACCCTTGTGCAATCATGTTAGGTCTGCAATGCTGTAATTGCTGCAAATGGAGGATTCTTTGACGAAAGCAAAGTTTGAAGGAAAAAATTATTATTTCAAATACAAATCATTATTTCTAACCTTGTGAATGTCTTGACTATATTTTCTATTCATTTTACAATTCATGGTGGTAAATAAGTGTGACTTTTCATGGAAAACACAAAATAATTGTCTGGGTGACCCCAAACTTTTGAACGGTAGTGTACATATTCAAATAGATAATGTAATTATTGAAAATGTTAAGGAGATCAAATTTTTGGGTGTAATACTAGATGATAAAATTAGTTGGAAACCACACATCAGATACATACAAAACAAAGTGGCAAAAATATTGCAATTATAAATAAAATTAAACAAGTTCTGGATTATAAATTGCTTCATATTTTGTATTGTTCACTACTTCTTTCATACTTGACCTATTGTATAAACAATTACCAGAATAATTATAACAGTAACAGAAACAATTATAAAAGTGCATTTAATTCATTGTTAATGTTACAGAAAAGGGCAGTCCGTGTTATACATAAAGTCGGGTATCTTGAGCATACTAATTTATTGTTTTTACGTTCAAAATTATTGAAATTACAGGATCTGGTTGATTATTATACAGCACAGTTAATGTTTAAATTCAGCAAAAACCTTTTGCCACATAATATTCAAAATCTTTTTAGTCAGAGAGAAGGGAAATGCAATTTAAGGGGAATACAAAATTTAAAATGCACCTAGTAAGATCTACTAGGAAAAGTTTTTGTGTGTCTTTGTGTGGGGTAAAATTGTGGATTGGGTTGGAGGAGAAACAGGCAATGTCCAAACATCCAAACATATATATTCAAATCAACATATAAAGAAATGATTCTTGAACAATATAAAAATAAAGGACAGTAATATTATAATGTGTCGTCAATGAAGAATGATTATTGTTGAATATATATTGTATATACAAGTAAATTGTTTTTGTGTATTTTGCCACCAAGGATTTCTTAGGATTAAAGCTAATGGTGATTTGTTTGACTGTTATGTATAAAGTTTTTATTTACAGAATAATCAATGTTTTCACCTTTTGACTTTTCTATTTTAAATCCTGGTGAAAGGTAGTCAGTTGGTTCCTGTTTAACAATAAAGACAAAGTCAACTTAACTTGAAAAGGAAGTGAAAACTTATAACCTTTATATATATGCTGAGTTACTGTTGAATATACGTATATGCCAAGTACTATTATTATTTATCTTTATTACTGGAATATTACAATGGCATTATAGTATGATTGTTGTTTAGGATGAATTATTGAAAGTATTATATAGGGTAGGTGGATTATTGTTATTGTAATTAATTTATGGATTCTATTATTATGGGTATTATATGGTTATTTATTGCACATAGGTATTGTAAGCCATGTGGGGGTATATGGTGGCATATATGGTGATTATGATGATGTAATATTGTCTATAATTATATTAACATACCAGAAGTATTTACTTATTATTATTACAATTATTATTAGATGTTTGCATTATTGTCACTATAAACTATCATTGTTGTAGTATTTCTATTGCATAATTTAATTATAAGATGCATGATGTATTATGGTGTTGTATAAAGAATGTAATTATAGTATGGATAATGACTAGAATGATATAAGTTATTGATTATGGAGAAGGGGTGGGACTATATAAGCGTCGGCTTCTTCCCACTCCTTTTAAACAAGTAATTTTTTTCTGTTATGTTTATAAATTTTTTTCTTGGTTTTGATTCCTTGGTTTTTTTTTTTTTTTTGTCTTGATGTTCAAATAAATTAATTAATGAAATGAAATGAAAAAGGTTATAAGTTTTCACTTCCTTTTCAAGTTAAAGCTGACTTTGTCTTTATTGCTAAACCAAATACTCATTTAAAGCTTTTTAAATATTTAATATTTACAGATTAGGAAACACAAGTGAATTGTTTTTGTGTATTTTGCCACCAAGGATTTCTTAGGATTAAAGCTAATGGTGATTTGTTTGATTGTTATCTATAAAGTTTTTATTTACAGAATAATCAATGTTTTCACCTTTTGACTTTTCTATTTTAAATCCTGGTGAAATGTAGTCAGTCAGTTGGTTCCTGTTTTCCTTTTCCTGTGGACAAAAACATGAACCAAGAGTAACTCGATGACTTTAAATAACACCTAGAGCTTTTAAGTGTTAATTCATTAATGTGGTTTCCTAATTTTGAAAAATTTTGGAAAATATTCAGTGAATCACAAAATCCTTTACCAGCATGCACAGGATTTACACTACTTTAGGATCACTCTTGAATAAGCATTAGCATTTATTAGAATCCTTAAACTAAAATGGGTTTCCTGTGGTGGAAATCACATAATGCAGCATTTAAAAAAATAAAAACACACATATATACAGCTCCAACAGTTTGCAATTGTTGCATAAAATGTGTAAATAAATGTTCTTTGTACTTAATCATTTATGTAAACCACACATTTTAATCTTTAAAGTCAAAGTGTATGCTTTTATATGCTTCTACTGTGCTTATATGCAATAGAATGTAGTCCACCAATGAGGATAAACCTTCAACAGCCAACAAGTTTCTTTTTCACTTCTTTTGGCATAGAAACTTTAAAATTTGTTTTAAATTTAGGTTATTCTGAATAATATGGATTGCTTTGAAGTTAATTTGGAAGCTTGATTTGGTTATAAATCGGCTTAATAGATTTGCATTTTGTTTTAATCTGGGTGTACTCATCTACAACAGGACATGACATGAAACAAAAGATCAACCAACAGGATCAACATGAACTGAAAGTTTTTGAATAAACGGATCACAACCCACAGGACGTGGGATATAACATAGACCCTGACAATAATTTATTTACCTCCATCAATAACTGTAGTTACTACACAGATGAACAGTTTAACACAATGGTCATATCTGATTTCAATATTTCAGTGATCCACTTCAACAACAGAAGTCTCTATGCCACATTAAAGATTATTTACATCAGTTTAAAGAGCCATTCAATATAGTAGCAATATCAGAGGCGTGGCTCAGTGAAGAGAAAGGAGTGGATTTTACATTTGATGGCTACCAATTAAATTACATGAATAGAAAAGCGGAAAAAAAGGAGGAGGAGTTACAATTTATGTTGAGTGCTTGCAATACAAGGTTGTTGAAAATTTGACAGTGACTGTGGATGATTTATTTGAATGTATTACCAGATCTCTCTACAGTCTCTCAGTGATCTCCACTTCTATGTAAAGGGGGTATAAAAATATTTTTTGTTGTTTTGGCCAGTTGTCATTTTCTGTAAGCAAATGTTCTAAATGATGATATTTTGACTTAGAATTTGGGTGAGTTTTTTTCAGTAAGTTAGAGAATAAAACAAAATTGTTCATTGTACTGAAACACATACGTATAAATAGTAAAACCAGATAAAGTGATTATTTTGCAGTGGTCTCTTTGGTCTCTTGTTTTTAGTTCTGCCATGGTGCCCAGTTTCACCCTCCACACCCTTGGACAGGCAGGGTTGCCGGTTGAGTTGCCGATGGCCCCACCCATGAGACAGGTAGCATCGGTTGTCATGGTTATTCGGGGTAAGACTGGACATCCTGGCAGATAAGCACATCTGTCTCAAGGTCTGTGGTGGACTTTTGCCAGTCGGTGCATCGTGTCATGCACTACACAAAGAGCAGAGATAAACCTATCATCTGTCAGTCACTGCAACAGATACTGGAGTCAGTTTGTCTTGGCCTGTCCTTGCCACTGATAATACCTCTATCTGCCAAGAATGTGCAACTAGTCCAGCAAAAGCTAGCGGTACTCAAATACTTTGCAAGCAGTTTCATGAAATGGTCAGTCAGAAAGCAACTCCTACCAGCTTGGACATCGCCTGGGTTAACAAGGTCAGGAGTTCCTGTCAGCAGAAGGCGAAGGACAGAGATGCATGTAGGAATCTGATCAGACCTAAATGAAACACGTCATTGTTGTCCCTGACAGACTGCTATGATGGTGATGATGAACTTCATGAAAGGAATGCAATTCTTATAGTTGACCACAAGATGGAGGCAGTTCCTTCTGCACTCTAGGAGGAGCAGACACAGTGACGTCGCTCGTCGGCGGTCTATATGTGTCAGCTCTAAAATGGCGTCTAGGGAGACTCATCCTGGCGGCTTTCAAAATGGCGTCTGCACTGCTTAAGCTGCGCATGCGCAGTTCTTGTGGACATAGCTGTTTCAGTCATGTGCGAGTGTGAGCGCGCACATGTCCTGTGAACTCAGACGTGGTCTATCGTCCAACAACCATGCCTTGTTTTTTCTCAAAACTGGAGAGTTAATCTCCTTAATCTGGTTTTATTCATGCAAGAATAATCTTACAACTTTAACTTAATGTGCCATTCAGCACTGTTACCTCAATTTCCTCTCAGTAACTTATCAGGCTGTGTGTCCAGTGTGATTTAAATTCAGATTTACCATTACATACATGAGAAGAGGCAAAAAACTGGTTAATGTAGTTTATCCCATGGGGAATTTTTTGCCAAATGAGCTAAATTAACAAAAGAAATGGATCGGATTTTGTCACGGTTCCGTCTTTTCAGGCCTTATTTTAATTCAGCGTATGACAATGCTTTTCTGAAGCATGCTTTGAACAAAAACAGAAATGACTGCACAGGAGGGGGGAAGCGAGCTGAATTCCCTCCTCCCCCCCGTGATCAGCAAGACACAAAGACACTGCCTGCAGACCCCTGTAGCGCAGGAGTCTCTCTCTCTCTCTCTCTCTCTCTCGCGACGGAGCTCCACAGATTTGGGAAGTTTGCGGGCCCGTTTACAACTCTGACTTTGGGATGCAAGGAGACCAAGTTAAAACATGTGAAATCACTCAGGCGACAGGTGTTCATGTTTTTGGACTCACCAACTGCGACCCTGGAAGTGTCCTTCCAGGTCAAACACGGGGACGGCTCCTATATGGTGTATGCGAGCTCAGGACAGATGAAGAGTTTTGAATGTGGAGACGTGGGCCATAAACGGTTCGCTTGTCCGCACAGGCAGCGGGCGGAGGGCCCTGATGGAGCTGCGGATGGTGCCAGCGGCGAGCCCTCCGCTCACGCTGCAGCTGCGGACGGCGGCGCGACCTCCGCTCCCGCCGCTACTGCGGATGACGTTGCGGGGCCTTCCGCCGGCTCTGCTCCGGAGCCTGCCGCTGTGTCTGTGGACAGCCCGGCTGTGGCGCCCGCGGCCCAGCTTACGACTGGGAGCGTCGCTGGTGATGGTGCCCTAAATGTCACTGATGGTGCGTCACAATCATCTCGCTGTGTGACACCAGCGGCTGTGCCTCCGGAAGCTGCTACCATTTCGGAGCAGGAGACGGAGCACTGAACTGATGGTGCGTCAGAATCTTGCTGTGTGACATCAGCGGCTGTGCTTCCGGAGGCTGCTACCGTTTCACAGCAGGGGACAGAACAGCGTCAGCTAGCTGCTGTGGGTGGCATCCAGGAAAATGTGGACCATGATGAATCCACTGGCCCAGGAGAACCAAATGGTCAGCTGGCTTGTGCTGACGAGGAAATGGAATCTGCTCCCCACACTGTGTCTAATACTGAGTCTATTGCAGCAAAATGCACTATAAACACGAGTTTGTATTCATTGGAAGAAATAAATGCTTTTCTGGATGAAACCTATAACAAGGCCATTAAAGTCACTGACTACTTCAGTGACACTGATAAATTCATTAAGTCTGTTGATGTGCTAAGAAGGCAGGTTGGTCTTGACCTCCTGAACGAAAGGAAACGTTTTCGCCTCAAGAAACACCTGACAGCCCTGCGTAAAGCAGCAGGGAGAACAGGGGTCAAGCGCACCCGACAGGAGGAATAAATGGCGGTCATTCCTCTGCCTGTTTTACACATTTTTGGAATATTGTTTGATCAGACTTTTATATGACGTTTCTAATTGACTGTAATTGACTGTCACGGAACTGGATCTTTACCTGCAGGGCATGGATGCCCCAACGTTTTCATTCTTTCGACAATCTGGACGAGCCTGCTGCGAAGATGACTTGCTTGAAAATCCCGCATGGTCCAAGGACTACAATCCATCTGTGATGAGGAAAATGTCTCTGGGACATGCAATGGAACTGGCTGCAGCCGCACAGCGCTATCTC
Organism: Pholidichthys leucotaenia; assembly: GCA_020510985.1. Lineage (NCBI taxonomy): Eukaryota > Metazoa > Chordata > Actinopteri > Cichliformes > Pholidichthyidae > Pholidichthys > Pholidichthys leucotaenia. The sequence continues at coordinate 69,794,709 of CM035849.1, read as the reverse complement.
TGCTGCTGGAGGAAGGGGACTTGCTTAAGAACTGGGGACCTCTGGCTCGTCTTTGCACGGACTACAAGGAAGACTCGCATGACTGCCACTGGCAATGTGGCATAGGTGGACTGCAAGGCATTCTCTGTGTTGTGTGTGGGGGGAAGACTTATATTTGCACTTTTTCCAATGTGAGACACTTGGTGGAATGATATTGGTGCTCTTACATTTTCTTGAATTGTGCAATAAAAGCATTTTTTAAAAGTCAAAAGTCTCTCACTCTCTCTCTCTCTTGTTTGCACTTTTTCCAATGTGAGACGCTTGGTGGAATGATGTTGGTGCGCTTACATTTTTTTGAATTGTGCAATAAAGGCTTTTTTTTAAAAAAGTCAAAAGTCTCTCTCTCTCTCTCTCTCTCTCTCTCTCTCTCTCTCTCTCTCTCTCTCTCTCTCTCTCTCTCTCACACACACACACACACACACACACACACACACACACACACACACACACACACACAAAAAAAAACCCACCATTTTTTTAAAGGGGATAAGATGTGACCAAAACACACACACAGCTTATGGCTTAATATTCTTTTTTGTGTCTGTTTGAAAAGTACGTGCAGCATCATGGGGGAGCACCATAAATATATGTATGAACATTTAATTGGTTATAAGGTACAAAGATTATTTAATTTAGACTTAGAGGTGTATGTGGAAACTAAGGTTTACTGCATTACCACCAACACTCACAAACAAGAGGAAAACACTCATAAATTTTAAGAGCAAAACAGAATTATAAATCAGAATTGGAAAGCAAGGTGGGAACAAAGAAGCTTGGTTCGGCCTGGGCCAGTATGAAAACTATTGCAGGCCTTCAGAGTACAGAGCGCAGTAATTGTGTGTTTTTAGATGGATTTAATTCAGACACAGAGCTGGCTAATGCTCTTAATTGTTTGTATGGTCGTTTTGATTCCTTTAATTTTAGCACATAAACCCAAGATTTGAAAGAGAAACTCAAAGACAGTCAGCACTTTAAAATTGAGGTGCAGGATATTAAAAGGGTATTCTGTGCTGTAAAAGTGAACAAAAGTCAGGGCCCTGATAATATATGTGGGCGATTGGTAAAGTCCTGTGCACATGAATTGAGTCCTGTATTTCACTACATTTTCAATAAGTCCTTACAAACACAACATGTGCCTAGGTCTGGAAAGATGCCGTGATTGTCCCCATTCCAAAATTCAGCTGTCCTAAAATGGTAAACGACTTTAGACCAGTTGCTTTGACTTCAATTTTAATGAAAATTTTTGAAAAACTGGTCAGATCTGAGGTCCTAAAGCAGACCGAGCATGCATTGGATCCTCTGCAGTTTGCCTATAGGCCTCACAGAGGAATGGGGGATGCCACTGTCACTCTGTTTAACATGTTTTTTAAACATCTGGATTTAAATGGATCAATTGATTTTCCATTTGATCCTACCACAAATAAGACAAAATTATTTTCCTTCAAAACCAGAGTGTCTTCCTTAATTCTGCTGCATGCGCTGCAAGCCTGCACACTTTCCCTGTTAGAGTCCACTCCCACTTTTTTAGCTGGCACCTTTTTTGCAGCTTCTGCATATGTTAATCCCTGGAAGACTTTTACCTGCTGAATTTCTGCTGCTCTTTTGCTGGTTTCACAACCTCAATATGCAGAGCTATGGGAAACATCTGAAACATCTGAGTGTGCACCTGTAAACTGGTTGCCAGTGCTTTAACTGCGGTGGTGAACATAGCTCTGCATGTTGAGGTTGTGAAGCCAGCAAAAGAGCAGCAGAAATTAAGCAGGTAAAAATCTTCCTGCGAAAAAGGTGCCAGCTAAAAAAGTGGGAGTGGACTCTTAACAGGGAAAATGTGCAGGCTTGCAGTGCATGCAGCAGAATTAAGGAAGATACTCTGGTTATGAAGGAAAACAATTTGTCTTATTTGTGTTAGATGTGATAAAGTGTACTGCGCAGATTTCCAAGAAAACAGAAAAAATCAAAATCATTGTGAAAACAGCAGAAAAATATCTTGGCATTAAGGGGCTACATTAAAAAGCAGTTGAGGACTTGTTAAGTGGGGGATCTTTAAGTTCGCAGACATCATGGGCCAATGGGTCACAATGGTAATCATGATTTTGCAATGGAATGCAAGAAGTCTAATATCAAATGGGCAAGAATTCAAAAAGTTTATATCTGATATGCAAGACAAACCTCAGGTAATCTGTATACAGGAACCATGGCTAAAACTTCAGTTGGATTTTGTCATTCAAGAATACACATCAATAAGGAATGACAGGAAAACTGGTAGAGGAGGAGGTGTAGCAACCTTTGTGCATAATGGAGCAAATTACAAAATAATGGAAATAGGGAAACAGCATGAATCAATAATGGTAAAAATATGGGAAGTAAAATATGAAATTACAATTATTAATTACTATAATCCATGTAACAGATTGACAGTTGACATTTTGAACACTGTAAAGAGACAAGCACGGGGTAAGGTGGGTTTTTTTAGAGGACAGGGACTTAATACACATGAATGATGGGAAAGGCACTAGATTTAGCAGTAATCCAGTCACAGAAAGTGTGTTAGACCTAACTTTGGTTTCAAATGCGATTGCAGCAATCACATCTTGGGAGGTGTTAAGTCAGTCAGCTAATGGGAGTGATCATTACCCAATGAGAGTTAAAATTAGTCTAGAAGTGGGAGAAGAAAGGATGGAATGTGCACAAGATGGAAATTGGATAAGGCAGATTGGGATAAATTTAAATATATGTGTAAGACTAGATGTGAGCAGCTAAATAGTGAGGACATTTTATATGGGGAGGAATTTAGTAAAAGTGTCAGTGCAATTATAATCGAGTCTGCAAATCAAACAAAACCAAAAAGTACAGGTTATAGACAACAAAAGAATCTTCCTTGGTGGGATGATAATTGTAATAAAGCTATTAAAAATGGAACTAGGGCATTCAGACAAGTGAAAAAGCGTCATACTTTGGAAGCAATTACAGAATACAAACGGTGTCAGGCAATCGTCTGGAAGACAATTAAAACAGCGAAGCGTTTATTTTGGAGACAGTATTGTAATACTATAGGAAGAGAAACACAGCTATCAGATATTTGGGGAATGATTAAGAAAATGAGTGGTATTAGGAGAGAGTACAAAATACCAGTGCTAGACAACAATGAGGAAATAGCTATTACGAATATAGACAAAGCAGAACTTTTGGCACAAATTTAGTGAAGATTCATAGTTCAGAAAACCTACCTAACACAATTAGATAAAGCAGGGAAAGCACTTTATCCAAACACCCACATGTAAACATAAGGAAGAATATTTCAAGGGGCATGATAGATTTGCCATTCACTCTATCGGAATTGAAAAGGGCTATTCTGAAATCGAAGCAGTCTTCACCAGAGAAGGATGGCGTATGCTATAGGATGTTGTCGCACATAGAGGAGTGTGCACTTCAAACAATATTAAAGCTGTTTAATAAAGTTTGGGAAACTGGGAAGATTCCAAGGTCATGGAAACAATCTGTTATACTATCAGTCTTAAAGCCAGGGAAAGATTCATCAGATCCTAATAATTATAGGCCAATAGCTCTTACCTCACAGTTAGGGAAAACAATGGAATGAATGGTGACTGAAAGGCTTAATTACATTTTGGAAGGGAGGGAAGGTATTTTCTCCTTTTCAAAGTGGGTTCCGAAAAGGGAAAAATACTATGGATTCCATTTTAGACCTAGAATCTAAAATTAGGAAGGCCCGGGTCAATAGGGAAAATGTGATAGCTGTCTTCTTTGATGTCAAAAAAGCATATGACATGCTGTGGAAGGAAAGGTTGTTGATTAAATTAAATCAATTTGGTACTAAAGGGAATTTATACAATTGGGTATTAGATTTCCTGTATGATAGAACGATTGAGGTAAAAGCTGGTACAGAGTACTACAAAATATATCAAGTTGAAAATGGTACCCCCCCAACTCAGCGTGTGTAGCCCTGTTTTGTTTAATATTATTATTAATGATATTTTTGAAGGTATCGATAGGGGAATAGGCAAGGCCTTGTATGCAGATGATGGGGCCTTATGGATCAGGGGATGTAATCTTGTGTACATTCATAGGAAAATGCAGGCAGCAATAGACCAGGTTGAAGAATGGGCAAATCGGTGGGCTTTTAAATTATCGGTCTCAAAAACACAAATAATTTGCTTCTCTAAAAGTCACAAAGAAATTTCTTTAAAACTTTATGGACAAAGGTTAGAGCAAGTCAAGGTAGTTCGGTATTTAAGGTGTGTTATTTGATGAAAAACTAACCTGGAAGCAGCATATTGAAAAAAGCTAATAGAAAATGTAAGAAAATCAATAATATTTTGAAATGTCTGGCAGGACGGGACTGGGGGGCCTCTAGGGCCTCTCTGTTGAGGGTATATCGAGGACTAATGGACTAGTGGACTTCCCACTCTGTCTGCAGTCTGCATGTCAAAGTGTCCTTGAGCAAGACACTGAACCCCCAGGTGCTCCTGGTGGCCAGGTTAGCGCCTGTGTGTGTATGGCAGCTCTGCCGCCATTAGTGTGTGAATGTGTGCATGAATGAGTGGATAGCAGGATCTGTAAAGCACTTTGGTCATCCAGAGATGAGAAAAAAGCGCTATATAAGTGAACGCCATTTACTATTTACTAATGAGAGCGACACTAGACTATGGATGTGTTGCATTCATGTCGGCTGCTGATTGTCACCTGAACCAACTGGACATAGAGCAGACAAAGACTCTTAGGATATGTTGTGGTGCATTTAAAACTTCTCCACTATCAGCAATCCAAGTAGAGACGGGTGAAATGCCCTTGCGATTAAGAAGAACCAAATTAATGCTGGCATACTGGATCAACTTGAAGGGACATAAGAGGTCACATCCTGCAAAAACTATTCCTAATGATTGCTGGGATCACAATGAGTCCAACATTGGTAGCTCTGCATGGATAAGTGATGCCATTGCTGAGCAGGCAGGATTAAAATACATAGATTTTAGCCCAACGGTCCTGTGGTCTGTTATTTCTCCATGGCTGTTTAAGATGCCACTAGTAGATTTTGAAATAAAGCAACTGAGGAGGCAGCATAAGCAATCAGCAACAGACTATACAGTGCATAAATATACTGAACAGAACTTCAGAACCAGGCTGATAGCATTTACGATGGTTTCAAGGACCCTACAACTGGTTGTAGTGGAGCTGCGGTATACATTCCTCAGTATAAAATATCTATCAATAAAAGAACCAGTAATCACTTATCAGTATACACAGTTGAACTAGTTGCCATTATATTAGCTTTACAGTGGTTGGAGATAAATTATAGGAATAATGCAGTCATTGCTTCAGATAGTTGGGCAGCTCTCAAAAGTGTTCAGTCACTGCAGTCGTGTAGGCAGGACCTAATTGTAGAAATCCACTCCTTAATTTACAACCTCTACAGTAAAGGTCAGTCAGTAAACTTTCTTTGGGTTCTAGCCCACATTGGAATAGAGGGTAATGAGGATGAGGATTTTTTTAGCAAAACAATCATTAAAATTTGAAGCAATAAATCTGGAAATCTCACTCAGTAGTGGAAAAGTGTCAAGAATGTTGGGACTCAGTAGATACTGGAATATATCTTTATGACATTCAAAAGCAGGTGGACTCTGGAATGGGAGTTGGCAGAAACAGGAAGGAGGAGATACTCATCACCCGATTAAGAACAGGACATTCTAATTTGAACCAGATGCTACATAGAATAGGTAAACACCAAACTGGCAGCTGTGCATATTGTGGTTCTCTAGAAATAGTTCAGCACGTTTTGTTGGAATGTCAGGGATACCAGGAACAAAGGAAACATGTGATTGCAGTAACGGAAAGGGCTTATTTAAGTTTTGGTTTGGAAAACATGTTAGGAACCTCAAAGAAATTATATATATATATATATATATATATATATATATATATATATATATATATATATTTGTACTTATTTTGTACCCGTAGGTAGATTTGTTTTGCAGTCTGGTGACAAGCCACTAGCTGCCGGTCGCTGCGTGCGCAAGCGCCCCGTTTCCCTAACCTGCATGTTTTTTGCATGTGGGAGGAAACCGGAGAAATCCCGGAGTAAACCCACGCAACACGGAGAGAACATGCAAACTCCACACAGATCACTGTTGGCCGGGGGCAGGGATCGAACCCACGATCCCCCGGCCGAGGGTAAAACTGTGCTGCCGCAGTGCTAACCACTGCGCCACCGTGCAGCCCAGTTACGTGGGTCTATTTAGATATTTAAGTGCAGCTGGATTAATTAAAATAATTTAGTTTTTGTTTTTTTTTCCCCTGCCATTCTCTTGTCCACACTCTAACCAGGTGGGTGGCAATGGTGCACCTGTGGGCCGGTTGCCAGCCGGCAATCAGATCTAGAAGAAAAAGAGGAAGATTTATATAAAGTTATGTATGTGGTGGCAATGCACCTGTAAGCTGGTTGCCAACCGCCAATCAAATCTAAAAGAAGATGAAGAAGGTATTAAGACATAAGTTTAATGATATCAGACATATACTGCTCTAAAATCCACATATACTTATTTCATACATATTCTGTACATTCATTTATCATGCATGCAGGCATCTCGCCAGTGTGTCAATTCACCACTTGGATTAAATACTTTGTTTTAAGGCTTCCATAACTGATATATCCACTCCCCTAATGGTTTGGAAGAATACTCCTCTTTATTGGCCATGCTGGGCATTCATTCCAGGGGGTCAATTAATCCACCTTGGTTTAAAGCCATACTCCTCTACACATCTCTACTCTACATGACTCTAACTGCCATGGCCAAGATGTGTGATGATATAGAGTGAAGTGATAGTATAGAGTGAAGAACAAGGAGACGAAGAAGAGTGATGTCTGAAGATAAGAGTTGAAGTTCGATTGGACACAGCAATGATAATAGAAGGACTACAGCTCCTTACCAGATAAGAGTGATGATATAGAGTGACATACGTGGCGGTAATGCACCTTTAAGCTGGTTGCCTACCACCAATCAAATCTAAAAGAAGAAGACAGTAAGTGATGGTATGCACCTTTCAGTTGTTTGCTGTCCGTCAGTAACCGAGAAAAGAAGAAGATGTAGCCAATATACACCTTACTGGGCTGCTTGACAACCGCCAATCAAATCTAAAAGAAGTAGAAGAAGAAGATATACACCTTAATTGGCAGTCTTGTTTCATCAAATTTTAACATTACCAACAGACTATCACATTTTTTGCCATTTCTATTAGTTTTCAATCTTTGTACCTATGTCACTCTTGCTCCAGTTAAGTATTTCATTATTTCATCAGTTGAGACAGCCGTTGAAATGCCCAATATCCCTCCTCTCATTGCCTTATTTCCTTTCAATACTGAACACTCCACATTTTCTCCCTCCATCTTATTGACTCTGATTGCTTTTCGTTGTTGAACACTATCTTTACATGTAATTAGTAACGAACCACTATGAAGAATTCTTGCATTTAAAACTTCTCCAAGTAACCCATTAATTGCATTTGTGAGCTTAATTTGGTTCCACTCACAAAATGATGCTCCTTCCTGAGTAAGTTTAATGATTACTTTACACTCCTGTTTATTCTGGGATTGTTCATCTTCTGATTCATCAGCACTTGATAATGCTCCTCTTCTTTTCTTGGTTACTGGCGGATAGCAAACAACTGAAAGGTGCATACCCACTGTATGAGAGTGTGTAACATTATGTCATTTGAGCCCGACCCCTAAATTCTATGACTTAATCCTGTGTTAGTTAAAAAAGAGAAAGGAGCCCTTCTCGTGATTCTTAGTGCCTCTCCAATCCCAGTTAAATCCCATTCCCTACCGGCCTCTCAAACTTCATTTTTCATTCTCTCGCTTTCATTTCCATACTTGTGACAGTGTAATAAGATGTGCTGGACATTTTCTTTTACTCCACATTATCTACATTTGTCACTTTCGTTTTTCCCCATGGTGAATAAAGTGCCGTTTAAACCTATGTGATCCAGTCTGAGTCTTGCCATAATGATGTCTTTCCCTTCTATTTGTTGTTTTATTATTCTTTATTGCAATAGATTTTTGTATTTTATAAATACGATCTACCTTTATGATCTTCATCCCATCTTTTTTGCCATAACTCAATTCCTTTTTTCTTGATTTCTGCTTTCCCTTCACCTTTTCCAAAAGACAATGGTATAGTTATTTCTTTCCCAAGTACACTTTTTGCTCATTTGTCTCCACAGCCATTCCCTTTCAACCCTTCATGTGCAGGAACCCAACAAAACTGAACATCTCCACCACCCCTGTGTACCCTAAATAAACTGTGACATAGCTCAATCACTAAATCTTCCCTTGTAGATTTTAATGTCTGTATGGTTTTAAAAGCAAGTGAATTTGTGCACACCTCCACCCAGTCTGGTCTGACCGCCTCCACCCATTGCAAACCAATAATTATTGCCACCATCTCTGCTGTAAACATGGATGTATTGTTGGAGAGTATTTTTGAGATGGCCACTTTAAACTCTGGAATGTATACGCCCAACTACAACAGAGCCCTCTTTGTTCTTTGAACCGTCAGTATAGAGCTGTAAGTAGTATAGTAATTGTTCCTGAGGTAAATGCTTGTGTTAACACCAAATTCACTCATATGCCAATCCTTTTTTCTCATTAGCAGACTAATGTCTACTTCTTTTCCCGGAAACAGCCAAGGGGCAACATTACTCACTGGACTGGTGTTAGCTATATCAATAGTGTGTAGTCCATACATTCTGGCTTTTCTTTCAATTGTCCACCCATACCATGTCCCTGGAAGTTAGAATATTCCCAGCAGTCTTGTAGTGTTGTTTTTTGAAATATTCGCTTCCTCACTTCCTTTCAGCTTCACCCAGTATGATAATGTGAGTTTATCTCTTCTCAAATCCATTGGCATTTCTCCTGCTTCAATTAAAACTGCATTGTTTGGTGTTCTTTTGACAGCTCCAATACACAGGCGAAGCACTCTGCTGCATTCTATTTTTTTCCAGAGTTGTCTTTGCTGCTGCGCCATAAATCAAAAATCCATAGTCTATTGCCAATCTCATTAGTGCTCTGTAAATGTCAATTAATGCTTGTTTATCTGCACCTCATTCATGTCCAGCTACAGTTTTTATGAGATTAATGACTTTTTTGCACTTTTGTCTCCAGATTTTCAACATGAACTCTCCATGTGTATGCACTATCAACCCACAATCCTACATATTTGAACTCACTCACTTTCTCTATTGGCTGATTATATAATGGTAATAGTTCTGTACCAGTTCTGCGTTTTTTGTGACAATCATATAGCAAATTTAAATTCAGTTCAATTCAGTTCAATTCAGCTTTATTTATATAGCGTCATTTCACAACAACAGTTATCTCATAGCACTTTCAAATGTAGGGGAAACCCCCACAATTGCAGAAAGACCCCAGCAATCGGACAATCCCCTGTGAGGAAGCGATTGGCGATGATGGCGAGGAAAAACTCCCTTTTAACAGGAAGAAACCTCTAGCAGAACCAGGCTCAGGGAGGGGCAGTCATCTGCTGTGACTGGCTGGGGGGGGGGGGCACAGTGAGGGGATAGAGAAGATGAAAAGAACAGACATGTAGAGAGCAAACATTAAAGGAGTGAAGCCCAGTACATTATTAGAGGTCTCCCGGCTGTCTAATAAATCTATTAGCAACATAACTAATGGGAGGGTTCAGAGACACAGGATTCCTCCCTAATTGTAGGCTATATCGAAAAGGAAGGTTTTAACCCTATTCTTAAAAACAGAGATCCGAGTCTGACTCCCGAATCCAGATTGGTAACTGGTTCCACAGGAAAGGAGCTTGAAAACTGAAGGCACTGCCTCCCATTGTACTTTTGGAGATTCTAGGTATTACAAGTAATCCAGTATTTTGGGAGTGTAATGCTCTGGTAGGATGATAGGGTAGCATCAGATCTTTTAAATAAAAAGGGGCCTGACTGTTAAGAGGTTTGTTAGTGAGAAGAAGGATTTTAAACTTAATTCTGAACTCTATGGGAAGCCAATGAAGGGAGGCCAGAACCGGAGAGATATGATCTCTCTTTCTTGTACCTGTTAAAACTCTTTGCAGCAGCATTTTGGATCAACTGAAGACTTTTTAAAGATGTTTTAGGACAACCTGATAATAAAGGGTTACAATAATCGAATCTAGAGCTAACAAAAGCGTGGATCAGTTTCTCAGCATCACTTTGAGACAAGATGTTCCTCCTTCTCATCATCATCATAGCAGGCTGTCAGGGATGACAATGACTGTTTCATTTAGGTCTGATCAGATTCCTCCACGCAGCTCTGTCCTTTGCCTTCTGCTGCCAGGAACTCCTGACCTTGCTAACCCAGGTGACGTCCCCCTAATCTTGGCAATATTACGCATATGATAGATGGCAGTCTGAGAAACAAATTTAATATGTGAATTGAAAAACAGATATTGATCAAAAATAACTCCAAGGTTCCTCACAGAACTATTAAGAGAAAGAGTAACCGTATCCAAACTAAAAGTTTGGTTTGGAAAGGTATTTCTAAGGTTTTTTGGACCAACAAGAATGACTTCAGTCTTATCTGAATTTAATAGCAGGAAATTACAAGTCAGCCAAGCTTTGATTTCCTTAAGACAGGCTTCTAACTTGGCAAATTGATTACTATCATCTGGCTTCATTGACATGTATAATTGTATATCATCTGCAAAACAATGAAAATGAATACAGTGCTTTCTAATAATGTTGCCTAATGGAAGCATATATAAAATAAAAAGAGGGGGGCTAGCACAGATCCCTGTGGAACTCCATGACTAAGCTTTGAGTTGGAAGAAAACTCATTATTGACATGAACAAACTGGAGCCTATCAGACAAATAAGATCTAAACCAGTGCAGCGGTGTTCCATTAAGTCCAACATAGTGTTCTAATCTATCAAGTAGGATATTATGGTCGATAGTATCAAAAGCTGCACTAAGGTGTAAAAGGACAAGTACAAAAACAAGTCCATTACCAGATGCGATAAGAAGGTCATTAGTGACCTTCACTAAGGCTGTTTCAGTACTATGATGGATTCTAAACCTAGATTGAAACTCTTCAAATAAACCATTTCCCTGCAAGTGGTCAAATAGTTGTGTAGCAACAACTCTTAAGATTTTTGAAATGAAAGGCAGATTAGAGATTGGTCGATAGCTAAAACTCCTGGATCCAGCATTGGCTTTTTGAGTAAGGGTTTAATTACAGCAATTTTAAAAGCTTGTGGTACATGGCCTAATGTTAATGAAGAATTGATTATTTGAAGAGTAGGGCTACCAATAAATGGCAAGACTTTTTTTAAATAATCTTGTAGGAATAGGGTCTAAAAGACAAATTGAAGGCTTGGATGAAGAAATGATTTTATCTAACTCTAAAAGGTCAGTTGGAGTAAACTCATCTAAACAGATATCAATTGAAGGAGTTGTAGTAGTTACTGTATTGAAGTTAACGGTGGGAAGGATCTGACTGATTTTATCTGTTCATAAAGTCCTGACTAGTAAGCTCTAATGGAATGCAAGGATTGACAGAATCCTGACTCTTTGTCAGCCTGGCTACAGTGCTGAAAAGAAACCTGGGATTATTCTTGTTCTCTTCTATTAACACAGAGAAATAACTTGTTCTAGCTTTTGTAAGATATTTTTTTTTATAAATTAAAAGATGACTTCTCCAAGCTGAATAGATTTCATCTAAATTAGTGGAACACCGCTTTCTTTATAATTGACAACTCTTCTGATTTAAGCTATGAGTTTCTGTGTCAAACCAAGGAGTTAGAAATCTCTGATTGAACTTTTTCTTTTTTAAAGGGGCCACCATGTCTAGAGTCTGATGCAGATAAGCTGTAACACTACCAATCATGCTATCAATTACAGAAGGAGCAAGCTCTCCATAGCTTATTTCCGGTGTGTTGACACATGGCATAGAGGAGACAATCTGCATAAATTTGGTAACATCATCTGAAAGACATTTGTTGTAGTAATATTGTTCTTTAGGAGCCAAATAGTCAGAAATACTAAAATCAAAGGTTAGCAGACAATGGTCTGACAGTACAGGGTTACGAGGAGACTCCACCAGATTTTCTATTTCTATGCCATATGTCAGCACAAGGTGAAATGTGTGGTGGAGATAATGGGTAGAATTTCCTACTTTCTGAGAAAGCCCCATCGAGTCAAAGATTGAAATAAATGCCATATTAAAATAGTCACTATCAACATCTACATACATGTATATTAAAATCCACTACTTTTATTATTCTATCTGATTTCAGCACTAAATCAGCTAAGAATTCAACAAATTCAGATAAAAACTCTGAGTAGGCTGAGGGAGGACAATAAACTATGGCAAAGAAAACTGGGTTTAGCCTAAAATTGCTAACATGCCCAATACTGAGGACCAGGCCCTCAAAGAAATTAAAACATGTTTTTTGCTTTACATTAACTAGTAATTTGGAATGGTAATTTTTTTTTTTTTTTGTTACTTATTTGTACCCGTAGGTAGACTTGGTTTGCAGTCTGGTGACAAGCCACCGGCTGCTGGTCGCTGCGTGCGCGAGCGCCCTAAACCTACATGTTTTTGGTGTGTGGGAGGAAACCGGAGAAATCCCGGAGTAAACCCGCGCAACACGGGGAGAACATGCAAACTCCACACAGCTCACTGTTGGTCGGGGGCTGGGATCGAACCCACGATCTCATGATCCCCGCGATCCCCCGGCCGAGGGTAAAACTGTGCTGCCACAGTGCTAAACCACTGCGCCACCGTGCAGCCCTGGTAAATTTTTGCTACTCCTCCTCCACGACCAGAACTTCTGGGATTTTGACAGTTTAAATAACCAGAGGGAGCTGATTTATTTAAACCAGCATAATCCTCTTGCCCTAACCAAGTCTCTGTAAGGGATATTAAATCAATCTGATGATCAATTAACAGATCATAGACTAGCAGAGACTTAGGAGTTAGAGACCTAATATTTAACAAACCACATTTAATTTTTAAATTATAAGGAAGAAGGGATGTGAAATCATTAAATTTATAGAATTGATGTTTTATTTGAGTTTTACCAACTTTTTGTTTAATCACTTTGGGATGCTTATACCTTATATTTTTATTAACTTTGGAGGGAGCAGACAATGATTCTCTGATGGGGAAGACAGGGTCTAAGTTGAGGGGTGGCAGATGAAGAGGAGCTGCAGAGAGACATGTATTTATCAAGTTATGTTGTATTTGTCTTGGGTTATAATGTTTTGGGTAACGGGAGACAGATACAATCTCTATGGGGTTATGAATTGAAGACTGATCTGAACAGTTGAAAATTATTTGGATTAGTAGGATTAATATGAGAAGTGGAAGCAAAAAAAGGCTGGTTGGCACACCCAGGTACTTTGGGGTGAGTTAACATACCAGCTTTCAGTCACTGAACTAAAAAATGCTGAATGGAATAAAACAGATTGTCCCTTTGAACACGTGCACCGAGTCTATTTGGATGGATGCCATCTGGCCTCATAAATGATGGGTGGTTCCAAAACAGGTTGAAATTGTCTATAAAACCATTGTTAAAAGTAGGACATTTTGAATACAACCAGGTATTAAGGCTGAGAGTTCTGCTAAAATAATTGCAACCTCTTCTAAAAGGAGCGCGTGGCCCAGAAATAAACACACTGTGGAGCGTGTCAAATAAGAGGCTGACTCATGGCAGATGGTTTATTACACACTTCACATTTCTCAAGCACAGAACAGACTGACTCATTTCAGCAGGCACTCTCTTTTTACCCAAATCTCTCCTCACAAGTTTCATGGCATTTCTCCACACACAACATGACATTTGCATTATACAGCATTCAACCCCCTACGTCCTTGACTCCTTCCTGCTATCTCGCCAGGAACCTTCTGAGCATTGTTCTCCCATGCTTATCCACTGTCTCTTGTCTGAGATGCTAAATAATCTGACTCCCCCCAGGTGCTACACTTCCCCCCCAGCATCTTAGAACAATAGAACATCAGTCCACATGCTGTTTCGGCTTCCGTCTCCTCCCGTATCTGCTGTAACTGAGGTTTACTGCCTCCGTGGTGCTGCTGTGCCGGTGGGGGGCTGCTGGGAGTGTATCTGACTGCGGGTGGGCCGTGACGAGGGGGTGGGGCACTTCGGTCTGTCCGTGCGGCTGCTCTGGTGAATCGTTTCCCTGGGGAGCTCTCCGTGGGGTCTTCCACGCCGAGGGGCCCTAGCCAACAGCACTTGCTTGTCCGCCACAACGAAAGCGGGTTTGAGTCTGTCTATGCCAATTTTTTCCCGCCTACCCTCCAAGTCTAGCAAAAAATGCTTATCCCCTGTTTCCAACACTCTGAACGGTCCATCATAGGGTGGGCGCAATGGAGGGCGGTGGGCATCGTGTCTGACAAACATGAACTCCGCACTCTTCAAAGTTGTAGGCACGAAAACACGTGGAAAACTGTGGTGGGCAGGGCCCGGCAGCGTGCCTGTGTTTGCACTACGCTGCAAAAGCTGAGACGGGCAGCTGTCCGGCGCGGGATTATCTGGCAGAAATTCCCCGGGCAGCCGTAGGGGCTGCGCAAAAACAAGCTCTGCCAGGGAAGCTTCCAGATCCTCTTTCGGCACGGAGCGCAACCCCAATAAAACCCACGGCAGCCTGTCTACCCAATTTGCATCCGTCAGTGAAGCCCTGAGCGCTGCTTTCAGTGATCTATGAAAGCGCCCGCATAAACCATTGGCCTGTGGGTTGTATGCGGTTGTGTGGTGAATTGTAACCCCCAGGCAGCGGGCCATCGCAGACCAGAGTTCGGAAACAAATTGAGGGCGCCTGTCGGACGTAATGTCCGACAGAACTCCAAAACGCGCCACCCATGCTGTTAAAAAAGCGCGTGCTTAATCCTCGGATGTGGTTGCCGCCAGTGGGACTGCTTCTGGCCAGCGCGTGGTGCGGTCCACTACTGTCAGGAGGTGTGTGCACCCTTGTGATGGCGGGAGGGGGCCCACGAGGTCCACGTGAACATGGTCGAACCTCTTAGCCGGGATACGAAACGGCTCCAAAGGAGCCTTCGTGTGTCTGTGTACCTTGGCTCGTTGGCACGCCACGCAGGCTGCAGCCCACTCTTTTACTTGTTTGTGTAGGATCGGCCACACAAACTTCTCTCCCACCATTTTGACCGACGCGCGCACTCCTGGGTGCGCCAGAATGTGAACTGACTCAAACACGCGGCGGCGCCATGCGACCGGAACCACCGGATACGGGCGTCCCATGGAGACATCGCAGATTAGGGGGGGGGGGCGCCATCTTGCAGCACCCTGCTCTCCAGCCTTAACCCTGTTGGTCCAGACTGGGGCGCGCGCCCGTCTGCATCGCTAATCTGCTCCGCGGCCATGGCTGCATAATCTATCCCCACACAGACCGGGGCCACCACAGCGCGCGAGAAGCAGTCCGCCACCACATTCAGTTTACCCGACACATGCTGAATATCGGTAGTAAACTCTGAGATTGCGGCCAGCTGTCTCTGCTGCCGGCTCGACCACGGTTCTGAAACCTTGGCCATCGCGAATGTTAGTGGCTTGTGGTCCACGAACGCGGTGAAGTTGCGCCCTTCCAGCCAGAACTGGAAGTGGCGTATGGCCAGGTGGAGAGCCAGCAACTCTCTGTCGAATGCGCTGTATTTACGTTCACTGTCCCGCAAAGTTCTGCTGAAAAAGGCTAGTGGCTGCCAAGCCCCGGCGACGCGCTGCTCTACGACAGCCCCTATGGCCACGTCTGAAGCGTCGGTGGTGAGCACTATCCGGGCCGCCGGGTCCGGATGCGCCAGCAGTGTGGCGTTTGCCAGGGCTGCTTTAACTTCCGAGAATGCCCACTCTCGCTCCGGGGTCCATTCGGCCCTATCTGCGGGTTTCTGTTTCTTGAGCGCGGCGTACAATGGTTGCATGAGCTGCACCGCGCGGGGAAGGAAACGGTTATAAAAGTTCACCATCCCCAAAAATTCCTGCAGCACCCTAACCGTCTGAGGCTGGGGAAAATCCGCCACGGCGCGCATTTTGTCGGGCAGCGGGATTGCTCATTCCGGAGAGACGCGGTGCCACAAAAAATCAATCTGCGTCACGCCGAACTGGCATTTCGCCGGGTTGATTATTAACCCGTGCTCCTCCAACCTCTGGAAAACCGTCGTGAGGTGGGTTTCGTGTTCGTCTTCAGACGCACTGGCTACCAGGATATCGTCCAGGTAGACGAACACGAACGGGAGATCACGCAGCACTGCATCCATCATGCGCTGGAATGTCTGTGCCGCTCCTTTTAACCCAAATGGCATGCGCAAGAACTCGAATAAACCGAACGGAGTTATTACCGCTGTTTTGGGTATGTCCTCCGCATGCGCTGGGACTTGGTGGTAACCGTGGACCAGGTCTATTTTAATTCAATTCAATTCAATTCAATTCAATTCAACTTTATTTATATAGCGCCATTTCACAACAACAGTCATCTCATAGCACTATCAACTGTAGGGGGGACCCCCACAGTTGCAGAAAGACCCCAGCAATCAGGCGATCCCCTGTGAGCAAGCACTTGGCGACGGTGGAGAGGAAAAACTCCCTTTTAACAGGAAGAAACCTCCAGCAGAACCAGGCTCAGGGAGGGGCGGTCATCTGCTGCGACTGGCTGGGGGGTGAGGGGATAGAGAAGAAGAAAAGAACAGACATGTAGAGAGCAAACAGCACGATGGGGACTCAATCTATGGGAGAGAACAAACAAATGTTAATGACCAGCAAAAAAAAAATATATATATTTCATAGAGAGTGAGGAAAGGAGTGAGGCCCAGTGCATTACTGGAGGTCCCCCGGCTGACTAAACCTATTAGCAGCATAACTAAGGGAGGGTTCAGAAACACATGATCCCTCCCTAATTGTAGGCTATATCAAAAAGGTAGGTTTTAGCCCTATTCTTAAAAACAGAGATCGAGTCTGACTCCCGAATCCAGATTGGCAGCTGATTCCACAGGAGAGGAGCTTGATAACTGAAGGCTCTGCCTCCCATTGTACTTTTGGAGATTCTAGGTATTACAAGTAATCCTGCATTTTGGGAGCGTAGTGCTCTGTTAGGATGATACGGTAGTATCAGATCTTTTAAATAAAAAGGAGCCTGATTGTTTAGAGCTTTGTAAGTAAGAAGAAGGATTTTAAACTTAATTCTAAACTCTATGGGAAGCCAATGAAGGGAGGCCAGAACCGGAGAGATATGATCTCTCTTTCTAGTACCTGTTAAAACTCTTGCTGCAGCATTTTGGATCAGCTGAAGACTTATTAAAGATGTTTTAGGACAGCCTGATAATAAAGAATTACAATAATCTAATCTCGAGCTAACAAAAGCGTGGATCAGCTTCTCAGCATCACTCTGAGACAAGATGCTCCTAATCTTGGCAATATTATGCAAATGATAGAAGGCAGTCTTAGAAACAAATTTAATATGTGAATTGAAGGACAAATCCTGATCAAAAATAACTCCAAGGTTCCTCACAGAGCTATTAAGAGAAAGAGTAACTGCATCCAAACTGAAAGTTTGATTTGGAAAGGAATTTCTAAGGTTTTTTGGACCAACAAGAATGACTTCAGTCTTATCTGAATTTAATAGCAGGAAATTACAAGTCATCCAAGCTTTGATTTCCTTAAGACAGGCTTCTAACTTGGCTAATTGATTAGTATCATCTGGCTTCATTGACAGGTATAATTGTGTGTCATCTGCATAACAATGAAAATGTATACAGTGCTTTCTAATAATGTTGCCTAACGGAAGCATATATAAACTAAATAGAGTAGGGCCTAGCACAGATCCCTGTGGAACTCCATGACTAAGCTTTGAGCTGAAAGAAAACTCATCATTTACATGAACAAACTGGAACCTATCAGATAAATAAGATCTAAACCACTGCAACGAAGTTCCATTAAGTCCAACATAGTGTTCTAATCTATCAAGTAGAATATTATGATCAATAGTATCAAAGGCTGCACTAAGATCTAAAAGGACAAGTACAGAAACTAGTCCATTATCAGATGCAATGAGGAGGTCGTTAGTGACCTTCGCTAAGGCTGTTTCAGTACTATGATTGATTCTAAACCCAGATTGAAACTCTTCAAGTAAACCATTTCCCTGCAGGTGGTCAAATAATTGCGTAGCAACAACTCTTTCTAAGATTTTTGAAATGAAAGGGAGATTAGAGATTGGTCTATAGTTAGCTAAAGCTCCTGGATCTAGCGTTGGCTTTTTGAGTAAGGGTTTAATTACAGCCGTTTTAAAAGCCTGCGGTACATGGCCTAAAGTCAATGAAGAATTGATTATATGAAGAATAAAGCTCCCAATAAGTGGGAAGACTTCTTTAAATAACCTGGTAGGAATAGGGTCTAAAAGACAAGTTGAAGGTTTGGATGAGGAAACTATTTTGTCTAATTCACAAAGGTCGATTGGAGTAAACTCATCAAGACAGACATCAATAGAAGGAGTTGTAGTAGTTACAGTATTTAAGTTAACTGTGGGAAGAATCTGATTGATTTTATCTCTGATGGATGAAATTTTATTATTGAAAAAGTTCATAAAGTCCTGACTAGTAAGCTCTAAGGGGATGCTAGGATTGACAGAGTCCTGACTCTTTGTCAACCTGGCTACAGTACTGAAAAGAAACCTGGGATTATTCTTGTTCTCTTCTATTAATGCAGAGTAATAACTCGTTCTAGCTTTTCTAAGAGATTTTTTATAAATTAAAAGATGATTTCTCCAAGCTAAATAGATTTCATCTAAATTAGTAGAGCGCCATTTTCTTTCTAATTGACGAGTCTTCTGTTTTAAGCTACGAGTTTCTGTGTTGAACCAAGGAGTTAAAAATCTCTGATTAGACTTTTTCTTTTTTAAGGGGGCCACCAAGTCTAGAGCCTGATGCAGAGAAGCTGAAACACTATCCACCATGTTATCAATTACAGAAGGAGCAAGCTGTCTATAGCTTATTTCCGTTGTGTTGACACATGGCATAGAGCAGGGGTGTCCAACCATGTGCCATGGAGAGCCAAGACCCTGCAGGTTTTCTCTTCTACCCAGTCTCTTCAGCAGGTGTTTTCACTTATCAGCAATCAGTGGGAAGAAGTTCACAGAAATCTGCTGTTGAAGACACTGGTTGGAGGTAAAACCTGCAGGGTCTTGGCTCTCCATGGCACATGGTTGGACACCCCTGGCATAGAGGAAACAATCTGCATAAATTTGGAAACAGCATCATCTGAGAGGCATCTACTGTGATAATATTTTTCTTTAGGAGCCAAATAGTCAGAAATAGTAAAATCAAAGGTTAACAGACAATGGTCTGACAGTACAGGGTTATGAGGAGACACTACAAGATTTTCTATTTCTATGCCATATGTCAGAACAAGGTCCAATGTATGGTGGAGGTAATGAGTAGAATTTCCTACTTTCTGAGAAAACCCAATCGAGTCTAATATTGAATTAAAAGCCACATTAAGGCAGTCACTATCTACATCCACATGTATATTAAAGTCCCCTACTATAATTATTCTATCAGATTTCAGCACTAAATCAGCTAAGAAATCAGCAAATTCGGATAAAAATTCTGAATAGGTTGATGGGGGACGATAAACTATGGCAAATAAAATTGGGTTTAACCTGAAATTGCTAAAGTGCCCAACACTGAGGACCAGGCCCTCAAAGGAATTATAACATGTTTTTTGCTTTACATTAACTAGTAATTTGGAATGGTAAATTGTTGCTACTCCTGCTCCACGACCAGAACTTCTGGGATTTTGACAGTTTAAATAACCAGAGGGAGTTGATTCATTTAAACCAACATAATCCTCTTGCCCTAACCAAGTCTCTGTAAGGGAAATTAAATCAATCTGATGATCAATTAACAGATCATGGACTAACAGAGACTTGGGAGTTAGAGACCTAATATTTAATAAACCACATTTAATTTTTAAATTATGAGGAGGAACAGAGGCCAAATCATTCAATTTAGAGGCTTTATGTTTAATTTGAGTTTTACCAATATTTTGCTTTATCACTTTGGGATGCTTATACATTATATTTTTATTCACTTTGGAGGGAGCAGACAACGATTCTCTGATGGGGAAGACAGGGGCTAAGTTGAGGGGTGGCGGATGAAGAGGAGCTGCAGAGAGGCGTGTAAGACTGCGACTCTGCTTCCTGGTCCCAACTCTGAGTAGTCACGGTTTTGGAAATTTGGATAACAAAGATGCCAGATTGTTAGATAAATGAGAAGCACCATCCAAAGTGGGATGAATGCTGTCTCGTCTCATAAGACCAGGTTTTCCCCAAAAAGAGCTCCAATTGTCAATGTAGCCCACGTCATTTTTAGGACACCACACAGACAGCCAGCGGTTCAAGGATGACGAGCGACTAAACATGTTATCACTGGTCAGATTGGGGAGGGGCCCAGAGAATACTACAGTGGCTGACATCGTTTTTGCAAACTCACACACCGATTCTATATTAAGTTTCGTGACTTCCGACTGCCGGAGACGGATGTCATTAAATGCCGGCGTGAATAACAATTGTGGAATATTTAGAGTTACTTTTAGCCAGCATTTTCAAATTTGACTCGATGTCGCCTGCTCTGGCCCCAGGAATGCATGTGACTATGGCCGCTGGAGTCTCTAGGTTCACGTTTCTGACTACAGAGTCGCCAATGATCAGAGTTTTTTCCTCAGCGGGTGTGTCGCTGAGCGGGGAAAAACGATTAGAAACGTGAACAGGTTGGTGGTGAACCGGGGCTTTGCGACTAGGCTTCCTTCTCACCATCACCCACCCAGTCTCCTCGCTGCTGAGGAGAGCCGGGGAACCGCTGACAGTGGGACCTAAACTAGCTAGCTCCGCTGCAGCTAATGGGCGTCCGTCGAGATTAACTGGCGCAGACGGTGTTTCAATGCAGCGGAGCCGGGATTCCAAATCAGACAACCTCGCCTCGAGCGCCTCAAAAAGACAACATTTATTACATTTACCGTTATCACTAAAAGAGGCAGAGGTGTAGCTAAACATCTGACAGAGAGAGCACACCAGAGGAGGAGAGGAAAGAGAGGTAGTAGCCATAGCTAGTGGCTAGCTAGTGGCTGGAGAGCTGGAGAGCAAACCACACAGGCAGACAGCAAAACAGGAAGTGACGATACGTTACCACAAGGAAGTGACGATCCAAGCGTCGATTGGATCGAATATTGGATCGATATTTTAGAAAAGTTGCGTGCTCCGGCGAGGTGAACGGAAAAATCCTGTATGTGGGGAATTGGGTAGTGGTCGTGCGCTGTGGCGTTGTTCAACCTGCGGAAATCACCGCACGGTCACCACAATCCCTCAGTCTTAGCGACCATGTGTAGCGGGGATGCCCATGGGCTGTTCGAATGCCTGATGATGCCCAACCTTTCCAGGTTGGCGAACTCCTCTCGCGCTATGGCCAGTTTAGCTGCGTCCAAGCGCCGAGGTCTTGCAAAAACGGGCCGCCCGGTGGTGGTGATAAAGTGCTCCACCCCGTGTTTAGCGATGGCTGCTGAAAACGTCGGGACCGTGAGTGCTGGGAACTGAGTGAGCAGTCCGTGGAACTTACCGCCTGTAGCTGTGATGTTGGCTTGTGCTGTTGGCCGGGTCACTCAAGCTATACAGGGGAGAGAGTCAAAGGACAGTGTATTAACCAGGCGCCTGTTAGCAACATCAACCAGTAAACCATGTGCACACAGAAAATCAGCCCCCAGGATATGGTAATTCAGTGCTGCTACGACAAAAGTCCACTCATATGTATGACCGTGTAGAGATAAGATCAGTGTCCTCTCACCAAAGGTCTTAATATCTGAGCCGTTTGCTGCCAACATCTCAGGGCCGCTAGGTCCTGCCAGCCGGTCAGCGTACGTCGGCAGGATGAAACTCTTCTGGGCTCCGGTGTCCACGAGGAAACACCTCCCCGAGCATGCATCTGTCAAGTAGAGCAGCTTGTTCTCTTCACCAAGGGTCGCAGCTGCTACCGACCGCCGACCCCGGTGTTTTCCAGAGCACTTGAATTGGCACGGTGGCACACATCTGCGTGCATTCTCTCCGAAGCGGCGGTGGTAGAAGCAGAGCGTGTCTCTCTGGCTCTCCTTGGCCCCCGCTGCTGCTACCGTTGGTGGCTCCTCGCCTCCTCTGGTCATCTCACTGGGCTCCGCCACTGCCGCGTTGACTGTGATCGCCCTGGTGGTGAGGATGATCCTGTCTGCCTCCTGGGCTAGCGCACGGTAGTTGCATGCGGCCATCAACGGCAAATTGGCCAGAACCGCTCTCGCCACTGTCGGAAGGTTCCAGAGGAAAAGGTGGGCAAACAGAAAGTGCCCGTCGTCCGTGCCCATTAACGCCAGCATCTTCTCAATCAGGTCTATGGCCGAACCATCTCCTAACTCGGCCCGTGTCAGGAGCCTCTCCGCTCTCTCACATTCCGAGAGCGTGTAGCGCCGGGTCAGCGCAGCCTTGAGCGCCTCGTATTTGTTGTGGGCTGGAGGCTGATCGAGCAGGCTCGCTACCTGCTGAGCTGTGCGGGTGTCCAGCTCTGCGACCACATGGTAGAATCTGGTGTCGTCTGCCATTACTCCCCTGAGGGCGAACTGGGCCTCGGTGTGGTGGAACCAAGAGCGCGGGTTGTGCTGCCAGAAATCCGGTAGCTTGACTGAAACCGCACACACGCGGCCAGTCCAGGCTGTGTGTGGGATGGCTGCTGCCTCGCTGAAGCTTCCTGACCGGGCCGGCTCCAGGGTTCTTGCCTCGTGTTCCATAATACGTCTTGGGTCACCAGTGTGGAGTGTGTCAAATAAGAGGCTAACTCATGGCAGACGGTTTATTACACACTTCACATCTCTCAAGCACAGAACAGACTGACTCATTTCAGCAGGCACTTTCTTTTTACCCAAATCTCTCCTCACAAGTTTCATGGCATTTCTCCACACACAACATGACATTTGCATTACACTGCATTCAACCCCCTACGTCCTTGACTCCTTCCTGCTATCTCGCCAGGAACCTCCTGAGCATTGTTCTCCCATGCTTATCCACTGTCTCTTGTCTGAGATGCTAAATAATCTGACTCCCTCCAGGTGCTACAACACGTCTGCCACAGTTCATAAGAGTGGACAGAAGGTTCCTGAAGTCACTCTTTGAGATCTCGGACGTTTCATCTGGGATGTTGTTACATCCAATGTGCACATATCAGTTTTAGCGTGGGGGTATTCATTTAATAGGTCAGGGGTAAAAGCCTCAATGTCTGACACTTAAGCCCCAGGAAAAAATTTTGTAACACAGTACCTGCTTCTGACATTCCTCATTATTGAATGACCAATTACCAGTGTCATCTGGGGGGGGGGGGGCTTAGCTTGTGAAATGGTGGATAATTTTGCTGTAGTTGCTGCAGTGGTGGTGGGGTGCCAATGCCGGGGTGATGAGGGGGGATGCGCTCTCTTCTTGTTGGAGCTGGTGTGTACTTTGCCACACCTAAGGTAGTTTTGATCCGGGGCTTGCGGGTTTGGGCCGCTGCTGTAGTAGTAGGGGTGATCATGGGAGGATGATTGACGTCCAGGTGGGGGAAATCTTCCAGAGAAAGGATGTTGAATCCGTTTTCCAGCAAAAGGGGAAGGGAGGAGGCGCGGCCATGTCTGGTCAATCCCCGATGTTTGCTATTTGGCCAAACCATGGTCCGGGGCATGCATTGAGGCTATGACAAACCACCCAGGGCTTTGGGTTTAGCTCCGAGCTGAAGCCAGTGTTTGATGCTGGAGTCCTGGACAGCTGAGGTGACCGGAGTAGGGGTAGAAGTGGATGGCGATGTGTTAATTCCACCCAGGTAAGTAGCCATCTCTGCTAGCTGCGAGTCCGTTGCTGAGGGCAATGTCCGTCCAAAAATAATAGTGTCCAGGTGGTTTTCAGCCTCCTGAATCTTATAAAGGTTAGATAGTCTCAATTCCAACTCAGAAACCTTCTTAGAGAGGGAAACACAGCTGGCACAAGTTGGGGATGGAGCCATTGCTTTCCAGGTCAGAAGTGGCTAGCTAGCTAGCTAAAACAGGTTAGCCTAACCTAGTGAACAGCCCTGCCTGGGGTCTGATTCACCTGTGTGCCTGATCGGGCTGTTGTATTTACTAAGCTAACACCAAGTAAAAAGTTAATATCAGTAAAAGCGATAAAGAGATAAAAATTTAAAACAGAGCTAATACAACAAACAAAAACAGGCAAGATAATGCTTTGACAGCATCGTGACAATTTACAAACAGATGCTGATGCTGACATTTGAAAATTTAAATCCTCACTCATATGACCACTTTTCCACTTTCTCCATTGCTTTCCTGATGTTTTCGAACACAAATTTCTCATTTCTTCCCCTTGTCTATATGGCTCCAACATCTGCATATAGTGCTGTTTTGATGGATCCCTCTTGATCCTCAAACATGTCATTAATCATTATGTTGAATAAAACTGGGCTTATCACACTCCCCTGAGGAACACCATTTTCTATTTCAAAGTCATTAGAAACTTCTGATCCTACTTTAACCCTGATTGTCCTGTGTGTTAAAAAAAATCCATTATCCAATCATACATCCTACCACCAATGCCCATTTTATTCAATTTGATAAGAAGTCCATCCCTCCACAGTGAGTCATAAGCCTTTTCAATATCCAGATAAACTATAACCATTACTTCTTTCATTTTGAGAGTCTTTTCAATATCATGACTTACCCTAACTAGAGCATCCACTGTGGATCTTCCTCTTCAAAAACCATTCTGATAGTTGTTTATTAATCATCTTTGCTCTAGTACATATGAGAGTCTGTAAACTAACACTTTCTCCATCCATCTCCCTAAGTGTGGCGTTAATGCTATTGGCCTGTAGTTGCCTTGATGAACTGGATCTTTCCCTGGCTTATTAAATGGTAAAATTACAGCCTGTTTCCACCCACTTGGGATAACCCCATCCTTCCATATTCTGTTAAACAACTTCAGCACCAGTTCCTTTGATTGTATAGGCAACTGCTGGAACATAGCATAGCTTAACTGATATCTCGTTGAGCTGTGTATCCACTATCTTGCAAAGCTCTCTTAAGCTCTGACATTGTGAGCTCGAGGTCAAACGCAGTCATATCTTCTTTCACTTCCTTTTTAAAAACCCTTTAACTGGCAGATTTTACGCGTCCCTAGTGGCACAGTGCAGCAACTGTGCTTGTCAACTGAATCTGACATCCCTTTAACTCTCCAGCTGCACTGAGGATTTGTACTGATCATGCCAGTTCAGAAGGTGGTAGACACGTTGGAATCATGGCTGACACAGAATATATAAAAGAAGAAATCCTTATTCTTCTTCTTTTTCCTTCTTTGAACTCAGAAAACGAATATGGCCGCCATGATCATCATGCATCATCACATAAAACGGCGTCATACATGAAAAAGTGCCGCGGAATACAAACGAAATTGACGTGGAATAATCATAAGAGTTTATAGATGTGGGAGAGCGCGCAAATGACTGATGCAAAATAACGACCACAATGGACGAAAACGGACTCACCACACCAGCAGCAAGCGAGCCCCCCTTCAACAGCAGTAAGTGACAAATTTCTTTGTTTCTTTACATCCATCCATCCATCCATCTTCTACCGCTTTTCCGGAGGTCCGGGTCGCGGAGGCAGCAGTTCAAGCAGAGAAGCCCAGACTTCCCTCTCCCTAGCCACCTGCTCCAGCTCTTCAGAGGGGATACCAAGGCGTTCCCAGACCAGCTGGGAGACATAGTCTCTCCACCGAGTCCTGGGTCTGCCCCAGGGTCTCCTCCCAGTGGGACGTGCCTGAAACACCTCAAGTGGGAGGCGTCCAGGAGGCATCCTAATCAGATGCCCATACCACCTCAACTGACTCCTTTCAATGTGGAGGAGCAGCGGTTCTACTCTGAGCCTCTCCCGGATGACTGAGCTCCTCACCCCATCTCTGAGGGTGAGTCCAGCAATCCTACGGAGAAAGCTCATTTCAGCCGCTTGTATCCGCGATCTCATTCTTTCGGTCATTACCCAAAGCTCGTGACCATAGGTGAGAGTAGGAACGTAGATTGACTGGTAAATCGACAGCTTTGCCTTAGAACTAAGCTCCCTCTTCACCACAACAGACCGGTACAACGTCCGCATCACTGCAGATGCTGCTCCAATCCGTCTGTCGATCTCTCGCTCCATTTTCCCCTCACTCGTGAACAAGACCCCAAGATACTTAAACTCCTCCACTTGGGGCAGGAGCCTGTCCCCAACCCGGAGAGGACAATCCACCTTTTTCCGGCTGAGGACCATGGACTCGGACTTGGAGGTGCTGATTCTCATCCCAGCCGCTTCACAGTCAGCGGCAAACCCTCCCAGCAAGAACTGTAGGTCATTGCTGGATGAAGCCAACAGGACAACATCATCTGCAAACAACAGAGATGAGATCCTGTGGTCACCAAGCATGACACCCTCCATTCCCTGGCTGCGCCTAGAAATCCTGTCCATAAAAATTATGAACAGGATTGGTGACAAAGGGCAGCCCTGGCGGAGTCCAACTCTCACTGGGAATGACTCCGACCGAGTGTTGGCAATATGAACTAAACTCTCACAACGGTGGTACAGAAACCGAATAGCTTGTAACAACAAGCCCGATACCCCATATTCCCGAAGCACCCCCCACAAAAATCCACGAGGGACTTGGTCAAATGCCTTCTCCAAGTCCACAAAACACATGTAAACTGGTTGGGCAAACTCCCACGAACCCTCAAGAATTCTCGAGAGGGTAAAGAGCTGGTCCGATGCGCCACGGCCAGGACGAAAACCACATTGCTCCTCCTGAATCCGAGGTTCGACCAACGGCCGGACTCTCCTCTCCAGTACCTTGGCATAGACCTTCCCAGGGAGGCTGAGGAGTGTGATCCCTCTAAAGTTGGAGCACACCCTCCGGTCCCCTTTTTTGAAGAGAGGAACCACCACCCCAGTTTGCCATGCCAAAGGCACTGCCCCCGACCTCCACGCAATGTTGCAGAGGCGTGTCAACCATGACAACCCAACAACATCCAGGGCCTTGAGGTACTCAGGGCGAATCTCGTCCACCCCCGGGGCCCGGCCACCACGGAGATTTTTAACCACCTTGGCGACCTCAGCCCCTGTGATAGGCGAGTCATCCCCCTCGTCCCCAAACCCTGCTTCCTCTGTGGAAGGCGTATCAGTGGGATTGAGGAGATCCTCGAAGTATTCCTTCCACCGCCCGACAATATCCCCAGTTGAAGTCAACAGTGTCCCATCCGCACCATACACAGTGTGGACGGGGAGCTGCTTTCCCCTCCTGAGCCGCCGAACAGTTTGCCAGAATCTCTTTGAAGCCGACCGAAAGTCTTGTTCCATGGCCTCACCGAACTCCTCCCATACCCGGGTTTTTGCTTCAGCAACCACCCGAGCTGCACTCCGCTTGGCCTGCCGGTACACCTCAGCTGCTTCGGGAGTCCCACAAGCCAACCAAGCTTGATAGGACTCCTTCTTCAGCTTAATGGCCCCCTTCACCACTGGTGTCCACCACTTGGTTTGGGGGTTGCCACCATGAGATGCACCGACCACCTTGCGGCCGCAGCTCTGGGCCGCCGCTTCAACAACAGAGGTGGAGAACATGGCCCATTCAGACTCCATGTCTCCAGACTCCCTCGGAATGTGGTTGAAGTTCTTCCGGAGGTGGGAGTTGAAGATCTCCTAGACAGGGGCCTCAGCCAGACGCTCCCAGCACACCCTCACTATACGTTTGGTGTCTACCAGGTCTGAATGGCTTCCTCCTCTGCCATCGGATCCAACTCACCACCAGGTGGTGATCAGTTGACAGCTCTGCACCTCTCTTTACTCGGGTGTCCAAGATATACGGTCGCAGGTCTGATGATACGATAACAAAATCGATCATCGACCTGCGACCTAGGGTGTCCTGGTGCCAGGTGCACATATGGACACCCTTATGCTTGAACATGGTGTTCGTTATGGACAGACTGTGGTTAGCACAGAAGTCCAATAGCTGAACACCACTCGGGTTCAGATCGGGCAGGCCATTCCTCCCAATCACCCCCCTCCAGGTTTCACTGTCGTTGCCCACATGCGCATTGAAGTCCCCCAGTAGGACAATGGAGTCTCCAGGAGGAGCACCCTCCAGCACCCCAGTCACAGACTCCAAAAAGGGTGGGTACTCTGAAACAGCATTTGGTGCATAGGCACAAATGATGGTCAGGACCCGTTTCCCAACCCGAAGGCGCAGGGAAGCAACCCTTTCGTCCACCGGGGAAAACTCCAATATAGAGGCAGCAAGGTGGGGCGATACAAAAATACCCACCCCTGCTCGTCGCCTCTCGCCCGGGGCAACTCCAGAAAAGGCCAAGCTCCAGCCCCTCTCCAGGAGACTGGTTCCAGAACCGGAGCTGTGTGTTGAGGTGAGGCCGACTATATCTAGCCGGTATCGCTCAACCTCGTACACCAGCTCAGGCTCCTTCCCCACCAGAGAGGTGACATTCCACGTACCAAAAGCCAGTTTAGAAAGCTTGGGATCAGTCCGCCAAGGTCTCCGCCTTTGATGTTTCTTTACATTGTACTGATTTTCTGGTTCATATACTTTGAAGATTACAACATGCCCCTTTAGAAAAAATGGTGGTGTGGCAACCCCCACAACAGACTGGGACAGACAGCTCGCTCTTCTGGTTTTTTCCGCTGCATGCTGTGAAGTAATCTGCCATTCATGCATGGTTTCACTGCTGTGATGTTAATGTCCCACTCATGCATTGTGTTCATGCATCCTGTACTGTCTGTGCCTCTCATATGCAAATGCCCAGATCGACTGCTGTGAATGTCTTTGATGTATTGTCTGAGCTGAGTATATAAGCTGTCTGATTTTCATGTTCATTCTCTCATTGCTCTGATTCCTTCAACTGCTGCTGACACACACACTGTGTCTCTTTGCCTGAGAGCCTGAGGAACGCCGCTCCAGTCTGCTCATACTTGGGCTGGGGCGGATGTTCCCATGAAGGCGGTATGATTTAATAAACCTGCTTAAAACTCTCATCGCTACCTTTATTTTATCATCCGCTTCACTGGTGACCCCGAGAATGCACACGCTTTGTGCAACGCAACCTTCTGGTCTGGACGGCCACGCTGGCGACCCTACGCTGACAAAAACACGCTGCCAGCGAACACAGCAGCCTGACGCAAACGATCTGCCCTCCCTTCTGCTTCAGGGAGACCTCGACGCAGAGCCAACACAGGCGAGCTACTCTCCGGACATCACCCACGACTGGGAAAAACGCAGAAAACGTCATGGCGCGACCCTCGCCTGAGATTGGGACGTCCACGCTGGACCGGCCGAGGGACACAGAACGTTTTCTCCCTCTCACCGCTCCTCCTCCCTCTCAGCGATCCCACGCATCTACCCGAGCCTGAAGGACAAAGATCGTCTATTTCCCCTCAACGCTCCAACGCACCATGACTAATCTGCAGCCACAGCTCAACATAGATGTTTATCGGCGCCGACTGCGCCGATCTCCACCAAAATTCCTGACCCTGGTTCTCCTCTCCAGCTGGCCCACCCACGCACGGAGCCCCGGCACACGCACCGGGGGTTACGCGGACGGCGCACCACGCACTGGACACATACGGCTCCACTGACCGCCTTCCTTCTTCGCCGCTGCACAGTGGCCCTTCAGGCTTGCTCGTACACCTGAGGCACACAGCTTGCTCACTGGATTTTATGGTCTTAGCCATGGCGCTCAATGGGAATTCAGCAGTCTGCGGTCCCCGAAGGCTTTAAGGTTGTGCCTGCACCTAAAGTCAACACACCAAGTCCCTCTACTTTTGTTTCTTTTTTTCTTACAGCCGCTACACAGCCTCGCCGCTCCTGTTTTTCTTCATGGCCGCGAGAGGAGACAGAGACTAATTTTTCTTCTTGTGGACCTCCGCACGTTCAACGGGACAGCCCCTCGACGTCGCGGACTAGCAAGCAATTTTTGCGCGGCTCGGACAATTTCACCGTCCCGGCCGGCACATACTACCCCCCTCCTCCCTCCCCCTCCTCCTGCAGAGAGCTTTCCCTGCTCGCTGCCAAAGCTGCAATATCGAGGTCTCGGCCGCCTGCCTTGCCCTCTGGGGGGAGCGGTGTGGCAACCCCCACAACAGACTGGGACAGACAGCTCGCTCTTCTGGTTTTTTCCGCTGCATGCTGTGAAGTAATCTGCCATTCATGCATGGTTTCACTGCTGTGATGTTAATGTCCCACTCATGCATTGTGTTCATGCATCCTGTACTGTCTGTGCCTCTCACACAAGAGTTGCAAATTAGCTAATAGCTATACACTCTATGTGCAACACATCAGATTGTCATTGATTAATTGTCTATGTTTATTGCACTGTCCCTGTCATATGCAAATGCCCAGATCGACTGCTGTGAATGTCTTTGATGTATTGTCTGAGCTGAGTATATAAGCTGTCTGATTTTCATGTTCATTCTCTCATTGCTCTGATTCCTTCAACTGCAGCTGACACACACACTGTGTCTCTTTGCCTGAGAGCCTGAGGAACGCCGCTCCAGTCTGCTCATACTTGGGCTGGGGCGGATGTTCCTGTGAAGGTGGTATGATTTAATAAACCTGCTTAAAACTCTCATCGTTACCTTTATTTTATCATCCGCTTCAGTGTCAAAAAAACAGAACCATTCTTTGTGTAAGTATGTCCAAAGTCCACTTTTGACTGAGTTATGTAATTCCATGTAGCTGCCATGACATTATGCAAATTAGATGTGTAAATTTATTCCTATCTGAAACTTTGGATCATATTTTACATCTTTCTAATTGACAGTAAGCCTTTATCTCTTGCAACTTTCAAGTTATAGCCTTGGAAATCTGAACTATTTTCTTGACAAAATTTTTTCTAACCACTCTTGACCACTAGGGGTTATGGTGCCAAATGGCACCTGGGCCAGTTAGGAGGTTTTAAGTTTGCATTTTCTCTGAGTTTATGCTCCCTTCGCCGTCTATGACTCTCACCAAGATGTTCTCCTCTATGCACTGCTGCAAATGCTCTACCTAAGACTTCTGCCTTTTCTTTGTCTGATACAGCCATCTTGTCCCCATCCACTAGAGTTGGGGCCTTAACGAATACCCTTTTCCCACTCATTTTTTTTAAACATACCCCAGACAACACCTATTTGTTTTCCTACCAAGGGTGGAACACAATTCTCTCCATGTTGACCTTTTCCTGTTTTTAATAATCCTTCAAGCCACTGCCCTTTTCTTTTTATAATCTATTAAATTTCCATTTTCCACCGGGACCAGTGTGAGCGGCACATCCAGTTACTTCTCAGTGAGGCAGCGTGGCTGGCATGTGTGACCCATCCATTCATTCATCTTCTTCTGCTTAATCCTTTTCGGGTCGCGGGGGGGCTGGAGCCTATCCCAGCATCTTTGGACAAGAGGCAGGGTACACCCTGGACAGACCGCCAGTCCATCGCAGGGCCAACACAGAGAGACAGACAACCATTCACTCTCACAGTCATACCTAAGGACAATTTAGAATCCCCAGTTTGTTTCCAATTAACCTAACTTGCATGTTTTTGGCCTGTGGGAGGAAACCAGAGAAATCCCGGAGTAAACCCACACAGACATGGGGAGAACATGCAAACTCCACACAGATCACTGTTGGTCGGGGGCTGGGATCGAACCCAGGATCCCCAGGTCAAGGGTGAGTTGCTGTGCTGCTGCAGAGCTAACCACTTCTCCACCGCGCCGCCCTGTGTGACCCATTGTTTTTGTGTTTTTTGTTTTTTACAGTTTGAATTTTGCATATTCTGAATAATCTGGAATTTGCTGCTGATTG
Source organism: Pholidichthys leucotaenia (assembly GCA_020510985.1). Taxonomy (NCBI): domain Eukaryota; kingdom Metazoa; phylum Chordata; class Actinopteri; order Cichliformes; family Pholidichthyidae; genus Pholidichthys; species Pholidichthys leucotaenia. The sequence continues at coordinate 69,762,736 of CM035849.1, read as the reverse complement.
TAATAAACAATTTAGTGACATGTGTTTGCATCATGATTTTCTATTTTTTCTGTTAAGACACCAGTGGGAAGTGAATCAACAGTACAAACCATTTATCAGAGACTTTGAAAATAATGGCTCATTTTTAAGAAAAAGTAACCAAAACAATTATTTTATTTACTGAAGACTGTATTGTTGGATGTGCCACTGCAGAAGACACTGCACACTTTAGTGATAGTACCAGTATATGGAGGAATTCTGGGCCATATTAACATCTGTACTTTATCATAATAGGTTAGAGCAGGGGTGTCCTATCATATGCCATGGAGGGCCAAGACCCTGCAGGCTTTACCTCCAACCAGTGTCTTCAACAGAAGATTCCACCGAATGTCTTCTACTGACTGCTGATCAGTGAAAAGACCTGCTGAAGAGACTGGGTAGAAGAAAGAACCTGCAGAGTCTTTGGCCCTCCATGGCACATGATTGGACACCCCTGGGTTAGGGTTTAATGGGATTAAACACAAACTGCTTTATGGTTCATAATTCTGTTGACAGACTTACACCAAACCAAAAGTGATTTCTCAAACTGCTGGATTGTTCTTATACAGCTTTTCCAATCTTTTAGTATTTAATTTATGTCACTTGTGGTAATCTTCACATATAAAACAAAAGAGACACATCTGCAAAAATTCCAAGGGTTTATTGTCAAAATTCCCAGTGCAATACTAAATGAATCCATGTATAGTACATTGTTGATGCAGAGAATATATATTTATACAGTATCTACATGCGTGTATCTAGTAAATCAAGTATTATCTATGTAACCTTGTGACTGCATTATTTTAATTGCTTTTAATCCTAGATCAAGTTCATTTTGGCCTAAAATGCATCATAATTGTCAAATATATCTCATTACACCTAACTCAGTACTGTTTACCTTTTGAATATATATTTTGTGGCTAATATAACCCCATAATGACAACCTGGCGATCAAGTTTTGGCAGCTGAACAGTTTTTTCCATGACACCACCACAGACTCAGTGCTGCTGGAGCAGTACATGACATGATGTCTCAACAGTCTGTCCATGATTTTCACGCAGATCAGAGCAATTTGTTGCACAGGAAGCTAAACATTTCTACAGACATTCTTAAGTTCTATAACCACTGATCGTTTGTGAACCTGGGGTGACATCAGTGAGAGGCTGTGTTAAACGCCCAGAGCGACGGTTTGAAGAGGTAATTTTCCCACAACAGAGCCATCTGAAACACACACAACATACATATTTCAGTACCTAACAGCGATAACTTGCAGGTATTACAATGTAGTACTACGTACTTAAAGCAAACTAGCATTAGCAATCATTAGCTTACCGTCATATGTGATCTAGTTCGTATCCTCACGTCTTCCGCTCTATTGCTTCCTAAACGCTCCAGTACTTTTCCAGAGTGTTTTGTCTCACTTCCTGTCCCCTTCTCTGGTGGTCCTTTTTGGCCTTTACGCTGACAAAAAGCCAGAGACTGAGGAGTCCCCTTGTACAGCCGCCATGTTATGTTTTGCTTGTGTCACATGTTTTATGTCATGGGAGTGTGGCGCCACCTTGCTGTAAAAAAATCCCACAAACCCCAGGCATAACCAGTTGCAACGGAAACAGAAGCGAACCAAGTAAAGTAGAGTAGAGCAGAGTAGAGAAAGACAGAGTGGGTACTAGTGGAAAAGGGCCTTTACAGAAAATACAGAACACTTACGGTTGGTGTTCGAGGGTGAGCATCGCCCAGCGAATGCGTGAAGAGACACGTGTAGCCACGCTGGTGTCCCACAGCCGAAATCGTTACATGGATGCAAGGGAACCACGACAAATACGGAGTGGCTAAACGTGGTAATGGAGCTGACAGTTAACTGATGAAAAACACAGTCAGTCAAAGACCCAGCAGTGCGTGACTGGCAAAAGGCTGCTTAAGTACACGCACTGCTGGAGATGATGTGATTGTGGGCACCTGGGCGAGAGCAGAGAGATGGCACAGGGAGTGGGAACAGCTGGTGATAATGAGTGGGGGGGGGGCGTGGTTGGACCGGCCGCCTGTCAGCCAGCGTTCACAGGAGAGTGAGCCAAAGAGAGCTGGCTCACAGCTGCTGGCCAGAGAGCAGAGACTATGGTAAAGGAAGCATACTGAAATACATAGTAAACACACATAAACAGCGGCACCTAAACCCACAGGGAGGTCAGGACCGAGCCGGAGAAACCAAGCCGGCTCGGCTCCTGACAGTGTCTCTCTGTGTCTGTCATGAATATAGGACTCGGTGAAAGATCATAGGCCTATGATGTTGAGAACTCCTTACTGGCCTGGGTGGCTGACATCTTGGCCGTGGCAAGATGTGTAGAGTGATGATATAGAGTGAAGTGATGATATAGAGCAAAGTACGGGGAGACAAAGAAGAGTGATGTCTGAAGATAAGATAAGATAAGATAAGCCTTTATTAGTCCCACAACGGGGAAATTCCAGGATTGCAACAGCACAGGGATAGCAACACTCAGAGCAACAATCAGAAGGCAAGAAAAAAACAAGCAAGCAAGAGCAGCTAATATACATATGTACATATTACTATAAAATATATACAGTATATATACACACACACACAGACACACAGTGCAGAGCATTGTAGCTGGATGGAATAAATATATGAATATATGAACACACAGTGCAGAGCATTGTAGCTCTGAGTTGAGGTTCGATTGGACACAGCAATGATGATAGAAGGACTCTATCTGGATAGGAGCTGTAGTCCTTCTATCACCACTCTATATATCTTGGCCGTGGCACTCTATATATATAAATTCCATCCCTGAAAAACAAACCACATCATCACTCTATATACATATAATTCAAGAAATCGCTGTGTGTCTGTCTGTCACGACCATACAACTTTCTAAAATATCATAGGATCACCTATGACGTGCTTATGATGTCTACATGATGTCTATATGATGTCATATAGGCACCATAGTATAGTGATGTCTGTGTGTGATCAAAGGCAGGCATCACTTACAATCATAGCACTCGCTATGACATCAAAGCTCAAAGGCAGGCATCAATGACATCATCAAAGATCACAGGACTCACTATAACATCATCAAAGATCAAAGACAGGCATCACTGAACGAGTCGTGATGCACTTGCTTACACCTGCTTTCTACAGGCATGCAGAAATACTTGCTTATACTTGGTATCTACGGGCATGCACAGGTATGCACTAGGCTCGTGCATACCTGTGCGTACCATACCATACCATAGCGAGTGCTATGATTGTAAGTGATGTCTGCCTTTGATGATGTCGTAGCGAGTCCTATGATCGTGAGTGATGCTATGATCGTGAGTGATGCTATGATCGTGAGTGATGCCTGCCTTTGATCTTTGATGAAATCATCACGAGTCCTATGATCATGACACAGACTGTGACACAGACAGAGATTTCTTGAATTATATATAGAGTGATGATCCATCATAAGGAAAACAGCTACTTCCAGGAATGGATGGTTTTTGCACACATGGAGAGCTGTTCAGAGCTTATCGGGGCTCCTTGTACAAAGATATAGAGTGATAATCAAGTCAGTGGCGGTAACGCACCTGTAAGCTGGTTGCCAACCACCAATCAAATCTAGAAGAAGAAGAAGATCATAAGGATAGAGTGATGATACAGAGTGAAGTACGTGGCGGTAATGCACCTGTAATCTGTTTGCCAACCATCAATCAAATGTAAAAGAAGAACATTTAAGTGTGACAAACATACAAAAACATAATCAAGTCTGTGGCAGTAATGCACCTTTGAGCTGGTTGCCAACTGCCAATCAAATCTAAGAGAAGAAGGAAAAAAAGAGAAATCAGGAAGGGGCAAACACTTTTTCACACCACTGTACTTTTGGCAGCAAGTAAAAAAACTGTTACAAGGAAATGGTTGAAAGTTGAATCACCCACCATTGAAGAATGGTTGGACATCCTACAGGACTAGTACATACCCGTGCATACCCGTCCATGCCCGTAGAAACCAAGTATAAGCAAGTATTTCTGCATGCCCGTTGCTGAAGCGTCTATTCCTGTCTCAGACAGTCATGCCTGCGGCGTACTGCTTGAAGCTGAGGTGTTTCATCTTCACGGCATCTTTTCTGACGTGCAGCAGTTCTCCTCATTCTATTGCTCTCCATCTGGTGGGTCTTCTCCTTCTTCTTCATTCAGACCACTGGTTGAGGAATAGGTGCATCGTAATTCCAGTTCATGCACAGGATCATGAAAATAGATCTGAGCAAAAAGTGGCTTTCGACCCTGTTCAGAAAGGCCCATGCATGCCCATAGAAACCAAGAGGGATTGGTGCGTCGTAATTCCAGTTCATGGACAGGATCATCTGACTATAAATTTAAGAAATCTCTGTGTGTCTGTCTGAGCAAAAAGTGTCTTTTGATCCTGTTCAGGAATGCCCCTGCATGCCCGTAGAAACCAAGAAACCGGAGCACCAGGAGAATATCAGCGCGTTGCTTGGCATTACACATTTGTAGTGTTGACTGGCATTCTTCAAGGTCACACATTTTTACCATGTCAGCACCTCTTTAAAAACCAGATTGCTCAGAAAGTGATGCTTTTGCTTAGTTTCTTCATCTTGATCAAGAATACAAAGACTGCTTGATCTGGCAACTGTGCTCGCGGCAACATAGAATTGGCCATGGTAGAACAAATCTGTTGTGCAGAAAACACCAATGCGCTGTAAAGACTGGCCCTGTGACTTATTCACCTTTGCAATTTTGAGCCATATGGCATCATAAAGACACATTAGTCTAGGCATTGTGAATGATGGTCTATATGACATCATAAAGACACATTTGTCTATAGGACGGCATCGCGAGTCCTATGTTTCCTGATATCATTGGCTCATCATAGGACATCATGCAGACATCACAGGGCGTCCTATGATGTGCTATGTCTAAATGATGTCATATAGAAATCATATCTTTGACGGCGTCGCGAGTCCTATGATGCCTGAGATCATAGGATCATCATAGGACATCAGGCAGACATCATTGGCCATCCTATGATGTCCTATGATCGTGACAGACACACAGATTTCTTAAATTTCTAAATAGATCTTTACATTATGGAATAATTGTCGTTCGTCCTGAGTGCAACAAGAAAAGTTCTATTGGATTTGGTCTAAATGGACAGAGTACGGAAAACCCATGCAATCTGATTTCACTTAAACGTATATGTAAATTGGGATCTCCTTCATTGATCTCTTTTTTTATGTTGTCTTATGACAGCCTAATCACTGATGTCATGCATTTCCTTGTGATGAAAATTGTCGAAACGCCTTTAGTGATTAAATAAAAATGGAAAAAAAAAACTTTCCATCTACCAGTTACAATAGTGTCATGTGTTTTCTGACACACACACCCCCACCTCCGGAAAAATATGTTTGCCAAGGTCTTTAAGCCAAAGGAAACACTGTAAGTTGTGTGATATTAACATCATAACATCATACTCAAGCATACCTGTGCACACCTGTGCATGCCCGTAGAAACCAAATATGAGCAAGTATTTCTGCATGCCCGTAGAAAGCAAGTGTAAGCAAACATTTCTGCATTCCTGCCTTTGACCTCTGACATGGTTACCATGGCAACAGTAACCATGGTGATGCCTGCCTTTGATCTTTGACATGGTTACCATGGCAACAGTAACCCTGGTGAAACCTGCCTTTGTCTTTGATGTCACCACTTGTTCAGTGATGCCTGCCTTTGATCTTTGATGATGTCATAGCAAGTCCTATGATCATGAGTGACGCCTGCCTTTCATGTTTGATGTCATAGCGAGTCTGTGATCTTTGATGATGTCATAGCGAGTGCAAGCTGGTTGTCAACTGCCAATCAAATCTAAAAGAAGAAGAAGAAGAAGAAGAAGAAAAAGAAGGGGAACTCCTTGGCTGTCGCAGTTGCCACGGCCAAGATGTGGCGTGATGATATAGAGTGAAATGATGATATTGAGTGAAGTACGAGGAGGCGAAGAAGAGTGATGTCTGAAGATAGAGTTGAGGTTTGACTGGACACAGCAATGATGATAGAAGGACAACAGCTCCTGACCAGATGGCGTGATGACGTAGAGTGAAGTATGTGGCGGTAATGCACGTGTAAGCTGGTTGCCAACCGCCAATCAAATCTAAAAGAAGAAGAAGAAGAGGTGATGATTTCGAGTGAAGTACGTGGCTGTAATGCACCTGTAAGCTGGTTGCCAACTGCCAATCAAATCTTAAAGAAGAAGAAGATGCACCTGTAAGGGGTCAGGCTCAGATGACATAATGCTACACACTCTTGTACAGTAGGTGGCGGTATGCACCTTTCAGTTGTTTGCTATCTGCCAGTAACCGAGAGAAGAAGAAGATATAGTGTGATGACAATCAAGTCAGTGGCAGTAATGCACTTCTAAGCTGGTTGCCAACCACCAATCAAATCTAAAAGAAGAAGAAGAAGAACAGTGATGCGGGTGACAACAACAAAACCTGGAATGCTGATGATTTCGAGAGAAGTACGTGATGGTAATGCACCTGTAAGCTGGTTGCCAACCACCAATCAACTCTAAAAGAAGAAGAAAATATAGAGGTCCTTATAAGAACTTATAAGAACTCCTTATACAAAGAGGCTGGCTGGCACAGCTATTGACGCCGCCGGGGACGCAGTCCAGGGATGGATGTTTTTTTTCACATATGGGGGAGCTGTTCCGAACTCCTTATAAGAACTCCTTATACAAAGATATAGAGTGATGGAATACATGTAGTGTGTGGCGGTAATGCACCTGTAAGCTGGTTGCCAACCACCAATCAAATCTAAAGAAGAAGATATTAGTGCATACCCGATCATACCTGCGCATGCCCGTAGAAACCAAGTACAGGCAAGTATTTGTCTGCTCGTAGAGAAAAATTCTGACTTTTGATGCATAGAGTGATGTTTACTGAGAAGTACATGGCGGTAAGGACTACAGCTCCTGACCAGACAGAGTGATGATACAGAGTGAAGTACATGGTGTTAATGCACCTATAAGCTGGTTGCCAACCACCAATCGAATCTAAAAGAATAATAAAAAGAAAGCAGGTGTAAGCAAGCACGTCACCAATCATTCAGTAATGCCTGCCTTTGATCTTTGAAGACATCACAGCGAGTCCTATGATTTTTGATAATGCCATCATGTAGACACCATAGGCTGATGGCATAGCGAGTCTGATGATGTCTGCATTCGATGTTTGATGATGTCATAGCAAGTCCTATGATCTTTGATGATGCCATAGCAAGTCCTATGATCACGAGTGATGCTTGTGTTTGATCTTTGATGTCCTATGATTGTGAGTGTCAGTGATGCCTGCCTTTGATCTTTGATGTCCTATGATCGTGAGTGATGCTTGCCTTTGATCACACACAGACAGACACACACAGATTTTCTTGAATCACTCTATACTATGGTGTCTATATGATGTCATACGGCATCATGTAGAGATCATAGGAACATCATAGGCGATCCTTTGATCTTTTAGCGAGTCCTGTGGTCGTGACAGTGTCTTTATGATGTCATAGAGACATCATGTAGAAATAATAGGAACATCATAGGTGATCCTATGGTCTTTTAGCGAGTCCTATGGTCGTGACACACAGACATTTCTTGAATTATATATAGAGTGATGATGATAGAGTGATAATAATCAAGTCAGTGGTGGTAATGCACCTGCAAGCTGATGGCCAACAACCAATCAAATCTAAAAGAAGAAGAAGAGTGATATCACGTACGTGGTGGTAATGCACCTGTAAGCTGGTTGCCAACCGCCAATCAAATCTAAAAGAAGAAGAAGAGGCTGGAGCTCCGCTCCTTGTACAGGGATGTGGAGTGATGATGGTCGGGTCGATGGCGGTAATGCACCTGTAAGCTGGTTGCCAACTGCCAATTGAATCTAAAAGAAGAAGAAGAGGCTGGAGCTCCTTATGGGAGCTCCTTGTGCAGGGATGTGGAGTGATGATGCTCGGGTCGATGGCAGTAATGCACCTGTAAGCTGGTTGCCAACTGCCAATCAAATATAAAAGAAGAGGAGGCTGGCGCGTTGAACCGGAGTGGCGTGGCCGGGTTGTGGGTGGACGGGAGATGGCCTTGCGGGCGGCGGAGGGTGATGGAATGGGGAGTGGACTGGGAGGAATGGAGGTAGAAAGCGGGAAAGAGGAAGTTTGGAGTTCGGTGGAGTCGAAAGAAGCAAACGTAAATGTAAAGAAAATCAATCAAGAGCATAATCAAGTGGTGATGAATCAGAAGATGAACAATCCTGGAATAAACAGGAGTGTAATCATTAAACTTACTCAGGAAGGGGCATCATTTCTTGAGTGGAACCCAATAAAGCTCACAAATGCAATTAATAAGTTACTTGGAGAAGTTTTAAATGCAAGAATTCTTCATAGCGGTTGAAGTTCGATTGGACACTGCAATGATAGAAGGACTACAGCTCCTGACCAGATAAGAGTGATGATATAGAGTGAAGTATGTGGTGGTAATGCACCTGTAAGCCGGTTGCCAACTGCCAATCAAATGTAAAAGAAGAAAAGTGGTTCATTACTAGTTACATGTAAAGATAGTGTTCAACAAAGAAAAGCTATCAGAGTCAATAAGATGGAGGGGGAAAATGTGCAGTGTTCAGTATTGAAAGGAAATAAGGCAATGAGAGGAGTGATATCGGGAGCATTTCAACGGCTGTCTCAACTGATGAAATGATGAAAAACTTAACGGGAGCAAAAGTGACAGAGGTACAAAGACTGAAAATTAATAGAAATGGTGAAAAATGTGATAGTCTGTCAGTAATGTTAAAATTTGATGAAACAAGACTGCCAAGTGAGGTATATATTGGCTATATATGGGCTATCAATTCAGACTTTACGTTCCTCCTCCACTCAGATGTTTCAAATGTCAAAAGTTTGATCATGTAGCAGTGATATGCAAAGGTAGTCAACAATGTGCCAGATGCTCCGGTGAACATGAAACTGGCAAGTGTGAAAGAGGAGCCCATTTAAAGTGCTGTAACTGCGGTGGTGAACATAGCGCTGCATACTGAGGTTGTGAAGCCAGCAAAAGAGCAGCAGAAATTCAGCAGGTAAAAAGTCTTCCAGGGATTAACATATGCAGAAGCTGCGAAAAAGGTGCCAGCTAAAAAAGTGGGAGTGGACTCTTAACAGGGAAAATGTGCAGGCTTGCAGTGCATGCAGTAGAATTAAGGAAGATACTCTGGTTATGAAGGAAAATAATTTTGTTTTGTTTGTGGTGATAAACTGCACTGCGCAGACTTCCAAGAAAACAGAAAAAAATCAAAATCATTGTGAAAGCAACAGAAAAATATCTTGGCATTAATGGGCTACATTGGGAAGCAGTTGATGACTTGTTAAGTGGGAGATCTTTAAGTTCACAGACATCATGGTCTAGTGGATCATAACGGTAATCACGATTTTGCAATGCCAGGAGTTTAACATCAAATGGGCAAGAATTCAAAAAGTTTATATCTGATATGCAAGACAAACCCCAGGTAATCTGCATACAGGAAACATGGCTAAAACCTCAGTTGCATTTTGTCATTCAAGGATACACATCTATAAGGAACAACAGGGAAACTGGTAGAGGAGGGGGTGTAGCAACTTCTTTGCATAATGGAACAAATTACAAAGTAATGGACATAGGGAAAGAATATTAATCAATAATGGTTAAAATATGGGCAGTAAAAAATGAAATATCAATTATTAATTACTATAATCCATGTAGCAGATTGACAGTTGACATTTCGAACACTGTAAATAGACAAGCACAGGGTAAGGTGGTGTGATTTAGGGATTTTAATGCACGTAACACACTGTGGGGTAGCAGGAATATAGATATAAATGGCACAGTCATTGAGGATTTTTTAGAGGACAGGGACTTAATATGCATGAATGATGGGAAAGGTACTAGATTTAGCAGTAATCTAGTCATAGAAAGTGTGTTTGACCTAACTTTGGTTTCAAATGTGATTGCAGGAATCACATCTTGGAAGTTAAGTCGGTCAGCTAATGGCAGTGATCATTACCCAATAAGAGTTAAAATTGGTCTAGAAGCGGGGGAAGAAGGGATGCAGTCTGGTACAACATGGAAATTGGAAAAGGCTGACTGGGATAAATTTAAACATCTGTGTAAGACTAAACGTGAGCAACAAAATAGTGAGGGCATTACTGATTGGGAGAAATTTAGTAAAAGTGTCAGTGTGATTATAATAGAGTCTGCAAATCAAACAATACCAAAAACAACAGGTTATAGACAACGAAAGAATCTTCCTTGGTGGGATGATAATTGTAATAAAGCAATTAAAAACAGAAATAGGACATTGCGACAAGTGAAAAAGTGTCATACTTTGGAAGCAGTGATTGAATACAAACGGTGTCAGGCAACCATCAGGAAAACAATTAAAACAGCTAAGCGTTTATGTTGGAGACAGTATTGTAATACTATAGGAAGAGAAACACAGCTACCAGATATTTGGGGAATGATTAAGAAAATGAGTGGTATTAGAAAAGAGTACAAAATACCAGTGTTAGACAGGAATGGGGAAATAGCTATTACTAATACAGACAAAGCAGAACTTTTGGCACAAACTTTAGTGAAGATTCATAGTTCAGAAAACCTGCCAAACTCAATTAGACAAAACAGGGAAAGCACTTTATCCAAACACCCACATGTAAACATAAGGAAGAATACTTCAGGGGACACGATAGATCTGCCATTCACCCTATCGGAATTGAAAAGGGCTATTCTGAAATTGAAGCAGTCTTCACCAGGGAAGGATGGCATATGTTATAGGATGTTGTCGCACATGGAGGAGAGTGCATTTCAAACAATATTAAAGCTATTTAATAAAGTTTGGGAAACTAAGAAGATTCCAAGAGCATGGAAACAATCAGTTATAGTACCAGTCTTAAAGCCAGGGAAAGATTCATCAGATCCCAATAATTACAGGCCAATAGCGCTTACCTAGCAGTTAGGAATAACAATGGAAGAAATGGTGACTGAAAGGCTGAATTACATTTTGGAAGGGAGGGAATGTCTTTCTTCTTTTCAAAGTGGGTTCTGAAAAGGGAGAAATACTATGGATTCCATTTTGCACCTAGAATCTGAAATTAGGAAAGCCCAGGTCAATAGGGAAAATGTGATAGCTGTCTACTTTGATGTAGAAAAAGTGTATGACATGCTGTGGAAGGAAGAGTTGCTGATTTAATTAAATCAATTTGGAATTGAAGGTGATTTATACAGTTGGGTATTAGATTTCCTGAATGATAGAATGATTGAGGTAAGAGTTGGTACAGACTACTACAAAACATATCAAGTTGAAAATGGTACCCCCCAAGGACGCGTGTGTAGCCCTGTTTTAATATTATGATTAATGATATTTTTGAAGCAGTCAATAGTGGAATAGGGTAGGCCTTGTATGCAGATGATGGGGCTTTATGGATAAGGGGACATAGTCTTGTGTACATTCAGAGGAAAATACAGGCAGCAATAGACCAGGTTAAACAATGGGCAAACTGGTGGGCTTTTAAATTATTGGTCTCAAAGACAAAAATAATTTTCTTCTCTAAAAGTCACAAAAGAAATTTCTTTAAATCTTTATGGCCAAAAGTTAGAGCAAGTAAAGGTAGTTCAGTATTTAGGTGTGTTATTTGATGAAAAACTAACTTGGAAGCAGCATTCTGAAAACAAACTAAAAGAAAATGTAAGAAAATAAATAATATTTTGAGATGTCTGGCAGGACAGGACTGGGGGGCCTCTAGGGCCTCTCTGTTGAGGGTGTATCAAGGACTAATGACAGCAACACTAGACTATGGATGTGTTGCGTTCATGTCGGTTGCTGATTGTCACCTGAACCAACTGGACATAGAGCAGACAAAGGCTCTTAGGATATGTTGTGGTGCATTTAAAACTTCTCCATTATCAGCAGTCCAAGTAGAGATGGGTGACATATGTCCTTAAGATTAAGAAGAACAAAATTAATGCTGGCATACTGGATCAACTTGAAGGGGTATAAGAGGTCATATCCTGCAAAAGCTATTCCCGATGATGGCTGGGAATGCAATGAGTCTGTAGCTTTGGATGGATAAGTGATGCGATTGCTGAGCAGCCAGGATTAAAATACATGGATTTTAGCCCCAATGGTCCTGTGGTCTGTTATTCCTCCATGGCTTTTTAAAATGTCAATGGTAGATTTTGAAATACAACAATTGAAGAGGCAACATAAGCAATCAGCAACAGATTATATAGTGCATAAATATATTGAACAGAACTTCAGAAACAGGCTGATAGCATTTACCGATGGTACCAAGGATCCTACAACTGGTTGTAGTGGAGCTGCGGTATACATTCCTCAGTATAAAATATCTATCAATAAAAGAACCAGCTATCACTTATCAGTATACACAGTTGAGCCATTATATTAGCTTTACAGTGGTTGGAGATAAATTATAGGAATAATGCTATCATTGCTTCAGATAGTTGGGCAACTCTCAAGAGTGTTCAGTCAATGCAGTCGTGTAGGCAGGACCTAATTGTAGAAATCCACTCCTTAATTTACAACCTCTACAGTCAAGGTCAGTCAATAAACTTTCTTTGGGTTCCAGCCCATGTTGGGATAGAGCGTAATGAGGCTGAGGATTTATTAGCAAAGCAATCATTAGAATTTGAAACTATAAATCTGGAACTCTCACTCAGTAAGGCAGAAGGCAAATCAATAATTAAAAATCATATAGTGGAAAAGTGGCAAAAATATTGGGACTCAATAGATACAGGAAGGCATCTTTATGACATTCAAAAGTGGGTGGACTCTGGAATTGGAATTGGCAGAAACAGGAAAGAGGGGATACTAATCACCCAATTAAGAATAGGGCATACTACTTTGAACCAGACGCTACATAGAAGAGGTAAACACCCAACTGGCAGCTGTGCACATTGTGGTTTTCCGGAAACAGTTCAGTACGTTTTGTTGGAATGTCAGGGATACCAGGAACAAAGGAAACATCTGATTGTAGTAATGGAGACGGCTAATTTGTTTTTTTTGTTTTTTGGGTTTTTTTGGAAAACATGTTGGGAACTTTAGTCAGGGTAATATATATGTGGGTCTATTTGGATATGAAGACCATGACTGTTTCATTTAGGTATGATCAGATTCCTCCATGCAGCTCTGTCCTTTGCCTTCCGCTGCCAAAACCTCCTGACCTTGCTAACCCGGCGACATCCGAGCCGGTATGAGTTGCTTTCTGACTGACCATTTCATGAAACTGCTTGCAAAGTACTTGAGTACTGCTAGCTTTTGCTGGACTAGTGGTACATTCTTGGCAGACAGAGGTATTATTTGTGGCAAGGACAGGCCAAGACAAACTGACTTCAGTATCTGTTGCAGTGACTGACCAGATGTTTATTTCTGCGTCTTTGTGTAGTGCATGTCACGATGCACTGACTGGCTAAAGTCCACCACAGACCTTGCAACAGATGTGCTTATTTGCCAGGATGTCCAGTCTCACCCTGTGTAACTGGGAGTGGTCCACCACAGACTTGTGACAGGTATTGTTTTTAGTTCTACCAGAATGCCCAGTTTCATCTTCCATGCGTTCGGAGTTGCCGGTTGAGTCACCGACAGCCCAACCCATGAGACAGGTAGTACCGGTTTTCATCATTAATCTTCTTCTTTTAGATTTAATTGTCAGTTGGCAACCAGCTCACAGGTGCATTACCGCCACTGACTTGATTAACATCACTCTATTTATTTGTATAAGGAGTTCTTATAAGGAGTTCTGAACGACTCCTTATGTGTGAAAAAATTATCCATCCTCATGCGAGGAATGGCTGCCTCCGTGGCAATGAAACTAGGGCATTCCTCAGTCCTTCTTTTTCTTCTTTTAGATTTGATTGGTGGATGGCAACCAGCTTACAGGTGCATTACCACCACCTACAGGACTATGCTGTATCACTGTCATGGAGTCATTACTCAATTTGACAATTCGTCTTATCACTTTATACTGTATTCTTCTTCTTCTTCTTTAAGATTTGATTGGTGGTTGGCAACCAGCCTACAGGTGCATTATCTGCATCATCTGGTCAGGAGCTGCAGTCCCCACCACCACGCACTCCACTAAGCAAACATCACTCCATGTATCAAAAGTCAGAATTCCTCTCAGCCGGCAACCTCCTCCTCGTCCTCTCCACTCCACATCCGCACAAGAAGCTTCTACAAGGAGTTCTGAACAGTCCTCCTCTTCTTCTTCCCCTTCTCCAAACAGTGAGAACTCCATGTCCACACGATGTCCACAACACTCCCATCTGGCCATCACTCCACAAGGAGCCCCCACAAAGAGCTCCAAACAATCTTCCCCTTCTTCCTCTTCAAACAGTGAGATCTCCATGTCCACATGACGTACACAACTCTCCATCTGATCCCACTCTATATTCTATGAGTCATCTTTTTCTTCTTCTTGTTTTCGATTTGATTAGCGGTTGGCAGCCAGCTTACAGGTGCATTACCGCCATGTACTTCACTCTATATCATCACTCTATGTGGTCAGGAGCTGTTGTCCTTACCACCACGTACTTCACTCAGAAAATGTATGTCGTTCGTTGCATCGTGTATGTATGTCGTTCGTCGCATCGTCACTTCCTTGTGGTAACGTATCGTCATTTCCTGTTTTGCTGTCTGCCTGTGTGGTTTGCCTGTGTGGTTGCTCTCCAGCCACTAGCTATGGCTACTAGCTCTCTTTCCTCTCCTCCTCTGGTGTGCTCTCTCTGTCAGATGTTTAGCTACACCTCTGCCTCTTTTAGTGATAACGGTAAATGTAATAAATGTTGTCTTTTTGAGGCGCTCGAGGCGAGGTTGTCTGATTTGGAATCCTGGCTCCACTGCATTGAAACACCATCTGCGCCAGTTAATCTTGACGGACGCCCATTAGCTGCAGCGGAGCTAGCTAGCTTAGGCCCCCCTGTCAGCGGTCCCTCGGCTCTCCTCAGCAGCGAGGAGACTGGGTGGGTGACGGTGAGAAGGAAGCCTAGTCGCAAAGCCCCAGTTCACCACCAACCTGTTCACGTCTCTAATCGTTTTTCCCTGCTCAGCGACACACCCGCTGAGGAAAAAACTCTGATCATTGGCGACTCTGTAGTCAGAAACGTGAACCTAGAGACTCCAGCGGCCATAGTCCAATGCATTCCTGGGGCCAGAGCAGGCGACATCGAGTCAAATTTGAAAATGCTGGCTAAAAGTAACTGTAAATATTCCACAATTGTTATTCACGCCGGCATTAATGACATCCGTCTCCGGCAGTCGGAAGTCACGAAACTTAATATAGAATCGGTGTGTGACTTTGCAAAACGATGTCTGCCACTGTAGTATTCTCTGGGCCCCTCCTCAATCTGACCAGTGATGACATGTTTAGCCGCTCGTCATCCTTGAACCGCTGGCTGTCTGGGTGGTGTCCTAAAAATGACGTGGGCTACATTGACAATTTGAGCTCTTTTTGGGGAAAACCTGGTCTTATGAGACAAGACAGTGTCCATCCCACTTTGGATGGTGCTTCTCATTTATCTAACAATCTGGCATCTTTTTTTTATCCAAATTTCCAAAACCCTGACTACTCAGAGTTGGGACCAGGAAGCAGAGTCGCAGTCTTACACGCCTTTCTGCAGCTCCTCTTCATCCGCCACCCCTCAGCTTAGCCCCTGACTTCCCCATAGAGAATCGTTGTCTGCTCCCTCCAAAGTGAATAAAAATATAATGTATAAGCATCCCAAAGTGATAAAGCAAAATATTGGTAAAACTCAAATTAAACATAAAGCCTCTAAATTGAATGATTTGGCCTCTGTTCCTCCTCATAATTTAAAAATTAAATGTGGTTTATTAAATATTAGGTCTCTAACTCCCAAGTCTCTGTTAGTCCATGATCTGTTACTTGATCATCAGATTGATTTAATTTCCCTTACAGAGACTTGGTTAGGGCAAGAGGATTATGTTGGTTTGAATGAATCAACTCCCTCTGGTTATTTAAACTGTCAAAATCCCAGAAGTTCTGGTCCTGGAGGAGGAGTAGCAACAATTTACCATTCCAAATTACTAGTTAATGTAAAGCAAAAAACATGTTATAATTCCTTTGAGGGCCTGGTCCTCAGTATTGGGCACTTTAGCAATTTTAGGTTAAACCCAATTTTATTTGCCATAGTTTATCGTCCCCCATCAACCTACTCAGAATTTTTATCCGAATTTGCTGATTTCTTAGCTGATTTAGTGCTGAAATCTGATAGAATTATTATAGTAGGGGACTTTAATATACATGTGGATGTAGATAGTGACTGCCTTAATGTGGCTTTTAATTCAATATTAGACTCGATTGGGTTTTCTCAGAAAGTAGGAAATTCTACTCATTACCTCCACCATACATTGGACCTTGTTCTGACATATGGCATAGAAATAGAAAATCTTGTAGTGTCTCCTCATAACCCTGTACTGTCAGACCATTGTCTGTTAACCTTTGATTTTACTATTTCTGACTATTTGGCTCCTAAAGAAAAATATTATTACAGTAGATGCCTCTCAGATGATGCTGTTTCCAAATTTATGCAGATTGTTTCCTCTATGCCATGTGTCAACACAACGGAAATAAGCTATAGACAGCTTGCTCCTTCTGTAATTGATAACATGGTGGATAGTGTTTCAGCTTCACTGCATCAGGCTCTAGACTTGGTGGCCCCCTTAAAAAAGAAAAAGTCTAATCCAGAGATTTCTAAATCCTTGGTTCAACACAGAAACTCGTAGCTTAAAACAGAAGAGTCGTCAATTAGAAAGAAAATGGCGCTCTACTAATTTAGATGAAATCTATTTAGCTTGGAGAAATCATCTTTTAATTTATAAAAAATCTCTTAGAAAAGCTAGAACAAGTTATTACTCTGCATTAATCGAAGAGAACAAGAATAATCCCAGGTTTCTTTTCAGTACTGTAGCCAGGTTGACAAAGAGTCAGGACTCTGTCAATCCTAGCATTCCCTTAGAGCTTACTAGTCAGGACTTTATGAACTTTTTCAATAATAAAATTTCATCCATCAGAGATAAAATCAATCAGATTCTTCCTACAGTTAACTTAAATACAGTAACTACTACAACTCCTTCTATTGATGTCTGTCTTGATGAGTTTACTCCAATCGACCTTTGTGAGTTAGACAAAATAGTTTCCTCATCCAAACATTCAACTTGTCTTTTAGACCCTATTCCTACCAGGTTATTTAAAGAAGTCTTCCCACTTATTGGTAGCTTTATTCTTCATATAATCAGTTCTTCATTAACTTTAGGCCATGTACCGCAGGCTTTTAAAACGGCTGTAATTAAACCCTTACTCAAAAAGCCAATGCTAGATCCAGGAGCTTTAGGCTAACTATAGACCAATCTCTAATCTCCCTTTTCATTTCAAAAATCTTAGAAAGAGTTGTTGCTATGCAATTATTTGACCACCTGCAGGGAAATGGTTTACTTGAAGAGTTTCAATCTGGGTTTAGAATCCATCATAGTACTGAAACAGCCTTAGCGAAGGTCACTAACGACCTCCTCATTGCATCTGATAATGGACTAGTTTCTGTACTTGTCCTTTTAGACCTTAGTGCAGCTTTTGATACTATCGATCATAATATTCTACTTGATAGATTAGAACACTATGTTTGGACTTAATGGAACTTCGTTGCAGTGGTTTTAGATCTTATTTATCTGATAGGTTCCAGTTTGTTCATGTAAATAATGAGTTTTCTTTTCAACTCAAAGCTTAGTCATGGAGTTCCACAGGAGATCTGTGCTAGGCCCTACTCTATTTAGTTTATATATGCTTCCGTTAGGCAACATTATTAGAAAGCACTGTATACATTTTCATTGATTATGCAGATGACACACAATTATACCCTGTCAATGAAGCCAGATGATAGTAATCAATTAGCCAAGTTAGAAGCCTGTCTTAAGGAAATCAAAGCTTGGATGACTTGTAATTTCTGCTATTAAATTCAGATAAGACTGAAGTCATTCTTGTTGGTCCAAAAAACCTTAGAATATTCCTTTTCCAAATCAAACTTTCAGTTTTGGATACGGTTACTCCTTTCTCTTAATAGCTCTGTGAGGAACCTTGGAGTTATTTTTGATCAGGATTTGTCATTCAATTCAACATATTAAATTTGTTTCTAAGACTGCCTTTTATCATTTGCATAATATTGCCCAAGATTAGGAGCAGCCTTGTCTCAGAGTGATGCTGAGAAGCTGATCCACGCTTTTGTTAGCTCGAGATTAGATTATTGTAATTCTTTATTATCAGGCTGTCCTAAAACATCTTTAAAAAGTCTTCAGCTGATCCAAAATGCTGCAGCAAGAGTTTTAACAGGTACTAGAAAGAGAGATCATATCTCTCCGGTTTCTGGCCTCCCTTCATTGGCTTCCCATAGAGTTTAGAAATTAATGTTTAAAATCCTTCTCTTACTTACAAAGCTCTAAACAATCAGGCTCCTTTTTATTTAAAAGATCTGATACTACGTATTAGTCCTAACAGAGCACTACGCTCCCAAAATGCAGGATTACTGTTAATACCTATAATCTCCAAAAGTACAATGGGGAGGCAGAGCCTTCAGTTTATCAAGCTCCCTTTCCTGTGGAATCAGCTGCCAATCTGGATCGGGAGTCAGACTCGAATCTCTGTTTCTTTTAAGAATAGGGCTAAAAACCTACCTTTTTGATATAGCCTACAATTAGGGAGGGATCATGTGTTTCTGAACCCTCCTTAGTTATGCCTGCTATAGGTTTAGTCAGCCGGGGGACCTCCAGTAATGCACTGGGCCTCACTCCTTTTCTCACTCTCAATGAAATATTTTTTTGCTGATCATTAACATTTGTTTGTTCTCTTCCCATAGATTTGAGTCCCCATCGTGCTGTTTTGCTCTCTACATGTCTGTTCTTTTTCTTCTTCACTATCCCCTCACCCCCCACGCCAGTCGCGCAAGCAGAGTGACTGGCCCCTCCCTGAGCCTGGTTCTGCTGGAGGTTTCTTCCTGTTAAAAGGGAGTTTTTCCTCTCCACCGTCGCCAAGTGCTTGCTTACAGGGGATCGCCTGATTGCTGGGGTCTTTCTGCAACTGTGGGGGTTCCCCCCTACAGTTGATAGTGCTATGAGATGACTGTTGTTGTGAAATGGCGCTATATAAATAAAGTTGAATTGAATTGAATTGAAAATATCACTATGTATCAAAAGTCAGAATTCTTCTCGGTTGGCAACCTCTTCTTCATCTTCTTCACTTTATATTTTTGTATAAGTTCTTTTAAAGAGTTCTGAACAATCTTCTTCGTCTTCTTCAAACAGTGGGATTTGCATGACTACATGTCTATAACACTCTATCTGGTCCCACTCTATATTCTTGATTTCATCACTCTATCGTCTTCCTCTTCTTCTTCTTTTAGGTTTGACTGGCAGTTGGCAACCGGTTTACAGGTGCATTACCTCCATGTACTTCAATCTACAGTATATCATCACTATCTGGTCAGGAGCTGTAGTCCTTCTATCATCGTTGCTGTGTCCAATCGAACCCCAACTATCTTCAGACATCACTCTTCTTCGTCTCCAAGTATATCCGGTAGCAAGCAAACCAATGCCTGACATCGACCATAGGACTCACTAAAAGATCATAGGATTGCCTATGATGTTCCTATGATCTTTACATGATGTCTATATGATGTCATATAGACACCATTGTAACAATATATCAGGTATAAACATTATTTAATTTTTTATTAGTGTATCGGGACCTGAGATTTACTTTGAGTCCACACACACAGAAAAAGTTGATAGTAAACACCTCATTTGGGGGCAACCAGCTCACCTCTTTCTCGGGGAACAATTTATTAATTAATTTCACTTTATATCTGTTTGATTACGCAATAAATTAATTAATAATCAGTCTCAAAATATTAGTGAATTCAATACTGGGGCTTCAAAACCAGACTCAGAATGGAATAAATTCCCAACAACTTCTCTCATTTTACAGATTTATTTCAATGAAATGATGATTAAAGGACATTGAAATGATTTGTTAGCAGGTGAAATGATCAACATTAAGCCATCACATTAAATGTGTAACTGAGGATAGAGTAACAATGTGAGCACATCTATAAAACCATGGACTTTAAGCATGAATTTAGGAGAGTTGAAATGGAAGACAGAGAATAAAATTGGATGCAAATTTATGGAGAAAATTAACTAATTATAGGAAAGATTCTGGATTACTCTTAAGAAAGTAAAAACAGAATAAGAAAAATCATATTATTTCTCTTTTAATTTTATAACTGATCAGATATTGAATTTATTTCCAAATCTTATACATTCATTCAGCAGATGAAGACGGAGAGGGCTCTCGTGAATCTGGGTTTGAAGTTCTTTCGGCGCTACTCCTGAAGCTTTAGTTGCAGATGGCACCAGAACCAGAATATCTTGCCAGCAGATATTCTGACAAGGTACAGCAGTTTCCAGAGTCTACAGTCGCAAGATGAGATTTTGATTGTATCAATCACAGTTGGCTGAGGTCCAGCAAAAATAGCGACGGTGTTTCCTTCTTCTCGTGGGCCAGTGGGTTTTTTCAGAGTCCAAATAAATTCAGAAATGATTCAGATCTGACTACCAAAATTCAAAGAGACAAGATAAAAACCTCAAGCCACAAAAATCTAAGTTTCTCTGACGTCGTGGAGTTGAAAATAGCTTCCAATATGAACAGAGCTGTGTGGAGGAATCTGATCAGATCTAAATGAAACAGTCATTGTTGGCCCCAACAGACTGCTATGATGATGATGATGATGATGATGATGATGATGATGATGATAATGGAGATGGTCAGTCCTTAAAAAAACACATGGTGGATTTAAAGAAAGTTTAACAGTATAAAAAGTAAAAAAAAGAAAAAAGAAACGTCTAAGAATGGGAGTTTTTAACTCCGAATCAAGATTTGAGCTCAGGAAGGAAAGAATTAATTCCTAGACATTTAAAGAAAAAAACATTAAAATCCACAGACGTTACATAACACAATGGCTAAAACTGAACTCTGTGACTTGCTCTGAAGTGAAGTGCAGAAACGAAGTGCTGGAGGGTGTCTCCCCTCTTTATAACTCCAGCCAATTTTTGTGCCGTTAGGGTGATTGACATACAGTGGGGCAAAAAAGTATTTAGTCAGCCACCAATTGTGCAAGTTCTCCCACTTAAAAAATGAGAGAGGTCTCCAATTTTCATCATAGGTATACCTCAACTATGAGAGACAAAATGAGAAAAAAAATCCAGAAATCACATTGAAGGATTTTTAATGAATTAATTGGTAAATTCCTCAGTAAAATAAGTATTTGGTCACCTACAAACAAGCAAGATTTCTGGCTCTCACAGACCTGTAACAACTTCTTTAAGAGACTCCTCTGTCCTCCACTCGTTACCTGTATTAATGGCACCTGTTTGAACTCATTATCAGTATAAAAGACACCTGTCCACAACCTCAAACAGTCAGACTCCAAACTCCACTATGGCCAAAACCAAAGGGCTGTCAAAGGACACCAGAAACAAAATTGTAGACCTGCACCAGGCTGGGAAGACTGAATCTGCAATAGGTAAGCAGCTTGGTGTGAAGAAATCAACTGTGGGAGCAATTATTAGAAAATGGAAGACATACAAGACCACTGATAATCTCCCTCCATCTGGGGCTCCATGCAAGATCTCACCCTGTAGGGTCAAAATGATCCCGAGAACGGTGAGCAAAATTCCCAGAACCACACAGGGGGACCTAGTGAATGACCTGCAGAGAGCTGGGACCAAAGTACCAAAGGCTACCATCAGTAACACACTACTCCGCCAGGGACTCAAATCCTGCAGTGCCAGACGTGCCCCCCTGCTTAAGCCAGTACACATCCAGGCCCGTCTGAAGTTTGCTAGAGAGCATTTGGATGATCCAGAAGAGGACTGGGAGAATGTCATATGGTCAGATGAAACCAAAATAGAACTTTTTGGTAAAAACTCAACTTGTCGTGTTTGGAGGAAAAAGAACACCATACCTACTGTGAAGCATGGGAGTGGAAACATCATGCTTTGGGGCTGTTTTTTCTGCAAAGGGACCAGGACGACTGATCCATGTAAAGGAAAGAATGAATGGGGCCATGTATCGTGAGATTTTGAGTGAAAACCTCCTTCCATCAGCAAGGGCATTGAAGACGAAACATGGCTGGGTCTTTCAGCATGACAATGATCCCAAACACACCGCCCGGGCAATGAAGGAGTGGCTTCGTAAGAAGCATTTCAAGGTCCTGGAGTGGCCTAGTCAGTCTCCAGATCTCAACCCCATAGAAAATCTTTGGAGGGAGTTGAAAGTCCGTGCTGCCCAGCGACAGCCCCAAAACATCACTGCTCTTGAGGAGATCTGCATGGAGGAATGGGCCAAAATACCAGCAACAGTGTGTGAAAACCTTGTGAAGACTTACAGAAAACGTTTGACCTCTGTCATTGCCAACAAAGGGTATATAACAAAGTACTGAGCTGAACTTTTGTTATTGACCAAATACTTATTTTACTGAGGAATTCACCAATTAATTCATTAAAAATCCTTCAATGTGATTTTCTGGATTTTTTTTCTTATTTTGTCTCTCATAGTTGAGGTATACCTATGATGAAAACTGGAAACCTCTCTCATCTTTTAAGTGGGAGAACTTGCACAATTGGTGGCTGACTAAATACTTTTTTGCCCCACTGTAAGCCCAAGCCAATAGTCTTCCTTCGTGGGTGGGCTTTATTAACTTTAGTTCAATGAACAAACAGTCTTTTGTCTGTAAGGAACCAATAGAATGAAAGAGCTGTAGCCCAGCATAAGCTGGGTGATGACTGGCTGATACCGGTCCTCACAGAATGACACACATTTTAATACACTGGAGATTCCTTATGTATATTACTGGAGATTTATGTATAAATTCTAAGCTAGCTTTAGTGAGCATGCAACTTTATAACTAGTGCTTTTAAATTAACATTCAAGAATAAAATTTATTTTAAACATTTTAACATACACATATTTAAAATCAAGGATTAATAACCATTTCAAACCCAGATGATTGTCCACAGAATATCAGAGTCCCACAGAGGCAGTGATCTTCAACAAATGGTGTCCTTAGAATCATCCTGAGAAATGAAACTTGAAGAAAGAGTTAATTTCAGTTCAAAACTTGTAAAGTCAAAAGCTTTCTCTGCTCCAGAGAGGTCCACCAGGGGGTAGCGTTGAGCTGTGGATAATCCTAGGGCCTTAGGAAATGCCTTTAAAGTTTACAAGATGCCTGTTCTTTGTCCACATTTTATTTATGATGTGAATTAATCCATTGAAAGGATTCTTTAGGTTTGCTTAACAAAGGAATGTTGGTTCAGCTGTGGTCCTGGGATGAAAAAGCAGTTCTTGACTGGCCTTTTCCTGGGTGAAACAATGTCTTTAAGATGAAGGATAATTTATTGATGAGAGCCAAAGCAAGATGATGCTACACCATAGTATAGAGTGATTCAAGAAAATCTGTGTGTGTGTCTGTGTGTGATCAAAGGCAGGCATCACTCATGATCACAGGACATTAAAGATCAAAGGCAGGCATCACTCACGATCATAGGCCATCAAAGATCAAATGCAGGCATCACTCACGATCATAGGACTCACTATAGGCACACGGCACTAAGATCAGAGGACTCAAAGATCAAAGGCAGGCATCACTCACAATCATAGGACTCACTATGACATCATCAAAGATCAAAGGCAGGCATCACTCATGCTCACTCACGATCATAGCACATCAAAGGTCAAATGCAGGCATCACTAACGATCATAGGACTCGCTATGACATCATCAAAGAGCAAATGCAGGCATCATAGGACTCGCTATGCCGTCAGCCTATGGTGTTGATATGATGTCATATAGACACCATATAGACAGCCATATAGCAAACAGAGATTTCTTGAATTATATATAGTGATAAAGAGTCTATATATCATCATCATCACTTCACTCTATATATAACACTGGTCAACACCAAATTTATTGTCTAAGTTTTTTGCTGATTTAGGACAATTTTGATGTGCTGAATCCAAAAATCACATTGGTTTTGTTCAATCAGGTCAACTTTCTGAATTATGGCATGTTGTTTTATACGTTTTTGTTTACATGTACGGGTATTTTCGCTTTATATGATGCAAAATTCTTTTTGATGTCTTGAAATTCTCAGAATTTTGAACAATGATGATGTAACATTAAATTTACATGTACTTGGTAAGTACATGCACAGTACTAAGTAAGTACTAAGTAAGTACATGTTTTTACTTAACACCTGATCAAGAGAAATGGATGTCATTTTCGGATTCAGCGGTGCAAAATTGTCTTAAATCAGTTGAAAAAAACACAGACAACTTATAAAAAATTATTTTTGCAACCCTGTGTAATTCAAGAAATCTGTCTGTGTGTCATGATCATAGGACTCGCTTAAAGATCATAGGAGTCGCTATGACACAATATGACATCAAAGATCAAAGGTGTGTCTGTGTGTGTGTCTGTCACGGTCATAGGACTCGCTACAACATCATCATAGATTATAGGATTCGCTACGCTATGATCGTGACAGAAAGACACACAGACAGACACAGACAGAGATTTTTTGAATTATAATATGACTAGTGCATACCTGTGCATGCCAGTGCATACCTGTGCATGCCCATGCATACCCGTAGAAAACAAGTATAAGCAAGTATTTCTGCATGCCCGTAGAAAGGTGTAAGCAAGGGTGTAAGCAAGCATGTCAGCACTCATTCAGTGACGCCTGCCTTTGATCTTTCATGGTGTTATAACAAGTCCTATGATCTTTGATGATGTCATAGCGAGTCATATGACCGTGAGTGATGACTGTCTTTGATTTTTGATGATGTCATAGTGAGTCCTGTGATCTTTGATGATGTCATAGCGAGTCCTATGATCTTTGCTGATGTCATAGTGAGTCCTCTGATCATGAGTGGTGTCTGCCTTTGTTACATAGGAACATCATAGGACATTTCACACAAAACGAGTCGTTATACATAGGAACATCATAGGACATCATGTAGAGATCATAGGAACATCATGGGACATTTCACACATAAGGAGGTGTTATATACATAGGAACATCATAGGCTGTCCTATGATCTTTGGCCATGACACAACACAGTGACAGATTTCTTGAATTTATAGTGATGACTCGCTATGACATCATCAAAGATCAAAGGTGTGTCTGTGTGTGTGTCTGTAATTCAAGAAATATCTGTATGTCTGTCTGTCACGATCATAGGACTCGCTAAAAGATCATAAGACTCAGTATGACATCAAAGATCATAGGACTCACTATGACATCATCAAAGATCAAAGTTGTGTCTGTGTCTGTCTGTTACGATCATAGGATTTGCTATGACATCATCAAATATAGGACTCGCTATGCCATGATCATGACAGACACATAATTCAAGAAATCTGTGTGTGTGTCACGTCCACAGGACTCACAAAAAGATCATAGGATCGCCTATGATGTGCCTATGATGTCTGCATGATGTCTATATGATGTCATATACACACCTCAAAGATCAAAGGCAGGCATCACTGAACAAGTGGTTTGACACCAAAGACCATAGGACTCGCTATGACACCATCAAAGATCAAAGGACTCACTATGACATCATCAAAGATCATAGGACTCGCTATAACATCATCAAAGATCATTACTTTACTTACTACTTACTTATCCTCTTCGTCCCAGCTGGGACATAAGGCCGTTCTGTTCCAATGCATCCCCTCTATTCCACATCAGGAAACTGCCCAAATTTTGTCAAAATCAGGCATAAGAGGAAAGGTTGCATCACTGGTCACATGTTCTGTGATGTCACTGTGACATCATAGGAACAACATTCCTTAGAACTCTGTCTAAAATTCCATAGAATTCTGTCTGCAGTACTTAAGGTACACATACATTTCGCCAACCGCCAATCAAATCTAAAAGAAGAAGAAGAAGACTGAATATATAGAGGATGAGAGAGGTCAATGACCAGATAGAGTGATGATATAGAGTGAAGCACGTGGCTGTCATGCACCTGTAGGCTGGTTGCCAACCGCCAATCAAATCTAAATGAAGAAGAAGACTGAATATATATACAGAACGGTTTGGTGATTGCATAGTGTCGAGTGACCTAGTTTGTTTTATTTTAATCAAAAAAAATCTTTTTTAGTTTATTAATAGAAAGAATAAATTTGAACAGTTAAGTTTTTTGTTGACATTCATACACTGATCACAAAACAGAAAGGGTTTTCAGTTTTTAAAAGTCAAGATGAATACGTCTTCACACTGCTCAAGGTTGCTGAGCAATGAGCTGCGTTTAGAAGGAAAATTTTGTGATGCAGTCATCAAAGTCGAAGACATTGAATTTAAAATCCATAAGATCATCCTAGTTAACTTAAGCCCATACTTCAGAGCTCTCTTCTTGCACCGGGCATCGTCAGAACAAAAGGTCTTCAACATACCAAGGATATCTGCTGCCATAATGGAGCTCATCTTTGAATATGCCTACACTGGGCTTGTATCTGTGACAGTGGAGAACATACAGGAACTTCTGCTTGCTGCGAATCAGCTTGAAGTCATGGAGATTGTGCAGATCTGCTGGAACTTTATGGAAAATGAGCTTGCTCCAAAAAACTGCATCGGCATCTGGCAGTTTACAAACGTAATCTCTTGCCCTGAAATGCGGTACAAGGCCTGTCGTTATATCACTGACCACTTTGTGGATGTCGTTTCCTCTGAAGAGTTCCTACAGCTCTCTGTAGAGGAACTTGAAGACATCCTCGGCAGAGATGAACTCTGTGTGAAGCAGGAGAACTCTGTGTATGAGGCAGCGCTCAAGTGGATGCTCTACATGCCTGAAAAGCGAGAGGAACACGCAGTGCGTCTCCTGTCTAAGGTTCGTCTGGGACTCATGACGGAAAGTTACATCAGGTTGAATGTGTTGTTCCAGGATCTCATACGTAATAATCTTGAGTGCCTGTCATTGGTCTGTGAGGCACTCCAAACTGGCATCTGTAGCCTGTTCAGACGTCCTCGCCTTCCTAACGCCATCTTATTAGCCATCGGTGGCTGGACTGGTGCCAGTGCAACTAATGGCATTGAGGCTTATGACTTCCAGGCAAACCACTGGAGGGATGTGACAAACCCTCTCGAGCGTCCCTGTGCCCATCATGGCGCCGTCTTCCTTAACGGTTTTGTCTACTGTGTTGGAGGCTTTGTGGAGTATTTCAACAGTGTACGCAGATTTGACCTTGGCACACGTATGTGGGAGGAAGTGGCGCCCATGTACAGTTCCCGCTGCTATGTGAGCGTGACTGTGCTGAATGGGTGCATTTATGCCTTGGGGGGCTGTAATGGCCGTATTCGCCTCAACACTGCAGAATGCTACAGGCCCCAAAGTAACCAGTGGAGTTTTATTGCTCCCATGCACGAGCGGAGGAGTGATGCTAGTTGCACAACACTCCAGCACAGGATTTATATTTGTGGTGGATTCAACGGGCATGAATACCTAGAAACGGCAGAGTCTTATAACCCAGAGACCAATGAGTGGACAATGATTGCCCCTATGGCCAGCCTGCGCAGTGGGATGGGAGTCATTGCGTATCAGGATTGCGTCTATGCCGTTGGTGGCTTTAACGGCCACATCGTTCTGAACAGCGCTGAAGCTTACGACCCCCTTACTAATTCCTGGCATGCTGTGCCCTCCATGTCAATGCCCCGCAGTAATTTTGGTATTGAGGTGATCAATGACTCCATCTTTGTTGTCGGGGGCTTCAACGGCAACACTGCCCTGCTTGATGTTGAATTCTATGATGCTGTGACCAATGAGTGGTTTAACGCTCGTCAGATGAATATTTTCCGAAGCGCTGTGAGCTGCTGTGTGGTGTCTGGACTCAACAACTTGGAGGAATACACCATCCCTCGTGAGACATTGCCACTTGAATATTGAGAGGATGATGAAGAGGAGACCGAGGGGTGCAGCTGACTTCAATGCAGGTTTTTTTCCTGTTTGAATATGAGCTAAAAAGATTTTAAGGTTTCTGGAATCACATTTTGATATATTATAATTTAAGAAATCTCTGTTTGTGTGTGTGTGTGTGTGTGTGTGTGTGTGTGTGTGTGTGTGTGTGTATTCCGCATGTATCTCCCGAACCAATCGTCGGACTGGCCTTACATTTTATACAGTATGTGTTTTGCTGATGTTGTGAGGGTGTGCATCCTCGAATTTCAGCCTCCCCGGACATGCGGAAAGAGTGATGCCATAGATCAGAGGCAGCTAAGTGACGTCTTAGATCAATGGCAGGCATCACCGTGGTTATTGTTGCCAGGGAGACATCAAAGGCAGGCATCACCATGGTTACTGTTACCAGGCAGACACATCATCAAAGATCAAAGGCAGGCATCACTGAACGAGTGGTAATGTCAAAGATCAAAGGTGGGTTTCACTATGGTTACTGTTGCCATTGTAACCATGTCAAAGATCAAAGGCAAGCATTGCCATGGTTACTGTTGCCATGGTAACAGTAACTTTCTATGGGCATGCAAAAATGCTTGCTTACACTTGCTTTCTATGGGCATGTAGAAATGCTTATACTGTGGAGAGTGTGGGAAATGAGGAGGCCAGTTTACAAGCAGACGAAATTTATTAACACTCTCAACATTCATACACAGAAAAGCAATGAATCAGCCAAACCAGGGTTCTCCTTATAAGCTCCACAGATCATCTCACATCTGCATGACATTTCACATCACACTGCATGATATCCAGCTCCACCATACATTTGCCTTCAACCCCCAGCTCCCTCTTCCTGCCAATTCCTCAGGATGTCCTTGCCTATTATTCTCTTATGTTTAATCACTGCCTCCTGACTGAGACGCTGTCTGCAGATTCCCCCACAATATGCATCTCCACATCGCTCGGTTTCTACGGGTATGCACAGGTATGCACTAGTCATGGTATAATGCAAGAAATTGCTGTCTGTGTGTGTGTTCTGTGCATATCTCCCTGTTTGTCTGACTTGCCTCAGATTTTATATGTGCTATATACTGTATGTGCTATATGTGCTATATGTGCTTTATATGTGGTTCCAAGGTTGTCATAGCCAGGAGCGGTACTGGGGTTAAGCTCCCAGTGCTCATAAAATGCTCCTTACGGCATGCGTCTCGAAAAGCCTCTGACAACTAAGTCCAACTCCTAGCCTGCCCATGTGGTTTAGTCTCTAAGCCCAGCGGAATTGCTTTTACTAATAGGAGAAGGGGCGAGGGCGGATCTCTGGCGCCTTAAAACCAGATGCTTCGGGTAGATGGTGGCTCGTCAACCTGGGAAGGTAGCCCATCTAGGGGAAGGTAAACCCTGATTTCAAACCTCCGCTGCCTTGCGGCACACCCGGTCACGGGAAAGGCTTCGGGAGTGGAGCCCCTAAGGCAGTTCTCTGTTGTGCTCAACATCGTTCTGGCAGCTCCTGCGACGGCGCTGGTGCCAAACTATAGCAGCCCTGCTGTTCCTTTGGATTCATCAGTGACGTGGAGAGGGGGGGACATGCTGCATGGGTAACATCTTGTCCTCCATATCTTCCTGCCCAGGCTTGAATCCTACCAACGCCCAGCACTGGAAGGTAGAACACCGGTGTGCATCGGCCTGTTCAGCCACAGGCGGTGCTGTTCCAGCAGAGTAGACGTTTAGGATTCTCTTCCATGGTCATCATAGACCGACGGAGGCCGACGACGGAGGTCAGGAGTTCCTGGCAGTGGAAGGTGAAGGACAGAGCTGCATGGAGGAATCTGATCAGACCTAAATGAAACAGTCATTGTTGCCCCCAACAGACTGCTATGATGATGATGCTGAGCTTTAGGAGGGGAAATCTTTAATGAACGTCCCAAGGGGAGCTATGGACATTCATAGCTATGACATCATAGACACACAGATGTTGCCATGGCTACTGTTGCCAGGCAGACACATCATCAAAGATCAAAGGCAGGCATCACTGAACAAGTGGTGATGTCAAAGATCAAAGGCAAGTTTCACAGTGGTTACTGTTGCCATGGTAACTATGTCAAAGATCAAAGGCAGGCATCACCATGGTCACTGTTGCCATGGTAACAATAACTTTCTACGGGCATGCAGGTGGTGGCTCAGTTGGTAGAACATCCTCCCCACACCCGGGAGGCAGGGGTTCAAATCCCGGCCGGGTCATGCCGAAGACCATATAAAAGTGGAACTTCCTTCCGTCCAGCTTGATGCTCAGCAATAATGGAATGGAGGAGGGAAATCTGTGGCGGCACCTTGCATGGCAGCGGCCCTCTGATTCTACACTTGGGGTGTGTGTGATTAACACTGTAGATAGGTAAAACACAATTTCGTCCTACTGTACGTGATTGGTTGTACAGTTGAATGACAATAAAGGGTGATTTGATTTAAAAAAAAAATGCTTGCTTACACCTGCTTTCTATGGGCATGCTAAAATACTTGCTTATACTTGGTTTCTACGGGCATGCACGGGTATGCACTAGTTAAAAATAATCCACAACAACATTTTGGTTTGTTAAGTATTTAATTTAGCAGATACGGAATGTCTAGGGTACGCTGTGATTTGGGGACAGAGTGACTTGGGACGGAGTGGCAAGGATATGGAGTGACCTGATACCAGTTTGTCCAGTGCACAACACAGAGTAGCAGTCAAGACCAAGATTTTAAAGGTCCCAATTCAAGGAACATCATCAGACCTTTTTAAAAATGTACAAAATGTCAAACAAAACTTAGAAGATAAAACACCAATAGCATATAGGATTCACTCTGGGTGTTCTGGTTTCCTCCCACATTTCAAAACACAATCAGCACATGGAAATATTACTCTATCTATACACATGGGTTGACATATGTACACTATGAAGTTGGATGTGATAGGACTTGTGATGTGATGACCTGCCCTGGGCCATTATCTTCCACAGCTGCGCGCACACCGGCTCCTCATCAGGCCAGGGCTATATAATCTCACTCTGCCTGCAGGCCTGCACGGAGCCATCTGTCTCCCTGGCTTAATGAAGCTCTTCCTACGATTTCTCAGCCAAACCTCTCTACGATCGTACACCTCGCCATCTCGGCATCAACGCTTGGAGGAAATCCTCTCCCAACCAAGTAAGCCTCACCTTTACTCACCTGTTCCTTGCTACTCCCCTGTGCACAGGCGGAATCTTCCCTCTCGGCTGCGGTCTCCGCTCTCTCCTCTCCACCCTCTACATGGCTACAACAACACTGGGACAGCGGGCGCTGTCTTTCTGGCCAATGGGTGCTCACCGTCTGCCTGGAATAGTAAGCCACAGTTATTACCTGAGTGTTTACTCATCTTGCTCAAAGCTAATTGTGTGCCTTTGCTCCATCCACAGGGTTGCCAGGCTGCACGGCGCTCTGCTCTCTCCCAGCTGCTCGGAGTCTCCAGCCCGCACTCACTTACACGACACAGCACATTCACGCACTCACACAGGAACCCTGGTTCAATAAAGATAATTGTATACATTTCTGAGTCCGCGTCTGTTCCCTGGGTCAGCCATTATGTCATGTGACCTATAGAATGGAACGACATTTGTCCAGTGAACAAAATAGTATAGCAGTCAAGACCAAGATTTTAAAGGTCCCAATTAAAGGAACATCATCAGATCTTTTTAAAAAAAATATAATTGAAATGTACAAAACTGTCAAGCGAAACATAGAAGATAAAACACAAATAGCATATTGGATTTACTACAAGTGCTCCGGTTTCCTCCCACATTTCAAAAAACGATCAGCACATAGTGATATTACTCCATCTGGTTCAATAATCAACAGTCGATAATATAGCTCATTCCATTCTGGCTTATTATATTTGTGCCAGGATGATGGATTGAACCGTTGGCATTAGCTTGACTAGGTGGTTGGAATTGGTCTGACCATTGCTGATTTCTCATTTCTTTTGTATGTTTGTCACACTTAAATGTTTCAGATCATCAAACAAATGTACATATTAGACAAAGATAATACAAGTAAACACAAAATGCAGTTTTTAAATGAAGGTGTTTTTTATTAAGGGGAAAAAATCCAAACCTACATGGCCCTGTATGAAAAAGTGATTGCCCCCTAAACCTAATAACTGGTTGGGCCGCCCTTAGCAGCAACAACTTCAATCAAGCATTTGCGATAACTGGCAATGAGTCTTTTACAGCACTGTGGAGGAATTTTGGCCCACTCATCTTTACAGAATTGTTGTAATTCAGCCACACTGGAGGGTTTTCGAGCATGAACCGCCTTTTTAAGGTCATGCCACAGCATCTCATTTGGATTCATGTCAGGACTTTGACTAGGTCACTCCAAAGTCTTCATTTTGTTTTTCTTAAGCCATTCAGAAGTGGTCTAGATGGTGTGTTTTGGGGTCATTGTCCTGCTGCAGAACCCAACTGTGCTTCAGCTTGAGGTCACGAACAGATGGCCAGACATTCTCCTTCAGGATTTTTTGATAGACAGCAGAGTTCATGGTTCCATTTACCACAGAAAGTCTTCCAGATGCTGAAGCAGCAAAACAGTCCCAAACCATCACACGACCACTACCATACTTTACTGTTGGTATGGTGTTCCTTTTCTGAAATGCTGTGTTACTTTTACACTGGATGTATTGGGACACACACCTTCCAAAAACTTCAATTTTTGTCTCATCAGTCCACAGAGTATTTTCACAGATGTCTTGGGGATCATCAAGATGCTTTCTGGTAAAACTGAGACCAGTCTTTATGTTCTTTTTGCTCAGCAGTGGTTCTTGTAATGGAACTCTGCCATGCAGGCCATTTTTGCCCAGTCTCTTTCTTATGGTGGAGTCAAGAACACTGACCTTAACTGAGGCAAATGAGGCCTGCAGTTCTTTGGATGATGTTGTGGGGTCTTTTGTGACCTCTTAGATGAGTCGTTGTGGGTAATTTTCGTTGACCAGCCATTCCTGGGAAGGTCCACCACTGTTCCATGTTTTTGCCATTTGTGGATAATGGCTTTCAGTGTGGTTGGCTGGAGTCCCAAAGCTTTAGAAATGGCTTTATAACCTTTTCCAAACTGATAGATCTTAATTACTTTGTTTCTCATTTGGTCCTGAATTTCTTTGGATCGCAGCATGATGTCTAGCTTTTGAGGATCTTTTGTTCTACCTCACTTTGTCAGGTAGGTCCTATTTAAGTGATTTCTTGATTGAGAACAGGTGTGGCAGTAATCAGGCCTAAAAGTAAGCATCACGCTACTCACCTTAATCTCAGTCTCTCCCCTGTGCACAGGTGGATTCCTCTGGCAGCGGAACTAATTCCCCGCGGTGGCGGAACGCCTTTCTCTTGCCTCTCCAGGCCTCACCGCTCATCACCGGGAGTGCCCCGCAGACGCTGTCTTCCTGGCTGGAGCCCTCGGGCCAAACCTGCGCTTCCATCGTTCCACCTGCAAGTAAGCCCCAGTCATTATTCTGCTCACACTATTGTGGAAAGAACTAAAGTCTGTGCTCTGGCTCTGTTCTAGGGTTGCCAGGCTGTATGGCGCTCTGTCTCATCCTCGGCTGCAGCATCTCCATCATCATCACATTCACACAACGCATACACGCACCCACACACCCTCTGTTGGCACAATAAAGATTATTAAATTTCATTTGAGCCTGTGTGTGTGTTTCCTGGGTCCAACAATATGTCAGTACGGCTCCGTCAGAGTGACCCAGCAAACAGCGGGCTTGCACACCAGCTTAACAACTTAGAGGCTCGAGTGGACCAATTAACTTACCAACAGCAGATCATGCTCAACCAGCTAGCTCAAATTAATAGCCAGTTGGATCGTCTGGAAGGACAGCGGGCTTTTCCCCCGACTCCTAGTAGTAGGCCAGCTCCCGCTAGCTCCCCTCCTTGCCAGGCTAGCCCGGGCCCTTTAACCCGTCTCACTCCGGTCCCCACGCCCACACGCTTCAGCGGAAAGCTCGGCGAGGCTCGGGGCTTTATCCTTCAGTGTGAGACGGTGTTTCAGCGGGTTCCAGGAGATTTCCCCACCGATCACAGCCGCATAGGTTACATGGCTAATCTGTTGGAGGGGCGAGTGCTAGCATGGGCGTATGCCATTATGACAAAACCCAGCTATGCCAATTTAACCTATGCCCAATTCGTACACGATTTCCACGAGGTTTTTGACCACTCGGACCGTGACAGCGTGCTTACCAACCGGCTATTAAATCTTCGACAGGGTGGCCGGTCAGTCAACGACTATGCTGTCGACTTCTGGGTGGTGGCAGCGGAAGTTTGGTGGAAGGATGCCTCGCTTTGCAGCATCTTCATTAGAAGTTTGAGCCCTAGTCTGCGGGATGAGCTGGCCCACTTAGATAAGCCTGAGTGTCTCACGGAGCTCATTTCCTTAACTATTAGTCTTGACAACAGGTTGAGGGAGTGGGCTGCTGAGCGGAGGTCTTCCGGCCGCTCGGGTAGACAGTTTCAGTGCTCCTCTCAGTCTTCACTTTTGGCATTGCCCGCGCTTGAGGCCACAGACGATAATGAGGCAGTGATAGTGGGGCGGACTAAACTCTTGCTGACCGAGAGACAGCGCTGCAGGAAGTTAGGTCTGTGTATGTACTGTGGGGATGATCAGCACAAGATCAAGTCCTGTCCTGTTTGGCCAAAAGAGGGGGTCCGCGCGTCACAGTAGGGGGACTCGTGGACTCATCTCAGCCTAATCCCCTGTCAAAGTGTCTCCTCCCCATTAGGTTTTGTTTAAACACACAGAGATTCTCACACATGCACTGGTGGACTCGGGGGCTGAGCAGAGCTTCATTTCGGGGAAACTGGCAACCCAACTGGGGCTCCCCTGCCATACCCTTCCGGCCCCCCTAAGCCTCGTCGCCCTGTCAAAGGCTCCTCTGGAGACAGTGACACGTCAGACAGCCCCAGTCTCTGCTATCATCTCAGGTAACCATCGGGGGGACCTTCAGCTGTTTGTGTTGTCCACCTCGGCTGCCCCCGTCATCCTGGGCTACCCCTGGCTCCGCCTCCACAACCCAACCTTTGATTGGCGTACAGGGAGCGTCGTCGCTTGGAGCCTCTTCTGCCTGAGCGCGTGCCTACAGTCTGCAGCTTGCTCTCCCTCGGTGCCCCTGCACCCCCCCCACCCCTCCTCCTCCTCCCGACCTGTCCGGAGTGCCACCGGAGTTTCATAACCTTGGAGTGGTGTTCAGCAAGTCACAGGCGCTGTCCCCCCCCACCACCACCGCCCGTACGACTGTGCCATTAATCTCCGACCTGGCGCCCCGCTGCCGTTGAGCCGCCTCTACAGCCTATCGGCTCCGGAGCGAGAGGCAATGGACGCTTACATCAAGAAGTCGCTCAGCTCTGGCATCATTCGGCCTTCTTCCTCAACGGTGGGGCGGGCTTCTTCGTAGGTAAGAAGGATGGTTCCCTTCATCCTTGTATTGACTTCCGGGCTCTGAACGACATTACGATCAAGGACAAGTATACTCTCCCGCTCATGGACTCTGCATTTGACTCCCTCCAGGGGGCCTCCTGGTTCACGAAGTTGGATCTCCGCAGTGCCTACCACCTCATGCGGATCCGGGAGGGCGACAAGTGGAAGATGGGATTCCGGATCCCAAGCGGCCATTTTGAGTATCTCGTAATGCCATTTGGGCTGACCAATGCTCCGGCCGTCTTCTAGCACCTGATTAACGATGTTCTCCGGGACTTCCTTGGGTCCTTTGTCTTCGTTTATCTGGACGATATTTTGATCTTGTTGTGGGCGCCCTCTCGTGGGGCATCAGGGACAAGGTCCTGAGGGTGCAGGAGGCTGAGCCAGATCCAGGCGGGGGGCCTGCAGGGAGACTATTCGTCCCTTCATCTGTCCAGGGTGACGAGATCCACTGGGCCCACTCGTCCAAGCTCACCTGCCATCCAGGGATTACCCACTTGGTGGAGCTGCTCCAGAGGTCGTTCTGGTGGCCAGACCTCCGGAATGACATCATCAATTATGTCCGTGCCTACCTCCAATGCGCCACCAGGAAAACATCGTCATCACTGCCAGCGGGTCTCCTCCATCCATTGCCGGTCCCTGGAAGACCATGGTCCCACATCGCCCTGGACTTTGTAACTGGCCTCCCGTCATTCAACCATTTCGACACCGTCCTCACCATCGTGGACCGTTTTTCTAAGGCTGCCCATTTCGTCCCTTTACATGGGCTCCCTACGGCACGAGAGACGGTGGACCTGTTGGTGCAGCACGTTGTGCGTCTTCACGGGATTCCCAGGGATACTGTCTCCAATATGGGTCCCCAATTTGTGTCCCGCATGTGGAGGGGTTTTTGCAACGCGCTGGGGGCGAAGGTGAGCCTGTCCTCTGGTCATCACCCGCAGATCAACGGGCAGTGCTAGCAGGCCAACCAGGAGCTGGAGGCCGCTCTGTGCTGCGTCTTTGCCTTCAGTCCCTTGTCTTGGAGCAGTCATCTTCCAAGGATTGAACACACCCACAATTCGACCTTATCCTCAGCGATTGGCATGTCTCCCTTCAAGGCCTCGCTGGGGTATGATCCCCCACTTTTTCCCGAGGAAGAGGGGGAGGTGGCCATGCCTTCCATTCATGCCCACCTGAGGCGCTGTTGCCGGCTCTGGACTGCTACGCGCCGGGCCCTTTTACGCATGGCCGAGCACAACTTGAGGACAGCGAACAGTCGCAGAAGACCTGCTCCTCAGTACCAGGTGGATCAACAGGTATGGTTATCAACCCAGCATATTGCTTTGAAGGCTGACAAGAGGAAGCTGGCTCAGCACTTTATTGGGCCCTTCCCTATTGTTCATGTGGTGAATCCTGTGGCTGTGCGCCTGGCTCTCCCCCCCTCTCTCCATGTTTGTCCTACGTTCCACAACTCCCAGGTCAAGTCCGTCGTTTCCAGCCCTCTCTGCCCCCCTCCCAGGGCTCCACCCCCACCAGAGTTGATCGACGGCGACCCGGCATGGAGGATCAACTCCATCTTTGACGTCTGCCGCCGGGGTCGCGGCCTGCAGTACCTGGTGGACTGGGAGGGGTATGGCCCCGAGTGGAGGTCCTGGGTGCATCCATCATTCGTGCTGGACAAGCGCCTCATCAGGGACTTCCATCAGATGCACCCAGGTAGGCTGGCGCCGGGAGGCGCCACTCGGGGGGGGGGGTACTGTCATGACTCACTCTGGGCCGTCACCTGCTTCAGCTGCGCGCACACCTGCTTCCAATCACTCACGGGCTTTATAGCCTGCTCTGCCTGAGCCTCGGCACGGAGCCGTCTGTCATTTCTCCCTGACCTTCATCTCACTCCTGACTGTCTATGAACAGGTCGCTATTTCGTCTCTTGGAAGACCTCCCTCATCTAAAAGTAAGCATCACGCTACTCACCTTCCTCTCAGTCTCTCCCCTGTGCACAGGTGGATTCCTCTGGCGGCGGAACTAATTCCCCGCGGCGGTGGAACGCCTTTCTCTAGCCTCTCCAGGCCTCACCGCTCATCATCGGGAGTGCCCCGCAGACGCTGTCTTCCTGGCTGGAGCCCTCGGGCCAAACCTGCGCTTCCATCGTTCCACCTGCAAGTAAGCCCCAGTCATTATTCTGCTCACACTATTGTGGAAAGAACTAACGTCTGTGCTTTGGCTCTGTTCTAGGGTTGCCAAGCTGTACGGCACTCTGTCTCACCCTCGGCTGCAGCATCTCCATCGTCATCACATTCACACAACGCATACACGCACCCACACACCCTCTGTTGGCACAATAAAGATTACTGAATTTCATTCGCGCCTGTGTGTGTGTTCCCTGGGCCCAACAATTTGTCATTTAAGTGTGACAAACATACAAAAAAAGAGAAATCAGGAAAGGGAGTAAACACTTTTTCACACCACTGTATGCTGTTCTTAATGTTATTTTAATATAATTTATTACACTCTGAATGAGACAAAAAGTGGGTCCCTGCCAATAGCAGTTTCCCAGTCACTCAATCGGGACTGTTTCTTTGCTTATTTTACTCCAGAGACCAGTCACATCCTGTCGACCACTGAAACCACACATCCCTGTCCATTAGTGATGCTTTATTTCATTCATTCTTTAAAATGGATTCATGTTAGTTGATTTAGGTTCTGTTAGCTACCCAAGCTAGTAGTTAGCCACCTAACATTAGCAACATTCTACGTGACAAAAGAGTGAGGGTGGGATGAACTGTGGCTAGTGAACATTTATAAGCCCAACTTGGGACAAGAGTTGAAAATTAGCAATACTAGTGCATATCCGTGCATGCCCGTAGAAACCCGTGCATTGGAACAGAACTCTTGCCAGTTACAGGACAGTTGGTATAGCAACACAAGACTAAGTGTCAATCACATGTGATGGCTTTTGTATGCAGTAAAACATAAAAATTACACAAAATATGCCCTGCCATCTGGGGCTGTTTGCTCCTTCTCCTGCTTGTCACTGTTGCTCACCTGTGTCTATATATATAGTATGTCTTGTAAGGAGTCATGTGCTCTGTTTATGTGCCGTCATACAGACATCATCTGGTGGGTCTTCTTCTTTATTCAGACCACTGAAGGGTCTCCTCCTGTCTCAGACGGCTGTGTTGTTCACAGCCATGCCTGCAATGTACTGCTGGAACTTCAGGTGTTTCATCTTCATGGAATCTTTTCTGATGTGCAGCAGTTGTCGTCATTCTATTGCTCTCCATCTGGTGGGTCTTCTTCTTCTTCACTGAGACCACTGGTTGAGGGATAGGTGCGTCGTAATTCTAGTTCATAGACAGGATCATGAAAACAGATCTGAGCAAAAAGAAGCTTTCTGGCATGGACTCACTGTATGTGAGTGCTTGATGTCTGTCACTGTAAATGACATCATAAAGATATGAAGGCAGGCTTGATGTATATGACATCATAAAGACACATTTGTCTATGTGCCACGGGCTTGATGTACTGTATATGACATCATAAAGACACATTTGTCTATGCGCTGTCATATAGGCGTCGTGAGTTGTCCTATGATGCCTGAGTTCATGGTCTGTATGACATCACAAAGACACATTTGTCTGTGTCCTATGATGCCTGAGTTCATAGGACGTCCTATGACGTTCAGGCAGAGATCATAGGCTGTCCTATGATGTCCTATGAATGTGACAGACAGACAAACATACATACACACACACACACACAGAGATTTCTTGCTTTTATAGAGTGATGATAAGAGTGATAAGAGTGAAGCTGGCTGTACAGTACATCATTTGCATTTTTTTGTATTGGAGCTCCAGCCCCCCGCGACCCGAAAAGGATTAAGCGGAAGAAGATGAATGGATGGATGGATGGATGGATGGATGGATGGATGGAACTATGTTAAAATGTACCATCCCCATTTAAATAAAATGCTGTTAATTAATCAATTCACGATTCATGACATTCACTGAAAAA
The DNA here is from genome assembly GCA_020510985.1 of Pholidichthys leucotaenia. NCBI lineage: Eukaryota > Metazoa > Chordata > Actinopteri > Cichliformes > Pholidichthyidae > Pholidichthys > Pholidichthys leucotaenia. The sequence continues at coordinate 69,723,146 of CM035849.1, read as the reverse complement.
AATCAACTGAGGAAGGCTGCAAAAGATGATTCACAATAATGTTGCAATAATTAAATGATTAAAGGCAATTTGGCCAAAGTATGTTAAAAACATTTCATTAAGACCTGTGGGAACTGCCAACATGTAGAAAATTGCAGTCAATTTTCCACATTTTTAAAGTAAGAAACAGTTACTCTTTGGACAATTTTTGTACAACATGCAAAAAGAATGATTTACAGTGGGGTAAAAAAGTATTTAGTCAGCCACCAATTGTGCAAGTTCTCCCACTTAAAGGATGAGAGAGGTCTCCAATTTTCATCATAGGTATACCTCAACTATGAGAGACAAAATAAGAAAAAAAAAATCCATAAAATCATATTGAAGGATTTTTAATGAATTAATTGGTAAATTCTCGGGGTAGACTCGGGGTAGACACGTTCGGCAAGCTTCTGTAGACGAACGAGAACAACTCGTGCGTAGACTTTGCCAACAATGCTGAGGAGGGAGATGCCCCTGTAGTTGTTGCAGTCGCTTCTCTCCCCTTTGTTTTTGTAGAGGGTGATGATCTTGGCGTCCTTCATGTCTTGTGGTACGGCACCTTCCTTCCAGCACTGGCAGAGGACGTCATGCAATGGCAGCAGTAGGGCAGTGCTTGATCAGGTCAGGGGGTATGCCGTCGTTGCCGGGTGCCTTGCCAGCGGCCAAGCTATCAATGGCCTTGCTGAGTTCGTTGATGGTTGGCTCAGCGTCAAGTTCGTCCATGGATGGCAGGCAGTCGATGGCATCAAGGGCTGACGGTGTCACGGTGTTCTGTCTGTAGTAGAGGTCGGAGTAGTGTTCCACCCATCTCTCCATCTGCTTGTTCTTTTCTGTGATCATCTCCCCAGTGGAAGATTTGAGGGGGGCCGTCTTGCTCTGAGCCGGACCAAGTGCTTTCTTGATGCCATCGTACATACCACGGATGTTCCCTGTTATGGCAGCGGTTTGAATGTCTTGGCTGAGCTGAGTCCAGTACTCGTTGGCACAGCGCCGAGCAGTCTGCTGAACTTTGCTTCTCGCAGCCCTGAGAATCTGGAGATTCTTCTCGTTTGGGTACTTCTTGTACTCAGCAAGTGCTGAGCGCTTGGCTTCAATGACGGGGGTCATCTCGGTCAACTTGGCATCAAACCAGTCCTGTGACTTCGAGGTCTTCCTCCCAAAGGTAGCCAAGGCTGTGCGGTGGATGGTGTTTCGCAGCTCTTCCCACTTCTGCTTTGCAGATTCTCCTTCTTGTAGTACACCAAGTTCCTTCTCAAAGGTGAAGGCAAACTGCTCAACAAGTTCTGGTTGAGCCATCTTGTTGGTGTCAATCCGTGCCTTTCCAGGCTGTCTAGCACAATGGAATTTCTTCAGCTGCAGCTTGACCTTGCAACACACCAATGAATGGTCTGTGTCGCAATCTACACTCTGGAACGAACGGGTGATTAGCATGTTCTTCAGTGAGGTGCGCCTGGTCAGGATCAAGTCCAGCTGGTGCCAGTGCTTTGAGCGCGGATGTTGCCAGGAAACCTTGTGTTGGGGCTTGGTCTTGAAGAATGAGTTTGGGATGCACAGATCGTGATATGTGCAGAACTCGAGCAGCCGCTGTCCGTTGTCGTTCATTCTGCCCACGCCAAAAGGTCCAAGAGAAGAGGGCCAGGAGTCGTGGTCAGCACCCACTCTGGCATTGAAGTCTCCAAGAAGAATGAGTTGTTCAGAGTTGGGGATGATCCTGACAGTTGTTGCGAGATTCTCGTAGAACTCGTCTTTTGCCTCTGGTGTGGCTGTCAGTGTTGGGGCATACACACTGACGAGGGTGTCTGGGCCTTGAGTGGTGTTCAGGCGGAGGGTGAGGAGTCGTGCAGAGCCAGTGCTGCCCAGTTCCACCATCTTCAGCAAGGTGTTCTTCGCTGCGAAGCCCACTCCGTGTTCCTTGTGTTCGTCACTGCCCTTTCCCTGCCAGTAGAACGTGTATTCCTTCTCTCTCAGTGTGCCTGCGTCAGCCAACCGTGTTTCCTGGAAAGTGGCGATATCCACTCCCAGTCTCTTCAGCTCATTATTGATGATGGCAGTCTTCCTTGTGTCATTGATGTCCTTGAGGTTAGCAGCGAGTCCTGTCATCATAGTGCGGATGTTCCAAGTTCCCAGTTTTAGAGTTTGTCTCTTTTGTTTTATTGTCTTGCCTGGTGCGAAGGTTCTCAGCCTGCTGTTTGGACTTCTCCTCATCCCCATGCACCCAATGAGGAAAGCAAGCTGTGGCGGGACAACACCTTATTGGCTGGGGGCTGCCCAGCTTGAGGCGGGCGGTAGCTGTCCAGTGAGATCCGATGATCCCTCCCACCGTCGGGAACAACCCCTGGCGCCACGCTCTATGCCAATTGAGCGGTGGCTTATAACCGGTAACTGTCATTCCCCATGTTTTGTCTACGCCAAAGGCGAAGCTGGAGTGTTCTCTCCAGTGATCCGGTGTTCTACCTTCCAGCGTTGGGCGTTGGTAGGATTCAAGCCTGGGCAGGAAGATATGGAGGACAAGATGTTGCCCATGCAGCATGTCCCCCCTCTCCACGTCACTGATGAATCCAAAGGAACAGCAGGGCTGCTACAGTTTGGCACCAGCGCCGTTGCAGGAGCTGCCAGAACGATGTTGAGCACAACATAGAACTGCCTTAGGGGCTCCGACTCCGGATTTTTCCTCAGGGTTGACTCCCGAAGCCTTTCCCGTGACCGGGTATGCCGCAAGGCAGCGGAGGTTTGAAATCAGGGTTTACCTTCCCCTAGATGGGCTACCTTCCCAGGTTGACGAGCCACCATCTACCCAAAGCATCTGTTTTTAAGGCACCAGAAGATCCGCCCTCGCCCCTTCTCCTATTAGTAAAAGCAGTTCCGCCAGGCTTAGAGACTAAACCACACGGGCAGGCTAGGAGTTGGACTTAGTTGTCAGAGGCTTTTCGAGAGGCACGCCGTAAGGAGCATTTTATGAGCACTGGGAGCTTAACCCCAGTGCAGCTCATGGCTATGACAACCTTGGAACCAAAGTTAACCAAAGAAACCTTGGAACCAAAGAAAGTTACTATTACCATGGCAACAGTAACCATGATGATGCCTGCCTTTGATCTTTGACATGGTTACCATGGCAACAGTAACCATGGTGAAACCTGCCTTGGATCTTTGACGTCACCACTCATTTAGTGATGCTAACCGTGATGATGCCGGCCTTTGATCTTTAACACAGTTACCATGGCAACAGTAAGCATGGCGAAACCTGACTTTGATCTTTGACATCACCACTCGTTCAGTGATGCCTGCGTTTGATCTTTGATGATGTGTCTGCCAGGCATCATTAACCATGGTGATGCCTGCCTTTGATCTATGACTTCACAGGAACTATTGGAATGCCTGCATTTAATGTCTCCCTGGCAACAGTAACCGCATTTGTGCGTCTATGATGTCCCCTCCTACACGTCCGCATATCCGGGGAGGCTGAAATTCGGGGATGCACACCCGCGTAACCTCAGCACAGGACATATAAAATCTGAGGACAGTCCGACGAAAGGACCGGGAGATTGTTATGGAACACACACACACACACACACACATGCATACAGACAGACACACAGAGATTTCTTGCATTATTATATGACTAGTGCATACCCATGCATGCCTGTAGAAACCAAGTGTAAGCAAGTATTTCTGCATGCCCGTAGAAAGCAAGTGTAAGCAAGCATTTCTGCATGTCTGTAGAAAGTTACTGTTGCCATGGCAACAGTAACCATGGTGATGCCTAACTTTGATCTTTGTCATGGTTACCATGGCAATAGTAACTTCTTTTAGATTTGATTGGCAGATGTTCAGGAATGACCAAGGGATATACAGTATATATAGAGAGAGTGATGATATAGAGTGAAGTACGTGGCGGTAATACACCTGTAAGCTGGTCGCCAACCACCAATCAAATCAAACAGAAGAAGACAAAGATTTGACTGGCGGTTGGCAACCAGCTTACTAATAGCTATACACTCTATGTGCAACACATCAGATTGATTGTCTTTGATTAATTGTCTATGTTTATTGCACTGTCCCTGTCAAATAAACTAATCTACTACTACTACTACAAGTGCATTACCGCCATCTACTCTATCTTCAGACATCACTCTCTAGGAACAGTAACCATGGTGAAACCTGCCTTTGATCTTTGACGTCACCACTCGTTCAGTGATGCCTGCCTTTGATCTTTGATGATGTGTATGCATGGCAACAGTAACTATAGTGAGCCTGCTTTTGACCTATGACATCACAGTAACCATGCCTGCCTAGTTCTTGAGCTAACTCCATTGCTCCCCATGGACGTTCAATAAAGATTTCCCCTCCTAAACTTCCAAATATCCGGGGAGGCTGAAATTTGGGAATGCATACCCTCGTAACACCAGCACAGCACGTATCACATCTGATGCCAGTCCGACCAACGGTTTGGGAGATTCGGATGGACAGACAGACAGAAATTTCTTAAATTATAATGACTAGTGCATGCCCGTGCATGCCCACAGAAACCAAGTATAAGCAAGTATTTCTTCATGCCCGTAGAAAGCAAGTGTAAGCAAGCATTTCTGCATGCCCGTAGAAAGTTACTGCTACCATGGCAACAGTAACCCTGGTGACACCTGCCTTTGATCTTTGATGTCACCACTCGTTCAGTGATACCTGCCTTTGATCTCTGATGATGTGTCTGTCCAGAAACAGTAACCATGGCAAGTATAAGCAACAACACTTATACAACAGTAACATGGTTACTGTTGCCATGGTGAACTTGCTGAACCAAGTTCACCATGGCAACAGTAACCATGGTGAAACCTGCCTTTGATCTTTGATGTCACCACTCATTCAGTGATACCTGCCTTTGATCTCTGATGATGTGTCTGTCCAGAAACAGTAACCATGGCAAGTATAAGCAAGCATTTCTGCATGCCCGTACAAAGTTACTGTTACCTAACCATGGTGAAGCCTGCCTTTGATCTTTGATGTCACCACTCGTTCAGTGATGCCTGCCTTTGATCTTTGATGATGTCATAGTGAGACCTATGACCTTGATGCGCGTGCATGTGTGCACGCGCACACACACACATATTCCTTGAATTAATGGATACGACTAGTGCATACCCATGCATGCTCGTAGAAACCAAGTATAAGCAAGTTGTTCAGAACTCCTTACAAGAACTCCTTATACAAAGATACAGAGTGATGATAATCAAGTCAGTGGCAGTGATACACCTGTATGCTGGTTGCCAACTGCCAATCAAATCTAAAAGCAGACGAAGCATTTCTGCATGCCTGTAGAAAGCAGGTGTAAGCAACCATTTCTGCATGCCCGAAGAAAGTTACTGTTACCATAGCAACAGTAACCATGGTGTTGCCTGCCTTTGATCTTTGACATGGTTACTTCTTCTTCTTTAGATTTGATTGGCGGTTGGCAACCAGCTTACAGGTGCACTACTGCCACATACTTCACGCTATATCATCACTGTCTTTGTATCAGGAGTTCAAACACATGGTTACATGTGAACAACTACTTTTATGTGACCGGAATTCTATGATGTCATATCAGAACATATTGTGTCTATGATGTCATAGCTATGAATGCCCTTATGGCTCCCCTATGGATGTTCACTAAAGATTTCCCCTCCTAAACTTCTGCATATCTGGAATTTGGGGATGCACACCCTCATAACCTCAGCACAGGACGTGTAAAATCTGAGGCCAGTCCGATGAACAGTTCGGGAGATACGTGCAGAACAGACAGACATTTCTTAAATTATATGATGACTCGCGCATACCCATGCATGCCTGTAGAAACCAAGGATAAGCAAGTATTTCTGCATGCCCATAGAAAATTACTGTTACCATGGCAACAGTAACTATGGTGAAGCCTGCCTTTGATCTTTGATGTCACCACTCATTCAGTGATGCCTGCCGTTGATCTTTGACATCACCACTTGTTCAGTGATGCCTGCCTTTGATCTTTGACATCACTACTCGTTCAGTGATGCCTGCCTTTGATCTTTGATGTCATTGTGAGTCCTATGACAGTGACACAGACACACAGACAGAGATTCCTTGAATTAATAGATACTAGTAGTACATACCTGTGCATGCCCATGCATACCTGTGTATGCCCTCAGAAACCAAGTGTAAGCAAGTGTTTCTGCATGCTCGTAGACAGCAGGTGTAAGCAAGCACATCACCAATCGTTCAGTGACGCCTGCCTTTGATCTTTGATTGTGTCATAGCGAGTCCTATATTCTTTGATGATGTCATTGCAAGTCCTTTGATTGTGAGTCATGCCTGCGTTTGATCTTTGAAGATGTCATAGACTCTATGACTGAACTGTCTATTTATTTATTTATTTGTTTATTTGTCAGGGACAGTGCAATAAACATCGACAAAAAAGAAAATCTGATGTGTTGCACAGAGAGTGTATAGCATTAAGCTAGTTTGCAACTCTTGTCCCTGGATGGGCTTTAGAGAAAAGAAACAGATAAAAAGAGAAAAAGATGAAGAAAAAAAAACAAAATGAAAACAGTATAAACAATATCCACATACATCAATGCAAACAAAATTATAAATACACAATATAAAAACCTGATTCACATTTGGCTGTTACAGTAAAATGCCTGTTACACATTTGCCTTCCCTTCTTCACTCACACCCTGCAGGCAATCATTTCATACATGGGTACATTCTTGTTTACTTTTCAGCCAGTTTTTAACCTTTGTAGTAAATGTTTTAAAATCCGTTATTATTTTGATTTTATTTGGCATTGTGTTCCAGATATGACTGCCCTTTATAGAGAAAGCTGTTTGTCCAAATGTGGTTCTGCGGTGGGATATTTTACAGTTATTGTTAACAGAACTCCTGGTGGCTCTGCTGCTGTCCTGTCTTTGGATGAATCCAACAAGTGGCTCTGGCGCTGATTTATGGAAACATTTGAAAATTAATTTCAGAAAACAGAGGTCAATGAAACTCTCAAAACTCAGTAGGTTATATTTTTTTTAGAATATAACAATGATGCCACCTAATGGGCTTTTTATCCAAAATTTTTAGAGTTTGATTATATAATGAACCTATATGTTTTATTGTAGAAGGAGCTGCTTGAGCCCAAACTGTCAGACAGTATGATATATGCGAAAAAAAACCATAGAATGCATATGCAGTACGGCTGCTTGGTGTGGTATGTAATGTCTAATTAATTTAAAGCAATTCAATTTTTTTTTTACTCTTTTAGAAATCTTCTTTATCTGAAGATTAAGTTTGAGTTGAGGATCTAGTACAATGCCAAGGTATTTGAATTCTGTAACTGAAGTGATATCTTGATCATGTATATAACTTTAAAATGTTCCAAGTTACATTTTTTGATTGAAAAGCACATTGAAACTGTTTTCTGAAGGTTCAGCAGTAGATGGTTCTGGATGAGCCATTCTTGGACATCAACCATGCTTGAAGACAGGACGTCTGCAGCCTGAGCTGGAGTCTTAGCAGCTGTGTAAATAACTGCATCATCTGCATAAAGTTGACATGTTGCAGCTGAGCAGTGTAATAGCAGGTCATTAATAAAAATGCTGAAAAGTAAAGGACCAAGAATGGACCCTTGTGGGATACCCATACAATTATTTAAAAGGAAGGACTTATCCTGGTGAACTTTTACACACTGTTCTCTGTTCTGAAGATAAGATGCAAACTATTTTATTGTACTGGGACAAAAGTTAAAAGATACCATTTTGGATAAAAGCAAGCTGTGGTTTGCAGTGTCAAGCCTTTTTGAGATCCAGAAAAACAGCTCCCACCACATTACCCCTGTCCAAGGACTGTTTGACATTTTCAATAAGGCAGCAGTTTGCTGTTTCTGTTGAGTATCCTGGTCTAAAACCAAACTGGTGTGGATGAAGAAGTTGACCGTCTTGTAGATAGTCTATCAGCTGTGTAGCTACAACTTTTTCAAGAACCTTAGACAGGACTGGTAAAATAGAGATTTGGCGGTAATTACATATATCGTCTTTACTACCCGATTTAAAAACTGGTATGACGACAGCTTTTTTCCAGCCAGATGGAAATGTACAGGACCTAATGGAGAGATTAATGAGATGAGTCAGTGGTTTGATTAATATTTTGCTGTGCGTTTTGAGAAAGGAAGTGCTCATATTGTAGATATCATTAGTTTTTGAGTTTGACAGTGTTTTAACAATGCCAGCAATTAAATCTTCATTTACCTCATTAATATGAAAAGAAACTGTTGAAAGTATTGGTTTAGTATTGTTGAGCACATTTGGCAGCACAAAGTTTTTTGTTAATTCTTCCACTGACTCCACAAAATATGAATTAAATTTATTTGCCAATGTAGCATTATCACTGATGGTCTTGCCATTAATTCTAAGTTCCTTTACCCCCTTCTGATCATTTTTTTACCGGTTAAGTTATTTAAATGCCTCCATAGGGAACTGTTGTTACCCTTTGCATGTTCTATCAATTTATTGTAATAAGATGCTTTTGATTTACGCAGCTCTTGTACCACTTTATTTCTTAACCCCTTGCACTCTGGTCAATTTCCCTAAAAACGCCAAAAAATAACGTACCCAAAGTAAATCAAAAGCTGTTCTTCAACCCTTTGCAGCATCTTCATGGGGTTGGTCTCATTTAAAAGAAAACACTTTGAATTTTTTGGCAAAACAGTCATAATCTCTCCAAGTGCTCCGGCCACTGAGTAACAGTCATCTAAACATACTGAACTTGAAGAAAATAAATTTGGACACGGTGTTTTTTTGGATACAAATGCTTGCAAATAACACACAGCTGTCAGATACGAGCTGGAAAATGCAACAGAAATGTAAAACCAACTGTTATCCAGCTGAGGTCAAATTTTTGTAACAATACCACAAAAAATGAATATATTACACAGCTTTTTTCTTAGGTTGTTCCCAGGCGTTTTTGAACTGTGCCAAATTGTGCCAAATGGCACAGTTTGGAAAAACGTCTGTAACTTTTGAATGATTCGATATAGAAGCTTGATGTTGGGCTCTAATGAAAGGTGACACTCAGGGCTGTGTGTGTGTGTGTGTGTGTGTGTGGGGGTTGTTTATTCATTCATGAATGAATGAATGAACAAAAAAGCCCCCACACACAAAGAAGCATACCACGTAAAAAATGTGTGGCTTTTTTTACAAGAAAAAATAACCTACAGTGCACTAAAAATTATACTAAAATATCTGTAATGTAGAAGATAACAACTCCCACCCCCCCACCCCCGCTACAGAGGACGGACATCGCCCGGTGCGCCGCGGTCACGGTGCGCCGCGGTCTACTACGCACAGTTGTACTAAAATATCTGCAATAATATCTGCAATCCGCTACAGAAGAGTAGCGGGGGGGGGGGTGCGTTCATGGCCCGGACGCGGCGCACGAACCGTGTATCGGTCTACTACGCACAGTTGTAATTTACCAATCGCTCAAAAGTCATTTTTGATTACAATTTTCAGGGATAAAGAATAATTTACCTTATAACACTTACCTGTCCACAACAGCAGTGTTGCTGGCGAACTTCTCTTCCTCATTGTCAGATGAACATGACGCTGGTCCGCTTGTTACGGACTCGTGGTTCTGGTCACGCGACCCGGTCAAACCATAATTCCATTATTGTGGTTTTGCGCTTCCATGATTGCGGTTTTGGCAAACGATTTTTCAAAACAAATAAGAACAGTAGTAAGAAAAAAATACTGGCAAACGCGTGTGTGTCACCCAGTGGCTAAAAACAAAACAGATTTTGCAAGGGAGGCACGCTTTCGAACTACTATGCTTCAATTGGCTTGCTGTATTCGCAGCCGTTGGTAGGCGGGTCCTGTAGTGATACAGAATGGTTTGAATGTATCATGCGCGCATGCGCATGGGAGTTGAGATTCTACATACAAGTAAATGAAGTGAACCTAAGCTCTGGTCTCGAGGTCCCTTTATTATATATTTCATTAGGTACACAGTACAATACATGGTGTCAGAAGTCGACGACCCGTCTCTAATATGACGACAGAAGCTTTAAAAAGCATGTAAGCGAAGTTTCCTTCCAGTTGGGCTGTACGCGAGGAAAAGAAGTTTTGGAGCTCTCGAGCGGAACTAGCGATCATTCCAAGGTAGCCACAACGTGACAAAGACGTCGGAAGGTAATGGCTACGTTATTTTCGATAAGCCCGCCCGAGGCATTTGACTTCAGGGGTGTCGCTAGTTGGCCAAATTGGATCAGACGTTTTGAAAGATTCCGCATGGCTGCCGGACTCGACCAGAAGAGTCAAGAGTATCAAGTGAACTCGCTAATATACACTATGGGAGACTCGGCAGATGATGTGCTTAACACTTTAGCACTGGCTGAAGCAGACAAGAAAGACTACGAGAAAGTAAGAGACGCTTTTGAAAACATTTCATCTGTGAACATAACGTGATATACGAGAGGGCTGTGGCGGTTCGGTTAACCCCCACAATAGATTAAGGACAGTCAGCTCTCTTCTCTTGGTTTTTCCCGCTGCACTACTGGGATGTAATGTGCCATTCATTTATTGTGATGTAATGTGCCATGCATGTATTGTGATGTAATGTGCCATTCATGTATTGTGATGTAATGTGCCATTCATGTATAGTGTTCATGCGTCCTGTCCTTACTGTGACCTAGAGACAGATCAATATGTAGATGTGCCTTGTAACAGCAATCTGCCTATTGTTATGTAGGTCTTTCAAATGCAAATGTCTCATGCCTGTTCTGCAGTCCCTTTGATCATACCAACTGCTGTGAATCCGCTTTGATGTATTGTCTGAGTTGGGTATAAATACTGCACAGGTTCTGTAACTCACTCTCTCAATTCCACTTCCTCAACTGCTGCTGCCGGACACAGACTTTGTGTCCTCCTTCTCTGAGAGCCGCTGAGCTCGCTCCCGGCGCGCATGCACAGCGCCGGGAGCGGAGCTCGTGACGGCGGTATGATTTAATAAAACCTGTTAAAACCTCAGCATCGCTGCTTATTATTTCATGCCGCCGCAGTGGTGACCCCGAAGACGCACACGCTTTGTGCGACGCAACCTTCTGGTCTGGACATCCACGCTGAACCGGCCGAGGGACACAAAACGTCTCCCCCCTCTCGCCGCTCCAACGCACCATGACCTGAAGGCAGAAAAGAACACGCTGCCAGTGAACGCTTCACTGGCGACCCCGAACATGCACACGTTTTGTGCAAAGCAACCTTCTGATCTGGACAGCTGCACTGGTGACCCGTTCTTCATGATGAGATCTGCACGTCTGAGATCTGCTCATCCACGCTGGACCGGCCGCACTCGCAGCTCCTCCACACGAGAGCGCAGGCACCTCGTCCCTTCTCCCCGACGGCAACCTCCAGGGCCGGCGGAGGACGCAGCGCGTGGACCTGAATGCACCACGGCCGAGCGGTGACAAAGATCGTCTATTTCCTCCCACCGCTCCCAACGCACCATAGCCAAGCTGCAGCCACAGCTCAAACCTGGATTTTATCGGCGCCGTCTGCGCCGATCCCCACCAAGATTCTGCACCCTGGTTCTCCTCTCCAGCTGGCCCACCCACGCACGGAACCCCGGCACATGCACCGGGGAGTTACGAGGACGGCGCACCACGCACGGGAAAATAACGGCTACAGAGATCGCCATCGTCCTCCGCCGCTGCACATGCCCGAGAAAAACGGCCGATCGCCACCCTCAGAACCTTCAGGGCTGCCCGCACACCTGAAGCACGCTCGCAGCTCGCCCACAGGATTCATTAATGGTCTCAGCCACGGCACATAAGGGAATTCAGCCGTCAGCTTTTCCCGAGGACTTTAGGGCTGCGCCCGCACCTAAAGCCAACAAGCCAAGTCCCTCTGCTTCTTTTTTTTTTTTTTCTTACAGCTGCTATGCAGCCTTGCCGCTCCTGTTTTCTTCATGGCCGCGAGAGGAGTCAGAGATTAATTTTTCTTCTTGTGGACCTCTGCACGTTCAACGGGACAGCCCTTCGACATAGCGGACCCACAAGCAATTTTTGCACGGCTCGGACGATTTCACCGTCCCCCTGCCGGCATTTACTACCCCCCTCCTCCCTCCCCCTCTGCCTGCAGCGAACTTGTCCCACAGCTCGCTCCCATAGAGGGATTATCGAGGTCTCGGTCCCCTGCCGTGCCCTCTGGGAGGGAGCGTGTGGCGGTTCGGTTAACCCCCACAATAGATTAAGGACAGTCAGCTCTCTTCTCTTGGTTTTTCCCGCTGCACTACTGGGATGTAATGTGCCATTCATGTATTGTGATGTAATGTGCCATGCATGTATTGTGATGTAATGTGCCATTCATGTATTGTGATGTAATGTGCCATTCATGTATAGTGTTCATGCGTCCTGTCCTTACTGTGACCTAGAGACAGATCAATATATAGATGTGCCTTGTAACAGCAATCTGCCTATTGTTATGTAGGTCTTTCAAATGCAAATGTCTCATGCCTGTTCTGCAGTCCCTTTGATCGTACCAACTGCTGTGAATCCGCTTTGATGTATTGTCTGAGTTGGGTATAAATACTGCACAGGTTCTGTAACTCACTCTCTCAATTCCACTTCCTCAACTGCTGCTGCCGGACACAGACTTTGTGTCCTCCTTCTCTGAGAGCCGCTGAGCTCGCTCCCGGCGCGCATGCACGGCGCCGGGAGCGGAGCTCGTGACGGCAGTATGATTTAATAAAACCTGTTAAAACCTCAGCATCGCTGCTTATTATTTCATGCCGCCGCAGGGCCAAGTTTAACAAACGCTGCCAGGAGCCTGGTGAATCAGCCGAGGCGTTCATCACAGCCGTCCACAAGCTAGCTGAGTATTGTCAGTATGGAATCCTCAAAGAGGAGATGATAAGAGATCGCTTAGTCGTAGGTATTAAAGACCACACGCTTTCAGAGAAGTTACAACTCGACTCAAAGCTAACTCTAACGAAAGCAATGATGAAAATTCGCCAAAACGAGGAAATTAAAAAGCAACAAACCACACTGAGACAGACTAGCACGGATGGTGTTGAAGGAGCTAATATGGATGCAGTTAGGTTCAAGCAAAAACAAAAATCGGGTCAACAAGGAAACAAAACAAATTACAGACCAGGTCAGACAAATGCAAAAGACAGATGTGGCAGGTGTGGAAAAGCACATGGAAATTAATTTAAAGAATGTCCTGCTCGCAATGCAGACTGCAAGAAATGTCAGAAAAAGGGACATTTTGCTGCTTTGTGTAAAACAAAAATGAGAGTGGAGGAACTTCAGCAGAAGGACATGAGTGAAAGTTTGGAGACTTTGTTTTTTGGCACAATGACTACTGCACCTAGTGCAGTGTGGAAGAAGTCGATTGGAGTAAATGGCCAGCAGGTAGTGTTCAAGCTCGACACCGGCGCTGCAGTGACAGCCATCCCAAAACACATGTACTCTGAAAAGCTGCACGGGAAACTTTCACCACCAAGCAAAAAACTGTGTGGACCAAACAATGTTCCTATCGCAGTACAGGGACGCTTCACCGCCGACATGAGCTACAAGGGCTCTGTTGTGAAGCAGCAGGTGTATGTTGTCCCAGGGTTAACTACTCCACTACTTGGCTTGCCAGCCATACAAGACCTCAGCTTGCTTAGTCAAGTAGATGCCATTGCAACAGAGAATGCTTATGTGAAGCAATATCCCAGAGTGTTTACTGGTTTAGGGAAGCTAGAGGGTGAATATAGGATTAAATTGAAAGAGAATGCCACTCCATTTGCCCTAGCGGTGCCACGCCGCTTGCCTCTGCCATTAAGAGGGAAAGTTCAAGAGGAGCTGAATAGGATGGAGGCAATGGGAGTTATTTCACCCATCGAAGATGCAACTGAGTGGTGCTCCGGAATGGTCGTAGTACCAAAGCCAAACGGAAAAATCCGTATATGTGTCGACCTCACCCACCTAAATGAGAACGTGTGCAGAGAAAGACACATCCTCCCTGCAGTCGATGAGACGCTCGCTAAACTAGCTGGAGCTAGAATTTTTTCAAAGCTAGATGCCACTGCAGGTTTCTGGCAAATCCCTTTGCATAGGGAATCGTCCCCACTCACCACCTTCATCACGCCATTCGGCCGTTTTTGTTTCAACCGACTTCCTTTTGGAATATCCTCAGCACCAGAGCATTTCCAGAAGTGCTTGACACAAATGCTGGATGGTCTGGAAGGAACGGTCTGTCATGCAGATGACATCTTGGTGTTTGGAGCCACACCACAGGAACATGATGAAAGGCTGCATCAAGTGCTGTAACGCCTACAGCAGCGAGGCCTCACCCTGAACGACAAGTGCCAGTTTGCAGTGACTGAGGTGAAATTCCTTGGGCATATCGTCAGCGGAGAGGGAATACAGCCAGATCCTGACAAGATCAGGGCCATTGCAGCCATGCCACCACCCAAGGACGTGGCAGACGTCAAAAGATTCATGGGGATGGCAAATTACTTGGGAAAGTTTTCCCCAAACATTGCAGAGATCACAGGACCAATCAGGGACCTCCTGAAAGCTGATAACACGTGGACATGGGGGCCAGCTCAATAGACAGCCTTCACAAAGGTGAAAGAAGAGCTCAGCTCATCGACTGTACTTGCCCCATACTGCACTGACAAGCCGACTAGGGTGTCAGCAGATGCATCCTCCTACGGACTGGGGGGGTGTTTTGTCACAACTTCAAGCTTCAGGAGACTGGAGGCCAGTGGCCTTTATTTCCCGCAGTATGACAGAAACTGAGCGTAGATACGCCCAAATTGAAAAAGAGGCCCTGGCCATCACGTGGGCGTGTGAACGGTTCCAAACTTACCTCCTGGGCCTGCACTTTGAGGTCAGAACAGACCACAAACCCTTGATAAGTCTCCTCAGCTCAAGAGCACTTGATGACATTCCCCCTCGTGTGTTGCGATTCAGATTGAGACTCCTGCAGTTCACATACACCATTGTGCATGTTCCGGGAAAAAATCTCATAGCAGCAGATGCTCTTTCAAGAGCTCCCCTTCAAGGTGCAACAACAGAGGAGGATCTCGTGCTCCAGAGTGACGTGAGAGCTCACATCAACGAAGTCATTCAGCAACTGCCTGCATCGCAAGAGAAACTGATGCAGATTAGGCAAGCTCAGGAAGAGGATCCAGTGTGTGCGCAGCTGTCTTCTCTGATCCGCACAGGTTGGGACAGACAGAGTTCAGCTCCGCAGCTGAAGTCCTATTGGCAGTACCGAAATGACTTGTTGATTGCTGATGGTCTCCTGATGAAAGGGAAAAGAATAGTGATTCCAGCAAGCATGCAACCAAACATTTTGGAAACGCTTCATCAGGACCACCAGGGAATGGTGAAGTGTATGGCGAGGGCTCATGAAGCAGTATGGTGGCCAGGTCTGACACGTCAGAAAAAAAAAAGGTACGCCAGTGTGAAGTTTGTGCTAAGGAATGTCACAATGCACCAGAAGCTCTCCTGACCACACCCTTGCCATCACGCCCATGGCAAAAGCTAGCCGCCGACCTGTTTGAATGGAAGAAAGGTCATTACTTGGTGGTCATTGACTACTACTCCTGATTCATTGAGGTTGCTAACATCACAAGCACTCTAGCGTCAGCTGTGATTCTTAAAATGAAAGCCATCTTCAGCCGTCATGGAGTGCCTGACACACTCATCACGGACAACGGCCCACAGTTTGCAGCAGCAGAGTTTGCAGAGTTTGCTGCAGATTACAAATTCCAGCATCTCACCAGTAGCCCCCGTTACCCCAAAGCAACGGAGAAGCAGAACGTGCTGTTAGAACCGTGAAGGCCCTGTTGCAGAAGAATGAGGACCCTCACAAAGCGCTGATGGCATAGAGAGTGACCCCACTCGCTCATGGGGCATCTCCCGCGCAGCTCCTAATGGGGTGTAACATCCAGACACCTCTCCCAGTGTGTCCAAGCACCCTCACACCAGCTTGGCCGGACTTGAGAGCTTTTGAGTTGAAAGACGAAGAGCTTAAAAGAAAACAGGCTGAGGGATATAACACACGGCACAGAGCACAGGAGAAGAAACCGCTCCAGCCAGGCCAGAGAGTCTGGATCAAGAACAAACCACGCACTGGAGTAGTTTCCGGATCAGCGGGGACACCGAGGTCCTACGTCGTTGACATTTCAAATGGCAATCTCAGAAGAAACCGCTCTCATTTGAGAGTTGTGCCTTCACCATCGACCACCCCAGATCCGGGGATACGCACCAGAGGGGGCAGAGCGGGCAAGCCAATCAAAAGACTGAATTTGTAGTATAGTGTTGTGTGTATACACGGAGCAGAATAAACCTCCATACCACAACAGAGAGGATCAGGTAGTCCACCATGCCTCTCACTTAAGTTCTTATGTGTTATGAGTTTGAATGTTGCAGTATAAGTAGTATCAGCTTGAAAAGATATAATTTATGATTTTTGTAAACAGCTGGGAAACATTGGTTTAAAAGGGGGAGATGTAGTGATACAGAATGGTTTGAATGTATCATGCGCGCATGCGCATGGGAGTTGAGATTCTACATACAAGTAAATGAAGTGAACCTACGCTCTGGTCTCGAGGTCCCTTTATTATATATTTCATTAGGTACACAGTACAATACAGGTCCTTCTTGCTAGGTTTTCAGTCATTGGTTCTTCAAGGTTTCAGAAACCCAATTCAAGGCTCTTATTAGTCGAATGAGAGGTCAATCACATCTAAACCAATCAAAGCACTCCTTTGGCTTTCTGTTCGCGGCTGTGTCTGTAGTGGAAGAACAGAAATGCAGCTTTTTTTTAATTTTCAGTGCCTCCTAGGACGCGTCCTAGGACGCCCTCGTGCGCCCTAGGATGCAGAGACGTGTCCGCCTGCGGTACACCGAAGTGCAACAGGTTAAACTTTTGTAAACAAGGTGATAATCCTGTGTAAGCAAGCATTTCTGCATTTCTGCATGCCTGTAGAAAGTTACTGTTACCATGGCAACAGTAACCATGGTGATGCCTGCCTTTGGTCTTTGACATGGTTACATGTGAACAACTCCTTTTATGTGACTGGAATTCTATGACCTCATATAAGAACATAGAGTGTCTGTTATGTCATTGCTGTGTCATAGCTATGAACACCCCTATGGCTCCCCTACGGACGTTCATTTAAGATTTCCCCTCCTAAACTTCTGAATATCCGGGAAGGCTGAAATTCGGGGATGCACACCCTCGTAACATCAACACAGCATGTGTAAAATCTGAGGCCAGTCCGAAGAACGATTTGGGAGATACACAAGGAACAGACAGACAGAGATTTCTTGCATTATAACATGACTAGTTCATACCCGTGCATACCTGTCCATGCCCGTAGAAACCAAGTGTAAGCCAGTATTTCTGCATGCCCGTTGCTGAAGGGTGTCCTCCTGTGTGAGACGACTGTATTGTTCACAGTCATGCCTGCGGCGTACTGCTGGAACCTGAAATGTTACATCTTCATGGCATCTTTTCTGATGTGCAGCAGTTCTCTTCACTGTGTTGCTCTCCATCTGGTGGGTCTTCTTCTTCTTCTTCGTTCAGACCACCAGTTGAGGGATAGGTGCGTGGTAATTGCAGTTCATGGACAGGATCATGAAAATAGATCTTAGCAAAAAGTGGCTTTCAACCCTGTTCAGGAAGACCCATGCAGGCGCGTAGAAACCAAGAAACTGGAGCACCCAGAGAAAATCAGCGCTTTGCTTGGTATTTTACACATTTGTAGTGTAGACTGCCATGGGCTGCACGGTGGCGCAGTGGTTTAGCACTGTGGCAGCACAGTTTTACCCTCGGCCGGGGGATCGCGGGGATCATGAGATCGTGGGTTCGATCCCTGCCCCCGACCAACAGTGAGCTGTGTGGAGTTTGCATGTTCTCCCCATGTTGCGTGGGTTTACTCCGGGATTTCTCCGGTTTCCTCCCGCATACCAAAAACATGTAGGTTTAGGGCGCTCGCGCACGCAGCGACCAGCAGCCGGTGGCTTGTCACCAGACTGCAAACCAAGTCTACCTACGGGTACAAATAAGTAACAAAAAAAAAAAAAAATTCTTCAAGGTTGCACATTTCTAGTGTGTCAGCACCTCTTTAAAAACCACATTGCTCAGAAAGCGATGTTTTTGCTTAGTTTCTTCATCTTGAGCAAGAATACAAAGACTGCTTGATCTGCCAACTCTGCTCGCAGCAACGTAGAATTGGCCATGGTAGAAGAAATCTCTTGTGCAGAAAACATCAACCCGCTGTAAAGACTGGCCCTGTGACTTATTCACAGTCATGGCAAAGCAGGGTCTTACTGGAAACTTTACATTGCAAGGTGAATGGAAACATGTTGTCAGATGGTGTGAGTGTGATTCGTGGAATCAGGAGAGTGCCTCCAGCACTGACACCAATCACAGATGTTGCAACCAACAAGTGAGGCTGTATTTGTTCAACAATGTATCTTGAGCCATTGCAATGTCCGTTTTGTTGGTCAAGGTTTCGCAGTAGCATGATCACCATTTCCACCTTTAAAGTGATGCAATGAGGAGGGACTCCAGATGGGAAGAGTGTATTTAGAAACTCAGTTGGGTATGCATGATCACCCTCAGAGTCTACAGTGTCAACACTGTTATAAACGTGTTCCTCTCCTGGAAAAATCTTTGTCATGTACTCATTGACTGTGTCAACCTCAGACTTCGTCAGGCATAATATGACACACTCACATAACCATCTTGGATTTGAAACATTGACTTGCATGTCTTCATACACCCAACTGACAATGTCTTCCAGTTTGCCACCTAGAATCATTAGTCTTTCATCGAGTTCAATTGCAAACTTGCCCTGTTCTGGAACTACTGGAATTTTTCCTTCCCCAAGGTCCAAGAGAAATTTAGCAAAATGTTCTTCAGCTAGTTGATCTTCTACAGCTTGACAGATCCTCATGTTTTCAGTTCGACAAATAGTTTCAACATTTTTCCATAGGTATGAGCTCTTGAAATACCTTCCTATGATTTCTGTTCTGCTACCATGTGGTACAACAGTAAGGATTTGCCTCCAATCGCCACTGAAGACCATTGCGATGCCACCAAATGACTTGTGTGGCCTCCAGAGCCACTGAAACGTTCAATCTGCTGCTTCCAGTGCACACTGATCCATCATGGACACTTCTTCCACAACCATGAAATGTGTCATCCTAATGAGTGTTGCAGTGCTGTCATTTTCACTTACAGTGCAGTCCGCATGCCTGTTGCTGAAGGGTCTCCTCCTGTGTGAGATGGCCATGTTGTTCACA
The DNA here is from genome assembly GCA_020510985.1 of Pholidichthys leucotaenia. NCBI lineage: Eukaryota > Metazoa > Chordata > Actinopteri > Cichliformes > Pholidichthyidae > Pholidichthys > Pholidichthys leucotaenia. The sequence goes on along the minus strand of CM035849.1, from coordinate 69,703,831 downwards.
GTCATTCCGCAGGCATCACTGACAGAGATTTCTTGAATTTATAGAGTGCCTTTTGCCTTACTGAGTGAGATTTCCCAATGTCCTGCTTCGAATGAGTGTGGTTTAAAATATTGTGTTGTATTTGGTCTCAGTTTCTCTGTGTCTTGCCTGGCATGCAGTGTTGGTGGCCAGCCGACTATTCCGCATCTCCTGGGCCTCAGCTTGTCTGTGCCGGGTCTCCTCCTGTGTGAGACGGCTGTGTTGTTCACAGTCATGCCACAGGCATCACTGACAGAGATTTCTTGAATTTATAGAGTGCCTTCTGCCTTACTGAGTGAGATTTCCCGATGTTCTGCTTCGAATGGGTGTGGTTTAGTGTGTCGTATTCGGTCTCAGCTTCTCTGTGCCTTGCCTGGCATGCATCGCTGGTGGCCAGCCGACTATTCCGCATCTCCTCGGTCTCAGCTTGTCTGTGCCTTGTGTGGCGTGCTGCGTTGCTCACTTTGCGGGCATTTCAGGCTTCAAGTGACTCAGCACGTGCATGGTGCACTGCCACACATTTCCTGTCTGTCTGTGCATCCCATATCTGTTGTACAATTTGCTGGTGAAGGGTCTCCTCCTGTGGCAGACATCATAGGACACTACATCATAGGTAGCCAGTCCTATTGCCTATATGACAGCATCGCCTATATGACATCATTGCAAGTCCTATGTACCCTGAGATCATAGGATCATCATAGGACATCCTGCAGCCATCATAGGCCATCCTATGATGTCCTATGATCGTGACAGACACAGACATTTCTTGAATTTAAAGATTTATAGATGACTAGTGCATACCCGTGCATGCCCGTAGAAACCAAGTATAAGCATTTCTGCATGCCCATAGAAAGCAAGTTTAAACAAGCATTTCTGCATTCCTGCCTTTGATCTTTGATGATGTCATAGCGAGTCCTATGATCGTGACATAGCGAGTCCTATGATCTTTGATAGGCAGTCCTATGATCTTTTCTTTTGGCAAGTCCTGTGATCGTGACACACTGACACAGAGATTTCTTGAATTTATAGAAGGAAGACTAGTGCAAACCTATGCATGCCACTAGAAATCAAGTATAAGCAAGTATTTTTGCATGCCTGTCAAAAGCTGGTGTAAGCAAGCATATCTTCATGCCGTAGAAAGTTACTGTTACCATGGCAACAGTAACATTGTTGACATGGTTAAGCAAGTATTTCTGCATGCCTGTAGAAAGCAAGCATAAGCAAGCATTTCTGCATCCCCGTAGAGTGTTCTAACCTCACAGTGTGCCTACAATGTCTGTATGACATCATAGGAGCAACAGTAACCATGGTGAAACCTGCCTTTGATCTTTGACATCACCACTCTTTCAGTGATGCCTGCCTTTGATCTTTGATGATATCATAGTGAGTCCTATGACCGTGACACACACACACCCTGACAGACAGACAGACACACACACACACACACACACAGATTCCTTGAATTAATAGATAGACTAGTGCATACCGGTGCATGCCCTTAGAAACCAAGTATAAACAAGTATTTCTGCATGCCCGTAGAAAGCATGTGTAAGCAAGCATTTCTGCATGCCTGTAGAAAGTTACTGTTACCATGGCAACAGTAACCATGGTGATGCCTGCCTTTGATCTTTGGCATGGTTACATGTGAACAACTCCTTTTATGTGACCGGAATTCTATGACCTCATATCAGAATATAGTGTGTCTGTGATGTCATAGCTATGTCATAGCTATGAACTCACCTATGGCCCCCCTACAGATGTTACTTAAAGATTTCCCCTCCTAAACTTCTGCATATCCAGGAAGGCTGAAATTCGGGGATGCACACCCTCATAACCGACGAACGGTTCGGGAGATATGCATGGAATAGACAGACAGACAGACAGAGATTTCTTGCATTATAACATGACTAGTGCATACCTGTGCATCAGAATCAGAATCAGAATCAGAATCAGGTTTATTGCCATTGTTCATGTAGTACACAAACTAGGAATTTGTCTCGGTACAATGCTGCAACATTAAACATGATAAGATAAGAGAAATAAACTATACATGTAATAAAGTGTAGGATAAGATTAAATGATACTGGTCAACAGTTAAAATATATATTAGCCAGCAGCAGATACTGTGGAGAACTATATAGTGCAGTCGGTAATGCAGGAAGAAAACAGTGATGATTGACATGAGTCTGGTTGAGCTGCTGTACATGGTGCACGAGAGTCACTTAGTGTTCAGCAGTCTAATGGCAGAGGGGAAGAAGCTGTTCATGTGACGGGAGGTTTTAGTCTGGATGGACCGAAGTCTTCTACCAGAGGGGAGGGGGGCAAACAGTACGTGACCAGGGTGTGAGGGATCGGCTATGATCCGGCCAGCACGCCTCCGGGTCCTGGAGATGTACAGATCCTGGAGAGATGGGAGCTTGCAGCCGATCACCTTCTCAGCAGTGCGCACGACGCGCTGCAGCCTTAGTCTGTCCCTGGCAGTGGCTCCTGCGTACCACACGGTTATGGAGGTGGTGAGGATGGACTCGATGATGGCTGTGTAGAACTGCACTAACATCTTGGTGGGTAGCTTGAGCTTCCTCAGCTGCCGCAGGAAGAACATCCTCTGCTGGGCTTTTTTGATGAGTGAGCTGATGGTCAGCTCCCATTTGAGGTCCCTGGTGATGGTAGTGCCTAGGAAGCGGAAGGAATCAGCAGTGGTGATGGGAGAGCCTGAGAGGGTGAGGGGGGGCAGAGGAGTAGTGACTTTCCTGAAGTCTACAATCATCTCCACTGTCTTCAGAGCGTTCAGCTGCAGGTTGTTATTGCTGCACCAGGACGCCAGCTGGGCCACCTCTCTCCTGTAGGCGGACTCGTCGCCGTTGGAGATGAGCCCGATGAGGGTGGTGTCGTCCGCAAACTTGATCAACTTGACAGACTGGTGGCTGGAGGTGCAGGAGTTGGTGTAAAGGGAGAAGAGTAGGGGGGAAAGTACACAGCCCTGGGGTGATCCGGTGCTGATGCTAGTATAGTCTGAGACAGTCTTTCCCAGCCACACATGCTGCCTCCGGTCCGTCAGGAAGTCGATGATCCACCTGCAGAGGGAGTCAGGCACATTGAGCAGGGACAGCTTGTCCCGGAGCAGAGCGGGGCGGATGGTGTTGAATGCGGAGCTGAAGTCCACAAACAGGATCCTGGCGTAGGTTCCCGGGGAGTCCAGGTGCTGCAGGATGGAGTGGAGGGCCAGGTTGACTGCATCGTCTACAGACCTGTTGGCTCGGTAGGCAAACTGCAGCGGGTCCAGGAGAGGGGTGGTGATGGACTTGAGGTGGGACAGGACCAGGCGCTCAAAGGACTTCATGACTACAGAGGTGAGCGCTACAGGTCTGTAGTCATTAAGTCCAGTGATCCGTGGCTTCTTGGGGACAGGGATGATGGTGGAGGATTTGAGGCAGGATGGCACGTGGCATAACTTAAGGGAGGTGTTAAAAATGTCTGTGAATACAGGAGCCAGCTGTTTCGCACAGAGTCTCAGGGTGGAGGGAGACACGCCGTCTGGGCCGGGGGCCTTGCGCGGGTTCAGTCTGGAGAACTGTTTGAGCACATCCTGCTCACTGATGATAAGGGGAGGGGGGGAGGAGGGGGGGGTGCCTTAAATGAAGTAGGGAATGTGGAGGCTGTGGAGCTGGAGGGAGGGGGGGAGTTGGACACAGATGACGAGGTGTCAAAACGGGCATAGTGTTGGGACAGTCTCTGACAAAGGGCTTTGTCATCCTGACCTTTAGGAGCCTTAGGTCGATAGTTGGTGATTTGCCTCAGTCCTCTCCACACGGAAGCCGAATCATTAGCAGTGAACTGCTGCTGGAGTCTCTCTGAGTACACAGATTTAGCCCTCTTCAGCTCTCTGTTAAACCGGTATTTAACCTCCCTGTAGCAGTCCCTGTCTCCACTTTTCAGCGCTGCTTCCTTCTCCTTCCTGATCTGTCTGAGCTTAGCTGTGAACCAGGGTTTGTCATTAGAGTAACTCACCCTGGTGCGTGATGGAAGAATGTTCTCTTCACAAAAGTGGATATATGAGTTCACAGTGTCCGTGTACTCATCCAGATCATGCGTGGCTCCTTTAAGCATGCCCCAGTCAGATATTTCCATGCACGTTTCCAGCTTCTCCTCAGCATCACTGGTCCGTATCTTCGTAGTGCTCACAACAGGTTTAGTGAGCTTCAATCTCTGTCTGTATGTGGGAATGAGGTGAACCATCACGTGATCAGATAATCCCAGCGCAGCTCGAGGGACAGCGCGATATGCGTCTTTCACTGTGGTGTAACAGTGATCCAGTGTGTTTAATCCTCTGGTGGGGCATTTAATAAACTGTTTGTAGCGGGGGAGATCGTGGCTCAGATTGCACTGATTAAAGTCGCCAGCCACAATAATCAGCGAGTCTGGAAAACTCCGCTCTGTGTGTTGAATGTGATCCGCGAGCACGCGCTGAGCTTCGCGCGTGTCCGCGTCGGGAGGGGCGTACACAGCGATCATTATGAAAGAAGCAAACTCCCGCGGGGAATAGAAGGGCTTGCAATTGATAACAAGAAATTCCAAGGCAGGAGAACAGTGTTTGGAAATTACCGTTACATCAGAGCACCAGCTGCAGTTGATGTAGAAGCAGACTCCGCCTCCTGTGGTCTTGCCGGAAAGCTCTGTGTCACGATCAGCACGGAAGAGCTGGAAGCCGTCGAGGCGCAGCGCGCTGTCCGGTATATTTTCCCGGAGCCAGGTCTCAGTAAAGCAGAGGACAGCTGAGGAGGCGAGGTCCTTAAAACGCATCAGCAGTCTCAGTTCATCCACCTTGTTAGAGAGAGAGTTGGTATTGGACAGAAATATGCCAGGCAGCGCCGTTCGCGAGCCTCTCCTGCGAAGTCGCACGAGAGCGCCCGCTCGTCTTCCTCTCTTCCGCCGTCTCACTTTCCGAGCCAAACAATAAACCAGATCGGCGGCAGGGGCTAGAAAAACTGGAAGGAGGTCCGTGGGGGTGAAAGTCCTGATATTTAAAAGTTCTTCACGGGTATAAGTGCAAGCAGACACACAATTGACAAACAAAAACAAACAAAGAGCGCAGCGAAGCACCATGTCGACCGCTGTGGGCGCCATCTTGGATCGAAAGTTAAGTTAGCATGCCCGTAGAAATCAAGTATAAGCAAGTATTTCTGCATGCCCATAGAAAGCAAGCGTAAGCAAGCATTTCTGCATTCCTGCCTTTGATCTTTGATGATGTCATTGTGAGTCATACCATCGTGAGTGATGCCTGCCTTTGATCTTTGACATGGTTACCATGGCAACACAAAGTCCTATGATCGTGACACAGACAGACAGACAGATCGTGACAGAGATTTCTTGAATTATTTAGAGTGATGAACTAATTATTTCCTACAAAAACCCAATTTTTGCACTGTTTCTTTGATATTGCGTATATGCATCATCACTATATACAGTATATAATTCAAGAAATCTCTGTGTGTCTGTCTGTGTGTCACAACCATAGGACTCACCATAGGACTTGAATTCAAGAAAATCTGTGTTTGTGTTTGTGTGTCATCAAAGGCAGGCATCACTCACAATCAAACGACATCAAAGATCAAAGGCAGGCATCACTCACGATCATAGGACTCACTATGACATCAAAGATCAAAGGCAGGCATCACTCACGCTAACTTACGATCACAGGACATCAAAGATCAAACGCAGGCACCACTCACGATCATAAGACTTGCTATGACATCATCAAACATCATAGGACTCGCTATGACAGCATCAAACATCACATGCAGGCATCATAGGACTTGCTATGCAATCAGCCTATGGTGTCTCTATGATGACATCATCAAATATCGTAGGACTCGCTATGACATCTTCAAAGATCAAAGGCGGGCTCACAGATCATAAGACTCACTATGACATCATCAAAGATCAAAGGCAGGCATTACTGAACGATGGTGGCGTGCTTGCTTACACCTATTTTCTATGGGCATGAAGAAATACTTGCTTATACTTGCTTTCTACGGGCATGCACTAGTATTATAAATATGAAAAAAAAATTGTGTTTTCACTCTATAATTCAAGAAATCTCTTTCTGTCTGTCTGTGTGTCTGTCCGTCTGTGTATCACAATCAAAGGACTTGCTAAAACATCATAGGACCACCTATGATGTTCCTATGATGTCTACATGACGTCCTATGATATTCCTATTTATAAGGAGTTCTGAATAACTTATGTGTGAAAAAATTATCCGTCTTTGGACTGCGTCACTCACGATCATAGGACTCACTATGACATCATCAAAGATTAAAGGCAGGCATCACTCACGCTCACTCACAATCATAGGACATCAAAAATCAAAGGCAGGCATCACTCACGATCTTAGGACTCGCTATGACATCATCAAAGATCAAACACAGGCATCACTCACGATCATAGGACTTGCTATGACATCAGCAAAGATCATAGGACTCACTATGACACACTCAAACATCAAAGGCAGGCATCACTGAACATGTGCCGACGTGCTTGCTTACACCTTTGCTTACACCTACTTTCTACGGGCATGCATAAATACATGTTTATGCTTGGTTTCTACGGGCATGCACAGGTATGCACTAGTTATAGAGTGAGGCTCCACTGAAGGACGGATGATTTTTTCATGCATGGGGAGTTCAGAACTCCTTATAAGAACTCCTTATAAAATGATATAGAGTGATGATATAGAGTGAAGTACGTGGCGGCAATGCACCTGTTAGCTGGTTGCCAACCACCAATCAAATCTAAAAGAAGAAGTCATTAATGCTCCTCATTCTTACATTGACAATTAAACTGTATTCAATATGGTATTGCTTATCTTTTTTGTGTTGTTATTGTTTGTTTTTATCTGTTCATGGTTGTGTGATCATCAAACTCAATTCAGACTTGAAAAGTTTTTAAATAGAAATTAAACATCCCCAAAAAGAAAGGTTTGGGCAGATAAATTGAAATCAGGGACTTCAAGAAGTACTTATGCTCATAAGTTTACATACCCTGGCGGAATTTGTGATTTTTTTTAGCCATTTTTCAGAAAATATGAACTTCAAGTGGGTGGCAGTAGTGCATCTGTGGGCTGTTTTCCAGTTGCTGGTCGGGTCTGGAGGAGGAGGAAGAGGAAGGAGAGAGAGATGTTACAGCCAAGATATACTGTATATAGTGATGATATAGAGTGAAGTACGGGGCGGTAATGCACCTGTAGGCTGGTTGCCAACCACCAATCAAGTCTAAAAGAAGAAGAGGAAGATAATACAAAAATGTTTCTTTCACTCATAGTTAGTGGTTGGATAAGGCAATTTATTATCAAATAATTGTGTTTGCTCTTTTTAAATCACTAGTGCATACCCATGAATGCCCATAGAAACCCGTACATGCCCGTAGAAACCAAGTATAAGCAAGTATTTCTGCATGACCGTAGAAAGCAAGTGTAAGCAAACATATCTGCATGCCCGTAGAGTCCTATGATCTTTGATGTCATAGCGAGTCCTTTGATGATGTCAAAGCGAGTCCTATGATCTTTGACAATGTCATAGTGAGGCCTATGATCGTGAGTGTCATAATGACAACAGAAACTACCCAAATGACCCTGATAAAAAGTTTACATACTGATAAAAAGTTTACATACTAGTAAACTGCATTCCTGCCTTTGATCTTTGACATGGTTACCATGGCAACAGTAACCCTGGTGAAACCTGCCTTTGATCTTTGATGTCACCACTCGTTCAGTGATGCCTGGTGTTGATCTTTGATGATGCTTAGTCCATTCCTGTTCACTGTTATACTAGATGTTATGTTGGACTATGGTGGCTTCCTGAGGTAACGTATTGTCACTTCCTGTGTTGCTGGCTGTCTGTGTAGTTTGCTCTGTGGTTAGCTCTCCTCATTCTCCTGAGGATTTTTGCCTTTAATTGTATTTTAATCACTTTTTTCCTTCTACCGTTAGCTCTCACTTCTGTTTATCAAGCCTCTTGCACCTGTGCGGACTCAGTGTCACCTAATCACCCTCTTTAGCCTTCTGCTCACCTTTCATCTGTGTTTTTGTTAGCTTCGGGTTAGCCACTAGCTATGGCTACTAGCTGTCCTTCCCCTTCTCCTCTGGTGTGCTCTCTCTGTCAGATGTTTAGCTACACCTCTGCCTCTTTTAGTGTTAACGGTAAATATAATAAATGTTTTCTTTTTGAGGCACTCAAGGTGAGGTTGTGTGATTTGGAATCCCGGCTCTGCTGCATTGAAACACCGTCTGTGCCAGTTAATAATGACGGACGCCCCTTAGCTGCAGTGGAGCTCCCTAGCATAGGGCGGCCTGCTAGCGGTCCTCCGGTCCTCCTCAGCAGCGAGGAGACTGGGTGGGTGACGGTGAGAAGGAAGCCTAGTCGCAAGGCCCCGGTTCACCACCAACCTGTTCATGTATCTAATCGCTATTCCCCACTCAGCAACACACCTGCTGAGGAAAAAACTCATCATTGGCGACTCTATAGTCAGAAACGTGAACCTAGAGACTCCAGTGGCCACAGTCAAATGCATTCCTGGGACCAGAGCAGGCGACATCTAGTCAAATTTGAAAATGCTGACTAAAAGTAATGTAAATACTCCACAATTGTTATCCACACCGGCATAAATGACATCCGACTCCGGCAGTTGGAAGTCACAAAACTTAACATGGAATTGGTGTGTGACTTTGCCAAAACAATGTCTGCCTCTGTAGTATTCTCTGGGACCGTCCCCAATCTGACCAGTGATGATATGTTTAGCGGCTTGTCATCCTTCAACCGCTGGCTGTCTGTGTGGTGCACTGCATACAATGTGGGCTAGATAGACAATTGGAACTCATTTTGGGGAAAATCTGGTCTTATTAGACGAGACGGCATCCATCTCACTTTGGATGGTGCATCTCATTTATCTAACAATCTGGCATCATTTTTATCCAAATTTCCAGAACATTGACAACTTAGAGTTGGGACCAGGAAGCAGAGTCGCAATCTTACATGCCTCTCTGCAGCTCCTCTTCATCTGCCACCCCTCAACTTAGCCCCTGTCCTTCCCATCAGAGAATCACTGTCTGCTCCATCCAGCCATCCATCTTCTTACCGGTGTGGCGGCTCAGTTGGTAGAGCATCTGCCCCACACCCGGGAGGCAGGGGTTCAAATCCCGGCCGGGTCATGCCGAAGACCATATAAAAGTGGAACTTCCTGCCGTCCAGCTTAGTGCTCAGCAATAAATGGAATAGAGGAGGGAACTCTGTGGCGGCACCTTGCATGGCAGCGGCCCTCTGATTCTGCACTTGGGGTGTGTGCGATTTACACTGTAGATAGGTAAAGCACAATCTCGTTCTGCTGTACATAATTGGTTGTACGGTTGAATGACAATAAGAGTGATTTAATTTAATTTAATTTTTAATTTAATTCTTCCACTTAATCCTTTTCGGGTCGTGGGGGGGGGGGTGGTGGCTGGAGCCTATCCCAGCATCTTTGGGCGAGAGGCAGGGTACACCCTGGACAGATCGCCAGTCCATCGCAGGGACTGTCTGCTCCCTCCAAAGTAAATAAAAATATCATGTATAAGCATCCCAAAGTGATTAAACAAAAAGTTGGTAAAACTCAAATTAAACATGAAGTCTCTAAATTTAATGATTTGGCCTCTGTTCCTCCTCATAATTTAAAAATTAAATGTGATTTGTTAAATATTAGATCTCTAACTCCCAAGTCTCTGCTAGTCCATGATCTGTTAATTGATCATCAGATTGATTTAATATCCCTTACAGAGACTTGGTTAGGGCAAGAGGATTATGTGGTTTAAATGAATCAACTCCCTCTGGTTATTTAAACTGTCAAAATCCCAGAAGTTCTGGTCATGGAGCAGGAGTTGCAACATTTTACCATTCCAAATTACTAGTTAATGTAAAGCAAAAATCATGATATAATTCCTTTGAGGGCCTGGTCCTCAGTATTGGGCATTTTAGCAATTTTAGGCTAAACCCAATTTTATTTGCCATAGTTTATCGTCCTCCATCAACCTACTCAGAGTTTTTATCCAAATTTGCCGAATTCTTAGCTGATTTAGTGCTGAAATCAGAATAATTATAGTAGGGGACTTTAATATACATATAGATGTAGATGGTGATTGCCTTAATATGGCATTTAATTCAATATTAGACTCGATGGGGTTTTCTCAGAAAGTAGGAAATTCTACCCATTATCTCCACCATACGTTGGAACCTGTTCTAACAAATGGCATAGAAATAGAAAATCTCGTAGTGTCTCCTCATCACCTTGATTTTACTATTTCTGACTATTTGGCTCCTAAAGAAAAATATTACTACAGTAGATGCCTCTCAGATGATGTTGTAACCAAATTTATGCAGATTGTTTCCTCTATGCCATGTGTCAACACAACAGAAATAAGCTATAGACAGCTTGCTCCCTCTGTAATTGATAGAATGGTAGATAGTGTTACAGCTTCTCTGCATCAGACCCTAGACATGATGGCCCCTTAAAAAAAGAAAAAGTCTAATCAGAGATTTTGATCTCCTTGGTTCAACACAGAAACTTGTAGCTTAAAACAGAAGACTCGTCATTTAGAAAGAAAATGGTGCTCTGTGGAGATGTGAGAATGACGAGGCAGAGTTCTCTCTCAAGTCAGCTTTATTCACATCACCATCATCTCAAAGCAGAAAAAATGATCCACACAGTAAACTCTTGTCCTTATATATCTGGACTCTTACAGTTCACAAGTCACATGTATCACAGACCACCTTGCATTATAAAGACAGTCACAATGCATCCTCTCTCCATGATATCACTTCCACTGTCTACCATGCATCCCTTCTTTAATCCTATAATTAAACCCCCCACAGTCTCAAGCCTTGCATACCAAAGCTAAGATTCTTGCAGCTTCCTGTAATCACCAAGGAAGCTGCTCTGCCTTTGTTCTGACCTAAAATGTGAGGCACAAAACAGGTCCCGTGTGTGTGTCCACCACACAAAGCCCCCCCAACATTTTAGAACAAACAGAACAAACAAGAGAATAACCACATGCATGCCGTGATAGTATCAATATACATCAGTCCACATGCTGTATAGGCTTCAGTCTCCTGCTGTATCTGCTGTAGCTGGGATTCAACGTCTCTGTGGTGCTGTCACGCTGGGGGTTTGCCGTCTGGGGGTGGAAACCTTTTGTCAGCACCTGTGGGCGTTCTGGGGAAACATTACTCTGTGAAGCCCCCCGCCGTGGTCTACCTCGCCGCGGGGCCCTCGCCAACAGCACCTGCTCATCTGCCACCACAAAAGCGGGTTTGAGTCTGTTTATGCCAACTTTCTCTTTCCTACTCCCCAAATCTAGCAAAAACTGCTTGTCCCCTGTTTCTAGCACTCTGAACGGTCCGTCATAAGGCGGTCGCAGCGGGGTTCGATGCGCATCGTGTCTAACAAAAACAAACTCTGCGTTCTTCAAAGTTTTAGGCACAAAAACACGCGGAAAACTGTGGTGCGCGGGGCCGGGCAGCTTGCTTGATTCTATGTTACTCCGCAACAGCTGAGACGGGGAGGCATCTGGCGCAGGGTTATCTGGGAGAAACTCCCCAGGCAGCCGGAGTGGCTGGGCAAACACAAGCTCCGCTGGGGAGGCTTCTAAGTCCTCTTTAGGCGCAGAACGCAACCCCAATAACACCCACGGTAACTTGTCAACCCAATTTGCATCCGTCAGTGATGCTCTGAGAGCCGCTTTCAATGGCCTATGAAAACGTTCGCATAACCCGTTAGCCTGCAGATTGTACGCAGTTGTGCGGTGAATTGTGACACCCAGGCTGCGGGCCATTGTCGACCAAAGCTCGGACACAAATTGAGGGCCTCTGTCGGACGTAATGTCCGACTGAACGCCGAAGCGCGCCACCCAAGCTGTTAAAAACGCGCGCGCCACCTCCTCGGCCGTGGTTGACGCCAGCAGGACCACTTCAGGCTAGCGCGTGGTGCGGTCCACCATTGTCAGAAGGTGTGTGCACTCTTGTGACGGCGGGAGGGGGCCCACGAGGTCCACATGAACGTGATCGAACCTCTTGGCCAGAATGTGAAACGGCTTCAAAGGAGCCTTCGTGTGCCTGTGTACTTTGGCTCATTGACATGCCGTGCAGGCTGCTGCCCACTCTTTAACTTGTTTGCGGAGGCTCGGCCACATAAATTTTTCTCCTACCATTTTGGCCGACGCGCGCACTCCAGGGTGCGCCAAGGAATGAACCGAGTCAAAAACACGGCGGCGCCACGTGGCCGGTACTACTGGACGCGGCCATCCAGTGGAGACATCACAGATTGGGGGGGCATGCCGTCTTGCAGCACCCTGCTCTCCAGCCTTAACCCTGTTGGTCCAGACTGAAGTGCGCGCACAGCCGCGTCACCAACCTGCTCCGCGGCCATGGCTGCATAATCTACCCCTATGCTGACTGGGGCCGCCATGGCGCGTGAGAGGCAATCTGCCACTACATTGAGTTTGCCCGCCACATGCTGAATATCAGTGGTAAACTCTGATATCGCGGCCAGCTGTCTCTGCTGCCGGCCTGACCACAGTTCAGAAACCTTGGCCATCGCGAATGTTAGCGGTCTGTGGTAAACGAACGCGGTGAAAGAGCATCCTTCTAGCCAGAACTGAAAGTGGCGGATGGCCAAATGGAGAGCCAGCAGCTCCCTGTCGAACGCGTTGTATTTACATTCGCTATCGCGCAAGGTCCTACTGAAAAATGCAAGGGGCTGCCAAACCCTGGCTACATGTTGCTCCACGACCGCCCCTATGGCCACCTCTGATGCGTCAGTGGTGAGCGCTATGCGGGCCTTTGGGTCTGGGTGTGCCAACAACGCAGCCTTTGCCAAGGCTGCTTTCACCTCCGAGAACACTTGGTCCCGCTCCGGGGACCACTCGACCTTATCTGCGGGTTTCTTTTTTTTGAGCGCGGCATACAGCGGCTGCATGAGTTGCGCCGCGCGGGGGAGAAAACGATTATAAAAATTCACCATTCCCAAAAACTCCTGCAACGCCCTGACCGTCTGCGGCCAGGGAAAATCTGCCACCGCACGCACTTTATCAGGAAGCGGAACTGCTCCTTCGGGGGAGACGCGGTGTCCTAAAAAATCGATCTGCGCCACCCCGAACTGACACTTTGCTGGGTTGATTATTAACCCGTGATCTCCCAACCTTCGGAAAACTGTGGCCAGGTGTTTTTCGTGTTCGTCTTCGGACGCGCTGGCTACTAAAATATCGTCCAAGTAGACGAACACGAAAGGGAGATCGCGAAGCACCGCGTCCATCATGCGTTGGAACGTCTGAGCAGCCCCTTTAAGTCCGAATGGCATGCGTAAAAACTCGAATAGGCCAAACGGAGTTATTACCGCTGTTTTGGGTACTTCCTCAGCGCGCACTGGGACTTGGTGGTAACCGCAGACCAAGTCTATTTTAGAAAAAACGCACACCCCTGCCAAATGAACGGAAAAATCTTGGATATGCGGGATTGGGTAGCGGTCGTGCACTGTAGCGTTGTTTAACCTGTGGAAATCCCCGCAAGGTCACCATGATCTGTCAGCTTTCGGGACCATGTGTAGCGGGGAAGCCCACGGACTTTTTGAAAGTCTGATGATGCCCAACCTCTCCAGGTTGGCGAACTCCTCGCGCGCTATGGCCAGCTTTAACTGCGTCCAAGTGCCGAGCTTTTGCAAAAACGGGCAGTCTGGTAGTGGTAATAAAATGCTCCACCCCGTGTTTAGCGACTGTTGCCGAAAATGTGGGGACCGTGAGTGCTGGGAACTGAGTGAGCAGTGTGTGGAACTTACCGCTTGCAGCTGTGACATTGGCTTGTGCTGTTGGCGGGGCCACTCGCGCTGTACAGGGGATAGAATCAAAAGAAAGTGCATTAACCAGGCGCCTGTTAGCGAGATCAACCAACAACCCATGTGAGCACAAAAAATCAGCTCCCAACATATTGAAATTTACTGCTGCTACAACAAAAGTCCACTCAAATGTACGGCCGTGTAGAGACAGAAGCAGAGTCTTCTCACCAAAGGTCTTAATCTCCGAGCCGTTCGCTGCTGTCACCCGGGGACCTCCGGAACCAGCTAGTCTGTCTGCGTAGGAAGGTGTGATGAAACTCAACTGGGAGCCTGTGTCTACGAGAAACTGCCTCCCCGAGCGTGCGTCCGACAAGTAGAGCAGCTTGTTCTCCTCCCCGAGGGCCACGGCTGCTACCGACCCCTGGTCTTGGCATTTCCCGAACGCCTGAACTCTGGCACGGTGGTACACATTTGCGTGCCCCCTCTGCGAAACGGCGATGATAGAAACAAAGGACGTCCGATCCACATTCCCTGGCCCCTGCCGCCGCCGTCGTCGGTGAGTCTGGCACCGCTGCCTCTGGCCCCTTGTCGTCTCCGGTCGTCGCGCCGAGTCCCGCTGCAGCGGCCGTGGCTGCGCACCGCTTGGTGGCATTGACAATCCACTGCGCCTCTCGGCCCAGCGCGCGGTAGTCCCGTTGGACCAACAATGGCGAACTGGCCAGGGTCGCTCTCGCTGCTGACGGTAGAGTCCTGAGGAAAAGGTGGGTGAAAATGAAGTGATCATTGTCAGAATCTTTCAACCTCAACAACTTCTCCATCAGGTTCGCGGTCATGTCATTTTCCAACTCCGTCAGCGCCAGGAGCCTCTTTGCTCGCTCCTCCGCCGAGGGGGTGAATTGCTGGATGAGTGCAGCCTTCAGCGTGCCGTATTTGTCGCTGTCCGGCGGCTGGTCGATCAGGCTCTCCACATGCTGGGCCGTGTTGTTGTCCAGCTTTGCGACTACGTGGTAGAATTTTGTGGCGTCTACCGATATCCCCCGGAGGTTGAACTGCGCCTCAACCGCGTTGAACCAGGAGCGCGGATTGTTCTGCCAGAAGTCCGGTAGCTGGACTGTGGCGGCATTCGCTTGGCTGGGGGCTCCTGACGAGGCTGGCCCGGGGGAATTCTCCTCTTGCATGATACGTCTCGGGTCACCAGTGTGGAGATGTGAGAATGACGAGGCAGAGTTCTCTCTCAAGTCAGCTTTATTCACATCACCATCATCTCAAAGCAGAAAAAGAGATCCACACAGTAAACTCTCATCCTTAAATATCTGGACTCTTACAGTTCACAGGTCACATGTATCACAGACCACCTTGCATTATAAAGACAGTCACAATGCATCCTCTCTCCATGATGTCACTTCCACTGTCTACCATGCATCCCTTCTTTAATCCTATAATTAAACCCCCCACAGTCTCAAGCCTTGCATACCAAAGCTAAGATTCTTGCAGCTTCCTGTAATCACCAAGGAAGCTGCTCTGCCTTTGTTCTGACCTAAAATGTGAGGCACAAAACAGGTCCCGTGTGTGTGTCCACCACAGCTCCACTAATGAATGAATGAATGAATGAATTTATTTATTTCGGATAGTACATTACAGATTAAAAGAAACTGTATAATATAACAACAAGGTCAAATTAGACAAAGACTCCTTCTACTATACAATTCCACGTGAGTTATCCGAAATGGGTGATGGCTGAAGCCGCAGCTTATATTGCCCACCCATATTCCATCCAAGAATTCAAAGGAGAAAAAAGAGAAAACAAGACAAGAGCGATTACAATTTAAAACAAGGCGAAGACAAAATGTGACTGAGAGAAAAAGAAAAACTGAGCTAGTCTAAGTTAAGCGGTTACTATTCAAAAACAAATCTAAGACATAGTGTCACAAAGAAAAAAAGAAAAAAACTAAGCTACAACACAACACAGGCTGGAAATGTCAATCCTTATGTGAGTTTACATGTCGTCTTGTAAATATGTTTGGAGTATTTCTTCCTTTAGTTTTTGTTTAAATTGTCCAAGCTTTGTACATGATTTTAATTCAGGTCCAAAATCGTTCTATAATCTGACTCCTTGCACTGATATACAGCTCCACTAATTTAGATGAAATCTATTTAGCTTGGAGAAATCATCTTTTAATTTCTAAAAAATCTCTGAGAAAAACTAGAATGAGTTATTATTCTGCATTAATAGAAGAGAACAAGAATAATTCCAGGTTTCTTTTCAGTACTGTAGCCAGGCTGACAAAGAGTCAGGACTCTGTCAATCCGAGCATTCCCTTAGAGCTTACTAGTCAGGACTTTATGAACTTTTTCAATAATAAAATTTCATCTATCAAAGATAAAATCAGTCAGATTCTTCCCACCGTTAACTTAATACAGTAACTACTACAACTCCTTCAGTTGATACAGACGTGGACAAAATTGTTGGTACCCCTCTGTTAATGAAAACCCACAATGGTCACAGAAATAACTTGAATCTGACAAAAGTGGGAATAAATAAAAATTCTATGAAAATTAACCATTGAAAATCAGACAATGCTTTTGAATTGTGGTTCAACAGAATTATTTTATAAAACAAACTCATGAAACAGGCCTGGACAAAAATGATGGTCGTCGGCCTCCGTTGGTCTATAATGACCATGGAACAGAATCCTAAACGTCTACTCTGCTGGAACAGCACCGCCTGTGGCTGAACAGGCCGATGCGCGAATGGCAGTCCCTGTCACATAGGTCGCACTTGTGGGTGGTCTCCGTGCTGCTGGGGTCTGTGGCGGTTCTTTCTGTGGGTCCTTTTATCATCTGCTGCAGCAGTCAGTCTCTCTTCACCTGTCTTAAGCTGTCTGGTCAGGGTGCCTCTCCATTTGGAGCGGTCCGTTGCAAGGTCCTCCCAGCGCTTTGTGTTGATCTCCAGGGCCTTCATGTCTCTCTTGCAGACGTCTCTAAAGCGCAGCTGTGGGCGGCCAACGTCTCTCCTGCCAGTCGCCAGTTCTCCGTAGAGGACGTCTTTGGGGATTCTGCCATCCTCCATACGGTGAACGTGGCCTAGCCAGCGGAGCCTGCGCTGCCTGAGTAAAGTGAACATGGAGGGAAGGCCAGCGCGGGACAGAACTTCCGTGTTGGGCACTTTGTCCTGCCAGGATATGTCCAGGATGTGGAGAATGCAGCACAAGTGGAAGGAATTCAGTCTCTTTTCCTGCAGGGTGTATGTTGTCCACGTCTCACTCCCATAGAGCAGTGTGCTGATGACGCAGGCGTTGTACACTGCCATCTTCGTCTTGACAGAGAGTTTGGGATTCTCCCACACTCGTGTGGTGAGGCGAGCAAGTGTGAAGGCTGATTTTCCAATCCTCTTGTCGATCTCTATATCAAGGGAGAGGTTGTTGCTGATCGTGGACCCCAGGTACGTGAACTGATTCACGATTTCCAGCTCGTAGTCGTCGATGGTGATGGTTGGTGGTGCTTCCGTGCCTTGCGCCAAGACGTTAGTCTTCTTCAGGCTGATGGTAAGCCCGAAGTCCTTGCAGTGCTGGAGAAGCGGTCCATCAGGGTCTGAAGCTCCTGCTGTGTGTGGGTTGCGACTGCAGCGTCGTCTGCGAACAGCATGTCTCTGATTAGAGCCTCGCGTACTTTGGTTCTGGCTTTCAGGCGGGCGAGGTTGAAAAGCCTGCCGTCAGATCTTGTGTGCAGGTAGATTCCCTCTGTTGCTGTGCTGAAGGCATGCCTCAGGAGCATAGCAAAGAAAATCCCAAAGAGGGTTGGCGCAAGTACACAGCCCTGTTTCACTCCGCTGCGTATGTTGAATGGCTCTGAGACGTTGCCGTCGTGCTGCACTATCCCCTGCATGTTGGTGTGAAACGATTCAATCCTTTGCAACTTTGGTGGGCATCCTATCATTGGCAAGATCTTGAAAAGGCCCTCTCTGCTGACCAGATCGAACGCTTTGGTGAGGTCGATGAAGGTGACGTACAGGGGCATATTCTGTTCTCTGCATTTCTCCTGGAGTTGGCGGATGGAGAATATCATGTCTACCGTCGATCGCTGAGCGCGGAAGCTACACTGAGACTCGAGGTAGACACGTTCGGCAAGCTTCTGTAGATGAACGAGAACAACTCGTGCGTAGACTTTGCCAACAACGCTGAGGAGGGAGATGCCCCTGTAGTTGTTGCAGTCGCTTCTCTCCCCTTTGTTTTTGTAGAGGGTGATGATCTTGGCGTCCCTCATGTCCTGTGGTACGGCACCTTCCTTCCAACACTGGCAGAGGACGTCATGCAATGGCAGCAGTAGGGCAGTCTTGCAGTGCTTGATCAGGTCGGGGGGTATGCCGTCGTTGCCGGTTGCCTTGCCAGCGGCCAAGCTATCAATGGCCTTGCTGAGTTCGTTGATGGTTGGCTCGGCGTCAAGTTCGTCCATGGATGGCAGCTAGTCGATGGCATCAAGGGCTGGGCTGACGGTGTCACGGTGCTCTGTCTGGAGTAGAGGTCGGAGTAGTGTTCCACCCATCTCTCCATCTGCTTGTTCTTTTCTGTGATCATCTCCCCAGTGGAGGATTTGAGGGGGGCCATCTTGCTCTGAGCCGGACCAAGTGCTTTCTTGATGCCATTGTACATACCACGGATGTTCCCTGTTATGGCAGCGGTTTGAATGTCTTGGCTGAGCTGAGTCCAGTACTCGTTGGCACAGTGCCGAGCAGTCTGCTGAACTTTGCTTCTCGCAGCCCTGAGAATCTGGAGATTCTTCTTGTTTGGGTACTTCTTGTACTCAGCAAGTGCTGAGCGCTTGGCTTCAATGACGGGGGTCATCTCGGTCAACTTGGCATCAAACCAGTCCTGTGACTTCGAGGTCTTCCTCCCAAAGGTAGCCAAGGCTGTGCGGTGGATGGTGTTTCGCAGCTCTTCCCACTTCTGCTTTGCAGATTCTCCTTCTTGTGGTACACCAAGTTCCTTCTCAAAGGTGGAGGCAAACTGCTCAACAAGTTCTGGTTGGGCCATCTTGCTGGTGTCAATCCGTGCCTTTCCAGGCTGTCTAGCAAGATGGAATTTCTTCAGCTGCAGCTTGACCTTGCAACACACCAATGAATGGTCTGTGTCGCAATCTGCACTCTGGAACAAACGGGTGATTAGCACGTTCTTCAGTGAGGTGCGCCTGGTCAGGATCAAGTCCAGCTGGTGCCAGTGCTTTGAGCGCGGATGTCGCCAGGAAACCTTGTGTTGGGGCTTGGTCTTGAAGAACGAGTTTGTGATGCACAGATCGTGATATGTGCAGAACTCGAGCAGCCGCTGTCTGTTGTCGTTCATTCTGCCCACGCCAAATGGTCCAAGAGAGGAGGGCCAGGAGTCGTGGTCAGCACCCACTCTGGCATTGAAGTCTCCAAGGAGAATGAGTTGTTCAGAGTTGGGGATGGTCCTGACAGTTGTTGCGAGATTCTCGTAGAACTCGTCTTTTGCCTCTGGTGTGGCTGTCAGTGTTGGGGCATACACACTGACCAGGGTGACTGGGCCTTGAGTGGTGTTGAGGCGGAGGGTGAGGAGCCGTGCAGAGCCATTGCTGCCTGGTTCCACCATCTTCAGCAAGGTGTTCTTCACTGCGAAGCCCACTCCGTGTTCCCTGTGTTCATCATTGCCCTTTCCCTGCCAGTAGAACATGTAGTCCTTCTCTCTCAGTGTGCCTGCATCAGCCAACCATGTTTCCTGGAGAGTGGCGATATCCACTCCCAGTCTCTTCAGCTCATTATTGATGATGGCAGTCTTCCTGGTGTCGTTGATGTCCTTGAGGTTAGCAGCAAGTCCTGTCATCATAGTGCGGACGTTCCAAGTTCCCAGTTTTAGAGTTTGTCTCTTTTGTTTTTTGTTGCACAACCTTTTGAGGCAATCAAACAATTTCTGTAACGGTCAATGAGACTTCTACACCTCTCAGCAGGTATTTTGGCCCGCTCCTCATGACCAAACTGCTCCAGTTGTCTCAGGTTTGAAGGGTGCCTTCTCCAGACGGCATGTTTCAGCTCCTTCCACAGATGTTCAATCGGATTTAGATCAGGGCTCATAGAAGGCCACTTTAGAATAGTCCAATGTTTCGCTCTTAATCATTCTTGGGTGTTTTTAGCTGTGTGTTTTGGGTCATTATCCTGTTGCAAGACCCATGACCTGCGACTGAGACCAAGCTGTCTGACACTGGGCAGCACATTTCTCTCTAAAATACCTTGATAGTCTTGAGATTTCATTGTACCCTGCATAGATTCAAGACACCCTGTGCCAGATGCAGCAAAGCAGCCCCAGAACATAACAGAACCTCCTCCATGTTTCACAGTAGGGACAGTGTTCTTTTCTTGGTATGCTTCATTTTTGCGTTTGTCAACATAGAGCTGATGTACCTTGCCAAAAAGTTCCAGTTTTGTCTCGTCTGTCCATAGGACATTCTCCCAGAAGCTTTGTGGCTTGTCAACATGCAGTTTGGCAAATTCCAGTCTGGCTTTTTTATGATTTGTTTTCAACAGTGGTGTCCTCCTTGGTTGTCTCCCATGAAGTCTACTTTGGCTCAAACGACGACAGATGGTGTGATCTGACACTGATGTGCCTTGACCTTGGAGTTCACCATGAATGTGTTTAGAGGTTGTTCTGGGCTCTTTTGTTACCATTCGTATTATCTGTCTCCTCCTGCGGCCACGTCCAGGGAGGTTGGCTACAGTCCCCTGGATCTTAAATTTCTGAATAATATGTGCAATTGTAGTCACAGGAACATCAAGCTGCTTGGAGATGGTCTTATAGCCTTTACCTTTAACATGCTTGTCTATAATTTTCTTTCTAATCTCCTGAGACAACTCTCTCCTTTGCTTCCTCTGGTCCATTTTTAGTGTTATACACACCATGTCACCAAACAGCACAGTGACTATTTGTCACCCTTTAAATAGGCCAACTGACTGATTACAAGTTTGTAGACACCTGTGATGTTAATTAGAGGACACATCTTGGTTGAGCATGTCCCTATGGTCACATTATTTTCAATCTTTTCTAGGGGTACCATCATTTTTGTCCAGGCCTGTTTCATGAGTTGGGTTTTTTTTAAATAATTCTGTTGAACCACAATTCAAAAGCATTGTCTGATTTTCATTGGTTAATTTTCATAGAATTTTTATTTATTACCACTTTTGTCAGATTCAAGTTATTTCTGTGACCATTGTGGGTTTTTCTTTCATTAATAGAGGGGTACCAACAATTTTGTCCACATCTGTATGTTTGGATGCGTTTACTCCAGTTGACCTTTTAGAGTTAGACAAAATAATTTCCTCATCCAAGCCATCAACTTGTCTTTTAGACCCTATTCCTACCAGGTTATTTCAAGAAGTCTTCCCATTTATTGGTAGCTTTATTCTTCAAATAATCAATTCTTCATTAACTTTAGGCCATGTGCCGCACACTTTTAAAACGGCTGTAATTAAACCCTTACTCAAAAAGCCAACGCTGGATCCAGGAGTTTTAGCTAACTATAGACCAATCTGTAATCTCCCTTTCATTTCAAAAATCTTAGAAAGAGTTGTTGCTACGCAATTATTTGACCACTTGCAGAGAAATGGTTTATTTGAGGAGTTTCAATCTGGGTTTAGAATCCATCATAGTACTGAAACAGCCTTAGTGAAGGTCACTAATGACCTCCTTATCGCATCTGATAATGGACTTGTTTCTGTAATTGTCCTTTTAGACCTTAGTGCAGCTTTTGATGCTATCGATCATAATATTCTACTTGATAGATTAGAAAACTATGTTGGACTTAATGGAACTTTGTTGCAGTGGTTTAGATCTTATTTTCTGATAGGTTCCAGTTTGTTCATGTCAATACTGAGTTTTCTTTCAACTCAAAGCTTAGTCATGGAGTTCCACAGGGATCTGTACTAGGCCCTACTCTATTTAGTTTATATATGCTTCCGTTAGGCAACATTATTAGAAAGCACTGTATACATTTTCATTGTTATGCAGATGGCATACAATTGTACCTGTCAATGGAGCCAGATGATAGTAATCAATTAGCCAAGTTAGAAGCCTGTCTTAAGGAAGTCAAAGCTTGGATGACTTGTAATTTCCTGCTATTAAATTCAGATAAGACTGAAGTAATTCCTGTTGGTCCAAAAAGCCTTAGAAATACCTTTCCAAATCTAACTTTTCGTTTGGATCCTGTTACTCATTCTCTTAATAGCTCTGTGAGGAACCTTGGAGTTATTTTTGATCAAGATCTGTTTTTCAATTCACATATTAAATTCATTTCTAAGACTGCCTTCTATCATTTGTGCAATATTGCCAAGATTAGGAGCATCTTGCCTCAGAGTGATGCTGAGAAACTGATCCATGCTTTTGTTAGCTCTAGATTAGATTATTGTAATTCTTTATTATCAGGTTGTCCTAAAATATATTTAAAAAGTCTCCAGTTGATCCAAAATGCTGCAGTAAGAGTTTTAACAGGTACTAGAAAGAGAGATCATATCTCTCCGGTTCTGGCCTCCCTTCACTGGCTTCCCACAGAGTTTTGAATTAAGTTTAAAATCCTTCTTCTCACTTTCAAAGCTCTAAACAATCAGGTGTGGCGGTTTGGGAAACCCCCCACAAACAGACTAAGGTCAGACAACTCGCTACTCCTGGTTTTTTCCGCTACACTACTGAGACGTAATGTGCCATTCATGCCTTGTGATGTTTATGTTGCCTCTCATACATTGTGTTCATGCGTCCTGTCCTTACTGTGACCTAGAGACTCAGATCAATGTGTAGATGTGCCTGTTAACCTCTTTGTTCTGCAGCTAGAGCAGAGTCTAGCAAATCTGCCCATTGTGATGTATGTCTCACAGATGCAAATATCTCATGCCTGTTCTGCAGTCCCTTTGATCAGACCAACTGCGGTGACACTGCTTTGATGTATTGTTTGAGTTGGGTATAAATACTGCACAGGTTCTGTAACACCTCTCTCTCTCACTCTGATCCTACAACTGGTAGACACACACACGTGTCCGCCTCTCCTCTCCTTCTCTGAGAGCCGTGGGCTCGCTCTCGGCGCTCATGCACGGCGCCGGGAGCGGAGCTCGTGACGGCGGTATGATAATAAAACTCTACTTAAAACCTCCAACAATGCCGCTTTATTTCATGCCGCCGCACAGGCCCCTTTTTATTTAAAAGATCTGATACTACCCTATTATCCTAACAGAGCACTATACTCCCAAAATAATGGATTACTTGTAATACCTAAACTCTCCAAAAGTACAATGGGAGGCAGAGCCTTCAGTTATCAAGCTCCTCTCCTGTGGAACGAGCTGCCAATCTGGATTTGGGAGTCAGACTCAATCTCTGTTTTTAAGAATAGGGTTAAAGCCTTCCTTTCTGATATAGCCTACAATTAGGGAGGGATCATGTGTCTCTGAACACTCCCTTAGTTATGCTGCTAATAGGTTTAGTCAGCCAGAGGACCTCTTGATCCAAGACATGGTGCTTCGCTGCACTTTTTTTTGTTTGTTTTTGTTCGTCAGTTGTGTGTCTGCCTGCTCTTACACCCGTGAAGAGCTACTAAATATCAGGACTTTCACTCCCACGGACCTACTCCCAGATTTTTTGGCACCTGCCGCCGATCTGGTTCACTTTTTAGTCCAAAAAGTGAGATGGTGAAAGAGAGGAAGACGAGCGGGCACCCTGGTGCGGCTTCGCAGGAGAGGCACGCACATGGCTTTGCCCGGGATCTTTCTGTCCAACGTCAACTCACTTTATAACAAGGTAGATGAACTGAGACTGCTGATGCGATTTAAGGACCTCTCCACCTCGTGTGCCCTCTGCTTCACTGAGACCTGGCTCAAGGAAAAAACACCGGACAGCGCGTTCCTCCTCGAGGGATTTCAGCTGTTTCATGCAGACCGCAACAAGGGGCTCTCTGGCAAGACCACAGGCGGAGGAGTCTGCTTCTACATCAACAGCAGCTGGTGCTCCGATGTAACTGTGATCTCCCAACACTGTTCTCCTGCTCTGGAATATTTATTCATCAACTGCAAGCCATTTTATTCCCCGCGTGAGTTTGCTTCATTCATCCTGGCCGCTGTTTACGTCCCGCCTGACGCAGACGTGCGCGAGGCTCAGCGCGCGCTCGCAGATCACATTCAGCAAGCGGAGCAGACTTTCCCAGACTCTCTGGTTATTGTGGTTGGCGACTTTAACCAGAGCAACCTGAGCCACGAACTCCCCCGGTACAAACAGTTTATTAAATGCCCCACCAGAGGAGAGAACACACTGGATCACTGTTACACTACAGTTAAGGACGCGTATCGCGCTGTTCCCCGCGCTGCGCTCGGACTATCTGATCACGTGATGGTCCACCTGATTCCCACATACAGACAGAAACCGAAGCTCACAAAACCTGTTGTGAGCACTACGAGGAAATGGACCAGTGAAGCTGTGGAGGAGCTGCACACGTGCTTGGAAATAACTGACTGGGACATGTTTAAAGGAGCTACGCATGATCTGGATGAGTACACGGACACTGTGACCTCATATATCCACTTTTGTGAGGAGAACATTCTTCCATCGCGCACCAGGGTGAGTTACTCCAACGACAAGCCCTGGTTCACAACTAAGCTCAGACAGATCAGGAAGGAGAAGGAAGCAGCATTGAAAAGTGGAGACAGGGACTGCTACAGAGAGGTCAAATACCGGTTTAGCAGAGAGCTGAGGAGAGCTAAATCTGTGTATTCTGAGAGACTCCAGCAGCAGTTCACTGCTAACGACTCTGCTTCTGTGTGGAGAGGACTGAGGCAAATCACCAACTATCGGCCTCAGGCTTCTAAAGGACAGGATGACAAAGCCCTTTGTCAAAGACTGTCCCAACACTATGCCCGTTTTGACACCTCGTCAGCTGTGTCCAACTCCCCCCCTTCCCCCAGCGCCACTGCCTCCATGGTCCCCACTTCATCAAAGGCGGGCCCCCCCTGCTCCCCCCCTGCCCTTGCCATCAGTGAGCAGGACGTGCACAGATAGTTCTCCAGACTGAACCCGCGCAAGGCCCCCGGTCCGGACGCCGTGTCTCCCTCCACCCTGAGACACTGTGCGGAGGAGCTGACTCCTGTCTTCACAGACATTTTTAACACCTCCCTGAAGTCATGCCACGTGCCGGCCTGCCTCAAAACCTCTACCATCATCCCTGTCCCCAAGAAGCCACGGATCACTGGACTTAACAACTACAGACCTGTAGCGCTCACCTCTGTAGTCATGAAGTCCTTTGAGCGCCTGGTCCTGCCCCACCTCAAGACCATCACCACTCCCCTCCTGGACCCGCTGCAGTTCACCTACAGAGCCAACAGGTCTGTGGACGACGCAGTCAACCTGGCCCTCCACTCCATCTTGCAGCACCTGGACTCCCCGGGAACCTACGTCAGGATCCTGTTTGTGGACTTCTGCTCTGCATTCAATACCATCCGCCCCACTCTGCTCCAGGACAAGCTGTCCCTGCTCAACGTGCCTGACTCCCTCTGCAGGTGGATCGCCGACTTCCTGACGGACCGGAGGCAGCATGTGCGGCTGGGAAAGACTGTCTCAGACTCTGTTAGCATCAGCACCGGATCACCCCAGGGCTGTGTACTTCCCCCCCTGCTCTTCTCCCTGTACACCAACTCCTGCACCTCCAGCCACCAGTCTGTCAAGTTGATCAAGTTTGCGGACGACACCACCCTCATCGGGCTCATCTCCAACGGCGACGAGTCCGTCTACAGGAGAGAGGTGGCCCAGCTGGCGTCCTGGTGCAGCCACAACAACCTGCAGCTGAACACTCTGAAGACAGTGGAGATGATCGTGGACTTCAGAAAAGTCACAGCCCCTCTGCCCCCCCCTTACCCTCACAGACTCTCCCATCACCACTGCGGATTCCTTCCGCTTCTTGGGCACCACCATCACCCGGGACCTCAAGTGGGAGCCGACCATCAGCTCCCTCATCAAAAAGGCCCAGCAGAGGATGTTCTTCCTGCGGCAGCTGAGGAAGCTCAAGCTACCCACCAAGATGTTGGTGCAGTTCTACATGGCCATCATCGAGTCCATCCTCACCATCTCCATCACCGTGTGGTACGCAGGAGCCACCGCCAGGGACAGACTAAGACTGCAGCGCGTTGTGCGCGCTGCTGAGAAGGTGATCGGCTGCAAGCTCCCATCCCTCCAGGACCTGTACATCTCCAGGACCCAGAGGCGTGCAGGTCGGATCATAGCCGACCCTTCACACCCTGGACACGCACTGTTTGCCCCCCCTCCCCTCAGGCAGAAGACTTCAGTCCATCCAGACTAAAACCTCCCGCTACATGAACAGCTTCTTCCCCTCTGCCATCAGACTGCTGAACACTAAGTGACTTATTAGACTCTCGTGCACTACGTACAGCAGCTCAACCGGACTCATGACAATTATCACTGTTTTCTTTTTGCACTACCGACTGCACTATGTGGAACTCCACAATATCTGATGCTTGTTAATATATTTAAAAATTGCATAGATTAGTATTACTTATTCATATTCTATCTTTTATTGCATGCATATTTTTTTATCTTTAGTGCTACTCCATGTTTAATGTTGCAGCATTGCACTGAGACAAATTCCTAGTTTGTGTACTACATGAACAATGGCAATAAATCTCATTCTGATTCTGATTCTGAATAATGCACTGGGCTTCACTCCTTTCTTCACTCTCAATGAAATATTTTTTTTTTTTTGCTGGTCATTAACATCTGTTTGTTCTCTCCCATAGATTGAGTCCCCATTATGCTGTTTGCTCTCTACATGTCGGTTCTTTTCAACTTCTCTATCCCCTCACCCCTCAGCCCAGCAGCAGATGACTGCCCCTCCCTAAGCCTGGTTCTACTGGAGGTTTCTTCCTGTTAAAAGGGAGTTCTTCCTCTCGATCATCGCCAAGCGCTTGCTTACAGGGGATCACCTGATTGCTGGGGTCTTTCTGCAATTGTGGGGTTTCCCCTACAGGTGAAAGTGCTATGAGATGACTGTTGTTGTGAAATGGCGCTATATAAATAAAGTTGAATTGATGTCATAGCGAGTTCTATGATCTTTGATGTCATAGCAAGTCATATGAGCGTGAGTGATGCCTGTCTTTGATCTTTGATGATGTCATAGCGAGTCCTGTGATCGTGAGTGATGCCTGCCTTTAATCTTTGATGCATATTGAGTTGTATGATCATGAGTGATGCCTGCCTTTGATCTTTGACGATGTCATAGCGAGTCCTAGCGAGTCCTTCGATCTTTGATGATGTCATAGCGAGTTCTATGATCGTGAGTGATACCTGCCTTTGATCTTTGACATGGTTACCATGGAAAAACAAAGTCCTATGATTGTGACACAAACACAGTCCTATGATCGTGACACACAGATTTTCTTGAATTATGTATTGATCATGAGTAATGCCTGCCTTTGATCTTTGATGATTTCACAGCAAATTCTATGATTGTGAGTGATGCCTGCCTTTGTTCTTTGACATGGTTACCATGGCAACACAAAGTCCTATGATCGTGACGCACAGACCCCCACACACACAGTCCTATGATCATGACACACAGACAGATTTTCTTGAATTATATACTGATCATGAGTAATACCTGCCTTTGATCTTTGATGATGTCATAGCAAGTTCTATGATCGTGAGTGATGCCTGCCTTTGATCTTTGACATGGTTACCATGGCCACAGTCATATGATCCTGACACATACACACTGCCAGACACACAGACAGAGATTCCTTGAATTAATAAACTAGTGCATACCTGTGCATGCCTGTAGAAAGCAAGAGTAAGCAAGTATTTCTGTATGTAGAAAGTTACTGTTACCATGGCAACAGTAACTATGGTGATGTCTGCCTTTGATCTTTGACATGGTTTCCATGGCAACAGCAACCATGGTGAAACATGCCTTTGATCTTTGACGTCACCAGACGTTCAGTGATGCCTGCCTTTGATCTTTAATGATGTGTCTGCCTGGCAACAGTAACCATGGTGACACCTGCCTTTGACCAATGACATCACAGTAACCATGCCTGTCTATTCCCTGAGCTAACTCCATAGTTCCTAAACTTACAAATATCCAGGGAGGCTGAAATTCGGGGATGCACACTCTGGTAACCTCAGCACAGCACGTATCAAATCTGATGCCAGTCCGACAAACGGTTTTGGAGATACACACAGAACAGGCAGAGATTTCTTAAATTATAATATGACTAGTGTATACCCATGCATGCCCATAGAAACCAAGTATAAGCAAGTATTTCTGCATGCCCGTAGAATGCAAGTGTAAGCAAGCATTTCTGCATTCCTGACTTTGCTCTTTGACATGGTTACCATGCCAACAGTAACCCTGGTGAAACCTGCTTTTGATCTTTGACGTCACCACTCGTTCAATGATGTCATAGCGAGTCCTATGATCTTTGATGATGTCATAGTGAGTCCTATGATTGTGAATGATGCCTGCCTTTGATCTTTGATGATGTCATAGCGAGTCTTATGATCGTGAGTGATGCCTTCCTTTGATCTTTGATGTCCTATGATTGTGAGTGACGTCTGCCTTTGATTACATACAAACACACATATTTGCTTTCTACGGGCATGCAGAAATCCTTGCTTATACTTGGGTTTCTACGGGTATGCACAGGTATGCACGAGCATGCACAGGTATTCACTAGTATAGAGTGATGACAACTTGAAGTCTTTTGTGGAAGTTGTTAATGAGGCACTTTATTTTCTTAGATGGTAAAGCTGCCTATTCTTCTTGGTAAGAAGCCTCCAGTTCCTGTAAATTCTTGGCCTGTCTTTCATGAGCTGCATGCTTGAGAGCTCCCCAAAGTGGCTCAATGATACTGAGGTCAGGAGACTGAGATAGCCTCTCCAGAACCTTCACTTTTTTCTGCTGTAGCCAATGACAGGTTGACATGGCCTTGTGTTTTTGATCATTGTCACATTGGAATGTTCAAGTGCGTCCCATACACAGCTTCTGGGCTGATGAGTGCAAATTTTCTTCCAGTACTTTCTGATAACATGCTGCATTCATCTTGACATCAATTTTGACCAAGTTCCCTGTGCCTTTGTAACTCACACATCCCCAAAACATCAGCGAGCCACCTCTGTGTTTCACAGTAGGGAGATGGTGTGCTTTTCATCATAGGCCTTGTTGACTCCTCTCCAAATGTAGCGTTTATGGTTGTGGCCAAAAAGTTTTGATTTTGGTCTTATCACTCCAAATGACTTTGTTCCAGAAGTTTTGAGGCTTGTCTCTGTGATGTTTGGTGTATTGTAAGTGGACTGCTATGTGGCATTGGCGTAGTAATGGCTTTCTTCTGGCGACTGGACTATGCAGCCCATTTTTCTTGAAGTGACTCCTTATTGTGCATCTTGAAACAGCCGCACCACTTTTTTCAGTCCTGTATGTCAGCTGAAGTTATTTGAGGGGTTTTCTTTGTATCTTTGTATCCCAAACAATTTTCCTGCAAGTTGTGGCTGAAATTTTTGTTGGTTTCAACAGAATCCCTCATTTTCCACTTCTTAATTAGAGTTTCAACACTGCTGATTGGCATTCTCAATTCCTTAGATATCTTTTTATATCCTTTTCCTGTTTTATAAAGTTCAACTATCTTCTCCTGCAGGTCCTTTGATAATTATTTTTCTTTCCCCATGGCTCGGAATCCAGCAACGTCAGTGCAGCACTGGATGAAACATTCAGGGGTCTGTCGGGAGCCCAGAAACTCACTGACTTTTTATACACACACACTAATTACATGTAAACAGATCACAGGTGAGGATGGTTACCTTTAGTAGCCATTTAAACCCATGTGTGTCAACTTGTATGTTATCAGCTCAGCAGCTGCAGGAGAAATGTCGGGAGCAACACCAGGACCTATTCATGGCCTTTATTGATCTCTCCAAAGCTTTCGACACTGTCCATAGAGAACTCCTATGGGAAGTTCTTCTTAAGTTTGGCTGCCCCAGTAAGTTTGTCAATATCCTCCGCCAATTTCATGATGGTATGACCGCTCGGGTGACTATAGGTGGACAGGAATCTCCTTCCTTCCCCATTTGTACAGGGGTTAGGCAGGGGTGTGTATTAGCACCAGTACTTTTTAACATCTTCCTGCTCTGTGTCACCCAACTTCTCCACAAGGAGATTGAGGACAGCAGCGGTGTAACAGTGGACTTCCGTCTAGATGGCAACCTTTTTAATATAAGGAGGCTCCAGGCAACCACCAAACTGCAAAGGGTGAGAGTCATTGAGCTACAGTATGCAGATGACTGTGCTCTGGTATCTCATAGCCCACAAGATCTCCAGTCTGTTCTTACTGCTGTGGTGAGAGCATACAGCAGGATGGGACTGATGGTGAACACCATCAAAACAGAGGTCGTCTGCCAATGGAGCACCAATATCCCATCTACTCCACCTACCTTCACTGTTGCTGGTGAACAGCTGTCTGTTGTTCCATCTTTCAAGTACCTGGGGAGCATCCTCTCTGTAGACAACACCATTGACAGTGAGGTCCAGAACAGGATCAGGCAGGCATCAGCTTCTTTTGGGAGACTCCGGTGTCGGGTCTTCCAGAACAAGAACCTCCATCTCCAAACGAAGATCTCTGTTTACCAGGCAGTCTGTGTCACTACTCTCCTTTACAGCTGTGAATCCTGGGTGACTTACAGCCGCCACATTAGGGATCTAGAGCGGTTCCATATACGCTGCCTTCAGCGCATCCTGGGAATCACCTGGCGTGACCATGTGCCTCATTCTGAGATACTCTTTAAGACCAGCTGTAGGAGTATTGAGGCAACGGTCACCCAGCACCAGCTACGCTGGCTGGGACATGTGGTGAGGATGCCCCCAAACCGGTTGCCTCGCAGGGTGTTATATGGCCAGCTACACCATGGTCGACACTCTGCTGGAGGGCAGAAGAAGCTCTACAAGGACCAGCTAAAGATGGCCTTAAAGAAGTGCAGGATCAGACCTGAGGCTCTGGAGGAGGCTGCTGCTGACCAGAACACCTGGCGTCAGCAGTGCCTTGTGGGGACCCGTATGATGGAGGAGGACAGGACAGCCAGGAGACAGGAGAGAAGACTGAGGAGGAATGCACCTGCAGCCCCTGCTGCCACTACTACAACTTTTACATGCCCTACCTGCAACAGGACATGTGGGTCCAGGATAGGACTACACAGCCATCAAAGGACTCACCGATAGAAGTGGACGTCATCATCGGACTTGATGGACAACCGCAAGCAAGCAAGCATGTTATCAGGCCAAAACTTCCAGGGTATGTACAGTTTTGATCAGGGTCATTTGGGTAGTTTCTGTTGTCATTATGATTTAAAAAGAGCAAACAATTATTTGATAATAAATGGCTTTACCCAACCACTAACTATGAGTGAAAGAAAGGTTTTTGTATTATCATTCATATTCTTTGAAAAATGGCCAAAAAAAAAAATCACAAATTCCGCCGGGCTATGTAAACTTATGAGCACAACTGTATTAACTAAAAACTTTTTCATTTTGCCATCTTGCATGTCCTCTTAAGATTGTTTTAATGACACTGTGGTGGACACAATACACATGGCACTCCACCCAGGACAAGGGTGTTGGTGGGGGAGAAGATAGAGATGCTAATGGAGAAAGGTGAGCGGAGCCAATCAAACAAAGATGTGCCTTTGCCCCCCCCCCCCCACCGCGCCATGTTGACACCTGAGGACGCAGGGGTATGAATGTATTGTAGCAAGACCTGGTCTGTGACATGTGTGTCAATGTTATGCTATGGCCCTTTTCCACTAGTCCCCACTCAGCCCTACTCGGCTCTACTCGGCCCGGTTTGTAGCCTTTTCCATTAGTACCTGGTACCCGGTACCAGGTACTATTTTAGTACCTACTCAAGGCCAGGGTACAGCTGCGCTGAGTTGAGCCGAAAATGTGACGTGAACAGACTGCAGGCCACTGGTTGGTCAGGGCGTAACGTCACGAAAGCGTCCGTCTTCTGAAGAATCGCCAAACCGCCATTTACAAAAGTTCACGAAGTAAACTCGGTCACCGAGTAAACACGATATTAATAGAGATGGCGTAGGTTTCGCGGAAATCTACACCGTGGTCCAACGAAGCGGTGCGGAGTTTTCTGTGCTTGGTGGCAGATATCAGTATCCAGAGCGTCATGGAGCGACCCTGCAACGATACAGATGGCAGCCCAGCATAGAACCAGACTACGGACAAGCTGAAGATGAAAGTGAGAGAACCATCGATGGTGAGTGATTTGTGATACTGCGCATCTTTTCGCTTATTTATCCTTTTGGTGGTAAGCTCACTTTTTTTGAGCAATACAATGCCGTCCTGTGCTGGCTAACGAGTGTTAGCTAGTAGCTAGCTAGCTAGTAGCCAACTGCTGATTCACTTTTTTTTTTTTTTTTTGTTACTTATTTGTACCCGTAGGTAGATTTGGTTTGCAGTCTGGTGACAAGCCACCGGCTGCTGGTCGCTGCGTGCGCGAGCGCCCTAAACCTACATGTTTTTGGTGTGCGGGAGGAAACCGGAGAAATCCCGGAGTAAACCCGCGCAACACGGGGAGAACATGCAAACTCCACACAGCTCACTGTTGGTCGGGGGCTGGGATCGAACCCACGATCACATGATCCCCGCGATCCCCCGGCCGAGGGTAAAACTGTGCTGCCACAGTGCTAAACCACTGCACCACCGTGCAGCCCACGCTTGCTTTGTCCGAAGTATTCGCTTGTGATACAAACGAAATATGTTAATCCTGGTTAAAGTCCTAGTTTGTGTATGTGTTGCACTTTGGTGCTGTGCATTAAGTTGTGTGTAATTTCTTCCTAGAATCTGTTTCCACATGCCAGGGGTTAGCCGCCCTCGGGAGTGTTGTGTTTTTACAGGTCAAGTGGACCCCAGGATCCAAAATCTCAACAAATACAAATGATTTATAAAGTGATTCATATAATTTTCTAAAGCGTCAGAATAGACCCAAACACCTATTCTGTGGATTTTCAAAAAAAAGTGTTGGAACAGTGTTGTTGTGCTGTTCCACCATAAATCCCTGGATTGAAAATGTACTTGTACATGTACAGAGTGGATCCTGGGGTGCTCACTGGTCAGGGAAACGAAGCATTTTGTCACATCCCACCACTGACTTTCAGTCAGTGACCTTGCCACTGTGGAAAGTACTGAAATCCTTTGCGTTTATAGGTAAAGTGCCAAAACCAAAGTAGCACAATTTCCACTTAATATAAAAGGGACTGAACTGAGATTTATTTGACTGTGTGAATATTAATTACAGAATAATTGAAAATGAATGGCACATCAACTGTAAAAAAAAACAAAAAACAAAAAAAACAAACGCTTGTTAATGTATTTTTTTTTTTTGTCAGATCACTTGTGATCCTTTGTGAGTTATATTCATAACTGTATGTTGCACTTTGGGGAATGGCAGTTGTTCAGTCACCAATATAATTTAGTTTATATGTGTAGTTTATAGTCTATCATCAATAAACTCATGCAGTATTATAATAGCAGGACAAATTACAAATATTTGAGATATAAATATTTGAGACCCATATATAGATATAAATTTAAATTATAAATATAAATATAAAATATAAAATATAATTTTTATATAGATATAAATATTTGAGACCCATTGTAGTGCATCCTTTTATATTTTAGCAATACAAGTACAAAACACCACCCACACTTGAAGCCAGGCCAAGATGAGACACAGTGATGACAGAGCGGTGGCTAAACTTTTATTGATAAAAATTCCATATTTTGACTGAGTGACTCCATTCTCGGTGATGCACACCCTCAGTTAAAGTATTATATTCCATTCAAGTGAATGTATTAATTCATTCTGATTGCTGAGGCCACAGTAAAAACAATTGATTTTAAATGTAACTCAGCCCTTGTAAAATCTACTGAAGCGCAGCTACATGAAAATTGTGGTTAAATACAACAATGAAACACTTTTTTGTCACCATCCACCACTGGCTTTTAGCAACAAGTGTATTTCCCAAATATGTTTTAAACTTGCATTAACTAACCACCATCCATTTCTGTCTTTGGTCTAGACAAGAGGAAAGGAAAGGCAGCCACCCCGCAAAGGACCTTGACACTGTGGAAAGTACTGAAATCCTTTGCTTTTATAGGTAAAGTGCTAAAACCAAAGTAGCACAATTTCCATCCATCCATCCATCCATCTTCCTCTGCTTAATCCTTTCGCCAGGGGGTGGGGGGGGTGGGGTGGCTGGAGCCTATCCCAGCATCTTTGGGTGAGAGGCAGGGTACACCCTGGACAGATCACCAGTCCATCGCAGGGCCAACACAGAGAGACACATAACCAATTAGCCTAACTTGCATGTTTTTGGCAGGACTGAACTGAGATTTATTTGATTGTGTGAATATTAATTACAGAATAATTGAAAGTGAATGGCACATCAACTGTAAAATAAACCACTTGTTAATGTATTATTTTATTTTTTTTTTGTCAGATCACCTGTGTGATCCTTTGTGAGTTATATTCATAACTGAATGTTGCACTTTGGGGAATGGGAGTTGTTCAGTCATCAATATAATTTAGTTTATATGTGTAGTTTAGTCTATCATCAATAAACTAATGCAGTATTATAATAGCAGGACACATTACAAATATTTGAGACCCATTGTAGTGCATCCTTTTATATTTTAGCAATGCAAGTACAAAACACCACCCACACTTGAATCCAGGGCAAGAAGAGACACAGCCGTGACAGAGTGGTAGCTAAACTTTTATTGATAAAAATTCCATATTTTGACTGAGCGACTCCATACTCGGGGATGCACACCCTCAGTTAAAGTACTAGATTAACTAGTACTGACTAGTACTGACTAGTACTGACTAGATTAACTAGTTCTTTGGCTGTCCGCAACGACGAGGAGCTCAACAAGCTGCTGGGAGGAGTCACCATCGCTCAGGGTGGAGTTCTGCCCAACATCCAGGCTGTGCTGCTGCCCAAGAAGACCGAGAAGTCCAAGTAAATGTGGACACCTCATCCCACCACCAACACCCCGTCACCTGCAGCTGGCTGTCCACGACAGCCAGCTGCAGGTGACGGGGGATGATCCTGGTCTTCTTGTTGTCTCGGGCAGCGTTTCCAGCCAGCTCCAGGATCTCGGCGGTCAGGTACTCCAGCACGGCCGCCAGGTACACGGGGGCACCGGCACCCACGCGCTCAGCGTAGTTGCCTTTACGCAGCAGCCTGTGGACACGACCCACGGGGAACTGGAGTCCAGCCCTGGACGATCGGGACTTTGCCTTAGCGCGGGCTTTACCGCCGGTCTTGCCTCTTCCACTCATGGTTTCAGGATCTTCTTCTGGGAGTTAACTGAGTTAACTCAGTTAACTCAGTTCTTTTAACTAGTTAAGTAAAAATAAGCTGCAGTGCTGTGGTTTTAAGCAGGTTTTATTATATCATGTCGCCTTCACGGGATCCCCTCTCCGGTGCATAGTGGAGCAGCCCGGAGCCCGGAGCTCATTTCTCTCGGCGCCACACGAGTCGGCTGCCTTTTGCAACAGCGGCTCGATTCCGAGTCTTTTTCCCTTCCTCTCTCTTTTGATCCGTCTTTTTTTTTCACCCCACTTATATCACGGACACACAGATCGTCCTAAATGTCTCCTGAGCCGGTGGACGGAGCCACTGTCTATAGCAGGATACGATACAGCAGAGAACAGCTGCTAGCATTCAACCGCCACCCGGTCCCATTGGAAAAACTCGACATACCGAGTGAACTGAGGCGAAAACGCCGCGGCTGCCGGGCTGGAGTAAGGCGGAGGACAAAAAATATAAGGTACAGACCCTCCCTTCCATCTGTTGTCATGGGAAATGTACGGTCGATACTGGGAAAGTTAGATGAGCTAGCGGCTATCTCCCGTTATGATAGCACATACCGGGAGTGCTCTCTCCTTTTGTTTACTGAGACGTGGCTAACTGAACTAGCAGCAGATGCTAACATTGAGCTGGAGGGTTTTCACATGATACGAGCTGACCGAACACCAGACAGTGGCAAGGCTAGGGGCGGTGGAGTGATCATGTATGTTAACAACAACTGGTGCAGACCGGGACATATCACTGTTAAACAACGACACTGCAGCAAAGACATTGAGTTGCTAGCTGTTAGCATGAGGCCTACATATCTCCCGAGAGAACACTCACACGTGATCTGCATTGTTGTTTATGCAAATCCGACGGCGAACGCTGGGACAGCACGTGACGTCATCCATTCAGTAACCAGCAGGCTGCAGACAGAACACCCAGATGCTCTTCTCCTCATCTCAGGCGATTTCAACCATGTTTCACTGTCTCCCATTCTACCCACGTTCACCCAGTATGTCACATGCCACACTAGAGACAATAAAACACTGGATTTATTCTACGCAAACACTAAGGAGGCGTACACCTCATCACAACTACCCCCACTCGGGAGATCGGATCACAACTTGGTTCATCTCCGGCCGGTGTACAAACCCCTAGTGCACAGACAACCTCCGGCCATGCACACTGTGGAGTTATGGTCTGAGGAGACAATGGACACCCTAAAGGGCTGTTTTGAAGCCACCGCCTGGAAGCAGCTCTGCGATCCACATGGTGAGGACATCGATGGCCTCATTCACACCTTCACGGGCTACCTCAGCTTCTGTGGGGACAAATCCGTTCCCACCAAGACCATACGGCGTCACTCAAACAACAAACCCTGGATCAACCCTGAGATAAAAACACTTCTGAGAGAGAAGAAGAGGATCTTCAGGTCGGGGAACAGGGAGATGCTGAAGTCCGTACAGAGGGAGCTGAGGAGAAAGATCAGAGAAGGCAAGGACAGCTTCAGGAAGAAGATGGAGGACAAGCTGCAACAGAGCGACATCAGCGGGGTCTGGAGAAACCTCAAAACCATCTCGGGGCTCCAGAATACCTCCCCCCAGGCCACAGGGGGCAGGGAGTGGGCGAACAACCTGAATCTGTTTTTCAATAGATTTGACCAACCGCCCTCCCCCCTGACTGCACAACAACCACTGCTGCCTCTAAAGAAATCAAGTCCTGCTGCCCACTCCCCACTCTACCAACACCCCCCCACTCCCAACACACAGCCCCCCATCCTGACCCTGACCAGGACCCAGGTGAGGACGGAGCTGAGGAAGATCAAGGCGAGGAAGGCGCCGGGACCGGACGGCATCAGCGCAAAGCTCCTCAAGTCCTGTGCAGACCAGCTGTGTGGGATTGTGACGTATATCTTCAACATGAGCCTGAAACTGGGGAGGGTACCACAGCTGTGGAAAACATCTTGTGTGGTACCTGTACCAAAAACTTCCCACCCCAAAGACCTGAACAGCTACAGACCGGTGGCCTTGACGTCCCACTTGATGAAGACCCTGGAGAGACTGCTCCTTGCTCACCTCCGCCCCCTGGTGGAACCAGCGATGGATCCACTCCAGTTCGCCTACCAGCATGGCATTGGGGTGGAGGATGCGGTGATCTTCCTCCTTCACCGTTCTCTGTCCCACCTGGAGAAGCCCGGGAATATGGTGAGGATCATGTTCTTTGACTTCTCCAGTGCTTTCAACACCATCCAACCGATGATCCTGAAGGACAAGCTGCTGCGCGCAGGGGTGGACCAGCACCTGTCATCATGGATCCTGGACTACCTCACGAACCGGCCTCAGTTTGTGAGAACCCGGGACTGTGTGTCCGACACGATCATCAGTAGCACGGGGGCCCCCCAGGGAACGGTGCTGGCTCCCTTCCTGTTCACTCTTTATACTGCGGACTTCTCACACAACACAACACACTGCCATCTACAGAAGTTCTCTGATGACTCTGCGATCGTTGGCCTCATCTCCAATGGAGATGAAGCTGAGTACAGAGGGCTTATCCAGGACTTTGTGGACTGGTGCCATCGGAACTGCCTCCAGATCAACGCGAGGAAAACTAAGGAGCTGGTGGTGGACTGCCGCAGGCATGGGCAGCCCCTCACAGTACCAGTAAATATACAGGGAACAGACATCGAGATGGTGACATCCTATAAGTACCTGGGTATTCATCTGAACAATAAACTAGACTGGTCACACAATACTGATGCACTCTACAAGAAGGGACAGCGCAGGCTGTTCCTGCTGAGGAGACTCAGGTCTTTTGGTGTACAAGGGGCGCTGCTGAAGTCATTCTATGACACGGTGGTGGCATCAGCCATCACTTTTGGAGTGGTCTGCTGGGGCAGTGGCATTACTGCAGCCGATAGGAAGAGACTGAACAAACTGATTAAGAAAGCTAGCTCTGTCCTGGGGCAGCGCCTTGATCCGATGGAGGAGATAGGAGAGAGAAGGACGGTGGCTAAACTGTCATCTCTGCTGGAGTCCGAGTTCCACCCTATGCAGGACATACTGAATGCACTGAGGAGCTCATTTAGCAGCAGACTACATCATCCCAGGTGCACAACCGAGAGGTTTCGTAGGTCCTTCCTACCAACGGCTGTCAGACTGTACAACCTAAGCAGGGCTGCTCGCAGAGATAGCAAAAAGACGTAACAAACTAATAGTTTTTTGAATGCAAAAGATGCAATAGACTTACACAATGGTCATCTCCGGCATACAACTAGGAACATACCGGTCGCTATGGAGGGTGAGAATATGTATGGGCACATAATCATACCATGTAGGATAACTAAGTAGACGGTTATGCTGTTTCATTCCATCTAGCAACAATGCTCTGCACTGTGTGTGTTTATATATTTGCATATTTATTCCATCTAGCTACAATGCTCCGTACTGTGGGTGTTTATATATTTATATATCTACATATTATTCCATCTAGCTACATTGCTCCGCACTGTGTGTGTTTATATACTTGCATATTTATTCCACCTAGCTGCAATGCTCCGTACTGTGGGTGTTTATATATTTACATATTTATTCCATCTAGCTACAATGCTCTGCACTGTGTGTTCATATATTCATATATTTATTCCATCCAGCTACAATGCTCTGCACTGTGTGTCTGTGTGTGTGTGTATATATATATATTTTATAGTAATACGTACATATGTTTATTAGCTGCTCTTGCTTGCTGTTTTTTTTCTTGCCTTCTGATTGTTGCTCTGAGTGTTGCTATCCCTGTGCTGTTGCAATCCTGGAATTTCCCCGTTGTGGGACTAATAAAGGCTTATCTTATCTTATCTTATCTTATCTTAGATTCCATTCAAGTGAATGTATGAATTCATTCTGATTGCTGAGGCCACAGTAAAAACAAATGATTTTAAACATAACCCAGCCCTTGTAAAATCTACTTTACTGAATCGCAGCTACATGAAAATTGTGGTTAAATACAACAACAAAGTACTTTACTGTCACATTCCACCACTGGCTTTTAGCAACAAGTGTATTTCCCAAATATGTTTTAAACTTAAATTAATTAACCACCACCCATTTCTGTCTTTTGTCTAGGCAAGAGAGAAACGATCCACCCCAAACCAGACCATGCGTCACTATTTACAGAGATGCAGGCTGAAGATCTGCTGAACTGGGACCAGCGTGAGCGACACATCCCAGCTGCTTCTCAATGAGACAGCGTGGCCGGCGTGTGTGGCCCATCCTAAGTTTTTTTTTTTTTTTACAGTTTGAATTTTGCACATTCTGAATAATCTGGAATTTGCTGCTGATTGTAACAAACAATTTACTAACTTATGTGTTTGCATCATGATTTTCTATTTTGTCTGTTAAGACACCGGTGGGAAAAGAGTCAACAGTACAAACCACTTATCAGTGACTTTGAAAATAATGGCTTATTTTTTAAGAAAAATTAACCAAAACAATTACTTTATTTACTGAAGACTGTATTGTTGGATGTGCCACCACAGAAGACCCTACACTTTAGTGATAGTACCAGTGTATGGAGGAATTCTGGGCCATACTATTAGCATCTGTACTTTATCATAATGGGTTTGGGCAGGAGTGTCCAATCATGTGCCATGGAGGGCCAAGACCCTGCAGGCTTTACCTCCAGTGTCTTCAAACAGCAGATTCCACTGAATTTCTTCCCACTGATTGCTGATCAGTGAAAAGACCTGGTGAATAGACTGGGCAGAAGAGAGAACCTGCAGGGTCTTGTCCCTCCATGGCACATGATTGGACACCCCTGGGTTAGGGTTTAACATTTTAACACAGATGTCTTTATGGTTCATAATTCTGTTGGCAGACTTACACCAAACCAAAAGTGATTTCTCAAACTGCTGGATTGTTGTTAGACAGTTTTTCCAGTCTTTTAGTATTTAATTTATGTCACTTTTAATTTATGTCTTTTTTTTTTCCCCAACAAGATGGCAGTGCGCGGTTGTGCAGCGGCTCTTTGCTCCCTACTATTGTGTGTATGGATGCTGTTTTTGGATATTGGACCGTGTGAAGCTGGATTTGTGTACAGTCGTACTGAGCTGATAAACATTGGACTTCAACAAAAGTCTGCTGTTACAGCAGTTTTCGAGAACACACAAAACATACCGGAGGCTATCTGTAGACCAGCGGGATCACCATGGATTGTTGTCGGTCCTGGGAAGCAATGCAGATGGAGGAGGGAGAGAAAGAAAAAGCGGGGATGCTGGTCAGGCCTGCTAGCGAGGCTAGAGAGACAGCCGCATAGACCTCCGCTACCCAGCATTTTTCTCTCCAACGCCAGAAGCATCATCCACAAGATGGATGATCTAGAGCAGGGGTGTCAAACTCATTCCATGGAGGGCCAAGACCCTGCATGTTTTACTTCCACCCAGTGTCTTCAGCAGGTGTTTTCACTGACCAGCAATCAGTGGGAAGAAATTCAGTGAAATCACCTGTTGAAGCCACTGGGTGGAGGTAAAGCCTGCAGGGTCTTGGCCCTCCATGGAGTGAGTTTGACACCCCTGATCTAGAGCTACAGCTGGCAACTAGTAAAACTGTGAGAGACTGCTGTGTGCTGTTGTTAACGGAAAGCTGGCTCCACCCGCTGATCACCGATGCTGCAGTGCAGCTGCCAGGGCGCACACTTCACCGAATGGACCGAACAGCAGAATCCGGTAAAAAAAGAGGAGGCGGTCTCTGCATTTTTCTTCACAACACTTGGACTAATCACAGCCGTATTATTAACACTTACTGTTCTCCTGATCTAGAGACAATGTCAGTCTTATGTCGGCCTTTTTATCTTCCAAGAGAGCTGAGCGTGATTATTATAACAGCCGTCTACATTTCTCCTGATGCAAATACTAAAGCGGCCCTTAGTCATTTGTACAGTGTAATAAATAAACAGCAGCAGGCCTACCCCAAGGGTGTTCACATCATAGCTGGTGATTTTAATCAAGCATGCTTGAAAACTGTGCTGCCTAATTTCACACAGTATGTGAAATGTGCCACTAGGGGAAAGAATTGGCTTGATCGGGTGTATTCGAACCTGAAGCATGCTTACAGAGCTGTGCCGTGTCCACATCTTGGCCTGTCAGACCATCTATCATTGCTCCTCATCCCAGCATACCCCCCCCCCCCCCAGGAGAACTGCTAGACCTACTATAAAGAACATCACAACATGGCCTGAGGGAGCTCTTTCTCAGCTGCAGGACTGTTTTTCAAACATTCTATGGGATTTATTCAAGAATGAGGATCTGGAAATGTACACACAGACTGTATTACACTACATCACCTACTGTATCAATCAGGTGACTGTGGAAAAACACATCAGGGTTTTTCCTAACCAGAAGCCCTGGATGACAAAAGAAGTCCAGGCACTCCTCAGAGCTCGTGATACAGCCTTCAGGTCAGGGGATACAGATCTGTATAGCACTGCCCAGGCTAATCTGAAGAAAGGCATTAAGGAGGCTAAACAGACCTATTAGAAGAAAATCGAGGACCATTTTTCTGATAATGATTCGAGACGAGTATGGCAAGGCTTTAACCATATCACAAACTATAAGGGTAGCAGCATCATTTCCAGTGACATCAGCGCCTCACTGGCAGAAGAATTGAACTGCTTTTTCGCATGGTTTGAGGCAAATACACCTCGCCCGGACCCACAGATGTTATTGAATGCCAGCTCTGATGTGCTTATCCTGCAGGATCATGAGGTGAGACAGACACTGAAAGCAGTTCACCCGAGAAAGGCTACTGGTCCTGATGGAGTGCCAGGAAAGGTGCTCAGAGCATGTGCAGATCAGCTATGCTCTGTTTTGACTGACAATTTTAACTTGTCTCTCAAGGCAGCCATTGTTCCACAGTGTTTAAAATCTGCAGTCATTATTCCTGTACCTAAAAAGCATACTATTAGCAGTCTGAATGACTATCGACCAGTAGCATTAACACCCATTATTATGAAGTGCTTTGAGAAAATGGTATTGAAACATCTTTTGCCTAGTCTCTCCCCAGACTTTGATCGGTACCAGTTTGCCTACAGGTGGAGCAGATCCACTGAACATGCTATTGCTATAGCTCTCCACTCGGTATTCATTTAGAAGACAAGGGGAGCTATGTAAGAATGTTGTTTGTTGACTATAGCTCGGCATTTAATACAATTATTCCCAACATTCTCATCACTAAATTGCTTCAGCTTGGTCTGCCTACTCACACTTGCAGCTGGATTAAGGACTTCCTAACAAACAGAACACAGACTGATAGACTCGGACCCCATTCCTCCTCTACAGTCATGCTTAACACAGGCTCGCCACAGGGCTATGTGCTGAGCCCTACTTTGTATTCATTGTACACATATGACTGCATACCTGTTCATCCCACAAACATTATAATGAAGTTTGCAGATGACACAACAGTAGTGGGGCTCATATCAGGAGGAGATGAGTCCGCATACAGAGATGAGGTCCAGAAACTGGTGAGATGGTGCTCAGATAATAATCTGCTATTGAATACAAAAAACCCCCAAAAGAAATCATAATTGATTTTAGGAAGCATAGCAGTGAGCCGCCTCCTCTATATATAGGCAAGGAGCGTGTGGAGAGGATGGAGGCTTTTAAGTTTCTGGGTGTTCATATTTCTCACAACCTTACCTGGGCAGTTAACACCATAGCTACGATAAAAAAGGCTCAACAATGTCTACACTTTGAGGCTCCTCAAGAAGAATGGCCTGAATGCACAGTTGCTGGTTTTATTTTATCGCTCTGCTATTGAGAGCATTTTGTCATATGGCATCACTGTTTGGTATGAGGGCTGTTCAGCCGCAGACCGCAAAGCCTTCCAGAGAGTGATCGAGACTGCGCAAAAAATCACTGGCTGATCTCTCCCTTCTCTGGAAGAGATTTCCAGGTCTCGGTACCTCAACAGAGCAACTGCCATCGTTAAAGACTGTGCTCATCCAGGCCATGATTTTTTTCACTTGCTCCCCTCGGGAAAGCGGTACAGATCCCATAAAACCCGGACTACCAGGTTTAATCATAGTTTTTTTCCCAGCAGCAGTACGTATTTTGAACGGATTTATGTAACACGCACAGACTGCTGATATTATTTTGTTATTTTAGGTTATTTTGTGGCAATAACTCTGTGTGTATAAGCTGGTCTTTTATATTTATCGCTCAGTATGTTTTCATTATTGCTATGTACATATTGTATTCAACTTTTAGGTAATATTGTTTCAAGCATTATTTATTGTTGTAATTATAAGAATGTTAAATGCATGAGTGAACTGTGAGTGTGATAGTTTGTTTTTAGGGAGCAGCATCTCAATTTCGTTGCATTGTTTATTAACAATGGAATGACAATAAAGGCACTTTGACTTTGACTTTGTGGTAACCTTAACATATAAAACAAAAGAGACACATCTGCCAAAATTCCAAAGGTTTATTGTCAGTGCAATACTACATGAATACATGTATAGTACATTGTTGATGCAGAGAATATATATTTCTACAGTATCTGCATGTATCTAGTAAATCAAGTATTTTCCATGTAACCTTGTGACTGCATTATTTTAATTGCTTTTAATCTTAGATCAAGTTTGTTTTGGCCTAAAATGCATCATAATCGTCAAATATGTCTTATTATACCTAACTCAGTACTGTTTGATTTTTTTAATTTTTATTTTGTATACTTTAATGATCCCCAGAGGGGAAATTGAGGGCATCCACCTGGATGGATGAAGCAGCCACGGTACGGCGCTATCCCTTTACCATTCACACACACATTCACACCTAGGGCCACTTTAGAGCCTCCAATTAACCTAACCTGCATGTTTTTGGCCTGTGGGAGGAAACCGGAGAAATCCCGGCGTAAACCCACGCAGATACGGGGAGAACATG
Source organism: Pholidichthys leucotaenia (assembly GCA_020510985.1). Lineage (NCBI taxonomy): Eukaryota > Metazoa > Chordata > Actinopteri > Cichliformes > Pholidichthyidae > Pholidichthys > Pholidichthys leucotaenia. The sequence goes on along the minus strand of CM035849.1, from coordinate 69,659,629 downwards.
CAAACTCCACACAGATCACTGTTGGTCAGGCTCTGGGATCGAACCAGGGATCCCATGGCCAAGGGTGAATTGCTGTGCTGCCGCAGTGCTAACCACTGCGCCACCCCTGCAGGAAGTTTACCTGTTGAATATATATTTAGTGGCTAATATAACCCAGTGATCAAGATGTGTCAGCTGAACACTTTTTGCCACACCACCAGACTCAGTGCTGCTGTAGCAGGTACGTGCCATGACGTCTCAACAGTCTGTCCATGATTTTCACACAGATCAGAGCAATTTGTTGCACAGGAAGCTAAACGTTTCTACAGACATTCTTAAGTTCTACAACCACTGATCGTTTGTGAAGCTGGGGTGACATCAGTGAGAGCCTGTGTTGAACACCCAGACCCACAGTTTGAAGTGGTAATTTTCCCACAACAGAGCCATCTGAAACACACACACACACACACACAGCATACATATTTTAGTACCTAATAGCGATAACTTGCAGACATTACAGTGTAGTACGACGTACTTAAAGCAAACTAGCATTAGCAATCATTAGCTTACCGTCATATGTGATCTACTTCATATCCTCACGTCATCGGCTCTATGGCTTCCAAGACACTCCAGTACTTTTCCAGAGTATTCTGTCTCGCTGCCTGTACCCTTGTCTGGTGGTCCTTTTTTGGCCTTTGCAGTAACAAAAACCAGAGACCGAGGAGTCGCCTTGTACAGCCACAATGTTATGTTTCGCTTGGGTCGCGTGTTTTATGTCACAGGAGTGTGGCGCCGCCTCTCTGTAAAAAAATCCCACCCACCCCAGGCGTACGCAGCTGCAATGGAAACACAACCGAGCAGAAACCGAGTAGAGCCGAGCAGTGTTGAGTAAGGCCAACTGCGTACTAGTGGAAAAGGGCTATTAATGTGTGTACATGTCTTGCAGTCTGAGTGTTAATGTGTTTACCCTGTGTGCCGGAGGCAGGAATTAAAGTGTATAAAGGAATTCGCTCAGGCACTCTGGGAAGTCAGTTTTCTGTTTTATGTTGGAAGGTGAATAAAGTTTGCGTGTCGTCTGGCTCGCTGTCTTGTCTGCTTCCATCTTCCGCACTGGTGACCCTAAGACATGCAATGGAGAACAAACTGAATACTGCCCCGGAGACAACCTAGAGGGAGCACACCAGCACGGCATGCACTGTCAGTGTCAAGCTCCCGGACTTCTGGCTCCACAATCCGACTGCTTGGTTTCTACATGTGGAAGCCCAATTCGCACTCCACGGGATCTCCACGGAAGACACCAAACATTATCATGTGGTCGCTGCGCTGGATGTGGACGCCATACAGCAAGTAATGAGTCTGCTCCAGGATCTGCCAGCCCAGGGGAAATATGACGCACTCAAGCAGATGCTGCTTCAACGTGATACCCTGATGCTGCTTCAATGTGATACCCTGTTGGACAGTGAGACAGCAGAAAAACTCCTCACGCGTTCACAATTGGGTGACGGGTCAGCTGTGGAGCTGACAGAGAGCATGTTAGCGCTGAGGAGGAAGGACGACAAAGCCTTCCTGTTCGCCCACCTCTTCCTCAGGGACCTACCAGCTACAGCGAGGGCGATTCTGGCCAACTCACCGCTGCTGGTGGCCAAGAACCTCCGCACCCTGGCGCAAGAAGCGGACCGCATCATCCCAGCAAACAGATCTCTCAGCATGCACGCAATGACACCAGCAGCCATGAAAGACTCCAGCAAGGTCAAGGAGCCATTGGGGGTGGCTGGGACGGATGCCAAGAGACGCAGGAATGGGACGCTCTGTTTCTATCACCACCGGTTTGGCTCGAATACCCAACGCTGTCTACCACCGTGCCAATTCAAGAAGCCAGAGAAACGATACGGCCAGCGGTCAGTAGCAGCTGCAACTACGGGTGACAGGAACAAGCTGCTTTTCATCACAGACACACGTTCGGGGAGATGTTTTTTGGTGGACTCTGGCTCCCAGAAGAGCCTCATTCTGCTGATCAGCGCGGACAGGTTGGCAGAAGGCTGTGACCCCAAGCTTTCAGCCACCAACGGATCCAACATCAGGATGTTTTTTGTTTGTTTGTTTTTTTCTTTTTTTTTTTCTTTTTTTTCTTTGTCCTGTCAGGCAGCTAGGCAAACAGAACAGGGATCTGTCACACTACTGTGCCAAAACAGATTTACTTTGCCAAGAAGAGCCTATACAGTCCCTAACTTTGCACTGTATATTGTTGTAAACTCCTCCTGTAATAACTTTTAATACTTTATTTTAATTGTTTTACCCATAGAAGACCCAACAGGATGGGGAAGAGGGAAAGGAAGTGTGTGAAGGGGGGAAAGAAAAGGGAGGGGAACAGACAAAAAAAAAAAGACAACTAAAACAAACAAAAGACAAACTGCTTCTTCCACCGGAGATGTCTCAACACGAGTCTGGTTTCTGCACCTGTTAAAGGAGAGACACTTGTACATGTATGTCTGTGTGCCTATATATGAGAACGCGCGCAAAATAAGTGTGTGCACGTGAGTGGTTTGTCAGGAAACATACGAGCGGAGGGCCGGTCGCAGCAGCCCTCCCCCCGAGGACCCCGAGCAGGCAAGGCAGCGCCACCAACCCCCAGCCCCGAGGTCAGCAAGCCCCAGGAAAGCCAAGCATCCACCCCCGGAGAGATGATCAAGGGAGGGCAGGCCGCCCGGCGGCCAGCGCGGTGAGCCCACACCCCTGGACCCGCCCGACCCCCACCCCCCCAGCGGGGCCAACATCCGCCCCCGGGCCCCAGGCACCAGGAGGCCAGCGACCCCACCCCCCAGGACAGAGGCCAGCTAGCGCCCCCCGGCGCGAGCCCCCCCAGGTACCCCCACAGCGGTCCCGCCCCAGCGCCTCGGCCACACACCCCGGGGACCTCCACGTCCAAAGAAGTCCCCTCGCCCAGGTGAGCCCACATTGCCGAGAGGCACTACCCCCCTAATCCAGCCCCTCCTGACTCGCAGGCACACCCCTCCCCATACCTTCACACCCACATGTTCCCATGCACACCCCTCTCACTCAGCCAGACTGACCCATTCTCTCTCACTCCAGTACCCACTTAAATTCACTCCTCATTCACCTTTATTTCAAATGCCGACTGCGAAGCAGATGCAGTGAGCCTGAACATGCACCAGTACCCGACAGTGACCAGGGAGGCCACCGGCGCAGGCCACAGAAGCAGACCCCCACCCCCCGGCGCCTATCTGAGTGAACAATCAGCAGACCACCGCAGGCGCCCCAAGATGCCACCCGGCATGCAAAGCGCCGCACAAAACCGACCCACCATCACCACCTCCATTCATCACCCTCTCACTCACACTTAAATTCATATTCAGCCCCCCATCACCTCCTTGGTTGTATCTATATATTAGTAGCATCCAGGGATTTTTACAATATGATAGGTCCCAGGCTCCCCACCAGGCCCCCACGCCCCCAGCAAGACGGGGCAACAGGGGTGGGGGAAGACCCCCACCTCCTCCCCCCGCACAGAACATGGTGGGTGTGTGTCGGTTATATGATATAATTGTGTATAAATGTGTGGACTACTAAAGTGCAATTAAAATTGGGGGGATAGTAATTGAAGCATCATTAGCCACTGTGATGGGCAGCAGAGCCCCCATCCCCCCAAGCCCTCAGTGTCTAAAATGCAATTAAAATTGAGGTGAGTGCAGCCCCACCACGCGGCAAAGGTATCCCCTTCACCGACACAGTGCGGCACACCCCCACCCCAAAGCCCTAAATGTAACAAAAAAGATCAGGGGGAGGAGGAGGGTGGGAAATAAGACTGGGAGGTAGGTGGTCCAAAAACAAGCCCCCCCCCCCCCCCCCAGAAGCCAGCTTGCGGACTGGCTTGTGAGGCCACCCACTGCCCCCAAATCCCAACCCAGGGCGAGGGCCGCCAGTGGAAACAACCCAGGACCCACCAGCATCACGTCCCGGCGCTCCAGCACCACTAACATGACGGGGCAGCCAAACATACTACCACTCATCTTACACAAACGAGCATGGACAACAACAGTCACAATAGTGAACAATGGGCCGGACCCACACAGCGCCCAACACGCCAGGCGACACACCCGAGCGCCCACGCAGGCCCACGACCACCCACCCCAGACACACACCGACAGCTGCAGGCCGCCCTGCAACCACAGCCACCCCGGAACAACCCAATGGAAACACAGCCAACAACCCACACCAATGACCCCCCCAGCCACCCCCAAGCACCAACGCACACCCGCTGCCAATGACATCAGGGGCGATGTAGCAAAGTGCCTCACCCCCCAACACAACAGCAAGGCGGCCGGGACAAGCAAGCCCCGAAACGCCAGCCCCCATGCCACTGGATGGACTGCCCAACCCCTGCCACCCAACAAAGCTCTCCTACCCATACACGCATCCTCCGCCCCCTAGACATCTACCCACAAGTAACCGCTTCCATACACACACATAACTCCACCCACCATCACACATACCCACCTACACAAACACACAACCCCACCTGCCCACTCAACACACACCCACTTCCACATCCGCTCATACACAAGCCTACACTCACACACCCCCTCCCCCACCCGCAGACCCCCGTGAACGGGGAGGGCAACCCAGGATGCGGGCACCAGCCCCTGGGTGGCACCCGGGCCCCAGGAAACACATGACCCCACCACGCAAGGATGCATCAGGGACAACCCCCACCACCGGCACACACCCGACCCCGGCCCGGGGCAGGGGGACGCCCCCCAGCACCAGGGGCCCAGGGCCAGACCCAGACCCCCCACGAGGGGCGAGGCCAGCCGGCCAGGGGCCACAGCCCAACCCCCCCGGCCCACCCCACAGCCCCCCCACCACCAACCCCCCCCCTCCAGGGCCAGACAGACGGCCACCCCGGAGCAGGCCCCCCGGACACCTGCGGTTGGGGCGCAGCCAGCCACCAGAGGTGCCAAGGAGAGTGAGTCACTGCCCGCCACCCCTCAGATTATAGAATTAATAAGCGGGGACCAGAGAGAATTGAATTCCGCCAATTGATTATTTGAGGAGGCTGACATTCTTTCCAGGCTAATATAATCCAATAGTAAGTTATTATAGTAAGTCGTGCATAAGTTATTTCTTGTTTTCCAGTTCATGAGGATAGCTTTCTTTGCGATGTATAAGGCAGTGAGAACCATGTGTGACATCCTTGCATCTATATTTATTTCACTTAAATCACCTAATATGCAAAGTGTAGGTGAGGGTGGGACACTATACCCAAGCCATGCCGACAGGTCTTCACATGTCTTCTGCCAGAACTTTTGAACCGGTGCATAGGACCACATAGCATGCATATAGCTATCCGGGACATTGCTAGTACAGTGAGGGCAGATATTTGTGTGACTCAGGCCCATTTTGAACATCCTTTGTCCTGTATAATGAATTCTATGTAGAACTTTATATTGTATAAGTTGTAAGTTAGAGTTTTTAGTCATCTTAAAAGTGTTTAAACATATTTGTGTCCAGAAACTTTCCTCCTTATTAATCAATAAGTCTGTCTCCCATTTTGATATTGGAAGAGATATGGACTCATCCAACTTTGATAATAGTCTATATATTTTCGATATCAATTTTGGGGAACGGAGATTTAGAAACTGCCACCTTAACTGGTACTTCTAAATCTGTCTGATTAAGATTAAATCTTGCTTTTATTATGGATTTAAGCTGTTGGTATTCAAAATACTTTTTATCACTGATTTCGTGTTGTGACACTAGATCATGAAATTGGATAAAATTTCCACCTTGAATAAGATGTTCTAAGTTGTTTATTCCCTTCTCTTGCCATAGTGGAAATTTTAATGTCCTCTTTTGTTGCAGGATATCAGGATTATTCCAAATGGGCATGAGTTTACAGGGGACAAGTGAAGACCCTGTTATTTTTAAAAATTTCCACCAAGCCGTCAGAGAGGAACTAATATTAATACTTTTAAAACACTCATGGCGTTTAATAGAGGGACTTATAAAAGGTAAGTCAGAGATATTTAGCGACCCACAGAGAGCCTGTTCAGCATCTAACCATGGGTTCCCTAATGGGGTTGATTTTGTCCATTTTGAAACGAACTGCAATCTATTGGCTAAAAAGTAATTAAAAAAATTTGGTAAATCTAAGCCTCCGCACTCTTTCGCTTTTTGGAGGGTTTTTAAACTAATCCGTGATGGTTTATCCTTCCATAAAAATTTACTTATATTTGAGTCTAGAGACTTAAACCAGGCCATTGATGGTTGGGTAGGGATCATTGAGAACAAATAGTTAATTTTAGGAAGGACCATCATTTTAATGGTTGCGACTCTTCCCATTAATGATAAAGGTAGTGTCCTCCAGCGCGTAAGATCGTCTTGTATCTTTTTTAAAAGGGGGATATGATTTAGTCGCAATAACTCTTTGAGAGCCTGGGAGAAATATCTATTCCTAAATATTTAACATTCCCTGATTGTATCGGAATAGTAGATGTATTTGGGAAATTGCAATTTATGGGTAAAGCTATTGATTTTACCCAGTTAATAGAGTAGTCTGATAATGATGAAAATTTATCAATGAGCGCCACTGTCTGAAGAAGAGATCTTTCTGAGTTTTCAAGGAAAATCAATACATCATCAGCATAAAGACTTATCTTATGTTCCTTTTCTCCAGTTTGAATACCTCTGATATCAACATTTTGTCATATGGCTGCTGCTAATGGTTCAATAAAGATGGTAAAAAGTGAGGGAGAGAGTGGACACCCCTGCCTAGTACCTCTCTGAAGATTAATGCTTCGGGAAGTCTGATCATTTGTTCGGACAGATGCAACTGGACATCTATATAGTATTTTAACCCAGTTTATGAAAGATGAACCAAACCCAAACTTGTTTAACACCATAAAAAGAAATTTCCAGTTAACCCGGTCAAAGGCTTTCTCTGCATCCAGGGACAAGATTGTAGTTTCTACATTATTGATCTTGCAGTAGTCTATTAAATTAAATAGCCTGCGTGTATTATCAGCCGAGTGCCTACCCTTGATAAAACCTGTTTGATCTGGGTGTATAATAAACGGAATTATCCTTTCCAGTCTTTTGGCGAGAGCTTTGCAAATTATTTTGAGATCGACATTCATAAGCGAGATGGGACGGTAGCTGGATGGAAGCGTGGGTTCTTTTCCAGGTTTAAGGAGCAGGATAATACTAGCCAAATTCATATTCGGAGGAATTACATTATCTTCTTTGATTTGGTTCACCATTTTAAAAAAAGTAGGTGCCATCACGGGCCAAAATTCTTTATAAAATTCGACTGGAAAACCATCTGGTCCTGGGGCTTTGTTGTTTGGGATGTGCTTAAGTGCCTCCTGGAGTTCAAACACCTGAAGAGGTGCATCCAGAGCCGCAAACTGTTCATTATTTAATTGTGGTAGGTTAATATTGTCCAAAAATGTATTTATCTCTGAGTCCGATGGGTTAACCTGTGATGAGTAGAGATTTTCATAAAACTTTCTGAAGGAGTTATTTATTTCTTCAGGCACATGGGTAATATTTCCAGTCATATCCTTGATAGAATGGATAGTTGTTTTTTCTTTATTCAATCTAAGCTGGTTCGCAAGATATCGCCCCAATTTATTACTGTGTTCAAAATTCTCAAGACGCAGTCTTTGTATTAAAAACTGTGCTCTTTTGTTTGTAATTTCTTTTAATTCCAGCTTTAATTTTCTCAAATCGTTAGGTGCCTGTTCCTGTGGGGAAATGGCACAAGTTGTCTCCAGTGATTTAATCTTCTGTTCTAAATCCAGTATCAGTGCTTTTTCTTTTTTATTCTTGTATGAACAGTAAGAGATTATTTTACCTCGCATGACCACTTTTGCTGCTTCCCAAAGAACACCTGGGGATATTCCTGGCACATCATTATATTCCAGATATGATTCCCACTCTTTATTAAAATAATTAATAAAGTCTTCATCTTTCAGTAGTGATATATTAAATCTCCAGCTCCTAGTTTCCCTTGTAGCTTCCCTATTTACTAGTGTAAGAGAAACTGGATGATGATCACTAATAGCTTGATTTGAACATATTTCAGTGTCACCACAGTCACCACACTAACCGCACGGCTTGGCGTTGTTGAGGGAGAAAATCGGAAAATGAAGGAGACAGTTCTCAGTTTGCAGTCACGCAGCATGAGAGATAACCTCGTTTTTTCTGGAATTATTGAAAAAAATAATGAAAATCCAGAACAGCTGGTCCGAGAATTTATGTCATCACAACTAAAACTATCCCCCGAAGTCACAAACTCAATTACCTTCCACCGAGTCCACCGAATAGGGCAAAAAAAATTCCCAGAATAAATGTCCCAGACCTATTGTTGCCAAATTTGAACATTTTAAGCAAAAAAAATTGGTACAGAGGCAGGGCAAGCAGCTTAAAAACACCAATTATGGTCTAAATGATCAATTTCCACAGGAAATCTTGGAAAGGAGAAGGAAGCTTTTTCCCATTAGGAAGCAATACATCCAAGAAGGTAAACGTGCTATTGTTTCTGTGGATAGATTGTATGTAGATGGCAAGCTGTTTATGGATGAAACTATAACTCCCTGGTTATTCTAGAGCCCTTTTTTTTTTTCATTTTTTTTTTTTAGCTACAGGTGGAAAAGAGAGTGGGATTGTGCGCAGGTCTCTTACTCGATTTCAGTTTAATATGTTAAAATTTGTCAAAATGTTTATTTCTCTGTTGTTGAGGTTGTTGTTTGTTTGTCTGTTGTAGGTTTTTTTTTAAGTTTTTAGGTCATTGTTGTATGTTGTCTGCATTTTTCCACCACTTACTAACCTTCATGTCTGTTTTTTCTCATACTTCTGGTTTATAGGAAATAACTTGAAATACATGTACCCCATTTGCTTGCAATTGCAGGCAAATGGCACAGAGACATCATGCGTGCACACCCAATTATATATGTATAGGTGTATATACACAACATATATATGCATATACAGTATATGCATACATTACAGACATATCACATAGGCACATATAGTTTACACATTTAGTTAGTCTTAAGTACACAACCAGTTAGTGAAAATATGTCTTCATTTAAGTTTGTCACGTGGACCATACGTGGAATTGGAAACGGGGAGAAGAGGCTAAAAGTTTTTAATCGATTGAACGATCTACAGGCAGACTTTGTTTTATTGCAGGAGACACATGTCTCTAAGTCGTCTGTAGATACGCTCACCTCACCAGAATTCCCCCATATGTACTCAGCCGGCTTTAATTCTAAGCAAAGGGGGGTAGCTATACTGGTAAATAGAAGAATACACTTTGTTATGAATAACACCATAATAGATCCAGAAGGTCGATTTATAATACTAAAAATTTCAGTCCAAAATTTGGATCTATGTATTGCAAGCGTTTATGGCCCGAATGTTGACGACCCATCCTTTTTTCACACTTTTTTCACTTCTCTTTCTGAGCACTTGGACACCACACTTATAATAGGAGGGGACTTCAACTTGGTATTAAACCCTGCAGTCGACAGGCTCAGTACATCGGGGGTTTACTGAAAATGGCTGGCTACTGACACTCTCAAACGGTACATAAATGATTTTGGTCTTTGCGATGAATGGCGATCTCTTCACTCAACTCTTCGGGAATATACCTTTTTTTCATCAGTTCATAGTTCATATTCGCGTCTAGATTTCTTCTTAGCCGGTAACTCTATTGTGAGGGACAACATCAGGATGTTTGGTGAACGAACGTTGACAGTATGCTTACACGGACGCAATTACCAGTGGGACTTTGTGGTAGCTGCATGTTCTGTCCCCATTTTAGGTGCTAATTTTTTATGTGCTTACGGATCGTTAGTTGATGTTGCCAGCAGATGTTTAGTGGATGCTGTTTCTTTTTCCTCCTTGCCCTGCACAGCTCAGGGAGTTGGGCCAATAACACATGCTAACATTATAGCTCCAGGGGGTAAGTACCAGCATTTGCTTTCACAGTTCCGAGCACTCACGGTTCCGACTTTTTCTGCTATGGTAACCAAACACAGGGTTGAGCATTTCATAACAACAAAAGATCCGCCAGTGTTGGCTCGCCCTCAGCGCCTGGATGCGGTTAAGCTGGCCAGCGCCCATGAAGAGTTTGCTAACTTAGAGCAGCTGGGCATCGTTAGGTGCTCCAACAGCCCATGAGCATCTCCGCTACACATGGTGCCCAAGGCCGATGGGTCGTGGCAACAGTACAGCGATTTCCAGTGCTTGAACAACGCCATGGAACACGACTGGTATCCCATCCTACACATCCAGGATTTTTCAGTGCATCTGGCTGGGACGCGGGTTTTTTCAAAAGTGGACCTGGTCCGCGGTTACCACCAGGTCCCGGTGTGCGCGGAGAACATTCCCAAAACAGCGGTAATAACTCCTTTTGGCCTTTTCAAATTTATACACATGCCGTTCAGGTTAAAAGGCACAGCGCAAACCTTCCAAAGAATAATGGACATGGTGCTCTGTGACCTGCCTCGTTTTTGTCTACTTGCATGACATTTTGGTGGCTAGCACATCCAAGAAGGAGCACCTTGCCCATCTTAAACTAGTTTTTCAGATGTTGGAGGTGCACGGGCTTATCGTTAACCCGGCGAAGTGCCAGTTCGGTGTGCCAGTGATTGATTTTTTTGGGTCACCGCATTTCGCTGGAGGGCACAATTCCACTGCTTGATAAAGTGCGCGCTGTGTTGGATTTTCCGTGTCCACAGACCATGAGGGCCCTACAGGAATTTTTGGGCATGGTCAATTTTTACAACCGTTTCCTCCCCCGAGCAGCCCAGCTGTTTCAACCGTTGTACGCCGCGCTCAAAAAAAAAAAAAAACCTGTGGAAAACATTGACTGGACCCCCGAGTGAGTCCAGGCTTTCGCAAATGCCAAAAAAGCACTCACCAACACCGCTTTGCTAGCCCACGCTGCCCCGTCAGTGCAGACAGCACTCACCACTGACGCATCTGACGTTGCCTTAAGGGCATTGGTGGAGCAGTACGTCTCTGGTTTGTGGCAGCTGCTCACATTTTTCAGCTGTACTTTGCGCGATAATGAACACAAATACAGTACATTTGACAGAGAGTTGTTGGCCCTCCACCTGGTGACGTGCCACTTCCAGTTTTGGCTGGAAGCGCACGAGTTCACCACGTTCATTGATCATAAGCCGCTAACATACGCAATGCCCAAAGTCTTGGAACCATGGTCGGCCTGACAGCAACGACATTTGACAGCGACCTTGGAGTTCACAACCAACATTCAACATGTAGCCAAGTAAGCTTAATGGCCGACTGCCTATCGCGTGCGTTAGTCTCCCCGGTCTACATGGAAAAAGATTTCCCAGCCATGGCCGTGGAGAAAACCGGGGACGCAGACATTTGCGTGCTCCAGTCCACGCCTCCTGGGTTGAAACTAAAGAGCAGGGTGGTGCAAGAAGGGTGCCCCCCCTGCAATGTCTCCACCAGTCACCCACGCGGTGGTTCTGAGCTCTTGGCGCCGCCACATTTTTGAGTCAGTCCCACTCCCTTTCACATCCCAGTGTGCGTGCCTCGGTTAAACTGGTGGGGGTAAAATTTGTCTGGCCTCACTTATGCAGGGACGTGAAAGAGTGGGCTGCAGCGTGCATCGTGTGCCAGTGGGCCAAAGTGCACAAGCACACCAAAGCCCCCTTCGAGCCATTTCAAATTACTGCCAGGATGTTCAACCACGTTCACGTGGATATGGTGGGCCCCCTCCTGCCGTCGCAAGTGTTCACGCACCTTTTAACAATCGTGGACCGCACCACACGTTGGCCTGAAGTGGTCCCGCTGGCTTCCACCACGTCCGCGGAAGTGGCTCGCGCTTGTTTGTCGGCTTGGGTTGCACGGTTCGGATCCGCATCAGACATCACTTCTGACAGGGGTCAGCAATTCGTTTCGGAACTCTGGTGCACAATGGCCCAGAGCCTGGGGTCAAAATCCACCACACCACCGCGTACGACCCCCAGATTAATGGGTTATGTGAACGCTTTCATAGGTCACTTAAAGCAGCGCTCAGAGCCTCACTTACAGATGCAAATTGGGTGAACCGCCTGCCCTGGGTCCTACTGGGGTTGTGCTCTGTGCCTAAGCAGGATCTGGCAGCCTCCCCCGGAGAACTCATTTTTTCTCAGCCACTACAGATCCCTGGGGAATTTTTACCGGAAAAACTCACACCCGGGACCGACCCGCCCGTGCAATTATTTTACAGTACAGGGGCCGCTAACGTGCTGGGCCTGGCGCACCATTGTTTTCCCCACATCTTCGTCCCAAAGAGCTTACAAAGCGCCAAGTTCGTTTTTGTTAGGCACGAGGCACACAGAGCCCCGCTGCGCCCACCGTATGACAGACCGTTCACAATGCTGGAAACCGGTGCAAAGCATTTTGTGTTAGACTTGGAGGGGGCGTAAGGAACCCATCTGCATTGACAGGCTTAAGCCCGCTGTATTGGCAGACAAACAGGTGGTGTTGGCTCAAGCTCCCCGGCGCGGACGCCCACCTACAGTGGCTCTGCAAGTTGGTGTTCCCCCTGCAGAGAACTGCTGGCAGAAGACTAGGTCTTTCTCCTCCCCACCCTTTCCCCCTCCACAGGACTGCGCGCCGGTGATCAAGTTTGTCTCCTGCCCACCTCAACAGCAAGACACTTCAGCCGGTCTGGCGACTCCACGTTACAACCATTACGGGTGCTGGCTTAAGCCCAAGGTGCCAGAGGGTTAGAGCCCCTTCTGGGTGTTCAGATGGGGGGGGGGGGAGCTGTGTGGTGAACACAATACACATGACACTCCACCCACAACAAGGGGGATGGTGGGGAAGAAGATAGTTAGAGATGCTAATGGAGAAAGGTGAGAGGAGCCAACCAAACAAAGATGCCCCCCCCCACCGCGCCAGGTTGACACCTGAGGACGCAGGGGTGCGAATGTATTGTAGCAAGACCTGCTCTGTGACGTGTGTGTCAATGTTATGTTGTGTACATATCTTGCAGTCTGAATGTTAATGTGTTTACCCTGTGTGCCGGTGGCGGGAATTAAAGTGTATAGAGGAGTTCGCTCAGACACTCTGGGGAGTCAGTTTTCCGTGTTTTATGTTGGAAGGTGAATAAAGTTCACATGTCGTCTAGTTCGCTGTCTCGTCTGCTTCCATCTTCCACAACACAGATTTTTCTTTGCTTTGTACACAAAGGAAATTAAATTATACTGAGCAGGAACACTCAGAGAAAACACAAAATTTGAATTTAAGCATATGCACAAACAACAGATTCTGCTCAAGCACTTATGTCCAGAAAACCAATTGAATCATAAGGCAGTCATGCAAATGATGACAAATCGGGCATGCACAGTGATTCTGACAGTGGAGAGTCAGAGGATTATACTGACCAAAATGTGTAAAAGTAGTACAACATTAAGCTTCAGTCTCTGGATCACTCATGAGGAAATTAACTTAAAGAACATGCAGCAATAACTGCAACTCCGATGTAAAAGGTCATATAAATATTAAAGGATGTTTGTCTGAAATTGCACACAAACATGACTCCCCCTTCAGGTGAAACAGTGGTATTATTTCTAGAATGGCCTAAACTTTAAACTTGCAGATCTCTGTAATGCAGTGCTTTAGCATTTTTAGTATAAAGTCATAATGTTGTTTCTAGACATTCTAAAATGTTTTTAAGCCTGCAAAAAGATTAAAAAAAAACATTTAAATGTGTAGTGTTTAACAATTACAAACATCTAGTGGTCAAGTCAGAGACAACAACAATCTCAAATACCCTCCAGCCATCTCTTGCCTTTTACGATGGCTGGTGGCTATAAAGGTAGTGTCTCATGGAGCGGTGAATGGTGAGGAACGTTCACGAACATTACGCAACTTGAGATTTCATCAGGGTTTGTAAAATGTTGCACAACACTTGGCCAACAGTTTTTACAGTGGCAAACAGTTTTTCTTGTCGCAGAAAAAGTTTGAGCACATTCAAAACTTTTACCAGACACAAAACCAAGTAAGTATGGGAAACTAGAATTTGTTAAAAATGGCTAAAGCATTTAAAAGACACAAATAGGAAAAAAGAAGTATTAGCATCTCACCAGCTCTTGTAATTGCGTCACATCACTTTCACCCACACATGGGTGGGTGGGTGGGGGGGGGGGGGGGTGCAGACGCTGCCTAAATCATCAAGGTGTAACAGGGGCTTAAGTTTATGTGTATGAATTTGTAAACCCATTCTCTCACACCCTCACATGAGCTTGCTCATGCACGCGTGCACACACACACATTGTATTGTGTGTGTGTGTGTGTGTGTGTGTGAGGTTCCTCCTCCTCCTCCTCCTCCCCCTCCTCCTTCTTCTTCGTTCAGACCACTGGTTGAGGGATAGGTGCATCATAATTACAGTTCATGGACAAGATCATGAAAAAAGTGGCTTTTGACCCTGTTCAGGAAGACCCGTAGAAACCAAGAAACCAGAACACCAGGATAAAATCAATGCTTTGCTTGGCATTTTACACATTTGTAGTGTAGACTGCCATTCTTCAAGTTTACACATTTTTACTGTCAGCACCTCTTTAAAAATGACATTGCTGAGAAAGCGACGTTTTGTGGGGAACGGACTCAGTAGTTACTCAGTAGTTTTCTCTCAGACTGAAGTGGCAGATTAAAGGTGGGGAGTGATATGTTAATGCAGCACCCCAGGTAGCAGAGAAGTATTAGTGCTGTGGTATAAAAGAGAGTGCCTGCAACCTGGGGGAAGGTTTTCTGATTCTGGTGAATGTGAGAGAGAGTGGAATAAAGTTTCATCTGCTCGGAAAAGTTCAGCCTGGTTATTCTCTCCACACTGGTGACCCTTGATGCACAATGGAACGCAAGGCGAACACCCCGGAAATGACCCGGACGGGAAGTGCCAGCAACGCGTGCGCCTTTTCAGTCCAACTCCCAGACTTTTGGCTACACGACCCGAAGTCTTGGTTCCTTCACACCGAGGCCCAGTTCGCGCTCCGGGGAATAATGGCAGATGACACCAGATATTACTACATGGTCACAGCGCTGGACCCACGCACAACTCAGCAGGTGGCGAACCTGCTCCAACACCCCCCAGCCCGTGACAAATACGGTGCTCTCAAAACCGCGCTGACCCGACGCTACACGCTCTCGGACTATGAGAGAGTGGAGAGGCTCCTGACGCGTTCCAAGTTAGGAGACGGGCCGGTGGTCGAATTGATGGAGAAGATGTTGGCGTTGATGGGCACAGATGACAGGCATTTTCTCTTTGCCCACCTTTTCCTCCGGAAACTCCCAACAGCGGCCAGAGCGGTCCTTGCCAATTCGCCGCTGCTGGTTGCGCGCAACTACCGGGCGCTAGCCCAGGAGGCAGATCGGATTATCCTCTCTACCAGAGCCCTCACAGTGAACTCAGTGGCGTCTGGACGCAGCGAGACGGCCAGCGGAGGCGAGGAGCCAGCGATGGTGGCTGCAGCAGGGGCCAAGAAGCACCGGAGAGACATGCTCTGTTTCTACCACCGCCGTTTTGGAGAGGACGCACGCCGATGCGTGCCACCATGCCAATTCAAGCGTTCAGGAAATGCCAGGACCGGCAGTCGGTAGCAGATGCGACCGCCGGTTAAGCAAGCAAGTTGCTCTATGTGACAGACTCACGCTCGGGGAGACGGTTCCTTGTGGACTCCGGCTCCCAAAAGAGCTTCATCCTGCCGACCTACACAGACCGGCTGGCGGGAACTAGCGGCCCTGAGCTGACGGCCGCAAATGGCTCAGACATTAAGATGTTTGGAGAGAGGACACTGACTGTATGATTGCACGGCCGTACATACCAATGGGCATTCGTCATAGCGGCATGCAGCTTCCCCATTTCAGGTGCTGATTTTTTGTGTGCACACGGACTACTAGTTGATGTTGCTAACAGACGCCTGATTAACGCAATATCTTTTGATTCTCTCCCCTGTACAGCTAGAGGAGCCGGGCCCACAACACTAGCCAGCGTCACAGCTCCAGGAGGTAAGTTCCACACACTACTCAGCCAGTTCCCAGCACTCACAGTCCCGACTTTTTTGGTGACCGTCACTAAACACGGGGTGGAGCACTTCATTGCCACTACAGGGCCGCCCGTTTTCGCACGACCTTGGTGCCTGGACGCAGCTAAACTGGCTATGGCATGCAAGGAGTTTGCCAACTTGGAAAAGTTGGGCATCATCAGGCGCTCAAACAGCCCATGGGCATCCCCACTACATATGGTTCCTAAGGCCGAGGGATCGTGGCGACCTTGTGGAGATTTCCGCAGATTAAACAACGCCACAGCGCACGACCCCTACCCCATCCCTCATATTCAGGATTTTTCCATTCACCTCACCGGGGCACGTATTTTTTCCAAGATAAACCTGGTCCGCGGTTACCACCAGGTCCCGGTGCGCGTGGAGGACATACCTAAAATAGCAGTAATAACCCCGTTTGGTCTGTTTGAGTTTTTACGTATGCCTTTCGGGCTAAAAGGCGCGGCGCAGACATTCCAACGCATGATGGATGCAGTGTTGTGCGATCTGCCGTTTGTGTTTGTTTACCTGGACGACATCCTGGTGGCCAGAGCATCCGAGGACGAACACGTAGCCCACCTCAGGACAGTTTTCCAAAGGTTGGAGGAGCATGGATTAATAATCAACCTAGCGAAGTGCCAGTTTGGGGTGACGGGGATCGATTTTTTGGGCCACCGCATCTCACCGGAGGGCGCAATACCCTTGTCGGACAAGATGCGCGCTGTGGCAAATTTTCCCCGGCCTCAGACGGTCAGGGCGCTGCAGGAATTTTTGGGGATGGTTAACTTCTACAATCGTTTCTTCCCCCACGCAGCCCAGCTCATGCAGCTGTTGTACGCCGCGCTTAAGAAACAGAAGCCGGCGGATAGAGCCGACTGGACTCCTGAGTGAGAGCAGGCATTTTCTGAGGTTAAAACAGCTCTGGTGAATGCCGCACTGCTGGCGCACCTGGACCCAGCAGCTAGGATAGTGCTCACTATCGACACATCAGACGTGGCCATAGGGGCAGTAGTGGAGCAGTGCATTGCCGGTTCTTGGCAGCCGCTCGTCTTTTTTAGCAGGTCTTTACGCGACAATGAGCATAAATACCGTGCGTTCGACAGAGAGTTACTGGCTCTCCACCTGGCCATACGCCACTTCCAGTTCTGGCTGGAAGGGCGCACCTTCACTGCATTCGTGGACCACAAGCCGCTTACGTACGCGATGGCCCGGCAGCAGAGACAGCTGGCCGCGATCTCAGAGTTTACGACCGACATTCGACATGTAGCCGGTAAACTCAACGTGGTGGCTGACTGCCTCTCGCGCGCATTAGAGGCCCCAGTCTACGTGGGGAGAGCGGCGATGCAGACGTTTGCGCGCCCCAGTCTGGACCAACAGGGTTAAGGCTGGAGAGCAGAGTGCTGCAACAGGCCCCCCCCCTAGTCCGTGACGTCTCTACAGGCCGCCCGTGGTCCCATGCTTGGTGCTTCCGCGTTTTTAAGTTGGTTCACTCCCTGGCACACCCAGGAGTGCACGCGTCAGTCAAAATGGTGGGCGCAAAGTTCGTCTAGCCGAGCCTGCGCAAACAGGTGAAAGAGTGGGCCACAGCCTGCGTAGCGTGCCAGCGAGCCAAAGTGCACAGGCACACGAAAGCCCCTTTGGAGCCGTTTCATATCCCGGCTAAGAGGTTTGACCACGTTCATGTGGATTCGTGGGCCCCCTCCACCATCGCAGGGGTTCACGCGCCTCCTGACAGTGGTGGACGCACACGCACTGGCCCGAAGCAGTCCCGCTAGCTTCAACCGCGTCCGAGCTGTGGCACACGCTTTTTTGACAACATGGGTGGCATGTGTTTTTGCTTAGTTTCTTCATCTTGAGCAAGAATACCAAGACTGCTTGAACTGCCAACTCTGCTCGTGGCAACGTAGAATTGGCCATGGAAATCTGTTGTGCAGAAAACACCAATGCGCTGTAAAGACTGGCCCTGTGACTTATTCACAGTCATGGCAAAGCAGGGTCTTACTGTAAACTGTTTATGTCACAAGGTGAATGAAAACATGTTAGATGGTGTAAGTGTGATTCGTGGAATCAGGAGAGTGCATCCAGCATTGACACCAATCACAGATGTTGCAACCAACAGGTGAGGGAAGGTCTATATGACATCATAAAGACATCAAGGCCAGCATAGGACATCATGGTCTAAATGACTTCATATAGACCTCAAGGCAGGCATCACTGTATAGGACATCATAAAGACATCAAGGCCCAATCAGAGATGTTGCAACCAACAGGTGAGGAATGGCGTCTGCATCACAGGACATCATAAAGACGTCAAGGCAGACATGATGTCCTATGATGCAGATATCATAGGAACATCATAGGTTGTCCTATGATGTCCTATGATCGTGACACACAGACATAGATTTCTTAAATTTATAGAGTGATGACTAGTACATACCATACAATACTGTCCATGCCTGTAGAAACCAAGTATAAGCAAGTATTTCTGCATGCCCATTGCTGAAGGGTCTCCTCCCGTCTGAGACGGCTGTGTTGTTCACAATCATGCCTGCGGCATACTGCTCGAACCTGAGGTGTTGCATCTTCACGGCATCTTTTCTGACGTGCAGCAGTTCTCCGCACTCTATTGCTCTCCATCTGGTGCATCTCCTTGTTCTTCTTCTTCATTCAGACCACTGGTTGAGGGATAGGTGCGTTGTAATTCCGGTTCATGGACAGGATCATGAAAATAGATCTGAGCAAAAAGTGGCTTTCAACCCTGTTCAGGAAGACCTGTGCATGCCCATTGAAACCCAGAAACTGGAGCACCCAGAGAAAATCAGCGCTTTGCTTGGCATTTTACACATCTGTAGTGTAGACTGCCATTCTTCATGGGTACTGCTTCGAATGGGTGTGGTTCAAAGTAGAGTGTCCTATTCTTAATGGGGTGACAGACTGACACACTGACAGAGATTTCTTGAATTTATAGAGTGCCTTCTGCCTTACTGAGTGAGATTTCCAGATTTACTGCTTGGTAATGGGTGTGGTTTAAAGTAGTGTGTCCTATTCGGTCTCAGCTTCTCTGTGCCTTGCCTGGCGTGCAGCATTGGGGGCCAGCCGACTATTAAGATAAGATAAGATAAGCCTTTATTAGTCCCACAATGGGGAAATTCCAGGATTGCAACAGCACAGGGACAGCAACACTCAGAGCAACAATCAGAAGGCAAGAAAAAACAACATCTAGCAAACATATTGTAACATATATTCTGCATCTCCTCGGTCTCAGCTTGTCTGTGTCTTGCCTGGCGTGCAGTGTTGCTCGCTTTGCGGGCATTTCAGGCTTCAAGTGACTCAGCATGTACATGGCACACTGCCACACATTTCCTGTCCATCTGTGCATCCCTTGTCTGTCGTACTCGATGACGTTCTCGAACCTCAGGTGTTTCATCCTCACGGCATCTTTTCTGACATGCAACACAGTCATGCCTGGGAGGTACTGCTCGAACCTCAGCTGTGTCATCTTCATGGGATCTTTCCTGACGTGCAGTAAGTTCTCCTACTTCTTCTCTTGGTTACTGGCGGATAGCAAACAACTGAAAGGTATATACCGCCACCTACTGTACAACAGTGTGTAACATTATGTCATCTGAACCCAATCCCTAAATTCTATGACTTAATCCTGTGTTATTCAGAAAAAGAGAAAAGAGCCCGTCTCGTAATTGTTATTGCCTCTCCATCTCCATCTGTTCCCAGAATCCCAGTTAAATCCCATTCCCTACCGGCCTCTTGAACTTGAACATTTTTCATTCTCTCTCTTTCATTTCCATACTTGTGACAGTGTAATAAGATGTGCTGGACATTTTCTTTTACTCCACATTTGTCACCTTCGCTTTTCCCCATGGTGAATAAAGTGCAGTTTAAACCTGTGTGATCCAGTCTGAGTCTTGCCATAATATCTTCCCTCCTTTTGGTTGCTATGTAATTCTTTATTGCAATAGATTTTTGTATTTTGTAATATGATCTACCTTTATGATCTTCATCCCATCTTTTTTTGTCATAGCTCAGTTCCTTTTTTCTTGATTACTGCTTTCCCTTCACCTTTTCCAAGAGACAATGGTGTAGTTATCTCTTTTCCGAGAGCGCTTTTTGCTAATTTGTCTGCACAGTCATTCCCTTTCAACCCTTCATGTGCAGGAACCCAACAAAACTGAACTTCTCCACCGCCCCTGTGTACCCTAAATAAACTGTGACATTGCTCAATCACCAAGTCTTCCCTTGTAGATTTTAGGTCTCTGTATGGTTTTCAACGCTGCAAGTAGCAGTTCTCCTCTTCTTCTTCTCTCGGTTACTGGCGGATAGCAAACAACTGAAAGGTGCATACTGCCACCTACTGTACAAAAGTGTGTAACATTATGTAATCTGAGCCCTACCCCTAAATTCACTCTATTGCTCTCCATTCATGTAGCGTCTGGTTGGCTTATATGATATCATAAAGACATCGAGGCAGGCATCATAGGACACTACATCATAGGCAGCCAGTCCTATTGCCTATATGACGGCATCGCCTATATGATGGCATCACGAGTCCTATGTAGCCTGAGATCATAGGACCATCATAGGACATCATGCAGACATCATAGGCAGGCATCATAGGACACTACATCATAGGTAGCCAGCCCTATTGCCTATATGACGGCATCACCTATATGACATCATCGCGAGTCCTATGTAGCCTGAGATCATAGGATCATCATAGGACATCATGCAGACATCATAGGCCATCATCCTATGATGTCCTATGATTGTGACACACAGACAGGCACGCAGAGATTTCGTAAATTTATAGAGTGATTTGATTGGCGGTTGGCAACCAGCTTACAGGTGCATTACCGCCATGTACTTCACTCTACATCATCACTCTCTCTACTGGCCACCAGGAGGTTCCACTCTCACCCAGTGACTTGGGGAGTAGGTTGAGGGGCAGGAGATGTATGTATGTGCCTTGGCACCTGGGACTGGAGATGTAAATGTATGCCCCTTCGTGCCAAGGGGATTCGATGTAAATGTATGCACCTTGGCGCCAAGGGGGAGGAGGCAGAAGATATAAATGTATGCGCCTTGGCGCCAGAGAGTCAGTCTTGTTGTTGGAGTTGAATAAAGTTCTGAACTAGCAGCTCTCGTGTCTCATCACATCATTCCTTCACACTGGTGACCTACGACATGAAAATGCTCAGGCTGGAAGATGAAGTGAGTTTCTCTTCGGGAACACCCACGCTAGGGTTTCCCCACGATACCCCGGCCTCATTCGCCATGGCAATCAAGCTCCCGGACTTCTGGTTTCATGACCTGGCTGCTTGGTTCATCCACATGGAAGCTCAGTTTGCTCTCCGTGGAATTTCTGCAGATGACACGAGATACCATTAGGTGGTGGCTTCGCTAGACCCGTGCTCCACTCAGGGTGCCATGAGTCTGCTCCAAGACCCCCCACCCCAGGGGAAATACGACATTCTCAAACAACTGCTGTTATGGTGTTACATCCTCTCCGACAGGGAGAATGGAGAAGCTCCTCTCCCACCCTGACTTAGGAGATGGTTCGGCGGTGGAGTTAATGGAAAGTATGCTGGCTTTGCTGGACACAGATGACTGATCTTTTCTCTGTGCCCATCTCTTCCTGAGGAAACTGACGGTTTTGGCGACGACAATTTTGGCCAACTCACCGCTGCTGGCTGCCAGGGACTACTGCACACTGGCGGAAGAAGCAGACTACATTATCTTGGCAAATAGGAGTTTCGGCGTCCAGACAGTGACACCAGGATCTTTGGCGTAGTCCACTGAGATTGTGGAGCCGAAGGTTATAGCTGGGACAGCCACTTGGAGACTCCAGAATGGGACGGTGTGTTTCTACCATCAGCGTTTTGGCGCCAATGCACCGTGTTGTCTCCCGCTGTGCTGTTTCAAGATGCTGGGAAACGAGCCAGTCAATGGTCAGTAGTAGCTGCGACCGCTGACAACAGGGAGAAGCTGCTTGTCCTC
Organism: Pholidichthys leucotaenia; assembly: GCA_020510985.1. Lineage (NCBI taxonomy): Eukaryota > Metazoa > Chordata > Actinopteri > Cichliformes > Pholidichthyidae > Pholidichthys > Pholidichthys leucotaenia. The sequence goes on along the minus strand of CM035849.1, from coordinate 69,637,552 downwards.
AAGGACACATGTTCCGGGAGACGGTTTTTGGTTGACTCTGGTTCCCAGAAGAGTCTTATTTGCCGGTCGGCGCTGATAGGCTTTGCTCACATGTGCAGCCTGACCAGGCTTGGTAATGGACTGTTTGGCTTTGAATGTTGTATTTGTATGTTTGTTTTGAATGTAGCTACTCAACCCAGCCAGTCGAGGCGGATGGCCGACCTCTATGAGCTATGGTTCCGCCCGAGGTTTCTGCCCGTTAAAGGGAAGTTTTTCCTCACCTGTGTCACCGCAGTGCTTGCTCTTAGGGGTCTCTGCTGGGTTCTATAAACTGAGAGTGTGGCCTAAACCCACTCTTTTCTGGAAAGTGCCTTGAGATGACCTGTGTTGTGATTTGGCGCTATATAAATAAAATTGAACTGAATTGAATTGAAGGCTGTGGCCCATCATGAACTGCCGCTAATGGCTCCCCTATCAAGACTTTTGGAGAAAAGTCAGTGACTGTGTGTTTTCATGGACGCAACTACAAGTGGGACTTTGTGGTAGCTGCCTGCTCAGTTCCTATCTTAGGTGCTGATTTTCTGTGTGCTTATGGTCTCCTTGTAGATGTTACTAATAGATGTTTGGTGGATTCTATGTCTTTTTCTTCACTGCCTTGTATGACTCGGGGAGCTGGGCCACTAACACATGCTAATTTTTTAGCCTCAGGGGATATGTATCAACTTTGTCTTTCTGATTTTCCTGCACTCACCGTGCCAACCTTTTCCACTACTGAGACTAAACATGGGGTTGAGCATTTTATCACTACAAAGGGCCTGCCAGTTTTCACGCGCCTGCGCCACCTGGACACAACTAAGTTAGTCATTGCACAGGAAGAGTTTGCTGACTTGGAACATTTGAGGATTGTTAGGCACTCCAATTGCCCTTGGGCATCCCCACTGCACATGTGCCCAAGTCCAATGGTTCATGGCGGCTGTGTGGTGATTTCTGTCGCTTGAACAACATCACTGAGCACGACTGTTACCCCATCCGCACAGTCAAGATTTTTTGGTGCACCTGGCCAGAATGTGCATTTTTTCTAAAGTGGTCCCAGTTCATGCTGAAGATATCCCAAAGACAGCGGTGATAACACCTTTCAGCCATTTCGAGTTTCTTTGCATGCCGTTTGGGCTGAAAGGTGCAGCTCAGACTTTTCAGAGGATGACAGACGCGGTGCTCCGCGACTTGCCGTTTGTGTTTGTCTACCTAGATGACATTCTGGTGGCTAACGCGTCTGAGGAGGAGCACCTCTCCCATCTGAAACAAGTTTTCCGTCAGCTGGAAGCACACAGACTGGTAGTTTATCCGGCAAAGTATCAGTTCGGGTTGTCGGTGATTGATTTCTTGGGCCACCGCATCTCGTTTGAAGGCGTCATCCCGCTGCTGGATAAAGTGTGGGCGGTGTCAGATTTCCTGCGTCTGCAGACTGTGAGGGCACTGCAGGAATTTTGGGGAATGGTCAATTTTTACAACCGTTTCCTTCCCCAGGCAGCCCAGTTGCTGCAACCGCTGTACGGCGCACTCAAGAAGAAGAAACCCACGGATAGCATCGACTGGACCCCGATTGGGTCCAGGCTTTTGCAGGTGCCAAAGCTGCGCTCGCCAATGTGGCTTTGCTGGTCCACCCATCCCCATCGGCACAGATCGCGCTTACTACAGCTGCATCTGATGTTGCAGTAGGAGCAGTGGTGGAACATTATGTCTACAGTTTGTGGCAACCTCTCGCCTTTTTCAGCCTTACTCTGTGCGATAACAAGTGTAAGCATAGCACCTTCGACAGAGTTGTGGGCCCTCTACCTGGCCACGCGTCACTTCTAGTGTTGGCTCGAGGGTCGTGCATTTACTGCGTTTGTCGACCACAAGCCTCTAACTTACGCAATGTCCAAAATCTCGGAACAGTGGTCGGCGAGGCAGCAATGTCACCTAGCCGCAATATCGGAGTTCACGACTGACATTCAACATGTGGCCGGTAAGCTCAACGTTGTGGCTGACTGTTTGTTGTGCGCGCTGGTCTCTCCAGTCTACTTGGGCATTGATTTTTCCACCATGGCCGCCGACCAACCGGAAGTTGGAGACATTTGTGCACTGCGTCCCGCAGGTACGGGCTTTAAACTGGAGAACAGGGTGGTACAAAAGGGTTGGTCCCCCTTGCTTTGTGACGTCTCCACTGGTCATCCCCACCCGGTTGTTCTGGCATCTTGGCGCCACCACATTTTTGAGTCTGTTCACGCTCTCTCACACCCTGGCGTACGGGCTTTGGTAAAGCTGGTGGGGTCTAAATTCGTCTGGCCCTGCTTATGCAAGGATGTGAAGGAGTGGGCTGCTGCGTGCGTTGCATGCCAATGGGCTAAGGTTCAGAGGCACACCAAGGCCCTCCTCGAACCTTTCCAGATTCCAAGCAGGAGGTTTGACCACATCCACATGGACTTTGTAGGTCCCTTTCCGCCATTGCAGGGTTTCACGCACCTTTTGATGATAGTGGACTGCACCACGCGTTGACCAGAGGCAGTTCTGCTGGCTTCCACCACATCTGCAGACATTGCCCACGCGTGTTGGTCATCCTGGGTCGCACATTTCAATTCCCCGTCGGACATCACCTCCGACGGGTTCCCCAGTTTGTTTCGGAATGCTGTCCTCTATGGCCAAGAGCCTGGGGGTCAAAATTCACTGTACCACTGCATACAACCCACAGGCTAATGGTTTGTGTGGGAGGTTCCACAGGTTGCTGAAAGCCGCGTTCAGAGCCTCTTTGACTGATGCGAATTGGGTCGATGGCCTGCCTTGGGCTCTACTGGGTTTGTGCTCCGCGCCCAAAGAGGATCTGGCGGCTTCCCTGGCTGAGCTCGTTTTTGGTCAACCATTGTGAATCCCGGGGGAATTTTTGCCAGAAGGTCCCACGCCCGGTACAGACTTGTCTGCATGCCTTTTTTCTAGGGCAGAGGCAAGTAATGTTCGGGGGCCGGTGCACGATTGTTTTCCCCGCACTTTTGTTCTGAAGCATTTGGAGAATGCCGAGCTTGTTTTCGTCAGACACGATGCCCACAGAACCCCGCTGCATCCACCTTATGATGGTCCTTTCAGAATTTTGGAAACGGGGGCAAAACATTTTGTGTTTGATTTTGGGGGACACAGGGAAACCATCGGTATAGACAGACTTAAGCCCACTTATGTGTTTGCAGATGAGCAGGTGGTGCTGGCCCAGGCTCTCCGGTGTGGACGCCCGCCTGCGGTGGGTTCACAGGTTGGTTTTCCCACTTAAGAGAACTGTTCGCTGGAGGCAGAGTCTTTTCCCTCCCCACCTTTTCTCCCTTCAGAGGACTGTTTGCCGGAGACCGAGTCTGGACTGCTAAGGCCCCTTCTGGGTGTTCGGGAAGGGAGGGGGGAGCTGTGTGGTTGACCACCAGGAGGTTCCACTCTCACCCAGTGACTTGGGGAGTAGGGGGAGGGGACAGGAGATGTAAATGTATGCGCCTGGGGCAGGAGGTGTAAATGTATGCGCCTTGGCACCTGGGGCAGGAGATTTAAACATATGCACCTTGGCACCAAGGGGTGGAGATGTAAATGTATGCGACTTGGCAGTTGGGGCAGGAGATGCAAATGTATGTGCCTTGGCCCCAAGGGGGAGGAGGCAGGAGATATAAATGTATGTGCCTTGGCGCCAGAGAGTCAGTCTTGTTGTTGGGGTTGAATAAAGTTCTGGACTGGCAGCTCTTGCCTCGTCACATCATGACAGTATATGCTTTGTTTGCAGGTTGTAATTATCCTAGTACTTTGTCCACCTAGCACTGTATATACTGTATAGCCCCTGTTCCACGAGTACCTATATAGCCCTACTCACTTCGACATGGCTTTACTCAACTCAGTTCTCTTTTCTTTCCATTACAGCTGAGTACCGCCTGAGGTGGGTGAGATTTTTTTACAGCAAGGTGGTGCAACACCCCCGTGACGTAAAACACATGACACAAGCAAAACACAAAATGGCGGATTACGAGGCAACTGCTCGGTCTCTGGCTTTTTGTCAGAGTAAAGGCAAAAAAGGAGAGGCAGAGAAGGCTACAGGCGGCGAGATGAAACACTCTGGAAAAGTGCTGTAGCATTTATGAAGCCATAGAGCAGTATGAAGCGGAAGACAGGATACGAACTAGAACACATATGAAGGTAAGCTAATGATTTTAGTTAGCTTTAAGTCCGCCATACTACATTGTAATGTCGGCAAGTGATCACGATTAGGTACTAAAATATGTATGCTGTGTGTGTTTTTCAGATGGGTCTCTTGTGGCAAAATTACCACTTCAAACCGTTGGTCTGGGCTTTCTAACTGGGCATCCCAGTGGTGTCACTCCAGCTTCACAAATGCTCAGTGGTTACAGAACTACAGAATGTCTGTAGAAACATTTAGCTTTCTGTGCAACAAATTGCTCTGATCTGTGTAAAATTCATGGAGAGACTGTTGAGAAGTCATGGGATGTATCTGCCCCAGCCGGTGGTGTCGTGGCAAAAAGTGATCAGCTGCCAAAACTTGATCGCCAGGTGCCATATTGTAGTTTTGGGGTTATATTAGCCGTAATATATACAGTATATTGCAACAGGTAAACAGTACTGAGTCAGATATAATAAGACATTTAACAATTATCAAATCAACCTTTATTGCCATGTTGCTGTACATAGATGAAATTACGTTTCTCTAGGCATCCATATAAGTAAAAAGAACATAATTTAAGACACACTCACACACACCCTCACCCCCCACCCCAACACAGCCACTCACACATCCCTGAGACATACTTGAAACTAACTAGAACTATATACAGTACATATAACATACATAATGTCCATAAGGTGCAGTAGTATGTATGAAAGATTCCGGATCAACTGTTCAGCATCCTAACAGCTTGTGGAAGAAAGCTGTTAATCAGTCTGGTGGTTCTGCCTCTGATGCTCCGGAATTGTTTGCCAGATGGCAGCAGTTCAAAGTGTTTATGCAGAGGGTGAGACTGATCCTTGACACTGTTCAGTGCCCTGCTCCTACAACGGTTCTGAAAAAGTTCTTGGACAGAGGGGAGGGAAACTCCAATTACCCTCTTAGCTCCCTTAACCATCTTCTGCAGGGCTTTTTTGTCTCACATACTGCAGCTGGAGTACCATATTGCAATGCAGTACATCAGAACACTCTCCACCATACCTCTGTAGAAGGTCCTGAGGATGCAGATTGGGAGAGAGGCCTGTTTGAGTTTCCTCAAGAAGTGCAGTCTCTGCTGGGCCCGCTTCCTGATCCCCAAGGAATTCTTGCTCCAGGTCAGGTCCTGCGAGATCTGCACTCCGAGGAACTTGATGTTTGTTCTCCACTCTCTTCACCAAACGGCCGCTGATGCTGAGAGGGACGGGTTCAGGTCGTGACCGCCGGAAATCGATAATCATCTCCTTTGTTTTGTCCATGTTGATCACCAGATTGTTCTCCCTGCACCAGCCCTCCATGTCTCTAACTTCTTCCCTGTACATTGATTCCTCATCCCTCTGAATAAGTCCCACCACTGTGGTGTCGTCCGCAAACTTAATAATCTGGTTCCCCTCGTGTCTGGATACACAGTCATGTGTTAGAAGTGTAAACAACAGTGGACTGAGTACGCAGCCTTGAGGGGATCCGGTGCTCAGCGTGATAGAGTTGGAGATGTTGTTTCCAACACGGACAGACTGAGGTCTCTCGGTCAGGAAGTCCAGGATCCAGAGACATGTGGCGGAGTTCAGATCGAGAAGGAGTAATTTCTCCATCAGTCTCTGGGGAATAATAATGGTTTTGAATTCTGAACTGAAATCAATGTACAGGAGTCTGGCGTAGGTGTCTTTCTGATCCAGGTGGGCGATGACAGAGTGCAGGGTGGTGACTATAGCATCCTCCGTGGAGCGATTTGAACAATACGCAAACTGGAGCGGGTCATGTGATGCAGGGAGGCAGGCTGTGATGTGTGGTTTGACAAGCCATTCAAAACACTTCATCACAATTGGTGTCAGTGCAACAGGACAATAGTCATTCAGACAGGACACAACTGGTTTCTTTGCCACCGGTACTATGGTAGAGGTCTTAAAGCATCTGGGAACGATAGCCTGACTCAAGGAGATGTTATAAATGTCAGTCAGGACATCCGCCAACTCGCTCGCGCAGACTCAGAGCACATGTCCCGGGATGTTGTCCGGACCTGCAGCTTTACGTGGGTTGACCCTGATTAGGGTCCTCCATGTGTTCGCTGTGTTGATGATGATAGCTGGCCCAACAGATGGTGGAGATGGGCCAGCCCTCCCTCTGATTGTTGGGTTTGATGCTTCAAAACGTGCAAAGAAGTTGTTGAGCCTGTCTGGAAGCAAAGCATCATTATCATCGACCCCCTGCCTAGACTTATAATCCATCAGCGCCCAAACTCCCTGCCACATCCGTTTGGTGTTCCTTGTGTCACAGAGGTGTCCCTGGATTTTCTCCGCATAGGTGCGTTTCGCCGTTTTAATTCTCTTTGAGAGCGCAGACCTGGCTGAGCGGAGGGCGATCCTGTCCTTCGCTCTGAAGGCTGCATCTCTGACTGTGAGCAGCGAGCGCACCTCTGCAGTCATCCAGGGTTTATAGTTGCGCCGTGCAGTGAAAGTCTTCAGTATAGTGACATCCTCTGTGCACTTCGCGATGTAGCTGGTGACTGTTTCAGCGTACTCCTCCACATCTGTCCTGTCTCCCTGGGAAGATGCCATTTTGAAAACCTCCCAGTCTGTGTGCAGAAAATAGTCCTGAAGTGCCGAGGCTGCACCCTCTGGCCAAATCCTGATTTGTTTCTCTACAGGCCTGCTGTGCTTCAGTAAAGGTTTGTAGGCAGGCACCAGCATCACGGATAGGTGGTCAGAATGGCCGAGGTGGGGGCGAGATGTTGCCTTATATGAATCTGGGAAGTTTGTATGCACCAAGTCCAACATACTCTCTCCTCTGGTCTTAAATTCCACACATTGTTTGAACTTGGGGAGCACAGTCTTTAAACTGGTGTGATTAAAATCCCCTGCAACCACCACAAAACTGTCCGGGTGTGAAGTTTGAAATTCACCGATAGCGTCGTGCCGCTCTCCAAGTGCCTCGTTAGCATTAGCTTTAGCATTAGCGCTAGGAGCTCTGTAAACAGCAGCTACAAACACTTTGGTGAATTCCCTCGGCAGGTAGAATGGCCGACAATTCACGATAAGGAACTCCGCCAACGGAGAGCAATGTTTAGTTGCTAACGTGGCGTTAACACACCAGTTCTTATTAATATAAATACATAAGCCCCCCCCCACCCCCGGATCTTACCGGAGCTAGTAGCCTCCCTGTCCGCCAGGAACGATGTCATCCCTTCCAGCTGAAAGGCCGCGTCAGGGATGTTGTCGTGGAGCCATATCGCCATAAATGCAAACACACAACAGTCCCTCCACTCTCTCCGAGTTTCTCTCAGCAGACGCAGCTCATCCAGCTTGTTGTCGAGGGAGCGGACACTGGAAAGTAGGAGCGACGGTACTGCTGGTCTGGAGGGGTTAGCCTTTAGCCTAGCATGAATCCCGGCTCTCTTTCCTCTCCTTTGTTTGCGTTCATGCCGCTTACGCTTCCTCTTCTCCCGGGTAGCTGCCAGTGAAACCGCCGATAGTATTCCATGCTGGCGTAGAATGTCCAAGTCACACCTGAGCACCGCAATTCTTGCAGCGTGCATTACCTTGATGTTTAATAAGGTCTCACGGTTGTAAGTTTTACAGAATGTAAGTCTGGGATGATTAAAACACTCAAAACTCACACTCACTGATGCCTAGAGGGGCTGCAGCATCCATGCGCGCCGCCATCGCCACATACATGATGCATTTTTAAGCCAGAGCAAACTTGATCTAGGATTAAAAGCAATTAAAATAAAGCAGTCACAAGGTTACATGGAGAAACGTGGATTTACTGGATATATACTTGTAGACACTGTATAAATATATATTCTCGGCATCAACAATGTACTATACATGTATTCATTTAGTATTGCACTGGGAATTGCAAGAATCTCTCTTCTACCCGGTCTCTTCAGCAGGTGTTTTCACTGATCAGCAGTCAGTGGAATCTGCTGTTGAAAACATTGGTTGGAGGTAAAGCCTGCAGGGTCTTGGCCCTCCATGGCACATGATTGGACACTCCTGCCCTAACCCATTATTAGGGAATCCAGAGGCTAATATGGCACAGAATTCCTCCATATACTGGTACTATCACTAAAGTGTGCAAGGTCTTCTGCACTGGCACATCCAATACAGTAATACAGTCTTCAGTAAATAAAATAATTGTTTTTGGTTACTTTTTCTTAAAAATGAGCCATTATTTTCAACATCACTAATAAATGGTTTGTACTGTTGAGTCTTTTCCCACTGGTGTCAACAGACAAAATAGAAAATCATGATGCAAACACATAAGTCACTAAATTGTTTATTACAATCAGCAGCAAATTCCAGATTATTTAGTATGTGCAAAATTCAAACTCTAAACTGTAAAAAAAAAAAAAAAAATGTGTCACACACGCCAGCCACGCTGACTCACTGAGAAGCAACTGTATGTGCCGCTCACGCTGGTCCCAGTTCAGCAGATCTTCAGCCTGCATCTCTGTAAACAGTGATGCGAGGTCCAGTTTGGGGTGGATCATTTTCCTCTTGCCTAGATGAAAGACAGAAATGGGTGGTGATTAATCAAAGCAAGTTTAAAACATATTTGGGAAATACACTTGTTGCTAAAAGCCAGTGGTGGAATGTGACAAAAAGTGCTTTGTTGTTGTATTTAACCACAATTCTCATGTAGCTGCACTTTAGTAAAGTAGATTTTACAAGGGCTGGGTTACGTTCAAAATCATTTTTTACTGTGGCCTCAGCAACCAGAATGAGTTAATACATTCAGTTGAATGGAATCTATTACTTTAACTGAGGGTGTGCATACCCAAGTATGGAGTCGCTCAGTCAAAATATGTAATTTTTATCAAAAAAAAAAGTTTAGCCACCGCTCTGTCACGGCTGTGTCTCTTCTTGCCCTGGCTTCAAGTGTGGGTGGTGTTTTGTACTTGTATTGCTAAAATATAAAAGGATGTACTACAGTGGGTCTCAAATATTTGTAATGTGTCCTGTTGTAGTACTGCACGAGTTTATTGACGATAGACTATAAACTACACAATTAAACTAAATTATAATGGTGACTGAACACTATAATGAATATAACTCAAAGGATCACACAAGTGATCTGATAAAAAAAGAAACAAGCGGTTTTTAAACAGTGGCTAATATTGGATGTCCCATTCATTTTCAATTATTCTGTAATGAATATTCACACAATCAAATAAATCTTAGTTCAATCCCTTTCATATTAAGTAGAAATTGCGCTACTTTAGTTTTGGCACTTAATCTAACTTAAAAAGCAAAGGATTTGAGTACTTTCTCCACCGCTGCTAAAAGCAATGCTGTGTGCAACTTGTTTCTTACCAGTCATCACACATCGTGCTAAACATTGCCAGTGTCAAAGCAGATACTGGTCAGACTCTAGAATAAAAATACACACAACTTAAGTACTTGTACAGCACGAATGTGAAACATGTAAAAAAATCCACCTTTTAACCAGGTTGACACTAGCTTTTTACCTCCAACCAGCTCTTTTACCTCTCGAGAATTCTTGAGGGTTCGTGGGAGTTTGCCCAACCAGTTTACATGTGTTTTGTGGACATGGAGAAGCAGTTGACTGCGGTCCCTCGTGGATTTTTGTGGGGGGTGCTTCGGAGTATGGGGTATCGGGCTTGTTGTTACGAGCTATTCGGTCTCTGTACGACCGTTGTGAGAGTTTGGTTCGTATTGCCAAACACTCGGTCGGAGTCATTCCCAGAGAGAGATTGGACTCCGCCAGGGCTGCCCTTGTCAAACCGATCCTGTTCATAATTTTTTATGGACAGGATTTCAAGGTGCAGCCAGGGAATGGAGGGTGTCATGCTCGGTGACCACAGGATCTCATCTCTGGTTGTTTGCAGATGATGTGTCCTGTTGGCTTCATCCAGCAATGACCTACAGCTCTTGCTGGGACGGTTTTCCGCTGAGTGTGAAGCGGCTGGGATGAGAATCAGCACCTCCAAGTCCAGTCCAATGGTCCTCAGCCGGAAAAAGGTGGATTGGTCCTCTCTGGGTTGGGGACAGGCTCCTGCCCCAAGTGGAGGAGTTTAAGTATTCTTGGGGTCTTGTTCACGAGTGAGGGGAAATGGAGCGAGAGATCGACAGACGGATTGGAGCAGCATCTGCAGTGATGCGGACGTTGTACGGTCTGTTGTGGTGAAGAGGGAGCTGAGTTCTAAGGCAAAGCTGTCGATTTACCAGTCAATCTACGTTCCTACTCTCACTATGGTCACGAGCTTTGGGTAATGACCAAAAGAACGAGATCGCGGATACAAGCAGCTGAAATGAGCTTTCCTCCGTAGGATTGCTGGACTCACCCTCAGAGATAGGGTGAGGAGCTCAGTCATCCGGGAGAGGCTCAGAGTAGAACCGCTGCTCCTCCACATTGAAAGGAGTCAGTTGAGGTGGTATGGGCATCTGATTAGGATGCCTCCTGGACGCCTCCCACTTGAGGTGTTTCAGGCACGTCCCACTGGGAGGAGACCCCGGGGCAGACCCAGGACTCGGTGGAGAGACTATGTCTCCCAGCTGGTCTGGGAACGCCTTGGTATCCTCTCTGAAGAGCTGGAGCAGGTGGCTGGGGAGAGGGAAGTCTGGGCTTCTCTGCTTGAACTGCTGCCTCCGCGACCCGGACCTCTGGAAAAGCGGTAGAAGATGGATGGATGGATGACACTAGCTTATTTTGTCAGATGTCAACACAAATGCAAAATACAAGCAGAGCACAGAGTTAGCATTGATGACTAACTTGCTAGCTCATTGTCTGCATACAGGAGACAACGTTGTTTGTTCAAAGTGAGCTTTCCACTGCTGGGATAAATAACGTAAAAGATGCATAATATCACATCATATCACATCACTCACCATCCTCTATATCATGGTTTTTCAACTGCCTTGGTCGGGTCCTCATGTTATTTGCCAGTTGGTGGCCGTAAATTCATTTTGGGCGGCTCCGTCTAGTTCCCTCTGGATTCTCTCATCAGCCAAAGGCACAGAGAAGTCTGTTGGACCACAGTGTTGATTTCTGTGAAGCCATTCTATCATTGTTTATACTGACGCTTGCTTGCTCACTTGCTGACGAATCTTTTGAAAATGACGGCTCGAGACTGTGTAGAAGAAGTTGCTCTCATGACGCTACGCCCTCACCAATCAGTGGCCTGCAGTCTGTTGACGTCACATTTTCAGCTCGACTTTACACGGTTGGTACTCATCTGCCGCGGGTACAATTTTCGTACCCAAATTTAGGACCAAGTACTAATGGAAAAGCCTACAAAGCACGCTGAGTCGAAATGAGTGGGGCTAAGCAGGTACTAGTGGAAAAGGGGTATATGTTTCACGTGGCACTATTAGCGATTCTCACCAAAAATAATCACAATAGTCAGGGCCAGATTAAGGAGGTTGTGGGTACCTGGGCTACAGCAATTTTTGGGGCCCTCCCACATACACTACTCACAAAAAGTTAGGAATATTTGGCTTTCGGGTGAAATTTCAGGATGCACCTAAAATGCACTATAACCTTTACAGGTGAACTTAATTTGACATTCTCTAACCTTTTGAATGCACATATCCAACTGTTCAGTGTTTCGGTACTTTTTTGCATAACTTGCTGTTCTAAAACAAGGCGCTTAACAGCAAAATTCAAAACAGGTGTTTGATCCATGAATCGACCAATATATTTTGTGGTTCAATTACAAGTGGTATTTAAGCAGCCGTCTTCATTATGCTGTTCACATTTTGACATCATGAGCTCAAGATGACACCTAACAATTGATCAACAGTACCTAGTTTATTATTAAGGGAAAAGAGATCCAAACCTACATGGTCCTGTGTGAAAAAGTGATTGCCCCCTAAACCTAATAACTGGTTGGTCACCCTTAGCAGCAACAACTGCAATCAAGCATTTGCGATAATTGGCAGTGAGTTCTTTTACAGCGCTGTGGAGGAATTTTGGCCCACTCATCTTTGCAGAATTGTTGTAATTCAGCCACATTGGAGGGTTTTCGAGCATGAACCGCCTTTTTAAGATCATGCCATAGCATCTTAATCGGATTCAGGTCAGGACTTTGACCAGGCCACTCCAAAATCTTCATTTTATTTTTCTTAAGCCATTCAGAGGTGGACTTGCTGGTGTGTTTTGGATCATTGTCCTGCTGCAGAACCCAAGTGTGCTTCAACTTGAGGTCCGAACAGATGGCCGGACATTGTTCTTCAGATTTTTAGGTAGACAGCAGATTCATGGTTCCATTTACCACAGCAAGTCTTCCAGGTCCTGAAGCAGCAAAACAGCCCCAGACCATCACACGACCTAACATCATACAGTATTTTACTGTTGGTATGATGTTCCTTTTCTGAAATGCTGTGGTACCTATTACACCAGATGGTAATGGGGCACACATCTCCAAAAAGATCAACTTTTGTCTCGTCAGTCCACAGGAGTATTTCCCAAAGAGTCTTGGGGATCATCAAGATGTTTTCTGGCAAAACTGAGACGAGCTTTTATGTTCTTTTTGCTCAGCAGTGGTTTCCGTCTTGGAACTCTGCCATGTAGGCCATTTTTATCCAGTCTCTTTCTTATGGTGGAGTCTAGAGTGAAGGCTGCAGTTCTTTGGATGTTGTTTTTGTGTGTTTTGTGACATCTTGGATGAGTCGTTGCTGCGCTCTTGGGGTAATTTTGGTCAACTGGCCACTCCTGGGAAGTTTCACCACTGTTCCATGTTTTCGCCATTTGTGGATAATTGCTCTGTTTTAGGTTAACCCTTCAGGTTCAGGTTACTTTATTTGTACCCGTAGGTAGATTTGTTTTGCAGTCTGGTGACATCCATATATACAAGCCACAAATTACATTCAACATAGACACAAACACAGGCACGTATGAAGCTGACTATAAACATGATAAAAATACTCAAGGCTCCATCAATCAGGGTATAAAAAGACAAAGAGATGGGAGAAAAACCAGAGGTAAGAGAGAAGGGTCATATTAAAAGTTAAAAACTAGTCAAAGAGGTTTAAAAGCTTCAAAGGTCTAAATAAACCCAATAAAATATTTAGAACCCAAGTGACATCCTACAAAAATAAGTAAATATAGATGCATAGTGGGGGTAACAGTGACCCCTGCAGTTGTTTTTTTGCAATATCTTTGTAATTTTAATTTTTTATCATTCAGTCTTTGGATGGCCATTTGGATTTGTATCTAATTGTTATATTTTTAAGTTATGCATTTTTTTGTATCAGTACCACACTATTCCATATGTGGGGTCAAAAATGACCCCAAGCATTTCTCAAAGTTGTCCCCTTGGAATTTCACCACGGTTATAAGTAACACTGTAGACGCTGCAATTAACATCACAGACTGGATGCCCATGATAAACAGAGAGGGTAAACAGATGAGGACAATAGGTTTTTTTAGATGCATATGTGGGGGGGTCAAAAATGACCCCAAGCTTCTCCAAAGCTGTCCCCTTTTCCCCTTTTCAATTTCACCACAGTTATAAGTAACACTGTAGACGCTGTAATTTGCATCTCAGACTGGATGCCGAGGGTAAACAGAGAGGGTAAACAGATGAGGACAATATAGTGTATACCATGAGGACAAAGTAGGTATTTTTAGATGCATGGGTCAAAAATGCCCTAGCGGTTGTTTTTTTTGCAATATCTTTGTAATTTTAATTTTTAATCATTTAATCTTCCATGTATTTGTCAAATAGGTTGTCTTTGACATGAGGCCATTTGGATTTGTATCTAATTGTTGTATTTTTTAATTGCATTTTTTGTATCAGTAACACACTTTTCCATATGTGGGGTCAAAAATGACCCAAAGCTTTTCTCCAGTTTGGTGACCAAAATATAATTTAAAATAATAATAATAATCACCCAAAATATAATAAAAATAATAATCTTTAACCAAAATGAAAGAAATTTCTTAAGTTTACAGCATAAAACACATACATTCTAGTTGGGGTCATTTTGACCACACTCATGGGAAGAGTGTTGGAATTGGTTGCTCGTGCATCTATAGGGTGTGGTTCCAAGGTTGTCATAGCCAGGAGCGGCACTGGGGTTAAGCTCCCAGTGCTCATAAAATGCTCCTTATGGCGTGCATCTCGAAAAGCCTCTGACAACTAAGTCCAACTCCTAGCCTGCCCGTGTGGTTTAGTCTCTAAGCCCGCGGAACTGCTTTTACTAATAGGAGAAGGGGCGAGGGCGGATCTCTGGCGCCTTAAAACCAGATGCTTCGGGTAGATGGTGGCTCGTCAACCTGGGAAGGTAGCCCATCTAGCGGAAGGTAAACCCTGATTTCAAACCTCCACTGCCTTGCGGCACACCCGGTCACGGGAAAGGCTTCGGGAGTCAACCCTGAGGAAAAATCCGGAGTCGGAGTCCCTAAGGCAGTTCTCTGTTGTGCTCAACATCATTCTGGAAGCTCCTGCGACGGCACTGGTGCCAAATTATAGCAGCCCTGCTGTTCCTTTGGATTCATCAGTGACGTGGAGAGGGGGGACATGCTGCATGGGTAACATCTTGTCCTCCATATTAATGTGGACATATTCTTGTCCTCCGTACATATGTTTATTAGCTGCTCTTGCTTGCTGTTTTTTTTCTTGCCTTCTGATTGTTGCTCTGAGTGTTGCTATCCCTGTGCTGTTGCAATCCTGGGAATTTCCCGTTGTGGGGACTAATAAAGGCTTATCTTATCTTATCTTATATCTTCCTGCCCAGGCTTGAATCCTACCAACGCCCAACGCTGGAAGGTAGAACACCGGTGCGCATTGGCCTGTTCAGCCACAGGCGGTGCTGTTCCAGCAGAGTAGACGTTTAGGATTCTCTTCCATGGTCATCATAGACCGACGGAGGCCGACGAGGCATCTAAGGGTTAATTGGCATCAAAACTGGGGATTCTAAATTGCCCTTAGGTATGACTGTGAGAGTGAATGGTTGTCTGTCTCTCTGTGTTGGCCCTGCAATGGACTGGCAATCTGTCCAGGGTGTACCCTGCCTCTCGCCCCAAGATGCTGGGATAGGCACCAGCCCCCCCGCGATCTGAAAAGGATTAAGAAGAAGAAGATGGATGGATGGATGGATGCTCTAACTGTGGTTTGCTGGAGTCCCAAAGCTTTAGAAATGGCTTTATAACCTTTTCCAGACTGATAGATCTCAATTACTTTGTTTCTTTGGATCGCAGCATGATGTTGAGCTTTTAAGGATCTTTTGGTCTACTTCACTTTGTCAGGCAGGTCCTATTTAAGTGATTTCTTGATTGAGAACAGGTGTGGCAGTAATCAGGTCTGGGTGTGGCTGGAGAAATAGAACTCAGCTTTCCAAAGATGTGATAAACCACAGTTAATTTATGTTTTAACGGGGGTGAGTAATCACTTTTTCACACAAGGCCATGTAGGTTTGGATTTTTTTTACCCTTAATAATAAACACCTTCATTTAAAAACTGCATTTTGTGTTTACTTGTGTTATCTTTGTTGAATATTTAAATTTCTTTGATGATCTGAAAAATTTAAGTGTGACAAACACAAAAAAATGAGAAATCGGGAAGGGGGCAAACACTTTTTCACACCACTGTATGCTGGACAAGGGACCAGTGGGCCTCAGTGCTGTTTTGTGATGAAAAGTGATTCCCGTTGAGCAGAAATAATGGCCGCCAATGATGTTGGAGACGCCAAGGAGAGCGCTATGCATCAGCCACTGTGGTCACCAGACGAGCCTTTGGTGGTGGTGGTGTTACAGTCTGGGCAGGTGTGTCTAGTCAATACAGAACTGCCCTACACCTTGTGAATGGTACAGTGACAAGCCAATACTACCTGAATAACATCATTACTCCAGTCATTGTGCCCTGCATGAACAACACAGGCCTAATTTCATCTTCATGGACGACAGTGCTCCAGCTCATCGAGGTCACATCATTAGGGAACGGCTGCTGGAGGCTGGGGTACCTCAAATGGAGTGGCCTGCACTCTTTCCAGATCTGAATCCCATAGAAAACCTATAGGATCAGCCAAGTCACCGTGTAGAGGCTCATAACCCTGCACCCCACAACCTCAATGACCTGAGGGCCGCCCTTCAAGAAAATTCAATTCAATTCAATTCAACTTTATTTATATAGCGCCATTTCACAACAACAGTCATCTCATAGCACTATCAACTGTAGGGGGAACCCCCACAGTTGCAGAAAGACCCCAGCAATCAGGCGATCCCCTGTGAGCAAGCACTTGGCGACGGTGGAGAGGAAAAACTCCCTTTTAACAGGAAGAAACCTCCAGCAGAACCAGGCTCAGGGAGGGGCAGTCATCTGCTGCGACTGGCTGGGGGGTGAGGGCATAGAGAAGAAGAAAAGAACAGACATGTAGAGAGCAAACAGCACGATGGGGACTCAATCTATGGGAGAGAACAAATAAATGTTAATGACCAGCAAAAAAAATATTTCATTGAGAGTGAGAAAAGGAGTGAGGCCCAGTGCATTACTGGAGGTCCCCCGGCTGACTAAACCTATTAGCAGCATAACTAAGGGAGGGTTCAGAAACACATGATCCCTCCCTAATTGTAGGCTATATCAAAAAGGTAGGTTTTAGCCCTATTCTTAAAAACAGAGATCGAGTCTGACTCCCGAATCCAGATTGGCAGCTGATTCCACAGGAGAGGAGCTTGATAACTGAAGGCTCTGCCTCCCATTGTACTTTTGGAGATTATAGGTATTACAAGTAATCCTGCATTTTGGGAGCATAGTGCTCTGTAGGATAATACGGTAGTATCAGATCTTTTAAATAGAAAGGAGCCTGATTGTTTAGAGCTTTGTAAGTAAGAAGAAGGATTTTAAACTTAATTCTAAACTCTATGGGAAGCCAATGAAGGGAGGCCAGAACCGGAGAGATATGATCTCTCTTTCTAGCACCTGTTAAAACTCTTGCTGCAGCATTTTGGATCAGCTGAAGACTTTTTAAAGATGTTTTAGGACAGCCTGATAATAAAGAATTACAATAATCTAATCTCGAGCTAACAAAAGCGTGGATCAGTTTCTCAGCATCACTCTGAGACAAGATGCTCCTAATCTTGGCAATATTACGCAAATGATAGAAGGCAGTCTTAGAAACAAATTTAATATGTGAATTGAAGGACAAATCCTGATCAAAAATAACTCCAAGGTTCCTCACAGAGCTATTAAGAGAAGAGTAACCACATCCAAACTGAAAGTTTGATTTGGAAAGGAATTTCTAAGGTTTTTTGGACCAACAAGAATGACTTCAGTCTTATCTGAATTTAATAGCAGGAAATTACAAGTCATCCAAGCTTTGATTTCCTTAAGACAGGCTTCTAACTTGGCTAATTGATTACTATCATCTGGCTTCATTGACAGGTATAATTGTGTGTCATCAGCATAACAATGAAAATGTATACAGTGCTTTCTAATAATGTTGCCTAACGGAAGCATATATAAACTAAAAAGAGTAGGGCCTAGCACAGATCCCTGTGGAACTCCATGACTAAGCTTTGAGTTGAAAGAAAACTCATTATTTACATGAATAAACTGGAACCTATCAGATAAATAAGATCTAAACCACTGCAACGAAGTTCCATTAAGTCCAACATAGTGTTCTAATCTATCAAGTAGAATATTATGATCGATAGTATCAAAAGCTGAAAAGTGGAATGCCATGCCTCAGCAGACAATAAGTTGGCTTTTGAACAGCATGAGATGTTGTTGTCAAGCTGTAATTGATGCTCAAGGGCACATGACAAGTTACTAAGACATTGACATTTTTTGTTGTGGTATACCCACCACTGTTGTTAGCTTTTGTTTCAATAAATTGTTTGAGATGAGGAAATCACCATTGCATGCTTCTACTTGAATGCCCTACTTTCATGATATAATATCACTGTAGCGTGAACTTTTTACATTTTCCATAAATTTCACCCCAAAGCCAGATATCCCTAACTTTTTGTGAGTAGTGTATTTATGGGAGTATGATATGCAAAATGGTGATGTTTACATGCATGGTAATAAACCGTTTATAATCAGATTTCTGGAGTTACAGTTAGGCCCAAAAATATTTGGACAGTGACACAAGTTTTGTTATTTTAGCTATTTACGAAAACATATTCAGGATATAATTACATAATCAATATGGGCTTAAAGTGCAGACTCTCAGCTGTAATTTGAGAGTATTCACATCCAAATTGGAGCAAGGGTTTAGGAATTACAGCTCTTTAATACGTAGCCGCCTCTTTTTCAAGGGACCAAAAGTAATTGGACAATTGACTCAGAAGGCTGCAAAAAAAAAATAATTAAAAAAATAACAAGGCTGCTTGGGCTCTTCCCTCGTTAACCTGTCATCTGTTAAGCAGTTAAAAGGTCTGGAGTTGATTCCAGGTGTGGCGTTTTCATTTGGAAGCTGTTGCTGTGAACACACAACATGCTTCAAAGGAGCTCTCAATGGAGGTGAAACAGACCATCCTGAGGCTGAAAAAAAAAGAAGAAATCCATCAGAGAGATAGCAGAAATGTTAGGAGTGGCCAAATCAACAGTTTGGTACATTCTGAGAAACAAAGAGTGCACTGGTGAGCTTGGGAACTCAAAAAGGCCTGGACGTCCACAGAAGACAACAGTGGTGGATGATCACAAAATCCTTTCGATGGTGAAGAACAACCCCTTCACAACATCCACTCAAGTGAAGAACACTCTCCAGGAAGTAGGTGTATCAGTATCCAAGTCTACCATAAAGAGAAGACTTCATGAGAGTAAATACAAAGGATTTACCACAAGGTGCAAACCATGAATCAGCCTCAAAAATAGAAAGGCCAGAATTGACTTGTCAAAAAACACCTGAAGAAGCCAGCCCAGTTCTTGAACAGCATTCTTTGGACAGATGAGACTAAGATCAACCTGTACCAGAATGATGGGAAGAAGAAAGTTTGGAGAAGAATTGGAACAGCTCATGATCCAAAGTACTAGATCTTCTGTAAAACATGGTGGAGGCAGTGTGATGGCATGGGCATGCATGGCTTCCAATGGCACTGGGTCACTTGTGCTTATTGATGATGTGACAGAAGACAGAAGCAGCCGGATGAATTCTGAAGTGTATAGGGATATACTTTCTGCTCAGATTCAGCCAAATGCAGCAAAGTTGATTGGACGGCGCTTCACAAATGATCCAAAACATACTGCAAAAGCAACCCAGGAGTTTTTTAAAGCAACAAAGTGGAATATTCTGCAATGGCCGAGTCCATCACCAGATCTCAACCCAATCGAGCATGCATTTCACTTGCTCAAGACAAAACTTAAGGCAGAAAGACCCACAAACAAGCAACAACTGAAGACAGCTGCAGTAAAGGCCTGGCAAAGCATCACAAAGGAGGAAACCCAGCGTTTGGTGATATCTGTGGGTTCCAGACACCAGGCAGTCATTATCTGCAAAGGATTCTCAACAAAATATTGAAAAGTAACATTTTACTTAGGGTTATGTTTATTTGTCCAATTACTTTTGAGCCCCTGAAATGAGGAGCGTTTGTATAAAAATAGCTACAATTCCTACATGTTTAATCATATATTTTTGTTGAACCCCTTGAATTAAACCTCAAAGTCTGCACTTCAATTCTGTTGTAGTTGTTTCATTTCAAATCCAATGTGGTGGCATGCAGAGCCCAAATCATGAAGATTGTGTCACTGTCCAAATATTTCTGGGCCTAACTGTATCTCATTATTAAAGTATTTATGTAAAAACAATAATCAGATAAAAGGCAGTTATTGTGTTACATAAAGTGAAATTACATTAACACACATAGTTTATTGCCCAATAACCCATTTATTCAGTGAATGTCAACATAGCACATCCGATTACCATTATCTGATTATTCCTTGTTATCGGATTATTGCGGCCATGTAGCCGCGGTCACTGATAGATCAGCTTGACCTTCAAGGTACCAAAATACTAAGGCAGTGGCTATGGCTACGGAACTGTACCCATAGAATTCTTGTCACAGATACGGCTCGAATCTGATTGGCCAGTACGTTATAATAATGCGTATCTTAAAAGTAGCAGGCTACAGGTACAGAAATCTAAGGCATTTATTTGTTTCAAAATTTTAATCAGTATCTATTTACTACCTTTTTAACCTTACCCACTCCCAAATGCGAAGGCTAACCTCTTAATTTTAAGTCTAAATTTCATCTCATAGTAAAATGGTTTGGACAAGGTGCCGATAGCAGGACGCAAAGCAGCAGCCTTCTGATCACAGGCCCAATGTACTAAGCTACAGCAGCAGATGGCTTAGAGCTGATCTGAAAAGGTTTTGTTGGATTGTCAACTCTTTTGTACCAATAGACATTTTATATAGGGATACAGCTTCTGTATCCATAGCCACTGCCAATTACTAAATAAAGTGAATGACCATAAAGTTTATAGGTTTAGCTTGAATAGCAGAAAAATATAGTGCTGTCAGGACTAACAACCAACAAATATCTTGTATCAACCCACAACTTTAATTATGACAATAGAAAAAACACACTCAGCCGGTGTTTTCTGTTCAAGGGTTAAATATTAGTTATTTGAAGCCAGAACAGGGTTTTTCATGACACGGAGGGAAAAAAAAACCCACTGCCAAACCAGTCTGCCCTACTGGGAAAACAACTGCTCTTCTCCATGACCGCAGAGAAGAGCAGGTTATATGCACACACCCCCGATATTCATTATCTAATGATGACAGTTTTTACAATGTTAACCTCATTCACCATCATTCTTTTTAAAGAATGATTCAAAATGAAAATATCACAACAGCAGTTTTGAATTAAATCTACAATTTTGCATTCACCAGAGCAGATTAATAGAACTCTGGCCGAGATGAACGATAACACTAGCCAACACCAAATTTATTGTCCAAGTTTTTTTTAGCTGATTTAGGGCAATTTTGACGTGCTGAATCCAAAAATCACATTGGTTTTGCTCAATCAGGTCAACTTTTTGAATTATGGCCACATGTTGTTTTATACATTTTTGTTTACATGTACGGGTATTTTCCCTTTATATGATGCAAAATTCTTTTTGATGTCTTGAAATTCTTTGAATTTTGAACAATGATGACATAACATTCAATTTC
Organism: Pholidichthys leucotaenia; assembly: GCA_020510985.1. Classification (NCBI taxonomy): domain Eukaryota; kingdom Metazoa; phylum Chordata; class Actinopteri; order Cichliformes; family Pholidichthyidae; genus Pholidichthys; species Pholidichthys leucotaenia. Next base: position 69,616,278 of record CM035849.1, on the reverse strand, counting down.
CATGTACGTAAGTACATGCACAGTACTAAGTAAGTACTAAGTAAGTACATGTTGATCGAGAGAAACGGATGTCATTTTCGGATTCAGCGGTGCAAAATTGTCTTAAATCAGTTGAAAAAACACAGACAACTTACAAAAAAAAAATATTTTTTAACCCTGTGTAATATAACTGAAGGAAATTTTACAACTCCTGGACAAAGAGAAACACTGGTATCATCTCTGAATTGCAGCGGACAGCTCTCATCCATGGCCAAGCAAGGCTGTGGAGTTATAAAGTTTCTTTAAAGTTCATAAAAGTTGGTGTGCACTGGATTTATAAAAAAAAAAAAAAAAAAAACTGCTCACAAACGTAATTTCATGACATTTGGACTAATTTCTCTGATTTTTCAAAATGTCTGTAAAAGTTGGTCCAAATGCTATAATGTGAACCCAACTTAGTGGAGGGGGGGGGGGAATCGCTGTATATGTGGCAGGCAAAACAATGCAAACAGCTGTGGAAAGAGAATATAGAAGCCAGCGTCTTGAAACATACTCACCATTTGGAAGTTTGCGATTGAAATGGCAGTTGGAGAAAAAAAACAAAAAACCTTTCTGCCATTTGTAGGAACGTTCAGATGCTCTGATATCAGCGTCCTTTTTCTGGCAGCTCTTTGGTCCTTTTCTGGATCAGTATTCCTAGTGTGTACGGATCTTTAACACTTCCAACGGGTATTTTACAACTCTGATGACCTGGAGCTTCTGCCCACTGTGACTGATGGGAGCTTCAGACAGCAGCTCTGTCGGTGCGTCCCATGTTAGCGTTTGTAATGCTAAGAGTTTGACAAACATCTTGTTGTGACAGGAAAATTGACATTGTCCAGCTGTATCGCAACTTTAAAAAAAATCCTGTCAATTTAGGAGTCTTTTTAAAACCTTCTTCTCATGTTCCTGTTTTTCTTTCTTCTTTTTTCTCTTTTGGACGCTGCTATCGTACATTCATTCATTTGTCCACGGATTCACTACCGGCCCACGTCCAACCTTAATCAGGTCAAATGTCAACTCTTAACCAATTAAATTAAGCAGGCGAGACAGATGTACACCTCAACAAATAAAAAGTTAATACACCAAAACAAACCCTCCAATAAACGTTGGACATGGCAGAACTAGCAAAAAAAAAAAAAAAGGTGTTTCTTTTGGGGCCCCAAACAAGCCGGGGCCCTGGGGTTCCTGCCTGGTAAGCCATCTTGATAATCCAGGGCACACAATAGTAGACACGATAAAGCTCCTTTGACAGAAAGGATGATTTGTATTCAGCAATGACGGCTGCATGCCGAACAAGGAGCTGTAATTACAAACTGAACATCACAAAAAAAAAAAAGAAAAGAAATACCAGCCACAGAGGAATGGGAACTCAAGTTTCTTTGTGTCAAGCAGTGTGGGAAAATGCAACTATCTTCTTTGTAATAACGTTTTTTTGGAGTTTAAAAGGTCTGATCTGCAGCGCCATCCCAGAGCTAAACATCAAAAATTCAATACTGACTTTCATAAGGGTGGACTGCTACCAGTTCAAAAGCCAGCGGGACTCAAACAAAGCCAAACTGCTGAGAAAAAAAAAAAATCCTTAATAATACTAGCAAAAGGATGACAGAGGCATCCTACAAAACTGGGAAAGGGCAATATACACAACATTGTGTATATAAAGATCCTCTGTACATACAGTGAACACTGTATGTTCACATACAGTGAACCTGTTGTTCACTGTATGTGAACAACAGGTCTTTTTCTCATTGTGTACATTATTTGTAGTGTTGGGCAAGTTACTAAAAAATAGTAACTCGTTACAGTTACTAGTTACTTCTTTTCAAAAGTAACTGAGTTACTTTTGAGTTACTGCATGATTAAAGTAACTAGTTACTTGGAAAAGTAACTTTCACGTTACTTTTAAATGCATAATTAAATCATCTTGCACACACAGCAAGATCAAGGGCCCCTTGTTCTCAACAGAAAAAAGAAGAAAAAGAAAACTGATGAGAAAAAAAGCCATCTTACAGAGAAAAAAAATGTCTCAGATTTACATAAACTATTGTAATCAGTAGAAAGTCAGAAATTTACTAGAAATAAAGCTGTGAATTCACAGAGAAAATGTTGGACCCCCTGGTGGGCCATTTTTGGCCCACGAGCCATACATTTGACACCCCTGGACCAGCCAATTAAAAACACATATTTAGAGGATTTACTTACATGAAATAGTTGCATATCACAACAGCATGTAAATTAATTAAGATAAAATAAAACAGAAAGCACAAATAAATGAAAGTTCACCACTTAGAAGAAGCTGTTCTTTACTGCAACAAATCAAAGACACTTTTTCCTCTGTGCGTAAGAAAACTTTAAATGGATTTAATGCAGACATTAAATGCAAGCTTCTTGCTCAAAAAATACTCATGTTTAACCACATAGGTAGGAGCTGTTGGGGGCTACTCACCGCTCAGACAACAGGAGATCAGGGCTCGATATGAGAGGTCACCACCGCCACAGCATTTTTTCCTACTGGGCTGCGGCTTGAACTGGGGCAAGACAGGAAACTGACCTGCGGAGGAGACTGACAGCTGTGCCAGCTATGGTAGGGTCAGTTTATTTGCGCTAAAAATATCTATCCATATTAATAAAACGAGTAACGCATCTGATCAAATTTCAGTAACTGTAGCACATTACTGAATTTTTAAACAGTAATTTTGTTACACAGCATGTAAGTAGTGACATTACAGTCCTAACACTGATTATTTGTAATATGCATGACACCTAACCTAAACCCTAACCCATCAACATGCACGAGCCATGTCATGTACAATTACTGTGGTGTATGAATATGTGTGTCTGGGAAGCCGTGCCCACCCACAGGGCGACGTCAGGCGGGCACGGCCCATTCTGTATATAAACCTCAAGTTCAGTGTAATAAAGTTAGTTGTTTGCTGCATGAAGACTCACCTCACTCTCCGTCATTTCACAGACATAACATTTGGCAACAAGGAGCACAATGGGTGCATGCTGGTTTGAGCAGTGGCTGTGGCCATTTCTAGAGAGCCCGGGTGAGCCGTTGATTTCGTGGCCGCAGTGGAGACGGGAATTTGAGGGGTATGTCGCCTCGCTGGGTTTCCCTTGGCTTGACGGGAGACAGTGGCGGGCCCTCCTGGCCTGTAACCTCGGCGCGGAGGGCCGCAGGATTCTCGACTGGCTGGGCACGAGTGAGGGCTACGTGGAGGCTGTCGGGCTCATGGAGGCGCACTTCACGGAGCGGACAAGGGCCACAGAGTTGCAGGCGAAGAGGCTGGTGGCGTTGGACGCGCTGGAGCTCGTTAGCTTGGGAGAGCTAACGGCTCAGCCGGAGCCTATGGACAGGCTAGCTGACAAGCTAGTTTTGCGCCGAAACGAGGCTAATGGCATGAAACTGGGCCTCAAGGCAGAACTGGGGCCATGTGTGGAGGAGCCCTGGCCATTGACGTGGTAACAGCACAGAGGAGCACCGAGACTGGGGGTGCTGGGAACGACGACCAGGAGTCGGTGTCAGAGGACGTGGCCGGTGAGGTAAAGTCGAGAGCCCCGGAGAGGTGATGCAGCAGGACGGAGAGGCGACGCAGCAGGAGTCGGCCCCACTATTGGAAGCTGTACAGTGGGCGAGCGGGACAGTGCAGGCCGAGGTCTTTGGGGAAGAGCCGCAGCCGGTCATGATGACGGCGCAGTGGAGCACAGACGCCAAGAGCACGGGATGCAGCGGTGAGGAGCCCAGGTCGGTGAGCGGGCCCGACGAGGGTGATAATGCGTGTCCCGAGATGGAGCAACGGCCGCAGGACGAGGTGGTACAGCAGAAGTTAGCCCCGCAACTGGAGGCCATACAGAGGGAGAGCGCTGGATGCAGTGGTGAGGAGCCCGGGTCAGTGGGCAAGCCCGGCAAAGGTGATGGTGCGAGCCCCGGAGGTGAACGACAGCAGCCGCAGACACAGTGGCAGCGAGCAGTGCCGACGAGTGGGTTTCGGCGGTCCTCAGAGCACAACCACGGGGGTTCGGAGTGTTTAAGGCTGGAAGAAGAGAGAACAGAGCGGGACATTTTGGCGCGGATTTGCTGAGCGCCAAATGCCATCGTCAGAGCGAGAGTTTGGACCAGGTCGGCAGGACGCAGAATGAGGGTCCGAGGATGACGTGGCGGGCACGGGAGACCGGGTCGGGTTTCCCTGCGGGTCGACAGTTGGGTTTGGCCCAGGGTTAAGAAGAAGCCAGTTTGGAGAGGTGGAGACAGGCTGGCCAGAAAGGGGTGTTTCGACCCTGGGGGGTGGCGGCCAGACTTGGGGATGCCATGGGGGTGCCCAGGCCCTCCATGGCTGCTATGTGAAGGGTGGCTGCCCAGAGACTATGGTGTCACTTGAAAATTCTTTTGTGTAAATAATGATATGTACAGTATATACTGTATATATATATATATATATATATATATATATATATATATATATATGTATATATATATATATATATATATATATATATATATATATATATATATATATATATATATACGTATATATATATGATGCTGGTGTGCATGTGAGTGAGTGAGAATATGGGATTAATTTTACTTTTCAGAGACAAGGTCCAATTTGGTTGTTTTGTGTGAATGTGATAGGTTGTTTTATTACCATATGTTACCCTCCTTGTTCTTAGTGTGTGAGTCGGGTTACCAGATTTGGGTGGGTTTCCTGTGTGCTTCATTTTTTTTTGAGGGGGGAATGTGGTGTATGAATATGCGTGTCTGGGATGCTGTGCCCACCCACAGGGTGACGTCAGGCGGGCACGGCCCATTCTGTATATAAACCTCAAGTTCAGTGTAATGAAGTTAGTTGTTTGCTGCATGAAGACTCGCCTCGCTCTCCGTCATTTCACAGAAATAACAATAACCAATCAACATGCATGACCATTGTGTATCAATGTGACAAAATTGCACATGAACTGGTGAAGATGAAGCCATAAAAAAACTGGTGAATGTTTGCCTAAATGTGCATTCAGACCAAATGCAAACAGGTGAATTTTTCGTGCAGCGTAATTACAGTATAACTCGATGTAAACACGTGAATAGACATGAATTCACTGTGAGTGAGTTGCAGACAGGCAAAGTTGCCTTTATAACTTATTGTAACGTGCTGCTCGACATGGCGACGTCCCACCGGGAGATTCGAACTCACGCCTCCCGCTCCGGAGTCCCGCACCCTACCTGTGTCGCCAATAGGGTCAACCCACTTGGCAAGCCAAGTAGGGTGCTCATATTGAGTTCGCTACACTACTCCCCTCTGGTTCTCGACATCGTCCCGATGTCAGCGCCCCATTACTGCTTTGGACAGGAGATCCCACTTCTGACACCAGTGTGACGTTTTCAAGGGTTCACACAAAAAGACAATGGAGCAGATGGCTGTGATCAACCAGATTTATTTTCACACACCCCGACCCCCAACCTGCAACTTAGTACCCAGAGCAGGGGAGGTCATTCCCACAGACCTCTGTTTGAATCACGGTTACACACACATGATACATCTTGCCCTAATCCTGCTAAACACTGCTGGGCCATTATAATGCAGTTATAATGACACAGCAGTATAACTCAGAAGTAACACATTTAACACACACAGTAACGTTTCAAACTGGCAAAGCATGCTGGGAAATCCCTGGCTCCCTTAAAATGGCCCCGACGTTACATTATGCAGCCATGTTCAACCTGCTGTGAAAATCCCCAAAACACTGTCATGCTTAGGTTTACATATCCGATGGGGTCTCACCTGAAGAAATTGTCCTTGCCTCCAAAATTTCATCTGGATAATGGGTTGTTTACATTGCTAGCCTGCTAGCCTTATTAGCACGTCTGTAGGTAAAATGACGCTCCGATTTAGCTGCAGAGCTCCCAGTCCTTCAGTCTCCAGGTGAGTGTCAGTCTCATTTTCAAACTACTTTAGGCTCCAATGTTGATACTTTTACTCCAGTGATGGCAGAATCTTAAGGCCATTACTAGCTAGCGCTATCCCTCGGACATGAATGTGCGAGATTTGCGAGTGCTTGTCCCTTTCCATTGACTTTGTATGTATTTGCGCCACATGAAAAAATTCGCTTTGCATTTGGTCTAAACGCATCTTAATGCTGAAAAAGTTGTACATTGTTGTCCAGTCTGTCTCCTCTTAATTTCCAACTTTCAAATTTCATGACTTTCTGTTGTTGCTGTTTTTACTTGGATACAATGTGCACACCTGCATTCATGATCTAACTGATTCATTGCAAAATCAGCTCTTTCCTAATCGTCAACAGTTCTTGTTTCCGCAAAATGCCACAGCACTTTTCCTTCTTCTGGAAGCTTGTGGCTGCAATGCATCACCATCCCGTCCTCACAGGTGTCAGGGTGCATCTCTCCTCCCCATCTTTTTCTCTGATCGCCTAATAAACTCAGTCCATCTCCCCCTCCCCGGGCTGTGGCAGGTGTCCAGCCCCACTGCTGCCTCTGCAAAGACAACAAGGCTTGATAGCAGGGAAACAGGAGCAAGCCGGCTGCATAACAAGGACTTATTATGATGATGAAATGTCCTACAAGGCCCCAAACACCCTTTTAAAGAAATCTCTCCCTCTGATAAGGAGAGTCTAACCCTCGCCCCCCATCCCCAGAGCACTGTGGGGAGGGAGGGGTCCCTAACCTGATTGGATCGGCGGCTCATGGGGGGGACGTGCGTAACGAAATCAAATGGCCGTCAAGCCGCTGTCATGCATAATTAATTGGGCCTTCTACGACCAACTACACAAAAATCCATGGTCATTTGATTAGGGGTTTTTGGAGGACTCTCTGAAGTGCATCGCTGTCTGAGCTGCTTCCCCGCTCACCTCGCTATCTGTGAGGATGGTGTCAGAGCGACGTGAGCCTGTGCATGTTTAAATTTAACGTCCAGCAAGCAAAATTCAAACTTTCACTAAAGCTCCTCTGACGTTTTATACTGGAACCGGCTCATGAATCAGCTCCAAACTCTCAAGGTTTAATGAAAGTCACTATGGGCTGTAGACAGGGGCGTAGCACCAAATGTTGGGCCCCGGTATAGCAGTATATACGGCCCCAGCAACACTACAATGTAATTTTCAACACATTATGATTCCTTAACGATGTGTCATAAATAAGGACTATGCCATTATTTCATGTTTTTTTCTGTGAATATTAACACATTAACATTCTTGATTAATGTAGTCCAGTTAATGCGCTAGAAAAATTAACGCCCTCACGTCACTACCTGTTATTTTCCCACATTATCTCCTGTACACACTCCAGCCCAGTTGGTGGTGCTAATGCACCTTGAAGCTGGTTTGCAGTCACAAGTACTGCTTCCTGTGGCTACATTAAGTGCTAATGATGGAGAAGGAAAAACAAACACTCTTAGATGGAAAGTTCTCTTTCAAAAGGTTACCAGATGGTTCTTTGGACAAAAGTTATATGTATATACGTTCGGCAAGGCTGAATTTCATTATCATTGAAGCAGTTAAAAGCTATGAGGTTCACAGGTATATTTTATGAAAAAAAAAGCAATAAAAATTTACTTTAAAATATTTTCCATCGTCATTGCAATTTAGCAGTTAACTGATTAATTAATTATAGAAAATGTGCAATTAATAAGCTAATTTTTTTAAATTGACGCACAGTCCAAGTTTATCTGAATGGAATGATTACTGTATGCAAAAATCTGGAGGAACTAATGAATCCAGTAAACTAGTGGTCAGCAACGTTCAAATGCTCCTCACTCGTATCTTCCTGTGACTTTGGTTGGAACTTAATGACAAAATAAAAAGAAGCACATGCTCATAAAAAAAGGGTCAAAATTACTACAAGTGGTCACTAATGTACAAGGAGAAACGTAGTGCAAATTTATGAGAAAAAGTCTAAAATTTACTAGAAAAGTAACATTTATTTAAAAAAAAATCCACAGAGGTTTGAAAAAAATATAAAATTTTGTAAAAAAAAAAAATCTAATTTCATAAGTAAAACAGTCGTCAGACTGATTAATGATTTTCACCGATTTTAAAAATCAGTAATGTAAAATAGTCAAAAATGTCAAGAAAACAGTCAGATATATGAACATTGCAATTAAATGAGGAAAAAAACACTTAAAAGAATTTTCAACTTACACAAAATGTTCTCAAATATTGATGGGAAAATTAGCAAGTTAAAAGTTTCATATTTAGAAAGTGGAAAAAGTTCATTCCTAAGGTCATTTCATTTAGGTCTGATCAGATTCCTCCACGCACCTCTGTCCTTTGCCTTCCGCTGCTAGGAACTCCTGACTTTATTAACCCGGGCAACGTCCGAGGCGGTATGAGTTGCTTTCTGACTGACCATTTGATGAAATTGCTTGCAAAGTATTTGACCACCGCTAGCTTTTGCTGGACTAGAGGCACATTCTTGGCAGATAGAGGTATTATCAGTGGCAAGGACAGGCCAAGACAAACTGACTCCAGTATCTGTTGCAGTGACTGACCAGGTGATAGGTTTGTTTATCTCTGCTCTTTGTGTAGTGCATGACACGATGCACCAACTGGCAAAAGTCAACCACAGACCTTGTGACAGATGTGCTTATCTGCCAGGACGTCCAGTCTCACCCCGTGTAACTGGGAGTGGTCCACCACAGACTTGTGACAGATATTGTTTTTAGTTCTGCCAGGATGTCCAGTTTCACCCTCCACACCCTCAGAAGGGCGGGGTTGCCGGTTGAGTCGCCGACAGCCTGACCCATGAGACAGGTAGTACCGGTTTTCATGGTTATCTGGTAGCAAGCAAACCAATGCCTGACAAGACAGAAAACTTTAAAGCAACATGTGAAGAGTTTATTTGCAAAAACCGATAAACGTCACTTCCATGAAAATTTCCCTCTTTACATCAAACAGCTGTTAACATTACCTATTTGTAGAAGTTCAAATGATTTTCTCTCAAAAGCCGATATGTCCTATGTTATAGACACTACAAATTCATGTTTTTTTTTTAAAAGCCGATAAAAGCTGGGAGCATTTTTTGTTTTGTTTTTTTTACAAAAGCAGATAACTCCACAGGGCAAATCAGCGCTTGGTATTTGGGTCACGTGACTCATCATCTTGGCTGCCTTCCTGGTCGGCTCGCTCTGACTGATTTCCCTGGCTGTGTTTGGAATGTTCACTCACTCCCTCCCAACTCGCTATATAGTGAATTTAGATATAGTGGACTATACAATAAACTCAATATAACAATAAAATTAACCACTTTCAGACACTACTGGGTTTCTTTTCGCGGCATGGTTAATGAAGTCATCATGTGAGAGTAAAATGTAACAGACAAATGGTGGAAAACAAATGAATACCTGTATGTAATTTGTAGTAAAGATGTATTAAATCAATCATCTCTGCTGAATTATTAAATATAAATACCTTAAGGTAGTTAATGTTGTGATGTGAAACTCTTCTCTCACTGCTCCACTGGCTGCACATTCACTATATAGTGCACTATATGGGGAAGGAGTTTCTTTTTTTCCCCAGCCTTATTCTTTTTATACCGTATGAAGAGAGAGAAACGCCATTTCAATTCTCCTGTATGTCCTGTACATATAGTAGTATTGACAATAAAATCTTTCAATCTTAAATTACAGCTATATTATACCATTTTACTGAGTGGATATGCCTAAATGAAATATTCTATGTATATATATATATATAGATATGTAGATATGTAGATATACTGTATGTACATATGTAGATATACTGTATGTACATATGATATATGTACATATGTAGATATGTAGATATATATATATACTGTATATATCTATGAAATATTTTTTTTTTTGCTGGTCATTAACATTTGTTTGTTCTCTCCCATAGATTGAGTCCCCATCGTGCTGTTTGCTCTCTACATGTCTGTTCTTTTCTTCTTCTCTATCCCCTCACCCCCCAGCCAGTCGCAGCAGATGACTGCCCCTCCCTGAGCCTGGTTCTGCTGGAGGTTTCTTCCTGTTAAAAGGGAGTTTTTCCTCTCCACCGTCGCCAAGTGCTTGCTCACAGGGGATCGCCTGATTGCTGGGGTCTTTCTGCAACTGTGGGGGTCCTCCCTACAGTTGATAGTGCTATGAGATGACTGTTGTTGTGAAATGGCGCTATATAAATAAAGTTGAATTGAATTGAAATTAAATCAGTGTGCCAGTCATACTACATTGATGCTTATAGACATTCAAGTATGTTCCAGACAAAATAGCATGGCTTTCGGGACTTATCTGTTTTTGCAAAAAAATGTACTAATAAATTACCAAAAAGTAACAATGAGTTGATGTTTGATTTTTTTTTTTTTTTTTTGCTTTACTATGTCTGAGATACTCATATTTCAAGTGACCATGTCTTAGACCAGGGGTGTGCATGTTTTACTTCCACCCAGTGTCTTCAGCAGGTGTTTTCACTGATCAGCAATCAGTTGGAAGAAATTTGGTGAATCACCTGTTGAAGACACTGGGTGGAGGTAAAACCTGCAGGGTCTTGGCCCTCCATGGAATGACTTTGACACCCCTGTGTTAGACTTAGATACTAACACCTATAAACCTACAGATGAAAAAGTGTTTTTTCTCCTTTTGAACTCAACTGGACTTATCCGTTTTTGCAAAAGAACTCTTCATGTCTTGAAAACAGAAAATGCACAACTAAACAAATGAGGAACAAATGGGTTGAAACTGTAGTCATTGTGACTGAACTATAGGAAATCGCCTAAAGGAAATGAAAGCCATCGTTAACACCTAAAGAGGGGAAAAAAACAAGGCTACAGTGGGCTAAAGAAAAGAAAACATGGACTGTGGATGACTGGATGAAAGTGATATTCAGTGATGAATCACGAATCTGCATTGGGCAAGGTTATAATGCTAGAATGTTTGACTGGTACCATTCCAGTGAATTTTATGAAGATGACTGCCTGAAGAAACCATGCAGATTTCCACAATCATTGATGATGTGGGGCTGCATGTCACATACTGTAAAGGTATAGGGAGAAGGCAGTCATTACATCTTCAATAAATGTACAAGTTTACATTGAAATTTTGGACTCTTATTCCATCAACTGAAATGTTTGTTGATGATGACAATTTCCAGGGTGATAATGCATCTTACCATAGGGCAGGGGTCTCAAACTCATTCCATGGAGGGCCAAGACCCTGCAGGTTTTACCTCCACCCAGTGTCTTCAGCAGGTGTTTTCACTGATCAGCAATCAGTGGGAAGAAATTCAGTGAAATCACCTGTTGAAGACACTGAGTGAAGGTAAAACCTGCAGGGTCTTGGCCCTCCATGGAATGAGTTTGAGACCCCTGCCATAGGAAAAGTGTAAAAACCTTTCATTCAAGAAAGACATACAATATCAATAGCATGGCCTGCAAACAGCCCATACCTCAAACCCATTAAAAATCTATGGTGGAAATTGAAGAAAATGGTCCATGACAAGGCTCCAACCTGCAAAGCTGATCTGGCAACAGCAGTAAAAGTTGGAGCTGGATAGATGAAGAATAGTGTTTGTCAATAGTAAAGTCCATGCCTCAGAGAATTCAAACTGTGATGAAAGAGTGTGGGGCGGGTGTGGGTTCAAATTCCGGCCGGGTCATGCCGAAGACCATATAAAAGTGGAAATTCCTGCCGTCCAGCTTGGTGCTCAGCAATAATGGAATGGAGGAGGGAAACTTGTGGAGGCGCCTTGCATGGCAGCGGCCCTCTGATTCTGCACTTGGGGTGTGTGTGATTAACACAGTAGATAGGTAAAACACAATTTCGTTCTACTGTACATGATTGGTTGTACAGTTGAATGACAATAAGGGTGATTTAATTTAAAGAGGGGGTGCAACAAAGTACTAGTGGTGCAGCTTTTTATGATTCCATAATATTTTCCCCCGAGTTGAATGATTCTGTATTTTTCCTCTGCTTGATCCAATAAATAAGAATTGCAACCAACTACAACTTTAATTCTTTTAACATTTCTTCAAGCCAGGAGGTTGGTATTTGAATTAAAAAAAGTTTGATGACATGCCTGTGATTCGGTTAATTTTTAACAAAATTAAAACAAGTGAATGAACATCCTCCAAGAGTGCCGATTCCATAATTTTTTGCCGGGGGTTGTATATCCTGTTAATTGTGTTATTTAAGTTTCCAGCCTTTATGGCATAAATGACAACCCCCCCCCCCCCCCACACACACACATATTACCTTTAACACAGTTTCTAAGAGTTGTAACAGTTTACTTTCTGGGCTTTCTTTTCGTTCATCATTTTACTTTACTTGGCTCCAAAGCCAGGCGGCTGTAGGGGCACCACCGATGACTTTTGACAAGCTCTTGTACGGTCCTCTGCTAACCTCAGTATGTTGGTGAGGTTTGTCCATTCCCTGATGTTATCATCCCAACTTTTTTTCTGTCTGCTGCGTCTTCTTGCTCCAGGTACGGTGCCTTGCATGATGGTTTTCGCAGTTCCAGTGGATCGTCGTTCATCATTACAGCCTTTTATTTCTCCTTCATGATGAGGACGCCCCGTTATTGTCTGTGTAATGCCGCCACCTGCAGGGCATCAGAGGAACTACAGCATAAAAAAATGACGAACCACAACACTGAAGGCAAACTTCAGCAAGATTTTTATTTTTAAAAAAGCATATATTCAGGAATTAAAGATGCATATACTTACATGTGTAAATAGATATGCTAAAATACACAGACCAAGAAAACAATGTGCTTCAGTAGCCGCAAGTCTTTACGCACGGTGTGCGTAGATTATTATTTTTTTTTAGGATGCAACTTTCATGATTGGTTAAGGCTATGCTGCCCATATTATTTAGGGAAGCTCCTTTCTTTTTTTAAAAAAGATTTTTCTATCTGAGTCACACCCATTAAAAATTTTCAAAAGCACAACCTTACCACATCTTAATATGGAAGACAACTCCATCCAGCACCACTCTCCTTTGATTAAAATACAAACAAACAAACAAAAAAAAACCAAGCTTTCCAGCTAAAGCTTTTACTTTGTTAACACAGCACTTCACATTTCTTCTTTGTTCTTTTATTCTCCATGCAGCAACACATTGCATTGAGACTTCATTTGTTGGCAGCAGGCAGGAATTTGGCTCCTGACTGGATGGTTAGACTTGATGTCCATGTAAAAGAAGGTGAAGATACTTTTGCTTTGTGTTATTTGGAACTGTGAAGATGAAGGAGGGGATACTTGAAGGGTGGAAAGAAGATTTAGGGGGGTATATGAGGTGGTGAATGAACCTAGTTGCCTGGGTGGGGTCGCCCCTCGGGGACCAGTGAGGTGAAGAAGGTGCTGATGAAGGACCAGGCGACGGTGAAGAAGGTTGGCTCCTGAAGGGCAGCGGCAGCCTGGTTCTCCTGTCTTCCACCCCCTTCCTCACCGCTGTCATCATCCTCCATTCCTCGCCATCAGACGTTCCTGGGACACCACAAGCAGAGGCAAGAGTAATTAGAGGTGTTTTTCAAAAAAATTTCCAAGCTGTTGCTTTTTATCAAGTTGGTAAATAATTACCTGTATAAGTATTCCTCTTTTATGACCCCTTTATTATCTTTAAAACAGGAGTATGGCTGACACAAATAGCCCCAGTAACAGGTGCTTTCTTTAGCACAAAGGGTGTGTCATGTCAGTTGTTGATCTAGATGTCCAGCTGTCACATGTTAGAACAAGTTTCGCTGAACTTGTGATGTAATGTTTTGCTTCTTCATGCAAGTTTGGGATTACCCTTTCACTGAAATTTTGTGCGCATGTAAAACAGCGTGGTTTTAGCATATTTGTGAGACTTCAGTAGCTATCACTTTCAACAGTACGGGCATATATAGTTACACATGGAAGTTGCGACAGCCTTCGTTATTATTTGTTCACACTGAGAAGTGGATACTAACTTCACTGCAAATGCCTTTTCCAGTGCAGTTTGCTTCTGGTCTAGTGTTTTTGCTAGCATCACACAGTGGGGGGAAAATAAGTATTGAACACGTCAACATTTTTCTCATTAAACATGCTAGTGCATACCTGCAGAAACCAAGTATAAGCAAGTGTTTCTGCATGCCCGTAGAAAGCAAGTGTAAGTAAGCATTCCTGCATGCCTGTAGAAAGTCACTGTTACCATGGCACTGTCCCTGCCTTTGATCTTTGACATAGTTAAGCAAGTATTTCTGCATGCCCATAGAAAGCAAATGTAAGCAAGCATTCCTGCGTGCCTGTAAACGGCATTGCGAGTCCTATGATGCCTGAGATCATAGGATCATCATAGGACATCAGGCAGACATCATAGGCCATCCTATGATGTCCTATGATCCTGACAGACAGATTTCTTGAATTTATAGTGATTTCTGATGGAGCCATTGGCCTGAGATTTTCACCAGATATCAGTAACAACAAGTAATCCATACATACAAAGAAATCAAGGCAACTGTGTTCACAAAACAAGTTATATTTAATAAAGTGGAATGACACAGGGAATAAGTATTCAACACATGAAGAAAAAGAGGCACAACAAGGCACAGAAAGCCAAGTAACCTGCTGAAATCCATCAGAATTTAGGAAGCCATCCCATCCTCCATCGGTGCAAATTAATTTCAGCTGGTTAAGTCCTGACTGATAGCCTTTAAAAAGGTCTGTGAAGATCAGATTGTCACACCACAAAAAAACTCATGATGGGTAGAAGCAAAGAGCTCTCTCTAGACCTTTGCAACCTTATTGCTGCAAAACATAATGATGGCATTGGTTACAGGTGCATTTCTAAACTGCTGAATGTTCCAGTGAGCACTGTTGGAGCCATCATCTGGAAGTGGAAAGAACATCATTTTACCATAAACCGGCCACAACCAGGAGCTCCCTGCAAGATTTCTGACAGAGGAGTCAAAAGAATTATCAACAGAGTTATCCAAGAGCCAAAGACCACTCGTGGAGAGCTCCAGAAAGACCTGAAGTTAGCAGATACTGCTGTTTCAAAGAAAATAATAAGTAATACACTCAACTGATATGGGCTCTATGTCCGCTCACCTTGCAAGACTCTATTGCTTAAGAAAAAGCATGTTGAAGCGCGTTTAAAATTTGTTGCACAACATTTGGGCAAGCCAGTAAAATACTGAGAGAATACAGTCTGGTCAGATGAGACCAAAATTGAACTTTTTGGATGCCACAACACACAGCATGTTTAGGGGAGAAATGGCACTGCACATCCCAACATGGCATGGGGGTGTTTTTCAGCACATGGTACAGGCAGACCATATAACTAAAGGAAAGATAAGATAAGATAAGATAAGCCTTTATTAGTCCCACAACGGGGAAATTCCAGGATTGCAACAGCACAGGGATAGCAACACTCAGAGCAACAATCAGAAGGCAAGAAAAAACAAGGCAAGCAAGAGCAGCTAATATACATATGTACATATTACTATAAAATATATATATATACACACACACACACAGACACACAGTGCAGAGCATTGTAGCTGGATGGAATAAATATATGAATATATGAACACACAGTGCAGAGCATTGTAGCTAGATGGAATAAATATGTAAATATATAAACACCCACAGTATGGAGCATTGCAGCTAGGTGGAATAAATATGCAAGTATATAAACACACACAGTGCGGAGCAATGTAGCTAGATGGAATAATATGTAGATATATAAAAACACAGTGCGGAGCATTGTAGCTAGATGGAATAAATATATAGATATATAAATATAAACACACCCAGTGCTGAGCATTGTAGCTAGATGGAATAAATATGTAAATATATAAACACACACAGTGCAGAGCATTGTTGCTAGGTGGGATGAAATAGCATAACCGTCTATTTAGTTATCCTACATGGTATGATTATGTGCCCATACATATTCTCACCCTCCATAGCGACCGGTATGTTCCTAGTTGTATGCCGGAGAGGACCATTGTGTAAGTCTATTGCATCTTTTGCATTCAAAAAAAAAAAAAAAAAAAAACAAAAAAAAAACTATTAGTTTGTTACGTCTTTTTGCTATCTCTGCGAGCAGCCCTGCTTAGGTTGTACAGTCTGACAGCCGTTGGTAGGAAGGACCTACGAAACCTCTCGGTTGTGCACCTGGATGATGTAGTCTGCTGCTAAATGAGCTCCTCAGTGCATCCAGTATGTCCTGCATAGGGTGGAACTCGGACTCCCAGCAGAGATGACAGTTTAAGCCACCGTCCTTCTCTCTCCTATCTCCTCCATCGGATCAAGAGGCGCTGCCCCAGGACAGAGCTAGCTTTCTTAATCAGTTTGTTCAGTCTCTTCCTATCGGCTGCAGTAATGCCACTGCCCCAGCAGACCACTCCAAAAGTGATGGCTGATGCCACCACCGTGTCATAGAATGACTTCAGCAGCGCCCCTTGTACACCAAAAGACCTGAGTCTCCTCAGCAGGAACAGCCTGCGCTGTCCCTTCTTGTAGAGTGCGTCAGTATTGTGTGACCAGTCTAGTTTATTGTTCAGATGAATACCCAGGTACTTGTAGGATGTCACCATCCTCGATGTCTGTTCCCTGTATATTTACTGGTGCTGTGAGGGGCTGCCCATGCCTGCGGCAGTCCACCACCGGCTCCTTAGTTTTCCTCGCGTTGATCTGGAGGCAGTTCCGATGGCACCAGTCCACAAAGTCCTGGATAAGCCCTCTGTACTCAGCTTCATCTCCGCTGGAGATGAGACCAACGATCGCAGAGTCATCAGAGAACTTCTGTAGATGGCAATGTGTTGTGTTGTGTGAGAAGTCCGCAGTATAAAGAGTGAACAAGAAGGGAGCCAGCACCGTTCCCTGGGGGGCCCCCGTGCTACTGATGATCGTGTCGGAAACACAGTCCCGGGTTCTCACAAACTGAGGCCGGTTCGTGAGGTAGTCCAGGATCCATGATGACAGGTGCTGGTCCACCCCTGCGCGCAGCAGCTTGTCCTTCAGGATCATCGGTTGGATGGTGTTGAAAGCACTGGAGAAGTCAAAGAACATGATCCTCACCATATTCCCGGGCTTCTCCAGGTGGGACAGAGAACGGTGAAGGAGGAAGATCACCGCATCCTCCACCCCAATGCCATGCTGGTAGGCGAACTGGAGTGGATCCATCGCTGGTTCCACCAGGGGGCGGAGATGAGCAAGGAGCAGTCTCTCCAGGGTCTTCATCAAGTGGGACGTCAAGGCCACCGGTCTGAAGCTGTTCAGGTCTTGGGGTGGGAAGTTTTTGGTACAGGTACCACACAAGATGTTTTCCACAGCTGTGGTACCCTCCCCAGTTTCAGGCTCATGTTGAAGATATACGTCACAATCCCACACAGCTGGTCTTGCACAGGACTTGAGGAGCTTTGCGCTGATGCCGTCCGGTCCCGACGCCTTCCTCGCCTTGATCTTCCTCAGCTCCGTCCTCACCTGGGTCTTGGTCAGGGTCAGATGGGGGGCTTGTGTTGGAGTGGGGGGGGTGTCGGTGGAGTGGGGAGTGGGTAGCAGGACTTGATTTCTTAGAGGCAGCAGTGGTTGTTGTGCAGACAGGGGGGAGGGGCGGTTGGTCAAATCTATTGAAAAACAGATTCAGTTGTTCGCCCACTCCCTGCCCCCCGTGGCCTGGGGGGAGGTATTCTGGAGCCCCGAGATGGTTTTGAGTTTCTTCCAGACCCCGCTGATGTCGCTCTGTTGCAGCTTGTCCTCCATCTTCTTCCTGAAGCTGTCCTTGCCTTCTCTGATCTTTCCTCCTCAGCTCCCTCTGTACGGACTTCAGCATCTCCCTGTTCCCCGACCTGAAGATCCTCTTCTTCTCTCTCAAAGTGTTTTTATCTCAGGGTTGATCCAGGGTTTGTTGTTTGAGTGACGCCGTATGGTCTTGGTGGGAACGGATTTGTCCACACAGAAGCTGAGGTAGCCCGTGAAGGTGTGAATGAGGCCATCGATGTCCTCACCGTGTGGATCGCAGAGCTGCTTCCAGGCAGTGGCTTCAAAACAGTCCTTAGAGTGTCCATTGTCTCCTCAGACCATAACTCCACAGTGTGCATGGCCGGAGGTTGTCTGTGCACTAGGGGTTTGTACACCGGTCGGAGATGAACCAAGTGTGATCCGATCTCCCAAGTGGGGGGAGTTGTGATGAGGTGTACGCCTCCTTAGTGTTTGCGTAGAACAAATCCAGTGTTTTATTGTCTCTAGTGTGGCATGTGACATACTGGGTGAAAGTGGGCAGAATGGGAGACAGTGAAACGTGGTTGAAATCGCCTGAGATGAGGAGAAGAGCATCTGGGTGTTGCTGTCTGCAGCCTGCTGGTTACTGAATGGATGACGTCACGCGCTGTCCCAGCGTTCGCCGTCGGATTTGCATAAACAACAATGCAGATCACGTGTGAGTGTTCTCTCGGGAGATATGTAGGCCTCATGCTAACAGCTAGCAACTCAATGTCTTTGCTGCAGTGTCGTTGTTTAAAACAGTGATATGTCCCGGTCTGCACCAGTTGTTTGTTAACATACATGATCACTCCACCGCCCCTAGTTTGCCACTCTCTGGTGTTCGGTCAGCTCGTATCGTGTGAAAACCCTCCAGCTCAATGTTAGCATCTGCTGCTAGTTCAGTTAGCCACGTCTCAGTAAACAAAAGGAGAGAGCACTCCCGGTAAGTGCTATCATAACGGGAGATAGCCGCTAGCTCATCTAACTTTCCCAGTATCGACCGTACAGTTCCCATGACAACAGATGGAAGGGAGGGTCTGTACCTTATATTTTTTGTCCTCCGCCTTACTCCAGCCCGGCAGCCGCGGCGTTTTCGCCTCAGTTCTCTCGGTATGTCGAGTTTTTTCCAGTGGGACCGGGTGGCGGTTAAATGCTAGCAGCTCTTCCCTGTTATATCGTATCCTGCTATAAACAGTGGCTCCGTCCACCGGCTCAGGAGACATTTGGGATGATCTGTGTGTCCGTGATATAAGTGGGGTGAAAAAAAAAAGTGATCAAAAGAGAGAGGAAGGGAAAAAAAAAAAAAACTCGGAATCGAGCCGCTGTTGCAAAAGGCAGCCGACTGGTGTGGCGCCGAGAGGAGAAAGATCATATATGAATATTTCATATGAATATATGAAATATGAATGGACAAATGTACAGAGACATCCTTGATACGAACCTGTTGTCATCTGCCAAGATGCTGAAGATGAAATGAGGGTGGACATTTCAGCAATACAATGATCCCAAACACACAGCCAAGGAAACTCTCAACTGGCTCCAGAGAAGGACAATAAAGCTGCTAGAATGGCCCAGTCAGTCACCTGACCTGAATCCAGTTGAAAATCTATGGAACGAACTGAAGATCAAAGTTCATAGAAGACACCCACGGAACCTTCAAGATTTGAAGACAGTTTGTGTGGAAGAATGGGCTAAAATCACTCCTGAGGGTACCAATCAATCTTGCCTGTGCCTAGTTTCTCCACACAGGAGGCATCTGGAAGCTGTTCTTACCAATAAGGGCTTTTCTACTGAATATTTAATGAATTTCACCAAGCGTGTTCAATACTTATTCACTGTGCCATTCCACTTTATTAAATATAATTTGTTTTGTGAACACAGTTGCCTTGATTTCTTTGTATGTATGGATTACTTGGGTTGTTACTGATATCTGATCAAAGTCTCAGGTCAATGGCTCCATCAGAAATACTGTATGTTTAATGAGAAAAATGTTAACGTGTTCAATACTTATTTTCCCCGCTGTACCTGGGTAATGAACTGCTAAATGGCTTCTGAGATTTGTGGTATTTCCTCAACATTTCACCACCACTTTGCAAGTCTTACATGCCGCTTTGATTTTGTCGAGCTCTTCACCGTCTTCACAGTTCTTGAATCTGAAACACTGTCACAAATGAGCCATCAGGCTCGACGGCAGCACCATGACACCCACACTTTCGCGTGAATGTTGTATCAAGTGAGAGTTCAGCTGGCCCAGAGACCTCTTCCAAGTTTTAGACGTGTAAAAAAAAAACAAAAAAACATTAAAAGATCGAGCCACGGATTTTGTGAATCAACATTGGCTTATTTACTGTAAATGGGATTTAATCCAAATCAGAGAATTGATCTTTTGAACCCACTTGGTTTGAAAAGTAGTTGGGCCCAAGTTGAAGCTATTTTCATATTTTACTTTTTATACCTCCACCTATTGCAAAATTAGGGGGAATAGTTTCAGTTGTTATTCAACAGCTTGTGCCTCTATGGTTTTTGACATATTTAAGTCAGACTGTCAGTGATTTAGCAGCCAATACTGGCCTGATGAAACCACCTTGAGAAGACTCAGATCTCCCGATGTCTGACCCTGATCTTGAACTGGATGCAGACCCACCTGCCGATCATTGTGTGCGAGTTTGATGAGCAAAGGGGAAATTGCCTAGGAGTAGTAGTGATTCGTCACTAGAATCCCAGAAGAAGCCCAGAAGCTGGGCTGCTGCCCGCGGACACACAGGAACTCATCCAGCTGATCCATCTGACCGACCAGCTGTACCCCTGGACTCCTGGAGCCAGTACATCATCTACTCCAACGTGTTGGATGAAGGACGGGCACTTGCTCAAACTAAGCATAATGTGCATCACACACGGAGAGCTGCTCCGACAAAAGTCCAGTGGGGTAATGCTGCTTTACTCTGCATTATTTTACTGCTCTGTGGAGACGTTCACCTGAACCCCGGACCGGTGGACGCCCAGCAGCCGCAGCAGGTGATTACAGCAGCAGCAGCACCAGTGACCTGTATCCGAAACGATTTCATCACAATGTTTCAAGGTAACGCACGCCATGTATTTAAGACGACAAACAACAACAGCTGCTGTAACCAATTAAACTCGTTACAGATGACCGTTGCCTTCAAACAACACAAAACCAAACTTTTTCAAACTGTCAATCATGCATCTGTACTGTGGAACCCGCAAACAAAGCCAAAGGGAATATTTGGAGGACATTTAAACATACGCAGCGTCATTTCAAAAACAGAACAACTGGAACATTTACTCACAGACTCAAATCTGGATTACCTGTGTCTCACAGAAACTTGGATGAACACCATGACTCCTCTATCTGTGTTTACAATCCCCGGATACAATGTTTACAGACGAGACCAAGGGAAAGGAAAAGGGGGCGGGGTTTTGATTTACGTTAAAGACAGCATTGACAGTTACCAGATAGACACCTGCGATCAAACTCTGGAATGTGTCGGGGTCACAATAAGGCTATCTCCCCAAATGTCATTCATTGTACTCGCTGTGTATCGCCCACCAAATGCAACTAATGACTTTTATTCTGTTTGGCCGAAATCTTTAAAGAAATATGAAAGAAAGGAAATATTGCTAATGGGTGATTTAATATAAACTGGCTTGATAAAGCACGAAGGAAAAAGCTGAAAGATATTACCAATTCTACACAAATGACACAATTAATAAATAAACCAACAAGACTGACGTAAAAATTCACAACCTTTGATTGACCTAATTTTAGTAATATCGGATAGGGTAACCAAAACATTATAATTTGGATAACACGTTTGTCAGACCATAATCTTACTTAGTAGCCCAGAAAATTAAACAAACGAAGGTATAGGGATCAACAGCAAATTAAAAAAATCATCAAAAATTTTCTTAGCATTCCAAAGAAAAATCAAATCTTCCTTGAAATGACTTAAGCAAAATTAAACACAGTGTTTCAAAATGATAAAACCTATGACCAGTCCATTGCAGAAATATTACAACAGCTATAACAGATATTATTGCAAAATATACAGAATTGAAACAAAGAAAGTCCAATAAAAAGAGGCTGCCATGGTTTAATACCTCTCTTTGGGGCCTCATGAAACAAAGAGATATGGCCCTCAAAAAATTTCTTAAGTCAGGGCTAACACCTGATCATTACACTTATAGAAGCTTGAGAAATAAAGTCACTATACAACTTCGAAAAGCAAAGGCTAACTTTTAAATATAATAAAGGATGCAAAAGGCAACAATAAACTTATTTGGAGAAGCATGGATAAACTATTGGGAAAAGAAAAACCAAGATGTGATGACTTAAAGCTAAAAATAAATTCTGTTATCCAAAATAACAACACTGAGCTGGCAAAACATTTTAATGATTATTTTATAAATTGTGTGTCACAATTGGCAAAGAGTTTTTCTAAGCCAAACTGCACTCATGAATTCCACTGTGATGCTCATTCTTTTAAATTGAGTAATGTAGATGAAGGGAATATCTCTAAAATCATATCCAATCTTAACAATAGTAAAGCTAAAGACATATTTGGAATGGATACAGCTTTTCTGAAAGAACACAAAGAAATTTTAACACCAGTATTAACAAAAATTATAAATCAATCCATAAATGAGAGTACCTTTCCCACAATTTTGAAAACAGCCATTGTACGGCCAGTGTACAAATCAGGTGATAAGCTCCAGGTCGCAAATTACAGACCCATCAGCGTACTCCCACCCATTTCCAAAGGCTTGGAGAAAGCTGTAGCACAACAGCTGGTGGACCACCTTGACTCCATGGCAGCACTTAACCCCTTTCAGTTTGGTTTTAGGAAAGGATATTCCACTGAAACAGCATGCTGCTATCTATTAGAAAACATCAAATCAAGCCTGGATGGGGGAGGGGTAGTGGGGGCTGTTTTTCTTGATTTGCGAAAGGCTTTTGATACAGTTAACCATGAGTTACTTTTAAACGTTGTCGTATCCGTCGGCCTCCGTCGGTCTATGATGACCATGGAAGAGAATCCTAAACATCTGCTCTGCTGGAACAGCACCGCCTGTGGCTGAACAGGCCGATGCGCACCGGTGTTCTACCTTCCAGCGTTGGGCGTTGGTAGGATTCAAGCCTGGGCAGGAAGATATGGAGGACAAGATGTTACCCATGCAGCATGTCCCCCCTCTCCATGTCACTGATGAATCCAAAGGAACAGCAGGGCTGCTATAGTTTGGCACCAGCGCCGTCGCAGGAGCTGCCAGAACGATGTTGAGCACAACAGAGAACTGCCTTAGGGACTCCGACTCCGGATTTTTCCTCAGGGTTGACTCCCGAAGCTTTTCCCATGACCGGGTGTGCCGCAAGGCAGCGGAGGTTTGAAATCAGGGTTTACCTTCCCCTAGATGGGCTACCTTCCCAGGTTGACGAGCCACCATCTACCCGAAGCATCCTGAGTTTTAAGGCGGCCAAGATCGCCCTCGCCCCTTCTCCTATTAGTATAAAGCAGGTTCCGCCGGGCTTAGAGACTAAACCACACAGGCAGGCTTGAGTTGGACTTAGTTGTCAGAGGCTTTTTCGAGACGCAACGCCATTAGGAGCATTTTATGAGCACTGGGAGCTTAAACCCCAGTGCTGCTCCTGGCTATGACAACCTTGGAGACCAGACTATCAAGGTACTCTAGAGAGGAAATGTGCTGCCCAGTGGTCAGACAGCTTGGTCTCAGTCTCGCAGGTTCTTGGGTTTTTGCAACAGGATAATGGACACAAAACACACAGTCAAAAACACCCAAGAATGGCTAAGAGCGAAACATTGGACAATTCTAAAGTGGCTTTTTATGAGCCCTGATCTAAATCCTATTGAACATCTGTGGAAGGAGCTGAAACATGCCATCTAGAGAAGGCACCCTTCAAACCTGAGACAACTGGAGCAGTTTGCTCATGAGGAGTGGGCCAAAATACCTGCTGAGAGGTGCAGAAGTCTCACTGACTAGTTACCAGACATTGTTTAATTGCAGTGATTGGCCCTCAAAAGGCTGTGCAAAATATTAAGTTAAGGGTATCATCATTTTTGTCCCAGGCCTGTTTTCATGAGTTTGTTTTTTAAAATAATTCTGTTGAACCACATTCAAAAGCATTGTCTGATTTCAATGGTTAATTTTCATAGAATTTTATTTATTACCACTTTTGGTCAGATTCAAGTTATTTCTGTGACCATTGTGGGTTTTTCTTTCATTAACAGAGGGGGTACCAACAATTTTGTCCACGTGTGTATCCCAAGAACTTTAAAAACACAAAACAATTTCAAGTGCACATAAGAGGCACACATGGTTGAGGACTATTTCCCCCTAGTTTTGAAATAAATGAGGAGCCAACTTCAAGTAGGGACCAAGAGAAGGATCTGCTGAATATTTTCATAAACCCCACATACCCTTCTGCTTTTCTCCTTTTTTCCTTTCTAGTACTACTTCTTTGGTATTTAATGGCAGTTGGCAAGCCAGCTTCGAGGTGCATTACCACCACCAACGGGGCTAGAGTGTGGATAGGAGATAAGGTGCCAAGTTCTTTTAATCAAACCAGACTCCCTTAAATAGGTAATAATGTGTCAATAAATCTTTTTTATATTGTCCCCAACAACCCTGTTAATGACAGACTGTTAGTCTCAGTTTGTTCCAATGAGCAAACAGGGCATACTCTTGCAGTTCTACATTTCTCACAGTGACAGACAACATGGGTGATTGTTTCTTCTTGATTGCAGTGTATGCATTTGCCAGTTGGATGCTGCCCTATTTCATGCAGTGTACTGCTGATTTAGAGAATCCAGCCCATGCTTGACTTGATGTGTATCTTCATTGAGGATGTCTTTCACTGTTGCCCAGTGCAACCCTTTTACATTAAGGTACTTCTCAGCTGGACCTGTTGCTAGAGTAGCAACAGGCCCGGCATTAAAAAACTATTTTGGGGCTCTGATCACTGTTAGCAGCACAAATGGTCTCATGTTGGTAGTTCGGGTGAACCCAGCACCTGCAGTGTACAGGACTGGTTCTGCTTTTTTGAATACTTTTAATTAATCCCAGAGGGAAATTCCAGAGAATCTACCTGCATGAGGCAGCCACGGTGCAGCGCCAATCCCTTGACCATTCACACACACATTCACACCTAGGGCCACTTCGAGTCTCCAAATTAACCTAACTTGCATGTTTTTTTTTGGAATGTGGGAAGAAACCAGAGCACCACACAAGCATGAGGAGAACATGTAAACTCCACACAGAGGCCCTGCTGGCTGGTGGATTTGAACCCATGACCTTCTTACTGTGAGGCAACAGCGCTAACCACTACATCACCATGCTACCCATTTTTTGATGCCGACAATATTTTGTATATTGTATGCAAAACACTACTGTTCATCACATCGTTTTACTTACTATTTAGAAAATCACAGAATAGGTTGGAAAAAATGCTCCCACGGGCTGAAAATAAAACTGACCATTTCCTGCATGTCCTGGTGTCTTTGTGCTTCACCCTGAGGAGCCTGTCCTCCTCTGAGCTCCAGCTGCTCTGGTCTGAAGGGAAACCACCCAGCTTGATGCCTCTGAATAACAGGACACATGCTTTACACGCAAGTTTAAAACTTTATCTTTACGAGAGAGATGGTGATATTTTCCTCTATATTTTAAAATTAAGAGCACAGAACACTTTTGTGCATGTACATTGCATAATCTCCAGCATAGACTCACATGTAAACAAGCAACATGGCACCGACCACCATGATGAATCGGCTGAAGGAGGGAGTAGAAGTAGACAATACTGAGCAGGACGCGGCCCGGCACGAGACCACCGTGTAGAGCCAGTCCAGCCAATCCCGTTTCTGCTCGTCATCGTTTAACAACCGCCCCCCCCTGTGCGTTCATCTGGGATGGGGTTGGCCGGCTGGTTCTCCGGTAAGGGGATTGGGGCCCGCGTTTGGCCCCAGCGGCGGCTGAACAGAGCTTCGTTGGGTTTGGGGGCTGAATTGGTGAGGAGGAGGTGGACGTGGAGGAGGGGAGAGAGGCGTTGGGAGGCTGAGAGGCGGCTACTCGCTGCTTGGACTGAAAAGAGGGAGGAAGAGAAACGAAGAAAATAAAAATTATCCCAAACAAGTGGAGGCAACGTTGTATAAGAAGGTACACAATAAGCCAGGAGAGAAAACATGGTCATGACTAGTAGCAATCACTACATGCTAGCACAACAGTCTGAAGACTTCTGGTTCACTTACTACTGCATGTAGTAGTGACGTGCATACATCTGCTGCCACCACAGCATCTGGATGGGCATGTACATGGGGTGTGGGGGGATGCTGGTGGGCAGGCTGCCATTTAAAGGTATCTGGGCTGCATCCGGCCTGTGGAGGGACGGCATATTTGTCAATGCACGAATCTCAGCGCAGGCAAATAACCAACCCTCTTAAATGTGATGACCACATAATAAATATCAGTATTCCTTAATATTCCTGCCCTTGGTGAGCAAAATAATAATCTACAGTACAGTTTTCAGTCTCACATGCTCCCCACATCAGGGGTCAGCAACCTCTATTGTGGACATGAGACATTTTGATCATTTTGGAGCTGATAAAATCTGCTTATAGCAGTAAAAGGTATTCACCTTTACAAATATGTTAAGATGAAGGTCAAACAGCTGAGTGACAAGAATAAACAGGCCTATCAACATTAATAACTGGCTAGTTTTCTCTTGTCTTTTCCCCCTTAAATATGCAACTTTTTTTTCTCTTGTAAATTTGTGAAGTTTTATCTTAAATTTGCAGCTTTTGTTGTAAGTTGGAGAGGATTATTATTATTACTTATGCAAAAACACTATGTCATAAATTTGTTGTTAAAAGAAAATTCTCCTAAAATTGTCACTTTTCAAAAGATTTTTTGTCAAAGCTACATGGAGCCACTGGTTAGAGGAAAAAGAGCTAGGGGTTCCAGACCCCGGTCACAACTAATCTCCACATTTATGACAATGGATGTAACCAGTGGAGTTATGTGATGTGCTGACTGCTTGGTTTAGAACACTAGATTAATTTCTACTTTAAATGACGGCATCTCCTGTGGTTTAACTCATATGATGATGATTTGACAGGTATTTATTGTGAACTATATGATTAGGTAATTTTATTGATTTTTCCAATACGTACTTGGTGGAGAAACCCTTGTTGGCAGCAGAGGTCAGACTGATTGATCAGAGGTCAGATCATTTGGTCACCAGGTTTGTGTACATCTCAGAAAGGATTTTGGTCCACTCCTCTTTACAGATACTCTCCAAATCCTGAAGGTTTCCAGGCTGTCGCTTGGCAACTTTGGAGTTTCAGTTCCCTCAACAGATTTTCTATGGGATTAAGGTCCAGAGACTGGCAAGGCCACTCCAGGACCTTAATGTGCTTCTTCTTTAGCCACTCCTTTGCTGCCTTGGCCATATGTTTTGAGCCATTATCATACTGGAAGACCCATCCACGACCCATCTTCATTCTTCTGGCTGAGGCCAGGAGATTCTCATCCAAGATTCTACAGAACATGGCCCCCGTTCATCGGCCCCTCAATGAGGTGAGGTCTTCCTGTACCCTTAGCAGAGAAACAGCCCCAAGGCAGGGTGTTTCCACCTCCATGTTTGACAGTGGGGATGGGTGTTATTGGGGTCATGTTCAGCATTTCTCTGCTTCCAAAACACGACGAGTCGAGTTGATGCCAAAGAGCTCAATTGGTCTCATCTGACCACACCACATTCTCCAAGCCTTCTCCAAATCATTCAGGTGTTCTTTGGCAAACTTCAGGTGGGCCTGTACATGTGCCTTCTTGAGCAGGGGACCGTTGCAAGCAACGCAGGATCTCAATCTATGATGGCAAAGTGTGGTTACTAATTTGGTTTTCTTGGTGATTGTGGTCCCAACTCCCTTGATATCATTAACAAGCTCCTCCCATGTAAATCTGGGCTGATCCCTCACCTTTATCAGAATCATCCTTACCCCACGAGGTGAAATCTTGTATGGAGCTCCAGAGCTTGTAACGATTGACTGGAAACCCTATATTTTCTTCCACTTTTGAATTACACACCAACAGTGGGTCTCTTTCCTCACCAAGCTTCTTGCCGACAGTCTTGTAGCTCATCGCCGCAGCCTTGTGCTGGTCTACAATCTTATCTTCTGACGTCCCTTTGACAGCTCTTTGGTCTTGCCGATGGTGGTAGAGTTTGAATTGAGAGATTGATTCTTTGACAGTAATCTTTTATATACATAATTAATTGAGATCAGAATTACTTTCCTAAAGGGACAGGACTAATTTATGTGCCTCATGGATACATAACCAGTCTGTGTGGGTCAGAATTCTTGTTGATTCATAGGGGATCAAATACTTATTTCCCTTGATCAAATGCAAATTCATTTATAACCCTTAATTTTATTTTTTTCTGGATTCTTTTGTTGCTATTCTGTCTCCCTCTGTTAAAATAAACGTACCATAAAAATTATGGACTGTTCATTTCTTTGGAAGGGGGTAAACTTACAAATTCAGCAGGGGATCAAATACTTATTTTCCCCACTGTATATCCACTGCAGTGCATCTTGAACTGGTCCATTCACACATGACCACTGGGATCAGCAAGTTTAGACTCATAAGCTTTTATAATTTCTTAACTGTGGTTTTGGTTCTTGAACTTCAGTGAATGTTAGAAAAGGACTTTGTGTTTCCTGTGAGTAGTAACAGTTGCTTAAAAGCATTACATAAGTAAATAGTGTAAAAATAGATTTAGTACGCATTTAGCTCAGTAAAGTTTTCTTTCCCACTTGGAGGTTGTATCCTCACAGCCTTCACAACAAAGCCCCACTTCATATTTTGCCGACTTACCACTGAGGGACAGCAGCGGCAGTCTGAGGGTACTGGGTGAAGACGCCGCGATATCTCAGCCCATCGAAACTTACTGGAATAGAAGAGGCTGTCTGGCTGTTTTGAGTTGGTGTGGTGGAGCCAGAGCCGGTACTGTCAGAACTCTGCGATGAGACATGAACACAATTCATTAAATCACCAAACACACAAAACAGAACCAAATTGTTTACCAATTGTGCTATCCAGGAAATAGGAGACTGGAGCCAAGTACAACAGCTTAAAGGCTTTCACAGTTTGCATAGGAAGTCGCAGAGAGACAGCTGCTCAGTGTTTCCTGCAGAATTAGACTGCATCTGTAATTTCCCCATTGTGGGACTAATAAAGGCTTATCTTATTTTATCTTATCTTATCTGTGAGTTTAGCTGAAGCAGGAGTTGTGTGTGTGTGTGTGTGTGTGTGTGTGTGTGTGTGTGCGCGTGCGTGCCTGTGAATGGAGCCAATAAATAAACCAGACTGTCAATGACAGAGTAGCTCATTCTGGCCTAATGAAACCACCATGACAGCACATCAATACGGTGAACAACTGCCTAGGTGAAGTAGTGATTATTGTGAAATGTGGACGGACGGCTCCTTTCAGCTTCACCAGAATGAGCTAAAAACAGAAATAATCAACTGCCTCTTCAAAGCATCTCTTATTCTGTGAACAGGCCTGAATGTCTAATAATGGGCAGAGTGACGACAGTCCTTGTTCTGCTCTACAGCAACCAAGGTATAAAAATAGTGAAAATATTAAAACATGGAGGAAATCATTCAATTCAACTTTATTTATATAGCACCATTTCACAACAACAGTCATCTCACAGCATTTTCAACTGTAGGGGAAACCCCCACAATTGCAGAAAGACCCCAGCAATCAGGTGATCCCCTGTGAGCAAGTGTTTGGCGATGGTGGAGAGGAAAAACTCCCTTTTAACAGGAAGAAACCTCCAGCAGAACCAGGCTCAAGGAGGGGTAGTCATCTGCTGCGACTGGCTGGGGGGCTGGGGGGTGAGGGGATAGAGAAGATGAAAAGAACAGACATGTAGAGAGCAAACAGCACGATGGGGACTCAATCTATGGCCGAGAACATACAGATGTTAATGACCTGCAAAAAAAAAAATATTTCATTGAGAATGAAGAAAGGAGTGAAGCCCAGTGCATTATTGGAGGTCCCCCGGCTGTCTAAACCTATTAGCAGCATAACTAAGAGAGGGTTCAGAGACACATGATCCCTCCCTAATTGTAGGCTATATCAAAAAAGGAAGGTTTTAACCCTATTCTTAAAAACAGAGATTGAGTCTGAGTCCCGAATCCAGACTGGCAACTCGTTCCACAGGAGAGGAGCTTGATAACTGAAGGCTCTGCCTCCCATTGTACTTTTGGAGATTCTACGTATTACAAGAAATCCAGCATTTTGGGAGCATAGTGCTCTGTTAGGATAATAGGGTAGTATCAGATCTTTTAAATAAAAAGGGGCCTGATTGTTTAGAGCTTTGAAAGTGAGAAGAAGGATTTTCAACTTAATTCTAAACTCTATGGGAAGCCAATGAAGGGAGGCCAGAACCGGAGAGATATGATCTCTCTTTCTAGTACCTGTTAAAACTCTTGCTGCAGCACTTTGGATCAACTGAAGACTTTTTAAAGATGTTTTAGGACAACCTGATAATAAGGAGTTACAATAATCTAATCTAGAACTAACAAAAGCGTGGATCAATTTCTCAGCATCACTCTGAGACAAAATGCTCCTAATCTTGGCAATATTATGCAAATGATAGAAGGCAGTCTTTGAAATAAATTTAATATGCGAATTGAAAAACAGATCTTGATCAAAAATAACTCCAAGGTTCCTCACAGAGCTAAGAGAAAGAGTAACTGCATCCAAATGAAAAGTTTGATTTGGAAAGGCATTTCTAAGGTTTTCTGGACCAACTAGAATGACTTCAGTCTTACCTGAATTTAATACCAGGAAATTACAAGTCATCCAAGCTTCGATTTCCTTAAGACAGGCTTCTAACTTGGTTAATTGATTACTATCATCTGGCTCCATTGACAGGTATAATTGTGTGTCATCTGCATAACAATGAAAATGTATACAGTGCTTTCTAATAATGTTGCCTAACGGAAGCGTACGGTATATAAACTAAAAAGAGTAGGGCCTAGCACAGATCCCTGTGGAACTCTATGACTGAGCTTTGAGTTGAAAGAAAACTCATTACTGACATGAACAAACTGGAACCTATCAGATAAATAAGAGCTAAACCACTGCAATGAAGTTCCATTAACTCCAACATAGTGTTCTAATCTATCAAGTAGGATATTATGATCGATAGTATCAAAAGCTGCACTAAGGTCTAAAAGGACAAGTACAGAAACAAGTCCATTACCAGATGCGATAAGGAGGTCATTAGTGACCTTCACTAAGGCTGTATCGGTACTATGATGGATTCTAAACCCAGATTGAAACTCCTCAAATAAACCATTTCCCTGCAAGTGGTCAAATAATTGCGTAGCAACAACTCTTTCTAAGATTTTTGAAATGAAAGAGAGATTACAGATTGGTCTATAGTTAGCCAAAACTCCTGGATCCAGTGTTGGCTTTTTGAGTAAGGGTTTAATTACAGCAGTTTTAAAAGCCTGCGGTACATGGCCTAAAGTTAATGAAGAATTGATTATTTGAAGAATAAAGCTACCAATAAATGGGAAGACTTCTTTCAATAACTTGGTAGAAATAGGGTCTAAAAGACAAGTTGAAGGCTTGGATGAGGAAATTATTTTGTCCAACTCTAAAAGGTCAACGGGAGTAAACTCATCCAAACATATCAACTAAAGGAGTTGTAGTAGTTACTGTATTTAAGTTAACGGTGGGAAGAATCTGATTGATTTTATCTCTGATAGATGAAATCTTATTATTGAAAAAGTTCATCAAGTCCTGACTAGTAAGCTCTAAGGGAATGCTAGGATTGACAGAGTCCTGACTCTGTCAGCCTGGCTACAGTGCTGAAAAGAAACCTGGTGTAGAGACTGGGTTAATCATCTCAGACTGGATGCAGAGGGCAAACAGAGAAGGACAATGGCTATGGAAATTATGGTAAGGTGGCACGAAGACGGAGTTGGGGGGAGAAGGGATGAATGTATTGTGATGTGAGATGTCATGCAGATGTGAGATGGGTGGTTGGTGTAAAGGAGAACCCATGGTGTACTGAGACATGCTTTTCTGTGTATGACTGATGTGAGAGTGAATAAAGTCGTCTGCTATATGAACCAGTCTCGTGATTTACACTCCACACTGGTGACCCCTTGACGAATTATGGAACACGAGGCAAGAACCCTGGAGTCGGCCCGGACGGGAAGCCCCAGTAACGCGGAAAGCATCCCAGAGACGGCCCGGAGGGGAATCCCCAGCAACGCGTGCGCTGTTTCGGTCAAACTACCGGACTTTTGGCTGCACGACCTGCGGTCTTGGTTCCACCACACCGAGGCTCAGTTCGCCCTCCGGGGAATAACGGCAGACGACACCAAATATTACTAAGTGGTCGCAGCGCTGGACACTCGCACGTCTCAGCAGGTAGCGAGCCTGCTCCAACAACCTCCAGCCCACGACAAATACGGGGCTCTCAAGGCTGCGCTGACCCGGCGCTACACGCTCTCGGACTGTGAGAGGGCAGAGAGGCTCCTGAGGCGCTCCGAGTTAGGAGATGGTTCGGCGGTCGAACTGATGGAGAAGATGTTGGCGTTAATGGGCACAGACAACGGGCATTTTCTGTTTGCCCACCTTTTCCTCCGGAACCTCCCAACAGAGGCGAGAGCAGTTCTTGCCAATTCACCGTTGCTAGCCCAGGAGGCAGATCGGATCATCCTCACCACCAGAGCCCTCATAGTGAACGCGGCAGCGTCGGACCCCAGCGAGACGACCAGCGGAGGCAAGGAGCAACCGACGGTAGCGGCAGTGGAGGCCAGGAAGCGCCAGAGAAAGACACGCTCTGCTTCTACCACCGCCGCTTTGGAGAGAACGCACGCAGATGTGCGCCACTGTGTCAATTCAAGCACTCGGGAAATGCCAAGGCCGGCAGTCGGTAGCAGCTGCGACCGCCGGTGAAGAGAACAAGCTGCTCTACGTGATGGACTCGCGCTCGGGGAGACGGTTCCTCGTAGACACCGGAGCCCAGAGGAGCATCATCCTGCCGTCCTATGCCGACTGGCTAGCGGGACCTACCGGCCCCGGGCTGGCACCAGTAAACGGCTCGGGCATTAAGACTTTTGGTGAGAGAACACTGACTTTATCCCTACACGGCCGTATGTACGAGTGGACTTTTGTCATAGCGGCACTGAGTTTCCCAATCCTGGGAGCTGATTTTCTGTGTGCACATGGGTTACTAGTCGATGTTGCTAACAGGCGCCTGGTTAATGCACTGTCTTTTGATTCTCTCCCCTGTACAGCTCGAGGGGCCGGGCCAATAACGCAAGCCAATGTCACAGCTCCAGGCGGTAAGTTCCACACACTGCTCACTCAGTTCCCAGCACTCACGGTCCCGACGTTTTCGGCGGCCATCGCTAAACACAGGGTGGAACACTTTATAACCACCACCGGGCCGCCCGTTTTCGCACGACCTCAGCGCTTGGACGCAGCTAAACTGGCCATAGCGCGCGAGGAGTTTGCCAACCTGGAAAGGTTGGGCATCATCAGGCGATCAAACAGCCCATGGGCATCCTGGCTACACATGGTCCCTAAGTCCGAGGGATTGTGGTGACCGTGCGGAGATTTCCGCAGATTGAATAACGCCACAGCGCACGACCGCTACCCGATTCCTCATATTCAGGATTTTTCCGTTCACCTCGCCGGAGCACACATTTTTACTAAAATAGACCTGGTCCGCGGTTACCACCAGGTCCCAGTGTGCGCGGAGGACATACCCAAAACAGTGGTAATAACGCCGTTTGGCTTGTTTGAGTTTTTACGCATGCCCTTCAGATTAAAAGGAGCGGCACAGACATTCCAACGCATGATGGATGCGGTGTTGCGCGATCTCCCGTTTGTGTTCGTCTACCTGGATGATATCCTGGTGGCCAGTGCGCCCGAGGATGAACACGTAACCCACCTCAGGATGGTTTTCCAGAGGTTGGAGGAGCATGGGTTAATAATCAACCCGGCGAAATGCCAGTTCGGCATGACGGGGATTGATTTTTTGGGGCACCACGTCTCACCAGAGGGAGCGATACCCTTGGCGGACAAAGTGCGCACCGTGGCGAATTTTCCCCGGCCTCAGACGGTCAGGGCGCTGCAAGAATTTTTGGGGATGGTTAACTTTTATAACCGGTTCCTCCCCCGCGCAGCTCAACTCATGCAGTCATTATACGCCGCGCTCAAGAAATGGAAACCCGCGGACTGAGTCGAATGGACTCCGGAGCGAGCGCAGGCGTTCTCTGAGGTTAAAACAGCCCTGGCAAACGCCGCAATGTTGGCGCACCTGGACCCGGCGGCCCGGATAGCACTCACTACTGATGCCTCGGATGTGGCCATAGGGGCCGTAGTGGAGCAACGTGTCGTCGGTTCCTGGCAGCCGCTTGCTTTTTTCAGCAGGGCTTTGCACAACAGTGAGCGTAAATACAGCGCATTCGACAGAGAGTTGCTGGCTCTCCACCTGGCCATACGCCACTTCCAGTTCTGGCTGGAAGGACGCAGCTTCAGTACGTTCGTGGACCACAAGCCGCTAACGTTCGCGATGGCCAAGGTTTCGGAACCATGGTCGGGCCGGCAGCAGAGACAGCTGGCCGCGATCTTGGAGTTTACGACCGATATTCAGCATGTGTCGGGTAAACTGAATGTGGTAGCGGACTGCCTCTTGCGCGCAGTAGTGGCCCCGGTCTGAGTGGGGATAGATTATACAGCCATGGCCACAGAGCAGATTGGCGATACGGACGTGCGCGCGTTCCAGTCTGGACCAACAGGGTTAAGGCTGGAGAGCAGAGTACTGTAAGACAGCAAGCCCCCCCTAATCTGCGACGTCTCCACGGGACGCCCGCGCCCGGTGGTCCTAGTCGCTTGGCGCCGCTGCGTGTTTGAATCAGTTCACGCTCTGGCGCACCCAGGGGTGCGCGCGTCAGTCAAAATGGTGGGAGTGAAGTCCGTTTGGTCAGGCCTGCGCAGGCCTGCGCAAACAAATGAAAGAGTGGGCTGCAGCCTGCATAGCGTGCCAACGAGCCAAAGTACACAGACACACGAAGGCTCCTTTGGAGCCGTTTCGTATCCCGGCTAAGAGGTTCGACCACGTTCACGTGGTCCTCTTGGGCCCCCTCCCACCATCGCAGGGGTGCACACACCTTCCGACAGTGGTGGACCGCACCACACGCTGGCCAGAAGCAGTCCCGCTGGCGGCAACAACATCCGCGGACGTGGCGCGCGCTTTTTTGACGATATGGGTGGCACGTTTTGGAATCCCGTCGGACATTACATCCGATAGGGGCCCTCAGTTTGTTTCAGATCTCTGGTCCGCGATGGCCCGTAGCCTGGGTGTTGCAATTCATCGCACAACCGCGTACAACCCACAGGCCAATGGGTTATGCAAGCGTTTTCATAGGTCACTGAAAGCAGTGCTCAGGGCTTTGCTGACGGATGCAAATTGGGTAGACCGGTTGCCGTGGGTTTTATTGGGGTTGCATTCCGCACCAAAAGAGGATTTGGAGGCTTCCCCGGCGGAGCTTGTTTTTTCTCAGCCGCTGCAACTGATGGGGGAATTTTTGCCAGATAATCCCGCGCCGGACAGCTGCCCGTTTCAGCGTTTGCAGCATAGCTGCCGGGCCCGGCCCACCACTGTTTTCCACGCGCTTTTGTGCCAAAAACTTTGAAGGACACGGCGTTCGTGTTTGCCAGGCACGATGCCCACCGCCCTCCGTTGCACCCACCCTATGATGGCCCGTTCAGAGTGCTGGAAACAGGGGACAAACATTTTTTGTTAGACTTGGGGGGTCATCGGGAGAAAATATGCATAGACAGACTTAAGCCCGCCTCTGTGGTGGCGGACGAGCAAGTGTTGTTGGCTCAGGCCCCTCGGCGCGGAAGACCCCCACTGAGAACTCCCCAGGTAAACGATTCATCAGAGAAGCCACACGGGCAAGTCGAAGGTTTCACCCCCCCTCGCCATGGCCCACCCGCTGACAAACACACCTCCAGGAGCCCCCCGCCGGCACAGCAGCGCCGCGGAGGCGGTAAACCCCCGTTACAGCAGATATGGGAGGAGACTGAAGCCAAAAGGTCGTGAGGACTGAAACTCGGTCTGAGATTCTTGGGGGGGGGGGGGGTAGAGACTGGGTTAATCATCTCAGACTGGATGCAGAGGGTAAACAGAGAAGGACAATGGCTATGGAGATTATGGTGCGGTGGCAGGAAGACGGAGTTGAGGGGGAGAAGGGATGAATGTATTGTGATGTGAGATGTCATGCAGATGTGAGATGGGTGGTTGGTATAAAAGGAGAACCCATGGTGTATTGAGACATGCTTTTCTGTGTATGACTGATGTGAGAGTGAATAAAGTCGTCTGCTATATGAACCAGTCTCGTTATTTACACTCTCCACACTGGGATTATTCTTGTTCTCTTCTATTAATGTAGAATAATAGCTCGTTCTAGCTTTTCTAAGAGATTTTTTATAAATTAACCCCTTGAACTCCGGGATTCCGGGGGCGGTCACGTCTCTGCGTCATAGTGTGCCTCAGTGCACACTGAAAAAAAAAAAAGCTGCATTTCCGTTCTTCCAGTACAGACACAGCCGCAAACAGAAAGCCAAAGGAGTGTTTTGATT
The DNA here is from genome assembly GCA_020510985.1 of Pholidichthys leucotaenia. Lineage (NCBI taxonomy): Eukaryota > Metazoa > Chordata > Actinopteri > Cichliformes > Pholidichthyidae > Pholidichthys > Pholidichthys leucotaenia. The sequence continues at coordinate 69,579,853 of CM035849.1, read as the reverse complement.
GGTTTAGATTTGATTGACCTCTCATTCGACTAATAAGAGCCTTGAATTGGGTTTCTGAAACCTTGAAGAACCAATGACTGAAAACCTAGCAAGAAGGACCTGCCTACCAACGACAGCAAATACAACGAGCCAATTGAAGCAGAGAAGTTCGACAATTGAAACGCGTGTGTCCCGTGCGTAAAATCTGTTTTGTCTAAGCCGCTGGGTGACACACATTGAGACCTGTGTGTAACGGTAGCATTAGCCAGTCTTTTTTTATTACTACTGTTCTTATTTGTTTTGAAAAATTGTTCGCCAAAACCGCAATCATGGAAGCGGAGATGGTTTGATCGGGTCGGGTGACCAGAACCACGAGTCCCAACCGGACCAGCTTCATGTTCGTCTGACAATGAGGAACAGATGTTCGCCAACGACACTGCTGTTGTGGACAGGTAAGTGTTATAAGCTAAATTATTCTTTATCAATGAAAATAGTAATAAAAATGACTTTTGACCGATCGGTAATTACAACGGTCCGTCATGGACACAAGATTGTTTGTGCGCCGAGCTCCTTTGTAGCAGGGGAAGGGGAGGGGTGTTATCCTCTACATTGCAGATATTTTAGTAAAATTTTTATTGCACTGTAGGTTATTTTTTCTTGTAAAACAAGGCCAAACATTTTTTACGTGGTATGTTTCTTTGTGTGTCGGGGGGCTAGTTTGTTCATTCATTCATTCATGAATGAACAAACAACCCACCCCCCACACACACACACAGCCCTGAGTGTCACCTTTCATTAGAACCCAAGATGAAGCTTCTATGTTGAAGCATTCAAAAGTTATAGACGTTTTTCCAAACTGTGCCATTTGGCACAATTTGGCACAGTTCAAAAACGCCTGGGAACAACCTGAGAAACAAGCTGTGTAATATATTCATTTTTTGTGGTATTGTTACAAAATTTTGACCTGAGCTTGATAACACTTGGTTCTACATTTCTGTTGCATTTTCCAGCCAGTATCTGACAGCTGTGTGTTATTTGCAAGCAGTTGTATCTAAAAAAAAAAAACACCCAGGCAAACTTTATTTTCTTCAAATTCAGTATGTTTAGATGACTGTTACTCAGTGGCAGGAGCACTTAGAGAGATTATGACTGTTTTGACAAAAAATTCAAAGTGTTTTCTTTTAAATGAGACCAACCCCATGAAGATGCTGCAAAGGGTTGAAGAACAGCTTTTGATTTACTTTGGGTATGTTATTTTTAGGCGTTTTTAGGGAAATTGACCAGAGTTCAAGGGGTTAAAAGATGATTTCTCCAAGCTAAATAGATTTCATCTAAATTAGTGGAACGCCATTTTCTCTCTAATTGACGAGTCTTCTGTTTTAACCTATGAGTTTCTGTGTTGAACCAAGGAGTTAGAAATCTCTGATTAGACTTTTTCTTTTTTAAAGGGGCCACCATGTCTAGATTCTGATGCAGAGAAGCTGTAACACTATCTACCATTCTATCAATTACAGAAGGAGTAAGCTGTCTATAGCTTATTTCCATTGTGTTGACACATGGCATAGAGGAAACAATCTGCATAAATTTGGTAACAACATCATCTGAGGCATCTACTGTAGTAATATTTTTTCTTTAGGAGCCAAATAGTCACAAATAGTAAAATCAAAGGTTAACAGACAATGGTCTGACAGTACAGGGTTATGAGGAGACACTACCAGATTTTCTATTTCTATGCCATATGTCAGAACAAGGTACGGTATGGTGAAGATAATGGGTAGAATTTCCTACTTTCTGAGAAAATCCCATCGAGTCTAATATTGAATTAAATGCCATATTAAGGCATTCACTATCTACATCTACATGTATATTAAAGTCCCCTACTATAATTATTCTATCTGATTTCAGCACTCAATCAGCTAAGAATTTGGCAAATTCGGATAAAAACTCTGAGTAGGTTGATGGAGGACGATACTATGGCAAATAAAATTGCGTTTAACCTAAAATTGCTAAAATGCCCAATACTGAGGACCAGGCCCTCAAAGGAATTATAACATGATTTTTGCTTTATATCAACTAGTAATTTGGAATGGTAAATTGTTGCTACTCCTGCTCCACGACCAGAACTTCTGGGATTTTGACAGTTTAAATAACCAGAGGGAGTTGATTCATTTAAACCAACATAATCCTCTTGCCCTAACCAAGTCTCTGTATGGGATTTCAAATCAATCTGATGATCAATTAACAGATCATGGACTAGAAGAGACTTGGGAGTTAGAGACCTAATATTTAACAAACCGCATTTAATTTTTAAATTATGAGAAGGAACAGAGGCCAAATCATTCAATTTAGAGGCTTCATGTTTAATTTGAGTTTTACCAACTTTTTGTTTAATCACTTTGGGATGCTTACACATTATATTTTTATTTACTTTGGAGGGAGCAGACAATGATTCTCTGATGGGGAAGACGGGCTAAGTTGAGGGGTGGCGGATGAAGAGGAGCTGCAGAAAGATGTGTAAGACTGTGACTCTGCTTCCTGGTCCCAACTCCGAGTAGTCAAGGTTTTGGAAATTTGGATAAAAATGATGCCAGATTGTTAAATAATTGAGACGCACCATCCAAAGTGGGATGGATACCGTCTTGTCTAATAAGACCAGGTTTTCCCCAAAATGAGTTCCAATTGTCTATGTAGCCCACATTGTTTGCAGGACACCACACAGACAGACAGCGGTTAAAGGATGACAAGCGGCCAAACATGTCATCACTGGTCAGACTGGGGAGGGGCCCAGAGAATACTACAGAGGCAGATATTGTTTTGGCAAAGTCACACACCGATTTCACATTAAATTTTGTGACTTCCAATTGCCGGAGTCGGATGTCGTTAATGCCGGCGTGGATAACAATTGTGGAGTATTTACAGTTACTTTTAGCCAGCATTTTCAAATTTGACTCGATGTTGCCTGCTCTGGCCCCAGGAATGCATTTGACTATGGCCGCTAGAGTCTCTAGGTTCACATTTCTGACTATAGAGTCGCCAATGATCAGAGTTTTTTCCTCAGCAGGTGTGTCGCTGAGCGGGAAAAAAGCGATTAGAAATATGAACAGGTTGATGGTGAACCGGGGCCTTGCGACTTTGCTTCCTTCTCACAGTCACACACCCAGTCTCCTCACTGCTAAGGAGGACCGGAAGACCGCTAGCAGGCCGCCCTATGCTAGGGTGCTCCACTGCAGCTAAGGGGCGTCCGTCATTATTAACTGGCGCAGACGGTGTTTCAATGCAGAGAAGCTGGGATTCCAAATCACACAACCTTGCCTTGAGCGCCTCAAAAAGACAACATTTATTACATTTATTGTTATCACTAAAAGAGGCAGAGGTGTAGCTAAACATCTAACAGAGAGAGCACACCAGAGAAGGAGAGGAAGGAGAGCTAGTAGCCATAGCTAGTGGCTAACCCGAAGCAAACAAAAACACAGATGAAAGGTGAACAGAAGGCTAAAGAAGGTGATTAGGTGACACTGAGTGTGCACACAGGTGCAAGAGGCTTGATAAACGGAAGTGAGAGCCAACGGTAGATGGAAGAAAGTGATTAAAATACAATTAAAGGCAAAAATCCTCAGAAGAATGAGGAGAGCTAACCACCAGAGCAAACCACACAGACAGCCAGCAATACAGGAAGTGACGATACGTTACCACAGGAAATCATGTCTGTCTACTCACATTAGAGCCAGAAGCAGAAGAGCTGGAAGGACTCTGAGGCATAGGCGAGCCGGGAGGACTGTGAGAGGTACAGACTAGATGCACCGTGTGGTATTCATCCTGCTGCAGGTCGACAAGGCCGGCGACAGATCCAGTGATGTGGGAGGAGGCAGGAACATAAAGATACAAAGAAATAACAGAGAGAGAAAATGGATTAGACTGGAAATGACCAGAAATGAGACAATGCTCACCCTTTGTTGGGTGGCACACATCAGATCAGCTATTGTTCCCCAGGCAGCCTGTTACAGTCCCCTCACACATGGATGCACAGAAACAATGACTCAACAAGGACAGCTACAGAGGAGGAAATAAGTTGCTGAATTCCTAATTTCAGCTACTACTGACCAATGTTTTGGTGATGCAATGAAATATTTTTGTGTAAACAAAATTTTACCTTTGTTAAAGAAGAACTATGCAAGATTTTCACCTTGAAATAATATATAAATAAATGTTTTCAAAATTATTTTGATAGTCCATCAACCTTTGACCAAGTCAATATTGTTTACCCCCTTAAGTGCAAGTTGTGCACCTGTGTCGATACAACGCAGCTGCGACAGCGTCGACACGGCGTCAGTGCAGCAGCAATGTACGTTCCCATTGCGTCACCCGACGTGCACCTTTCCGGAGAAGGAGAGGTGCACATCGACGATGCAGACCATAAGAGCTGTGATTGGTCCGCTTTGTCTCCTCCTTCACATTTCCTGGTTTTTGCTGCTGCTCCGCTCTGCCTGTTCATGAAGGCACAACTTCCAAAGTGAGTCGGTTATACCATTGTATATTCCTCAATATTCAAAAGAATATTGAGGAAGTAATCACATACAGAACATTTTGTGCTTCGTCATAACCCCAGTAATTACAGATTGTCAAATAATGGCAGTGGCTGCACACATTGTTTTCTCCGACTTCTTTTTTTTTTTTACTCTGTGCAACGATTGTATGAAAAGGTGCTTTTTCTTAACATTTATTAGTTCAATTCAACTTTATTTACATAGCACCATTTCACAACAACAGTGAACTAGCGCCATTTCACAACAACCACCCACCATCTGGATGCATGCCATCGGACCTGCCTCTGTAACATCCTCGGCATCCGATGGTTCCGCTACACCACCACTTATTAAATATGTATTTTTATTACCAGCAGCATGTTTGCACCCGGTACTCTAGGAGCTTCCACAGCACATGGTGCTGCCGCGTGTGACGCACTCTCTCCAGACGGAGACCAGCAGGCAGTTAGTGGTGAAACCATTTAGAATCCTTGTTAAATACAGCTGTAAAAGTGAGCACTGAAATGGCACAGAACATGTTATTTCCTTCTGAGTGTGGTGTGTGTATGATCCTGACTGTGCATGCTCTGTGTATGAGCTCCGAGAGCAGCTTGTTTGAACGAGATTTTTCGGACAGCGGAAAAAAAATCACAGCAGACAAGAGCCACGCAGGGTCCTGTGTGGAGACTGTCCTGCTTATAAGCTGAATGTTACTGCAGTCTCCAGTCCACACACCCCTTAGTTATCGCCACTGCTTTATGAAAATGATGGTTTTTTTTTTTAACATAATCAGCAGTTCATGCCTGTATAAAGAGCGGAGCTCCGCACAGTTGTAACACAAGCGCATAAAGTTGAGAGCGAGCTACAGTGAGACTCACAGCTTCCCTCATTTGCCACATAAGTTATAAACCCTGTTTTAAATTATGAATCCACAGGGTCTGCAGTCCCTGAGGCAGACAGGGAGATACTAAAAGAAAAACAGCACATACAGAAAGCAATTCAGGTCAGGTTTCAGAAACTGTTGTCACTGAAACAAGCAGGGAGTAAGTTTAAAAGGTAAAAACTTTTTTTTTGTATTTTGTATACTTTATTAATCCCAGAGGGACATTACAGGGCATCCACCTGGATGGATGAGGCAGCCATGGTGCAGCGCCAATCCCTTCACCATTCACACACACATTCACACCTAGGGCCATTTTAGAGTCTCCAATTAACCTAACTTGCATGTTTTTGGCCTGTGGAAGGAAACCGGAATACCTGGGGTAAACCCACGCAGACACGGGGAGAACATGCAAACTCCACACAGAAGGGTCACTGATGGTCAGGGGTGGAATCGATCCCATGACCTTACTGTGCTGCCACAGTGCTATACAAAATCAAATCAAAATGCCACCTAGATGAAGTCCTCGCTATTCTGGTCTTTTGTTCAGAAGTTAGGTACACAAAAATCTTAAGAGGTGGGGGTGCAGAACCATGGATAATTTTAAAAACCAACTGTATATCTGCATACATGATCATATTTTCAAAGCTTATCTTGTGTTTGGCAAGTATACCACAATAGTGATACTGTTGTGTCTTCTTATCCAGAATTTTGATGGACTGTGTATACAGGGATTCCAAGGGTTTCAGAGTCTGTACTGTTGGCTTGTGACCAACATGCGATGCAATAGGAGAAATGTGTCAAAATCATGGCATTCAGAAAGGTTTTTGGTCCTTTTAGAGTAAGATTCTGATGCAACGAAAGTGTGCAAGGTTATATTTCAGATTGTGGCCCATCCGCACTTTTTAAAGCTGAGCGTGGCGCCCAAATAATTAAACTCTGTTACATTTTCTATATTTGCTCCATTTATAGTTATACTCGGATAGTGCATATGATTTTGTTTGTTGGTAAAATACATGGTAGCCGTTTTCCCTACGTTCTATGTGGGTACTATCAGATCTTTTAAATAACAAGGGGCCTGATTATTTAGAGCTTTGTAAGGGAGAAGAAGGGTTTAAACTTAATTCCAAATTCTATGGGAAGCCATTGAAGGGAGGCCAGAAACAAAGAGATGGGATCTCTCTTTCTAGTACCTGTTAAAACTCTTGCTGCAGCATTTTGGATCAGCTGAAGACTTTTTAAAGATGTTTTAGGACAGCCTGGCAATAAAGGGTGACAATAATTTAATCGAGCGCTAACAAAAACGTGGATTAGTTTCTCAACATCACTCAGACAAGATGCTCCTAGTCTTAGCAATATTACACAAACAATAGAAAGCAGTCTTAGAAACAAGTTTAATATGTGAATTAAAGAACAGAGCTTAATCAAAAATAACTCCAAGATTCCTCACAGTACTATTAAGAGAACGAGTAACCCCATTGAAAGTAAGAGCTTGATTTGGGAAGGTATTTCTAAGGTTTTTTGGACCAACTAGAATGACTTCAGTCTTATCTGAATTTAATAGCAAGAAATTACAAGTCATCCAAGCTCTGATTTCTTTAACGTACACAGTCACACGACTCCGGACCCTGGAAGATGTGCAGTTAGCACTATTTGGAAGCAGCAGAACATGACAGAAAAATTAACTATTTGAAAAGAAATGCGGTGTCCGTTAGGGGTGGAAGAAATAACTTTTCCAATGCATCTCGATGCAGACGTGAACGATTCTGAATTGATCCACAAATGTCAGAAATAATAATGTAATTAATTTGGCTGGAATGAAGAAGTTGGCAGCCGGAACGAAAAAGTCGGCACCGGTATATAGGGCTAGTGCGTATGATGATATATATCGGATGACGATATAAAAATGTCTTATCATTTCATAGGAAATACTCTATCGTTTATATCGTATTTAAAATGCACTACTCCCCGTTTATTCAGTTAAGCTCCTCCACCTACTCTTGTCAGTGCCCCGTTTTCTCCTCTGCCGCGCTCACAGCGGAACAGGTGTGTTGTAGGTGGGTAACATTCAGATCCGGATGGATGCTAAATGCTTACTCAAAACTACCAGATTCAGATAAGCTGCTACTCCTGTTCTGTCAGGGATATGGGGACTTTTCTACCAACTGTGACTGCATCAGAGAGGATAGTTCGCCTTGACCTCATTTTAATAGGAGGTAAGTAACGTTAACACCACTAGTGCATACCCATGCATACCCGTAGAAACCAAGTACAAGCAAGTATATCTGCATGCCCGCAGAAAGCAGGTGTAAGCAAGGATTTCTGCAATGCCCGTAGAAAGTTACTGTTACCATTGCAACAGTAACCATGGTAATGCCTGCCTTTGATCTTTGGCATGGTTACATGTGAACAACTCCTTTCATGGTCGTGTCCAGAATTCTATGACCTCAAATCAGAACATAGTGTGTCTATGATGTTATAGCTCTGTCATAGCTATGAACGCCCATAGCTCCCCTATGGACGTTCATTAAAGATTTCCCCTCTTAAACTTCCGCATATCTGGGGAGGCTGAAATTCGGGAATGCACACCCTCGTAACCTCAGCAAAGCAAGTACAAAATCTGAGGCCAGTCCGATGAACGGTTTGGGAGATGTGCACAGAACAGACAGACAGACAGACAGACAGACACACACACACACACACAGATTCCTTCTTCTTCTTTTAGATTTGATTGGCGGTTGGCAACTAGCCTACAGGTGCATTACCGCCACTGACTTGATTATCATCACTCTATATCTTTGTATAAGGAGCTCTTATAAGGAGTTCTGAACAACTCCGTATGTGTGAAAAAAATTATCTGTCCTTGGACTGTGTCCTTGGGGGCGTCTTCCTATGATGCCTGCATTTGATCTTTGCTTATGGCATAGCGAGTCCTATGATCTTTGCTGATGCCATAGCGAGTCCTATGATCGTGAGCGATGCCTGCATTTGTTACATAGGAACATCATAGGACATCCTGCAGAGATCACAGGAACATCATAGGCGGTCCTATGAGCTTTGGCCGTGACACACTGACAGACACACACACACACTGACAGATTTCTTGAATTTATAGAGTGATGTCCAATTACAAAATGCTAAATGATGGTGCCAAGTTGTGCTAACTGGAAACCGCAGCAAACCATCTTTTTTTTGGCTTAAATTACGGCTGAGTTTCTTAGTTTTGTCTGAAAATTTTTTTACTGAAGCTGCAAAAGTGCATGATGGTGACATGCATGCAAAATAAATAATCAATACATTAAAAATGGGGCAGAGGAGCAAGTTGGCTCTTAATGTAATTTATTTGATTCCTAATCATTTTAATTAGTCAAGTATTGATAATGAATAAAGTTAAAGTCATCACATATATTTTATTACCTTTTGTGTCTTTGATTTTCAGATCACGACCAATCTGAAATATTTTTATTGAGAAGCAAACAGGTTAAATCAGGCCAGAATGGCAGGCTGCAGGTCTACACTTAAATTTTGACTGATTTAAACTAACAGCTAATTTGTATCTGTAGGCAACAGCCATGGGTAATTTTCTCATTTTCAGACATTTTTTATGTTATCTGTTTTGTTCCTTTTTTTGCCTTTCTCCTCTGGCTCAGGAAATATTTAACTTACTGATGTTTACATTTTATTCGTATATGATTTACAAGAAAACTCTGAAATTTATGAAAATCAAGTCTCAAACGCACATTAAAAAACTATCAACACTGCAAAATTATGAGGGAAAACGGTACATGTAAAAAAGTTAAAAAAGGTCTTTTTTATATGACTAGTGCCTACCTGTGCATGCCCACAGCACTCGTTCAGTGATGCCTGCCCTTGATCTTTGATTGTGTCATAGCGAGTCCTACGATCATGAGTGATGCCTGCCTTTGTTACATAGGAACATCATAGGACATTTTACACACAAGGAGTCGTTATACAGAGGAACATTATAGGACTTCATGCAGACATCATAGGAACATCATAGGCAGTCCTATGATCTTTGGCCGTGACACACACACTGACACAGAGATTTTTTTGAATTTATAGAGTGATTGGCCCATGCATACCCGTGCATGCCCATAGAAAGCAAGTGTAAGCAAACATTTCTGCATGGCCGTAGAAAGCAACAGCAACCATGGTGAAAGCTGCGTTGGATGTTTGACGTCACCACTCATTCGTTGATGCCTGCCTTTGATCTGTGATGCCTGCCTTTGATCTTTGATAATGTCATAGGGAGTAGTATGATCATGAGTAATGCCTGCCTTTGATTTTTGATGATGTCATAGCAACTCCTATGATCGTGAGTGCAGCCTGGCTTTGATATCATAGCAAGTCCTATGATGTTTTAGCGAGTGCTATGATCGTGACATCATGACATCACTATAAATTCAAGAAATCTCAGTGTGTCAAGATCACCTGTAATCTGTCAGTGTGTCTGTGTCTCGAACGCCTACATCATAGGAAATCATGCAGACATCATAGGAACATCATAGGCGGCCTATGATCGTGACACACTGAGATTTCTTGAATTTATAGAGTGATTAAACTGTAGAATTTACAGAAAATGCTTATTATGATATATATCATCGCGTCATAAGATGACATATTGTGATATGAATTTTTTGTCATATCGCACAGCCCAACGGCGGTGCCTGGGCAGGTACCGGCGGAGAATAAATCAGTTGTGGCTGCCGCAACTGACCAGAATACCATTGAGTAAGCAATGTCAAAACTTCCAAACAACTCAGAAAGGGCAAAGCAAATTATAAAAATATATTGCTGCTTTTATTCCCAAGGATTTATGCCTATATTCCATCATCAAGAACCAGTGCTTTCGCACTGTGATGCGCACTGTAGAGCCGAGGTACAACGTCATAATATTTTGTGTAAAACTGTTGGAAAGGCTTTTCCTGGTCACCAACAAGTGTAAAAAAATATAGATGTATGTAAGATAAGACAACTAAGCTGATCCAGAGAAAGTTTTGGCTCCGTTTCTGCTTTCAGAAGACTTTTCTTCTCCACCGCTGCTGTTCATCAGCGCTGGCTGCCCCCAGATGAAAATCCACAAAATAGGTACGTGGGACTATAATGTTCTGAATTTAGAAAAATTCAAATTAAAAATTTTGAAAATTATGAATCAGTTTGGAAATCACTGGATTGAAAATGTATTTGTACAGACTGGATCCCAGGGTCCACTTGGGGTGCTCACTTGGTCAGGGGCCCACTTGACCTGTTCCCAACACAGCCATTCCCACTCTCTGCAATGAGACCAAAGCCGAAGTCATGCAATCACTGAAGACAGCGGGTAGGATTGCTATCACGTATGAAGCGTGGACATCCATTGCCACTGGATTATTTGTAATAATTCAGAACTCCTTATACAAAGATATAGAGTGATAAAAGAAGAAGTAGTCGGTGGCGGTAATGCACCTATAAGCTGGTTGCCAACCACCAATCAAATCTAAAGGAAGAAGAAGATGATGCAGCAAAATTGTCTGGGTTTTTGGACTGAAGGACTCACTGATTGCACATAACAGAAACTTTCATTAGAAGTTTAACATTTCTGTTAGAAATTTGAAGTATTTCTGACTGAAGGATTAGTTACTTGCTGCACATTACAGAATGTTTGTTATACAGCGGGGAAAATAAGTATTGAATACGTTAACATTTTTCTCATTAAACATATTTTTGATGGAGCCACTGACCTGAGATTTTCACCAGATATCAGTGACAACCCAAGTAATTCAGACATACAAAGAAATCAAGGCAACTGTGTTCACAAAACAAGTTATATTTAATAAAGTGGAATGAAACAGGGAATAAGTATTGAACACGCTTGGGGAAATTCTAATATTCAGTAGAAAAGACTTTGTTGGTAATAACAGCTTCCAGATGCCTCCTGTATGGAGAAATTAGGGGCAGGCATTGCTCAGGAGTGATTTTAACCCATTCTTCCACACAAATTGTCTTGAAATCTTGAAAGTTCCATGCGTGTCTTCCTGAACTCTGATCTTCAGTTCATTCCATAGATTTTCAATTGGATTCAGGGCAGGTGACTGACTGGGCCATTCTAGCAGCTTTATTTTCCTTCTCTGGAGCCAGCTGAGCATTTCCTTGGCTGTTGGTTTGTGATCATTGTCTTGCTGAAATGTCCACCCTCGTTTCAACTTAACATCTTGGCAGATGGCAACAGGTTCTTATCACGGATGTCTCTGTACATTTATCCATTCATCTTTCCTTCATTTATATGAAGGCTGCCTACATCATATGCTGAAAAACATCCCTAGACCATGATGACCCCACCTCCATACTTCACTGTTGGTATGGTGTTTCTGGGCTGATGTGCAGTGCCATTTCTCCTCCAAACATGTTGGGTGTTGTCATCCAAAAAGTTCAGTTTTGGTCTCATCTGACCAGACTATATTCTCCCAGTATTTCACTGGCTTGCCCAAATGTTGTGCAGAAAATTTCAAACGACCTTCAACGTGCTTTTTCTTCAGAAATGGAGTCTTGTGAGGTGAGCAGACATAGAGCCCATGTCGCTTGAGTGTATTACTTATTGTTTTCTTTGAAACAGCAGTACCTGCAAACTCCAGGGCTGTGTTCGGAATGTTCACTCACTCCCTCCCTCCCTACTTGCTATATAGTAAATTTTGATATAGTGGACTATATAGTAAACTCAATATAACAATAAAATTAACAGCTTTTGGACACTACTGGGCTTGTTTTCATGTTGCGGTTAATGACATCATCATGGTGAGACAGTAAAACATAACTAATGGTGGTAAAAAATGAATTCCTGCATGTAATTTGTAGTAAATATGTATTAAATCCAATCGTTTTTGCTGAAATAAAAAATATAAATACCTTAAGGTAGTTTATGTTGTGATGTGAAGGTCTCCTCTCACTGCTCTGTTAGCTGTGCATTGCAAAATGGGATATATTGGCTAATGTAGTGACCATCCGTTGTACACTACTTTTCAAAATGCATTGTGGGATATTTTGAGTGTACTATATAGTGAATGAAATCTTCAAGTAAGATTTCGAACAGCACTACAAAATGGCTTTGAACACAGCACAGGTCTTTCTGAAGCTCTCCACGAATGGTCTTTGGCTCTTGGATAACTCTTCTGATAATTCTTTTGACTCCTCTGTCAAGAATCTTGTGAGGAGCTCCTGGTTGTGGCCGGTTTATTGTAAAGTGATGTTCTTTCCACTTCTGAATGATGGCTCCAACAGTGCTCACTGGAACATTCAGCAGTTTAGAAATGCACCTGTAACCAATGTCATCATATTTTACAACAATAAGGTTGTGAAGGTCTAGAGAGAGCTCTTTGCTTCTACCCATCATGAGTTCTTTGTGGTGTGATAAGCCAATATTCGCAGACCTTTTTAAAGGCTGTCAGGACTTAACTAGCTGAAATTAATGTGCACTGTTGGGGATGGGATGGCTTCCTAAATTCTGATGGATTTCAGCTGGTTTCTTGCCTTTCTATGCCTTTTTGCACCTCTTTTTCTTCATGTGTTCAATATTTATTCAATCAATCAATCACTCAATCATTCTTTATTTCGGATAGATTAAAAGTACAGATTAAAAGAAACAGAATAATATAACAAAGGGGGAAGAAAATCCAACAAGGTCAAATTAGACAATAACTCCTCTGATAACATAAGTTATCCGAAATGGGTGATGGCTGAAGCCGCAGCTTATATTGCCCACTCATATTCCATCCAAGAATTCAAAAGAAAAGCAAAACAAGAGTGATTACAATTCAGAACAAAGCTAAGACAAAATGTGACCAAAAAAAACCCAACAACAACAACAAAAAAACAACTAGGGAGCAACACAACGCAGACTGGATATGGCAATCCTTATGTGATTTTACATGTCATCTTGTATATATGTTTGGAGTATTTCTTCCTTTAGTTTTTGTTTAAATTGTCCAAGCGTTGTACATGATTTTAATTCAGGTCCAAAATCGTTCCATAATCTGACTCCTTGCACTGAAACACAGTGTTGCTTGGTGGTAGTTCTCACTGAAGGTTTTTGAAATATACATGTTCCTCTGAAATGATATTGTTTTTCCCTTATTTGGAACAGCTTTTGGATATTTGTGGGCAGTGATAGAGTCTTCACTTTAAACATTATTACTGCAGTTTTAAAGTCAACCAGATCTTTCAACTTGAGAGCTTTTAATTTAAGAAAAAGTGGGTTGTTATCCCCTGTGTCATTCCACTTTATTAATTATAATTTGTTTTGTGAACACAGTTGCCTTGATTTCTTTATATGTATGGATTACTTGGGTTATTACTGATATCTGGTAAGAATCTCAGGTCAATGGCGCAATCAGAAATATGTTTAATGAGAAAAATGTTGATATGTTCAATACGTATTTTCCCTGCTGTAAGTCTTGTTAAAATTTAGGATACTCTGAAGTCTGTGTTATAGCAGCAAATGTGCTGCTACAGTTGCCCTTTTCATGTTGTTTTTTTGAAACATTAAGATATTGCAAATGCTTTAAAAGTAAGAAGTTGTCACACAATGGGAGAAAAAAAATCCTGAATAGAAAAAAAAGGTGCATTGAGAATTGTAATCAGCTCAAGTCAGAGCCCCCTGAATCATAATGGGCTTGAATCGTTGAGTGCCTAAAGATTCCTACCCCTAGTGCCTGTATGTCGTGTCCATAGTGTTTGTAATCCCTGTGTGGTGATAACATAATCGTGGCTGCATAAAGGATTCTCTCAATGCAACTAACAAGGTAATTAGCCGCCACCACGAGTCACGTGACCCACAAACCCTGGCAGGTACATAAACATTGACTTCTGCTCTTTAGTTATGTGTGTGAAATTATTATATTGTGCTCATTTACTACAGAATCACTGCAGTGATATATTCCCAGAGCAGGAAAAACGCATTTGGTGGACACGCAGCCTTCAGGTCAGAATGCCCAGATCTACTTTACTATACTTCAATCTTAATTTGTAGTATAAAAATGATCCCATATACATTTAAAATAAAACAATAACAGTAATATTTTATGTTTCACTTGTTCATTAAAAAGTATCTCATCTGAATTCATGCAATGTAGTTCTTCTGACATTCATATTAGTACACCTCAGTAAATTAGAGCACTGAGGGTAAAGTTTTTACAGCATAATTCAAAAAGTTGAACTTTATACTTAATAGTCATTACAGACATTGTTTGTGAAAGTTAAAGTTTCTGAAATTTTTGAATACAAATCACACTATTCTAATTTACTGAGATGCACTTCTATTTTGTATCATCGAATCAGCAAACGATTACTTATTTAACATCCAAAAAAAGGTCCTTGTTAACTTAAATGAATGTAAAGTGGTAAAATATATTTTATTCATGAAAAACAAACACCTACATACATTCAACTGAGTAAAGGAAAAACTACTTCAGTGACTCTTACCTTTCTTAGCACATCTCTGAGCTGCAGGTGGTCTTGAAGGAGCTTTCCTGAGTACACCAGCCGCTGGTCTTTGGACAGCTATGACACAAATATGGTGAAACAAATAAATGACAAGTGGACCAAGAACAGGTTTGACAAGTGGACCAAGTGGACAAGTGGACAAGTGGACCAAGAACAAATTTTTGTATGAAATTTTTCTAGCAGGCATTCATGCCTGGCCCAGCTGTGTTTTTAAATAGCACAGTGGGTATTCTGTTAACAAATCTGAACCAGACCGTTAATAACAGAGTAGCTCGTTCCGGCCTGACAAAATCACCCCGGGAGTGCCCAGATCTCCTGACGTTTGATCTTGAACACAACTTGAATGCATACTCACCTGAGGGTCACTGTGAGTGAGTTGGGTGACCACTGGTCACCAAAGGTATGAAGGTACAGCCGTGGACAAAATTGTTGGTACCCCTCTGTTAATGAAAGAAAAACCCACAATGGTCACAGAAATAACTTGAATCTGACAAAAGTGGGAATAAATAAAAAGTCTATGAAAATTAACCAATGAAAATCAGACAATGCTTTTGAATTGTGGTTCAACAGAATTATTTTAAAAAAAAACACACTCATGAAACAGGCCTTAACTTAATATTTTGTTGCACAACATTTTGAGGCAATCACTGCAATCAAACGATTTCTGTAACTGTCAGTGAGACTTCTGCACCTCTCAGCAGGTATTTTGGCCCACTCCTTATGAGCAAACTGCTCCAGTTGTCTCAGGTTTGAAGGGTGCCTTCTCCAGACGGCATGTTTCAGCTCCTTCCACAGGTGTTCAACAGGATTTAGATCAGGGCTCATAGAAGGCCACTTTAGAATAGTCCAATGTTTCGCTCTTAGCCATTCTTGGGTGTTTTTAGCTGTGTGTTTTGGGTCATTACCCTGTTGCAAGACCCATGACCTGCGACTGAGACCAAGCTGTCTGACACTGGGCAGCACATTTATCTCTAGAATACCTTGATAGTCTTGAGATTTCATTGTACCCTGCACAGATTCAAGACACCCCGTGCCAGATGCAGCAAAGCAGCCCCAGAACATAACAGAACCTCCTCCATGTTTCACAGTAGGGACAGTGTTCTTTTCTTGGTATGCTTCATTTTTGCTTCTGTCAACATAGAGCTGATGTGCCTTGCCAAAAAGTTGCAGTTTTGTCTCGTCTGTCCATAGGACATTCCCTCAGAAGCTTTGTGGCTTGTCAACATGCAGCGTGGCAAATTCCATTCTGGCTTTTTTATGATTTGTTTTCAACAGTGGTGTCCTCCTTGGTCGTCTCCCATGAAGTCCACTTTGGCTCAAACGACGACGGATGGTGTGATCTGACACTGATGTACCTTGACCTTGGGAATTCACCATGAATGTGTTTAGAGGTTGTTCTGGGCTCTTTTGTTACCATTCGTATTATCCGTCTCCTCCTGCGGCCACGTCCAGGGAGGTTGGCTACAGTCCTGTGGATCTTAAATTTCTGAATAATATGTGCAACTGTAGTCACAGGAACATCAAGCTGCTTGGAGATGGTCTTATAGCCTTTACCTTTAACATCCATCCATCTTCTTCCGCTTAATCCTTTTCGGGTCACGGAGGGGCTGAAGCCGATCCCAGCATCTTTGAGCGAGAGGCAGGGTACACCCTGGACAGATTGCCAGTCCATCGCAGGGCCAACACAGAGAGACTGACAACCATTCGCTCTCACATTCATACCTAAGGATAATTTAGAATCCTCAGTTTTGATGCCAATTAACCTAACTTGCATGTTTTTGGCATGTGGGAGGAAACCGGAGAAATCCCGGAGTAAACCCACGCAGACACGGGGAGAACATGCAAACTCCACCCAGATCACTGTTGGTCAGGGGCTGAGATCAAACCTAGGATCCCCCGGCCAAGGATTAGTTGCTGTGTTGCCGCTGTGCTAACCACTCCGCCACTGTGCCGCCCTTTACCTTGAACATGCTTGTCTATAATTTTCTTTCTAATCTCCTGAGACAACTCTCTCCTTTGCTTCCTCTGGTCCATGTTTAGTGTGGTACACACCATGTCACCAAACAGCACAGTGACTACTTGTCACCCTTTAAATAAGCCGACTGATTACAAGTTTGTAGACACCTGTGATGTTAATTAGAGGACACATCTTGGTTGAACATGTCCCTATGGTTACATTATTTTCAATCTTTTCTAGGGGTACCATCATTTTTGTCCAGGCCTGTTTCATAAGTTTGTTTTTTAAAGTAATTCTGTTGAACCACAATTCAAAAGCACTGTCTGATTTTCATTGATTAATTTTCATAGAATTTTTATTTATTACCACTTTTATCAGATTCAAGTTATTTGTGACCATTGTGGGTTTTTCTTTTATTAACAGAGGGGTACCAACAATTTTGTCCACGTGTGTATGTGTCCTTCATAGGACTGAAGGTTTTAAGCCAGAAATTAAATTAAATCAGTATTTTTTTTTAAATATTTCTTTCCTTACTGGTGACACAGAGTGGCTCTTGAACCACAAACCAAGCCAAGCTCTCACAGCTATATTTAACCTCTTGCACTCCGGTGTACCGCGGGCAGTCACGTCTCTGCATCCTAGGGCGCATGAGGGCGCCCTACTAGTGCACACTGAAAAAAAAAAAAAGCTGCATTTCCGTTCTTCCACTACAGACACAGCCGCGAACAGAAAGCCAAAGGAGTGCTTTGATTGGTTTAGATGTGACTGGCCTCTCATTCGACTAATAAGAGCCTTGAATTGGGTTTCTGAAACCTTGAAGAACCAATGACTGAAAACCTAGCAAGAAGGACCAGCCTACCAACGGCTGCGAATACAGCGAGCCAATTGAAGCACAGAAGTTCGAAAGCGTGCGTCCCTTGCCTAAAATCTGTTTTGTGTCAGGCTGGGTGACACACACGCGTACGCCAGTCTTTTTTTCTTGCTACTGTTCTTATTTGTTTTGAAAAATCGTTCGCCAAAACTGCAATCATGGAAGCGCAAAACCACAATAATGGAATTATGGTTTGACCAGGTCGCGTGACCAGAACCACGAGTCCGTAACAAGCGGACCAGCGTCATGTTCGTCTGGCAATGATGAAGAGATGTTCACCAGCGACACTGCTGTTGTGGACAGGTAAGTGTTATAAGCTAAATTATTCTTTATCCCTGAAAATTGTAATCAAAATGACTTTTGACCGATCGGTAAATTACAACTGTGCGTCATCGCAACATGAAGACCGCAGCGCACGGACCGTGTACCGCGGCCTTCACGGTTCGCCGCGTCCGAACCGTGAAGCCCCCCCCCCACCCGCTACTCTTCTGTAGCGGATTGCAGATATTATTGCAGATATTTTAGTACAACTGTGCGTAGTAGACCTCGGCGCATGGCCGCGGTCCGTCATGTGTCGATGGACGATGTCCATCCTCTGTAGCGGGGGTGGGGGGAGTTGTTATCTTCTACATTACAGATATTTTAGTATAATTTTTAGTGCACTGTAGGTTATTTTTTCTGGTAAAAAAAAAAAAAGGCCACACATTTTTTACGTGGCATGCTTCTTTGTGTGTGGGGGCTTGTTTGTTCATTCATTCATTCATTCATTCATAAATGAATAAACAACCCCCCCCCACACACACACACAGCCCTTCACCTTTCATTAAAGCCCAAGATGAAGCTTCTATATTGAATCATTCAAAAGTTAAGACGTTTTTCCAAACTGTGCCATTTGGCACAATTTGGCACAGTTCAAAAACGCCTGGGAACAACCTAAGAAAAAAGCTGTGTAATATATTCACTTTTTGTGGTATTGTTACAAAATTTTGACCTCAGCTGGATAACACTTGGTTCTACATTTCTGTTGCATTTTCCAGCCCGGATCTGACAGCTGTGTGTTATTTGCAAGCATTTGTATCCAAAAAAACACCCAGGCGAAATTTATTTTCTTCAAGTTCAGTATGTTTAGATGACTGTTACTCAGTAGCAGGAGCACTTAGAGAGATTATGACTGTTTAGCCAAAAAATTCAAAGTGTTTTCTTTTAAATGAGACCAACCCCATGAAGATGCTGCAAAGGGTTGAAGAACAGCTTTTGATTTACTTTGGGTACGTTATTTTTTGGCGTTTTTAGGGAAATTGACCAGAGTGCAAGGGGTTAAACCTAAACATCAACAAACATGTTTTGAGAAAACATGGCCAACACCAGGTAACCTGTGAGCTCAAATTCATCAGAAATACCAATTTAATTTTTTAAATAGCTTCCTCAGGGTGACCCTTTTACACTCCTAATCAATGTGGAAAAAACACCTATTGTACACTGTAATTCACACTGTTGATAATGTGTGGGAGTTTTTCCTCTCCACAGTCGCCAAGCGCTTGCTCCCAGGGGATCGCCTGACTGCTGGGGTCTTTCTGCAATTGTGGGGGTTTCCCCTACAGTTGAAAATGCTATGAGATGACTGTTGTTGTGAAATGGTGCTATATAAATAAGCCTGAATTGATCTGTGAATAAAGTAAACTATTCTCACATTTCAAGATAACAATTTACGTATATAGTATCTCACAAATGCACAAAATTTAAATACACTAGTGCATACCTGTGCATGCACTTAGAAAGCAAGTGTAAGCAAGCATTTCTGCATGCCCGTAGAAAGTTACTGTTACCATGGCAACAGTAACCATGGCGAAACCTGCCTTTGATCTTTGACGTTACCACTCATTCAGTGATAAGACAAGATAAGCCTTTATTAGTCCCACAATGGGGAAATTCCAGGATTGCAACAGCACAGGGATAGCAACACTCAGAGCAACAATCAGAAGGCAAGAGAAAAAACAAGAGCAGCAAGTATACATATGTACATATAAATATAAATATATATATATAGACACACAGTGCGGAGCACTGTAGCTAGATGGGATAGATATATAAATATATAAACACAATGCGGAGCATTGTAGCTGGATGGAATAAATATATGAGTATATAAACACACAGTGCGGAGTATTGTAGCTAGATGGAATAAATATGTAGATATATACACACACACAGTGTGGAGCATTGTAGCTAGATGGAATAAATATGTAGATATATAAACACACAGTGCGGAGCATTGTAGCTAGATGGAATAATATGTAGTATATAAACACACAGTGCGGAGCATTGTAGCTAGATGGAATGAATATGTGAATATATAAACACACAGTGCGGAGCATTGTAGCTAGATGGAATAAATATGTAGATATATAAACACACACAGTGCGGAGCACTGTAGCTAGATGGAATGAAACAGCACAACCGTCTACTTAGTTATCCTACATGGTATGATTGTGTACCCATACATATTCTCACCCTCCATAGTGACCGGTATTTTCCTAGTTGTATACTGGAGGGGACCATTGTGTAAGTCTATTGCGTCTTTTGCATTCAAAACTATTAGGTTGTCACGTCTTTTTGCTATCTCTGCGAAAAGCCCTGCTTAGGTTGTACAGTCTGACAGCCGTAGGTAGGAAGGTCCTGCGAAACCTCTCGGTTGTGCACCTAGGATGATGTAGTCTGCTGCTAAATGAGCTCCTCAGTGCATTCAGTGTGTCCTGCATAGGGTGGAACTCGGACTCCAGCAGAGATGACAGTTTAGCCACCATCCTTCTCTCTCCTACCTCCTCCACTGGGTCAAGGCACTGCCCCAGGACAGAGCTAGCTTTCTTGATCAGTTTGTTCAGTCTCTTCCTATCGGCTGCTGTAATGCCACTGCCCCAGCAGACCACTCCAAAAGTGATGGCTGATGCCACCACCATGTCATAGAATGTCTTCAGCAGCGCCCCTTGTACACCAAAAGACCTGAGTCTCCTCAGTAGGAACAGCCTGCGCTGTCCCTTCTTGTAGAGTGCGTCAGTATTGTGTGACCAGTCTAGTTTATTGTTCAGATGAACACCCAGGTACTTATAGGATGTCACCATCTCGATGTCTGTTCCCTGTATATTTACTGGTGCTGTGTGGGGTTGTCCTTGCCTGCGGCAGTCCACCACCAGCTCCTTCGTTTTCCTCGCGTTGATCTGGAGGCAGTTCCTATGGCACCAGTCCACGAAGTCCTGGATAAGCCCTCTGTACTCAGCTTCATCTCCGTTGGAGATGAGGCCAACGATCGCAGAGTCATCAGAGAACTTCTGTAGATGGCAGTATGTTGTGTTGTGTGAGAAGTCCGCAGTATAAAGGGTGAACAGGAAGGGAGCCAAAACTGTTCCCTGGGGGGGCCCTGTGCTACCGATGATCGTGTCGGACACACAGTCCCGGGTTCTCACAAACTGAGGCCGGTTTGTGAGGTAGTCCAGGATCCATGATGACAGGTGCTGGTCCACCCCTGCACACAGCAGCTTGTCCTTCAGGATCATCGGTTGGATGGTGTTGAAAGCACTGGAGAAGTCAAAGAACATGATCCTCACCGCATTTCCGGGCTTCTCCAGGTGGGACAGAGAACGGTGAAGGAGGAAGATCACCGCATCCTCCACCCCAATGCCATGCTGGTAGGCGAACTGGAGTGGATCCATCGCTGGTCCCACCAGGGGGCGGAGGTGAGCAAGGAGCAGTCTCTCCAGGGTCTTCATCATGTGGGACGTCAAGGCCACTGGTCTGTAGCTGTTCAGATCTTTGGGGTGGGAAGTCTTTGGTACAGGTACCACACAAGATGTTTTCCACAGCTGTGGTACCCTCCCCAGCTTCAGTCTCAGATTGAAGATGTACGCCACAATCCCACACAGCTGGTCTGCACAGGACTTGAGGAGCTTTGCGCTGATGCCGTCCGGTCCCGACGCCTTCCTCGCCTTGATCTTCCTCAGCTCCGTCCTCACCTGGGTCTGAGTCAGGGTCAGGTTGGGGGGGCTGTGTGTTGGGAGTGGGGGGGTGTTGGTGGGGTGGGGAGTAGGCAGCAGGACTTGATGTCTTTAGAGGCAGCAGTGGTTGTTGTGCAGTCAGGGGGGAGGGCGGTTGGTCAAACCTATTGAAAAACAGATTCAGATTGTTTGCCCACTCCCTGCCCCCCGTGGCCTGGGGGGAGGTATTCTGGAGCCCAGAGATGGTTTTAAGGTTTCTCCAGACCCCGCTGATGTCGCTGTGTTGCAGCTTGTCCTCCATCTTCTTCCTGAAGCTGTCCTTGCCTTCTCTGATCTTTCTCCTCAGCTCCCTCTGTACGGACTTCAGCATCTCCCTGTTCCCCGACCTGAAGATCCTCTTCTTCTCTCTCAGAAGTGTTTTTATCTCAGGGTTGATCCAGGGTTTGTTGTTTGAGCAACACCGTATGGTCTTGGTGGCAACGGTGTTGTCCACACAGAAGCTGATGTAGTCCGTGATGTTGTGAGTGAGGCCATCGATGTCCTCACCATGTGGATCGCAGAGCTGCTCCCAGGCGGTGGTTTCAAAACAGCCCTTTAGAGTATCCATTGCCTCCTCAGACCATAACTTCACTGTGCGCATGGCCGGAGGTTGTCTGTGCACTAGGGGTTTGTACACCGGCCGGAGATGAACCAAATTCCTCGTGTGTTTACTTGTAAATATACTTGGCAATAAAGCTGATTCTGATTCTGATTCTGAAGTTGTGATCTGATCTCCCGAGTGGGGGGAGTTGTGATGAGGTGTACGCCTCCTCAGTGTTTGCATAGAATAAGTCCAGTGTTTTATTGTCTCTAGTGTGGCATGTGACATACTGGGTAAACGTGGGTAGAATGGGAGACAGTGAAACATGGTTGAAATCACCTGAGATAAGGAGAAGAGCATCTGGGTGTTCTGTCTGCAGCCTGCCAGTTACTGAGTTGATGACGTCACGCGCTGTCCCAGCATTCGCCGTCGGATTTGCATAAACAACAATGCAGATCACGTGTG
Source organism: Pholidichthys leucotaenia (assembly GCA_020510985.1). Lineage (NCBI taxonomy): Eukaryota > Metazoa > Chordata > Actinopteri > Cichliformes > Pholidichthyidae > Pholidichthys > Pholidichthys leucotaenia. The sequence continues at coordinate 69,557,114 of CM035849.1, read as the reverse complement.
AGTATTCCCTCGGGAGATATGTAGGCCGCATGCTAACAGCTAGCAACTCAATGTCTTTGCTGCAGTGTTGTTGTTTAACAGTGATATGTCCCGGTCTGCACCGGTTGTTGTTAACATACATTATCACTCCACTGCCCCTTGCTTTGCCACTGTCTGATGTTCGGTCTGCCCGTATCGCGTGGAAACCCTCCAGTTCAATGTTAGCATCTGCTGCTAATTCAGTTAGCCAAGTCTCTGTGAATAGAAACAGGCTACACTCCCGGTATATGCTATCGTAGCGGGAGATAGCCGCTAGCTCATCTACCTTTCCCAGTAATGATCGTACATTCCCCATAACAACGGATGGGAGAGTGGGTCTGTACCTTATAGTTCTTGCCTTCCGCCTTACTCCAGCACGGCACCCACGGCGTTTTCGCCTCAGTTCTCCCGGTATGTTGAGTTTTTCCGTTAGCACCAGGTGGCGGTTGAGTGCTAGCAGCTCTTCCCTGCTGTACCGTCTCCTGCTATAAACAGTGGCTCCGTCCACCGGCTCAGGAGACATTTGGGGCGATCTGTGTGTCCGTGATATATATGGAGTGAAAGGTGTGCCAGATCAGAGAGTTGTCACCGGATCAGAGGAGAGAGGAAGGAAAAAAAAAAAAAGACTCAGAATTGAGCTGCTGTTGCAAAAGGCAGCCGACTTGTGTGGCGCTGGAAGTAGAAAAAAAAAAAAAGATGCCTGCCTTTGTTCTGTGATGCCTGCCTTTGATCCTTGATGATGTCACAGCGAGTGCTATGATCATGAGTGATGCCTGCATTTGATCTTTGATAGACTTAAGACTTAACTTTGATGATGTCATATCAAGTCCTATGATCTTTTAGCGAGTCCTATGATCGTGACCAGAAAGACAAGAGATTTCTTGAATTATATATAGAGTGATGGGCTACACAACATCTTGGCCGTGTAGAGTGATGATATAGAGTAAAGTACGAAGAGATGAATAAGAGTGATGTCTGAAGATAAGAGCTGAGGTTCGATTGGACACAGCAATGATGATAGAAGGACTACAGCTCCTGACCAGATAGAGTGATGATACAGAGTGAAGAACGTGACAGTAATGCACCTGTAAGCTGGTTGCCAACCGCCAATCAAATCTAAAAATAATAATAATAAGAAGTGATAGGCTACAGAGATGTGGGGCATTGGACACTTAGCAATGATGATATACTGTAGAGTGAAGCACGTAGTGGTAATGCACCTGTAAGCTGGTTGCCAATCACCAACCAAATCTAAAAGAAGAAGTGATAGGCTACACCTCACCAAGAGGAAGCAGGCTTGCTGAATAGTCCAAGTGTGGAGATTGTGTGGAAAGGATGAAGCAGAGTTATTTCTCAGGTTCCATTTTATTCACAACACACTCTCCAACATTCAAAAGCAGAAGAAGGAAAAACCCCCAACATCTGCCAGTCTTATACCCCTGACATCAAAGTACAAAATCCCATTGTCTTTAAATCCCAAACACAATGCATCCCCCCTGCAGTTCCTCTCTCTTCCACCCAAACCTGGGTGGTCAGGAAATCATTCATGTCCATCTCTTTGCATATCAAAAGGCCAACTCTCTCGTCCTCCTCTTATCCCCAGGAGGTCCAGACCTTTTGTTCCTCTTCAGACGTGAAGCCAAAATAAGCACACAGGAATATACATGAGAGAATATGAACAGTCATATACATGTGAGCCCGTGAAACTATATATGTGCACCATATATAACCCCCCCCAAACGTCTAAGATGGAACAAACAAACACAGATTGCATGTCATAATAAAATCGCCACACATCAGTCCACATGCTGTCTTGGTCTCAACCGTCTGCCGTATCTGCTGCAGGCGGGCTTAACCTCTTCCCCGGTGTCCTCCTGCTGTGGAGCTGCTGTCTGGGGATTAAAACTGTTAGTCAATCTCTGTGAGTGTACTGGGGAATGCTCCCTAGGGGGTCTACCCCGTCGCGGGGCCCTCGCCAACTGCACAGTTTCGTCAGCCATCACAAAAGCAGGTTTGAGTCTGACTATGCCAATCATCTCCTTTCTGCCCCCCAAATCTAGCAAAAAATGCTTATCACCTGTTTCTAGCACTCTAAATGGTCCATCATAAGGCGGTCGCAGAGCTGTGCGGTGGGCATCATGTCTGACAAAAACAAACTCCGCATTTTTTAAAGCTTTAGGCACAAAAACATGCGGAAAACTGTGGTGAACGGGGCCTGGTAGGACACTCGGGCCATTGCTATTCTGTAACCGCTGAGCCGAGGAGAACTCTGGCGCTGGGTTGTCAGGGAGAAATTCTCCAGGCAGCCGAAGTGGCTGTGCGAACACTAGCTCCGCTGGGGAGGCGTCTAAATCCTCTTTAGGTGCAGAATGCAACCCCAATAGAACCCATGGTAGTTTGTCAACCCAATTTGCATCCGTAAGCGACGCTCTGAGAGCCGCCTTCAGCGACCTGTGAAAACGTTCGCATAACCCGTTAGCCTGCGGGTGATACGCGGTCGTGCGGTGGATCGTTGCCCCCAGGCTGCGGGCCATCGCTGACCAAAGTTCGGAAACAAATTGTGGGCCTCTGTCAGACGTAATATCGGATGGAACTCCAAAACGCGCTACCTATGCAGTTAAAAAAGCGCGGGCCACCTCCTCGGCTGTGGTTGATGACAGGGGAACCACTTCTGGCCAGCGTGTGGTGCGATCAACCATTGTCAGAAGATGTGTGCACCCTTGCGAGGGAGGTAGGGAGCCTACGAGGTCCACATGGACATGATCAAAAATTTTAGCTGGAATATGAAACGGCTCCAAAGGAGCTCTCGTGTGTCTATGCACTTTGGCCCGCTGACAGGCCATGCAGGCTGCCGCCCACTCTCTAACTTGCTTGCGCAGGCCCGGCCATACAAATTTCTCCCCTACCATTTTGACCGAAGCGCGCACCCCCGGGTGCGCCAGCGAATGGATCGAGTCAAAAACGCGGTGGCGCCATGAGGCCGGAACCACCGGACGGGGTCGCCCGGTGGAAACATCGCAGATTGGGGGGGGGCATACCGTCTTGCAGCACCCTGTCCTCCAGCCTTAACCCTGTTGGTCCAGACTGGAGCGCGCGCACGTCCGCGTCGCCGCCCTGCTCCGCGGCCATGGCTGCGTAATCTATCCCTATGCAGACTGGGGCCGCGCGCACTTCTGCGCCGCTACCCTGGTCCGCGGCAACAGCTGCGAAATCTACCTCTACGCGGGCTGGAGCAGCCACGGCACGCAAGAGGCAGTCTGCCACTACGTTAAGTTTACCCGCTACATGCTGGATATCAGTAGTGAACTCCGAAATTGCGGCCATCACAAAAGTCAGTGGCTTGTGGTCAACGAACGCGGTGAAACGGCGTCCCTCCAGCCAAAACTGGAAGTGACGAATAGCCAAATGGTGAGCTAACAACTCCCTGTCAAATGCGCTGTATTTTCGCTCGCTATCGCGCAAAGTTTTGCTGAAAAACGCGAGCGGCTGCCAGGCTCCAGCCACATTCTGTTCCACAACCGCCCCTATGGCCACATCTGACGCGTCAGTAGTGAGCGCCATGCGGGCCGTTGGGACTGGATGTGCTAACAACGCAACGTTTGCCAAGGCTGTTTTGACTTCAGAGAATGCGCGCTCCCGCTCGGGAGACCATTTGATTTTATTTGCGGGTTTTTGTTTTTTAAGCGCAGCATACAATGGTTGCATGAGCTGCGCCGCGCGGGGGAGGAAATGGTTATAAAAATTCACCATTCCCAAAAACTCCTGTAACGCTTTGACCGTTTGTGGCTGGGGAAAATTTGCCACCGCGCGCACCTTGTCAGGCAGAGGAACTGCTCCTTCGAGAGAGTCGCGATGCCCCAAAAAATCAATCTGCGCCACCCCGAACTGACACTTCGCTGGGTTGATTATTAGCCCGTGTTCCGCCAACCTCCGGAAAACTGCCGTGAGGTGGTTTCCGTGTTCGTCTTTGGACGCACTGGCTACCAAAATGTCGTCCAGGTAGACGAACACGAAAGGGAGATCGCGCAACACCGCGTCCATCATGCGTTGGAAAGTCTGCGCTGCGCCTTTAAGCCCAAACGGCATGCGCAAAAACTCAAAAAGCCCGAAAGGAGTTATTACCGCTGTTTTGGGTATGTCCTCAGCGCGGACTGGGACCTGATGATAACCGCGTACCAGGTCTATCTTAGAAAAAATGCGCGTCCCCGCCAAATGAACTGAAAAATCCTGGATATGTGGGATTGGGTAGCGGTCGTGTGCTGTAGCATTGTTCAGCCTGCGAAAATCACCGCACGGCCGCCACGAGCCATCAGTTTTAGGGACCATGTGAAGCGGTGAAGCCCAAGGGCTCTTTGAACGTCGGATGATGCCCAGTTTTTCCAGGTTGGCAAACTCCTCGCGCGCTATGGCCAGTTTAACTGAATCCAAGCGCCGAGCTTTTGCAAAAACGGGCGGTCCGGTGGTAGTAATAAAATACTCCACCCCGTGTTTAGCCACGGACGCCGAAAACGTTGGCACCGTGAGTGCTGGAAACTGAGTAAGGAGTGTATGGAACTTACCACCTGCAGCTGTGACGTTGGCTTGTGCTGTTGGCGGGGCCACTCGCGCTGTACAGGGAATAGAAGAAAAAGAGAGTGCATTAACCAGGCGTCTGTTAGCAAGATCGACCAACAAACCATGTGAGCACAAAAAATCAGCACCTAACATGTTGAAATCGACTGCCGCTATGACGAAAGTCCACTCGAATGTGCGGCCGTGTAACGACAGAGACAGGGTCTTCTCCCCGAAGGTCTTAATCGTCGAGCCGTTCGCTGCTGACACCACAGGGCCACTGGAAGACGCCAGCCGGTCAGCGTAGGAAGGTGTGATGAAACTCAGCTGGGAGCCTGTGTCCACGAGGAAGTGCCTCCTCGATCGCGCGTCCCTCAGGTAGAGCAGCTTGTTCTCCTCACTGAGAGCCGCAGCTGCTACCGACTCCCGGTTTTGGCGTTTCCCGAGCGCCTGAATTGGCACGGTGGAATGCACTTGTGTGCCCTCTCGGCGAAACGGCGATGGTAAAAGCAAAGGACGTCGTCCGCTCCGCGCCTCCTGGCCCCCGTCGCTGCCGTCGTTGGTGAGTCTGGTGCTGCAGCCTCTGGCCCCCTGCCATCTCCGGATGTTGCGCCCAGCTCCGCTGCTGCAGTCGTGGCCGTGTGTCGTCTATGGCCGTCGACGAGTCGTTGCGCCTCCTGGCCCAGCTCGTGGTAGTCTCGGTGGGCCAGCAGCTGTGAACTGGCCAGGGTAACTCTCACCGCTGGCGGTAGTGTCCTGAGGAAAAGGTGGGCAAAAATAAAGCCATCATCTTCGGCGTCTCTCAAACTCAGCATCTTCGCCATCAGGTCTGCAGGTCTGTCGACCTCACACTCAGTCAACGCCAGGAGCTTCTCTGCTCGCTCTCCCAGCGAGGGGGTGAAAAAACAGATGAGAGCAGCCTTCAAAGTGCCATACTTGTCGTTGTCTGGCGGGTGGTTGATCAGGCTCTCTACACGCTGGGCTGTGTGGTTGTCCAGCTTTGCAACTACATGATAGAACTTCGTGGCGTCTGCCGAAACCTTCCGAAGATGGAACTGTGCCTCAACTGCGTTAAACCAGGAGCGCGGACTGTTCTGCCAGAAGTCCGGAAGCTGGACTGTGGTAGCTGCATTAGCTTGGCTGGCTCCTGATGAGTCCGGTGCAGGAGAATCGTCTCCGGCCATAATACGTCTTAAGGTCACCAGTGTGGAGATCGTGTGGAAAGGATGAGGCAGAGTTATTTCTCAGGTTCCATTTTATTCACAACACACTCTCCAACATTCAAAAGCAGAAGAAGGAAAAAACCCCAACATCTGCCAGTCTTATACCCCTGACATCAAAGTACAAAATCCCATTGTCTTTAAATCCCAAACACAATGCATCCCCCCTGCAGTTCCTCTCTCTTCCACCCAAACCTGGGTGGTCAGGAAATCATTCATGTCCATCTCTTTGCATATCAAAAGGCCAACTCTCTCGTCCTCCTCTTATCCCCAGGAGGTCCAGACCTTTTGTTCCTCTTCAGACGTGAAGCCAAAATAAGCACACAGGAATATACATGAGAGAATATGAACAGTCATATACATGTGAACCCGTGAAACTATATATGTGCACCACAAAAGGACGGATAATTTTTTTCACACATAAGGAGTTGTTCAGAACTCCTTATACAAAGATATAGAGTGATGATAATCAAGTCAGTGGTGGTAATGCACCTGTAAGCTGGTTGCCAACCGTCAATCAAATCTAAAAGAAGATGATGATAGCCAGTAATTAAATCATAACAAATAAAGGTGGGAAAACAGGCCAAAAAAGGTACAGCTTATCGTTACACTTTTTGCATCTTCTAAACGGATAAACAATAACCTCTAAAGTTCAACTACTTTTGTTACATTAATACATACTAATGAACATTAATACAAATGTAAGTATGCCAGATTTAGCAATACTGCTAATTTGCATCTGTAGTCCCCTGGCAGGTCACAAAAACACACAATCATACACGAGCAGAACAACTGCAAAGAAACTGCACAAAGTGCAAGAGTTAAGGTATTACAAAATAAAATATTCAAATGTCACACACGTGAAGTGCTGTGTATGCGTACACACACATGCACCCAAGCATCTCACAGCAACAACAGACAGCAACAAACAAGAGGTGGGGCATATGTGTGTGACACACGGGCACATACATATGTGAAAGAGAAAAATTTCCAGTTTATATTCATTTAGAACCTTATTTTTAAACATTAATTTGTACAGATGTAATTACACATTTGCCGTTCCTTCTCATAATTATTCCACAAGTTAACTGCTTAAACAGACAATCATTTTTCAACATTTGTCATCACACTTGCTTTTTTAATATGTTCCAAAGGCTGACATTTTATGTTTGAAGACATATTGTTAAATATTTTATCTACTGAGCTCTACCAAAAAAAAATATGCATTTCCTTTTTGGAGAATGTTTCCTCAAACACGTGAGCAGGAAGCAGAGGCTGTAATGTGGTTAAACCAGCATGCTACACAGACTCCTGACTCAGAGACTGCGGCATTTCATGCAGTCACCTGATCAGAATTGTTTTCAAAAGTTAGTGTGTGTCCTTTGATACCGGCTGTAAGAACTTATAACTCTAGGACTTATAACTCTGCAGGTGCCATTAATTCAAAAACCACTTCGTTCCATGATTAGTGAAACTAACACTTTTCATGTGAACTTTTTAAAGTCACAGTGAGTTTTTCCATGTTTAATAAACTGAAAAGAGATGCTCACCGGTTTGCTGGGGTACACAATGGAGATGTGAGACTTCAGCTTCTCCACAGTCCAGCTGAGGAAACAAATAATGGTCAGGTCTTCATACTTCTGGTTGGGGGCCTTAATGACCAGGGTTACAGGACTATCAGCTGCCCCGGGGTCCATGGCTCATACTACTAGTTTGGCGGGCTCTGAAGAACCTTGAGTGTCACAACTCAGGATTCACCTGAGGGGAAAACTTCCTTAAATTCTCTCCATTCTTCCTGTACAACACTAAAATCGTCCCTTCTGTGGGTCACGGGATGGGAATCCCCCTCTACAACCTCTGCTCCATCTGTAGATCCGTTTCTGGCCTCCAACTATGTTTGTGAAATTTATTCTGATGCAAATTCTCAGGTTTCTGTTGGAGGAAAAAAAAAGAGAGAGCACTTTGCATTACTGTACATTCAAAACCTAGATTACCTCATAAACTTGTAAAACAGTCCCGCAATGAATTAAGTCTTTATTAAAGACATAAATAAAAATAGTTTATAACGGAATTTATACAACCCTGGAGGCTGTTGCTTTTGTGAACTCAGTTTTGTACATTTCTATTAGAGGTGCAAAATGATTCATGATCCATCTTGTTGCAGCTTCAATTTTTACATTTTTTTCCCATGTAATACCTTTTTTAGATTTTAGCATTCATTTTTGTGATTTACGATGGGGAAAAAAAACCTGAATTGCTGTGTGGATCGAGTTATAATTAAATTTTCTTTGCTTTACTACACAACTTATTTTTTACGGAACAGGAACTCGACAAGGGCCAGCCTCCTCCCCCGCCACATCTCCACCACAGGGACAGGAACCACTACTCCCCAAAGGATGCAATATCCTTAAGCCTTATTCATGCTGCAGTTCCCCTCTGGTCTGCTTTGGTCCTTGTGCGCTTTGGACAAGCCTGTTGTGCACGTGGCGTTGTACATGCTCACTTTTTTTCTACCAGGCCAAGCAGTTGACATGTGCACAACTGCTAGTTGTAGTTTCGCCCCAACCCTATGGGTAACGCAAATGCGTTAATACGCCAGTTTGTTCACCCACTATGAACACGAGAGTGACACACATTTTTTTTATAGCAACAACAATGGCATTGTTTCAAGGAAAAGGAGGAATTACTGTTTTCCAGTGCTCTTCTCTGCTCAAGCTGCTGCAAAAGTATTTATGTATGTTTATTCTCTTCTTCCGTGTCCTTGTTGTCTTCCTCATCTACTTTGTCTTTGCATGCTGTGTTGGTAGCGCCACCTCATGAACAAGACGTTCAGTCTTGCGCATGCGCTGTCAACGTGTTCAGGTTGTGGGCAGGCTGCACGGTCATAAAATCTGGGCCGCATGCGGTCATCCGCATAAGAGTCCTGCGGACACTAGCGGACTGCAGACGATGACATAAATTTCATCATACAAGGTTTCTGGTTGCACGTACGCAAACAGCGGAGGTGCGGCATGAATCCAGCTTTACAGCTTTGGCCCCGGTGCACCGCAGCAAAACAAATCAAAACACGGTAAAAACACATTGAAAATCATATAGAAATCACCATGCATGGAACAAATGCAAAGCGGCGTGAATGAGGCCAACTTGCTGTTGTTGTCCGGTAACTGCGGAGAGGACTGGAGCTGTGTAAGCAGCATCAGCGGGCACTCTTCCCCAGGCTGGCCGACAGCATGGAGCCACCCTCCGGCCACTGATAGTCTGAGCCACTGGCTCTGCCCATTTGACTCTCTGCTGCGTCTGTGCCACCCCAGTATATGTGCACACATGATATACAATTAATCCAGCCACTCCTCTCCACAACCAACAGCAGCACCAACCTTCTAACTTTCAGACATTAGAGGACATAGCTGCGCAAGCATATGGAGAAGCCAGTGGGGAACTCCTGTTGGCGGGTTGTGTGTGCCCACATCCCGGCGAAGGGCAGCAAAAGTGTCTGGCTCCACTGCAGTGATGCAGGTAACGTGATGCGCGTGGCAGCAGAGAGTGACACAGCCAAGATATATAGAGTGATGATACAGAGTGAAGTACGTGGCGGTAATGCACCTGTAAGCTGGTTGCCAACCGCCAATCAAATCTAAAAGAAGAAGAAGAAATGAAGACAAGAAAAGACAAACGACAATCAAGTATTGCACTTCAGAGTTTCGCACAGATCGACCAATAATGGTCGAGATAAAAATTTCAACACCTCTAAATTATGTGAGGCTTTATTAAGAAACTAGTGCATACCTGTGCATGCCCGTAGAAACCAAGTATAAGCAAGTATTTCTGCAATGCCTGTAGAAAGCAGGTATAAGCAAGTGTGTCACGACTCGTTTAGCGATGCCTGCCTTTGATCTTTGATGATGTCATAGTGAGTTCTATGATCTTTGATGATGGCATAGCGAGTCCTGCGATGCCTGCATTTGATCTTTGATGCCATAGCGAGTCCTATTATAGACCGGCCTGGGTGGCCGACATCTTGGCCGTGGCAGTTGCCACAGATGTGTAGAGTGATGATATAGAGTGAAGTAATGATATAGAGTATAAGCAAAAGGAGACAAAGAAGAGTGATGTCTGAAGATACAGAGTTGAGGTTCGATTGGACACAGCAATGATGATAGAAGGACTACAGTTCCTGACCAGATAGAGTGATGATATAGAGTGAAGTATGTGACAGCAATGCACCTGTAAGCTGGTTGCCAACCACCAATCAAATCTAAAAGAAGAAGGAAGTGATGCCTTGCGTGAATTATGGTAGCAACTTCTGGTACTGGTTTAGAACATAGGGTCACTGAAACTGGACACTTTTCCTTGTTAAAAAAAACAATGACTTCGGCATCAGAAATGCGGGAACACGGCCTCTTGCACCTCTAAACAGTAATATCATCATACCACTTCCCACGACTATCCAGGGATGGAAAGATGACCTTAAAAAGTGGCCCCATAGACATTAGTTACCGCCACTGCTAAGATGCTAACGCTGTAAACAAATGACCTGTGCTGGCAAAATGAGTCACTTTGAGGATATTTTCAAAACCGATGTAACATTATTTACATATTCTGCATTGAATGATCTTCAAAATGATATTTAATTTGTCGGTCATGCACAAAAACTGACCCAGAAAAAGATGATTTGTTTATATTTTAGCTAGGTTGAAAACTTGCCTTCGATCAGTCACAAGTTACGTCTTCTGCAAAAACAGGTATTTTTAGAAAGTACAATTTCTAAGCTTTCTAATGATAACAGGCACTCACAGGGGTTTTCCTGGGACTTTGCCACTACCTGCCTTCGTGGGGCAGCACGGTGGTGCAGTGGTTAGCACTGTTGCCTTACAGCTAGAAGGTTCCTGGTTCAAATCCCCAGGTTGGCAGGGGTTGGAACCTTTCTGTGTGGAGTTTGCATGTTCTCCCTGTGCTGCGTGGGTTTACTCCGGGGGCTCCGGTTTCCTCCCACAATCCAAAGACATGCATGTTAGGTTAATTGGCTGTTCTAAATTGTCCCTAGATATCTGTCTCCTATAGGCCCTTAGAATAGAGGGTTAGTATTAGTGAAAGCGCTTTGAGTGGTCTTTGTGACTAGAAAAGCGCTATATAAGTGCAGGTTAGTTAGTAGTTAGTTAGTTCTTCTTCTTCTTTTAGGTTTGATTGGCGGTTGGCAACCAGCTTGCAGGTGCATTACCCCCACTGACTTGATTATCATCACTCTATATCTTTGTATAAGGAGTTCTGAACAACTCCTTATGTGTGGAAAAAATTATCCATCCTTGGACTGTGTCCAAGGTGCGGCCGAGATGAATTCTTCTTCAACAAAGAGTAATGATTTATGACTTCTCATCGCCTGTACTCATAATGACGTGGTGTGCATTCCGACCAGCACGTCTCCACTGCAATAAAGTCAGCTGCATTTTGTTAAAATATGTTGGACATCATCAAATTTATCTTAGAGTAGACGTACACCACAACACCATGCTTGGATGTCATCTGTCACCGTGTGGTGAGAAGCCTCCATTTATCCAGTCTGGCACAACCACGAACACCAGTAACAAGTACCAGAACTATGCCAAAACATTCAAAAAATACTAAAACTTGAAGTGCTGAAATTAGCTGCCACTTGAGTGCAAAACACGTATGTGTATGTGGACTATACATTAAAATCCATCCATCCATCCATCCATCTTCTTCCGCTTAATCCTTTTCGGGTTGCGGGGGGGCTGGAGCCTATCCCAGCATCTATGAAAAACTTTTAAAAACACTATTTTGCCCCTGCTACTCCACTCTTATTGACTGATTTAACACTACGTCAGCCAAAACCGGAAGCTCCATCTATAATCGTTCCTACAGCAGCACCCCCAGGAATAAGGTGGATAGAGTGATTCAAGAAAATCTGTATGTGTGTCTGTGTGTGATCAAAGGCAGGCATCACTCATGATCATAGGACATCAAAGATCAAAGGCAAGCATCACTCATGCTCACTCACGATCATAGGACATCGAAGATCAAAGGCAGGCGTGACTCAAGATCATAGGACAATGACATCAAAGATCACAGAACTCGCTATGACATCAAAGATCAAAGGCAGTCATCACTCACAATTATAGGACTCGATCATCAAAGATTGATCATCAAAGATCAAACGCAGGCATCACTCACGATCATAGGACTCGCTATGACATCAAAGATCATAGGACTCACTATGCCATCATCAAAGATCAAATGCAGGCATCACAGGACTCACTATGCCATCATAAATGATCATAGGACTCACTATGACATCAAAGATCAAAGGCAGTCATCACTCATGATCATAGGACGTGATCTTCAAAGATCAAACTCAAGTATCACTCAAGATCATAGGACTCGCTATGACACCATCGAAGATCAAAGGCAGGCATCACTGAACGAGTGCAGACGTGCTTGCTTACACCTTCTTTCTATGGGCATGCAGAAATACTTGCTTATACTTAGTTTCTACGGGCATGCACAGGTATGCACTAGTGTTTTTAAATTATGGTTTACATAACTACATAGCCCAGTCTCTTTATTGATGTCCTGAACCTTTTACTGGGGAGGGTGGGGTGGGTTATACATTAAATTGTGTGTACTTTTATTGTTTTATATCGATTGTAAAACAAAAGCTTACCCACAAAAGCCTTAACTAAAAGTTGTCCGACTGAAAAAAAGTATTTTTGAATACAATCAGTTGTGTTGTCAAGAAACAAACAACAAAAAAAACCTTAAAAGTGAAAACCTAACTATGTAATAATTTTCTCCAAATAACTCACCCCCACCCTTAAACAGAGGGGCATATAAATTTACATCAACACACTTTCACTTCTGTATTTAACATTTTTATATATCACTCTCTTCAATAATGTGACTCACTGGTGTGTTTCTTCTGGTTCTTTTACTCTGACTTTTAACCCATGGGCTGTGTTCATTCTTTACAACTTTTTGTTGTTTGCTAGGTCAAATAGACCCAGTACAAAATAATAAAATAATAAATAACAATAAAATGTCATGTAATAACTAGGTTTTTAGGTTTCCCAACTCCTCCTCAAGCAGTAATGATAAGAGGTAGGATTAATATTTGCAATTTATCTCATCTAGATTAATGTAAAAAAAAAAAAAAAGTGTGTTTGGGTCAAATTGACCTGTTTAAAATTTTCTTACAGAAATGAATATAGAATAGATCATGTTTTCAACCTGAAACTATTTCCTTAAGCTATTTTCTGCTTAGAATATAAAAAAATTTTTCAATAAACACACATCTTACACCCTCTTAACTCTTTAGCTGTCCCAGTCGCTTGGAACGGTTAAAGAGTAGTCAAGGCCCCTAGTGGTCAAGAGTGGTAAAAAAATTTTGTCAGTAAAATAGTTCAGATTTCCAAGGCAATAACTTGAAAGTTGGAAGAGACAATGGCTTACTGTCAATTAGAAAGATGTAGAATATGATCCAAAGTTTCAGACAGGAATAAATTTATGTATCTAATTTGCATAATGTCACGGCAGCTATATAAATTACATAACTCAGTAAAAAGTGGACTTTGGACACATTTACACAAAGAATTGTTCAGTTTTTTTGACACCGTTTTGTCTACAGGGGTACGTTTTTATCTAGTCTTCAAAGTATATGAACCAGAAAATCAATAAAATGTAAAAAAAACCCCAACATATTCATCTCTTACCTGTTGTGCGGGAAGTGGGGGGGGGGGGGGGCTCACTTCCTAACGTGACCGGTCCATTTTTGTCCATCGTGGTCGTTGTTTTGCGTTTGCTCGATCATTTACACTCTCTACCACATCTACAAACTCTTATGACTATCCCACGTAAATTTCATTTGAGGCAGCGCGGTGGCGGAGTGGTTAGCACTGCGGCAGCACAGCAACTCACCCTTGGCCGGGGGATCCTGGGTTCGATCCCAGTCCCCGACCAACAGTGGTCTGTGTGGAGTATGCATGTTCTCCCAGTGTCTGCGTGGGTTTACTCCGGGATTTCTCCTGTTTCTTCCCACATGCCAAAAACATGCAAATTAGGTTAACTGGCATCAAACTGGGGATTCTAAATTGTCCTTAGGTATGACTGTGAGAGTGAATGGTTGTCCGTCTCTCTGTGTTGGCCCTGCGATGGACTGGCGATCTGTCCAGGGTGTACCCTGCCTCTCGCCCAAAGATGCTGGGATAGGCTCCAGCCCCCAGCGACCCAAAAAGGATTAAGCGGAAGAAGATGGATGGATGGATGAATTTCGTTTGTATTACGCGGCTATTTTTCCTGTTTGATGCACTTTTCCTTTGAGAATCCATGACGACGTGGGCGCCGCCATCTTTGTGTTGTGAGCTCAGTTTTTCACCCATCGTGGTCGTTTCGCGTTTGGTCAGTCATTTACACCCTTTACACACCTACAAACTTATGATTATCCCACATGAATTCCATTTGTATTACGTGGCTATCTTTCCTGTATGATGCAGTTTCAGTCAGAATCGCCACCGCCATGACCGATCATGGTGGCGGCCACATTGGTGGTGTGAGCTCAAAAAGGAAGAAGAACAATGAGGATTTCTTCTTCTTTGCTGTATTCCACGTCAGCCATGATTCCTCCGACGCGTCTGCCACCTTCTGAACTGTCAGATCAATACAGATCAGTACAAATTCGCAGTATAACCGGGGGACGTCAATAAGTTGACAGGTGCAGTTGCTGCATTGTGCCACTGGGGGCACGCAACCCGTCCATGCAATGTGGACAGTTAGAGGGTTAACCAGTCTAGACGTTCTTATGGTGCAAATACTGTATTGGGTCAATTTGACCCGAGCTTAACTAATACTGACAAAATACATGTGAAAACAAAGGGGTCATGATAAACTAAATGAAGCTGTGGACACACACACACACACTCAGCGCTGATCAAATGACAAACGCATTGTATGCCGATACATCCAACATGTTGTAGAAGATTACTAGAGGCCATCGCAGAGTTCTTCTTTGGCAACTGTAGCAGGAGAGCAGTTTGTCCAGACTGTCTACTGCTCCTTTTGTGGCACTGTAATGGAGAATGGTATCTAGTTTGCGGTCTTCCCTGTCACTGATCTGTCCATCACATTTTTTCTCTTTCGTGGTACATGGAACACCAGAGTGGTGTTGTCTGTAAGAATCAGAAGCCATTCCACCCACTTGTCCCACATGGTTCTTATTGCTGCCAACTTATCCCCTGTTGTCGAACAGTTCTTGTTTCCCAGTCATCAAACCTGATTACTCTTGACAATGTGTGGAACTTCTGCAAAGACATTGTGGCTCGAAAAATAGATCTTCCAGTCTCAATATCCCAGACTCACCGTTGATTCCCCTTTTGATTTGTAGACGCCTGCAAGGATGAGGATCCCAAAGTAGCCATACACCTCTGTCTTGTCTATCTCTTTCCAGTTCTCTGCAAAAACCCTTCGACTCTCAAGGTTGGTTATATCCAAAATTATATTTTGAATTGAGTCAGGCATCAGCAGCTCAAATGCAGACTTTATATCATCAACGTCACTTACTACGTATCGTGTCAGCCCAGGCACACACACTCTGTATGTGTATGTGTTGTGTGTCCCCACGTCTTCATTTAGTTTGATATTTATCATGACCCCTTTGTTTTCACATGTATTTTGTCAGCATTAGTTAAGCTCGGGTCAAATTGACCTGATACAGCGTTTACACCATACGAAGGTCTAAACTGGTTAAGGGGGTGTAAGATGTGTATTTATTGAATTTTTATTTTTTAATATGTTCTTTGCAGAAAATAGCTTTAAGGCCATAGAGTTTCAGATTGAAAACATAATCTATTCTATATTTATTTCTGTAAGAAAAAATAAAACGGGTCAATTTTAAACAATGATGCCAGACTGGACTTTGGAGCCAGGACCACATCAAATCAATAACTCTGAAAAATTGCATTTAAGGGTACAAACTGCCCCTATGTAAAAAGAAAGTATATACAGATGTACTCTACTGCTGCTCACATTTCACTTTATATTTGCTCCATTTCTGGTGGCACACAGCAAACAAAAGTTAAAGTGATGTGCCTCTGTATTAATGGATAACCCAGACAGAAACAAACAGCAGCTGAGGTTAGGGGCAGCGGTTTTCCTTCAACTTCCTTTGCTTTTACTTCACACATATTGTCTTTACAGTAAACAGTCCTAACGTGTCGGTAATGCACCTGTAAGCTGGCTGCCAACTGCCAATCAAATCTAAAAGAAGAAGATTTGACTGGCGGTTGGCAACCAGCTTACAGATACATTACCGCCACATACTTCACTCTATATCATCAATGCTAAATTCGGCAAGCCTGCTTAAAAGTGTCCTCGCCAATCAAATCTAAAAGAAGAAGAGTCAGGTTAAACTGGGAGACTAAGATTAATTACATCTGCCAAGGAGTAATGTTGTGATGTTTTGTTTGTCTGTCTGCCTGTTTTGTTAGCAGGATAATGCAAAAACCACTGTACTGATTTTGATTTTTTAAAAAAATTCTCCCGAGGTGCATGGACCTTGGGCTACGGGTGAACCCATTAGGCTCTGGAGGTGATCCGGGTCAGGACGCGGATTCTGGATCACTTTCCCCCCTTCTTTAACACTGCGAGATAGGCTCTTGGCGGCGGTGTGCGCTCTCTGAGTGCCCGCTAGTTTATTTACTTGGTGGTTTAACAATTAAAACCCTCCAATTAAACAGGCATAAACTACATTTAAAAAAGCAGTTCACTCTGAGTAACTGCTCTTAACCCTTAACCCAGCACAAACCAGGTTGTCATAGTTAGCATGCTGGCTAACGTTAGCTCAGCTGTGATTTGATGTCAATACGGTGAAAACAGCAAACACTTCCGGCACTGACAACACACTTAGCAGTTTAACAACAAGGCGAGCACCCAGGTTGTGTCCTGGGACAGCTCTGATTCGTTACCTGGCTATTCCTCGTTCCAGCTCGGCTCGCCTGGCTTCTTGCTGTAATGTCAGACTCGACTTGGGTGTGTGGGTGGAAGCAACGTCATCCACTGGTCAGACCAGCTGATCGGTGGGCTTCGTCTTCTTCCTCTCTTGGTTTACTGGCGGATTGCAAACAGCTTACAGGTGCCTACCGCCACCTACTGTACAAGAATGTGCAGCATCGTGTCAAGTTATCCTAGTTCCTATGAAAGCTATATTCTTCTTATAAGCCCAGTATCATTAATAAATCTAAATAAGAGCCTTCCTGGTTGCTCCCACGCCCTCTCTGTGTGATCCCAGAACCCCCACTAAATTCCAGTCCCGTCCTGTCTCACGTATCCTCTCCTGTATTGCTTCTCGTTCAGCTGAATACAATGAACAGTGAAAAAGAATATGACTGACATTTTCTTTGCAGCCACAGTGTGCACAATTATCATTATTCCTTTTTCCCATAACAATGTACTATTTAAGTTTGTGTGATCCACTTGGAGTCTTGTCATGATGACCTCCTCCATTCTAATTCTTTCTTTATAGTTCATTGTTGAAACAGATTTTTGAATTGTAAAATAGGCCCTGCCTTTCTGATCCTTCTCTCACACATCTTCTGCCAAACCTTCATTCCAGCCTTCTTGATAATAGCTTTACCCTCTCCCTTTCCAAGTGGCACACTTACTGTTATATCTTTCCTCAGAACTGTTCTGGCAAGTTTATCTGCATATTTGTTTCATTTTACCCCCTTGTGTGCTGGCACCCAGCAAAACTGTATGTCTATACCACACTGGTGGAGTCTCATCAAGCTGCAGTTAAGTTCAATTAAAAGATCTTCTCTGTATGAACCTTTTGTTGAAATGCTTTCTAACACAGCGAGGGAATCAGCGCAGATCACCACCCTGTCAGGTCTGACTTCCTCCACCCACTGCAGAGCCGTAATAACAGCCACCATTTCTGCTGCAGACACTGAAAGTTGGTTTGAAAGCCGCTTGGATATCACTATTTTAAAATCAGGGATAAAAACACCTATTCCCACGTGATTGTGCTCATTTTTAGAGTCATCTGTGTATACTTCAAGATAATTGTAAAATTTATTTCTTAAATATAGTCTTGTTTCAAAACCTATTTCATTCAACTGCCAATTTCTTTTTCTTGGATACTTAAATCTACCTTAATTTCTGGAAATAACCACGGAGGAACACTGCTCACTGGGGTAGACTTGGTGAACTTTATGGTCTCCATACCATACACTCTAGCTTTATTATTAATTGTCCAGTCAAATCCCTTCCCCTGGAACTTGGGAGTACTCCCAGCATTCCTGAACAGTGTTGGATTTTCCTCCCCACTACCTTTTAGCTTTAGCCCGTACGCCAGTGCAAGCTTCTCTCTTCTCAGTTGAAGCGGTATTTCCCCAGCTTCTATCAACACTGCTTTTATAGGAGTAGACTTAACAGCTCCAATACAAATTAACAAAGCTCTATACTGGACTCTGTCCACCTTTAGCAATACAGTCTTTGCTGCTGCCCCATACACAATGCAACCAGCTGATTGGTCAGAAAACAGGAAGTCGGAAATATTTTTTGAAAATAAAATGTTTTGTTTTTACCGAGAGTAAAGTCAAAACGTTGACATTAAAGCCGAAATGACATTTCAACAACAAAAAGTTAAAATAGCTAGAAAAAAGTTTAAAAAAAAGTTGAATAAACTGTAAATTTTATATTTGACCTACAGTATTTGATCTTTTGTGTGAATTTCGACCATGTCTGACAACACAGCCATTTCCTCCAGGGCACAAATGCTATAGGCCCCTACCCAAGTTTCTCCTAGGAGGGGCCACTTTTTAATTATTTTGGTTTTAATTCATTTGGCAACTTTAGAACATACAATTAAAACTTACTCATATATAATAATTTATTTTTTATTTAATAAACACATTTCCAAAGTCAAAAGAACTGTAATAAAAAATACATTTGCTTTTCTTTATGTGCGTATTTGTGTGTAATGTTAACAACTGAATTCAGTGTAGACTGCAACCTGGCAGAAGCAAGTAAAACACTTTATGGACAAAAGTACTGAGCCACCTACAGTGGTGTGAAAAAGTGTTTGCCCCCTTCCTGATTTCTCATTTTTTTTGTAGGTTTGTCACACTTCAATGTTTCACATCATCATCAAACAAATTTAAATATTAGACAGAGATAATACAAGTAAACACAAAATGCAGTTTTTAAATGAAGGCCTTTATTATTAAGGGTAAAAAAAATCCAGACCTACATGGCCCTGTGTGAAAAAGTGACCCCCCCATTAAAACCTAAATTAACTGGGGTTTATTACATCTTTGGAAAGCTGAGTTCAATTTCTCTAGCCATACCCAGGCCTGATTACTGCCACAGCTGTTCTCAATCAAGAAATCACTTAAATAGGTCCTGCCTGACAAAGTGAAGTAGACAGAAGATCTTCAAAAGCTAGACATCATGCTGTGATCCAAAGAAATTTAGGAACAAATGAGAAAAAGTAATTGAGATCTACCAGTCTGGAAAAGGCCGGGGCTTTGCCACGGAGGCAGCCATTCCTCGCATGAGGATGGATGATTTTTTCCACACATAAGGAGTTGTTCAGAACTCCATATAAGAACTCCTTATACAAAGATATAGAGTGATGATAATCAAGTCAGTGGCAGTAATGCACCTGTGAGCTGGTTGCCAACCGCGAATCAAATCTAAAAGAAGAAGAAGCAATTTCTAAAGCTCTGGAACTCCAGTGAACCAAAGTGAGAGGCATTATCCACAAATGGCGAAAACATGGAACGGTGGTGAACGTTCCCAGGAGTGGCCGGTCAACCAAAATTAGCCCAAGAGCACAGCAACGACTCATCCAAGAGGTCACAAAAGACCCCACAACAACATCCAAAGAACTGCAGGCCTCACTTGCCTCAGTTAAGGTCTGTGTTCATGACTCCACCATAAGAAAGAGGCTGGGCAAAAATGGCCTGCATGGCAGAATTCCAAGACGAAAACTCCTGCTTAGCAAAAAGAACATAAAGGCTCGTCTCAGTTTTGTCAGAAAACATCTTGATGATCCCCAAGACTTTTGGGAAAATACACTGTGGACTGATGAGACAAAAGTTGAAGTTTTTGGAAGGTAGGCCGTTTTGCTGCTTCAGGACCTGGAAGACTTGCTGTGGTAAATGGAACCATGAATTCTGCGGTCTACCAAAAAATCCTGAAGGACAATGTCCGGCCATCCGTTCATGACCTCAAGATGAAGCGCACTTGGGTTCTGCAGCAAGACAATGATCCAAAACACACCAGCAAGTCCACCTATAAATGGCTTAAGAACAACAAAATGAAGACTTTGGAGTGGTCTAGTCAAAGTCCTGACCTGAATCTGATTGAGATGGTGTGGCATGACCTTAAAAAGACGGTTCATGCTCGAAAACCCTCCAATGTAAGATAAGATAAGATAAGCCTTTATTAGTCCCACAACGGGGAAATTCCAGGATTGCAACAGCACAGGGATAGCAACACTCAGAGCAACAATCAGAAGGCAAGAAAAAACAAGCAAGCAAGAGCAGCTAATATACATATGTACATATTACTATAAAATATATATATACACACACACACACACAGACACACAGTGCAGAGCATTGTAGCTAGATGGAATAAATATGTAAATATATAAACACCCACAGTATGGAGCATTGCAGCTAGGTGGAATAAATATGCAAGTATATAAACACACACAGTGCGGAGCAATGTAGCTAGATGGAATAATATGTAGATATATAAAAACACAGTGCGGAGCATTGTAGCTAGATGGAATAAATATATAGATATATAAATATAAACACACCCAGTGCAGAGCATTGTAGCTAGATGGAATAAATATGTAAATATATAAACACACACAGTGCAGAGCATTGTTGCTAGGTGGGATGAAACAGCATAACCGTCTATTTAGTTATCCTACATGGTATGATTATGTGCCCATACATATTCTCACCCTCCATAGCGACCGGTATGTTCCTAGTTGTATGCCGGAGAGGACCATTGTGTAAGTCTATTGCATCTTTTGCATTCAAAAAAAAAAAAAAAAAAAAAAAAAACTATTAGTTTGTTACGTCTTTTTGCTATCTCTGCGAGCAGCCCTGCTTAGGTTGTACAGTCTGACAGCCGTTGGTAGGAAGGACCTACGAAACCTCTCGGTTGTGCACCTGGGATGATGTAGTCTGCTGCTAAATGAGCTCCTCAGTGCATCCAGTATGTCCTGCATAGGGTGGAACTCGGACTCCAGCAGAGATGACAGTTTAGCCACCGTCCTTCTCTCTCCTATCTCCTCCATCGGATCAAGGCGTTGCCCCAGGACAGAGCTAGCTTTCTTAATCAGTTTGTTCAGTCTCTTCCTATCGGCTGCAGTAATGCCACTGCCCCAGCAGACCACTCCAAAAGTGATGGCTGATGCCACCACCGTGTCATAGAATGACTTCAGCAGCGCCCCTTGTACACCAAAAGACCTGAGTCTCCTCAGCAGGAACAGCCTGCGCTGTCCCTTCTTGTAGAGTGCGTCAGTATTGTGTGACCAGTCTAGTTTATTGTTCAGATGAATACCCAGGTACTTGTAGGATGTCACCATCTCGATGTCTGTTCCCTGTATATTTACTGGTGCTGTGAGGGGCTGCTGCAATGTGGCTGAATTACAACAATTCTGCAAAGATGAGTGGGCCAAAATTCCTCCACAGTGCTGTGAAAGACTCATTGCCAGTTATCGCAAATGCTTGATTGCAATTGTTGCTGCTAAGCGTGGCCCAACCAGTTATTAGGTTTAGGGGGCAATCACTTTTTTACACAGGGCCATGTAGGTTCAGATTTTTTTCCTTTAACAATAAACACCTTCATTTTTCTTTGTCTAATATTTAAATTTTTGATGATCTGAAACATTTAAGCGTGACAAACATATAAAAAAATGAAAAATCAGGAGGGGGGGCAAACACTTTCTCACACCACTGTATACATTATCTTTATGGCATCCCATTCTAAATCTATAAGCATTTCCACCTGCCCTTTGCAGCGATAGCAGCTTCCGTTGTTTTAGGAAGACTTTCTATGAGATTTTGGAGCAGGTCTGTAATTTTTGCCCATTCAACCGTCGCGGCATCAATAAATTCAGACACTGATGCTCGACCAGATGGCTGGGCTCCCATTCTCAATTTTAATTCACCACAAACATATTAGACGGAGCTGGGTTCAGGGCAGGCCAGTCAAGTTCTTCCTCACCAACCTCATCCAGCCACAGCCGTTTCTGCTTATAAAGTGGTAGTACACAAATGCCATGGTCACCTTCTGCCACTAGGGGTTCCCCAAACTACAAGTTCACACAACATTTTTAGAGGGAGAATTAAATGACTTTAAAAATGTTTTATTGTAAATTTTCTACTTTTTTCCATTACATTTGTAACTTTTTTCTTGTAAATTTTTTAAACTTCTGAAAAAATTTCTTTTTTCCCCATTAATGTGGTACCTTTTCTTGTTAATTACTAACTTTTTTCTTGAAGGCCTACACACAAACCCTTTACATTTTTGAGGTGATCCATGAGGGACAGAAGGAGCCTTGGCAGAGGTATGTGCTCTCTGAGTGCTTTTCTAGTTTTTTTTTTAATGTTTTTGTTCTGAGGGGAGAGATTTTATTCCCCATGTTAAAGGGTTTAAAACTCCTCCCCATTCCAAAATATAAGGGCCCCCAAACACATTCTTGCATAGGGCACCCCCAAAAGCTAGAAATGGCCCTGCAACAAACCATAGCTGTATAGACCTTGCTTTGTGCACTGGGATACATTCGTGCAAAACTGTTCCTTCAAAGATGGAAACATATAAATGCCAAAAATGTCTTGGTCAGGTGATACTTTAACACTTTCCTGCAATGAAACAGCTAAATTTGCTGATTAACAGGTGTGGTTTAATACTTCTGTCCATGTTGTTTACTGCACCTGGGAAATACTTTTCCTAAGTTTTATTAATCAAGTCTCGCTCCAGAGTGTTTTCAGTGTACTTTGTGAAAATGACAGATTAGTGTTTGAGCTTCTGCAGAACCTCCTTAGTCAACTGTTTGCTGTATCGGTTGATCTTCCAGTGTCCTGGCATCCATCCCAGCAGAAACCGGTGAAAATCTGTCCATGCAAATGCAAACATTTGCCTCCACTCTTTCTCCAGGGCATCATAGTCCACGTCTTTTTTCACGGACTGCTCCAGCTCTGAAAAATAGTAGTCCAACAGTCCCGGCACCCTCTTTTCGCACTCCCTCTCCTCCATGCAGCTGCCTAGGAAATACACAACGTCTTTCATCCCACAGCCCCCGCCCACATACTGAAAGTCTACAGCTGCCACGCCTTGTCCGCTCGGGGAGAAACAGAAATTGGCAAGCTTGGCGTCTCCATGAACGATAGTCTTAAAGTGACACTCGCTGAGGATCCTGTCGATGTCAGCGGCGGCCGCTTTGAGCTCGGCGTCGTCCATGGCCTCCAGCTCATCGGGACGGGTCTCCAGGTGCCAGTAGGTACCGACAGGCCAGAGACCCTCGGGCGCCACACCCAGGAAGAGAGCGTGGAAGTGGGCGAGCCAGCTCAGGCAAGCTCTCACCTCTCTGTCTCTGATGCTGGTCCTACAAATAAAAAAGAGAATGCTCAGAATGATGTACTGTATATAATGTATATAATAAAAACTGTCCTCTTTACATCAGCCTTCATCTTCTGTTTTCAACCTTTGTCCATGATTAAACATAAAGGTCAAACATTAGCGAAACCATTTTAGCACAGAAGACCTCAAACATTTAAATTATTTCAAAACATAAATGACTTTTTCACAAGGATCACAAGGAGGTTTGGACCCATTAGTGCAGTATTTCCTCAAATATTATCTCTAAATGTTTCAGAAAATAACAATGAAAATAACTGTGAATTCATGAGTGATTCTAGATTTCATACATCTGTTTTCAGAGGTGGATAAAGTAACCAGAATCTGTAGCTAAGTCAAACTAGTGTTAAGTTATATCAAGAAAGAGCAGTCACCAAAAAAAGTTGCTTGAGTCAAAAATAATTACTTGAAAAGTGGTTAACAATGTCACTGTGGCCAAATTGTGAGGTTTTCTTATAAATCTGTGATACACTTTCTTGTAAATCTGAAACTTTTTGTGCCTTAATACACTACCGTTCAAAAGTTTGGGGTCACTTAGAAATTTCCTTATTTTTGAAAGAAAAGCACTTTTTTTTCAATGAAGATAACTTTAAACTAATCAGAAATACACTCTATACATTGCTAATGTGGTAAATGACTATTCTAGCTGCAAATGTCTGGTTTTTGGTGCAATATCTACATAGGTGTATACGTAGAGGCCCATTTCCAGCAACTATCACTCCAGTGTTCTAATGGTACAATGTGTTTGCTCATTGCTTCAGAAGGCTAATGGATGATTAGAAAACCCTTGTGCAATCATGTTAGGTCTGCAATGCTGTAATTGCTGCAAATGGAGGATTCTTTGACGAAAGCAAAGTTTGAAGGAAAAAATTATTATTTCAAATACAAATCATTATTTCTAACCTTGTCAATGTCTTGACTATATTTTCTATTCATTTTACAACTCATGGTGGTAAATAAGTGTGACTTTTCATGGAAAACACAAAATAATTGTCTGGGCGACCCCAAACTTTTGAACGGTAGTGTAACTTTTTCTTGCAAATTTGTAACATTTTACTTGCATTTTTGTACATTTAAGACTATTCTTTGAAACAAGCTTCTTCTTTCAGCTGCTTCTTTATAATTAAGGTCACCACATTTTGATTTGGCAAGGATTTTTATGCCAGATGCAGTTCCTAACGCCACCCTCCCCACATACATGGGCTAGGGGCTGGTGTGATGGCCTGTGCTAACCCCTGTGACTGGCTTTCCCCATTCTGTTTGTGCTGAGCACCAAGCTAGAAGGTGGAAAGTACCATGTTTATGGTCTTTGGTATGACCTGGCTGGGGCTTGAACCCACAACCTCCTGGCTGTGGGGCAGATATTCTACCACTAGGTCACCATTGTGATATATCCTTAGAAATGAGCCATTTTCCCATAAATTTGTGATTTTTTTTCCAAAATAAATATACTACTCTTATATGCTTCTTCTTGTGCCTTTCCAGCTTTTAAGTTGTTAATTTGCAGATTTTTTTCTAATAATTTGGCACTTTACCAGTTTGGCTGACGACGGACCGACTGACCGATAGACAGATTTTATTGATCCCAAACAGGGATATGAGACGTGTATGATATTAAAAAAGCAAACAACAATAAATTAAATATTTCCTGAGCCTGGATATTAGAAGAATGACTAAAATAAAATAAAAAAGGAAAAAAGGAAGACACTCAAAACCTGTGAAATCAAAAGTAGCCTAAAAATGCAACCACTCAAGTAAGAGTAATAACTTTCCAACACTTGGTCAATTATTTTTTTTCAATATAAGTTAACTAAGTATTAGAGGTGAGTAGTAACTACTTTTACTCAAGTACAGATACTCAAGCAACTTTTTTTTTAACTGCAGGGTACCTTTTTGAAAAAACAAAAACAAAAAAAACCTGTACTTTTACTCAAGTACATCAGATAGTACTTTTTGAATATCATTTAATTTCAATTAGAAAACCGGACAAAAATGTTCTTATTTATAGTATAATTACCAAAAATGACTGCATATTTTGTACTTTCGATAAATATATATGATTCTCAGACTAAAACAATTATGATAACAAAAATTCCAAACTGGATACTTTAAAGTCACAAATTTACAAAAAAAAAAGTTTAAAATTTACAAACAAAACTTGCAAGTCATTTTTTAAAAACGGAGCAAAAATAAGGAAAAAAGTGACTCATGCACAAGAAGAATTACACAATTTACAACTTATTTTGCAAGTTTTTAAACTGTACATTTGTGACCTTTTTCTCATTAGATTAGCAATTATTTTCTTGTAAATTTGCTACATTTTTCTTGTGGATTTACAACCTTTTCCCTGCAAAAATGCATTGTTTTCCCACAAATTTGTTACTTTTTTCATTGTACACACGTGGACAAAATTGCTGGTACCCCTCTGTTAATGAAAGAAAAACCCACAATGGTCACAGAAATAACTTGAATCTGACAAAAGTGGGAATAAATAAAAATTCTATGAAAACTAACCAATGAAAATCAGACAATGCTTTTGAATTGTGGTTCAACAGAATTATTTTAAAAAACAAACTCATGAAACAGACCTGGACAAAAATGATGGTACCCTTAACTTAATATTTTGTTGCACAACATTTTGAGGCAATCACTGCAATCAAACGATTTCTGTAACTGTCAATGAGACTTCTGCACCTCTCAGCAGGTATTTTGGCCCACTCCTCATGAGCAAACTGCTCCAGTTGTCTCAGGTTTGAAGGGTGCCTTCTCCAGACGGCATGTTTCAGCTCCTTCCACAGATGTTCAGTAGGATTTAGATCAGGGCTCATAGAAGGCCACTTTAGAATAGTCCAGTGTTTCGCTCTTAGCCATTCTTGGGTGTTTTTAGCTGTGTGTTTTGGGTCATTATCCTGTTGCAAGACCCATGACCTGCGACTGAGACCAAGCTGTCTGACACTGGGCAGCACATTTATCTCTAGAATACCTTGATAGTCTTGAGATTTCATTGTACCCTGCACACATTCAAGACACCCTGTGCCAGATGCAGCAAAGCAGCCCCAGAACAAAACAGAACCTCCTCCATGTTTCACAGTAGGGACAGTGTTCTTTTCTTGGTATGCTTCATTTTTGCGTCTGTGAACATAGAGCTGATGTGCCTTGCCAAAAAGTTCCAGTTTTGTCTCATCTGTCCATAGGACATTCTCCCAGAAGCTTTGTGGCTTGTCAACATGAAGTTTGGCAAATTCCAGTCTGGCTTTTTTATGATTTGTTTTCAACAGTGGTGTCCTCCTTGGTCATCTCCCATGAAGCCAACTTTGGCTCAAACAACGACAGATGGTGCGATCTGACACTGATGTACCTTGACCTTGGAGTTCACCATAAATGTGTTTAGAGGTTGTTCTGGGCTCTTTTGCTACAATTCGTATTATCCGTCTCTTCTATTTTTCATCAAGTTTTCTCCTGCGGCCACGTCCAGGGAGGTTGGCTACAGTCCCGTGGATCTTAAATTTCTGAATAATATGTGCAACTGTAGTCACAGGAACATCAAGCTGCTTGGAGATAGTCTTATAGCCTTTATCTTTAACATGCTTGTCTATAATTTTCTTTCTAATCTCCTGAGACAACTCTCTCCTTTGCTTCCTCTGGTCCATGTTTAGTGTGGTACACACCATGTCACCAAACAGCACAGTGACTACGTGTCACCCTTTAAATAGGCCAACTGACTGATTACAAGTTCGTAGACACCTGTGATGTTAATTAGAGGACACATCTTGGTTGAACATGTCCCTATGGTCACATTATTTTCAATCTTTTCTAGGGGTATCATCATTTTTGTCCAGGCCTGTTTCATGAGTTTGTTTTTTAAAGTAATTCTGTTGAACCACAATTCAAAAACACTGTCTGATTTTCAATGGTTAATTTTCATAGAATTTTTATTTATTACCACTTTTGTCAGATTCAAGTTATTTCTGTGACTATTGTGGGTTTTTCTTTTATTAACAGAGGGGTACCAACAATTTTGTCCACATGTGTATATTTGAAATGTTTTCTTGTAAGTGTGCAACATTCATAATGATGTTGATTCAACTTTAATACTATGTAATGATGTAATGGTTTATTTCTTGTCATTAGACAATTACCTAAATTTATACTTTTTAAAATGTTTTTACAAAAAGGTGGGGCACATAATTAGGTGCCCGCAAACACAATCTTGCTCAGGGCTCCCAAAAAGTTAAAAACGGCCCTGGTACAATTTCTGGACACTACCCACCACTGCTTATTTTATACCCCCGACAATCCCAAATATTTAACACCAGTACCTTCTCTGATCATAACCTGCCACATCCAAGTCCTCCAGGACGAGCAGCATCTCGTCTCCATGGGAACAAGCAGCCAGGCAGGCAGGGATGCGGCAGCTCTGATTGGTGGAGTAGTTCTCGTACCAGTGCGTCTCCACCTGGTAGGACCTCACTTTACGCCGGTGGGATCGGTCCGTGTTCCACCCACCGGGGTGCCCGGCCTCTTCTGGGAACGTGACGTGTTTGACCACCACGCTGGGCCGCTCGCAGCCCTCCAGGTGCAGCCGGACTATTTCCCCATAGCCGCTCCACAGGGTCTGGATCTTAGCGCCCACACGCAGAGATGAAGCACCGCACGCCTGTAGGACGAGATCCTGGTACTCCTGTTTCATCTCAGGTGAACAGCACAGTAGGTTTTTTTTTTTTTTAATTCTGTATTTCCCTGATTTGTAAATGCCCAAACAGGTGCACCCAGTCAACAGAAAGAGACTGTAGTTTTTTGTTTTACCATATTCAATGACTACTGTGATAAATGACACTGAGGCCAGCCAGGAAACATTTAGGAATAATTCTCTACAGTCTCTAAAACGTCCCGAAGCAGTGAGGACAAAATGCAGCTCTCCTGAGTTTGAGGAAGTAGCTGTCTCTGCGGTGAAGCATTTAAAGCAACAGATCCGAAATGAACTGAGAACAAATGAGCAACACTGACATCTCCTGGACTGGAGAGGTCTTCAGCTATTTCCATAGATCAGGGATGGGCAACTTCGATGGTAGTGAGGGCCACAAATTGTTTTTCCTCACATCCCAAGGGCCAGATTTACATGTAAACCTACCATGGGGGTGGGGGGTATTATTGCCTACAAAGTTAAAAGTTTCACAACTAAAACTTAAAATGAAAATAAAAGCTACTCAGTGTTTTAGGTTCAGGTTCAGGTTACTTTATTTGTACCCGTAGGTAGATTTGTTTTGCAGTCAGGTAACGTCCTTTTAGACACATATTTACAAACCACAGTTACATTCAACATGAACACAAACGGGCAACGCAGTGGTGGAGTGGTTAGCACTGCGGCAGCACCGACACTCACCCTTGGCCAGGGGATCCTGGGTTCAATCCCAGCCCCCGGCCAACAGTGATCTGTGTGGCGTTTGCATGTTCTCCTCGTGTCTGCGTGGGTTTACTCAGGGATTTCTCCGGTTTCCTCCCACATGCCAAAAACATGCAAGTTTGGTTAATTGGCACCAAACTGGGGATTCTAAATTGTCCTTAGGTATGACTGTGAGAGTGAATGGTTGTCTGTCTCTCTGTGTTGGCTCCTGCGATGGACTGGCGATCTGTCCAGGGTGTACCCTGCCTCTCACCCAAAGATGCTGGGATAGGCTCCAGGCCCCTGCAACCCGAAAAGGATTAAGCGGAAGAAGATGGATGGATGAACACAAACACAGGCACACATGAAGCTGACTATAAACATGATAAAAGTACTCAAGGCTCCACCAATCAGGACATAGGACAAAGAGATAAGAGAAAAAACAAAGAGATAAGAGAGAAGGGTCACATTAAAAAGTTAAAAACTAAGTCAAAGAGATTAAAAACTCAATAAAAGTCTAAAACCCAATAAAAGATTTATAACCCAAATAAAAAACCTACAAAAATAAATAAATATAAAATAAAAATTAATAAATAGATAACTAAATTATGTGCAATATATTGTTTCATCTTGTTCAACTCTTTGACAGCAGCAGGGAACAAAGCTGTTTTTGTAGCACTGGGTTTTACATTTTGGGACAACAAACCTCTGTCTGGAGGGAAGAAGCTGAAAGTTAAGATAAGATAAGATAAGCCTTTATTAGTCTCACACTGGGGAAATTCCAGGATTGCAACAGCACAGGGATAGCAACACTCAGAGCAACAATCAGAAGGCAAGAAAAAAAAAGCAAGAGCAGCTAATATACATATGTACATATTACTATAAATATATATATATACACAGACACACAGTGCAGAGCATTGTAGCTGGATGGAATAAATATATGAGTATATAAACACACAGTGCGGAGCATTGTAGCTAGATGGAATAAATATATAGATATATAAATATAAACACGCCCAGTGCTGAGCATTGTAGCTAGATAGAATAAATATGTAAATATATAAACACACACAGTGCAGAGCATTGTTGCTAGATGGGATGAAACAGCACAACCGTCTACTTAGTTATCCTACATGGTATGATTATGTGCCCATACATATTCTCACCCTCCATAGCGACTGGTATTTTCCTAGTTGTATGCCGGAGGGGACCATTGTGTAAGTCTATTGCATCTTTTGCATTCAAAACTATTAGGTTGTTACGTCTTTTTGCTATCTCTGTGAGCAGCCCTGCTTAGGTTATACAGTCTGACAGCCGTTGGTAGGAAGGACCTGCGAAACCTCTCGGTTGTGCACCTAGGATGATGTAGTCTGCTGCTAAATGAGCTCCTCAGTGCATTCAGTATGTCCTGCATAGGGTGGAACTCGGACTCCGGCAGAGATGACAGTTTAGCCACCATCCTTCTCTCTCCTATCTCCTCCACCGGGTCAAGGCGCTGCCCCAGGACAGAGCTAGCTTTCTTGATCAGTTTGTTCAGTCTCTTCCTATCGGCTGCGGTAATGCCACTGCCCCAGCAGACCACTCCAAAAGTGATGGCTGATGCCACCACCGTGTCATAGAATGTCTTCAGCAGCGCCCCTTGTACACCAAAAGACCTGAGTTACAGTGCAAAGGGTGGGAGTCATCATTTAAAATGGAGGTAGCAATCCTCTGTACCTGTCTGGTGTACAGGGATGTCAGACTCAGCTGTGACTCACCAAGCAAACGACTGGACCATCTAACTACCTGGTCCAAGGAGTTCCTCTGTTTCAGCTTTATCTGACCAAACCATGACACTAAAGAAAAGGATAAAACAGATTCAATAAAAGCCAGATAAAACATTGTCATTATGGTTCGGTCAATTTGGAAGTGTGCAAGTTTCCTTAAACAATGCAAATGTTGCTGACCCTTTCTGCACACCCTTTCACAGTTCTCGTCAAAAAGTTTAAATTACTATCAATAATCGTCCCAAGATATCTGTAAGATTGCACACCTTCAATGGTCTGGCCTTTTAGTACAATGACTTTGTGCCTGGGAGTTTTCCTCCTAAAGTCAACAATCATATCTTTAGTTTTTGTCGTATTCAGCTGCAGGTAGGAATCCTCACACCAGTGAACAAAATCCTCAACTACTGGGCCATGGCCACTCTCACCATCCTGAAGGAGACTGACAACAACTGAATCATCAGCATACTTTATAATGTGTCTGTCATGTCTGCTCCGACACATATTTGTGTACAGGATGAAGAGTAGTGGTGACAACACACACCCCTGAGGAGAGCCAGTAGAAGAACACTTTTGGTCAGACAATGTACCATTGACCCTTGGTCTCTGTGACAGAAGCATAGAAGCTAGAGTGAAAGGGACAATTTACAAGATAGTAGTGAGAGCTGCTATGATGTATGGTTTGGAGATGGTGGCGCTAACAAAAAGACAGGAGGTGGCAGAGTTGAAGATGCTAAGATTTTTATTGGGAGTGACTAGGAGAGACAGGATTAGAAATGAATATATCTGAGGGACAGCTCAGGTTGAGCGGTTTGGAGACAAGTAAGAGAGGCAAGACTGAGATGGTTTGGACTTGTGCAGAGGAGGGATAGTGGATATATTGGACAAAGGGTGTTGAAGATGGAGCTGCCAGGCAGGAGGAAAAGAGGAAGACCACAGAGAGGATTGATGGATGTAGTGAAGGAGGACATGGAGAGGGTTGGTGCTACAGAGGAAAATGCAAGGGATAGTGAAAGAAAAATTCCATATTTGTCTCTGCATTTGTCTTCATTTGTCCTGAGTCTAACTTACAGTTTGTGTAAAGAATATCAAGGCTACAGCTGCACCACTTATCATCTTGTTTTTAGTCTGGTCTGGATGGATCCTGTGAGACTGTCACAGTATGACCTGGGAAAGCTAATCTGTACACCAAGTTTTGACTAGATGTACTGTACCAATGATGATGGTCAATTTGCTCCTCCACCTCCGAGATAACGAGGAGCTTAAAGAATTGAGTGATGTGAGTTTGAGTCAGAATGATGTGTGAATAGGCTCTGAGACTGTTTTTGCTTTGTTCTCCACTGGCCAGTGTAATTAAATCTGCTGAAACTCTAATCTTGCCAGGTTTTTGACTGAAGGTCTTCAAGGATTTTTCTAACATACTTGGCACCCGAATGACAGGGACTCCATATGCCTCACCTCTGCTTCCAGCGTTTTTGGACCACGGACAGCTGTGCACGGCTGTGGGGAAAGCCCTCCCCTGACCAGGACCAACGACCCGGTTTTTGTGGAAGTGGAGGCGTGGTCCTGAGACGCTGGAGGCTGGTGAGTGACAGAGTTAACCCGCAGGCGGATCACAGTGAGTAAATTTAATTGGTAAATAGACCCGCGGGGTACTAATCAATGTGAGATCTTCTTAACAGCACGAGTGAGCATTGATTAAATGTAAGCCAAGCGTTTGATACTGCAAAGTTCAAAATACGTTCAGGCAAGGTAGAGGCTTGGTGGTCCCGGTTCGAGTCTGCAAATGGGAATGCACATTTCCACTGTGTAAGTGGACCTGATAGACGTGTGGAAAAATCAGGGTGAGATCTTCTTAACATCACGAGTGAGCACTGATTAAAAGAAATGTCAAGGTGAGATGTTCTTAATATCATGAGTGAGCATTGATAAAAGGGTTAACCTTACAAATACAGGTAAATAGCACTAATATCACAAGGATAAACTCTAATGTGATAGTAAGAACCAAAATACCTTAAGGCTTAGTTCAAAACAGGTCTAAAACAAAGTAAAATGATCCTTAAAAATATATAAATGATAAAATGACCACAAATTATAATAAAATAAATATATCAAATAAATAACTGCCGTTTGTTTGTCCGGTCATACACAAGTGATTGTCCGTGGGTGTTTTTAATGTTTTACGGGTTACTTTGTGAGGAAAAAAAGAGATGAAAAAAATGAATGTGTTTTCAGAGTGGCAGAAGACGATTGACAATGAGAACCATGGGTTGCCAGATCTGCTGATTATAAGTGGCTTGGGATTGCTTACTAACGTGTGTGTGTGTGTGCTCATTTGATCTTGCTATGGTATGTGTGTAGGTATGTGAGAGAGGACTGACTTCTGTGTCACATTGAACTGGGGATTTTGATAAGATGAAATGTATTAGATATCTCAAGATAATTTAACAGTAATTTTGTTTTGTTGTGCAGTCTGTGGGATTTTGCTTTCTTTATGATAGTTTTTACTTGTGTTAAGCAATTTAATCTTGCTTTGGTGGATGTTTTTTTGTTTTATTTTAATTGCCAAAATTTTTTACTTATTTTAAGTAAAATTACCTTGCCAGCAGAGCAAGAAAATTTATTTATTTTTCTTTTGTTTGGGATGCCTGAAGGGACAGGCAACAGTGGCTTCAGATGGAATATGGGAAACATCTCAAAGTAAGAGTGTGAGCCCTTACAGCAATTCCCATATGTAAAAATATATGCAACAAAAACATGGTGATGAAAATGTCTGGCTGGTGCCTATCTGGTCTGAAATGGGTTTTCCAAATGGAGGATCATTTAGTCTCCATCAATTACATTATCTGAAAGAAAAGTTAGATGAGAAAAAGCAGGACGTGTGTGTGTGTGGGGGGGGGGGGGGTGGAGCCTATCCCAGCATCTTTGCGTGAGAGGCAGGGTACACCCTGGACAGATCACCAGTCCATCGCAGGGCCAACACAGAGAGACAGACAACCATTCACTCTCACAGGCATACCTAAAGACAATTTAGAATCCCCAGTTTGATGCCAGTTAACCTAACTTGCATGTTTTTGGCATGTGGGAGGAAACCGGAGAAATCCCGGAGTAAACCCATGCAGACACGGGGAGAACATGCAAACTCCACACAGATCACTGTTGGTCGGGGGCTGGGATCGAACCCAGGATCCCCCAGCCAAGGGTGAGTTGCTGTGCTGCCGCAGTGCTAACCACTCCGCTACCGCGCTGCCCGTTTGTGATAATGTTGTAATTTTTCTTGTAGTAAGATAATTTTAATTTAATCTTTCCTCTCCATCATAAATTGAGACACTAATGTGTCATATAATGTGATATTTATATGTGGTGTGTCTTTAAGACTGTGGTGACGTCACAGGTCAGAGTTGACCTTCACCGAGTGATATAGATATGAAAATGGCGATGTGTTGATGTTGCCGCCTGTTAATGTTCCCGCTCCTAGTTTTAAAAGAGAACTTTGTTGAAACCACTATTCGTGTGGACCTCAGTTCTTTACATGGTGTCAGAAGTGCTTGACGGACGCTCTGCTTCAGTAAGATGGCCTTGTTTAATCCCCCGGAAAGTTTTCCTTTTCATCGTCCAAATGAATGGGCGGGCTGGAAAGAGCGCTTTCTGCGTTTCCGGACGGCTACAAAACTGAATAAAGAGGACGGCGAAATTCAGGTCAGTTCACTGATTTACGCCATGGGCCCCGAAGCTGAAAACATCTTGAAATCATTCTCATTTACTGAGGAAGCGGATCAAAAGAAGTTTGATGTTGTGTTAGGAAAATACGACGAGTACTTCTGTCCCAAACGGAACGTGATCCATGAGCGCGCTTGTTTTCACCAGAGGCTGCAGCGGCCCGGTGAGAAAGTGGAAATGTTTATCAGAGCCCTTTTTGAGATGTCAGAACACTGTGACTTTGGTGTAAAGAGAGATGAACATATCCGTGACCGAATTGTTGTGGGCATCCTTGATAAAGAGCTGTCACGTAAACTGCAGATGATGGCTGATCTAACGCTTGCCCAAGCCATTCAAACAGTTCGCCAGTACGAGGAGGTTGTCCTCCAGGTTCACCAGCAGGGGGAGGCACACGCCACGGTGCAGGAGATCCAGGGAAAAACAGCAGGCAGAGGAAGATCTCCATTTAAACCAAGGAAAGGAAAAAGTGGAGAGCAGAAAGACTCATGGTGTGGAAGATGTGGAAAATTAAAACACAGAGATCCTGAAAAGTGCCCAGCCATGAAGTCAACATGCAACAAGTGTAAAAAGGTGGGTCACTGGGAAAAGAAATGTCACAGTAAATCAGTCAGAGAAGTCACTGAAGAGACAGTTTCCCAGACACCATTTTTTTTGGGCGCAGTCACAAAAACAGACAGAAATGATGACCCATGGACCATACAGCTTACAATTGGAACAACACCAGTCAATTTTAAAACTGATACGGGTGCAGATGCAAACATTATGGGACAAAAGACATTTAACGAACTAGTTCCTAAGAAGGAATTAGAGCCATCTAATGTCACACTGTGCAGCCCGGGTGGTCAGTTGGACTGTATAGGGAAATTTCAAGCCTTCACAGAATACAAAGAAAAACCATATACTTTTCCTGTGTATGTCATCAGTGGCAATAATGCAAACAATTTGCTGGGCAGAGACACAGCAATGTCGATGGGGCTTGTGAAGCGTGTTGAAGAAGTACACAAAGCATTTGGTGAGCATGGAACACTTAAAACAGAACCAGTTAAAATCCTGTTAAAAGAGAATGCTCAGCCATACACAGTGCACACTGCCCGTCGTGTCCCTTTGCCACTTTTGCAGAAGGTTAAAGAGGAATTGCAGCGTATGGAGGAGAATAATGTGATTGAAGCTGTGATTGATCCTACAGATTGGTGCGCGCCAATGGTGCCAGTCCCAAGGAAAAATGGAAAAGTGCGGATCTGTGTCGATTTAAAGAGGTTAAATGAAGCTGTACGAAGAGAGAGGTATGTTCTTCCTACTGCAGAGGAAATCACTGCAAAACTTAGTGGAGCAACCACATTCACATCATTGGATGCTGCCTCCGGGTTTTGGCAGATTCCTCTCCATCCAGAAAGCAGTAAATTAACAACCTTTATCACACCCTTTGGGAGATATGCATTCAAACGTCTTCCATTTGGGATCACAAGCGCTCCTGAAATTTTTCAGCGCAAAATGACAGAAACCCTCAACGGCCTGGAAGGCGTGGCTATCTACATGGATGACATACTGGTGTACGGCGACACTCCTGAACAGCACGACCAGCGTCTCAGCAAGGTAATGGAAAGGATCGAGTCAGCCGGACTTAAACTGAACAGAGAAAAATGTAAGTTTAGACAAAACAAGCTTCACTTCTTGGGCCAAGAAATTGACAAATCAGGCGTGAGACCCGACCCTGATAAAGTCAAGGCAATCCGCGAGCTCCCTCCACCACAGAACGTGCATGACCTCAAGCGTGTCCTGGGCATGTTTAACTATCTACGGAAAATAGACACCATAAAGACTGCTACAGCAGCTGACTGTAACCTACAGTTGGTGTTGCGGTACATCAAGTCAGGATGGCCAGAATACATAGGCAATGTCCCAGCAGCTATCAGAGACTATTTTCCCATTAAAAATGAACTGTCTGAATGCGATGGAATTATCACCAGAGGAAGCCGCATGTTGATTCCGGATGTGCTCAGAGCAGACATCTTGGATCGAATACATGATGGACATCAAGGTCTGACAAAATGCAGAGAGCGGGCCTGCACATCTGTGTGGTGGCCTGGCATCTCATCTGAAATCAAACGCAAAGTCCAGTCCTGTCAGGTGTGTCGTGAGATGAGACCAGCTCAGCGAAAAGAGCCTCTCTTGTCAACCCCTCTACCTGATCGACCCTGGAAGAGACTTGCTGTTGACCTGTGTGAGCATAACAAGCACACTTACCTTGTTGTGTCAGACTATTTCTCTCGGTTCCTCGAGATACTTCATCTGCCAGTAACCACTGCTTCTCAGATGATCTTAAAGCTGAAGGCAGTGTTCGCGAGGTTTGGTTGTCCAGATGTGGTTGTATCTGACAATGGGCCTCAATTCTCATGCCAAGAATTTAAAAAGTTTGCAAGGGAGTTTGACTTTTTGCACATCACCTCAAGTCCACATAACCCCCAAGGAAACGGACATGCAGAGAGGGGAGTTCAAACAGCAAAAAGAATCTTAAAGCAGCAAGATCCTTTGCTCGCCCTCATGTGCTTTCGATCAACGCCCTGCACCACCACAGGCGTGAGTCCTGCAGAGCTACTTATGGGTCGAAAGATCAAAACAACTCTTCCTACACTCGAAGTGAATCTTCAGCCCCGATGGCCTGATCTGGAAGTCGTCAGGAATAAGGATGCAATGGAGAAACAGAAACAAGCATTCTACTTCAATCAGCGCCATGGAGCTAAACCCCTACCTTCGTTGAAGCCAGGAGATTCAGTCCTCACAAAGCTGGACCATCAGAAATCCTGGAAAACACCCGCTGTTGTCACAGGAGAAAGCAGCACACCTCGCTCCTTTCTTATTGAAACACCCCAGGGAGCAACTTTGCGACACAACCGCCGTCACTTGCAACATGATCCTGAATCAGCCAGAGAGATACACTCTTCAGCTCCAAATGACCTGCAGCCAGAGATTGTCGATCAGCAGCCTGAAACTGCAGCTGCCGCTGACACTATTTTACCAGAATCCAGTGTCAAACCGCCAGACCCAAAGCAAGGACTGTTGTTTACCCGGTCCGGTAGAATGATTAAACCTGTGCAAAGACTAGATTTGTAGAGAAAAAAAAAAATGAAAAATGAAAAGAGAGAAATTCACGTGTTCACTGTGATAAGTGTGGTTATATGTGGTTCAATAATTAAGCCATGGGCTGTGGGGAAGGGTGAAATGGAAATGGAAAATGTTTGAATTGAAAATTGTTTTGTTCTGAAAAAAAAAGCTAAAAAAGGGGGAGATGTCATATAATGTGATATTTATATGTGGTGTGTCTTTAAGACTGTGGTGACGTCACAGGTCAGAGTTGACCTTCACCGAGTGATATAGATATGAAAATGGCGATGTGTTGATGTTGCCGCCTGTTAATGTTCCCGCTCCTAGTTTTAAAAGAGAACTTTGTTGAAACCACTATTCGTGTGGACCTCAGTTCTTTACATAATGTTATGGCTTTTTTGCAGTTATACTGCTATTTTTACTTAAAGTCACGAAGCAAAAATTTGCATTTATTTATTCACTAAATTACATTAAAATAATTTATGGTTTAAAAAGTCAATTATTAATGTAAAAAAATTGCTATTTTATGAGGGAAAAAGTTCCTAATTTACCAGGAAAAGTCACTAATATGCTAATAAAATAAATTACAAATTACAAAGAAAAAATCATTAATTTAGTCATCAATTTGCAAGGCAAAAGTCTCATCAATGGTGAAAAAGTGCCTTTTATTCCATCAGTGATGACACTGAAGTTATTAATGAATAATTATTAATAGCAGGTTCATAATTGCTTTATTCAGTTTTACATTAATTGTCACTACAGTCTTGAATGTTTTGTTTCTAAATTGTTTTATTTTGCTGATTTTTTTTGTGGTAAACAGTGTCCCCTGGTGGCAAAGCAGAAACCCCGCAGCATCCCGAAAACCGTCCACCAGCAGCATGGAGCAATGAAAAAAATGAGGAAAAACAATCAAATAAAAGAGAACCTAAAAGAGAAAAGCGGTGAAGGCCTACGGGGCTAATGGGAATATTGAGTTTAACGACATGTTGGCAATTTCTTTTATTTCCCCTTCTTTTCTTTTTCATCTTTCCCTATATATTGAAGTTTGGCAAATCTTATTAATTTAGAGACAAAACTGATTAAATTTTGGTTGGTTAAAAGAAGACACTTAATGTTTAAAGAATAAAGGTTATTGGGGATTAATAACACAGGGTTACACAAATAATTTTTTTGTAAGTTGTCTGTTTTTTTTTTTAACTGATTTAAGAAAATTTTGCACCGCTGAATCCGAAAATGGCATCCGTTTCTTTCGATCAGGTCAAAAAACAATCTGATCTTCTGACTAAATCGATTACATTTTTGTGACATTATTGGTTGATTTTTGTTAATATTTCTCATCCGAAATAGATTTTTAAGAGAAAAAAAATTGTTTTCTAACACAATTTATTGATTAAATGTTACAAACTTTGATTACTGTAAATTGAATAGTAGACATTGATAAGGGTAAGTACATGTAAATTGAATGTTATGTCATCATTGTTAAAAATTCAGAGCTTCAACTTCCGTTTATTCGAACCTCTAGAATGCTCAGCAGCAGGGATGTCTCTCTTCAGAGTCCAACAGTAATCAGCCATCATGACAATGTCATAAATTAGTGCATGTAAACTCTTCAGAGTTTGAGAAATTTCAAGAAATAAAAAAGAATTTTGCATCATATACAGCGAAAATACCCGTACATGTCACCACGGGTTGAGATGCCGTCTCGGCACTCAGCCCATGTTTTCCCTCATCCCTGCTTCCCATTGAGCAGCGTCTCAGCTGGCTCCCAGCTGGCAGCATTATGGACAGCTGGGGCCAATTAGTCCTCATCAGCTGGGGCGCTGCCAATGAGGATAAATAGGAGCAGCCTCGATGACTCGGGGCTGCGACATAAACACATTGCTAAGCTGAAGCCCCTTCGTCTGGTGTCAGCTCATACTCCTCTTGCAGCATTCCTGTGTTTGTATCCCGCTGTGAGTATGTACGTCTTGTTACCCCCACGTCCGGTACGAGCTGCTTACCTCTGCGCTGTGCAACCTGTGAGTGTACCTCTGCATGAGTATCTGTGCTCTCCTCATCCCTTATCCCTTACCCAAAATAAACCATCACGACTCACTGGCTTGTCCCTGGCTCTGATTGCCCGGCTCCCTAGAGCCGGATATGACAGTATGTCGCAGCCAGAAGAGTTACCGGCGGCCGTGAGTCGCCGTGGAAATGTACCTTTCTGTCCGGGTGTCAGCGCTGCTCGCATGCCGTTTCCCAGGAGTCACTTCCGGCGCCAGGGCGACGAGCTGAGGTCCATCTCGGAGGCTGTCGACGGGACGCTCTTCACCCTGCACGACGCCTCCAACGCGAGACGCTGGCATCCGGGCCGTGCTGAGGAACTCCTGGACTGTCACCCTTACTCTCTGTACCATCTGGAGGACAGTGCCAGGATAGACGCTGCAGGTACACAGCGTGAGAAGCTCCACGGGGTGGATGGAAATCCCGGCAGGGAGTCGAAGTGGGCGACGTCTTTCCCCGCTTCGGAGTCCCGTTCCTGCTGCTATTCCAGTCCGGGAGTTCGCGCCAACCAGAGGACTTCCCCCGACCTGCGCTACGTCACTCGGGATTCCCTTCAAGGAGCCGCAGCTGACAGCAGTTATGTCTGGGGTCGAGTGGCTGTCGCGAGCTCCACTGTGTTTCCTGTCACCACCTTCAGGCATGTGGCGGCGGCAATGAGGTTGATGGTGAGGACTTCAGGGCTACGAAGCTTTCCCGTGCTCGACGCCTTCCTCGTCTCGATCTCCGATCTGGAGCGGCGAATCCTGGGTTTCCCCCTCGCTTCGTCCCCTGGGAGTAGCCGTCATCACATTGCCGAGTCACCTCTGCACGAACCTCGTCCGGATCCAGTTCTGGGCCATCGTCAGGACAGTTCCTCCCACGCAGCTGTCACCTCTTCGCCTCGTCTGTGTGGAGATTCTACAGCCCCGTTTCCTGAGCTTCATTCCCCCGCTGTCATTCCTGGACATTCGGGCTGGCTCACCCCGGCTGTTTTCCCCTCCTCCTCGACGCGCTTCCTGACTGCTGTGTGTGCCTGGAATTCCGGCCTGGTGAGCTCTCTGCTGGAGACAACGCGAGCGATCCTCAGACGAACTCCCGGGGGGTCCTCCGTTATCGCCGGGCGGGGAGAGGAAGAAGCAGATTCCACTACAGCAGGCGATACTCAACCTCCAGGGGGCAGGCAAGTCATTGTTTTTTCACACCTGCTTAATGATTTGCTCTGTCACATCCCTGGAGGAG
Source organism: Pholidichthys leucotaenia (assembly GCA_020510985.1). Lineage (NCBI taxonomy): Eukaryota > Metazoa > Chordata > Actinopteri > Cichliformes > Pholidichthyidae > Pholidichthys > Pholidichthys leucotaenia. Next base: position 69,516,423 of record CM035849.1, on the reverse strand, counting down.
AAGTTCAGGGTTCGCAGCTCCCTGAACTCCCTCCACCTGCTGTAACCTGTATTCCTAATCCTCTGTGTCTCTCTCCGCCGAGCGGTCCCCGGCTCCGGGTCAACGTGGTGGGATATGGAGAGGGCCTGTGGTTCCGCAGCTACATTGCGGACGGAGGAGGGGGACTGACTGCTGCGTGGAGTCTACGCCGACGATTGAGCGTCCCCGGGTCTCCACGGAGGAGCGGTTCGGTCCAGCGGGACGAGATTGTTCTGGCTTCACGCCGAGTGGATCGTCGGCGGGGTCACCGGAGCTGGAGGAATCTCAAGCTGCGCTGACCATCGTGCTGGCTGCGGGGCCCGACACGGCTAGATGGGAGCCTGACAACGACCTCCTGACGACGGATCCTGGATCTTCGCAGTCCTGGACGGCGTCAGAACCCGAGATCAGGCGAGTGCTCTCCTTTCTTTTCTCTCTTTATCTTTGAGCACTTCAGCCTATCTCTAGGGGAGACGAGCAGGGTGCAGCCGCCCGCTGCGTCTGAGCTCGTCTCGCCGGGTTCTGGCGCTGCCGGTGATCCTGATCCCGGTTCTGTTTTCTCTTCTGAGCCTTCTTCCAGGGTCACCGGCGAGGAGTTGCTGTTCCTCGTGGTGCTGGAGGGTCCGGGTTCAACATTGGAGGTCGGTTCTGGTGCAGTGTCCAACGTGGGTTCGCCCGAGACCCAATCGGGGTCCAACGTGGGTTCGCCTGAGGCCCGATCGGGGTCCGACGTGGGTGCTGCCCCAGTATTGTCCAGGTCCGGTGAGGTGGCCGTTTTCCTGCAGCCTGACGCCCGCCGCCCTCGTCATCGGCTCTCCCCTGAGCCTCTTCCACCGGGATCCGCTCTGATCCTTCGCCCGTCTCAACGGTCCTGGTGGTTGAGTGATGCGGGTCGACGACCTGACCCACAGAACTTTCGGTTCGGTGATCTGGTTCCCCCCACTGGTCTGTTTCCTTCTGGGCGGCCTGGTTCGGCTGCCGGTGGACTGGATTCCTGGGATCTGGGTCCGGAGTTCGCCATCCGAACACTTCTCTTCCCCTGATTCGCCAGCTGGACAATGGGCGGGGAGATCTCCGGAGCCATCTCGGCTATTTTTGGACTCTGCCTGCCGTACACCTCAGGTGTCACTTTTTCTTTTATCGTTATCAAGGTCACTCGGGTGAAATGTTTTGTCCTGTTGGTGGATATGTTTTTATAGTGCTGTGTTTTCCATCTCACATACTCAGCATTTTATTTTTTGTACCATGTTTTTAGTCCCGTTTTTGCATTGTAGAGTTATGTTTTGTTTCCTTTCAGACCATGCTCTGCAGTTATCCATTTATTCCAGTCACTTTCATTTCTTTAGGTGACTGTGGGTATTTATATATTCGTGTGTGTGGGTTTTTCTTTGCCTGCATTCAGTATTTCTTTTTTATGCCCTGTTGGTTCATTATAGAGTCATGTGCCTTGTTTTCCGTAACACCATGCTCTGTAGTTGTCCATTTGTTCCAGTCACCTTCTCTTTTCTTGGTGACTGTGTGTACTTAAATTGGCGCTGTGTATTGTGTTCCCCTTTATTTAACCATACTCAGCATTTTTGCCCTGTACCTTTTTGGTGGTTTTGTTTCCTTGCTCTGGGTCACGCATTGTTGGTACTCTCTGAGTAGTGTGTAACCGGCGTGCTGACCCAGTTCTTCTCCCCATTCAAACCTGGGTTGATTATTCCCCGTTTTGTTCAGTATTGTATTTGTTTTTTTTCCCTGCCACCCTACATTGCCCCATTGGTGTTGTCCTTCCCTTGGCTTCTTCCCCTCCAGTCCTGCCTCCCTTCCTCCCACCCTAGGTGGGGGGGGGGGGGCTGGGATGTTTCTGGTCGTTCAGGAGCCCGACCTTGAGGGGGGGACTCTGTCACCACGGGTTGAGATGCCGTCTCGGCACTCAGCCCATGTTTTCCCTCATCCCTGCTTCCCATTGAGCAGCATCTCAACAGGCTCCCAGCTGGCAGCATTATGGACAGCTGGGGCCAATTAGTCCTCATCAGCTGGGGCGCTGCCAATGAGGATAAATAGGAGCAGCCTCGATGACTCGGGGCTGCGACATAAACACATTGCTAAGCTGAAGCCCCTTCGTCTGGTGTCAGCTCATACTCCTCTTGCAGCATTCCTGTGTTTGTATCCCGCTGTGAGTATGTACATCTTGTTACCCCCACGTCCGGTACGAGCTGCTTACCTCTGCGCTGTGCAACCTGTGAGTGTACCTCTGCATGAGTATCTGTGCTCTCCTCATCCCTCATCCCTTATCCCTTACCCAAAATAAACCATCACGACTCACTGGCTTGTCCCTGGCTCTGATTGCCCGGCTCCCTAGAGCCGGATATGACAGTACATGTAAACAAAACCGTAAAAAACATGTGGCCATAGTTCAAAAAGTTGACCTGATTGAGCAAAACCAATGTGATTTTTGAATTCAGCACATCAAAATTGTCCTAAATCAGCTAAAAAAAACTTAGACAATAAATTTGGTGTTGAACAGTGTTTTTGGTATGCCTGATAAGAATGGGAATTTCTACATTAATAAACTAGTAAGTTAAAAGGTTATTTTATTGAATTTAAACCAAAGTTGATGAATTTAATGAGTTTTTAACAGATTATTAAACACAGGAAAAAATGAAGCTGAAGAAAGTTAAATACTGACATGGGTGAGTACATTATGCAGGGATGGCAACAGGAAATTCTGATTTCAGCTGAAGTCTAATTTGGTCGACTGACTTATGGGGGGGGCGGGGGGCACAGCCCCCCTGAAGCTGGGAGGTTTTCAGTAAAACAGAAGTAATTTAGACTGGAAAAAAAATGATTAAAAAAATGAAATACTAGACTTAGATAAATCATTAAATTTAATGAAAAGTTAACTTACTTTTTCTTCAATGTTGTCTCACTGTCTTTCGTCCAACATATTTAACAGTTCTATAAGAGTTTATTACACTATTTACACTGGTCACCAAGTCACTTTTAATGTGAAACTTTCTTCCTTTTGGCAGCAAGCTGTGTCAGTCTCTGAACTTTGAACTTCATCTCCTTTTCTGGTTTCTTCAGAAACTGTCCGAGTGTTTCTGTTACCTCGTTGAACTTTGAGCCAATTTTCACCTTTACTGTCACTTTTCTCTCAAGCCAATTCCATCGGAACTTATTTTTGACACTTTTGTCTATTTCTAGCACTGATGACTCCTGATCCTTCGATAAAAATCTCATAATTCCGCTGAAAACAATACCGAAAGCTCAGAATTCCAACATGAACCAGGGATGTAATTTTGGGTTGGTGAAATTATCTTAAAATTTTGCAGGGGGTCTGGGGGACGCAATCCCCCAGCGGGGTCTGGGGCAGAGCCCTGTTGGGGGGGGGGGGGTCGTGGGGCTATGCCCCCCGAAGCGCCTGGGTTTTTATGATTTTTAAGTACCAGAATTGTGCTTAAATGACATAAAACAAACAGCTGAATGCCACTTATTACTGTATAATATTGACTTATGTTCCAAGAAGATAGCATTCCTAAAATATTCCAATAAGCATTATCCATCACACGCTTTAACACTTGATCAAATCAAAATCAGTTAATTTTATCTATTCCATAATAGAAATAAAATTCCAACATACCATTACTTTTTATAATTTCAGCATTCATTTCAGATCACCAGTTTCAATCTCCATTGAGACTTGAGCAGTTCATTTTGCACAATCACTGATGGAGCCAAGTCTTAGAAATATTCAAAAGTTATGAGTCAATATCTACTGTGCACTGTCAATTTCAAACTGTTTGGAATCATAAAAGTAATCTAACTAAATTGTTTTGCTATTTTTTTCTCCTCAACATCAATGTCAGGGCGAATGCATGAGTTTTGGGGGATGGTTAACTTTTATAACCCTTTCCTCCCCCGCGCAGCCCAGCTCATACAGCCGTTGTACGCTGCACTCAAACGGAAACCGGCGGACAGAGTCGACTGGACTTCTGAACGGGAGCAGGCGTTCTGAGGTTAGAACAGTGCTCACTACTGACGCCTCGGACATGGGCATAGCGGCCGTCGTGGAGCAATGCGTTGCCGGTTCTTGGCAGCCGCTCACCTTTTTTTTTAGCAGGTCTTTGCACGACAGTGAGCGTAAATACAGCGTGTTCGACAGAGAGTTAATAGCTCTCCACTTGGCCATACGCCACTTCCAGTTCTGCCTGAAAGGGCACACCTTCACTGCGTTCATGGACCACAAGCCGCTAACGTACTTAACGTACTTTATCTTCCTGGAAGATAAAATAAAGCGGAATTCGGCGAATTACCGGAAAAATCACATCCCTGAGAACAAGCCGCCATGAATTTTTGACAAAGCATACAACGAGCCATTTGATTGGTCCAATCGTTTGCAACTATCCAATCGCAGGGCTGTTTACAATACAGCAGTAGCTTGAGTACATTCGGGTTATCGCAGGAGACTTGACCCGGGAAGCGCCGAGCGCTTATGTAATCGTGTTGATTTTCGCTAAAATTGGTAACAATAAGGTACCTAACCCCCCCCTAAAATTTTCTCAGTGGATTTAGACGATTCACAGAAATGATCAATTTGAAAATAAATCGGCAGAAATCCGCGGATCGGCGGAAAATTGCCATCCCTGATTATGGGTAAATGAAATCTAGAAAATTACTGGGTTAAACAGTCATTATAGGTCTGAAGAAAATGCAGACCAAGGGTCCATCAAGCAGGTAATTGTCTATTTTTTTCCTTCTTTCTTTCTTTGAATTGCATGAACTCTGACTGAAATCATGACTTAATCTGCCACCTGTAGAATAGTAATACAATATATTAGTATGGCGGTGCCCTAGGCTGAGAGGGGTGATGCCCCGTCTTTGGGGGGTGGCGTCACCTGGAGTATAAAAGCCTGAAGCAGGAGACCTCCGGTCTCCTTGCCACACTCTCGTACTCGCGATAGGGTCTCCCTTTAGTGTGTTATAGTTCTTGATGATAAACCTTATAAACGTCACCTTGCCTCCTCATTATTCCGGACACTACATTTGGCAACGAGGAAAATTGGAGATGGAGAGAGCTGCAGCCATGTTTCGACCTTTTCTGGAGGCTCTGGGAGAGCCGCTGGTCCCTTGGACCAGGTGGTTTGCGGCCTTCCAAAATTATCTGCTCGTGTTGGACCTCGGCGACCTGACCAAGTCACATGCAAGGGCTATCCTTGTCCATAACCTGGGCATGGAAGACCAGAAGATCCTCAGTACCTTAGGAGGAGGTGACACATTCGACGACGTGGTGAGGCTCATAGCGAGCTATTTTCAAGCTCCGAAAATATCATCATGCGATGCATCCAGTTCCGTCAACAGTGCCAACGGCCTGGTGAATCGGTCCAACAATTTGTGGCAGACATCTGGCAGTTGGCGGGTGAGTGCACGTTTGGGGTCTTGGAAGAGGAGATGGTCCGTGATCAATTGGCTGAGCATGTGGCCTACCCCTTGGCAAAGGTCCGCCTGCTGACTCACGCTGGTGAGCTAACTTTGCTAGCGGCCATGGAGCTAGCACAGCAGTACGAGGCAGTGGAGTGGCTGACGAAGTGTGTTGGCCGCGAGGAAGCCCCTCAGAAGAGCGAAGCACACGGGACGACCCTGGCTTTGGATTTGGACAAGGGCGGTGATGACCAGTATGCGGCCATCGTCAAGATACGGTCCAGCCTGGGGACACCACGATGCTATGGCTGTAGATCCACTGAGCACCGTTATCGAGCCAGGGAGTGCACGGCGAGGGGTGAGCATTGTGGACAGTGCGGCCTGCTTCATCACTTTGCCAGAGTTTGCTGCAATTTCATCAAGGAGGATCGGGAACCAGTGAAGGTAACACCAAAGGAGAAGGCCCCTACGGTGGTTCACACAGTCTCGCCTGACACTGATGGATGCAGAGTTTGTAATATTGTTGGTGGACACAGGGTCAGCGGTCTCCATCTTGAATTTGGTGACAGTAACATCGCCTGTTATGGTTATGGTAGCCACCCGCTGAATGTCGTGGGCTCGGTTTGGCTGTCAGTGAGATACAAAGGTGCCTCTATCTGTGCCAACGAGTTCTTGGTGTCACGGGAAGGCAATAACCTGATGGGGTGTGACATTTTTTTACAGGCTCGGTTTTGCCATTACCTGCGGTGAGGTGGAGGAGTGGGCAGGTGGTGGTTTGTGGGACTGACCATTCTGCGTGGGAAGTGGTGATGAAATATGAGACTTAGAGTGGCCCATTCCGGGTGAAGAGGGACACCACCGGCACTTTAGTACGCTGACTAGGCGGGGGTTCCATGCCAATGTTTGCGGTCCAGTGGAGGAAGGACCTGGACGGCATGATTTGATCCCTGCAGAGGCAGAAAGGTCCAAAGAGCGTGAGCTACAGGGCTCCGGCGGCCGACAGGTTCCAGATGTTGAGCCATCAGTGACTGATGCCACTCCGACGCACCATCATCTGGAATCTGGGTCAAGACCAGATGGCACAGACCCCGACCATGCTGAGACCAAAGGCGAGGGACATGGATTGAGTCATAAGGGGGCCAGATCGCGGTGCAGAAGACAGAGGAAGCCAGTGGGTGTTCCCCTGGGCGAAGGTGATGGATGGCACCCTAGGGTTGAGCCTCGGCTTGGTCAGGTGCGCAGTTCCAGAATCGGGACAGTGGGACAGGATGATCTGCAGGTGGTCCAGTCTGGCAGCGAAGGCTATCTGAATCTGACTGATAGGTCGAGACGGCATCCTAATGAGCTGCAATGTCGAAGCACACTGGAGCGTCGATGCAGTCCGTCTCCGATCACTGCAAAACGGAGACGCTCTAGAAGTGGGCCGCATGACTGACACTCGGGGGGGGGGGGGGGGCTTTGGAAGACCCGGGTTGAATGTATCAGGGCTGACAGTGTGTCTATTTGCGCAATTATTATTATTAGTGTTGTTCCTTGTTCTGATTAGAGTTAATTGTTCTGTTCTTTATAACAAAAAAGAAGAAGAAGTGAGATGATAGTGAAATGCAACTGGTAATGTGTGTTTACTGTAACGTGACCTGTTGGTGTTCATTGCCTTTTGGTCAGGGTATGGGTGTGCAGTATTACACAATGTGTTACAATGTTGTATTTTACTTATTAATTCCAGCACGAGTTGCTGCGGGTATTCCCCTGTCATAAGTTGGGCCTTTGTGGCTGTTGGTGGTCTCATTAGGGACAGGTTTACCACTGTGATAGAGTGAGTCAAGTGACCACTGTTGTGAGTGACTGTTGTTGAGTGATTGTTGTGAGTGTGAGGTGCAGTAACACCTGGGTGTGAATGGCTTAATTATTGCCCTATTGTGTGAAAATGTGTTTTTTCTTGTCTTTATTTTGGGAGTTCCCTAATTACATATGTATAGGCCCTTTTCCACTTGGGTCACTTCGGCCCTTTTTGGGACGGTACGGTACAGTTCAGCCCGCTTGTGTTTCCACTGCACATGGAGTCCCACTTGACGTGGATGGGAATAGTTACAGGGAGGCAGCGCAACCCTCTTCCTCTTGGCAGGAAGAGGGTTGCTGGCGTAAAACAAGCGTAACGTTACGCAAAACACAAGTTGGCAGGATATGAGGCATCCGTGTTGTCTGGCTTTTTTTTTTTTTGCCAGAATAAAGGCAGAAAAGGAGAACAGAAGGCAAAGGCGGCGATACGACACACTCTGGAAAAGTACTGGAGAGTTTAGGAAACCATAGAGCAGTATAAAGGGGAAGACATGATATGAACTACATCACGTATGACGGTAAGCTAATGATTGCTAATGCTACTTTGCTTTTAAGTCTGCCGTACGACATTGTAGTCGACAAGTTATCGGTATTAGGTACTAAAATATGTATTCTCTGTGTGTTTTTCAGATGGCTCTCTTGTGGCAAAAATATTGCTTCAAACCGTCGGTCTGAATGTTCAACACAGTGATGTCACCCCTGCTTCACAAATGCGAAGTGGTTACAGAACTGCAGAATGTCTGTAGGAATGTTTAGCTTCCTGTGCAACAAATTGCTCTGATCTGTGTCAAAATCATGGAGAGACTGTTGAGACGTCATGGGATTTACCTGCTCCAGCCAGTGGTGTCGTGGCAAAACATGATCAGCTGCCAAACTTGATCGCCAGGTGCCATATTGTAATATATAAGCCGTAAAATATATATTTCAACAGGTAAACAGTACTGAGTTAGGTATAATAAGATATATTTAACAATTATGATGCATTTTAAGCTAAAACAAATGGATCTAGGATTAAAAGCAATTAAAATAATGCAGTCACAAGGTTACATGGAGAAATACATGGATTAACTGGATATATACAGTATCATATTGAGTATTGCTGACTACATGTAGATACTGTATAAATATATATTCTCTGCATCAACAGTGAACTATACATGTGTTCGTGTAGTATTGCCCTGGGAATTTTGACAATAAACTTTTGTATGTTTTGCAGATCTGTCTCGACTTACAGACGTGGACAAAATTGTTGGTACCCCTCTGTTAATGAAAGAAAAACCCACAATGGTCACAGAAATAACTTGAATCTGACAAAAGTGGGAATAAATAAAAATTCTGTGAAAATTAACCAATGAAATTCAGACAATGCTTTTGAATTGTGGTTCAACAGAATTATTTTAAAAAACAAACTCATCAAACAGGCCTGGACAAAAATGATGGTACCCTTAACTTAATATTTTGTTGCACAACCTTTTGAGGCAATCACTGCAATCAAACGATTTCTGTAACTGTCAATGAGACTTCTGCATTCTCAGCAGGTATGTTGGCCCACTCCTCATGAGCAAACTGCTCCAGTTGTCTCAGGTTTGAAGGGTGCCTTCTCCAGACGGCATGTTTCAGCTCCTTCCACAGATGTTCAATAGGATTTAGATCAGGGCTCAAGGAAGGCCTGATCTAATATGGTCCAATGTTTGGCTCTTAGCCATTCTTGGGTGTTTTTAGCTGTGTGTTTTGGGTCATTATCCTGTTGCAAGACCCATGACCTGCGACTGAGACCAAGCTGTCTGACATTGGGCAGCACATTTCTCTCTAGAATACCTTGATAGTCTTGAGATTTCATTGTGCCCTGCACAGATTCAAGACACCCTGTGCCAGATGCAGCAAAGCAGCCCCAGAACATAACACAACCTCCTCCATGTTTCACAGTAGGGACAGTGTTCTTTTCTTGGTATGCTTCATTTTGTTATGACTCGCCGCTCATCAGCGGCGCCAGCCGCGCGCACACCTGCTCCTCGTCAGCGGCGAGGTATTTAATCCACTCTGCCCTGGGCTTCAGCCTGAAGCCGTCTCTCTACTTCGGCCCCTTTGCTACTACGGATCTCAAACCGACTAGCGAAGATATCCTGGGTAAGCTCCCCTTACCTCTCTCCTCTAGCTTTCCCCTGTGCACAGGTGGACATTCCCAGCGGCGGACTTCATCACCTCGCCGTTGGCTCTACACTGCTGCCACAGGTACCGCAGGTCGCTGTCTCCCGGGCTCCGCCCTTGTCGACGCCAGCCACCTGTCACAACCAAGTAAGCCAGCTACCATCATTATTCCCTGTATTGGTGTGGTGCCCGTTACCCTTCTCCCTCTGCTCTCTCCCACAGGGTTGTCCGGCTGTACGGCCTCCTGCCCCCGTGCCTGACGCAGACGCCACCACCAATACATTCTTATTCCACAGACACGCAGCCATACACTTCCTTGTTGCTAATAAAGCTGTTAAATCTATCCTGAGCCTGCGTGTGTGTCTCCTGGGCCGTGCATTATGTTAGTATGGCTTCAGCAGAGCGGCTCGGCAGACAGCGGGCTCGCACGCCGTCTTTCCACCCTCGAGGCTCGGGTGGATTTAATAGCTCATCAGCAACAGGTGATATTGAATCAATTAATTATCATTTACTAACCGATTAGACCGCTTGGACCCCCAGCAGCCGTTCCCCTCGGCTCGTCCGGGTGGCGTGGCTCCTGCGGCTCCGGTGGCCGTCCAGCCTGCTCCAGGTGCGCCAACACGGCTCACACCAATCCCCACTCCTGCTCGCTTCAGCGGTAAGCTGGGTGGAGCTCGGGGTTTTATTATGCAGTGTGAGTCCGTGTTTCTTCGCGTTCCCGGAGATTTTCCCTCAGACCATAGCAGGATTGGCTATATAGGTAACCTCTTTGAGGGTCGTGTGCTTACCTGGGCTTACGCCATTATGGTGAAGCCCAGCTACGCCACCCTCACCTATGGCCAGTTCGTGCGACAATTTCTGGAAGTGTTCGATCATTCGCGTTTGGACAGTGTCTAGGTCGACCGTCTTCTCGGAGTCCAACAGGGGAGCCGATCGGCGGCTGACTACGCGATCGACTTCTGGGTTACCGCGGAGGAAGTTGGCTGGGAAGAGCGTGCGCTCTGCGGCATCTTCCTCCGCAGTCTTAATTCCGGTCTGAGGAATGAGCTGGCTGGACGGGATACCCCCGAGACACTGGCGGAGCTGATTTCTCTCACCATCAGTTTGGATAACAGGGTGCGCGAGCGTGCCTCCGAGCGGAAGCAGTCTTCTCGCTCGCGGGGCGCCTCTGCACGTCTGCCCCAAACTCGCCCCCTGGCGTTGCCGCCACCGGAGGTCTCCGAGGAGTCGGAACCAATGGTGACGGGCCGGACAAAGCTCCCCCTGGCGGAGAAACAGCGCCGTCGTGACCTGGGCCTCTGCATGTATTGCGGAGGTAGCCAGCACACGGTGGAGTGTTGTCCGGAGAAGCCAAACGAGGTGGTCCGCGAGTCACTGTAGGGGGCCTCGCGGACGCTAATCGGTTAAGTCCCCTCACACATTTGACGCTGCCCATCCGCTTCTGTCACAACCTCACTGGGCACCTCACACATGCACTGGTGGATTCAGGCGCGGAGGGTAGCTTTATTTCACAAAGCCTGGCAACCCGACTGGGCATCCACTGTCACCCCCTCGATACTCCTCTCGCCCTAGTTAACCTCTCCCGAGTTTCCCTGGGAAAAGTAACTCACCAAACATCCCCTGTCCCGGTGATCATCTCTGGAAACCATCGGGAGGATATCTCCTTTTACGTCCTGCCCACCTCAGTAACACCTGTCATCCTCGGTTATCCCTGGCTCTGCCTCCACAACCCCGCCTTGGACTGGAAGACTGGGAAGGTTTCTGCGTGGAGCACTTTCTGCATGGGTACCTGCCTCCAATCCACGGCCTGCGCCCCGTCCTCGCCTCCCACAGCTCAGGACACCGCGCCCCCAGATCTCACCCTAGTGCCCTCAGAGTTCCACGACCTGGGTGCCGTTTTCAGTAAGTCCAAGGCGATGTCTCTGCCTCCTCACCGGCCCTACGACTGCGCCATTAACATCCGCCAGGGGGCGCCCTTACCCTCAGGACGCCTCTACAGTCTGTCAGCGCCGGAGAAGGAGGCAATGAACAGCTACCTGAAGGAGTCGCTCAGTGCTGGGATCATCCGACCGTCCTCCTCTCCTGTTGGTGCAGGGTTCTTCTTCGTTGGAAAGAAGGACGGATCTCTTCGTCCTTGTATCGACTATCGAGCTCTCAACGATATCACGGAGAAGGACCGGTACACCCTGCCCCTTATGGACACTGCCTTCCACTCCCTCCAGGGGGCGACCTGGTTTACTAAGCTGGATCTCCGCAGCGCTTACCACCTCGTCCGGATCCGGGAGGTAGATGAGTGGAAAACCGCCTTCCGAACCCCAAACGGGCATTTTGAATATCTCGTGATGCCGTTTGGGTTGACCAACGCTCCAGCCGTCTTTCAGCGCCTCATCAATGATGTCCTCCGGGACTTCATCGGCCTGTTCGTATTCGTCTACCTGGACGACATTCTCATCTTCTCCAGGTCCAGGGATGAACACCGGGTCCACGTGAGGCGGGTCCTGCAGAGACTGCTGGAGAACCTTCTGTACGTCAAGGCGGAAAAATGTGAATTCTACGCCAAGACAACTTCCTTCCTGGGGTTCGTCATCTCCCATGACCAGGTGCTTCCGGACCCAGCGAAGATCAAAGCAGTGGTGGATTGGCCCACACCAACTTCTCGAAAGCAAGTTCAGCAATTCATTGGGTTCGCCAATTTCTACCGTCGCTTTGTCCCGAACTTTGGAGCCATCGTCGGGCCCCTGACCCACCTCACCTCTCCTAAGACCCCGTTCCGGTGGACTGAAGAGGCCGCTTCGGCCTTCCAGGCACTGAAGACGGAGTTTTCCTCCTCCCGGATCCTCAGCCAGGTCGATCCCGCGCTGCAGTGCATTGTGGAGGTGGACGCTTCGGACACGGGGGTGGGGACAGTGTTGTCCCAGCGGTCCCCAGCCAATGGAGTCAAGCGACCCTGCGCCTTCTTCTCTCGGCGCCTGTCCCCGGCGGAACGGAATTACGACGTGGAGGACAGAGAGCTTCTTGCCATCAAGCTTGCCCTCCAAGAATGGCGTCACTGGCTGGAGGGGGCAGCCTTGCCTTTTGTGGTCCTCACTGACCACAAGAACCTGAAGTACCTAAGATCTGCCAAGCGTCTGAACGCCCGCCAGGCGCGTTGGTCCCTGTTCTTTGCAAGGTTTAAGTTCAGCATCACATATAGGCCTGGCTCCAAGAACGGCCTGCCCGACGCCCTCTCCAGGCAATTTGCCCCGGAGGCCGCAGAAGACGTTGCTCACACCATCTTGCCCAGGTCGTGCGTCGTGGGGGCTGTTACATGGGACATAGAAGACAAGATCCGGAGGGCGCAGGAGTCGGAACCGGACCCTGGCGGCGGACCGGAGGGGAGGCTCTTCGTGCCATCTGCCGTCCGGGGGGACGTCATACACTGGCTCCATACCTCCAAGCTCACTTGCCATCCTGGAGCTTCGCGGATGATTGACCTTCTCCAGCGATCCTTTTGGTGGCCAGGCCTGCGGAAGGATGCCGCCCGTTACGCCCGGGCCTGCCCCGTCTGTGCTGCCAATAAGTCAGGTAACGCTCCCCCTGCGGGTCTGCTCCAGCCCCTGCCCGTCCCTGGCAGGCCCTGGTCGCACATCGCTCTGGACTTCGTCACCGGGCTCCCTGTCTCCAACAACTTTGACACAGTTCTGACCATTGTAGACCGTTTTTCCAAGGCCGCCCACTTCGTGCCCCTACGTGGACTTCCCTCAGCCTTGGAGACGGCGGACCTCCTCATCCAGCACGTGGTCAGACTGCATGGAATCCCGGTCGACGTGGTCTCTGACCGCGGCCCCCAGTTTTATTCGGACATCTGGAGGTCATTTTGCAACGCCCTGGGAGCCAAGGTAAGCCTCTCCTCCGGCCATCACCCCCAGTCTAATGGGCAGTGTGAGTGGACTAACCAGGAGCTGGAGGCTACGCTCCGCTGCTTCACGTCATCCAAACCCACGTCCTGGAGTTCTCACCTCGCCTGGGTGGAGTACGCCCACAACACCTCTCGCTCTACGGCCATCGGGATGTCGCCCTTTAAAGCATCCTTGGGCTATGATCCACCCCTGTTCCCCGCACAGGAGGGCGAGTTGGCTGTTCCCTCTGTCCAGGCACATCTGAGGTGGTGCCGTTCCCTTTGGTCCACGGCGTGTAATGCGCTTTTACGCACGGCGGAGCGCAATAAGTCTACGGCGGACCGACATAGGAGACCTGCACCTGCCTACCAGGTGGGACAGCAAGTTTGGGTATCCACACAGGACGTAAACCTAAAGGGTGAGAGGAGAAAGCTGGCCCAACGGTTCATCGGCCCTTATCCCATAACCAGAATCATTAACCCGGTGGCTGTGCGTGTGGCTATTCCCTCCTCCCTCCGCATCCATCCCACCTTCCACGTCTCCAAAATCAAACCGGTGGTCTCTGACCCCCTCTGCCCTCCACCTGCGGCGCACCCCGCTCCCCGGATGATTGGTGGCCATCCGGCCTGGACCGTCGCTGACATCTTGGACACCCGACGCCGTGGTCGCGGATTGCAGTACCTGGTGGATTGGGAGGGCTATGGACCCGAGTGGAGACAGTGGGTGCCTTCCTCGCTGGTGTTGGACCGGTCACTCATTTCTGAGTTTCATCGAGCGCACCCGGAAAAACCATCGCCAGGAGGTGCTGCTAGAGGGGGGAGTACTGTTATGACTTGCCGCTCATCAGCGGCGCCAGCCGCGCGCACACCTGCTCCTCGTCAGCGGCGAGGTATTTAATCCACTCTGCCCTGGGCTTCGGCCTGAAGACGTCTCTCTACTTCGGCCCCTTTGCTACTACGGATCTCAAACCGACTAGCGAAGATATCCTGGGTAAGCTCCCCTTACCTCTCTCCTTTAGCTTTCCCCTGTGCACAGGTGGACATTCCCGGCGGCAGACTTCATCACCTCGCCGTTGGCTCTACGCTGCTGCCACAGGTACCGCAGGTCGCTGTCTCCCGGGCTCCGCCCTTGTCGACGCCAGCCACCTGTCACAACCAAGTAAGCCAGCTACCATCATTATTCCCTGTATTGGTGTGGTGCCCGTTACCCTTCTCCCTCTGCTCTCTCCCACAGGGTTGTCCGGCTGTACGGCCTCCTGCCCCCGTGCCTGACGCAGACGCCACCACCAATACATTCTTATTCCACAGACACGCAGCCATACACTTCCTTGTTGCTAATAAAGCTGTTAAATCTATCCTGAGCCTGCGTGTGTGTCTCCTGGGCCGTGCATTATGTCACATTTTTGCGTCTGTGAACATAGAGCTGATGTGCCTTGCCAAAAGTTCCAGTTTTGTCTCGTCTGTCCATAGGACATTCTCCCAGAAGCTTTGTGGCTTGTCAACATGCAGTTTGGCAAATTCCAGTCTGGCTTTTTTATGATTTGTTTTCAACAGTGGTGTCCTCCTTGGTTGTCTCCCATGAAGTCTACTTTGGCTCAAACAATGACGGATGGTGTGATCTGACACTGATGTACCTTGACCTTGGAGTTCACCTTGAATGTGTTGTTCTGGGCTCTTTTGTTACCGTTCGTATTATCCATCTCCTCCTGCGGCCACATCCAGGGAGGTTGGCTACAGTCCCGTGGATCTTAAATTTCTGAATAATATGTGCAACTGTAGTCACAGGAACATCAAGCTGCTTGGAGATGGTCTTATAGCCTTTACCTTTAACATGCTTGTCTTTAATTCATTCATTCATTCATCCATGTTCTTCCGCTTAATCCTTTTCGGGTCGCAGGGGTGCTGGAGCCCATCCCAGCATCTTTGGGCGAGAGGCAGGGTACACCCCGGACAGATCGCCAGTCCATCGCAGGGCTAACACAGAGAGACAGACAACCATTCACTCTCACATTCATACCTAAGGACAATTTAGAATCCCCAGTTTGATGCCAATTAACCTAACTTGCATGTTTTTGGCATGTGGGAGGAAACCGGAGAAATTCCGGAGTAAACCCACGCAGACACGGGGAGAACATGCAAACTCCACCCAGATCACTGTTGGTCGGGGGGCTGGAATCAAACCCAGGATCCCCCGGCCAAGGGTGAGTTGCTGTGCTGCCGCAGTGCTAACCACTCCGCCACCGCGCTGCCTTTTCTTTCTAGTCTCCTGAGATAACTCTCCTTTGCTTCCTCTGGTCCATGTTTAGTGTGGTACACACCATGTCACCAAACAGCACAGTGACTACTTGTCACCCTTTAAATAGGCCGACTGACTGATTACAAGTTTGTAGACACCTGTGATGTTAATTAGAGGACACATCTTGTTTGAACATGTCCCTATGGTCTTTTTATGGTCTCATTATTTTCAATCTTTTCTAGGGGTACCATCATTTTTGTCCAGGCCTGTGTAGGGGTGCCTGTTTTTTAAAATTTTCTTATCCAAATGTCTTCTTCACCTCTTAAGCACGCAGTTTCCCTGGGCCTCCTCTTTCAGAGAGGTTTCTGACCAACACCCTGTCGCCTGGTTGGAGTGTGACACCTTTTAAGCGTTTGTCGTACTGCTTTTTGCCTTTATCTGAAGACTTTTGACTGTTTTCTGCAGCGATTTTGTAAGCAACACGCATCCTATCAGCCCATTTTTTAGCGTAGGTTTGATGGCTGTGTGTGTCAGTGTCTTTTGTCTGGTTCAATAGTAGATCTACAGGCAACCTTGGGACTCTGCCATATAAGAGGAAAAATGGAGAATAACCTGTTGACTCGTGTCTTGTACAATTGTAAGCATGTACAATTTGGGGTAGGTGATCCTTCCATTCACTTTTTTTCTCCTCCTGTAGGGTACGAAGCATTTGGAGTAGTGTACGATTCAGGCACTCCACGGGGTTGCCCTGCGGATGGTATGGAGTGGTTCGTGAGTGAGAAATTCCAGACAGTTGTTGTAATCTGTGGAAGAGACTGTTTTCAAACTCACGTCCCTGATCGTGATGCAACTTCTCAGGGTACCCGAAACGAGGAATAAAATCCTGAAATATCTTTTCTGCAGCTGTTTTGCCTGATTTATTCCTTGTAGGGTATGCCTGTGCGAAACGAGTGAAATGGTCCACTAGTACGAGGATGTACTCATACCCTCCTTTACTTGGCTCAAGGTGTAAGTAGTCGATGGAGATTAACTCAAAGGGAGCACTGGTTGTGATAGATCCCATTGGAGCTCTCTGGGGAACATTTGGGTGTTTTTGTTTGATGCATGGACATTTTTTTGTTACATAATCTTCAACATCTTGTTACATATATGGCCAATAGAAACGCTCACGGGCCAGATGTATCACCTTATCACACCCTATGTGACCCATGTCATTGTGTAAACTCTTTAACACCACTGGCTTTAGCTGTTCAGGTAGGACAAGTTGTTTGCTGTGCTCTGTCTTTCTGTACAATAATCCATTGTCAACTTCCAACTTGTTCCACTCATACAGTAGTCTCCGTGTCCGTTTACTCATTGTCCGTTTATCTTTATCGTTTGGTGTCCATCCTTTGAGTTTGAGTGAGATTACTTCTCTAATTGACTCATCGTCTTGTTGAGCAGCATTGATGTCTTTAGGTGTCATGCTCAAAACACTGTCAGTTGGCACATTGTTGTCATTAGAACTCAGTTGTAACGCAGCTATCCATGGCACATCACTGTTTTGTGCTGCCTTGCTCCCTTGCCACACTGCGGACACTACTTCCGGTAAAACTGTCTCTGTGAACTCATTCATTTGCTCTTGCAGATCTAATGGGTGTCTGGACAACATATCTGCATCTGCATTCCTTTTCCCTGGCCTATACTTGATATCAAAATGGAAGTCAGCCAACTCCCCGACCCACCTATGACCCACTGCATTCAACCTGGCTGAACTGAGGACATAGGTTAAAGGATTGTTATCTGTGTAGACAGTAAAAGTCGGTGCATAATACAGATAGTCACGGAATTTGTCGCAGATGGCCCACTTGAGAGCTAGAAACTCTAGTTTACCGGAATGTAAGTGATAATTCTTCTCAGCCGGTGTGAGAGTTCTGGATCCATAGCCAATCACCTTAAGTTTGTTTTCTTGTTTTTGATACAAGACAGCTCCCAGGCCTTTGTTTGACGCATCTGTATGCAATACAAATGGAAGGTCCAAAGTGGGATAGGCTAGAATGGGAGGATTAGTCAGAATGTCCACAAATCTTGACACAACTTCCTGATGTTCACTGGTCCATATTATTGGTGTGCGAGAAGGAAGCTAGTTTCTGTCTCCTTTCTTTGTTTGTCCTTTACTCCTTTTTGGTGCTGGTTTATTGTCATTGCTTGTTTCATTAGTGCTCTGGAGGAGTTCGAACAAGGGTCTCGCCAGACGTGAAAAATCTTGAATAAATGATCGGTAATAACTGAGAAAACCCAGTAACGTTCTGAGTTCTCCGACTGTGCGAGGGTTCTTGTCTTTCAGAGCGAATACAGCATCCAAGTCTTTTGGGTCAATCTGGACTCCTTCTCCTGACACTAGCCTACCCAGGTAGCGTACTTGGTTTTTGAACAATTCACATTTGGCTGGCCGAAGTTTTATGCCGTGTTGTTGCATTTTGCACAAAACCTGTTTAAGGTGTTCTACGTGCTCATCAAAGGTTTTGGAGTAACACAGTACATCGCGTAGTTGAGAGAGTGGGAGATGGACCAGTCTATAAAGTACAAGCAGAGAGAGGCAGCCAAGTGATGCGAGTGTTACACAGAAACCTGCTGTTGCCTATAAATGACTTGCCTTTAGAAGAAGAACTGCCTGCAAAAGAAAAGACAAAACAGAAATGGAAGAAGAGGACAGAGACAAATCCTAACACTGACAACACAGACAATGACAGCTCGGAGGAAGAAGAGGAAAATACTTACCGCTACAACTTCCGTAGCCAAATCCCATGTTACAGACCCGTAAATCCTCAGCAAAATGCCTCCAATCTCCCAGACCAAAACACTCAGCAACCAGTACCTGTCATGCCAGAGCAAAATCCTCAAAATCAGCAAAGGCTTTGAGCGACAGCTAGAGAGTTCTGCCCACCAGTAAGGCAGGAACCGGTCCCCGTTCAGCGGGATGCTGAGGAGCAAATGGATGGACCAGCTTTGCTGCAGGAAGAACGTCAAGGACAAGTGGAGGTGATGGATGGAGAACAGGAGGAACTGAGAAGGTCACAGCGGAGAGCAAGGCCAGTAGAGAGACTGACCTACGACGTCCTGGGACAGCCATCATACCAGCCTTGGACTGCAGACGTAAGACCTGTCCTACTCCCTACCCCTGTGCCGCTAACTCAAAACTACATGCCATTCCACTACCTCACCCAACCTCAGTCCCATGGTTATAATTGGTACACTCTCATGCATTAAGTCACCCTAGAACATGAAATGTCAGGAGACATTTATTTGAAGTGGGGGAGAGTGTAGAGGGTTGGAAATAGTTAATAGTTATGTAAGAGGTGAAAAAGACATTTGGATAAGAAAATTTTAAAAAACAGGCACCCCTACAATTTTATGTTATTCTTTAATTGTTTTATTTTTCTACAATGCATTTGTAATCCACCTGGTTCCATTATAACTCATGTGAGTTGAGTGCAGTTCCATACGCCGACCAATAGATGGCGCATGTCGCACAGTGATAGAGAGTAGACTCACGCACTGGAGGACGAAGAATAAACTCCTTGTGTGAAATAACGAAACGTGTTCTGCCGATTCTCTATCACAGGTTGGTAAATACTAATAATTCAAGAGTGCAATATAAACTGTAAGAGTCCTAGGATGTCCGAGATTGTATTGTGATAAGTGTTAGGCGAAAAGCGGGTTTGTAAGGGTATTTCTGTTAAGTGATGTGTTGTTGTATAAGCTAACCTGCTAATGTTAATGATTGAGTGTACGGGACGTGCCACAACAGTGAAATCCGCCCACGTTAGGAACCATTTCCTTACTTTATTTAAAAGACAGTTATGAAACGGTTTTCATACAGTACGACATTTACTGGTTTGATTTGTCACCAAGTGTGCATATTCGGGTTGTATTACCGAATACCAGGAATACTATTGTAAGTGTGTTAGGTACACAGTGGCCAGGTCAGTGAATTGTTTAGAATAACACCACATGCTTGTACATTTATGACAGTGCTTAAAATGATTAATGTAAATGTAAGTTCATGGGTTATTGTTTAAATATAAATATTTGAACAAGTTAAAAGCTATATACATGGGAAGGAGATAAAACCAATAATTCATTTCATGTTAGAGTAATTTGTTAGAATGTTAAGTATACAGTAATGTCAAATCGGAAATTGTGATAAATGGACATGATTGTGTTTTGTTTAATGGTGATGTGATCAGACAACAAGACGGAAACTATTGGACTTTGATAGTAAATACTAGCCAGTTGATGTTGGATCATGTGAAGGACTAGGACGAAGAATAAACTCCTTGTGTGAAATAACGAACGTGTTCTGCCGATTCTCTATCACAGGGTGGAGAGTTAACTTCCACACGCACGTTTCCTCCTCCTGGGCGCTACCCAGGGGAGCAACACCTGTTTCATGAGTTTGTTTTTTAAAATAATTCTGTTGAACACAATTCAAAAGCATTGTCTGATTTTCATTTGTTAATTTTCATAGAATTTTTATTTTTTACCACTTTTGTCAGTTTCAAGTTATTTCTGTGACCATTGTGGGTTTTTCTTTCATTAACAGAGGGTAGGGATGGGTACCAACAATTTTGTTCACGTCTGTATGTGTTATTACCACCACGTGACATAAATTAAATACAGAGATTGGAAAAGCTGTCTATGAACAGTTCTGCAGTTTGAGAAATCACTTTTGGTTTGTTGGTAAGTCTGCCAACAGAATTATGAACCATAAATCAGCTTGTGTTAAAATGTTAAATCCAATAAACTCTAACTTAGGGGTGTCCAATCATGTGCCATGGAGGGCCAAGACCCTGCAGGATCTCTCTTCTATCCCAGTATTAGGAAATACAGATGCTAATATGGCCCAGATTCCTCCATATCTGGTGCTATCACAAAGTGTGCAGTGTCTTCTGCACTGGCACATCAACAATACAGTCTTCAGCAAATAATTGTTTTGGTTACTTTTTATTAAAAATTAGCCATTATTTTCAAAATCACTGATAAATGGTTTGTGCTGTTGACTCTTCTCACACCGGTGTCTTAACAGACAAAACAGAAAATCATTGATGCAAACACCATAAGTGAATAAATTGTTTATTACAATCAGCAGCAAATTCCAGATTATTTAGAATGTGCAAAATTCAAACTGTAAAAAAAATAAGAAATTGGGAATGGGTCACACACACCGGCCATGCTGCCTCACTGAGCAGCAACTGGATCAGCACCTCGCACTGGTCCCAGTTCAGCAGATCTTCAGCCTGTATCTCTGTAATAGTGAGGCAAGGTCCACTTTGGGGTGGATTGTTTTCCTCTTGCCTAGATGAAAGACAGAAATGGGTGGTGGATAATTAAAGCAAGTTTCAAACATATTTGAGAATAACACTGTTATCAATAAAAGTTTAGCCACTGCTGTCGCCCTGCTTTTAAGTGTGGGCGGTGTTTTGTGCTTGCTAAAATATAAAAGGAAGCAGTACAATGGGCATCAAATATTTGTAATGTGTTCTTTTACTGGATGAGTTTAAAGACTAAATACTATAAGCTACACATATAAACTAAATTCTAATGGTGACTGAACAACTCCCATTCCCCAAAGTGCAAGATGCACTATTATGACTATAACTCATAAAGGATCAAAGAAGTGATATGATAAAAAAAATAAAATAAAATAAACATGCGGTTCATTTTATGGTGGCTACTATTGGATGTGCCATTCATTTTCAATTACTCTGTAAATAATATTCACACAATCAAATAAATCTCAGTTCAGTCCCTTTCATATTAAGTGGAAATTGTGTTACTTTAAATCTGGCACTTTACCTATACTTTAACCTCTTACACTCCGGTGTACCGCGGGAGGTCACGTCTCTGCGTCCTAGGGCGCACTAAAAAAAAAAAAAAAAAAAGCTGCATTTCCGTTCTTCCACTACAGACACAGCCGCGAACAGAAAGCCAGAGGAGTGCTTTGATTGGTTTAGATGTGATTGACATCTCATTCGACTAATAAGAGCCTTGAATTGGGTTTCTGAAACCTTGAAGAACCAATGACTGAAAAGCTAGCAAGAAGGACCCGCCTACCAACGGCTGCGAATACAGCGAGCCAATTGAAGCACAGAAGTTCGAAAGCGTGCGTCCCTTGCCTAAAATCTGTTTTGTGTAAGCCGCTGGGTGACACACACGCGTTCGCCAGTCTTTTTTTCTTACTACTGTTCTTATTTGTTTTGAAAAATGGTTCGCCAAAACCGCAATCATGGAAGTGCAAAACCGCAATAATGGAATTATGGTTTGACCGGGTCGCGTGATCAGACCACGAGTCCGTAACAAGCGGACCAGCGTCATGTTCGTCTGACAATGAGGAAGAGAAGTTCGCCAGCGACACTGCTGTTGTGGACAGGTAAGTGTTATAAGCTAAACTATTCTTTATCCCTGAAAATTGTAATCAAAATGACTTTTGACCGATCGGTAAATTACAACTGTGCGTCATCGCAACATGACGGACCCGGACTGCTCCGGTCCGGTCCGGACGGCGCACGGACCGTGTCCAGTCCATACGCCGCGTCCGGACCATGAACACCCCCCCCCCGCTACTCTTCTGTAGCGGATTGCAGATATTATTGCAGATATTTTAGTACCACTGTGCGTAGTAGACTGCGGCGCACGGCCGCGGTCCGTCATGTGTCGATGGACGATGTTCGTCTCTGTAGCGGGGGGGGGGGGGGGGGGGGGGGGGAGTTGTTATCTTCTACATTACAGATATTTTAGTATAATTTTTAGTGCACTGTAGGTTATTTTTTCTTGTAAAAAAAATAAAGCCACACAATTTTTTACGTGGCATGCTTCTTTGTGTGTGGGGGGCTTGTTTGTTCATTCATTTCATTCATGAATGAATAAACAACCCCCCCCCCCCCACACACACAGCCCTTCACCTTTTATTAGAGCCCAAGATTGATGCTTCTATATTGAATCATTTAAAAGTTACAGACGTTTTTCCAAACTGTGCCATTTGGCACAATTTGGCACAGTTCAAAAACGCCTGGGAACAACCTAAGAAAAAAGCTGTGTAATATATTCACTTTTTGTGGTATTGTTACAAAATTTTGACCTCAGCTGGATAACACTTGGTTCTACATTTCTGTTGCATTTTCCAGCCCGGATCAGACAGCTGTGTGTTATTTGCAAGCTTTGTATCCAAAAAAACACCCAGGCGAAATTTTATTTTCTTCAAGTTCAGTATGTTTAGATGACTGTTACTCAGTGGCAAGAGCACTTAGAGAGATTATGACTGTTTTGCCAAAAAATTCAAAGTGTTTTTTTTTTAAATGAGACCAACCCCATAAAGATGCTGCAAAGGGTTGAAGAACAGCTTTTGATTTACTTTGGGTACGTTATTTTTTTGGCGTTTTTAGGGAAATTGACCAGAGTGCAAGAGGTTAACTTAAAAAAGCAAAAGATTTGACTATAAATAACAAGATGTGCAGCTTACCAGTCAGAACACATTGCTGTGTCATGACAAACGCAGCCATTCAGAGCAGATCCTGGTCGGACTCTACAACGAAAATACACACAACGTAAGTACATGCACAGTACAGAAGTGCAACATGCAAAAAAAAAAACTTTTTTTTTAACTAGGATTACAAATAGCTTATTTCATCAGATACTGTCAACACAAAGGTAACATACAAGGACCGACATAGCGTTGACGGCTAACTAGCTAGGTCTTTGTTTAAACACGAGCAAGTTGTCGTCTGTCCAAACTGAACTTTCCACTGCTGGGATAAATAATGTAAAAGATGCATATCACATCACTCACTGTCCTCTATATCCTAATATCACGGCTTCAATATACATCACTTGGTGGCTGGCTCACGGACGAATCTTTGCAAATGGCAGCTCACTAGCGATTCTGGAAAGTCAGTGTTATGTCATGACGTTACGCTCGGACCAATCAGTGGCCTGCAATGTTTTTATGTCACCGAGATCGAACCACAATCTAGCGGTTCTGAAAAAAGGGAACTGTTCTGAAAAATTGGAACTGAAAGCAGTGACAGTCCCTAATGGAAAAGCAGACAAACCGTACTGTGCCGAACCGTACCGTACTGACCCTAGTGGAAAAGGGGCTTTAGTATCCTGTGGGTTCATGGGACTGGGTATCGCCATTGTCTATGTCCATTTTGTTATGTGTTTAGCTTAAGATGGATTAATTTAATTTGGTGTGTGGCTCATTTTTATTTCAGAGACTTTCATGTATGTATAGTGGAGAGTTCTGCTGAGCCAGTGTGGTATGAATTGATAGGCCTGTTCTTCCCTGTATTAGTGTGTGATTCAAGTGTAAATTTATTGGTTGGGTAATTTGTATGTTTGCAATTTTTCAAGGGGGGGATGTAGGATAGTAATCATCATCATCATCATCATCATTAGCAGTCCTGTCGGGGGCGACAATGACTGTTTCATTTAGGTCTGATCAGATTCCTCCACGCAGCTCTGTCCTTGGCCCTCCGCTGTCAGGAACTCCTGGCCTTGTTAACCCGGCCAATGTCCGAGCCAATATGAGCTGCTTTCTGACTGACCATTTCATGAAACTGCTTACAAAGTATTTGAGTAATGCTAGTTTTTGCTGGACTAGCGGCACGGCACATTCAATATAATATATTAGTATGGCGGTGCCCTAGGCTGGGAGTGGTGATGCCCTGCCTTCGGGGGGTGGCGTCACCTGGAGTGTAAAAGCCTGAGGCAGGAGAACTCTGGTCTCCTTGCCACACTCCTGTACTCGCGGTAGGGTCTCCCTTCAGTGTGTTATAGTTCTTGATAATAAACCTTATAAATGTCACCTTGCCTCCTCATTATTCCAGACACTACACCACCTTTAATCCATCACGTCATAGACAGTGAATGATTACTAACCTATAAGCTTGCCTTGTCACGTCTACCGCCGAAACATAACATAGTTTGCATGATAACACATTTCAAATGAATTGGGTTTAGATTGGATACAGGTAAGTGGTAAGTATTTGGAGATATGGTTGTTTTTCTTTCTCCATAGGTAAAAGCAGTAAACTAAATAAAACTAAGAAGATGCTTCTTCTATTGGTGAGTTAAATTTTAATTTCTACAAAATTAAAGTAACAGCAGACAGAAACTGAAAGAAATATGATTTAACAACGTTAAATGCTCTTGTGAAGCGGATGATAAAATAAAGGCAGCGATGAGAGGTTTTAAGCAGGTTTATTAAATCACACTGCCATCATAGAACTCCGCTCCAGCCCTAAGTGTGAGCAGGCTGGAGCAGCGTCCTCAGGCTCTCGGTTAAGAGACACAGTGCGTGTGTGTCAGCAGCAGCAGTTGAAGAGTGAGAGAATGAGAGACTGAACATGGATTTCAGTGAGCTTAAATACCCAGTCATAGACAATACATGAAAGGCATGGTATCATCAAAGAGACTGCAGAACAGGCATGAGACATTTGCATTTGAGAGACACAGTAAGAACAGGATGCATGAACACAATGCATGAATGGCGCATTAACATTACAGTACATAGCCGGAAAAAGCCAGAAGGAGCGGGGCTGCCTGTAGACATCAATACACACATTCACTGTTAAGTTAATTGCTCTAGTCGAGCGCTGTGTCTGTCCCAGTTTGTTGTGGGGGGTTATCCCAAAACGCCACACTTGTCCTAATCCTAACTATCTGTTGTCCATTACACTGGTCAACACCAAATTTATTGTCTAAGTTTTTTAGCTGATTTAGGGACAATTTTGATGCGCTGAATCCAAACATCACATTGGTTTTTGCTCAATCAGTTCAACTTTTTGAATTATGGGCCACATGTTTTATACTTTTTTTGTTTACATGTATGGGTATTTTCACTTTATATGATGCAAAATTCTTTTTTTATGTCTTGAAATTCTCTGAATTTTGAACAATGATGACATAACATTCAATTTACATGTACTTACCTTTATATAAAGGTAAGTACATGCACAGTACTAAGTACTAAGTAAGTACAAGTTTTTACTTAGCGCCTGATCGAGAGAAACGGCTATCATTTTCGGATTCAGTGGTGCAAAATTGTCTTAAATCAGTTGAAAAAACACAGACAACTTACAAAAAAATATTTTTGTAACCCTGTGTTATGCACTCTGGGGTTAGTTTTTGTATATCAGAAGCTATACATAGAATATGACAGAAATAAAAGTTACAGTACATTGTAGACGACTGAAAGGCCACGAAAAATAGGAGTTTTTAACCTCATTTCAATGCAGCTCAGAGTGTTTAACCAGCCCTGATGCTTTCTGAGAGTTTGTTCCATATGTGAGGGGCACACAGTGCATCCGCAAAGTAATTCACAGCGTTTCACTTTTTCCACATTTTGTTATGTTACAGCCAGATTCCAAAATGGATTAAATTCATTTTTTTTCCTCAAAATTTCTACACATAATACCCCATAATGACATCATGAAAAAAGTTTTTTTTTTTTTTTAGATTTTTGGCACATTTATTAAAATAAAAAAAACTAAGAAATCATATGTACATACTGTAAGTGTACTGCCCTCTGCTGATTGGACAGTCAGCTAAACTCCTTCCTCACATAAAGACTCTGAAGACACAGCTCTCAGTCCACAGGTTTAATGACTCAAGGAAAGTGTTGAAACTGTAACACATAATATAAGGCACAATCACTCCTTGACCTTTCATACAGACCATTACAATGAAATACATAAATCGCTTTCCTTTTAACTTAAATACGATATAAAACTATATTTTCAAACTACTCTCCTGTCCTGGCGGCCTCTGGGCCGTCATTGGCATCATTAACTCCAGCTGCGCCCAGATCCACAGGTGTTAATCAGAGCTGTTAAAAGCCAGCGTTGCTGACAGCCCGGACGGAGTCGTCTGTCCTCCTCGTCTGAGAAAGAACCAGAACTCCGTTCTCTGGCCTCGTCAAGGTATTCTCTTGTCTCGTCAGAATCTGTCTCGTCAAAAACTGTCTTGTCAAGAACTGTCTCGTCAGAAACTGTCTCGTCAGAAGCTGTCTCGTCAGAAGCTGCCTCGTCAGGAATTACCCGTCAGGAACCTGCCTCGTCAGAATCTTCTCTTGGCTCATCTAGAAACTTCTCTCGCCTCGTCAAGGACTTCTGTTCAAAGTCAAGCACGTAAGAGAGCTGTTTGCTACTCTATTCCTAACCTCATATCCCTGTGCACAGGTGGACTCCCTTGCGGCGGACCTGCGTCCCCAGCTGACGGGGTTACGCCAACTCGCACACGTAGCGGTTCGCTACCACCAGACTACCGGTACGTCTTGCTCCACAAGTTCCTGAATTATTACTGTATCAGTTACAGGAGTATTGGCCACCGTTACCAGGTGGAGTTTGTGTCATCGTCATCTGTTGTGTCATCGTCACCACGCTCTGTGGATCACTCACCCTCGTCATCGTCTGGATTGTCATGGTCACCACGCTCTGCGGAATCACTCGCCTTGTCATCATCTGGATTATCATCGTCACCACGTTCTGTGGAATCACTCGTTTTGTCATCAGCTGGTTTGTCATCGTCCCAGTCTGTGGTGTCACAGCCGGAGTCACTGAAAGACCTGTCCTCGCCTCAGCCACAGGTGGAAGCCCCAGCTCGTTCACGGACGCCTTCACCTCCACGTTGCACGGCCGCTGGTTCTCAGCAGGACGTAACCTGTGCTTCTCCCAAGTAAGCCTCACTACTGATAGCTTGTCATTAGCGTGGGACAAAAGTAATTGTCTGTGCTTATATGTTCCAGGGTTGCCGGGTCTCCGTCCAGAGTGCTCAGTTCCAGTGACCAGGATACTATCCACGATCTCACACTTGCACTACACACCCTTTCACTCTAATAAAGATTATTGTTCACTAATTTTGCCCCGTGTCAGTGTCTGTCCTCCTGGGTCCCGAAACATGTCAGTACGACTCCGTTTCACGTTGACCCCAGCGGACAGCTCACTGTCGCGCTTAATTAACACTTCTTAGCGCCCGTGTAGATTTGCTAGCCCACCAGCAGACAGTAATCTTAAATCATTAGCTCAATTAATGGTCGGCTGGATCATCTTGGAGGGACACCAAACGTTTCCCCCGACCGTAGATACCTCTACCCGTGCAGGCTTAGCGTCAGGACTAGCTAACACCTCTCGTCCTCTTGACTCACTCCTATTCCAACACCTGCCCGGTTCAGCGGGAAACTTGGGGAAGCTCGAGGATTCATTTTACAGTGTGAATCAGTTTTTTCTGCGTGTGCCCGCGGGGATTTTTTTCTCTGGACCTCTAGCCGGTTAGGCTATGTCATAAATTTGCTGGCAGGTAGAGCCTTGGACTGGGCATATTCGATCATGGCTAGACCCTAGCTTATTCCTCTGCTTACCTATCAGGAGTTTGTGTCTGAGTTTCTGTCTGTATTTGACCACCACGGATAGGGGAGAGGTGTTGATAGAACGCTTTTTTAAGCCTACAGCAGGGAAAGAGATCAGCTGCAGATTATGCCATTGACCTTCCGGGTCTTGGCCGCAGAGATTGGGTGTGGGGAGCCATCTCTTTGTGGTATTTTTCTACGCAGTCTTAACGACGAGCTAAAGGATGCAGTTAGCGGCATGGGATATAACCAGATAACTGCAAGTTTAATTGCTTTAGCAGTTAGTATCGATAGTAGGTTAAGGGAACGGGCGGCTGGTCGGCGAGTTACTTCCCGTCCGGTTAAATACCCCCGCCCTCGTGTCTCTGTCTCTCTTCCGCTCGCTACACCGCGTCAGAGAAAAGGCCCCGGAATCAGGAAGCCATGATTGTTGGTCACCTCTAAGGTGTCAGCAGCTGAGAAACAACGCCGTAGGGATCAAGGCCTGTGTTTCTATTGTTGGAAAGGAGTCACATGGGGTTTTCGAATGTCCTAGTAAGTTAAAAAAGGAAGGCCCGTGGATCGCAGTAGGGGGATTCACGGGCAAGAACACAGAGGAACCCCTTACTTGTTGTCATTTACCCCTCAGACTCATTCATACTCACACAGAACACTCCACACTAGCGTTAGTTGATTCTGGAGCTGAGCAAAATTTCATTTCTAGAGACCTGGCAACCCGGATGGGCCTTAGTTGTCAGACTTTAGAATCCCCTGTCAGATTGATTACCCCTGTCGAAGGCGTCGTTGACTACCATTAACCTTCAGACAGCGCCTGTGTCTATAATTGTCTCAGGAAATCACAGGGAGGAGATTCAGTTCTTAGTGCTGCCCCGTTTCCTCTTCGCCCGTTATTCTGGGATACCCCTGGCTGCACCTACATAAACCCCACTATTGGACTGGCAAGCTGGGAGAATAACGGCATGGAGTACGTTCTGCCTTAGTGCCTGTCTCCAATCAGCGGCGTGCGCCCCATCCGTGAAAGTGGCCTCTGCCCGATTCATCTCCACCGGATTTATCTAAGGTACCTGAGGTTTATCACGATTTGGGGCAGTGTTCAGCAAATCTCGCGGAGTGTCTTTACCCCCCCCATCGTCCGTATGACTGCGCCATTAATCTGAAGGCTGGGGCCCCCTCTACTGCTAGCCGCCTTTACAGCCTATCAGCCCCGGAACGCGAGGCCATGGACACTTACATTAAGGGAATCTTTGGCCCTCTGGTATTATTCGCCCGTCGTCTTCGGCCGTGGGGGCCGGATTTTTCTTTGTTGGAAAGAAGGACGGTTCACTACGCCCCTGTATTGACTTCCGGGGGCTGAATGAAATAACGGTCAAGGATAATATACACCTGCCCTTGATGAACACTGCGTTTGACTCCCTCCAGGGGTCATCATGGTTTACCAAACTGGACCTCAGGAATGCCTACCATCCTAAGTGCGCATTAGAGAAGGTGATGGAGTGGGGGAAAACGGCTTTCCCTAGGACCCCCAGCGGTCATTTTGTGTACCTGGTAAATGCCGTTTGGGTCAACTACTAAGCCCCCCAGCCGTTTTCCCAACGTTTGATTAACGATGTACTACGGGATTTCTTTTGCACTCATTTGTTTTCGTTTATGGCTTGATGATACTTCATTTTCTCCTGCACACTAGAGGGAACATCAGGTGCTTGTCCGCAGAGTATTACAGCGACCTCCTGGAGAACCAAGTTGTTGCTCAAGGCCCGAAGGAATGCGAAGTTCACACTGATCAGACTCCTTCCTTGGGATTTATTATTTGCTCGGAAACCAGGTGCATCCTGACCCTGCCCAAGGTCAAGGGCAGTGGTTGGATGGCCTGCACCCACCTCCAGAACAAGCAGCTTCAAGGGTTCCTGGGGTTTGCTATTTTTTTTATAGGAGGTTCGTGCCTAACTTTGGTAATATTGCCCGTCCTTTGACTGCTCCTCACCTCCCCTAAGATTCCATTTTGCTGGAGTAAGGAAGCAGCCGATGCATTTGAGAAGCTCAAGAGGGAGTCCGCCTCGGCCCGAGTCCTTACCCAGGTGGACCCGAAGCTTCAATGCTTGGTGGAGGTGGACGCGTCTGATGCGGGAGTTGGAGCAGTACTCTCCCAACGATCTCCCATGGATGGTAAGATTCACCCTTGTGCTTTTTTCTCTCATCGTCTCTCCCCTGCAGAGAGGAACTACAGCATCGGGGACAGGGAGTTACTGGCTGTGAAATTGGCCTTGGAGGAATGGAGACATTGGCTGGAGGGGGCTGCTCAGCCGTTCGTGGTTTGGACTGATCATCGTAACCTGGAGTACCTCAGGACGGCTAAGTGCCTGAATGCACGCCAGGCTCGCTGGTCCCTCTTCTTCGGCCGGTTTAATTTTACCATCACGTACCGGCCGGGAAGCAAGAACGGTAAGCCGGACGCTCTCTCCCGGCAGTTTGACCCCCCATCCTCCGAGGACCAGGAGACTCCTATTCTGCCGCCTTTCTGCGTCGTGGGCGCCCTGTCCTGGGGAATCTGCAAGACGGTTCGCCAGGCCCAGAAGACTGAGCCAGACCCTGGAGGGGGGGGGGGCCGCTTGTTTGTTCCACGTGCTGTCCGAGGCAAGGTGATTGAGTGGGGTCACGCTTCCAAGTTGGCTTGTCATCCTGGAGTGGGTCGGACTGTGGATCTTCTTCAAAGGACCTTCTGGTGGCCAGGGTTGCGGAAGGGACGTTGTTGGCTACATTCGGGCCTGCGCTCAGTGCGCCACCGGGAAGACGACGTCATCCCCCCCGGCGGGCTTACTACATCCGTTACCTGTTCCTTCACGCCCTTGGTCTCATGTAGCAATGGACTTTGTGACTGGGTTACCCACTTCAGATGACTACACCACAGTATTAACCATTGTAGACCGGTTCTCGAAGGCGGCCCATTTTGTGCCACTCGGGGTCTACCTTCGGCCCAGGAGACTGCGGACCCTCCTGGGTGCAACACGTGGTACGTCTTCATGGCATCCCTGAGGATATTGTGTCCGATCGAGGACCCCAGTTTGTATCTCAAGTTTGGAAGGCCTTCTGCACGGCACTAGGAGTCACTGCCAGCCTCTCTTCTGGCTATCACCCCCAAAGTAATGGTCAGTGCGAGAGGGCTAATCAGGAGCTGGAGGCCACCCTCCGTTGTGTCATCTCCTCCTGCTCATCTTCCTGGAGCAAGTTCCTGCCCTGGATTGAGTACGCTCACAACGCTACGATCTCCACGGCCACGGGCGTCTCCCCGTTTAAAGCCTCTTGTGGGTTTGATCCTCCGTTGTTTCCTGAGGAGGAGAGGGAGGTAGCGGTTCCTTCTGTCCAGGCACATATTAAACGCTGCCGGCGAGTGTGGCTCCTCGCTCGCAAAGCTTTGTTGAAGACTACTGAACGTAATATCCAGGTGGCCAACCGGCATAGGAGACCCGCCCCGGAGTATAAGGTGGGTCAGAAGGTTTGGTTATCTCCCCAGAATATTGGTGTGCCGGCTGAAAAGCGTAAGCTGACTAAACACTTTATTGGTCCCTACACCATTAATCGTATTGTTAACCCTGTGTCTGTGCGCTTGTCTCCCCCCTCTTCGATGCGTATCTGCCCCACCTTTCATGTCTCCCAGGTCAAGCCGTACATCTCTGACCCCCTGTGCCCTGCTCCCGCGGCACCCCCACCCCCAAGGATGATTGATGGCCATCCAGCCTGGGGGGTGACTGCCATCTTGGATGTTCGCAGGCGGGGTCGTGGCCTTCAGTATTTGGTGGACTGGGAGGGCTTTGGACCGGAGGATCGGTCTTGGATTCGCCCAGTGTTGATCTTGGATAAGCAGCTGATTCGCGACTTCCACCGGGCGAATCCAGGTAGGATTGGGCAGGTGCCTGGAGGCACTGCTAGAGGGGGGAGTACTGTCATGGTGGCCTCTGGGCCGTCATTGGCATCATTAACTCCAGCTGCGCACAGATCCACAGGTGTTAATCAGCAGCTGTTAAAAGCCAGTGTTGCTGACAGCCCGGGACGGAGTCATCTGTCCTTCTCATCTGAGAAAGAACCAGAACTCCGTTCTCTGGCCTCGTCAAGGTATTCTCTTGTCTCGTCAGAATCTGTCTTGTCAAGAACTGTCTTGTCAAGAACTGTCTCGTCAGAAACTGTCTCGTCAAGAACTGTCTTGTCAAGAACTGTCTCGTCAGAAGCTGTCTCGTCAGAAGCTGCCTCGTCAGGAATTGACCCTGAAAGTCAAGCACGTAAGAGAGCTGTTTGCTACTCTACTCCTAACCTCTACCCCTGTGCACAGGTGGACTCCCTTGGTGGCGGACCTGCGTCCCCAGCTGACGGGGTTACGCCAACTCGCACACGTAGCGGTTCGCTACCACCACGACTACCGGTACATCTTGCTCCACAAGTTCCTGAATTATTACTGTATCAGTTACAGGAGTATTGGCCACCGTTACCGGTGGAGTTTGTGTCATCGTCATCTGTTGTGTCATCGTCACCACGCTCTGTGGAATCACTCACCTCGTCATCGTCTGGATTGTCATGGTCACCACACTCTGCGGAATCACTCGCCTTGTCATCATCTGGATTATCATCGTCACCACGTTCTGTGGAATCACTCGTCTTGTCATCAGCTGGTTTGTCATCGCCCCGGTCTGTGGTGTCACAGCGGAGTCACTGAAAGACTGTCCTCGCCTCAGCCACAGGTGGAAGCCCCAGCTCGTTCACGGACGCCTTCACCCTACCCGTTGCACAGCCACTGGTTCTCAGCAGGACGTAACCTGTGCATTCTCCCAAGTAAGCCTCACTACTGATAGCTTGTCATTAGCGTGGGCCAAAAGCTAAATGTCTGTGCTTATATGTTCCCAGGAGTTGCCAGGTCTCCGTCAGAGTGCCTCAGTTCCAGTGACCAGGATACTATCCACGATCTCACACTCTGCACTACACACCCTTTCACTATCAATAAAGATTACTTGTCACTAATTTGCCCGTTTCAGTGTCTGTCTCCTGGGTCCCGAAACATGTCACTCCCCGCCTCATAACTACATTGTTTCCCTCCAAATTACAATCAACGTCCTCCCGACCCATACAACGGCCCCGTTGCTAGCGTAAATCGCCGGGGATGGAACACCCACTTTAGCGTCTAAAGTTATTAAACCCAACGTAACCTTCATAAACCGTCTAGGAATGCACACAAACACCAACAGTAAATACATACCCACGATGTACCAAAGGCAGAGGATGTATGTGACTGCTGCTCGGAGTTGACTGAGGCGGTAAAACACACACAACGGAACTTTTCCTCAAATACTCCGACTGACTTCCTGTTTACAGTTAGTCGGAGCCGAAGGTGACGTCACCTTTGGCTACGAACCACGCCGATTTTCAAGCTGAACCCCACACAACAATTACAACGGGTTATTCAAAATAATTAAGAATATAAATAATATTCACTTTAACTTTAACATTAAATAGTTAACAGAAACACTCCCCGCCCCTGGCGTGATTCTACGCCACCTCACTTAGTCCGTCCTAGCCCATCTAGTCCACTTAGGCATCTGGGGGAAGAAGAAGTACTATTCTCTGTAACAGATCTCACAAACACAGTTTCTTTTCCCTGGCTTGATGACCTTTACTTCCACCTTACGGGACTTTCCATCTTCGCTATGGAAGGCCTGTGCTTACCAGACCAAGTGGCCATTCATTCCTTGGTACCTTGGCTGTCCTTGAGGAGAACAACGCTCTTTGGTTCAATGTTTGGATGAGGTGACTGCCACTTCCTACGTGCTTGAAGTGTTGGAAGGAATTGCTTACGCCATCTATCCCAGAAGGTGTTGGACAGGTGCTGAACCTGTCTCCACTGGCGCTTGTAGAGGTCTGAAGGCCCAAACTCTCCTGCAGGAGCGGGAACAGAGTTCACCTTTTGTGTTAGAAGAGCAGCTGGTGAGAGTATGAATGACTCGTCGGGGTCGGTTGTCACAGGAACAAGAGGCCGAGCATTAATGATGGCTGCTACTTCTGCCATGAAGGTTACCAAAACTTCATGGGTAAGTTTTGTCCTTCAGCTGGAGGAACATGGAGTCCAGAATCTTCCTAGTGAGACCAATCATTCTTTCCCACGCTCCACCGAAATGGGAGGCATGTGGAGGATTGAAAGTCCAAGAACATCCTTGGTCCGACAGGTAAGATTTCACACTTTTGTAGTTGATGTTAGAAGGTATCCTCAAAGCCTTACATGCACCCACAAGGTTTGTGCCTCTGTCTGAACAAATGCTTTTGGCCGGTCCTCTCACAGCTAGAAACCGTCTTAATGCATTGATGAAGCTGGATGTGTCGAGGGATTCTATGACTTCAATATTACATCTCATCTCAAGATGGCGACCGGGATGGTCACACTTTTTCAGTGCTGAGACAAAGTCACTGATTTTGCCATTAAAAGTGGCTGGCCTGCAGCGATCGGCGCTCGTGGCGAACACGCACGGGCTGAATTGCCACCTCCGTTGGATTGCCCTTTAATCTCCTTTCTCCAGCGACTTCCTGCGCCTTCCTGAAGCGATTGCTCAGCTAACACTAGTTAGCTTAATGCTACCTGAAGCGATTGCTAAGCTAACACTAGTTAGCTTAATGCTGGCGCCAGTCTCTAAATAACTACCTACAGCGATCGGATATACCTCCGGTGGATTACCCCTTTGATCGCTTTTATCCGGCCACTGTGAGTAAACTGACCAGCGATTCCAGCGCTTCCTTGTGATTCACTGATGTGCCCTACCTGAAGCGATTGCTAAGCTAACGCTAGTTAGCTTAATGCTGGCGCCAGCCATTCCACCTAACACCAGCCTGAATCAAAGCCCAGCTGCGAGGCCCAGCGGGGATACTACCAGGCAGGCAGCTATTTGTTTGACGGGGCTCAGCAGAGATTTCACCCAGGCAGACGGCGGTAGGCGGCGGTGCCCAGCGGAGGACTTACCGTGACTGCAGCGGCGGTGTGCGACGAGACTACCCGAAGCGATTGCTAAGCTAACGCTAGTTAGCTTAATGCTGGCGCCAGTCATTCCACCTTACACCAGCCTGAATCGAAGCCCAGCTGCGAGGCCCAGCGGAGATACTACCAGGCAAGCGGCTATTTGTTGACGGGGCTCAGCAGAGATTTCACCCAGGCAGACGACGGTAGGTGGCGGTGCCTAGCGGAGGATTTACCGTGACCTCAGCGGAGCTCGGTGGCAGCGGCGGTGTGTGACGAGACTCGGTTGGAGGAGCGGGACGGGAGACCAGTTACGGCGACTATGAGCAACGAGACCAGCAACGGAAGGGGCTAGTTGGCTAGCTGAGGCCCAGCTGGATTCGAGGACGATCGGATCAGATTCTGGCGATATAAGCAGAATTTATTTTACTATCCACAGATTTTCCTTTTCCTTCTTTCCAAGAAGAACTGAAGATGGCTGCCACCGGATTAAAAAGTGGGCTGATGGGCACCACTAATAAGCCTTCTCTACTTCTCTACTTCCTCTTCGTTTTGTCTTTGTGTGTCTGGACCTGCAACAAGAAGGATTTTCCGACAAACTCAACCAAAGGTGAAGTTAAAAAGTTTTATCTGTATGGATTTGGGCTTGGACATCTCACCCTACACTCTATGTGGTCTTTAAAAGCCCTGAGCAAAAACTTCCAAATTAAGGCAAACATGGCTGTTAAGCAAAAATCACAATATGGCAGAGGATATACAGTTAAAGTTCTGTTAGTTCTGCTACTTCTGGCAGGAGATATTCACCTTAACCCTGGACCTGCCACTATTAAACAGCAGACCACTGGGTTAGCACAAAACCGAGCTGTACAAAAGCAAAAACAACATTTATTTTTCCAAACTGTTAATCATGCACGAGTTCTTTGGGACGCCAAGGCTAAACCAAAGGGGATCCTCGGCGGTCATTTAAACATACGGAGCATAATCCCCAAAAGAGATGAGATTTCGGTGTTGCTGTTGGACTCAAATCTGGACTACCTTTGTCTCTCAGAAAGCTGGCTACACAGTAACATAGACACTAATATGATCGATATTGTGGGCTACCAGTGTTTTAGAAAAGACAGGCAGGTAGGGAGGGGAGGAGGTGTTTTAATTTACATCAAAGAGAAATATAAATGTCAGCTGGTTGATTTGAATAGTTCACTTGAATGTTTAGCTGTTAATGTATGTCTCTCTCCGGTAATGAATTTCAACATTGCAGTAGTGTACAACCCACCGTCACACAACTCTTCCTTTTATAATGAATTAAGTGATCTGGTTAAACAACTTGAGAAGAACAGAGAAACAATAATTCATGGTGACTTTAATATCAACTGGTCTGATAAAAAAGACAAACAAAAACTGAAAAGCCTCATGACTAAATTTAATTACCAGCAAATCATCAAAGGACCCACCAGGATAACCAAACAATCCAGAACACTTATTGACATGGTATTTACTAATAAACCAGAACGAATAACCAGAACCTATAATCTTGTAACTGGTCTCTCAGATCATAACATGGTTCTTGCTGTCAGGAAACTTACTAAAAAGCGACTACAGTATTTTGGGGGAGTCGATATTGACAAATCAAATTTTATTATCCCCAAATCAAAAAATGAGGAGTTTGAACATTACTTAGAGAATCAAAATTGGGAGCAGCTCATGGCAACATGTGAAGTAGATGATTGTTGTAATTTTATAACTGCAACAATCACAAAGTCTATAGAAAAATTTTCAAAGCAAATTAAAAGTAGACAACAGAAGATTAGCCTACCATGGTTAAATAATGAAATAAGAAAACTTATGAAGAGGCGAGACTATGCACTGAAAACATCACTAACCTCCAAACTACAAAATGATCACCTTGTGTACAAAAGTTTAAGAAATAAAGTGGTACATGAGCTGCGAAAATCAAAAATATCTTATTACAATAAACTGATAGATCATGCAAAGGGTAACAACAGTTCCCTATGGAGGCATTTAAATAACTTAACTAATAAAAAAAAACGATCAGAAGGGGGTAAAGGAACTTAGAATCAATGGCAAGACCGTCAGTGACAAGGCTACTTTGGCAAATGAATTTAATTCACACTTTGTGGGCTCTGTGGAAGACTTAACAAAAATTTTTGTGCTGCCAAATGTGCTCAACAACACAAATTCCATACTCCCAACAGATACTTTTCACATCGATGAGGTAAATGAGAAGTTAATTGCTGGTATTGTTAAAACACTGTCAAACTCAAAAACTAGTGATATCTACAATATGAGCACCTCCTTTCTCAAAATGCACAGCAAAATATTAATCAAACCACTGACTCATCTCATTAATCTCTCCATTAGGTCTAGTACATTTCCATCTGGCTGGAAAAAAGCTGTCGTCATACCAGTTCATAAATCAGGCAGTAAAGACGATATATGCAATTACCGCCCAATCTCTATCTTACCAGTCCTATCTAAGGTTCTTGAAAAAGTTGTAGCTACACAGCTGATAGACTACTTACAAGACAGTCAACTTCTTCATCCACATCAATTTGGTTTTAGACCAGGATACTCAACAGAAACAGCAAATTGTTGCCTTATTGAAAACGTCAAACAGTCCTTGGACAGGGGTAATGTGGTAGGAGCTGTTTTTCTAGATCTCAAAAAGGCTTTCGATACTGTAAACCACAGTTTGCTTTTATCCAAAATGGTATCTTTTAACTTCTCCCCAAATACATTAGAATGGTTTGCATCTTATCTCCAGAATAGAGAACAGTGTGTAAAAGTGCACCAGGATAAATCCTCATTTTTAAACAACCGCATGGGTATCCCACAAGGGTCCATTCTTGGTCCTTTACTTTTCAGCATTTTTATTAATGACTTGCCGTTACACTGCTCAGCTGCAACATGCCAACTTTATGCAGATGATGCAGTTATTTACACAGCTGCCAAGACTCCAGCACAGGCTGCAGATGTACTGTCTACAAGTATGGTTGATGTCCAAGAGTGGCTCCTCAAGAACCATCTATTGCTGAACCTTCAGAAAACAGTCTCAATGTGCTTTTCAATCAAAAAATGTAACCTGCAACATTTTAAAGTTAATATACATGATCATGACATCAGTTTAGCTACAGAATTCAAATACCTTGGCATTGTACTAGATCCTCAACTCAAATTTAATCTTCATATAAAGAAAATTTCAAAAACAGTAAAAAAAAATCTGAACTGCTTTAAATTAATTAGATATTACATACCTTACGAAGCAGCTGCACTGTATATGCATTCTATGGTTTTTTCTCATATATCATACTGTTTGACAGTCTGGGCTCAAGCAGCCCTTCCACAATAAGACATATAGGTTCATTATATAATCAAACCCTAAAAATCTTGGACAAAAAGCCCATTAGGTGGCATCACTGTAATGTTTAAAAAAAATACAACCTATTGAGTTTTGAGAGCTTCATTGACCTCTGTCTTCTGAAATTAACGTTCAAATGTTTCCATAAATCAGCACCCGAGCCACTTGCTGGTTTCGTCCAAAGACAGGACAGCAGCAGAGCCACCAGGAGTTCTGTTAACAATAACTGTAAAATATTCCACCGCAGAACCACATTTGGACAAACAGCTTTCTCTATAAAGGGCAGTCACATCTGGAACACAATGCCAAATGAAATTAAAATAATAACGGACTTTAAAACATTCACTAAAAATGTTAAAAACTGGCTGAAAAATAAACAAGAATGTACTCATGTATGAATTATTTGTCTGCAAAGTGAGAGTGAATGAAGGGAAGGAATAAATGTGTTTGTTTATAGTGAGTGACGGAGGGAGGAAGGCCTGAAATAGGCAAATGTGAGTTATGTTATATGTGTTAAATGTGAGTCAGGCTGTTATATTTGTGTATTTATAATATTTATGTTAAAGGTGAGTCAGGCTGTTATATTTGTGTATTTATAATATTTATAATATTATAATTGTGTATTTATAATTTTTCTGCATTGATGTATGTGGTTATTGTGTATATTTTTATCTTGATTCTTTTTTCTAAAGCCCATCCAGGGACAAGAGTTGCAAATTAGCTAATAGCTATACACTCTATGTGCAACACATCAGATTGATTGTCTTTGATTAATTGTCTATGTTTATTGCACTGTCCCTGTCAAATAAACTAATCTACTACTACTACTAATATGAACGGCTCTTGCACTCATACATGTAAAAATCACAGCCCACCGTTTGCTTTGTGAGAGGCTTCCTCTAGTCCGGCGTGAAGAAATGCTCCAAGGGCCAAATACGTCGAGCCCGACGTTTGTGAAGGGAGGATCTGATGAAAGGCAGTCTGGTGGGAGGCTGGCCATTTTTTGGCTACTAGTTGGGGCTCTGAGTCGTCTGCATGTTACACATCGGTGAATGATGCTGCTCACCTTCCTCTTGCTGCCGACTAATCAAAAGCCAGCTGAACGGACAGCTCCTTCCGTAAAGAAACGCCCTTGATGGTGGACCTGTTCATGATACTGTCGAATGAGTAAGGTTGCAATATGATGGTTGCCTGGAATGATCAAAGGAGTCTTCTCGCTGTGATCAAGACCTGAATGGTGAAGACGACCTCTGACTCTTAGCAGGCCGTGTGTGTCGACAAACGGATCTAGATTTTTGAGGGGACTGCTTTTAGGAATCTTTTTGTGTATTCTGATACATTTGATTTCCTCATTGTAAACCTCTTCCTGCACCGTTTGAATGATGATAGCTGAGGCTTGGTTGAGTTCCTCAACATTAAATTCTGCCTTGCAGAGATGCCAGCCTTTGCAAGAGTTGTTCATCATGGTTGTGTTGAAACAACGAGCTATGTGTTTCAGATGTGCGATGGCACGAGTCAGTGACTTCCATGAAGAGAACTTGGCAAATCTTTGGGAACCAAGCCGCTTGGATGCAGTTGCAGTGCTTAAAGTGGACACTAGAGGACGGATTGTCTGGATCTGAACTTGAGTCCACAAGGTCATAGGTACTTTCAGGGACATCTTGCTCTGGCTTGTACAAAAAACTAGGTCCACTAAACCAGTTAGTGTTGCTTAACAGGCCTGCAGCAACAGAACGTGTTGCATGATCTGCAGGGTTCTGGTTTGTGGCTACATAGCGCCACTGATGTGGACTGGAGGATCTTCAAATATGCTGGACCCGGTTATTTACATACACATAAAAGCATCTGGTTTCATTGCAGATGTAACCCAGAACCACTTTGCTGTCTGTGTAATATGTCACTGCATCGAGATGGAGATCAAGTTCTGATGAGATCAGGTCAGCCAACTCAACAGCAAGTACTGCTGCGCAAAGCTCTAGTCTCGGGATTGTGTGCTCTGGACGGGGGGCCAGCTTGGCCTTTCCCATAACAAACCCGACATGATTATTTCCAGCAGTGTCCGTGACTTTGAGATATGCTGCTGCGGCGATTGCTTTCGTTGAGGCATCAGAGAAGACACATAATTCCCTGCTGACAGCTGCTGATGGTGAAGTTTCAGTGTAGGGCCTGGAGATAGGTTTGACAACTCTTTTAGAGAAGCTCTCCAGGAAGTCCAGACTTCCTCCATTTCTCGAGGTAATGGCACATCCCAGTCACCATTCTCAACAGTGAGTTCCCTAAGAATAGCCTTGCCTTGGATAGTAACCGGTGCTACAAACCCAAGAGGGTCGTAGAGACTGTTGATGGTGGATAAGACACCTCGGCGAGTATAGGTTTTATCTCATCAGAGACGACGAAGACAAAGCAATCTGTTTGGAGGTTCCAATTGAGTCCAAGACTGCGTTGCATTGGCACTTTGTCTGCACTGATGTCAAGGTCTTTAAGGTCACTCGCATGGTCCTTAGATGGAAAGGCTTCCATGACCTCTTTATTGTTTGCTGCAATCTTATGTAGCCTCAGGTTCGACTTGGAGAGGACTTCCTGTGTCTTTTTTAGTAAGGTCGACAGCAGCTTTGACTGTGGGCAGAGACTTCAGTCCATCGTCTACGTAAAAGTCTTGCATTACAAAGTGCTTTATGTCAGGGTCAATGTGAAACTCGCTGACCTGAACGGACTGTTGCAAGCCGTGAATAGCCACTGCAGGGGAAGGGCTATTTCCGAAGACATGGACAGTCATGCGATAGTCAACAACAGCTTTGGAGAGATCGTTATCACGGAACCAGAGAAACCTCAAGAAGTTCCTATCTTCTTCTCTGACCCAAAAGGAATAGAACATTTGTTCAATGTCTGCTGTGAATGCAAACAGCTTCTTTTCTGAAGCGGATCAGTACACCTAGTAACGTGTTGTTCAGCGTCAGGTCAGTCAACAGCACATCGTTGAGTGACACACCATTGAATCGGGGGCACTGGAATCAAAAACCACTCTAATCTTTTTTGTTTTCTTAGGATGGTACACACCAAATGTTGGCAAATACCATCTTTCTTCTTCCTCATTGAGGGGAGGGGCTAACTCAGCATGACCATTTTTAAACATCTGTCCCATGAAGCTAAGGAAGTGTTCCTTCATTCTGGCTTCCTCTCGAAATTTTCGCGTGAGGGACACGAGGTGGCTCAGTGCCTGAGGCCTGTGTTGGGAAGCTGCCGACGTGGATTCTTAAAGGGCAATGGAGCTACCCAGCTGTTGTTTGAGTCTCTCTGTAGTCCATTATTCATTTATTTTCATGAATGAAGCCATCTTGAATTGAAAGCGCAACTTGATTATCCTCTCTAGTCCTCTTGAACACACTGCACCCAAGATGATCAATGTCACAGGTAGCTTCCTCCACAGAATATGCTGGTGGGGTGGTTTGTGACCTGGTCGGTGCTGTATTTTTCCTTAACACAGAACACATTAGGGCATGGTTCGAAGAGAGATGGCCGTCGTAGCTCTGTGGTGTTTGTGTAGAAGGCGTTGATTACTGATGGTCTATGGACGCTGCGAGACACACATTGCCTACAACTACCCACCCTAGATCTAATTTCTGTGCATAGGGGCTGGTTTGTGTGAGCCGTTCACCTGTTTGCGAACTTTATGCACTCTGATAATGTCCCGACCGAGGAGAAGCATGATCTGGCATTTGGGTCCATATCTGGGATGAAGTGCGCCATTGTCTTTAGATGTGTATAGATGAAGAGCAAACCTCAGGGGTTGGAATCTCGTCTCTGTTGTCGGGGAATGTCGTTGCACTCTATGAGGCTGGGGTAATGGAATGCGGACGGTCCCATCCAGAGATTCCACTTCATAGCCGCTTGCCCTCCTTCTGATGATTCCTTCCTTCCTGCGCATGTTCTCAGTGTGTAAGGAGCACTTGACTTCTGTCACCAAACACGTTCAAAGAACTGTGAACGAACCAGTGACCTGTTTTGCTCTGCTCGTCCAGAATTGCATAGGAGCTTTACTGCTTGTCTCTGTGACCGGGGCTGATATACTTTCACGAGGCATATTTTGGAACAGGATCTGTCTGTCAGATCTCCACCGCAGACCTTTGTGCATTTGTTCGTAATATCAGATTGAGGTTGAGGCACAGTTTCGACCTCCTCCCCGCCATGCTCTGGATCGGGATCCTTCACTTCTGTCCAGGGTGCGGGTCCTGGATGTAGGGCTGAGTTATGTTTTTCGCTCTTGCACTCAGAACACTGAACTTTGGCTTTGCAGTTTTTAGCGATGTGTGATGAAGATGAACATTTAAAACACAGATTGTTCTCTTTCAAAAACATCTTCCGATCTTCAATGGATTTTTCTCTGAAAGCACGACATTTACTTAAAGGGTGCGGTTTCCCATGAATAGGACACATTTTATCACAGCCATCAGATTTTAATGAGGAGTCAATAGAATCAGAACTACCTCTGTTGGATATCTCGGTTTTGCAGACTAAGACTCTTTGATGTTTGTTTGGCTGCCATGCTAACTTTTCAGCCCTGGGGAACAGTGTCTGTCTGAGTGATGAAGTTGAAGCTTGGGTCATTGGCAATGCTAGCTTCCTGGCTAATGAATTTTACAAAAAAGGCAAAGGGAGGATAAGGCACGTGCTTTTGTCGCTTATAAGATGCACCAGCTGAAGCCCACTTTTCCTGCAGACGAAAGGGGAGTTTCTGCACAATTGGGTTGACACCTCTTGCCGTGTCGAGGAAGGAGAGACCAAGTAAGTCTCCTTCATCCTTTGCTGATAGAAGTTCCATCAGAAGATCACTCAACTTAATCAGTTTGGCGTAATCTCGGTTTCCTATCTTTGGAAAAGTGTCAATGTGTTTGAAAAGAGCATCCTCTACTGCCTCTGGCGAGCCGTAAGTTTGCTCGAGTCTATCCCAAATCATATTCAGGCCTGCTTCCGGATGATTGATGTGAATTACTCTGAGCTGCTCAACATGTTCTTTTGACTCCTTGCCGAGCCACTTTAAAAGAAGGTCCATCTCCTCACTTGCTGTTAGATCTAAGCCGCTGATTGCAGACAGAAATGAGCGTTTCCAAGCTCTGTAATTCTCAGGCTTATCACTAAATTGAAGTAAGCCTGTAGACACAAGCTCACGGCGTGCAAGGTACCTCACAAAGTCATTTGGAGTGGAGCTGTTATGGTTGGAATTAGGAGGTACAGGATAAGATGGGGGAAATGTACCACAATAGTCATTTGAAATCTGGAGTGCTGTGTTGGAGTAATATTGCTGCTTTCAAATTTCACTTGTCGTGGGTCACAAACATTTTCATCCGTATATATCTGAACCGCTGTGGGCTGGGGTGTGAGTCTGATTTTATTGAGGCATCATCTACACATAGCTGGTGTTTCTGCCTCCAACGCTTTGGCTTGGTCAGCAACATACTGTTTGAGTGCGTTGTGTGGCTGTCAAGGAGGCAGAATCTAATAATACAAACTCTTGACTTCGTCTTTCACCACTGACAACTGCAGCTTCCAGCACTTCTGCTTCAGCAACAGCTGCAGCAGTCTCTTTCTTATATTGTAGAATTTGCATTGATGCTTCCAACTTAGCTTTTTCTAGTTTTAGGATTATTTCTTCTTCAGCGTAGGAAAGGCGAGCTTTAGCTGCTTCCGCTCGTGCTCTTGCTTTGGCTGCAGCAGACTCTGTAGATGACACACTGGAGTGCGCAGAAGGAGCGTGTGAGTGTGTCTTTGACATGGCTCTTTTTTCTGACTAGCACAGTTGCAAGCGTACTTCTTAATAGACACTTATGTGTTGACCGTTTACTGGTCGAGTGTGACGACGATCTACTCACTGTCTGCCAGCACATTCACGTTATCATGCCCGCTAGGAAGCCGTGGTTTCACTGTACTGCCTCTGCTGATTGGACAGTCAGCTAAACTCCTTCCTCACATCAAGACTCTGAAGACACAGCTCTCAGTCCACAGGTTTAATGACACAAGGAAAGTGTGAAACTGTAACACATAATACAAGGCACAATCACTCCTTGACCTTCATACAGACATTACAATGAAAATACATAAATTGCTTACTTTTAACTTAGATACGATATACAACTATATTTACAACAACTCCCGCCTCCATAATAAATTGTTTCCCTCCAAATTACCTATCAACGTCCTCCGACCAATACAACGGCCGTTGCTAGCGTAAATCGAGGGAAAACCACTTTAGCGTCTAAAGTTATTAAACCCAACGTAACCTTAATAAACCATCTAGGAATGCACACAAACAACAACAGTAAATACATACCCACGATGCTACCAAAGGCAGAGGATGTATGTGACTGCTGCTGGAGTTGACTGAGGTGGTAAAACACACACAACAGACTTTTCCTCAATACTCCGACTGACTTCCTGTTTACAGTTAGTCGGAGCCGAAGGTGACGTCACCT
This sequence comes from Pholidichthys leucotaenia, assembly GCA_020510985.1. Lineage (NCBI taxonomy): Eukaryota > Metazoa > Chordata > Actinopteri > Cichliformes > Pholidichthyidae > Pholidichthys > Pholidichthys leucotaenia. The sequence goes on along the minus strand of CM035849.1, from coordinate 69,471,689 downwards.
TCGGCTACGAACCATGCCGATTTCAAGGTGAACCCAACACAACATTACAACGGGTTATTCAAAATTAATTAAGAATATAAATAATATTCCACTTTAACTTTAACATTAAATAGTTAACAGAACAGTAAGTATTCACAGCCTTTGCTCAATACTTTGATGATGCACCTATGACAGCAATTACAGCCTTAAGTCGTATTGAATATAATGCTGCAAGCTTGGCACACCTATCTTTGGGCAGTATCACCCATTCCTCTTTGCAGCACCTCTCAAGCTCCATCAGGTTGGATAGGAAGTGTCTATGCACAGCCGTTTTCAAATCTCTCCAGAGATGTTCAATTGGATTCAAATCTGGACTCTGGCTGGGCCACTCAAGGACATTCACAGAGTTGTACTGAAGCCACCCCTTTGATATCTTGGCTGTGTGCTTTGGGTCGTTGTCCTGCTGAAAGATGAACCGTCACCCCAGTCTGAGGTCAAGAGTGCTCTGAAGCAGGTTTTCATCCAGGATGTCTCTGTACATTGCTGCATTCATCTTTCCCTCTATCCTGACTAGACTCCCAGTTCCTCCTGCTGTAAACCTAGGACACAGTCCAAGGACGGATAATTTTTTCACACGAGTTGTTCAGACCTCCTTATAAGAACTCCTTATACAAAGATATAGAGTGATGACAATCAAGTCATTGGTGGTATGCACCTGTAAGCTGGTTGCCAACCAAATCTAAAAGAAGAAGAACATCCCTCACAGCATGATTACTGCCATCACCATGCTTCACTGTAGGGATGGTATTGTCCTGGTTATAAGCAGTGCCTAATTCCCTCCAAGCATGACTGGCATTCACGCCAAAGAGTTAAAGCTTTGTCTCATCAGACCAGATAATTTTGTTTCTCATAGTCTGAGAGTCTTTCAGATGCCTTTCGGAAACTCCAGGTGGGCTGCCATGTGCCTTTTACTAAGGAGTAGCTTCCATCTGGCCACTCCACCATACAGGCTTGATTGGTGGATTGCTGCAGAGATGGTTGTCCTTCTGGAAGATTCTCCTCTCTCCTCAGAGGAACGTTGGAGCTCTGACAGAGTGACCATCGGGTTCTTGGTCACCTCCCTGAATAAGGCCTTTCTCCCCCATTCGTTAAGTTTAAATGGCTGGCCAGCTCTAGGAAGAGTCCTGGTGGTTCTGAACTTCTTCCATTTATGGATGAGGGAGGCCACTGTGCTCATTGGGCCTTTCAAAGCAGCAGAAATTTGACTATACCCTTCCCCAGATTTGTGCCACGAGACAATCCTGACTCGGAGGTCTACAGACAGTTCCTTTGACTTCATGCTTGGTTTGTGCTCTGACATGTTTTGTCAACTGTGGGACTTTATATAGACAGGTGTGTGCCTTTCCAAACCATGTTCAATCAACTGAAGTTACCGCAGGTGGACTCCAATTAAGCTGTAGAAACATCTCAAGGATGATCAGTGGAAACAGGATGCACCTGGGGTCAATTTTGAGCTTCATGGCAAAGGCTGTGAATACTTAAGTACATGTGATTTCTCAGTTTTTTTTTTAAATTTTTAATAAATTTGCAAAAATCTAAAAAAAAAAACTATTTTCAGGTTGGCATTATGTGGTATTGTGTGTAGAATTTTGAGGGAAAAATAAATCTAATCAATTTTGGAATAAGGCTGTAACAAAAAATGTGGAAAAGGTTAAGTACTGTGAATACTTTACAGATGCACTGTAAAAACTAAATGCTGCCTCACCTGTCATGAATCCGGGTTTGGAGGCCAAACCTGGTTCTGACTTATTGTTATGATTTGTCCTAGTTTCCTCGTGACAGCTCTGACACACTCACTCCCTTCGTTATTCTCCAGCCGGATTATTTCCCTTGGTGTTTCAGCTGGCTGTGCTTCTCACCTCATCCTTCAGACTGCACAGTCGCCTCAGATTTGCTCCAGCCCTGTAAGTGTCATTTTTTCGCCTTTCTTTCCCATGCTGTTTGTAGCCCTGCAGCGCTAGGCTTATCGCTTTTCCTTTTTGTGCTTACGGTATTGCAGCACTAGGCTCCCCCTTTTGACCGGGCTGTAGAGCACCCGATCGGCGCCCTGTATGTTTGGTGGCCTAATCCCATCATTTCATCTCTCTGTATTTTCATGGTTGACCTGAACTGTAATTTGGTTGAGAACTTTAATAAACATGGCACGCTCTACTCCTGCGATTGGGTTTTTCATTCTCTCCCCCGTGCGCCATGTTATGGCGCACGGGAGGTTGTGACAGAATGCTCTGACCGTAAAAAAAAAAAAACCCAGAGGAGTAGAGTTGTTTTCTTTTTCCCCTTCTCCCTTTTGGGCATGATGATCTGGACGGACGAGGAGCTGGAAGCCCAGGATTTGCTGGAGGAGGCGGGCTTCGCCTTTCATTGGTCTCGGTTTCCCGAGGACTGGGAGTGGGCACGACTCGTCGCAGAGGACATCGAGCGGCGCTATCCTCACCTCCGGGTAATCCATAGGGTAGACGCCATCCTCTCCGTCATACTTCCCGTCCCTGACGTGGAGTCGGAGGATGCCTCTCCACAATCGGAGCCAGACTCTCGCCAGAAGAAGCTCTCCCGTTAGAGGAAGACGGAGGTGGAGCACCGCGAGGGAGAGTCACGAGGACGCGCTTCTCCGGCAGAGAGGCTTCCCTCCCCAGTGTCTACCCAATCTACGGATACTACTGAGGAGGAGTGGCAGGCCCTGCTCACTCTGATAGATCGCTGTGTGAAGGAGGAATGCCGGGTAAAGGAGGAGCAGAGACTGGCCCAGCTCGACTGCTTTATGGAGGAGGATCTGGACGAGGATCCCTCAGCGCTCCAAACTCTCTGTGGCCATGCCGCCCTCCATCTCCGGAGAGGACGGAGTCTCTCTGCGTGGGTGACCTGCTGCCCGGCACGGTGCTTTGCGTCCCGGATTACCTCATCCCTGCGTCACCCAAGCGGAGGAGAGGGAGGAAGCCCTGCAGTAAGAAGCATCCAGTTCCGCTTCCTGCAGCCTCGCCTTCCCGCTCCAAGCTATGCTCCGCCCTGTCACAAGAGGAGATGGAGGAATGTAGACGGGCTCTCCTGGCTGAAACAGACCTCATCTTGGAGGTGAAGCTGTGGCTCCTCCCGGAGATGGCTGAAAGCCTTAAAGAGCTTTCCCCGAGGGAGGAGGAGCCCCAACCCGATGAGGAACACCAGGAGAGTAGAAATGACGCCTTGAAGGCCGCTGGGGACCTCCAGTGCCAGGAGAACAGGCAAGTTTCTTTTCATTCGAGTTCCACAGTCAATGATTAATTTTGCCTGCCTCCTGGTGAGGAGACTCGGGGTATGCAGTCCCCTGAGTTCTCCACCCCAGTGGCATACAATACTCTCGCACCTGGTCTCAATGACTTTTTTCTATGTGCCCCCACGAGCCCATCGGTCCCAGATCCAGGTCGCTTGGGGGAGGAGGAACCAGAGGACCAGAAGGGTCCAGCCCATGGGCCAGCGGAGGAGTCGTCCATGGCCGCCACACCGGAGGAACCAGAGGTGTGGAGGATGGCACACGAGAGTTCCACTCCTGCTACCATCATCACGCCCGCTGTGGGGGCCGCCGCAGTGGAGTCATTCGCTGGACCGGACCTCCAGCCGATGGGACCTGGGGCATTATCTTCGGAGTTCTGGACAGCGGTAGAGCTTAAGAACAGGCAAGTAGTCTCTTCTGTAGTTCATTTGTTGACGGTGGAGGTATCTTGCCTGGCTTTTGGAGAGGGGAGTCAGGTGCAGCCCCCAGCCGCATCTGGACCCCCCTCGCTGGGCTCTGCTGCTGCCGGCGGCCCTAATCACTCTCCCTCTCCTATCCTTTTCGAGCTCCATCCTAGGGTTGCCGAAGAGGAGTTGCCACCACCTGGGCCGCCCATGGACGACGAGGTGGGTCCAGCCCCCTCGGAGGAGGCCGACGGGGATGAGGCACCCGACGGACCGGAGGAACCCGCACTCCCAAGATCGCCAGAGTCCTGGATGGCGGTGGAGCCAGAGTTCAGGCAAGTGTGCTCTATTATATCAGGAATTTCAATATTAATGTCACACTGCCCAACTCATGGTGAGGTGGACCTGGGGCAGCTCACAGTAGCCCTCGGGACCACCACACTGGGCTCTGCCGCTGTCGGCGACCCTGACCTGGTTTCTCTTTCTCTCCCTTCAGGCTCGGCGCCTCCGGCCAGGGTCACCGGAGAGCTGTTAGAGGCAACCGAGGATCGGGGTCCAACTCCTGAGAACGTGAGAAGCATCACCTCCCTCGCTGGGGAGGCCACCGCGGGAGCAATGAGGCCCCCGATAGGGTCACCACAGGTGCAATGGTGCTCCAACCAGAGCCCACCGCGGATGCAGCAAAGCCCCAGCTGGAGTCCACTGCTGGTGCAGCAGAGCCCCAGCTGGAGTCCACCGCTGGTGCAGCAGTGCCCCAGCTGGAGTCCACCGCCGGTGCAGCCACGTCCCAGACCGGGACCATCACTGGTGCAGCTACGTCCCAGAACGGGACCATCGCAGGTGCAGCCACGTCCCAGACCGGGACCGTCACGGGTGCTACGACCCCCCCCCCCCCAAGCCTCGAACGGCAGGGGGGCCCTTGTTCTTTGCGTTGGCCGCCGATGTTCCCGAGTATGGAGGCTGCCTCTTCACCTTTCCCTAAGGTCCTGGTGGCTCCACCACGTTAGTCGGCCACCTGAAGGACTTGGTTTTTGGGTCGGGTGGTCCATCGGCCTGGGAAAGCCGCCGGACACTATCCCACGGGCCACCTGCTGGACTTGGGACCTAGGCAGGCCACCTGATCTGCCACTGCTCACCATGCTGGGGGCCTGGGACTCTGGTCGACCCCCTGAACTTTGGACTTCTGGAGAGGGGGGTTAGTGCTCCAGGTTGGGGGTCATTAGGAGGGGTTTGTTCTTTATTCCATTTTTGTACTAATTGTGTGTTCACTGGTTGCTTCTAACCGGTTTCCCCCCACCTCCCCCCCTGGGTCAGTGTTTGTTGCTGGGGGGGGGAGGGCTTCCCTTGAGGGGTGCTGTTTCTTTTCTGTTTTTGCTGATGGTACTGGGGTGTCTGGTATCCACCCCTGGGGTGGGGGGGGGGCCCTGTCATGAATCTGAGTTTGGCCTCCAAACTCGGTTCTGACTTATTGTTATGATTTGTCCTAGTTTCCTCCTGACAGCTCTGGCACGCCCCCTCCTCCTGTCAAGCGCCGTCTGCTGCACTGTCACGGGTGTTCACACACATACACACACACACACACACACACATGCACACGCTTCATTCATTCCCATTCTCATGCTCTTGCATGCTCTCTCACACACCTGGTGCCAATCAGTTCTGCCCACGCATTCTTGCACCGGCAATCTCTTTCCTCATTAGCTTCAGGAGTATATGTTCACCGCTTCTGAGGAAAGAGATTGTCGGGGCATTCGCTTCCATACGCGGCAGCCAGTTCTCCCCGTATGTTATTCACTCCCTTTGTTATTCTCCAGCCGAATTATTTCCCTTGGTGTTTCAGCTGGCCGTACTTCTCACCTCATCCTCCAGACTGCACGGTTCACCTCGGATTTACTCCAGCCCTGTAAGTGTCATTTTTTCGCCTTTCTTTCCCATGCTGTTTGTAGCCCTGCAATGCTAGGCTTATCCCCTTTCCTTTTTGTGGTTACGGTATTGCAGCACTAGGCTCCCCCTTTTAACTGAGCTGCAGAGCACCTGATAGGTGCCCTGTGTGTTTGGTGGCCTAATCCCATCATTTCATCTCTCTGTATTTTTGTGGTTGACCTGAACTGTAATTTGGTTGAGAACTTTAATAAACATGGCACTCTCTACTCCTGTGATTGGGTTTTTCATTCTCTTCTTCATGCACCGTGTTATGGCACACGGAGGTTTGTGACATCACCATGTTTGGTTCTAACTCTGAGCACAGATAGTAGGCCTGACCCTGATGATCTGATGGCTCTGGGTGGTTCATAATGGACTAGCGGAGCTGAAATGTATTTTGGCCCTTAACCATTCAAAGCTTTATAAACCAACAATAATATTTTGAAATCTATTCTTTCACAGACAGGAAGTCCGTGTAAAGCTCTGAGAACTGGAGTTATATGATCCACCTTCTTGGTCTTAGTGAGGACTCCAGCTGCAGTGTTCAGAACCAACTGCAGCTGTCTGATGGATTTTTTGGGGGGAGACCTGTGAAGAAAGATCACTTACATACATAGGAGCCAGTCTTGAGAGGTCGATACTCAAGTGCTGAAAACAATCACAACAGTGTTTTCTTTAATTTTCTACCATTATCAGGCATTGGAAGTGACAATAAGTGTTGCTAATTTCATCTCAGATTCAAGATTTAAAAATTCAAAGATTTTATTTGTCAGTACTACTATACATACAGGACATACAGGAGAACTGAAATAGCGTTTCTGTCTCTCTTCAGTGGTGTGCGTGTTGTACCCTAAAATAGGGAAGAAAAGTTATGAGAGAAGGAGAATGATCACACACGCATCTTCTGCCTTGAGTCGTCTGTATTGTTTTGAGCATGACCAATAACATGTACATTGTGGAAGATGTGGAAATGACGAGACAGAGTTCATCTCATGAGTCAGGTTTATTCACAACTTCCAACATCATCAAAAACAGAAGAGGAAGAAACCCAGACATTCGTCCTTTAAATACCTCAGGACTTCAAAGCACACAGTCATATTGTAACATTCGTCCTTTCAATACCTCAGGACTTCAAAGCACACAGTCATATTGTATTTAATCCCAAGTAACAATACATCTTCCTTCAGATCTTAACACCTCCACCCCCAGCTTCTGGCGGCCAGGAAAATCCCCCCAGGCCGTCTCTCTGCATACTTTCACATCCTCTTGTTATCTCCAGAGAAACTCAGTCCTTTGTTCAATCTTAAGATGTGAAGCCTAAAGTGGTATACATATGAAGCATGAAGTGATATACATATGTGCACATACATGTGTCCCACATGACCCCCCCCCAAACGTCTAAGATGGAACAACGGAATAACAGTCTGCATGTCATGATAAACCATTACACGTCAGTCCACGTGCTGCTTGGGCCTCAGTCTCCTCCCGTATCTGCTGTAAGCGGGCTTTACCACTTCCGCGGCGCCATCCTGCTGGGGAGCTGCTGTCTGAGGGTGAGAACTGTTAGCCAATCCCTGTGGGTGTTCTGAGGAATTTCCCCTAGGGGGTCTGCCGCGCCAAGGAGCTCTGGCCCACAGCATATCCTCGTCTGCCACCGCAAAGGCGGGTTTGAGTCTGTTTATGCCAATCTTTTCTTTCCTGCCCCCCAGATCTAGCAAAAAATGCTTATCCCCTGTTTCCAGCACTCTAAATGGTCCATCATAAGGTGGTCGCAACGGTGGGTGATGGGCATCGTGCCTGACAAAAACAAACTCCACGTTTTTTAAGGCCTTAGGCACAAAAACGCGCGGAAAACTGTGGTGAACAGGGCCAGGCAGCGTGCCCGATTCCGTGCCACTCTGCAACCGCTGAGCCGGGGAGCATTCGGGCGCAGGATTATCTGGAAGAAATTCCCCAGGCAGCCGAAGTGGCTGCGTAAAAACCAGCTCAGCCGGGGAGGCTTCTAAATCCTCTTTGGGTGCAGAACGCAACCCCAATAAAACCCATGGTAGCCTGTCTACCCAATTTGCATCCGTAAGCGACGCTCTGAGAGCCGCTTTCAATGACCTATGAAAACATTCGCATAACCCATTAGCCTGCGGATTGTACGCGGTTGTGCGGTGGATCGTTACCCCCAGGATGCGGGCCATTGCTGACCAAAGTTCGGAAACAAATTGAGGACCTCTATCGGACGTAATGTCCGATGGGACTCCAAAGCGCGCTACCCATGCTGTTAAAAACACGCGCGCCACCTCCTCGGCTGTGGGTGACGACAGTGGGACCACTTCCGGCCAGCGCGTGGTGCGGTCTACCATTGTCAGAAGGTGTGTGCACCCCTGTGATGGCAGTAGGGGGCCTACGAGGTCCACGTGAATATGATCGAACCTCTTAGCCGGGATGTGGAACGGCTCCAAGGGAGCTCTCGTGTGTTTGTGTACCTTGGCTCGTTGACAAGCCATGCAGGCTGCTGCCCACTCTCTAACTTGTTTGCGCAGGCTCGGCCAAACAAATTTCTCTCCCACCATTTTGACCGACGCGCGCACTCCCGGGTGCGCCAGAGAATGAATCGAGTCAAAAACACGGCGGCGCCATGCGGCCGGTACCACAGGACGCGGTCGCCCTGTGGAGACATCACAGATTGGGGGGGCATACTGTCTTGCAGCACCCTGTTCTCCAGCCTTAACCCTGTTGGTCCAGACTGGAGCGCGCGCACATCCGCGTCGCTACCCTGATCCGTGGCCATGGCTGCATAATCTATCCCTACGCAGACTGGGGCCACCACGGCGTGCGAGAGACAGTCTGCCACTACATTCAGTTTACCCGCCACATGCTGAATATCGGTAGTAAACTCTGAGATTGCGGCCAGCTGTCTCTGCTGCCGGCCTGACCACGGTTCTGAAACCTTGGCCATCGCGAATGTCAGCGGCTTGTGGTCAACGAACGCGGTGAAACGGCGTCCCTCCAGCCAGAACTGGAAGTGGCGAATGGCCAAGTGGAGAGCTAACAACTCCCTGTCGAATGCGCTGTATTTTCGTTCGCTATCGCTCAAAGTCCTGCTGAAAAATGCGAGTGGCTGCCAAGCCCCGGCTACATGCTGCTCCACGACCGCCCCTATGGCCACATCTGACGCATCAGTAGTGAGCGCTATGCGGGCCGTTGGGTCTAGATGTGCTAACAACGCAGCGTTTGCCAGGGCTGTTTTGACCTCAGAGAATGCTCGCTCTCGCTCCGGAGACCATTCGATCTTATTTGTGGGTTTTTGTTTTTTTAGTGCGGCATACAATGGTTGCATGAGCTGCGCTGCACGGGGGAGGAAACGGTTATAAAAATTCACCATTCCCCAAAACTCCTGTAACACCTTGACTGTTTGTGGCTGGGGAAAATTTGTTACCGCGCGTACTTTGTCAGGCAGCGGAACCGCTCCTTCTGGGGAGACGCGATGCCCTAAAAAATCAATTTGCGTCACCCCGAACTGACATTTCGCTGGGTTGATTATTAACCCGTGCTCTCCCAACCTCTGGAAAACTGCCGTGAGGTGGTTTTCGTGTTCGTCTTCGGACGCGCTGGCTACTAAGATGTCGTCCAGGTAGACGAATACCAAGGGGAGATCGCGCAACACCACGTCCATCATGCGTTGGAACGTCTGCGCAGCGCCCTTAAGCCCAAACAGCATGCGCAAAAACTCGAATAGGCCAAACAGAGTTATTACCGCTGTTTTGGGTATGTCCTCAGCGCGCACTGGGACTTGATGGTAACCGCAGACCAAGTCTATCTTAGAAAAAATGCGCGCCCCCGCCAAATGAATGGAAAAATCTTGGATATGCGGGATTGGGTAGCGGTCGTGCGCTGTGGCGTTGTTCAACCTGCGGAAATCTCCACAAGGTCGCCACGAGCCATCAGCTTTCGGGTCCATGTGAAGCGGGGAAGCCCATGGGCTTTTCGAATGCCTGATGATGCCCAGCTTTTCCAGGTTGGCGAACTCCTCGCGCGCTATGGTCAGTTTAGTTGAATTGAAGCGCCGAGCTTTTGCAAAAATGGGCGGTCCTGTGGTAGTAATAAAATGTTCCACTCCGTGTTTAGCGACGGCTGCTGAAAATGTGGGAACCGTGAGTGCTGGGAACTGAGTGAGTAGTGTGTGGAACTTACCGCTTGCCGTTGTGACGTTGGCTTGTGCTGTGGGCGGGGTCAATTGGGCTGCACAGGGAATAGAATAAAAGGAAAGTGCATTAACCAGGCGCCTGTTAGCAAGATCAACCAACAAACCATGTGAGCAAAGAAAATCAGCCCCCAACATATTGAAACTCACTGCAGCTATAACAAAAGTCCACTCAAATGTATGGCCGTGTAGGGACAGAAGCAGGTTCCTCTCACCAAAGGTCTTAATCTCCGAGCCGTTCGCTGCTGATGCCCCATGACCTCCGGGACCCGCCAGCCAGTCAGTGGAGGTAGGCATGATGAAACTCACTTGGGAGCCTGTGTCCACGAGGAATTGCCTCCCCGAATGCGCATCTGTCAAGTAGAGCAGCTTGTTCAGTTCACCGAGGGCCGCAACTGCTACCAACCCCCGGTCTTGGCGTTTCCCGAGCGTTGAACTGGCACGGTGGTATACATTTGTGTGCCTTCTCTGCAAAGCGGCGATGGTAGAAACAGAGGGTGTCTCCTCCGCGATCCTTGGCCCCCGCCCCCACCATCGTCGGTGGGTCGGCTACCGCCGTCTCTGGCCCCTCGCCATCTCCGGCCGTTGCACCGAACTCCGTCGCTGCCGTGGTGGTCGCGTGCTGATTGCTGGCGCGCGTCGCTGCCGCAGCGGCTGCGCGCTGTTTGCTGGCGTTGAGAATCCGGTGCGCCTTCTGGGCCAGCGCGCGGAAGTCCCGCTGGGCCACCAACGGCGAACTGGCCAGGGTCGCTCTCGTGGCCGAAGGTAGGGTTCTCAGGAAAATGTGGGTGAAGATGAAGTCGTCGCCGTCTGAGCCCCTCAAGCTCAGCATGTTCTCCATCAAGTCAATGGGTGTGCCATCTCCCAAGTCGTTCAGAGCCAGGAGCCTCTCCGATCTCTCCTGGACTGAGAGAGTGAAGCGCTGAATGAGCGCAGCCTTCAACCCGCCGTATTTGTCGTCGGCCGGTGGCTGCTCCACAAGGCTCTGCACATGCCTAGCCGTGCGGTTGTCGAGCTTGGCAATCACATGGTAGAACTTCGTGTCATCTACCGTTATCCCCCGGAGGGCGAACTGTGCTTTGGCCAAGTGGAACCAGGAGCGCGGGTTGTCTCGCCAAAAGTCCGGTAGCTGGACAGTAGCAGCATACGCTTGGCTGGGAGCTCCTGACCCGGCTGGCTCAGGGGAATCTCTTTCACTCATGATATGTCTTAGGGTCACCAGTGTGGAAGATGTGTAAATGACGAGACAGAGTTCATCTCACGAGTCAGGTTTATTCACAACTTCCAACATCGTCAAAAACAGAAGAGGAAGAAACCCAGACATTCGTCCTTTAAATACCTCAGGACTTCAAAGCACACAGTCATATTGTAACATTCGTCCTTTCAATACCTCAGGACTTCAAAGCACACAGTCATATTGTATTTAATCCCAAGTAACAATACATCTTCCTTCAGATCTTAACACCTCCACCCCCAGCTTCTGGCGGCCAGGAAAATCCCCCCAGGCCGTCTCTCTGCATACTTTCACATCCTCTTGTTATCTCCAGAGAAACTCAGTCCTTTGTTCAATCTTAAGATGTGAAGCCTAAAGTGGTATACATATGAAGCATGAAGTGATATACATATGTGCACATACATGTGTCCCACAACATATCTTCAACATAATCACATTTTAGCTGCACTACAAAAGTCCAGGGCCTTAGTACACCTCTGGTACAGTAAAAGTATGCCAAACTGCAAATGCATTTTTCTTAACCACATATTAAACATCATATGAATTTATGATATATATATTTTAACCTTTTAAATTATTGCTATTAATACACTAAATTGTTCTCACGGCTAAAAGAACTCATCCAGAACAAACTACAGTTTTAAACAAACATATCTAATCACCCCACACACATGAACCCATGGCTAGCTTATAAGACAACGGCCATATGTTGCACAGTTGAAGACGGTAGAACGGCTATGGGGTTTCCCTGCTGCTAGCTTAAATTTCATCTATTTAGCCATGTAAAACTCATCAAACAGTAATACGTGAAAAAGAATATTTAACACGTTTCCTCAAACTCACAGTGCTTTATGTGCAATATTTACCTTAATTATGAAAGAAATGTAGTGAGAGAAGGAGAATGATCACACATGCATCTGCTACTTTCACTCGTCTGTATTAAGTGAGGTGCAGAGCGCAAACTCTCTCTACTGCATCCCTAAGGCATAAATAACAGATCACGGAGCAAAAAGGTGTGACCAACAGATCACAGAGCAATCAAAAATTAACTTATGGTCTTCCTTGTCCATCAAAACGTATGCAAGAGCCTTAATTACACATTCTGAAACACATAAAAAAATTAGTATGAAACCACTTCTATCAAATGCATAAAACTATAGTCAATGCATTAAAGGAGAATGAAGCTATTGGGTTAACCATGTCTGACCAATTTAACCTGTTACACACTCCCCCTCAAAATAGATGTTGTCCCCAACATCAAAACCCTCGACCCGTAGCGCATATCAGATATTCAAACTTCTCATGACCAAAATACTCAAGTCACATATTAGTTCAGTGCTTCTATTGCAACATCTGACATTTAGGAATGTATTGTTACTGACTGGAACTCTTTTCATACATTCTGTCATGCGAGTATCAAATACTCATCCAATGATTCTTGTGTATGTGCTTAGTGCCGAAAGTGTTGGTATTGGTATGGCTGCCCAATGTATATCCATGGTTTCTGAGCATTTGTGTGTTGTGGCCGTGCTCTCAGAGGGTAACAAACTGGTGAGTCAAGCCTGTCATATGTGAAAACCTTAGGCCGCCTGTGTTGTTGCCGTTGTCGCTGAAACTCCTCATGACTGAACACACTTGAGGTTGGTGAGGGAACACCATTCTGCACAGGTAGGTCCTCCATGTGTCTGTCATCCCAGTTCCTTGGCTCTCGTGCTTCCTCCATCTTAGGAGTTATGTTTTCCTCTGACTGAATATGCTCACATTCTGGCAGTGTGGCAGTGGGCACAGGATTCACAGCTTCAGATATACGTGTTTTTGGCTGCTGCTGCTGAAATGGCACTGGGTAATACATGTCCTCGTCATCCTCCTCATCTGACTCAGCTTGTTTCTGCACTTTTACCGCTTTCTTTTTCTTTTGTCATGGCTGAACAGAAATCTCAAGTGGTAGATGGTCACATGGAAGGAGATGGTCATGATGTAATATCCTGAATCTCCCATTCCCTTTCTCAGGTCTGAGTTCATACACAGGACTATCCTCACCCATCCTGCACACAACTGTGTGAACGGTATCCTCCCAGTGATTACTCAGCTTCCCTGGACCACCTCGTGGAGTCAAGTTCCTGACATAAACACGATCACCTGGTTGTTGAACTGAACTTTTCACTTTACTGTCAAAGTGTCTTTTACTTCCCATTGCAGCTTTGTGAGCATTTTGTCTGGTGATCTCATAAGCTTCTTCCATGCTCTGTTTCAACTTTTCCATGTAGTTGTGTTGACTTCCATCACCGGTCTCTGAACTCAAGTTGAACAGCATGTCTACTGGCAAACGAGGGGAGTGTCCATACAACAAATAGAAGGGTAAAAAGCCTGCCACTTCACTGCGAGTGCAGTTATGTGCATAACTCACCTTGTTCAGTGACTCTTTCCAGTTTGTCTTTTGTCTTTCTGTCAGTGTCTTGGGGCCGGTAGGGGGTGGTTCTTGACCCTGCAACTCCACAGTACTTCTTTAGTTGAGTAAACAGTTGGTTTTCAAACTCACCACCTTGATTATGGTGTATTCTTGTTGGGAAGCCAAACTTTAGTGCATAATCAATAAAAATCTTATCTGCAGCAGTCTTGCCTGATTTTGAAGTTGTAGCACACGCTTGAGCAAAGCATGTGAAGTGGTCGATGATTACAAGAATATATTTATAACCACCTTTGCACTGGTCCAGATGCAGGGTCAACAGACTCAAGTTTGAATGGTTGAGTAGTAACAATGCTTGTTAGGGGTGCTCTTGACTCGTGGCTTGGCTTCTTTTGTTTCACGTACACACATTGCTTTGTAACATACTCCTCTATTTTTTGTTGCATATACAGCCAGTAAAAGCAGTCCCTTATTAGTGATGTGGTTCTGTCCACACCCTGGTGACCCATCTCATCATACAGTTCCTTGAACACTGTACCTTTATGTTTTTCGGGGAGCATCAGCTGTTGTCTGTTGGAAGTTTTTCTGTACAGCACACCACTATCATTAGTCTCCAGTTTGTCCCACTCTCTTAGGAGACAGGTGATCTGTAGGCTGAGTGGTTTTAGTTCTTGTCCAGTTGGTTTTGTTCCTGCCAGTTTGTACCGAACCACTGGTCCAATAGTCGGATCATTTTTCTGGTCATGTCTGATTTGTTCGGTTGTAAGGGGGATCAAGGTTGTTTTTGCATCTACTTTTGCATACTGAATTGAGAGACCCATAGACCAAGACACACCAGATTCATCTTGGTTTTCTACCGCTTGCATAGCTGCACCGATGACATCATATGACATTTCCTCTGTGCACTCTTTCATAGCCGTTTCAATATCCAAAGGCATCCCGGACAAGCTGTCTGCAATGATATTTTCCTTGCCAGGGCGGTATTTGATTGTGAAGTGGAAATCAGTGAGTTCTGCCACTCAACGGCACCCAGTTGCATTCAGTTTGGCGGTAGACAGTACATAGGTCAGTGGATTATTGTCTCTGTACACGGCGAAGAATGGTGCATAATAAAGGTAGTCAAGAAATTTCTCTGTGATTGCCCATTTGAGTGCTAAGAACTCTAACTTGCCTGAGTGCAGGTGATAATTTTTCTCTGCTGCAGTTGAAGTACGGGAGCCATAAGCAATCACATGAAGCTTCCTGCTCTGTCTCTGACACAATACAGCACCCAGTCCCTGGTTGGATGCACCAGTGTGAAGGATAAAAGGCTGTGAAAACTCTGGAAAGCCAAGGACAGGGGGCTTTAGAAGGCAGTCGATCAACTGCTCCAATGTTGACTGATGCAGCCAGGAGCCTTGGAACCATTGGTAAAGCCTGTTTCTGAAGTTCTGTTCAATATATTTATGCACTATATAATCTGTTGCTGATTGCTTATGTTGCCTCCTCAGTTGTTGTATTTCAAAATCTACCAGTGGCATCTTAAACAGCCTTGGAGGAATAACAGACCACAGGACCATTGGGCTAAAATCTATGTACATATTTTAATCCTGCCTGCTCAGCAATGGCATCACTTATCCACCCAAAGCTACCAATGTTGGTCTCATTGTGTTCCCAGCAATCATTAGCAATAGCTTTTGCTGGATGTGACCTCTTATGCCCCCTTCAAGTTGATCCAGCATGTCAGCATCCAGCATGTCAGGCATTAATTTGGTTTCTTCTTAATCCTAAGGGCATTTTGCCAATCTGTACTTGGATCGCTGATACTGGAGAAGTTTTAAATGCACCACAACATATCCTAAGAGCCTTTGTCTGCTCTATGTCCAGTTGGTTCAGGTGACAATCAGCAGCCAACATGAACGCAACACATCATAGTCCCTAGTGTAGCTCTCATTAGTCCCCACTATGCCCTCAACAGAGAGGCCTTAGAAACCCCCAGTCCCGTCCTGCCAGACATCTCAAAATATTATTATTTTCTTACAATTTTCCTTTAGTTTTTTCAATATGCTACTTCCAAGGTAATTTTTCATCAAATAACAACCCTAAATACTGAACTACCTTTACTTGCTCCTAACTTTTGGTCTTAAGATTTAAAGAAATTTCTTTGTGACTTTTAGAGAAGCAAATTAATTGTGTCTTTGAAACCAATAATTTAAAAGCCTACCAGTTTGCCATTGTTCAACCTGGTCTATTGCTGCCTGCATTTTCCTCTGAATGTACATAAGATTATGTAGAGGGTTGGAAAATAGTTAATAGTTATGTAAGAGGTGAAAAAGACATTTGGATAAGAAAATATTAAAAAAAACAGGCACCCCTACAATTTTATGTTATTCCTTAATTGTTTATTTTTCTACAATGCATTTGTAATCCACCTGGTTCCATTATAACTCATGTGAGTTGAGTGCAGTTCCATACGCCCGACCAATAGATGGCGCATGTCGCACAGTGATAGAGAGTAGACTCACGCACTGGAGTACGAAGAATAAACTCCTTGTGTGAAATAACGAACGTGTTCTGCCGATTCTCTATCACAGGTTGGTAAATACTAATAATTCAAGAGTGCAATATAAACGTAAGAGTCCTAGGATGTCCGAGATTATATTGTGATACGTGTGAGGCGAAAAGCGGGTTTGTAAGGGTATTTCTGTTAAAGCTGATGTGTTGTTGTATAAGCTAACCAGCTAATGTTAATGATCGAGTGTATGGGACGTGCCACAACAGTGAAATCCACCCACGTTAAGAACCATTTGCTTACTTTATTTAAAGACAGTTATGAAACGGTTTTCATACAGTACGACATTTACTGGTTTGATTTGTCACCAAGTGTGCATATTTCGGGTGAGTGGTACCTCTACTTACGAACGTCTCTACATACGGAATTTTCAGGTTACGACACGCCTCAACGGGAAAATATTGCCTCTTGTTACGAACGAAATTTCAGGATACGAAAGGCAAAAAAGTACGCGCTCCTCGCAGCTCCCGTAGTTTACCGAACGTAAACATACCTGTAGTTGCTCTGCCATTGGCTATCGCCGAGCATCTTCCTGGTATCCCATTGGCCACGAAGTTTTGTTTTGTTTTTTTTTTTCCAAAACTTTATTAAGAACAAGGTGAAAGTTTTACGTGTGTGTACAGTACAGAATTAACATTTATTCGCTATGGGCCCCAAGAAAGTGACGGAGATAAGTAGAAAAGGAGAAAAGAAGAAGAGAGTTTTTTTGTCCATACAAACAAAGAAGGAGATAATCGAAAGGTATGAAAAGGGGATGCGTTTGGTTGATCTCGCCAAAGAATATGGCCGTAATACATCAACGATCAGCACGGTATTAAAACAAAAGGAAGCCCTTACAAGCCGACAAAAGCAAACGTCCTTGGATCGTTTCTTCACAAAACGTCAGGCAAAAACCACTGATGAGACGATAGCAGTTAAAAGGTAAATGAACATAATTTTTATTATTCTTTCTCTTTTATTATTCTCTTCTATTATTCTTTCTCTCATTTTAAACTCTCATTTTATGTTTATTGTGCAGTAATCTAATTGTAACATGTATTTGTTACATGTTTTGATGCGTTTTTATGATTTATAAAAAATTTATGCCCAAATTTTGGGGGGCTTGGAACGGATTACGGCATTTACATGTAAAACGCGCCTCTACTTACGGAATTTTCACGTGACGAGAATACTTCCGGAACGAATTAATTTCGTAAGTAGAGGTACCACTGTATTACCGAATACCAGGAATACTATTGTGTGTTAGGTACACAGTGGCCAGGTCAGTGAATTGTTAAGAATAACACCACATGCTGTACATTTATGACAGTGCTTAAAATGATTAATGTAAATGTAAGTTCATGGGTTATTGTTTAAAATATAAATATTTGAACAAGTTAAAAGCTATATACATGGGAAGGAGATAAAACCAATAATTCATTTCATGTTAGAGTAATTTGTTAAGAATGTTAAGTATACAGTTAATGTCAAATCGGAAATTGTGATAAATGGGCATGATTGTGTTTTGTTTAATGGTGATGTGATCAGACAAGAGAGAAACTATGGACTTTGATAGTAAATACTAGTCAGTTGATGTTGGTCATGTGAATGACTTGAACGAAGAATAAACTCCTTGTGTGAAATAACGAAACGTGTTCTGCCGATTCTCTATCACAGGTTGGAGAGTTAACTTCCACATGCACGTTTCCTCCTCCTGGGCCGCTACCCAGGGGAGCAACAATTATGTCCCCTTATCCATAAGGCCCCATCATCTGTATACAAGGCCTTCCCTATTCCCCTGTCGATTCCTTCAAAAATATCATTAATCATAATATTAAACAAAACAGGGCTACACACGCTGCCTTGGGGGGTACCATTTTCGACTTGATATATTTGGGAGTACTCTGTACCAACTTTTACCTCAATCATTCTGTCATACAGGAAATTTACTACCCAGTTGTATAGATTACCTTCAATACCAAATTGATTTAATTTAATTAGCAACCCTTCTTTCCACAGCATGTCATACGCTTTTTCTACATCAAAGAAGACAGCTATCACATTTTCCCTATTTACCTGGGCTTTCCTTATTTGAGATTCTAGGAGCAAAATGGAATCCATAGTATTTTTCCCTTTTCGGAACCCACTTTGAAAAGGAGAAAGACATTCCCTCCCTTCTAAAATGTAATTCAGCCTTTCAGTCACCATTCATTCCATTGGTTTCCCTAACTGTGAGGAAAGAGCTATCGGCCTAGAATTATTGGGATCTGATGAATCTTTCCCTGGTTTTGACTGGTACTATAACTGATTGTTTCCATGCCCTTGGAATCTTCCCAGTTTCCCAAACTTTATTAAATACCTTTAATATTGTTTGAAGTGCAGTCTCCTCCATGTGCGACAACATCCTATAGCATACGCCATCCTTCTCTGGTGAAGACTGCTTCAATTTAAGAATAGCTTTTTTCAATTCCAACAGAGTGAATGGCAAATCTATCGTGTCCCTTGAAGTATTCTTCCTTATGTTTACATGTGGGTGTTTGGATATAGTGCTTTCCCTGCTTTGTCTAATTGTGTTTGGTAGGTTTTCTGAACTATGAATCTTCACTAAAGTTTGTGCCAAAAGTTCTGCTTTGCCTATATTAGTAGTAGCTATTTCCCCATTACAGTCTAACACTGGTATTTTGTACTCTCTTCTAATAACACTCATTTTCTTAATCATTCCCCAAATATCTGATAGCTGTGTTTCTCTTCCTATAGTATTACAATACTGCCTCCAAAATAAAAGTTTAGCTGTTTTAATTGTTTTCCTGACAATTGCCTGACACCGTTTGTACTCCATCGCTGCTTTCAAAGTATGGTGCTTTTTCACTTGTCTGAATGCCCTATTTCTGTTTTTAATAGCTTTATTACAATTATCAAGTCACCAAGGAAGATTCTTCCGTTGTCTATAACCTGTACTTTTTGGTATTGTTTGATTTGCAGACTCTTATTATAATCGCGCTGACACTTTTACTAAATTTCTCCCAATCAATAATGTTCTCACTATTTAGCTGCTCAAATCTAGTCTTACACAGATATTTAAATTTATCCCAATCTGTGTTATCCAGTTTCCATCTTGTGCCAGACTGCATCACTTCTCCCACTTCTGGACAAATTTTAAATCTTATTGGGTAATGATCACTCCTATTAGCTGACCGACTTAATACCTCTCAAGATGTGATTCCTGCAATCACATTTGAAACCTAAGTTAGGTCTAACACATTTTCTGAGACTAGATTACTGCAAAATCTAGTATCTTACCCATCATTCATGCATATTAAGTCCCTGTCCTCTAAAAAAATCCTCAATTACTGTGCCATTTATATCTACAGTATATTCCTGCTACCCCACAGTGTGTTATGTGCATTAAAATCCCCACACCAAACCACCTTACCCTGTGCTTGTGTATTTACAGTGTTCAGTGTCAACTGTCAATCTGTTACATAGATTATTGTAATTAGTAATTGTTTTGTTTTTTACTGCCCATATTTTTTACCATTATTGATTCATGTTCTTTCCCTATGTCCATTATTCTGTAATTTGTTCCATTATGCACAAAGGTTGCTACACCCCTTTCTCTACCAGTTTCCCTGCCATTCCTTATAGATGTGTCCTTGAATGACAAAATCCAACTTAGGTTTTAGCTATGTTTCCTGTATACAGATTACCTGGGGTTTGTCTTGCATATCAGATATAAACTTTTTGAATTCTTGCCCATTTGATATTAAACTCCTGGTATTCCATTGCATAATCATGAGTACAATTATGACCCACTAGCCCATGATGTCTGTGAACTAAAAGACCCCCCCCCCCACTTAACAAGTCCTCAACTGCTTCCCAATGTAGCCCCTTAATGCCAAGATATTTTTCTGCTGCTTTCACAATGATTTTGATTTTTTCTGTTTTCTTGGAAGTCTGTGCAGTGCAGTTTATCACATCTACCACAAATAAGACAAAATTATTTTCCTTCAAAACCAGAGTATTGTCCTTAATTCTACTGCATGCACTAAACCTTCACATTCTCCCTGTTAGAGTCCACTCCCACTTTTTTAGCTGGCACCTTTTTCGCAGCTCTGGAAGACTTTTACCTGCTGAATTTCTGCTGCTCTTTTGCTGACTTGTGTCTGTGTGTGTGTCTGTGTGTCATGATCATAGGACACGCTAAAAGATCATAGGACCACATATGATGTTCCTATGATGTCTACATGATGTCCTATGATGTTTCTATGTATAAGGAGTTCTGAACAACTTATGTATGAAAAAATATCCGTCCTTGGACTGCATCACTCAGAATCATAGGACTTGCTATGAAATCATCAAAGATCAAAGGCAGACATCACTTACGCTCACTCACAATAATAGGACATCAAAGATCAAAGGCAGGCATCATGATCATAGAACTCGCTATGACATCATCAAAGATCAAATGCAGGCACTCACGATCATAGGACTCACGATGACATCATCAAAGATCAAAGGCAGGCATCACTCACACTCACTCACGAGCATAGGACATCAAAGATCAAAGACAGGCATCCTCACAATCATAGGACTTGCTATGACATCAAAGATCAAATGCAGGCATCACTCACAATCATAGGACTCACTATGAAATCAGCAAAGCTCATTGGACTCACTATGACATCAAAAAAGATCAAATGCAGGCATCATAGGAGTCACTATGACATCATCAAAGATCATAGGACTCTCGATGACATCATCAAAGATAAAAGGCAGTCATCACTCATGATCTTAGGACTCGCTGTGACATCATCAAACATCATCAGACTCACTATGACACAATCAAAGATCAAACGCGGGCATCACTGAACAAGTGCTGATGTGCTTGCTAACACTCTTGCTTACACCTGCTTTCTAACTCGCTAAAAAATTATAGGACCGCCAATGATGTTCCTATGATGTCTACATGATGTCCTATGATGTTCCTATGATGTCTACATTATGTCTATATGACGTCATATAGACCAGAGGACTCGCTAAAACATCGTAGGATTGCCTATGATGTTCCTCTGATTTCTAAATGTTTATGACATCATATAGAACATAGGACAGATGTTCTTATGATCTCTACATGATATCTATATGACATCATATAGACACTGTCACGACCATAAGACTTGCTAAAAGATCATAGGATTGCCAATGATGTTCCTATGATCTCTACATGATGTCTATATGATGTCATATAGACACAATAGTACAGCGTGATTAAAGGCAGGCATTACTGAATGAGTGGTGATGTGCTTGCTTACACCTCCATTCTACGGGCATGCAGAAATACTTGTTTACACTTGGTTTCTATGGGCATGCACAGGTATGCATTAGTATAAAAAAAAGGAAAAAGGAATAAGGCTGGAAAAATAACAACAGCAGTCTATGTACAGTAATGCTACCCATAGTGCAAATGATGACCAAGACCTCCCATAGTGCAAATAAAGATAAAACAATGATATCCAGCAATCCTAAATATAGAAAAATAGAGCAATAATACTTGTAGTTGCAAGTTCAATGTGGTAGTGTAGGTGCAGACAGTGACAGATAGGATTGCACATGATCAGTATTGCAATAACAGACAGCAGGAGATTTGTGCAAATGGTTGCAGTAAGTGCGCGTAGAGACGAAGAAGAGTGATATCTGAAGATAGAGTTGAGGTTCGATTGGACACAGCATTGATGATAGGACTACAGCTCCTGACCAGATAGAGTGATGAGAGATAAAGTACATGGTGGTAATGCACCTGTAAGCTGGTTGCCAACCGCCAATCAAATCTACAAGAAGAAGAGGAAGTGCAGAGACATCCAACAGCAGATGTACTGTTGGTGTGTCAGTCTTTCTGTGCCAGCAGTTGAGATAATTATTTTGCAGGTAAGTATGTTACAATCAGGGTGGAAGGGGGGGGGGAGTGGACAGAGTTCAAGGTCCTAATGGCCTGATGAACAAAACTGTTTAGCAGTCTTGTGGAGCGGGCTCGGAGGCTCCGGTACCTTTTCCCTGAGGGCAGGGGGCTGAAGAGGGAGTGTGAGGGGTGGGAGGTGTCACCTGCAATGTTGATGGTTCTGCGGGAGAGGCCGGTGAGGTAGATATCTGAGAGGAGGGGCAGGGGGGCACCGCCGATTTTGCTGGCTGCTTTCACTGTGTGTTGCAGTGTCTTCCGGCAGGAGGCGATGCAGCTTCCATACCACACCGTGATGCAGCTGGTGAGGATGCTCTCAACGGTGCCCCAGTAGAATGAGTACATAATGGGGGGTGGGACTTGTACTCTCCTCAATTTGTGGAGGAAATGGAGGTGAGTTTGAGTCTTCTTGGCCAGTAATGTGGTGTTGTTGGACCAGGAGAGGTCTTCAGAGATGCGCACCCTCAGGGACTTGGTGCTACTCACCCTCTCAACAGCTGCACCATCGATGATCAGAGGGGGTTGCTGTGTGTGTCCACTCCTGAAGTCGACCACAATCTCCTTGGTTTTTCCCACGTTCAGGAAGAGGTTATTGTCTTTGCACCACTGGACCAGTTGGCTCACCTCATTTCTGTAGTTGGTCTCCTCATTGTTGGTGATGAGGCCCACCACCGTTGTGTCATCCACAAACTTGATGATGTGGTTGGTGTTGTAGGCTAGTACACAGTCATGGGTCAGCAGGGTGAAGAGCAGTGGGATGAGCACACACCCTTGTGGGGCCCCTGTGCTCAGTGTGATGGTCTTGGAGGTGTTGCTGCCAAACTGCACATTCTGTGGCCTCGCTTTAACAAAGTCCAGCACCCAGTTACAGAGAGAAGTTTTGAGTCCCAAGTCTCTGAGTTTTTGTATTAGATGCTGTGGGTTGATTGTGTTGAATGCTGAACTGAAGTTCAAGAACAGCATTTGCACGTAGGAGTTCTTTTAGTCCAGATGGGTGAGGGCTGGATGGACCTTCACTTCATTATGATGGGGGGTCAGTACTATGAGCCAGTAATCATTGTAGCTGGATGGGACAGGCTTTTTTGGGACTGGTATTATGGTGGCAGTTTTGAAATGTGGGGACAACAGCTTGACTCAGGGAGATGTTGAAGATGTCGGCCAGGACATTGTTGAGCTCCTCGCACAGTCCTTAAGAATGCGACCTGGTATGTTGTCTGGGCCAGCTGCCTTGCGTGGGTTGATCCTGCAGAGGGTCCACTTCATGCTAGCCAGATCCAGACTTATGGCCTGCTCGTCTGGAGGAGGAGTGGTCTTCCGTGCTGATGTGCTGTTTTGTGCTTCAAAGTGACCAAAGAAGTCATTTAGGTGGTTAAGCAGTGTGATATCACTCGCACAGGTCTGAGGTGGAGGTTTGTAGTTGGTGAGTGTCTGTATGCCACGGCAGAGGGAATGTGCATCTCTGGTGTTGCTGAAGTGGCTGGATATTTTCTTGCTGTACTGTCGTTTTGCCTCCTTGATGCCACGAGATGCCCTAGCTGTTGTTAGTCCTGCAGTTTGACCGACCCTGAAGACTGGCTCAACTTTCTTGGACCAGAATGAAGAAAATGAAGTACATGCCTATGTGGTGCAATGACTTGTGTTTCTTTACAAGCAACTAGCCTGCCAGCAAGTCATTCCCTGTCTAGTGTATATATGACATCAAAGGTTCAGGGATTCAGAAAGCTTACATTTCTCCATACCAGTGAGGGTGCAAGATGCACCAAGCAGACATCCAAACATTTATTTGTGCTGGCAAAATGGGCATCCATTTATTGTCTTTTTAAATTAGTAGGGAAAAAAAACCATGCAGTTCAATTCCTTCCACCTTCAGAGTCTAACAAAACAATTCTGTCCCCACCCAACATGCACACCCATATTTACAACATAAGACCCCACCTTCCATGACTAATGGGCCTGTGATGTGTGACCCCTGGAAGATAAATAGATGTCTGCTTTAAATAAAAAAAACCAACAACAACATTTTAATAAGAATTTGGTGCTGAGATAGCACATTCTCCACTCCTAAATATGACAGTTTCAGGTACAGTATATAAAACATGTCACCATATTTCAGTGTTTTTACAAAATTGCCAAGCATGGCAATTAACCAGTCACATTTGGGACTTATCCACTCCAGCACAGCATAAAAGAAGTTCACTTAAGGTTGTGGCTACTTTAAACAGCAGGAATTGACCAAAGGAATCCAACCTTTTTCACAGGTTATCTTTTAAGTATATTGCATTGTTTTTATTAATCCTTCAGTCCACCTTCATGGTGGTTTTACATTTACCTATTAATGAAAGTACAAAATGGAAAATTTGTTGTGGTGACTGAATGTGAGTGTTTCACGTGTATTTCACACCACCCCCTCTGGTTTACATATGTCAGGTAAAAAACATCAGCCTGCACAAGAAATGGCTTTAGGAAGCCCTGACATATACAAATTATTGTTAAATGAATCGTTATATCCTTTGTCCTTCATGGCTGGATTTCCTTATGTTTTACATATCGAGAAAGACATTTTTCCTTAGTTGCTGGGTGTGACAAAAACACACAGTTCAACAACAGAGAAGTTCTAACTTTAAACATTGCACGTAATTGACAGGGAACCAGTATTCTCGGCAAGTTCTTCAGAGATCATGTCATAGTCTACTAAGAAAGACTCAGAATAAGGAATCTGTCATCCTGATTTCCTAATACCAAATAAGACGTTTTCATTGTCTCACTTCGGATTTTTTTCAGTACATCATGTACAATTGTACTTGGCTGACTTATTCTTCAATGTGAAGTGTGCTACAGTATTAAAAGGTTAAATCGGAGCAAATTTTCATCTAAACAGTAAATTGCCATTTGGAATTTTAATGACTATATTTTCCTGAAAAATCTGATTTGATAAGTACATGGGTGTTTTTGAGGAACCGGAATTTATGTGAATGCACTAAAGAAAACTGACTTAAAGGCATACATTTGAACAGGCAGCTATTTTCGTGTCAGAGTACTGTTTATGCATGGACAAGAGTTTTGTGGATAGCTCTCTCCCCATTCCTCTGTGTTTTACCAGTTTTTCTATGGTCTAATTATACCCAAATAAAATCACTGGTTAGTTTAAATAGGCTATTTGAAAAGTATTTCCTGAAATCATCTGATGGTTGTGCAAATTTTTTTTAAATTTCTGGAGCAATAAAAAACATCAGGGGGTGCTGATTCTTCTGTGTTTGCAGACAGCTACACTAATACAAAGACACATTGAGAGACTACCATATGCCTCGTTCCACTGAAGCACAATTACAGGTTAAATGTGTGTTAAAGTGTGTGAGGAGCCTGAGAGCAGTAGTGTCACTTCAGGAGATAAGCCAACAGGAGGCTTACTCTGCTTCCTCCCCCATCTTGCGAGCAGCTTGGTTTTTGCTCATTTCAGTGAGGCCAAGAGCTGACAGCATCTGCCATGCTGACTTAGCTAGGAAACCTCCACAACTGATCTCCATGGGGAAGAGCCACACATGCCAGCCCTTGTCCCTGCAATCCTGTACTAAGGGCTGGTACTTCGAGTCCTTCCTCCCATGGCACTGTAAGTTCGACTAAATTCATCTTCTGGTCTTTGATTGACCAGAGCATAATATCTGGTCAGAGAGCTGTGCGCACCACCTCTGGGAACTTCAGCCTGGTGGTTTGCAACAGGCTGGCCTTCATCTTCTTAGCTGAGTAAGGCCTGGCTCCCTCCTTGATGAAGGAAACTGTCTTCTTCAGGGTTATGCTAATCGGTCTCCCTTTTATTGTCCGGCTTTCGTAAGACATCAGCGTCACCTGCTGTCCCTGGCGCAGTTCTGCGCCTGTCACGTGATGTGTCCAAAAAACACAGAAAACCCAGTTGTACAAAGCATTTCACATCACAAGATGTCAGACACGTATAGCTTACTGCTCTTCACTGGAGGACTTCATCCAAACGAACTGCCTCGAAACATCATTTCCAGGAACACGACAAAGAGAATGTAAACAAAGGATCCATCTCAACATACTGTATATTTCCACACGGAAGAAGCATTTGCTACAAATTTTGCTAACCATGATTCTAAAAAGACATTATTTGGCTTCTGAAGGGAAATGTTTACCTTCTGTGACAGCAGAAGATGGCCTGGAGCATGTACACTTTTGTCTGCCATCGATGGACCTGCATGTGATGAGAGAGAACAATACCACTGTCATGATGGCCGCTAGACCGTCATCAGCATTATCATCATCAGCTGCGCTCAACCCAGCAGGTGGCAATCAGCGGGCTTTAAAAGCTCGACACGCTGACTCCTCAGCATGGAGTCGTCTGTCTTCCTTGCCAAGCAATGCGCCAAGATCTCGACCACAGATCAAGAAGCAAACGGCAAGTCAAGCCAGGCCACGTAAGCAAACCCAGCACTCTCTTCCTGCAAGTTCTTTCCCCTGTGCACAGGTGGACCTCCCGGGCGGCGGACCTTCCTCCTCAGCTGACGAGGCACAGCCTCCTCCTCCTCGGAGTTCCTCCTCACCCCCGCAACGCCGGGCACCTCGAGCACCACATCACTTGGACACCGGGAGCCAGCCGGACTTACACTGCGGAACCTGCCAGTAAGCACCTGCAGCACGTTTACACCATTATTGTCAGTGAACAGCAGTAACCTTTGTGCTTGTGTGTTTCCAGGGTTGCCGGGTCACCACAAGTCAAGCTCAGCTCCAGTGACCAGACAAGCACACATACATCCACTCACGCACTACACCCTCACTTTAACAAATAAAAGATTATTGTCTGTAATCACTCGTGTCAGCGTCTGTCTCTTGGGTCGTAAATCATGTCAACCACTGGTTTGGTGGCGTTATGTAACCGAAATTGAGGTGGAATAAATCATCAGATAAATGTGAGAGCTTCTGGATGTGGGAGAGAATGCGAAAATGACTGGCAGAAGACAAAATAAGGACCAGGTATGAGGAAATGGACGCATAAAGATGCATGGTGCGCGGTAGGGCTGATGTATTTATTTGTTTGTGTACATTCTACTGATTTTCTGGTTCATATACTTTGAAGATAAGATAGCAAAAAGCCAAAAACAAAAACAAAGACAAAAAAAACCCAAAACAAAACCATCCTTTGTGTAAATATGTCCAAAGTCCACTTTTAACTGGAAGTTATGTAATCTGATATTATGGCTGCCATCGCATTATGCAAATTAAATACATAAATTTACTCCTATTTCAATCTTTGGATTATATGAAGAAGAAGCATGACTTCACCACAGGAGGACTTCAGAATGCCTTCAGATCCTTATTAAAGGTTGATTGCCTGCAGCCCGTGACCAGGATTGGATGCTTGTCACTGTGCTGTCTGTTTAGACGAAGTCTGTCCTGACAGATATTATTGAATTGAATTGAATTGAATTTATTCGGTAATAATAATAATAATAATAATAAACATATACAATACAATAAGAACACACAAAAGAACAACCGAAAGGGTGTAGGCTGAAGCTAGTGCTTATATAGTGCCTACCCCATTACAATTTTAAAATCAAAAACATAAAAATTTAAGTCTTACCCAAAATCAACAAAGAAAATCAAATAGAACAAGTAGACAAACCCCTCCCCCCCAAAAAAACAAAAAACTTTATCCATCCATCCATCCATCTTCTACCGCTTTTCCGGAGGTCCGGGTCGCGGAGGCAGCAGTTCAAGCAGAGAAGCCCAGACTTCCCTCTCCCCAGCCACCTGCTCCAGCTCTTCAGAGGGGATACCAAGGCGTTCCCAGACTAGCTGGGAGACATAGTCTCTCCACCGAGTCCTGGGTCTGCCCCGGGGTCTCCTCCCAGTGGGACGTGCCTGAAACACCTCAAGTGGGAGGCGTCCAGGAGGCATCCTAATCAGATGCCCATACCACCTCAACTGACTCCTTTCAATGTGGAGGAGCAGCGGTTCTACTCTGAGCCTCTCCCGGATGACTGAGCTCCTCACCCTATCTCTGAGGGTGAGTCCAGCAATCCTACGGAGAAAGCTCATTTCAGCCGCTTGTATCCGCGATCTCGTTCTTTTGGTCATTACCCAAAGCTCGTGACCATAGGTGAGAGTAGGAACGTAGATTGACTGGTAAATCGACAGCTTTGCCTTAGAACTAAGCTCCCTCTTCACCACAACAGACCGGTACAACGTCCGCATCACTGCAGATGCTGCTCCAATCCGTCTGTCGATCTCTCGCTCCATTTTCCCCTCACTCGTGAACAAGACCCCAAGATACTTAAACTCCTCCACTTGGGGCAGGAGCCTGTCCCCAACCTGGAGAGGACAGTCCACCTTTTTCCGGCTGAGGACCATGGACTCGGACTTGGAGGTGCTGATTCTCATCCCAGCCGCTTCACACTCAGCGGCAAACCGTCCCAGCAAGAGCTGTAGGTCATTGCTGGATGAAGCCAACAGGACAACATCATCTGCAAACAACAGAGATGAGATCCTGTGGTCACCAAGCATGACACCCTCCATTCCCTGGCTGCGCCTAGAAATCCTGTCCATAAAAATTATGAACAGGACCGGTGACAAAGGGCAGCCCTGGCGGAGTCCAACTCTCACTGGGAATGACTCCGACCGAGTGTTGGCAATACGAACTAAACTCTCACAACGGTCGTACAGAGACCGAATAGCTCGTAACAACAAGCCCGATACCCCATACTCCCGAAGCACCCCCCACAAAAATCCACGAGGGACGCGGTCAAATGCCTTCTCCAAGTCCACAAAACACATGTAAACTGGTTGGGCAAACTCCCACGAACCCTCAAGAATTCTCGAGAGGGTAAAGAGCTGGTCCGATGTGCCACGGCCAGGATGAAAACCACATTGCTCCTCCTGAATCCGAGGTTCGACCAACGGCCGGACTCTCCTCTCCAGTACCTTGGCATAGACCTTCCCAGGGAGGCTGAGGAGTGTGATCCCTCTAAAGTTGGAGCACACCCTCCGGTCCCCTTTTTTGAAGAGAGGAACCACCACCCCGGTTTGCCATGCCAAAGGCACTGCCCCCGACCTCCACGCAATGTTGCAGAGGCGTGTCAACCATGACAACCCAACAACATCCAGGGCCTTGAGGTACTCGGGGCGAATCTCGTCCACCC
This sequence comes from Pholidichthys leucotaenia, assembly GCA_020510985.1. Taxonomy (NCBI): domain Eukaryota; kingdom Metazoa; phylum Chordata; class Actinopteri; order Cichliformes; family Pholidichthyidae; genus Pholidichthys; species Pholidichthys leucotaenia. Next base: position 69,442,606 of record CM035849.1, on the reverse strand, counting down.
CTGGGGCCCGGCTACCAAGGAGATTTTTAACCACCTTGGCGACCTCAGCCCCTGTGATAGGCGAGTCATCCCCCTTGTCCCCAAACCCTGCTTCCTCTGTGGAAGGCGTATCAGTGGGATTGAGGAGATCCTCGAAGTATTCCTTCCACCGCCCGACGATATCCCCAGTTGAAGTCAACAGTGTCCCATCCGCACCATACACAGTGTGGACGGGGAGCTGCTTTCCCCTCCTGAGCCGCCGAACAGTTTGCCAGAATCTCTTTGAAGCCGACCGAAAGTCTTGTTCCATGGCCTCACCGAACTCCTCCCATACCCGGGTTTTTGCTTCAGCAACCACCCGAGCTGCACTCCGCTTGGCCTGCCGGTACACCTCAGCTGCTTCGGGAGTCCCACAAGCCAACCAAGCTTGATAGGACTCCTTCTTCAGCTTAATGGCCCCCCTCACCACTGGTGTCCACCACTTGGTTCGGGGGTTGCCACCACGAGATGCACCAACCACCTTGTGGCCGCAGCTCTGGGCCGCCGCTTCAACAACAGAGGTGGAGAACATGGCCCATTCAGACTCCATGTCTCCAGACTCCCTCGGAATGTGGTTGAAGTTCTTCCGGAGGTGGGAGTTGAAGACCTCCCGGACAGGGGCCTCAGCCAGACGCTCCCAGCACACCCTCACTATACGTTTGGGTCTACCAGGTCTGAATGGCTTCCTCCCCTGCCATCGGATCCAACTCACCACCAGGTGGTGATCAGTTGACAGCTCTGCACCTCTCTTTACTCGGGTGTCCAAGACATACGGTCGCAGGTCTGATGATACGATAACAAAATCGATCATCGACCTGCGGCCTAGGGTGTCCTGGTGCCAGGTGCACATATGGACACCCTTATGCTTGAACATGGTGTTCGTTATGGACAGACTGTGGTTAGCACAGAAGTCCAATAACTGAACACCACTCGGGTTCAGATCGGGCAGGCCGTTCCTCCCAATCACCCCCCTCCAGGTTTCACTGTCGTTGCCCACGTGCGCATTGAAGTCCCCCAGTAGGACAATGGAGTCTCCAGGAGGAGCACCCTCCAGCACCCCAGTCACAGACTCCAAAAAGGGTGGGTACTCTGAAACATCATTTGGTGCATAGGCACAAATGATGGTCAGGACCCGTTTCCCAACCCGAAGGCGCAGGGAAGCAACCCTTTCGTCCACCGGGGAAAACTCCAATATAGAGGCAGCAAGGTGGGGCGATACAAGAATACCTACCCCTGCTCGTCGCCTCTCGCCCGGGGCAACTCCAGAAAAGGCCAAGCTCCAGCCCCTCTCCAGGAGACTGGTTCCGGAACCGGAGCTGTGTGTTGAGGTGAGGCCGACTATATCTAGCCGGTATCGCTCAATCTCGTACACCAGCTCAGGCTCCTTCCCCACCAGAGAGGTGACATTCCACGTACCAAAAGCCAGTTTAGAAAGCTTGGGATCAGTCCGCCAAGGTCTCCGCCTTTGACTGCCACCTAATCCACATAGCACCGGACTTCCATGATCCCTCCTGCAGGTGGTGAACCTACTGGAGGGCGGACCCATGTAACTCCTTCGGGCTGAGCCCGGCCGGGTCCCATGGGTGGAAACCCGGCCACCAGACGCTAGCCTTCGAGCCCCTCCCCCAGGCCTGGCTCCAGGGTGGGGCCCCAGTAACCCCATACCGGGCGGGGTACACTGAATCCTTGATATACAATAAACTTTAAGTTAACTTTAAGTTTTTAACAAAAAACTTTAAGTTATTACAAATTTATTTCCCAGCATTTACAGTGAGATACTGGGAGATTTTCTCATCTTTGTACAATTTTTTGAATTGCTTCAGAGTTGAACATGTTTTAATATTTTCAGAGCAACAGTTCCACAGTTTAACTCCAGTGACAGACATGCAATGATACTTTATATTTGTTCTAACCTTTGGCTTATTAAAAACAGAGTTACCTCTTAGCTCATATTTGTGTTCCCTTTTTTTAAACAGTCTCTGAATATCCATCCATCCATCTTCTACCACTTTTCCGGAGGTCCGGGTCGCGGAGGCAGCAGTTCAAGCAGAGAAGTCCAGACTTCCCTCTCCCCAGCCACCTGCTCCAGCTCTTCAGAGAGGATACCAACGCATTCCCAGACCAGCTGGGAGACATAGTCTCTCCACCGAGTCCTGGGTCTGCCCCGGGGTCTTCTCCCAGTGGGACATGCCTGAAACACCTCAAGTGGGGGGCGTCCAGGAGGCATCCTAATCAGATGCCCATACCACCTCAACTGACTCCTTTCAATGTGGAGGAGCAGCGGTTCTACTCTGAGCCTCTCCCGGATGACTGAGCTCCTCACCCTATCTCTGAGGGTGAGTCCAGCAATCCTACGGAGAAAGCTCATTTCAGCCGCTTGTATCTGCGATCTTGTTCTTTCGGTCATTACCCAAAGCTCGTGACCATAGGTGAGAGTAGGAATGTAGATTGACTGGTAAATCGACAGCTTTGCCTTAGAACTCAGCTCCCTCTTCACCACAACAGACCGGTACAACGTCCGCATCACTGCAGATGCTTGTCACGCCGCGCCATTCATCAGCGGCGCCACCTGCTCACGCACCTGCTACTCGTCAGCGGTGAGGGATAAAAGCCGCCTCGCCCTGAGCTTCGGCCTGAAGCCGTTAGACTTCATCGCCTTCAATGCGAAGCGTCAACCCTCTCTTCAGCGTCGAGCTAGTGGTAAGAAGATTCCCTTCCTTACCTCTCCCAGTCTGCTCCCCTGTGCACAGGTGGATTCCTCGGCGGCGGACAACTCCGTCCCCTCGTCCTTCCTCGCTGCTGCACCGAGTCCTGCAGTGTGACCTGTCTCCCGGGGTTCCGTCCTTGTAGTGCTGCCTCTGTCAAACTCAAGTAAGCTTCTCTCCCTCGCCTATTCTCCTCCTGTATTGGTGTGTGCCTGTCACCCTGTGTCTGTTCTCTCCCAATAGGGTTGTCGGCTGAACGGTCTCCTGCTCTGTGCCCGAAGCAGACGCCACCACCAATACATTAACATTCCACTGACACACACCCATACACCCCTGCTGTTAATAAACAGTTTGAAACTACTCTGAACCTGTGTGTGTGCGTCTCCTGAGCCGAACGTATGTCAGTAGCGGCTTCAGCAGAGCGGCTCGGCAGACGGCGGGCTCGCGCACCGGCTTAACACTCTCGAGGTTCGGGTGGATCCAAATTGCTTATCAGCAGCAGGTGATTTTAAATCAACTTATTGCCATCACTAACCGATTGGACCGCCTGGACCCCCAACAGCCGTTCCCCCGGCTCACCAGGGTGGCGCAGCTCCTGCTGTCCCAGCGCCGTCCAGCCGGCCTCTGCGGCACCGGTTCGGCTCACGCCGATTCCAACCTCCGCCCGCTTTAGCGGAAAGCTCGGCGGAGCGCGGGGGTTCATTATGCAGTGTGAGTCCGTATTCCACTGTGTGCCCGGAGACTTCCCCTCGGATCACAGCCGAATTGGCTACATAGGGAATCTCCTGGAGGGGCGCGCGTTAACTTGGACCTACGCCATTATGGCGAAGCCCAGTTACGCCACCCTCACCTATGACCAGTTCGTGGGACGCTTCCTGGAGGTCTTTGACCATTCCCGAACCGAGACGGTCCAAGTCGATCGGCTTCTCGCTCTCCAGCAGGGAAGCCGGTCGGCAGCAGACTATGCGGTTGACTACCGGGTAGCGGCGGAGGAACTGGGCTGGGACGAACGCTCCCTCTGTGGCCTGTTCCTCCGCAGCCTGAATGATGATCTGAGGGATGAACTGGCTGGTCGGGATATCCCTGGGACGCTAGCTGAGCTAACTTCTCTCGCCATCAGCTTGGATAACAGGCTGCGTGAGCGCTCCTCTGGGTGGAAGTCGTCTTCTTCTCGCCCTCGGGGAGCCTCGTCGCGCCTGCCCCAAGCTCGCCCCCTGGCGACACCGCCGCCATCGCACTCCGAGGAGTCGGAGCCGATGGTGACGGGCTGGATAAAGCTCTCCCCGGCAGAGAGACAACGCCGCCGGGAGTTGAATCTCTGCATGTATTGCGGAGATAATCAACACACGGTGGAGCTTTGTCCACATAAGCCAAACGGCGGGGTCCACGAGTCACTGTAGGGGGCCTCGCGGACGTCAATCGGTTAAGTCCCCTTACCCAATTGAAGCTGCCCATCCGTTTTTGCCACAATCCCACTGGGCATCTCACCCACGCACTGGTGGATTCGGGTGCAGAAGGCAGCTTTATTTCACAAAGCCTGGCAACCCGTTTGGGCATTAGCTGTCAGGCACTGAAGAATCCCATCTCCCTTGTTAATCTCTCCCGTGCCTCCCTTGGGAGAGTATCACACCAAACCATCCCCGTTCCGGTCATCATCTCGGGAAATCACCGGGAGGAGATGATCTTCTACGTCCTTCCCAACTCTGTGTCGCCCGTCATCCTGGGGTATCCCTGGCTTCACCTTCACAACCCGGTCCTGGATTGGAAATCAGCTGGCATGGAGTACGTTCTGTATGGGCACCTGCCTTCAGTCCGCTGCCTGCTCTCCATCCGCTCCTCCCCCTGCGACGGACGCTGCACCCCCGGACCTGTCTCTGGTGCCCCCAGAATTTCACGACCTGGGTATGGTGTTCAGCAAAGCGAAAGCTATGTCTCTCCCCCCTCATCGGCCCTATGACTGCGCCATCAACCTATGCCAGGGGGCTCCCTTACCTTCTGGTCGCCTTTACAGCCTGTCTGCGCCGGAGAAGGAGACGATGAACGCCTACCTGAAGGAGTTCATTAAGTGCTGGGATAATCCGCCCATCATCGTCACCCGTGGGGGCAGGGTTCTTCTTCGTGGGAAAGAAGGATGGGTCCCTCTGCCCTTGTATCGACTACCCGGGCCCTCAATAATATCACGGAGAAGGACGTTACACCCTGCCTCTCATGGACACTGCTTTCCACTCCCTCCAGGGGGCGACCTGGTTCACCAAGCTGGACCTACGCAGCGCTTACCACCTCGTCCGGATCCAGGAGGGAGATGAGTGGAAAACGGCCTTCCGTACCCCGAACGGCCACTTTGAATACCTGGTGATTGCCGTTCGGGTTGACCAACGCTTCTGCAGTCTTCCAGCGGCTCATTAATGAACGTCCTCCGGGACTCATTGCCTTTTCGTTTTCGTCTACCTGGACCGATATTCTCATCTTCTCCAAGTCCAGGGAGGAGGCACCAGGTCCACGGTGAGGCGGGTCCTCCAAAGGCTGCTGGAGAATCGTTGTACTGTTAAGGCAGAAAAGTGGTGAATTTACGCCAGGAGTACGTCCTTCTGGGGTTCATCCATCGCCCACGATAAGGTGCTCCCCCGACCCAGAGAAGGTAAAGGCGGTGGTGGAATGGCCCACACCTGCATCCCGGAAACCAGGTGCAGCAATTTGTTGGCTTCGCCAATTTCTTACCGCTGCTTTGTCCCCAACTTCAGTGCCATCGTTGGACCACTGACCCGCCTCACGTCCCCGAAGGGTCCCGTTCCGGTGGACCGAAGAGGTCGCTGCCGCCTCTTGAGGCGCTGAAGGCGGAATTCTCCTCCTCCCGGGTCCTTCGCCAGGTCGACCCCGCGGCAGGCAGTGCATCGTAGAGGTAGACGCTTCGGACACGGGAGTGGGAGCAGTGCTGTCCCAGCGGTCACCGGACGATGGCGCCAAACGACCGTGCGCCTTCTTCTCCCGGCGCTTGTCCCCGGCGGAGAGAAACTACGATGTGGGGGACAGAGAGCTCTTGGCCATCAAGCTCGCCCTGCAGGAGTGGCGCCACTGGTTAGAGGGGGGCGAACCTGCTGTTTGTGGTCCTCATGGACCACAAGAACTTGGAATACTTACGATCTGCCAAGCGCCTGAACGCCCGCCAGGCGCGCTGGTCCCTGTTCTTCGCCAGGTTCCAATTTTCCATCACCTTCAGGCCTGGCTCTAGGAACGTCCTGCCTGACGCCCTCTCCAGGCAGTTCGCCCCCGTGGAGTCGGAGGAGGCGCCCCACTCCATCCTGCCCAGGTCGTGCGTCGTGGGAGCCATCTCGTGGGACATCGAGAGCAAGATCCGGAAGGCACAGGAGGTGGAACCTGACCCTGGCGGCGGACCGGAGGGGAGGCTGTTCGTGCCATCCGCGGTCTGAGGAGAGGTCATCCACTGGCTCCACACCTCCAAGCTCACCTGTCACCCTGGCACCTCCCGGATGATAGATCTCCTCCAACGGTCCTTTTGGTGGCCAGGCCTGCGGAGGGATGCAGCCCGCTACGCCCGGGCTTGCCCAATCTGTGCCACCTGCAAGTCGGGAAATGCCCCTCCAGCGGGTCTGCTCCAGCCCCTGCCCGTCCCTGGCAGGCCCTGGTCGCACATCGCGCTGAATTTCGTCACCGGACTCCCTGTCTCCAACTCCTATGACACCATCCTGACCATCGTGGACCGCTTCTCCAAGGCCGTGCACTTCGTCCCCCTGCGAGGCCTCCCTACTGCCCTGGAGACGGCGGACCTCCTCGTCCAACACGTGGTCAGGCTGCACGGGATTCCGGTGGACGTGGTCTCGGACCGGGGCCCCCAGTTTTCATCCGAGGTTTGGAGATCTTTCTGCAACGCCATCGGAGCCAAGGTGAGCCTCTCCTCCGGCCATCACCCCCAATCCAACGGGCAGTGTGAGAGGACCAACCAGGAGCTGGAGGCTGCGCTCCGCTGTGTGTCCAGATCCAAACCTACGTCCTGGAGCAACCATCTTGCCTGGGTTGAATATGCCCACAACACCGCTCGCTCTTCTGCTACAGGGATGTCCCCCTTCAAAGCGTCCCCTGGGTTACGACCCCCCGCTGTTTCCGGAGCAGGAGAGTGAAGTAACTGTCCCATCAGTTAGGGCCCATCTCAGGGCAGTTCCCGCTCCACCTGGACTGCCGCGCGCCATGCGCTATTACGCACATGCGGAGCGCAACAGGACTGTGGCGGGACCGGCGTAGAAGACCTGCCCCGGCGTACAGAGTTGGGCAGCTTGTTTACGTTTCCACCCAGGACGTCACTCTAAAAGGCGAGAGGAGAAAGCTGGCACAGCGCTTCATGGGTCCCTATCCCATCACCCGGATCATCAACCCGGTGGCTGTGCGCGTGGCTATTCCCCCCTCCCTCCGCATTCATCCTACTTTCCACGTGTCGAAGGTGAAATGGCAGTCTCTGACCCCCTTTGCCCTCCTCCTGCAGCGCAACCCCCGTGCCCCGGATGATTGGTGGCCATCCGGCCTGGTCCGACCTCCTCATCCTGGACCTCCCGGGCGCGGGGTCGTGGGTTGCAATACTTGGTGGACTGGGGAGGGCTATGGGCCCGAGCATCGACAGTGGGTGCCCCCCGTCGTTTGTGTTGGACCCATCGCTCATCGGGACTTCACCACCGAGCGTACCCGGATAAGCCATCGCCAGGAGGCGCTGCTAGAGGGGGGAGTACTGGTCACGCCAGCACCATTCATCAGCGGCGCCACCTGCTCCACGCACCTGCTACTCGTCAGCGGCGAGGGATTTAAAAAGCCGCCTCGCCCTGAGCTTCGGCCTGAAGCCGTTAGACTTCATCGCCTTCAATGCGACAGCGTCAACCCTCTCTTCAGCGTCGAGCTAGTGGTAAGAAGTTCCCTTCCTTACCTCTCCCAGTCTGCTCCCCTGTGCACAGGTGGATTCCTCGGCGGCGGACAACTCCGTCCCTCGTCCTTCCTCGCTGCTGCACGAGTCCTGCAGGTGACTGTCTCCCGGGGTTCCGTCCTTGTAGGTGCCTGCCATCTGTCAAACTCAAGTAAGCTTCTCTCCCTCACCTATTCTCCTCCTGTATTGTGTGTGCCTGTCACCCTGTGTCTGTTCTCTCCATAGGGTTGTCGGCTGAACGGTCTCCTGCCTCTGTGCCCGAAGCAGACGCCACCACCAATACATTAACATTCCACTGGACACACACCCATACACCCCTGCTGTTAATAAACAGTTTGAAACTACTCTGAACCTGTGTGTGTGCGTCTCCTGAGCCGAACGTTATGTCAATGCTGCTTCAATCCGTCTGTCAATCTCTTGCTCCATTTTCCCCTCAATCGAGAACAAGACCCCAAGATACTTAAACTCCTCCACTTGGGGCAGGAGCCTGTCCCCAACCCAGAGAGGACAATCCACCTTTTTCCATGGACTCGGACTTGGAGGTGCTGATTCTCATACCAGCCGCTTCACACTCAGGGCAAACCGTCCCAGCAAGAGCTGTAGGTCATTGCTGGATGAAGCCAACAGGACAACATCATCTGCAAACAACAGAGATGAGATCCTGTGGTCACCAAGCATGTCACCCTCCGTTCCCTGGCTGCGCCTAGAAATCCTGTCCATAAAAATTATGAACAGGATCAATGACAAAGGGCAGCCCTGGCAGAGTCCAACTCTCACTGGGAATGACTCCGACCGAGTGTTGGCAATACGAACCAAACTCTCACAACAGTCGTACAGAGACCGAATAGCTCGTAACAACAAGCCCGATACCCCATACTCCCGAAGCACCCCCCACAAAAAAACACGAGGAAGGTGGTCAAATGCCTTCTCCAAGTCCACAAAACACATGTAAACTGGTTGGGCAAACTCCCACGAACCCTCAAGGATTCTCGAGAGGGTAAAGAGCTGGTCCGATGTGCCACAGCCAGGAAGAAAACCACATTGCTCCTCCTGAATCCGAGGTTCGACCAACGGCCGGACTCTCCTCTCCAGTACCTTGGCATAGACCTTCCCAGGGAGGCTGAGGAGTGTGATCCCTCTAAAGTTGGAGCACACCCTCCGGTCCCCTTTTTTGAAGGGAGGAACCACCACCCCAGTTTGCCATGCCAAAGGCACTGTCCCTGACCTCCACGCAATGTTGCAGAGACTGTCAACCATGACAGTCTCTGAATATTTACAGGTAATTGGTTATTATTTGCTTTGTACATGATTTGAAAGACATTATAATCTACCAGATCTCTAAATTTAAGAGTATGTAATTGAATGAATATTGGATTTGTTGGTTCACGGTAAGGTTTCTTTGATACAATGCGTACGGCTTTTTTCTGTAGTAAAAAGATTAAGATTGTGTTTGTTTTATACTGTATGTGTTTCCCCAGATCTCCACACAGTATGTCATAAAAGGAACTATCAGTGAATTATATAAAATGCGAAGAGATTTCTGATACAGGAGATCCTTAACTTTATACAGTACGGCAATGGATTTAGACATTGTTGTTTTGACATAATTTATGTGTGATTTCCAGTTTAGTTTGTTATCAACAATGACCCCTAGGAACTTGGTTTCGAAAACTGTGTCAATTTCAACATTGTTTATTTTAATTTTTCTGTGATTATATAATTTGCGGTTTCCAAATATTATACATTTTGTTTTTCCAAGGTGAATAGATAATTTATTGGCAGTGAACCATTGATTGATTTGTTAAAGTTCATTTTCTACTGAATCCAGAAGCTGCTTAAGATTTTTTTCTCCACTACAAAAAAATGTTGTGTCATCTGCAAATAAAATACACTTGAGCAATTTAGACACAGAACATAAATCATTAATATACAAAATAAACAGCAATGGACCAAGCACAGAACCCTGTGGTACCCCACACGTCATCTTCAGCAACTCAGAGGCTGTATTATTCACATGAACATATTGATATCTGTCTTCTAAATAGCTGTATAACCAGTCAAAAGCAATTCCTCTGATGCCATACTTACAGTTGGGCAAAAAAGTATTTAGTCAGCCACCAATTGTGCAAGTTCTCTCACTTAAAGATGGGAGAGGTCTCCAATTTTCATCATTGGTATACCTCAACTATGAGAGACAAAATGAGAAAAAAAAAAATCCAGAAAATCACATTGAAGGATTTTTAATGAATTAATTGGTAAATTCCTCAGTAAAATAAGTATTTGGTCACCTACAAACAAGCAAGATTTCTGGCTCTCACAGACCTGTAACTTCTTCTTTAAGAGGCTCCTCTGTCCTCCACTCGTTACCTGTATTAATGGCACCTGTTTGAACTCGTTATCAGTGTGAAAGACACCTGTCCACAACCTCAAACAGTCAGACTCCAAACTCCACTATGGCCAAGACAAAAGAGCTGTCAAAGGACACCAAAAACAAAATTGTAGACCCACACCAGGCTGGGAAGACTGAATCTGCAATAGGTAAGCAGCTTGGTGTGAAGAAATCAACTGTGGGAGCAATTATTAGAAAATGGAAGACACACAAGACCACTGATAATCTCCCTCGATCTGGGGCTCCACGCAAGATCTCACCCCGTGGGGTCAAAATTATCACAAGAACGGTGAGCAAAAATCCCAGAACCACACGGGGGGACCTAGTGAATGACCTGCAGAGAGCTGGGACCAAAGTAACAAAGACTACATCAGAAACACACTACGCCGCCAGGGACTCAAATCCTGCAGTGCCAGACGTGTCCCCCTGCTTAAGCCAGTACATGTCCAGGCCCATCTGAAGTTTGCTAGAGAGCATTTGGATGATCCAGAAGAGGATTGGGAGAATGTCATATGGTCAGATGAAACCAAAATAGAACTTTTTGGTAAAAACTCAACTTGTCGTGTTTAGAGGAGAAAGAACACCATACCTACTGTGAAGCATGGGGGTGGAAACATCACACTTTGGGGCTGTTTTCTGCAAAGGGACCAGGACGACTGATCCGTGTAAAGGAAAGAATGAATGGGGCCATGTATCATGAAATTTTGATTGAAAACCTCCTTCCATCAGCAAGGGCATTGAAGATGAAACGTGGCTGGGTCTTTCAGCATGACAATGATCCCAAACACACCGCCCGGGCAATGAAGGAGTGGCTTCGTAAGAAGCATTTCAAGGTCCTGAAGTGGCCTAGCCAGTCTCCAGATCTCAACCCCATAGAAAATCTTTGGAGGGAGTTGAAAGTCTGTGTTGCCCAGCGATAGCCCCAAAACATCACTGCTCTAGAGGAGATCTGCATGGAGGAATGGGCCAAAATACCAGCAACAGTGTGTGAAAACCTTGTGAAAACTTACAGAAAACGTTTGACCTCTGTCATTGCCAACAAAGGGTATATAACAAAGTATTGAGATGAACTTTTGTTATTGACCAAATACTTATTTTACCGAGGAATTTACCAATTAATTCATTAAAAATCCTTCAATGTGATTTTCTGGATTTTTTATTCTTATTTTGTCTCTCATGGTTGAGGTATACCTATGATGAAAATTGGAGACCTCTCTCATCTTTTAAGTGGGAGAACTTGCACAATTGGTGGCTGACTAAATACTTTTTTACCCCACTGTATGTAATTTACTGAGGAGGAGTAATTTATGGTCAACTGTATCAAATGCCTTTTGCAAGTCCAGAAATATTCCAACTGTGTATTCTATCTGTTGCATCCATAATCTGTTCAACAAAGTCCATGAGTGCCAGTGAGGTGGTCCGGTTCTTCCTGAATCCATACTGTTGTTCACTGAGTATATTGTGCTTATCAGTGAAATCATTTAGTCTCTTAACAAATATTTTTTCCAGTATTTTGGAGAACTGAGGTAACAAGGAGATGGGTCTGTAGGTTGACAATGACTGTTTTTCACCAGTCTTATACAGAGGAATGACTCTTGCTATTTTCATTTTCTTTGGAAATTTACCAGCAGTAAGTGGCATGTTGCATATGAAAGTGAAGTGCTTAACAATACAATCAATAATACATTTAACCAAGAACATACTGAAATCATTACAATCAGTTGATTTTTTGTCTTTGAATTTAACAATGTCAAGAATTTCTTTTTCATCTGTTTCTTTCATAAACATTGAGTAAGCGTTTATGTTGACAACATTGTCAGCGCCACTTGTATTTGCTGATGATACAGTGGAGTTGGCAATCTTTTTTCCTATATTAACAAAATATTCATTAAACGTTTTGGAGATCAAGCTATTTTCATTGATTATTCCATTATCTGAATTTAAATAAGAGATGTGGTTGGAATTTAGTTTTCCTCTCTTTGTTATATTATTTAACACCTTCCATATATTACATGTATTAGTTTTGTTATTTTCCAATAACTTACTGTAATATGTTTTTTTACTCGATCTTAAAATACTAATGAGTATATTTTTATAAGTCTTGTATTTCTTTTCTGCTTCCACAGTTCTTAATTTCAGAAACGTTTTGTATAACAAGTTTTTCTTTTTACAAGCATTTTGCAGGCCCTTGGTGATCCAAGGCTGATCTCTGTATTTATTTTCCCTTACCACTAGAGGGCAGTGTTTATTATATAGTTTTGATAAAATAGAGACAAATTCTCCATTTGCTGTATCAATGTCGTCAACATAAACACTGCTCCAGTCTTGTATTTTTAGACCATTTCTAAGATTGTTGATTGTGGTTTCTGTTACGTCATTTAAAAACCTTATCTATTTCAACGTTATGTGTTACACCAGTGTGTGAAGAAACAAAAACAGGCAGATGGTCTGTCAACATCATTGATGATAAGACCAGCAGTTACATTCCCCTCAGTGTCATTTGTAAAAATGTTATCAATAAGCATTGCTGAATGTGTTGTTATTCTATTGGGGTATGTTATTGAAGGGTAGAAACCCATACAAAACATGGAATTTATGAATTCACTTATTTGGATATGGTCATTTGGATTTAATAAGTCAATATTGAAGTCTCCACAAATAAATACCAGCTTCTTATTACCTACTGCACTGAAAAGCTCAGACAATTTTTCTTTGAAAATGTCAATATCGGTACCCGGTGCTCTATAAATGCAACTTATTATGATGTTTTTTGTAGTTGTAATTAATTCCACAGTTACACACTCCATGATGTTTTCCTTTTCAAAAGACATATTTTCTTCAACTTGGCTTTGGTAGCAGGACCTGATACATAAAGCAACACCACCACCCCTTTTTTTTTTGACCTGCTTGTGGTATATAAATCATAGCCTCTCATTTGCACTGTATGAAGTTGGTCATTTTTTAGCCAAGTCTCAGAAATTGCAACAGCAGAAAAATTTGTGTTATATTGCAACAAACTGTCCTTGATTTTGGAAAAATTCATGTTGAGACTTCTACTATTAAAGTGTATTATTGACAATGATTGGTCAGAAATTGTACTTTTTAGTTGGTCTGAGCTAAGATATTTACACTGATGTATATGTACATATGTATATTAGCTGCTCTTGCTTGCTTGCCTTTTTTTTTCTTGCCTTCTGATTGTTGCTCTGAGTGTTGCTATCCCTGTGCTGTTGCAATCCTGGAATTTCCCCGTTGTGGGACTAATAAAGGCTTATCTTATCTTACCTTATCTTATCTTATACTGTTGAAAAAGTGATTTTCAGGATCGGTTTCATATTCAACACTGTGTGGCTTATGTGCAGTATATTCGTACCCTTTAAAAATGAGGTTGTTTCCTATAAAAGTTTGCATCTTAATTATTCCAGTCAATGGAAACAAATGCACAGTTTATATCTCTAAGTTTATAATGAAATGTCAATCATTTCAATCATATTACCTTGAAATGTTAACATTCTTCACCAAATCACCAAATCAGGGCCAGGAACATGGCCCAGTGAAGAAGGAAAAAGAACGGAAGGAGCTGTGGGATGTGCTAAGCTAATGTGCTAAGTTAACACTATCACTATAGCTAATGCCATAGCTAGTCGTAGCACGTAACACCGATACAAAGGAGCGACTTTGTCCCTGGTTCGTTTCACTGACCCGGTATTGGCCCGGTAGATGACGGCTGAGCCTCCCGCACAGATTCTTAGAATCTTGTGATTGAGGCTCACCGGAGGAACTAACTGAGGCAACAGTTGGACGGGAGCCGAATCGGAGTTCAACTACAGTGGCGGTAGGAGATGGGGACCAGTGGAGGAGCAGCCAGGGCCCTAGCTGGATAAGAGCCGGATCAGAGCTCAGTTACAGCGGTGGGGCTCGGCGGAGGAACTACTGAGGAAGACGGCAGTAGGTGGCGGGGCTCAGTGGATGAACTACCGGGACCCCAGCTGGACAGGAGCAGGATCGGAACTCAACTATAGCGACAGTGGGCGGCGGGACTCGGTTGAGGAGCTGCCGGCACCTCGGCTGGACAGGAGCTCAATTGCAGCGGCGGTAAGCAGCGGGACTAGCATCGGAGGGGGCTAGCTGAGGCTCCAGCAGGATTCGAGGTCGGTTGGATCGGATACCGGCGACACCAGCAGAGATTGTTTCATTATCAAGAGGTCAGTAAAAATGCCACCAAAGAAGGAGGAAATGGAAGAGATTAAAAAATCTCTGAACTTCTTGTCAGAAGAACTGACTAAAGTGGCCAGTCAACAGCTTAAATTATTAGGGCTAATGGAAGAAGTCCAAGAATTGAAATTAACAATTAAGGAAAAAGGCAAAAAAATTGCAGACTTGGAGCGACGCATTGAGGATCTTGAATAATATTCTCGTATGGATGATCTAATTATAAGTGGACTAGACATTAAATACCAATCATATGCCAATGTTACAGCAGGAATGAGAGGTGAGGAGGCTCCCCTAAGTGAATCAGTCTCCCTGGAAAACCAGGTGTTTCAGTTTCTTGAAAGCAGAAACATAAAGATTGAAGTAAATGCAATTTCAGCCTGTCATACTTTACCCAGAAAAGATAATAAAACAAAGAAATCAATTGTGATGCGCTTTGTCAACAGAAGGGTAAAGAATGACATACTGAGGCAGGCCAGAAAGCTACGGGGAACAGAAGTTTACCTCAATGAACATTTAACAAAGACTAATGCTGAAATAGCACGGCAAGCACGGATGCTGAAAAGACAAAATAAGATACAGGCAACATGGACAAGAAACTGTAGAGTTTGGATCAAACTAAATGGAACACCCGAGGAAGCGAAGGCCATAATAATCAGAGATCTCACTGACTTAAATAAATATAGATGAACACTGATTAAGAAAATTAAGAGACTATGATAATCCATATCCACACATGGCAAGAATAGTTCTTTTGTGACATACCATGTCAATGTACTTAAAAAAAACAAAACAAAACTAAACAAAACAAATAACTTATGACTGACTTGAGTAGACATCAATTATCCCCAGTTGGAGGAAGTCTGTTATGGCGGCTGCGGGACCATCATCAGTCCCGGCTGCGTGCGCACCTGCCTCTAATTCCCTACGGACTATAAGAGCCAGACCTGCCAGCGACTCAGCACGGAGCCGTCTGTCATCATCACGGAGGCACATCCCGTGTTCTCAGTCACAGTCTGACTCTACGCCTGACCAAGCTTGTCACTCTTTGCCACGTAAGCATTCAACGCTCTTACCTTGTCAAGATATTCTCCCCTGTGCACAGGTGGATCCTCCAGGCGATGGATTAGCTCTCCCTGGTGGTGGCTCAGTTCCTCCCTGGCACCGGAGTCTCTCCCCCGCCTCACGACGCCGAACAGCACGCTCCCCTCCTGGCAGTCGCTCGCAGAACAAGCAGAGACGCAGTGTCACCATCTGCAAGTAAGCAGCAGCCTTTGTTACATCCCCCGCTGCGGAGCAGTACTAATCCCTCTGCCTTTGTCTCTCTAGGGTTGCCAGGCAGCAGCGAGACCTGCTCAGCTCCAGCACCAGCTCTGCACATCACACTACCACACATACACACATTCACACTTCCCACTTGGGTGAATAAAAGGTTAATTGTGCAACTCGAGTCTGTCTTCTGTCCCCTGGGTCCATTCATTATGTCAGTACGGCTCCGTCAAAGTGACCCAGCGGACAGCGCGCTAGCGCGCCGTCTTAACACTCTTGACGCTTGAGTTGAGCAGCTAGCTTATCAGCAGAATGTCATCCTCACCCAATTGACTCAAATTAACAGCCGGTTGGATCGCCTGGAAGGACAGCAGACGTTTCCACCGGCCTCCGGGGTTCTACCGGGCCCTGCTAGCTCCCCGCCTAGCCAGGTTAGCCAAATTCCTCCAACTCACCTCACGCCGGTGCCTACACCCGCTTGCTTCTGTGGGAAGCTCGGGGAGGCCCGGGGTTTCCTTTTACAATGTGAGACAGTTTTCCATTGGGTACCGGGGGATTTTCCCACTGACCATTGCAAAATAGGCTACATAGCTAACCTACTAGAGGGTAGGGTGTTAGCTTGGGCCTATGCGGTTATGGCCAAGCCCAGCTACGCCAATTTAACTTAGCAGCAATTCCTAGCTGAGTTCACTGAAGTGTTTGACCACACCGATTGGGACTCTGTGCTCACTACCCGGCTTTTAAATCTCCGACAGGACAGCAGGTCCATTGCCGATTACGCTGTCGACTACCGGGTAGTGGCGGCGGAGGTCGGGTGGGAGGACGCTTCGCTATGTAGTATATTCATCTGTAGCTTAAGCCCTGGGCTAAGGGATGAGCTAGCCACCCGGGATAAGCCAGATAGGCTAAATGAGCTAATCTCTCTCACCATCAGTTTAGATAACAGGCTGAAGGAGCGTGCCGCCGAGCGAAGACCCTCTAGCCGCTCGAGCGTGCAACATTTTCGTTACTCTCGGCCATCCCAGCTGGCCCTGCCCTCCCCGGAGGAACTTCCGGGGCAGGATGATATGGTAATCGGGCGCTCTGGGATTTCAGCTTCTGAAAGACAGCGCCGTAGAGAGTTGGGGTTGTGTTTTTACTGTGGAAGTGCTTCTCACGAATTGGCCAAATTTACGAATCGGGTAAAAGAGGAGGTCCTTGGGTCACAGTAGGGGGACTCACGGACGCGTCCCAGTCAAAGCCCCTCACCAGCTGTCTTGTTCCCATTCAGCTCATTTCAGAATATATTGAACACCCCACTCATGCACTGATTGATTCGGGGGCTGAGCAGAGTTTCATTTCAGGAGACCTGGCAACCCTGTTGGGCCTCCCCTGTCAAACTCTTCGGCCTCCTGTCAAACTGATCACCCTGTCAAAGGCCGCTTTAACAGCTGTCTCTCAGCAGACTGCCCCGGTGTCGGTGATTGTCTCAGGAAACCACCGGGAGGATCTTCGTTTTCTGGTGCTGCCCTCCTCCACCTCTCCAGTCATCTTGGGCTACCCCTGGTTGCGGTTGCATAACCCTTCTTTTGATTGGCAGACTGGCAGCATCGTCTCATGGAGCCCCTTTTGTCTCAGCTCATGCCTGCAGTCGGCGGCATGTGCCCTGTCGGTGTCTGTGACCCCACCGGTGTCGCCCCCCCGGACCTGACCAGAGTACCGGAGGTATACCACGATCTGGGGGCTGCCTTCAGTAAATTGCGGGCGCTATCCCTCCCCCCGCCCCATCGCCCCTATGACTGCGCCATCAATCTCCGGGCTGGTGCCTCGCTCCCGTCGAGCCGTTTATACAGCTTGTCTGCTCCAGAACGGGAGGTGATGGACACCTATATTAAAGAATCACTCAGCTCTGGGATCATCCGCCCATCTTCATCAGTGGTGGGGGCGGGATTTTTTTTTGTTGGCAAAAAGGATGGCTCTCTGTGCCCTTGCATTGACTTTAGGGGTCTTAATGACATCACGATTAAGGACAAGTACACGCTGCCTCTTATGAACTTGGCCTTCGACTCTCTCCAGAAGGCCTCTTGGTTCACCAAGCTGGACCTCCGCAACGCGTACCACCTGGTGCGGCTCAAGGAGGGCGATGAGTGGAAGACGGCGTTCCGGACCCCAAGTGGCCATTTTGAGTATCTGGTGATGCCGTTTGGGTTGACCAACGCTCCGGCCGTCTTCTAGTGTCTAATTAACGATGTTCTCCAGGACTTCCTGGGCGCCTTCATTTTCATGTATCTTGATGACATCCTCATCTTCTCCCGGTCCTTGGAAGAACATCAGATACACGTGAGGCGGGTCCTTCAGCAACTCCTGGAGAATCAGCTGTTTGTCAAGGCCGAGAAGTGCGAATTCCACGTCAGGGAGACGTCCTTTTTGGATTTTGTGGTCTCGCAAAATCAGGTCCTCCCCGACCCAGCCAAGGTCAAGGCAGTGGTGGATTGGCCCACTCCCTCGTCCAGGAAGCAATTGCAGGGATTTTTGGGGTTTGCTAACTTTTATCACCGTTTTGTGCCTAAGTTTGGGATAATAGCTCGTCCACTGACCAACCTCACGTCCCCCAAGATCCCCTTCTGCTGGACGGAGGAGGCTGCAGCGGCATTCGAGACCCTCAAGAGGGAGTTTGCTTCGTCCCACGTCCTGACGCAGGTAGATCCAAATCTCCAGTGCCTAGTGGAGGTGGACGCTTCGGACTCCAGGGTGGGGGCAGTGCTCTCCCAATGCTCCCCAGTCTACGGAGTGATTCGGCCCTGTGCCTTCTTCTCTCGCCGCCTACAGCCAGAGGAGAGGAACTACAGCATCGGTGACAGGGAGCTGCTGGCGGTTAAGCTCGCCTTGGAGGAGTGGCATCATTGGTTGGAGGGTGCTGCTCAGCCTTTCGTCGTATGGACCGACCGTAAGAACCTGGAATATCTGAGGATGGCGAAGCAACTGAACTCCCGTCAGGCCCGCTGGTCCCTCTTCTTTGGTCGGTTCGATTTCACTATCACCTACCGCCCCGGGAGCAAGAATCAGAAGCCAGACGCTGTCTCCAGGCAGTTCTCGGCGGAGGCATCCGAGGATCAGGAAGAGACCATCCTCCCTTCGTCCTACGTTGTGGGCGCCCTCATGCGGGAGATCCGGGATAAGATGATGAAGGCGCAGGAGGCAGAGGCCAATCCAGGAGGCGGCCCCCCAGGGCGACTGTTCGTTCCTAGGTCAGTCTGGGGCGAAGTCATTCATTGGGCCCATGCCTCGAAATTAGCATGTCATCCTGGGGTGTCTCGCACTGTGGCGCTTCTCCAAAGGGCATTCTTGTGGCCGGGGCTGCGGAGAGATGTTAACAACTACATCCGGGCCTGCGCTCAGTGCGCCACCGGGAAGTCTTCCTCTTCCCCTCCAGCTGGTCTGCTCCATCCTCTACCAGTTCTGGGTCGCCCTTGGTCGCACGTCGCCCTGGACTTCGTGACAGGCCTTCCTCCATCCAACCAGTTCACCACGATCCTGACCATCATCGATCGCTTCTCCAAGGCGGCCCACTTCGTGCCCCTCCGGGGGTTGCCGACGGCGCGGGAGACGGTGGACCTGCTGGTACAGCACGTGGTCCGCCTCCATGGAATCCCCACGGACATCGTCTCGGATCGGGGCCCCCAGTTTGTGTCCCAAGTTTGGAGGGCATTCTGCCAGGTGTTGGGGTCGACGGGGAGCCTGTCATCGGGTTACCATCCCCATAGCAACGGGCAGTGCAAGCAGGCAAATCAGGAGCTGGAGGCCGCCCTTCGCTGTGCCATTGCGTCCAGCTCCTCTTCTTGGAGCAGCTTCTTGCCATGGATCGAGTACGCCCACAACTCCACGGTGTCCTCGGCAACTGGGATGTCACTCTTCAGGGCGTCGTTGGGGTATGATCCACCGCTGATCCTGGAGGATGAGAAGGAGGTGGCAGTGCCTTGTGTCCAAGCTCATGTCAGGCACTGCCGCCGGCTCTGGACCACCACCTGCAAGGCTCTCCTCCGGACCACGGAGCGCAATATTAGGATGGCCAACCGCCACAGGAGACCGGCACCCGTGTACAAGGTGGGTCAGCAGGTTTGGCTTTCCACATGTAACATTAATGTACCAGCCGAGAAACGCAAGCTGACTAAGCGTTTCATTGGGCCTTTCCCCATTGTCTGCATGATTAACCCTGTGTCTGTGCACCTAGCTCTCCCCCCTTCCATGCGCATCTGTCCCACCTTTCATGTTTCCCAGGTGAAGCCCGTCATCACTGACCCCCTCTGCCCGCTGCCTGCGGCGTCCCCCCCCCCTCCTGATCAATGGCCACCCAGCATGGGGGGTTACTGCCATCTTTGACGTCCACCGACGAGGTCGGGGCTTGCAATACCTGGTGGATTGGGAAGGATTCGGCCCCGAGCACAGGTCCTGGATATGCCCAGCGTTGATTCTCAATAAGCAGCTTATCCGCGACTTCCACCGGGCACATCCAGGTAGGATGGGACAGGTGCCAGGAGGCACCTCTAGAGGGGGGAGTACTGTCATGGCGGCCGTGGGGCCATCATCAGTCCTGGCTGCGTGCGCACCTGCCTCTAATTCCCTACGGACTATAAGAGCCAGACCTGCCAGCGACTCAGCACGGAGCCGTCTGTCATCATCACGGAGGCACATCCCGCATTCTCAGTCACAGTCTGACTCTACGCCTGACCAAGCTTGTCACTCCTTGCCATGTAAGCATTCAACGTTCTTACCTTGTCAAGATATTCTCCCCTGTGCACAGGTGGATCCTCCAGGTGGCGGATTATCTCTCTCCGGCGGCGGCTCAGTTCCTCCCCGGCACCGGAGTCTCTCCCCCGCCTCACGATGCCGAACAGCACGTTCGCCTCCTGACAGTCGCTCGCAGGACAAGCAGAGACGCAGTGTCACCATCTGCAAGTAAGCAGCAGCCTGTGTTACATCCCCCACTGCGGAGCAGTACTAATCCCTCTGCCTTTGTCTCTCTAGGGTTGCCAGGCAGCAGCGAGACCTGCTCAGCTCCAGCACCAGCTCTGCACATCACACTACCACACATACAAACATTCACACTTCCCACTTGGGTGAATAAAAGGTTAATTGTGCAACTCAAGTCTGTCTTCTGTCCCCTGGGTCCAATCATTATGTCAAAGTCATTTGACACAGAATGAGAAAATTCAAACTCTGAAAATATGCCATTATGCTGAACATAAACTACAAAAGATGGAGAATGATGTTGATCCTGATAACCACTTTTTCAATAATATTCATAATCATTGTGAATATTATACTGAAAAGCAATTCAAAAGTCAAGTGCAATTAAATGGTAAACTATCAATGATATACTTCCAACAGCAGAAGTCTTAACAAAAACTTTCCACAGATTCAAGACTATTTAAAACAGCCAGACAGAAAATTTACAGCTATCGCAGTCTCTGAAACTTGGCTTAATGAAGAGCAGGCTCCTCTAATGGCAATAGAGGGATATCAGATGTTTCATATTAACAGATCTCAAAAAAAGGGTGGTGGTGTTGCATTGTATATTGATGACCTGTATAGGTGTAAACTTGTAAATGGAATGTCCTTAGCACTACCAGGGACTCTGGAATGTATTACTGTTGAGATTGACCAAGATAAAGCAAAAAATCTTATTATAAGTTGTATATCTAGAATGCCAGGAACTTGCATTGAGACATTCAGAGATAAATTAGTTGAGCTGTACAATAATTTACTAGTAAGAAAATGGTTGTAATTTGTGGAGATTTCAATATTGATTTACTAAATCCATTTCAACAAAATGTAATTACAGAGTTCATGAATTCTATGTACAGTATGAGTCTCTCATACTCACTCAAGGACAGCGTCATGTGACTGGCATGGAATTTACCATCGGACATGCACTGAGAGTTACTCTTGTGGACATGCTATCTATGTTTAGGACACTAAAGACATAACATCTAAACGTTGCTGAGGGAGGATTTTTGCTGTTCACCAGTAACTGATACACACACTGCATACAACTTTACATGACTGATACACATATACTGACACACACACATACACTGTCTCTCTCAACTTGCTTGTGCTTTGTTAATGTGTGATCTGTATTGTCTGCTAATTGTGCATTAGAGGGTTTTTTTCTGTGATCACAATCTTGCTCATACGAGCTTTATTTTGATAAACTATGTTTTTTCTCTCTGCCCAATGTGTCATCCCCCCTTCCCCTCTCCCCCTCTTTACCCCCCACTGTTTTGATGAGGCGCCTTGCATGGCTGCCGTGTCATTAGGAAGCGCTTATCGAGTGCGCCTAATGTCAAGTCAAATTCCTCGTATGTTTTTAACATGCTTGGCAATAAAGCTCATTCTGATTCTGATTCTGATTCTGAGTCTATATCCCACAATAACACATCCCAGTAGAATCACAGTTCACACTGCTACACTTACTGATAACCTCTTTGTTAATATTATCGATAAGAAAATAGAAAGTGAATTATTAATAAATGATATAAGTGACCATTTGCCAGTCTTTGTACTTATCCATGGCAACACGGGGGCCAATACAGAAAAAAACTTTAAAATCTTTCAGATACAAATCACAAAATGCAATCAGTTCTTTTAAAGAAGACTTACTGAAGCAAGACTGAACAAAAGTCTATGTATCAAATGCAAATGAAGCCTATGACACATTTATGAACATTGTAACC
This sequence comes from Pholidichthys leucotaenia, assembly GCA_020510985.1. Classification (NCBI taxonomy): domain Eukaryota; kingdom Metazoa; phylum Chordata; class Actinopteri; order Cichliformes; family Pholidichthyidae; genus Pholidichthys; species Pholidichthys leucotaenia. The sequence goes on along the minus strand of CM035849.1, from coordinate 69,420,373 downwards.
ACTCTTTATGAAAAAAATTGTCCATTAGTCAAGAAAAAGCTTAAACAGAAATTTGTCGACAAGCCATGGTTAACCAAAGAATTACAAAAAGCGTGTAAAAAGAAAAAATCATTATATAAAGCTTTTCTCAAGAAAAGGACAAAAGAAGCAGAGCAGTGGTATAAAACATACAAAAATATAGATATTTGTATAACATACAAAAATAAGTTAACATATAATGTATAATGAGATGTAATAAAAGAGAGTATTACAGTAAAGAACTGGAGAAAAACAGAGACAGTGTTAAAAATACATGGACAATATTTAACAATATTCTTGGAAATAAAAACAGAAATACAAGCTACCCAACCAATCTTTCAAAAATAACCAAAAACAAAGCAAAAAAAACAAACAAAAAATGACTCAGTGTGAATGCAGTCTCACCTGCAGATGAATTTAATAACTTTTTTGTTAACATTGGTCCTAATTTGGCTCGAGAAATACCCATTACAGCACCTGCAGGTGATACAATAAGCAAAAACATTGCTATAAAAGATTCCATTTTCATAAAGAACACAGATGAGAGAGAGGTCATTAAAATTGTTAAATCATTTAAAAGTAAAACATCTATGGATTGTGATGGTATTGACATGCTCTTTGTCAAAACTATCATTGAACGCTTAGTGAAGCCACTGACGTATATTTGTAACCTGTCTCTCCAAACAGGTATATTTTCCAATGCGATGAAAATAGCTAAAGTAATTCCAATATACAAGACGGGTGACAGAGGGGAATTTTCAAACTATAGGCCAATTTCACTATTGCCACAATTTTCCAAGATACTTGAAAAAATATTCTGTGAGAGAATTGACAACTTCATAATGAAGAATAATTTATTGTGTGAGCAGCAATATGGGTTCAGACACAAGAGGACAACTGCATTTGCTCTAATGGAATTTATAGAAAAAATATCAACTGCCGTTGAAAATAAAGAGTATTTAGTTGGGGTATTCCTGGATCTTAAAAAAGCATTTGATACAGTGGATCATAATTTATTATTAAAGAAAGTACAAAATTGTGGTATTGGGGGTTAGCACTGTCCTGGTTATGTAGTTACTTAAAGAATAGATATCAGTATGTATGTGTTGGTAACAAACGCTCACAGTTACTGAAGGTTACTTGTGGAGTCCCACAGGGTTCAGTTTTGGGGCCACTGTTATTCAATATGTATATAAATGATATATGTAAAGATTCGGAAAAAATGGATTTAATATTGTTTGCCGGTGACACTAACTTATTATGCACTTTTGGATACACTCAGAAAGGAATTAGGAAAGCTTAAACTGTGGTTTGATTCAAACAAATTAACGCTCAATTTAAGTAAGGCAAAATTTATAGTTTTTAACAACCATCACAACAACTTAGTATCTAAACTCACTGTAAATGGTGTAGAGATTGAAAGGGTATCCAAAACTAAATTTCTTGGAGTAATAATTGATAATAAATTGTGTTGGAAGTCACATATGAATTATATTAAAGGTAAAATAACTAAATCAATTGCAAGCCTACACAGAGTGAAATATTTGCTGAATCAACCCACATTATATACTTTGTATCATTCATTCATACTCCCATACATGACATATTGTACTGAAGTATGGAGAAATACATATAAAACAAACATATATCCAATCTTTATGCTTCAGAAGAGAGCTATTAGAATAATAAACAAAGCAGCTTACAGGGAACCAACAAACCCACTTTTTCTTAAATTAAAAGCTCTCAAGTTGAAAGATCTGGTTGACTTTAAAACTGCAGTAATAATGTTTAAAGTGAAGAATCTATCACTGCCCGCAAATATCCAAAAGTTGTTCGAAATAAGGGAGAAACAATAACATTTCAGAGGAACATGTATATTTCAAAAACCTTCAGTGAGAACTACCACCAAGCAACACTGTGTCTCAGTGCAAGGAGTCAGACTGTGGAATGCTTTTGGACCTGAATTAAAATCATGTACAATGCTTGGACAATTTAAACAAAAACTAAAGGAAGAAATACTCCAAACATATATACAAGATGACATGTAAAATCACATAAGGATTGTCATATCCAGTCCGTGTTGTGTTGTTGCTTAGTTTTTTGTCACATTTTGTCTTAGCTTTGTTCTGAATTGTAATCGCTCTTGTTTTGTTTTTCTTTTGAATTCTTGGATGGAATATGGGTGGGCAATATAAGCTGCGGCTTCAGCCATCACCCATTTCGGATAACTTATGTTGAACTGTATAATCAGAGGAGTTATTGTTTAATTTGACCTTGTAAGATGTTTTTTTCCCTCTTTATTATATTATTCTGCAGCTTTCTTTTAATCTTTTCTTTTAATCTATCCAAAATAAAGATTCATTCATTCATTCATTCATTCTACGTCTTTCTAATTTACAGTAAGCCATTATCTCTTACCACTTTCAAGTTACAGCCTTTGGAATTTGTGATGTCTAAACTGAATATTTTCTTGAAAAAAAACTTGACTGTCAGAGGGTGGTGAGCTGATGGGTGCGCTGGTGTGCCATAGACAGAAAATGGGTTATTTGTTCTCTCTCGGTCTATTGTGTCAACAAGGGATAGGAGGATTTTATCATGGCACCACCTATATACTGTCCTTGGGAAGGTCCTGTTTTGCACCCAGTTAGAATGTGAGCCAGTGTCCTTCTCGGACCACAAAGCTGCAATGTTTTTATTAATCCTTTAAAGCCAGCTTCATAGTGGTTTTATATATACCTGTTAATAAAACTACAAAAAGGAAAATTTGTTGTGGTTACTGAATGTGAGTGTTTCACGTGTATTTAACACCACCTCCTCTGGTTTGCATACAGTGAGGTAAAAAAGTATTTAGTCAGCCACCAATTGTGCACGTTCTCCCACTTAAAAGATGAGAGAGGTCTCCAATTTTCATCATAGGTATATCTCAACTATGAGAGACAAAATGAGAAAAAAAAAATCCAGAAAATCACATTGTCTGATTTTTAAAGAATTTATTTCCAAATTAGGGTGAAAAATAAGTATTTGGTCAATAACAAAAGTTCATCTCAGTACTTTGTTATATACCCTTTGTTGGCAATGACAGAAGTCAAACGTTTTCTGTAAGTCTTCACAAGGTTTTCACATACTGTTGCTGGTATTTTGGCCCATTCCTCCATGCAGATCTCCTCTAGAGCAGTGAAGTTTTGGGGCTGTCCCTGGGCAACACGGACTTTCAACTCCCTCCAAAGATTTTCTATGGGGTTGAGATCTGGAGACTGGCTAGGCCACTCCAGGACCTTGAAATGCTTCTTACCAAGCCACTCCTTCGTTGCCCGGGTGGTATGTTTGGGATCATTGTCATGCTGAAAGACCCAGCCACATTTCATCTTCAATGCCCTTGCTGATGGAAGGAGGTTTTCACTCAAAATCTCACAATACATGGCCCCATTCATTCTTTCCTTTACACGGATCAGTCATTCTGGTCCCTTTGCAGAAAAACAGCCCCAAAGCACGATGTTTCCACCCCCATGCTTCACAGTAGGTATGGTGTTCTTTCTCCTCCAAACACGACAAGTTGAGTTTTTACCAAAAAGTTCTATTTTGGTTTCATGTGACCATATGACATTCTCCCAGTCCTCTTCTGGATCATCCAAATGCTCTCTAGCAAACTTCAGACGGGCCTGGACATGTACTGGCTTAAGCAGGGGGACACGTCTGGGACTGCAGGATTTGAGTCCCTGGCGGCGTAGTGTGTTACTGATGGTAGCCTTTGTTACTTTGGTCCCAGCTCTCTGCAGGTCATTCACTAGGTCCCCCTGTGTGGTTCTGGGATTTTTGCTCACCGTTCTCGCGATCATTTTGACCCCACGGAGTGAGATCTTGCGTTGATCCCCAGATCGAGGGAGATTATCAGTGGTCTTGTATGTCTTCCATTTTCTAATAATTGCTCCCACAGTTGATTTTTTCACACCAAGCTGCTTACCTATTGCAGATTCAGTCTTCCCAGCCTGGTGCAGGTCTACAATTTTGTTTCTGGTGTCCTTTGACAGCTCTTTGTTCTTGGCCATAGTGGAGTTTGGAGTCTGACTGTTTGAGGTTGTGGACAAGGTGTCTTTTATACTGATAATGAGTTCAAACAGGTGCCATTAATACAGGTAACGAGTGAAGGACAGAGGAGCCTCTTAAAGAAGAAGTTACAGGTCTGTGAGAGCCAGAAATCTTGCTTGTTTGTAGGTGACCAAATACTTAGTTTCCACCATAACTTGCAAATAAATTCTTTAAAAATCAGACAATGTGATTTTCTGGATTTTTTTTTCTCATTTTGTCTCTCATAGTTGAGGTATACCGATGATGAAAATTGGAGACCTCTCTCATCTTTTAAGTGGGAGAACTTGCACAATTGGTGGCTGACTAAATACTTTATTGCCCCACTGTATGTCAGGCAAAACATATCAGCCTGACAAGAAATGGCTTTAGGAAGTCACTGCTTTGCAACTCTGGGTCATGACATATACAAATTTTAATGAAATGAATCATTCTGTATGTCGGTCATGGTTGTTTTTCCTTATATTTTACATATAGAGGAAGACATTTTCTTAAATTGCTGGGTGTGACAAAAACATTCAGTTCCATGATAGAGAAGCTCTAACTTTAAACATTGCACAGAATTGGCAGGGAACCAGTATCCTCGGCAAGTTCTTCAGAGGAGATCATGTCATAGTGTATTGCGTCGTCGTCGGCCTCCGTCGGTCTATGATGACCATGGAAGAGAATCCTAAACGTCTACTCTGCTGGAACAGCACCGCCTGTGGCTGAACAGGCCGATGCGCGAATGACAGTCCCTGTCACACAGGTCACACTTGTGGGTGGTCTCCGTGCTGCTGGGTCTGTGGCGGTTCTTCCTGCGGGTCCTTTTTTCATCTGCTGCAGCAGTCAGTCTCTCTTCACCCGCCTTGAGCTGTCTGGTCAGGGTGCCTCTCCATTTGGAGCGATCCGTTGCAAGGTCCTCCCAGCACTCTGTTGATATCCAGGGCCTTCATGTCTCTCTTGCAGACCTCCTAAAGCGCAGCTGTGGGGCGGCCAACGTCTCTCCTGCCAGTTGCCAGTTCTCCATAGAGGACATCTTTGGGGATTCTGCCATCCTCCATATGATGAACGTGGCCTAGCCAGCGGAGCCTGCGCTGCCTGAGTAGAGTGAACATGGAGGGAAGGCCGGCGCGGGACAGAACTTCTGTGTTGGGCACTTTGTCCTGCCAGGATATGTCCAGGATGTGGCGAAATGCAGCGCAAGTGGAAGGAGTTCAGTCTCTTTTCCTGCCGGGTGTATGTTGTCCACGTCTCACTCCCATAGAGCAGTGTGCTGATGACGCAGGCGTTGTACACTGCCATCTTCGTCTTGACAGAGAGTTTGGGATTCTCCCACACTCGTGTGGTGAGGCGAGCAAGTGTGAAGGCTGATTTTCCAATCCTCTTGTTGGATCTCTGTATCAAGGGAGAGGTTGTTGCTGATCGTGGACCCCAGGTACGTGAACTGATTCACAACCTCCAGCTTGTAGTCATCAATGGTGATGGTTGGTGGTGCTTCCGTGCCTTGCGCCAAGACGTTAGTCTCTTCAGGCTGATGGTAAGCCCGAAGTCCTTGCATGCCTGGGAGAAGCGGTCCATCAGGGTGTGAAGCTCCTGCTGTGTGTGGGTTGCGACTGCAGCGTCGTCTGCAAACAGCATGTCTCTGATTAGAGCCTCACGTACTTTGGTTCTGGCTTTCAGGCGGGCGAGGTTGAAAAGCCTGCCGTCAGATCTTGTGTGCAGGTAAGATTCCCTCTGTTGCTGTGCTGAAGGCATGCCTCAGGAGCATAGCAAAGAAAATCCCAAAGAGGGTTGGCGCAAGTACACAGCCCTGTTTCACTCCGCTGCGTATGTTGAATGGCTCTGAGACGTTGCCATCGTGCTGCACTATCCCCTGCATGTTGGTGTGAAACGATTCAATGAGGCTTTGCAACTTTGGTGGGCATCCTATCTTTGGCAGGATCTTGAAAAGGCCCTCTCTGCTGACCAGATCGAACGCTTTGGTGAGGTCGATGAAGGCGACGTACAGAGGCATGTTCTGTTCTCTGCATTTCTCCTGGAGTTGGCGGATGGAGAATATCATGTCTACCGTCGATCGCTCAGCGCGGAAGCCACACTGAGACTCGGGGTAGACACGTTCGCAAGCTTCTGTAGATGAACGAGAACAACTCGTGCGTAGACTTTGCCAACAACGCTGAGGAGGGAAATGCCCCTGTAGTTGTTGCAGTCGCTTCTCTCCCCTTTGTTTGAGGGTGATGATCTTGGCGTCCCTCATGTCCTGTGGTACGGCACCTTCCTTCCAGCACTGGCAGAGGACGTCATGCAATGGCAGCAGTAGGGCGGTCTTGCAGTGCTTGATCAGGTCAGGGGGTATGCCGTCGTTGCCGGGTGCCTTGCCAGCGGCCAAGCTATCAATGGCCTTACTGAGTTCGTCAATGGTTGGCTCGGCGTCAAGTTCGTCCATGGATGGCAGGCAGTCGATGGCATCAAGGGCTGACAGTGTCACGGTGTTCTGTCTAGAGTAGAGGTCGGAGTAGTGTTCCACCCATCTCTCCATCTGCTTGTTCTTCTCTATGATCATCTCCCCAGTGGAAGATTTGAGGGGGGGCCGTCTTGCTCTGAGCCGGACCAAGTGCTTTCCTTGATGCCATCGTACATACCACGGATGTTCCCTGTTATGGCAGGCGGTTTGAATGTCTTGGCTGAGCTGAGTCCAGTACTCGTTGGCACAGCGCCGAGCAGTCTGCTGAACTATGCTTCTCGCAGCCCTGAGAATCTGGAGATTCTTCTCGTTTGGGTACTTCTTGTACTCAGCAAGTGCTGAGCACTTGGCTTCAATGACGGGGTCATCTCGGTCAACTTGGCATCAAACCAGTCCTGTGACTTCGAGGTCTTCCTCCCAAAGGTAGCCAAGGCTGTGCGGAAGATGGTGTTTCGCAGCTCTTCCCACTTCTGCTTTGCAGATTCTCCTCCTTGTGGTACACCAAGTTCCTTCTCAAAGGTGGAGGCAAACTGCTCAACAAGTCTGGTTGGGCCATCTTGCTGGTGTCAATCCGTGCCTTTCCATGTTGTCTAGCACGATGGAATTTTCTTCAGCTGCAGCTTGACCTTGCAACACACCAATGAATGGTCTGTGTCGCAATCTGCACTCTGGAACGAACGGGTGATTAGCACGTTCTTCAGTGAGGTGCGCCTGGTCAGGATCAAGTCTAGCTGGTGCCAGTGCTTTGAGCGCGGATGTTGCCAGGAAACCTTGTGTTGGGGCTTGGTCTTGAAGAACGAGTTTGTGATGCACAGATCGTGATATGTGCAGAACTCGAGCAGCCGCTGTCCGTTGTCGTTCATTCTGCCCACGCCAAAAGGTCCAAGACAGGAGGGCCAGGAGTCGTGGTCAGCACCCACTCTGGCATTGAAGTCTCCAAGGAGAATGAGTTGTTCAGAGTTGGGGATGATCCTGACAGTTGTTGCGAGATTCTCGTAGAACTCGTCTTTTTGCCTCTGGTGTGGCTGTCTGTGTTGGGGCATACACACTGACGAGGGTGACTGGGCATTCAGTGGTGTTCAGGCGGAGGTGAGGAGTCGTGCAGAGCCAGTGCTGCCCGGTTCCACCATCTTCAGCAAAGTGTTCTTCACTGTGAAGCCCACTCCGTGTTCCCTGTGTTCGTCACTGCCCTTTCCCTGCAGTAGAACGTGTAGTCCTTCTCTCTCTGTTGTGCCTGCATCAGCTAACCGTGTTTCCTGGAGAGTGGCGATATCCACTCCCAGTCTCTTCAGCTCATTATTGATGATGGCAGTCTTCCTGGGTGTCGTTGATGTCCTTGAGGTTAGCAGCGAGGTCCTGTCATCAGAGTGCGGACGTTCCAAGTTCCCAGTTTTTAGAGTTGTCTCTTTTGTTTTATTGTCTTGCCTGGGTGCGAAGGTTCTCAGCCTGCTGTTTTGATTTCTCCTTATCCCCCATGCACCCAATGAGGAAAGCAAGCTGTGCGGGACAACACCTTATTGGCTGGGGGCTGCCCAGCTTGAGGCGGGGGGCGGTAGCTGTCCAGTGAGATCTGATGATCCCTCCCACCGTCAGGAACAACCCCTGGCGCCACGCTCTACGCCATTTGAGCAGTGGCTTATAACCGTAACTGTCATTCCCCGTGTTTTGCTACGCCAAAGGCGAAGCTGGAGTGTCCTCTCCAGTGATCCGGTGTTCTACTCTTCCACGTTGGGCGTTGGTAGGATTCAAGCCTGGGGCAGAAGATATGGAGGACAAGATGTTGCCCATTGCAGCATGTCCCCCCTCTCCACGTCACTGATGAATCCAAAGGAACAGCAGGGCTGCTACAGTTTGGCACCAGCGCCGTTGCAAGGAGCTGCCAGAACGATGTTGAGCACAACATAGAACTGCCCTTAGGGGCTCCGACTCCTGATTTTTCCTCAGGGTTGACTCCCGAAGCCTTTTCCCGTGACCGGGTATGCCGCAAGGCAGCAGAGGTTTGAAATCAGGGTTTACCTTCCCCTAGATGGGCTACCTTCCCAGGTTGACGAGCCACCATCTACCCGAAGCATCTGGTTTTAAGGCGCCAGAGATCCGCCCCTCGCCCCCTTCTCCTATTAGTAAAAGCAGTTCCGCCGGGCTTAGAGACTAAACCACACGGGCAGGCTAGGAGTTGGACTTAGTTGTCAGAGGCTTTTCGAGACGCACGCCATAAGGAGCATTTTATGAGCACTGGGAGCTTAACCCCAGTGCCGCTCCTGGCTATGACAACCTTGAACCCATAGTGTATTAAGACTCAGGATAAGGTATGTTTTCATCCTTAATTCCTTATACCAAATAAGGCATTTTCATTATTTTGCATCTTTTTTTTGTTTTGTTTTACTACATCATATGGATTGTCCTGGCTGATTTATTCTCAACATTGAAGTATGCTATCCCTCCCAGCACAAATTGGTTGAAAAGACGACTTTTCCAGCTGTCTAAATAATGTAGGGTTTTGGTTGAAAAGTGAAAGATTCAATTCAACTTTATTTATGTAGGCAGCATTTCACAACAACAGTCATCCCATAGCACTATCAAACTGTAGGGAAAAAAAAACCCACAATTGCCAAACAATGCCTGCAATCACATGGTTCCCCTGTGAGCAAGCACTGGCAATGGTGGAGAGTGTTTATGTATTGACAGCTAAGAGCTGTCCTTAATGGCTACCATAGTATTCTGCCCCTGTCCTACATTACCTGTGTAAGATACATGTGTGGTTGTTCCTGTTCGTACAATGCACAATACAGTTATATGCCGATACTCTGGTCTCCTCTTTATAAGTTATTACCCTCATACTCGAGTGAGTATATACAGTAACAAAACTGGCAACGAGGGTGAGCATCCTCACATTGTGTTTGTTGTTTTCTTGATGGAGAAAGTACGCTGCACGACATCTTGCCAATCGCTAATTGCTAACTGCTAGCCCCAGTTGTGTGCAACTACATGTGTGTGTGGATGCTCAGAGCAGAGACAGAGCGGCTGCTGTAGGGTAGGAAAGGAGCCTCTGTTGAGGAAAAGGACTGCTGAAAGAAGACGTGGGACAGTAAGGAAAAGTAACTGTTGAATAATGCTGGTCCTGGTCAGAACTATAGAACCATTTGATGAGAATGCTGAACAGTGGAGGTCCATATATGGGAAAGATTTGAGTACTTTGTACTTGCAAATGGAATCATATCTGACATTTTGGCGCCAACTTTCCTAAGTGGCATGGTAGGGAAGACCTTCATTTACTATGCAGCCTGGTGTGACCTCAAAATCCTGGAGATAAATCCTACGATGAGTGCAAATTCTAGGAAATCGCTACTCACCAAAACCACTGATCATTGCATGCGGTTTAGATTTCACAAGAGAAATCAAGAAGAAGGTAAATGTATTTCCAAGTTTGTGGCTGTACTCAAACATTATCTGAACATTGTGACTTTGGTCATTTGCTAAGTGATATCATATGTGACAAAGTAGTGTGGGGTCTTCGTAGTGACGCTACACAGAAACAATTACTTACTGAGGTAAATCTGTCACTAGAAAAGGCCATATAAATCAGCATGTCTATGGAGATGGCTGCTCATGGAGTGAAACAATTAAGTGTTTCAATCCATGTTCATAAACTATCCACTGAAAATAAAAGTAAAATGTGGAGCAAGCCATGCTACTGGTATGGAAAGGCTGGACACCAAGCGGCAGAATGCTGGTGTAAAGACTTAGACTGCAGACAGTGTGAGAAGAAAGGCCACATTGAATGTGCATGCAAAGGTAAAATGACACAAGCAGAAGAAGAAACATGTCAACAAAACTGAACATGAAGAAAATGGAAAGAATGATTGTGATGTGAACACTGTTCATGTCTTATCTGTTACTGACTATGATGATGGATACTGGGTAATGCCACTGTTAGAGACCAAAGCAGTACGAATGCAAGATGACACTGGTACACGTGTGACCACGGTATCAGAAACCATATACCAGGAGAAACTAAGTCATCATATGCTGAAAAAGACTAAACTGAAATTCAGGACCTACACTGGTGAACCAGTTGCTGTGTTAGGAGTCATGGACGTGACAGTGGGACACAACAAACAAGAAGAGACTCTTCCACTGTACGTCATTATAGGATATTGTCCAGCCTTGCTTGGGCATGAGTGGTTAAACAAGCTAAAACTGCCTGGCGAGAAGTGTTCTTGCTTAAAGACAGAGAGAAAAACTCACTGCAGGAGATCTTACAAAGGCACTCAAGTTTTCCGTGACAAACTTGGCAGCATAAAGAACATTACAGCTGGTGGTGAAACCAGGAAGCACACCCAAGTGTTTTGAAGGCTAGACCTGTTCCGTATGCCATCAGAACTAAAGTAGCGGCAGAACTGGACAGGTTGGTGGAAAGTGGAGTATTGGAACCCGTCACCACGAGAGAATGGGCGATACCAATTGTTCCTGTCATGAAAAAGGATGGTACTCCAAGAATTTGCGGTGACTTTAAAGTGACTGTCAACCCTGTTTGACGGTAGAGCAATACTCATTGCCTCTTATTGATGATCTCTTTTCAGGTCTTGCTGGAGGTCAGAAGTTCAGTAAGATAGATTTATGTCAAGCATACTGTATCTACAGATGTCCATGGCTCCTGAGTCAAAAGAGCTGCTAACCACTGTAACACATAAGGGTCTGTATAAATACCAAAGGCTTCCTTTGGAGATGACTTCAGCCCCTGCTCTTTTCCAGAGAGTGATGGACCAAACTCTGAGTGGATTACAAGGAGTCCAGTGTTACTTAGACGACCTGCTTGTCACAGGATCAGATGAGCAACCACATCTGAAGAACTTGGATGCCACATTACAATGACTGGAAGAGTACAGATTGAGACTCCGAAAAGACAAGTCTGACTTCTTCAAACCTTCTGTTGAATATTTGAGACATGTGACAGATAGCAAGGGACTCCACAAAGCACCATCAAAGATAAAGGCTACAGTGGATGCTCCATCCCCAACAAATGTGAGTCATTTGAGATCATTCCTTGGCTTACTGACATACTATGCTAGGTTTGCGCCGAACCTTGCTAACAAGTTAAAGTCACTACATGAGCTGCTGAACAAATCAAAAGCAAGGAAGTGGACTGATGAATGTGAAAAAGCGTTCGGGGAGGAAAAAATGGCATTTCTCAGTCGGAGGCTCTGACACATTTTGACCCCGAACTTCCACTTCAGCTAGCATGTAATACCTTACCTTATGGGGTGGGTGCAGTTGTATTGCATATCATGCCATCAGGTGAAGAGAGATCTATTGCCTTCACATCACGAACATTAAGTAAAGCAGAAAGTAATTATGCACAGATTGAGTGTGAAGCACTGTCGATTGTATTTGGAGTGTAGAAATTTCATTGCTATCTTTTTGGCAGGAAATTCACGCTGCCTCAAACAGGGATTCAATTCAATTCATTTCAATTGAATTCAACTTTATATAGCGCCATTTCACAACAACAGTCATCTCATAGCACTTTCAGCTGTAGGGGAAAACCCCACAATTGCAGAAAGGCCCCAACAATCAGGCGATCCTCTTTGAGAAAGCACTTGGCGATGGTGGAGAGGAAAAACTCCCTTTTTGCAGGAAGAAACCTCCGGCAGAACCAGGCTCAGGAAGGGGCAGTCATCTGCTGCGACTGGGTGGGGGGTGAGTGGATAGAGAAGAAGAAGAAAAGAACAGGCATGTAGAGAGCAAACAACACAACAGGGACTCAATCTATGGGACAGAACAAACAGATGTTAATGACCAGCAAAAATAGTTCATTGAGAGTGAAGAAAGGAGTGATGCCCAGTGCATTGTTGGAGGTCCCCCAGCTGTCTAAACCTATTAGCAGCATAACTAAGGGAGGGTTTGGGGTCACCTGATCCCACCCTAAGTATAGGCTATGTCAAAAAGGAAGGTTTTAACCCCTGGTACAGACAACCTCCTGTTACCCATACAGTGAAGATACTGTGTAGTCCAAAGACGCGGAGGATGCTCTGAAGGACTGTTTTGAATCCACTGTGTGGGAGCAGCTCTGGGATCCACATGGTGAGGACACTGATGGCCTCACACACACCATCACAGATTACATCAATTTCTGTTTGGAGAACACCGTACCCACCAAAACCATACGGTGTTTCTCAAACAACAAATCCTGGATCAACCCTGAGATAAAGATGCTTCTGCAGCAGAGTGACGACAGCAGTGCCTGGAGAGGCCTCAAAACTATCTCTGGGCATCAGAATACTGTACCTCCTCCCAGGCTGTGGTGGGTAGGGAGTGGGTGAATGACCTGAACCTGTTCAACAGGTTTGATCAACTGCCTTCTTTTCTGCCTACCCACCAACCCCTGCTGCCACCACCTTCATCTCCCCTGTCCACTGCCCTCCCTCCACCCCACCTTACATAACCCAGCTGTCAGTGCACATTCCCTGCTGTTTTTTTCCCTCACAAATTCACCCCCCCCCCCAGCACACAGCCCCCTTACCTCAGTCTGTCCCTCACTAAGACCCAGGTGAGAGCTGATCTGAAGATCAAGGTGAGGAAGGCTGCAGGTCTGGATGGCATCAGTTCAAGGTCCCTCAAGTTCTGTGCAGATGAGCTATGTGGGATTGTGGAGCATATCTTCAATCTGAGCCTGAAGCTAGGGAGGGTACCACAGCTGTGGAAAACATCCTGCGTGGTACCCATGCTGAAGACTTTGCATCCCAAAGACCTGAATAGCTACAGACCGGTGGCCCTCACATCACACCTAATGAAAACCCTGGAGAGGCTGCTCCTCGCCCACCTCCGCCGCCTGTTTAGACCAGCAATGGACCCACTTCAGTTTACCAGCATGGCATCAGGGTGGAGGATGCAGTGATCTTCCTCCTACATTGTTCCCTATCCCACCTGAAGAACCTTGGGAACACTGTAAGGATCATGTTCTTTGATTTCTCCAGTGCTTTCAATACCATCCAACCAGTGATTCTGAGGGACAAGCTGCTGTGTGCAGGGGTGGACCAGCACCTGTCATCGTGGATCCTGGACTACCTCACGATCCTGGACTACTTCACAGACCGACCAGAGTTTGTGAAGACTCAGGACTGTGTGTCTGACACCATCATCTGCAGTACGGGGGCCCCCCAGGAAACAGTTCTGGCTCTCTTCCTATTCACCCTTTACACTGCTGACTTTACACACAACACACCACACTGCATCTAGAGAAGTTCTCTTATGACTCTATGATCATCGGCCTCATCTCTGAGGGGGATGACGCTGAGTACAGAGGACTTATCCAGGACTTTGTGGATAGGTGCCTGCAGAATTGCCTCCAGATCAATGCAAGTAAAACCAAAGAACTGGTGGTGGACTGCTGCAGGTGTGGACAACTCCCTACAGCACTGGTAAATATACAGGGAACATTGAGATGGTGACATCTTACAAGAACCTGGGTGTTCACCTGAACAATAAACTGGACTGGACACACAACACCAAAGTGCTCTACAAGAAGGGGAAGCACAGGCTGTGCCTCCTGAGGAGACTCTTTTTAAGTGCAGGGGGCACTCCTGAAGACCTTCTATAATTCTGTGATAGCATCAGCACTTACGTATGGAGATGTCTGCTAAAAAAACAGCTCTGTTCTGGAGCGACACCTCGATCAAATGAAGGAGATAGGAGAGAGGAGGATGGTGGCTAAACTCTCATCTCTGTTGAAGTCCGAGTCCCACTCCATGCCGGACATGCTGAACGCACTGAGAAGCTCATTTAGTGGTAGGCTGTGCCATCCTAAGTGCTCGAGGGAGAGGTTCCACAAGTACTTCCTACCTACGGCTGTCAGGCTGTATAATTTAAATACTGCTCAAAGAGGCTGTATTAAATGTTACAACTCTGCACAATAGAGATTGTCCCCTCCAATACACAACTAAGATAATTATAATTATTATCAAGGGTAGCAACAACACTGTTGTTGCACAACAGCACTTGTTTCAGATTGTTCCAGATAATATGTAACAAACATTATGCCAAATATCAGACTGTGAAAATAGCTGTTAAAAATAGTACAAAGCACTTTTAACAAAGACTCGCAGTGGTTATATATTTGACTTTTGAGAGACAAACCACCACCACCATCACCAATGATAATATACTGTATGTGGCCCTGATAATATATGTGGGCGATTGGTAAAGTCCTGTGCACATGAACTGAGTCTTGTATTTCATTACATTTTCAATAAGTCCTTACAGACACAGCATGTGCCTAAGATCTGGAAAGATGCCATGGTTGTTTCCGTTCCAGTGTTGTCACCACTACTCTTCATCCTGTATACAAACATGTGTCGGAGCAGACATGACAACAGACACATCATAAAGTATGCTGATGATTCAGTTATTGTCAGTCTCCTCCAGGATGGTGAGAGTGGCCACGGCTCAGTAGTTAATGATTTTGTTCACTGGTGTGAGGATTCCTACCTGCAGCTGAATACGACAAAAACTAAAGATATGATTATTGACTTTAGGAGGAAAACTCCCAGACACAAAGTGACCATACTAAAAGGCCAGACCACTGAATATGTACAATCCTACAAATATCTTGGGACGATTATTGATAGTAATTTAAACTTTGAAGAGAACTGTGAAAGGGTGTGCAAAAAGGGTCAGCAACATTTGCATTGTTTGAGGGAACTTGCATGCTTCCAAATTGACCGAACCATAATGACAATGTTTTATCGGGCTTTTATTGAATCTGTTTTATCCTTTTCTTTAGTGTCATGGTTTGGTCAGATAAAACTGAAACAGAGGAAATCCTTGGATCAGGTAGTCAGATGGTCCAGTCGTTTGCTTGGTGAGTCACAGCTGAGCCTGACATCCTTGTACACCAGACAGGTACAGAAGATTGTTACCTCCATTTTAAATGATGACTCCCACCCTTTGCACTGCCACTTTCAACTTCTTCCCTCAAGACGGAGGTTTGCTGTCCCAAAAAGCAAAACCCAGCACTACAAAAACAGCTTTGTTCCTGCTGCTGTCAGAGAGTTGAACAAGTTGTAACAATATATTGCACATAATTCATTGGGCGCATGCGCACGCAGCGACCGGCAGCTGGTGAAAAAAGTCCGTCGTCTGTGTGTCTGTTTTTACGCACTTTAATGTGTTTTTAACAAAATTATCTGTGTCGTTTCTGTCCTGGAATGTTTGTGGACTGTATGGCGAAGAGCTCCCTGGTTCCATCAATATGGATTTCCTCCCCATTTTTGCACTGCTGCTGTTTTTCTGCTGGCTCTGTGTCTGTGAGGTGAGTGCGATCGTGATCATGCCATGGAGAATACAATATTCCAGGGACATGTTGCTACATTTAAACACGGATGATGCCGCATCTGTGAGTGAGTCTGTGCCGCAACTGCCGGACTTTATTTTGAGAGACATTCATGGTCACAGCGATGAAAAGAGAGACAAGAGAAGGAAGCGCAGAAAGCGTGGAGGCTTAAAACTACGCCTGAGGAAACGTCAGTTTGGTAACATTCCTCTTCCTTCCATGATTTTTGGGAACGTACAATCTCTGAGGAACAAGGTGGATGAAATTCAAGGAAATGTGCGCTACCAGAAAGACTTTAAGATCTGCTGTGTCATGGCTTACACGGAGTCTTGGCTTACTGCGCATGACCAGGATAATAATACAATATGACAAAATAGGTTGGTCTGTGCAGTTCTAAGTAAAACAGGCTTTTTTCACATGAATATCCGACATTTTCATGAGCGCCACGTCACCAATTGTGTCAGTGGCTGGAAACCCCCCCGGCCATATTGTAACGTCATCGACAGAACACAGCGCTTGGCTGCCGATTGTACACACAGGATGGAAGTGGTAGAAAAGATCGACGATGGTTCCAGCACATGTAGTCTGGAATTGGTTTGTGTTGTCCAATCTTCAGACGATTATAGTTCCGAAGAATGGGATGATAATGAAGAATCTGGGGGCGTCAAACCATATAGGTTTGAGCCGTGCCAAGCGGGCATTGTGCCTAGCGAGTCAGACTCAGTGACAGTCAGCTGTTCATGTTTTGTGTGCATCATCTGCCATGTTGTCAGCCAGTCAATATTGCCAACACTATCACGACGTGTTAGCCACTCCACACAGCCATGGTTCTGTTGTGACCTTGTAATGATGTCAGCTCTGGGGCGCAACCGTGGTTAACACGTTTCCTCTTCATGTTCGCTGGGCGATGTCGGCCCCAAACGCCAACTGTTTGTGTTTCTGTGTATTTTTGTAAGTCTTCACCTTTTGGGATCAGTCTTTATATTCAATACATGTGCTGTGGTGAATCCTACGCATAAATCCATTCATCACAACCCTCCATGCGCTCTTACGCAGGGCATGGAGAGGGAGGATGAAATAACAAGGATTTACATGCAGGGTTCACCACAGCACATTTAATACAGAACGACAGACAATTCAATTCAATTCAATTCAATTCAACTTTATTTATATAGCGCCATTTCACAACAACAGTCATCTCATAGCACTATCAACTGTAGGGAGGACCCCCACAGTTGCAGAAAGACCCCAGCAATCAGGCGATCCCCTGTGAGCAAGCACTTGGCGACGGTGGAGAGGAAAAACTCCCTTTTAACAGGAAGAAACCTCCAGCAGAACCAGGCTCAGGGAGGGGCAGTCATCTGCTGCGACTGGCTGGGGGGTGAGGGGATAGAGAAGAAGAAAAGAACAGACATGTAGAGAGCAAACAGCATGATGGGGACTCAATCTATGGGAGAGAACAAACAAATGTTAATGACCAGCAAAAAAAAAATATTTCATAGAGAGTGAGGAAAGGAGTGAGGCCCAGTGCATTACTGGAGGTCCCCCGGCTGACTAAACCTATTAGCAGCATAACTAAGGGAGGGTTCAGAAAACACATGATCCCTCCCTAATTGTAGGCTATATCAAAAAGGTAGGTTTTAGCCCTATTCTTAAAAACAGAGATCGAGTCTGACTCCCGAATCCAGATTGGCAGCTGATTCCACAGGAGAGGAGCTTGATAACTGAAGGCTCTGCCTCCCATTGTACTTTTGGAGATTCTAGGTATTACAAGTAAACCTGCATTTTGGGAGCGTAGTGCTCTGTTAGGATGATACGGTAGTATCAGATCTTTTAAATAAAAAGGAGCCTGATTGTTTAGAGCTTTGTAAGTAAGAAGAAGGATTTTAAACTTAATTCTAAACTCTATGGGAAGCCAATGAAGGGAGGCCAGAACCGGAGAGATATGATCTCTCTTTCTAGTACCTGTTAAAACTCTTGCTGCAGCATTTTGGATCAGCTGAAGACTTTTTAAAGATGTTTTAGGACAGCCTGATAATAAAGAATTACAATAATCTAATCTCGAGCTAACAAAAGCGTGGATCAGCTTCTCAGCATCACTCTGAGACAAGATGCTCCTAATCTTGGCAATATTACGCAAATGATAGAAGGCAGTCTTAGAAACAAATTTAATATGTGAATTGAAGGACAAATCCTGATCAAAAATAACTCCAAGGTTCCTCACAGAGCTATTAAGAGAAAGAGTAACTGCATCAAAACTGAAAGTTTGATTTGGAAAGGAATTTCTAAGGTTTTTTGGACCAACAAGAATGACTTCAGTCTTATCTGAATTTAATAGCAGGAAATTACAAGTCATCCAAACTTTGATTTCCTTAAGACAGGCTTCTAACTTGGCTAATTGATTAGTATCATCTGGCTTCATTGACAGGTATAATTGTGTGTCATCTGCATAACAGTGAAAATGTATACAGTGCTTTCTAATAATGTTGCCTAACGGAAGCATATATAAACTAAAAAGAGTAGGGCCAAGCACAGATCCCTGTGGAACTCCATGACTAAGCTTTGAGCTGAGAGAAAACTCATCATTTACATGAACAAACTGGAACCTATCAGATAAATAAGATCTAAACCACTGCAACGAAGTTCCATTAAGTCCAACATAGTGTTCTAATCTATCAAAAAGGTGAAATGTACAAAAAACACAAACACACTTACTGATGCCGTTCGGGAGCCGGCATCGCCCAAAGAACGAATGAGAGGAGACGTGTTAGCCACAGGTGCGCCCCAGAGCTGACATCGTGCATAAAAGTGCACGAGGAGGCTTATGACAGTTGGAGCTGAAGCGTGTGATGTAGTCTTTCATGGCCTGCTGTTTATCTAAGCTTGCAGCACAACGCGAAGGGATAGCCGTAAAATTAAAACAAGAAACCAGAGAAACTGTGAGCTACAAAGCTGCTGTCATTCCAGTCAACAACACTGGAGTCCGTTCTGTCACTGTCGTCGTGGGGGTGCCGCCCGTAATCCGGTGGGCGGCACCACAGTCCAGTCAGCGGCTGCGGTTTTATGATAACTAGTTTTTGCAGGCGTGGTTGTAAATATTATATTGATCAGCAACAATGACTTTTGGGTTTACACAACATCCTAAAAAATGTCAAAATCGTGCCATCAGCCCTTTAAGGCTGCATGTCCACCAGATGCGTTTTTTGTTGCCCGACCGCCCTGAGTATTTTTTTTTTTCAGCGTTTGTGTGCTGCCCTCTGGGGAAAAAAAAGTCTGTGTCCCGCTTCCCAGCAATAGCTTGTCACTCTCAGCTCACCACTTCTGCTTTGCCCATCGAGACTTTTTTAATAGCAGTATCAACAGTCTCTAAATAACAATGTACAGGAAACACAATCTGGCATTTGCAGCAGCTCTGGATGACAAATTTGATGAAACGGAAAAGGAAATCAGAGTCTGGATATATGACATCAACAGGTCGAGAAATCGGCTGGGAGAGTACCACCGTCTTGTGCAGGAGTTGCGACTTGGTGGTGCCCATTTCAAAGAGTATTTTAGATGACTAGGAGTCAGTTTTAAATTTTGATCATGATAGCCTTTTAGCGTCAGATCAGACAATACCAGATTGTTTGATACAGTGAGTATCTGCCTCTCCTCCGCAATCATATCAGTTGTCTTCTTCCACTATGTCCCGCCCTTCCTCAATTCTGATTGGCTGCTTAGAAAGGTCTGACTTTGACGAGCTCAGCTGCAGTCTGAAAAGTTGGACATTTTGAATGCCCTGAGTGCCGCGACAAAAAACGGCCACCGCCGAGAGCGTTTCAGCACCGTAAGCGCTGGACTACATAGAGTATGAATGGAAAATAGCCGCCCACAGCTGAAAAAAGTGTTTGTTGGACACGCAACCTAATGTCACTGGACAGACAAAAAGTGAGTAAAAACACCCTAAATGTGTTCAGAACTACAAATTAACTTTGTTCTGTTGATTCTTGGTTTGTTTTAATTTTGCCATTTAAACAGGCCATCAGCAACTGACAGTGAAGAAACATTTGCATCCCACTCTGTAAAACAGGGCAGGTGTGGCGGGGGTTTGCACATGCGCAATTCACTTGCAATCTGGACCTGAGTGGTGTGGCTCTCCTCTCCTCTGACTGCTGCAGTGTTGTGTTGCGAGATGTACAATAGTTTTAGGTGAGATACAATATACGATGATGTAGAAGAGCTTGAAATGATGAGGCGATTTGATATATAAACCAAAGTTTATTTATCAGCTCTCCTAACAAGTCTCATTCAGTGCAGAGGTAGCAGAAGGAAAAGAGACCGAATACCTCCGGCTCACTGACTTTATACTTGCACATAACAATTCAATTCAATTCAATTCAATTCAACTTTATTTATATAGCGCCATTTCACAACAACAGTCATCTCATAGCACTATGAGACAAAAGACATGCATAACAAAGGCTGACATCCCTCATTATCTTAATCCCCCCATTGTCTTGGTATTTCCTCTCCTCGCCCAGGGGGTGAGGGTAGCTCCTCCGGTCTCCACCGCAGTGTCTGGGAACGTCTTTGTTCTTCACTTGGCGGTTGAGAGCCTTTGTCCTTTCAGAGGTGTGAAGTTGCTTTACATATGTAATTACCAAACATTTCCACATGCTTCAACATATGTAGGTTATGGAATATATGATTAATATAGCCCACAGCCCCCCCCCAAACGACTAAGAAAAGACAATAGAAAGGTTCACAGTCTAAGATAATTACTATGACATACTAAGTGTTACATCTCTTGCCACAGAAGAAACTTTCCAGCAGCCATGCCCCTAAGAGAGTTCAGTGGTAATCATAACAGCATAGTAAAATCATAAGTCAGTCCTAAACTGTTGCAGCACAATTAGTGAACAATTGTGGAGTGGTTTGCATCAGTCCCTGTGCTGTCTGGGTTTTAATCTTCTCCCAAAACTGCTGTGGGTTCGTTTAGGCGTCCTGCTGGGACCTTCTTGTGAGGAATCTGCAGCGTGGGAAGGAGAGTGGTTAATTGTTCCCTGCAGGGGGGCTGAGTCTTTTCTCTTGGGAGGTCTACCCCGCCGAGGTGCTCTCGCCAACTGTGCAGGCTCGTCTTTCAACAAGAAGGCAAGTTTAAGTCTGTCAATGCTGACTGTTTCTTTTCTATCCCCAAAATCAAGCACAAAGTGTTTATCACCATGTTCCAGCACTCTGAATGGCCCATCGTATGCTGGGCGGAAAGTTGGTTTTAAAGCTTCATGCCTAACAAAAACGAACTCGGCGTTTTTTAAAGCTTGAGGGACAAAAACCCGTGGAAAGGAGTGATGAGCTGGACCGGGGAGAGAGTTCGGTCCGTTGCTGCCTAAAAACCTTGGGACTGGAAGATGCCCTGGCTCTGGGTTCTCTGGTAAAAATTCACCTGGGAGCCTGAGAGGCTGTGCAAAAACTAATTCTGCCGGAGAGGCGTCTAGATCCTCTTTAGGCGCAGCACGCAACCACAATAAAACCCAGGGAAGTTTATTTACCCAATTTGTATCCGTTAGTGAGGCTCTGAGGGCAGCCTTTAAAGACCTGTGAAAACGCTCGCATAACCCATTAGTCTGAGGGTGATAAGCGGTGGTGCGGTGAATTGTTGCCCCTAAGCTGCTGGACATGGCTGACCAAAGCTCTGAGACAAATTGAGGCCCCCTATCTGACGTGATGTCCGATGGGACGCCGAAACGTGCTACCCAGTTTGTTAAAAAGAAGCGAGCGACTTCCTCCGCTGTGGTTGCCGCTAGAGGGACTGCCTCTGGCCAGCGCGTGGTGCGGTCTATCATTGTTAACAGGTGTGTGAAACCCTGGGAGGAAGGTAGTGGTCCCACGAGGTCGACATGAACGTGGTCGAACCTTCTAGCAGGGATTGGAAAAGGCTCCAGAGGGGCTTTTGTGTGTCTGTGTATTTTGGCGCGCTGACAAGAAATGCAAGTTTTTGCCCATTCTTTTACGTTTTTGCGCAGGCCTGGCCACACAAACTTTTCGGCGACCATTTTAACCGAGGCGCGCACACCTGGGTGCGCGAGGGAGTGAATTGCGTCGAAAATACGGCGGCGCCATGTAGCTGGTACTAACGGGCGAGGTCGGCCGGTTGAAACATCGCATATTAGGGGGGGCACGCCGTCGCGTAAACCCTTTTTCTCCAGCCTTAACCCTGTTGGTCCAGACAGGAGTGCGCGCACGTCCGCGTCACTGCTTTGTTCCTCTGCCATGGCTGCATAATCTATCCCTGCATGGATAGGTGCTGCGTATGTGTCTGCATTAGTGAAGAGTTCTGCTGCTGAGGCAGTATAATCTGTCTCCTCGCGCTCTGGTGATGTCACAGCGCGAGAGAGGCAGTCTGCTACCACGTTAAGTTTGCCTGCCACGTGTCGAATGTCTGTGGTGAACTCTGAAATCGCAGCCAGCTGTCTTTGTTGCCTGCCTGACCATGGTTCTGAAATTTTAGCCATAGCAAAGGTGAGCGGTTTATGGTCTACAAAAGCCGTGAAACTCCGCCCTTCTAACCAGAACTGGAAGTGGCGGATGGATAAATGAAGCGCTAGCAGCTCCCTGTCAAAAGTGCTGTATTTACGCGCAGTTTGGTTTAGCGATTTGCTAAAGAATGCTAAAGGTTGCCAGATCCCGCTGACATGCTGTTCTACAACTGCCCCTATAGCCAGGTCCGAAGCGTCTGCGGTTAGCGCGATGCGGGCCGAGGGATCTGGGTGAACTAACAATGTTGACATGGTTAGGGACCCAGGAGACAGACACTGACACGAGCAGATAGTGACAATAATCTTTATTTTATAGTGAGTGAGTGTAATGCGAGTGTGAGTGCGAGGATATCGTTCTGGTCACTGGAGCTGAGCGACCTGGACGGAGACCCGGCAACCCTGGAACAGATAAGCAGAGAACAATTACTAATGCTCCACACTAGCGAAGAGCTGCAGGTAATAAGGCTTACTTGAGTGCAGCACAGGCTTCGCCCTGCTGAGTTCCAGCGGCCGTGCAGCGTGGAGGTGAAGGTGTCCGTGAACGTGCTGGGGTTTTCACCCATGGCTGTGACAATGGCAATCCTGACGATGACGCCGGCTGTGACTCCACAGACCGGGATGACGATGATCCTGACGATGACGCCGGCTGTGACTCCACAGACCGGGATAACGATGATACAGATGATGATGCAGACAAAGACGAGGTTAGTGACTCCACACACAGTGGCAATGACGACACAGCTGACGCTGATGACAGTGATTCCACCGATAACGTTGGCCAATACTCCTGTAATTGATACAGTAATAGTTCTGGCAATTGAGGAGCAAGACGTACCGGTAGGCGTGGTGGTAGCGAGCCGCTACGAAGACGTGATGGCGTTACCCCGTCAGCTGGGGACGCAGGTCCGCCGCCAAGGTGGTCCACCTGTGCACAGGGGTATAGGTTTGGGGTTGAGTAACAAACAGTGCGCTTACTTGCTTGTCGCTGGGAGGAGTTCCTGGATGAAGCAAGTGAAGCTCTTGACGAGACAAACGAGGTTCCAGACGAGACAGACAAAGTTCCTGACGAGACAGACAAAGCTCTTGACGAGACAGACGAAGTTCCTGACGAGACAGACAAAGCTCTTGACGAGACAGACAAAGTTCCAGACGTGACAAGAGATATTCTTGACGAGACCAGAGAGCGGAGTGCAGGTTCATTCTCCGTTGAGGAAGACAGACGACTCCGTGCCGGGCTGTCAGCGACACTGGCTTTTAACAGCCGTTGATTCACACCTGTTGGTCTGTGGCAGCTGGGGCTAATGACACTAATGACGGCCCAGAGGCCGCCATGACAAATGTGGTGTTAGCTAGAGCGCTCTTTACTTCCGCGAAGGCGTGTTCGCGCTCCGGGGTCCATTCGACCGTGTTGGAAGCTTTCTTTTTTTTGAGCGCGTCATATAGTGGCTGCATGAGCTGAGCTGCGTGGGGGAGGAAACAGTTGTAAAAATTAACCATTCCTAAAAATTCTTGTAGCGATTTGACCGTCTGTGGCCGTGGGAAACTTTTTATCGTGTGAACTTTGTCTGGAAGTGGAACTGCACCCTTCGGAGAGACTTTGTGTCCTAAAAAATCAATTTGTGACACGCCGAATTTGCATTTGGCTGGATTGATTATTAGCCCGTGCTCTTCTAGCCTCTGAAAAACCGTAGTGAGGTGCTGCTCGTGTTCTTCCTCAGACGAGCTGGCTATCAGCATGTCGTCGAGGTAGACGAAGACAAAAGGAAGGTCGCGTAAGACCGCGTCCATCATTCGTTGAAAAGTTTGAGCAGCGCCTTTGAGGCCGAAAGGCATTCGCAGAAATTCAAAAAGGCCGAAAGGGGTTATTACAGCTGTTGTAGGAATGTGCTCCGCTCGGACTGGGACTTGATGATAACCGCGGACTAAGTATTTTTGAAAAAATGCGCGCACCCGCCAGATGTAGTGAAAAATCTTGAATGTGAGGAATTGGGTAGCGGTCATGCGCTGTAGCATTGTTTAATCTGCGGTAATCTCCGCACGGTCTCCAAGAACCGTCGGATTTCGGAACCATGTGAAGTGGCGAGGCCCAAGGGCTCTTCGAGCGTCTAACAATGCCCAATTTTTCAAGGGTCGTAAACTCGTCCTGTGCTATGTTGAGCTTGGCCGCGTCTAAGCGGCGAGCTTTGGCAAATACGGGTGGGCCCGTTGTGGGAATAAAGTGTTCAACCCCGTGTTTAGCCACAGTGGCTGAGAATTTGGGAATTGTGAGTGCTGGAAATTGGGTGAGGAGTTGCTCAAACTTACCTCCTGCCGTGGTGACGTTAGCCTGCACAGGTGGTGGAGAAACTCGAGCTGAGCATGGAATAGAAGCAAAGGACAGTGCATTAACCAAGCGCCTATTTGCTAGATCCACTAATAACCCATGTGCACACAAAAAATCTGCACCTAACAAGTTAAACCTCACCGCAGCTACAACAAATGTCCATCTGTAGTTGCGGCCGTGGATGTGGAGGTGCAGGCTCTTTTCGCCGAAAGTGTCGATGTTAGAGCCGTTGGCTGCCACCGCTCCGTTGCCCCGGGTGCCCATAGCTCGATCTGCGTGGGAGGGCGTGACGAAACTCAGCTGAGCTCCTGTGTCGATGAGGAACTGCTTGCTGGTGTGTCCATCCGTCACATACAACAGCTTATTCTTCTCGCCGAGAACCGCTGCCGTTAACGGCTCTCGGCTTTGGTGTTTAAATTTGCAGGGGGGAACACATTTGTGAGCCTTCTCGGCGAAACGGTGGTGATAATAACAGACGTCGCTCCGTCTGTTACGTTTTGGCCGTGTCGCTGTCACCGCGGGCTGGATCTGCTCAGTGGGTTGTGGCTCTTCGTGGTTCTGGGCATCAGCGTTGAGGTCTGCGGATGCTGCTGTGGGTGTCTGCTCCTTGCAGGTGTTGACGAGCAGTTGAGCTTTGTTGGCGAGCACGCGGAAGTCTTGCTGGGTGCTGCATTTCATGTTGGTGAGTGTCCCTCTCATGTGTGGCGGCAGCGTGCTGAGGAATATGAATTGGAGGAGGAACTTGTCGTTTTCTTCTTCTTTAAGCTGCAGCAAATCCTCCATGAGGGCTTTAGGCTTGCACCCTCTGTGGCCGTAGACCGCCAGGATCTTCTCGGCTCTCTCTTCAGCTGAGGGGACGTAATTTGCCACGATGGTTGCTTTCAGTATTTCATACTTGTCTTGGGCCGGCGGCCGCTGGATCATGCTCCGCACACACCTCGAAGTGGCGTTTGGAGACGATATGATAGAATTTTGTATCGTCAGCCGTGATGCCCGCCAGTGCAAACTGGGCTTCAGCTTGCTGAAACCACGAGGCGGGGTCTTCTTGCCAGAAGTCTGGCAGCTTGACAGCGACAGCATTCGTGTATACCATCACTGCTGTGTCCACAGGGTGAGAGTGCCTTGCTTCGGCTCTCACAGCGGTGCTGGTGCTCGGTTGAGCCCTCTCAATCCCTTCTGCCGGGGGGGAAAGACGTCCATCTGTTCCCCTGTCTGCGTGGGCGCTGGCGTCTGCCTGGGTCGCCACGGATGAGTCGATTGCGGGGGAACGCCTCAGGTCCATACTCGCGTCAGGGGTCACCAGTGTAGAAGAGCTTGAAATGATGAGGCGATTTGATATATAAACCAAAGTTTATTTATCAGCTCTCCTAACAAGTCTCATTCAGTGCAGAGGTAGCAGAAGGAAAAGAGACCGAATATCTCCGGCTCACTGACTTTATACTTGCACATAACAAAAGACATGCATAACAAAGGCTGACATCCCTCATTATCTCAATCCCCCCATTGTCTTGGTATTTCCTCTCCTCGCCCAGGGGGTGAGGGTAGCTCCTCCGGTCTCCACCACAGTGTCTGGGAATGTCTTTGTTCTTCACTTGGCGGTTGAGAGCCTTTGTCCTTTCAGAGGTGTGAAGTTGCTTTACATATGTAATTACCAAACATTTCCACATGCTTCAACATATGTAGGTTATGGAATATATGATTAATATAGCCCACAGATGACACATTTTAAAAAGGCCAAATATACGATAGTTTTGGCGTTTCAATGTGCACCCCCCCCCCAAAAAAAAAGTTTTGATTTACGTGAACACCCACACATCACCAGAAACTGAAGCTTGCTCTTAACCGATCCGATCAGCTCATACCGTCTGCCGCAGCATTCAGCTCATGTTTCTTTACTGTACGAGCACCGCAACAAACATAAAAAGTGAACATGAGTTTGGACTCGGAGGGAAAAAAAAGAAGAGTCTGGTAGCACTGACACAAATGCTGGTAAGAAAAAAAGCAACCCGCCCGGGCGGTCACAGCAGCTTTATCGCCCTGCCTTGGCGTTATACTGTTCTGCGTACATTTAAGGGATGGCTTCAACCTGTTGCTGGGAAGAAGGCTAAAGCACTTTGCCGCTGCTGCAGCATTCAGTTGGTGTCAGACATTGCAGTTCTGAAAAAAAGTATTAATTTAATGTAACTGCAACACTGCTGCTGCACGAGGCTACTGTGAGACTGACCGAGACTGCCTGTGATTGCTTTGGGATGGGAAGGGGACAGGGGAGCCTCACGGTACCACCCACTGCTGGTTGAGGATGATAACTGCAGAGCAATCATGCACTTTCACGTCAGTGTCCAAAACACCACAAAAGTCTTTGATAACACCAGGAAAAGTCGTTACATTTGTCACTAGTCACAAAAAAAAGTCGTCCAGGAGGTCTGAAAAATCGCCAGATTGAACGACAAAAGCACCAAGTTGGCAACACTAGCTTTAGAGTGAAGTATGTGGTGGTAATGCACCTGTGGGCTTGTTGCCATCCGCCAATCAAATCTAAAAGAACAAGAAGCTCCTCTTCATCCGTCACCCCTCAACTTAGCCTCTGCCTTTGCATCAGAGAATCGTTAGCTCCCTCCAAAGTAAATAAAAACATAATGTGGCAGAGTGGTGACGGAGTGGTTAACACTGCGGCAGCACAGCAACTCACCCTTGGCCGGGGGATCCTGAGTTCGATCCCAGCCCCCGACCAACAGTGATCTGGGTGGAGTTTGCATGTTCTCCCCGTGTCTGCATGGGTTTACTCCGGGATTTCTCCGGTTTCCTCCCACGTGCCAAAAACATGCAAGTTAGGTTAATTGGCATTAAACTGGGGATTGTAAATTGTCCTTAGGTATGACTGTGAGAGTGAATGGTTGTCTGTCTCTCTGTGTTGGCCCTGCGATGGACTGGCGATCTGTCCAAGGTGTACCCCGCCTCTCGCCCAGAGATGCTGGGATAGGCTCCAGCCCCCCCGCGACCCAAAAAGGATTAAGTGGAAGAAGATGATTGAATGAGTAAATAAGCTACATATATTCCTGTATATATTTGCGTCCTTTTATAGAAACGTGGACAGACTGTAATTTACTGTACATACTCTGTTGTCATTGAATCCTTATTTAAATCTTATTTAAATCCTCCACCTGAACGAGAGCAAGTTTTTAGCCAAAGTCAAATTCCTTGTATGTGTTGTGCATACTTGGCCAATAAAGCTGATTCTGATTCTGATTCTGAATGAATGTATAAGCATCCCAAAGTGACTAAACTAAAAGTTGGTAGAACTCAAATTAAACATAAAGTCTCTAAATTTAATGACTTGGTCTTTGTTCCTTCTCATAATTTAAAAATTAAATGCAGTTTGTTAAATATTAGGTCTCTAACTCCAGAGTCTCTGCTAGTCCATGATTGGTTAATTGATCATCATATATATACTGTATATACTGTATATATATATATATATATATATATATATATATATATATATATACACACACACACACACACACACACACATATATATATATACGTGTGTATATATATATATATATATATATATATATATATATATATATATATATATATATATATATATATATATATATATATATATATATATATATATATATATATATATATACATATATATATATAGCTCAAAAAAATAAAGGGAACACTTTTTAATCTGAGTAAGCTGGAATAGCCTGCCACAGTTTCTTCACTTTAAGTTTTGGAGTGTTTTCATTTCCATCAAAAGACATGGCATCTTTTCATTCTTAACACATTATCCAGTCCATATCAGTGTAGATATCCATTTTTTCCCATTAAAATCTGATGTGTTTTCAAAGTGTTCCCTTTATTTTTTTTGAGTAGTGTATATATATATATATATATATATATATATATATATATATATATATATATATATATATATAAATATATACACAGTGGGGCAAAAAAGTATTTAGTCAGCCACCAATTGTGCAAGTTCTCCCACTTAAAAGATGAGAGAGGTCTCCAATTTTCATCATAGGTATACCTCAACTATGAAAGACAAAATGAGAAAAAAAAATCCAGAAAATCACATTGAAGGATTTTTAATGAATTAATTGGTAAATTCCTCAGTAAAATAAGTATTTGGTCATCATCTCAATACTTTGTTATATACCCTTTGTTGGCAATGACAGAGGTCAAACGTTTTCTGTAAGTCTTCACAAGGTTTTCACACACTGTTGCTGGTATTTTGGCCCATTCCTCCATGCAGATCTCCTCTAGAGCAGTGATGTTTCGGTGCTGTCGCTGGGCAACACGGACTTTCAACTCCCTCCAAAGATTTTCTATGGGGTTGAGATCTGGAGACTGGCTAGGCCACTCCAGCACCTTGAAATGCTTCTTACGAAGCCACTCCTTCGTTGCCCGGATGGTGTGTTTGGGATCATTGTCATGCTGAAAGACCCAGCCACGTTTCATCTTCAATGCCCTTGCTGATGGAAGGAGGTTTTCACTCAAAATTTCACGATACATGGCCCCATTCATTCTTTCCTTTACACGGATCAGTCGTCCTGGTCCCTTTGCAGAAAAACAGCCCCAAAGTATGATGTTTCCACCCCCATGATTCACAGTAGGTATGGTGTTCTTTCTCCTCCAAACACGACAAGTTGAGTTTTTACCAAAAAGTTCTATTTTGGTTTCATGTGACCATATGACATTCTCCCAATCCTCTTCTGGATCATCCAAATGCTCTCTAGCAAACTTCAGACGGGCCTGGACATGTACTGGCTTAAGCAGGGGGACACGTCTGGCACTGCAGGATTTGAGTCCCCGGCGGCGTAGTGTGTTACTGATGTAGCCTTTGTTACTTTGGTCCCAGCTCTCTGCAGGTCATTCACTAGGTCCTCCCGTGTGGTTCTGGGATTTTTGCTCACCGTTCTCATGATCATTTTGACCCCACGAGGTGAGATCTTGCGTGGAGCCCCAGATCGAGGGGGATTATCAGTGGTGTTGTATGTCTTCCATTTTCTAATAATTGCTCCCACAGTTGATTTCTTCACACCAAGCTGCTTACTTATTGCAGATTCAGTCTTCCCAGCCTGGTGCAGGTCTACAATTTTGTTTTTGGTGTCCTTTGACAGCTCTTTGGTCTTGGCCATAGTGGAGTTTGGAGTCTGACTGTTTGAGGTTGTGGACAGGTGTCTTTTATACTGATAACGAGTTCAAACAGGTGCCATTAATACAGGTAACGAGTGGAGGACAGAGGAGCCTCTTAAAGAAGAAGTTACAGGTCTGTGAGAGCCAGAAATCTTGCTTGTTTGTAGGTGACCAAATACTTATTTTACCGAGGAATTTACCAATTAATTCATTAAAAATCCTTCAATGTGATTTTCTGGATTTTTTTTTCTCATTTTGTCTCTCATAGTTGAGGTATACCTATGATGAAAATTGGAGAAGTCTCTCATCTTTTAAGTGGGAGAACTTGCACAATTGGTGGCTGACTAAATACTTTTTTTCCCCACTGTGTGTGTATATATACGTATATATATATATATACACACACACACACACACACACACACACACACACACACACACACACATATATATATATATATATATATATATACAGTATATATATATATATACAGTATATATATATATATATATATATATATATATATATATATATATATATATATATATATATATATATATATATATATATATATATATATATATATATATAGCGGTAGAAGATGGATGGATGGATGGATATATATATTGTGGAGTGTGTAAATGAAGAGGCATATTCATTTCAGACGATTTATTACACACTCACATCTCACAAGCAAGGAACAGACTGACTGGTGACATCAAGCATTCCTCTCTCTATATCAAATCACACTTCACAAGGATCAAGGCACTTCCTCATCACAGCATGACATCTACACTACACATCTGACAGCTACACTACACTTCATTCAACCCCCTCTCACCCACTTGTGCATTGTTCTCCCATGTGTATTCATGGTCTCTGTCTAAGGTGTGAAATAACCTGAGGCCCATACCGCCCCCCCCCCAGCATCTTAGATAGAACAATAGAACATCAGTCCACATGCTGTTTCGGCTTCAGTCTCCTTCCATATCTGCTGTAACTGGGGTTTACTGCCTCCGTGGCGCTGCTGTGCCAGTGGGAGGCTGCTGAGAGTGTGTCCGACTGCGGGTGAGCCATGGGGGGGGGGGGGGTCACTCTGTCTGTGTGGCTGCTCTGATGAATCGTTCCCCTGGGGAGGTCTCCGTGGGGGTCTTCCACGCCGAGGGGCCCTCGCCAACAGCACTTGCTCATCCGCCACTACAAAGGCTGGTTTGAGTCGGTCTATGCCAATTCTCTCCTGTCTACCCCCCAAGTCTAGCACAAAATGCTTATCCCCTGTTTCCAACACTCTGAACGGTCCATCATAGGGTGGGCGCAATGGAGGGCGGTGGGCATCGTGTCTGACGAACACGAACTCTGCGTTCTTCAAAGTTTTAGGCACAAAGGCACGCGGAAAACTGTGGTGGGCAGGGCCCGGCAGGGTGCCTGTGTTTGCGCTATGCTGCAAAAGC
This sequence comes from Pholidichthys leucotaenia, assembly GCA_020510985.1. NCBI lineage: Eukaryota > Metazoa > Chordata > Actinopteri > Cichliformes > Pholidichthyidae > Pholidichthys > Pholidichthys leucotaenia. The sequence goes on along the minus strand of CM035849.1, from coordinate 69,389,049 downwards.
TGAGACGGGGAGCTGCCTGGGGCGGGATTGTCCGGTAGAAATTCCCCTGGCAGCTGTAGGGGCTGCGCAAAAACGAGTTCTGCCGGGGAAGCTTCCAAATCCTCTTTTGGCGTGGAACACAACCCCAATAAAGCCCACGGCAGCCTGTCTACCCAATTTGCATCCGTTAGTGAAGCCCTGAGTGCTGCTTTGAGTGATCTATGAAAACGCGCGCATAAACCTTTGGCCTGTGGGTTGTACGCGGTTGTGCGATGAATTGCAGCACCCAGGCTGCGGGCCATGGTGGACCAGAGGTCGGAAACAAATTGCAGGCCCCTGTCGGACATAATGTCCAAGGGGACTCCAAAACGCGCCACCCATGTTGTTAAAAAAGCACGTGCTATGTCCGTGGACGTGGTTGCTGCCAGCGGGACTGCTTCTGGCCAGCGCGTGGTGTGGTCCACCACTATCAGGAGGTGCGTGCACCCCTGTGATGGCGCGAGGGGGCCACGAGGTCCACGTGAACGTGGTCGAACCTCTTAACTGGTACCAGAAACGGCTCCAAGGGAGACTTCGTGTACCTGTGTACCTTGGCTCGTTGGCACGCCACGAAGGCTGCAGCCCACTCTTTTACTTGTTTGCGTAGGCTCGGCCACACAAACTTCTCTCCCACCATTTTGACAGACGCGGGCACTCTTGGGTCCGCCAGAGTGTGAACCGATTCAAACACGCGGCGGCGCCACGCGACCGGGACTACCGAACGCGGGCATCCCGTGGAGACATCGCAGATTGGGGGGGAGGGCGCCATCTTGCAGCACCCTGTTCTCCAGTCTTAACCCTGTTGGTCCAGACTGGAGCACGCGCACGTCTGCATCGCTAATCTGCTCCGCGGCCATGGCTGCATAATCTATCCCCACGTAGACTGGGGCCACCACGGCACGCGAGAGGCAGTCCGCCACCACATTTAGTTTACCCGACACATGCTGATTATCGGTAGTAAACTCTGAGATCGTGGCCAGCTGTCTCTGCTGCCGGCCCGACCACGGTTCTGAAACCTTGGCCATCGCGAACGTTAGTGGCTTGTGGTCTACAAACGCGGTGAAGTTGCGCCCTTCCAGCCAGAACTGGAAGGAGCGTATGGCCAGATGGAGAGCCAGCAACTCTCTGTCGAACGCGCTGTATTTACGCTCACTGTCACGCAAAGCCCTGCTGAAGGGAGGCCAGAACCGGAGAGATATGATCTCTCTTTCTAGTACCTGTTAAAACTCTTGCTGCAGCACTTTGGATCAACTGAAGACTTTTTAAAGATGTTTTAGGACAACCTGATAATAAGGAGTTACAATAATCTAATCTAGAACTAACAAAAGCGTGGATCAATTTCTCAGCATCACTCTGAGACAAGATGCTCCTAATCTTGGCAATATTACGCAAGCGATAGAAGGCAGTCTTTGAAACAAATTTAATATGTGAATTGAAAAACAGATCTTGATCAAAAATAATTCCAAGGTTCCTCACAGAGCTAAGAGAAAGAGTAACCGCATCCAAACGAAAAGTTTGATTTGGAAAGGAATTTCTAAGGTTTTTTGGACCAACTAGAATGACTTCAGTCTTACCTGAATTTAATAGCAGGAAATTACAAGTCATCCAAGCTTCGATTTCCTTAAGACAGGCTTCTAACTTGGCTAATTGATTACTATCATCTGGCTCCATTGACAGGTATAATTGTGTGTCATCTGCATAACAGTGAAAATGTATACAGTGCTTTCTAATGATGTTGCCTAACGGAAGCATATATAAACTAAAAAGAGTAGGGCCTAGCACAGATCACTGTGGAACTCCATGACTGAGCTTAGAGTTGGAAGGAAACTCATTATTGACATGAACAAACTGGAGCCTATCAGACAAATAAGATCTAAACCACTGCAGCAAAGTTCCATTAAGTCCAACATAGTGTTCTAATGTTGCCTTACAGCTAGAAGGTTCCTGGTTCAAATCCCCAGGCTGGCAGGGGTTGGAACCTTTCTGTGTGGAGTTTGCATGTTCTTCCTGTGCTGCGTGGGTTTACTCCGGGGACTCCGGTTTCCTCCCACAATCCAAAGACATGCATGTTAGGTTAATTGGCTGTTCTAAAATTGTCCCTAGATATCTGTCTCCTATAGGCCCTTAGAATAGAGGGTTAGTACTAGTGAAGTGCTTTGAGTGGTCTTTGTGACTAGAAAAGCGCTATATAAGTGCAGGTTAGTTAGTTAGTGTTCTAATCTATCAAGTAGAATATCATGGTCAATAGTATCAAAAGCTGCACTAAGGTCTAAAAGGACAAGTACAGAAACAAGTCCATTATCAGATGCGACAACGAGGTCATTAGTGACCTTCACTAAGGCTGTTTCAGTACTATGATGGATTCTGAACCCAGATTGAAACTCTTCAAATAAACCATTTCCCTGCAAGTGGTCTGTGATACATGGCCTAATGTTAAAGAAGAATTGATTATTTGAAGAATACGGCTACCAATAAATGGGAAGACTTTTTTAAATAACCTGGTAGGAATAGGGTCTAAAAGACAAGTTGAAGGTTTGGATGAGGAAATTATTTTATCTAACTCTAAAAGGTCAGTTGGAGTAAACTTATCCAAACAGATATCAATTGAAGGAGTTGTAGTAGTTACTGTATTTAAGTTTACAGTAGGAAGAATCTGACTGATTTTATCTCTAATAGATGAAATTTTATGATTGAAAAAGTTCATAAAGTCCTGACTAGTAAGCTCTAGGGGGATGTGAGGATTGACAGAGTCCTGACTCGTCAGCCTAGCTACAGTGCTGAAAAGAAACCTGGGATTATTCTTGTTCTCTTCTATTAATGCAGAGTAGTAATTTTTTCTAGCTTTTCTAAGAGATTTTTTTATAAATTAAAAGATGATTATCATCTTTTAAAGATGATGCACAAGAAAGCCCACAAACAGTTTGCTGAAAACAAGCAGACTAAGGACATGGATTACTGGTGCCATGTCCTGTGGTCTGATGAGACTAAGATAAACTTATTTGATTCAGATGGTGTCACGCGTGTGTGGCGGCAATCAGGTGAGGAGTACAAAGACAAGTGTGTCTTGCCTACAGTCAAGCATGGTGGTGGGAGTGTTATGGTTTGGGGCTGCATGACTGCTGCCAACACTGGGGAGCTGCAGTCCATTGAGGGAACCATGAATGCCAATTTGTACTGTGACATACTGATGCAGAGCATGATTCCCTCTCTTTGGAAACTGGGCCGCAGGGCAGTATTCCATCATAACAACCCCAAACACACCTCCAAGACGACCACTGCCTTGCTAAAGAAACTGAGGGTAAAGGTGATGGACTGGCTAAGCATGTCTCTAGACCTAAACCCTATTGAGCATCTGTGGGGCATCCTCAAACGAGAGGTGGAGGAGCGCAAGATTTCTAACACCATGATCTCGTCATGGAAGAGTGGAAGAGGATTCCAGTGGCAACCTGTGAAGCTCTAGTGAACTCCATGCCGAAGAGAGTTAAGGCAGTGCTAATAGGCAGTGCTAATATTATTTTATTTTAATAAAATATTTACAAAAATGTGAGGGGTGTACTTACTTTTGTGAGATACTGTATCTTCTGGTCTTTGGTTGACCAGAGCACAATATCTGGTCAGAGAGCTATGTGCACCATCTCTGGGTACTTGAGCCTGCTGGTTTGCAACAGGCTGGCCTTCATCTTCTTAGTTGAGGAGGGCCTGGCGCCCTCCTTGATGAAGGAAACTGTCTTCTTCAGGGTCGTGCTCATTGGTCTCTTATTGGTTCTCTCTCTATCTAGTGTGTCAGCAAGGGATAGGAGGATTTTATCATGGCACCACCTATATTGAACTTGGGATAGTGCTGTTTTGCACCCAGATAGAATGTGGGCCAGTGTCCCTCTGACCACAAAGCTGTGATGTTTTTTTTAATCCTTTAAAGCCAACTTCATAGTGGTTTTGCATTTACCTATTAATAAAAGTACATAAAGGAAAATTCATTGTTGTTACTGAATGTGAGTGTTTCACATGTATTTCATACCACCTCCTCTGGTTTGCATATGTCAGGCAAAGCATATCAGTCTGACAAGAAATGGCTTTAGGAAGTCAGGTTTTTGCAACTCTGGGTCTTGACATATACAAATTATCATTAAATGAGGCATTATATCCTTTGCCCTTCATGGTTGGATTTCCTTATCTTTTACATATCGAGGGAGACATTTTCCTAAATTGCTGGGTGTGACAAAAACACACAGTTCCACGATAGAGAAGTTCTAACTTTAACCATTGCATGGAACTGACATTGAACCAGTATCCTCGGCAAGTTCTTCAGAGGAGATCATGTCATAGTTTATTAAGAAAGACTCAGGATAAGGTATGTTTCATCCTTAATTCCTTATACCGAATCAGACATTTTCATTGTTTCACTTCTTTTTTTTGTTTCACTACATCATATGCAATTGTACTTGGCTGATTTATTCTTCAATGTGAAGTGTGCTACAGTATCAAAAGGTTAAATCTGAGTAAATTTTCATCTAAACAGTAAATTGCCATTTGTAATTTTAATGATTGAATGTTCCTGACAAATCTAATTAGATAAGTAGATGGATGCTTTTGAGGAACTAGAGTTTATTCAAAGATTCAAAGATTTTATTTGTCAATACTACTATACGTACAGGACATACAAGAGAACTGAAATGGCATTTTCCCTTTCTCTTCAGTGGTGTGTGCAATATAAAAAGAAGAAGGAATAAGGCTTGAAAAACAACAACAGCAGTCTATGTACAGTAATTTGATTCAATTCAATTCAGCTTTATTTATATAGCACCATATCACAACAAAAGTCATCTCATAGCACTACCAAATGTAGGGAAAACCCCACAATTGCAGAAAGACCCAGCAATCAGATGATCCCTGCGACGGTGGAGAGGAAAAACTCCCAATTAACAGGAAGAAACCTCTAGCAGAACCAGGCTCAGGGTAGGGGCAGTCATCTGTTGCAACTGGCTGGGGGTGAGGGGATAGAGAGGATGAAGAGAACAGACACAAAGAACAGGAACAATGAGAAGCCAAGTACATTATTGGAGGCCACCTGGCAGTCTGAATCTATTAACGGCAAAACAAAAGGGGGGTTAAGAGACACAAGATCCCTCCCTAATCGTAGGCTATATTGAAAAGGAAGGATTTTACCCTGTTCTTAAAAACAGAGATCGAGTCTGACTCCCGGACCCAGAGTGGCAACTGGTTCCACAGATAAGGAGCTTGATAGCAGAAGGCTCTGCCTCCCATTGTACTTTTGGAGATTCTGGGTATTACAAGTAATCCAGCATTTTGGGAGGGTAGTGCTCTGTTAGGATGATAGGGTAATATCAGATCTTTTTTATATAAGGGGGCCTGATTATTAAGAGCTTTGTAAGTGAGAAGAAGGATTTTAAACTTAATTCTAAACTCTATGGGAAGCCAGTGAAGGGAGGCCAAAACCGGAGAGATATGATCTCTCTTTCTAGAACCAGTTAAAACTCTTGCAGCAGCATTTTGGATCAACTGAAGACTTTTTAAAGATATTTTAGGACAACCTGACAACAACGAGTTACAATAATCTAATGTAGAGCTGACAAAGGCGTGGATCCGTTTCTCAGCATCATTCAGAGACAAGATGCTCCTAATCTTGGCAATATTGTGCAGATGATATTAAGCAGTCTTAGAAACAAATTTAATATGTGAATTAAAGAAGAGCTCTTGATCAAAAATAACTCCAAGGTTCATCACAGAATTATTCAGAGTGAAAGTAGCGGCATCCAAATTAAGAGTTTGATTTGGAAAGGAATTTCTAAGGTTTTTTGGACCAACAAGAATGACTTCAGTCTTATCTGGGTTTAATAGCAGAAAATTACAAGTCATCCAGGCTTTGATTTCCTTAAGACAGGCATCTAACTTGGCTAATTGATTACAATCATCTGGCTTCATTGACAGGTATAATTGTGTGTCATCTGCGTAACAATGAAGATGTATACAGTGCTTTCTAATGATATTGCCTAACGGAAGCATACACTACCGTTCAAAAGTTTGGGGTCACTTAGAAATTTCCTTATTTTTGAAAGAAAAGCACTTTTTTCAATGAAGATAACTTTAAACTAATCAGAAATACACTCTATACATTGCTAATGTGGTAAATGACTATTCTAGCTGCAAATATCTGGTTTTTGGTGCAATATCTAGATAGGTGTATAGAGGCCCATTTCCAGCAACTATCACTCCAGTGTTCTAATGGTACAATGTGTTTGCTCATTGTGTCAGAAGGCTAATGGATGATTAGAAAACCCTTGTGCAATCATGTTAGGTCTGCAATGCTGTAATTGCTGCAAATGGAAGATTCTTTGACGAAAGCAAAGTTTGAAGGAAAAAATGATTATTTCAAATACAAATCATTATTTCTAACCTTGTCAATGTCTTGACTATATTTTCTATTCATTTTACAACTCATGGTGGTAAATAAAAGTGTGACTTTTCATGGAAAACACAAAATTGTCTGAGGTGACCCCAAACTTTTGAACAGTAGTGTATATAAACTAAAAAGAATAGGGCCTAACACAGATCCCTGTGGAACTCCATGACTGAGCTTAGAGTTGGAAGAAAACTCATCATTGATGTGAACAAACCAAAGTCTATCAGACAAATAAGATCTAAACCACTGCAGCAAAGTTCCATCAAGTCCAACATAGTGTTCTAATCTATCCAGAAGAATGTCATGATCGATAGAATCAAAGGCTGCACTAAGATCTAAAAGGACAAGTGCAGAAAGAAAGTACAGAAAGAAGTCCATTATCAGATGCGATAAGGAGGTCATTAGTGATCTTCACTAAGGCTCTTTCAGTGCTGTGATGAACTCTGAACCCAGACTGAAACTCTTCAAATAAACCATTTCCCTGCAAGTGGTCAAACAATTGCACAGCAGCAACTGTTTCTAAGATTTTTGAAATGAAAGGCAGATTAGAGATAGGTCGATAGTTAGCCAAAACTCCTGGATTGAGCGTTGGCTTTTTGAGTAAGGGTTTAATTACAGCAATTTTAAAAGCCTGTGATACATAACCCAAAGTTAAAGAAGAATTAATTATATGAAGAATACGGCTACCAATAATTGGGAAGACTATTTTAAATAACCTGGTAGGAATAGGGTCTAAAAGACAAGATGAAGGCTTAGTGGCATGATGGTTGGACCCAGGGGACAGAAGACAGACTTGAGAAGTACAATTAACTTTTTATTTCACCCAAGTGTGATGTATGAGTGCGTGTATGTACAATTGTGTGTTGTGCTGAATGCGTGCTGGAGCTGAGCAGGTCTCGCTGCTGCCTGGCAACCCTAGGGAGACAAAGCAGAAGGATTAATACTGCACCGCAGCGGGGGATGTAATAGTGACTGCTGCTTACTTGCAGGTGGCGATGCTGAGCCTCTGCTTGCTCTGCGAGCGACTGCCAGGAGGGGAGTGTGCTGCTCGGCGTTGTGAGGTGGAGGGACGACTCCGGTGCTGGGGAGGAGCTGAGCCGCCGCCGAGAAGGGTTGATCCGCCGCCTGGAGGATCCACCTGTGCACAGGGGAGAATAGCTTGGGAAGAATAGAGCGAAGATCGCTTACATGGCATCGCGTGAAGAGCTCGGTCAGGCGTAACGTCAGACTGTGGCTGCGAACGTGGGATGTGTCTCTGTGATGCTGACAGACGGCTCCGTGCTGAGTCGCTGGCAGGTCTGGCTCTTATAGTCCGCAGGGGATTGATGACAGGTGTGCACGCAGCCGGGACTGATGAAGGCCCCGCGGCCGCCATGACAGTACTCCCCCCTCTAGAGGTGCCTCCAGGCACCTGTCCTATCCTACCTGGATGTGCCCAATGGAAGACGCGGATAAGCTGCTTATCAAGAATCAACGCTGGGTGAATCCAGGACCTGTGTTCAGGGCCGAATGCTTCCCAATCCACCAAATATTGTAAGCCCCAACCCCGCCGGCGGACATCCAAGATGGCAGTAACCCCCCGCCCCGGGTGGTCATCGATCATCCTCGGAGGGGGGGGGACATCGCAGGGGGCGGGCAGAGGGGATTGGTAGTGACAGGCTTCACCTGGGAGACATGAAAGGTAGGACAGATGCGCATGGAAGGGGGGAGAGCTAGGCGCACAGACACAGGGTTAATTATGCAGACAATGGGGTAAGGCCCAATGAAACACTTAGTCAGTTTGCGTTTCTCAGCCGGTATATTAATGTTACGAGTGGAGAGCCAAACCTGCTGACCCACCTTGTACTTGGGTGCCGGTCTCCTGTGGCGGTTGGCCATCCTAATGTTGCGCTCCGTGGTCCTGAGGAGGGCCCTGTGGGTGGTGGTCCACAGCCGGCGGCAGCGCCTGACATGGGCTAGGACAGAGGGCACTGCCACCTCCTTCTCCTCCTCAGGAAACAGCGGTGGGTTGTACCCCAACGACGCCCTGAAGGGAGACATCCCAGTCGCCGAGGACACCATGGAGTTGTGGGCGTATTCGATCCAAGGCAAGAAGCTGTTCCAAGAAGAGGAACTGGATGAAATGACGCAGCGAAGGGCAGCCTCCAGCTCCTGATTCACCCGTTCGCACTGTCCATTACTTTGGGGATGGTAACCCGATGACAGGCTCGCCGTCAACCCCAACGCCTGGCAGAACGCCCTCCAAACCTGGGACACAAACTGGGGGCCTCGATCTGAGACAACGTCCATGGGGATTCCATGGAGGTGGACCACATGCTGCACCAGCAGGTCCGCCGTTTCCTGCGCCGTCGGCAACCCCCGAAGGGGAACGAAGTGGGCCGCCTTGGAGAAGTGATCGATGATGGTCAGGATCGTGGTGAACTGGTTGGATGGAGGAAGGCCTATCACAAAGTCCAAGGTAGGAACCGGCAAGGGATGGAGCAGTCTGGCCGGAGGAGAAGAGGAAGACTTCCCGGTGGCGCACTGAGCGCAGGCCCCGATGTAGTTGTTCACATCCCTCCTCAGCCCCGGCCACCAGAACGCCCTTTGGAGAAGTGTAACGGTGCGAGAAACCCCAGGATGGCATGCCAATTTCGAGGCATGGGCCCACTGGATGACTTCGCCCCGGACTGGCGTGGGAACGAACAATCGCCCCGGGGGGCCACCTCCCAGATCGGGCTCTGCCTTCTGTGCCTTCATCACCTTATCCCGGATTTCCCACACGAGGGTGACCACAATGCAGGATGGAGGGAGGATGGTCTCCACCGGATCCTCGGATGTCTCCGCCAAGAACTGCCTGAAGAGGGCGTCTGGCTTCAGATTCTTGCTCCCGGGATGGTAAGTGATAGTGAAATTGAAACGACCAAAGAAGGGGGACCAGCGGGACTGATGAGAGTTCAATCACTTCGCTGTCCTCAGATATTCCAGGTTTTTTTGGTCGGTCCATACGACAAACGGCTGAGCAGCACCCTCCAACCAATGCTGCCACTCCTCCAAGGCGAGCTTAACTGCCAGCAATTCCTTGTCACCGATGCTGTAGTTCCTCTCCGCGGGCTGCAGGCGGCGAGAGAAGAAGGCGCAGGGCCGAATCACACCGTCGACCGGATAGTATTGGGAGAGCACTACCCCCACCCTGGAGTCTGAAGCATCCACCTCCACCAGGCACTGGAGACTTGGATCCACCTGCGTCAGGACACGGGACAAAGCAAACTCCTCCTTGGGTCGCTTGAATGCCGCAGCAGCCTCCTCGGTCCAGCAGAAGGGGATCTTAGGGGACGTGAGACTGGTCAGCGGGCGAGCAATTATCCCAAACTGGGGCACGAAGCAACGATAAAAGTTAGCAAACCCCAGAAATCCCTGCAGTTGCTTCCTGGATGAGGGGGTGGGCCAGTCCACCACCGCCTTGACCTTGGCTGGGTGGGGAAGCACCTGATTGTGCGAGACCACGAACCCCAAAAAGGATGTCTCCCTGACGTGCAACTCGCACTTCTCGGCCTTGACATACAGCTGATTCTCCAGGAGATGCTGAACGATTCTTTGACATAGGTGTCCATTGCCTCCCGTTCTGGAGCAGGCTGTATACCAGAGTGGTGGCTCAGTACCGGAGTGGTGGCTCAGTTGGTAGAGCATCCGCCCCACACCCAGGAGGCAGGGGTTCAAATCCCGGCCGGGTCATGCCGAAGACCATATAAAAGTGGAACTTCCTGCCATCCAGCTTGGTGCTCAGCAATAATGGAATGGAGGAGGGAAATCTGTGGCGGCGCCTTGCATGGCTGCGGCCCTCTGATTCTGCACTGGGGTGTGTGTGATTGACACTGTAGATAGGTAAAGCACAATCTCGTTCTACTGTACATGATTGGTTGTACGGTTGAATGACAGTAAGGGTGATTTAATTTAATTTAATTTAATAAACGGCTCGACGGAAGCGGGGCACCAGCCCGGAGATTGATGATGCAGTCATAGGGGCGGTGGGGGGGAAGGGAGAGCGCCCGTGATTTACTGAAGGCAGCCCCCAAATCATGATGTACCTCCGGTACCATGGACAGGTCGGGGGGGGGGCGACACCGGTGGGGTCACAGACACCGACTGGGCACATGCCGCCGGCTGCTGACATGCGCTGAGGCAAAACGGGCTCCATGAAGTGATGCTCCCAGACTGCCAATCAAATGTGGGGTTATGCAGCCTCAACCAGGGGTAGCCCAAGATGACTGGAGAGATGGAGGAGGGCAGCACTAGGAAGCGGAGATCCTCCCGATGGTTTCCAGAGACAATTACTGACACAGGGTCTGTCTGTTGCGAAACGGCCATTAGAGGGGCTTTTGACAGGGTGATCAAGTTGACAGGAGGCCGGAGGGTTTGACACGGGAGGCCCAGCCGGGTTGCCAGGTTTCCTGAAATGAAACTCTGCTCAGCCCCTGAATCAATGAGTGCATGAGTGGAGTGTTCAATGTGTCTGGAAATGAACCGAATGGGAACGAGGCAGCAGGTGAGGAGCTTTGACTGGGCTGTGTCCGTGAGTCCCCCTACTGTGACCCACGGACCTCCTCTTTTTACCAAATTTGTACATTCAGCCACTTCGTGGGAAGCACTACCACAGTAAAAGCACAACCCCAATTCTCTACGGCGCTGTCTCTCAGCGGCCGAAATCCCAGAGCGCCCGATTATCATATCCTCCTGCCCCGAAAGTTCCTCCGGAACGGGGCAGGGCTAACTGGGATGGCTGAGAGGAGCGAAGGTGCTGCGCGCTCGAGCGGCTAGAGGCTCTTCGCTCGGCGGCACGCTCCTTCAGCCTGTTATCCAAACTGATGGTAAGGGAGATTAGCTCGTTTAGGCGATCAGTCTTGTCCCCGGTAACTAATTCATCCCTCAGTTCAGGGCTTAGGCTACGGATAAATATACTACATAACGAAGCGTCTTCCCACCCGACCTCCGCCGCCACTACCCGGAAGTCGACAGCATAATCAGCAGCAGCCCTGCTGCCCTGTCAAAGGTTTAATAGCCGGGTAGTGAGCACAGAGTCCCGAACGGGGTGGTCAAACACTTCGGTGAAATCCGCTAGGAATTGCCGGTAAGTCAAACTGGTGTAGCTGGGCTTAGCCATTACCGCGTAGGCCCAAGCTAACACTCTACCCTCTAGAAGGTTAGCTACATAACCTATCTTGCTATGGTCTGTGGGAAAGTCCCCCGGAACCCGGTGGAAAATTGTCTCACATTGCAACAGAAAACCCTGAGCCTCCCCGAGCGTCCCACTGAAGCGAACGGGTGTAGGCACGGGAGTGAGACGGGTTGGGGGAGCCTGGCTAACCTGGCTAGGCGGGGAGCTAGCGGGGACTGGCGGCGCCCCGGTGGCCGGAGGAAATGCCTGCTGTCCTTCCAGGCGATCCAACCGGCTGTTAATCTGAGTTAATTGGGTGAGGATGGCGTTCTGCTGATAAGTTAACTGCTCTACTAAAGTGTCTAAGATTTTAAGACAGCGCGCTAGTGCTCTGTCCGCTGGGTCACTTTGACGGAGCCGTACTGACATGATGGTTGGACCCAGGGGACAGAAGACAGACTCGAGAAGTACAATTAACCTTTTATTTCACCCAAGTGTGATGTATGAGTGCATGTATGTACAATTGTGTGTTGTGCTGAATGCGTGCTGGAGCTGAGCAGGTCTCGCTGCTGCCTGGCAACCCTAGGGAGACAAAGCAGAAGGATTAATACTGCACCGCAGCGGGGGATGTAATAGTGACTGCTGCTTACTTGCAGGTGGCGATGCTGAGCCTCTGCTTGCTCTGTGAGCGACTGCCAGGAGGGGAGTGTGCTGCTCGGCGTCGTGAGGTGGAGGGACGACTCTGGTGCCGGGGAGGAGCTGAGCCGCCGCCGAGAAGGGTTGATCCGCTGCCAGGGGAGAATAGCTTGGCAAGGTAAGAGCGAAGATCGCTTACGTGGCGTGGCGTGAAGAGATCGGTCAGGCGTAGCATCAGACTGTGGCTGCGAACGTGGGACGTGTCTCTGTGATGCTGACAGACGGCTCTGTGCTGAGTCGCTGGCAGGTCTGGATCTTATAGTCCGCAGGGGATTGATGACAGGTGTGCACGCAGCCAGGACTGATGAAGGCCCCGCGGCCACCATGACACTTAGATGAGGGGATTATTTTATCTAACTCTAAAAGGTCAATTGGAGTAAACTTATCTAAACAGATATCAGTTGAAGGAGTTGTAGTAGATAATGCACTTAAGTTTAGGGTGTGAGGAATCTGACTGATTTTATCTCTAATAGATAAAATTTTATGATTGAAAAAGTTCAAAAAGTCCTGACTAGAAAGCTCAAGGGGGATGCCAGGATTCACCGAGTCCTGACTCTTTGTCAGCCTAGCTATAGTGTTGAAAAGAAACCTGGGGTTATTTTTATTCTCTTCTATTAATGCGGAGTAATAACTTGTTCTGGCTTTTCTAAGAGATTGTTTATAAATTAAGAGATGATTTCTCCACGCTAAATAGAATTCATCTAAATTAGTAGAACACCATTTTCTTTCTAATTGACGAGTCTTCTGTTTTAAGCTATGAGTTTCTGTGTTAAACCAAGGGGTGAGAAATCCATGGTTCGACTTTTTCTTTTTTAAAGGGGCCACAAATCTAGAGTCAGATGCAGAGAGGCTGTAACACTATCTACCATGCTGCAGCGGCAGATAAAATAAAGGCAGCAAAGTGAGGTTTTTAGCAGGTTTATTAAATCATACCGCCGTCACGAAGCTCGCCCAATGGGCGGCTCGGAGGCTCTCCAGCAAAGGGGCACAGAGTGTGTGTTTCAGCAGCAGTTGCAGAGTGAGAGAGTGAGTTACAGAATCGTGCAGCATATATACCCAGTTACAACAATACATGAAAGAGCCTTCACAGCAGTTGGTATGGGTATTGATCTCAGACTCTAGGTCACAGTAAGGACAGGACGCATGAACACAATGCATGAATGGCACATTAACATCACAATGCATGAATGGCACATTACATCTCAGTAGTGCAGCGGAAAAAACCAGGAGTAGCGAGCTGTCTGTCCTTAGTCTGTTGTGGGGGTTTTCCCAAACCCGCCACACTGCTCCCCCCAAGCGGGCTAGGCAGGGGGCCGAGACCTTGATAGTGCAGCTTGGCAGCGAGCAGGAAAAGCTCTGTGCAGGCGAAGGTGGGGGGGGGGGGGTAGTAAATGCCGGCCGGGGACGGTGAAATCGTCCGGGCCGCGCAAAAATTGCTTGTTGCTCCGCGATGTCGAGGGCTGTCCCGTTGAACTTGCGGATATCACAAGAAGAAAAGTTAGTCTCTGGCTCCTCTCGCGGCCATGAAGAAAAACAGGAGCGGCGAGGCTGCGTAGCGGCTGTAAGAAAAAAAGAAACAAAGGCAGAGGGACTTGGCATGTTGACTTTAGGTGCGGGCGCAGCCCTAAAGCCTTCGGGAAAAGCTGACGGCTTAATCCCCTTGTGCGCCGTGGCTGAGACCATTAGAGAATCCTGTGAGCAAGCTGTGTGCTTGCTTCAGGTGTGCGAGCAGCCCTGAAGGTTCTGTGTGCAGCGGCGGAGGACGATGGCGGTCTGAAGAGCCGTATTTGTCCCGTGCGTGGTGTGCCGTCCTGGTATCTCCCCGGTGCACGTGCCGGGGTTCAGTGCGTGGGTGGGCCGCTGGAGGGGCGAGTCAGGGTCCAGAATCTTGGTGGAGATCAGCGCAATCGGCGCCCATAATATCCAAGTTGAGCTGTGGCTGCAGATTGGCCATGGTGCGTTGGAGCGGTGAGAGTGAATAGACGATCTTTGTCCCTCAGGCTCGTGCAGATGCGTTGGAGCGGTGAGAGAGAGGAGACGATCTTTGTCCCTCGGGCTCGTGCAGATGCGTTGGACCGGTGAGAGGGAGGAGATGATCTTTGTCCCTCGGGCTCGTGCAGATGCGTTGGAGCAGTGAGAGGGAGGAGACGATCTTTGTCACCGCTCGGCCATGGTATGTTCAGGTCCACGCGCTGCGTTCTCCGCCGGCCCTGGAGGTCACTGTCGTGGAGAAGGGACGAGGTGCATGCGCTCTCATGTGGAGGAGCTGCAAGCGCGGCCGGTCCAGCGTGGATGAGCAGATCTCAGACGTGCAGATCTCATCATGAAGAACGGGTCACCAGTGTAGCTGTCCAGACCAGAAGGTTGCTTTGCACAAAACGTGTGCATGTTCGGGGTCACCAGTGCAGCGGCATGAAATAAAGCTGCGTTGGTGAAGGTTTTAAGCAGGTTTATTAAATCATACCGCCGCCACGAAGCTCGCCCAATGGGCGGCTCGGAGGCTCTCCAGCAAAGGGGCACAGAGTGTGTGTTTCAGCAGCAGTTGCAGAGTGAGAGAGTGAGTTACAGAATCGTGCAGCATATATACCCAGTTACAACAATACATGAAAGAGCCTTCACAGCAGTTGGTATGGGTATTGATCTCAGACTCTAGGTCACAGTAAGGACAGGACGCATGAACACAATGCATGAATGGCACATTAACATCACAATGCATGAATGGCACATTACATCTCAGTAGTGCAGCGGAAAAAACCAGGAGCAGCGAGCTGTCTGTCCTTAGTCTGTTGTGGGGGTTTTCCCAAACCCGCCACAATGCTATCAATTACGGAAGGAGCAGGCTCTCCATTTTTTTATTTCCATTTTGTTGACCCAAGGTATAGAGGAGACAATCTGCAAAAATTTGGTAACAACGTCATCTGAAAGACATCTGCTGTAGTAGAAAAGCGCTATATAAGTGCAGGTTAGTTAGTTAGTTAGTTAGTAATATTTTTCTTTAGGAGTCAAATAATCAGAAATAGTGAAATCAAAGGTTAACAGATAATGGTCTGACAGTACAGGATTATGAGGAGACACTACCAGATTTTCTATTTCTATACCATAAGTTAAAACAAGGTCCAATGTGTGGTGGAGATAATGGGTAGAATTTTCTACTTTCTGGGAAAACCCCATTGAGTCTAAAATTGAATTGAATGCCTTATTAAGACAGTCACTATCTACATCAACATGTATATTAAAATCCCCTACAATAATTATTCTATCTGATTTCAGCACTAAATCAGCTAAAAATTCAGCAAATTTGGATAAAAACTCTGAGTAGGCCGAGGGAGGGCGGTAAACTATGGTGAAGAAAATTGGGTTCAAGCCAAGATAGCCAACATGCCCCACACAAAGGACCAGGCCCTCAAGGGAATTAAAACATGATTTTTGCTTTACATTAACTAGTAAATTAGAATGGAGAATTGCCGCTACTCCACCTCCACGACCAAAACTTCAGGGATTATGATAGTTTAGATAACCAGAAGGAGTTGATTCATTCAAACCAACATCTTGCCCTAGCCAAGTCTCTGTGAGAGATATTAAATTGATCTGATGATCAATTAATAGATCATGAACTAGTAGAGACTTGGGAGTTAGAGACCTAATATTTAATAAACCACATTTAATTTTTAAATTATGAGGAGGAACAGAAGCTAAATTAATAAATTTAGAAACTTGATGTTTGATTTGAGTTTTACCAACATCTTGTTTAAACACTTTGGAATGTTTATGCATTATATTTTTATTAACTTGGTGGGAAGTAGACAAAGGTTCTCTAAGGGAGAAGACAGGGGCAAAGTTGAGGGGTGGCAGATGAGGAGAAACTGCAGAAAGACTTGTATTTATCAAGTTGTGTTGTATTTGTCTTGGGTTATAACATTTTGGGTAACGGGAGACTGACACAATCTTTGTAGGGTTATAAATCGAAGACAGAACCAAACAGTGAGGATTATTTGGATTAATGGGATTAATATGAGAAGTGGAAACAAAAAAGGGCTGGTTGGCAGACCCAGGAACTTCGGAGTGAGTTAACGCACCAAATCCCAGTCACTGCATTAAAAAACGCTGAATGGAATACAACAGATTGTCCCTTAAAACATGTGCACCAAGTCTATTTGGATGGATGCCATCAGGCATCCACTTCGCTTGGATCGGCAGGAAGAGGTAACGGGGAAACATCAGGGGGGCGGCGTATGTTTATACATTAATAAACAGTACTGCACATCTGTCACGGTCAGAGAGCGCATCTGTACACCCGATGTGGAGCTTCTGTCCGTATCGCTACACCCCTTTTATCTGCCCCGCGAGTTCCACCAACTTTTCATAACAACTGTGTACATTCACCCGAGAGCGGACGCTGACTCCGCCTCCAGCATCGTCTTTGATGTGGTACAGCGGTTGCAGTCGATTTCCCCAGAGGCTCCAAATCTTATTCTTGGGGATTTTAACCATGTTTCTTTAAAGAAGACACTTAAAAACTTTTAGCAGTATGTCTCCTGCCCAACCAGGAGAAAAAAGACATTGGACCTGTGCTACGGATCCATAGAGAGGGCGTATAAATCACTTCCCCTTCCTCCTTTAGGATCCTCAGATCACAACTGTGTACATTTGCTGCCCACATACAAAACTGCTCTCAGAAGAGGCAAGACGAAGACCAGAGACATAAACGTGTGGACAGAGGATTCAGTGCATTGCCTCCAGGAATGCTTTAACTGTACGGACTGGGAGGTGTTCACACTGTCCTGCGGAGATGATTTGGACTCTTTGGTGGACGTCACATGCTCATACATGGCTTTCTGTAGAGACATGATCGTTCCACGTAAACATGTCAAAATATATCCCAACAACAAGCCATGGGTTACAAAATCAATTAAATCCTGCTTACAGATGAAAGCACTTGCCTTTAAACAGGGGGTTGTTTCTGAGCTACAGGTTGCCACAAAAGAGCTGAAGTCTGAAATTTTAAGAGCAAAACAGAATTATAAATCAGAATTGGAAAGCAAGATGGCAACAAAGAAACTTGGTTCAGCCTGGGCCAGTATGAAAACTATTGCAGGCCTTCAGAGCACAGAGCGCAGTAATTGTGTGTTTTTAGATGGTTTTAATTCAGACACAGAGCTGGCTAATGCTCTTAATTGTTTTTATGGTTGTTTTGATTCCTTTGATTTTAGCACAGAAACCCAAGATTTGGAACAGAAACTCAAAGACAATCAGCACTTTAATATTGAGGTGCAGGATATTAAAAGGGCGTTCTGTGCTGTAAAAGTGAACAAAAGTCAGGGCCCTGATAATATATGTGGGCGCTAGGTAAAGTCCTGTGCGCATGAACTGAGTCCTGTATTTCACTACATTTTCAATAAGTCCTTACAGACACAACATGTGCCTAAGATCTGGAAAGAAGCCGTGGTTGTCCCCGTTCCAAAATCCAGCTGTCCTAAAACGGTAAACGACTTGAGACCAGTTGCTTTGACTTCAATTTTAATGAAAGTTTTTGAAAAACTGGTCAGATTTGAGGTCCTAAAGCAGACTGAGCATGCATTGGATCCTCTGCAGTTTGCCTATAGGCCTCACAGAGGAGTGGAGGATGCCACTGTCACTCTGTTTAACATGCTCTTTAAACATCTGGATTTTAATGGGACACACGCCAGGCTTTTATTTGTGGACTTTTCTTCCACCTTTAATACAATCCAACCTCATATTTTAGTTGAAAGGCTCCTGCAACAATTTGATTTGAGCAATAATCTGGTGGGTTGGATTCTGGATTTTTTAACCAACAGGACACAGAGAGTGAGGGTCAATGGTACATTGTCTGACCAAAAGTGCTCTTCTACTGGCTCTCCTCAGGGGTGTGTGTTGTCACCACTACTCTTCATCCTGTACACAAACATGTGTCGAAGCAGACATGACAACAGACACATTATAAAGTATGCTGATGATTCAGTTGTTGTCAGTCTCCTCCAGGATGGCGAGAGTGGCCATGGCCCAGTAGTTGATGATTTTGTTCACTGGTGTGAGGATTCCTACCTGCAGCTGAATACGACAAAAACTAAAGATATGATTATTGACTTTAGGAGGAAAACTCCCAGGCACAAAGTCACCGTACTAAAAGGCCAGACCACTCAATGTGTACAATCCTACAAATATCTTGGGACGATTATTGATAGTAATTTAAACTTTGAAGAGAACTGTGAAAGGGTGTGCAAAAAGGGTCAGCAACATTTGCATTGTTTAACCTCTTGCACTCTGGTGTACCGCGGACGGGCACCTCTCTGCATCCCAGAGCACACGAGGACGCTCTAGTGCGCCCTCGTGCGCTCTAGGATGCACGAGGGCGCTGCGTCCAAGCGCGCACTGAAAAAAAAAAAAAGTTCTTCCACTACAGACACAGCCGCAAACAGATCAGATATGATTGACCTCTCATTCGACTAATAAGAGCTTTGAATTGGGTTTCTGAAACCTTGAAGAACCAATGACTGAAAACCTAGCAAGAAGGGCCCGCCTACCATTGCTGTGAATGCAACCAGTCAATTGAAGCACAGAAGTTCGGGCTGGGTGAAGAGAGACTGACTGCTGCAGCAGATGAAAAAAAGGACCTGCAGGAAGAACCTGCTACAGACCCAGCAGCACGGAGACCACCCACAAGTGCAACCTGTACTTATTCCAGCAGAATAGACGTTTAGGATTCTCTTCCATGATCATCATAGACCGACGGAGGCCGACGACAAAGGTCGTAAATCATTCGCCAAAACCGCAATCATGGAATTATGTTTTGACCAGGAACCACGAGCGGACCAGCGTCGCGTTCGTCTGACAATGAGGAAGAGAAGTTCGCCAGGACAATGCTGCTGTGAAGAGGTAAGTGTTATAAGCTAAATTATTCTTTATCCCTGAAAATTGTAATCCAAAAATGACTTTTGACCGATTGGTAAATTACAACTGTGCGGCGCACGAAGTCCGAAGTGCATGCGCCGCGGTACACGGTTCGTTCGCCGCGTCTGGACCGTGAACGCCCCCCACCGCTACTCTTCTATAGCGGGGGGGGGAGAGCCGCAGTGACTGCGCCGCGGTCGCCACATAGCCACATGAGTCTAATCCGTCATGTAGCGATGGCTGATGTCCGTCCTCTGTAGCGGGGGGTGGGACACCCCCCCCCCCCACACACACAGCCCTGAGTGTCACCTTTCATTAGAGCCCAAGATGAAGCTTCTATATTGAATCATTCAAAAGTTACAGACGTTTTTCCAAACTGTGCCATTTGGCACAATTTGGCACAGTTCAAAAACTCCTGGGAACTACCTGAGGAAAAAGCTATGTAATATATTCATTTTTTGTGGTATTGTTACAAAATTTTGACCTCAGCTGGATAACACTTGGTTCTACATTTCTGTTGCATTTTCCAGCCCGGATCTGAAGCTGTGTTACTTGCATGCATTTGTATCCAAAAAAACACCCAGGCCAAATTTATTTTCTTCAAGTTCAGTATGTTTAGATGACTGTAACTCAGTGGCCGGAGCACTTAGAGAGATTATGACTGTTTTGCCAAAAAAATTCAAAGTGTTTTCTTTTAAATGAGACCAACCCCATGAAGATGCTGCAAAGGGTTGAAGAACAGCTTTCGATTTACTTTGCGCACGTTATTTTTTGGGCGTTTTTAGGGAAATTGACCGGAGTGCAAGGGGTTAAGGAAACTTGCATGATTCCAAATTGACCGAACCATAATGATAATGTTTTATCGGGCTTTTATTGAATCTGTTTTATCCTTTTCTTTCGTGTCATGGTTTGGTCAGATAAAACTGAAACAGAGAAAATCCTTGGATCAGGTAGTTAGATGGTCCAGTCATTTGCTTGGTGAGTCACAGCTGAGCCTGACATCCCTGTACTCCAGACAGGTACACAGGATTGTTACCACCATTTTAAATGATGACTCCCACCCTTTGCACTGCCACTTTCAGCTTCTTCCCTCCAGAAGGAGGTTTGCTGTCCCAAAAAGTAAAACCCAGCGCTACAAAAACAGCTTTGTTCCTGCTGCTGTCAAAGAGTTGAACAAGTTGTAACAGAATCAGAATCAGAATCAGAATAAGTTTATTGCCAAGCACATTTACAAGTAAATAACAGGTAAATATACGAGGAATTTGACTTGACACCGAAAACATCATAAATGACATTCTCAATGACGCGGCGAGCCGTGGAGGCGCCTGTCAGCAGGAAGGGAATAGTAGGCAGGGGGGGAGGGGGGAACACAATAGGAGAGAGAAAAAAGCATTGTTGATCAGAATAAAGTTCATATATGACCGATATTATGATTACAAGAAAAAAACTCTCAATGCACAATTAGCAGACAATAGAATCCACACAATGACACAAAGAGAGCAGTGAGTGAATGTCTTCATCAGTATAAATGGATCAGTATGTGTGAGTTGGATGCAATCAGTGGCAAATCAGTTAGGTGGACAACAATAGTCTCTTCCTCAGCAGATGTTATGACTAGAGTCTGAAGCAAAGGCACGTGTCCTTGAGCACGGCAGATGGAATAGTTGAGCCAGACAGCTGTCCTTGAGAGTCAGATGCTGCCCGCCAATGTTATGAAAACAATTATACTGTTGATTATCAGGAGGACTGAGTGCTGAGGGTGCCGAAAAAACAGGTCGAATAGCACTGACTTCAGAGAAAAAACTTTCTATTCTCCTACAGATTCAGTGCTCCAATTCCATCATGGCCAGGCATTGAAATCGATTCGTGAACAGCTCTCAGCGTGATCGTGATGTAATCCATTTTCCTGTACAGTTCTCCATTGGCCGCTGTCAGAGTCCTGCCCAATTGGTCAATTTGATGAGAGAGCTTCGCCGGGTCCGCTTTTTGATAAGCTCTGTCCATCTTCTTCAATTTGCGGTGCACCAGAACAATCCCAAAGCCAATCAGTAGAATTCCGATAACCATTGCTCCGAAAAGATATAAATCTTCAATATCTTCAATAGAAAGATCACACAGGCACAAGAGTTTCCAATTGCTTGTGTCCTTTAAATAACCCCCAGCAGCAGTCCCTGCAGGACAGATAGGCTCCCCCGGGCCTGATTTCCTCGTTGAAAAAACAGTGTCGATTGCGTTCAAAGCCCAGCTTATTAAATCCATAATTTCATTAGATAAATCACCAGTAAAGACACGCAGACACAGACGATAGCAAGCTGGGATCCAGTCAGTTAGGGAGGGAGAGAGAGATAGGAAGCCGGAGCGGGGAAGAAAAGCATCTGCTCTCTTTGGAGGGTGGAAGTGAAGAAGAACAATATATTGCACATAATTTAGTTACCTATCTATTAATTTCATTTTATATTTACTTATTTTTGTAGTTTTTTATTTGGGTTCTAAATCTTCTATTGGGTTCTTGGGTTCTAAATCTTTTATTGGGTTTTAGACTTTTGAGGTTTTAACCTCTTTGACTAGTCTTTAACTTTTTAATACGACCCTTCTCTTTTATCTTTGTTTTTTCTCTCATCTCTTTGTCTTATATCCTGATTGATGGAGCCTTGAGTATTTTTATCCTGTTTATAGTCAGCTTCATGTGTGCCTGTATTTGTGTTTATCCATCCATCTTCTTCCGTTTAATCCTTTTTGGGTCGCCGGGGGGGCTGGAGCCTATCCCAGCATCTTTGGGCGAGAGGCAGGGTACACCCTGGAAAGATCGCCAGTCCATCACAGGGCCAACACAGAGAAACAGACAACCATTCACTCTCACAGTCATACCTGTTGAATGTAATTGTGGTTTGTAAATATGGATGTCACCTGACTGCAAAACAAATCTACCTACGGGTACAAATAAAGTAACCTGAACCTGAACCTAAAATTGTCAATAAAACCAATGTTTAAAGTAGGACATGTAAAACACAACCAAGTATTAAGACTGAGAGTTCTGCTAAAATAATTGCAACCTCGTCTGAAAGGTGCCAAAGGCCCAGAGATAAATACACGTCTGCTACAGTTCATAAGAGTGGACAGAAGGCTCCTGAAGTCACTCTTTAAGATCTCTCACACTTCATCTGGGATGTTGTTGCATCCAACATGTACTATGACAGTTTTAACGTGGGGGAATTCATTTAATAGGTCAGGGGTAAGAGCCTCAATGTCAGACACTCTAGCCCCAGGAAAAAATTTAATCACACAGTACCTGCTTTTGAAGTTCCTCATAATCGAGTCACCAATTACCAACGTCGTCTGGTGGGACTCTGTCGGTGGTTTCTGAGGTGGTGAACAATCTTGTCGAAGGTGTTGTGATGGCGGGGCGATGCGCTCTCTTGTTTTTGGAACTGGTGTGTAATTTGGCACACCTAAAGTAGTCTTAATCCGGGGTTTGCAGGTTTGAGCCACCGCTGAAGGAGAAGGAGAGGGAGGAGGAGGGGGCCACGGGCGGACAGCCAGCGTCCAGGTGGGGAAAATCCTCCAGAGAAAGGATGTCAACTCTATTTTCCAGTAGCAGGCGAAGAGAAGAGACACACGGCCCTGTCTGGTCGATCGACAATGATTGCCTGCTGGTCTAACCAAGGTCCAGGGCGCACACTGAGGATGAGAAGAACCAACCGTGGCTTTGGGTTTAGCCCTGAGTCGAAGCCAGTGTCTATTGCTGTGGTCCTGGATGTCAGAAGAAACCGGAGCAGGGGTGGAAGTAGGCGGAGATGCACTGAACTCACCCAGGTAAGTAGCCGTCTCTGCCAGCTGCGAGTTGGTTGCCGGGGCCATTGTTCACCCGAGAGTTATGGTGTCAAGGTGGTCTTCGGCCTCCCGAATCGTATAGAGGTTGGTGAGTCTAACATCCAACTCAGAAATCTTCCTAAGGAGAGACACACAGCTGATACATGTCGGGGATGGAGCCATGACGTTCCAGGCGATTGTTGGATAGCCAGCCAGCCAGCCAAAAGCAGCTAAAAACAAGTTGGCTAAAAACAGCTAAAAAGGTTTAAAAACAGGTTAGCAGGTTAGCCTAGCCCTGTAAAACAGTCCAGCCGGGGGACCGACCCACCTGCGCGTCCGATTGGGCTTTTCTGCTAAGCCAAAACTAAGCTAACACCAAGCAAAAACTAATATCAACAAAAAGAGATAAAAAATTAAAAACTAAATCAATAAAAACAAACAAAAGCGGATAAGATGACGCAACGAGACGTGAACAGACGGTAATGCTACCCGTAGTGCAAATGGCGACAAAAGATAGACCCAGACATCCCATAGTGCAAATAAAGGTAAACAATCAATCCTATAGCAATCCTATATACAGAAAAAAGTACAGCAGAAATACCCGTAGTTGCAAGTTCAGTGCCGTAGTGTACGTGCAGACAGTGACAGATAGGACTGGACATGATCAGTATTGCAGTATTGTACTGTATTTATGTAAAAACAATAAAGAAAATGACTTAATGGCGTACATTTAAAAAGGCAGCTATTTGCCTGTCAGGTTACTGCTTCTGCATGAACAAGAGTTTTAGTTCTCGCCTCATTCCTTTGTGTTTTACCAGTTTTTCTATGGCCTAATTATACCCACATAAAGTCACTGGTTAGTTTAAATAGGCTATTTGAAAAGTATTTCCTGAAATCATTTGATGGTTGTCAAAAAAAAAAAAACAATTTCTGGAACAATAAAAAGTACCATGGAGTGCTGATGCCTCTTGGTTTGTCTATATGTCTGCATGTCCATACTAACACAAAGACAAAGACTTCTACCGTCTGAATCAATGACATGGATGAGGTTTGTGGTTGGTGAGGCCCTGACACTTTCAGTCAAATATATGAACACAATAGCATAAGATTGAATTTAATCTCAATTGAAAGTTGGCATGCTTTATGATCTGCTAATTGTATATTATAAAATCCAGTTATATAAATAATTTATTAAAACAACTAAGGAATTTTACTGAATTGCTTGTTGACAGAATGTGCAGTGAATTTAAGTTCAGTTCTGCAATGCATGTCTAGAGTTTATATTGCGAAGGGAATAAGCAGAAATAGTAGTACACTCCAGCTGCTTTTGTTTTGCAGAAAAGCAGTTCAAGTTCTGTTGACTAACTCCATCTTTTAATTTCATTCAACTCTCCTGAATATAAACAAAGTGCAAAGACCCTTGGCTACACAAATAAAATCTATTAAGTTATTTTACAGACAAATTTTGGGGTGCTAAAATTAATTACTTGTTTCAGGCCAGGGAAGAGCTAAAATTGTTGTGGCTCAGAGAGTGTCATAAACGCCCAGGCAGGGGAAGAATAAAGACCCAGTTGCAGGAGCTGTGAGTTGCTTAATGTTTCATAAAATACAAAATAACACAAAGTACAAAACTTAAAAAGGCTGAAGACGAGGAATACAAACAAGGCTGAAGCGTGTGTAACAATATGTGTGATTAATAATTGTGATCAGATATAAACTTTATTTAATTTGGATTAATGTATCGGGACCTGAGATCAACTCTGGGTCCACACACTCAGAAAAAGTTAATAAACACTCGTGGGGCACCAGCTCCTCTTTAGGGAGCAATTTAATCTTAATTTTATTTTATATCTGTTTAATCACTCAATAAATTAATTAATAATCAGTCTCAAAATTTGGTGAATTTGATACTGGGGGCTTTGAAACCAGACTCAGAATGAAATAATTTCCCAACAACTTCTCTCATTTTCACATATCTATTAAAGGGAATGATGATTAAAGTACATTGCAGTGATTTCATTCACCATGAAATTAAACTTGTAAATGATAGATTAACAATGCGAACATTTGCAGAACCAGGGTGAAAATGTAAGCTGAATTTAGATCAGTTTGAAGTTAACAGATTATGGAAAACAGAACACAAATTTATGGGGAAAATTAAACTAATTATATGGAAAATTCTGGATTACTCTTAAGAAAATGAAAATGGAATTTTAAGGAAAAGAAGAGTTATGTTAAGTGCGCTTTAATTTTGCATCTGATCAGATACTGAATTATTCTCAAATCTCAGACGTTTTATTCAGCAGATGGATAAAGGATGCAGCTTACGTGACCATGCATGGTGGTGAGTTCTTTCGTCGTCCTTGGGAAGCTTTAGATATAGAGAAAGGCCAAAAACCGGAATATTTGACCAGCAAATATTCGAATGAGGACTGGCCTTTCCAGTCTGTTGTCGTAGGATGAGATTCTGGATGTTTTATTCCAATGGCTGAAGTCCAGCCGATGCATCTCCTTTTCGTGGCGTGTTGATTTCTTCAGCTGTGCGTGGTCGTGGATCCGTGACTTCTCACGAGGGAATTCAAGAATAATTACAAATCTAATCCAATAGCAAAATTAAAAGACTTCTATGACTTCGTGGAGATGAACTGAGCTTCTAGTGTGTAATTCGTCAATGAAATTAAAAATAAAGTCAAGATTAAAAATGGCAAGTTTAAAGATAGTTTAACAGGAAAAAGTTATAAAAATAAACGTCTAGAAATGGAGTTTGACTCCAGGTTTAGAATTTGAGCTCTAGAAAGGAAAGGATTAATTCATAGACGTTTAAAGAAAAACAAGAAAACACGTGGGAGAAATGGCCTTTGTTCTCCAGTGATGAAGAGATCACAAGTCTTTGTTCTCCTGTAAATGCTCTGCTGTGAAGTGGAAGAAGAGGGGAAAAGAGGAAGAAGCGAGGGGTCTCCCTCCTTTTATAACTTCAGTCAAGTTTTCGCGGGCTTCCGGGATAGACAAGAGCTCAGCCAATAGTTTTCCTTTGTGGGCGGGCTTTAAGAACTTTAGTCCAATAAACAAACAGACTTTTGTCTGTAACAGCCAATAACCTTGAGGGAGCTGTTGTCAAGCAGGGATTGGCCGCAATCGGTCACATGATTTGAGAGACGTTTTACAAATCTAATACACATGTTTTAATACTGGAATATTCCTCTATACACTTATGTATAAAATCTAACCCTTTTTAGTTGTTCATGCAATTTTATAACTAGTGCTTTTAAATTAACATGCAAGAATAAACATTCATTTAAATATTTTAACATGCACATATCTAAAGTCAAGGATTAATATATTTCAAACCCATTATGGATTGTCTACATCAAAACATCAGAGTCCACCTGCTTTCCATGGTGTCCTGAAAAAGAGAATGTTGAAAATTGAGTCTTTTAACAATAATGTGGTTGAAAGTTTACTGGTTAAATCCAGCATGTCCCAGAGTTGCCAGTAGAGGGCAATGTTGAGTTGTGGATATTTTGTAGTGACCATATGAAGTACTCCACAGAGGTCTGTTCTTTTGTCGATGCTTATTGGGCCAATAAAATGTTAGGAGGAATTCCTGAGACTTAGATAGATAGATAAATAGATAGATACTTTATTTCGAACAAAAAAGGTATAACAAAAACAAACAAATGACAAATGCAATAAAGTAACAGTATACACTGTTCGAAAGAGAGAAGGAAGAAGTGAACACTTAATTCCATCTCCTCTTTTCCATAAATACACCCATGTGAATTGTATACAAATTACCACCTTTAAGACCCCAAGTAAACAATTTACTGTATTTTTTACAAATCAACATTAACACCCATCCATCCTAACATACATTGATGTCCATACATCAAAACCAGCCTCAAACAACACAGATATACACAGTGCTGTCCCACCCACCATTCCATAGTGTCCCATAATGTCCCAGAGTGAACATAATGAATCGTACATATAAATACTACCCTTCTAACATATATCCTTTCAGCAAATAGTGTTTATACCTCTTTTTGAATAGATTTCTGTTTGTACATAGTTTCAGTTCCGGCTCCAGACTGTTTCACAAATCCACCCCACAGACAGATATGCACATACTTTTCTTGGTTGTTCGTATCTTGGGTTTTGTAAAGTTTAAGTCTCCTCTCAAATTATGATCATTGTCTCTTTTTTTTAAATATTTTTTGTATATTAGTTGGGAATTGATTATTAATTGCCCTGTACATTACTTGTGCTGTCTTAAATTTAACTAAATCGATGAACTTTATGACATGTGACTTTAAAAACAACGAATTGGTATGGTCTCTATATCCTACATTGTTTATTATCCTTATAGCTCTTTTTTGTAATGTGCATATCGACTGTAGGTTGGTCTTGTAGGTGTTTCCCCAGACTTCTACACAATAGTTAAGATAAGGTAAAAACAGTGAATTGTACAATAAGACCAATGATTTATAGTCCAAGATGTGTCTTGTCTTCCCCAGTATGCCTATACATTTTGCTAACTTGGCCCGGATGTGACTGATGTGAGGTTTCCAGCAGATTTTATTGTCTAGCGTCACACCCAGAAACTTATTTTCCTGTACTGTTTCTATTCTGGTATCATCTATTGTTACCATTATTTCATGATTTATTTTATAATTTCCAAACAACATAATCTTTGTTTTTTTTAGATTTAGAGATAATTTATTTTTGTTGAACCACTGCGTTAACTTTTTCATTTCAGTTGTGACCACCTCTAAAACCTGCTGCAAATTCTCACCAGTGCAAAGGATATTTGTGTCATCCGCAAACAAAATAAATTTCAGAATTTTTGATACTTGGCATATGTCATTTATATACAAAATAAAGAGTTTGGGTCCCAAAACTGACCCCTGGGGCACACCACAAGTGATGTCCATGAAGGGTGATTTGTGCTCACAAGGAATGTGAGTTCAGCTGTGGTCCTGGGATTAAAGAGCAGTTCCTGGCTGTCCTTTTCCTGAGTGAAACAATGTCTTTAAGCTGAAGAATAATTTTTATTGATGAGCCAAAGTGAGATGATGCTACACGTGGAACGCACGCCGGTAACACCAAATAGCCTGAGGGAAAAATACAGCATGGAACACACGCAGGATCCAAAGATTTCAAACATTCAAACATTTAAACATTTTATTTGTCAATACTACTATATGTTCAGGATATACAGGAGAATTGAAATGGCATTTTTTCTCTTTATTCAGTGGTGTGCATAATATAAAAAGGAAAAAGAATAAGACTGGAAAAAAGAAAACAACAACAACAGCAGTCTATGTACAGTATTGCAACCTGTAGTGCAAAATGTCGACAGCAGGTAGACCCAGACCTCCCATAGTGCAAATAGACATAAACGATTAATGATGATAAAACCCAGCAATCCTATATACAGACAACTGGAGATGTAATACCCATAGATGCAGTTCAGTTAAAGGGAGACTAGACGTGGGAAACCCATCTGATC
Organism: Pholidichthys leucotaenia; assembly: GCA_020510985.1. Lineage (NCBI taxonomy): Eukaryota > Metazoa > Chordata > Actinopteri > Cichliformes > Pholidichthyidae > Pholidichthys > Pholidichthys leucotaenia. The sequence goes on along the minus strand of CM035849.1, from coordinate 69,360,552 downwards.
CAAAGAGAATAATAAGACGTAGAATTAACGTCTGGATAGGAGAAGACCGCTGCGACGAACTGCAGTGCAGTGGCTCTTAAATAGGCATGGGGGAATTAAACAAATGATAAGCAGGTGTGGGTTACATCAGCGAGGATAAGGACTCAGATAGGAGCACCTGTGACAGTCCGCAAACTTAAGCTGAACAAGGAAGTCCACCCAGGAGGCTGTCAACATAAAAGTATAGAGGCAGCAGATTTCTGTTCTGCTCACCTAGCTGCCTGACAGGACAACGGTCTGAGAAGGCTGCTTAATTCCGACCCACCTGGTAATTCTCCATCCAACTGGGCCGCAAATTCAGGAAGAAGCCTCAATTGGCTTGGCTTTTAGTCCAATAACAATTCAGTCTCAGCCACTAAAACTCCCTTACACTCCTCCAGCTCCTCAGCAGTGGGACCATCAGGGGGCACAACGGCTGCATATGCAATCCGGCAAATTGCAGGTTCTTCCAGCGCCAGAGTGACAGCAGATGGAATGTCACACTGTTTAGGAGGAGAAGAGGGGGCTGCAGCTGGATGATGGCGAGAGGCTTGAAACTTCAGTACCCAGGCACCCTTCTTCATCGGCACAGATACAGGTGGAGGAGAGGCTCTCCCCGACTTGGGGAGCATGGGTTTGGGATTAATAACGGAGGCAAAGTGACCCATGAGCTCCGGATGGCTCCATAGGCTAGGGCATGCTTCAAGGATCTATGCCGCTGCATCCAGACATGCCCGGGTCACTTTGGGAGTGCGGGAGGCACGAGCCTCTGATATAATGCTCTCTAACACTCCCACAGCCCAAAACTCCTCCTCACTGAGTCTACAAACACCACTGTAGTCTGTGTTAGCTGGCATCTGGGTGAAAACGGACTTTAACAAAAAAATGATCGGGAGAGTAAAAAGGGCAAAAAACAAAAAAGCAACTTGCAGTCCGCTGGGTTCACACTGGTCATAAACGCCCAGGCACGGGCGGAATAAAGACCCAATTGCAGGAGCTGTGAGTTGCTTAGCGTTTAATAAAACACAAAATAACACAAAGCAGAAAACTTATGACGGTTGGAGATGAGGAATACAAACAAGGGTGAAGCGTGGAGCACACGCTGGTAACACCAAATAGCCTGAGGGAAAAATACAGCAAGGAATACATGCAAGACTAAAGGGAGACTAGACGTGGGAAACCCATCTGATCCAAAGAGAATAGGAGAAGGATAGGAGAAGACCGCTGCGATGAACTGCAGCGCAGCGAATAGGCATAGGAGGATTTAAACAAATGATAAGCAGAAGTAGGTTACATCAGCAAGGATAAGGACTCAAATAGGAACAGCTGTGACAGCCCGTGAGCTTGAGCTGAGCAAGGAAGTCCACAGGCAGCTGTCAACATAAAAGTATAGATCGGGATGACTAATAACAAATCATGATACAAAGACCAAAAACAGTAAATGACAAAATACTTCAGGAAAGAAACTAAGGTGAGGGCAAAGATGGATTGAGGCTCATGTCCACACAGTCAAATAATAACTGAGATACAAAACTGGACGGTCATGGATGCATAATATCAAAGACAGAATAATAACTAGGAACAGAGACTTTCATAAACAGACAAATGGCAAAGTCAAATAGCATACATCCAACCAACCAGAATGAAAATTAAAGTGGGAAAATACAAAAATAACGAAAATGACAAAAGAGCATGAGCAAAGTGCCCCCCCCCCATGCTCAGAAGCATGACAGAGAGCACATTTGCTGTGCACCCTGTAGCTCCACAATTCACTACAAATTCAAGTATCGAAAACAAATATGCACGGTCTTACCTTTGTTTGTAAATGAAATCCATCCGCCTATCCCTCTGAACAAAAATCTCAATGACTGCTGTAAAAGTCCTCTTTATCTTTTAATTTTAAAAGTCTCTCTGTCTCACTTGAGATTAGTCAGTTTTGATTGAAAGTTTAATTATGAGAATTTTTTTTTAAGTTTAGATATAAATTCTTCCATTTTCAGTCTGTGTAACATAGAAGCACAAATGGAGTATGTGGTACACTTGACTTTCTGATCTTATCTGTAGCTAATTTTGCACTCAGCCTTGGCATATAAGAACAAGAAGTAAACTCCTGTGCCTACGGTGCTCAAGCATCCCCCCGCCCCCTTTGGAGCACCAATACTGCGCAGCCTCTGACCGTGATTTTTAACCAAAGTTTTATGTCAGATTGAGAAGACTAAATATGTTACACACAAATATTAAGTACATTACATAGACTATGGAAAAGGAGGACATACAATAAAAGCTCCTACAGACATTACATCTTTGACATACACAGAGCTGTCACCAAAAATGCGCATCTTGCACGAGCTTTAACCGGGCTGTGAAGGATTGTGCAATCCTTTTGAGGCTGCGTTTGTTGCTGCTTCACCTGGTCTCTCTCCCTTGTATTTGAACAAGAAATCTTCTTCTTCTCCTCCCACATGCCAAAAACATGCAATTTAGGTTAATTGGCATAAACTGGGGATTCTAAACTGTCCTTAGGCATGACTGTGAGAGTCAATGGTTGTCTGTCTCTCTGTGTTGGCCCTGCGATGGACTGGCGATCTGTCCAGGGTGTACCCTGCTTCTCGCCCAAAAGATGCTGGGTAGGCTTAAGCCCCCCCGCAACCTGAAAAGGATTAAGCGGAAGAAGATGGATGGATGGATGGGTGGATGGATCTTCTTCTTCCTCCTCTTGGGTAAGGCAGACTAGACACATCAATGGCGTATTGCTGCCCTCCACAGTTCGAACATCAGGCTGTATCTCAAATTCCCCCATACAATCCAATTCTGTGCAGAAGCACCAATAGTCTTTTAACTTTACTCCAGCTGTCCAGGTTCATCAAAGTGTGCATGTTAAAAACAGTTTCTCCAGCAGATCACAGGTCTTTCAACAATTTCTTCTGTTGTCTAGCATATTTCTTGCAGTGGATTATGACATGAAACACTGTTTCCATGCTTCCACAGTCACGTTTGCCATCATGGTATTTTCCTATCAGAGCCAGCCCACTTCTAAGCCCACGGTGCCCAAACCTCAACCTGGTTAAAACAACTGAATCTTCCCTTTTACAAGTAAAAGGGTGTTTATGTTTATCAACTTGTCTCTGTATGTTATAGTTGTGGTGATCCGAGCGCGGATCTGCCCCGAGCACGAGTCACTCAGTATTTTCCCTCTTTCTTTGCATTTCTAGTTCTGATTTGTATTAGTTTCTGTAGGATTCTCTGGGACTCTTACTGTGACAGCGCTGCGGCCGGACTTCCAGTTGTCAGCCGGTTCACCGGCTGTCACAGCTGAGTGTAATTCAGTGATTACACTGGTCAACACCAAATTTATTGTCTAAGTTTTTTTAGCTGATTTAGTTCAATTTCGATGCGCTGAATCCAAAAATCACATTGGTTTTGCTTAGTCAGGTCAACTTTTTGAATTATGGCCACATGTTGTTACCTCCGCCAAGGAGGTTATGTTTTTACCGGTGTTTGTCTGTTTGTCTGTCTGTCTGTTACCAACATAACTCAAAAAGTTATGAACGGATTTTGATGAAATTTTCAGGAAAGGTGTGTAATGGCATGGGGAACAGATGATTAGATTTTGGTGGTGATCTGAGAGTGCATACCTCCACCAAGGGCTTTGTTTGTATTTGTGCAGTAGGATTACACAAAAACTACTTCATAGATTTAGATGAAATTTTCACCAGAGGTGGTTCTTGGGCTAGAGAGGAACCCATTATATTTTGGTGATGATCTGAGAATGCATACCTCAGCCAAGGCTCTTATCTTCTCACAGTGTGTTAGCAACAATATTCCAAAACTGATGGACAGACTTTGATGCCATTTTCACCACAAGTGGCTATAGGCCTACACACAAACCCATTACATTTTGGAGGTGATCCATGAGAAACGGAAGGAGCCTTGGCGGAGGTATGCGCTCTATGAGTGCTTTTCTAGTTAAGATAAGATAAGATAAGCCTTTATTAGTCCCACAATGGGGAAATTCCAGGATTGCAACAGCACAGGGATAGCAACACTCAGAGCAATAATTAAGAAGATACGGAAGATATAAATAAGCAGTGGATATACATACATACACATAAATAAATAAATATACAGTACATACAAAGTGCGGCGCATTGTAGCAAGATGGAATAAACAGCATAACCGTCTACTTAGTTATCCTTGTCGCGGCTGGCCCTCACAAGCCAGCATAAGACGCCACAGTCCAGTAAAGTTGCACAGGTGTTTATTTACAGTTAGGGAAAAGAGAAGGACAAGATAACCAGCCACAAGGGCTAAACAACAAGACTACTAATTAACACATAGAACGATCATTGACAGCTGAGACGAGGAGTGCTCGCTCAGCATCTGATAAGGAAAAGGGTGAGCTCTACGACAGAGTACAAACAATAATCAAAGGCGATGAACACACTTACAGATGAGAAGGATTTGTTGACGATCGTTTGACGAACGATAGATGAGACTGCCGTGAGATGCTGCCGCCGGTGCCGGCTTTTAAAGCCGGCCGCTAACGACCACAAATGCAGCACAGCTGTTAAGACCTTGACAGCAGGAAGCTCCCCCGAGCGTTGTCCCAATCAGAGCCCGGGGAGCCAGAATAACAACATCGCCGTCAAAGCCTGACAGGAATGGTGCGTGGCCCGAGCGCGGACAATATTAGCGCTCGGGTCATGACAATCCTACATAGTATGAATATGTACCCATACATATTGTCACCCGCCGTAGCGACTGATATTGTCCTAGTTGTATACTGGAGGGGACCATTGTGTAAGTCTATTGCGTCTTTTGCATTCAATACTATTAGGTCATCACGTTTTTTTGCTATCTCTGCGAGCAGCCCTGCTTAGGTTATACAGTCTGACAGCCGTAGGTAGGAAGGACCTGCGAAACCTCTCGGTTGCGCACCTAGAATGATGTAGTCTGCTGCTAAATGAGCTCCTCAGTGCGTTCAGTATGTCCTGCATAGGGTGGAACTCGGACTCCAGCAGAGATGACAGTTTAGCCACCATCCTTCTCTCTCCTATCTCCTCCATTGGGTCAGGGCGCTGCCCCAGGACAGAGCTAGCTTTTTTGATCAGTTTGTTTAGTCTCTTCCTATCGGCTGCTGTAATGCCACTGCCCCAGCAGACCACTCCAAAAGTGATGGCTGATGCCACCACCGTGTCGTAGAATGTCTTCAGCAGCGCCCCTTGTACACCAAAAGACCTGAGTCTCCTCAGTAGGAACAGCCTGCGCTGTCCCTTCTTGTAGAATGCGTCGGTATTGTGTGACCAGTCTAGTTTATTGTTCAAGTGTACACCCAGGTACTTGTAGGATGTCACCATTTCAATGTCTGTTCCCTGTATGTTTACTGGTGCTGTGAGGGGCTGTCCTCTAGTTTTATATGTTTTTGTTTACATGTACAGGAATTTTCGCTCTATATGATGCAAAATTCTTTTTTGTCTTGAAATTCTCTGAATTTTGAACAATGATGATGTGACATTCAATTTACATGTACTTACCTTTATATAAAGGTAAGTACATGCACAGTTCTAAGTACTAAGTACAGGTTTTTACTTGGCACCTGATCAAGAGAAACATATGTCATTTTCGGATTCAGCGGTGCAAAATTGTCTTAAATCAGTTGAAAAAACACAGACAACTTACCAAAAAATTATTTCTGTAACCCTGTGTTATGGTTCTTCTCCTCACCTGTTGGTCATTAGGCTTTGCTAGTATTTTAGGTTGCAGTTGAGGCTCACTCCTCTCTGCAATCTCACCCCTGCTGGCTGGCATCCCTACGACCGATGCCAGCCTTCACTTACAGCGTAAGGTTTCGCCCTCGCTATTCCTACGTAAGTGTTTATTCTACAGCGTAAGGTTTTGCCCTCTCTATATTATATGAAAGTGACTGTTTGTTCCTCTTTGTTTGTTCAGTTATTTCACCCTTCGGGGTCACATGTGTTTAGTGTTTGTGTTTGGCCCCTCATGGCTTGTTATTTTGTTACTTTTCTTTAATACAAGATGGCGGAGTGAGTGGTCTCAGTCTTGCAGGCTCAGCTTAAATAAAGTTTTTTAGTTGTGGTTCAGTCGGTCTGGATTCGGGGGTCAGACTCGATCTCTGTTTTTAAGAGTTGTTTTGCGCTCGCTGTGAGAATTGGACTTTTGGGACTGCTCTCATTCGTGAGTGAACTGATTGGCGTTTCTTTTCGTGGTTCGCTGCTACGCTTAACCCGATGCGTTTGCTAGGCTAACGCTATAGCTAACGCCATAGCTAGTTGTAGCACCTAGCACCGACACGGAGAAGCGACTCTGTCCCTGGTGATTGGGGCTTGCCGGAGGAACAAGCCGAGGCAGCAGTTGGACGGGAGCCGGATCGGAGTTCAACTGCAGCGGTGGTGGGAGACGGGGACCAGTGGGGGACCACTGGGGCCCCAGCCGGAGTTGGAGCCCAGTTGCAGCAGCGGGGCTCGGTGGAGGAACTACTGAGGCAGACGGCGGTAGGTGGCGGGGCTCAGCGGAGGATCTACCGGGACCCAAGCTAGACAGAAGCAGGATCAGAGCTCGGCTACAGGATTCGGCTACAGGCGGCGGGACTCGTGGAGGAGCTTCCGGTACCCCGGCTGGACAGGAGCTCGGTTACGGCGGTGGTAAGCAGCGGGACTAGCAGCAGAGGGGGCTAGCTGAGGCCCAGCTGGATTCGAGGTCGGTCGGATCAGATACCGGCGACACCAACAGAGATTGTTTTACTATCCACAGGTTAGTAAAAATGCCACCAAAGAAGGAGGAAATGGAAGAGATCAAAAAATCTCTGAACTTCTTGTCAGAAGAACTGACCAAAGTGGTTAGTCAGCGGGCTAAAATAATAGAGCTAATGGAAGAAGTCCGAGAATTAAAATTAACAATGAAGGAAAAAGACAAAAAAAATTGCAGACTTGGAGCGACGCGTCGAGGATCTTGAACAATATTCTCGTATGGATGATTTAATTATAAGTGGACTAGACATTAAATATCATATCATATGCTCATGCTACAGCAGGATTGAGAGGAGAGGATGCTCCCCTGAGTGAATCAGTCTCCCTGGAAAACCAGGTGCTTCAGTTCCTTGATAGTAGAAATATAAAGGTCGAAGCAAATGCAATTTCAGCCTGTCATGCTTTACCCAGAAAAGATAATAAAACAAAAAAATCAATTGTGATGCGCTTTGTGAACAGAAGGGTAAAGAATGACATACTGAGGCAGGCCAGAAAGCTACGGGGAACAGAAGTTTACCTAAATGAACATCTAACAAAAACTAATGCTGAAATAGCACGGCAAGCACGGATGCTGAAAAGACAAAATAAGATACAGGCAACATGAACAAGAAATTGTAGAGTTTGGATCAAACTAAATGGAACACCTGAGGAAGCAAAGAGTATAATAATCAGGGATGTTACTGACTTAAATAAATACAGATGAACGCTGATTAAGAAAATTAAGAGACTATAAAAATCCATATCCACACACATGGCATGAATAGTTCTTTTGACATACCATGTCAATGTACTTAAAAAAAACAAACAAAAAAATAAACAAAACAAACAAGAAAACTTATGACTGACTTGAGTAGACATCAATTATCCCCAGTTGGAGGAAGTCATTTGACACAGAGTGAAGAAATTCAAACTCTGAAAATATGCCATTATGCTGAACATAAACTACAAGAGATAGAAAATGATATTGATCCTGATAACCACTTTTTCAATAATATTCATAATCATTGTGAATATTACACTGAAAAGCAATTCAAAAGTCAAGTGCAACTAGATGGTAAACTATCAATAATACACTTCAACAGCAGAAGTCTTAACAAAAACTTTCCACAGATTCAGGACTATTTAAAACAGCTAGACAGAAAATTTACAGCTATCGCAGTCTGTGAAACTTGGCTTAATGAAGAGCAGGCTCTCCTGATGGCAATAGAGGGATATCAGATGTTTCATATTAACAGATCTCAAAAAACGGGTGGTGGTGTTGCACTGTATATTGATGACCCGTATAGGTGTAAGCTTGTAAATTCAATGTCCTTTGCACTACCAGGGATTTTGGAATGTGTTTCTGCTGAGATTGACCGAGATAAAACAAAAAATCTAATTATAAGTTGTATATATAGAATGCCAGGAACTTGCATTGAGACATTCAGAGATAAATTAGTCGAGCTGTACAATAATATTATTAGTAAGAAAATGGTAGTAATTTGTGGAGATTTCAATATTGATTTTCTAAATCCATATCAACAAAATGTAATTACAGAGTTCATGATTACAGAGTTCATGAATTCAATTCAATTCAACTTTATTTATATAGCGCCATTTCACAACAACAGTCATCTCATAGCACTATCAGCTGTAGGGGGAACCCCCACAGTTAATGGCACCTGTTTGAACTCTTTATCAGTATAAATGACACCTCTCCACAACCTCAAACAGTCAGACTCCAAACTCCACTATGGCCAAGACCAAAGAGCTGTCAAAGGACACCAGAAACAAAACTGTAGACCTGCACCAGGCTGGGAAGACTGAATCTGCAATAGGTAAGCAGCTTGGTGTGAAGAAATCAACTGTGGGAGCAATTATTAGAAAATGGAAGACATACAAGACCACTGATAATCTCCCTCGATCTGGGGCTCCACGCAAGATCTCACCCCGTGGGGTCAAAATGATCACGAGAATGGTGAGCAAAAATCCCAGAACCACACAGGGGGACCTAGTGAATGACCTGCAGAGAGCTGGGACCAAAGTAACAAAGGCTACCATCAGTAACACACTACACTGCCAGGGACTCAAATCCTGCAGTGCCAGACGTGTCCCCCTGCTTAAGCCAGTACACGTCCAGGCCCGTCTGAAGTTTGCTAGAGAGCATTTGGATGATCGAGAAGAGGATTGGGAGAATGTCATATGGTCAGATGAAACCAAAATAGAACTTTATTGTAAAAACTCAACTTGTCGTGTTTGGAGGAGAAAGAACACCATACCTACTGTGAAGCATGGGGATGGAAACATCATACTTTGGGGTTGTTTTTCTGCAAAGGGACCAGGACGACTGATCTGTGTAAAGGAAAGAATGAATGGGGCCATGTATCATGAGATTTTGAGTGAAAACCTCCTTTCATCAGCAAGATCATTGAAGATGAAACATGGCTAGGTCTTTCAGCATGACAATGATCCCAAACACACCGCCCGGGCAACGAAGGAGTGGCTTTGTAAGAAGCATTTCAAGGTCCTGGAGTGGCCTCGCCAGTCTCCAGATCTCAACCCCATAGAAAATCTTTGGAGGGAGTTGAAAGTCTGTGTTGCCCAGCGACAGCCCCAAAACATCACTGCTCTAGAGGAGACCTGCATGGAGGAATGGCCCAAAATACCAGCAACAGTGTGTGAAAACCTTGTGAAGACTTACAGAAAATGTTTGACCTCTGTCATTGCCAACAAAGGGTATATAACAAAGTATTGAGATGAACTTTTGTTGTTGACCAAATACTTATTTTACCGAGGAATTTACCAATTAATTCATTAAAAATCCTTCAATGTGATTTTCTGGATTTTTTTTCCCTTATTTTGTCTCTCATAGTTGAGGTATACCTATGATGAAAATTGGAGACCTCTCTCATCTTTTAAGTGGGAGAACTTGCACAATTGGTGGCTGACTAAATACTTTTTTACCCCACTGTATGTCAGTGGTTTCACTAAGCATTCAATAATAGTTTTGACTAAGAGCATGTCAATACCATCACAGTCTGTAGATATTTTACTTTTAAACGATTTAACAATTTCAATGACCTCTCTCTCGTCTGTGTTCATTTTGTCTCTCATAGTTGAGGTATACCTATGATGAAAATTGAAGACCTCTCTCATCTTTTAAATGTGAGAACTTGCACAATTGGTGGCTGACTAAATACTTTTTGCCCCACTGTATGATCTCTCTTTCTAGTACCTGTTAAAACTCTTGCTGCAGCATTTTGGATCAGCTGAAGACTTTTTAAAGATGTTTTAGGATAGCCTGATAATAAAGAATTACAATAATCTAATCTAGAGCTAACAAAAGCGTGGATCAGTTTCTCAGCATCACTCTGAGACAAGATGCTCCTAATCTTGGCAATATTACGCAAATGACAGAAGGCAGTCTTAGAAACAAATTTAACATGTGAATTGAAGGACAGATCTTGATCAAAAATAATTCCAAGTTTCCTCACAGAGCTATTATGAGAAAGAGTAACCGCATCCAAACTGAAAGTTTGATTTGGAAAGGTATTTCTAAGGTTTTTTGGACCAATGACAATGACTTCAGTCTTATCTGAATTTAATAGCAGGAAATTACAAGTCATCCAAGCTTTGATTTCCTTAAGACAGGCTTCTAACTTGGCTAATTGATTACTATCATCTGGCTTCACTGACAGGTATAATTGTGTGTCATCTGCATAACAATGAAAATGTATACAGTGCTTTCTAATAATGTTGTCTAACGGAAGCATATATAAACTAAAAAGAGTAGGGCCTAGCACAGATCCCTGTGGAACTCCATGACTAAGCTTTGAGTTGAAAGAAAACTCATTATTTACATGAACAAACTGGAACCTATCAGATAAATAAGATCTAAACCACTGCAACGAAGTTCCATTAAGTCCAACATAGTGTTCTAATCTATCAAGTAGAATATTATGATCGATAGTATCAAAAGCTGCACTAAGGTCTAAAAGGACAAGTACAGAAACCAGTCCATTATCAGATGCGATGAGGAGGTCGTTAGTGACCTTCGCTAAGGCTGTTTCAGTACTATGATGGATTCTAAACCCAGATTGAAACTCTTCAAGTAAACCATTTCCCTGCAGGTGGTCAAATAATTGCGTAGCAACAACTCTTTCTAAGATTTTTGAAATGAAAGGGAGATTAGAGATTGGTCTATAGTTAGCTAAAGCTCCTGGATCTAGCGTTGGCTTTTTGAGTAAGGGTTTAATTACAGCCGTTTTAAAAGCCTGTGGTACATGGCCTAAAGTTAATGAAGAATTGATTATATGAAGAATAAAGCTACCAATAAGTGGGAAGACTTCTTTAAATAACCTGGTAGGAATAGGGTCTAAAAGACAAGTTGAAGGTTTGGATGAGGAAACTATTTTGTCTAACTCACAAAGGTCGATTGGAGTAAACTCATCAAGACAGACATCAATTGAAGGAGTTGTAGTAGTTACAGTATTTAAGTTAACTGTGGGAAGAATCTAATTGATTTTATTTCTGATGGATGAAATTTTATTATTGAAAAAGTTCATAAAGTCCTGACTAGTAAGCTCTAAGGGAATGCTAGGATTGACAGAGTCCTGACTCTTTGTCAACCTGGCTACAGTGCCGAAAAGAAACCTGGGATTATTCTTGTTCTCTTCTATTAATGCAGAATAATAACTCATTCTAGCTTTTCTAAGAGATTTTTTATAAATTAAAAGATGATTTCTCCAAGCTAAATAGATTTCATCTAAATTAGTGGAGCGCCATTTTCTTTCTAATTGACGAGTCTTCTGTTTTAAGCTACGAGTTTCTGTGTTGAACCAAGGAGTTAGAAATCTCTGATTAGACTTTTTCTTTTTTAAGGGGGCCACCAAGTCTAGAGTCTGATGCAGAGAAGCTTAACACTATCCACCATGTTATCAATTACAGAAGGAGCAAGCTGTCTATAGCTTATTTCTGTTGTGCTGACACATGGCATAGAGGAAACAATCTGCATAAATTTGGTAACAGCATCATCTGAGAAGCATCTACTGTAATAATATTTTTCTTTAGGAGCCAAATAGTCAGAAATAGTAAAATCAAAGGTTAACAGACAATGGTCTGACAGTACAGGGTTATGAGGAGACACTACAAGATTTTCTATTTCTATGCCATATGTCAGAACAAGGTCCAATGTATGGTTGAGGTAATGAGTAGAATTTCCTACTTTCTGAAAATCCAATCGAGTCTAATATTGAATTAAATGCTACATTAAGGCAGTCACTATCTACATCCACATGTATATTAAAGTCCCCTACTATAATCATTCTATCAGATTTCAGCACTAAATCAGCTAAGAAATCAGCAAATTCGGATAAAAATTCTGAGTAGGTTGATGGGGGACGATAAACTATGGCAAATAAAATTGGTTTTAACCTAAAATTGCTAAAGTGCCCAATACTGAGGACCAGGCCCTCAAAGGAATTATAACATGTTTTTTGCTTTACATTAACTAGTAATTTGGAATGGTAAATTGTTGCTACTCCTCCTCCACGACCAGAACTTCTGGGATTTTGACAGTTTAAATAACCATTTAAACCAACATAATCCTCTTGCCCTAACCAAGTCTCTGTAAGGGATATTAAATCAATCTGATGATCAATTAACAGATCATGAACTAACAGAGACTTGGGAGTTAGAGACCTAATATTTAATAAACCACAATTAATTTTTAAATTATGAGGAGGAACAGAGGCCAAATCATTCAATTTAGAGGCTTTAAATGAATTCTATGTACAGCATGAGTCTCTATCCCACAATAACACATCCCAGTAGAATCACAGTTCACACTGCTACACTTATTGACAACCTGTTTGTTAATATTATTGATAAGAAAATAGAAAGTGGATTATTGATAAATGATTTAAGTGACCATTTGCCAACCTTTGCACTTATCCATGGCCACACTGGGGCCAATACAGAAAAAAAATTAAAATCGTTCAGATACAAATCACAAAATGCAATCAGTTCTTTTAAAGAAGAACTGCTGAAGCAAGACTGGACATAAGTCTATGTATCAGAATCAGAGTCAGAATCAGAAAGAGATTTATTGCCATTGTTCATGTAGTACACAAACTAGCAATTTGTCTCGGTGCAATGCTGCATCATTAACCACTTGCGCTCCGTTGTTCCGCGGGCGGGCAAGTCTCTGCGTCCTAGGGCGCACTCCTGCGCCCTCGTGCACACTCAGACGCATAGTCCAGATTGTGGTGATGTAGGTGGTGTTGGCGTCCAAGCGCCACTGAAAAAAAAAGCTGCAGACACAGCCGCGAACAGATTAGTTCATCTGATTGACCTCTCATTCGACTAATAAGAGCCTTGAATTGGGTTTCTGAAACCTTGAAGAACCAATGAATGAAAACCTAGGAAGGAGGACCCGCCTACTGTGAATGCAGGAGCCAGTTGAAGCACAGAAGTTCGGGCTGGGTGAAGAGAGATTTACTGTTGCAGCAGATGAAAACAAAGGACGCTGGACGAATCTGCTACAGACCCCGCAGCATGGAGACCACCCACAAGTGGGACCTGCACTCATTCCAGCAGAATAGATGTTTAGGATTCTCTTCCGTCATCATAGACCAACGGAGGCCGACGACAAAAGTCGTAAATCATTCGCCAAAATGGCAATAATGGAATTATGTTTTGACCGGGATCCACGAGCAGACCAGCGTCACGTTCGTCTGACAATGGGGAAGAGAAGTTCGCCAGGACTCTGCTGCTGTGAAGAGGTAAGGTGTTATAAGCTAAATTATTATTTATCCCTGAAAATTGTAATCAAAAAATGACTTTTGACCGATCGGTAAATTACAACTGTACGGCGCACGAAGTACGCAGTGCATGCGCCGCGATAAACGGTTCATTTGCCGTGTTCGGACCGTGAACGCCCCCCCCCCCCCGCTGCAGAAGAGGAGCGGGGGGTGCGGGTTCACGGACCGAACGCCCCCCGGTCTGCGAGGGGAAGCATATGAGTCTATTCCGTCATGTAGCGATGGCCGTCCTCTGTAGCGAGGTGGGGGACACCCCCCCCCCACACACACAGACACAGTAGCGAGGGGGGGGGGGAAGCCACTGTGAAAACATGCAAGGAGTGTAATCCGTCATGTAGCGAGGGCCGAACTCCGTCCTTTGTAGCGGGGGGGGGGGGGCAACCCCCCCCACACACACACAGACACAGCCCTGAATGTGACCTTTCATTAGAGCCCAAAATGAAGATTCTACATTGAATTATTCAAAAGTTACAGACGTTTTTCCAAACTGTGCCATTTGGCACAATTTGGCACAGTTCCAAAACGCCTGGGAACAGCCTGAGAACAAAGCTGTGTAAAATATTCATTTTTTGTGGTATTGTTACCAAATTTGGATCTCAGCTTGATAACACTTGGTTCTACATTTCTGTTTCATTTTCCAGCCGGATCGGACAGCTGTGTGTTATTTGCAAGCATTTGTATCCAAAAAAACACCGTGGCCAAATTTATTTTCTTCAAGTTCAGTATGTTTAGATGACTGTAACTCAGTGGCCGGAGCACGTAGAGAGATTATGTTTTTTTTGCCAAAAAATTCAAAGTGTTTTCTTTTAAATGAGACCAATCCCATGAAGATGCTGCAAAGGGTTGAATAACAGCTTTCGATTTACTTTGGACACGTTATTTTTTGGCATTTTTAGGAAAATTGCCCGGAGTGCAAGGGGTTAAACATGAGTAGCACTAAAGATAAAAATAAAAAACTATGCATGCAATAAAATGTAGAATATGAATGAGTAATACTAATCTATGCAATTTTTAAATATATTAACAAGCAGCAGATATTGTGGAGTTCCACATAGTGCAGTCGGTAGTGCAAAAGAAAACAGTGATAATTATCATGAGTCCGGTTGAGCTGCTGTACGTAGTGCATGAGAGTCTAATAAGTCACTTAGTGTTCAGCAGTCTGATGGCAGAGGGGAAGAAGCTGTTCATGTAGCGGGAGGTTTTAGTCTGAATGGACCGAAGTCTTCTGCCTGAGGGGAGGGGGGCAAACAGTGCGTGTCCAGGGTGTGAAGGGTCGGCTATGATCCGACCTACACACCGCCGGGTCCTGGAGATGTACAGGTCAGATGTATCAGATGTAAATGAAGCCTATGACACATTTATAAACATTGTAACCACTCTTTATGAAAAAAATTGTCCATTAGTAAAGAAAAAGCTTAAACATAAATTTGCCGATAAGCCATGGTTAAACAAAGGATTACAAAAGGCGTGTAAAAAGAAAAATTTATTATATAAAGCTTTCCTAAAGAAAAGGACAAAAGAAGCAGAGCAGCGGTATAAAACATACAAAAATAAGTTAATATATATTCAATTCAACTTTATTTATATAGCGCCATTTCACAACAACAGTCATCTCATAGCACTATCAACTGTAGGGGGGACCCCCACAGTTGCAGAAAGACCCCAGCAATCAGGTGATCCCCTGTGAGCAAGCACTTGGCGACGGTGGAGAGGAAAAACTCCCTTTTAACAGGAAGAAACCTCCAGCAGAACCAGGCTCAGGGAGGGGCAGTCATCTGCTGCGACTGGCTGGGGGGTGAGGGGATAGAGAAGAAGAAAAGAACAGACATGTAGAGAGCAAACAGCACGATGGGGACTCAATCTATGGGAGAGAACAAACAAATGTTAATGACCAGCAAAAAAAAAAATATTTCATAGAGAGTGAGGAAAGGAGTGAGGCCCAGTGCATTACTGGAGGTCCCCCGGCTGACTAAACCTATTAGCAGCATAACTAAGGGAGGGTTCAGAAACACATGATCCCTCCCTAATTGTAGGCTATATCAAAAAGGTAGGTTTTAGCCCTATTCTTAAAAACAGAGATCGAGTCTGACTCCCGAATCCAGATTGGCAGCTGATTCCACAGGAGAGGAGCTTGATAACTGAAGGCTCTGCCTCCCATTGTACTTTTGGAGATTCTAGGTATTACAAGTAATCCTGCATTTTGGGAGCATAGTGCTCTGTTAGGATGATACGGTAGTATCAGATCTTTTAAATAAAAAGGAGCCTGATTGTTTAGAGCTTTGTAAGTAAGAAGAAGGATTTTAAACTTAATTCTAAACTCTATGGGAAGCCAATGAAGGGAGGCCAGAACCGGAGTGATATGATCTCTCTTTCTAGTACCTGTTAAAACTCTTGCTGCAGCATTTTGGATCAGCTGAAGACTTTTTAAAGATGTTTTAGGACAGCCTGATAATAAAGAATTACAATAATCTAATCTCGAGCTAACAAAAGCGTGGATCAGCTTCTCAGCATCACTCTGAGACAAGATGCTCCTAATCTTGGCAATATTACGCAAATGATAGAAGGCAGTCTTAGAAACAAATTTAATATGTGAATTGAAGGACAAATCCTGATCAAAAATAACTCCAAGGTTCCTCACAGAGCTATTATGAGAAAGAGTAACTGCATCCAAACTGAAAGTTTGATTTGGAAAGGAATTTCTAAGGTTTTTTGGACCAACAAGAATGACTTCAGTCTTATCTGAATTTAATAGCAGGAAATTACAAGTCATCCAAGCTTTGATTTCCTTAAGACAGGCTTCTAACTTGGCTAATTGATTAGTATCATCTGGCTTCATTGACAGGTATAATTGTGTGTCATCTGCATAACAATGAAAATGTATACAGTGCTTTCTAATAATGTTGCCTAACGGAAGCATATATAAACTAAAAAGAGTAGGGCCTAGCACAGATCCCTGTGGAACTCCATGACTAAGCTTTGAGCTGAAAGAAAACTCATCATTTACATGAACAAACTGGAACCTATCAGATAAATAAGATCTAAACCACTGCAACGAAGTTCCATTAAGTCCAACATAGTGTTCTAATCTATCAAGTAGAATATTATGATCAATAGTATCAAAAGCTGCACTAAGATCCCCTAAAATTGCTAAAGTACCCAATACTGAGGACCAGGCCCTCAAAGGAATTATAACATGTTTTTTGCTTTACATTAACTAGTAATTTGGAATGGTAAATTGTTTGCTACTCCTCCTCCACAACCAGAACTTCTGGGATTTTGACAGTTTAAATAACCAGAGGGAGTTGATTCATTTAAACCAACATAATCCTCTTGTCCTAACCAAGTCTCTGTAAGGGAAATTAAATCAATCTGATGATCAATTAACAGATCATGGACTAACAGAGACTTGGGAGTTAGAGACCTAATATTTAATAAACCACATTTAATTTTTAAATTATGAGGAGGAACAGAGGCCAAATCATTCAATTTAGAGGCTTTATGTTTAATTTGAGTTTTACCAATATTTTGCTTTATCACTTTGGGATGCTTATACATTATATTTTTATTTACTTTGGAGGGAGCAGACAA
Source organism: Pholidichthys leucotaenia (assembly GCA_020510985.1). Taxonomy (NCBI): domain Eukaryota; kingdom Metazoa; phylum Chordata; class Actinopteri; order Cichliformes; family Pholidichthyidae; genus Pholidichthys; species Pholidichthys leucotaenia. The sequence goes on along the minus strand of CM035849.1, from coordinate 69,343,379 downwards.
CGATTCTCTGATGGGGAAGACAGGGGCTAAGCTGAGGGGTGGCAGATGAAGAGGAGCTTCAGAGAGGCGTGTAAGACTGCAACTCTGCTTCCTGGTCCCAACTCTGAGTAGTCATGGTTTTGGAAATTTGGATAAAAAAGATGCCAGATTGTTAGATAAATGAGAAGCACCATCCAAAGTGGGATGAATGCTGTCTCGTCTCATAAGACCAGGTTTTCCCCAAAAAGAGCTCCAATTGTCAATGTAGCCCACGTCATTTTTAGGACACCACACAGACAGCCAGCGGTTCAAGGATGACGAGCGACTAAACATGTCATCACTGGTCAGATTGGGGAGGGGTCCAGAGAATACTACAGTGGCAGACATCGTTTTTGCAAAGTCACACACCGATTCTATATTAAGTTTCGTGACTTCCGACTGCCGGAGACGGATGTCATTAATGCCGGCGTGAATAACAATTGTGGAATATTTAGAGTTACTTTTAGCCAGCATTTTCAAATTTGACTCGATGTCGCCTGCTCTGGCCCCAGGAATGCATGTGACTATGGCCGCTGGAGTCTCTAGGTTCACGTTTCTGACTACAGAGTCGCCAATGATCAGAGTTTTTTCCTCAGCGGGTGTGTCGCTGAGCGGGGAAAAACGATTAGAAACGTGAACAGGTTGGTGGTGAACCGGGGCTTTGCGACTAGGCTTCCTTCTCACCGTCACCCACCCAGTCTCCTCGCTGCTGAGGAGAGCCGGGGAACCGCTGACAGTGGGACCTAAGCTAGCTAGCTCCGCTGCAGCTAATGGGCGTCCGTCGAGATTAACTGGCGCAGACGGTGTTTCAATGCAGCGGAGCCGGGATTCCAAATCAGACAACCTCGCCTCGAGCGCCTCAAAAAGACAACATTTATTACATTTACCGTTATCACTAAAAGAGGCAGAGGTGTAGCTAAACATCTGACAGACAGAGCACACCAGAGGAGGAGAGGAAAGAGAGCTAGTAGCCATAGCTAGTGGCTGGAGAGCAAACCACACAGGCAGACAGCAAAACGGGAAGTGACGATACGTTACCACAAGGAAGTGACGATCAGATATATAATAAGATATATATAATAAGATGTAGTAAAAGAGACTATTACAGTAAAGAACTGGAGAAAAACAGATACACTATTAAAAATACATGGACAATACTTAACAATATTCTTGGAAATAAAAACAGAAATACAAGCTACCCAACCAATTTTTCAAAAAATAATAAAACGACTCAGAGTGTGAATGCAGCTTCACCTGCAGATGAATTTAATAACTTTTTTAACATTGGTCCTAATTTGGCAAGAGAAATACCCATTACAGCACCCACAGGTGAGACAATAAGCAAAAACACTCCTATAAAAGACTCCATTTTCATAAAGAACACAGAAGAGAGAGAGGTCATTGAAATTGTTAAATCGTTTAAAAGTAAAACATCTACGGACTGTGATGGTATTGACATGCTCTTAGTCAAAACTATTATTGAATGCTTAGTGAAACCAGTGACGTATATCTGTATCCTGTCTCTCCAAACAGGTATATTTCCCAATGCAATGAAAATAGCTAAAGTAATTCTGATATACAAGACGGGTGACAGAGGGGAACTTTCAAACTATAGACCAATTTCACTATTGCCGCAATTTTCCAAGATACTTGAAAAAATATTCTATGAGAGAATTGACAACTTCATACTGAAGAATAATTTGTTGTGTGAGCAGCAATATGGGATCAGACACAAGAGGACAACTGCATTTGCTCTAATGGAATTTATAGAAAAAATATCAACTGCCGTTGAAAATTAAAGATTATTCAGTTGGGGTATTCCTGGATCTTAAAAAAGCATTTGATACAGTGGATCATAATTTATTATTAAAGAAACTACAAAATTGTGGTATTAGGGGGGTAGCACTGTCCTGGTTATGTAGTTACTTAAAGAATAGATATTAGTATGTATGTGTTGGTAACAAAAACTCACAGTTACTGAAGGTTACTTGTGGAGTCCCACAGGGTTCAGTTTTGGGGCCATTGTTATTCAATATGTATATAAATGATATATGTAAAGTTTCAGAAAAAATGGATTTCATATTGTTTGCTGATGACACTAATTTATTATGCAGTGGAAGCAATTTGGAACAACTTTTGGATACACTCGGAAAGGAATTAGGAAAGCTTAAACTGTGGTTTGATTCAAACAAATTAACGCTCAATTTAAGTAAGACAAAATTTATAGTTTTTAACAACCATCACAACAACTTAGTATCTAAACTCAGTGTAAATGGTGTAGAGATTGAAAGGGTATCCAAAACTAAATTTCTTGGTGTAATAATTGATAATAAACTGTGTTGGAAGTCACATATTAATTATATTAAAGGTAAAATATCCAAATCAATTGCAATACTACACAGAGTGAAATATTTGCTGAATCAACCCACACTATATACCTTGTATCATTCATTAATACTCCCATACATGACATATTGTACTGAAGTATGGGGAAATACATATAAAACAAACATATATCCAGTCTTTATGCTTCAGAAGAGAGCTATTAGAATAAGAAACAAAGCTGCTTACAGGGAATCAACAAACCCACTTTTTCTTAAATTAAAAGCTCTCAAGTTGAAAGATCTGGTTGACTTTAAAACTGCAGTAATAATGTTTAAAGTGAAGAATCTATCACTGCCCACAAATATCCAAAAGTTGTTCCAAATAAGGGAGAAACAATATCATTTCAGAGGAACATGTATATTTCAAAAACCTTCAGTGAGAACTACCACCAAGCAACACTGTGTTTCAGTGCAAGGAGTCAGATTATGGAACGATTTTGGACCTGAATTAAAATCATGTACAACACTTGGACAATTTAAACAAAAATTAAAGGAAGAAATACTCCAAACATATATACAAGATGACATGTAAAATCACATAATGATTGTCATATCCAGTCTGCGTTGTGTTGTTGCTTAGGTTTTTTTTTTTTTTTGTCACATTTTGTCTTAGCTTTGTTCTGAATTGTAATCGCTCTTGTTTTGTTTTTCTTTTGAATTCTTGGATGGAATATGGGTGGGCAATATAAGCTGCGGCTTCAGCCATCACCCATTTTGGATAACTTATGTTGACCTGTATAATCAGAGGAGTTATTGTCTAATTTGACCTTGTTGGATTTTCTTTCCCCCTTTGTTATATTATTCTGTTTCTTTTAATCTGTACTTTTAATCTATCCGAAATAAAGATTGATTGATTGATTAATAAATATACAAACTCACTGTCTGCATTTGGTGCCTCATTCATGCCCTGAAAAGGGCATTTATGACAGTAGATCGCAGCCAAGTGAGGTGCCAGCCGCGGTGAGGTTTTTTTTTTTTTTTTTGCGGTTTTTCTCCCTCTTACACTCACCTTTTTGGGCTCGACTGAGTGTCATTCAGCATGTCTCCAGCACATCGGACAAGGAAGGCAGCCCGGAGCCCCAGTACGGAGGAATATTGGGCAACTTAATTCATCCAGAGCAATGTTGTTATGGCCCAGATGTCCAACGGCCCGAACAAGGTTCTGAAGAACACAATGAGAGCAGTCAGGATTGTGGAGGCATACCCAGGCTTAAGTAATTATCCTGAGTTCACTGAGCTGCTGCCCTCCGTCTCTGCTCTTCAGCGACATTTCCCGGATCTGGTGTTAGGCTCGTCTCCAGGACATAGACGACGCCTCCCGGCGCAGAACCCAGATCCTCCCCACGACACGTCTGCACCAAAGCGTAGGGAGGAGAATCACCGGGTGAACACGCTGCTAGCTCTGCGCCTTCACCCCGCTATGGACGGATGGAGGAACACCACCATCTCCCAGCCAGCGCATCGTTCTTCGCCACGGCAGAGAGGTGAACCAGCAGCCTCGGCCACCGGGTCCTTGTCTTCAGCTGTTTCGCCAGCTTCCTTTTCCCGGGTTGGTGCAGCTGTTGCCCCCTCACCCATGACGTCCTCGCGCACTGCTGAGAGCTCAGCCATTCCTTCTCCAGCTCCACTCGTGACTGTGCCTACCGGAGCGGCTCTTCTTCATCCGTCAGAGGGGTCCACATCCTCCACAGCCACAGAGAGGGAGAGAATGGAGCCTGCTGCAGTGGGAACCATCGAACCCCAGGAAAACAGACAAGTGCTTTTTCATTCAGTCTCCCAAATTAATGAATTACCTTATCTGATCCCTAAGGCTGGGGCTCAGGTTAAACAGTCCACTGAGCCCCCTCCACCTGCTGTAGCCGCTAACTTTGACCTTGCTGCCTCTGTGTCTCCTCCTCCACTTCCCGAGTGTCCGCCAGTGCCAGGATTAAGCCACCGGACGGTGGAGGAACCTGCAGCCCTGAAAAACCTGGTTCCAGCCCCGCAGCCACGCCATGGGCAGAGGAGTAGGGCTGACTGTCTTTTGGAGCCTGCACCGATGATCAAGCGTCCCCGGGTCTCCGCTGAACGGAAATCAGTCCCAGCAAGTAACGGATCTCCTGCCACCACACCAAGTGAGCCATGGGCATGGGTTTCAGGGCCAGGGGGTCCTCAGACTGTGAGAACCATCATGCCGGCTGCAGAGGCCACTGCAGCCGAGTGGGAGCCTGAGGTCGACCTCCTCACCACTGAGCCTGGATCGTCGGAGTCCTGGACGGCAGTGGAGCTCAAGATCAGGCAGGTGCTCTATTTTGTCTTCTTGTTTTCTGTATTAGAGCAATCTTGCCTGTCTCTCCGGGGGGAGAGTTGGGTGCAGCTGGCCGCTGCATCCAAGCTCACCTTGCCGGGCTCCGCCCCTGCCAGTGACCCTGATCTCTGTGTCCTCTCTATCTCTGAGCCTTCTTCCAGGGTTACTGGTGATGATTCAGCACCGCCCGACATGTTCAAGGTTCCGAGTTCGCCTCGGGAGGTCATCTCAGGTGTGGCGAAGGCACAGTCGGGGTCCATCGAGGGTGTGGCATTGTCTCAGACAGGATTCACCGCGGGTGCTTCTTGGCTCCAGTCTGAGGTCGTGGTGGGAGCTGCAGATTCCCCACTGCCCAACAGCATTGTGGGTTCCCCATTTCCCCCTTGTTCTCCACCACCAGACGCCGCTGAGGTCCCTCTCATCCAGTCTGGCTTCCTCCCATTGAGCTTCTCAGTGGGGAGGCCACCTCTGAGCTCACCCCTCCTGTTCTGGTGGTCTCAGGATGCTGGCCAACCACCTGAAAGACTGTTTCACTGGTTCCGGGACTTCATTTGGCCACCTAAGCCTTTTCTCAAAAGTTGAAGTCAGGATGCTGGTAGGCCTCCAGAACTGCCTATTTGTTTTTCCTGACGGAATTCCTCGTGGTAGTTTGTTGTTTTGTTTTTTTTATGTTTGAATATATTGATAAATTTTGCAGTGATGTCCTGTAGTTGAAGTTATTTTTTGAGTTTGCCTGGTAACGGTGTTCTGGAGTTTACTCTTTTTTTTTTTTTTTTTTGGCTTCTTCAGACTGTGATTTTTGTGTACTGGGACATTTCTGTAAGAGAAGAGAGAAGAAAAGCTTCATTTTTGTATATTTGCAAATTTGTGGTTTGCCATTTGTATTTTGGGTGCTGTTGGCTACGCTATTTTTTTTGTGTTGAACTTTGTATTTTCTTGCTGTTTAGCACTTTTGGAGTTGTAGCCTAAGCTTTGGATGGTTTTTGTTTTTGGTGTATGAGACTTTTTGAAAGTTTTGTTTTCCTGTTTCTTCCCCTTGTTGTCTAGCAGTTGATGTACATTTTTTCTCATTTTTGTGTCACGGCCTCCAGGCCACGCCCTCCACGCCCTCCAGGCCTGATTCCCCCTCCCCGCCCCCTGATTCACCATAGTTTTCTGAGTGGGGGGGGGGGGGTCTTTTTCCTGGATGTTACAGTGGGACGCCGTGGAATGCATCCCTTAAACGGGGGGCACTGTGGTGATCTGAGCGCGGATCTGCCCCACGTTCGAGTCACTCAGTATTTTCCCTCTTTCTTTACATTTCTAGTTCTGATTTGTATTAGTTTCTGTAGGATTCTCTGGGACTCTTACTGTGACAGCGCTGTGGCCGGCCTTCCAGTTGTCAGCCAGTTCACAGGCTGTCTCAGCTGAGTGTAATTCAGTGATTATGGTTCTTCTCCTCACCTGCTGGTCATTAGGCTTTGCTAGTATTTTAGGTTGCAGTTGAGGCTCACTCCTCGCTGCGATCTCACTCCTGCTGGCTGGCATCCCTACGTCCGATGCCAGCCTTCATTTACAGCGTAAGGTTTCGCCTTAACTATTCCTACGTTAGTGTTTATTCTACAGCGTAAGGTTTCGCCCTCGCTATATTATATGAAAGTGACTTTTTGTTCCTCTTTGTTCAGTTATTTCACCCTTTGGGGTCACATGTGTTTAGTGTTTATTTTTGGCCCCTCGTGGCTTGTTATTTTGTTACTTTTCTTTAATAAATACACAAACTCACTGTCGGCATTTGGTGCTTCATTCATGCCCTGAAAAAGGCATTTATGACATAGCCATACACCCATAGTCAATTGTTGATCTTATCGTAGCTCTACATATCGTTAACAATGTTTCTTTATCAGCCCCCCAGTCACATCCTGCCACACACCTAAGCACATTTATGAATTTTTTCACACTTTCCACAAATTTTGTCAATAATGAATTTTGCATGTTAACCTTTGATCCAGCCACACTCCAAGGAATTTAAAATGCTTAACTCTTTCAATGTCCTTTCCATATAATCGCAAGTGATATGCAGGTAATTTCTTTTTATGCCCAAATACCATATACTTGGTCTTATCAACTGATACTTTAAAGCCCCATTCATCAGCCCATCCTATTATATTCTCTCGGGCTTTCTGAACCTGGTTGTATGCATAAGTTAAGTTCCTGCCTTGTTTCCATATAGCACCATCATCTGCAAATAGGAAAACCCCAAATTCTTTTCTCACTCTGCTAAACATACCATTCACCAGACTATTAAAGAGGACAGTGTCATGGCAGCCGCGGGGCCATCATCAGTCCTGGCTGCGTGCACACCTGTCACTAATTCCCAGTGGACTATAAGAGCCAGACCTGCTAGCGACTCAGCACGGAGCCATCTGTCATCATCATGGAGGCACGTCCCTCGTTCTCAATCACGGATTGACTCTTTGCCTGACCAAGTTCGTCACGTCTTGCCACATAAGCATACCAAGCCCTTACCTTGCCAAGCTATTCTCCCCTGTGCACAGGTGGATCCTCCAGGCGGCGGATTATCTCTCCCCGGCGGCAGCTCAGCTCCTCCCTGGCACCGGAGTCTTCCCTCCACTTCACGACACTGAGCAGGACGCTCCCCTCCTGGCAGTTGCTCACAGGGCAAGCAGAGGCCCAGCATCACCACCTGCAAGTAAGCAGCAGTTCTTGTTACATCTCCCGCTGCGGTGCAGTACTAATTACTCTGCTCTGTCTCCCTAGGGTTGCCAGGCAGCACGGAGACCTGCTCAGCTCCGGCACGAGCCCAGCACACCACACTACTACACATACACACACTCACACACTTCACTTGGATGAATAAAATTCCATTCTCCACCTCAAGTTCCTCAGAGAGTTCCCTCCCCACCCGACCTGAATTGTTCTATTACAAGGGAAATTCTTGATCCAATTAAACATTCTCCCTTGGATTCCAGCCTCATGTAGTGCGATCAACAGCCCTTCCTTCCATAGCATATTATACACCTTCACAGTGTCCAGGAACACTGCCACTACCGCCTCTCTACTGACAATTGCCTTCCTGATATCAGTGTCTAAATTTAGGACAGCATCCATAGTAGAGCGTCCCTGCCTAAATCCACTTTAATAGTCCACAAAGAAACCGCTTTTCTCAAGCTTCCACACTAGCCTTTCTGTTATCATTTGCTCCATTATTTTACATAGTAACAAGGTTAGAACAATAGGTCTATAGGAGCTTTGGGCTGCTGGCCACCTTCCCAGATTTCAAAATTGGAACTATAACAGCATGCTTCCACTCCTTAGGAAGACATCCACTTTCCCACACATTGTTAAGCAGGGCCAATACTTCCACTAACAATAACACCCCAGCCTGTTTGAATAACTGGTAGCGCAGCCCATCTCTTCCAGGAGATGTGTCCTTTCCCCTATCTAGAGCTCTTTTAAGTTCATTTAAGGTGAACATTGCATTAACAGTGTCAGAATTGTCACTATAAGCTCGCAATTTGTACTGCTGCTTTTCTACAGTCTCTGCTCCCCTTCTTCTGCTTTCCTCACTTACATTACTTTGGCTGTGCACCTTTTGAAATTGTTTAACCAATACTTTTGATTTTTCTTTCCTCTTTACTGCCTCAAATCCAGTATACTGAAGAACAGGAATTATTGTCTGCCTGAAGGCTCCTGTCATTCTACGAACTAAACTCCAGACTTTTTTAACAGGAGTATCTGGACACAATTTTTCACAGAAATTTCTCCAGCTTTGCTTTTTTGCTTCTTTGATTACTCTCCTTGCTTTAGCTCTCAGTCTTTTAAAATCAATTGCTAAGCTTTCAGTTGGATGCCTCTTTAACCTGCTATACACTGTTCCTGGCTTTTTTTTGCCAGGCTACTGGCACGATCTGAGCATGGGGGGATCCCGCCGTGCTCATTCTCTTTACCTTTTTTTCATATTTGTATGGTGTTGTATTTTTGAGTTCTTGTTCCTGTTATTTTATCTTTGGTTATTTTTCACTTTTCCTGTATTGTTTCTTAGTATGAATTATTTTCTTGTTTGTGTTCATTGTAGTGTTGTTGTTTATATATTGGATTTATTTGTCTTTGCTATCTCATTGTATTTATATTCTGTTGTATCTGTTCCCTTCCCGGGGCTGCAGCTGTCAGTGGCACTTCTGGGTTTTTTGCTCCGTTGTGGGCGGTGCTCCTGTTAACTGTCAGTCCCGGCTCTCCCTCTCATTGCTCCCAGATGATCCCAGTTGTAATCTTTGTTATCTCCTGCCCGCTCATGTGACCCACATCTGTCATCACTTGTATCATTTGTTTCTGACCCTATTTAAGGGCTGTTATTTTCATTTATCTTGACCGAGGTCTTAAGTTACACTTTCTCTTCTCCACCAGAACCCTTTCCCCGTTCTGGTGAGCTTTGCTTCAATTCTTCCATGCATAAGTGTGCTTGTTTATCTGTTTGGATTTTTGTGTTGGTGCTCTGTGTGGGACTCTGTGTTTTTTGTTAAATAAATACCACAAACTACAGTTCAGCATCTGGGTCTTCCTCTCTGCCCCAAGGGGCAATTCATGCCAGAAGACTCCAGCCAGTAAGAAACCCAGCTCCTGTGGTTTGTGGTTTTTTGTTTTTGTTTCACTCACCTGTTTTTCCGGAGCAGTCAACATGTCCCCAGCCCATACGGACTCTGCAGGTGGGCGCAGCTACCCGATGATCCTGGGATGGGAGTGCTTCAAAACCCTTATGGAGATGGACGAGCTCATCTCCGCAGCTCGCATTGGTCCTACCCCAAAAGACACATTGTGGTACCTGGATCTCGCGGAGGCAGCTGCCCGCCGGTGTCCTCAGCTCAAGCAGCATGCTAAGGGGGTGGAGAGGATTTCTCTGGTGGCGACTCTGCAACAGGAGAACAGTGAGATGGTGAGGAATTCCCTGAGGAAACCTGGGCTCGCACCGAAGGGGAGGCGTTCCTGGGTCTCTGTAGTATCGGCTCCTCACCAGTCTCCGGCACCCGTTCCTGCTCCCACTCCACCTGCTCCAGGATGCCGCTATCCAGGGAAATCCCGCTGGAAGAACGCCTCCACCTCTCAGTCGGCAGTTTCTCTCATGTCGAGCCAGACAATTCCCGCAGCAGTTTTTTCCTCATGTTTCTCTTTGCTGGCTGTCCCGTCAGCCCACTCAACCTCCTTTGCTGCTGCAACTCCCTTCTCCTCGACATATCCTCCCATTGCTGAGGGTCCGGCTGTTTCCTCCCCGGCTCTGCCCGTCACCATGTCTGCAGGGGTGGCTCCTCCCTGTTCCCCTGAGGGGCCTACAACTGCTGAAGCCATGGAGAGGGCTGATTCCCAGCCAGCAACAGCAGAAACCATCATGCCCCGGGAATACAGGCAAGTGTTTTTTTGGTCTCTATTCCATAAAAATTAATTACCTTGCCTGATTCCCGATGGTGAGGCTCGGCTACTGCAGTCCACTGAGTCCTTACCACCTGCTGCACATATTAATTCTTCACCTGGTCTCTCCGTGTCTCCTCCTTTGCCTCCCGAGTGTCCGCCGGCCCCAGGATTAAGCTGCTGGATGTTGGAGGAGCCTGCAGCCACTGAGAACCTGGTTGCAGCCCCACAGCCATGGTCTGTTTGGAGGGAGAGCGCTGAGACTGAGCTGATGCCTGCACCAACAAAGGAGCATCCCTGGGCTTCAGCTGAGCAGGATCCAGCACCAACAAGGAGCAGATCTCCTGTTTCCCCACCAGGCGAGCCACCTGCATGGGTCACATCGCTGGGGGGTCCCGGGACTGCATTGTCCACCATGCCTGCTGCTTAAGCCGCCACAGCAGAGTTTGAGCTGGACGTCCAGAGGGCTGGGCCCGAGACATCATCGTCTGGATCAACAGAGCCCTGGACGGTGGTGGAGCTTGAGCTCAAGCAAGTGCTCTCCTTTGTTTTTATTACCTCCGCCAAAGGGGGAGGTTATGTGATCATTGGCGTTGGTTTGTCTGTCTGTTTGTCTGTTTGTTTGTTTGTTTGTCTGTCTGTTTGTTTGTTTGTTAGCAAGATAACTCAAAAAGTTATGGATGGATTTTCATGAAATTTTCACAGATTGTCAGAAATGGGGTATCCTACAGATGATTAGATTTTGGTGGTGATCCGGGTCACCGTCCACAAGAAAACTGCCATTATGCAAAATGCCATTTTCGTGAATAACTACTAAACCACTAATCCTATCATTGTCAATTCAATTGCTTGTCATATGTTTTCATGGTCAAGGAATCTGAAAACGTACACACAAACACTGTATGGGGGGAACTGTGGCGCTAAACCGCCATTACGGAAAATGCCATTTTCGTCAATAACAACTGAATCACTAATCCTATCATTGTGAATCCAATTGCTAGTCATATGATTTCATGGTCAAGGAATCTGAAAACGTACACACAAACACTGTATGGGGGGAACTGTGGCGCTAAACCGCCATTATGGAAAATGCCATTTTCATCAATAACTACTGAACCACTAATCCTATCATTGTGAATCCAGTTGCTAGTCATATGTTTTCATGGTCAAGGAATCTGAAAACGTACACACAAACACTGTATGGGGGGAACTGTGGTGCTTGGCGGAGGTCTGCGCTCTCCGAGTGCTTTTCGAGTTGCTTCTGTTTTGGAGAGATCTTGCCTTGCTGTGAAGCCTGAATCCAACATGGGTGTTGTGCCCCAGTGTGGGGCTCACCGTGGGCATTGCGCTCCAGCCCAGGGGCCACAGTGGGTGCAGCTCTGGTCCACTACGGGTCCACGGTGGATGCAGCTCTTGCCCAGTCTGGGTCCACCGAGGGTGCAGCTCTGGCCCAGTCTGGGCCCACCATGAGTGCTGCTTTGCTCCAGCCTGGAGCCACCGCGGGTGCTGCTTTGCTCCAGCCTGGAGCCACCATGGGTGCTGCCTTGCTCCAGGCTGGAGCTGCTGTGGGTGCTGCGCTGTCCCAGTCCGGGACCACCGAGGGTGCTACAGGCCAGTCCGAGGGCATTGTGGCTCCCTCTTCTCTGCCTGATGCCGTCATGGCTCCCCCTCCTCTGCTTGACACTGTTGTGGTTCCCGCTCCTCTGCCAGATGCCGTTATGGTTCCCTCTAATCTTCCAGACGCCATCGTGGTTCCCTCTCCTCTGCCATACGCCGTCATGGTTTCCCCAACTCCACTATCCTCTTTCTCATTGGTCTTCCCCATGGGGCGGCCCCTTCCTCGGCCGCCCCTGCTGTTTAGGTGGCTAAAAAAACTCTGGCCGACCGCCTGACAGACTGTGTCGCTGGGTTGGGTGTCCCATGTTCTCCGGCAGGCCATCCGACTCTTACCACCATGCCATCTGTCAGGTCTGGGAATTTATCTGGCCACCTGTCATCACTTGTATCATTTGTTTCTGACCCTATTTAAGGGTTGTTATTTTCATTTCTCTTGGCTTCAGTCTTAAGTTACACTTCCTCTTCTCCACCAGAACCCTTTCCCCGTTCTGGTGAGTTTTGCTTCAATTCTTTCATGCGTAAGTTTGCTTATTTATCTGTTTGTTTTTTTTGTGTTAGTGCTCTGCATGGAACTCTGTGTTTTTTGTTAATAAATACCACAAACTACAGTTCAGCATCTGGGTCTTCCTCTCCGCCCCGAGGAGCAATTCATGACAGCTACATTCTTCATTCCACCAAGGGACCATAGTCCCTCCCTTAGGAATCTTTTTCCTAGGGATAACCTCTGATGCAGCAGACCATATCACTTTAGTTAGAGAATTGTTCCACTCATCCACTCCTTTCTTCAGATTTACTTTTTCCTTATACTCTACCCAGTATAAAGAAAAACTACTCGCTCAACGTGGAGTTTTTACTCCTGAAATGCCGTCCCTATTATTTACCGAGGGTAAATAATAGGGACGGCATTTCAGATTGCTGAAATTGGATTGCTCTGTATACATCTGTCTACAGAGCAACTACACAGTAGCGCTAAACAAAGCGACCACGGCGTCATCAACACAGTAAAGACGAAACACCCTGATGCTGTTTTTATTGTTGCTGGCGACTTAAACCAGTGCAATTTACGGACTGTACTCCCCAAATATTACCAGCATGTGGACATTCTAACCCGCGATAAAAGCACATTGGATCATGTCTATTCCAACATACGTGGCGCCTACAGAGTGGCACCCCGCCCCTACTTTGGACAGTCAGATCACATCTCACTGTTTATGTCCCCAGCCTACAGACAAAAGCTGAAATAAACAAATCCTGTTATTAAGCTAATTAAGCGTTGGACTCCAGAGACTGAGAACATCCTGCAAGACTGTTTTGCCTGCACAGACTGGGGTGTGTTTAAAGCTGCAGCCATTCAAGAGAACTCTTCTGTTAACATACAGGACTACGCTGAATACGTGACTGCGTACATCAGCACGTGCGCTGATTCCATTGTACCCACCATACATCCCCAACCAGAAACCCTGGATCAACAGTCAGGTACGTCAGATACTGCATGCTCACTCTCATGCATTTAAATCAGGCTGTGAGGCCAAGTACAAAGCTGCAAAGTATGGACTGAGGAAGTTTATAACAACAGCCAAGAGGCAGGCTGGACAGCCTCTACTCCACTCCTGATCAGGGGCGCATGTGGCAAGGCCTGCAACACATCACAGACTACAAGAAGACCAACAGCAGCACAGCTAGCCCTACAGACAGCCTGCCAGATGATCTCAACATCTTTTACACCTGCTTCAAGACCATCAGCCACAGCACAGAGAAGAGACACACACTCACGTACCCCCCCACCCACTAAGAGTCTCACCAGACCAGGTAAACAAAGTACTAAGGAATTTTAACCCCCGCAAGGCAGCAGGACCAGACAACAACCCTGGGAGGGCCCTCAGAGCATGCGCTGCAGAGCTGACTGATGTTCTCACAGCAATCTTCAACCTCTCCCTCAACCAGAACATAGTCCCGTCCTGCTTCAAAACAACAACCATCATCCCCGTCCCCAAAAGGAGCCTGAATGATTACACACCGGTAGCACTCACTCCAATCATCATCTTCGAGAGAGTGGTGCTGCCCCTCATTCAGGACAGCATACCAGGCACCCTGGACCCCCTGCAATACACCTACCAGCCCAACAGGTCCACCTCAGGTGCCATTGCCGTAGCACTCCATTATTCTCTCTCCCACCTGGAAGATAAAGACTCCTACATTAGGATGCTCTTTGTCCACTACAGCTTCGCCTTCAACATGGTCATCCCCCACAAACTCACCGACAACCTGTCTTCACTTGGTCTGCACCCCACCCTCTGTGACTGGCTACTGGACTTTCTAACTGGCAGACCCCAGTCTGTCAGGATGGGTAACAGGACCTCAGCCAGCATCATCACAAACACAGGTGTCCCACAGGGTTGTGTTCTCAGCCCCATCCTCTACAGCCTCTTCACCCATGACTGTGTTGCCTCCCACAAAGACAACATCATCCTAAAGTTTTCGGATGACACAGCAGTGATAGGACGCATCACTGGTGATGACGAAGCAGCCTACAGGAGGGAGGTGGCCAACCTGGTGTCATGGTGTGAGGACAACAATTTCACCCTCAACATGGACAAGACAAAGGAAATGATAGTGTACATGAGGAAAGGAAGGAGGAGACCCCATCAGCCACTGTTCATCCGGAAGCTTGAGGTGAAGAGGATGAGCAGCTTTAAATACCTGGGCATCCACATCAGCGACGACCTTAAGTGGACACACACAACCACAGAGCTGGTCAAGAGAGCTCAACAGTGACTGTACTTTCTGAGGAGGCGGAAGAAGTTCGGCATGTCTTCCAGGATCCTCAACAATTTCTACAGCTGCATCATCGACAGCATCCTTACCAATGGCATCACTGCGTGGTACGGCAGCGCCACTGCCCTGGAGCGCAAACACCTGCAGAGAGTGGTGAAGACAGTAGAGAAGATCATCAGGACCCCACTCCCCTCTCTGCAGAGCATCTACCACCGCAAAGTTCAAGATAGAGCTGATGCCATCCTCCGGGACCCCACCCACGCCCAACACAGACTGTTCGTACTTCTACCCTCAGGCCAGAGGTACGGACGTGTGAAATGTCGGACAACCACAATGAAAAACTCCTTCTTTCCCACTGCCATCAGACTCATGAACAGACAACAACTCCCAAAACTCTGTAACATAGCTTTGCATATAGGAACTCACACACCGGCTGCTAAATTTGCACACTGCTCACCTGTACAGTAGATATAGTATCACCTGTCCGATGTCCATATCATCTCTGCTGCTGATTATCAATAATTTGCAGTTATACGCTGCTTGTTGCACAATGCTCATTTACACACTGTACATAAGTCTATTCCATCTCAGGTTCACATCAGGTTGCACACTGCTCACTCGCACACTGTACATAGGTTCATGCCATCTCAGGTTCATATCATCTCTGATATCAATATATCACTTTAGTCATCCAGTGACTTTCATTTTCATTCCTCTCCTGCCTAACTGTGTGTTGGTGTATGTGTCTTAGCATCCATCAGTACTAGGATTGAGTTACTGTGTTAGTGTGTCATGACCTATTAGAATTGTTGTTTTTGTACCTTTAACTTGGCATTCGTTCGAAGAGCAAAGTAACAATTTCATTGCTCAGGAAATGTAGCATTTCTTAACTGTGCACATGATAATAAAGCCTTTGCTTTTATAGTTGCTTTTGAGCTGTTCTCTCTATCTTTCCTCTCATGCCTATAACCTGGTGCTACAAAATCTAGGTGTGGTTTTGCCCGAGTCTCTTCAGTACAAATTACATCCAGTTTCTCCTCAAGCTCCTTCAAAAAGTGTTTAAGTTCTTGTCCATTTGCCATCAGACTCCTAGCATTCCATTGCACAATACAAAATAATATGCCAAGGAAGCTAATCATCGCCATTTTCACTATCCCTACTCGCCATTTCATCTTCCTCACTCTCACAGTTGCTACAGTCTAATTTTTTTTTTTCCCCTTGTCCTGTCAGGCAGCTGGGCAAACAGAACAGGGATCTGTCACCCTCACTGTGCCAAAACAGATTTACTTTGTCAAGAGGAGCTTATACAGTACCTAACTGTGTATTGTATATTGTTGTAAACTCCTCCTGTAATAACTTTTAATACTTTATTTTAATTGTTTTACCCATGGAAGACCCAACAGGATGGGGAAGAGGGAAAGGAAGTGTGTGAAGGGGGAAAAGAAAAGGGAGGGGAACAGACAAAAAAAAAAAGAAACAAACAAACCAACAATTAAAACAAACAAAAGACAAGCTGCTTCTTCCACCGAAGATGTCTCAACATGAGTCTGATTCCCGCACCTGTTAAAGGAGAGACACTTGTGCGTGTATGTCTGTGTGCATATATATGAGAATGCGCGCAAAATAGGTGTGTGCATGTGAGTGGTTTGTCAGGAAACATACGAAGTGGAGGGCTGGTTGCAGCATCTCTCCCCCCAGGAACCCCGAGCAGGCAAGGCAGCGCCACCAACCCCCAGCCTCGAGGTCAGCAAGCCCCATGAAAGCCAAGCATCCGCCCCCGGAGGGACGATCAAGGGAGGCCAGGCTGATCGGCCTAGCTGCTCGGCCCACACCCCGGACCCGCCCGACCCCCACCCCCAGCGGGGCCAACGTCCGCCCCCCAGCCCCAGGAACCAGGAGGCTACAGTCTAATTCTTGGTACTGACTTCCTCCTGACCATTGACCTCCACCACTCTTATGGCCCTTTTCCACTAGTACTTGTTTGGCCCAGTACAGCACAGTTCAGTTCAGTTCGGTCTGCTTGTGTTTCCATTACACCAGAATACCGCTTGATGTGGGTGGGATTTGTTACAGGGAGGCGGCACAACCCTCCCGTCACATAAAACAATTGACCCAGGCAAAACACATGATGGCAGGATACGAGGCGACTGCGGTCTCTGGCTTTTGGCAAAAAAGGAGAACAGAAGGTTACAGGTGGCGAGACAACACACTCTGGAAAAGTACTGGAGCATTTGGGAAGCCATATAGAGCAGTATAAAGCGGAAGACATGAGGATACGAACTACATCACATATGAAGGTAAGCTAATGATTGCAAATGCTACTTTGCTTTAAGTCTGCCGTACTACATTGTAATGCCGGCAAGTGATCGCTATTAGGTACTAAAATATGTATTCTGTGTGTGTGTGTGTTTCAGATGGCTCTCTTGTGGCAAAATTATCATGTCACCCCAGCTCCACGAACGCGCAGTGGTTACAGAACTTCAGAATGTCTGTAGAAATGTTTCACTTCCTGTGCAACAAATTGCTCTGATCTGCGTAAAAATCATGGAGAGACTGTTGAGACATCATGGGATGTACTGCTCCAGTCAGTGGTATTGTGACAAAAAGTGATCAGCTTCCAAAGCTTGATCCCCAGGTGCCATATTGTAGTTATGGGGTTATATTAGCCATAAAATATATATTTCAACAGGTAAACAACACTGAGTTAGGTATAATAAGATATATTTAAAAACTGTGATACATTTTAAGCCAAAAAAAAAAGTGGGTCTAGGATTAAAAGCAATTAAAAAAACGCAGTCACAAGGTGACATGGAAAATATACTGTATAGATTTACTGGATATATATCATATCGAGTATTGCTGACTACATGTGGATACTGTATAAATATTTATTCTCTGCATCAACAATGAACTATACATGTATTCGTTTAGTATAGCACTAGAAATTTTGACAATAAACCTTTGTACTTTTTGCAGATGTGTCTCCACTTTTGTTTTATGTGTAAAGGTTACCACCAAGTGACACAAATTACATACTAAAAGATTGGAAAAGCTGTGTAAGAACAATCCAGCAGTTTGAGAAATCACTTTTGGTTTGGTGTAAGTCTGTCAACAGAATTATGAGCCATAAAGCAGTTTGTGTTAAAATGTTAAATCCCATTAAACCCTTACTCAGGGGTGTCCAGTCATGTGCCATGGAGGACCAAGACCCTACAGGTTCTCTCTTCTACCCACTCTCTTCAGCAGATGTTTTCACTGATCAGCAGTTAGTGGAAGAAATTCAGTGGAATCTGCTGATGAAGACAATGGATGGAGGTAAAGCCTGCAGAGTTTTGGCCCTCCATGGTACATGATTGGACACCCCTGCCCTAACCCATTATTAGAAAATCCAGATGCTGGTTTGGCCTTGAAAAGTCACAGGTCTCCTGTTCACTGTTGGGCCTTTTGTCTTGTAAGAATTTAAAGTCAGTTAGAAATCTCTGTGAATAACCCTATAATTTGCAATACTTTAAAGGCCTGGTTTATGACACAAAAGCTTGAAGGAAGATCAGATTTAACTACTTTATTAATTCCTATTCAAGGCAATCCGGACTTTGTTCCTGGTATGATAGACAGTGGTTATAAATATATGGACAGTTAAAGGGTTAAAGAAAATCTATGACCTTTTTGATGGTGCATTGTTATCATTTGAACAGCTTCAGGAGAAATTTGGTCTTTCTAAACAGAATTTTTTTAGATACCTTCAGATCCGAGATTTCATAACTAGGAAGACCACACTCAATGTAAATGCCACAGTGTCTGCAGTTGAGCAGTTACTTCTTTTAGGCCCAACCAAAAAATTTATAACTCGCTGTTATAGTGCCTTAAGTCAGTCAGATGTGATGTCTATGTCAATTATGCAGGATCTTAAACAGAAATGGCAAAGGGAACTCGGTGTAAATATTTGTGAGGATTCATGGGATGCAATCTGGGAGTGTGCTAAGAGGATTTCAACATGCAATCGTGCAAGATCATTGCAATACAAAATTTTACATCGCTTACAAATCTCTCCCAGTAAAAGATCCAACATGAATCCCCAGCTTTCACCTATGTGTCTGAAATGTAAAATTTCAGTTGGTTCCTATACTCATTGTGTTTGGTCTTGTCCAAAAATCCAAGCATACTGGCTAGACGTTGTACAAGACATGAATCAAATATTTGGTGTGAACATAGACATGGATCCTCGCTCTCTGCTATTGGGACACCCAAACCACAACTTACCTTTTGGAAGCTCTGCAAGACTATACAATATCCTTGCATACGCGGCAAGATAAAATATTTTTCTGTCATGGATATGTGACAAACCACCAACTAAAACAAACTGGCATAAAATCATCATGGAGTGTTTCCCTTTGGAATATTTAACATGTTTACTTCACTCAACAAAGAGATATTTTATGAAAATATGGACCCCATACCTCAAATTCTCTAACCTTACGGTGGCCTTGATTCTTTGGGAGCGTTAATTTGGATTAAACATGACCTTTTTTTTTTGACCTTGTTTGTGGTGCTATGATGGTTATACTCCTCTGTACAAATGTACAAGTGCTGGTTTATGTGTGTACATGTATGAGTTTCTAGTTAAGTAATCTTCCCCTTTTTTATTTCAATCTTTAATTTTGTATAGATCAATTTTGTGCTGACCTGTTTTTCATGTTTTGATTGTTGGGCGGGGGTGGGGGGGATTGTGTGTGTGTGTGTGTAAAACAAAAGGAAAAAATTTCAATAAATATAATTTGGAAAAAAAAAAGAAAATCCAGATGCGTATATAGCCCAGAATTTCTCCATACACTGGTACTATCACTAAAGTGTGCAGTGCTTTCTGCACTGACACATCCAATAATACAGCGTTCAGTAAATAAAATAATTGTTTTTGGTTACTTTTTCTTAAAAATGAGCCATTATTTTCAAAGTCACTGATAAATGGTTTGTACTGTTGACGAATTATAGACTAAATGCACCATTGCCTGAATGCACCAACCCCTAGTCTGAACGCACCATGTCTGGACTGAATGCACCACTACTTAGTCTGAATGCACCACTCCAAATATGTTTTCCTATGTTTGTTTTTCAATGAAATAGGTTAATATTATATCATAGATGGAAGTTTAGGAGGTGTGAAATCCAGTTATGCAAACTTAATACCCAAAGCAGGAGGTTTTAACTTAATCTTCACACCTTTGCCCTAACCCTAACCCTAACCCTAACCCTAAGCAGAGCAGCAGTGCTCTGCTCAGTGAAATTGTGATGTTTGAATAAAGAAATAAAAAAAAAAAACATTTTTGAGATTTGTTATATTGTTCATATTGTGTGCATTCAGACTAGGTAGGTGGTGCATTCAGTCTGGTGCATTCAGTCCAGAGGGGTGGTGCATTCAGACTAGGCAGATGGTGCATTCAAACTAGGCTGGTGGTGCATTCGGTCTGGTGCATTCAGGGAATGGTGCATTTAGTCTGACACCCCTGTTGACTCTTTTCCCGCCCGTGTCTTAACAGACAAAATAGAAAATCATGATACAAACACCTAAGTCACTAAATTGTTTATTACAATCAGCAGCAAATTCCAGATTATTTACAATGTGCAAAATTGAAACTGTGAAAAAAAAATTAGAATAGGTCACACACGCCGGCCACGCTGCCTCACTGAGAAGCAACTGGATGTGCCGCTCAAGCTGGTCCCGGTTAAGCAGATCTTCAGCCTGCATCTCTGTAAATAGTGATGCAAGGTTCACTTTGGGGTGGATCCTTTTCCTCTTGCCTAGACGAAAAAAGAGAAAAGGGTGGTGGTTAATTAAAGCAAAATCAAAACATATTTGGGAAATGCACTTGCTGCTAAAAGCCAGTGGTGGAATGTGACAAAAAAGTACTTTGTTGTATTTAACCACAATTTTCATGTAGCTGCGCTTCAGTAAAGTAGATTTTACAAGGGCTGGATTACGTTTAAAATCATTTGTTTTAACTGTGGCGTCAGCAATCAGAATGAGTTGATACCTTCAGTTGAATGGAATCTAGTACTTTAACTGAGGGTGTGCATCCCCGAGTATGGAGTTGCTCTGTCAAAATATGTAATTTTTATCAATTAAAGTTTAGCCACCACTCTGTCACCGCTGTGTCACCCTGACTTCAAGTGTGGGTGGTATTTTGTACTTGTATTGCTAAAATATTAAAGGAAGCTGTCATGATTACCAATTAAGGACAGCTCATGTGCACGATGCAGCAACAGAAGGACAATCAAACACACAAGTACACATTTGAGAAGTTTATTAAATATCAAAACAAAGCACAGCTTAAGGAAAATGTCACTCACCAGAGGAATCAGTCTGTGGAGAGAGAATGAGAGCTTTGAGTGGAGAAATAGAGACAGGGAAAATGGGCGAGCCAAATTGCCACTTACATGGGATAATAGGGAGAACCGGCAGAAGGTAGAGATGAACCAGCAGGGTGAAGGTGGTGGAGTCAGTGGTGCCTGACCGGGTGGAATATGGTTGCAGCTGAGTGAAGATGATGGGGCAGTGAGTGACCGTAGTCCCCAGAGATGCACCCGCACGATGGCAGCAACCTGGAGAAGAGAAGAGAGACAGGTGAGTGAGGTGAGTGCGGAAACTACATCATAGGAAATAACACTAGCAATGTATGTACTCTGCTATGGCAGTATACCCAGATGAGCCAGCGTCAGCACACTGAAGAGATGCTCCTTATAAACGCTGGATGATGAAAGGCAGCAGGTGCGTCTCCTCACCCAGGTGTGTTGATGACCTGAGGAAGGAAATAAGAGGAAGGAGGGGGCGAGCACTCATGGCCACGACAGTGCCCCCCCCCCCCGTCCCCCAAGGAGCACCTCCTGGCGGTCCCTTAGGCTTGTCGGGATGGGCTTGATGGTAGGCCTGGAGCATCCCTTTGTCAAGGACGTGTGATTTGGGGATCCAGGAGTGTTCCTCCAGACCGTAGCCCTTTCAATGCACCAGGTATTGTAGACCCCGGCCCCGACGGCAGACATCCAAGAAGCACTGCACGATGTAAGCAGCATGGCCATCGATCATCTGAGGAGGAGGAGGCAGCTTCAGGGGGGACAGAGGGGGCTGACTGAGAGGGGCTTGATGTGGGAGATTTGGAAGGTTGGGTTCACCTGCAGGGTCTGTGGAAGCTTCAGACGGACCATGACATCATTCACCACCCCAAGGAAGAGGGGAGAGAGTTTCTTTGAATCCGTCTTCAGCGGAATGTGGTCCACTGCCAGCCACACCTGCTGACCTACAGTGTACTTAGGTGCAGGGACCCGCTTCCTGTTTGCCATCTGGCAGTTGCGCTCAGAGGAGCGGGCGAGGACAGTACGAGTAGACCTCCAGATGCATCAGCAGCGTCGAGCATGGGACACCACGGACAGCACCGCAACCTCCCTCTCGGCCATAGGTAGCAGAGGTGAGGTGTACCCCAACGAGGCTTCAAAGGGGGTGAGCCCTGTAGCTGCAGAGATGGCAGATTTCAGAGAGTACTCCACCCAGGTAAGGTGTGTGCTCCATGAGGAGGGATTTTCCGCCGCTATGCACCACAGGGTGGTCTGCAAGGACTAGTTGGTGCACTCAGCCTGCCCATTGGACTGAGGATAATGACTGGAGGAAAGGCTGACGGTGGTCCCAAGCATCTGGCAGAAGGCCCCCCACACCTGAGATGTGAATTGGGAGCCCCGGTCAGAGACAATGTCAAGAGGGATGCCATGGAGACGGATGACGTGGGTAGTGAGGAGGTCCGCAGTCTCCATGGCCGAGGGGAGTTTGGGAAGGGCGATGAGATGAACAGCCTTCAAGAAGTGGCCGACAATCGCTAGGATGACCAACTTCCCGTGGGAGAGAGGAAGTCCAGTTATGAAGTCCACGGCGATGTGGGACCAAGGACGGCCAGGGATGGGTAGGGGGTGAAGGAGTCCAGCAGGAGGGGAGGAGTCGGACTTGCCCCAAACACAGATCTGACAGGCCCGCACATACTCCTGCATGTCCAGCCACAGCGTGAGCCACCGGAACACCCGCCGGATCAGGTTGGCGGTGCGGGTGATCCCAGGATGGCAGGCAAAACGGCTGGTGTGACCCCAGTGGATTACATCGCTATGGAGACCTGGAAGGACATACAGGTGTTTCTGGGGGCACCCCGCTGGTACGGGCTCCCGGGACTGGGCCTGGCGGACTTCCCGCTCAATATCCCAGGTAAGGGCTCTGAGGACACATGGGGTGGGGGGGAGATAGGCTGAGGATGGGATGGGGGCACTACTTGCTCGGAATAAAACTGGCGTGATAGCGCATCCGGTTTGGTATTCCGAGAATCAGGCCGGTAATTGATGGTGAAGTTGAACCTTTGGAAGAATAAGGCCCAGCAAGCCTGCCTGGCATTAAGTCGGTGGGCCAATAGTAGTACTCTAAGTTCTTGTGATCAGTCCGCACGACAACAGGGTGAATAGCCCCCTCTAGCCAATGTCTCCACTCCTCCAATGCCAACTTAATGGCGAGAAGGTCTCTGTCCCCTACATTGTAATTTCTCTCGGCTGATGTGAGCCGCCGAGAAAAAAACGCGCACGGGTGGAGCTTCTGGTTGGAGGGCGAGCGCTGTGAGAGGACAGCGCCTACCCCCGAATCAGAAGCATCGACCTCGAGGACAAACTGGAGCTACGTGTCGACCTGAGCCAAGATGGGTTTTTTCCGTGAACAGGCCCTTTAATTTAATGTTCAGCTGCCTCAGTCCAATGGAAAGGGATCTTAACAGAGGTCAGCTGCGTAAGAGGTAGTGCAATCCCACTATAGTTCGGAAGAATCTGCAATAAAAGTTCGCAAACTCGAGGAAGCACTGAAGCTCCCTACGGGATTGGGGAGTTGGCCAATTAAGCACTGCCTTCACCTTGGCCAGGTTGGCAATCAGTCTCCCTTCAGCCACTATGAAGCCCAAGAAGGTGGTAGATGTAGTGGAGAACTCACACTTCTTGGCCTTGACGTAGAGCTTGTTCTGCAAGAGCCGCTGTAAAATGGCTCTCACATGGACCTCATGTTCCCCTGGCGAGTGGGAGAAAATAAGAATATCATTCAAATAGACGAACACGAACTGATAGAGCAAATTGCAAAGGACATCATTAATGAGCCACTGGAAAACGGCGGGGGTGTTAGTAAGCCCGAAGGGCATGACCAAATATTCAAATTGCCCCTGATGTGTCCTAAACGGCATCTTCCACTCATCCCCTTTGCGAATGCGGATTAGATGGTAAGCGTTACGTAGGTCTAATTTAGTGAACACCCATGAACGCTGAAGGAGCTTGAATGCGTAATTGATCAAGGGCAGAGGGTATTTGTCCTTAATGGTGATAGCGTTCAGCTCCTGGTAGTCAATACATGGGCGCAATGAGCCATCCTTCTTACCAACAAAGAAGAACCCGGCTCCGAGTGGAACCAAAGACGGCCGAATCAGGCCGGCGTTCAGCAAGTCTTTTATGTATCTCTCCATCGTCTCCCTCTCTGGGCCAGAAATGTTATAGAGCCTGCTGGATGGCAGCCTCGCCCCCGGAATGAGGTCCACAGTACAGTCGTAAGAGTGATGAGGTGGAAACGACAGCGCTCCCGACTTGCTGAAAATCTCTCCCAAATCATGATAATCCCGGGGAACGAGGCTGAGGTCAGGCAGCTCAGCCGGAGGGGAAGAGACGGGTAGAGACGGCAAACGCTCAGTTGAATGCAAACAGTGACCAAACAGAACGAGCTCCAGAAGGCTATGGAGTTTTGGTGGGGCTGTGCCTCCGGAGCCACAGATAACCCAGAACCATTGGGGAAGACGAATCTGGGAGTATCAGGAATGAAAGATCCTCTCGATTGTTTCCGGAAAGAAGGATGGCCATAGGCGCCATGCATTCGGAGACTACCACAACCTTGCGACCAGATATGGTGGTGATTCTTAAATTACTGGGCAATTTTTGAGTGGGAATACCCATGTTCCGCACGAGTCAGGACAAGATGAAATTCTCCTCTGCCCCGAATCCACAAGCGCCATAGTCCTCCTCTCGACCCCTGGCAATTACACGAGGGCCAAAATAGAGAAATTGCCGGGGGGTTAAGTTTAGTCCCGCCCGCCAGACGCCCCACGGTTACTGACAGGGTGGGTCTTTTGGCCGCAGGTGGCACTCGTCCCGATTGTGCTTCATGGAACCACAATACATGCATGCGCCCGCCCTCGTCCTCCACCGACGCTCTTCATCGGTCAACTGGAACCGACTGAGCTCCATCGGCTCGGGAGGAGGACCAGCGCCACCTGTGCCAGTAGACGCAGCAGGCACCCACATGACGGGCAGGGGAGAGGAGGACTGTCGTTCCTTCACGCGTTCACGGTAGCAATTATCCAATTCCACGGCTTGATCTATAAGACCATCCAGGGTGTCGGGAACAGCATAAACCATCAGGTCGTCATGGATGCATGCATTGAAGCCGAAGAAAAATGCGTTGCATAAGGCAACGTCATTCCACCCCAACTCCGCTGCTTCGACCCAGAACTTCACCGAGTACTCGGCCGCAGACCGAGTGCCCTGGCGGAGTGACTAAAGGTGGCTCATAATGTTCCCTTGAGACTCGGTATGGTCAAAAGCGCAAGTGAAAGTAACCACAAATTGCTCAAACGTGTAAGCAGACCCTTCTGGGCTGTCAACCATGGACCGAGCCCAACTGAGGGCCTGGTCTCGCAGTAATAGGATCATAAACTGAATCTTAGCAGTGTCCGATGGGTACTCCCCCCGAGCTGCTCACAATACATCCGTAGATGAAGAAGAAACTCCTTACTTAATGTGTCCTTTTATTATAGTACTGTATGAGTTTATCGATGATAGACTGTAAACTACACATATAAACTAAATTATAATGGTGACTGAATAACTCCCATTCCCCAAAGTGCAAGATACACTATTATGAATATAACTCACAAAGGATCACACAAGTGATCTGACAAAAAATAAATAAATAAACAAGCGGTTTATTTCACAGTGGCTAAAATTGGATGTACCATTCATTTTCAATTATTCTATAATTAATATTCATGCAATCAAACACAGCCATGGACAAAATTATTGGTACCCCTCTGTTAATGAAAGAAAAACCGACAATGGTCACAGAAATAACTTGAATCTGACAAAAGTGGCAATAAATAAAAATTCTATGAAAATTAACAAATGAAAATCAGACAATGATTTTGAATTGTGGTTCAACAGAATTACTTTAAAAAAACAAACTCATGAAACAGGCCTGGACAAAAATGATGGTACCCCTAGAAAAGATTGAAAATAATGTGACCATAGGAACATGTTCAACCAAGATGTGTCCTCTAATTAACCTCACAGGTGTCTACAAACTTGTAATCAGTCAGTCGGCCTATTTAAAGGGTGACAAGTAGTCACTGTGCTGTTTGTTGACATGGTGTGTACCACACTAAACATGGACCAGAGGAAGCAAAGGAGAGAGTTGTCTCATGAGATTAGAAAGAAAATTATAGACAAGCATGTTAAAGGTAAAGGCTATAAGACCATCTCCAAGCAGCTTGATGTTCCTGTGACTACAGTTGCACATATTATTCAGAAATTTAAGATCCATGGGACTGTAGCCAACCTCCCTGGACGTGGCCACAGGAGGAGACGGATAATACGAATGGTAACAAAAGAGCCCAGAACAACCTCTAAACACATTCATGGTGAACTCCAAGGTCAAGGTACATCAGTGTCAGATCGCACCATCCGTCGTTGTTTGAGCCAAAGTGGACTTCATGGGAAACGACCAAGGAGGACACCACTGTTGAAAACAAATCATAAAAAAGCCAGACTGGAATTTGCCAAACTGCATGTTGACAAGCCACAAAGCTTCTGGGAGAATGTCCTATGGACAGATGAGACAAAACTGGAACTTTTTGGCAAGGCACATCAGCTCTATGTTCACAGACGTAAAAATGAAGCAAACCAAGAAAAGAACACTGACCCTACTGTGAAACATGGAGGAGGTTCTGTTATGTTCTGGGGCTGCTTTGCTGCATCTGGCACAGGGTGTCTTGAATCTGTGCAGGGTACAATGAAATCTCAAGACTATCAAGGTATTCTAGAGAGAAATGTGCTGCCCAGTATCAGACAGCTTGGTCTCAGTTGCAGGTCATGGGTCTTGCAACAGGATAATGACCCAAAACACACAGCTAAAAACACCCAAGAATGGCTAAGAGTGAAACATTGGACTATTCTAAAGTGGCCTTCTATGAGCCCTGATCTAAATCCTACTGAACATCTGTGGAAGGAGCTGAAACATGCCGTCTGGAGAAGGCAGCCTTCAAACCTGAGACAACTGGAGCAGTTTGCTCATGAGGAGTGGGCCAAAATACCTGCTTAGAGGTGCAGAAGTCTCATTGACAGTTACAGAAATCGTTTAATTGCAGTGATTGCCTCAAAAAGTTGTGCAACAAAATATTAAGGGTACCATCATTTTTGTCCAGGCCTGTTTCATGAGTTTGTTTTTTTTTTAAATAATTCTGTTGAATCACAATTCAAAAGCATTGTCTGACTTTCATTGGTTAATTTTCATAGAATTTTTATTTATTACCACTTTTGTCAGATTCAAGTTATTTCTGTGACCACTGTGGGATTTTTCTTTCATTAACAGAGGGGTACCAACAATTTTGTCCACGTGTGTAAATCTCAGCTCAGTCCTTTTCATATTAAAACCCCTTGACGCCTATCGTCGCGAATTCGCATCAAACCACTTCTGCTCCAAATGCAACCAAAATACCGTCTGTATTCCTCCACTTCTGGTTGGAGCACTTCCAACACATACCTAGGAACCTTTTGCAAGCATTAGTTTGTCGTAGGAACGGTCAGAGACAGAGCACCATCCATTTCCTGATTGCTAGGGTTAGGGTTAGGGTTAGGGTTAGGGTTATAGTTTGGCAGTCATGAGAGTTGAAAATACTGAAAATAACTTTGTTGCATAAATAAAAGACTCTTCATACTTGAGATGGGAACAGGAGCTTTTTTACCTTTTTTTACCAGAGATGCCTGTTGTCGCTAATTTGCATCATACCTAAAATTATATCTATTTTATGTGCTATAGTCAAATTAACTTTCTCAACTTAATTTAGCATCGACTTGAAAGCAAAAACACAAGTGATTTTTTTTCATAATTGGAAATAAATTCAGGCGTTAAGGGGTTAAATGGAAATTGTGCTACTTTAATTTTGGCACTATACCTATACCTATACTTTAACTTTAAAAGCAAAGGATTTGAGTACTTTGTCCACCACTACTAAAAAACCTTATTTCAGGACAAGTCACTTGTGGTAGCGTATTGTCACTTCCTGTATTGCTGTCTGTCCGTGTGGTTTGCTCTCCTCACTCTCCTGAGGATTTTGCTTTTAATTATATTTTAACCACTTTTTTCCATCTACCGTTAGTTCTCATTTCTGTTTATCAAGCCTCTTGCACCTGTGTGCGCACTCAGTGTCATCTTATCACCCTCTTTAGTCTTCTGGTCACCTTTCATCAGTGTTTTTGTTAGCTTCGGGTTAGCCACTAGCTATGGCTACTTGCTCTCCTTCCTCTCCTCCTCTGGTGTGGTCTCTCTGTCAGATGTTTAGCTACACCTCTGCCTCTTTTAGTGATAATGGTAAATGTAATAAATGTTGTCTTTTTGAGGCGCTCGAGGCGAGGTTGTCTGATTTGGAATCCTGGCTCCGCTGCATTGAAACACCGTCTGCGCCAGTTAATCTTGACAGACATCCCCTAGCTGCAGCGGAGCTCCCTATCATAGAGCGACCCGTTAGCAGTCCTCCGGTCCTCCTCAGCAGCGAGGAGACTGGGTGGGTGACGGTGAGAAGGAAGCCTAGCCACAAAGCCCCGGTTAACCACCAACCTGTTCACATTTCTAATCATTTTTCCCCACTCAGCGACACACCCGCTGAGGAAAAAACTCTGATCATTGGCGACTCTGTAGTCAGAAACATGAACCTAGAGACTCCAGCGGCCATAGTCAAATGCATTCCTGGGGCCAGAACAGCCGACATCGAGTCAAATTTGAAAATGCTGGCTAAAAGTAACTGTAAATACTCCACAGTTGTTATTCACGCTGGCATTAATGACATCAGTCTCCGGCAGTCGGAAGTCACAAAACCTAATGTAGAATCGGTGTGTGACTTTGCCAAAACAATGTCTACCTCTGCAGTATTCTCTGGGCCCCTCCCCAATCTGACCAGTGATGACATGTTTAGCTGCATGTCATCCTTCAACCGCTGGCTGTCTGTGTGGTGTCCTGCAAACAACATGGGCTACATTGACACTTGGAACTCATTTTGGGGAAAACCTGGTCTTATGAGACGAGACAGCGTCCATCCCACTATGGATGGTGCGTCTCATTTATCTAACAATCTGGCATCATTTTTATCCAAATTTCCAAAACCTTGACAATTCAGAGTTGGGACCAGGAAGCAGTTGGGACCAGGAGTCACAGTCATACACGCCTCTCTGCAGCTCCTCTTCATCTGCCACCCATCAACTTAGCCCCTGTCTTTCCCCATCAGAGAATCATTGTCTGCTCCCTCCAAAGCAAATAAAAATATAATGTATAAGCATCCCAAAGTGATTAAACAAAAAGTTGGTAAAACTCAAATTAAACATGAAGCCTCTAAATTGAATGATTTGGCCTCTGTTCCTCCTCATAATTTAAAAATTAAGATAAGATAAGATAAGATAAGATAAGCCTTTATTAGTCCCACAATGGGGAAATTCCAAGATTGCAACAGCACAGGGATAGCAACACTCAGAGCAACAATCAGAAGGCAAGAAAAAAAAAACAAAAAAAAAAAAACAAGCAAGCAAGAGCAGCTAATATACATATGTACATATTACTATAAAATATATATATACACACACACAGACACACAGACACACAGTGCAGAGCATTGTAGCTGGATGGAATAAATATATGAATATATGAACACACAGTGCAGTGTGTGTTCAATGCAGTTTATTAAATATTAGGTCTCTAACTCCCAAGTCTCTGCTAGTCCATGATGTGTTAATTGATCATCAGATTGATTTAATATCCCTTACAGAGACTTGGTTAGGGCAAGATGATTATGTTGGTTTAAATGAATCAACTCCCTCTGGTTATTTAAACTGTCAAAATCCCAGAAGTTCTGGTCGTGGAGGTGGAGTAGCAACAATTTACCATTCCAAATTACTAGTTAATGTAAAGCAAAAAACACGTTATAATTCCTTTGAGGGCCCGGTCCTCAGTATTGGGCACTTTAGCAATTTTAGGCTAAACCCAATTTAATTTGTCATAGTTTATCGTCCTCCATCAACCTACTCAGAATTTTTATCCGAATTTGCTGATTTCTTAGCTGATTTAGTGCTGAAATCAGATAGAATAATTATAGTATGGGACTTTAATATACATGTAGATGTAAATAGTGATCGCCTTAATGTGGCATTTAATTCAATATTAGACTCGATTGGGTTTTCTCAGAAAGTAGGAAATTCTCATTATCCCCACCATACATTGGACCTTGTTCTGACATATGGCATAGAAATAGAAAATCTTGTAGTGTCTCCTCATAACACCTGTACTGTCAGACCATTGTCTGTTAACCTTTGATTTTACTATTTCTGACTATTTGGCTCCTAAAGAAAAATATTACTACAGTAGATGCCTCTCAGATGATGTTGTTACCAAATTTATGCAGATTGTTTCCTCTATGCCATGTGTCAGCACAATGGAAATAAACTATGGAGAGCTTGCTCCTTCTGTAATTGATAGCATGGTAGATAGTGTTACAGCTTCTCTGCATTAGACTCTAGACTTGGTGGCCCCCTTAAAAAAGAAAAAGTCTAATCAGAGATTTCTAACTCCTTGGTTCAACACAGAAACTCGTAGCTTAAAACAGAAGACTTGTCAATTAGAAAGAAAATGGCGCTCCACTAATTTAGATGAAATCTATTTAGCTTGGAGAAATCATCTTTTAATTTATAAAAAAATCTCTTAGAAAAGCTAGAACGAGTTATAATTCTGCATTAATAGAAGAGAACAAGAATAATCCCAGGTTTCTTTTCAGTACTGTAGCCAGGTTGACAAAGTCAGGACTCTGTCAATCCTAGCATTCTCTTATAGCTTACTAGTCAGGACTTTATGAACTTTTTCAACAATAAAATTTCATCCATCAAAGATAAAATCAATCAGATTCTTCCCACAGTTAACTTAAATACAGTAACTACTACAACTCCTTCAATTGATATCTGTCTTGATGAGTTTACTCCAACTGACCTTTTAGAGTTAGACAAAATAGTTTCCTCATCCAAGCCTTCAACTTGTCTTTTAGACCCTATTCCTACCAGGTTATTTAAAGAAGTCTTCCCACTTATTGGTAGCTTTATTCTTCATATAATCAATTCTTCATTAACTTTAGGCCATGTACCGCAGGCTTTTAAAACGGCTGTAATTAAACCCTTACTCAAAAAGCCAACGCTAGATCCAGGAGCTTTAGCTAACTATAGACCAATCTCTAATCTCCCTTTCATTTCAAAAATCTTAGAAAGAGTTGTTGCTATGCAATTATTTGACCACCTGGAGGGAAATGGTTTACTTGAAGAGTTTCAATCTGGGTTTAGAATCCATCATAGTACTGAAACAGTCTTAGCGAAGGTCAATAACGACCTCCTCATCGCATCAGATAATGGACTTGTTTCTGTACCTGTCCTTTTAGACCTTAGTGCAGCTTTTGATACTATTGATATTGATATCAATTGATATTGATATTAATATTGACTATTGACTATTGATTTTGATACTATTGATATTCCACTTGATAGATTAGAACACTATGTTGGACTTAATGGAACTTTGCTGCAGTGGTTTAGATCTTATTTATCTGATAGGTTCCAGTTTGTTCAGGTCAATAATGAGTTTTCTTTCAACTCAAAGCTCAGTCATGGAGTTCCACAGGGATCTGTGCTAGGTCTTACTCTTTTTAGTTTATATATGCTTCCGTTAGGCAACATTATTAGAACGCACTGCATACATTTTCATTGTTATGCAGATGACACACAATTATACTTGTCAATGAAGCCAGATGATAGTAATCAATTAGCCAAGTTGGAAGCCTGTCTTATGGAAACCAAAGCTTGGATGACTTGTAATTTCCTGCTATTAAATTCAGATAAGACTGAAGTCGTTCTTGTTGGTCCAGAAAACCTTAGAAATACCTTTCCAAATCAAACTTTCAGTGTTGGATGTGATTACTCTTTCTCTTAATAGCTCTGTGAGGAACCTTTGAATTATTTTTGATCAAGATCTGGCTTTCAATTCACATATTAAATTTGTTTGTAAGACTGCCTTCTATCATTTGCATAATATTGTCAAGATTAGGAGCATCTTATCTCAGAGTGATGCTGAGAAACTGATCCACGCTTTTGTTAGCTCTAGATTAGATTATTGTAATTCTTTATTATCAGGTTGTACTAAAACATCTTTAAAAAGTCTTCAGCTGATCCAAAATGCTGCAGCAAGAGTTTTAACAGGTTCTAGAAAGAGAGATCCTATCTTTCCGGCTCTGGACTCCCTTCATTGGCTTCCCATAGAGTTTAGAATTAAGTTTAAAATCCTTCTTCTTACTTACAAAGCTCTAAACAATCAGGCCCCTTTTTATTTTAAAGATCTGATGCTACCGTGTTATCCTAACAGAGCACTACGCTCCCAAAATGCAGGATTACTTGTAATACCTAGAATCTCCAAAAGTACAATGGGAGGCAGAGCCTTCAGTAATCAAGCTCCTCTCCTGTGGATCCAGCTGCCAATCTGGATTTGGGAGTCAGACTCAATCTCTTTTTTTAAGAATAGGGTTAAAACCTTCCTTTTTGATATAGCCTACAATTAGGGAGGGATCATGTGTTTCTGAACCCTCCGTTAGTCATGCTGCTAATAGGTTTAGTCAGCCGGGGGACCTTCAATAATGCACTGGGCCTCACTCCTTTCTTCACTTTCAATGAAATATTTTTTTTTTGCTCGTCATTAACATCTGTTTGTTCTCTCCCATAGATTGAGTCCCCATCATGCTGTTTGCTCTCTACATGTCTGGTCTTTTCATCTTCAGTCGCAGCAGATGACTGCCCCTCCCTGAGTCTGGTTCTGCTGGAGGTTTCTTCCTGTTAAAAGGGAGTTTTTCCTCTCCACCGTTGTCAAGCGCTTGTTCACAGGGGATTGCCTGATTGCTGGGGTCTTTCTGCAACTGTGGGGGTTTCCCCTACAGTTGAAAGTGCTATGAGATGACCGTTGATTTGAAATGGTGCTATATAAATAAAGTTGAATTGAATTGAACAGATATTGAGACACAAGCGCAAAATATAAGGAGAGCACGGAGTTAGCATTGATGGCTAACTAGCTAACTCATTGTCTGCACAAAAGAGACAATGTTGTTGTCTGTTCAAATTGAACTTTCCACTGCTGGGATAAATAACGTAAAAGATGCATAATGTCACATCATATCACATCACTCACCATCCTCGTTATCCTAATACTGTATCATGGCTTTCAACTGCTGAAGTTGGGTGTTCCCGCTGCTGTAAATTCATTTTGGGTGGCTTGGTCTAGTTCCCTCTGGATTTTCTCATGAGCCGAAAGGCACAGAAAACTCAGCTGGACCGCAGTGTTGACTTCTGTGGGTCTGGTTTCTGTGAAGCCATTCTATTGTTGTTTATACTGACACTTGCTTGCTGGCTCACAGACGAATCTTTTCCAAATGGCGGCTCGAGATTCTGTAATTCAGCCTTAAAAGGAACCCCAATTATATTGTCATGTTAGCTCTATATGCTTTATTTTTATGTTAGTAACATAACTATAATATAATTTTTTTGAAAATAATTCCCAGTTTTATATATTTTTAAAAAACTTTATTACGATGTAAATCGCCATTTTTGTTTACATTGCAATGCATTCTGGGTAGTGACGTAGAATGGTTGCAGCCGTTTTTTCTGTCTTATACAAGCCAAGAAGTGAAGCTACGAACTACTGCCATTTGTCAGTGAAAATGCCACATTGCACGGCTTTTGGATGTAATTTCCAATCAAAGGGAAATAAAGAGAGCGGGGTAAGCCTCCATAGCTTTCCTAAAGAGGGAAAGTTGAGGAAAAAGTGGGGCGGCAGCAGCTCAGGAGGTAGAGCAGGTCGTCTAATAACCCGATGGTTGGCGGTTCGCATCACGCTCTCCCCAGATATCCTGCCGTTGTGTCCCTGGGCAAGACACTTCACCCGCATTGCCTCCAGTGCCCATAACACTGGGTATGAATGTGTAAAAATGTTTAAATGCTCAGTGGTGGCCGGAGAAGCCGTTGGCGCAGATTGGCAGCCACATTTCCGTCACTCTGAGTGTCTGTGATCACGCGCTATAGCGCACGCTTGATAAAGCTGACATGTATATTAATCATGCTATGATAAAGCACGATATCACTCAAAGCGCACGCATGAGACATGTCTGTGATCACGTGCTATAGGGCACGCCTGATAAAGCTGACATATGTATTAATCACACTATGATAAAGCACGATATCGCTCAAAGTGCACGAGCGTGCTCAAGCGAATCACGGTTTGAATTTTGTCACGCATACCTGTCAAGTGATACGGTTTCGCCGTATTTTAATATGGGGAAAATGCAATTTTAGCAAATACAGGTGTATTGCCATTTCTGTACGCCAAAAAGGAAAATATACGGGAAAAATAGTTATTGAGAGTGTGGAGGAACACCTCGTGTGTGACCCCCACAGCGTACGGGGCTGGCAGAGCTCTCAGCGTGAGCAATTATCAGAACAGTGAGAGGTATGGACTGATCATTATGCAGATGTGCCTCGCATCCTCTTCTGTCCTGCACCTCCGGAACAGAGAGGAATCCCGGTGCCAGTAATGCTGCAGCTGATATGTGTGACTCTAATGCAAATGTCCATGCTTTCCTGCTGTATACTGTGATGCTAATGTGCCATGCATGCATTGTCTGTGCTGGGTATATAAGTTGACTGCATATCTCTTGCTCTCTCTCTTTTTGATCACTCGCATTGTTTGTTGCTGACTTTGAGACGCAGGGCTCGCTCCATCACACAGCGCTGAGCGAGCCTCGTGGAGGATGAATAAAGCACCCTTTTAAACTTCAGTTCGCCGTGTCTGCCTGCACTTATTTTGTTCCTCCACAAGAGAACCTAAAATCAACTGAACAGTAATTCGATGCCTGGCAAAATTGAGCGCACCTAACCAAGTTCATCCAAGTGCATTAGTGTAACAAAGCTGACAATTAAAAACTCTTTAATTCCAAGTGTATATATCTAGCTGACAATTAAGAACTATATTCAGAATTATTCTTATTGTGTACTTTCAAATTAAGCAATCTACCTTGTGCTAATGTAAATTTGAAAAATATTGTTTTTTTATTTAGCACGATATCGCTCAAAGCGCGCGCATGAGACATGTCTATGATCATGCACTATAGCGCACGCCTGATAAAGCTGACATATGTATTAATCACGCTATGATAAAGCACGATATCGCTCCAGCACGCTGTGGCAGGAGGAACAAAATAAGTGCAGGCGGACACGGCGAACTGAAGTTTAAAAGGGTGCTTTAATCAATAAAATACGGCGAAACCGTATCACTTGACAGGTATACGATGACAAAATTCGAACTGTGATTTGCTTGAGCGATATCGTGCTTTATCATAGCGTGATTAATACATATGTCAGCTTTATCAGGCGTGCGCTATAGCGCGTGATCACAGACATGTCTCATGCGCGCGCTTTGAGCGATATTGTGCTTTATCATAGCGTGATTAATATATATGTCAGCTTTATCAAGCGTGCGCTATAGCGCGTGATCACAGACATAGTGACGGAAATGTGGCTGCCAATCCGCGCCAACGGCCTCTCCGGCCACCACCGAGCATTTAAACATTTTTACACATTCATACCCAGTGTTATGGGCACTGGAGGCAATGCGGGTGAAGTGTCTTGACCAGGGAAACAACGGCAGGATATCTGGGGAGAGCGTGATGCGAACCGCCAACCATCGGGTTATTAGACGAAAGCACCGCAATGTGGCATTTTCACTGACAAATGGCAGTAGTTCGTAGCTTCGCTTCTTGGCTTGTATAAGACAGAAAAAACGGCTGCAACCATTCTATGTCACTACCCAGAATGCATTGCGATGTAAACAAAAATGTCGATTTACATCGTAATAAAGCTTTTTAAAAATATATAAAACTGGGAATTATGTTAAAAAAAATTACATTATAGTTATGTTACTAACATAAAAATAAAGCATATAGAGCTAACATGCCAATATAATCGGGGTTCCTTTTAAGACGTCACTCTCATGACTTTACGCCTGGACCAGTCAGTGGCCTGCAGTCTTTTGACATCACATTTTCAGGTCGGTACGGCATGCTTAGAACCAGTCTGGAATAGGTCTGAAAAATCGGGACCGAAACTGTTACAGTTACTAATGGAAAAGCCTACAAAGTGTACCGAACCGAACAGGGCCAAACAGGTACTCGTGGAAAAGGGCCATTAGAGTAGGTAAATTGCCAAACTTCTTCTGGATTATTCCTTTGAAGTCCAATAGCCTTCAGCAGCAGAAGTGATTTCACGTACTACGTCTGACTTTTTATTCGCCACCAGTTTTACTTTCCACATTGCTTCCACCATAAATGCCAACCCCAACAGCACACATACATTGGGCCAATGTCAGCAAGTCTGCATCAGGAATACATCTTATAGACATTGTTTGCACATTGGCAAGACATTGGGTAGACGTCGCCATATATGATTCCCAGTGCAAACTTTGTACACTGGGCAGACAAAGGCTAGACATATGTGTGCTGTTGGGGAATAGTGCTTTCCTGTTCACAATAACTGCATCACCATTTCCTGGTATACTATTCACCCTTATTGATTCTTTGCACAATGATTCGCCATACTGTTGCCTGATTCCATGCACTCCCTCCATCCGTTGAACTGCTTCTGCATATGAGATTTTGTTTTCTCTCTTGATTCTTTCAACATTATCTGCCTTAATATAATTGGCACACCTTTTGAATGAGGCTGGATGGTCACCTCCACAGTTACAACATTTCATTGGCTCTTTGTATTCCTTCCCATCATGATCTTTACCACACCGGCTGCACCTTTGACCACCTCCACATACTGCAGCTACATGACTATATTTTTGAAATTTAAAGTACCTCAGTGGGGGCCTTTCATATTCTTTTACATTGTAACTGACGTACCCCAGCATTACTTCCATTGGCAGTTTATCTTTAAAGGTAGTAAGGACAGGGGTAGAGCTGCCACTCCTCTCACCCCTTCCCATGCGCCTAACTGCAACAACTTCACCCCCTTTCAGACAGGTCAGCAGCTCTTGGTCATTTACTTCAGATGACATATTTGTAGTTTCGCCTCAGCCCTATGAGTAGCGCAAATGCGCTAACACACCAGTTTGTTCACCGGCTATAAAACACGAGAGTGACGCAATTTTTTTTTTTTTTTTTTTTTTTGTAGCAACAACAATGGTGTTGTTTCAAGGAAAGGAGGAATTACCGTTTTCCAGTGCTTTTTCTCCACTCAAGCTGCTGCTGCTACTGCTGCAAAAGGATTCATGTATGTTTATTCTCGTCTTCCACCTCCTCATTGTCTTCCTCGTCTACTTTGTTTTTGTATGTTGTGTTGATAGTGCCAACTTGTGAATGGGACATTCAGTCTTGCGCATGCTCTGTCAGCGTGTTCAGATTGTGGGCAGGCCACGTGGTCACAAAATGTGGGCTGCACGCGGTCGTCCATGGTTGACCACTGCGGACACTAGCAGAATGGAGACGATGATGTAAATTTCATCATACGAGGTTTCCGGTTACACATATGCAGACAGTAGAGGTGCAGCATGGATCCAGCTTTACAGTTAACATTTATCCTGTGGCTCAGAAAGGGGATTCACTGCCTGTCCTACGTCAGTGCATGTAAACTCAGTCCTGTCGTGACACTTTTCCCTTCCACGGAGGCGTAATTACGGGTTAGACATATGTTAAAGTGTGTGAGGAGCCTGAGAGCAGTAGTGTGACTTCAGGAGATAAGAATAGAGAGAGTATTTCGTCAACAACATTAGTCTGGTATGATACAAGTTAGTTCCTGAAAGCCTTGAAGACGCACTCCGGTGGATATAAATCCCCTATTAAAACAAATCTGCATTGTCTAAAATGGTGTTTTATGCCCTTTTTTTGACAGAAAAACTTTCATTGTCTTCCAGTTTCATGTCAAAGTCTTTTCACTCCACCCCCTCCCCTCAAACACCACAATCAGTGATTACTAGGCCCAACCACATACCACTAACAGTAGCTAGCACCACATTATCAGAATAAATCCTGTGATAAAAAAAGATTTACCAGTTGAAGGACATGCCCAGTTGTATGCATGGTGGCCCATGATAATGACTGAAACTGCTTTGGTCCTTAAAAGCAGTTTAATGGTAAAAACTCATCTTAATTTTTGTCAAGCTTTCAATGCAGTTTGTTAAAAAAAGCTAACTAGCCTTGAGGATAACATCAGTTAGGCCAGAGGGTCTTGAATGGCTGACCACTACCCACGTGCCAGCACTATGAATAGTTCCATCTCCAAAAACATTCCATCTCAACTCGCCCTTCTTCGGGGGGTGTGGCTTAAGTAAAACTTCATAGCACTCAAACAGAGATATGAGATATTGGAGCGATTTCGCTCTTGATATGTTTTGTAAGACATAAAAAAAACGTGTTAAAAATATGTTAAAAAACCATCAGTTTTTGGTGGAGTGTCATGATAAAAATAATTTTCAAAGTTTGAATTTTGTTTTAGTTGTTTGTGTTTGGTTTATTACATTCTAAGGGTATGTTTAGTGAATCAAGCAAGATATCAAGAATTCTTCATTTTCCCCAAAATATTTCAGTGATTTTAATTATTTTTTTGAGATTTTATTGACTGAATCACCCCCCGTTATATAAAACCTCTAAATTTTGGTAGCCCATGTTTTAAGTAACAACAGGTCTATTCTTTCTTCTTGTTCTTGTCATGGTTGAAAAGTTTTGGACAAAACAACTATATCCACATGTTAGTTATAATTTCATAGGTCTTTGAGAAGTCTCCCAAAAACCTTCTGAAAAATAATCCAAGTACATTTATTAAGTATTGTGCCAGAAAAATACAAAACAAAACTCATGGAGTACCCCACCCGGGATGGGAGGACTGACCCCAGCTGCCTTCTTAGACAGACCCTAAGAAGGCGGAGGACCACCTGTCCTTTCCTTTACTTTTACATCAACTGTCTGTGGTCGTTCATCTTTTTCTCTCATAACTGTGGCTTAGATTTATTTATTTAACCTTTATATATACGGGGGAGATCCACTGAGAGGCAACCTTTCTTTTTCAAGGATGCCCTGTTCACATTCATACATACACACCTGGAAACAGCCCAGTACAGCCACAGACTGACCTGTGGCCACTGAGCAGCTCCACTGAAGCAGCTGGGGTTAAGGGCTTTGCTTAAGGGCACCACGGTGGAGTTAATTAGGGTGGGGAAAAACTGCTATGAAATCTGTCCCACCCAGATCTGATCTGCCAGTCTAGGGATTGAACTGGCGACCCTTCAGTCACATCCTTAACCATTAGGCTACTGCTGCCCCAGAGATGTGGGGCTTATACCATCTGAATGCTGAGCTCTACCCCCTTACAACTAACATTTATCCTGTAGCTCAGAAAAGGGATTCACTCCCTGTCCTACGTCAATGCATGTATAGTCATGTGAAAAAGTTAGGATACCCACATACATATTCAGTTATTTTTTAAGAAATGT
Source organism: Pholidichthys leucotaenia (assembly GCA_020510985.1). Classification (NCBI taxonomy): domain Eukaryota; kingdom Metazoa; phylum Chordata; class Actinopteri; order Cichliformes; family Pholidichthyidae; genus Pholidichthys; species Pholidichthys leucotaenia. Next base: position 69,303,976 of record CM035849.1, on the reverse strand, counting down.
TCACATATCTATGTCTAACCTTGTTTTTTTTTTTTGTTTGTTTGTTTTTTGTATTTTTTTAACATTTATTTCAGCCATTTTAAGTGGGAATGAATGTGGGGGTGCCCTAAAAAAGATGGGGGGTATCCTATTTTATTCCTCACTATTTGTTTAGAATTATATTTTACAGAAAATTTGAAAAAAGTCTTTAATTCATTTTTAATTGTTTAGTTGTATTACATGAATCTCATAGTATTTTAAACACTGATATTAAATATCCATATGTCCAAATATATATATAAAAAAAAAAAACACACACACACACACACACAGGCTTATAGAGGGTATCCTGATTTTTTTCACTTGACTGTACACTTAGTCCTTTCAGCACACTTTTCCCTTACACATCATTCATTCGTCGTCGGCCTCCGTCGGTCTATGATGACCATGGAAGAGAATCCTAAACGTCTACTCTACTGGAACAGCACCGCCTGTGGCTGAACAGGCTGATGCGCACCGGTGTTCTACCTTCCAGCGTTGGGCGTTGGTAGGATTCAAGTCTGGGCAGGAAGATATGGAGGACAAGATGTTACCCATGCAGCATGTCCCCCCTCTCTACGTCACTGATGAATCCAAAGGAACAGCAGGGCTGCTATAGTTTGACACCAGCACCATCGCAGGAGCTGCCAGAACGATGTTGAGCACAACAGAGAACTGCCTTAGGGGCTCCGACTCCGGATTTTTCCTCAGGGTTGACTCCCGAAGCCTTTCCCGTGACCGGGTGTGCCACAAGGCAGCGGAGGTTTGAAATCAGGGTTTACCTTCCCCTAGATGGGCTACCTTCCCAGGTTGACGAGCCACCATCTACCCGAAGCATCTGGTTTTAAGGCGCCAGAGATCCGCCCTCGCCCCTTCTCCTATTAGTAAAAGCAGTTACGCCGGGCTTAGAGACTAAACCACATGGGCAGGCTAGGAGTTGGACTTAGTTGTCAGAGGCTTTTCGAGACGCACGCCATAAGGAGCATTTTATGAGCACTGGGAGCTTAACCCCAGTGCCGCTCCTGGCTATGAGAACCTTGGAACCTCCCTTACACAGAAGCATTCAGAATTACAGCCAAGTTCACCCCTTAAGTTTACCCCCTTACAAAGAAATGAACAGTCCATAATTTTTCATGGTAGATTTATTTTAGCAGATAGAGACAGAATATCAACAAAAGAAATCCAGAAAAAAACATCAAATTAGGGTTGTAAATTAATTTGCATCTGAACGAGGGAAATGAGTATTTGATCCCCTACTCTTCCGCTGGAAAGAGCACTTCAGTCACCTCCTGCATCATCCTCCTGTTCTCGTTGACCCCAATCTCTTAGCCACTGCCAATGCCACTGCTTCTTGTGATTCCTACAGGACCGATCTAGTCACCCCCGAAGAAGTCACGGCTGCCCTGACCAAGAAAACAACAGGAAAGCCCCTGAAATTTGTGCTTTAACTGCCAGAATGCTGAAGATGGGCGGAAATTGTGCAATCCAGTGGCTCACCTGTTGTATCCATAATTAGACCCAAAGAAGACAGGGTGTGACGTCCAAACAGAGAACCTTTATTGAACACAATATAACAAGACCCTACAGGGTTTTGGCGCTCCCTGCCGACCAGGCTGCCCACGACGAAAGATGAAGTGCTCCTCCCCGCCATTGCTCTTATACCCCGGTTGGCATCACTACCACAGGGTAGAGTGCTAACCCCCCTCTAAACCATGACACATTCCCTGGTCCGCCATCTTGCCACTGTACAACCTATTTACATACATAACATCACCCACATCATCAATCATGCTTGGGTGACAGAGCAGCTCCCTAGTGACTGGACCAGGGGCATCGTCTTCCCCTTCTGGAAGGGAAAGGGTGGCAAACTCATCTGCGGCAGTGACAGTGGCATCATCCTTTTTGTCCATTTCCGTTAAGCTCTTCACCAGGATCCCCTTCAGTCGTGCCCTTCCAGCCATCAGAGGCAGCCATCACCCTCAGCAGGCAGGCTTCATGCCCAACCTCTTGACCTCAGACCATGTCTCTGCTGTTCGCCTAGTAATAGAGAAGGCCTATGAATTCCGCAAGGTCCACCATCTCTTTATACCCTTTATAGATCGTAAGGCTGCCTTTGACATCATGGACCATGCTTCTCTTTGGAGTATCCTGCAGACCCTCGGGGCCCCACCCAAGATCATAACCCTGATTAAGCAGCTCTACAGCAGCTTGGAGAGCTGTGTCCATGTGAATGGAAAGGAGTCCAGCAGGTTATCCATCAACAGCGGGGTCTGATGAGGTTGTGTGGCCGCTCCTGATCTTTTCAATTGTCATAGACGATTGGATGACCAAGGTCTGCTAGTGGGTCCCTGGCATGCAGTTTGGCAACTACCATCTGGCTGACCTTGAATATGCTGATGATACCATCCTGTTCAGCCCATCCTACAGTCAGCTGAGAGATGCTCTGGTTGTCTACCACAAAGTGGCAGTGAAGCTGGGCCTTCAGGTGAGCTGGACGAAGATGAGGCTAATGTATGTCGGAGACAGACTGGACCCACCCCCATTACAGCTCAGGAATGATGCCGTTGTGGCAACCTGGGGAGTGCATAATGGTTTACCACCTTAGACAGGAACAAAGGACGCAAAGTTAACCTTTTGTGTGTGAGAAGTTTCTAGATGCCCTAGTAAGATAACAGGGAGGTGTCAAGGATGAATGGACTGACTGCAGTCGGAAGGGGGATTATCTTTTGTGTGTGAGAAGAGTCTAGAAGGAGATTATCTTTTGTGTGTGAGAAGAGTCTAGAACAGGGGTGGGCAGTGAGGGCCATTCCACTGCAGCTTTTCTGTTCCACCCAGTCTCTTCAGCAGGTGTTTGCTCTCATCAGCTCCAAGGATTGCTAATCAGTGAAGCCACCTGCTGAAGAGACAGGGTGGAACAGAAAACCTGCAGTGGAATGGCCCTCCGCGGCACATGATTGCCCACCCCTGGTCTAGAAGGATGTCATGTTATTTAAGGGAAGAGTTCCTTCTCGTATGCCATTCTGTCTATGCTCCTTGTGTGAGTCGTGTAATAAACCGCCTGAACCAAATCATCTTCATTATTTACACGCTCCACACTGGTGACCCAAGACGAATCATGGAATACGACGGAAGATCCCCAGAGCCAACCTCGACTGGAACCCCCAGCTTCACGTGCACTGTAGCGATCAAACTACCTGATTTTTGGCAGCACAACCCATGCTCCTGGTTCCACCTAACCGAGGCGCAGTTCGCCCTCCGAGGGATATCGGTGGATGATACGAAATTCCACTATGTGGTCGCAGCGCTTGATGCCAGCACGGCTCAGCACATCGAGAGCCTGCTCGATCAGCCACCAGCCGATGGCAAATATGACACGCTGAAGGCTGCCCTCATCCAGCACTACACGCTCTCGGATGGTGAGAGAGCAGAGAGGCTTCTGACGCGGACCGAGTTGGGAGATGGTTCGGCCGTGGACATGATGGACAAGATGCTGAGATTAAAGGGCATGGACGACGATCACTTCATCTTCACCCACATTTTCCTCAGGAACTTTCCGACAGCGGCAAGAGCGGCCCTGGCCAATTCGTCGTTGCTGGCCAAACGGGACTATCGTGCGCTAGCCTGGGAGGCAGACCAGATCATCGTCGCCACCAAGGCTTTCGTGACCATTGCGGCAGCGACGGAGCCCGGCACATCGACACGAGGAGGCGAGGAGCCGCCGACGGCAGCAGCAGAACCACCGACGACAGCAGCAGCGGGGACCAAGGAAAGTGGAGGTGACACGCTTTGCTTCTACCACCGCCGCTTTGCAGAGAGGGCACGCACATGTATACCACAGTGCCAGTTCAAGCGCTCGGGAAACGCCAAGACCGGGGGTCGGTAGCAGCCGCGACCCTCGGGGAGGAGAACAAGCTGCTCTATTTGACGGACGCACGCTCGGGGAGGCATTTCCTCGTGGACACCGACGCACAGAAGAGTTTCATCCGGCCGACCTACGCTGACCGGCTGGCAGGACCCAGCGGCCCCGAGATGGCAGCAGCAAACGGCTCAGAGATTAAGACCTTTGGTGAGAGGACTCTACTCTTGTCTCTACATGGTCGAACATTTGAATGGACTTTTGTTGTAGCAGCATTGAATTACCATATACTGGGGGCTGATTTTCTATGTGCATATGGGTTGTTGGTAGATATCACTAACAGGCGCCTGGTTAATGCACTGTCTTTTGACTCTCTCCCCTGTATAGCTTGAGTGACCCTGCCAACAGCACAAGCCAACGTCACAGCAGCATGCGGTAAGTTCCACACACTGCTCGCTCAGTTCCCAGCACTCACAGTCCCGACGTTTTCAGCAGCTATCGCTAAACATGGGGTGGAGCATTTTATCACCACCACCGGGGCGCCCGTTTTTGCAAGACCTCGGCGCTTGGACGCAGCTAAACTGGCCATAGCGCGCGAGAAGTTTGCTAACCTAGAGATGTTAGGCATCATCAGGCGCTCAAACAGCCCATGGGCTTCCCCGCTACACATGGTCCCTAAAGCTGAAGGTTCGTGGCGACCTTGCGGCAATTTCCGCAGGTTAAACAACGCTACAGCGCACGACCGCTACCCAATTCCCCACATTCAGGATTTTTTCGTTCACCTCGCAGGAGCGCGCATTTTTTCTAAGATAGATTTGGTCCGTGGTTACCACCAAGTCCCAGTGCGCGCTGAGGACATACCCAAAACAGCGGTAATAACTCTGTTTAGTTTATTTGAGTTCTTGCGCATGCCGTTTGGGCTTAAAGGGGCAGCACAGACGTTCCAACGCATGATGGATGCAGTGCTGTGCGATCTCCCTTTCGTGTTCATCTACCTGGACGATATCTTGGTAGCCAGCGCGTCCGAAGACGAACACGAAACCCACCTCACGACGGTTTTCCGAAGGTTGGAAGAGCATGGTTTAATAATCAACCCAGTGAAATGTCAGTTCGGGGTGACGGGGATTGATTTTTTGGGGCACCGCGTCTCTCCTGAAGGAGCGGTTCTGCTGCCTGACAAAGTGTGCGCAGTGACAGATTTTCCCAGACCACAAACGGTCAGGGCGCTACAAGAATTTTTTGGAATGGTGAACTTTTATAACCGTTTTCTTCCCCGTGCAGCACAGCTCATGCAGCCATTGTACGCTGCGCTCAAAAAACAGAAACCCACGAATAGGGTCGAATGGACCCTGGAACGAGAGCAGGCGTTCTCGGAAGTTAAAGCAGCCCTGGCAAACGTCGCATTGTTGGCACATCCAGACCCAATGGCCCGCATAGCCCTCACCACTGATGCCTCAGATGTGGCCGTAGGGGCTGTCGTGGAGCAGCGCATCGCCGGGGCTTGGCAGCCGCTTGCCTTTTTCAGCAGAACATTGCGCGACAATGAACGTAAATACAGCGCGTTCGACAGAGAGTTGCTGGCTCTCCACCTGGCCATTCGCCATTTCCAGTTCTGGCTGGAAGGGCGCAATTTTACTGTGTTCGTTGACGATAAGCCACTAACATTCGCGATGGCCAAAGTTTCAGAACCTTGGTCGGGCCGGCAGCAGATGCAGCTGGCCGCGATCTCACAGTTTACTACCGATATTCAGCACGTGTTGGGCAAACTGAATGTAGTGGCAGACTGCTTCTCGCGCACCGTTGTGGCCCCGGTCTGTGTAGGGATGGATTACGCAGCCATGGCCGCGGAGCAGGCTAGTGACGCGGACGTGTGCGTGCTCCAGTCTGGACCAACAGGGTTAAGGCTGGAGAATAGGACGCTGCTTAACAGCATTCCCCCCTTAATCTGCGACGTCTCCACGGGTCACCCACGGCCTGTGGTTCCGGCCGCGGGGTGCCGCCGCGTGTTTGAGTCGGTTCACTCTTTGGCACACCCAGGGGTGCGCGCGTCGGTCAAAATGGTAGGAGAGAAATATGTGTGGCTGGGCCTTCGCAAACAAGTGAAAGAGTGGGCGGCAGCCTGCGTGGCGTTCCAACGAGCCAAAGTTCACAGACACACGAAGGCTCCTTTGGAGCCGTTTCACATCCTGGCTAAGAGGTTCGACCATGTCCACGTGGACCTCGTAGGCCCCCTTCCGCCATCACAGGGGTACACGCATCTTCTGACAATGGTGGACCGCACCACGCGCTGGCCAGAAGCGGTTCCGCTGGCTGCAACCACGGCTGAGGAGGTGGCGCGCGCGTTTTTAACAGCATGGGTGGCGTGTTTTGGAGTTCCGTTGGACATTACGTCCGACAGAGGCTCTCAATTTGTTTCTGAACTCTGGTCAACCATGGCTCGCAGCCTAGGTGTCTCAATTCACCGCACAACCGCGTACAACCCGCAGGCTAATGGGTTATGCGAACGTTTTCATAGGTCGTTAAAAGCGGCTCTGAGGGCTTCACTGATGGATGCAAATTGGGTAGACAGGCTACCATGGGTTTTATTGGGGTTACGTTCTGCACCTAAAGAGGATCTGGAAGCTTCCCCGGCAGAACTTGTTTTTGCACAACCACTCCGGCTGCCTGGGGAGTTTCTGCCAGATAATCCTGCGCCGGGCAGCTCCCCATCTCAGCTGCTGCAGCGTTGCATAGACTCAAGCACACTGCCGGGCCCTGCCCACCACAGTTTTCCGCGCGTTTTTGTGCCTAAAGCTTTGAAAAACGCAGAGTTCATGTTTGACAGACACGATGCCCACCGCCCGCCACTGCGCCCACCTTATGATGGACCGTTTAGAGTGCTGGAAACAGGGGATAAGCATTTTTTGCTACACTTGGGGGGGTAGGAGGGAAAAAATTGGCATAGACAGACTCAAACCTGCTTTCGTTGTGGCGGACGAGCAAGTGCTGTTGGCGAGGGCCCCTCGGCGTGGAAGACCCCCACGGGGCGCTTCCCAGAGAAAAGATTCTCCAGAGCACCCACACGGACAGTCAAAAAGTTTTCACCCCCAGACATCAGCCCCCCAGCATGGCAGCGCCACAGAGGCAGCGAATCCTGGCTACAGCAGATACGGCAGAAGACTGAAGCCCAAGCAGCATGCAGACTGATGTTGATGGTTCTACAGCATGTGGACTGATGTTAATGGTTCTATCACAGCATGTGGACTGTTACCCTTTTGTCCCATCTAAGTTGCTGGGGGTGGTGGTGTGGCAACCTGGGGAGTGCATAATGGTTTACCACCTTAGACAGGAACAAAGGACGCGAAGTTAACCTTTTGTGTGTGAGAAGTTTCTAGATGCCCTAGTAAGATAACAGGGAGGTGTCAAGGATGAATGGACTGACTGCAGTCGGACGGGGGATTATCTTTTGTGTGTGAGAAGAGTCTAGAAGGAGATTATCTTTTGTGTGTGAGAAGAGTCTAGAAGGATGTCATGTTATTTAAGGGAAGAGTTCCTACTTGTATGCCATTCTGTCTATGCTCCTTGTGTGAGTCGTGTAATAAACCGCCTGAACCAAATCTGCCTCATTATTTACACGCTCCACATCGGTGAGTTTGTCAATTCCTTTGTGTATCTGGGCTCCACAGTGACCAACAACGGGGACATGAAACCAGAGATCATCTGCAGACGTGGCCTCACTGCATCAACCCTGCAGGCACTGTGGAAACCTCTTTGGTGCCATCGTTCAATCTCCCAAAAGATGAAGCCCCACATATACAATGCGTCAGTCCTCTCCATCCTACTCTTTGGGTCAGAGACATGGCCACTGAATAGGATTCTGACCTTGAGAGTGGATGGGTTTGTTAGCTGGGCCCTCAGAACCATCGAGAACATCAGGTGACCCCAGTGCACTTCTAATGACACACTCTGAGCTCGCATACATCAGCCTACAGCATCCTACCTTATGAAACAGCGATGTATCTGCTGGTTTGGCCATGTCCTCTGCCTCCCACCAGTACACCCAACAAAAGCCATCTTCATGTTCGACTCCAGGGCCTCAGGATGGAAAAGACCTCAGGGCAAGCCACAAACCAGATGGTTTGATGTGGTGGAGAGAAACCTCCGACAGCTTGGAGTCGCTGTTGATGACGCAGAGGAGCGGGCCAAAACTGGCAATGTTGGCATGCACTGGTTAACCTGATAGGCTCTACACATGGTGATGGCCCCCCAGCCCTCACCCCACAGGAGTAGAAATCAAGTAAGCACCAAACAGCAAGAATTCTGACCCACACATACCGGTTATGTATCGATGAGGCACATAAATTAGTCCTGTCCCTTTCGAAAAGTACTCCTAATCTCAACTCATTATGTGGATGAAAGACTCCTGTCACAGAATCAGTCTCTTCAATTCAAACTTTACTACCTTGGAAAAGACCAAAGAGCTGTTAAAGGACATCAGAGACAAGTTTGTAGACCAGCACAAGGCTGGAATGGGCTACAAGACCATCAGTAAGAAGCTTGGTGAGAAAGAGACCACTGTTGGTGTAATAATTCAAAAATAGAAGAAATATAAGCTAACAGTCAATTGGCCTCATTCTGGGGCTCCATAGAAGATGTCACCTCATAGGGTAAGGATGATTCTAAGAAAGGTGAGGGATCAGACCACAATTGCACAGGAGGAGCTTGTTAATGATCTCAAGGGAGTTGAGCCCGCAATCACCAAGAAAACTACTGGTAACACATTTCGTCATAATGGATTGAGAACCTGCAGTGCCCACAAAGTCAACCTGCTCTAGAAGGCACATCTGAAGTTTGCCACTGAAGACCTGAATGATTCAGAGAAGGCTTGGGAAAATATAGTGTGGTCAGATGAGGCAAAAATTGAGCTCCTTGGCATCAACTCGACTCATCGTGTTTGGAGGCAGAGAAATGCTGAATATGACTCCAAGAACACCATCACCACTGTCAAACATGGAAGTGGAAACATTCTGCTTTGGGGTTGTTTCTCTGCTAAGAGTATAGGAAGACCTCACCACATTGAGGGGCCAGTGAACGGGGCCATGTACCATAGAATCTTGGATGAGAACCTCCTGGCCTCAGCGAGAACATGAAGTTGGGTGGTGGATGAGTCTTCCAGTATGACAGTGACCCAAAACATATGGCCAAGGCAACAAAGAAGGGGCTCAAGAAGAAGCACATTAAGGTCCTGGAGTGGCCAAGCCAGTCTCCAGACCTTAATCGCATAGAAAATCTGTTGAGGGAGCTGAAACTTTGAGTTGCAAAGCAACAGCCTGGAAACCTTCAGGATTTGGAGAGTATCTGTAAAGAGGAGTGGACAAAAATCCCTCCTGAGATGTGTGGAAACCTGGTGACCATCTGTCCATCCATCCATCTTCTACCGCTTTTCCGGAGGTCCAGGTCACAGAGGCAGCTGTTCAAGCAGAGAAGTCCAGACGTCCCTCTCCCCAGTCACCTGCTCCAGCTCTTCAGAGAGGATACCAAGGTGTTACAAGACCAGCTGGGAGACAAAGTCTCTCCGGCGAGTCCTGGGTCTGCCCCGGGCTCTCCTTCCAGTGGGACATGCCCGAAACACCTCAAGTGGGAGGCATCCAGGAGGCATCCTGATCAGATGCCCATACCACCTCAACTGGCTCCTTTCAATGTGGAGGAGCAGCGGTTCTACTCTGAGCCTCTCCCGGATGACTGAGCTCTTCACCCTGTCTCTAAGGGTGAGTCCAGCGATCCTGCGGAGAAAGCTTATTTCAGCCGCTTGTATCCGTATATTGACTGGTAAATCGACAGCTTTGCCTTAGAACTCAGCTCCCTATTCACCACAACAGACCGGTACAACGTCCACATCACTGTAGATGCTGCTCCGATCCGTCTGTCAATCTCTCGCTCCATTCTCCCCTCACTCGTGAATAAGACCCCAAGATACTTAAGCTTCACCACTTGGGACAGGAGCCTGTCCCCAACCCGGAGAGGACAACCCACCTTTTTCTGGCTGAGGACCATGGACTCGGACTTGGAGATGCTGATTCTCATCCCAGCCGCTTCACACTCAGCGGCAAACTGTCCCAGCAAGAACTGTAGGTCATTGATGGATGAAGCCAGCAGGACAACATCATCTGCAAACAACAGAGATGAGATCCTGTAGTCACCAAGCATGACACCCTTCGTTCCCTGGCTTCGCCTAGAAATCCTGTCCATAAAAAATATGAACAGGATCGGTGACAAAGGGCAGCCCTGGTGGAGTCCAATTCTCACTGAGAATGAGTCCGATCGAGTGTTGGCAATACGAACCAAACTCTCACAACGGTTGTACAAAAACCGAATAGCTCGTAACAACATGCCCGATACCCCATACTCCCGAAGCGCCCCTCACAAAAAACCACGAGGGACACGGTCGAATGCCTTCTCCAAGTCCACAAAACACATGTAAACTGGTTGGGCAAACTCCCACGGACCCTCGAGAATTCTCGAGAGGGTAAAGAGCTGGTCCGATGTGCCACGTCCTGGACGAAAACCACATTGCTCCTAATGAATCCAAGGTTCGACCAACGGCCTGACTCTCCTCTCCAGTACCTTGGTATACACCTTTCCAGGGAGGCTGAGGAGTGTGATACCTCTAAAGTTGGAGCACACCCTCCGGCTCCCTTTTTTGAAGAGAGGAACCACCATCCCGGTTTGCCATGCCACAGGCACTGCCCCCGACCTCCACGCAATGTTGCAGAGGCGTGTCAACCATGACAGCCCTACAACATCCAGGGCCTTGAGGTACTCAGGGCGAATCTCATCCACTCCCGGGGCCCAGCCACCAATGAGATTTTTAACAACCTTGGTGACCTCAGCCCCTGTGATAGGCGAGTCATCCCCCTTGTCCACAAGCCCTGCTCCCTCTGTGGAAGGCGTATCAGTGGGATTGAGGAGATCCTCGAAGTAGACCTTCCACTGCCCGACGATATCCCCAGTCGAAGTCAACAGCATCCCATCCGCACCATACACAGTGTGGACAGGGAGCTGCTTCCCTCTCCTGAGCTGCCGGAGAGTTTGCCAGAATCTCTTCGAGGCCGATGAAAAGTCTTGTTCCATGGCTTCATTGAACTCCTCCCACACCCGGGTTTTTGCTTCAGCAACCACCCGAGCTGCACTCTGCTTGGCCTGCAGGTACACCTCAGCTGCTTTGTGAGTCCCACAAGCCAACCAAGCTTGATAGGACTCCTTCTTCAACATAATGGCCCTCCTCACCACTGGTGTCCACCACTTGGTTTGGGGGTTGCCACCACGAAATGCCCCGACGACCTTGCGGCAACAGCTCTGGGCCGCTGCTTCAACAGTAGAGGTGGAGAACATGGCCCATTCAGACTCCATGTCTCCAGACTCCCTTGGTATGTGGTTGAAGTTCTTCCGGAGGTGGGAGCTGAAGACCTCCCGGACAGGGGCCTCAGCCAGATGTACCCAGCACACCCTCACTATACGTTTGGGTCTACCAGGTCTGAATGGCATCCTTCCCTGCCATTGGATCCAACTCACCACCAGGTGGTGATCAGTTGATAGCTCTGCACCTCTCTTTACCCGAGTGTCCAAGACATATGGTCGCAGATCTGATGACGCGAAAACAAAATCAATCATCAACCTGCAACCTAGGGTGTCCTGGTGCCAGGTGCACATATGGACATCCTTATGCTTGAACATGGTGTTTGTTATGGACAAACTGTGGTTAGCACATAAGTCCAATAACTGAACACCACTCGGATTCAGATCGGACAGGCCGTTCCTCCCAATCACGCCCTTCCAGGTTTCACTGTCATTGCCCACATGCACATTGAAGTCCCCCAGTAGGACAATGGAGTCTCCAAGAGGAGAACCATCCAGCACCCCAGTCAGAGACTCCAATAAGGGTGGGTACTCTGAAACATCATTTGGTGCATAGGAACAAATGATGGTCAGGACCCATTTCCCAACCCGAAGGCGCAGGGAAGCAACCCTTTCATCCAACGGGGGAAACTCCAATATAGAGGCAGCAAGGTGTGGGGATACAAGAATACCCACCCCTGCTCGTCGCCTCTCTCCCAGTGCAACTCCAGAGTAGGCCAAGCTCCAGCCCCTCTCCAGAAGACTGGTTCCGGAACCGGAGCTGTGTGTTGAGGTGAGGCCGACTATATCTAGCTGGTATCTCTCAAACCCATGCACCAGCTGAGGCTCCTTCCCCACCAGAGAGGTGACATTCCAAGTACCAAACACCAGTTTAGGAAGCTTGGGATCAGTATGCCAAGGTCTCCGCCTTTGACCGCCACCTGATACACATAGCACTGGACCCCATGATCCCTCCTGCAGGTGGTGAGCCCACTGGAGGGCAGACCCATGTAGCTCCGTCGGGCTGAGCCCAGCCGGGTCCCATGGGCGGAAACCCGGCCACCAGACACTAGCCATCGAGCCTCTCCCCCAGGTCTGGCTCCAGGGTGGGGCCCCGGTAACCCCATACCGGGCAGGGTACACTGAATCCTTGTTATAGTATTTATCATGAGATTCTGTTGGATTGTTCTTAGTCTGGCCCTTCACCCAGGTGACGATCCATGAGGGGATCGTCACCTGCTCACCTGGTGGCCAACTACAAGAAATGTCTGACCTCTGTGCTTGCCAAAAAGGGTTTCTCCACCAAGTACAAAGTCACATTTTCCCTGAGGATCAAATATTTATTTCCCTTGATTAAATCCAAATTAATTTATAACCCTTATTTGGTGTATTTTTCTGGATTTTTTTTTTTTTTTTTGTGATATTCTGTCTCTCTCTGTTAAAATAAACCTATACTAAAAATTATGGACTGTTCAATTCTTTGTAAGGGGGTAAAATTACAAATTCAGCAGGGGATCAAATACTTATTTCCCCCACTGTAAGTGTGATCTACAAGAGGACCCCATTTAACATCCCCTGTGTTGAACTATCTCACCTTTGAAAATTATCACCCTTTCTGGCCAGCACCTTTGCCAGGTCTCCGAACAAACTGCACCCCTTGCCTTGCTTGCATCCGGCAATCACTAAGAGCATTTGTTCTTTCTGGTCCTCCCAATGTCCATGTCCCCCATCATGTTAGGGTTTCCATAATTAAGGTCCCACAACCCTGTTTTTAATTGGGAAAAGGGGGCTATCACTTCTTGGAACCCTTATTACTTGTCTACTTGCCTCCGTTCGGTCACATGCTCTCCGTCTATCCCCATTCAGCCTGCAGCCCTCGAGGCTCTCGACCTGTCTATTGTCCCTCCTGAGTACCACAATTTAGCACTCGTGTTTAGCAAAGTGAAAGACCCCCTCACCGACCATATAACTGCGCCACTAAGCTTCAGCTAGGGGCCCACCTGCCATTTCGCCAGTTGGACAGCCTGTCAGCCCCTAAGAGGGAAGCCATGGATAAGCACCTTAAAGAGTCCCTTAACGCTGGCATCATCCACCCCTCATCATCTGCTGTAGATGTGGGGTTCTTTTTTGTGAGGAAGAAGGATTACTCTCTGTGCCCCTGCACTGATTATCGGGAGCTGAATAATATCACTATTAAGGGTATGTACGCTCTCCCCCTCATCAACTCAGCATTTAATCAGCCCCAGGGTTCACTTATTTACACCAAGTTAGATCTTTGCAACGCCTATCACCTCATCAGGATTCAGAAAGGCAATGAGTAGAAGATGGGATTTCATACCCCTAGTGGCCACTTCAAATACTGCATCATGCCTTTTGGTCTTACTAATGCCCCTGCCATGTTTCAGCGCTTCATTAATGACACACTTATGGATTTTTGGGGTTTGTTTGTGTTTGTTTATCTTGATGACATTTTGGTTTTCTCCCGATTCCTAACTGAGCACTAGATACATGTTTGAGTGGTTCTTCAGCACCTCCTCGAGAACCAACTCTATGTTAAGGCCTAAAAGTGTGAGTTTAATACTACCACCACTTTTTTGGGCTTCATCATCTCCAAGGGCCAGATCGAATCTGACCCAAAGAAGATCAAAGCAGTCTTGGCCTGTTCCCTCTTCACATAAACAGCTCCAACAGTTCTTAGGATTTGCAAACTTCTATAGAAGCTTCATCTGGAATTATAGCTCCATTGCCCACCCACTCACTGCCCTTATGTCTGTTAAAGTCCCTTTTTGCTTTACCCGGAGGCCAACGAGGCCTTCTCCTCGTTGAAATTTAGGTTCACCGAGTCCCCCATCCTGATCCAACCTGATCCAGCTTGCCAGTTCATGGTGGAGGTGGATCCCTCCGATGTCAGGGTGGGAACCGTGCTCTTGCAGCACTAGGCCACCGATGACAAATTAAACCCTTGTGCATATTTCTCTTGGCACTTGTCCCTGGCTGAGAGAAATTAGCACTGGAGACCGGAAGCTGCTAGCAGTCAAGCTGGCTTTGGAGGAATGGCACCACTGGCTGGAGGGTGCCACTCAGTCCTTCTTGGTTTGGATGGATCACAAGAACTTAGAGTGCATCAGATCTGCCAAATGACTGAACTCTCACAGGCCAGATGGGTCATGTTTTTCACCAGGTTCCATTTTTCACTCATGTACTGATCTGGTTCCAAGAATACGAAACCTGACACATTCTCTCGCCAGTTCCCCACCGACTCATCGGTCTCAAGGGAGGAGATCATAGTGCCAGAGGGCATGATTTTGGGGGCACCCAACTGGGACATTGAATGGTGCATCAGGGAGGCACAGATCACTGACCCAGATCCTGGGGATGGGGTCCTCAAGGTTGGCTGTATGTTCCAGCGGTGATGAAAGGGAAGGTCATCCACACGACCAAGCTCTCTTGTCACCCGGGGTTCACCAGGACCATCTCCTCGCTTTGTCGCACAATCTGGTGGCCCTCTATGGACACCGAGGTACACAATTACATCAGGACCTTTCCTCAGTGCTCCACAGGGAAGACCTCCACCTCCCCCCCCATCTGCTCCAGCCCCTTCCTGACCCTGCCAAAACTTGCTAATCTGTACATGTACATGTATAGTGAATCGACAAGCGAAAAGATTAATCTGTCATGTACTAGTACATGAACGGTACTGCACTGTACACTGTACATGTCCAGTGGTGTGAAAAAGTGTTTGCCCCCTTCCTGATTTCTCATTTTTTGTATGTTTGTCACACTTAAATGTTTCAGATCATCAAACAAATTTAAATATTAGACAAAGATGACACACGTAAACACAAAATGCAGTTTTTAAATGAAGGTGTTTATTATTAAGGGAAAAAAAAATTCCAAACCTACCTAAAAAAAAGTGATTGCCCCCCTCCCCTCCTGTTAAAACATAAATTAACCCTTTAACATTCCGCTTTCATAAGACATCAGCGTCACCTGCTGTCCCTGGTGCAGTTCTGCGCCTGTCACGTGATGTGTCCCAAAAGCACAGAAAACCCAGTTGTACCAAGCATTTAACATCACAAGATGTCAGACACGTATAGCTTACTGCTCCTCACTGGAGGACTTCTCCCAATGAACCGTCGCAAACATCATTTCCAGTAACGTGAAGAACAGAACATAAACAAGGGCTCCATCCCAACATATATTTCCACGTGGAGGAAGCATTTGCTCCAAATTTTGCCAACTATGATCCTAAAAAGAGATTATTTAGCTTCTGCAGAGAAATATTTACCTTTTGTGACAGTAGAAGCCGGTCTGGAGCGTGTACACTTTCATCTGCCATCGACACAGCTGCACATGATGACAGGAAACAATAATGCCGGTTCAGCGGCATAATGTAACCGAAATTGAGGTGGAATAATTCATAACATACATGTGACAGTTTCTGGATGTGGGAGAGAAAGCGAAAATGACTTGCAGAAGATGAAATAAGGACCATGGATGACGGATGCAGACACGACGAGCAGTAGGTCTGACCATTTTTTATCGGTTTGTGTACATTCTATTGATTTTCTAGTTCATATACTTTGAAGATAAGATAACAAAAGACAAAAATGAAGACAAAAAACAAATCCATCCTTTGTGTAAATATGTCCAAAGTCCACTTTTGACCGAAAGTTATGTAATTTGATATGGCTGCCGTCACATTATGCAAATTAGATGCACAGATTTACTCCTATCTCAAACTTTGGATCATATTCTACATCTTTCTAATTGACAGTAAGCTATTATCCCTTACCACATTCAAGATAAAGACTTTGGAATTTGTTATATCTAAACTGAATATTTTCTTGAATAAAAACCTGACCACCAGAGTGGGGTGAGCTGACAGGAGCACTGCTGTGCCATAGACAGATAACAGCCTGTTATCTGCCATCATCAATGCAAACCCTTACGTTAAGGTCAGGGTGCAGCCACACTCCCACCTGGAGCCATCGCGGGTGCAGCCACACTCCTGTCTGGAGCCACCGTGGGTGCAGTTGTGCCCCAGCCCGGGGCCACCACGGGTGCTACTATGCCCCGAGCATAGTAGCAGTGGGTGCTGCCTCATCCCAGTCTGGTGTCACTGAGGGTGCTACATACCTGTCCAGAATCGCCGTAGTCCTTCAGTCCCTATCCAACTCCACCATGGTTCCCTCTCCTCTGCCCGAGGCCATCATGGTTCCCTCTCCTCCGCCCAACGTCGTTGTGGGTTCCTCTCAATCTGTGGTTGCTGCGGGTCCCATTTCTTTGCTCGTGCCCCATGGACCGGTGGCTTAAGGATGTTGGGAGACCACCTGATGAACTTTTCCATCTGTTCGGGTGGCTTAAAGATTCTGTTCGACCGCCCGATGGACTGTGACACTGGGCTGGGTGGTCCACTCACTCCGGTAGGCCACCCAGTTCGTTTCGCCACACCATCTGGCAGGTTTGGGACTTTAACCAACCACCAGAACTGCTTTATTCTCCTGCCCAGTGGACCTAGGTTTGGTTCATGCCCTGGTGTAGATCCTGAGCGGGTATCATGTTTTTGTTCATCCGAGCCTGGTACCCCCCACCGCCCTCCTGGGCTGTTTTTTTTGTTCTACTCCTATTTTTTCGGGGGGGGGGGCTTTTTTTCTTTGATGTTACCCTGGAGTGTCTGGACTCGACCCCTTGGGAGGGGGGGCTCTGCCATGAGGCTGAGTGCAATGTTTCCACTGTGCTCATGCTCTCACTTAATTTCTGGTTATTTCCTGTATATTCTCAGTCCTGTGTGATTATTTTACTGTGTATTGATTCTGGATGGATGACGCGTTTTGAGTTGCCTGTTTATTTCTTCTTCTTTTAGATTTGATTGGCAGTTGGCAACCAGCCCACAGGTGCATTACTGCTACTGACTTGATTATCATCATTCTATATCTCTGCATAAGGAGTTCCCGTAAGGAGTTCTGAACAACTCCCTATGTGCGAAAAAGTTATCGGATGTTCAGTCTTGCATATGCACCCCTCAAAGCACCCAGGCCGCGGGCAGGCAGTGCAACCACAAAACCCGGGTCATACTTCTTCTTCTTCTTTTAGATTTGATTGATGGCTGACAACCAGCCCACAGGTGCACCACCGCCATGCACTTCACTCCACACCATCACCCCACATCCCCGGGCCGTACTTCTTCCTCTTCTCCCAGACCTGATAGGCGGCTGGCAACCTGTTTATGTAATTCCTGTTCTCAGTATTATTTTTTCAGTTCCTTTAGGCATCTTTGTTCATCTACTGTAGGTCTTAGTGTTTTTATTGTGGTTTCTGTTTGGCATGAGCTCCCCACCTTGCTCTCCAGACACTCCCACCTTGCCATCATCTTGTATATGGTGCTGGCTATTCCTGCCTAGTAATTAGGCTGCCTGCCCGCTCACGATTTCCACACCTGCTGTCATATGCCTTAATTGATTGCATGCCCTATTTAATGACTGCCTGTTTACCCACTCCTTGTTGGAGCCTCATCAGTGATCCCATCAGAACCCCTTCCCTGTTCTGATGTGTATTCGTCTCGCCTGCTACCTGCTCACCTCAATTGTAAGTTTATTTTTTTGCATGGCTTGGACTTTGTGTTTGCTTAATAAATACAACAGACTGCAGTTCAGCGCTTGGATTTGTCCTCTCTGCCCCGAAGGGGCGATTCATGACAGTATTTATTTAGAAAACAAACTCATTTATATATACTAGGGCATCTCAAAACATTAGAATATCAAGAAAAAGTTCTTGATTTTTCCACAATTAAATTCAAAAGGACAAATATCTATACTGTACATCCTGTAATCATCACACGTGAAGTGAAATATTTCAGGCCCATTTATGCTTTCATTTTCATAATTATGACTTACAGCTTTATGAAATAATTAATGAATCATGATATTCCAATTCTTTGAGCTACAGTAGTGTGTGTGTGTGTGTGTGTGTGTGTGTGTGTACAGAGTCGGGAAAATTAGGATGTCCCATTAAATATTCAGTTCTTTATGAAGAAATATTCACATATCTATGTCTAACCTTGTTTTTGTTTTTATTTGCATTTTTTGACTTTTATTTTAGCCATTGTAAGTGGTGATTAATGTGGGTGTATCCTAAAAAAGATGGGAGTGTCCTAATTTTATTCTTCACTATTTGTTTGGAATTAAATTTTAACAGAAAATTTGAAAAAAGTCTTTCATTCATTTTTAATTGTTTAGTTGTATTACATGAATCTCTCAGTATTTTTAACATTGATATTAAATGTCCATATGTCCTAATGTAGAGAAGTGCGTTCAAGGATGAGACATGGTTATTTCTCAGGATCAGCTTTATTGAACACACGCATCCTCTATCATCTCTCGAAGCAGAAGAGGCAGAACAGTCACGTATCGCAGTTCTTATACACTGCAGAAGCCACACCACCTAAGTCACATGTTGCCTATGCAAACATACAAGCCATGGTACATAATCTCAATCACAATGCTTCTTTGATCTTCTCCTATTGTCCTTTATCCCTCGATGTTCCGGGACTCCCACTGGGGCCTCCTCTCCAAGACAAAAGGCTGGAACTGTCCTCTCCTCTCAGTCTCTGCCGGCCAGACCTCCTTTGTCCTCTTGAGACGTGAAGCCCACAATACACATGTAGTCATGCGTATGTGGGGGAATATAAGTCTATTATATGCGCCACACTAATATGTTTAAAAAACACACAGGCTTATACAAGGTGTCCTAATTTTTTCACGACTGTATATAAGATACTGTATGTGGTCTCGGTCTCGAACTGTCTTGGTCTTGGGCTTGAATCCTTAAAATCTTGGTCTTGTCTTGGTCTCAGCTCACCGTAAAATTCTTGGTCTCGGTTAGTGCGGTCTTGCCTAAAACACTAACTGCACCTGCCTCCATCTGTGGCATGAGTAGAGGTCATCCTTGTCAAATAATCCTGGGGGCAGTGATGGTTTTGTCTTTAGTAAAAGATGATGGTTAGGAGTCAGCACTTCCAACTCATTTGGGTTGCTTGATGCTTTTGTGACTGGTCGACCACTGATGATCGACTATGCCTCACATAAGAATGTGTAAAGGCTTTCTTCATCAAGTATTTGTTGTCTCAAAGGTGGAATTCAACACCTTCCTTACCAATCTTATCAACCTCTCATACACCCCTCCATGATGCGAAGCAGTGGGAGGGTTGAAAGTCCACTTTATCACATGTTGGAACAGATGCTGAAATTCTGATGTGCTCCAGTCTGCAATGGCTGTCTTCAGCTCTCAGTTGGAGCCAACAAAGTCTGTCCTGTTATCAGAGCAAATTTCTTTTACTTGTCCTCTTTGTGCTCTAAAGCATTGGCCCACATTTATGCAGGAATCCATGTCTAATGATGAGGCAAGCTCAATGTGCGCAGCATGAACAGCCAAACAAGCAAAAATAACTGTGTATCTCTTTGTGAGACTTCACCCATGCATCACTTCGATTGGCCCAAAATAGTCCACCCCCACCCTGGTGAAAGGTGAATCATCTGGTAACACTTGCTCATGTGGAAGATCAGCCATTAGTTGCTTTCCAATATTTCCATGTAAGCAGTGACATGTCACACACTTTGAAATTATTTTTCTGATCACCGTGCTGGCACTAAGGATCCAAAACTTCTGACACAGCTCAGAGAGCTTATGATTTTGTCCTCCGTGTCCAGTTTCCTCATGGATCTGTTGAAGGATTAGATCAGTGATGTGAAAATTTCTGGACAAGATGACAGGTTGTTTGCTGCTTTCTGGCATAGATGCCCGACTTAGTGGCAGATTTACTATTGTACTGCACCATTGCAAAACCCTGTTTTGGCGGTAAAAAAACTACCATTGAGATTTACTAAATTGTGCAGTGCAAAATTAGTGTAAAGGCGTGGACTATATTAATTTTGCACCTGGCCTCATTGCATATGCATTTGTGGGCGTTGCCATGTCACTGTGCAAATTTGGGGGAGTGGAGTATTTAAATGAGTGGTGCAAGGTGATTTACTAAAGTTTGCGGTTGTCAAAGCTGCTGCTAAATGCAACAGGATGTAACGCCCCAAAAAAGCTGGTCTTAATTCATCTGTGCCTGACATGATAGTGATCGTTGGTGCCGAGACACTGGCGAGAACCGAGAGCGTGTGGCAGAAGCTTCTCTCTGCCCGTGACTTTATTTGGCATGACAGAAAAACAGATTATATGAATATCAACGGGTGTTATGCTGAACTGGACGTCAGCCAGCAGTTTGTTTTTAATTTCATTTGTTTATACTGTATATAGCCTACTACATGAATTTGTATCCATAAAATAGGATACAATAGGAGCCCTTATACCTGCAGTGGATATACAGATGTGTCAGCCAATAGTGACTTTTTTTTTCCTTTCCGCAGAGGTTAGATTCAGATCAGCTCCCCTGTGCTCTTGAAGCAAAATCTTCCACATAGCCAATTTTCTTCATTTTTTCCATCTATCCATGTCTCTATATTTACAGTATTTCATTTTCTTGTGCATAAAACGATAATTCTGTTCCCTCTTCTCTCTATTTCTCTCTCCCAGTTCAGGATACACAATATGGAAAACAAAGATGAGATTATTAACAAAAAGAGCACACAGATCCATAAAAACGTCCCCCAGAATTGCAACACCATAACTCAATGGCATTTATAAAAAGTCATGGACTGAGAGACCTGTAGATGTTGTTAAAACAAAGTTATTCACATAATAAAACCCCAGAGTCTCAATCCGACCATCTTGATGGTTCTAGTGTTAATAAAATAAACACGCTGGTCAGTGATCAATTTATTGATTATTGACAGAGTGAGGAAATTCAAACTCTGAAAATATGCCATTATGCTGAACATAAACTACAAGAGATGGAGAATGATATTGATCCTGATAACCACTTTTTCAATAATATTCATAATCATTGTGAATATTGCACTGAAAAGCAATTCAAAAGTCAAGTGCAACTAGATGGTAAACTATCAATAATACACTTCAACAGCAGAAGTCTTAACAAAAACTTTCCACAGATTCAGGACTATTTAAAACAGCTATTGCAGTCTGTGAAACTTGGCTTAATGAAGAGCAGGCTCCTCTGATGGCAATAGAGGGATAACTTATGTTTCATATTAACAGATCTCAAAAAAAGGGTGGTGGTGTTGCACTGTATATTGATGACCTGTATAGGTGTAAGCTTGTAAATGGAATGTCCTTTGCACTACCAGCGATTTTGGAATGTGTTACTGTTGAGATTGACCAAGATTCAACGGAGTGGTGGCTCAGTTGGTAGAGCATCCGCCCCACACCCGGGAGGCAGGGGTTCAAATCCCGGCCGGGTCATGCCAAAGACCATATAAAAGTGGAACTTCCTGCCGTCCAGCTTGGTGCTCAGCAATAACGGAATGGAGGAGGGAAATCTGTGGCGGCACCTTGTATGGCAGCGGCCCTCTGATTCTGCACTGGGGTGTGTGATTTGACACTGTAGATAGGTAAAGCACAATCTCGTTCTACTGTGTACATGATTTGGTTGTACGGTTGAATGACAATAAGGGTGATTTAATTTAATTTAATAAAACAAAAAATCTAATTATAAGTTGTATTTTTTTTTTTTTTTTTTTTTTTTTTTTTTTTCCTCTCGGCGCCACACCAGTCGGCTGCCTTTTGCAACAGCGGCTCGATTCCGAGTTTTTTTTTCCCTTCCTCTCTCTTTTGATCACTTTTTTTTTTCACCCCACTTATATCACGGACACACAGATCATCCCAAATGTCTCCTGAGCCGGTGGACGGAGCCACTGTTTATAGCAGGATACGATATAACAGGGAAGAGCTGCTAGCATTTAACCGCCACCCGGTCCCACTGGAAAAACTCGACATACCGAGAGAACTGAGGCGAAAACGCCGCGGCTGCCGGGCTGGAGTAAGGCGGAGGACAAAAAATATAAGGTACAGACCCTCCCTTCCATCTGTTGTCATGGGAAATGTACGGTCGATACTGGGAAAGTTAGATGAGCTAGCGGCTATCTCCCGTTATGATAGCACTTACCGGGAGTGCTCTCTCCTTTTGTTTACTGAGACGTGGCTAACTGAACTAGCAGCAGATGCTAACATTGAGCTGGAGGGTTTTCACACGATACGAGCTGACCGAACACCAGAGAGTGGCAAAACTAGGGGCGGTGGAGTGATCATGTATGTTAACAACAACTGGTGCAGACCGGGACATATCACTGTTAAACAACGACACTGCAGCAAAGACATTGAGTTGCTAGCTGTTAGCATGAGGCCTACATATCTCCCG
Organism: Pholidichthys leucotaenia; assembly: GCA_020510985.1. Taxonomy (NCBI): domain Eukaryota; kingdom Metazoa; phylum Chordata; class Actinopteri; order Cichliformes; family Pholidichthyidae; genus Pholidichthys; species Pholidichthys leucotaenia. The sequence continues at coordinate 69,281,408 of CM035849.1, read as the reverse complement.
AGAGAACACTCACACGTGATCTGCATTGTTGTTTATGCAAATCCGACGGCGAACGCTGGGACAGCGCGTGACGTCATCCATTCAGTAACCAGCAGGCTGCAGACAGAACACCCAGATGCTCTTCTCCTCATCTCAGGCGATTTCAACCACGTTTCACTGTCTCCCATTCTGCCCACTTTCACCCAGTATGTCACATGCCACACTAGAGACAATAAAACACTGGATTTGTTCTACGCAAACACTAAGGAGGCGTACACCTCATCACAACTCCCCCCACTTGGGAGATCGGATCACAACTTGGTTCATCTCCGACCGGTGTACAAACCCCTAGTGCACAGACAACCTCCGGCCATGCACACTGTGGAGTTATGGTCTGAGGAGACAATGGACACTCTAAAGGACTGTTTTGAAGCCACTGCCTGGAAGCAGCTCTGCGATCCACATGGTGAGGACATCGATGGCCTCATTCACACCTTCACGGGCTACCTCAGCTTCTGTGTGGACAAATCCGTTCCCACCAAGACCATACGGCGTCACTCAAACAACAAACCCTGGATCAACCCTGAGATAAAAACACTTCTGAGAGAGAAGAAGAGGATCTTCAGGTCGGGGAACAGGGAGATGCTGAAGTCCGTACAGAGGGAGCTGAGGAGAAAGATCAGAGAAGGCAAGGACAGCTTCAGGAAGAAGATGGAGGACAAGCTGCAACAGAGCGACATCAGCGGGGTCTGGAGAAACCTCAAAACCATCTCGGGGCTCCAGAATACCTCCCCCCAGGCCACGGGGGGCAGGGAGTGGGCGAACAACCTGAATCTGTTTTTCAATAGATTTGACCAACCGCCCTCCCCCCTGTCTGCACAACAACCACTGCTGCCTCTAAGAAATCAAGTCCTGCTACCCACTCCCCACTCCACCGACACCCCCCCCACTCCCAACACACAGCCCCCCATCCTGACCCTGACCAAGACCCAGGTGAGGACGGAGCTGAGGAAGATCAAGGCGAGGAAGGCGTCGGGACCGGACGGCATCAGCGCAAAGCTCCTCAAGTCCTGTGCAGACCAGCTGTGTGGGATTGTGACGTATATCTTCAACATGAGCCTGAAACTGGGGAGGGTACCACAGCTGTGGAAAACATCTTGTGTGGTACCTGTACCAAAAACTTCCCACCCCAAAGACCTGAACAGCTTCAGACCGGTGGCCTTGACGTCCCACTTGATGAAGACCCTGGAGAGACTGCTCCTTGCTCATCTCCGCCCCCTGGTGGAACCAGCGATGGATCCACTCCAGTTCGCCTACCAGCATGGCATTGGGGTGGAGGATGCGGTGATCTTCCTCCTTCACCGTTCTCTGTCCCACCTGGAGAAGCCCGGGAATATGGTGAGGATCATGTTCTTTGACTTCTCCAGTGCTTTCAACACCATCCAACCGATGATCCTGAAGGACAAGCTGCTGCGCGCAGGGGTGGACCAGCACCTGTCATCATGGATCCTGGACTACCTCACGAACCGGCCTCAGTTTGTGAGAACCCGGGACTGTGTTTCCGACACGATCATCAGTAGCACGGGGGCCCCCCAGGGAACGGTGCTGGCTCCCTTCTTGTTCACTCTTTATACTGCGGACTTCTCACACAACACAACACATTGCCATCTACAGAAGTTCTCTGATGACTCTGCGATCGTTGGTCTCATCTCCAGCGGAGATGAAGCTGAGTACAGAGGGCTTATCCAGGACTTTGTGGACTGGTGCCATCGGAACTGCCTCCAGATCAACGCGAGGAAAACTAAGGAGCTGGTGGTGGACTGCCGCAGGCATGGGCAGCCCCTCACAGCACCAGTAAATATACAGGGAACAGACATCGAGATGGTGACATCCTACAAGTACCTGGGTATTCATCTGAACAATAAACTAGACTGGTCACACAATACTGACGCACTCTACAAGAAGGGACAGCGCAGGCTGTTCCTGCTGAGGAGACTCAGGTCTTTTGGTGTACAAGGGGCGCTGCTGAAGTCATTCTATGACACGGTGGTGGCATCAGCCATCACTTTTGGAGTGGTCTGCTGGGGCAGTGGCATTACTGCAGCCGATAGGAAGGGACTGAACAAACTGATTAAGAAAGCTAGCTCTGTCCTGGGGCAACGCCTTGATCCGATGGAGGAGATAGGAGAGAGAAGGACGGTGGCTAAACTGTCATCTCTGCTGGAGTCCGAGTTCCACCCTATGCAGGACATACTGGATGCACTGAGGAGCTCATTTAGCAGCAGACTACATCATCCCAGGTGCACAACCGAGAGGTTTCGTAGGTCCTTCCTACCAACGGCTGTCAGACTGTACAACCTAAGCAGGGCTGCTCGCAGAGATAGCAAAAAGACGTAACAAACTAATAGTTTCTTTTTTTTTTTTTTTTTTTTTTTTTTTTTTTTTTTTTTGAATGCAAAAGATGCAATAGACTTACACAATGGTCCTCTCCGGCATACAACTAGGAACATACCGGTCGCTATGGAGGGTGAGAATATGTATGGGCACATAATCATACCATGTAGGATAACTAAATAGACGGTTATGCTGTTTCATCCCACCTAGCAACAATGCTCTGCACTGTGTGTGTTTATATATTTACATATTTATTCCATCTAGCAACAATGCTCTGCACTGTGTGTGTTTATATATTTACATATTTATTCCATCTAGCTACAATGCTCTGCACTGGGTGTGTTTATATTTATATGTCTATATATTTATTCCATCTAGCTACAATGCTCCGCACTGTGTTTTTATATATCTACATATTATTCCATCTAGCTACATTGCTCCGCACTGTGTGTGTTTATATACTTGCATATTTATTCCACCTAGCTGCAATGCTCCATACTGTGGGTGTTTATATATTTACATATTTATTCCATCTAGCTACAATGCTCTGCACTGTGTGTTCATATATTTATTCCATCCAGCTACAATGCTCTGCACTGTGTGTCTGTGTGTGTGTGTGTGTGTGTATATATATATTTTATAGTAATATGTACATATGTATATTAGCTGCTCTTGCTTGCTTGTTTTTTCTTGCCTTCTGATTGTTGCTCTGAGTGTTGCTATCCCTGTGCTGTTGCAATCCTGGAATTTCCCCGTTGTGGGACTAATAAAGGCTTATCTTATCTTATCTTATCTTATATATTGGGCTGCATGGTGGCGCAGTGGTTAGCACTGCGGCAGCACAGTTTACCCTTGGCTGGGGGATCGTGGGGATCGTGGGTTCGATCCCAGCCCCCGACCAACAGTGATCTGTGTGGAGTTTGCATGTTCTCCTCGTGTATGCGTGGGTTTACCCCGGGATTTCTCTGGTTTCCTCCCACATGCCAAAAAAAACCATGCAGGTTAGGTTAATTGGAGACTCTAAAGTGGCCCTAGGTGTGAATGTGTGTGTGAATGGTTAAGGGATAGCGCCGTATCGTGGCTGCTTAATCCATCCAGGTGGTGGATGACCCTCAATTTCCCCTCTGGGGATCAATAAAGTATACTAAATCTAAAAAATCTAAAAAAAAATCTATATAGAACACCGGGAACTTGCATTGAGACATTCAGAGATAAATTAGTCGAGCTGTACAATAATATTACTAGTAAGAAAATGGTAGTAATTTGTGGAGATTTCAATATTGATTTACTAAATCCATATCAACAAAATGTAATTACAGAGTTCATGAATTCTATTTACAGTATGAGTCGATATCCAACAATAACACATCCCAGTAGAATCACAGTTCACACTGCTACACTTATTGACAACCTGTTTGTCAATATTATTGATAAGAAAATAGAAAGTGGATTATTGATAAATGATATAAGTGACCATTTGCCAGTCTCTGCACTTATCCATGGCCACATGGGGGCCAATACAGAAAAAAATTTAAAATCATTCAAGTACAAATCACAAAATGCAATCAGTTCTTTTAAAGAAGACTTGCTGAAGCAAGACTGGGCAAAAGTCTATGTATCAGATGTAAATGAAGCCTATGACACATTTATAAACATTGTAACCACTCTTTATGAAAAAAATTGTCCATTAGTAAAGAAAAAGCTTAAACATAAATTTGTCGATAAGCCATTGTTAACCAAAGGATTACAAAAGGCGTGTAAAAAGAAAAAAAAATATTATATAAAGCTTTCCTAAAGAAAAGGACAAAAGAGGGGGGGGCTGCACGGTGGTGCAGTGGTTAGCACTGCGGCAGCACAGTTTACCCTCGGCCGGGGGATCGCGGGGATCATGAGATCGTGGGTTCGATCCCTGCCCCCGGCCAACAGTGATCTGTGTGGAGTTTGCATGTTCTCCCCGTGTTGCGTGGGTTTACTCCGGGATTTCTCCGGTTTCCTCCCACATGCCAAAAACATGCAGGTTAGGGATATGGGGCGCTTGCACACGCAGCGACCGGCAGCTGGTGGCTTGTCACTGGACTGCAGAACAAATCTACCTACGGGTACAAAATAAGTCCAAAAAAAAAAAAAGAAGCAGAGCAGCGGTATAAAACACACAAAAATAAGTTAACATACTGTATATAATAAGATGTAGTAAAAGAGACTATTACAGTAAAGAACTGGAGAAAAACAGAGACAATGTTAAAAATACATGGACAATACTTAACAATATTCTTGGAAATAAAAACAGAAATACAAGCTACCCAACCAATTTTTCAAAAAATACTAAAACGACTCAGAGTGTGAATGCAGCTTCACCTGCAAATGAATTTAATAACTTTTTTGTTAACATTGGTCCTAATTTGAGTTGAGAAATACCCATTACGGCACCTACAGGTGATACAATAAGCAAAAACACTGCTATAAAAGACTCCATTTTCATAAAGAACACAGACGAGAGAGAGGTCATTGAAATTGTTAAATCGTTTAAAAGTAAAATATCTACAGACTGTGATGGTATTGACATGCTCTTAGTCAAAACTATTATTGAATGCTTAGTGAAACCACTGACATACAGTGGGGTAAAAAAGTATTTAGTCAGCCACCAATTGTGCAAGTTCTCCCACTTAAAAGATGAGAGAGGTCTCCAATTTTCATCATAGGTATACCTCAACTATGAGAGACAAAATAAGGAAAAAAAAAATCCAGAAAATCACATTGAAGGATTTTTAATGAATTAATTGGTAAATTCCTCGGTAAAATAAGTATTTGGTCAGTAACAAAAGTTCATCTCAATACTTTGTTATATACCCTTTGTTGGCAATGACAGAGGTCAAACGTTTTCTGTAAGTCTTCACAAGGTTTTCACACACTGTTGCTGGTATTCTGGCCCATTCCTCCATGCAGATCTCCTCTATAGCAGTGATGTTTTGGGGCTGTCGCTGGGCAACACGGACTTTCAACTCCCTCCAAAGATTTTCTATGGGGTTGAGATCTGGAGACTGGCTAGGCCACTCCAGCACCTTGAAATGCTTCTTACGAAGCCACTCCTTCATTGCCCGGGCGGTGTGTTTGGGATCACTGTCATGCTGAAAGACCCAGCCACGTTTCATCGTCAATGCCCTTGCTGGTGGAAGGAGGTTTTCACTCAAAATCTCACAATACATGGCCCCATTCATTCTTTCCTTTACACGGATCAGTTGTCCTGGTCCCTTTGCAGAAAAACAGCCCCAAAGCATGATGTTTCCACCCCAATGCTTCACAGTAGGTATGGTGTTCTTTCTCCTCCAAACACGACAAGTTGAGTTTTTACCAAAAAGTTCTATTTTGGTTTCATCTGACCATATGACATTCTCCCAATCCTCTTCTGGATCATCCAAATGCTCTCTAGCAAACTTCAGACGGGCCTGGACATGTACTGGCTTAAGCAGGGGGACACGTTTGGCACTGCAGGATTTGAGTCCCTGGCGGCGTAGTGTGTTACTGACGTAGCCTTTGTTACTTTGGTCCCAGCTCTCTGCAGGTCATTTACTAGGTCCCCCCATGTGGTTCTGGGATTTTTACTCACCTTTCTCGTGATAATTTTGACCCCACGGGGTGAGATCTTGCATGGAGCCCCAGATCGAGGGAGATTATCAGTGGTCTTGTATGTCTTCCATTTTCTAATAATTGCTCCCACAGTTGATTTCTTCACACCAAGCTGCTTACCTATTGCAGATTCAGTCTTCCCAGCCTGATGCAGGTCTACAATTTTGTTTCTGGTGTCCTTTGACAGCTCTTTGGTCTTGGCCATAGTGGAGTTTGGAGTCAGACTGTTTGCGGTTGTGGACAGGTGTCTTTTATACTGATAACGAGTTTAAACAGGTGCCATTAATACAGGTAACGAGTGGAGGACAGAGGAGCCTCTTAAAGAAGAAGTTACAGGTCTGTGAGAGCCAGAAATCTTGCTTGTTTGTAGGTGACCAAATACTTATTTTACTGAGGAATTTACCAATTAATTCATTAAAAATCCTTCAATGTGATTTTCTAGATTTTTTTTTCTCATTTTGTCTCTCATAGTTGAGGTATACCTATGATGAAAATTGGAGACCTCTCTTATCTTTTAAGTGGGAGAACTTGCACAATTGGTGGCTGACTAAATACTTTTTTGCCCCACTGTATATCTGTAACCTGTCTCTCCAAACAGGTATATTTCCCAATGCAATGAAAATAGCTAAAATAATTCCGATATACAAGACGGGTGACAGAGGGGAATTCTCAAACTATAGACCAATTTCACTATTGCCGCAATTTTCCAAGATACTTGAAAAAATATTCTATGAGAGAATTGACAACTTCATACTGAAGAATAATTTATTGTGTGGAGCAGCAATATGGGTTCAGACACAAGAGGACAACTGCATTTGCTCTAATGGAATTTATAGAAAAAATATCAACTGCCATTGAAAATAAAGAGTATTCAGCTGGGGTATTCCTGGATCTTAAAAAAGCATTTGATACAGTGGATCATAATTTATTATTAAAGAAACTACAAAATTGTGGTATTAGGGGGGTAGTACTGTCCTGGTTATGTAGTTACTTAAAGAATAGATATTAGTATGTATGTGTTGGTAACAAAAACTCACAGTTACTGAAGGTTACTTGTGGAGTCCCACAGGGTTCAGTTTTGAGGCCATTGTTATTCAATATGTATATAAATGATATATGTAAAGTTTCAGAAAAAATGGATTTAATATTGTTTGCCGATGACACTAATTTATTATGCAGTGGAAGCAATTTGGAACAACTTTCGGATACACTCGGAAAGGAATTAGGAAAGCTTAAACTGTGGTTTGATTCAAACAAATTAACGCTCAATTTAAGTAAGACAAAATTTATAGTTTTTAACAACCGTCACAACAACTTAGTATCTAAACTCAGTGTAAATGGTGTAGAGATTGAAATGGTATCTGAAACTAAATTTCTTGTACTAATAATTGATAATAAACTGTGTTGGAAGTCACATATTAATTATATTAAAGGTAAAATATCTAAATCAATTGCAGTACTTTACAGAGTGAAATATTTGCTGAATCAACCCACACTATATACTTTGTATCATTCATGAATACTCCCATACATGACATATTGTACATGACATATTGTACTGAAGTATGGGGAAATACATATAAAACAAACATATATCCAGTCTTTATGCTTCAGAAGAGAGCTATTAGAATAATAAACAATGCTGCTTACAGGGAACCAACAAACCCACTTTTTCTTAAATTAAAAGCTCTCAAGTTGAAAGATCTGGTTGACTTTAAAACTGCAGTAATAATGTTTAAAGTGAAGAATCTATCACTGCCCGCAAATATCCAAAAGTTGTTCCAAATAAGGGAGAAACAATATCATTTCAGAGGAACAAGTATACTTCAAAAACCTTCAGTGAGAACTACCACCAAGCAACACTGTGTTTCAGTGCAAGGAGTCAGATTATGGAACGGTTTTGGACCTGAATTAAAATCATGTACAACGCTTGGCAATTTAAACAAAAACTAAAGGAAGAAATGTCCAAACATATGACATGTAAAATCACATAAGGATTGTCATATCCAGTCTGTGTTGTGTTGTTGCTTAGTTTTTTTGTCACATTTTGTCTTAGCTATGTTCTGAATTGTAATCGCTCTTGTTTTGTTTTTCTTTTGAATTCTTGGATGGAATATGGGTGGGCAATATAAGCTGCGGCTTTAGCCATCACCCATTTCGGATAACTTATGTTGAACTGTATAATCAGAGGAGTTATTGTCTAATTTGACCTTGTTGGATTTTCTTTCCCCCTTTGTTATATTATTCTGTTTCTTTTTTAATCTTTACTTTTAATCTATCCGAAATAAAATAAAGATTCATTCATTCATTAGTCCTTAATTTATACATATTAAACAAAGGAGTCTGCTATTTGAAATGAAAATCAAAACTTTGATATATGACAAACAAATATAAACTATTTTATTGTGGTTTGTGCTTAAACAAAGCTTAAAAAACAGCTTTAAAAAACTATATTATGCTCCTCCACACTGGCTGTGCCTTTGCTGATGACCCGCTTCCTCATCAGCTGTGCCTGTGTGCAATTTTGCGTGTTCTGGGTAGATGGGTGGTCATTATTGAAATGAAGTGACTGTGTCTGTGTTCATAATTTTTCATGTTGTTAGTAGATCACTGGCAAAAATTGGCCACTCCCTTAGGCGCTCTGTCTAATTTGCACACTCGGTATTTTGCACTGCCGTCGTAAATCTGCTCTTAGTCTTCCACCAGCTCGCAATAATTCATCCTGAAGTACAGGATTCAGCTTGTACAAGTGACTACTGTGCTTCACATTCTGTTCCTTGAGTCGAGCTGAGATCTCATGACATAATTTCTCCTTTTGACAGAATTTGATTATATCAAGCTCCACCTGATCAAGATCTTTCACTGTAACGTGTACACTTTAATTTTGCTTTGAAAATCTCAATCTGACTTTGGACCAGCTGCTGATCACTGTCTAAGCCATCTCCCTCTATTGCTCAACACAGCTCTTTACACCTTTGATCGAGACCCCAGAGGAAATCTTTAAACTTCAAGAACCATGCCACACTTCATTTCAACTTCATCCATGGTGAGAAGTAATTGATCAGTCTTTTGAATGGATTGACATTTTCTACAACCTTTATGGAATTGACTGTGACTCTTTTGATCTCAGGTTCATCTAGCATGATATTTCTATTGTTTGATGGAGTTTCAGGCCAAATGTCAGCTGGGCCGCAAAGGAATTCTGGGCCTTACAACCAACTTCTGTTCTTCATAAATTCATCCACTCTTTGTCCTCTATAGAAGTACAGTCTGCTGGATTCTTGTCAGTGCCAGTGTATCGCCACTGTTCCACATTAGAGCCATCCATTCATCCATCCATCTTCTACCGCTTCATCCTTTTCAGGTCGCGGGGGCGCTGGAGCCTATCCCAGCGTCTTTGGGTGAGAGGCAGGGTACACCCTGGACAGATCAGCACATCAGCACATCAGAGCCTTTCAAAATATCTGAATGTTTGCCACAAATGTATGAAAATGTCTTGATTCATTCTGGAGCTACTTAATTACCTCTATACTATCAGTCCAAAAAACTGATTTTGCCAGATCCAGTTGTAGCTCTCTTCCCAGGACACCATCCATTTTCACTGCCACTGTAGAAGTGGTCAACTCCATATGAGGAATGGTAGGAGGCCTTAAGCCTTGTTCATGCTGCGTTTCCCCTCTAGTCCGCTTTGGTCCGCATGCGCTTTGGACGAGCCCGGCGCGCACACGGTATTGTACATGCTCACTTTTTCTGTCTACCAAGCCAAGCAGTTGATGCATGCGCACAACTGTTATTTGTAGTTTCGCCCCAGCTCTATGGGTAGCACAAATGCACTAACACACCAGTTTGTTCACCGGCTATAAAACACAAGAGTGACACACATTTTTTTGTAGCAACAACAATGGCATCACTTCAAGGAGAAGGAGGAATTACCGTTTTCCAATGCTTTTCTCCACTCAAGCCGCAGCTCCTGCAAAAGGATTCAAGTACTGTATGTTTATTCTCGTCTTCCGCCTCCTCATTGTCTTCCTCACCTACTTTGTATGCTGTGTTGATAGCGCCATCTTGTGAATGGGACGTTCAGTCTTGCGCATGCTCTGTCAACTCATTCATGTCGTTGGCAGGCCACGCGGTCACAAAATTTGGGCTGCACGAGGTTGTCCGCGGTAGAGTCCCGTGTACACTAGCGAAGTGGAGACAATAACGTAAATTTCATCACACAAGGTTTCCGGTTGCATGTATCCAGACAGCGGAGGTGCAGCATGAATCCAGCTTAAGAGGTGCCACCCTAGACTTGCCCATCATGAATGTACAATGTGTGGGGGTGGTTTTTTGAATTCCCTAATAAAAGATAACTAACTGATCCATACGCATTCTCACTTGCATCTGCAAAGTAGTTTAACTGTGCAAACATACAATCTCCAAACTCATCAGGCTTCAAGCATTTTGGAAGTGAAAAGCTCTCCAAAGCAGGAAGACTTGCAATCCAGGCAGACCACTGCTTCTTGATGTAATCAGATAAGTTGTCATCCCACCAACCTTCAATCTGCACAAGTCTTGCAGGATAATCTTTGCTGGCAATACCACAGGTGCCAAAATGCCTAACGAGTCGTACACCAACCCAATGACAGAAAGAAGTCCCATCCTTGTGAATGGAAAATCTCTGATGGTAATCCTAAACTTGAATGTGTCTGACTCAACACACCAATTGAGACTAAGGGCTCTCTCTATTGGCAACTTCTCCTGATCGAGGTACAAGGTTTTTATCTAATTCAATTCAATTCAATTCAACTTTATTTATATAGCGCCATTTCACAACAACAGTCATCTCATAGCACTTTCAACTGTAGGGGGGACCCTCACAGTTGCAGAAAGACCCCAGCAATCAGGCAATCCCCTGTGAGCAAGCACTTGGTGACGGTGGAGAGGAAAAACTCCCTTTTAACAGGAAGAAACCTCCAGCAGAACCAGGCTCAGGGAGGGGCAGTCATCTGCTGCGACTGGCTGGGGGTGAGGGGACAGAGAAGATGAAAAGAACAGACATGTAGAGAGCAAACAGCACGATGAGGACTCAATCTATGGGAGAGAACAAACAGATGTTAATGACCAGCAAAAAAAAAAATATTTCAATGAGAGTGAAGAAAGGAGTGAGGCCCAGTGCATTATTGGAGGTCCCCCGGCTGACTAAACCTATTAGCAGCATAACTAAGGGAGGGTTCAGAAACACATTTACATAATGATGGGCTCAGGAAACAAACACACAGGCTCGGGAAAGATTTAAGGCTTTATTCAACAACTAGTGGTGTTTGGATGCGTGAGAGGAAGTGTGGATGTAGTGTGGGTGAACAGGGTGCGTCGAGAGCAGAACAGCTCGCCGTGCAGCCAGGCAACCCTAAGGGCAGAGCAGAGCAGGGAATTAGCTACAGTCAGACGCCTCGTGGGGAATAACCACAATGTACTGCTTACGTGCAGATGAGATGGTGACTGGCGTTGGTGACGCTGATGCTGCCTGGAGGACAGCGCTACTGTGCGCTCCCGGCGTGCTGGAGAGAGGTTTGACAGGGAGAGGCGAGGATGAGGAAGTCCGCTGCCCTGGAGGTCCACCTGTGCATGGGGAGAAGCTGGAGAGAAGGTAAAAGGAATTATGCAGCTTACGTGCTTGAAGAAAGGTGCGCTGGCCGGAACGAAACGAACGAGCGCTGGAGGTTTGGGAGCGTAGACGAGCGGACGACTCCAGGCTGAAGCAGAGGGCAGAGGGAGTTATATAGGTGGAGGCTGATGAGGCGCAGGTGTGCGCGCCACTGGCGCTGATGACAGGCAAGAGCGAGTTGTAACAGTAACTCTCCCCCCGAGCAGCGCCTCCCAGCGCTGGCTTACCTGGGTGCGCCCGGTGGAACTCCGTGATGAGACTTTTATCCAGCACCCAGGACGGGGGCACCCAGGATCTGCATTCAGGGCCATATCCTTCCCAGTCCACCAGATACTGGAGACCGCGACCACGTAGGCGGGAGTCCAGGATGGCCGTGACCCCCCATGCCGGATCGCCGTCGATCATCCTGGGGGAAGGAGGGGCTCTGGGAGGAGGACAGAGAGGGTCAGAAACAACAGGTTTAATATGGGAAACGTGAAACGCTGGACAGACCCGGAGGGAGGGGGGGAGAGCCAAACGCACAGCCACCGGATTACTTATCTTAGTTATGGGATAAGGACCGATGAAGCGCTGGGCCAGCTTTCTCCTCTCAGCCTTCAACTTAATATCCCTGGTAGACAACCATACCTGCTGGCCCACCTGATAGTTGGGAGCGGCCCTCCTGTGGCGATTGGCGACTTGGGAATTGCGCTCCACTGTGCGTAAAAGCACCTGGCGTGTCTTGGTCCAAATACGCCGGCAGCGCCTTAGGTGTGCCTGGACAGTGGGAACCGCCACCTCACCTTCCTCTTCAGGGAACAAGGGCGGGTCATACCCCAGGGACACCCGGAAGGGAGACATTCCGATGGCCGATGACAGAGTCGAATTGTGGGCGTACTCGACCCAGGGTAGGCAGGTGCTCCAGGAAGAGGGGCTAGAAGAGGTGACGCAGCACAAAGCTGCCTCCAGCTCCTGGTTAGTGCGCTCACAATGTCCGTTTGATTGAGGGTGGTGACCGGAAGACAGACTCACCGTCGCTCCCAGTGCGTTGCAGAAGGACTTCCAAACCCTGTACACAAACTGAGGCCCCCGATCCAAGACCACATCCGCTGGGATCCCGTGCAACCTGACCACATGTTGGATTAATAAGTCGGCTGTCTCTCGCGCCGAAGGGAGCCTGGAGAGAGGCACAAAATGGGCCGCCTTGGAGAATCGGTCGACGATGGTCAGGATGGTGTCATAGGAATTAGACTTGGGGAGACCGGTGACGAAGTCCAGAGCCATGTGAGACCAGGGCCTACCGGGGACCGGCAGTGGGTGGAGGAGACCAGCTGGGGGAGAAGTGGAGGTTTTACCCGTTGCGCACTGAGGACAGGCACGGACGTAGTTGGTGACATCCCTCCTAATACCAGGCCACCAAAATGATCGCTGGAGGAGCTCCACCAGCCGGGAGATGCCAGGCTGACAGGCGAACTTGGCCGTATGAGCCCAATGGATGACGTCGCCCCAGACCGATGATGGAACGAACAGTCTCCCAACCGGGCCGCCTCCAGGATCAGGTTCCACCTCCTGTGCCTTCAGGACCTTGGCCTTAATCCCCCATGAGACGGCCCCCACGACGCACGAGGTGGGCAGGATGGTGTGGTCCCGATCCTCTGGGTCTTCAGGGGCAAATTGTCTGGATAGCGCATCCAGTTTGCCATTCTTGGAACCGGGGCGATAGGTAATGGTAAACTTGAAGCGTCCGAAGAAGAGTGACCAACACGCCTGGCAGGCATTCAGACGCTTGGCTGTCCTCAGGTACTACAAGTTCTTGTGATCGGTCCAGACCACAAATGGCTGAGCTGCTCCCTCCAACCAATGACGCCACTCCTGAAGTGCGAGCTTCACCGCCAGGAGCTCCCTGTCACTGACGTCGTAATTTCATTCAGCAGGGGAAAGGCGCCGGGAGAAGAAGGCACAGGGACGCACCTGCCCATCCGCCGGTGAACGCTGGGACAGCACTGCCCCTACCCCCGAGTCGGATGCGTCCACCTCGACCAGGCATTGGAGTGTCGGGTCAACCTGGGTGAGGACCCGGGAGGAGGCGAACTCCGTCTTCAGGGTCTCAAAGGCCGATGCTGCATCCTCGGTCCACTGGAACGGCACCTTGGGGGAGGTGAGGCGAGTCAGGGGAGTGGCGATGGCGCTATACTTCGGCATGAAGCGGCGGTAGAAATTGGTGAACCCGAGAAATTGTTGCACCTGTTTCCTGGAGGAAGGGATGGGCCATTCCACCACCGCCTTGACCTTAGCCGGGTCGGGGAGAACCTGGTTGTGAGTGACGACGAACCCCAGGAAGGAAGTTTGGTTGGTGTAGAACTCACACTTTTCTGCTTTAACGTACAGCCTGTTCTCCAGAAGACGCTGAAGGACCCGCCTCACATGGGCCTGATGCTCCTCATGGGTCCGGGAGAAGATCAGGATGTCGTCCAGATAAACGAAGACGAAGACCCCCAGGAAGTCCCGAAGAACGTCGTTGATGAGGCGTTGGAAGACGGCCAGAGCGCTGGTGAGCCCAAACGGCATGACCAGAAACTCAAAATGGCCGTTGGGCATCCGGAACCCCGTCTTCCATTCATCACCCTCCCGGATCCGAACGAGGTGGTACGCACTGCGCAGGTCCAGCTTGGTAAATCAGGAGGCCCCCCGGAGGGAGTTGAAGGCCGAGTCCATCAGGGGCAGCGTGTACTTGTCCCTTATCATAATGTCATTGAGAGCTCGGAAGTCGATACACGGCCGCAGGGACCCGTCCTTCTTGCCCACGAAGAAGAAACCAGCTCCAACCGGGGATGAGGAGGGCCGGATGATGCCTGCGCTGAGCGACTCCTTAATATAAGTGTTCATAGCCTCGCGCTCCGGGGCTGACAGGCTGTAGAGACGGCCAGATGGCAGGGGCGCCCCTGGGCTGAGGTTAATGGTGCAGTTGTAGGGATGGTGGGGGAGGAGAGACAGTGCTTTGGACTTACTGAAGACCAGGCCCAGGTCGTGGAACTCCAGAGGTACCAGGGAGAGGTCCGACGGTGGTGAGTCAGAAGTAGGAAGCAGCACCGAGTGGGCACAGGCAGCGGACTGGAGGCAGGTGCTCATGCAAAAGGTGCTCCAGGAGAGGACGCTGCTGGACTGCCAGTCGAAGGTGGGGTTGTGAAGGCGCAGCCAGGGATAACCCAGGATGACAGGTGAAGCCGAGGTGGGTAATACAAAGAGGCTGAGATCCTCCCTATGGTTGCCGGAGACGATGACTGGGACCGGTTTAGTCCTGTGAGTCACTCAAGAGGTGTACAGGCAAGAGTGTCAGGTTAATGGGAGCTGGCAGCACTTGGCAGAGGATGCCCAAATGGGTTACCAGGCTTTGAGAAATGAAATTCTGTTCCGCCCCCGAGTCCACCAGTACGTGTGTGACGTGGCCCGTGGGGTTATGACAGAACCTAACCGGGAGGAGGCATTTAGTGAGGGGATTAGAATGGGACGCGTCCGCGAGGCCCCCTACAGCGACTCGCGGACGTCCCCTTTTGGCCGAATCGGACAGTCTTCCACAGAATGCTGGTCTCCCCCGCAATACATGCAGAGGCCCAACTCTCTGCGGCGCTGTTTCTCCGCAGGTGGAAGCTTAGCCCGTCCAATCAGCATTGCCTCAGTGTCGTCGGCGGACCCTGGAGCGGGTAATGGCAGGGGGCGAGGGTGAGGGGCGCGGGCGGAAGCTCCGCTCGAGCGACTAGATGCCCTCCGCTCGGCGGTCCACTCCCTCAGCCTCTTATCTAAATTAATTGCGAGGGAGATTAATTCTGATAACTGGTCCGGTATATCCCGGGAGGCCAGCTCGTCCTGTAAGGAGGAATTCAAGCTGCGGGTGAAGATGCTGCAGAGCGCAGCTTCGCCCCACCCGACTTCCGTCGCAACCAACCCGGAACCCGCAACCAACCCGGAAGTCGACAGTGTAGTCGGCGGCCGACCGGCTACCCTGACGAAGATTTAGTAGCCGGGTGGTTAGGACGTTATCTCGGTCCGAATGGTCAAAAACCTCCTTAAAATCATGCACGAATTGGGCGTAGGTCAGATTCGCGTAGCTGGGCCTCTCCATGACGGCGTAGGCCCAAGGTAGCGCTTGCCCTTCCAAAAGATTAGCCATATACCCAATTCGGCTATGATCTGAAGAAAAGTCCCCGGGGACGCGCTGAAACACCGACTCACATTGCAGGAGAAACCCGCGTGCCTCACCGAGTTTCCCACTGAAGCGCGCGGGGGTCGGAATGGGAGTGAGTCAGGTTAGCGGTCCTGAGCTAGCTGAGCTAGCCGGGGAAGGGACCGGAGCTGGCCCGCCGACCGGAGGATCCAGGCGATCTAACCTTTGGATAATTTGGGTGAGTTGATTGAAAATCACTTGTTGCTGATGAGCGATTAAATCCGCTCAAGCCTCGAGGGTGGAAAGTCGGCGTGCGAGCCCGCTGTCCGCTGAGCCACTTTGCTGGAGTCGTACTGACATAATGATGGGCTCAGGAAACACACACACAGGCTCGGGAAAGATTTAAGGCTTTATTCAACAACTAGTGGTGTTTGGATGCGTGAGAGGAAGTGTGGATGTGGTGTGGGTGAACAGGGTGAACAGGGTGCGTCGAGAGCAGAACAGTTCGCCGTGCAGCCAGGCAACCCTAAGGGCAGAGCAGAGCAGGGAATTAGCTACAGTCAGACGCCTCGTGGGGAATAACCACAATGTACTGCTTACGTGCAGATGAGATGGTGACTGGCATTGGCGACGCTGATGCTGCCTGGAGGATAGCGCTACTGCACGCTCCCAGCATGCTGGAGCGAGGTTTGACAGGGAGAGGCGAGGATGAGGAAGTCCACCACCCTGGAGGTCCACCTATGCACAGGGGAGAAGCTGGAGAGAAGGTAAGAGGAATTATGCAGCTTACGTGCTTGAAGAAAGGTGCGCTGGCCGGGACGAAACGGTCGAGCGCTGGAGGTTTGGGAGCGTAGACGAGCAGACGACTCCAGGCCAAAGCAGAGGGCAGAGGGAGTTATATAGGCGGAGGCTGATGAGGCTCAGGTGTGCGCGCCGCTGGCGCTGATGACAGGCAAGAGCGAGTTGTAACACACATGATCCCTCCCTAATTGTAGGCTATATCAAAAAGGTAGGTTTTAGCCCTATTCTTAAAAGGAACTCTGATTATATTGGCATGTTAGCTCTATATGCTTTATTTTGATGTTAGTAACATAACTATAATTTAATTTTTTTGAAAATAATTCACAGTTTTATATATTTTTAAGAAACTTTATTACGATTTTTGTTTACGTCGCAATGCATTCTGGGTAGTGACGTAGAATGGTTGCAGCCGTTTTTTCTGTCTTATACAAGCCAAGAAGCGAAGCTACGAACTACTTCCATTTGTCAGTGAAAATGCCACATTGCGCGGCTTTTGGATGTAATTTCCAATCAAAGGGAAATAAAGAGAGCGGGGTAAGCCTCCATAGCTTTCCTAAAGAGGGAAAGTTGAGGAAAAAGTGGGGCAGCAGCGGCTCAGCAGGTAGTCTAATAACCCCATGGTTGGCGGTTCGCATCACGCTCTCCCCAGATATCCTGCCATTGTGTCCCTGGGCAAGACACTTCACCCGCATTGCCTCCAGTGCCCATAACACTGGGTATGAATGTGTAAAAATGTTTAAATGCTCGGTGGTGGCCGGAGAGGCTGTTGGCGCGGATTGGCAGCCACATTTCCCTCACTCTGAGTCTGTGATCACGCGCTGTAACGCATGCCTGATAAAGCTGACATATGTATTAATCACGCTGTGATAATAGCACAATATCGCTCAAAGCGCGCGCATGAGACATGTCTGTGATCGCACGCTTGTGTTGACCGTTCCTGCCTTTCGTCTCCTAACTGTGGTTTTGGGACGCAGGGGAGATGCATCTTCCTCCGCGGTCAATTCCCGAGTAAATCTCACTCTTGTGGTACACAGAAGCACAGGCCGTTTTGAACCCAGTGTGGAGGCACGGAATAATTGCAGGCAGGACACTGCGAACTGAAGTCTAAAAGGGTGTTTATTTCATCCTCCAGCACGAAGCTCACTCCAGAGCTGTGGAGCGAGCCCTTTTTTTTATTACTTATTTTGTACCCATAGGTAGATTTGTTTTGCAGTCTGGTGACAAGCCACCAGCTGCCAGTCGCTGCGTGCGCAAGCGCCCCTTAACTCCCTAACCTGCATGTTTTTGACATGTGGGAGGAAACCGGAGAAATCCCGGAGTAAACTCACGCAAACACGGGGAGAACATGCAAACTCCACACAGATCACTGTTGGCCGGGGGCAGGGATCGAACCCACGATCTCCGTGATCCCCCGGCCAAGGGTAAACTGTGCTGCCACAGTGCTAACCACTGTGCACTGTGGTTAGTACAAAATAAGTAATAAGAAAAAGGGCTCGCTTCACAGCGCTGGAGTGAGCTTTGTGCTGGAGGATGAAATAAACACCCTTTTAAACTTCAGTTTGCGTGTCCTGCCTGCAATTAATCCGTGCCTCCACACTGGGTTCCCTTATTTCATCCGCCACACTGGTGCGCAAAGAGCGATATTGTGCTTTATTACAGCGTGATTAATATATATATCAGCTATAATCAGGCATGCATTACAGCGCGTGATCACAGACTCAGAGTGAGGGAAATGTGGCTGCCAATCCACGCCAACAGTCTCTCCGGCCACCACCGAGCATTTAAACATTTTTACACATTCATACCCAGTGTTATGGGCACTGGAGGCAATGCGGGTGAAGTGTCTTGCCCAGGGACACAACGGCAGGATATCTGGGGAGAGTGTGATGCGAACCGCCAACCATCGGGTTATTAGACGACCTGCTCTACCTGCTGAGCCGCTGCCGCCCCACTTTTTCCTCCACTTTCCCTCTTTAGGAAAGCTATGGAGGCTTACCCCGCTCTCTTTATTTCCCTTTGATTGGAAATTACATCCAAAAGCCGCGCAATGTGGCATTTTCACTGACAAATGGCAGTAGTTCGTAGCTTCGCTTCTTGGCTTGTATAAGACAGAAAAAACGGCTGCAACCCTTCTACGTCACTACCCAGAATGCATTGTGACATAAACAATAATGGCGATTTACATCATAATAAAGTTTTTTAAAAATATATAAAACTGGGAATTATTTTCAAAAAAACTATATTATAGTTATGTTAGTAACATAAAAATAAAGCAAATAGAGCTAACATGCCAATATAATCAGAGTTCCTTTTAAAAAAAGAGATCGAGTCTGACTCCCGAATCCAGATTGGCAGCTGGTTCCACAGGAGAGGAGCTTGATAACTGAAGGCTCTGCCTCCCATTGTACTTTTGGTGATTCTAGGTATTACAAGTAATCCTGCATTTTGGGAGCGTAGTGCTCTGTTAGGATAATACAGTAGTATCAGATCTTTTAAATAAAAAGGATTGTTTAGAACTTTGTAAGTAAGAAGAAGGATTTTAAACTTAATTCTAAACTCTATGGGAAGCCAATGAAGGGAGGGCAGAACCAGAGAGATATGATCTCTCTTTCTAGTACCTGTTAAAACTCTTGCTGCAGCATTTTGGATCAGCTGAAGACTTTTTAAAGATGTTTTAGGACAGCCTGATAATAAAGAATTACATTAATCTAATCTCGAGCTAACAAAAGCGTGGATCAGTTTCTCAGCATCACTCTGAGACAAGATGCTCCTAATCTTGGCAATATTACGCAAATGATAGAAGGCAGTCTAAGAAACAAATTTAATATGTGAATTGAAGGACAGATCTTGATCAAAAATAATTCCAAGGTTCCTCACAGAGCTATTAAGAGAAAGAGTAACCGCATCCAAACTGAAAGTTTGATTTGGAAAGGTATTTCTAAGGTTTTTTGGACCAACAAGAATGACTTCAGTCTTATCTGAATTTAATAGCAGGAAATTACAAGTCATCCAAGCTTTGATTTCCTTAAGGCAGGCTTCCAACTTGGCTAATTGATTACTATCATCTGGCTTCATTGACAGGTATAATTGTGTATCATCTGTATAACAATGAAAATGTATAAAGTGCTTTCTAATAATGTTGCCTAACGGAAGCATATATAAACTAAAAACAGTAGGACCTAGCACAGATCCCTGTGGAACTCCATGACTGAGCTTTGAGTTGAAAGAAAACTCATTACTGACATGAACAAACTGGAACCTATCAGATAAATAAGATCTAAACCACTGCAACGAAGTTCCATTAAGTCCAACATAGTGTTCTAATCTATCAAGTAGAATGTTATGATCGATAGTATCAAAAGCTGCACTAAGGTCTAAAAGGACAAGTACAGAAACTAGTCCATTATCAGATGCGATGAGGAGGTCGTTATTGACCTTCGCTAAGGCTGTTTCAGTACTATGATGGATTCTAAACCCAGATTGAAATTCTTCAAGTAAACCATTTCCCTGCAGGTGGTCAAATAATTGC
Organism: Pholidichthys leucotaenia; assembly: GCA_020510985.1. Lineage (NCBI taxonomy): Eukaryota > Metazoa > Chordata > Actinopteri > Cichliformes > Pholidichthyidae > Pholidichthys > Pholidichthys leucotaenia. The sequence goes on along the minus strand of CM035849.1, from coordinate 69,261,290 downwards.
GTAGCAACAACTCTTTCTAAGATTTTTGAAATGAAAGGGAGATTAGAGATTGGTCTATAGTTAGCTAAAGCTCCTGGATCTTGCGTTGGCTTTTTGAGTAAGGGTTTAATTACAGCCGTTTTAAAAACCTGCGGTACATGGCCTTAAGTTAATGAAGAATTGATTATATGAAGAATAAGGCTACCAATAAGTTGGAAGACTTCTTTAAATAACCTGGTAGGAATAGGGTCTAAAAGACAAGTTGAAGGTCTGGATGAGGAAACTATTTTGTCTAACTCACAAAGGTCGATTGGAGTAAACTCATCAAGACAGGCATCAATTGAAGGAGTTGTAGTAGTTACTGTATTTAAGTTAACTGTGGAAGAGTCTGATTGATTTTATCTCTGATGGATGAAATTTTATTATTGAAAAAGTTCATAAAGTCCTGACTAGTAAGCTCTAAGGGAATGCTAGGATTGACAGAGTCCTGACTCTTTGTCAACCTGGCTACAGTACTGAAAAGAAACCTGGGATTATTCTTGTTCTCTTCTGTTAATGCAGAATAATAACTCGTTCTAGTTTTTCTAAGAGATTTTTTTATAAATTAAAAGATGATTTCTCCAAGCTAAATAGATTTCATCTAAATTAGTGGAGCGCCGTTTTCCTTCTAATTGACAAGTCTTCTGTTTTAAGCTACGAGTTTCTGTGTTGAACCAAGGAGTTAGAAATCTCTGATTAGACTTTTTCTTTTTTAAGGGGGCCACAACGTCTAGAGTCTGATGCAGAGAAGCTGTAACACTATCCACCATGTTATCAATTACAGAAGGAGCAAACTGTCTATAGCTTATTTCCGTTGTGTTGACACATGGCATAGAGGAAACAATCTGCATAAATTTGGTAACAGCATCATCTGAGAGGCATCTACTGTAGTAATATTTTTCTTTAGGAGCCAAATAGTCAGAAATAGTAAAATCAAAGGTTAACAGACAATGGTCTGACAGTACAGGGTTATGAGGAGACACTACAAGATTTTCTATTTCTATGCCATATGTCAGAACAAGGTCCAATGTATGGTGGAGATAATGAGTAGAATTTCCTACTTTCTGAGATAACCCAATCGAGTCTAATATTGAATTAAATGCTACATTAAGGCAGTCACTATATACATCTACATGTATATTAAAGTCCCCTACTATAATTATTCTATCTAATTTCAGCACTAAATCAGCTAAGAAATCAGCAAATTTGGATAAAAATTCTGAGTAGGTTGATGGAGGACGATAAACTATGGCAAATAAAATTGGGTTTAGCCTAAAATTGCTAAAGTGCCCAATACTGAGGACCAGGCCCTCAAAGGAATTATAACGTGTTTTTTGCTTTACATTAACTAGTAATTTGGAATGGTAAATTGTTGCTACTCCTCCTCCACGACCAGAACTTCTGGGATGTTGACAGTTTAAATAACCAGAGGGAGTTGATTCATTTAAACCAACATAATCCTCTTGCCCTAACCAAGTCTCTGTATGGGATAGCAAATCAATCTGATGATCAATTAACAGATCATGGACTAACAGAGACTAGGGAGTTAGAGACCAAATATTTAACAAACCACATTTAATTTTTAAATTATGAGGAGGAAGAGAGGCCAAATCATTCAATTTAGAGGCTTCATGTTTAATTTGAGTTTTACCAACTTTTTGCTTAATCACTTTGGGATGCTTATATATTATATTTTTATTTACTTTGGAGGAAGCAGACAATGATTCTCTGATGGGGAAGACAGGGGCTAAGTTGAGGGGTGGCGGATGAAGAGGAGCTGCAGAGAGGCGTGTAAGACTGTGACTCTGCTTCCTGGTCCCAACTCTGAGTAGTCAAGGTTTTGGAAATTTGGATAAAAAAGATATCAGATTGTTAGATAAGTGAGACTCGCCATCCAAAGTGGGATGGACGCTGTCTCGTCTCATAAGACCAGGTTTTCCCCAAAATGAACTCCAATTGTCAAAGTAGCCCACGTCATTTGCAGGACACCACACAGACAGCCAGCGGTTCAAGGATGACAAGCGGCTAAACATGTCATCACTGGTCAGATTGGGGAGGGGCCCAGAGAATACTACAGAGTCCGACATTGTTTTGGCAAAGTCACACACCGATTCTACATTAAGTTTCGTGACTTCCGACTGCCGGAGACGGATGTCATTAATGCCAGCATGAATAACAATTGTGGAGTATTTACAGTTACTTTTAGCCAGCATTTTCAAATTTGACTCGATGTCACCTGCTCTGGCCCCAGGAATGCATTTGACTATGGCCGCTGGAGTCTCTAGGTTCACGTTTCTGACTACAGAGTTGCCAATGATCAGAGTTTTTTCCTCAGCGGGTGTGTCGCTGAGCGGGGAAAAATGATTAGAAACGTGAACAGGTTGGTGGAGTACCGGGGCTTTGTGACTAGGCTTCCTTCTCACCGTCACCCACCCAGTCTCCTCGTTGCTGAGGAGAGCCGGAGGACCGCTAACGGGGCCTATGCTCGTGAGCTCCGCTGCAGCTAGGGGTCGTCCGTCGAGAGTAACTGGCGCAGACGGTGTTTCAATGCAGCGGAGCCGGGATTCCAAATCAGACAACCTCGCCTCGAGCGCCTCAAAAAGACAACATTTATTACATTTACCATTATCACTAAAAGAGGCAGCGGTGTAGCTAAACATCTGACAGAGAGAGCACACCAGAGGAGGAGAGGAAGGAGAGCTAGTAGCCATAGCTAGTGGCTAACCCGAAGCTAACAAAAACACCGATGAAAGGTGAACAGAAGGTTAAAGAGGGTGATTAGATGACATGGAGTGCGCACACAGGTGCAAGAGGCTTGATAAACAGAAATGAAAGCTAACGGTAGATGGCAAAAAAAGTGGTTAAAATACAGTTAAAAGCAAAACCTCAGGAGAGTGAGGAAAGCAAACCACATGGACAGACAGCAATACAGGAAGTGACGATACGTTACCACAAGTGACGTTCACCACGAAGGAACTGGTGTTCCTATCTATGTTATCTGTGTTTGCAGTTCAGACTTTGAGATTGAATCAAGCACATTTTGTTGGCTGCTCACCCATTTGGTGAGACAAAGCCTTCCCTTAATGCAAATGCTCATGAGATCCTGACACATTGATATTGTTGTTTTATCTGTAGTGACACATTTGAGGTAGTCATCAATGTAAAACTTTTGTAAGACTGTCAGCACAACATCAGCCTTGAACTGTGTACTCTGGTCTTCAGCACACTTCCTCAAAGCAAAGCTGGTGCAGCTGGGTACGGATGTGGCTCCAAACAAATGTATGGTCATTTTGTGTTTGGTCAGAGCTTGATTATAGTCACCACCCGGCCACCATAGCAACCTGGGTAAATTAGTGTCTTCTTCAGTCACTTTAACCTGGTGGAACATAGCTTCCACATCCGCCATGATTGCAACAGATTCCTGTCTGAATGGTATAATCACACCAGTTTGACTGTTTGTCAAATCTGGCCCCTGTAAAAGTTGATCATTCAGGGATGTGCCCTGATAAGATGCTGCACAGTCGAACACTACTCTTAACTTCCTTTTTGCACGGTGGTACACTGCATGGTGTGGTAGATACCACACTTTTCCTTCCTTGTGATACAATTTGGCACCAGACAACTACCCTGCATATCCCCTTTGAATAAGATCATCCATGAAGTTTATGTATTCTTGCTGAAAGCCATCATCCCTAATAAATTTCCACCTCAAGTTATTTGCTCGCTGTTCAGCCATTGTTCAATTGTTCAGCATGCTGACCAGTTTGCTCTTTGAAGGCAAACATATGCTATAGTAGCCATGAACTAGTTTTACCAATTCCATTACAATGTCCATGAACTGATGGTCTTGTCTAAATATTTCCACTCCCTCAGATTCTCTAAACAGGTGACTGAAATGTGGTTTACTATGGCCTTTTTTGGTATTCTCTTATCTGTGAGATTGAAACCTTCCCTCAAAGGTCCATTCACGGTCCATCCTAATTTGGTTCTTAGAGCGTACTGTCCATTACCAACACTGCTAACCACCTACTATGGCTCCATAGCTTTAGGTACATTTGGTCTAATAAGCAACCCAATATCAGTGTCAATTTGTGGCAGATTAATTTCTTTAAGGTAAGACCATCTTTTCAAATCCTTCCGTGTTGGTATGTTTTCTTTACTTACAGGTATTGACTTCTGTGTAAAAACGTCCAACCCTGACAACAGGTAAGAAGAAACAGGTTTTTCATCATTCATGATTCTTAGCAGTATGTCTTGTCTTTCTTCCACTGAGTTTTGGTTTATTCATCAATTCCTCCATACAGAAGGTGGTAGAGCTTCCTGGGTCTAAAAAGGCATAAGTCTGCACCACCATACTTCCATTCTTGGCTTTGACTTGTACAGGAACTATTGCGAGTGTACAGTCATCTTCTCTGGCCCCAGTCAGCTCATAACCCTCAGACTCTACACGAACATATGCACTCAAAACTATCTGTCCTTCACCATTATTATCCTTATTCTCTAATTTGTCAACTGCCATTTTTCTTAGTGTGTAGCAGTTCATTTTTCCTTTACAGAGCTTGCAGATGTGACCTCGCTTCAAGCAACTAAAACACAGTCCTTTGCTTCACAAGAATTCCCGTTTCTACTTATGTGACTTGCTTTTCAGCTTGCCACCAGAATCAAAGATGTGCTCACTCATACAGAAGAGACATATTTTTTCTCACAGGTGTGACAGGACTCAACTGCTCTGTTGGTTCTGTGTCTTTCTCCTGACTGGTTAGCTATATGCCATTTGTGGTGAAGGACTTCTTGATTATATCTTTTTTCTGCTCTTTGCAGTTATTTTGCTTGGTGGTGGATGTTCTAGCAGCAGGACTGTCTTTAATGTCACCAAAGACTGGGTAAAGTGTGATTTTGGCTTGTTTGTTAATAAACTCAATCAGATCTTTAAATCTGACTCTTCTGTTACATTGTTCTTGCACATCGCACACAACAGTTCTCCACCTTTCTCACAGTTTGTATGGAAGCTTTGCTATAATAGCCTTCAAGTTTGCAACATTATCCAGTTCTTCCATGTAGCTCATTTCAGCCATGGTGTTACAGCAAGCTGTCAGAAAAAGTGAAAAGGCATTCAAAGCTTCAGCATCCTCTGTTTTGATAGGTGTCCAGCTAAAGACTTTGTTCATGTTGGCCACAGTGATTTTATAATCATTCTCAAAATGCTCTTTGAGCAGCTGTCTGGCTTTGTGATAACCCTCATCTGGTTTCATATGAAGACTGCTCTTTATTAGCTCCTTAAGCTGTCCACTGGTGAACTGCTCTAAAATATAGAGATGGTCTTTAGAACTCAGTGTGGGATTCCTTGCTCAAAGGCTCTTACAAAAAACATTGTAATCAAGACGGTCACTGCTCAAAGTAAGAATGTTTAACAGTGGCAAAGTCATCATTCTCTGTTGTTTCACCATCAGCTCTGTTATATTATTCTGACGAGTCTTAACTGTAGAATGTTTCATCTGCATGATCATCTGTCACAAAGTTAGTACTGGACCACTGTACGCCAGGGGATTCTGGGTGAAGTGGTATGGATTCGTGCTGTCCATTATTCACATTCATGACTGGTTCTTGACTTAAAGGTAATGGTAGGAAACCAGACTCAGTAGTCATTCCACATGTAGGGCTCACTTGTGATGAATTTTAATTTTCTGAATTTTCAGAATTTGTCTAGAACTTTAAATTTGGCATTAGAAACAGCAATAGCAGTTTATATTTCTAGCTGTTCTCTTCTTGCTTTCAATTTGGCTTCCTGGCACTCAAGGTCTTGTTTTTTTCTTTTAGACCTGCAGCCTATACCAGTAATACAGACCTTCCTGCTTACGCTTTGATTCGCACCAAAGAAGTAGTAGACAAGGCTTTACTACCATCTGCTGACCCACAGATTCTGCTCTTAATGTTCAAAGCTATCGATGCCACAGACACACTGTCTGTAGGATGTACATCTGCATCACATTGCCTAGCCTTCTCTGTGCGTTCCTCAGCAGCTATAATCCATGTTTCCACTTGTTGCATAAATCCACCAATGCCATTTAAATTAGGCTCATACCCTAAACTTTGATCTTTCTTAAATTCTTCATTGTGCATGAGTTGTTTTATACCATCATTTATCTTGTGTAATTCTCCGAGTTCATCTTGATAATCCAAATTCAATTTAAATTTAACTGTGTTTATGTTAGCATCATCTTCCATTAGCCATTCAGCTGATTAGCTTGGCCTGTTAGATGTCCTAATTTGGCTTTCTAGATTGAATTAACCTGTGCAGTTTTTCTTCTCCAACCTTCTCAATCATTTTCGGCTCCCTTTTTCCACAAAACAACGCTCCATTACCTTCTTTCATTCTGGCAGGTCTCCACCTGTAGCAATGTTAGTTTCCACTCCTCACTGTACTGCTGTACTTAATCTAAGATGCGTGGGTTATCTCCAGAAGAATCCCTCACTATACACATTAAGCAGTCCACTGTTTCCACAAGCCTTGTATCTGTTTCCACATGGAGGCGAGGGTTTTCTGACTAAAACATGTAGGTTATTTCCCACCCGTCCCACATGAAGTCCGTGGCTGACGTGTTCCACACACACACACACACACACACACAGAAGGGCTTTTCTGTTGGTTTTGTTTTTAAGATTTATTTGAGAAAACAAGAAATAAAAAAAAAAATGTCAACGCAGGTTGCCCAGTCAAAACTGTGAGACCTCTCTCTCTCAATGCCAAGATTCCATTGATGCTGCATCACCTCTCATGCCAATATTAGGCCAGTGCTTAAAGCTACAGAGACCTATTTAACTACAGACTTATAAAAGAGTCCAATGGCATTTTTAGACATAATCTAATGTCAGTTATGAAATATTTAAACTACCGATATTTTTGTCCATATTATTTCAACTATTAATCCAATCATTTTAATCTAAACATGAGATTAACATAAATTCACACACATGAAATAAGGAATAAGCAATATGGCGCCTACAATTACTATAGTGTCACAATATATTATGTCTCCTGAAACTACCAAATATGGTTCTTCACCCAGTAAAGGGTTAAAATGGATTCATTCTGACTAAGATTTTAATTGTGAATTTTTTTCCTGTACAGCTATGGAAATCATCACTCATCTGTTTCTGCTCATTTCAGGTCAGTGTTGCTTCTTATTTATGGTGTTATTTATAAATCAGTCTTGAAATTGTAAATAATTCCTGCTGTTGTAGTGACACAGCAGGGATTTCATTCCCTAAATCATCTATCCAAAATTCGTAAAAAGTCATTACATACTGAGGTCACGTCATTAGCTACGCCAGATCAACTGTTCTTTCACACAAATATTTATATTAATAGCAGCAACTCAGCACATTTAGGTATTTTTTGACCTTTTGGCATGCATACCAGAAGTGACTTTGAGGGTGTGGCTACATCATCAGTTTAACCTTTGATATCGTAGGTCATGATCAGAACATCATTTCAATCAATATCTGACTTACAGTTAAGATCACATCTAAATATAATAGACCAATATGGCAGAATGCTATCACTGATGAAATTGTTACACATGTCTGAAAAGGGTTTTACGTTTATTTTCAAACATTTCTATTGCTGGCTTTTTTTTCCAAGTAATTTGATTATACTGTATTATTTTGGTCTTGACTTTTTTCCCTACAGCCACCTTTCCCTTATGTGTCCCCCAGCATCAATATGTCTTTTTCCAAACTCCAAAAACCTGGTATGAAGCCCAAGAGTTCTGCAGAGAGAAATGTTCTGACATGGTCACGATCAATGATATGGGCGACATGAAAAGAGTTCTTAAAGCCACCGAAGGGAAATATGACAACGCCGTGTGGATTGGGCTTTCGAAGGGCACGACTCGAGCATGGCACTGGTCTCTGGCAGATGAAGACTTCTACGAGGAGGGAGAAAGAAATTATTTGATCTGGGGAAAGTTAACAGACAACAACTGCGTCCATTTTTTAAACAGGAAATACTATTCAGTTAATTGTGGTTATAAACTGAACTTTGTTTGCTTTGATGGTAAGTCTCTTTCATTTGTATGTTAGCATCATGTTAATGAAGTGATCAGCTGCCATTAATTTTCACAATTTATTAAAACCTCATTAAAATGTGAAACCACTCCTGCATCAGGAGAAAATATTGAATAATATCTTAATGATTATTAATAGGTAATTAACAATCCAAACTCAAACAATAGTCAGTCTTTTATTTTTGAAGAAAGTGAATGACACCATCATTTAAAATACTTGAATGACTTTTGCAAAATATCATTTACTTTTGATCAGGTGACTGTCACTTCCTCCATAGCTGATAGTGATGGGATCCACAGTTTATTAAAACATACTGGTTCACTTCCAGTTCATTCACTAAAAAATCCATTTGAAATATTCGTTCACCGAGTCTCAGTGGTGGAGCTTCAACTGCCTACCACCTACTGAACTGCAAAATGCGGCTAAACAGAGCAGCCGGCTTTATGTCTAGCACACCTGAAGGGGGATGGGGGGACGGCATCCCCCTTGTTAACAAAATGACTCAAAATCATCCCCTTTGTAAACCTGCCATCTCCTTATTCCATCGCAATTCATAGACATAAATCATGGAGGGAAAAGGGGGGACATATTTCCCAACCTGGAAAAAAGAGAGAATTGTCCACCCAATATCATCATAAACCTTGAACCCTAGACCGTTTTTTCTTTAAATTTACATTGTTTTTCTTCCAACTTTTCTTTCATAAATTTGCAGCTATTTTTCCAAAAAAAAAATTGTAGTGTGGAGAGTGTAAATAACTAGACTGATTTATGCAGCAGACGACTTTATTCACTCTCACATCAGTCATACACAGAAAAAGCATGTCTCAATACACCAGGGGCTCTCCTAGCTCAAGTAGGTTCATTTTGTCTTCTTTTAATTATTTATCTTTTGTTCTTATTAAAGACAAGAATACAAAGGAGTGTATTTACCTTCTTCACATGTTTCGACTGTACAGCGTACAGAGTACACTGTACAGACTGTACAGTGTACAGTGTACAGAGTACACTGCTCTTCTGTACAGTGTACAGAAGAGATGCAGCGTACACTGCATCTCTTCTGACGAAGGCTGCAGTGTACAGTCGAAACATGTTAAGAAGGTAAATACATCTACTTTTTATTCTTGTCTTTAATAAGAACAAAAGATAAACAGGGGTTCTCCTTTTATACCAACCGCCCATCTCACATCTGCATGACATCTCACATCACAATACATTCATCCCTTCTCCCCCCAACTCCTTCTTCCTGCTGCCTCACCATAATCTCCATAGCTATTGTCCTTCTCTGTTTACCCTCTGCATCCAGTCTGAGATGATTAACCCACCAGTCTGAGATGATTAACCCAGTCTCTACACGCCCCCCAACCCCCCACCCCCCAGAATCTCAGACCGAGTTTCAGTCCTCACGTCCTTTTGGCTTCAGTCTCCTCCCATATCTGCTGTAACGGGGGTTTACCGCCTCCGCGGCGCTGCTGTGCCGGCGGGGGGCTCCTGGGGGTGTGTCTGTCTGCAGGTGGGCCATGGCGAGGGGGGGGGAAACCTTTGACTTGCCCGTGTGGCTGCTCTGATGAATCATTTACCTGGGGAGTTCTCAGTGGGGGTCTTCCACGCCGAGGGGCCCGAGCCAACAGCACTTGCTCGTCTGCCACCACAAAGGCAGGCTTAAGTCTGTCTATGCATATTTTCTCCCGCCGACCCCCCAAGTCTAACAAAAAATGTTTGTCCCCTGTTTCCAGCACTCTGAACGGGCCATCGTAGGGTGGGCGCAATGGAGGGCGGTGGGCATCGTGCCTGTCAAACACGAACGCCGTGTTCTTCAAAGTTTTTGGCACAAAAGCGCGTGGAAAACAGTGGTGGGCCGGGCCCGGCAGCGCTCCTGTGTCTGCACTATGCTGCAAACGCTGAGACGGGCAGTTGTCCGGCGCGGGATTATCTGGCAAAAATTCCCCGGGCAGCCACAGTGGCTGAGAAAAAACAAGCTCCGCCAGGGAAGCCTCCAAATCCTCTTTTGGTGCGGAATGCAACCCCAATAAAACCCACGGTAACCGATCTACCCAATTTGCATCCGTCAGCAAAGCCCTGAGCGCTGCTTTCAGTGACCTATGAAAACGCTCGCATAACCCATTGGCCTGTGGGTTGTATGCGGTTGTGCGATGAATTGCAACACCCAGGCTACGGGCCATCGCGGACCAGAGATTGGAAACAAACTGAGGGCCCCTATCGGATGTGATGTCCGAAGGGATTCCAAAATGTGCCACCCATGTCGTCAAAAAAGCGCGCGCCACATCCGCGGACGTGGTTGCCGCCAACGGGACTGCTTCTGGCCAGCATGTGGTGCGGTCCACCACTGTCAGAAGGTGCGTGCACCCCTGCGATGGCGGGAGGGGGCCCACAAGATCCACGTGAACATGGTCGAACCTCTTAGCCGATATACGAAACGGCTCCAAAGGAGCCTTCGTGTGTCTGTGTACTTTGACTTGTTGGCACGCTACGCAGGCTGCAGCCCACTCTTTCACTTGTTTGCGCAGGCCTGGCCACACGAACTTCGCTCCCACCATTTTGACTGACGCGCACACTCCTGGGTCTGCTAGAGCGTGAACACACGGCGGCGCCAAGCGACTGGGATCACCGGGTGCGGGCGTCTCGTAGAGACGTCGCAGATTATGGGGGGCTTGCAGTCTTGCAGTACTCTGCTCTCCAGCCTTAACCCTGTTGGTCCAGACTAGAGCACGCACACATCCGTATCGCCAATCTGCTCTGCGGCCATGGCTGTATAATCTATCCCCACGCAGACCGGGGCCACTACTGCGCGCGAGAGGCAGTCCCCCACCACATTCAGTTTACCCGACACATGCTGAATATCGGTCGTAAACTCCGAGATCGCCACCAGCTGTCTCTGCTGCTGGCCCGACTATGGTTCCGAAACCTTGGCCATCGCGAACGTTAGCGGCTTGTGGTCCACAAACGCAGTGAAGCTGCGCCCTTCCAGCCAGAACTGGAAGTGGCGTATAGCCAGGTGGAGAGCCAGCAACTCTGTCGAACGCGCTGTATTTACGCTCACTGTCGCGCAAAGCCCTGCTGAAAAAAGTGAGCGGCTGCCAAGAACCGGCGACACGTTGCTCCACGACGGCCCCTATGGCCACGTCTGAGGCATCAGTAGTGAGCGCTATCCGGGCCGCCGGGTCCGGGTGCACCAACAGTGCGGCGTTTGCCAGGGCTGTTTTAACCTCAGAGAACGCCTGCTCCTGCTCCGGAGTCCATTCAACTCTGTCCACGGGTTTCCGTCTCTTGAACGCAGCGTACAATGACTGCATGTGTTGAGCTGCGCGGGGGAGGAAACGGTTATAAAACTTAACCGTCCCCAAAAATTCTTGCAGCACCCTGACTGTCTGAGGCCAGGGAAAATTTGCCACGGCGCACTTTGTCGGGCAAGGGTATCGCTCCCTCCGGTGAGACGCGGTGCCCCAAAAAATCAATCCCCGTCACGCCGAACTGGCATTTCGCCGGGTTGATTATTAACCCGTGCTCCTCCAACCTCCGGAAAACCGTCCTGAGGTGGGTTACGTGTTCGTCATCAGACGCGCTGGCCACCAGGATGTCATCCAGGTAGATGAACACAAACGGGAGATCGCGCAACACCGCATCCATCATGCGCTGGAATGTCTGTGCCGTTCCTTTTAATTCGAAGGGCATGCATAAAAACTCAAACAAGCCAAACGGAGTTATTACCGCTGTTTTGGGTACGTCCTCCACGTGCACCGGGACCTGGTGGTAACCGCGGACCAGGTCTATTTTAGAAAAAATGCATGCTACGGCGAGGTGAATGGAAAAATCCTGAATCTGGGGAATCGGGTAGCGGTCGTGCGCTGTGGCATTATTCAATCGGCGGAAATCTCCGCATGGTCGCCATGATCCCTCGGCCTTAGGGACCATGTGTAGCGGGGATGCCCATGGGCTGTTCGATCACCTGATGATGCCCAACCTTTCCAGGATGGCAAACTCCTCGCGCGCTATGGCCAGTTTAGCTGCGTCCACGCACCAAGGTCGTGCGAAAACGGGCGGCCCGGTGGTGGTGATAAAGTGTTCCACCCCGTGTTTAGCGATGGCCGCGGAAAACGTCGGCACCGTGAGTACTGGGAACTGATTGAGCAATGTATGGAACTTACCGCCTCGAGCTGTGACGTTGGCTTGTGTTATTGGCCCGGCCCCTCGAGCTGTACAGGGGAGAGAATCAAAAGACATTGCATTAACCAGGCGCCTATTAGCCACATCAACTAGTAACCCATGTGCACACAGAAAATCAGCTCCCAGGATTGTGAAACTCAGTGCCGCTATGACAAAAGTCCACTCGTACATACGGCCGTGTAGGGATAAAGTCAGTGTTCTCTCACCAAAAGTCTTAATGTTTACTGCTACCAGCCCGGGGCTGTTAGCTCCCACTAGCCGGTCGGCGTAGGACAGCAGGATGATGCTCTTCTGGGCTCCGGTGTCTACGAGGAACCGTCTCCCCGAGCGCGAGTCTGTCACATAGAGCAGCTTGTTCTCTTCACCGGCGGTCGCAGCTGCTACCGACTGCTGGCCTTGGCGTTTCCTGAGCGCTTGAATTGGCACGGTGGCGCACATCTGCGTGCATTCTCTCCAAAGCGGCGGTGGTAGAAGCAAAGCGTGTCTCTCTGGTGCTTCCTGGCCTCCGCTGCCGCTACCGTCAGCGGCTCCTCGCCTCCGCTGGTCGTCTCGCTGGGTTCCGACGCCGCCGCGTTCACTGTGAGGGCTCTGGTGGTGAGGATGATCCGATCTGCCTCCTGGGCTAGCGCACGGTAGTCACACGCGGCCAGCAACGGCGAATTGGCAAGAACCGCTCTTGCCTCTGTTAGGAGGTTCCAGAGGAAAAGGTGGGCAAACAGAAAATGCCCGTCATCCGTGCCCATTAACGCCAACATCTTCTCCATCAGTTCGACCGCCGAACCATCTCCTAACTTGGAGCGCCTCGGGAGCCTCTCTGCTCTCTCACAGTCCGAGAGCATGTAGTGCCGGGTCAGCGTGGCCTTGAGAGTCCCATATTTGTCGTGGGCTGGAGGCTGTTGGAGCAGGCTCACTACTTGCTGAGACATGGGAGCGTCCAGCGCTGCGACCACATAGTAATATTTGGTGTCGTCTGCCATTATTTCCCGGAGGGCGAACTGAGGCTCGGTGTGGTGGAACCAAGACCGCGGGTCGTGCAGCCAAAAGTCCGGTAGTTTGACCGAAACAGCGCACGCGTTGCTGGGGGTTCCCGTCCGGGCCGTCTCTGGGATGCTTGCCACGTCGCTGGGGCTTCCCGTCCGGGCCGACTCCGGGTTTCTTGCCTCGTGTTCCATAATTCATCAAGGGGTCACCAGTGTGGAGAGTGTAAATAACAAGACTGATTTATGCAGCAGACGACTTTATTCACTCTCACATCAGTCATACACAGAAAAAGTATGTCTCAATACACCAGGGGTTCTCCTTTTATACCAACTGCCCATCTCACATCTGCATGACATCTCACATCACAATACATTCATCCCTTCTCCCCCCAACTCCTTCTTCCTGCTACCTCACCATAATCTCCACAGCTATTGTCCTTCTGTTTACCCTCTGCATCCAGTCTGAGATGATTAACCCAGCCTCTACAGTAGCTTTTTTTCTTGTAATCTTGCAATTTTTTTCTCAATAATTTGCAACTTTTTCCTGTAAATTAGCAATGTTTTCTCATAGATTGGCAATTTTTTTCAGAAATTGCAACTTTTTCCCTGTAAACTTGCAACTTCTCAAAAATATGCAGTTTTGTCCTCTAAATTTGGAACTTTTTGTCAAAAATTTGCAATTTTTTTCCTATAAATTTGCTAATTTTTTCTCATGGATTTGCAACTTTTTTCTCAAAAAGTTTCAAGTTTTTTTCCTCTAAATTTGCTAATTTTTTCTTGTAGATTTGTAACTTTTTTCTCAAAAATTTGCATTTTTTTCTGGTAAATTTGCAACTTCTTTCTCAAAAATTTGCAGTTTTTCTCATCGATTTGAAACATTTTTCCCAGAATTTTGCAACTTTTTTCTGATAAATCTGTGACTTTTTTCCTATAACTCTGAAACTTTTTTGTATTAAATTTGCTATTTTTTCTAGAAAAAATATTTTTTCTTGTGGATTTGCAACTTTTTTCTTAAAAAATTATCAACTTTTTTCCTATAAATTTGTAACTTTTTCCGGTAGAATTGAAACTTTTTTCTTGTAGTGTGCGCCTCAGGCCTCAGGTTATTTCACACCTTAGACAGAGACAATGAATACACATGGGAGAACAGTGGGAGTGGGGGTTGAATGAAGTGTGATGTAGATGTCCTGCTGTTATTAGGAAGTGCCTTGAATCTTGTGAAGTGTAACTTGATGTAGAGAGAGAAGGATGTTTAATGTGACCAGTCAGTCTGTTCTGTGCTCGTGATGTGACGAGTCATTCTGTTCAGTGCTCGTGAGATGTGAGTGTGCAATAAATCATTTGAAATGAATCTGCCTGTGATTTCACACACTCTACACTGGTGACCCAAAACGTATTATGAAACACAAGGCAAGATCCCCGGAGCCGGCCCGGTCAGGAAGCTACAGCAAGGCGGCAGCCATCCCACAGACAGCCCAGACTGGAACCTCCAGCCACGCGTGTGCGGTTGCAGTCAAGCTACCGGATTTCTGGCAGCACAACCCGCGCTCTTGGTTCCACCTCACTGAGGCCCAGTTCGCCCTCTGGGGAGTAACGGCAGATGACACCAGATTCTACCATGTGGTCGCAGCGCTCGACGCCCGCACAGCTCAACAGGTAGTGAGCCTGCTCGATCAGCCACCAGCCAGCAACAGATACGAAGCGCTCAAGACTGCGCTCATCCAGCGCTATACGCTCTTGGACTGTGAGAGAGCGGAGAGGCTCCTGACGCGGACCGAGCTAGGAGATGGTTCGGCCATAGACCTGATGGAGAAGATGCTGGCGTTAAGGGGCACAAACGACAAGCACTTTCTGTTTGCCCACCTCTTCCTCCGGAACCTTCCAACAGTAGCGAGAGCGGTTCTGGCCAAT
The DNA here is from genome assembly GCA_020510985.1 of Pholidichthys leucotaenia. NCBI lineage: Eukaryota > Metazoa > Chordata > Actinopteri > Cichliformes > Pholidichthyidae > Pholidichthys > Pholidichthys leucotaenia. Next base: position 69,246,132 of record CM035849.1, on the reverse strand, counting down.
TCGCCGCGGCTAGCCGCACGAGACTACCATGCGCTAGCCCAGGAGGCAGACCGGATCATCATCACCACCAAGGCGATCACAGTCAACGCGGCATCGACGGAGCCCAGCGAGACGACCAGAGGAGGCAAGGAGCCACCGACGGCAGCAGCAGCGGGGGCCGAGGAGCGCCAGAGAGACACGGTCTGTTCCTACCACCGCCGCTTCGGAGAGAACGCACGCAGATGTGCGCCACCGTGCCAATTCCAGCGCTCGGGAAAACGCAAAGGCCGGGGGTCGGTAGCAGCAGCGACCCTCGGTGAAGAGAACAAGCTGCTCTACCTAACGGATGCACGCTTGGGGAGGCGTTTCCTCGTGGACACCGGAGCCCAGAAGAGCTTCATCCGGCCGACCTACGCTGACCGGCTGGCAGGATCTAGCGGCCCCGGGATGTTGGCAGCAAACGGCTCAGATATTAAGACCTTTGGTGAGAGGACTCTGCTCTTATCTCTACACGGCCGTACATATGAGTGGACTTTTGTCATAGCAGCACTGAATTACCATATACTGGGGGCTGATTTTCTGTGTGCACATGGTTTACTGGTTGATGTTGCTAACAGGCACCTGGTTAATGTCTTTTGACTCTCTCCCCTGCATAGCTCGAGTGACCCAGCCAACAGCACAAGCCAACGTCACAGCTACAGGCGGTAAGTTCCACACACTGCTCACTCAGTTCCCAGCACTCACGGTCCCGACGTTTTCCGTGGCCATCGCTAAACACGGGGTGGAACACTTTATCACCACCACCGGGCCGCCCGTTTTTGCAAGACCTCGGCGCTTGGACGCAGCTAAACTGGCCATAGCGCGCGAGGAGTTCGCCAACCTGGAAAGGTTGGGCATCATCAGGCGCTCGAACAGCCCATGGGCATCCCCGCTACACATGGTCCCTAAGGCTGAGGGATCGTGGCGAGTGCAGTGATTTCCGCAGGTTGAACAACGCCACGGCGCACGACCGCTACCCGATTCCCCACATACAGGATTTTTCCGTTCACCTCGCCGGGGCGCACATTTTTTCCAAAATAGACCTGGTCCGCGGTTACCACCAAGTCCCAGTGCGCGCTGAGGACGTACCCAAAACAGCGGTAATAACTCCGTTCGGTCTATTCGAGTTCCTGCGCATGCCATTCGGGTTAAAAGGAGCGGCACAGACGTTCCAGCGCATGATGGATGCAGTGCTGCGCGATCTCCCGTTCATGTTTGTCTACCTGGACGATATCCTGGTAGCCAGCGCCTCCGAAGATGAACACGAAACCCACCTCACGATGGTTTTCCGGAGGTTGGAGGAGCACGGGTTAATAATCAACCCGGCGAAATGCCAGTTCAGCGTAACGGAGATTGATTTTTTGGGGCACCGCGTCTCTCCAGAAGGAGCGATCCCGCTACCTGACAAAGTGTGTGCCGTGGCGGATTTTCCCCGGCCTCAGATGGTCAGGGCGCTGCAGGAATTTTTGGGAATGGTGAACTTTTATAACCGTTTCCTTCCCCGCGCGGCACAGCTCATGTAACCATTGTACGCCGCGCTCAAGAAACAGAAACCCGCAGATAGGGTCGAATGGACCCCGGAGCGAGAGCGGGCATTCTCGGAAGTTAAAGCAGCTCTGGCAAACGCTGCACTGCTGGCACATCCAGACCTGACGGCCCGCATAGCGCTCACCACCAACGCTTCAGACGTGGCCATAGAGGCTGTCGTGGAGCAGCGCGTCGCCGGGGCTTGGCAGCCTTTTTCAGCAGAACTTTGCGCGACAGCGAACGTAAATACAGCGCGTTCGACAGAGAGTTGCTGGCTCTCCACCTGGCCATTCGCCACTTCCAGTTCTGGCTGGAAGGGCGCAGCTTCACCGCATTCATAGACCACAAGCCGCTAACATTCGCGATGGCCAAGGTTTCAGAACCGTGGTCGGGCCGGCAGCAGAGACAGCTAGCCGCGATCTCAGAGTTTTCTACCGATATTCAGCATGTGTCGGGTAAACTGAATGTAGTGGCGGACTGCCTCTCGCGCGCTGTGGTGGCCCCGGTCTGCGTGGGGATAGATTAGCATGGCTGCGGAGCAGATTAGCGATGCAGACGTGCGCGCGCTCCAGTCTGGACCAACAGGGTTAAGGCTGGAGAGCAGGGTGCTGCAAGACGGCATGCCCCCCCTAATCTGCGATGTCTCCACGGGTCGCCCGCGTCCCGTGGTCCCGGCCGCGTGGCGCCACCGCGTGTTTGAGTCGGTTCACACTCTGGCGCACCCAGGAGTGCGCGCGTCCGTCAAAATGGTGGGAGAGAAGTTTGTGTGGCCGAGCCTACGCAAACAAGTTAAAGAGTGGGCTGCCAACGAGCCAAGGTACACAGACACACGAAGGCTCCCTTGGAGCCGTTTCGTATTCCGGCTAAGAGGTTCGACCATGTTCACGTGGACCTCGTGGGCTCCCTCCCGCCATCACAGGGGTGCACGCACTTCCTGACAATGGTGGACCGCACTACGCGCTGGCCAGAAGCGGTTCCGCTGGCAGCAACCACATCCGCAGACGTGGCACGCGCTTTTTTAACAGCATGGGTGGCACGTTTTGGAGTCCCGTCGGACATTATGTCCGACAGGGGCCCTCAATTTGTTTCCGAACTCTGGTCCGCGATGGCCCGCAGCCTGGGTGTTACAATTCACCGCACAACCGCGTACAACCCACAGGCCAATGGGTTATGTACGCGTTTTCATAGATCACTCAAAGCAGCACTCAGGGCTTCATTGACGGATGCAAATTGGGTAGACAAGTTACCGTGGGTTTTATTGGGGTTGCGCTCCGCACCGAAAGAGGATCTTGAAGCTTCCCCGGCAGAGCTCGTTTTTGCGCAGCCACTATGGCTGCCCGGGGAATTTCTGCCAGATAATCCCGCGCCTGGCAGCTCCCCTTCTCAGCTTCCCCTTCTCAGCTTTTGCAGCGTAGCGCAAACACAGGCACGCTGCCCGGACCAGCCCACCACAGTTTTTCGTGTGTTTTTGTGCCTAAAACTTTGAAGAATGCAGAGTTCGTGTTTGTCAGACACGACGCCCACCACCCTCCATTGCGCCCACCCTCTGATGGACCGTTCAGAGTGCTGGAAACAGGGGATAAGCATTTTTTGCTAGACTTGGGGGGTAGGAGGGAAAAAATTGGCATAGACAGACTCAAACCCGCTTTCGTTGTGGCGGACGAGCAAGTGCTGTTGGCTAGGGCCCCTCGGCGTGGAAGACCCCCACGGAGAGCTCCCCAGGGAAATGATTCATCAGAGCAGCCACACGGGCAGAGTGAACCCCCTCCTCCCCTCTCCACGGCTCACCCGCAGTCAGACACACTTCCAGCAGCCTCCCACCGGCACAGCAGCGCCACGGAAGGGGTAAAACCCAGTTGCAGCAGATATGGGAGGAGGCTGAAGCCGAAACAGCGTGTGGACCGATGTGCTATTGTTCTATCTAAGTTGCTGGGGGGGGGGGGCAGTGTTGGCCTCAGGCCTCAGGTTATTTCACACCTTAGACAGAGACAATGAATACACATGGGAGAACAGTGGGAGTGGGGGCTGAATGAAGTGAGGTGTAGATGTCCTGCTGTTATTAGGAAGTGCCTTGAATCTTGTGAAGTGTAACTTGATGTAGAGAGAGAAGGATGTTTAATGTGACTAGTCAGTCTGTTCTGTGCTTGTGATGTGACGAGTCATTCTGTTCAGTGCTCGTGAGATGTGAGTGTGCAATAAATCATTTGAAATGAATCTGCCTGTGATTTCACACACTCCACAGTAGATTTAATTTTGTCTTGCAAATTTGCATTGTATTCTTTCTATAAATTTGTAATTTTTTTTTAATCAATTTTAAACTTTTTCTTTGTAAATTTGCAGCACCAATTTTAAATTGTAATTTACGACTTTTTAAATTGTCATCTTTTATCATATTTTTGCACCTTCTTTTAACTTTGCACCTAACTTACTTATCTGTTCGTACCCTGTACAAAATTTGTAAATATCCCATCTTCTCTTCTAGGCTGTGTTTAAGGTCAAGGTCAATGGTCAGGAGATCTGAGCAGTCTCAGGGTGATTTTGAGAAGTCGGAATGAGCGACTCCATCATTGATGGTCTGATTTCACTGTTGTTAACCCCTTGGGCCTATACAATAGGGAAATCCTGAATTAAACACTTTTTCTATAAACATACTGTATCTATTCTTTAAAGTTTTTCCCTTCATTAGGGTTCCAAACAGCTATGCTGCAGGAAACCTTCTTCTTCTTCTTCTGCTCTTCTTTTTCTCCTCTAAAAGTGCATGGACAACAAAAACAGCAATACAGCGGGGAAAATAAGTATTGAACACATCAACATTTTTCTCATTAAACATATTTATGATGGAACCACTGACCTGAGATTTCCACCAGATATCAGTAACAACCCAAGTAATCCATATGTACAAAGAAATCAAGTCAGCTTTGTTCACAAAACAAGTTATATTTAACCATATAACTGTCTGTGGTGCATTACTGCACCCGGCAACCTCTCCCCCGGTGGTCAAGATTATTTTTTAACCTCTTGCACTCCGGTGTACCGCGGACAGGCACGTCTCTGCGTCCTAGAGCGCACGAGGGTGCACGAGGGCGCACGGGAGCGCCCTCGTGTGCTCTAGGATGCACGAGGGCGCTGCGTTCTAGAGCGCACTGAAAAAAAAAGCTGCATTTCCATTCTTCCACTACAGACACAGCCCCGAACAGATCAGATATGATTGACCTCTCATTCGATTAATAAGAGCCTTGAATTGGGTTTCTGAAACCTTGAAGAACCAATGACTGAAAACCTAGCAAGAAGGACCCGCCTACCAACGCTGCGAATGCAGCGAGCCAATTGAAGCACAGAAGTTCAAAAGCTGTTTTGTGTAAGGCTGGGTGGAGAGAGACTGATTGCTGCAGCAGATGAAAAAAGGACCTGCAGGAAGAACCGCCATAGACCCAGCAGCACGGAGACCACCCACAAGTGCGACCTGTGTGACAGGGACTGCCATTCACGCATCGGCCTGTTCAGCCACAGGCGGTGCTTTTTTTTTTTATTCCAGCAGAATAGACGTTTAGGATTCTCTTCCATGGTCATCATAGACCGACGGAGGCCGACGACGAAGGCTGGGTGACACACACGCGTTCGCCAGTTTTTTTGAATTACTACTGTTATTTGTTTTGAAAAATCGTTTGCCAAAACTGCAATCATGGAAGCGCAAAACCGCAATAATGGAATTATGTTTTGACCGGGTTGCGAGACCAGAACCACGAGTCTGTAACAAGCGGACCAGCTTCTTGTTCGTCTGACAATGAGGAAGAGAAGTTTGCCAGCTCCGCTGCTGCTGTGAACAGGTAAGTGTTATAAGCTAAATTATTCTTTATCCCTGAAAATTGTAATCAAAAATGACTTTTGACCGATCGGTAAATTACAACTGTGCGGCGCACGAAGTCCGAAGTCCGTGCACCACGGTACACGGTTCGTGCGCCGCGTCCGGACCGTGAACGCCCCCCCCCCCCGCTACTCTTCTGTAGCGGGGGGGGGGGGGAGCCGCGGTGACCGCGGTGACTGCGCCGCGGTCGCCACATGACTATTCCGTCATGTAGCGATGGCCGATGTCCGTCCTCTGTAGCGTGGGGGTGGGGTGGTGGTGGGAGTTGTTATCTTCTACATTACAAATATTTTAGAATAATTTTTAGTGCACTGTAGGTTATTTTTTCTTGTAAAAAAAAGCCACACATTTTTTACGTGGCATGCTTCTTTGTGTGTGGGGGCTTGTTTATTCATTCATTCATGAATGAATGAATAAGCACCCCCCCCCAGACACACAAACACACAGCCCTGAGTGTCACCTTTCATTAGAGCCCAAGATGAAGCTTCTATATTGAATCATTCAAAAGTTACAGACGTTTTTCCAAACTGTGCCATTTGGCACAATTTGGCACAGTTCAAAAACGCCTGGGAACTACCTGAGAACAAAGCTGTGTAATATATTCATTTTTTGTGGTATTGTTACAAAATTTTGACCTCAGCTGGATAACACTTGGTTCTACATTTCTGTTGCATTTTCCAGCACGGATCTGAAGCTGTGTGTTATTTGCAAGCATTTGAATCCAAAAAACACCCAGTTGAAATTTATTTTCTTCAAGTTCAGTATGTTTAGATGACTGTTACTCAGTGGCCGGAGCACTTAGAGAGATTATGACTGTTTTGCCAAAAAATTCGAAGTGTTTTCTTTTAAATGAGACCAACCCCATGAAGATGCTGCAAAGGGTTGAAGAACAGCTTTTGATTTACTTTGGGCACGTTATTTTTTGGCATTTTTAGGGAAATTGACCGGAGTGCAAGGGGTTAAGAAAATATTCACTTAAGATGTTAGAGATTTACAGGGCTGTAACTTGAAAGTGGTAAGAGATAATGACTTAGTGTCAATTAGAAAGATGTAGAATATGATCCGTAGTTTGAGATCGGAGTAAATTTATGCACAATAAAAGACTGTTCTACCTCTACACATATGCACCTGTAGCGTCACACTAATGTCTTCATTGATGAAGTCAGGAGTAAATTTACACATCTAATTTGCATAATGCCACAGCCGCCATATGAAATTACATAACTTTCGGTCAAAAGTGTGGAGTTTTCACATAATAACACAAAGGATGGTTTTGGTTTTTTTTGTCTTCATTTTGTTTTTTTTGTTTTTTTTTTTGTTATCTTCAAAGTATATGAACCAGGAAATCAGTAGAATGTCAACAATGAAAAATATAAGAAGAAGAAAAATATAAGAGCTACTGCAAACAAGGTGTCTACTTTTATCCATTTTTGTCCACATTTTGTCTTCTGCCAGTCAGTTTTGCTCTCTCTCCCACATCCAGAAACTCATGATTTATTCCACCTCGATTTTGCTTGTATTCCAACGCAATTTAGCTCATATAACGCGCCAAATCAGCATGCGATTGTTCGCTCCAGTCACATGGAGTTTCAGTCAATGGCAGACGAAAAAGAAGGTTCTCCGGCCACAGAAGGTTTGGTTATTTCCCTTCAGAAGCTAAATAATCTCTTTTTAGCATAATAGTAGGCAAAATTTAGAGCAAACGCCTCCAAACAGAGGAAGCAAGCACTCCTCCATTCCAACGTGGCAGCTGAGTCTGTGTCCGTCCATTTTTTGACTGTGGAGGAAACAAGGCAGGACGGAAACATCACTCACCACTGAAGACCAGTGAACTATACGTGTCTGCCATCTTGTGACGGGGAATGCATGGTACAACTGGGCATTTTATATGGTTGATGGCCATGTCACATGACACATCACATGACAGGTGCCGAACTGTGACATAGACAGTGGGGGCGCTGTTGTATTATGAAATCTGAACAGAAAAGTGGAATGACACAGGGAATGAGTATTGAACACATGAAGAAAAAAAGAGGTTCAAAAGCCAAGAAACCAGCTTAAATCCATCAGAATTTAGGAAGCCATCCCATTCCCCATCAGTGTAAATTAATTTCAGCTGGTTAAGTCTTCACTGAAAGTCTTTAAAAAGGTCTGTGAATATCAGATTGTCACACCACAAAGAACTAATGATGGGTAGAAGCAAAGAGCTCTCTCTAGACCTTTGCAACCTTATTGCTGCAAAACATAATGATGGCACTGGTTACAGGCACATTTCTAAACTGCTGAATGTCCCATTGAGCACTGCTGGAGCCATCATTCAGAAGTGGAAAGAACATCATTTTACCATAAACCAGCAAAGACCAGGAGCTCCTCACAAGATTTCTGACGGAGGAGTTAAAAGAATTATCAGAAGGGTTATCTAAGAGTCAAACACAACTTGTGGAGAGCTTCAGAAAGACCTGGAGTTGGCAGGTACTGCTGTTTCAAAGAAATCAGAATCAAATTTATTGCCATTGTTCATGTAGTACACAAACTAGGAATTTGTCTCGGTGCAAACAACAATAAGTAAAAACAATAAGTAAAAACAATAAGTAATGCATTCAACCAACATGGGCTCTATGCCCGCTCATCTTGCAAGACGCCATTGCTGAAGTAAAAGCATATTGAAGCTTGTTTAAAGTTTGCCACACAACATTTGGGCAAGCCAGTAAAATACTGGGAGAATATAGTCTGGCCAGATGAGACAAAAATTGAACTTTTTGGATGCCACAACACACAGCATGTTTGGAGGAGAATGGCACTGCACCTCCCATCATGGTGTGGGGGTGTTTTTCAGCACATGGTACTGGCAGACTTCATATAATTGAAGGAAAGATTAATGGACAAATGTACAGAGACATCCTTAATAAAAACCTGTTGCCATCTGCCAAGATGCTGAAGATGAAATGAGGGTGGACATTTCAGCAAGACAATGATCCCAAACACACAGCCAAGGAAATTCTCAACTGGGTCCAGAGAAGGAAAGTAAAGCTGCTAGAATGACCCAGTCAGTCACCTGACCTGAATCTAACTGAAAATCTATGGAATGAACTGAAGATCGGAGTTCATAGAAGACACCCACAGAACCTTCAAGATTTGAAGAGTTTGTGTGGAAGAGTGAACTAAAATCTTTCCTGAACAATCCTTGTGCCTAATTTCTCCATACAGGAGACGTCTGGACCAACAGAGGTTTTTCTACTAAATATTAAATGAATTTCACCAAGTGTGTTGAATACTTAGTCCCTGTATCATTCCTCTTTATTAAATATAACTTTTTTTGTGGACACAGTTGCCTTGATTTTGTCACCACTCGCCGCTCACGGGCATCCACCTCAGCTGCGCGCACACCTGCACCTTGTTAGTGCACAGCTACTTACTCCACCTCGCCCTGAGCATCGGCCTGGAGCCGTCTGTCTTCCTTCGTGCTCTAACCCTCAGCGGTTCTTTTCTCCAGGCCTGCTGATCTTCACCACGACACGTAAGCTGTCTATTTGTCTCACCTGTCCTCTCAGCCTTCCCCTGTGCACAGGTGGATTTCCCGGCGGCGGACATCCTCTCCCTCGTCTTCATCACTCCTCTGCCACACTATTCCTCCTAGGACGCACAACAGGACGCTGTCTCCCAGGCTTGGGATCTTGCCAACGCCAGCCACCAGTTACTGCAAGTAAGCACATTACCTTGTTACTCTCCTGTGTGGTTTGCCCAGCTAACCCCCTGCTCTCATCTCATTCATAGGGTTGCCTGGCTGCATGGCGTGCTGCTCTGTCCCGGCCTACATCCTCCACCCACAATACATTCATATATCACACACACGCATCCAAACACGTTACATTGGTTGAAAATAAAGCTTTCAAATCTACCTGAGCCTGCGTGCATGTTTCCTGGGCCGAATATTATGTCAGATTTATTTGCATGTATGGATTACTTGAGTTATTACTGATATCAGGTGAAAATTTCAGGTTAATGGTTCCATCAGAAATATGTTTAATGAGAAAAATGTTGACATATTCAGTACTTATTTTCTCCGCTGTATGTGGAAGCTTGAAATTTTAAAATCTGATCAGAAACTCTCCCCACTACTCAGTGACACAAAATCAAGGCACTGTGTACATAGATGGTGCTATAATAAACACTTTTACATTTTTTGCAAATATCTCGAGAATGGCTGGGCCTAGACTAAATATTTTTTCCTCATTCTGTTCACTGAAACCTTCCACAACTTTTTGTCAGTGGTGGCAAGCTTTGAAAATGAAGTTTTGTGAATCATATTTTCAAAAATGTGCAGTGGCCTCAAAATGAACTCCTCCTATGCCAGGGATGGGCAACTGGTGGGCCTCATATGGCCCCCACCCTGATTCAGTCCAGCCCGCCGCTCCATTTCAAAAATCAATTATTTATTTATATCACGTTTAAATGTATTTCGAACTGCATACTTAAATGCTATTACAGTATAGCAGAGAGAGCTCTAATCAAAACCTGAGTGCCGCTCTGTGCGAGTGGTCGAGCAAGAGTGTGGGAGCGTGGTGACACTGGAGCACTGGAGTCCGTGTTGCAAGGTACAGTCATGTGAAAAATTTAGGATACCCTGTATAAGCCTGTGTGTTTTTTAAACATATTTGGAAATATGGATATTTAATATTAGTGTTTAAAATACTGGGAGGTTCATGTAATGCAACTAAACAATTAAAATGAATTAAAGACTTTTTTTTTTCAAATTTTTTGTAAAATATAATTCTAAACAAATAGAGTGGAATAAATTAGGATGTACCCCATCTTTTTTAGGACACCCCCACATTCATTCACACTTAATGGGTAAAATAAATGTTAAAAAATGCAAACAAAAACAAGGTTAGACATAGATATGTGAACATTTCTTAATAAAGAACTGAATATTTAATGGAGTATCCAAATTTTTTCACATGACTGTATTTGTTGCATGCTGAGACCAAAAAGAATTGAACTGGTGATTAGAGCAGGAGTAAAGTTAGCAATAACAGGCTGTAAACAGCAGCAAATATAAACAGTAGACTGCTTGTAAACAACAATAAATGCTCCTCAGAGTGATGGGCATGTGAAGCCTCAATGAAGCTCTGAGTGCCGAAAAAGATTAACCCCTTGCACTCTGGTCAATTTCCCTAAAAACGCCAAAAAATATCATACCCAAAGTAAATCAAAAGCTGTTCTTCAACCCTTTGCAGCATCTTCATGGGGTTGGTCTCATTTAAAAGAAAACACTTTGATTTTTTTGGCAAAACAGTCATAATCTCTCTAAGTGCTCCGGCCACTGAGTAACAGTCATCTAAACATACTGAACTTGAAGAAAATAAATTTCGCCTGGGTGTTTTTTTGGATACAAATGCTTGCAAATAACACACAGCTTCAGATCCGTGCTGGAAAATGCAACAGAAATGTAGAACCAAGTGTTATCCAGCTGAGGTCAAAATTTTGTAACAATACCACAAAAAATGATATTACACAGCTTTTTTCTTAGGTTGTTCCCAGGCGTTTTTGAACTGTGCCAAATGGCACAGTTTGGAAAAACGTCTGTAACTTTTGAATGATTCAATATAGAAGCTTGATCTTGGGCTCTAATGAAAGGTGACACTCAGGGTTGTGTGTGTGTGTGGGGGGGGTTGTTTATTTATTCATTCATGAATGAAGGAACAAACAATCCCCCACACACAAAGAAGCATGCCACGTAAAAAATGTGTGGCTTTTTTTTTTACAAGAAAAAATAACCTACAGTGCACTAAAAATTATACTAAAATATCTGTAATGTAGAGGATAAGAACTCCCCCCCCCCCGCTACAGAGGACGGACATTGTCCATCGCCACATGACGGACCGCGGTGCATGCCGCGGTCTACTACACACAGTTGTACTAAAATATCTGCAATCTGCTACAGAAGAGTAGCGGGGGGGGGGGGGCATTCACGGTCCGGACGTGTCCAGTCCGTGCGCCGTGGTCTTCATGTTGCGATGACGCACAGCTGTAATTTACCGATCGGTCAAAAGTCATTTTGATTACAATTTTCAGAGATAAAGAATAATTTAGCTTATAACACTTACCTGTCCACAACAGCAGTGTCGCTGGTGAACTTCTTTTCCTCATTGTCAGACGAACATGATGCTGGTCAGCTTCTCCGACGGGAGAAGCAGGTAGCAACAATGAGGTTCTGACAATGAGTGGGTGAAACAGCTAGTCTTAAATAAGGCATGGAATCAATCATAGCAAGTGATCCCAGGTGTGGATCACCTGCGCGGGCAGGTTGACCTAATTACAGACAGGAGCAGCTGAGCAACACACAAGATGATAAGATAGGAGTGTCTGGAAGCGGAGGTGGAGGGCAAGTGTCACAAAGAAATAAAATATAAATGCGAAGGATAATAATAATAATAACAATAATAATAATCACCATAAGGACATGAATGCATAACCAAACAACTGACACCTAAGAACCCGTCCTAAACCAACACACAGTAAAATAAATACAGAACAATGGGAAAATACAGGAAATAATCAGAAATAAATTGAGAGGCTGAGCACGGTGGCACACCATGCTCAGCCTCGTGACAATAAGTTTTAATTGTAAAACTTCTGACTTTGAAGAAAGTACCCCCCCACACCCCCGAAGGTTTACATCTAAATAGGGCCCTCTGAGAGTGAGGAAAAACTTTTATAACCCTTACTACCACCAGAGATGCCCATCCCTGTCCTCGGCCATTCATCCAAATTGCTTGAAATTAAGCAAAGAATATCTGCAGACGTTGATAATGAAACAATGTTAAAATTATCCAAAATGTGCATCCGTTTTGATTTTCTTGGCGAGTCAAGTTGTACAGTTTCTCTTTGGCTTGTAGTTTTGGGTTTAACTCCAAATAGGAGTTTAGTAAACCATGGAACAAACGGTACGTTCTGTCTGCATTCCGTACAGACTGTTCCGTACATATTCTGTCCACATTCTGTTTGGAACGCTCAGCACAAGTTCCATACACAGCGGTCCTACTAGCTAGCAGTCTCAAATGTTTTATAACATGTACATGTAACATTAGAAACGTTCCCTATCAAACGTTCCACAGACTAGCATTCCGTCCGTGTTCCATACATGTTCTCAGGTCATGCCAGCTAGCGGTCCAGCATCCTGACATTTCCAAGTGCCTTACATATGGAACATTAAATACGGAACATCCCTGATGGAACACTAGAGATCCTGCTAGCGAGCAGTGTCAATTGTTTACTTACATGTAATCTCAGTTGTTTACTTACACTTAGTCTCTCTAGAAAATGTTCAAGTGTTTTTAAATAATTTGGATTCATAAGCATCTGGTTGTAGATGCTTTGCATAAAATTATTGGATACCAATTTTAGCAATTCTATTGTAATTTATTGTTAGTTGTTAGATGATTGTGCATGATGCATGTCTTGTGTTTTTAATGTCTATATGTATGAAGGAAAGCTTAGTTTTTATTGTCTGTGTTTGAAACTGTGCTGCTGCCTGTCTTGGCCAGGACACTCTTGAAAAGGAGATTTTTAATATCAACCAGTCTTTCTGGTTAAATAAAGGTTAAATAATTTTTCAAAAATTAAAATAAGCATGTTCCGTACACATTCTGTTGATACGTAATGTTCCAGGATGCGAGCAATCCTTCTAGCTTGCAATTCAGCCTGCTAATATTACCAAGTGTCTTACATACAGTAGCTATACAGTGGTGTGAAAAAATGTTTGCCCCCTTCCTGATTTCTCATTTTTTGTATGTTTTTCACACTTAAACATTTCAGATCATCAAACAAATTTAAATATTAGACAAAGAACACAAGCAAACACAAAATGCAGTTTTTAAATGGTGTTTTTTTTATTAAAGGTAAAAAAAAAAATCCAAACTTAGATGGCCCTGTGTGAAAAAGTGTTTGCCCCCCTCTGTTAAAACATAAATTAACTGTGGCTTGTCACATCTTTGGAAAGCTGAGTTCAATTTCTCTAGCCACACCCAGGCCTAATTACTACCACACCTGTTCTCAATCAAGAAATCACTTAAATAGGACCTGCCTGACAAAGTGAAGAAGACCAACGATCTTGAAAAGCAAGACATCATCAAAGAAATTCAGGAACAAATGAGAAACAAAGTAATTGAGACCTATCAGTTTGGAAAAGGTTATAAAGCCATTTCTTAAGCTTTGGGACTCCAGCAAACCCCAGTGAGAGCCATTATCCACAAATGGCAAAAATATGAAACAATGGTGAACCTTCTCAGGGGTGGGCGGCCAACCAAAATTACCCCAAGAGTGCAGTGACAAGGCCACAAAAGGTCCCACAACAACATCCAAAAAAGTGCAGGCCTCACTTGCCTCAGTTAAGGTCAGAGTTCATGACTCCACCATAAGAAAGAGACTGGGCAAAAATGGCCTGCATGGCAGAGTTCCAAGACAGAAACCACTGCTGAGCCAAAAAAACATAAAGGCTCATCTCAGTTATTCCAGAAAACATCTTGATGATCCCCAAGACTTTTGGGAAAATACTCTGTGGACTGACGAGACAAAAGTTGAACTTTTTGGAAGGTGTGTGTCCCATTAGATCCAGTGTAAAAGTAACACAGCATTTCAGAAAAGGAACATCATACCAACAGTAAAATATGGTGGTGGTAGTGTGATGGTTTGGGGTGGTTTTGCTGCTTCAGGACCTGGAAGAGTTGCTGTGGTAAATGGAACCATGAATTCTACTGTCTACCAAAAAAATCCTGAAGGAGAATGTCCGGCCATATGTTCGTGACCTCAAGCTGAAGCACACTTGGGTTCTGCAGCAGGACAATGATCCAAAACACACCAGCAAGTCCACCTCTGAATGGCTTAAGAAAAACAAAATGAAGACTTTGGAGTGGCCTAGTCAAAGTCCTGACCTGAATCCGATAGACATGTTGTGGCATGACCTTAAGAATGCGGTTCATGCTCAAAAACCCTCTAATGTGGCTGAATTGCAACAATTCTGCAAAGATCAGTGGGCCAAAATTCCTCCACAGTGCTGTAAAAGACTCATTGCCAGTTATCACAAACGCTTGATTGCAGTTGTTGCTGCTAAGAGTGGCCCAACCAGTTATTAGGTTTAGGGACAATCACTTTTTCACACAGGGCCATGTAGGTTTGGATTTTTTTCCCCTTAATAATAAACACCTTCATTTAACAACTGCATTTTGTGTTTACTTGTGTTATTTTTGTCTAATATTTAAATTTGTTTGATGATCTGAAACATTTAAGTGCAACAGATATACAAAAAAAAAATGAGAAATCAGGAAAGGGGCAAACACTTTTTCACACCACTGTAAAAAGTCTACATTGTGGAAGATGTGAAAATGACGAGGCAGCATTCTTTCTCAGAGTCAGCTTTATTCACATCTCCATCATTTCAAAAGCAGAAAAAAGAGAGACTGAAACAGTAACTCTCATCCTTAAATATCAAGGACTTCACACCTCATAGATCACATGTCCCACAGACCACCTTGCATAATAAAGACAGTCACAATGCATTTCACCCCCTGGCATAATAAAGAGCATTTCACCACCTGGCATAATAAAGACAGTCACAATGCATTTCCCTCCATGATATCACTTCCACTGTCTCCCAAGCATCCTTTAATCGACCCCCCACAGTCTCCAGCCTTGCATAACAAGGCTAAGCTTCTTGCCTTTGTTCTGACCTACAATGCGAGTCACAGAACCGGTCCAACAGGTCCATTGAGTGTTCACCACAACATACCCGTTTCAATGCCAGGTTTTTGTGATGCAAAAAATGAAACCAAGATAAATCATTTCAAAACTTTTTCCACCATTAATGTGACTTATAACCTGTACAACCCAGCTGAAAAAACAAAATGAAATCTTTTAAGGGGAAAAATGAAAAATAAAAAATTTACAATAACCTGGTTGCATAAATAAGCACATCTTGTTATAACTGGGGATGTGGCTGTGTTCAGAATTAACCAGTCACGTTCAATCTCCTGTTAAATGGTAGTAAGCACACACTTGCCACCATTTAAAGGACCTCTGATAAACTCCAAATAAAGTTCAGCTGTTCTAGTATGCTTTTCCTGACATTTTTGTAGTCACATCTTACAGCATAAGCCATGGTCTGCAGAGAACTTCCAAAGCATCAGAGGGTTCTCATTGTTCAAATGTATCAGTCAGGAGAAGGGTACAAAAGAATTTCCAAGGCATTAAATATACCATGGAACATAATGAAGACAGTCATCATCAAGTGGGGAAAATATGGCACAGCAGTGACATTACCAAGAACTGGACGACCCTCCAAAATTGATGAAAAGACAAAAAGAAATCTGGTCAGGGAGGCTGCCAAGAGGCTGCCAGCAACATTGAGGAGATTCAGGAATTTCTGGCAAGTACTGGCTGTATAGTACATGTGGCAACAATCTCCCATCTTCTTCATATGTCTGGGCTATGGGGCTGGGTGGTAAGACGGAAGCTTTATCTTACGAAGGAAAACATCCAAGCACTGCTACATTTTGCTAAAACACATTTGAAATCTTCCAAATGCATGTGGGAAAATGTGCTATACACCGATGAAACCAAGGTTGAATTTTTTGGCCATAAATCGAAGATATATTTGGCACAAACACAACACTGCTCATCACCAAATATGAACACCATCCCTAAAGTGAAGCATAGTGGTAGCAGCATCATACTTACTGTTTTTCTTCAGCTGGAACTGGGGCCTTGGGTAAGGTGGAGGGAATTAGGAACAGTTCGAAATACCAGCGTTGGCACAAAATCTTCAGACTTCTGCTAGAAAGCTGTAGATGAAGCAAAACTTAATTTTCCAGCATGACAGTGACCCAAAGCACACATCCAAATCAACAAAAGAATTGCTTCACCAGAAGAAGATTAAGGTTTTGGAATGGCCCAGCCAGAGTCCAGACCTGAATCCGATCAAACATCTGTGGGGTGAGTTGAAGAGGACTATGCACAGGAGACGCCCTCGCAATCTGACAGATTTGGAGTGTTTTTGCAAACGAGAGTGGGCAAATGTTGCCACATCAAGATGTGCCGTGCAATAGACTCCCACTCAAAAAGACTGAGTGCTGTAATAAAAGCCAAAGATGCTGCAACAAAGTATTAGTTTAAGGGTGTGCATATTTATGCAACCAGGTTGTTGTAAGTTTTTATTTTTATTTTTCCCCTTAAAAGATTTCAGTTTGTTTTTCATTTGGGTTGTAGAGGTTATAGGTCACATTAATGGTGTTTAAAATTTTGAAATGATTTATCTTGGTCTCATTTTTTTACATCAGAAAAACCTGGCATTTGAACAGGGTTGTGTAGACTTTTTATATCCACTGTACATGTTCCGTAGATATGTAGAGTGGGCAGCACAGTTTCACTGTAGCCCACACACTGTGGGGTGACACCTGTTCTCCGCTCCTGCGAGGGAGCAGCCCCCGGTGAGTCCCAATGGAGGAGGTGAATCTAGTCCTCAGACTGACCTATCGATGAAAGCTTCAAAATATATTGAACCAATGAAGTGTGAAATGAAGCAGCAATGACGTTTGAAGCTTTGGACATCATCGGTCATGTGACATTAGTGTTTTGATACAAGCTCCAACACACTGAAAAGTAAGACAAGCTCTGAAGCTTGGATATCATTCACCCATCACTTCTTACGGTATGTTCCTTAATTCCTTATTACATTTATTCATTTATTAATAATTGCAATTGAGCTTATGTACAACCGTCATGAATGGGACATGAGCGGTATATGGACGGAACATGCTAAATGCCGACTGCAGCTAATGACAAAGGCACATTGACACAGAACTGACAGCAGGCAGGACCGGCAGACGTCCCATATGGAATATGTACAGAAAATATTCCAAACAGAACATATTCGTACAAACATGTTTGGTACAGAACATGTACGGAACATTCCGTAGCGTACCATTTGTTCCGTGTTTTAGTAGGCACTTTCCAGATACTGTGTACTGATTCAAATTTGATGAAATTTCAGACTCACAATCACAACAATATTCTTCAGCTAACCACCAAATTTTATGCTATTCTGTTAATGTACAAAAAAAAAAATCATTTTTCTGAATTGTCTGTCAGCCATTTTGTCTTGTGAGTGGAACTTTTTTTGAGTAACCTGAAATAGTTGTGTGGTGTAGGCGTTAAGATACTCGTCTGTCATGGAGGAGCCCTGGGTCCTTCTGGCAACATGTTCTTCCTTAAAAGTGTAACATATTTCTTCTGTGCATTTGAAAACAATATACAGTCATATGAAAAAATTAGGACACCCCATTAAATATTCAGTTCTTTATTAAGAAATGTTCACATATCTATGTCTAACCTTGTTTTTGTTTTTATTTGCATTTTTTAACATTTATTTTAGCCATTTTAAGTGGGAATGAATGTGGGTGTCATGCCCGCTGCATAAGTGCGTAGCAAACATATGAATTAATGCGAGCGCAACGTGCAATAAAGTAAGCATGTTTATTAACAAAAAGGGCAAAACACAAAATGTCCATGTACAGTCCAAAACTGAGTTATAAAGATGAGACAACCAGCTATAAGCTGCGTTGGCTAGGAAAAGATGCCCCATGCGCTCCAGGCAGAACTGGAGCGGAGAGGAAGGGCATTAATTAAAAGGACGACTTACATGAACGTAGGAGTGGAAAAGCTCTGGAATAACAACACCATGCAGTCCAAAGGGAAGGGTACCAACGACAAGTGAGCCTGGATGTCCAATATTGACTAAGCCACCACACTGACTGATCACACTGCCCCACATAAGTACACAGATCGCTAATGAGGGCAAGTGGATACAGCAGTGTGGCTGAGCAGGTGCATGAGTGACTGAATGTGTGTATGTGAAAGGGTGTGTTGAGTGCGTGTGTGCATGTGTGTAAATGTGTGTGGTGAAGACACACAGCCGGTGAATGTCTGGCACAGAGAGTGAGCAAGAGGAGGAGGCGTGACTGTAGAACTGGCAGAGAGCCAGGTTCAAATAATCTGTCAGCTGGAATTAATAAGCAACAATCAAAGACCTACAGCCACAGATCATGGGCAGGGTTGAGAACAACCCCGCACATGACAGAGCCCCCCTCTCCAAGGGGTGGATCCAGACACCCACTGTACAATCACAAAAAGGAACAAAATACAAGACAAAACCTGCCCCTGTCATGTTCTGGGTTGTTTTCAAGCCCGTCCACGACCTGTGGCTGTAGGTTTTGATTATTGCTTATTAATTCCAGCTGGCAGATTGAGCCTTGCTCTCCGCCAGTCCTACAGCTACGCCTTCTCTTCTCACCAGACATTCACCGGCTTTATGGTTCACCACATGCACACATACACACGCACACACACACACACACACACTAACACATAGTTCCAATCAGTCATGCACCTGCTTGCCACACAGCTGTGTCTACTTGCCTTCATTAGTGTATTGAGTATTTATAGGGAAGCAGTGTGATTAGTCAGTGTGGCAGCTTAACTCAATCCTGGACTTCCTTCCTGGCTCGCAGACTGTTGTTTTTTTCCCCTGGACTGAACCCTATAGTTACTCCAGAGCCTTTCCGCTCCTACGCGTATGTATTGACAAAATGTCGGGCCCAGGGAACACGCACGCAGGCTTGAGTAAGATTCAAAAACTTTATTTAGCAACAACAGGTGTTTGGGTGTGTGAGTGTGAAGTGTGAATGGACTGCTGGAGGACAGGGAGTGCCGAAGGCAGAACAGTGCGCCGTGCAGCCAGGCAACCCTAGGGGCAGAGCAAAGACAAGCGTGAGTAATAATCTTCACCACGCAGGGTTAACACGCAAAGTGCTGCTTACTTGCAGGTGTCGAGGTGGCTGGCGTTGGCAATTAGCTGGCTCCTGCCTGGAGGACAGTGCCCAGGTGCGCGCTCGGCGAAGCGAGGATGGGACGGATGAGGATGAGGCGAAGGAGGGAGTAATCCGCTGCCTGGAGGATCCACCAGTTGTGACAGTACTCCCCCCCGAGCAGCACCTCCCGGTGCTGGCTTACCTGGGTGCACCCGGTGGAACTCCGCGATAAGTTGTTTATCCAGCACAAAGGAGGGGTGCACCCAGGATCTCCACTCTGGGCCATACCCCTCCCAGTCCACCAGATATTGTAGCCCATGACCCCGGCGTCGGGAGTCCAGGATGGAGGTGACCCTCCACACCGGGTCGCCATCAATCATCACGGGAGGGGAAGGCGCCCTAGGAGGAGGACAGAGTGGATCAGAGATCACAGGTTTAACTTGGGAGACGTGGAATGTAGGACACATGCGGAGGGAGGGGGGGAGAGCCAAACGCACAGCCACCGGATTAATTACCTTAGTCACCGGTAGGGACTGATGAAGCGTTGAGCCAGCTTCTTCTTCTCCTCCTTCAGGTTGATGTCACTGGTCGATAACCACACCTGCTGGCCCACCTGGTAACAAGGAGCGGCTCTCCTGTGGCGATTAGTTGTGTTGGAGTTGCGCGCTGTCGTGCGTAATAGTGCTTGGCACGTCTTGGTCCACAGGCGCCGGCAGCGTCTGAGATGTGCCTGGATGGAGGGAACTGCCACCTCACCTTCTTCGGGGAACAATGGAGGGTCGTATCCCAGAGACGCCCGGAAAGGGGACATCCCGATGGCCGATGATAAGGTGGAGTTATGGGCGCACTCCACCCAGGGCAGATAAGTGTTCCAGGAAGAGGGACTTGAGGAGGTGACGCAGCGCAAAGCAGCCTCCAGCTCCTGATTGGTGCACTCGCACTGCCCATTGGACTGTGAGTGGTGGCCGGAGGACAGACTTACTGTGGCCCCCAGGGCATTGCAAAAGCACCTCCAGACCTTGGACACGAACTGAGGCCCCCCGTCGGAGACGACGTCAGCCGGGATCCCATGTAGCCTGACCAAATGCTGGACCAATAGGTCGGCTGTTTCCCACGCTGTAGGGAGGGCGTGGAGCAGCACAAAATGGGCAGCCTTAGAAAACTGGTCCACGATGGTCAGGATGGTGTTGTACGAGTTGGAAGTGGGGAGACCGGTGATGAAATCTAGGGCTACATGAGACCAGGGCCTACCGGCAGGGGATGGAGGAGCCCCGCTGGGGGGGAGTTCGAGGTCTTGTTGGTTGCGCACTGGGGGCAGGCACGGACGTAGTTGGTGACATCATTCCGAAGTCCGGGCCACCAGAAGGATCGTTGGAGGAGCTCCACCAGCCGGGAAATTCCAGGGTGACAGGTGAGCTTCGACTTGTGCGCCCAGTGGATAACGTCACCCTGGACAGAAGATGGCATGAACAGCTTCCCAGCTGGGCCACCGCCAGGATCAGGTTCGGCCTCCTGAGCTGTCCGGATCTTGTCCCTGATGGACCATGAAACAGCCCCCATAACACACGAAGTCGGCAGGATGGTGTGGTCTTGCTCCTCCGGGGCTTCTGGAGCAAACTGTCTGGACAACGCGTCCGGTTTGCCGTTCTTGGAGCCAGGGCGATAGGTGATCATAAATCTGAAGCGGCCAAAGAACAGAGACCAGCATGCCTGGCGGGCATTCGACGCTTGGCTGTCCTCAGGTACTCCAAAATTTTGTGGTCCGTCCAGATCACAAAAGGCTGCGCTGCCCCCTCCAGCCAATGACACCACTCCTGCTGCGCGAGTTTCACTGCCAGGAGTTCCCTGTCGCCGACGTCATAATTCCGCTCCGCTGCAGACAGGTGTCGGGAGAAGGCAGCGCAGGGGCGCACCACCCCATCCACTGGAGAGCGCTGAGACAAAACTGCCCCAACCCCGTGTCGGATGCGTCCACCTCGACCAGGCACTGCAGTGTTGTGTGAACCTGGGTCAGGATCCGGGAGGAAGAGAACTCCATCTTCAGCGTCTCAAAGGCCGATGCCGCTTCCTCTGTCCACAGGAATGGCACCTTGGGGGAGGTGAGGCAGGTCAGGGGAGGGGCGATGGAGCTGTACTTCGGTACAAAACGGCGGTAGAAGTTGTTGAATCCTAGGAATTGTTGCACCTGTTTCCTGGAAGAGGGAGTGGGCCACTCGACCACCGCTTTGACCTTGGCAGGGTCGGAGAGAAGCTGATTGTGGGACATGATGAAGCCCAAGAAGGAAGTCTTGTTGGTGTAAAATTCGCACTTCTCCACCTTCACGTACAACCTGTTCTTGAGTAGCCGCTGGAGGACTCGCCTCATATGGGCCTGATGCTCCTCCCGGGATCGGGAGAAGATCAGGATGTCGTCCAGGTAGACAAATACGAAGACCCCCAGAAAATCACGAAGGACGTCGTTTATGAGTCGTTGGAAGATGGCCGGAGCGTTGGTGAGTCCAAACGGCATGACCAAATACTCGAAATGGCCGCTGGGCGTCCGGAACCCTGTCTTCCACTCGTCGTCCTCCTGGATCCGAATGAGGTGGTACGCGCTGCGGAGGTCCAGCTTGGTAAACCAGGAGGCCCCCTGGAGGGAGTTGAAAGCGGAGTCCATGAGGGGCAGAGTGTATTTATCTTTCACCGTGACGTCGTTTAAGACCCAAAAGTCAATACACGGCCGCAGGGACCCATCCTTCTTAGACACAAAGAAGAATCCAGCCCCGAGTGGGGACGAGGAGGGGCGGATGATGCCTGCACTGAGTGACTCTCTTATATACGTGTCCATGGATTCCCGCTCCGGGGCAGATAGGCTGTAGAAATGACCAGATGGCAAGGGCGCCCCCGGGAGGAGATTTATGGCGCAGTCATACGGGCGGTGGGGGGGGAAGAGACAGCACTTTGGACTTACTGAAGATGAGCCACAGGTCATGGAACTCCGGAGGCACCAAGGAGAGGTCCGGCGGAGGTGAGTCGGAGGCGGGAAGAGGAAGAGACGGGGTGCAGGCAGCAGACTGGAGACAGGTTCCCATGCAGAAGGTGCTCCAAGAGAGGATGCTGCCGGACTGCCAATCGAAAACTGGGTTGTGGAGACGCAGCCATGGGTAGCCCAGGATGACAGGGGAGGGGATGACAGGATGATAGGGGGTTTAGTTCGATGAGTGACCCTCTCCAGAGGGGTGCGGGAGAGAGTGACGAGGTTAAGGAGGGCTGGCAATGCTTGGCATGGGATGCCCAGGCGGGTTGCCAGGCTCTTGGAAATAAAGTTCTGTTCCGCCCCCGAGTCCACCAGTGCATGAGTGACATGCCCAATGGAGTTATGACAGAACCTCATAGGAAGAAGGCACTTGGAGAGGGGATTAGGCTGGGTTGTGTCCGTGAGGCCCCCTACAGCAACTCGCGGACTCCCCCTTTTGGCTTAATCGGGCAGACCTCCACGGAGTGCTGGTCGTCCCCGCAATACATGCAGAGACCCAGCTCCCTGCGGCGCTGTTTCTCTGCCAGTGGAAGCTTTGTCTGCCCAACTAGCATAGCCTCAGATTCGCCGGCGGTCTCCGGAGCGGGTAACGCCAGAGGGCGAGACTGAGAGACGTGGGCGGAAGCTCCACGTGAGCAGCTGTAGGATTTACGCTCGACGGCCAGCTCTCTCAGCCTGTTGTCTACACTGATAGCTAATGAAATTAATTTGGATAGCCATTCCGGCTGATCAAGGCAGGCCAGCTCGTCCCGCAGACTAGAATTGAGACTGTGGAGGAAGATGCTGCAGAGGGCAGCATCGCCCCAACCAACTTCCTCCGCTGCCACCCGGAAGTCGACAGCGTAGTCGGCTGCCAATCAACTACTCTGGCGAAGATTAAGTAGCCAATCGGTTAGCACGCTGTCACGATCCGAGTGGTCAAAGACTTCGTTGAAGTCGCGCACGAACTGGGCATAGGTCAGGTTCGCGTAGCTGGGCCTCGCCATAACGGCGTAAGCCCAAGCTAACGCTCGCCCTTCCAGGAGGTTGGAAACATACCCAATCCGGCTATGGTCAGAGGGAAAGTCCCCGGGGACGCGCTGAACACCGACTCACACTGAAGAAGAAACCCGCGTGCTTCTCCGAGTTTTCTGCCGAAGCGCGAGGGTGTTGGAATAGGGGTGAGCCGGGTTGGCGGCCCCGGGCTAACCTGGCTAGCTAGGGAAGCGGCGGGAGCTGGTCCGCTATGCTGAGCCGGAGGGAACGCCTGCTGAGGATCCAGGCGATCCAACCGGTGAGTGATGTTAGTGAGTAGATTGAAAATTACCTGCTGCTGATGAGTAATTAAATCCACTCGAGCCTTGAGGGCGGAAAGTCGGCGTGCGAGCCCGCTGTCCACTGGGCCACTTTGCTGGAGCCGTACTGGCATAATGTCGGGCCCAGGGAGCATGCACACAGGATTGAGTCAGATTCAAAAGCTTTATTTAGCAACAACAGGTGTTTGGGTGCATGAGTGTGAAGTGTGAATGGACTGCTGGAGGACAGGGAGCACCGAAGGCGGAACAGTGCGCTGTGCAGCCAGGCAACCCTAGGGGCAGAGCAAAGACAAGCGTGAGTAATAATCTTCACCACGCAGGGTTAACACACAAAGTGCTGCTTACTTGCAGGTGTCGAGGTGGCTGGCATTGGCAAGTAGCTGGCTCCTGCCTGGAGGACAGCGCCCAGGTGCACGCTCGGCGAAGCGAGGATGGGACAGACGAGGATGAGGCGAAGGAGGGAGTAATCCGCCGCCTGGAGGATCCACCTGTGCACAGGGGAGATAACTGGAGAGCAGGTAAGGAATAACACAGCTTACATGCATGAGGGAACAAGGGCGCAGGCTGGGAAGGAACGGTCGTGCGCTGGAGTTGGGAGCGTAGGAGAACAGATGGCTCCAGGCCGAGGCTCCAGGCAGAGCGGGTTAAATAGTTGGAGGCTGATGAGGCGCAGGTGTGCGCACAGCTGAAACAGAAGACAGGCAAAGGCGAGTTGTGACATGTATGTCCTTTTATTATTGCCTTTCCCTCCACTCCTATTCTGTTTGGAGCGCGCTTGGCTTTTCTTCTCCCGCCAGCAAAGCTAGAAGCCGGTTGTATGTTCATCTATTTGTGACTGTTACATGGATATTGTGTACATTTTTACTTTTGTTAATAAACACGTTACATTACTGCACATTGGGCTCGCTTCTATTTCATATGTTCGCTGCAAGATCACACAGCAGACATGACAGCCACCCCCCCCCCCCCATACACCCAGAAGGCCAATATAACTAACCAGCGCGGGAGGTGGAGGAAACAGGTCAGGAGGGATTAACCAAGGAGAAACACCACAACACAACACAAGGAGCACAGAAATTCCCAACCCCAAAATTACAACAAATCCCTCCCCAAAACAAGAGAGTCCCCAAGTTCTGGGAGCCGGCCAAAGTCCCAGGGCCAGCAGGCGGCCTGCAAAACGGCATCAGGCAGCCTGCCAGAGCAAAAGGGCCACCTGACCCAGGAACCCAGTCCTTCGGGTGGCCGACCTGCATAGTTGAGACACCAGGACTGGAGTGGTGATCGAGGAGGCAGCCTACCCACTGGGAGGTTTAAAGGTGGGTGGCCGGACCTGGGAAGGGAGACCCCAGCGGCTACTGGTGGCAGGACCTGGTGGACCACGGCGAAGCAAGGCAGAGGAGGAAGGGACACCCTGAGGTTCTCAGGAAGGGAGGACAAGACCTTGCTATCCCCAAGCTGGCCGGCTGCACCCTTGGTGGTCCCAGCTTGGGACTGGAGCTCAGCTGCACCCATGGTGAACCTGGGCTGGGCCATGGCTGCACCCGCGGTGGTCCCGGCCTAGGACAACGTAGCACCAGTGGTGACCCCAATCTGGGGCCTCATTGCTCCCATGGTGAGCCCCAATTGGGTCAGTGTTGCACCCACGGTGGACCATGACCGAGCCATGGTTGCACCCATGGTGGAGTCCAGCTGGACCCCTGCTGCACCTGTGGTGAGACCTGGCTGGGCCACTGCTGACCTCAATGCCGTCTTGACCCTGGGCAAGCCGACCCATACAAGAACCTGAGCCATGAGGTGATCGATCACAGGCACCCTTGGAGACCTGGACTGAAGCGGAACCCGACCCATGACCTTCGGCAGACAGGGAACTGGACCCATGGAGACCACAGCGGGGGTGGCAGCGGCCACAATAACCTCCAGTGGTGAGCCTGGATCCTTAGTCTCCTCCGGCGATGTGGCCCTCTCCCCGGTGGCCCGAAAGGAAGACTCGGACACAGAGGAGGAAGGGTCAGGGTCACCGGCAGCGGCGGAGCCCGGCAAGGCGAGCTCAGGTGCAGCATGCTGCTGCAGCTGGCTCTCCTCACCTAGAGCTAGGCAAAAATGTTCTATAATGGAAAGAAGGAAGACAAAAGAGAGCACTTGCCTAAACTCGAGCTCCACCACCGTCCAGGACGTCGCCGATCCGGGCGACGTTTCCACAGTCTCGGCCTCCTGGAGGGGCAGCTCAGGCATTGATTCTGCTGCGGCAGCCTCCGCAGTAGGCATGATGGTCCCTGCAGTCATTACTGTCTCAGCCGTCGTGACCCACGCTGGCGATTCCTCCGGCATGGCGGCTGATGTCAAGCTCACAGCTGCTGCGGGAAAGAAGTCCTCCCGGACTTCCAGCTCCTCCCAGACACCGCAGTCCGGCTCCAGTGCCAGAACAATTTCGGGAGAGAAGGGAGAGAGCACAGAGGGGGCAGATGAGCAGTTCATGGCCACAGCAGGTGGAGAGATCTCTGGGGACTGCACACCCAGAGACCCTCTACCAGGGATCAGGCAAGCATTCCCTACAATTTTAGGAACAAATGAAGAGATTACTTGCCTGCTCTCCTGGTCAATGATGTTTCCTGCTGCAGCTGGTGAGGCATCACTCCTTGCAATGGCTGTGGCGGGACTGGACTCCTCCAAAAGTTGTGGAGAAGCCTCCCAAAATGGCGCTGGAGAGGGAGGGGTGGATGCCGAGTTCTCCACCTCCAAACGGCGATCCATCTCCGCCAGCATAGCCCACCTCTGTCTTTCCCAACCATCCACAGATGAAGCGAAACCATCCTCCGATTAAAGCCTCTGTTCCTCCTTCATAAGGCGGTCAATATTATCTATGATGGCTTGGCTGCGTTCCTCCAGACCTCCCCGGAGTTGAGCAGGCCCGAGCTCTGGAGACGAGGGTGGGGCTGGAGCACAAGAGCTAAGGAAGGAGGAAGGCTTCACTCAGCGCAAGCGCCTCTTCTGTGTCGGGGGCCACTCCAATGCAGGTGACTCCCTCCCGGACTCCTCTTCTCGCAGCAAAAGGATGAAATGGAGGATGTCCGCCGACTCTGGAAAAAACAGAAGGTCCGGACATTCCTCTAATACCTCCGCTGCACTATCCTGAGCTACACGAACTGCCTTAGAGGAATAACGCCCCTGAATCCCGGAGAAGACGTCCTCCAGATGGGCCAGTCCAAGCTGCGCTACGTTGCTGCAATAATCCACCATAACTCCAGCAGCAGGCAGGGAAAAACACACACACATAAAATTAAAAAAAAAAAAACACTACTTCACTGCTTGGGATCTTTGTTCGGTGGCGGCTTACTGTCATGTCCACTGCGTAAGTGTGCAGTGAACATATGAATTATGCAGCAAACATATGAATTAATGCAAGCCCAACTTGCAGTAAAGTAAGTGTGTTTATTAACAACTAGAAAAGCACTCGGAGAGCGCAGACCTCCGCCAAGCGCCACAGTTCCCCCCATACAGTCTTCAGATTCCTTGACCATGAAAACATATGACAAGCAGTGGTTCAGTAGTTATTCACGAAAATGGCATTTTCTGTAATGGTGGCCACAGTTCCCCCCATACAGTGTTTGTGTGTACGTTTTCAGATTCCTTGACCATGAAAACATATGACTAGCAATTGGATTGACAATGATAGGATTAGTGGTTCAGTAGTTATTCACGAAAATGGCATTTTCCATAATGGCGACCACAGTTCCCCCCATACAGTGTTTGTGTGTACGTTTTCAGATTCCTTGACCATGAAAACATATGACAAGCAATTGGATTCACAATGATAGGATTAGTGGTTCAGTAGTTATTGACGAAAATGGCATTTTCCGTAATGGCGGTTTAGCGCCACAGTTCTCCCCCCATACAGTGTTTGTGTGTACGTTTTCAGATTCCTTGACCATGAAAACATATGACTAGCAATTGGATTGACAATGATAGGATTAGTGGTTCAGTAGTTATTCTTGAAAATGGCATTTTCCGTAATGGCGGCCACAGTTCCCCCCATACAGTGTTTGTGTGTACGTTTTCAGATTCCTTGACCATGAAAACAAATGACAAGCAATTGGATTCACAATGATAGGATTAGTGGTTCAGTAGTTATTGACGAAAATGGCATTTTCCGTAATGGCGGTTTAGCGCCACAGTTCCCCCCCCATACAGTGTTTGTGTGTACGTTTTCAGATTCCTCACCATGAAAACATATGACTAGCAATTGGATTCACAATGATAGGATTAGTGGTTCAGTAGTTATTGAAGAAAATGGCATTTTCCGTAATGGCGGTTTAGCGCCATAGTTCCCCCCCTCCCCATACAGTGTTTGTGTGTACGTTTTCAGATTCCTTGACCATGAAAACATATGACAAGCAATTGGAATGACAATGATAGGGTTAGTGGTTCAGTAGTTATTCTTGAAAATGACATTTTCCGTAATGGCGGCCACAGTTCCCCCCATACAGTGTTTGTGTGTACGTTTTCAGATTCCTTGACCATGATAACATATGACAAGCAATTGGATTCACAATGATAGGATTAGTGGTTCAGTAGTTATTGACGAAAATGGCATTTTCCGTCAGTTCCCCCCATACAGTGTTTGTGTGTACGTTTTCAGACTCCTTGACCATGAAAACATATGACTAGCAATTGGATTCACAACAATTGGATTGACAATGATAGGATTAGTGGTTTAGAAGTTATTCACGAAAATGGCATTTTGGGTAATGGCGGTTTTCTTGTGGACGGTGATCCGGATCACCACCAAAATCTAATCATCTGTAGGATACCCCATTTCTGACAATCTGTAAAAATTTCATGAAAATCCGTCCATAACTTTTTGAGTTATCTTGCTAACAAACAGACAAACAAACAGACAAACAAACAGACTGACAAACCAACGCCGATGATCACATAAAAGGGGAAAACACAAAATGTCCATGTACAGTCCAAAACTGAGTTATAAAGATGAGACAACCGGCTACAAGCTGCAATGGCTAGGGAGAGATGCCCCAAGTGCTCCAGGCGGAACCGGAGCGGAGAGTAAGGGCATTAATTGAAAGGACGACTTACATGAATGTCGGAGTGCAAAAGCTCTTGAATACCACCATGCAGTCCAAAGGGAAGGGTACCAACGACAAGCAAGCCTGGATGTCCAATGTTGACTAAGCTGCCACACTGACTGATCACACTGCCCCACGTAAGTACACAGATCGCTAATGAGGGCAAGTGGATACAGCAGTGTGGCTGAGCAGGTGCATGAGTGACTGAATGTGTGTGTGTGTGTGTGTGTGTGTGTGTGTGTGTGTGTGAAAGGGTGTGCTGAGTGCGTGCATGCATGTGTGTAAATGTGTGTGGTGAAGACATGTCACAGTTTGGAAGTGCCAATCACTGTGAGCATTATGAATAAAATGAATGATTCTCGGGCCACAACAACACAAACACTCAGGAAGGCAGGAAAGCAATTATACACTTTATTAGACACAATGTTGAAATAGTTATAGACCACAACATTACCTAATAAGAATCATAAATTCCCAATGTGCACAGTTTAAAAAACTAACCCCTCAATAAATACTATAAATACCATAAATACCCTAAAATGCACACAAGGAAAAAAGCAATACAATTCTCATTCATATAAAAGTCACTTCCTACTGTTAACCTTTCCTGCTTTGGTCTCCTAACCGTGGTTGGGGGACACAGGGGAGATCTGTCGTCTCCAGGGCTGGAGGCAGCTTTTCCTCTGGGGTCAACTCCCGAGAAAACCTCATGCTTGTTAAAAACCGTATGGTGGTACACAGAAGAACAGGCCATTTTTGCTGAAGAGTTGGGGCTTTATTAACAGACTTGCACTGTTATTAGCAGCAATTCTAGCTCGCTACCTGCTCCCATCGCCTCTCTCTCTACTCACCCGCACACTTCACACCCACCGTCCGCTCCACGGGGCCATTCACAAAAGGGCGGGGGCGCGCCTCAGCTACGTGCACGCACTCACTCACTCACTCACTCACTCACGTTCACGCACTGAGCTGCCCTATCTAAACACATGAGTTAGACACATCTTACAACACTACCCCCACCATGGACTGGCAATTAACATTAATTCCATTCCATCTAAATAATACAAAACTGGTACACACTCTCTACATTCGTAGGCCTAGCAGTAGCAGTAGCAGTGTCCAATATATAACATGAATTCAAATAGGTAGGTAGGTTATACTATAATAACGAGCGTCTATGCAGTGATAAAATTAGCTCATTTAGCAGTGAAAACATGAGGGACAAATACATTGAAATACAATTGTTTCTAATTAAGCAAGGAGTACATTACACTTTTAAAACCTATTCCTTGGCGACCGGGAGTAATACTGACCAACTAATCAGAATACAATACATTCAAATGAAATAAAGTGCATGTAGGTATATGAAAGCATTGTCTCTTCAGCTTTTAAAAAAAACAACAACAAACAAACGTATAGAACACTATAACTAGACTAGAGTCCAAAAAATTGTAAACTGGAGAGTCCCTAGTGCAAATATGAACTGCTACAGTTGGCTCACTCAGTAACCCAGTCCCCGTAATGGTCCGGTCCTCTGCGCCGACGTTTGGGCCGTGACATGTGCTGAGCCTGATGGCGTGGTTCTCCCATCGCACCCCCACCATGGTCAAATATCACATGGGAAGGAGTGGGTGGAAGAGACCCGATCACATTGGGAACATTAGCAGGTGGAGTAGACAGCCGGGAATTGCTGGGGCCATCACTGGAGGCAGTAGCGAACAAGTCATACAGGCTGAGGTCCTGGTCTGCTGGGTCCCCGTCCACAGCCGGTGGCAAGATCTCAGAAGGTGTCCAGTTCTGGGCTTAGTCCAGGACCCAAGTGTTGTCCAGCTGCTCATGGCTGCGGTAGTGTTTCAGTTGGTCATGGTGGACGACTTTGACTTTGGCTCTGGGGCTCTTTTGGATCCGATAGACTAGATCATCCAACTGTCCCATAACAAAGAAGGGTCCTTCGTAGGAGGGGAGGAACTTTTTGACTCTGTTTTTGACATGCCGTGTTCCTTTGATGAGGTACCACACTGCGTCTCCAACTTTGTACTGTGTGTGGCAAGCGTTTTTGTCATATTGTCTTTTTGCACGTGTGACTGACTCACCCAGGGCTTCTCGAGTAATGTTGTGAGCCAGCTCCAGCCGCTCACGTATTTGTTGCACGTACTCTGGGGCTGAAGGTGCATGGTCAGAGTCCGTGGCCAGACCGTCTACAAGGTCCACTGGCTCATTTATTTCACGTCCAAACATCATATAGTTGGGGGTGAAACCAGTAGCACTGTGCTTGGTCGCTCTGTAGGCCATAACTGCATATGAGGTCATCAGGTCCCAATCCCAGGGGCAGCGCTCTGCAGTAGAGGCCAGGATCTTTTGAAGTGTGGCATTGAAACGCTCAACCTGGCCATCTGACTGTGGTCTGAATGGCGTAGTGTGGGTTTTCTCAATGCCAAATAGACGGCACATTTCTTGAAACACCTCTGACTCAAAATTGCGCCCTTGTGTAACCCTTGCCTTACGTTAATTAGGTAAAAGAAATTATTAGTGTAGACCAGTTGCTAGGTTTGTAAGGATTACAATAGGGAATTAAAATGAGTGTGGAATGAAATAGCTGGAGGCAAGAAATGAGCAATAATGGCTGTTATTTTTAAAGATAAAGAAAACAAAAATAACAATTCACAAATACACAATAATAGCAACGGCCGGCATGAAATAAAACCCCCAAAATATCCTACTGAGCTCAGTATTTGTTTGTCTTTTTGTTTTAGTCGTTTGACCAGTCAAGATATCTTGTATTTCCAAGTTCAGGTTTCTTTTCCTCTTTTAAAGCGGCGGCTTAAGTTGTTATCACTTTGATTTTTTGTGCACTGGAGACAGGAAGGATGTTCTTCAATCGAGATCTTGGTTCAGGTCTCGGTTCAGGCCTTGGTTCAGGTCTCGGTTCAGGTCTCGGTTCAGGTCTCGGGTCAGGCTCGCCATCTCCATCCGGAGAGAATCCAGGATCCAGAAGATTCTTAATCGGCAACAAAAAAACCTAGCCTGCACAACAATAATGATATTATTGTATTCAGCTAAAGTAATTCATTTTTCAATCTCTTCTCATATAACACTATAGCTTAGTGTTTAAATTCTTCTCTCACACTACTATTGTTACAATCCAGTAATATAGTAATATCTTACATTCCACATTTCATATCTTACATGCATGGGTTTTTTTTTTTCTCAAAATCTCTCTGGTAGTACATGAAATACTTTTTCTTCTCATGTAACCAAGTAAATGAATTTCTCTTTTTATCTCTACATCATTTAACCATGAAATTATGATTAATATTTTTAACCTTTTCTTTGTAAATAATGAAATGAAATACAATTAATTTATCACATGACCAGGGAATATACTGTCCCATTACTTCCAATATTCCCTTTTAAATTCAGTAAAATCCTGTCTGAGCTACTGGGTTTAGCATAACTTATGAATTTACATAGAAACAAACAAAATATGCTTTTAGCATCAAACTACACATTATATTTGACCAGAAATAGCACAAAAAGAACCAAAAATATTTCAGCATACTGTTGTGAACTGAAATCACATTTAGAAAAACCATACAGAAACAAAAATAGCCTTTTCCATTGCTTTTAAACAGAAAAAATCCACTTGCGATTAGCATTAGCATAACGCTAACATTAGCATGGCGCTAGCATGCTTCCTTTAGCACACACTTGGTTTTCACTCACCAAGATGAGGTATCAGCGTGAACACAGCAAGGAACACAGCTACACGGTCTCTCAAGCTCGTGCTCCCATCAACTTAAGACAATAAAGGTTTCAAATTAGCATTTGGACAGTGTTTAGATTTATTTATAGCACTTTTCTATATTAAACTCACCAAGACGACCCACAGGTTTTTACACGGACCGTCTACAGCCTCTCTCGTTCATTCTCAGAGTGTAAAAGACTGAAAAACGGGTACGTGACTCAGCACTCTGCTCGGAAGGCGGGACTAATATCGCTCTTAACAAATAAAAAGGTCAAGATCACCCAACGTGACCATGAAACAGGAAAATAAAAGCTGGATAACGAGGATGACACTTCCTCTTTTCAAAATACACGTTTTTCAAAATAAAATCACACAAATGCATTAACACAAATGAAATGTGAAAAAAAGGGTCATTTTCTCAGCTGGGTTACACCCTCCCGCGCTAAATATCATGCACGTCTCGGTGCATGTGTAACCAAGACTGTCCATCATTAGTATTTAGAAACTCTGAGAAGGCTGTACTCAAACCTTGAAAAGGGGACTTAACAACAGTTACTAGAGGATTTCCTAATTCAGGATACTCAAGTCTTTTTG
This sequence comes from Pholidichthys leucotaenia, assembly GCA_020510985.1. NCBI lineage: Eukaryota > Metazoa > Chordata > Actinopteri > Cichliformes > Pholidichthyidae > Pholidichthys > Pholidichthys leucotaenia. The sequence goes on along the minus strand of CM035849.1, from coordinate 69,213,129 downwards.
GAAATTGTCTGATTCTTTCAGATCGTTGCATTGGTTGAGTTGTAATGGGATCATTATTGTCCATTTCATCAGGTAAATCATTTGATTGGTGTTTTTGTTCCTCGACTGAATTGTCAGAAGGTTCTTCTAGTATTGTTACTGTTTCATTTTCCACAGGTTTGTCATTTTCAGTATTGTCTTCATCCAATATGTTTTCCACAAGGTTGTCAATTTCAGTATTGTCTCCATCCGGTATCATTTCCACAGGTGAATCATAGGAAAATTCAATCTCATTTGCATTATGCTCCATATCCGGTTCTGCATTGGCAGCGGTTTCAGGTAAGTCACAATCAGGTGGGTTTGTCATTTCCGGTGTTTGCAAAGGTTTTGGATACTCATGTACAGTAGTAAATCTGGTTATCTCTTCACATGGGGAATCCTCAGCCCACGGAATCAAAAATTCATTTTCAATTTCAGTTAATTCTTCGTGATCACTGTTCTCTGTAACAGTTGTTTGGCGCATCTTAGGACGGTGAATAGGCTCTGGCTCAGGTGTTTCTGCTGTGGCAACAGGGAGGAAACTGCAGGAAAGCAAAAGGTCTCTGTGAAAAGTTCTTGAGGGACCTTGCTTTGACTCGGGTTTAACCGTGTAAATGGGTAAATTACCTGCACGTTTGACTACCACATGAATGTCGGCCTCCCATTTATCAGCAAGCTTATTTTTTCCACGCAGTCTCACATTTCTAACTAAAACCCTATCCCCAGGTTCAAGTTCAGAAACAGTGATTTTGCGGTCAAACCTGGCCTTGTTCTTGTCTGCAATCTTTTGTGCATTTTGTGAAGCTAACTTATAGCTTTCTTCGAGCCTTTTCTTGAGATTTTCAACGTATTGCAAGTGAGTAACTTTATGATCTTTGTTGAGAGGAAGTTCGAACACTAGATCAACTGCCAATCTGGGTTTTCTACCAAACATTAGTTCGTAGGGAGTAAACCCGGTTACATCACTGCGTGTGCAGTTGTATGCATGTACTAATGGCATAACATAGTCTTTCCAGTGGGACTTTTGTTTGGACTCAAGTGTTCCTAACATACTCAGTAGCGTTCGGTTGAATCTTTCAGTGGGGTTACCCCTGGGGTGGTATGGGGTTGTTCTTATTTTCTTTATGCCTGAGATCTCACAAAGGTCTTTTATTAGTTTTGCCTCAAAATCAGGACCCTGATCACTGTGCAGGTGCTCAGGTATACCGTAGTGAACAATGAATTGGTCCCACAGGCACCTGGCAACCATTTTGGACCTTTGATTTGGGGTAGGCAATGCAAGGGCAAATTAAGTAAAATGATCAGTCATTACGAGAATATTGCTGGTATTGCTACTGTCTGGTTCCAGACTGAGAAAGTCCATGCAGACTAGCTCTAAAGGTCGTGTGGTGGTTATGTTGACCAGGCTAGCCGCTTTTTCAGGAGGACTCTTTCTTCGTATGCACCGATCACATGTTTTTACTTTCTGCTCAACATCTGTTGCCATATGTGGCCAATAGAATCGTGTTCTGACCAGATCAAGGGTTCTGTCAATACCTAAGTGGCCCATATCATTGTGCAAACTTTGGAGTATGGGAGCTCTGAGCTCCTCAGGAAGAACGAGCTGGTGGGTCACTTGGTCTCCATTTTGTCTTTTTCTGTACAACACTTCATTGTACATCTCCAATTTATTGAGTTCTCCGAGTAAAAGAGGGAGATCTGGGAGTTCTTTTCTAGCAGTCGGTGGGGGTGTTTGGCCATGTTCAATTTGTTCAATAACCTGCTCTTTCCTGGACTGGACATCGTTAACGAGTTCACCATGAGGACGTCTAGACAACCCATCTGCGTCTAGGTTTTGCTTGCCTGCTGTATACTGTAACTTAAAGTTGTAGTTAGACAAAGCTGCAAGCCACCTGTAGCTTGTGGCGTCTAATTTAGCCGAGGTCAATATGTATGTGAGTGGGTTACTATCTGTAACTACCGTGAACTGACCACCATACAAATAATCATGAAACTTTTCAGTTACTGACCATTTGTGCTGCACGGTGGCGCAGTGGTTAGCACCGCGGCAGCACAGTTTACTCTCGGCCGGGGGATCGCGGGGATCATGAGATCGTGGGTTCGATCCCTGCCCCCAGCCAACAGTGATCTGTGTGGAGTTTGCATGTTCTCCCCGTGTTTGTGTGGGTTTACTCCTGGATTTCTCCGGTTTCCTCCCACATGCCAAAAACATGCAGGTTAGGGAGTTAAGGGGCGCTTGCGCACGCAGCGACCGGCAGCTGGTGGCTTGTCACCAGACTGCAGAACAAATCTACCTACGGGTACAAAACAAGCCCCCCCCCAAAAAAAAAAAAAAAAAAATTAGAGCTAAAAACTCTAACTTGTGAGCTGGATAACGTGCTTCACTCCTTGATAACCCATGACTGGCAAAAGCTATGGCCCTAAGCTGACCGTCCTGCTCCTGATAGAATGCTGCACCTAAGCCGGTGGTACTGGCATCGGTATGGAGTATGTAAGGCAGCTTCGGGTCTGCAAAGCCTAAGATAGGAGCTGATGTTAACTTTTCAATGATGGAGTCGAAAGCTTTTTGACAGTCTGTGGTCCATCGACTCTCAAATGGCAGTTTGGGATCAAGGTAGGTTTGGTCGGTGACTTTGGATTTTGACCTTTTGTTGAGTGGCGGGTAACCGCGTGTGAGGTCATTAAGAGGGCGTACTATGGACGAGTACCCTTCAATGAAGCGTCTGTAGTACCCTGAGAACCCTAAAAAGGATCTCAGTTCCTTGAGATTCTTAGGCTGTGGCCAGGTCTTAAGGGCCTGAATCTTTTTGGGATCTGTCTCGACACCGCTTTCGGAGATTACATGACCTAGGTACCGGACTGTTGTTTGGAAAAATTTACATTTTTCCAGCGATAACTTTAGCCCGTACTTTTTAAGACGATGAAGTACCCGCATGAGTCGCCATTCATGTTCTTCCAAACTATTTGAAAAGATGATGAGATCATCTAGAAAGACTAGCACCTCATGTAAGTTCATTTCATTGAGGCAGCGCTCCATGAGCTGCTGAAAAGTGCTTGGGGGGTTGAACTTCCAGAATCCAACGGGTGTTACAAAAGCGGTCTTTTCTTTGTCTGCTTCTTCTACCTCAATCTGGTAATATCCAGACTTAAGATCGAGGACTGTAAACCACTTGGATCCTGTGAGCGCCGAGAACGTCTTCTCTAGATTTGGGAAAGCTTAAGAGTCTTTTCTTGTTTGCAAATTGAGTTTGTGAAAGTCTATACATAGACGCACATCATTGTTTCGCTTCCTCACCACGACAATGGGGGACGAGTAGGGAGACTGGGACTCTCTTATCACACCTGCAGCGAGCAGCTCTTGAAGGTGTTTACGCACTGCCTCAAGGTCTTGAGGGTGTATAGGGCATGCACGGTGCTTAAAGGGAGTCGGATCGTGAAGATTGATGGAATGTTTCACTTTGCTCGTACACCCAAAGTCCAAATCATGGAAAGCGAATACTTCCGGGATGTCATTTTGTTGTTTGGTTATTCGCTCTTTCCACTCCTGTAGAATTGGTGAGTCACCAAAGTTGAAACTCAGTTGTGTCTTGTTTGTAGTCGACTCATTTGCACTGATGACATCGTACTGGGACAGGATACAATGGAAAGCTCCAAGTTCTGCGATGACACAAGTGGACGGAATTGTGACATCTTGCTCTGTTTCGTTTGTAATCATTACAGGCACTTTGTGTGGAGCTCGGGAAGGAAGTGTTATCAGGCAAGTTTTAACACAAAGGCCACCAGGCAAGGAAGACTGAGAGGGGTGTTCAACTATAGCACAGGTGTCTGAAGTACCGTGAACATTGGCAGAACCCTCTAAAACTACAGTTTTACCTGCTGGAACTACAGCTGGAGCTTTGCCTGACAAGGTAACTAATCCAATGTTCCCATCTTTGTTCTTTGTATGTCTTAGTTCGAGAGTTTACAACAGTGTCCTAAAACCGTAAGGACTAGGTAAGTAATCAGGAGTCTTGATGTCTAAATACTTTTCAGAAAGAACATCAAGTGTGTTTGTTCCCACTAACACTGGTGTCTGACTACAAGGATTGACATCTGGAACAACGAGAGCTAAGGTTGGTATGTCAATCTCTGTGTATAAGAAGTCTTTTGGAAAGGTAATACACATCTCTATATAACCTAAATAGGGGACGGGCTGACCTGCAGCACCCTCTACTTCTAAAAGGTCATAGAGTGGTTTAAGATTTTGATCGGGAAAGTTCTGTTTGTAAAATGACTCGGTGACTGTAGTCACTTGTGACCCTGAGTCGAGAAGACAATGCACATTAACATCAGAAATCCTAACTACAGCTGTGCATTTGGAGCCAACTAACCCTTTTGGCAGACTATACTTAGGTGAGTTAGTAACAGACTGCTTAACCACTTGCACTCCGGGCAATTTTCCTAAAAATGCCCAAAAATAACGTGCCCAAAGTAAATCGAAAGCTGTTATTCAACCCTTTGCAGCATCTTCATGGGGTTGGTCTCATTTAAAAGAAAACACTTTGAATTTTTTTAGCAAAAAAAACATAATCTCTCTACGTGCTCCGGCCACTGAGTTACAGTCATCTAAACATACTGAACTTGAAGAAAAAAAAATTGGACACAGTGTTTTTTTGGATACAAATGCTTTTAAATAACACACAGCTGTCCGATCCGGCTGGAAAATGCAACAGAAATGTAGAACCAAGTGTTATCCAGCTGAGATCCAAATTTGGTAACAATACCACCAAAAATGAATATTTCACACAGCTTTGTTCTCAGGCTGTTCCCAGGCGTTATGGAACTGTGCCAAATGGCACAGTTTGGAAAAACGTCTGTAACTTTTGAATAATTCAATGTAGAATCTTCATTTTAGGCTCTATTGAAAGGTCACACTCAGGGCTGTGTCTGTGTGTGTGTGTGTGGGCGGGGGGTCGTTCCCCCCCCCCCGCTACCAAGGACCAAATTCGGCCCTCGCTACATGACGGAATACACTTTTTTTTTTTCCTTGCATGTTTTCACAGCGGCTCCCCCCCCCCTCGCTACTGTGTGTGTGTGTGTGGGGGGGGGAACCGTGAACGGACCGTGAACGCCCCCCCCCCCTCGCTACAGAAGAGGGCCATCGCTACATGATGGAATAGACTGATATGCTTCCCCCCCGCGGACCGGGGAGCGTTCGGACCGTGCCCCCCCCCCCCGCTCCTCTTCTGCAGCGGGGTGGGGGGGGGGGCGTTCACGGTCCGAACACGGCAAATGAACCGTTTATCGCGGCGCAAGCACTTCGTATTTCGTGAGCAGTACAGTTGTAATTTACCGATTGGTCAAAAGTCATTTTTGGATTACAGTTTTCAGGGATAAATAATAATTTAGCTTATAACACCTTACCTCTTCAAAGCAGCAGAGTCGTGGCGAACAGCTCTTCCCACGCGTCAGACGAACGCGACGCTGCTCCGCTCGTGGATCCCGATCAATATAATTCCATTATTGCCATTTTGGTGAATGATTTACGACTTTTGTCGTCGGCCTCCCTCTATTCTGCTGGAATGAGTGCAGGTCCCACTTGTGGGTGTTCTCCATGCTGCTGGGTGAGCCTGGGTCTGTAGGAGATTCGTACAGAGTCCTTCTGCAGCAGTAAATATCGCTTCACCCAGCCAGAATTTCTGTGCTTCAATTGGCTCCTGCGTTCACAGTAGGCGGGTCCTCCTTCCTAGATTTTCATTCATTGGTTCTTCAAGGTTTCAGAAACCCAATTCAAGGCTCTTATTAGTCGAATGAGAGGTCAATCAGATGAACTAATCTGTTCGCGGCTGTCTCTGCAGTTTTTTTTTGAGTGGCGCTTGGACGCTACTACATCACCATCACCACCATCATGCGTCATGCGCACGAGGGCGCACGAGCGCGCTCTCGCGCGCCCTCGTGCGTCATAGGACGCAGAGACTTGCCCGCCCGCGGAACAACGGAGCGCAAGTGGTTAAGGATAGTGCGTTGCTTGTACTTAGTGGGACATGATTGTCTGGCTACAGTCTCCATTTGCCCCGTAATAGAGACTGTTCTTAGTTTAACCGGTCTTTATTAGCTGCGGGATTTTCAGACTCCCATCTCTTGTTTCTCTTTAAACAGCTTACGCTTTTCGGTAACTAAAGCTGGGTTTGGTTCGTTTTCGCAGTTCGGCTTGATGTGGCCATCCTCTCCACATTGGAAACAGTACCACGGTTTGGGTGGGGTACTTTGAGTTTTGACCATTTGTCCCGTGGGTTCCTTTGTCACTTTATTCGGCTTTTGTTTCTCTTTTGGCTTTGTACTGGGTGTACTTTTTGAGTTTTGAGCTTTTGGTTTTGCAGTTAGTTTTACTAGTTGAGTTTGAATTTCTGCAACTTCTTTTGAGAGTTCTTGAACTGAGTTTAACGTGATATTGTTCTCATTTTCATCTGAACTGCATTGCATAGTTTGCACGTGGGATGTCAATTTTTGTTTTGAACTGCTCAAATGTTGTCTCATTCGCAAGTTTTTGGCAGCATTTTGGGCTTCTTCAGTACGTAGCAAGAGAAGCAAATCAGGAAAAGTTGGGGGATTTGTTCATTTTTGTTTTAACTGAAGTGCAGTTAAAAGAGAATCATCCCAACAACCTGGACAAAACTGTGTGACAAGCAGCTTGCCAAAATCCTGGCTTGAAGCACCACCACACTTTACAGTGTGAGTCAAAGCTACTTGAAGATGTTGTAGGTATGACGAGGGTTTCTCACCTGCGTTTTGGAAGGTGTCAAGAAACTTGGCATAAAGCTCTCCGCTATCTTGAACTGTACCATAAGCAGAATCTAACAGCTGAAGGTATTCTGATGGTGAGCTGTTGGGGTTCAAGTGCTTGACAACATCAGCTGCTGGGGGTAAAAGAGACTCAATGATCTTTCGGGATTGTTGCAGTTTGGACATAGCAGGATCAGTCAAGATTAATTCTACACTGGATCGCCAAGTATCATAATCTGGCTCATAAGTTGGTCGGAGGTCTTTGCCAGAAAAAGCTCTGAGCTTTTGTGAAAACGGCTGCACGGAAAAATCTTCCCTTTTTACAATGTGCTCAACTACCACACGTTGCACTTCTGGGGGATTTAAATCATGTGCAGAAATGGTGGGCATACTTCCGAGCTGGGGTACTCGCAGTGTGATTTGACTGGTTAGTTGGTTGTGCACCTTGAACACTGGGCTCAGCTGCAGAAGGCTGAGGTTGAGGTTCATCCAAGAAAGCTTCTGGTAAGTTATCAGATAACTTAACTTGCTCTGATTGATCATTTTCATATTCTTTGATTGATTCAGAAATCTGTGAGATCATGTCTTTCAGAACATCTGCAAAATCTCTCCACTCATCTTCGCTAGGTTTTTAATGTCAGTGAGATATGACTTGGTCGTATCGTTGCCCACACAGTGCGTGTAAACACTGGCAAGGGATTTGTATCATATAGCTGGCTCCACTATCAGATACATGGGTACATGGCAATGGGTCAAGAGCTTCAACAGCAATACCCGAGTTATACTCACAAATAGCACTGTGGGAAAACTCAGACTTACTATCTGCTACTTTTATGACTCTTGAAATCGATCCATACCGTTTCAAAAACTCAGTCACTTCATCAAGTTGCTCATCTGCAGCGATTTCACTCACTAGCACTGCATTTGGAACTTTCACAGATTCACGCTCAACAATATCCATTTTGGGTACGTTATAGGCTTGAAATAACGTAAGGGAAAGAAGAAAAAGGCTCCTGACTGGGCTCGCCACAGCTTATTGTAACCCTTGCCTTACGCAAATTAGGTAAAAGAAATTATTAAATGTTGACCAGTTGCTAGGTTCGTAAGGATTACAATAGGGAATTAAAATGAATGTGGAATGAAATAGCTGGAGGCAAGAAATGAGCAATAATGGCTGTTATTTTTAAAGATAAAGAAAACAAAAATAACAATTCACAAATACACAATAATAACAACGGCCGGCATGAAATAAAACCCCCAAAATGTCCTACTGAGCTCAGTGTTTGTTTGTCTTTTTGTTTTAGTCGTTTGACCAGTCAAGATATCTTGTATTTCCAAGTTCAGGTTTCTTTTCCTCTTTTAAAGCGGCGGCTTAAGTTGTTACCACTTTGATTTTTTGTGCACTGGAGACAGGAAGGATGTTCTTCAATCGAGATCTTGGTTCAGGTCTCGGTTCAGGTCTCGGGTCAGGCTCGCCATCTCCATCCGGAGAGAATCCAGGATCCAGAAGATTCTTAATCGGCAACAAAAAAATCTAGCCTGCACAACAATAATGATATTATTGTATACAGCTAAAGTAATTCATTTTTCAATCTCTTCTCATATAACACTATAGCTTAGTGTTTAAATTCTTCTCTCACATTACTATTGTTACAATCCAGTAATACAGTAATATCTTACATTCCACGTTTCATATCTTACATGCATGTTTTTTTTTTCTCAAAATCTCTCTGGTAGTACATGAAATACTTTTTCTTCTCATGTAACCAAGTAAATGAATTTCTCTTTTTATCTCTACATCATTTAACCATGAAATTATGATTAATATTTTTAACCTTTTCTTTGTAAATCATGAAATGAAATACAATTAATTTATCACATGACCAGGGAATATACTGTCCCATTACTTCCAGTATTCCCTTTTAAATTCAGTAAAACCCTGTCTGAGCTACTGGGTTTAGCATAACTTATGAATTTACATAGAAACAAACAAAATGTGCTTTTAGCATCAAACTACACATTACATTCGACCAGAAATAGTGCAAAAAGAACCAAAAGTACTTCAGCATACTGTTGTGAACTGAAATCACATTTAGAAAAACCATACAGAAACAAAAATAGCCTTTTCCATTGCTTTTAAACAGAAAAAATCCACTCGTGATTAGCATTAGCATAACGCTAACATTAGCATGGTGCTAGCATGCTTCCTTTAGCACACACTTGGTTTTCACTCACTAAGATGAGGTATCAGCGTGAACACAGCAAGGAACACAGCTACACGGCCTCTCAAGCTCGTGCTCCCATCAACTTAAGACAATAAAGGTTTCAAATTAGCATTTGGACAGTATTTAGATTTATTTATAGCACTTTTCTATATTAAACTCACCAAGACGACCCACAGGTTTTTACACGGACCGTCTACAGCCTCTCTCATTCATTCTCAGAGTGCAAAAGACTGAAAAACGGACTCAGCACTCTGCTCGGAAGGCGGGACTAATATCACTCTTAACAAATAAAAAGGTCAAGATCACCCAACGTGACCATGAAACAGGAAAATAAAAGCTGGATAACGAAGATCACACTTCCTCTTTTCAAAATAAACGTTTTTCAAAATAAAATCACACAAATGCATTAACGCAAATGAAATGTGAGAAAAAGGGTCATTTTCTCAGCTGGGTTACACTTGGTCGCTGTGGAAAGAGTGAGGCATTCCGAAGCGGCACACCCATTCTGTTGCAACAACGCGTGCCACGGTGACAGCCTTTTCGTCTGGGATAGGAAATGCTTCGGCCCATTTTGTGAAATACTCCTGTATTACAAGCACATAGCTGTTTTTGCATTCTGTCTCATTGAGTGGGCCCATAATGTCCAGTGCAATGCGCTCCATGGGGGCTCCGACCCTAACAGTTCCCATAGGCACTTGTGGCGTTTTGTGGGGTCTGGCTCTGCATGCACAGTTGGTACAAGTCCGGCACCAGAGGGCCACGTCTTCTCTCATGTGGTACCAGTAGTTTCTGGTTTGAAGTCTGGCCACAGTCCGTTCAATACCAAAATGTCCACCTATTTTTTTTTTTTCTCTCTCGGCGCCACACGAGTAGGCTGCCTTTTGCAACAGCGGCTCGATTCCGAGTCTTTTTCCCTTCCTCTCTCTTTTGAGCCGTCTTTTTTTTTTCACCCCACTTATATCACGGACACACAGATCGTCCCAAATGTCTCCTAAGCTGGTGGACGGAGCCACTTTTTATAGCAGGATACAATACAGCAGGGAAGAGCTGCTAGCATTCAACCGCCACCCGGTCCCATTGGAAAAACTCGACATACCGAGAGAACTGAGGCGAAAACGCCACGGCTGCCGGGCTGGAGTAAGGCGGAGGACAAAAAATATAAGGTACAGACCCTCCCTTCCATCTGTTGTCATGGGAAATGTACGGTCGATACTGGGAAAGGTAGATGAGCTAGCGGCTATCTCCCGTTACGATAGCACATACCGGGAGTGCTCTCTCCTTTTGTTTACTGAGACGTGGCTAACTGAACTAGCAGTAGATGCTAACATTGAGCTGGAGGGTTTTCACATGATACGAGCTGACCGAACACCAGACAGTGGCAAAGCAAGGGGCGGTGGAGTGATAATGTATGTTAACAACAACTGGTGCAGACCGGGACATATCACTGTTAAACAACGACACTGCAGCAAAGACATTGAGTTGCTAGCTGTTAGCATGAGGCCTACATATCTCCCGAGAGAACACTCACACGTGATCTGCACTGTTGTTTATGCAAATCCGACGGCGAATGCTGGGACAGCGCGTGACGTCATCCATTCAGTAACCAGCAGGCTGCAGACAGAACACCCAGATGCTCTTCTCCTCATCTCAGGCGATTTCAACCATGTTTCACTATCTCCCATTCTACCCACGTTCACTCAGTATGTCACATGCCACACTAGAGACAATAAAACACTGGATTTATTCTACGCAAACACTAAGGAGGCGTACACCTCATCACAACTCCCCCCACTCGGGAGATCGGATCACAACTTGGTTCATCTCCGGCCGGTGTACAAACCCCTAGTGCACAGACAACCTCCGGCCATGCACACTGTGGAGTTATGGTCTGAGGAGACAATGGACACTCTGAAGGACTGTTTTGAAGCCACCGCCTGGAAGCAGCTCTGCGATCCACATGGTGAGGACATCGATGGCCTCATTCACACCTTCACGGGCTACCTCAGCTTCTGTGTGGACAAATCCGTTCCCACCAAGACCATACGGCGTCACTCAAACAACAAACCCTGGATCAACCCTGAGATAAAAACACTTCTGAGAGAGAAGAAGAGGATCTTCAGGTCGGGGAACAGGGAGATGCTGAAGTCCGTACAGAGGGAGCTGAGGAGAAAGATCAGAGAAGGCAAGGACAGCTTCAGGAAGAAGATGGAGGACAAGCTGCAACAGAGCGACATCAGCGGGGTCTGGGGAAACCTCAAAACCATCTCGGGGCTCCAGAATACCTGCCACGGGGGGCAGGGAGTGGGCGAACAACCTGAATCTGTTTTTCAATAGATTTGACCAATCGCCCTCCCCCCTGTCTGCACAACAACCACTGCTGCCTCTAAAGAAATCAAGTCCTGCTGCCCACTCCCCACTCCACCAACACCCCCCCACTCCCAACACACAGCCCCCCATCCTGACCCTGACCAGGACCCAGGTGAGGACGGAGCTGAGGAAGATCAAAGCGAGGAAGGCGCCGGGACCGGACGGCATCAGCGCAAAGCTCCTCAAGTCCTGTGCAGACCAGCTGTATGGGATTGTGACGTATATCTTCAACATGAGCCTGAAACTGGGGAGGGTACCACAGCTGTGGAAAACATCTTGTGTGGTACCTGAACCAAAAACTTCCCACCCCAAAGACCTGAACAGCTACAGACCGGTGGCCTTGACGTCCCACTTGATGAAGACCCTGGAGAGACTGCTCCTTGCTCACCTCCGCCCCCTGGTGGAACCAGCGATGGATCCACTCCAGTTCGCCTACCAGCATGGCATTGGGGTGGAGGATGCGGTGATCTTCCTCCTTCACCGTTCTCTGTCCCACCTGGAGAAGCCCGGGAATATGGTGAGGATCATGTTCTTTGACTTCTCCAGTGCTTTCAACACCATCCAACCGATGATCCTGAAGGACAAGCTGCTGCGCGCAGGGGTGGACCAGCACCTGTCATCATGGATCCTGGACTACCTCACGAACCGGCCTCAGTTTGTGAGAACCCGGGACTGTGTGTCCGACACGATCATCAGTAGCACGGGGGCCCCCCAGGGAACGGTGCTGGCTCCCTTCCTGTTCACTCTTTATACTGCGGACTTCTCACACAACACAACACACTGCCATCTATAGAAGTTCTCTGATGACTCTGCGATCGTTGGCCTCATCTCTAATGGAGATGAAGCTGAGTACAGAGGGCTTATCCAGGACTTCGTGGACTGGTGCCATCGGAACTGCCTCCAGATCAACGCGAGGAAAACTAAGGAGCTGGTGGTGGACTGCCGCAGGCATGGGCAGCCCCTCACAGCACCAGTAAATATACAGGGAACAGACATCGAGATGGTGGCATCCTATAAGTACCTGGGTGTTCATCTGAACAATAAACTAGACTGGTCACACAATACTGACGCACTCTACAAGAAGGGACAGCGCAGGCTGTTCCTGCTGAGGAGACTCAGGTCTTTTGGTGTACAAGGGGCGCTGCTGAAGTCATTCTATGACACGGTGGTGGCATCAGCCATCACTTTTGGAGTGGTCTGCTGGAGCAGTGGCATTACTGCAGCCGATAGGAAGAGACTGAACAAACTGATTAAGAAAGCTAGCTCTGTCCTGGGGCAGCGCCTTGATCCGATGGAGGAGATAGGAGAGAGAAGGACGGTGGCTAAACTGTCATCTCTGCTGGAGTCCGAGTTCCACCCTATGCAGGACATACTGGATGCACTGAGGAGCTCATTTAGCAGCAGACTACATCATCCCAGGTGCACAACCGAGAGGTTTCGTAGGTCCTTCCTACCAACGGCTGTCAGACTGTACAACCTAAGCAGGGCTGCTCGCAGAGATAGCAAAAAGACGTAACAAACTAATAGTTTTTTGAATGCAAAAGATGCAATAGACTTACACAATGGTCCCCTCCGGCATACAACTAGGAACATACCGGTCGCTATGGAGGGTGAGAATATGTATGGGCACATAATCATACCATGTAGGATAACTAAGTAGACGGTTATGCTGTTTCATCCCATCTAGCAACAATGCTCTGCACTGTGTGTGTTTATATATTTACATATTTATTCCATCTAGCTACAATGCTCAGCACTGGGTGTGTTTATATTTATATATATATATCTATATATTTATTCCATCTAGCTACAATGCTCCGCACTGTGTTTTTATATATCTACATATTATTCCATCTAGCTACATTGCTCCGCACTGCGTGTGTTTATATACTTGCATATTTATTCCACCTAGCTGCAATGCTCCGTACTGTGGGTGTTTATATATTTACATATTTATTCCATCTAGCTACAATGCTCTGCACTGTGTGTCTGTGTGTGTGTGTGTATATATATTTTATAGTAATATGTACATATGTATATTAGCTGCTCTTGCTTGCTTGTTTTTTTTCTTGCCTTCTGATTGTTGCTCTGAGTGTTGCTATCCCTGTGCTGTTGCAATCCTGGAATTTCCCCGTTGTGGGACTAATAAAGGCTTATCTTATCTTATCTTATCTTATCTTATCTTATTGGCCCCTCGTGCATCTGGCACATGACGTCGGGTTGCATTTTGCCTGGCAGGACAATTTGGGGGTAGTACTGTATGTCGTCCAAACAGTAAAAACGGTGGACCAGAACTCCATCTCGGAAATACAGTCTTTTCCATTGACTCCAGTATGTTTTAGTGGCTGGACTGCAAGGGGCGACTGTGGTCCAGGGAGGGCGCTCACTGCTGGCCTCTAACTAAGCTTTTATTGGTGCATTGTCTGTATCAGCGGCTTGGGCCTGGCACAACTCCTCCATAGTCCAGCCAGGAAACAGTGTGGTCTCATTTGTATTAGTCACATACAGTAAATTGTCTCTTTTAGTTTTAAAGTGTCTGTATTGGTAAAGCTGTCTGCACTTACCCCCACCGGACTCACAGCTGCAGTTGTAGGGCACATCTCTACCCCCACCGGACTCACGGCTGTAGTTGTAGGGCATGTCTCTACCCCACCGGACTCAGCGACAGGGAGCTGGTGTCGGAGTCCAATTCACACTGGATGGCTTGGTGACTTGTGGTTCTCGGCTGTGAGGAGGGGTCCTGCAGTTTACAAGGACAGGACTGGCGGCAAGGCCTGTGGGAGAGACTGTCAGCATTAGTGTGCAAGCGACCTGGGCGATGAATGATCTCAAACTCGTACTCTGCTAGCTTCTCAAGCCACCGGGCTAACTGACCTTCTGGCTCTTTCATTTGGGTTAACCAACGCAGGCTGCTGTGGTCGGTACGTACTTTGAAAGGTCGCCCAAGTAGATACTGCTGAAAATGTGATGTGAAATCGACAGTGGCTAGCAGCTCTCGTCTTGTAGTGCAATAGTTCTGTTCAGCTTTGGCTAGTTTGCGGCTGCCGTATGCCAACACATGTTCCGCGCCATCCTGCATCTGCGAGAGGATGGCGCCGATGCCTGTGTCGTTAGCATCGGTGTCCAAGATCATTTCACCATGGTGCAGTGGGTAGCCTAAGACAGGGGCTGTGGTGAGGTGGTGCTTGAGCGTGTTGAAAGCAGCTTGGTGTTCAGCGTGCCACTGGAAATGTGCGTTTTTCCTTGTCAGGTTGTGTAATGGTTCGGCAATGGAGGTAAAGTCTTTCACAAAGCTGCGATAGTAGGAGGCGAGGCCAATGAAACATCTGACCTCTTGGACCGATGTGGGAGTGGGCCAAGCTTGGACTTTGTGGACTTTATTGGGGTCAGTGGCTACACCATGCTCGGACACAATGTGACCTAGATAAGCAACTTGGCGGCAGAAGAGGCAGCATTTGGCTTGTTTTAGTTTGAGGTTTGCAGGTTTAAGTCTCTGGAACACCTGACTCAACTGCTGCAGCATCCCGGACACATCCTTGGCCAGCACGATGATGTCATCCAAGTAGACGAGGCAGGTCTCCCACTGCATGCCGGCAAGGACGCGGTCCATAAGGCGTTGGAACGTCGCTGGCGCATTGCATAACCCAAACGGCATAACGTTCCATTCAAATAGTCCATTTCGGGTGCAAAAGGCGGCTGCGCGGCGGGCTCTTGGAGTCAGCTCGACTTACCAGTAACCTGAAGCAAGGTCCAAGGTGCTGAACCATTTGGCGGTGGCGAGAGTGTCTAATGTGTCTTGGATGCGGGGTAGCGGGTACGCGTCAGTGATGGTGCAGTCATTGAGTGTTCTATAGTCTATTCAAAGGTGGTAAGTCCCATCATTTTTATGTACCATAACAATTGATGAGGCCCAACTGCTGTGGCTGCGGGTGGCGAGGCCATTCTGGAAGCTGTCACGGATCTGCTGGTCTACGTGTTGCTGCTTTTCCCCAGCCATGTGACGAGGGGGCTGCTTCACGGGAGCTCCAGGCCGGGTTATGATGTCGTGCTGCACAAGTCTTGTCTGTCCCAGGTAACCGGGCCCTCTGGAAAACACATTTTCATAGGCACACAACAGGTTAGACAGTTCAAGTTTTTCACTGTCATTAAGCTCGGTGGAACTCTGGGCATAGAGCTCCTGGAGGTGCTCTGGGACCGCAGGGGAGCTAGCTGGGAAGTCTGCCACTGTGGAGACAGTGGGCGGGGGAAGAGCTCCAGCTCGCTGGAGGAGGCCTGCAATGGCACCTTTATTAATAGTGACGGCTTTGTTGCCAGGGTTAAAGAGGTGTAGTGGAACAACATTACTGGGCTGAGCGTTGACTAGGACCCTGGCAATGAGTATTTTGTGCTTCTCAACAAAGCCTTTTGTGGGGGTGAGCATCATGTCTCCCTGAGCTGCTTTGCCACAAGGCACAGTGCCCTTGACTAGGTACTCTTGTCCAGGTTCAACCACGACAATTCTGGCTACTCTCACAGCATGCGACTTTGGGACAGTCTCTGGGTGAAAGTATGGCACTTCTTCTCCAAACAGAACTACACGGCGCTTACCAAAATCAAGGCGGGCCTCGGCTTGGGTGAGGAATGGGTGGCCTGGCAGTACTTCATTGCCCGTTATGTCTGCCACGAGGAAGTCCACTTCAACTTGCCAGTTGTTAATACTGACAGGTATTTTGGCCTCACCCCACACAAGCACGTCTCCTGGTCCCACCCCGAGCAGAGTCTCTACGATGGATGACCGTAGTGGGGGTCTCATGTCTTGGTGAATGGCATTGTAATGGTGAAGGGGCAGCACGTTCCTCCGCGCTCCACTGTCCAAGACTGCACACACCTCCAGTTCATATATGCGCATGTGGATGCTCATGTCACAACTCTGGCCTTTAAAGTGGAGCACAGTGGCCTTTGGGCTTCCCTGGGGAGTGCTCGGAATGAAAGTCTTTGCATTTCTTTGAGGGTATGAACACTGGCTCTGTTTGTGACCCCAGCCCTTACAGTTATGGCAGCGAATGTCACCCTTTTTAAAGTTTTTGTGTTGCCCTGGTGTTTTTGCAGACGTGTGGGGGGCAAAGTGATTGGGTGAGGAGCTAGCTGCAGGTGTAGTGGCAGTTACAGTCTTGTTTTCGTCTCTTTCTCTGACAATAGCGGCCTGGGGCCTGTGTTCAGTGAGGTTACGGGCCCCTGGCTGCATGACGCTAGTGATATAGGACGCAGATCTCTTTGTGGTTTCATGGCGATGGGCTATCTTGTAAGCCTTGGCTAGTGTGGCTGGACGTTCTTCTAACAGTTTTTGGATTAGCTCTGCATCGCCCAGGCCATTTGTGAAAACTTCAACAGCTATAGCATCTTGCTCGGCCTCTGACCAATTTCCATAAGCTACAGCTACTTCCCCATAAATGTCATCTCTGAACACATGAAGGGCCTCACCAAATTTGCATACTCTTTGCCTCAGCTCCACTGCCACAGCCGCTAAGTGATATGAGGAAGGGCCCTTATGCAGTTTCGAGTTCCTCCAGCAGAGCTGTGGATGATGGCGCCTGCAGCTCCAACAAGGCAGAATTTCAGCTGGATGGCCATTGTCTTTTCTGACCAGTGATTTGCCTCTGCGCAGCTCTCAAATCTGTGCAGGAACTCTCTCCATGGTGTGCTGCTGTCGTACTGGCCTGGACGTAGAGTGGGGACTCTTTCTTTGGGATCATAGTCCTCATCACTGTCCAATGTAAGAGGCTGATGGGGCGCAGAGCGGCTCTTATGTGTATGTGAGTGACAGGAATGGCTCAGTGGTGAATGCCCCTGTTTATCAGTCTTCTCCGAATTGATGTAAGGAGTAGACATGGGGAGCGTACCTGCTTTTGGCTTGGAAGTAGCTGGTGTGCTGTGTACAAAACTTCTCATGTGAGCAGTGGTAAAGGGGTTTGTATCTGCATAATACAACTTTAACGATGCATTTGGAGCAGGATTCGGGGGCACGTAAATGTCTAGGCCTCCCACGGGAGCGTGGCTTTGATTGTCGGCTCTGAAAAAGGGATTTGTGGGGGCTGACGTCTTGGTGCAGCTACAATAACCTGCAGCTGAACGCTCAGAAGACAGTGGAGATGATTGTGGACTTTAGGAAAGTCATAGCCCCTCTACCTCCCCTTGTCCTTACAGATTCTCCTATCACCACTGTGGATTCCTTCCATTTCCTCGGTACCACCATCACCCGGGATCTCAAGTGGGAGCCGACCATCAGCTCCCTTATCAAAAAGGCCCAGCAGAGGATGTTCTTTTTGCGGCAACTGAGGAAGCTCAAGATCCCCACCAAGATGTTGGTGCAGTTTTATACGGCCATTATGGAGTCCATCCTCACCATCTCCATCACCGTGTGGTACACGGGAGCCACTGTCAGGGACAGACTAAGACTGCATCGCGTTGTGCGCACTGCTGAGAAGGTGATCGACTGTAAGCGTCCATCCCTCCAGGACCTGTACATCTCCAGGACCCGGAGGCGTGCAGGTCGGTTCACAGCCAACCCTTCACACCCTGGATACGCACTGTTTGCTCCCCTCCCCTCAGGCAGGAGACTATGGTCCATTCGGACTAAAACTTCTCGTTACATGAACAGTTTTTTCCCCTCTGCAATCAGACTGCTGAACTCTAAGTGGCTTATTAGACTTTTGTACACCAGGTACAGCAGCTCAACTGGACTCATGTACAATTATCATTCTTTTTTTCACTGCCGAACTGTACTACGTGGGACTCCACAATATCTGTTGTTTTTTAATATATTTAAAAACGTATAGAATAGCATTATTTATTTTTATTCTATTTTTATTGCATGTATAGTTTTCTATTTTTTTATCTCTTGTGTTAATCAATGTCTAATGTTGCAGCATTGCACCGGGACAAATTCCTAGTTTGTGTATTACATGAACAATGGCAATAAATCTTATTCTGATTCTGATTCTGATTCTGAAATTGAGCGGGGCTGCCGAATGGCGGGAACAAATCTTCTTCATCAACAAGTGTGTTTGCGCAGCTTTCATCACACAGAAATGAGTTATAATGTCTACACTTTGTCTCAGCCTGACGTTCATGAGCTTCCACAGTACCTTGTCTGTATTCCTGATTATTAGTTAGCGACATGAACAGGTTTAAGTAGTTAGTTTCTTGTTTGTAAATATTGGCGGGATAGCGAGCGGCCGCCATGTCGCATTGGCTTAGCTGCTATCACAGTCACTCGGCCTAGTTGCTGTTGTCCTTTGCTTTTAGTACTCACCACCCTCTTAACAACATGAGAGTCCCTTCGTGGTCGCCAGTGTTAACCTTTCCTGCTTTGGTCTCCTAACCGTGGTTGGGGGACACAGGTGAGATCTGTATTCTCCAGGGCCGGAGGCAGCTTTTCCTCCGGGGTCCACTCCCGAGTAAACCTCACGCTTGTTAAAAACTGTATGGTGGTACACAGAAGAACAGGCCATTTTTGCTGAAGAGTTGGGGCTTTATTAACAGACTTGCACTGTTATTAGCAGCAATTCTAGCTTGCTACCTGCTCCGGTCGCCTCTCTCTCTACTCACCCGCACACTTCACACCCACCGTCCACTCCGCAGGGCCATTCACAAAAGGGCGGGGGCGCGCCTCGGCTGCGCGCGCGCACTCACTCACTCACTCACGTTCACGCACTGAGCTGCCCTATCTAAACACATGAGTTTGACACATCATACAACACTACGTTACGTGCAAAAAACCTTCAGAACGTCCGCAATAGAGCGTGATGCATTCACTGTCTGTCTGACCAGGAACTCCCGCTATCGTCCTCCTTTTCCCGGAAGAAAAGTACCGTCTGCCCGGGCTTGTCCGAGACCCTCCTGTACGCCTCGTAAAGGGAGTGTTCCAGGCCCGAGGAGAGGTGGTGAACAGGCAGAGAGAAGAGGAGCGGCTCCTTCGTATCTGTCGTCCAGGGGAAACCTGCAGCACACAGCGCAGCACAAACTTAGCCTCCCGTGAACACACCGGGGCTAATATACATCCACAACACACAGACACTAAGCATGTTCCTTTACTTAGCTGTGTATTCGCCTTCCATCCAACACAACGGCACCTCCACTGTCTGGTCACTATCGGCGTCTTCGGTCCCGTGCTGCTGCTGTCAATCACCACACCGGCTTTTCCTTCATCCTTTCTCCGCTCCTCCGCTCCTGCCTTCGTTTCCTCCGTGTTCCTCGATTATACACTTTCACAAATCCTCCGGCCCTCTGTACTTACGTTCCGCTGACCACAAGTCCTTTGAGCTGCTATTCTTTCACCTTGTCAGCAACAACAAGGACACCATACTTCCTCCATCGCAGCCCAGCGGATCAGACCAAGAACTAATGTGACTTCACCATAACCATCACGCCCAAAGAGCTCCAGACCTCTTGATTTGAAGGCTCCTTCAAGACCTCTCCCTTGAAAACTTCTCTCTGGACTCCTCTTAGACTTTCCTGTGTTAACACGGTCACGCACCATCCTTAAACAGGTCCTTCCGGACGAGAGTTCACAACAGGACTTGCTAGTTGGCTCCTGCTGATTTAATCAGTCAGCGCAGGTGTAACTCATAATCAGCTCAAAACAACAAAAATACAATCACACAAATGTCAAAATATGAAAAGGAAAGCACACTAATCCAATATACATTATATTAATAATATCATTCCCTTTAAACAGCCTTAAAGCTGTAACAAACCAAAAAACAATACACACACACACAAACCTAAATTACTCTACCCTGACAGACACACAGCCGGTGAATGTCTGGCACGGAGAGAGAGCGAGAGGAGGAGGCGTGGCCGTAGAACTGGCAGAGAGCCAGGCTCAAATAATCTGCCAGCTGGAAATAATAAGTAACAATCAAAGACCTACAGCCACAGATCATGGGCAGGGTTGAGAACAACCCCGCACATGACAGTGGGGGTGTCCTAAAAAGATGGGGGGTATCCTAACTTATTCCTCACTATTTGTTTAGAATTATATTTTACAGAAAATTTGAAAAAAAGTATTTAATTCATTTTTATTGTTTAATTGTATTACATGAATCTCCCAGTATTTTAAACACTGATATTAAATATCCATTTGTCCAAATATGTTAAAAAAACACACAGGCTTATACAGGGTATCCTAATTTTTTCACATGCCTGTATAGTGCACATTAAGTTGTAAATACTGTACTACTGCTGCTAGAAATCCTTTCAATTGAACATTTATCAATTGAGAAACCGTGAAAACTAGAAAAGCACTCATAGAGCGCATACCTCGGCCAAGGCTCCTTCCGTTTGTCATGGATCACCTCCAAAATGTAATAGGTTTGTGTGTAGGTCTGTAGCCACTTGTGGTGAAAATGGCATCAAAGTCTGTTCATCAGTTTTGGAGTATTGTTGCTAACACACTGTGAGAAGATTAGAGCCTTGGCTGAGGTATGCATTCTCAGATCATCACCAAAATATAATGGGTTCCTCTCTAGCCCAAGAACCACCTCTGGTGAAAATTTCATCCAAAAATACAAACAAAGCCCTTGGTGGAGGTATGCACTCTCAGATCATCACCAAAATCTAATCATCTGTTCCCCGTGCCATTACACACCTTTCCTGAAAATTTCATCAAAATCTGTTAATACTGTAACTTTTTGAGTTATGCTGGTAACAGACAGACAGACAGACAGACAAACAGACAAACCCCGGTAAGAACATTACCTCCTTGGCGGATGTAATTAAAGCAGTTGTATGGTGTGGTGATGGTGCGTTCTTGGAAAGCAGGAGGTCCCAGGTTTGAATCTTGCCAGAGAGGTCTTGTTCTTCTAAACAGCTGAAGTATAGCATGGCTCCCTTGTATATTTTAATGCAGCACTAGGTTACATTTTCACCTCAAGATAATGTTTGCAAAATTATTTTGATGGTACACCAAGATTTGATTGAGTGGATGTCACTTCATCCATAGCCTAAGTTGGGCCCACACTGCCTTCAACAGCTCTTTTTTTTTGGCATCATTACTGAGCAGAGAGTAGATGTGGCCTCAGTCTGTGGCCTTGGTCCCAGCAGCCAATCACAGGGCACGACATTAGCCACTAACAACAAAAAGCCCTGTGATTGGCTGGTGGAACTGGGGTCGTGGTCTCGTGGCTGTGGCCTTGAAAACCTTGAAGTCCACATCTGCTTGGAACTCAAAGATCACTGCTTGCAGCGAGATGATGATTACAACAGTGTGGTTCTTTTGTTGCAGAAACCCATAAAACTGATTCTTATTGCAGATTTATCCTTTTGTTTATTTGTCTGTTTGTTTGTTTGTTTGTTTGTTTGTTTGTTTGTTTGTTTGTTTGTTTGTTTGTTTAGAAGACAACAGTGAGCAACAGTATGTATGGGCAAATGTGTCTCTAAATTGGATGAAAGCCCGAGACTACTGCAGGACTCACCACACTGACCTGGTCAGTGTGAGAAATGAGACAGAAAACCTGGTGGTTGATGAAGTGGCAGCTGGATCCAAGGTGTGGATTGGCCTTTTCAGAGACCCCTGGCACTGGTCGGACCAAACCTACTCATCGTTCAGATACTGGAAAGAAGGCAAAGCAGTATACACTGATCTGACTAAGCACACGTGTGTTGCTATGTTAAAAAGTGAATCTGGCCGATGGACAGAACTGCAGTGTCAAGAGGAGCATCCATTCATCTGTAAATGTGAGTTTTGGTACTCAGATTCTTTCTCTGTGGTGATATTCTTTTAGTAGAAATATACCAGATCAGCGAGTAACACCATCTTCTGAAACCATGTGTTTTGTATCTTTATAGGTCCTATTGTGAGGATCATTAAAATGGAATTAGCCATGCGAGGCTCAGCACTGGACCAAAACGATCCAGCCATGCTGGATGACATTTTAAAGCAAGTAAGTCATTTCCCTAAAATCAGCAAACATGATGGTGGTCTTTTTGTTCCTGCTTTATTTAGCTAATCACTTGAAGTGGTGTAATTACACATGAAAACTGACATGAATCAGTGAAAATTTACCCAGATTTTATTGTAACAAAAACCAGACCTTCAGCTGTCGAGTTTTTATTCTTTTCCCCTTTTAGAGGAAAAAAAATCCTTCATCTTTCATTGTAAGTGTAATCATTTTCTCCTCTATTTCTCAGATCAGCCGGGAGGTGACAAGAGTGGGAGGTAAAACTGTCATGCTGAGGTGGAAAAAAGACCCCGATGGAAAACTTTTCCGCAAAAAAATTTAACTGATTGGCCAAACAGAGGGGAACCAGAGGCACATTTTCTCCATTTCATTGTTATACTAATCAGTTGTGATTAAATTAAAAATCATAAAAAATGGTTCCACTTTATATTGAGACTACTCTAATAAATCATTTGTTAATATAGTAGGTGATGAATTAGGTTGTAAATACTTAACAAATTATTAACAAGCTATTTTATGACATGAGATTTATAAGTGAAATAATGACCTCTTTTTTGCCAAATAGTGAGTCTAGACCAGACGGTGCCCTACACTTTCTCATTATCTCTCATTTTGAAAGATGGGGTTGTAAAAATTCTGTCATCATCTATTATCTACTTGAACTTGAACTTGGTTTGGTCTTTACCCATCCTGAGATAGGTTTGCCTCTTCAAATGAGAAGGTGAGTCACTGGAGCCTTAAAACCATTTGCTCACCCTGATGTAGCACCACTCGACTCACCCGGAATTATCACCACTCTACCGGCCGGCCATCTGACGACTCCCCTTGTCTCTCCCAGTGGATGACTTTCCTGGGGACCCCGATCCTCCAGGATGGGCAGCGGCAGCTTCTCTGCCAAGTAAAAATCAACTTAGCTACAGAAACTTCTATTTTCTAATGATGCTGAAAGGCTTTGTGTTTTTATTCACATATTTAGTTTTATTCATGAATCTACAAGTTTCAAATTTAAAAAAAAAAATGTTATAAATTTCCAAGAAAAATGTTACAAGTGTGTGAGAAAATCTTTAAAAATTGGCACAAAGGTAATCTTTATTGGAGAAAAAAGATCAAAATTGAATACAAATCTATAGCTTTTGTTCTTGATTGCAACATTTTTCTCATTAATTTGTGGGCTTTTTCCTTATAAATTTGCAATTTTATTATATTTTGTTACTCTTTTCTTGTAAATTGGCAACTTTTTTCAACTTTTTTAATATATATATATATTTATTTTTATTTATTTATTTTTTTTGTAAATTTGCAGTTGTGGGACAGTGGTGGCCTAATGATTAGGGATGTGGAGTTGTGACTAGAGGGTGGCTGGTTCAGTCCCTGGACCAGCAGGATTAGATGACATCACAGTGTTTGCCCCACCCTCATTAACCCCACCGTGGTGCCCTTGAGCAAGGCCCTTAACCCCATCTGCTCCAGTGGAGCTGCTCAGTGGCCACAGGTCTGTGGTTGTACCGGGCATCTTCCAGGTGTGAATGTGCATCTGTGTACATGTGAACAGGACATCCTTGAAAAAGAGAGGATCCCTCTCAATGGACCTTCCCTGTTTAAAATAAAGATTTAAAAAGAAAGTTTACTCTTTTCTTGTAAATTTGCGACTTCTTCCTGATACTTTCACTTTTCTCTTATAAATTATTTTTTATATAAATTTGTGATTTTTTTTTATAAATTTGCAGCTTTTTCTGGTACATTTGCATCTTTTTATTATAAATGTATTACCATTTTAGCGCAAATGTGTTTTGTCCTAATTCATGAATTTTTTTTCTTACAAATTTGTAACATTTTCTCATTCATTTGCTTATGTGTAACTTATGGTGACTTTTATTAATTGCAAATTAGCATCTTTTGTCATACTATTTTACCTTTATTCTTGAAAGTTTGCACTTATTTTAAGTTTATATGTTTGTACCTAAATTTGCAAATACTCCCCACCTGTACCATCCACCTTGTTAAAAAAAAAATAAAATGCCTCCTGATTCTTATAATGAATGTGATGATTCAGAGGATATCCCATTATTTGTTAATGAATTCACTATCACCTTTTTTATGTAAGAATAATGAAACACATCAGCAGAGTTTACATGTTCAATAAAATGTTTATGGAAGCAAAAAAAAAAAAAGCCTGAACAAAATTATCAAATCATACTTTAAAAAATTTTCCACTGATGAGCCACTTGTTCTGGGAGGAAAAATACTGTACTTTACTATACACTTAACTGCACATATATAAGGGAAAAAAAACAGTACTTTTATTCAGATACATTTGATGTTACTCCTTGACTTTCTTCTGATTTTACTGATTTGCAAGCTGATTAGGAAAGTTCCTGCTTATACTGTAATAACTTGTTACTGACTGCATCTTTAGTTGTTTTAATAAATTTATGGGTTTGTTTTAAATAATCAGAGTTAAAATCATTATTCTATTCCTGATCAGAAACATTTTTTTTTGCTGTTTCTACATATGAATTTTGTTACCATTTTGACTCTATGAGAGGGTGCATGTGAATAGCTTGCATTTAAGCAAAAAAAAAAAAAAATCCTAAATTGGGAAATATATATCTATATATCTATATATATCTATATATCTATATCTATATCTATATATCTATATCTATATCTATATCTATCTATCTATCTATCTATCTATCTATATATATATATATATATATATATATATAAAGATAGATAGATAGATAGATAGATAGATAGATAGATAGTGGTATGAAAAAGTGTTTGCCCCCTTCCTGATTTCTCATTTTTTGTATGTTTGTGGCACTTAAATGTTTCAGATCATTAAACAAATTTAAATAGTAGAAAAAGGTAACACAAGTAAACACAAAATGCAGTTTTTAAATGAAGGTGTTTATTATTAAGGAGGAAAAAATCCAAGTCTTTTACAATGCTGTGGAGGAATTTTGACCCATTCATCTTTGCAGAATTGTTATAATTCATCCGCAATGGAGGGTTTTCGAGCATAAACCATCTTTCTAAGGTCATGCCACAACATCTCAATTGGATTCAGGTCAGGACTTTGACCAGGCCACTCCAAGGTGTTCATTTTGTTTTTCTTTAGTCATTCAGAGGTGGACTTGCTGGTGTGTCTTGGATCATTGTCCTGCTGCAGAACCCAGGTGTGCTTCAGCTTGAGGTCACAAACACATGGCCAGACATTCTCCTTCAGGATTTTTTGGTAGACAGCAGAATTCATTGTTCCGTTTACCAGAGCAAGTTTTCCAGGTCCTGAAGCAGCAAAACAGCCCCAGACCATCACAGTAACACCACCATATTTTACTGTTGGTATGATGTTCCTTTTCTGAATGGCTGTTACTTTTATGCCGGATGTAATGGGACACACACCTTCCAAAAGTTCAACTTTTGTCTCATCAGTCCACAGAGTGTTTTCCCAAAAGTCTTGGGGATCATCAAGATGTTTTCTGGCAAAACTGAGACTGTGGAGGACACACATGGGGTTGGTGGGGGGAGAAAATAGTCAGAAATGGTAATGGGGAAAAGGCAACAAGAGCCAGCTAAGGGTACCAGAGTGCTGGGGGTATAAAGCCAAAGTAAGATGTGCCTTCCGCCCCCGCTGTGCCAGGTTTACACCTGAGGACACAGGGGTGCAAATGTATTGTATTAAGACCTGCTCTGTGATGGTATGTTAATGTGGATGTGGTTGTGTGTGTATGTTTCACAGCTTGTATGTTAATGTGCTTACCCTGCATGCCAGAAAGGTGGGAATAAAGTGTATAAGAGAGTCCGCTCTGGCACTGAGATTCAGTACGTTTACTTGTTGGAGGAGAAATAAAGTCTGTTGTCAGTTCACGGTCTCGTCTGATTCCTTCCTCCACATTGGTGACCTTAAGACATGAAATGGAGAAAGAGCCAAGTACCTCCGCGGAAACACTTGCGGGAGCCACACACCGCTGCGTGCGCCATCACAGTCAGGCTCCCAGATTTTTGGCTCCACAATCCGGCCGCTTGGTTTTTGCATGTGGAAGCCCAGATCCCCCTCAGCGGAATCTCTTGGGATAACACCATCATGTGATAGCTGCATTGGACACACATGCCACACAACAAGTCATAAGCCTCCTCCAGGACCTGCCAACCCAGGGTAAATGCAATGCTCTCAAGCAGGTGCTGCTCCAACGTTATACCCTTTTGGAAGGGGAGAAGGCAGAAAAAACTCCTCACACGCTCGGAGTTAGGTGACAGATCGGCTGTGGACCTTATTGAGAGCATGCTCGGGCTAGTGGGTAGGGACAATGGATCCTTCCTGTTCCCCCACCTCTTCCTCAGGAACCTACCAGTTACAGTGTGGCCGATCCTCACTAACTCACTGCTGCTGGTGACCAGGAACTACCGTACACTGGCACAAGAGGCAGACTGCATCATCCTGGCAAACAAGGCTCTCAGCATGCATGCAGTGACACCGGGATCTATGAAGGAATCCAGCGAGGTCAAGGAGCCAATGGTAGTGACAGGAACGGCCACCAGGAGATGCAGGAATGGGACACTCTGTTTCTGTCACTGCCGTTTTGGCACAGAGGCGCAATGTCGTCTGCCGCCGTGCCAATTCAAGAAGCCAGGAAACGGTACAACCAGCGGTCAGTAGCAGCTGCAACCGCTGGCAACAGGTAGAAGCTGCTTTTCATCAAGGACACACGTTGATGTCTATGACTGGCGCCTAGTGGCTGCCCCGGCCTTGGATGCGCTTTGCAGAGCGTGCCCAAATGCCAAGTCACGTTTCGTTACCTTGTATTCATACATGTGTAATGACAATAAAGTTGAATCTCATCTCATCTCTCATCTCACGTTCTGGGAGACATTTTCTGGTGGACTCCAGCTCCCAGAAGAGCCTCATTTTACCAGTCACTGTGGACTAGTTGGCAGAAGGCTGCAGTCCAGTTCTGACGGCCACCAACGGATCCCACATCCTGACATTCGGGGAAAGATCAGTGACTGTTTGCTTGCATAGACGCAATTACCAGTGGGACTTTGAGGTAGCTGCATGTTCGGTCCCCATTTTAGGAGCTGATTTTCTGTGTGCTCACGGGCTGCTTGTTGATGTTGTAAACAGACGCTTAGTGGATGCTGTTTCTTTTTCCTCCTTGCCCTGCATAGCTCAGGGAGTTGGCCACCAACATACGCTAATGTTCTAGCTCCAGGGGGTAAGTACCAGCGTTTGCTTTACGAGTTCCAAGGACTCATGGTTCCCACTTTTTCTGCTGCGGTAACCAAGCACGGGGTCAAACATTTTATCACAACGAAAGGTCCACTGGTGTTCATGTGCCCTCGCCACCTGGACGCAGCTAAACTAGCCAGCGTGCGTGAGGAGTTTGCTAACTTAGAGCGATTAGGCATTGCTAGGTGCTCCAACAGCCTTTGGGCATCTCCGCTGCACATGGTGCCCAAGGCTGATGTGTCGTGGCGGCCTTGTGGCGATTTCCAGCATTTGAACAATGCCATGGAACACAACCGGTATCCCATCCAGCACATCCAGGAATTTTCCACGCACCTGGCCGGGACACGCATTTTTTCAAAAGTGGATCTGGTCCGCGGGTACCACTAGGTCTCGGTTTGCGCAGAGGATGTTCCTAAAAATGGTGATAATAACTCTGTTTGGCCTTTTTGAGTTTTTACTCATGCTGTTCAGATTAAAGGGCGCAGCACAAACTTTCCAAAGAATGATGGACGTGGTGCTTCATGACCTTCCGTTCGTTTTTGTCTACTTGGACAACATTTTGGTGGCTAACGCATCAGAGGAGGAGCACCTCGCCCACCTCAAAAAAGTTTTCCAACAGCTGGAAGTGCACGACTTATTGTTAACCCAGCAAAGTGCCAGTTCGTGCTGCCAGTGATTGATTTTTGTGGGCCATCGCATCTCACCAGAAGGCACAATCCCACTGCTGGATAAAATGTGTGCAGTATCAGATTTTCCATGTCCACAGACTATGAGGGCATGGCAGGAGTTTTGGGAGATGTCACTGAGGTTTGCTGGAGCCCCAGAGCTTTAGAAATGACTTCATAACCTTTTCAAGACTGATAGATCTTAGTTACTTTGTTTCTCATTTGTTCTTGAATTTCTTTGGATCGCAGCATGATGTCTAGCTTTTGAGGATCTTTTGGTCTACTTCACTTTGTCAGACAGGTCCTATTTAAGTGATTTCTTGATTGAGAGCAGGTGTGGCAGTAATCAGGCCTGGGTGTGGCTAGAGAAATTGAATTCAGCTTTCCAAAGATGTGATAAACCACAGTTAAGTTATGTTGTAATTGGGGCAATCACTTTTTCACACATGGCCATGTAGGTTTGGATTTTTTTTTTACCCTTAATAATAAACACCTTCATTTAAAAACTCAGACTCAGACTCATTTAAATACTCAGACTTGTGTTATCTTTGTCTAATATTTAAATTTGTTTGATGATCTGAAACATTTAAGTGTGACAAACATACAAAAAAAAAGAGAAATCAGGAAAGGGGAAAACACTTTTTCACACCACTGTACATTTCCTTCATATTTGGTAGCATTGCCTTTAAACTATAGGACTTTGGTCAAACATTTTGGTTCCACAAGCTTCTCACAGTAGTTTGCTGGAATTTTGGCCCATTCCTCCTGACAGAACTGTTGTAACTGAAACAGGTTTGTAGGCCGCCTTACTCGCACACGTCTTTTAAGCTCTGCCCATAAATTTTCTGTGACTGAGATCAGGGCTTTGTGATGGCCACTCCAAAACATCGACTTTGTTGTCCTTAAGCCACTTTGTAACTCATTTGGTGCTATGCTTAGGGTCACTGTTCATTTGGAAGACCCATTTTTGCCCAAGGTTTAACTTCCAGGCTGATGACTTGAGATGTTCTTTCAATATTTCCAGGTAATGTTCTTTCCACATGATGTCATCTATTTTGTGAAGTGCATGAGTCCCTTCTGCAGCAAAAACACCCCCACAACATGATGCTGCCACCCCCATACTTCACTTTCGGGATGGTGTTCTCAGACTTGCTAGCCTCCTCCCTTTTCCCTCCAAATGTAATGATGGTCATTATGGTCAAACAGTTCAATTTTAGTTTCATCAGACCACAGGAAATGTCTCCAGAAATTAAGTTCTTTGTCCCTGTGTGCATTTGAAAACACTAATCTGGCTTTTTATGTTGCTTTTGGAGTAATGCCTTCTTCCTTGCTCAGTTCATGTTGGTACAGGACCCATTTCACTGTACATAATGACACTCTTTTGCCAGCTTCAGCCAGCATCTTCACAAGGTCTTTTGCATTTGTTCTGGGGTAGATTATGCACATTTCGCACCAACACATGTTTATCTCTGGGACACAGAACCCATCTCCTTCCTGAGCAGTATGATGACTGGACATTCCCATGGTGTTTATACTTGCGTGTAATTGTTTGAACA
Source organism: Pholidichthys leucotaenia (assembly GCA_020510985.1). NCBI lineage: Eukaryota > Metazoa > Chordata > Actinopteri > Cichliformes > Pholidichthyidae > Pholidichthys > Pholidichthys leucotaenia. The sequence continues at coordinate 69,183,363 of CM035849.1, read as the reverse complement.
GATGAATGTGGCACCTTCAGGCATACGAAAATTGTACCAAAGGATGAACCAGACTTGTGGAGGCCCACAATTCTATTCTTGATATCAATGTATGTAAACTTCTGACTTTGAAGAAAGTGATTAAAAAAAATCTTTAAAAAAAAATAAATTTTAGCAAATACAAAAATTATTTAGCAAATACAAATAATCCTTACTGGCCTAAAACAGAAAAAAAAAGTTTAGTCTGATTTAATGTCTGACAGAGGGGAAAAAATTTGTATCTTTTTATACAGTGTATGTAAGCTTCTGGTTTCAACGGTGTATTTATATAAATAAATAATGCTATCATAAGCTCCAAAACAAAATCTAATTGTGGCAATGGCCATCCATGCATCAGTGTGCTACATCACAACTGCAACACACACCTTTTATATACCCCAAATCTTAGCTGCCTAAAAAAGCCTGTGGCTAGGCATGTTTGACAGCAATAGCTTTGAGTGCCCTGAGACTGTCCTTTCAATCGTTTTGAAAAATTTACATTAGTTTTCAAAACAGGTTTTGCATTTCCAGGAAATTACATCTGCATGGATAAACATGTAAAATCCTCATCAGCCCCTTTAAGCCCATTCTGAACCTTTTAGATATCATGTGCACATTTACAACTGACCTTAACATTTTACAGTAGGATTACTGTTAAATTCTGAGACTAAACCAGCTATTGCAAAGCTCATTGTAAAAACTGCAGTTGAATCAGAAAATACCAAGCCACTTGCACAGCTAAAATGGCAGATAAATGGATATAGCAAGTTCAGTTCTGGGACAGATCAAGACTAAGAAAATAACAAGTAAGTCTTTTTCAAAATTATTGTGAAATTTACAGTATATTTAATTTGATCTTATTTACTTTTTGGTGAAATGATTTTTATGACTCATATTACAGCTATGGGAACCATCATGATGCTGATTCTACTAACAGGTCTGTTTTTTCTTATATTCAAACACATTTTGTCATCATTGTGCAATGTTTGAAATAATCATAATAATAATAATAATAATAATAATAATAATAATAATAATAATAATAATAATAACAATAATAATAATAATAATAATACATTTTATTTGCATAGCACTTTCCAAAGTACTCAAAGATGCTTTACATTAATAAAAAAAAGTTAAAGTTTACAAAAAAAACCCCAACCTGTTCATTTTCAAAATTAATAATACCTTGTGTCTGAGACAGGATCAATAAGACTACAGGGGAAATGTTTTATTTGTCTATGGAAATTAAAGAAATATCAGAGAGTTTTCCCTTTTAATGTTTGTGTAATGCTGCTTAAGAATGTAACCTAAAAAAAACCTTGTAATTTTCTTAAACCTAAACACAAACTTTTGTCGCCTACTGTGCCTCACCTTTTTCTCAAGTACAGTTTTCAAACTTTTCTCTTCATCATATTTAAAAGTATGCTGAAAATAAAAATCTAAAAATGGCAATTAGGGGTTATCACTGGTTTAAAATGTTTTGAAAAGTTCTTGATTATATGCAAGCTTATAACTGTTGAGTTGCTGTGGTGTTAAAACCATGTTACATAAATTGCAACAGAGTTTAAAGACACTTTACTGTCAGAAAAACATTATTGGGGATTAAAATAAGCAGTGATAAAAATTATGTTTATTGTGGGTTTCTTGTCTCACGTCACTCAGAAACATCACTGCCGTTATGCAGATGATACGCTTTTTTATTTTCCTATTTAGATTAGTAATACAAGCAACCTTTTTAGATGTTAAATTCATGTTAGATTTTGGATCTTTTATTATTTTTATATTCATTTTCAGTAAGTGTGAGGTCACTTGACATTAAGTGTCAAAAAACTCCTTAAGCCTTTTTACAGTAATACTGCCTCTTGACTGTCTGTGGTGCAATATTGCACCCGGCAACCCCCCCCCCCCCCACACACACACACACACATCCCGGTGGTCAAGATTGTTTTCTAGAAAATGTTCAGTTTAGATGTCAGAGATTTCCGAGGCTATAACTTGAAAGTGGCAAGAGGTAATGGCTTACTGTCAATTAGAAAGATGTAGAACAGGGGTGTCCAACCATGTGCCATGGAGAGCCAAGACCTTGCAGGTTTTCTCTTCTACTCAGTCTCTTCAGCAGGTGTTTTCACTTATCAGCAATCAGTGGGAAGAAGTTCACAGAAATCTGCTGTTGAAGACACTGGTTGGAGGTAAAACCTGCAGGGTCTTGGCTCTCCATGGCACATGGTTGGACACCCCTGATGTAGAATATGATCCAAAGTTTGAGATAGGAGCAAATTTATGCAAAATAAAAGACTGTTCTACCTCTACACATATGCACCAGTAGCGTCATACTAATGTCTTCACTGATGAAGTCATTTTCTCCTTATTCAGTTCTTATTTAGAACTGTTAACCTTCATTTTGTCTCTCTGTTAAATCAACTGTCTTTTCTATCACTTTTTATTAAGCTTTTCAGCTGTTTTCCTGTGAAAACTGCATTACTGATGGGGGTCAAGATTTTTTCAAGAAAATATTCAGTTTAGATGTCAGAGATTTCCAAGGCTATAACTTGAAAGTGGTAAGAGATAATGGCTTACTGTCATTTAGAACGATGTAGAATATGAGCCAAAGTTTGAGATAGGAGTAAATTGCCATATCTAATTAGCAAAATGCAGCGGCTGCCATATCGAATTACTTAACTTTCGGTCAAAAGTAGGCTTTGGACATATTTACACTAAGCATGGTTTTGTTTTTTTGTCACCGTTTTTTGTTTTGGGTTTTTTGTTATCTTATCTTCCAAGTATATAAACCAGAAAATCAATACAATGTAAACAAACAAAGAAATTTGTTAGACTTACTGTTGGCCAGGTGGCTCGTTTCGTCCATTTTCGTCATCCTGGTCGTTATTTTGTCTTCTTCCTGCTCCAAGATCTTGACTGTTATTTTCTATTCAGATTCCTAAACCTTGTAATAGTCTGAATCTTGAAATAGGTGAGATTGCTTTCAACCTCAGTATCTTTTAACTGTTTTTTTCTCATCTTCCTCAGGACTCTTTCTTCTGCAACTGTGTGCGACCCAGCATCTTTTTTATTTATTCAATATTCCAAAGACTTGGTATGAAGCACAGAGTTTTTGCAGAGAGAAATGTTCTGATTTGATCAATATCTACTACTGGCAAGACATGAGTAGGGTCCTCGAAACTGTCAAGGGTAAATATGATGAGGCCGTGTGGATAGGGATTCGGACGGGACAGACTCAGATGTGGCACTGGACTGTGATGGAACCCAATTTCTTCGGGCCAGGCGAAATCACCTATTTGCCTCTAGCCTTTGGTGAACCCCGTTATGACTGTGTGACTTACCTAAATGATAAGCTGTACACAGCTCCTTGTGATTCTGTCAGACCGTCCATTTGCTTTGATGGTAAGAGCACACACACGCAAACACACACACACACACACCTGTACACAAGGAATAAAGGAAAATTTTGTTTCCTAATTTGTTCATCCTTGATTCTGTCACTTCTAATTGTATCTTAAGAGTTGCAAGTTGAAGAGAAGAAAAAGAGAAGTGACAATAATGGAGGAAATGCCACATAATCTGTTATATTTTTGATTTCTCTTGATTTTCTGTCAGGTCTGCATAACATGTTTCTGATAAAAGACAGTGCCTATTTTCTTGAGAATTTTATTCAAAACATGGCATAAAGGGAGTATAAGGGCAACTTAAAAACACAAATGCAAAGTAATTCTTAATGCATTCTAAGAGACTTTCCAAGTAGGACCTTCCCAGTCAGTTTGCAGAATTAGTCAAATAATAGGCCATAAAAAGGGAAAATTAATTAATAAATAGAAAAAATTAATTAATAAAAAGGCAGATTTCCATCCATAAACATATTCTGGCACATTTCCATATGGCTGAAAAACTCACATAGATGCCTCCAAGTGCTGTTTACTTGAGCTTCCACTTGTTGTCCATACTGGGTGTAGTCACTTTGAATCCTTAACTCCTCCTTAATATGGGTATGGTGCCCTCAGCCCGATATACTACAGTCAGAAATCCAACTTAAAGGGGTGTGCTACTTGCCATTTGAAAACCTTTGGCAACTACAGTATGTAACAGGGAAAATCTCCCCTGGAAAAACTAGTGGGACACACTGTTACTGCACAGTCTGTTCTGACTTGTAGAATTACTTAAAAACATAGGTGGAAAGAGTATTTAATAATGATAAGTACTCATGAGTACTGTAGTCACCAAAAACTACTAGTAAAGCTTTTATGAAAAGTTACTTAATGTGACATACAGTGGCGTTAAAAGGTGATTGCCCCCTTCATGATTTCTTGTTTTTTTGTATGTTTGTCACACTTAAATGTTTCAGATCATCAAACAAATTTAAATATTAGACAAAGACAACACAAGCAAACACAAAATGCTGTTTTTAAATGAAGGTGTTTATTATTGAGGGGGAAAAAATCCAAACCTACATGGCCCTGTGTGAAAAAATGATTGCCCCTAAACCTAATAACTAGCTGGGCCACTCTTAGCAGCAACAACTGCAATCAAACATTTGCAATAACTGGCAGAGTCTTTTACAGCACTGTGGAGAAATTTTGGCCTACTCATCTTTGCAGATTTGTTGTAATTCAATGACACTGGAGGGTTTTCGAGCACAAACCACCTTTTAAGGTCATGCCACAGCATCTCAAACGGATTCAGGTCAAGACTTTGACTAGGCCACTCCAAAGTCTTCATTTTGTTTTCCTTAAGCCATTCAGAGGTGGACTTGTTCGTGTGTTTTGGATCATTCTCCTGCTGCAGAACCAGAATCAGAATCAGAATCAGAATAGATTTATTGCCAAGTACATTAACAGATCACTGATAACATACGAGAGAATTTGACTTGACACAGAAAATGAACCTGCATTTCCAGTGACGCGGCAGCATCAGAGATGCGCCTGCCAACAGGATAGTGGGTACAGTAGCATGAATAAGAATAATACGAGGAACAATAGGAAGGAGCAAAAAAATCATTGATTCAAAATACTGGTTACATAATTAATCAATATTAAGATTTCAAGGAAAAAAAAAGCTCGATGCACATTCGCTACACAGGGTTAACAAGACACAAGAGAGCAGTGTGTGTATCTTTATTCAGTTCATGGATCAATGTGTGTGCGGTGTTGAGCAGTGTTGATGATAATAAGAGAGACAACAAGGACTCTTGGCAGGAGATGTTTTGTCTGGCTGGCGCCGAGTCCTTATCTTGGCAGAGTCCAGCTGGCTGTCCAAGGCCTTATGCTTGATGATTTTGAAAACACAGACTGCAGACAGCCAGGAGGAATTTTCATGGGGAAATTGAGCCAAATCGGACTGATCACAGAGAAGGCTTTTTATTTCTTCTGTAGATTCAGTACTTAATCCTTCATTGAGGGGCTTTAAATCCATCGTGGAAAGACCTAAGCGAGACCATGATGTAATCCACCTTCCGAGACAGTTCTCCATTTGTCGCTATCAGGGTCTTCTCCAATTTTTCAATTTGACAGATGCACCTCGCCTGGCCAGCATTTTGATAGGTTGAATCCATCTTCAGCAATTTGCAGTAAACCAGGACAATTCCAGTCCCAATCAGAAAGATCCCGATCACCATTATTACGAAGATAAACAAATCTTCAATATCTTCGATAGAGAGATTAGTGAGACACAGCAAGTGTGCTTCAGCTTGAGGTCATGAACAGATGGCCGGACATTCTCCTTAAGGATTTTTTGGTAGACAGCAGAATTCATGGTTCCATTTACTCACAGCAAGTCTTTCAGGTCCTGAAGCAGAAAAACAGCCCCAGACCATCACACTACCACCACAATATTTTACTGTTGGTATGATGTTCCTTTTCTGAAATGCTTTTTTACTTTCATGCCACATGTAATGGGACACACACCTTCCAAAAAGTTCAGCTTTTGTCTCATCAGTCCACAGAGTATTTTCCCAAAAGTCTTGGGGATCATCAAGATGATTTCTGGAATAACTGAGATGAGCCTTTATGTTCTTTTTGCTCAGCAGTGGTTTTCGTCTTGGAACTCTGCCATGCAGGCAATTTTTGCCCAGTCTCTTTCTTATGATGGAGCCATGAACACTAACCTTAACTGAGGCAAGTGAGGCCTGTGGTTCTTTGGATGTTGTTGTGGGGTCTTTTGTGACCTCTTGGAGTGTCATGGCGGCCTCTGGGCCGTCATTGACGTCATCAGTTCCAGCTGCGCACAGACCAACAGGTGCCAATCACCGGCTGTTAAAAGCCAGCATTGCTGACAGCCCGTCACGGAGTCGTCTGTCCTCCTCGTCGGAGTATGAACCAGAGCTCCGCTCTCGAGCCTCGTCAAGAACCTCTCGTCAAGTACAACCACGTAAGAGAACTATTTGTTACTCTACACCTTGTCTTAACCCCTGTGCACAGGTGGACCTCCCAGGCGGCGGACCAGCTTCCCCAGCTGACGGGGCGACGCCACCTCACCCACGTAGCTCCTCGCTACCACCTCGACTACCGGTACGTCTTGCTCCTCAGCTACAGGAACTGTTATTATCTCAGTTGCAGGAACAGTCGTCACCACGATCAGTGGAGTCCCTGTCATCGCTATCATCAGTATTGTCATTGCCACGGTCAGAGGAATCACTATCCTCACCATCTTCAGAACAATCATCGTCACGGTCGGTGGAATCACTGCCGTCATCATCATTGAAACTCCCCTCGTCACAGCCACAGGTGGATTCACTAGCACGGTCACGGACACCCTCACCTCCATGCTGCATGGCCGCTGGAATTCAGCAGGACGCCACCTGCGCTTTACCCAAGTAAGCCTCTTCACCTGCAATTCCTCACGAGTGCTGAACAGCGGTAATTATATCTGCTTGTGTGTTCCTGGGTTGCCGGGTCTCCGTCCAGGCTGCTCAGTTCCAGTGACCAGAACCCAATACTTGCACTCACTCACGCACTACACACTCTCACAATTCAATAAAGGAATTATTGTCACAATCTGCCCGTGTCAGTGTCTGTCTCCTGGGTCCTAATCATGTCATGGAGACTGCTATGATGATGATGATGATGATGGATGTGTTGTTGCTGCATTCGTGGGGTAATTTTGGTTGGCTGGTCCCTCCTGGGAAGGTTCATCACTGTTCCATGTTTTTGCTATTTGTGGATAATGACTCTCACTGTGGTTCGCTGGAGTCCCAAAGCTTAAGAAATGGCTTTATAACTTTTTCAGGACTGATAGATCTCATTTACTTTGTTTCTCATTTGTTCCTGAATTTCTTTGGATCATAGCATGATGTCTAGCTTTTGAGGATCTTTTGGTTTACTTCACTTTGTCAGGTAGGTCCTAGTTAAGTGATTTCTTGATTGAGAGCAGGTGTGGCAGTAATCAGGCCTGGGTGTGGTTAGAGAAATTAAACTCAGTTTTCCAAAGATGTGACAAACCACAGTTAATTTATGTTTTAACGGGGGGCAATCACTTTTTCACACAGGGCCATGAAGGTTTGGATTTTTTTTACCCTTAATAATCAACACCTTCATTTAAAAACTGCATTTTGTATTTACTTGTGCTATCTTTGTCTCCTATTTAAATTTGTTTGATGATCTGAAACATTTAAGTGTGACAAATATACAAAAAAAATCATGAAGGGGCAAGCACTTTTTGGCACCACTGTATACTGAATAAACCCAAATGCAGACACTGAGCAGAGACAGATTTAAAGGTTTACATTGATTTTATTGAAACCGTCAATGTACAAGGATGAGAAATAGCAACCATGCAGAGAAGGAGAAAGAGAAGTACGCTAAGTATATTGAATGTTGTAATGATAGCAAAATAAATGAATGAAAGTAATATTTTTTCTTACAGGTGGAGTGACTCTGTGAGACAGTGAGTATTTACAGGTTGGCTGCTGTTCTTCATCAGGTAGGGATCGTTCCAGGTTTGGCCTTGGACCGTTTAGAGTCTGAGTGTGGTAGGAGATGGTGTCCCTTGCCTGAGGACTGAAAAGGTCAGAATATTGCAATGATGATGGTTTGGACTTACTGAATTGTGTAGGTAGTTTTCAGGTTGCAGTTCTGCCAGGTTTGACCCAGGTCTGCTTTACTTCCACTATGGAAAACGTGTCACACGGATTGAGGAGATTCTATTCCATACACCGTTTGACACCACAAATCCCCACCACCACCACAATAAGGTTGCAATCCATGAGGGAATCAACCGCTGCATAGAATAACAAGAGCACTCTGAGGGAAGTGCAATATCCCCTGCCTCCATTTTCTTTGGCGATCCCAGTACTTACTGGTGGAGAGCAGTTTTGAACTTTTCAGTATAATTACTTTGGCAGAACAAAATTATGATAAGCCCATCATCCATGAATATACAAAGTACAAAGTATACAACTCATAGTTGTATGTCAGGATCCCAAGGTGAACCCATGTAGCAAGTATGGTGATGCTAGATAGCTTTACACGTTCCATAGTAAGAGATCATAGGAAGTGCCAACCTTGACTTTTGACCTTTTGACTCCAAACCTGTAATCAGAAGTTATGGTGTCAGAGTGAACCTATGTACCAGGTTTGGTGACCCTAGCTTTCTTTGTTGTTGCCACGTACTTCATAAGAAATTTTGATGTTGGCCTTTGACCTTGAGATTCCAAAACCACAGTCACATTTCACACATGGTGAACCTGTGCACCAAGTTTGGTGGTGTTACTTGTTGTAAAGTAATAAGGCATAAGGAATGTTAACCGTGATCTTTGACCTTTTGACCTCAAACCCATAGTCAGAAGTCAGGATCCCAGGGTGAACCTGTATAGCAAGTTTGGTGACCCTAGCTTTCTTTGTTGTTGAGATATAGCATGTAAGCCATTTTGATGTTGACCTTTGACCTTGCAATCCCAAAACCATATTCACACTTCAGGGTCACAGGGTGAACCTGTGTACTAAGTTTGATGACCCTAACTTTACTTGTTGTACAGTAATAAGGGATAGGGAATGTTAACCTTGACCTTTGACCTTTTGACCCCAAACCCATAGTCAGAGGTCAGGATCCCAAGATGAACCTGTGGACCAAGTTTGGTGGCTCTATTTTTACTTGTTTTATAGTAATAGTGCAAATGGAATGGTTCTAAAGCTAGAACGAGTTATTACTCTGCATTAATAGAAGAGAACAAGAATAATCCCAGGTTTCTTTTCAGTACTGTAGCCAGGTTGACAAAGAGTCAGGACTCTGTCAATCCTAGCATTCCCTTAGAGCTTACTAGTCAGGACTTTATGAACTTTTTCAATAATAAAATTTCATCCATCAGAGATAAAATCAATCAGATTCTTCCCACAGTTAACTTAAATACTGTAACTACTACAACTCCTTCTATTGATGTCTGTCTTGATGAGTTTACTCCAATCGACCTTTGTGAGTTAGACAAAATAGTTTCCTCATCCAAACCTTCAACTTGTCTTTTAGACCCTATTCCTACCAGGTTATTTAAAGAAGTCTTCCCACTTATTGGTAGCTTTATTCTTCATATAATCAATTCTTCATTAACTTTAGGCCATGTACCGCAGGCTTTTAAAACGGCTGTAATTAAACCCTTACTCAAAAAGCCAACGCTAGATCCAGGAGCTTTAGCTAACTATAGACCAATCTCTAATCTCCCTTTCATTTCAAAAATCTTAGAAAGAGTTGTTGCTACGCAATTATTTGACCACCTGCAGGGAAATGGTTTATTTGAGGAGTTTCAATCTGGGTTTAGAATCCATCATAGCACTGAAACAGCCTTAGCGAAGGTCACTAACGACCTCCTCATTGCATCTGATAATGGACTAGTTTCTGTACTTGTCCTTTTAGATCTTAGTGCAGCTTTTGATACTATTGATCATAATATTCTACTTGATAGATTAGAACACTATGTTGGACTTAATGGAACTTCGTTGCAGTGGTTTAGATCTTATTTATCTGATAGGTTCCAGTTTGTTCATGTAAATGATGAGTTTTCTCTCAACTCAAAGCTTAGTCATGGAGTTCCACAGGGATCTGTGCTAGGCCCTACTCTTTTTAGTTTATATATGCTTCCGTTAGGCAACATTATTAGAAAGCACTGTATACATTTTCACTGTTATGCAGATGACACACAATTATACCTGTCAATGAAGCCAGATGATACTAATCAATTAGCCAAGTTAGAAGCCTGTCTTAAGGAAATCAAAGTTTGGATGACTTGTAATTTCCTGCTATTAAATTCAGATAAGACTGAAGTCATTCTTGTTGGTCCAAAAAACCTTAGAAATTCCTTTCCAAATCAAACTTTCAGTTTGGATGCAGTTACTCTTTCTCTTAATAGCTCTGTGAGGAACCTTGGAGTTATTTTTGATCAGGATTTGTCCTTCAATTCACATATTAAATTTGTTTCTAAGACTGCCTTCTATCATTTGCGTAATATTGCCAAGATTAGGAGCATCTTGTCTCAGAGTGATGCTGAGAAGCTGATCCACGCTTTTGTTAGCTCGAGATTAGATTATTGTAATTCTTTATTATCAGGTTGTCCTAAAACATCTTTAAAAAGTCTTCAGCTGATCCAAAATGCTGCAGCAAGAGTTTTAACAGGTACTAGAAAGAGAGATCATATCTCTCCGGTTCTGGCCTCCCTTCATTGGCTTCCCATAGAGTTTAGAATTAAGTTTAAAATCCTTCTTCTTACTTACAAAGCTCTAAACAATCAGGCTCCTTTTTATTTAAAAGATCTGATACTACCGTATCATCCTAACAGAGCACTACGCTCCCAAAATGCATGTTTACTTGTAATACCTAGAATCTCCAAAAGTACAATGGGAGGCAGAGCCTTCAGTTATCAAGCTCCTCTCCTGTGGAATCAGCTGCCAATCTGGATTCGGGAGTCAGACTCGATCTCTGTTTTTAAGAATAGGGCTAAAACCTACCTTTTTGATATAGCCTACAATTAGGGAGGGATCATGTGTTTTCTGAACCCTCCCTTAGTTATGCTGCTAATAGGTTTAGTCAGCCGGGGGACCTCCAGTAATGCACTGGGCCTCACTCCTTTCCTCACTCTCTATGAAATATTTTTTTTTTGCTGGTCATTAACATTTGTTTGTTCTCTCCCATAGATTGAGTCCCCATCGTGCTGTTTGCTCTCTACATGTCTGTTCTTTTCTTCTTCTCTATCCCCTCACCCCCCAGCCAGTCGCAGCAGATGACTGCCCCTCCCTGAGCCTGGTTCTGCTGGAGGTTTCTTCCTGTTAAAAGGGAGTTTTTCCTCTCCACCGTCGCCAAGTGCTTGCTCACAGGGGATCGCCTGATTGCTGGGGTCTTTCTGCAACTGTGGGGGTCCTCCCTACAGTTGATAGTGCTATGAGATGACTGTTGTTGTGAAATGGCGCTATATAAATAAAGTTGAATTGAATTGAATTGAATTGAATTAAACTTGACCGATGACCTTTTAACTCCAAACCCATAGTCAGAGATCAGGATTCCAAGGTGAACCTGTATATCAGGTTTTGTAGCCCTAGCTTTATGCATTGCATAGTAATAAGGCATAAGGAATGTTAACCTTGATCCTTGACCTTTTGACCCCAAACCGATAGTTAGTGGTCAGGATCCCAAGGTTAGGGATACGGGGCGCTTGCGCACGCAGCGACCGGCAGCTGGTGGCTTGTCACCGGACTGCAGAACGAATCTACCTACGGGTACAAATAAGTAATAAAAAAAAAAAAGTGAACATGTATATCTGGTGTGGTGGCTCTAGCTTTACTTGTAGTAATAGTAAATGCAGCATTTACCATTGTGCAACTGCAATGAACGCAATTTGAACTTTGACCTTTGACCCTTTGACCCCAAACCCATAGTTAGGTGAGGGTCATCCAAAATGTGTATTAGATACAACTACTGTATCGATTTGAAAAACCTACATCATTTCTTTCAGTAGTTATTGTGGTTAGAAGATTTAAGGAAAAATCTGACCTCTGAGCTTTGACCTCAAGATCATTCGACGAGAGTGAAATTGCAATATGTACATCACCAGAATATATCAAACCATGGTACCAAATTTCAAAACAACTGGACCAAAACTGTAGGAGGAGGTGATTTCACAAAAGTGGGAGAGATGGACGGACGGACAGACAGACGGAGGGACGGACGGATGAGTGACCTGGGGCTGTTCTTGCTTGTGTGATGCCCTGGGCAGACCGTCTCCCTGGACCCCCCCCCCCCCCCCCACAACCACAACTTCAATCTAAAGACTGACCTTTCTTGTTTTCCTTGATACAAAGTTGTCAATGACATCATCATATGAAAGTTACTCAGCAATAGTGTAGTTAATACTGATGACTGCAAGACCGGTAAAGAGGTTCTTCATCAATCAACAGTCAGTCAGTATCATGGTTTAAAATTTAAACTATAACAATATTCATAATCAGCAATATTAAATCAGAACAATTTGAAATGTTTCACTCTGCTTGTAATGATGAATATTGAGAATGCTGATTGAATTATCTTGCAAAAAGACATTAACTTCAAAAAACTACTTTATTACCTCCACCAAGGGAAAAGGTGATGTTTTTGCCAGCGTTGCTTGGTTTGTTGGTTGGATGGTTTGTTGGTTTGTTTGTCTGTTAGTTACTCATCACTAATACAAAAATCATAAATGGATTTTGATGAAATTTTCAGGAAAGGTGTGTAATGGCAAAGGGAACAAATAATTAGATTTTGGTGGTGATCCGGATCATAATCTGGATCAAAGATTTTTTTTAAAAATTATTTTATACATTAAGGTATATTGCGCTTTTCACATACTGCCCCTTTACTCTACTCTGCCCACTTTCACCCAGTATGTCATGTGCCACACCAGAGACAATAATAACACTGGACTTATTTTATGCAAACACCGAGGAGGCATACACCTCATCACCCCTTCCCCCTTGGAAGATATGATCACAACCTGGTTCACTTCCTGCTGGTGTACAAACCCCTGGTACACAGACGACCTTCTGCTACCCAGGAGAAGGCGGAGGACACTCTGAAGGACTGTTTTGAATCCACTGCGTGAGAGTAGCTCTGGGATCCACATGGTGAGGACATCGACGGCCTAACACAAATCATCACAGATTACATCAACTTCTGTGTGGAGAACACCGTACCCACCAAAACCATACGGTGTTTCTCAAACAACAAGCCCTGGATCAACCCTGGAATAAAGACAAAACTTAAAGAGAAGAAAGGGATCTTCAGGTTGGGAAACAAGGAGGAGCTGCAGTCCATACAGAGGGAGCTAAGGAGGAAGATCAGAGAGGGGAAGAACAGTTACAGGAAGAAGATGGAGGACAAGCTGAAGCAGAGTGACATCAGCAGAAACTGAAGAGGCCTCAAAACTATCTCTGGGCATCAGAATATTGTACCTCCTCCCAAGCCATGTGGGAGTGGGTGAACAACCTGAACTTGTTCTTGAACAGGTTTGACAAACCACCCCCTTCTCCGCCTGTCCAACAATCACTGCTGCCTCCACCTTCATCTAGTCCCTCTGTCCACTGCTCTCCCTCCACCCCCCTTACATCCCCCACCTCTCAGTGCATATCCCCTGCTGTTTTTCCCCTCACAGACTCAACACCCACCCCCCCTTCCCCAGCACACAGCCCCCTGCCCCAGTCTGGCTCTCACTAAGACCCCAGGTGAGAGCTGAGCTGAAGACAATCAAGGCGAGGAAGGCTGCAGGTCCAGACGGCATCAGCTCGAGGCTTCTCAAGTTCTTTGCAGACCCGCTGTGCGGGATCATGGAACACATCTTCAGTCTTAGCCTGAAGCTAGGGAGGGTACCACAGCTGTGGAAAACATCCTGTGTGGTACCCATGCTGAAGACTGCACACCCCAAGGACCTGAACAGCTATAGACCAGTGGACCTCACACCACACCAAATGACGACCCTGGAGAGGCTGCTTCTCGCCCACCTCCGCTCCCTGGTGGTACCAGCGATGAACCCACTTCAGTTTGCCTACCAGCATGGCATCGGGGTGGAGGATGCAGTGATCTTCCTGCTACACTGTTCCCTATCCCACCTGAAGAAGCCTGGGAGCACTGTGAGGATCATGTTCTTTGATATCTCCAGTGCTTTCAACACCATTTAACCAATGATCTTGAGGGACAAGCTGCTGTGTGCAGGGGTGGATCAGCACCTGTCATCATGCATCCTGGACTACCTCACAGACTGACCATAGTTTGTGAGAACCCAGGACTGTGTGTCTGACACCATCATCTGCAGTACGGGGGCCCCCAGAGAACAGTTCTGGCTCCTTTCCTGTTCACCGTCTATACTGCTGACTTTTCGCACAACACATTACACTGCCATCTGCAGAAGTTCTCTTATGACTGCAGTTGCAGATGACTCTGCTATCATCTGCCTCATCTTGGATGGGAATGACATGGAGTACAGGGGACAGGCCAGGATTTCATGGACTGGTGCCTGCAGAACTGCCTCCAGATCAATGTGAGGAAAACCAAGGAAATGATGGTGGACTGCTGCAGGTGTGGACAAACCCCCACAGCACCAGTAAACATGCAGGGAAGAGACATTGAGATTGTGACATCTTACAAGTACCTGCGTGTTCACCTGAACAATAAACTGGACTGATCACACAACACCAACACGCTCTACAAGAAGGGGCAGCGCAGACTGTACCTCCTGAGAAGACTCAGGTCTTTTGGAGTGCGAGGGGCACTCCTGAAGACCTTCTACGATTCTGTGGTGGCATCAGCCATCACGTTTGGAGTGGTCTGCTGGGGCAGCGGCATCATGGTAGCTGACAGGAAGAGACTGAATAGACTGATCAAAAAAGCCAGCTCTGTTCTGGGGTGCTGTCTCGACCCAGTGGAAGCGATTGGAGAGAGGAGGATGGTGGCAAACCTGTCATCTCTGCTAGAGTCGGAGTCCCACCTCAAGCGGGACATGCTGAACGCACTGAGGAGCTCATTTTGCGGTAGGCTGCGCCATCCTAAATGCTCGAGGGGGAGGTTCCACAGGTCCTTCCTACCTGCTGCTGTCATACTTTATAATCGAACCACTGCTCCTCATAGAGGCCATATTAAACATCACAACTTTGCACAATAGAGACCTTCCCCTCCAATACACAACTTATACAATTACAGTTATTATTGCGGGGGGAAACAACACTGTTTATTCAAATCTGAAATATACTGTCTGGGTCTATATTTATATTTTGCCGGGTAACTTAACTAACTGTAATGCTGTTGATACCATCTAGCTACAATGATCCTGCACTGTGTAACTGTACATATGTATAGTTTTTTACTGCTTCTTTTTCTATCATTCTCAATCCCTCTTGTCTTCCATAGTCATAGTCACTTCTCCTTATGTATTGCTGTTTAATCCCTGACTACAATCCCCAACGGTCTTGTATTTCCCTGATCACCTCTTTCCCTAAAGTCCTGCCTGCGCTAGTCTGTCTTTTCTGCCAGTCAGAGGTTGCCCATGACAAAATGATGCCACCAATTGACTCTGTGGGCACAGACTTCAGTTTTTTCGGCTTGGATGAGGAGCAGTGTTGGGTTGCAGACCTGATAGAGAACTACTGTATATCGGTGATGCCCGGCCTTCCCATACTCCTGAGGAAGTCCTGAGTTGCCTGGACTGCACGACTGAGCTGATAGATGCTTTCGCGAGTCTGTGGACCAAGCCAGGACACCAGGTTCCTCTCTTCCGTTCCTCATATGCAATGATTGCTCTGGCCACCAGTGAGAAGCTCTTTTCCCCCCATACCTGCGCCGATGAGGACACGCTCCTTGGTGCAGACATCTGCCGCTTTTCATTTGGCTACAAGACCCTTTCCAAACTGCTCTTCAGCTCGGGGAGCTTCATCACAACCTGCAACTCCCCTGCCTGCTGCCTCCTTGCCTACGCTGGATTACCCCATTGTCTGTCAGATTGGGTTTGCTGCATCGGGGCCCCAGTTTTTTGTTGATGAGGAGGAGCAGGAGGAGTGCCGGCAGGTTTTGCTTGCACAGCCTGAATTAACATTGGGCTATAAACCCTGGCATCTCCCAGAGTGTGAGCCTCTGCTGGGCTGGAACCAGCAGGTTATGGGAGACTCAGCTGCTCCAGCTTCCCGCTGCCAATCAGCCACTGCTCTCAATGGGATTTCAGCAGCCACCCGATGAGAGACACCTGGCCCCTCCCTGGCATCAAAAGCAGAACAGCGGAACAGGCAAATCCATACTCCTCATTTCTGCTTACCTTCTATTGAGATGTCTTGCCTCATTCCGGGTGAGGGGTCTCAGTGGCAGCCACCAACCTCTGAGGCCCCACCACCTGTTTCTGCTGTCACCCCTGTGTGTTCACCTTCACCGACCCATGCCCTGTCTTCTCTGTCTGAGGTTGTTACCCCATCGGAAGTGATGGTCTCCTCCTCTGCCGGCATGCTGATGAGCTCCCCTGTGACTGCTCCTGTTGAGGGTGGGGTCGCACGAGGACCACACTCCAGCAGTTGTCCCAGGGGTCAGGAGACCTCCAGCTGTACTTCAAACAGGTCAGGAAACCTTCAGCCATAGTCCCAGAGTTCAGGAGACCTCCTGCTATTGTCCCAGGACTCAGGAGACCTCCAGCCATTGCTTCAGGGGTCAGGAGATCTCCAGCCATTGCTTCAGGGATCAGGAGACCTCCATCCATTTCTTCAGCAGTCAGAACACCTTCAGCTGTTGCTTCAGAGGTCAGGAGCTCTCCAGCCATTGCTTCCGATGCCAGAGAACCCCAATCGTGTGTTTCAGAGGCAGGTGAGCCTCCATCTCCTCTTTCTGAGGCCAGTTCACTCACGTCGCCTGTTTCCGAGTTAGGCGTGCCTCAGTCAAAAGCTCCAGGAGTCAGTGCGCTCCAACCATCAGCGCCTGAGGGTAGTACGCAACAACTGCCTAAAGTCAATGCACTTCAAACATCATCTACTCCAGCAGCTGAGGCTCCTGTGGCTCATCAGGAGGTCGTCACTTCAGCAGCAGGAGACCAGGAGCTAAGGCAAGTACCTTTTCCATTATTTTCTACAACCATTTTAGATAAGGCTTGCCTTACTCCTGATGGGGGGACCCAAGTGCAGAGTCCACCAGCTCTTGGGCCCTCCCCACCAGTCTCTGCTGCTAATGACTGTGGTGCCACCTCATTGACCACCTGTTCTCATCCCTCGTCCGAGGTGGTTGTGTCAAGGGTGGAGCCGCAGGAGGACCACGCTCCATCAGTCAAGCCAGAGGTCAGTGGACCTCCAACTGTCAAGCTAGAGGTTGGTGGACCTCCACCCGATGAGTCAGAGGTCGGTGGACCTTTACCGGCCGTTTCAGAGGCCGGGGGGGTCTTCACTTGCTGTTCCTGAAACCAAGGGTCCCATACCTGCTGTTTTCAAGGTCAGGGTGCTGCCATTGCCGGCCTCTAAACCAAAAGCCTCGGTATTATTGCGTTCAGAACTGAATGCCCAAGCATTATTGTCTCCTGAACTAAAAGCCCAGTATTTTTGTTTTCAGAGCTTAAAACTCCTTTGTTTCTGTGCCCCGAGTTCAGCATCCCTGAACTTCCTTTCCTTGTAGTCTGGTGGTCTAAGGACTTTGGTAGGGTGCCAGACCCTTCATGTACTCTGGTCTGGGGTCATGTGGACCTGGGTAGGCCCACCGACCCATCTTATTCTCCGGTCAGGTGGCCCTGGGCCTGTGGAAGACCACCTGAGCTGCCTTGCCTTTTGGTCTGGTGACCCTGGGACTTCGGTAGGCCACCTGACCCACCTTGTTTTTTGTTTGGGGCCTGGGACTTTGATTTTGCCCCATGAACTGTGCTTTTTTGTTTTGGACTTTTTGGGGGAAGAAGGACTTGTTTTCGGCCCACCTGGCCTGGAGGTACTGTCATGGTTTGGGCAGGGTCTTAGGATGATGCCCACATTTTGTGTTTTAGTTATTATGATTATTTGCCTCTGTTTTGCTTCTGCGTCTCCCCTGGATCCTCTGTGATTGTTATTGTCTTCTCCAGTCCTCAGTCTGTCATGTGGTCCCCATTATCACCTGTTGTTGATTTGTGTCCCACCTTGGTCGTCTGTGCAAGTCTCGTGTGTGTGTGTTCCCTGTACGCCTTTTTCTATCACTCTCAGTCCCTCTTGTCTTGTGAAGTCATAGTCACTTCTCCTCATGTGTCACTGTTTAATCCCTGATTACTGTCCCTAGCTGTCACGTGTTTCCCTGATCATCTGTCTCCCTATATATATATATATATACATACATCCTGCTCTGTGTTCATTTTGTTGTGGCATCATTCTGTGGATTTCCCTCTGACTTCTGTCCTGTTATTGTGTCTGCCAATATCTCTGAGTTTTCAGCCTTTCACAGCTCGCTTTACGTTCAGCCCCCCATGCTAGTTTTATTTTGTGTTGTTTGGGAAAATAAACCCAGTTAAACTGAAGTCCTGCCTGAGCTAGAATCTGTCTTTTCTGCCGGTCAGAGGTTGCCCATGACACAGACAGTGACAGATTGGACTGCACATGATCAATATTTCAATAACAGACAGACAGCAGCAGGTATGGCATTTGTGCAAATGGTTGCAGTCAGGTGCGGAGACATACAGCAGCAGATGTATTATTGCTAGTGTGCCAAGTCTTTCTGTGCAAACAGCTGAGGTAGTTATTGTGTGGGTGAGTGTGTTACGGTCCAGGGGTTGGGCTGGGGAGGAAGTGGGCAGAGTTCAGGGTCCTGATAGCCTGGTGAACAAAGCTGTTTAGCAGTATTTTGGAGTGGTCCGGTATCTTTTTCCTGAGGGCAGAGGGCTGAAGAGGGAGTGTGAGGGGTGGGAGGTGTCGCCTGCAATGTTGATGGCTCTGCGGGTGAGGCGGGTGTGGTATATGTCTGAGAGGGGGGCAGAGGGGCACCGATGATCTTGCTGGATGCTTTCATTGTGTGTTGTAGTGTCTTCTGGCACAGAGGCGGTGCAGCTTCCGTACAACACCATGATGCAACTGGTGAGGATGCTCTCAGTGATGCCCCAGTAGAATGAGCACATGATGGGGGGTGGGACTCATGTTCTACTCAGTTTGCGGAGTAAATAAAGACGAGTTGAGCCTTCTTTGCCAGTGATGTGGTGTTGTAGGATGAGGAGAGGTTGTCAGAGATGTGCACCCCCAGGAACTTGGTGCTGCTCACCTTCACCACAGCTGCTCCATTGGTGATCAGAGGGGGATGCGTTATGTGTCCTCTCCTAAAGTCAACCACAATCTCTTTGGTTTTTCCCACATTCAGGAAGAGGCTACTGTCTTTACACCACTGGACCAGTTGGCTCACCTCATTTCTGGAGTTGACTTCTTCATTGTTTGTGATGAGGCCTACCACCGTCATGTCGTTTACAAACTTGATGATGTGGTTGGTTCTGTAGGCTGGTACGCAGTCATGGGCAGTATTGGGAGTAACAAAGTTATGTGTTACCATAACGACACTACTTCTGCAATAACGTGCTGTGTAATAAAATTACTGTTTAAAAATTCAGTAATGCATTACAGTTTATGAAATTTGATCAAATGTGTTACTCGTTACTTGTTTTATTAATATGGATAGATGTTTTTACCACAAACAAATAAATATACAAACTGACCCTATCGTAGGTAAGATGAGCTGTCAGTTGACATGACCAGTTGCAGAGAGCTGAGTCTTGACTACTGAGTGGAGGAAAAGACGAAAATACTTTGTTTTTGTGGATATAGATTATTTTTCCTTTGTCACGGTTAAGGACAAAAGCATATTGGTGGGTTGGAAGCTAAGTGAAGGTTGAGCAGTTGATTTGAAACAACAGGAAGCCCAGTTAAACACAAATGTTTATAGCTGCTTTTTAACATAAAGAGGGGAAAATAAGTAAGACAGCTGCAGTTGGTTCAGAATGCTGCTGCTCGAGTCCCCACTAAGACCAAGAAGTGGATCATGTAACTCCAGTCCTCAGATCTTTACACTGGCTTCCTGTCTGTCAAAGAATAGATTTCAAAATATTCCTGTTGATTTATAAAGCTCTGAATGGTTTGGGGTCTAAATACATTTCTGTTATGATTCCCCATGCGCCATTACGCAGCGCACGGAGGAAGGAATTAAAAGCCACATGCAGAAGTAGTAGCATGCACTTTCTTGAACAACAAAATAAAGTTCAGTCCAGCAACCAGTTATAATAACAACAGAAGGATGAGTTCACAGTCAGGGAAGACACCAGGAGAACAGGGATGCCTCTCAGACGCTCAACAGCCCAGGAGAGAGAATGCCTAGTGCCGCAGAACAGCTGAACGGCACAAGGAGAAAGGCAAAAATAAACTTACGAGCTGGAGCAGTCCTGGGCAGTCTGTGCTGTCCGGTGAGAGCAGGCGAAGCAGGAACAGCTGCTAACACGGTAACAAACGATGGTCAGGTAGTGTTAGAAAAGACTAAACAGTTAGGCTGAAAGTAACTACTTGGGAATGGAGGCTTGCATACACAGAGGGAACAGCGACTGTGCATATTGCACAATGATCCGGCGATCTCTTCCCACTCAAACAGAGCTTAAGTAATGACAATACTAATGAGGGAAGAGACTGCCGGTGTGGAAGTACGTGGGCTGGACCGAATAGAAAACAGGTGTGCATGAGTGAGTGTCTGAGCATGTGAATGGAGATGAATGGAGGCGTGTGTATGTGTGTGCGCGCATAAGGGAAACACCAATAATGAGAAACAGCTGATGACACTGTCAGGAGGAGGGGGTGTGGCCGAGCTGTCAGGGAGCAGAGGACCCAAAGGGCTCCCTGAAGCACCTGATGGAAAATAAACAATGAAAAGAGACAAAATAGCCACAGTGTCAGAACTGGGTTTGGGACCACCAAACCCAAGTTCATGACAGAGACACCTCCTCCTCCCAAACGGGTGGAATCCAGACACCTTAGTGACACCAGAAGAAGAACACCAAAAAACACCATAAGGAAACCCCCCTCCTCCACAGTGGAAAACAACCACCCAGGGTGGGAGTTGGGGGAAAACAAGTTAGGAGGGAAGCAACAAGTAAATATTACAAAAAATAATATGCAAATAAAGTGAGGTGAATCTCCTAACAGCCCCCGACCTAGGACACTAACCCCCCTACAAAGGAGTCCAAAGTTCAGGGGGCCAACCGGAGTCCCAGGCACTAGACATGGCGAGGGGTGACTGACCGGATGGCCTGCCAGAGTCTTAAGCCCAGCAGGCATCCCGCTGAACAGCATCAGGTGGCCTACCAGGACCGGTGGATCACCTGACCCAAAAACCAAGTTTTTCGGGCGGCCGGCCAGCATAGTTGAGCCACCAGGACCGGAGGGGAAAGCGAGGGGGTGGCCTACCCACCAGGGAACTTAGAGGTGGGTGATTGGATCAAGGGATAGGAACCCCCACGGCTGGTGGTGATAGAGGCACTGGAACCACGACAGCGTCTGGCGACGAGGAAGGAGCCCCCCCACCCTCCAAGGCTTTGAGGAAGGGGACTGTGGCATCCCCGATGGTCCTGGTCTGGGACATAGCTTCACCCACGATGGTACCAGTCTGGGACAACATTGCACCAGCGGTGGCCCCTTCCCGGGACCTCATTGCTCCCACGGTTAGCCCCGACTGGGCCTGCGTTGCACCCATGATGGATCCAGACCGGGCCAACGCTGCACCCACGGTGGTGCAGCACCCGTGGTGACTCACGATTGGGGCTCTGCAGCACCAACAGTGGACTCCAGCTGGAGCTCTGCAACCTCCATGGCGACCTCCGGTGGCATTGGCTGCTCTCCGGCGACCATGGCAAGGAGCTCCGAAGCTGGAGGGAGAGAGAAAGAGGCCAAGTCAGGGTTGCCAGCAGCGGCAGAGCCCGGTGAGGTGAGCCTAGGGGCTGCGGCAAGCTGCTCCGGGACCTCCTTGCCATGAGTCGAGCAGTGTGACCTCAGTGTAGGCACAGGAGACATTATGGAGCACACTTGCCTGAACTCGGGCTCCACTGCTGTCCAGGAGTCTGGCGATCTTGAGTGTGCTGGTTCTGGAGGTCCATGAGGTGCTGTATCCACGTCAGCCTCCACCGGGGTGGCTGGACTCACGTCATTGTCATCTGCGGGCACCCCAGGTTGCGGCGGATCCTCTCCGGCAACCCTAGGAAGGAGCTCTGGGATGACAGGAAAAGAGTGGTTAGGGTTGCCGGCAGCGTCGGAGCCCGGCAAGGCAAGCTCTGATGCAGCTGAGGGCTGCATTTGACTCTCCTCACCAAGAGACAGACAAGATTGCTCCAATTTACAGGGGAGAGAAACAAATCAGAGCACTTGCCTGGACTCGAGCTCCACCACCGTCCAGGACTCCGTCGATTTTGACAACGACATCTGGGGCTCAGTCGACTGGAGGTCTGGTCCGCTGGGTGACTCTGCTGTGCTGCGAGGGTCATTCTCTCCTCCTCCATCATAACGAACTTCGGTCGGGTGGACCCCGGTCCGAAGGACGAGGCAATTTCGGGTGGCAAAGCGCGTCTCCAATCCTCCTTCTCGCGGTGCTCCTCCTCCATCTGGCAGTCTATCTGGGCTAGCAAAGCCCATTTCTCATCGTCCGTCATAACACAAATGGATGGAGCGTACCCAGGCTTGAGGGATGATGCAGGAGCGGGAGAGCCGTGAGAGGAGGGTGGCTTCTTCCACCGCGAGCGCTTCTTCTGATAGGATGATAGCTCCGACATCAGGGAGGCCCACTCTGACCCTGTGTCTGGCTGGGGGAAGAGGACGGAGAGGATGTTGTCCACCCTCGGAATTTGCCAGAGGTCGGGATGATGCCGCATGATGTCCTCAGCGGTGATTTGCACAAGCCGAACATCCTCCAGAGACTGTGGCCACTGAGCAGAAAGAGAGCCTGTTCCAGGAGATCTTGAGCTCTCAGTTCCTCATCTGTCCAAACCACCATGGTGAAGCTCGGAGGGGAAAAAGAAAAAGGTGAAAGGAAAAGAAAAGCGCACATCTACTCTGCTGGGTTTTCTTTTTCTGGCCAGAGCATTCTGTTATGATTCTCTGTGCGCCATTACGCAGCGCACGAAGGAAGGAATTAAAACCCACGTGCAGAAGTAGTAGCATGCACTTTATTGAACAACAAAATAAAGTTCAGTCCAGCAACCAGTTATGATAACAACAGAAGGATGAGTTCACAGTCATGGAGGATACCAGCAGAACAGAGACGCCTCTCGGACGCTCAAAAGCCCAGGGGAGAGAATGCCTAGTGTCGCAGAACAACTGAAGGGCACAAGGAGAAAGGCAAAAATAAACTTACGAGCTGGAGCAGTTCGGGGCAGTCAATGCTGTCCGGTGAGAGCAGGCGAAGCAGGAACAACCGCTAACACCTGGTAACAAATGATGGTCAGGTAGTGTTAGAAAAGACTAAACAGTCAGGCTGAAAGTAACTAACTGGGAGTTGAGGCTTGCATACACAGAGGGAACAGCGACTGTGCATATTGCGCAATGATCCGGCGATCTCTTCCTACTCAAACAGAGCTTAAGTAATGACAATACTAATGAGGGAAGAGACCGACGGTGTGGAAGTGCATGGGATGGACCGAATAGAAAACAGGTGTGCATGAGTGAGTGTCTGAGCATGTGAATGGAGATGAATAGAGGCATGTGTTTGTGTGTGTGCATGTGTATGTGTATGGGAAACACCAATAATGAGAAACAGCTGATGACACTGACAGGAGGAGGGGGCATGGTCGAGCTGTCAGGGAGCAGAGGACCCAAAGGGCTCCCTGAAGTGCCTGATGGAAAATAAACAATGAAAAGAGACAAAATAGCCACAGTGTCAGAACTGGGTTTGGGACCACCAAACCCAAGTTCATGACAATTTCAGATTGTACAGCACATTTCCTGTACATGAAATGTGCTATACAAATAAACTTGCCTTGCCTTGCTTTGCCTATTAAACACGTGAACCTTTTTTTGATTGAAGTGATTTATTGATTTATTTGAACATCAAGACAAAAAAAATTAAAAACAAGGAATCAAAACCAAAATATAAAGAAATAAACATAACAAAAAAATGCTTTGTTCAAAAGGAGTAGGAAGAAGCCAACGTTTAAATAATTTCCGGCGCCACACGAGTCGGCTGCCTTTTGCAACAACGGCTCAATTCTGAGTCTTTTTTTCCCTTCCTCTCTCTTTTGATCCGGTGACAACTCTCTGATCTGGCACGCCTTTCACTCCATTTATATCACGGACACACAGATCGCTCCAAATGTCTCCCGAGCCGGTGGACGGAGCCACTGTTTATAGCAGGAGATGGTACAGCAGGGAAGAGCTGCTAGCACTCAACCGCCACCCGGTGCTAACGGAAAAACTCGACATACCGGGTGAACTGAGGCGAAAACGCCATGGGTGCCGGGCTGGAGTAAGGCAGAAGACACAAAATATAAGGTACAGACCCACCCTTCCATCCATTGTCATGGGGAATGTACGATCGTTACTGGGAAAGGTAGATGAGCTAGCGGCTATCTCCCGCTACGATAGCATATACCGGGAGTGCAGTCTGTATCTATACAAAGAGACTTGGCTAACCGAATTAGTAGCAGATGCTAACATTGAACTGGAGGGTTTCCACACGATACGGGCAGACCAAACATCCGACAGTGGCAAAGCAAGGGGTGGTGGAGTGATAATGTATGTTAACTGGTGCAGACCGGGACATATCACTGTTAAACAACGACACGGCAGCAAAGACACTGAGTTGCTAGCTGTTAGCATGCAGCCTACATATCTCCCGAGGGAATACTCACACGTGATCTGCATTGTTGTTTATGCAAATCCGACAGCGCGTGACGTCATCCATTCAGTAACTGGCAGGCTGCAGACAGAACACCCAGATGCTCTTCTCCTCATCTCAGGCAATTTCAACCATGTTTCACTGTCTCCCATTCTACCCACGTTTACCCAGTATGTCACATGCCACACTAGAGACAATAAAACACTGGACTTATTCTACGCAAACACTAAGGAGGCGTACACCTCATTACAACTCCCCCCACTTGGGAGATCGTATCACAACTTGGTTCATCTCCAGCCGGTGTACAAACCCCTAGTGCACAGACAACCTCCGGCCATGCACACAGTGAAGTTATGGTCTGAGGAGGCAATGGACGCTCTAAAGGGCTGTTTTGAAACCACCGCCTGGGAGCAGCTCTGCGATCCACATGATGAGGACATCGATGGCCTCACTCACACAATCACGGACTACATCAGCTTCTATGTGGACAACACCGTTCCCACCAAGACCATACGGTGTTGCTCAAACAACAAACCCTGGATCAACCCTGATCCAGGGATGCTGAAGCCCGTACAGAGGGAGCTGAGGAGAAAGATCAGAGAAGGCAAGGACAGCTTCAGGAAGAAGATGGAGGACAAGCTGCAACAGAGCGACATCAGCGGGGTCTGGAGAAACCTTAAAATCATCTCTGGGCTCCAGAATACCTCCCCCCAGGCCATGGGGGGCAGGGAGTGGGCGAACAATCTGAATCTGTTTTTCAATAGGTTTGACCAACCGCCCTCCCCCCTGACTGCACAACAACCACTGCTGCCTCTAAAGACATCAAGTCCTGCTGCCCACTCCCCACTCCACCAACCCCCCCCCCACTCCCAACACACAGCCCCCCAACCTGACCCTCACTAAGACCCAGGTGAGGACGGAGCTGAGGAAGATCAAGGCGAGGAAGGCGTCGGGACCGGACGGCATCAGCGCAAAGCTCCTCAAGTCCTGTGCAGACCAGCTGTGTGGGATTGTGGAGTACATCTTCAATCTGAGCCTGAAGCTGGGGAGTGTACCACAGCTGTGGAAAACATCTTGTGTGGTACCTTTACCAAAGACTTCCCACCCCAAAGATTTGAACAGCTACAGACCAGTGGCCTTGACGTCTCACATGATGAAGACCCTGGAGAGACTGCTCCTTGCTCACCTCCGCCCCCTGGTGGGACCAGCGATGGATCCACTCCAGTTCGCCTACCAGCATGGCATTGGGGTGGAGGATGCGGTGATCTTCCTCCTTCACCATTCTCTGTCCCACCTGGAGAAGCCCGGGAATGTGGTGAGGATCATGTTCTTTGACTTCGCCAGTGCTTTCAACACCATCCAACCGATGATCCTGAAGGACAAGCTGCTGTGCGCAGGGGTGGACCAGCACCTGTCATCATGGATCCTGGACTACCTCACTAACCGGCCTCAGTTTGTGAGAACCCGGGACTGTGTGACCGACACAATCATCGGTAGCACGGGGGCCCCCCAGGGAACGGTTTTGGCTCCCTTCCTGTTCACCCTTTATACTGTGGACTTCTCACACAACACAACACACTGCCATCTACAGAAGTTCTCTGATGACTCTGCGACCGTTGACCTCATCTCCAACGGAGATGAAGCTGAGTACAGAGGGCTTATCCAGGACTTTGTAGACTGGTGCCATCGGAACTGCCTCCAGATCAACGCGAGGAAAACTAAGGAGCTGGTGGTGGACTGCCGCAGGCAAGGACAACCCCTCACAGCACCAGTAAATATACAGGGAACAGACATCGAGATGGTGACATCCTATAAGTACCTTGGTGTTCATCTGAACAATAAACTAGACTGGTCACACAATACTGATGCACTCTACAAGAAGGGACAGCGCAGGCTGTTCCTACTGAGGAGACTCAGGTCTTTTGGTGTACAAGGGGTGCTGCTGAAGACATTCTATGGCACGGTGGTGGCATCAGCCATCACTTTTGGAGTGGTCTGCTGGGGCAGTGGCATTACAGCAGCCGATAGGAAGAGACTGAACAAACTGATCAAGAAAGCTAGCTCTGTCCTGGGGCAGCGCCTTGACCCAGTGGAGGAGATAGGAGAGAGAAGGATGGTGGCTGAACTGTCATCTCTGCTGTAGTCCGAGTTCCACCCTATGCAGGACATACTGAATGCACTGAGGAGCTCATTTAGCAGTAGACTACATCATCCTAGGTGCACAACCGAGAGGTTTCGCAGGTCCTTCCTACCTACGGCTGTCAGACTGTACAACCAAAGTGGGGCTGCTCGCAGAGATAGCAAAAAGACGTGACGACCTAATAGTATTGAATGCAAAAGACGCAATAGACTTACACAATGGTCCCTTCCAGTATACAACTAGGAAAATACCGGTCGCTATGGAGGGTGAGAATATGTGTGGGTACATAATCATACCATGTAGGATAACTAAGCAGACGGTTGCGCTGTTTCATTCAATCTAGCTACAATGCTCCGCACTGTGTGTTTATATATTTACATATTTATTCCATCTAGCTACCATGCTCCGCACTGTGTGTTTATATATTCATATATCTATTACATCTAGCTACAATGCTCCGCACTGTGTGTTTATATACTCATATATTTATTCCATCCAGCTACAATGCTCCGCACTGTGTTTATATATTTATATATCTATCCCATCTAGCTACAATGCTCCACACTGTCTATCTATCTATCTATCTATCTATCTATCTATATATATACAGTATATATATATATATATATATATATATATATATTTATATATATATATATATATATATATATATATATATATACGGTGGGGTAAAAAAAGTATTTAGTCAGCCACCAACTGTGCAAGTTCTCCCATTTAAAAGATGAGAGAGGTCTCCAATTTTCATCATAGATATACCTCAACTATGAGAGACAAAATAAGAAAAAAAAATCCAGAAAATCACATTGAAGGATTTTTAATGAATTAATTGGTAAATTCCTCGGTAAAATAAGTATTTGGTCAATAACAAAAGTTCATCTCAATACTTTGTTATATACCCTTTGCTGGCAATGACAGAGGTCAAACGTTTTCTGTAAGTTTTCACAAGGTTTTCACACACTGTTGCTGGTATTTTGGCCCATTCCTCTACGCAGATCTTCTCTAGTGATGTTTTGGGGCTGTCACTGGGCAACACAGACTTTCAACTCCCTCCAAAAATTTTCTATGGGGTTGAGATCTGGAGACTGGCTAGGCCACTCCAGGACCTTGAAATGCTTCTTACGAAGCCACTCCTTCGTTGCCCGGGCGGTGTGTCTGGGATCATTGTCATGCTGAAAGACCCAGCCACGTCCATCTTCAATGCCCTTGCTGGTGGAAGGAGGCTTTCAGTCAAAATCTCACGATACATGGCCCCATTCATTCTTTCCTTTACACAGATCAGTCGTCCTGGTCCCTTTGCAGAAAAACAGCCCCAAAGCATGATGTTTCCACACCCATGCTTCACAGTAGGTATGGTGTTCTTTCTCCTCCAAACACGACGAGTTTTTACCAAAAAGTTCTATTTTGGTTTCTTCTGACCATATGACATTCTTCCAATCCTCTTCTGGATCATCCAAATGCTCTCTAGCAAACTTTAGACGGGCCTTGACATGTACTGGCTTAGGCAGGGGGACACGTCTGGCACTGCAGGATTTGAGTCCCTGGTGGCGTAGTGTGTTTCTGATGTAGCCTTTGTTACTTTGGTCCCAGCTCTCTGCAGGTCATTCACTAGGTCCCCCCATGTGGTTCTGGGATTTTTGCTCACCGTTCTCATGATAATTTTGACCTCACGGTGTGAGATCTTGCGTGGAGCCCCAGATCGAGGGAGATTATCAGTGGTCTTGTATGTCTTCCATTTTCTAATAATTGCTCCCACAGTTGATTTCTTCACACCAAGCTGCTTACCTATTGCAGATTCAGTCTTCCCAGCCTGGTGCGGGTCTACAATTTTGTTTCTGGTGTCCTTTGACAGCTCTTTGGTCTTGGCCATAGTGGAGTTTGGAGTCCAACTGTTTGAGGTTGTGGACAGGTGTCTTTTATACTGATAATGAGTTCAAACAGGTGCCATTAATACAGGTAATGAGTGGAGGACAGAGGAGCCTCTTAAAGAAGAAGTTACAGGTCTGTGAGAGCCAGAAATCTTGCTTGTTTGTAGGTGACCAAATACTTATTTTACTGAGGAATTTACCAATTAATTCATTAAAAATCCTTCAATGTGATTTTCTGGATTTTTTTTTTCTCATTTTGTCTCTCATAGTTGAGGTATACCTATGATGAAAATTGGAGACCTCTCTCATCTTTTAAGTGGGAGAACTTGCACAATTGGTGGCTGACAATACTTTATTGTCCCACTGTATACGTGTGTATATATATACAGTATATATATATATATATATATACAGTATATATATATATATATATATATATATATATATATATATATATATATGTATGTATATATACTTGCTGCTCTTGTTTTTTTTTTCTAGTCCCACCCCTTCTCCATATCCAATAAATTGTAATATCATTCTAGTCATTATCCATCCCATAATTACATCATGACATTATACAATACCATAATATATAATGCATCTTATTATTATTACAATTATTATGAAATGTTGGTATTATTGTCACTCTAAACTATCATTGTTGTATTATTTTTATTGCATAATTTAATTATAAGTAAATACCTCTGGTATGTTTAATATAATTATAGACAATATTATCATCATCATAATCACCATATATACCACCATATACCCTCACATGGCTTACAGTACCTAGGCACAATAAGTAACCATATAATAATAACCATAATAATAGGTAGCCATATAGTAGTTACAATAATAATAATAATAATAATAATAATAATAATAATAATAATAATAATAATAATACCTCCTGGCCTATATAATACTTTAAATAATTCCATCCTAAACAAAAATCATAATACTATAATACCATTGTAATATTCTAGTAATAATGATATCAATAATAATAGTACTCAGCATATATATATATATATATATATATATATACGTATATGTGTATATATATATATATATATATATATATATATATATATATATATATATATATATATATATATATATATATATATATATATATATACAATAGTAACAACAATAACAACCTTTCTTCACTGAAGATACATTGCAATATTACTGTCCTTTATTTTTATATTGTTCAAATATCATTTCTTAACATGTTGATTTAAATATATAGATGTCTGGACATTGCCTGTGTTTTTCCCCCAACCCATTCCACAATTTTACCCCACACACAGACACACACAATCTTTTCCTCATAGATCTTACTAGGTGCATTTTAAATTTTGTATTCCCTCTTTCTAGTTCCTGTTAAAACTCTTGCTACAGCATTTTGGATCAGCTGAAGACCTTTTAAAGATGTTTTAGGACAGCCTGATAATAAAGAATTACAAAAATCTAATCTCGAGCTAACAAAAGCGTGGATCAGTTTCTCAGCATCACTCTGAGACAAGATGCTCCTAATCTTGGCAATATTACGCAAATGATAGAAGGCAGTCTTAGAAACAAATTTAATATGTGAATTGAAGGACAAATCCTGATCAAAAATAACTCCAAGGTTCCTCACAGAGCTATTAAGAGAAAGAGTAACCACATCCAAACTGAAAGTTTGATTTGGAAAGGTATTTCTAAGGTTTTTTGGACCAACAAGAATGACTTCAGTCTTATCTGAATTTAATAGCAGGAAATTATAAGTCATCCAAGCTTTGGTTTCCTTAAGACAGGCTTCCATCTTGGCTAATTGATTACTATCATCTGGCTTCATTGACAGGTATAATTGTGTGTCATCAGCATAACAATGAAAATGTATACAGCGCTTTCTAATAATGTTTCCTAATGGAAGCATATATAAACTAAAAAGAGTAGGGCCTAGCACAGATCCCTGTGGAACTCCATGACTAAGCTTTGAGTTGAAAGAAAACTCATTATTTACATGAACAAACTGGAACCTATCAGATAAATAAGATCTAAACCACTGCAACGAAGTTCCATTAAGTCCAACATAGTGTGCTAATCTATCAAGTAGAATATTATGATCAATAGTATCAAAAGCTGCACTAAGGTCTAAAAGGACAAGTACAGAAACTAGTCCATTATCAGATGCAATGAGGAGGTCGTCAGTGACCTTCGCTAAGGCTGTTTCAGTACTATGATGGATTCTAAACCCAGATTGAAACTCTTCAAGTAAACCATTTCCCTGCAGGTGGTCAAATAATTGCGTAGCAACAACTCTTTCTAAGATTTTTGAAATGAAAGGGAGATTAGAGATAGCGTTGGCTTTTTGAGTAAGGGTTTAATTACAGCCATTTTAAAAGCCTGCGGTACATGGCCTAAAGTTAATGAAGAATTGATTATATGAAGACTAAGGCTACCAATAAGTGGGAAGACTTCTTTAAATAACCTGGTAGGAATAGGGTCTAAAAGACAAGTTGAAGGTTTGGATGAGGAAACTATTTTGTCTAACTCACAAAGGTTGATTGGAGTAAACTCATCAAGACAGACATCAATAGAAGGAGTTGTAGTAGTTACAGTATTTAAGTTAACTGTGGGAAGAATCTGATTGATTTTATCTCTGATGGATGAAATTTTATTATTGAAAAAGTTCATAAAGTCCTGACTAGTAAGCTCTAAGGGAATGCTAGGATTGACAGAGTCCTGACTCTTTGTCAACCTGGCTACAGTACTGAAAAGAAACCTGGGATTATTCTTGTTCTCTTCTATTAATGCAGAGTAATAACTCGTTCTAGCTTTTCTAAGAGATTTTTTATAAATTAAAAGATGATTTCTCCAAGCTAAATAGATTTCATCTAAATTAGTGGAGCGCCATTTTCTTTCTAATTGATGAGTCTTCTGTTTTAAGCTACGAGTTTCTGTGTTGAACCAATGAGTTAGAAATCTCTGATTAGACTTTTTCTTTTTTAAGGGGGCCACCAAGTCTAGAGTCTGATGCAGAGAAGCTGAAACACTATCAACCATGTTATCAATTACAGAAGGAGCAAGCTGTCTATAGCTTATTTCCGTTGTGTTGACACATGGCATAGAGGAGACAATCTGCATAAATTTGGTAACAGCATCATCTGAGAGGCATCTACTGTAATAATATTTTTCTTTAGGTGCCAAATAGTCAGAAATAGTAAAATCAAAGGTTAACAGACAATGGTCTGACAGTACAGGGTTATGAGGAGACACTACAAGATTTTCTATTTCTATGCCATAAGTCAGGACAAGGTCCAATGTATGGTGGAGGTAATGAGTAGAATTCCCTACTTTCTGAGAAAACCCAATCGAGTCTAATATTGAATTAAATGCCACATTAAGGCAGTCACTATCTACATCTACATGTATATTAAAGTCCCCTACTATAATTATTCTATCAGATTTCAGCACTAAATCAGCTAAGAAATCAGCAAATTCGGATAAAAATTCTGAGTAGGTTGATGGGGGACGATAAACTATGGCAAATAAAATTGGGTTTAACCTAAAATTGCTAAAGTGCCCAATACTGAGGACCAGGCCCTCAAAGGAATTATAACATGTTTTTTGCTTTACATTAACTAGTAATTTGGAATGGTAAATTGTTGCTACTCCTCCTCCACGACCAGAACTTCTGGGATTTTGACAGTTTAAATAACCAGAGGGAGCTGATTCATTTAAACCAACATAATCCTCTTGCCCTAACCAAGTCTCTGTCAGGGAAATTAAATCAATCTGATGATCAATTAACAGATCATGGACTAACAGAGACTTGGGAGTTAGAGACCTAATATTTAATAAACCACATTTAATTTTTAAATTATGAGGAGGAACAGAGGCCAGTTCATTCAATTTAGAGGCTTTATGTTTAATTTGAGTTTTACCAATATTTTGCTTTATCACTTTGGGATGCTTATACATTATATTTTTATTTACTTTGGAGGGAGCAGACAACGATTCTCTGATGGGGAAGACAGGGGCTAAGTTGAGGGGTGGCGGATGAAGAGGAGCTGCAGAGAGGCGTGTAAGACTGCGACTCTGCTTCCTGGTCCCAACTCTGAGTAGTCAGGGTTTTGGAAATTTGGATAAAAAAGATGCCAGATTGTTAGATAAATGAGAAGCACCATCCAAAGTGGGATGAATGCTGTCTCGTCTCATAAGACCAGGTTTTCCCCAAAAAGAGCTCCAATTGTCAATGTAGCCCACGTCATTTTTAGGACACCACACAGACAGCCAGCGGTTCAAGGATGACGAGCGGCTAAACATGTCATCACTGGTCAGATTGGGGAGGGGCCCAGAGAACACTACAGTGGCAGACATCGTTTTTGCAAAGTCACCCACCGATTCTATATTAAGTTTCATGACTTCAGACTGCCGGAGACAGATGTCATTAATGCCGGCGTGAATAACAATTGTGGAATATTTACAGTTACTTTTAGCCAGCATTTTCAAATTTGACTTGATGTTGCCTGCTCTGGCCCCAGGAATGCATTTGACTATGGCTGCTGGAGTCTCTAGGTTTACGTTTCTGACTACAGAGTCGCCAATGATCAGAGTTTTTTCCTCAGCGGGTGTGTCGCTGAGCGGGGAAAAACGATTAGAAACGTGAACAGGTTGGTGGTGTACCGGGGCTTTGCAACTAGGCTTCCTTCTCACCGTCACCCACCCAGTCTCCTCGCTGCTGAGGAGAGCCGGGGGACCGCTGACAGTGGGGCCTAAGCTAGCTAGCTCCGCTGCAGCTAAGGGGCGTCCGTCGAGATTAACTGGCGCAGACGGTGTTTCAATGCAGCGGAGCCGGGATTCCAAATCAGACAACCTCGCCTCGAGCGCCTCAAAAAGACAACATTTATTACATTTACCATTATCACTAAAAGAGGCAGAGGTGTAGCTAAACATCTGACAGAGAGAGCACACCAGAGGAGGAGAGGAAAGAGAGCTAGTAGCCATAGCTAGTGGCTGGAGAGCAAACCACACAGGCAGACAGCAAAACAGGAAGTGACGATACGTTACCACAAGGAAGTGACGATCTCACTGTCATGACATGACCCACTGTGTATATAGATAGATAGATAGATAGATAGATAGATAGATAGATAGATAGATAGATAGATAGATAGATAGATAACTGATACAGTTGTATATACTGTATATGTAATTCAAATTTATACAGTATGAGCACCAGTGTTGGGCAAGTTACTAAAAAATAGTAACTAGTTACAGAAATAGTGACATGAATAGTTACATGAAATAGTTGCATATCACAACAGCATGTAAATTAATAAGATGAAATAAAACAGAAAGCACAGATAAATGAAAGTTCACCGCTTATATAAACACTGTGTGTGTTTATATATTTACATATTTATTCCACCTAGCTGCAATGCTCCATACTGTGGGTGTTTATGTATCTACATATTTATTCCACCTAGCTACAATGCTCCGCACTGTGTGTTTATATACTCATATATTTATTCCATCCAGCTACAATGCTCTGCACTGTGTGTCTGTGTGTATATATATATATATATATATATATATATATATATATATATATATATATATATATATTTATAGTAATATGTACATATGTATATTAGCTGCTCTTGCTTTTTTTCTTGCCTTCTGATTGTTGCTCTGAGTGTTGCTATCCCTGTGCTGTTGCAATCCTGGATTTTCCCCACTGTGGGACTAATAAAGGCTTATCTTATCTTATCATATCTTAGATGAAGCTGTTCTTTACTGCAACAAATCACAGTCACTTTTTCTTTGTGCATAAGAAAACTTCAAATGCATTTAATGAGGACATTAAATGCGAGCTTCTTGCTCCAAAATTACTCATGTTTAACCACATAGGTAGGAGCTGTTGGCGGCTACTCACTGCTCGGACAACAGGTGATCAGGGCTCGATATGAGAAGTCGCCACCGCCACAGCGTTTTTTCCTACCAGGTTGCGGCATGAACTGGGGCAGGACAGGAAACTGACCCACAGAGGAGACTGACAGCTGTGCCAGCTATGGTAGGGTCAGTTTGTTTGTGTTAAAAATATCTATCCATATTAATAAAACAAGCAACGCGAGTAACGCATCTGATCAAATTTCAGTAACTGTAACGCATTATTGAATTTTTAAACAGTAATTTTGTTACACAGCACGTTACTGTAAAAGTAGTGGCGTTACAGTACTCCCAACACTGAGATGATGAGATGAGATGAGATGAGATTCAACTTTATTGTCATTACACATGTATGAATACAAGGTAACGAAACGTGACTTGGCATTTGGGCACGCTCTGCAGAGCGCATCCAAGGCCGGGGCAGTCGCTAGGTGCCAGTCATGAAAAAAGAAAAAAGGAAGGAATATGACACAATAGGCGAGAGAAAAAAACATGTTTTATCAAAATGGCGCTCAGTAAGTGAGCGAAATTTTGATTGCAGGCAAAAAAACCCTCAGTGCACATTTAGCAGACAACAGAACCAAAAGTCAGAGAGGATCAGTGAATGAATGAATGTAATTCAGTATAAGTGAATCAGTGTGTTTGTGTATGTTGAATGCAGGTGGGTGTTTATCAGTTACTGGAGGCAGCAAAATCTCTCCCAGCCGAGATGTTATGTCTTAGTGTCTGAAACTCAGAAGCATGTCCTTGAGGCATGGCAGATGGAAATTTCCTGAGCCAGTCACTGTACTGAGAGTTCAGATTGCAGCCCACCAGAATGTTTATGAAGAGAAGCACAATCTTCTGTTTTGTCTTAATCCAGGAGGAAAATAGTCAACAGGGCACCGAATTCAAGGTCTGATAACACAGATCACTCAGAGCATAGAATTTACAGCTCTAGCAATCCTGTGTTCATAATTTCCATACATAGGCTTTAAATCCATCCTTGGAGGCCACCAAAACGACTCCAGATGTTTCCCTTCTAAACATGGGAAGCATGTCCAGCAGAGTCCATCTCTCTACAGTGCATGCCAGATGGTAATTTCCATGTTAGTCTTACCGTTAGTTAGTGCTCTCCCCATCTAGTTGAATTGTTGAAGAAGCAGCTACGCCGGGACCGCTTTGATTAGCTCTTCTAGGGGAAGAGCTAATCAAGAGAGAGCTGAGGGAAGAGCTTCCCTCAGAAGAGCTGAGGGAAGCTATAGCACCCCTCAGCTTAGCCCCTGTCTTCCCCATCAGAGAATCGTTGTCTGCTCCCTCCAAAGTAAATAAAAATATAATGTATAAGCATCCCAAAGTGATAAAGCAAAATATTGGTAAAACTCAAATTAAACATAAAGCCTCTAAATTGAATGATTTGGCCTCTGTTCCTCCTCATAATTTAAAAATTAAATGTGGTTTATTAAATATTAGGTCTCTTACTCCCAAGTCTCTGTTAGTCCATGATCTGTTAATTGATCATCAGATTGATTTAATTTCCCTTACAGAGACTTGGTTAGGGCAAGAGGATTATGTTGGTTTAAATGAATCAACCCCCTCTGGTTATTTAAACTGTCAAAATCCCAGAAGTTCTGGTCGTGGAGGAGTAGTAGCAACAATTTACCATTCCAAATTACTAGTTAATGTAAAGCAAAAAACATGTTATAATTCCTTTGAGGGCCTGGTCCTCAGTATTGGGCACTTTAGCAATTTCAGGTTAAACCCAATTTTATTTGCCATTGTTTATTGTCCCCCATCAACCTATTCAGAATTTTTATCCGAATTTGCTGATTTCTTAGCTGATTTAGTGCTGAAATCTGATAGAATAATTATAGTAGGGGACTTTAATATACATGTGGATGTAGATAGTGACTGCCTTAATGTGGCATTTAATTCAATATTAGACTCGATTGGGTTTTCTCAGAAAGTAGGAAATTCTACTCATTACCTCCACCATACATTGGACCTTGTTCTGACATATGGCATAGAAATAGAAAATCTTGTAGTGTCTCCTCATAACCCTGTACTGTCAGACCATTGTCTGTTAACCTTTGATTTTACTATTTCTGACTATTTGGCTCCTAAAGAAAAATATTATCACAGTAGATGCCTCTCAGATGATGCTGTTTCCAAATTTATGCAGATTGTTTCCTCTATGCCATGTGTCAACACAACGGAAATAAACTATAGACAGCTTGCTCCTTCTGTAATTGATAACATGGTGGATAGTGTTTCAGCTTCTCTGCATCAGGCTCTAGACTTGGTGGCCCCCTTAAAAAAGAAAAAGTCTAATCAGAGATTTTTAACTCCTTGGTTCAACACAGAAACTCGTAGCTTAAAACAGAAGACTCATCAATTAGAAAGAAAATGGCGCTCTACTAATTTAGATGAAATCTATTTAGCTTGGAGAAATCATCTTTTAATTTATAAAAAATCTCTTAGAAAAGCTAGAACGAGTTATTACTCTGCATTAATAGAAGAGAACAAGAATAATCCCAGGTTTCTTTTCAGTACTGTAGCCAGGTTGACAAAGAGTCAGGACTCTGTCAATCCTAGCATCCCCTTAGAGCAGGGGTGGGCAATCATGTGCCATGGAGGGCCATTCTACTGCAGGTTTTCTGTTCCACCCAGTCTCTTCAGCAGGTGTTTTCAATGATTAGCAATCCTTGAAGCTGATCAGAGCACACACCAGCTGAAGAGACTGGGTGGAACAAAAAACCTGCAGTGGAATGGCCCTCACTGCCCACCCCTGCCTTAGAGCTTACTAGTCAGGACTTTATGAACTTTTTCAATAATAAAATTTCATCCATCAGAGATAAAATCAGATTCTTCCCACAGTTAACTTAAATACTGTAACTACTACAACTCCTTCTATTGATGTCTGTCTTGATGAGTTTACTCCAATCGACCTTTGTGAGTTAGACAAAATAGTTTCCTCATCCAAACCTTCAACTTGTCTTTTAGACCCTATTCCTACCAGGTTATTTAAAGAAGGCTTCCCACTTATTGGTAGCTTTATTCTTCATATAATCAATTCTTCATTAACTTTAGGCCATGTACCGCAGGCTTTTAAAACGGCTGTAATTAAACCCTTACTCAAAAAGCCAACGCTAGATCCAGGAGCTTTAGCTAACTATAGACCAATCTCTAATCTCCCTTTCATTTCAAAAATCTTAGAAAGAGTTGTTGCTACGCAATTATTTGACCACCTGCAGGGAAATGGTTTACTTGAAGAGTTTCAATCTGGGTTTAGAATCCATCATAGTACTGAAACAGCCTTAGCGAAGGTCACTAACGACCTCCTCATTGCATCTGATAATGGACTAGTTTCTGTACTTGTCCTTTTAGATCTTAGTGCAGCTTTTGATACTATTGATCATAATATTCTACTTGATAGATTAGAACACTATGTTGGACTTAATGGAACTTCGTTGCAGTGGTTTAGATCTTATTTATCTGATAGGTTCCAGTTTGTTCATGTAAATGATGAGTTTTCTTTCAGCTCAAAGCTTAGTCATGGAGTTCCACAGGGATCTGTGCTAGGCCCTACTCTTTTTAGTTTATATATGCTTCCGTTAGGAAACATTATTAGAAAGCACTGTATACATTTTCATTGTTATGCAGATGACACACAATTATACCTGTCAATGAAGCCAGATGATACTAATCAATTAGCCAAGTTAGAAGCCTGTCTTAAGGAAATCAAAGCTTGGATGACTTGTAATTTCCTGCTATTAAATTCAGATAAGACTGAAGTCATTCTTGTTGGTCCACAAAACCTTAGAAATTCCTTTCCAAATCAAACTTCCAGTTTGGATGCAGTTACTCTTTCTCTTAATAGCTCTGTGAGGAACCTTGGAGTTATTTTTGATCAGGATTTGTCCTTCAATTCACATATTAAATTTGTTTCTAAGACTGCTTTCTATCATTTGCGTAATATTGCCAAGATTAGGAGCATCTTGTCTCAGAGTGATGCTGAGAAGCTGATCCACGCTTTTGTTAGCTCGAGATTAGATTATTGTAATTCTTTATTATCAGGCTGTCCTAAAACATCTTTAAAAAGTCTTCATCTGATCCAAAATGCTGCAGCAAGAGTTTTAACAGGTACTAGAAAGAGAGATCATATCTCTCCGGTTCTGGCCTCCCTTCATTGGCTTCTCATAGAGTTTAGAATTAAGTTTAAAATCCTTCTTCTTACTTACAAAGCTCTAAACAATCAGGCTCCTTTTTATTTAAAAGATCTGATACTACCGTATTATCCTAACAGAGCACTATGCTCCCAAAATGCAGGATTACTTGTAATACCTAGAATCTCCAAAAGTACAATGGGAGGCAGAGCCTTCAGTTATCAAGCTCCTCTCCTGTGGAATCAGCTGCCAATCTGGATTCGGGAGTCAGACTCGATCTCTGTTTTTAAGAATAGGGCTAAAACCTACCTTTTTGATATAGCCTACAATTAGGGAGGGATCATGTGTTTCTGAACCCTCCCTTAGTTATGCTGCTAATAGGTTTAGTCAGCCGGGGGACCTCCAGTAATGCACTGGGCCTCACTCCTTTCCTCACTCTCTATGAAATATTTTTTTTTTTGCTGGTCATTAACATTTGTTTGTTCTCTCCCATAGATTGAGTCCCCATCATGCTGTTTGCTCTCTACATGTCTGTTCTTTTCTTCTTCTCTATCCCCTCACCCCCCAGCCAGTCGCAGCAGATGACTGCCCCTCCCTGAGCCTGGTTCTGCTGGAGGTTTCTTCCTGTTAAAAGGGAGTTTTTCCTCTCCACCGTCGCCAAGTGCTTGCTCACAGGGGATCGCCTGATTGCTGGGGTCTTTCTGCAACTGTGGGGGTCCCCCCTACAGTTGATAGTGCTATGAGATGACTGTTGTTGTGAAATGGCGCTATATAAATAAAGTTGAATTGAATTGATTGAATTCTAGTTAAATTTTCGATACACCAGGAAAACTCCAGAGCCAATCAACAGAAAAATCCTGTGATCGTGCCAAACCAGATAGATGTTTCCACATCATCAGTCGAATCATGCAGACACATGTGTTCCAATCCATGGGTCTCTCCATAGGGGCTCCCCCTGGCCCAAATTTATGTAAAAAGTTGTTAATTTTATTAAAGCCACTCACCAAATCCATTTTTTTCATTTGGATCAAGATTCAGCCAGAAGAACAGCGACGCAGACAAGACAGCAAGCTGGGATTCTCAGTTAGGGAGGGTGGAGGAGGGTGAAAGAGGGAGCAGAAGAAAAAGTGACCGTTCTCTCTGAAGGGCAGGAAGAAAGATGAGCACACATCATATCTCTCACACTCACAGTAGATCTGATAGTTTATGGAACTAACTTTTAGTTTCAGCAGTGGTTGCTGTATGATTACACATTTCAATCAGTCAATCAAACTTTATTGTCATGATGCTATGCATACAACTGTAGTGCAAGCAAGATGAAATTGCATTTCTCTAGGCATCCGTATTGTAAAAAGAACATAATTTAAAAACACACTCACCCCCCCCCCCCCCACACCCCACCCCGACAGCCATTCACATATCACTGAGACACATTTGGATATTACAGTAATGTTAAAGTAGAACTGAACCCACCTTTTGGCGCAAAAAGTAGAATAGCAGATTAATTCCTTATTACCTATTGTATTTTTCAACACATAAAAGAAATTTTTAGGCCGTGCGATGGCCAAGCTATAAGCCGATAAACTTTTGCCTCTGGCTGGCAGTGCCAAACAAACCGGAAGTAGTGCAGACGACGCTGCGTGACGTCACGAGTGTGATCCCTAAACAAAACAACAATGGCAGAGGATAGCAGTTCCAGCAGTTCTAGCAGTCAAGAAAACCAGAGTTTTCAGAGTGAAGAGGCATTCAGGATCGGTGACGAGACAGAGGAGGATGCAGGAGTGTGGCAGGTGGCAGGCGTGCACAAGGGCGAGCCCGGGAGACAGAGACCTAATGCACCTGTGACAGCAGCTGGCAGACGGCGATGCAGAGGCGAGGTCCGCCGCTGGGGAATACAGTGATCCCTCACTTATCGCGTTTAATGGGGACCAGAACCGATCGCGAAAAGTGAAAAACCGCGAAGTAGCGTCACCCCCCCCCCCCCAAGGGCGTCACAAGCACTATTTTGCACAAAAAGGCACAAGAGAACAGCGAAAAGTGCCACTAAGCAACACGAGCGATAAAGAAGGCGCTCTGCAGGGAGAGAAGCTGGGTAAAACGTCTCGGCCAATCAGCTTGCGAGATTCCCGAGGGGTGAAGAGGTGGGCGGAGAGGAGTGGAGCGGTGGTCAGAGAGGTGGATTTTGAGTTGTGCGGGCTCTCCGTGTTGATACCCCATCAGGTATCAATATCCCGTGTTGATACCCCATCAGGTATCAACACGGAGAGCCCGCACAACTCAAAATCCACCTCTCTGACCACCGCTCCACTCCTCTCCGCCCACCTCTTCACCTCTCGGGAATCTCGCAAGCTGATTGGCCGAGACGTTTTACCTCGCAAGCTGATTGGCCGAGACGATTTACCCAGCTTCTCTCCCTGCAGAGCGCCTTCTTTATCGCTCGTGTTGCTTAGTGGCACTTTTCGCTGTTCTCTTGTGCCTTTTTGTGCAAAATAGTGCTTGTGACGCCCTTGGGGGGGTGACGCTACTTCGCGGTTTTTCACTTTTCGCGGTCGGTTCTGGTCCCCATTAAACGCGATAAGTGAGGGATCACTGTAATATCTATATCTAGAAACGCATCGCTTCCTGGTCGCTTTTCCTCCCCCTTTCTTTTCTTTCGTCGCCATGACCTCTGTAGAAGGTCCTGAGGATGCAGATGGGGAGAGAGGCCTGTTTGAGTTTCCTCAAGAAGTGCAGTCTCTTCTAGGCCCGCTTCCTGATCTCCAAGGAATTCTTGCTCCAGGTCAGGTCCTGCGAGATTTGCACTCCGAGGAACTTGATGTTCTCCACTCTCTCCACCGAATGGCCGCTGATGCAGAGAGGGACATGTTCAGGCCGTGACTGCCGGAAGTTGATAATCATCTCCTTCATTTTGTCCACGTTGAGCACCAGATTGTTCTCCCTGCACCAGCCCTCAAGGTCTCTAACTTCTTCCCTGTACATTGATTCCTCATCCCTCTGAATAAGTCCCACCACTGTGGTGTCATCCGGAAACTTAATAATCTGGTTCCCCTCGTGTCTGGACACACAGTCTTGTGTTAAAAGTGTAAACAACAGTGGACTGAGTACACAGCCTTGAGGGGATCCAGTGCTCAGCGTGATGGAGTTGGAGATGTTGTTTC
The DNA here is from genome assembly GCA_020510985.1 of Pholidichthys leucotaenia. Lineage (NCBI taxonomy): Eukaryota > Metazoa > Chordata > Actinopteri > Cichliformes > Pholidichthyidae > Pholidichthys > Pholidichthys leucotaenia. Next base: position 69,141,290 of record CM035849.1, on the reverse strand, counting down.
CAACCCGGACAGACTGAGGTCTCTCGGTCAGGAAATCCAGGATCCAGAGACATGTGGCAGTGTTCAGACCGAGAAGGAGTAATTTCTCCATCAGTATCTGGGGAATAATGGTGTTAAAATGCTGAACTGAAATCAATGTACAGGAGTCTGACATAGGTGTCTTTCTGATCCAGGTGGGTAATGACAGAGTGCAGGGTAGTGACTATAGCGTCCTCTGTGGAGCGATTTGAACAATACACGAACTGGAGCAGGTCATGTGATGCAGGGAGGCAGGCTGTGATGTGTGGTTTAACAAGCCGTTCAAAACACTTCATCACAATTGGTGTCAGTGCGACAGGACTATAGTCATTCAGACAGGACACAACCGCTTTCTTTGCCACCGGTACTATGATAGAGGTCTTAAAGCATCTAGGGACGATGGCCTGACTCAGGGAAATGTTATATATGTCAGTCAGGACATCCGCCAACTCACTCGCGCAGACTCAGAGCACACGTCCCGGGATGTTGTCCGGATCTGCAGCTTTATGTGGGTTGACCCTGATTAGTGCACTCCGTGTGTCCGCTGCGTTGATGGTGATAGCTGGCCCCACGGATGGTGAAGATGGGCAAGCCCTCCCTCTGATTGTCGGGTTTGATGCTTCAAAACGTGCAAAGAAGTTATTGTGCCTGTCTGGAAGCAAAGCATCATCATCATCAACCCCCTGGCTAGACTTATAATTCATCAATGCCCGTACTGTCTGCCACATCCATTTCTATGCATTTCATGCGCGGCACGAGTGCGCACAAATCCATTTTGACATTCCACAGTTACCTGGAGAATAAATGAGTTTTAATTTCAGTAAGTTTTAATTTAAGTATGCCAGTTTACTGGAATGAAGGAGGTAGAGAAACCTAAGACTGTGCTGCAGATAGGGAAAGGAGCATCCCACCTGTAGAGTGTGCCCATTTGCCACAAATAAGATGAGAACAATAACTATCAATCTTCTTTTTTTCTCATTCTCATGGCCCCCCTAGTGGATGTCGCCCTGGGCAACCGTCCATATAGCCCATATCTGAAACCGCCACTGGACTGACCCATAACATAATCACCCTTCGGTCTTTGCCCAAAGGACTCTTCAACACCTTTGGGTTTCAACCGGCAGGGGATAAAAATTTCACCAGCATTCTTATGAACATTAAACACATTTGCAAGAAAATGTAGCAAATCTATGGCCAAAAAGTTTTAAATTTACACAAAAAAGTAGCAAATTTATGACAAAAAGTAACAAATTTATAACAAAGCTGTAAATTTATCAGAAAAAAGTGTTGATTTTATCAGAAAATGTTGCAACTCTAACCCAATTCAAACAGTAAAACAGCAAATTTACTAGAAAAAAGGTTGCAAATTTTGTTAAAAAATTTTGACAAAAAAAATTTTGTCAAAAATTTTGGAAAAAATGTCAAAAATTTGCATAATAAGGTCACAAATTTGCAAGAAAAAAAGTGACAACTTTCTGGAAAAAAAGTTGAAAATTTGCAAGAAAAAAGTAATACATTTATGAGAAAAAAAAGCTGCATGTTTTGAGAAATAAGTTGCAAATTTACAAGAACAAAGTTTATAGTAATTTTTAATTCTCTGTTTAAAAAAAAAAAAACTGCAGAGGGTAAACTTATAATTTTGGGATCCCCAGTAGCTGAGGAGTGTCTGATGCATTTACGTACTCTTTACTGCTTTATAGCCAGAAATGGCTCTGATCTTCAACACTGACCCCAGTTACATGGTCACAATAAACCGATTTCTGGGAATAAACCAAAAATGACAATAATCTGTTTTGTCGTGTTTACATGCACTGAATAAACAGATTATTGGAGGGTAAACCACTTGAGTTAATGACCTCGCTTACATGATCTTTATCAGATTATTCTGTTTACATGGCCACTTGAATATTTATTTATTTTTTTTTAAATTTCGTATACTTTATTGATCCCCAGAGGGGAAATTGAGGGCATCCACCTGGATGGATGAAGCAGCCACGGTATCAGATAACACCAGAAATTCATAGCTGGTTCATTTGTGTACATGTGGTGTGATTTTGCTGGACAAAGTCAGTTTTCACAGTATAATGAAATATAATTGCCTAAAAGTAGGTCACAGGCAAGAAAACAGAGGGCTTATTTAAAAAGTCCAAATGTTAAAGTAATGCAACGTTTAAGCTGAGGGTAAGGTCCATTTACAAGGAAAGGAGTTTCACATGAATTGTGAATATGTGATAGATACAGTACATTGACAAATATATAATAATTAATACTGATGCAGCTGTTCTCACCTTTCAGGTAACAGCGAAGGTACAGATCAGTACATCCTCACTGCACCTATGGACTGGACAACTGCTGTGTATTTCTGCAGAGCCAACCACACCGATCTGACCACTATCAGGAATGAAGAAGAGCACATCCAGATCAAAACTCTAGCCAGTGGTATTGAAGTCTGGATTGGCCACTTCATAGACACCAGCGAGTGGTCAGATGGGGTTTACTCACGAATGAGATATTGGTCTCTGCAGTATAAAAACTGGAGAGAGGATACAGAGCAATGTGGTGCCTTGTTGGAGAAAGAATCTGGTAAATGGGGAAGAATGTCATGTTCAGAGAAGCACCCGTTCCTCTGTACCTGCAATCCCGAAGGTTCAGAAGTTATTCAAAATAAATGTTTCTATGATGTTCATTGTAAACATATCCTAAATGTACACAAAGAAATTAAATCGGTGTGCATGTGTTTGTGTGTGCACATGTTTCTCTTTGCATAAGGAACCACACTGAATTTCATCAAACTGACAATCAAGCTGCAAAACTCGGCATTAAATCTGAATGACCCTTCAGTACAGGCCAAAATCTTGGAGCAAGTGAGTCTTACAGTTTTTTTCTTTTTTGTGCATGTGATTGGTATGCTGTCTGGTACCATTTCCTCAGAGAGTACAAAAATGTAACAATGCAAACGTTTGTAAAATGTCGACAACCTGAATCAAGTCAAAACTGGTGGTTCAGCAAAGAAAAGTGCACTGCAGATGTTGACGCTGTCCATGTAAAAGTGCACAATGACATCAGACTATCCAGAGAGAAAGAGTTTAACACCATAAATGAAAGACATTCTCAATGAGCCCAGTGACCTGGCCACAATTCAGGATTTGCAAGTACTGTCACTGGTCACATGCTGTTTGTTTGGGTTGCCACATTGGTAGACAAGCTCTGTGAAAGGAACAATGACAAAAAATGGTTTATCATGGCATGTGACAACATTATTTTATCGGAATATGCAAAATCTGTCAGTAAAAATCATATGGAGTGTTACAGAAAGAAAACAGGGGTGATTAAGGGTAGCTCTCACTGCCTCGTTCCACAGAGGCAAGAAGCTAGGTGGCAGCTGTCATTCAGCTGAGCTGACTGCATGTATTTTAATAATTGGTAATTAATAGTTTGTGGTGACCCACCACAATCTACAGGGACACTCATCCTCACACTCAGAAGGTCCGGAAGAAGCAGAGGATCATTCATATATGGACAGAGAGCGCCTGGGGGGACAACCAGAACAATGGACTATTGTTTATACATCCCCGGATTAAGGAGAAGACGTCCGGGCGCCAGTTGGTCAGGCTAATCATATGTATTGACTGATATGTATATCAATATGCTAATTTGCCATGCATGTCTGTATAACATATAAAAGAGCTGACGATACATGCCTGAAGGAGACAGCACAGCAGAACACAGTACAGCACATTAGACCACTGTAGCGCACAGCGCTACAAGTGTGTCTCATTTTGATGGAGGAAATAAAACTCTGCAACCTTCCAGCTCGTCATATCTCACCTGAACTTATGCTTATCCACAAGTTAAAGAGTAGCAACACAAAATGTATAAAAATAGATAGTTTGTAAATTAAATTGAGGATATTTTCGCAGTGAAACCACTTAACCTACACTCTATGATGATGGGGCTCCAGGCAGACCTCACTATTCAACCTCCTGTTGCTGTTCACCTTTTTATTTTTTCACCTTCCCAAATTTATATTGTATTTATATTAGAGGTTGGAAAAAGATTGATTCAGCGATGGATTGTGATACTTGGCACTGATGACAATGCATCAATCCATAAACGCCTAAATCGATCTTTTATTTAAAAAAAAAATGCACACACACATGCTTTTGAGTTATCAGTCAAGCAACGGCGTTTTCAGTCCACTAGATGGCGCAAAGCAAGCACCCAGTCAAGTGAAGTCATAGCTTGTCTCGGAAACTTGCAGCCAGCTTTGAAATTTAGAAAGCAGTTAGCTCAACGCTAGCTCAAATGTGGAGCCTTTTTTGGATTTTATAACAAAGATAGAAGGAAAGACCTTGACTTGACACACAACCAGCAAGAAGTGCTGCATAAAAAAAAAGAAAAAACACTTAGAACACGGCAGACCACACACGTTTCGGAGCAACATTAGCAACAGCTAAGCTACAGCCGTGGACAAAATTGTTGGTACTCCTCTGTTAATGAAAGAAAAACCCACAATGGTCACAGAAATAACTTGAATCTGACAAAAGTGGTAATAAATAAACATTCTATGAAAATTAACCAATGAAAATCAGACAATGCTTTTGAATTGTGGTTCAACAGAATTATTTTAAAAAACAAACCTGAAAAGGATTAAGCAGAAGAAGATGGATGGATGGATGGATGGATGGATGGAACTCATGAAAGAGTTGGACAAGAGTTGACAAGAGGGACAAGAGGGACAAGAGTTGACAAAGAGGGACAAGAGTTGCAAATTAGCTAATAGCTATACACTCTATGTGCAACACATCAGATTGATTGTCATTGATTAATTGTCTATGTTTATTGCACTGTCCCTGTCAAATAAACTAATCTATCTATCTAAACAGGCCTGAATAAAAATGATGGTACCCTTAACTTAATATTTTGTTGCACAACTTTTGAGGCAATCACTGCAATCAAACGATTTCTGTAACTGTCAGTGAGACTTCTGCACCTCTCAGCAGGTATTTTGGCCCACTCCTCATGAGCAAACTGCTCCAGTTGTCTCAGGTTTGAAGGGTGCCTTCTCCAGATGGTATGTTTCAGCTCCTTCCACAGATGTTCAATAGGATTTAGATCAGGGCTCATAGAAGGCCACTTTAGAATAGTCCAATGTTTTGCTCTTAGCCATTCTTGGGTCTTTTTAGCTGTGTGTTCTGAGTCATTATCCTGTTGCAAGACCCATGACCTGCAACTGAGACCAAGCCGTCTGACACTGGGCAGCACATTTCTCTCTAGAATACCTTGATAGTCTTGAGATTTCATTGTATCCTGCACAGATTCAAGACACCCTGTGCCAGATGCAGCAAAGCAGCCCCAGAACATAACAGAACCTTCTCCATGTTTCACAGTAGGGACAGTGTTCTTTTCTTGGTATGCTTCATTTTTCCACCGGAGTGGTGCTCAGTTGGTAGAGCATCCGCCCCACACCCGAGAGGTAGGGGTTCAAATCCCAGCCGGGTCATGCCAAAAACCATATAAAAGTGGAACTTCCTGCCATCCAGCTTGGTGCTCAGCAATAAATGGAATGGAGGAGGGAACTCTGTGGCGGCGCCTTGCATGGCAGCGGCCCTCTGATTCTGCACTTGGGGTGTGTGTGATTTACACTGTAGATAGGTAAAGCACAATCTCGTTCTGCTGTACATGATTGGTTGTACGGTTGAATGACAATAAGGGTGATTTTATTTAATTTTGCGTCTGTGAACATAGAGCTGATGTGCCTTGCCAAAAAGTTCCAGTTTTGTCTTGTCTGTCCATAGGACATTCTCCCAGAAGCTTTGTGGCTTGTCAGCATGCAGTTTGGCAAATTCCAGTCTGGCTTTTTTATGATTTGCTTTCAACAGGGGTGTCCTCCTTGGTCATCTCCCATGAAGTCCACTTTTGCTCAAACAACGACGGATGGTGCGATCTGACACTGATGTACCTTGAACTTGGAGTTCACCATGAATGTGTTTAGAGGTTGTTCTGGGCTCTTTTGTTACCATTCATATTATCCGTCTCCTCCTGCAGCCACTTCCAGGGAGGTTGGCTACAATCCCGTGGATTTTAAATTTCTGAATAATATGTGCAACTGTAGTCACAGGAACATCAAGCTGCTTGGAGATGGTCTTATAACCTTTACCTTTAGCATGCTTGTCTATAATTTTCTTTCTAATCTCCTGAGACGACTCTCTCCTTTGCTTCCTCTGGTCCATGTTTGGTGTGGTACACACCATGTCACCAAACAGCACAGTGACTACTTGACACCCTTTTAATAGGCCGACTGACTGATTACAAGTTTGTAGACACCTGTGATGTTAATTAGAGGACACATCTTGGTTGAATGTGTCCCTATGGTCACATTATTTTCAATCTTTTCTAGGGGTACCATCATTTTTGTCCTGGCCTGTTTCATGAGTTTATTTTTTTAAAGTACTGTTTCTGTTCTGTTGAACCACAATTCAAAAGCATTGTCTGATTTTCATTCGTTAATTTTCATAGAATTTTTATTTATTACCACTTTTGTCAGATTCAAGTCAATTTTGTCCACGGCTGTAAAGAGACACAGGCATGGAGCCTTTTCTCGTTTCTCTTTTTCTGTATGTTTTCTCAGTAAAATGGAATAAAAGGAAGTTGATAGACAAAATAATTTTAAAAATACAAAAACAAGTTAAAATGCAAGATTAAAGTAATTTAAAAATATCAAATTTGCCATTAAAAAGCAGTTGAAATTCAACGGAAATCCTCATTAAACAAAACAATTTTCAACTGCTTTTTAAAAGAGTCCACAGAATTAGTTAAATGTAGCAGGAGTGGGAGTCTATTCCAAACAGCACCATCCAGCACCCTTCCTGTGTGAAGAGACATATCTCCTCGGAAAATGAAACCCCGAGAATACTTTATTACATGAAAGATTTCAACAGTTTTACTTTGGGACATAATCTGAGGTTGAATAAGGTGAAAAAAAACTGAAATATATGGGATTGTGATACTCGATTAACACAATATTATGATTATCATTGAATCGTGATAGGACTGAATTGTTACCCAAGTATCGCGATCCGAATCGAATTGCGAGGTCGCTCGCAATTCCCTCCCCTAATTCATATTATACTACTAGAATATTTTTTCTAGTGGGTGAAGACAGTCCTGGATCATATCAACACCAGCTTTCCCGACACAGCCAGCAGTGATGAGACTCATCTCTCAGAGTGCCTCCACTGGCTTTATGCAGCCGCTAGAGCTTACCAGCCAGTGTTACATATACCAAGAACCAAAAAGCTCCTCTGCCCCATTTTCTGGCAACGAAGCCCTGTTGTTTCAGCTATTCAGTAGGAAAATCTCCTAAATTTAATGAACAGATACAAGGAGCCTAAGCCAGAGGGAGGTGGAGAGTGGTCGAAAAAAATTCTGTCAACTTTTTTAGTTGATAATTATATATAATATAATAAATATAAACTTAACTTGGTTTTAAAGGGAAAAGATTTATCCCCTCTGCCCTAAACAATTTCCCCTTCCACAGTTCCAAATAATAAAATAACCTGCCTAATCTCCTCCTCCATTTTGCTGATGTGCCTATATGAAAAATACCCAGGGCCAGTCTGGCTTTGCTTTTTTTGAGGTGAATCTGTTTAAACAGTGAGGGAACACAGAATGTGGCTTGGTGTTGTCTTGCTGAAATAAGCAGGGACATCCCTGAAAAAGACGTTGCTTGGATGGCAGCATATGCTTCTCCAAAATCTATATCTACTGTTCAACATTAATGGTACCTTCATAGATGTGCAAACTACTCATGCCATGGGCACTAACACACCCCCATACCATCACAGATGCTGGCTTTTGGACTTTATGCTGGTGACAATCTGGAGAGTCCTTTTCCTCTTTAGCCCGGAGGACACAATGTCCATAATTTCCAAAAACAATTTGAAATGTGGACTCATCCGACCACATCACACTTTTCCACTTTGCATCAGTCCATCTCAAGCTCGGGCCTAGAGCAACCGATAGTGTTTCTGAGCGTTGTTGTTCAGGTTCAGGTTCAGGTTCAGGTTGCTTTATTTGTACAACTAGGTAGATTTGTTTTGCAGTCAGGTGACATCCTTTTAGACACATATTTACAAAACATAATTACATTCAACATGAACACAAACACAGGCACACATGAAGCTGACTATAAACACGATAAAAGTACTGAAGGCTCCACCTATCAGGACATAAGACAAAGAGATAAAAGAAAAAAATAAAGAGATAATAGAGAAGGTTCATAGTAAAAAAGTTAAAGCTAAATCAAAGAGATTAAAAACTCAATAAAAGTCTAAAACCCAGTAAAAGACTTAAAACCCAAATAAAAACCATACAAAAATAAATAAATATAAAATTAAATTAATAAATAGATTAATTATGTGCAATATATTGCTACATCTTGTTCAACTCTTTGACAGCAGCAGGAACAAAGCTGTTTTTGTAGTGCTGGGTTTTACATTTTGGGACAACAAACCACTGTCTGGAGGGAAGAAGCTGAAAGTGGCAGTGCAAAGGGTGGGAGTCATCATTTAAAATGAAGGTAGCAATCCTCTGTACCTGTCTGTTGTACAGGGATGTCAGGCTCAGCTGTGGCTCACCAAGCAAACGACTGGACCATCTAACTACTTGGTCTAAGGATTTCCTCTGTTTCAGTTTTATCTGACCAAACCATGACACTAAAGAAAAGGATAAAACAGATTCAGTAAAAGCCTGATAAAACATTGTCATTATGGTTTGGTCAATATGAAAGTGTGTGAGTTTCCTTAAACAATGCAAATGTTGCTGACCCTTTTTGCACACCCTTTCACAGTTCTCTTCAAAGTTTAAATTACTATCAGTGATCGTCCCAAGATATTTGTAAGATTGCACATATTCAATGGTCTGGACTTTTAGTGCAGTGACTTTGTGTCTGGGAGTTTTCTTCCTAAAGTAGATGGCGTCCTCTTTGCATGGGAGAGTTTTAACTTTGACTTGTAGATGTAGTGACGAACTAGGTCAATTTCCAAAGTGCTCCTGAGCCTATGGGATAATGTCCTTTATAGAATGATGTTGACTTTTAAAGCAGTGCCACCTGAGGCACTATCTTGTCTTTGTAGAGTATTGAATTGAATATGTTGGAAAAACTGTATTCTGATTTTATTCACATTTTACACAATGTCCCAACTTCATTGGAATTGGGTTTTTTTTTCTAACATGTCAGATCTAAATGGCATCATCTTACAGACTGTGTGATTCTCTTTTTCATAGCTGACGCTAAAGCTGAAAAGAAATGTTGCAGATCATTTACAGGTGAAATGGAGGAAGCAACCAGATGGAAGAGTGTTTGTCCGAAAAACTCCATGAGATTGCAGTATCGAGCAGCAAAAACGGTTCTAACATTAGGAGTGATTTATGCTTCAACCTGTAGATCAGCAGCCATAGCCAAACTTAAAAAAAAAGTCAGCGAAAAAATGAATAGAATAGGATAATTTGTGTTATTGTGTCTTAGGAAAGTTTTATGACATGTGATCTGCTTGTTTTTACCTTCTGCTACACAATATAATATCTCAGCTCATGTAATATGTTTTTCTCTATTTGTATCAGCTATAATCAAATATTGTTTTTAAAGGTACAGTGTGTAATATTTAGGATACTCTGAATTCTGAAATTTAATGCAGCATAAAATTATAATTTTGTTCTCATTGTTATTTTGTTATTCTTAAGTAATATTTGATGTATTTTCTGCATTGTAAAGTGAGTTTTTAATACACAGGAAGAGAGTCCATTTCAATGTAGGGAGCCATTTTGAATCATTGTAATGTCTTTCCAAGTTCATTTATTAACTCTAATTGCACAAATGATTTCTGTAGGTTACACTAAATGCTTTGGAAGGGAGCAATGAGCAATGGAGTAATGAAAAATATTTGCATTTTGAAATCTGATCTGCACTAATTATTACACACTGCACCTTTAAAGAGTGAAATGTAGATATTTACAAAGGTTTGATGTATAACAAGTTATATACATTTAAAAAAAGAGTGATATTATTATTATTTTATAATTACTTTTTAGTCATCAGTGTGGGAAACCTTTTCTTTTATATTGTGTAAATGTCATTTCAGAGAATTTGTTACATCTATAACTAAATCAAATGTTTTAAACATTAACTGACTAAAACATTAGTGATTATTTGTCAGGGGTTTGCAGGCACATGACTCAGACACAGGCAGAGATACAGTGCAGAACAAGGATTTATTAAACAAAACTCAAACACAAATAAATGGCAGCGAGTGGGCTGCAATCAAAAACAAAAGGCCAGCAGATCAACTGACAAAACTGGACTAAACTAGAATATACACTGACATGAGATACTCACAGACCAGACTGGCATGAAGACATTGACGCCACAAGCTGACACAGACTGATGCCGGAATATACTGACAGGGGAGTAATCAAGACAACATGGTACAATTAGAGAACAGCAGGGAGTGGCTATCAGTATGGAAAAACATGATGGACTGAGATGAAGGGGTAAACATGAGGCATGCACAGAGGACCAGGACAGACAGGACCATGACAATAATAATAATAATAATAATCATAATAATCATAACAACTAAGAAATATGTGGCTGCAAGGAAAATACAGATAAACATAATAAAGGAAGAAGACATGGTTGAACTCCTGCCCTGAAGATGACAGAAAGACCAAATAAGAACATAAAGCCAGGACATGAGCACAGCCATGTCCCACCTTTACATTATTTATATTAGTACAATATTAATTTTATTCCAAGTCATTTCCCCCAAAACTTATTCTATATTGTAACAAAGAAATAATTAAAAAAAAATACAACTCAAATTTGTATTAAAAACACAAAAGACAAGCTGAAAAAAATCACCTCTACCTTTTAAACATTGTTAGACAAATTGTGCGATACCTGAACTCTGCTCCCATCATCAGTACTCATGATATTTTTCCACTGTGTGTCATGTAATATTTTATTCCCATATTTTATGTGCTTCTTATTGAGACACAAGTCCTTTAGATTCTATTTACAGCACACCATGTGAAGTGAGCTTCCATGATAAACTGATCTTATCTAACTACAGTAATGCTCATTCTCATCTATGAGGACGTTGGGAGACATTTGTTTAGACCTTAAGATTAACCCAAATTGATTTATATTTGATTTGAATCGACAGTGATGAATACATTTGCCTTTATTGTCACTGCACTAAACATGATAGGAGATGAAATTAAGCAGATGCCTCTACCAAGTCAAACACTAAAAACATAAATATCTAATATTGAATTAAAACTGAAATCACTAGGATAAAACAATAGAAACAACCAGCATTAAAGCATACAGAAAACTTGAGTTTATCAGTATAATATGTACTGTATACTTGCTTGCATATTAATATCTATAAAATATCAAAATTTTGGAAGATTTCATTAATATCAGTGGATGGAGGGATAAATTTGGGTGGAAATATCAAAGCCTCGATGAAATGAAGTTTATTTTAAAATGCTTATTGTGAAAAGTAGTAATGAAAAACAATTCATTTAACTTTATTCCATTATACATAGTAAAGGGTAATTGTATTTTTGTTTGATACATTTAATCGTTGTTGTTTTTAGAGTGAAATGCTGATATATTGGTTTGATCTATAATAAGTTCTGGAACACTTTATGACACAGCCCATGAAGCAGTGAAATGAAATTACAGGGGACTAAACATAGTTAATTCCATGAAATATTGTGGCAAAAATCTGTATTTTTTTTTTTAATAATTGCAGGGTACATTCCATGTAATCCCCCCAAATTATCCGGTATTTACAGGATTCTGGGCTGATATTTCACCATACTAGCACAGTTTTATACCAGTACTTTCACTGAAAGTATACAGAAAGTACCCTCTTATTTCATAGTACTTCACAGGCTATGTTATAAAATGTTATATACAGTAAGTTCTATACATTTAAGAAGAGTGATATTAATATTGCTTTAAGAACTACTTTTAAGTCACTGATGTAGGAAAGCCCTCTCTCACATGCAAATGTTTTTTTACAGAAAATGTGTTACACCTACAACTAATTTAAATGATTGAAACAGAAACTGACAAAAACATTACTATTGTTACTGATACAATGGTTGTATATAATTCAAATTAATTTTGTCTAGTACTAATTCCACAGCTCAGTGGTGCAGTGGTCAGCGTTGTTGCTTCACAGCAAGAAGGGCCTGGGTTTGAACCCAAGAACTGACCACATGGGTACCACTCTCTGTGGTGTCTGTATGTTCTCCTCGTGTCTGTGTGGGTTTTTGCCAGGAACTCTGGTTTCCCCACACAGTCTAAAGACAGGTTAGGTTAATTATATTAACTGGGGATAAAATGCCCTTGTGAATGCTTGTCTGTCTCTCTGTGTTGGTCCTATGATGGACTGGTGATCTGTCAAGGGTGTACACTGCCTCTCGCCAAAAGATGCTAGGATAGGCTTCAGCCCCCCACTGAGTAGTTAAGAACATGGATTGATGGACAAGAATACAACCCAATTTTAAGATTTAAAAAAGAACACAAAAGACAAGCCATATGAAAATTACCTGTACCTTTTCAACATATTGGTACCTGTGTGACACCCTGAATTCTGTTTACATGCATCAGTACTTACCCAGTTTTACAGTGTGTTTCATGTAACATTTTATTCCCATATTTCATGCGCTTCTTTTTGAGAAACTAGTACTGTATATTAGGGTTTGGGTTTTTTTTACAGTGTACCATGTGTTGGAATGACAATAAACTGAAGTGAACTGAACCTACCCTTTGTGATTCATTCAAATCTGTCGGGATGTCGGGAGACATTTGTTTAAGATAATCCCAGATTTACATCTCATTTGAATTAAACTTGAATCAGTTTGCCTTGATTATCACTGTGCCAAGACAAGAAATTTTAGAGGGTGTCCATCCTGAGGTCAAGAATGTGGTGGTAAATAAAAGAACAGCAGATCATTGGAATAAGAACAAAGAGAGGAAACAAACACCAGACAATGATAAAGAAAACTCGAGTTTATTTGTATGGTACATCACTTCACTCTATCACTTCATCACTCTGTCACTCTATCTCTATATCACTCTATAAAAGCAATAAATCTGTGTGTGTGTGTCTGTCTATGTGTGTCTGTCTGTCACATTCATAGGACATCATAGGCCGGCCTATGATCTCTACCTGAACATCATAGGTTCTATGATCTAGGATGTCCTATGAACTCAGGCATCACAGGACACATAGATAAATGTGATTTTATGACGTCACATAGACCATGTGTCTTTGAACTCAAGCATCATGGGACACATAGACAAATGTGCATAGGACACATAGACCACAGAGATCACATAGACCATGTGTCTTTGAACTCAGGCATCATAGGACACACAGACAAATGTGTCTTTATGATGTCACATAGTCTATGTGACATCATAAAGACAAATTTGTCTATGTTATAGACCACAGAGATCACATAGACCATGTGTCTTTGAACTCAGGCATCATAGGACACATAGACAAATATGCATAGGACACATACAGTAGACACAAATGTGTTTTATGATGGTATATGATCTCTGCCGGAACATCATAGGACGTCCTATAGGACACATAGACAAAGGTGTCTTTATGATGTCATAGATCATGTGTTTTTGAACTCAGGTATCATAGGACACATAGACAAATGTATCTTTATCGATCGTAGGACTCAAGGCAGGCTTCAACGAACGAGTGTACGGGCATGCAGAAATACTTGCTTATACTTTGTTTCTGCGAGCATGCAAGGGTATGAATGGGCATGCACAGGTATGCACTAGTATATACTGTATATCTATAAAAGCAAGAGATCTGTGTGTGTGTGTGTGTGTGTGTGTGTGTCTGTCTGTCTGTCTGTCTGTCTGTCACGTTTATAGAACATCATAGGACGGCCAGTGATCTCTGCCTGAACATCATAGGATGCCCTATGAACTCAGGCATCATAGGACACATAGACAAATGTGTCTTTATGATGTCATATATATCAAGCCTGCCTTCATGTATTTATGATATCATATAGACCATGAACTCAGGCATCATAGGACGACTCGCAATGCCTATATGATGGGACATAGACAAATGTGTCTTTATGATGTCATATACATCAAGTCTGCCTTCATGTATTTATGATGTCATGTACAGTGACAGACATCAGGCAACATGTCTTTATGATGTCATATACATCAAGGCTGCCTTCATGTCTTTATGATGTCATATACAGTGAGTCCATGCCGGAAAGTCTCTTTTTGCTCAGATCTATTTTCATGATCCTGTCCATGAAGTGAAATTATGACACACCTATACCTCAACCAGTGGTCTCAACGAAGAAGAAGAAGAAGAAGAAGAAGAAGAAGAAGAAGAAGAAGAAGAAGAAGAAGAAGAAGAAGAAGAAGAAGAAGAAGAAGAAGAAGAAGAAGAAGAAGAGAAGGCACACCAGATGGAGAGCAATAGAATAACTACAACTGCCGCACGTCAGAAAAGATGCCATGAAGATGAAATACCTGAGGTTCCAGCAGTACATCGCACTCATCTGAGGCAGGAGAACACTCTTCACCAGCATAGGATATGACAGACTTTAAAGCACGTTTCTAAGACATCATAGGATGGCCTATGATCTCTGCCTCATCATCATAGCGCGTCCTATGAACTCAGGCATCATAGGACGACTCGCCATGCCTACATGACGGAAAATGTGTAACCTTGAGGAATGCCAGTCTACACTACAAATGTGTAAAATGCCAAGCAAAGTGCTGATTTTCTCTGGGTGCTCCGGTTTCTTGGTTTCTACGGGCATGCACGGGCCTTCCTGAACAGGGTCGAAAGCCACTTTTTCAGGATTGTGCCCATGAGCTGAAATTACGACGCACCTATCCCTCAAACAGTGGTCTCAAGGAAGAAGAAGACCCACCAGATTGAGAGCAATAGAATGAGAACAGCTGCACGTCAGAAAGGACGTTGTGAACATGAAACACCTCAGAATCAGAATCAGAATGAGCTTTATTGCCAAGCATGTTAAAAACATACGAGGAATTTGACTTGACATTAGGTGCGCTCAATAAGCGCTTCCTAATGACACGGCAGCCATGCAAGGCGCCTCATCAAAACAGTGGGGGGTAAAGGGGGGAGGGGGAGGGGGGATGACACAATGGGCAGAAAGAAAAAACATAGTATATCAAAATAAAGCTCATATGAGCTAGATTGTGATCACAGAAAAAAAACCCTTGATGCACAATTAGCAGACAATACAGATCACATATTAACAAAGCACAAGTTGAGAGAGACAGTGTATGTGTATTAGTCAGTGTATGTGTATCAGTCATGTAAGTTGTATGCAGTGTGTGTATCAGTTACTGGTGAACAGCAAAAATCCTCCCTCAGCAACGTTTGGATGTTATGTCTTTAGTGTCTTAAACATAGATAGCATGTCCACAAGGGATCCAACTCTCAGTGCATGTCCGATGGTAAATTCTATGCCAGTCACATAGCGCTGTCCTTGAGAGTTCAGATTACTGTACGCCAGATTGTTTGTGTTAGGGAGAAGTCAAGCCAAAACTTTCTTCTGCCTTATCTTCATCCAGGAGGAGTGAGAGCTTCAGGGTGCCGAAACAAGGTCAAATAAGCACAGTTCACTCAGAGCAGGAATTTTCATCTCTCATGCGATTCTGTGCTTCATAATTTCCATATACATTTCCAGGCTTTAAAATCATTTCCTGGAGAGCTCCTAGCGACATCGAGATGTTGCCAATCTTCCTGTTCAGTTCGCCATTAGCCGCTATCAGAGCCCTCCCCAGCTGGTCAAATTGATGAAAGAGCTTCGCTGGGTCAGCATTTTGATTAGCTCTGTCCATCTTCTTTAGTTTTCGATACACCAGGACCACTCCAAAGCCGATCAGTAGAAGTCCTGAGATCATGATGCCAAACAGATAGATGTCTTCCACATCTTCGATCGAAAGGTCACACAGACACATAAGTTTCCAATTGTATGTGTCCCTCACATAACCAGCAGCTGCAGTGCCTGCAGGACAGTTGGGCTCCCCCGGGCCCGATTTCCTAGTTGAGAAGACGGTGTCAATTGTATTTAAAGCCCAGCTTACCACATCCATAATTTTCCGTTTGGATCAAGATTCAGCCAGAAGAAGAGCGACACAGACAGTACACAGCAAGCTGGGATCAGTCAGGGAAGGAGGAGGAGAGGAGAGGAGGAGAAAAAGCGTCTGCTCTCTCTGGAAGCCGGAAGAAGAAGGTTCCACCTCAGGTTCCATGAATATGCCGAAGGCATGACTGTGAATAACACAGCCATCAGAGACAGGAGGAGACCCTTCAGTGGTCTGAACGAAGAAGAAGACCCACCAGATGATATATATATATATATATATACACACACACAGACACATCATGATGTATATATACATCATGATATATATATATATATATATATACACTACCGTTCAAAAGTTTGGGGTCACCCAGACAATTATTTTGTGTTTTCCATGAAAAGTCACACTTATTTACCACTATGAGTTGTAAAATGAATAGAAAATATACAGTAGTCAAGACATTGACAAGGTTAGAAATAATGATTTGTATTTGAAATAATAATTTTTTCCTTCAAACTTTGCTTTTGTGAAAGAATCCTCCATTTGCAGCAATTACAGCATTGCAGACCTAACATGATTGCACAAAGGTTTTCTAATCATCCATTAGCCTTCTGACGCAATGAGCAAACACATTGTACCATTAGAACACTGGAGTGATAGTTGCTGGAAATGGGCCTCTATACACCTATGTAGATACTGCACCAAAAACCAGACATTTGCAGCTAGAATAGTCATTTACCACATTAGCAATGTATAGAGTGTATTTCTGATTAGTTTAAAGTTATCTTCAATGAAAAAAAAGTGATTTTCTTTCAAAAATAAGGAAATTTCTAAGTGACCCCAAACTTTTGAACGGTAGTGTATATATATATACTGTATATAGACACAGGTAAGCAACATAACACAGAACAGTGACAGGCAGGAGAAGAAGTAACACGCAGGATCAAATAGCCCCAGATGGCAGGGCATATTTTGTGTGATTTTTATGTTTTGCTGCATACAAAAGCTGTCACATGTGATTGCCACTTAGTGCTGTGTTGCTATACCAACTGTCCTGTAACTGGCAAGAATTCTGTTCCAATGCATCCCCTCTACGGGCATGCACGAGTTTGCACTATTTTAGAGTAAATTAAGTTCAGTTAAGTTAAACAGGGCAGGTTGTTACACCCCTTCCTGTTCTGTCTAGTTTTAGACTCAGTGCATGCACAATACACCATACTTTCCCAATGCACACGAGCCATGCAAATTGTTGTACAGTTGTCTTCGTAATGAGCAGTGAAGTGCAAATCGTTATGTCATGCTCTGGACAGGGTCAAACCCTGTCCACGCTTTATGTTCCTTTTTGGACTTATCATGATCATTATTGTTATCATTATCCCTGTCCTGCTCATCATCCTGTGTTACTCTTATGTTGACAGCTCCCTTATTTTCTGGTTGATCGTTTGTTGTATATCATTATCATCATTATCTGTCATGAACTGAGCCAGGTTTCCTCCCAGGCTCAGCTTCATGGCTTTTCTCTGTTTTCATATTTATCTGTATATTGTTGCCTTTTGAGTTTTCTTATTGTCTCCCATTTTTCCTTGTCATTGTTTAGCTTGTGTTTGCCATGTCCGGTTGCATTTGCAATTTATTTCAACTCTGTCTTTGAGTTTGTTGTTCCTATTGGTTCTCTGACTGACAACTGTCAGGCAACACGTTCGGGTTTGCACTTTGTGTGGGCGTTGCCTGTCAGACTGCCAGCCCGACAACTCCCCTCTCATTATCATCAGCTGATTCCAATCCCCTTTATGATTCTCTCCTTTCCCTCGCTCAGGCGCATCCACACCTGTGGCCACTTACTGTGTTATCGGTTTGTATTTAGTCTACTCTTGTTCAGTCATTCCTCGCTGCACCATTGTTTGTCAACTGTCACATTTCGTCCATGTGATCCTAATCTCCTTCTGCGTCCGCTGGGCAGTGTTGGCCCAGTGACACCATATGTAAGTTTGCTCTTGTTTGCATTTTTGTATGTTTGCACAATTTTTGGGACTTCAGTTCTTTTCTTTAATAAAATGTCATGGGTATGATGCAGTGCCTGAGTGTAATGGTCTGCTCTGGCTGCCTGTTTCCTTCAGCTGCACGCACACCTGCTCCTCATCATGGCCAGAGCTACTTAAGCCACGCTGCCCTGGTCCCAGTTCGGAATTGTCTGTCAATACTCCTCATGACCTTCTCTTGCCTTCGTTCCTGAGTTCCAGCCTTAGTCAACCTTGTCGTCGCTTCTAGCCTCCAGCCCTCCTGCTTCGAGAAGAAGCTCCCTCGCTCCAAGTAAGCCCGCTCATTCCTCTAATCCTTTCCATAGTCCCCTGTGCACAGGTGGAGCTCCGTGGTGGCGGACCTCTCCCCTTCTGTGGCGGCGGACCACCTTTCTTCCTCTCCTGGCGACGGTCGACGCCGAACCTCTCATCCTGCACACCTTCACCCTCAGTAGCCGCAACGAGACCGGAGAACACTGTCTTCCTGGCCGTAGCCGCCGAGCTGAACCTCAGCAATGCGACATCTCTGCTAACAGTAAGCCCAGAACGTAACTGCTCTTTCTCATCGGTGAAAACCTCTAACCACTCCTGTTTCTGTGTGTTCCCTGGGTTGCCGGGTTGTACAGTGTTCTGCTCTCCCCCAGCGGCATTTCACTACACATTCACACACGCACACACTTACACATTATTTTTAATAAACTTAACTGAATCTATACCTGAGTCCGTGTCTGGTCACTGGGTCAATACACCATGTCAGTACAAATCCACCAGAACGACCCAGCTGACAGCATTTTGGTGCACAAGGTTAACAACTTAGAGACTCGGATAGATCAATTAGCTTATCAACAGCAAACTATCCTCACCTAATTGGCTCATGTAACTGATCGGTTGGATCGCCTGGCAGGCCAGCAGGTGTTTCCCTCAACACCTTCGGCCGCTAGCAGTTCCTCCACTCCCGCTATCTCCCAGTCTGGCCAACCCGGGCAGGGGCCTGCTTCCCGGCTAACTCCCGTTCCTACTCCCACCCATTTCAGTGGCAAACTAGGGGAGGCTAGGGGGTTCATTATACAGTGCAAGATTGTTTTCCAGTGGGTCCTCGAGGACTTTCCCTCAGATCACAGCCGTATTGGCTACCTAATTAATTTATTGGAAGGGCGAGCATTAGCTTGGGCTTATGTTGTTGTCTCTAGGGCTAATTATTCCAGCCAGACATACAACCAGTTCATCTGTGAGGTTAAAGAGGTGTTTGACCACTCTTATCGCGATAGTGTGCTTACCTCCTGGTTGCTGAATATGAGACAGGGCACCAAGTCCGTGGCTGACTACGCTGTCAACTTCCGGGTGGTGGCCACAGAGTTGGGGTGGGAGGACACCTCGCTGTGCAGCATATTCACCAGAAGTCTTAGCCCTAGCCTGCGGGATGAGTTAGCTCCCTTAGAGAAACCGAGTAGGCTGACCGAGTTAATTTCCCTGGCCATTAGTCTCGATAACAGGCTAAGGGAACGGGCAGCAGAACGCAGGACTTCCGGTTGCTCGGTTGCCCAGTATCGTCATGCCCCTCAGCCTTCCCTATTTGCCCTACCTCACTCAGACTCCCCCGGGGCCCTGGAACCTATGATAGTGGGACCATCTAGACTATCTCTTGCGGAGAAACAGCGCCGCCATGAGTTGTGGTTGTGCCTTTATTGTGGGAGCGAGGAGGACGAGGTGGTGTCATGCCCTCTATGGCCAAAAGGGGGAGTCCGTGCATCGCAGTGGGGAGACTCACGGACTCACCTCAGCCTAATCCCCTCTCCAGATTTCTTCTCCCTATTCATTTCATTCATATTCATAAGGAAGTGGCTACACACGCATTAATTGACTCAGGGGCAGAGCAGAACTTTATTTCAGGGGATCTGGCAACCCAGTTGGGCCTTCCTTGTCAGTCACTCAAAACCCCTCTCCAACTCATCGCTTTGTCCAAGGCCCCTCTTGCCACAGTATCTCAGCAGACCGCCCCAGTATCTGTCATTATCTCTGGGAATCATCGGGAGGAGTTGAGGTTTTTTGTGTTGCCAGTCTCCTCTTCTCCTGTGATTCTTGGTTACCCCTGGTAACTTCCATAATCCTTCCATCGATTGGCGCTCTGGGAACATGATGTCTTGGAGTTCGTTCTGTCTCGGTGCCTGCCTTCAATCAGCTGCTTGCTCGCCCTCCATGCCCCTGGGTGCCCCCATCACCCCCCCGATCTGTCCAAAGTTCCTCCGGAGTACCACGACTTTGGGGCCGCCTTCAGCAAGATTCAGGCCCTTTCCCTTCCCCCTTACCACCCTTATGACTGCGCCATCAACCTCCGTGCCGGTGCCCCACTGCCGTCGATTCGCCTTTACAGCCTGTCACCTCCAGAGCGGGAAGCCATGGAGGCTTGTATTAAAGAATCCTTAAACTCTGGCATAATCCGGCCGTCATCCTGAGCGGTGGGGGCGAGGTTTGTTTTTTTTGTTGTTGGCAAGAAGGACGGTTCACTGAAG
The DNA here is from genome assembly GCA_020510985.1 of Pholidichthys leucotaenia. Classification (NCBI taxonomy): domain Eukaryota; kingdom Metazoa; phylum Chordata; class Actinopteri; order Cichliformes; family Pholidichthyidae; genus Pholidichthys; species Pholidichthys leucotaenia. The sequence goes on along the minus strand of CM035849.1, from coordinate 69,120,543 downwards.
CCATGCATTGACTTCAGGGAATTAAACAACATCACTATCAAGAACAAATACACCCTTCCACTGATTAACACTGCTTTCAATTCCCTCCAGGGGGCCTCCTGCTTTACCAAGCTGGATCTCCGTAATGCCTACCATCTGGTGCAGATCCGTGAGGGTGATGAGTGGAAGACGGGGTTTCGGACCCCCAGCGGACACTTTGAGTACCTTGTGATGCCGTTTGGTCTGACCAATGCCCCCACTGTGTTCCAGCACTTGATCAATGACGTGCTGAGGAATTTTTTGGGTGTGTTTGTGTTTGTCTACCTTGACGACATTTTAATTTTTTCACAGTCTTTGGATGAGCATCGGGTGCATGTGAGGCAGGTTTTGCAGCGGCTTCTGGAGAATAAACTATTCGTCAAGGCCGGGAAGTGCGAGTTCCACACCTCCAAGACATCCTTCCTGGGTTTCATAATCTTCCATAATGAAATCCTCCCAGATCCCAGCAAGATAAAGGTGGTGGTAGAATGGCTCACTCCCCTTTCAGGAAACAGCTTCAGCAGTTTTTGGGGTTCACCAATTTTGGCCGTCGCTTTGTGCAGAATTACAGTATCATTGCTCTCTCTTTGACATGTCTCATTTCTCCCAAGGTCCCTTTCCGGTGGACAGAGGTGGCGGCTACGGCCTTTGCGGCCCTTAAGAAAATGTTCTCCGACTCCCCCATCATGGCCCAGGTAGACCCTGCGCTCCAGTGCCTGGTGGAGGTGGACGCCTTGGACTCAGGGGTGGGAGCCATTCTTTTTCAGCGGTCCCCAGCAGATGGCAGGATCTAGGCAGTTCGCCTCAGAGGCTACTGAGGTAACTGATCACCCTATTCTTTCTCCTTCGTGTGTTGTAGGTGCTCTCTCTTGGGGCATCAGAGAGAGGGTCCTGAAGCGCAGGACACCAAGGCGGACTCGGGCGGGGGACCAGCTAGGAGGCTGTTTGTCCCATCGGCCGTTCGGGGTGAAGTCATCCATTGGGCCCACGCATCCAGGTTCACGTGCCACCCTGGGAGGGTCTGCACAGTGGCGCTTCTCCAGAGGACGTTTTGGTGGCCCTCCCTTCAGAAGGACATTGGGGATTACATCCACACCTGCTCCCAGTGTGCCACCGGCAAGATGTCTTCTTCTCCTCCAGCCGGGCTGCTCCACCCTCTCCCTACTCCCGGCAGGCCCTGATCCCACGTGGTGTTAGACTTCGTCACCAGCCTCCCGCCTTCTAATAACCATACTGTCATTCTCACCATTGTCGACAGGTTTTCCAAGGCCGCTCACTTCATTCCCCTGCACGGGCTGCCTACGCCGAAGGAGACGGCAGACCTGCTCGTCCAGCATGTGGTGAGGCTGCACAGGATCCCCCTGGATATCGTCTCCAACAGGGGTCCCCAGTTCATCTCCCAGGTTTGGAGGTCGTTCTGCAATGCCCTTGGGGCTATGGTAAGCCTGTTGTCCGGATACCACCCTCAGACCAACGGGCGATGCGAGCGGGTGAACCAGGAGCTGGAGGCAGCACTGCGGTGTGTAGCCACCACCAGCCCGGCATCGTGGAGCACGCATCTACCGTGGATTGAATACGCCCACAACACGACGGTCTCTTCGGCTATCGGCATGTCCCCGTTTGAGGCTTCGTTAGGGTACAACTCCCCATTGTTTCCGGAGGAGGAGGGAGACATCACTGTCCTGTCCATCTGGGCACACCTGAGGCACTGCCGCCAGTTGTGGAGACCAACCCAGACTGCGCTACAGCGCACGGCGGAGCACAATTTCACGGTTGCCAATCTCCGCAGGACACCAGCCCCTTCCTATCAGGTGGGCCAGCAGGTAAGATAAGATAAGATAAGATAAGCCTTTATTAGTCCCACAACGGGGAAATTCCAGGATTGCAACAGCACAGGGATAGCAACACTCAGAGCAACAATCAGAAGGCAAGAAAAAAAACAAGCAAGCAAGAGCAGCTAATATACATATGTACATATTACTATAAGATATATATATATACACACACACACACAGACACACAGTGCAGAGCATTGTAGCTGGATGGAATAAATATATGAATATATGAACACAGTGCAGAGCATTGTAGCTAGATGGAATAAATATGTAAATATATAAACACCCACAGTACGGAGCATTGCAGCTAGGTGGAATAAATATGCAAGTATATAAACACACACAGTGCGGAGCAATGTAGCTAGATGGAATAATATGTAGATATATAAAAACACAGTGCGGAGCACTGTAGCTAGATGGAATAAATATATAGATATATAAATATAAACACACCCAGTGCTGAGCATTGTAGCTAGATGGAATAAATATGTAAATATATAAACACACACAGTGCAGAGCATTGTTGCTAGATGGGATGAAACAGCATAACCGACTACTTAGTTATCCTACATGGTATGATTATGTGCCCATACATATTCTCACCCTCCATAGCGACCGGTATGTTCCTAGTTGTATGCCGGAGAGGACCATTGTGTAAGTCTATTGCATCTTTTGCATTCAAAAAACTATTAGTTTGTTACGTCTTTTTGCTATCTCTGCGAGCAGCCCTGCTTAGGTTGTACAGTCTGACAGCCGTTGGTAGGAAGGACCTACGAAACCTCTCGGTTGTGCACCTGGGATGATGTAGTCTGCTGCTAAATGAGCTCCTCAGTGCATCCAGTATGTCCTGCATAGGGTGGAACTTGGACTCCAGCAGAGATGACAGTTTAGCCACCGTCCTTCTCTCTCCTATCTCCTCCATCGGATCAAGGCGCTGCCCCAGGACAGAGCTAGCTTTCTTAATCAGTTTGTTCAGTCTCTTCCTATCGGCTGCAGTAATGCCACTGCCCCAGCAGACCACTCCAAAAGTGATGGCTGATGCCACCACCGTGTCATAGAATGACTTCAGCAGCGCCCCTTGTACACCAAAAGACCTGAGTCTCCTCAGCAGGAACAGCCTGCGCTGTCCCTTCTTGTAGAGTGCGTCAGTATTGTGTGACCAGTCTAGTTTATTGTTCAGATGAACACCCAGGTACTTATAGGATGTCACCATCTCGATGTCTGTTCCCTGTATGTTTACTGGTGCTGTGAGGGGCTGCCCATGCCTGCGGCAGTCCACCACCAGCTCCTTAGTTTTCCTCACGTTGATCTGGAGGCAGTTCCGATGGCACCAGTCCACGAAGTCCTGGATAAGCCCTCTGTACTCAGCTTCATCTCCGTTGGAGATGAGACCAACGATCGCAGAGTCATCAGAGAACTTCTGTAGATGGCAGTGTGTTGTGTTGTGTGAGAAGTCCGCAGTATAAAGAGTGAACAGGAAGGGAGCCAGCACCGTTCCCTGGGGGGCCCCCGTGCTACTGATGATCGTGTCGGAAACACAGTCCCGGGTTCTCACAAACTGAGGCCAGTTCGTGAGGTAGTCCAGGATCCATGATGACAGGTGCTGGTCCACCCCTGCGCGCAGCAGCTTGTCCTTCAGGATCATCGGTTGGATGGTGTTGAAAGCACTGGAGAAGTCAAAGAACATGATCCTCACCATATTCCCGGGCTTCTCCAGGTGGGACAGAGAACGGTGAAGGAGGAAGATCACCGCATCCTCCACCCCAATGCCATGCTGGTAGGCGAACTGGAGTGGATCCATCGCTGGTTCCACCAGGGGGCGGAGATGAGCAAGGAGCAGTCTCTCCAGGGTCTTCATCAAGTGGGACGTCAAGGCCACCGGTCTGTAGCTGTTCAGTTCTTTGGGGTGGGAAGTTTTTGGTACAGGTACCACACAAGATGTTTTCCACAGCTGTGGTACACTCCCCAGTTTCAGGCTCATGTTGAAGATATACGTCACAATCCCACACAGCTGGTCTGCACAGGACTTGAGGAGCTTTGCACTGATGCCGTCCGGTCCCGACGCCTTCCTTGCCTTGATCTTCCTCAGCTCCGTCCTCATCTGGGTCTTGGTCAGGGTCAGGATGGGGGGCTGTGTGTTGGGAGTGGGGGGGGGGTCGATGGAGTGGGGAGTGGGCAGCAGGACTTGATTTCTTAGAGGCAGCAGTGGTTGTTGTGCAGACAGGGGGGAGGGCGGTTGGTCAAATCTATTGAAAAACAGATTCAGGTTGTTCGCCCACTCCCTGCCCCCCGTGGCCTGGGGGGAGGTATTCTGGAGCCCCGAGATGGTTTTGAGGTTTCTCCAGACCCCGCTGATGTCGCTCTGTTGCAGCTTGTCCTCCATCTTCTTCCTGAAGCTGTCCTTGCCTTCTCTGATCTTTCTCCTCAGCTCCCTCTGTACGGACTTCAGCATCTCCCTGTTCCCCGACCTGAAGATCCACTTCTTCTCTCTCAGAAGTGTTTTATCTCAGGGTTGATCCAGGGTTTGTTGTTTGAGTGACGCCGTATGGTCTTGGTGGGAACTGATTTGTCCACACAGAAGCTGAGGTAGCCCGTGAAGGTGTGAATGAGGCCATCGATGTCCTCACCATGTGGATCGCAGAGCTGCTTCCAGGCGGTGGCTTCAAAACAGTCCTTCAGAGTGTCCATTGTCTCCTCAGACCATAACTCCACAGTGTGCATGGCCGGAGGTTGTCTGTGCACTAGGGGTTTGTACACCGGCCGGAGATGAACCAAGTTGTGATCCAATCTCCCGAGTGGGGGGAGTTGTGATGAGGTGTACGCCTCCTTAGTGTTTGCGTAGAATAAATCCAGTGTTTTATTGTCTCTAGTGTGGCATGTGACATACTGGGTGAACGTGGGTAGAATGGGAGACAGTGAAACGTGGTTGAAATCGCCTGAGATGAGGAGAAGAGCATCTGGGTGTTCTGTCTGCAGCCTGCTGGTTACTGAATGGATGACGTCACGCGCTGTCCCAGCGTTCGCCGTCGGATTTGCATAAACAACAATGCAGATCACGTGTGAGTGTTCTCTCGGGAGATATGTAGGCCTCATGCTAACAGCTAGCAACTCAAAGTCTTTGCTGCAGTGTCGTTGTTTAACAGTGATATGTCCCGGTCTGCACCAGTTGTTGTTAACATACATTATCACTCCACCGCCCCTAGCTTTGCCACTGTCTGGTGTTCGGTCAGCTCGTATCATGTGAAAACCCTCCAGCTCAATGTTAGCATCTGCTGCTAGTTCAGTTAGCCACGTCTCAGTAAACAAAAGGAGAGAGCACTCCCGGTAAGTGCTATCATAACGGGAGATAGCCGCTAGCTCATCTAACTTTCCCAGTATCGACCGTACATTTCCCATGACAACAGATGGAAGGGAGGGTCTGTACCTTATATTTTTTGTCCTCCGCCTTACTCCAGCCCGGCAGCCGCGATGCTTTCGCCTCAATTCTCTCGGTATGTCGAGTTTTTCCAATGGGACCGGGTGGCGGTTAAATGCTAGCAGCTCTTCCCTGTTGTATCGTATCCTGCTATAAACAGTGGCTCCGTCCACCGGCTCAGGAGACATTTGGGACGATCTGTGTGTCCGTGATATAAGTGGGGTGAAAAAAAAAGAAGGTATGGCTATCTACTAGACATATTAACCTGAAGGCAGAATCAAAGAAGATGTCTCAATGGTTCATTGGGCCCTTTGCCATCTCCCGTATTATTAACCCTGTCTCTGTGTGCCTAGCTCCCCCCCCCTCCGCATCTGTCCTACATCCCACGTTTCTCAGCCCAAATCCTTCTGTTCCAGCCCTCTGTGTCCCCCTCCCAGGTCTCCACCTCCGCCGATGTTGATCGACGACAACCCGGCATGGAAAGTCAATGCCATCCTGGACGTCTGTCGCTGGGGTCGCAGCTTACAATACCTGGTGGACTGGGAGGGCTATGGGCTGGAGTGGAGGTCCTGGGTGCATCCCTCCTTCGTCTTGGATTAAGACCTCATCAGGGACTTCCATCGGGCGCACCCAGGTAGGTTGGATTGAGCGCAGAGAGGCGTCTCGTGGGCGGGGAGTGCTGTAATGGTCTGCTCTGGCTGCCTATTCCCTTCAGCTGCACGCACACCTGCTCCTCATCACGGCCAGAGCTACTTAAGCCACGCTGCCCTGGTCCCAGTGCGGAGTTGTCTGTCAATACTCCTTATGACCTTCTCCTGCCTTCATTCCTGAGTTCCAGCCTTAGTCAACCTTGTCGTCGCTTCTAGCCTCCAGCCCTACTGCTTCGAGAAGAAGCTCCCTCGCTCCAAGTAAGCCCGCTCATTCCTCTAATCCCTTCCATCATACCCTGTGCACAGGTGGAGCTCTGTGGCAGCGGACCTCTCCCCTTTTGTGGCGGCGGACCACCTTTCTTCCTCTCCTGGCGACGGTCGACGCCGCACTTCTCACCCTGCACACCTTCACCCTCAGTAGCCACAACGAGACCGGAGAACACTGTCTTCCTGGCCATAGCCGCCAAGCTGAACCTCAGCAATGCAACATCTCTGCCAACAGTAAGCCCAGAACTTAACTGCTCTTTCTTATTGGTGAAAACCTCTAACCACTCCTGTTTCTGTGTGTTTCCAGGGTTGCCGGGTTGTATAGTGTTCTGCTCTCCCCAGCGGTATCTGACTACACATTCACACACGCACACACTTACACACTATTGTTAATAAACTTAATTGAATCTATACCTGAGTCCGTGGCTGGTCAGTGGGTCAATACACCATGTCACTGAGTCTGTCTCTCTTCGCCTCGTAGAGGTGCTACATGACATTATCAGTATCCTAACTCTCACTTCAGTTATATCCACTCTAGTTATGTTTATCTAACCCGGTCTCAGTAAAAAACGTATCTAATAAACATTTTCCCACCAATCTAAAAACGTACATGTCCATGTTAAATCCAAAAAAAAAAAAAAAACGCCTTGGTATGTTTTTACAAGTTCACTCACTGTGCAGTCCTCACCACACATACACAGAACGCATCCTTTACTTTGGTTTCCCAACGCTCATTCAGTTGGTGGGAGGGGCATGGTGGATGGTTACTTTCACAGCTGTTTCAGCAAAAACACATGAGTTTGACTCCCACTCTCGTCTGTCACTGACATTTTTCTTCATTTTTTTCCTTGTTTTTTTTTTTCCTTACTTTGTTTTTCACTCCACTAATGAAAGGTTCCTGTGAGGTTAGGGTTAGGCATTAAAGTAAGGGTTAGGTTAGGTTAGTTGCTCCATGCTCAAACACAATAAAAGTGAAAAAAATGCATTACACACCTTTCTTAAAGCTGTAAACACCATGTACCCACTGCACGTCAAAAATCCTTTTCATGTGCATCTGTACGTTTTCTTTGACTGACAAAATGTGCAACTGAACTTTTTTTTTAGCTGAGACTGGGCTCATTTATCCTGTGCATTATTATTATTGTCATGATCCTGTCCTGCTCGTCATTTGTGTTTATTTGTTGATAACAGCACCCTGAGTTATTTTCTGTCCCTTGTTTATTGTTTACAGCTGCACCTCATCCCTTAATTATCTCCTGCTTCTATATATACTGCTCCTGCGCTACCGTCAGTATGGCATTCTCGTCATAATCTTCCACCCTCCACAGCACAGCTGTTTATGTTGTCTCTGCAATAAATTACATTAATCTTGAAATACTGGGCTGTCCACCCAGACCTCCTGTGTTTGGACTTTTTAATGAATTCATCTTTCTTTTCTTCCTCTGCCCGAACACTTTCCTCTCCTTGGCTCCTTTCTTCTGCCTTATCTCTCCCTCTCTGAGCCCTGCCTAATTCAGGTTCTCTGTCTATGGTGGTATTGAAACAGGTTCGAAAATACCAAGTGTCACGTTTTTTCCTGCATGATTTTTTTTTGTCATGATTTACATAAATGACACAAATATGTAATTTTTTTTTGTATTTTTATTAATGCTTCTTTTTTCCATTGAGAACGAGCAGGAAAGAGAAGAGAAAAACATAACAGTAATTTCCTCACACATACTTAAAGGGTAAATGCAATAAATTTTAATCAAAAGCTATTTCAAAGGATCAAATATGATACTAGTGGTTCAGTCCAGTAATTTTGGTCATGATTCCTTCTCAAATACACACGAGTTTTAAGTCACTGCTCTCTGTCAGTCATGGTCAGCAACATCTTGCCTCCTCCATGGCCAGTTTCAGCACTAGTAGTGACACACAGTCGTTGCTTTGTGCGATAGGCTGGGCTGTAGGGGGATGGTCACTGACCCTGTGCTGCCTCACAAGAACAATGGTGGAGTGCAAGGCTTATGGCTGCACCAGCAATAAGCGAAGAAATCCCGGAAAACATTTCTTTCTTGTGCCAAAACCAACTAATGATACAAAGTCAAAGTTGGTAAAACGTTGGCTCCATAACCTCAGCATGGGTCACAGACTAAAAACCTTTCCGTTCGGACAGAATTTGGTGGTATGTGAAGACCACTTCAGGCAGTGCTGCTATCTGAGCGATCTGCAGTCCAAATTGCTGGGAATGAAGCCGAAGCGTTTACGTCTAAAACCAGATGCCGTTCCCACAGAATTCAGTCACAGAAGGTCCAAGAATGACGACAGATGAGAAGAGCGTCTGGTCAAATGTAACAGGTCAAAGGTAAGCAACTTCACTTCTGTACAAATATTGCAGGTTTTATATAACAATAAGTAAACCAATAATAAGATTCTTGGTCATTGCATTATTTTATTATAGCTTAGCATCTGATAATTATTGGTTGCATGTACATTTGAAAATGTTTTTCGCATGTCAAATCATTTAATTGAATTATAAACACTTTCAATGGATGAAAGCAAGTGAAAAACATAGTGGCATCATTTTATTTTTATTATACATGTACAGTGGTGCAAGAAAGTCTTCGCCCTCTTCATGATTTCTCTTCTTTTTTGTATGTTTGTCACACTTAAATGTTTCAGATCATCAAACAAAATTTAAATATTCGACAAAGATAACACAAGTAAACACAAAATGTAGTTTTTAAATGAAGGTGTTTATTACTAAGGGGGAAAAAAATCCAAACCTTACATGGCCCTGTGTGGAAAAGTGATTGCCCCCTAAACCTAATAACTGGTTGGGCCACCCTTAGCAGAAACAACTGCAATCAAGCATTTGCGATAACTGGCAATGAGTCTTTTACAGAGTTGTGGAGGAATTTTGGAACACTCATCTTTGCAGAATTGTTGTAATTCAGCCACATTAGAGGGTTTTCGAGCATGAACCGCCTTTTTAACCTGTTGAACTCTGTTCAACTTCCGTAAAAACGCCTAAAAATAACATGCCCAAAGTAAATCAAAAGCTGTTCTTCAACCCTTTGCAGCATCTCCATGGGGTTAGTCTCATTTAAAAGAAAACACTCTGAATTTTTTGGCAAAACAGTCATAATCTCTCTAAGTGCTCCTGCCACTGAGTAACAAGAAAGTTCGCCTGGGTGTTTTTTTAGATACAAATGCTTGCAAATAACATACAGCTGTCAGATACTGGCTGGAAAACACAACAGAAATGTAGAACAAAGTGTTTTCAAGCTCAAAAATTTTTTGTAAAAATACCACAAAAAATGAATATACTACACGGCTTTTTTCTCAGGTTGTAACAAGGCTGTGTCTGTACTGGAAGACCGGAAATACAGCTTTTTTTTTCAGTGCGCACTGAGACGCACTAAGATGCAGAGAGGTTACCACCCACGGAATTCACAAGAGTTCAAGGTTAAGGTCATGCCATAGCATCTCAATCGGTTTCAGGTCAGGACTTTGACTAGGCCACTCCAAAGTCTTCATTTTGTTTTTCTTAAGCCATTCAGAGGTGGACTTGCTGGTATGTTTTGGATCACTGTCCTGCTGCAGAACCCAAGTGCACTTCAGCTTGAGGTCACAAACAGATGGCCGGACATTCTCCTTCAGGATTTTTTAGTAGGCAGCAGAATTCATGTTTCCATTTACCACAGCAAGTCTTCCAGGTCCTGAAGCAGCAAAACAGCCCCAGACACCCCACACTACCACCACCATATTGTACTGTTGGTATGATGTTCCTTTTCTGAAATGCTGTGTTACTTTTATGCCGGATGTAATGGGACACACACCTTCCAGAAAGTTCAACTTTAGTCTCGTCAGTCCACAGAGTATTTTCCCAAAAGTCTTTGGGATCATCAAGATGTTTTCTGGCAAAACTGAGATAAGCCTTTATGTTCATTTTGTTCAGCAGTGGTTTTCGTCTTGGAACTCTGCCATGCAGACAATTTTTGCAAGTCTCTTTCTTATGGTGGAGTCATGAACACTGACCTTAACTGAGGCAAGTGAGTCCTACAGTTTGTTGTTGTGGGGTCTTTTGTGACCTCTTGGATGAGTTGTTGCTGCACTCTTGGGGTAATTTTTGGTCAGAAGGCCACTCCTGGAAAGGTTCACCCCTGTTCCATGTTTTCGCCATTTGTGGATAATGGCTCTCACTGTGGTTTTCTGGAGTCCCAAAGCTTTAGAAATGGCTTAATAACCTTTTCCAGACTGATAAATCTCAGTTACTTTGTTTCTTATTTGTTCCTGAATTTTTTGGGGGATCGCAGCATGATGTCTGGCTTTTGAGGATCTTTAGGTCTACTTCACTTTGTCAGGCAGGTCCTATTTAAGTGATTTCTTGATTGAGAACAGGTGTGGCAGTAATCAGGCCTGGGTGTGGCTAGAGAAATTGAGCTCAACTTTCCAAAGATGTGACAAACCACAATTAATGTCAAGGGGGCGAGAGCGCGCTCCCTTCTTCCCGTTAATCTCTCCGCTGCTCATCTTCACACCTAAGGGAGAGGACACACCTGTGCCCTCTCATCAGCTAGCGTACTTAAGGAGGCATCCTTCTGTGACTCACTGCTGGCTCGTCTGGGTATACTGCCGCTGAAAGACAGCAAGTCATCATAACACTGGTAAAAGAAGTTATTAACCTGTGTGCTTTTTCCACTGTGCAGGTTGCTGCCATCGTGCGGGTGTGTTACTGAGGGCTGCCCATGCTCTCCTGCCACTTCATCTCCCACGACGGTAACCTTCACCCGGTCAGGCTTCACCAGCAGCCCCCTACCTTGCTGGTTCGTCTATTCCCCGCTGGAGTCCTGCCGGCGCTTCCTCGGAGCCCACGTAAGTGGTAATTTGGCTAGCTCATTTTCCCTTACTCCATTCCTCTGCTTACAGCTCTCGTCCTCTCTCCACGGGCCCATTCCTCTGGCAAGTGACTGTTCTGTAGCAGTGTGTTTTTTTCTATCTAATAAAACATTCAACTTTTTTTTTGGACATTGCAAACTATGGAGGCATCTTGGAAACTATGCAGACATTGCAAACTATGGAGGTTTTACACACTTGCTAAGCAGCAAGCAAAACAAATTAATGCAAGGGGCAATGGACTGGTAAATCTCTTTTTTGAGTGCCTTTAACACTGTAATCTGAACCTTCACAGCTCCATACTTTGACCACAAGGTATTGGGTTATCCTGCAGGGTTATCCTGCTCCATTGTATTTTCAGCTTTTTATGCTGTCTGAGCTTTTCTCCGAAATTTAGAAAACAGGAAAACTTACATTTTTAGGGCACAGAAAGGACAAAATGTGTTTTCTGGCCGAGGTTCATTCATAGTTATGTGTGGGAAGAGGTCTTCTTTGATTTTAAACGGAGGAGGAAGGAGCAAAATCAACAGCGTGAGTTTATGTATATTTGTTATGATTTAGGCATTTTTGCCATGTAAATAATAGTTTAGCACAGTAAATAGTAGTTTTAGTATTGATTGTGAGAGTATGGGAGTATTTTTATTGTGTTTTTATTCTTATTTATCGTGTTTTTCCAGCGCGCGTGTCTCCCATTGTATTCCACTGTGTTTAGGTAGTGGGCTTTTCAACTGTAGCACATTTTCATATATATATAGATTGTGTAAATAGTAGTTTTAGTTTGTGAGTATTTTTTAATGTGTTTTTATTATTTGCCATTTTTTTGCAGACCATTTGTCCGCTATTGTTTAATTAGAGATGGACGGACCTTCAACACTTGAGTGTATTTGTCTATTTTTGATTTGATTTCGGCGTTTTTACCGTGTAAATAATAGTTCAGAATAGTAAATAGTAGTTTTAGTAGTGACTGTGAGATTTTTGGAGTGTTTTTATTTTTATTTGCTTCAAGAATGGAGGAGAAAGGAGCAGTGAGTTTGTATATATTTGCTCCTGATTTTGGCGTTTTTACTGTGTAAATAGTAGTTTAGCCCTTGGCTCTGACTCTGTAACATTTCTAACATTTTCACATGATTATGACCTTCTGTGCTTAAACAGGTCCTTTTTTTTCTGGTGATTTTGTACCATTTTCATGCAACTTTTTTGTTAGTTTGAAGTCTTTTGCATAAGCAGTACGATCTGTGTTTTTCCACTTTTCCTCTGGTGCACTCCTGGTGCAGAGTTTGGGCTTCTCGTGTCTCGTCCTTTCATTCCTTCACAATATATACATACTATATAAATTGTAACGCCTTTGTGGAATCTACTGGATATTTTGATTTACGTTTGTCCTCCGTTCTTCACTTTGAATATCTTCATTTGTAAAGGATATTTTAAGGTAAGACAGCTGTGTTTTATATTAAACTTTTTTTTTCTTCTAGCAATACTCTTAACTTTGGTGTTATGTGTGTTTTAACCTCTTGCACTCCGGGATACCGCGGGCGGTCACGTCTCTGCGTCCTAGTGCGTCTCAGTGTGCACTGAAAAAAAAAAGCTGCATTTCCGTTCTTCCACTACAGACACAGCCACGAACAGAAAGCCAAAGGAGTGTTTTGATTGGTTTAGATTTGATTGACCTCGCATTCAACTAATAAGAACCTTGAATTGGGTTTCTGAAACCTTGAAGAACCAATGACTGAAAACCTAGCAAGAAGGACCCGCCTACCATCGACTGCAAATACAACGAGCTAATTGAAGCAGAGAAGTTTGATGATTGAAAGCATGCGTCCCATGCATAAAATCTGTTTTGTGTAAGCCGCTGTGTGTAACGGTAACGTTCGCCAGTCTTTTTTTATTACTACTGTTCTTATTTGTTTTGAAAAATCGTTCGCCAAAACCGCAATCATGGAAGTGCAAAACCGCAATTATGGAATCATGGTTTGACCGGGTCGCGTGACCAGAACCACGAGTCCGTAACAAGCGGACCAGCTTCATGTTCGTCTGACAATGAGGAACAGATGTTCACCAACGACACTGCTGTTGTGGACAGGTAAGTGTTATAAGCTAAATTATTCTTTATCAATGAAAATAGTAATAAAAATGACTTTTGACCGATCGGTAATTACAACGGTGCGTCATCGCCACATGATGGACAGTTGACGGACCGGTTTTTTGTGCGCTGAGCTCCTCTGTAGCGAGGGGGGGGGGGTTGTTATCCTCTACATTGCAGATATTTTAGTATAATTTTTATTGCACTGCAGGTTATTTTTTCTTCTAAAAAAAGGCCACACATTTTTTATGTGGCATGCTTCTTTGTGTTTGTTCATTCATTCATTCATGAATGCATAAACACCCCCCCACATACACACACACAGCCCTGAGTGTCACCTTTCATTAGAGCCCAAGATTAAGCTTCTATGTTGAAGCATTCAAAAGTTATAGACGTTTTTCCAAACTGTGCCATTTGGCACAATTTGGCACAGTTCAAAAACGCCTGGGAACAACCTGAGAAAAAAGTTGTGTAATATATTCATTTTTTGAGGTATTGTTACAAAATTTTGACCTCAGCTGGATAACACTTGGTTCTACATTTCTGCTGCATTTTCCAGCCAGTATCTGACAGCTGTGTGTTATTTGCAAGCATTTGTATTTAAAAAAAAACACCCAGGCAAACTTTATTTTCTTGAAGTTCAGAATGTTTAGATGATGGTTACTCAGTGGCAGGAGCACTTAGCGAGATTATGACTGTTTTGCCAAAAAATTCCAAGTGTTTTCTTTTAAATGAGACCAACCCCATGAAGATGCTGCAAAGGGTTGAAGAACAGCTTTTGATTTACTTTGGGTATGTTATTTTTAGGCGTTTTTGGGGAAATTGACCAGAGTGCAAGGGGTTAAAGTTGCTCGTTTGCAACAACTCGCTGCCACCCCTTTCAAAGTGAAATGCCGGTTCCACGTTGTAGAAGCCATGCAGGGTTTAAATGACACCAACAGCCGGTTTAACCTTTGGATTATTTTAGCGAATTTGAGCCTTTTATGGTATGAACCTCGCCAGCCCACGTGACAAACACGCAATGCATTCTGGGATGAGTAGGTTCAGCAATTGTAAACAGACTGCAAGCACACGGCGCCTCGGAATTTCTTGTGAATGAACGCAAAAAAAATTACAAAATGGACTGTGCGAAGGAAAATTTAAAGGGACCATACTACGCCAAATTGAATGGGACTGCAAAGGTACGCTATTTGGCAAAGCTTGAAGGGGTTAATGGACTAGATCCCTACCAACATACCACATGGAGTTCGGATGTAAACATTCTGCCAAACTTCAACCATGCCTTCATTTATAATTATATGATTTTAAGCATAAGTCCATACACATATTAAGTTTTTAGTAACTTTAGGTCTTTTAAGCAAGAAAAAGTGCAGTTCACAGACGGATGGGTGCATGACTTGGAGATGTACAAGGTAGGCGTGAAGACAGTTGTGCGCACAAAGGTATGCTTTTTTCTAATTTCTTGTCTTGATTACAAGTATTTATTTATTAAATAAAATAATAAGTGCATGCCATAAATTGAATTATGCACCCAATATACATGTGAAAGTGTACTTATAATATTGTAACACAAGTTTTATATTGCAAAAATGTGTTGTTTCTTTGTATTTCTTAGGTTAATCACTCCATGCGGCTTAGTCAACAGCCTCTTCAGCCATGGGTTATCCCCATTTTGAATTATGCACCCAATATACAGTATATGTGAAAGTGTGCTTATAATATTGTAACACAAGTTTTATATTGCAAAAATGTGTTGCTGTTTTGTTTTGTTTTTTTGTATTTCTTAGGTTAATCACTCCATGCGGCTTGGCCAACAGCCTCTTCAGCCATGGGTTATCCTAACATCCAGTGGAGGAGTGGAGAGTGCTCATTGCACCTGTATGGCTGGGGCTGCAGAGAAGTGTGTACATGTTGCAGCACTGTTTTACAAAATTGTTGCAGCTGTACGTTTGCGGGGGAATGTAACACCAACAGATGTCACAGCCTACTGGACAATACCTGCCAATGTGAGTAAAGTGCGTGGAGTGCCAGGCCACAGCATTGACCACACCACAAGTACAGCCAGGAAGAAAGCACATGATAAATCAATTAATGACAGGTGTAGGAACGTATCCAAAAAGCGGACATGCTGCGGAGGCAGGCCAATTTCCCCATGTACACTTGATGATTTGGAACCCCTCACCAATGCTATGAACAGACACAGGTCTTAAGTCTGTTCTGTGATGGAGCAATTCTGCCATCTTTATGCAGACCCTATTCAGCCATGCATTCTGCCCAAGTCCCTGCTTCGGTTACGAGACCCTGGAATGGATGGATGTGATTTATCAGTCCTGCAGCAGCACTGCAAGGGCCTGGCACACCTGGTTGCAGTAACAGACACAGAGGCAGCTGCAATGGAAAAGAAAACGAGACAGCAACACAAGTCTGAGATTTGGCACACAGCATGAGCAGGACAGATAACTGCCTCCAACATCCATGCTGTCATTTCCACACCAACATCCAGACCCGCTGTATCAACTGTGAAGAAGGTGTGCTACCCACAGAAACACTTACAGAGAGTGACAGACACTGACCCAGAGCTGATCAAATGGGGGCGAGACAATGAGGACACAGCATTGGACTTCTACACAACACAGAGTAGGCTGCAGCACATGGACTTGAAGGTGGAATGATGTGGTTTTATAATCAACCCCTCCTTTCCTGAAGTTGGTGCAACCCCTGATGCACTTGTGTCCTGCACCTGTTGTGAAAAAGGCTGTGTGGAAATAAAATCCCCATATAAACACCGCAACAACAACAACCTGCAGACCTGTGCAGACAAGGATTTTTGCCTGAAACTCTCTGATGGGAGACTAGAACTCAAGCACAGTCACACGTACTAGAAGCAAGTACAAATGCAAATCTTTGTGACAGGCTCACATTTCTGTGACTTTTTTGTGTGGACCACAAAAGGTTGTGTTATTGTACACATCACACCAGATTCTGACCTGTGGGAGCAAACACTTTTACCAGTGGCCCAGAACTTTTTTATAAAGTTGTCCTACCTGAGCTTGTTGCCCGTCATTTTATTGACTCTGACCCCACAACACAAAAGAAGAAAGCTGCAGTTGATAAACCCACCCAGAAGCCCAAAAGACAACGTCTAATTGCATTACAGCCAGGTCCCACACACAATCCCAAAAGACAGGCACATAACACAGCAGAAGTGTGGTGTACTTGCAGGCAGCCAGAAGAGCTAGATGACATGGTTGTCTGTGATAACCAAAACTGTGAAATTCAGTGGTTCCATTTAGGATGTGTGGGACTCAGTGAAGCACCAACCCCACAGCAGCCGTGGTTTTGCGACATGTGCACATTAGAGTAGTGCTGTAGCATGAGACAGTTATGCGCTATAACGTTGTGTGAACAATGATACATGTTGATCATGCATGTCGATTTATATTCTTGTACTGTGTTATGGTTATGGTTACAGTTTTGCATCTTTGAAATAAAGAGCTGGAGTTTGTAAGCCATTGTGTACTTTATTCCAAAAAATGCTACAAAGCAATTTTTATATAGCACATTTCATACACAAGGGCAACTCAGTGTGATTTACATATATAAAAATAAGAGAAAAGAAAGCAAAATGCTTGAGCAATAAGAAAAATCGAAGAGGGCTGCTTTAACTGCTTCAATATTATTGACGCAGTTAAAGACATTATGTCAAAAGGGCTAAACCACACCAAAAACATGTCATGGTCTGCATTCTAAAACTATGGCTTTATAACGACACTTGGACACATATTGGTCAAAGCACAGGTTGCAGTAACAATCTTATCCAGTAAAGTCATGTGCTCACCTTCACGTGGCACTACAAATGCAAGACGTATAGTGTCATTCAGTATTGTATATTTGGAGCGCATGCAGTCGATTACTCTCTTCACATGGATTTGATTTTTTTGATTTTTGATTTTGTATACTTTATTGATCCTCAGAGGGGAAATTGATGGCATCCACCTGGATTCTGACATGAGCTAGTTTCCACGTCTCCTCTACATCTCTGGCATCAAGCTGGACGTGGCCCCTGCCGAATGCAGGTATTTTCAGTGTGGCACTGACAAGGGCAATGCTTTCCTTAATGTCAAATCCACGATCTGCCAATACTATGTCTCCTGGTGACAGTTTCTGAAGAAAGCCACAGTTCTCTGTTATCTGTCTGTCACTGGCATGCCCGCCCCCAGCCTTTGGAAATAAAAGATATGGATCCTTGTGGGGTAATGCCTATCAGATATTTCATAGTGTGCCTGCTTTTGTAGTTTGAATACGTCTGTGCCTTTTCACTTAGATTTTGCGCTTTCTCAATGAAAAGTTCAAAGCAGTCAATAATAACTGTGACCTTATTGCCAAACATTTCAATGTACTGATGTGGCATGCTAACCCGCAAGCAATGTCTCTTTGGCCAGTACACCAAAGGGCTGAGGTGTGCATGGAGTACATTTATGGTGTCGCAGAATAGGATGGATGCGGTTTGTCTGCTTATGTCAAAAAGGTGTGCAATATGTTCAAGAGGCAAATTAAGCCGCAAACGCATCATAGTAAAAAGGAGAATTTGAAAATGGGAAATCTTTTCTGTCTTTGGTAGTCTGGGAAAAATTTGCCTCAGCAGAGCCATTAACAAACTGAAAGATGGAAGCCCAGTGTAGTATTTCACCTTTGAGTCATTATCTTTGAGGAAATTCTCATCCAGGGTCTTTCTGGAGAGCTCTCCCTTTAACCTTCTGTTCTCCTCTTGCAAGAGTAAAATTTCTTTAAGCCTAAGGTGACACATGCTGCAGTTCTGTAGTTCTTGCGCATTTTCCACTGGAGCATCATCAGCCTGACACATCTGTGCTGCTTCATCAGATGTTGTCCTCTCCATCTCAGCCAGAGGGTGTGGTGTTATCTGTTGGTGATCAGGACAATAAACAACTGTAGTTAATATATTTTGTAATCAAACGGAATCCCAAGACACATTTTAGAAAGAAAAACATAGGTTAAAAAAAAAGACTACCTGAATATAAAGAAGCTACATTATCCATCTCAGTCACGGGGCCAGTGATGTTGGGGGTTCACTTGCATGCCCTGCTGATTCTTTTTGCCGTAATGTCGCCCGTCTGCATAAGTGGTTAAACCTATCAGGAGTGGTAGTGGAAGCTCTGCATGCCCAAGGTTTAGAGAAGGTGCCCAGTCAGGATCACAGTCTAGCATTTCATAAGCTGGTCTGCCTGTTAAAGCAAAGGAAATGGTAAGAAAATACTTTGGTATAGAACAAATTAAACCCACTTACACATGTGTGTAAGTGGTAACTTTTCCTAGCTACTAGGATATCGGAGTCTTTCTTTAGCTTAGCTCTGTTTAGCTTAGCACTGCTGACGTAGTGTAAAAGCTATGACCAAGCAAGTCTTAACCACAACACAAGCAAGTTTTAACAACAGACATACACAATAAATCATAACATACCTTTATGAAAATGCTTTGAGCACACCACCATCGATACAGGTGTGTGTTTGAAAGTTATGTTGGGTCTTCTGACTGCTGCAATCCAGGTCATGCGTCGCCTCTTTGTTACATCTGAAACATGAGCTGTGCTGTTCTTCTTCCATGCTGGAAAACGATAAAGGCCTATTCCGTGGTTTACCTTTTCTCCACGGCAGTTGTGAGAATGACTATTACAGTTTACAACACAGCAATACTTCCCCATGTCTGCTTTGTGACGATATCTCCTATGTTGACGTGATCTCAGTGAACTAACGGGTCCTACACTACCCAGAATGCACTTGGTCAATTCTGCAGACACGATGTAACACTGGCGGAATCAATACTGACTTGGCCATTTTATACAAAGGTGGACTCTTCAACACTTGAAACTTTTAACTGGAACAGCAACCTCTTAAAGATGAAACCAAAGCAAAATTTTAACATTTTTGTATGGAATCTGGTCCGTCCCATGAATGGTACTTGTGTGGTGACCCCCACAACCTACGGGACAGGCAGAGCGCTCAGCTTGAGCAATTAACAGAACAATGAGATGTATGGACTGATATCAATATGTAGATGTGCCTTGCAGCCTCTTTTGTCCTACAGCCCCAGAGCAGAGAGGAATTCCGGCGCCAGTACTCCCGCTATTGATATGTGTGACTCTAATGCAAATGTCCATGCTTTCCTGCTGTACTGTGATGCTAATATGCCATGCATACATTGTCTGTAGCTGAGTATAAAAGCTGACTGTATATGCCTCACAAAGCTAGCTCACTCTCTCATTTGCTTGTTGCTGACTTAGAGACGCAGGGCTCACTCCAGTGCGCTGCCACAGCGCTGAATGAGCCTCGTGATGGAGGATGAATAAAGCACCCTTTTAACCTTCAGTTCGCCGTGTCCGCCTGCACTTATTTGATCCTCCACACTTGGAATGTTTGAGTGCAGGTGATCTCGCAGGCAGAACTTCATTAAGAAATCCAAAGATTTTTATTCTTAAACACTCCCAGTTATATTCAGATTGATTGTTTTTAGTTCAAGTCTTAATTAGGTTGGTGGCAAATACTCTGCTTGTTTGAATTAAAATCTTAATGTGATCAAATGAAATTGTATGTTAAACGGCATATTGTATGATATAGTGTAGTTAGAAATGTACTTTAAGTCAGTTAACATTATTCTTAAAATGATGTTTTAAAAACTCAAAGCAATCAGAAAGTAGCCATAAGGACTGGAAGAGAAGTGAAAAAAAAAAAAAATAAAAAAAATTAAAACAACGTATCATGGGTTTAAGTTTCCTCTGAAGTTTATGTTTCTTGAAATTGTGACTTAGACTAACCATTATAATTCAATAAGTGACTCTGTGAAACACTCATAGCTGCTCTGTTCATTCACAGACCAGAAAATTCACGCTGTTATCCTGTTAAATTAAAGGGAATCTTGGTTGCTTTTGCATGTTCTTTTGTTGTTAAAATTGTGTTAACAGGTCTGAGGATGTATTAGTTCCTGTCCAGCAGGTCAGTTGGCGGCGGGCGGGGGGGGGGGGGGGGGGGGGGGGATCAGTGTTGCTGTTAAAGCCACATCACCCTTTAACCCTTTGGTTTCCATCTCAGCAGCAGCAGCTCTGTTTGAATTGTCCTCAGAAAGGAACATGTAAATGGACAGAGGTGTGAAATTTGTCCCAGCTGTTCCTAGTGATGTCATGGGGGGGGGGGTAATCTGTTAGGTGTCATGGGGTGTCATGTGTTTACTCCTCCTGTGTTAACTGGAATATTTCTACTGCTGGGAATCACCTATCCCTCTTCTTCTCCTTTTCCCTGCTGATTAGTGCAGATCTGCAGGATTTAACACCATCGTTCAGTTCCTCCTCACAGCTGTCATTTAAAAATGGCCAACACACACCAATTTATCACATGCTTTTTCATGTAAATTAGAAACATTCTGTTGTAAATTTGAAGATTTTTCTCATAAATTTGCAGGATTTTCCTGCAGAGTTACAGCCATTTTACTCAGAAATGTGCAGCTTCTTACTTGAAAATTTGCACCTTTTTATTATTCATTATTTTGCAGCTTTTTCCTCATGAAGTTAGAACTTTTCTTACTCTTGAATTTGCAGTTTAAAAAAAAAAACCTTAAATTTGCAGCATTTTACTCAAATCTTATATTTATAGCGTTTTAAGTTGTAAACAGTAATTTATACCTTTTTTTTGTCTTTTTGCTAAAGTTGCAGCTTTTTTAACCATAAAATTCCACTTTTTTGGTCAGAAATTGGCAGCTTTTAACTGAGACTTACGTCCCCCCTTTTTTTTTTTTTTTTTTTTTTTTTTGGTCAGGTCAGGCATTGGCTTGCTTGCTACCAGATAAGCATGAAAACCGGTACCACCTGTCTCATGGGTCAGGCCGTCAGCGACTCAACCAGCATCCCCACCCTTCCGAGGGCATGGAGGGTGAAACTGGGCATCCTGGCAGAACTAAAAGCAATATCTGCCACATGTTTGTGGTGGACCACTCCCAGTTACACGGGGTGAGACTGGACATCCTGGCAGATAAACACATGTGTCACAAGGTCTGTGGTGGACTGTGCCAGTTGGTGCATCGTGACATGCACTACACAAAGAGCAGGGATAAACAAACCTATCATCTGGTCAGTCAATGCAACAGACACTGGAGTCCGTTTGTCTTGGCTTGTCCTTGCCACTGATAATACCTTTTTCTGCCAAGAATATGCTGCTAGTCCAGCAAAAGCTAGTGGTACTCAAATACTTTGCAAGCAGTTTCATGAAATGGTCAATCAGAAAGCAACTCATACCGGCTTGGACATCGCCTGGGCTAACAACTCCGCGCTGATCTGTTCACACTCCAACAGGCAGCAAAAAGTAAGCTAGGAGCAGGAAGATAAAAGAGAGGAAAACAGCAACCTTGTGTGTAGCAGAATGGAATGTACGCACTCTGTTGGACAGAATAACATCACAGTGCCCAGAAAGACAGACCGCACTTGTGGCCCTAGAAATGAACAGGTACAATGTACACATAGCTGCACTTAGTGAAACAAGACTGACTGGATATGACAGCTTGGAAGACCATGGGTGTATCTTCTTTTGGAGTGGGAAATAAACTCAAGAAAGGAGAGAAGCAGGAATGGGCTTTGCAGTTAGAAAGGAGATAGCAGAAATGCTTGATGAGGAACCAGTGCCAGTCAATGATAGGATAATGACTATGAGACTCCCACTACAGCGGTAGACGTACGCCACACTCATCAGTGTATATGCCCCAACAATGACCAACACAGAGGAGGTGAAGGAAGAGTTCTACAGTGATTTACTTGAGACTATCAGGCGTGTACCGACTGATGACAGGCTGATACTCATTGGAGATTTTAATGCCAGAGTTGGTTCAGACACTGAGAAATGGAAAGGACTGCTAGGCAGTCATGGAGTAGGCAAGTGCAATGCTAATGGAGAACTTCTACTTGCACTATGTTCAGAGTACAACCCTGTGATAACCAACACTCTATTTAAGCACAAGGACACACACAAGAAGACATGGTTGCACCCAAGATTCAAGCACTGGCACTTGCTAGACTACGTCATAGTAAGGCAGAGAAACATAAGGGATGTATTGGACACCAGAGCAATGAGAGGTGTGGACTGTGGTACTGATCATGTTATGCTGAGATCTAGATTAAGGATTTGCAGACGAAAACAGCACTGCAGGACGGGTGCAAAGCCACCACGGAAGCTAAACACTAGTGCACTGAAAGGCCAAAAGAAGCAGGAAGAACTTACACAGGAAATGGATGAAAACTTGAAAGACTGAGACAGCAACAACTCAAAGAATGACATAGAAGAGAAATGGGCAACACTGAAGGATACGGTGTATCAGACTGAGAGTGATGTATTAGGCCACCCTGAGAGGAAACATCAAGATTGGTTTGGCGAGCATGATGAACACCTGAAGAAACTGCAGTACTAGAAGCGAGGAATACATCTAGGCAGGAAAACCTACAGTGTAACACAAGGTTGAAGAAGAAGAAATACTCAAAGGCTCAGAGTGAGCTACAGAAGTACACCAGAGAGATGAAGTCCAACTGGTGGGATGAAGAAGCAGAGGAACTTCAAACTGCAGCAGACAGGAAGGACATGAAAACATTCTTCACAGGTTTGAGAGAAATCTATGACCCTAAACCAAGAGGATTGATCCAACTAAAGGCTATGGATGGTGAAACAGCTTTGCAGGAGAAAGACAAGATCCTGGACAGATTTGCAGACCACTTTGACCAACTACTAAACAACCCTGGAGATCTCACTGAAGAGGCTAAAGAAGCTCTAGTGCAGCGACCAGCTGTATCAAGTCTGGATGAACCACCAAATCTTGATGAACTAATGGCAGCTATCAGGACAACGATGGTAAAGCTCCAGGAAGGGATGGAATTCCATCAGAAGTGTGGAAATTTGGTGGTGTTCAGCTGACCAACTGCCTGCACAAGCTCATCCAAGAGATATGGGATGCCCAGAAAGTACCTCAAGACTGGAAGGATGCAAGTATTGTGCCTTTGTTCAAGAAAGGTGATAGGAAAGATTGTGGAAATTACTGAGGTATATCACTGCTAGCCACTGTTGGTAAGATTCTCTCACGTGTACTGCTGAACAGACTCAATGAACACATCTCGCAGAATGTACTACCAGAAACCCAGCGCAGCTTTAGAAGTGGAAGAAGCACAATGGACATGATTTTCTGCTTGAAACAGGCTCAAGAAGAGTGTATCGAACAGAACATGCTGCTTCATGTAGTCTTCATAGACTTCAGTAAAGCCTTCGATACTGTTTCACGACAAGGACTTTGGCAGGTACTCAAGAAATATGGCTGTACAGAGAAGTTTGTCAGCCTGATTGAGGCACTCCATACAGGTATGCAAGCAAACGTGGCAATGAGTGGTTCAAAATCTAAAGACTTTTCAGTAAGCAACAGGGTGAAACAAGGGTGAGTGCTGGCGCCTACACTCTTCTCGCTATATTCAATTCAATTCAACTTTATTTATATAGCGCCATTTCACAACAACAGTCATCTCATAGCACTATCAACTGTAGGGAGGACCCCCACAGTTGCAGAAAGACCCCAGCAATCAGGCGATCCCCTGTGAGCAAGCACTTGGCGACGGTGGAGAGGAAAAACTCCCTTTTAACAGGAAGAAACCTCCAGCAGAACCAGGCTCAGGGAGGGGCAGTCATCTGCTGCGACTGGCTGGGGGGTGAGGGGACAGAGAAGAAGAAAAGAACAGACATGTAGAGAGCAAACAGCACGATGGGGACTCAATCTATGGGAGAGAACAAACAAATGTTAATGACCAGCAAAAAAAAAAATATTTCATAGAGAGTGAGGAAAGGAGTGAGGCCCAGTGCATTACTGGAGGTCCCCCGGCTGACTAAACCTATTAGCAGCATAACTAAGGGAGGGTTCAGAAACACATGATCCCTCCCTAATTGTAGGCTATATCAAAAAGGTAGGTTTTAGCCCTATTCTTAAAAACAGAGATCGAGTCTGACTCCCGAATCCAGATTGGCAGCTGATTCCACAGGAGAGGAGCTTGATAACTGAAGGCTCTGCCTCCCATTGTACTTTTGGAGATTCTAGGTACTACAAGTAAACCTGCATTTTGGGAGCGTAGTGCTCTGTTAGGATGATACGGTAGTATCAGATCTTTTAAATAAAAAGGAGCCTGATTGTTTAGAGCTTTGTAAGTAAGAAGAAGGATTTTAAACTTAATTCTAAACTCTATGGGAAGCCAATGAAGGGAGGCCAGAACCGGAGAGATATGATCTCTCTTTCTAGTACCTGTTAAAACTCTTGCTGCAGCATTTTGGATCAGCTGAAGACTTTTTAAAGATGTTTTAGGACAGCCTGATAATAAAGAATTACAATAATCTAATCTCGAGCTAACAAAAGCGTGGATCAGCTTCTCAGCATCACTCTGAGACAAGATACTCCTAATCTTGGCAATATTATGCAAATGATAGAAGGCAGTCTTAGAAACAAATTTAATATGTGAATTGAAGGACAAATCCTGATCAAAAATAACTCCAAGGTTCCTCACAGAGCTATTAAGAGAAAGAGTAACTGCATCCAAACTGAAAGTTTGATTTGGAAAGGAATTTCTAAGGTTTTTTGGACCAACAAGAATGACTTCAGTCTTATCTGAATTTAATAGCAGGAAATTACAAGTCATCCAAACTTTGATTTCCTTAAGACAGGCTTCTAACTTGGCTAATTGATTAGTATCATCTGGCTTCATTGACAGGTATAATTGTGTGTCATCTGCATAACAGTGAAAATGTATACAGTGCTTTCTAATAATGTTGCCTAACGGAAGCATATATAAACTAAAAAGAGTAGGGCCAGGCACAGATCCCTGTGGAACTCCATGACTAAGCTTTGAGCTGAGAGAAAACTCATCATTTACATGAACAAACTGGAACCTATCAGATAAATAAGATCTAAACCACTGCAACGAAGTTCCATTAAGTCCAACATAGTGTTCTAATCTATCAAGTAGAATATTATGATCAATAGTATCAAAAGCATATATCTGGCAGCCATGCTTGAGGTGGCCTTCAAAGACACTTCAGAAGGAGTATACAGTACATTCAAACAAGAAAAGAAGCAGAGTTGTTCAATGTGGCACAGTTTAAAGCCAAAAGTAAGACATCGATAAAGGTAGTAAGAGAAATGCTCTTTGCCGACGACAGTGCTCTAGTTGCACACAGTGCGGAAGATATGCAATCTTTAGTGGAGAAATTTGCAAGAGCAGCTAGCCAATTCAGCCTCCAAATCAACATCAAGAAGACAAAGTGCCTTTATCAACCAAAGTTCCAGTTATCAACATCACTACCAGAAGAAATCAGCATTGGTACAGAGCCACTAGTCAAGTGCAAGACTTTCAAGTATCTAGGGAGTACTGTTTCAGAGAATGCTAGGCTGGAGGACGAACTATCTCTCAGAATGGGAAGAGCAAGCGCTGTGTTTGGAAACTTGAGGGAGAGACTGTGGAACAATCGACATGTGTCTATCCGTGTGAAATGCAAAGTGTACAGAGTGACAGTACTGGCTACTGTATTGTACAGTGCTGAAACTTGGACTGTCTACAGAGTGCAGGTAAAGAAACTCCACACGTACATGATGAGACACCTTCAAGCCATAATGAACATCTCATGGAAAGACAAGATAACCAACATAGAAGTGTTGAAACAAGCTGGTCTACCATCAGTGGAGGACATACTAATACAAATGAACCTGAGATGGCTCGGACATGTTGAGAGGATGGACCACCAGTGTCTCCCTCAGCAGTTACTCTACTCACAGTTACGCCAGGGCAAACACAATCAGGGTAGACCAAGGCTCAGATTTAAAGACACTGTAAAAAGAAACTTGAAGAAGCTGGATATAGACAGGAGTTCCTGGCAGCGGAAGGCTAAGGACAGAGCTGCATGGAGGAATCTGATCAGACCTACATGAAACAGTCATTGTCACCCACGACAGACTGCTACGATAATGAAAACATTCAAACGTGTGTACGGTTTGATTGTCTCTTTGTTGCTGCACCTTGCACGTGGGCTGAATTATCTAATCAGTCATGACAGTTAATTTATGTTTTAACAGGCGGGGCAATCACTTTTTCTCACAGGGCCATGAAGGTTTGGATTTTTTTTTTACCCTTAATAATAAACGCCTTCATTTAAAAACTGCATTTTGTGTTTACTTGTGTTATCTTTGTCTAATATTTAAATTTGTCTGATGATCCAAAACATTTAAGTGTGACAAACTTACAAAAAAATGAGGAATCAGGAAGGGAGCAAACACTTTTTCACACCACTGTATTTGAAGGGATAGAATGATCCATAATGGGATATCTTTATATTCAAAGGTCACATTGGGTGATTAATCTTACCCCTGTTTGTGTACATATTCTATGACACAGGATATAAAAATAATATAGTAGTCAGCAAAGTTTTAACATAAGAATTCAATAAAATAAAATTCTAGTATATTGAGATTAGTTCAACGTGTTCTGAAGTTACTTGACTGGGAACTTGCCTGTTTGTTAGGTCCCCTTCAGGTGCTGGTCCACAGAGGTAACAGTGGATCATGCCATCAATGAAGGCTGTTTCCTAGGACAGTTTGTGCAGTATATATTTGTGCAGATTAGGTGTTGACATAATACAGCTGTCAAAGTGGCCTGCAATGAGTTCATGCTCTTGACAACAGTAGGATTCCATGTCTGTTCGCATAACAGAGCACTGCCCACACTGGCACAATGGGGTGTTAGCCATTCTGGATCTGCCTTCGCGCACATCTCTGGTGGAATTTTCCTCCTCAGAATCACTAGAAAGTGAGGACTCATCCTCACAAGCCTCCTCATCCATCTCTGGTTCGTATAAATAACTGTTTAAACCCACTTCATCACAGGGACTGGCCAATGTTTACACGTCCGCGGTAAGCCGTAATCAGCAAATGCACGTCACTTCCTGCCAGTGGCTGCTCTCCATTGGTTTTGACACAGTGATTTTCATGAGATACAATTATTCAGTATACTGACTCTACGGGGTTATTTTTACTGAATAAACACATTTTTGGTTTATAAGTAATACCTAAAGCAGGATTAATTTTGTTATAATGACTAGTACAGGTTTCCTTTAAATTATATGATTAGAGGTGGATATAGTAGTAGCCAGAAATTCTACTCTTGTAAAAGCAGTGTTATCTTATGAAATTAATAATTATGAGTAGACACCCCCCAAAATTTCTACTTAAGGTACAAACAGCACCCACTTAAAAACTTGAGTAATGACTTCAGTCTTGAAGGTGTTGCACCCTCAGAACGACAGGACTCAGTCTTCTGTTAGGCAATTTTATTACTCCCGGTTCTGTGGGTTTTTTTTTTTTTGTTTTTTTTTTTTTGTAATAATTTGTCTGAGCAGCCGGGTCTGAAAAAAAATGGCGACAACACACTTTTTTCCATTCACCAGACGAGAACATAAAAAAACAGGAGCACAGTGATGACATGCCGTCGCCCAACTGACGTCACTCCTCCTCTACCCCAGCATCACAGCACTCCATCCCCACAGTACAGACCCATCATAGATCTCTAGGGCGCAACACCCTCCCCCACTAAAAAAAATTTTGACTAACATTTTCTCTACCACTACACAGACAATATTTAACACATCTGGAATAACATTAGAACACTTTGGGGATGGTGAACATGTGAGCTATTGTCTTTTTCTTTTTTTTAGCATGCATTACAGAATACAAGTGCAAGTAATATTATTTCACTTCAGTGTCTCTGTGTCTTCTTTTTCAACTTCTTGTGGCTGTAATACTAGGCTAAATGTCCATAGTCCATCAGTACTGAAGGGTGAATAGTCCATTGAAGGATTGGTGGGCCCTCCCAATCTTCACAAAGGGAAAAGGAAATTACCATGTACACCCAACCTTATGTTTCCTACACATTTCGGTGCCACACATTTCATCTCATTAAGTCTATACATCACTGTTTTTTTTTTCACACAGCAATCGTGACACTGTCTCATTTTTAAGTACACAGTTAACCATCTATTTTTGCACTTAATTTCAAATACTCTGGTTGCTTATATTTGAGCTACAATATATTCTGAACTGAAAGTGCGACCATACTCCTATAACTAACATTCAATAAACAATAGCTAAAATGTGAAATGAACGACTAAATCAGTGAATCTATTTATGAATAGCATAACATTCTCTCATTCATTGTTAGACAAAGGATACATGAACGATGGTCTTGTAGAGGGATCCTGGCTGATTCTCACGGGCTGCTTCAAGCTGACACCACATGTCCCAACAAATATGCCGTCAGTGACACCGGCTACAAGCCATGCGATCCTCAGGTGATCCAGGACCGTGTGGCCCATTTGGAGTTCTGCTACCAGGAGCTGACACAGCTGGCCACCGAGCATTGTGCACGCCTGGAGGAGTCTTGCTGCCTCTGGAAGTTCTTCTGGGAGATGGCGGAGGAGGAGGGCTGGATCAAGGAGAAGGAGCAGATCCTGTCTTCGGTGGAGCACGGTCGGGACTTGATGGGGGCACTGCACCTCCTCAGCCAGCAGCGTGCCCTTGAAGACGAAATGAGCGGCTGCACCGGCCACCTGCAACACACCATTGCCGAGGGCCAGGCCATGATAAACGCCGGACACTTTGGTGCCTCCAAGATCCAGGAACGAATTGCTGACCTGCAGGCTCCAGGTGGCACTGGAGCAGTTAGCAGCAGCAAGGAAGAAGAGGCTGGAGGAGGCTCTAGCAATGTACCAGTTTCAGGCGGATGCTGACGATGTGGACGCCTGGACTTTGGATGCCCTGCGCATTGTCTCCAGCGGCGAGACTGGCCATGATGAGTTCTCCACAC
The DNA here is from genome assembly GCA_020510985.1 of Pholidichthys leucotaenia. Lineage (NCBI taxonomy): Eukaryota > Metazoa > Chordata > Actinopteri > Cichliformes > Pholidichthyidae > Pholidichthys > Pholidichthys leucotaenia. The sequence continues at coordinate 69,091,475 of CM035849.1, read as the reverse complement.
AGGTTCTAGTCAGGAAGCACAAGGATGCGTCAGCGGAAGTGACGAGTTACCGGCCAGTTATCGACTCACTCCACGAGCAGGCTGCCGCCCTTCCCAAGGAGGAGGCAGAGTCAGAGGAGGTGCGTGGTCGGCTGGCTGGCATCAAGGAGCGCTACAAAGAGGTGGCAGAGCTGACAAAGCTGAGGAAGCAGGCCGAGGCCTTCTTTAACAACCAGGAGTATGTCCTGGCTCATACGGAGAGGCCCACCGCCCTCAAAGGTGCTGAGGCTGCCATCAGGAAGCAGGTGAATTTTATCCAAAAATGGAGAGGCAGCGAGAAGGACAAGAAGATGCTACAGAGTTGTATCACTCCCTCACACGTGCAGTTCAAGAGCCACGGGAATCACCAATTCAGTTTTTGGTGCGAGCCATGGACCTGAGGCAATAAGTCATCCTTGCTTCAGAGAGAGGGGAGTCAGTGCTAAAGTACAGTCTCGAGCTGATACAAAATCAGTTTTTCCAAACAGTACTCACTGGCATCCATGATGACTCCATCCGAACAGATGTAAAGCCATACTTACAAGACCCGAAGGTAAAGGATGAAGATCTGTTGGAAAAAATGACAGCAGCATACAGCCTGGAAATGGAGAGAAAGAACAAATTGTCAACCACCCTAAAAACAAGGACAATAAAAGTGGCAGCTGTAACTGAGGAAAATGAAGAGACTGAAAAAGAAAGCTCCAGACACAAATCAAACAGTAAAAACAAACACGGTGAAGCACACAAGCGAGACACATTAATGGAGAAGGTCGAGGAAGGCAATAAAGCTATTTGTGAGGCTATCCAAAACCTCACTATGCACATTGCAAGCCTCAGCCAGACTCCTAAGCCCCAAGTCATGAAAGAACATGAGCAGCCAAACAGAAAATATCAGCCACAGCCCAGACTGGTGACCATCAATTCAATTCAATTCAATTCAACTTTATTTATATAGCGCCATTTCACAACAACAGTCATCTCATAGCACTATCAACTGTAGGGGGAACCCCCACAGTTGCAGAAAGACCCCAGCAATCAGGCGATCCCCTGTGAGCAAGCACTTGGCGATTGTGGAGAGGAAAAACTCCCTTTTAACAGGAAGAAACCTCCAGTAGAACCAGGCTCAGGGAGGGGCAGTCATCTGCTGCGACTGGCTGTGGGGTGAGGGGACAGAGAAGATGAAAAGAACAGACATGTAGAGAGCAAACAGCACGATGGGGACTCAATCTATGGGAGAGAACAAACAGATGTTAATGACCAGCAAAAAAAAATATTTCATTGAGAGTGAAGAAAGGAGTGAGTCCCAATGCATTATTGGAGGTCCCCCGGCTGACTAAACCTATTAGCAGCATAACTAAGGGAGGGTTCAGAAACAAATGATCCCTCCCTAATTGTAGGCTATATCAAAAAGGTAGGTTTTAGCCCTATTCTTATATCAGACAATATCAGCAGTGCCAGGTGTCCAACCCCGAAGGGAAGTGTAACCACTGCTACAAATGTGGCAGCACAGAGCATTGGGCTGCTGGTTGTCATACAAGAACCATCTCAGCCACCACCAATAAGATCGAAACCCTGCTATGTCCTGAGAAGAGGACAGACAAATGTAACCAGTTTAACCTAAAAGCACCTCTAACTGGTAAACAACAACAAACTGCCAAGCTGGTGGGGAAGAGATGCCTCGTTCGAGCCTCGCTGGGTGGTGTTGACACTGCAGTTTTATGGGACACTGGCTCACAAGTGTCAATTGTTGGAGCAGACTGGAAAAAGAGACACCTGCCTGAAGTTGAGGTGAGACCGGTAGCAGAGCTACTTGAAGAAGGTGTATTAGACCTCTCAGCAGCAAACGGAACCAACTTTCCATATGAGGGATGGATGGGAATTGAATTTACCCTGTCTAAAAATACTGTGGCTGGAATGAGTGATAAACCAGTTCTTGTTCCAATTCTGGTTTCCGCCAGTAAACTCAAACGCCCCCATCATAAGGTTTAATGTAATTGAGGAATTGGCACTGACAAATGACACACCTGAAAATTGTTTCCCATCTGGTCACATGGTGCAGAGATTGTCCTTGGCACTTGAAGTGGGGTGCAGAACCGCCAGAGTTGTCTTGTCCATCCTGAAGAGACAAAAGAATGAAAGCAGACCCCATGTAGCCAGACTAGGCAAACGACCTGTGACCATACCAAGAAGGAAAACCATGGGGGTGGAATGTGGTCACCTGAACAAGAGAATGCTGACTGGATCACAGGCAGTGCTGGAACCAAATCTGGAAGCACCATGGCCCACAGGGTTGGCCATCAGAGAGCAGTTAATACAGCTACCACAAGAGGGTAGTAAGAGAATAACAGTGACTGTTGAGAACCAAACTGATAATGATATCATGCTGTGTGGCCGTGCAACACTTGGCTGGCTATATAGTGTAGATGCAGTCTACCCACTGGAGGTAAAATCTGTGGAGGGCCAGGAACCTCGGTCATCTCCCAGCAATACTACACCCCCTATAGAGCAGTCCAGCCATACATCACAAGGTGAACCCTGGGATCCACCTGTGGACCTGAGTCATCTGTCCGACGAGCAGTGGAAACAAGTACAGCAGATGCTGAGAGAGGAGTGTGATGTCTTTGCAAAGGATGACTGGGACACTGGGTGTGTAAAAGACTTGGAAATGGACATACAGCTAAAAGATAACATCCCTGTGCAGAAAACGTACAATGCAATACCTCAACACCTCTACCAAGAAGTAAAAACACACCTACACGATCTACTCAACAGAGGCTGGATCCAAAAATCCTGCTCATCCTACTCTTCGCCTGTAGTATGTGTCAGGAAAAAAGATGGAGGTCTCCGCCTATGTGTAAACTGTAGAATATTAAATGGGAAGACACTGCCTGATCGTCACCCCATCCCAAGGATTCAAGAAATCCTCGAAAACCTGGGAGGAAATTCTTGGTTCACTGTGCCTGACCAGGGGAAGGCATACCATCAAGGCTTCATGAGTGAGAGAAGTCGGCCTTATACAGCATTTATAACACCTTGGGGACTTTATGAATGGGTCAGAATCCCTTTCGGACTGACCAGTGCCCCGGCTGCTTTTCAGCGCTACATGGAGGGATGCCTGGGGGATCTCAGGGATGAAATCTGTGTGCCATATTTGGATGACGTACTGGTATTCAGTCACAGTTTTGAACAACACATCCAAAATGTGAGGCAAGTGTTACAGCGACAAAAAACAGTGTGGCATGAAGTCAAGACCAAAGAAGTGTGACTGCTTCAAACGGGAGGTGTGTTATGTGGGTCGCATAATATCTGAGGAAGGATACACAATGAACCCCAAATAAGTCGAGGCAGTGAAGGCCCTGAGACATGAGGTACCAACCATTGTTCGGGAGGTGCGAAAGTTGATGAGTTTTCTCAGTTACTACAGACCCTACATACCAGACTTTTCCCGTATGGCCATGCCCCTGTATGAGCTGCTAGCCAAACCAAAGTCAGCTCAGAAGAACAATCAAAAGAAAAAGGGAGCTGGTCATCAACTCACTCAGTTGCCACCATCCTATCCAGTTCAGTGGACTGAGACCCACCAACGAATACTTAACAGTATAGTTGACCAACTGACAAACCCTCCTATCATGGCCTACCCAGACCTGGAGAAACCCTTTGTCCTGCACGTGGAAGCCTCAGAAGAAGGGCTAGGTGCAGTGTTATATCAACGGCAAGAAGGGGTCTCTTCGAGTCATAGGATACGGATCCAGAACCCTGACAGCAGCAGAGAGGAACTACAAATTGCACTCTGGCAAATTAAAGTTCCTGGCTTTAAAGTGGGCTATAACAGAGTGCTTTCGGGACTACTTGTTCCATGCACCACATTTCACTGTATATAGTGACAATAACCCTCTTACGTATGTCACCAAATCAGCAAAACAATGCCACAGGACATCGTTGGGTAGCAGAACTGACAGACTATAGGTTCACCCTTAAATATAGGCCTGGATCAGTAAACCAAGATGCAGATTTTCTTTCCCGAAGAGCAAAGCCCATTGAGGTAGTCATGCAAGAGTGCACAGAAGAGTTGCATCAGGAGATTGTTGATTCCATTGGGCAAGCATTCAAGGGGGAAAGAACAGTTGAGGTCAACTGGATCTCTGCAGTCACCTGTAATATTGATGCACTTCCACAAGAAGGTAGTACATCTTCCCCGATCAAGCCTATGGTAGTGGAGGAAATCAGAACCGCACAAGAGACAGACCAAGTTATAAACAGAGTCTTGTACCTGAAAAGAACACATACTCATCTGAAACATAAGCAGAAGCTGGCGGAGGGTGAAGCCGTTAGACGGCTTCTCAGAGAGTGGCCTCACCTGCGAGTTGATGGAGACGGAATCCTTAGGAGAGAGACAGTATCCAAAACACAGCTGGTCATTCCTGAATCTTTGAAGCCTATCATCTACAAACACTTACATGATGAGATGGGGCACGTGGGTGCAGATCAAATGGTAGCCCTCGCCAGGAAACGTTTTTTCTGGCCAAAGATGAGGCATGAGATGGAACACTATGTGACTCAGGTGTGTCGATGCTTAAAAAGGAAGAAACCAAACAGGGCAACCAGGACGCCTATCCAGAGCATTGAGACTTCAGCACTGTTCGAGATGATCTCAATTGAGTACCTGCATTTGGAAAGAAGTAAGGGAGGGGAAGAATACATACTAGTGGTTGTGGACCATTTTACCAAATATACACAGGCTTATGCAACAAAGGACAAATCTGGGAAGACTGCAGCCAGAAAACTCTTTGATGATTTTATTATGCACTTTGGTTTTCCATCCAAGATACATCACGATCAAGGCAAAGAGTTTGAAAACAACCTCTTTCACAAGCTCCAGAATTATTGTGGTATCCATCACTCCCGCACTTCTCCATATCATCGCCAAGCAAATCCGGCAGAGCGCTTCAACAGGACGCTGTTAGGCATGCTGCGCACACTTGAGAAGACACAAAAGTCTAGGTGGAAGGAGCACCTAAATAAAGTGGTTCATGCCTACAATTCAACTGTACATGAAGCCACAGGTTTCTCTCCTTCCTTCCTCCTTTTTGGCCGTGAACCAATCTTGCCAGTCGACCTGGTCTTCCCAAAAGTGAGAGAAAAAGAGAACCAGACATATGCAGGTTATGCAGAGAAGTGGAGAGAAGCTATGCAAGAAGCCTATGCTACTGCATTGGGAAACATGAAAAAGAGTGCAAAAAGGGGCCAAAGACACTACAACCAGCACACTTGGAGCTCCACCCTTGAACCGGGCGGAAACACCACATTTATGTTGCACCCTCAGAACAACAGGACTCAGTCTTCTGTTAGGCAACTTTATTACTCCCGGTTCTGCATTTTTTTTGTAATAATTTGTCTGAGCAGCCGGGTCTGAAAAAAAATGGCGACAACACTTTTTTCCATTCACCAGACGAGAACATAAAAAACAGGAGCACAGTGATGACATGCCGTCGCCCAACTGACGTCACTCCTCCTCTACCCCAGCACTCCATCCCCACAGCACAGACCCATCATAGATCTCTAGGGCGCAACAAAGGATTGAGGTTTTTCTCCAAAATTTGTAACAATTTTCTTATTACCTCCGCCAAGGAGGTTATGTTTTCATCAGCGTTGGTTTGGATGGATTTTCATGAAAATTTCAGAGATTGTCAGAAATGGGGTATCCTACAGATGATTAGATTTTCTTGGTGATCCGGATCACCGTCTGGATCCAGGAACAAAATAAACACTGTATGGGGGGAACTGTGGCGCTTGGCAGAGGTCTGCGCTCTCCGAGTGCTTTTCTAGTAGTTTTCTACTTTTCTCTGTAAATTTATTTAAATTTGAAACATTTTCCTCAAATTTGTAATTTTTTCTTGTAGACTTATGACTTTTCTTGTACATTTGATACTTTATCATAAATTTGTGGATTATTTTTTGTCTATTATTTTTATAAAATTACCGTTTTTTTAATAAATTTGAAACAGATTGTGGTAAAACTTTGACTTTTCCACAAACTGTAAAGGTTCCTGCCTGCTCTGTGCATTCCTTTCTCTCTCCCCCTCTGATTAGTGCTCTACCCACAGCCCTGGCCTCACCTGTTGCTAATTGGGGATCCCTTTATAAGGAAGCTTCACTCATTGCTCTGCCTGGCTGTGTAAACGCACAACCTGAGTGTTTTCTTGCCTTGCTAGCTGTGTTGGACTTTTGTCCTGCTTGTAGTGATGGCCAAATGAGGCTTTCTGGAGGATGTGAGGCCCTTCATCAAAATGGCTCATATACGTAGATGAGGCCTCATTTCTCTACCAGGCCATCTAGTGGACAAGACGTACATAACATGCAGATTTTTGCAAGGGCATTTTTTTTTCCATTTCAAAAAATGCAATAAAAAAAATGACTACAGTGAATGTGCTTGTGGTACACTCATACAGGGCACAATAGTGCCTCAGCAGAATGATGTGTTATTGCTGTATCTAAGCTCTTTGAAACACAACATACACTTCACAAATAAAAATAAGTTAGTAGAATGACCCAAGTGGGATTTGAGCCCCAGCTTCTCAGTTATAAGACTGATAGTTTACCGCTAAGCTACTACTTAGTAACTTATTGTAGAGGCTTTCTTGAACACTTGAGCCTTTCATCAAAATGGTTCACATAGACGAGGCCTCATGCGAAACTTAATTTGCTCTACTAGGTCATGTAGTTGACAAAAAATATACAGCATGCAGATTTTTACAAAGGCATTATTGTTTTGAATGTGTATTTTTTTCAATTTCAATAAATGTGCTGTCTTTTAAGAAATATCAATGATTATAAGGGAAAAAAAATAATAAAATTGGGGTGAATCCAGTGAATGTGTCTGTGTTACTTCATGTGCTTGTACTACTTATCCATTTTTATTAAGAAATAATACATTTTCAACAGTCTTATACTGTCCCAGTATATTCAACTCTGGCCTTACTCTCATGCAGGGCACAAAGAGTAATAGTGCCTCAGCATAATGATGCGTAATAATGACCCAAGCTCTTTGAAACACAGCAGACACTTCACCTTGCAAATAAAAATTAAATTACAGGAATGACATAGCTGGGATTTGAACCCAGGCCTCTCACTTGCAAAGCAAATGCATTACCACTAAGCCATCACCTCAGTTACAATAAAAAAAAAAACCACTATTTGTGGAAAATACATTAATGGGAGAAATGCGTTCAAAATGTTCCCAAACTGGAAAAGTCTGTATTTTTGCTGCTGCCTCCATGTGAAAATTGGCTGTGACAAATCCCTTACACAAAACGTGAGGGACAGGGATTTCCATTGGGTATCGCTGCTCACTTTATTTCATGTTGCATGCAAAATTATGAATGGCTTCCTGACTCAGTCACATGGTCTGACATCAACACATATGTCACAATGCACACCTCACCAAACATTTCCTGGATAAGGTCAGAGCACCCTTCAGCACACCAGACACTGCCTTCCCATCACTACCTGCTTGTCGTGCCTTGACCTTTGTGTGGTTAGACCCTGTGCCTGCATTAACTAGTAATGACCAGATGAGGCTTTCTGGAGGACTTGAGGCCTTTCATCAAAATGGCTCATATACGTAGATGAGGCCGTGTGAAACATCATTTTCTCTACTAGGCCATCTAGTGGACAAAACGTATACAACATGCAGATTTTTACAAGGGTGTTATTGATTTGTGTATTTTTTTTTCATTTCAGTAAATGCACTGTCTTTTAAGAAATATCAATGATCATAAGGGAAAAAAGAAATAAAACTGAGGTGACTACAGTGAATGTGCTTGTGCTACTTGTCCATTTTTATTAAGAAATAACTTTTCAACAGTCTTATACTGTCTTTCCCAGTACGTTTATCTCTGTCCTTATTGTCATGCAGGGCACAATAGTGCCTTAGCATAATGATGTGTTATTGTTGTATCCAAGCTTTTTGAAACACAACAGATGCTTCACCTTGCAAATAAAAATAACCCAACTGGGACATGAACCCCAGCTCGCCAGATACAAGACAGACATTTTACCACTAGGATACTACTTAATAACAGCCAGGTCAGGCTTTCTTGAAGACTTGAGCCTTTCCATCAAAATGGTTCATCGACGAAGCCTCATGAAATTTCATTTGCTCTACTAGGCCATGTAGTCAACAAAAAGTATATAGCATGCTGATTTTTACGAGGGCATTATTGGTTTGGTGTGTATTTTTTCAGCTTCAATAAATGTGCTATCTTTTAAGAAATATCAATGATCCAAAGGGGAAAAAAGAAATAATAAAACTGGGGTAACTACAGTGAATGTCCCTGTGTTACTTGGTGTGCTTGTGCTACTTATCCATTTCTACTAAGAAATAATAAATTTTCAACAGTCTTCTACTGTCTTTCCGAGGATATTCACCTCTGTCCTTATTTTCATACAGGGCACAATACCAATAGTGCCTCAGCATAATGATGCACAATAATGATCCAAGCTCTTTGAAACACAACAGACACTTCACCTTGCAAATAAAAATGGAATTACAAGAAAGGTCTAGTTGGGATTCAAACCCCAGCCTTTCACTTGCAGAGAACATGCTTTACCACTAAGCCATTACCTCAAGTACAGTAAGCATCCACTATTTGTAGAAAATACATCAATGGGAGAAATGCAATCAAAATGTTCCCAAACGGGAGAAGTCCGTGTTTTTGGTGCTGGCTGTGATAAATCCCTTACACAGTCAAACATGACAACGCAAAGCATGAGGGACGGGGATTTCAATTGTGTATCACTGCTCACTTTATTTCATGTCGCATGCAAATGGCTTCCTGACCCAGTCACATGGTATGATGTCAACACATACGTCAGCAATACAAGCCTCGAAATGCGCTGCACTAAATATTTCCTGTATAAGCGTGAAGCTGCTGTCCCATCACGAGCATGAACCTCTGCTTGCCCCTATTGATGTTAAAACTGAGGCCTCATGAAACAATGGCTGTGTCTCAGTTCAGGTTCTGTGACCTCCAAGTGCACATTTTTAGACCAGATACGTCACTGTGCTGGATCCAAGGCTGTCCCATTCTGTAGACTCCTACAAATGCAGCCTTCAAAACCCCCGAAAACGGAGGATCCATGAAGAGTATCCAGTTGGCCATGACATATCCCAGCATTCAGCACATGGTTCAGCCTGGCTTTTTTTTCTCGGCTCAGGCAGAAGCAGAACAAAGTCAAAAACAGTAAAGTATGTTTTTTTGGCTTGAATTATGCAGCGGTTTGAACGTAAAAACAGCAATAATCCAGAAAACAAAAGAGAGATGCCAGTGACCTGGGTTTTTATTCTTGTTGACTGATGATAGAGAGTAATAAAGTCTGCTCTTCTCCAGTTCACTGCCAGCTCATTCCTCTCTCAACAAGGTAAATTAAAACCACAAAACAGATAAATTAATTATTTTAAAAATGTATATCAATTACATTGAACTCTTAAATATATTCTTAATTACATGACCAGTAGAAAATATAACAGTTTACAGTTACAATTTCTGACAATTATGTAGTTAAATAATTAGATGTTCTGCCTTGTAATTTTTAATGTACTAAAGCAAACCATAGTCCTGTACTTTAAGATGATGACTCTCAATGATTTTCAGCAGCAGTTGAATAGATTCCATCTTCAGCTTCATCTCAGTTGTACCAGTGCATCTCAGTAAATTAGAAAATCATGATTTGTCATTTAATTTTAAAAACTATAATCATTATCAATATTAAATCAGGTTTAAAATGTTTCTGTCTGTGTGTAATAAGTATATGAAAGTCTCTTCTGGAATTATCTTGCAAAAATCATCTTTTTCAAAAAACTACTTCACTGAAATGCAGTTTTTATTATTACTATTAACAGTAAACATGCAATATTTTTATTTAGCTTGTTTCAGTTTGCAAAGTAAACTGCAACAAAAAAAATCACAATCAATAAAACAATTCATCAAATCTATTTTATTGTGGTTATTTCAGTCAAATATCAGTTTTATAAATCTTGAGTCCAGCCCATTCTCTCCACAGCTGACCCTCGGTTCCTGCAGGATCACCACAGTTGACCTCAGAAATAAACCAGAAAAAAAAAAAAATCAGAGAAATCTAATTATCACTTCAGATGTGATGGACATTTTTAATATCAACATAATCAAATTATTATAGATGTCCTGTCCCTCCTCAGCTTCATTAACTGCTCCATTTTCTCTAAAAAAAAAAAAAAAAAACCTAAGGTGGGGGGGGGGGTCATCATCATCATCATCATAGCAGTCTATCGTGGGCGACAATGACTGTTTCATTTACGTCGGATCAGATTCCTCCACACAGCTCTGTCCTTAGCCTTCCGCTGCCAGGAACTCCTGTCTATATCTGACAATCGTGACATTTATTAAAAGAAAGAACAAAGTCCAAACTGTGCAAAATACAAAATATGAATAAAGGGTAAACTTGCAAATGGCGCCTCTGGGCCGACATTGCCCAGTGGACGCAGGAGAAGATCTGGAGGTAATCAAAGATAGGATACAAAGTAAACAATAATGGAAGACGACAAATCGTGCAGCAACAACACCGTGAAAAAGCAGCACTTAAATACACAGGAGTGAAATGAGGAGTAACAAGCAGCAGGAGTGGGCAGTGACCTAATTCCAGAATCACTCACAGCTGAGATGGACTGGCGAAACAGGCTGTGAGAGGGGAGCAATAGCAGGAGTAAAAAAAACACAATCCCTCGCAGCTGATGGACTGAAAACAAACTGCGAGTGAAAGATGGCTGTGCCTGGAATGGAGGAAAGGGGCTTATATCACAAAAAACCACACAACAGAACTAACAGGAAAATAATAATGAACAGAGAAACACTCAAAACTACAAAGGGAGTCTGAGCACTGAGGACAGACGATCAGACATATGACAGAGCCCCCCCCCCCATCCTCAAGGGGTGGATTCCAGACAGCCCAAAGTAACACCAAAAAAGAACCCCCCTCCCCCCAAAGAAGGAGTACAGCAAAAAAAAAAAACAAATAAAAAAACACCCCAGAAGGGAGGTGGGGGAAAAACAGCTAGGAGGGAAAAACAAACCCTCTTGTAACTCACACCTGCACCCCAGCAGGCCCCTAAGCCCCCACGGTCCCAGGGCTCCAGGACTCAGATGGCCGGCCGAAGCCAGGCCAGCCAGATGGCCCCATGGAAAAAGTCAGGCAGCCTGCCGGAGAAAATGGGCCACCCGACCCAGAGACTCAGTCTTTCGGGAGGCAGGCTAGCATTCTTGAGCCACCAGGACCGGAAGGGTGATGCAGGAGGCGGCTTTCCCACTGGAAGGCTCAGTGGCAGGAAGCGGAACCAGAGGAGAGGGACCCCAAAGGCGTCTGGTGGCAGAGGAAGGAGAACCACGATGGTGTCTGACAGAGGAAGGAGAGGAACCCCGATGGCATCTGGCAGAGAAGGAAAGGCCTCAGCGTCCTCAGGCTGGCCGGCAGCACCCTTGATGGTCCTGGCTTGGGACCCAGTTGCATCCATGGTCGCTCCAGGCTGGAACACAGCTGCACCCGCGGTGGCTTCAGGCTGGGGCACAGCTGGAGCACTGTTGCACCTGCGGTGGACCCCAGCTGGGCCATTGCTGCACCTGCGGTGGCTCCAGGCTGGAGCTCTGTTGCACCCGCGGTGGCTTCGGGCTGGAGCACAGCTGCACCTGCGGTCGTTCCGGGCTGGAGCACTGCAGCACCCTCAGTGTACCCAGGTTGGGCCAACGCTACACCCTCGCTGGACCCCTGGCGGAGGGGTAGCGCCCATGGTGGGCCCATGCTGGAGCGCAGCACCCACGTCGGGCTCATACTGGAGCGCAGCTCCCACAAGAATCCCCAGCCGGGACGCAGCAGCCACAGAGACTCGGGCTGAGGAGGAACCCACACGACGGCCTCCGCCAGAGGAGGAGCTCCACCCATGGAGGTCCCGGCCTGTGTCAGAGTTGCACTTACTGAGGTCCAAGGCTGGGACGGAACACCCGTGATGATCTCCGCAGGGGAAGATGGATCCCTGGATAACCTCCAGAGGTGAACCTGGACCTTTGGTGATATCAGGTGGTGCTGGATCATCTCCAGTGACCCTGGGAGAAATCTCAGAGACAACAGAGAGAGAAGAGGGGTCAGGGTCACCGGCAGCGGCAGCGGCAGCGGCGGAGCCCGGCAAGGCAAGCTCAGATGCAGCGGGTGGCAGCACCTGGCTGTCCTCACCAAGATTCAGGCAAGATTGCTCTCAAATAGAAAATAGGAAGACAAAAGAGAACACTTGCCTGATCTCGAGCTCCACTGCCATCCAGGACTCCGACGATCCAGGTGATGGCGATGTTTCAGGCTCACTCATCTGGAGGTACAGCTCGGGCTCTGACTTTGTTGCGGTGGCCTCCACAGCAGGCATGATGGTAGTGGCAGTCCGGAGGCCCCCGGGCGAAGTGGACCACACTGGTGGCTCATCTGCTGTGGCAGCTGGGGGCTGGCTCCCTGCTGGTACCGGGATTCCTCCGGGGTACCTCCGGCTCCTCCCGCTTCCAGCGGTTCTGCTCCGAGGATGGCGTAAACTCAGGGATAATTGGAGGAGACACGGAGAGGACAGGTGAGGAATTGTTGACTACAGCAGGTGGGGAGAGCTCAGGGGACTGCAATTCCTGAGCCTCCCTACCAGGAATCAGGCAAGGCACATTATCAAGAATTAAAGAGGAAGTAAGTACCACTTGCATGTCATTCTGGTGTTCAATGTATTCTGCTGCTGCCAGTGAACAGTCATCCCTCTCCGTGGCTAAGGGCCCCTCAGAGGATTGTAGAAGGACCGCCTCAGCTGACACAGAGGTGGGAGTTGCTGGGGGAAGCCTGGAGGACCTCTCGACAGCAGGAGAATTTGTCAAGGTGACGGAGGTTGCAGCAATGGCGGATGAAAGTGAGGCTAGTGAAACAGCAGAAAAACAGTAGCACAAGAGAGGCCCTGCTTCAGGAATTGTCAGGCTCGATGAGGGGAAAATGGCTATTGAAGAGGAGGAAAGCTTCCTCCTACAATTAGCTGCGGGATGATGTGATTGTGTTGGAGCCATGGTTGCTTCCTCCGGCTCCTCCCTCATGCCTAGAAGGGAGAATATGGAGCTTAGTATGCCTGTCACCACCGGGTGCTTCCACAGGCAGGGAAATGCCTTCATCACCCGACTCCCCTGGACCGTCTTGGGGGAACGAGAAGCCTGCACCTGCGACAAGATCTCCTCCAGAAGGCACACCGCCTGCCGCTCCACCTCGTTCAGAGCGGACATGGCGAGCTCCAATGCAGGTGAGTGAAAAAAGCAAAAAGTGAAAAATGCACGAGTGTACAGCTGAGTCCTTATTTCTGGCTGCACGATTCTGTCATGAACTAGCCCCTTACAGGGCAGGGAGACAGACTCAGGTGCTGGATACACTCGTGACATTTACTAAAAGCAAAAACAAAGTCCAAACTGTGCAAAATACAAAATATGAATAAAGAGTAAACTTAGAAATGGCGCCCCTGGGCCGACATCGCACAGCGGACACAGGAGAAGATCTGGAGGTAATCACAGATAGGATACAAAGTAGACAATCATGGAAGACGACAAATCATGCAGCAACAACACTGTGAAAAAGCAGAGCTTAAATACACAGGAGTGAAATGAGGAGTAACAAGCAGCAGGTGCGGCCAGGAGCGGGCAGTGACCTAATTCCAAAATCACTCACAGCTGAGATGGACTGGCGAAACAACCTGTGAGAGGAGAAATAGCAGGAGTAAAGAAACACAATCACTCGCAGCTACTGGACTGAAAACAAACTGCGAGTGAAAGATGGCTGTGCCTGGAATGGAGGAAATGGGCTTGTATCACAAAAACCACACAACAGAACTAACAGGAGAATAATAATGAACAGAAAAACACTCAAAACTACAAAGGGAGTCTGAGTGCTGAGGACAGACACTCAGACATATGACACAGATGTCTCGACGGGACTTTAAAAGCTATTTTAAAGCAAGTTATGTCAACCACGTCATACTGTGTTTTTATATTACTACATTAGTTAATAAATTGACATTAATGAAGAAAAGGTTTGACTTCAGGAGAAATAACAGTTCAAAATGTTTAATTAATACATTAAGGGAAGCATATAGCTCATGAGGAAAAAAAATGTCACATAACAAACTTAAATAATCAGATGTTGCTGTTTTCTGGATTATTGGTGTTTTCACATTCAAACCGCTGCAGAATTCAAGCAAAAAAACCTTACTTTGAACTGTTTCTGACTTTGTTCTGCTTCTGCCTGAGCCGAGGGCAAAAAACAGACTGCGGTAAAAACTGGGTAAAGACAGTGCACTAGAGTTCTTAAAATCCATTAAAAATACAGGGAGGTCTAGCCCAAGCCCAAGGACTCTCTGTAAAATAACACAGGCCAAAGGCCTCCATACCAGGTCCTGGGGGCCCGTCAGCAGTCGCTGTATGAAAGTCAGTCTAAAAGCAGCACCTCTTCTAGCTAAATGAACCACTACTTGCCCCCCCCCTTCCTCTTTGGGAAGAAATAACAGGGCTTGAGGGACCCAGTGGAGTCCATCCCCCCCAAAAAAGTTCACCATAACAGACTGAATTTTTGACAACAAACCAGCAGGGGGAGTCCATGCACATGAGGCGGTGCCACAGGGATGAGGAAACAAGATTATTTAAAATGAGCACTCTTCCTCTAAGAGATATTTTTGGCATTAGCCATTTCCACTTATTTAGTCTCCCATTGATTTTCTCTATGACCCCGTCCCAATTTTTTTGCTCAAATTGTTGATTTCCAAAATAAACACCAAGATACTTGAATCCGCCTTTTTTCCAATTCAGCCCACCAGGCAGCGTAAGCTGATTTTCTGGTTTCTCCCCCACCACCAGAGCCTCGCTTTTCCCCCAGTTTATTTCTGCAGAAGAAAGTTGGCCAAAAAGATTAAAACTCCTAACCAAAACGTCAATGTCACTCTTCTTGTTTAGCAGAATGACTACATCATCTGCAAAGGCCGACAGCCTAAACATGGTGTCACAGCCAGGAAACGTGACTCCTGATAGGTCCCTTCTCAAGCGGTGAAGCAAAGGCTCTATGGCGAGGGAGTACAGCATCCCTGAGAGAGGGCAGCCCTGCCGAACCCCCCTCTGGACTTTTAAAGGGGCAGACAGGCCCCCATTTATCTTCAGTGC
This sequence comes from Pholidichthys leucotaenia, assembly GCA_020510985.1. Lineage (NCBI taxonomy): Eukaryota > Metazoa > Chordata > Actinopteri > Cichliformes > Pholidichthyidae > Pholidichthys > Pholidichthys leucotaenia. Next base: position 69,076,221 of record CM035849.1, on the reverse strand, counting down.
ACTCTCAATGTCACTGTACAAGACCCGTATCCTGGCTATGAATCCTGGGCTGAACCCAAAAGCAGCTAAAACTGTCCATAAATACTGGTGTTCAACCCGATCAAAAACCTTTTCCTGGTTTATTGAAATCAAACCAATTTCCACCGCCAATGACCCAGAGACCTCCAAAACATCCCAAATTAAAGTGACGTTGTCACTAATCAGCCTGCCAGGCACACAGTAAGTCTGGTCTACATGAATGAGCTCGCTCATCACCTTTTTCAGTCTTCGGGCCAGAGCTATTGAAAGAATTTTATAGTCCGTGCAGAGCAGAGAGACTGGCCTCCAGTTCTTTAGGCTCTGTAGGTTCCCTTTTTTTGGCAACAGCGTGATGACGGCCTTTCTGCAAGTCGTGGGTAGGGTCCCCTTTTTCAAACTATCTTGGAGAACCTCCAGCAGGTCTGGACCAAGCAGGGGCCAGAATTCCTTAAAAAAGTCCACAGAGAGACCATCCATGCCTGGTGACTTTCCATTCTGGAGGCTCATTAACGCCGTATGCAGCTCAGACAGAGACAGTGGAGCATCCAAGCCAGCAACAAGGCCCTCTGAGAGCACTGGAAGACCACCAAGGAAAACCTGGCCCAGTGACGTGTCTTCCTTCCACTCTGCTTTATACAAGTCACTGTAGAAACTAGCAGCATATTTCCTGATCTCTGCTGCTGTGGAGATTGTTCTCCCGTCATCGTCCAACAAGGAGTGAATGAGCTTTCTCTGTCCATTTTTCCACTCCAGTCCAAAAAAGTACTGGGAGGGCGAGTCCATCAGAGCTACATCCATGTAGCACGGGCGGACCAGAGCGCCTTGTGCGGTGACCCCTAGCAAGCTATCCAAGGCTGACCTTTTTGATTTAAGAGCCTCTAAGTGCTCTTGTTTTGCTGTAGAACTGAGCAACTCCTCTAGCTCTACCACCTCAGTCTCCAGAACTTTCAAGGATTGGGTCAAGCTACGGGTGACATTTCGAGTGTACTGTTGGCAGAGTTGTTTTATTTGTGCCTTACCAAAATCCCACCACATTTGGAGAGATTTCAAAGAGTTTTTTTCGTTCCCTGTGTGACATCCGTACACCACGAAAAACTCCTTTAAAAGACACATCATTTAAAAGTGTATTATTAAAATGCCAAAAAGCACTCTTACACTTTACATTTTCAATAAAAACAGAACAAAACAGCAGGCAGTGATCAGTGAAACCAACAGGACAGATACAACTATTTCTAAAAATACTCTTTTGATGTTTCAAACCATAAAAACGGTCTAACCTAGCCATAGATAAAAGGTTATCTTTAACATGGCTCCAGGTGTATTGCCTCTGGTCCCCATGATGTGATCGCCACACATCGGCCATTTCGTGTGTCTTCACCAGCTCCCTCAGCTTATTGGCAGAAGCAGGGTGAGGCTCTTGATGGTTCCTGTCTAGTCTGTGGTTTAATGTACAGTTAAAATCACCCCCCACAAATAAAACACTATTCGAATTACAGGACCTAACCGTATCCAATTGCACATCAAAGACCCTGATCCTCTCTGCCCTCTGTGTTGGCACATACACGTTTATAAAGTTCACGTTTTCAAACTGTACCTTTAATAAGAGTGCATGTCCTTTCACTACCTCTTCTACCTCATGAGAGACAGGCACACAACCCCTAGAGAAAAGTACAGCCACCCCCCCACTGCTATTAGATTTGTGGCTAAAAAAAAATGCAGCCATCCCACTCTTTTCTCCACTGGCTCTCAACGTCTATAGTACTGTGAGTCTCCTGGAGCATCAGCACGTCACATTTCTTTAAAAAGCTTGTATAAAGAGGCCCCTTTTACATCATCCCTGGTACCCATTAATATTAAGAGTGCCAATTCTAAGGTGGGGCATTTAAAAGGATAAAAATTAGGTACAGTAAAAAAAAAACACACGTAGCAGAAAAGGGGAAAGACAAACTAAGAGTCAACATGACCGTTACTGATTTGTGATTTCAGTTTAAGAACAAGTTTCTTTAAATGATATATTTCCTGATCAGTGAAAGTCTCATTCCCATCATTCAGTTTCATAAACTTGCGAGCTGATGCCACGGATAATTCCAGATCTGGAAAGTAATGTTCCACCTTCATAGCACTGCTCCCCTTAGTCACTTGAAGAAACTTCCTGATCTTTGTAAAAGAATAGGAGCTTTGCTCCTCCTGCGTCTGCATCAGTTCAGACTCAGCCCCACTATCATCAGAGGTGCTCTCATCCAGTACTTCCACACTCCCCACCCTACTAGATTTAGTAGAGCTCTGCAAGTTTTCAGCACTTTTTCTTTTATATGTAGCTTTAAAAGGATCCTCCTCAACAAAATTACATTCCTGCACTTCTTCATCAATTGCAGTGTTTGTCATGCAGTGTTTACTCTGTGTGTCCACCACAGCCTCGGTCCACTCCTCCCCCGCCTGCAAAGTCTGTTCCTTCACGTTTTTCCTTTAACTGCACTCAAACTGCCCTTCGCCTCTTTACTCCTGGTGACAGGATCGTCACAATGATCAGAGCTGCCGCCAGACAGAACTCCCCACCATCACTGTGTGGTGGGGCAACCACCGTGCCCACCGTGGCGTCCCCCGCCACGGCCATGGCCGCGGCCGCCCCGGCAGAAGCAGACGCCACAGTGGCATCCACTGCACCACATGTAGCACTACCCTCCGGACCACCAGAAACACCAGCGTCATCTTTCTTACTCCCAGTGTTCTTCGTGTTCACCTTTTCAGGACATTATCTAATAAGATGGCCCTCTGCACCACACACAAAACACTTTATAGTTTCAGATGTTGTGAAAACTAAGTAGCTAAAGCCGTCAATCCTGAAGTTAAAAGACACGTTCAGTTCAGCAGAGCTGTCTTTTAACACCATGAAACCCTGCCTCCTGTAACACACGACATGCTTCAGCAGGGGTGATTTACTACCCAGAGAGACCATTCTGATGGGGGAAACAACTTGGCCAAAATGGGATAACTCTCTGATCAGCTGATCATTTTTAATGAAAGGAGGAGCGTTAGGTGATCCTCCTAGAAGGGTTCACCAGCGGTAAAACTGGAGTAAAAGTGTCATTTATGACAACTCCCTGTTCCACCACCTGATCAGCTTTTTCAGTAGAATCCAGAAAAATGACAATTGCCCTGTTCATCCTTGATACAGATTTTATGCTATCATGCCCAACTACCTGTCCTACAGCGAGGCCGGCCTCCTCCACAGAACAGGAAACTGTTGGGAGGATTCTCACGCCATGCCTCTGGGTCAAGCGCTCGAACTCCACACCACCATCAAACGCCAGCATGATGCCGGCCGGGAAAAAAAAGGGGAGCAGAAGCTACCATTCCCCAACACACTCACTCCAAAACTCACACCCCAGCACACACACACTCAAACCGCTATACAATAAACACACACACCTTAACACACAAGACAGAGAAAAGTTAGAAAAACAAAGTTTAGAGTACTCACTCGACACCACTCCACACACCTGCTCCCACAAACGCTCATGCATGTGCACGAGAGAGAAAGAGAGAGAGAGAGAGAGAGATTTTTGATTTTTCAACACACCTTTATTGTCACAAGTTCAACAGAAAAACACAACAACTAAAACAACTAAAAGAAGCAATGGAAAAGTAAAATGACTCACTGACAAGAAATCAAAGACACAAGTAACCAAACCAGGAAAACAAACAAAAACTTGCTTCTTACATCAGGACCATACCACAGGTAATTTTCCCCTCCTTAACACAACACAGGATGTGCTTAAAGCACCACATAGCCTCAAAAGTTTCAACATTTTGCATCAGATGATAGTAATTGTAATCAATCATTATTCGAGCCTTAATCATGTCAATCAGCATGTCTTTTACGTTACAGTCCAGCATTTGTTCAATTTTTCTTTTCCTACTAACATAAATAGCCATTTTAGCCTGACCCAGGATGAAATTTAAAAGTTCACTCTTTTTCTTAGTTCTCTGCCTATATGGAAAGCCCAAGATAAAAATCTGCAGGGAAAAGACTTCTCCAAACAGATAAAACAGCTTCCCCAAAAAAACAAACAACAAATGCAGTCTGTTACAGTCCAGAAAACAATGAAACACAGTCTCTTTCTGAGGACAAAATGGACAAAACTCAACAATATTTGGGTTTAAAATAGAGATAAAAGCATTTACAGCCACAGCACCATGTAAAACTCCCCATTGTAGGTCTCCAACCTTCTTAGTTAATGGTGGTTTATAGAGTGCTCTCCAGGCAGGCCTCACCTCAGGACCCAAACCCAAGTGTTTCCTTCATGGTGTATCAGCTCGACCTTTTAACTTATTTACATTTAAAACTTTCACCAAAATTCCATACATTTTTTTACCAGGAGAGTCACAAATGTTAATGTGTTCAGGTTCAGGTTCAGGTTACTTTATTTGTACCCGTAGGTAGATTTGTTTTGCAGTTGGTGACATCCATATTTACAAGCCACTAATTATATTCAACATAGACACAAACACAGGCACACATCTTACAAAATAGGTAAATATAAAATATGTACAATATAATTTTTATAGCTTGTTCAACTCTTTGACAGCAGCAGGGACAAAGCTGTTTTTGTAGCGCTGGGTTCTACTTTTTGGGACAGCAAACCTCCGTCTGGAGGGAAGAAGCTGAAAGTTGCAGTGCAAAGGGTGGGAGTCATCATTTAAAATCGAGTCGGCCATCCTCTGTACTTGTCTGGTGTACAGGGATGTCAGGCTCAGCTGTGACTCACCAAGCAAACGACTGGACCATCTGACTACCTGATCCAAGGATTTCCTCTGTTTCAGTTTTATCTGACCAAACCATGACATTAAAGAAAAGGATAAAACAGATTCAATAAAAGCCCGATAGAACATAGTTCAGTGTTCAGAGTTTAAAAACACACAAGTGCCATCTTTAAAATCAGGAGATAAAACACTAAAAGGAAAAGGCTCATCAGCAGTTTGCACAGAGTTTTTGCAGTGTAAAACAATAGCAGAGTGTTATTCTGCAGACAGGCAGTCTCTCCAATCTTTCAGCAAGTTCATTATAGTTCTGACTGAAGAAACGCCAAGAGCCGAGCACAGGGCAACAGCATTGCCCAAGCTAGGACCACGCAAATCCACCAAGTGTCCCAGTGTTGTGACCTTTGCAGAAATGAACTTTTTTAAAACAGAAGGTCCTAAAGCATTGCCCACATCAAAACGGGTCCCGAACACAAGTGGTTCCTTTAAAAGCCAGAAAGGTGACAAGGAAGCCTGGGGAGAGTTCTTTTTAAAAAGTCCTCAGATCTTAAAAGCACTTCGGTAAAACTGGGGAAGTTCTGGGAGTTTTTGGCTCCTTAAGTCCATTAAAAACAGTGACTCCTCTAGTCCAAGCCCTCCACAGCGAGCCAGGACAGCCCTGGCAATAGGTCTCCACACAAGGTCGAGGGGGCCACTCAGCAGTCGCTGAATGAACTGCAGGCGGAAGACAGCCCCCCTGCTGGCCAGATGGATGAGCCCTTGACCACTTTCTTCCCTCGGTAAAAAAAGGATGCTCTGTGGAACCCAGTGAAGATGGTCCCAGAAAAAGTCCACGACTATAGATTGCACTCTGGCCAGCAAATTGGGTGGAGGGACAGACAAGACAGTCGATGCCACAGCATCGAAGCAATCAAGTTGTTAATGATTAAAACACGAACTCTGAAGGACAAGTTTGGTAGAATCCATTTCCATTTTTTTAGTCTTCCTTCAACTTTTTCTAAAAAACACTCCCAATTTTTCCCAGTAAAAGTCTGATTTCCTAAGAACACACCAAGATATTTAAAACCACCTTGTGTCCACGAGAGGCCACCAGGTAGGGCAATTTTTTGTGGTCTCCCCCCCACCACAACAGCTTCACTCTTACCCCAATTCACTCTCGCTGAGGAGCACTCACCAAAAAGATTGACAGTTCTTAAAAGGTAGTCTACATCATTTTGATTTCTTGTAAAAACAACAACGTCATCAGCATAGGCAGACACTTTAAAAATAGAGTCAGAGTTGGGGACTTTAAAACCAGTGAGGCCTTGCCTTAGTTTACAAAGGAGGGGCTCAATGGCAAGAGTACAGCATACCTGAGAGGGGGCAGCCCTGTCGGACACCCCTCTCAACTTTGAAAGGAGCACTCAAACCACCATTAATCTTAAGAATACTCTCAATGTCTCTATACAAAGCCTGGATCTTGGCGATGAACCCTGAGCTGAAACCAAAGGCCTCTAATGTCTGCCAAAGGTATGAATGTTCAACTCGGTCAAACGCCTTTTCTTGGTCTATTGAAATAAGACCAAGTTCTTTGACCAATGAGCTGGAGAGGTCCAAAACATCACGAATTAAAAAAATGTTGTCTGTAACCAACCTACCAGGTACACAGTAGGTCTGGTCTACATGTATGACCTGCTCCATCGCCTTCCTCAGTCTGGTAGCCAACACTTTGGAGAGAATTTTGTAGTCAGTACAGAGGAGGGCCACCGGACGCCAGTTTTTAATGTCTTTCAAGTCGCCTTTCTTTGGAAGGAGGGTGAGGACTGCTCTCCTACAACTTAGGGGCAGGTGACCCTTCCGCAGACTGTCAGACAGTACTTCCAGTAAGTCCTCACAGATCTCAGACCAGAACGCCTTGTAGAACTCCGATGGTAGACCATCTATCCCTGGGGCTTTTCCACACAGAAGAGACTGGACAGCCACTGCTAGTTCTTGCAGAGTGATCCCACTCTCCAGCTCCGCATTCATGCTAGCCATCACCTTTGGCAAGTCCGTCAAAAAATGACTCAGTGCATGTGGATTCTCAACAAATTCTTTCTTAAAGAGATCCTTGTAGAAAGCAGCTGCAAAGCGACGGATCTCCGCAGACTCATGGATCGGCCGCCCGTCCTCGGAGCTAAGAGAGTGGATCATCCTCCTCTGACCATTCTTCCTCTCCAGACCAAAGAAAAAATGAGATGGAGCGTCCATTAGTGCGATGTTCTGGAACCTACTGCGTACCACAGCGCCCCTGGCAGCCACACCTAGTAGGTCAGTTAAAACAGACTTTTTGCCATTGAGGGCCTCAAAATGTCCTCTTTCTCCTGTGGAGCCTGCCAAAGACTGCAGCTCCACTACTTCTCTCTCCAGGTCCCTGACAGACCTGGCCAAGTCTCCAGAGACGTTGCGAGTATACTGTAGGCACAGATTCTTTATTTGGCTCTTCCCCACATCCCACCACTGCTGCAAAGAACTAAAATTTGATTTTGTTAATTTAAAATTACTCCAAAAAAAACATAAAAGCAGTTTTAAAACTGTTATCCGATAAAAGTGACGTGTTAAAATGCCAGTATGCACTACTGCACTTTATATTCTTGATAAAAACACAACACTGAACCAGGGAATGATCTGTGAAGCCAACAGGGACTATAAAAGCACTTTTAAAAATGCTAAAATGGTGCTTAAAACTGTAAACCCTATCCAGTCTAGCTAAGGACAGAATATTGTCCTTTCTATGGCTCCATGTGTACTGTCTAGCCTTGCCATGAAAATTTCTCCACACATCACACAGATCATGAGCTTCTATGAGACCTTTTAAAACTCTCTTGGATGCAGCATGTGGCTCTGGGTGATTCCTATCCATAAGAGGATTTTCTGTACAATTAAAATCACCTCCCACAAATAAAAAGTCATCATTACTGCAATTTTTAATTGTGTCATCTAAAATATTTAAAAAGGCCAATCTTTCTGTGCCTACGGTTGGAGCATACACATTTATAAAAACAGCTTTCACATTCTCAAAAACAGCTCGAACTTTTAAAATGTGGCCTGCAATTATCTCATCAATGTCATAAGAAAGTGGAATAAAATCTCGAGAAAATAAAATACCCACTCCACCACTGCTGCTGCTTTTATGACTAAGAAAAATTTCCCCTCGAAATTCCCTCCTCCAGTCAGCAGCATTGTCCTCAGAACTATGAGTCTCCTGAACAAACAGAACATTAATTTTCTTGCATTCTGCAAGAGTAAAAACACACGCTCGCTTGGACATTTCTCTTGCCCCATTGATGTTGAGTGTGCCCAAATTAAAACTACACGTGTATAAGAGGGCAAAGCCAATACAAAAACAGAAAAGAAAGAATGAGCGATAAAAGACTAATCATCCTGGGCAATTTGGTTCTTAACTTTTAGTACAAGCTTTTTTAGTCTGTAGATCTCCTGATCAGTAAAACTTTCCTGCTCAAGCTCTCCCCTATTTTTCATGTAGACCCGAGCAAAGTCAACAAAGCGTTTTAGATTGGGGAAGAAGTTTTCAACTATAACCATTCTGGATCCCTTAGTGTCCTGCAAAAACTTCTGTATTTTTGTGAAGGGGTAACCACCTCCACTGGCCACATCATCACTGCTTTCACCATCACTCTCTATCTCAGACCCAGCATAAGAATCTGGTTGAGATAGAGAAACCTCAGAACTGTCTTTGACAACCCTTTTTACTTCGCTCCTCTGCTGTTTGGTTTCCAAATTCTTTCGCTTGATTGAGATTTTACATAACTCTTCATGTATTTCGATGTCATCCTCATCCTCCAACACTGACTCAGCCACCCTGGTAGCTGTCTCTTCCTGCTTCTCGCTCACCCTGTGCTGTGCTTTTATATTCATCTTTCTAGTCCCACCATCTACCTGGGCCTCATTTGGCTCATCTGTCTGATCCTCAGCATGATCCCTCTCGGTAATCTCACCCTTGTCCGCAATGTTGGTCTGTGCAGCAGCCCTGCGATGTGCTTTAACTTTTGCTGCTGTTTCATTTATGATCGACAGGCCGGCTGCGGAGGGCGGCAAAGCCGCCCCGCCGCCAGACGGCCTCGCGGCCTCGGCCGAAGCGCCGCCGCCAGACGGCCCCGCGGCCTCGGCCGAAGCGCCCGATGGCACGGCAGCACCGTCAGCTTCGGAAAGCAGCAAAGCCGCTCCGTCGCCAGACGGCCCCGAGGCCGCACTAGCGGCCTCCCCCGAGTGATCACCCCCCACTCCCTGAGGGCATGATTGAATCAAATGTCCCTCCATTCCGCAGCCGAAACACTTCATATTATCGGAGGTGATGTGGATGGTATAATCAAAGCCGTCAATCTGGTATTTAAATACGAGGTTGAGGCTTTCCTCGCTATTCTTTAAAATCATGAGCACCTGTCGCCTAAAAGACATGACATGCTTTAAACGCGGGGACTTACAACCGAGAGGGATGTGCTTAATGGGGGACAAAAGCTGCCCGTGTCTCGACAGCTCCTTCTCCAACAGCTCATTCTTTAAAAATGGTGGGACATTTGAGATCGTAATTCTCTTCGCGGGATTCACCAGAGACAGAACAGGAACCAGTGTGTCTTTAATCACAACCCTGCTCTCCACTACCTGGTTAACTTTTTCAACACTATCAAGGAAAATCACCACGGCACTATTCATTCTAGAAGCTGATCTAATGCTTTCATAACCGACCAGCTCCCCCACAGCCAGACTACACTCCTCCACTGAGCAGCTGACAGCCGGTGTCAGTTTGACAGCATGCCGGCGTGTCAGCTTCTCGAACCCGGAGCCTCGCTCCAAAACCATGCTGGCAGCAGAAACCCCCCTCCCAGAACGCCTACCCCACCCCAGCTACAGAAAACAACAAAAATTAAGATTATTTAGCAGAAAAAAAACCCTTAAACACAAAAAAGATAGAGAAAAGTTTGAGATAAATCACTCACGCTGTCACACGCTCTCAGCTCGCACTCACGACCACGCCCACTCAGAGAGAGAGAGAGATTGATTTTTGATTTTTCAACACACCTTTATTGTCACAAATTCAACAGAAAAACACAACTAAAACAACTAAAAGAAGCAATGGAAAAGAAAAATGTCTCACTGACAAGAAATCAAAGACACAAGTAACCAAACCAGGAAAACTAAAACAAAAAACTTGCTTCTTACATCAGGATTATACCATAGGTAATTTTCCCCTCCTTAACACAACACAGGATGTGCTTAAAGCACCACATAGCCTCAAAGGTTTCAACATTCTGCATCAGATGATAGTAATTATAATCAATCACTATTCGAGCCTTAATCATGCCAACCAGTATGTCTTTTACATTACAATCCAGCAGTTGTTCAATTTTTCTTTTCCTACTAACATAAATAGCCATTTTAGCCTGACCCAGGATGAAATTTAAGAGTTCACTCTTTTTCTTAGTCCTCAGTCTATATGGAAAGCCCAAGATAAAAATCTGCTGGGAAAAGACTTCTCCAAACAGATAAAACAGTTTCCCCAAAAAAACAAACAAGGATTGCAGTCTGTTACAGTCCAGAAAACAATGGAACACAGTTTCTTTCTGAGGACAAAATGGACAAACCTCAACAACATTTGGGTTTAAAAGAGAGATAAAAGCATTTACAGCCACAGCACCATGTAAAACTCGCCATTGTAGGTCTCCAACCTTCTTAGTTAATGGTGGTTTATAGAGTGCTCTCCAGGCAGGCCTCACCTCTGGACCCAGACCCAAGTGTTTCCTCCATGGTGTATCAGCTCGATCTTTTAACTTATTCACATTTAGAATTTTCACCAAAAGTCCATACATTTTTTTACCAGGAGAGTCACAAATGTTAATGTGCTCAGAGTTTAAAAACACACCAGTGCCATCTTTAAAATCAGGAGATAAAATACTAAAAGGAAAAGGTTCATCAGCAGTTTGTACAGAGTTTTCGCAGTGTAAAACAATAGCAGAGTGTTCTTCTGCAGACAGGCAGTCTCTCCAATCTTTCAACAAGTTCATTATAACTCTGACTGAAGAGACGCCAAGAGCCGAGCACAGGGCAACAGCATTGTCCAAGTTAGGACCACATAAATTTACCAAGTGTCCCAGCGTTGTGACCTTTGCAAAAATAAACTTTTTTTAAACAGAAGGTCCTAAAACATTGCCCACATCAAAACGGGTCCCGAACACAAGTGGTTCCTTTAAAAGCCAGAAAGGCGGCAAGGAAGCCTGGGGAGAGTTCTTTTTAAAAAGTCCCCAGATTTTAAAAGCACTTTGGTAAAACTGGGGAAGTTCTGGGAGTTTTTGGCCCCTTAAATCCATTAAAAGCAGCGACTCCTCTAGTCCAAGCCCTCCACAGCGAGCCAGGACAGCCCTGGCAATAGGTCTCCACACAAGGTCAAGGGGGCCACTCAGCAGTCGCTGAATGAACTGCAGGCGAAAGACAGCCCCCCTGCTGGCCAGATGGATGAGCCCTTGACCACCTTCTTCCCTCGGTAAAAACAGGATACTCTGTGGAACCCAGTGAAGACGGTCCCAGAAAAAGTCCACGACTATAGATTGCACTCTGGCCAGCAAATTGGGTGGAGGGTCCAGACAAGACAGTCGATGCCACAGCATTGAAGCAATCAAGTTGTTGATAATTAAAACACGACCTCTGAAGGACAAGTTTGGCAGAATCCATTTCCATTTTTTTAGTCTTCCTTCAACTTTTTCTAAAAAACACTCCCAATTTTTCTCAGTAAAAGTCTGATTTCCTAAAAACACACCAAGATATTTAAAACCACCTTGTGTCCACGAGAGGCCACCAGGTAGGGCAATTTTTTGTGGTCTCCCCCCCACCACAACAGCTTCACTCTTACCCCAATTCACTCTCGCTGAGGAGCACTCACCAAAAAGATTGACAGTTCTTAAAAGGTAGTCTACATCATTTTGATTTCTTGTAAAAACAACAACGTCATCAGCATATGCAGACACTTTAAAAACAGAGTCAGAGTTGGGGACTTTAAAACCAGTGAGGCCTTGCCTTAGTTTACAAAGGAGGGGCTCAATGGCAAGAGAGTACAGCATACCTGAGAGGGGGCAGCCCTGTCGGACACCCCTCTCAACTTTGAAAGGAGCACTCAAACCACCATTAATCTTAAGAATACTCTCAATGTCTCTATACAAAGCCTGGATCATGGCGATGAACCCTGAGCTGAAACCAAAGGCCTCTAATGTCTGCCAAAGGTATGGATGTTCAACTCGGTCAAACGCCTTTTCTTGGTCTATTGAAATAAGACCAAGTTCTTTGACCAATGAGCTGGAGAGGTCCAAAACATCACGAATTAAAAAAATGTTGTCTGTAACCAACCTACCAGGTACACAGTAGGTCTGGTCTACATGTATGACCTGCTCCATCGCCTTCCTCAGTCTGGTAGCCAACACTTTGGAGAGAATTTTGTAGTCAGTACAGAGGAGGGCCACCAGACGCCAGTTCTTAATGTCTTTCAAGTCGTCTTTTTTTGGAAGGAGGGTGAGGACTGCTCTCCTACAACTTAGGGGCAGGTGACCCTTCCGCAGACTGTCAGACAGTACTTCCAGCAAGTCCTCACAGATCTCAGACCAGAACGCCTTGTAGAACTCCGCTGGTAGGCCATCTATCCCTGGGGCTTTTCCACACTGAAGAGACTGGACAGCCACTGCCAGTTCTTGCAGAGTGATCCCGCTCTCCAGCTCCGCATTCACGCTAGCCATCACCTTTGGCAAGTCCGTCAAAAAATGACTCAGTGCATGTGGATTCTCAACAAATTCTTTCTTAAAGAGATCCTTGTAGAAAGCAACTGCAAAGCGACGGATCTCCGCAGACTCATGGATCGGCCGCCCGTCCTCGGAGCTGAGAGAGTGGATCATCCTCCTCTGAACATTCTTCCTCTCCAGACCAAAGAAAAAATGAGATGGAGCGTCCATTAGTGCGATGTTCTGGAACCTACTGCGTACCACAGCGCCCCTGGCAGCCACTCCCAGTAGGTCAGTTAAAACAGACTTTTTGCCATTGAGGGCCTCAAAATGTCCTCTTTCTCCTGTGGAGCCTGCCAAAGACTGCAGCTCCACTACTTCTCTCTCCAGGTCCCTGACAGACCTGGCCAAGTCTCCAGAGACATTGCGAGTATACTGTAGGCACAGATTCTTTATTTGGCTCTTCCCTACATCCCACCACTGCTGCAAAGAACTAAAATTTGATTTTGTTAATTTAAAATTACTCCAAAAAAACATAAAAGCAGTTTTAAAACTGTTATCCGATAAAAGTGACGTGTTAAAATGCCAGTATGCACTACTGCACTTTATATTCTTGATAAAAACACAACACTGAACCAGGGAATGATCTGTGAAGCCAACAGGGACTATAAAAGCACTTTTAAAAATGCTAAAATGGTGCTTAAAACTGTAAACCCTATCCAGTCTAGCTAAGGAGAAAATATTGTCCTTTCTATGGCTCCACGTGTACTGTCTAGCCTTGCCATGAAAATTCCTCCACACATCACACAGATCATGAGCTTCTATGAGACCTTTTAAAACTCTGTTGGATGCAGCATGTGGCTCTGAGTGATTCCTATCCATAAGAGGATTTTCTGTACAATTAAAATCACCTCCCACAAATAAAAAGTCATCATTACTGCAATTTTTGATCGTGTCATCTAAAATATTTAAAAAGGCCAATCTTTCTGTGCCTACGGTTGGAGCATACACATTTATAAAAACAACTTTCACATTCTCAAAAACAGCTCGAACTTTTAAAATGTGGCCTGCAATTATCTCATCAATGTCATAAGAAAGTGGAATAAAATCTTGAGAAAATAAAATACCCACTCCACCACATTTGCTGCTTCTATGACTAAGAATAATTTCACCCCGAAATTCCCTCCTCCAGTCAGCAGCATTGTCCTCAGAACTATGAGTCTCCTGAACAAAGAGAACATTAATTTTCTTGCATTCTGCAAGAGTAAAAACACTCGCTCGCTTGGACATTTCTCTTGCCCCATTGATGTTGAGTGTGCCAAAATTAAAACTACACATGTATATAAGAGGGCAAAGCCAATATAAAAACAGAAAAGAAAGAATGAGCGATAAAAGACTAATCATCCTGGGCAATTTGGTTCTTAACTTTTAGCACAAGCTTTTTTAGTCTGTAGATCTCCTGATCAGTGAAACTTTCCTGCTCAAGCTCTCCCCTATTTTTCATGTAGACCCGAGCAGAGTCAACAAAACGTTTTAGATCAGGGAAGAAGCTTTCAACTTTAACCATTCTGACCCCTTTAGTGTCCTGCAAAAACTTCTGTATTTTTGTGAAGGGGTAACCGCCTCCACTGGCCACATCATCACTGCTTTCACCATCACTCTCTATCTCAGACCCAGCATAAGAATCTGGCTGAGATAGAGAAACCTCAGAACTGTCTTTAACAACCCTTTTTACTTTGCTCCTCTGCTGTTTGGTTTCCAAATTCTTCCGCTTGATGGAGGTTTTACATAACTCTTCATCTAATTCGATGTCATCCTCATCCTCCAACACTGACTCAGCCACCCTGGTAGCTGTTTCTTCCTGTCTTTCGCTCACCCTGTGCTGTGCTTTTATATTCATCTTTCTGGTCCCACCATCTACCTGGGCCTCATTCGGCTCCTCTGTCTGACCCTCAGCGTCATCCCTCTCGGTAATATCACCCTTGTCTGCAATGTTGGTCTGTGCAGCAGCCCCGCGATGTGCTTTAACTGTTGTTGCTGTTTCAGTTATGATCGACAGGCTGGCTGCGGAGGTCGGCGAAGCCGCCCCGCCGCCAGCCAGCCTCGCGGCCTCGGCCGAAGCGCCGCCGCCAGACGGCCCTGCGGCTCCGGCCGAAACGCCCGACGGCGCGGTAGCGCCGTCAGCCTCGGAGGGCGGCAAAGCCGTTCCGCCGCCAGACGGCCCCGAGGCCGCACTAGCGCACCCCCCGAGTGATCACCCCCCCACTCCCTGAGGGCATGATCGAATCAAGTGTCCCTCCATTCCGCAGCCGAAACACTTCATATTATCGGAGGTGACGTGGATGGTATAATCAAAGCCGTCAATCCGGTATTTAAACACGAGGTTGAGGCTCTCCTCGCTATTCTTTAAAATCATGAGCACCTGTCGCCTAAAAGACATGACATGCTTTAAACGCGGGGACTTACAACCGAGAGGGATGTGCTTAATCGGGGACAAAAGCTGCCCGTGTCTCGACAGCTCCTTCTCCAACAGCTCGTTCTTTAAAAATGGTGGGACATTTGAGATGGTAATTCTCTTCGCGGGATTTACCAGAGACAGAACAGGAACCAGTGTGTCTTTAATCACAACCCCGCTCTCCACTACCCGGTTAACTTTTTCCACACTATCGAGGAAAATCACCACGGCACTATTCATTCTCGAAGCTGATCTAACACTTTCATAACCGACCAGCTCCCCCACAGCCAGACTACATTCCTCCACCGAGCAGCTGACAGCCGGTGTCAGTTTGACAGCATGGCGGCGTGTCAGCTGCTCAAAACCGGAGCCTCGCTCCAAAACCATGCTGACCAGCAGAGCTGGCAGCAGAAACCCCCCTCCCAAAACGCCTACCCCACCCCAGCTACAGAAGACAACAAAAATTAAGATTATTTAACAAAAAAACACCTTAAACACCAAAAGATAGAGAAAAGTTTGAAATAATTCACTCACGCTGTCACACGCTCTCAGCTCGCACTCACGACCACACACACTCAGAGAGAGAGAGAGAGAGAGAGAGAGAGAGAGAGAGAGAGAGAGAGAGAGAGAGAGAGAATGCAGGGCTTGACATTAACACCGGCTAGTGGCTGGTGAATTTCAGCAGTGGCCGGTACGACAGCTACAGTCTACAGCCACTTTGGCCATGTGCAGCCATGAAGGGGTGTCCCAATTCATAGGGGTAGGGGTAGTGATGTCACGGTCGACACCGCCCACTCGACACTGATTCGCGCAATATAAAGTGGAAGTGTCATGAGCAGTGTATTGAGCGCTTTTTCAGCACGCCCACAGCCCCGTGACCATAGCAAGCAAGACCTCGTTATGTCGGTCACATCACGTGGCTTGAGGGCTCGTGGGAAATGTGAGAGGGTTCTATTGGAATTAGTTTTTTTGTTTGTTTGTTTTGTATTGTTCGTTCCTGCCATCGAATTTTGAATAGACCTCGGATGAGCAAATGCTAAAAAAAAAAGGTATTGAGTTTTTTCAAGTTTTCTACTCAGATGCAGTTCTGACACTCAGTCAGCAGATGGCACTCATTATTAAATGTTTCATAACACTGTGTCAATCATGAAGCAATTGTCTCAAAGTTGTTCATTGTTTTATAAGGCCTCAGTTTCACCATCACTAATGTATCTGTGTAATATTTAGTAAATGTAATGTGTTGTTTAATGTTACTAAACCTAAGCCTAATTCTAACTTGTGTAATACTGTCCCTGACTTCTACTCAAATAGCGAATGCAATGACGATAACAAATCTCCTCCTCTCAAAAATCCCTCAGCTTGAGTGATGAATCAGACCCCCTTTAAATCCTTCACTATTGATGTATACAATGCCCAGCCCTCTCAAATTTCCTGCCAGTTCTCCAATCATGTGATGTGACAGCAAGGCCTCGTTCGCTATGGGCATGTGACTGGACATGTTGACACAGTGCTCAATGCTCTGCTCACAGCACTTCCGCATTTCATTGCTCGAGTCAGTGTGGAGTGGCGGTGTTGAGCATAACATCACTACCTACATGTGAGTCCTTCTATACGCCCCAGAGGGCCAGCCATGACACTTTATGTACCAATTTCCATCCATCCATATATCTTCTACCGCTTTTTTGGAGGTCCGGGTCGTGGAGGCAGCAGTTCAAGCAGAGAAGCCCAGACTTCCCTCTCCCCAGCCACCTGCTCCAGCTCTTCAGAGAGGATACCAAGGTGTTCCCAGACCAGCTGGGAGACAGTCTCTCCAGCGAGTCCTGGGTCTGCCCCGGGGTCTCCTCCCAGTGGGACGTGCCCGAAACACCTCGAATGGGAGGCGTCCAGGAGGCATCCTGATCAGATGCCCATACCACCTCAACTGGCTCCTTTCAATGTGGAGGAGCAGCGGTTCTACTCCGAGCCTCTCCTGGATGACTAAGCTCCTCACCCTATCTCTGAGGGTGAGTCCAGCAATCCTACAGAGAAAGCTCATTTCAGCCGCTTGTATCTGCGATCTTGTTCTTTCGGTCATTACTCAAAGCTTGTGACCATAGGTGAGAGTAGGAACGTAGATTGACTGGTAAATCGATAGCTTTGCCTTAGAACTCAGCTCCCTCTTCACCACAACAGACTGGTACAATGTCCGCATCACTGCAGATGCTGCTCCTATTCGTCTGTCAATTTCTCGCTCCATTCTCCCCTCATTCATGAATAAGACACCAAGATACTTAAGTTCCTCCACTTGGGGCAGGAGCCTGTCCCCAACCCGGATAGGACAATCCACCTTTTTCTGGCTGAGGGCCATGGCCTCAGACTTGGAGGCGCTGATTCTCATCCCAGCCGCTTCACACTCAGTGGCAAACCGTCCCAGCAAGAACTGTAGGTCATTGCTGGATGAAGCCAACAGGGCAACATCATATGCAAACAGCAGAGATGAGATCCTGTGGTCACCAAGCATGACACTCTCCATTCCCTGGCTCCACCTAGAAATCCTGTCCATACAAATTATGAACAGGATCAGTGACAAAGGCCAGCCCTGGCAGAGTCCAACTCTCACTGGGAATGAGTCCGATCAAGTGTTGGCAATACGAACCAAACTCTCACAATGGTCGAACAGAGACCGACTAGCTCGTAACAACAAGCCCAATACCCCATACTCCCAAAGCACCCCCCACAAAAAACCACGAGGGACGCGGTCAAATGCCTTCTCCAAGTCTACAAAACACATTTAAACTGGTTGGGCAAACTCTCATGAACCCTCGAGAATTCTCGAGAGGGTAAAGAGCTGGTCGGATGTGCCACAGCCAGGATGAAAACCACATTGCTCCTCCTGAATCCGAGGTTCGACCAATGGCCGGTGTGACGATGGGATGTCACCACTGTATGTCTGGTTGTATTGTGTGATTATGTTGTATCTGTATTGTTGTAATGTCTGTATGATTGTTTGTTAAGATGCACATAGTGGTTTAGGATTTGTCTTTGTTAATTTGAATGCCCTGGGAGATAATAAGTATGATTAAGAATTTGGTGAAATAATTGTTAAAGGATTTATTGCACATACCTTTGCCAACATGCTTCCTGTGCGTGTCCAGGCAAAAGACTCCGTTAGGGGTTGAGGGCCTTATATAGGACACCAGCAGGGAGAAAACATGTATGGTAAGTCAGAGGGGTGGTTTAATATTTGTAAATAGGGGTTAAAGTTATTTATTGAACTATTTATATTACTATTTATTGTATGTTATTTATATTTATATTGTGTATGTTTGGGGAAAGTATTTATGTATTTTTAGATGTTAGTGGGTATGTGTTTAGAATAGGAATGATGACTGTTTTACCTGGGATTATGGTAGGGGCTAATCACCTCTAATTATCTTGTCCATTATATAACAGGTGTGAGATATCGGGTGAGATGTTGTATTTGATGATATTGGATTGCATGGCATTGTATTGCTGATTGCAAAGTGCTTTATTGCTTGATATGCTTCTTGGCTGAGGAAGTACTTTTTGTTTTGGAAAGACTGTGTCAGATGATTTTCCTGAGAGAATGGAGATTACTTGTAAGTTAAAATAAATTGGATTAACTGAAAAGAAGATTTTTGCCTCGCCTTCCCTTGCCACATGTTCACATTTGGTGGCAGCGGTGGTCCGTGCTGTGGACGCCGCGGCGTTCGGTGGACGGAGGAATCCATGGCCAGAAGGAAAGTGAGGCAGGAGGAGCGGTCTGACCTGGATGCAGGTATGACGGATGAGGAGCCGGGAGTCAGCGGACTGGGCGAGCTTGAAGAGCTAACGAGCCTGGTGAAATCGGTGGTACGTTCGCTGACGGTCAGAGACCGGCAGATGGAGGAGGAAGCCGCTCTCCATGACCAAAGGTGGCAGGCTGTGAATGAACAAATTCGTCAGGTACAGTCGCAGGTTGCGGAGCTGAGAGAGGAGTACGGGAGCCGGACGGAGCATGGTGGTGACGACGGTGATCCGGGGGAGGACCCCAGGGTGACGGCCAGTCAGGTCGGCCCGCAGGAGGAAGATTTGCCGCTGCAGGTGCAGCCGAGGAGGACATCACTGCACCACGAGCCCAGGCTGAATCCTCTCTCACCCGAGGACAACATAGAACATTACCTGACAACGTTCGAGAGGATCGCTACAGTCTGCCGCTGGAGGGAAGACGAGTGGGCTATCCATCTTGCTCCTTTACTTACAGGTAAAGCGCGGAGTGCATATGTTTTGATGGATGTGGCTGACACAGATAATTATGGAAAAGTTAAAGAAGCTATTTTGAGTAAATTTGAAATAACATTTGACACTTATAGGAGGAGGTTTCGTTCCTTGGACATTTATCAGGACGAAACCCCTCGCGAACTTTATGTACGCTTGAAAGACTTGTATAAATGGATTAAGCCAGAGACCCTACTGTTAAAAGGCATTATGGAACAGCTTATTTTGGAACAGTTTTTGCACATG
The DNA here is from genome assembly GCA_020510985.1 of Pholidichthys leucotaenia. NCBI lineage: Eukaryota > Metazoa > Chordata > Actinopteri > Cichliformes > Pholidichthyidae > Pholidichthys > Pholidichthys leucotaenia. The sequence goes on along the minus strand of CM035849.1, from coordinate 69,056,745 downwards.
GTGAACCCGGAACTGGGAGTCTGGATACAAGAGCGGGACCCGAAGACTGCAGAGGACACTGCTCGTCTGGCAGAGGTTTTTCTGTCAGCCAGGTCTGGGAGCAGGAGACCTACTCTTGGCCGTGACAGATTTTTCACTACTCGGAGTGAGTTTAATGAGGGTGAAAGGGGTGGCCCAGCTCAAAATAGGTTGTATTCCAGGCCCAGTCAGATCACAAACAGCAAATATGATAATAGCAAAAAGTCACGAGTGGTTGCAAATAAGGATATACGCTGTTATCACTGCAATAAAATCGGTCACACCCAATACTCATGTCCTGCCATAAGGAATCAGAAACCGTCACTTTTATGTTCAGTTCCTAGACCCACTTGTTCAGCCTCAGTGCATAGTGGAGTATATAAAACAAAAGTGTTGCTTAATGGTCAGTGTGAAGAGGCCCTGTTAGATTCAGGCTGTTTTCAAACAGTTGTGCTACCTAGTTTGATCCCTAGGGATTTATGGAATGACCCAGAAATAAACATCAGTTGTGTCCATGGGGATAAGAAACTGTACCCAACTGCTGAGGTTTATTTAACAGTAGAGGGTCAAACTTATCTCCTTCCTGTAGCTCTTGTGCCTGATTTGCCGTATCCTGTTATTCATGGCAATGATATTCCAACTCTGTTGGACATCATACAACAGGTTAGAGAGGAACAAATGGAGGAGAGACAGGCAGGTGGCACTGTTGAACAGAGAGTAAATACACCTGTGGTGAAAAATTGTAATATGGTGACAACTAGGGCACAGAGGGTTGCCAATGCTCTTCAGGAATTACCTTTTTATGATTCTGAGATAGAGGTAGGCCCTATTAAGCAACACAAATCCAAGGCTCAGAAAAGAAGAGATAAGGTGTTAGTGTCAGCAAAGAATTTGGGTGAAGAAACATCACAATTAAGCCAGTCAGTAGAGTTTGACATCCCTCCTGACATAGCTATATTGCAGAAAGCTGACCCAACACTTAAGCCCTGGTTTGATAAAGTCTCGGAGATTGAGGGTGTGAAACAGGGTAAAACTGATTGTTTGGCTGAGGCCTTGTATGTCATAAAAAAGGGCATTCTATATCAACAGCACGGTGGAGTTATGGCCATAGCTTTACCACAGGACCTCATACCAAAAATTATGGAACTAGGACATGTTATCCCTTGGGCAGGTCATCTAACATTCCAAAAAACTCTACAGAGAATTGCTAGAAGGTTTGTGTGGCTGGGAATGTATACCCAGGTAAAGGACTTCTGCACGACATGCTCAGTATGTCAGATTACAGCATCTAGGGGAGTAGCACGTGCCCAACTGCAACCATTACCCATTATTGGAACACCATTCGATAGAATAGGGATGGATATAGTTGGCCCCCTAGAGAGAAGTTCCTCGGGTAATAAATACATTCTTGTAATTTGTGACTATGCGAGTCGGTACCCAGAAGCCTTTCCCCTGAAATCTATTAAGGCTCGGCAGGTTGCTAACTGCCTTATCCAGTTGTTTTCAAGGGTAGGCATACCTAGAGAAGTTCTGACAGACTGCGGAACAAATTTCTTGTCCAGACTGTTGCAGCAAGTGTATAAGCTGTTGGGGATTAAGGGCATTAAGACCACCCCTTATCACCCGCAGACTGATGGACTAGTGGAGCGATTTAATCAGACTCTTAAAAATATGCTGCGGAAATTTGTTTCTGAAACGGGCTCAGATTGGGATCAATGGGTACCTTATTTACTGTTTGCTTACCGGGAGGTGCCCCAGGCTTCAACAGGGTTCTCACCTTTTGAACTACTCTATGGTCGTCAGGTGAGGGGCCCACTGGATTTATTAAAGGAGCACTGGGAGAGTCCACCGAGTGATCAGGATAAAGTGGTCTCTTATGTCATTAAAATGAGAGAGACTGGATCGAATGACTGCTTTGGCTCAGGAGCACATGAGGACGGCGCAGGCCAAACAAAAACCTGGTATGATAAGAAGGCCAGGAAAAGGGTTTTTCACCCAGGACAACGGGTTTTGTTATTGCTGCCCTCGTGTGACAGTAAGCTGTTGGCTCGATGGCAGGGGCCATATGAAATTTCCAAAAAACTAAAGCCTCTTTTCCACTGGCCCAGCACACCTCGGTACGGCTCGATTCACTTCAGTATGGCTCGGAATGCTTCTGTCTCCATTAGCACGGTGTTGGGCATGGGTGTTGTGCTAGGGTGGGTGGGTTTATAACAGCGAGGCGGTGCCACACTCCCGTGACGTAACGCACGCGACCCAAGCAAAACATTTTTTTTTCCAAAACTTTATTGAGAAGACCCAAGCAAAACATAACACATAGCTGTACAAGGCCACTCCTCGGTCTGTGGCTTTTTTCACCGTAAACGCCAAAAAGGACTGCCAGACAAGGGTACAGGCAGCGAGATGAAAACACTCTGGAATAGTTCTGCAGCTTCTGGGAGAGCCAAAGGCGTGAGGATACAAACTAGGTCGTATATGACGGTAAGCTAATGGTTGCTAATGCTAGTTTGCTATAAGTACGTCGTGCTACACTTTAATGTCTGCAAGTTATCGCTGTTAGGTACTAAAATATGTATGCTGTGTGTGTTTCAGATGGCTCTGTTGTGGGGAAATTACTGCTTCATTCGCTCTGGGCGTGCCTGTCACGGATGTGATCAGCCTGTCACTGATGTCAACACAGCTTCACAAACGAGCAGTATTGACCTTAAGAATGTCTGTAGAAATGTTTTATTTCCTGTACAACAAATTGCTCTGATCTGCTTGAAAATCATGGAGAGACTGTTGAGACATCTAACTAACTAACCTGCACTTATATAGCGCTTTTCTAGTCACAAAGACCACTCAAAGCGCTTTCATTAATACTAACCCTCTATTCTAAGGGCCTATAGGAAACAGATATCTAGGGACAATTTAGAACAGCCAATTAACCTAACATGCATGTTTTTGGCATGTGGGAGGAAACCGGAGAAATCCCGGAGTAAACCCACGCAACACGGGGAGAACATGCAAACTCCACACAGATCACTGTTGGTCGGGGGCTGGGATCGAACCCACGATCCCACGATCCCCACAATCCCCCGGCCAAGGGTAAACTGTGCTGCCGCAGTGCTAACCACTGCGCCACCGTGCAGCCAATCATGGACTTACCTGCTTCTGCAGCAGATTCTGAGATGGTATCATAGAAAAAAACGATCAGCTGACACAACTTTATCGCCAGGTTAATATTAGCCACAAAATATATATTCAAAAAGTAAACTTTACTGAGTTAGGTATAATAAGATATATTTGACAGTTATCATGCATTTTAGGCCAAAACAAACTTGATCTAGGATTAAAAGCAATTAAAATAATGCAGTCACAAGTTTACATGGAAACATGTACTGTAGAAATATATATTCTCTGCATCAACAATGTACTAGATATGCATTCATGTTGTATTGCACTGGGATTTGCACTGACAATAAACCTATGAAGTTTTTGCAGATGTCTCTTTTTTTATATGTGAAGGTTACCACCATGTGGCATAAATTAAATACTGAAAGACTGGAAAAGCTAAGAATAATCCAGCAGTTTGAAAAATCACTTTTGGTTTGGTGTAAGTCTGTCAACAGAATTATGAACCATAAAGCAGTTTGTGTTAAAATGTTAAATCCAATTAAACCTAATCCGGGGGCTTCCAATCAGTTGTCATGGGGGGGCAAGACCCTGCAGGTTCTCTCTTCTACCCAGTCTCTTCAGCAGGTGTTGTCACTGATCAGTCAGTGGAAGAAGTTCAGTGGAATCTGCTGTTGAAGACACTGGTTGGAGGTAAAGCCTGCAGGGTCTTGGCCCTCCATGGCACATGATTAGACATCCCCCCCCCCCGCCCAAACCCATTATGATGAATTGCAGATGCTAATATGACCCAGAATTCCTCCATATACCAGTACTGTCACTATTGAGAAACGTGTTATATGTGAATTTAATCCTATCCAACTTTTACTTTCAAAATAAGTGTAAATATTTGCAAAAAGCAAACATTATTAGAAATATGTTATATTTCAATTTAATACTATCCCACTTGTACTTACAAAAACGTGTGAATATTCATAAAAAGCACACACATGAAAGGTAGCACCACAAGCAGTGGGTCACAGCGGTTTTGGGCAACAGCAACACAATTGTGTATCCTTTGCCAATCTGTCTGCTGTTATTTAATGTTTAACAGTTAAGGGACGGATGATTATATGCTCCAAAACTGGAGAAACTCTCTGATAAAAAAGCTGCAACAACACAAGTCACTTTCAGTTTGAATTAACTGCCAAATGACCTAGAAATAATGAGCTGAAACTTGTTTTTATTCGTATTAAATAATGAGACAGTGGCACACTGGCCAACACCAAATTGTATTATTTTTTACATCCTAGGGCATTTTGGATGTACTGAATAAAAAAAATTCATGTTTTTCACCTTCAGGTCGTTTGGAACAACAGTATTAGTATTTTCCGTTTAGATGATGCCACACTCCTTCTAAAGTATTGTAATTCTCTGAATTTGGAATGCCGATAGAACATTCAATTTACATATACTTACTTTTTACCTACTTTGACTTGTAAGCTTGATCAGTCTCTCCTGCTGCATTTTAAAGTCCAACTGTGCAACTTCTTATAAGTTAACATAAAAAATTTACCCAAAGTTTAGAACTGGATCATGTGGTGCTAATTTTTTATGATATTTCAATAAAAAGAACAGAAAGCTTACAAAAACATTTGTTTTTTGGTCTAGTTAAAAATTACATTACCTTTACAATGGTTGACCCCTGACAGGATGATCAGCATCATTTTCATCAGACTAGGCAATGGAATTTCTATGCAGTTATACTGTTTTATAATTCAGTGTTATAACAGACAAACCACACTTTCAAAAACAATTCCATTTTATTATATACAAAATATTAAAATAATAAAAAAAAACTTTGCAACACAACATGAAGGTTAATCGACATTTTATACACGCCGACCACTGAGTGCCTCTACCAGCTTCCCAAACTGGGTCAGGAAGGCTCGGTTGAATGAAGCCATCTCTGCCAGCTCCTGGGTCAGGAAGGCTCGGTTGAATGAAGCCGTCTCTGCCAGCTCCTGGGATACCCTCGCATTTTCTGCAACCTCATTTAAATGTTGCAAATATTTATCATTGAATACATTTTGCGCCGGGTGGCGGGACAGATTCACATTGGAGAAACCGGGCGGCCTGGCGCGGCGGACGCGTGGGATGATTCTACAAGGAAAATGAACACAATAAAATACAGCACGAAAGTGCAAGATATACAGAAAAGACAATAGTTTTTAACAAGATTACATAAGCTTATTTCAGCGTATTGTTCACATGAATAATTTAAAAAAAAGCGAGTCCGCAGTGTGCTGCAATAAAGCAGAGCGATCATCATCCACAAATGAACAGCTTTTTTATTGCATAAATAAACTGAGCGTCTTACCGAATATATTTGCGAAAAAACGCACAATAAAAAAAAATTAAAACTCACCGTTAAAGGACTCCGATGTCGAGACCTCCCGGTATATTTTTTCATTCCGGGTGGCTCCGTCTAACTCGCGCTGGATACGTTCGTCTGACAATGCAGTGAGCAGACACTGCACCTCCTTGACATAATGCACGGCCCAGGAGACACACACGCAGGCTCAGGATAGATTTAACAGCTTTATTAGCAACAAGGAAGTGTATGGCTGCGTGTCTGTGGAGTAAGAATGTATTGGTGGTGGCGTCTGCGTCAGGCACGGGGGCAGGAGGCCGTACAGCCGGACAACCCTGTGGGAGAGAGCAGAGGGAGAAGGGTAACGGGCACCACACCAATACAGGGAATAATGATGATAGCTGGCTTACTTGGTTATGACAGGTGGCTGGCGTCGACAAGGGCGAGGCCCGGGAGACGGCGACCTGCGGTACCTGTGGCAGCAGCGTAGAGCCAACGGCGAGGTGAGGAAATCCGCCGCCGGGAATGTCCACCTGTGCACAGGGGAAGGCTAGAGGAGAGAGGTAAGGGGATCTTACCCAAGAAATCTTCACTAGTCGGTTGAGATCCGTAGTAGCAAAGGGGCTGAAGTTGAGAGACGGCTTCAGGCCGAAGCCCAGGGCAGAGTGGATTAAATACCTCACCGCTGACGAGGAGGAGGTGTGCGTGCGGCTGGCGCCGCTGATGAGCGGCGAGTCATAACAGTACTCCCCCCTCTAGCAGCGCCTCCTGGTGATGGTTTTTCCGGGTGCGCTCGATGAAACTCAGAAATGAGTGACCGGTCCAACACCAGCGAGGAAGGCACCCACTGTCTCCACTCGGGTCCATAGCCCTCCCAATCCACCAGGTACTGCAATCCGCGACCCCGGTGTCAGGCGTCCAAGATGTCAGCGACGGTCCAGGCCGGATGGCCACCAATCATCCGGGGAGCGGGGTGCGCCGCAGGTGGAGGGCAGAGGGGGTCAGAGACCACTGGTTTAATTTTGGAGATGTGGAAGGTGGGATGGATGCGGAGGGAGGAGGGAATAGCCACACGCACAGCCACCGGGTTGATGATTCTGGTTATGGGATAAGGGCCGATGAACCGTTGGGCCAGCTTTCTCCTCTCACCCTTTAGGTTAATGTCCTGTGTGGATACCCAAACTTGCTGTCCCACCTGGTAGGCAGGTGCAGGTCTCCTATGTCGGTCTGCCGTAGCCTTATTGAGCTCCGCCGTGCGTAAAAGCGCATTACGCGCCGTGGACCAAAGGGAGCGGCACCGCCTCAGATGTGCCTGGACAGAGGGAACAGCCAACTCGCCCTCCTGCGTGGGGAATAGGGGTGGATCATAGCCCAAGGATGCTTTAAAGGGCGACATCCCGATGGCCGTAGAGCGAGAGGTGTTGTGGGCGTACTCCACCCAGGCGAGGTGAGAACTCCAGGACGTGGGTTTGGATGAAGTGACGCAGCGGAGCGTAGCCTCCAGCTCCTGGTTAGTCCGCTCACACTGCCCGTTAGACTGGGGGTGATGGCCGGAGGAGAGGCTTACCTTGGCTTCCAGGGCGTTGCAAAATGACCTCCAGACGTCCGAAGAGAACTGGGGGCCACGGTCGGAGACCACGTCGACCGGGATTCCATGCAGTCTGACCACGTGCTGGATGAGGAGGTCCGCCGTCTCCAAGGCTGAGGGAAGTCCACGTAGGGGCACAAAGTGGGCAGCCTTGGAAAAACGGTCAACAATGGTCAGAACTGTGTCAAAGTTGTTGGAGACAGGGAGCCCGGTGACGAAGTCCAGGGCGATGTGCGACCAGGGCCTGCCAGGGACAGGCAGGGGCTGGAGCAGACCCGCAGGGGGAGCGTTACCTGACTTATTGGTAGCACAGACGGGGCAGGCCCGGGCGTAACGGGCGGCATCCTTCCGCAGGCCTGGCCACCAAAAGGATCGCTGGAGAAGGTCAATCATCCGCGAAGCTCCAGGATGGCAGGTGAGCTTGGAGGTGTGGAGCCAGTGTATAACGTCCCCCCGGACGGCAGATGGTACGAAGAGCCTCCCCTCCGGTCCGCCACCAGGGTCCGGTTCCGACTCCTGCGCCCTCCGGATCTTGTTTTCTATGTCCCATGTGACAGCCCCCACGATGCACGACCTGGGCAAGATGGTGTGAGCAACGTCTTCGGCGGCTTCCGGGGCAAATTGCCTGGAGAGGGCGTCGGGCAGGCCGTTCTTGGAGCCAGGCCTATATGTGATGCTGAACTTAAACCTTGCAAAGAACAGGGACCAACGCGCCTGGCGGGCATTCAGACGCTTGGCAGATCTTAGGTACTCCAGGTTCTTGTGGTCAGTGAGAACCACAAAAGGCAAGGCTGCCCCCTCCAGCCAGTGACGCCATTCTTGAAGGGCAAGCTTGATGGTAAGAAGCTCTCTGTCCCCCACGTCGTAGTTTCGTTCCGCCGGGGACAGGCGCCGAGAGAAGAAGGCGCAGGGTTGCTTGACTCCATTGGCTGGGGACCGCTGGGACAACACCGCCCCCACCCCCGTGTCCGAAGCGTCCACCTCCACAATGCACTGCAGCGCGGGATTGACCTGGCTGAGGACCCGGGAGGAGGAGAACTCCGTCTTCAGCGCCTGGAAGGCCGAAGCGGCCTCTTCAGTCCACCGGAACGGGGTCTTAGGAGAGGTGAGGCGGATCAAGGGCCCGACGATGGCTCCAAAGTTCGGGACAAAGCGGCGGTAGAAATTGGCGAACCCGATGAATTGCTGAACCTGTTTCCGAGAAGTTGGTGTGGGCCAATCCACCACCGCTTTGATCTTCGCTGGGTCCAGAAGCACCTGGTCATGGGAGATGACGAACCCCAGGAAGGAAGTTGTTTTGGCGTAGAATTCACATTTTTCCGCTTTGACATACAGACGGTTCTCCAGCAGTCTCTGCAGGACCCGCCTCACGTGGACCCGGTGTTCATCCCTGGACCTGGAGAATATGAGAATGTCATCCAGGTAGACGAATACAGACAGGCCGATGAAGTCCCGGAGGACGTCATTGATGAGGCGCTGAAAGACGGCTGGAGCGTTGGTCAACCCAAACGGCATCACGAGATATTCAAAATGACCGTTTGGGGTACGGAAGGCGGTTTTCCACTCATCTCCCTCCTGGATCCGGACGAGGTGGTAAGCGCTGCGGAGATCCAGCTTAGTAAACCAGGTCGCCCCCTGGAGGGAGTGGAAGGCAGTGTCCATAAGGGGCAGGGTGTACCGGTCCTTCTCCGTGATATCGTTGAGAGCTCGATAGTCGATACAATGACGAAGAGATCCGTCCTTCTTTCCCACGAAGAAGAACCCTGCACCTACTGGAGAGGAGGACGGTTGGATGATCCCAGCACTGAGCGACTCCTTTAGATAGCTGTTCATTGCCTCCTTCTCCGGCGCTGACAGACTATAGAGGCATCCTGAAGGTAAGGGCGCCCCCTGGCGGATGTTAATGGCACAGTCGTAGGGCCGGTGAGGAGGCAGAGACATCGCCTTGGACTTACTGAAAACAGCACCCAGGTCGGGGAACTCTGAGGGCACTAGGGTGAGATCCGGGGGTGCTGTGTCCTGAGCTGTGGGAGGCGAGGACAGGGCGCAGGCCGTGGATTGGAGGCAGGTACCCATGCAGAAAGTGCTCCACGCTGACACCTTCCCAGTCTTCCAGTCCAAGGCGGGGTTGTGGAGGCGGAGCCAGGGATAACCGAGGATGACAGGAGTTACTGAGGTGGGCAGGACGTAAAAGGAGATATCCTCCCAATGGTTTCCAGAGATGATCACCGGGACGGGGGATGTTTGGTGAGTTACTTTTCCCAGGGAAACTCAGGAGAGGTTAACCTGGGCGAGAGGAGTGTCGAGGGGGTGACAATGGATGCCCAGTCGGGTTGCCAGGCTTTGTGAAATAAAGCTACCCTCCGTGCCTGAATCCACCAGTGCATGTGTGAGGTGCCCAGTGAGGTTGTGACAGAAGCGGATGGGCAGCGTCAAATGTGTGAGGGGATTTAACCGATTAGCATCCGCGAGGCCCCCTACAGTGACTCGCGGACCACCTCGTTTGGCTTCTCCGGACAATGCTCCACCGTGTGCTGGCTACCTCTGCAATACATGCAGAGGCCCAGCTCACGACGGCGCTGTTTCTCCGCCAGGGGGAGCTTTGTCCAGCCCGTCACCATTGGTTCCGACTCCTCGGAAACCTCCGGCGGCGGCAATGCCAGGTGGCGAGCTTGGGGCAGACGTGCAGAGGCGCCCCGCGAGCGAGAAGGCTGCTTCCGCTCGGAGGCGCGCTCGCGCAGCCTGTTATCCAAACTGATGGTGAGAGAAATCAGCTCCGCCAGCGTCTCCGGGGTATCCCGTCCAGCCAGCTCATCCCTCAGACCAGAATTTAGGCTGCGGAGGAAGATGCCACAGAGCGCGCGCTCTTCCCAGCCAACTTCCTCCGCGGTAACCCGGAAGTCGATCGCGTAGTCGGCCGCCGATCGGCTCCCCTGTTGGAGTCCGAGAAGGCGGTTGACCTGGACACTGTCCAAACGCGAATGATCGAACACTTCCAGAAATTGTCGCACGAACTGGCCATAGGTGAGGGTGGCGTAGCTGGGCTTCACCATAATGCCGTAAGCCCAGGTAAGCGCATGACCCTCAAGGAGATTACCTATATAGCCAATTCTGCTATGGTCTGAGGGAAAATCTCCGGGAACGCGCAGAAACACGGACTCACACTGCATAATAAAACCCCGAGCTCCACCCAGCTTACCGCTGAAGCGAGCAGGAAAGGGGATTGGTGTGAGCCGTGTTGGCGCACCCGGAGCGGGCTGGACGGCCACCGGAGACGCAGGAGCCACGCCACCCGGACGAGCCGAGGGGAACGGCTGCTGGGGGTCCAAGCGGTCTAATCGGTTAGTAATGACTATTAATTGATTTAATATCACCTGTTGCTGATGAGCTATTAAATCCACCCGAGCCTCGAGGGTGGAAAGACGGCGTGCGAGCCCGCTGTCTGCCGAGCCGCTCTGCTGAAGCCGTACTGACATAATGCACGGCCCAGGAGACACACACGCAGGCTCAGGATAGATTTAACAGCTTTATTAGCAACAAGGAAGTGTATGGCTGCGTGTCTGTGGAGTAAGAATGTATTGGTGGTGGCGTCTGCGTCAGGCACGGGGGCAGGAGGCCGTACAGCCGGACAACCCTGTGGGAGAGAGCAGAGGGAGAAGGGTAACGGGCACCACACCAATACAGGGAATAATGATGATAGCTGGCTTACTTGGTTATGACAGGTGGCTGGCGTCGACAAGGGCGAGGCCCGGGAGACAGCGACCTGCGGTACCTGTGGCAGCAGCGTAGAGCCAACGGCGAGGTGAGGAAATCCGCCGCCGGGAATGTCCACCTGTGCACAGGGGAAGGCTAGAGGAGAGAGGTAAGGGGAGCTTACCCAAGAAATCTTCACTAGTCGGTTGAGATCCGTAGTAGCAAAGGGGCCAAAGTTGAGAGACGGATTCAGGCCGAAGCCCAGGGCAGAGTGGATTAAATACCTCACCGCTGACAAGGAGCAGGTGTGCGCGCGGCTGGCGCCGCTGATGAGCGGCGAGTCATAACACTCCTTATTGGTCCATGGAATACCCTTATTACACAAAGCCATTTTTGATAGAGAATAAATGAAAATAGCACAGCAATACACTGAAAATAAACCGCCAACAGTGGTTGCGCGCTGAGTAATGGCGGTCGTGAAGATTCTTTTTTTTTTTTTTTTCAAAAACTTTATTGAGAAGGTCGTGAAGATTCGGCAGAAGAGGAGGAGGAGAGGGGTGGTTACAACCTGACCAATCAGCGCCGGTTACGACCTGACCAATCAGTGGCGACCAGTCTGTTAACGTCACTACACGGCCCAGCTCAGCACTGCTGTACCCTGCCCTTGAGCGGGGCTGAGAATCGTGGCTGTTAAACCGTGTTGGGGCTAGTGGAAAAGCGTACAAAGCGTGCTGAGCCGTCCCGTGTCGCGCTAAAGCGTGCTAGTGGAAAAGGGTCTTAAGTGCAGTGACATATGAACTATATATGCCTGACAGGAAGGTAAAGTATCAGACCTTCCATATTAACTTATTGAAAGAGTTTCAGCAGCCTGGTCATCAGCAGCAGCAACCTGCTCTTCAGGAGACACATCAGCTCTTGATCTATGCGACGGAAGTGGATGAGGAGAAGGAACAGTCCTTTCCCACAAATGTGTCAGAGCCTTATTTATTTCAAGTGTCTCATTTGCAGGTGGATCAGCGGAGAGAGTTAGAGACATTACTGGATCCAGATTTGTTTCAGGAGAGACCTGGTTTCACCACGTTGGTACGTCATAAGATTTATTTGAAAGAGGAAACTGTTCCACGTAGAAAATCGTATAGGATCCCGGAACGATTGGTCCCAAAAATGAAAACAGAAATTGACTTGATGTTGCAGACCACGAATAGGTAAAGTGGATGCCATTCGGACCTACCTAGAGTGCGATCATTCATGGGAATGGTAGGATGGTATAGTAAGTTCATCCCCCACTTTGCTGAAAGAGCCGCAGTATTGACTGACCTCACTAAAGCTTCAGCACCGAATAAGGTAAAATGGACAGAGGAGTGTGACAGAGCGTTTGAGGATCTGAAGAGGGCTATTTCTAGGGAGAAGGTTCTGTACAGTCCAGACTTTGCTCGCCCGTTCATTTTACAGACTGATGCTTCAGGGGTTGGCATTGGAGCAGTACTTCTCCAGGAGGAGAAGGGAGAGAGACACCCAGTACTGTTCTTGAGCCATAAATTGCTGGACCAGGAGACAAGATACTCTACGGTTGAAAAAGAATGTCTTGCCATAAAATAGGCGATAGGGTCTCTAAAATATTATTTATTAGGGCATCATTTTTTGTTAGAGACAGATCATCGGGCTTTACAGTGGTTAGACAGAATGAAGGATGTGAACAGTCGTCTTACAGGGTGGTATGTGTCCCTCCAACCATATAGTTTTACTGTTCGGTATGTGGCAGGGAAAACCAACCTTGTGGCTGATAGCCTTTCTAGAATACATGACTCATAGAGTACTGTATTCTCGGGAAAGGGGGGAGGAAATGTGATGATGGGATGTCACCACTGTATGTCTGGTTGTATTGTGTGATTATGTTGTATCTGTATTGTTGTAATGTCTGTCTGATTGTTTGTTAAGATGCACATAGTAATTTAGGATTTGTCTTTGTTAATTTGAATGCCCTGGGAGATAATTAGTATGATTAAGAATTTGGTAAAATAATTGTTAAAGGATTTATTGCACATACCTTTGCCAACATGCTTCCTGTGCGTGTCCAGGCACAAGACTCCATTAGGGGTTGAGGGCCTTATATAGGACACCAGCAGGGCGCAAACATGTATGGTAAGTCAGAGGGGTGGTTTAATATTTGTAAATAGGGGTTTAAGTTATTTATTGAACTATTTATATTACTATTTATTGTATGTTATTTATATTTATATTGTGTATGTTTGGGGAAAGTATTTATGTATTTTTAGATGTTAGTGGGTATGTGTTTAGAATAGGAATGATGACTGTTTTACCTGGGATTATGGTAGGGGCTAATCACCTCTAATTATCTCGTCCATTATATAACAGGTGTGAGATATCGAGTGAGATGTTGTATTTGATGATATTGGATTGCATGGCATTGTATTGCTGATTGCAAAGTGCTTTATTGCTTGATATGCTTCTTGGCTGAGGAAGTACTTTTTGTTTTGGAAAGACTGTGTCAGATGATTTTCCTGAGAGAATGGAGATTACTTGTAAGTTAAAATAAATTGGATTAACTGAAAAGAAGATTTTTGCCTCGCCTTCTCTTGCCACACGTTCACAGCCGGACTCTCCTCTCCAGTATTTTGGTATAGACCTTCCCAGGAAGGCTGAGGAGTGTGATCCCTCTAAAGTTGGAGCACACCCTCCGGTCCCCTTTTTTGAAGAGAGGAACCACCACCCCAGTTTGCCATGTCAAAAGCACTGCCCCTCCATGCAATGTTGCGGAGGTGTGTCATCCATGACAGCCCTACAACATCCAGGGCCTTGAGGTACTTATGGCGAATCTCGTCCACCCCCTGGGGCCCGGCCACCAAAGAGATTTTTAACCACCTTGGCGACCTCAGCCCCTGTGATAGGCAAGTCATCCCCCTTGTCCACAAGCCCTACTTCCTCTGTGGAAGGTGTATCAGTTGGATTGAGGAGATCCTCAAAGTATTCCTTCCACCGCCCAACGATATCCCTAGTCGGAGTCAACAGCACCCCATCCACACCATATACATTGTGGACAGGGAGCTGCTTCCCCCTCCTGAGCCGCCGGACAGTTTGCCAGAATCTCTTCGAAGCTGACCGAAAGTCTTGTTCCATGGCCTCACCGAACTCCTCCCATACCCGAGTTTTTGCTTCAGAAACCACCTGAGCTGCACTTCGCTTGGCCTGCCGGTACACCTCAGCTGCTTTGGGAGTCCCACAAGCCAACCAAGCCTGATAGGACTCCTTCTTCAGCTTAATGGCCCCCCTCACCACTGGTGTCCACCACTTGGTTCGGGGGTTTCCAAGCAGCTCTGGGCCGCTGCTTAAACAATAGAGGTGGAGAACATGGCCCATTCAGACTCCATGTCTCCAGACTCCCTCGGAATGTGGTTGAAGTTCTTCCAGAGATGGAAGTTGAAGACCTCCCGGACAGGAGCCTCAGCCAGACATTCCCAGCACACCCTCACTATACATTTGGGTCTACCAGGTCTGAATGGCTTCCTCCCCTGCCATCGGATCCAACTCACAACCAGGTGGTGATCAGTTGACAGCTCTGCACCTCTCTTTACCGGAGTGTCCAAGACATACGGTCGCAGGTCTGATGACACAATAACAAAATCGATCATCGACCTGCGGCCTCGGGTGTCCTGGTGCCAGGTGCACATATGGACACCCTTATGCTTGAACATGGTGTCTGTTATGGGCAAACTGTGGTTAGCACAGAAGTCCAGTAACTGAACACCACTCGGGTTCAGATCGGGCAGGCTGTTCCTCCCAATCACCCGTTTCACTGTCATTGCCCACATGCACATTGAAGTCCCCCAGTAGGACAATGGAGTCTTCAAGAGGAGCACCCTCCAGCACCCCAGTCACAGACTCCAAAAAGGGTGGTACTCTGAACCATCATTTGGTGCATAGGCACAAATGATGGTCAGGACCCGTTTCCCAACCCGAAGGTGCAGGGAAGCAACCCTTTCGTCCACTGGGGAAAACTCCAATATAGAAGCAGCAAGGTGGGGGGATACAAGAATAACCACCCCTGCTCATCGCCTCTCGCCCGGGGAAACTCCAGAGAAGGCCAAGCTCCAGCCCCTCTCCAGGAGACTAGTTCCGGAACCGGAGCTGTGTGTTGAGGTGAGGCCGACTATATCTAGCCGGTATCTCCCAACCTCACGCACCAGCTCAGGCTCCTTCCCCACCAGAGAGGTGGCATTCCACGTACCAAAAGCCAGTTTAGAAAGCCTGGGATTAGTCTGCCAAGGTCTCCTCCGCCTTTGACCGCCACCTGATCCACATAGCACTGGAACCCCATGATCCCTCCTGCAGGTGGTGAGCCCACTGGAGAGTGGACCCATGTAACTCCTTCGAGCTGAGCCCGGCCAGGTCTCATAGGAGGAAACCCAGCCACCAGATGCTAGCCATCAAGCCCCTCCCCCAGGCCTGGCTCCAGGGTGGGGCTCCGGAAACCCCATACCAGGTGGGGTACACCGAATCCTTGTTCTAGTATTCATCATGATAGTCTGTTTGGATCGTTCTTAGTCTGGCCCTTCACCCAGGACCAGTTTGTCTTGGGTGACCCTATCAGAGGCAAATTGCCCCGGACAACATAGCTCCTGGGATCACTGGGGGACACACAAACCCCCCACCATGATAAGGTGACGATCCATGAGGGTGATTTTGATACATTTTTAAATGTACCAATTTATGGCCATTTAATGGAATGACAACTTCCAAATTAGGCATTTATACTCAACAAACTTAACATTAATCACTCTCATTTTTAAGTATGTTTATATGCACATAGGGGAATTTTTTTCTTTTTTTGTGTTGAGTATTTTCTTTACCTAGACAATCCATTTACCTGAAAGGTGTGGCATATCAAGATGCTATTTTAACACTGCTGCGTGAGGCATCTTGGATCCGTGATTCATGCATCATTATTTAAGCTGTCACTGCACATCATTTTATGGGGTATTTCATATTTTGAGGGCTGCAGCTCTGTATTGCAAATTTTGAGTGTAAAAGAACAATCAAAATGTACAGTTTTAGCTTGAAAAAAAAAAGACATTTAACCAGTTTTGAACTATGGCCACATTCAAAAACATGCATGGTGGTGGAGTGGTTAGCATTGCCTCACAATAAGAAGATTGTGGGTTCATATCCACCAGCCACCACAGCCTATCTGCATGGACTTTACATGTTCTTCCCACGCTTGTGTGGGTTTACCCCGGGTGCTCCACTTTCCTCCCACATTCCAAAAACATGAAAGTTAGGTTAACTGGAGACTAAAGTGGCCCTAGATGTGAATGTTGAAAGGATAGGTGTTGCTCCATGGATGCCCTGGAATTCACCTCTGGGATTAATAAAGACAAACAAACTTGATTACTATCAGTCGGCAACAACTTACAAAATTTATGGCACACATGGTGTTAGACCATTTACATTCTTTATGTGGTATAGATGTCATGGTCTGGTGAGCGCGCCCCCCCTCCTTCCCGTTTCTCCTCTTCAGGTAATCAACGCACCTGGGAGATTGGATGCACCTGCTGCCTCTGCTCGGCCAGCGCTTATTAGGACCATCTCTTCAGTGCCTCAGCGCTGGCTCGTTTGGGTATACTGCCTCGCAGCAAAAACATAGCAAGTATTGTTTTATGTTAACAGTGACATTTACGCACTCACCTTTCTCTGTTTTTGTCTCTTTGTTCTCAGGTTGCTGCCACCAGTGCGGGTGCATCTTCGGGGACTGTGTGCGCTCACCTGCCTCATCATCCACACTCAGCTGCAACCGTTCTCCACCCAGTCAGGCACCATTGGCCCAATCCCATTCCATCTCACAACCCACTTCATCCTGCTGGTTTGTCTCTCCCCGCTGGGGTCCCTGCCGGTTCTTCTGTTCGGCCCATGTAAGTGGTATTTGGGCTTGCCATCTCCCTGTCTCATTTCCTCCTCTCACAGCTCTCGTCTCTCTCTCCACAGGCTACTTCTTCTGGCGAGTGACATTTTCTGTAGCTGTGCTCCATACCTTTGAGATTTAATAAAGATTCTCAGACGTGTTTTCTTTTGTCTGGAGTGTTCCTTTGTTGTTGCATTCTGCACGTGAGCTGTCAGCCTATTAATCATGACAGAACGAGCTAGCCCTAACCCCGGCTCAGCGAGTGCAGCAGCATCAGAGCATTCTGCTCTGGATCGCTTAGATGCGACAGAGAGACAGGTGGCCATGCTCACTGAGCAGCTGCAGACTATTACGCAGCAGTTGGGCATGGTCACCGAGCATTTGGTTAACATGGCTCCCCTGGGTCCTCCCATTCCTCCTGCTCCTGTTGTTCAAACAACCATTCACTATACTACTTCAATTTCCACACCTGCTCCGTATGCGGGGGAGGTGGGGAAATGTAAGGAGTTTTTGTGTCAGGTGCAGCTATATCTGGGGCAGTTGGGGGGGGGGAGTACCCAAGCAACTCCACAAAAATTTATTTCATAACTCTCTTGCTTCGGGACCGGGCCCTTAGTTGGGCACGGTCCATTCTCGAAAGCCCAGAGGGGGCTGCTTCCACGTTTGAGCAATTTGTGGTCGAGTTCACCTGTGCTTTTGACCATACGGAGAGTCAGGGGAACATCATAAGCCGCCTCCTGTTTCTCCGCCAGGAGACCTAGTCTGTGGCCAAGTTCTAAGTGCAGTTTCAGGTCAAAGCAGTGGACTCGGGGTGGAACGAGGTTGCGTTAGGCAACGCGTTTCTCCACGGTTTAAACTCTCACCTCCGCGATGACCTGGCAGTTTATGCAGTCCCCGACTCTTTGGACGGTCTTATCGATCAGGCTGTTGGGTTAGACAACCGTTACCATGAGCACGAGAAGGAGCAACTGTCATGGCCGCCAGTCTGTTGCACCTGTGTGCGCACCTGCCTGCCATCTTCCTCTGCCTATTTATACCATCAGGTCCAGTGCTCGGCGCGGAGTAGTCTGTTTCTCTACCCAGAAACCTGCTACGCCAACCTTCAAGGTTCCCAGCCTCGCTGTGTGCTTCCACATTGGCTTCCAAGCCATCGCTACTCCTTGTCCGGGCCTGCGCCTTCCGGACCAACCATCTTCCAAGTAAGCCACCACTATTCCTCCTCACTCTGTCAGCTTCCCCTGTGCACAGGCGGAGATCCATCCGTGGCGCCGGACCCCTCTCTCCCTGGCGGTGGATTCATCTGCCTCCCACACCGGCATTCAGCTCTCCGGCCACCTGCGGGCACTATCCTCCTGGATGCAGCTTCAGCGCTAACCTGGGCTACTCTCTACCATCTCAGACAGTAAGCACTATTTCATCTGAAGTGCCTTCCAGGCCTAAAACTGCTATTAACGCCCTCTGTCTCTCCCTAGGGTTGCCAGGTCGTATGGTGCTCTGCTTGCCCCAGCTGATTTGCCTGCTGACACTACACTTACATAACCCTGCATACACGCACCCACTCACGTCCACTATATCAATAAAATGGTTAATTGTATCTGCCTTGAGTCGTGTCTGCTTTGTGGGTCATTAGAACCGTGTCAGCAACAGTCCTCCTCTCACCCGTCCACCGTGTGGGTGCCCACCCCGGCTACTGACACAGGAGGTGTTTGTTGTTCTTCCGAGCCGATGGAGCTCTGTCGGTTTCGGCTGACCAACGAAGAGCGTTGGCGGAGAAGAAGGACTGTCGTGTGCATGAACTGGGGTTCTATGAAGCAGAGAGTGGACGGCTGCCCCCTGGCGCCAAAAGACGCAGCTCGTCAGTAACCCTGGGGGGGTCTGGCGGGCAGGACCAAATCTAATCCCCCCGGTATTTTCTCTATTTCAGCCCTCGTCCAGTTATGGGGGTCAAGAGGAGGGCTATGGTGTTAATGGATGCGGGGCAGAGGAGAGTTTCATCTCCTCCCAGCTCATGCGGGACATGGGTATTCCCACTCATAAATTGCCCACATCTCGTAACGTCACCACTATATTTGGTCAAAAGATCGCTGTAGTCACTGAATGCATGGCAGCCATTGCAGTCCTTCTTTCCGGGAACCATGGGGAGGAGCTTTCGTTCTTTGTCTTTCCAAATTCATCCTCCTCACTGGTCCTTGGTTACCCGTGGCTCCGGACGCATAACCCCATAAAAAATTGGGTACAAAACTCCATCTCCTCCTGGAGCCCGTACTGTTTGGCTTCTTGTCTGAGTTTGGCCAAGTGTTCATCTTCTCTCCTCATCTCCTCTCCTCTGGCTGAGCCGCCGGACCGCAGCCTCATCCCTGAGGTCTATCACAACCTTGGGGAGGTCTTCAGCAAGTCTAGAGTGTTGTTGCTTCCTCCTCACCGCTCTTATGACTGTGCTGTTGAACTCCTTCCAGGGGCGCAGTTGCCGTCAGCCGGCTCTATAGTATTTCGGGCCCCAAGAGAGAGGCAATGGAGAGATACATTAAAGACTCTCTGAGCACCGGCCTAATTTGGCCATTTTCGGCTCTGCTCGGAGCAGGTTTCTTTTTTGTTGGAAAAAAGGACGGGTCATTGCATCTGTGCATTGACTACTGGGAATTAAATGCAATCACAGTAAAGGACAAATATCCTCTGCCCTTGATCAACTCCACGTTTGAGCTCCTTCAGCACTCGGGTGTTCACCAAATTAGATCTCTGCAACGTATACCACTTAATCCATATTCACGAAGGAAATGAGTGGAAGATGGCATTTAAGAACCACCTGGGACAATTTGAATATTTGGTCATGCCGTTTGGGCTCACTAACGCCCCCGCCGTCTTCCAGCGGCTCATTAACGATGTCCTTCATTATATGGTTAACCAGTTTGTTTTTGTCTATTTGGATGGCATATTAATCTTTTTCCGTTCGCCAGAGGAACATGAGGTCCATGTTAGGGCCGTTTTACAACGGCTCTTGGAGAACCAGCTCTACGTTAAAGCCGAGAAGTGTGAGTTCTCCACCAATTCCACCTCCTTCTTTGGTTTCATAGTGGCTGAAGGGGAACTGATCGCCGACCCAGCCAAGGTGAAGGCTGTGCGCGATTGGCCAACACCCCACTCCCGTAGGGAGCTTCAGTGCTTCCTAGGGTTTGCGAATTTCTATCGCAGGTTCATTCGGAACTACAGTGGGGTAGCACAGCCTCTTATACAGCTGACCTCTGTTAAGGAGCCATTTCGCTGGTCCTAGGCAGCTGAGCAGGCTTTTACAAAATTAAAAGACCTGTTCTCTGAAACACCCATCTTGGCACAGGTCGACCCTCAGCTCCAATTTATCCTCGAGGTGGATGCTCCCAACTCGGGGGTTAGGTGCCATTCTTTTGCAGCGCTCATCCTCTGACCAGAAGCTCCCCCCGTGAGCGTTTTTCTCTTGGCGGCTCACGCCAGACGAGAGGAATTACAACATAGTGGATAGAGAGCTCCTGGCCATTAAATTGGCTTTGGAGGAATTGAGACATTGGTTAGAGGGGGCTATTCACCCCATAGTCGCGTGGGCCGACCACAAAAACTTAGAGCATCTACAGTTGGCCCGCCAACTTAATGCCAGGCAGGTCCGCTGGGCCTTGTTTTTCAATAGGTTCAATGTTACCATCACCTATCTGCCGGCCTCTCGGAATACCAAACCGGATGTGCTCTTCCACCAGTTTGATTTTGAGCAGGTAGGGCCCGTGCCCCTTCCCCAGCCTATTGTCCCTTCTTTCTGTATCATCAGAGCCCTTACCTGGGACATTGAGTGGAAGGTCCGAACCAGCAGGATGCCCCCATAACCGCTTGTTCATTCCTGCCGCCCTCCGCATTGACGTCATCCACTGGGGCCACACCAGCAGCTTCACCTGCCACCCTGGGATTGCTTGCACTATCAATCTAGTCCGGCGGGCGTTCTGGTGGCACACACTGTGGTGGGACATGCAGGAGTACGTCAAGGTGTGCTAAATCTGCGTTCGAGGCAAGGCTGACTCCTCTCCCCCTGCTGGTCTCCTGCATCCCTTACCTGTCCCTGGTTGCCCGTGGTCCCACATCGCTCTCGATTTTGTTACTGGACTCACCTCTCTCCCACGGGAAGTTGGTCATCCTCACCATCATCGACCACTTCTCCAAGGCCGCTCACTTGGTTGCCCTGCCTAAACTTCCTCTGCCTCAGAGACTGCCGGGCTGCTCACCTCTCATGTTATCTGACTGCATGGCATCCCCTGTGATATCATGTCTGACCAGGGCCCCCAGTTCATGTCCCAAGTCTGGAAGTCTTTTTGTCGCACGCTTGGGACCACTGTCAGCCTCACTTCAGGAAATCATCCACAGAGCAACGGGCAGGCTGAGCACACCAACCAGTCCTTGGAGGCCACCCTCAGGTGTGTAGCAGCTGAGAACGCTTCTACTTGGAGCACGCACCTGATTTGGGTGGAGTACGCCCATAACTCAGCCGTCTCCATTGCCATGGGGCTCACCCCTTTTGAGGCCTTGATGGGATATACCCCTCCTCTGTTGCCTATGGCCGAGAGGGAGGTTGCGGTGTTGTCCGTGGGGGCCCATGCTCACCGTTGTCACCACATTTGGAGGTCCATCCGTGCCGCCCTGACCCGTTCGTCTGCGCGTAGTGGCCAGGTGGCCAACCGGAAGCGGGTCCCCACCCCCAAGTACGCCATGGGGCAGCAAGTCTGGCTGGTGGTGGACCAGATCTCTCTGAAGACGGGCTCTAAGAAGCTGTCCCCCCATTTTTTGGGACCCTACCCCATCACCAGGGTGATCAGCGACACCATGGTCTGGTTGAAGCTCCCATGGACCCTGCGAGTGCACCCGACCTTCCACGTCTCCAACATCAAGCCTATTTCCATCAGTCTCTTCTGTCCTCCCCTGAAACTGTCTCCTCCTCCCCAGACACTCGACAGCCACACCACCTTCTTGGTCCAGCGGAACCTGGACGCTCACCGTCGGGGTCGGGGCCTGCAGTACCTGGACCACTGGGAGGGCTATGGCCTGAAAGAATGTTCCTGGATCCCCAGGTCACACTTTCATGACAAGGAGATGGTCTGAACCTACCATCGAGCCCATCAAGAGAAGCCTAGTGGACTGCCAGGAGGCGCTCCTTGGGGGGGGGGGGGCACTGTCATGGTCTGGTGAGCACATGCCCCCTCGTTCCCGTTTCTCCTCTTCAGGTAATCAACGCACCTGTGAGATTGGATGCACCTTGCTGCCTCTGCTCAGCCAGCACCATTATTTGCACCATCTCTTCAGTGCCTCAGTGCTCACTCGTTTGGGTATACTGCTTCGCAGTGAAAACGTAGCAAGTATTGTTTCATGTTAACAGTGAAGTTTACGCACTCACCTTTCTCTGTTTTTGTCTCTTTGTTCTCAAGGTTGCTGCCACCAGTGCGGGTGCATCTTCGGGGACTGCATGCGCTCACCTGCCTCATCATTCACACTCAGCTGCAACCGTTCTCCACCCGGTCAGGCACCATCGGCCCAATCCCATTCCATCTCACAACCCGCTTCATCCTGCTGGTTCGTCTCTCCCCGCTGGGGTCCCTGCCGGTTCTTTTGTTCGGCCCACGTAAGTGGTATTTGGGCTTGCCATCTCCCTGTCTCGTTCCTCCTCTCACAGCTCTCGTCTCTCTCTCTACAGGTCACTTCCTCTGGTGAGTGACGTTTTCTGTAGCTGTGCTCCGTATCTTTGAGATTTAATAAAGATTCTCAGACGTGTTTTCTTGTGTCTGGAATGTCCCTTTGTTGTTGCATTCTGCACGTGAGCTGTCAGCCTATTAATCATAACAGAAGATCTAATTATTTATACAGTTTACTTACTCAGTTGGCGATTCCTGTTGGTGTAGTTTGCAGCAAATTATCCCACAGTTGACAATGTAGTACTGGAGCATTTCATGACACAAAACTTTGTTTACACCACAACTTTGACTAACTGCATCACTCCTTCATTTTCATTCTGTTGACCAGTGGGCCCCAACCTTTTTTGTACCAGGGACTAGTTTCATGCAGGAACATTTTCCCATGGAGTGGATAGAGGCGTGTGGGTTCCAATAACAAAAACCTTAGTCAGTATATAGTATGTAATCTGAATGCAACAATTACACTTTATATTAGGCATTTACAGAAATTATTATACTACAATACTAATGCATCCGGAAAGTATTCACAGCGCTTCACTTTTTTCACATTTTTTATGTTACAGCCTTATTCCAAAATTGATTAAATTCATTTTTCCCTCAAAATTCTATACACAATACCCCATAATGACAACATGAAAAAAGTTTTTTTTTTTTTATTTTTGCAAATTTATTAAAAATAAAAAACTAAGAAATCACATGTACATAAGTATTCACAGCCTTTGTCATGGAGCTCAAAATTGAGCTCAGGTGCATCCTGTTTCCACTGATTATCCTTGAGATGTTTCTACAGCTTAACTGGAGTCCACCTGTGGTAAATTCAGTTGATTGGACATGATTTGGAAAGGGACACACCTGTCTATATAAGGTCCCACAGTTGACATTGCATGTCAGAGCACAAACTAAGTATGAAGTCAAAGGAACTGTCTGTAGACCTCCGAGACAGGATTGTCTCGAGGCATAAATCTGGGGGAAGGGCACAAATAAATTTCTGCTGCTTTGAAGGTCTCAATGAGCACAGTTGCCACCATCATCTATCTATAAATGCAAGAAATCTCTGTCTGTTTGTGTGTGTTCCTCACATATCTCTCAAGCCGTTCATCAGACTGGCTTAAGATTTTAAACATGCTTTCTACAGGTTACGAGGTGTGGATCCCTGAATGTGGAGTCGCTCAGTCAAAATATGTCATTTTTTATCAACAACGGTTTAGCCACGCTCTGTGACCGCTCTGTGTCTTCATGTTCTGGCTTCAACAAGTGTGGGCGGGGTTTCAAATTGACTCCGTGCTCATTGGATAATATGCAGCATCACGACCACGCTGATTGGATAACACACAGCATCACACCCTGTCAGTCACCACAGCGCTTCGTAAACAAAGATTTTATAAGTGCTATCCCCGAGTATGGAGTCATTCAGTCAAAATACATTGCGTAGGTCTAATGGATAATTTGGCATGGAGAACAAGAAGTGGGGGGGCACTGACGGGGATCCGTGGTGCCACAAAGGACATCACTGGCACATGGGTAAAGCAGCAGCCGAGACTTCTTTTAAACACTGTCCAACTGGGCGCTCCATGATCGTTCGCAGGGAGGCACGCTCAGCCTGCCCGGTCAGTGGTAGATGACAGTCCCCACTGCTGCTTCAGTGTGGAGCGGAATGACCAGAACAACTGCATATTGCATGCAGACACATATGCATGCTTTGACTAAATGACAACAAGATGCAAAAATGCCCAAATAACGAAGTAAATAATTTTTTTAAAAATATTTACAGACAAATGGGCAACACTGATGCATAAGTTGCAGCCAAACGGCTCAATCTCCTGTTTGTGTGTGTGTGTGTGTGTGTGTGTGTGTGTGTGTGTGTGTGTGTGTGTGTGTGTGAGAGAGACAGAGAGAGAGAGAGAGAGAGAGAGAGAGAGATTTGATTTTTAAAAGATCTTTAATAAACACACTTGTCCATCAGTCAATACAATTTCTATATCATGCTATGTTACACAGAAAATTAATCCCCCAAAAAACGCCCCAAAAAAAGCTGTCCATCATGAACTGAACAGAGGACATTCTCCAGGGACCAGAGGGTCCTGAAACCTTCCACATCCCCATTCCCCATAAAAAACTGAAAGTCCAGCCTGATTCTGGCTTTAAGTAGCCTCACAAATAAAATTTTGACATCAACATCATTCTCAACATTTTCAAGTTTTCTTCTCCGGCTTACATAGATAGCCAACTTTGCCTGTCCTAAAACAAAGTTCAGTAGTTGACACTTCTGCTTAAAACGACGATTGTACATAAAACCACAAATGAAAACCTGCTTAGAGAAAACTTCCTTAAAAAAATGAAAAAGTTTTGTGAGAAGTTCAAAGAGGCCACTCAGGCGCTGACATTCAATAAAACAATGAAAAACAGTCTCCCTAGAGGAACAAAAAACACACTGATCACTGACACTGCTGTTAATCACAGAAACAAAAGCATTGACAGCTATAATACCATGCAGGACCCTCCACTGTAAGTCTCCATGTCTCTTAGGGAGAGGGGCTTTGTAAAGAGCCCTCCAGGCAGGCCGATGCCCTTTTCCTAGTTTAAAATAGGCTCTCCAAGGAGTGTCCACACAGGTGTTCAATCGGTCCTTGTTGAGTGCCATCACCACCAGTCTGTAGAGTGCCTTACCACTGGCTCCTCCAAAGTCCACACCAGTGGGAGCACAGAATGCCAGTAAGGAGCAAGGAGCGACGTCAAAGTCCATATAGAGCGTGAGAGAGGGAAAGGGGTCAGTGCTTTCTGGCTGCAGCGTGCCATTGCTAAAGTCTAAGAGTAGGGAGTGCTCAAGTCCATGAAGCTCCTGTTTCCAGTGTGCAAGAAGACCATCGATGAAACGAATCGACCTGACACCAAGATGAGCTGCTAAAGCTGAGGCGTTGTTGAGGCCAGGACCAGCCAGTTCCACCACTTGCTTCAGAGTGAGAATGTTCCTGGAACACAGCCTATCAAGGAAGGTCCTTCCAACTCCCGGCAGGACACCAAGGCGACCACCAAAAACCAGCGGCTCCCTCAACAACCAGTAGAGGGAATCGCATGGCCCTCTTTGTTTTTTAAAAAGAGTCCACACTGAAAAGAGACTGCGGTAAAAACTGGGTAAAGACAGTGCATTAGAGTTCTTAAAATCCATTAAAAACACAGGGAGGTCTAGCCCAAGCCCAAGGACTCTCTGTAAAATAACACAGGCCAAAGGCCTCCATACCAGGTCCTGGGGGCCCGTCAGCAGTCTCTGTATGAAAGTCAGTCTAAAAGCAGCACCTCTACTAGCTAAATGAATCACTCCTTGCCCCCCCTCCTCTTTGGGAAGAAATAACAGGGCTTGAGGAACCCAGTGGAGTCCACCCCCCCAAAAAAAGTCCACCAAAACAGACTGAATTTTGGACAACAAACCAGCAGGGGGGTCCATGCACATGAGGCGGTGCCACAGGGATGAGGAAACAAGATTATTTAAAATGAGCACTCTTCCTCTAAAAGATATTCTTGGCATTAGCCACTTCCACTTGTTTAGTCTCCCGTTAATCTTCTCTATGACCCCATCCCAATTTTTTTGCTCAAACTGCTGATTTCCAATAAAGACGCCAAGATACTTAAAACCTCCTTTTTTCCAAATCAACCCACCCGGCAGCGTAAGCTGATTTTCTAGTTTCTCCCCCACCATCAGAGCCTCGCTTTTTCCCCAGTTTATCTTTGCAGAGGAAAGTTGGCCAAAAAGATTGACACTCCTAACCAGAACGTCAATGTCACTCTGCTTGTTTAGCAGAATGACTACATCATCTGCATAGGCCGACAGCTTGAACGTGGTGTCACAGCCAGGAAAAGTAACTCCTGATAGATCCCTTCTCAGGCAGTGAAGCAAAGGCTCTATGGCGAGGGAGTACAGCATCCCTGAGAGAGGGCAGCCCTGCCGAACCCCCCTCTGGACTTTTAAAGGGGCAGACAGGCCCCCATTTATCTTCAGCACACTCTCAATGTCACTGTACAAGACCCGTATCCTGGCTATGAAGCCTGGGCTGAACCCAAAAGCTGTTAAAACTGTCCATAAATATTGGTGTTCAACCCGATCAAACGCCTTTTCCTGGTCAATTGAAATCAAACCAGTTTCTACCGCCAATGAACCAGAGACCTCCAAAATATCCCGAATTAAAGTGACGTTGTCACTAATCAGCCTGCCAGGCACACAGTAAGTCTGGTCTACATGAATGAGCTCGCTCATCACCTTTCTCAGTCTTCGGGCCAGAGCTTTTGAGAGAATCTTGTAGTCCGTGCAGAGCAGAGAGACTGGCCTCCAGTTCTTTAGGCTCTGGAGGTCCCCCTTTTTCGGCAACAGTGTGATGATGGCCCTCCTGCAGGTCGTGGGTAGGGTCCCCCTTTCCAAGCTATCTTGGAGAACCTCCAGCAGGTCTGGACCAAGCAGGGGCCAGAATTCCTTAAAAAAGTCCACAGAGAGACCATCTATGCCTGGTGATTTTCCATTCTGGAGGCTCATTAGCGCCGTATGCAGCTCAGACAGAGACAGTGGAGCATCCAAGCCAGCAACAAGATCCTCTGAGAGCACTGGAAGACCATCAAGGAAAACCTGGCCCAGTGCCGTGTCCTCCCTCCACTCTGCTCTAAACAATTCACTGTAAAAGCTAGCAGCGTGTTTCCTGATCTCTGCTGCTGTGGAGATTGTTCTCCCGTCATCGCCCAACAAGGAGTGAATGAGCTTTCTCTGTCCATTTTTCCCCTCCAGTCCAAAAAAGTACTGGGAGGGCGAGTCCATCAGAGCTACATCCATGTAGCGTGAGCGGACCAGAGCACCCTGTGCGGTGACCCCTAGCAAGCTAGCCAAGGCTGACCTTTTTGACTTGAGAGCCTCTAAGTGCTCCTGTTTTCCTGTAGAACTGAGCAACTCCTCTAGTTCTACCACCTCAGTCTCCAGAACTTTCAAGGATTGGGTCAAGCTACGAGTGACATTTTGAGTGTACTGTTGGCAGAGTTGTTTTATCTGGGCCTTACCAAAATCCCACCACAATTGGAGAGAACTAAAAGAGGGTTTTTGTTCCCTGTGTGACTTCCAAACATCATGAAAAACCTCTTTAAAAAACACATCATTTAAAAGTGTATTGTTAAAATGCCAAAAAGCACTCTTACACTTTACATTTTCAATAAACACAGAACAAAACAGCAGGCAGTGATCAGTGAAACCAACAGGACAGATACAACTATTTTTAAAAACACTCATTTGATGTTTAAAATCATAAAAACGGTCTAACCTAGCCATAGATAAAAGGTTATCTTTGACATGGCTCCAGGTGTACTGCCTCTGGTCCCCATGATGTGATCTCCACACATCGGCCATTTCATGTGTTTTCACCAGTTCTCTCAGCCTATTGGCAGAAGCAGGGTGAGGCTCCTGATGGTTCCTGTCTAGTCTGTGGTTTAATGTACAGTTAAAATCACCCCCCAGAAATAAAAAACTATTTGGATCACAGGACTTAACCGTATCCGAAAGCACGTCAAAGACCCTGATCCTCTCTGCTCTCTGTGTTGGCACATACACGTTTATAAAAACGAAGTTCACGTTTTCAAACTGTACCTTTAATAAGAGGAAATGACCTCTCACCACCTCTTCTACCTCATAAGAGACAGGCACACAACCCCTAGAGAAAAGTACAGCCACCCCCCCACTGCTACTGGATTTGTGGCTAAAAAAAATGCAGCCATCCCACTCTTTTCTCCAATGGCTCTCAATGTCCACAGTGCTGTGAGTCTCCTGGACCATCAGCACGTCAAGTTTCTTTAAATTAAAAAGCTTGTATAAAGAGGCCCTTTTTACATCATCCCTGGCCCCATTAATATTGAGAGTGCCAATTCTAAGGTGGGGCATTAAAAAGGATAAAAATAGGGTACAGTAAAAAAAACACACACATAGCATAAAAGGGAAGAAACAAACTAAGAGTCAACATGACTGTTAGTAATTTGTGATTTCAGTTTGACAACCAGTTTCTTTAAACGAAAAATTTCCTGATCAGTAAAAGTCTCATTCCCATCATTCAGTTTCATCAGCTTGCGAGCTGATGCCACAAATAACTCCAGATCTGGAAAGTAATTTTCCACTTTCACAGCTCTGCTCCCCTTGGTCACCTGGAGAAATTGCCTAATTTTGGAAAAACAATAGGAGCTTTGCCCCTCCTGCGTCTGCGTCTGCATCATTTCAGACTCAGCTCCACTTTCGTCAGAGACGCTCTCATCTAGTAAATCTAACTTCCCAACCCTACTAGATTTAGCAGAGCTCTGTAAGTTTTCAGCACTTTTTCTTTTTTGTGCAGCTTTAAAAGGATCCTCTTCAGCAAAACTACATTCCTGCATTTCTTCATGAACTGCAACGTTTGTCATGCAGTGTTTGCTCTGTGTGTCCCCTACAGCCTCAAACCGCTCCTCCCCCGCCTGCAAAGTCTGTTCATTCACGTTCCTTCGTTTAACTGCACTTTTACTTACACCCTCCACCTGTTTACCCCGGGCGACAGGCTCGTCACAATGATCAGAGCTGCCGCCAGACAGAAATTCCCCACCATCACTGTTTGGGGGGGCAACTACCGCGCCCGCCGCGGCCACCCCAGCAGAGGCGGCCGCGGCCGCCCCAGCACAAGGGGACGCGGACGCGGACGCGGACGCCCCCGCAGAAGTAGAAGCGGACGCGGAAGCGGACGCGGCCGCAGCCGCGGCCGCGACCGCCCCAGCAGAAGCGGGCGCCGCAGCGGCATCCGCCGCACCGCATGTAGCGCTACCCTCCGGACCACCAGAAACAGCGGCGTCACCTTTCTTACCGCCAGTGCTCTTTGTGTTCGCCTTTTCAGGACATGACCTAATAAGATGGCCTTCTGCGCCACACGCAAAACACTTCATGGTTTCAGATGTTGCAAACACCAAGTAGCTAAAGCCGTCAATCCTGAAATTAAAAGACGCATTCAGTTCAGCAGAGCTGTCTTTCAACACCATGAAACACTGCCTCCTGTGACATACAACATGCTTCAGCAGGGGTGATTTACTTCCCAGAGAGACCATTCTGATAGGGGACACAACCTGGCCAAAACGGGACAACTCTCTAATCAGCTGATCATTTTTAACGAAAGGAGGAGCGTTTGAGATGGTGATCCTCCTAGACGGATTCGCCAGCGGTAAAACGGGAGTAAAAGTGTCACCTAGGACCACTCCCTGTGCCACCACCTGATCAGCTTTCTCAGTCGAATCCAGAAAGATCACAATTGCGCTGTTCATCCTCGATGCTGATTTTATGCTGCCATGCCCAACCACCTGTCCTACAGCGAGGCTGGCCTCCTCCACAGAACAGGGAACTGTCAGGAGGATTCTCACACCATGACGCCGGGTTAAGCGCTCAAACTCCACACCACCATCAATCACCGGCATGATGCCGGCCGGGAAAAACCGGCAGCAGAAGCTACCGTTCCCCAACACACTCACACCCCAACACACCCACACTCAACCCACTATATTAAACACACACACCTCAAACACACAAGATAGAGAAAAAGTTAGAAAATACAAAGTTTAAAGTACTCACTCGACACCACTCCACACCCCTGCTCCCACAAACGCCCACGCATGCGCACGAGAGAGAGAGAGAGAGAGAGAGAGAGAGAGACTTTTTTAAAAAAAAGCCTTTATTGCACAATTCAAAAAAATGTAAGCGCACCAACATCATTCCACCAAGTGTCTCACATTGGAAAAAGTGCAAACATAAGTCTCCCCCCCACACACACAATACAGAGTATTCCTTGCAGTCCACCTATTCCACAATGGCAGTGGCAGTAGTGCGAGTCCTCCTCGTAGTCCGTGCAAAGACGAGCCAGAGGCCCCCAGTTCTTAAGCAAGGCCAAGTCCCCTTCCTCCGGCAGCAGAGATAGCGCTGTGCGGCCGCAGCCAGTTCCGTTGCACATCCCAGAGACAGTTTCCTCATCTCAGATGGATTGGAGTCCTTAGGCCATGCGGGATTTTCAAGCAAGTCATCTGTGCAGCAGGCTCATCCAGAGTGTAGAAAGAAAACGGTGGGGCATCCATGCCCTGCAGGTAAAGATCCAGTTCCGTGACAATCAATTTCAGTCAATTAGAAACGTCATATAAAAGTCTGATCAAACAATATCCCAAAAATGTGTAAAACAGGCAGAGGAACGACCGCCATTTATTCCTCCTGTCGGGCGCGCTTGACCCCTGTTCTCCCTGCTGCTTTACGCAGGGCTGTCAGGTGTTTCTTGAGGCGAAAATGTTTCCTTTCGTCCAGGAGGTCAAGACCAACCTGCCTTCTTAGCACATCAACAGACTTAATGAATTTGTCAGTGTCACTGAAGTAGTCAGTGACTTTAATGGCTTTGTTATAGGTTTCATCCAGAAAAGCATTTATTTCTTCCAGTGAATACAAACTCGTGTTTGTACTGCATTTTGCCACAATAGACTCAGTATTAGACACAGTGTCGTTATCAGATTCCATTTCCTCGTCAGCACACCTCAGCTGACTGTTTGGTTCTCCTGGGCCAGTGGATTCATCATGTGCCACATTTTCCTGGACGCCACCCACAGCAGCTGACTGTTGCTGTTCCATCCCCTGCTGTGAAATGGTAGCAGAGAGAGAGAGAGAGACAGCGAGACAGCGAGAGAGTTTGAGTTTTAAAAAATGCCTTTATTGCACAATTCAAAAAAATGTAAGAGCACCAATAGAGAGAGCGAGGGAGAGAGAGAGAGAGAGAGAGAGAATGGTGAAGGCATTGGCACCGTATGTGGATGCCCTGAATTTCCCTCTGGGTATCGATAAAGTATACAAGATACAAATACAAAATAAATAAATAAATAATGATGTTTGGTGTTTGGTACTTATAATGTTGCTAAAATATAAAAGGATTCACTACAGTGTGTCATGACTGATTATAATTTGACAGCTCACGTGCAGGGAGGAACACCAAAGGAAGCACACTGAGACACAGAGTGACAAGTTTCATATGAATTTTATTAACTGCAAGGAAACGCCTCCGCAAGAGAAAACCGTCTCTCGCCAGGGAAAGCACACAGCCTGTAATGAGAAAAGAGACCAGGTGTATCAGGAGGAATGCTAGACAAAGGGAAAATAGGACCACACTCACGTGGGAAGAATTGAGGACCCAGCAGATGAACTCAGCACTTACGGTGAGCCTCCAGATGAGACAGGATGGCACAGGAGCACTGGGAGAGGTGTCTGACCGGACGATGACAGTTGCTGATGAAGTGATGATGGTGGGGCAGCAACAACAATCCTGGAGACATACCACTAAGGAGGTAGCAACCGAAAAAAAGAGCACAAGATTAAATGTTTTTTCTGGATGAGATTATTCTAGGTCAAGCAGCTGATACAGGTAGTTTACCCAACGAGCCAGCACCACGACGTAGAAGAGAGGTCTATTTAAGCGCTGGCAGATCACACAGGTGGAGATCATCACCTGCGGAGTAGGTGAAAGTTGAACCCAACAGGCGGAGGAGGAGTGCACTCACCAGACCATGACAGTGCCCCCCCCTTCAAGGAACGCCTCCTGGCGGTCCACTGGGCATGGTGGGATGAACCTTGTGGAAGGCCCGGATCATCCCCTTGTCAAGGACATTGGAACCAGGGATCCATGACCTCTACTCTGGTCCGTAGCCCTTCCAGTGGACGAGGTATTGGAGTCCCCGACCTCGATGGCGAACATCCAGGATCCTCTGGACCATATGAGTGATCTGGCCGTCGATGATCCAAGGAGGAGGAGGTGGCTTAGGGGGAGGACAGAGTGGACTGGTGGAGACGGGCTTGATTTTAGACACGTGGAATGTGGAGTGTATCCGCATCGCCGGCAGGAGCTTTAGGTGGACCGTGATGCCATTGACGATACTGGAGATAGGGAATGGACCCAGGAACTGCAGGGACAGCTTCCTAGACTCTGTCTTGAGTGGAACCTGGTCCCCAGCTAGCCACACTTGCTGTCTGATGGAATACTTAGGAGTTGGAACCCACCTACGGTCAGCATATTGCCGGTTCCATTCAGCTGACCAGGCCAAGGCAGCCCGAGTGGCCCTCCACAGCAGGCAACAGTGGCGGGCATGAGCCCCCACCAAAGGGACAGCCACTTCCCTCTCCGCCATAGGTAGTAAAGTGGGGGGGGTACCCCATACAAGCCTCAAAAGTGGTTAACCCAGTGGCCGTTGAGATCGCTGCATTGTGGGAGTATGCCACCCATGTCAGGTGGGTACTCCATGAGGTGGGACTGGAGGCTGCCACACACCTCAGGGTGGCCTCCAAGGACTGGTTGGCGTGCTCAGCCTGCCCGTTGCTTTGAGGATGATAGCCCGACGTCAGGCTGATGGTAGCACCAAGAGAGCAACAAAAGGCCTTCCAAATGTGAGATGTAAACTGGAGGTCCCAGTCAGACACAATGTCCATAGAGATGCCATGGATCCTGATGACGTGATCGATCAGGTGGTTCACCGTTTCCAGGGCAGAGGGTAACTTAGGGACGGGCACCAGGTGGATTGCTTTGGAGAAGCGATCCACACAGATGAAAATAACAGAATTGCCCCAAGATGGCGGGAGTCCGGTGACAAAGTCTAGGGCAATGTGAGACCAGGGTCGATGAGAGATGGGAAGAGGGTGGAGCAGGCCAGAAGGGGGTGATGAGTCTGACTTGTTGTGACAGGTTTGACAAGCAGCAATGTACTCCCGGACATCAGTTCGCATGGTGGGCCATCAAAACACGCGGCGAATAAGATTGATAGTTCGGGTGACGCCAGGATGACAGGCAAAGTAACTGGTGTGACCCCACTTGATGATGTCACTGCGTAGAGAGTCTGAGACAAACAATCGCCCATCAGGGCCCCCCTCTGGTACGGGTTTGGTGGATAATGCCTGCCGGATCCTCCGTTCAATGTCCCACGAGAGTGCTCCAAGGAAACAAGAGGGTGGGACAATGGATTGGGGACGGGAGGGAGGGGTAGGGGGGTCAGGACAAAACTGGTGGGAGAGAGCATCCAACTTTATGTTGCGGGAGCCAGGCCTATAAGTGACGTTAAGATTGAATCTAGCAAAAAATAAGGCCCAGCAGGCTTGCCTGGCATTCAGCCTGCGGGTCATCTGAAGATATTCTAAATTTTTATGGTCAGGCCACATAATTACCGGCTGGGGCGCACCCTCCAACCAGTGCCTCCATTCCTCAAGGGCCAATTTAAGGGCCAATAGCTCTTGTTCTCCTATGTTGTAATTCCTCTCTGCAGGTGTGAGCCGCCGAGAGAAATACACACATGGGTGGAGCTTCTGATCTGGGGCCGAGCACTGCGATAGGACAGCGCCCACCCCCGAGTCAGAAGCATCCACCTCTAAGATAAACTGGAGCTTGGGGTTGACCTGGGCCAAGATTGGAGTGTTGGAGAACAGGTCCTTTAATTTGAGAAAGGTCCATTCAGCTGCCTCGGACCAACTAAAGGGTACCTTTAAGGGCCTTTTCCACGGGCCCCTCTTTCCCCAGCACCGCACCAGGGCCCCGGTGTTTGTGCATTTTCCATGAGCCCCAGCACCGGTTAGCAGGCGCGATTTTCGTACCTGATCGCGGGCAGGGTCCGTCTCAGCCCCGGCTCAGCCGGCCCGGGGCTGTGATGTGACGTCAACAGACTGCTCGCCGCTGATTGGTCAGGTCGTAACGTCACGATTATAGCGACAGTCTTCCCCGTCTTCTGATAACGGCCATTGCAATATTGTCATGGACTAAGTCGGTCACGGAGTGAATATGATATTAATACAGACAGCGTTGTAGGTTTTGCGGCACTCTACACCGTGGTCCAATGAAGAGGTGCGGAGTTTTCTCTGCTTTGTGGCAGATCCACAGTGAGGAGTGACCCAGACCTATAAGGCTGCACAGAAACCTGAGTTTGGACCAGCTGTAGACGAAAACCATCTATTTATATGGTGAGTGATTTTTAATAATGTGCATCTGCTTGCTTATTTATCCTATTGGTGGTACGGTCACTTTTTTTGAGCCATTACAGTGCTGTTCTGTGCTGGCTAACGTTTTAAAGCTAACGTTTTTAATTTGCTAGCTAGCAAGTACCAACTGGTGAATCGCGCATGTTTTCTCCTAAATATTCGCTTGTCAGAGCAAAACGATGAAATATGTTAATCCTGGTTAAAGTCCTGGTTTGCGTTTTTTATTCCACTTTGGTCCTGGGCATTAAATTGTGTGCTGTTCTGTGATGGCTAACGTTTTCTAGCTAACGTTTGCTGAAGCCACAGTAAAAACAAATGATTTTTAATGTAACGCAGCCCCTGAAAAATCTACCGAAGCGCAGCTACATGAAAACTGTGGTTAAATACAACAACGAAGTACTTTATTGTCACATTCAAATAGTAATCGCTCCTGTTTTGTTTTTCTTTTGAATACTTGGATGAAATATGGTGGGCAATATAAGCTGTGGCTTCAGCCATCACCCATTTCAGGTAACCTATGTTGAACTGTAGAATCAGAGGAGTTATTGTTTAATTTGACCTTGTTAAATTTTTTTCCCATTTGTTATATTATTCTATTTTATTTTAATCTTTACCTTTAATCAACCCGAAATTAAGATTCATTCATTAATTCACATTCCACCACTGGCTTTTAGCAACAAGTGTATTTCCCAAATATGTGTTAAACTTGCTTTAACTAACCACCACCCATTTGTCTTTTGTGTAGGCAAGACGGAAAATGTCCACCCCAACTGGACCTTGCCTCACTATTTACAGAGATGCAGGCTGAAGATCTGCTGGACCAGGACCAGGGGCCGATCCGGTTGCTTCTCAGTGAGGGAGCGTGGCAGCCGTGTGTGACCCATTCAAATTTTATTCTTTTTTACAGTTTGAATTTTGCACATTCTGAATAATCTGGAATTTGCTGCTGATTGTAATAAAGAATTTAGTGACTTAAGTGTTTGCATCATGATTTTCCATTTTGTCTGTTAAGACACCGTTGGGAAAAGAGTCAACTGTACAAAGGATTTATCTGTGACCTTGAAAATAAAGGCTCATTTTTAAGAAAAAAGTAACCAACACAATAATTTCATTAACTGAACACTGTATTGTTGGATGTATATGGAGGAATTCTGGGTCATATTAGCATCTGCTCTTCATCATAATGGGTTTTGGGCAGGGGTGGCAAAGACCCTGCAGGCTTTACCTCCAACCAGTGTCTTCAACAGCAGACTCCACTGAACTTCTTCCACTGACTGATCAGTGACAACACCTGCTGAAGAGACTGGGTAGAAGAGAGAACCTGCAGTGTCTTGACCCCCCATGACAACTGATTGGAAGCCCCTGGATTAGATTTAATGGGATTTAAAATTTAACACAAACTGCTTTATGGTTCATAATATTATATAATACAATATGGCTCATAATTTGGATGAGACTTACACCCAACCAAAAGTGATTTCTCAAAATGCTGGATTGTTCTTAGCTTTTCCAATCTTTCAGTGTTTAATTTGTGCCACATGGTGGTAACCTTCAGATATATAAAAAAGAGACATCTGCCAAAAATTCACAGGTTTATTGTCAGTGCAATTCCCAGTGCAATACTACATGAATGCATGTATAGTACATTGTTGATGCAGAGAATATACATTTCTACAGTACATGTATCGAGGAAATCAATTATTTTCCATGTGACCTTATGACTGCATTATTTTAATTGCCTTTTTGTAATTAAAGTTTTTATTGACTTTATACAAGATGGTACTACACATACTGATCTTCCAAGTATCACATCAGTCTCCAAAAAGGATAAATAGGGTGAAAAAAAATATATGTATACATATACTGGATTACAAAGCAAGGATATCAGTGAGGGAAGGCAATTACCCCCCCCCCCCCCAGGAAAAAAAAAAACAGAGAAAGACAGGTCTTCATTAACATTACCTATTTTTAACTATTTTACATAATTGCCTTTAATCCTAGATCAAGTTTGTTTTGGCCTATAATACATCATAACTATAAAATATATCTTATACGTAACTCAGTACTGTTTACTTTTTGAATAGATATTTTGTGGCTAATATAGTTATTAAACTGGCGATCAAGTTGTGTCAGCTGATCAATTTTTTCTATGACCACACCTCAGACTGCTGCAGAAGCAGGTACAGTCTCTCCATGATTTTCACACAGAGCAGAGTAATTTGTTGTACAGGAAATGAACGTTTCTACAGAAATTCTTAAGCTTGGTGAAGGTGTGCAGTCATTAGTGCCAGGCTGATGACAGTGAGAGGCGATGCTGAGCCAGAACGACCATTTGAAGAGGTAATTTCTCAACAACAGAGCCATCTGAAACACACACACACAGCATACATATTTTAGTACCTAACTTGCAGACATTACAGTGTAGCACGACGTACTTACAGCAAACTAGCATTAGCAACCATTAGCTTACCTAGTTTGTATCCTCATGTCTTCGGCTCTCCCAGAAGCTGCAGAACTATTCCAGAGTGTTTAGTCTCGCTGCCCGTACCCTTAGCTGGCGGTGCTTTTTGGTATTTACGGCGAAAAAAGCCACAAACCGAGGAGTCGTCTTGTAGAGCAGCCATGTTATGTTTGTTTGGGTCGCGCGCTTCACGTCACGAGAGTGAAGCACCGCCTTGCTGTTAAGAAATCCCACCCAGCCGCGGCCGGGCTGCAGTGCCGTTGAAAAGCAATCGAGGGACCATGGAGCGGCGCCGACCCGAGTCGTGTTCTCGGGCCGAGGCTGACCAGGGCCCATGGAAAAGTGCCTTTATTGAGGTCAGCTAAGTCAAGCTGTGCTATCCCACTATGGTTTCTGGTGAAACGGCGATAAAAGTTTGCAAACCCCGAGAAGCGCTGCAGCTCCTTGCGGGAATGGGGTGTAGGCCAATTCAGCACAGCCTCCACCTTGGTCAGCCCTCAGCTCTCCCCCAGCTACGAAAAAGCCCAGGAAGGAAGTGGAGCGAGTAGAAAACTCACATTTCTCGGCTTTAACGTAAAGCTGATTCTCCAAGAGCCATTGCAAAATGGTCCAGACATGGACTGTGTGTTTCACTGGCAAGCATGAAAAAATCAAAATGTCATAGAGATAGATGAAAACAAATTTATTCACCATGTCACGGAGGACGTCGTTGATCATCCGTTGAAAGACGGCAGGGGTATTAGTGAGCTCAAAAGGCATCACTAGATATTCAAATCACCCCAGATGTGTTTTAAAAGCCATC
The DNA here is from genome assembly GCA_020510985.1 of Pholidichthys leucotaenia. NCBI lineage: Eukaryota > Metazoa > Chordata > Actinopteri > Cichliformes > Pholidichthyidae > Pholidichthys > Pholidichthys leucotaenia. The sequence continues at coordinate 69,019,093 of CM035849.1, read as the reverse complement.
TTCCACCCGTCCCCTTTGCGAATGCACACCAGATGATAAGCGTTACGCAAGTCCAATTTAGTGAACACCCACGCGCACTGAAGGAGCTCAAACGCAGAGTTTATCAGGGGCAGAGGATACTTGTCCTTTATAGTGATCGCACTGAGCTCGCGGTAGTCAATGCACGGGCATAAGGAACCGTCCTTCTTCCCACAAAGAAAAACCCCACCCCAAGAGGAGCTGATGATGGCCGAATAAGGCCAGCGTTCAGAGACTCTTTAATATAGCTCTCCATCGCCTTCCTCTTCGGCCCCGAAATACTGTAAAGCTGATTGGACGGCAGCTGTGCACCTGTGAGGAGATCTATAGCACAATCATAAGAGCGATGGGGAGGTAAGGAAAGCGCTCTGGACTTGATTTAAAGACCTCCCCGAAATCATGATAAATTTCGGGCACAAGACTGAGGTCTGGCGGCTCCACCGGAGGGGAAGAGATGGAGAGCATAGGTGAACATTCAGCTGAACTGAGGCAAGAGGCTAAACAATGTGGGCTCCAGGACGAGATGGAATTATTAGCCCAATTAATGATAGGATTATGTTTCTGGAGCCACAGATAACCAAGGACCACCGGGTGACCAGATTTAGGGAGAATAAAGAACGAAATGGTCTCCCGGTGGAATCAGAATTGGAGTTTCACTTTAGTCCACTTTATTTAACAGCATCACAACTGGCAGGTAACAGACCAACAGGGTATTATAGTGCTGAATATGGTACATGAGCCCATACTATGCGTGCAGTGATGGGAGAGTGCTTGGAGGTAGAGGTGGTGTGGAAGCACATGTCCAGACGTGTATGCATGTGGTGTCTATGTGTATGTGTGTGTGATCTCTGGTGGAGAGGGTGAGAGGAGAGAATTAGCACACAGAAGTATGTCTCATAGTACACATACTGTATGCACTAAAACATATAGCTCTCAGTTTAACAGCCGCCGAGGACTCAGTCCAAGGATGGATAATTTGTTCACACATAAGGAGCTGTTCAGAACTTCTTATAAGAATTCCTTATACAAAGATATAGAGTGATGATAATCAAGTCAGTGGTGGCAATGCACCTGTAAGCTGGTTGCCAACTGCCAATCAAATCTAAAAGAAGAAGAAGAAGAACAGCATAAACAAATGCACAGAACATGTGACAACATACTATGTGTTAGCTAAGGGCTACTATACAACTCCAAAGGTAACTAACCATAGTTAGCGCAGCTAGCTTTGCGATTAGCTTAGCATAGCGATTAGCATAAGCTAGCGAACAATTTACACTGTACATTTCAACTGTTATAAGGAATAAATAGTGAATTATCTAATTAGTTAGGAGAGGCGGACACAAAGTCTGTGTCCTGCAGCAGAGGCTGAAGTGTGTGTGAGAGGAAGTGTTACAGGACCTGTGCAGTATTTATACCCAACTCAAACAATACATCAAAGCAGATTCACAGCAGTTTGTCTGATCAAAGGGACTGCAGAACAGGCATGAGATATTTGCATTTGTGAGACACAGACAGGATGCATGAACACAGTGCATGGGTGGCACATTAACCTCACAGCAGTGAAATGCATAAATGGCTGATTAGATCACAGCATGCAACGGAAAAAACCAGGAGTAGCGAGTTGTCTGTCCTTAGTCTGTTTGTGGGGGTTTTCCCAAACCGCCACAGCTCCCCCCCCAGAGGGCTCGGCAGGTGGTCGAGACCTCGATAGTGCAGCTTGGGCAGCGAGCCGGGAAAAGCTCTGTGCAGGAGGGGGTGGAGGGGGGTGGGGGTAGTAAAAGCCGGCCGGAGACAATGAGAAGTCTGGGCCGCGCAAAAAATTGCTTGCTGCTCCGCGACGTCGAGGGGTTGTCCTGTTGCGCGTGCGGAGGTCCACAAGAAGAAAAATTAGTCACCGGCTCCTCCCGCGATTAAGTCCTGCAAGGATTAATAGCGGCCGTGAAGAAAAGACGAGGCTGCTTGGCGGCTGTGATGAGAGCAGAGGGACTGGCATGTTGACTTTAGGTGCGGGCACAGCCTTAAAGTCCTCGGGGATCGCAAAACCGCTGAATTCCCCATGTGTGCCGTGGCTGAGACTATTAACAAATCCTTCGAGCATGCTGCATGCGTGCCTCAGGTGAGCGAGCAGCCCTGAAGGGCAGCGGCGAAGGAGGAAGGTAGTCTGTGGAGCCGTATGTGTCCCGTGCGGGGTGCGCCATGCCCGTGACTCCCCGGTGCGTGTGCCGGGGTCCCGTGCGTGGTTGGGCTGCTGGAGAGGAGAACCAGGGTCAGGGAGCTTGCTGGAGATCATCCCTGTTGTCTGTTGCGTCGTTCGGTCGTGGTGCGTTGGAGCGGTGCGAGGAAAGTAGACGCTCTTGTCCCTCGCTCGGTCATGGTGCGTTCAGGTCCACGTGTGCTCCGTCGGCCGTGGGAGTCGCCGTTGCGGAGAAAGGACGAGGTACATGCGCTCTCGAGTGGAGGAGCTGTGAGCGCGGCCGGTCCAGCGTGGATGTGCTGATCTAGGCGTGCAGATCTCACCATGAAACGTTGCTCAGCTTTCCCGGTCGTGGGTGTTCTCCGTGGAGTTTCGCCTGGAAACTCCGCGTTGCGGTCTCCCTGAAGCAGAAGGGAGGGCAGATCAGTCAGGCTGCCGCATTCGCTTGTCGTCGGAGAATCACCGCCGGGTGTTGCGTTCGCTGGCAGCGTGTTCGTTTCAGCGTCGGGTCACCAGTGCGGCGGCATGGAATAAAGCGGCGTTGTTGGAGGTTTTAAGTAGAGTTTTATTATCATACCGCCGTCACGGGATCCCCTCTCCAGCCCAAGTGTGTGCAGGCTGGATGGGGATCCTCTGGCTCTCAGAGAAGGAGAGGAGAGGCGGACACAAAGTCTGTGTCCTGCAGCAGAGGCGGAAGTGTGTGTGAGAGGAAGTGTTACAGGACCTGTGCAGTATTTATACCCAACTCAAACAATACATCAAAGCAGATTCACAGCAGTTTGTCTGATCAAAGGGACTGCAGAACAGGCATGAGATATTTGCATTTGTGAGACACAGACAGGATGCATGAACACAATGCATGGGTGGCACATTAACCTCACAGCAGTGAAATGCATAAATGGCTGATTAGATCACAGCATGCAACGGAAAAAACCAGGAGTAGCGAGTTGTCTGTCCTTAGTCTGTTTGTGGGGGTTTTCCCAAACCGCCACAATATAAAGATAATTAGCCTGCCTAATTAGCTTAGCCTGCCTGGAGTCAACCTGCTGCTGCTCTGAGTGTGGCTAGCTTAGCCTCCCTGGAGTCAACCTGCTGCTGCTGCTGCTCTGAGTGTGGCTAGCTTAGCCTCCCTGGAGGCAACCTGCTGCTGCTCTGAGTGTGTCTAACTGGGCCTACCCAGAGTTAACCTGCTACTTCTCAACCTAGCCTACCTGGAGTCCAAATGCTACTGTTGCTCTGAGTGTGTCAAGGTAAAGTTTGGAGAAGGGTGAGCATTAGATTGCAGATAATGGTCCACAGCAAGACTGCTTAATTCCACAAAGGAAGTGTGTAGATATGATAGGCATTTGGTTCAAATGGCGGCAACAGCAGGCAAGCTAATGAGTTAGAGTGATCCATATTAACCAGAATCTATTTGAATCAACTAGTACCAATTACAACACAATGCCACCCAAAAGGAATGTAACATATGATGAGGTTGAGAATTTAAAAAATCACTTGACTTTCTCTCAGAAGAGGTAACTATAGTGAGAAAACAACAAAAACAGATAATTGATTTGGAGAAAGAGGTCAGTCCTTGAGGCTGGAAAATGAGGAGAAAGACAAAAAGATTGCTTTTCTGGAAAATAGGGTGGACAGCCTGTAACAGTACACTCGAATGAATGACATTATTATTTCAGGATTAGAAACAAAGCCCAGATCCTATGCCCAGGCTGTGGCAAGAATGGATGATACAGACCTTCGTGAGCTGGACGCCAGATCGGTGGAAGAACAGGTGACAACCGTCCTCCATTCTAAAGGTATAGAGATAGACAGTAACAGCATAGAGGCTTGTCATCCTCTTCCTAAAAGAAGGAAGAGTGAAAAATTGACAATAATCATCCGTCTTACAAACAGAAAGTATAAAATGGATCTGCTGAAACAGGGAAGGAAGCTGAAGGGGACAGAAGTTTATTTGAATGAGCACCTGCTTACAGAGGAAAGCACTTGCCTTTAAACAGGGGTCTGTTTCTGAGCTACAGGTTGCCACAAAGGAGCTGAAGGCCGAAATTTTAAGAGCAAAACAGAATTATAAATCAGAGTTGGAAAGCAAGATGGCAACAAAGAAACTTGGTTCAGCCTGGTCCAGTATGAAAACTATTGCAGGCCTTCAGAGCACAGAGCGCAGTAATCGTGTGTTTTTAGATGGTTTTAATTCAGACACAGAGCTGGCTAATGCTCTTAATTGTTTTTATGGTCGTTTTGACTCCTTTGATTTTAGCACAGAAATCCAAGATTTGAAACAGAAACTCAAAGACAATCGGCACTTTAATATTGAGGTGCAAGATGTTAAAAGGGAGTTCTGCGCTGTAAAAGTGAACAAAAGTCAGGGCCCTGATAATATATGTGGGCGCTTGGTAAAGTCCTGTGCACATGAACTGAGTCCTATATTTCATTACATTTTCAGTCAGTCCTTACAGACACAACATGTGCCTAAGATCTGGAAAGAAGCCATGGTTGTTCCCGTTCCAAAATCCAGCTGTCCTAAAACGGTAAAGAACTTTAGACCAGTTGCTTTGACTTCAATTTTAATGAAAATTTTTGAAAAACTGGTCAGATGTGAGGTCCTAAAGCAGACTGAGCATGCATTGGATCCTCTGCAGTTTGCCTATAGGCCACACAGAGGAGTGGAGGATGCCACTGTCACTCTGTTTAACATGCTTTTTAAACATCTGGATTTTAATGGGACACACGCCAGACTTTTATTTGTGGACTTTTCCTCCGCCTTTAATACAATCCAACCTCATATCTTCGTTGAAAGGCTCCTGCAACAATTTGATTTGAGCAATAATCTGGTGGGTTGGATTCAGGATTTTTTAACCAACAGGACACAGAGAGTAAGGGTCAATGGCACATTGTCTGACCTAAAGTGCTCTTCTACTGGCTCTCCTCAGGGGTGTGTGTTGTCACCACTACTCTTCATCCTGTACACAAACATGTGTCTGAGCAGACATGACAACAGACACATTATAAAGTATGCTGATGACTCAGTTATTATCAGTCTCCTCCAGGATGGTGAGAGTGGCCACGGCCCAGTAGTTGATGATTTTGTTCACTGGTGTGAGGATTCCTACCTGCAGCTGAATACGACAAAAACTAAAGACATGATTATTGACTTTAGGAGGAAAAATCCCAGGCACAAAGTCACCATACTAAAAGGCCAGACCACCGAATGTGTACAATCCTACAAATATCTTGGAACGATTGATAGTAATTTAAACTTTGAAGAGAACTGTGAAAGGGTGTGCAAAAAGGGTCAGCAACATTTGCATTGCTTGAGAAAACTTGCACGCTTCCAAGTTGACCAAACATAATGACAATGTTTTATCAGGCTTTTATTGAATCTGTTTTATCCTTTTCTTTAGTGTCATGGTTTGGTCAGATAAAACTGAAACAGAGGAAATCCTTGGATCAGGTAGTTAGATGGTCCAGTCGTTTGCTTGGTGAGCCACAGCTGAGCCTGACATCCCTGTACACCAGACAAGTACAGAGGATGGCTACCTCCATTTTAAATGATGACTCCCACCCTTTGCACTGCCACTTTCAGCTTCTTCCTTCAAGACGGAGGTTTGCTGTCCCAAAAAGTAGAACCCAGCGCTACAAAAACAGCTTTGTCCCTGGTGCTGTCAAAGAGTTGAACAAGCTGTAAAAATATATTGCACATAATTTAGGTACCTATTTATTAACTCCATTTTATATGTATTTATTTTTTGTAGGACGTCACTTGGGTTCTAAATATTTTATTGGGTTTTAGACCTTTGAGTTTTTAACCTCTTTGACTAGTTTTTAACTTTTAATATGACCCTTCTCTCTTACCTCTGGTTTTTCCCTCATCTCTTTGTCTTTTTATACCCTGATTGATGGAGCCTTGAGTATTTTTATCATGTTTATAGTCAGCTTCATATGTGCCTGTGTTTGTGTCTATGTTGAATGTAATTAGTGGCTTGTAAATATAGATGTCACCAAACTGCAAAACAAATCTACCTACGGGTACAAATAAAGTAACCTGAACCTGACCAAGAGACTGGGTCTAACTAAGATTTTCTGTACTTGTGATGTGTTTTTTAATGTTTTATTCTTTGTTTTTATTGTACGGCGTCCTTGAGTGTCTTGAAAGGCGCCTCAAATAAAATGTATTATTATTATTATTATTATTAAGAGAAATGGAGACATCGCCAAAAAGGCCCAATTCTTGCTAAAACGGAAGAAAATCCAATCAACATGGACTTTCAACTGCAAAGTCTTTATAAAACTGGATGGAACACCAGAGGAGTCCAAAGTGCTGGTAATCAGAAATGTGGAGGAGCTGGATAAATATATGTAAGGAAGTAAATCACAGTGAGGACAAATATGTTTACCTTTTTTTCTTATTAAAGAAAAAAAAAACCTTCTGACGAAGGCTGCAGTGAACAGTCGAGACATGTAAAGAAAACGTCTCCTTTCTATTTTTGTCTTTAATAAGAACAAAACGTAAATAATTAAAAGAAGACAAAATGAACCTACTTGAGCGAGGACAAATAAGATTCCCCTGTGTGATCTGCAATTTCATAATTTCATCAGTTTGGACCAGAACAAGATATTGATCCTGATAACAATCTCTACAGTAATCTAAGCAACAATTGCTCTTACTACACAGATGAACAATTCAATCTAAATGTCAAGTCTGATCATTACCTCCGCCAAGGAGGTTATGTTTTAATCAGCATTGGTTTGTCTGTCTGTCTGTTTGTTTGTTAGCAAGATAACTGAAAAAGTTAGATGGATTTTCATGAAATTTTCAGAGATTGTCAGAAATGGGGTATCCTACAGATGATTACATTTTGGTGGTGATCCGGATCACCGTCTGGGGAAAAAGAAAAAAAAAAAAAGCATCACAGTATAGCTAATATATGCCACTTGCGAATGGCATTTTTTTTCATGGTCAAGGAATCTATAAAGTTAGACAAAATAAATGTAGGATTAATATTTATGATGTTAAACACTGTATGGGGGGAACTGTGGCACTTGGCGGAGGTCTGCGCTCTCCGAGTGCTTTTCTAGTTGTATATCAATTATCCATTTCAATAGCAGAAGTTTATATGCAAATTTTCAAAAAAAATCAAAGAATATTTAAGTCAGTTCACTAAACCATTTAATATGATTGCTATCTCAGAAACTTGGCTTAGTTCAGAGAAGGGGATGGACTTTGATTTGAAAGGCTATGAGATGAATTTCAATAATAGAATAAAAGAGGAGGGTGTAGTTTTATATATTGATAAAAGTATCAACTATAAAGTAGTGGAAAATACTGTATGACATCAACCATTGATGATGTAATGGAATGCATTACAATAGAAATCTACATGAAAAATAAGAAAAATATAATTGTTAGTTGTGTATACAGAACACCTAATTCCAATATTGAAATATTTAAGCATAATATGGAAGGTCCGTTTGCAAAGTACAATCAGAAGGTTGCGTTCATTTGTGGAGACATGAATATAGACAGGTTGAATCCCCGTAAGCATGTGATGACAGATGAGTTTGTTGCAACCATGTATAGTATGAGTCTATATCCACTTATTACTAAGCCAAGTAGAATAACATTGCATAGTGCAACATTAATAGATATTTTTACAAATAATATGGAAAATGATATAGTGAGTTGGTTATTACTGAATGATATTGGTGACCATTTTCCAGTTTCAGGTTCAGGTTCAGGTTACTTTATTTGTACCCATAGGTAGATTTGTTTTGCAGTCTGGTGGCATCCATATTTACAAGCCACTAATTACATTCAACATAGACACAAACACAGGCACACATGAAGCTGACTATAAACATGATAAAAAAAAATACTCAAGGCTCCATCAATCAGGGTATAAAAAGACAGAGATGAGGGAAAAACCAGAGGTAAGAGAGAAGGGTCATATTAAAAGTTAAAAACTAGTCAAAGAGGTTAAAAAACTCAATGGTCTAAAACCCAATAAAATATTTAGAACCCAAGTGACGTCCTACAAAAATAAGTAAATATAAAATTAAGTTAATAAATAGGTACCAAAATTATGTACAATATATTTTTACAGCTTGTTCAACTCTTTGACAGCAGCAGGGACAAAGCTGTTTTTGTAGGGCTGGGTTCTACTTTTTGGGACAGCAAACCTCCGTCTTGAGGGAAGAAGCTGAAAGTGGCAGTGCAAAGGGTGGGAGTCATCATTTAAAATGGAGGTAGCCATCCTCTGCACTTGTCTGGTGTACAGGGATGTCAGGCTCAGCTGTGGTTCACCAAGCAAACGACTGGACCATCTAACTACCTGATCCAAGGATTTCCTCTGTTTCAGTTTTATCTGACCAAACCATGACACTAAAGAAAAGGATAAAACAGATTCAATAAAAGCCTGATAAAACATTGTCATTATGTTTGGTCAACTTTGAAGCGTGCAAGTTTTCTCAAGCAATGCAAATGTTGCTGACCCTTTTTGCACACCCTTTCACAGTTCTCTTCAAAGTTTAAATTACTATCAATAATCGTCCCAAGATATTTATAGGATTGTACACATTCAGTGGTCTGGCCTTTTAGTATGGTGACTTTGTGCCTGGGATTTTTCCTCCTAAAGTCAATAATCATGTCTTTAGTTTTTGTCGTATTCAGCTGCAGGTAGGAATCCTCACACCAGTGAACAAATCATCAACTACTGGGCCGTGGCCACTCTCACCATCCTGGAGGAGACTGACAATAACGGAGTCATCAGCATACTTTATGTGTCTGTTGTCATGTCTGCTCCAACACATGTTTGTGTACAGGATGAAGAGTAGTGGTGACAACACACACCCCTGAGGAGAGCCAGTAGAAGAGCACTTTAGGTCAGACAATGTACCATTGACCCTTACTCTCTACGTCCTCTTGGTTCAATTCAATTCAATTCAACTTTATTTATATAGCGCCATTTCACAACAACAGTCATCTCATAGCACTATCAACTGTAGGGGGGAACCCCCACAGTTGCAGAAAGACCCCAGCAATCAGGTGATCCCCTGTGAGCAAGCACTTGGCGACGGTGGAGAGGAAAAACTCCCTTTTAACAGGAAGAAACCTCCAGCAGAACCAGGCTCAGGGAGGGGCAGTCATCTGCTGCGACTGGCTGGGGGGTGAGGGGACAGAGAATGAATGAATGAATGAATGAATGAATGAATTTATTTCGGATAGTACATTACAGGTTAAAAGAAACTGTATAATATAACAACAAGGTCAAATTAGACAAAGACTCCTTCTACTATACAATTCCACGTGAGTTATCCGAAATGGGTGATGGCTGAAGCCGCAGCTTATATTGCCCACCCATATTCCATCCAAGAATTCAAAGGAGAAAAAAGAGAAAACAAGACAAGAGCGATTACAATTTAAAACAAGGCTAAGACAAAATATGACTGAGAGAAAAAGAAAACTGAGCTAGTCTAAGTTAAGCGGTTACTATTCAAAAACAAATCTAAGACATAGTGTCACAGAGAAAAAAGAAAAACTAAGCTATAACACAACACAGGCTGGAAATGTCAATCCTTATGTGAGTTTACATGTCGTCTTGTAAATATGTTTGGAGTATTTCTTCCTTTAGTTTTTGTTTAAATTGTCCAAGCTTTGTACATGATTTTAATTCAGGTCCAAAATCGTTCCATAATCTGACACCTTGCACTGAAATACAATGTTGCTTGGTAGTTGTTCTCACTGTAGGCTTTTGAAATATACATGTTCCTCTGAAGTGATATCGTTTCTCCCTTGTTTGGAACAACTTTTGGATATTTGCGGGCAGTGATAGATTCTTCACTTTGAACATTATTATTGCGGTTTTAAAGTCGATCAGATCTTTCAACTTGAGAGTTTTTTGTTTAAGAAAAAGTGGGTTTGTTGGTTCCCTGTAAGCTGCTTTGTTGATTATTCTAATAGCTCTCTTTTGAAGCATAAAGAGTGGATATATGTTTGTTTTATATGTATTTCCCCATACTTCATTACAATATGTCATGTATGGGAGTATTAATGAATGATACAAGGTGTATAGTGTGGGTTGATTCAGCAAATTTTTCACTCTGTGTAATATTGCAATTGATTTGGATACTTTACCTTTTATATAATTAATATGTGGCTTCCAACACAGTTTGTTATCAATTATTACTCCAAGGAATTTAGTTTCGGATACCCTTTCAATCTTTACACCATTTACACTGAGTTTGGGTACTGGGTAGTTGTGATGGTTGTTAAAGACTATAAATTTTGTCTTGCTTAAATTGAGCGTTAATTTGTTCGAATCAAACCACAGTTTCAGCTTTCCTAATTCCTTTCCGAGTGTATCCAGAAGTTGTTCCAAGTTGTTTCCACTGCATAGCAGGTTAGTGTCATCAGCAAACAATATTAAGTCCATTTTTCTGAAACTTTACATATATCATTTATATACATATTGAATAATAATGGTCCCAAAACTGAACCCTGTGGGACTCCACAGGTGACCTTCAGTAGCTCTGAGTTTTTGTTGTTAACACATACAAACTGATATCTATTCTTTAAGTAACTTCTTAACCAGGACAGTGCTACCCCTCTGATACCACAATTTTGTAGTTTCTTTAATAATAGAGAAGATGAAAAGAACAGACATGTAGAGAGCAAACAGCACGATGGGGACTCAATCTATGGGAGAGAACAAACAAATGTTAATGACCAGCAAAAAAAAATATTTCATAGAGAGTGAGGAAAGGAGTGAGGCCCAGTGCATTACTGGAGGTCCCCCGGCTGACTAAACCTATTAGCAGCATAGCTAAGGGAGGGTTCAGAAACACATGATCCCTCCCTAATTGTAGGCTATATCAAAAAGGTAGGTTTTAACCCTAATCTTAAAAACAGAGATCGAGTCTGTAATGTTCTCCTGGAACCTTGTAATGACGAGGCGCACACACCGGGTGTCAGTTAGGACTTTTTACTTGTCACTTCAACTGCAACTCACAACTAACCACACAGTGGCACATGTACATCTCCTTTTATAGTCAGGTCATGGCCGGGGTCACACTGCCCTCTAGTGGTGACTCCATATGAACTTCACATATCAATACATCTCCCTTTTTTTTCAAGTAAGGTCATGTCCAACTATAAACTTTTTCTCAAATTTCTATATACAAAATAAACTCCATTTCTATTTACATTTCTTTCACCTTGTACACTGAATCACAAGTTCAATTTTTTTTTTCTTTTCTGTTTACAATTCAACATCAACACATTTTTTCCTCTGTTTACAATTCAACATCAACACATTTTTTTTTTTTCAGTACTCCTTACATTTCCTCAATCAATCTTTTCGGTTTCACAATTTGCCTTTGTGATCTTCTGATTTGTGTCACCTCAGTCTGTTCGTTATTGTCTGTCTCTAAGTTTTGGTTCTCAGCCATTTCTGGTTGTTCGGTTTGGCTGGAAATTAGCATGTCGCTTATTTCACTGTCTGTGACTCTCAATTTGGTCTGAGGCACTTTCAGTAAGTGACGTCGGTTTCGCCTCATTGTTTTTCCATGCTCTGTGATGACTTCATATGATCTGGGAGTTGTTTTCTTGACCACTTTTGCCAGCGGTCCCCATTCTCCATCACATCTCACTCGCACTATGTCCTCATGTGCAAGTGGTCTCAGAGGTCGTGCTGTTCTGTTGTACAGTTCAGTTTGCCTCTCATCACGCCTCACATCTCTCTTTTCCATCACTTGAGATGCTGATGGAAGTCTCGTTCTGAGTTTTCTGTTCATGAGCATTTCTGCTGGGGACAGTCCATTCTCCAGTGGTGATGCTCGGTAATTCAGGATCGCCAGATGTGGGTCTTCTGCATTGTCTGCAGCCTTTTTCAGTATGCGCTTCACAATTTGCACCCCTTTCTCTGCTAACCCATTTGACTGTGGGTACAGAGGGCTTGAGGTCACGTGCTTGAACCCATATGTGTCTGCAAAGTCTTTGAAGCACTGACTCGTGAATTGTGGTCCGTTATCACTTACAACAGTCATTGGAATTCCATGGCGTGCGAACATTGTCTTTGTATGTGCAATCACCTTTTCTGCTGTTGTGTCACTCAACCCTGCAAACTCTGGGTAGGTGGAATGATAGTCCATGACTAACAGATAGTCCTTGCCCTTAAGCTGAAATAGATCCATGCCCACTTTTCTCCATGGCCCTTGAGGCTTCTCATGGGGCCTCATAGGCTCCTTTGGCTGTTGATACCTGTGGCGCTGGCAAATGTCACAGCGCTGCACATATGCCTCAATGTCCTTGTGCATGCTGGGCCAATACAAAACATCACGTGCACGTCTTTTGCACTTTTCAATACCCAAATGCCCCTCATGCACTAATTTAACCATTTCTGATCTCATGGAGGTAGGTATGACTATCCTTGTACCTTTTAACAGAACCCCATCTAACACAGACAGTTCACCTTTAAAGTGTTGGTAAGGCTTGTCAATCATAACCTGTCCTGGTTGATGTATCTGTTCCATTACTCTTTTTAGTTTCTCATCTTTTTGTGTTTCTTTCACTATCTTCGTCCATTTTGCATCTGACACTGGCATGTGTGCCTTAATAGAGTCTACATGTATTTGCACAGCTTCCTCTGTTGTGCTGCTGGTGTTGCTCAAGCTAGCCCTACTCAGCGCATCGGCTACAATTAGTTGCTTGCCTGGTGTAAACTCAAATTTCAAGTCATATTTCTGTAATCTTAACATTAGACGCTGGATGCGCGGTGGTGCGTCACCCAGTGGCTTCTGTGAGATCGCAATCAGTGGTTTGTGGTCTGTTTCTAGTATTACTGACCTTCCATACACATATTCATGAAACTTCTCACATCCAAACACTGCACCTAGAGTCTCTTTCTCTATTTGCGCGTAATTTTTTTCTGCGCTTGTCATGGTGCGCGATGCGTATGCGACTGGATACCACTCTGTGTCATGTTTTTGCAATAGCACAGCTCCTAGGCCGGCTTTGGACGCATCTGTGGACACTTTTAGCAGTTTGTCCTGATCATAGAATTTTAACACTGGCTCCTTTATTAGACTGCTTTTGAGCCACTCCCATTCTCTGGCATGCTCTGCCATCCACTGCCACATTGTATTGGTCTCTAACAAGCTTCTAAGAGCTATTGTGTTAGCTGATAAATTTGGGATAAATTTTCCCATGTAATTGACTAGCCCTAGGGCTCTTTGCAAGTCATTTTTGTTCTGCGGTACTGGCAGCTCTGCTATGGCCCGCACTTTTTCCGGATCTGGTTGCACGCCTGCCCCAGATAATTTTTCTCCCAGGTATGTAATCTCCCGTACCCCGAACTGGCACTTACTCTTATTCAGTTTCATACCTGACTTTTGCGCCTGTGTGAGAACTCTTGCCAACCTTTCGTCGTGCTCCTCTTTTGTTTTTCCCCAGACTACCACATCATCAAGAAAAACTCCCACCCCTTCTATTCCGTCAAACAATTGCTGCACAGTTCTATGGAAAATTTCAGGGGCTGAGCTAATCCCGAACGGCATTCGTAGAAAGCAATGCCTTCCAAATGGCGTATTAAATGTGCACAATTTAGCGCTTTCCTCGTCGAGCACTATTTGGTAAAACCCAGATTTGGCATCTAATTTTGTGAAGTAATTTGCTCCACTCATTGTGCTGGTTATGTCAGATTTTGTTGGTAGCCTGTAATGCTCCCGCTTTATTACTTTATTTAGATCTTTTGGATCTATGCACAATCTCAAATCTCCATTTGGCTTCTCCACTATAACTAGTGAGTTAACCCATTCAGTTGGTTCTTCTATTTTTCTGACCACTCCGTCTGCTATCAGTGAGTCTAGTGTTTCTCTCAGCCTCTTTTTAAGAGCTATTGGCACTTTTCTTGCTGCATGTATGACTGGCTCTGCATTCTCTTTCAGCCTAATTTTTTGTTTGCCTGGTAGGCGGCCTATTCCTTTGAACACCTCTTTGTATTCTTTCACCCAGTCAGTGTGTTTGTGCTTACTTGTTGTAGCCTCTGTATTTTCTCGTGTTGTCACTTTGTCTGTATCAATGACATTCACCCTTTTGATCAGACCTAGCTGATCGCATGTTTTTAAACCCAAAATTGCTTGTCTATTTCCATCAACAAGTACAAACAATGCATTCACTGTTTTATCTTTGTTTGACAGTGTAACCCTGCACATTCCCTTAGTGGGTATTGGCTTATCGTCATATGTTCTCAGATTAATCTTTTTATCTCTTATTTTTGGTTTGTTTTTCAGTCTTTTAAATTCTTTCATTGGCAGGATGTTTACCTGCGCACCTGTGTCGAGCTTCAGTGACATGTCCGTGCCATTCATCTCCAGGCACACTATCCATTCGTCAGCGCTCGTCTCTCCCTCGATGGCGTCCACGTAAAACTGATCCTCTTCGCTGTCGCTCTTTTTCTCCACGAGTTGCACCCTCTTCTTCGAGAAGCAGGTCTTTGCGAAGTGATTTTTTCCGCCACACTTGTGACATTCCTTCCCGAATGCTGGACACTGTTTCAGCGCATGTTGCCTTCCACACCGCTCACAGTTCCCGCGCGCGCGCTCTGGGTTTGCCTCCCTTTTTCTTGCATGCAACGTTCCTTTCGGCTTCACACGCTGCACTGCATCGACCTCAGCAGTCTCTTTTTCCTTGCTGCTAAAAGTCTTTAATTGTGCCTTTATACTCTCAGACGCTTGGCAAATTTGTATCGCTTTCTCCAGCGTTAAGTTAGTCTCTTTCAGTAATTGCATCCGCAATTTGTTGTCTTGGACCCCAATTACAATTTGGTCCCGTATCATTGACTCACTCAATGTTCCAAAGTTGCATGACTGACATTTCAACCGTAGGTCTGTGACATACAGCTCGATGGACTCTGACTCTTTCTGAAGTCTTTTTTCTGAACACATACCTCTCGTACGTTTCATTCTTTCTCGGTGTGCAATAATCGTCAAATTTCTTCATCACGGCGTTGAAGTTGCCTTTTTCTTCTTCCGTGAAGACGAATGTGTTAAACACATTTTAGCGCCGCTCGCCCTGCTACTGTTAGCAGTAATGCTATTTTCCTCTCCTCGTCACGGAGACCGATAGCAAGCGAATAAAGTTCAAAACTCTGTTTGAATACTTTCCAGTTCTCGTTGACGTTACCGGTCAACTTTAACTCGTCCGGCTGTCGAAGAGCGTTCATCTTCGCCGTCGGTTCGTAGTTTTATATCCTGGTACCATGTAATTTACTCCTGGTACCATGTAATGTTCTCCTGGAACCTTGTAATGACGAGGCGCACACACCGGGTGTCAGTTAGGACTTTTTACTTGTCACTTCAACTGCAACTCACAACTAACCACACAGTGGCACATGTACATCTCCTTTTATAGTCAGGTCATGGCCGGGGTCATACTGCCCTCTAGTGGTGACTCCATATGAACTTCACATATCAATACAGAGTCTGACTCCCGAATCCAGATTGGCAGCTGATTCCACAGGAGAGGAGCTTGATAACTGAAGGCTCTGCCTCCCATTGTACTTTTGGAGATTCTAGGTATTACAAGTAGTCCTGCATTTTGGGAGCGTAGTGCTCTGTTAGGATAATACGGTAGTATCAGATCTTTTAAATAAAAAGGAGCCTGATTGTTTAGAGCTTTGTAAGTAAGAAGAAGGATTTTAAACTTAATTCTAAACTCCATGGGAAGCCAATGAAGGGAGGCCAGAACCGGAGAGATATGATCTCTCTTTCTAGTACCTGTTAAAACTCTTGCTGCAGCATTTTGGATCAGCTGAAGACTTTTTAAAGATGTTTTAGGACAACCTGATAATAAAGAATTACAATAATCTGATCTCGAGCTAACAAAAGCGTGGATCAGTTTCTCAGCATCACTCTGAGACAAGATGCTCCTAATCTTGGCAATATTACGCAAATGATAGAAGGCAGTCTTAGAAACAAATTTAATATGTGAATTGAAGGACATAGCTTAGAGAGGGAGATGTTATTAAGGATCATGGAGAAAGAAATTCTAGCTCAATTATCTAGCTAGCTCAATTACCTTGCTCATAATCATTCTGAGTCAAAAATCAGGTGGAATATTTGAATGTAAGTATATTTAATCACCCCATGGCCACTGGGGGAGAGATTACATGAGAGTGGCTCTCAGTCCACGCACACAAAATCCCTGACCATACATTTCTGAGTCTGGTATTTATAGCTCTTCAGGAATATATAAACAAAAGGGGGAGACGTCCTTGGCATCTTGGAGACATCTCCTGAAGACAGTCTAAGTGTTTATAAATCTAATCTTATAGAGCTGGGGGTTTTAGCGCATTTCTGGTCACAGAAACTTAGCAGGGCAGGTCAATAAAACAAGAGCTTATCCTAGGTCATTGCTTACATCTCTGCTGACCTGTATTCACATCGACTGAAGGCCACAGATAGAGAATAACTGCTCACAGAAACACACCAAAAATATATCAGACATAAAATATGAAAGAATAATATAAAGGAATATATGAACTTATTCTACATGGAATGCACGTATAAACATCAGACATGAAATGGGAAAGTCGTGGAATAATATAAAAATAATATAAGAATAATAATATGGAATTTTTCTATCATCAATGATTTTAAGGGCTGTGGATAAAAATGAAATTATAGATAATGTTAGCAAATGTAAAAATAAAACATCTAAGGATTGGGATGAAATTGATTTGACTCTGGTGAAAAAAGTAATTGTATTGTTGAACCATTAGAGTATCTCTTCAATTTGTTATTCAATACGGGTATATTTTCATGCAAAATGAAAACTGCAAAAGTTATCCCATTGTATAAAGCAGGAGACAAACATCAGTTTACAAATTACAGGCCTGTATCCTTACTTTCCCAGTTCTCTAAAATACTGGAAAAACTCTTTGTTGCAAGATTGGACAGTTTTATTGAAAAACATAATTTATTAATGGACAGTAAGTATGGGTTCCGGGCAGATAGATCAACATCAATTGCATTGATAGAGACGATTGAGGAAATTACCAGTTCTATTGACAATAAGAAGCATGCTGTGGGTGTGTTTATAGACTTGAAAAAAGCATTTGACACAATAGATCATGACATTTTACTTAAAAAATTGGAGGACTTTGGTGTAAGAGGGATAGTCTTAAATTGGCTTAGAAGTTATATTAACCACTTGCACTCCGGGCAATTTTCCTAAAAATGCCAAAAAATAACGTGCCCAAAGTAAATCGAAAGCTGTTATTCAACCCTTTGCAGCATCTTCATGGGGTTGGTCTCATTTAAAAGAAAATACTTTGAATTTTTTGGCAAAAAAAACATAATCTCTCTACGTGCTCCGGCCACTGAGTTACAGTCATCTAAACATACTGAACTTGAAGAAAAAAAATTGGACACAGTGTTTTTTTGGATACAAATGCTTGTAAATAACACACAGCTGTCCGATCCGGCTGGAAAATGCAACAGAAATGTAGAACCAAGTGTTATCCAGCTGAGATCCAAATTTGGTAACAATACCACAAAAAATGAATATTTTACACAGCTTTGTTCTCAGGCTGTTCCCAGGCGTTTTGGAACTGTGCCAAATTGTGCCAAATGGCACAATGACGTTTGGAAAAACGTCTGTAACTTTTGAATAATTCAATGTAGAATCTTCATTTTAGGCTGTAATGAAAGGTCACACTCAGGGCTGTGTCTGTGTGTGTGTGTGTGTGGGCAGGGGGTCGCCCCCCCCCCCCCCCCCCGCTACCAAGGACCAAATTCGGCCCTCTACATGACGGATTACACTCCTTGCATGCTTTCAGAATCAGAATCAGAATCAGAATCAGGTTTATTGCCATTGTTCATGTAGTACACAAACTAGGAATTTGTCTCGGTACAATGCTGCAACATTAAACATGATAAGATAAGAGAAATAAACTATACATGTAATAAAGTGTAGGATAAGATTAAGTGATACTGGTCAACAGTTAAAATATATATTAGCCAGCAGCAGATACTGTGGAGAACTATATAGTGCAGTCGGTAATGCAGGAAGAAAACAGTGATGATTGACATGAGTCTGGTTGAGCTGCTGTACATGGTGCACGAGAGTCACTTAGTGTTCAGCAGTCTAATGGCAGAGGGGAAGAAGCTGTTCATGTGACGGGAGGTTTTAGTCTGGATGGACCGAAGTCTTCTACCAGAGGGGAGGGGGGCAAACAGTACGTGACCAGGGTGTGAGGGATCGGCTATGATCCGGCCAGCACGCCTCCGGGTCCTGGAGATGTACAGATCCTGGAGAGATGGGAGCTTGCAGCCGATCACCTTCTCAGCAGTGCGCACGACGCGCTGCAGCCTTAGTCTGTCCCTGGCAGTGGCTCCTGCGTACCACACGGTTATGGAGGTGGTGAGGATGGACTCGATGATGGCTGTGTAGAACTGCACTAACATCTTGGTGGGTAGCTTGAGCTTCCTCAGCTGCCGCAGGAAGAACATCCTCTGCTGGGCTTTTTTGATGAGTGAGCTGATGGTCAGCTCCCATTTGAGGTCCCTGGTGATGGTAGTGCCTAGGAAGCGGAAGGAATCAGCAGTGGTGATGGGAGAGCCTGAGAGGGTGAGGGGGGGCAGAGGAGTAGTGACTTTCCTGAAGTCTACAATCATCTCCACTGTCTTCAGAGCGTTCAGCTGCAGGTTGTTATTGCTGCACCAGGACGCCAGCTGGGCCACCTCTCTCCTGTAGGCGGACTCGTCGCCGTTGGAGATGAGCCCGATGAGGGTGGTGTCGTCCGCAAACTTGATCAACTTCACAGCGGCTCCCCCCCCCCCTCGCTACTCTGTGTGTGTGTGTGGGGCGGGGAACCTTGAACGGACCGTGAACCCCCCCCCACCCTCGCTACAGAAGAGGGCCATCGCTACATGATGGAATAGACTGATATGCTTCCTCCCGCGGACCGGGGGGCGTTCGGCCCGTGCCCCCCCCCCGCTCCTCTTCTGCAGCGGGGGGGGGGCGTTCACGGTCCGAACACGGCAAACGAACCGTTTATCGTGGCGCACGTACTTCGTGCGCAGTACAGTTGTAATTTACCAATCGGTCAAAAGTCATTTTTGGATTACAGTTTTCAGGGATAAATAATAATTTAGCTTATAACACCTTACCTCTTCAAAGCAGCAGAGTCGCGGTGAACAGCTCTTCCCCCATTGTCAGACGAACGCGACGCTACTCCGCTCGTGGATCCCGATCAACATAATTCCATTATTGCCGTTTTGGCGAATGATTTACGACTTTTGTCGTCGGCCTCCGTCTATTCTGCTGGAATGAGTGCAGGTCCCACTTGTGGGTGTTCTCCATGCTGCTGGGTGAGCCTGGGTCTGTAGTAGATTCGTACAGAGTCCTTCTGCAGCAGTAAATATCGCTTCACCCAGCCTGAATTTCTGTGCTTCAATTGGCTCCTGCGTTCACAGTAGGCGGGTCCTCCTTCCTAGATTTTCATTCATTGGCTCCTCAAGGTTTCAGAAACCCAATTCAAGGCTCTTATTAGTCGAATGAGAGGTCAATCAGATGAACTAATCTGTTCGCGGCTGTGTTTGCAGATTTTTTTTTCAGTGGCGCTTGGAGGGCACACCACCTACACCATCACCATCAATATCCTTATCATGCGTCATAGGATGCAGAGACTTGCCCGCCCGCGGAACAACGGAGCGCAAGTGGTTAAAAACAGACAACAGTTTGTGCAGTTGGGTGAATTTGGATCATGTCAGTTAGAAATTACTTATGGAGTTCCCCAAGGGTCAGTATTAGGCCCCAAGTTGTTTATTTTGTATATTAATGACATTTGCAAGGTACTGGATATTTTGAAAGTAGTAGTTTTTGCAGATGACACTAATGTCTTTTGTGCTGGTGAGAATTTGCAGCAGTTGTTGAATGTGGTCACAAATGAATTGGGTAAATTAAAATTATGGTTTGACAAAAATAAATTATATTTAAATTTGGATAAAACTAAATTTATGTTATTTGGAAACTATATTATACATGAACAAGTGAAAGTGATGATTAATAATGTATTGATATATGAAAATAAGTTCTTGGGGGTAATACTAGACCACAAACTCTGCTGGAAAGCTCACATAAAATACCTGAGCTCAAAGCTGGCTAAGAATATTGGACTTTTGGGTAAAGTTAGGCAGATTCTAAACCACAACACACTGTATACACTGTACTGTTCACTTGTTTTACCGTATCTGCTTTATTGTGTTGAAGACTGGGGTAACACCTACAAAAGCACCCTACAGAAATTATGTACATTACAGAAGTGAGCAATAAGAATAATAAACAATGTAGACTACTATGATCACACTAATGTTTTGTTCTTAAAGTTAAAATTATTGAAATTTATGGATCTGGTGAAATTAAAAACTTTACAAATAGTTTATAAAGAAAGAAATAATTTACTCCCTGGCAATATACAGAAATTGTTTCAGGAGAGAGAGGGAGAGGAAGATTTAATTTAAAAGTTCCTTGTTTTCGCACTACGCAGAAAAGTTTGTGCATTTCAGTTTGTGGGGTGATTTTGTGGAATGATTTGGATGAGGACATTAAACAGAGTAATAATGTCATACAGTTTAAAAAAAAGTTAAAAAAGTACAAAAATATTATTCTTGAAAAGTATAAGCTTGAGGAAGAGAATTGTTTTGCTCCCTAATGGGGAAGAAATAATGATATACATTGTTCTTCATGTGTTTTATTGTTTGTTTGTTTTTTTTCCTCATTCTGGATTGGTCTGTATAGGTGACAGCTTGTTTTCATTTAAGTATTAAGTACTTACAGTATTGAGGGGTAGGACTTGAAAAGCTTTTGCTTCTTCCTACTCTTTTTCGGGCACCCAAGAAAAGAGTTTCATTACTTTGCATTGTGTTTTTGTATCTTTTGGTGCATTTGTTGGATGTTCTTTTTTGTTTTCTTTTATCCAAAATAAATAAATGATGTTATATTTTGTGGCTATTTTCTATGATTGTAAGAACATGCAGGGAGTCCGACGCATGCATGCATTCACATGTTAGGGACAGATTAATGAGCCGCTTTTTAAAGCTACATAGGGAGTTTTAATATATAATAAAGCTTTTATATGTTATAGATACTTAGAAAGTCTTAAGATTTTCATATGTTGCAAATGATACATAGAAAGTTGTTATGTAAATAAGATTTTCATATGTTACTACTGATACATGGAAAGTTTTTAGACTTTTATGTTACCAAAGATACATAGGAAGTTTTGATGTACACTAAGATTTTCATGTTACCAATGAATTTTTAAGGACACATGGGAAGTCTTGGTGTGAAATAAAGCTTTTATATGTTAATGAATAAGAGAACACAACACAAGAATCTTAAGTAAAAACAAATAGTAAGTGAATTGTGTCATCATAAGGAGTATACGACACAATACAAGAAACTTAAGTATCAACAGATAGTGAGTAATTGTGTTGGCCAGTTTGTTAAAATTAGTTGGACTAATCTCCATAATAACTTATCACTTGTTCTGATTCCTGTATACGGGGTCAGGGAAAATAGCCTCTCGTCGTCGGCCTCCGTCGGTCTATGATGACCATGGAAGAGAATCCTAAACGTCTACTCTGCTGGAACTGCACCGCCTGTGGCTGAATAGGCCGATGCGCGAATGGCAGTCCCTGTCACACAGGTCGCACTTGTGGGTGGTCTCCGTGCTGCTGGGTCTGTGGCGGTTCTTCCTGCAGGTCCTTTTTTCATCTGCTGCAGCAGTCAGTCTCTCTTCACCCGCCTTGAGCTGTCTGGTCAGGGTGCCTCTCCATTTGGAGCGGTCCGTTGCAAGGTCCTCCCAGCACTCTGTGTTGATCTCCAGGGTCTTCATGTCTCTCTTGCAGACGTCTCTAAAGCACAGCTGTGGGTGGCCAACGTCTCTCCTGCCAGTCGCCAGTTCTCCGTAGAGGACGTCTTTGGGGATTCTGCCATCCTCCATACGGTGAACGTGGCCTAGCCAGTGGAGCCTGCGCTGCCTGAGTAGAGTGAACATGAAGGGAAGGCCGGCGCGGGACAGAACTTCTGTGTTGGGCACTTTGTCCTGCCAGGATATGTCCACGATGTGGCGAATGCAGCGCAAGTGGAAGGAGTTCAGTCTCTTTTCCTGCCGGGCGTATGTTGTCCACGTCTCACTCCCATAGAGCAGTGTGCTGATGACGCAGGCGTTGTACACTGCCCTCTTCGTCTTGACAGAGAGTTTGGGATTCTTCCACACTCGTGTGGTGAGGCGAGCGAGTGTGAAGGCTGATTTTCCAATCCTCTTGTCAATCTCTGTATCAAGGGAGAGGTTGTTGCTGATCGTGGACCCCAGGTACGTGAACTGATTCACAACCTCCAGCTCGTAGTCGTCGATGGTGATGGTTAGTGGTGCTTCCATGCCTTGCGCCAAGACGTTAGTCTTCTTCAGGCTGATGGTAAGCCCGAAGTCCTTGCATGCCTGGGAGAAGCGGTCCATCAGGGTCTGAAGCTCCTGCTGTGTGTGGGTTGCGACTGCAGCATCGTCTGCGAACAGCATGTCTCTGATTAGAGCCTCGCGTACTTTGGTTCTGGCTTTCAGGCGGGCGAGGTTGAAAAGCCTGCCGTCAGATCTTGTGTGCAGGTAGATTCCCTCTGTTGCTGTGCTGAAGGCATGCCTCAGGAGCATAGCAAAGAAGATCCCAAAGAGGGTTGGCGCAAGTACACAGCCCTGTTTCACTCCGCTGCATATGTTGAATGGCTCTGAGACGTTGCCGTCATGCTGCACTATCCCCTGCATGTTGGTGTGAAGTGATTCGATGAGGCTTTGCAACTTTGGTGGGCATCCTATCTTTGGCAGGATCTTGAAAAGGCCCTCTCTGCTGACCAGATCGAACGCTTTGGTGAGGTCGACGAAGGCGACGTACAGGGGCATGTTCTGTTCTCTGCATTTCTCCTGGAGTTGGCGGATGGAGAATATCATGTCTACCGTCGATCACTCAGCGCGGAAGTCACACTGAGACTCGGGGTAGACACGTTCGGCAAGCTTCTGTAGACGAACGAGAACAACTCGTGCATAGACTTTGCCAACAACGCTGAGGAGGGAGATAAGATAAGATAAGATAAGATAAGCCTTTATTAGTCCCACAACGGGGAAATTCCAGGATTGCAACAGCACAGGGATAGCAACACTCAGAGCAACAATCAGAAGGCAAGAAAAAAAAAAAAAACAAGCAAGCAAGAGCAGCTAATATACATATGTACATATTACTATAAAATATATATATACACACACACACACAGACACACAGTGCAGAGCATTGTAGCTGGATGGAATAAATATATGAATATATGAACACAGTGCAGAGCATTGTAGCTAGATGGAATAAATATGTAAATATATAAACACCCACAGTACGGAGCATTGCAGCTAGGTGGAATAAATATGCAAGTATATAAACACACACAGTGCGGAGCAATGTAGCTAGATGGAATAATATGTAGATATATAAAAACACAGATGCCCCTGTAGTTGTTGCAGTCGCTTCTCTCCCCTTTGTTTTTGTAGAGGGTGATGATCTTGGCGTCCCTCATGTCCTGTGGTACGGCACCTTCCTTCCAGCACTGGCAGAGGACGTCATGCAATGGCAGCAGTAGGGCGGTCTTGCAGTGCTTGATCAGGTCAGGGGGGTATGCCTTCGTTGCCGGGTGCCTTGCCAGCGGCCAAGCTATCAGTGGCCTAGCTGAGTTTGTTGATGGTTGGCTCGGCGTCAGGTTCGCCCATGGATGACAGGCAGTCGATGGCATCAAGGGCTGACGGTGTCACGGTGTTCTGTCTGGAGTAGAGGTCGGAGTAGTGTTCCACCCGTCTCTCCATCTGCTTGTTCTTTTCTGTGATCATCTCCCCAGTGGAGGATTTGAGGGGGGCCGTCTTGCTCTGAGCCGGACCAAGTGCTTTCTTGATGCCATCGTACATACCACGGATGTTCCCTGTTATGGCAGCGGTTTGAATGTCTTGGCTGAGCTGAGTCCAGTACTCGTTGGCACAGCGCCGAGCAGTCTGCTGAACTTTGCTTCTCGCAGCCCTGAGAATCTGGAGATTCTTCTTGTTTGGGTACTTCTTGTACTCAGCAAGTGCTGAGCGCTTGGCTTCAATGACGGGGGTCATCTCGGTCAACTTGGCATCAAACCAGTACTGTGACTTCGAGGTCTTCCTCCCAAAGGTAGCCAAGGCTGTGCGGTGGATGGTGTTTCGCAGCTCTTTCCACTTCTGCTTTGTAGAGTCTCCTTCTTGTGGTACACCAAGTTCCTTCTCAAAGGTGGAGGCAAACTTCTTAACAAGTTCTGGTTGGGCCATCTTGCTGATGTCAATCCGTGCCTTTCCAGGCTGTCTAGCTTGATGGAATTTCTTCAGCTGCAGCTTGACCTTGCAACATACCAATGAATGGTCTGTGTCGCAATCTGCACTCTGGAACGAACGGGTAATTAGCAAGTTCTTCAGTGAGGTGCGCCTGGTCAGGATCAAGTCCAGCTGGTGCCAGTACTTTGAGCGCAGATGTCGCCAGGAAACCTTGTGTTGGGCTTGGTCTTGAAGAACGAGTTTGTGATGCACTCGTCTGCCTCCGTCAGTCTATGATGACCATGGAAGAGAATCCTAAACGTTTACTCTGCTGGAACAGCACCGCCTGTGGCTGAACAGGCCGATGTGCGAATGGCAGTCCCTGTCACACAGGTCACACTTGTGGGTGGTCTCCGTGCTGCTGGGTCTGTGGCGGTTCTTCCTGCAGGTCCTTTTTTCATCTGCTGCAGCAGTCAGTCTCTCTTCACCCGCCTTGAGCTGTCTGGTCAGGGTGCCTCTCCATTTGGAGCGGTCCGTTGCAAGGTCCTCCCAGCGCTCTGTGTTGATTTCCAGGGCCTTCATGTCTCTCTTGCAGAGGTCTCTAAAGCACAGCTGTGGGCGGCCAACGTCTCTCCTGCCAGTTGCCAGTTCTCCGTAGAGGACATCTTTGGGGATTCTGCCATCCTCCATACGGTGAACGTGGCCTAGCCAGTGGAGCCTGCACTGCCTGAGTAGAGTGAACATGAAGGGAAGGCCGGCGCTGGACAGAACTTCTGTGTTGGGCACTTTGTCCTGCCAGGATATGTCCAGGATGTGGCGAATGCAGCGCAAGTGGGAGGAGTTCAGTCTCTTTTCCTGCCGGGCGTATGTTGTCCACATCTCACTCCCATAGAGCAGTGTGCTGATGATGCAGGCGTTGTACACTGCCATCTTTGTCTTGACAGAGAGTTTGGGATTCTCCCACACTCGTGTGGTGAGGCGAGCGAGTATGAAGGCTGATTTTCCAATCCTCTTGTTGATCTCTGTATCAAGGGAGAGGTTGTTGCTGATCGTGGACCCCAGGTACGTGAACTGATTCACAACCTCCAGCTCGTAGTCATCGATGGTGATGGTTGGTGGTACTTCTGTGCCTTGCGCCAAGACGTTAGTCTTCTTCAGGCTGATGGTAAGCCCGAAGTCTTTGCATGCCTGGGAGAAGCGGTCCATCAGGGTCTGAAGCTCCTGCTGTGTGTGGGTTGCGACTGCAGCGTCGTCTGCGAACAGCATGTCTCTGATTAGAGCCTCGCGTACTTTGGTTCTGGCTTTCAGGCGGGCGAGGTTGAAAAGCCTGCCGTCAGATCTTGTGTGCAGGTAGATTCCCTCTGTTGCTGTGCTGAAGGCATGCCTCAGGAGCATAGCAAAGAAAATCCCAAAGAGGGTTGGCGCAAGTACACAGCCCTGTTTCACTCCACTGCATATGTTGAATGGCTCTGAGACTTTGCCATCGTGCTGCACTATCCCCTGCATGTTGGTGTGAAACGATTCGATGAGGCTTTGCAACTTTGGTGGGCATCCTATCTTTGGCAGGATCTTGAAAAGGCCCTCTCTGCTGACCAGATTGAACGCTTTGGTGAGGTCGATGAAGGCGACGTACAGGGGCATGTTCTGTTCTCTGCATTTCTCCTGGAGTTGGCGGATGGAGAATATCATGTCTACCATCGATCACTCAGCGTGGAAGCCACACTGAGACTCGGGGTAGACACGTTCGGCAAGCTTCTGTAGACGAACGAGAACAACTCGTGCGTAGACTTTGCCAACAACGCTGAGGAGGGAGATGCCCCTGTAGTTGTTGCAGTCGCTTCTCTCCCCTTTGTTTTTGTAGAGGGTGATGATCTTGGCGTCCCTCATGTCCTGTGGTACGGCACCTTCCTTCCAACACTGGCAGAGGACGTCATGCAATGGCAGCAGTAGGACTGTCTTGCAGTGCTTGATCAGGTCAGGGGGTATGCCGTCGTTGCCGAGTGCCTTGCCAGCGGCCAAGCTATCAATGGCCTTGCTGAGTTCGTCGATGGTTGGCTCGGCGTCAAGTTCGTCCATGGATGGCAGGCAGTCGATGGCATCAAGGGCTGACGGTGTCACGGTGTTCTGTCTGGAGTAGAGGTCAGAGTAGTGTTCCACCCGTCTCTCCATCTGCTTGTTCTTTTCTGTGATCATCTCCCCAGTGGAGGATTTGAGGGGGGCCATCTTGCTCTGAGCCAGACCAAGTGCTTTCTTGATGCCATCGTACATACCACGGATGTTCCCTGTTATGGCAGCGGTTTGAATGTCTTGAGTGAGCTGAGTCCAGTACTCGTTGGCACAGCGCCGAGCAGTCTGCTGAACTTTGCTTCTCGCAGCCCTGAGAATCTGGAGATTCTTCTCGTTTGGGTACTTCTTGTACTCAGCAAGTGCTGAGCGCTTGGCTTCAATGACGGGGGTCATTTCGGTCAACTTGGCATCAAACCAGTCCTGTGACTTCGAGGTCTTCCTCCCAAAGGTAGCCAAGGCTGTGCGGTGGATGGTGTTTCGCAGCTCTTCCCACTTCTGCTTTGCAGATTCTCCTTCTTGTGGTCCTTCTCTCTCAGTGTGCCTGCGTCAGCCAACCGTGTTTCCTGGAGAGTGGCGATATCCACTCCCAGTCTCTTCAGCTCATTATTGATGATGGCAGTCTTCCTGGTGTCGTTGATGTCCTTGAGGTTAGCAGCGAGTCCTGTCATCATAGTGCGAACGTTCCAAGTTCCCAGTTTTAGAGTTGGTCTCTTTTGTTTTTTGTTTTCTTTTTGTTTTTGAAAATAGCCTCTATATGGAGTTAAATTGGTTAAGGTTAAATAGTGATTCAGTGCGGCAGGGACAGACACACACTCAAGTACACAATAACCTCTGTATATATTGTCCATATCGTGCAAGCCGATTCTGTGAATCTTGAGGACATAATTGTGTGGGTTGAGAAATAACAGGGGCTGTAAATATATGTTAATCTTTTTCTCATTGTATATATGTATTTAGGCGATTTAACTTAAACAGAGTATTTCTTGCCGTGCAGAGAACAAAGACGAGTGTGTGTGTTTTTCCACAAACGGGAGGGGTTGTTTCACCCGCTCTCTCCTTAGATGAGCTGAGAGATTGTTTAAAGTATGATAATGTTACTGAGAGGAGATTGTTTGAGGAACAAATCTGAATTGAACACTAAGTTAAAGTTGTAAGATTGTTATGTTAAAGTAGGTATGATTATTCTTGTACGTTTAGAGCTGAATTTAAGGAGACGGTGCGCCAGTTTCTTTTAAAAAAAAAAAGGCATGGTTCATGATCAATAGGCTTCGCGGCCATGTTGCGCGTTCACATTTGCGTGTGACTCCTCTTTGAGTACAGCAGGAACTGCCTCCATCTTGTGGTCAACTATATGAATTGCATTCTTTCATAAATCGAGCTTCAAATTTTCCTAATAATTTTGGGGACCTTAGTATCTCTCTGGCTGAAAGGAAAGCTTTAAGACCGTGCACGACAAAGAACAAAGTCCTCCCCCACTTGTTCAAATAACAAGTTTTGGAAGCAGTGAGGCAAAAAAAGAGGCTGCCCAATCAGCTGGAGAGTGAAGAGGTTCAACTTTAATCTGGGCAGAGGAGAGAATAAGTAGAATTATTCCTAATAATAAAAAGGAATGTGTTGTAGTGAAAATCCTAGGTTGAGAATATATTAAAATGGGTGTGGCGGATGATAAAATAGGCAGCGAACTGAGGGTTTTAAGTAGGTTTATTCATCATACCGCCATCACGGAGCTCGCCCCGGCGCCGTGCATGCGCGCCAGAGTGAGCCCGGAGGCTTTTCCTCAGATAGGCAATGCGTGCAGTAGAAGAGAGAGAATGAGTTACAGAGCAATGCAGCTTATATACCCAACTACAAACAATACATGAAAGGCATTCACAGCAGTAGGTATGGGCATTTGCATTTGAGAGACACACATAATAATAAGGAGGTTACTGGCCGGAATTCGCCTCTGCTCCGGAGCTGCAGGACAAAAGAGGTTACAAGGCACATCTACATATTGTTATCAGTCTATAGACACAGTAAGGGCAGGAAGCATGAACACAATGCATGAATGGCACATTAACATCACAGTACTGAGCAGGAAAAAGCTAGACGAAGCTGGGCTGCCTGTTGACATTAATACACACATTTCACTGTTATGTTAATTGCTCTAGTCGAGCGCTGTGCTTGTCCCAGTCTGTTGTGGGGGTTATCCCACACTACTCCCCCCTAGAGGGCTCAGCAGGCGGCTGAGGCCTCGATAGTCCAGCTTTGGCAGCGAGCAGGGAAAGCTCTGTGCAGGCGGAGGTGGAGGGGGGGTGAGGGTAGCAAGTGCCGGCCCAGGACGGCGAAATCGTCTGGGCAGTGCAAAAATTGCTTGTGGATCCGCGATGTTGAGGGGCTGTCCCATTGAACGTGCAGAGATCCACAGCGGCTGTAAGAGAAAAAAAAAATTAGTCACTGACTCCTCTCACGATTAAGTCCTGCGAGGATTAATAGCGGCCATGAAGAAAAACAGGAGCAGCGAGGATTAACAGCGGCCATGAAGAAAAACAGGAGCGGCGAGGCTGCGTAGCGGCTGTAAGAAAAAAAAAAGCAAAAGCAAAGGGACTTGGCGTGTTGACTTTAGGTGCGGGCACAACCTTAAAGCCTTCGGGGACCGCAGACTGCTGAATTCCCTATGTGCGCCATGGCTAAGACCATTAGAAAATCCTGTGAGCAAGCTGCATGCGTGCCTCAGGTGTACGAGCAACCCTGAAGGCTCTGTGTGCAGCGGCGAAGGACGATGGCGGTCTGTGGAGCCGTATGTGTTCCGTGCGTGGTGCGCCGTCCTCGTAACTCCCCGGTGCGTGTGCCGGGGTTCCGTGCATGGGTGGGCCTGCTGGAGAGGAGAGTCAGGGTCAGGGAGCTTGCTGGAGATCAGCGTAGTCGGCGCCGATAATCATCCCTGTTGTAGTTGTTGCGGTAGTTCGCTGTGCTGGGTCATGGTGCGTTCAGGTCCATGCGCTGCGTTCTCCGTCGGCCCTGGAGGTCGCCGTCGTGGAGAGAGGACGAGGTGCGTGCGCTCTCGTGTGGAGGAGCTGTGAGAGCGGCCGGTCCCAACGTGGATGTGCAGATCTCAGGCGTGCAGATCTCACCATGAAGCTTGCTGTGGCTTTCCCGGTCGTGGGTGATGTCCGGAGAGTTCGCCTGGTGGTGGCTCTGCGTCGAGGTCTCCCTGAAGCAGAAGGGAGGGCAGATCACTTGCGTCAGGCTGCTGTGTTCGCTTGTCGTCGGAGAATCACCGCCGGGTGCTGCGTTCGCTGGCAGCGTGTTCTTTTCAGCGTCGGGTCACCAGTGTGGTGGATGATAAAATAGGCAGCGAACTGAGGGTTTTAAGTAGGTTTATTCATCATACCGCCATCACGGAGCTCGCCCTGGCGTCGTGTATGCGCACCAGAGCGAGCCCGGAGGCTCTTCCTCAGATAGGCAATGCGTGCAGTAGAAGAGAGAGAATGAGTTACAGAGCAATGCAGCTTATATACCCAACTACAGACAATACATGAAAGGCATTCACAGCAGTAGGTATGGGCATTTGCATTTGAGAGACACACATAACAATAAGGAGGTTACTGGCCGGAATTCGCCTCTGCTCCGGAGCTGCAGGACAAAAGAGGTTACAAGGCACATCTACATATTGTTATCAGTCTATAGACACAGTAAGGGCAGGAAGCATGAACACAATGCATGAATGGCACATTAACATCACAGTACTGAGCAGGAAAAAGCTAGACGAAGCTGGGCTGCCTGTTGACATTAATACACACATTTCACTGTTATGTTAATTGCTCTAGTCGAGCGCTGTGCTTGTCTCAGTCTGTTGTGGGGGTTATCCCACATGGGGTAATTTAAAACACTACTGAAGAAAAAAGAAAAAATAAGAAGGAAAATAAATGTTGTGGAGAGATGTGCGTTATGGTGAAGTGAATTTGTATGCTGAAAGTGGACAGAAATGGAGAAGGGAGTCTGGTTTTAGAGGAAAATTGAAGGCTGATGAATGTGAAAGTTTTGTGCAGGATATAAGAGAAAAGTATGGAGAAAATTGGAAGAAGAAAGAAAATATGTAAGAATCAGAGACTGACGCTGCAATGGTGATATGAGAAAATAATAAGCATGACAAAAATTTAAAAAGATATTGTTTAACCCTCAAGTGACCGAGTGGGGTCATTTACGACACCAGCCATATAATTTAATGTGCCGTCTCTTTATTTTTTATCCAAATTTTCTTTCCTAGCATGAATTTGTCAGTCTACTAATCCTACACACTTTCATAGTTTTTTTGCAGGGATCAACCAATTGGTGTGGCGTAGACATCGCAAACTCTTGTGGGGTCATTTATGACCCCGAAGAGAAGCACTGGTTTGTTTTGTTTTTTTTTATTTAAGTTTTTGTAAAGGGTATACAGGTCATTACAGCATTGCATTGTTTACATTTTCATCACATGTTCCCTTATTTTTTGCTATTTGACAACATTGGTAGGATAGTTATTACAACACCCCCTTTTTTTTTTTAAAGTGAAAGAAAAAGTGAAATTAAGGAGAATTAAATAAAAAAAACCGAATAAACAAACAAATAGAACAGCAAAAAACAAACAAACAGAAAATTAAGTAATTAAAAGTAAAAGAGCAACTGAGTAGCATTGGAACAAAGAGCGGGACCATTATTGAAATGGTATTTGTCAAAGAATAGATCTAATGGAAGACACATATGCGATCCAGGGTTGCCAAAAGTTCATGAACCCATCCATGTCCTGTCTCAGTGCGAATGTCAACTTTTCCATCGAGTAAATGTCTTGAATCACGTTAATCCAATCTTCAGGTGTAGGACAGTCCTTCGGCATCCATTTTTTAGTTAGGGCTTTTTTACTTGCCAATATTAAAACATTGAATAAGTATTTATGTCCTCGTCTTTCCAGTGAGTCCGGTAGTAAACCCAAATACAAAGTTACAAAAGAAAAGGGAACTGTTATTTTGAATATTTTCCCCAATATTGTCTGTACGTTGGTCCAATATTGGTGGATAACTGGGCATGACCAAAACACATGAAAATGATTTGCAGTCTTTTCACCACACAAGCGCCAACAGTTCAACCCCTTATGGGTAAATTTGTTTTGTGCAGGTGTTCTGAAAAATCTTACCAAGTTTTTCCATCCAAATTCTCTCCACTGCAGGGATGAGGTACTTTTCCATTGCTGTTTATTTAGCTTTTCCCATATTTCCAATTGTAAAGTGAAATTCCCCTCTTTTTCCCATCTCTCTTTTATATATGATGTGTTGTCTCCTTGTAAGTCTTGAAGACCTTGGTATATTTTAGAAATATATCTGATCCCTGGGATCCCTTTATATGCCATT
Source organism: Pholidichthys leucotaenia (assembly GCA_020510985.1). Lineage (NCBI taxonomy): Eukaryota > Metazoa > Chordata > Actinopteri > Cichliformes > Pholidichthyidae > Pholidichthys > Pholidichthys leucotaenia. Next base: position 68,987,087 of record CM035849.1, on the reverse strand, counting down.
AAGAAGACCTTCAGAACACCTGACTGGGCCCTTTCCAAATCCTCCTTTTTAAGTATATTGTTTATGTGGTGTCTAAGCTGAAAGAACCTGTAAAGATCTTGATTTATTAGACCTTGTTTTTTCAAATCTTCAAAACTTCTTAAAGTTTGCCCCTTAAAAAAATTGTAATATTTTATCAGCCCTTTCTCTTTCCACTCTTTAAATCTAGTGTCTGTTTTATTGGGAGTAAAGTCTTGATCATAGGCAATCCATTGCAGAAATCGATAGGGCTCTTTGGCTTGATTCTCTCTGACTATCTTAAACCAAATTTTTAGCGGGGTCTCTATCCATGGGTTAGTGTTATTCAAGAGTTTAGTTAAGGCATTGTTCCCTATTATCGCCTGTAGGGGATGTCACTTGTTATTTGGCATTCCATCTCCTTCCATTGTGCAGTGTAGACTGGGTTACATATCTCTACTAAAGTTTTAATTTGTGCAGCTATAAAATAGTCCCTGATATTTGGCAGCGCGAGCCCACCTTTGTCTTTGTTTAGCTGTAGGGTTCTATATCTGATTCTAGGTCTCTTGCCCTGCCATATGAATCTTGAGATCCTTCTGTCCAGCTCCTGCCATGTTTTTTTGGGAGGTTCTACCGGTATTGTTTGGAAAAGGTATAGAAGACGTGGAAGTATATTCATTTTGACTGCTTCATTCTTTGTGCAGTACCTAAGAATGGTATCATATTCCATCTTGCTAGGTCAGATTTTATTTTTGTCACCAGTGGATCATAGTTTAGTGTTATAATTTTGTCGAGTTGTTTCAGGATATTGACCCCCAGATATTTCATAGATTCCAACTCCCAGTTAGTTTTGAGTTCACTTAGTGAAAAATGATTTGGGTCATAGTTGAATGTTAAAACTTGGGTTTTATGCATGTTTAATTTGTACCCCAATAAATCTCCATAGTCTGAAAACCTGAGATTAGTTCTGGTAGAGAAGTGTCTGGCTGCCCTAGGTATATTAAAATGTCATCAGCAAAGAGTGCTATTTTATGTTCCTTCTGACCAAGTGTAATACCTTGAATTTCTTGATTTTGTCTTATCCATTGGCTCAGAGGTTCTATGAAGATTGCAAAGAGCAGTGGAGACAGGGGGCAGCCTTGACGACATCCTCTTTCCAGCTCAAAAGATGATGATAAATTACCGTTAATCCTTATTTTAGCTGTTGGTTTTTTATATAATGCCTGTATAGTTCTAATGAAGTTGTTATGAAAATTGAAACTGGATAAGATTCTATATAGGAAAGACCAGTCAACCGAATCGAATGCTTTTTCAGCATCTAATCCCAATATGACTGCATTTAAGTTATATTTTTTTATATGATGAATTATGTGTAAAGTGCATCGAATGTTGTCTTGTGTCTGTCTTTGTCTTATAAAACATGTTTGGTCTAAGTGAATTAAGTCTGTCAGTATGTTTTCTAACCTTTTGGCAAGGATAGTGGTAAAAAGCTTATAGTCCTGATTTAATACACTGATTGGTCTGTAGTTGGAGCAGTCTAGTTTATCCTTTTCAGGTTTAGGTATAACTGCAATGACCCCTTCTCTCCAGGAGGGGGGGGGGGTTTCCCCTGTGTGGAGGACGTAGTTAAATGTTTTCAGGAGGAGAGGAGATAGTTGCTGTTTAAAGGTTTTGTACCATTCTGCTGTATAGCCATCTGCTCCTGGGGATTTGTTAGCTTTAAGTTTCATAATTGCTTTTTCTAATTCTTTAGGTTGTATTTCTGACAGTAGGGTTTTATTTTGTGATTCCGTAAGTTGGGGAAGGTTTAATGTGTTTAGGAATGTCTCGGATGCGTTTTTATGTTTTTTGTGGGAGTATAAGTTCTTGTAGTAATTCTCGAAGCTTTTAAGAATATCCTGAATTCTGAATTTTATTTCCTTTGATACTGGGTCTCTGATTTTGTAGATTGCTCTTTCTGTTTGTTGTTTCCTCAATTTATAGACTAGTAATTTTGCTGATTTACTGCCTGCTTCATAGTGTTTTTGTTTCAGAAATGTAAGTTTCTTCTGGATTTCTATTGTGTAGATCTCATTTATTTGATTTTTAATTTCTTTAATCTTGAGCGAGCCATTAGAATGAGTGTTGTCTTTGTGTTCTTTTTCTAGGTTCTTGAGTTCTGACTCTAGTATGATTAGTTTTTCTTGTCTCAGTTTCTTTTGGGTTGCCAGTTTTGCAGTAATTTTTCCCCTTAATACAGCTTTGCACGTATCCCACAGTATTAAAGGGGATACTTCTCCATTATCGTTTTCTTCCAAATATCTGAGAATATCTGATTCCAATTCATCTTTCAGTGGTCCTTTCAGGACATTTGAATTCAACCTCCAGGAAAATGTATTATTTGTGTATTTTTGGATGTTTAAGTCCATATAGATCGGACTGTGGTCAGAGAGATCCATCAGTCCTATTTTACATGTTTTTACTCTTCCAATGTCCTCTATTAAACATAAAAAAGTAATCAATCCTTGAGTAAGATGAATGTGGCGTTGAATAAAAAGTATAATCTTTTACATTGGGTTGAATTCCCTCCATACGTCACAGATTCCCATTTCTTTTAGTAGCATCCGAGTATTCCTATTTTGGGTGTTATTTTGATGTGAAGAATTACCTGTTGCATCCCAGTATGGATTCAGTCTTAGATTGAAGTCTCCACCACATATCACTAAACCTTGGGCTTTAGTTGTAATGCTCCGCACTGGGTGTGTTTATGTTTATATATCTATATATTTATTCCATCTAGCTACAATGCTCCGCACTGTGTGTTTATATATCTACATATTATTCCATCTAGCTACATTGCTCCGCACTGTGTGTTTACATATTCATATATTTATTCCATCCAGCTACAATACTCTGCACTGTGTGTCTGTGTGTGTGTATATATATATTTTATAGTAATATGTACATATGTATATTAGCTGCTCTTGCTTGCTTGTTTTTTTTCTTGCCTTCTGATTGTTGCTCTGAGTGTTGCTATCCCTGTGCTGTTGCAATCCTGGAATTTCCCCATTGTGGGACTAATAAAGGCTTATCTTATCTTATCTTAGTTATCATTAGGTCAAATACATTTTTATAAAATTTCCATTTAGCCCCTGGTGGTGCATATACATTTAGCAGGGTGATATCTTCTCCCTCTAGCCGCCCAGTTACCAAACTGTACCTCCCTTCTTTATCTTTGTGTTCTGATTTTTTTTCAAATGTAATTTTGGTTGATATCAATGGCGCTACTCCCCTCCTCCTCCCTGATTTATATGAAGATGAAGAGATCATTTTAAACCCTTGTCTCTTGAGTTTAGTGTGTTCCACATCTGTTAGGTGGGTTTCTTGTAAAAATATTATTTCTGCTTTGTCTTTTTTCATTTTGCGTAGAATCTTGGATCTTTTAACTAGATTCAGGATCTCTTTTACATTATATGAGGCTATTTTGGTTACACCCTGTTTCTCCATTGTATTTTCTTATTTAGTATAACAGTGTGGTGGCCCTCTTTTTTGCTACTCAGAAACTGAAAGAACATTAAGAACATAAAAAACATTAAGAACATAGTGTATGAAACTTTAAAACAAAAAACTGTCAAAAAAAACTTCCTGAGCTGGGGTCTCTTTAAAGACCCTGTAAGAGCCCTGATGGAGTGTAGGCTCTGAGGGAAATTCCTCAAACTCTGTTACGTGTTGAGGGCCCTCTCTTACCCCTGTAAGTTGTCCCATGTTTTTTAACGTGAATTTCAGATCCCAATCCGAATTTGTAATGATTTTTTTTTTTTTTATGCCTATACCTATGAGATTGTGTGCAACCCTCCCACCCCCATCACAGCAAACATTCACTCTAATACAGTATTTGTTAGTGTGGAGAGAACATGTGGGTCATTGTTACGTTTCTATTTTTAACATGATTTTTTTTTCCCCTTTAAATTAAGAAGACATTTGTTTCTAATGCTATAACTGCTCCATGAAAGGTTTTTACCACATGCTGAATTCTGCATCTCCCTTTAATGTTTGTTACCTTGTAGGAGTGGGGGTGGAAGTGCAGAGTGACTGAAAGAAAAAAAAAAAACCAAAAGGTCGCTATTCTTCCTGGAACTGGAAAGCTTATCTTTGTAGCTCTGGGGCTGGATTTCCCGCTGCTGGCCAGTGGGTTTTTTGAAGGTCTCTGAGTGGACCACGTTTGAGCTCTGATCTTTTCGCTCAGATTCGCTGCGGGTTTAAACACGTTACCGGGAGCCCTCTTCTTGCCATGTCAATTGTTGCTCTTCCCGCTAGAATTATAAAGACAAGGCCTTCACCGTAAAAGACCCTTAGCTTCGCCGGAAATGGCGTCTGAAAGCGTAGATTCTGTTCCCGTAGAACCTTTTTGGCGTCGTTATATTCCCGTCACTTTTTAAGAACCTCAGGGGTGTAATCGTGCTCCACGAAGACTTTTCTCTCATGATGCATAAATCCTTTTTTCTGCCAAGCCCGTCTTACAACCTCTTGTTTTATTTTGAAATTGGCGAATCTCACCACCACAGAACGTGGGGGCGCTTCCGGCGCTGGCTTTGCGGCTAATGTACGATGGGCCTTTTCTATCTTCAAATCGGTGGTTTGTGGAATATCCAACTTCTCTCTCAATAAGGATTCCACGCATTCCGCCACTGTGTTGAAACTATCTTCAGCTCCTTCTTTCAGACCGTGAATTCTGATGTTATCTTGTCTCTGTCTTCCTTCTTGGTCGGTTAGCTTAGCCTCCAGCCTTGACTGTTTTCTGTGTAAATCCAGCACAGAATCTTCAAGCACTTTTACTCTTTCTTCAGCTTCCAAGATTTGGTTTTCGGCCTGGTCCATTCTGCTGTTCGTCCTTTTTAGATCCTCTCTGAATTCAAGAAATTCGGCCCGAAATCGTTGTAATTCGTCAAATAGCGATTTCAAGCTAATCCTTTTGTTAGCTAGGCCCAGGTCCTCGTCTTCTGAACGGAGGTCCTCCGGTTCAGATTCTGCGGCCACTGCGCGTCCTGACCTGGGGAATGTCAGTTTCTTCTGCTTTTGGTTAGGCATGGTGTTATTGTCTTTTGATTTTTAATCTTCCAAAAATCCGTTAGGTCTGATTTTGAGGATGTTTTCCTTGGATTGGGTCTGGGAGTTTCAGCGTTAGGTTGCTATCACCATGGCGTCCAGACCGGAACGAAAAGCACTGGTTTTTAAACATTGGTTTTATAAATTTTATTCAAATGTTCCACTTCTAATCAGTACTTTATATTGTATTGCAGTGAACCATAGCTAACAGACCTAGGATAGCAAGATTTACATTTGTCTGTTTGTCTGGATTTGTCTGTTTGTTTGTCTGTTTGTTTGTCTGTTTGTTAGCAAGATAACTCAAAAAGTTATGGACGGATTTTCATGAAATTTTCACAGATTGTCAGAAATGGGGTATCCTACAGATGATTAGATTTTGGTGGTGATCCGGATCACCGTCCACAAGAAAACCGCCATTACGCAAAATGCCATAATAGGTATCACGATCATCATCGTAGTAACAATAATAGGTATCATCATCATCGTGATGATGACTATGATGACTATGATGATGATGATGATGATGATACCTATTATTGTTACTACAATGATGATGATACCTGTTATTGTTACTACGATGATGATCATGATGATGATGATACCTATTATTGTTGTAACTATGATGATGATGATGATACCTATTATTGTAACTATGATGATAATAACTATGATGATGATGTTCCAAGAGTGAACTGACAAGGACTGTCTAAATAAATGTAATGTTGTTCTTACAGTCTGCGTTTTGGTTATTTCTTGCAATAAAAGTATTATTAGCAATCACATTTTACATTAGATCATTATAAAATACCTGTCTTAAATACAGGGAGTAGTTTTGGTATGATAAACCTCCAACCAGCCATTTATAATAAGGATCCCTGTACAGAGCACAATGGGGTCATAAATGATCCCACTTGGTCATTTCAGTCCGTAAAATAGCTTGGTCGCTTGAGGGTTAATGGTTTGTCTGTTTCTCTATTAATCTGGGACGATGGTGGTGACTGTGGTTCTGGGCGGACTGCCTCCCTACCCCAGTGGCCATGTGACCCACTTGAATTGGCTGCGTCCACCCCCCCTCCGCGCCATTGCCTAACGACCCCCTCCTGCCTACGTGACTACAGTAGAAGAATTTGAAACAAAGGGGCATCGAGAGATGGGACAAAGATGATCAAGCCAACCACATGTTAGTAAAATACATTATATTGTTGTTTTCCATTTACTTTTCTGATAGAGGCTCAAATATTGGATCTCATTCAAGAACATTTTAGTGTTAGTCTGTGTAAATCATGCGCATTTTGCCAGGAAGCTGTGTTAGTACTAACAAGCCACTCCAGATTCAACAAACTGTTCATATGTTCTCTAAGTGTGCATTAACCTCTTGCACTCCGGGCAATTTTCCTAAAAATGCCAAAAAATAACGTGCCCAAAGTAAATCGAAAGCTGTTCTTCAACCCTTTGCAGCATCTTCATGGGGTTGGTCTCATTTAAAAGAAAACACTTTGAATTTTTTGGCAAAAAAAACATAATCTCTCTACGTGCTCCGGCCACTGAGTTACAGTCATCTAAACATACTGAACTTGAAGAAAAAAAATTTGGACACAGTGTTTTTTTGGATACAAATGCTTGCAAATAACACACAGCTGTCAGATACTGGCTGGAAAATGCAACAGAAATGTAGAACCAAGTGTTATCCAGCTGAGGTCAAAATTTGGTAACAATACCACAAAAAATGAATATTTTACACAGCTTTGTTCTCAGGCTGTTCCCAGGCGTTTTGGAACTGTGCCAAATTGTGCCAAATGGCACAGTTTGGAAAAACGTCTGTAACTTTTGAATAATTCAATGTAGAAGCTTCATTTTAGGCTCAAAGGAAAGGTCACACTCAGGGCTGTGTCTGTGTGTGTGTGTGGGGGGGGGGTCGTCCCCCCCCCCCCCCGCTATCAAGGACAGAGTTCGGCCCTCGCTACATGACAGATTACACTTGTTGCATGTTTCCACAGCAACGCTGTCACAGCGGCTTCCCCCCGCTCGCTACAGAGGATGGACTTCAGCCATCGCTACACAACGGATTAGCCTTATGTGGTGATGTAGGACAGCAGTGCAATCACTGCGGCTCCCCCCCCCCTCGCTGCAGAAGAATAGCGGGGGTGGGGGGGGTATTCACAGCCTGTACACTGCGAGCAACCCCTTGTACCGCGGCACACGAACTTCAGACTTCGTGAACCGCACAGCTGTAATTTACTGATCTGTCAAAAGTCATTTTGGATTACAATTTTCAGGGATAGAGAATAATTTAGCTTATAACACCTTACCTCTTCACAGCGGAGTCTTGGCGAACTTGTCTTCCTCATTGTCAGACGAACGCGATGCTGGTCCGTTCTGGTTCTGGTCTCGCCACTCGATCAAAACATAATTCCATTATTGCGGTTTTGTGCTTCCATGATTGCGGTTTTTGGCGAACGATTTTTCAAAACAAATAACAGTAGTAATTAAAAAAAGACTGGCGAAGGCGTGTGTGTCACTCAGCCTTCATCGTCAGCCTCCGTCGGTCTATAATGACCATGGAATAAATCATAATGTCTACTCTGCTGGAACCAATACAAAATAAGCACCGCCTGTGGCCGAACATGCCGATCCACAAATGGCACTCCCTGTCACACAGGTTGCATTTGTGGATGGTCTCCATGCTGCTGGGTCTGTGGGGCTCTTCCTGTGTCCTTTTTTGATCCGCTGCAGCAGCCAGTCTTCACCCAGCCTTAAAAAAAAACAGCTCACGAACTTCTCTGCTTCAATTGGCTCACTGCATTCAAAGCGTTGGGAGGCGGGTCCTCCTTCCTAGGTTTTCATTCATTGGCTCTTCAAGGTTTCAGAAACCCAATTCAAGGCTCTTATTAGTCGAATGAGAGGTCAATCAGATGAACTAATCTGTTCGCGGCTGTGTTTGCAGCTTTTTTTTTCAGTGGCGCTTGGAGGCCACACCACCTACACCACCACCATCAATATCCTTATCATGCGTCATGCGCACGAGGGCGCACGAGTGCGCTCTCGTGCGCCCTCATGCGCCTTAGGACGCAGAGACTTGCCCGCCCGTGGAACAACGGAGTGCAAGAGGTTAACAGCATTCGTGAATCATGTGTCGTCAGCACATATTCATGACAATTGAAGATTGCATAACTGACACCTAAAACTACTGCTGAAGTCACATTTCACAATAACTGACCAGCAGTTTCATTCACTAAAAGTCTAAGAGATAGAATGAGAAGAGAAAAAAAAAAAAAACAAACAAAAAAAAACAGCGAATCTGGAATTCTCCTGTGTATGTGAGAAGAAAAAATCAAATTAGTGGTGGCAGGAGGGTTTTCTGACATGAAGACACAGCATCTGTCATGAACCAAGCCGGTGTTGTCCCTTAGGCTCGGTTCTGACCATTCTCTCTGGCTCAGGTGTCGGGTTATTTATGTATTGTTATCTTTTGAGTTCTTGTTGTTTCTATGTCTTTGTTCCTTTTTTCTGCTCTGGCCGGCGGCTGTTAGGCAGCCTCTTTGACCTACATTCGTGTGGGCGTTATCTACACTCGCCGGTCCGACCAACCCCTCTCTCTTGACAGCCAGCTGATTCTACTCCGGTAATTGTCTTTCCCGCACCTAGGCCAGGTGCACCCAATTTGTAGTGCCAGCAATGCTTGTACTTAAGCAGCCTTTGCCAGTCAAGCATTGCTGAATCATTGTTTCATCTTCTGGATGAATCGTCATGTGTATGTGTTTTTACCAGGCTATTTGGGACTAACTCAGACTGCTCCAGTTTCTGTGAGTAAGACTGTGTGTATATTCCCGGTGTTCTCACCCTATGACTGTTGAGCATCCTGAAGGACTCCTTGAGTGCCCTGTGCTATTTTTGTTATTTTGTACAATTGGTTTTTGTTTATCTTTTGTTCAATAAATGTGCTTGTGGTGTAGCCTGCGCATAAATCTGTTCTTCCTTCTCCTCCTCGATGCGCTGTGTAAAAGCACACGAGGAGGCTTATGACAGCATAAGCCTGAATGTAAGCTATAAAACCATTTTTTCTGTCTTGAAACGGCACTTTTTTAAACAACTATGGCATAAAATACACCTGAAATTGGATTTCAGATGGGTGCTGTGATCTGCTTTCAAAACTGTACATATCCATATTGCACTGAGCAGAGACTCCCCCACTTTGCAGCGCATTATGACACATTTCAACAATTTGGGTTTAGAATGTGTGTGTAAAAAGCAATAGAATTATTCTAGCTAAAATTAATGTGAAAATACTTACTTTTCCCTTATTTATCCAACTCTGCATTCTAACCCAGAAGCAAAGTGCATACTTCATGTCAAAGCAATAAAAATCAGAACTATATCCATTTGATCCTATGTCAGTTGCTCATTTAACAGGACAAGACATTTCTCACTGCACTGTCCTACAGAATAATGGAGCGGTGCGTTCTTATGTTACTGGGAAAACAACGTTTAGAATCTTTTTGCATCTGATATGATTTGGACGCAGATGAAATGATGATGTTTAAATCATCCCTAATTATTTTTTATATCCTAAATCAAAGTATGAAACCTAGGTTATAGGGATTAAACTCAGACTTGAATCAGACAAATAAAATATAGTTATTTAGTGAAAACTAAGCTTAGAATAACAGCAAACTATTTACACAAAACTCTCAGCTGGTCTGGATCACTTGTAAATATTGTTTGACATTGCACTAAATTTCAAGATATTAACAGATTGGTGTACTGTGTCTGAAAATTGGGAATCTAGGTATGAAAGGAAAATAAAATTTAAAGAAAAACCTGCACTTACTTATGTGGTAGCTGGCTCATGGGAGCCTGAGGCTCGCCCCATGAATTCTGTCTTTTATTAAGGAAGCCAGAAGGAGGAGGGGGAGGACAGCAGTGGAGGAGGAGGGGCCGTGGCCGAGGAGGAAATGCACCCACGATGGAAACTGAGTGATGGCAAGACCGGCCGCTGGGAGGGGGAAGCGCCCATGACCCACATCCACTACGACAGAACTGGACTGCAAAATTAAGATTAAAACAGATACGTGTACTCATTCCTACACATATACAGAAAATTTGCAGAAAATTAATTTATTAGAAAAATTATTAGAAAATAACAGACATCTTCCATTTACCTGACTTTGGTCTAATGTTAATAACATAGTGTTTACCATAAGTAATGTTGGAAGTTCAAGGTACTCAGATTAAATTTGTGTGACACAGGTGCACGTAGATCAGTAACTTCAGATAATTACGTACAGGGCTTTTTAAAGTCAGAAGGAAAAGTAATAGTTGAATGCCATGTACTATAGGAAATTGAACGGATCTGATCCAAATTATGAACAAATATTTTCTGCAAATCCATTCTCTAGATTGGTCATAAAAAAAACTTGTACTGGTCACCAAGGGAATGTGTGAGAACATCCGTTGTCGTATCTGTTGAGGATAAAGGACATTTTAAACAATGGGGGTTCCACACATCTCACTGGTCAGATCAAACACGTGGATTGAAAAAATGTTGGACATGTTGTCACCTCTGCTGAGGAATATAGGCATCCATGGAAAGCCAACATCTGACCTTGAGATAGAATATTCTAAATGAGAAACATATGCATTGTCTGTCATGGTCTGGTGAGTGCGCACCCCCTCCTCATTTCTCTCCTCCTCAGGTAATCAACGCACCTGGGAGATTGGATGCACCTGCTGCCTCTGCTCTGCCAGCGCTTATTAGGACCATCTCTTCGGTGCCTCAGCACTGGCTCGTTTGGGTATACTGCCTCGCAGTGACAACGTAGCCAGTATTGTTCGAGTTTTCAATGAAGTTTATGCACTCACCTGTTTTTCTTTGTGTCTCTTTGTTCTCAGGTTGCTGCCATCAGTACGTTGCATCTTCGGGGACTGCGTATGCTCACCTGCCCCTCCATCCACACTCAACAGCAACTGTTCTCCACCCGGTCAGGTACCATCGGCTCCATTCCTTTCCCTCTCACGACCCGCTCCATCCTGCTGGTTCATCTCTCCCCGCTGGGGTCCCTGCCGGTTCTCTTGTTCAGCTCACATAAGTGGTATTGTGGCTAGCCATCTCCCCGTTCTCCGTTCCTCCTCTCACAGCTCCCATTTCTCTCTCCATAGGCCATTTCCTCTGGTGAGTGACGTTTTCTGTAGCTGTTTCCCGTGCCCTTTGAGATTTAATAAAGATTCTCAAACATGTTTTCTAGTTTTCCTTTGTTGTTGCATTCTGCACGTGAGCTGTCAGCCTATTAATCATGACAGAACGAGCCAGCCACAACCTCGGCTCAGCGAGTGCAGCAGCATCGGAACATTCCTCTCTGGATTGCTTAGACACGACTGAAAGGCAGGTGGCCATGCTCACTCAGCAGATGCAGACTTTTTTGCAGCAGTGGGGAATGGTCGCCAAACGTTTAGCTAACTTGGCTCCTCTGGGTCCTCCCGTTCCTCCTGCTCCTGTTATTCAAACCACTATCCGCCGTACTACTTCTGTTCCCACACCTGCCCCATACGCAGGGGAGGTGGGGAAATGTAAGGAGTTTTTGTGTCAGGTGCGGCTATATCTGGAGCAGGTGGTGGGGGGGAGTACCAGAGCGACTCTGGTAAAATCCATTTCATGACCCTCTTGCTTCGGGACCAGGCCCTTAGTTGGGCATGGTCCATTCTCAATAGCCCGGAGGGGGCTGCTTACACGTTTGAGTGATTTGTGGTCGAGGTCACCCATGCTTTTGATCATAAGGAGAGTCAGGGGAACATCATGAGCTGCCTCCGGTCTCTCCACCAGGGAACCCGGTCTGTGGCCAAGTTCTCAGTGGAGTTTCTGGTCAAAGCAGCGGACTCTGGGTGGAACAAGGTTGTGTTACGCAACGTGTTCCTCCACGGTTTAAACTCACCTCCGTGATGACCTGGCGGTTTATGCGGTCCCCGACTCTCTGGACAGTCTTATTGATCAGGCTGTTAGGTTAGAAAACCACTACCGCGAGCGTGAGAAGGAGTGACGGCCCTCCTTTCGTCCATCTGCCGTGCGGGTGCCCACCACGGCTACTGACAAAGGGGGCGCTGGTCCTTCTTCCAAGCCAATGGAGCTCAGTTGGTTTCGGCTAACCGACGAAGAGCGTCAGCGGAGAAGAAGGACCAGCACGTGCTTGTACTGTGGTTCTATGAAGCACAGGCGGGATGGCTGCCCCCCTAGTGCCAAAAGACGCGGCCCATCTGTTTGATCTGCAAAGCTGTTGCCCTTGGAAACCGGATCTGTGCCATTGGTGTGTGCTGCACATTTGCATATGGCGAATTTAGAGGGAAGTTTTACACTGTCTAACAATTCCAAGATGAGGTTTTTGTTTTGGATTGGCTTCCCTATTGATGTAATCATGGCTCTTTTTTCCACTGTTGTGCAAAGTGATGGATGGTAGAGAAGGCATACTGGCTGTCTGAGTACACTTTGAGTGCTTTTCCCTAGCCTAAATTACAAGCTTCAGTTAGAGCAACTAATTCAGCTGCTTGTGCAGAATAATGTGATGGGAGTTTTTGTGTCTGTAAAACGGTGTCATGGGTGACTACTGTGAAACCGGACAAGTTTGAACCAGTACAGTCACGTTTGGAGGAGCCGTCAACAAACAATGTGAGATCAGAGTTCTCCAAAGGTGTGCCCTGCCAATCAGGGCGTGGCAATGTTTCACTTTTGATTTCTGCCAAACAGTCATGAGGTTCCCCTTCTGATGAGACTGGCAAAAAGCTTGCTGGATTTGTTACCGTGCAACATTCAATGGTTAGGTGAGGCTGTGATAATAACACTGTCACGCATACAAGGTGTCTGGATGGTGAGAGGACTGATATTTTACTTTGTGACATGATGACTGATACTGCATGTATGACCTTTAGGGTCAAGGGATGAAAAAGAATGAGCCCTGCTGAGGCCTGTACCGCCATAGAGGCAGCTATGACAGCCTGCACACATGGTGGTAGTGCCTTCATGACAGGGTCAAGTCGTGTGGAGTAATATGTTACCAGACACATTTTTGTGCCACTTGGCTGAAGAAGGCCTGACATCATGTGCCCCTCCCTACAATCAACCATTTGCACAAACGGTTTTTTGTAACTGGGGAGTGCCAGGATGTCAGTGCTGACCTGAAGTTTTTTCATTTTAACAAACGCCTCTTCTGCCTCAGGTGTCTACTCAGTTTTGTCCACCTGAGCCATGGGTGTTTTGTAAATGAGATCAGACAAGAGTTGCACTTCAAATGAATAATTTGCAATCCAAGCGCAACAATAATTTAGAGTGCCCAAAAATGACATCATGTCTCGTTTTGTATTGGGTTTTGGTGCTGACAAAATAGTTTGTTTTTGAGCTGGATCAGCATGTCTGCCTGCTGCTGACAAAATGTGGCCTAAATATTTGACTTCTTTTTTCTACAACTGTAATTTTTCCTTGCTGACTTTGTGACCTTGTTCTGCTAAAAAATTGTGGTAAGGCAATGGTGTCTTGTTTGCATGTTTCTTCATCGGGTGATGGCATTCACATTTGAAAACAAAAGGTACACATTCACCAGATTACCACAAGGTTACTGTGAATTGCCAACCATTTTTTCATAGGCAATGTCAGCAAATTTGGCACAATTTATTCCTCCTAATGGGAGCCAATTGCTCCTTTATGTTGATGACATAAAGGAGCAACTGGCTCCCTCTTCAAACTCTCTCTTCAAAGTTCTTTTCAACTTTCCCTCAAGGTGCTTGTCCTCTATCGGTCTCATGCTGGTATTTAGCCTTAGATGGAGTTTACCATCGAAACTGGTGATCTGGATGTATTGGGATGCTGAAAAAAGCATTGCTGATGCCTATCACTGTGAAATATTGCATGTGTGGCTGTAGGTCATTTAACAAAGTGTGTGGGTCTGGGACAGAGACAGTTCTTGGGATGACTGCTTTGTTTACCGCCTGAAGGTCTTGGACCATTCTCCAGCCAGAAGATGGGTGGGTCTTCTTTACAGGAAACAAAGGTGTGTTACATGGAGAATTTGGGCATGGTACAATTACACCTGTTGTTTTCAGTTCCTCTATGACCGGTTTGATGCCTTCTTGGGCTTCAGAATGTAGAGGATACAGTCTTTGGTATGGTCTATAATGTGATCTAGCTTTTATTTTGACCAACTCTGCATTTATTTTTTTTTTATTAACCTTACATCTGCCTTTCCTGTTGACCACAGAGAATTTGGGATTTGTGAGAGTGAGTGCTCCTCTCCTTGTGTTAATGTAAAAAGTGATCACATGGGTGAGTTGGAACATCAATGTGGATTTCTTTCTGCACTGTGGTCACCCAGTTCAAAGGCAGTGAGTAGGTGTCAAGTTTTGAGGGATAGTGAACCTTTGGATCAGGAGTTTGTTTCCAAGATTGACCACACTCCTCTGTTGTTGTTACAAATTGACCTACATCCTTCCAGTGCATGTGTTTGGGTTTGACCAGTGGGATGTGGGGAGCCTCCCAGTGTTTAAAATGTCTGCTGTCCTCATCACACAACACAACAGATGCCCCCACAAAGCACCTTGTTGACCAATACAGATTTTTAATGACCAGTCTGGAGGATGGGTTTGCAAGCAATGTTTTTTCATAATTTGGATCTGGCCCACTCAAATGTCTGTCATACATATTGCAACGATATTGATTTGTGGCCTGCTGTGTAGTAGGGATTTTGGACTCAAAATATTGCATAGCTTTTGTGTACAGGTCTGATGTCACTGAGTGTGGTCCAGCTGAAACCAAACGCAGTGAGTAGCAGTACCTTGGCATGTTGAAATCCTGCATTACATTTACTCCTGCCGCGTGTGGAAAATGTGATGCTTTCATTCCATTCTCCATTGGGATTATAGCAATACTGAGGGCTGTGAGCAAATCCCTTCCCAAAAGTTTAACGGGGCATACCTGTGATAGTATGAAATAACCTTTTGCAATGTCACCTGTGACAGGATCTTTTACCTTTACAGTTTTGGAGAGGTGCTCTGTTTTTAGCTTACCATTTGCAGATTTGACAGTTACTGTTTGATCTGATTTTGTGAAACCCCTGACATCCGTCCCCGCAATTACTGATCTGCATGCACCTGTATCACAGAGAAACCTTATTGGGATGCCTTGAACCTCCAATGTCACTTCAGGTAAAGACTGCATTGTCAACAAGTCAAAATCAGGTAAATGAAAAATGTCTGCTGTGTCAGTGTCAGTGTCATGTGTTGTACTTAGCTTCAGGTTGGTTAGTCACATGTTGTGGTCCTGTGTGTGCGGTGGTGGCGACTGGGTGTGGGGTCCTCCCCTCCCTCCCCACTGTGGCAGGCCTTTGGGGCAGTGCCTCTGCTAGTGCCCTCGTTGTCCACATTAGCGGCAAACGTCATGCACCCATGGCTGCGGGTAGGCGGCTCCGCAACCACGCCCCCTCCTCTGCCCTTGTCCTCCTCCTCCACGTGGTGCACCCTGGCAAAAAACAGAGGTGGGGGAAGCCTCGGCCTCTCTCCTGGGGTCAGCAATCATATAAACAGGGGTTGGTTTTGATTTTGATTTTTTTATTTTCCCTTTACTTCTTTTCCTCTTCTAATCATTCTGCATGTTTAGCATACATTAACACATCACCAAATTCACAAGTGCGGTATGGAACCAGATGTTTTTGGATATATTTAGCCAGATGTGGGTGCATGTTTTGCAAGAAAACACTTTTCAAATGCTGCCAATAAGGTTCTACACCTTTGTCATTAGCAGGCTTAATTAAACCGGAATGGCTATCAAAAATTTCTTGCAACCTGGTCCTGTAAGCTTCCACACCTTCACCTTTATTTTGAGTTGTCTTTTGAATTCTTGTCCAATCATGCTTCACTCACCATTTATTTCCAATGCGGTCATTGGCAGCAGCACTGAGCAGCAGGATTAAATACTACCTGTTCAAGAGGTAATAGAACTTCAATTCTTCACCTGTGGCTAGTTCTGGACTTTTGGAGGTGATTTGGTTGACACTTGGCAGTGGATTGGTGGCTTGGGGGAAGATTCTGGTGGATTTAGAATTGGGCCTTTCTGCCTTAGAAGCAGACTGGCAGCCATTACTACTAGGCCTCACAGGCAGCCACCAACAACAGGCTCCACAGGCAGCCACCATCACCAGGCCAGCAGCCACGACCATCAGGCTCCACAGGCAGTTGCCACCACCAGGCTTCACAGGCAGTTACCACCACCAGGCCCTGCAGCCACCTCCATCAGGCTTCAGGCCTGGCACCAGGCCTTACACACATTCCTGTTGTTGTTGCTGCTTGAATTTTTCATCAACACTGAAATAGTCTTGGAAACAGACTCTTGTCTCCTTGTCCACTGCAAATTATTGCAAAACTGCAGCAAAATGCCACCTAAGCCAAAAGCAGAGGCCAAATCCGAGGAGGAATATGTGTCCCTCGCACAGGTAAATGACTTACTGCAACAGCAAAAAGAACTGTTTTCTGCATTGTTAAACCAACAACAGGAAATTTTCAAAAGCCTCATCAAAGTGATCATGGACTCAGCTAATGCAAGAGTTGACACGATGACGAGAGAGTTGCAGGACATTAAAACCAGTCTACAGTTCACTCAAAAAGACATAGATGACATAAAAGCCGATTTGTCTAAACAAGCAGACCGCAACAATGTGCTGCAGTCAGATGTTTTTAAAGTGTGTGACAGTCTGTTGACTATCACCAACAAATATGAATATCTGGAAGGACAATCCCGGAGAAATAATCTAGTCTTTGATGGTGTTGTGGAGGCACCAGGAGAGACCTTGGCCGACACGGAGGAGAAGATTAAAAATATTCTCATGGAGAAACTACAGTTACCACCAGGAATCGAGATGGAGAGAGCCCACCGCACCGGGAAACCTGGAGGAGAAAGACCGAGGCCCATTGTGGTCAAGTTCCTGTGGCACAAGGACAGGATGACCATTCTTCAAAGAGCCAAGTCCCTCAAAGGAACAAAAATCTTCATCAATGAGGACTTCACTGATTTGGTAAGAAGGAAGAGAAAAGAATTAACTGCCAAAGCTGAAAGCTGGCAAGAGCACGGGGGGGGACATAGCCCTACTTAAGGCATGACAGACTCATTATTCACCCACGGTCATCCCGTCACAGTACACCAAAATCAATGGAGCCAAAAAATCAACCAGAAATGATTGACATTTCATTACAACTTAGAGAATTTAAACTGTGCATTTGTTTCCATTGACTGGAATAATTAAGATGCAAACTTTTATAGGGTACAAATATACTGAGCATAAGCCACACAGTGTTGAATTCTGAAACCGAGCCTGAAAATCACTTTTTCAAACAGTATAAAACATCAGTGTAAATACTTTAGCTCAGACCAACTAAAAAATTACAATTTCGGACCAATCATTGTCAATAATTACACTTTAATAGTAGAAGTGTCAACATGAATTTTTCCAAAATCCAGGACAGTTTATTGCAATATAACACAAATTTTTCTGCTGTTGCAATTTCTGAGACTTGGCTAAAACATGACCATCTTCATACAGTGCAAATGAGAGGCTATGATTTATATACCACAAGCAGGTCAAAAAGAAGGGGTGGTGGTGTTGCTTTATATATCAGGTCCTGTTACAGAAGCCAAGTTGTAGATAATATATGTCTTTTGAAATGGAAAACATCATTGGAGTGTGTAACTGTGGGCAATTAATTACAACTGACAAAAAACATCATAATAAGTTGCATTTAATAGAGCACCAGGTACCATATTGACATTTTCAAAGAAAAATTGTCTGAGCTTTTTAGTGCAGTAGGTAATAAGAAGCTGGTATTTATTTTTGAAGACTTTCAGTATTGATTTATTAAATCCAATTGACCATATCCAAATAAGTGGAATTCATAAATTTCCGTTTTGTTTGGGTTTCTACCCTTCAATAACATACCCCACTAGAATAACAACACATTCAGCAACGCTTATTGATAACATTTTCACAAATGTCACTGAGGGGAATGTAACTGCTGGCCTTTTTGTCAGTGATGTGACAGACCATCTGCCTGTTTTTGTTTCTTCACACACTGGTGGAACACATAACATTGAAATAGATGAGGTTTTTAAACGCCTTGTAACAGAAACCGCAATCAACAATCTTAGAAATGATCTAAAAATACAAGGCTGCACGGTGGCGCAGTGGTTTAGCACTGTGGCAGCACAGTTTTACCCTCGGCCGGGGGATCGCGGGGATCATGAGATCGTGGGTTCGATCCCAGCCCCCGACCAACAGTGAGCTGTGTGGAGTTTGCATGTTCTCCCCGTGTTGTGTGGGTTTACTCCGGGATTTCTCCGGTTTCCTCCCACATACCAAAAACATGTAGGTTTAGGGCTCTTGCGCGCGCACACAGCGACCGGCAGCCGATGGCTTGTCACCAGACTGCAAACCAAATCTACCTACGGGTACAAATAAGTAACAAAAAAAAAAAAAAAAAAAAAGACTGGAGCGGTGTTTATGTTGACGACATTGATACAGCATATGGAGAATTTGTCTCTATTTTATCACAACTATATGATAAACATTGCCCTCTAGTGGTAAAGGAAACTAAAGTTAAATACAGAGATGAGCCTTGGATCACCAAGGGCCTGCAAAATGCTTGTAAAAAGAAAAACTTGTTATACAAAATGTTTCTGAAATTAAGAACTGTGGAAGCAGAAAAGAAATACAAGACTTATAAAAATAAACTCATTAGTATTTTAAGATCAAGTAAAAAAACATATTACAGTAAATTATTGGAAAATAACAAAACTAATACATGTAATATATGGAAGGTGTTAAATAATATAACAAAGAGAGGAAAACTAAATTCCAATCACATCTCTTATTTAAATTCAGATAATGGAATAATCAATGAAAATAGCTTGATCTCCAACACGTTTAATGAATATTTTGTTAATATAGGAAAAAAGATCACCAACTCCACTGTATCATCAGCAAATACAAGTGGCGCTGACAATGTCGGCAACATAAACGCTTACTCAATGTTTATGAAAGAAACAGATGAAAAAGAAATTCTTGATATTGTGAACAAATTCAAAGACAAAAAAATCAACTGATTGTAATGATTTCAGTATGTTCTTGGTTAAATGTATTATTGATTGTATTGTTAAACACTTCACTTTCATATGCAACATGTCACTTACTGCTGGTAAATTTCCAAAGAAAATGAAAATAGCATGAGTCGTTCCTCTGTATAAGACTGGTGACAAACACTTATTGTCAAACTACAGACCCATCTCCTTGTTACCTCAGTTCTCCAAAATACTGGAAAAAATATTTGTTAAGAGACTAAATGATTTCACTGATAAGCGCAATATACTCTGTGAACAACAATATGGATTCAGGAAGAACCGAACCACCTCACTGGCGCTCATGGACTTTGTTGAACAGATTACGGATGCAGCAGATAGAAGAGAATACACAGTTGGAATATTTCTGGACTTACAAAAGGCATTTGATACAGTTGACCATAGATTACTCCTCAGTAAATTACATAAGTATGGCATCAGAGGAATTGCTTTTGACTGGTTACACAGCTATTTAGAAGACAGATATCAATATGTTCATGTGAATAATACAGACTCTGAGTTGCTGAAGATGACGTGTGGGGTACCACAGAGTTCTGTGCTTGGTCCATTGCTGTTTATTTTGTATATTAATGATTTATGTTCTGTGTCTAAATTGCCCAAGTGTATTTTATTTGCAGATGACACCGCTTTTTTTTGTAGTGGAGAAAATCTTAAGCAGCTACTGGATTCAGTAGAAAATGAGCTCAAACAAATCAATCAATGGTTCACTGCCAATAAATTATCTATTCACCTTGGAAAAACAAAATGTATAATATTTGGAAACCGCAAATTATATAATGACAGAAAAATTCAAATAAACAATGTTGAAATTGACACAGTTTTCGAAACCAAGTTCCTAGGAGTCATTGTTGATAACAAACTAAACTGGAAATCACACATAAATTATGTTAAAACTAAAATGTCTAAATTCAATTCAATTCAATTCAATTCAACTTTATTTATATAGCGCCATTTCACAAAAACAGTCATCTCATAGCACTATCAACTGTAGGGGGAACCCCCACAGTTGCAGAAAGACCCTAGCAATCAGGTGATCCCCTGTGAGCAAGCACTTGGCGATGGTGGAGAGGAAAAACTCCCTTTTAACAGGAAGAAACCTCCAGCAGAACCAGGCTCAGGGAGGGGCAGTCATCTGCTGCGACTGGCTGGGCGGTGAGGGGATAGAGAAGAAGAAAAGAACAGACATGTAGAGAGCAAACAGCACGATGGGGACTCAATCTATGGGAGAGAACAAACAAATGTTAATGACCAGCAAAAAAAATATTTCATTGAGAGTGAGGAAAGGAGTGAGGCCCAGTGCATTACTGGAGGTCCCCCGGCTGACTAAACCTATTAGCAGCATAACTAAGGGAGGGTTCAAAAACACATGATCCCTCCCTAATTGTAGGCTATATCAAAAAGGTAGGTTTTAGCCCTATTCTTAAAAACAGAGATCGAGTCTGACTCCCGAATCCAGATTGGCAGCTGATTCCACAGGAGAGGAGCTTGATAACTGAAGGCTCTGCCTCCCATTGTACTTTTGGAGATTCTAGGTATTACAAGTAATCCTGCATTTTGGGAGAGTAGTGCTCTGTTAGGATAATACGGTAGTATCAAATCTTTTAAATCAAAAGGAGCCTGATTGTTTAGAGCTTTGTAAGTAAGAAGAAGGATTTTAAAGTTAATTCTAAACTCTATGGGAAGCCAATGAAGGGAGGCCAGAACCAGAGAGATATGATCTCTCTTTCTAGTACCTGTTAAAACTCTTGCTGCAGCATTTTGGATCAGCTGAAGACTTTTTAAAGATGTTTTAGGACAGCCTGATAATAAAGAATTACAATAATCTAATCTCGAGCTAACAAAAGCGTGGATCAGTTTCTCAGCATCACTCTGAGACGAGATGCTCCTAATCTTGGCAATATTACGCAAATGATAGAAGGCCGTCTTAGAAACAAATTTAATATGTGAATTGAAGGACAGATCCTGATCAAAAATAATTCCAAGGTTCCTCACAGAGCTATTAAGAGAAAGAGTAACCACATCCAAACTGAAAGTTTGATTTGGAAAGGAATTTCTAAGGTTTTTTGGACCAACAAGAATGACTTCAGTCTTATCTGAATTTAATAGCAGGAAATTACAAGTCATCCAAGCTTTGATTTCCTTAAGACAGGCTTCAAACTTGGCTAATTGATTACTATCATCTGGCTTCATTGACAGGTATAATTGTGTGTCATCTGCATAACAATGAAAATGTATACAGTGCTTTCTAATAATGTTGCCTAACGGAAGCATATATAAACTAAAAAGAGCAGGGCCTAGCACAGATCCCTGTGGAACTCCATGACTAAGCTTTGAGTTGAAAGAAAACTCATTATTTACATGAACAAACTGGAACCTATCAGATAAATAAGATCTAAACCACTGCAACAAAGTTCCATTAAGTCCAACATAGTGTTCTAATCTATCAAGTAGAATATTATGATCGATAGTATCAAAGCTGCACTAAGGTCTAAAAGGACAAGTACAGAAACTAGTCCATTATCAGATGCGATGAGGAGGTCGTTAGTGACCTTCGCTAAGGCTGTTTCAGTACTATGATGGATTCTAAACCCAGATTGAAACTCTTCAAGTAAACCATTTCCCTGCAGGTGGTCAAATAATTGCGTAGCAACAACTCTTTCTAAGATTTTTGAAATGAAAGGGAGATTAGAGATTGGTCTATAGTTAGCTAAAGCTCCTGGATCTAGCGTTGGCTTTTTGAGTAAGGGTTTAATTACAGCCGTTTTAAAAGCCTGCGGTACATGGCCTAAAGTTAATGAAGAATTGATTATATGAAGAATAAAGCTACCAATAAATGGGAAGACTTCTTTAAATAACCTGGTACGAATAGGGTCTAAAAGACAAGTTGAAGGTTTGGATGAGGAAACTATTTTGTCTAACTCACAAAGGTCGATTGGAGTAAACTCATCAAGACAGACATCAATAGAAGGAGTTGTAGTAGTTACAGTATTTAAGTTAACTGTGGGAAGAATCTGACTGATTTTATCTCTGATGGATGAAATTTTATTATTGAAAAAGTTCATAAAGTCCTGACTAGTAAGCTCTAAGGGAATGCTAGGATTGACAGAGTCCTGACTCTTTGTCAACCTGGCTACAGTACTGAAAAGAAACCTGGGATTATTCTTGTTGTCTTCTATTAATGCAGAGTAATAACTCGTTCTGGCTTTTCTAAGAGATTTTTTATAAATTAAAAGATGATTTCTCCAAGCTAAATAGATTTCATCTAAATTAGTGGAGCGCCATTTTCTTTCTAATTGACGAGTTTTCTGTTTTAAGCTACGAGTTTCTGTGTTGAACCAAGGAGTTAGAAATCTCTGATTAGACTTTTTCTTTTTTAAGGGGGCCACCAAGTCTAGAGTCTGATGCAGAGAAGCTGTAACACTATCCACCATGTTATCAATTACAGAAGGAGCAAGCTGTCTATAGCTTATTTCCACTGTGTTGACACATGGCATAGAGGAAACAATCTGCATAAATTTGGTAACAGCATCATCTGAGAGGCATCTACTGTAATAATATTTTTCTTTAGGAGCCAAATAGTCAGAAATAGTAAAATCAAAGGTTAACAGACAATGGTTTGACAGTACAGGGTTATGAGGAGACACTACAAGATTTTCTATTTCTATGCCATATGTCAGAACAAGGTCCAATGTATGGTGGAGGTAATGAGTAGAATTTCCTACTTTCTGAGAAAACCCAATCGAGTCTAATATTGAATTAAATGCCACATTAAGGCAGTCACTATCTACATCCACATGTATATTAAAGTCCCCTACTATAATTATTCTATCAGATTTCAGCACTAAATCAGCTAAGAAATCAGCAAATTCGGATAAAAATTCTGAGTAGGTTGATGGGGGACGATAAACTATGGCAAATAAAATTGGGTTTAACCTAAAATTGCTAAAGTGCCCAATACTGAGGACCAGGCCCTCAAAGGAATTATGACATGTTTTTTGCTTTACATTAACTAGTAATTTGGAATGGTAAATTGTTGCTACTCCTCCTCCACGACCAGAACTTCTGGGATTTTGACAGTTTAAATAACCAGAGGGAGTTGATTCATTTAAACCAACATAATCCTCTTGCCCTAACCAAGTCTCTGTAAGGGAAATTAAATCAATCTGATGATCAATTAACAGATCATGGACTAACAGAGACTTGGGAGTTAGAGACCTAATATATAATAAACCACATTTAATTTTTAAATTATGAGGAGGAACAGAGGCCAAATCATTCAATTTAGAGGCTTTATGTTTAATTTGAGTTTTACCAATATTTTGTTTAATCACTTTGGGATGCTTATATATTATATTTTTATTTACTTTGGAGGGAGCAGACAACGATTCTCTGATGGGGAAGACAGGGGCTAAGTTGAGGGGTGGCGGATGAAGAGGAGCTGCAGAGAGGCGTGTAAGACTGCGACTCTGCTTCCTGGTCCCAACTCTGAGTAGTCATGGTTTTGGAAATTTGGATAAAAAAGATGCCAGATTGTTAGATAAATGAGAAGCACCATCCAAAGTGGGATGAATGCTGTCTCGTCTCATAAGACCAGGTTTTCCCCAAAAAGAGCTCCAATTGTAAATGTAGCCCGCGTTATTTGCAGGACACCACACAGACAGACAGCAGTTCAAGGATGACAAGCAGCTAAACATGTCATCACTAGTCAGATTGGGGAGGGGCCCAGAGAATACTACAGTGGCAGACATTGTTTTTGCAAAGTCACACACCGATTCTACATTAAGTTTCGTGACTTCCGACTGCCGGAGACGGATGTCATTAATGCCGGCGTGAATAACAATTGTGGAGTATTTACAGTTACTTTTAGCCAGCATTTTCAAATTTGACTCGATGTCACCTGCTCTGGCCCCAGGAATGCATTTGACTATGGCCGCTGGAGTCTCTAGGTTCACGTTTCTGACTACAGAATCGCCAATGATCAGAGTTTTTTCCTCAGCGGGTGTGTCGCTGAGCAGGGAAAAACGATTAGAAATGTGAACAGGTTGGTGGTGTACCGGGGCTTTACGACTAGGCTTCCTTCTCACCGTCACCCACCCAGTCTCCTCGCTGCTGAGGAGAGCCAGGGGACCGCTAACAGGGGGGCATAAGCTAGCTAGCTCCGCTGCAGCTAAGGGGCGTCCGTCAAGAGTAACTGGCGCAGACGGTGTTTCAATGCAGTGGAGCCGGGATTCCAAATCGGACAACCTCGCCTCGAGCGCCTCAAAAAGACAACATTTATTACATTTACCGTTATCACTAAAAGAAGCAGAGGTGTAGCTAAACATCTGACAGAGAGAGCACACCAGAGGAGGAGAGGAAGGAGAGCAAGTAGCCATAGCTAGTGGCTGGAGAGCAAACCACACAGGCAGACAGCAAAACAGGAAGTGACGATACGTTACCACAAGGAAGTGACGATCCGTCAAGAGACATTGCCGTACTATATAACGTTAAAGATCTCCTGTGTCAGAAATTTCTTTGCATTTTATAAAATTCACTGATAGTTCCTTTTATGACATACTGTGCGGAGATCTGGGGAAACACATATAAAACAAACACAAACTTAATCTTTTTACTACAGAAAAAAAGCCGTACGCATTGTATCAAACAAACCTTACCGTGAACCAACAAATCCAATATTCATTCAATTACATACTCTTAAATTTAGAGATCTGGTAGATTATAATGTCATTCAAATCATGTACAAAGCAAATAATAACCAATTACCTGTAAATATTCAGGGACTGTTTAAAAAAAGGGAAAGCAAATATGAGCTAAGAGGTAACTCTGTTTTTAATAAGTCAAAGGTTAGAACAAATACAAAGTATCATTGCATGTCTGTCACTGGAGTTAAACTGTGGAACTGTTGCTCTTAAAATATTAAAACATGTTCATCTCTGAAGCAATTCAAATAAATGTACAAAGATGAGAAAATCTCCCAGTATCTCATTGTAAATGCTGGGAGATAAATTTGTAATAACTTAAAGGGGGTTTTTTTGGAGGGGGGGGGGGGGTTGACTACTTGTTCTATTTGATTTTCTTTGTTGATTTTGGGTAAGTCTTAAATTTTTATGTTATCGATTTTAAAATTGTAATGGAGTAGGCACTATATAAGCACTAGCTTCAACCTACACCCTTTCAGTTGTTCTTTTGTGTGTTCTTATTGTATTGTATGTGTTTATTATTATTATTACCGAGTAAATTCATTCATTCATTCATTCATTCATTCATTCAATTCTCTCACCCATTGTTGTAACTCTGCATTTTTTGGAGGCAAAATATTACCTGTAGCATCTTTTGAGCTCCAATTACCTGACACAGTACACCAATCAACTTTTAAAACTTTTCTGTAAGCACATTCTGTCTCATGACCATTTCATTTAAAGCTGTCAAGGAGATTTGCCATCCCTTCAAAAAACTGTGTGGGTTTATCTGTTGAATGTGGGATTTCTTTCACTGCTTCAGAGAAATCAGCATGAGTCCATGATCTGTAAACTAAAACTATGGGTTGAAAACTGCGGGGGCCTCTGGGTTAGCCTCATCACGTCCAGGTGGCCCTACATAAGCTGGATTTGAAAGTTCAATCATAGGATATTGTTCAGTGACAGCATATATTTCATAATTTTCAGGTTTAATGGGTCGAATTGATGGAGACTGTGGATGAGAGTGTGCATATTTACTTAACTCTTTGGTGCCTCTGTGTGGCTGCTCCCTGGTACCCCTGTCCTTGTTACTCTTGACCTTGGAGGAGATAGGACACATGTTAGACAAGTCTCTTTTCTTACTATTGTCAGAATGCTGAGTTTTGAAATTTGTTTTTTGCCATCACAAGTTCTAAGTCAGCCTGTCGTTTTCTTGCTGCCTCAAACCATGTCCGTGCCTCGGCCAGACCATACTTCTCTTGCTTTCATCTGCTTGTCTGTTTTATGTCATCAACAAGAGCTTGGCAGTCAGTCACTTTTAGCTTGCCTGAAAACCCAAACTTTGTTCTCCACCTTGCCAAAAACCCTGTACTATTCTAGTCCTTTCAATGCATAAATTTACCATTGCCTGACAGCACAAAAATCTCATTTTCATCCTCTTGCGCTGCACAACAACAAGAAAAACAACCTCGGCTTCTGCCACACTGCCTGACTTCCACCTTCTCACAGTCTGTCCCTCTGCTACAACAGTTACCCATTTTTCACCAAAATAAACCATAAAAACATCAAAAACACACAAAAACAAGTACGCGAATGACCAGACAAACAAACTTCAGTTATTTATTTAATGTATTTATTTTATTTTATTATAGTTAAAGGTTATTTTATGTTTTAGAGGTTATTTTATTTTATTTTATACTTATTTTAAGTTATATCTTTAATGTATTTTGGTTGTTATTATCATATTAAAGTTAATCCTTATTATATTAGCACTATTTCTCTTTATTTTAAGGTTATCTCTCATTATAACCATTATTCTCTATTTTTTGCCTTTGTAATTTTTGTCTCTCTTTCTCTATCTCCCTCTTTCTATTTGAAGGTTATTATAACCTTTGTCATGTCTATTTTTTGTCTTTTGTATTTTGTCTTTCCTCTCTGTCTGTGTCTTTCTGCCTTAAGGCTATTTGTTATTATAACCTTTATCTTCTCTATTTTTTGTCTTTTATTATTTTTTGTATCACTCTGCAGAAACCACCCGCTGTATTTTTCTGGGGTATCCTGCCACGATATCTCCCGCATGCTATATGTGTCCACCTAGGCAGTAGAAATGCACTTCTTTTGACGGACTCTTAACAGGGACACAGTCAAGCTTTACTGAACCGGACCTACACTACCGTTCAAAAGTTTGGGGTCACCCAGACAATTATTTTGTGTTTTTCCATGAAAAGTCACACTTATTTACCACCATGGAGTTTGTAAAATGATAGAAAATATAGTCAAGACATTGACAAGGTTAGAAATAATGATTTGTATTCGAAATAATAATTTTTTCCTTCAAACTTTGCTTTCGTCAAAGAGTCCTCCATTTGCAGCAATTACAGCATTGCAGACCTAACATGATTGCACAAGGGTTTTCTAATCATCCATTAGCCTTCTGACGCAATGAGCAAACACATTGTACCATTAGAACACTGGAGTGATAGTTGCTGGAAATCGGCCTCTATACACCTATCTAGATATTGCACCAAAAACCAGACATTTGCAGCTAGAATAGTCATTTACCACATTAGCAATGTATGGAGTGTATTTCTGATTAGTTTAAAGTTATCTTCATTGAAAAAAAGTGCTTTTCTTTCAAAAATAAGGAAATTTCTAAGTGACCCCAAACTTTTGAACGGTAGTGTATCTAGACCTATGGCAACTAATGCTTAACTCTCAGTTCTCAACTCTTCATGCATTTTTAATCATTAATTACATTTACTCACTTCAATCTGCCTGGAGGTCTGCTCTGTCACTCCCCGGTTCCGCTCCCAGCATCTCCGGACCATGCCTCACTTCCACAAAGCTGACCCACTGGGGACGGTGGGGGAGGCCTTCTTTCACAGCTGTGCACTAGCTGTCGTGGTCCAAAAACACCGGAAGCAGCAGGGGAGATATCTGGAGTCCCTGTAGGTCAGGCGCAAAGTATATTAGAAAAATCCATCTTAACCTTCAGTCAAGAATCAGGCAGGATCAAAGTTTCAGCAAATTTAATTACACTGGCCAGTGGAGAACAATACAAAAGCAGTCTCGGAGCCTATTCGCACATCATTCTGAATCAAACACACATCGCTTAGTCCTTTAAGCCCTCCATTATCCGAGAGGTGGAGGAGAGAATGTCCATGGTGATTGGTTCAGTACATCTGGTCAAAACCTGGTGTAAAGATTATCTCTTTCTCAAGAACCGTCACTCTCGGGGTAGAGTGAGGAGCGGATCCAGAAGTTGATGCTGTGATCGCGAGAGACAATTGCGCAATAATTTGAACGGCGACTGCTGTCACCAAGATTGAAACAAACTTCTCCAC
This sequence comes from Pholidichthys leucotaenia, assembly GCA_020510985.1. Classification (NCBI taxonomy): domain Eukaryota; kingdom Metazoa; phylum Chordata; class Actinopteri; order Cichliformes; family Pholidichthyidae; genus Pholidichthys; species Pholidichthys leucotaenia. Next base: position 68,958,828 of record CM035849.1, on the reverse strand, counting down.
AGGTAGTTTTTTTTTTTAATTAATTCATTAATTAATTGTCTGTGTCTTTCTTTCTTTTTTTTTACGGAGCTGGAGGATTTAGAATGTTATATCGACGCATTTTACGACCGTTTTTGTGTCATGGAGCAGGCGAGTGTGTGTTCTGCTGCTTCTTCTCAGTCTAAGCGACCGAGACCCGCAGATTCACCCAAAATAACGCCCGAGAAATCACAGCAGGCACCAAGGTTAGCGATATCCTTCTCTCTATTGAGAATAAACTCACCAGCATGGAGGTAGACTGTGCGCTGGTTGAACTTCTTCACAAAGAGTTCCAAAATTTGCGGGAGAGCCTTGAGTTTAGTCAGGCCGCAGCTCGTCTCTCTCGTGGAGGAAAATAACAGCCTGAAAAAGTCAGTCACCACACTAACTGCAACGGCTTGGCGTTGTTGAGGAGAAAATCGGAAAATGAAGGAGACAGTTCTCAGTTTGCAGTCACGCAGCATGAGAGATAACCTCGTTTTTTCTGGAATTATTGAAAAAAATAATGAAAATCCAGAACAGCTGGTCCGAGAATTTATGTCATCACAACTAAAACTATCCCCCCGAAGTCACAAAAGAACCGTCACTCTCACTCAGCACTAGTCACACAGGAACAGTACAAGCTGTGGTGATCTGCGCTGTGCTGCCTTTTTTTCTCCCTAATTATCTTCACAGCCGCAGATGCACCTGCTCCTCCTAATTAGCAGCCTTTATAGCAGCTTCCATCTGCATCTGCATGGAGACGTCTACGCTCCTCCAGGAGGAGACTTTGATGCCGAATCCTAACTTAACGACTTTTGTAAGTTTCGCCTTCCTGCTTCCTACTTCTCGTGGAAGTCTGGTCTTCCTGCACCAGCGCTTCAACACATGGGAGTTTCATCTTCCCAACTCAGCTGTAAGCATACTTGGATTTCTGCTCTATCTGCACCTGCTCTCCTCTCTCTCCTTCCCCTATGCACAGGTGGACCAGCCCAGCGGCAGACCACCTCCTGATCCTGGTGGCAGACCTCTCTGCTGAGGACTCCCTTCTCCACCATTGTGCCCTGCCTGTTTCTGCACTTACTCCCAAACAGCCAACACACACCAGCATCAGCCGAGCCAGCGTGACTCAGTGGACCGGTTAAGTATTAGATTAGATTAGATTAGATTAGATTCAACTTTATTGTCATTACACATGTATGAATACAAGGTAACGAAACACAGTTTAGCATCCAATCAGAAGTGCAAAGGACAGCAGTGCAGTATATACGGTAATTAACAGTATGTGCAATTTAAGCAAATATATGCAAATATATGCAGCAGTGCAGAAAGTTAAGAGTACTGTTATGTGCAAATAATGTGCAATAAGTTAGATGTAGTTATGTAGTTATGCAGTTATGTACAGGTGAGGATGGTAAAAGATGATGGTAAGAGAGTCAGCGGGGAACTAAGTTCAATAACGTGACGGCTGTTGGAAAGAAACTGTTCCTAAACCTGCTGGTTCTAGTCCGAAGGTTTCTGAAACGTCTTCTGGAGGGGAGAAGCTGGAACAGTCCATGAGCAGGATGGTTGGAGTCCCTAAGAATGCTGCGTGCCCGGCGCAGACATCTTTTCCTGTAGACGTCCTCTATAGCTGGAAGTGGAGTCCCTGTGATGCGTTGGGCAGTTTTCACCACCCGCTGCAGCGCCTTGCGGTCAGCTACAGAGCAGCTCCCATACCAGACTGTGATACAGTTGGTCAGGGTGCTCTCTATCACGCAGCGGTAGAAAGTTGCCCAGGATGTCAGTTGACAGATGGGTTCTTCTTCAATGTCCTCAAGAAGAAGAGGCGCTGATGGCCTTCTTGATCAGGCTGGTGGTGTTAACTGACCAGGACAGGTCCTCCGAGATGTGGGTCCCCAGGAATTTGAAGCTGGGGACACGTTCAACAGCTTGCCATGATATGGATGGGGTCATGTGTCTCTTCCCTCTCCTTCCTGTAGTCCACTATGAGCTCCTTGGTTTTGCTGGTGTTAAGGAGCAGGTTATTGTCAGCTATTATTGTCATTACTCACTCATTTGAGCATTAACCATCGTCTCATCACTGTAAGAAATGTTTCATCTCTCCCAGTTCACCAAAGTGGGTCAAGAACTAACTCTCCTGCCTTTCTTCTCTCCTTCGGGCTGCCTGACTCGTCCTGCTCGGCCTACTCCTGCTCATTCTTCCACTCACGCACACACACTCACATTCATACTTCAATATAAGATCACTGTGGTTTGTTTGAGTCCATGTCTGTGCTTGGGTTTTTCTACAAACATGTCACAAGCGAGCTAAAACACGGGGATAACAAAATACAGCTGCATCAGCATCTTTAGCACTTTCACACAGACTCTGAGACAAAGCAAATTACAAATATGAAACTTTTCTATCAATGTGAATGAATGAATGAATCTTTATTTTGGATAGATTAAAAGTAGTGATTAAAAAGAAACAGAACAATATAACAAAGGGGGAAAGAAAATCCAACAAGGTCAAATTAGACAATAACTCCTCTGATTATACAGTTCAACATAAGTTATCCAAAATGGGTGATGGCTGAAGCCGCAGCTTATATTGCCCACCCATATTCCATCCAAGAATTCAAAAGAAAAACAAAACAAGAGCGATTACAATTCAGAACATAGCTAAGACAAAATGTGACAAAAAAAAACTAAGCAACAACACAACACAGACTGGATATGACAATCCTTATGTGATTTTACATGTCATCTTGTATATATGTTTGGAGTATTTCTTCCTTTAGTTTTTGTTTAAATTGTCCAAGCATTGGACATGATTTTAATTCGGGTCCAAAATCGTTCCATAATCTGACTCCTTGCACTGAAACACAGTGTTGCTTGGTATATGGATTTAGTAAATCAATATTGAAATCTCCACAAATTACTACCATTTTCTTACTAGTAATATTATTGTACAGCTTGGCTAATTTATCTCTGAATGTCTCAATGCAAGTTCCCGGCATTCTATATATACAATATATAATTAGATTTTTTGTTTTATCTTGGTCAATCTCAACAGTAGCACATTTCAGAATCCCTGGTAGTGCAAAGGACATTCCATTTCCAAGCTTACACCTATACAGGTCATCAATATACAGTGTAACACCACCACCTTTTTTTTTTTAGATCTGTTAATATGAAACATCTGATATCCCTCTATTGCCATCAGAGGAGCCTGCTCTTCATTAAGCCAAGTTTCAGAGACTGTGATAGCTGTAAATTTTCTGTCTAGCTGTTTTAAATAGTCCTGAATCTGTGGAAAGTTTTTGTTAAGACTTCTGCTGTTGAAGTGTATTATTGATAGTTTACCATCTAGTTGCACTTGACTTTTGAATTGCTTTTCAGTGTAATATTCACAATGATTATGAATATTATTGAAAAAGTGGTTATCAGGATCAATATCATTCTCCATCTCTTGTAGCTTATGTTCAGCATAATGGCATATTTTCAGAGTTTGAATTTCCTCACTCTGTGTCAAGTGACTTCCTCCAACTGGGGATAATTGATGTCTACTCAAGTCAGTCATAAGTTTTTTTGTTTTTTTTTGTTTAGTTTGTTGTGTTTTTTTTTTCTTAAAGTACATTGACATGGTATGTCAAAAGAACTATTCTTGCCGTGTGTGTGGATATGGATTATCATAGTCTCTTAATTTTCTTAATCAGTGTTCATCTATGGTTCCAAGGTTGTCATAGCCAGGAGCAACACTGGGGTTAAGCTCCCAGTGCTCATAAAATGCTCCTTACGGCGTGTGGTCTCGAAAAGCCTCTACAACTAAGTCCAACTCCTAGCCTGGCCCGTGTGGTTTAGTCCTCTAAGCCCGGCGGAACTGCTTTTACTAATAGGAGAAGGGGCGAGGGCGGATCGCTGGCGCCTTAAAACCTATGCTTCGGGTAGATGGTGGCTCGTCAACCTGGGAAGGTAGCCCATCTAGAGGAAGGTAAACCCTGATTTCAAACCTCCGCTGCCTTGCGGCACATCCGGTCATGGGAAAGGCTTCGGGAGTCAACCCTGAGGAAAAATCCGGAGTCGGAGCCCCTAAGGCAGTTCTCTGTTGTGCTCAACATCGTTCTGACAGCTCCTGCGACGGCGCTGGTGCCAAACTATAGCAGCCCTGCTGTTCCTTTGGATTCATCAGTGACGTGGAGAGGGGGGACATGCTGCATGGGTAATATCTTGTCCTCCATATCTTCCTGCCCAGGCTTGAATCCTACCAACGCCCAACGCTGGAAGGTAGAACACCGGTGCGCATCGGCCTGTTCAGCCACAGGTGGTGCTGTTCCAGCAGAGTAGACGTTTAGGATTCTCTTCCATGGTCATCATAGACCGACGGAGGCCGACGAGGGGGGGGAGGTTCATCTATATTTATTTAAGTCAGTAAGATCTCTGATTATTATACTCTTTGCTTCCTCAGGTGTTCCATTTAGTTTGAGCCAAACTCTACAATTTCTTGTCCATGTTGCCTGTATCTTATTTTGTCTTTTCAGCATCCGTGCTTGCCGTGCTATTTCAGCATTAGTTTTTGTTAGATGTTCATTTAGGTAAACTTCTGTTCCCCGTAGCTTTCTGGCCTGCCTCAGTAAGTCATTCTTTACCCTTCTGTTCACAAAGCGCATCACAATTGATTTCTTTGTTTTATTATCCTTTCTGGGTAAAGCATGACAGGCTGAAATTGCATTTGCTTCAACCTTATATTTCTACTTTCAAGGAACTGAAGCACCTGGTTTTCCAGGGAGACTGATTCACTTGTGGGAGCCTCCTCACCTCTCATTCCTGCTGTAGCATGAGCATATGAGTGAAATTTAATGTCTAGTCCACTCATAATTAGATCATCCATACGAGAACATTGTTGAAGATCCTCGACACGTCGCTCCAAGTCTGCAATTTTTTTTGTCTTTTTCCTTAATTGTTAATTTTAATTCTCAGACTTATTCCATTAGCCCTAATATTTTAGCCTGCTGACTAGCCACTTTGGTCAGTTCTTCTGACAAGAAGTTCAGAGATTTTTTGATCTCTTCCATTTCCTCCTTCTTTGGTGGCATTTTTACTGACCTGTTGATAGTAAAACAATCTCTGTTGGTGTCACCGGTATCCGATCCAACCGACCTCGAATCCAGCTGGGCCTCAGCTAGCCCCCTCCGCTGCTAGTCCTGCTGCAATTGAGCTCCTGTCCAGCCGGGGTACCGGCCGCTCCTCCACCGAGTCCTGCCGCCCACTGCCGCTGTGTATGACACAAATATGACACAAAGACTTCAAGTTTATTTGGAATTTCTGGAATTTATTGGACTATCTGGAATTTCCCCACTGTGGGACTAATAAAGGTTTATTTTATTCTGCATTACACACCATTTAAGCAATTTAATTCATCATCATCATCATCATCATAGCAGTCTGTCAGGGGCGACAATGACTGTTTCGAGCGACTTCCTGCGCCTTCCTGAAGCGATTGCTAAGCTAACACTAGTTAGCTTAATGCTGGCGCCAGTCTCTAAAGAACTAACCTACAGCGATCGGATATACCTCCGGTGGATTACCCCTTTGATCGCTTTTATCCGGCCACTGTGAGTAAACTGACCAGCGATTCCAGCGCTTCCTTGTGATTCACTGATGTGCCCTACCTGAAGCGATTGCTAAGCTAACGCTAGTTAGCTTAATGCTGGCGCCAGCCATTCCACCTAACACCAGCCTGAATCAAAGCCCAGCTGCGAGGCCCAGCGGAGATACTACCAGGCAGGCGGCTATTTGTTGACGGGGCTCAGCAGAGATTTCACCCAGGCAGACGGCGGTAGGCGGCGGTGCCCAGCGGAGGACTTACCGTGACTGCAGCGGCGGTGTGCGACGAGACTACCCGAAGCGATTGCTAAGCTAACGCTAGTTAGCTTAATGCTGGCGCCAGTCATTCCACCTTACACCAGCCTGAATCGAAGCCCAGCTGCGAGGCCCAGCGGAGATACTACCAGGCAAGCGGCTATTTGTTGACGGGGCTCAGCAGAGATTTCACCCAGGCAGACGACGGTAGGTGGCGGTGCCTAGCGGAGGACTTACCGTGACCTCAGCGGAGCTCGGTGGCAGCGGCGGTGTGTGACGAGACTCGGTTGGAGGAGCGGGATGGGAGACCAGTTATGGCGACTATGAGCAACGAGACCAGCAACGGAAGGGGCTAGTTGGCTAGCTGAGGCCCAGCTGGATTCGAGGGCGATCGGATCAGATTCTGGCGATATAAGCAGAATTTATTTTACTATCCACAGATTTTCTTTTTCCTTCTTTCCAAGAAAGACCGAAGATGGCTGCCACCGGATTAAAAAGTGGGCTGATGGGCACCACTAATAAGCCTTCTCTACTTCTCTACTTCCTCTTCGTTTTGTCTTTGTGTGTCTGGACCTGCAACAAGAAGGATTTTCCGACAAACTCAACCAAAGGTGAAGTTAAAAGTTTTATCTGTATGGATTTGGGCTTGGACATCTCACCCTACACTCTATGTGGTCTTTAAAAGGCCTGAGCAAAAACTTCCAAATTAAGGCAAACATGGCTGTTAAGCAAAAATCACAATATGGCAGAGGATATACAATTAAAGTTCTGTTAGTTCTGCTACTTCTGGCAGGAGATATTCATCTTAACCCTGGACCTGCCACTATTAAACAGCAGACCACTGGGTTAGCACAAAACCGAGCTGTACAAAAGCAAAAACAACATTTATTTTTCCAAACTGTTAATCATGCACGAGTTCTTTGGGACACCAAGGCTAAACCAAAGGGGATCCTCGGCGGTCATTTAAACATACGGAGCATAATCCCCAAAAGAGATGAGATTTTGGTGTTGCTGTTGGACTCAAATCTGGACTACCTTTGTCTCTCAGAAAGCTGGCTACACAGGAACATAGACACTAATATGATCGATATTGTGGGCTACCAGTGTTTTAGAAAAGACAGGCAGGTAGGGAGGGGAGGAGGTGTTTTAATTTACATCAAAGAGAAATATAAATGTCAACTGGTTGATTTGAATACTTCACTCGAATGTTTAGCTGTTAATGTATGTCTCTCTCCGGTAATGAATTTCAACATTGCAGTAGTGTACAACCCACCGTCACACAACTCTTCCTTTTATAATGAATTAAGTGATCTGGTTAAACAACTTGAGAAGAACAGAGAAACAATAATTCATGGTGACTTTAATATCAACTGGTCTGATAAAAAAGACAAACAAAAACTGAAAAGCCTCATGACTAAATTTAATTACCAGCAAATCATTAAAGGACCCACCAGGATAACCAAACAATCCAGAACACTTATTGACATGGTATTTACTAATAAACCAGAACGAATAACCAGAACCTATAATCTTATAACTGGTCTCTCAGATCATAACATGGTTCTTGCTGTCAGGAAACTTACTAAAAAGCGACTACAGTATTTTGGGGGAGTCGATATTGACAAATCAAATTTTATTATCCCCAAATCAAAAAATGAGGAGTTTGAACATTACTTAGAGAATCAAAATTGGGAGCAGCTCATGTCAACATGTGAAGTAGATGATTGTTGTAATTTTATAACTGCAACAATCACAAAGTCTATAGAAAAATTTTCAAAGCAAATTAAAAGTAGACAACAGAAGATTAACCTACCATGGTTAAATAATGAAATAAGAAAACTTATGAAGAGGCGAGACTATGCACTGAAAACATCACTAACCTCCAAACTACAAAATGATCACCTTGTGTACAAAAGTTTAAGAAATAAAGTGGTACATGAGCTGCGAAAATCAAAAATATCTTATTACAATAAACTGATAGATCATGCAAAGGGTAACAACAGTTCCCTATGGAGGCATTTAAATAACTTAACTAATAAAAAAAAACGATCAGAAGGGGGTAAAGGAACTTAGAATCAATGGCAAGACCGTCAGTGACAAGGCTACTTTGGCAAATGAATTTAATTCACACTTTGTGGGCTCTGTGGAAGACTTAACAAAAATTTTTGTGCTGCCAAATGTGCTCAACAACACAAATTCCATACTTCCAACAGATTCTTTTCACATCGATGAGGTAAATGAGAAGTTAATTGCTGGCGTTGTTAAAACACTGTCAAACTCAAAAACTAATGATATCTACAATATGAGCACCTCCTTTCTCAAAATGCACAGCAAAATATTAATCAAACCACTGACTCATCTCATTAATCTCTCCATTAGGTCTAGTACATTTCCATCTGGCTGGAAAAAAGCTGTCGTCATACCAGTTCATAAATCAGGCAGTAAAGACGATATATGCAATTACCGCCCAATCTCTATTTTACCAGTCCTGTCTAAGGTTCTTGAAAAAGTTGTAGCTACACAGCTGATAGACTACTTACAAGACAGTCAACTTCTTCATCCACATCAATTTGGTTTTAGACCAGGATACTCAACAGAAACAGCAAATTGTTGCCTTATTGAAAACGTCAAACAGTCCTTGGACAGGGGTAATGTGGTAGGAGCTGTTTTTCTAGATCTCAAAAAGGCTTTCGATACTGTAAACCACAGTTTGCTTTTATCCAAAATGGTATCTTTTAACTTCTCCCCAAATACATTAGAATGGTTTGCATCTTATCTCCAGAATAGAGAACAGTGTGTAAAAGTTCACCAGGATAAATCCTCATTTTTAAACAACCGCATGGGTATCCCACAAGGGTCCATTCTTGGTCCTTTACTTTTCAGCATTTTTATTAATGACTTGCCGTTACACTGCTCAGCTGCAACATGCCAACTTTATGCAGATGATGCAGTTATTTACACAGCTGCCAAGACTCCAGCACAGGCTGCAGATGTACTGTCTACAAGTATGGTTGATGTCCAAGAGTGGCTCCTCAAGAACCATCTATTGCTGAACCTTCAGAAAACAGTCTCAATGTGCTTTTCAATCAAAAAATGTAACCTGCAACATTTTAAAGTTAATATACATGATCATGACATCAGTTTAGCTACAGAATTCAAATACCTTGGCATTGTACTAGATCCTCAACTCAAATTTAATCTTCATATAAAGAAAATTTCAAAAACAGTAAAAAAAAATCTGAACTGCTTTAAATTAATTAGATATTACATACCTTACGAAGCAGCTGCACTGTATATGCATTCTATGGTTTTTTCTCATATATCATACTGTTTGACAGTCTGGGCTCAAGCAGCCCCTTCCACAATAAGACATATAGGTTCATTATATAATCAAACCCTAAAAATCTTGGACAAAAAGCCCATTAGGTGGCATCACTGTAATGTTTTAAAAAAATACAACCTATTGAGTTTTGAGAGCTTCATTGACCTCTGTCTTCTGAAATTAACGTTCAAATGTTTCCATAAATCAGCACCCGAGCCACTTGCTGGTTTCGTCCAAAGACAGGACAGCAGCAGAGCCACCAGGAGTTCTGTTAACAATAACTGTAAAATATTCCACCGCAGAACCACATTTGGACAAACAGCTTTCTCTATAAAGGGCAGTCATATCTGGAACACAATGCCAAATGAAATTAAAATAATAACGGACTTTAAAACATTCACTAAAAATGTTAAAAACTGGCTGAAAAATAAACAAGAATGTACTCATGTATGAATTAACTGTCTGCAGAGTGAGAGCGAATGAAGGGAAGGAATAAATGTGTTTGTTTATAGTGAGTGACGGAGGGAGGAAGGCCTGAAATAGGCAAATGTGAGTTATGTTATATGTGTTAAATGTGAGTCAGGCTGTTATATTTGTGTATTTATAATATTTATAATATTTATGTTAAATGTGAGTCAGGCTGTTATATTTGTGTATTTATAATATAATATTTATAATTGTGTATTTATAATTTTTCTGCATTGATGTATGTGATTATTGTGTATATTTTTTATCTTGATTCTTTTTTCTCAAGCCCATCCAGGGACAAGAGTTGCAAATTAGCTAATAGCTATACACTCTATGTGCAACACATCAGATTAATTGTCTTTGATTAATTGTCTATGTTTATTGCACTGTCCCTGTCAAATAAACTAATCTACTACTATTTAGGTCTGATCAGATTCCTCCACGCAGCTCTGTCCTGAGTGACGTCCGAGCTGGTATGAGTTGCTCTCTAACTGACCATTTCATGAAACTGCTTGCACAGATGTGCTTATCTGCCAGGATGTCTGTCATGGATGGCCCTCGCGAGCCATCATAAGACGCCACAAGTCACCGGTGAGTTTGCACAGTTTATTGATGAACAGAAAAGGAACACAAAATAACGAGCCACGGGGGGCTAAAACATGCTACAACTACATATAGACGACCGTAGGGAAATAAGGAAGCACATTTACGATCATAGCAGAATCAGAATCAGAATCAGAATCTGATTCTGATTCTGATTGTCAGAATCTGATTCTGATTCTGATTGTTTTCATTCTGATGATCATAGCAGTAGAATGGTCAGCATACGAACAGAGGGATGCTCGCTCACGTCTGACAATGGAGAAGTTTTGACGAGACTACCGCGTCTTTTCGCTCCCAGCTGCCCTCTTAAGTGGAGAGCCGCTGATGAGGCGAAATGCAGCTCAGCTGTCAAACCTGACAGCTGGAAGCCCCTCCGAGCGCTGTCACAATAAAGGCTCGAGGAGCCAAAAGGGGCACACAGCCGTCAAATGGGTGAGGACAGTGCATGGCTCGAGCGTGGACGGAATTGGCGCTCGAACCATGACAGTACCTCCCCCACAAGGGTGAGCTACGAGCGCCCAATGACACTCAAGCCCCCCCCCACCCCCCAGGGTGGGCGGATGGGGGAACAGGCCTGGAGGGTGAGAACCAGCAAAAGAGAGGAAACAGCATAACGATGACCGGGAACACGTGGTAATTACAGAGTAAGGTTAAAAGAAAAACACAATACTCCATAATGCACAAATGATACTTAGAACAGGGCACAAATGAGGCAGTTACTGAGTATGGTTAACAGAAAACACGATACTCTATAATGCACAAATGATACTTAGGACAGGGCACAAATGAGGCAATTACTGAGTAAAGTTAACAGAAACCACAATACTCCGTAACGCACAGTAAACACACAGAGCAGGGGAAAAAGCAAAAACATCAAGAGTTAGGCATGTTTCATCCCTTAGACAGGAGAGGGGAGAGGAGAAAAAAAAACATGCTAACAATGACAAATACACTGAGCAGAACAACTACACCGAATGACCTAATACCTCAGTGGGACGACACAACGCATGAGGATGACAACAGGCAGAGTCCAGTAAAACGGGAACAGTTCCGGCGGTCTCCCTGCGTCCAATGGCCAAAGGGTGATTAAAGGGAAGAGGAAATGTTCGGGCGGCCTACCCCAGTCCCAGGCCCGAAAAGTCAGAACCTCCGGCGGCCGAACCAGGTCGCCCAGTAGAAAGCACAGTACGTTGGGTGGTCGACCCAGGGCGCCGAACCGGCGAAAAAGTTCCTCAGGCGGCCGACCCGCATCCCTCAGCCACCAGAACTGTGGGGAAACAATTGGCGACGGCCTCCCTGGCGAGGGGAAAGACGTGGGAGAGCCAGGGCAAACGTAGAGAACCCCAACGGCCCCCGGTGGCGATGAGCTGGGATGGTGACAATGATGATTATGATGATGACGATGAGCCAGCACAAAGTCAGGCAACAGAGGGTCTGCAGCTCCTTCACCGACCTTGACCCATACCTGTGCTGCACCCGCATTGGACCCCGATTGGGTCAGCACAGCACCAGTGACGACCTCCAACCCCGAACCTGGAACCTCCAGCACAGCGACGGGGACTGGCTCCGCACCGGTGACCCTGGGAGAAGGCTCAGGAGAAAGGAAAGAACCGGGATCAGAATCACCGGTAGTGACAGAGCCCAGCGAGATGAGCTCGGGTGCAGTGGATGGCTGCCCCTGGCTCGTCTCCCCGAGAGGCAGGCAAAAATGCTCCAAAATAGAAAGAAGAAAAATGAAGTAGAGCACATGCCTGCACTTGGGTTCTGTCTCCGTGCAGGACTTCGCTGATCCAGGCTCAGGACGAAGAAGATCGTTGTCAGGCTCCCACTCGGCTACGGCGGGTACGCAGCCGGCATGATGGTTTCCGCAGTCTGAGGACCCTCCGGCGCTAATGTCCACTCCGACGACCCGCACAGCGTGGTGGCAGGGGACCCTCGACCCGCTGGCTCGAACTGCTCCTCTGTGGATACCCGGGGATGCTTCATCGTCAGCGCAGGCTCCACGCTGCATTCTGCTCTCCTCCTCTGCCCATGACATGGCTGCAGGGCTGGAACCAGGCTCTCCAGAACCGCAGGCCCCCTCCTCGTCCGGCGACGTAGGCCTGGCATTGTGGACCGCTCAGCGGAGGGAGACACAGAGGCAGCAGGTTTAATGACAGAAGCTACAGCAGGTGGTGGGAGCTCGGGGGACTGCAAACCCTGAACTCCGCCCCCAGGAGTCAGACAAGGCAAATCACAACTATGAGGAGAAGAATGAACTTGCGCTTGCCTTTTTCCCGGAGGATAGATGGTGCCTGCTGCAGCGGGTGGAGTTCTTTTTCCCCACCAGATGGTGACTGCAGGCCCCTCGGGAAGACGAGGAGGAGCCGCTCATGGTGGATTGCTGATAGGCCTCACCGAAGCATGACTCACAGCACTCACAGCAGCCGGAGATGACGTCAAGGGGGAGGGGGCGACAGCCGAGGCAATCCGGGCACGAGGAGCTGACGGAACAGCTGAGACAGATGACCCGGGGGAGGCGACAGCGGGGATTCCCTCCTGTCGTGAGGTGGGAGATGCAGCTGACTGGGAGGCTGGGTTCCTCCGATGACCCGGAGCTGGATCCGGACGGGATTCTTGCTGGGGCCTGGTTGTGACACGGCGACGATGCTTGCTGGCCGATAGTGAGGCAAGGGGACCAGGAACACATGGCGCCAGGACTGGACAGGCGACAGGAGCTGAATTCCGAAATGTGGAGCAGGGATACCTCTCCGTCAGCCTCCTGCCTGGATTTCCCTCCAGCCTATGGACCTCCACTCTCGTCGGGGACGCCGTACTCAAGGGAGAAGGAGAAGGTTCCTGGACTGCCTTTTCAATTAACTCTCGCTGAGCCACAATCCATGTTATCCTCTCCTTTCCTTCCAGAAAGGAGGTGAGGTGGTATCTCAATAAGGCCCGCTGGGTGAGGAACAAATACTCACCTGCCGCTAGAGTGGGCATGAGACGAAGGGCTTCAGCCAGATAGCCATCGATCTCCTCAAACCACTCAGGGCAAAACCCACGCTCGAGGGTGGACATCCTGTTCACAAGCCTGAGCGAAGGGGAAAAACTCCAAACCACGGCAAACTCATGGTGACAGGCGTCTCAGTTTGGCTGCAGTCTACTGTCATGGATGGCCCTCGCGAGCCATCATAAGACGCCACAAGTCACCGGTGAGTTTGCACAGTTTATTGATGAACAGAAAAGGAACACAAAATAACGAGCCACGGGGGGCTAAAGCATACTACAACTACATACAGACGACCGTAGGGAAATAAGGAAACACACTTACGATCATAGCAGTAGAATGGTCAGCATACGAACAGAGGGATTCTCGCTCATGTCTGACAATGGAGAAGTTTTGACGAGACTGCCGCGTCTTTTCGCTCCCAGCTGCTCTCTTAAGTGGAGAGCCACTGATGAGGCGAAATGCAGCTCAGCAGTCAAACCTGACAGCCGGAAGCCCCTCCGAGCGCTGTCACAATAAAGGCTCGGGGAGCCAAAAGGGGCACACAGCCGTCAAATGGGCGAGGACAGTGCATGGCTCGAGCGTGGACAGAATCGGCGCTCAAACTATGACAATGTGTGGCTGCACGGTGGCGCAGTGGTTTAGCACTGTGGCAGCACAGTTTTACCCTCGGCTGGGGGACCGCGGGGATCATGAGATCGTGGGTTCGATCCCAGCCCCCGACCAACAGTGAGCTGTGTGGAGTTTGCATGTTCTCCCCGTGTTGCGCGGGTTTACTCCGGGATTTCTCCGGTTTCCTCCCGCATACCAAAAACATGTAGGTTTAGGGCGCTCGCGCACGCAGCGACCAGCGGCCGGTGGCTTGTCACCAGACTGCAAACCAAGTCTACCTACGGGTACAAATAAGTAACAAAAAAAAAAAAAAAAAAAAAAAAATGTCCAGTCTCACCCCATGTAACTGGGAGTGGTCCACCACAGACCTTTGACAGACATTGTTTTTAGTTCTGCCAGGATGCTCAGTTTTTTTTTATATATTTATACATACATATATGGCGATTCAACCGGCAACCCCACCCTTCTGAGGACATGGAGGGTGAAACTGGGCATCCTGGCAGAACTAAAAAAACAATATCTGTCACAGGCCTGTGGTGGACCACTCCCAGTTACACGGGGTGAGACTGGACATCCTGGCAGATAAGCACATCTGTCGCAAGGTCTGTGGTGGACTTTTGCCAGTCGGTGCATCATGACATGCACTACACAAAGAGCAGAGATAAACAAACCTATTATCTGGTCAGTCACTGCAACAGATACTGGAGTCAGTTTGTCTTGGCCTGTCCTTGCCACTGATAATATCTCTATATCTGCCAAGAATATGCCGCTAGTCCAGCCAAAGGTAGTGGTACTCAAATACTTTGTAAGTAGTTTCATGAAATGGTCAGTCAGAAAGCAACTCATACCGGCTCGGATGCCACTCAGGACAGAGCTGCGTGGAGGTATCTGATCAGACATGTTGGTTAATTTTGCAGTTTGAAAAAAGATGATTTGCAGTTGTAATCAATTAAACCATCTTAAGATGCTGCAGCACATTTAATTCAGTTCATTCCTGAAGAAAGTAGTAAGTCTGAAATAAAGTCTGAGACCCACAATAGTTGGTCACATGTTTTCATGTCACACAAATTAAAAGTTTGGTTAAAATAAATGGGTTAAAAGATAGATTTCTATTAAAATGGTAACACTGAAAATGAAATAAGACATAATTTGATCCCCTTTATTTCAATAAGCCTCTAAAGATCCTGAAACACACACAGCCTTGAACTTTCAGGATCATTTCCTTTTATTTTTTTGTCAATATACCCCTGTTTGTTTCTTTTGGAATAATTCTGAGCTTAAATTATTCAAAGTCAAAGATCAGGCAGAAAATTGGATTTATGTACATTTATTACCCCATGGCCATTTGGGGGAGAGATTACAAAGCATGGCCTTCAGTGCACACATAGAATCTCTAAAGGGTACATTCTTTGGGTTTGATATATATAGGCAACAGAAAGGAGGGGGGGAGAGGGATGAGAGAAGGAAGGGAGAGAGACAGAGAGAGACAGTCCTGATAAGCAGAGCTTTATCCGGGGTGATGAGCAAATGAAGCACAGACATTCCGGAGACGGCGTGTCCATAAAACTAGTCACACAAGCTAGCAGTTCCTGTGCATTCCTGTGACCCAAAAGAAAATGGGGCATGTCAAAGTGATTATCAATGTAGCTTAAATCATTCTTTACGCAGGTACTGATCCTCAGTCTGAATTCTCTGAAGACCAATAATTGTTCACAGAAACATGCCAAGAATATATGAACTTATCCTACATGGAATGCATATATAAACATTAAACATGGCATATGAAAGGCATGATACTTCTCAATAATAATAATACATTATTAATAACAATAATGATATGGATAATATGGAATTTTTCTTTCAGTTTCTAATTTTAGTTTTGTCTGGAATCTGTTTTTGTGTTGTCCTGTGATTTTATTTTTGTGATTCTTATATACACTATTTTTATTTCCAAATCCTTTTAATAGAGTAAATTAAATAAAAAAAATTAGTGTTGCCAAGGTAACAAAGTGTGTCCCATTTCTACCATTTTGAGCCACTTCATCCCCTCACAGGCTGTGTCTCAATTCAGGCTGACAAATGCAGCCTTCAAAACCCCAAAAACCAAGGACACATGAGTTACGTTCTGATCCACAGTGTACTTCAAACTGTATTCCTTACTCCCTGCTCCATTCTCAGTGAATATCAGTAAGTTAACTGACCTTAACAAAATTTCTCCATTTGAAACACCCTGTACCTGTTGGCTCCTCCTCTGTGAGTTACCACGGCAACCATGGACAGTACTGATATTATAGTGGATAATTTAGATTTCTGAAATAAAATATTAATACAAATATATTTTTATTACAGTCAGTTGATATAAACAATAACCAACATCAGTTTAGCTTGTCTAACCGAGTGGAGGGCGATTACCAAGCCCCAACTGGCAATGTCCAACTGAAGGATTCAAACTCACGACCTCCGGCTTCAGAGTCCAGAACTCTACCTATGTCGCCAATAGGGTCAACCCACATAGGAATGCTTTTATTGACTCTGCTACATATTTCCTTCCGATTTTTGACATTGTCCTGATGTCAGAGGTCCATTTCAGCTTTTGGGCCACCCTTCTGACACTTGCGGGGATACCTCGACCCGACATCAGAGGTGCATTTTAGCTTTTCAGGCCCCATGGCCACCTTCTGACACTTGCAAGGATATGGAGAAGGGAACTGATACGCCGCCAGTAAATCCTGCTCACAGCACCAAGTGTAACCGAGTGGAGGGCAATTACCAAGCCCCAACTGGTGACCTCCAACCGGAGGATTCGAACTCACGACCTCCGGCATTAGAGTCCAACACTCTACCTGTGTCATCAATAGGGTCAACCCACTTGGTAAGCCAAGTAGGAATGCTTTTATTGACTCTGCTACACTTGTTAATAATGTTAGCAACAATAGTTTGTTTTACTCGTATTTGAGGCGCAATGGCTTATGGTGTGGAGTGTGTAAATGAAGAGGCAGATTCCTGACAGATGATTTATTACACACTCAAATCTCACAAGCACAGAATGGACTGGCTGGTTACAGAAAGTTCTCCTCTCTATATCACAAGTCACACTTCACAAGTTTCATGGCACTTCACATCTCACAGCATGTTATTTACACTGCACTGCATTCAACCCCCTCTGTCCTTCCTGGGCATTGTTCTCCCATGCTTATTCCCTGTCTCTGTCTGAGGTGCTAAATAACCTGACTTCCCCAAGGTCCCAAACGTGCCCCCCCACCCCCAGCATCTAAGACAGAACATCAGTCCACACTCGCTTTTGGCTTCAGTCTCCTCCTGTATCTGCTGTAACTGGGGTTTACCGCCTCCGTGGCGCTGCTGTGCCGGTGGGGGGCTGCTGGGAGCGTGTCTGACTGCGGGCGAGCCATGGTGGGGGGGGGGGGGGGGGGGGAAACTTCGTTCTGCCCTTGTGGCTGCTCTGGTGAATCGTTTCCCTGGGGAGCTCTCCGTGGGGGTCTTCTACGCCGAGGGGCCCTAGCCAACAGCACTTGCTCATCCGCCACTACAAAGGCGGGTTTGAGTCTGTCTATGCCAATTTTCTCCCGTCTACCCCCCAAGTCTAGCACAAAATGCTTATCCCCTGTTTCCAACACTCTGAAGGGTCCATCATAGGGTGGGCGCAATGGAGGGCGGTGGGCGTTGTGTCTGACGAACACGAATTGCGCGTTCTTCAAAGTTTTAGGCACGAAGGCACGCGGAAAACTGTGGTGGGCAGGGCCCGGCAGTGTGCCTGTGTTTGCGCTACGCTGCAAAACCTGAGACGGGCAGCTGCCCGGCGCGGGATTATCTGGTAGAAATTCCCCGGGCAGCCGTAGGGGCTGCGCAAAAACGAGCTCTGCCGGGGAAGCTTCCAAATCCTCTTTTGGCGCGGAGCGCAACCCCAATAAAACCCATGGCAACCTGTCTACCCAATTTGCATCCGTCAGTGAAGCCCTGAGTGCTGCTTTCAGTGATCTATGAAAACGCTTCCATAACCCATTGGCCTGTGGGTTGTACGCGGTTGTGCGATGAATTGTAACACCCAGGCTGTGGGCCATCACGGACCAGAGGTCAGAATTCAGAATTCAGAATAGCTTTATTGCCAAGCATGTTTACAGTGTAAACAAACGAGGAATTTGACTTGACATTGGGCGCGCTCAATAAGCGCCTCCAATGACGCGGCAGCCATGAAGGCGCCTGTCATCAGTGGAGGGTAAAGAGGGGAATGGGGGAGGGAATGACACAATGGACAGAGAGAAAAAACATAGTTAATCAAAATAAAGCTCGTATGAGCAAAATTGTGATTACATAGAAAAAACCCTCTAAGCACAATTAGCAGACCAATACAGATCACACAATACAAAGGAGCAGAGAGAGAGACCAGTGTGTGTAGTCAGCATATAATCAATATGAGTGCGGTGTTGATGTATCAGTTGCTGGTGCACAACAAAGGGGTGCCTCCTGGCAACGGATGGGTGTTATGTTCATGTATTCAAAACACAGATAAGCATGTCCCAGAGTCTGTCTCTCTTCGTGCATGCCAGATGGCAAAGTTCTGTATTAGACACATGATAACGCTGTCCTTGAAGAGTCCGGTTTGCTGAACAACAGCAAATGTTGTTAATTGTTTGGGTTAAAGAGAAGCCAAAACACCTTCCTGCAAAATCTCTGCACCTGGAGGAATGAGTTCCCAAGGACGCCGAATCAAGGCCTGATGAGCACAGTCACTTGGAGCATAGTAATTTCCACTCTCTTGCGATTCTGTGCATCACAATTAATTCAATTCACAGGCTTAAAATCGCTGGTCGAATTGTTGAAGGAGCTTCGCTGGGATCCGCATTTTGACCAGCTCTTGCAACTTTTTTAATTTACCGATACACTAGGAAACTTCGGAGCCAAACAGTAGAAATCCTGTGATCATATCCAAACAGATAGATGTCTTCTGCACCTTCAATCGAATCACACAGACACATGAGTTCCAATTAACCCATGAGTCTCACATTTGGGCTCCCCCGGGCCCGATTTTCTGTTGAAAAGGTGGTGTCAATTGCATTTAAAGCCCGAAATTCCATTTTTTCCGTTTTTCCATTTGGATTGAGATCCGCGAGAAGGAGCGAGACACAGACACAGACGAAGCAAGCTGGGATCAGTCAGGGAGGCGGGAGGAGGAGAGGAGTGAAAATGCGACTGCTCTCTCTGAAAGCCGGAAGAAGAAATTTGGTCGGAAACAAATTGAGGGCCCCTGTCAGACATAATGTTCGACGGGACTCCAAAACAGTGGAGACAGTGGCAAACTCCAGACAGTGGCAAAGCAAGGGGCGGTGGAGTGATAATGTATGTTAACAACAACTGGTGCAGACCGGGACATATCACTGTTAAACAACGACACTGCAGCAAAGACATTGAGTTGCTAGCTGTTAGCATGCGGCCTACATATCTCCCGAGAGAATACTCACACGTGATCTGCATTGTTGTTTATGCAAATCCGATGGCAAACACTGGGACAGTGCGTGACATCATCCATTCAGTAACCAGCAGGCTGCAGACAGAACACCCAGATGCTCTTCTCCTCATCTCAGGCGATTTCAACCATGTTTCACTATCTCCCATTCTACCCACATTTACCCAGTATGTCACATGCCACACTAGAGACAATAAAACACTGGACTTATTCTATGCAAACACTAAGGAGGCGTACACCTCATCACAACTCCCCCCACTCAGGAGATCGGATCACAACTTGGTTCATCTCCGGCCGGTGTACAAACCCCTAGTGCACAGACAACCTCCGGCCATGCGCACAGTGAAGTTATGGTCTGAGGAGGCAATGGACACTCTAAAGGGCTGTTTTGAAACCACCGCCTGGAAGCAGCTCTGCGATCCACATGGTGAGGACATCGATGGCCTCACTCACACCTTCACGGGCTACCTCAGCTTCTGTGTGGACAAATCCGTTCCCACCAAGACCATACGGTGTTGCTCAAACAACAAACCCTGGATCAACCCTGAGATAAAAACACTTCTGAGAGAGAAGAAGAGGATCTTCAGGTCGGGGAACAGGGAGATGCTGAAGTCCGTACAAAGGGAGCTGAGGAGAAAGATCAGAGAAGGCAAGGACAGCTTCAGGAAGAAGATGGAGGACAAGCTGCAACAGAGCGACATCAGCGGGGTCTGGAGAAACCTCAAAACCATCTCTGGGCTCCAGAATACCTCCCCCCAGGCCACGGGGGGGGGGGGGGGGGCAGGGAGTGGGCAAACAATCTGAATCTGTTTTTCAATAGGCTTGACCAACCGCCCTCCCCCCGACTGCACAACAACCACTGCTGCCTCTAAAGACATCAAGTCCTGCTGCCCACTCCCCACTCCACCAACACACCCCCACTCCCAACACACAGCCCCCCATCCTGACACTGACCAAGACCCAGGTGAGGACGGAGCTGAGGAAGATCAAGGCGAGGAAGGCGTCGGGACCGGACGGCATCAGCGCAAAGCTCCTCAAGTCCTGTGCAGACCAGCTGTGTGGGATTGTGGCATACATCTTCAACCTGAGCCTGAAGCTGGGGAGGGTACCACAGCTGTGGAAAACATCTTGTGTAGTACCTGTACCAAAAACTTCCCACCCCAAAGACCTGAACAGCTACAGACCGGTGGCCTTGACGTCCCACTTGATGAAGACCCTGGAGAGACTGCTCCTTGCTCACCTCCGCCCCCTGGTGGGACCAGCGATGGATCCACTCCAGTTCGCCTACCAGCATGGCATTGGAGTGGAGGATGCGGTGATCTTCCTCCTTCACCGTTCTCTGTCCCACCTGGAGAAGCCCGGGAATGTGGTGAGGATCATGTTCTTTGACTTCTCCAGTGCTTTCAACACCATCCAACCGATGATCCTGAAGGACAAGCTGCTGCGCGCAGGGGTGGACCAGCACCTGTCATCATGGATCCTGGACTACCTCACGAACCGGCCTCAGTTTGTGAGAACCCGGGACTGTGTGTCTGACACGATCATCGGTAGCACGGGGGCCCCCCAGGGAACGGTGTTGGCTCCCTTCCTGTTCACTCTTTATACTGCGGACTTCTCACACAACACAACACATTGCCATCAACAGAAGTTCTCTGATGACTCTGCGATCATTGGCCTCATCTCCAATGGAGATGAAGCTGAGTACAGAGGACTTATCCAGGACTTCGTGGACTGGTGCCATCGGAACTGCCTCCAGATCAACGCGAGGAAAACTACGGAGCTGGTGGTGGACTGCCGCAGGCAAAAACAACCCCTCACAGCACCAGTAATATACAGGGAACAGACATTGAGATGGTGACATCCTACAAGTACCTGGGTGTTCATCTGAACAATAAACTAGACTGGTCACACAATACTGATGCACTCTACAAGAAGGGACAGCGCAGGCTGTTCCTACTGAGGAGACTCAGGTCTTTTGGTGTACAAAGGGGCGCTGCTGAAGACATTCTATGACACGGTGGTGGCATCAGCCATCACTTTTGGAGTGGTCTGCTGGCGCAGTGGCATTACCACAGCCGATAGGAAGAGACTGAACAAACTGATCAAGAAAGCTAGCTCTGTCCTGGGGCAGCGCCTTGACCCGGTGGAGGAGATAGGAGAGAGAAGGACGGTGGCTAAACTGTCATCTCTGCTGGAGTCCGAGTTCCACCCTATGCAGGACATACTGAATGCACTGAGGAGCTCATTTAGCAGCAGACTACATCATCCCAGGTGCACAACCGAGAGGTTTCACAGGTCCTTCCTACCAACGGCTGTCAGACTGTACAACCTAAGCAGGGCTGCTCGCAGAGATAACAAAAAGACGTAACAACCTAATAGGTTTTTTTTGTTTGTTTGGGGTTTTTTTTGCAAAGGGTGGGAGTCATCATTTATTTAAGTTTTTGTAAAGGGTATACAGGTCATTACAGCATTGCATTTACATTTTCATCACATGTTCCCTTATTTTTTGCTATTTGACAACATTGGTAGGATAGTTATTACAACACCCACTTTTTTTTTAAAGTGAAAGAAAAAGTGAAATTAAGGAGAATTAAATAAAAAAAACGAATAAACAAACAAACAGAACAGCAAAAAACAAACAAACAGAAAATTAAGTAATTAAAAGTAAAAGAGCAACTGAGTAGCGTTGGAACAAAGAGCGGGACCATTATTGAAATGGTATTTGTCAAAGATTAGATCTAATGGAAGACACATATGCGATCCAGGGTTGCCAAAAGTTCATGAACCCATCCATGTCCTGTCTCAGTGCGAATGTCAACTTTTCCATCGAGTAAATGTCTTGAATCACGTTAATCCAATCTTCAGGTGTAGGACAGTCCTTCAGCATCCATTTTTTAGTTAGGGCTTTTTTACTTGCCAATATTAAAACATTGAATAAGTATTTATGTCCTCGTCTTTCCAGTGAGTCCGGTAGTAAACCCAAATACAAAGTTACAAAAGAAAAGGGAACTGTTATTTTGAATATTTTCCCCAATATTGTCTGTACGTTGGTCCAATATTGGTGGATAACTGGGCATGACCAAAACACATGAAAATGATTTGCAGTCTTTTCACCACACAAGCGCCAACAGTTCAACCCCTTATGGGTAAATTTGTTTTGTGCAGGTGTTCTGAAAAATCTTACCAAGTTTTTCCATCCAAATTCTCTCCACTGCAGGGATGAGGTACTTTTCCATTGCTGTTTATTTAGCTTTTCCCATATTTCCAATTGTAAAGTGAAATTCCCCTCTTTTTCCCATCTCTCTTTTATATATGATGTGTTGTCTCCTTTTAAGTCTTGAAGACCTTGGTATATTTTAGAAATGTATCTGATCCCTGGGATCCCTTTATATGCCATTAAGAAGACCTTCAGAACACCTGACTGGGCCCTTTCCAAATCCTCCTTTTTAAGTATATTGTTTATGTGGTGTCTAAGCTGAAAGAACCTGTAAAGATCTTGATTTATTAGACCTTGTTTTTTCAAATCTTCAAAACTTCTTAAAGTTTGCCCCTTAAAAAAATCGTAATATTTTATCAGCCCTTTCTCTTTCCACTCTTTAAATCTAGTGTCTGTTTTATTGGGGGTAAAGTCTTGATCATAGGCAATCCATTGCAGAAGTTGATAGGGCTCTTTGGCTTGATTCTCTCTGACTATCTTAAACCAAATTTTTAGCGGGGTCTCTATCCACGGGTTAGTGTTATTCAAGAGTTTAGTTAAGGCATTGTTCCCTATTATCGCCTGTAGGGGGATGTCACTTGTTATTTGGCATTCCATCTCCTTCCATTGTGCAGTGTAGACTGGGTTACATATCTCTACTAAAGTTTTAATTTGTGCAGCTATAAAATAGTCCCTGATATTTGGCAGCGCGAGCCCACCTTTGTCTTTGTTTAGCTGTAGGGTTCTATATCTGATTCTAGGTCTCTTACCCTGCCATATGAATCTTGAGATCCTTCTGTCCAGCTCCTGCCAAGTTTTTTTGGGAGGTTCTACCGGTATTGTTTGGAAAAGGTATAGAAGACGTGGAAGTATATTCATTTTGACTTCTTCAGTTCTTTGTGCAGTACCTAAGAATGGTATCATATTCCATCTTGCTAGGTCAGATTTTATTTTTGTCACCAGTGGATCATAGTTTAGTGTTATAATTTTGTCGAGTTGTTTCGGGATATTGACCCCCAGATATTTCATAGATTCCAACTCCCAGTTAGTTTTGAGTTCACTTAGTGAAAAATGATTTGGGTCATAGTTGAATGTTAAAACTTGGGTTTTATGCATGTTTAATTTGTACCCCGATAAATCTCCATAGTCTGAAAAAACTGAGATTAGTTCTGGTAGAGAAGTGTCTGGCTGCCCTAGGTATATTAAAATGTCATCAGCAAAGAGTGCTATTTTATGTTCCTTCTGACCAAGTGTAATACCTTGAATTTCTTGATTTTGTCTTATCCATTGGATCAGAGGTTCTATGAAGATTGCAAAGAGCAGTGGAGACAGGGGGCAGCCTTGACGACATCCTCTTTCCAGCTCAAAAGATGATGATAAATTACCGTTAATCCTTATTTTAGCTGTTGGTTTTTTATATAATGCCTGTATAGTTCTAATGAAGTTGTTATGAAAATTGAAACTGGATAAGATTCTATATAGGAAAGACCAGTCAACCGAATCAAATGCTTTTTCAGCATCTAATCCCAATATGACTGCATTTAAGTTATATTTTTTTATATGATGAATTATGTGTAAAGTGCGTCGAATGTTGTCTTGTGTCTGTCTTTGTCTTATAAAACCTGTTTGGTCTAAGTGAATTAAGTCTGTCAGTATAGGGCCTTTTCCACTAGCACGCTTTAGCGCGACACGGGACGGCTCAGCACGCTTTGTACGCTTTTCCACAAGCCCCAACATGGTTTAACAGCCGCAATTCTCAGCCCCGCTGAAGGGCAGGGTACAGCAGTGCTGAGCTGTGCCGTGTTGTGACGTTAACAGACTGGTTGCCGCTGATTGGTCAGGTTGTAACCGCCCCTCTCCTCCTCCTCATCTACCAAATCTTCACGACCTTCTCAATAAAGTTTTTGAAAAAAAAAAAAAAAAAGAATCTTCACGACCGCCTTTACTCAGCATGCAACCACTGTTGGCGGTTCCTTTTCAGTGTATTGCTGTGCTATTTTCATTTATTCTCTATCAAAAATGGCTTCGTGTAATAAGGGTGTTCCATGGACCAATAAGGAGCTGCAGTGTCTGTTCACTGCATTGTCAGACGAACGTATCCAGCGCGAGTTAGACGGAGCCGCCCGGAATGAAAAAATATACCGGGAGGTCTCGACATCGGAGTCCTTTAACGGTGAGTTTTAATTTTTTTTATTGTGCATTTTTTCGCAAATATATTCGGTAAGACGCTCAGTTTATTTATGCAATAAAAAAGCTGTTCATTTGTGGATGGATCGCTGCTTTATTTCAGCACAATGCGGACTAAAGCTTTTATTTTAATTATTCATGTGAACAATACGCTGAAATAAGCTTATGTATTCTTGTTAAAAACTATTGTCTTTTCTGTATATCTTGCACTTACGTGCTGTATTTTATTGTGTGCATTTTCCTTGTAGAATCATCCCACGTGTCCGCCGCGACAGCCCGTCCGGATTATTCAACCGAGCCATCCTGACCCACAGCTGGCATTCATCCGAGTCGTGACCCAGTTTGGGAAGCTGGTGTAGACACTCAGTGGTCGGCGTGTATAAAATGTCGATTAACCTTCATGTTGTGTTGCAAAGTTTTTTTTTTCTTTTAATATTTTGTATATAATAAAATGGAATTGTTTTGGAAAGTGTGGTTTGTCTGTTATAACACTGAATTATAAAACAGTATAATTACATAGAAATTCCATTGCCTAGTCTGATCAAAATGATACTGATCTTCCTGTCAGGGGTCAACCATTGTAAAGGTAATGTAATTTTTAACTAGACCAAAAAAGAAATCTTTTTGTAAGCTTTCTGTTCTTTTTATTGAAATATCATAAAAAATTAGCCCCACATGATCCAGTTCTAAACTTTGGGTACATTTTTTATGTTAACTTATAAGAAGTTGCACAGTTGGACTTTAAAATGCAGCAGGAGAGACTGATCAAGCTTACAAGTCAAAGTATGTAAAAAAGTAAGTATATGTAAATTGAATGTTCTATCGGCATTCCAAATTCAGAGATTTACAATACTTTAGAAGAAGTGTAGCATCATCTAAATGGAAAATAATAATACTGTTGTTCCAAACGTTGACCTGAAGGTGAAAAACATGAATTTTTTTAATTCAGTACATCCAAAATGCCCTAGGATGTAAAAAATAATAATTTGGTGTAGGCCAGTGTGCCACCGTCTCATTATTTAATACGAATAAAAACAAGTTTCAGCTCATTATTTCTAGGTCATTTGGCAGTTAATTCAAAACAAAAGTGACTTGTGTTGTTGCAGCTTAATTATGAGATAAAATTAATTGTGAGATAAATCCACAGAGCGAGCAAGGCAATAATCCTTGGATCCTTTTTTGTCTCGTGTAAATAAGGACTCAGTCGGGTGCGTAACGTCACGAGAGTGTGGCCCCGCCTCGCTGAGAATCTGCTGCTGCCCCGCTTCTAAAACCTCCTAAAAAAAAAAACACACAGCACAAGCACAACACCGTGCTAATGGAGACAGAAGCATTCCGAGCCGTACTGAAGTGAATCGAGCCGTACCGAGGTGTGCTGGGCTAGTGGAAAACAGGCTTTAGTTTTCTAACCTTTTGGCAAAGATAGTGGTAAAAAGCTTATAGTCCTGATTTAATACACTGATTGGTCTGTAGTTGGAGCATTCCAGTTTATCCTTTTCAGGTTTAGGTGTAACTGCAATGACCCCTTCTCTCCAGGAGGGGGGGATTTCCCCTGTGTGGAGGACGTAGTTAAATGTTTTCAGGAGGAGAGGAGATAGTTGCTGTTTAAAGGTTTTGTACCATTCTGCTGTATAGCCATCTGCTCCTGGGGATTTGTTAGCTTTAAGTTTCATAATTGCTTTTTCCAATTCTTTAGGTTGTATTTCTGACAGTAGGGTTTTATTTTGTGATTCCGTAAGTTGGGGAAGGTTTAATGTGTTTAGGAATGTCTCGGATGCGTTTTTATGTTTTTTGTGGGAGTATAAGTTCTTGTAGTAATTCTCGAAGCTTTTAAGAATATCCTGAATTCTGAATTTTATTTCCTTTGATACTGGGTCTCTGATTTTGTAGATTACTCTTTCTGTTTGTTGTTTCCTCAATTTATAGGCTAGTAATTTTGCCGATTTACTGCCTGCTTCATAGTGTTTTTGTTTCAGAAATGTAAGTTTCTTCTGGATTTCTATTGTGTAGATCTCATTTATCCATCCATCCATCCATCCATCGTCTACCGCTTTTCCGGAGGTCCGGGTCGCGGAGGCAGCAGTTCAAGCAGAGAAGCCCAGACTTCCCTCTCCCCAGCCACCTGCTCCAGCTCTTCAGAGGGGATACCAAGGCGTTCCCAGACTAGCTGGGAGACATAGTCTCTCCACCGAGTCCTGGGTCTGCCCCGGGGTCTCCTCCCAGTGGGACGTGCCTGAAACACCTCAAGTGGGAGGCGTCCAGGAGGCATCCTAATCAGATGCCCATACCACCTCAACTGACTCCTTTCAATGTGGAGGAGCAGCGGTTCTACTCTGAGCCTCTCCCGGATGACTGAGCTCCTCACCCTATCTCTGAGGGTGAGTCCAGCAATCCTACGGAGAAAGCTCATTTCAGCCGCTTGTATCCGCGATCTCGTTCTTTCGGTCATTACCCAAAGCTCGTGACCATAGGTGAGAGTAGGAACGTAGATTGACTGGTAAATCGACAGCTTTGCCTTAGAACTAAGCTCCCTCTTCACCACAACAGACCGGTACAACGTCCGCATCACTGCAGATGCTGCTCCAATCCGTCTGTCGATCTCTCGCTCCATTTTCCCCTCACTCGTGAACAAGACCCCAAGATACTTAAACTCCTCCACTTGGGGCAGGAGCCTGTCCCCAACCCGGAGAGGACAATCCACCATCCCAAGCTTTCTAGATCTCATTTATTTGATTTTTAATTTCTTTAATCTTGAGCGAGCCATTAGAATGAGTGTTGCCTTTGTGTTCTTTTTCTAGGTTCTTGAGTTCTGACTCTAGTGTGATTAGTTTTTCTTGTCTCAGTTTCTTTTGGGTTGCCAGTTTTGCAATAATTTTTCCCCTTAATACAGCTTTGCACGCATCCCACAGTATTAAAGGGGATACTTCTCCATTATCGTTTTCTTCCAAATATCTGAGAATATCTGATTCCAATTCATCTTTCAGTGGTCCTTTCAGGACATTTGAATTCAACCTCCAGGAAAATGTATTATTTGTGTATTTTTGGATGTTTAAGTCCATATAGATCGGACTGTGGTCAGAGAGATCCATCAGTCCTATTTTACATGTTTTTACTCTTCCAATGTCTCTATTAAACATAAAAAAGTAATCAATCCTTGAGTAAGATGAATGTGGCGTTGAATAAAAAGTATAATCTTTTACATTGGGGTTGAATTCCCTCCATACGTCACAGATTCCCATTTCTTTTAGTAGCATCCGAGTATTCCTATTTTGGGTGTTATTTTGATGTGAAGAATTACCTGTTGCATCCCAGTATGGATTCAGTCTTAGATTGAAGTCTCCACCACATATCACTAAACCTTGGGCTTTAGTTATCATTAGGTCAAATACATTTTTATAAAATTTCCATTTAGCCCCTGGTGGTGCATATACATTCAGCAGGGTGATATCTTCTCCCTCTAGCCGCCCAGTTACCAAACTGTACCTCCCTTCTTTATCTTTGTTTTCTGATTTTTTTTTCAAATGTAATTTTGGTTGATATCAATGTCGCTACTCCCCTCCTCCTCCCTGATTTATATGAAGATGAAGAGATCATTTTAAACCCTTGTCTATTGAGTTTAGTGTGTTCCACATCTGTTAGGTGGGTTTCTTGTAAAAATATTATTTCTGCTTTGTCTTTTTTCATTTTGCGTAGAATCTTGGATCTTTTAACTGGATTCAGGATCCCTTTTACATTATATGAGGCTATTTTGGTTACACCCTGTTTCTCCATTGTATTTTCTTATTTAGTATAACAGTGTGGTGGCCCTCTTTTTTGCTACTCAGAAACTGAAAGAACATTAAGAACATAAAAAACATTAAGAACATAGTGTACGAAACTTTAAAACAAAAAACTGTCAAAAAAACTTCCTGAGCTGGGGTCTCTTTAAAGACCCTGTAAGAGCCCTGATGGAGTGTAGGCTCTGAGGGAAATTCCTCAAACTCTGTTACGTGTTGAGGGCCCTCTCTTACCCCTGTAAGTTGTCCAATGTTTTTAACGTGAATTTCAGATCCCAATCCGAATTTGTAATGATTTTTTTTTTTTTATGCCTATACCCTATGAGATTGTGTGCACCCTCCCACCCCCATCACAGCAAACATTCACTCTAATACAGTATTTGTTAGTGTGGAGAGAACATGTGGGTCATTGTTACGTTTCTATTTTAACATGATTTTTTTTTTCCCTTTAAATTAAGAAGACATTTGTTTCTAATGCTATAACTGCTCCATGAAAGGTTTTACCACATGCTGATTCTGCATCTCCTTTAATGTTTGTTACCTTGTAGGAGGGGGGGTGGAAGTGCAGAGTGACTGAAAAGAAAAAAAAAACAAAAAGGTTGCTATTCCTTCCTGGAACTGGAAAGCTTATCTTTGTAGCTCTGGGGCTGGGTTTCCCGCTGCTGGCCCGTGGATTTTGAAGGTCTCTGAGTGGACCACGTTTGAGCTCTGATCTTTTCGCTCAGATTCGCTGCGGGTTTAAACACCGTTACCGGGAGCCCTCTTCTCGCCATGTCAATTGTTGCTTCTTCCGCTGAATTATAAAGACATGACTCTTCACCGTAAAAGACCCTTAGCTTCGCCGGAAATGGCGTCTGAAAGCGTAGATTCTGTTCCCGTAGAACCTTTTTGGCGTCGTTATATTCCCGTCGCTTTTTAAGAACCTCAGGGGCGTAATCGTGCTCCACGAAGACTTTTCTCTCATGATGCATAAATCCTTTTTTCTGCCAAGCCCGTCTTACAACCTCTTGTTTTATTTTGAAATTGGCGAATCTCACCACCACAGAACGTGGGGGCGCTTCCGGCGCTGGCTTTGCGACTAATGTACGATGGGCCTTTTCTATCTTCAAATCGGTGGTTTGTGGAATATCCAACTTCTCTCTCAATAAGGATTCCACGCATTCCGCCACTGTGTTGAAACTATCTTCAGCTCCTTCTTTCAGACCGTGAATTCTGATGTTATCTCGTCTCTGTCTTCCTTCTTGGTCGGTTAGCTTAGCCTCCAGTCTTGACTGTTTTCTGTGTAAATCCAGCACAGAATCTTCAAGCACTTTTACTCTTTCTTCAGCTTCCAAGATTCGGTTTTCGGCCTGGTCCATTCTGCTGTTCGTCCTTTTTAGATCCTCTCTGAATTCAAGAAATTCGGCCCGAAATCGTCGTAATTCGTCAAATAGCGATTTCAAGCTAATCCTTTTGTTAGCTAGGCCCAGGTCCTCGTCTTCTGAATAGAGGTCCTCCGGTTCAGATTCTGCGGCTGCTGCGCGTCCTGACCTGGGGAATGTCAGTTTCTTCTGCTTTTGGTTAGGCATGGTGTTATTTTCTTTTGATTTTTAATCTTCCAAAAATCCGTTAGGTCTGATTTTGAGGATGTTTTCCTTGGATTGGGTCTGGGAGTTTCAGCGTTAGGTTGCTATCACCATGACGTCCAGACCGGTAGTACACAACCTAATAGTTTTTGAATGCAAAAGATGCAATAGACTTACACAATGGTCCCCTCCGGCATACAACTAGGAAAATACCGGTCGCTATGGAGGGTGAGAATATGTATGGGCACATAATCATACCATGTAGGATAACTAAGTAGACGGTTGTGCTGTTTCATCTCATCTAGCAACAATGCTCTGCACTGTGTGTGTTTATATATTTACATATTTATTCCATCTAGCTACAATGCTCCGCACTGGGTGTGTTTATATTTATATATCTATATATTTATTCCATTTAGCTACAATGCTCCGCACTGTGTGTTTATATATCTACATATTATTCCATCTAGCTACAATGCTCCGCACTGTGTGTGTTTATATATTTACATATTTATTCCACCTAGCTGCAAAGCTCCGTACTGTGGGTGTTTATATATCTACATATTTATTCCATCTAGCTACAATGCTCCGCACTGTGTGTTTATATACTCATATTGTGGCCACACATATGTGACCTACTTTGTGACTGATGTAAGGCCTCACATTTTAGATCAGAACAAAGACAGAGCTTCCTTGTAGATAACAGAAAGCTGCGAGGATGTTAGCTTTGGTATGCAGGGCTTGAGACTGTGGGGGTGATATCAGAGGATTAAAGAGGAGATGCATTGTTACTGGCGATTATAATGCAATGTGACCTGTGATGCAATGAGACTTGTGAACTGTGAGAGTCCTGGTATTTAAGGACGAGAGTTCCCTGTAATGTTTTCTTTCTTCTTTGAGATGTTGGTGAATGTGAATAAAGCTGCCATGAGAGAAATCTGTCTCATCATTTCCACATTCCCACAATATATTTATTCCATCGAGCTACAATGCTCTGTACTGTGTGTCTGTGTATATATATATATATATATATTTATAGTAATATATACATATGTATATTTGCTGCTCTTGCTTTTTTTTTCTTGCCTTCTGATTGTCGCTCTGAGTGTTGCTATCCCTGTGCTGTTGCAATCCTGGAATTTCCCCATTGTGGGACTAATAAAGGCTTATCTTATCTTATCTTAAAACGTGCCACCCATGCTGTTAAAAAAGCGCGTGCTACGTCCGCGGACGTGGTTGCCGCCAGCAGGACTGCTTCTGGCCAGCACGTGGTGCGGTCCACCACTGTCAGGAGGTGCGTGCACCTCTGTGATGGTGGGAGGGGGCCCACGAGGTCCACGTGCACATGGTCGAACCTTTTAGCCGGTACCGGAAACGGCTCCAAAGGAGCCTTCGTGTGTCTGTGTACCTTGGCTCGTTGGCACGCCACGCAGGCTGCAGCCCACTCTTTTACTTGTTTGCGTAGGCTCGGCCACACAAACTTCTCTCCCACCATTTTGACTGACGTGCGCACTCCTGGGTGCGCCACAGTGTGAACCGACTCAAACACACGGCGGCGCCACGCGACTGGGACCACCGGACGCCGGCGTCCCGTGGAGACATCGCAGATTGGGGGGGGCCACCATCTTGCAGCACCCTGCACTCCAGCCTTAACCCTGTTGGTCCAGACTGGAGCGCGCGCACGTCTGCATCGCTAATCTGCTCCGCGGCCATGGCTGCGTAATCTATCCCCACGTAGACCGGGGCCACCACGGCGCGCGAGAGGCAGTCCGCCACCACATTCAGTTTACCCGACACATGCTGAATATCGTAGTAAACTCTGAGATCGCGGCCAGCTGTCTCTGCTGCCGGCCCGACCACGATTCTGAAACCTTGGCCATCACGAACGTTAGTGGCTTGTGGTCTACGAACGCGGTGAAGCTGCGCCCTTCCAGCCAGAACTGGAAGTGGTGTATGGCCAGGTGGAGAGCCAGCAACACTCTGTCGAACGCACTGTATTTACGTTCGCTGTCGCGCAAAGTTCTGCTGAAAAAAGGCGAGCGGCTGCCAAGCCCCGGCGACGCGCTGCTCCACGACAGCCCCTATGGCCACATCTGAAGCATTGGGCTGCTTTAACCTTCGAGAACGCCCGCTGTCGCTCTGGAGTCCATTCGACTCCATCCGTGGGTTTCTGTCTCTTGAGCGCGGTGTACAATGGTTGCATGAGCCGCGCCGCGTGGGGAAGGAAACGGTTATAAAAGTTCACCATCCCCAAAAATTCCTGCAGTGCCCTGACTGTCTGAGGCCTGGGAAAATCTGCCACGGCGCGCACTTTGTCGGGCAACGGGATCGCTCCTTCCGGAGAGACGCGGTGCCCCAAAAAAATCAATCTCCGTCACGCCAAATTGGCATTTCACGGGGTTGATTATTAACCCGTGCTCCTCCAACCTCCGGAAAACCGTCCTGAGGTGGGTTTCGTGTTCATCTTCGGACGTACTGGCTACCAGGATATTGTCCAGGTAGACGAACATGAACGAGAGATCACGCAGCACTGCATCCATCATGCGCTGGAACGTCTGTGCTGCACCTTTTAACCCGAATGGCATGCGCAGGAACTTGAATAAACCGAACAGAGTTATTACCGCTGTTTTGGGTACGTCCTCCGCACACACTGGGACTTAGTGGTAACCGCGGACCAGGTCTATTTTGGAAAAAATGCGTGCTCCGGAGAGGTGAAAGGAAAAATCCTGTATGTGGGGAATTGGGTAGCGGTCGTGCGCTGTGGCGTTGTTCAATCTGCGGAAATCACCGCACGGTCACCACGCTCCCTCAGCCTTAGGGGCCATGTGTAGCGGGGATGCCCATGGGCTGTTTGAACGCCTGATGATGCCCAACCTTTCCAGGTTGGCGAACTCCTCGCACGCTATGGCCAGTTTAACTGCGTCCAAGCGCCGAGGTCTTGCAAAAACGGGCGGCCCGGTGGTGGTGACCCCGTGTTTAGTGCTGGCCGCCGAAAACGTCCGGACTGTGAGTGCTGGGAACTGAGTGAGCAGTGCGTGGAACTTACCGCCTGGAGCTGTGACGTTGGCTTGTGCTGTTGGCTGGGTCGCTTGAGCTATACAGGGGAGAGAGTCAAAGGACAGTGCATTAACCAGGCGCCTGTTAGCAACATCAACCAGTAAACCATGTGCACACAGAAAATCAACCCCCAGGATATGGTAATTCAGTGCTGCTGCAACAAAAGTCCACTCGTATGTACGGCCGCGTAGAGATAAGATCAGTGTCCTCTCGCCAAAGGTCTTAATTTTTGAGCCGTTTGCTGCCAACATCCCGCGGCCGCTAGGTCCTGCCAGCCGGTCAGTGTAGGTCGGCAGGATGATGCTCCTCTGGGCTCCGGTGTCCACGAGGAAACGCCTCCCCGAGCGCGCGTCCGTCATGTAGAGCAGCTTGATCTCTTCACCGAGGGTCGCAGCTGCTGCCGACTGCCGACCTTGGCGTTTTCCCGAGCGCTTGAATTGGCACGGTGGCGCACATCTGCGTGCGTTCGCTCCGAAGCGGCGGTGGTACAAACAGAGCGTGTCTCTCTGGCGCTCCTTGGCTCCCGCTGCTGCTACCGTCGGTGGCTCATCGCCTCCTCTGGTCATCTCGCTGGGCTCCGCCGCCACCACGTTGACTGTGATCGCCCTGGTGGTAAGGATGATCCTGTCTTCCTCCTGGGCTAGCGCACGGTAGTCATGCGCGGCCAGCAATGGCGAATTAGCCAGAACCGCTCTCGCCTCTTTTGGAAGGTTCCGGAGGAAAAGGTGGGCAAACAGAAAGTGCCCGTCGCCCGTGCCCATTAATGCCAGCATCTTCTCCATCAGGTCCACGGCCGACCCATCTCCTAACTCGGTCCGCACCAGGAGTCTCTCCGCTCTCTCACATTCCGAGAGTGTGTAACGCCGGGTGAACGTAGCCTTGAGCGCCTCGTATTTGTTGCGGGCTGGTGGCTGATCGAGCAGGCTCGCTACCTGCTTGGCTGTGCGGGAGTCCAGCGCTGCTACCACATGGTAGAACTTGGTGTCGTCTGCCGTTACTCCCCGGAGGGCGAACTGGGCCTTGGTGTGGTGGAACCAAGAGCGTGGGTTGTGCTGCCAGAAATCCGGTAGCTTGACTGAAGCCGCACACGCATTGCTGTGGGTTCCAGTCCGGGCTGTCTGTGGAATGGCTGCTGTGTCGCTGGGACTTCCCGACAGGGCCGGCTCCGGGGTTCTTGCCTCGTGTTCCATAATACGTCTTGGGTCACCAGTGAGGAGTGTGTAAATGAAGAGGCAGATTCATGACAGACGTCATTTTATTAACTAATGTCAGTAATATAAAAATACAGTATGACGTGGTTGAAATAACTTGCTCTAAGATAACTTTTAAAGTCTTGTAGTGACATCGGGAAGTTGATGTTATTTATTTGCTTATGTGATGCTGTAAAAAAAAACCCACACCTGTTATGTATGTAAAACGTGACCCAATGATGAGACCAAGTAGTGAACTAGATAGGACTTTATTATAGACTCACTGTATAATACAAGGCGCTGTCATCAGGCTGAGAGGAGGTCAAGAGACCACCCCTCTTCCACACAGCCATCTTATACTCCGGGTAACATCACCACCCGTGTTACACCGTAATGTGTCCTATGAACAACGTCACATTTTACCCCCCCCCCCCAAAGGTCCAAAACCCACACATACAATCAAGACCCTACCCAATTTAAAACCTGAATCAACACACTAAAGTAAACAGAAATATATCAGGGCCTACATCATTCACACAAAACAACTAATGCTAGGGGGGAACAGGTGGACTACCGTCCCACCCCCACACGGCTAGACGGATTATTCTGCCGTCTTTGCTAAAACACAGTCTCTTAAACACAAAATTGCCATGCTCCTGAAGTAAATAATCCAAAACAACCCCCTTCACAGAACATATATACAAACAGGTTATTTCTTCTTTTTTCAAAACACCAAACCACAATAACCAATTATCACTCATATCAACACCATGCAATAAACATACCATAACCCAGGCAATTTACATACCAACAACATGTATTGAATACATTGCCCCCCAAATTACCAGTCAATCTTCCAGAATACTAGGCCAAGGTTCGTCCCATACAGCATCGTCCACCACTCGTGGAACCGGCCGGTCCCACAAGCCACAGCCCGACCACTCTTCTCCAACACCGCTGGTGATTGAAAAGCCCAGCCCAGAGAAAAGGTCACAGCCCATAATATTCTTGCCATCGGCAGTCACCATGAACTTAAGGTGGGAGACCTCCGCCAACTTGTACCTAGCTGTCAGTTCCACCGAACCCACAATGGCCAGTCTTTGTCCTCCATACCCACACAATGGCACTGAATCACGTCTCACTTGGTAGTATGGGAAAAAACTCCTCACAGTTGGCCAATACAACATGGACTGCACTGCGCCCGTGTCAGTCAACAATGGCACCTCCATGCCGTCCACTTCCACCATACAGTACGTACAGCCATCTGTGCTCAGAGAGACTGTGTGAATAACCGTAGGAGTTGGAGCAGGGGTTTCTGTCATGGCCGCCAATTAGGCGCACCTGCGCACACACCTGTCTGCTATTTGGCTCTGCCTATATATTCTGTGAGACCCAGGGATCAGCGCGGAGTCGTCTGCTTCCTTCCTGAGGAAACTGAACTCGCCAGTCTCCACACTGAGCTTCCAGCCTCATCATCCTCCAGCGCTTCTACTTACCAAGGGTCTCCTAACCATTCGGCAGTCAAGTAAGCCTGAACTTTTCCTCTCACCCAACCTTTACCCCTGTGCACAGGCAGTGTCCTCCAGGCGGTGGACTCCCTTCCACCTGGCGGCGGACTCCCTTGCCTCGTTCACTTGCCTGCTGCATCTCCAACGGGGCGACTGGCATTGTCCTCCTGGCCTGGGCCGATGTGCCAACCTATGTGCTTCTCCAGCTCAGCAGAAAGTAAGAACAGTTCTATCTGGCACTTCACCTGTCAAGATAACTCCTAATTATCTCTCTGCTCTGTTCCTAGGGTTGCCAGGTTGCACGGTGCTCTGCTCGCCCCAAGCTGATTC
Organism: Pholidichthys leucotaenia; assembly: GCA_020510985.1. Lineage (NCBI taxonomy): Eukaryota > Metazoa > Chordata > Actinopteri > Cichliformes > Pholidichthyidae > Pholidichthys > Pholidichthys leucotaenia. The sequence goes on along the minus strand of CM035849.1, from coordinate 68,922,705 downwards.
TACAACACACTACACTCATTACAAACATTCACACATGCATCCACACACTCACACTTTTATCAATAAAAGGTTACTTGTGCTTCCTGAGTTGTGTCTGCTTTCTGGGTCTGTACCATGTCAGTTTCCACTTTGCGTCACCGTTCCCCTCGCTCAAACCTATTACAGGTCCTGGCAAAATGATGCAGGAGTCTGCACTTGCCGCAGTGTATTCCTCTTGCCGGACACTCTCTAGCCTTATAACGGTGCTTAGTGAACTCACAACCCAAACACTTGGCCGATCCCGGGGCGGACCTTATCTTTACAGCATTAGTGCATGTAACCCAGCTGAGAAAATGACCCTTTTTCTCAGATTTCATTTGTATTAATGAAAGTGTGTGATTTTATTTTGAAAACCGACTATCTTGGGGAAGAGGAAGTGCGATCCTCGTCATCCAACTTTTGAATTTCCGGTTCATGGTCACGTTGGGTGATCTGGGTCTTTCCATTCCTTAAGAGCGATATTAGCCCCGCCTTCCGAGTAGAGGCAGCCAGCGCAAACTCGGAATTGAGTCTTTCACGATATGAGCGCGGACAAGGGAGGTTGTGAAGCGGTCTGATTCACACAGATACCTCTTCTTGGGGAGTTTCATTCAGAAAGATGCTATAAATGGATCTAAACACTCTCCAAACACTAATCTGCAACCTTTATTATCCTAAGTTGACGGGAGCACGAGCGTGAGGGGCATTGTGGCTGTGTCCTTTGCTGTATTCACACTAAAACCTCATCTTGGTGAGTCAGATACATGCTAATGTTATGCTAATGTTAGCGCTATGCTAATGCTAATCGCGAGTGGATTGTTTCCTGTTTAAAAGCAATGGAAGAGGCTGTCTTTGTGTCTGTATGGTTTTCCTAAATGTGATTTCAATTCCCAGCAGTATGCTGAAGTACTTTTAGTTCTTATGCACTATTTCTGTCGAATGCAATGTGTAGTTTGATGCTAAAAGCACATGGTGTTGGTCTACTATATAAATCCATAGGTTATGCTAAACCCAGTAGCAGACAGGGTTTTACTGATTTTAAAAGGGAATATTGGAAGTGATGAGACAGTATATTCCCTGGTTATGTGATAAATTAATTGTATTTCATTTCATGATTTACAGAGACAAGGTTAGAGAGGATTAATCATAATTTCATGGTTAAATGATATAGAGATGAACAGAGGAATTCATTTAATTGGTTACATGAAAAAAAGGGTATTTCATATGCTACCAGAGAGATTGTGAGAAAAAAGAACACATGCATGTAAGATGTAAGATGTGAAATGTAAGATATTACTATATTGCTGGATTGTGATAATAGTAATATGATATAAATATAAGAATTTAAACACTAAGCTATGGTGTTATATAAGAAGGGATTGGAAGACGAATTACTCTAGCTGTAAACAATAATACCATTATTGTCGTGCAGGCTAGGTTTTTTTGGTTGCCGACCAAAAACCTTCTGGATCCTGGATTCTCTCTGAATGGAGATGGCAAGCCTGACCCGAGACTGAACCGAGATTGATCTGAGATCCAACCAAGATCTCGATTGAAGAGCATCCTTCCTCTCTCTAGTGCCCAACGTTGAAGTGGTAACAACCCAAGGAGCCGCTTTAAAAGAGGAAAGGAAACCTGAGTCTGTAGATACAAGATATCTTGACTGGTCAAACGACTAACCCAAAAGGACAAACAAACACTGAGCTCAGTAGGACACTTTTGGGGTTTTATTTCATGCCGGCCGTTGTTATATTTGTATATTTGTACATTGTTTGTATATTTTGCTCCTAATATATTTATTAATAACAGACATGAATTGCTCATTTCTTGCCTCCAGCTATTTCATTCCACACTCACTCTAATTCCCTATTGTAATCCTTACGAACCTAGCAACTGGTCTACACTTAATTATGTCCCTTACCTAATAAACATAAGGCAAGGGTTACAATAAGAAGTGGCGAGCCCAGCCAGGAGCCTTTTTTTTTTCCTCTCCCTTACGTTATTTCAAGCCTACAACGTACCCAAAATGGATATTGTTGAGCGTGAATCTGTGAAAATTCCAAATGCAGTGATAGTGAGTGAAATCGCTGGAGATGAGCAACTTGATGAGATGATCAAGTTACATCGCACTGATATTAAAAACCTAGCGAAGATGAGTGGCAGAGATTTTGCAGATGTCCTGAAAGACGTGATGTTACAGATTTCTGAGGCAATCAAAGAATCTGAAAATGATCAATCAGAGCAAGTTAAGTTACCTCATAACTTACCTGAAGCTTTCTTAGATGAACCTCAACCTCAGCCTTCTGCAGCTGAGTCCAGTATTCAAGGTGCACAACCAACTAACCAGTCAAATCACACTACGAGCATCCCAGCTCGAAGTATGCCCGCCATTTCTGCACATGATTTAAATCCCCCAGAAGTGCAACGTGTGGTAGTTGAGCACATTGTGAAAAGGGAAGATTTTTCCGTGCAGCCGTTTTCACAAAAGCTCGGAGCTTTTTCTGGCAAAGACCTCCGACCAACTTATGAGCTAGATTATGATACTTGGCGCTCCAGTGTAGAATTAATCTTGACTGATCCTGCTATGTCCAAATTGCAACAATCCCGAAAGCTCATTGAGTCTCTTTTACCCCCAGCAGCTGATGTAGTCAAGTACTTGAACCCCAACAGCTCACCATCAAAATACCTTCAGCTGTTAGATTCTGCTTATGGTACAGTTCAAGATGGCAGAGAGCTTTACGCCAAGTTTATTGACACCTTCCAAAACACAGGTGAGAAACCCTCATCATATCTACAACGTCTTCAAGTAGCTTTGACTCACACTGTGAAGCATGGTGGTGCTTCAAGCCAGGATTTTGACAGGCTGCTTGTCACACAGTTTTGTCGAGGTTGTTGGGATGATTCCCTTTTAACTGCACTCCAGTTAAAACAAAAACGAACAAATCCCCCAACTTTTCCTGATTTGCTTCTCTTGCTATGTACTGAAGAAGACCAAAATGCTGCCAAAACTTTGCGAATGAGACAACATTTGAGCAGTTCAAAACAAGAAGTGACATCCCACGTGCAAACTGTTCAATGTAGTTCAGATGAAAATGAAGACAGAATCACGGTAAACTCAATTCAAGAACTCTCAAAACAAGTTGCAGAAATTCAAAATCAACTAGCAAAACTAACTGCAAAACCAAAAGCCCAAAACTCAAAAAGTACACCCAGTACAAAGCCAAAAGAGAAACGAAAGCTGAATAAAGTGACAAAGGAACCCACAGAACAAATGGTCAGAACTCGAAGTACCCCACCCAAACCGTGGTACTGTTTCCAATGTGGAGAGGATGGCCACATCAAGCCGAACTGCGAAAATGAACCCAACCCAGCTCTAGTTACTGAAAAGCGTAAGCTGTTTAAAGAGAAACAAAAGAGATGGGGGTCTAGAAAGCCCACAGCTAATAAAGACCGGGTTAAACTAAGAAGTCCATCGAGTCCATCCTCACCTCCTCCATAACCGTGTGGTACGCAGGAGCCACTGCCAGGGACAGACTAAGGCTGCAGCGCGTCGTGTGCACTGCTGAGAAGGTGATCGGCTGCAAGCTCCCATCTCTCCAGGACCTGTACATCTCCAGGACCCGGAGGCGTGCAGGCCGGTTCATAGCCGATCCTTCACGCCCTGGTCACGTACTGTTTGCCACCCTCCCCTCAGGTAGAAGACTTCGGTCCATTCAGACTAAAACCTCCCGGCACATGAACAGCTTCTTCCCCTCTGCCATCAGACTGCTGAACATTAAGTGACTTATTGACTCTCGTGCACTATATACAGCAGCTCAACCAGACTCATGTCATTCATCACTGTTTTTCTGTTGCATTATCGACTGCACTATGTGGTACTCCACATCATCTGCTACTTGCTAATTTATTTAAAACTGCTGTGACTAGTATTACTCATTATTATTATTATTATTATTATTATTATTATTATTATTATTATTACTTATTGTTCTACACTTATTGCATGTTTCTAGTCTTTAAGTTTTTTAGTTTATCTCTTTATCTTATCATGTTGTAATGTTGCAGCATTGCACCGAGACAAATTCCTAGTTTGTGTACTACATGAACAATGGCAATAAATCTGATTCTGATTCTGATTCTGAGAACAGTCTCTATTACGGGGCAAATGGAGACTGTAGCCAGACAGTCATGTCCCACTGAGTACAAGCAACGCGCTAGCCTTAAGCAATCTGTTACTAACCCACCTAATTATAGCCTACCAAAAGGGTTAGTTGGCTCCAAATGCACAGCTGTAGTTAGCATTTCTGATGTTAATGTGCATTGTCTTCTTGACTCAGGGTCACAAGTGACTACAGTCACCGAATCGTTTTACAAACAGAACTTTCCTGATCAAAACCTTAAACCACTCTATGACCTTTTAGAAGTAGAGGGCGCTGCAGGTCAGCCCGTTCCCTATTTAGGTTATATAGAGATGTGTATTACCTTTCCAAAAGACTTCTTATGCACAGAGATTGACATACCGACCTTAGCTCTCGTCGTTCCAGATGCCAATCCTAATAGTCAGACACGAGTGTTAGTGGGAACAAACACACTTGATGTTCTTTATGGAAAGTATTTAGACATGAAGACTCCTGATCACTTACCTAGCTCTTACGGTTTTAGGACACTGTTGAAAACTCTCGAACTAAGACATACAAAGAACAAAGATGGGAACATTGGATTAGTTACCTTGACAGGCAAAGCCCCAGCTGTAGTCCCAGCAGGTAAAACTGTAGTTTTAGAGGGGTCTGCCAACGTTCACTGTACTTCAGACACCTGTGCTATAGTGGAACACCCCTCTCAGTCTTCCTTGCCGGGTGGCCTTTGTGTTAAAACTTGCCTGATAACACTTCCTTCCCGAGCTCCACACAAAGTGCCTGTAATGATTACGAACGAAACAGAGCAAGATGTCACAATGCCGTCCACGTGTGTCATAGCAGAACTGGGAGCTTTCCATTGTATCCTGTCCCAGTACAATGTCGTCAGTGCAAATGAGTCGGCCGCAAACAAGACACAACTGAGTTTCAACTTTGATGATTCACCGATTCCACAGGAGTGGAAAGAGCGAATAACCAAACAACTAAATAGTATTCGCTTTCCATGATTTGGACTTTGGGTGTACGAGCAAAGTGAAACACTCCATCAGTCTTCATGATCCGACTCCCTTTAAGTACCGTGCACGCCCTATACACCCCCAAGACCTTGAGGCAGTGCGTAAACGCCTTCAAGAGCTGCTCGCTGCAGGTGTGATAAGAGAGTCCCAGTCTCCCTACTCGTCCCCCATTGTTGTGGTGAGGAAACAAAACAATGATGTGCGTCTATGTATAGACTTTCGCAAACTCAATTTGCAAACAAGAAAGGACTCTTATGCTCTCCCAAATCTAGAGGAGACATTCTCGGCGCTCACAGGATCCAAGTGGTTTACAGTCCTTGATCTTAAGTCTGGATATTACCAGATTGAGGTAGAAGAAGCAGACAAAGAAAAGACTGCTTTTGTAACACCCCTTGGATTCTGGGAGTTCAACCGCATGCTGCAGGGCATAACCAATGCCCCAAGCACCTTTCAGTGGCTCATGGAGCGCTGCGTCGGTGACATGAACTTAAATGAGGTGCTAGTCTTTCTAGATGATCTCATCATCTTTTCAAATAGTTTGGAAGAACATGAACAGCGACTCATGCAGGTACTCCATCGTCTTAAAGAGTACGGGCTAAAGTTATCGCCAGAAAAATGTAATTTTTTTTCAAACAACAGTCCGGTACCTAGGTCATGTAGCCTCCGAAAGAGGTGTCGAGACAGATCCCGAAAAGATTCAGGCCCTTAAGACTTGGCCACGGCCTAAGAATCTCGCGGAACTGAGATCCTTTTTAGGGTTCTCAGGGTACTACAGACGCTTCATTGAAGGGTACTCATCTATAGTACGCCCTCTAAACGACCTCACACGTGGTTACCCGCCACTCAACAAAAAGTCAAAATCCAGAGTCACTGACCAAACCTACTTTGACCCCAAACTGCCATTTGAGAGTTGATGGACCACAGACTGTCAAGAAGCTTTCGACTCCATCATCGAAAAGTTAACATCAGCTCCTATCTTGGGCTTTGCAGACCCGAAGCTGCCTTACGTACTCCATACCGATGCTAGTACCACTGGCTTAGGAGCAGCACTCTATCAGGAGCAGGACGGTCAGCTTAGGGCCATAGCTTTTGCCAGTCACGGGTTATCAAGGAGAGAAGCACGTTATCCAGCTCACAAGCTAGAGTTCTTAGCTCTAAAATGGTCAGTAACTGAAAAGTTTCACGACTATTTGTATGGTGGTCAGTTCACGGTAGTTACAGATAGTAACCCACTCACCTACATATTGACCTCTGCTAAATTAGACGCCACAAGCTACAGGTGGCTTGCAGCTTTGTCTAACTACAACTTTAAGTTACAGTATAGAGCAGGCAAGCAAAACCTAGATGCAGAGGGGTTGTCTAGACGTCCTCATGGTGAACTCGTTGATGATGTCCAGTCCAGGAAAGAGCAGGAGTGTGTAAGCCGTTTTGTAGAGCGCCACCTAACTGACAGTGACACCACAGAGGGTTGTAAATGATGAAGCTGTTCAAGCCATTTGTCAAAACCACCTTGTTAAAATTCATGATGACAATCAGGATAGTGGTGTTACACTTGTGGAGTCACTTACCATCTCAGCTGACGCAATCCCAGACTTGTATGTCTTGGAGCAAGACAATGGCTTACCCACTATCCCTGTCTTGTCTCAAACAGAAATCAAAGACAAAGAATCATCAGAATAAATTAATTGTATTTCATTTCATGATTTACAGAGACAAGGTTAGAGAGGATTAATCATAATTTCATGGTTAAATGATATAGAGATGAACAGAGGAATTCATTTAATTCCTTATTTCAAGACGTAGCATTTGGTGACGAGGAAAATTGGAAATATTTTAAAGTATGGAAGCGTGCTGGTGGTCTCCACCTCTGATGCCATTCTTGGAGACCACGGGAGAGCCGTTGATTGTGTGGGCAGACTGGAGGGCCGAATTTGAAAACTACATCGCAGCGCTGGGCCCCCATGGACTCGACGGGAGACAACAGCGGAAACTCCTGGTCCGTAACCTCGCCACGGAGGGCTGGAGGACCCTCGACTCGCTGGACATGGAAGAGTGCTATGAGGATGCCATTGTGCAAATGAGCATGCACTTCGCCGAACAGACAAGGGCCAGGAGGCTGCAGGCGTTGGAGCTGTGGGCACCGGAATTGGCAGGGTTAGTTAGCTTCGATGGGCTAATGGCCCATTCTTCATCTATGGACTGGCTAGCTGTTGGGCTAACTGCATGCCAAAACTGGACTGAGGGTGCCAAGCTGGACGTTGTGGTAGAACCGGGACCACAGGTGGAAGAGTCCCCGGTCACCGAAGATAGCGAGCCAGCCATGGTGCGCAGCATGGTGCAGGACCATAGCACTGATGAGGCAGATGGTGCAGTACGCAAAGACGACGGAGAGGAGGTGCAGCAGGAGTCAGCCCCGCTGCTGGAAGCTACACAGCGGGTGAGCGAGACCTTGCAGCCTGAAGGCCCCGGGGAAGAGCAGCAGCCGCAGGACATATTAACGGCACAGCAGAGCACAGAGACCGTGAGTGCTGGAGGCAGTGGCCAGGCGCCTGAGTTGGAGAACAACATTGGCAAGGGCGTCGTGGTGAACACTGGGAGTGGACAGCAGCAGCCGTGTGCCATGGAGGTCGGGCAGTGCCTCAGTGCCGGAGCGCCATGCGCCTGGGACGAGGGCACTGGACGGCACAGTGAGGCGCCCGAGGTGGCTGATGATGCCGCCGAATAGGCTTCATTTCTCCCCGAGGTGCGGCCACTGGGGGCTGGAGTGTCTGGAGCCATGACGGCAGTGCATAAGGCAGTCGGGAGCGAGCCGCTCCCGACTGCCTTATGCACTGCCGTCATGGCACAGAGAGGCGGCGCACCGAACGTCAGCATGGCAGGCCCAGAAGGAAGAAGGAAGAAGCACCGACTGACGGGTAGAGACATTTTTGCCAGGAAGGGGGGTTTCGACCCTGGAGGTAGACAGCGACTGGGTGCACATATGCCAGGTCCTCCATGGCAGACTAGAAGATGGTGGCTGGCCCGAGACATTGTGGTCACTTGAAACATGTATTTAATGTAAATATCTGTGTACATATTTGTGAAAATATGCACTTTATATATAGCTGATGTGTATGTGAGTGAGTGGATGTATGTATAATATGGGATTATTTTGTATTCTAAAGAGACATGGTCTGATTTTGAGTTGTTTTGTGTGAATGTGATAGGTTTGTTCTAATGTAATATGTTATTCCCCATGTTCCTAGCGTGTGATTTGGGTTCAAAATTTGGGAGGTTTTCAATGGTGTGTGTGACTTTCCATTTTCTAAGGGGCGAGGGAATGTTGTGTGTGAGTAAGTGTGTATGAGAGGCAGTGCCCACCCCCAAAGGTGGTGTGAGATTGGCACAGCCCATTTGTATAAAAACCAAGTTCATGTAATAAAGTTAGACTTGTTAGATGCATGAAGACTCGCCTCCGGCTCCCTTATTGCAAGACGTAACACTTCCATTCCCAAACTAAAAACCAACAGTGCTTGTGCCCACAACTTCTCCAGTCTTCCAAGGTCCAATGCCGCTACATAACGGAGGAAAGCAGTAAACCACCTCTCCCAAGGGATGGGCGGCTCACCAGGAATCTCCAGAAATGGCCGAATTGCAGCAACTGCCACGTCCATACTTTTTTTATCCTCGTCGCCAAATGTTATGTATGTAAAACGTGACCCAATGACGAGAACGAGTAGTGAACTAGATCGGACTTTATTATAGACTCACTGTATAATACAAGGCGCTGCGATCAGGCAGAGAGGAGGTCACGAGACTGCCCCTCTTCCGCACAGCCCTCCGTGTTACACCATAATGTACAACAGTCAAGATGGCGCCCTCAGTGGTCGCCATGGTGCTTCGCTGCGCCCTTTGTTTGTTTTTGTTTGTCAATTGTGTGTCTGCTTGCACTTATACCCGTGAAGAACTTCTAAATATCAGGACTTTCACTCCCACGGACCTAATCCCAGTTTTTTTAGCTCCTGCCGCCGATCTGGTTCATTGCTTGGCTCGAAAAGTGAGACGGCGGAAAAGAGGAAGACGAGCGGGCGCTCTCGTGCGGCTTCGCAGGAGAGGCACGCGCACGGCGTTGCCTGGCATATTTCTGTCCAATACCAACTCTCTCTCTAACAAGGTAGATGAACTGAGACTGCTGATGCGTTTTAAGGACCTCTCCTCCTCGGCTGCCCTCTGCTTTACCAAGACTTGGCTCAGGGAAAACACACCGGACAGCGCGCTGCGCCTCGAGGGATTTCAGCTGTTTCGCGCTGATCGTGACACAGAGCTTTCCGGCAAGACCACAGGAGGCGGAGTCTGCTTTTACATCAACAGCAGCTGGTGCTCTGATGTAACGGTGATTTCCAAACGCTGTTCTCCCGCCCTGGAATTTCTTTTTATTAACTGCAAGCCATTTTATTCCCCGCGGGAGTTCGCTTCATTCATCCTCGTCGCTGTGTACGTCACTCCCGACGCGGACACACGCGAAGCTCAGCGCATGCTCGCGGACCACATCCAACACACGGAGCGGATTTTCCCAGACTCTCTGGTTATCGTGGTTGGCGACTTTACCCCGCTACAAACAGTTTATTAAATGCCCCACCAGAGGAATAAACACACTGGATCACTGTTACACCACAGTGAAAGACGCATATTGCGCTGTTCCCCGCGCTGCGCTGGGATTATCTGATCACGTGATGGTCCACCTCATTCCCACATACAGACAGAGATTGAAGCTCACTAAACCTGTTGTGAGCACTACGAAGAAACGGACCAGTGAAGCTGAGGAGAAGCTGGAAACGTGCATGGAAATAACTGACTGGGGCATGTTTAAACGAGCCACGCATGATTTGGATGAATACACGGACACTGTGAACTCATATATCCACTTTTGTGAAGAGGACATTCTTCCATCACGCACCAGGGTGAGATTCTCTAATGACAAGCCCTGGTTCACAGCTAAGCTCAGACAGATCAGGAAGGAGAAGGAAGCAGCGCTGAAAAGTGGAGACAGGGACTGCTACAGGGAGGTTAAATATCGGTTTAATAGAGAGCTGAAGAGAGCTAAATCTGTGTATTCTGAGAGACTCCAGCAGCAGTTCACTGCTAATGATTCGGCTTCTGTGTGGAGAGGACTGAGGCAGATCACCAACTATCGGCCTCAGGCTCCTAAAGGTCAGGATAACAAAGCCCTTTGTCAAAGACTGTCCCAACACTATGCCCGTTTTGACACCTCGTCATCTGTGTCCAACTCCCCCCCTCTCTCCAGCTCCACAGCCTCCACAATCCCTACTTCATCAAAGGCACCACCCCCCTCCTCCCCCCCTGCCCTTATCATCAGTGAGCAGGACGTGCTCAAACAGTTCTCCAGACTGAACCCACGCAAGGCCTCCGGTCCGGACGGCGTGTCTCCCTCCACCCTGAGACACTGTGCGAAACAGCTGGCTCCTGTCTTCACAGACATTTTTAACTCCTCCCTTAAGCTATGCCACGTGCCGACCTGCCTCAAATCCTCCACCATCATCCCTGTCCCCAAGAAGCCACGGATCACTGGACTTAATGACTACAGACCTGTAGCGCTCACCTCTGTAGTCATGAAGTCCTTTGAGCGCCTGGTCCTGCCCCACCTCAAGTCCATCACCACCCCTCTCCTGGACCCGCTGCAGTTTGCCTACCGAGCCAACAGGTCTGTAGACGACGCAGTCAACCTGGCCCTCCACTCCATCCTGCAGCACCTGGACTCCCCGGGAACCTACGCCAGGATCCTGTTTGTGGACTTCAGCTCCGCATTCAACACCATCCGCCCCGCTCCGCTCCGGGACAAGCTGTCCCTGCTCAACGTGCCTGACTCCCTCTGCAGGTGGATCACCGACTTCCTGACGGACCGGAGGCAGCATGTGCGGCTGGGAAAGACTGTCTCAGACTCTACTAGCATCAGCACCGGATCACCCCAGGGCTGTGTACTTTCCCCCCTACTCTTCTCCCTTTATACCAACTCCTGCACCTCCAGCCACCAGTCTGTCAAGTTGATCAAGTTTGCGGACGACACCACCCTCATCGGGCTCATCTCCAACGGCGACGAGTCCGCCTACAGGAGCGAGGTGGCCCAGCTGGCGTCCTGGTGCAACAACAACAACCTGCAGCTGAACGCTCTGAAGACAGTGGAGATGATTGTGGACTTCAGGAAAGTCACAACCCCTCTGCCCCCCCTCACCCTCACAGGCTCTCCCATCACCACTGCTGATTCCTTCCGCTTCCTAGGCACTACCATCACCAAGGACCTCAAGTGGGAGCCGACCATCAGCTCACTCATCAAAAAAGCCCAGCAGAGGATGTTCTTCCTGCGACAGCTGAGGAAGCTCAAGCTACCCACCAAGATGTTAGTGCAGTTCTACACAGCCATCATCGAGTCCATCCTCACCACCTCCATAACCGTGTGGTACGCAGGAGCCACTGCCAGGGACAGACTAAGGCTGCAGCGCGTCGTGCGCACTGCTGAGAAGGTGATCGGCTGCAAGCTCCCATCTCTCCAGGATCTGTACATCTCCAGGACCCGGAGGCGTGCTGGCCGGATCATAGCCGATCCCTCACACCCTGGTCACGTACTGTTTGCCCCCCTCCCCTCAGGTAGAAGACTTCGGTCCATCCAGACTAAAACCTCCCGTCACATGAACAGCTTCTTCCCCTCTGCCATCAGACTGCTGAACACTAAGTGACTTATTGACTCTCGTGCACTATGTACAGCAGCTCAACCAGTCTCATGTCAATCATCACTGTTTTCTTCCTGCATTACCGACTGCACTATATGGTTCTCCACAGTATCTGCTGCTCGCTAATATATTTTAACTGCTGACCAGTATCACTCACTCTTATTCTACACTTTATTGCATGTATAGTTTATTTCTTTTATTTTATCATGTTTAATGTTGCAGCATTGCACCGAGACAAATTCCTAGTTTGTGTACTACATGAACAATGGCAATAAATCTGATTCTGATTCTGATTCTGATAATGTGCCCTATGAACAACATCACAACACCTGAAGTTATTTTTAGAGAAAACTGAGCAGTTTATGAAGCTGAGGAGAGACAGGACAGCTGTAATAATTTGATTATGCTGATTTTAAAAATGCCCCATCATATCTGAAGCGATAATCAGATTTCTCTAATTTTTCCCCTTTTTTCTGGTTTATTCCTGAGGTCCACAGTGGAGAACCTGCAGGAACCGAAGGTCAGCTGTCGATTCAACGTATCATGGCCGCCAATGTGCACCTGTACACACACCTGTCTACCATTTGGCTCGGCCTATATATTCTGTGAGACCCAGGGATCAGTGCGGAGTCATCTGCTTCCATCCTACGGAAACTGAACTCGCCAATCTCCATACTGAGCTTCCAGCTTCATCTTCCTCCAGCGCTTCTACTCGCCAAAGGTCTCTAAACCATCCGGCAGTCAAGTAAGCCTGAACTTTTCCTCTCACCCAACCTTTACCCCTGTGCACAGGAGGCGTCCTCCTGGCGGCGGACTCCCCTGCCTCTTTCACCTGCCTGCAACATCTCCAACGGGCGACTGGCATTGTCCTCCTGGCCTGGGCCGTGGTGCCAACCTATGCACTTCTCCAACTCAGCAGAAAGTAAGGACAGTTCTATCTGGCATTCCCCCTGTCAAGATAACCTCTAACGTTCTCTCTGCTCTGTCCCTAGGGTTGCCAGGTTGCACGGTGCTCTGCTCGCCCCAAGCTGATTCTACAACGCACTACACTCACTACAGACTTCCACACACGCATCCACACGCTCACACTGTTATTACTAAAAGGTTAACTGAGTTTCCTGAGTTATGTCTGCTTTCTGGGTCTGTACCACGTCAGTACGACTCCGCCAGAGTGACCCAGCAGACAGCGCGCTTGCGCGCAAGGTAAACAACTTAGAAACTCTGGTGGACCAGTTAGCCTACCAGCAGCAAATTATACTCACATAGCTAGCTCGAGTTACTGACCGGTTGGACCGCCTAGCTAACCCACAGGCCTTCCCTTCAGCTCCCGCTAGCTCCCCTGCACCTGTTAGCACTGTCAGTAGCCAGGTTACATCAGGCTCCCCGCTCCGCCTTACTCCCATACCAACTCCCACCCATTTCGGCGGTAAACTAAGTGAAGCTCAGGGTTTTTTGCTGCAGTGCGACATTGTATTTCAGCGGGTGCCGGAGGATTTTCCTTCTGACCATAGTCGTATAGGCTATGTGGTGAATTTGTTGGAGGGGTGAGCTTTGGCTTGGGCCTACACTGTTATGGCTAGGGCTGACTACGCTTCTCTGTCTTACACACAGTTTGTTCAGGAGTTCAAGGAGGTGTTTGACCATTCCGACCGTGATAGTGTGCTTACCTCCCGGTTGTTGAATTTAAAACAGGGGGCGAGGGCTGTTTCTGATTACGCCGTAGACTTCCGGGTTGTAGCCACAGAGGTGGGGTGGGAGGAAGCTTCATTGTGTAGCATCTTCATTAGAAGCCTCTGTCCTAGCCTGCGGGACGAGTTAGCTCCTTTAGAAAAACCCTCCAACTTGACCGAGCTAATTTCGCTTGCTATCAGCCTTGACAACAGATTGAGGGAGCGGGCAGCTGAGCGTAGGACTTCCAGTCGCTCAAGTAGTCAGTCTCACTGTTCCCTACAGCCCCCCCTATTGGCTTTACCTGCAGTAGATTCCCCGGGTGAGCCAGAGCCTATGGTGACAGGCCGAACGAAACTGTCTGCTGCTGAAAGACAGCGATGGCGGGAACTAGGCTTATGTGTTTACTGTGGGAGCGAGGAGCACGAGCTTGAGGTATGCCCCGTACGGCCAAAAGGGGAAGTCCATGGGTCGCAGTAGGGGGACTCACGGACGCGCCTCAGTTAAAACCCCTCTCTAGCTTTCTGATTCCCATTCGTTTCTGTATCAAACACAAGGAATTCACTACACAGGCACTCATTGACTCCGGGGCCGAGCAGAGCTTAATCTCTGGAGAACTGGCAACCCGGTTGGGTCTTCCGGTTCAGTTATTGGAAACCTCCTTGAGACTGATCACCCTCTCTAAAGCCCCTTTTGCTACAGTTTCCCACCGGACTGCTCCAGTGTCCATTATTACATCGGGCAATCATCAGGAGGAGCTGAGGTTATATGTTCTGCCGACCTCTTCATCCCCAGTTATCCTCGGCTATCCCTGGCTTCGCCTGCACAACCCCTCCATAGACTGGCGGTCCGGGAGTGTCCTTGCCTGGAGTTCATTTTGTCTGAGTGCCTGCCTTCAGTCCTTTGCATGCTAGCCTTCCGTGCCGCTGAGTGCCCCGATCCCTGCCCCTCCTGATTTGGATAAGGTCCCTCCCGAATACCACGACTTGGGGGCCACCTTCAGCAAGTCACAAGCCTTTTCCCTCCCCCCCCCACCACCGCCCTTATGATTGTGCCATCAATCTCCACGCAGTAGCTCCTTTACCATCCAGTAGGCTCTACAACCTGTCTGCCTCAGAGCAAGAAGAAATGGAGACTTGCATCAAGGAGTCGTTGAGCTCGGGCATAATCCGGCCATTGTCGTCAGTGGTGGGGGCGGGCTTTTTCTTCGTCGGCAAGAAGGATGGCTCACTGAGGCCCTGTATAGACTTCAGGGAGTTAAACAACATAACTGGCAAAGATAAGTACACTTTACCTCTCATTAATTCAACCTTTGCTTCCCTCCAAGGCGCCTCCTGGTTTTCCAAATTGGACCTGCGTAATGCTTATCTGGTGCGGATCTGGGATGGCGATGAATGGAAGACGGCATTCCGGACTCCGAGTGGACACTTTGAGTATCTTGTGATGCCATTCGGGCTCACCAACGCCCCTGCCATCTTCCAGAGGCTGATTAATGATGTATTGAGGGACTTCTTGGGCACGTTTGTGTTTGTTTATCTGGGCGACATCCTGATCTTTTCGCAGTCCCTGGAGGAGCATCGTGTGCACGTGAGGCGGATACTGCAGTGGTTGTTGGAGAACAAACTCTTTGTGAAGGCGGAGAAGTGTGAGTTTCATGTCAACCGGACTTCATTCCTGGGCTTCATTATCTCTCATAATGAGATCCTCCCCGACCCAGGTAAGATCAAAGCGGTGGTTGAGTGGCCTACCCCATCTTCCAGAAAGCAGCTCCAACAGTTTCTGGGCTTTGCCAACTTTTATCGTCGCTTCATCCAGAATTACAGTCGGATTGCTCTCCCCCTGACCAGCCTGACCTCTCCTAAGGTTCCCTTCCGGTGGACCGAGGAGGTGGCGGCTGCCTTTGCTGAACTGAAGTCCAGGTTTTCTTCTTCTCCCATCCTGACGCAGGTAGACCCCTCTCTCCAGTGCGTGGTGGAAGTGGATGCTTCGGACCCGGGGGTGGGAGCAGTCCTGTCCCAGAGGTCTCCGGCGGATGGCAAAATCCGACCCTGTGCATTCTTCTCCCGGCACCTATCTCCAGCTGAATGCAATTATGACGTCGGTGACAGGGAACTGTTGGCCGTCAAACTCGCCTTGGAGGAGTGGCGTCATTGGCTGGAGGGGGCCTCCCAGCCATTCATCATATGGACAGACCACAAGAACTTGGAGTACCTTTGGACGGCCAAGCGTCTGAACTCCCGCCAGGCCCGCTGGTCCTTGTATTTTGGGAGGTTTGATTTCACCATCACCTATCGTCCCGGGTCGAAGAACACGAAGCCGGATGCCTTGTCCTGCCAGCTTACCTCGGAGATGACGGAGAAGCCTGAACATCCTATTCTACCTCCTTCATGTGTCGTGGGTGCCATCTCCTGGGGTATTAAGGCCAAGGTATTGAAGGCTCTGAAGGACAAGCCCGACCCGGGTGGGGGGCCAACGGGTAGACTGTTTGTCCCATCAGCCATCCGGGGGGAGGTTATTCATTGGGGTTATTCATCCAAGTTCTCATGTCACCCAGGGCAGGGACGCACAGTGGAGCTGATCCAGAGGACATTTTGGTGGCCTTCGCTGCAGAGGGACGTCAGGGAGTACATCCGGGCCTGTCCTCAGTGTGCCACCGGGAAGACGTCTTCTGCCCCTCCAGATGGATTACTCCGTCTCCTCCCCATCCCCCACAGGCCATGGTCCCACATGGCTCTGGATTTCATCACCAGTCTCCCATCATCCAACCATAACATGGTAATTCTAACTCTGGTCAACAGATTCTCCAAGGCTGCTCATTTTGTCCCCCTGCAGGGGCTGCCCACGGCCAAGGAGACATCAGACCTCCTAGTCCAGCATGTGGTTCGTCTTCATGGCATCCCCTTGGACATCGTCTTGGACCGGGGTCCCCAGTTCGTGTCCCAAGTCTGGAGGGCGTTTTGCAGTGCCTTGGGGGCCATGGCGAGCCTATCTTCGGGCTATCATCCTTAGACCAACGGGCAGTGTGAACGAGCAAACCAGGAGTTGGAGGCCGCGCTGCAGTGTGTCGCCACCAGGAATCCCTCATCTTGGAGTTCCCACCTTCCCTGGACTGAGTATGTGCACACCACCACCATCTCTTCAGCCATAGGCATGTCTCCTTTCCAAGCCTCGTTGGGATACAACCCTCCACTGTTCCCGGAGGAGGAGGGGGACATCGCAGTTCCTTCTGTTCGTGCCCACCTGCAGCGGTGTAGTCGGATCTGGAAGACTACCCAGGAGGCTCTGCAACGCACAGCTGAGCACAACGCGGCAGTGGCCAACCATCACAGGGCTCCAGCTCCCACCTACCAGGTGGGCCAACAGGTATGGCTATCTACTAAACACATTGACTTGAAGGGTGAGAGGAGGAAGTTGTCTCAGAGGTTCATCGGACCCTTTCCCATCACACAAGTAATTAACCTAGTGTGTGTGCGCGGCTAGCTCTCCCCCCCTCCCTTCGCATCTGTCCTTCTTTTCACGTCTCCCAGGTCAAATCTGTCTGCTCCAGCCTTTTGTGTCCTCCTACCAGGGACCCACCACAGGGATGGCAATTTTCCGCCGATCCGCGGATTTCCGCCGATTTATTTTCAAATTGATCATTTCTGTGAATCGTCTAAATCCGTTGAGAAAATTTTAGGGGGAGTAAGGTACCTTATTGTTACCAATTTTAGCGAAAATCAACACGAGTACATAAGCGCTCGGCGCTTCCCCGGAAGTCGTCTCCTGCGATAACCCGGATGTGTTGTGTTCAAGCTACTGCTATATTGCAGTAACTTGACAGCCCTGCGATTGGACCAATCAAATGGCTCGTTGTATGCTTTTTCAAAGATTCATGGCGGTGCGTTCTCAGGGATGTGATTTTCTGCTAATTCACCAAATTCCGCTTTATTTTATCTTCCAGGAAGAAAAAGTACGTTAAGTACGTTAGCGGCTTGTGGTCCACGAACGCAGTGAAGATGCGCCCTTTCAGCCAGAACCGGAAGTGGCGTATGGCCAGGTGGAGAGCCATTAACTCTCTGTCGAACACGCTGTATTTACGCTCACTGTCGTGCAAAGACCTGCTTAAAAAAAAAGGTGAGCGGCTGCCAAGAACCGGCAACGCATTGCTCCACGACGGCCGCTATGCCCATGTCCGAGGCGTCGGTAATGAGCGCTGTTTTAACCTCAGAACGCCTGCTCCCATTCAGGAGTCCAGTCAACTCTGTCCGCCGGTTTCCGTTTGAGTGCAGCGTAGAAGGCTGTTTGAGCTGGGCTGCGCGGGGGAGGAAAATGAGCTGCTCAAGACTCAATGGAGATTGAAACTGGTGGTCTGAAATGAATGCTGAAATTATAAAAAGTAATGGTATGTTGGAATTTTATTTCTATTATGGAATAGATAAAATTAACTGATTTTGATTTGATCAAGTGTTAAAGCATGTGATGGATAATGCTTGTTGGAATATTTACCTCCGCCAAGGAGGTTATGTTTTCATCGGCGTTGGTTTGTCTGTCTGTCTGTTTGTTAGCAAGGAAAAGCTATGGACAGATTTTCATGAAATTTTCAGGAAAGGTGTGTAATGGCACGGGGAACAGATGATTAGATTTTGGTGATGATCTGAGAGTGCATACCTCCACCAAGGGCTTTTTTGTATTTGTGCAGCAGGATTACACAAAAGCTACTGGATGGATTTGGATAAAATTTTCACCAGAGGTGGTTCTTGGGCTAGAGAGGAACCCATTATATTTTGGTGATGACCTGAGAATTCATACCTTAGCCAAGGCGCTTATCTTCTCACAGTGTGTTAGCAACAATACTCCAAAACTGATGGACAGACTTTGATGCAATTTTCACCACAAGTGGCTATAGGCCTACACACAAACCCATTACATTTTGGAGTTGATCCATGTCAAACGGAAGGAGTCTTGGCAGAGGTATGCACTCTGAGTGCTTTTCTAGTTTAGGAATGCTATCTTCTTGGAACATAAGTCAATATTATACAGTAATAAGTGGCATTCAGCTGTTTGTTTTATGTCATGTAAGCACAGTTCTGGTACTTAAAAATCATAAAAACCCAGGAGCTTCGGGGGGCGAAGTGACAGTAAAGGTGAAAATTGGCTCAAAGTTCAATGAGGTAACAGAAACACTCGGACAGTTTCTGAAGAAACCAGAAAAGGAGATGAAGTTCAAAGTTCAGAGACTGACACAGCTTGCTGCCAAAAGGAAGAAAGTTTCACATTAGAAGTGACTTGGTGACCAGTGTAAATAGTGTAAAAAAAACTCTTACAGAACTGTTAGATATGTTGGACTAAAGACAGTGAGACAACATTGAAGAAAAAGTAAGTTAACTTTTCATTAAATTTAATGATTTATCTAAGTCTAGTATTTCATTTTTTTTAAATCATTTTTTTCAGTCTAAATTACCTCTGTTTTACTGAAAACCTCCCAGCTTCAGGGGGGCTGCGCCCCCCGGCCCCCCCATAGGTCAATCGACCAAATTAGATTTCAGCTGAAATCAGAATTTCCTGTTGCCATCCCTGCCACCACCACCGATGATGATCGACGACGACCTGGCTTGGAAGGTCAACACCATTCTGGACGTCCGTCACCGGGGTCGCAGTCTACAGTACCTGGTAGATTGGGAGGGCTATGGACTGGAGTGGAGATCCTGGGTGCGCCCTTCCTTCGTGCTGGACAAGCAACTCATCAGGGACTTCCACCAGGCGCACGCAGGTAGGATGGATCAACCGTCGAGAGGCGTGTCGTTGGGGGGGGAGTACTGTCATGGCCGCCAATTAGGCGCACCTGCGCACACACCTGTCTGCTATTTGGCTCTGCCTATATATTCTGTGAGACCCAGGGATCAGCGCGGAGTCGTCTGCTTCCTTCCTGAGGAAACTGAACTCGCCAGTCTCCACACTGAGCTTCCAGCCTCATCATCCTCCAGCGCTTCTACTTACCAAGGGTCTCCTAACCATTCGGCAGTCAAGTAAGCCTGAACTTTTCCTCTCACCCAACCTTTACCCCTGTGCACAGGCGGTGTCCTCCTGGCGGTGGACTGTCCTGCCTCTTTCACCTGCCTGCTACATCTCCAACGGGCGACTGGCATTGTCCTCCTGGCCTGGGCCGTGGTGCCAACCTATGCACTTCTCCAACTCAGCAGAAAATAAGGACAGTTCTATCTGGCATTCCCCCTGTCAAGATAACCTCTAACGTCCTCTCTGCTCTGTCCCTAGGATTGCCAGGTTGCACGGTGCTCTGCTCGCCCCAAGTTGATTCTACAACGCACTACACTCACTACAGACTTCCACACATGCATCCACACACTCACACTGTTATTAATAAAAGGTTAACTGAGTTTCCTGAGTTGTCTGCTTTCTAGGTCTGTACCATGTCAGAACGGGCTGGACTCAGGATTTATAAAACTGATATTTGACTGAAATAACCATGATAAAAGAGATTTGAAGAATTGTTTTTATTGATTTTGATGTTTTAGCAGTTTACTTTGCAAACTGAAACAAACTAAATAAAAAATATTGTATGTGTACTGTTAATAGAAAAACTGCATTTCAGTGAAGTATTTTTTTGAAAAAGATGATTTTTTTGCAAGCTAATTCTAAAAGAGACTTTTGTGTATTTATTACACACAGAGTGAAACATTTTAAATCTGATTTATTGATGATAATGATTATAGTTTTTTAAAATTAAATGACAAATCATGATTTTCTAATTTACTGAGATGCACCAGTACATCTGAGATGAAGCTGAAGATGGAATCTGTTCAGCTGCTGCTGAAAATCATTGAGGGTAATCATCCTACAGCACAGGACTGTGGTCTGCTTTAGAACATTAAAAACTAAATGTCAGAGCTGATACAAGGCAGAGCATCTAATTATTTAGTGTGACATATGCGGGATTCACACAAAGAAGAGGAGCAAGATGGTTGTGACGAACAGGCTTTATTCACACACCCAACCCCAACTACTTCTGAGCACAGACAGGAGGGGAGGTCATTCTCCCAGACCTCCGTTTCAATCATGGTTACACACACATGATACATCTTGCCCTAATCCTGCCTATAAACACTGCTGGGTCATTATAACTGTGTTATAATGACACACCAATATAATAACTCAGTAATAACACATTTAATACACACACAGTAACGTTTCCAACTGGCAAAGCATGCTGGGAAATCCCTGCCCCCCTTAACATGGCCCCGACATTACACTGCCCCCCGCTGGACTGATTTCTGTCCCCAGAAAATTCAAAGTCCACTTTCAGAAATCCAACGCGAGTCAGCCCGGTGCCGGGGCGGCACGCACGGGCCATCCAGTGTCCATCTGAGTCTCGGTCGGAGTATCTGGTTTGGGTAGGGTTCCGGTTCAGCCACTAGTGGGCGGATGGACACATCTGAAGGCCACTGTAGGACTACGCACAGTCCCTTCCCTGGCAGCGGGAGTCCCACGCCTGCTCCGGCCGACTCCCACCACTGCCAGGTCTCCCAGGCGGCCGCTGGCCCGCGTCCATGCGTCCAGCCCTTGCCGCGCCTGGAAAAATGGCCGGATCTTTGTCCTGCTCGCTCCGCTGCTGCGCGTCGCTGCTGCGCGTCGCTGCTGCGCCGAGGGCCTCCGTGACGTCACCGAAAGGGGAAGCATCTGCGGGTGGCGGTAGGACTACACACAGTTCCTCCCCTGGCAGCGGGAGTCACGACTCCCACCGCTGCCAGGACCTCCCAGGCGGCCGCTGGCCCACGTCCAGGCGTCCAGCCCCTGCCGAGCCCGGGAAAAGACCGGATCTGTCCTGCTCGCTCCGCTGCTGCTGCGCTCCAAAGGCCTCTGTGACGTCACCGCCGGGGGAAGCATCTGCAGGAGGCGGCCTTTCCCCGTCCAGGCCACTTCGCTCTAATTTAACGTCGGCGAAGGGCCAGTTTGTCGTGCACTGCGTGCGGGGCAGTACCGTGTGATGTACCCTGGCTCTGCGCAGCGGAAGCCCCCCTTCCTCGCGTCGCCGCAGCTGTCTCCTTCGTGCACGCGCTGCTGTGGTCTGCCGTAGCTCCTCCTCCCACTCGCTCTCAGCACGGCGGTTTCCTCCGATGACCGGTCGTTCAGCGCGGCAGCCAACTCGACCTGGGCCAGGTGGTCATCCAACAGGTTCTCGCCATTGTAGCGGGGAATCTTTGCCCGCTGCCGGATGGATGGGACGGTCACCTTCCGGTCGATCGCCACTCCTAATCGCTCTGGAATCGCCAGCCCGTCCTGCCCTGAAAAGGGCGGGAAACGGGGCTGGTTTGCTCTGCTCGGCCCGCTCTGCCTTGAAAAAGGCAGAGCAGTCCCGTCGGGTCCGCTGCTCCGTCCATCGTGGCGAGCCACTCCGGGGGCCGGCGTCTCAGCTCTACGCTCCGTTCCCAGCCGAGCGATGAACCACCCCGGCCGCTGGACCTCCGCCTGGATCCTCATCTTGCTCCATCCCCACTCCTGACACCAGTGTGACGTATGTGGGATTCACACAAAGAAGAGGAGCAAGATGGTTGTGACGAACAGGCTTTATTCACACACCCAACCCCAACTACTTCTGAGCACAGACAGGAGGGGAGGTCATTCTCCCAGACCTCCGTTTCAATCATGGTTACACACACATGATACATCTTGCCCTAATCCTGCCTATAAACACTGCTGGGTCATTATAACTACATTATAATGACAGAGCAGTATAATAACTCAATAATAACACATTTAATACACATACACAGTAACGTTTCCAACTGGCAAAGCATGCTGGGAAATCCCTGCCCCCCTTAACATGGCCCCGACGTTACACTAGCTACATAATGGTCATAAATGAGAACAGTAAACCATTATATTTTGTACTGGTCATGTAATTAAGAATATACTGTATTTTAGAGTTCAATCTGTTATACATATTTAAAGTAATAAAAATTAATCTTTTGTGGTTTTAATTTACCTTAAATTTACCTGCTGACTTTCTAACATGAGTTAAAGTCTTATTTTATCTGTCATGGTCCTCTGTCTGGTGAAGATTCTCAAGTAAAAAGTTTTTAAAAAGGAACTTCCGGTTATGGCCGCCACGTAGGAGGACATGCTTCACTCTACTCTGCTCTTAAAAATTAAAAAAATCGGCAAATAACCCTCTCAACTGGAACAAAACCTTTTTTTTTTTTTTTTTTTGTTACTTATTTGTACCCGTAGGTAGACTTGGTTTGCAGTCTGGTGACAAGCCACCGGCTGCTGGTCGCTGCGTGCGCGAGCGCCCTAAACCTACATGTTTTTGGTGTGCGGGAGGAAACCGGAGAAATCCCGGAGTAAACCCGCGCAACACGGGGAGAACATGCAAACTCCACACAGCTCACTGTTGGTCGGGGGCTGGGATCGAACCCACGATCTCATGATCCCCGCGATCCCCCGGCCGAGGGTGACATAACGCACGGCTCAGGAGACGCACACACACAGGCTTAGAGTAGTTCAAAGAGTTTATTAACAGCAGGAGTGAATGAGTGCGTGTCTGCGGGATGTAAATGTGTTGGTGATGGTGTCTGCTCCAGGCACAGAGGCAGGTGACCGTACAGCCGAGCAACCCTATGGAGAGAGCACAGGGAGAGGGTGACGGGCATACACCAACACAGGAGGGATTTATGGTGAGAGAAGGACTTACTTGGTGGGTCAGGACAGCTGGCACAACAAGGGGGCGAAGCCCGGAAGACAGCCACCTGGAGAGCTCCGTACAGCAGCGAGGATTGGGCGATGGAGAGGAGATGTCCGCCGCTGGGGAATCCACCTGTGCACAGGGGAGAAGACTGAAGAAAAGAGGTAAGCGATCTTCTTACCAAAATGGTGACGCTGAAGGGAAGTATGCTCACAACGGTGAGGGACGAAGTCTGACGGCTTCAGGCCGAGCCTCCGGGCGAGACGGCCTTTATCCCTCGCCGCTGATGATTGTCAGGTGCGTGAGCAGGTGGCGCCGCTGATGAATGGCGCGGCGTGACAGTACTCCCCCCTCTAGCAGCGCCTCCTGGCGATGGCTTATCCGGGTGCGCTCGGTGGAAGTCCGCGATGAGCGATGGGTCCAACACAAACGACGGGGGCACCCATTGTCAATGCTCGGGCCCATAGCCCTCCCAGTCCACCAGGTATTGCAACCCACGACCTCGGCGCCGGGAGTCCAGGATGGAGGAGACGGACCAGGCCGGATGGCCACCAATCATCCGGGGCGCGGGTTGCGCTGCAGGAGGAGGGCAAAGGGGGTCAGTGACTGCCAGTTTCACCTTCGACACATGGAAAGTGGAATGGATGCGGAGGGAGGGGGGAATAGCCACGCGCACAGCCACCGGGTTGATGATCCGGGTGATGGGAAAGGGACCCATGAATCGCTGTGCCAGCTTCCTCCTCTCGCCTTTTAATGTGACGTCCTGGGTAGACACATACACGAGTTGCCCAACTCTGTACGCCGGGGCAGGTCTTCTGTGCCGGTCCGCCACGGTCCTGTTGCGCTCCGCTGTGCGTAAAAGCGCATGACGCGCGGCAGCCCAGGTGGAGCGGAACTGCCTAAGGTGCGCCCTAACAGAGGGGACAGTTACCTCGTTCTCCTGCGCTGGAAACAGCGGGGGGTCGTAACCCAGGGACGCCTTGAAGGGGGACATCCCCGTTGCAGAAGAGCGGGCGGTGTTGTGGGCATACTCCACCCAGGCGAGATGGTTGCTCCAGGACGTCGGCTTGGATCTAGTAACACAGCGGAGCGCAGCCTCCAGCTCCTGATTGGTCCTCTCACACTGCCCGTTAGACTGGGGGTGATGGCCGGAGGAGAGGCTCACCTTGGCTCCGATGGCGTTACAAAAGGATCTCCAAACCTCGGATGAAAATTGGGGACCCCGGTCCGAGACCACGTCCACCGGAATCCCGTGCAGCCTGACCACGTGTTGGACGAGGAGGCCCGCCGTCTCCAGGGCAGTAGGGAGACCTCGCAGGGGAATGAAGTGCGCCGCCTTGGAGAAACGGTCCACGATGGTCAGGACGGTGTCAAAGGAGTTGGAAACGGGGAGTCCGGTGACGAAGTCCAGTGCGATGTGCGACCAGGGCCTGCCGGGGACGGGCAGAGGCTGGAGCAGACCCGCTGGGGGGGCATTTCCCGACTTGCTGGTGGCACAGATTGGGCAAGCCCGGGCGTAGCGGGCTGCATCCCTCCGCAGGCCTGGCCACCAAAAGGACCGTTGGAGGAGGCTGATCATCCGAGAGGTGCCGGGATGACAGGTGAGCCGGGAGGTGTGGAGCCAGTGGATGACCTCTCCTCGGACCGCAGACGGGACGAACAGTCTTCCCTCCGGTCCGCCGCCAGGATCAGGTTCCACCTCCTGCGCCTTCCGGATCTTGTCTTCAATGTCCCAAGAGATGGCACCGAGGACGCACGACCTGGGCAGGATAGTGTGGGGCGTCTCCTCAGCCTCCACGGGGGTGAACTGCCTAGAGAGGGCGTCAGGCAGGCCGTTTTTGGAGCCCGGCCTGAAGGTGATTGAGAAGCGGAACCTGGCGAAGAACAAAGACCAGCGCGCCTGGCGGGCATTCAGGCGCTTGGCAGATCGTAAGTACTCTAAGTTCTTGTGGTCCGTCAGGACCACAAACGGCAGGTCCGCCCCCTCTAGCCAGTGGCGCCACTCCTGTAAGGCAAGTTTAATGGCCAGGAGCTCTCTGTCCCCCACATCGTAGTTCCTCTCCGCCGGGGACAGGCGCCGGGAGAAGAAGGCGCACGGCCGTTTGGCGCCATCGTCAGGTGACCGCTGGGATAACACTGCTCCCACTCCCGTGTCCGATGCGTCCACCTCCACAATGCACTGCAGCGCGGGGTCGACCTGGCGAAGGACCCGGGAGGAGGAGAACTCCGCCTTCAGCGCCCTAAAGGCAGCAGCGACCTCTTCAGTCCACCGGAACGGGACCTTCGGGGACGTGAGGCGGGTCAGCGGTCCGACGATCGAGCTGAAATTTGGGACAAAGCGGCGGTAAAAATTGGCGAAGCCAACAAACTGTTGCACCTGCTTCCGGGATGCGGGAGTAGGCCACTCCACCACCGCCTTCACCTTCTCTGGGTCTGGGAGCACCTGATCTTGAGCGATGATGAATCCCAGGAAGGATGTGGTCCTAGCGTAGAATTCGCATTTCTCAGCCTTCACGTACAGACGATTCTCCAGCAGTCTTTGGAGGACCCGCCTCACATGGACCTGGTGCTCGTCCCTGGACCTGGAGAAGATAAGGATGTCATCCAGGTAGACGAACACAAAAAGGCCGATGAAATCCCGGAGGACGTCATTAATGAGGCGCTGAAAGACGGCAGGAGCGTTGGTCAGCCCGTACGGCATGACGAGATACTCAAAGTGGCCGTTCGGGGTACGGAAGGCTGTCTTCCATTCATCTCCCTCCCGGATCCGGACGAGGTGGTAAGCGCTGCGTAAATCCAGCTTGGTAAACCAGGTCGCCCCCTGGAGGGAGTGAAAGGCAGTGTCCATGAGGGGCAGGGTGTAACGGTCCCTCTCAGTGATGTCATTTAGCGCTCGGTAGTCTATGCAGGGGCGGAGGGATCCGTCCTTTTTCCCGACAAAGAAAAACCCTGCCCCCACGGGTGACGACGATGGGCGAATAATCCCAGCGCTCAGAGATTCCTTCAGGTATGTATTCATGGTCTCCTTCTCCGGCGCCGACAGGCTGTAGAGCCGACCAGATGGCAGGGGAGCCCCCTGGCGGAGGTTGATGGCACAGTCATATGGTCGATGCGGGGGAAGAGACATAGCTTTCGATTTGCTAAATACCATACCCAGGTCGTGAAATTCTGGAGGCACCAGTGACAGGTCCGGAGGTGCTGTATCCGCCACAGGGGGAGCCGCGGATGGGGAGCAGGCAGCGGACTGAAGGCAGGTGCCCATACAGAAGGTACTCCATGCCGATACCCCAGCGGACCTCCAGTCCAGGACAGGGTTGTGGAGGCGTAGCCAGGGATACCCCAGGATGACGGGCGACACAGAGTTGGGCAGGACGTAAAATACCATCTCCTCCCGGTGGTTCCCTGAGATGATGACTGGGACAGGCATGGTTTGGTGAGAAACTCTCCCAAGGGAGGCACGGGAGAGATGGACCAGGGAGATGGGGTGTTTTAATGCCTGACAGCGGATGCCCAATCGGGTTGCCAGGCCTTGTGAAATGAAGCTGCCCTCTGCGCCCGAATCCACCAGTGCGTGGGTGAGGTGCCCAGTGGGATTGTGGCAAAAACGGATGGGCAGCTTTAATTGAGTGAGAGAGTCTAACCGGTTGGGATCCGCGAGGCTCCCTACAGCGATTCGCGGACCCCGCCGACTGGCTTTCCGCGGGCAACGCTCCACAGTGTGTTGGTCACCTCCGCAATACATGCAGAGGCCCAACTCACGGCGGCGTTGTTTCTCCGCAGGGGAAAGCTTGGTCCAGCCCGTCACCATCGGCTCCGACTCCTCGGGGCACAATGCTGGTGGCGCCGCCAGGGGGCGAGCTTGGAACAGGTGCGGCGAGACTCCACGAGGGCGAGAAGAAGAAGACTTCCGCCCCGAGGAGCGCTCGCGCAGCCTGTTATCCAAACTTATCGCTAAGGATGTCAGCTCCGCTAGCGTCCCAGGGATATCCCGTCCAGCCAGTTCATCCCTCAGATCACTATTGAGGCTGCGGAGGAACAGGCCACAGAGGGAGCGTTCCTCCCAGCCCAATTCCTCCGCCGCTACCCGGAAGTCGACCGAGTAGTCCGCTGCCGACCGGCCTCCCTGCTGGAGAGCGAGAAGCCGATCGACCTGGACCGTCTCGGTTTGAGAATGGTCAAAGACCTCCAGAAAGCGCCTCACGAACTGGTCATAGGTGAGGGTGGCATAACTGGGCCTCGCCATTACGGCGTAGGTCCAAGTTAACGCACGCCCCTCCAGAAGATTCCCTATGTAACCAATCCGACTGTGATCCGAGGGAAAATCTCCGGGCACACGGTGGAACACGGACTCACACGGCATAATGAACCCCCGCGCTCCGCCGAGCTTACCGCTAAAGCGGGCGGGGGTCGGAATCGGTGTGAGCCGAACCGGTGCCACTGGAGCCGGCTGGACGGCCGCTGGAACAGCAGGAGCCGCGCCACCCTGACGAGCCGGGGGGAACGGCTGTTGAGGATCTAAGCGGCCCAACCGGTTAGTTAAGTTTAATAATTGATTCAGGATAACCTGCTGTTGATAAGCAATCTGATCCACTCTAGCCTCGAGAGTGGTAAACCGGTGTGCGAGCCCGCCGTCCGCCGAGCCGCTCTGCTGAAGCCGTACTGACATAACGCACGGCTCAGGAGACGCACACACACAGGCTTAGAGTAGTTCAAAGAGTTTATTAACAGCAGGAGTGAATGAGTGCGTGTCTGCGGGATGTAAATGTGTTGGTGATGGTGTCTGCTCCAGGCACAGAGGCAGGTGACCGTACAGCCGAGCAACCCTATGGAGAGAGCACAGGGAGAGGGTGACGGGCATACACCAACACAGGAGGGATTTATGGTGAGAGAAGGACTTACTTGGTGGGTCAGGACAGCTGGCACAACAAGGGGGCGAAGCCCGGAAGACAGCCACCTGGAGAGCTCCGTACAGCAGCGAGGATTGGGCGATGGAGAGGAGATGTCCGCCGCTGGGGAATCCACCTGTGCACAGGGGAGAAGACTGAAGAAAAGAGGTAAGCGATCTTCTTACCAAAATGGTGACGCTGAAGGGAAGTATGCTCACAACGGTGAGGGACGAAGTCTGACGGCTTCAGGCCGAGCCTCCGGGCGAGACGGCCTTTATCCCTCGCCGCTGATGATTGTCAGGTGCGTGAGCAGGTGGCGCCGCTGATGAATGGCGCGGCGTGACAGAGGGTAAAACTGTGCTGCCACAGTGCTAAACCACTGCGCCACCGCCACCTATCCCAGCGTTTGGGCGAGGACATGCCAGTAAAGCCTAAGGCTGGGAAATCAGGTGGAGGAAAAACTGAACCACCGAAACAGTTCAAGTTAACGGACTTTCACGTCCGTGATGAAGCAGAAAAATCCCCAGATATGGCGGAGCAAGCTAGCGGAGGAACGGTGACTGCTGGCAACGGCACAGGTGCAGTGCTCACTGCCATTAGTTCAATGAGAGCAGACTTCTCTACTAAGTTTGATGGGATTATAGCAGCGATAGAGGGATTGAGAAAGGAATTAAGCGACTGTATGGAACGAGTGTCGCAGGTGGAGCTCCGAATTTCCAGCGCTGAGGATGACGTCACCAGCCTACAATTAAAGGTGCGCACATTGGAATTAAACAATAAACGTCTGGAAGATAATGTCCTGGATTTAGAATCGCGGTCGAGATGGAACAATCTGAGGCTGGTGGGTCTCCCGGAGGGCACGGAGGGGCGGGACTCATGTTCCTTTTTGGAAAAGTGGATTCCAGAAGCGCTGAACAACGCGGAGCTGCAGTCATCGGTCGTTCTGGAAAGCGCCCACCGAATTGGCCCACTGAGAGATAATAAGGTACCACCGAGGACGCTGATTATGAAGTTCCTCAGCTACAGAGACAAGATGACGATCTCCAACGCGGCGCGAGCCAAAGGAGAAATTAAATATCAGGATCAACAGGTGCGGTTCTACCCAGATTTGGCCACAGGAATCCAACAATTAAGGAAACAGTTTGACCCCGCCCATAAAGAGCTGCGCAACCTTGGGATTCGTCATGGAGTGATTTATCCTGCAAGACTGCTGGTCACATATAAGGGCAGAACCCACACCTTCAAGACCCCAGAGGAGGCGCAGGAGCTCATCAAGAAGATCCAAGAAGAGACTGGTGGGAGCTAAGCATGAAGCATGAATAAGATATAAGGTAGAATATTTAAGCATTTGCACAGGCATCTGACTGATCTGAAGCAAATAGCAAGTTCACAAAATACAGATTGTATTGTATAAAAAAAACCACACCAAAAACTATGATGTACAAAGTTGCTATAAAATTTTGGAGTTAAGTTGGAAAACTACAGAAGAGAGTTAATGTTATGTCATTAAAAGCAGTAGAGTCAGGGTGATTGAGAGGAGAAAGAAAGAGTGGTTTTGTCTGATCCTAGTGAGTGAGGAGCAGTCAATGGCTATAGCGGGAGACAGAATTTTTTTTTTGATTTTGGGGGGATTACCACGAATGTGGGAAGGGGGAATTTGTTTGTGTGTAGTTTGTAGGATGAATGTTCAACCACTCATGTTTTTGCTTCTCTGTATGAGCATGTTTACATTGCGAGGTAATCCCAAACTCCTTATTGATCATAGACCAAAGCGTTAAGCTTAATTTAACTTCATGGAATTGCAGAGGTCTACAAAATTTAAAAAAACTTAAACAAGTTATGAATAAAATAAAAGACATAGGTTCAAAAATTGTGTTTTTACAAGAAACTCCTCTAATAGAGGAGGATGTAAAAAGAATTAAAAAAAGATGGCAGGGAAGTGTATTCACCTCATCATTTTCATCTCGAGCTAGGGGAGTTATGACTCTCATACACAAAACAGTCCCATTTCAAGTGAAAAATGTAATTGGAGACAAATTAGGAAGATACCTAATCATCCAAGGATCTTTGTTATTAGAAAATATAAATTTGGTGAACTTATACGGTCCCAGTATAGATGATCAAAACTTCTTTGCTAATTTATTTCTTATTTTATCATCACTTACAGGGCAACATATAATAGCAGGGGATTTTAATTGTACATTGAATCCCAGTATAGATAGATCAACAGGACTGGACTGTACGCACAATGGATGCAGGATGATCATTAATCATTTTATGAAAGAATTGAGATTGCTAGATATATGGAGAGAAATGAAACCACAAGTTAAAGCCTATTCTTGTTATTCTAATACCTACAAGACATTCTCACGTATTGACTATTTTTTGATCTCCACAGAATTAAGGTCCAAGATTCAAAACTGTTTCTATGATAACATTGTGATCTCTGATCATGCACCCTGCTGTTTAATATATGTAGATAAGAAATTGACAAAGGAACCAGGTAGGTGGCATTTTCAGCATAATTGGCTTCAGGATGAGGAATTTAAGTACATAGAAAAACAGATGAGTTCTTTGATATCAATACTACACAAACATCAGCATGTATAAAGTGGGAGGCTTTCAAAGCTTTTATTAGGGGGCATATTATTAGTTATACAGGTTCAAAATCTAAGAAGACTCGAGAGGAGAGAGTCCAATTGGAACATAAAATAAAAATTCTCCAAGAAAAAGTGTATGCAGGAAGTGACCCAAAGTTAGAGAACGAATTACTGATTCTGAGAGCTGAATATGACAAAAAATCAGTGAACAGAGCTGCCTCGAGTCTTCTAAGATTGAAACAATCTTTTTATGAACAAGGTGAAAATCCAGGGAAATTATTGGCATGGCAGATTAAACAATTAGAATTTAAAACACCAATTACCAGTATTATAAGTAACGGACAGGCAGTTGTAGATCCTTTAGAAATTAACAGTGCCTTTAGAGATTATTATGAAAAACTATATGACACAAAAATTGAAACTGACTTAACAAAACTAAATGGGTTTTTGGACGGATTATCTATACCGTGTATTCCAAATGAAAACAGGGAGATACTGGAGTCTAAAATTAGTCAAGAAGTTGGGCTAGCCATTGATGATATGAAATCAGGAAAAGGTGCAGGACCAGATGGTCTTCCAGTTGACCTCTATAAAAAATTTAAGAATAAATTAATAAAACCATTTTTGGAAATGGTTTTAGAAGCATTTCAAAATAGTAATTTACCACTATACATGAATAATGCCTTAATTATACTGTTGCCAAAACCAGGTAAACCCTCTAATAAATGTGAAAATATGAGACCAATAAGCCTATTAAATGCTGACCTTAAGATAATCTGTAAAATTTTAGCAAGACGACTACAAGAAATATTACCAAATATTATTAACCGAGATCAGAATGGCTTTATAATGGGAAGACAAGGCTTCCATAATGTAAGAAGACTATTTAATATTATCTATTCTAATAAAGAAGCACTGGATACAGCTCTCCTATCATTGGACGCCGAAAAGGCCTTTGATAGGGTCGAATGGCCCTTTCTTTTTGAAGTCCTACAAAGGTTTGGATTTGGAAATAATTTCATAAAATGGTTTCAGATAATATACAATAATGCTACAGCAGAAATCCTAACAAACAGCAATATCTCAAAATCAATAAAAATCAATAGAGGATGTCGACAAGGCTGTCCACTTTCACCTTTACTGTTTACTATGGCAATTGAACCTTTAGCGATGGCAGTACGTTTACATTCACAAATATATGGAATTAAAATAGGACCAACAGAACATAAAATCTCCTTGTATGCGATGACATAATTTTGTTCATGTCGAATCTTAAAAAATCAATTCCGACTTTGTTGAATTTAATAAAGAATTTTGGGGAAATATCAGGATATAAAATAAATAAAACTAAATCTTCAATATTAATGCTAAATGAGACCCAGAGAAATCACCCAGCTCCTGAGGTAAATCAATTCAAAGTTGTAAATCAGTTTAAATATTTAGGAATTCAAATTTTGCCTCAGCTAGAATCAGTCGCCAGTGCCAACTATGAAGCCTTAATGACAGACATTAATGAGTTACTTCAGAGATGGATGTCACTACCAATGTCGATTGGGAGAATTAATATACTTAAAAGTAATATCTTACCCAAAATGCTCTATTTATTTCAATACATTCCTTTACCACCACCTTCAGATCTATTCTCAAGAATTAAAAAAAAGTTAGTGGAATTTATATGGAACAATAGGAAGGCTAGATTACGTCTGTCTTTACTATATTTACCATTTGATCATGGAGGTCTGAAATGTCCAAACTTTATGTTGTATTACTGGTCAGCACAACTGAGGTCTATGACATATTATTTTTCATCAAATGATCTCCCTCACTGGACTGAAATGGAATCATACAATTTACCTTTACCTCTTCCCATATTCATATACTCAGACTCGGCAAAAAAATTACAGAAACAAGTTAAAAATCCATTTGTAAAGCATATGATCAAAATATGGTGTGAAACCAAAAAATATCTAAAAGAACCACACTTATTGTCACAATTTAGCCCAATATGGGGTAATCAATATTTTAAACCAGGTAGACCGCGGATGCTGTATTTAAAGTATGGAATTTAAAAGGGATTCAAAAGATTCAAGACTTATATTTGTCAGGTTCAGATAACATAATGTCTTTTGAAGAACTGAGGATCAAATTTAATCTTAACAGAACACATTTTTTTAAATATCTTCAGCTTAGGAACTTTATTCAATCAAATCAAAATAATGCTCTCACCCAACCTACTTATTCATCCTTGGAAAAAATCTTGACTAAAGATAGTAAGAGAAAGGGTATTATTTCAGAGTTTTATAACTCATTGACACTATCCTCAAGTGAAAACTCACAGAAAAGATTAAATTATTGGAAAGAAGACCTGCAAACTGAAATTTCAGAGGAACAATGGGAATTGGCTTGTACAGAAGCTCAAACCAAATCAATAAATGTACATCTTAAATTGATACATTTTAAATGGTTAATGCGGATGTATGTTACACTGGTGGAGTTAAATAGATATAACAAAAACATACCAGATACGTGCACAAAATGTATGGAAAGTAAAGGAACCCTATTTCATTGTTTATGGGAATGTAGAAAAATTAGAATGTTTTGGGAAGAGGTGAGGGTAACAATTGAAAAAATAATTTCAAAACAAATATTGAATCCTAAACTGTTTTTGTTGGGTCTTTATCCAGAAAAGCATAACTTTAACAAGAGTGAGAGAGCATTCATAGACCTCAGTTTGCTTAATGCCAAAAAATGTATTGCACTATTGTGGAAAAAGACCCATAGACCAGATGTGACTCAGTGGTTAAGACAGATGTTAACAAACCTTCCACTAGAAAGAATAACATACATACTGAAATCAAAGGAAATTGTGTTTGAGAATATATGGAGACCTTTCATTGATTATGTAAAGAATTTAAACACAACTTTTGAAGAAGAAGGTGAATGATGTGTGTGGACCTTGTAAATTCCAAACTGGTGAATGTATAGTATGTATACTTACGTAATGGATTGCCAAGACTAAATAGAGGAGCATTGTTGAAGACCTGTCTTTGTTAGTGGTCGTTGATGTTTTTTAGTACTTTTTTTTTGTAATTACTTTAGTGTTAGTGTTTGATTGTTTGTGTTATGTTTGTAAAAAGGTTCAATAAAAATATTGTGGGAAAAAAAAAGTTTTTAAAAAAAATACAATAAAGGTAAAAAAATAAAGTTCTCTCTGTCAAAAATGTCAGCAAAAAAAAAAAAAAAAACTCAACTGAGCCGTCATAGTTGCTAGACAACAGGGTAGTGCGTGGTCACGTCCTCCAAAGACTAAACCGTCTCATTTAACAGCCAAAAAATCAGCCTTTAGATGCAGCCTACCAACTTTTGAGTGTTCTGACCTCCAGGGCCACGGTCTACGAGGCTGCAGCACCTGAACTGAGACACAGACACTGAGCACTACTAAATGTCTACTAAGGGTTCAGGGCTTGAGGGTTTAGGGAGGAGATTGAGATTCAGCCAAAAACTTCACTTTAGGATCTCTTATGTCATCTATTGCCTCACTTATTTTATTGCAGTTATTGATTTTTTTTTAATATTTATTATATTTTATATTTGATTTTTTTTTATATATTTTAGAAATTTTCAGTCGTTGAAAAAAACTTTCACGTGTCTATATTTATTCACAAAAGTTATGATCACTTAATAACAATAATAATAATAATAATTAAACGTCTGGACTCCCGTGGAACTGATTATTTCCTTGGTAGGGTGGGGGTGGGGGGTTTCAATTTTAGTTTTTGCCAGCAAACGAGTGATTGCTACTGTATAGCTCATATTTGTATTTCTTTTTCTGACGTAGATCATTTTATCCCAAAAAGTGTTTACCCGATTTTGGAGTAAATGTTGAAATAATAATTTTGCTGCTCCCCTACGACGAGTCCCCGGTGGTACAGTCCGTGTGTACAGTCAGCGGCATCAGTTCGAGTCCGGGAAGGTGCTCTTTCACTAGGGAGATCATTAGTTTAACAGTGGCTTTATAGTTCCTTTGTCGCGGTATCACCCATCGACATGGCTGCGCCTAAAAAGGGCGACTTGTCTTCGAGTGAAAAGGAGTTGTTTGAGGTTATCACTGCAGGTAAGCCTCTTTTGCTAACTAGCTAACTATGCTCATCCCTGAGAACACCATTCAACGGCTAGCTCCTGTTAGCTGTAGCTGTTTTAAAAGTGGAGAAGTTAATTAAAACGCATTCATTTCAGTGGGAGGTTTTGCCTTCTCCTTAGCTGTTAACTCGCATTTTCACTGTAAAGCCCTGGGAAGGCTTGATAGTAGCTAAGGTTAGCTGGAGTTAATGTAGTGTGCTTACTGCTCATAGCATGCTGTCAGCCTTGAGGAGCCCAAAATGAAATATGTTGCCATAGCAGATCTATCTAGCCGTCTTGCGACTAACATTTTCTGCCGATTTTTTTTTTTTTTCCGATTAGTCATGTAATCATCTGGACATTTCTTACCCTCAGAAATTAGATTTTTTTTTCTTTTTTTACTATGAGAAGCTTACTTGCAACTTTTTTTAAATAAGAAATTTGTTCTCTTTTCCTCCTTAAGTTTGCACCATTTTTCTTGTAAAGATGCGACTTTTTTCTTGAAAATTTTTACACATTTTCTTAGCATTTGTTACTTTTCTTTTTGTATAAGTTTGACTGTTTTTCCAAGACTTTTTTTCCCTTTAGAAATTTGTAATTTAATTTCTCAGATGTGTTTGGGACATTTTCAATTTATATTTGTGATGTTTACTCAAATTTGCGACTTTTTGTCAGGAAAATTGCGTGTGTGTGTGTGTGGGGGGGGGGGTCTTCTAGATTTACAGCTTTTTGTTTGAAATCTGATTCCTTCTCATCAGATTTTTTTTCCTTTGCAAGTTGGAAATGGGTAGAAAAGGATGCACAGGCAATTAGTTGATTATCAAATTAGTTGATAATTTTCTGTTGATCTGATTGATCTGATGATTACGCGACTAATCATTGCAGCACTACTGTCTGTCATTTCTTGTGTGCATTTTTCCCTTCTGTGGGTTATTAACACAATTTATGTTTTAGTAACATTTTTATCCTCTGCATATGCAGAGACATACTATGCATTTCTGTTGGATGTGCAAGTTCACTTAGTTTCTGGCAGTACACCTTAATTGCATAGTAGTTAATTGTGCAGTGACAAAACAACAAATCTTAATAAATATGAACTGGTGCTGTGTGTTGATAATAACAGTGATAATCTGGTGTTGTTGTTTTTTTAGGAAATGTTCAAGAGGCCTCAAGGTTGCTGGGCTGTAAAGATGTCCGAGTAAACTGTTTAGACGAGGTAACATAACATTTCTAATTGAAATTTGTTTGCTATGTTTAATTTTATTCCTGGTGCAGCAGTGCATCCAGTGAATAAAATGGCTAACCTCAACATTATCTCACAGAATCATAAAACTCTAAAATACTATCAAATTGATGACTAAAACACGCATGCAGGCAAAACATTACCTATGTAAATCTAAAAGGCCACAATTCCCAAGTGTAAAATAGTTGCCTTTTTCCCCCATCAATATTACAAAAGTTGTGCTTGTGGAAAATGGTGTGCATCTCAGACTGTGGTATTTAAATTAAGTGAATACATCAGAAGGAGTGACTTCCTATAAAATATTGAGGCATTCTCAAACATGAACAGAAAAATATACACAGTTGTTGGGCAAAAACAAGCATTTTTTTTTTGTAGACTGTAGTTTATTTGTGTGCTCACACACACTGAGGAAAACAAGTATTGAACACGTCAACATTTTTCTCATTAAACATATTTCTGATGGAACCATCGACCTGAGATTTTCACCAGATATCAGTAACAACCCAGTTACAAAGAAATCAAGGCAACTGTGTTCACAAAACAAATTATATTTAATAAAGTGGAGTGACACAGGGAATAAGTATTGAACACGCTTGGTGAAATTCATTTAATATTTAGTAGAAAAGCCTTTGTTGGTAATAATGGCTTCCAGATGCCTCCTGTATGGAGAAACTAGGTGTAGGCATTGCTCAGGAGTGATTTTAGCCCATTTTTCCACACAAACTGTCTTCAGTTCTTGAAAGGTCCATGGATGTCTTCTATGAACTCTGATCTTCAGTTCATTCCATAGATTTTCAGTAGAATAGAATAGGCTTTATTGTCATTGTACAGTTGTACAGCAAAACAAAATTGTGGGTGCTCCACCAGGCTACTGCGCAATAAAGTAAGTGAGAAGAATTTGAAAATAAAACAGTTACAGGATAAAAGTAAAAATAACAAATAGCCCATTGGTATATACCCAGGTACGGTAGTGCCTTCACGGGTGGAACTGTGTACATAAGAGTGCGAAGTGCAGAAATTGGATTCTGGTCAGGTGACTGACTGGGCCATTCTAGCAGCTTTATTTTCCTTCTCTGGAGCCAGTTGAGAGTTTCTTTGGCTTTGTGTTTGGGATAAGATAAGATAAGATAAGCCTTTATTAGTCCCACAACGGGGAAATTCCAGGATTGCAACAGCACAGGGATAGCAACACTCAGAGCAACAATCAGAAGGCAAGAAAAAAAAA
Source organism: Pholidichthys leucotaenia (assembly GCA_020510985.1). NCBI lineage: Eukaryota > Metazoa > Chordata > Actinopteri > Cichliformes > Pholidichthyidae > Pholidichthys > Pholidichthys leucotaenia. The sequence goes on along the minus strand of CM035849.1, from coordinate 68,885,390 downwards.
ACAAGCAAGCAAGAGCAGCTAATATACATATGTACATATTACTATAAAATATATATATATACACACACACAGACACACAGTGCAGAGCATTGTAGCTGGATGGAATAAATATATGAATATATAAACACACAGTGCGGAGCATTGTAGCTAGATGGAATAAATATGTAAATATATAAACACCCACAGTACGGAGCATTGCAGCTAGGTGGAATAAATATGTAAATATATAAACACGCACAGTGCGGCGCAATGTAGCTAGATGGAATAATATGTAGATATATAAACACACAGTGCGGAGCATTGTAGCTAGATGGAATAAATATGTAAATATATAAACACACACAGTGCAGAGCATTGTTGCTGGATGGGATGAAACAGCACAACCGTCTACTTAGTTATCCTACATGGTATGATTATGTGCCCATACATATTCTCACTCTCCATAGCGACCGGTATTTTCCTAGTTGTATGCCAGAGGGGACCATTGTGTAAGTCTATTGCATCTTTTGCATTCAAAAAACTATTAGTTTGTTACGTCTTTTTGCTATCTCTGCGAGCAGCCGACAATGACAGGATCATTGTCGTGCTGAAATGTCCACTCTCGTTTCATCTTCAGCATCCTGGCAGATGGCAACAGGTTCCTATCAAGGGTGTCTCTGTACATTTGTCCATTCATCTTTCCTTCAATTACTAGTGCATTGCTCATAGAAGCAAGTACTCCCGTCTGAAACAGGTATCCCAGTTAGGCTTTACAGGCCCAAATGTAGGCTCTGTTTGACAGTGGAATAAAGAGGTGTAGCCTATATGTAGGCAATCACACATGTTAGACTTTGACAAATATGAAAGGGACTGAACGGCACTAAGATTTATTTGATTGTGTGAATGTTAATTACAGAATACCTAATTATTGAAAATGAATGGGACATCCAATGTTAGGGACTGTTTCGGATCCCTTGTATTTGTTTGTCAGATCACTTATTTGTGTGATCCTTTATCACTTATATTCATAGTAGTGTATCTTGCACTGGCAGTGCGGTGGCGGAGTGATTAGCACTGCAGCAGCACAGCAACTCACCCTTGGCCATAGGATCCTGGGTTCGATCCCAGCCCCCAACCAACAGCAATCTGTGTGGAGTTTGCATGTCCTCCTCGTGTCTGCGTGGGTTTACTCCGGGATTTCTCTGGTTTCCTCCCACATGCCAAAAACATGGTTAGGTTAATTGGCATCAAAGTGGGGATTCTAAATTGTCCTTAGGTATGACTGTGAGAGTGAATGGTTGTCTGTCTCTCTGTGTTGGCCCTGCGATGGACTGGCGATCTGTCCAGGGTGTACCCTGCCTCTCGCCCAAAGATGCTGGGATAGGCTCCAGCCTCCCCGTGACCCGAAAAAAGGATTACGTGGAAGAAGATGGATGGATGGATGTATCTTGCACTCTGGGGAATGGGAGTTGTTCAGTCACCATTATAATTATCTTAGTTTATATTACTGTTCAGTGATGGAGTTCAGTGTAATATTGAATTTCTTCTGTGTATCGTCAATAAACTCATGCAGTAATATAACAGGGCATATTTACAAATATTTGAGACCCATTGTAGTGCATCATTTTATATTGTAGCAATATTTTGTTATTAAAAGGTTTTTAAAACTGTAATCAACCGAATTAACTACAAAACACCCAACATTATTATACACAGCAGAAGGACCTGTTTGACTGCAACTGTTGCATCAGTGCTGCCCATTTGTCAGTAAATATTTAACTAAAAATGATTTATTTCATTATTTTGGTGCTTCTGCGTCCTGTTTGGTCGTTAAGTCATTCTGGCCATTCCACTCCACTATCATGGCAGTATTATTATTAAGTTTTTAATTTTTAGATACTCACGTAGAATGGGGGACTCGCAGTCCTGCAAAGGACACAGCTTGCAGCTTTAGTAATATTTTATCAAACAAAATTAAGAAACTCAGCGGTGATTTTACCAGAACGGTGGTCTGATACACTATAATGTTTCCTGTTGGTGACAAGTTAGCATCATCATTTAGCATTTGCCGGTTTATAGTTAGAGAGAGATGGTGTTAACGTTACTTACCTCCCATTAAAATGAGGTTAGAGGACTATCATCTCTGATGCAGCATGGTGGGGAAAAAGTCCTATGTCCCTCTCACAGAAATAGCGGCTCTAAAGAAGTAGGGCCGCTATTTCTTACAGAAGTAAGTATGCTTAACAAATTTTTTAAGCATTAAATCTTCAGTATTATCTTTTTTTAGTCAAATTTGTCGCTTTTCGCTTCCTTGTTTTGCTCACGGAGCACTGTGGTGATGTTGTGTATTATCCAATCAGTATGGAATCGATCCGAAACCTCAACCACACTTCTAGAAGTCAGAGCATGGAGCGTGAGGAGAGAGTGATGATTAAACTTTTATTGATAAAAATGACATATTTTGACTGAACAACTCCATACTTGGGAATGCACACCCTCGTAACCTCAGCAAAGCACTTACAAAATCGGAGGCCAGTCTGACAAATGGTTTGAGAGATATGCGAAACACACACACACACACAGAGATTCCTTGCGTTTATAGATGGATATGAAGTCTGCCTGTACCATGTGCTGAAAAACACCTCCACACCATGATGCTCCCACCTCCAAACTTCACTGTTGGTATGGTGTTTTGGGGCTTATGTGCAGTGCCATTTCTGGCACATGCTGTGTGTTGTGGCATCCAAAAAGTTAATTTTTTTTTTTTTAATTTAAGTTTTTGTAAAGGGTATACATGTCATTACAGCATTGCATTGTTTACATTTTCACCACATGTTCCCTTTTTTTTGTTTTTTGACAACATTGAAAGAATAATTATTACAACACCCCTTTTTTTAAGTGAAAGAAAAAGAGAAATTAAAGAAAAAAAAACAAGAAAATACAGAAAAGAACAAAACCAAAATAAAAGAGCAAAAAACAAAAAAAAAAGAGCATCTGAGTAGTGTTGGAACAAAGAACGGTGCCAATATTGAAATGGTATTTGTCAAAGATTAGATCTAATGGAAGACACATATGCGATCCAGGGTTGCCAAAAGTTCAAGAACCCATCCATGTCCTGTCTCAGTGCGAATGTCAACTTTTCCATCGAATAAATGTCTTGAATCACATTAATCCAATCTTCAGGTGTAGGACAATCCTTCAACATCCATTTTTTAGTTAGGGCTTTTTTACTTGCCAATATTAAAACAGTGAATAAGTATTTTTCTCCTCGTCTTTCCAGTGATTCCGGTAGTAAACCCAAATACAAAGTTACAAAAGAAAAGGGGACTGTTATTTTGAATATTTTCCCCAATATTGTCTGTACATTGGTCCAATATTGGTGGATAACTGGGCATGACCAAAACACATGAAAATGATTTGCAGTCTCTTCACCACACAAGCGCCAACAATTCAACCCCATCCATCTTCTACCGCTTTTCCGGAGGTCCGGGTCGTGGAGGCAGCAGTTCAAGCAGAGAACCCCAGACTTCCCTCTCTCCAGCCACCTGTGCTCCAGCTCTTCAGAGGGGATACCAAGGCGTTCCCAGACCAGCTGGGAGACATAGTCTCTCCACCGAGTCCTGGGTCTGCCCCGGGGTCTCCTCCCAGTGGGACGTGCCTGAAACACCTCAAGTGGGAGGCGTCCAGGAGGCATCCTAATCAGATGCCCATACCACCTCAACTGACTCCTTTCAATGTGGAGGAGCAGCGGTTCTACTCTGAGCCTCTCCCGGATGACTGAGCTCCTCACCCTATCTCTGAGGGTGAGTCCAGCAATCCTACGGAGAAAGCTCATTTCAGCCGCTTGTATCCGCGATCTCGTTCTTTCGGTCATTACCCAAAGCTCGTGACCATAGGTGAGAGTAGGAACGTAGATTGACTGGTAAATCGACAGCTTTGCCTTAGAACTAAGCTCCCTCTTCACCACAACAGACCGGTACAACGTCCGCATCACTGCAGATGCTGCTCCAATCCGTCTGTCGATCTCTCGCTCCATTTTCCCCTCACTCGTGAACAAGACCCCAAGATACTTAAACTCCTCCACTTGGGGAGCTATGTGGGGTGCTATGTGGATTAGGTGGCGGTCAAAGGCGGAGACCTTGGTGGACTGATCCCACAATTCAACCCCTTACGAGTAAATTTGTTTTGTGCAGGTGTTCTGAAAAATCTTACCAAATTTTTCCATCCAAATTCTCTCCACTGCAGGGATGAGGTACTTTTCCATTGTTGTTTATTTAGCTTTTCCCATATTTCCAGTTGTAAAAGTGAAATTCCCCTCTTTTTCCCATCTCTCTTTTATATATGATGTGTTGTCTCCTTGTAAGTCTTGAAGACCTTGGTATATTTTAGAAATGTGTCTGATCCCTGGGATCCCTTTTTATGCCATTAAGAAGACCTTCAGAACACCTGGCTGGGCCCTTTCCAAATCCTCCTTTTTAAGTATATTGTTTATGTGGTGTCTAAGCTGAAAGAACCTGTAAAGGTCTTGATTTATTAGACCTTGTTTTTTCAAATCTTCAGAACTTCTTAAAATTTGCCCTTTAAAAAAATCGTAATATTTTATCAGTCCGTTCTCTTTCCACTTTTTAAATCTTAGTGTCTGTTTTATTAGGAGTAAAGTCTTGATCATAGGCAATCCATTGCAGAAATCGATAGGGTTCTTTAGTTTGATTCTCTCTGACTATCTTAAACCAAATTTTTAGCGGGGTCTCTATCCACGGGTTAGTGTTATTCAAAAGTTTAGGTAAGGCATTGTTCCCTATTATCGCCTGTAGGGGGATGTCACTTGTTATTTGGCATTCCATCTCCTTCCATTGTGCATTGTAGACTGGGTTACATATCTCTATTAAAGTTTTAATTTGTGCGGCTTTAAAATAGTCCCTGATATTTGGCAGCGCGAGCTCACCTTTGCCTTTGTTTAGCTGTAGGGTTCTATATTTGATTCTAGGTCTCTTGCCCTGCCATATGAATCTTGAGATCCTTCTGTCCAGTTCTTGCCATGTTTTTTTGGGAGGTTCTACCGGTATTGTTTGGAAAAGGTATAGAAGACGTGGAAGTATATTCATTTTGACTGCTTCAATTCTTTGTGCAGTACCCAAGAATGGTATCATATTCCATCTTGCTAGATCAGATTTTATTTTTGCCACCAGTGGATCATAGTTTAGTGTTATAATTTTGTTGAGTTGTTTCGGGATATTGACCCCAAGATATTTCATAGATTCCATCTCCCAGTTAGTTTTGAGTTTGCTTAGTAAATATTGATTTGGATCATAGTTGAATGTTAAAACTTGGGTGTTATGCATGTTTAATTCGTACCCTGATAAATCTCCATACTCTGAAAAAACTGAGATTAGTTCTGGAAAAGAGGTTTCCGGCTGCCCCAGGTATATTAAAATGTCATCAGCAAAGAGTGCTATTTTATGTTCCTTCTGACCAAGTGTAATACCTTGAATTTTTTGATTCTGTCTCATCCATTGGCTCAGAGGTTCTATGAAGATTGCAAAGAGCAGTGGAGACAGGGGGCAGCCCTGACGACATCCTCTTTCTAGCTCAAAAGATGATGATAATTTACCATTAATCCTTATTTTAGCTGTTGTTTTTTTATATAATGCCTGTATAGTTCTAATGAAGTTGTTATTAAAATTGAAGCTGGATAAGATTCTATATAGGAAAGACCAGTCAACTGAATCAAATGCTTTTTCAGCATCTAATCCCAATATGGCTGCATTTAAGTTATATTTTTTTATATGATGAATTATGTGTAAAGTGCGTCTAATGTTGTCTTGTGTCTGTCTTTGTCTTATAAAACCTGTTTGGTCTAAATGAATTAAGTCTGTCAGTATATTTTCTAACCTTTTGGCAAGGATAGTGGTAAAAAGCTTATAGTCCTGATTTAACACACTGATTGGTCTGTAGTTGGAGCATTCTAGTTTATCCTTTTCAGGTTTAGGTATGACTGCATTGACCCCTTCTCTCCAGGAGGGGGGGATTTCCCCTGTGTGGAAGACATAGTTAAATGTTTTCAGGAGGAGAGGAGATAGTTGCTGTTTAAAAGTTTTGTACCACTCTGCTGTATAGCCATCTGCTCCTGGGGATTTGTTAGCTTTAAGTTTCATAATTGCTTTTTCTAATTCTTTAGGTTGTATTTCTGACAGTAGTGTTTTATTTTGTGACTCAGTAAGTTGGGGAAGGTTTAATGTGTTTAGGAATGTTTCGGATGCGTTTTTATGTTTTTTGAGGGAGTACAAGTTCTTGTAGTAGTTCTCAAAGCTTTTAAGAATATCCTGAATTCTAAATTTTATTTCCTTTGATACTGGGTCTCTGATTTTGTGGATTGCTCTCTCCGTTTGTTGTTTCCTCAATTTATAGGCTAGTAATTTTGCCGATTTGCTGCCTGCTTCATAGTATTTTTGTTTCAGAAATGTAAGTTTCTTCTGGATTTCTATTGTGTAGATCTCATTTATTTGTTTTTTAATTTCCTTAATTTTGAGCGAGTCATTAGAATGAGTGTTGTCTTTGTGCTCTTTCTCTAGGTTCTTAAGTTCTGACTCTAATTTCCCCTTATTACAGCTTTGCATGCGTCCCACAGTATTAAAGGGGATACTTATCCATTATCATTTTCTTCCAAATATCTTAGAATATCTGATTCCAATTCATCTTTCAGTGGTCCTTTCAGCACATTTGAATTTAACCTCCACGAAAATGTATTATTTGTGTGTTTTTGGATACTTAAGTCCATATAGATCGGACTGTGGTCAGAGAGATCCATCAGTCCTATTTTACATGTTTTTACTCTTCCAATGTCTCTATTAAACATAAAAAAATAGTCAATCCTTGAGTATGATGAATGTGGTGCTGAGTAAAATGTATAATCTTTTACACTGGGGTTGAATTCCCTCCACACATCACAGATTCCCATTTCTTTTAGTAGCATCCGAGTTTTCCTACTTTGAGTGTTATTTTGATGTGGAGAATTACCTGATGCATCCCAGTATGGATTCAGTCTTAGATTGAAGTCTCCACCACATATCACTAAACCTTGGGCTTTAGTTATCATTAGGTGCATATACATTCAGCAGGTTGATATCTTCTCCCTCTAGCCGCCCAACTACCAAACTGTATCTCCCTTCTTTATCTTTGTGTTCTGATTTTTTTTCAAATATAATTTTGGTTGAGATCAATGTCGCTACTCCCCTCCTCCTCCTCCCTGACTTATATGAAGATGAAGAGATCATTTTAAACCCTTGTCTATTGAGTTTAGTGTGCTCCACGTCTGTTAGGTGGGTTTCTTGTAAAAATATTATTCCTGCTTTGTCTTTTTTCATTTTGCCTAGAATCTTGGATCTTTTAACTGGATTCAGGATCCCTTTTACATTATATGATATTATTTTGGTTACACCCTGTTTCTCCATTGTGTTGTCTTATTTAGTATAACAGTGTGGTGGCCCTCTTTTATGCTACTCAGAAACTGAAAGAACATAAAAAACATTAAGAACATAGTATATAAAACTTTAAAACAAGAAACCGACAAAAGAACTTCCTGAGCTGAGGTCTTTTTAGTGACCGTAGAAGAGCCATGTTGGCGTATTGGCTCTGAGGGGAATTCCTCAGATTCCGTTACGTGCTGAGGGCCCTCTCTTACCCCTGTAAGTTGTCCCATGTTTTTAACGTGAATTTCAGATCCCAATCCGAACTTGTAATGATTTTTTTTTTTTATGCCTATACCCTATGAAATTGTGTGCACCCTCCCACCACCATCACAGCAAACATTCACGTTAATACAGTATTTGTTAGTGTGGAGAGATCATGTGGTTCATTGTCACATTTCTATTTTAACAAGTTTTTTTTTTTTTTTAAAGACTTATTTGTTGTTTCTAATATTATGACTGTTCCATGAAATGTTTTACCACTTGCTGATTCTGCATCTCCTTTAATGTTTGTTACCTTGTAGGAGGGGGGTTGGATGTGCTGATTGACTAAAAATATTGTTACTCCCTCCTGTAAACGGACAGTTTTTCCTTGTAGCTCTGGCGCTGGGTTTCCCACTGCTGGCCCGTGGATTTGAGGGTCTCTGTGTGGACCACGTTTGAGCCTTGATTCTTTCGATTGGGTCTGCTGCGGGTTTAAACACCGTTACCGGGAGCCCTCTTCTCGCCATATCCGCGGTTGCTTCTTCCGCCGAGTTGTAGAGACACGTCTCATCGCCGTAGAAGACCCGCAGCTTCGCTGGAAATGGTGTCTGGAAGCGCAGTTTTTTCTCTCGTAATACCTTTTTAGCGTTGTTGTATTCCCGACGCTTTTTAAGGACCTCCAGGGCGTAATCGTGTTCCACGAAAACTTTTCTCTCTTGGTGCATAAATCCTTTTTTCTGCCAAGCCAGTCTTACAACCTCTTCTTTTATTTTGGAGTTGGAAAACTTTACCACCTCCGATCGTGGAGGCGCTTCCGCCGCCGCCCTAGGGGCTAATGTACGGTGCGCCCTTTCTACCTTCAAGTCGGTGGATTGGGGAATTTCCAACTTCTCTCTCAGTAAGGATTCCACGCATGCCGCCATTGTGGTGAAACCATCCTCGACTCCTTCTTTCAGACCATGAATTCTTATGTTGTCTCTTCTCAGTCTTCCTTCTTGGTCGGTTAGCTTAGCCTCCAGACTTGACTGTCTTTTGTGTAGATCCAGCACGGTGTCTTCCAGCCCTTTTATTCTTTCCTCTGCTTCCAAGATTCGGTCCTCGGCCTGGTCCGCTCTGCTGTTTGTCCTTTTTAATTCTTCTTTGATTTCACGAAATTCGGCCCAACACTCTCGGCGAAATCGTCTTAATTCTTTAAGTACCATTTTTAAGCTAACCTTTTTGCTAGCCTCATTCAGCTCCTCGTCTTCTGAATGGAAATCCTCCGGATCAGATTCTTCGGCCAATGCGTATGCTGGCCTGGTAAATGTCAATCTCTTCTGTTTTCCTTTAGGCATGATGACTTTGTCTTTTGATTTTCACTCTTCCAAAAATCCGTTAAATCTGATTTTCACGGTATTTTCCTGGATTGGGTCTGGGAGCTTCAGCGTTAAGCTGCTATCACCATGGTGTCCAGACTGGAAGTCCTCCAAAAAGTTAAATTTTGATCTCATCTAACCAAACTATTTTCTCCCAGTATTTACTGGGTTGCCCATGTCGGTTGAGTGCATGACTTATCGTTTTCTTTGAAACAGCAGTACCTCTTAAAACTCCAGGTCTTTCTGGAGCTCTCCACGAGTGGTCTTTGGCTCTTGGATAACTCTTCTGATAATTCTTTTGACTCCTCTGTCATAAATCTTGCGAGGAGCTCCTGGTCATGGCCGGTTTATGGTAAAATGATATTCTTTCCACTTCTGAATGATGGCTCCAACAGTGCTCACTGGAACATTCAGCACTTTAGAAATACGCCTGTAACCAATGCCATCATTATGTTTTGCAACAATAAGGTTGCAAAGGGCTAGAGATAGCTCTTTGCTTCTACCCATCATGAGTTCTTTGTGCTGTGACAATCTGCTATTCACATCAGTCAGGACTTAACTAGCTGAAATTAATTTGCACGGATGGGGGATGGGATGGTTTCCTAAATTTTGATGGATTTCAGTTGGTTTCTTTTCTATGGTAAATGGCATTCACTTACTGTATATAGCGCTTTTTACTCATCTCTGAATGACTAAAGCGCATTACAGATCCTGCTGTCCACCCATTCACACACTGATGGTGGCGGAGCCACCATACACGGGTGCTTGCCTGACCCACCAGGAGCAACTTGGGGGTTCAGTGTCTTGCTCAAGGAGACTTTGATATGCAGACTGCAGACAGAGTGGGATTGGAACCACTGACCCTCCGATCAGTAATCGGCCACACTACACCTGCACCACAGCCACCCCCCTTTTGCAACTCTTTTTCTTCATGTGTTCAATACTTATTCCTTGTGTCATTCCACTTTAATAAATGTAACTTGTTTTGTGAACACAGTTGCCTTGATTTCTTTGTATGAATGGATTACTTTGGTCAGGGTTTCCACTGGTAACCTTTCCGGGTGGCAGTTCGCCATGCTTGAATTTATTCCGACACTCTATAAGGAAATATAAATTTAAGAAAAAAATATGAAGGAATAACGGTCCGCAAGCGCGCACACGAACAACACGCATGATCATCATCCACGTGGAGTTCAGAAGCACTCCGTCCGCATGACCGCTCCAGTCGCTAGGCAGAGTGTCTCGCTAGCATGACTGTCCGAGAGAAACATGAGCTTATTAAAGTACTTTAAACGCAGAAGAAAGCAGGAGAGATATGTAAGCACTGGAGGCACTTATCATGGTTTTAACCCGCTGGTAACGGGAGCAGTAATGGGAGAGTTCCTTAGCTAACAGGTGGGGTTAGGAGCTCGAGTTGGTTCATTGTGGTTTTTTTTTCATTATTAGTTTTTTGTTTTTCTTATTTCAGACAAGAATAAAAAGGAGATGTTTTTACCTTTACCTTACTTAATATTAACTAATTTATGTTCATTATTATGTACCTGGCAAGTTAAGATGGCTGAAATTCTTGAAGTCAATGACTTTAGTCCGTCAGCAGCCTTCAGACAAACTAAATGTGCCAACATTTGGATTTCAAATAAGGGAGGTTTTTCCTCCTGTCTGGCTGGTGAGGAGAGTTCTAAAAAAAACTATAAATATATAGAAACATTATAACAGAAATAACTGCTTCTTTGGTCATTTAAGTTAATTTATTCATTAATTGGAGACTCTAAAGTGGCCCTAGGTGTGAATGTGTGTGTGAATGGTTAAGGGATAGCGCCGTATCGTGGCTGCTTCATCCATCCATGTGGATGCCCTCAATTTCCCCTCTGGGGATCAATAAAGTATACAAAATTTAAAAAAAAAATACTTAAATTATATGATCAGAGGTGGGTACAGTAACCAGAAATTCTACTCATGTAAAAGCAGTGTTTTGAAATTAATAATTAAAAGAAGACAACCAAAAATTTCTAGTTGAGTTAAGGCTACAAAGAGCACCCACTTAAAAACTTGAGTGATGACTTCAGTCTTGAAGGTTTGAGGTTTTTCCCCAAAATTTATAACAATTTTCTTACAGTTTTCTATTTTTCTCTGTAAATTTATCTAAATTTGAAACCATCTTTCTCAAATTTGTAATTTCCTCTTGTAAAATTGACTTTTCTTGTACATTTGAGACTTTACCCAACCAGTTTTTCAAAAAATAATAAAACGACTCAGAGTGTGAATGCTGTTTCACCTGCTGATGAATTTAATAACTTTTTTGTTAACATTGGTCCTAATTTGGCTCGAGAAATACTCATTACGGCACCTGCAGGTGATACAGTAAGCAAAAACACTGTTATAAAAGACTCCATTTTCATAAAGAACACAGACGAGAGAGAGGTCATTGAAATTGTTAAATCCTTTAAAAGTAAAACATCTACAGACTGTGATGGTATTGACATGCTCTTAGTCAAAACTATTATTGAATGCTTAGTGAAACCACTGACGTATATCTGTAACCTGTCTCTCCAAACAGTATATTTCCCAATGCAATGAAAATAGCAAAAGTAATTCCGATATACAAGACGGGTGACAGAGGGGAATTCTCAAACTATAGACCAATTTCACTATTGCCGCAATTTTCCAAGATACTTGAAAAAATATTCTATGAGAGAAGTGACAACTTCATACTGAAGAATAATTTATTGTGTGAGAAGCAATATGGGTTCAGACACAAGAGGACAACTGCATTTGCTCTAATGGAATTTATAGAAAAAATATCAACTGCCGTTGAAAATAAAGAGTATTCAGTTGGGGTATTCCTGGATCTTAAAAAAGCATTTGATACAATGGATCATAATTTATTATTAAAGAAACTACAAAATTGTGGTATTAGGAGGATAGCACTGTCCTGATTATGTAGTTACTTAAAGAATAGATATCAGTATGTATGTGTTGGTAACAAAAACTCAAAGTTACTGAAGGTTACTTGTGGAGTCCCACAGGGTTCAGTTTTGGGGCCATTGTTATTCAATATGTATATAAATGATATATGTAAAGTTTCGGAAAAAATGGATTTAATATTGTTTGCTGATGACACTAATTTATTATGCAGTGGAAGCAATTTGGAACAACTTTTGGATACACTTGGAAAGGAATTAGGAAAGCTTAAACCGTGGTTTGATTCAAACAAAGTAACACTCAATTTAAGTAAGACAAAATTTATAGTTTTTAACAACCATCACAACAACTTAGTATCTAAACTCATTGTAAATGGTGTAGAGATTGAAATGGTATCCGAAACTAAATTTCTTGGAGTAATAATTGATAATAAACTGTGTTGGAAGTCACATATTAACCCCTTGCACTCTGGTCAATTTCCCTAAAAACGCCTAAAAATAACGTACCCAAAGTAAATCAAAAGCTGTTCTTCAACCCTTTGCAGCATCTTCATGGGGTTGGTCTCATTTAAAAGAAAACATTTTGAATTTTTTGGCAAAACAGTCATAATCTCTCTAAGTGCTCCTGCCACTGAGTAACAGTCATCTAAACATACTGAACTTGAAGAAAATAAAGTTCGCCTGGGTGTTTTTTTAGATACAAATGCTTGCAAATAACACACAGCTGTCAGATACTGGCTGGAAAATGCAACAGAAATGTAGAACCAAGTGTTATCCAGCTGAGGTCAAAATTTTGTAACAATACCACAAAAAATGAATATATTACACAGCTTTTTTGTCAGGTTGTTCCCAGGCGTTTTTGAACTGTGCCAAATTGTGCCAAATGGCACAGTTTGGAAAAACGTCTATAACTTTTGAATGATTCAACATAGAAGCTTGATCTTGGCTCAAATGAAAGGTGACACTCAGGGCTGTGTGTGTGTGTGTGGGGGGGGGGTTGTTTATTCATTCATGAATGAATGAATGAATGAACAAACAAGCCCCCCACACACAAAGAAGCATGCCACGTAAAAAATGTGGCCTTTTTTTTTACAAGAAAAAATAACCTACAGTGCAATAAAAATTATACTAAAATATGTGCAATGTAGAGGATAACAACCCCCCCCCCCCGCTACAGAGGAGCGCGGCGCACAAAAAAACGGTCTGTCAACGGTCCGTCATGTGGCAATGACGCACAGTTGTAATCACCGATCGGTCAAAAGTCATTTTGATTACAATTTTCAGTGATAAAGAATAATTTAGCTTATAACACTTACCTGTCCACAACAGCAGTGTCGTTGGCGAACATCTGTTCCTCATTGTCAGACGAACATGAAGCCGGTCCGCTTGTTACGACTCGTGGTTCTGGTCACGCGACCTGGTCAAACCATGATTCCATTATTGCGGTTTTGCGCTTCCATGATTGCGGTTTTGGCGAACGATTTTTCAAAACAAATAAAAACAGTAGTAATAAAAAAAGACTGTCAAACGCTACCGTTACACACAGCGGCTTACACAAAACAGATTTTACGCACGGGATGCACGCTTTCAATCGTTGAACTTCTCTGCTTCAATTGACTCGTTGTATTCGCAGTCGTTGGTAGGCGGGTCCTTCTTGCTAGGTTTTCAGTCATTGGTTCTTCAAGGTTTCAGAAACCCAATTCAAGGCTCTTATTAGTCGAATGAGAGGTCAGTCAAATCTAAACCAATCAAAACACTCCTTTGTCTTTCTGTTCGCGGTTGTGTCTGTAGTGGAAGAACGGAAATGCAGCTTTTTTTTCTTTTTTTTTCATTGCGCACTGAGACGCACAATACGCACTAGGACGCAGAGACGTGACCGCCCGCGGTATCCCGGAGTGCAAGAGATTAACCTAACCTGCATGTTTTTGGCCTGTGGGAGGAAACCGGAGAAATCCCGGAGTAAACCCACGCAGATACGGGGAGAAACATGCAAACTCCACACAGATCACTGTTGGTCAGGGGCTGGGATCGAACCAGGGATCCCATGGCCAAGGGTGAGTTGCTGTGCTGGTGCAGTGCTAACCACTGTGCCACCGCACTGCCCAAGTATGCATGAGTAAATTACTATTAATGTTTGTTTTTTTTCTTCCCTACGCTCTCAATGGGGAAAAAAAAGAAACACTAGAATAAAAATTTATATATGCTTCCGTTAGGCAACATTATTAGAAAGCACTGTATACATTTTCATTGTTATGCAGATGACACACAATTATACCTGTCAATGAAGCCAGATGATAGTAATCAATTAGCCAAGTTAGAAGCCTGTCTTAAGGAAATCAAAGCTTGGATGACTTGTAATTTCCTGCTATTAAATTCAGATAAGACTGAAGTCATTCTTGTTGGTCCAAAAAACCTTAGAAATACCTTTCCAAATCAAACTTTCAGTTTGGATGCGGTTACTCTTTCTCTTAATAGCTCTGTGAGGAACCTTGGAATTATTTTTGATCAAGATCTGTCCTTCAGTTCACATATTAAATTTGTTTCTAAGACTGCCTTCTATCATTTGCGTAATATTGCCAAGATTAGGAGCATCTTGTCTCAGAGTGATGCTGAGAAACTGATCCACGCTTTTGTTAGCTCGAGATTAGATTATTGTAACTCTTTATTATCAGGCTGTCCTAAAACATCTTTAAAAAGTCTTCAGCTGATCCAAAATGCTGCAGCAAGAGTTTTAACAGGTACTAGAAAGAGAGATCATATCTCTCTGGTTCTGGCCTCCCTTCATTGGCTTCCCATAGAGTTTAGAATTAAGTTTAAAATCCTTCTTCTTATTTACAAAGCTCTAAACAATCAGGCTCCTTTTTATTGAAAAGATTTGATACTACCGTATTATCCTAACAGAGCACTACTCTCCCAAAATGTAGGATTACTTGTAATACCTAGAATCTCCAAAAGTACAATGGGAGGCAGAGCCTTCGGTTATCAAGCTCCTCTCCTGTGGAACCAGCTGCCAATCTGGATTCAGGAGTCAGACTCGATCTCTGTTTTTAAGAATAGGGCTAAAACCTACCTTTTTGATATAGCCTACAATTAGGGAGGGATCATGTGTTTCTGAACCCTCCCTTAGTTATGCTGCTAATAGGTTTAGTCAGCCGGGGGACCTCCAATAATGCACTGGGCCTCACTCCTTTCTTCACCCTCAAATATTTTTTTTGCTGGTCATTAACATCTGTTTGTTCTCTCCCATAGATTGAGTCCCCATCGTGCTGTTTGCTCTCTACATGTCTGTTCTTTTCATCTTCTCTGTCCCCTCACCCCCCAGCCAGTCACAGCAGATGACTGCCCCTCCCTGAGCCTGGTTCTGCTGGAGGTTTCTTCCTATTAAAAGGGAGTTTTTCCTCTCCACCTTCGCCAAGTGCTTGCTCACAGGGGATCGCCTGATTGCTGGGGTCTTTCTGCAACTGTGGGGGTTCCCCCTACAGTTGATAGTGCTATGAGATGACTGTTGTTGTGAAATGGCGCTATATAAATAAAGTTGAATTGAATTGAATTGAAAAATACAAAAAAATACACATATTTTGACATTTATGCAAACCATGACAAAACAATCCTGCAGGACAAAACATGACACTTGATATTTATTAACCTGTTTATACACCACCATAGACAGAGGGAGAACCTGAATTAGGCAGGGCTCAGAGAGGAGCCAAGGAGAGGAACGTGTTCAGGCAGAGGGTTCAGGAGAGGTGAGAGCAGAGGAAGGAGAGAAGGATGGCACCAGTAAAAAGTCCAAACACAGGACATCTGGGTGGGACCCCAACTGGCCCAATATGCCAACATTCAAGCCTTGGTTGTACAATATTTCAAATGGTAAATTCCATATGCAAAGTTTCTGTGCAATTTTTTTTTAAAAAAAGAAAGAAATAGTATAAAATTAACATATTCCAGTTACAATAGTGTCATGTGTTTTCTGCCCCCCTTCCCTCGGAAAAATATGTTGCCACTGCACCAAGGTCTTTAAGCCAGAGGAAACACTAGTTGTTACTGATATCTGGTGAAACTCTCAGGTCAATGGCTCCATCAGAAATATGTTTAATGAGAAAAATGTTGACGAGTTCAGTACTTATTTTCCCCTCTGTATATAAGAAGCAAAAGGGAAGATTAAGGTGTTCAGAAAAGTTCCTCCATTGTTTAGTGACACGTGTGTTAGACAGGAATTAACAGTGAGGAGCTGTGGAGGACAGCCATCACGTCCTCCTGTTCACCTGTCACAATCAGGTGTGAGGATGAACTCGTGTTTCTGTAAGTTTCACTTGTACGTCTATTCTCAGCACCTTGTTAGATTTCCTTCAACGAACTTACTGTAAATTCTAAATGCAGCATTGCACGTTTACAGCTACTGTAAAAAAAAAAAAAAAGAGCAGGGCTGTTCAATTACAAAATCAGTTGGGCCATAATTTGAAATCAAAACATGTAACTGGGCCGCACATGTTCAGCGATCTGTTGAATATGACAAATTTCAAACAAACAGATCAATATGATGAAAAATGCACACTTTTTATTATTAATTGTCTTGGTTTTAAATGTGCTCTTGGCACATGACAAAGGCACATCAAAAGTGCATAAAAACACAGTAACAGTACTGGGGTTGAGCAGAACTTGAAGTAGTAGAAATATTTTTCCTCTTGAACAACAATTAAATAAATGGAATGGAAAAAATAAAATTCTGTAAATAACCATTTTGGTCACATTTACTAAGGCATATCTCAAAGTGCATAAAAACTCAATGTGCACTGTTAGTAGCGCAAAAAAAATTTTTTCCTTTTGAAATAAAAATATACTACATCCTGGTCATAACTGACCTTGGCACATCACAAAGTGCATTTAGCTGAATAAAAAAAAGAACTGTCAAACACTTTAGTGTACCCCCCCCCCCCCAATTAAAGACTGATGACATTAACAAACATCGCACATCCATTATTGTGGTTTGTTTTGTTTTAAATCACCACATGTGTGAGTAGGAACCTCTTTTTTTATAACTACACATTCCATTACGCACACATCAGTCAACCAAAAATTTCTAATAGAGTTAAGGATGCAAAAAGCACCCACTTAAAAACTTGAGTAATGACTTCAGTGTTGAAGGTTTGAGGTTTTTCTCTAAAATTTAAAACAATTATCATTTTCTACGTTTCTCTGAAAATGTATCTAAATTTGAAACCATTTTCCTCAAATTTGTAATTTCCTCCTGTAAAACTGACTTTTCTTGAACATTTGAGACTTTATTATAAATTTGTGGATTATTTACAGTAATAGCTAATTTTAGTCTATTTTTTAAAATAAAATTACTGTTTTATAAATTTGAAACAGATGGTGGTAAAAATTTTGACTTTTTTCCTTATACAATTTACACTTTTGACCATAATTTTGCAGAGCCAGAACAGAACAATAATTCTGATTTCAAAGAAAAAATATTTATAAAATGGTATTTAATGAAATAAATTACCAAAGATGCAGTTATATCTGTTATGTTTCTATATTTTTATAGTTTTTAGAACTCTCCTCACCAACCAGACAGGAGGGAAAACCTCCCTTATTTTGAAATCCAAATGTTGGTACATTTAGTTTGTCTGGACGCTGCTGACGGATTAAAGTTCTCGTTTCCAGTGGGTTAAAACCACCATAAATTCCTCCACTGCTTACATACCTCTTCTGCTTTTTTCCACGTTTAAGGTACTTTAATAAGCTCATGCTTCTCTTGGACAGTGATGCTAGAGAGACACTCTGTCTGCAGACTGGAATGGTCACGCGGGCGGGGAGCTTCTGAACTCTGAGCGGATGACAATCATGTGCGTTGTTTGTGTGTGTGCTGGCGGATTGTCATTCGTACATATTTTTTTCTTAAATTTATATTTCCTTGGCATGGCCTGGGCCCGCGGACCACTCTGAGGTTGCCTCTGGGCCACATTTGGCTCACGGGCCGCTAATTCAATAAGCCTGTTCTAGGGTCTGAAACTCCAGACACCATAAGTTTTAGCTATGTTCTAGATATTACTATTTACTTTATCAGGTAATAGTCTCATCATTGAGATTATAAAAATCTTCCAGAGGAGAATTGCAGTAATGTGAAGTAAGATTCTTGAGTTTTCTAGTTTTCTTATAGTCCAGTCACATTTACTTTCTTTACTCACATAAAGAAAATTAACGAAAAAAATGTTTAAACACTGCTTGGTTGGTAGCAATAGTATCACTATACAGTCAGCCCCCAAGGCTGTGTGCTAAGCCCACTACTGTACTCCCTGTACACCTTTGACTGTATTCCAACCCACCCACCCATTGTCATCGTGAAGTATGCGGATGATACCACCATGGCTGGGCTCATCACTGATGACGATGAGAAGGCATACAGGGTGAAGGTAGAGAACCTGCTGCTGTGGTGCCAAACAAACAACTTGAAAATGAATGTCCACAAAACCAAAGAACTCGTACTGGACTTTAGGAAGAACAGTCAGCCCCCCCCCCCCCCCCAAATGGCAACAACGTGGAAACTGTCTTCCTGGGCACCTACATCTCCTTTGATCTCTCTTGGATTATCAACACCAAGGCCCTGGTGAAGAAAGGCCAGCAGTGGCTGCACTTCCTCCATGTCCTGAGGAAGAACAACCTGGACCAGAAGCTGCTGCTGGCCTTCTACCGCTACTCAGTGGAGAGCGTGCTCACCTACCGTCTGGGTGTGTGGTACGCCAGCGCCATGGCCAAAAACAGAAAGGCTGTGCAGAGGATCATCAACACCGCCCAAAAAATTATCGGCGGCCCTCTACCCTCCCTGGAGGACATCTCCAGATCCTCCTGTCTCAGAAAGATCAAGGCCATCACAGGAGACCCCTCACATCCCGCCCACCACCTGTTTGACCTGCTCCCCTCTGGACGACGGTTCAGATCAACCAGGTCCCACACCTCCAGACTTGACAGTTTCTTCCCCTGGGCCATCCGGACTGCAAACAATCAGAGGCCCCACCCCCCTCCATCAGAACGCTCACATGCACAGAACTGAGGACCTTGTAAATTATCACAATAACACACCTGTCTTTGCACTCCTGACTTTCATGTACATTGACCCATCGTTTGTTCTGCACTCCACATTATTATGTACTTACAATGCATCCGGAAAGTATTTACAGTGCTTCACTTTTCCCACATTTTACGTTCCAGCCTTATTTCAAAATGGAATGAATTCATTTTTTTCCCTCAAAATTCTGCTCACATCATGACAATGTGAATTTTTTTTTTTTTTTTTTTAGATTTTTGCAAATTTATTAAAAATAAAAAAAACTAAGAAATCACATGTACATAAGTATTCACAGCCTTTGCGCAATACTCTGTTGGTGCACCTTTGGCAGCAATTACAGCCTCAAGTCTTTTTGAATATCATGCCACAAGCTTGGCACACCTATCTTTGGCCAGTTTTGCTCATTTCTCTTTGCAGCACCTTTCAAGCTCCATCAGGTTGGATGGGAAGTGTAGGTGCACAGGCATTTTCAGATCTCTCCAGAGATGTTCAGTTGGAGTCAAGTCTGGGCTCTGGCTGGGCCACTCAAGGGCATTCAGAGAGTTGTCCTGAAGCCACTCCGTTGATATCTTGGCTGTGTGCTTAGGGTCGTTGTCCTGCTGAAAGATGAACCGTTGCCCCAGTCTGAGGTCAAGAGCGCTCTGGAGCAGGTTTTCATCCAGGATGTCTCTGTACATTGCTGCATTCATCTTTCCCTCTATGCTGACTAGTCTTCCAGTTTCTGCCGCTGAAAAACATCCCTACAGCATGATGCTGCCACCACCATTGGCGTGGTTATGAGCGGTGCCTGGTTTTTTCCAAACATGACACCTGGCATTCACACCAGAGTTCAACCTTTGTCTCATCAGACCAGAGAATTTTGTTTCTTGTGGTCCGAGAGACCTTCAGGTGCCTTCTGGCAAACTCCAGGCGGGCAGCCATGTGCATTTTACTAAGGAGTGGCTTCCGTCTGGCCACTTTACCATACGGGCCTGATTGGTGGATTGCTGCAGAGATAGTTGTCCTTCTGGAAGGTTCTCTCTCCACAGAGGAACGCTGGAGTTGTGACAGAATGACCATCGGGTTCTTGGTCACCTCTCTGACTAAGGCCCTTCTCCCCCGATCGCTCAGTTTAGATGGCCGGCCAGCTCTAGGAAGAGTCCTGGTGGTTTCAAACTTCTTCCATTTACAGATGATGGAGGCCACTGTGCTCATTGGGACCTTCAAAGCAGCAGAAATTTTTCTGTACCCTTCCCCAGATTTATGCCTTGAGACAATCCTGTCTCGGAGGTCTACAGACAATTCCTTTGACTTCATACTTGGTTTGTGCTCTGACATGCACTGTCAACTGTGGGACCTTATATAGACAGGTGTGCGCCTTTCCAAATCATGTCCAATCAACTGAATTTACCACAGGTGGAGTCCAGTTAAGCTGTAGAAACATCCCAAGGATGATCAGTGGAAACTGGATGCACGTGAGCTCAATTTTGAGCTTCATGGCAAAGGCTGTGAATACTTACAGTATGTACGTGTGATTTCTTAGTTTTTTATTTTTAATAAATCTGCAGAAATCTCCAAAAAACTTTTTTCACATTGTCATTATGGGATATTGTGTGTGAAATTTTGAGGAAAAAAATTAATTTAATCCATTTTGGAATAAGGCTGTAACATAACAAAATGTGGAAAAAGTGAAGCGCTGTGAATACTTTCCGGATGCACTGTAGTTCCATCGGTGAAGCCACTACCATACCTGTATATATACCTTTTGGGCTATTTTTATTTCCATTTCTGACCTATGTTTAATCATGTATCTGTAACTGTGTTTTATCAAATCCATCCATCCGTCTTCTTCCACTTAATCCTTTTCGGGTCGCGGGGGGGCTGGAGCCGATCCCAGCATCATTGGGCGAGAGGCAGGGTACACCCTGGACAGATTGCCAGTCCATTGCAAGGCCAACAGAGAGAGACAGACAGCCATTCACTCTCACAGTCATACCTAAGGACAATTTAGAATCCCAGTTTGATGCCAATTAAACTAACTTGCATGTTTTTTGGCATGTGAGAGGAAACCGGAGAAATCCCAGCGTAAACCCACGCAGACACGGGGAGAACATGCAAACTCCACACAGGTCACTGTTGGTAGGGGGCTGGGATCGAACCCAGAATCCCCCAGCCAAGGGTGAGTTATTGTGCTGCCACAGTGCTGACCACTCCGCCACTGCGCTGCCCTGTTTTATCAAATCCTTCTCTCTTTATTGCACAATAGCCTGGTGGAGGACCCACGATTTTGTTGTACTGTACAATGGCAATAAAGCCTATTCTAGTCTGTGAAAAAATTAATAAATCCCATTAAATATTCAGTTCCTTATTAAGAATGGCCAGGTACAGGAAATCTTTCCTGCCGCATGCTATTTCACTGTACAGTAACTCACTATGACCTTGTGTTATGGCCATAACAATGCAGCCACACTGCACCTTACAGTCTAACTGGCACCTCACATTTCACTCTGCTCCTGATAGTCCTTCATTGTGCAACGGGATGATTCATGCATTTATACGGGTCATCATATATTAAGCTATGATGTATATAGGTTTTATAGTTGTGTTAGTTTTAATTTCCATGGGAAATCCCTTTGTCTGTCATGCATGTGTTTCTGTCATTTGGTTCTCTACTGTCATGCTGCTGTTACACTGTAATTTCCCATTTTGTGATCAATAAAGTACATCTATCTATCTTTCTATCTACGTATCTAAGAAATGTTCACATATTGATATCTAATCTTGTTTTTATTTATCTCTGGAAAAAAGACGATTTAATTGCAGGTAAATAACAAAAATTAACCTTGTTTTACTCATTAAACAAAAAATATCAAAAATACATATTCTGAGGAAAAAGTTAGGACACCCTACCACCTAATAGCTAGCGTTACCCCCTTTGGCTGAAATAACTTCAGTGAGATGCTTCTTGTAGCCATCTACCAGTTTCTGACATCATCCATCCATCCATCCATCCATCTTCTACCGCTTTTCCGGAGGTCCGGGTCGCGGAGGCAGCAGTTCAAGTAGAGAAGCCCAGACTTCCCTCTCCCCAGCCACCTGCTCCAGCTCTTCAGAGGGGATACCAAGGCGTTCCCAGACCAGCTGGGAGACATAGTCTCTCCACCGAGTCCTGGGTCTGCCCCGGGGTCTCCTCCCAGTGGGACGTACCTGAAACACCTCAAGTGGGAGGCGTCCAGGAGGCATCCTAATCAGATGCCCATACCACCTCAACTGACTCCTTTCAATGTGGAGGAGCAGCGGTTCTACTCTGAGCCTCTCCCGGATGACTGAGCTCCTCACCCTATCTCTGAGGGTGAGCCCAGCAATCCTACGGAGAAAGCTCATTTCAGCCGCTTGTATCCGCGATCTCGTTCTTTCGGTCATTACCCAAAGCTCGTGACCATAGGTGAGATTCCACTTCCGCCCTCCCAAGAGAGCAGACGCTTTTTTCTTCTCTCCTGCTGATTTTTTCCTCCCCTCCTACTGATCCCAGCTTGCTGTTGTCTGTCTGCGTCTGACTGCGACCGCCGAAAAGAAATTATGGAGTTAATAAGCTGGGCTTTGAACACAATTGACACTATTTTTTCAACAAGGAAAAGTGCTCCGGGGGAAGCTGTTTGCCCCGCTGGAACGGCTCCAGTGGGCTATCTATGTGACACAGGTATTTGGAAAATGCTGTGTCTCTCTAATCTCTCTATCGAAGATATTGAAGATTTGTTTATCTTCGTAATCTTGGTGATTGGGATAATTCTGATTGGGACGGGAATTGTCTTGGTTTACCGCAAATTGCTGAAGATGGATTCAACCTATCAAAATGCTGGCCAGGCGAGGTGCATCCAACATATTGAGAAACTGGAGAAGACCCTGATAGCGACTACTGGAGAACTGTCTCGTAAGGTGGATTACATCATGGGTTCGCTCAGGTCTTTCCACGACGAGTTCAAAGCTGCGCAATGAAGGATTAATGTACTGAATCTACAGAAGAAATACAAGTCTTCTCTGTGATCAGTCCTATTTGGCATTATTATTCCCCATGAATATTCCTCCTGGCTGTCTGCAGACTGTGTTTTTTTTCAAAATCATGAGCACAAGGCCTTGGACAGCCAGCTGCAGCGCCAGATAAGACTGGGCGCCAGACAGACAAAACATCTTCTGCCAAGGGTCCTTGGGTCTCTCTTATTATCATCAACACTGCTCAACACCGCACACACATTGATTCATGAACTGATTAAAGATATACTGTACACTGCTCTCTTGTGTCTCGTGAATTCTGAGTTGTTGCTCTGTGCTATTGAGAGATTTTTTTTCATTGTAATCACAATCTGCTTAAAAATAAGCTGTATTTTGATAACGAAGTTTTTTTTCTCCTCCCCCCTTGTGTCGTTCCCTCCCTTCCCCTCCCTTTCTTATCTATCTCTGTTTGATGAGGCGCCTTTATGGCTGCCGTGTCGTTGTGTCGCGCGCATGCGCACCAATGTCAAGTCAAGTTCCTCGTGTGTTTTTTTACATGCTTGGCAATAAAGTTTATTCTGATTCTGATTCTGATTCTGAGAGTAGGAACGTAGATTGACTGGTAAATCGACAGCTTTGTCTTAGAACTAAGCTCCCTCTTCACCACAACAGACCGGTACAACGTCCGCATCACTGCAGCTGCTGCTCCAATCCGTCTGTCGATCTCTCGACAGACGAGAGATCGACAGACGGATTTCTGACATCAGTCTGAGGATATTTTGCCCCACTCCTCAACACAGAATTCTCTCAGCTGTGAGATGTTTGAGGCCTTTCTTACATGTACAGCCCATGTCAAGTCACCCCACAGCATCTCAGTGGGATTAAGATCTGGGCTTTGACTTGGCCATTCCAGGACTCTCCGTTTTTTAGCTTTTAGCAAGTCCTTGGTGGATTTACTGGTATTTTTTGGGTCATTGTCATGTTGCAGGGTCCAGTTCTGCTTCAGCTTTAATTTTTTTTACAGATGGTCTCACGTGGTCCTCAAGCACCCTCTGATTCATGGTAGAATTCATAGTGGATTCTGTGATGGTGAGCTGGCCAGGTCCTGCTGCAGCAAAGCATCCCCAAACCATGACACTTCCACCTCCATGGTTCACAGTTGGTATGAGGTTCTTTTCCTGGAATGCTGTATTTGATCTGCGCCAAACACGTCCTGTCTTATGGTGTCCAGATAATTCAATTTTAGACTCATCTGTACAAAGAACATTTTTCCAGAAGTCCTGGTCTTTGTCTACGTTCTCTCTGGCAAACTTCAGTCTGGCTTTCATGTTTCTCTTAGAGAGAGCAGAGGTTTCCTCTTTGCATGCCTCCCATGCAGGTTAAACTTGTGCAGACTCTTTTTGTTTGTAGAGGCATGCACTTTCACATTAACAGTAACAAGAGCCTGCTGTAGATCCCGTGATGACATTTTAGTGTATTTGGAGACTTCTTTTAGCATCTGCTCTCGGGGTGAGTTTGCTTGGATGGCGAGACCTGGGCATGTTGGCAGTTGTTTTGAATGTCCTCCACGTGTAGACTATTTTTCTGACAGTGGAATGGCTGATTTCAAATTCTGTTGAGATCTTTTTAAATTCCTTACCAGACGCATAAGCTGCTATAATCTTCTTTCTGAAGGCTTCAGACAGTTCTTTTGATCTCACCATGGTGTTCACTTTCACTTCAACAGTCAGGAGTACACCAAACTAAATGAGTTTTAAATAGGACAAGCCTCCATCAAAATGCTGAGTAACGATGTTCTAATCATGTGCACCTGATGTGATACACCTGTGTGCTTTTAGCCACTTTAACCTCTTGCACTCCGGTGTACCGCGGGCGAGCACGTCTCTGCGTCCTAGAGCGCACGAGGGCGCTGCGTCCTAGAGCGCACTGGAAAAAAAAAAAGCTGCATTTCCATTCTTCCGCTACAGACACAGCCGCGAACAGAAAGCCAAAGGAGTGCTTTTTTTGGTTTAGATGTGATTGACCTCTCATTCGACTAATAAGAGCCTTGAATTGGGTTTCTGAAACCTTGAAGAACCAATGACTGAAAACCTAGCAAGAAGGACCCGCCTACCAACGGCTGCGAATACAGCCAGCCAATTGAAGCACAGAAGTTCGAAAGCTGTTTTGTGTAAGGCTGGGTGACACACAGGCATTCGCCAGTCTTTTTTTCTTACTACTGTTTTTATTTGTTTTGAAAAATCGTTCGCGAAAACCGCAATCATGGAAGCGCAAAACCGCAATAATGGAATTATGGTTTGACCGGGTCACGTGACCAGAACCACGAGTCCATAACAAGCGGACCAGCTTCATGTTCGTCTGACAATGAGGAACAGAAGTTCGCCAGCTACGCTGCTGTTGTGGACAGGTAAGTGTTATAAGCTAAATTATTCTTTATGCCTAAAAATTGTAATCCAAATGACTTTTGACCGATCGGTAAATTACAACTGTGCGTTATCGCAACATGACCGGATCCGTCATGTTGCGAACGGCCCCCCCCGTCATGTTGTGAACCCCCCCCCCCCCCCGCTACTCTTCTGTAGCGGATTGCAGATATATTGCAGATATTTTAGTCCAACTGTGCGTATTAGACCGTGGCGCACCGTCACCGCTTTCCGTCATGTAGCGATGGGCGATGTCCGTCCTCTGTAGCGGGGTGGGGGGTGGGAGTTGTTCTACATTACAAATATTCTAATATAATTTGTAGTGCACTGTAGGTTATTTTTTCTTGTAAAAAAAAAAAAAAGCCACGCATTTTTTACGTGGCATGCTTCTTTGTGTGTGGGGGCTTGTTTGTTCATTCATTCATTCATGAATGAATAAACAACCCCCCCCACACACGCACACACACACACAGCCCTTCACCTTTCATTAGAGTCCAAGATGAAGCTTCTATATTGAATCATTCAAAAGTTACAGACGTTTTTCCAAACTGTGCCATTTGGCACAGTTCAAAAACGCCTAGGAACAACCTAAGAAAAATGCTGTGTAATATATTCATTTTTTGTGGTATTGTTACAAAATTTTGACCTTAGCTGGATAACACTTGGTTCTACATTTCTGTTGCATTTTCCAGCCCGGATCTGAAGCTGTGTGTTATTTGCAAGCATTTGTATCCAAAAAAAACACCCAGGCGAAATTTATTTTCTTCAAGTTCAGTATGTTTAGATGACTGTTACTCAGTGGCAGGAGCACTTAGAGAGATTATGACTGTTTTGCCAAAAAAATCAAAGTGTTTTCTTTTAAATGAGACCAACCCCATGAAGATGCTGCAAAGGGTTGAAGAACAGCTTTTGATTTACTTTGGGTACGTTATCTTTTGGCGTTTTTAGGGAAATTGACCAGAGTGCAAGGGGTTAAGTGGGAATAAATGTGGGGGTGTCCTAATTTATTCCTCACCAGAAATTGCATGTTTGTAGAATTACATTTTACTGAAAATTTTAAAGTCTTTTTTTCAGTTTTAATTGTTTAGTTATAGTACTTGAATCTCCCAGTGTTGTTAAAATTGATATTAAATATCCATATGTCCAAATATGTAAAAAAAAAAAAAAAAAACAGGCTTTCATAGGGTGTCCTAATTTTTTCACATGACTGTTTGTTTATTGAACTAATTAAATAGGTATTATGGATTTCTGTCTCATCTGCAGTATGGAATGACCCCTCTCATGCATGCAGCGTACAAAGGAAAAGCAGACGTGTGTAAGTTGTTACTGCAGCATGGAGCCGACGTGAACTGTAACGAGCACGAGCACGGATACACGGCTCTGATGTTCGCCGGCCTTTCAGGTGAGCCGTGCCACGCTGTGTTGATCATCATGGCAGCATGATTATAGCTGAAAAAATATAATAAAATGCTTTTGTTTCTTTTGTGGGGAGAAAGTGTTGCGACTCTTCTTCATCCTTAACTGCAGGGAAGACTGATATCACGTGGATGATGTTGGATGCAGGGGCTGAAACTGACGTGGTGAACTCGGTGGGAAGAACCGCTGCTCAGATGGCAGCGTTTGTCGGTATGGTTGGATGGACTGTGGTACTGGTACAGTTGCTGTGTTTTTGTTTTTTATGTGTCTCGATAATTAACATACAAAAATCGTAACTGGTCGGGAAAAAAAAACTTTAATTTTTTTGTTTTGTTATTAAAGGTGATTGGCATGAAAAAATTAACGGAAACTGTATTACCAAAACATCAAATTGGAAAAAGGACAGTAAAAAGTTTTATTTTTTTATCATAATGGAAAAATGTTCCGGTTAACATCAAAGTTAGTGAATATGAGAAACATTAGTTAAATGTTTCTGTTTGTAAAATCCTCCTGATCACGCTCGGCAGCCTCTGTTGTGGAAACTTTTAGATTCTTTCAGTCATTTACATTGTCATCATTAAAACCTCTGTCACACTGCTTTGAAATTATCTCAATGAATTTAATTTTTGTGCAGAAAAATTATTGATGTTTTCTTTTCTTGTCAAAGGTCAACACGACTGTGTCACAGTGATCAACAACTTCTTCTCCCGGGCCCGACTGGATTACTACACCAAGCCACAGGGTTTGGAAACGGAGCCCAAGCTGCCATCCAAACTAGCAGGACCCCTGCACAAGGTCATCATGAGCACGAACCTGAATCCTGTTAAGGTACGGCATCTATGAATGGGATTCGCCATAAATTTGTACTTTTTTTTTGATTGTTCCTTTTTCGGGCGTGTAGGGAAGGTGAGGGATAGTTGGTTACAATTCAGGAGCTTCATCTTATAGATATGTTGTCACGGCACTATGAACTGTGGGTAATTCCCTCAGGTAAAGTCTACATAGCATACTGGCTTACAGAACGTGGCTATGAAGTGCTCAAAAAGTCTGCAAGTAAGCCCCCAAATACTTTACAGTATTTACATTGGGACAGCCCTAAACTCTCAGCCACTTACCTGGAACCTGCTTCAAAGTTTGCAAGTCTGGACATACAGATTTGTCCAAAAAGACAGTCCACCCTGAGGACTACTTACCTGGGATTGGAATTTTCATCCCAGCTGCTCCACACTTGGCTGTAAAATGCCTCATTTGATTTTTTTAAAAATTTAATTTTATTTTATTTTATTTTTTGAGGTTGTTGCCAGAGGAAACCAACAGATCATCTGCAGAAAAAAAAAAGAAAAAGAAAAAATGTGCAAATGACACCCAAACCTCTGACTGAGTTATAGTGGGGTTCAAACATAACATTTTATTTAAATAAATGTTTGTTGAAATACAGACTTGCTAAAACTCACAAGTCTGTATCCTGCAGAGCAACTTCACTCTCCCAAGAGCCATCTTCAAATTTATACTTTTTTATTCCACATTCTCCCACTATAGGAATAATCACACAGACACACGGGGACAAAATTGTTGGTACCCCTTTGTTAATGAAAGAAAAACCCACAGTGGTCACAGAAATAACTTGAATCTGACAAAAGTGGTAATAAATAAAAATTCTATGAAAATTAACCAATGAAAATCAGACAGTACTTTTGAATTGTGGTTCAACAGAATTATTTTAAAAAACAAACTCATGAAACAGGCCTGGACAAAAATGATGGTACCCTTAACTTAATATTTTGTTGCACAACCTTTTGAGGCAATCACAGCAATCAAACAATTTCTGTAACTGTCAATGACACTTTTGCACCTCTCAGCAGGTATTTTGGTCCACTCCTCATGAGCAAACTGCTCCAGTTGTCTCAGGTTTGAAGGGCGCCTTCTCCAGACGGCATGTTTCAGCTCCTTCCACAGATGTTCAATAGGATTTAGATCAGGGCTCATAGAAGGCCACTTTAGAATAGTCCAATGTTTCGCTCTTAGCCATTCTTGGGTGTTTTTAGCTGTGTGTTTTGGGTCATTATCCTGTTGCAAGACCCATGACCTGCGACTGAGACCAAGCTGTCTGACACGGCAGCACATTTCTCTCTAGAATACCTTGATAGTCTTGAGATTTCATTGTACCCTGCACAGATTCAAGACACCCTGTGCCAGATGTAGCAAAGCAGCCCCAGAACATAACAGAACCTTCTCCATGTTTCACAGTAGGGACAGTGTTCTTTTCTTGGTATGCTTCATTTTTGCGTCTGTGAACATAGAGCTGATGTGCCTTGCCAAAAAGTTCCAGTTTTGTCTCGTCTGTCCATAGGACATTCTCCCAGAAGCTTTGTGGCTTGTCAACATGCAGTTTGGCAAATTCCAGTCTGGCTTTTTATGATTTGTTTTCAACAGTGGTGTCCTCCTTGGTCGTCTCCCATGAAGTCCACTTTGGCTCAAACAACGACGGATGGTGCGATCTGACACTGATGTACCTTGACCTTGGAGTTCACCATGAATGTGTTTAGAGGTTGTTCTGAGCTCTTTTGTTACCATTCGTATTATCCGTCTCCTCCTGCGGCCACGTCCAGGGAGGTTGGCTACAGTCCCGTGGATCTTAAATTTCTGAATAATATGTGCAACTGTAGTCACAGGAACATCAAGCTGCTTGGAGACGGTCTTATAGCCTTTACCTTTAACATGCTTGTCTATAATTTTCTTTCTAATCTCCTGAGACAACTCTCTCCTTTGCTTCCTCTGATCCATGTCTAGTGTGGTACACACCATGTCACCAAACGGCACAATGACTACTTGTCACCCTTTAAATAGGCCGACTGACTGATTACAAGTTTGTAGACACCTGTGATGTTAATTAGAGGACACACCTTGGTTGAACATGTCCCTATGGTCACATTATTTTCAATCTTTTCTAGAGGTACCATCATTTTTGTCCAGGCCTGTTTCATGAGTTTGTTTTTTAAAGTAATTCTGTTGAACCACAATTCAAAAGCATTGTCTGATTTTCATTGGTTAATTTTCATAGAATTTTTATTTATTACCACTTTTGTCAGATTCAAGTTATTTCTGTGACCATTGTGGGTTTTTCTTTCATTAACAGGGGTACCAACAATTTTGTCCACGGCTGTAATGTGCAGTAGTACATTATGAACCAGGCACCAGCCCAACAGAAAGTCAAATATACTTTAGGACTAATTAAATAATTTCTGTTTATTTCCCTCACAAAGTCAGCCATGTTCTGGGACTGGCAGTATGATATGCTGCTTATTCTCATTTATTTTTTCTATTGTACTGTGATTATAATTTGGATTAGGGTGAAAATAATTGTTTATTTCTTTAGGTTTTAGCCCTGATAGCATGCACATATGAACCTTGCAGATTTCAGCATCACAGATGCTCTGTGATTAACTGGTGGAATAATCACAGAGGGAAAATGGGGGGAAAAGCATTTATTACATGGAATCTAAAGGAACAACAAAAACATGTTTTTGTGTAACAAAGGGTCTTGATGAGTTTTTTTTTTTTTTAAGATGGTGATGCTGGTGAAGGAGAACCCATTACTGGCGGAGGTGGAGGCTCTGGAGAAATGCCGTCGAGTGATGGAGCTCATCTGTGAGAAGTGCATCAAACAGCAGGACATGAACGAGGTGCTGGCCATGAAGATGCACTACATCAGCTGTATGCTGGGGAAGTGTGCCGCCTTCCTGAAAGACAGCGAGGACAAGCTGGACGGCCTCATAAAGAGGTGAGGATGTCGTATTATCGATTCAAATGTGATGCCAGGTTTAACTGATTTGAACTTGGGTAAGAAAGTGCTTCATTCTTAGATCTCCAATTTTGTCACGCAAATGGGTTAATTTTGGCTCGTGACAGTGCAGACTGTTGCTTACACAAATCCTTTTTGATTTCAAAGATCATAATCATCATTATCAATACAAAGCAGTATTCCTCAATTTTAAATAAATTAATTTAATAAGTATTCAGTGTATTGACAATTGAGTACACATGAATGGTGGTCCTTAACTAGACGACAAATAAAAAAGGTATTAAGTAGTCTTGAATTTGTTTTCATTTAGTCACAGTGCATCAAAAAACAAACAAAAACCTCTAAATTGTGACATTGAAGTTGGATTATTAAGGGAGAAGGATTTTGAAACATGCTGCACTCTAGGGGTGGCTGAAAAGATCAATGTGGCATAATATCGCAACACTGGGCACTCAAGATGATGCACTGATCCTGAAATGCATGGATCAATCTTTTATTTTTTTATTCTATATATGTAAGTGTTGTAAACTCTTGGGTATTAATTAACCAGTTTAGTTTTCAGTTCAGTGTGCAAAGTTAAGGGTGCATTGTCAGGTGAAGTCATAGCTTGTCTCGTGAGACTTACTGCCTGGTGGACTAATTAAGACAGTGGATGGAGGAATGACACTGGAGAAAGAACTGCACCAAAGAAGTTTAACTCAAATTTCTGGACTTTTTTTTTTTTTTTTTGTATTTTTTAAGAAAAGACAAACGGAAAGACCTTGACACGACACAGTCGACCCACGAGGAGTAAGGCACAAAAAAACCCCACTCTGAACTAGGGCTGCAACTGACAACTATTTTGGTAGTTGACTAATCTAACAACAATTTTTTTTTTCCGATTAATCGACTAATCACAATTATTTCTGTATTTGTAATTATTTATGTCCATCTCTGCTTCCTGTTGGCAGCGTTCCTGTTCAGGGCTCCATGTCATGTTTTGCCTCATCTGTTTAAGCCTGTACTCCAGTGAATATCACTTTGTCAGTCTCTGCCTTAATATAATGTAGCCTATTATAAAAAATTCCCATAGCTAAATAAAATTACCCATCAAACATGAGTTGGAAACCAACTTGATAGCTTAACCAGAAATGTTTGTTTCAATGCAAATAACAGATGTCAAAGTGCAGTCTTTTAACCCCCAAAATAAAGTGCAAAAACTCAAATAGCAGCCTCTGCTACTCCATGAAGGGCTGTTGTAACTCTGCATGTTCAAAACAAACCAGAGTAATATTCAACTTCATGAAAGTAAAAGAAAAAGAAAATAATAAGCTAGTTCATCCTGTTTGAAACCTTGCTGGATCCTGAAGATTAAGGGCTGTATTACAACTGAGTCGGATGATCAGTTGTCACTGATGCAGAATGCGTTTATGGGCGTTTCCAAGTTCATTTCCTTATCACAACGACGTAAAAACAAACTCTCCGCTGGCACATGATGCAAAGAGGCCAGTCTAATCATTCAGAGGTGTGTTTTGGATAGTCAAATCCAAAGCCCTCCTTCCCATCCCTTTAATGCAAAGAGGCACATTATCTAAAGTGAACTGTGATCATGATAGTTTAAAGTAGAACTGAACTGAACGGCATTGAACGGCACTGGGTGATAGTACATACAATTATAAAGATAATTTATCATTGGCACCCCCTCCACAAATCCCGGAATCTTGGAGAAAATCGCGATTTTGAATTTCCCGCCCTGAAAAATCAGACGAATCCGCCGATTAACCGGAAGTGCAGCCGGAGTTCTGCATGACGTCACGAGTGTGACCCAGTCCTCATGTTTACCATTGCGAGCACGTCGACACTGGTTGTTTTTGGTGCATTTTGTCGTGATAGTAGACTACAAAACACTTCCAACACCTGGGAAGATCTGTTCAGTGGCCAAGGAAAGCTGTCATGGCGACGAAAGAAAAGAAAGGGGGAGGAAAAGCGACCGGGAAGCGATGTGTTTCTAGATATACAGTGATCCCTCACTTATCGCGTTTAATGGGGACCAGAACCGACCGCGAAAAGTGAAAAACCGCGAAGTAGTGTCACCCCCCCCCCCAAGGGCGTCACAAGCACTATTTTGCACAAAAAGGCACAAGAAAACAGCGAAAAGTGCCACTAAGCAACACGAGCGATAAAGAACAATGAATGCGGTCTTCCTTCGCTGGGTAAAACGTCTCGGCCAATCAGCTTGCGAGATTCCCGAGCGGAGAAGAGGTGGGCGGAGAGGAGTGGAGCGGTGGTCAGAGAGGTGGATTTTGAGTTGTGTGGGCTCTCCGTGTTGATACCTGATGTTCTAATGTAGTCTCCCTGCCTTCTCCCTGCCTTCTACCTGCCTTCTACCTGCCTTCTACATTAGAACATGAGGTATCAACACGGAGAGCCCGCACAACTCAAAATCCACCTCTCTGACCACCGCTCCACTCCTCTCCGCCCACCTCTTCACCGCTCGGGAATCTCGCAAGCTGATTGGCTGAGACGTTTTACCTCGCAAGCTGATTGGCCGAGACGTTTTATCTCGCAAGCTGATTGGCCGAGACGTTTTACCCAGCTTCGCTCCCGGCCGAGCGCCTATACCCAGCGAAGGAAGACCGTATTCATTGTTCTTTATCGCTCGTGTTGCTTAGTGGCACTTTTCGCTGTTCTCTTGTGCCTTTTTGTGCAAAATGGTGCTTGTGACGCCCTTGGGGGGGGGGGGTGACGCTACTTCGCGGTTTTTCACTTTTCGCGGTCGGTTCTGGTCCCCATTAAACGCGATAAGTGAGGGATCACTGTAATAAGTTGGAAAAATGCTGATGGTTTTTTTTCCCTTTCTTTTTTATTGTTAATTTTCCTTATCCTGACACCCCAAACATGCCAAAGTAAAGACTCACCATTCTGTATTCAATAAGCGACTCTCCTCCCCATCACTGCTGCGGTCTGAGTCGGTGCCGGAATCCCCTGAAAATTCTGGCTCTAATCTGTACGGTTCGATGCCTCCCTCGCTCTCTTCCTGTTCACTTGACACTCCTGCATCCTTCTCTGTCTTGTCACCGATCCTGAATGCCTCTTCACTCTGAAAACTCTGGTGTTCTTGACTGCTGGAACTGCTATCATCTGCCATTGTTGTTTTGATAAGGGTCACACTCGTGACGTCACGCAGCGTCGTCTGCACTACTTCCGGTTTGTTTGGCACTGCCAGCCAGAGGCAAAAGTTTATCGGCTTGTAGCTTGGCCATCGCACGGCCTAAAAATTTCTTTTATGTGTTGAAAAATACAATAGGTAATAAGGAATTAATCTGCTATTCTACTTTTTTGGCACAAAGGTGAGTTCAGTTCTACTTTAAGACGGGTTTTGCACTGACCAAAGCCTGTTTGTGTGAGCCAAAATGCACGCAATAGTAGCATCGCTTGGTAATAATGAAGACATCAATCAGAGTTGATGCCCAGTTAGTTATGTTAAAAAGAACAAACAAGTAAGGATGGGCTGAAAAATCAGTTGAATAGCTTAAAGTAGAACTGAACTGAACGGCATTGAACGGCACTGGGTGATAGTACATACAGTTATAAAGATAATTTATCATTGGCACCCCCTCCACAAATCCCGGAATCTTGGAGAAAATCGCGATTTTGAATTTCCCGCCCTGAAAAATCAGACAAATCCGCCGATTAACGGGAAGTGCAGCCGGAGTTCCGCGTGACGTCACGAGTGTGACACAGTCCTCCATGTTTACCATTGCAAGCACGTCGACACTGGTTGTTTTTGGTGCATTTTGTCGTGATAGTCGACTACAAAACACTTCCAACACCTGGGAAGATCTGTTCAGTGGCCAAGGAAAGCTGTCATGGTGACGAAAGAAAAGAAAGGGGGAGGAAAAGCGACCGGGAAGTGATGCGTTTCTAGATATAGATATTACAGTGATCCCTCACTTATCGCGTTTAATGGGGACCAGAACCGACCGCGAAAAGTGAAAAACCGCGAAGTAGCGTCACCCCATCCCCCCAAGGTGCGTCACAAGCACTATTTTGCACAAAAAGGCACAAGAGAACAGCGAAAAGTGCCACTAAGCAACACGAGCGATAAAGAACAATGAATGCGGTCTTCCTTCGCTGGGTATGGGCGCTCTGCAGGGAGAGAAGCTGGGTAAAACGTCTCGGCCAATCAGCTTGCGAGGTAAAACGTCTCGGCCAATCAGCTTGCGAGATTCCCGAGCGGTGAAGAGGTGGGCGGAGAGGAGTGGAGCGGTGGTCAGAGAGGTAGATTTTGAGTTGTGCGGGCTCTCCGTGTTGATACCTGATGTTCTAATGTAGAAGGCAGGGAGAAGGCAGGGAGACTACATTAGAACATCAGGTATCAACACGGAGAGCCCGCACAACTCAAAATCCACCTCTCTGACCACTGCTCCACTCCTCTCCGCCCACCTCTTCACCGCTCGGGAATCTCGCAAGCTGACTGGCCGAGACGTTTTACCTTGCAAGCTGATTGGCCGAGACGTTTTACCCAGCTTCTCTCCCTGCAGAGCGCCCATACCCAGCGAAGGAAGACCGCATTCATTGTTCTTTATCGCTCGTGTTGCTTAGTGACACTTTTCGCTGTTCTCTTGTGCCTTTTTGTGCAAAATAGTGCTTGTGACGCCCTTGGGGGGGGGGGTGACGCTACTTAGCGGTTTTTCACTTTTCGCGGTCGGTTCTGGTCCCCATTAAACGCGATAAGTGAGGGATCACTGTATTCCCCGGCGGCGGACTTCGCCTCTGCATCGCCGTCTGCCAGCTGCTGTCACAGGGGCATCAGGTCGCTGTCTCCCAGGCTCGCCCTTGTGCACGCCTGCCACCTGCCACACTCCTGCATCCTCCTCTGTCTCGTCACCGATCCTGAATGCCTCTTCTCTCTGAAAACTCTGGTTTTCTTGACTGCTGGAACTGCTATCATCTGCCATTGTTGTTTTGTTTAGGGATCACACTCGTGACGTCACGCAGCGTCGTCTGCACTACTTCTGGTTTGTTTGGCACTGCCAGCCAGAGGCAAAAGTTTATCGGCTTATAGCTTGGCCATCGCACGGCCTAAAAATTTCTTTTATGTGTTGAAAAATACAATAGGTAATAAGGAATTAATCTGCTATTCTACTTTTTGCGCCAAAAGGTGAGTTCAGTTCTACTTTAATGTATTGCACACAAATGCAACACACAGACATGGATGTCCAGAAAGGAGGAGATCTGGCGTGGCTTCCCATCCAGGGTGACCCCGGCCACGAAGTGAGCACGCTTTTGGTGGCTTCTGCCGGCCCCCTGACAGGTGGCAGTCGGGGAGCTTGGTGGTGGAGAATCGCAATCCTTGGCACAGTGCAGGTACCAGCTGGAAAGCCAAGGCAGATGTGTGGATGCATCTCCTGTCTCTGTGAGGAGTTACAGTGAAAAGTAAAGCACTGCACACTCCTTATTCATTCATTTATTCCCTTAAAAATAAACACATTAATCCCTAATAAGTCTGTGATGAAAATGAAAACAGGAATGTAATACAAATCATCAGACTTAACATGTACCCCCCACGCCACACATCCCACTGCCTATTAATTCATTCATTCCTGTAAAAAAATCCTACATTAATGCCTAATCTATAGACTCCAATGCTAGGTCCTCCAGCGCTGGGAGGACCTTGCAACGGACCGCTCCAAATGGAGAGGCACCCTGACCAGACAGCTCAAGGCGGGTGAAGAGAAACTGACTGCTGCAGCAGATGAAAAAAGGACCCGCAGGAAGAACCGCCACAGCCCCAGCAGCACGGAGACCACCCACAAGTGCGACCTGTGTGATAGGGACTGCCATTCGCGCATCGGCCTGTTCAGCCACAGGCGGTGCTGTTCCAGCAGAGTAGACGTTTAGGATTCTCTTCCATGGTCATCATAGACCGACGGAGGCCGACAACGATAGACTCCAATGGTAAGTCCGCAGTTAAAATGAGTGTAGGGATGGGATTAAAAAAAAACTAGTGTGTGATCATCGTATAATTAAAATGACAGGTGATTACATGACTGTTACAACTCTATTAAAATAAGATCAGTGCATGCTTGTCATGAGCTCCAGAGCTGCGCGATTTGAAAACGCACCTCTGAGATATTAAACAATGCACTTCTGATGACAGACCTCCTTTTTCCTCATCAAAAGTGGATTCTTAGGGAATGTACTATAATAGTAATGTGCATTAGATTGTGTGCCGTCACACCCCTTTGAAATGACTCTCCTCCTCCCAGTGCAGAGCGGGCGCACTGTCTACTGGTAATTGGATGGCATGACGCTAGGTGTAAAAAAAAAAAAAAAATTAAAAAAAGAATGTGCTGACAGAAACTAACGAAAACACTGGCATACGATGGAAAGTCTGTCGGAAAAGTGCACGGATTACCATCAAAATAGGGCCCTAAAAGTTTAACCCCTTGCACTCTGGTCAGTTTCCCTAAAAAGGCCAAAAAATAACGTACCCAAAGTAAATCAAAAGCTGTTCTTCAACCCTTTGCAGCATCTTCATGGGGTTGATCTCATTTAAAAGAAAACACTTTGAATTTTTTGGCAAAACAGTCATAATCTCTCTTAAGTGCTCCTGCCACTGAGTAACAGTCATCTAAACATACTGAACTTGAAGAAAATAAAGTTCGCCTGGGTGTTTTTTTAGATACAAATGCTTGCAAATAACACACAGCTGTCAGATACTGGCTGGAAAATGCAACAGAAATGTAGAGCCAAGTGTTATCAAGCTGAGGTCAAAATTTTGTAACAATACCACAAAAAATGAATATATTACATAGCTTTTTTCTCAGGTTCTTCCCAGGCGTTTTTGAACTGTGCCAAATTGTGCCAAATGGCACAGTTTGGAAAAACGTCTATAACTTTTGAATGATTCAATATAGGAGCTTGATCTTGGGCTCTAATGAAAGGTGACACTCAGGGCTGTGTGTGGGGGGGGGGGGGTTGTTTATTCATTCATGAATGAATGAATGAACAAACAAGCCCCCCACACACAAAGAAGCATGCCATGTAAAAAATGTGTGGCCTTTTTTTACAAGGAAAAATAACCTACAGTGCAATGAAAATTATACTAAAATATCTGCAATGTAGAGGATAACAACTCCCCCCCCCCCCCCCGCTACAGAGGAGCTTGGCGCACAAAAAAAACGGTCCGTCAACGGTCTGTCATGTGGCGATGATGCACCGTTGTAATTACCGATGGGTCAAAAGTCATTTTTATTACTATTTTCAGTGATAAAGAATAATTTACAGTGGGGGAAAAAAAGTATTTAGTCAGAATCAGAATCAGATTCAGATTTATTGCCATTGTTCATGTAGTACACAAACTAGGAATTTGTCTCGGTGCAATGCTGCAACATTAAACATGATAAAATAAAAGAAATAAACTATACATGCAATAAAGTGTAGAATAAGAGTGAGTAATACTGGTCAGCAGTTAAATATATTAGCGAGCAGCAGATAATGTGGAGAACCATATAGTGCAGTCGGTAATGCAGGAAGAAAACAGTGATGATTGACATGAGTCTGGTTGAGCTGCTGTACATAGTGCACGAGAGTCAATAAGTCACTTAGTGTTCAGCAGTCTGATGGCAGAGGGGAAGAAGCTGTTCATGTGACGGGAGGTTTTAGTCTGGATGGACCGAAGTCTTCTACCTGAGGGGAGGGGGGCAAACAGGAGAAACAGTCAGCCACCAATTGTGCAAGTTCTCCCACTTAAAAGATGAGAGAGGTCTCCAATTTTCATCATAGGTATACCTCAACTATGAGAGACAAAATGAGAAAAAAAAATCCAGAAAATCACATTGAAGGATTTTTAATGAATTAATTGGTAAATTCCTCGGTAAAATAAGTATTTGGTCACCTACAAACAAGCAAGATTTCTGGCTCTCACAGACCTGAAACTTCTTCTTTAAGAGGCTCCTCTGTCCTCCACTCGTTACCTGTATTAATGGCACCTGTTTGAACTCATTATCAGTATAAAAGACACCTGTCCACAACCTCAAACAGTCAGACTCCAAACTCCACTATGGCCAAGACCAAAGAGCTGTCAAAGGACACCAGAAACAAAATTGTAGACCTGCACCAGGCTGGGAAGACTGAATCTGCAATAGGTAAGCAGCTTGGTGTGAAAAAATCAACTGTGGGAGCATTTATTAGAAAATGGAAGACATACAAGACCACTGATAATCTCCCTCCATCTGGGGCTCCACGCAAGATCTCACCCCGTGAGGTCAAAATTATCACGAGAACGATGAGCAAAAATTCTAGAACCACATGGGGGAACCTAGTGAATGACCTGCAGAGAGCTGGGACCAAAGTAACAAAGGCTACATCAGTAACACACTATGCCGCCAGGGACTTAAATCCTGCAGTGCCAGACGTGTCCCCCTGCTTAAGCCAGTACATGTCCAGTCCTGTCTGAAGTTTGCTAGAGAGCATTTGGATGATCCAGAAGAGGATTGGGAGAATGTCATATGGTCAGATGAAACCAAAATAGAACTTTTTGGTAAAAACTCAACTTGTCGTGTTTGGAGGAGAAAGAACACCATACCTACTGTGAAGCATGGGGGTGAAAACATTATACTTTGGGGCTGTTTTTCTGCAAAGGGACCAGGATGTCTGATCCGTGTAAAGGAAAGAATGAATGGGGCCATGTATCGTGAGATTTTGAGTGAAAACCTCCTTCCATCAGCAAGGGCATTGAAGATGAAACGTGGCTGGGTCTTTCAGCATGACAGTGATCCCAAACACACTGCCCGGGCAACGAAGGAGTGGCTTCGTAAGAAGCATTTCAAGGTCCTGGAGTGGCCTAGCCAGTCTCCAGATCTCAACCCCATAGAAAATCTTTGGAGGGAGTTGAAAGTCCGTGTTGCCCAGCAACAGCCCCAAAACATTACTGCTCTAGAGGAGATCTGCATGGAGGAATGGGCCAAAATACAAGCAACAGTGTGTGAAAGCCTTGTGAAAACTTAGAGAAAACGTTTGACCTCTGTCATTGCCAACAAATTGTATATAACAAAGTATTGAGATGAACTTTTGTTACTGACCAAATACTTATTTTACCGAGGAATTTACCAATTAATTCATTAAAAATCCTTCAATGTGATTTTCTGGATTTTTTTTTTCTCATTTTGTCTCTCATAGTTGAGCTATACCTATGATGAAAATTGGAGACCTCTCTCATCTTTTAAGTGGGAGAACTTGCACAATTGGTGGCTGACTAAATACTTTTTTTCCCCACTGAAGTTTGCTAGAGAGCATTTGGATGATCCAGAAGAGGATTGGGAGAATGTCATATGGTCAGATGAAACCAAAATAGAACTTTTTGGTAAAAACTCAACTTGTCGTGTTTGGAGGAGAAAGAACACCATACCTACTGTGAAGCATGGGGGTGAAAACATTATACTTTGGGGCTGTTTTTCTGCAAAGGGACCAGGATGTCTGATCCGTGTAAAGGAAAGAATGAATGGAGCCATGTATCGTGAGATTTTGAGTGAAAACCTCCTTCCATCAGCAAGGGCATTGAAGATGAAACGTGGCTGGGTCTTTCAGCATGACAATGATCCCAAACACACTGCCCGGGCAACGAAGGAGTGGCTTCGTAAGAAGCATTTCAAGGTCCTGGAGTGGCCTAGCCAGTCTCCAGATCTCAACCCCATAGAAAATCTTTGGAGGGAGTTGAAAGTCCGTGTTGCCCAGCAACAGCCCCAAAACATTACTGCTCTAGAGGAGATCTGCATGGAGGAATGGGCCAAAATACAAGCAACAGTGTGTGAAAGCCTTGTGAAAACTTAGAGAAAACGTTTGACCTCTGTCATTGCCAACAAATTGTATATAACAAAGTATTGAGATGAACTTTTGTTATTGACCAAATACTTATTTTACCGAGGAATTTACCAATTAATTCATTAAAAATCCTTCAATGTGATTTTCTGGATTTTTTTTTTCTCATTTTGTCTCTCATAGTTGAGCTATACCTATGATGAAAATTGGAGACCTCTCTCATCTTTTAAGTGGGAGAACTTGCACAATTGGTGGCTGACTAAATACTTTTTTTCCCCACTGAAGTTTGCTAGAGAGCATTTGGATGATCCAGAAGAGGATTGGGAGAATGTCATATGGTCAGATGAAACCAAAATAGAACTTTTTGGTAAAAACTCAACTTGTCGTGTTTGGAGGAGAAAGAACACCATACCTACTGTGAAGCATGGGGGTGAAAACATTATACTTTGGGGCTGTTTTTCTGCAAAGGGACCAGGATGTCTGATCCGTGTAAAGGAAAGAATGAATGGAGCCATGTATCGTGAGATTTTGAGTGAAAACCTCCTTCCATCAGCAAGGGCATTGAAGATGAAACGTGGCTGGGTCTTTCAGCATGACAATGATCCCAAACACACTGCCCGGGCAACGAAGGAGTGGCTTCGTAAGAAGCATTTCAAGGTCCTGGAGTGGCCTAGCCAGTCTCCAGATCTCAACCCCATAGAAAATCTTTGGAGGGAGTTGAAAGTCCGTGTTGCCCAGCAACAGCCCCAAAACATTACTGCTCTAGAGGAGATCTGCATGGAGGAATGGGCCAAAATACAAGCAACAGTGTGTGAAAGCCTTGTGAAAACTTAGAGAAAACGTTTGACCTCTGTCATTGCCAACAAATTGTATATAACAAAGTATTGAGATGAACTTTTGTTATTGACCAAATACTTATTTTACCGAGGAATTTACCAATTAATTCATTAAAAATCCTTCAATGTGATTTTCTGGATTTTTTTTTTTTCTCATTTTGTCTCTCATAGTTGAGCTATACCTATGATGAAAATTGGAGACCTCTCTCATCTTTTAAGTGGGAGAACTTGCACAATTGGTGGCTGACTAAATACTTTTTTTCCCCACTGTAGCTTATAACACTTACCTGTCCACAACAGCAGTGTCGTTGGCGAACGTCTATTCCTCATTGTCAGACGAACATGACGCTGGTCCGCTTGTTACGTTTCGTGGTTCTGGTCACGCGACCCGGTCAAACCATGATTCCATGATTGCGGTTTTGGCGAATGATTTTTCAAAACAAATAAGAACAGTAGTAATAAAAAAAACACTGGCGAACGCTACTGTTACACACAGCGGCTTACACAAAACAGATTTTACGCACGCTTTCAATCGTCGAACTTCTCTGCTTCAATTGGCTCGTTGTATTCGCAATTATTGGTAGGCGGGTCCTTCTTGCTAGGTTTTCAGTCATTGATTCTTCAAGGTTTCAGAAACCCAATTCAAGGCTCTTATTAGTCGAATGAGAGGTCAATCAAATCTAAACCAATCAAAACACAATTGATTGTTGCAATCCTGGAATTTCCCCGTTGTGGGACTAATAAAGGCTTATCTTATCTTACACTCCTTTGGCTTTTTGTTCGTGGCTGTCTGTACTGGAAGAACGGAAATGCAGCTTTTTTTTTTTTTCATTGCGCACTGAGACGCACTAGGACGCACTAGGACGCAGAGACGTGACCGCCCGCGGTATCCCGGAGTGCAAGA
Organism: Pholidichthys leucotaenia; assembly: GCA_020510985.1. Lineage (NCBI taxonomy): Eukaryota > Metazoa > Chordata > Actinopteri > Cichliformes > Pholidichthyidae > Pholidichthys > Pholidichthys leucotaenia. Next base: position 68,843,242 of record CM035849.1, on the reverse strand, counting down.
CGTTAATTAGGCTTCAGATAAAATTAAAATAACTTCTTCCGGTCAAAAATAAATTTACAAACACTTAACATATCAGTGCAAGAATGTGAGCCTTCACTACACATACAGTGAAATATTTAAGCCAATTTAATTTATTTGAGATGATTATTGATCTTTTTTTTTTTTTTTTTTTTTTTTTTTTTTAAGTTTTTGTAAAGGGTATACAGGTCGTTACAGCAATGCAGTGTTTACATTTTCATCACATGTTCCCTTATTTTCTGATATCTGACAACATTGGAAGATTAATTCTTACAACACCCCTTATTTTTTTTTTTTTTTTTAAAGTGAAAGAAAAAGTGAAATTAAAGAGAAAAAAAAAACAAAACAAAAAACAAAAAAAAAACCAAACAAACCAGTAAAAAACAAACAAAAAGAAAAAGTAAGTAAATAAAGATAAAAGAGCATCTGAGTAGCATTGGAACAAAGAGCAGAACCATTATTGAAATGGTATTTGTCAAAGATTAGATCTAATGGAAGACACATATGCGGTCCAGGGTTGCCAAAAGTTCATGAACCCATCCATGTCCTGTCTCAGTGCGAATGTCAACTTTTCCATCGAGTAAATGTCTTGGATCACGTTAGTCCAATCTTCAGGTGTAGGACAGTCCTTCAACATCCATTTTTTAGTTAGAGCTTTTTTGCTTGCCAATATTAAAACATTGAATAAGTATTTTTCTCCTCGTCTTTCCAGTGAGTCCGGTAGTAAACCCAAATACAAAGTTACAAAAGAAAAGGGAACTGTAATTTTGAATATTTTCCCCAATATTGTCTGTACATTGGTCCAATATTGGTGGATAACTGGGCATGACCAAAACACATGAAAATGATTTGCAGTCTTTTCACCACACAAGCGCCAACAGTTCAATCCCTTATGGGTAAATTTGATTTGTGCAGGTGTTCTGAAAAATCTTGCCAAGTTTTTCCATCCAAATTCTCTCCACTGCAGGGATGAGGTACTTTTCCATTGCTGTTTATTTAGCTTTTCCCATATTTCCAGATGTAAAGTGAAATTCCCCTCTTTTTCCCATCTCTCTTTTATATAAGATGTGTTGTCTCCTTTTAAGTCTTGAAGACCTTGGTATATTTTAGAAATGTATCTGATCCCTGGGATCCCTTTATATGCCATTAAGAAGACCTTCAGAACACCTGACTGGGCCCTTTCCAAAACCTCCTTTTTAAGTATATTGTTTATGTGGTGTCTAAGCTGGAAGAACCTGTAAAGGTCTTGATTTATTAGGCCTTGTTTTTTCAAATCTTCAAAACTTCTTAAGATTTGCCCTTTAAAAAAATCGTAATATTTTATCAGCCCCTTCTCCTTCCACTTTTTAAATCTGGTGTCTGTTTTATTAGGAGTAAAGTCCTGATCATAGGCGATCCATTGCAGAAGTCGATAGGGCTCTTTAGTTTGATTCTCTCTGACTATCTTAAACCAAATTTTTAGCGGGGTCTCTATCCACGGGTTAGTGTTATTCAAAAGCTTAGGTAAGACATTGTTCCCTATTATCGCCTGTAGGGGGATGTCACTTGTTATTTGGCATTCGATCTCCTTCCATTGTGCAGAGTAGACTGGGTTACATATCTCTACTAAAGTTTTAATTTGTGCGGCTTTAAAGTAGTCCCTGATATTTGGCAGCGCGAGCCCACCTTTGTCTTTGTTTAGCTGTAGGGTTCTATATCTGATTCTAGGTCTCTTGCCCTGCCATATGAATCTTGAGATCCTTCTGTCCAGCTCCTGCCATGTTTTTTTGGGAGGTTCTACCGGTATTGTTTGGAAAAGGTACAGAAGACGTGGAAGTATATTCATTTTGACTGCTTCAATTCTTTGTGCAATACCCAAGAATGGTATCATATTCCATCTTGCTAGGTCAGATTTTATTTTTGTCACCAGTGGATCATAGTTTAGTGATATAATTTTGTTGAGTTGTTTCGGGATATTGACCCCCAGATATTTCATAGATTCCGACTCCCAGTTAGTTTTGAGTTTGCTTAGTGAATAATGATTTGGGTCATAGTTGAATGTTAAAACTTGGGTTTTATGCATATTTAATTTGTACCCCGATAAATCTCCATACTCTGAAAAAACTGAGGTTAGTTCTGGTAAAGAAGTGTCCGGCTGCCCTAGGTATATTAAAATGTCATCAGCAAAGAGTGCTATTTTATGTTCCTTCTGACCAAGTGTAATACCTTGAATTTTTTGGTTTTGTCTTATCCATTGGCTCAGAGGTTCTATGAAGATTGCAAAGAGCAGTGGAGACAGGGGGCAGCCCTGACGACATCCTCTTTCCAGTTCAAAAGATGATGATAAATTACCGTTAATCCTTATTTTAGCTGTTGGTTTTTTATATAATGCCTGTATAGTTCTAATGAAGTTGTTATGAAAATTGAAACTGGATAAGATTCTGTATAGAAAAGACCAGTCAACCGAATCGAATGCTTTTTCAGCATCTAATCCTAATATGACTGCATTTAAGTTATATTTTTTTATATGATGAATTATGTGTAAAGTGCGTCGAATGTTGTCTTGTGTCTGTCTTTGTCTTATAAAACCTGTTTGGTCTAAATGAATTAGGTCTGTCAGTATATTCTCTAACCTTTTGGCAAGGATAATGGTAAAAAGCTTATAGTCCTGATTTAGTACACTGATTGGTCTGTAGTTGGAGCACTCTAGTTTATCCTTTTCAGGTTTAGGTATAACTGCAATGACCCCTTCTCTCCAGGAGGGGGGGATTTCCCCTGTGTGGAGGACATAATTAAATGTTTTCAGGAGGAGAGGAGATAGTTGCTGTTTAAAGGTTTTGTACCACTCTGCTGTATAGCCATCAGCTCCTGGGGATTTGTTAGCTTTAAGTTTCATAATTGCTTTTTCCAATTCTTTAGAATGTATTTCTGACAGTAGTGTTTTATTTTGTGACTCCGTAAGTTGGGGAAGGTTTAATGTGTTTAGGAATGCCTCGGATGCGTTTTTATGTTTTTTGTGGGAGTATAAGTTCTTATAGTAATTCTCGAAGTTTTTAAGAATATCCTGAATTCTGAATTTTATTTCCTTTGATACTGGGTCTCTGATTTTGTAGATTGCTCTTTCTGTTTGATGTTTCCTCAATTTATAGGCTAGCAATTTTGCCGATTTACTGCCTGCTTCATAGTATTTTTGTTTCAGAAATGTAAGTTTCTTCTGGATTTCTATTGTGTAGATCTCATTTATTTGGTTTTTAATTTCCTTAATCTTGAGCGAGTCAGTAGAATGAGTGTTGCCTTTGTGTTCTTTTTCTAGGTTCCTAAGTTCTGACTCTAATGTGGATAGTTTTTCTTGTCTTAGTTTCTTTTGGGTTGCCAGTTTTGCAATAATCTTTCCTCTTATTACAGCTTTACATGCATCCCACAGTATTAAAGGGGATACTTCTCCATTATCGTTATCTTCCAAATATCTGAGAATATCTGACTCCAATTCATCTTTCAATGGTCCTTTCAGGACATTTGAATTTAACCTCCAAGAAAATGTATTATTTGTGTATTTTTGGATATTTAAGTCCATGTAGATCGGACTGTGGTCGGAGAGATCCATCAGTCCTATTTTACATGTTTTTACTCTACCAATGTCTCTATTAAACATAAAAAAATAGTCAATCCTTGAGTAAGATGAATGTGGAGTTGAGTAAAATGTATAGTCTTTTACACTGGGGTTGAGTTCCCTCCACACATCACAGATTCCCATTTCTTTTAGTAGCATCCGAGTCTTCCTGTTTTGGGTGTTATTTTGATGTGGGGAATTACCAGAAGCATCCCAGTATGGATTCAGTCTAAGATTGAAGTCCCCACCACATATCACTAAACCTTGAGCTTTAGTTATCATTAGGTCGAATACATTTTTATAAAATTTCCAGTTAGCCCCTGGGGGAGCATACACATTCAGCAGGGTGATATCTTCTCCCTCTAGCCGCCCAGTTACCAAACTGTATCTCCCTTCTTTATCTTTGTGTTCTGATTTTTTTTCAAATGTAATTTTGGTTGATATCAATGTCGCTACTCCCCTCCTCCTCCCTGATTTATATGAAGATGAAGAGATCATTTTAAACCCTTGTCTACTGAGTTTATTGTGTTCCACGTCTGTTAGGTGGGTTTCTTGTAAAAGTATTATTCCTGCTTTGTCTTTTTTCATTTTGCCTAGAATCTTGGATCTTTTAACTGGATTCAGGATCCCTTTTACATTATATGAAATTATTTTGGTTACACCCTGTTTCTCCATTGTGTTGTTTTGTTTAGTATAACTGTGTGGTGGCCCTCTTTTGTGCTACTCAGAAACTGAAAGAACATTAAAAACAAGAAAAACATTAAGAACATAGTGTAAAAAACTTTAAAACAAAAAACTGTCAAAAGAACTTCCGAGCTGAGGTCTTTTTAAAGACCCTGTAAGAGCCTTGATGGAGTGAAGGCCCTGAGGGAAATTCCTCAAACTCTGTTACGTGTTGAGGGCCCTCTCGTACCACTGAAAGTAGTCCCATGCTTTTAACGTGAGTTTCAGAACCCAATCCAAACTTGTAATGATTTTTTTTTTTTTTTCCTTTTATGCCTAAACCCTGTGAAATTGTGTGCACCCTCCCACCCCCATCACATCAAACATTCACGCAAAAAACAGTATTTGTTAGTATGAGCAGAACATGTGGATTATTGTCACATTTCTATTTTAACAAGTTTTTTTTTTTTTTTTATTACAAAGACTTATTTGTTTCAAATAATATGATTGTTCCATGAAATGTTTTACCACATGCTGAATATGCATCTCCTTTAATGTTTGTTACCTTGTATGAGGGGGGTTGGATGTGCGGATTGATTCAAGAGGAAGGGAAAAAAAAAAAAAAAGGTCGCTATTCCAACCTGAAAACGGATAGTTTATCCGCGACGCTCTGGTGCTGGGTTTCCCGCTGCTGGTCCGTGGATTTTGAGGGTCTTTGTGTTGTCCATGTTTGCGCTTTGATCTTCTCACTCGGGTCTGCTGCGGGTTTAAACACCGTTACCGGGAGCCCTCTTCTCGCCATGTCAGCTGTTGCTTCTTCCGCCGAATTATAGAGACACGTTTCATCGCCGTAGAAGACCCTTAACTTCGCAGGAAATGGTGTCTGAAAGCGCAATTTCTTCTCTCTTAACACCTTTTTCGCGTCATTGTATTCCCTGCGCTTTTTAAGGACCTCCGGGGCGTAATCGTGTTCCACGTAGACTTTTCTCTCCTGGTGCATAAATCCTTTTTTCTGCCAGGCCAGTCTTACAACCTCTTGTTTTATTTTGAAATTGGAAAATCTTACCAACACCGAACGTGGGGGCGCTTCCGCCGCCGGCCTAGCGGCTAATGAACGATGTGCCTTTTCTATCTTCAAGTCGGTGGTTTGTGGAATATCCAATTTCTCTCTTAGTAAGGATTCCACGCATTCTGCCATTGAGTTAAAACCATTTTCGGTTCCTTCTATCAGACCATGAATTCTTATGTTGTCTCTTCTTTGTTTTCCTTCTTGGTCGGTTAGCTTAGCCTCTATAGCTGCTTGTCTTTTGCGTAGGTCCAGCACAGAATCTTCGAGCACTTTTATTCGATCCTCTGTTTCCAAGATTCGGTTCTCGGCCTGGTCCACTCTGCTGTTTGTCCTTTTCAATTCTTCTCTGAATTCCCGAAATTCGGCCGTAACATCTCGGCGAAATCGTCGTAGTTCCTCAAATAGTGATTTCAGGCTAACCCTTTTGTTAGCTATCACCAGCTCCTCGTCTTCTGAACGGGGATCTTCCAGTTCAGATTCTCCGGCCGATACGTGTCCTAGCCTGGAGAATTTCAGTTTCTTCTGTTTTCCTTTAGACATGATGATTTTGTCTTTTGATTTTCACTCCTCCAAAAATCCGTTAAGTTTGATTTTCAAGGTGTTATCCTGGATTGAGTCTGAGAGCTTCAGTGTTAAGCTGCAGTCGCCATGGCGTCCAGACCGGAAGTCTATTGATCTTTTTTTAACTAAATTACAAATCATGGTATTCTAATTTACCGAGATGCACTAATATTCAGAATGAGGGTTGACATTACCACAACAATAATAGAGAATACGAAAAAGAGTAAGCTGCTCCTGTAATTCAAATTTAGCATATTAGCCAGTATAACGGGAAGCACCTCAGCTGTCAGCAGCCATTGTCCAAGAGAGATTATTGTCCAACAGCAGGTAAACTATTTAAACAGCATGTACTAATAGTGTGGTCAGTTTTCTAAAACTGAGAGAGTCGTTCATTGAAAACAAGAAGCGCTAACCTTACCGATGCAGTCTGCTGGCAGGTGGCCGGAGACGGGAACAGAGAGGAGGAGGGAAAGGATGCATCGCAGTAGTGCAGCTGTGATATGACAACACTAATTTACAGTCTACATTTAACTTGTTTCATTTATTTCCCAAATACCTATTCTGTGGATTTTCATCTGGGAGCAGCAGCTACAACTGTGTTATTCTCTCCGGCAGCAAGCTGGAAATGTGCGATATGGTTTTGCATGTTTGTCGTGTTTCCAAAATATTTTAGTTTAGTCTGACAGAGCTTACATACAGTGTGGGTCTTGTCCAAGTCTTTTTTTTTCCCCTTCGACTTTATAAAAGCGAGAGTATTGCTATACATTTGCCAACCATATACTCCGCTGCACCATTTTGGGTTTTTTTTTCACGCCATAAAGAGTCGGGGCAGGTACAGGCATTGACTTTTTTGTTCCGGACAAATTAATTGCGTTGTTGATAATATTTAATAATTGGAATCTTGACATTTGTGCATCGATTCATAATCATTCACATCCACATTGAGATGCATCAGAAAAATTATTTCTCCCACCCCGATTAATATGTTAGCCAGCAGAAGTGAAACGGCGCAGCCATCATCCAAGAGAGATTATTGTCTGACAAGTAAACTAACATAAACAGCACATGCAGTTTAGATAGATAGATAGATAGATGTACTTTATTGATCCCAAACTGGGAAATTACAGTGTAACAGCAGCATGACAGTTGACAGCCAAACAACAGAAACACACACGACAGACAAAGGGATTACCCATGGAAAGTAAAAAAGAAACTAACACGACTATAGAACCTATATACATCATAGCTTAATATATGATGATGACCCGTATAAACACATGAATCATCCCATTGCACAAAGAAGGACTATCAGGAGCAGAGTGAAATGTGAGGTACCAGTTAGTCTGTAAGATACAGTGTGGCAGCATAGCTATGAGCAGAATACAACATCATAGTGCGTTATTGTACAGTGAAATTGCATGTGGCAGGAAAGATTTCCTGTACCTGGCCATTCGACAATGAAGCTGTAGTAGTCTACTGGAGAAAGTGCTTCGCTGCCTACCTAGTGTGTGGTGGAGGAGGTGATCAGGATTGTTCATGATGGATCACAGTTTATTTAGTGTTCTCCTCTCCACCACTGTCTCAAAGGTCTCCGGTCTGAGACCAATTACAGAGCCAGCCCTCTTGATAATCTTGTCAAGACTGTTGGTATCTCTGGCCCTGATACTGCTACCCCAACAGACCGCAGCAAAAAAGATGGCGCTGGCGACAACAGTCTGATAGAAAAGCTCCAGCATCCTGCTGCACACGTTGAAGGATCTCAGTTTTCTCAGGAAATAGAGTCTGCTCATCCCCTTCTTGTGCGCAGCATCGGTGTTGGATCTCCAGTCCAACCCGCTACTGATCCTGACACCCAGATATTTGTAGTCTTCAACCACTCCCACATCCTCCCCCCTAATCTGCAGTGGCTGAGAAGGAGCCTTCCTCTTCCTGAAGTCAATCACCATCTCCCTGGTCTTGCTGACATTCAACCTCAGGTGATTCTGCTCCGTCCACTCCACAAATCTGTCTACCAGTGCCCTCTACTCCCCCTCCTCTCCTCCTCTTATACACCCCACAACAGCTGAGTCATCTGAGTCACCCCCACAGCCTACAGACAAGCAGAGCGCTCAGCTGGAGCAATTAACAGAACAGTGAGATGTATGGACTGTTATCAATTGGTGGAGAGGAATTCCGGCCAGTAATCCTGCTATTGTTATGTGTGACTCTCAAATGCAAATGTCTTCCTGTCAGTAATCCTCCTATTGATGTGTGTGACTGTCAAATGCAAATGTCCATGCTTACTGCTGTGCATGTATTGTCTGTAGCTGGGTATTTAAGTGAGCTGCATATCGCTTGCTCGCTCTCTTACTGCTCATCTGACTACACGCATTCCCTGTCTGCTCACGAGAGCCTGAGGGCTCGCTCCAGTATGCTTATACAGTGCTGGAGTGAGTTCTGTGATGGCGATGAATAAAACCCACTTTTAAACTCCAGTCTGCCGTGCCTTATTTCATCATCGCTACACTGGACTAAAATTAGTCTCAGATTAAACTGAGTTTAATCAGTTTTCTAAAGCTGGGACAATCGTTCATTGAGACAGCACTAACTTTATTTGCTAACCTTACCATTGTGGTGTTTATAAGTGGCCAAACTTCAATCATTCATTACCGAGATGGAGCCCAGCAGAAGCCCGCTGGCTGGCGGCTGAGCCGGTGGAGGGAGAAGGGGGAGGCAGATGGATGCATCGCTGTAGTGCTGCTGTGATAATGACAACTCTGCTTTATAGAGTTTGCATTTAACTTGTTTCATTTGTTTATTTTTGGTAAAATGCTCCCATACTTTGGAAAGTTTTGGCCTCTTCTCTGTGATTTTCTCTCTTCTGTGTCGCCATGATGTACATCTCTCCTTCTTCACTGGAACAGTTAAACTGAACGTTTCCACGGCATGCATATAAACTTAAAAATTAAACAATTCATCGACAATAAAAATCTGCGTTAACATATTTTTATGATTGATGTCGTCACTAACGTCAACCCTAATTGTGGCAGCCCTACTACCTACCATTACTGTTACAGTAGGAATGGGTGATGTGGCCAAAAAATGATATGACGATATTTTTGAGAATTTCCATGGAGTGGCTGTTTTTCTTTCTGTGCCATGTTTGTTTTACCGTAACCATAAAAACACATAACTTGCATGAACAGCATAACGTCATTATGCAGTCAGATGAGATTAGCGTGATATTCAGTTTTACTCCGGGATCAGATTTTATACTGGTATTATCATGAGCAATATGATATGGTACACGTCTAATTTCAGTATATCTGTGTGTTACACATCGAGAATACAACACGTTCCAAATTATTATGCAAATAGGATTTTAGTGCCATAAACATTCAGTTTTTTGTTTTTCAGTTAAACTCATGGATGAGGGTTTCCTCTGGTAACATTTCTCTGTGGCGGCCCACCTCCCTAAGGAATTATGCCACTGCACCTATAATATATTAATTTAAGAAAAATTAAATATGAAAGAAATGCTCCGCAAGCGTGCACACGAACAATGTGCATGACTGTCAGCTGCGCGGAAGTGCCCCGCTCACTTGGCACCTGCGTGACTGTTTCTGCAGGCAGAGAGTGTCTCTCTTGTGTTGCTGTCCGAGAGCAGCATGAGCTTATTAAAGTACTTTAAACGCAGATAAAAGTACAAGAGATAAGCAGTGGAGGCATTTATGGTGGTTTTAACCCGCTGGTAACCGGAACAACAATGAGGAGTCGCTTAGCTAACAGGTCTGGTTAGGCTTCATTGCAGGGAAAGGCAAGAGTGACTGATGAATCACTGAGGGTTTACTTAACCAGCTACGACAATATTAACTAATAATTTATGTTCACTATTATGTACCTGGCAAGTTAACCTGTTGCACTTCGGTGTACCACAGGCGGGCACGTCTCTGCGTCCTAGAGTGCACGAGGGCGCCCTAGTACGTACACTGTGCGTCCTAGGGCGCACTTAAGAAAAAAAAACCCCTGTATTTCCGTTCTTCCACTACAGACACAGCCGCGAACAGAAAGCCAAAGGAGTGCTTTGATTGGTTTAGATTTGATTGACCTCTCATTCAACTAATAAGAGCCTTGAATTGGGTTTCTGAAACCTTGAAGAACCAATGACTGAAAACCTAGCAAGAAGGACCCACCTACCAACGGCTGCGAATACAGCCAGCCAATTGAAGCACAGAAGTTCGAAAGCTGTTTTGTGTAAGGCTGGGTGAAGAGAGACTGACTGCTGCAGCAGATGAAAAAAGGACCCGCAGGAAGAACCGCCACAGACCCAGCAGCACGGAGACCACCCAGAAGTGCGACCTGTGTGACAGAGACTGCCATTCGTGCATTGGCCTGTTCAGCCACAGGCGGTGCTGTCCCAGCAGAGTAGACGTTTAGGATTCTCTTCCGTGGTCATCATAGACCGACGGAGGCCGACAATGAAGGCTGGGTGACACACACGCGTTCGCCAGTCTTTTTTTATTACTACTGTTATTTGTTTTGAAAAATCGTTCGCCAAAACCGCAATCATGGAAGCGCAAATCCGCAATAATAGAATTATGTTTTGACCGGGTCGCATGACCAGAACCACGAGTCCGTAAAAAGCAGACCAGCTTCATGTTCGTCTGACAATGAGGAAGAGAAGTTCGCCAGCTACGCTGCTGTTGTGAACAGGTAAGTGTTATAAGCTAAATTATTCTTTATCCCTGAAAATTGTAATCAAAAATGACTTTTGACCGATCGGTAAATTACAACTGTGCGTAGTAGACCGCGGTACACGGTTCGTGCGCCACGTCCGGACCGTGAAGGCCCCCCCCCCCCCCCCCACGGGGACCGCGGGGACTGTGCGCCGCGGTCGCCACATGACTGTTCCGTCATGTATCGATGGCCGATGTCCGTCCTCTGTAGCGGGGGGTGGGGGGGGTGAGAGTTGTTATCTTCTACATTACAAATATTTTAGAATAATTTTTAGTGCACTGTAGGTTATTTTTTCTTGTAAAAAAAAAAAAAGGCCACACATTTTTTACGTGGCATGCTTCTTTGTGTGTGGGGGCTTGTTTGTTCATTCATTCATGAATGAATGAATAAACAACCCCCCCCCCCCCCCCACACACACACACACAGCCCTGAGTGTCACCTTTTCATTAGAGCCCAAGATGAAGCTTCTACGTTTTTCCAAACTGTGCCATTTGGCACAATTTGGCACAGTTCAAAAACACCTGTGAACTACCTGAGAACAAAGCTGTGTAATATATTCATTTTTTGTGGTATTGTTACAAAATTTTGGCCTCAGCTGGATAACACTTGGTTCTACATTTCTGTTGCATTTTCCAGCCCGGATCTGAAGCTGTGTGTTATTTGCAAGCATTTGTATCCAAAAAAACACCCAGGCGAAATTTATTTTCTTCAAGTTCAGTATGTTTAGATGACTGTTACTCAGTGGCAGGAGCACTTAGAGAGATTATGACTGTTTTGCCAAGGGTTCATATTAAATGCAGAACTAAAACGAGTAGAAAATAAATAAATAAATGCTTAAATTCAGCGGGTCGTCTCATCTGATCTGAGCTCGTAACGGCCGATGATTCTAAAACTATGCGATCTGGATCAATATTGGCTGAGCCTGGAGTACCCGGATGTGCAGTGGCTTTCGGGATATTCAAATTCAATTTCAAACTCAGGGTTCATATTAAATGCAGAACTAAAACGAGTAGAAAATAAATAAATAAATGCTTAAATTCAGTGGCTTGTCTCGTCTGATCTGAGCTCGTAACGGCCCCGAGACGGGCTGGGCTCCTCCCTCGCCGCAGGAGCAGCAGAGAGAGAGAGCAGCAGAGCAGAGGAGCAGACACTCGGCGCTCTTGTAACAACAAAAACATACAATGCGATATGGATATCGCAACATGGCGGAATGTAAAGCCTTTGGATGTCTCAATAATAAGCGAAAAAACAAAGATAAACACTTCTTTTGTGTACCCAAACCCAGCTCACCTTGTCAGAAGATGGGAGTGGAAAAGTGATCTCGGAACAGGGCACAGACGAATCCTTTCAGACGAAATTGCGTTGTGTGTGAGGACCACTTCGTCACTTTAACCCTCAGAAGACCTTTCTGGCTCAAACCCATAGCCATGTTGGACGAATTCTTCCCCAGAGTCCGACAATTCAGCCATAATAGAATAAAAACACTCACAAAAGCACCCTAGTCTCTCATACAGGCGGAGCATTGACTGTTGAGTATCAACGAAGTGACGTCACATCCGCATGTGTCATGGCTGCGCTCAGAGTTTTCATTGGCTGGCCATGCTTGCGGTCGTATTTGCATATTTCTATATCTGGTGGTATTTGGCTGGCAATAATTATTTAACCAAATAACAAATAATTTGCCTAATGTTTTCAAGTTGAATGCGTTTAGGCGACCACCACAGGTACCCTTTAATTTTTATAACCGTTTCCTCCCAAGCGCAGCGCGGCTCATGCAACCATTGTACGCGGCACTTAAAAAAACAAAAACCCACAAGAAAAATCGAATGGTCTCCCGAGCGGGAGCGCGCATTCTCCCAAGTCAAATCAGCCCTGGCAAACGCGGTTTTGTTGGCACAGCCGGTGCCAACGGCCCGCATGGCGCTCACCACGGATGCTTCCGATTTAGCGGTGGGGGCGGTTGTTGAGCAGTTTGTAGCAGGGAACTGGCAGCCGCTCGTGTTTTTCAGCAGAACCTTGTGCGATAGCGAGCGAAAATACAGCGCGTTCGACAGGGAGCTGTTGGCCCTACATTTGGCCATCCGCCATTTCCAGTTCTGGCTGGAGGAGCACCGTTTCACTGCGTTTGTCGACCACAAACCACTAACGTTTGCGATGGCCAAGATTTCAGAACCTTGGTCGGGCCGGCAACAAAGACAGCTGGCCGCGATATCGGAGTTCACCACCGATATCCAGCATGTCGCGGGCAAACAATGTAGTGGCAGACTGTCTTTCGCGTGCTGTAGCAGCGCCAGGCCCCGTGGGGGCAGACTCAGCAGCCGTGGCCGCGGGCCAGGGTAGCGGTGCGGAAGCGCACGCAGCCCCGGTCCGCGTAGGTTTAGATTATGCAGCCATGGCCGCGGAGCAGGTTAGCGATGCGGATGTGCGCGCGCTCCAGTCTGGACCAACAGGGTTAAGGCTGGAGCACAGGGTGCAGCAAATAGGTATGCCCCCCCTAATCTGCGATGTCTCCACAGGGCGGCCTCGCCCCGTGGTTCCAGCTGCGTGGCGCCGCCGCGTTTTTGACTTGGCCATTCTCTGGCGCACCCGGGGGTGCGCGCATCAATTAAGATGGTGGGGGAGAAATTTGTTTGGCCGGGGTTGCGCAAACAGGTCAAGGAGTGGGCAGCAGCCTGCGTAGCGTGTCAGTGAGCCAAAATACACAAGCACACTAGAGCTCCTTTGGAGCCTTTTCACATTCCGGCTAAGTGTTTTGATCATGTGCATGTTGACTTGGTGGGCCCTCTGCCGTTGTCGCAGGGGTGCACACACCTTTTGACGATGGTGGACCGCACACGCGTTGGCCAGAGTGGTTCCTCTGGCGTCAACCACAGCAGAAGAAGTTGCACGCGCGTTTTTAACAGCTTGGGTTGCGTGTTTTGGAGTTCCGTCGGACATAACGTCCGACAGAGGTCCCCAATTTGTTTCTGAACTCTGGTCATCGATGGCCCACAGCCTAGGGGTGAAGATTCACCGCACTACCGCGTATAACCCCCAGGCTAACGGTTTATGCGAACGCTTTCATAGGTCATTGAAAGCAGCCCTCAGAGCATCTCTTACGGATACAAATTGGGTAGATAAACTTCCATGGGTTTTATTGGGGTTGCGTTCTGCACCTAAAGAGGATTTGCAGGCCTCACCAGCTGAATTGGTTTTTGCACAACCCCTCCGTTTGCCAGGGGAATTCCTTCCCGACAACCCTGTGCCAAATTGCCCCCCTGCTCAGCTGTTGCAGAGCGGCACAGGATCAAACACCCTTCTGGCCCAGTGCATCACAGTTCCCACGCGATTTTGTGCCGAAGGCTTTAAAAAATGCGGAGTTTGTTTTGTTAGACATGATGCTCAACGACCAGGTTTGCGCCCCCCGTATGATGGCCCTTTCAGAGTGCTGGAAACAGGGGAGAAGCATTTTCTGCTCGATTTAGGAGACAGGAAGGAGTTGATTTGTATAAACAGACTCAAACCCGCTTTTGTTCTGGCTGATGAACCGGTGCAGTTGGCGAAGGCCCCCCACCATGGCAGGCCTCCGAGAAGACATTCTCCAGACCCCCCACAGAGATGTGCTAACAGTTCTAATCCACAGGTGCAGGAAGACGCTGCAGAAGCAGCGAAGCCGGCTTACAGCAGGCACGGCAGGAGGTTGAGACCTAGGCGACTGGTGGATTGATTTCTTTTTTTGACATGTGGTAATGCTTTTATGTCATGCATCTCTACTTATGTTTTGTCCCATAGCAGACGTTTGGGGGGGTCATGTGGCACATATGTTGGGTCCATATTTTCCACAGTTGTATTGCTATATGTGTATTGTGTGCTTCACGTCTCGAGGGACAAAGAGTCTGAGCCTACAGGAGATATCGAGGAGGTGTGAAGTCTGGCCTTTGTCTCAGAGGGATGCCCTAGAGGGATTTCCAGATCATCGGAGAATAGAGGACAATGGTGAAAGATCAAAGGGTTACATTGTGACTGGGATTAAGTACCATGTGACTGTATGTTTGCTAAAGCACCATGTGACTTGAGTTTCGATGTTCCTGAGTATAAGAGTGTGATGTGATTTTGATCAGCCTCTTTTCTTGTTGAGAGATTGTTAGAGAATGTGTTCTGATAATTAAGCTGAACCTGAGAAATAAACTCAGCCTCATCCTTGAGCACATCCTCTACAATAGAAATATTATAACAGAAATAACTGCATATTTGGTCATTTAAGTTAATTTATTTCTTTAAATATAATTTTAATAGTTATATTTCTTTGAATTCAGAATTATTGTTCTGTTCTGGCTCTACCAAATTATGGTCAAAAGTTTAAATTGTATGAGGAAAAAAAGTAAAAAAAATTGCTACATTCTTTTTCAAATTTATTAAAAAAAAACAGTAATTTTGTAATAATCTGCCTTTGTCCATCGGACAGGGCCTCTTGACTGTCCAGTTTTAAAACTCCTCTTAAAACCCATTTTTATTCTCTGGCTTTTGACCCAGTTTGAACATTGATTTTATTTGTCTTATTGTCACTATTGTTTTGCTTGTGCTGTTTGTACTTTAGCTGTATTTTATTGTTTTTATATTTTATTCATCGTTGATGTACAGCACTCTGTGTCAACTGTCAAATGTAAAAGAAAAGTCATAATTTTACAAGAGAAAATTACAAATTTGAGGAAAATGGTTGCAAATTTAGATAAATTTACAGAGGAAAAGTAGAAAACTATAAGAAAAGTGTTATAAATTTTGGAGAAAAACCTCAGACCTTCAAGACTTAAGTCATTACTCAGGTTTTTTAAGTAGGTGCTCTTTGTACCCTTAACAACTAGAAATTTTTGGTTGTCTACTTTTAATTATTAATTTCAAAGCACTGCTTTTACATGAGTAGAATTCTCAGACACCTGTCATAATTAGTTTGCCAGGTGAGCCCAATTAAAGGAAAACTTCTTAAGAAGGATGTTCCACATTATTAAGCATGCCACAGGTTTCAAGCAATATGGGAAAGAAGAAGGATCTCTCTGCTGCCGAAAAGCATCAAATGGTGCAATGGACATGGTATGAAAACATTAGATATTTCACGAAAACTTAAGCGTGTAAGGGAAATATATGAAATTAATAAATATGATCAGGTATAAATTATTTAATTTATATTGATGTATTGGAATCTGAGATCGAATCTCGTTTCATATACACTAGAAAAGTTAACACTCGCAGGGGCACCAGCTTCTATCTTTAAGAAGCAATTTTAATTTTAATTTCACTTTATACCTGTTTAATCACTCAATAAATTAATTAATAATCAGTCTCAAAAATTTTCCGTGAATTCGATACCTGTGCTTGAAACAGACTCAAAATGAAATAAATTCTCAACAACTTCTCTCATTTTCACATATTTATTAAATGAAATGATTAACAGACATTGCAGTAATTTCATTAATCATAAAATCAATCTTGTAAATGATAGATTAACGATGTCAATATTTTCGGAACCAGGGTTAAACTGAGAAATGAATTTCTATCTGTTTGAGTTAACAGATTATGGAAACAACGCAAATTTATGGAGAAAGTTTACTAATTATATGAAAAGTCTTGGATTAATCTTAAGAAAATAAAAACGGAATTTTAATGAAAAGAAGAGTTATGTTAAGGGCTTCTTAATTTGCATCTGATTAGATACACAAATTATTACCGAACCTCAGACGTTTAATTCAGCAGATGAATTAAAGTTTGCAGCTCACGTGATTCCTCGATGATCTGGTCAACGTTCTTTAGTCATCCTCATGAAGTTTTGATGTGTTGTTCAGGGGCAAAACCCAGAATGTTTGTCCCGCAAATATTCTTGACGATGAATGAGATCGGATGTTTGATCTCAATGGTTGAAATCCTGCAGAAGCGCGCTGATTCCTCAGCTGCGCATGATGTGGGGAGCTGCGTCTTCTCAGAGGCCTTCGATAATAATTAATTAAAGATATCTAATCCGATCTCAAATTAAAGAGTTTCGGACTTTAGATAAAAATAATAGCTTCTGGTGTGTGATTGGTCAAGAAAAATATTATAAAAATAAAGTCAAGATTAAAACTTACATTAAAATTAAAACAAACGGTGGTTTTACAGAAAGTTTAACAAAGAAAAAAAAAAGAGATAAATAAAAATTGAAGTTTAACTCCGATTAAGAATTGAGCTCAAAGAAATAGGAATTCCTAGGCATTTAAGAGGAAAAGGAAAAAGCATTAAAATACAAAGTAACATAAACAAATACGAATTATCTGCTCTGTGTTCAGAAAAGCGACACGTGGTAGAAGTCTTTGTTCATTCAGGCAGTCCTTTGTTCTTCCCAAAGTCCATTCTTGCTGTGTGTAGACAATAGACAAAAGAGAGAGACGAACGGAGGCAAAAGAGCGAGTCCAAAAGAGGCGAAAGAGCGTGCCGAAAGAGAAAAGCCCAAAAAAAAAAAGGCGAAGCAGGGGGTCTTCCTCCTTTTATAAGGTTCTGTCGAGCTTTCGCGGGCTTCCAGGTTGACCGAATCTCAGCCAATGAGCATCCTTCGTGGGCGGGCGTGACGAACTTTAGTCCAATGACAGGCTTGGTCTGCGAGGGACCAATAGAGGAGAAGCTGGAGGCTCGGTGAAGGACTGGGTGAAATTGGATATCGGTCCACAGGAATACACACAATTTTTTTTTTTTTGGATCTGTGTAGGCCGTGAAGGGCTCCTCAGGTCTGTTGCATGTTTATGGGGCAATAAAGGGGCGCAGGAGGAAATAGGTTGAATTCTTTTAGACTGGTTTTAGCAAAGGAATGGGGTTTCAGCTGTGGCCTGGGGGAGAAAATCAGGTCTTGACTGTCTTACTCCTGGGTGAAACAAAATGTCTTTAAGCAGAAGAATAATTATTGCTGAGCCAAAGTGAGATGATGCTACAAGCGTGATCATCATACTGTGAAGAAATTTGTGGCTGATTCAGAGCACAGACGGGTTTGTGCAGATAAAGTCATAATGAGGAAGGTTTCTGCCAGGCAAATTCATCAGATTAAGAGAGCAGGTGCTAAAATTCCATTACACCACGTTCCAAATTATTATGTAAATTATATTTGTCTCTAATTGTCCTAAATAGTCAATGCAAATGACAGTCAATATAATTTTCAAGTCATCAACTGTTAGAGCATAATTCAAATTTTATTGGACAAACCTCCCAATGATAACTTTTTTTTTTTTTTTCAAAATAAAAACACTCAAAATGCATTGTTCCAAATTATTATGCACAGCAGAGTTTCAAACATTGTATTGGTTATAAAGAACTAAAAATGGGTCATTTGTTGAATTTGCAGTATTAGGAGGTCATATTTACTGAAATCAAAAAGCTATTTCAATCAAAAACATCTGAACAGGCCAGGTTATATGTTAACATACTAGGTCCCCTTATTTGATACAACCTTCACAATTCTTGCATCTGTTGGAACTTGTGAGTTTTTGGAGAGTTTCTGCTTGATTTCTTTGCAAGATGTCAGAATAGCCTCCCACAGCTGCTGTTTTGACATGAACTGCCTCCCACCCTCATAGATCTTTTTTTGAGGATGCTCCCAAGGTTCTCAATAGGGTTGAGGTCAGGGGAGGATGGGGCCACACCATGAGTTTCTCTCCTTTTATGCCTATAGCAGACAATGACACAGAGTTATTCTTTGCAGCATGAGATGGTACATTGTCATGCATGAAGATAATTTTGCTACGGGAGGCACAGCTCTTCTTTTTGTACCATGGAAGAAAATGGTCAGTCAAAAAATCTATACTTTGCTGAGGTCATTTTCACACCTTCAGGGACCCTAAAGGGGCCTACCAGCTCTCGTCCCATGATTCCAGCCCAAAACATGACTCTGCCACCTCCTTGCTGACGTCGTAGCCTTGTTGGGACATGGTGGCCATTCAGCCAGCAGAAACTCTCCAAAAACTCACAAGTTCAGTGGATGCAACATTGTGAAGGTTATATCAAAGAAGGGTCCTGTGTTTAACATGTAACTTGGCCAGTTGATGTTTTTGATTGAAATAGCTTTTGATTTCAGTAAATATGGTCTCCTAATGCTGCAAGTTCAGCAAATGACCATTTTCAGTTCTTTACAACCAATAAAATAGTTTTGAAACTCTGTTAATAATTTGGAACATGCATTTGAGTTTTTTTATTATTATTTTTTGCAAAAAAAATAGTTATCATTGGAGGTTTGTTCAATAAAATTTGAATTATGCTCGAACGGTTGACTTGAAAATTATATTGACTGTCATTTGCATCGACTATTTAGGAATGTCAGAGACAAATATCATTTGCATAATAATTTGGAATGTGGTGTAGAACACCATCATGTGTTCAAACAGCTCCTTTTTTCTATGTATATTCATATGTTTATATGTTGTGTAACATTTCCTCTCCCCCTTTTAAGTTTGTTGAAAGGTCGGGACAGCGATGGTTTCCCCCGTTTATCAAGAGAAGTTCATCAGAGAGTGTATCCGCAAGTTCCCCTACTGCGACGCAACTCTGCTGCAGCAGCTGGTGCGGAGTATCGCTCCAGTGGAGATTGTGAGTTCACTGATTGTTGCCCAGAGTGATTATTGTTAAAGTAGTTTACTTAAATTTAAATAAATGAATTCATCAAACTAGATTTACAATTTTGTCTTAAATCATTAAATTTAAGTCTTATCTGAATCTAAAGCCATGCGTGTTTGCATTTTTCCATTGTGCGATAGCTGATCGGTTTCTTTTTTCTCCAAACATTGTTGCAGGGTAACGACCCCACGGCTCTGTCAGTGCTGACTCAGGCCATCACAGCCAGGTCGGTTTTATGGACGCAGAATTCTGCACGGCCTGTGGGGAGAAAGAGCCGAGAAGAGGTGTTTCTGTCTGTAAAATGGTAATTATTAAAACTAGAATTGGCAGTCTGTTCTATAAAATAATCCTATTTAGAGTGCTCTAGATGTCTCCTTCTGGCACTATTATACCGTGTTTCCAAATTATTATGCAAATAGGATTTAGTGTCATAAACATTCAATTTTTTTTGTTTTCAGTTAAATTTATGGATGGTATTGTGTCTCAGGGCTCTTTGGATCACTGATATCAATCTCAGACACCTGTCAAATATTAGTTTTCCAGGTGAGCACAATTAAAGGAAAACTACTTAAGAAGGATGCTCCACATTATTAAGCATGCCACAGGTTTCAAGCAATATGGGAAAGAAAAAGGATCTCTGCTGCCGAAAAGCATCAAATAGTGCAATGCCTTGGACAAGGTATGAAAACATTAGATATTCCACAAAAACTTAAGCGTGATCATCGTACTGTGAAGAAATTTGTGGCTGATTCAGAGCACAGACGGGTTTGTGCAGATAAAAAGCTTAATGAGGAATGTTTCTGCCAGACAAATTCATCAGATTAAGAGAGCAGCTGCTAAAATTCCATTACAAAGCAGCAAACAGGTATTTGAAGCTGGCTGTGCCTCTGGAGTCCTACAAACCTCAAGGTATAGGATCCTCCAGAGGCTTGGCAGTTGTGCATAAATGTACTATGTCGGCCACCCCTAACCAATGCTCACAAGCAGAAATGGTTGCAGTGGCCCAGAAATACATGAAGAGTAATTTTCAAACAGTCTTGTTTACTGATGTAGCATGATCAACTG
The DNA here is from genome assembly GCA_020510985.1 of Pholidichthys leucotaenia. Taxonomy (NCBI): domain Eukaryota; kingdom Metazoa; phylum Chordata; class Actinopteri; order Cichliformes; family Pholidichthyidae; genus Pholidichthys; species Pholidichthys leucotaenia. The sequence continues at coordinate 68,822,960 of CM035849.1, read as the reverse complement.
ATTCAAATCAGTAAAGTATTTTTTGCTGAGGAAAAGCTGTTTCACCCAATGCCCACGCAATCTGAACACCCACAGCTGGATTTCAAGCACAGGTATACAGTACATCTGAACAGTTTGTGACCCGGCAAAATTTAAACCGACTGATTGCCAGATACGTTGTTACAGAATGAAGATGTGATAACAGTCATTTTCCATCAGACAGCTGAGACTGTGAGTCGCTGAAGTTAAAACACATTTACTTGCTACCTGGATAAAGATTATTCAAAAATGGATTTGCTCTCCAAAAGGAATTTGAGAGACTGGATCATGTCTCTGTCACAGCAGATGTTTAGACTGTGGATAAAGGATATTTTCTTTGGATCACTGCACATCGGATCAAATCCATAATATAAAGGTAAGATGACCGTTGACAGCTTTATGCAGTGTTGCCAAGTCACTCTTTTGGAGTGATTCCCACTTTTTTCCCCTCTGTTTGAGTCCACAAACCCTATTTCTCACTCCAAAATGAGGAAATTACTGGCAGTTCCGTGTTGATTTTCTTCAGATTTTTCCCACAATAAGAGCTCTCAAAGCAGGGTAAAGCAGACTGAACTGTTCTAAAAGCTCTGTTTTTCAGCCTGACATTACAAGCCCGTAATGTAATCCATTAATTAAATTATCTTGCTATGTGTGCAAAATGATTTAAGTATGTATTTAAAAGGTAACGGGAAAGTTACTTTTCCAAGTAACTAGTTACTTTAAATCATGCAGGTAGATTGAGTAAGTAACTTAGTTGCTTTTGAAAAGAAGCAGTGTTGGTAGTAAAGCGCTACAAAATTAACCCTGGTTACAAGTAACACGCGTTACTGTAAACGCCGCTACTTTTGCAGTAACGTCCTGTGTTAACGAAGTTACTGTGTGTAAAATTCAGTAATGCGTTACAGTTACTGAAATTTGATCAGATGCGTTACTCGTGCTGCTTGTTTTATTAATATGGGGATAGATATTTTTAGCGCAAATAAACTGACCCTACCATAGTCTGGGCACAGCTGTCAGTCTCCTCCCGGGCGGTCAGTTTCCTGTCCTGCCCCAGTTCACGCCACAGCCCGGTAGGATGAAATGCCGTGGCGGTGGTGACTGTCCATATTGGGCCCTGATCACCTGTTGTCCGAGCGGTAAGCAACCCCTAACAGCTTCTATCTCTGTGGTTACACATGAGTATTTTTGAGCAGGAAGCTTGCATTTAATGTCCGCATTAAATGCATTTAAAGTTTTCTTACGCACAGAGAAGAAGTGACTCTGATTTGTTGCAGTAAAGAACAGCTTCTAAGCGGTGACCTTTCATTTATCTGTGCTTTCTGTTTTATTTTATCTCATTCATTTACATGCTGCAGGGATGGCAATTTTCCGCCGATCTGCGGATTTCCGACGATTTATTTTCAAATTGATCATTTCTGTGAATCGTCTAAATCCGTTGAGAAAATTTTAGGGGGGGTAAGGTACCTTATTGTTACCGATTTTAGCGAAAATCAACACGATTACATAAGCGCTCGGCACTTCCCCGGGTCAAGTCTCCGGCGATAACCCGGATGTTTTGTACTCAAGCTACTGCTGTATTGTAAACAGCCCTGCGATTGGATAGTTGCAAACGATTGGACCAATCAAATGGCTTGTTGTATGCTTTGTCAAAAATTCATGGCGGCGTGTTCGTCAGGGATGTGATTTTTCACATCCCTGACTAATTCGCGGAATTCCGCTTTTTTTTTTTTTAATCTTCCAGGAAAATAAAGTACATTAAGTACGTTAGCGGCTTGTGGTCCACGAACGCAGTGAAGGTGCTCCCTTTCAGCCAGAACTGGAAGTGGCGTATGGCCAGGTGGAGAGCCAGTAACTCTCTGTCGAACACGCTGTATTTACCCTCACTGTCGTGCAAAGACCTGCTAAAAAAGGTGAGCGGCTGCCAAGAACCGGCAACGCATTGCTCCACGATGGCCCCATGTCCATGTCTGAGGCGTCGGTAGTGAGCGCTATCCGAGCCACCGGGTCTGGGTGCGCCAGTAGTGCAGCGTTTGCCAGAGCTGTTTTGACCTCAGAGAACGCCTGCTCCCGCTCAGGAGTCCAGTCGACTCTGTCCGCCGGTTTCCGTTTCTTGAGTGCGGCGTACAACGGCTGTATGAGCTGGGCTGCGCGAGGGAGGAAACGGTAATAAAAGTTAACCATCCCCAAAAACTCCTGCAGCGCCCTGGAGAAAAAAATAGCAAAACAATTTAGTTAGATTACTTTTATGATTCCAAAGAGTTTGAAATTGACAGTGCACAGTGGACATTGACTCATAACTTTTGAATATTTCTAAGACTTGGCTACATCAGTGATTGTGCAAAATGAACTGCTCAAGACTCAGTGGAGATTGAAACTGGTGATCTGAAATAAATGCTGAAATTATAAAAAAAGTAATGGTATGAATGAATTTTATTTCTATTATGAATAGATAAAATTAACTGACTTTGATGTGATCAAGTGTTAAAGCATGTGATGGATAATGCTTGTTGGAATATTTTAGGAATGCTATCTTCTTGGAACATAAGTCAATATTATACAGTAATAAGTGGCATTCAGCTGTTTGTTTTATGTCATTTAAGCACAGTTTTGGTACTTAAAAATCATAAAAACCTAGGAGCTTTGGGGGGCTTCGCCCCCCTTGCCCCCCCACCAGGGCTCTGCCCCGAACCCCGCTGGGGGACTGCATCCCCCAGACCCCCTGCTAAATTTTCAGATAATTTCCCCAACCCCAAATCACATCCCTGGTTCGTGTTGGAATTCTGAGCTTTTGGTATCATTTTCAGCGGAATTATGAGATTTTTATCAAAGGATCAGGAGTTATCAGTGCTAGAAATAGACAAAAGTGTAAAAAAAATAAGTTCTGATGGAATTGGCTTGAGAGAAAAGTGACGATAAAGGTGAAAATTGGCTCAAAAGTTCGACGAGGTAACAGAAACACTCGGACAGTTTCTGAAGAAACCAGAAAAGGAGATGAAGTTCAAAGTTCAGAGACTGACACAGCTTGCTGCCAAAAGGAAGAAAGTTTCACATTAGAAGTGACTTGGTGACCAGTGTAAATAGTGTAATAAACTCTTATAGAACTGTTAAATATGTTGGACTAAAGACAGTGAGACAACATTGAAGAAAAAGTAAGTTAACTTTTCATTAAATTTAATGATTTATCCAAGTCTAGTATTTCATTTTTTTAATCATTTTTTTCAGTCTAAATTACTTATGTTTTACTGAAAACCTCTCAGCTTCAGGGGGGCTGCGCCACCCCCACCCCCCCCCAGCCTCCCCATAAGTCAATCAACCAAATTAGATTTCAGCTGAAATCAGAACTTCCTGTTGCCATCCCAGATGCTGTTGTGATATGTAACTATTTCATGGAAGTAAATCCTCTAAATATGCATTTTTAATGGGCTGGTCCAGGGGTGTCAAACATATAGCTCGTGGGTCAAAAACGGCCCACCAGGGGGTCCAAAATTTTCTTTGTGAATTCACGGCTTTATTTCTAGTAAATTTCTGGCTTTCTACTGATTACAATAGTTTGTGTAAATCTGAGACATTTTTTCTCTGTAAGATGAGACTTTTTTTCTCATCAGTTTTCTTTTTCTTCTTTTTTCTAATGAGAACAAGGGGCCCTTGATCTTGCTGTGTGTGCAACATGATTTAAGTATGCATTTAAAAGTAACGTGAAAGTTACTTTTCCAAGTAACTAGTTACTTTCATCATGCAGTAACTCAAAAGTAACTCAGTTACTTTTGAAAAGAAGTAACTAGTAACTGTAACTAGTTACTATTTTTTTAGTAACTTAACCAACACTGGTTGGGAGTAACAGAGAGGATACCAAGAGAGGATACCTCTCTGAAGAGCTGGAGCAGGTGGCTGGGGAGAGGGAAGTCTGGGCTTCCCTGCTTGAACTGCTGCCTCCGCGACCCGGACCTCCGGAAAAGCGGTAGAAGATGGATGGTTGGGAGTAACGAGTTACTGTAACGCCATTACTTTTGCGGTGACGTGCTGTGTATTGAACTTATTGTTTAAAAATTCAGTAATGCGTTAGTTACTGAAATTTGATCAGATGTGTCATTCATTACTCGTTTTATTAATATAGATAGATATTTTTAGCGCAAATAAATGAATATACACCTTATTCCTGAGGGCACTGCTGTAGAAACGATTATGGGGCAACTTCCGGTGTTGTGCTGAAGTAGCATTAAATCAGTTAGCAAGAGTGGAGTAGTGGGACATTTAAAATAGCATTTTTAAAAGTTTTTCAAATTCATTTTAATGCATAGTCCACATATGTGTTTTGCAGTCAAATGGCAGCTATTTCAACACTTGTAATTTTTGTATTTTTGAATGTTTTTGCATAGTTATACTACTTGTTGCTGCTGTTCGTGGTTGTGCAAAATGGCTGCAGCTGTCTGTATTTACCCCAACATTAAAACACCCAAGCACAGTGTTGTGGTTCTTTGTGGCTCTGACTAGATTCTTCTGCTCAAAGGTAAATCTGATTACGTTCAACATCTTTCAACAAAATGCAACCAACTTTATTGAGGTGGAGATATTGATTATATCTCAGAGCTTTTATTTGGTTACAGCGTTGGCATTTTAACAGCGTAGCTAGCTAAGCTACTGTCTGCAAGGTCACTTTTTAAGGTCATCTTCCCATCCCTCCGTAGTCGTGGGAACGATTATATTATTCTTTTTGAGCTGCAAACGGTGTGTTCCCAAATAATGTAATTCCTTAATTAAATTATCTTGCTATGTGTGCAAGATGATTTAAGTATGCATTTAAAAGTAATGTGAAAGTTGCTTTTCCAGGTAACTAATTACCTTAATCATGCAGTAATTGGTCAAGTAACTCAATTACTTTTGAAAAGAAGTAACTAGTAACTGTAATTAGTTACTTTTTTAGTAACTTGCCCAACACTTTACAACTGATAAAATGTTTTGAAACTCTGTTGTGCATAATAATTTGGAACAATGTGTTTTGAGTTTTAAAAGGAGAGAAACTCATGGTGTGGCCTCCATCCTCCCCTGACCTCAACCCTATTGAGAACCTTGGGAGCATCCTCAAGCAAAAGATCTATGAGGGTGGGAGGCAGTTCACATCAAAACAGCAGCTGTGGGAGGCTATTCTGACATCTTGCAAAGAAATTCAAGCAGAAACTCTCCAAAAACTCACAAGTTCAACGGATGCAAGAATTGTAGTAGTAGTAGATTAGTTTATTTGACAGGGACAGTGCAATAAACATAGACAATTAATCAAAGACAATCAATCTGATGTGTTGCACATAGAGTGTATAGCTATTAGCTAATTTGCAACTCTTGTCCCTGGATGGGCTTTAGAAAAAAGAATCAAGATAAAAATATACACAATAACCACATACATCAATGCAGAAAAATTATAAATACACAATTATAAATATTATAAATATTATAAATACACAAATATAACAGCCTGACTCACCTTTAACATAAATATTATAAATACACAAATATAACAGCCTGACTCACATTTAACACATATAACATAACTCACATTTGCCTATTTCAGGCCTTCCTCCCTCCGTCACTCACTATAAACAAACACATTTATTCCTTCCCTTCATTCACTCTCACTTTGCAGACAAATAATTCATACATGAGTACATTCTTGTTTATTTTTCAGCCAGTTTTTAACATTTTTAGTGAATGTTTTAAAGTCCGTTATTATTTTAATTTCATTTGGCATTGTGTTCCAGATGTGACTGCCCTTTATAGAGAAAGCTGTTTGTCCAAATGTGGTTCTGCGGTGGAATATTTTACAGTTATTGTTAACAGAACTCCTGGTGGCTCTGCTGCTGTCCTGTCTTTGGACGAAACCAGCAAGTGGCTCGGGTGCTGATTTATGGAAACATTTGAACGTTAATTTCAGAAGACAGAGGTCAATGAAGCTCTCAAAACTCAATAGGTTGTATTTTTTTAAAACATTACAGTGATGCCACCTAATGGGCTTTTTGTCCAAGATTTTTAGGGTTTGATTATATAATGAACCTATATGTCTTATTGTGGAAGGGGCTGCTTGAGCCCAGACTGTCAAACAGTATGATATATGAGAAAAAACCATAGAATGCATATACAGTGCAGCTGCTTCGTAAGGTATGTAATATCTAATTAATTTAAAGCAGTTCAGATTTTTTTTTACTGTTTTTGAAATTTTCTTTATATGAAGATTAAATTTGAGTTGAGGATCTAGTACAATGCCAAGGTATTTGAATTCTGTAGCTAAACTGATGTCATGATCATGTATATTAACTTTAAAATGTTGCAGGTTACATTTTTTAATTGAAAACCTTGTGAAGGTTATATCAAAGAAGGGGCCCTATGTTAATATGTAACTTGGTCTGTTAAGATGTGTTTGATTGAAATAGTTTTTGATTTCAGTAAATATGACCTCCTAATGCTGCAAATTCAGTAAATGATCATTTTCAGTTCTTTACAGCATAAAATGTTTTGAAACTCTGTTGTGCGTAATAATTTGGAACAATGCATTTTGAGTTTTTTTTGTTTATTTTTTTCCCCCAAAAAATAGTTACCATTGGGAGGTTCAATAAAATTTGAATTATGCTTGAACGGTTGATGACTTGAAAATTATACTAACTGTCATTTGCATCGACTGTGTAAGATAATCAGAGACAAATATTTGCATAATAATTTCGAATGCGGTGTAATGTCACTTAAACTTAGAGTAAATCAGCACAAATTGGAAGTAATTTTTTTCTCTCCATGAGGTGATCTACTGTGGTCAAGCCTGTCAGAAGATGCACTGGTTCACCCACAAAAAAGTTTGTAAGAAGCTCCAAGAGCAGCGAGAGAGGCAAGAAGCAGAAACGGCAAAACTGAGGATGCAGCAGAGCCAAGGTATTTTGTATGGTTAAGAAAGTATAACTGCAGTGTACTAAAAACTACATACACACTATAAAAAAGTATACTGCAGTAAGAGAAGTTAAATTGCTTTTGATGTCCTGGCCAACTTTTACGTGCAATCGGCTCAAATTCTTGCATGCAAAGGTTTGTTTTTTAATTCCACTTTGGCCATTTTAGCTGACAGCGGAGCAGTTTGAAGCCCTTGTTAGCATGTTAGCCTCTTAAGTTCATTTAATTTTAAAGAAATTGAGGTCCAAAAGGTTGATGTGACATCAGCAACAGGAGGACTTTAAACGTGACGCATCACAGAAACACAAACTTATCTGCAGTGGAACAGACCCTGGTGTGCTGGCAGTTTGAAAGAGCCGGGAGAGTTGTTTAGCTGCTAATTTAGTTTAATAAAACATGTGATTTAAACTCTGCAGTTTCGGTTTAAAAGCAGCTTATGTTAATTACAGCCATTAACATGAGTTGGATTTGTCATGCTTGGAGTGAAACAGCCTTTAAAAAGTTTGTTGCATTTGTTTCAGAGGAGAGTAAATCGGTGCAGGAGGCCACAGACTCAGTGCAGCAGCTTTCAGTAGAATCTAGCAGTGAGGTCACCTCATCGGACTCTGCAGCACAGACACCTGAACCTGCTTCATCTCCAGCTGCTGACAACTGAGGAACATCTGTCCACAACAGCCTTCATCCCAGCACCGTCAACAAAGGGCAGATTGGCAGCCACACTGAACACCAGACAAGGACTACATTAAGACTGATATTGATTCTCAATCAGAACAGAGACGCTAAACCATCCTAGGAATGTTTGTGCTACAGCTGCCATCTTTTAGTCCTTTTCTAAGTTAATTCTGTACGATGAAGCTGTGATGTGTGAATGTGAATGCTGCGTTTATGCTGACTGGACTGTGGGGAACAATCCAAGTGAAGATTTGATGAATCATTTAAGACGGAACACATTTCTGCTTTCAGAAGCCGTAGCAAACAACAAAGAAAGGGAATAACTGTAGCCAATCAGAGCTGTTGTCTGTTTTAATACACTTGATTCGGTTTGGAAACTTTTTTGTAGTGAGAACTGAGGAAATTTGTACGTAGATAATTGGGATGCACATTGCTGACCAATAAATGTTTAAGGTGTGCAAACAACAAGTTTATGACATTTATCATGAAACATAATATTCTCAGGATAACTTTAATTTTTCTCCAACGTCCAGTGAAACGTCATGAGAAAATGTCAATTAAAAATATTATATTTATTGTGGAGCTTAAGTGGGTAAATAAATCAAAACTTGAAGTTTCACTTTTTTGTTCGGAGAGTTACTCATTTTGAAATTGTCTGAGACTGAATTTAGTGAGGTTAAAAGGCCAGCTTTAGTGAGTTTGTACAGTAGATTCTCATGTTGTGTTCTTTGAATTAATATTAACCTCTGCCAGTGCTTAGTTTAGGAGTTGTAAAAAGTTATAGATGGATTTTAAGAGTCAGAGCCCAGTTTAGAAGTGATTTACTTTTGGAGTCAGATCAGAAGTGTTAACTCATAACTTATCATTACCATGATCACATAATGTGTTATAAAAATATAAATCAAATTGGTTCAATAAAAGCTTTAACGTGAAGATATTCTTTAGTTTACTTTATACTACAGAGGGTTGCAGGTCATCTATTCTCCTGTCCTACATACATTGGCTATAAGAAGTAAACACACCCCTGTTCAAATGCCAGGTTTTTGTGATGTAAAAAAATGAGACCAAGATAAATCATTTCAAAACTTTTTCCACCATTAATATGACCTATAACCTGTACAGCCCAATTGAAAAACAAACTGAAATCTTTCAAGGAGAAAAATAAAAAACTTGCGTTGACCTAGTTCCATAAATATCCACACCCTGTTATAACTGGGGATGTGGCTGTGTTCAGAATTAACCAATCACGTTCAAACTCATGTTAAATGGGAGTCAGCCCACACCTGCTACCATTTAAAGTGCCTCTGGTTAACCCCAAATAAAGTTCAGCTGTTCAAGATTCAAAAGGCTTTATTATCATGTGCACAGTTAAGAAATGCAACATTTCCTGAGCAATGAAATTCTTACTCTGCTCTCCAAATAAATTGCAAGGCAATAGGTACACAGCAATACTAATAAGGTAATAACCCACCTAAAACTAATGGATACTAATAACACACACTGTAACACACAGTTAGGCAATTAGGACACCTTAAGCACACCTTGATACTAAGTACTAATACTAATGAATACTAATAACACACATTAGGCAATTTGGATAGTTAAAGCAGTCAAACTAGAGGAAACATGATGGATGAAATTTGAAATTCCCTGGATGACTGTAGTGGTATATTGATATCAGCGATGATATGAACCTGAGATGGCATAAGCCTATGTACAGTGTGCAAATGAGCAGTATACAAATTAGCACCCAGTGTGCAAATTTCTCTCACGATAATACCAGTAGACTGTACATCATAATTAGCAGCAGAGATGATATGAACCTGAGATGGCATGAGACTATGTACAATGTGCAAATGAGCAATGTGCAAATTTAGCATCCAGTGTGGGAATTCCTATTTGCAAAGCTGTGTCCGGAGTTGTGTTATTTGTTCAGGAGTCTGATGGCAGTGGGAAAGAAGGAGATTTTTAGTCTGGATGTCCTGTGCTGGGGGTGGATGGGGTCCTGGAGGATGGAGGCAGCTCTCCTTTGGACTCTGTGGTAATAGATGCTCTGCAGAGAGGGGAGTGGAGTCCTTATGATCTTCTCAGCTGTCTTCACCACTCTCTGCAGGCGTTTGCAGTCCAGGGCAGTAGTGCTGCCACACCACGCAGTGATGCAGTTGGTCAGGATGCTCTTGATGATGCAGCTGTAGAAGTTGTAGAGGATCCTGGGGGACATGCCAAACTTCTTCAGTCTCCTTAGAAAGTACAACCTCTGTTGCGCTCTCTTAACGAGCTCCGTGGTGTTGTGTGTCCATGTAAGGTCCTCGCTGATGTGGATACCCAGGTATTTAAAGCTGCTCACCCTCTCCACCTCAAGCTCCTGGATGAACAGCGGCCGATGGGGTCTTCTCCTCCCCTTCCTCATGTCCACTATCATCTCCTTTGTCTTGTCCGTGTTAAGGGTGAGGTTGTTGTCCTCACACCATGATACCAGGCTGGCCACCTCCCTCCTGTAGGATGCTTCGTCATCACCAGTGATGTGTTTTATCACTGCTGTGTCATCCACGAACTTTAAGATGATATTGTCCTTGTGGGAGGCAACACAGTCATGGGTGAAGAGGCTGTAGAGGATGGGGCTGAGAACACAACCCTGTGTGACACCTTTGTTCGTGATGTTTGTGATGATGCTGGCTGAGGTCCTGTTACCCATCCTGACAGACTGGGGACTGCCAGTTAGAAAGTCCAGTAGCCAGTTGCAGAGGGTGAGGTGCAGTCCAAGTGAAAACAGTTTGTCAGTGAGTTTGTGGGGGATGACCATTGTGTTCTCGTAGGAGTGGAGTGGCCTAGTTGACAGAGCATCTGTCCCACAACCGGGAGGCTGGGGGTTCAAGTCCCGGTCGGGTCATACCAAACACTATATAAAAATGGTACTTCCCGCCTTCTAGCTTGGTGCTCAGCATAATGGAGTGGGGGAAGGAAAAGCTGATTATGGCAGCACCTTGGGCAGTGCGGTGGCGCAGTGGTTAGCACTGTGGAAGCACAGCAACTCACGCTTGGCTGGAGGATCCTGGGTTCGATCCCAGCCCCCGACCAACAGTGATCTGTGTGGAGTTTACATGTTCTCCCCGTGTCTGCGTGGGTTTACTCTGGGATTTCTCCGGTTTCCTCCCACAGGCCAAAAAACATGCAGGTTAGGTTAATTGGAGACTCTAAAGTGGCCCTAGGTGTGAATGTGTGTGTGAATGGGAAAGGGATAGCGCTGTACCGTGGCTGCTTCATCCATCCAGGTGGATGCCCTGAATTTCCCCTCTGGGGATCAATAAAGTACCATCCATCCATCCATCTTCTACCGCTTTTCCGGAGGTCCGGGTCGCGGAGGCAGCAGTTCAAGCAGAGAAGCCCAGACTTCCCTCTCTCCAGCCACCTGTGCTCCAGCTCTTCAGAGGGGATACCAAGGCGTTCCCAGACCAGCTGGGAGACATAGTCTCTCCACTGAGTCCTGGGTCTGCCCCGGGGTCTCCTCCCAGTGGGACGTGCCTGAAACACCTCAAGTGGGAGGCATCCAGGAGGCATCCTAATCAGATGCCCATACCACCTCAACTGACTCCTTTCAATGTGGAGGAGCAGCGGTTCTACTCTGAGCCTCTCCCGGATGACTGAGCTCCTCACCCTATCTCTGAGGGTGAGTCCAGCAATCCTACGGAGAAAGCTCATTTCAGCCGCTTGTATCCGCGATCTCATTCTTTCGGTCATTACCCAAAGCTCGTGACCATAGGTGAGAGTAGGAACGTAGATTGACTGGTAAATCGACAGCTTTGCCTTAGAACTCAGCTCCCTCTTCACCACAACAGACCGGTACAACGTCCGCATCACTGCAGATGCTGCTCCAATCTGTCTGTCGATCTCTCGCTCCATTTTCCCCTCACTCGTGAACAAGACCCCAAGATACTTAAACTCCTCACTTGGGGCAGGAGCCTGTCCCCAACCCGGAGAGGACAATCCACCTTTTTCCGGCTGAGGACCATGGACTCGGACTTGGAGGTGCTGATTCTCATCCCAGCCGCTTCACACTCAGCGGCAAACCGTCCCAGCAAGAGCTGTAGGTCATTGCTGGATGAAGCCAACAGGACAACATCATCTGCAAACAACAGAGATGAGATCCTGTGGTCACCAAGCATGACACCCTCCATTCCCTGGCTGCGCCTAGAAATCCTGTCCATAAAAATTATGAACAGGATCGGTGACAGAGGGCAGCCCTGGCGGAGTCCAACTCTCACTGGGAATGACTCCGACCGAGTGTTGGCAATACGAACCAAACTCTCACAATGGTCGTACAGAGACCGAATAGCTCGTAACAACAAGCCCGATACCCCATACTCCCGAAGCATCCCCCACAAAAATCCACGAGGGACGCGGTCAAATGCCTTCTCCAAGTCCACAAAACACATGTAAACTGGTTGGGCAAACTCCCACGAACCCTCAAGAATTCTCGAGAGGGTAAAGAGCCGGTCTGATGTGCCACGGCCAGGACGAAAACCACATTGCTCCTCCTGAATCCGAGGTTTGACCAACGGCCGGACTCTCCTCTCCAGTACACAATAAAGTACACAAAATCAAAATTAAAAAAAACCTTGCATGGCAGCAGCCCCTCTGATTCTAGATGTGATTAACATTGTAGATAGGAGAAATGTGATTTTGTTCTACGGTACTGTACATGATTGGCTGTATGGATTGAATGACAATAAAGTTGGCTTCTTCTTTTCCTGACCTTTTTATAGTCACATCTTACAGCACAAGCCATGGTCCGCAGAGAGCTTCCAAAGCATCAGAGGGATCTCATTGTTCAAAGGTGTCAGTCAGGAGAAGGGTGCAAAAGAATTTCCAAGGCATTAAATATACCATGGAACACAGTGAAGACAGTCATCATCAAGTGGAGAAAATATGGCACAATAGTGACATTACCAAGAACAACGTCCTTCCAAAATTGATGAAAAGACGAGAAGAAAACTGGTCAGGTTGCCAAGAGGCCGACAGCAACATTGAAGGAGCTGCAGGAATTTCTGGCAAGTACTGGCTGTTTCGTGCATGGGACAACAATCTCCCATCTAGGGTGGCAAGACGGAAGCCTTATCTTACGAAGTAAAAAAAAAAAAAAAAAAAAAAGCTTGGCACATTTTGCAAAAACACATTTGAAATCTCCCAAACGCATGTGGGAAAATGTGTTATGGTCTGATGAAACCAAGTTTGAACTTTTTGGCCATAATTCCGAAAGGTATATTTGGCACAAACACAACACTGCTCATCATCAAAAGAATACCATGCCTACAGTAAAGCATGGTGGTGGTAGCATCATGCTTTAGGGCTGTTTTTCTTCACACATCCAAATACCAGTCAGTGTTGGTACAAAACCTTCAGACTTCTGTTAGAAAGCTGAAGATGAAGAGGAACTTCATCTTTCAGCATGACAATGACCCAAAACACATATCGAAATCAACAAAAGAATGGCTTCACAAGAAGAAGATTAAGGTTTTGGAATGGCCCAGCCTGAGTCCAGACCTGAATCCGATTGAACATCTGTGGGGTGAGCTGAAGAGGGCTGTGCACAGGAGATGCCCTCGCAATCTAACAGATTTGGAGCATTTTTGCAAAGAAAAGTGGGAAAATATTGCCACATCGAGATGTGCCATGCTGATAGACTCCTACCAAAAAGACTGAGGGCTGTAATAAAAGCCAAAGGTGCTGCAACAAAGTATTAGTTTACGGGTGTGAATATTTATGCAATGAAGTTATTGAAAGTTTTTTAGTTTTTATTTTTCTCCTTAAAAGATTTGTTTATTTTTCAATTGGGTTGTACAGGTTATAGGCCACATTAATGGTGGAAAAAGTGTTGAAATGATTAAAGCACGGTGGTGCAGTGGTTAGCACTGTTGCCTTACAGCTAGAAGGTTCCTGGTTCGAATCCCCAGGCTGGCAGGGGTTGGAACCTTTCTGTGTGGAGTTTGCATGTTCTCCCTGTGCTGCGTGGGTTTACTCCGGGGGCTCCGGTTTCCTCCCACAATCCAAAGACATGCATGTTAGGTTAATTGGCTGTTCTAAATTGTCCCTAGATATCTGTCTCCTATAGGCCCTTAGAATAGAGGGTTAGTACTAGTGAAAGTGCTTTGAGTGGTCTTTGTGACTAGAAAAGCGCTATATAAGTGCAGGTTAGTTAGTTAGTTAGTTAGTTATCTTGGTCTCACTTTTTTACATCACAAAAACTTGGCATTTGAACAGGGGTGTGTGTGGTCTATATTAATCATATATTTCATAACCAACATATGTTTAAGCATGTGAGAGTGTTTGGTGATTACATATGTAAGGCGACTTCACACCTCAGAACAGGACAAAGAGTCTTAACCGCCAGTGAAGATTAAAGAGCATCCAAGGCACTGCGGTGGAGACCGGATGGGTTGCCCTGACCCCCCAGGGCCAGGCAGAGGAGTACGAAGACAATGGGGGGATTAAGATAATGAGGGATGTCAGCTTTTGATATGCATGTCTTTTGTTACGTGCGAGTATAAGTTCGTAGAGCCGAAGGTGTTCGCTCTCTTACTTCTGCTGCTGCACCTAGATGAGACTTGTTAGAGGAGCTGATAATAAACTTTGGTTTATGAATCACATCGCCTCGTTATTTCAAGCTCCTCTACACTGGTGACCCTGACGCGAGAATGGACCAGAGGCGTTCCCCCGCGATCGACTCATCTGTGGCGACCCAGGCAGACGCCGGCGCCCATGCAGACAGGGGAACAGATGGACGACGTTCCCCCACGGCAGAAGTGATAGAGAGGGCTCAACCGAGCACCAGCGCCGCGGAGAGAGCCGAAGCAAGGCACTCTCACCCTGCGGACACATCAGTGACGGTCCACACAAACGCCGTCACCGTCAACCTGCCGGACTTCTGGCAGGAAGACCCCGCCTCGTGGTTTCAGCAAGCTGAAGCCCAGTTTGCACTTGCGGGCATCACGGCTGACGATACAAAGTTCTATCACATCGTCGCCAAACTCAACGCCGCCACTTCGAGATATGCGCGGAGCATAATCCAACGGCCGCCGGCCCAGGACAAATATAAAGAACTGAAAGCGACCATCGTGGCAAATTACGTCCCCTCAGCCGAGGAGAGAGCCGAGAGGATCCTGGCGGTCTACGGCCACAGAGGAGGCAGACCCAAGGCCCTCATGGAGGACTTGCTGCAACTTAAAGAACAGGACAATGACAACTTCCTCTTCCATTTCATATTCCTCAGTACGCTGCCGCCACACATGAGAGGAACGCTGGCCAACATGCGATGCAGCACCCAGCAAGACTTCCGCACGCTGGCTCACGAAGCCCAACGGCTCGTCAACACCTGCAAGGAGCAGACACCCACAGCAGCATCCGCAGACCTCAACGCTGATGTCCGGAGCCACGAGGAGCCACAAATCACCGAGCAGAATCAGCCCGCGGTGACAGCGACACGGCCAGGACGCAACAGACGGAGCGACATTTGTTATTACCACCACCGCTTCGCCGAGAAGGCTTACAAATGCGTTCCCCCCTGCAAATTCACGATTTTGGGAAAACGCCGAAGCCGAGAGCCGTTAACAGCGGCGGTTCTTGGCGAAAAAAGCAAGCTTTTATATGTGACGGACGGACACACCGGCAAGCGGTTCCTTATCGACACGGGAGCTCAACTAAGTTTTGTCATGCCCTCCCAAGCAGATCGGGCCATGGGCCCCCGGGGCAATGGAGCGGGGGCAGCCAAGAGCCTGCCCCTCTGCATCCACGGCCGCAACTACAGATGGACATTTGTGGTAGCGGCGGTGAGTTTTAACTTGTTGGGCGCAGATTTTTTGTGTGCACATGGGTTATTAGTTGATCTAGCGAACAGGCGCTTGGTTAATGCACTGTCCTTTGCTTCTATTCCCTGCTCAGCTCGACTTTCTCCACCACCCGTGCAGGCTAGCGTCACCACAGCAGGAGGTAAGTTTGATCAACTCCTCACCCAATTTCCAGCACTCACAATTCCCAAATTCTCAGCCACAGTGGCTAGACACGGGGTTGAACACTTTATTCCCACAACAGGCCCACCCGTATTCGCCAAAGCTCGGCGCTTAGATGCGACCAAGCTCTCCATAGCTCGGGACGAGTTCACCACCCTTGAAAAATTAGGCATTATCAGACGCTCAAAAAGCCCCTGGGCGTCACCACTTCATATGGTCCCGAAATCCGACGGTTCTTGGAGGCCGTGCGGCGATTACCGCAGATTAAACAATGCGACAGCGCATGACCGCTACCCAATTCCTCACATTCAAGATTTTTCACTACATCTGGCGGGTGCGCGCATTTTTTCAAAAATAGACCTGGTCCGCGGTTATCATCAAGTCCCAGTTCGAGCAGAGGACATTCCTAAAACAGCTGTAATAACCCCCTTCGGTCTTTTTGAATTTTTGCGGATGCCTTTCGGCCTCAAAGGCGCTGCTCAAACCTTTCAGCGGATGATGGATGCAGTATTACGCGACCTCCCTTTCGTGTTCGTCTACCTCGACGATATGCTGGTAGCCAGCTCGTCTGAGGAAGAACACGAGCGGCATCTCACTATGGTTTTTCAGAGACTAGAAGAGCACGGGTTAATAATCAATCCAGCCAAATGCAAATTCGGCGTGTCACAAATTGATTTTTTAGGACACAGAGTTTCTCCGAAGGGGGCAGTCCCACTTCCAGACAAAGTTCACGCAGTAAAAAGTTTCCCACGGCCACAAACGGTCAAATCGCTGCAGGAATTTTTGGGCATGGTTAATTTTTACAACCGCTTCCTCCCCCACGCAGCTCAGCTCATGCAGCCCCTATATGACGCGCTCAGAAAACAAAAACCTTCCAACGCGGTCGAATGGACCCTGGAGCGCGAACGCGCCTTCGCAGAAGTAAAAAGCGCCCTAGCTAATGCCACATTGTTGGTTCACCCCGATCCCTCGGCCCGCATTGCGCTAACCACAGACGCTTCAGACCTGGCCATAGGGGCAGTTGTAGAACAACACGTCGGCGGAATCTGGCAACCTTTGGCATTCTTCAGCAAATCGCTAAACCAAACTGAGCGTAAATACAGCACTTTTGACAGAGAGCTACTAGCGCTCCATTTATCCATCCGCCACTTCCAGTTTTGATTAGAGGGGCGGCGTTTTACGGCTTTTGTAGACCACAAACCGCTCACCTTTGCTATGGCTAAAATTTCCGAACCGTGGTCAGGCAGGCAACAAAGACAGCTAGCTGCAATTTCAGAGTTCACCACAGACATTCGACATGTGGCAGGCAAACTCAACGTGGTAGCAGACTGCCTCTCTCGCGCTGTGACATCGCCAGAGCGCGAGGAGACAGGTTATACTACCTCAGCCGCGGAACTCTTCACCAACGCGGACACATACGCGGCCCCAATCCATGCAGAGATAGATTATGCAGCCATGGCAGAGGAACAAAGTAGTGACGCGGACGTGCGCGCACTCCTGTCTGGACCAACAGGGTTAAGGCTGGAGAAAAGGGGTCTACGCGACGGTGTGCCCCCCCTAATATGCGACATCTCAACCGGCCGACCTCGCCCGTTAGTTCCAGCTGCATGGCGCCGCCGTATTTTCGACTCGATTCTCTCCCTCGCGCACCCAGGTGTGCGCGCTTCAGTTAAAATGGTCGCCGAAAAGTTTGTGTGGCCTGGCCTGCGCAAAAACGTAAAAGAATGGGCAAAGACTTGCATTTCTTGTCAGCGCGCCAAAGTACACAAACACACAAAAGCCCCTCTGGAGCCTTTTCGAATCCCTGCTAGAAGGTTCGACCACGTTCATGTCGACCTCGTGGGGCCACTACCTTCCTCCCAAGGTTTCACACACCTGTTAACAATGATAGACCGCACCACGCGCTGGCCAGAAGCAGTCCCTCTGGCGTCAACCACAGCGGAGGAAGTCGCTCGTGTTTTTTTGACAAACTGGGTGGCACGTTTCGGCGTCCCATTGGACATCACGTCCGATAGGGGGCCTCAATCTCGGAGCTTTGGTCAACCATGTCCAGCAGCTTAGGGGCAACAATTCACCGCACCACCGCTTATCACCCTCAGGCTAATGGGTTATGCGAGCGTTTTCACAGATCTTTAAAGGCCGCCCTCAGAGCCTCACTAATGGATACAAATTGGGTAAATAAACTCCCCTGGGTTTTATTGGGGTTGCGTGCTGCGCCCAAAGAGGATCTAGACGCCTCTCCAGCAGAATTAGTTTTTGCACAAACTCAGGCTCCCAGGTGAATTTTTACCAGAGAACCCCGGAGCTAGGCATCTTCCAGCCCCCGAGGTTTGTAGGCAGCAACGGACCGGACTCTCTCCCCCGGGCCGGCACATCACTCTTTTCCACGGGTTTTTGTCCCCCAAGCTTTAAAAAATGCTGAATTCGTTTTTGTTAGGCATGAAGCTTTAAAACCAACTTTCCGCCCACCTACGATGGAACATTCAGAGTGCTGGAACCTGGTGATAAACACTTTGTGCTTGATTTTGGGGATAGAAAAGAAACGGTCAGCATTGACAGACTTAAACCTGCCCTTCTTGTTGAGAGACAAGCCTGCACGGTTGGCGAGAGCACCTCGCGGCGGGGTAGACCCCCCAAGAGAAAAGACTCAGCCCCCCTTCAGGGAACAAATAATCACTCTCCTTCCCAAGCTGCAGTTTCCTTACAGGAAGGTCCCAGCAGGACGCCCAAGCGGACCCACAGCAGATTCGGGAGAAGATTTAAAACCCAGACAGCACAGAGACTGAAGCAAACTACTCAAACAGTTGTTCACTAATTGTGCTGTAACAGTTTAGGACTGACTTGTGATTTTACTATGCTGTTATGATTACCACTGAACTCTCTTAGGAGCATGGCTGCTGGAAAGTTTCTTCTGTGGCAAGAGGTGTAGCAGTTAGTATGTCATAGTAATTATCTTAAACTGTGAATTTTTCTATTGTCCTTTTCTTAGTCGTTTGGGGGGGGCTGTGGTCTATATTAATCATATATTCCATAATCAACATATGTTTAAGCATGTGAGAGTGTTTGGTGATTACATATGTAAGGCGACTTCACACCTCAGAACAGGACAAAGAGTCTCAACCGCCAGTGAAGATTAAAGAGCATCCAAGGCACTGCGGTGGAGACCGGATGGGTTGCCCTGACCCCCCAGGGCCAGGCGGCAGGAGTACGAAGACAATGGGGGGATTAAGATAATGAGGGATGTCAGCTTTTGATATGCATGTCTTTTGTTTATGTGTGAGTATAAGTTCGTAAGAGCCGAAGGTGTTCGCTCTCTTACTTATTCTGCTGCTGCACCTAGATGAGACTTGTTAGAGGAGCTGATAATAAACTTTGGTTTATGAATCACATCGCCTCGTTATTTCAAGCTCCTCTACAGTGTGTAGACTTTATATATCCACTGTATATATTGTAGATGTCTTATCTTTGAAATAAAATCTAATGAGAACGTACACAGAGAGCACAAACAGGTGAAATAAGTTTTGAGTGTCTTTTTTTCAATGCAATGTATTTCCAGTGTGGCTCACACGAGATTTTTCACCAGATGTTGTATTAACTCAAGAAATCCACACAGAAAAATCATATATAAATTTATTTGGAATTAAAGTGGAATGAAAAAGAAAAAAGTATTGAACAGCTTCAAGGCTCCTCCTGCATGAGAAACTCATCTGCAGTGGTGGAGTCAGGTGGGAGTCTGGCTCATTCTTTTAAATGGACTGCCTTTAAATCCTAAAGATTTCAGGTGCCCTCTTCAAATACTGGTCCTTAGTCATTTTTCACAAAATTTCATTATCTTTGTTACAGAGTTTCCTTCTTTATGTGGGCTCATTGTCATGCTGGAAGGTACACCCCAGTCCCATATTCATCGCTCTGGGAAATGGCAGCAGGATATTTTCAAGAATACCTCTGGTACACATTCATTGTTCTTTATTTATATGACTTATGCCAGTGATGCTTCCACCTCCAAACGTCATCATCACTCTATCGCTCTGTAAATTCAAGAAATATCTGTGTGTCATGATCATAGGACATCATAGGACAGCCGCTGTCCTATGATGTTCCTATGATGTCTGTCTACCTTGATGTCTTTATGATGTCATATACAGTGATGCCTGCCCTTGATGTCTATATGAAATCATATAGACCATGATGTCTTATGCCTGCCTTGATGTCTTTATGATGTCATTGTGGAGTGTGTAATGAAGAGCAGCTTCATGTCAGATGATTTATTACACACTCACATCTCACAAGCACAGAACAGACTGACTGGTTACAGCAAGCACTCCTCTCTATATCACAAGTCACCTTCACAAGCTTCAAGGCACTTCCTCATATATTGAGCATGATATTTACACTTCACTTCATTCAACCCCCTCTCACCCTCTTGGGCATTGTTCTCCCATGTGTATTCATTGTCTCCGTCTGAGGTGCGAAATAACCTGACTTCCATATCATATACACAACCCCTCACCTGTTGGTTGCAATATCTGTGATTGATGTCAATACTGGACGCACTCTCCTGATTCCACGAATCACACTCACACCATCTGACAACATGTTTCCATTCACCTTGCCACGTAAACAGTTTACATCTGTGGTGTCAATGCTGGACGCACTCTCCTGATTGCACGAATCACACTCACACCATCTCACAACATGTTTCCATTCGCCTTGCGACGTAGTTTCCAGTAAAACTCTGCTTTGCCATGACTGGGAATAAGTCACAGGGCCAGTCTTTACAGCGCGTTCATGTTTTCTGCACAACAGATTTCTGCAAGCCATGGCCAATTCTACGTTGCCGCAAGCAGAGTTGCCACATCAAGCAGTCTTCGTATTGTAGCTCAAAGTGAAGAAACTAAGCATTTGTCTATGTGCCGTCATATAGACATCATATCTTTATGACGGCACCATGAGTCCTATGATGCCTGACACACAGACACACAAAGATGATAGTCTATATGACATCATACATAAAGACACATTTGTCTGTGTGCCATCATATAGACATCATTTTATGACAGCATCGCGAGTCCTATGATGATCAGGCAGAGATCATAGGCCATCTATGATGTTCTATAAATGTGACAGACACAGAGATTTCTTGCTTTAATAGAGTGATGTCGTTTTTAAAGAGGTGCTGACACATTAAAAGATATGTAACCTTGAAGAATGCCAGTCTACGTCTACACTACAAATATGTAAAATACCAAGCAAAGCGCTGATTTTCTCCGGGTGCTCCAGTTTCTTGGTTTCTACGGGCATGCACGGGCCTTCCTGAACAGGGTCAAAAGCCATTTTTTGCTCAGATCTATTTTCATGATCCTGCCCATGAACTGGAATTACGACGCACCTATCTCTCAACCAGTGGTCTGAGCAAAGAGGAAGAAGACCCACCAGATGGAGATCAGTAGAATGAGGAGAACTGCTGCACGTCAGAAAAGATGCCGTGAACATGAAACACCTCAGGTTCCAGCAGTACGCCACAGGCATGACTGTGAACAACAAAGCCGTCTGAGACAGACCCTCCAGCAACGGGCATGCAGAAATACTTGCTTATACTTGGTTTCTATGGGTATGCACCGGTATGTACTAGTCTATCTATAAATTCAAGAAATCTCTGTGTGCCTGTCTGTGTGTCATGATCATAAGACATCAAAGGACAGCGTATGATACGCCTATGCTCACCGTATGAAGTCTGCATCATAGGACAGCCTATAGGACACACTAATTTAAACCGGGATCAAATGCAGCCATCATAGGAATTGCAATGCCATTGTGGAGAGTGCAAATAACGGAGGCAGACTCATGCGGCAGACAACTTTATTCACTCTCACATCAGTCATACACAGAAAAAGCATTTTCTCAATACACCAGGGTCTCTCCTTTTGTATCATCTGCCCATCTCACATCTGCATGACATCTCGCATCACAATACATTCAACCCTTCTCCCCCCACTGTCTCCCAACTACTTCTTCCTGCTACCTCACAATAATCTCTCATCTCAATACCTATTGTCCTTCTCTGTTTACCCTCTGCATCCAGTCTGAGATGATTAATCCAGCGTCTACACCCCCCCCCCCCCCCCCCCCCAGAATCTCAGACCGAGTTTCAGTCCTCACGTCCTTTTGGCTTCAGTCTCCTCCCGTATCTGCTGTAACGGGGGGTTTCCGCCTCCGCGGCGCTGCTGTGCTGGTGAGGGGCTCCTGGGGGTGTGTCTGTCTGCGGGTGGGCAATGGCGAGGAGGGGGAAACCTTCATCTTGCCTGGGTGGCTGCTCTGATGAATCGTTTACCTGGGGAGTTTTCCGTGGGGGTCTTCCATGCCGAGGGGCCTGAGCCAACATCACTTGCTCGTCCACCACCACGAAGGTGGGCTTAAGTCTGTCTATACATATTTTCTCCCTACAACCCCCCAAGTCTAACAGAAAATGTTTGTCCCCTGTTTCCAGCACTCTGAACGGGCCATCGTAGGGTGGGCGCAATGGGGGGCGGTGGGCATTGTGCCTGACAAACACGAACGCCGCGTTCTTCAAAGTTTTTGGCACAAAAGCGCGTGGAAAACAGTGGTGGGCCGGGCCTGGCAGCATGCCTGTATCTGCGCTATGCTGCAAACGCTGAGACGGACAGTTGTCCGGCGCGGGATTATCTGGCAAAAATTCCCCGGGGAGCCGCAGTGGCTGAGAAAAAACAAGCTCCGCCAGGGAAGCCTCCAAATCCTCTTTTGGTGCGGAATGCAACCCCAATAAAACCCACAGCAACTGGTCTACCCAATTTGCATCAGTCAGCGAAGCCCTGAGCGCTGCTTTCAGTGACCTATGGAAACGCTCACATAACCCATTGGCCTGTGGGTTGTACGCGGTTGTGCGATGAATTGCAACACCCAGGCTACGGGCCATCGCGGACCAGAGGTTGGAAACAAACTGCGGGCCCCTATCAGACGTTATGTCCGACGGGATGCCAAAACGTGCCACCCATGTCGTCAAAAAAGCGCGCGCTACGTCCGCGGACATGGTTGCCGCCAGTGGGACTGCTTCTGGCCAGCGTGTGGTGCAGTCCACCACTGTCAGAAGATGCGTGCACCCCTGCGATGGCGGGAGGGGGCCCACGAGGTCCATGTGAACATGGTCGAACCTCTTAGCCGGTATACGAAACAGCTCCAAAGGAGCCTTCGTGTGTCTGTGTACTTTGGCTCGTTGGCACGCTACGCAGGCTGCAGCCCACTCTTTCACTTGTTTGCGTAGGCCTGGCCAAACGAACTTCGCTCCCACCCATTTGACTGACGCACGCACTCCTGGGTGTGCCAGAGTGTGAACTGACTCAAACACTCGGTGGCACCAAGCAACTGGGACCAACGGGCACGGGCATCCCGTGGAGACGTCGCAGATTGGGGGGGGGGGGGGCTGCCGTCTTGCACTACTCTGCTCTCCAGCCTTAACCCTGTTGGTCCGGACTGGAGCGCACACACGTTCACCGGAGGGCGAACTGAGCCTCGGTGTGGTGGAACCAAGACTGCGGGTCGTGCAGCCAAAAGTCCGGTAGTTTGACCGAAACAGCGCACGCGTTGCTGGGGCTTTCCGTCCGGGCCGCCTCTGGGATGCTTGTCGCGTTGCTGGGGATTCCCGTCTGGGCCGACTCCGGGGTTCTTGCCTCGTGTTCCATAATTCGTCAAGGGGTCACCAGTGTGGAGAGTGCAAATAACAGAGGCAGACTCATGCGGCAGACGACTTTATTCACTCTCACATCAGTCATACACAGAAAAAGCATTTTCTCAATACACCAGGGTCTCTCCTTTTATATCATCTACCCATCTCACATCTGTATGGCATCTCGCATCACAATACATTCAACCCTTCTCCCCCCACTGTCTCCCAACTACTTCTTCCTGCTACATCACCGTAATCTCTCTCATCTCAATACCTATTGTCCTTCTCTGTTTACCCTCTGCATCCAGTCTGAGATGATTAACCCAGCGCCTACACCATCATCAAAGATCATAGGACAAAGGACACCTTCAAAGATCAAACGCAGGCATGACTCATGCTCATTGGACTCACTATGACATCATCACAGATCATAGGACACACCATGACACCATCAAAAATCAAAGGCATGCATCACTGAATGAGTGCCGACATGCTTGCTTACACCCTTGCTTACACCTGCTTTCTATGGCCATGCAGAAATACTTGCTTATACTTGGTTTCTATGGGCATGCACAGGTATCCACGGGCATGCACGGGTATGTACTAGTATACATGAAAGTGAGGAGTGCAAAGACAGCTGAGTTATAGTGATAATTAAAAGGTCCTCAGTTCTGTGCATGTGAGTGTTCAGAGGGAGGGGGGTGGGGCTTCTGACTGTTTGCAGTTCGAATGGCCCAGGGGAGGAAACTGTTTGTCAGTCTGGAGGTGTGGGACCTGATCGATCTGAACTGTCGTCCAGAAGGAAGCAGGTCAACCAGGTGGTGGGCGGGATGTGAGGGGTCTCCTGTGATGGCCTTGATCCTTCTGAGACAGGAAGCTCTGGAGATGTCTTCCAGGGAGGGCAGAGGGCTGCCTATAATTTTTTGGGTGGTGTTGATGACCCTCTGCACAGCCTTCCTGTTCACGGCCATGGAGCTGGCGTACCACACACCCAGACAGTAGGTGAGTACACGCTCCACTGAGCAGCAGTAGAAGGCCAGCAGCAGCTTCTGGTCCAGGTTGTTCTTCCTCAGGACATGGAGGAAGTGCAGCCGCTGCTGGGCTTTCTTCACCAGGGCCTTGGTGTTGACAGTCCAGGAGAGGTCAGAGGAGACATGGGTGCCTAGGAACCTGAAGGCGGGGACATTTTCCACGCGGTCACCATTTATGAGGAGGGGGGATGGTCCTGCCTGTTCTTCCTGAAGTCCAGAATGAGTTCTTTGGTTTTGTGGACATTCAGTTCCAGGTTGTTTGTTTGGCACCACAGCAGCAGATTCTCTACCTCCGCCCTGTATACCTTCTCATCGTCGTCGGTGATGAGCCCAACCAAGGTGTTGTCGTTTGCGTATTTCACAATGATGGTGATTGGGTGGGTTGGAATACAGTTAAAGGTGTACAGGGAGTACAGGAGAGGGCTTAGAACGTAGCCTTGGGGGTAGCCGGTGCTGAGGGACAGTGGGGAGGAGTAGTGGGGACCAAGTCTGACTGAATGTGGGCGGTTGGTGAGGAAGTTCTTTATCCAGGAGCAGGTGGGGGATGGGGGATCTGGAGGAGGTACAGTTTGTTGATCAGGATGTCCAGGATGATGGTGTTAAAAGCTGAGCTGTAATCCACAAAGAGCATCCTCACATAGCTCCTTGGGCACTCTGTGGAGAGTGGATGATCTCTTTGTCATATTATTTGGATTACATTAGTGGTTACATACTGTATTTTCTACAGACTAAAAACATTCAAGAGTAAGGTTACAAATGTATGCTAAAAAGGTCACAAATACGTATAAAAAAGTCATAATTTTAAAATGTAATAAAATGTCTCAAATTTATGAAAAAATACCCACCAATATGAGAAAATGTCAAATATGAATGAAAAATTAATAAATTAATGATTAAAAAAATGCGAATTTAGATGAAAAGTCACAAATTTGGGGAAAAAACGTGACAGTAAAGTTGAAAATTAAGAAAAGATGGAAATTTGTAAGTTTAAAAGTTGTACATTTATTTGAAAATATTGTGAATTTATGAGGGAAGAAAACATACATCTATGAGAAAAACAGACATTTACAAGAAAAGTGTCGGAGTTTATGAGAAAAACCAAAGAAATTGAAAAAATTAATTTATAAGAAAAAACTTGTAAATTTATTAGAAAAAAAATGGAAATTCATATGCAAAAGGTCACATATTAAAAAGATAAAATAGCACGTATTGGGGAGAGTAAAGTAGAACAGTTACAGGGAAAAAATGCAAATTTATCAATAAAAAGTTGCAAATTTATGTGAAAAGAGTTTCAAATTTACTAAAAATAATATGTTCACAAGAAAAATATTTAAAATTTATGGGGGGAAAAAAACCTTCCAAGTTTGTGACAAGTCTCAAATATACAGAAAGCAGTCACATATAAGATGGAAAAACTGCCAATTTAGATAAAAAAATTTTGCAAGGAAAATAAAGGACATGAGCTTTTGTGTGTGTTAGTCCGTAGTGGTTTGTTACGGTTTATTTCAAAGTGGGCTAGGTGTTCCTTTATTTATTTCCCCCGGTATCTCGTCCAGTCCTGCAGCTTTCCCATTCCTCAAGGTCATGATCTTGATCTCCGCTTTTGAGGGCTTGTCGCAGTTGATTGGTAGTGTTGTCTCTGCTGGTGGGATGTCTAGTGGTGGTTTAAGGGCTGAGTGGTTCAGCAGTTCTCTGAAGTGCTCTGCCCGTCACTTCAGCTGTTCCCCAGTTGTTGTTAGTGGGTTTCCGTTTTTGTCTTTCACTGGCTTGTCTGTCTGCTGGAACTTGCCTGACAGCTTCTTGGTCACCAAGTACAGGTCCTTCAGGTTCCCCTGTCCTGCTGCTTCTTCTGCTTGTCTGGCCAGGTTGTCGATGTAATCTCTCTTGTCCTTCTTAATGCTTTTCTTCACTTCCTTGTCCACTACTGTATACTCCTCTTGCTTTAGCTGCTCTTGTCCGGCACATGTTCAAGACAGTTTTCTTCCCTTTCCTTTCTTCCAGTTTCTGGATGGCGTCTGAAGAGATCCACTCTTTGTACTGAGTTTTCTTCCTACCTTGAACTTCTTCGCAGGTATCGTGCCAGATTTTCCTAGTGTGCTGTCACTGTGTCCCTCTGTCTGTCTCGCTGTCTTCTTTCAGCTCTTGTAATGGCTGGAACCTGTTGGCAAGGCTGATCTGGAAGGCTGCTTGTTTGTCTTTATTCCTCAGCAGTCTGATGTTGCACCTTGTCTGTGTGTTGCCAGAGTTGTTGAGTCTCTTGAGCCAGAGTCTCACTGATGTCAATAGAAGGTGGTGGTCTGAGAAAATGTCCGCACCGCTCACCACGCGCACATCCTGCAACGATCTCCTAAACTTCCAGCTGATGCAGATATGGTCCATCTGGTTTTCTGTGATGTGGTCCGGGGATCTCCAGGTGGCCGTGTGGATGTGTCTGTGTGGGAAGATGCTTCCACCAATCATCAGCTGGTTCAGAGTGCACAGGTCTGCAAAGCGCTCACCATTTTCACTCATCTGTCCCAGTCCATGTACCCCCATAATGTCCTCATAGCCTGTGCTGTCTGATCCTATCTTGGCGTTGAAGAAATCTCCCATCAAAATGGGCACGTCCTTGGCTCCTCCTCTGTCTATCACTGCTTGCAGCTGTTGGCAAAAATCCTCCTTCTTCTCATCGTCTGCATAATTGGTGGGAGCATAGCACTGGATGACGCTCAACTTGATGTTCTTCTTTCTGGTGGTGAACCTGGCTGTAATGATGCGTGAATTAACCGGTTCCCAGCCAATGAGTGCTCGCTATGCCTCCAGTACCAGCATCAGGGCCACACTCTCAGTGTGGAGAGCTCCATCTGTAATAATTAAATAAAGGGCACTTTATTGTGAAGTGCAGTGTGGTGACGTGAACATCCTTTCACGCCACCGCACTGCCCATATATAAGGCAGGGGCACCATCTTATGGCCTCTTATGCCCGATGCCCACACTAGGTGCCATGTCATGTAATGCTGCCTGTTCTCTTTAATAAAGCTGTGTTCGCCAGCTCATCTTGCCTCATCCTTGGCCAAGGTATTTTACATACATAACATTTGGTGACTGAGGATTAATTCATGGAGGCGTGCTTTACACCACCGTAGTCTTTTCTGGAGCTTCTCGGTGAGCTGCAGGTGCCATGGCCCAACTGGTTGGAGGCCTTCGAAACCTACACCATGGCTCTGGACCTGGGGAAGCTGGATGGAGTGAAGAAGCGCGCGCTGCTTGTCCACTTCCTAGGCTCAGAAGGTCAGAGAGTTTTTCAAATGCTTGGCCCAACGGACTGTTATGAAGAGGCTTTTGAGATACTAACTAGCTACTTTGCTATGCTCGAAAACGTGGCACAGTGGGCAAAAACCCACCATCGACGACGAGCTAAGCTAGCTAACCCCACACCCTACGGAGACTGCATAAACATGAGCCAACGTGAGCCTCGAAGGTTGGTCAGGACTGCAACGTGTTGTGAAGCTGGATGACGTGAGTGTGCCCATGATGATAGCCACCGCCGCCACGCAGTCCATAGTGAGGGAGGCCATGGTTCAGAGGCTCACCCCCCGACACCCTGATGTGGTGGAATTACCGGACGACGGGAACTCCTGTGCCGGCAGGAACGTCACATTTGCAGTGCAGTACGGTGAAAAAGTGATTCCAGCGTTCCGGTTCCAGGTGACACGCCGGGGTGGAAATGTTATGGGGTGGGATTTATTCAGTGAGCTGGGGTTTACTTTCACAGTCAGTGGGCCAACGGTTAGCGGCCCAGGCTCAGTTCGCCCAGGCTTTGCGGACGTGGGTGCGGCTAAAGAGCACAGTGTGGATGGTGAATGTAACGCAGAGAGTGGATGTGACACAGGCGGTGAAGACGACATGGAGGAAGGACAGGGACTGGGATCGCCTCCGCCCCTTGCACAGCCAGAACAGGAGCTGGAGAAGAGAGAGCCCGAGTAAGATGAGACCAACACCGACCAGGGTTTTATGGACATTGCCGACACCAGGATGTCCGCACTGCGTTCTCAGGGGGAGAGCTGCCCGGAAGGGGAACCCAAACATGCAGGGGGCAACAACGCACAGCGACACCAGGGAAGCACTGGATGCCTTCAGCACTCAGGTTGAGTTTCAGCCAGCAACAGGTGAAGGATCCGCTGCAACAACGGTGACTGCTGAACTGCCACAGTGTAACAAAGGTGTCAGACCGAAGGAGAACGCAGAGCTGGCAAGTGCACAGTGGCATATTGAACCAGGTAAAGCGCCGTTACAAGTCATGGACTGGGTTCGAGTTTGTGCCAGCAGGAAGCTGGAATGGCAACTGATTGGACCGCAGCCAGTAAAACAACGGGCGCCGCTGACGAGTGGGGAGAAGCTGGGAAAAGCGTGTGTTTGGCTGATGGATGATTCACTGTGACATGTGAACAAGCTGCGGTGTGTCTGGGCAGCGGCTCGTTCCGCGGAGTTTGGCTGCCACAGTGTGGGACCCAGGCCCCAGCGTCAGGAAGATTGGCCCTGGGGGTCCAAAAGCTCCTGGGAGGAGGGCACCAAGAGCTCGTTTCAAAACTCCAGGAGGCGGACCGCCATGGGCCTGCTTCAGAGCTCCTGGGAGGAGGCCACCAAGAGCCCATTTCAAAGCTCCGGGGGAGGGGGGGGCTGCTTCAGGGCTCCAGTGAGGAGGCCGCCATGGGGCCGCCTCAAAGCTCCCTTCACTGAACTGTTTTCCCTGCCTGTCCCACTTTGTCCCCAGGTGACTCTGCTGTGACAGTTTAATATGTTTATAGTTCTGATAGTTTGGCATGCATGTTATGTTATGGAGTTATTTTATGTGTTTTTCTTTTAGTTCAGGAGCACGGCGTGTGATTTTAGTTTATAGATGGACTTTTTCTTTCTTTATTTATTTAGCGAATGCAAAGTCCTTAAGCCAAGCAGTTGCCTCCTGGTTTGCTGTATGGAGGGTGTGTAATCCTCCTTCCAGTCTTTGGAGCGGGCAAGCCTCTATGATGTGTTCCATTGTTTGCTCCTCTCCACATGCACACAGTGGGCTAGGGCTACTGCCCCATCTGTGAAGGCTGGCCAAGCAGGGGCCATGTCCAGTCCTGAAGCGATTGAGTGTAGACCACTGTCTCCTTGGGAGGTTGGTGCCCGGGACCTGTCAGTTGGGGTTTGTCACCAGGTGTTTGTTTGGGACCTCCTTGGTCTCCCATTCCTCTTGCCAAGCTGTCTGGATGGTAAAGTCAGCTGAGGGAGGGTTTTTCCAAATCGGCCGTCTGGATGAAAGTCGGGCAGTAGGTGGGGTGTAGATATCTGCATGGATTGGTAAGTGAGGAGAATCTTTAACTTTTTGGAACATCCTTTGAGTTAATGCTGCTCGCCGGATATGTGGAGGGGCTATGTTTGACAGAACAGGGAGCCAGGGGAGTGGTGTTGAGTGGATTGTTCCAGTTATAGTTCTCATGGTTGTGTTGAGCTGGGTGTCTACGTGGTGTGTGTAAGATGACCTGGACCAGACAGGGGCACAATATTCTGCTACAGAGTATGAAAAGGCCAGTGCTGAGGTGTGCAGGGTGGAGACTGCCGCCCCCCATTTTGCACCAGTGAGCTTGCAGAGCAGGTTGTTTCGTACCTTCACCTTAGCAGCCGTCCCCTTTAGATGTTCCTTGAAGGATAAGGTCCTATCAAGGGTCACTCCAAGATAGGTTGGATTTGGGGCATGCTTAAGCTTGAGTCCGCTCAGGTGGATGTTTAGTTCTCTGGCAGCTTTTACATTGTGGAGATGGAATACACTGGAGACGGTTTTTGCTGGGCTTGGTTTTAGGCGCCAGATTTTGCAGAACTGGTCCAGCTTGGCAAGATCTTCCGTGAGCACCCGTTCCAGTGGTTCAAAGTCTGGTGCTTGGAGTGCCAAACAGATGTCGTCTGCATAGATGAATTTGCGGGATTTTGTAGTAGGCAGGTCATTTATGTAAAGGTTGAACAGAGTTGGAGCTAGAACCGAGCCTTGTGGGAGTCCGTTTTTCTGCGTTCTCCATGCACTTGTGTTCTGACTGAGGTGGACTCTGAACCTTCGGTTGGTCAGCAGGGTTTTTATAATTACTGTTGCCAAAGCAGGGATCGCCTTTATAAGTTTCAGGAGGAGGCCTTTGTGCCAGACCGTATCATAGGCGGCTGTAAGATCGAGAAACACAGCCCCTGTCTTCAGTCTGCTCTCGAAGCCATTTTCGATGAAGGTGGTTAGGGCCAGTACTTGTTCTCCTGTACTGCGGTCCTTGCGGAAACCTGCTTGATCCACACTTAGAATATCCTCTATTTCTGGGGAAATACGTTGCAGTATTAGGCGCTCCATGATTTTGTAAGAAACGCTGAGTAGGGAGATTGGGCGGTAGCTTGCTGGTAGTTTGTGGTCTTTGCCAGGTTTTGGGATGGCAATGACCTTTGCTGTCCGCCATTTCTTTGGGATCGAGTTTGTTTGTGTGATCCTTGTGTAGAATTGTGTCAACCAGGTTAGGGCTCGGGGGCCATGATTTTTCAAGAATTCTGGGAAGATGTTATCGTATCCTGCTGCCTTTCCACATTTCAGGCCCTGTAGGACTTTCTCCAGTTCAGCAGCCTCGAAGGGTTCAGGGTTCGTTTCCTCTACAGGCATTTTTTGGTGTGTTTTTAGCTCAGTTGTAACTGCTCTTCTGGTGTCTTTGTCTTGGGGTGCTTTGGCGATAGTCAGTAGGTGGGATGCAACTTGGTTGGGTGTGACAGATGCTCGGCTTTGGCTAGGGGGCTTCTGTACAGCTCCTAGGCGACGGATGAGGCTCCAACATTTCCTGCTAGAGTGGGTACTTTTTCTTTAAGTATGGGTGGCAGAATAATCCACCCCGCCGTGCGGGCTGCATGGTAGTCCACCCGTCAGACCTATTTTAGGTTCCCCTCGTCGGCCTCCGTCGGTCTATGATGACCATGGAAGAGAATCCTAAATGTCTACTCTGCTGGAACAGCACCACCTGTGGCTGAACAGGCCGATGCGCACCGGTGTTCTACCTTCCAGCGCTGGGCGTTGGTAGAATTCAAGCCTGGGCAGGAAGATATGGAGGACAAGATGTTACCCATGAAGCATGTCCCCCCTCTCCACGTCACTGATGAATCCAAAGGAACAGCAGGGCTGCTATAGTTTGGCACCAGCGCCGTCGCAGGAGCTGCCAGAACAATGTTGAGCACAACAGAGACTGCCTTAGGGGCTCCGACTCCAGATTTTTCCTCAGGGTTGACTCCCGAAGCCTTTCCCATGACCGGGTGTGCCGCAAGGCAGCGGAGGTTTGAAATCAGGGTTTACCTTCCCCTAGATGGGCTACCTTCCCAGGTTGACGAGCCACCATCTACCTGAAGCATCTGATTTTAAGGCGCCAGAGATCCGCCCTCGCCCCTTCTCCTATTAGTAAAAGCAGTTCCGCCGGGCTTAGAGACTAAACCACACGGGCAGGCTAGGAGTTGGACTTAGTTGTCAGAGGCTTTTCGAGATGCATGCCGTAAGGAGCATTTTATGAGCACTGGGAGCTTAACCCCAGTGCCGCTCCTGGCTATGACAACCTTGGAACCTATTTATTTACCTATATTTACCTATTTTAGGTTATTTTGTGTGAATGTGTTAGGCTAGTTTAGTACATTGGTTTTCGTTATTTTAGTGCATGATTCGGGTTCCAAATTGGGGGGGGGGGTTCAATTGTGTGTGTGGTTTTGGACTTTTCTAAAGGGGGGGGGGGAGAAATGTAATATATAAATAAAGGGCACTTTATTATGAAGTGCAGTGTGGTGACGTGGACGTCCTGTCACATCGCCGCACTGCCCATATATAAGGCAGGGATGCCATTTTACGGCCTCTTATGCCCGATGCCCACACTAGGTGCCATGTCATGTAATGCTGCCCGTTCTCTTTAATAAAGCTGTGTTCTCCTCATCTTGCCTCATCCTTGGCCAAGGTATTTTCCATACATAACACCATCCTCTGTGTGTCCTGAGTACAGCAGTGTCTCTCCAGATGCAAATCTTAACTGTCCTGTCTGTAGCCACCTGGTCTCACTCAGGCCGAGTACTCCTATCTTGTAGGTCTTCATTTCTCTCGCTACTTGGACGGTCCTCCCTGTTTCATACATCGTCCTGATATTCCAAGTAGGGATTCTCATTTTTGTCCTGAGAGTCAGAAGGGGAATCGGCCTTGCAGCTTCCTTTCGACTTTCACTGCACTGCATCATGAGTCTCCAGGGTGGAGACCCTCCTCTCCCAGTGGAATGTCTTGGTTTGTTGTCGTCAATGCTTCTGTAACAAAGTGTTCTTTACAGGCAGGGTTGTTAGTGTAGGCAAGGGGATGGGCGGTTAAGCCCAACTGGTGGCGTCCAACCGGGGTTCAAACCCACAACATCCGGCTCTAGAGTCCAGCACTCTACCTGTGTCACCAAGAGGGTCAACCCACTTGGCAAGTCAAGTAGGAGTGCTTTTATTGACTCTGTTAGATGAGCCATACGCAAACCTATTTACAGTATCCTCTAGGTGAGGTGATCCACATTTGTCTGACCTCTACCCTTTGACCTGTCCAGCACGGGTGACCCTACCAGTACCATATGCTCCCGCTGACATAGCTCTCCAGGTCATAGAGGTACGCAAGCCACCTCACCATGGCAAGGGGTGGACCATGTGATGGAGTTCTGGTGTACTTTGTCTCTATTTCAGTCTTCACCGTACAGAAGATAGATAAATTTCAATTACATTTTGTGTTTTAAAAAACTGTTAAAAGACTAAGAGTACAGCTAAAATTGTAAATTATGTACAGTGCGTGATTTTTTAAAACAAACATAATGATAATGACGCTTAGTGTTACGCACCCCTCCCTGGGGAATTAGTCAGTAGTGCAGTTCATGACACCGTCAGGGTATACCTCCTCTCCTAGCCAAGGTGCTAGGGAGGAATTCCTCTTTGGCTAGTCAGGGACACTCGTGAGTTGTCTATTCAACACAAAAACATGAAATTTTATCAGATTTTTTAAAAATAAGATTAAACATAAAAGCTTTCATGGCAGCACAGGTTTGTCTTACTTTGAAGCCAGACTCAGTTCGGAAACATCAACGTCCCTCCTTATTCCACATTTCTGCAAACAATCTCTGATGACCTGCATTTAGAGAAAGAAAATAGTGTCCAGTGAGCAGGGCCATTTCTATCTTTCTGGGGGTCCTGTGCAAGACTGTGTTTAGGGGCCCCTGTTTTTGTAATGGGGAAGAGTTCAAATCCTTTAAAATGGGGGGAAAATATCAGCAAAAATGTGAAAAAATTAGTTTATTGTCTAAATGAATACGATAAATTAGACCACTGTATAGAATAAAAATGTTTCTGCAGCATCTACTGTATATGAATGTTGCAAATTTAGAATAAATTTACAATTAACCCCTTGCACTCCGGTCAATTTTCCTAAAAACGCCAAAAAAAAAAATGTGCCCAAAGTAAATTGAAAGCTGTTCTTCAACCCTTTGCAGCATGTTCATGGGGTTGGTCTCATTTAAAAGAAAACACTTTGAATTTTTTGGCAAAAAAAACATGATCTCTCTAAGTCCTCCGGCCACTGAGTTACAGTCATCTAAACATAGTGAACTTGAAGAAAATAAATTTGGCCTGGGTGTTTTTTTGGATACAAATGCTTGCAAATAACACACAGCTTCAGATCCGGGCTGGAAAATGCAACAGAAATGTAGAACCAAGTGTTATCCAGCTGAGGTCCAAATTTTGTAACAATACCACAAAAAATGAATATTTTACACAGCTTTGTTCTCAGGCTGTTCCCAGGCGTTTTGGAACTGTGCCAAATTGTGCCAAATGACACAGTTTGGAAAAATGTCTGTAACTTTTGAATGATTCAATGTAGAAGCTTCATTTAGGGCTCTAATGAAAGGTCACATTCAGGGCTGTGTCTGTGTGTGTGTGTGGGGGGGGAGTTGTCCACCCCCCCCACCTCCGCTACAGAGGACGGAGATCCGCCCTCGCTACATGACGGATTACACTCGGATAAGGCATGTTTCCACAGCACCGCTGTCGCTGCGGCTCCCCCCACCCCCCCACTACAGAATCGTAGCGGCGGGGGGGGGGGGCGTTCACAGTCTGGAGGCGGCGAACGAACCGTGTAACGCAGCGCATGCACTTCGGACATCGTGCGCCGCACAGTTGTAATTTACCAATCGGTCAAAAGTCATTTTTGATTACAATTTTCAGGGATAAAAAATAATTTGGCTTAGAACACCTTACCTCTTCACAGCCACATTGTCCTGGCCAACTTGTCTTCCTCATTGTCAGACGAACCGACGCTGGTCCGCTCGTAGTTCTGGTCTCGCAACCCGGTCAAAACATAATTCCATGATTGCGGTTTTGGCGAATGATTTACGACCTTCGTCGTTGGCCTCCGTTGGTCTATGATGACCATATAAGAGAATCCTAAACACTCTGCTGGAATTAAAAAAAATAAATAAATAAACCACTGCCTGTGGCTGCTGAAGCAGTCTCTCTTCACCCAGCTTTAGACAAAACAGCTCAGCGAACTTCTGTGCTTCAATTGGCTCGCAGCCGTTGGGAGGCGGGTCCTTCTGGCTAGGTTTTCATTCATTGGTTCTTCAAGGTTTCAGAAACCCAATTCAAGGCTCTTATTAGTCGAATGAGAGGTCAATCAGATGAACTAATCTGTTCGCGGCTGTGTCTGCAGCTTTTATTTTCAGTGCGCGCTTGGAAGCCATACACCACCTACATCACAATCTCCATGATGCGTCCTAGAGCGCACGAGAATGCCCTC
Source organism: Pholidichthys leucotaenia (assembly GCA_020510985.1). Classification (NCBI taxonomy): domain Eukaryota; kingdom Metazoa; phylum Chordata; class Actinopteri; order Cichliformes; family Pholidichthyidae; genus Pholidichthys; species Pholidichthys leucotaenia. Next base: position 68,787,814 of record CM035849.1, on the reverse strand, counting down.
GTGCGCTCTAGGACGCAGAGACTTGCCCACCTGTGGGACAACGGAGCGCAAGAGGTTAAAAAAGGTAGTGATTTTATAAGGAAAAAAGTCAAAATCCATGAAAAAAACTGTAAATTTACAAGAAAAAGATGCTAATTTGCAAAAGTCACAAATTTACAAGAATAAAGATAAATAATTTATGACAAAAAATTACCAAATTTACAAGCGTTTCATTCATAAAAGTTACAAGTTTATGAAAAAATATGAATTCATGAAGAAAAAGTTGCAAATTTACATAAAATAGTCACAAATTTATGAGACAAAAGTAGAAAATTTCTAAGAAAAAAAATCACAAATTCGTAAGAAAAAGCTTAAATATACACAAAAGGTAGCAAATTTATAAGAAAATCCAAACACAAAAGTCACAAATTTCTGAGAAAATGTTAAATTTACAAGAAAAAAGTTACAAATTTACATGAAAAGGCAGGAAATTTATGAGGAAAATAGTTACAAATTTACAAAAAAAAAATTGCTGCAAATTTACAACACAGAAGGAGCCAATTTACGAGAAAAAAGTCAAAAATTCATATCAAAAAAGTCAGAATCAGAATCAGAAAAAGATTTATTGCCAAGTACATTAACAGATACTGATAACAGGACTCTGATAACAGCTCACTGATAACATACGAGGGATTTGACTTGACACAGAAAATGAACCTGCATTTCCGGTGACACGGCATGCATCTGAAACGCGCCTGCCAACAGGAGGGTACAGGTAGCATAAGAAATAATACAATGGGAAGGAGCAAAAAAATCATTGATTTCAGAATAGTGGTCATGTATGATCAATATTATGATTACAAAGAAAAAAAAAGCCCTCAATGCACACTCAGCAGACCAAAAGAGTTCACAGGACACAAAGAGAGCAGTGAGTGAATCATCTTGTTGTCAGTTTGTGGATCAATATGAATGTAATGTTGAAGCAAGTGTTGTATCAGTAAGAACGACAAGGACACTTTGGCAGGAGATGTTTTGTCTGGCTACTGGCAATTGTCCTTGGCAATTGTCCATGCAGCTGCTGTCCGAAGGCCATGTGCTCAGTGTTTTGAAAAACAGAGACTGCAGATGATCAGGAGGATTTTTGTAAGGGAAATTGAGCCAAATAGAACTGATCACAGAGAAAGAACTTTATATTCTTCTGCAGATTCAGTACTTAATCCTTCATTGCTGGGCGTTGAGTCCATCGTGGATAGACCTAAGCGTAATCATGATGTAATCCACCTTCCGAGACAGTTCTCCATTTGTCGCTATCAGGGTCTTCTCCATTTTTTCAATTTGATGGATGCACCTCGCCTGGCCAGCATTTTGATAGGTTGTATCCATCTTCAGCAATTTGCGGTACACCAGGACAATCCCAGATCCAATCAGAACGATCCCAATCACCATTATTACGAAGACATACAAATCTTCAATATCTTCGATAGAGAGATTAGTCAGGCACAAGATTTTCCAATTACTTGTCTCCCGTAAATAGCCCGCTGGAGCCGTCCCTGCGGGGCAAACAGCTTCCCCCGGAGCACTTTTCCTCGTTGAAAAGATAGTGTCAATTGCGTTCAAAGCCCAGTTTATTAATTCCATAATTTCTTTCTTTCGATAATCAGCAGTCAGACGCAGACAGACAACAGCAAGCTGGGATCCAGTTAGTTGGGGAGGTGGGGAGCTAGAGCAGAGAGAGAAAAGAAGCGTCTGCTCTCTTTGGAGGCGGAAGTGATTCACAGATACAAAACACAAAAATAGTCGCAAATTTTAAGGAAAAAGTCACAAATTCATGAAAAAAAGTACATCTACGAAAGCAAATGCAAATTTACATGAAAAAGGAAAAGTTAGAAATTTACAAAAAAAAATCATAAATTTACAAGACAAACCTAGCAAACTGAAAATAGCAGAAACAATTATGAGAAAAAAGTTGCAAATTTTACAGAAAAAGTTCAAATTTTACAAGCCATAAAAATGGAAGGTTGAAAGCAGAGGTCCCCTTGCATTTGTGTACATTTATGTTGCCAGAGTTTAAAAATGGTGATCAGTGTTTCTCACCTTGTCCGCCTCCATGACCTCTGATACTTACTGAAAGTAATCACAACAAACTGTTATTTCAAATAATTACATCAGTTTTTAGTGGTTTATCTCTAAATTGTTTGAACTAAATTTGAACCACTCATTGCCGGATTTTGAGCATGTCTGACATAATTTGTGTCTCAATGGTGTATATAGTCCAGCAGGAGGCAGTGTTTCACTGCAGTTTGCGCACTCATTCCGTCCGGCTGTGGTCGCTCCTCCTTGTGAGCTTTCCCTCTCCCAACCAAAAAAAAAAAAAAATCTCATTTGTCTCTCAAGCAGTTTTGGCCAGACAGCCAGAGGATGCATTAATAAAAACATTTTTCTTAAGTGATTGTTGGAAATTATTTCCCACATATTAGACTCATTTATTTCAATGCAGCCTCGGCTGGTTCTGTTTATAACCATGCTGAATATTTGAAGTAAGCTCTACTTTCCTTTTGGGAAATGTATTTGTTTTCATCAATAAGGATTGATTGGGAGTTATTACCAAGGCTTTTGGGGGGGTTGGGGGGGCTTGTGCAAGATTGTGGATTTTTGTAATGTGACAGTTCAGGCCCTTTAACGTGGGTTTGATTTAAAAAAAAAAAAAAAAAAGATGAAATCTTTCTCCTCCCAACAAAAATCATTTTAAGAAACTGGAAAAACAAATGAGCAACATTTGAAATAATAAAGGCTAGTTGAAGGTGACAGAGATGGTGTCTCTCTTCCTGGGAGAGACTCTCTCACCTCCCTGGATAGATCGCCTTCAGTTCTGGCCTTCCTTGGGTTGCATATTCTCCGCTTACTAAAGATAACTGTTACACCTTTTTGCAACAGTAAGTGTGGACTCCCTTTCTGACAGACCTCTGGAGCTTGGAGCTGTGATAAATGAGGGCTAGTCTTCTGGACTTAAAATAAGGGCCTGGGGCCAGAATATTTCAATCCAACTCCCAACATCCTTGAAGAAAAAAAAAAGCCAAAACAAAAATCGCGTTTATGCTGGAGACTCATAAGGCAAGTGTGCTGATAATTTACCGTATATTTCATTAGTGATGTGTGCAGGGGTATTTATCTGATAAATACACTACTCACAAAAAGTTAGGGGTATTTGGCTTTATGGAAAATGTAAAAAGTTCATGCTACAGTAATATTATATTGTGGAGATGTGTGGAAGGACGAGGCTGAGTTTATTTCTCAAGACCAGTTTTATTCACATTCACATTCTCCAACATCCAAAAACAGAAAAAGAGAAAGGAATCCCCCAACATCTGTCCCTTTAATACCCCAGGACATCAAAGCACACAGTCACATTGTCTTTTAATCCCAAATCACAATGCATCCCCCTCCAGGTCTTCTCGTCTCCACCTAAAGTCCTGGTGGTCAGGAAATCCCTCAAGGCCATTTCTTTGCATACAAAAGGCCAGACTTCACATCCTCCTGTTACCCCTAGGAGGTTCAGACCTTTTGTTCCTCTGAGACGTGAAGCATATAATAAGCATACAGTAATACACATGTGAAGCATATGAAACCACATATGTGCACCACATGATCATGAAAGTAGGACATTTAAGTAGAAGCATGCAATGGTGATTTTCCCATCTCAAACTATTTATTGAAACAAAAGCCAACAACAGTGGTGGGTATACCACAACAAAAAATGCCAATGTTGAGCATCAATTACAGCTTGACTGTTCACAAGTTGACTTATTGTCTGCTGAGACATGGCATTCCACTCTTCTTGAAGGGTGGCCCTTAGGTCATTGAGGTTGTTGGGTACAGGGTTATGGGCTTCTATACAGCGACTCAGCTGGTTTATACAGTTTGGCCCAGAAATATTTGGACAGTGACACAATCTTCATGATTTGGGCTCTGCATGCCACCACATTGGATTTGAAATGAAACAACTACAACGGAATTGAAATGCAGACTTTAAGGTTTAATTCAAGGGGTTGAACAAAAATATATGATTAAACATGTAGGAATTGTAGCTATTTTTATACAAACGCTCCTCATTTCAGGGGCTCAAAAGTAATTGGACAAATAAACATAACCCTAAGTAAAATGTTACTTTTCAATATTTTGTTGAGAATCCTTTGCAGGCAATGACTGCCTGAAGTCTGGAACCCATGGACATCACCAAACGCTGGGTTTCCTCCTTTGTGATGCTTTTCCAGGCCTTTACTGTAGCTGTCTTCAGTTGTTGCTTGTTTGTGGGTCTTTCTGCCTTAAGTTTTGTCTTGAGCAAGTGAAATGCATGCTCGATTGGGTTGAGATCTGGTGATTGACTCGGCCATTGCAGAATATTCCACTTCGTTGCTTTAAAAAACTCCTGGGTTGCTTTTGCAGTATGTTTTGGATCATTGGTGAAGCGCCGTCCAATCAACTTTGCTGCATTTGGCTGAATCTGAGCAGAAAGTATATCCCTATACACTTCAGAATTCATCCGGCTGCTTCTGTCTTTTGTCACATCATCAATAAACACAAGTGACCCAGTGCCATTGGAAGCCATGCATGTCCATGCCATCACACTGCCTCCACCATGTTTTACAGAAGATGTAGTGCTTTGGATCATGAGCTGTTCCAATTCTTCTCCAAACTTTCTTCTTCCCATCATTCTGGTACAGGTTGATCTTAGTCTCATCTGTCCAAAGAATGCTGTTCCAGAACTGGGATGGCTTCTTCAGGTGTTTTTTGGCAAAGTCAATTCTGGCCTTTCTATTTTTGAGGCTGATTCATGGTTTGCACCTTGTGGTGAATCCTTTGTATTTACTCTCATGAAGTCTTCTCTTTATGGTAGACTTAGATACTGATACATCTACTTCCTGGAGAGTGTTCTTCACTTGAGTGGATGTTGTGAAGGGGTTGCTCTTCACCATGGAAAGGATTCTCTGATCATCCACCACTGTTGTCTTCCGTGGACGTCCAGGCCAGCTTGAGTTCCCAAGCTCACCAGCGCACTCTTTTTTTCTCAGAATGTACCAAGCTGTTGATTTGGCCACCCCTAACATTTCTGCTATCTCTCTGATGGATTTCTTCTTTTTTTTCAGCCTCAGGATGGTCTGTTTCACCTCCATTGAGAGCACCTTTGACCGCATGTTGTGTGTTCACAGCAACAGCTTCCAAATGCAAACGCCACACCTGGAATCAACTCCAGACCTTTTAACTGCTTAATTGATGACAGGTTAACGAGGGAAGAGCCCATGCAGCCTTGTTATTTTTTTTTTGCAGCCTTCTGAGTCAATTGTCCAATTACTTTTGGTCCCTTGAAAAAGAGGCGGCTACGTATTAAAGAGCTGTAATTCCTAAACCCTTGCTCCAATTTGGATGTGATTACAGCTGTAATCAATTCAATTGTATCCTGAATATGTTTTCGTAAACAGCTAAAATACCAAAATTTGTGTCACTGTCCAAATATTTTTGGGCCTAACTGTAGGTTCTCTATGGGATTCAGGTCTGGAGAAAGTGCAGACCACTACATTTGAGGTACCCCAGCCTCCAGCAGCCACTCCCTAATAATGCGACCTTGATGAGCTGGAGCATTGTCATCCATGAAGATGAAATTAGGCCTGTGTTGTTCATGCAGGGGTACAATGACTGGATTAATGATGTTATTCAGGTAGTATCGGCTTGTCACTGTACCATTCACAAGGTGTATGGCAGTTCTGTATTGACTAGACACATCTGCCCAGACTGTAACACCACCACCAAAGGCTCATCTGGTGACAACAGTGGCTGATGCAGAGCACTCTCCTTCATGTCTCCAACATCATTGGCGGCCATCATTTCTGCACAGCATGAATCGACTTTCATCAGAGAACAGCACTGAGGTGTACTGGTCCCTTGTCCAGCATAAATGCTCCATGGCCCATGCAAGACGATGATGCCAGTGCCTGGTGGTGTGGTCAGGTACCCTTGCAGGTCATCTGGCATGCAGACCATGCTGATGTAAACAGTTTTGAATGGTCTGACGTGACACTTTGGTGCCTCTTACCTCCCATAAATGTGCCTGGAGTTGAGTGGCATTCATCATCCGGTTCCGCAGGGCACTGTTCACAATGAAGCAGTCATCAGCATGGGATGTGGCCAAAGGAAGTCTACTTCTATGCCTTTCTGTGACTCTTCCAGTCTCTCTGGATCTCTGTTGCAACCTGCTGATGACACTCTGTAACACTCTAAGCTCAGTGGCCACTTCCCTCTGAGAACATCCTGTTTGAAGCCTCGCAGTGTTGAGGTATTGTTGATCAATTGTGAGGTGTTGTCTTGGTCTCATGATGTCAAAATGTGAACAGCATGATGAAGGGGACTGCTTAAATACCAATTCTAACTGAACCAGAAACTGTATTGGTTGATTCATGGATCAAACACCTGTTGTGAATTTTGCCATTAAGCACCTTGTTAGACAACAGCAAGTTATGCAAAAAGTACTGAAACATTGAACAGTTGGACATTCAAAAGGTTAGAGAAGGTCAAATTAAGTTCACTGTAAACATGCAAGTTAGGTTAATTGGCATCAAACTGGGGATTCTAAATTGTCCTTAGGTATGACTGTGAGAGTAAATGGTTGTCTGCTTCTCTGTGTTGGCCCTGCGATGGACTGGCGATCTGTCCAGGGTGTACCCTGCCCCCGCCCAAAGATGCTGGGATAGGCTCCAGCCCCCACCCCCCCACCCCCACCCCCCGCAACCCGAAAAGGATTAAGATGGATGGATGGATGGATGTAAAGGTTATAGTGCATTTTAGGCGCCTTTTGAAATTTCACCCAAAAGCCAAATATCTTTAACGTTTTGTGAGTAGTGTAGGTTTGTTTAAAGGATGGAGGGGAGAGATCAGGTATAGTCAGGCAATATTACATGAATGGTATATTCATGATACAGCATGACCTCAAGCAAATATTGTTTTTATACAACAGTTCCACAAATGTAATTTATGACCTGCAATAAGCAACAACACATTATTATTTGTCATTTTGTTCCACCAAGTCTAGTATTGCTGTGCGAAAATAATGGAATGCTATACTTGAATGTTTTTAACACAAAAACAGAACAATAATATAGACTATAATAACTACTGCATTTTACAAATATTAACCCAGCCACAGGGGGTGCACAAACCAGTGCACTCCTACTGCTGGTCCCAAGCTCGGGTAAATGAGAGGGTTGAATCAGGAAGGGCATCTGACGTAAAACCTTTGCCAAATCAAACATGTGGATCATGAAAAATGAGACTTTCATACCAGCTTGGTCGAGGCCCGGGTTAACAACAGCTGTCACCGGTGCTGTTAACCGACAGGGTGCTGGTGGAAATTGGGCTACTGTTGGTCGAAGATCAAGGAGGAGGAGACAGGGAAGGCATGTTAGGAGGGAGAGAGAGAAAAGGAAAGGTAGAAGTGTGGAGTTGAGAGTAGGGACTTTAAAGGTAGGGACTATGACTGGTAAAGGCAGAGAGTTGGCTGATATGACGGAGAGAAGAAAGGTAGATATACTGTGTGTTCAAGAAACCAGATGGAAGTGAAGCAAGGCTAGGAGCATTGGAGGAGGATTTAAACTGTTCTACCATGGTGTAGATAGGAGGAGAAATGGTGTAGGAGTAGTCTTGAAGGAAGAGTATGTGAAGAGTGTTCACGAGGTGAAGAGGGAGGCAGACAGGATCATGCATTTGAAACTAAAAGTTGAAGGTGTGATGTTGAATGTTGTCCGTGTGTATGCCCCACAAGTTGGATGTCAGGTAGAAGAGAAAGAAGAATTCTGGAGTATGTTGGATGAAGTGGTAGAGAGTGTTCCCGGGGTGGGGGTGGGGGAGAGTGGTGATTGGAGCAGACTTCAGTGGACATGTAGGTGAGGGGAACAGAGGTGATGAGGAGGTTCTGGGTAGGTATGGTCTTAAGGAGAGAAATGTGGAAGGACAGATGGTTGTGGATTTTGCTATAAGGATGGAAATGGCTGTGGTTAACACAAACTTCAAGAAAAGAGAGGAACATAGGGTGACTTACAAGACTGGAGAAAGGTGCACACAGGTGGACTACATCTTATGCAGAAGGAGAAAACTGAAAGAGACAGGAGTCTGCAAGGTGGTGACAGGGGAAAATGTAGCTAGACAGCATTGGATGGTTGTTTGTTCAGTGACTTTGGAAAGCAAGAAGAGGAAGAGAGTGAATGCAGAGCCAAAGATTAAGTGGGGGTAGTTACAGAAGGAAGGAGATCACACTGTTATGATCTGGTGAGCGCACTCCCCCTCCCATCCTGTGGGAGGGTCCCCAGCTTCACAGGTAATCAATACACCTGCGTGAGTGGATGCGCCTGCTGTCTCCTCGCTGCCAGCGCTTAAAAGGACCAGTCTGTGAGCGCTCCAGCGCTGGCTCGTTGTGTATACTGCCATAAAAGGATTAAGTAAGTGAAAATATTAACTGTCTTGGAACCCAGAGAATAATCAGTCTCTCGCTTCCTCCTTCTCAGGTTGCTGCCATCTCTGCAGTGTGTCTCCGGCGGTTCGTTGTGCGCTCACCTGCTCCTTCATCGTCATCTCCACTCCAGATTGCCTACTTCACCCGGTCAGACATCTCACCAGCCCTACTCATCCGCAGCTTCCATTCCTATTCATCCTAGCCTTCCTGGGTTCCTCGTCGGGCTCCCTGCTCTCACTCGTAAGAGTTTTTTTATGATGCATTATTACCTGTCTCCCTCCTTGTTCTAATCTGCTCTCGGCTTCCTCATTACAGGCTGGGCGCTCCTCTGGCAAGTGAGGTGTTTTTTCTGCTAACTTTTGCATCAACTCTTTTCAATAAAATTGTGTTTGAAACTTTGCCTCTCTGTGTTGTGTGCTTTCTCTGGTGTAGCATCTTGCATGTGGGATGATATTTATTGTAATCATGACAGAACGAGCCAGCCCTGAATTAGGCTCAGCAGGTGCTGCATCAGCGGAGCACTTCACGCTTTACCACCTCGACGTTACAGAGAGGCAGGTGGCCATGTTGACTGAACAGCTGCAGACCATTGCGCAGCAGCTGAGCACAGTCACTGAACACCTGAGTCACATGTCTCGTTCGGGCCCTCTCCCTCCGCCTGCCATTCCAGCTTCTTCTACCATCCGCCGAACCACTTCTGTTCCCTCACCTGCCCCGTATGCGGGGGAGGTGGGGAAATGTAAGGGTTTTTTGTGTCAGGTTCAGCTGTATCTGTGGCAGGTGGGCGGGGAGTACCCGGACGACACGTCAAAAATTCATTTTATGACCCTCCTGCTATAAGACCAGGCCCTTGGCTGGGCCCAGTCTATTTTAGATAGCTGAGGGCCCTCACTACACTTTTGATAGATTTATTAGCGAGTTTTCCTGGGCTTTCGATCGCTTGGACTGTGAGGGCAACATCATGAGTCGTGTGTTGTCACTCCACCAGGGTAGTTGGTCAGCAGCCAATTACTCTGTGGTCGTGACGGCAGATTCTGGTTGGAATGACGTTTCCTTAAGAAGCGCCTTCCTCCAGGGTCTCAATACCACCCTTCGCGATGACCTGGCAATTCATGATGATCCCTCCTCCCTGGATGAGCTTATCGATCAAGCTTATCAATCGATTAGTTTGGATAATCGCTACCGCAAGCACACAAAGGATCGGAAGGCCTCCTCCGGCCCGCCCATCTCGCGTACGTTCTCCCCGGCTTCTGGCATAGGTGAGACCGACTCCTCCTCCAAGACTATGGTGCTTGGCCGAGTCCGACTGACTCTAGAGGAGCACCAGCGACGGAGGAGAGCCAGTGCTTGCATGTATTGCGGCTCACTTGAGCACAAAATATTTAATTGCCACCTTATGCCAAAAAGACACAGCCTGTCAGTTGCCGTGGGGGGTCTGACAGGTAGGAATTCTATTCATCTCCCCGGTAACTTTTTCATTCCAGCCTCATTCTGTTGCCAGGGATCGAGAGGAGGATTTTGGCATTAATTGATTCAGGGGCAGAGCAAAATTTCATCTCTTTGTGGCTCGTGCAGGAAATTGGCATTCCCACAACTAAACTGCCGGCTTCGCTAAACGTTGCGGCATTATCTGGGAGTTGTGTGGCATCTATTACTGAGTGCACGGCACCGATTTCCATCCTTCTGTTCGGGAACCACTGGGAGACCATTTTGTTCTATATTCTCCCTAGTTCGTCTTCCCCGGTGGTTCTGGGATATCCATGGCTTCGGAAGCAAAATCCTATCATCAGTTGGGCACAAAATTCCATTTCTTCCTGGAGCCCCTTCTGTTTAGCATCCTGCCTCTGCTCGGCCAAGTGTTCATCATTCCTTTCCATCTCCTCTCCTCCGGTGGAGCCGCCGGATCTCAGCCTCATACCCGAGGTCTACCATGACCGTGGGGAGATCTTTAGCAAGTCAAGAGCTCTTTCTTTGCCTCTCACCGCTCTTATGACTGTGCTGTCGACCTCCTCCCGGGTGAGCGTTTGCCATCCCGCTGGCTCTACAGCCTTTCTGGACCAGAGAGGGAGGCAATGGAAAGTTATATAAAGGACTCTTGAAGCAGGGTTTTTCTTTGTCCGAAAGAAGGATGGATCTCTGTGGCCGTGCAAAGATTTCCACGAGTTAAATGCCATTACCGTCAAAGATAAATACCCTTTGCCCCTGATCAACTCTGCGTTCGAGCTCCTTCAGCGCGCGCGGGTGTTTACTAAATTGGATTTGTGTAATGCGTATCATTTAGTCCGTGTTCGTGAGGGGGACGAATGGAAGATGGCATTTAAAACTCACTTGGGGCAGTTTGAATATCTGGTGATGTCCTTTGGGCTCACCAACGTCCCCGCCGTCTTCCAGCGGATGATCAATGACGTGCTGCGCGATATGGTTAATCAATTCGTTTTTGTCTACCTTCACGATATTTTGATTTTTTCACACACGCCAAAGGAGCACTCAGTCCACGTCAGGGCTGTGTTACAGCGGTTCCTGGAAAACCAGCTCTTTCTGAAGGCCGAAACGTGCAAGTTTTCCACCAGCTCCACTTCCTTCCTGGGCTTTACTGTTGCTGAGGGAGAGCTGAGGGCCGATCCAGCCAAGGTGAAGGCTGTGCTTGATTGGCCTACACCCCAGTTTTGTAAGGAGCTTCAACGCTTCCTAAGATTTGCTAATTTCTACCGTTGCTTCATTAGAAATTACAGTGGGGAAGTACAGCCTCTTATGCAGCTGACCTCAATCAAAGTGCCTTTCCCCTGGTCCGAGGCAGCTGAATGGGCCTTCCTTAAACTGAAGAGCCTATATTCCAACTCTCCCATCTTGGCCCAGGTCAGTCCTCAGCTCCAATTCATCGTAGAGGTGGACGCTTCTGATTCGGGGGTGGGTGCTATCCTCTCACAGCGTTTGACCTCCAATCAGAAGCTCCACCCATGCGTGTATTTCTCTCGCCGGCTCACGCCAGCCAAGAGGAACTACAGTGTAGGGGATCGAGAGCTATTGGCCATTAAATTGGCTCTGGAGGAGTGGAGGCACTGGCTGGAGGGAGCGGTTCATCCTGTTGTTGTGTGGACCGACCATAAAAATTTAGAATATCTTAGGTCGGCCCGCCGATTAAATGCCTGGCAGGCCCGTTGGGCCTTATTCTTTATTAGATTTAATCTTACCATTACTTATAGGCCGGGCTCTTGCAATATCAAACCTGACGCTCTCTCCTGCCAGTTTACCTCTGACCACTCATCCCCCTCCCCCAACCCACTGAGCCCTCCTCATCCATCTTAGGTGCTCTTTCCTGGGAGATTGAACAGAGGGTCCAACAGGCCCAAGTCACTGAGCACAAACCCGAGGGAGGTCCTGAGGATCAACTGTTTGTCCCAGCCAGCCTCCACAGCAAAGTTATCAGGTGGGGTCACACGAGTCATTTTGCCTGTCACCCAGGGGTTTCCCAGACCATCAACCTCATTCAGCGGGTGTTCTGGTGGCCCACGCTGCGGACGGACGTCCGGGATTATTAAAGCATGTCAAGTATGCACCAGAAATAAATCTGACTCCTCTCCTCCCGCCGGTCTGCTTCATCCCCTCCCGATTCCCAGCCACCCCTGGTCTCATGTAGCCCTGGACTTCGTCACTGGACTTCTTCCCTCTAATGGTAACACTGTCATCCTCACCATTGTCGATCGATTTTCTAAGGCCATTCATTTAGCACCCCTCCCCAAACTGCCCTCCGCCTCAGAGACTGAGAGACTGCCAGTCTTTTCACCATTCACGTCATCCGCCTTCACGGCATTCCCGTGGACCTTGTGTCTGACTGGGGCCCATAATTTACCTCCTAAGTGTGGAAGTCTTTTTGTTGTTCCCTGGGCACCAGGGTCAGTCTTTCATCTGGATACAACCCTCAGAGCAACAGGCAGGCTGAGCGCACCAACCAATCCATGGAGGCCGCCCTCAGATGTGTGGCATCCTGCAAACCATCTACATGGAGCACTCATGTGACCTGGGTGGAGTACGCCCACAACTCTGCAGTTTCATTGGCTACAGGATGAACACCCTTCGAGGCATCAATGGGGTACACCCCCCCCACCATTGCCCATGGCGGAGAGGGAGGTCGCCATGCCATCTGTGGAGGCCCACACCCGCCGTTGTCATCACCTGTGGAGGGCCACCCACACTGCACTCCCCCATTCCACCGAACGGAACAGACAGTACACGGACTGCAGGCGGGTTCCAGCGCCCAGATACACGGTTGGCCAGAAGGTGTGGCTGTCGGCGGACCAGGTGCCTCTAAAAACGGACTCTCGCAAGCTGTCACCACGGTTCCTGGGGCCATTTTCCATCTCCCGAATCATTAATGATGTGACAGTTCGCCTGGAGCTTCCGCCGGCTCTCCGTATCCAGCCGACCTTCCACGTATCCAAGATCAAGCTCCTCTCCGCCAGTCCTCTCTGTCCCCCCAAAGCCTCTTCCTCCCCCTCGGATCCTCGACAGCCAGACCACCTACACCGTTCAGAGTATCCTGGACGTTCGCCGTCGGGGCCGGGGGCTACAATACTTGGTCCACTGGAAGGGCTATGGACCTGAAGAAAGGTCATGGATTACCCGGTCATACTTCCATGACAAGAGGATGTTCCAGGCCTTCCACCGAGCCCATCCCAACAAGCCCGGTGGGCCTCCAGGAAGTGTCCCTTGGGGGGGGGGCACTGTTATGATCTGGTGAGCGCACTCCCCCTCCCGTCCTGTGGAGGGTCCCCGGCTCGGCAGGTAATCAATACACCTGCGTGAGTGGATGCGCCTGCTGTCTCCTCGCTGCCAGCACTTAAAAGGACCAGTCTGTGAACGCTCCAGCGCTGGCTTGTTTGGTATACTGCCGTAAAAGGATTAAGTAAGTGAAAATATTAACTGTCTTGGAACCCAGAGAATAATCAGTCTCTCGCTTCCTCCTTCTCAGGTTGCTGCCATCTCTGTGGTGTGTCCCTGGGGGTTCGTTGTGCGCTCACCTACTCCTTTATCGTCGTCTTCACTCCAGATCGCCTACTTCACCTGGTCAGACATCTCACCAGCCCTACTCATCCGCAGCTTTCATTCCTATTCATCCTAGCCTTCCTGGGTTCCTCGTCGGGCTCTCTGCTTTCACTCATAAGAGTTTTCCTATAATGCATTATTACCTGCCTCCCTCCTCATTCTAATCTGCTCTCGTCTCCCTCATTACAGGCTGGGCGCTCCTCTGGGAAATGAGGTGTTTTTTCCACTAACTTTGCATCAACTCTTTTCAATGAAATTGTGTTCGAAACTTTGCCTCTCTGCGTTGTGTGCTTTCTCTGGTGTAGCATCTTGCATGTGGGCTGATATTTATTGTAATCATGACACACACAGGGTTCAGGAAAGAGTTGAGACTGGGAAAGTACAGCAAAAGTATTGAGGGAAGTGGGTAGAAAGGTACATGGTGTACCCTCTGGACAGAAGAAGGAAGACAAAGAGACTTGGTGGTGGAATGAGGAAGTACGGGAAAGTATTCAAAGGAAGAGGTGGACAAAGAAAATGTGGGATAGTCAGGAAGATGATGAAAGTAGACAGGAGTATTTGGAATCTACTGTAGGTGCATGGCAAAGACAGAGGTGGCAAAGGCAAAGGAAAAGGCATATAGTGAGTTGTACAAAACGCTGGACACCAAGATCGGAAATGGTAATGTACAAACAAGTGACGACAATGTGTCAAGAAGGTGGAAGGAGTACTTTGAGGAGCTGATGAATGAAGAAAATGAGAGAGAGTGGAGGACGGATAAAGCAAAGATGTTGAACAAGGAAGTCTCGAGGATTAACGAGGCAGAACTGAGGGGAAGTTTTGAAGAGGATGAAGAATAGAAAGGCGGTTGGTCAAGATGACATACCTGTGGAGGTATGGAGATGTTTATGGAAATGTTTGTGGACTGTCAGCACCAAGGCCCTGGTGAAGAAAGCCCAGCAGCGGCTGCACTTCCTCCGTGTCCTGAGGAAGAACAACCTGGATCAGAAGCTGCTGCTGGCCTTCTATCACTGCTCAGTGGAAAGCGTGCTCACCTATTTTCTGGGTGTGTGGTACGCCGGCTCCGCGGCCGAGAACAGGAAGGCTGTGCAGAGGGTCATCAACACCGCCCAAAAAATTATCGGTGGCCCTCTGCCCTCCCTGGAAGACATCTTCAGATCCTCCTGTCTCAGAAGGATCAAGGCCATCACAGGAGACCTCTCATATCCAACCCACCACCTGTTCAACCTGCTTCCCTCTGGACAATGGTTCAGATTGATCAGGTCCCACACCTCCAGACTGACAGTTTCCTCCCCTGGGCCATCCGAACTGCAAACAGTCAGAAGTCCCCCCCCCCCCCCCCTCTGAACGCTCACATGCACAGAACTGAGGACCTTTTAATTATCACTATAACTCATATGCCTTTGCACTCCTCACTTTCATGTATATTGACCCATCCATGAAACCACTACTGTGTATACAGGTGCATCTCACTAGACTATCATCAAAAAGTTGATTTATTTCAGTAATTCAATTCATGAAATGAAACTCATATTTTATATAGATTCATTACAGACAGAGTGATATAATTCAAGTGTTTATTTGTTTTAATTTTGATGGTTATGGCTTGCAGCTCATGAAAACCTGAAAATCAGTTTCTCAAAAAATTAGAATATTACATACAGTAAGATCAATTTTTTAAAATTGATTTTTTGAATAGAAAAGTTGGCTGACTAAAAGTATTTCCATGCACACACTCAGTACTTGGTCAGGGCTCCTTTTGCATGAATTAATACTGCATCACTATGGCATGACATGAAGGTGATCAGCCTGTGTTACTTCTGAGGTGTTATGAAGGCCAGGTTGCTTTGATAGCGGCCATCTGCTCATCTGCATTGTTGGGTCTGGTGTCTCTCATCTCCCTGTTGACGATGCTTCATAGATGCTGTATGGGGTTTAGGTCAGGAGCGTTTGCTGGCCAGTAAAATATGGTGATACCATGGTCATTAAACTAGGCTTTGGCACTTTTGGCAGCAGTGTGGACAGGTGCCAAGTCCTGCTGGAAAATTAAATCAGCATCTCCATAAACCTTGTCAGCAGAGGGAAGCATGAAGTGCTCTAAAATGTCCTGGTAGACAGCTGCATTGACTTTGGACTTGATAAAACACAGTGGACCAACACCAGCAGATGACATGGCTCCCCAAATCAGGTGCCAAGTCCTGTCACTTGGAAATCAAGGTCCCAGAGTCTGGAGGAAGAGTGACCAGACACAGAATCCAAGTTGCTTGAGGTCCAATGTGAAGTTTCCACAGTCAATGATGATATGTGGAGCCATGCCATCTGCTGGTATTTTTCCACTGTGTTTAATCAAGTCCAATGTCAGTGCAGCCATCTAACAAGAAATTTTAGAGCACTTCATGCTTCCCTCTGCTGACAAGCTTTATGGAGATGCTGATTTCATTTTCCAGCAGGACTTGGCACCTGCCCCACTGGCAAAAGTACAAATACCTGGTTTAATGACCATGGTATCACTGTGCTTGATTAGCCAGCAAACTCTCCTGACCTAAATCCCACAGAGAATCTATGTATTGTCAAGAGGAAGATGAAATCATGAAATCACCTGTCATCATGGATCCTGGACTACCTCACGAACCGGCCTCAGTTTGTGAGAACCCGGGACTGTGTGTCCGACACGATCATCAGTAGCACGGGGGCCCCCCAGGGAACGGTGCTGGCTCCCTTCCTGTTCACTCTTTATACTGCAGACTTCTCACACAACACAACACACTGCCATCTACAGAAGTTCTCTGATGACTCTGCGATCGTTGGCCTCATCTCCAATGGAGATGAAGCTGAGTACAGAGGGCTTATCCAGGACTTTGTGGACTGGTGCCATCGGAACTGCCTCCAGATCAACGCGAGGAAAACTAAGGAGCTGGTGGTGGACTGCCGCAGGCATGGGCAGCCCCTCACAGCACCAGTAAATATACAGGGAACAGACATCGAGATGGTGACATCCTATAAGTACCTGGGTGTTCATCTGAACAATAAACTAGACTGGTCACACAATACTGACGTACTCTACAAGAAGGGACAGCGCAGGCTGTTCCTGCTGAGGAGACTCAGGTCTTTTGGTGTACAAGGGGCGCTGCTGAAGTCATTCTATGACACGGTGGTGGCATCAGCCATCACTTTTGGAGTGGTCTGCTGGGGCAGTGGCATTACTGCAGCCGATAGGAAGAGACTGAACAAACTGATTAAGAAAGCTAGCTCTGTCCTGGGGCAGCGCCTTGATCCGATGGAGGAGATAGGAGAGAGAAGGACGGTGGCTAAACTGTCATCTCTGCTGGAGTCCGAGTTCCACCCTATGCAGGACATACTGGATGCACTGAGGAGCTCATTTAGCAGCAGACTACATCATCCCAGGTGCACAACCGAGAGGTTTCGTAGGTCCTTCCTACCAACGGCTGTCAGACTGTACAACCTAAGCAGGGCTGCTCGCAGAGATAGCAAAAAGACGTAACAAACTAATAGTTTTTTGAATGCAAAAGATGCAATAGACTTACACAATGGTCCCCTCCGGCATACAACTAGGAACATACCGGTCGCTATGGAGGGTGAGAATATGTATGGGCACATAATCATACCATGTAGGATAACTAAGTAGACGGTTATGCTGTTTCATCCCATCTAGCAACAATGCTCTGCACTGTGTGTGTTTATATATTTACATATTTATTCCATCTAGCTACAATGCTCCGCACTGTGTTTTTATATATCTACATATTATTCCATCTAGCTACATTGCTCCGCACTGTGTGTGTTTATATACTTGCATATTTATTCCACCTAGCTGCAATGCTCCGTACTGTGGGTGTTTATATATTTACATATTTATTCCATCTAGCTACAATGCTCTGCACTGTGTGTTCATATACTCATATATTTATTCCATCCAGCTACAATGCTCTGCACTGTGTGTCTGTGTGTGTGTGTGTATATATTTATTTTATAGTAATATGTACATATGTATATTAGCCGCTCTTGCTTGCTTGTTTTTTTCTTGCCTTCTGATTGTTGCTCTGAGTGTTGCTATCCCTGTGCTGTTGCAATCCTGGAATTTCCCCGTTGTGGGACTAATAAAGGCTTATCTTATCTTATCTTATCTTAAATACACCAGACCCAATAATGCAGATGAGCTGAAGGCCGCTATCAAAACAACCTGGGCTTCCATAACACCTCAGCAGTAACACAGGCTGATTACCTCCATGCCATGCTGCATTGATGCAGTAATTATGCAGAATGAGCCCCGACCAAGTATTGAGTGTGTACATGGACATACTTTTCAATCGGCCAACATTTCTATTAAAAATCTTTTTTTTTAATTAATTTTATGTAATATTCTAATTTTTTGAGAAATTGAATTTGGGGTTTTCATGAGCTAAATGTTATGAATGGCTCTCACGAGCCATTAAGGAGACACTATAGACGACCAGTGAGTTTGCGTTATTTTATTAATAAAGGACACTCAACGTACAAATAAAGTAACGAGCCACGTGGGGCAAAAACACACTCATAACTTAGAATAACATTCTAACCTGGGAGAAAGGCTAGGGAGACAGCGAGGGAAAAACACACGCTGGGCAGCAGCACTTACAGGAGGGTCAAGAGCAGAGACAACGGGAAACTGGAGTTGGGCGTAGGAACTCCAGTCGTGGAAACACGATGTCCGTCTTTCCTTCGTTTAGGTTGCAGCGAGGAGTGATTCTCAGCTGCTCCCTTAAATGGGGGACAGAACCCAATCAGGAGCGGGGAAGGTAATTAATAGTGATAACGGACAGCTGTCCCAGAGCAGCTGGGCTTGACAGCCGGAAGTCTGCTGAGACACTGTCAAACTAGAGCCTTGGAGGAGGCCGTAAGACCAGGCCCGGAATGGGGTGGAGCTGGAGGAAAACTGGACAAACTGAACGCGGATAGCAATCAGCGCTCAGGCGTGACAGTACTCCCCCCCCCCCCGCCAAAGGAAGGCCACCAGGGCCGGCCCAGGGAGGGTGGCGGGGGACCAAGTCAGGGGAGAGCGAAACAAGGAAAGAGAAAAAAAAAACCCAGGCAACATAGAATGAACAAGATATGACACATGACGCCCAACAGGCCACAACAAGAATACAGATACATTCGAAAAACAATAACACTGCGAAAAGGGAGAAAGAAAAATACCGTACTCTAGAGCAGGCAAACGGATCCTTACAATCCGAAATAAAAAGGTGAACCAGGAGGCCTAACTCAGAGCACAGCAAAATATACCACATGGACAGTCTGAAATAAAATAACCATCACCACCCCACCCCCACCCCCCGCAATGACCACGAGGTTGATAAGAATAACTATAGAAGGCAGGGCAAAACAACAAGACCCAAGATGCGGGGACATAACAACATAGTCATGAAAAAAAAGGGGAAAAAAACACAAGAACCTTAGGGCGAGGACAAGGCAAAATTCGCGTCCTAATTAATAACAAATACAAAAAGGAGGCCAATCCAAACACAAAATAACTAAACAGTCAATCTTTCCAGGGAAGCCGGCAGGTAGAAGGGGGCAAGAGATGACAGTTCGTCCGGAAGGCGACCCAGACCCGGATTCCACCTGGCCAGGAGCGACATCCACAGTTCGGGCGGCCTACCCAAGTCCCAGGCTCGGGAACACAGTATCTCAGGTGGCCGACCCAGATTGCAAAACCAACCAGATGGTTCCGCAGGCAGTCGTCCCGCGTCCTCAGACCACCGAGAGCAGAAGGAGGAGCTTAGGTGCGGCTTCCTCACCGAGGGAGAGAGCAGGAGGAAACTGACCCAGATGAGGGGAACCCCAACAGCACCCGGAGGAGAGAAGGCGGAGGCAAGGGACGGAATCAGCAAGACGTCTGGGGAAAACGAACCTCCAGTTCCCTCACCGGCCTTTAACCGGACCGGCGCAGCACTCCCAATGGGCCCTGATTGGGCCGGACCAGCACTCCCAATGGACCCCGATTGGGCCGGCGCAGCACTCCCGATGGGCCCCGATTGGGCTGGCGCAGCATCAGAGGCAAACTCCGTGTACAGAACCGGAACCTCTGTGGCGACAACCAGAGCGGATTCGTCTCCGGTGACCCTGGGGAAAGGCTCAGAGGAACAAAAGGAACCAGGATCAGGATCGCTGGTAGCGGCAGAGCCGGGCGAGACAGGTTCGAGTGCAGGGGATGGCTGCACCCGGTTCGTCCCCCCAAGAAACAGGCAATAATGCTCCAGAAAATAGAAGAGAAAGACAAAATAGAGCACTTGCCTGATCTCGGGTTCTACCGCCGTCCAGGACTTCGATGCTCCAGGTTCAACATGCAGGAGTTCGTCTTCCGGCTCCCACTCGACTGCGACGGGCTCCGCAGCCGGCATGATGGTCCTCACAGTCTGAAGATCTCCAGGCGCCGAGCTCCACTCCAAAGGCCCGCACAGCGTGGTGGCAGGGGATCTGGGTTCTGCTGGGCCGAACCATTCCTCTGTGGAGACCTGGGGACGCTTAATCATCGGCGCAGGTTCCAAGCAGCAGTCCGACCTTCTCCTCTGCCCATGACGTGGCTGCAGGGCTGGAGCCAAGCTCTCCACGGCTGCAGGCCTCCTCCTCGTCCGGCGGTGTAGTCCTAGCACCGGGGCACGCTCAGAGGGGAGAAACACAGAGGGCGCAGGTTCATATTTACCTCTGCCAAAGGGGGAGGTTATGTGATCATCAGCGTTGGTTTGTCTGTTTGTTTGTCTGTTTGTTTGTCTGTTTTTTAGCAAGATAACTCAAAAAGTTATACACGGATTTTCATGAAATTTTCACAGATTGTCAGAAATGGGGTATCCTACAGATGATTAGATTTTGGTGGTGATCCGGATCACCGTCCACAAGAAAACCGCCATTACGCAAAATGCCCTTTTCGGTGAATAACTACTAAACCACTAATCCTATCATTGTCAATCCAATTGTTGTGAATCCAATTGCTAGTCATATGTTTTCATGGTCAAGGAATCTGAAAACGTACACACAAACACTGTATGGGGGGAACTGTGGCGCTAAACAGCCATTACGGAAAATGCCATTTTCGTCAATAACTACTGAACCACTAATCTTATCATTGTGAATCCAATTGCTTGTCATATGTTTTCATGGTCAAGGAATCTGAAAACGTACACACAAACACTGTACGGGGGGAACTGTGGCCGCCATTACCAAAAATGCCATTTTCGTGAATAACTATTGAACCACTAATCCTATCATTGTCAATTCAATTGCTAGTCATATGTTTTCAAGGTCAAGGAATCTGAAAATGGACACACAAACACTGTATGGGGGGAACTGTGGCGCTAAACTGCCATTACGGAAAATGCCATTTTCGTCAATAACTACTGAACCACTAATCCTATCATTGTGAATCCAATTGCTTGTCATATGTTTTCATGATCAAGGAATCTGAAAATGTACACACAAACACTGTATGGGGGGAACTGTGGCCGCCATTACAGAAAATGCCATTTTTGTGAATAACTACTGAACCACTGCTTGTCATATGTTTTCATGGTCAAGGAATCTGAAGACTGTATGGGGGAAACTGTGGCGCTTGGCGGAGGTCTGCGCTCTCTGAGTGCTTTTCTAGTTTATGTTTGCAGCAGGTGGAGAGAGCTCAGGGGACTGTGAACCCTGAACTCCACCTCCAGGAATCAAACAAGGCAGTTCACCCAATACAGGAAGAAAATGAAAAGGCACTTGCCTGATTCCCGGAGAACCGGTGGAACCTGCTGCAATGGACTTGAGGCTTCCCTTTCCCCGCTGGATGGAAGTGGAGGACCCCCCGGGAAGACAAGGAGGAGCCTCTGGCACTGGATCAGGACCGGGAGCATCCAGAGACGGACTCACGCAACTCACAGCGGCTGGAGTGAACGTCGAAGAGGGGGGAGAAACAGCTGAGGCGAACCGGGAACTAAGAGCTGACGGGACAGCGGGGAGAGAGGACCCGGAAGCAGGAGCGGCTGATTCACCTCTTCGGTGAGACACGGAGGCTACAGCTGGCTGGGAGACAGAGTTCATGTGGCTACCCGGAGCTGGATCAGGACAGGGTTCTCGCTGAGGTGTTCGAGAGATTTGGGAGCGACGTTTTCTGGCCGAGGGCGAGGCGAATGTGAGATCAGGGAAACGCCGCTCCTGCGTGGAAACTGAAGCGAGCAGGTCAGCGTATTCCGGATAATTATTCAGCTCAGGATTCTTCTCTACCAGCCTGACCGCCGCCACCACGTGCTTCATGATTTCAGTGGGATGGACGGCGGAACGTGCAGCAGCCACTCGGTCCCGAATGGAGATTGCTGTCAGCTGTATTTTCTCCGGGGGAATCCCGGTTGACGTCACTCTTCTTTGGGGATGACCCCTGGGTGGTGCGAACTCCTGGGCTGGATCAGAGGCAGGAGCGGGATCCCGAAATGAGGAGCGATGGTGCCTTGTCTTCGGCTTCCTGCCGGAGTTCTCCTCCAGCCCACGGAGTCTCTCCCGGAGCGAAGAGATGTCTGCCCTCCTCGCCTTAACCTCAGGATGGTGGTAGTAGCAAGGAAGGCTGTTAATTATATCCTCAGCGAGGTCCAGGTGCCGGCGTACATCGCTGGGAGTGTCATAGAGGCCCGCGGTGAAAAGCGTCCCATCCACGTAATCCAGGGCTTCTGTGAGTTCGTAGCCTGGGTGCCGCACGCGCTTCCTGAAGGACAACATAATTCCAGCTCGCCAGTACCCAGAAGAAGGGTGAAAAACTACAAGTCCAAATTAGTAAAAACTCACGGTCTCCAGCGTCTCAGTTTGGCTGCGACCTACTGTTATGAATGGCTCTCACGAGCCATTAAGGAGACGCTATAGGCGACCAGTGAGTTTGCGTTATTTTATTAATAAAGGACACTCAACGTACAAATAACAAAGTAAC
Source organism: Pholidichthys leucotaenia (assembly GCA_020510985.1). Taxonomy (NCBI): domain Eukaryota; kingdom Metazoa; phylum Chordata; class Actinopteri; order Cichliformes; family Pholidichthyidae; genus Pholidichthys; species Pholidichthys leucotaenia. The sequence goes on along the minus strand of CM035849.1, from coordinate 68,765,348 downwards.
GAGCCACGTGGGGCAAAAACACACTCATAACTTAGAATAACATTCTAACCCGGGAGAAAGGCTAGGGAGACAGCGAGGGAAAAACACACGCTGAGCAGCAGCACTTACAGGAGGGTAAAGAGCAGAGACAACGGGAAACTGGAGTTGGGCGTAGGAACTCCAGTCGTGGAAACACGATGTCCGTCTTTCCTTCGTTTAGGTCACAGCGAGGAGTGATTCTCAGCTGCTCCCTTAAATGGGGTACAGAACCCAATCAGGAGCGGGGAAGGTAATTAATAGTGATAACAGACAGCTGTCCTGGAGCAGCTGGGTTTGACAGCCGGAAGTCTGCCGAGACGCTGTCAAACTAGAGCCTCGGAGGAGGCCGTAAGACCAGGCCCGGAATGGGGTGGAGCTGGAGGAAAACTGGACAACCTGAGCGCGGATAGCAATCAGCGCTCAGGCGTGACACTAAAAGCCATAACCATCAAAATTAAAAGAAATAAACACTTGAAATATATCACTCTGTGTGTAATGAATCTATATAATATATGAGTTTCGCTTTCTGAATTGAATTATTGAAATAAATCAACTTTTCAATGACATTCTAATTTATTGAGATGCAACTGTGTTTTCCATAATCCTTGGGCCATTTTACTCAACTGTGTGTTCAGTTGTGTGTCTGCACTTTACTCTCTTATGTACATAGCTCCACCCACATAGCCACTACCATACCTGTGCATATTTCCATAATCCTGGGCCATTTTTATTTTATTTTTATTTTCATTTATTTTTATTTCAGTCATGTGATTAATCGTGTGTTCTGTAACCGTGTTTTATCTAATCCTTCTGTCTTACTTTATTGTGCAGTAGCCTGGTGGAGCACTCACAATTTCATTGCACTGTACTACTGTACAATGACAATAAAGCCTATTCTATTCGATGTTTAGGAGAGATTGCAGTGGACTTTTTAACCAAATTGTTTAACACAATCTTGGAGAGTGAGAGGATGCCCCAGGAGTGGAGAAGAAGTCTTTTGGTACCAATTTTTAAGAAGAAAGGTGATGCTCAGTGCTGTAGTACCTACGGAGGCATAAAGTTAATCAGCCACACTATGAAGATATGGAAAAGAGTTGTTGAAGCCAGAACATGGAGAGGTAGCGGCATGCTCTGGAGAAAAGAGGAATGAAAGTCAATAGAAGCAAGACAGAATGCATGAGTGTGAATGAGAGGGAGGCAGGTGTAACAGTGAAGATGCAAGGAGTAGAGGTAGTGAAGATAGATGAGTTTAAATACCTGAGGTCAACCATCCAAAGCAATGGAAAATCCATGCGAGGTGAAGAAGAGAGTGCAGGCAAGGTGGGGTGAGTGGTGATGAGTGTCAGGGGTGATCTGTGACAGAAGGATAGCAGCTAGAGTGAAAGAGAAGATTTACAAGACGGCAGTGAGACCTGCTATGATGTATGGTTTGGCAACAAGAGTGACATTCTTTCGCTTTCCGGTCTCCCCAGACATTCACTTCCAGTTCTATTATCTATGAAAACTCAGTTCTCACTTCCCTTTGAACTGAACACCGTTCGCTCCCTTTGGTTTGGAATCTCACTAAATATGGCGGAATTCCCTATGCAATCCACTTTGGAGTACATTACTGGGCGATCGGAACGCACCTCAGGTTAAGGTTTTGGTTTACGATCTCTTCTTCTTGGCATTTTCAGATGGAGTAAAAAAGTGAGAACCACATTTTATGGTGTGAGGCTGTAATTTAAACTTTGGGGTAACTAATTAAAAAAAAGAAAAATAAAGCTAACTGGGGTAATTATTAACACATACCCAAAACATGACAGCACAATTTCCAGGTTTTGAAAACTGTTTCTTCACAGACAGTATGTCACTGTGGAAATTAAGGTACACAATATAGCATTTAAATTCTAACATATTATATTTTATGAAACCTCCAATGGTTACTCAAAGTTTATTAGAACACAGCTGCAGGGCAGTGATGCATCATGTCTGATTATTTAGAAATATAGTCTTCTTCCTCTTTTGGAAGCTCCCTTTAGGGGTCGCCATAGCAGATCATCTGCCTCCATCTCACGCTATCCCTTACATCTTCCTCTAACACCAACCCTCTCCATGTCCTCCTTCACTACATCCATGAATCTTCTCTGTGGTCTTCCTTGTTTCCTCCTACCTGGCAGCTCCATCTATATTTGGACTAGATACCATACTATATTTGGAAATATAGTAAGTCCTGTAATTTCAACTGCCTATTCAAACTGCTCGTATATTACTAAACTGTTGTATGTAGACGAAATATTTTATTTAACCTTTGTTTATATAGAATAGGTCCACTGAGAGGCAACCTCTCTTTTCAAGGACTCCCTGTTCACATTCACACCTGGAAGCTGCGGAGTACAACCACAGACTGACCTGTGGCCACTGAGCAGCTACACTGAAGCAGTTGCAGTTAAGGGGCTTGCTCAAAGGCACCACAGTGGGGTTAAGGAGGGTGGGGCAAACACTGCTATGTTATCTGTCCCACCCAGATCTGATCCTGCCGGTCCAGGGATCGAACCAGCGACCCTCCACTCACCAGTCCACATCTCTAACCATTAGGCCACCACTCATTAGGCCTATATACAGTGGGAAAAAAAGTATTTAGTCAGCCACCAATTGTGCAAGTTCTCCCACTTAAAAGATGACAGAGGTCTCCAATTTTCATCATAGGTATACCTCAACTATGAGAGACAAAATGAGAAAAAAAAAATCCAGAAAATCACATTGAAGGATTTTTAATGAATTAATTGGTAAATTCCTCGGTAAAATAAGTATTTGGTCACCTACAAACAAGCAAGATTTCTGGCTCTCACAGACCTGTAACTTCTTCTTTAAGAGGCTCCTCTGTCCTCCACTTGTTACCTGTATTAATGGCACCTGTTTGAACTCGTTATCAGTATAAAAGACACCTGTCCACAACCTCAAACAGTCAGACTCCAAACTCCACTATGGCCAAGACCAAAGAGCTGTCAAAGGACACCAGAAACAAAATTGTAGACCTGCACCAGGCTGGGAAGACTGAATCTGCAATAGGTGAGCAGCTTGGTGTGAAGAAATCAACTGTGGGAGCAATTATTAGAAAATGGAAGACATACAAGATCACTGATAATCTCCCTCGATCTGGGGCTCCACGCAAGATCTCACCCCGTGGGGTCAAAATTTTCACGAGAACGGTGAGCAAAAATCTCAGAACCACACGGGGGGACCTAGTGAATGACCTGCAGAAAGCTGGGACCAAAGTAACAAAGGCTACATCAGAAACACACTACGCCGCCAGGGACTCAAATCCTGCAGTGTCAGACGTGTCCCCCTGCTTAAGCCAGTACATGTCCAGGTCCATCTGAAGTTTGCTAGACAGCATTTGGATGATCCAGAAGAGGATTGGGAGAATGTCATATGGTCAGATGAAACCAAAATAGAACTTTTTGGTAAAAACTCAACTTGTCATGTTTGGAGGAGAAAGAACACCATACCTACTGTGAAGCATGGGGATGGAAACATTATGTTTTGGGGGTCTGTTTTTCTGCAAAGGGACCAGGACGACTGATCCGTGTAAAGGAAAGAATGAATGGGGCCATGTATCGTGAGATTTTGAGTGAAAACCTCCTTCCATCAGCAAGGGCATTGAAGATGAAACGTGGCTGGGTCTTTCAGCATGACAATGATCCCAAACACACCGCCCGGGCAATGAAGGAGTGGCTTTGTAAGAAGCATTTCAAGGTCCTGGAGTGGCCTAGCCAGTCTCCAGATCTCAACCCCATAGAAAATCTTTGGAGGGAGTTGAAAGTCCGTGTTGCCCAGTGACAACCCCAAAACATCATTGCTCTAGAGATCTGCATGGAGGAATGGGCCAAAATACCAGCAACAGTGTGTGAAAACCTTGTGAAGACTTACAGAAAACGTTTGACCTCTGTCATTGCCAATGAAGGGTATATAACAAAGTATTGAGATGAACTTTTGTTATTGACCAAATACTTATTTTACCGAGGAATTTACCAATTAATTCATTAAAAATCCTTCAATGTGATTTTCTGGATTTTTTTTTTCTCATTTTGTCTCTCATAGTTGAGGTATACCTATGATGAAAATTGGAGACCTCTCTCATCTTTTAAGTGGGAGAATTTACACAATTGGTGGCTGACTAAATATTTTTTTTGCCCCACTGTATGACAGAACCAGTGTTGGGCAAGTTACGAAAAAATATTAACTAATTACGGTTACTAGTTACTTCTTTTCAGTGTTGGGCAAGTTACTAAAAAATAGTAACTAGTTACAGTTACTAGTTATGAAATGAAGAAAGTGAAAAACACAATAAACATAGCCGCTTGGAATGTCCGTACCCTCCAAGACAGTGACAACAGCCTGCGACGTCGGACAGCCATTGTTGCACAAGAATTACTCTGCTATGACATCGCAATAGCTGCTCTTAGTGAGACTCGGTTGCCTGACTCGACAGAGATCACTGAGCATGGGTCTGGCTACACGTTCTATTGCAGTGGGCGCCCGATTGATGAGGCACGACAGTCAGGAGTCGGCTTCGCCATCAAGACATGTTATGTCAACCTGCTTGACTCTCTACAACAAGGGGTCAGTGATCGACTCATGGTGCTCCGCCTGAAGCTTGATACTGGGTACATAACATGCATTAGTGCATATGCACCAACTATGACACACACAGACAAGCGCAAGGAACGGTTCTATGAGGAACTAGACCGTGTTATTCAAGCCATTCCTCATACTGACAAGTTGGTGGTCCTAGGGGACTTCAACGCTCGTGTGGGAGCCTCATGGACCACCTGGGAGAATGTTATTGGCCACCCTGGTGTCGGAAAGGAGAATTCCAACGGCACCTTGCTTCTCTCCTTGTGCGCCCAGCATCAATTATCTATTACTAACACATTCTTCCAACAGGCGAACAAACTGAAATCCACATGGATGCACCCACATTCAGGCCATTGGCATCAGATTGACTTTGTCATTACACGACAGCGGGACATCAAGGATGTGCACCTTACTAGAGCAATGAGGGGAACAACATGTCTCTCAGACCACCGGTTGTTGCGGTCAAGAGTCGCGTTCTCCTTTAAGCCCCCATGGCGTAGGGTCCGGAAGACACCTATGAAGAAGCTCAATGTGGCCAAGCTCGGCTCACTGGATTCCAGGACCCAACTGAAGCAGCAACTTGTCACGAAACTTACTGACTTTGACGATGCCCTTTTGGAGACCGTTGACTGCCATTGGACGTTACTTCGTGATAATATGTATGAAGTGGCGGAGGAAGTGCTCGGCTTCATCAAACGCAAGCATCGGGATTGGTTCAATGAAAATGATGTAGCAGCCATCCAATTGTTGGACCATCTTCACCGTGCCCATCTTGAGTATGTGAATGATAAGAGCTTGATTGCAAAGAAGGACACCTACCACCATGTCCGGCAGACAGTGCAGGTTTTGCTGTGTAGTATGATAGACCAGTGGTGGATTGCTAGAGCTGAAGACCTTCAGGAAGCTGCTGACAAGAACGACGTGAAAGCGTTCTACGATGGCCTGAAGGCAGTCTACGGTCCAACATCACAGGGCAGTACGCCAATGTACTCTTCGGACGGTCAGACACTCATAAGGGAGCCGGCTCTCATCCTGGAGCATTGGGTAGAACACTTTAATGGTGTCCTGAATTGCCAATCTGTGATCTCTGATGAAGCCATTGCACAGCTTCCTCAGAGACCTATCATGGAGGAGCTGAATGTCTCACCGACGGTTACTGAGATTAAAGATGCCATCAAACAGATGTCTAGTGGTGAGGCAGCTGGTGGAAATGGTATCCCGCCGGAGATCTATAAGTGTGGCGGTAACATCATCGTTGCCCATCTCGCCCAGTTATTTGCCACCATACGGGAGCAGGAGGCGGTTCCACAAGACTTCAAGGATGCAATTGTTGTTCACTTGTACAAGCATAGGGGAAACCGCCACTGCTGCGATAACCACAGAGGAATATCGCTCCTCGCCATCACTGGTAAGATTCTAGCACGTGTGATCATAAACCGCCTCAATCACTATGTTGTCGACAACATCATTCCCAAGAGTCAGTGTGGCTTTCGAGCAGGACGAGGCACCATTGACATGATGTTTGCAGCCAGGCAAATACAAAAGAAGTGCCGAGAACAAAATTGTGATTTGTTCATAGTGTTCGTAGACCTGACTAAGGCCTTCGACTCTGTTGGGAGAAAGGGCCTATGGAAGCTGCTCGCCAGGGTTGGGTGCCCTCCTAAGATCGTCAGTGTCATCCGCTCATTCCACGATGGCATGGTCGGGCGGGTGGTTGAGAGTGGTTTAATCTCCGATCCATTCCCTATCATCAGTGGCACTAAGCAGGGGTGTGTTATGGCTCCGCTGCTCTTTAGTATCGTCTTGGCTGCAATGCTCCTTGATGCCTTCAAGGACTGCGACAGGGGTGTAAGGATCCGGTTTCGCACTGACGGCAATGTATTCAACTTGCAACGTTTAAAGGCTAAAACAAAGACGTCATGTATGATGCTGCGAGATCTTCTCTATGCCGACGACTGTGCACTCATCGCTCACACTCTTGAAGACACACAGTTCATCGTTGACCAGCTTGCTAGAGCAACAAATCATTATGGACTCACTACAAGTATCAAGAAGTCAGAGGTTTTAGAATCAGAATTCAGAATCAGAATCAGATTTATTGCCATTGTTCATGTAGTACACAAACTAGGAATTTGTCTCGGTGCAATGCTGCAACATTAAACATGATAAAATAAAAGAAATAAACTATACATGCAATAAAGTGTAGAATAAGAGTGAGTAATACTAGTCAGCAGTTAAAATATATTAGCGAGCAGCAGATAATGTGGAGAACCATATAGTGCAGTCGGTAATGCAGGAAGAAAACAGTGATGATTGACATGAGTCTGGTTGAGTTGCTGTACATAGTGCACGAGAGTCAATAAGTCACTTAGTGTTCAGCAGTCTGATGGCAGAGGGGAAGAAGCTGTTCATGTGATGGGAGGTTTTAGTCTGGATGGACCGAAGTCTTCTACCTGAGGAGAGAGGGGCAAACAGTACGTGACCAGGGTGTGAGGGATCGGCTATGATCCGGCCAGCACGCCTCCGGGTCCTGGAGATGTACAGATCCTGGAGAGATGGGAGCTTGCAGCCGATCACCTTCTCAGCAGTGCGTACGACGCGCTGCAGCCTTAGTCTGTCCCTGGCAGTGGCTCCTGCGTACCACACGGTTATGGAGGTGGTGAGGATGGACTCGATGATGGCTGTGTAGAACTGCACTAACATCTTGGTGGGTAGCTTGAGCTTCCTCAGCTGCCGCAGGAAGAACATCCTCTGCTGGGCCTTTTTGATGAGGGAGCTGATGGTCGGCTCCCACTTGAGGTCCCTGGTGATGGTGGTGCCTAGGAAGCGGAAGGAATCAGCAGTGGTGATGGGAAAGCCTGTGAGGGTGAGGGGGGGCAGAGGGGTTGTGACTTTCCTGAAGTCCACAATCATCTCCACTGTCTTCAGAGCATTCAGCTGCAGGTTGTTGTTGTTGCACCAGGACGCCAGCTGGGCCACCTCTCTCCTGTAGGCGGACTCGTCGCCGTTGGAGATGAGCCCAATGAGGGTGGTGTCGTCCACAAACTTGATCAACCTGACAGACTGGTGGCTGGAGGTGCAGGAGTTGGTATAAAGGGAGAAGAGTAGGGAGGAAAGTACACAGCCCTGGGGTGATCCGGTGCTGATGCTAGCAGAGTCTGAGACAGTCTTTCCCAGTATTTACATCAACCTCGTCCTGGTACGCTCCCAATAAATCCTGTTATTACCATCGGTGACAAGTTCTGCCTGCTACCTGGGGGGCACCATCTCGCAGAACGTTAAGATTGATGATGAAGTTACCCACCGCATCAGCAAGGCTAGCGCATCCTATGGACGCCTACAGCATCGTCTATGGTTGAAGCATGGCATTCGTCTAAGCACCAAGATCAAGGTCTATTGCATCGTTGTTCCATCTACACTTCTCTATGGGTGCGAGTCGTGGACAACCTATCGCCCCCATGTGAAGAAACTTGAACAGTTTCATATGCGGTGTTCAAGGAAGCTGTGTGGAATCACATGGCGAGACAAAGTTGCCAGTACAGAAGTCCTCTGCCGGTGCAATATCACCAGCATCGAGTCATTCATCATACATTCCCAGGTGCGCTGGACTGGCCAAGTTGTTCGGATTACAGATCAGCGCATTCCTAAAATCCTGTTATTTGGCCAGTTGGATGAAGGGCGGAGGTCACGGGGCGGTCAGTGGAAGCGGTATAAAGACGTGCTCAAAGCCTCACTCAAGTCGTGTGTGATTGATGCTATGACATGGGAAATGCAGGCCAACAACCGTCCCCTTTGGCGAAAGATCTGCCATGAAGGTGTTGACCTCTTCGAGAGAGAAAGAACTGCCCATTTGGATGCCTGCCATAAAGCACGTCATGGTGCCGCCCAGCAACAGAGACGTCTACAGCAGTCGGTGTCATCCACTCAGCCAATTATGTACATCTGTCCCGATTGCGATATGCCATGTGCTTCACGCATCGGTCTCATCAGTCATCGCCATTACAAGCACCCCCTTACAATTTAATGCAGCAGCCAGAAGGCAGGAGATCCGTCGTTGGCGACGGCTCAATCCATCAATAGTTACTTCTTTTCAAAAGTAACTGAGTTACTTTTGAGTTACTGCATGATTAAAGTAACTAGTTACTTGGAAAAGTAACTTTCACACTACTTTTAAATGCATACTTAAACCATTCTGCACACATAGCAAGATAATTTAATTAATGGATTACATTACGGGCTTGTTAATGTCAGGCTGAAAACAGAGCTTTTAGAACATGTTCAGTCTGCTTTATCCTGCTTTGAGAGCTCTTATTGTGGGAAAAATCTGAAGAAAATCAACACGGAACTGCCAGTAATTTCCTCATTTTGGAGTGAGAAATAGGGTTTGTGTAGTCAGACAGAGGGGAAAAAAGTGAGAATCACTCCAAAAGAACGACTTGGCAACACTGCATAAAGCTGTCAATGTTTAGCCTACCTTTATATTATGGATTTAATCTGATGTGCAGTGATCCAAAGAAAATGTCCTTTATCCACAGTCCAAATGTCTGCTGTGACAGAGACATGATCCAGTCTCTCAAATTCTAGATCAAATCCATTTTTGAATAATCTTTATCCAGGTAGCAAGTAAACGTGTTTTAACTTCAGTGGCTTTGTCACAGCTTGTTACCATTTTCAGGCGCTTCCAAAGATTGCAATAGGTCTTATAATAGGCTTGCAACCCACCAATATGCTTTTGTCCTTAACCGCGACAAAGGAAAAATAATCTGTCTATTTCTACAAAAACAAAATAGCTTCATCTTTTCCTCCGCTCAGTAGTGAACAGACTCTTTGCAACAGGTGACTGACGACTGCGTCAGCTACGTAGGATCAGTTTGTATTTATTTGTGCTAAAAATATCTATCCATATTAATAAAACGAATAGCGAGTAACGCATCTGATCAAATTTCACTGTAACTGTAATGCATTACTGAATTTTTAAACAGTAATTTCGTTACACAGCACGTTACTGCAATAGTAGTGGCGTTACTCCCGACACTATATGACAGAACACAGGGGAAATTTTGTGTATGCATGTATGTATGTATGTTTTACAGTAGTAGATATTAATAGCCTATCAAACTTGGTGCAGAAAAAACTACAAAGTTCTAGACAACCTTTCATTTTGGAATGGTCATCTAAAAAGGTTGTAGAATGGTTGTCTGAGATCACGGTGACCCTCAACAACAACTACAACAAAATCTTGACCACCTCTGCTCTAGCCAGTGAAATCTTAATTGAACTAAAGAAAGCACTTAAAAAGGGGCTCATTGGTATACCAGCTTATTATCATTCGTATCATGTTAATTCCACACGTCATCATCTCAACCCATCAGCCATTGTTGAACTTCTTCATGGGAGCGTTTCCAGGCTGCGTAGCCACTTTGACCCCTCTTCCCCTGACTTTGTTCCAGGTGTTGTTCATACCTTTTCTTACCCGCCAGTCACCCTCGCCACACCTCTCACTACTGCATACGGGCACTTCCTGATCACGTACACTCTGCTTGTCAATACGCCGTTAACCCGTCCACCTTTCAAATCCCATGAGGGTTTGGGGAGGGGGGCCCTACAAGTTCCTGCCACCACTGAGTTTCTGCAAGCTTGCAGTTCGCTCTCAGCCTTCTCCGCCTTCATGTGGCGGGCACACAAAAGGTGGGACCTATCACGTTTACTCTTCAGCATTCATTTGGCCCACTCCCATAAGGAGCTCAGAGGGGCGTTGAATTGTAAATAGTCCTCTGAGAAGACATGGCCATACTTCCCTTTATTCCCCCTCGGAAGTGGAGTGAATGAGCCTCTGTGTCCCTGTTTGAGGAAAAACAAAGTGGAGAGGAAACAATAACACGAGCTGAGTGTGAAGCTCAGTGACAGACAGCGTTCACCTGCTGGGGAAGTCTAACGAAGCCTCAGATCAAATAAAGGCTTTTTCATCTTTGCTTGGAAATGATTAGACTTGTTTTAAAGAATGTTTGTCTTTGTTTGTTAATGGGTAGATCCTAACTGTTAGTTATTTGACATGTGTACAGTGTCCTCAGAGAATCCCTTTGGTGTGAGAACTTCAAATTTGCCAAGTAGGCACACAAAGATTTTGTTAAGTACATTGAAGTAGTAACTGCATTTACTTTACTTTTCTTGGATGTCTTCCGTGTGAGCTATTGTACTTAACAGCAACTTCTACCAAGTAATTTGTAGCCAGAAAACTGCATCCATTATGAAATACATTTGAGCGTAAACAGAAGCGCTTCAAGAATTATTTGACTTGTCAACATGATGGATTTTTTCTTTTTACAAATGTATGCAACATTCTCTCATAAATCTGTAATGTTTCCCATGTTTTCTCTTGACCTTGAGACTATTTGTCTTGTAGAGTTGCGCCTTTTTACTTAGAAACAGCTTTTTTCCTCTCTAGAGAGACTTTTCTCCTTATAGTATCAATTTTCTGTGCTGCCGCAGTGCTAACCACTCCGCCACCACAGCACAGCAACTTACCCTTGGCTGGGGGATCCTGGGTTTGATCCCAGCCCATGACCAACAGTGATCTGTGTGGAGTTTGCATGTTCTCCCCGTGTCTGCAAGGGTTTACTCCGGGATTTCTCCGGTTCCCTCCCACATTCCAAAAACATGCAAGTTAGGTTAATTGGCATCAAACTGGGGATTCTAAATTGTCCTTAGGAATGGATGTGAGAGTGAATGGTTGTCTGTCTCTGTGTGTTGGCCCTGCGATGGACTGGCGATCTGTCCAGGGTGTACCCTGCCTCTCGCCCAAAGATGCTGGGATAGGCTCCAGCCCCCCGCAATCCGAAAAGGATTAAGCGGAAGATGGATGGATGGATGAATGGATGGATGGATGGATGGATAGATTTATTTTTGATTTGTAATTTTGCAACCTTTTTCTTGTAGGTTTGCATCTACTCCCTCAGATGTGAGAATTTTTTTTTCCCCCTGTGAAGGTTCAGCTTGTTTCCTCTCATAAATTTGCAACATTTTTAATAAAATTTTGTGATTTTTCCCTTGGAAATTTACAACTTTTTGTTTTGTAGTTTTGCATCTTTTTTCCCTCATATTTCTGAGACTTTTTTCTTACGTTTTTATAAACGTAAATATATACAGTATTTGTTCTTTAAGTGACTTTTTTGTTGTTGTCAAAGTCACTGGGAGCCACTGGTCATGAACCACAGGTTAGAAACCTGAAAAACGTCTGTAACATGCTTTAGTCAAAACGCCTGTTTTATTATTGCAGAGTAAGTCCATGTGAAATCACTGGAGGCCCCTCGACCGATCATTTCCAATTTGCTCCATACTTTCACAAAATAATGCTATTGGCCTCAGTAAATACTATGATTTTACTGTAAAAACGAGTGGTATATACTGTATAAAAAGATGCTAAGTTCAGTTTGTGGTAACTTTTGAACTTTTCACAATAGATGCATGAAATTTTCAGGAGAGGTTCTAAGGTATAAGATGTCTTTATCTTCTGTAAAAGAAGATCCAACATTGCATATTTACCACATTATAGCTTACTAAATACTGTAAAAAAAAAATGTACATCAGAGCAAATTTGACACTCTGTATCTTCACATTCAAGCCCATCAGATCATTCAAATTTTGGTATTTATTTCTCACATAGCAGTACTACTGTGGTAACTAAGCAGTTTTCTAAAAGAAATAATGTTTTCTGATTTACGAGGCATTAAAAAAGCACACCTACATTTCAAATGCATATTGCTCATGTACGAGAGGGTCTACCATAAAAACAGTCATATAAGTGGAAAGAGCATGCTTGCATTAATATATGCTCAAAATATAAAGATGGTATCTTTAACCAAACTACATTTATTTGGACATCGCTACGCCATGTTTTGATGTAGACGGAAATGACATTTAAAGATTATATTGTGGAGAGTGCAAATAACGGAGGCAGACTCGTGCAGCAGACGACTTTATTCACCCTCACATCAGTCATACACAGAAAAAGCATTCCTTCAATACACCAGGGTCTCTCCTTTTATATCATCCGCCCATCTCACATCTGCATGACATCTCACATCACAATACATTCAACCCTTCTCCCCCCACTGTCCCCCAGCTACTTCTTCCTGCTACCTCACCATAATCTCTCTCATCTCAATACCTATTGTCCTCATCTGTTTACCATCTGCATCCAGTCTGAGATGATTAACCCAGCCTCTACACTGGCCCCCCCCCAAGAATCAAAGACCGAGTTTCAGTCCTCATGTCCTTTTGGCTTCAGTCTCCTCCCGTATCTGCTGTAACGGGGGTTCTCCGCCTCCACGGCGCTGCTGTGCCGGTGGGGGGCTCCTGGGGGTGTGTCTGTCTGCGGGTGGGCAATGGCGAGGGGGGGGAAACTTTGACTTGCCCATGTGGTTGCTCTGATGAATCGTTTACCTGGGGAGTTCTCCGTGGGGGTCTTCCACGCCGAGGGGCCCGAGCCAACATCACTTGCTCGTCCGCCACGACAAAGGCGGGCTTAAGTCTGTCTATACATATTTTCTCCCGACGACCCCCCAAGTCTAGCAAAAAATGTTTGTCCCCTGGTTCCAGCACTCTGAACGGGCCATCGTAGGGTGAGCGCAATGGGGGGGCGGTGGGCATCGTGCCTGACAAACACAAACGCCGCATTCTTCAAAGTTTTTGGCACAAAAGCACGTGGAAAACAGTGGTGGGCTGGGCCCGGCAGCGTGTCTGTATCTGTGCTATGCTGCAAATGCTGAGACAGACAGTTGTCCGGCGTGGGATTATCTGGCAAAAATTCCCCGGGGAGCCGCAGTGGCTGAGAAGAAACAAGCTCCGCTGGGGAAGCCTCCAAATCCTCTTTTGGTGCAGAACGCAACCCCAACAAAACCCACGGCAACCGGTCTACCCAATTTGTATCCGTCAGCGAAGCCCTGAGCGCTGCTTTCAGTGACCTATGGAAATGCTCACATAACCCATTGGCCTGCGGGTTGTACGCGGTTGTGCGATGAATTGTGACACCCAGGCTATGGGCCATCGCGGACCAGAGGTCGGAAACAAACTGTGGGCCCCTATCAGACGTTATGTCCAACAGGATGCCAAAACGTGCCAACCATGTCGTCAAAAAAGCGTGCACCACATCCGCGGACGTGTTTGCCGCCAGCGGGACTGCTTCTAGCCAGCGTGTGGTGCGGTCCATCACTGTCAGAAGGTGTGTGCACCCCTGCGAAGGCAGGAGGGGGCCCACAAGGTTTACGTGAACATGGTCGAACCTCTTAGCCGGCATACGAAATGGCTCTAAAGGAGCCTTCGTGTGTCTGTGTACTTTGGCTCGTTGGCACGCTACGCAGGCTGCAGCCCACTCTTTCACTTGTTTGCGCAGGCCTGGCCAAACGAACTTCACTCCCACCATTTTGACTGACGCGCACACTCCTGGGTGCTCCAGAGCGTGAACTGACTCAAACACTCAGCGGCGCCAAGCAACTGGGACCACCGGGCGCGGGAGTCCCATGGAGACGTCGCAGATTGAGAGGGGGCTGCCGTCTTGCAGTACTCTGCTCTCCAGCCTTAACCCTGTTGGTCCAGACTGAAGCGCGCACACATCCGCATCGCCAATCTGCTCTGTGGCCACGGCTGTATAATCTATCCCCACGCAGACCGGGGCCACTATTGCGCACGAGAGGCAGTCAGCCACCACATTCAGTTTACCCAACACATGCTGAATATCGGTCGTAAACTCCGAGATTGCGGCCAGCTGTCTCTGCTGCCGCCCCGACCATGGTTCCGAAACCTTGGCCATCGCGAACGTTAGCGGCTTGTGGTCCACGAACGCAGTGAAGCTGTGCCCTTCCAGCCAGAACTGGAAGTGGCGTATGGCCAGGTGAAGAGCCAGCAACTCCCTGTCGAATGCGCTGTATTTACGCTCACTGTCGCGCAAAGCCCTGCTGAAAAAAGCGAGCGGCTGCCAAGAACCGGCGATGCGTTGCTCCATGACGGCCCCTATGGCCACGTCCGAGGCGTCAGTAGTGAGCGCTATCCGGGCCACCGGGTCTGGGTGCGCCAACGGTGCGACATTTGCCAGGGCTGTTTTAATCTCAGAGAATGCCTGCTCCCGCTCCAGAGTCCATTTGACTCTGTCCGCCGGTTTCCGTTTCTTGAGCACGGTGTACAATGACTGCATGAGCTGAGCTGCGCGGGGGAGAAACCGGTTATGAAAGTTAACCATCCCCAAAAACTCTTGCAGCGCCCTGACCGTCTGAGGTCGGGGAAAATTCGCCACGGCGCGCACCTTGTCGGGCAAGGGTATCGCTCCCTCCGGTGAGACGCGGTGCCCCAAAAAGTCAATCCCCGTCACGCCGAACTGGCATTTTGCCGAGTTGATTATTAACCCCTCCCTCATGGATCGTCACCTTATCGTGGTGGGGGGGTTTGCGTGCCCCAGTGATCCCAGGAGCTATGTTGTCCGGGGCAATTTGCCTCTGATAGGGTCTCCCAAGACAAACTGGTCCTGGGTGAAGGGCCAGACTAAGAACGATCCAACAGACTCTCATGATAAATTGTATATCAAGGATTCAGTGTACCCCGCCCGGTATGGGGTTACCGGGGCCCCACCCTGGAGCCAGGCCTGGGGGAGGGGCTCGAAGGCTAGCGTCTGGTGGCCGGGTTTCCACCCATGGGACCCGGCCGGGCTCAGCCCGAAGGAGTTACATGGGTCCGCCCTCCAGTGGGTTCACCACCTGCAGGAGGGATCATGGGGGTCCGGTGCTATGTGGATTAGGTGGCGGTCAAAGGCGGAGACCTTGGCGGACTGATCCCAAGCTTTCTAAACTGGCTTTTGGTACGTGGAATGTCACCTCTCTGGTGGGGAAGGAGCCTGAGCTGGTGCACGAGGTTGAGCGATACCGGCTAGATATAGTCGGCCTCACCTCAATACACAGCTCCGGTTCCGGAACCAGTCTCCTGGAGAGGGGCTGGAGCTTGGCCTTTTCTGGAGTTGCCCCGGCCGAGAGGCGACGAGCAGGGGTGGGTATTCTTGTATCGCCCCACCTTGCTGCCTCTATATTGGAGTTTTCCCCGGTGGACGAAAGGGTTGCTTCCCTGCGCCTTCGGGTTGGGAAACGGGTCCTGACCATCATTTGTGCCTATGCACCAAATGATGTTTCAGAGTACCCACCCTTTTTAGAGTCTGTGACTGGGGTGCTGGAGGGTGCTCCTCCTGGAGACTCCATTGTCCTACTGGGGGACTTCAATGCGCACGTGGGCAACGACAGTGAAACCTGGAGGGGGGTGATTGGGAGGAACGGCCTGCCCGATCTGAACCCGAGTGGTGTTCAGTTATTGGACTTCTGTGCTAACCACAGTCTGTCCATAACGAACACCATGTTCAAGCATAAGGGTGTCCATATGTGCACCTGGCACCAGGACACCCTAGGTCGCAGGTCGATGATCGATTTTGTTATCGTATCATCAGACCTGCGACCGTATGTCTTGGACACCTGAGTAAAGAGAGGTGCAGAGCTGTCAACTGATCACCACCTGGTGGTGAGTTGGATCCGATGGCAGGGGAGGAAGCCATTCAGACCTGGTAGACCCAAACGTATAGTGAGGGTGTGCTGGGAGCGTCTGGCTGAGGCCCCTGTCCGGGAGGTCTTCAACTCCTACCTCCGGAAGAACTTCAACCACATCCCGAGGGAGTCTGGAGACATGGAGTCTGAATGGGCCATGTTCTCCACCTCTGTTGTTGAAGCGGCGGCCCAGAGCTGCGGCCGCAAGGTGGTCGGTGCATCTCGTGGTGGCAACCCCCGAACCAAGTGGTGGACACCAGTGGTGAGGGGGGCCATTAAGCTGAAGAAGGAGTCCTATCAAGCTTGGTTGGTTTGTGGGACTCCCAAAGCAGCTGAGGTGTACCGGCAGGCCAAGCGGAGTGCAGCTCGGGTGGTTGCTGAAGCAAAAACCCGGGTATGGGAGGAGTTCAGTGAGGCCATGGAACAAGACTTTCGGTCGGCTTCAAAGAGATTCTGGCAAACTGTTCGGGGGCTCAGGAGGGGAAAGCAGCTCCCCGTCCACACTGTGTATGGTGCGGATGGGACACTGTTGACTTCAACTGGGGATATCGTCGGGCGGTGGAAGGAATACTTCGAGGATCTCCTCAATCCCACTGATACGCCTTCCACAGAGGAAGCAGGGTTTGGGGACGAGGGGGATGACTCGCCTATCACAGGGGCTGAGGTCGCCAAGGTGGTTAAAAATCTCCTTGGTGGCCGGGCCCCGGGGGTGGACGAGATTCGCCCTGAGTACCTCAAGGCCCTGGATGTTGTTGGGTTGTCATGGTTGACACGCCTCTGCAACATTGCGTGGAGGTCGGGGGCAGTGCCTTTGGCATGGCAAACCGGGGTGGTGGTTCCTCTCTTCAAAAAAGGGGACCAGAGGGTGTGCTCCAACTTTAGAGGGATCACACTCCTCAGCCTCCCTGGGAAGGTCTATGCCAAGGTACTGGAGAGGAGAGTCCGGCCGTTGGTCGAACCTCGGATTCAGGAGGAGCAATGTGGTTTTCGTCCTGGCCGTGGCACATCGGACCAGCTCTTTACCCTCTCGAGAATTCTTGAGGGTTCGTGGGAGTTTGCCCAACCAGTTTACATGTGTTTTGTGGACTTGGAGAAGGCATTTGACCGCGTCCCTCGTGGATTTTTGTGGGGGGTGCTTCGGGAGTATGGGGTATTGGGCTTGTTGTTACGAGCTATTCGGTCTCTGTACGACCGTTGTGAGAGTTTGGTTCGTATTGCCAACACTCGGTCGGAGTCATTCCCAGTGAGAGTTGGACTCCGCCAGGGCTGCCCTTTGTCACCGATCCTGTTCATAATTTTTATGGACAGGATTTCTAGGCGCAGCCAGGGAATGGAGGGTGTCATGCTTGGTGACCACAGGATCTCATCTCTGTTGTTTGCAGATGATGTTGTCCTGTTGGCTTCATCCAGCAATGACCTACAGCTCTTGCTGGAACGGTTTTCCGCTGAGTGTGAAGCGGCTGGGATGAGAATCAGCACCTCCAAGTCCGAGTCCATGGTCCTCAGCCGGAAAAAGGTGGATTGTCCTCTCCGGGTTGGGGACAGGCTCCTGCCCCAAGTGGAGGAGTTTAAGTATCTTGGGGTTTTGTTCACGAGTGAGGGGAAAATGGAGCGAGAGATCGACAGACGGATTGGAGCAGCATCTGCAGTGATGCGGACGTTGTACCGGTCTGTTGTGGTGAAGAGGGAGCTTAGTTCTAAGGCAAAGCTGTCGATTTACCAGTCAATCTACGTTCCTACTCTCACCTATGGTCACGAGCTTTGGGTAATGACCGAAAGAACGAGATCGCGGATACAAGCGGCTGAAATGAGCTTTCTCCGTAGGATTGCTGGACTCACCCTCAGAGATAGGGTGAGGAGCTCAGTCATCCGGGAGAGGCTCAGAGTAGAACCGCTGCTCCTCCACATTGAAAGGAGTCAGTTGAGGTGGTATGGGCATCTGATTAGGATGCCTCCTGGACGCCTCCCACTTGAGGTGTTTCAGGCACGTCCCACCGGGAGGAGACCCCAGGGCAGACCCAGGACTCGGTGGAGAGACTATGTCTCCCAGCTGGTCTGGGAACGCCTTGGTATCCCCTCTGAAGAGCTGGAGCAGGTGGCTGGGGAGAGGGAAGTCTGGGCTTCTCTGCTTGAACTGCTGCCTCCACGACCCGGACCTCCGGAAAAGCGGTAGAAGATGGATGGATGGATGGATGGATGATTATTAACCCGTGCTCCTCCAACCTCCAGAAAACCGTCCTGAGGTGGGTTACGTGTTCGTCCTCGGACGCGCTGGCCACCAGGATATCATCCAGGTAGACAAACACAAACGGCAGATCGCGTAACACCGCATCCATCATGCGTTGGAATGTCTGTGCCGCGCCTTTTAATCCGAAGGGCATGCGTAAAAACTCAACCAAGCCAAACAGAGTTATTACCGCTGTTTTGGGTATGTCCTCCGCATGCACTGGGACCTGGTGGTAACCACGGACCAGGTCTATTTTAGAAGAAATGTGTGCCCCGGCGAGGTGAACGGAAAAATCCTGAATATGGGGAATCAGGTAGCGGTCGTGCGCTGTGGCGTTATTCAACCTGCAGAAATCTCTGCACGGTTGCCACGATCCCTCGGCCTTAGGGACTATGCGTAGTGGGGATGCCCATGGGCTGTTTGAGTGCCTGATGATGCCCAGCCTTTCCAAGTTGGCAAACTCCTCACGCGCTATGACCAGTTTAGCTGCGTCCAGGCGCCGAGGTCATGCGAAAATGGGTGGCCCAGTGGTGGTGATAAAGTGTTCCACCCCGTGTTTAGTGCTGGCCGCCGAAAACGTCGGGACCGTGAGTGCTGGGAACTGAGTGAGCATTGTGTGGAACTTACCGCCTGGAGCTGTGACGTTGGCTTGTGTTATTGGCCCGGTCCCTTGAGCTGTACAGGGGAGAGAATCAAAAGACAATGCATTAACCAGGCGTCTGTTAGCAACATCGACTAGCAACCCGTGTGCACACAGAAAATCAGCTCCCAGGACTGGGAAACTCAATGCCACTATGACAAAAGTCCACTCGTACATACGGCCGTGTAGGGATAAAGTCAGTGTTCTCTCACCAAAAGTCTTAATGTCTGAGCCGTTTACGGCTACCAGCTGGGGGCCGCTAGCTCCTGCTAGCCGGTCGGCATAGGACGGCAGGATGAGGCTCTTTTGGGAGCCAGTGTCTACGAGGAACCGTCTCCCCGAGCGCGAGTCCGTCACGTAGAGCAGCTTGTTCCGGCGGTCGCAGCTGCTACCGACTGCCGGCCTTGGCGTTTCCCGAAAGCTTGAATTGGCACGGTGGCACACATCTGCATGCGTTCTCTCCAAAACGGCGGTGGTAGAAGCAGAGCGTGTCTGTCTGGCTCTTCCTGGCCCCCGCTGCTGCTACCATCGCCGGCTCCTCGCCTCTGCTGGTCGTCTCGCTGGGTTCCGACGCCGCCGTGTTCACTGTGAGGGCTCTGGTGGTGAGGATGATCCGATCTGCCTCCTGGGCTAGTGCACGGTAGTCACGCGTGGCCAGCAATGGCGAATTGGCAAGGACCGCTCTTGCTTCTGTTGGGAGGTTCCGGAGGAAAAGGTGGGCAAACAGAAAATGCCCGTCGTCCGTGCCCATCAACGGCAACATCTTCTCCAACAGTTCAATCGCCAACCCATCTCCTAACTCGGAGCGCCTCAGGAGCCTCTCTGCAATCTCACAGTCCGAGAGCATGTAGCAGCGGGTCAGCGCGGCCTGGAGAGCCCTGTATTTGTCGTGGGCTGGAGGCTGTTGGAGCAGGCTCGCTACTTGCTGAGACGTGCGAGCGTCCAGCACTGCGACCGCATAGTAATATCTGGTGTCGTCTGCCGTTATTCCCCGGAGGGCGAACTGAGCCTCGGGGTGGTGAAACCAAGACTGCGGGTCGTGCAGCCAAAAGTCCGGTAGTTTGACTGAAACAGCGCATGCTTTGCTGGGGCTTTCCGTCCGGGCCGCCTCTGGGATGCTTGTCGCATTGCTGGGGGTTCCTGTCCGGGCCGAATCCGGGGTTCTTGCCTCGTGTTCCATAATTCGTCAAGGGTCACCAGTGTGGAGAGTGCAAATAACGGAGGCAGACTTGTGCAGCAGACGACTTTATTCACTCTCACACCAGTCATACACAGAAAAAGCATTCCTTCAATACACCAGGGTCTCTCCTTTTATATCATCCGCCCATCTCACATCTGCATAACATCTCACATCACAATACATTCAACCCTTCTCCCCCCACTGCCCCCAGCTACTTCTTCCTGCTGTCTAACCATAATCTCTCTCATCTCAATACCTATTGTCCTCATCTGTTTACCCTCTGCATCCAGTCTGAGATGATTAACCCAGCGTCTACAATATATATACTGTATATACAGTGGTGTGAAAAAGTGTTTGCCCCCTTCCTGATTTCTCATTTTTTTTTGTATGTTTGTCACACTTAAATGTTTCAGATCATCAAACAAATTTAAATATTAGGCAAAGATAACACAGGTAAACACAAAATGCAGTTTTTAAATGAAGTTGTTTATTATTTAGGGAAAAAAAAATTCAAACCTACATGGCCCTGTGTGAAAAAGTGATTGCCCCCTAAACCTAATAACTGGTTGGGCCACCCTGAGCAGCAACAACTGCAATCAAGCGTTTGTGATAACTGGCAATGAGTCTTTTACAGCACTGTGGAGGAATTCTGGCCCACTCATCTTTGCAGAATTGTTGTAATTCAGCCACATTGGAGGGTTTTTGAGCATGATCCGCCTTTTTAAGGTCATGCCACAGCATCTTAATCGGATTCAGGTCAGGACTTTGACTAGGCCACTCCAAAGTCTTCATTTTGTTTTTTTGCCATTCAGAGGTGGACTTGCTGGTGTGTTCTGGATCATTGTCCTGCTGCAGAACCCAATTGCGCTTCAGCTTGAGGTCACGAACAGATGACTGGACATTCTCCTTCAGGATTTTTGGTAGACAGCAGAATTCATGGTTCCATTTACCACAGCAAGTCTTCCAGGTCCTGAAGCAGCAAAACCGCCCCAGTCCATCACACTACCACCACCATATTTTACTGTTGGTATGATGTTCCTTTTCTGAATGGCTGTTACTTTTACGCTGGATGTAATGGGACACACACCTTCCATAAAGTTCAACTTTTGTCTCGTCAGTCCACAGAGTGTTTTCCCAAAGTCTTGGGGATCATCAAGATGTTTTCTAGCAAAACTGGGACGAGCCTTTATGTTCTTTTTGTTCAACAGTGGTTTTCGTCTTGGAACTCTGCCATGCAAGCCATTTTTGCCCAGTCTCTTTCTTATGGCGGAGTCATAAACACTGACCTAAACTGAGGCAAGTGAGGTCTGCAGTTCTTTGGATGTTGTGGTGTCTTTTGTGACCTCTTGGATGAGTTGTCGCTGCACTCTTGGGCTAATTTTAAGATAAGATAAGGTAAGATAAGATAAGCCTTTATTAGTCCCACAATGGGGAAATTCCAGGATTGCAACAGCACAGAGATAGCAACACTCAGAGCAACAATCAGAAGGCAAGAAAAAAACAAGAACAGCTAGTATACATATGTACATATTACTATAAATATATATATATATATACATACAGTATATATATATATATATAGACACACAGTGCGGAGCATTGTGGTTGGTGAATGTGCAGCAGAAAGTCTAAGCTCTCTCTCCCTCCGCGGGTGCGGCGGGCCAGCTGGATGTCTTTGGGCATGATGGTGGTGACCCTCTTGGCGTGGATGGCGCACAGGTTGGTGTCCACGAAGAGACCAACCAGGTAGGCCTCGCTGGCCTCCTGCAGAGCCATGACGGCGGAGCTCTGGAAGCGCAGGTCGGTCTTGAAGTCCTGAGTGATCTCCCTCACCAGGCGCTGGAAGGGCAGCCTACGGATGAGCAGCTCCGTGGATTTCTGGTAGCGATGGATTTCTCTCAGAGCCACGGTACCGGGCCTGTAACGGTGAGGCTTCTTCACTCCGCCGGTGGCTGGAGCGCTTTTTTGAGCAGCCTTGGTGGCTAGCTGCTTCCTGGGGGGCTTTTTCCTCCAGTAGATTTACGGGCGGTCTGCTTGGTTCTTGCCATTGCTCTTTATTATTCTGTCTTATATTTTATATATATATATTTCTTGCACGCCGCCTAAACTCCAGCCCGGCACCCGCATCATTTTCGCCACAGTTCCACGGCATGTCAAGCTTCTCTGTTATCTCCGGGTGGCGGTTGGAGCTAGCTAGCCAGCTAGCTAGCTCTTCCCTGTTGTATCGTCCCCTGCTGCAAACAGTGGCTCCGTCCGCCGACTCGGAAGACCCTTGGGGTGATCTGTGTGTCTGTGATATATATATAGAATGAAAGGTGTAGAAAGAAGAAGGAAGATAAGAAAAAGGCAGTTGCAAACGGCAGCCAACTCGTGTGGCGCCGCCGGTCCGGCGGAACCAGAACCAGAAAAAAAAAAAGGCAGCCGTCCTCTCCTGGGAAGGTTCACCACTGTTCCATGTTTTTACTATTTGTGGATAATGGCTCTCACTGTGGTTCACTGGAGTCCCAAAGCTTTAGAAAGGGCTTTATAACCTTTTCCAGACTGATAGGTCTCAATTACTTTGTTTCTCATTTTTTCCTGAATTTCTTTGGATCGCAACATGATGTCTAGCTTATGAGGATTTTTTGGTCTACTTCCCTTTGTCAGACAGGTGCTATTTAAGTGATTTCTTGATTGAGAACAGGTGTGGCAGTAATCAGGCCTGGGTGTGACTAGAGAAATTGAACTCAGCTTTCCAAAAATGTGATAAACCACAGTTAATTTATGTTTTAACGGGGGCAATCACTTTTTCACACAGGGCCATGTAGGTTTGAATTTTTTTTACCCTTAATAATAAACACCTTCATTTAAAAACTGCATTTTGTTTAATTGTTATTTGTCTAATATTTAAATTTGTTTGATGATCTGAAACATTTAAGTGTGACAAACATACAAAAAAAAGGGAAATCAGGAAGGGGGCAAACACTTGTCACACCACTGTGTGTGTGTGTGTGTGTGTGTGTGTGTGTGTGTGTGTGTGTGTGTGTGTGTGTGGCACCTTTGGCTTTTATTACAGCACTCAGTCTTTTTGGTTGGAGTCTATCAGCGTGGCACATCTTGATGTGGCAATATTTGCCCACTCTTCTTTGCAAAAACGCACAAAATCTGTCAGATTGCAAAGACATCTCCTGTGCACAGCCCTCTTCAGATCACCCCACAGGTGTTTGATTGGATTCAGGTCTGGACTCTGGCTGGGCCATTCCAAAACCTTAATCTTCTTCTGGTGAAGTCATTCTTTTGTTGATTTGGATGTTTGCTTTGGGTCATTGTCATGCTGAAAGATGAAGTTCCTCTTCATCTTTAGCTTTTTAGCAGAAGCCTGAAGGTTTTGTGCCAACACTGACTGGTATTTGGAACTGTTCATAATTCCCTCCACCTTGGCTAAGGCCCCAGTTCCAGCTGAAAAAAACAGCCCCAAAGCATGATGCTGCTACCACCATGCTTCACTGTGGGGATGGTGTTCTTTTGGTGACGAGCAGTGTTGTGTTTACGCCAAATATACCTTTTGGAATTACGGCCAAAAAGTTCAACCTTGGTTTCATCGGACCATAACGCATTTTCCCACATGCATTTGGGAGATTTCAAATGTGCTTTTGCAAAATGTAGCCAGGCTTGGATGTTTTCTTTCGTAAGCTAAGGCTTCCGTCTTGCCACCCTACCCCATAGCCGAAACATATGAAGAAGATGGGAGATTGTTGTCACATTGTTGTGATTGGTTAATTCTGAACACAGCCACGTCCCCAGTTATAAGAGGGTGTGCATATTTATGCAACCAGGTTATTGTAAGTTTTTTTATTTTTTCCTTGAAAAGATTTCAGTTTGCTTTTTAATTGGGTTGTACAGGTTATAGGTCACATTAATGGTGGAAAAAGTTTTGAAATGATTTATCTTGGTCTCATTTTTTTACATCACAAAAAACCTGGCATTTGAACAGGGGTGTGTAGACTTTTTGTATCCACTGTTTATACCCACACACACATTGGGGGGGGGGGTGAAAAGTTCATAGTGGTCAAATTTGACCAAATGTGGTTTATTTTTCAATATGACATAGTCTTCCCTCCAATCCACACACTTCTTCCATCGGTGTTGCAGTGCTTGGATCCCTGCAGTTCAAGAATTAACCACATTTAGTCAAATTTGACCACTATTAACTTTTCACCCTATGAGCTTTTCAGCCCCCCCACCCCCCCACTCCCCCGTAAATATACTGCAACATGAGAAATAAGTACCAAAATTTGAAAAATCTCATGTGCTTCAGTGTGGAGCTACAGAGGGCCAAAATTGCTCCAAAGCACATACGGAAAAAGAAATCATTACAGTTTTCAGCAAGCTATGATTTGGGAGATATGTAATATACAAATATGTATTAGAACAACTCCTGAAAATTTCATGCATCTAAGTTCAAAAGTGATGACAAACTGAACATAGCATTGCTTTCTGTTGTTCTGTTGTTCATCTGAACAATAAACTAGACTGGTCACACAATACCGACGCACTCTACAAGAAGGGACAGCACAGGCTGTTCCTACTGAGGAGGCTCAGGTCTTTTGGTGTACAAGGGGTGCTCCTGAAGACATTCTACGACACGGTGGTGGCATCAGCCATCACTTTTGGAGTGGTCTGCTGGGGCAACGGCATTACAGCAGCCGATAAGAAGAAACTGAACAAACTGATCAAGAAAGCTAGCTCTGTCCTGGGGCAACACCTTGATCCAGTGGAGATAGGAGAGAGAAGGATGGTGGCTAAACTGTCATCTCTGCTGGAGTCCGAGTCCCACCCTATGCAGGACATACTGAACACACTGAGGAGCTCATTTAGCAGTAGACTACATTATTGTAGGTGTGCGACTGAGAGGTTTCGCAGGTCCTTCCTACCTACGGCTGTCAGACTTTATAACCTAAGCAGGGCTGCTTAGTATTGAATGCAAAAGGCGTAATAGACTTACACAAATGGTCCCCTCCAGTATATACAACTAGGACAATATCAGTCACTATGGAGGGTGACAATATGTATGGGTACATATTCATACTATGTAGGATAACTAAGTAGACGGTTATGCTGTTTATTGCATCTAGCTACAATGCTCTGCACTGTGTATATATATTTATATATTTATGTGTACATATGTATATTCACTGCTGTGGGGAGACTTGAATAACGAAACCGAATTGTCTTTCATTTCAGTTTATTCAAGAAATCATTCCACTGTCTGCTCTTATTCTTGAGCAGCGAACAAAGCAAGTGAACACACCAAAGTTCTCTCATTTAAACCTTCTCACATCAAACCATTTCCCTCGCGGGGGAAATCACACATCTATATCAAAGTCTCTTTATTCACATTCATTAGCCTTTTATTTACATAACTCCCCCTTCTCTCTTCCCGAGCCTCAGTGGTCAGGAAGTCTTCTGTCCCCTGTCCTCCGCAGGGGGTCCAGGCTCTGTGGCTCCGCACCGCAGGGGGCTGGCTCTCCTTCATCGTGGTTAAATCACATATGCAGTGTCCAACATATACATGTCTCACAACACAGCCATATAACCCCCCCCCAAACGATGAAGAACAGACTAATTCCCAAAATTTAATAGCACCTTACTCACTACTGAATAATCAACACCAACATTCAGTCTGTGCGCCGCTTGGGCTTCAGCCGTCTGCCGAATCTGCTGTGCGTTGGCCCCGCCTTGCCTGCGGTGCTGTTCTGCTCCGGGTCTGTTGACTGAGGAAGAGAGTGGTTAATTGCCCTCTGCGGGGGCCTGCCTCGTCGAGGCGCCACCGCGACCGGTACAGACACGTCCTTCATGACAAAAGCAGGTTTTAGTCTGTCAATACTGACTGTCTCTTTTCTGTCCCCAAAATCTAGCACAAATTGCTTATCACCTGCCTCCAGCACTCGAAATGGCCCTTCGTAAGGTGGTTTGAGCGTTGCTTTAAGGGCTTCGCGCCTGACAAAAACGAAATCGGCATTTTTCAAAGCCTTGGGGACGAAAACTCGTGGAAAAGCGTGATGAACCGGACCCGGGAGCGTGTCTGCCCCCGTGCCAACTAACGGTCCCAGAGCAGAGAGAGGTGGGGGCTCTGGGTGCTCTGGTAAAAACTCGCCCGGCAGCCTCAGAGTTTGTGCGAATACCAGCTCCGCTGGGGAGGCATCTAAGTCCTCTTTAGGCGCAGAACGCAACCCTAATAAAACCCAAGGGAGTTTATTTACCCAATCTGCATCCGTGAGCGACGCTCTGAGTGCTGCCTTCAAAGACCTATGAAAACGCTCGCATAAACCATTAGCCTGAGGGTGGTAAGCCGTAGTGCGGTGAATTTTGGCTCCTAAGCCGTTGGCCATCGCTGACCACAGCTCAGAGATGAATTGCGGTCCTCTATCGGACGTAATGTCCGACGGAACCCCGAAGCGCGCCACCCAAGCCGTTAAAAAAACGCGAGCCACCTCCGCGGCCATGGTCGTCGCAAGTGGGACCACTTCCGGCCAACGTGTGGTGCGGTCCACCATTGTCAAAAGATACGTGAACCCCTGTGATGCCGGTAGGGGGCCCACAAGGTCGACGTGCACATGGTCGAACCTTCTGGCCGGAATGCGGAACGGTTCTAACGGGGCTCTTGTGTGCCTGTGAATTTTGGCCCGTTGACAGGAAATGCAGGTTTTTGCCCATTCCTTCACGTGCTTGCGCAGGCACGGCCAAACAAACTTTTCCGCCACTAGTTTCACCGACGCGCGCACCCCCGGGTGCGCCAGTGAGTGGACCGAGTCAAAAACACGGCGGCGCCACGTGGCCGGAACCACCGGACGCGGGCGCCCCGTCGACATGTCGCAGATCAGGGGGGGCATACCGGTTTGTAAACACTTGCTCTCCAGCCTCAACCCTGTTGGTCCAGACTGGAGCGCGCGCACGTCTGCGTCCGCCCCCTGGTCCGCTGCCATGGCTGCGTAATCTATACCCACGTGCACCGGGGCTGCGCGCGCCACCGTGCCGCTCTCCTGCGGCGCGGTCACGGTGGCCCGTTCTGCCTCTGCGCGTGTCGGGGTCGTGAACGCGCGTGAGAGACAATCCGCTACTACATTGAATTTGCCCGCGACGTGCCTAATGTCAGTGGTAAATTCCGAGATTGCGGCCAGCTGCCTCTGCTGCCTGCCGGACCACGGATCTGAAATTTTGGCCATGGCGTATGTGAGCGGCTTGTGGTCCACATAAGCGGTGAAGCACCGTCCTTCCAGCCAGAACTGGAAATGACGAATAGCCAAATGCAGCGCCAACAGTTCTCTGTCAAACGCGCTGTATTTTCGCTCAGCCGCGCTTAAAGATTTGCTAAAGAAAGCCAAAGGCTGCCAAACTCCGGCTACCTGTTGCTCAATAACGGCCCCTATGGCTAAATCTGAAGCGTCTGTCGTCAGCGCGATACGTGCTGCAGGGTCTGGGTGGGCCAGGAGCGCAGCGTCAGCCAAGGCTTTTTTAACCTCTGTGAACGCGCGCTCCCGCTCCGGGGACCATTCGACCGCCTGGGTCGGCTTTTGTTTTTTGAGCGCGGCATATAACGGTTGCATGATTTGAGCTGCGTGGGGCAGGAACCGGTTATAAAAATTCACCATCCCCAAGAATTCCTGTAGTGATTTGACCGTTTGTGGACGGGGAAAATCCGCTACCGCGCGTACTTTCTCTGGTAACGGAACCGCTCCCTCCGGGGAGACGCGGTGACCCAAAAAATCAATCCGCTCAACGCCGAACTGGCACTTGGCTGGGTTAACTATTAAGCCGTGCTCTCCCAGCCTCCTAAAAACTGCTGTGAGGTGCATTTCGTGTTCGTCCTCTGAAGTACTCGCGACCAAAATGTCGTCGAGGTACACAAACACGAAAGGGAGATCGCGTAACACGGCATCCATCATCCGCTGAAATGTTTGCGCCGCCCCTTTGAGACCAAACGGCATGCGTAAAAATTCGAAAAGTCCGAACGGGGTTATTACCGCTGTTTTAGGAATGTCCTCCGGTTGGACCGGGACTTGGTGATAGCCGCGAACTAGATCAATCTTTGAAAAAATGCGCGCCCCCGCCAGGTGCACCGAAAAATCCTGAATGTGCGGGATGGGATAACGATCGTGTGCCGTAGCGTTGTTTAGCCTGCGGTAATCTCCGCACGGTCTCCAGGAGCCATCGGCTTTCGGTACCATGTGCAGCGGCGAAGCCCACGGGCTCTTCGACCTACGAACGATGCCCAGCCTCTCCAGGCTGGCGAACTCCTCGCGCGCAATGGCGAGCTTAACTGCATCCAAGCGCCGAGCTTTTGCAAACACGGGAGGACCAGAAGTGGGGATGAAGTGTTTCACCCCGTGCTTCGCGACCGTCGCTGAAAAAGTGGGCACAGTGAGCGCTGGAAATTGGGTGAGGAGTGTGTGAAACTTACCACCTGCTGTAGCGACGTGGGTCTGTACTGGTGGCGGGGACACTCGAGCTGAACAGGGGAGAGAGTAAAAAGAGAGTGCATTTACCAGCCGTCTATTAGCAAGATCAACTAACAGATTGTGTGAACACAAAAAATCCGCGCCCAACATGTTGAAACTCACCGCCGCTACTACAAAAGTCCATTCATATGTGCGGCCATGTAAGCATAAAGGCAAGGTCCTTCTCCCGTAGGTGTTGATGTTCGAGCCATTTGCCGCTGTAGCTCCGTCACCGTGGGGTCCAGCTACCCGGTCCGCGTATGTTGGGGTGATGAAGCTCACTTGTGCTCCGGTGTCAATGAGGAACACTCGTCCGGAGCGCGCATCCGTGATGTAGAGCAGCTTGTTGCGTTCTCCGAGGGTCGAAGCTGCTAGCGACCCCCGGTCTTGCCGTTTCCCGAACTCCTGAAGATGCAGGGCGGCACACACCTGCGTGCCTTCTCTGCGAACCTCCGATGGTAAAAGCAGAGATCTTCTCCTCCGCTGTGTCGTGCCCGCGCCTCTGTCGCCGGGCTATTGGCTCCCCCTCGTCGCGGCCGTGTTGCCGCCATCGTCGGCCAGTCTGGTTCTGCCGCCTCTGGCTCCCCGCTGTCTCGGGTCGCTGCTGTGGTTGCTTGCCCGCCGCAGGCGTCCAGGATCCCGTCTGCCTCCTGGGCCAGCTCCCGGAACTCCTCCAGGGTGTGACACTTTTTGCCGGCCAGCGTGCTTCTCGCATGCGCCGGGAGGTTGGAGAGGAAGATGAACTGAAAAATGAAATCATCGTTGTCCAACCCTCTCAGCTGTATCATCTCCTCCATCAGGGCGCTCGGCCTGTGTCCACCTTGGTCTAGCAAAGACAGGATCCTCCTCGCCCTCACTTCAGCCGAGGGGGTGAAAAACTTGATGAGGGTGGATTTCAGCTTGCTGTACCTGTCGGTCGCGGGTGGCTGCTCCACCAAGCTTTGCACGCACCGAGCTGTGCTGTTGTCCAGTTTAGCGATGACATGGTGGAACTTAGTGTCATCCACCGTTACTCCTGCGAGCGCGAACTGCGACTCTGCTTGCAGAAACCACGACCGTGGGTTATCCTGCCAGAAATCAGGCAGCTTAACGGCCACTGCGCTCGCCAGCTCTGAGCGCTGTGAGTCCGGGACCCTGAGAATTTCTTCGTTCATTCTCAACGTCGTCAGTCACCAATGTGGGGAGACTTGAATAACGAAACCGAATTGTCTTTCATTTCAGTTTATTCAAGAAATCATTCCACTGTCTGCTCTTATTCTTGAGCAGCGAACAAAGCAAGTGAACACACCAAAGTTCTCTCATTTAAACCTTCTCACATCAAACCATTTCCCTCGCGGGGGAAATCACACATCTATATCAAAGTCTCTTTATTCACATTCATTAGCCTTTTATTTACATAACTCCCCCTTCTCTCTTCCCGAGCCTCAGTGGTCAGGAAGTCTTCTGTCCCCTGTCCTCCGCAGGGGGTCCAGGCTCTGTGGCTCCGCACCGCAGGGGGCTGGCTCTCCTTCATCGTGGTTAAATCACATATGCAGTGTCCAACATATACATGTCTCACAACACAGCCATAACTGCTCTTATTTTCTTATCTTCTAAATTATTGCTCTGAGTGTTGCTGTTCCTGTGCTGTTGCAATCCTGGAATTTCCCCATTGCAGGACTAATAAAGGCTTATCTTATCTTATCTTATCTTATCTTATCTTGTCTTCTGTACTACTGGGCAGCTCGGTGGCGCAGTGTTTAGCACTGTGGCAGCACGGCAAGAAGTTCATGGGATAGATTCTACCCCTGAACACTGTGGGTTTGATCCCACCCCCTGACCATCGCCGACCCTTCCGTGTGGAGTTTGCATGTTCTCCCCGTGTCTGCGTGGGTTTCCTCCTGCAGGTCAAAAACATGCAAGTTAGGTTAATTGGAGACTCTAAAGTGGCCGTAGATGTGAATGTGTGTGAATGGTGAAGGGATTGGCACGGTACAATGGCTGCCTCATCCATCCAGGTGGATGCCCTGAATTTCCCTGTAGGGATTAATAAAGTATAAAAAAATACAAATGCAAAATACTCATTTGAACAGTAAAATCAGCGCCACACTCCATTTTCAGAACCCTAATATCTCAAAAAACTAATCAAGATATAAGTATGCAATTTTTTATTGTGCTTACTGAGAGTAATGGCATTTTTTTTTTTGAAAGCATGAAGCAAATCAGAGATAGTCAGTCAGGAGCATTTTCTGAAATCTGGTGATCTGATATGAATTTACCCTGCAGCATAATTTTGACAAATCTTTTGCAACCTTCCTAGGGCTGTGCGATTAACCAAAATAATTTCTCATTTCTGCTTGGTTTTTCACTGGTATGCCTGAGGATTCATCCATCCACAGATTCAGACAATATTCTTTAACTCTTGGTGGGCAGTGGTGACCTAATGGTTAGGGATGTGGACTGGTGAGCGGGGGGTCGTGGGTTTGATCCCTGGACCGGCAGGGTTAGATCTGGGTGGGACAGATAACATAGCAGTGTTTGCCCCACCCTCCTTAAACCCACTGTGGTCCCCTTGAGCAAGGCCCTTAACCCCAACTGCTCCAGTGGAGCTGCTCAGTGGCCACAGGTCAGTCTGTGGTTGTACTGGGCAGCTTCCAGGTGTGAATGTGAACAGGGCGTCCTTGAAAAAGAGAGGTTGCCTCTCAATGGAACTGCCCTGTATAAATAAAGGTTAAATAAAAATAAATGCGAACAAAGTCCTCAGGCTCTCCATCCTGAAAAAGACTGACAGCCTTTAAAAAGTATTTTGGTTTGCAATAAAAGCAAATAGGCGAGTGATCTTGTGTATCAGCTTTCATTCACATGAGCAACAATTAGTGTCTGTGCATGACGGCTCTTTTCATATCTGCAAGACAAGCCTGGATTAAGTGTTCCCTGCTAAAGAAATCATATCTCTCCTTGTTTTGTGTGGCAGACACACAAAGACTCCAGTTAGTCTGAGCGCTCCACTCAGCAGAGATGTAAAACTGACAGGAACTAAGAGGTCTGCATGGGGAGGATGACTGAAGACAAACAGCAAATTGCACACAGGCAGAATCAGCTTTCACGAATTAAACCCGTTCCTGAGAGAGGCAAGTCAGGACGGGGAGAATATTCAATGTGACAAATAGAGTAGGAGAAAAAGTGTGATGATTAATGATCTATGGATGATCAGCTGTGGACCAAATCTGCAGCGTTTTTATTCATTTCTGTGATTTGTTTGGTTTGACACTCTGGAAAAAGAAGTTGCAGCACACATACTCATAAAGCCTGGAAGATGTCTATTATGATAAAATTTGTGGTTTTGATAAAACTTGAATGACTTCTTGTTTGTTTATATTATAGGTTTTGATTCGGTTTTACAAGCAGCTACAGCACTTCACCTGGGGTCCATACAGTTTACAGTTTACAAGGTGACAGCATATACTATACGCACAAACTACATTTTCTGATATAGATATATTTACAGAAAAAAACACCTGAACCCTTCATGTTTCGAAAAACACAATCAGAAGCTAGTTGGCACAGAGAGAATGCATACGTCTGCCACTGATTAAACTGTACAAACCCCCAATTCCAGTGAAGATGGAACATTGTGTAAAACATAATAAGAAAAAAACACAACCAAAAATCCTTTTCTTTCTTTCAAAGGTCTTTTTATTATTATTAATTGAAGTATCAATACAATACAAAGTATTAGAAATTTTCATTTTTGTTTCAACCAAACAGTAAAAAACTAGAACTTAAAGCCAACAAATGTAAATGCTTCAAAGCACAAAAACCTTTAAATAAACAATAAAAAAAAAAAAAAATACAAAGAAAAATTGTGTGTGTGAAGTGGGGGTGGGGTAAAGGGGATATGAGCTACTCAGAAACTATAATCGTGGGTCTTTCAAAGAAATCAAGAAACGGGCGCCATAATTTATAGAATTTGTTTTCAGAGCCACAGACTGTATATCTGATTTTTTCTAAATCCAAACAGGACATTATATCTTTTATCCACTGTAAATGTGAAGGGGGCGAAGAGTCTTTCCACTTCAGTAATACAGCACGTCTGGCCAATAATAATGAAAATTTGAATACTTTTAATTTGGAACTTGGCAAGACAAGTTCTGGAGCCACACCAAAAATGGCGCATAATGGATCAGGTTTAATTTGATATTGCAGGACTTCAGACATAGTGATAAAAACAGAATGCCAAAAATTCATCAATGCAGGGCAGGACCAATACATGTGAAGCAAAGTGCCAGGAGCGCTACCACACTTTTCACAAGTTGGGTCTATATCCGAGTAAATACGTGCTAACTTAACCTTGGACAGGTGCATCCGGTGTACAATCTTAAATTGAATAAGAGCGTGACGAGCACACATTGATACAGTGTGAACCTGGCCAAGAATAGAGTCCCACAGTTCATCAGTAAAAGTAAAATTAAGATCTTGTTCCCAGTTCAATTTGATAGCGGCCAGAGAAGAAGATTGTAAATTTGAAATTAAATTATATAAAACTGACATTACCCCCTTAGAAGTTGGTTTAACTAATAAAAAATCATCTAGAGGATTATCAGAAGGTTTTTGAGGGAATTGTTTTGTCATGGTTTGCACATAATGTCTGATCTGGAGGAAGCGGAAAAAATGTGTAGAAGTGATGTCGAATTTGGTGGAAAGTTGAGAAAAACTTGCAAATTGACCATCAAAATATAAATCCGCAAAAGATTTTAAACCTTTTCTGTGCCATATATGAAATGCACTATCAATAGTTGATGGGGTAAATAAATGATTTGCGGCAATTGGACTTCTAATGGAAAAAAACTGAAGACCGAAATTTTTCCTGAATTGAGACCAAATTCTAAGAGACTGACGAACTACTTTATTATTACCCAGTGTAGACAAAGCAAGGGGAAGTGGTGAACCTAAAATTGCCGGTAGGGAAGTTTGATTGTCCACATGTGACTCCATAAGGATCCAAATAGGTGATTTGGGTTCCAGATAAAAATGTTTCCAATATAACATGCACCTGATATTTGCTGCCCAGTAGTAATATTGAAAGTTAGGCAGAGCCATGCCACCTACTGATTTGGGTCTTTGAAGAAAAACTTTCCTCAATCTCGGATGTTTACCATTCCAAATAAATGAGGTAATCAGAGAGTCCAAAGACTTAAAAAAGGATTTAGGAATAAAAATGGGGAGACATTGAAACAAATATAAAAACTTTGGAAGTAACATCATTTTTACAGAATTGATTCTGCCAATTAAAGACAAGGATAATGGGGACCATTTGGAAAGTATTAACTTGCACTGGTCAAGTAAGGGGAGAAAATTATTTTTAAACAAGTAATTAAATTGTTTAGTGACACATATCCCAAGATAATTAAAATGATCAATAACAACCTTGAAAGGAAAATTTTCAAAATCCTGAACTTGAATCTTTTCATTAATCAGAAACAGTTCACTCTTATTAAGATTAATTTTATAACCAGAAAACCTACTAAAACTATCCAAAATATTAAGTATAGCGGGTAATGAAGTAAGTGGGTTGGAGAGAAATAATAAAAGATCATCAGCATAGAGTGAAACCCTATGCTCAATGCCACCCCTACGAATGCCTAGAAAGTCCCGGCTCCCACGGATTGCAATAGCTAACGGCTCAACTGCCAAGGCAAAGAGCAACGGGCTCAAAGGACAGCCTTGCCTCGTACCACGGTAAAGTCTAAAATAGTCAGAATAGCGACAATTAGTTAACACTGAAGCTAAAGGACTAGCATAGAGAAGTTTAATCCAGGAACAGAAGGAAGGACCAAAACCGAACCTCTCCAAAGTAAAAAACAAATACTCCCACTCAACCCTATCGAATGCCTTTTCAGCGTCCAAACTAATAAGACATTCAGGTATGTTGTGGTGAGGAGTATAAATAATATTAAACAACCGCCGCAAGTTAAAAAAAGAATGGCGATTTTTAATGAAACCGGTTTGGTCCTGTGAAATTATAAAAGGAAGAATCTTTTCCAACCTTGAAGCTAACAACTTTGACAAAATTTTAACATCGGTATTTAACAAGGAAATAGGCCTGTAAGAAGCACAATCAACAGGATCCTTATCCTTTTTAAGCAACACAGTGATACAGGCCTGATAGCATGAAGGAGGAAGTGTACCAGAGTCAAGCGACTCTGTAAAAACTTGACAAAGGAAAGGGGCGAGGTCATCAGAGAATTTTTTGAAAAAATCAGCGGAAAACCCATCAGGTCCTGGAGATTTTCCTGATTGCATGGATGATATTGCCAGCTGAATTTCTTCTTTTGTGATGGGAGCTTCTAAAATTTGCCGAAATTCTGAAGAAATCGAAGGAATATCAATAGAATCAAAAAAAAATTCCAAATCCTTTAAGTTTGTTGTATATTCTGAGGTATATAATTTGGAATAAAATGACCTGAAAATATCATTAATCGCTTGTTGGTCAGATGTCACCTCTCCTTTATCTGTCCTAACTCCAGTAATAATTTGCTTAGCTCTAATACCACGTAGTTGATTAGCTAGAAGTTTACTGGTTTTTTCGCCATGTTCATAAAATTCACTCTTGTTCCTTATTAAACAACCTTCAATTTGTTGAGTAGAAAGTAAATTAAGTTTAGTTTGTAATGTCATACGTTCCTTGTACAGAGCGGGTGATGGAGATTGAGCATATTGTCTGTCAATGTCCAGGATTTGATCTAAAATAGCCTTCTGTTCCTGTATTAAGGATCGTCTTTTAAATGCTGCCAATGAAATAAATTCCCCCCTAAGAAATGCCTTCATGGCCTCCCATATCGTTTTATTTGACATACCAGGAGTTTTATTTTCTTTCAAAAAAAATTTAATTTTAGAAGAAATATTCGCAACCAATTTTTCATCTGTAAGTAATAATGGATCCAATCTCCAATGCTTTCTCATGGAGTCACATCCATGGAGGATCATTTTAAGTACAAGAGGGGCATGATCAGAAACCGAGATGCTATCATAACTGCAAGAGCAAAGGTTATTAATTAATAAATTGTCAACAAAAAAATAATCTATTCTGGTATAAGTATGGTGTACGTGAGAGAAAAAAGAATAGTCCCTGCCGTTAGGATGTAAAAAACGCCAAGGATCTGTAAGGCTATATTCCTCAAGAAAAGACTTAACATAAGTTGCAGATTTATTAAGACTAGCAGGTTTTGAAGATGAGCGATCTAAGATCGGATCCATATACAAATTAAAGTCACCCCCAAGAATTAGAGAATGAGTATTTAAATCTAGAAGTTGCGAAAAAAGGTTGCGAAAAAAGTGCACATCATCAAAATTCGGTGCATACAGATTAGCCAAAGTGACATGTTTATCGCCAAGTTTACCTGATACTATTACAAATCGTCCATTTTTATCTGATACAACATTAGAGGGAATAAATGGGATATTTCGATCAATAAGAATAGCAGCGCCCCTGGCCTTAGCTTTAAAATTTGAATGAAAAAATTGTCCTGACCAACATTTTGACAAACGCAAGTGGTCGGAATCCTGCAAATGGGTTTCCTGCAAAAACAATACCCCAGGCTTAAATTGCTTTAGACGTGACATGACTCTCTTTCGTTTAATTGGATGGTTCAACCCCTTTACATTCCAGCTTACCAAAGTAAGATTACTATTCATTCAAAGAGTAAAATTTATATATTATGTTGTGTAGCCCAAAGAAGAATAAAGTGAGGTACGGGTAAAAAAAAAAAAAAAAAGGAAGGGGTAAGGGGGGTGTAAATAAAACCATAACAAAAAAAAAAAAAAAAAAAAAAAAAAAAAAAAAAAAATCCAACAACCAAACCTATAACAACACTCCAGCCAGTTGCAAAAAAACAGCAACCACTCCATCTCCAGCTCTATTTTCATCCTAACAGAATGCTCCCATACAACTGGCTTCAATCCTGCATAATATGAACGTTTTACCCTAAAAAAAAAATAAATAAATAAGATAAAATTAAAAAAAAGAATTAAGTAAACAACAACGTATAGGGAGCCAATTTTACCTTGTTTTTAAACATCTGAAAATGCATCAATGTCCAGTCAGTGCAGCTTCAATGAAGTAACAAGCAGCCCAGCGCGGCAGCTGGTCAACCCAGAAATGTCCAGTTCAAGGCGAAAATTGCTGGTTTCTCTCCATAGTTTGCATGAAGCAGGTGGCCTCCGAGACGGACGCCAGCCACTGGTTTTTGCCGTCTGGAAGAGTTATCCGGAGCCTGGCGGGGAAAAGAAGAGAAGGACGAAAACCTCTCTTGTACAACTCGGACATAACCTCCTTATATTCGGCTCGTTGCTTCTGAACGTCGGCGTTATAATCCTCGTAGAACTGAAGTTTATGCCCACGATATTCCAAAGTCCCACGGCGTCTCCGCGCTTCTCTCATCACCAAGTCTTTGGTCCGAAACCGGTGGAAACAAATAATGACAGCGCGCGGCTTCCCATTCGGACTCGGCTTGGACATGAGGCTGCGGTGGGCTCTATCCAGCTCTGGGGGAGATGGCAAAGTTTGTGTGCCAAAGACGTCCACCAACAGCCGAGAAAAAAATTCAGATGGCCGTGGACCCACATCAAAGGACTCCGGCAGACCCACCAGACGAATATTCAGCCTCCTGCTTCTTCCCTCCAGGTCAGAAAGTTTGTTTTTCAAAAGTTTGTTCTCCTCCTGTATTGACTCGCATGTAACTTCAAGCGCCGCTAGGCGCTGGCTGACGTCCTCCGCGTTGTTTTCAAGGTCGCCAATGCGTTGCTCCTGGTTCGCCACATCTGCTTGAATTTTGTCCAGCTTACCATTAATAAGCTCAAATGAAGCTTTGAAGTCAGCAGCTATGGACATTCTGTGTTGCTCAAGCAAGGCAACAAGTGCAGGGTTAAGGCTGATACTAGCATCCTCAGCTAAGCTGGTGTTAATATTGTTCCCTGCTGCCTCCTTTTCAGTCTGCTTTCTTGTTTTGGACATATTTCAAAACAGATTCTGCACGTATTAAATGTCCAAAACATTAACAGCTTACAGCAAAATAGGGTTTAAAAAGTAAAGAAAAAAATATAGCAGGAGCCAGCAACGCACACACCTACTCCATTGCCAGCACACCTGAACCAAAAATCCTTTTCAATCTATATTCAGTTGAATACACAACAAAGACAAGATATTTAATATTCAAACTAATAAACTTTATTGGAGGTTTTTTTTTTGTTGCAAGTATTCACTCATTTTGAATGTGATGATTTGATGCCTGCAGCATGTCCAAAAAAATCTGGGACAGTTTAGGAATGTTAAAAAAAACCTTTTTGGAACGTTCCACAGGTGAACAGGTTCATTGGATACAGGTGAGTGTCATGACTGGATATAAAAGAAGCATCTCCAAAAGGCTCAGTCATTCACAAGCAAGGATAGGATGAGGCTTATTACTTTGTGAAGTGTGTGGGCAAATAGTCCAACAGTTTAAGAACAATGTTTCTTAAAATACAATTGCAAGGAATTTAGAGATTTCATAAGCTACAGTCCATAATATCAGCAAAAGATTCAGAGAATCTGGAGAAATTTCTGCATGTAAGAGGCAAGGTCAAAAACCAGCACTGAATGCCCATGACCCCCGAGCCCTCAAGTGGCACTGCATTAAAAATTGACATCATTCTGTAAAGGATATTACCACATGGGCTCATGGACGCTTCAGAAAACCACTGTCAGTTAACACAGTTCGTCACTACATCTACAAGTGCAAGTTACAACTCCACCATGCAAAGTGGAAGCCATACTTCAATACGCAGAAAGGCTGCCGGTTGCTCTGGACCCAAACTCATTGAAGATAGACTAATGCAAATTTTAAAAGCGGGCTGTGGTCTGACGAGTCCACATTTCACATTGTCTGGACAGATGGAAATTAGTGGGAATGCTATAATCTGGTACAGAGCATCTTTACCCCGTGTTTAACGTTTTTTTCTGTACATTGTCCCTGACAAATTTTTGGAAATCATGGCCATGGTGTCCTCCAGGCTAAAGAGGAAAATGACCATCCAGATTGTTATCAGCACAAAGTTCAAAAGCCAGCATCTGTGATGGCATGGGGGGGTGTTAATGCCCATGGTATGGATAACTTGCACATCTGTGAAGGCACCATTAATGCTGAACGGTACATACAGGTTTTGGAGCAACATATGCTGCCATCCAAGCAACGTCTTTTTTTTATGAACGTCCCTGTTTATTTCAGCAAGATGATGCCAAGCCACCTTCTGCGAATCCCCAGGCTGGCAGGGGTTGGAACCTTTCTGTGTGGAGTTTGCATGTTCTCCCTGTGCTGCGTGGGTTTACTGCGGGGGCTCCCGTTTCCTCCCACAATCCAAAGTTAATTGGCTGTACTAAATTGTCCCTAGATATCTGTTTCCTATAGGCCCTTAGAATAGAGGGTTGGTACTAGTGAAGGCGCTTTGAGTGGTCTCTGTGACTAGAAAAGCGCTATATAAGTGTAGGTTAGTTAGTAGTAGTTAGATATGTTACAACAGCGTGTCTTTGTAATAAAAGAGTGCAGGTAATAGGCTGGCCTGCCTGAATTCCAGACCTGTCTCCCATTGAAAATGTGTGGCTCACATAGCCGCTACCATACCTGTGTATATTTCCATAATCCTGGGACAGTTTTATCCTTATTTTTTAAAAATTCTTATTTTATTATTTATTATTTTTATTATTTTTAAATTTTTATTTCAGTCGTGTGTTATAAATACAATATATACAATAAATATATACAATAAAGTCTGTTCTTCTTCTTATTCATTATGAAGCACTGACAGAGACTCCAGACTGCTGAACAAAATGGGAAAGTTCCACCTACAAAACTTCAACAATCTTTGTCTTGAGTTCGTAAATGCTTACTGAGCGTTGTTAAAAAGGAAATGTGATGTAACACAGTGGTAAACATGCCTCTGTCCCAGTTTTTTTGGAACGTGTTGCAGGCATCCAATTCAAAATGAGTGAATATTTGCAAAAAACAGCAAAGTTTATCAGTTTGAACATTAAATATCTTGTCTCCGTAGTGTATTCAATTGAATATAGATTGAAAAGGTTTGAATCATTGTATTTTGTTTTTAATTTACATTTTACATAACATCCCAATTCCCTCGAGAATTCTTGAGGGTTTGTGAGAGTTTGCCCAACCAGTTTACATGTGTTTTGTGGACTTGGAGAAGACATTTGACCGCGTCCCTCGTGGTTTTTTGTGGGGGGTGCTTCGGGAGTATGGGGTATCGGGCTTGTTGTTACGAGCTATTCGGTCTCTGTACGACTGTTGTGAGAGTTTGGTTCGTATTGCCAACACTCGGTCGGACTCATTTCCAGTGAGAGTTGGACTCCGCCAGGGCTGCCCTTTGTCACCGATCCTGTTCATAATTTTTATGGACAGGATTTCTAGGCACAGCCAGGGAATGGAGGGTGTCATGCTTGGTGACCACAGGATCTCATCTCTGTTGTTTGCAGATGACGTTGTCCTGTTGGCTTCATCCAGCAATGACCTACAGCTCTTGCTGGGACGGTTTGCCGCTGAGTGTGAAGCGGCTGGGATGAGAATCAGCACCTCCAAGTCCAAGTCCATGGTCCTCAGCCGGAAAAAGGTGGATTGTCCTCTCTGGGTTGGGGATAGGCTCCTGCCCCAAGTGGAGGAGTTTAAGTATCTTGGGGTTTTATTCAAGAGTGAGGGGAAAATGGAGCAAGAGATTGACAGACAGATTGGAGCAGCATCTGCAGTGATACGGACATTGTACCGGTCTGTTGTGGTGAAGAGTGAGCTTAGTTCTAAGGCAAAGCTGTCGATTTACCAGTCAATCTACGTTCCTACTCTCACCTATGGTCACGAGCTTTGGGTAATGACCGAAAGAACAAGATCGCGGATACAAGTGGCTGAAATGAGCTTTCTCCATAGGATTGCTGGACTCACCCTCAGAGATAGGGTGAGGAGCTCAGTCATCCGAGAGAGGCTCAGAGTAGAACCGCTGCTCCTCCACACTGACAGGAGTCAGTTGAGGTGGTATGGGCATCTGATTAGGATGCCTCCTGGACGCCTCCCACTTGAGGTGTTTCAGGCACGTCCCACCGGGAGGAGACCCCGGGGAAGACCCAGGACTCGGTGGAGAGATTATGTCTCCCAGCTGGTCTGGGAATGCCTTGGTATCCTCTCTGAAGAGCTGGAGCAGGTGGCTGGGGAGAGGGAAGTCTGTGCTTCTCTGCTTGAACTGCTGCCTCCGCGACCCGGACCTCCGGAAAAGCGGTAGAAGATGGATGGATGGATGGATGGATGGATGTCCCAATGTCACTGGAATTGGGGTTTGTATTTAACATGTGTCAAGTGACAAAGCATAAGTTGTATCAGGTTGATTAATCCAATTATTTTCTTGATAGAGCTTCTTCTCCTTTAGGGATTGCCACCACATATGATCTACAGTACTTCTATCTCACCCTTTCCCTTGCATCCTCCTCTGTAACACCGACCCTCTTCCTGTCGTTCACCACATCCATGAATCTTCTCTGTGGTCCTGTTCTTTTCCTCCTTTCTTCAACATCCTTTGTCCAATATATCCACTATTCCTCCTCTACACATGTCCAGACCATCTCAGCCTAGCCTCTCTTGCTTTATCTCCAAACCACTCAACCTGAGCTGTCCCTCTGATATACTCATTTCTAATCCTGTGCTTCCTAATTTTTCATGTGGTGCAATTACACATAATGGCAATGTAAAGATGTGAATGCACACAAATTCATGACTGAGTGAGTTGGTTGTGATAGTAAACCAGCACTGATATTCTTTTGTCACCGGAGTGAGTATCATTGCCAGTCACCTTAGACGGATGGACCAGCTGAGATGGAATGTCTGTAACTTGTGTCCACCCATGAACTCCTGCTACTGATATAATGAAGGCTAGCAGCTCCCAGAGCTGGACACTACCCAGCTTCAGTTTAGTGCTGAAAACAGCCATAATCCAGGTGCAGTTTCTGGAGGAGGAAGTGACATTTTCCCAACTGTGTACCCTGCTGGATAACATTGTAAGCCTAAACATGATGGTGTTTTGGGGATTTCCACAGCAGGTAAAGCAGCTGCAGAAGCTATAAAGGCAATCCCACCTCTCTGCGAGGCTTTACTTGCAAAAGTAGAGGCATCACACCTTTAGCATAGTCAACTCTGCCACCTCCAGCTCTGCATCCTGATTTTTTTGTCAGTGTTACCATCTCCAAGCCATGCATCATGCAAGTCTCACTACTGTCTTATCAACCTTCGCTTTCACACTAGCTGCTAGCCCCCTGCCACTAATCACCTCTAACACTCATCTCCACCTCTCTTGTGCACTGTCCATTGCTTTGGATGGGTGGGCCCAGGTATTTAAACTCATCTACCTTCCCTACAGCACCTCCAGTCCTTGCATCTTCACCATTACACCTTAACAAAAATCTATCCATATAAAACAAGAAAATCACTCAGAGAGCGCATACCTCCGCCAAGGCTTTAAGATCCTTGGTGGAGGTATGCACTCTCAGATCATGACCAAAATTGAATGGGTTCATCCTTGACCCAAGGGCTACCTCTGGTGAGAATTTCATCAAAATCCCTCCAGTAGTTTTTGCATAATCCTGCTAACAGACAGACAGACATTACATTAAAATTTAAGAGGAAACTGAGGGAAAATAGCAAATTCGTAAGAAAAACATATAGATTAACAAGAAAAAGGCTGCAAATTTACAAAGACAACTGAGAATTTATGCGAAAGGTTATATTAATTTTTGAGGGGAAAAGGTAGCAAATGTTAAGTAAAAAAGTGAAGCAGATTTGTGAGGAAAAAGTTGCATAATTGCAGAAAAAAAAACTGACCAGTATGCTTACCGTTTTACTTTCTTTGTGGTGCCCAAATTCCATGATTTCCAGATCCATATGTATTGTTTATTGATTTATTTTGGCTCTAAACCCTCGCAGATCCCTGCTCCATCTCGCCTCCTCCTGCGTCCCGAACCCAAGCTCGACTCTTCAAAATAAAAGCAGGAGGCGGGGTTACGCGGGCCAAACTGGCGCGGACCAATCAGAGGCTCGCAGCGGTCAGGCACCTGAGCGGCGGCCGCGGCCAGAGGCGGACCGGCCGTACAAAAGCGCTCCTCTGCCGAGCTCCTCCGCAAACATCGGTTCGGCTGGCGGTCCGGTGTGGGGTCTTCTCCCGGTGACAGCTGCAGCGTCTCCATCTGTGGGCCCGACCATGGCGCACCTCAGCCCGCAGGAGCTCTTCCACTCCCTCCTCCTGTTCTGCATCCTGCTGAGGAGCTGCCAGACCTTCAAGAACGACGCCACCGAGCTCCTGGTGTCACACGTGGGCGCGCCGGCACCGGAGACCCATGGCAACGTTTCGTTAAACCGAGCCCGGACCGGCGGCAGAGGAGGAGCGGGCGGACCGGTGCAGGACAGGGGAGGTGAGAGAGGGAGGACTGCTGCCCTTCACTGAGGCTTTTTTGTCTGATTTCAGGTTTGTTTGGGGGATAAAACTGAAAAATGAGCCATTTGTGGTTGCTGCACCCGAACACGTGAATGATCACTGAAACTGGCATTTCCAGATGTTCTAATAACTTTGTGAAATTATCAAGACAAGGGCATGAATTATTTTCCTATTGCTCATGGGGGTGCAGTCTGAGGCACACTTGGTCCAAATCAGTGGTCCTTCAGGCTTTCACAAAAACCAAACAAATATGAAATAACCTCATAAAAAAAAAAAAAGATGCTAGGGGGAAAAAGTCGGATTTAGCTACAGGAGGGAAAAAATGCCAGAAATTTACTGCAGAAAAACTTGATCAATTTTTAAAAAGTCAAAAACTTTCCAAAATTTGCAGATTTATATGAAAATTTCTTGTAAAATTACAAGTTGAAGGAAACTTCTACTGAAAATTGAA
The DNA here is from genome assembly GCA_020510985.1 of Pholidichthys leucotaenia. Taxonomy (NCBI): domain Eukaryota; kingdom Metazoa; phylum Chordata; class Actinopteri; order Cichliformes; family Pholidichthyidae; genus Pholidichthys; species Pholidichthys leucotaenia. The sequence continues at coordinate 68,721,672 of CM035849.1, read as the reverse complement.
ATTTACAAGAAAAAGTTGCTAATTTATAAGAAAGTCCCTAATTTATGAGGAAAGTCTTCAATTTATAACAAAAAAGTTGAAGCTTAAGGGGATAAAATTCCAAAGAAAGAGGGAGGGAAAAGTCGAATTTACAGAAAAAAAGTCAAAGAATGACTAAAATTTGCTGAAAAAAGCTGAGAAATTACAAGAAATGCTATTAGAATAAATTAAAAAGGCAAACAAAACCCACTTGCATTAAGATACATTTTTCAAAGAAAAGTTGCCAATTCATGATGTACAAGAAAAAAATTGAAGTGGGGGAAAAAATGTTTTAGTTTTTTAAAAATTAACAAAATTTGCAGATGTACAGGAGGAAAAAGTTCACGAAAACAAGTAAAATGTTGAAAATGACTATTTTTAAAAATTTCTAAGAAAAATGTGTACAATTTCATGAAAGTCACTAATTTATGAAAAAAGTGGCTTAATTTACACCAAAAAGTTGCAGATGTACAAGAAACAAGCAGCAAATGTACTGTAATAATAATGATAATAATAATGCATCAGATTTATATAGTGCTTTTTCATAGACACTCAAAGATGCTTTACTAACTAACTAACTAACCTACACTTATATAGCGCTTTTCTAGTCACAAAGACCACTCAAAGCGCTTTCACTAATACTAACCCTCTATTCTAAGGGCCTATAGGAAACAGATATCTAGGGACAATTTAGAACAGCCAATTAACCTAACATGCATGTCTTTGGATTGTGGGAGGAAACCGGAGCCCCCGGAGTAAACCCACGCAGCACAGGGAGAACATGCAAACTCCACACAGAAAGGTTCCAACCCCTGCCAACCTGGGGATTCGAACCAGGAACCTTCTAGCTGTAAGGCAACAGTGCTAACCACTGCACCACCGTGCTTTACAAAGGATACCTGATTCATTCACTCCACACACAATGGTAGTGGTAAGCTACTACTGTAGCCACAGCTGCCCTGGGGCAGACTGACGGAAACGTGGCGCCAACGGCCTCTCCGACCACTACCAAACATTCATACACATTCATACCCAGTGTCATGAACACTGGAGGCAAGGTGGGTAAAGTCTCTTGCCCAGGGACACAACGGCAGGAAGACTGAGGAGAGCGGGATTCAAACCGCCAGCCCTCCCGTTATTAGATGACCCACTCTACCTCCTGAGTCACTGCCTCCCACATTTTCCTCCTCCATTCCATTTTTGCTGAGCACCAAGCTGTGCTCAGCAAAATTTTTTTTTTTTTCTTTTATGGTCTTTGACGTGACCCGACCGGGACTTGAACCCTGACCTCCTGGGTGTGAGGTGGATGCTCTACTCCGGTCAGAAAGTCAGAAAGGGGTAAAAATTGTACAATAACATATTTTTAATTAAAAAAATATGTAATGAAAAAGGTTAAAAAATGATGTGAAAAAATAGCAAATTTGTGAGAAAAATCTGCAGATTTCTAAGAAAACAAGTTACTAATTTCTCAGTAAAGAGCTCTAAATTTATACTAAAAAAGTTGGAGATTTTTAAGAAAAAAATCTGTAAATTTACAAGAAAAAACATGGAAAACATTTAAGCAGAAAGAAACTATGACAAATGTTAAAAGGCCAGTTTATGCCTTTATGCCATCGTTAGTTCTCTGCTCTTTTACCTGTGTTGTTAGACTCAAGCATGTTTTGTGGCTCCATGCAGATTTTCTGTGCACAGACACCTCTGTCTACTTTTTACTTGATTGTCTTTACTTCCTCTATAAAAGGATGCGTAAAGTCTATTGATAAAGTTGCTTAAATGTCTTTTCATCTCAGCATCTCTTGAAGGGCCAAGTGTCGACTCCTCAAATCGAGGACTTCTGCATATTTTATCTTACCTTGGTAGGATTACTTTAACAACACATTTACAAATTATTTTGGCAGCAGCATATCATAGGTTTCCAGAAAAGCCATTAACCCAAACTAAAATTGGTAAAGGGCACTGACGGTGTAACACACACCAGCCTGACTCCGGTCCAGGTGGGGATTAGAGGCTGAGCGGGGGGCCGATACGCCTGAATAAAGGTGCCCACCGCCGCCACGGTGGCTTCGCTCTCTAAAGGGGAGGGGGATGTTAGAGGGGTGAGATGGAGCCTGTCATTCATCAAACACTGTCGCATGCAGAGGGGAGGGGATGTTATTATGTGCGAAACTGTGAATGGGGCTGAGCTTAGGTTACGGTGACTGAGAAGACAGTAGTGGGACAGTGTTATAGCCTGCAGGAAAGTCCTACTAAATCTCTACCACAGTGATTTGTTGAAAAGTTTTTACCCCACATGTTGAGCAACTACTCCTTTTTATAATTAGAATTTGTAAGACAATACTGTTTCTTCTTGACTTAGTCAAGCCTGCCAAAGGAGCTGTGCTCAATTGTAAAGTATTCTCTTTAAATATCGCAATGAAGGAATGACACTGAGTTGCTCTTATTTTGTGCTGCAAAGGATTTTAAAGTGTACTCACCAGGGGTGGGACAATATAGAATATCATCTCCTATCGTGATTAAAATACCTGCAATTAATTTATCATGACAAGTTTATATTATCAGGATAATGGTTTATCTGGATAATTGCCAGTACCCTCATCAGTGAGTTCAGACTGCTGTTCCCCTGACCTGCTGAAGTACAATCCTGATTTACATATTCATTCTGAACTGCCATCACCAGGGGGAGCCTGTTTGTAATCAAGTCTTCCAAAGTTCTCAGTCACTGTCATGGCTGAACAGGATATTTTTACATCTTATAAATGCAGCTTTACTTGTAACCTGACAAGGCAAGGTTACTACATCTGTAGTCCGCTAGCTGTCACTTAATTAGAATAATGTGAATGAAATATAATGCAACTTTGAATCAACTTCCATGTCCGCATTTGTAGACTGTAGCTGACAGTGTCACACAGTTGTCACTTTCCCGGCTACAAAGCTACCAGTGTTGTTCAGTTTTGTTTTGTTTTGTTTTTTTAATATATATCTAGGTGGTCATAAGGTTATGGCTTATGGGCGTAGGGCTATGTGGTTGCACATAGAAACTCTCATTTATTATGAAATTTAATTCTTTTTTTTTTTTTTCAAGCTAGGAAACATAATGACCACAAAGTAAACATCAATGAACCACAACAACGGTGGCAGGCTCACACCTGTCGTTAGTGTATTCATGATACTGTAATGACCTCGAGTGTAATACTGCTTTTATACAACAGTTCCGGCAAGCACAATTTATTAAATGACAGCAATACTGGACAAAATATTATGATTTGTTTGTTTAACTAGTTATTTTGTAAAGTTGAGAAAAAAGTCCCTTCTAAATGTAGCCAGTAACTGTTGCTAAACATCTCACTCAGCATGAAGACGTCTATTGTCATTTCACACACATGTAAACAAATTAAATATTGTCAAGTGCAAAAGTAATAAGTGTTTATAAAACATATACCTGTTGAGCTGGTACTGCAGAAGACCCCAGATCAAAACATATCCAATGTCGGTAGTCAGAACACCTGTAGCTAGTAGTTAGCATGCTAGCAATTTAGCACACTTTGCTCGCTTTTCTTCGCATTTTCAGATGAAACAAAGAGTCCATCACCACAAAGGTATTGTGGTTTGTTAATCGAGACAATAAATTAAACTCTAGCACTGGCTATTTTTTTTTTAAACAGACGTGAAATAGCTTATTGAGCTTAATGACGGGCAGAGGGAAACAGTATTTTTCAAAAGGGTGAGACTTCCGCACCACGGATGTATAATTTCTTGTCAAACAGCGCCTTACTGTGGCAATTAAGGTGTCCAAAACAGTAGTGAAATTCTCAGAGAGTTGATAGTAAATTAGTGTTAATAATTAACAATTACATGAACATCTTTGAAGCGGAGTGTTACATAGCCAGTGAAGTTGGAACTGAATGAATTTCCCCATGGTAGGATTAATAAAGTCTTATCTTAAGTTGGAGTGCAATTATCGTGGAATGTAGTAACTCCTGGAAACCCTATTGTCCAATCAAATTGCTCAGTTGGAACTAACTGTTCTATAATATTAGTTGGGCACACTTACTTGAACAGCTGTCACTGCCTAGCTCACCAATCCATCTTCCCATTTTGCTGTCAGAAAACTGCAGCAAACCTGAATCATCTGCTATCAATCACGACAGTAATGGCAGGGCCACAAGATGGTGCAACACAGACTATTTGCAGGATGGGCGTATATATATTTTTTTTTTTTTAGATTTAGTATACTTTATTGATCCCCAGAGGGGAAATTGAGGGTCATCCACCACCTGGATGGATGAAGCAGCCACGATACGGTGCTATCCCTTCACCATTCACACACACATTCACACCTAGGGCCACTTTAGAGTCTCCAGTTAACCTAACCTGCATGTTTTTGGCATGTGGGAGGAAACTGGAGAAATCCCGGAGTAAACCCACGCATACACGGGGAGAACATGCAAACTCCACACAGATCACTGTTGGTCGGGAACTGGGATCGAACCCACGATCCCACGATCCTCCGGCCAAGGGTAAACTGTGCTGCCGCAGTGCTAACCACTGCGCCACCGTGCAGCCCCATGCGCCACCGTGCAGCCCTATATGCAATGATTTTGGTATGAAAACAGCTCAATTAACCCCTTAGCACTTCTGCCAATTTCCCTAAAAATGCCTAAAGATAGCTTATGCAAAGTAAATCAAATTCTTTCTTTACTGAGTAGTGGTAGAAAATTTGAAACATCCCACGTGTGGAACACCAGAATTTTAAGAGGTTAAGTAATATTAGTGGCATATTCATTGATACTGCACAGCCTTGAGTGTAATATTTTTTTTTTTTTTAGATTTAGTATACTTTATTGATCCCCAGAGGGGAAATTGAGGGTCATCCACCACCTGGATGGATGAAGCAGCCACGATACGGCGCTATCCCTTAACCATTCACACACACATTCACACCTAGGGCCACTTTAGAGTCTCCAATTAACCTAACCTGCATGGTTTTTGCATGTGGGAGGAAACCGGAGAAATCCCGGAGTAAACCCACGCAAACACGGGGAGAACATGCAAACTCCACACAGATCACAACCTGAGACTCTGTGCGAAACAGCTGGCTCCTGTATTCACAGACATTTTTAACACCTCCCTTAAGTTATGCCACGTGCCGTCCTGCCTCAAATCCTCCACCATCATCCCTGTCCCCAAGAAGCCACGGATCACTGGACTTAATGACTACAGACCTGTAGCGCTCACCTCTGTAGTCATGAAGTCCTTTGAGCGCCTGGTCCTGTCCCACCTCAAGTCCATCACCACCCCTCTCCTGGACCCGCTGCAGTTTGCCTACCGAGCCAACAGGTCTGTAGACGATGCAGTCAACCTGGCCCTCCACTCCATCCTGCAGCACCTGGACTCCCCGGGAACCTACGCCAGGATCCTGTTTGTGGACTTCAGCTCCGCATTCAACACCATCCGCCCCGCTCTGCTCCGGGACAAGCTGTCCCTGCTCAACGTGCCTGACTCCCTCTGCAGGTGGATCATCGACTTCCTGACGGACCGGAGGCAGCATGTGCGGCTGGGAAAGACTGTCTCAGACTATACTAGCATCAGCACCGGATCACCCCAGGGCTGTGTACTTTCCCCCCTACTCTTCTCCCTTTACACCAACTCCTGCACCTCCAGCCACCAGTCTGTCAAGTTGATCAAGTTTGCGGACGACACCACCCTCATCGGGCTCATCTCCAACGGCGACGAGTCCGCCTACAGGAGAGAGGTGGCCCAGCTGGCGTCCTGGTGCAGCAATAACAACCTGCAGCTGAACGCTCTGAAGACAGTGGAGATGATTGTAGACTTCAGGAAAGTCACTACTCCTCTGCCCCCCCTCACCCTCTCAGGCTCTCCCATCACCACTGCTGATTCCTTCCGCTTCCTAGGCACTACCATCACCAGGGACCTCAAATGGGAGCTGACCATCAGCTCACTCATCAAAAAAGCCCAGCAGAGGATGTTCTTCCTGCGGCAGCTGAGGAAGCTCAAGCTACCCACCAAGATGTTAGTGCAGTTCTACACAGCCATCATCGAGTCCATCCTCACCACCTCCATAACCGTGTGGTACGCAGGAGCCACTGCCAGGGACAGACTAAGGCTGCAGCGCGTCGTGCGCACTGCTGAGAAGGTGATCGGCTGCAAGCTCCCATCTCTCCAGGATCTGTACATCTCCAGGACCCGGAGGCGTGCTGGCCGGATCATAGCCGATCCCTCACACCCTGGTCATGTACTGTTTGCCCCCCTCCCCTCTGGTAGAAGACTTCGGTCCATCCAGACTAAAACCTCCCGTCACATGAACAGCTTCTTCCCCTCTGCCATTAGACTGCTGAACACTAAGTGACTCTCGTGCACCATGTACAGCAGCTCAACCAGACTCATGTCAATCATCACTGTTTTCTTCCTGCATTACCGACTGCACTATATAGTTCTCCACAGTATCTGCTGCTGGCTAATATATATTTTAACTGTTGACCAGTATCACTTAATCTTATCCTACACTTTATTACATGTATAGTTTATTTCTCTTATCTTATCATGTTTAATGTTGCAGCATTGTACCGAGACAAATTCCTAGTTTGTGTACTACATGAACAATGGCAATAAACCTGATTCTGATTCTGATTCTGATTCTGATCACTGTTGGTCGGGGGCTGGGATCGAACCCACGATCCCACGATCCCCACAATCCCCCGGCCAAGGGTAAACTGTGCTGCCGCAGTGCTAACCACTGCGCCGCCGTGCAGCCCTTAATATTGCTTTTATACAACAATTCCACAAGCACAGCTTATTAAATGACATCAATGCAGGACAAAATATTCTGATTTTTGTTTGTTTAATGTTATTTTGTCTCTGCTGAGAGAAATGGTCCCTTCCGAATATACCCAATTTGTTGCTAAGTACCTCAATGAGCACAAAATAGCAAAGAATGGAACTATTGTCACTTCATGCTCCATCCATCCATCCATCTTCTTCCACTTAATCCTACTCATGGGACCAAATTAAATATTGCCCACCACAGTTTATGTCCATACTCTTGAGTATGGTTTGTGGGTCATGTTACTCACGCCGGCAGCTAGTTAGCGATTTAGCTTTGGCAGATTTCCATATTAGTTTCTGCACACTTCGCTCAATCTTTCTTGGCATTTTCAAGTGAAATGGAGTCTCTCACCACAAAGGTATTATGGTTGATTAATCGTGACAATAAATTCAACTCTAGCTTGTGTATTTTGTTATAAGAAGATGTGAAATATATAGGTAGATGATAACAAGGGCGGAATTTCTGGGTCATGGAGATCTGATTTTTCGGATTGTCTCTTTTCAAACAGCGCCTCACTGTGGAACTTCTGGTATCCAACACAGTATTGCAGTTATCACATATAAGAAGCCACCCATATTAACTATAATTTAAAGATTGTTAAAACACAGGTGAAGCAGAGTAATACATATTTGGTGAAACGTCTGAGTGCGATTATCGAGGAATATAGTAACTAATGGAACCCCTATTGTCCAATCGGATTGATGGGTCGGAACTAACTGTTGTATAATATAATTTAATGCACTCTTCCTTATTCATTCCTCTGTTTCTATCCACAGAACAAAGCCAGATTGGATGCAGAGAGCTGCGCTCCACCAAGTACATCTCCGATGGCCACTGCACCAGTATCAACCCCATCAAAGAGCTGGTGTGCGCCGGCGAATGCCTCCCTGCTCACATGCTGGAAAACTGGATCGGTGGATCGCACGGCAGGAAGTTCTGGAGTCGCCGGAGCAGCAACCAGGAGTGGCGCTGCGTCAACGACAAGACCCGCACCCAGCGGATCCAGCTGCAGTGCCAGGACGGCAGCACGAGAACGTACAAAATCACTGTGGTCACCTCCTGTAAGTGCAAGAGGTATTCGAGGCAGCACAATGAGTCAGGCAACAAGTTCGAGGAGTCGGCAATCACGACGCCACGGCTCATGCACAGACACAAGTCCAAGAACAAGAGGAGGTTGGGGAAGACCCGGCTGAATGAGAACTGGCACGAGACGGAACCGTGAGAGCCGGTGGAGTCTAAACGTTGAGGAGATATTCAGATATGACAGAGGTTTCAGTTGTGGATTATCTCTGTTTGAATTGAACTTGAGTTACGTGAAGCTGGTTCCTCACTACGACGGAGGACCCCAAAGACATAAAGGACTCTTCTTGGCATCTGAATACACGTGCACAGGACTAGTGTGCAGAATATTCCGGAGCCACAAGTGAACTCCCATTATCCCAAACCAGACTGTGCATGCGCTCTTTTATTCACTTTAGACGCGGATAGAAATCTGTAGCAGAAAAGATGGGAGCAATCACCAGCTAGCATTTTTTTTAACGAATATCATGTAAATACTTGTACATATAGAAAATTTGCCCTTGCCTTTTGATGTATGACCATTTTGTATAAAAGTTTACTTTGTAAAATTGATGATGTAATATATTTTCTCTGCCAACTTTACCTGATAAATGTAGCTGAAGCGATGTCGGCATGTAGAAGGAGTCTTTTGCCATCAATAATTTTGTATGAAATAAATATCATTTTATCACGTGGTGTTTTCAGTGGAATCCATATAACCATACACAGGAGGGCTGGCATTTAAACCCGAACCGAGCTCAGACACGTCAACTTCATGACAGTTAAGACACTGAAACGGCTTGATTTTAAAATGTGGGCATAAATTCAGAATATATCCTTTACTGCTAAATGTGAATGCATGGCGGAATAATGCCATAGTCTTTGACACTCCAGCACATTTACTTTACATTTTGGCACATTCGTTTTTCAAAGGTTGCCGTAAGTCCTACGAGGCTTTCAGCCACACGTTTTAAATTGTGAAGGATCTTTCAGTCATACAAGATTCTGGACTCCAGTTACTGCCAACACAAATTCTTTTCCAACTAGCATAAAGCTTTAGGTGTTTACCTTACTCTAACAGGAAATATGACTGTTTCTATTTAAAAGTGTATTAGTGCAGTAATGATCAGCATATGAGCTTATAATTCCATATTCTGATACGTTAAGTAAATTTGGGCCGGTAGTGGTTCAGGAGCGGCTTGTCCAGTAACCAGAGGGTTGGCGGTTTGAATCCCGCCCTCACCAGCATCCTGTTGTTATTGGGCAAGAAACTACCACTGTCAGCGTCGTCTTCTTTTAGATTTGATTGGTGGTTGGCAACCAGCTTACAGGTGCATTACCGCCACGTGCTTCACTCTGTCTAAAATCTTACATGACATTGTTTTAAAAAGGACACGCAACGATACTAATGCGATGCTTTTGTTTGTCTGCATCGCCATTGCTAAGATAATTCATCCGTCTGGCAGGTGCCATAAAGATACTGTTTAACCAGCATTTGGCACCAATGTGTTTATTTTTCTAATTTAAAGGCCACTTCGTATTTGCAGCTTTATTTAGACAAATGTTATCTATTGGACACTAAACAGATAATCTGGTGGACACTTGTCAGAATGCCAATTGCATACATCCAAACATCTATGGGATTGAGCTGAGATTAAAAAAACAACAACTCAATTTTCAGTTTCAAAAAGATTATAGTCTAATACATTCATATATCCACACTCCTTTACCGATGTCATTTTGGATATCAATAAAAAATAAAATATCAAATAAAATGTAACATCACAGTTGCACACACAATTATTAAACCCCATTGCAAAGTTTATTTTCAAAGTTTACAGTCTTTGACCTGTTTGCACCCCCCCCCCCCCAAAAAAAAAGAGATTTTAGTTCAGCTTTTGAAAGCTATTTAACTGCTATTTTGTACATTCTGCATTGGGGGTTAAATTAATTTCTAGCACAACTTGTGCACCATATTTATTATGCAAATGAATTAAATACGGCATCAACATATATTACTTTTAACAACCCCAGTAGAAATGCAAGCCTTCTGCTCAGGCGTCGCTACAATCTTAGAGGCTTCCAATTTTTAGCCATTAGTGTTTTATTTTGAAAGATTTTGCTGGAAGTGCCGTGGTGGATTATGCAAGCTTCACAGTACTCCAAAATTTCAAAGCGGCTTTCAAAACAGGGATGTAGTTCTTTTTTTTCGAGAATACCTGCTCGGACAGCCACGACCTCCCACCCACCCACGGCCTGATGGAGGACAGCCATATCAGCACGCACAGTGATGACTGTGACTCGCATAGGCCCCGTACTCATCCAGGGAGTTTCCCGACCGGCGAGGCCGGGAAGAGCAACCACCCCCCGGCGGAGCGCATCGTGGACTTTCTGGTGTCTGTGGTTCTTCCTGCCGGGGGCACCGGAGAGAGAACCGGTCTGCAGACACCCAAACAGTTCTGCTCGTTTCTGGGTAGACCGCTCATAAGCTACACTATCCAGGCTTTCGAGAGGTAGGGAAGGATAGTTTCAGTGTTGATTTTCAAATTATGTGGATGCAGAAGGAGAACTACAAATGCTTTATTAATCTCTCCCATGGCCGGATTAAGAGTGACTGGGGAACAAAGGGCAAATAATTGTTGTTGGGCCCCCACATAAACTGAATACAAATAGAAACCCAGCACAGTAGTTTTACCTCTTGTTTTTTTAAACAAATGGAAGTTGTTTTTCTGCACACACACAAACGGCTTGTTCCATTTTTTCCAGTGAGCTGGCAATGATAACTTTTTTTCCTTTGCCAAGATTAGTAAGTGATGGGGGGTGGGGGTGGAGATGCCGTCCCCATAAAAAATATGTTAGTGAGAGTATAGTTGCAGATGTACAACTAACTAACTAACTAACTAACCTGCACTTATATAGCGCTTTTCTAGTCACAAAGACCACTCAAAGCGCTTTCATTAATACTAACCCTCTATTCTAAGGGCCTATAGGAAACAGATATCTAGGGACAATTTAGAACAGCCAATTAACCTAACATGCATGTTTTTTTTGGCATGTGGGAGGAAACCGGAGAAATCCCAGAGTAAACCCACGCAACACGGGGAGAACATGCAAACTCCACACAGATCACTGTTGGTCGGGGGCTGGGATCGAACCCACGATCCCACGATCCCCACAATCCCCCGGCCAAGGGTAAACTGTGCTGCCGCAGTGCTAACCACTGTGAGAAAAATACTGAAAATTTATGAGAAAAAAGCTGCAGATAGAAAAAAGTTTTAATCTATGAGAATATAGTTGTAAATTCTTGTGGAAATAAAGGTAAGAAATTTATCACAAAAGTGGCAGAGCAGAGATAAACAAACCTATCATCTGCTCAGTCACTGCAACAGATACTGGAGTCAGCTTGTCTCGGCTTGTCCTTGCCACTGATAATACCTCTATCTGCCAAGAATGTGCCGCTAGTCCAGCAAAAGCTAGCGGTACAGTGATCCCTCACTTATCGCGGTTAATGGGTTCCAGAACCGACCGCGAAAAGTGAAAAACCGCAAAGTAGCGTCACCCCCCTTTGTGGAATTCCAGCCTGATCTCGTTAGTTTTTTGATACATAAAATAATGTATAAATAATATAAATAATACGTACGTTCATTCTCTCACTCTCTCTCTCGGGAGAGAGAGAGAGTGAGAGAATGAAAAGAATCTCGCGAGAGATGCACTCTCGCGAGATTCCCGAGCCGAGCCAACACGAGAACAAAATCTAGAGTCGGGAGCAATCTCTTAGGGGGGGGGGATGCTGGCCAGCGAATCAGAGAGGTGGATTTTGAGTTGTGCGGGCTCTCCGTGTTGATACCTGATGTTCTAATGTATTTTTTCTCAATTTTGAATTTTTGATGAATATTTTTGAAAAATCCGCGATGCACTGAGGGCGCGAAAGGTGAAGCGTGAAGTAGCGAGGGATCACTGTACTCAAATACTTTGCAAGCAGTTTCATGAAATGGTCAATCAGACAGCAGCTCATACCGGCTCGGACGTCGCCCAGGTGAACAAGGCCAGGAGTTCCTGGCAGCGGAAGGCGAAGGACAGAGCTGCATGGAGGAATCTGATCAGACCTAAATGAAACGTCATCCCGATTATGGACGGAACTTCCGGTTTCGGCTGCAGTAGTGTTAAATCAGTCAGTAAGAGTGGCGTAGCAGGGGTATTTAAAATAACGTTTTAAAAGTTTTTCAAATTCATTTTAATGTATAGTTCACATATGTGTTTTGCAGTCAAATGGCAGCTAATTTCAGCTCTCCTAGTTTTTGTATTTTTTGAATGTTTTGGCGTAGTTCTGGTACTTGTTGCTGGTGTTCGTGGTTGTGCCACACTGGATAAATGGAGGCTTCTAACCACATGGTGACAGACGACATCCAAGCACAGTGTTGTGGCGTACGTCTGCTTTAAGATAATTTTGATTATGTCCAACATATTTTAACAAAATGCAGCCAACTTTATTGCAGCGGAGACGTGCTGGTTGGAATGCACACTGCGTCATTATGAGTACAGGCAACGAGAAGTCATAAATCATGACTCTTTCTTTGTTTGGTAGCGGCAAAGTCCCAGGAAACCCCCCATGAGTGTCTGGTATCATTAGAAAACTTAGAAATCGTACTTTCTAAAAATACCTATGCTTTTGCGGAAGACATAACTCCCCACTGATCGAATGCAAGTTTTCAACCTAGCCAAAATATAAAGAAATAGTCTTTTTTTCTGGGTCAGTTTTTGTGCACTTACTACAAATTAAATATCATTTTGAAGATCTTTAAATACAGAATATGGAAATAACGTTACATCAGTTTTGAAAATGTCCTCAGAGTGACTCATTTTGCCAGCACGGGTCATTTGTTTACAGCGTTGGCACCTTAGCAGCGGCGCTAACTAACGGAGCTACTATCTATGAGGCTGCGGCGGCATTAAATAAAGCAGCGTTGGTGAAGGTTTTAAGCAGGTTTATTAAACCATACCGCCGTCACGAAGCTCGCCCAATGGGCGGCTCGGAGGCTCTCCAGCAAAGAGACACAGAGTGTGTGTGTCAACAGCAGTTGCAGAGTGAGAGAAAGAGAGGCAGATTTACAGAATGGCGCAGCATATATACCCAACAACAGACAATACATCAAAGAGCATTCACAGCAGTTGGTATGGGCATTAGCATATGAGAGACATACATAACAATAGGTAGATTGCTGGCCTCTGCTCCAGCTGCAGGACAAAGAGGTTACAAGGCACATCTACATATTGATCTCAGTCTCTAGGTCACAGTAAGGACAGGACGCATGAACACAGTGCATGAATGGCACATTAACATCACAATGCATGAATTGCACATTACATCTCAGTAGTGCAGCGGAAAAAAAACAGAAGTAGCGAGCTGACTGTCCTTAGTCTGTTGTGAGGGTTATTCCAAACCTGCCACAAGGCCACTTTTTAAGGTCATCTTTCCATCCCTCGATAGTCGTGGGAAATGGTATGATTATATTACTCTTTTGAGGTGCAAGAGGTCGTGTTCCCATATTTCTGATGCCGAAGTCATTGTTTTTTAACAAGGAAAAGTGTCCCGTTTCAGTGACAACCATACGTTCTAAACTAGTACCTGAAGTTGCTACCATAATTCACGCAAGGCATCATGGGGCCTAGGAATAAGGTGGGTAGGCAAAAAGTACTAAATTTATTAGAAAATTCCCAAATCTGCCAGAAAAAATAAAAATGTTAAGATTACAAGAAAACCTCAGATCTTTCTCATAAAAAAAAATATCTATCTATCTATATCTATATCTATAGCTATATCTATATCTATATATATATATATATAGGCAAATTTAATTTGCCTATATTGTCTTAAGATTGCAATTTTTTCCCTAAATTTGCTTCTTTTTTAATGCAAATTTAAAATTTTTGTCTCATAAGTTTGTGACTTTTTTGTAACTTTGCAACTTTTTTCTCATGGTTTTATGACTTTTCTCACAAATACATTTTTTTATTGTGAAATCTCGTAATTGGCAGCTTTTTTTCTCGTAAATTTACTGTTTTTTTCTCTTAAACTGCCACCTTTTCTCTCATAAGTTTTCAGCTTTTTTCATATAAATCTGTTTTTTTTATAGTATATCATATTTTTCTACCTTCATTCTCATAAATTTGTACTTTTATGTTCACGTGTTTATGCTAAATTTGTGACTGTCCCAACCAGCATAACTGAAGCAGCTCAGCCGTCAGCAACCATCGTCCAAGAGATTGTCTGACAGCAGGTAAACTAAACAGCACACACTAATCAGTTTTTTAATGCTGAGAGTTGCTTATTGAAAATAAGAAGCACTAACTTTACTTTACTCGCGAACTTTACTCGCGAACCTTACCGGCACAGCGTTTAGAAGTGGCCCAGAGCACTATGGGGGTCTGCTGACAGGTGGCCAGAGACGGTGGGAACGGAGAGGAGACGGATGCAGCACTGTAGTGCAGTTGATATCACAGCTCTGCTTTACAGTCTACATTTAACTTGTTTCATTTATTTATTTTCGGTAAAATCCTCCCATACTTTGGCCTTCTCTGATTTTCTCTCCGTATCGCCATGATGTGCTCCTCTTGTTCGTTGCTGGAACAATTGAACTGAACATTTCCACGGCATGTATATAAACTTGAAAATTAAACGATTTGTCGACAATAAAAATCTGCGTCAACAACTTTTTATAGTTGACGTTATCGACAACGTTGGCTAATGGTTGCGACCCTACTTGGAACATCTATTTTTTGTTCATTGTCTATGTAGGCCAGTATTAAAGTTGAAAAACCAGGCGATCTGAACCAGGAGATCAGAATCTGGATGAAAGTATACCATGATTAGTATTTAACATCAAAAACTTGGATGATTGTACAGTATGTTTTCTTACCAGTTTTATTTTGATTAGTGTAATTAGTAGAGTGTTTCACTTTTTGTAAGATTATTGTCTTTCCAGTCTTTCCCAATTGGGAAAAAAAGAAATACATTTGACTGAATTCTCTCTATGCAAAAGAGACTTTGATTAGCAACCAGATTGTTTTTTTTTTTTCTTTTTTTTTCAGGGTACCATGGATCCAAAGCATTGTAGTTGTTGTTGCCAAGGAATACACAGATCTGATGGTGGGAATCATCCAGCGCTTCCAGCACAAGAGGGTCCGCGTGGTGCCAGGTGGTACCACCCGTCACCGGTCGATATGCAACGGCGTCCTGGCTCTGGGCGATGAGCAGAGGCCGGCGGCAGAGAGACCGAAAGTGGTCATCATCCACGATGCAGTGAGACCTTTTGTGGAGGAGGATTTTCTCTACAAAATAGCAATGGCTGCCAAGGAACAAGGGGTCAGTGCAATAAAACATAATGTTGTTTAAAATGAAGGATGTTGAGCAGGATCGTTTCGAGTAATACTGCACAAGAGGGAGTACGGTATCACTGAGTAGAGTACCTACGGGTGTGATACGTCTAATACCTGGTGCGTAGCAGAGAGCATTAGACGTATCATACCCACACTTAGTATATTCATTGATACCCTACTCTCTCTCATGTGATATTGCTTAATTATAGCCAGAAATGGCAGTGAACCCTTTGCTACCTGACAGCCATCCAGTTTATTACATCATCTGTTTTTTCTTTCCACCAGTTTAATTGAGCGCTGTTACCTCATTATTAGTTTAGCCTAGTCTGTGAAAGTGAGAACTTAAGCACCGAAGACATCAGTGCTTGTGTCATTAGTTGTAATTTTCCTTGGTTTATTTCTTATTACATGTGAATAATTTAAGCTATTTTTCAAGGTTTTACCTTTTAAAGAGTGATGGTTTTCTGCGGTTTTGTCTGACCCAGAGCTGTATATAGTGGTTATTTTCATTCTAATAATCAGTCCAGCCATTCACTAACTTCATTATGTTGAGGCAAATTTGAATTAAAATAAATCTTTTGTGGCTCATAAGAAACTTTAACTTCTTAAAAAATTAATGAATGCATAACTAGAAAAGCACTCAGAGAGTGCATACCTCCACCAAGGCTCCTTCCGTCCCTCATGGATCACCCCCCAACTGTAATGGGTTTGTGTGGAGGCCACTAAAATTGGTGAAAATTGCATCAAAGTTTGTCCATTAGTTTTGCAGTATTGTTGCTAACACACTGTGAGAAGATAAGAGCCTTGGCTGAGGTATGTATTCCCAGATCATCACCAAAATGTAGAACCACCTTTGGTGAAAATTTCATACAAATCCATCCAGTAGTTTTTGCGTAATCCTGATGCACAAATACAAACAAAGCCCTTGGTGGAGGTATGCACTCTCAGATCATCACCAAAATTTAATGGGTTCATCCTTGGCCCAAGGGCTAAATCTGGTGATAATTTCATCAAAATCCAGACAGTAGTTTTTGCGTAATCCTGCTAACAGACAAACAGACAGACAAACCATCCTGATTACATTACCTCCTTGGTGGAGGTAACAAGACTGTCATAACTGTATTGACCATACACTGGGGCTGGGCAGTTCGACCTTAAATCAGCATCATGGTTTATTGAATCTTTCAGGTCGGTTTTCTCTTTTTTCCTTCTTCTTCTCCCTTATAGTTTACTGACAAGGTTCATAATTAAGTGTGGTATCATATCGCTGCGGTGCATAGTAAACGAGCATAAGAGAACAGGCCTATTGTGATTTCACAAACAAAAAAAATTAAACCTTATCCAGTGCTGAAGTTTACTGTGTTTACATACCGTGTGGGTCATGTGGCTCCAACGACATCCTTAGCTTGTCTGCCGGTTATGTCCGCACGCACTCTGAACTCCGTCTTAAACCGCACACTTTGCTTGCTTTTTTCTTGGTGTCTTCAGATGACATAATGTCAATCATCACATACTATGTGGATGGAGACCACATTCCTCTTTGTTCCAAGCCATTTTACTTTTTCTGCAGAGTTTGGTGGCAAGAGTGCACTGCTTCCGGGTTGTGGAGGTATGTGGGCACGCACGTAACTCCACTGACCTTTTTGTTGTAAATTTGTAGCATTTTTTCTTTTTTTTAAAAAAAGCTACAAAGCTGGATGGTTGTTCACTCGCTCTCACGTTTAGTGGAGGGTGGATTGTCACTTCCTGTGGTAACGTATCGTCACTTCCTGTGTTGCTGGCTGTCGTGTAGTTGGTCTGTGGTTAGCTCTCCTGAGGATTATTGAATTTAATTTATTTTAATCCCTTTTTTCCATCTACTGTCACCTCTCTCTTCTGTTTATCAAGCCTCTTGCACCTGTGTCCGCACTCAGTGTCATCTAATCACCTTTTTTAACCTTCTGTTCACCTTTCATCGGTGTTTGTGTTCGCTTCGGGTTAGCCACTAGCTATGGCTACAAGCTCTCCTTCCCTTTCTCCTCTGGTGTGCTCTGTGTGTCAGATGTTTAGCTACACCTCTACCTCTTTTAGTGATAACGGTAAATGTTGTCTTTTTAAGGCGCTCGAGGTGAGGTTGTGTGACTTGTAATCCTGGCTCCGCTGCATTGAAACATCATCTGCGCCAGTTAATAATGACAGACGCCCCGTAGCTGCAGTGCAGCACCCTAGCGTAGGGAAGCCTGCTAGCTGTCCCCCGGCTTCCACCTCTCCTAAGCAGCCAGGACAGAATGGGTGGGTGACGGTGAAAAGGAAGCATAGCTGCAAGCCCCTGGTTCACCACCAACCTGTTCATGTTTCTAATCGCTTTTCCCCGCTCAGCGACACACCCGTTGAGGAAAAAACTGTGATCATTGGTGACTCTGTAGTCAGGAACGTGAACCTAGAGACTCCAGCAGCCATAGTCAAATGCATTCCCGGGGCCAGAGCAGGTGACATCAAGTCAAATTTGAAAATGCTGGTTAAAAGTAACTGTAAATACTCCACAATTGTTATCCACGCCGGCATTAATGACATCCGACTCCGGCAGTCGGAAGTCACAAAACTTAATGTAGAATCGGTGTGTGACTTTGCCAGAACAATAGCTATGTTCACATGGACACAAGTAACCGGATTAAAAGCCTGATCGGAATAAAAATGCTTCATGTAAACATGCCAATCTGAATATTCTAACCTGACCACGCTCATTTGGATCAAAATTTCATTCCGATTGAGAGGGGTGGGTTATGCCGATTGTTAATCTGAATGGTGCGCATGAAAACACTTATTCTGAACGTAGGGCAGAAAATATGTTTACTGAGCATGTCTGTAAACCAGCCGCACGTCGACGTGACGTATTTCCGCCTTAGCAGCAGCTAGCGGAAAACATAGCGGGAGTAAAACAAAACCGGTCTGTATCGTCCTGCTGTCTCCCTCTGTTCGTCATATGCAGAAGTATGTACTTGTAGCTTCATTACGGAGACCAGCAGAAACAAAAGTACAGTCTGACTAACACGATACAGGTCAATTTTGACACGAAGCGGGGCTTGCTAACACCGGAAGTTGCTTCTTCTTCTACTATTTTCGGAATGTCGAAATGTCAACGTGTGCAAGTCAAAATGATTTATTCCGTTCAAATGTGTGACACATGGAAATGCTCGTCCTAATCGGATCAGCTTTTTCAGGATCCATGTAAACAGTAAAATTCTGATCTGAATTGTAATCAGACTGAAGAAATTTTGCCCATGTAACCGTGGCCATTGCCTCTGTAGTATTCTCTGGGCCCCTCCCCAATCTGACCAGTGATGACATGTTTAGCCACTTGTCATCCTTCAACCGCTGGCTGTCTGTGTGGTGTCCTGCAAACAATGTGGGCTACACAGACAATTGGAGCTCATTTTGTGGAAACCTGGTCTTATTAGACGAGACGGCGTCCATCCCACTTTGGATGGTGCGTCTCTTTTATCTAATAATCTGTCATCATTTTTATCCAAATTTCCAAAACCTTGACTACTCAGAGTTGGGACCAGGAAGCAGAGTCGCAGTCTTACACGCCTCTCTGCAGCTCCTCGTCATCCGCCACCCCTCAACTTAGCCCCTGTCTTCCCCATCAAAGAATCATTGTCTGCTCCCTCCAAAGTAAATAAAAATATAATGCATAAGCATCCCAAAGTGATTAAACAAGAAGTTGGTAAAACTCAAATTAAACATGCAATTAACTACATAACTACATCTAACTAACTACATAACTACATCTAACTTATTGCACATTATTTGCACATAACAGTACTTTTAACTTTCTGCACTGCTGCATATATTTGCATATATTTGCTTAAATTGCACATACTGTTAATTACCGTATATACTGCTGTCCTTTGCACTTCTGATTGGATGCTAAACTGTGTTTCGTTACCTTGTATTCATACATGTGTAATGACAATAAAGTTGAATCTAATCTAATCTAATCTAAGCCTCTAAATTTGACTTGGCCTCTGTTCCTCCTCATAATTTAAAAATTAAATGTGGTTTGTTCAATATTATATAGGTCTCTAACTCCCAAGTCTGTGCTAGTCCATGATCTGTTAATTGATCATCAGATTGATTTAATATCCCTTACAGAGACTTGGTTAGGGCAAGAGGATTACGTTGGTTTAAAAGGAACTCTGATTATGTTGGCATGTTAGCTCTATTTGCTTTATTTTTATGTTACTAACATAACTATAATATAATTTTTTTGAAAATAATTCCCAGTTTTATATATTTTTAAAAAACTTTATTATGATGTAAATCGCCATTATTGTTTACGTCGCAATGCATTCTGGGTAGTGACGTAGAATGGTTGCAGCCGTTTTTTCTGTCTTATACAAGCCAAGAAGCAAAGCTCCTAACTACTGCCATTTGTCAGTGAAAATGCCACATTGCGCGGCTTTTGGATGTAATTTCCAATCAAAGGGAAATAAAGAGAGCGGGGTGAGCCTCCATAGCTTTCCTAAAGAGGGAAAGTGGAGGAAAAAGTGGGGCGGCAGCGGCTCAGCAGGTCGTCTAATAACCCGATGGTTGGCGGTTCGCATCACGCTCTCCCCAGATATCCTGCCGTTGTGTCCCTGGGCAAGACACTTCACCCGCATTGCCTCCAGTGCCCATAACACTGGGTATGAATGTGTAAAAATGTTTAAATGCTCGGTGGTGGCCGGAGAGGCTGTTGGCGCGGATTGGCAGCCACATTTCCCTCACTCTGAGTCTGTGATCACGCGCTGTAGCGCATGCCTGATAAAGCTGACATATGTATTAATCACGCTGTGATAATAGCACAATATCGCTCAAAGCGCGCGCATGAGACATGTCTGTGATCGCACGCTTGTGTTGACCGTTCCTGCCTTTCGTCTCCTAACTGTGGTTATGGGACGCAGGGGAGATGCATCTTCCTCCGCGGTCAATTCCCGAGTAAATCTCACTCTTGTGGTACACAGAAGCACAGGCCGTTCTGCTGAAGCGTTGGGGCTTTATTTATATACCGCACTGTTGTCAGCAACAAATTCTACCTGCTCTGGTCGCCTCACTCTTTCTACTTATCCGCACCAAATCACACACCGTTCGCCACACACACCGGGGGGGGGGGGGCGCCTCGGCTGTGCAAACGCCATCACTCACTCACGTCCACGCACCTGATAAGGCTGATATATATATATTAATCACGCTGTAATAAAGCACAATATCGTTCTTTGCGCACCAGTGTGGCGGATGAAATAAGGGAACCCAGTGTGGAGGCACGGAATAATTGCAGGCAGGACATGCGAACTGAAGTTTAAAAGGGTGTTTATTTCATCCTCCAGCACGAAGCTCACTCCAGCGCTGTGAAGCGAGCCCTTTTTTTTTTATTACTTATTTTGTACTAACCACAGTGCGCAGTGGTTAGCACTGTGGCAGCACAGTTTACCCTCGGCCGGGGGATCACGGACATCGTGGGTTCAATCCCTGCCCCCGGCCAACAGTGATCTGTGTGGAGTTTGCATGTTCTCCCCGTGTTTGCGTGGGTTTACTCCGGGATTTCTCCGGTTTCCTCCCACATGTCAAAAACATGCAGGTTAGGGAGTTAAGGGGCGCTTGCGCACGCAACGACTGGCAGCTGGTGGCTTGTCACCAGACTGCAAAACAAATCTACCTATGGGTACAAAATAAGTAATAAAAAAAAAAGGCCTCGCTCCACAGCGCTGGAGTGAGCTTCGTGCTGGAGGATGAAATAAACACCCTTTTAAACTTCAGTTCGCGTGTCCTGCCTGCAATTATTCCGTGCCTCCACACTGGGTTCCCTTATTTCATCCGCCACACTGGTGCGCAAAGAGCGATATTGTGCTTTATTACAGCGTGATTAATATATATATCAGCCTTATCAGGTGCGTGGACGTGAGTCAGTGATGGTTTTTGCGCAGCCGAGGCGCCCCCCCCCCCCCCCCGGTGTGTGTGGCGAACGGTGTGTGATTTGGTGCGGATAAGTAGAAAGCGCGAGGCGACCGGAGCAGGTAGAATTTGTTGCTGACAACAGTGCGGTATATAAATAAAGCCCCAACGCTTCAGCAAAACGGCCTGTGCTTCTGTGTACCACAAGAGTGAGGTTTACTCGGGAATTGAACCGTGGAGGAAGATGCATCTCCCCTGTGTCCCAAAACCACGGTTAGGAGACGAAAGGCAGGAACGGTCAACACAAGCGTGCGATCACAGACATGTCTCATACGCGCGCTTTGAGCGATATTGTGCTATTATCACAGCGTGATTAATACATATGTCAGCTTTATCAGGCATGCGCTACAGCGCGCGATCACAGACAGAGTGACGGAAATGTGGCTGCCAATCCGCGCCAACAGCCTCTCCGGCCACCACCGAGCACTTAAACATTTTTACACATTCATACCCAGTGTTATGGGCACTGGAGGCAATGCGGGTGAAGTGTCTTGCCCAGGGACACAACGGCAGGATATCTGGGGAGAGCGTGATGCGAACCGCCAACCATGGGGTTATTAGACTACCTGCTCTACCTGCTGAGCCGCTGCCGCCCCACATTTTCCTCAACTTTCCCTCTTTAGGAAAGCTATGGAGGCTCACCCCGCTCTCTTTATTTCCCTTTGATTGGAAATTACATCCAAAAGCCGCGCAATGTGGCATTTTCACTGACAAATGGCAGTAGTTCATAGCTTCGCTTCTTGGCTTGTATAAGACAGAAAAAACGGCTGCAACCATTCTACGTCACTACCCAGAATGCATTGCGACGTAAACAAAAATCGTAATAAAGTTTCTTAAAAATATATAAAATTGGGAATTATTTTCAAAAAAATTAAATTATAGTTATGTTACTAACATCAAAATAAAGCATATAGAGCTAACATGCCAATATAATCAGAGTTCCTTTTAAATGAATCAGCTCCCTCTGGTTATTTAAACTGTCAAAATCCCAGAAGTTCTGGTCGTGGAGGAGGAGTAGCAGCAATTTACCATTCCAAATTACTAGTTAATGTAAAGCAAAAACCATGTTATAATTCCTTTGAGGCCTGGTCCCTCAGTATTGGGCATTTTAGCAATTTTATGTTAAACTGAATTTTATTTTCCATAGTTTATCATCCTCCCTTAGCCTACTCAGAGTTTTTATCGGAATTTGCTGAATTCTTAGCTGATTTAGTGCTGAAATCAGATAATTATAGTAGGGGACTTAAACATACATGTAGATGGTGATTGCCTTAATATGGCATTTAATTCAGTATTAGACTCGATGGGGTTTTCTCAGAAAGTAGGAAATTCTACCCATGATCTCCACCACACACAGTGGAGGAGTTTAAGTGTCTTGGGGTCTTATTCATGAGTGAGGGGAGAATGGAGCGAGAGATTGACAGACGAATCGGAGCAGCATCTGCAGTGATGCAGACATTGTACCAGTCTGTTGTGGTGAAGAGGGAGCTGAGCTCTAAGGCTGTCGATTTACCAGTCAGTCAACTTTCCTACCCTCACCTATGGTCACGAGCTTTGGGTAATGACCGAAAGAATGAGATCGCGGATACAAGCAGCTGAAATGAGCCTTCTCCGTAGGCTCGCTGGACTCACCATCAGAGATGGGGTGAGGAGCTCAGTCATCCGGGGGAGGCTCAGAGTAAAACCGCTGCTCCTCCACATTGAAAGGAGCCAGTTGAGGTGGTATGGGCATCTCAGAATCAGAATCAGAATAAGTTTATTGCCAAGCACATTTACAAGTAAATAACAGGTAAATATACAAGGAATTTGACTTGACACTGAAAATGTCATAAATGACATTCTCAATGACGCGGCGAGCCGTGGAGGCGCCTGTCAGCAGGAGGGGAACAGTAGGCAGTGGGGGAAGGGGAGGGTGGACACAGTAGGAGAGAGAAAAAAGCATTGTTGATCAGAATAAAGTTCATATATGACCGATATTATGATTACAAGAAAAAAACTCTCAATGCACAGTTGGCAGACAATAGAATCCACACAATGACACAAAGAGAGCAGTGAGTGAATGTCTTCATCAGTCAGTATAAATGGATCAGTATGTGTGAGTTGGGTGCAATCAGTGGCAAATCAGTTAGGTGGACAACAATAGTCTCTTCCTCAGCAGATGTTATGACTACAGTCTGAAGCAAAGGCACGTGTCCTTGAGCACGGCAGATGGAGTAGTTGAGCCAGACAGCTGTCCTTGAGAGTCAGATGCTGCCCGCCAGTGTTATGAAAACATTATACTGTTGATTATCAGGAGGACTGAATGCTGAGGGGTGCCGAAAAAAACAGGTCGAATAGCACTGACTTAAGAGAAAAAACTTTCTATTCTCTTACGGATTCAGTGCTCCAATTCCATCATGGCCAGGCATTGAAATCGATTCATGAACAGCTCTCAGCATGATCGTGATGTAATCCATTTTCCTGTACAGTTCTCCATTGGCTGCTGTCAGAGTCCTGCCCAGTTGGTCAATTTGATGAGAGAGCTTCGCTGGGTCCGCTTTTTGATAGGCTCTGTCCATCTTCTTCAATTTGCGGTGCACCAGAACAATCCCAAAGCCAATCAGTAGAATTCCGATGACCATTGCTCCGAAAAGATATAAATCTTCAATATCTTCAATAGAAAGATCACACAGGCACAAGAGTTTCCAATTGCTTGTGTCTAGAAGTCCCAGAGAGGGGCCATTTGGCCTTTTTACCTAGAAAACCCATAGGGGGACCAACAAGAGGCCACAAGAGGGCCAACTTCTGGGACTTCTAGCTTAAATAACCCGCAGCAGCAGTTCCTGCAGGACAGATAGGCTCCCCCGGGCCCGATTTCCTCGTTGAAAAAACAGTGTCAATTGCGTTCAAAGCCCAGCTTATTAAATCCATAATTTCGTTAGATAAATCAGCAGTAAAGACACGCAGACACAGACGATAGCAAGCTGGGATCCAGTCAGTTAGGGAGGGAGAGAGAGATAGGGAGCCGAAGCGGGGAAGAAAAGCGTCTGCTCTCTTTGGAGGGCGGAAGTGAAGGGGTATGGGCATCTGATCAGGATGCCTTCTGGATGCCTCCCACTTGAGGTGTTTCGGGCACGTCCCTCTGGGAGGAGACCCCGGGGCAGACCCAGGACTCACTGGAGAGACTATGTCTCCCAGCTGGTCTGGGAATGCCTTGGTATCCTCTCTGAAGATCTGGAGCAGGTGGCTGGGGAGAGAGAAGTCTGGGCTTCTCTGCTTGAACTGCTGCCTCCGCGACCCGGACCTCCGGAAAAGCGGTAGAAGATGGATGGATGGATGGATCTCCACCACACGTTGGACCTTGTTCTGACAAGGTCCAAGGTCTAGCTCGGGGAAATAATCTTTTAATTTATAAAAAAATCTCTTAGAAAAGCTAGAACAAAGTATTATTCTGCATTAATAGAAGAGAACAAGAATAATCCCAGGTTTCTTTTCAGCATTGTAGCCAGGCTGACAAAGAGTCAGGACTCAGTCCTAGCATTCCCTTAGAGCTTACTAGTCAGGACTTTATGAACTTTTTCAATAATAAAACTTCATCTATCAGAGATAAAATCAGTCAGACTCTTCCCACCATTAACTTAAATACATATAATATTTACAAATAATATTATATACAAATTATAATATTATAATTACAAATAATATAATATTATAATATTATATTATATTATATTACAAATTATATACAAATAATATATTAAATATATTTAATACTTAAATATTACTACAACTCCTTCAATTGATATCTGTTTGGATGAGCTTACTCCAATTGACCTTTTAGAATTAGATAAAATAATTTCCTCATCCAAGCCTTCAACTTGTCTTTTAGACCCTATTCCTACCAGATTATTTAAAGAAGTCTTCCCATTTATTAGTAGCTCTATTCTTCAAATAATCAGTTCTTCATTAACATTAGGCCATGTACCGCAGGCCTTTAAAACTGCTGTAATTAAACCCTTACTCAAAAAGCCAATGCTGGATCCAGGAATTTTAGCTAACTATAGACCAGTCTCTAATCTGCCTTTCATTTCAAAATTCTTAGAAAGAGTTGTAGCTATGCAATTATTTGACCACTTGCAGGGAAATGGTTTATTTGAAGAGTTTCAATCTGGGTTTAGAATCCATCATAATACTAAAACAGCCTTTGTGAAGATCACTAATGACCTCCTTATCACATCTGATAATGGACTTGTTTCTGTACTTGTCCTTTCAGGCCTTAGTGCAGCTTTTGATACTATCGATCACAATATTCTACTTGATAGATTAGAACACCATGTTGGACTTGATGGAACTTCGTTGCAGTGGTTTAGATCTTATTTATCTGATAGGTTCCAGTTTGTTCATGTCAATCATGAGTTTTCTTCCAACTCAAAGCTCAGTCATGGAGTTCTACAGGAATCTGTGCTAGACCCTATTCTTTTTAGTTTATATATGCTTCTGTTAGGCAACATTATTAGAAATTACTGTATACATTTTTATTGTTATGCAGATGAAACACAATTATACCTGTCAATGAAGCCAGATGATAGTAATCAATTAGCCAAGTTAGAAGCCTGTCTTAAGGAAATCAAAGCTTGGTTGACTTGTAATTTCCTGCTATTAAATTCAGATAAGACTGGAGTCATTCTAGTTGGTCCAAAAAACCTTAGAAATGCCTTTCCAAATCAGACTCTTAGTTTGGATGCAGTTACTCTTTCTCTTAATAGTTCTGTGAGGAACCTTGGAGTTATTTTTGATCAAGATCTGTTTTTCAATTCACATATTAAACTTGTTTCTAAGACTACCTTCTATCATTTGTGTAATATTGCCAAGATTAGGAGCATCTTGTCTCAGAGTGATTCTGAGAAACTGATCCATGCTTTTGTTAGCTCTAGATTAGATAGATTATTGTAATTCTTTATCATCAGGTTGTCCTAAAACATCTTTAAAAAGTCTTCAGCTGATCCAAAATGCTGCAGCAAGGTTAACAGGTTCTAGAAAGAGAGATCATATCTCTCCGGTTCTGGCTTCCCTTCATTGGCTTCTCATAGAGTTTAGAATTAAGTTTAAAATCCTTCTTCTCACTTACAAAGCTCTAAATAATCAGGCCCATTTTTATTTAAAAGATCTGATACCACCCTATTACCTAACAGAGCACTACGCTCCCAAAATGTAGGATTACATGTAATACCTAGAGCAGGGGTCGGCAACCCGCGGCTCCCTGTGGCTTTGGAAAATAAATAATGAGTATTTAATTAAAATGTATTTTATTTTAGTTCATTAGTTTTTAAAATGTAATTCTAAATTTGAAGATTATGGCGATCTTGTAAAATCTAAAAAAAAAAAGTGTTAAAGTTTAATCACCGTCAGCAAAAAATCAACACGATTACATCAGCACTCGGCGCTTCCCCGGAAGTCGTCTCCCGCGATAACCCGGATGTGTTGTGTTCAAGCTACTGCTGTATTGCAGTAGCTTGACAGCCCTGCGATTGGATAGTTGCAAACGATTGGGCCAATCAAATGGCTCGTTGTATGCTTTTTCAAAGATTCATGGCGGCGTGTTCTCAGGGATGTGATTTTCTGCTAATTCGCCGAATTCCGCTTTATTTTATCTTCCAGGAAGATAAAGTACATTAAGTACGTTAGCGGCTTGTGGTCCACGAACGCAGTGAAGCTGCGCCCTTTCAGGCAGGACTGGAAATGGCGTATGGCCACTTCCGGTAATTGGTATGGCCAGGTGAGTCATTAACTCTCTGTTACTGGCGGCGGACAACGGCTGTATGAGCTGGGCTGGCGCAAGGGAGGAAATGGTAATAAAAGTTAACCATCCCCTTTTATGATTCCAAACAGTTTGAAATTGACAGTGCACAGTGGACATTGACTCATAACTTTTGAATATTTCTAAGACTTGGCTACATCAGTGATTGTGCAAAATGAACTGCTCAAGTCTCAATGGAGATTGAAACTGGTGACCTGAAATCAATGCTGAAATTATAAAAAGTAATGGTATGTTGGAATTTTATTTCTATTATTTAACAGATAAAATTAACTGATTTTGATTTGATCAAGTGTTAAAGCATGTGATGGATAATGCTTGTTGGAATATTTTAGGAATGCTATCTTCTTGGAACATAAGTCAATATTATACATTAATAAGTGGCATTCAGCTGTTTGTTTTATGTCATTTAAGCACAGTTCTGGTACTTAAAAATCATAAAAACCCAGGAGCTTCGGGGGGCTTTGCCCCCTCCCCCCCCACCGGGGCTCTGCCCCAGACCCCGCTGGGGAACTGTGTCCCCCAGACCCCCTGCTGAATTTTCAGATAATTTCCCCAACCCCAAATCACATTGCTGGTTCGTGTTGGAATTCTGAGCTTTCGGTATTGTTTTCAGCGGAATTATGAGATTTTTATCGAAGGATCAGGAGTCATCAGTGCTAGAAATAGCACTCTCCTTTCAACCCAATGTCAACCTTCAACCCAATGTCTTTTTTTTTCGGAGTTCAAAATGTTTTTGTTGCATACAGAAATGTAATTTTGTTTTCTCTGCAGGAGTTCCCTGATTTCATAAATGCAACACATTATAGTTTGTTTATACATAGCATAAAGGGAAAAAAAGTTATATGCAGTGTTATTTCATTTTAAGTGTCAAAAGGGTTTTTGTGGCTCCCAGTGTTTTCTTTTCTGTGGGAAATGGGTCCAAATGGCTCTTTGAGTGGTAAAGGTTGCTGACCCCTGACCTAGAGTCTGCAAAAGTACAATGGGAGCAGAGCCTTCAGTTATCAAGCTCCTCTCCTGTGGAACCAGCTGCCAATCTGGATTCGGGAGTCAGACTCAATCTCTGTTTTTAAGAATAGGGTTAAAAACTTCCTTTTTGATATAGCCTATAATTAGGGAGGGATCATGTGCCCCTGAACCGTCCCTTAGTAATGCTGCTAATAGGTTTAGACAGCCGGGGGACCTCCAATAATGCACTGGGTTTCACTCTCAATGAGATATTTTTGCTGATCATTAACATCTATTTGTTCTCTTCCATAGATTGTGTTCCTGTCGTGCTGTTTGCGCTCTACATGTCTGTTCTTTCCTTCTTCTTCTCTATCCCCTCACCCCCCAGCCAGTCGCAGCAGATGACTGCCCCTCCCTGAGCCTGGTTCTGCTGGAGGTTTCTTCCTGTTAAAAGGGAGTTTTTCTTCTCCACCGTCACCAAGCGCTTGCTCACAGGCCTGATTGTTGGGGTCTTTCTGCAATTGTGGGGGTTTCCCCTACAGTTGAAAGTGCTATGAGATGACTGTTGTTGTGAAATGGCGCTATATAAATAAAGTTGAATTGAATTGAAATTTACAATTTTTTTCTTGTAAATTTATTACTTATTTCTTGCAATTTGGGGGACTTTTTTCTTTATCACGTTATGACTCTCTACTTAAATTTCTAACATTTTTCTTTTAATTTTGCAACTTTTTATTTTAAAATTTGCAACTTTTGTAAATTTGTAGCATTTTCTAAAAGATATATATATCACTTGTCTACTTGTAAATTTGCAACATTTTTTTGTAAATTTGTAACTTTTGAAAATTTGACCACTTTGTCTTGTAAATATTCAACTTTTTAACTTGTAAATTTGTGACTTTTTTCCTGTAAAGTTACAGTGGTGTGAAAAAGTGTTTGCTCCCTTCCTTATTTTTCATTTTTTTGTATGTTTGTCACACTTAAATGTTTCAGATCATCAAACAAATTTAAATATTGGACAAAGATAACACAAGTAAAATGCAGTTTTTAAATGAAGGTGTTTATTATTAAGGGAAAAAAAATCCAAACCTACATGGCCCTGTGTGAAAAGGTGATTGCCCCCTAAACCTAATAACTGGTTGGGCCACCCTGAGCAGCAACAACTGCAATCAAGCATTTGTGATAACTGGCATTGAGTCTTTTCCAGCACTGTGGAGGAATTCTGGCCCACTCATCTTTGCAGAATTGTTGTAATTCAGCCACATTGGAGGGTTTTTGAGCGTGATCCGCCTTTTTAAGGTCATGCCACAGCATCTCAGTCGGATTCAGGTCAGGACTTTGACTAGGCCACTCCAAAGTCTTCATTTTGTTTTTCTTAAGCCATTCAGAGGTACCAAAAGGCAGTTTAGAAAGCTGCTCCTCCACATTGAAAGGAGTCAGTTGAGGTGGTATGGGCATCTGATTAGGATGCCTCCTGGACGCCTCCCACTTGAGGTGTTTCAGGCACGTCCCACTGGGAGGAGACCCCGGGGCAGACCCAGGACTCAGTGGAGAGACTATGTCTCCCAGCTGGTCTGGGAACGCCTTGGTATCCCCTCTGAAGAGCTGGAGCAGGTGGCTGGGGAGAGGGAAGTCTGGGCTTCTCTGCTTGAACTGCTACCTCCGCGACCCGGACCTCCGGAAAAGCAGTAGAAGATGGATGGATGGATGGCATTCAGAGGTGAACTTGCTGGTGTGTTCTGGATCATTGTCCTGCTGCAGAACCCAAGTGCGCTTCAGCTTGAGATCACAAACGGATGGCCGGACATTCTCCTTCAGGATTTTTTTGGTGGACAGCAGAATTCATGGCTTCATTTACCATAGCAAGTCTTCCAGGTCCTGAAGCAGCAAAACAGCCCCAGACCATCACACCACCACCTCCACCATATTTTACTGTTGGTATGATGTTCCTTTTCTGAAATGCTGTGTTACTTTAACGCCGGACGTAATGGAACACACACCTTCCAAAAAGTTCAACTTTTGTCTCGTCAGTCCACAGAGTATTTTACCAAAAGTCTTGGGGATCATCAAGATTCTTTCTGGTAAATCTGAGATGAGTCTTCATGTTCTTTTTGCTCAGCAGTGGTTTTTGTCTTTGAACTCTGCCATGCAGGCCATTTTTGCCCATCCGTCCATCCATCCATCTTCTTCCCCTTAATCCTTTTTGGGTCGCCGGTGGGGGGTGGGGGGTGGGCTGGATCCTATCCCAGCATCTTTGGGTGAGAGGCAGGGTACACCCAGGACAGATCACCATTCCATCGCAGGGCCAACACAGAGAGACAGACAACCATTCACTCTCACATTCATACTTAAGGACAATTTAGAATCCCCAGTTTTAATGTCAATTAACCTAACTTGCATGTTTTTGTCATGTGGGAGGAAACCGGAGAAACCCCGGGGTAAACCCACACAGACACAGGGAGAACATGCAAACTCCACACAGATCACTGTTGGTCGGGGGCTGGGATCGAACCCAGAATCCCCCGGCCAAGGGTGAGTTGCTGTGCTGCTGCAGTGCTAACCACTCCGCCACCGCACCGCCCCATTTTTGCCCAGTTTCTTTCTTATGGTGGAGTCATGAGCACTGACCTTAACTAAGGCAAGTGAGGCCTGCAGTTCTTTGGATGTTGTTGTGGGGTCTTTTGTGACCGCTTGGATAAGTTGTCGCTGCGCTGTTGGGGTAATTTTGGTCTGCTGACCACTCCTGGGAAGGTTCACCACTGTTCCATGTTTTCGCCATTTGTGGATAATGGCTCTCACTGTGGTTCATTGGAGTCCCAAAGCTTTAGAAATGGCTTTATAACCTTTTCCAGACTGTTAGATCTCAATTACTTTGTTTCTCATTTGTTCCTGAATTTCTTTGGATTGCAGCATGATGTCTAGCTTTTGAGGATCTTTTGGTCCACTTCACTTTGTCAGGCAGGTCCTGTTGAAGGGATTTCTTGAGAGCAGGAGTGGCAGTAATCAGGCCTGGGTGTGGCTAGAGAAATTGAACTCAGCTTTCCAAAGATGTGATAAACCAGTTAATTTATGCTTTAACGGGGGGAATCATTTTTTCCACACAGGGTCATGTAGGTTTGGATTTTTTTTAACCTTTAATAATGAATGCCTTCATTTAAAAACTGCATTTTGTGTTTATTTGTGTTATCTTTGTCTAATATTTAAATTTGTTTGATGATCTGAAACATTTAAGTGTGACAAACATACAAAAAAATGAGAAATCAGTAAGGGGGCAAACACTTTTTCACACCACTTTACATGTGGGGGAAGTTCAAATATAATGTTACTAAAGACTGAAAATTTGCAGCAATTTTAGTTCCAATAAATAAATGAATAAGCCTAATTTCAGTGTTGCCACATGCATTTTATTTTGCAAGTGCAAAGTTTTAGATTTCTTCAAGTGGCCTTAAAAAGGCCTTAACAATCCTTAAATTTAACTTCCTTACAGCCATAGAATATCTGTAATTATTTATTACATAAAAGCTTTGTAAATGCATGATTGCACATTTTTTTTCCCACGCCAAACATTTAGTTTGTAGATGTACAGTTGGTTTGTGTTCAAATCTCAGTAAATGTGACATTATGGAAAAAGTTGGTAGCTTATGAAGGGAGGAGAAGTCTGTTTCCAGCTGACTAGCAGCTTGGGGAATGATTGTAATCCTTTTTACAAATAGAGGAAACAACCCCAAAAGCCAGTTGCTCCTCATGCGTGGAAAGCGTAGCCTACCTAAATTAAATCTCCACTTTAGCTCATACTTCATTTCTGCCCATGCTTTTAGCTGAAAACCAGAGAAGGTCAATTACACCATAATGTCAACAAATCTTATTCATCGCTGTAGTCAAATGGTTCACCTGAAAAAGATTCTTTTTTTTGTCATGTGCCTGTGTCGTTGACCTATGATTTATTTTTCTCTGGACTGTGTGAGCATAAATGAACCTAAAACTAAAATGCATGTCCAAGTTTTCTAGTCATGTTTTGACCAAAGTAAACTAACACATTTTGTGAGCACACCGTTGACTCACCCCCTTACGACTAGATGAATCCATCTTTTCTCAGATTGTTTATCAAGCTGACAACTCCATCATTGGTGACGGCGGTGTTTATGTTCCCAATGATGTACAGAAAACATCGGGGCCAAAGCTGTGACTCTTCTGATGAAGAAACATGCAAATTATTTTTTTTCATAATGATTCTTTGTGCAGGTTATGTAAAAACACGTGCCTCCTCTCACATGTTTATTGTGTATAAACTGAGTGTGCGTGCTTCCCAGTGTACTCTCACAGCAGGCGGTCTGGTCTTCATTATCCTACCCGTGTCCACCCTCATGACAGAAAGTCTGTCTCCACTAAAAAGCAGCAGATTAATTTTGATTCTAACAGTGTGTGTAACACGCAAAACACATGTTTGCTTTCCTTTCATTGGTTCCCCCCCCCCCCCCCCCCCCCACACACACACACACCTCACACACGCTGGCTAACTGACTACTCATGGATGCTGTCTTTAGTCGTGCTGGAAAAGATGAAAAAGTTATTTCAGAAATTTTGAATATTTTAGGTTTCTGTGGGAGGAAGTAAAAGCGACGTGTGACTCTAGGTGAACTAGTTAATGTGGGGTTATTGTTACCTGGTAACCAAGGCTGCCAAGTCATGTGATCAACTGTGGATGGTAGTAGGTTATTTTCCACCCCAGGTCATTCCCTCCAGACAATGTGCAATTACGGTGTTACATTATAAGCAATGCCCTGCAAAAACTCCAGAAATGTGGATCCTCTTTGTAGGGCTGGGTGAGGTGACCTCAAATCACCGTCATGACTAATTAAACAATTCACTTGATTTCTGTTTTTGCAATGATTTTTTTTTTCATTTAGATTTTTAGTAGCTCATTCCGACGAAGCTGAAAGGAGCTAATGCAATGGCACAACATCCGTCGGTCCCTCCTTCCGCAATTCATGGGAAACGCTACTCCTCCTAGGCATTTGCCCTGATGGTCCCCAAACTCACTCACAATGATCCTCAGATGGGTCTGCATCCAGACTGTGCTCAAGGTCAAAGATGTGGTGGTCTGGACACTAAAGTCACTACTCCTCCTAGGCAATTGCCCCAATTCTCAACAAACTCATGCATGATGGTCTAATCTGAATCCAGGTTGAGTCCAATGTCAAGGTCATTGTCAAAGGTCAGGAGATCTGGTCATTTATGATTTCACAAAAATCATTACTCCTCCTAGGTAATTGTCTCAGTGTTCAGCAAACTCCTACACAATGATCCTCCTGTGGGTCTGCATCTAAGCTGTGCTCAAGGCCATAGGTCAGGAGATCTGAGCCCTCTCGGGAGGATTTCATCAGGCCGGAATGAGCTACTCCGTCACTGGCGTTCTGGTTTATTTATTAATGGAGGTATGCAGAGGTACAGTATGCCAATAGATAACTTAATTTACCAGTACAAATTCTATATTGTGGTGGTATGGGTGGGGGATTCTCCACCCAGAGAAGGCAGCTGGGGAAGGGGGGAACAATGGACCAAAGGAGGAAGTGTCACCGGGGGGTATCAGACGGGACAGTAAGGACTATGTGCCCCCCGGGGAGAGAAAGAACTGCCGGAGCCACTGGAAGAGGAAAGGGTGTGAGAGCGATGCCGGCGTTATGTCATGTTAATGTGTCACACAGGTCTTTGTTCCAAACATTGTATTATGGTCGGAAGTTCCACGTCTCAATGTGTGGAATTAAAGGTATAAAAGAGGAATGCACAGAGATCCGGGAGCTCTTTTACTATACTTGATGTTGGAGAAAGAATAAAGTTTGTGTGTCATCTAGCTCGTTGCCTCGCCTGTTTCCTTTCTCCACATTGGTGACCCCAAGATGTGCCATGAAAAGCGAGCTAAGCACTGCCCCGAAGACTTCCTGGAGGGAGAGCACCAGCGCCGCGTGCACTGTCTCAGTCAAGCTCCCAGACTTCTGGCTTCACAAGCCGACTGCGTGGTTCTTCCACATAGAAGCCCAGTTTGTACTCTGCAGGATAACAATGGATGATACCAAGTATTACTACATGGTCACCGCGCTGGATGTGCGCGCTACACAACAGGTGATGAGCCTGCTCCAGGAACCGCTGGCCCAGGGGAAATATGAAGCGCTCAAGAGGGTGCTACTCCAGCGCTATACCCTTTCTGACAGTGAGAGGGCAGAGAGACTCCTAACGCGTTCAGAGTTAGGTGACAGATTAGCAGTGGAGCTCATGGAGAGCATGTTGGCGCTGAGGGGGAAGGACGATGAATCTTTCCTGTTTGCCCACTTGTTCCTCAGGAACGTACCGGCTACGGCGAGGGTGATCCTGGCCAACTCGCCGCGGCTGGTTGTCAAGAACTATTGCACCCTGGCACAGGAAGCGGACCGCATCATTATGGTGACCAGAACTCTCAGTGTGCAGGCAGTGGCACCAGCATCCATGAGTGACTCCAGCGAGGTCGAGGAGCGGTTGGTGGTAGCCGGGATGGACATCAGGAGACGAAGAAACAGGGTGATCTGTTTTTATCATCACCGTTTCGGCTTGAATGCCCAGCACTGCCTGTCACCATGCCAATTCAAGAAGTTGGGAAGATGGCACGTTCGGCATTCAATTGCAGCTGCAACCGCTGGCGACAGGAACAAACTGCTTTATGTTACGGACATACGTTCAGGGAGATGGTTTTTGGTGGACTCCGGCTCCCAGAAGAGCCTCATCCTGCCGGTCAACGCAGACAGGTTGACAGGAGGCAGCGGTCCCGAGCTCATGGCCGCCAGTGGATCCACCATCAGGACATTTGGCGAACGGACACTGACGATATGCTTGCACAGACGCAATTTCCAGTGGGACTTTGTGATAGCTGCATGTGCTGCCCCCATTTTAGGCGCAGACTTTCTTTGTGCTTATGGGTTGTTAATCGATGTTGCTAATAGGCGATGAGTGGATGCTGTCCCTTTTTCCTCACTCCCCTGCACAGCTCGGGGAGCTGGGTCAACAACACTGACTAACGTTATAGCTCCAGGGGGTAAGTACCACCATTTACTCGCACAGTTCCCAGCACTCACGGTCCCGACCTTTTTGGCTACGATAATGAAACACGGGGTCAAACATTTCATAACTACAAAAGGCCCGCCGGTGTTTGCGCGTCCTCGGCACCTGGACGTGGCTAAGCTGGCCAGCGCGCGCGAGGAGTTTGCCAACTTAGAGCAGTTGGGCATCGCCAGGCGCTCCCAACAGCCCATGGGCATCCCTGCTTTATATGGTGCCTAAAGCCGATGGGTCGTGGTGACCGTGTGGCGATTTGCGGTGCTTGAACAACGCCACGAAACACGATCATTATCCTATTCCACACATCCAGGATTTTTCCGTGCACCTGGCCGGGGTGTGTGTTTTTTCCAAAGTGGATCTGGTCTGTGGATACCATCAGGTCCCGGTGCGCGTGCAAGATGTTCCGAAAACAGCGGTAATAACTCCTTTTGGCCTTTTCGAGTGTTTACGCATGCCGTTCGGATTAAAAGGCGCGGTGCAGACTTTCCAGAGGATGATGGACGCAGTGCTTCGTGACTTATCCTTCGTTTTTGTCTACCTGGATGACATTCTGGTAGCTAGCGCATCCGAGGAGGAGCACATTGCCCATCTCAAGATGGTTTTCCAGAGGTTGGAAGTGCACAGACTTGTTGTGAACCCGACGAAGTGCCAGTTCGGTGTGCCAGTGATTGATTTTTTGGGCCACCACATTTAGCCGGAGGGCGCAATTCCGCTACCGGATAAGGTGCGCGCCATGTCGGACTTTCCGCGTCCGCAGACCATGAGAGCCCTGCAGGAGTTTTTGGGAATGGTCAATTTTTATAACCGTTTCCTTCCCCGGGCAGCCCAGCTGATGCAGCCGTTGTATGCCGCAATGAAAAAAAAGAAGCCCGTGGAAAACATCGACTGGACTCCCTAGTGAGTCCAGGCTTTCACGGACACCAAAACAACGCTGGTGGATGCCGCGTTGCTAGCCCATCCGGGTACGTCGGCACGGATAGCGCTCACTACGGACGCCTCTGATGTTGCCATAGGAGCAGTGGTGGAGCAGTATGTTTCCGGTTCGTGGCAGCCACTCGCATTTTTTAGTCTAATTTTGCGTGACAACGAAGGCAAATACAGCATGTTCGACAGAGAGTTGTTGGCTCTACACCTGGCGACACGCCATTTCCAGTTTTGGCTAGAAGGTGCGCGAGTTCACTCACATTCATGGACCATAAGCCGCTGATGTAGGTGGTGTCCAAGGTCTCGGAACCGTGGTTGGCCTGGCAGCAATGGCATTTGGCTGTGATCTGAGTTTACGACCGACATTCGGCACGTTGCCGGTAAGCTCAATGTCGTGGCTGATTGTCTGTCGCACGTGTTAGTCTCCCCGGTCTACATGGGAATAGATTTCCCTGCTATGGCCACAGAGCAAGCCGGGGACACAGACATTTGTGCACTCCAGTCGACGCCTACTGGATTAAGGCTGGAGAGCAGGGTGGTGCAAGAAGGGTGCCCTTCGTTGCTCTGTGACGTCTCCACCGGCCGCCCGCGCCTGGTGGTTCCGAGCTATTGGCGCCGCCGCATTTTTAAGTCAGTCCACTCCCTTTCGCATCCGGGAGTGTGCGCTTCGGTGAAGCTAGTGGAGGCGAAATTTGTCTGGCCGTGCTTCCGCAGGAGCGACACTGAAAGAGTGGGCTGCAGCTTGCATCGCATACCAGAGGGCCAAAGTGCACAAGCACACCAGAGTCCCCCTCGAACCCTTCCAAATCCCAGCCAGGAGGTTCGACCACGTCCATGTGGATTTGGTGGGACCCCTCCCGCCGTCGCAAGGTTTCACGCACTCAAAATCCTACACTGACTGACCATTAGTTGATAACTTTTAAATTTGTGTTATCTGATTTTACAGCATCAAGTAGAAATATAGTTACCAGATACCTACCTGATAGTGCTGTGGCTCGCTTTAAAGAATTAATCCCTTCAGCACTTATTCTATTACCATGTCTCAATATAGCAGACAGCACCGACTGCATGAATCCATTAGAATTAGACCTCTTAATTGATAGTTCTGCAGCCTCACTGCGGACAACACTTGACTCCATAGCCCCTCTTAAAAAGAAAACTATTAAAAATAGGAGATTAGCTCCATGGTACAACTCCCACACTCGTGAGTTAAAACAGAAAGTTAGATTCTGTGAAAGGCTTTGGCGTGCAAATAAGACAGAAGAATCATGTTCAGCCTGGAATGCCAGCCTTATCACCTATAAGAAATCTCTCCGTAGTGCTAGGTGACAGTACTATTCATCCTTGATGGAAGAAAATAAAAACAACCATAGATTTCTTTTTAACACTGTGGCTCAGCGAACCAAGAGCCAAAATGCCATAGATCCCTACATCCCTCCAACTCTTAGTGCTGACGAC
This sequence comes from Pholidichthys leucotaenia, assembly GCA_020510985.1. Taxonomy (NCBI): domain Eukaryota; kingdom Metazoa; phylum Chordata; class Actinopteri; order Cichliformes; family Pholidichthyidae; genus Pholidichthys; species Pholidichthys leucotaenia. Next base: position 68,684,191 of record CM035849.1, on the reverse strand, counting down.
TTTTTGAAATTTTTTGATGATAAAATTGTCAGTATTAGGAATGTGACAACAAAGTGTCCCCACTGTTATGATTTAGTGTATGTGTGATTATGTTATATTTGTAATATTGTAAATGTTATTATGATTATTTGTAAAAGTGCACACATTATTTCTAGGATCTGTCTTTGACTAATTGAAATGCCTTTTGTGAGATAATTGTTTGGTTAATTATTTGGGTAAACAATTGGTGACTATTTAATACACATACCTTTGCCAACATGCTTCCTGAGGGTGTCCGGGCAAAAGACTCTTTGGGGGTTGAACGCCTTTTTAAAGGACACCAGCAGGAAGGGAGCAGGTGATGGCAAGTTGAGGGGTGATTTAAAAATATGTAAATAGGGGATTAAATTATTTAACGAATTATTTATAGTATTATTTATTCTGTACTATTTATATGTATTTTGTAAATAAGTGGGGATTATTTATGGACTTTTAGATGCTATTGGGTTTGTGTGAAAAATGGAAAATATTTATTGTTTTACCTGGGGTTATGGTAGGGGCTAATTAGCCCTAATTGTCTCACATAATATATAACAGGTGTTTATTGTGGAAAGAATTGTCTTTCATTATTGTTGATGAAGAGTCGTGTCACTATGAAGATGTCGGACAATATTTGGATTGTTTACAGTAAGTTTTGTGAAATAAAATAAAAATTGGAAAATTGGAGATTTTGCTTTGCTTCCTCGCCACATTGTTACATTTGGTGGCAGCGGTGGTCCGTTCCCAGGCGAGACGTGACGTTTGGTGGAAGTGGTGAAAGACCACGGGACGGAAGGACTGATGGCGAGAAGGAAAGTGACGAGACAAGAGGAGCAGTCTGACCTGGATGCAGGTATGGCAGCCGAGGAGCCGGGAGTCAGCGGACTGGGCGAGCTCGAGGAGCTAACGTGCTTAGTGAAGTCTTTGGTTCGTTCGCTGACTATCGGGGATCGTCGGATGGAGGAAGAAGCCGCTCTTCAGGACCAACGGTGGCGGACTGTGGATGATCAAATTCGTCGGATGGAGTCGCGGGTTACGGAGCTGAGAGCCGGGCTGAACGTAGTGGTGACGACGGCGCTTCGGGGGAGGACCCCGGGGTGACGGCCAGTCGGGTCGGCCCGCAGGAGGATGATTTGCCACTGCAGGTGCAGCCGAGGAGGACATGAACGCACCACGAGCCCAGGCTGAATCCTCTCTCTCCCGAGGATGACATCGAGCACTACCTGGCGACATTCGAGAGGATCGCTACAGTCTGCCACTGGCGTGAAGAAGAGTGGGCTACCCAGCTAGCTCCTCTGCTTACAGGTAAAGCACAAAGTGCATATGTACTGATGGACATTGCTGACACAGACAATTATAAAAAAGTGAAGGAAGCAATTCTTCATAAGTATGAAATAACACCCGACACGTACAGGAGAAGGTTTCAGTCTCTGGACATTTATCAGGACGAAACCCCCCGTGAACTATATGTACGTTTAAAAGACCTGTTTTGTAAATGGATTAAACCAGAGACCTCAACTATAAAAGACATTATGGAACTATTAGTTTTGGAACAGTTTCTGCGGATGGTGAACCCGGAACTGGGAATCTGGATACAAGAGTGGGACCCGAAGACTGCAGAGGACGCTGCTCGTCTGGCGGAGGTTTTTCTGTCAGCCAGGTCTGGGAGCAGGAGACCTACTCTCGGCCGTGACAGCTCTTTCACCACACGGAGTAAGTTTAATGAGGGTCAAAGGGGTGGTCCAGCTCAAAATAGACTGTATTCCAGCTCCAGTCAGGTCACTGTTAGCAAACATAGTGGGAGTAGAAAGTCACGTTTTGTTCCAAGTCACGATATACGCTGTTACCAGTGTAACAAAATTGGCCACACACAGTATTCATGTCTTGCCACAAGAAATAGCAAACCATCACTATTATGTTCAGTTCCTAGACCCACTTTTTCAGCCCCAGTGCACAGTGGAGTGTATAAAACGAAGGTGTTGCTTAATGGTCAGTGTGAAGAGGCCCTGTTAGACTCAGGTTGTTTTCAAACGGTTGTGCTGCCCAGTTTGGTCCCTAGGGATTTGTGGAATGAGTCTGAAATAAATATCAGTTGTGTCCATGGGGATAAAAAACTGTACCCGACCGCTGAGGTTTATTTAACAGTGGGAGGTCAAACTTATCTCCTTCCTGTAGCTCTTGTGCCTGATTTGCCTTATCCAATTATTCTTGGCAATGATGTTCCAACTTTGTTGGACATTATACAACAGGTTAGAGACGAACAAACTGAGGGACAGGCAGGTGGCACTATTGAGCAGAGGCTTGATGCACCTGCTGGAAAAATTTGTAATATGGTGACAACCAGGGCACAGAGGGCGCAGAGGGCTGCCAATGTTCTTCAGGAGCTGCCTTTTTATGATTCTGAGATAGAGGCAGGCCCTAGTAAACAACCTAAATCCAAGGCTCAGAGGAGAAGAGATAAGGTGTTAGCTTCTGTAAAGAACTTGGGTGAAGAAACACCACAACTAAGTCAGTCAGTAGAGTTTGACATCCCTCCTGACATAGCTGAATTACAGAAAGCTGACCCAACACTTAGACCATGGTTTAATAAAGTCTCGGAGATTGAGGGTGTGAAACAGGGTAGAACTGATTGTTTGGTTGAGGCCATGTATGTCATTAAAAAGGGCATTTTATACCAGCAACAAGGTGAAGTTATGGTCATAGCTTTGCCACAGGACCTCACACCAAAGATTATGGAACTGGGACATGTTATCCCTTGGGCAGGTCATTTAGCATTTCAAAAAACTCTGCAGAGAATTGCTAGAAGGTTTGTGTGGCCGGGAATGTATATCCAGATAAAGGACTTCTGCACATCGTGCCCAATATGTCAGATTACATCACCTAGGGGAGTAGCCCGCGCCCAACTACACCCACTACCAATTATTGGAACACCATTTGACAGAATAGGGATGGATATAGTTGGCCCCCTAGAGAGAAGCTCCTCTGGTAATAGATACATTTTGGTAATTTGTGACTATGCTACTCGGTACCCAGAAGCCTTTCCCCTGAAATCTATCAAGGCTAGGCAGGTTGCCAACTGCCTTATCCAGTTATTTTCAAGGGTAGGCATACCCAGAGAAATCCTGACAGACTGTGGAACAAATTTCTTGTCCAAACTGTTGCAGCAGGTATATAAGCTGTTGGGTATTAAGGGTATTAAGACCACCCCATATCACCCTCAGACTGATGGATTAGTGGAGCGATTTAATCAGACTCTAAAAAACATGCTGCAGAAATTTGTTTCTGAAACGGGCTCGGATTGGGAACAATGGGTACCATATTTATTGTTTGCTTATCGGGAGGTGCCCCAGGCTTCAACAGGGTTCTCACCTTTTGAACTGCTGTATGGTCGTCAGGTGAGGGGCCTACTTATTAAAGGAGCACTGGGAGAGTCCACCGAGTGATCAGGACAATGTGGTCTCTTATGTCATTAAGATGAGAGAGAAACTGGATCGAATGACTGCTTTGGCTCAGGAGCACATGAGGACGGCGCAGGCCAAACAAAAAACTGGGTATGACAAGAAGGCCAGAAAAAGGGTTTTCACCCAGGACAGCAGGTTTTGTTATTGCTGCCCTCGTGTGACAGTAAGCTGTTGGCTCGATGGCAGGGGCCATATGAAATCTCTAAGAAACTAAGTTCAGTGACATATGAACTATATATGCCTGACAGGAAGGTAAAATATCAGACTTTCCACATTAACTTGTTGAAAGAGTTTCAGCAGCCTGGTCATCAGCAGCAGCAACCTGTTCTTCAGGAGACACATCAGCTCTTCATTTGTGCGACGGAAGTGGATGAGGAGAAAGAACAGTCTTTTCCCACAAATGTGTCAGAGCCGTGTTTATTCCAAGTGTCTCATTTGCAGGTGAATCAGCAGAAAGAATTAGAGGCACTATTAGATCCAGAACTGTTTCAGGAGAGACCTGGTTTCACCACATTGGTACGTCATAAGGTTCATTTGAAAGAGGAAGCTGTTCCACGTAGGAAATCTTATAGGATCCCGGAGCGATTGGTCCCAAAGATGAAGCAGGAAATTGACTTGATGTTGCAGCTGGGAGTGATCGAGGAGTCAGTCAGTGAGTGGTGTAGCCTGATTGTGCTGGTCCCCAAAAAGGACGGCTCTTTGAGATTCTGTATTGACTTCAGATATCTCAATTCAGTGTCTAAGTTTGAGTCATACCCCATGCCCCGGATTGATGAACTGTTAGAGAAAGTGGGCAGGGCTAGGTTTATTTCTACTCTGGACCTATGCAAGGGGTATTGGCAGGTGGCATTGGCACCGGAAACAAAAGAATTTACAGCCTTTAAAACACCTTATGGCAGTTTCCAATTCAGGGTTATGCCACTTGGCCTTCAGGGGGCACCTGCAACTTTTCAGCAGCTCATGGACCAGGTATTAAGAAGGGTATCAAATTTTGCAGCTGCCTATTTGGATGACGTGGTCATCTATAGTCAGACTTAGGAAGAACATTTGATACACCTTAGGCAGGTCCTTCAGTTAATTAAGAGGGCAAGACTGACGATCAATCCACGCAAATGTGCGTTTGGACAGCAGCAGGTGGAGTACTTGGGACATGTGGTTGGTCAGGGGGTCATTAGACCACGAGTAGGTAAAGTGGATGCCATCCGGACCTATCCTGTGCCCACTACTAAGAAGAAGGTACGATCATTTATAGGAATGGTAGGATGGTATAGTAAGTTCATTTCCCATTTTGCTGAAAGAGCAGCAATTTTGACTGACCTCACTAAGGCTTCAGCACTGAATAGGGTAAAATGGACAGAGGAGTGTAATAGAGCTTTTGAAGATCTGAAGAGGGCTATTTCTGGTGAGAAGGTTCTCTACAGTCCAGACTTTGCTCGCCCGTTCATTTTACAGACAGATGCTTCAGGAGTTGGCATTGGAGCAGTACTTCTCCAGGAGGAGAGGGGAGAGAGACACCCAGTACTGTTCTTGAGCCGTAAGTCGTTGGACCGGGAGACAAGATACTCTACGGTAGAAAAGGAATGTCTTGCCATGAAATGGGCAATAGGGTCTCTCAAATACTATTTACTGGGGCGTCATTTTGTGTTGGAGACAGATCATCGGGCCCTACAGTGGCTGGACAGGATGAAGGACGTAAACAGTTGTCTCACAGGGTGGTATGTGTCCCTTCAACCGTATAATTTTACTGTTCGGTATGTGGTAGGGAAGACCAACCTTGTGGCAGATAGCCTCTCAAGAGTACATGACTTATTTGTACCCGTAGGTAGACTTGGTTTGCAGTCTGGTGACAAGCCACTGGCTGCTGGTCGCTGCGTGCGCGAGCGCCCTAAACCTACATGTTTTTGGTATGCGGGAGGAAACCGGAGAAATCCCGGAGTAAACCCACGCAACACGGGGAGAACATGCAAACTCCACACAGCTCACTGTTGGTCGGGGGCTGGGATCGAACCCACGACCTCATGATCCCCGCGATCCCCTGGCCGAGGGTAAAACTGTGCTGCCACAGTGCTAAACCACTGTGCCACCGTGCAGCCCATTAGACCACACACTTAGAGTACTGTACTCTTTGGAAAAGGGGGGAGGAAATGTGACGATGAAGTGTCCCCACTGTTATGATTTAGTGTATGTGTGATTGTTGTATTTGTAATATTGTAAATGTTATTATGATTATTTGTAAAAGTGCACATATTATTTCTAGGATCTATCTTTGACTAATTGAAATGCCTTTTGTGAGATAATTGTTTGGTTAATTATTTGGGTAAACAATTGGTGACTATTTAATACACATACCTTTGCCAACATGCTTCCTGAGGGTGTCCGGGCAAAAGACTCTTTGGGGGTTGAACGCCTTTTTAAAGGACACCAGCAGGAAGGGAGCAGGTGATGGCAAGTTGAGGGGTGATTTAAAAATATGTAAATAGGGGATTAAATTATTTAACGAATTATTTCGTTATAGTATTATTATATTTCGTTATAGTATTATTTATTCTGTACTATTTATATGTATTTTGTAAATAAGTGGGGATTATTTATGGACTTTTAGATGCTATTGGGCTTGTGTGAAAAATGGAAAATGTTTATTGTTTTACCTGGGGTTATGGTAGGGGCTAATTAGCCCTAATTGTCTCACATAATATATAACAGGTGTTTATTGTGGAAAGAATTGTCTTTCATTATTGTTGATGAAGAGTCGTGTTGCTATGAAGATGTCGGACAATATTTGGATTGTTTACCAGCAAGTTTTGTTAAATAAAATAAAAATTGGAAAATTGAAGTTCGGCCCCACCAGTTTGTTACAAGGAATAATATTCCAAGAAATAGCCCCCATAAAAATACCAAGCCTCTGCCTAACACTGCTGTGTCCACAGGCTCAGAACTCCACTTTTCTGAATTTTCTTGTATTAGTCATTCTGATCTAGCCCTAATAATAGTGTCAGCCTCTAAACCAACTACCTGTCTCTTATACTCAATCCCTGCTAGACTCCTGAAGGAATCGCTATTTCTGATTAGTCCACCACTTTTGAACATAATTAATATGTCTCTATTGACAGCACATGTACCGCAGTCTTTTAAAGTGGCAGTAAGTAAACCTCTACTTAAAAAACCTTCGCTTGATTCTGGGATTTTGGCCAATTATAGACCAATATCTAACTTCCCCTACCTTTCCAAGGTCCTCAAAAAGTAGTCGCCAATCAACTGTGTACTTTTTTAGAAACTAATTCTATATTTGAGAAATTTCAGTCAGGTTTTAGGAAACACCACAGCACAGAGACAGACTTAGTGAAAGTTACTGATGATCTCCTTATGGCATTTGACAAAGGACTTGTCTCCGTTCTTGTCTTATTGGACCTTAGTGTGTGGCCTTTGACACAATTGACCACCATATTCTGCTAGAGAGACTTGAACGGCAAATTGGTTTGAAAGGAACAACGCTAAGATGGTTCCAGTCTTATCTGTCAGACCGTTCCCAGTGTGTTCATGTCTATAACAAGTCCTCTACCCAGACCACGGTTATCTAGAGTTCCGCAGGGATCGGTACTTGAACCAGTACAGTTTGCATTATACATGCTGCCTTTGGGAGACATTATGAGGAAGCATTCTATTCATTTTCATTGTTACACTGACGACACTCAGTTATATTTATCCATCAATCCAGATGATCCCAGCCATTTGGGTTCAGTCCAGGAGTATCTTAAGGATATTAAAACCTGGATGAAGTACAATTTTCTGTTGCTGAATACAGATAAAATTGAAGTCAATGTTCTTGGCCCCAAACATGCTAGAAGTACTCTTTCTTGTAAGATAACAACACTCTAGTAAGATAACAACACTAGATGGCATTGCACTAGCTTCTGTGTTTTCTGTTAGGAATCTTGGAGTTGTCTTTGACCAAGATATGCCTTTCAACTCTCATATACAGCAAACCATTAAGACTGCCTTCTTCCATCTGCGTAATACTTCTAAAATTAGGTCCATCCTGTCTCATAAAGATGCAGAGAAACTGGTCCACGCCTTTATCACCTCTAGGCTAGACTGTTGTAATTCACTTTTATCAGGTCGTCTTAATAAGTCCGTAAAGTTTCCCCAACTCATTCAGAATGCAGCTGTACGTATCCTAATGAGAGCAGGGAGAAGAGATCACATTACCTCAGTTTTAGCTTTTTTACATTGGCTCCCAATAAAATATAGAATTGAATTCAAGATATTGCTCCTAACTTATAAAGCCCTTAATAGTATGGCTCCTTCTTACCTGCAAGAACTCATAGTTCCCTATCGTCCAACCAGAGCTCTGTGCTCCCAAAAATCCAAACTATTGGTGGTCCCCAAGGTCTCCAAAAGTAGATTGGGAGGTAGAGCTTCCAGTTATCAAGCTCCCCTCCTGTGGAACCATCTTCCCAGTTCAGTTTGGGAGGCAGACACTCTCACTTTATTCAAGAGTAAGTTGAAATCTTTTCTCTTTGATCAGGCCTATGGTTAACAATGTTGCTGCTGCCAGGGCTTCACTCGCATGTGCAGCCCAACCAGGCTTGATACTGGAATGTCTGGCTTTGAATATTGTATTTGTTATGTTTGTTTTGAATGTAGCTACTGCCAGGCCTCCTACTTTTTATCTCTTTTTTTCAACCCAGCCGGTCGAGGCGGATGGCCGTCCTCTATGAGCTATGGTTCCGCTCGAGGTTTCTGCCCGTTAAAGGGAAGTTTTTCCTCGCCTGTGTTGCCGCAGTGCTTGCTCTTAGGATTCTCTGCTGGGTTCTATAAATTTGAGAGTGTGGCCTAAACCCACTCTTTTCTGTAAAGTGCCTTGAAATAAACTGTGTTGTGATTTGGCTCTATATAAATAAAATTGAATTGAATTGAATTTTGACAATCGTGGACCGCACCATGCGCTGGCCTAAAGTGGTTCTGCTGGCTTCTACCACGTCCGCGGAAGTAGCTTGCGCTTTTTTGTCGGCTTGGCTTGTACGGTTCAGATCCCCATTGGACATCACTTCCATCATAGGTCTGCAATTTGTTTCAGAACTCTGGTCCACGATGGCCCAGAGCCTGGGGGGTCAGAATTCACCGCACTACCGCATACAACCCCCAAACTAACGGGTTATGCGAGCATTTTCATAGGTCGCTTAAAGTAGCGTTTACAGCTTCGCTCACAGACACAAATTGGGTCGACCGCCTGCCCTGGGTTCTTTTAGGGTTGTGCTCCTTGCCTAAAGAGGATTTGGCAGCCTCCCCGGCAGAACTAATTTTTTCTCAGCCGTTGCGGATCCCCGGAGAGTTTTTACCAGAAAACCCTGCGCCCGAGGCTGATCCTCCCACACAATTTTTGCACAGCACGGAGGCTTTTAACGTACCGGGCCCGGCCCACCATTGTTTTCCCCGCACTTTCGTCCTCAAGGGTTTACAGAATGCCAGCTTTGTTTTTGTCAGGCATGATGTGCACCAGACCCTGCTGCGCCCACTGTATGACAGACCGTTCAGGGTGTTGGAACCTGGGGCGAAACATGCAAGAACTCATAGTTCCCAGGTTGACATCACCTGTCAACCTGCTGTCAGCTCCTGTCAATCAGTGGATTTCTGTGTTTTGGTGCGTGGTTTTTGACTACTTTTTGGCTTCTGATAACTGAATTTGGATTACGGACTGGACATCCTTGTTTCGACCCCTGCCTGATTTAAGACGCCGATAGGGGCATTTACGGACTGGGAAAACGAGAGCGGGGCGGAGCAGAGTGGCCTGCCATTCAGCTAGCTAAACAGCTGTTCAGTTAGCTGTTTTGTGAACATAAATCGTCCAAGATCATGGGTCCCAAGAAAGCTCAGCAGACTGAGGAGATGGACGATATTAAAAGATCGCTCAACTTCTTGACTGAAGAGATTTCTGCTGTTAAGCTGCAGCAATAAAACATTCTGGGCCTGGTCGAGGAGATGAAAGCGCTGCGGATCCAGAATGCTGAGAAGGATAAGAGGCAGGCCTATCTGGAGAGCAGAGTGGCGGACCTGGAACAATACACCCAGGTGAACGACGTGATCATCACAGGGCTCCACATTAAACCCCGATCATATGCTTGGGCGGTGGCCGCAGACAGCGGAGGGAGGCTCGATGAGCTGGAAGCCAAATCCACGGAGCAACAAGTGGCGGCCTTCTTGCAGTCCAAAGGAATCCAGCTGGACTGTAACACCATTGAGGCCTGCCACCCTCTGCCCAGGAAAAACACCGACAAACCAGCTGTCATCATGAGGTTTGTCAACAGAAAACACAAGACTGCGCTGCTAAAACAAGGGAGGAAACTGAAAGGAACGAACATTTACATAAACGAGCACCTCACAAAAGAAAACGCAGAAATAGCCAGAAAAGCAAGATACATGAGAAAGCAAAAAAATATTCAAAACACCTGGACAACAAACTGTAAAATATACATCAAATCATCCTAGGTGCGCAACCGAGAGGTTTTGCAGGTCCTTCCTACCTATGGCTGTCAAACTGTATAACCTAAGCAGGACTGCTCGCAGAGATGGCAAAAAAACGTGACGACCTAATAGTATTGAATGCAAAAGACGCAATAGACTTACACAGTGGTCCCCTCCAGTATATAACTAGGACAATATCGGTCGCTACGGAGGGTGACAATATGTATGGGTACATAGTCATACTATGTAGGATAACTAGTAGACGGTTATGCTGTTTATTCCATCTAGCTACAATGCTCCGCACTGTGTGTATATATATTTATATAATTATATGTACATATGTATATTTGCTGCTTTTGTTTTTCTTGTCTTCTTGATTGTTGCTCTGAGTGTTGCCATCCCTGTGCTGTTGCATTCCTGGAATTTCCCCATTGTGGGGCTAATAAAGGCTTATCTTATCTTATCTTAAATTAAATGGATCACCTGAAGAAGCCAAAGTCATTAACATCCGAAATATTATGGAACTGGAGAAATATCAATGAACATTATGAACTGGAGTCGACAGCAGCAAATGATAACTGTAGGACACTGAAGGATTATACTCATCTACAACAGGACATGTAACTACACTTCCGTTCAAAAGTTTGGGGTCACCCAGACAATTATTTTGTGTTTTCCATGAAAAGTCACACTTATTTACCACCATGAGTTGTAAAATGAATAGAAAATATAGTCAAGACATTGACAAGGTTAGAAATAATGATTTGTATTTGAAATAATAATTTTTTGCAGATACTCAACCTGCTCAAAGGAAGGTCAGTTTTATAGCTTCTCTAACCAGCTAAACTGTTTTCAGCTGTGCTAACATGATTGCACAAGGGTTTTCTAATCATCCATTAGCCCTCTGACACAATGAGCAAACACATTGTACCATTAGAACACTGGAGTGATAGTTGCTGGAAATGGGCCTCTATACACCTATGTAGATATTGCACCAAAAACCAGACATTTGCAGCTAGAATAGTCATTTACCACATTAGCAATGTATATTAGATATTAGAGTATATTTCTGATTAGTTTAAAGTTATCTTCATTGAAAAAAACAGTGCTTTTCTTTCAAAAATAAGGAAATTTCTAAGTGACCCCAAACTTTTGAATGGTAGTGTACATGAAACAAAAGATCAACAAACAGGATCAACAGGAACCCCCATTTATTGGAAGCTTTATTCTTCAAATAATCAATTCTTAGCTGATTTAGTGCTGAAATCAGAATAATTATAGTAGGGGACTTTAATATACATGTAGATGTAGATAGTGATTGCCTTAATTTGGCATTTAATTCAATTTTAGACTCGGGGTTTTCTCAGAAAGTAAATTCTACCCATTATCTCCACCATATGTTGGACCTTGTTCTGACATATGGCATAGAAATAGAAAAGCTGGTAGTGTCTCCTCATAACCCTGTACTGTCAGACCATTGTTTGTTAACCTTTGATTTTACTGTTTCTGACTATTTGGCTCCTAAGGAAAAATATTACTACAGTAGATACCTCTCAGATGATGTTGTTGCCAAATTTATGCAGATTGTTTCCTCTATGCCATGTGTCAACACAATGGAAATAAGCTATAGACGGCTTACTCCTCCTGTAATTGATAGCATGGCAGATAGTGTTACAGCTTCTCTGCATCAGACTCTAGACATGGTAGCCCCTTTAAAAAAGAAAAAGTCTAATCAGAGATTTCTAACTCCTTGGTTCAACACAGAAACTCGTTGCTTAAAATGGAAGACTTGTCAATTAGAAACAAAATGGCGCTCCACTAATTCAGATGAAATTTATTTAGCTTGGAGAAATCATCTTTTAATTTATAAAAAATCTCTTAGAAAAGCTAGAACGAGTTATTATTCTGCATTAATAGAAGAGAACAAGAATAATCCCAGGTTTCTTTTCAGCACTGTAGCCAGGCTGACAAAGAGTCAGGACTCTGTCAATCCTAGCATTCCCTTAGAGCTTAGTAGTCAGAACTTTATGAACTTTTTCAATAATAAAATTTCATCTATCAGAAACAAAATCAATCAGATTCTTCCCACGTTAACTTAAGTACAGTAACTACTACAACTCCTTCAATTGACATCTGTTTGGATCAGTTTACTCCAATTGACCTTTTAGAGTTAGACAAAATAGTTTCCTCATCCAAGCCTTCAACTTGTCTTTTAGACCCTATTCCTAACAGGTTATTTAAAGAAGTCTTCCCATTTATTGGTAGCTTTATTCTTCAAATAATCAATTCTTCATTAACTTTAGGCCATGTACCGCAGGCTTTTAAAACGGCTGTAATTAAACCCTTACTCAAAAACCCAACGCTGGATCCAGGAGTTTTAGCTAACTATAGACCAATTTCTAATCTCCCTTTCATTTCAAAAATTTTAGAAAGAGTTGTTGCTTCACAATTATTTGACCACTTGCAGGGAAATGGTTTATTTGAAGAGTTTCAATCTGGGTTTAGAAGCCATCATCGTACTGAAACAGCCTTAGTGAAGGTCACTAATGATCTCCTGATCGCATCTGATAATGGACTTGTTTCTGTACTTGTCCGTTTAGACCTTAGTGCAGCTTTTGATACTATCGATCATAATATTCTACTTGATAGATTAGAACACTATGTTGGACTTAATGGAACTTCATTGCAGTGGTTTAGATATTATTATCTGATAGGTTCCAGTTTGTTCATGTCAATAATGAGTTTTCTTTCAACTCAAAGCTCAGTCACTGGAGTTCCACAGGGATCTGTGCTAGGCCCTACTCTTTTTAGTTTATATATGCTTCCGTTAGGCAACATTATTAGAAGCACTGTATACATTTTCATTGTTTTGCAGATGAAACACAAATTATACTGTCAATGAAGCCAGATGATAGTAATCAAGTTAGCCAAGCTAGAGCCTGTCTTAAGGAAATCAAAACTTGGATGACTTTAATTTCCTGCTATTAAATTCAGATAAGACTGAAATCATTCTTGTTGGTCCAAAAAACCTTAGAAATACCTTTCCAAATCCAAAACTTTTAGTTTGGATGCAGTTACTCTTTCTCTTAATAGCTCTGTGAGGAACCTTGGAGTTATTTTTGATCAAGCTCTGTTTTTCAGTTCACATGTTAAATTCGTTTCTAAGACTGCCTTCTATCATTTGGTAATATTGCCAAGATTAGGAGCATCTTGTCTCAGAGTGATTCTGAGAAACGATCCAGCTTTTGTTAGCTCTAGATTAGATTATTGTAAACTCTTTATTATCAGGTTGTCCTAAAACATCTCTAAAAAGTCTTCAGTTGATCCAAAATGCTGCAGCAAAGAGTTTTAACAGGTACTAGAAAGAGAGATCTATCTCTCGGTTCTGGCCTCCCTTCATTGGCTTCCCATAGAGTTTAGAATTAAGTTTAAAATCCTTCTTCTCACTTTTAAAGCTCTAAACAATCAGGCCCCTTTTTATTTAAAAGATCTGATATTACCCTATTACCTAACAGAGCACTACACTCCCAAAATGCTGGATTACTTGTAATACCTAGAATCTCCAAAAGTACAATGGGGGCAGAGCCTTCAGTTATCAGGCTCCTCTCTTGTGGAACCAGCTGCCAATCTGGATTCGAGAGTCAGACTTGATCTCTCTTTTAAGAATAAGGTTAAAACCTTCCTTTTTGATATAGCCTACAATTAGGGAGGGTTCATGTGTTTCTGAACCCTCCCTTAGTTATGCTGCTATTAGGTTTAGACAGCGGGGGACCTCCAGTAATTGTACTGGGCTTCACTCCTTTCTTCACCCCTCAATGAAATTTTTTTTTTTTTTCTTTTTTGCTGGTCATTAACATCTGTTTGTTCTCTCTCATAGATTGAGTCCCATCATGCTGTTTGCTCTCTACATTGTCTGTTCTTTTCATCTTCTCTATCCCCCTCACCCCACAGCCAGTCGCAGCAGATGACTGCCCCTCCCTGAGCCTGGTTCTGCTGGAAGTTTCTTCCTGTTAAAAGGGAGTTTTTCCTCTCCACCGTCGCCAAGCGCTTGCTCATAGGGGATCGCTTGATTGCTGGGGTCTTTCTGCAATTGTGGGGGTTTCCCCTACAGTTGAAAGTGCTATGAGATGACTGTTGTTGGAAATGGCGCTATATAAATAAAGTTGCATTGGAATTGAACTGAAGTTTTTGAATATATGATCACAACCCACAGGACGTGGATATGACATTGATCCTGACAATAAGTTATTTACCTCCATCAATAATAACTGTAGTTACTACACAGATTGAACAGATTAACCCAATGGTCACATCTGACTTTTAATATATCAATATCCACTTCAACAGCAGAAGTCTCTATGCCACCTTTAATAACATTAAAGATTATTTACATCCACTTTAAAGAGCCATTCAGTATAGTGGCAATATCAGAGATGTGGCTCAGTCATTTATTTATTTAGCGAATGCAGAGTCCTCAAGCCAAGCAGTTGCCTCCTGGTTTGCTGTATGGAGAGTGTGTAATCTTCCTTCCAGTCTTTGGGCGGGCAAGCCTGTATGATGTGTTCCATTGTTTGCTCCTCTCCACATGCGCAGTGGGCTAGGGCTACTGCCCCATCTGTGAAGGCTGGCCAAGCAGGGGCCATGTCCAGTCCTGAAGCGATTGAGTGTAGACCACTGTCTCCTTGGGAGGTTGGTGCCTGGGACCTGTTGGTTGGGGTTTTGTCACAGGTGTTTGTTTGTGGACCTCCTTGGTCTCCCATTCCTCTTGCCAAGCTGGCTGGATGGTGAAGTCAGCTGGGGGGAGGGTTTTTTCCAAATCAGCCATCTGGATAGAAGTCGGGCAGTGGTGGGGTGTAGATAATCTGCATAGATTGGTAAGTGAGGAGAATCTTTGGCTTTTTGAAGCATCCTTTGAGTTAGTGCTGCTCGCCGGATGTGTGGGGGGGCTATGTTTGACAGTACAGGGGAGCCAGGGGAGTGGTGTTGAGCGGATTGTCCAGTTATGGTTCTCATGGTTGTGTTGAGCTGGGTGTCTACGTGGTGTGTGTAGGATGACCTGGACCAGACAGGGGCACAATATTCTGCTTACAGAGTATGAAAGGGCCAGTGCTGAGGTGCGCAGGGTGGAGGCTGCCGCCCCTTATTTTGCACCAGCGAGCTTGCAGAGCAGGTTGTTTCATGCCTTCACTTTAGCAGCCGTCCCCTTTAAATGTTCCTTGAAGGATAGGGTCCTGTCAAGGGTCACTCCAAGGTAGGTTGGATTCGAGGCATGCTTAAGCTCAAGTCGCTCAGGTGGATGTTTAGTTCTCTGGCAGCTTTTACATTGTGGAGATGAAATACGCTGAAGACGGTTTTTGCTGGGCTTGGTTTTAGGTGCCAGGTTTTGCAGAACTGGTCCAGTTTGGCAAGATCTTCCGTGAGCACCCGTTCCAGTGGCTCAAAGTCTGGTGCTTGGACTGCCAAACAGATGTCGTCTGCATAGATGAATGTGCGGGATTTTGTAGTGGGCAGGTCGTTTATGTAGAGGTTGAACAGGGTTGAGCTAGAACTGAGCCTTGTGGGAGTCCGTTTTTCTGCATTCTCCATGCCCTTGTGTTCTGACCGAGGTGGACTCTGAACCTTCAGTTGGTCAGCAGGGTTTTTATAATTGCTGATGCCCAGGCAGGGATCGCCTTTGTGCCAGACCGTATCATAGGCGGCTGTAAGATCGAGAAACACAGCCCCTGTCTTCAGTCTGCTCTCAAAACCATTTTCAATGAAGGTGGTTAGGGCCAGTACTTGCTCTCCTGTGCTGCGGTCCTTGCGGAAACCTGCTTGATCCACACTTAGAATTTCCTCTATTCCTGGAGAAATACGTTGCAGTATCAGGCGCTCCATGATTTTATAAAGAACGCTGAGTAGGGAGATTGGGCGGTAGCTTGCTGGTAGTTTGTGGTCTTTGCCAGGTTTTGGTATAGCACATGACCTTTGCTGTCCGCCATTTCTTTGGGATCGAGTTTGTTTGTATGATCCTTGTGTAGAGTTGTGTCAACCAGGTTAGGGCTCGGGGGCCCAAGATTTTTTCATGAATTCTGGGAAGATGTTGTCATATCCTGCTGGTCTTTCCACATTTCAGGCCCTGTAGGACTTTCTCCAGTTCAGCAGCCTCGAAGGGTTCAGGGTTCGTTTCCTCTACGGGCATTTTTTGGTGTTTTTTTAGCTCAGTTGTAACTGCTCTTCTGGTTGTCTTTGTCTTTGGGGTGCTTTGACGATGGTCAGTAGGTGGGATGCAACTTGGTTGGGTGTGACAGATGCTCGGCTTTGGCTAGGGGGCTTCTGTGCAGCTCCTAGGCGACGGATGAGGCTCCAACATTTACTGCTAGAGTGGGTAAAGCTCCGGTCAGCAACTGTCTCCTCCCATTTCTTTCGCCGGGCTATACTTAGCGATTCAATGAGATGGTCTGCTATCTCTGGGTCCCCTGATGTTTGATAGGATTGTAGGAGGGCAGCGCTTTCTCTGTCCAGGCATGGGACATAGAGGGGTCGGTAGCCTTGTGGGATTGCAGTGTGAGCAGCCTTGAAGATTGCGCTGCAGAAGCGGTTGTGTGCTTCATCTACAGTGATGGTGTGGAGTGGGATGGTAACAGCACTCCGATCCAGAGTTTCACTGAATTTCTTCCAGTTGACTTTGCGGAAGTTCCAGCGCATTGTCCTTGGGCTGTTTATGACTGGAAGTTGTAGGCCAATGTGTACAAGCAGGGGCCAGTGTTGGCTGTGTGGAAAATCGTCAAGAATGAGGATCTGTGTAGGATATGGCGTCCCATTCAAAGAGCTGACCCAGCACAGGTCAGGAGAATAGTCGTCCTTCCACCTAGCAGAGTGGAAGGTTCCTCTTTGTTTGGGGTCGTGTATCAGAGCGAGATCATTTCTAGATGCCCATTCTGAAAGTACCTCCCCGTCACTATCCACTGCTGGGGTACCCCCCAGTCAGGGTGATGGCTGTTAAAATCCCCCACATAGATGGCAGGGTGGGGTAGGGTGGGTAAGACCTGCAGATCCCAGTTGGCACTAGGGGGCTTGTACACATTGACAATATGGAAGCCACCAATGGTTATGGTGTCTGAGAAATGTGTTGTTCTCAGGTGGTTTACTTCAACTATGTCAGAACGCACATAGGTGGGCACGTCCCATGTTTTGGCATGTGGAACATAGCACAGGAGGTCAAAGCCATTGATGGTGTAGTGGCCAGATTCCTCTGTGCCAATATGAGTCTCTTGTAGGCAGATTACATCAGTCGAGTTTTGGAAGGCGAGGACTTCGATAAGGCTTCGCTTGGCTGCAGATAGGCCTTCAACGTTTAGTTGTAGTATGCGAAGGGCAGGTCCTACTGCAAGGTGCTCTCGGGGCTGTTTGCTTTCGGCTTTGGGACTGTGACTAGGATTCTTCTTTGACTTGGCACTGAGGCGTCGTCTCTTCGAATTTAGTCTGCTGGTAGGATCATTAGCTTCCCCGGTCAAGCCTGGGTACTGGCGGAGGGCGCGACGAGAACGCTGATCCATTGCCCTCCATGTGGCTCAGTGAAGAGAAGGGAGTGGATTTTACATTGGATGACTACCAATTAAATTATATGAATAGAAAAGTGAAAAAAGGAGGAGAAGTTGCAATTTATGTTGACAAGAGCTTGCAATACAAGGTTGTGGAAAATTTGACAGTGACTGTGGATGATTTATTTGAATGTATTTCAATAGAAATCTGTTTGGACAATATGAAGAATATAGTAGTGAGCTGTGCGTATAGAACACCTGGATCAAATATCGACTTATTTAAGGACTGGATGGAAAAAATGTATGCAAAACTAACTCATAAAGTTATGTTCATCTGTGGAGATTTCAATATAGATCTTATGAATTCAAAACAACATAGTTCGACAGAAGAATTTATCAACACAATGTACAGTATGGGCTTACATCCAACAATCACCAGACCTAGCAGAATTACATCACACAGTGCCACATTAATAGGTAACCTATTCACAAACATTATGGAAAATAATATCGTGAGTGGGCTTTTATTAAATGATATCGGTGACCACCTGCCGATTTTTGTTGTCTGTCAATGTGAATATAGGAAGAAAAAGTATACCAAAATATTACATATAAAAGATTAAGAACTGAAGAATCTATGTATTTACTGACAAAGGAATTATTAATACAAGACTGGAAGATAGTTCGTGACGAAAATGATATAAATAAAGCATAGGATGAATTTTTTTACAAATATTGAGATCAATGTACAATAAAAACTGTCCTATAAAACAATACAGTGACAGACAACAAAACAAAAATATTCCTTGGGTCACCAAGGGGCTATTAAATGCATGTAAAAAGAAGAATTCATTGAATAAACTCATTCAATTCATTAAGTGTAGAACGGTGGCGGCTGAGAGCAAATATAAAAGATATAAAAACAAGCTAACTAATATAATGACGAGTCGTAAGAAAGAATACTACAACAGAATATTAGAGGATAATAAGAATAACTTAAGAGGAATATGACAACTGCTAAATGCGATTATTAGTAACCGATCAAAGAATGCTAATTATCCAGAATATTTTATTGAAAATGACAATTTGATAAATAATATGGAGGATGTGGTTAGTGGTTTCAATAAATTTTTTGTAAACGTTGGTCCAGAATTGGCAAAAACAATAGTGACCCCAGAAACAAACGATAATGGGCCTTTAAATGAAATGGTAGAGATCCAAACACAATCTTTTTGGGTGCAGTAACTGAAAAGGAAATTATCGAGACTGTGAGTAAATTTAAGAACAAAAAAATCAGCTGACTGGAATGAAATTGACATGACAATAGTGAAAAAAGTAATTGAAGGAACTGTTAAACCACTCACCCACATCTGTAACCTGTCATTTCAAACTGGTAAATTTCCAAACAAAATGAAAATAGCAAAAGTAATACAAAGCAGGAGACAGTCATCATTTCACAAATTACAGACCGGTCTCTTTACTCTCACAATTCTTCAAAATACTTGAAAAAATCTTCACTAAGAGACTGGATGATTTCATTAAAAAAACACAACCTTCTTACAGACAGTCAGTATGGTTTTAGAGCAGACAAATCTACATCTTTGGCACTGATCGAACTCAGAAGAAATTACTAGTTGTATAGATTAAAAAAAGTTTGCTGTAGGAGAATTTATAGATTTAAAGAAAGCTTTTGACACCAGTGATCACAGAATTTTACTGAGGAAATTGGAATGGTATGGGATAAGAGGGGTCGGACTGAGTTGGGTGGAAAATTATTTAAGTAACAGACAACAATTTGTACAAATTGGTGAGCACAAATCGCCCTTCATGGACATCTCTTGTGGTGTACCCCAGGGGTCAGTTTTGGGACCCAAACCGTTTATCTTATATATAAATGACATATGCCAAGTATCAAAAATTCTGAAATTTATTTTGTTTGCGGATGACACAAATATCCTTTGCACTGGTGAGAATTGCAGCAGGTTTTAGAGGTGGTCACAACTGAAATGAAAAGGTTAATGCAGTGGTTCAACAAAAATAAATTATCTCTAAATCTGAAAAAAACAAAGATTATGTTGTTTGGAAATTATAAAATAAATCATGAAATAATGGTAACGATAGGTGATATCAGAATTGAAATAATACAGGAAAATAAGTTTCTGGGGGTGACGCTAGACAATAAAATCTGCTGGAAACCTCACATCAGTCACATCCGGGTCAAGTTGGCAAAATGTATAGGGATACTGGGGAAGACGAGACACATTTTGGACTATAAATCATTGTTCTTACTGTACAATTCACTGTTTCTACCATATCTTAACTACTGTGTAGAGGTCTGGGGAAACAACTACAAGACCAACCTACAGCCAATATGCACAGTACAAAAAAAAGCTATAAGGATAATAAATAATGTAGGATATAGAGACCATACCAACTCATTGTTTTTAAAGTCACATGCGATAAAGTTCATCGATTTAGTTAAATATAAGACAGCACAAGTAATGTACAGGGCAATTAATAATCAACTCCCAACTGATGTACAAAAACATTAAAAAAAGAGACAATGATTATAATTTGAGAGGAGACTTAAACTTTACAAAACCTATGGTACGAACAACTAAGAAAAGTATGTGCATATCTGTCTGAAAACTTGCTGTCAGAAAACTTGCTGTCAGAAAACTTACTAAAAAGCGACTACAGTATTTTGGGGGAGTCGATATTGACAAATCAAATTTTATTATTCCCAAATCAAAAAATGAGGAGTTTGAACATTACTTAGAGAATCAAAATTGGGAGCAGCTCATGTCGATATATGAAGTAGATGATTGTTGTAATTTTATAACTGCAACAATCACAAAGTCTATAGAAAAATTTACAAAGCAAATTAAAAGTAGACAACAGAAGATTAGCCTACCATGGTTAAATAATGAAATAAGAAAACTTATGAAGAGGCGAGACTATGCATTGAAAACATCATTAACCTCTTAACTACAAAATGATCACCTTGTGTACAACAGTTTAAGAAATAAAGTGGTACATGAGCTGCGAAAATCAAAAGTATCTTATTACAATAAACTGATAGATCATGCAAAGGGTAACAACAGTTCCCTATAGAGGCATTTAAATAACTTAACTAATAAAAAAAAACGATCAGAAGGGGGTAAAGGAACTTAGAATCAATGGCAAGACCGTCAGTGACAAGGCTACTTTGGCAAATGAATTTAATTCATACTTTGTGGGCTCTGTGGAAGACTTAACAAAAATTTTTGTGCTGCCAAATGTGCTCAACAACACAAATTCCATACTTCCAACAGATTCTTTTCACATCGATGAGGTAAATGAGGAGTTAATTGCTGGTATTGTTAAAACACTGTCAAACTCAAAAACTAATGATATCTACAATATGAGCACCTCCTTTCTCAAAATGCACAGCAAAATATTAATCAAACCACTGACTCATCTCATTAATCTCTCCATTAGGTCTAGTACATTTCCATCTGGCTGGAAAAAAGCTGTCGTCATACCAGTTCATAAATCAGGCAGTAAAGACGATATATGCAATTACCGCCCAATCTCTATTTTACCAGTCCTCTCTAAGGTTCTTGAAAAAGTTGTAGCTACACAGCTGATAGACTACTTACAAGACAGTCAACTTCTTCATCCACATCAATTTGGTTTTAGACCAGGATACTCAACAGAAACAGCAAATTGTTGCCTTATTGAAAACGTCAAACAGTCCTTGGACAGGGGTAATGTGGTAGGAGCTGTTTTCTAGATCTCAAAAAGGCTTTCGATACTGTAAACCACAGTTTGCTTTTATCCAAAATGGTATCTTTTAACTTCTCCCCAGATACATTAGAATGGTTTGCATCTTATCTCCAGAATAGAGAACAGTGTGTAAAAGTTCACCAGGATAAATCCTCATTTTTAAACAACCGCATGGGTATCCCACAAGGGTCCTTTCTTGGTCCTTTACTTTTCAGCATTTTTAGTAATGACTTGCCGTTACACTGCTCAGCTGCAACATGCCAACTTTATGCAGATGATGCAGTTATTTACACAGCTGCCAAGACTCCAGCACAGGCTGCAGATGTACTGTCCACAAGTATGGTTGATGTCCAAGAGTGGCTCCTCCAGAACCATCTATTGCTGAACCTTCAGAAAACAGTCTCAATGTGCTTTTCAATCAAAAAATGTAACCTGCAACGTTTTAAAGTTAATATACATGATCATGACATCAGTTTAGCTACAGAATTCAAATACCTTGGCATTGTACTAGATCCTCAACTCAAATTTAATCTTCATATAAAGAAAATTTCAAAAACAGTAAAAAAAATCTGAACTGCTTTAAATTAATTAGATATTACATACCTTACGAAGCAGCTGTACTGTATATGCATTCTATGGTTTTTTCTCATATATCATACTGTTTGACAGTCTGGGCTCAAGCAGCCCCTTCCACAATAAGACATATAGGTTCATTATATAATCAAACCCTAAAAATCTTGGACAAAAAGCCCATTAGGTGGCATCACTGTAATGTTTTAAAAAATACAACCTATTGAGTTTTGAGAGTTTCATTGACCTCTGTTTTCTGAAATTAACGTTCAAATGTTTCCATAAATCAGCACCCGAGCCACTTGCTGGTTTCGTCCAAAGACAGGACAGCAGCAGAGCCACCAGGAGTTCTGTTAACAATAACTGTAAAATATTCCACCGCAGAACCACATTTGGACAAACAGCTTTCTCTATAAAGGGCAGTCACATCTGGAACACAATGCCAAATGTAATTAAAATAATAACGGACTTTAAAACATTCACTAAAAAGGTTAAAAACTGGCTGAAAAATAAACAAGAATGTACTCATGTATGAATTGATTGTCTGCAAAGTGAGAGTGAATGAAGGGAAGGAATGAATGTATTTGTTTATAGTGAGTGACGAAGGGAGGGAGGCCTGAAATAGGCGAATGTGAGTCAGGTTGTTATATTTGTGTATTTATAATATTTATAATATTTATAATATTTATAATTGTGTATTTATAATCTTTTTGCATTGATGTATGTGGTTATTGTGTATTTTTTTTTCTTTACTTGATTCTCTTTTCTAAAGCCCATCCAGGGACAAGAGTTGCAAATTAGCTAATAGCTATACACTCTGTGCAACACATCAGATTGATTGTCATTGATTAATTGTCTATGTTTATTGCACTGTCCCTGTCAAATAAACTAATCTATCTATCTATCTATCTGTGGGGTGGATTTGTGGAACAGTCTGGAGCTGGAACTAAAACTATGTACAAACAGAAATCAATTCAAAAATAGGTATAAACATTATTTGCTCAAAGGATATATGCTAGAGGGGTAGTATTGATATGTACGATTCACTATGTTCACTCTGGGACACTATGGTATGGTAGGTGGGACAGTACTGTGCATATCTGTGTATATCTGTGTTGTTTGGGGCTGGGTATAGATATATGGACTGTATGTATGTTGGAATGGATGGGTGTCAATGTTGATATGTACAAAATATAGTTAATTGTCTACTTGGGGTCTTAAATGAGGTGATAGGTATATATTTCACATGGGTTGTATTTAGGGAAAAGAGGAGTTGGAGTAAATAAGTGTTAACTTCTTCCTTCTCCCTTTCGAGCACTGTATACTGTTACTTTTATTGCACTTGTCATTTGTTTTTTTTTTGGTTTTTTTTTCCGCTTTTTTGTTCGAAATAAAGTATCTATCTATTTTGTGTTAGACTTGGTGAAGCGTAGGGAGTCTGTCCGCATTGACAGGCTGAAGCCCGCTTTTGTGTTGGCAGACGAGCAGGTGTTGTTGGCCCAAGCTACCCGGCGCAGACGCCCACTGTTGGTGGCTCCGCAAGTTGGTGTTCTCTCGGTAGGGACCTGCGCCCGCAAAGCTGATGTGTTCCCCCCCCCTCCTTTTTTCCCTCCACAGACTGACGTGCCATCCTGTACACCTCGCCAGCAGGGTGTTTCGACTGGATTGGCGACCCGCCGCTACAGCCGCTATGGGCGCCAGCTCAAGTCCAAGGGACGGGGGCAGGGTTAGTTCCCCTTGTGGGTGTTCGGGGGGGGGCTGTGTGGTGGTTTGGGTGAGGAATTCTCCACCCAGTGAAGGCAGCTCAGGAAGCAGGGAGCAATGGATCGAAGGAGGAAGTATCACCGGGGGGTATCAGACGGAACAGTAAGGAGTATGCGCCCCCGGGGAGAGGAGGAACTGCCGGAGCTGCTGGAAGAGGAAAGCGTGTGAGAGCGATGCCGGCGTTATGTCATGTTAATGTGCCACACAGGTCTTTGTTCCAAACATTGTATTATGGTAGATAGATAGATAGATAGATACATACTTTATTTCGAACAAAAAAGTAAAACAACAACAAAACAAATGACAAATGCAATAAAGTAACAGTATACAGTGTTCAAAAGGGAGAAGGAAGAAGTGAACACTTATTAATTCCAACTCCTCTTTTCCATAAATACACCCATGTGAATTATATACAAATTACCACATTTAAGACCCCCAAGTAAACAATTAACTGTATTTTGTACATATCAACATTAACCCCCATCCATCCTAACATACATTGATGTCCATACATCAAAACCAGCCTCAAACAACGCAGATATACACACTACTGTCCCACCCACCATTCCATAGTGTTCCAGAGTGAGCATAGTGAATCGTACATATAAATACCACCCTTCTAACATATATCCTTTCAGCAAATAATGTTTATACCTCTTTTTGAATTGATTTCTGTTTGTACATAGTTTCAGTTCCGGCTCCAGACTGTTCCACAAATCCACCCAGACAGATATGCACATACTTTTCTTGGTTGTTCGTATCTTGGGTTTTGTAAAGTTTAAGTCTCCTCTCAAATTATAATCATTGTCTCTTTTTTTAAATATTTTTTGTATATTAGTTGGGAGTTGATTATTAATTGCCCTGTACATGACTTGTGCTGTCTTAAATTTAACTAAATCGATGAACTTTATGACATGTGACTTTAAAAAACAACGAATTGGTATGGTCGCTATATCCTACATTATTTATTATCCTTATAGCTCTTTTTTGTAATGTGCGTATTGACTATAGGTTGGTCTTGTAGGTGTTTCCCCAGACTTCTACACAGTAGTTAAGATAAGGTAGAAACAGTGAATTGTACAGTAAGAACAATGATTTATAGTCCAAAATGTGTCTCGTCTTCCCCAGTATCCCTATACATTTTGCCATCTTGACCTGGATGTGACTGATGTGAGGTTTCCAGCAGATTTTATTGTCTAGCGTCACCCCCAAAAACTTATTTTCCTGTATTATTTCAATTCTGATATCATCTATCGTTACCATTATTTCATGATTTATTTTATAATTTCCAAACAACATAATCTTTGTTTTTTTTTCAGATTTAGAGATAATTTATTTTTGTTGAACCACTGCGTTAACCTTTTCATTTCAGTTGTGACCACCTCTAAAACCTGCTGCAAATTCTCACCAGTGCAAAGGATATTTGTGTCATCCGCAAACAAAATAAATTTCAGAATTTTTGATACTTGGCATATGTCATTTATATATAAGATAAACGGTTTGGGTCCCAAAACTGACCCCTGGGGTACACCACAAGAGATGTCCATGAAGGGCGATTTGTGCTCACCAATTTGTACAAATTGTTGTCTGTTACTTAAATAATTTTCCACCCAACTCAGTCCGACCCCTCTTATCCCATACCTTTCCAGTTTCCTTAGTAGTATTCTGTGGTCAATGGTGTCAAAAGTTTTCTTTAAATCTATAAATACTCCTACAGCAAACTTTTTTTTATCTATACAACTAGTAATTTCTTCAATAAGTTCAATCAGTGCCAAAGATGTAGATTTATCTGCTCTAAAACCATACTGGCTGTCTGTAAGGAGGTTGTGTTTTTCAATGAAATCATCCAGTCTCTTAGTGAAGATTTTTTCAAGTATTTTGGAGAATTGTGAGAGTAAAGAGACTGGCCTGTAATTTGTGAAACAATGACTGTCTCCTGTTTTGTATAAAGGTATTACTTTTGCTATTTTCATTTTGTTTGGAAATTTACCAGTTTGAAATGACAGGTTACAAATGTGGGTGAGTGGCTTAACAATTCCTTCAATTACTTTTTTCACTATTGTCATGTCAATTTCATTCCAGTCCGTTGATTTTTTGTTCTTAAATTTACTCACAGTCTCGATAATTTCCTTTTCAGTAACTGCACCCAAAAAGATTGTGTTTGGATTTCTATCTTCTATTTCATTTACAGAACCACTGTTGTTTGTTTCTGTTGTCACTATTGATTTTGCTAATTCAGGACCAACGTTTACAAAAAATTTATTGAAACCACTGACCGCATCCTCCATATTATTTATCAAATTGCCATTTTCAATAAAATATTCTGGATAATTAGCATTCTTAGGTCGATTACTAATAATCCCATTGAGTACTTGCCATATTCCTCTTCAGTTATTTTTATTATCCTCTAATATTCTGTTGTAGTATTCTTTCTTACAGGTTCTCATTATATTAGTAAGCTTATTTTTATATCTTTTATATTTGATCTTAGCCTCCACCATTCTGCACTTAATGAATTGTTTATATAATGTATTCTTCTTTTTACATGCATTTATTAACCCCTTGGTGACCCAAGGAATATTTTTGTTTTGTTGTCTGTCACTGTATTGTTTTATAGGACAGTTTTTATTGTACAATGACTGAAATATTTGTAAAAATTTACCATATGCTTTATTTATATCATTTTCATCATAAACTATCTTCCAGTCTTGTATTAATAATTCCTTTGTCAGTAAATGCATAGATTCTTCAGTTCTTATTCTTTTATATTTAATATTTTTGGTATACTTTTTCTTCCTATAATCACATTGATAGACAACAAAAATCGGCAGGTGGTCACTGATATCATTCAATAAGAGCCCACTCCTGATATTATTTTCCATAATGTTTGTGAATATGTTATCTATTAGTGTGGCACTGTGTGACGTGATTCTGCTAGGTCTGGTAATTGTTGGATGTAAGTCCATACTGTACATTGTATTGATAAATTCTTCTGTCAAACTATGTTGTTTTGAATTCATCAGATCTACTGTATATTGAAATCCCCACGGATGAACATAACTTTGAGTTAGTTTTGCATACATTTTTTCCATCCAGTCCTTAAATAAGTCAATGTTTGATCCAGGTGTTCTATATACACAACTCACTACTATATTCTTCACATTGTCCAGACAGATTTCTATTGTAATACATTCAAATAAATCATCCACAGTTACTGACAGATTTTCAACAACCTTGTATTTCAAGTTCTTGTCAACAAAAATTGCAACTCCTCCTCCTTTTTTCACTTTTCTATTTATATAATTTAATTCATAGCTATCCATGGTAAAATCCACTCCTTTCTCTTCACTGAGCCACGTCTCTGATATTGCCACAATATTGAATGGCTCTTTAAACTGATGTAAATAATCTTTAATGCTATTAAAGTTAGCATAGAGTCTTCTGCTGTTGAAGTGGATCATAGAAATATTGAAATCAGATGTGACCATTGTGTTAAACTGTTCATCCGTGTAGTAACTACAGTTATTATTGATGGAGCTAAATAAATTATTATCAGGGTCTGTGTTATATTCTACGTCCTGTGGGTTGTGATCCGTATATTCAAAAACTTTCAGTTCCTGTTGTTCCTGTTTGTTGATCTTTTGTTTCATGTTATTAAATGTCTTGTTGCAGATGAGTATATCCCTTCAGTGTCCTACAATTGTCTCTTGTTGCTGTCGACTCCAGTTCATAATGTTCATTGATATTTGTCCAGTTCCGTAATATTACGGATGTTAATGACCTTGGCTTCTTCAGGTGATCAGTTTAATTTGATGTATATTTTACAGTTTGATGTCCAGGTGTTTTGAATCTTTTTCTGCTTTCTCAGGTATCTTGCTTTTCTGGCTATTTCTGCGTTTTCTTTTGTAAGGTGCTCGTTTATGTAAATGTTCGTTCCTTTCAGTTTCCTACCTTGTTTTAGCAGCACAGTCTTGTGTTTTCTATTCACAAACCTCATGATGACAGCCGGTTTGTCACCGCTTTTCCTCGGCAGAGGGTGGCAGGCCTCTATGGTGTTACAGTCAAAGGTCCACGTCTCAATGCATGAAATTAAAGGTATAAAAGAGGAATGCATAGAGACCCGGGAGCTTTTTTATTGTAGTTGATGTTGGAGAAAGAATAAAGTTTGTGTGTCATCCAGCTTGCTGCCTCGCCTGTTTCCTTTCTCCACTTTGGTGACCCCAAGACGTGCCATGGAAAGCGAGCTAAGCACTGCCCCGAAGACTTCCTGGAGGGAGAGCACCAGTGCCGCGTGCACTGTCTCAGTCAAGCTCCCAGACTTCTGGCTTCACAAGCCGACTGTGTGGTTCTTCCACATAGAAGTCCAGTTCGTACACCGCGAGGCAAGGCTGTTTCCTTTCTCCACAATATAAACATTACTTCATTTTCTCGTTTTCATCCATCAGAGAGAAGAGACTTAAATTCATTTTTTTGAAAGCGTCTGCCTCTGCAGTCATCTCAGCAGAGCAACTTTAGTTTCAGTTTGAAATCTCTCTGTTTATCAGAATAAATCCTGCAGAAGAGATAGCTAACAGAGCTGCTGCTGGATGCTGCTGACTCGTAAATACATTAAATATTAGCTTTTACCAGATCGCTGCTCTGTTATTCACTGTCACAAAGCGCTATACTTCATACTGAATTTAAGCCCATATATATAAGGGGACAGTGCATAAATACACAATGGTCAAAGTATCAAGATGGGGGAAAAATCAAAAGTTAATAAAATGGGTAAAATTATAGTTTTGGTTATTTTTTTTTGGTTAATCACCCAGCTCTGCCTCCTTGTAGACACTATGTATTGTGTTTGTTTTCGTGGTGGTCGGTGCACAACTGTTTCCTTGGGTGGAAGTGTGAATTGAGAACAATATCCCACCCCCTCCCTCAAAAACAAATGTGCAAATTACACTGTAATGGTAGAACATGTCAGGAAGTAGAATATGAAGCATGCACAGGTGTTTGGACTATGGTCTTTTTCAAACTTTGATCATTTTCTTGGGATTTTTTTGCCTGGACTTTTTTTTTTTATTCTTCTCAGTATTTTTACATTACTATCATTGGTTTTCACGGCGTCGGAAGATTTCGGCCAGTAACAGCAGCTGTTGTTAATGTTTTTTCCTAACTTTGTGTCTTTATTTAGTGTATTCTGTCTCTAGTGTGTTCTTTTCTTATCAAGGCCTGGTAGTAAGACTTGAGTAACGACTGGAGCAAGTTTTTTTTTTTTCCTAGTGGTTTTTCCCTGCCTTTTTTCTTTCTCGTGGCTATGGAGAACAATACTAGCAGAGTCAAAAGGATTGTTTACACACACGACCAGTTGATTGCGTTGAACAGGCTACCCAGAGCGAAGCCACTGATCCTGGATGAGCTGAGGAGGAGACGCTGGGGGCGAGGAGCTGGAGGAAAGGTTAGAATGAGGAGGAGAAAGTTTAAACCAATGGTACCAGTGTTAACGGAGAATGTGAGGTCTCTGGGTAATAAGGCAGACAAACTCTCAGTGCTGGTCAGGATGCAGAGAGAATACCTGGAGAGCAGCATCATGTGCTTTACAGAGATGTGGCTCCACGCACACATCCTAGACAACAACGTCGTGCTACCCAGCTTCAAGACTATCCAGGCGGATAGTGACATTATAAGGAGCGGCAAAAGGAAGGGAGGTGGAATTGTGCTTTTTGTGAACGAGAGCTGGTGTAATCCCGTACACATTCATGTAAAGGAACGCCTCTGCAGCCCGGACATTGAACTGCTTGCCGTGAGTATGTGACCTTATTACATGTTGAGAGAGCTAACGTGTGCCATTGTAATTGCTGTTTACATTCAACCCAGACCGTGTGCTGTTTCCCCAACAACAAACCATGGATCACCAGTGACCTGAAAGCACTTCTTAACAAGAAGAAGAGGGTTTTTAGGTCTGGTAACAGTGAAGAACTGAGGACAGTGCAGCGTGAACTGAGAGTGACGCTGAGGATGTGTAAAAACAACTACAGGAGGAAGTTAGAGGATAAACTTTGGCATTTGAGTCTGTGGTGGAGAGGAGGGAACTGAACAAACTGCGATTCATCATAGACAATCCTGATCACCCCCTCCACTACACACTGGACACGCAGCGGAGCACTTTCTTCAGCAGACTGCTATAGCTTCGCTGCCAAACGGCCAGGTACAGGAAATCTTTTCTGCCACATGCCATTTCACTATACAATAACTCACTCTAATGTGGAATTTTGGTCATAACAATGCTGCCATACTGCACCTTACAGTCTAATTAGTACCTCTCATTTCAGCCTGTACCTTAGGGTCCTTCTTTGTACAGTCAGTACTATCCATAGACTTATGGAGATCATCATCTATTTAACCTAGTAGTGGCCTGCATCGTATGTAGGGTTATCTAGGCATTTTTACTTCCCTGGGTAACTCCTTTTTCTATTGTGCTCTGTTTTTCTGTTGGTTTGGGTCATCTACTTTGTTATCAGTGTTGGATAAGTTACTAAAAACATTCACTAATTACAGTTACTAGTTACTTCTTTTCAAAAGTAACTCATTCATTCATTCATTCATTCATCTTCTTCCATTTAATCCTTTTCGGGTCGCGGGGGGGCTGGAGCCTATCCCAGCATCTTTGGGCGAGAGGCAGGGTACACCCTGGACAGATCGACAGTCCATCGCTGGGCCAACACAGAGAGACAGACAACCTTTCACTCTCACAGTCATACCTAAGGACAATTTAGAATCCCCAATTTTGATGCCAGTTAACCTGACTTTGTGGTGACCCACCACAATCTACATGGACATTCAATCCGCACACTCAGCGAGCCTGCAGGAAGCAGAGGAAAATTTGCATACGGACAGAGAGCCCCGGGGAGACAATCAGAACAATGGACTATTGTTATACATCCCTGGATTAAGGAGAGGACATCCGGGTGCCAGTTGGTCACGCGAATGACATGTATTTACTGATATGTATATCAATATGCAAATGTGCCATGCATTCTCTCTGTTTGTATAACGTATAAAAGAGCTGACGATACATGCCTCAAAAGCGCAAGACAACACAGCATTGTACAGCACAGTAGCGCACCGCGCTACAAGTGCAGCTCATGATATTGGAGAAAATAAAACCTTGACCCTTCCAGCTCATCGCATCTCGTCTGAACTTATTTTTCCTCCACACTGGTGACCCTTGACGAAGAATGGAACATGAGGTGAACACCCCAGAGATGACCCCGACCGGGAAAGCCCCAGCACGTGTCATGGTGCGCCCCTCGCCTGATCTCTTCCCTCCACACTGGTGACATGATGAGAGAGAATGACCGTCTGCTCCCTCTCACCTCGCTTTGGACACAGAGGACCAGAGAACGCCTGCAACCTCTTCATCCTCACCGGAGCGCACGTTCCGGAGCGCAGCGCTGGGACCAAAATGCACCATGAACGGCGACACAAGCGAGCCAAAGGAAGCAGCCTGAACGGGGAAGGACATCGGCGCCGACTGCGTTGATGTCCGCCAAGCTCCCCGAACCTGACTAACCTCACGACAGCAGACCTCCCGTGCATGAAGCCCCGCACGCACACCACAGGATTACGAGGACAGCGCAACTACCAGTTATGTGGTCACTGCGCCAAGCGCGCACCACGCACGGGACAAAGCTGGCTCCACAGACTGATACAGCGTCCTCCGCCGCTGCACATGCCCGAGAAACATGGCTGATCGCCACCCTTGGAACCTTCAGGGCTGCTCACGCACCTGAAGCAGACTTGCAGCCTGCACACAGGACTTTGTATGGGTTTCTCAGCCACGGCGCACAAGGGGAATTTAGCCGATTGCTGTCTCCGATGGCTTTAGGGCTCTTCCCGCACCTAAAAGCCAAACCGCCAGGTCCCTCATACAGCTGCAGTTGTTTCACAGCCGCTATGCATCCTCGGGGAATTTGGCCGCTCGCCTTCCCCATGTCCTTGCTGGATCGAGCTGCAAGAGGAGTCAGAGACATTTTTTTTTTTCACAGTCGCTGTGGATCACCGCCAGGTTTAACGGGAAAGTCCCTCACCATCACGGATCCGCACGCAATTTTTGCGCAGCCCAGACACCTTTGACATCCTGGGCCGGCACTCACTTACTCCCACCCTCTCCCCCTCCTCCTCCACAGTGCTCTTCCCTCACCTCACTCCCTAAAGCCGGCCGATCGCCGTCTTGTTCCATTACACACAAAACGCACCGGCCCGTGCGCCTACGATCCACGGCCGTTCAACGTGCTGGAACCCGGAGCGGAGCACACTGTTTTTTTTCCACCCCTCCCCCGTCCCCCTCACGGACTGACATGCCCTCCGACAGTTCTATCGGAGCTGGAGCCAAACGACAGGGGGAGTGGGGGGGTCACAACCCCTGTTGAGTGTTCTGGGGGGAGCCCTGTGGTGACCCACCACAATCTACATGGACATTCAATTCGCACACTCAGCGAGCCTGCAGGAAGCAGAGGACAGTTTGCATACAGACAGAGTGCCCCGGGGAGACAATCAGAACAATAGACTATTGTTATACATCCCCGGATTAAGGAGGGGACATCCGGGCGCCAGTTGGTCATGCAAATGATATGTATTGACTGATATGTATATCAATATGCAAATGTGCCTTGCATTCTCTCTGTTTATATAATGTATAAAAGAGCTGACGATACATGCCTCAAAAGCGCAACACAACACAGCACTGTACAGCACAGTAGCGCACTGCGCTACAAGTGTGGCTCATGATGGAGGAAAATAAAACCTTGACCCTTCCAGCTCATCGCATCTCGCCTGAACTTATTTTTCCTCCACAACTTGCATGTTTTTGGCATGTGGGAGGAAACCAGAGAAACCCTGGAGTAAACCCACGCAGACATGGGGAGAACATGCAAACTCCACACAGATCACTGTTGGTCGGGGGCTAGGATCGAACCCAGGATCCCCTGGCCAAGGGTGAATTGCTGTGCTGCTGCAGTGCTAACCACTCCGCCACCGCGCAACTGAGTTTACCAATTACTGCATGATTAAAGTAACTAGTTACTTGGAAAAGTAACTTTGCCATTACTTTTCAATGCATACTTAAATCATCTTGCACACAGCAAAATAATTTAATTAATGGATTACATTACGGGCTTATTAATGTCAGACTGAAAACAAACTGTTTCAGACAGACCTTTTAGAACATGTTCAGTCTGCTTTATCCTGTCTTGAGAGCTCTTATTGTGGGAAAAATCTGAAGAAAATCAACATGATATTACCAGTATTTCCTCATTTTGGAGTAAGAGTTGGCAACACTGCATAAAGCTGTCCATGTTTATCTCCATGTCTGGGTTTAATCCGATGTGCAGTGATCCAAAGAAAATGTCCATTATCCACAGTCCAAATGTGTGCTGTGACAGAGACACGATCCAGTCCCTCAAATTCCTTTTGGAGATCAAAATCCATTTTTGAATAATCTTTATCCAGGTAGCAAGTAAATGTGTTTTAGCTTCAGTGGATCACAGTCCAGCTGTCTGATGGAAAGTGACAATTATCATGTCTTCAGTCCGTAACAGCGTATCTGGCAATCAGGTTTAATTCTTGCTGGGCCACAAAGTGTCCAGATGCATACCTGTGCTTGAAATCCAGCCATGGCTGTTGAGACAAGAATATTTCCACTTTACACCCAGCCGTGGCTATTCAGATAGCATAAATCCACTAACACAGTATTGTTAGCATAGTTAGCCATTACTTAGCACTAGCTTTGTCGAAGCTTTGTTGCTGTTTGAAGCGCCTCTGAAGATTGCAGTAGGTCTCAACCGGCACTTAGCTTCCAACCCACCAATATGGTTTTCTCCTTAACCGTGACAAAGGAAAAATAATCTATTTCCACAAAAACAAAGTAGCTTCATCTTTTCCTCTGCTCAGTAGTGAAGGCTCGGCTCTGTTCACTTTATTTGCGCTAAAAATATCTATCCATATTAATAAAATGACCAACGAGTAATGCATCTGATCAAATTTCAGGAACTGTAATGCATTACACAATTTTTAAACAGTAATTTTGTTACATAGCACATTACTGCAAAAGTAGTGGCGTTACAGTAACGTGTTACTTTGTACTTTGTAATGCGTTACTCCGAGCACTGTGTGTCATGCTGCTGTTTCACTGTAATTTCACAGTTTGGGATCAATAAAGTATGTCTGTCTGTCTGTCTGTCTATCTAGCTATCTAGCTATCGAAAGTATTCAGAGCACTTACTTTTTCCGCATTTTGTTACGTTACAACCTTATTCTAAAATGGATTAAATTCATTTTTTTCCTCAAAGTTCTACACACAATACCCCATAATGACTATGTGACAAAAGTTGTTTTTTTTTTTGAGATTTTTGCAAAGTTATCAAAAATAAAAATCTAAGAAATTACATGTACTTAAGTATTCACAGCCTTTGCCATGAAGCTCAAAATTGAGCTCAGGTGCATCCTGTTTCCACTGATCATCCTTGAGATGTTTGAACAGCTTAATTGGAGGCCACCTGTGGTAAATTCAGTTGATTGGACTTGATATGGAAAGGCACACACCTGTCTATATACAGGGTTGTGAAAAAGTGTTTGCCCCCTTCCTGATTTCTCATTTTATTTGTATGTCACACTAATATTTAATTAAATATGTTTGATGATCTGAAACATTTGACAGTGATAACACAAGTAAACACAAAATGCAGTTTTTAAATGTAGGTGTTTATTAGTAAGGTAAAAAAAAAAAATCCAAACCAAATTTTTCACACTACTGTGAGGTCCCACCCACAGTTGACAGTGCATGTCAGAGCACAATCAAAGTATGAAGTCAAAGGAATTGTCTGTAGACCTCCAATTTGTCTCGAGGCACAAATCTGGGGAAGGGTACAGAAAATTTTTTGCTGCTTTGAAGGTCCCAGTGAGCAGAGTGGCCTCCATCATCCGTAAATTTAAGAAGTTTGGAACCACAGGACTCTTCCTAGAGCTGGCTGGTTGTCTAAACTGAGCGATCGGGGGAGAAGGGTCTTAGTCAGGGAGGTGACCAAGAACCCGATGGTCACTCTGTCAGAGCTCCAGTGTTCCTCTGTGGAGAGAGGAGAACCTTCCAGAAGAACAATCATCTCTGCAGCAATCCACCAATCACGCCTGTATGGTAGAGTGGCCAGACGGAAGCCACTCCTTAGTAAAGGGCACATGGCAGCCTGCCTGGAGTTTGCCAAAAGGCATCTGAAGGACTCTCAAACCATGAGAAACAAAATTCTCTGGTCTGATGAGACAAAGCTTGAACTCTTTGGCGTGAATGCCAGGCGTCATGTTTGGAGAAAACCAGGCAATGCTCACCACCAGGCCAATATCATCCCTACAGTGAAGCAGCATAGTGGCAGCATCATGCTGTGGGGGTGTTTTTCAGTGGCAGGAACTGGGAGACTAGTCAAGATAGAGGGGAAGATGAATGCAGCAATGTACAGAGACATCCTGGACGAAAACGTGCTTCAGAGCACTCTTGACCTCAGACTGGGGCAACAGTTCATCTTTCAGCAGGGCAACGACCCTAAGCACACAGCCAAGATATCAAAGAAGTGGCTTCAGGACAACTCTGTGAATGTCCTTGAGTGGCCCAGCCAGAGTCCAGAGCTGAATCCAATTGAACATCTCTGGAGAGATCTGAAAATGGCTGTGCACCGACGCTTCCCATCCAACCTGATGGAGCTTGAGAGGTGCTGTAAGGAGGAATGGGCAAAACTGCCCAAAGATAGGTGTGCCGAGCTTGTGACATCATATTCAAAAAGACTTGAGGCTGTAATTGCTGCCAAAGGTGCATCAACAAAGTATTGTTCAAAGGCTGTGAATACTTATGTACATGTGATTTCTTAATTTTTTAGCACTGTGAATACTTTCCAAATGCACTGTACATATAGAGGGTATGTATATGACGTCACCAAACAGAACTCATGGCAGTTACAAAACAATGAGTGACAAAAATGAGTGGCAGCATTAGGACATATGTAGTAAAACAGAAAATTCACACAGTATTGTCATAGCAGTACACAGAGTACCTGCTTGCATTGTGGAGAGCTAATCTTATCATTCCATCTTGTATTAATTGGCAAAAAATAGCTAAATAAATATTTAAAGTCTCAGAACCAGTTCTTCACTTATGTGTGCTCTTACTCACACATCATTACAGTTAAGTAAACAGTGTGGTATTAATATGTATGAGTAAAGTAAAAAAAAAAAAAAGTACTCAATGTACTGCTGTGACTAAATATTTTGTGATTTTTATGTTTTGTTGCATAAAAACTAAAGCTGCCACATGTGCCACTCAGTGCTGGGTAACTGTGCTAACTGCTGTGTAACTGCCAAGAATTCTGTTCTAATGCATCCCCTCTATTCTGTAAGAACAGAGAAATTTGTTCTCTCTCCCAGGGCTGCAAGAAAAAAAAAAAGTGATATCATTCTTTTCTTGCAGCCCTGGCTTGCGATTTCTTGTGGCTTGTTCTTGACACATCACCTGTGCAGAATTTTTTTTTTTCTTGTGTAGTGTCCAACAATTATTGTGTGATTGGTCAGAAATTTGAATTCCCCAGGAGTTCTGCACTTGAGTTTTTTGTGAAGTAGGAAATGTCCTGGCCAGAAAGAACTTTGTTCTTGTTCTTGCCACCTCAAGAAAAAGAAAATGTCTCTCTTCTTGCAGAGTATGTACAGGCCTTAACCATGATCATTGTTTTAACACAGGCGGCAGGAGCTATCCGACCCTTGGTTTCCACAGTGATAGCCACCACGTCGGAAGGCTACCTGGATCATTCTCTGGAGCGAGCGAAGTACAGAGCCAGTGAGATGCCACAGGGATTCACGTATGATGTCATCTCTCAGGCCTATTGGAGGGTAGGGAAGTGATCTTTTATTTCCTTAAACACACTAAGTGGAAGTCTTTTTCACGTCACCCCATACTGCACCAATAACCAGAACAGACACGTGTCACTCATGACGGCTACAAAATGACCACAGATGACTGACAGGTTTCTCACAGCTTCAAACTATTGTGTAAACTTGAATGATGCTTCTACGCACTGATCTCTAATCATTTCCATCATTGTGACTGCAACATCCTCATATCTTTACAAAAAATGTTCAGTTTATTGCACACTTCTGCTACTCCTTTTAACCTTGCAGTGGCACTACAAGAGTCTTCAGATGTTGCTTGACTAAATATTTTTAACATTTTTACAATTTTAAAAATGTGAGAGACCCCACGCATGATGATAAAAATATAATAGATTTAGCAGTTTTGTTCCTCTACTGTTAGTTGGCTCAGGGGTAATGGGTCGAGTCGACCTTGACGCAGTTGCTCCCCTAAGCTTCCCCAGGAATCCCCAATGGCGCAAGTGGAGAACCCCCGTAAAATTGTTAGACTTTTCTCGGACACCAACAATTATGAAAGTTTTACAGAAACGCAGCAGAACATGGGCGGAACAATTAAAGACAGCTTTTAACGAAAACAAACGTGGCCTCCATTTACATAGTATGTGACTGACTTTTTATTCCATCTGAAGATGCTAAGAAAAAGCAAGCAAAGTCTGCAGATACTAACACTAAAAGGAGCAGAGGCTAAGTCGCTGTTAGCCTCTGATAGCTGTCTGCATCATCTCAGATGTTTTATAGAGGGAATGGACAAGCTAAGGCTGTATTTAGTTCCCCGATAAGAGACTCATAATCACTATGCGGTGGTAATGCAGTCATGGATGTGTAAAGAAGAAGAAGAAGCCAACTCTGTTGTCATTCAGTCCATACATCCAATCATGCACAGTAGAATGAAATTAAGTTTCTCCTATCTACAATGTTAATCACATGTAGAATCAGAGGAGCTGCTGCCATGCAAGGCACCACCACAAAAGGATTCCCCCATTGCAGCTAACAAGCTAATTAGCTGCCACACATGTGACGTGACATACAAACCCTCAAGAGGTATGTGTTGTAAACACTGGACCATGTTTATTTTGTGTGAAATGACAATATACCTGTTCTTTGTTATATTACGTTCATTTACTACCGCACCACAGTGATACCACACTCTTGTGTAATATTTCTTAACTACGAGCCTTGTCAGTAAGAAGAAGAGAGGGGGGAAAAAGGGTCAATTAACCGTGATGCTGATTTAATTTCAAATTCCCCAGCCCTCACTCAGGCTGGGGCCAACTTAGACTCCAAGTGAGAATCATAAATCTAGACAGAAAATATTTGAGGCTGAATCTGATTTTTGTTTAGATTAGCTCTTAATCAGCCATTTTAAGTATTTGGCATGGGTTTGTTTTAGATGACAAATCTTGTTGGACTCATCTCATTTATAGAAAAAGGTGTTATGCAATGCAAAGGATGTTATGCAAATGACGCCTGCCCCAGGGACTACAGATGGAAATTGGTGAAAACGCTACAATCTAGCACAGAGCATCTTTACCCCGTGTTTAATGTTTTTTCTGTACATTGTCCCTGACAAATAAACCATCCATCCATCCATCTTCTTCCGCTTAATCCTTTTTGGGTCGCGGGGGGGCTGGAGCCTATCCCAGCAAAAAAAAACCTTGCGGGAGACTCGAAATGTGATGCAATGAAACCAGAATATGTTGGACTGTTGGCTCCATAGTGTAGAAATGATTCTATGAACACATTATAACTGTAATTTCCCAGTTTGGGATCAATAAAGTACATCTATCAACATTACTCTTGAGGTCAAATACAGTGCATCCGGAAAGTATTCACAGCGCTTCACTTTTTCCACATTTTATGTTACAGCCTTATTCCAAAAGGGATTAAATTCATTTTTTCCCTTAAAATTCTTTACACAATACCCCATAATGGCAATGTGAAAAAAGATTTTTTGAGATTTTTGCAAATTTATTAAAAATAAAAAAAACTAAGAAATCACATGTACATAAGTATTTACAGCCTTTGCTCAATCCTTTGCTGATGCACCTTTGGCAGCAATTACAGCCTCAAGTCTTTTTGAATATGATGCCACAAGCTTGGCACACCTATCTTTGGGCAGTTTCGCCCATTCCTCTTTGCAGCACCTCTCAAGCTCCATCAGGTTGGATGGAAAGCGTCGGTGCACAGCCATTTTCAGATCTCTCCAGAGATGTTCAATTGGATTCAAGTCTGGGCTGTGGCTGGGCCACTCAAGGACATTCACAGAGTTGTCCTGAAGCCACTCCTTTGATATCTTGGCTGTGTGCTTAGGGTCGTTGTCCTGCTGAAAGATGAACCGTTGCTCCAGTCTGAGGTCAAGAGCGCTCTGGAGCAGGTTTTCGTCCAGGATGTCTCTGTACATTGCTGCATTCATCTTTCCCTCTATGCTGACTAGTCTCCCAGTTCCTGCCGCTGAAAAACATCCCCACAGCATGATGCTGCCACCATCATTGCTGTGGTTATGAGCGGTGCCTGGTTTCCTCCAAACATTGCGCCTGGCATTCACGCCAGAGTTCAAGCTTTGTCTCATCAGACCAGAGAATTTTGTTTCTCATGGTCTGAGAGTCCTTCAGGTGCCTTTTGGCAAGCTCCAGGCGGGTTGCCATGTTCCTTTTACTAAGGAGTGGCTTCCGTCTAGCCACTCTACCATACAGGCCTGATTGGTGGATTGCTGCGGAGATGGTTGTTCTTCTGGAAGGTTCTTCTCTCTCCACAGAGGAACACTGGAGCTCTGACAGAGTGACCATCAGGTTCTTGGTCACCTCCCTGACTAAGACCCTTCTCCCCCGATTGCTCAGTTTAGACGGCCAGCCAGCTCTAGGAAGAGTCCTGGTGGTTCCAAACTTTTTCCATTTATGGATGATGGAGGCCATTGTGTTCATTTGGACCTTCAAAGCAGCAGAGATTTTTCTGTATCCTTCCCCAGATTTGTGCCTCGAGACAATCCCGTCTCGGAGGTCTACAGACAGTTCCTTTGACTTCATGCTTGGTTTGTGCTCTGACATGCACTGTTAACTGTGGGACCTTATATAGACAGGTGTGTGCCTTTCAAAATTATGTCCAATCAACTGAATTTACCACAGGTGGACTCCAGTTAAGCTGTAGAAACATCTCAAGGATGATCAGTGAAAACAGGATGCACCTGAGCTCAATTTTGAGCTTCATGGCAAAGGCAGTGAATACTTACGTACATGTGATTTCTTAGTTTTTTATTTTTAATAACTTTGCAAAAATCTAAAAAAAAAAAAAAAAAACGTTTTTCACATTGTCATTATGGGGTATTGTGTATAGAATTTTGAGGAAAAAAAATAATTTTATCCATTTTGCAATAAGGTTGTAACATAACAAAATGTGGAAAAAGTGAAGCGCTGTGAATACTTTACGGATGAACTGTAATTTCTTCAAATAAACATCTGATCTCCAATCTTATGAAATGACATTTTTAAGATTTATGCACTAAAAGTTACATGATTCTGACGTCAAACCGCTTCTCGTGCTTCATAACAGACCTTCACAGTCCTTCATTGTTCTGCCAAGGTGCCAGAACCTGCAGGCCTTCACTCCTGAAGAGCTTATAGCGTGAGTGCTATCATTTTCCCATTGCGTCTGGGAAAGAAATTACATATTGTACGAATATATATGTATATATTCTGCCACACCGTGGCAGATTACTCTGTGGAACAAATGTGAACAAAGGCTCCGTTGGAAAGTTGGTGAAGAAG
The DNA here is from genome assembly GCA_020510985.1 of Pholidichthys leucotaenia. Classification (NCBI taxonomy): domain Eukaryota; kingdom Metazoa; phylum Chordata; class Actinopteri; order Cichliformes; family Pholidichthyidae; genus Pholidichthys; species Pholidichthys leucotaenia. Next base: position 68,643,919 of record CM035849.1, on the reverse strand, counting down.
GGCTGAAATTGCATGACACATTTAGGTGGATCCAGATTTATAGTCTTAGCAGCTGAGTGCCTTTTAATATGTGCACCTGAAAAATGGAAAGAATTCACATGCTGACGTAAGCTGCAAATGTGTTAATTTTTCTCTGAAAGCTGGGGAATATTGCTGAAACCCGAGTCACAGAAGTTGAACCTATTTATTTTTCAGGGAGTTGGAGTTTGCTATTTCAGATTTACTTCATTAGATCGTTCTTCCGATAGTTCACGTGTTTCAAAGGGCGCAGAAAAGTTTGAGCTAAGAGCTTAAATGTGGCTTAGATTGGGAGTGTCATTTGTCTGCAGTTGTTTTCACTCCTGGCACATATGATGGATCTTCAGCTCACCCCGAGAGCCCTGTTGGCTTTGGCATTTTCAGAAAATGAGCTCACATTTGTGCCCCAGTTTTTAAGACTGCAAAAAAAAAACAAAAAAAACAGACCAAGTGGTAAAAGAGAAGGTCGATTGAGTGAGAGTCCCCTTCTCCTCCTTTTCAACCTTTCAAAAGAAGGGAAAGTGTTAGGTATCCGTCAGGTTAGGACTGTAGGACATGGGCATGAAAAATCTCTTAGAGCAGCTCATTTGTAGCTTGACATCCATTGAGAGTAGAAGAACTTAGGGCTGAAAAGACAAAGGAGAAGACACTTTATCCAGTCCTCAGTGAGGGCTTTTGTGCCAGGAGAAAATGCTAAAGGTTAAATTACCTCGACCAAGAGCGTATTTCCACTGTAATTTCTCTTTTTTGCTCCGCAGTCCCCATTATAAAAGACCCCTCTCTTTTATATCTTGATAAAATATTACTGAGGTAAAAATCTCAGGTAGCCTGATTTTGTCTTTGTAGTCCGGACAAGAGTCCATCGCCTCAGTCCAAACGTCTCTGTGATCTCCCCCCAAATGAGCTTTCCCAGCAGTGAGTCAATGTGCAAATAAATGCTCATTGGTATGGTAAACTTTGCAAACTAATCTTAATTAAGATGTGTTCAGGCAAAGAAATGACACGCAGAAACATGGAAATAAACACTGGAACACGTTGGAGTAATTTCTAGTTTAGTCTAACTGCTCTCATGCGCAGAGTTTCCAGCAGCAGTAGAAAAGCACTGATGAATGAACTGTGTGCTACCTGCTCAGCATCACACAGGAGACAGACTTTAGTTACCGACCTACAGATTAAAACTCACCTCGATCATCCAACAACATATACTACAATGAGTGAAATAAGTGTTGAACACATCAGCATCTTTTTCAGTACAGTTCACCAGACTTTGAAATTAACTCAAGAAATCCACACATGGAAAGAAATCGAAACATTTAGGTTTATAAATAGTTACGTGTAATAAAGCGGAATGAAACAGGAAAAAACACACAGTATCGAACACAGTAACTGAAATTCATTTAGTGGAGAGGCCTTTGTTTGCAATGACAATTTCATCAGACTTCCTGTATGCAGAAACTACAGTGGATATAAAAAGTCTACACACCCCAGTTCAAATGCCAGATTTTTGTGATGTATATAAATGAGACCAAGATAAATCATTTCAAAACTTTTTCCACCATTAATGTGACCTATAACCTTTATAACCCAATTGAAAAACAAACTGAAATCTTTTAAGAGGAAAAATAAAAAATAAAAAACTTACAATAACACGTTTGCATAAATATACAGTTAGGCCCAAAAATATTTGGACAGTGACACAAGTTTTGTTATTTTAGCTGTTTACGAAAACATATTCAGGATACAATTATATAATCAATATGGGCTTAAAGTGCAGACTCTCAGCTGTAATTTGAGAGTATTCACATCCAAATTGGAGCAAGGGTTTAGGAATTGCAGCTCTTTAATACGTAGCCGCCTCTTTTTCAAGGGACCAAAAGTAATTGGACAATTGACTCAGAAGGCTGCAAAAAAAAAACTAACAAGGCTGCATGGGCTCTTCCCTCGTTAACCTGTCATCAGTTAAGCAGTTAAAAGGTCTTGAGTTGATTCCAGGTGTGGCGTTTGCATTTGGAAGCTGTTGCTGTGAACACACAACATGCGGTCAAAGGAGCTCTCAATGAAGGTGAAACAGACCATCCTGAGGCTGGAAAAAAAGAAGAAATCCATCAGAGAGATAGCAGAAATGTTAGGAGTGGCCAAATCAACAGTTTGGTACATTCTGAGAAAAAAAGAGTGCACTGGTGAGCTTGGGAACTCAAAAAGGCCTGGACATCCACGGAAGACAACAGTGGTGGATGATCGCAGAATCCTTTCCATGGTGAAGAACAACCCCTTCACAACATCCACTCAAGTGAAGAACACTCTCCAGGAAGTAGGTGTATCAGTATCTAAGTCTACCATAAAGAGAAGACTTCATGAGAGTAAATACAAAAGATTCACCACAAAGTGCAAACCATTAATCAGTCTCAAAAATAGAAAGGCCAGAATTGACTTTGCCAAAAAAGACCTGAAGAAGCCAGCCCAGTTCTGGAACAGCATTCTTTGGACAGATGAGACTAAGATCAACCTGTACCAGAATGATGGGAATAAGAAAGTTTGGAGAAGAATTGGAACAGCTCACGATCCAAAGCACACCACATCTTCTGTAAAACATGGTGAAGGCAGTATGATGGCATGGGCATGCATGGCTTCCAATGGCACTGGGTCACTTGTGTTTATTGATGATGTGACAAAAGACAGAAGCAGCCAGATGAATTCTGAAGTATATAGGGATATACTTTCTGCTCAGATTCAGCCAAATGCAGCAAAGTTGATTGGACAGCGCTTCACAGTACAGATGAACAATGATCCAAAACATTCTGCAAAAGAAACCCAGGAGTTTTTTAAAGCAAAGAAGTGGAATATTCTGCAATGGCCAAGTCAATCACCAGATCTCAACCCAATCGAGCATGCATTTCACTTGCTCAAGACAAAACTTAAGGCAGAAAGACCCACAAACAAGCAACAACTGAAGACAGCTGCAGTAAAGGCCTGGCAAAGCATCACAAAGGAGGAAACCCAGCGTTTGGTGATGTCCATGGGTTCCAGACTTCAGGCAGGCATTGCCTGCAAAGGATTCTCAACAAAATATTGAAAAGTAACATTTTACTTAGGGTTATGTTTATTTGTCCAATTACTTTTGAGCCCCTGAAATGAGGAGCGTTTGTATAAAAATAGTTACAATTCCTACATGTTTAATCATATATTTTTGTTCAACCCCTTGAATTAAACCTTAAAGTCTGCACTTCAATTCCATTGTAGTTGTTTCATTTCAAATCCAATGTGGTGGCATGCAGAGCCCAAATCATGAAGATTGTGTCACTGTCCAAATATTTCTGGGCCTAACTGTACACACCCTTAAACTAATACTTTGTTGCAGCACCTGTGGCACATCTTGATGTGGCAATATTTGCCCACTCTTCTTTGCAAAAACGCTCCAAATCTGTCAGATTGTGAGGGCATCTCCTGTGCACAGCCCTCTTCAGATCACCCCACAGATGTTCGATCGGATTCAGGTGTGGTCTCTGGCTGGGCCTTTCCAAAACCTTTTCTTCTGGTGAAGCCATTCTTTTGTTGATTTGGATGTGTGTTTTGGGTCATTGTCATACTGAAAGATGAAGTTCTCTTCATCTTCAGCTTTCAAGCAGAAGCCTGAAGGTTTTGTGCCAACACTGACTGGTATTTGGAACTGTTCATAATTCCCTCCACCTTGACTAAAGGTACGTCCAGACCAAACATGAATGGGCAAATTTTTCGCATGGTGTGATTACATTATAACTCAATGTAAACACACAAATAGATGTGAATTCACGGTCAGAGTGAGATGTAGACAGGTGAATTTGCCTTTATAACTTCTGCAGCAGTGTTCAACCTACTGTGGAAATCCCCAAAATAATGTCATGCGTTAGGTTTACATTATCCTACAGGGAGCTTGCCTGAAAAAGTTGTCCCTGTCTCCAAAACTTTACAAAATGATGGATTTTTCCGTTACTAGCTTGCTAGCCTTGTTAGCACGTCCATGGCAAGAATCTGTGAGTAAATAACTCCAGCATCTCGATTTAGCTGAAAAGCTCCCGGTCCTCCTGTTTCCAGCTGAGTGGCAGTCTCATTTTCAAACTAGTTTACTCTGCAATGTTGATACTTTTACTCCGGTGATGGCAGAATCTCAAAGCTAGCCTATTACCTTGGACGTGAATGCGCGAATGCGCAATTTCGCGTGTGCTCCCCTCTTTCCATTCACTTTGTATGGGTTTGCGTCACCCATTCATATTTGGTGTGAAGGCACCTTGAGGCCCCAGTTCCAGCTGAAGAAAAACAGCTGGGGAAAAAAAAAAAACAGCCCCAAAGCATGATGGTGCCACCACCATGCTTCACTGTAGGTATGGTGTTCTTTTAGTGATGAGCAATGTTGTGTTTGTGCCAAATATACCTTTTGGAATGATGGCCAAAAACTTCAACCTTGGTTTCATCGGACCATAACACATTTTTCCACATGTGTTTGGGAGATTTCAAATGTGTTTTTGCAAAATGTAACCGGGCTTGGCTGTTTTTCTTTGTCAGATAAGGCATCCATCCTGCCACCCTACTCCATAGCCCAGACATATGAAGAAGATGGGAGATTGTTGTCACATGTACTAAATAGCCAGTACTTGCCAGAAATTCCTGCAGCTCCTTCAATGTTGCTGTTGGCCTCTTGGCAGCCTCCCTGACCAGTTTTCTTTTCATCTTTTCATCAATTTTGGAGGGACGTCCAGTTCTTGGTAATATCACTGTTGTGCCATATTTTCTCCACTTGATGATGACTGTCTTCACTGTGTTCCATGGTATATTTAATGCCTTGGAAATTCTTTTGTACCCTTCTCCTGACTGATACTTTTGAACATTGAGATCCCTCTGATGTTTTGGAAGCTCTCGGCGGACCATGGCTTGTGCTGTAAGATGTGACTACAAAAATGTCAGGAAAAGCCTACTAGAACAGCTGAACTTTATTTGGGGTTAATCAGAGGTACTTTAAATGGTGGCAGGTGTGTGCTGACTCCCATTTAACATGAGTTTGTGATTGTTAACCTGTTGAGTGTGAGGTTTCGCCTGCCCCTAGTGGCAGAGCACGGCCCTGCGCCTGTCATCTCACTCTGACATCCCCAGCTGCTTTGAGGATTTGTACTGATTTGTACTGATCTGCCAGTTTCAGAAGGTGGCAGACACGCATTGGAGGACTCAATGGATGACACGTAATACACCAAAGAAGAAGAACTCCTCATTTCCTTTTCCTGTTTTCATCCTTTTGGCCCAGAAAGTTAATATGGCTGTCGTCCATTTTTTTTGTTTTTTTTGGTGCACATCCATCGTTGTGCACCGTCACTTAGACGGCATTGTACATGGAAAATAGCCATGGGATACAAGCGAAATTTATGTGGGATAATCATAAGACTTTGTAGATGTGGTAGAGAGCGTAAATGACCAACAGAACGCAAAATAACGACTACGATGGACTAAAATGCATGACCATGGCAGCGAGCGAGTCCCCTTAGCCGCTGGTAAGTGATGAATTTCTTTGTTTTTTTAACATTGTACTGATTTCTTGTTCATATACTTTGAAGATAAGATGATAATGTATCTCTGTACAAAAAACGGTGTCAAAAGACTGAACCATTCTTTGTGTGAACATGTCCAAAGTCTGCATTTGACTGAGTTAATTGTTGTAATTCAATATAGCTGCCACGGCATTATGCAAATTAAATGCGTAAAATCACTGCTATCTGAAACTTTGGATCATATTTTACATCTTTCTAATTGACAGTAAGCCATTATCTCTTACCACTTTCAAGTTATAGCCTTGGAAATCTGAACTATTTTATTGACAAAAAATATATACCACTCTTGACCACTATGGGTTATGTTGCAATTCAGCGACAGTCACACTCAAAGCCTTAATTCTGAACACAGCCACATCGCCAGTTATAAGAGGGTGTGCATATTTATGCAACCAGGTAGTTGTAAGGTTTCTCTTTTTTCTTTTTCCCCTTAAAAGATTTTAGTTTGTTTTTCAGTTGGGCTGTACAGGTTATAGGTTGCATTAATGGTGGGAAAAGTTTTGAAATGATTTATCTTGGTCTTATTTTTTTACATTACAAAAACCTGGCATTTGAACAGGGGTGTGTAGACTTTGTATAACCACTGTAACTAGAGGGAGCCACAGCATGGGAGCCGAAGGGCCGCAGGTTGTCGACCCCTGCGCTATTCGTTTTTCCTTTTTCTTTTTCTAGTCCCGTCTTGTCACGTTTCTTTTTAATTCCTCATCTTTGTCTTTGTATGCTGTGTCGATGGTGCTGCCTTTTAAGATAAGATAAGATAAGCCTTTATTAGTCCCACAATGGGGAAATTCCAGGATTGCAACAGCACAGGGATAGCAACATTCAGAGCAACAATCAGAAGACAAGAAAAAACAAGAGCAGCGAATATACATATGTACATATAAATATACAGTGGGGCAAAAAAGTATTTAGTCAGCCACCAATTGTGCAAGTTCTCCCACTTAAAAGATGAGAGAGGTCTCCAATTTTCATCATAGGTATACCTCAACTATGAGAGAAAAAATGAGAAAAAAAAATCCAGAAAATCACATTGAAGGATTTTTAATGAATTAATTGGTAAATTCCTCAGTAAAATAAGTATTTGGTCACCTACAAACAAGCAATATTTCTGGCTCTCACAGACCTGTAACAACTTCTTTAAGAGGCTCCTCTGTCCTCCACTCGTTACCTGTATTAATGGCACCTGTTTGAACTGGTTATCAGTATAAAAGACACCTGTCCACAACCTCAAACAGTCAGACTCCAAACTCCACTATGGCCAAGACCAAAGAGCTGTCAAAGGACACCAGAAACAAAATTGTAGACCTGCACCAGGCTGGGAAGACTGAATCTGCAATAGGTAAGCAGCTTGGTGTGAAGAAATCAACTGTGGGAGCAATTATTAGAAAATGGAAGACATACAACACCACTGAAAATCTCCCTCGATCTGGGGCTCCACGCAAGATCTCACCCCGTGGGGTCAAAATTATCACGAGAATGGTGAGCAAAAATCCCAGAACCACATGGGGGGACCTAGTGAATGACCTGCAGAGAGCTGGGACCAAAGTAACAAAGACTACATCAGAAGCACACTACGCCGCCAGGGACTCAAATCCTGCAGTGCCAGACGTGTCCCCCTGCTTAAGCCAGTACATGTCCAGGCCCGTCTGAAGTTTGCTAGAGAGCATTTGGATGATCCAGAAGAGGACTGGGAGAATGTCATATGGTCAGATGAAACCAAAATAGAACTTTTTGGTAAAAACTCAACTTGTCGTGTTTGGAGGAGAAAGAACACCATACCTACTGTGAAGCATGGGGGTGGAAACATCATACTTTGGGGCTGTTTTTCTGCAAAGGGACCAGGACAACTGATCCGTGTAAAGGAAAGAATGAATGGAGCCATGTATCGCGAGATTTTGAGTGAAAACCTCCTTCCACCAGCAAGGGCATTGAAGATGAAACGTGGCTGGGTCTTCCAGCATGACAGTGATCCCAAACACACCACCCTGGCAACGAAGGAGTGGCTTCGTAAGAAGCATTTCAAGGTTCTGGAGTGGCCTAGCCAGTCTCCAGATCTCAACCCCATAGAAAATCTTTGGAGGGAGTTGAAAGTCTGTGTTGCCCAGCGACAGCCCCAAAACATCACTGCTCTAGGGGAGATCTGCATGGAGGAATGGGCCAAAATACCAGCAACAGTGAGTGAAAACCTTGTGAAAACTTACAGAAAACGTTTGACCTCTGTCATTGCCAACAAAAGGTATATAACAAAGTATTGAGATGAACTTTTGTTATTGACCAAATACTTATTTTACCGAGGAATTTACCAATTAATTCATTAAAAATCCTTCAATGTGATTTTCTGGATTTTTTTTTCTTATTTTGACTCTCATAGTTGAGGTATACCTATGATGGAAATTGGAGAACTCGTACAATTGGTGGCTGACAAAATACTTTTTTACCCCACTGTATAAATATATAAACACACAGTGTGGAGCATTGTAGCTAAATGGAATAAATATATAGATATATAAACATAGTGCGGAGCATTGTAGCTAGATGGAATAAATATATAAATATATAGACACACACAGTGCGGAGCATTGTAGCTAGATGGAATGAACAGCATAACCGTCTACTTAGTTATCCTACATGGTATGATTATGTACCCATACATATTGTCACCCTCCGTAATGACCGGTATTTTCCTAGTTGTATACCGGAGGGGACCATTGTGTAAGTCTATTGCGTCTTTTGTATTCAATACTATTAGGTTGTCACGTCTTTTTGCTATCTCTGCGAGCAGCCCTGCTTAGGTTATACAGTTTGACAGCCGTAGGTAGGAAGGACCTGTGAAACCTCTCGGTTGCGCACCTAGGATGATGTAGTCTGCTGCTAAATTAGCTCCTCAGTGCATTCAGTATGTCCTGCATAGGGTGGGACTCAGACTCCAGCAGAGATGACAGTTTAACCACCATCCTTCTCTCTCCCATCTCCTCCACTGGGTCAAGGCGCTGCCCCAGGACAGAGCTAGCTTTCTTGACCAATTTGTTCAGTCTCTTCCTATCGGCTGCTGTAACGCCACTGCCCCAGCAGTCCACTCCAAAAGTGATGGCTGATGCCACCACCGTGTTGTAGAATGTCTTCAGCAGCGCCCCTTGTACACCAAAAGACCTGAGTCTCCTCAGTAGGAACAGCCTGCGCTGTCCCTTCTTGTAGAGTGCATCAGTATTGTGTGACCAGTCTAGTTTATTGTTCAGATGAACACCCAGGTACTTGTAGGATGTCACCATCTCGATGTCTGTTCCCTGTATGTTTACTGGTGCTGTGAGGGGTTGTCCTTGCCTGCGGCAGTCCACCACCAGCTCCTTAGTTTTCCTCGCGTTGATCTGGAGGCAGTCCGATGGTACCAGTCCACGAAGTCCTGGATAAGTCCTCTGTACTCAGCTTCATCTCTATTGGAGATGAGGTCAACGATCGCAGAGTCGTCAGAGAACTTCTGTAGATGGCAGAGTGTTGTGTTGTGTGAGAAGTCCGCAGTATAAAGGGTGAACAGGAAGGGAGCCAAAACCGTTCCCTGGGGGCCCCTGTGCTACCGATGATCGTGTCGGACACACAGTCCCGGGTTCTCACAAACTGTGGCCAGTTAGTGAGGTAGTCCAGGATCCATGATGACAGGTGCTGGTCCACCCCTGCGCACAGCAGCTTGTCCTTCAGGATCGTCGGTTGGATGGTGTTAAAAGCACTGGAGAAGTCAAAGAACATGATCCTCACCGCATTCCCGGGCTTCTCCAGGTGGGACAGAGAACGGTGAAGGAGGAAGATCACCGCATCCTCCACCCCAATGCCATGCTGGTAGGCGAACTGGAGTGGATCCATCGCTGGTCCCACCAGGGGGCGGAGGTGAGCAAGGAGCAGTCTCTCCATGGTCTTCATCATGTGAGACGTCAGGGCCACTGGTCTGTAGCTGTTCAGATCTTTGGGGTGGGAAGTCTTTGGTACAGGTACCACACAAGATGTTTTCCACAACTGTGGTACCCTCCCCAGCTTCAGGCTCAGGTTGAAGATGTGATAGGATGAATCTGAGGTTGGTTCTTGTGCATGCGTAGTCAGTGCACACAGACAGCGCAGTCACAAAATTTGGGCTACACACGGTCCGCTGCGGTGGGAGTAAGCAGAGCCTAGCAGACTGGAGAGGAGGAAGAAAGTCACATCACACAAACCTGTCGCTCGAGCAGATGCACAGAGTTCAAGGTGGAGCATATGGCTGCGTGTCCACAAAATGTATTTTTTGTCACCCGACCACCCTGAGCATTTTTTTCAGCGTTTGTGCATGATGCTGTGGGGGGAAAAAAAGCCTGTGCCCTGTATCCCAGCAACAGCTTGTCACTCTCAGCTCAACACTTCCACTTTCCTATGGTCAGACTTACTTCTGATTTTTTAATAGCAGTCTCTAAATAACAATGAACAGGAAGCGTGTTTTAGCAGCTCTGGATGTGAAATATGGTGACACGGAAAGCAGGAGTCTGAGTACTGACGCGTACCGGTGTCCTGCCCACGCAGCAGTTCTGATTGGCTGCTAAGGTCTGACATTGACGAGCTCAGCTGCAGTCTCTGAATAGTTGAACTTTTTTCAGCTCTGAGCGCACAGAGCGCTCAGTGCTGTAAACGCTGTACTACATAGAGAATGAATGGAAAATAGCCGCCCAGAGCTGAAAAAAATGTGTTTGGTGGACACGCAGCCTAAATCCACCTTAACTAAAATCATACTCTCACTGGTGCCATTTGCCTTATTCCGTGCTGAGGTGACATGGCACTCTCGGGGGGGGGAGGGGAGCACTGGCCTCACATTGTATTTTTTTAGTACATTCTCCCTCTTGTCACATGCAGGCAGTGTGTGTCACTCATGTGGGCGGAGCACAGACTTGAAGTGACTTTTATGTTTTCACTACAAGGTTCGATGACAGTCAGGTGAGCACACAGCGTTTATTTAAAAAATTAAAAAAAAATGGAGTTTGTAGTTCACAAGCAGCATGAAAATACGTATAGAAATAGATATTTTGAAGCCTACATTAATAAATTGAGGAGCATGGGAGACCCCCTTCAGGGCTGCGTTACATCTTGGCCTCAAAGTAAACAGATGATTTTCTTCCAGAAAGAAAAATTAAATTGATCAGAAAAAAAGCCTCAAATTTACCAGAAAAAAAGTCTCACGTTTACATGAAAAAATCTAATATAGCTATCAGTGGGAAAAGTCACAAATTTACTAGAAAGAAAGCTGTAAATTTGGTGAAAGCATATTAGATTTATGTGGGCGGCGGGTAGTGGGGGCCCAGTCACAAGAAAAAATAATGTAGAAGAGAGCTACAGTTTAAAAACGGCACAGACTATTTTTGGCAGCAGTAGTGAGTTTGATTTAAGTTGATTTCTAATATTAAGTTTTTCTATCACCAAGTTTCTGACAGCCGCAGCGGCCTGCCATTGGAACCATGCATTCTGCAGAATGGCAGGGAGCGTTCACACTGACAGAGGTTCCATACATTAGGGGTCAAACCTCAGTCAGCACAGAACCGCCACTACAGTGAGAAGTATGCTCTTAGAGAACTTAAGGCGGGGCTTTTTTGATCGTTTCTTTAAGAGCTTAACTACAGAAAAGCAGCATGTATTTCTTTGTGAAGTAAGTGTTAAATATTCAATACTCCGTAATGATAAATTGAAAACAGAATTTTAGGATTTTTGTGTAAATTTATTACAAAGAAAAAACTGAAATATCACATGTGCATAACTATTCAAACACTTTGAAAAAAACACTTGAAATTTAGCTCAGGTGCCTCCTGTTTCTCTTGATTTTTGCTAAGATGTTTCTTCAACTTGACTGGAGTCCAACTAAGTTGATGGGACATGATTTGTAAAGACACAATTCTATAGAAGGCCTGACAGCTGACAATGGATATCAGTGCAAAAACCAAGCCATGAGGTCAAAGGAACTGCCTACAGAGCTCAGAGACAGGGTTGTTGCAGCACACAGATCTGGGGAAGGCTACAAAAAATTTCTGCTTCACTGAAAGTTCCCAAGAGCACAGTGACCTCCATAATACTCCATAATACTGGAAGAAGTTTGGCAGAACCAGGACTCTTCCAAGAGCTGGAGGCCCGACAAATTGAGCAAAGCAAGTGAGAAGGGTCTTAGTGAGAGAGGTGACCAAGAACCCGATGACCAGTCTGACTGAGCTCCAGATATCCTGTGTGGAGATGTGACTGAGTTCCAGAAGGGTAACTATCAGTGTAGCCCTCCACAGATCTGTGCTTTTTGGCACAGTGGCTAGACAGAAGTCTCCCCAAGGTACCATTCTTTACAGTGTGATACATCCAAGAAGATGCTGGGAACATCACAGATCTGTGCTAATCTATATTTTGAAAAGCTTTTGAATATACAGTATATGTTTGAATTAAAGAAATGATAGAAGTTACAGCCATTTTAACTTGGAAGAAATGGCAAAAAGCCTGGAACATTGCATATTACATCTTTAGCACAAAATAAAGCATGTCACACCAAGGTAGGAAAATGTGTTTTGAACCGGGTCAAACTAGTGTTTCACATTTTAAATCCCTGTTCAGGAAGATAAGACTGCTACAGGGGCCAGAAGTCCATCAGCCAAAGAAAACAGGTTCTGCTGAAAAATGTGGTGATGGCAGCTCTGTGTTATGAGCCTTTCTGTGTAAATGTCACTGATCACAATACAGACAGCAAAATGAAAGACCACCTGATAGGGGAATATTTATTGTGAAGGCTCTTCTGAGAGTCCAGATTGCTGAAAGTTCAAATTGTAATGCACCAAGCCAAATTATGCAAGGAATCCCTTGATGTAAGGAAAGGCTCACAGAGCAAGTAGCATTACGGCTCTTGAATATTCCACATCATATTTCAGGTTGATTGGACAGAAAGCATTCCAGAAATAATTGTTGTACCTTATACAGATGTGCTAAGTTCAATGTTTCATGCAGTTTTATTATAAAACTAAAATATTAGTTGCAGTTTTTGCCCATCTTGAAAAATGGTCAGAATTTTATTTTATTGATACAATATAAGTGTCATATCCGGCTCTAGGGAGCCGGGCAATCAGAGCCAGGGGCAAGCCAGTGAGTCGTGATATTTTATTCAGGGTAAAGGGGAAGGGATGAGGAGAGCACAGATACTCATGCAGACGTACACTCACAGGTTGCACAGCGCAGAGGTAAGCAGCTCGTACCGGACGTGGGGGTAACAAGACGTACATACTCACAGCGGGATACAAACACAGGAATGCTGCAAGAGGAGTATAAGCTGACACCAGACGAAGGGGCTTCAGCTTAGCAATGTGTTTATGTCGCAGCCCCGAGTCATCGAGGCTGCTCCTATTTATCCTCATTGGCAGCGCCCCAGCTGATGAAGACTAATTGGCCCCAGCCGTCCATAATGCTGCCAGCTGGGGGCCAGCTGAGACGCTGCTCAATGGGAAGCAGGGATGAGGGAAAACATGGGCCGAGTGCCGAGACGGCATCTCAACCCATGGTGACAGAGCCCCCCCCTCAAGGTCGGGCTCCTGAACGACCAGGAACATCCCAGCCCCCCCCCCCCCCCACCTAGGGTGGGAGGAAGGGAGGCAGACCGGAGGGGAAGAAGCCAAGGGAAGGACAACACCAATGGGGCAATGTAGGGTAGCGGGAAAGAAAAACCCAAATACAATACTGACAAAACAGAATAATTAACCCAGGTATCGATGGGGAGAAGAACTGTGTCAGCACGCCGGTTACATACTACCCAGAGAGTACCAACCATGCGTGACCCAGAGCAAGGAAAAAAGAACCACCAAAAAGGTACAGGGCAAAAAATGCTGAGTACGGTTAAATAAAGGGGAACCTATACACAGCGCTAATTTAAGTACATACACACACAGTCAGCAAGAAAAGTGAGGGTGACTGGAACAAATGACAATTATAGAGCATGGTGTTACGGGAAACAAAGCACATGACACTATAATGAACCAACAGGACAAAAAAGAAATACTGAGTGCAGGCAAAGAAAAACCCACACACACGAATATATAAATACCCAGTCACCTAAAGAAATGAAAGTGACTGGAATAAATGGATAACTGCAGAGCATGGTGTTACGGAAAACAAAACATAACTCTACAATACAAAAAACGAGGCTAAAAACATGGCACAAAAAGTAAAATGCTGAGCATGAGCGATGGAAAACACAGCACTATAAAAACAAATCCACCAACAGGACAAAACATTACACCCGAGTGACCTTAATAACAAAAGAAAAAGTGACACCCGAGGTGAATGGCAGGCAGAGTCCAAAAATAGCCGAGATGGCTCCGGAGATCTCCCCGCCCATTGTCCAGCTGGCGAATCAGGGAAAGAGAAGTGTTCGGACGGCGAACTCTGGACCCAGATCCCAGGAATCCAGTCCACCGGCAGCCGAACCAGGCTGCCCAGAGGGAAACAGACCAGTGGGGGGAACCAGATCACCGAACCGAAAGTTCTGTGGGTCGGGTCGTCGACCCGCATCACTCAACCACCAGGACCGTTGAGACGGGCGAAGGATCAGAGCGGATCCCGGTGGAAGAGGCTCTGGGGAGAGCCGATGACGAGGGCGGCGGGCGTCAGGCCGCAGGAAAACGGCCACCTCCTCACCGGACCTGGACAATACTGGGGCAGCACCCACGTCGGACCCCGATCGGGCCTCAGGCGAACCCACGTTGGACCCCGACTGGGTCTCGGGCGAACCCACGTTGAATACTGCACCAGAACCGACCTCCAACGTTGAACCCGGACCCTCCAGCACCACGAGGAACAGCAACTCCTTGCCGGTGACCCTGGAAGAAGGCTCAGAAGAGAAAACAGAACCGGGATCAGGATCACCGGCAGCGCCAGAACCCGGCGAGACGAGTTCAGACGCAGCGGACGGCTGCACCCGGCTCGTCTCCCCTGGAGATAGGCTGAAGTGCTCGGGGATAAAAAGAGAGAAAAGAAAGGAGAGCACTCGCCTGATCTCGGGTTCTGACGCCGTCCAGGACTGCGAAGATCCAGGATCCGTCGTCAGGAGGTCGTTGTCAGGCTCCCATCTAGCCGCGTCGGGCCCCGCAGCCAGCACGATGGTCAGCGCAGCTTGAGATCCCTCCAGCTCAGGTAACCCCGCCGACGATCCACTCGGCGTGAAGCCAGAAGAATCTCGTCCCGCCGGACCGAACCGCTCCTCCGTGGAGACCCGGGGACGCTCAGTCGTCGGCGTAGACTCCACGCAGCAGTCAGTCCCCCTCCTCCGTCCGCAATGTAGCTGCAGAACCACAGGCCCTCTCCATATCCCACCACGTTGACCCGGAGCCGGGGACCGCTCGGCGGAGAGAGACACAGAGGATGCGGGATTAGGCATACAGGTTACAGCAGGTGGGGAGAGTTCAGGGAGCTGCGAACCCTGAACTTCTCCTCCAGGGATGTGACAGAGCAAATCATTAAGCAGGTGTGAAAAAACAATGACTTGCCTGCCCCCTGGAGGTTGAGTATCGCCTGCTGTAGTGGATTCTGCTTCTTCCTCTCCCCGCCCGGCGATAACGGAGGACCCCCCGGGAGTTAGTCTGAGGATCGCTCGCGTTGTCTCCAGCAGAGAGCTCACCAGGCTGGGATTCCAGGCACACACAGCAGTCAGGAAGCGCGTCGAGGAGGAGGGGAAAACAGCCGGGGTGAGCCAGCCCGAATGTCCAGGAATGACAGCGGGGGAACGAGGCTCAGGGGACGAGGCTGTAGAATCTCCACACTGACGAGGCGAAGGGATGACAGCTGCGTGGGAGGAACGGTCCTGACGATGACCCAGAACTGGATCCGGACGAGGTTCGTGCAGAGGTGACTCGGCGATGTGATGACGACTACTCCCAGGGGACGAAGCGAGGGGGAAACCCAGGATTCGCCGCTCCAGATCGGAGATCGAGACGAGGAAGGCGTCGAGCACGGGAAAGCTTCGTAGCCCTGAAGTCCTCACCATCAATCTCACTGCCGCCGCCACATGCCTGAAGGTGGTGACAGGAAACACAGTAGAGCTCGCGACAGCCACTCGACCCCGGACATAACTGCTGTCAGCTGCGGCTCCTTGAAGGGAATCCCGAGTGACGTGGCGCAGGTAGGGGGAAGTCCTCTGGTTGGCGCGAACTCCCGGACTGGAATGGCGGCAGGAACGGGACTCCGAAGCGGGGAAAGACGTCGCCCACTTCGACTCCCTGCCGGGATTTCCATCCACCCCGTGGAGCTTCTCTCGCTGTGTACCTGCAGCGTCTATCCTGGCACTGTCCTCCAGATGGTACAGAGAGTGAGGGTGACAGTCCAGGAGTTCCTCAGCACGGCCCGGATGCCAGTGTCTCGCGTTGGAGGCGTCGTGCAGGGTGAAGAACGTCCCGTCGACAGCCTCCGAGATGGACCTCAGCTCGTCGCCCTGGCGCCGGAAGTGACTCCTGGGAAACGGCATGCTAGCAGCGCTGACACCCGGACAGAAAGGTACATTTCCACAGCGACTCACGGCCGCCGGCAACTCTTCTGGCTGCGACATACTGTCATATCCGGATCTAGGGAGCCGGGCAATCAGAGCCAGGGGCAAGCCAGTGAGTCGTGATATTTTATTCAGGGTAAAGGGGAAGGGATGAGGAGAGCACAGATACTCATGCAGACGTACACTCACAGGTTGCACAGCGCAGAGGTAAGCAGCTCGTACCGGACGTGGGGGTAACAAGACGTACATACTCACAGCGGGATACAAACACAGGAATGCTGCAAGAGGAGTATAAGCTGACACCAGACGAAGGGGCTTCAGCTTAGCAATGTGTTTATGTCGCAGCCCCGAGTCATCGAGGCTGCTCCTATTTATCCTCATTGGCAGCGCCCCAGCTGATGAAGACTAATTGGCCCCAGCCGTCCATAATGCTGCCAGCTGGGGGCCAGCTGAGACGCTGCTCAATGGGAAGCAGGGATGAGGGAAAACATGGGCCGAGTGCCGAGACGGCATCTCAACCCATGGTGACAATAAGGCTGGAAGATACTACATAGAATATTACAGTCGACCGTCCTCAGCTCTAAAATCGCATTTCCATCGAATGTGGTTGTGTTCAGTTATGGCTGTGATGCAGTTTGAGCCTAGTGGAAGTCCTCACCGACTGTGTTTGTGCTTTAAAGTGCCATGGAACGTAACAAAGTTTGCATGACAAAAGTCACGTGATCGAGAATTTTCATGATGACAGTAAGGCAGCAACACAACAGCTAGCTTACTTGGCAAAAAAAGTTTTTGTTCTTAATAATAAGTAAGAAACCTGTCAACTGTAATCTATGAAGTGTTTATATATTATGTCAGACTTTTGTGCTCTCAGATACAGTGGTGGAGGAGTAGAAATTAGAAATTTTACTTTAGTGGAAGTACAAATAATGGAAGAAAACATCCTATACTAAAGGCACATGTATTTAAAAGCAAATAATGTGATTACGTGATCTCTTGTTCTGTCAATCTCTTGTGTTACTGTTCTTGTGTGATCTTGTCATGCAAACCTTGTTGTGGTCCGTGCCACTTCCAAGCACAAATACAGTTGATGAGTATTGCTGCAAGGCTCAAACTGCATCACACCCATAACGCAGTCAGCCAAAATGAGGTTTTAGTGATCCATTTTGCCAAGCTGGATCTGTGACGCAATGCACCATAGCTGATGGAAAGATGAGCATTGTTGCGATTTGCGGACGATCTGCATCACAGCCATAACTGAACACAACCACAGTCACTGGAAATTGGGCCATTGATGCCTATGGGGAGTGGGCCTACAACCATGATAATATTTTACTCACATATTGTTTATTGAATTGTGATTTCCTTTTTTTTATTAACCATTACCTGAAGGATAATAGGGTACTACCAGAATGAACAAGACAACATCATCAGTCATAACAGTAAATGTGAAATGTGAACAATGATCGGCTTAAGCCACACAAGAAACCAGCGTACTGACATCTATATCAACACCTACCTTAGGAACACAAAAACTTGCAAAAGAATTTACACTGGCTTTTCAAAGTGAAGCCGTAGATTCATCTACAAAAATTTTGGATGAGTTGCAATTTTGGTGATGTCAAGGCCATAGTTTCTTTTTCCAAAAACTGTGTGAATGTGATAAATCAAGAAGGAGGACACTGAGGCTTATCAATCCAATACTATTGGTATACCAGCTGAAAATCTCAAATGAGTTTGAGTTTTGGGAGCCTTAATATTAATGTCAATTCTGGAAAAAGGGATAGCTCAAGAGAAAGATGCATAGGATTTTTAATTCCATAATATAGGTGTATCTAATAAAATTTGGGGCAAATTTGAATTTTGACAACCTTGGTCAAAAGTCAGTTTTTTGAAAATCTTACCATGATAAGTTAACATGGAAGTAAGTCACTTAAGATTTTCAAATCAATACCATAGGTACAGTCTCTAAAATCTTGGACAGTCAAGGTCAGATGTCATTTTTTCTGAAAAACTCATGAACAGAGTACCTCACAATTGCCTTTATCTCTCAGCCTTAAGGCCCTGTCACACCTAGATGATTTAGGCAGTGCTTGCCAAACGTATGAAAAATTTGGAGAATACGCTGGTGTACGTGGAATCAGTTACGGATAAGTTTTGCATAAGTTAAGATCACACTGAAGAATGCTGGTATACAGATGTGTACAACGAGCTCCTCTTCCAGCGTATCCAGCGTATGGCTGAAACATCCTGCATAAGCGGGGCACAAGTTGTAGGGAAGTTATGCGTTCATTTACGCACGTTACTTGTAAGTGACTCACGAATTACTCATAAGTCAAAATACGTTGCGATACAGTAAATGTCTAGCGTACCCAAAACTTACTTCTAACATATGAGTAGCGCTCTTTGAATCTATGTGTAACTGACTGAACAGCTTTCTAACTTACAGCTACCCTATAATAGCGCATTTGCAGTGTTCACAGAAAAAAAACATAAAAAGCTCAGCTGCTGCCTACAGCGCGTGCGCGCGCACAAACACACACACACACACACACACACACACACACACACACACACACACACACACACTTTTTCTTATAACAGGAGCTGTCGGGATGTGTCCGTGCACTTTCAAGCTACAGGATAAAGATCCAAATCGCTGTTTAACCCTCCTTGTCATGTACCTGTGACTGCAGTCTGTACCATCAGCTGCCCAGTGCTGTTCTGATAGATATGCCAAAATGTCAGAACACCAGTTGAGGTGGATCCAATCAGCTGATCGCCCGAAGCACAGAGCTCAGCTGTTTTCCATGATAAATTCCACTTTTCTGTCCCTTGGCTGCAGGTCCCAGCAAAAGCAAACGCCATGCATTACCTTGGTTTTTTTTTTCACTTTATTGAAAATAAACTTTTTTTTATCACTATCAGTTTGCATGCCTTTGGAGCCAGGTTGTGACAACTGTGGTCTGATGTTCCTGACGTGTCACATCACTTATTTTAAGCAGCGTGACTGACCTGACAGATTTGACAGCTCTGCCAGGTCGGTCATCCCCCCCCCCCCCCCCCCCCCCGTGGTCAGGAGGCAACGGCAGTTTGGCATGACCACGCTATGCAGAAGCTAGGATAAGCTATGCATAAATTAGACTATTGTTGTGCATAAGTTGTGAATGCCAGCAACATGCTAAGCATTCGTTGGTTTAAGTTATTTATAAGTTATGGAAATATTCTACATAAGTTACTAATATGTTATGTATATGCCAGCTCGTTATGGATAGGCGATGCATACAGCCAAAAGTGAAAATTTCGGCATATGCCAGCATTTTAGACCAATTTTTATATGTTTGACAAACGCTGCCTAAATCGTCAAGGTGTGACAAGGCCTTTAAGTTGCATATAACCATTTCCTTCTATTTATTCTTTAAATGGGTAAGAACTCTTTCCTTCTGTGTTTTCCCCTCTCTTAGGGAGTGATGCAAGGCTTGGTCAGTCTCCTGGGGTTCTGGAGCACTGGGAGTCCATTGAAATGCAGCCCAAAGAATAGTTTATTATGCTTTTTATACAAACAAATCAGGGTGGGCATGATCAAAACAACAAATCAAACCACCAAAAAAACTCTACTGATGTACTTCCCATGTAAGCCCCCAAAATTACGGGGACGTAACCTGATTCTAACATAAACAGGAAAGAACAGAATCACAAAAGTAACCTTTTGAAACACAAATCCCGTTCATTCATCTGGTCAACGGTATTATGTTTCATGTTACTCTCCTCATGCAAATCAGATGACAAATCTGTGGTCTTAATCTGAACACAGGGCAGTGTGGTCTGGTTGGGAGTTGTTCTTAAAATACAGACACTAGGGCTGCACAATATTAGGAAAACGTGATATGTGATGTTGAATATTGTGATAACTACACGACATATATATGTATATATATATATACATATATATGTATATTTATATACAGTATATATATATATATATATATATATATATATATATATACACACTACCGTTCAAAAGTTTGGGGTCACCCAGACAATTATTTTGTGTTTTCCATGAAAAGTCACACTTATTTACCACCATGAGTTGTAAAATGAATAGAAAATATAGTCAAGACATTGACAAGGTTAGAAATAATGATTTGTATTTGAAATAATAATTTTTTCCTTCAAACTTTGCTTTTGTCAAAGAATCCTTCATTTGCAGCAATTACAGCATTGCAGACCTAACATGATTGCACAAGGGTTTTCTAATCATCCATTAGCCTTCTGACGCAATGAGCAAACACATTGTACCATTAGAACACAGGAGTGATAGTTGCTGGAAATGGGTCTCTATACACCTATGTAGATATTGCACCAAAAACCAGACATTTGCAGCTAGAATAGTCATTTACCACATTAGCAATGTATAGAGTGTATTTCTGATTAGTTTAAAGTTATCTTCATTGAAAAAAAGTGCTTTTCTTTCAAAAATAAGGAAATTTCTAAGTGACCCCAAACTTTTGAACGGTAGTGTATATTTATAAGAAGAATTTATAAGAAGGTAGAAAATGACAAGATAGTCACTAATTTACAAGGAAAAAGGTTGAAAATTTAGGAGAAAAAATGTTGCTAATTTAGGAGAAAAAGGTTGCAAACTTGCATGAAAAAAGTCAATATTTCATGAGGAAAAAAAACCCACAAATTTACCAGATTACCAGAAAAATGATGCAAATTTCCAAGAAAAAAATTGCTAATTTACAGGAAAGTTGCAGTTTGAGAAAGTCACTCATTTACAAGGAAAAAAGTCAGAATGATGAGAGAACAAGTTGCTAATTTATGACAAAAAGGTTGCAAATTTACAGTCACTAATTTATGAGAAAAAAGCAAAACATTTATGAAAAAGGTCACTAATTTACCAGAAATATGGTACAGAATTACAAGAAAAAATTTAATTTATGAGAAAAAAATGTGAATTTTCGTGAAAAAGTTACTAATTTTAAAACAGTTTAAAACTTACAAGAAAAAGGTTGCAAATTAGCCAGAAATTGGTTGATTTTTTTGCCCCTCATTGATTGTCACCTTATCGTAGTGGGGGGTTTGCGTGCCCTAGTGATCCCAGGAGCTATGTTGTCCGGGGCAATTTGCCTCTGGTAGGGTCACCCAAGACAAACTGGTCCTGGGTGAGGGGCCAGACTAAGAACGATCCAACAGACTCTCATGATGAATGCTAGAACAAGGATTCAGGTTCAGGTTACTTTATTTGTACCCGTAGGTAGATTTGTTTTGCAGTCTGGTGACGTCCATATTTACAAGCCACAAATTACATTCAATATAGACACAAACACAGGCACACATGAAATTGACTATGAACATGATAAAAATACTCAAGGCTCCATCAATCAGGGTATAAAAAGACAAAGAGATGAGAGAAAAACCAGAGGTAAGAGAGAAGAGTCATATTAAAAGTTAAAAACTAGTCAAAGAGGTTAAAAACTCAAAGGTCTAAAACTCAATAAAATATTTAGAACCCAAGTAACATCCTACAAAAATAAGTAAATATAAAATGGAGTTAATAAATAGGTACCTAAATTCAACTTGTTCAACTCTTTGACAGCAGCAGGAACAAAGCTGTTTTTGTAGCGCTGAGTTTTACTTTTTGGGACAGCAAACCTCCGTCTTGAGGGAAGAAGCTGAAAGTTGCAGTGCAAAGGGTGGGAGTCATCATTTAAAATGGAGGTAGCCATCCTCTGTACTTGTCTGGTGTACAGGGATGTCAGGCTCAGCTGTGACTCACCAAGCAAACGACTGGACCATCTAACTACCTGATCCAAGGATTTCCTCTGTTTCAGTTTTATCTGACCAAACCATGACACTAAAGAAAAGGATAAAACAGATTCAATAAAAGCCCGATAAAACATTGTCATTATGGTTTGATCAATTTGGAAGTGTGCAAGTTTTCTCAAGCAATGCAAATGTTGCTGACCTTTTTTGCACACCCTTTCACAGTTCTCTTCAAAGTTTAAATTACTATCAATAATCGTCTCAAGATATTTGTAGGATTGTACACATTCGATGGTCTGGCCTTTTAGTACGGTGACTTTGTGCCTGGGAGTTTTCCTCCTAAAGTTAATAATCATGTCTTTAGTTTTTGTCGTATTCAGCTGCAGGTAGGAATCCTCACACCAGTGAACAAAATCATCAACTACTGGGCCGTGGCCACTCTCACCATCCTGGAGGAGACTGGCAATAACTGAATCATCAGCATACTTTATAATGTGTCTGTTGTCATGTCTGCTCTGACACATGTTTGTGTACAGGATGAAGAGTAGTGGTGACAACACACACCCCTGAGGAGAGCCAGTAGAAGAACATTTTAGGTCAGACAATGTACCATTGACCCTTACTCTCTGCATCCTGTTGGTTAAGAAATCCAGAATCCAACCCACCAGATTATTGCTCAAATCAAATTGTTGCAGGAGCCTTTCAACTAAGATATGAGGTTGGATTGTATTAAAGGCGGAGGAAAAGTCCACAAATAAAAGCCTGGCATGTGTCCCATTCGGATACACTGTATGTCGCCCGGTATGGGGTTACCGGGGCCCCACCCTAGAGCCAGGCTTGGGGGAGGGGGGGGGCTCGATGGCTAGCATCGGGTGGCCCATGGGACCTGGCCAGGCTCAGCCCGAAGGAACTACATGGGTCCGCCCTCCAGTGGGCTCACCACCAGCAGGAGGGACCATAGGGGTCTGGTGCTATGTGGATCAGGTGGCGGTCAAAGGCGGAGACCTTGGCGGTCTGATCCCAAGCTTCCTAAACTGACTTTTGGGACGTGGAATGTCTCCTCTCTGGTGGGGAAGGAGCCTGAGCTGGTGCATGAGGTTGAGAGATACCGGCGAGATATAGTTGGCCTCACTTCAACACACAGCTCTGGTTCCGGAACCAGTCTCTTGGAGGGGGGCTGGAGCTTGGCCTACTCTGGAGTTGCCCCGGGCGAGAGGCAATGAGCAGGGGTGGGTATTCTTGTATCCCCCCACCTTGCTGCCTCTATATTGGGAGTTTTCCCCGGTGGACGAAAAGGTTGTTTACCCTGCACCTTTGGGTTGGGAAATGGGTCCTGACCATCATTTGTGCCTATGCACCAAGTGATGGTTCAGAGTACCCACCCATTTTGGAATCTCTGACCGGGGTGCTGGAGAGTGCTTCTCTTAGATGCTCCATTGTCCTACTGGGGGACTTCAATGCGCACGTGGGCAACGACAGTGAAACCTGGAGGAGGGGTGATTGGGAGGAACGGCCTGCGCGATCTGAACCCGGGTGGTGTTCAGTTATTGGACTTCTGTGCTAACCACAGTTTGTCTATAACGAACACCATGTTTAAGCATAAGGGTGTCCGTATGTGCACCTGGCACCAGGACACCCTAGGTCGCAGGTCGATGATCGATTTTATTATCGTGTCATCAGACCTGCAACCGTATGTCTTGGACGCTCGGGTAAAGAGAGGTGCAAAGCTGTCAACTGACCACCACCTGGTGGTGAGTTGAATCCGATTGCAGGGGAGGATGCCATTCAGACCTGGTAGTGTCATGGTCCGCTCTGCTCATTATCCGCAGTTGCACGCACACCTGATCCTCATTAGGCTGGGCCTATATCTTCCACGCTGCCCGGAGTGGCAGTGCGGAGATGTCTCACTGTGCTCCAGGAGAGCTTCATCGGCGAATCGTCTCAGGTACCAAAGCCACAGCCGAGCCAGCTCTCACCTGCACTGGGAAGATCCAACCTAACCCACCACGTAAGCACCATTGCCAACTTACCTCTTTCTACTAGTCCCCTGTGCACAGGCGGAGTCCGTGGTGGCGGAGTCTCTTTCACTTTCTCCCAGGCGGCGGACTTAGCAGCTCCTTCTCCTCACCACCAACCTCTACACTCTCCTGTCGGGACTATACCACCGTCTGAAGAGGACTGCCTCCCTGGCCACGGCCGTAACGGCGAACCAGAGAACTTCACCATCTGTTCCCACAGTAAGCCACACGGTAGCTGTTTAACTCCAGTCGTGACGCTCAGTAACCACCTCTCTCTGTGTGTCTCCAGGGTTGCCAGGCTGAACGGTGTCTCGCTCAGTTCCCGGCAGTTCCAGCCTGCACTCACACCACAATTCATTCACATTGTTGTTAATAAACTTTATTGTATCAATTTGAAGTCTGTGCCTTATCACTGGGTCAACAACCATGTCAGTACATCTCCGCCACAACGACCCAGCTGACAGAGGTTTGGTACGCCGTGTCAGCCGCATGGAGAATCAAATTGATCAATTGGTTTATCAGCAGCAGACCATTCTAAACCAGCTAACTCGTGTCACAGATCGGTTGGATAGACTAACTAATTCTCAGCCCTTTTGTCAGTCCTTACCTGTTGCCAGCAGCTCCTTGACTCCCGCTAGCATTCCAGCTAGCCAGCTCAGGCAGAGTCCTCCTGTTTGGCTTACTCCCGTACCAACTCCCAGCCGTTTCAACGGCAAGTTGGGTGAAGCCAGGGGGTTCGTTATGCAATGTGAGGTGGTGTTTCAGCGGGTGCCAGAGGACTTCCCTTCCGACCATAGTAAGATCGGTTATGTTATTAATCTGTTGGAGGTGAGAGCACTAGCTTGGGCCTATGCGGTAATGGCTAGGTCAAATTATGCTAGTCTCACTTTTGGCCAATTCATTAGTGAATTTAATGAAGTGTTTGATCATTCTGATCGAGATAGCGTTCTCACCACCTGCATATTAAATCTAAGGCAGGGGGCTAGGGCGGTGGCAGATTATGCCGTAGACTTCCGGGTGGCGGCTACTGAAGTAGGTTGGGAGGACGCTTCTCTTTGCTGTATTTTCATCAGGAGCCTCAGTGCTAGCCTTGGGGATGAGTTAGCTCCTTTAGAGAAACCAGCTAGGTTATCCGAGCTCATTTCTCTGGCCATTAGTCTGGATAATAGACTGAGGGAGCGAGCGGGGGAACGTAGGTCCTATGGATGGTCTGGGGAACCGTCTCGCCATTCCCCTCAGTCCTCAATATTGGCTTTACTGTCCTCTGAACCCTCAGTGCCTGTGGAGCCTATGACGGTGGGACATTCTAGGCCAGGGGTGTCAAACTCATTCCATGGAGGGCCAAGACCCTGCAGGTTTTACCTCCACCCAGTGTCTTCAACAGTTTATTTCACTGAATTTCTTCCCACTGATTGCTGATCAATGAAAACACCTGCTGAAGACACTGGGTGGAGGTAAAACCTGCAGGGTCTTTGCCCTCCATGGAATGAGTTTGACACCCCTGTTCTAGGCTATCTGCGGCGGAGAAACAGCGTCACCGCGAGCTTGGGTTGTGCCTGTATTGCGGGAGCGGGGAGCATGAGGTCGGGTCGTGTCAGCTTCGGCCAAAAGGGGGAGTCCGTGCGTCAGAGTAGGGGGACTCACGGACTTACCCCGGTCTAATCCCCTATCCAGTTTGCATCTTTCCATTAGATTCATACACAAACACACAGAGATACCTACACAGGCCTTAATCGACTCCGGGGCTGAGCAAAGCTTTATGTCTAGAGACCTGGCAACCCGTTTGGGCCTTCACTGCATCCCCCTTGAGTCTCCTCTCCGGCTGATTGCGTTGTCTAACGCCCCCATGGCTACAGTATCCCACCAGACAGCTCCAGTCTCCATTATAGTATCTGGTAATCATCGAGAGGAACTGTCCTTCTTTGTGTTGCCCGTCTCGACGTCTCTGGTCATCCTGGGCTACCCCTGGCTACGCCTCCATAACTCGATGATTGATTGGAGTGCCGGTAGTATTAAATCATGGAGTTCATTTTGTCTCAGCGCCTGTCTGCAGTCAGCGGCGTGCTCACCTTCAGTGACCCAAGGGGCTCCCTCCGATTCCCCTCCCGACTTGTCTAAGGTGCCTCCTGAATATCATGATCTCGGTGCCGTGTTCAGCAAGTCCCGGGCCCTGTCCCTTCCCCCCCACCGACCGTATGATTTTGCCATCAACCTCCATCCGGGGGCTCCTCTCTCTCCCGTCTAGCCGGCTGTATAGCCTTTCCCCGCCAGAGCGGGTGGCTATGGACACGTACATCAAGGAGTCCCTGAGCTCAGGCATCATTCGCCCGTCCTCTTCAGCGGTGGGGGCGGGGTTCTTCTTTGTGGGAAAAAAGGACGGCTCATTGAGACCATGCATCCATTTCAGGGAGTTGAATAATATTACTATCAAGGATAAGTACACCCTCCCGTTGCTTAATTCTGCCTTTGACTCTCTCCAGGGGGCTTCCTGCTTTACCAAGTTGGATCTGCGCAACTCTTACCATCTGGTGTGGAGCCGCGAGGGGGACGAGTGGAAGACAGGTTTCCGTACCCCTAGTGGTCACTTTGAATATCTGGTGATGCCATTTGGTCTGACCAGTGCACCTGCTGTGTTTCAGTGGCTCATCAATGATGTTCTGAGGGATTTTCTGAACGTGTTTGTGTTCGTTTACCTGGATGACATTCTGATCTTTTCC
This sequence comes from Pholidichthys leucotaenia, assembly GCA_020510985.1. NCBI lineage: Eukaryota > Metazoa > Chordata > Actinopteri > Cichliformes > Pholidichthyidae > Pholidichthys > Pholidichthys leucotaenia. The sequence continues at coordinate 68,617,323 of CM035849.1, read as the reverse complement.
CATTCCTTAGAGGAGCACCAGGTACACGTGAGACGTGTTCTTCAGCGGCTATTGGAGAACCAGTTATTCGTCAAGGCTGAGAAATGTGAGTTTCATACGTCCAAGACGTCCTTCCTGGGCTTCATTATTTCTCATAAGGAGATCCTTCCAGACCCGGGCAAAATTAAAGCGATGGTGGAGTGGCCGGTCCCGTCCTCAAGGAAACGGCTCCAGCAGTTCCTGGGATTTGCTAATTTCTACCGCCGATTCATAAAGAACTACAGCAGCCTGACCCTTCCCCTGACGTGCCTTACATCCACGAAGGTTCCCTTCGGGTGGTCAGAGGAGGCGGCGGCGGCCTTTGCGGACCTGAAGAAGCAATTCTGTGATTCGCCGATCCTGGTGCAGGTGGATCCCAGCCTGCAGTGCCTCGTGGAGGTGGACGCCTCAGATTCTGGTGTGGGGGCGGTCCTTTCTCACCGTTCTCTGACGGATGGGAAGGTCCGGCCTTGTGCCTTTTTCTCCAAGCGACTATCTCCGGCGGAGCGGAATTATAGCATCGGTGACAGGGAGTTGCTGGCCGTCAAACTGGCTCTGGAGGAGTGGCGCCATTGGCTGGAGGGGTCCTCGCAGCCGTTCGTGGTTTGGACAGACATCGCAATTTAGAGTAACTTAGGATGGCCAAGCGCCTGAATGCCCGTCAAGCCCGCTGGTCTCTCTTCTTTAGTTGATTCGACTTTACTATCACTTAGCGCCCTGGGTCCAAGAATACTAAACCGGACGCTCTCTCCAGGCAATTTGCCACGGACACCCTGGAGGCTGAAGACCATCCCATCCTCCCTACCTCCTGTGTCGTGGGCACCCTCTCGTGGGGGATTAAGGAGAGGGTCCCGAGGGCCCAGGAGTCGGAGAGGGACCCGGGTGGGGGGCCAGCGGGGAAGCTGTTTGTGCCATCGGCCGTCCGGGGTGATGTCATCCAATGGGCCCACACATCCAAGTTTGCCTGCCATCCTGGAAGACGACGCACGGAGGAGTTGTTGCAACGCTCGTTCTGGTGGCCCTCTCTTCAAAAGGATGTCGGGGAGTACATACGGGCCTGTCCCCAGTGTGCCACCAGGAAGTCCCCATTGTCCCCACTGGCAGGGTTGCTCCACCCCCTTCCGGTTCCTGGCAGACCCTAACTAACTAACTAACTAACCTGCACTTATATAGCGCCTTTCTAGTCACAAAGACCACTCAAAGCGCTTTCATTAATACTAACCCTCTATTCTAAGGGCCTATAGGAAACAAATATCTAGGGACAATTTAGAACAGCCAATTAACCTAACATGCATGTTTTTGGCATGTGGGAGGAAACCGGAGAAATCCCGGAGTAAACCCACGCAACACGGGGAGAACATGCAAACTCCACACAGATCACTGTTGGTCGGGGGCTGGGATCGAACCCACGATCCCACAATCCCCACAATCCCCCGGCCAAGGGTAAACTGTGCTGCCGCAGTGCTAACCACTGCGCCACCGTGCAGCCCATGTGGTCTGCACGGTGCATGCAGTCCCATGTGGCGTTGGACTTTGTTACCGGCCTCCCTCCTTCCAACAATCACACCGTGGTTCTCACCCTTGTGGACAGATTCTCCAAGGTGGCCCATTTTGTTCCTCTTCCGGGTCTGCCTACGGCAAAGGAGACAGCTGACCTGTTGGTCCAACATGTGGTGAGACTTCATGGGATCCCCACGGACATCGTCTCGGACGGGGGGCCCCAATTTATTTCCCAGGTGTAGAGGTCTTTTTGCAATGCCCTTGGAGCCAAGGTAAGCTTGTCATCTGGATACCATCCACAGTCCAATGGCCAGTGCGAACGTGCCAACCAGTAGCTGGAGGCGGCGCTGCGGTGTGTGGCTTCTTCCAATTCAACGGCATGGAGTTCCTTCCTACCATGGATCGAGTACGCCCACAATTCGACAGTCTCTTCTTGCATAGGTATGTCCCCGTTTCAAGCCTCTCTTGGGCATTCTCCCTCTTTGTTTCCCGAGGAGGAGGGCAACATCGCCGTGCCATCTGTGCGGGCACACATGAGATGCTGTCGTCATCTATGGAGGGCAACTCGGGCCGCGCTACATCATACAGCCGAACGCAATACTGCTGTGGCAAATCATTATAGGACCCCAGCTCCGGCGTACCAGGTGGGTCAGCAGGTTTGGCTGTCTACAAAGAACATTAATCTGAAGGCTGAGCGCAGGAAGCTGCAGCAGCGGTTTACTGGGCCGTTCGCCATCTCTCGCATCATCAACCCTGTGTTGGTACGGTTGGATCTCTCCCCCCCCCGTTCTGCATATGTCCCACATTTCATGTGTCGCAAGTTAAACCTGTGTCGTCTAGCCCCCTGTACTCTCCTCCCAGGTTGCCACCGCCCCCCAGGATGATCAGAATCAGAATCAGAATCAGAATCAGAATCAGGTTTATTGCCATTGTTCATGTGATACACAAACTAGGAATTTGTCTCGGTGCCATGCTGCAACATTAAAAACATAATGAGAAAAAGGGATAAACTAAAAAACTAAAGGACTAGAAACGTGCAATAAGTGTAGAAAAATAAGTAATAATAAGTAATAATAATAATAATACTAGTAATAATGAGTAGTACTAGTCAAGGCAGTTTAAAAAATTAGCATGTAGCAGATAATGTGAAGTACCACATAGTGCAGTCAATAATGCAACAGAAAAACAGTGATGAATGACATGAGTCTGGTTGAGCTGCTGTACATAGTGCACGAGAGTCAAAAGTCACTTAGTGTTCAGCAGATCAATGGCAGCCCGGCGTGGAGTGTGACTGCTATCCTGGATATCCACCGCCGGGGCCGTGGGCTGCAATACCTGGTGGACTGGGAGGGCTATGGTCCAGAGGCCAGGTCCTGGGTGCGTCCTGCCTGTGTGCTTGATAAAGATCTCATCAGGGAGTTCCATCAGACGCATCCAGGTAGGCTGGAATGACCGCCAAGAGGCACTCATTGGGGGGGAGTACTGTCATGATCCACTCTGCTCATTATCCGCAGTTGCACGCACACCTGATCCTCATTAGGCTGGGCCTATATCTTCCACGCTGCCCGGAGTGGTAGTGCGGAGATGTCTCACTGCACTCCAGGAGAGCTTCATCGCTGAATCGTCTCAGCTACCACAGCCACAGGTGAGCCAGCCCTCACCTGCGCTGGGAAGATCCAATCTAACCCACCACGTAAGCGCCATTGCCAATTTACCTCTTTCTACTAGTCCCCTGTGCACAGGCGGAGTCTGTGGCGGCAGAGTCTCTTTCTCTTTCTCCCGGGCGGCGGACTTACCAGCTCCTTCTCCTCACCACCAACCTCTACACTCTCCTGTCGGGACTATACCACCGTCTGAAGAGCACTGTCTCCCTGGCCACGGCCATAACGGCAAACCGGAGAACTTCACCATCTGTTCCCACAGTTAGCCACACGGTAACTGTTTAACTCCAGTCATGACGCTCAATAACCACCTCTCTCTGTGTGTGTCCAGGGTTGCCAGGCCAAACGGTGTCTCGCTCAGTTCCCGGCAGTTCCAGCCTGCACTCACACCACAATTCGCTCACATTGTTGTTAATAAACTTTATTGCATCAATTTGGAGTCTGTGCCTCATCAATGGGTCAACAACCATATCAGGTAGATCCAAACGCATAGTGAGGGTGTGCTGGGAATGTCTGGCTGAGGCCCCTGTCCAGGAGGTCTTCAACTCTCACCTCCGGAAGAACTTCAGTCACATTCCGAGGGAGTCTGGAGACATGGAGTCTGAATGGGCCATGTTCTCCACCTTCATTGTTGAAGCAGCTGCCCAGAGCTGCGGCCACAAGGTCTTTGGGACATCTCGTGGTGGCAACCCCCGAACCAAGTGGTGGACACCAGTGATGAGGGGGGCCATTAAGCTGAAGAAGGAGTCCTATCAAGCTTGATTGGCTTGTGGGACTCCCGAAGCAGCTGAGGTGTACCGGCAGGCCAAGCAGAGTGCAGCTCGGGTGGTTGGTGAAGCAAAAACTCGGGTATGGGAGGAGTTCGGTGAAGCCATGGAAGAAGACTTTCAGTTGGCCTCGAAGAGATTCTGGCAAGCTGTCCGGCGGCTCAGAAGGGGGAAGCAGCTCCCTGTTCACACTGTGTATGGTGTGGATGGGGCACTGCTTACTTTAACTGGGGATATCGTCGGGCGGTGGAAGGGATTCTTCAAGGATCTCCTCAATCCCACTGACACACCATCCACAGATGAAGCAGGGCTTGTGGACGAGGGGGACGACTCGCCTATCACAGGGGCTGAGGTTGCCAAGGTGGTTAAAAATCTCTTCGGTGGCCGGGCCCCGGGGGTGGACGAGATTCACCCCGAGTACCTCAAAGCCCTGGATGTTGTAGGGCTGTCATGGTTGACACGCCTCTGCAACATTGCGTGGAGATCAAGGGCAGTGCCTTTGGCATGGCAAACCATGGTGGTGGTTCCTCTCTTCAAAAAAGGGGACCGGAGGGTGTGCTCCAACTTTAGAGGGATCACACTCCTCAGCCTGGCAGGGAAGGTCTATGCCAAGGTACTGGAGAGGAGAGTCTGGCCGTTGGTCGAACCTCGGATTCAGGAGGAGCAATGTTGTTTTTGTCCTGGCCATGGCACATCGGACCAGCTCTTGAGTTTGCCCAACCAGTTTACATGTGTTTTGTGGACTTGGAGAAGGCATTCGAACACGTTCTTCGTGGTTTTTTGTGGGGGGGTCCTTCGGGAGTATGGGGTATTGGGCTTGTTGTTACAAGCTATTTGGTCTCTGTACAGCCATTGTGAGAGTTTGGTTCGTATTGCCAACACTCGGTCAGACTCATTCCCAGTGAGACTTGGAGTCCGCCAGGGCTGCCCTTTGTCACTGATCCTGTTCATAATTTTTATGGACAGGATTTCTAGGCGCAGCCAGGGAACAGAGGGTGCCATGCTTGGTGACCACAGGTTCTTGTCTCTGTTGTTTGCAGATGATGTTGTCCTGTTGGCTTCATCCAGCAATGACCTACAGGTCTTACTGGGATGGTTTTCCGCTGAGTGTGAAGCAGCTGGGATGAAAATCAGTACCTCCAAGTCCGAGTCCATGGTCCTCAGCCAGAAAAAGGTGGATTGTCCTCTCTGGGTTTGGGACAAGCTCCTGCCCCAAGTGGAGGAGTTGAAGTATCTTGGGGTCTTATTCACGAGTGAGGGGAGAATGGAGCGAGCGATTGACAGACGGATCGGAGCAGCATCTGCAGTGATGCAGACGTTGTACCAGTCTGTTGTGGTGAAGAGGGAGCTAAGCTCTATGGCAAAGCTGTCGATTTACCAGTCAGTCTACGTTCCTACCCTCACCTATGGTCATGATCTTTGGGTAATGACCGAAAGAACGAGATTGCGGATACAAGCAGCTGAAATGAGCTTTCTTCATAGGAGTGCTGGACTCATCCTCAGAGATAGGGTGAGGAGCTCAGTCAACCGGGACTATATGCCTCTACACGGTTTGACACGGTTTGACACGGTTTTGTTTCCATTACAGCATAGTCCCGCTTGGGGTAGGTGGGATTTTTGTACAACAAGGCGGCGCCACACTCCCGAAACGTAAAACACGCGACACAACAAAAATACAAGATGGCAGCTTACGAGGTGTCTGCTCGGTCTCTGGCTTTTGTCAGAGCAAAGGCAAAAAATGAGAGCCAAACAAGGGTACAGGCAGCAAGGCGAAAGACTCTGGTAAAGTACTGGAGCGTTTAGGAAGCCATAGAACCGAAGACGTGAGGATATGAACTAGACCACATATGACGGTAAGCTAATGATTGCCTATACTAGTTTGCTTTCAGTCCGCCGTACTACATTGTAATGTCTGCAAGTTATCGCTATTAGGTACTAAAATATGTATGCGGTGTGTGAGTTTCAGATGGCTCTGTTGTTGGAAAGTTGCCGCTTCAAACTGTCGGTCTGGCATTCAACACAGCCTGTCACTGATGTCACCCCAGCTTCACAAACCATCAGTGGTTATAGAACTTAAGAATGTCTGTAGAAATGTGTAGCTTCCTGTGCAACAAATTGCTCTGATTTGTGTGAAAATCATGGACAGACTGTTGAGACATCATGGGATGTACCTGCTCCAGCAGCACTGAGTGTCATGGCAAAAGCTGTTCAGCTGCCAAAACTTGATCGCCAGGTTGTAGTTATGGAGTTTTATATATATATATATATACAGTATATATATATACAGTATATATATATATATATATATATATATATATATATATATATATATATATATATATATATATATATATACATTTTTTACATACATTTTTTTGTGTATATATAATATCAATAAGTGTATATTAACCCTATAAAGAAGAAGGAGAAGGAGTCCTATCAAGCTTGGTTGGCTTGTGGGACTCCCGAAGCAGCTGAGGTGTACCGGCAGGCCAAGCGGAGTGCAGCTCGGGTGGTTGCTGAAGCAAAAACCCGGGTATGGGAGGAGTTCGGTGAGGCCATGGAACAAGACTTTCGGTCGGCTTCAAAGAGATTCTGGCAAACTGTTCGGCGGCTCAGGAGGGGAAAGCAGCTCCCCGTCCACACTGTGTATGGTGCGGATGGGACACTGTTGACTTCAACTGGGGATATCGTCGGGCGGTGGAAGGAATACTTCGAGGATCTCCTCAATCCCACTGATACGCCTTCCACAGAGGAAGCAGGGTTTGGGGACGAGGGGGATGACTCGCCTATCACAGGGGCTGAGGTCGCCAAGGTGGTTAAAAATCTCCTTGGTGGCCGGGCCCCGGGGGTGGACGAGATTCGCCCCGAGTACCTCAAGGCCCTGGATGTTGTTGGGTTGTCATGGTTGACACGCCTCTGCAACATTGCGTGGAGGTCGGGGGCAGTGCCTTTGGCATGGCAAACCGGGGTGGTGGTTCCTCTCTTCAAAAAAGGGGACCGGAGGGTGTGCTCCAACTTTAGAGGGATCACACTCCTCAGCCTCCCTGGGAAGGTCTATGCCAAGGTACTGGAGAGGAGAGTCCGGCCGTTGGTCGAACCTCGGATTCAGGAGGAGCAATGTGGTTTTCGTCCTGGCCGTGGCACATCGGACCAGCTCTTTACCCTCTCGAGAATTCTTGAGGGTTCGTGGGAGTTTGCCCAACCAGTTTACATGTGTTTTGTGGACTTGGAGAAGGCATTTGACCGCGTCCCTCGTGGATTTTTGTGGGGGGTGCTTCGGGAGTATGGGGTATCGGGCTTGTTGTTACGAGCTATTCGGTCTCTGTACGACCGTTGTGAGAGTTTAGTTCGCATTGCCAACACTCGGTCGGAGTCATTCCCAGTGAGAGTTGGACTCCGCCAGGGCTGCCCTTTGTCACCGGTCCTGTTCATAATTTTTATGGACAGGATTTCTAGGCGCAGCCAGGGAATGGAGGGTGTCATGCTTGGTGACCACAGGATCTCATCTCTGTTGTTTGCAGATGATGTTGTCCTGTTGGCTTCATCCAGCAATGACCTACAGCTCTTGCTGGGACGGTTTGCCGCTGAGTGTGAAGCGGCTGGGATGAGAATCAGCACCTCCAAGTCCGAGTCCATGGTCCTCAGCCGGAAAAAGGTGGATTGTCCTCTCCGGGTTGGGGACAGGCTCCTGCCCCAAGTGGAGGAGTTTAAGTATCTTGGGGTCTTGTTCACGAGTGAGGGGAAAATGGAGCGAGAGATCGACAGACGGATTGGAGCAGCATCTGCAGTGATGCGGACGTTGTACCGGTCTGTTGTGGTGAAGAGGGAGCTTAGTTCTAAGGCAAAGCTGTCGATTTACCAGTCAATCTACGTTCCTACTCTCACCTATGGTCACGAGCTTTGGGTAATGACCGAAAGAACGAGATCGCGGATACAAGCGGCTGAAATGAGCTTTCTCCGTAGGATTGCTGGACTCACCCTCAGAGATAGGGTGAGGAGCTCAGTCATCCGGGAGAGGCTCAGAGTAGAACCGCTGCTCCTCCACATTGAAAGGAGTCAGTTGAGGTGGTATGGGCATCTGATTAGGATGCCTCCTGGACGCCTCCCACTTGAGGTGTTTCAGGCACGTCCCACCGGGAGGAGACCCCGGGGCAGACCCAGGACTCGGTGGAGAGACTATGTCTCCCAGCTAGTCTGGGAACGCCTTGGTATCCCCTCTGAAGAGCTGGAGCAGGTGGCTGGGGAGAGGGAAGTCTGGGCTTCTCTGCTTGAACTGCTGCCTCCGCGACCCGGACCTCCGGAAAAGCGGTAGAAGATGGATGGATGGATGGAACCCTATAAATGCATGTTATCATTAGAACATTAAAGAGTAGTTTGAAACATGTAAATAAAATATTAATAATATAAATAATATACATAAAATAATGTATAAATAATATAAATAATACGTACGTTCATTCTCTCACTCTCTCTCTTGACGGGAAGGCGTAGAGGCAGCAGGAGGAGGCGTAGAGGCAGCAGCGACGTCTCGGCCAATCAGCTTGCGAGATTCCCGAGCCGAGCCAACACGAGAACAAAATCTCTTAGGGGGGGGGGGGGGGGCGGGATGCTGGCCAGCGAATCAGAGAGGTGGATTTTGAGTTGTGCCGGCTCTCCGTGTAGTCTCCCTGCCTTCTGCTAGCGCCCGGGCAACATTTTTCTCAATTTTGAATTTTTGATGAATATTTTTGAAAAATCCGCGATGCACTGAGGGCGCGAAAGGTGAGGCGCAAAGTAGCGAGGGATCACTGTGTATATATATGTATATATATACTGTATATATATATATATATATATATACTGTATATATATATATATATATGGACTTCCGGTTCCTGTCAACCTACTGTCAACTTGCTGTCAGATCCTGTCAGTCAGTGGATTTCTGTGTTTTGGTGCTCGGTTTGTGACTACTTTTTTTGGCTTTTGAGAACTGACTTTGGATTACGGACTGGACATCTTAGTTTCGACCCCTGCCTGACTTAAGACGCCAATAGCGGCATCTACGCACTGGGAAACGAGAGCGGAGCGGAGCGGCCCGCCATTCAGCTAGCTAAACAGCTGTTCATTAGCTGTTTAGTCAACATACATCGTCCGGGATCATGGGTCCCAAGAAAGCTCAGCAAACTGAGGAGGTGGACGATATCAAAAGATTGCTCGACTTCTTGGCTGAAGAGATTTCTGCTGTTAAGCTGCAGCAAAAAAAACATCTTGGCCCTGCTCGAGGAGGTGAAAGCGCTGCGGATCCAGAACGCCGAGAAGGACAAGAGGCTGGCGTATCTGGAGAGCAGAGTATCGGACCTGGAGCAGTACACCCGGGTGAACAACGTGATCATCACTGGGCTCCACATTAAACCCCGATCATATGCTCGGGCGGTGGCCACGGACAGCGGAGGGAGGCTCGATGTGCTGGAAGCCGAATCCACGGAGCAACAAGTGGCGGCCTTCCTGCAGTCCAAAGGAATCCAGCTGTACTATAACACCATTGAGGCCTGCCACTCTCTGCCCAGGAAAAACAGCGACAAACCGGCTGTCATCATGAGGTTTGTCAATAGAAAACACAAGACTGCGCTGCTAAAACAAGGTAGAAAACTGATAGGGACAAACATTTACATGAACGAGCACCTCACAAAAGAAAACGCAGAAATAGCCAGAAAAGCTAGATACATGAGAAGGCAAAAAAAGATTCAAAACACCTGGACATCAAACTGTAAAATATACATCAAATTAAATGGATCACCTGAAGAAGCCAAGGTTATCAACATCCGTAATATTATGGAACTGGACAAATGTCAATGAATATTATGAACTGGAGTCGACAGCAACAAATGATAACTGTAAGACACTGAAGGATTATACTCATCTGCATCAGGACATTTAACAACATGAAACAAAAGATCAGCAAACAGGAACTGAAAGTTTTTGAATATATGGATCACAGCCCACAGGACGTAGAATATAACGTAGACCTTGATAATTTATTTACCTCCATCAATAATAACTGTAGTTACTACATGGATGAACAGTTTAACACAATGGCCACATCTGATTTCAATATTTCTATGATCCACTTCAACAGCAGAAGTCTCTATGCCAACTTTAATAACATTAAAGATTATTTACATCAGTTTAAAGAGTCACTCAATATTGTGACAATATCAGAGACGTGGCCCAGTGAAGAGAAAGGAGTGGATTTTACCATGGATGGCTATGAATTAAATTATATACTGTAAATAGAAAAGTGAAAAAAGGAGGAGGAGTAGCAATTTATGTTGACAAGAGCTTGCAATACAAGGTTGTTGAAAATTTGTCAGTAACTGTGGATGATTTATTTGAATGTATTACAATAGAAATCTGTCTGGACAATGTGAAGAATATGGTCGTGAGCTGTGTATATAGAACACCTGGATCAAACATTGACTTATTTAAGGACTGGATGGAAAAAATGTATGCAAAACTAACTCATAAAGTTATGTTCATCTGTGGGGATTTCAATATAGATCTGATGAACTCAAAACAGCATTGTTTGACAGAAGAATTTATCAACACAATGTACAGTATGGGCTTACATCCAACAATTACCAGACCTAGCAGAATCATGTCACACAGTGCCACACTAATAGATAACATATTCACAAACATTATGGAAAATAATATCATGAGTGGGCTTTTATTGAATGATGTCAGTGACCACCTGCCGATTTTTGTTGTCTATCAATGTGATTATAGGAAGAAAAAGTATACCAAAAATATTAAATATAAAAGAATAAGAACTGAAGAATCTATGTATATACTGGCAAAGGAATTATTAATACAAGACTGGAAGATAGTTTGTGATGAAAATGATATAAATGAAGCATATGATAAATTTTTACAAATATTTCAATCATTGTACAATAAAAACTGTCCTATAAAACAATACAGCGACAGACAGCAAAACAAAAATATTCCCTGGGTCACCAAATGCATGTAAAAAGAGGAATACATTATATAAACAATTCATTAAGTGCAGACTTGTAAGAAAGAATACTACAACAGAATATTAGAGGATAATAAAAATAACTTAAGAGGAATATGGCAAGTACTCAATGGGATTATTAGTAACCGACCTAAGAATGCTAATTATCCAGAATATTTTATTGAAAATGACAATTTGATAAATAATATGGAGGATGTGGTTAGTGGTTTCAATAAATTTTTTGTAAACATTGGTCCTGAATTAGCAAAATCAATAGTGACACCAGAAACAAACAACAGTGGTTCTGTAAATGAAATGGAAGATAGAAATCCAAACACAATCTTTCTGGGTGCAGTTACTGAAAAGGAAATTATCGAGACTGTGAGTAAATTTAAGAACAAAAAAATCAACGGACTGGAATGAAAATGACATGACAATAGTGAAAAAAGTAATTGAAGGAATTGTTAAACCACTCACCCACATCTGTAACCTGTCATTTCAAACTGGTAAATTTCCAAACAAAATGAAAATAGCAAAAGTAATACCACTATACAAAACAGGAGACAGTCATTATTTCACAAATTACAGGCCAGTCTCTTCACTCTCACAATTCTCCAAAATACTTGAAAAAATCTTCACTAAGAGACTGGATGATTTCATTGAAAAACACAACCTCCTTACAGACAGCCAGTATGGTTTTAGAGCAGATAAATCTACATCTTTGGCACTGATCGAACTTATGGAGTTTTTGCGTAGGCTCGTAAAATTCACGTGACTCGCTGGGGTAAACATAAATACGCCGTAGGTGCCGCCATCTTGGATGGCAAGAGCAGCAGTTGCACTGTGACAACCCAGGCGTAACTTGTACTGTTTAGCGATCAGAATGAGTGAGGAGAACACACAGTCACAATCTCACATAATAACATCCTATCATCCTCTTCAACAACTGACACTATGGCCTCTGACACTGTGTCTGCGATGTCTGTGTCATATTCAGTGGAGTCATTGTCAGCAGTCATAACAGCAGACAAGTGTTTTTAATCTTGCTCCCGTGCGCTCCTCTGGTGTGCCGAAATGCCTCAGTTGAACGGAGGTGGTGGGTGTGGGGTAACAGCTGGAGCAATTAGCAGAACAATGACTGCCAGTAATCTGCTCAGCGGGGATGATTTGGGGGCAAACGATGAGATGATATCTTTCAAAGACGAAGGGGAGCAGGAGGAAAAAATATCGGAAAACGTGTCAGCGGAAAGGGATGTGGATGATGTGAAGTCTTGGCTGGTGAACGAGTCGGAAAACAACAGCAGCTCCTCACTCGGAGGTGAGTGAAGCGCGCTGTGTTTTTTTTTTTTTTTTTTTAAAGGCTCTCCACGGCGCGCCGCGTTAAAACGTACCTGATTTTATGCACATGTACAATAGTTTTCTCCCCTTTCATGTGTGCATCGTAGCAAGCAGAGAGGCGCCCCCAAACCACAAAGTTTTTTTTTTTTTTTGTTACTTATTTGTACCCGTAGGTAGATTTGGTTTGTAGTCTGGTGACAAGCCACCGGCCGCTGCATGCGCGAGCGCCCTAAACCTACATGTTTTTGGTATGCGGGAGGAAACCGGAGAAATCCCGGAGTAAACCCACGCAACACGGGCAGAACATGCAAACTCCACACAGCTCACTGTTGGTCGGGGGCTGGGATCGAGCCCACGGTCTCATGATCCCCGCGATCCCCCGGCCGAGGGTAAAACTGTCAGTGAAGGTAATTATTCAAAAATCCAACTTTTTTTTTTTTTTTTTTTTTGCATTTCACACCGGCCATTTAATTCCCCGCTTATCCCCTTATCAGGGGGAACAACAGGAGCACACCATTTTGCGGAGTTTGTAGATACACGTGAGCTATGTGGTTTGTTTCACCCTGCTGCTGCCGTTTCTTGCCATCCAATATGGCGGCACACTCTAACGGGCCAGTGCGGCACGCCCCCTGACGTCATATGCAAAAACTCCATAGAAGAAATTACTAGTTGTATAGATTAAAAAAAAGTTTGCTGTAAGAGTATTTATAGATTTAAAGAAAGCTTTTGACACCATTGACCACAGAATTCTACTGAGGAAATTGGAAAGGTATGGGATAAGAGGGGTCGGATTGAGTTGGGTGGAAAGTTATTTAAGTAACAGACAACAATTTGTACAAATTGGTGAGCACAAATCACCCTTCATGGACATCACTTGTGGTGTGCCCCAGGGGTCAGTTTTGGGACCCAAACTCTTTATCTTGTATATAAATGACATATGCCAAGTATCAAAAATTCTGAAATTTATTTTGTTTGCGGATGACACAAATATCCTTTGCACTGGTGAGAATTTGCAGCAGGTTTTAGAGGTGGTCACAACTGAAATGAAAAGGTTAACGCAGTGGTTCAACAAAAATAAATTATCTCTAAATCTGAAAAAAAAACAAAGATTATGTTGTTTGGAAATTATAAAATAAATCATGAAATAATGGGTAACGATAGATGATACCAGAATAGAAACAGTACAGTAAAATAAGTTTCTGGGGGTGACGCTAGACAATAAAATCTGCTGGAAACCTCACATCAGTCACATCCGGGCCAAGCTAGCAAAATGTATAGGGATACTGTGGAAGACAAGACACGTCTTGAACTATAAATCATTGTTCTTACTGTACAATTCACTGTTTCTACCTTATCTTAACTACTGTGTAGAAGTCTGGGGAAACACCTACAAGACCAACCTACAGCCAATATGCACATTACAAAAAAAAAGCTATAAGGATAATAAATAATGTAGGATATAGAGACCATACCAATTCGTTGTTTTTAAAGTCACATGTCATAAAGTTCATCGATTTAGTTAAATTTAAGACAGCACAAGTCATGTACAGGGCAATTAATAATCAACTCCCAACTAATATACAAAAAATATTCAAAAAAAGAGACAATGGACTTGCGGTCTGGATACCATGGTGGTAGCAGCTTAATGCTGAAGCTCTCAGATCCCATCCGTGAAAATACCATGAAAATCAGATTTAGACTTCTGTTCTGGACACCATGGAGATTGCAGCTAAATGCTGAAGCTCCCAGACCCAATCCAGTAAAATACCTTGAAAATCAGATTTAACGGATTTTTGGAAGAGTGAAAATCAAAGGACAAAGTCATCATGCCTAAAGGAAAACCGAAGAAATCGACATTTACCAGGCCAGGACACACATCGGCCGAAGAATCTGATCCAGAGGATTTCCATTCAGAAGACGAGGAGCTGAATGAAGCCAACAAAAAGGTTAGCTTGAAAATGGTACTTAAAGAATTAAGATGATTTCGCCGAGAGTGTTGGACCGAATTTCGTGAAATCAAAGAAGAATTAAAAAGGACAAACAACAGAGTGGACCAGGCCGAGGACCGAATCTTGGAAGCAGAGGAAAGAATAAAAGGGCTGGAAGATTCCGTGCTGGATCTACACAAAAGGCAGTCAAGACTGGAGGCTAAGCTAACCGACCAAGAAGGAAGACTGAGAAGAGACAACATAAGAATTCATGGTCTGAAAGAAGGAGTCGAGGATGGTTTCACCACAATGGCGGCATGCGTGGAATCCTTACTGAGAGAGTAGTTGGATATTCCCCAATCCACCGACTTGAAGATAGAAAGGGCGCACCGTACATTAGCCCCTAGGCCGGTGGCAGAAGCGCCTCCACGTTCGGTGGTGGTGAAGTTTTCCATCTCCAAAATAAAAGAAGAGGTTGTAAGACTGGCTTGGCAGAAAAAAGGATTTATGCACCAAGAGAGAAAAGTTTTCGTGGAACACGATTACGCCCCGGAGGTCCTTAAAAAGCGTCGGGAATACAACGACGCTAAAAAGGTAGTACGAGAGAAAAAACTGCGCTTCCAGACGCCATTTCCGGCAAAGTTGCGGGTTTTCTATGGGGAAGAGACATGTCTCTATAACTTGGCGAAAGAAGCAACCGAGGATATGGCGAGAAGAGGGCTCCCGGTAACGGTGTTTAAACCCGCAGCAGACCCGATCGAAAGAATCAAGGCTCAAACGTGGTCCACACAGAGACCCTCAAAATCTACGGGCCAGCAGCGGGAAACCCAGCGTCAGAGCTACAAGGAAAAACTGGCCGTTTACAGGAGGGAATAACGTTTTGTTTTTTTTTAGTCAGTCTGCACATCCAACCCCCCTCCTACAAGGTAACAAACATTAAAGGAGATGCAGAATCAGCATGTGGTAAAACATTTCAAATCAAATCAAATCAAACTTTATTGTCATATTGCTGCACATACAACTGTAGTGCAGGCAAGATGAAATTGCGTTTCTCTCGGCATCCATATAAGAAGCAGCATGATTAAGACACACTCCCACATAGCTCCACCCCCCCCATCCCCCCGTCCATTCACACATCCCTGAGACATACTTGGGGAAAAAGAATAACTAACTATAATATACAAAATGTCCATAGGTGCAGTCGTGTGTATGTGAGATTCCGGGTCAGCTGTTCAGCATCCTGACAGCTTGTGGGAGGAAGCTGTTGATCAGTCTGGTGGTTCTGCCTCTGATGCTCCGGAATCGTTTACCAGATGGAAGAAGTTCAAAGTGTTTATGCAGAGGGTGAGAACGGTCCTTGACAATGTTCAGTGCCCTGCTCCTACAACGGTTCTGAAAAAGTTCTTGGACAGAGGGGAGGGAGACTCCAATTACCCTCTCCGCCCCCTTGACTATCCTCTGCAGGGCTTTTTTGTCTGACATACTGCAGCTGGAGTACCATGTAGCAATGCAGTACGTCAGAACACTCTCCACCACACCTCTGTAGAAGGTCCTGAGGATGCAGATGGGGAGAGAGGCCTGTTTGAGTTTCCTCAAGAAGTGTAGTCTCTGCTGAGCCCGCTTCCTGATCTCCAAGGAATTCTTGCTGCAGGTCAGGTCCTGCGAGATCTGCACTCCGAGGAACTTGATGTTCTCTACTCTCTCCACTAAACGGCCGCCGATGCTGAGGGGGACGTGCTCAGGCTGTGACCGCCGGAAGTCGATAATCATCTCCTTCGTTTTGTCCACGTTGAGCACCAGATTGTTCTCCCTGCACCAGCCCTCCAGGTCTCTCACTTCTTCCCTGTACATTGATTCCTCATCCCTCTGAATAAGTCCCACCACCGTGGTGTCATCTGCAAACTTAATAATCTGGTTCCCCTCGTGTTTGGATACACAGTCATGTGTTAGGAGTGTAAACAACAGTGGGCTGAGTACACAGCCTTGAGGGGTTCCGGTACTCAGCGTGACAGAGTTGGAGATGTTGTTTCCAACCCGGACAGACTGAGGTCTCTCAGTCAGGAAATCCAGGATCCAGAGACATGTGGCGGTGTTCAGACCGAGAAGGAGTAATTTCTCTATCAGTCTCTGGGGAATAATGGTGTTGAATGCTGAACTGAAATCAATGTACAGGAGTCTGGCGTAGGTGTCTTTCTGGTCCAGGTGGGTGATGACAGAGTGTAGGGTGGTGACTATAGCATCCTCCGTGGAGCGGTTTGAATGATATGCAAACTGGAGCGGGTCGTGTGATGCAGGGAGGCAGGCTGTGATGTGTGGTTTGACAAGCCGTTCAAAACACTTCATCACAATTGTTGTAAGTGCAACAGGACGATAGTCATTCAAACAGGACACCACTGGTTTCTTTGCCACCGGTACAATGATAGAGGTCTTGAAGCATCTGGGAACGATGGCCTGACTCAGGGAGATGTTATAAATGTCAGTCAGGACATCCGCCAACTCGCTCGCGCAGTCTCGGAGCACACGTCCCGGAATGTTGTCTGGACCTGCAGCTTTGCGTGGGTTTCATGGAACAGTCATAATATTAGAAACAAATAAGTCTTTAAAAAAAAAACAACTTGTTAAAATAGAAATGTGGCAATGATCCACATGTTCTCCCCACACTAACAAATACTGTATTAACGTGAATGTTTGCTGTGATGGTGGTGGGAGGGTGCACACAATTTCATAAGGTATAGGCATAAAAAAAAAAAAAATCATTACAAGTTCGGATTGGGATCTGAAATTCACGTTAAAAACATGGGACAACTTACAGGGGTAAGAGAGGGCCCTCAACACGTAACA
This sequence comes from Pholidichthys leucotaenia, assembly GCA_020510985.1. Classification (NCBI taxonomy): domain Eukaryota; kingdom Metazoa; phylum Chordata; class Actinopteri; order Cichliformes; family Pholidichthyidae; genus Pholidichthys; species Pholidichthys leucotaenia. The sequence continues at coordinate 68,600,270 of CM035849.1, read as the reverse complement.
GAGTTTGAGGAATTTCCCTCAGAGCCTACACTCCATCAAGGCTCTTCCAGGGTCTCTAAAAAGACCTCAGCTCAGGAAGTTCTTTTGTCAGTTTTTTGTTTTAAAGTTTTATACACTATGTTCTTAATGTTTTTTATGTTCTTAATGTTCTTTCAGTTTCTGAGTAGCATAAAAGAGGGCCACCACACTGTTATACTAAATAAGACAATACAATGGAGAAACAGGGTGTAACCAAAATAATCTCATATAATGTAAAAGGGATCCTGAATCCAGTTAAAAGATCCAAGATTCTAGGCAAAATGAAAAAAGACAAAGCAGGAATAATATTTTTACAAGAAACCCACCTAACAGACGTGGAGCACACTAAACTCAATAGACAAGGGTTTAAAATGATCTCTTCATCTTCATATAAGTCAGGGAGGAGGAGGGGAGTAGCGAAACAAAATAAAATGAAATAAATTAAAATGTATACAATAACACCGTGCACCGGGCTGCACGGTGGCGCAGTGGTTTAGCACTGTGGCAGCACAGTTTACCCTCGGCCGGGGGATCGCGGGGATCATGAGATCGTGGGTTCGATCCCAGCCCCCGACCAACAGTGAGCTGTGTGGAGTTTGCATGTTCTCCCTGTGTTGCGTGGGTTTACTCCGGGATTTCTCCGGTTTCCTCCCGCATACCAAAAACATGTAGGTTTAGGGCGCTCGCGCACACAGCGACCGGCAGCTGGTGGCTTGTCACCAGACTGCAAACCAAATCTACCTACGGGTACAAATAAGTAACAAAAAAAAATAAAAATATAGGAACTAACCTGTGTTATAGAGTGGTTGTGGATGACCACAGGCCTGTGGTCACCAACTCCCCGAGGGTCAAACACCATCTCCTTTGTTTTATCAGTACTCAAAATGAGATGACTGTCATCACACCAATTGACAAACCTCTGAATTTCTATAAAATAGCTTGACAGATCATGAGTCTTTTGAAGTAGTGATAAAATAGCAGTGTCATCAGAAAATTTAATAATGTTGATTGGCTGGATAGACATTTCTGCACTCATCAGTGTACAAGGTGAACAAAAATGGTGAACTAACACACCCTTGGGGAGCTCGTGCGCTGAGAGTTCTGGATTTAGATAAAGTTCCATTTACACTAACTTGCTGTTTACGATAAGTTAAAAATGAGTGGTACCATTTAATAATGACAGGATGTGTGGTCTATATTAATCATATATCCCATAAGCTACATATGTATAAGCATGTGAGAATGTTTGGTGATTACATACACTACCGTTCAAAAGTTTGGGGTCACCCAGACAATTATTTTGTGTTTTCCATGAAAAGTCACACTTATTTACCACCATGAGTTGTAAAATGAATAGAAAATATAGTCAAGACATTGACAAGGTTAGAAATAATGATTTGTATTTGAAATAATAATTTTTTCCTTCAAACTTTGCTTTCGTCAAAGAATCCTTCATTTGCAGCAATTACAGCATTGCAGACCTAACATGATTGCACAAGGGTTTTCTAATCATCCATTAGCCTTCTGACGCAATGAGCAAACACATTGTACCATTAGAACACAGGAGTGATAGTTGCTGGAAATGGGTCTCTATACACCTATGTAGATATTGCACCAAAAACCAGACATTTGCAGCTAGAATAGTCATTTACCACATTAGCAATGTATAGAGTGTATTTCTGATTAGTTTAAAGTTATCTTCATTGAAAAAAAGTGCTTTTCTTTCAAAAATAAGGAAATTTCTAAGTGACCCCAAACTTTTGAACGGTAGTGTATGTAAAGCGACTTCACACCTCAGAACAGGACAAAGGGTCTCAACCGCCAGTGAAGATCAAAGAGCATCCGAGGCACTGCGGTGGAGACCAGATAGGTCGCCCTGACCTCCCAGGGCCAGGTGGAGGGGTACGGAGACAAAGGAGGATAATTAAGTTAATGGGGGATGTCAGCTTTGTATGCATGTCTTTTGTTGTGTGTGAGTATAAGTACACAGAGCCGAATGTGTTCGCTCTCTTACTTCTTCTGCTGCTGCACCAGATGAGACTTGTTAGAGGAGCAAAGCTGATAATAAACTTTGGTTTATAAGTCACATCGCCTCGTCATTCCGAGCTCTTCTACACTGGTGACCCTGATGCGAGGATGGACCAGAGGCGTTCCCCAGCGATCGACTCATCTGTGGCGACCCAGGCAGACGCCGGCGCCCATGCAGACAGGGGAACAGATGGACGACTTTCCCCCACGGCAGAAGTGATAGAGAGGGCTCAACCGAGCACCAGCGCCGCTGTGAGAGCCGAAGGAAGACACTCTCACCTTGTGGACACATCAGTGACGGTCCACACAAACGCCGTAACCGTCAACCTGCTGGACTTCTGGCAGGAAGACCCCGCCTCGTGGTTTCAGCAAGCTGAAGCCCAGTTTGCACTTGCGGGCATCACGGCTGATGATACAAAGTTCTGTCACATCGTCGCCAAACTCGACTCCGCCACTTCGAGATGTGCGCGGAGCATAATCCAGCGGCCGCCGGCCCAGGACAAATACAGAGAACTAAAAGCGACCATCGTGGCGAATTTCGTCCCCTCTGCCGAGGAGAGAGCCGAGAGGATCCTGGCGGTCTACGGCCACAGAGGATGCAGACCCAAGGCCCTCATGGAGGACTTGCTGCAACTCAAAGAAGAGGACAATGACAATTTCCTCTTCCAATTTATATTCCTCAGTACACTGCCGCCACACATGAGAGGGACGCTTGCCAACATGCGATGCAGCACCCAGCAAGACTTCCGCACGCTGGCTCGCGAAGCGCAGCGACTCGTCAACGCCTGCAGGGAACAGACACCCACAGCAGCATCCGCAGCCCTCAACGCCGATGTCCGGAGCCACGGGGAGCCTCAAACCACTGAGCAGAATCCGCCCGCCATGGCAGCGACATGGCCAAGACGTAACAGACGGAGCGATGTCTGTTATTACCACCACCGCTTCGCCGAGAAGGCTCGCAAATGCCTTCCCCCCTGCAGATTCACGATTTCGGGAAAACGCCAAAGCCAAGAACCCTTAACAGCGGCAGTTCTCGGCGAAAAAAGCAAGCTTCTATATGTGACGGACGGACACACCGGCAAGCAGTTCGTCATTGACACGGGAGCTCAGCTGAGTTTTATAATGCCCTCCCAAGCAGACCGGGCCATGGGCCCCCGGGGTAATGGAGCGGTGGCAGCCAACGGCTCCATCATCGACACTTTTGGCGAAAGGAACCTGCCCCTCCGCATCCATGGCCGCAACTACAGATGGACATTTGTTGTAGCGGCGGTGAGTTTTAACTTGTTGGGCGCAGTCTTTTTGTGTGCACATGGGTTATTGGTCGATCTTGCGAACAGACGCTTGGTTAATGCATTGTCCTTTGCTTCTATTCCCTGCTCAGCTCGAGTTTCTCCACCACCCGTGCAGGCCAGTGTCACTACAACAGGAGGTAAGTTTGATCAACTCCTCACCCAATTTCCAGCACTCACAATTCCCAAATTCTCAGCTACAGTGGCTAAGCACGGAGTCGAACACTTTATTCCCACAGCGGGCCCGCCCGTATTTGCCAAAGCTCGGCGCTTAGACGCGACCAAGCTCGCCATAGCTCGGGACGAGTTTACCACCCTTGAAAAACTAGGCATTATCAGGTGCTCAAAAAGCCCCTGGGCGTCACCGCTTCACATGGTCCCTAAACCCGACGGTTCTTGGAGGCCGTGCGGCGACTACCGCAGATTAAACAATGCGACAGCGCATGACCGCTACCCAATCCCTCACATCCAAGATTTTTCACTACATCTGGCGGGTGCGCGCATTTTTTCAAAAATAGACCTGGTCCGCGGCTATCATCAAGTCACCGTTAGAGCGGAAGACATTCCTAAAACAGCTGTAATAACCCCCTTCGGCCTTTTTGAATTTTTGCGGATGCCTTTCGGCCTCAAAGGCGCTGCTCAAACCTTTCAGCGGATGATGGACGCAGTATTACGCGACCTCCCTTTCGTGTTCATCTACCTCGACGATATGCTGGTAGCCAGCTCGTCTGAGGAAGAACACGAACAGCATCTCACTATGGTTTTTCAGAGACTAGAAGAGCACGGGTTAATAATCAATCCAGCCAAATGCAAATTCGGCGTGTCACAAATTGATTTTTTGGGACACAGAGTTTCACCGAAGGGGGCAGTCCCACTTCCAGACAAAGTTCACGCAGTAAAAAGTTTCCCACGGCCACAAACGGTCAAATCGCTGCAAGAATTTTTAGGAATGGTTAATTTTTACAACCGTTTCCTCCCCCACGCAGCTCAGCTCATGCAGCCCCTATATGACGTGCTCAGAAAACAAAAACCTTCCAACGTGGTCGAATGGACCCCGGAGCGCGAATGCGCCTTCGCGGAAGTAAAAAGTGCCCTAGCTAATGCCACATTGTTGGTTCACCCTGATCCCTCGGCCCACATTGCGCTAACCACAGACGCTTCAGACCTGGCCATAGGGGCGGCTGTAGAACAACACGTCGGCGGAACCTGGCAACCTTGGGCATTTTTCAGCAAATCGCTGAACCAAACTGAGCATAAATACAGCACCTTTGACAGGGAGCTGCTAGCGCTTCATTTATCCATCCGCCACTTCCAGTTCTGGTTGGAGGGGCGGCGTTTCACGGCTTTTGTAGACCACAAACCGCTCACCTTTGGGATGGCTAAAATTTCTGAACCGTGGTCAGGCAGGCAACAAAGACAGCTAGCTGCGATTTCAGAGTTCACCACAGACATTCGACATGTGGCAGGCAAACTTAACGTGGTGGCAGACTGCCTTTCTTGCGCTGTGACATCGCCAGAGCGCGAGGAGACAGATTATTCTACCTCAGCCGCAGAACTCTTCGCCAACGCGGACACATACGCAGCCCCAATCCACGTAGGGATAGATTATGCAGCCATGGCGGAGGAGCAAAGTAGTGACGCGGACGTGTGCGCACTCCTGTCTGGACCAACAGGGTTAAGGCTGGAGGAAAGGGGTTTACGCGACGGTGTGCCCCCCCTAATATGCGACATCTCAACCGGCCGACCTCGCCCGGTAGTTCCAGCTGCATGGCGCCGCCGTATTTTCGACTCAATTCACTCCCTCGCGCACCCAGGTGTGCGCGCTTCGGTTAAAATGGTCGCCGAAAAGTTTGTGTGGCCTGGCCTGCGCAAAAACGTAAAAGAATGGGCAAAGACTTGCATTTCTTGTCAGTGCGCCAAAATACACAAACACACAAAAGCCCCTCTAGAGCCTTTTCGAATCCCTGCTAGAAGGTTCGACCACGTTCATGTCGACCTCGTGGGACCACTACCTTCCTCCCAAGGTTTCACACATCTGTTAACAATGATAGACTGCACTACGCGCTTGCCGGAGGCGGTCCCTCTGGCGTCAACCACAGCGGAGGAAGTCGCTCGCGCTTTTTTGACAAACTGGGTGGCACGTTTCGGCGTCCCATCGGACATCACGTCCGATAGGGGGCCTCAATTTGTCTCGGAGCTTTGGTCAGCCATGGCCAGCAGCTTAGGAGCGACAATTCACCGCACCACCGCTTATCACCCTCAGGCTAATGGGTTATGCGAGCGTTTTCACAGGTCTTTAAAGGCCGCCCTCAGAGCCTCACTAACGGATACAAATTGGGTAAATAAACTTCCTTGGGTTTTATTGGGGTTGCGTGCTGCACCTAAAGAGGATCTAGACGCCTCCCCAGCAGAATTAGTTTTTGCACAACCTCTCAGGCTCCCAGGTGAATTTTTACCAGAGAACCCAGAGCCAGGGCATCTTCCAGCCCCGAGGTTTTTAGGCAGCAACGGACCGGACTCTCTCCCCGGGCCGGCACATCATTCTTTTCCATGGGTTTTTGTCCCCCAAGCTTTAAAAGACGCTGAATTCGTTTTTGTTAGGCATGAAGCTTTAAAACCAACCTTCCGCCCACCATACGATGGACCATTCAGAGTGCTGGAACCTGGTGATAAGCATTTTGTGCTTGATTTTGGGGACAGAAAAGAAACAGTCAGCATTGACAGACTTAAACCTGCCTTCTTGTTGAGAGACAAGCCTGCACGGTTGGCGAGAGCACCTCGGCGGGGTAGACCCCCCAAGAGAAAAGACTCAGCCCCCCTGCAGGGAACAAATAATCACTCTCCTTCCCAAGCTGCAGATTCCTTACAGGAAGGTCCCACCAGGACGCCCGAACGGACCCACAGCAGATTCGGAAGAAGATTAAAGCCCAGACGGCACAAGGACTGATACAAACTACTCAAAACTTTTTCACTAATTGTGCTGTAACAGTTTAGGACCGACTTGTGATATTACTATGCTGTTGTGATTACCACTGAATTCTCTACAGCAGCATAGCTGCTGGAAAGTTTCTTCTTTGTCAAGAGGTGTAGCAGTTAGTATGTCATAATAATTATCTTAAACTGTGAATTTTGCTATTGTCCTTTTCTTAGTCGTTTGGGGGGGTGTGTGGTCTATATTAATCATATATCCCATAACCTACATATGTATAAGCATGTGAGAATGTTTGGTGATTACATATGTAAAGCGACTTCACACCTCAGAACAGGACAAAGGGTCTCAACCGCCAGTGAAGATCAAAGAGCATCCGAGGCACTGCGGTGGAGACCAGATAGGTCGCCCTGACCTCCCAGGGCCAGGTGGAGGGGTACGGAGACAAAGGAGGATAATTAAGTTAATGGGGGATGTCAGCTTTGTATGCATGTCTTTTGTTGTGTGTGAGTATAAGTACACAGAGCCGAATGTGTTCGCTCTCTTACTTCTTCTGCTGCTGCACCAGATGAGACTTGTTAGAGGAGCAAAGCTGATAAAAACTTTGGTTTATAAGTCACATCGCCTCGTCATTCCGAGCTCTTCTACAGGATGCACTTTAAAATCATTTAGCCTCTTAATTAAAAGGTGTGGCTGCAGTGTGTTAAAAGCTGAACTAAAATCAACCAATAAAAGATGTGCATATGAGGTTGTCTCCTCCAAATGTTTAAACACAGAATGAGTTAAGGTTAAAATGGCATCCTCTGTACTTCTATTATTTTTATAAGCAAGCTGCAGAGGATCCAAAAGTCCTCCAAAATCAGTTTTCAGAATGTCAATGACAATCTTCTCGAGGCACTTCATTACCAGTGAGGTCAGTGCAACAGGACGATAGTCATTATTCTCTTTACAGCTTGCTTTTTTTGGTACAGGAATTATAATAGAGCGTTTCCAAATTACTGGGACAGAACACATATCTAAAGACTTCTGGTAGATGGGACTCCAGGCTTCTGGAGAGAAGGGGTCATTGCAGTCATACCTAAACCTGAAAAGGATAAATTAGACTGCTCCAACTCCAGACCAATCAGTGTGTTAAATCAGGACTATAAACTTTTTACCACTATCCTTGCCAAAAGGTTAGAAAATATACTGACAGACTTAATTCATTTAGACCAAACAGGTTTTATAAGACAAAGACAGACACAAGAACATTAGACACACTTTACACATAATTGACCGTATAAAAAAATATAATTTAAATGCAGCCATACTGGGATTAGACGCTGAAAAAGCATTTGATTCGGTTGACTGGTCTTTCCTATATAGAATCTTGTCCAGTTTCAATTTTCATAACAACTTCATTAGAACTATCCAGGCATTATATAAAAAACCAACAGCTAAAATAAGGATTAACGGTAAATTATCATCATCTTTTGAACTGGAGAGAGGATGTCGTCAGGGCTGCCCCTTGTCTCCACTACTCTTTGCAATCTTCATAGAACCTCTGAGCCAATGGATAAGACAGAATCAAAAAATTCAAGGTATTACACTTGGTCAGAAGGAACATAAAATAGCACTCTTTGCTGATGACATTTTAATATACCTGGGGCAGCCGGACACCCCTTTTCCAGAACTAATCTCAGTTTTTTCAGAGTATGGAAAGTTATCGGGGTATGAATTGAACATGCATAAAACACAAATTTTAACATTCCACTATATCCCAAATCAATATTTACTAAGCAAATTCAAAACTAACTGGGAGATGGACTCTATGAAATATCCTGGGGGTCAATATCCCGAAACAACTCAACAAAATTATAACACTAAACTATGATCTACTGATGGCAAAAATAAAATCTGATCTAGCAAGATGGAATATGATACCATTCTTGGGTACTGCACAAAGAATTGAAGCAGTCAAAATGAATATACTTCCACGTCTTCTATACCTTTTCCAAACAATACCAGTAGAACCTCCCCAAAAAACATGGCAAGAACTGGACAGAAGGATCTCAAGATTCATATGGCAGAACAAGAGACCAAGAATCAGGTATAGAACCCTACAGCTAAACAAAGACAAAGGTGGGCTTGCGCTGCCAAATATCAGGGACTATTTTAAAGCCGCGCAAATAAAACTTTAGTAGAGATATGTAACCCATTCTACACTGCACAATGGAAGGAGATAGAATGCCAAATAACAAGTGACATTCCCCTACAGGTGATAATAGGGAATAATGCCTTACCTAAACATTTGAATAATACTAGCCCGTGGATAGAGACCCTGCTAAAAATGTGGTTTAAGATAGTCAGAGAGAATCAAACTAAAGAACCCTATCGATTATTGCAATGGATTTCCTATGATCAGGATTTTACTCCTAATAAAACAGACACTAGATTTAAAAAGTAGAAAGAGAACGGACTGATAAAATATTACATTTTTTTTAAAGGGCAAACTTTAAAAAGTTTTGAAGATTTGAAAAAACAAGGTCTAATAAATCAAGACCTTTACAGGTTCTTTCAGCTTAGACACCTCATAAACAAAATACTTAAAAAGGAGGATTTGGAAAGGGCCCAGTCAGGTGTTCTGAAGGTTTTCTTAATGGCATATAAAGGGATCCCAGGGATCAGATACATCTCTAAAATATACCATGGTCTTCAAGATTTAAAAGGAGACAACACATCATTTATAAAAGAGAAATGGGAAAAAGAGGGGAATTTGACTTGGCAACTGGAATTATGGGAAAAGCTAAATAAACAACAGTGGAAAAGTACCTCATCCCTGCTGTGGAGAGAATTTGGATGGAAAAATTTGGTAAGATTTTTCAGAACACTTGCACAAAACAAATTTACCCGTAAATGGTTGAATTGCTGGTGCCTGTGTGGTGAAAAGACTGCAAATCATTTTCATGTGTTTTGGTCATGCCCAGTTATCCACCAATATTGGACTAATGTCCAATATTATGTCCAGTGTCATAAAACTAATGTCCAATGTCCAATATGTTGCCTTGACCTCTGTGGTCATGAAATCCTTGGAGAGATTGGTGCTGAACCACCTGAAGGTCGTCACAGGCCCCCTGATGGACCCACTGCAGTTTGCCTACCGGTCAAACAGGTCAGTGGATGATGCAGTGAATATGGGACTACACTACATCCTGCAACACCTCGACTCCCCAGGGACGTACGCCAGGATCCTGTTTGTCGACTTCAGCTCAGCGTTCAACACCATCATCCCACGCATTCTTCATCAGAAACTCCTCCAGCTCAAGGTGCCCCCCTCCACCTGCCAGTGGATCTCCAGCTTTCTGACTGACAGGTGGCAACAGGTGAAGCTAGGGAGATTTACAACCAGCTCCCGAAAAATTAGTACTGGCACCCCCCAAGGATGTGTCCTTTCCCCACTGCTCTTCTCCCTCTACTCCAACGACTGCACCTCAGAGGACCCTTCGGTGAAGCTCCTGAAGTGTGCGGACGACACCACAGTCATCAGTTTGATCCAGGATGGTGATGAGTCTGCATACAGGCGGGAGGTGGAGCAGCTGATCCTCTGGTGTGGCCAGAACCATCTTGAACTTAAACCCAGCCAAAACGGTGAAGATGACTGTGGATTTCAGGCGACACCCTCCTTCATTCCCTCCACTCACCATCCTCAACAGTACAGTGTCCACTGTGGACTCCTTCAAGTTTCTGGGTACCACAATCTTCTGGAACCTGAAGTGGTCCTCCCATATAGACACTGTCCAGAAAAAGGCCCAGCAGAGGTTGTTTTTTCTGCGTCAGCTCAAGAAGTTTGATTTGCCTCAGGAGCTGCTGGTTGTCTTCTACACCGCCATCATCCAATCTGTCCTCTGCTTTTCCATCACTGTCTGGTTTGCATCTGCCACTAAACAGGACAAGACCAGACTGCAGCGGATCATTAAGTCTGCGGAGAGGATCATTGGTACCGACCTACCCTCCATTGAGAACTTATATCGGTCCATAACCAGGAAACGGGCGGGAAACATCTGTGCTGACCCATCACACCCCGGCCACAAACTGTTTGAACTTCTATCTTCTTTTCGTCGTTACAGATCACTGAAGGTCAAAACCACCCGTCACAGGAACAGTTTCTTTCATCAAGCCATCACTCTGATGAACTCCTAACATTCACCTAGTCCTACCTGTTGCTGTACTCATGACTTTTCATCCATTCTTACATTGCACATAACTCTCACACTGCTTTTTACTTCATTCACATTATATCACTGAATCTGAGTTCACATTGAAATACTGTGTGACTGTATATTTTTTCATATATTTCTGCAAAGTGTGGATAGTCTGAGTAAATAAGCTGCACATATTCCTGTATATATTTGCATCCTTTTATAGAAACGTGGACAGACTGTAATTTACTGTACATACTCTGTTGTCATTGAATCCTTATTTAAATCTTATTTAAATCCTCCACCTGAACAACGAGAGCAAGATTTTAGCCAAAGTCAAATTCCTTGTATGTGTTGTGCATACTTGGACAATAAAGCTGATTCTGATTCTGATTCTGATGTACAGACAATATTGTGGAAAATATTCAAAGTAACAGTTCCCTTTTCTTTTGTAACTTTGTATTTGGGTTTACTACCGGAATCACTGGAAAGACGAGGAGAAAAATACTTATTCAATGTTTTAATATTGGCAAGTAAAAACGCACTAACAAAGAAAATGGATGTCGAGAGACTGTCCTGCACCTGAAGATTGGATTAACGTGATTTAGGACATTTATTTGATGGAGAAGTTGACATTTGCACTGCGACAGGACATGGATGGGTTCTTGAACTTTTGGCAACCCTGGAACGCGTATGTGTCTTCCATCAGATCTAATCTTTGACAAGCACCATTTCAATAATGGCACCTCTCTTTGTTCCAGTGCTACTCAGATGTTTTTTATTTTTCTTCTCTTTTGTTTTTTTTTTTAATTTTTCTTTTCTTTCACTTAAAAAAAGGGTGTTGTAATAATTTATTTTTTCAATCTTGTCAAAAAACAAATAAAGAGAACATGTGATGAAAATGTAAAGAATGCAGTGCTGTAATGACATGTATACCCTTTACAAAAACTTAAACAAAAAAGAGAGACACTGATTATAATTTGAGAGGAGACTTAAACTTTACAAAACCTAAGATACGAACAACTAAGAAAAGTCTGTGCATATCTGTCTGTGGGGTGGATTTGTGGAACAGTCTGGAGCTGGAACTGAAACTATGTAGAAATAGAAATCAATTCCAAAATAGGTATAAACATTATTTGCTGAAAGAATATATGTTAGAAGGGTAGTATTTATATGTACGATTCACTATGCTCACTCTGGGACACTATGGAATGGTGGGTGGGACAGTGCTGTGTATATCTGTGTTGTTTGGGGCTGGTTTTGATGTATGGACTGTATGTATGTTGGGATGGATGGGTGTTAATGTTGATATGTACAAAATATACGCAGTTAATTGTTTACTTGGAGTCTTAAATGTGGTAAATTGTATATATTTCACATGGGTTGTATTTATGGAAAAGAGGAGCTGGAGTTAATAAGTGTTCACTTCTTCCTTCTCCCTTTCGAGCACTGTATACTGTCACTTTATCGCACTTGTCATTTGTTTTTTTTTTACTTTTTTGTTTGAAATAAAGTATGTATCTATCTATTTATATTAGCCATAAAATATATATTTCAACAGGTAAACAGTACTGAGTTAGGTATAATAAGATATATTTAACAATTATGATGCATTTTAGGCCAAAACAAACTTGATCTAGGATTAAAAGCAATTAAAATAAAGCAATCACAAGGTTACATGGAGAAACACATGGATTTACTGGATATTTACATGTAGATACTGTATAAATATATTTATACAGTATATTTTATTTTATAAATATATGTTCTTTGCATCAACAGTGTACTATACATGTATTCATTTAGTATTGCACTGGGAATTTTGACAATAAACCTTTATACTTTTTGCAGATCTGTCAGCACGGTGGAGGAGTGGTTAACACTGCGGCAGCACAGCAACTCACCCTTGGCCGGGGGATCCTGGGTTCGATCCCAGCCCCCGACCAACAGTGATCTGTGTGGAGTTTGCATGTTTTCCCCGTGTCTGCGTGTGACATAATGCACGGCTCAGGAGACGCACACACACAGGCTCAGAGTAGCTCAAATAGCTTTATTGACAACAAGGGTGTATGAATGTGTGTCTGCGAGATGTGAATGTGTTGGTGGCGGCGTCTGCTTCGGGCACAGAGGCAGGAGACCGTACAGCCGGACAACCCTATGGGAAAAGCACAGGGAGAAGGGTGACGGGCACACACCAACACAGGAGATAAACAAGTTGGAGAGGAGCTTACTTGGAAAGGGCAGATGACTGGCACAGCAAGGAACGAGGTCCGGTAGACAGCCACCTGGAGAGCTGGTGCAGCAGCGAGGAATAGGCGATGGAGAGGAATAGTCCGCCGCCGGGAAATCCACCTGTGCACAGGGGAGCAGACTTGGAAGAGAAAAAGGTAAGATCGTCTTACCGCTATGTTTGCTGAGGATGAGACGGAACTCACAGCAATCCGTAGTGAAGTCTGATGGCTTCAGGCCGAAGCCCAGGGCGAGGCGGCTTAAATCCCTCGCCGCTGATGATGTGCAGGTGTGCGTGCAGGTGGCGCCGCTGATGAGCGGCGCGGCGTGACAGTACTCCCCCCTCTAGCAGCGCCGCCTGGCGATGGTTTCTCTGGGTGCGCTCGGTGGAATTCAGTTGGTTTGGGGGTGATGGCCGGAGGAGAGGCTCACCTTGGCTCCCAGGGCGTTGCAGAACGACCTCCAAACCTCTGAAGAAAATTGGGGCCCCCGGTCCGAGACCACGTCCACCGGAATCCCATGCAGCCTGACCACGTGCTGGATTAGGAGGTCCGCCGTCTCCAGGGCAGTTGGGAGACCTCGTAGGGGGACGAAGTGTGCCGCCTTGGAGAAGCGGTCCACGATGGTCAGGACGGTGTCGAAGGTGTTTGAGACTGGGAGTCCGGTGACGAAATCCAGGGCGATATGCGACCAGGGCCTGCCAGGGACGGGCAGAGGCTGGAGCAAACCCGCTGGAGGGGCATTTCCTGATTTGCTGGTGGCACACACTGGGCAGGCCCGGGCGTAGCGGGCAGCGTCCCTCCGCAGGCCCGGCCACCAGAAGGACCGCTGGAGGAGGTCAATCATCCGGGAGGAGCCAGGGTGGCAGGTGAGCTTGGATGTGTGCAACCAGTGGATGACCTCCCCCCGAACCGTGGATGGCACGAACAGCCTCCCCTCCGGTCCGCCGCCAGGGTCAGGTTCCACTTCCTGCGCCTTCCGGATCTTGCTCTCAATGTCCCAGGTGACGGCTCCCACGGCGCACGACCTGGGTAGGATGGTGTGGACCGTGTCCTCCGACTCCTCAGGGGCGAATTGCCTAGAGAGGGCATCGGGCAGGCCGTTCTTGGAGCCAGGCCTGAAGGTGATGGTGAATTGGAACCTGGCGAAGAACAAGGACCAGCGCGCCTGGCGGGCGTTCAGGCGCTTGGCAGATCTTAGGTACTCCAAGTTCTTGTGGTCCGTCAGGACAACGAACGGCAGGTTCGCCCCCTCTAGCCAGTGACGCCACTCCTGTAGCGCGAGCTTGATGGCGAGGAGCTCTCTGTCCCCCACGTCGTAATTCCGTTCCGCCGGGGACAAGCGCCGGGAGAAGAAGGCGCAGGGCCGCTTGGTTCCATCATCTGGCGACCGCTGGGATAGCACCGCCCCCACTCCTGTGTCCGAAGCATCCACTTCCACGATGCACTGCAGCGCAGGGTTGACTTGGCTAAGGACCCGGGAGGAGGAGAACTCCGCCTTCAGCGCCTGAAAGGCAGCCGCGGCCTCTTCGGTCCACCGGAACGGGACCTTAGGGAACGTGAGGCGGGTCAGCGGGCCGATGATGGTGCCAAAATTTGGGACGAAGCGGCGGTAGAAATTTGCAAACCCGACGAACTGCTGCACCTGTTTTCTTGATGCAGGTGTGGGCCATTCCACCACCGCCTTCACCTTCTCTGGGTCCGGAAGCACCTGGTCGTGGGAGATGATGAACCCGAGGAAGGATGTTGTCTTCGCGTAGAACTCGCATTTTTCGGCCTTCACATACAACCGGTTCTCCAGCAGTCTTTGGAGGACCCGCCTCACGTGGACCCGGTGCTCATCCCTGGATTTGGAGAAGATGAGAATGTCATCCAGGTAGACGAACACAAAAAGGCCAATGAAATCCTGGAGGACGTCATTAATGAGGCGCTGAAAGACGGCTGGAGCGTTGGTCAACCCGAACGGCATCACCAGGTACTCGAAGTGGCCGTTCGGGGTACGGAAGGCTGTCTTCCACTCATCTCCCTCCCGGATCCGGACGAGGTGGTATGCGCTGCGTAGATCCAGCTTGGTGAACCAAGTCGCCCCCTGGAAGGAGTGGAAGGCGGTGTCCATGAGGGGCAGGGTGTAGGTATCCTTCTCCGTAATGTCGTTTAGGGCACGATAGTCGATGCAAGGACGGAGGGACCCGTCCTTCTTACCCACGAAGAAGAATCCTGCCCCCACAGGTGATGACGATGGGCGGATTATCCCAGCACTCAGCGACTCCTTAAGGTAAGCGTTCATGGTTTCCTTCTCCGGCGCTGACAGGCTGTAGAGTCGCCCAGAGGGTAAGGGTGCCCCCTGGCGGATGTTAATTGCGCAGTCATAGGGCCTATGAGGAGGAAGAGACATCGCCTTGGACTTGCTGAATACCATACCCAAGTCGTGAAATTCCAATGGCACCAGGGACAGATCCGGGGGCGCAGCGTCCGTAGGGGCAGGAGGAGAGGACGGAGAGCAGGCAGCGGACTGTAGACAGGTGCTCATGCAGAATGTGCTCCATGCCGACACCCCGGCGGACTTCCAATCCAAAACGGGGTTGTGGAGGCGTAGCCAGGGATACCCCAGGATGACGGGCGACACAGAGTTGGGCAGGACGTAGAAGGTTATCTCCTCCCGGTGGTTTCCTGAGATGATAACCGGAACGGGGACGGTCTGGTGTGTTACTCTCCCCAGGGAGACACGGGAGAGGTTGACCAGGGAGATAGGGGTCTTTAATGCCTGGCAGTGGATGCCCAATCGGGTTGCCAGGCTTTGTGAAATAAAACTGCCCTCCGCGCCTGAATCCACCAGTGCGTGAGTGAGATGCCCAGTGGAGTTGTGACAAAATCGGACGGGCAGCTTCAATTGGGTGAGGGGACTTGACCGATTGATGTCCGCGAGGCCCCCTACAGTGACTCGCGGACCCCGCCGTTTGGCTTCTGTGGACAAAGCTCTACCGTGTGTTGATTATCTCCGCAATACATGCAGAGATTCAACTCACGGCGGCGGCGTCTCTCCGCCGGGGAGAGCTTTGTCCAGCCCGTCACCATCGGCTCCGACTCCTCGGGGCGCGATGGTGGCGGCGTCGCCAGGGGGCGAGCTTGGAACGGGCGCGACGAGGCTCCACGAGGGCGAGAAGAAGACGACTTCCGCCCCGAGGAGCGCTCGCGCAGCCTGTTATCCAAACTGATGGCAAGCGACGTTAGCTCCGCTAAAGTCTCCGGGATATCCCGTCCAGCCAGTTCATCCCTCAGATCGTCGTTGAGACTGCGGAGGAAAAGGCCACAGAGGGAGCGTTCCTCCCAGCCCAATTCCTCCGCCGCTACCCGGAAGTCGACCGCATAGTCCGCAGCCAACCGGCTTCCCTGCTGGAGGCTGAGAAGCCGATCGACCAGGACCGTCTCGGTACGAGAGTGGTCAAAGACTTCCAGGAAGCGTCTCACGAATTGGTCATACGTGAGGGTGGCATAACTGGGTCTCGCCATTACGGCGTAAGTCCAGGTTAATGCCCGTCCCTCTAGGAGATTCCCGATATAACCAATTCGGCTATGATCTGAAGGAAAATCTCCGGGAACACGGTGGAACACGGACTCACACTGCATTATGAACCCCCGCGCTCCGCCGAGCTTACCGCTAAAGCGGGCGGGGGTAGGAATGGGCGTGAGCCGAGTCGGTGCTCCCGGAGCCTGCTGGACGGCCGCTGGAGCAGCAGGAGCCGCGCCACCCTGACGAGCCGGGGGGAACGGCTGTTGGGGGTCCAAGCGGTCCAATCGGTTAGTTATACTGATTAATTGATTGAGTATCACTTGTTGCTGATAAGCAATTTGGTCCACTCGAGCCTCGAGAGTGGTAAGCCGGTGTGCGAGCCCGCCGTCTGCCGAGCCGCTCAGCTGAAGCCGTACTGACATAATGCACAGCTCAGGAGACGCACACACACAGGCTCAGAGTAGCTCAAATAGCTTTATTGACAACAAGGGTGTATGAATGTGTGTCTGCGAGATGTGAATGTGTTGGTGGCGGCGTCTGCTTCGGGCACAGAGGCAGGAGACCGTACAGCCGGACAACCCTATGGGAAAAGCACAGGGAGAAGGGTGACGGGCACACACCAACACAGGAGATAAACAAGTTGGAGAGGAGCTTACTTGGAAAGGGCAGATGACTGGCACAGCAAGGAACGAGGTCCGGTAGACAGCCACCTGGAGAGCCGGTGCAGCAGCGAGGAATAGGCGATGGAGAGGAATAGTCCGCCGCCGGGAAATCCACCTGTGCACAGGGGAGCAGACTTGGAAGAGAAAAAGGTAAGATCGTCTTACCGCTATGTTTGCTGAGGATGAGACGGAACTCACAGCAATCCGTAGTGAAGTCTGATGGCTTCAGGCCAAAGCCCAGGGCGAGGCGGCTTAAATCCCTCGCCGCTGATGATGTGCAGGTGTGCGTGCAGGTGGCGCCGCTGATGAGCGGCGCGGCGCGGCGTGACAGCGTGGGTTTACTCCGGGATTTCTCCGGCTTCCTCCCACATGCTAAAAACATGCAAGTTAGGTTAATTGGCATCAAAACTGGGGAATCTAAATTGTCCTTAGGTATGACTGTGAGAGTGAAAGGTCGTCTGTCTCTGTGTTGGCCCTGCGATGGACTGGCGATCTGTCCAGGGTGTACCCTGCCTCTCGCCCAAAGATGCTGGGATAGGCTCAGCGCCCCCCGCGACCCGAAAAGGATTAAGCGGAAGAGGATGAATGAATGAATGAATGAATGTCTCCACTTTTGCTTTATGTGTGAAGGTTACCACCAAGTGACATAAATTAAATACAAAGATTGGAAAAGCTGTCTAAGAACAATCCAGCAGTTTGAGTAATCACTTTTGGTCTGATGTAAGTCTGTCAACAGAATTATGAACCATAAAGCAGTTTGTGTTAAAATGTTAAATCCCATTAAACCCTAACCCAGGGGTGTCCAATCATGTGCCATAGAGGGCGAAGACCCTGCAGGTTCTTCAGCAGGTGTTTTCACTGATCAGCAGTCAGTGGAAGAAATTCAGTGGAATCTGCTGTTGAAGACACTAGTTGGAGGTAAAGCCTGCAGGGTCTTGGCCCTCCATGGCACATGATTGGACACCCCTGCCCTAGCCCATTATGATAAAGTGCAGATGCTAATATGGCCCAGAATTCCTCTATATACTGGTACTATCACTAAAGTGTGCAGTGTCTTCTGCACTGGCACATCCATCAATACAGTCTTCAGTAAATAAAATAATTGTTTTTGGTTACTTTTTCTTAAAAATGAGCCATTATTTTCAAAGTCTTTGATAAATGGTTTGTACTGTTGACTCTTTTCCCACCGGTGTCTTAACAGACAAAATAGAAAATCATGATGCAAACACATAAGTCAGTAAATTGTTTATTACAATTAGCAGCAAATTCCAGATTATTCAGAATGTGCAAAATTCAAACTGTAAAAATCCCCCAAAACTTAGAATGGGTCACACACACTGGCTACGCTGCCTCACTGAGAAGCAACTGGATGTGCCGCTCACACTGGTCCCGGTTCACCAGATCTTCAGCCTGCATCTCTGTAAATAGTGACGCACGGTCCGGTTCGGGTGAATCATTTTCCTCTTGCCTAGACGAAAGACAGAAATGGGTGGTGGTTAATTAATGCAAGTTTAAAACATATTTCGGAAATACACTTGTTGCTAAAAGCCAGGGGTGGAATGTGACAAAGTGCTTCGTTGTTGTATTTAACCACAATTTTCATGTAGCTGCACTTCAGTAAAGTAGATTTTACAAGGGCTAGGTTATGTTTAAAATAATTTGTTTTAACTGTGGCCTCAGCAATCAGAATGAGTTAATACCTTCACTTGAATGGAATCTAGTACTTTAACTGAGGGTGTGCATCACCGATTATGGAGTTGCTCAATCAAAATATGGAATTTTTATCGATAAAAGTTTAGCCACCGCTCTCTAACTGCTGTGCCTCCTCTTGCCCTGGCTTCAGGTGTGGGTGGCATTTTGTACTTGTATTCCTAAAATATAAAAGGATGTACTACAATGGGTCTCAAATATTTGTAATGTGTCCTGTTACTGCGTGAGTTTATTGACGATAGACTATAAACTACACATATAAATTAAATTATAATGGTGACTGAACATCTCCCATTCCCCAAAGTGCAACATACAGTTATGAACATAACTCACCAAAGGATCACACAAGTGATCTGACAAAAAAACCCCAAATACATAAACAAGCGGTTTATTTTACAGTTGATGTGCCATTCATTTTCAATTATTCTGTAATTAATATTCACACAATCAAATAAATTTCAGTTCAGTCCCTTTCATATTAAGTGGAAATTGTGCTACTTTAGTTCTGGCACTTCATCTATACTTTCAAAAAGCAAAGGATTTCAGTACTTTCCACAGTGGCAAGGTCCGTTGTGGGCTGGCTGCTTTTCCTTTCCTCTTGCCTAGACCAAAGACAGAAATGGATGGTGGTTAGTTAAAGCAAGTTCAAAACATATACAGGCACAACTCAAAAAATTAGAATATCATGAAAAGGTTCAATATTTTTTGTCACTCATTTCAGAAAGTGAAACCCATATACAGATTCATTACACAGACAGTGATATATTGCAAGTGTTTATTTTAATTTTGATAATTATGGCTACATGGATGGCTACATGGATCGTCACCTTATCGTGGTGGGGGGGTTTGCGTGCCCCAGTGATCCCAGGAGCTATATTGTCCGGGGCAATTTGCCTCTGACAGGGTCTCCCAAGACAAACTGGTCCTGGGTAAGGGCCAGACTAAGAACGATCCAACAGACTCTCGTGAATTGTATATCAAGGATTCAGTGTACCCCGCCCGGTATGGGGTTACCGGGGCCCCACCCTGGAGCCAGGCCTGGGGGAGGGGCTCGAAGGCTAGCGTCTGGTGGCCGGGTTTCCACCCATGGGAACCGGCCGGGCTCAGCCCGAAGGAGTTACATGGGTCCGCCCTCCAGTGGGCTCACCACCTGCAGGAGGGATCATGGGGGTCCGGTGCTGTGTGGATCAGGTGGCGGTCAAAGGCGGAGACCTTGGCGGACTGATCCCAAGCTTTCTAAACTGGCTTTTGGTACGTGGAATGTCACCTCTCTGGTGGGGAAGGAGCCTGAGCACGAGGTTGAGAGATACCGGCTAGATATAGTCGGCCTCACTTCAACACACAGCTCCGGTTCCGGAACCAGTCTCCTGGAGAGGGGCTGGAGCTTGGCCTTTTCTGGAGTTGCCCCGGGCGAGAGGCGACGAGCAGGGGTGGGTATTCTTGTATCGCCCCACCTTGCTGCCTCTATATTGGAGTTTTCCCCGGTGGACGAAAGGGTTGCTTCCCTGCGCCTTCGGGTTGGGAAACAGGTCCTGACCATCATTTGTGCCTATGCACCAAATGATGTTTCAGAGTACCCACCCTTTTTGGAGTCTGTGACTGGGGTGCTGGAGGGTGCTCCTCTTGGAGACTCCATTGTCCTACTGGGGGACTTCAATGCGCACGTGGGCAACGACAGTGAAACCTGGAGGGGGGTGATTGGGAGGAACGGCCTGCCCGATCTGAACCCGAGTGGTGTTCAGTTATTGGACTTCTGTGCTAACCACAGTCTGTCCATAACGAACACCATGTTCAAGCATAAGGGTGTCCATATGTGCACCTGGCACCAGGACACCCTAGGTCGCAGGTCGATGATCGATTTTGTTATCGTATCATCAGACCTGCGACCGTATGTCTTGGACACCCGAGTAAAGAGAGGTGCAGAGCTGTCAACTGATCACCACCTGGTGGTGAGTTGGATCCGATGGCAGGGGAGGAAGCCATTCAGACCTGGTAGACCCAAACGTATAGTGAGGGTGTGCTGGGAGCGTCTGGCTGAGGCCCCTGTCCGGAAGGTCTTCAACTCCCACCTCCGGAAGAACTTCAACCACATTCCGAGGGAGTCTGGAGACATGGAGTCTGAATGGGCCATGTTCTCCACCTCTGTTGTTGAAGCGGCGGCCCAGAGCTGCGGCCGCAAGGTGGTCGGTGCATCTCGTGGTGGCAACCCCCGAACCAAGTGGTGGACACCAGTGGTGAGGGGCCCATTAAGCTGAAGAAGGAGTCCTATCAAGCTTGGTTGGCTTGTGCGACTCCCGAAGCAGCTGAGGTGTACCTGCAGGCCAAGTGGAGTGCAGTTCGGGTGGTTGCTGAAGCAAAAACCTGGGTATGGGAGGAGTTCGGTGAGGCCATGGAATAAGACTTTCGGTCAGCCTCAAAGGGATTCTGGCAAACTGTCCGGCGGCTCAGGAGGGGAAAGCAGCTCCCCGTCCACACTGTGTATGGTGCGGATGGGACACTGTTGACTTCGACTGGGGACATCGTCGGGCGGTGGAAGGAATACTTCGAGGATCTCCTCAATCCCACTGATACGCCTTCCACAGTGGAAGCAGGGTTTGGGGATGAGGGGGATGCCTCGCCTATCACAGGGGCTGAGGTCGCCAAGGTGGTTAAAAATCTCCTTGGTGGCCGGGCCCCGGGGGTGGACGAGATTCTCCCTGAGTACCTCAAGGCCCTAGATGTTGTTGGGTTGTCATGGTTGACACGCCTCTGCAACATTGCGTGGAGGTCGGGGGCAGTGCCTTTGGCATGGCAAACCGGGGTGGTGGTTCCTCTCTTTAAAAAAGGGGACCGGAGGGTGTGCTCCAACTTTAGAGGGATCACACTCCTCAGCCTCCCTGGGAAGGTCTATGCCAAGGTACTGGAGAGGAGAGTCCAGCCGTTGGTCGAACCTCGGATTCAGGAGGAGCAATGTGGTTTTCGTCCTGGCCGTGGCACATCGGACCAGCTCTTTACCCTCTCGAGAATTCTCGAGGGTTCGTGGGAGTTTGCCCAACCAGTTTACATGTGTTTTGTGGACTTGGAGAAGGCATTTGACCGCGTCCCTCGTGGTTTTTTGTGGGGGGTGCTTCGGGAGTATGGGGTCTCGGGCTTGTTGTTACAAGCTATTTGGTCTCTGTACGACCGTTGTGAGAGTTTGGTTCGTATTCTCAACACTCGGTCGGAGTCATTCCCAGTGAGAGTTGGACTCCGCCAGGGCTGCCCTTTGTCACCGATCCTGTTCATAATTTTTATGGACAGGATTTCTAGGCGCAGCCAGGGAATGGAGGGTGTCATGCTTGGTGACCACAGGATCTCATCTCTGTTGTTTGCAGATGATGTTGTCCTGTTGGCTTTATCCAGCAATGACCTACAGCTCTTGCTGGGACGGTTTGCCGCTGAGTGTGAAGCGGCTGGGATGAGAATCAGCACCTCCAAGTCCGAGTCGATGGTCCTCAGCCCGAAAAAGGTGGATTGTCCTCTCCGGGTTGGGGACAGGCTCCTGCCCCAAGTGGAGGAGTTTAAGTATCTTGGGGTCTTGTTCACGAGTGAGGGGAGAATGGAGCGAGAGATCGACAGTCGGATTGGAGCAGCATCTGCAGTGATGTGGACATTGTACCGGTCTGTTGTGGTGAAGAGGGAGCTGAGTTCTAAGGCAAAGCTGTCGATTTACCAGTCAATCTACATTCCTACTCTCACCTATGGTCACGAGCTTTGGGTAATGACCGAAAGAACGAGATTGCGGATACAAGCGGCTGAAATGAGCTTTCTCCATAAGATTGCTGGACTCACCCTCAGAGATAGGGTGAGGGGCTCAGTCATCCGGGAGAGGCTCAGAGTAGAACCGCTGCTCCTCCACATTGAAAGGAGTCAGTTGAGGTGGTATGGGCATCTGATTAGGATGCCTCCTGGACGCCTCCCACTTGAGGTGTTTCAGGCACGTCCCACTGGGAGGAGACCCCGGGGCAGACCCAGGACTCGGTGGAGAGACTATGTCTCCCAGCTGGTCTGGGAATGCCTTGGTATCCCCTCTGAAGAGCTGGAGCAGGTGGCTGGGGAGAGGGAAGTCTGAGCTTCTCTGCTTGAACTGCTGCCTCCGCGACCCGGACCTCCAGAAAAGCGGTAGAAGATGGATGGATGGATTATGGCTACAGCCCAGGCAGCGCGGTGGAGGAGTGGTTAGCACTGTGGCAGCACAGCAAGTCACCCTTGGCCGGGGAATCCCAGGTTTGATCCCAGTCCCCGACCAACAGGGATCTGTGTGGAGTTTGCATGTTCTCCCCGTGTCTGCGTGAGTTTACTCCGGGATTTCTCCGGTTTCCTCCCACATGCCAAAAACATGCAAGTTAGGTTAACTGGCATCAACTGGGGATCCTAAATTGTCCTTAGGTATGGATGTGAGAGTGAATGGTTGTCTGTCTCTCTGTGTTGGCCCTGCGATGGACTGGCGATCTGTCCAGGGTGTACCCTGCCTCTCGCCCAAAGATACTGGGATAGGCTCCAGCCCCCTCCGTGACCCGAAAAAGATTAAGCGGAAGAAGATGGATGGATGGTTGGCTTACAGCCCATGAAAACCCCAAATTCAGTTTCTCAAAAAATTAGAATATTACAGAAAATTAATTTTAAAAAATAGTTTTTAACCAGCATTTCAACGGCCAACATTTCTATTTAAAAACTATTTTTTTAAATTAATTTTATGTAATATTCTAAATTTTTGAGAAACTGAATTTGGGGTTTTCATGGGCTGTAAGCCATAATCATCAAAATAAACGCTTGAAATATATCACTGTCTGTGTAATGACTATATAATATATGGGTTTCACTTTCTGAAATGAGTGACAAAAAATATTGAACTTTTTCAAGATATTCTAATTTTTTGAGATGTACCTGTATTAGGGAAATACACTTGTGAAAGTCAGTGGTGGGATGTGACAAAAATGCTTTGTTTTCCTGGCAAGTGAGCACCCCAGGATCGACTCTGTACATGTACAAGTACATTTTCAATCCAGGGATTTCTGGTGGAACAGAAACAGCATGACAACATTGTTCCAACACTTTTTTTTGAAAATCCACAGAATAAGTACGTGGGTCTATCATGAGGCTTTAGAAAATTATATGAATCACTTTATAAATCACTGGTCTGAAAATGCACTTGAATATGTTGCGATTTTGTAGCCTCAAAAAAGTGAGCTTACCACCAGCAGGATAAATAGGCGAAAAGATGCACAATATCACAAATCACTCACTATCGATGGTTCTCTCACTTTCATCTTCAGCTTCTTCGTAGTTATCCAGGGCTGCCATCTGTTTCGTTGCGGGGCCGCTCCATGTTGCTCTGGATACTATCTGCCACCAAGCACAGAAAACTCCGCACCTCTTCATTGGACCACGGTGTAGATTTCCGCGAAACCTGCAAAGCCATTTCTATTAACATTGTGTTTTCTCAGTGATCGTGTTTACTCCATGAACTTTTGCAAATGGCGGTTTGGAGATTCTGCAGAAGACGGATGCTTTCATGACGTTGTGGCCTGCAGTCTGTTGACGTCACATTTTCAGCCCGACTCAGCACAGTTGTACCCTGCCCTCAAATAGGTACAAAAAAAGTACCTGGTACTGGGTACTAGGTACTAATGGAAAAGCCTACAAACGGCGCCGAGTCGAAGTGAGTAGGGCTGAGTGGGTACTAGTGGAAAAGGGGCTATAGTAGAACCGCTGCTTCTACATATTGAAAGGAGCCGGTTGAGGTGGTATGGGCATCTGATCAGGATGCCTCCTGGACACCTCCCACTTGAGGTGTTTTGGGCACGTCCCTCTGGGAAGAGACCCCGGGGCAGACCCAGGACTCACTGGAGAGACTATGTCTCCCAGTTGGTCCGTGAACTCCTTGGTATCCTCTCTGAAGAGCTGGAGCAGGTGGCTGGGGAGAGAGAAGTCTGGGCTTCTCTGCTTGAACTGCTGCGTCCGCGACCTGGACCTCTGGAAAAGCAGTAGAAGATGGATGGATGCATGGATGGTTGATTTTTTTTTTTTTTTTTTTTTAATTTTTGGATATTTGTCACAAGTAAATGTTCCAGATCATCAAACAGATTTTAATATTAGACAAAGATAACTCGAGTAAATGCAAAATGCAGTTTTTAAATGATGATTTCATTTATTAAGGGAAAAAAGCTATCCAAACCTACCTGGCCCTATGTGAAAAAGTAACCCCCCCCCCGTTACATCATAAATTAACTGTGATTAACCACATTCTTTTAAAAGTTGAGTTAAATTTCACTAGCCACACCCAGGCCTAATTACTGCCACACCTGTTGAATCAAGAAATCACTTAAATAGAACCTCTGACAATGTCATGCTGCGATCTAAAAAACTTCAAGAACAGATGACAACACAAACAGAAAAATATCTAAAGAACTGCAGGCTTCACTTAGCTGATTTTGGATACTGGTCTATGATTCAACAATAAAGGTGCATTCAGACCAAATGCAAATGGGTGAATTTTTTGCGTGATGGGATTACATTTTAATTCAATGTAAACATGCGAATAGACATGAATTCACCATCTGAGAAAGTTGCAGACAGGCGAAGTTACCTTTATAACTTCTGCAGCTGTGTTCAACCTGCTGTGGAAATTCCCAAAACACTGTCATGCTTAGGTTTACATTATCCAACGGGGGTCTCATCTGAAAAAATTCTCCCCGCCTCCAAAATTTCACCTGAATGATGGGTTCTTTACATTGATGGCGTACTAGCCTTGTTAGCACGTCCGTGGCAAGAGTCCATGGGTGAAATACTCCAACACTCCAGTTCAGCTGCAGAGCTCCCGGTCCTTCTGTCTCCAGGTGAGTGTCAGTCTCATTTTCAAACTAGTTTACTCTCCAGTATTGATACTTTTACTCCGGTGACAGCAGAATCTCCGGGCCGTTACCAGCTAGCGCTGTCCCTCAGACACGAACGCATGAATGCGCGAATTTTGCGTGTGTTCCCCTCTTTCCATTGATTTTGTATGTATTTGTGCTGTGTGAAAAATTTGCTTTGCGTTTGGTCTGAATGCACCTTAAGAAAGAGATTGGGCAAAAATGGCATCCATGGGAGCATTCTAAGGTGAAAACCACTGCTGACCAAAAAAAACACATAGGCTTGTCTCACACTTGCCTAAAAACATCTTGGTGATCCCCAAGACTTTTGGGAAAATATTGTGTGGACTGACACAAAAGTTGAACTTTATAGAAGGTGTCCATTGCATTTTATCTGGCATCAAACTAACACAGCATTTCATAAAAAGAACATCATACCAACAGTCAAACATGGTGGTGGTACTAGGAAGGAGAGGTGCCTCAAGACATGAAGGACTGAAAAATAGTGACGCTGTATAAAAACAAAGGTAGCCGAAGTGACAGCAACAGTTATCGAGGGATATCATTGCTTAGTGTCACCGGAAAGGCATTTGTGCGTGTGGTTCTCAGCCGTCTTCGGAAACTCGTGGAAAGAATTTATCCTGAATCTCAAAGTGGTTTCAGATTTGGGCGCTCCACGATTGATATGATCTTTTCTCTCAGACAGCTACAGGAGAAATGCAGGGAGCAAAATAAACCGCTTTATGTCGCATTCATCGACCTGACAAAAGCCTTCGATACAGTTAGCTGTGAAGGACTGTTCCAAGTTCTCAAGAAGCTCGGGACCCCCCAACTGCTGCAAATTATTGAATCCTTCCATACCAGTATGAAAGCTATTATCCAGTTTGATGGGAGCTTTTCAGAACCATTCAACATCCGCCGTGGAGTAAAACAGGGCTGCGCGCTTGCTCCTATCCTGTTTAACGTATACTTTGCCGTCTTGCTAAAGTATGCATTTGGTACTCGGAACGATGGTGTCTGCTTCAACACAAGGTCTGATGGCAAACTGTTCAACCTATCACGACTGAGTGCAAAATCCAAGATCCGAAAAGTATCCATCAGTGAGATGCTGTTTGCCGATGATGCAGCACTGATAGCTCACTCTGAACTGGAATTACAATCAACGATCAACACACTCAATAAAGCCTGTGACGACTTCAGTCTGACCATCAGTCAGCAGAAGACCAAAGTAATGGGCCAAGGTGTCTCAAACCCTCCTACAATAAATATCGAAAACCACCCACTGGATGTGGTTCATGAGTTTACATACCTCAGAACCAAAATATCGGACGACCACTCACTCGACAACGAGCTCAGTAGAAGAATCGGCCTTGCTGCAACGATCTTCGGAAAATTATCACAGAAGGTATGGCTGAACCAAAAACTGTCGAGGCACACGAAGATCACTGTTTACAGGGCATCCATCCTCAGTACCTTGCTATATGGCAGTGAGACATGGTGTCTATACGCCTCGCAAGAGCTACAGCTCAACGCCTTTCATCTCCGCATGCTGAGAAGTATTCTTAACGTTAAATGGAGCGACCGTATCACAAACAATGAGATACTCTCCCATGCAAGCTTACCAAGCCTGTTCACCTTGCTTCGCGAACATCGTCTCCGCTGGTTGGGACACGTCCATCGGATGCCGGATGGGAGAATACCAAAAGACATTCTGTACGGAGAGCTTGCATCCGGCAAACGAACTCGAGGTCGACCGTATCTCCGTTTCAAGAATTTATGCAAAAGAGACATGAAAACACTGGGCATGGACATGATCAACTGGGAGGATACTGCAGACGACCGAAACCGCTGGAGACATGCGCTGAAAGACGGACTCAGAAGGGGAGAAGAGCACCTTCGCCAGTCTGCCGACAAAAATCGATCATCTCGAAAGGATGCATTGAGAAAGACACCACAACCAGGGGTGTCAGACTCATTCCATGGAGGGCCAAGACTCTGCATGTTTTACTTCCACCCAGTGTCTTCAGCACGTGTTTTCACTGATCAGCAATCAGTGGGAAGAAATTCAGTGAAATTACCTGATGAAGACACTGGGTAGAGGTAAAACCTGCAGGGTCTTGGCCCTCCATGGAATGAGTTTGACACCCGTGGGTTAGACTGAGCATTTGAGCACCAGTCAGAGACAAATTTGATTGGTGAAACTGGAGGAAGTTGACGAAGATTGGCCAAAATTGTGGGAAAGTTGCAGTGATTGGACAAAGTTGTAAGGTCGTGCAGTAGTTGCGCTGATTGGCTGATTTCACGTGAATTGACGCGATCACAACATTGCGAAATCCTGGAGGGACTGAATTCTGCAAAGAGCAGGCCAAAATTCCTCAGCAACAATGTAAGATACTCATTGCCAGTTATCGCAAACGCTTGACTGCAGTGGTGGCCGCCAGGTGGCACAGCCAGTTATTAGGTTTAGGGGGCAGTTACTTTTTCACGTAGCTCCAAATAGATTTGGGTAGGTTTTTTTCCCTTAATAAATAAAAAATCATCATTTAAAAACTGCATTTTGTATTTACTTGGGTTGTCTGTGTTATATATTAAAATTTGTTTGATGATCTGAAACATTTAAGCATGACAAATATGCAAAAGTATATGAAATCAGGAAGGGGGCGAATACTTTTTCAGAGCATTGTGTGAGTATGTGTAATGTGTGTGCCTGTAGGCCGTGTAAATAATGCTCTAGAATGGCGGAACTTGAATGCGTAAAAATATACTATTATTGGTGTTAAAACTGTAATTTGTGATGTGCATATTGCCCATGTTAATATTGTAATAAAATTTGGATATATTGTGCAGCTCTAAAAGACACTACTGGTCCATTTTGTCCCCAATTTAAAAAGCCATCCATCAGCCTCCAAAAACAGATTATGTCCCCAGGTTCAAGACACCTTTTTCCTTCTAGATTGTCCTTTTTTACATTTTAAACTGTTGACGGGTATCCAGTCAGCCAACTAACATTGCAGTGGAACAGTTTATCATCACCCTTGTGAATGTGATGGAAATACATTGTTGTCAAAAACTGTCCACAGCTGCTTTTCTCTTTTGTGTCCCCTCCGCAGTGCAGTGAGTCAGACTTTGAGTTTGGCACCGAGTGTCTTCATCTGGCCCTGCAGTACTGTGGCACCAATGCCAAGCTCATCGAGGGCCCGCCAACTCTGTGGAAGGTGAGCTCGCCAGGGGCCTTCCTTCCTAGGATTTGGGGATTTGGTGACATTTTGGCCTGCACAGCTGTAGGCGCACCACTGATTTATTGAACGAGCAGAATGAAAGCTGATTATGTGAAATTGAGGGGGGAACTGGCAAACAAGAAAGCAGTAATGCATTGACTGTGACATTTAGGAAAAAGTATGTAGAATACTAGTCTAATTATAAGTGATTTGTTTTGAATTTTGTATTTGATCAGCTAACATAAGACATGCTTTTTAGCTCATTCCATTGAATATAAAGAGAAAAAACTTGACGTGTGTTCATCAGGCTGGAAAGAGTGACTTCGTCATTGACGGTCTGGTTCAAGTTGGGTGTTGTGTTATCTAGCGATGAAAAGAGTTTGGTTTTATCTGCTGAAATCTCCATTGTGGAGCCCAAAGCCACCTTTTTTTCAGAAACAGATCTGAGTGGCACATATGGACCGCCAGTATATTTTGTTCAGCTTTTGACTCCCCCTCCGTAACCTCCCAAGTTTTTTTTTTTTTTTAAATTTGCAAGTATTTTTTCTCTAATATTGTTAATATGGGACTTTTTTTTAACCTTTTTATAAATTTGCAACTTTCTGTCTTTTAAATTTGAGACTTTTCCCCCAGTCTCGAATATTTGGGACTTCCCCCATACCCTTGTAAATTGCTTTTTATTTCCCCTCTCATAAACTGGAAACTTTTTTCCTCCATGCATGCTATGCTTTTAGCTCATTCTGGTGAAGCAATGGCACAGCGTTCATCTGCCTATCCACATTTCACAAGAATTGCTGCTATTTGCCCTGATTCTTATCAAACTTCCACATAATGAACCTCAGTTGGCTCTGCATCCAAGTTGTGCTCAAGGTCATGGTCAACAGAAGATCTGGTATCTTATTTGATTTCAGAAAAAAAACACTACTCATCTGAGGCAATTGACTTGATGGTAAGCAAACTCACACACAATGACCTGAGGGTTGGTCTACATCCAGTTTGAGCTGAAGGTCAAGGTCATTGTCAAAGGTCAGGAGATCTGGTCATTTATGATTTCAAAACATACATAGTTCTCCTAGTAGGCAATTGCTCCAATGTTTACTAAATTCTTAAGTGGCTCTGTGATCAAGCTGTACTCAAGGCCAGGGTCAGCTGTCGGGAAATCTGGTATCTTATACCATTTCAGAGAAATTACTACTCCTAGACAAATGCCTGAATTTTACACCAAATTCAAACAAAATGTTTCTCAGGTGGGTCTGTATCCAGGTGGTGCTCAAGGTCTAGGTCAGGGTTAAAAGTCAGGAGATCTGAGCACTCTTGGGGTATTTTTTTTTTAATTAGTTAAAAAAGCTTAAAAATGACTGTCCAGCCCCTGGTGTCATTGATTAACCTTTTTGTTGGTCCTCGGTGAAATTGAATTTGACACTCCAAATCAGGAGTGACATGAGCGACTCATGTTTTTCTAAACTTTACTGAGGGTGAGAGGAAAAAAAAATCAGTGTATGGTTGATGCTGTGATGCTGCATTGATTCAGACACAGTATTGTGATACTTTATTAAAAACTAGAAAAGCACTCAGAGAGTGCATACCTCTGCCAAGCCTCCTTCCTTCTCTCCCTTTGTCCATCCATCTATCCGTACCTCCCTGCCTCCATCCCACCATTTATTGTAAGATAGGGCCTTGGTAGAGGTATGCACTCATAGATCAGCTCCAGAATTTAATGGGTTCGTCTGCAGCCCAAGAAACATCTCTGGTGAAAAATTTCATCAAAATCTATCCATTAGTTTTTGAGTAGTCTTGCTAACATATTGTGAGAAGATAAGAGTCTTGGCAGAGGTATGTGCTCTCAGGTCATCAACACAGTCTAATGGGTTCTTCTGCCAACACAAGGAACATTTCTGGTGAAAATTCGCCGGGTGCTCCGGTTTCTTGGTTTCTACAGGCATGTACGGGCCTTCCTGAACAGGGTCGAAAGCCACTTTTTCAGGGTCGTAACTTGAATTATGACGCACCTATCCCTCAACCAGTGGTCTGAACGAAGAAGAAGACCCACCAGATGGAGAGCAATAAAATGAGGAGAACTGCTGCACGTCAGAAAGGATGCCGTGAACATGAAACACCTCAGGTTCCACCAGTATGCCGCAGGCATGACTGTGAACAACACAGCCATCTGAAACAGGAGGTGTGTGTGTGTGTCTGTCTGTCTGTCTGTCTGTCTGTCTGTCTGTCTGTCTGTCACGCTTCATAGGACATCATAGGATGGCCTATGATCTCTGTCTGAACATCATAGGACGACAAATGTGTCTTGATGATGTCACATAGACCATGTGTCTTTGAACTCAGACAAATATGTCTTTATGATGTCACAACATAGACAAATGTGTCTTTATGATGTCAGACCATGTGCCTATGATATTTGCCTGAACATCATAGGATGTCCTATGAACTCAGGCATCATAGGACTCGCGATGCCGTCATAAAGATATGATGTCTATATGATGTCACATGTCTATATGATGACACATAGACAAATGTGTCTTTATGATGTCATATGGCTCAAAATTGGCAAGGTGAATAAGTCACAGGGCTAGTCTTGACAGCATGTTCGTGTTTTCTGCACAGCAGATTTCTGCAGTCATGGCCAATTCTACGTTGCCGCGAGCAGAGTTGCCAGATCAAGCAGTCTTCGTATTGTTGCTCAAGATGAAGAAACTAAGCAAATGTGTCACTTTCTCAGCAGTGTCGTTTTTGAAGAGGTGCTGACACAGTAAAAATGTGTAACCTTGAAGAATGCCAGTCTATACTACAAATGTGTCCTGAACAGGGTCGAAAGCCACTTTTTGCTCAGTTCTATTTTCATGACCCTGCCCATTAACTAGAATTATGATGCACCAATCCCTCAACCAGTGGTCCGAATGAAGAAGAAGAAGACCCACCAGATGGAGAGCAATAGAATGAGGAGAACTGCTGCACGTCAGAAAAGATGCTGTGAACATGAAACATCTCAGGTTCCAGCAGTACGCCGCAGGCATGACTGTGTTGCCCTTCAGCAACGGGCATGCAGAAATACTTGCTTATACTTGGTTTCTACGGGCATGGATGGGTTGCACGGGTATGTACTAGTGGTGAAAATTTCATCCAAATCCGTCCAGTAGTTTTTGCGTAATCCTGCTAACAAACAAGCAAGCAAACAAACAAACGCTGGCAAAAACATAACCTCCTTGGCAGAGGTAATGATTTTTACCTCCACGAAGAGGAAGAGGTAATGTTTTCGGCAGTGTTGGTTTGTTTGTTGGTTTGTCTGTCTGTTACCAACATTACTCCAAAAGTTATGAAGGCATTTTGATGACATTTTCAGGAAAGGTGTGTAAAGGCATGGGGAACAGGTGATTGGGATCACGATCTGCATTCTGAACATTTTTTGGGGAAAAATAATAATAATATTGGGCTTCCCCTTTAGGACATGTCCACCCCCTTTAAGACGTGTCCACGGAGTTACGTTCACCTCCGCACCCATAAACATACGTATGTGATGGTTGACTGCTGTGTCTCAGTTCAGGTTCTGCGTCCTCCAAGTGCGCATTTCTAGGCCAGATACGTCACTGCACTGCATCAAAGACTGTCCCATTCCATGGGCTCCTTCAAATGCGGTCAACAAATGCAGCCTTCAAAACCCCGAAAACAAAGGATACATGAAGAGGATCCTTGTGGCCTTAACATATCCGGGCATTCAGAGCCTGGCTTTTTTTTTTTTTTTTTCCTCTGCTCAGGCAGAAGCAGAACGAAGCCAGAAACAGTTCAAAGTAAGTTTTTTGCTTGAACTATGCAGTGGTTTGAACGTGAAAACACCAGTAATCCAGAAAACAGCAACATCTGATTATATAAGTTTATGTTACGTGACACTTTTTTTCTGATGTGCTGTATGCTTCTCTTAATGTATTAATGAAACATGTTGAACTGTTATTTTTTCTGAAGTCAAACCTTTTTTTCCATTAATGTCAGTTTATTAACTAATGTAGTAATATAGAAATGGAGTATGACGTGATTGAAATAACTTGCTGAGATAACTTTTAAAGTACGGTAGAGACATCGGGAAGTTGATGTTATTTCCATCCATCTTCTACCGCTTTTCCGGAGGTCCGGGTCGTGGAGGCAGCAGTTCAAGCAGAGAAGCCCAGACTTCCCTCTCCCCAGCCACCTGCTCCAGCTCTTCAGAGGGGATACCAAGGCGTTCCCAGACCAGCTGGGAGACATAGTCTCTCCACCGAGTCCTGGGTCTGCCCCGGGGTCTCCTCCCAGTGGGACGTACCTGAAACACCTCAAGTGGGAGGCGTCCAGGAGGCATCCTAATCAAATGCCCATACCACCTCAACTGACTCCTTTCAGTGTGGAGGAGCAGCGGTTCTACTCTGAGCCTCTCCCGGATGACTGAGCCCCTCACCCTCTCTCTGAGGGTGAGTCCAGCGTTCCTACGGAGAAAGCTCATTTCCGCCGCTTGTATCCGCGATCTCGTTCTTTCGGTCATTACCCAAAGCTCGTGACCATAGGTGAGAGTAGGAACGTAGATTGACTGGTAAATCGACAGCTTTGCCTTAGAACTAAGCTCCCTCTTCACCACAACAGACCGGTACAACGTCCGCATCACTGCAGATGCTGCTCCGATCCGTCTGTCGATCTCTCGCTCCATTTTCCCCTCACTCGTGAACAAGACCCCAAGATACTTAAACTCCTCCACTTGGGGCAGGAGCCTGTCCCCAACCCAGAGGTTGGGGACAGGTGATGTTATTTACTGTTATTTGATGTTATTTACTGTAAAAAAAAAAACACAAAACACTTGGTTATTTTTAGAGAAAACTGAGCAGTTGATGAAGCTGAGGAGGGACAGGACATCTGAAATAATTTGATTATGCTGATATTAAAAATGTCCATCACATCTGAAGTGATAATCAGATGTCAGATTTTTTTTTTCTTTTTGCTGGTTTATTCCTGAGGTCCACAGTGGTGATCCTGCAGGAACCAACTATCAGCTGTGGAGAGAACGGGCTGGACTCAACATTTATAAAACTGATATTTGATTGAAATAACCACAGTTAAAAAGATTTAATGAATTGTTTTATTGACTGCGATTTTTTTTAGCAGTTTACTTTGCAAATTGAAACAAGCTAAATAAAAATATTGCATGTTTACTGTTAATAGAAAAACTGCATTCCAATGAAGTTGTTTTTTTGAAAAAGATGATTTTTTGCAAGATAATTCCAAGAGACTTTCATGTATTTATTAAACACAGAGTGAAACATTTTAAACCTGATTTAATATTGATGATAGTGATTATAGTTTTGAAAAGTAAATGACAAATCATGATTTTCTAATTTACTGAGATTCACTGGTACAACTGAGATGAAGCTGAAGATGGAATCTGTTCTACTGCTGCTGAAAATCATTGAGGGTCATCATCCTACAGTACAGGACTGTGGTCTGCTTTAGAACATTAAAAACTAAATGTCAGAGCTGATACAAGGCAGAGCATCTAATTATTTAGCTACATAATAGTCATAAATGAGAACAGTAAACTTTCATATTTTCCACTGCTCATGTAATTAAGAATATATTTTAGAACTGATATACATATTTAAAATAATAATTTATTTTGTCATTTTAATTTACCTTAATTTTACCTGCTGACTTTAACACGAGTTAAAGTCTTATTTGATCTGGTCATGGTTCTCTGTCTGGTGGAGATTCTCCTGTAAAAGGTAAAGAAAATCCAATAATAAAAAAAAGATCAAATAAAGTTCTATCTCTGTCAAAAACATCAAGGTGTGTAATGGCATGGGGAACAGATGAATGCATTTTTGTGGTGATCCGGATCACCACCTGGATCCAGGAATTTTTAGGAAAAAGTCAGTGTCAACTTGGTTAAATTTTACTTTTGCTGGTGCAACATAATTTCTGTAGTGAAGTTACCTAATACTATTTATTTGTTATTTCAATAAATCTTATAGAAGGAAACTTGAATTAGTATTTTTCATCAATATCAAATGCAGAAATGTTGAATTTAGAAAACTGCTGGATTTCTAACAATGTCATTTGGGGAAAATGAGCTGCATGGCAGAGGTCTGTGCTGTCCGAGTGCTTTTCTAGTTCATAAATGTTACAAATACAAACTTAACTATTTAGGTACCAGAGTAATAAAATCCAGT
Source organism: Pholidichthys leucotaenia (assembly GCA_020510985.1). Lineage (NCBI taxonomy): Eukaryota > Metazoa > Chordata > Actinopteri > Cichliformes > Pholidichthyidae > Pholidichthys > Pholidichthys leucotaenia. Next base: position 68,565,430 of record CM035849.1, on the reverse strand, counting down.
TAACTTCTCAGTACATTAGATTGTGCTAGGCGTGGGGCACAAGATTGATTTGACGGAGTATTGCAATATTTGGGACTCTAATGCAACGATACCTAAACAGACATACCAATGTTTTATTAATTATATATGGTATCACAGTACTTAAGGAATCATGGATAATGTGATAGTTTTGCATTGTGACCCAAGTATCGTGATACGTATCTCATTGTGAGATTCTTTGTGATACCCACCCCTAAAAGTTACATTTTATAGAAGTTTGTAAGAAAACAGTTGTTACTGACTTGTATCATCTCAGTAAACACATTGTTGTGTAATTTATGGTGTCATTTGCTAGTTTTTGTCTCACTCAGTATAACCTGATGGCCACTGTCTAGATTATTAATGGTCCCCATCATCCCAAAAATGGCTTTAGAGAAGGCCTACACTGAGGTCTAGCAGAACCGTAGTAGCATGCAGAGCCACAGCTTCTTGTCAGTTTAGATTTTTAAAGCCATAAGTTAGTAACCGTCAGCTAGAGTTTTTCAAAACAGCAATCCAAAAAAATGACCTCATAGTGGCTGTTGCCATCTTTTTATCTCAATTATTTTTCCTATCTGAGCTTATCATAAGATCATCATAAAATTTAGATAATAGCCAGAACTCCAGTGTAACTCCTATGCTGTGTATGAAGAAAAGGTCATTGGGTTGTTTGCTCAGCTAGCTGCAGCATGTCTCTAGATCTGCTGATGCTGCTGTCAGTTGGCTGACCTTTTTTAGTGTCTTACTGATAACTCAAGAAATCTGTTCTTTTCATTGCCCCGCCTTAGCTAATTGCCTCCCATCCTTGATTGCTTTGGACCTAAATAAGTGCAAAGCTGAGTTTCAAGGCGTTTGTTGAAGTGAATCTCAGAATTTTGATTGAAATTACTTTCTCTTGCACTCATAAAAATTGAATTTTGTTGTGTGATGTTACTTCAGAGGAGCTGTACTTAATCACCTCAGCAGTTATTGAATAAACATTTTTAAGAGGTTGAACCCTTCTTGTTCAGTAAAGATTTTGTTTTGATGAAGAGGCAGTTTAATTAATACCTTAAGACATCTAAGTTTATTCATTTATTCACAAATAAAAATTTCAGTTTCTGTTCTCTAAGCCAAAGTTATTTTGCCCTACAGGTGACCTACAAACGAGATTTGGCTGCTGCAGAGTCAATTATCAAAGGTGAGTTGTTTTTCTGAATTTTCCTTTACATAACTTCCGAAATGTGAAGTCCACACTACAATGGTTTTTCATCTTAATGCATTATACGTACGTATGGTATGTTGACATGTATGGAGAAGTTAAATAGTCAGAAATGTGCGGTGTACAAGTGTTTTTGTCTCTTTTTGTGTGTGGTCTAAAGTTAGAAATGAATAGATGACATTGAGCTAAAATAGCCTGTCACTGTGCGCAGAGAGAGAAATTCTTTGTAGCATTGTTTGGCCTGGGATGAACAGGGAGCAGTCAGTGAATACTACAAAGAGCAAGTCTGGACAAGGGAGACTATCACAATCAGAAGTGGAAATAAGCACAGCCCTATATTTCACCCCGCCAGCACCTGGACCAACAAGTACCTGTTTGATGATGACATAAGTGATTATTCCCAAGCCTCTGAAGTGACTGAATTCATTGTTTGATACTTTCAGAAAAGATGTGGAAGAAAGTTCTCAGATCTGTCAGGATGAGCAACTATGTGCATTTTTGTATTCCCACAGTACATATACCACCACCACTGTGTTTATGTGCATATTTTTTGTGTTTTTTGCAGTAGAATTGTGTGTATGTGCATGAGTATTTATGGCTATATTGCTCAACAAATGGGTTTCAAGTGAGGCAGCCATGTAGGGGGTTAGAAATTATGAGCATTGTGCGATTGCTGCATTGTCATAGTCACATAAATGGTGAATGATGAACTTCATGGATCCTCACATCTCCTTACCACTCCTGAATGTGAACAGTGACACAAACAGTCCCTGTTCATTCATTTACTTAAAAAAAAAAGTCTACTCTATTTGCTATACACCTCCTGATCATGATTAAAAAGAAAAAAATGTGAATGAAAGCAGAAGCTATTCAGTGTCTTATTTGAAAATTTAAATTAATGGTAACAACACTTTATGATTACATTATCATTTTTACAACTGTCCATAAATTAAATGACAATGAAAAATTCTAGCATCGCCTTTGAGGGCATTTCCACAACTGAAAGTCTGCACCAAAGTCTGGACTAAAGTTTTTATTTTATTACATTGTATACATTTGGTCTGCTTACGTTTGGTTTCACACTGCTCTTTATCCAAGCGGACCAAACAACTTTACATAACACACTGATGTATTATCGTCATGATGAGGTTTTTAAAGTTAGCACAGACGCTGCAGTCAGGAAGTGTGCTGCTCTCCATTAGAGGTGTTTTCTGCAGCTTTGGACACATCAGTAACCACACTTGATGTGGAAACTGGTTCAGACTCAGCCTCCTCTTCTCTCCTCCCTGACCCAGAACCTTTGCTTCCTTTGCTGACAGACCTTAGTTTTTCTTCTTTCTCACCTATAAATTCATCTGACCTGACTGACATTCTCTCAGGCATCAAACTCATCACCTGCCCTCTGGATCCCTTCCCCTCCTCTCTTATCAAAGCCTGTCTTCCCGTCTCACTCTGCTTATCCTCTACATCCTAATTTCCTCCCTTACCACTGATACTGTTCCTCCTCCCCTCAAGCTTGCCGCTATCACACCCATCCTCAAGAAACCCAACCTCGACCCAGAAACTCTGACAATTGCAGACCAATTTCTAACTGGAACGTGCTTTTGCGTCTCAGCTCAAACAGTACCTCCACTCAAATCAACAATATCAGACATTGCAATCTGGCTTTTGAGCACTGAAACTGCTCTGCTTAAAGTTACCAATAACCTCCTCCTTGCTTCTGACTCTGGTCTCTTCACCATCCTCCTCCATCTTGACCTCAGCGCTATCTTTGACACCATTGACCACAGCATCCTTCTCAGTCGCCTGCAATCTTCCATTGCCGTAATTGGCTCTACTTTTTCCTGGTTTAAGTCCTACCTTTCAGACAGATTTCAATACATTTCAGTAAATAACTGTAAATCCCAACTACCCCAGTTCTTCAAGGTGTCCCCCAAGGCTCAGTACTCGGTCCCCTCCTCTTTATTCTCTATATGCTACCTCTCGGGCACATCATACATTGTTATGGTCTAAAATTCCATTCATACACCAATGATACCTAGCTTTATTTATCAACAAAAAACATCACTTGTGTTACCCTCTCCATCCTTATAGACTGTCTCCACGACATAAAAGCTTGGATGAGCATTAACTTTGTCAAACTTAACTGCAGCAAATCAGAAATTCTCGTCATTGGCCCCAAATCCCTCCTCCCTTCAAAGAATCTCTGTCTAGTAAATGGTGTCACCTCCTCCGCTTTGGTCAGAAACCTTGGCATCACCATGGATTCAACTCTGTCCTTCAAACACAGCTCTACTTCCTAGGGAAGCTGAGATCCTTCAACATATGCAGCTGGATACTGGAGCTTTTCTACCAGACCATTGTTGCCAGCACCATCTTCTTTGCTGCTGTCTGTTGGGGTAGCAGTATCAGAGCCAGCAACACCAACAGACTTGACAGGATTATCAAGAGGGCTGGCTCTGTAATTGGTCTCAGGCCGGAGACCTTTGAGACAGTGATGGAGAAGAGCACACTAAATAAACTGTGATCCATCATGGACAATTCTGATCACCCCCTCCACCACATACTAGACAGACAGCGGAGCACTTTCTCCAGCAGACTGCTACAGCTTTGCTGTCGAACGGTTAGGTACAGGAAATCTTTCCTGACGCATGCCATTTCACTGTGCAATAATAACTCACTCTGATGTTGTATTCTGGTCATAACTATGCTGCCATACTGCACCTTACAGTCTAATTGGTACCTCACATCTCACTCTGCTCCTGATAGTCCTGCATTGTACAGCGGGTATGATTTATGTGTCTGTCCGGGTCACCATCTCTTCAGCTATGATGTAGATAGACTTTTTTTTTATAGTAGTGTTAGTTTTTCTTTCCATGGGTAATCCCTTTGTCTGTCATGCGTGTGTTTCTGTCACTTGGTTGGCTACTGTCATGCTGCTGTTACACTGCAATTTCCCAGTTTGGGATCAATAAAATCTGTCTGTCTGTCTGTCTGTCCGTCTGTCTGTCTGGAACATTGCACATCTCCGCTCCACCCTTTCCTCTTCTGCTGCTGATATCCTTATCCACACATTCATAACTTCCAGACTGAACTACTGCAACGGCAGGCATACTCTATGGCCTCCTCTCCTCTGACCTTCAAAAACTGCAACATGTCCTCTCCATCTCCTCTGACCTCTCCTGGACTGTCAACACCAAGGCCCTGGTGAAGAAAGCCCAGCACCAGCTGCACTTCCTGCGTGTTCTGAGGAAAAACAACCTGGACCAGAAGCTGGTGCTGGTTTTACCACTGCTCAATACCTCACCTGTCTTTGCACTCCGCACTTTCATGTATATTGACCCATCCGTGAAACCACTGCTGTCTATATTTTCTATAATCCTTGGGCCATTTTACTCAATTGTGTGTTCAGTTGTGTGTCTGCACTCTGCACTCTTAGGTACATAGTTCCACCCGTGTAGCCACTACCAGATCTTTGTATATTTCCATAATCCTTCACTCCTGCTTTTACTGCGCAGTAGCCTGGTGGAGCACCCGCAATTTCGTTGTACTGTACTACTGTATAATGACAATAAAGCCTATTCAGCTCTAATTGTATTTTGAAGTGTAATTTCAGATAGACCATGGCAGTAATGAATGAGTTAAAATTGTTGATGATGTGGGTAGTCGTTAACAACTTTGCCATCTATTCCAGTGTGTTGCTTATTTAATCCAGACCAGTGCAATGGCAACTAGTTTATGTTGTCTTGTGACGCTTTAATACCCAGGATGCTGTGTTCACTTATTTTGAAATGAGTGACTAATCAAACCTGCCTGCACAGTAATTCTGCTGTCTTGGACAATTTGAAGTCTCAGTGGGAGATACACTGATGTGAATGTGCCATTCATGTATTTGTGATGCAAACATGCATGTGTTGTGATGTAATGCGCCATTCGGTATAGTGTGCATATGGCTTGTCCTTACTGTGCTTTTTCTGAGCATCTTAGATGTGCTTTGGTGTATTAATGTCTACAGGTAGACGAGTTTCTTCTGTCTCACCTATGTGATGTTAATCGATGCCTTTCATCCTTTGTACTCATGCATCCTGTCCTTACTGTGACCTAGAGACTCAGATCAATATGTAGATGTGCTTGTTAGCCTCTTTGTCTTGCACTTAGAGCGAGGTCTAGCTAATCTGCCCATTGTGATGTATGGCTTACAAATGCAAATACCTCCTGCCTGTTCTGTTGTCCCTTTGATCATTCTAGACTGTGGGGTATGTCTTTTTGATGTATTGTTATGATCAAGTATTTAAGGTGCAACTCTGTAACGCAATCTCTCTCTTCTTCTCTCACTCTGATCCTGCAACTGGTAGACACACGCGTGTCCGCCTCTCCTTCTCTGAGAGCTTAGGGATCCCGCTCCGGGCTGCTCCACTATGCACCGGAGAGGGGATCCCGTGAAGGCGACATGATATAATAAAACCTGCTTAAAACCACAGCATCACTGCTTATTTTTTCATGCCGCCTCACTCTGATCGCCTCCGCCCATCCTGGCACTGCGGCTGTCCAGGCAGAGGTTGCTGCCCACGTGGCGAAGCTTCGAGTTGGACTCGATCTGCTCCCATTTCTGTCTGCTGTCATTCTCTCGACAGCCCTGCAGCTGTGTTTGTCTGGTATCAGGATCAGTTTAACCTCCGAAGCCGTACAGGGTTCTTCCCTGCCTCTTCAGTGCGTACACCACGTCCATGGCGGTGACAGTCTTCCTCTTGGCGTGCTCGGTGTAGGTGACGGCGTCCCGGATCACGTTCTCCAGGAACACCTTCAGCACACCGCGGGTCTCCTCGTAGATCAGGCCGGAGATACGCTTCACACCGCCACGGCGAGCCAGACGGCGGATAGCTGGCTTGATTATTCCATCTAGCTACATTGCTCCGCACTGTGTGTGTTTATATACTTGCATATTTATTCCACCTAGCTGCAATGCTCCGTACTGTGGGTGTTTATATATTTACATATTTATTCCATCTAGCTACAATGCTCTGCACTGTGTGTTCATATATTCATATATTTATTCCATCCAGCTACAATGCTCTGCACTGTGTGTCTGTGTGTGTGTGTGTGTGTATATATATTTTATAGTAATATGTACATATGTATATTAGCTGCTCTTGCTTGCTTGTTTTTTTTCTTGCCTTCTGATTGTTGCTCTGAGTGTTGCTATCCCTGTGCTGTTGCAATCCTGGAATTTCCCCGTTGTGGGACTAATAAAGGCTTATCTTATCTTATCTTATCTTATCTTATGTACAGAACTCTGCATCAGGACTGCTCACCCACTCCTATTCCAGAGACCACATTACACCCATTTTGAAAAACCTACACTGGCCACCAGTACAACAACACATTCACTTCATGATCCTGCTCATGACCTACAAAACCCTCAATAACCTTGCTCCTCCATACCTGACAGACTTCCTCCAATGTCACGCCCCCATTTGGCAACTCAAGATTATCCAATGCAAACCTTCTGACCCCCCCTCCCCAGGACTAAACAACTTACAGTGGGGGACCGAGCTTTTGCCATTGCCGCACCAACCCTCTGGAATTCCCTTTCCTCAGATATCCGCAATATGGACTCACGCCACTCCTTTAAGAATAAGCTTAAAAACACCTTTTCAAGAAGGCTTTCAACTATTAATGGACTGTAATCTTTTTTTTATACATGTAAAGTGACTTTGAGTTCCCAGAAAAGTGCTATATACAGTCATGTGAAACAATTAGGACACCGCATTAAATATTCAGTTCTTTATTAATAAATGTTCACATATCTATGTCTAACCTTTTTTTTGTTTTTATTTGCATTTTTTAACATTTGTTTTAGCCATTTTAAGTGGGAATGAATGTGGGGGTGAGCTAAAAAAGATGGGGGATGTCCTAATTTATTCCTCACTATTTGTTTAAAATTATATTTTACAGAAAATTTGACAAAAGTCTTTAATTCATTTTTAATTGTTTAGTTGTATTACATGAATCTCCCAGTATTTTTAACATTGATATTAAATACCCATATGTCCAAATATGTTTAAAAAACACACAGGCTTATACAGGGTGTCCTAATTTTTTCACATGACTATAAATCTTATGTATTATTATTATTATTAATAATAATAATACTATTTTAATTGGTGAACTACTTTAGTGAGGCTAGAATAGTATCCAGGTATTATGTTTTTCTTTCTCATCTGCCATGATAATGTTCAGCTGGCATTGCTCCTCCAACCTTTCACTGTTGTCTGTGACATCCCCTCTGAAAATATATAAGTTTCCACATTTTTATGATTTTATGATTTTTATTTTTATGATTTTATGTTCATTGACTATTTGTGCCTCTAACGAACCATATTTAATATGGTTCATATATTTAAATTAAAATCTGGGTCTCTTCCTCTGCCCAAGTCATACTGCAGCTCATTTTCTCTGTTGTCTTCTGCCTTAACTTCCAGTGTTTAGTCTGAAAATCCGAACCCTTCTGAAAATTGCTTTCACATGCTAATTGAACCAGACCAAGCTTCAGTTTGATCCGGACTGAGACCACCTCTTTTTGCCAAACCAAATTTCAGCTCTTTGGTCTGGACCATGGTTCTGGGGAGCTTTTACACATAAAATTTGGGTCTAAACCAAACAGAAAAGTCTGAAAGTCCGGACCAAGCAAACTAGATGTGAAAACCCCCTGAGTGTGCCATCATGTGCCCATGTCAAGATGTGTGTATGTGTATGTTTTCTAAACGCACCGCTTAAATATCGATTAATAATGCACCACTAACTTTAGATGTGGTTTTTGTTGGTCAAAATTAAAACAATAGCATCATGCTGACTTTGTGCCCAGGCACACCCCTTTTAATGAGTTCATTCCTACGAACATAAAGTGTGCAGTCAATTGTTACCTTTTGGAAGTGTCTTTTTCCTTTTATTTTTTTTTAATACCTACAAGTTTGTCTGATTTTATTTATTGTGACTAGATTTTTAGCGCTTCAATCAGTGTGCTAGTCATTATGAATTAATTTCTTCATTGTTTTTAGTGAAAGAAGTTGCAGTCTTTGCAAAAAAAGAAAAACCTCCCTCAAATCAAATGATATACAGTAATGTACTGATGTTATCACTGATCATAGTAATCACTGATATTAGTATAAGGAAATAAACTTACTTAATTTGACAACAAAAGCACTGTGTATCATTTCTTAATGAATACATTTACATTTTCATTTGAGGTGCATCTAGTCATATTTTGATACCAAATAAATTATGATGAGAAAAAAATCTCTTGTTTTCAATATTGTTTAACTCTGCAGTTAAGAAGGATGGACACTCACGTTTATCAGGGGTCAGATCAGAGGTCTCACTAGACTTTTTCTTATCTATCATTTTGACAGAGAGGCTTGTAAAAATTCTGTCATAATCTATTATTTTCTGCCATTTTAGTTGACTTTAATTAGATCACCCTCAGTGTAATCTGTCAAATGATAGACAGCTTTCAGAATTTTCAGTCATTGCTGAAAAACTTCTGTCAATGGAGGACAGTTCTCAGTTAACACAACCTCTGGTTCAGATATGGGTGAGCTTTCCAGTTGTTTATCAACTGCTGCCACTCTTTAAACAATTAAAAAAATGTAGCACTCATCCCTTACAGATATTTATGTCAAATGTTATAACTGAAAATAAAAGGGTATTTTTGCTTTTAGATATGCTCTTTTTTTAACTTTATTTCTGTGGCTAAATCTTCAAACGTAAAACAAACAAAAAATATGAACTGCATACTTATTCAGTGCATTGTCATAACATTGCTTCTAGATCCATTCTCTGATGGGCCATTACTCCCCGGGACATCTTAGCACTAACACATCATGGGTATCAGGTCCGTTTCTCTGGGCAATTACCAAGTGTCCAACTCCCCACCGGGCTGTTCACCCCCTCGGGATATTCCCTTCCATAACTAGTGTAAAAGTGTAGCGTGTTATGGTCTAATTCTACAGTTGAAATGACTTCAATTGGCAGGTCCTTTCAAAAAAGGTTAGATAATATCATGGTGGTTCAACGAGCAGTGTGTAACATCTCATTCCATCTTAAAAGTACTACAAAGAATAGTTGGAAATCTTGGTTTTAGCGACACCACTGATGGAAAAAGTGAACTCCAGCCCATTCACTCCATTCATTTCTGAAAATGTCAGCAATGCAATGTTGTCTCATGTTCTTGTGGCCCACCCTCATTTCCAGTTGTTCCCTATAGGGCCCAAAATGAGTTAAGGCCTAGGGAAAGTAAGTGGAACTTAAAGTATGTATTTTGGGGGCTTTTTCCATTTATTTGATGGATCAAAAATTCAGATAAGCCTTTATTAGTCCCACGATGAGGAAATTCCAGAATTGCAGCAGCACAGGGATAGCAGCACTCAGAGCAATAGTAGATAATAAGATAAGAATTGGTTAGCCAAAGCAGTAAATAAATATACATATGTACACAGTTATATACAGTTAGGCCCAGAAATATTTGGACAGTGACACAATCTTCATGATTTGGGCTCTGCATGCCACCACATTGGATTTGAAATGAAACAACTACAACGGAACTGAGGTGCAGACTTTAAGGTTTAATTCAAGGGGTTGAACAAAAATATATGATTAAACATGTAGGAATTGTAGCTATTTTTATACAAACGCTCCTCATTTCAGGGGCTCAAAAGTAATTGGACAAATAAATATAACCCTAAGTAAAATGTTACTTTTCAATATTTTGTTGAGAATCCTTTGCAGGCAATTGAAGTCTGGAACCCATGGACATCACCAAACGCTGGGTTTCCTCCTTTGTGATGCTTTTCCAGGCCTTTACTGCAGCTGTCTTCAGTTGTTGCTTGTTTGTGGGTCTTTCTGCCTTAAGTTTTGTCTTGAGCAAGTGAAATGCATGCTCGATTGGGTTGAGATCTGGTGATTTACTCGGCCATTGCAGAATATTCCACTTCTTTGCTTTAAAAAACTCCTGGGGTTGCTTTTGCAGTATGTTTTGGATCATTGTCCATCTGTACTGTGAAGCACCGTCCAATCAACTTTGCTGCATTTGGCTGAATCTGAGCAGAAAGTATATCCCTATACACTTCAGAATTCATCCGGCTGCTTCTGTATTTTGTCACATCATCAGTAAACACAAATGACCCAGTGCCATTGGAAGCCATGCATGCCCATGCCATCACACTGCCTCCACCATGTTTTACAGAAGATGTGGTGTGCTTTGGATCGTGAGCTGTTCCAATTCTTCTCCAAACTTTCTTCTTCCCATCATTCTGGTACAGGTTGATCTTAGTCTCATCTGTCCAAAGAATGCTGTTCCAGAACTGGGCTGGCTTCTTCAGGTCTTTTTTGGCAAAGTCAATTCTGGCCTTTCTATTTTTGAGGCTGATTCATGGTTTGCTCCTTGTGGTGAATCCTTTGTATTTACTCTCATGAAGTCTTCTCTTTATGGTAGACTTAGATACTGATACACCTACTTCCTGGAGAGTGTTCTTCACTTGAGTGGATGCTGTGAAGGGGTTGTTCTTCACCATGGAAAGGATTCTGCGATCATCCACCACTGTTGTCTTCCGTGGATGTCCAGGCCTTTTTGAGTTTCCAAGCTCACCAGTGCACTCTTTTTTTTCTCAAAATGTACCAAACTGTTGATTTGTCCACTCCTAACATTTCTGCTATCTCTCGGATGGATTTCTTCTTTTTTTTTCAGCCTCAGGATGGTCTGTTTCACCTCCATTGAGAGCTCCTTTGACCGCATGTTGTGTGTTCACAGCAACAGCTTCCAAATGCAAACGCCACACCTGGAATCAACTCCAGACCTTTTAATTGCTTAATTGATGACAGGTTAACGAGGGAAGAGCCCATGCAGCCTTGTTATTTTTTTTGCAGCCTTCTGAGTCAATTGTCCAATTACTTTTGGTCCCTTGAAAAAGAGGCGGCTACGTATTAAAGAGATGTAATTCCTAAACCCATCCATCCATCCATCTTCTACCGCTTTTCCGGAGGTCCGGGTCGCGGAGGCAGCAGTTCAAGCAGAGAAGCCCAGACTTCCCTCTCCCCAGCCACCTGTTCCAGCTCTTCAGAGGGGATACCAAGGCGTTCCCAGACCAGCTGGGAGACATAGTCTCTCCACCGAGTCCTGGGTCTGCCCCGGGGTCTCCTCCCAGTGGGACGTGCCTGAAACACCTCAAGTGGGAGGCGTCCAGGAGGCATCCTAATCAGATGCCCATACCACCTCAACTGACTCCTTTCAATGTGGAGGAGCAGCGGTTCTACTCTGAGCCTCTCCCGGATAACTGAGCTCCTCACCCTATCTCTGAGGGTGAGTCCAGCAATCCTACGGAGAAAGCTCATTTCAGCCGCTTGTATCCGCGATCTCATTCTTTCGGTCATTACCCAAAGCTCGTGACCATAGGTGAGAGTAGAAACATAGATTGACTGGTAAATCGACAGCTTTGCCTTAGAACTAAGCTCAGAATCAGAATCAGAATCAGAATCAGGTTTATTGCCATTGTTCATGTAGTACACAAACTAGGAATTTGTCTCGGTACAATGCTGCAACATTAAACATGATAAGATAAGAGAAATAAACTATACATGCTCCCTCTTCACCACAACAGACCGGTACAACGTCCGCATCACTGCAGATGCTGCTCCAATCAGTCTGTCGATCCCTCGCTCCATTTTCCCCTCACTCGTGAACAAGACCCCAAGATACTTAAACTCCTCCACTTGGGGCAGGAGCCTGTCCCCAACCCGGAGAGGACAGTCCACCTTTTTCCGGCTGAGGACCATGGACTCGGACTTGGAGGTGCTGATTCTCATTCCAGCCGCTTCACACTCAGCGGCAAACCGTCCCAGCAAGAGCTGTAGGTCATTGCTGGATGAAGCCAACAGGACAACATCATCTGCAAACAACAGAGATGAGATCCTGTGGTCACCAAGCATGACACCCTCCATTCCCTGGCTGCGCCTAGAAATCCTGTCCATAAAAATTATGAACAGGATCGGTGACAAAGGGCAGCCCTGGCGGAGTCCAACTCTCACTGGGAATGACTCCGACCGAGAGTTGGCAATACGAACCAAACTCTCACAACGGTCATACAGAGACCGAATAGCTCGTAACAACAAGCCCGATACCCCATACTCCCGAAGCACCCCCCACAAAAATCCACGAGGGACGCGGTCAAACGCCTTCTCCAAGTCCACAAAACACATGTAAACTGGTTGGGCAAACTCCCACGAACCCTCAAGAATTCTCGAGAGGGTAAAGAGCTGGTCCGATGTGCCACGGCCAGGACGAAAACCACATTGCTCCTCCTGAATCCGAGGTTCGACCAACGGCCGGACTCTCCTCTCCAGTACCTTGGCATAGACCTTCCCAGGGAGGCTGAGGAACATGGTGTTCATTAGGCTTGAACATGGTGTTCGTTATGGACAGACTGTGGTTAGCACAGAAGTCCAATAACTGAACACCACTCGGGTTCAGATCGGGCAGGCCGTTCCTCCCAATCACTCCCCTCCAGGTTTCACTGTCGTTGCCCACGTGCACATTGAAGTCCCCCAGTAGGACAATGGAGTCTCCAGGAGGAGCACCCTCCAGCACCCCAGTCACAGACTCCAAAAAGGGTGGGTACTCTGAAACATCATTTGGTGCATAGGCACAAATGATGGTCAGGACCCGTTTCCCAACCCGAAGGCGCAGGGAAGCAACCCTTTCGTCCACCGGGGAAAACTCCAATATAGAGGCAGCAAGGTGGGGCGATACAAGAATACCCACCCCTGCTCGTCGCCTCTCGCCCGGGGCAACTCCAGAAAAGGCCAAGCTCCAGCCCCTCTCCAGGAGACTGGTTCCGGAACCGGAGCTGTGTGTTGTGGTGAGGCCGACTATATCTAGCCGGTATCGCTCAACCTCGTACACCAGCTCAGGCTCTTTCCCCACCAGAGAGGTGACATTCCACGTACCAAAAGCCAGTTTAGAAAGCTTGGGATCAGTCCGCCAAGGTCTCCGCCTTTGACCGCCACCTAATCCACATAGCACCGGACCCCCATGATCCCTCCTGCAGGTGGTGAACCCACTGGAGGGCGGACCCATGTAACTCCTTCGGGCTGAGCCCGGCCGGGTCCCATGGGTGGAAACCCGGCCACCAGACGCTAGCCTTCGAGCCCCTCCCCCAGGCCTGGCTCCAGGGTGGGGCCCCGGTAACCCCATACCGGGCGGGATACACTGAATCCTTGATATACAATTTATCATGAGAGTCTGTTGGATCGTTCTTAGTCTGGCCCTTCACCCAGGACCAGTTTGTCTTGGGAGACCCTATCAGAGGCAAATTGCCCCGGACAACATAGCTCCTGGGATCACTGGGGCACGCAAACCCCCCCACCACGATAAGGTGACGATCCATGAGGGAGCATAAGGGTGTCCATATGTGCACTTGGCACCAGGACACCCTAGGTCGCAGGTCGATGATCGATTTTGTTATCGTATCATTAGACCTGCGACCGTATGTCTTGGACACCCGAGTAAAGAGAGGTGCAGAGCTGTCAACTGATCACCACCTGGTGGTGAGTTGGATCCGATGGCAGGGGAGGAAGCCATTCAGACCTGGTAGACCCAAACGTATAGTGAGGGTGTGCTGGGAGCGTCTGGCTGAGGCCCCTGTCCGGGAGATCTTCAACTCCCACCTCCGGAAGAACTTCAACCACATTCCGAGGGAGTCTGGAGACATGGAGTCTGAATGGGCCATGTTCTCCACCTCTGTTGTTGAAGCGGCGGCCCAGAGCTGCGGCCGCAAGGTGGTCGGTGCATCTCGTGGTGGCAACCCCCGAACCAAGTGGTGGACACCAGTGGTGAGGGGGGCCATTAAGCTGAAGAAGGAGTCCTATCAAGCTTGGTTGGCTTGTGGGACTCCCGAAGCAGCTGAGGTGTACCGGCAGGCCAAGCGGAGTGCAGCTAGGGTGGTTGCTGAAGCAAAAACCCGGGTATGGGAGGAGTTCGGTGAGGCCATGGAACAAGACTTTCGGTCGGCTTCAAAGAGATTCTGGCAAAACTGTTCGGCGGCTCAGGAGGGGAAAGCAGCTCCCCGTCCACACTGTGTATGGTGCAGATGGGACACTGTTGACTTCAACTGGGGATATCGTTGGGCGGTGGAAGGAATACTTCGAGGTAATTCCTAAACCCTTGCTCCAATTTGGATGTGAATACTCTCAAATTACAGGTGAGAGTCTGCACTTTAAGCTCATATTGATTATATAATTGTATCCTGAATATGTTTTCGTTAACAGCTAAAATAACAAAACTTGTGTCACTGTCCAAATATTTTTGGGCCGAACTGTATATAGCGCAAGAGCATTGCAGCTAGATGGTGTCAACATTTTCTACATTAAATGCTTGCGGGCTCAGATCAGAGCCCGCAACTCAGCCTTCAGACAGCTTTCTGTAATGCACTGCCAGAGTCATCCTGAGAAGAGGCATAAAACTCGCTAAGAATGCCTATAGGAGGAAAGGGGAGGGCTTCCTCACAGATGACAACAACCCCCGACAGATATGGTGAGACATCCAAGTCCTCACTAACTACAGGGGCCAGGGCCCCCCAACATCAGACAGCAGCCTTACTCTGGCAGAGGAGCTTAACAGCTTCTTTGCCCAGTTTGAGCACCCCCCCCCCAACTCATCCTCCCCTCCCTCCCCCTCCCCCCTCTCTCTTACAGGTGCATGAGGTGAGGAGACAACTGAGAACAGTGAACCCCCGCAGAGCTGCTGGTCCAGACGGCATCCCAGGAGCGGTAGTCAAAGCATGTGCAGACCAGCTGGCAGGGATCCTCACCAAGCTGTTCAACCTCTCCCTGATGCACGCCACCATCCCCTCCTGCCTCAAGGCCTCCACCATCATCCTCATCCCCCAAAAGTGCGCAATTGACAGTCTGAAGGACTATAGACCCATAGCGCTCACGTCTGGAGTCATGAAGTGTTTTGAGCGACTGGTGTCCCAACACATCAGGGACTGTCTTCCCCTCTCCTTTGACACCCACCAGTTCACCTACAGGGTTAATGGGTCTACAGGAGATACCATCGCCACCACTCTCCACAGAGCACTAAGCCACCTGGAGAACCCAAGGAGCTACGTGAAGATGCTTTTTGTGGACTACAGCTCTGCTTTCAACACCATCATTGCGGACATCCTGATCAACAAACTGCACCTCCTCCAGATCATCACCACCTTGGTTGGGCTCATCACCGACGATGATGAGAAGGCATACAGGGCGGAAGTAGAGAACCTGCTGCTGTGGTGCCAAGCAAACAACCTGAAACTGAACGTCCAAAAAAACCAAAGAACTCATGCTGGACTTCAGGAAGAACAGACAGGACCCCCCCCCCTTCATAAATGGTGACCGCGTGGAAAACGTCCCCACCTTAAGGTTTCTGGGCACCCACGTCTCCTCTGACCTCTCCTGGACTGTTAACACCAAGGCCCTGGTGAACAAAGCCCAGCAGTGGCTGCACTTCCTCCACCAGAAGCTGCTGCTGGCGTTCTATCGCTACTCAGTGGAGAGCGTGCTCACCTACTGTCTGGGTGTGTGGTACGCCGGCTCCACGGCCGAGAGGAGGAAAGCTGTGCAGAGGGTCATCAACACCGCCCAAAAAACTATCGGTGACCCTCTGCCCTCTCTGGAAGACATCTCCAGATCCTCCTGCCTCAGAAAGATCAAGGCCATCACAGGAGACCCCTCACATCCCACCCACCACCTTTTTGACCTGCTTCCCTCTGGAAAATGGTTCACATCAATCAGGTCCCACACCTCCAGACTGACAAACAGTTTCTTACCCTAGACCATCCGAATTGCCAACAGTCAGAGCCCCCCCCCCCCCAAATGCTCACATGCACAGAACTGAGGACCTTTTTAATTATCACAATAACACACCTGTCTTTGCACTCCGCACTCTCATGTATATTGACCTATCCATGAAGCCACTACTACGTATATTTTCCATAATCCTTGGGCTATTTTACTCAATTGTGTGTTTTGCACTCTGCACTCTTATGTACATAGTTCCATCCATGAAGCCACTACCATACCTGTGTATATTTCCATAATCCTGGGCCATTTTTATTTTTATTTCAATCGTGTGTTTAATCGTGTGTTCTGTAACCGTGTTTTATCTAATCCTTCTCTCTTACTTTATTGCACAGTAACCTGGTGGAGCACCCACAATTTCGTTGTACTGTACAACTGTACAATGACAATAAAGCCTATTCTATTCTATTCTATTCTATTCTATTCTATTCTATTCTATTCTATTCTATTACAGTTAGTGAAATTGCCTGGGAAAATATAAATATGTACCCAGACAGTATATTTCACATTTGAATGAACAGTGTTGTTGCCACCCTCGATGATAATTGTAATTGTCTTAGTTGTGTATTGGAGGGGCAATCTCTATTGTGCAAAGTTGTGATGTTTAATACCGCTTCTATTAGCAGCATCGGTTAGATTATAAAGTCTGATAGCCGTAGGTAGGAAAGAAGGACCTGCGAAACCTCTCCCTCGAGCACTTAGGATGGCACAGCCTACCGCTAAATGAACTCCTCAGATTAGCCAGATCTTTCAACGATCTCCACCCCTGTCTAAAGGCGGTATAAGCAGCACACTCCCATCGCAGGTGTCCTACATCACCAGGCCACCAAAGGCCCCTGCTCAAGATTTTTTAATCTTTGCGAGAGAACTAACCTAAACTCTTATCCCAAACCTTTTAGTGTTACTTGTTTTTCGTCTCTAGTGTTGATGTGTTGCATATCATTGTTTTAGATCACTTTAGTTCATCTTCAGGTTAACCCTTGATGTTTTCCCCTTTATTTTTCAGAGACATTATCACATTCAGCATGTGTTATCACAGGTGGCTCGGAACAAGCAGCACCTCTGGCTCATGCTCTTCAGAAAGCAGTTGGATCTCTTGATATGGTAGGTCTGTGGCAGAAAAGGCTGCCTTGAATGTTTTCCAGATTCCACCTTTATTAAAGACACACTCCGGTGGATATTAATCCCCTATAAAAACAAATATACATTGTCTAAAATGGCATCTTATGCCCTTTTTTCTTTAAACCCCCCCCCCCAACCTTTTATTGTTTTAGTTTCATGTCAAAATCTTTTCACTTAACCCCCTCCTTCAAATGCCAGGATCTGTGATTACTTGGCCCAACCACATACCACAAAGCTAATAGTGGCTAGCTCTACATTATCAGAATAAATCCTGTGATAAAAAAGACTTGCTGGTTGAAGGACATGCCCAGTTGTATGCACGGTGGCCCAGGATAATGACCAGTGTTGCCAGATAGGAAATGAAGAAACATACTGTTGCTTTAAAATTATCATATTTTGACTCAAGCTATCATATGTACTTAAACAATTTGAAAAATCACAGGACAGTGCATTTAAAAACAAAGCTATTGTATGTGCATGGAACTGCAATAACAAGGAATAAACACATTTGTTACAAGCAGTGGGCAATGGAGGTTTGATTTGGCACCAGAGACTATACGTTTTGTTTGTGTTTATTTCCTTTGGCATGATTTTTTCAGAACTGCAATGACACCAATTGATTACTACAACAGCGGCAAAGTGCTTTAGCCTTGTTCCCAGCAACATGTTGAAGCCATCCCTTAAATGGACGGTATAACGCCAAGGCAGGGCAACAGAGCTGCTGTGCCCGGCAGGGTTGCTTTGTTTTCTTACCTGTGTCTGTGCTGCTGGACTCTTTTCTTTTTCCTCCGAGTCTGAACTCATGTTGACTTTTTATCCCCTTCTGGATGAAGCTCAAAGGGGTCAAAGAGCCCTTCGGGCAAAGGCCAAACTGGGATTATGTTATGGGTCTGTCCGTCCATCTGTCTGTCCCACTTTTGTGAAATCAACTCCTCCTACAGTTTTGTTCCAATTATTTTGAGACTTGGAACCATGCTTTGATATACACTGAGGATGCGCATATTGCAATCTGGTTCTGATCGGATGATTTTTACAGGAGTTGTATCCCCAGATCTATGACCTATTATTTCACCTCACTTCATAGACAGTAACTGTCTTGTGAAGTCACCTCCTCCTACAGTTTTGTTCTGTTTCGAAACTTGGTGCTATGGTTTGATATACTCCAATGATGCGTATATTGCAATTTCACTCTCATCGGATGATCTTGAGGCCAAAAGTCAGAGGTCACATTTTCCATAAATCGTCTAAACACAATAACTACTGAAAGAAATGATGTAGACTTTTCAAATCAATACAGTAGTTGTATCTGATACACATCTTGGACGACTTACACCCTGACCTGACTATGGGTTTGGGGTCAAGGGGTCAAAGTTAACATTGCAGTTGCACTATGGTAAATGGTAAATGCTACATTTACTATTACTATAAAATGAGTAAAGCTAGGGCCACCAAACCTGGTATACAGGTTCACCTTGGGATCCTGACCTCAGACTATGGGTTTAGGGTCAAAAGGTCAAAGGTTAACATTAACATTCCCTATGCCTTATTACTGTACGAGTAAAGCTAGGGTCACCAAACATGGTACACAGGTTCACACTGTGACCCTGAAGTGTGACTATGGTTTTGGGATCGCAAGGTCAAAGGTCAACATCAAAATGACTTATTAACTATATCTCAACAACAAACAAAGCTAGGGTCAGCAAACTTTTTACACAGGTTCACCTTGGGATCCTGACCTCGGACTATGGGTTTGGGGTCAAATGGTCAAAAGTCAAGGTTAGCAGGCCCTATGCCTTATTACTGTATAACCAGTAAAAACTAGGGCCACCAAACCTGGTACACGGGTTCACCTTAGGATCCTGACCTCTGACTATGGGTTTGGGGTCAAAAGGTCAAAGGTCAAGGTTAACATTCCATTTGTGCTATTACTACAAGACACAGTCAAGCTTGGGTCACCAAACCAGGTACACAAGTTCACCTTGGGATCTGGACCTCTGACTGTGGGTTTGGGGTCCAAAGGTCAAGGTTAGCATTCCATTTACACTATTGCTATAAAATGAGTAAAGCTAGGGCCACCAAACCTGGCACTGTCAAAGCATGGGTTGAGCTCATGTCCTCGCCTTGTGTTGTAAATTATATTTTCTGTCTACCAGGACATGAGTCTCAACTCATGCCCTTGCCTTTAGTTCACTTTTGGGATTTTCTGTATTAATCATTGCTATTGTCAGTATTATTTTTTATTGTTATCACTATTAGCATTATCATGTTCTTGTTTATGCATCCATGTCTTGTCCTCAGTTCCTGGTTTCTTATCATTATTATTTTCATCATCATGATTTTCCTCAATTCTGATAGGAGTTTTACTTTGGCAATATTTTGTTTATTTCCACCTTAGCCATAACCATGTTGATTTCTTGATTATCCACATCTGTTTCTGTTTTAGCAATCAAGCCAGCCTTATTTATTGATTGCCACCCATCACCTAGTGTGGCAACCTTGAGTCAATTTGACGTCTCGCACACGCTTATGCCTGCCTTGTCCTATCAGTCTGTTTGCCAAGCCTTGCTTGTGTTTTTTGTTCTGCTTGCACATTAAATTACACAACATAACAAAAATAATTTTTTTGTAAGTTGTCTGTCTTTTTTCAACTGATTTAAGACAATTTTGCACCGCTGAATCCGAAAATGACATCCGTTTCTCTCGATCAGGTCAGGTTTTTATGCTAAGTTGTAAGCAGTTGTACAGCCGTTGTACAATTGTACTGTAAATTGAATAGTAGACATTGCTAAAGGTAAGTACATGTAAATTGAACGTTACGCCATCATTGTTCAAAAGTCAGAGAATTTCAAGAAATAAAAAGAATTTTGCATCATCCATCCATCCATATTCTTCTGCTTAATCCTTTTTCGGGTTGCGGGGGGGGGGGCTGGAGCCTATCCCAGCATCTTTGGGCGAGAGGCAGAGTACACCCTGGACAGATCGCCAGTCCATCGCAGGGCCAACACAGAGAGACAGACAACCATTCACTCTCACATTCATACCTAAGGACAATTTTAGAATCCCCAGTTTGATGCCAATTTACCTAACTTGCATGTTTTTGGCATGTGGGAGGAAACCGGAGAAATCCCAGAGTAAACCCACACAGACACGGGAAGAACATACAAACTCCACACAGATCACTGTTGTTCAGGGGCTGGGATCGAACCCAGGATCCCCCGGCCAAGGGTGAGTTACTGTGCTGCCACAGTGCTAACCACTCCGCCACCGCGCTGCCCTATTCTGCATCATAGCGAAAAGCGAAAATACCTGTACATGTAAACAAAAACGTAAAAAACATGTGGCCATAGTTAAAAAAGTTGACCTGATTGAACAAAACAAATGTGATTTTTGGATTCAGCACATCAAAATTGTCCTAAATCAGCTAAAAAAAACTTAGACATTAAATTTGGTGTTGACCAGTGTTATGGTTTATCAAATTTGCCTGGCAATTGGGCCCTTATCTTCCTTGCTCCGGAGGGGCTCATATGACGGAAGGTGTCTGCCAGTCCATGACCCAGTGGACAAAAAAAGGAGGAGAAAAAGTGGAGTCAGGATGAGCTGGAGGTGCTGGCTATGATTGAAGACATGGCTGCCAGCACTCGGAGCAGCTCTTCCCAGGAGGATGAGATGCTCTGCTGGGGTGGAGTTGCTAACTTGCTCGCAGCCAGACCGAGCGTGCGCTCTCACCCCTCGGTACAGAACCTCACCCTCCCTCCGCTGCCACCATTTCCCACCGTCTTCTCCTCGCCAGAGCCAGCAGCCCCCTTGTTTCTGTTGTCCCCTGCGGAGTCCGCTGCCGAGAATGAAGAGTTTTGTGACTCTTGGTTAGCGTTCGGCGGGTCCAGGTGGAAGAAAGGCGCCAGGAGATGCCACTCCTCTCAATATCACGTACCTCCGGCTCTGGCTCTTCATCAGATGAGTTCCAGCTTTTTCCGGGAGAACTCGTCCAACTTCCCCACGGCGGCAGAGCAGGAACAGAGGCAAGTACCTTTCCATTTTTTAACATCTGCCACAGAAAGGTCTTGTTCTGTTCCTGGTAAGCGAGCTCAGCAACAGTGCTGAGCTCTCTCCACCATTATGCCGGGGGCGGCTGTGACGCAGGTGTCGTGTGGCCAACCACTGATCGGATGATTCCCTCTCTGTCTGTAGTCTGCATGTTGAAGTGTCCTTGAGCAAGACACTGAAACCCCAGTTGCTTCTGGTGGGTCAGGCCAGCGCTGCCACCATCAGTGTGTGAATGGGTGGATAGCAGGATCTGTAAAGCACGTTGGTCATCCAGAGATGAGTAAAAAAGCACTATATAAGTGAACACCATTTACCATTATCTGCTGCCATTTCTGCCGCCGCTGATTCCATCCTTACCTGCATATCCTGTGTCCCCTCATATTTTTTCTGAGTGTCTGCCAATACTGGGTGGTAACCGGATTATCTGGGAAGAGCCCACAGTTCCTGAGGACCCAGTGGTTTGCCGGATTGGATCTGCGGTATTGGAACCCCTATGTGGAGGTGACGAGGAGTAGCAGGAGGAGCACCGACAGGCTGTGCTCGCCCAGAAGGAGCTTATATTGAACTACAAACCGTGGCTCCTTCCAGAGCATGTGTCCCAGCTGGGTTGGAACCAGCTGGCAATGGATGTGCCAACTCCACGGCGCCTCCCAGTTCTTTTACCAGCTCCAGTACCTGCTCCACGGCACCTCCCAGCTCCAGTACCTGCTCCACGGCACCTCCCAGTTCCTGTACCAGCTCCACGCTGCTTCCCAGCTTCAGTATCTGTTCCACCTGTAGCTCACCCTGAGCCTGCCATTCTAGCTCCTGATCCTGAGGTGGTCACCCCGGCAGCAGGAGACAAGGAATTAAGGCAAGTACCTTTTCATTTATGTTCAAACACCATTTTTGAAAAGACTTGTCTTGTTCCTGGTAGGGGGGACCCAAGCACACATTCCACCAGCTGCTGAGTCCTCCCCACCAGTTTCTGCTGCTAATGACTGTGGTGTCACCTCACTGACCTCCTGTTTTCCTCCATCGTCCGAGGTGGCCGTGTTGAGGATGGGGTCACAGGAGGACCCTGCTTCAGCCGTCGTCCCAGAGGTCAGAGGACCTCCAGCTGTTGTCCCAGAGGTCAGGAGACCTCCAGCCATTGCTTCAGAGGTCAGGAGACCTCCAGCCTTTGCTTCAGAGGTCAGGAGACCTCCAGCCATTGCTTCAGAGGTCAGGAGGCCTCCAGCCATTACTTCATGAGTCAGTAGACCTCCAGCCATTGCTTCAGGGTTCAGGAGACATACATCCGTTGTTCCAGGGGTTAGGAGACCTCCAGGTGTTGCTTCAGGGATCAGGAGATGCCCAGCCATTACTTTAGGGGTCAGGGGACCTCCATCTGTTGTTCCAGAAGTCAGGGGACCTCCATCCGTTGTTCCACCCTGTTCCTTTTATCCATGTATCCGTGGCCAAGAGACAGTGGTAGGCTGCCAGACCGGCTCCGCATTCCGGTCTGGTGGGCAATGGACTTTGGTAGGCCGCCAGACCCGCCATGTTCTCCAATTTGAGGACCCTTGGACTTGGGTTGACCCCCAGATTCACTGTGAGGTATACTGGGGCCTTGGACTTTGTTTGGCCAATGAACTGTGTCTTTTGTTTTGGATTCTGTGGAGGGGAGGACTTGGTTTTTTGTTCTGCTTGCACATTAAATTATGGATTATCAAATTCGCCTAGGGATTGGGTCCTCATCTTCCTTGCCCGGAGGGGCTCTTTTGACAAGTACACAGGTTCACCTTGGGATCCTGATCTCAGACTATGGGTTTGTGGTCAAAAGGTCAAAGGTTAACATTCCCTATGCCTTATTACTGTACAACAAAGAAAGCTGGGGTCACCAAACCTGGCACACAGGTTCACTCTGAGACCATGACTACAGATTTGGGATCAAAAGGTCAAAGGTCAAGGTTGGCACTCCCTATGCTGTCTTACTATGAAACATGTATAGCTGTCTAGGGTCACCAAACTTGCTACATAGGTTCACCTCGGGATCCTGCCCTCCAACTATGGGTTGTATACTTTGTTGTATATTTGTGGATGATGGGCTTATCATAATTTGGTTCTGCCACAGTAATTATATTGAAAAGTTGAAAACTGCTGTCCGTCAGTAAGTATTGAGATCTTCAAAGAAACCGGAGGTGGGGGATATTGTACTCACCTCCGAGTGCTCTTGTTAAGTTTGTTGTGGTGTCAGTACAGCTGCTCAAACAAACATGAGCTGACCACTGCTGATGTGATTGGCAATGAGGAAGGAGCCAGCCAGGTATGAACGGCTCGGGTACGAGCAGGCATCATTTTCTGGTGATGTGTGAGTGTTCACGTAAATCAAAACCTTGTTTTTTGGGGAGTGCATGGAAATGCCAAAACTATCGTATATTTGGCCTTTTTAAAAAGTATTGATCATATATCGTATAGGCCCTAAAACTATCATATAAATACAATAATTATCGTATATCTGGCAGCACTGATAATGACTGAAACTGCATCAGTCCTTAAAAGCTGTTTAATGGTAAAACCCATCTTAATTTGGGTCAAGTTTTCAAAGCACTTTGTTGAAAAAGTGCTAACTACTGTAGCCTGGAGGATAACTTCATTTAGGCCAGAGAGTCCTGATTGGCTCAACAATAACCATGTGCCAGCTTCATGCATTGTTACATCACCAAAAATGTTCCATCTCAACTTGCCTTTTTGCAGGGAGCGGGGCTTCAGTGAAATTTTAAAGCAAAAAAACAGAGACTTGAGACATTTGAGCGATTTCACCCTTGACGTGTCTTGTAAGTCATAAAAAACATCTTACAGACATGTTAACAAGAAATAAAAACTCAATTTTTGGCAGAGTGTCACTTTAAAGGAACTATTTGTTGTTTTCAATTAATTCTACCTAACAACACAAGGAAGTAGCACTGGGCCAGCAAAGCCCTGGGCAGATCATTGAATGCTTCTTAGGTCTCTAACATCTACGGCTCACCTTGCAAGCAAAACAGTGGTATTACAGGGCCTGATCTAGCTAAATCCAGCACACATTTCTGCCATACTACACACTGGCATCTTTGGTATGATGTAGTTAAAACTCTATTTCTAAGGTAATTTTTGAATATTCTTAAGTAGAAAAACTCCCAATAGCTCCTTTAAAAAGTGTGAAGCAGTTTAACATTTTACTTTTTCTCCATCCCTCCCCTCTTGTACTTCAAATCCACCAAAGAACTCAACGTAAGCTCCACTTGGGTGGGCCAGTTGTAAGACTTGCCATCTGCGGTCAAACCTCTAATGGAGCCTGTCTGGGACGTCCACACTCTGTAACTTTCCTCCTCCTCTTTTTTGACCTCCATCCTTGACAGCCACCTTTACACAGGAGAGCAGATGGCAGTCAGATTTCCTTTACTGTGGGAGTTTCCTTGATTAATTGGGTGTTTGGGGATACGCTCTTAACTCCTTCTCTTCCTCGTCTTTCTGTCACCTCGGTGCAGTAAAACTTGATGACCTCGCAGTCCCCACCATGGTCCTTTTGTTCTTAGTCATTTTTGGACACATCAGAATTCCCTGTTTTCTTCAGCCCACGTTGCAAACATCTTCAATTTAATTTGTGAAATTATTTCTAACAGACAATGGAAAACAACATCCATATGCAAAACAATACTGAGTGAGCATCTGAGGTATTGAATATGACAGCACAGACCAAGTAGAGGTTCCACATGTGAAATACTCTTCCTCAGCTGTGTTCCTTGAGCCATCTTCTTAACTAGAAACTAGAATAAACATCTGTCCTTACCAAAGGGAAAAACAATAGATTTGCAATCTGACCAGATTTGAAAATCTACTTAATAAGTCACCATAATACCTCATCTTGTGGCTTCAAGTATCAGATGTATTAGCTTTTCAACCGAAATGTTTAAAAAAAGGTGAACAAATTAATCCTAAAATAAAGGTATTGTGTTTCTTGTGGCCTGAAACCTCAAAGGAAGTTCAACATGAACACAGTCTCTTTTCCATATCTATCCTCACGTAACCCAAACACTGGCAATTCCACTAAACCGTCACATGAAGATGATTGTGAAGTTGATAAGTGAACTCAGGGTTTTCCCTAGTCTGGTCATGAGCAAATCCACATAAAATGTTCCTTGGCAGCATAGAGCATGGCCAGTTGTACTTGCAGCAGGATATTTATTTAATAAAGAAGAGCAAACCTTTTATCCATGTATCTGTATTCTTAGTCACAGGTCTTTCTTTAGGTCATGGGAGGACGGGGGTGTCTATTCCAGCTGACAGATAGATAGATGTACTTTATTGATCCCAAAGTGGGAAATTACAGAATTCCCATTTACAGTAAAAAATGGGAAAGTAGACCGTGGATCATACAAGGTCAGACAAGCAACCGAGCACTGTCACATCAATTTGGTATCACCAGTCAATGTAGTGTATGTTTCTTTGGACTGTGGAAGGAATCTTTTACATCCAAAATCAATGCATGCACAGAAAGAACATGCAAATTCCATACAGAAAAGTTCAACCATGCCAAGTTTTGAGCCCAAAAACTATTGCATGACTGTATTGCTTGATGGATGGTGAGTACTGCAGCACAGAACACTACTTGCTCAATTCCTGTGTCCAGCAACTTTCAAAGGCTTTTTGTGTTGCTATGGTTACAAGTTACCCATCCATAGTCCTTTAAAAGCCTCTTCACAGTGTCAGCTAACTTCTGGCATTTGTGAAAGCAGGTTATCTTCATATCTGCTCTACACTCCCGCTGACAATCTCAGAAGAAACTAAAGGGCACTCAGAGAGTGCATACCTCTGCCAAGGCTTCGCCCCGCTCTCCCTTTGTCCTCCCTTCCGTCCCTTTGTCCATCCATATTGCCATCCAGCTGTACATTGTGAGATAGAGCCTTGGCGGAGGTATGCACTCACAGATCACCTCCAACATCTACTGAGTTCATCTTATCTTTGGGCCAAGGGCCACCTCTGGTGAAAATTTCGTCCAAATCCATCCAGTAGTTTTGGAGTATTGTTGCTAACACTTTGTGAGAAGATAAGAGCCTTGGCAGAGGTATGCATTTTGAGATCATCACCAAAATCTAATCATCTGTTCAGTGTGCCATTACACACCTTTCCTGAAAATTTGAATGAAAGGTGCTATATAAATGCAATTCATTATTATTATTGTTATTATTATTATTAACAGACAGTTCTACAAGTCAACTTGATGGTAGTTCTGGCAAATGGCAGGACTGTTTTGTCAACTCGGCATCAGTCCTGGCTTGGTGCCCCGTAGCAGCACTCAAGGGCGGGGATAGACAAATCTGTCTTCGGCCAGCCGCTGCAGAATGACAAAGATGCCAGCATGTCTTGACCTGTTCTTGCCCGCTGGACTACACCTTTGCCTTGCCGAGAGAGTGGTTCTGGTAATGCAAAAACCAGTATTACTTAAACCTTTGCAAAGCAGTGCTATGATTATGGATATGGAAATGAATTCTCATACTGGCTTGAATGTTGCCCGGGTTAACAAGGTTTGTGCTGGCCAGCTCTTGCTCCAGTGACCAGCGAAAAGTAAGCTAGGAAGCAAGAAGAAAGAGTCTGAGATTTGCTGAATGGAATGTTTGAACGCTACTTGATGGAGATCTCTCAAAATGGCCAGAGTGACAGACAGCTTTAGTAGCCAAAGAGCTGAACAGATACGGAATAGATATAGCGCTCTTAGTGAGACCCGACTGCCTCTCTGTGATAGCATAGTTGGTCATGGCTATACTTTCTTCTGGAGTGGAAGAGACGAAAATGAAAGACGTGAAGCTGGAGTTGGCTTTGCCATTAAGAATTCGATTGCTCAAAAGTTGGAACAAGAGCCAGCACCCATTAACAACAGGATAATGACACTGCGTCTTCCTCTGCAAAGGGGTGCATATGCCACTATAATCAGTACTTATGTTCCGACAATGACAAACCCTAATGAGGTGAAGGAAGAATTCTTTGACAGACTGAGAGATGTCGTGAGACAAGTCCCTAATACGGATAAGCTAATTATAGCTGGTGACTTTAATGCTAGGGTTGGGAAAGAAGAAGAGAGCTGGCCTGGAGTGATTGGGCGACATGGAATTGGAAAGTGTTACTCGAATGGTGAACACCTATTAGCCTTTTGCTCAGAGTACAGCCTCATCATGTACAATCACAAACTCTACTATAAGACCACATGGATGCACCCTAGGCCAAAGCATTGGCACCTCAGACTATGTGATCACCAGACAGAGAGATCGGAATGATGTACTGAATACCAGAGTGATGAGAGGCACTGATTGTTCTACTGCTCATAACATGATAAGATCAATTACCTTCTCTGTAAAGAAGCGAAAAGCATGAACTGGAGCCAGGTTACCAGCTAAGCTAAATGTGTCTAAGCTGTGAAAGAAGAGCGCCCAAGAAAAATTTCAAGAACAGATGGACAAGACTATAGTAGAGCTACAACACAAGGAGACAAATGGGAAATGGCTTTCACTTATATAGCGCTTTTTCTTATCTCTAGATGGCTGTGTGATGTGTCTAGTGCGTTATAGAAGTGTACACTTCTGTCCCACCGCTAGCTAGCCTGCTGTTTACAGCAAGCGAAAAGGGAGCCGAGTGCGTAAGTCTCCTCTGCTAGTACATAGCCTCTCCACAGCAAGCCCCATGCGTACCTCCTTGTGGTAATGGATGGAAACTGGGTACCGTGAGGCCCCAGGCTAAAATGCAGGGACTCGGAGGAGGTTTGGCCCCCAGACTTGCGGTACTCACGGCCCACCGGTGTGTGGACATGCCCTGATACCCATGAACCAAATCCCCAACTATGGGTTAAATAGTATACGGACTACATAGTCCGTTAGGAAAGTCCCCAATGGTGAGTAGTCTACTACTTCGGCGGATGAGGGCAGTGCCTGGTGGGCAGGTGCTAGAGAGGCAGGCCTTGATAAACAAAGTACCCGGCAGCCCGTTGCAGCCAACTTCATGAAAATCGCACGTTTCGGCCTGCCGAACCACGTTGGACATGCTGATGGCCAAGAGCGTGTGCATGGCCCTCGCACAGCCACCACCACCCTAAACAAATTCACAAGCGATTGGCCTTCGTCTTCAACTCGGACGATTCCTTCAAGCCCAATGGTGATGGAACTGCGAGTAACGGGGGCAGGTTTGGTATGACTGGAAGCCTCTAGCTCGCAGCCACACATTGGCGGCGGATCTAAGATGATCGCCTTCCAATGAACTCTGCGGTGACATTGGATTTCGGTAGCTGGATCCGCAACTAGGCTGGCCTATTTAGGACTCCCGCAACCCACCCCATATGGGGAGGCCCCTAGAAAAGGTGGGGCAAACATCGGACACATCATATCCAATCTTAACAATAGTAAAGCTAAAGACATACAGTGGGGCAAAAAAGTATTTAGTCAGCCACCAATTGTGCAAGTTCTCCCACTTAAAAGATGAGAGAGGTCTCCAATTTTCATCATAGGTATACCTCAACTATGAGAGACAAAATGAGAAAAAAAAAATCCAGAAAATCACATTGAAGGATTTTTAATTAATTAATTGGTAAATTCCTCAGTAAAATAAGTATTTGGTCACCTACAAACAAGCAAGATTTCTGGCTCTCACAGACCTGTACCTTCTTCTTTAAGAGGCTCCTCTGTCCTCCACTCATTACCTGTATTAATGGCACCTGTTTGAACTCGTTATCAATATAAAAGACACCTGTTCACAACCTCAAACAGTCAGACTCCAAACTTCACTATGGCCAAGACCAAAGAGCTGTCAAATGACACCAGAAACAAAATTGTAGACCTGCACCAGGCTGGGAAGACTGAATCTGCAATAGGTAAGCAGCTTGGTGTGAAGAAATCAACTGTGGGAGCAATTATTAGAAAATGGAAGACATACAAGGCCACTGATAATCTCCCTCGATCTGGGGCTCCACGCAAGATCTCACCCCATGGGGTCAAAGTTATCATGAGAACGGTGAGCAAAAATCCCAGAACCACATGGGGGGACCTAGTGAATGACCTGCAGAGAGCTGGGACCAAAGTAACAAAGGCTACATCAGAAACACACTACGCCGCCAGGGACTCAAATCCTGCAGTGCCAGACGTGTCCCCCTGCTTAAGCCAGTACATGTCCAGGCCCGTCTGAAGTTTGCTAGAGAGCATTTGGATGATCCAGAAGAGGATTGGGAGAATGTCATATGGTCAGATGAAACCAAAATAGAACTTTTTGGTAAAAACTCAACTTGTCGTGTTTGGAGGAGAAAGAACACCATACCTACTGTGAAGAATGGGGGTGGAAACATCATACTTTGGGGCTGTTTTTCTGCAAAGGGACCAGGACGACTGATCCGTGGAAAGGAAAGAATGAATGGGGCCATGTATCGTGAGATTTTGAGTGAAAACCTCCTTCCACCAGCAAGGGCATTGAAGATGAAACGTGGCTGGGTCTTTCAGCATGACAATGATCCCAAACACACCGCCCGGGCAACGAAGGAGAGGCTTCGTAAGAAGCATTTCAAGGTCCTGGAGTGGCCTAGCCAGTCTCCAGATCTCAACCCCACAGAAAATCTTTGGAGGGAGTTGAAAGTCTGTGTTGCTCAGCGACAGCCCCAAAACATCACTGCTCTAGAGGAGATCTGCATGGAGGAATGGGCCAAAATACCAGCAACAGTGTGTGAAAACCTTGCGAAAACTTACAGAAAACGTTTGACATCTGTCATTGCCAACAAAGGGTATATAACAAAGTGTTGAGATGAACTTTTGTTATTGACCAAATACTTATTTTACCGAGGAATTTACCAATTAATTCATTAAAAATCCTTCAATGCGATTTTCTGGATTTTTTTTCTTATTTTGTCTCACATAGTTGAGGTATACCTATGATGAAAATTGGAGACCTTTCTCATCTTTTAAGTGGGAGAACTTGCACAATTGGTGGCTGACTAAATACTTTTTTACCCCACTGTATTTGGAATGTATACAGCTTTTCTGAAAGAACACAAAGAAATTTTAACACCAGTATTAACAAAAATTATAAATCAATCCATAAATGAGAGTACCTTTTCTACAATTTTGAAAACAGCCATTGTACGGCCAGTGTACAAATCAGGTGATAAGCTCCAGGTCGCAAATTACAGACCCATCAGCATACTCCCAACCATTTCCAAAGGCTTGGAGAAAGCTGTAGTACAACAGCTGGTGGACCATCTTGACTCCATGGCAGCACTTAACCCCTTTCAGTTTGGTTTCAGGAAAGGATATTCCACTGAAACAGCATGCTGCTATCTATTAGAAAACATCAAATCCAGCCTGGATGGGGGAGGGGTAGTGGGTGCTGTTTTTCTTGACCTGCGAAAGGCTTTTGATACAGTCAACCATGAGTTACTTTTAAACAAATTATCACAATTCTCCCTTCATAAAAATACACAAAATTGGATAAGGTCATACCTCAGTGACAGACAGCAGTGTGTAATTGTAAACAATGTTACATCTCCCTTAAAAGCATGCAGCATGGGTGTACCACAGGGCTCTATTTTAGGGCCTTTGCTGTTTACATTATATATTGATGATCTCCCGTCTGTGTGTAATGCAAATATAATTATGTATGCTGACAACACTGTGGTATATACTCATGGTAAAACGACTGAAGAGGTGACTGAAAAATTAACACAGGAAATGGAGAAAGTCTCACATTGGTTGAGGAATTCTTGTTTAACCTTAAACGTCGATAAAACTGTGTCAATGTTTTTTACTAATCGTTACAAATCCAAGAATTCTTGTCAGATCTTGATAGAAGGACAAAAAATTAAGAATGTGACTGAATTTAAATATTTAGGTGTTACACTTGACTCACATTTAAGCTTTAAAAAACACATTAAAAAGATGACAAACACGGTCAAATTTAATTGTGCTAATTTCAAACATATCAGAAATTCACTGTCTACTGAAGCATCAAGTATGTATCTAAATGCTATGATAATTCCACATTTTCTTTACTGTATGACCAGTTGGTCACAGGCGTATAAATCTGCCCTGAGGCCTCTGGAATCATTATACAAATATTCTATCAAGATTCATGACAAGAAAAGACGAACGTTCCATCACTGCCCAATCCTGTCCAAATATAACCTGTTGAGCTTTGAAAATCTAATCATGTATACAAATGTGTGTCTTTTGTTTAAGGTATTCAATAACTCTGCTGCTCCTCCCTTAAAAAGGTTTGTTTCATTAAGTTCTGTAAATACATCTCGGACAACTCAGCACACGGCGAGTGTAGGATTCCTAAGCACAAGACAACATTAGCAAATTCAACATTTTCATGTGTGGCTATGCGACAGTGGAACTTGTTACCAACGGAGTTACTTGCAGTAACAGACTATCACACATCTTCACGCTTGGTGAAAAAACAGTTAATCTCTAAGCAAACCTGTGTCCATAATGTACTGTGATGTAAAGATGTTAGAGTGTGTGATGATGACAGTGGGACCAATAAGAGTCAGTGGTTGGATGTGAAAAATTGTTTATATGGATGGAGTTATAAAAATGTATTATTGTATGTTTTAGTTCTTATCAATGTTTTGGGTTCTTATTAATGTTACTAATGTCTGTTTTAGTTTTTAGCAATGCTTGGTTTTAGTTTCTTTAATCAATGTTTGGTTTTAGTTTTTTTATTAATGCTTACTTGTAGTTTTAGCAAATGTCTGCTTTTATTAATGCTAACACCAGACTGCCCAGGGACTACAGGTGGAAATTAGCACTTGTGCTATAACCTGGTACAATGCATCTTTCCTCTTTAAGGTCAATGTATATTATGCATGTCCCTGCATAAATAAATAAATAAATAAAATAAATAGACACTGCAGACTTATCTGGCTAGCATGCCACGGCTGGCAGATTACCCATCACAGTGGTCGACCTACATATCAAAACCATAAAAACTCAAACTCAACCGCTCTCAACCATCGCCTGGATTCTCAACCACCAATTGGATCTCTCATTACAAAACCCTTCATCCTGGGTGCTTGGAACATCTGCACACTGCAGGACACGAGGAGCAGCGAGCGCCCAGAACGTCGTACAGCTCTGGTATGTAAAGAACTTGCACGCTTTAACATCGACATAGCAGCTCTAAGTGAGACTAGACTTGCTGACGAAGGCAACATCAAGGAAACTGGATCAAACTACACCATTTTCTGGAAGGGAAAGGATACAGAAGATCCACGTATCCATGGTGTAGGCTTTGCCATCCGATCCCAGCTTGTGGACCAACACAACCTTGTCCCAACTGCAATCAATGAGCGAATAATGACCATCCAAATCCCGCTCACCCAAAAACGTTTCCTCACTCTGATCTCAGTGCATGCGCCTACACTTACATCTGAAGATGAAAGCAAGACCTCCTTCTATGAACAGCTCACACATACCATTCTGACAGTCCCAGAATCCGACAAGCTTGTTATTCTGGGTGACTTCAATGCCAGAGTTGGCAGTGACCACCAGCTGTGGAAAGGCATCATAGGCCACCATGGTATGGGAAAATGCAATGCAAATGGGGAACTTTTACTGGGCCGTTGTGCCGAACACAATCTTATTGTAACAAACACCCTTTTCCAACTCCCCCATCGCCAGAAGACGACCTGGAAACACCCTTGCTCCAAAAAGTGGCAAACCCTCGACTATGTCCTCACAAAAACAAGAGACCGAAATGATGTCCGCATCACGCGATCCATGCCTGGAGCAGATGACTGCTGGACAGATCACCGCCTCCTGATCTCCCGACTCAATATTACGATCCGGCGACCACCAAAGTGCATTTTGGCAAACGTTCCTCACCATCGCTTTGACTGTGACAAGCTCCGCAATCCTCAAATGTTGCAGTCCTTTAGAGAGGTCATTGGTAGAAACATGAATGAACTGAGCCTTCCAGACAATGCCTCAATTGAAGACCGATGGACCACTCTCCGTGATGCATTGACTGCTGCCACCAAAGAAACGATTGGTCACAAACACAAGAAAAACCAAGACTGGTTCAACGAGATTGATGAAACAATCACCGACCTCATAGAGGCTAAATGCCATGCACGTCTTGCGTCTGAAAATGGTCCGTCTGCAAAGAATCAACAGAAACACCAGCATGCAAAAGCGGCATGCCAGAGAGGGATTCGTAAAGCCCAGAACACTTGGTGGCAGCAAAAAGCAGAATATTTGCAAAAATATGCCGACCAACGGGATATGCGCCGTTTGTATGCTGCAACAAAGGAGATCTTTGGCCCCACCAGATCATCTGTGGGCAGCCTAAAAGATGCAAATGGCTCCACCATTATCACAGACACCAAGGGGATCCTTGACCGTTGGAAGTCCCACTTTGAGAGTCTATTAAATAGTCACTTTTGCATCCCTAGTGATCTCCTCTGCAAGACCCCACAACACCCCACTCACAAGTGGATGTCTACACCACCTTCACTACATGAGCTAAATAAAGCTATAAAGCACATGAAGACAGGCAAAGCACCAGGACCAGATAACATCCCGCTGGAGTTCTATCTTCATGGAGGTCCCGAGGTGAAAAACTATTTAATGCAGCTTCTACTTAAAATATGGGAAACCAAGACGTTACCAAGTGACTTTAAAAATGCAAATATAGTCACCATTTTCAAGAAGGGAGATAGAGAGAACTGCAGTAACTACCGCGGCATCTCACTACTGAGCATTGCAAGCAAGATCTTTGCTCGTATCCTTCTCAGCCGTCTTCTTGTAGTAGCCGAGGATGTACTTCCTGAGTCCCAATGTGGCTTTAGACCCTCTCGTGGTACTGTAAATATGATATTCTGTACTCGACAACTCCAGGAAAAGAGCCAAGAACAACAACAACCACTTATGTTCATCTTCTGGGACCTCAAGAAGGCCTTTGATCGAGTTCCTCGCCCTGCTATGTGGGCTGTTCTTGCTCGTTTTGGATGTCCAGATGATTTCATCGCTCTCGTTCGCGCTCTCCACAATGGCATGGTTGGTAGGGTTTGCTACCAGAATACCCTCTCAGACCCTTTTCCCATCACTAGTGGTCTCAAGCAAGGATGTGTCCTTGCTCCAACCTGCTTTTCGTTGTATATGGCTGCAATCATTCATCATTGGCTCCATCGATCTCGAAAGATCATGGGGGGGGTTTGTGCCTTGGGTCATCATTCAGGGAGCTGCACCATCGGGCGGGGCTGTAGAGGCCGATACGGGATCTGCAGGTCCTGCCGCAGCCGTTGCAGATGAATTCTTCACAGTGTAGTGGGGGTCTCGACAGTCTCCTCTGTCTGCGGAGACTGTCGAGACCCCCACTACACTGTGAAGAAGTGTAGTGGGGGTAGTAGTTTCCCATCACTAGTGGTCTCAAGCAAGGATGTGTCCTTGCTCCAACCTGCTTTTCGTTGTATATGGCTGCAATGCTAAATGAAATACCACCAACAACCCCTGGTATCAATCTGCGATACCGCTTGGATGGGGGGCTTTTTAATCTTGCTCGCTTTCGCGCGAAATCCAAAACCTCAGTCACCATTGTTCATGAATTGCAGTTTGCAGCCGATAATGCCACACCAGCTCAGACTGTTGATGACCTCCAGAGGATAGCTACCATTTATAATGACTCTTATGAGCATTTTGGAATGGAAGTTAACACTGATAAAACCAAAATCCTCAACCAACCAACACCTGGTCAAACTTCCTCAAGGATCAACCTTAAGATTAATGGAAATCCTGTCGATGAAGTGGAGCATTTCTCTTACCTTGGTAGCATCCTCTCAAAAATACCAACTTGTGCAAAGGACATCGAAAACCGCATAAAAGCTGCACACTCCGCATATGGACGCCTTTGTCATCAAGTCTTCAATAATCATGCAATAACCATCCGCACCAAAGTCATGGTTTTTCAGGCCGTTGTTCTTTCCACCCTTCTTTACGCCTGTGAAGCCTGGTCCTTGTACCGTCGCGATATCAAGCGCCTTGAGAACTTCCAACAGAGAAAGCTCAGACAGATACTTGACATTCGTTGGGAGGATCGACTTTCAAACAATGAGATTCTCAAGCGTGCTGTGCTGCCTAGTGTGGAAGCTACCATCTTGCAGCACCGCCTTCAATGGACAGAACATGTTGTATGGATGGACCCCACCAGACTACCACGAATCATGCTCCAGGGGGAGCTTGAGACAGGAAAAAGACCACATGGTAGGCCAAAACTGCACTACAAGGACCAGCTAAAGTGTTCCCTGAAGCAAGCCAACATAGACAAAAGATCTTGGGAACAACTTGCCACCGACAGAGCAGCCTGGAGAAGAAGAACTTGGGAAGACACAGACTCATTTGAGAGGCACAGAAAACAACAAGATGATGATAAACACAAACGAAGACAAGAAATACAAAACCAACCACGTCCCCCACCCACAATAAAATGTGACTTCTGCCCACGACAGTTCTATCATAGGCTGGGCCTTCAGAGCCACATCCGCCATCGACATCGATCACAGATGGCAGTGTCCTGAAAACTAGGATGAAACCAATGCTCGGACACGAGCTGGAGCCGCCGACGATGAGATGACCAGAGCGCTTTACAGATCCAGCTATCCACCCATTCACACACACGTTCACACACACACATAATTGAAGGAAAACTGAATGGACAAATGTACAGAGACATCCTTGATAAGAACCTGTTGTCATCTGCCAAGATGCTGGAGATGAAACGAGGGTGGACATTTCAGCAAGACAGTGATCCCAAACACACGGCCAAGGAAACTCTCATCTGGCTTCAGAGAAGGAAAGTAAAGCTACTAGAATGGCCCAGTCAGTCACCTGACCTGAATCCAATTGAAAATCTATGGAACGAACTGAAGATCAGAGTTCATAGATGACACCTACAGAACCTTCAAGATTTGAAAACAGTTTGTGTAGAATAACAGACTAAAATCACTCCTGAACAATGCCTGTGCCTAGTTTCTCCATACTGGAGGCGTCTGGAAGCTATTACCAACAAAGGCTTTTCTACTAAATATTAAATGAATTTCACCAAGCGTGTTTAATACTTATCCCCTGTGTGATTCCACTTTATTAAATATAATTTGTTTACGAACACAGTTGCCTGGATTTCTTTGTATGTATAGATTACTTGGGTTGTTACTGATACCTGGTGAAAATCTCAGGTCAATGGCTCCATTAGAAGTATGTTTAATGAAAAAGATGTTGATGTGTTCAATACTTATTTTCCATGTTCTATGTAAGTCGCCAGTGTACAGAAAAGTCACAAATTGCAAGAAAAAAAGTTCTATATTTTTTAGAAAAAAATGCAAGTTTGAGGAAAAAGCTGCAAATTAAAAAAGTAACACATTAATGAAAAAGGCTTAAAATTTATAAGAAAAAAGTTTTAAAAAATTATGAGAAAAAAGTTGAAAAGTTATGAGAAAAAAACTGCAAATTTATGTAAAAATTTATGAAAGATGTTGCAAATTTGCAAGGAAACAGTAGCAAATTTATTCTCTCTCTCGCTCTCTCTCTCCCTCTCTCTCTCTGTGGTCTGCCCAGAGGCAGGTCCTGCATGTCAGCTGTCTCCACTCCTCCTTGTCTAGTGCCATCTTTTTCATTTCATGGTATTTCTTTCCTTGCCTGATGTCATCCATCATTATCCCTCCCTTTCTCCCTCTCAATCGTTTCCCCTCGACTCTTCCCTCCAACATGGTTCATAGTAACCCTTCTAATCTTATGATGTGTCCAATCCATCGAGCTTTTCTGGAAAAGAAAAGCAAAGTCCTCTTTTCTCTCACTCTTCTTAGCACCTCATAGTTACCCACCCTGTCTGTCCAGTTGATCTTCTCCATTCTCCTCCACATCTCACAGCTCTCCAGTCTCTTGATGTTTGCTTTCTTCATAGTCCAGGTTTCTGAGCCATAGAGAAGCACAGTCCACACCAGTGTCTTGATGAAACGTTTCCTCAAGTTACGATCGAGGCCTTTAATGATCAGCGTTTGGTGTTTATTGAACACATCTTTGGCCATGGTGATTCTCGCCTTGATCTCCTTCTCGCTTCTTCCGTCTTCTATCATCAGGCTGCCAAGATACTTGAACTGTCGGACTTGTTCAAGATTTTTTCCATTGATGTTGATTTGCAGCTGTTCTTGTTTGCTCTTTCCAATCTTCATCACTTTAGTCTTCTTCTTGTTGACCTTCATTTTATATCTTTCCACCACGTCATTCAATTGAGACATGATTGTCTGTAGTCCTTCTGCTGAGCTTGCCATCATTGCTTGATCGTCTGCAAATCTCATCGCTTGAATGTGATGACGTCCCACTTTCACGCACTCTTCAACTTCCTCCATGGCTTCTTTCATCATTCCTTCTGCATAGATGTTAAACAGCAAGGGTGATAGCAAACAACCTTGACGAACTCCTCTTCCGATGGTGCATGGTCCCACCAATCCTTAATCTGTTCTTACTGTTGCTGTCTGTCCCATGTACAAGGCTGTGATTAGATGTCTATCTCTTCAGTCCACTCCCAGATCTTTCAGAATCCTCATCAGTATTGTCCAATCGACCCTGTCAAATGCTTTTTCAAAGTCAACAAAGCATACATACAGTGGATATAAAAAGTCTACACACGCCTGTTCAAATGCCAGGTTTTTGTGATGTAAAAAAATGAGACCAAGATAAATCATTTCAAAACTTTTTCCGAGGACTTCCGGTCTGGACGCCATGGTGATAGCAGCTTAACGCTGAAGCTCCCAGACCTAATCCAGGAAAATATCTTGAAAATCAGATTTAACGGATTTTTGGAAGAGTGAAAATCAAAAGACAAAATCATCATGCCTAAAGGAAAACAGAAGAAATCGACATTTTCCAGGCCAGGACACGCATCGGCCGAAGAATCTGAACCGGAGGATTTCCGTTCAGAAGACGAGGAGCTGAATGTAGCTAACAAGAAGGTTAGCTTGAAAACGTTATTTGAAGAACTACGACGATTTCGCCGAGAGGTTTGGGCCGAATTTCGTGAATTCAGAGACGAATTAAAAAGGACAAACAGCAGAGTGGACCAGGCCGAGAACCGAATCTTGGAAGCAGAAGAAAGAATAAAAGTGCTTGAAGATTCCGTGCTGGATCTACACAAAAGACAGTCAAGACTAGAAGCTAAGCTAACCGACCAAGAAGGAAGACTGAGAAGAGACAGCATAAGAATTCATGGTCTGAAAGAAGGAGCCGAAGATGGTTTCAACACAATGGCGGATTGCGTGGAATCTTTACTGAGAGAGAAGTTGGATATCCCCCAAACCACCGACTTGAAGATAGAAAGGGCCCATTGTACGTTAGCCGCTAGGCCAGCGGCGGAAGCGCCCCCACGTTCGGTGGTGGTGAGATTCTCCAATTTCAAAATAAAAGAAGAGGTTGTAAGACTGGCTTGGCAGAAAAAAGGATTTATGCACCAAGAGAGAAAAGTCTTCGTAGAACACGATTACGCCCCGGAGGTCCTTAAAAAGCGCCGGGAATACAACGACGCTAAAAAGGTGCTACGAGAGAAAAAACTGCGTTTCAGACGCCATTTCCTGCGAAGTTAAGGGTCTTCTACGGTGAAGAGTCATGTCTCTATAATTCGGCGGAAGAAGCAACAGCTGACATGGCGAGAAGAGGGCTCCCGGTAACGGTGTTTAAACCCGCAGCAGACCCGAGCGATAGGATCAAGGCTCAAACGTGGTCCACACAGAGACCTTAAAAATCTACGGGCCAGCAGCGGGAAACCCAGCGCCAGAGCTACAAGGATAAACTAGCCGTTTACAGGAGGGAATAGCGACCTTTTCTTTTAGTCAATCTGCACATCCAACCCCCCTCCTACAAGGTAACAAACATTAAAGGAGATGCAGAATCAGCATGTGGTAAAACATTTCATGGAACAGTCATAATATTAGTAACAAATAAGTCTTTTTAATAATAAAAAAACAACAACAACAAAAAAAAAACTTGTTAAAATAGAAATGTGACAATGATCCACATGTTCTCCCCACACTGACAAATACTGTATTAGCATGAATGTTTGCTGTGATGGGGGTGGGAGGGTGCACACAATTTCATAGGGTATAGGCATAAAAAAAAAAAAAATCATTACAAGTTTGGATTGGGATCTGAAATTCACGTTAAAAACATGGGACAACTTACAGGGGTAAGAGAGGGCCCTCAACACGTAACAGAGTTTGAGGAATTTCCCTCAGAGCCTACACTCCATCAAGGCTCTTCCAGGGTCTTTAAAAAGACCTCAGCTCAGGAAGTTCTTTTGACAGTTTTTTGTTTTAAAGTTTTATACACTATGTTCTTAATGTTTTTTATGTTCTTAATGTTCTTTCAGTTTCTGAGTAGCATAAAAGAGGGCCACCACACTGTTATACTAAATAAGACAATACAATGGAGAAACAGGGTGTAACCAAAATAATTTCATATAATGTAAAAGGGATCCTGAATCCAGTTAAAAGATCCAAGATTCTAGGTAAAATGAAAAAAGACAAAGCAGGAATAATATTTTTACAAGAAACCCACCTAACAGACGTGGAGCACACTAAACTCAATAGACAAGGGTTTAAAATGATCTCTTCATCTTCATATAAGTCAGGGAGGAGGAGGGGAGTAGTGACATTGATATCAACCAAAATTACATTTGAAAAAAAATCAGAACACAAAGATAAAGAAGGGAGATACAGTTTGGTAATTGGGCGGCTAGAGGGAGAAGATATCACCCTGCTGAATGTATATGCACCTCCAGGGGCTAACTGGAAATTTTATAAAAATGTATTTGACCTAATGATAACTAAAGCCCAAGGTTTAGTGATATGTGGTGGAGACTTCAATCTAAGACTAAATCCATACTGGGATGCATCAGGTAATTCTCCACATCAAAATAACACTCAAAGTAGGAAAACTCGGATGCTACTAAAAGAAATGGGAATCTGTGATGTGTGGAGGGAATTCAACCCCAGTGTAAAAGATTATACATTTTACTCAACGCCACATTCATCTTACTCAAGGATTGACTATTTTTTTATGTTTAATAGAGACATTGGAAGAGTAAAAACATGTAAAATAGGACTGATGGATCTCTCTGACCACAGTCCGATCTATATGGACTTAAGTATCCAAAAATACACAAATAATACATTTTCTTGGAGGTTGAATTCAAATGTCCTGAAAGGACCACTGAAAGATGAATTGGAATCAGATATTCTCAGATATTTGGAAGAAAACGATAATGGAGAAGTATCCCCTTTAATACTGTGGGATGCTTGCAAAGCTGTAATAAGGGGAAAGATTATTGCAAAACTGGCAACCCAAAAGAAACTGCGACAAGAAAAACTAATCACATTAGAGTCAGAACTTAAGAACCTAGAAAAAGAACACAAAGGCAACACTCATTCTAATGACTCGCTCAAGATTAAGGAAATTAAAAATCAAATAAATGAGATCTACACAATAGAAATCCAGAAGAAACTTACATTTCTGAAACAAAAATACTATGAAGCAGGCAGTAAATCGGCAAAATTACTAGCCTATAAATTGAGGAAATAACAAACAGAAAGAGCAATCTACAAAATCAGAGACCCAGTATCAAAGGAAATAAAATTCAGAATTCAGGATATTCTTAAAAGCTTCAAGAACTACTATAAGAAATTATACTCCCTCAAAAAACATAAAAACACATCCGAAGCATTTCTAAACACATTAAACCTTCCCCAACTTACGGAGTCTCAAAATAAAACACTACTGTCAGAAATACAACCTAAAGAATTGGAAAAAGCAATTATGAAACTTAAAGCTAACAAATCCCCAGGAGCAGATGGCTATACAGCAGAGTGGTACAAAACCTTTAAACAGCAACAATCTCCTCTCCTCCTGATAACATTTAACTCTGTCCTCCACACAGGGGAAATCCCCCCCTCCTGGAGAGAAGGGGTCATTGCAGTTATACCTAAACCTGAAAAGGATAAACTAGAATGCTCCAACTACAGACCAATCAGTGTATTAAATCAGGACTATAAGCTTTTTACCAATATCCTTGCCAAAAGGTTAGAAAATATACTGACAGACTTAATCCACTTAGACCAAACAGGTTTTATAAGACAAAGACAGACACAAGACAACATTAGACGCACTTTACACATAATTCATCATATAAAAAAATATAACTTAAATGCAGTCATATCGGGATTAGATGCTGAAAAAGCATTCGATTCGGTTGACTGGTCTTTCCTATATAGAATCTTATCCAGTTTCAATTTTCATAACAACTTCATTAGAACTATCCAGGCATTATATAAAAAACCAACAGCTAAAATTAGGATTAACGGTAATTTATCATCATCTTTTGAGCTGGAAAGAGGATGTCGTCAGGGCTGCCCTTTGTCTCCACTGCTCTTTGCAATCTTCATAGAACCTCTGAGCCAATGGATAAGACAGAATCAAAAAATTCAAGGTATTACACTTGGTCAGAAGGAACATAAAATAGCACTCTTTGCTGATGACATTTTAATATACCTGGGGCAGCCGGACACCTCTTTACCAGAACTAATCTCAGTTTTTTCAGAGTATGGAGATTTATCGGGGTACAAATTAAACATGCATAAAACCCAAGTTTTAACATTCAACTATGACCCAAATCATTATTCACTAAGCAAACTCAAAACTAACTGGGAGATGGAATCTATGAAATATCTGGGGGTCAATATCCCGAAACAACTCAACAAAATTATAACACGAAACTATGATCCACTGGTGACAAAAATAAAATCTGACCTAGCAAGATGGAATAGAGTCTTTGCATCGGGCCATTAAGGTCACGTGACTCGCGGGGGGTAAACATAAACACGCTGTAGGTGCCGCCATCTTGGATGGCAAGAGCAGCAGGTGCACTGTGACAACCCAGGCGTAACTTGTACTGTTTAGCGATCAGAATGAGTGAGGAGAAGTTGTCGGACCTTGTAGAACACCTTCGGGGACTCGAGAAGGTCAGGTACCTAAACAAGATCAGACAAGTGAGTGCTGGAGACCTGTACCTGCTGGCTCAGCGCTTGTTTACCCCTCTTACCAGTTCTTTCCACCAGGTAATTCTGGCGCATTGAGACGCACCAAGAGGAAACCAACTATTGTTTTGATGCCTTTTATTCCCTCTCCCCTTACAAAAAAAAAAAAAAAACAAAACCCCCCCCCCAAACCTTTATTATCTTGTGTTTGATTGAAGAAACAAAGGAGCAGGCATTTTTTAGTCTATTTAGAAATGGGACTGAAGCGTTCCTCCCTCCTTTTCCATGTCCAACCATAACCACCAGAAGAAGAGGGACATCAGAGAAGCTTCCCTTATAATTTACTGCAATTTTCTTTTTTTTTTTTTCTGAGCTGGACTGCATGGAAGATTTGGGATTATTTCTTCTTTTTTTTTTAATCTTGAGCCCCTTCATGTGACAGAAAAGACAAGCTGGATCTCAAAGAT
Organism: Pholidichthys leucotaenia; assembly: GCA_020510985.1. Taxonomy (NCBI): domain Eukaryota; kingdom Metazoa; phylum Chordata; class Actinopteri; order Cichliformes; family Pholidichthyidae; genus Pholidichthys; species Pholidichthys leucotaenia. Next base: position 68,522,643 of record CM035849.1, on the reverse strand, counting down.
CATTTCTCCTTCACGTGGGTTCCTTTTTTTAAAAATTATTATTATTTAATGGACACCGTGAGAGGATTTTTTTTTTTCCTCCCCCAACAAACAGACATTTGCAAATTAGAAAGCCAGGGCAAAACATACCTGATACAAAATGCAGGCTGCACAAACGTGAGTACTCAGTTGGTACAAAGTTCTTTCTCTGCATGTTTCCAAGCCAATCATTTCTGCGATTTTCATCTGCTGGGAACCTGTAGAATGACACATTTTCCAGTCCTGGTTGGCCATATCTGTTGGTACATCCATGGGCAGCACAGGAGTACACCATTTTGCCGAGTTTGTAGGTACACGTGAGCTATGTTGTTTGTTTCATCCTGCTGCTGCTGTTGTTTCTTGCCATCCAATATGGCGGCACACTCTGGCTGGGCCAGTGCTGCGCGCCCCCTTACGTCATACGCAAGAACTCAATATGATACCATTCTTGGGTACTGCACAAAGAATTGAAGCAGTCAAAATGAATATACTTCCACGTCTTCTATACCTTTTCCAAACAATACCGGTAGAACCTCCTAAAAAAACATGGCAGGAACTGGACAGAAGGATCTCAAGATTCATATGGCAGGGCAAGAGACCTAGAATCAGATATAGAGCCTTACAGCTAAACAAAGACAAAGGTGGGCTTGCGCTGCCAAATATCAGGGACTATTTTAAAGCTGCACAAATTAAAACTTTAATAGAGATATGTAACCCAGTCTACACTGCACAATGGAAGGAGATGGAATGTCAAATAACAAGTGACATCCCCCTACAGGCGATAATAGGAAACAATGCCTTACCTAAACTTTTGAATAACACTAACCCGTGGATAGAGACCCCGCTAAAAATTTGGTTTAAGATAGTCAGAGAGAATCAAACTAAAGAGCCCTATCGACTTCTGCAATGGATTGCCTATGATCAAGACTTTACTCCTAATAAAACAGACACTAGATTTAAAAAGTGGAAAGAGAACGGGCTGATAAAATATTACGATTTTTTTAAGGGGCAAATTTTAATAAGTTTTGAAGATTTGAAAAAACAAGGTCTAATAAATCAAGACCTTTACAGGTTCTTTCAGCTTAGACACCACATAAACAATATACTTAAAAAGGAGGATTTGGAAAGGGCCCAGTCAGGTGTTCTGAAGGTCTTCTTAATGGCATATAAAGGGATCCCAGGGATCAGATACATCTCTAAAATATACCAAGGTCTTCAAGACTTAAAAGGAGACAACACATCATATATAAAAGAGAGATGGGAAAAAGAGGGGAACTTCAATTTACAACTGGAAATATGGGAAAAGCTAAATAAACAGCAATGGAAAAGTACCTCATCCCTGCAGTGGAGAGAATTTGGATGGAAAAATTTGGTAAGATTTTTCAGAACACCTGCACAAAACAAATTTACCCATAAGGGGTTGAACTGTTGGCGCTTGTGTGGTGAAAAGACTGCAAATCATTTTCATGTGTTTTGGTCATGCCCAGTTATCCACCAATATTGGACCAATGTACAGACAATATTGGGGAAAATATTCAAAATAACAGTTCCCTTTTCTTTTGTAACTTTGTATTTGGGTTTACTACCGGACTCACAGGAAAGACGAGGAGAAAAATACTTATTCACTGTTTTAATATTGGCAAGTAAAAAAGCCCTAACTAAAAAATGGATGTTGAAGGACTGTCCTACACCTGAAGATTGGATTAACGTGATCCAAGACGTTTACTCGATGGAAAAGTTGACATTCGCACTGAGACAGGACATGGATGGGTTCATGAACTTTTGGCAACCCTGGATCGCATATGTGTCTTCCATTAGATCTAATCTTTGACAAATACCATTTCAATCATGGCTCCGCTCTTTGTTCCAACGCTACTCAGACGCTCTTTTATTTTTAATTATTTATTTTTATTTTTCTGTTTGTTTTTTGCTCTTTTGTTTTGTTTGTTTTTTATTCTCTTTAATTTCACTTTTTCTTTCACTTTAAAAAAAAAAAAGGGGTGTTGTAATAATTATTCTACCAATGTTGTCAAATAGCAAAAAATAAGGGAACATGTGATGAAAATGTAAACAATGCAATGCTGTAATGACCTGTATACCCTTTACAAAAACTTAAATAAAAAAAAAAAACTTTTTCCACCATTAATGTGACCTATAACCTGTACAACCCAATTGAAAAACAAACTGAAATCTTTTAAGGGGAAAAATAAAAAAATACGTACAATGACCAGCTTGCATAAATATGCACACCCTTAAACTAATACTTTGTTGCAGCACCTTTGGCTTTTATTACAGCACTCAGTCTTTTTGGATAGGAGTCTATCAGCGTGGCACATCTTGATGTGGCAATATTTGACCACTCTTCTTTGCAAAAATGCTCCAAATCTGTCAGATTGTGAGGGCATCTCCTGTGCACAGCCCTCTTCAGATCACCCCAAAGGTGTTTGATCAGACTCAGGTCTGGAATCTGGCTGGGCCATTCCAAAACCTTAATCTTCTTCTGGTGAAGCCATTCTTTTGTTGACTTGGATGTGTGCTTTGGGTCATTGTCATGCTGAAAGATGAAGTTCCTCTTTATCTTCAGCTTTCTAGCAGAAGCCTGAAGGTTCTGTGCCAGCACTGACTGGTATTTGGAACTGTTCATTATTCCCCCCACCTTGACTAAGGCCCCAGTTCCAGCTGAAGTAAAACAGCCCCAAAGCATGATACTGCCACTACTATGCTTCACTGTAGGTATGGTGTTCTTTTGGTGATGAGCACTGTTGTGTTTGCGCCAAATATACCTTTTGGAATTATGGCCAAAAAGTTCAACCTCGGTTACATCGGACCATAACGCATTTTCCCACATGCGTTTGGGAGATTTCAGATGTGTTTTTGCAAAATGTAGCCATTTTAGGATGTTTTCTTTGTAAGATAAAGCTTCCGTCTTGCCACCCGAGATGGGAGATTGTTGTCATATGTACTAAACAGCAGTACTTGCCAGAAATTCCTGCAGCTCCTTCAATGTTGCTGTCGGCCTCTTGGCAGCCTCCCTGACCAGTTTTCTTCTTGTCTTTTCATCAATTTTGGAGGGGTGTCCAGTTCTTGGTAATGTTACTGTTGTGCCATATTTTCTCCACTTGATGATGACTGTCTTCACTATGTTCCATGGTATATTTAATGCCTTGGAAATTCTTTTTTACCCTTCTCCTGACTGATACCTTTGAACCTGACTGATCCTCTGATGCTTTGGAAGCTCTCTGCGGACCATGGCTTGTGCTGTAAGATATGACTACAAAAATGGCAGGAAAAGCCTACTAGAACAACTGAACTTTATTTGGGGTTAATCAGAGGCACTTTAAGTGGTGGCAAGTGTGTGCTAACTCTCATTTAACATGAGTTTGAATGTGATTGGTTAATTCTGAAAACAGCCACATCTCCGTTTATAAGAGGGTGTGTATATTTATGTAACCAGGTTATTGTAAGTTTTTTCTTTTTTCTTTTTCCCCTTAAAAGATTTCGGTTTGTTTTTCAATTGGGTTGTACAGGTTATAGGTCAGAATAAAACAAAACCACACAGTCCGAAAAAAAAAAAAACCACAGTCCGAAAAGGATCAGGATTGAAGCCCAAAGCTTATCCCATCCTGTCCCCTCTTGCACATACAGTCATGCGAAAAAAATAGGACACCTTGTATAATCCTGTGTGGGTTTTTTTTTTTTTTTTTACATTTTTGGACATATGGATATTTAATATCAATGTTAAAAATACTGGGAGATTCATGTAATACAACTAAACAATTAAAAATGAATTAAAGACTTTTTTTTTCAAATTTTCTGTAAAAAATTATTCTAAACAAATAGTGAGGAGTAAATTAGGACACCCCCCATCTTTTTAGGACACCCCCACATTCATTCCCACTTAAAATTGCAAAAATAAATGTTAAAAAAATATAAATAAAAACAAAAACAAGGTTAGGCATAGATATGTGAACATTTATTAATAAAGAACTGAATATTTAATGGGGTGTCCTTATTTTTTCACATGACTGTACACATACATACACACCTACATAGACACATTGCCACAACAACACATGAAAACCAATGAGTAAAGATACCAGTGAACAAATATCAACATGCATTATATAATCATATAATAGAAATTCAAAAATGAAATACTGTACAAGTAAACATCTGTTTCAGATTTCCTCTGTTTTGACAACGAGTGATTTCCCCAAACTTTTGAACAGTAATTTAAATTTGGTAAAACCAGTGAACAATATTGTGTATGGAGTGATCTCTGATCCAGTATGTGCTTTGTTCTGCTCATGACCGAAATACTTCTGGACACTTTAGCTTGTACGTATTTAATGTGAGGTTTCCAGCAATTTTTTTCATCAATAATCACACCTAAAAATATTTTGTCCTGAACTCTTTCAATATTGATGTTATCTATCTGTATCTTTGCTTGAATGTTTGTCTTACCATTTCCAAATAACATGAACTTTGTTTTGCTCAAATTTAATGATAATTCCATCCATCCATCCATCCATCTTCTACCACTTCTCTGGAGGTCTGGGTCACAGAGGCAGCAGTTAAAGTAGAGAAGCTCAGATTTCCCTCTCCCCAGCCACCTGCTCCAGCTCTTCAGAGAGGATACCAAGGCGTTCCCAGACCAGCTGGGAGACATAGTCTCTCCAGTGAGTCCTGGGTCTGCCTCGGGGTCTCCTCCCAGAGGGATGTGCCCAAAACACCTCAAGTGGGAGGCGTCCAGGAGGCATCCTGAACAGATGCCCATACTACCTCAACTGGCTCCTTTCAATGTGGAGGAGCAGCGATTCTACTTTGAGTCTCTCCCGGATGACTGAGCCCCTTACCCTGTCTCTGAGGGTGAGTCCAGCAATCCTACGAAGAAAGCTCATTTCAGCCGCTTGAATCCGCGATCTCGTTCTTTCGATCATTACCCAAAGCTCATGACCATAGGTGAGGGTAGGAACATAGATTGCCTGGTAAATCAACAGCTTTTCCTTAGAGCTCAGCCCCCTCTTCACCACAACAGACCGGTACAACGTCCGCATCACTGCAGATGCTACTCTGATCCGTTTGTCAATTTCTCGCTCCATTCTCCCCTCACTCGTGAATAAGACCCCAAGATACTTAAACTCCTCCACTTGGGGCAGGAGCTTGTCCCCAACCCGGAAAGGGCAAGCCACCTTTTTCCCACTGAGGACCATGGACACGGACTTGGAGGTACTGATTCTCATCCCAGCCGCTTTACACTCAGCGGCAAACTGTCCCAGTAAGACCTGTAGGTCATTGCTGGATGAATCCAACAGGACAACATCATCTGTAAACATCTAGAAATGACCTCGCTTTGATATACGACCCCAAACAAAGAGGAACCCTCCACTCTGCTAGGTGGAAGAAGGACTATTCTCCTGACCTGTGCTGGGTCAGCTCTTTGAATGGGGCGCCATATCCTACACAGATCCTCATTCTTGATGATTTTCCACACAGCCAACACCGGCCCCAGCTTGTACACGTTGGCCTACAACTTCCAGTCATAAACAGCCCAAGGAAGATGCGCTGGAACTTCCGCAAAGCCAACTGGAAGAAATTCAGTGAAACTCTGGACCGGAGTGTTGTTACCATCCCACTCCACACCATCACTGTAGATGAAGCATACAACCGCTTCTGCAGCGCAATCTTCAAGGCTGCCCATACTGCAATCCCACGAGGCTACTGACCCCTCTATGTCCCATGTTTGGACGGAGAAAGCGCTGCCCTCCTAGAATCCTATCAAACATCAGGGGACCCAGAGATAGCAGACCATCTCATTGAATCGCTAAATACAGCCCGGCGAAAGAAATGGGAGGAGACAGTTTTTGACCGGAGCTTTACCCACTCTAGCAGGAAATGCTGGAGCCTCATCCGTCGCCTAGGAGCTGCACAGGAGCCCCCTAGCCAATGCCGAGCATCTGTCACACCCAACCAAGTTGCATCCCACCTACTGACTATCGCCAAAGCACCCCAAGACAAAGTCACCAGAAGAGCAGTTACAACTGAGCTAAAAAAACACCAAAAAATGCCTGCAGAGGAAACGAACCCTGAACCCTTCGAGGCTGCTGAACTGGAGAAAGTCCTACAGGGCCTGAAATGTGGAAAAGCAGCAGCACAGACAACATCTTCCCAGAATTCCTGAAAAATCTTGGCCCCCGAGCCCTAATCTGGTTGACACAATTCTACACAAGGATCACACAAACAAACTCGATCCCAAAGAAATGGCGGACAGCAAAGGTCATTGCCATTCCAAAACCTGGAATGGCAATGACCTGGCAAAGACCACAAACTACCAGCAAGCTACCGCCCAATCTCCCTACTCAGCGTTCCTTACAAAATCATGGAGCGCCTAATACTGCAACGTGTTTCAGAATCAGAAAAGGATTTATTGCCAAGTACATTAACAGAACACTGATAACATACGAGAGAATTTGACTTGACACAGTAATGACCTGCATTTCCGTGCCGCGGCGCATCTGAAACGCGCCTATCAGCAGGAGGATACAGGAAGCATAAAGATAATACAATGGGAAGGAGCAAAAAAATCATTGATTCAAAATACTGGTTACATACTTAATCAATATTAAGAGTTCAAGGAAAAAAAAAGCTCTCAATGCACATACATTCGCTACACTCAGAATTTCACAAGACACAAGAGAGCAGTGTACAGTATATCTTTATTCAGTTCATGAATCAATGTGTGTGCGGTGTTGAGCAGTGTTGATGATAATAAGAGAGACCCAAGGACCCTTGGCAGAAGATGTTTTGTCTGTCTGGCGCCCAGTCTTATCTGGCGCTGCAGCTGGCTGTCCAAGGCCTTGTGCTCATGATTTTGAAAAAACACAGTCTGCAGACAGCCAGGAGGAATTTTCATGGGGAATAATAATGCCAAATAGGACTGATCACAGAGAAGACTTGTATTTCTTCTGTAGATTCAGTACATTAATCCTTCATTGCGCAGCTTTGAATTCGTCGTGGAAAGACCTGAGCGAACCCATGATGTAATCCACCTTACGAGACAGTTCTCCAGTAGTCGCTATCAGGGTCTTCTCCAGTTTTTCAATTTGTTGGATGCACCTCGCCTGGCCAGCATTTTGATAGGTTGAATCCATCTTCAGCAATTTGCGGTAAACCAAGACAATTCCCGTCCCAATCAGAATTATCCCAATCACCAAAATTACGAAGATAAACAAATCTTCAATATCTTCGATAGAGAGATTAGAGAGACACAGCATTTTCCAATTACCTGTGTCACATAAATAGCCCACTGGAGCCGTTCCAGCGGGGCAGACAGCTTCCCCCGGAGCACTTTTCCTTGTTGAAAAAATAGTGTCAATTGTGTTCAAAGCCCAGCTTATTAACTCCATAATTTCTTTTCGGCGGTCGCAGTTAGACGCAGACAGACAACAGCAAGCTGGGATCCAGTAGTAGGAGGGGAGGAAAAAGCGTCTACTCTCTTGGGAGAGAGTAGACGCTTAGTAGACTATAGTCTACTAGTCTAATAGTAGACTATTCCTGGTTTCCCCAGGAATAGAGGAAATTCTATGTGGACTCAAGCTTAAGCATGCCCCGAATCCAACCTACCTTGGAGTGGCCCTTGATAGGACCCTATCCTTCAAGGAGCATCTAAAGGGGACGGCTGCTAAGGTGAAGGTACGAAACAACCTGCTCTGCAAGCTCGCTGGTGCAAAATGGGGGGCGGCAGCCTCCACCCTGCGCACCTCAGCACTGGCCCTTTCATACTCTGTAGCAGAATATTGTGCCCCTGTCTGGTCCAGGTCATCTCACACACACCACGTAGACACCCAGCTCAACACAACCATGAGAACTATAACTGGAACAATCTGCTCAACACCACTCCCCTGGCTCCCTGTACTGTCAAACATAGCCCCTTCACACATCCGGCGAGCAGCATTAACTCAAAGGATGCTCCAAAAAGTTAAAGATTCTCCTCACTTACCAATCCATGCAGATATCTATACCCCACCCACTGCCCGACTTTCATCCAGATGGCCGATTTGGAAAAGCCCTCCCCCAGCTGACTTTACCATCCAGACAGCTTGGCAAGTGGAATGGGAGACCAAGGAGGTCCCAAACAAACCCCAACCAACGGGTCCCGGGCACCAACCTCCCAAGGAGACAGTGGTCTACACTTAATCGCTTCAGGACTGGACATGGCCCCTGCTTGGCCAGCCTTCACAGATGGGGCAGTATCCCCAGCCCACTGTGCGTCTGTGGAGAGGAGCAAACAATGGAACACATCATAGAGGCTTGCCCGCTCCAAAGACTGGAAGGAGGATTACACACCCTCCATACAGCAAACCAGGAGGCAACTGCTTGGCTTAAGGACTTTGCATTCGCTAAATAAATAAATAATCTGTAAACAACAGAGATGAGATCCTGTGGTCACCAAGCATGACACCCTCCGTTCCCTGGCTGTGCCTAGAAATCCTGTCCATAAAAATTATGAACAGGATCGGTGACAAAGGGCAGCCCTGGCGGAGTCCATCTCTCATGGGGAATGAGTCCGACCGAGTGTTGGCAATACAAACCAAGCTCTCACAACGGTCCTACAGAGACCAAATAGCTCGTAACAACAAGCCCAATACCCCATACTCCCGAAGCACCCCCCACAAAAAACCCCAAGGGACGCGGTCGAATGCCTTCTCCAAGTCCACAAAACACATGTAAACTGGTTGGGCAAACTCCCATGAGCTCTCGAGGATTTTCAAGAGGGTAAAGAGCTTGTCTGATGTACCACAGCCAGGATGAAAACAACATTGCTCCTCCTGAATCTGAGGTTTGACCAACGGCCAGACTCTGCTCTCCAGTACCTTGGCATAGACCTTCCCAGGAAGGCTGAGGAGTGTGATCCCTCTAAAGTTGGAGCGCACCCTCCGGTCCCCTTTTTTGAAGAGAGGAACCACCACCCCAGTTTGCCATGCCAAAGGAACTGCCCCCGACCACACAATGTTGCAGAGGCGTGTCAACCATGACAGCCCTACAACATTCAGGGCCTTGAGGTACTCAGGGTAAATCTCGTCCACCCCCTGGGCCCGGACACCAAAGAGATTTTTAACCACCTGGAGGAAGCCCTGCTTCCTCTGTGGAAGGCGTATCAGTGGGATTGAGGAGATCCTCAAAGTATTCCTTCCATGGCCCGACAATATCCCCAGTCAAAGTCAGCAGCGCCCCATCTGCACCATACACAGTGTGGACAGGGAGCTGCTTCCCCCTCCTGAGCCGCCGGACAGTTTGCCAGAATCTCTTCGAGGCCGACCAAAAGTCTTGTTCCATGGCCTCACCCAACTCCTCCCATACTTGAGTTTTTGCTTCAGCAACCACCAAAGCTGCACTCTGCTTGGACTGCCGGTACACCTCAACTGCTTCGGGAGTCCCACAAGCCAACCAAACTCAATAGGACTCCTTCAGCTTAATGGCCCCCCTCACCAACAGTGTCCACCACTTGGTTCAGGGGTTGCCACCACAAGATGCCCCGACGACCTTGCAGCCACAGCTCTGGACAGCCGCTTCAACAATGGAGGTGGAGAACATGGCCCATTCAGACTCCATGTCTCCAGACTCCCTCTGAATGTGGTTAAAGTTCTTCCGGAGGTGGGAGTTGAAGACCTCCTGGACAGGGGCCTCAGCCAGATGTTCCCAGCACACTCTCACTATATGTTTGGGTCTACCAGGTCTGAACTGCATCCTCCCCTGCCATCGAATTCAACTCACCACCAGGTGGTGATCAGTTGACAGCTCTGCACCTCTCTTTACCCTAGTGTCCAAGACATATGGTCGCAGGTCTGATGACACAATAACAAAATCGATCATCGACCTGCGACCTAGGGTGTCCTGGTGCCAGGTGCACATATGGACACCCTTATGCTTGAACATGGTGTTTGTTATGGACGAACTGTGGTTAGCACAGAAGTCCAATAACTGAACACCACTCGGGTTCAGATCGGGCAGGCCGTTCCTCCCAATCACCCCCCTCCGGGTTTCACTGTCATTGCACATGTGCGCATTGAAGTCCCCCAGTAGGACAATGGAGTATCTAAGAGGAGCACTCTCCAGCACCCCAGTCAGAGACTCCAAAAAGGGTGGGTACTCTGAACCATCACTTGGTGCGTAGGCACAAATGATGGTCAGGACCCATTTCCCAACCCGAAGGCGCAGGGAAACAACCCTTTCGTCCACCGGGGAAAACTCCAATATAGAGACAACAAGGTGGGGGGGATACAAGAATACCCACCCCTCCTCATCGCCTCTCGCCCGGGGCAATTCCAGAGTAGGCCAAGCTCCAGCCCCCCTCCAGGAGACTGGTTCTGGAACCGGAGCTGTGTGTTGAAGTAAGGCCGACTATATCTCGCTGGTATCTCTCAACCTCATGCACCAGCTCAGGCTCCTTCCCACCAGAGAGGTGACATTCCACGTCCCAAAAGCCAGTTTAGGAAACCTGGGATCAGACTGCCAAGGTCTCTGCCTTTGACCGCCACCTGATCCACACAGCACCGGACCCCCATGGTCCCTCCTGCAGGTGGTGAGCCCACTGGAGGGAGGACCCATGTAACTCCTTCGGGCTAAGCCCGGCCGGGTCCCATGGGCGGAAACCCGGCCACCAAACGCTAGCCATCAAGGCCCTCCCCCAGGCCTGTCTCCAGGGTGGGGCCTCGGTAACCCCATACTGGGCAGGATACATCTGCTTCTACATCAACTGTAGCTGGTGCTCTGATGTAACGGTAATTTCCAAACACTGTTCTCCTGCCTTGGAATTTCTTGTTATCAATTGCAAGCCCTTCTATTCCCCGCGGGAGTTTGCTTCTTTCATAATGATCGCTGTGTACGCCCCTCCCGACGCGGACACGCGCGAAGCTCAGCGCGTGCTCGCGGATCACATTCAACACACAGAGCGGAGTTTCCCAGACTCGCTGATTATTGTGGCTGGCGACTTTAATCAGTGCAATCTGAGCCACGATCTCCCCCGCTACAAACAGTTTATTAAATGCCCCACCAGAGGATTAAACACACTGGATCACTGTTACACCACAGTGAAAGACGCATATCGCGCTGTCCCTCGAGCTGCGCTGGGATTATCTGATCACGTGATGGTTCACCTCATTCCCACATACAGACAGAGATTGAAGCTCACTAAACCTGTTGTGAGCACTACGAAGATACGGACCAGTGATGCTGAGGAGAAGCTGGAAACGTGCATGGAAATATCTGACTGGGGCATGCTTAAAGGAGCCACGCATGATCTGGATGAGTACACGGACACTGTGAACTCATATATCCACTTTTGTGAAGAGAACATTCTTCCATCACGCACCAGGGTGAGTTACTCTAATGACAAACCCTGGTTCACAGCTAAGCTCAGACAGATCAGGAAGGAGAAGGAAGCAGCGCTGAAAAGTGGAGACAGGGACTGCTACAGGGAGGTTAAATACCGGTTTAACAGAGTTTAATACCGGTTTAACTCCCCTTATCATCAGTGAGCAGGATGTGCTCAAACAGTTCTCCAGACTGAACCCGCGCAAGGCCCCCGGCCCAGACGGCGTGTCTCCCTCCACCCTGAGACTCTGTGCGAAACAGCTGGCTCCTGTATTCACAGACATTTTTAACACCTCCCTTAAGTTATGCCACGTGCCATCCTGCCTCAAATCCTCCACCATCATCCCTGTCCCCAAGAAGCCACGGATCACTGGACTTAATGACTACAGACCTGTAGCGCTCACCTCTGTAGTCATGAAGTCCTTTGAGCGCCTGGTCCTGTCCCACCTCAAGTCCATCACCACCCCTCTCCTGGACCCGCTGCAGTTTGCCTACCGAGCCAACAGGTCTGTAGACGATGCAGTCAACCTGGCCCTCCACTCCATCCTGCAGCACCTGGACTCCCCGGGAACCTACGCCAGGATCCTGTTTGTGGACTTCAGCTCCGCATTCAACACCATCCGCCCCGCTCTGCTCCGGGACAAGCTGTCCCTGCTCAACGTGCCTGACTCCCTCTGCAGGTGGATCATCGACTTCCTGACGGACCGGAGGCAGCATGTGCGGCTGGGAAAGACTGTCTCAGACTATACTAGCATCAGCACCGGATCACCCCAGGGCTGTGTACTTTCCCCCCTACTCTTCTCCCTTTACACCAACTCCTGCACCTCCAGCCACCAGTCTGTCAAGTTGATCAAGTTTGCGGACGACACCACCCTCATCGGGCTCATCTCCAACGGCGACGAGTCCGCCTACAGGAGAGAGGTGGCCCAGCTGGCGTCCTGGTGCAGCAATAACAACCTGCAGCTGAACGCTCTGAAGACAGTGGAGATGATTGTAGACTTCAGGAAAGTCACTACTCCTCTGCCCCCCCTCACCCTCTCAGGCTCTCCCATCACCACTGCTGATTCCTTCCGCTTCCTAGGCACTACCATCACCAGGGACCTCAAATGGGAGCTGACCATCAGCTCACTCATCAAAAAAGCCCAGCAGAGGATGTTCTTCCTGCGGCAGCTGAGGAAGCTCAAGCTACCCACCAAGATGTTAGTGCAGTTCTACACAGCCATCATCGAGTCCATCCTCACCACCTCCATAACCGTGTGGTACGCAGGAGCCACTGCCAGGGACAGACTAAGGCTGCAGCGCGTCGTGCGCACTGCTGAGAAGGTGATCGGCTGCAAGCTCCCTTCTCTCCAGGATCTGTACATCTCCAGGACCCGGAGGCGTGCTGGCCGGATCATAGCCGATCCCTCACACCCTGGTCACGTACTGTTTGCCCCCCTCCCCTCTGGTAGAAGACTTCGGTCCATCCAGACTAAAACCTCCCGTCACATGAACAGCTTCTTCCCCTCTGCCATTAGACTGCTGAACACTAAGTGACTCTCGTGCACCATGTACAGCAGCTCAACCAGACTCATGTCAATCATCACTGTTTTCTTCCTGCATTACCGACTGCACTATATAGTTCTCCACAGTATCTGCTGCTGGCTAATATATATTTTAACTGTTGACCAGTATCACTTAATCTTATCCTACACTTTATTACATGTATAGTTTATTTCTCTTATCTTATCATGTTTAATGTTGCAGCATTGTACCGAGACAAATTCCTAGTTTGTGTACTACATGAACAATGGCAATAAACCTGATTCTGATTCTGATTCTGATTCTGATACACTGGATTCCTGTTCTAGCGTTCATCACGAGTTTATTGGATCGTTCTTAGTCTGGCCCTTCACCTAGGACCAGTTTGTCTTGGGTGACCCTACCAGAGGCAAATTGCCCCAGACACCATAGCTCCTGGGATCACTTGGGTACACAAACCCCCCCACCACGATAAGGTGACGATCCAGGAGGGGTTAATGATATTTTTTTTTTTAAACCATTCCTTTATTTTATTAAAACCCCTTAACGCCTGAATTTATTTCCAATTATGAAAAAAAAAAATTTCACTTGTGTTTTTGCTTTCAAGTAGATGCTAAATTAAGTTGAGAAAGTTAATTTGACTATAGCACATAAAATAGATATAATTTTATGTATGATGCAAATTAGTGACAACAGGTATCTATGGTAAAAAAAAATGGTAAAAAAAAGCACCTGTTCCCATCTCAAGTATGAAGAGTCTTTTATTTATGCAACAAAATTATTTTCAGTATTTTCAACTGTCATGACTGCCAAACTATCATAAACCACTGCAATGAACTATAAAAAAAAACACATTATAAACACAAAGCACAAGCAATGAACAAGAACAAAAACCTGCTGGAAACACCCCTTTCCTCCCACTCAGTTTGACTGTCCTTTCAATGCGAAGAGTGTGCATTGCTTCAGTTTCTTTGTGGAACGAACTTTTGGACAAGGGGAAAGGACTTTTGGACAAGGGGAAAGGAGCCAGCTCATCAACACACAACATTTGTTGTTGAGGGAGAGCCTGAAATTTGGGGAGAAACGAGTCAACAACCAACCTGATTTTGAAAAGCCTGTCGTTATTGTCGGTTGCCATGTTGTCACTGAAATGAATGAAATGTTTGATTTCTTCCCATCTGGCTTCCCTCTTGCAGCTGCAGCACTGGTGCTCTGAGGTGCATGATGAGTCCCATCAGCGTCTTCATCACTGCTGCTGCCGTTTTCATCACCTGGTGTAGAAAAAAAAAATCACTTTAGAAAAGAGCAGACATTTTTATCTATTCAATGTGTATACAGAGTTACATCCATAAATATCACAAACAGGCTGAAAATCTGCACAACATGATTTTGTAATCACCTGGTTCAGGAATGTATTCCTCATCACTGTCCCCACTTTCACTGAGACAGCTGTCATCACTGTCCACAGGTGGAGCCCTGGGCCGAGGTCCACCTGCTGGCTTTCCATAGAATGATGCTGCATTCATTTTTAGATCTACAGATATAAAGAAAAATAATGGACAGAAATTACATTTATATCCCACCACATTATTTCTGTTATGATTATAGATATGAGGTAGAATGGCAGTTTCTTTTTTTTCCCTGTCCTGTTCGGCAGTTTAGGCAGGCAGTATGAAAATCTAGATGCCTAGCACTGTTACAACAGTTTTGCTCTACAACAGGGTGATGAGGAAAAAGCTACCGCTGTGAAGTCAGCTCCAGCTCTCCTCTCTCACATCCAGCATGCTATGTTATTTATTGTTCACGTGAACTATGGTGTAGAGTTTTACAATGGCAGTTTCTAAAGAAAATGTGTGCGAGTGTTGAACACCATCTAAATACGGCACCTTATTTGCGGCCGTTGTGGCCGACGGAGGTTATCCATTGTGGCTGAATGTAACGAATTAGCATCACACCGAAAATCATCTAATATCTTCAAAAATATTTGTTGTAGGTACTCCACTCCTTCGTGGTAGTGATAAAAGTACACAATAAGCCTGTACATATTTTTATTTTAGTACAACTTACCTGAGATTGGACAATTTTTCCACGATTGTCTTCTGAAAATGCAGACGTAGCACGAGGCGAGCGTAGCAATCAGGAAATGGATGATGCTCCGTCTCTGACCATTCCTACGAGAAACTAATGCTTGCAAAAGGTTCCTAGGTATGTGTTGGAAGTGCTCCAACCGGTAGTGGAGGAATACGGACGGTATTTTGGTTGCATTTGGAGCTGAAGCGGATTGATTGGAATTCGCGACGACAGGCATCAAGGTTAAAGCATTCCTTTATTTTACTGAATTTGGTAGTGATTATATTCAAAAGTTGCTGTAGATCCTCACCAGTACCCAGAACAGTTGCATCATCTGCAAACATCACAATCTTGAACAGTTCAGAAACATTACAGATATCATTAATATCCATCCATCCATCCATCTTCTTCCGCTTAATCCTTTTCGGGTTGCGGGGAGGCTGGAGCCTATCCCAGCAAGTTTAGGTCCCAACACTGACCCTTGGGGGACATCACAAACAATGTCCAAACTCTCAGGTTTATATTGTCCCATCTTCACAAATTGGCCTGATTTTTTTTAAATAGTTTTTGACCCAATTTAATACCACTCCCCTAAGTCCATATCGTTCCAATTTATTAAGTTATATTTCATGATTTAATGTATCAAATGCTTTTTTCAAATCAGTAAATACTTCCACTGTAAATTTTTTTCTGTCCATAGAATTAATCACTTCTTCTATAACATCCATCAAGGCCGCTGATGTAGAGTGGTTGGTCCTAAATCCATATTGGCTATCTCTAAGCCTTTTGTATTTAGCTACGAACTTGTCTAATCTGTCATTAAAGAGTTTTTCCAGTATTTTTGAGAATTGGGGCAGAAGAGAAACAGACCTGTCGTTTGTGAAATGGTGTTTGTTTCCAGTTTTGTATAGAAGTATGACTTTAGCCATTTTCATTTTACTTGGAATCGCACCAGTTTGGAATGATAAGTTACAAATGTGTTTCAATGGTTTAACAATTTCAATAATAACTTTAAGTTAAGTTTACAGTTACCATGTCAATGTCATCAGTCAGTTGAAACTTTATTTTTGAATATCTCAATAATTTCCCTCTCTTCCACTGCCGTTAAAAACATTGAATTTGGATTTCTTTTGATTAATTTACTATTCCCATTTTCAGATATGAATGGATCAGGGATTTTTTCTGCTAATTTTGGTCCAATAATTACAAAGAATTCATTGAATCTATTTTCTGCATCATTTATATTAATATTTATATCATTATCTATATAACATTGAGGATAATTATCTTGTCTGTCTCCATTTTGAATTACTTTATTTAATATATTCTGTATACCTTTAATATTATTTTTATTATTATCTATTAATTTACTATAGTATTTCTTTTTACTTATTCTCATAATATTGGTTAACTTAGTTTTATATTTTTTATATTATGTTCTACCTCCTTAGTTCTATATACAGGGGCGGCAGTGGCTCAGGAGGTAGAGCAGGTCGTCTAATAACCCGATGGTTGGCGGTTCGAATCCCGCTCTCTCCAGATATCCTGCCGTTGTGTCCCTGGGCAAGACACTTCACCCGCATTGCCTCCAGTGCCCATAACACTGGGTATGAATGTGTATAAATGTATAAATGTTCGGTGGTGGCCGGAGAGGCCGTTGGCGCGGATTGGCAGCCACGTTTCCGTCAGCCTGCCCCAGAGCAGCTGTGGCTACAGTAGTAGCTTGCCACTACCATTGTCTGTCTGGAGTGAATGAATAATGTATCTACTTGTAAAGCATCTTTGAGTGTCTATGATAAAGCGCTATATAAATCTGATGCATTATTATTATTATTATATCTTTTGAATTCTCTATACAACATATTTTTCTTTTTGCAGGCATTTTTTAATCCCTTGGTGATCCATTGACTGTCTGAATATTTTTGCTTCCTATTGATTTTTTTTTTTTTGTAATTGGACAAATTTTATCATATAAACCAAACTGATCACTTCCGATGTACTTGAATGTTTTGGCTCTCAGTCTGTTGTTCAGCACCCTCAACATGAGTTTAGATGCATGGGATATAATTCAAGATTCGATTCAAAGATTTTATTTGTCAGTACTACTATACGTACAGGACATATAGGAGAATTGAAATGGCATTTCTCTCTCTTCAGCGGTGTGCACAATATAAAAAAGAAAAAGGAATAAGGCTGGAAAAACAACAGCAGTCTCTGTACAGTAATGCAACCCGTAGTGCAAATGGCGACAAAAGATAGACCCAGACCTCCATAGTGCAAATAAAGATAAACCATTAGTGATGATGAAACCCAGCAATCCTACAATCATGTGAAAAAAATTAGGACACCCTATGTAAGCCTGTGTTGTTGTTTTTTTTTAACATATTTGGACGTATGGATATTTAATATCAATGTTAAAAATACTGGGAGATTCATGTAATACAACTAAACAATTAAAAATGAATTTAAGACTTTTTTCACATTTTCTGTAAAATGTAATTCTAAACAAATAGTGCGAAATAAATTAGGACACCCCCTCATCTTTTTTAGCACACCCCCACATTCATTCCCACTTAAAGTCCAAATGCCACGTAATAGGGTCCTTAAAATGTCTTGAAACTAGATATAAAAGGGAACCGATCCGTTCGGGTCTTGGTGCATATGCTTCAGTAACGCCGGAACATTCGTTAATTTAAAACTGCCGCGCTTGGCCTGACGTTCCCACTCAGGGCCCCCGGAATCGCCTGGGGAAGAAGGCGGAAGTGACGAAACAGATTGTGCCCTAGTTTGATGCTTGGGGTATCCCGATTGATTGTTTATATGGAGACTGGAAGATTGAAGTGAGCAACAAGAAAGAAAAAATTGGATATTTCACCATGCCTGGCAGTGGTGGGAAACGTTGTATCGCTGGCTATTGCAGCAATACCAACAAGGATGGTGTTTCACTATTTACTTTCCCGAAAGATCACCAAGTAGCGGCACAATGGACACGGAAAGTTCAGACAATGATTTAGAAATCAGCATCCTAGTAACAGACCGACACAGGTCCATTGCTAAATGGATCCGTGAAAATCTGCCACAAGTGCTCCATTTGTATGACGTTTGGCATGTTGCGACAGGTAATTACCGTAAAATATGCTATGTCCGCCACCTGCATATACATACCTGTCAAGGCATACCTCATGCCTCCCTTATTGGGGGGCTTTCACACCTGTACTGAGTACTTAAAAACTGTATTTATCGGCAGATGAAAGAAAACTGAACCCCCCCCCCCCCAAAAAAAAAAACCAAAAAAAAACAGCAACTGCAACATGACCTATTTCAAACATATTTATTCAAATGTACACTTTTATGGACACAATCTTGAGCCACAACTTTTTGGTAATGTGAAAATAATAAGCCAAGTAGCACAAAAAAAATAAATAAAATAAAAAGTACAAAAATATTTTTCAAATTTACATTAGCACAAGGTAGATTGCTTAATTTGAAAGTACACAATAAGAATTATTCTGCATATAGTTCTTAATTGTCAGCTAGATACTGTATATACACTTGGAATTAAAGAGTTTTTGTTTGTCAGCTTTGTTACACTAATGCACTTGGATGAACTTGAAACAAGAAAATGTTCACTGATGCTGCTTGTTATAGTTCCAAGTAGCAGCCTTTGCTGACTCTAGCATTTCTGAAGTGGCAGATCAGATCAGGTGGCAGATCAGAAGTGATCTGCCACCAATGGGGGTAGATTGTGCCCTGCCACAAAAAAATGACAAACCATCACTTCTGCTAGTGATGCATTGGATTTGGAAGGCGATTCCTCTCTGTTCCGGAGCCACAGGACAGTAGAAAGTGTGAGGCCATCAGCCTAATGATTAAGTCCACACTTCTCACTGTAGTGATAATAGCTCACGCTGAGCGCTCTGCCCGCCCCGGCCATCAGCCTAATGATTGAGTCCACACTTCTCACTGTAGTGATAATAGCTCACGCTGAGCGCTCTGCCAGCCCCCTAGCTGTGGGGGTCACACACACGACGTGTTCCTCAACACACTCACTAATTTTTTTTCCCGTATATTTTTCTTTTGGGCGTACAGAAATGGCAATACGCCCATATTTGCTAAAATTGCATTTTCCCCGTTTTAAATTCGGCAAAAACGTATCACTTGACAGGTATGCGAACCTGTAAGGTTCTATGCCTCTGTCACTGTCTGAACCACTGTCATCAGTATCTGGGGTGTCGTCTTCCCTGAATTCCAAGTCCGATTCACCAGAGGACAAAACTAAACTAATTTGTTCACAATCGCTGTCACTTTCCGTCATGATTGTCCAATGTTGATAAGTGTGAATGTGGATATGGCAGGGCAGCCAGGGTGAAATTTGTGACGTCAAAAACATGGGCATGGTCTGGATTGGCTGTCACACACTGCCAGCCGCTCGCGGGGCCTTCGCCTGGTGTATTTTGTGCAATTATGTAAATACAGGTGGGTGATATGGTCTCCGGTATGAATATTTGGTTTAAGCTATGTGTATTTTATCAAAATTCGTTGGCATTTTGCAAAAAAAATTAGGTGACATTTGGACTTTAAAATGGCTAAGACAAATGTTAAAAAATGCAAATAAAAACAAAAACAAGGTTAGACATAGATATGTGAACATTTCTTAATAAACAACTGAATATTTAAAGGGGTGTCCAATTTTTTTCACATGACTGTATATACAGAAAAGAAGAGATGTAAAACCCCTAAGCTGCAAGTTCAGTGCGGTAGTGTAGGTGCAGACAGTGACAGATAGGACTGCACATGATCAGTATTGCAATGACAGACAGCAGCAGGAATGGCATTTGTGCAAATGGTTGCAGTTAAAGTGCAGAGACATACAGCAGCAAATGTATTACTGTTGGTGTGCCAGTCTTCCTGTACCAGCATCTGAGGTAGTTATTGTGCAGTTGAATGCGTTATGGTGCGGGGGTGGGGGGGAGTGGACAGAGTTCAGAGTCCTGATGGCCTGATGAACAAAGCCATTTAGCAGTCTTGTGGAGCGGGCCCGGAGGCTCCGCTAGCTTTTCCCCGAGGGCAGGGGGCTGAAAAGGGAGTGTGAGGGGTGGGAGGTGTCACCTGCAATTTTGATGGCTCTGCAGGTGAGGTGGAGGTGGGGGCGGCTGTGGCGCACGTGTAGCGTGGCCGACCACTGATTGGAGGGTTAGGGGTTTGATTTCCGCTCTGTCTTAAGTCTGCATGTTGAAGTGTCCTTGAGAAAGACACTGAACCCCCAGTTGCTCCTGGTGGGTCAGGATAGTGCCTCTGTGTGTATGGCAGCCCTGCTGCCATCAGTGTGTGAATGTTTGCGTGAATGGGTGGATAGAAAGAGTAGAAAGAGCACATGATCTTGGACATGTTTACCTGTGTTCGGTAGGTGGACAACATCTGGAGCCGCTGAGTGTTTTCCAGAGAATGACATTAAAGTTTAAGCCTGTATGGAAATTATGAAGCGCAGAATCGCAAGAGATGAAAATTCTTTGCTCTCAGTGATCTGTGCCTATTCGACCTTGAATTCGGCGCCCTGTCTGTTTACATTCCTCCTCAATGAAGATAAGCGGAATGAACAGCTCTGCTAACCCAAACAATCGACACAATTGTTGTTGTTTCAACAGATGGACGCTCAAGGACAGTGCACCATGTGACAACTTACCACCTGCAAGTAAGAGAGAGACTCTGGACTGCTTTAGATCACATGACTATAACATCTATCCACTGCCAGGAGGCGCCCTCTGCTTTTCACTAGCAATTGACACACCTACACTACTGCATTCAACATTACACCACTGATACAATTACTGACATATATTTACAATACATTGACTCTCTCAACTTGCTTTGTTTGTCATTGTGTGATCTATTGTCTGCTAATTGTGCACTTGAGAGTTTTTTTCTTGTAATCAAAATTTTGGTCATAAAATGAGCTTTATTTTGATCAACAATGCTTTTTTCTCTCTGCCTATTGTGTTTTTTCCCTATCCTCCCCCCCCACCCCCTGTATGACAGGCGCCTCGTCATGGCTGCCGCGTCATTGGGATGCACCATTCGTGCGCGCCCAATGTCAAGTCAAATTCCTCGTATGTTTACTTGTTTACTTGTAAATGTGCTTGGCAATAAATCTGATTCTGATTCTGATGATGGGGGTGGGTGGGACTCGTGCTCTCCTCAGTTTGTGGAGGAAATGGAGGCGAGTTTGAGCCTTCTTGGCCAGTGGTGTGGTGTTATTGGACCAGGAGAGGTCCTCAGAGATGTGCACCCCCAGGAACATGGTGCTGCTCACCCTCTCCACAGCTGCACGATCAATGGTCAGAGGGGGGTGCTGTGTGTGTCCCCTCCTGAAGTCGACCACAATCTCCTTGGTTTTTCCCCACGTTCAGGAAGAGGCTATTGTCTTTACACCACTGGACCAGTTGACTCACCTCATTTCTGTAGTTGGCCTCCTCATTGTTCGTGATGAGGCCTACCACCGTCGTGTCATCTGCAAACTTGACAATGTGGTTGGTGTTGTAGGCTGGTACGCAGTCATGGGTCAGCAGGGTGAAGAGCAGTGGGATGAGCATGCACCCTTGTGGGGCCCCTGTGCTCAGTGTAATGGTCTAGATGGTGTTGCTGCCAACCCGCACGTTCTGTGGCCTCCCTGTGAGAAAGTCCAGTACCCAGTTACAGAGAGAGGTTTTGAGTCCCAAGTGTCTGAATCTGTGTATCAGGTGCTGAGATGATTGTATTGAATGCAGAAGTGAAGTCCAAGTACGTAGGAGTTCTTTGAGTCCACGTGGGTGAGGGCTGGATGGAGAGCAGCAGTGATGGCATCTTCTGTGGATCTGTTTGACCTGTATGCAAACTGAGATGGGTCGAGGGAGGGAGGGATGATGGACTTGATGTTATGCGTGACCAGCTGCTCGAAGCACTTCATTATGATGGGAGTCAGTGCTATGGGCCGGTAATCATTGTAGCTGGATGGGACAGGCTTCTTTGGGACTGGTATTATGGTGGCAGTTTTGAAACATGGGGGGACAACAGGTTGAGTCAGGGAGATGATGAAGACGTCAGCCAGGCATTTCTTGAGCTCCTCTACACAGTCCTTCAGGACACAACCCAGTATGTTGTCTGGTCCAGCTGCCTTGCATGGGTTGATCCTGCAGAGGGTCCTCTTCATGCTAGCCGGATCCAGACTCATGGCCTGCTCGTCTGGAGGAGGAGTGGTCTTCTGTGCTGATGTGCTGTTTTGTGCTTCAAAGCGGCCGAAGAAGTCATTTAGATTGTTGAGCAGTGTGATGTCACTCGCACTGGTCTGAGGTGGTGGTTTGTAGTTGGTGAGGGTCTGTATGCCACGCTAGAGGGAACTTGCATCTCTGGTGTTGCTGAAGTGGCTGGATATTTTCTTGCTGTACTGTCGTTTTGCCTCCTTGATGCCACAGGACAGATTGGCCCTACCTGTTAGTCCTGCAGTGTCGCTGGCCTTGAAGACTGCGTCCCGAGCCCCCAGGAGCCTGTGGACCTCTACTGTCATCCATGGCTTTTGGTCGGCACGAACAGTGATGGTTTTGCGGTGAGTGACATCATCAATGCATTTCTCTATGTATGCTACAGCAACCTCAGTATACTCCTCTAGGTTTGTGTGTCCATTGAGAGTAGCTGCGTGCTTGAAAGTGTCCCAGTCTGTTGTGCTGAAGCAGCCTTTCAAAGCATCAAAGGCTCCCTCTGGCCACACACATACCTGCTTTTTTGTTGGTCTCATTGTTTTCACTCTGGGTTTGTATGCCGGTGTAGGAATTTATGGTTATTGGGTTTTATTGGTGTTTTATTGTTGGTACAAGTATTAATGTAAATATGAATGTGAGTAGGAATGAAGATTTCTTTTCATTACCAACACACATAAGCTGGTTGGGGCAACAGTCCAAAAGAATGGGCAATTTTACTAATAATTCTGTATTTGTACCAATAATGAATCAGTCTCAAAAACCCTGTGAGTTCTTGTCTGCTTTTAATCGAGAAGATGGGCATGAAATCAAACAATGACTCCCATATGTCTTTCAGTAGTTTAATAAGAAATGTCAGACTAGATTAACACATTCGGATGACTTTAAGACAGGGAATTCAACATGTATCATGAGCACCATAGACTGTTATTGAATTACTGAGCATAACGTGGATTATCAAACATTTGTGGAACCAAGGGAAACATAGCTTAACTTGGATATGTAATGGAAAATAAGAAACCATAAAATAGCCTTGGTTAAGGTAAGTGGATGCAATTTTATGAAGCAAATGATGATTAAACTATTTTATAAAAAGGAAAACTGGTGTTTTACTCTGAAAATCAGAATCAGAATCAGATTTATTGCCAAGCACATTTACAAGTAAACAAGTAAACATACGAGGAATTTGACTTGACATTGGGTGCGCACGAAAGGCGCATCCCAATGACGCGGCAGCCATGACGAGGCGCCTGTCATACGGGGGGGGGGGGGGGGTAAAGGGGGGAGAGGAGGGGTAGGGTAGGGAAAAAGCACAACAGGCAGAGAGAAAAAAGCATTGTTGATCAAAATAAAGTTCATTTTATGACCAAAATTTTGATTACAAGAAAAAAACTCTCAAATGCACAATTAGCAGACAATAGATCACACAATGACAAAGCAGTACAGAGAGAGTGTGAGTGTGTGTATGTCAATGTATGTTGTTCATGTAATGTTGTATGCAGTGTGTGGTGTGGGTGTGACAATTGCTAGTGAACAGCAGAGGGCGCCTCCTGGCAGTGGATGGATATTGATCATATGATCTGTAGCAGTCTAGAGTCTCTCTCTCTTGCTTGCAGAAGACACATGGAACACTGTCCTTGAAGAATCCAGTCTGCTGAAACAACAACAATTGATTGTCGATGTTTGGGTTAAGCAGAGCCGCTCCTTCCGCTTATCTTATCGAGGAGGAATGTAAACAGGGCACCAAACACAAGATCAAATCTGCACAGTACACTCAGAGAATAGAATAGAATTTTCCTCCCCGTGTGATTCTGTGCTTCATAATTTCCATGTACAGGCTTAAACTTTAATCATTCTTTGGAGAGCACGAAGCGACTTCAGAATCCAGATGTTTCCCCTCTAAACACAGATGAGCATGTCCGGTAGAGTCCATCTCTCTACAGTGCACGCAGATGGTAAATTCCATGTTGGTCATTAGCCGCTATCAGTGCGCTCCCCATCGAATTGTTGAAGAAGCAGCTACGCCGGGTCCGCATTTTGATTAGCTCTTCCAGTTAAATTTTCGATACACCAGGAAAACTCCAGAGCCAATCAGCAGAAAATCCTGTTATCGTAAAGTCAAAACAGAGTTCAGTCGAATCACGCAGGTTCCAATTCTTGAGCTCCCCCCTGGCCCGGTTCTTGTTGAAAAATGGTGACAATAGTACATTTAAGCCGCTTCCAAATCCATAATTTCCGTTTAGATTAAGATTCAGCAGAAGAAGAGCGACTAAACACAGACACAAACGCAACATTGCAAGCTGGAATCAGAGGGGAGGAGGATTAGGACAGAGAAGGGAAGAAAGCGACTGCTCTCTCTGAAGGGCAGGAAAAAAAAAATCGTCAATCATCATCATGGATCATCAACCAATAACCCTGTCATTTGGGGGGGGGGGCATTCCTTTGGCAAATGGATCAAAGGGGGAAATGATTCCAGGTCCTGAAGCAGGGATTAACTTCCACTTTTATGGCCGATGGGTAGCGTTACAGCTCTGGTCTTGGGTGAGAAAAGCAATTCATGACCAGACTTTTAGGGTGAAACAATTTCTCTTCAACAAAGAATGATTTTATAAATTGGAACTCAGGGGTAAACGCTACACCGGCCTTAACAGGATGGTGATGTGATCAGAGAGACCCAGGTGGGGAAGGGGGGAGGCTCTGTATGCTTTCTTGTGAATTGTGTACACCAGGTCCAGCAAATTGTCTCCTCTTGTTGGAAAGTCTACATGTTGGTGAAGGTTTGGTTGGAGGTTCTTTAACCCTTGTGTTGTCTTGCGAGTCAAAAGTGACCCACTACCATGTTTAGCTGTAGAAAAAATACCTTAAACTATCTTTTTCCAACTTGAAATTTTATGACTTTTCCTAAAGGGACCCCATCATTAGAAAAAGTGATACTTTGTTTTTGTTTATATTTCCATGTGGGCTGTACACCACTAGGGTACAAAGATTGTCTTATGGGTCATTTTTGACCCGTGAATTATAAAAGCATTTAAACACCAGAAAAAAGTTCAAAGGCCACACACAAACTCTCTCTAATACACAGACACACACACAGACACACACACACACACACACACACACACACATACATCAAAGAATCTGGATTGATGTACGAATTGAACTTGCATTTGACCTGCACCTGCACTTTTGATCTGCAGCTAACCCCTCACATCACACAAGCTCCCAAACACAACAAAAAAAACAATCTCAGACGTAATAAAAATAAATTCAGTATAGATGATATAAAGGTACCCTGAATCAAAGGACCCCTAGTTGGCTCCTTGCTGAAGCCATGAGTAGACATTTCACTGTCCAACAGGTCCTGGATGAGATATTTTCAGGAGCTCAGGAGGAACAAGAGGATGAAGATGTATCTGAAGAGGAAGATGGGGACGAGTGCAACCCAGAGGATGATGCATCTTCAGATGAAGAAGAAGAGAAACTCCCTGAAGCTGACAGAGAGACATTTTTGTCAAAGAACAGCAAAATTGCATGGTCCTCATCAAATTCAGACAGCAAGCAGGGAAGAACAGCAGCACCAAACATCATAAGGATGACTCCAGGGCCAACAAGGTATTCAGCTGCCCATGTCCAGGACATTTCATCCACCTTTCTCCTGTTCATCACACCAGCCATCGAAAAAATCATCCTGGAGAATACAAATTTGGAGGGTTTCCGGAAATATGGACAAAACTGGAAAAATATGGATGAGATTGACCTGCATGGCTACATAGGGCTTTTGATATTAGCAGGTGTATATAGGTCCCATGGCGAGGCTACATATAGTCTCTGGGATGCAGAGAGTGGAAGGGCAATTTTTCGTGCCACAATGCCGCTGAAAATCTTTCACACTTTCTCAAGAATGTTGAGATTTGACAACCGTGAGTCAAGACCAGCAAGGCGTGTGACAAACTGGCAGCCATCAGAGAGATCTGGGACAAGTGGGTTGAGCGTCTGCCATACCTCTACAACCCTGGGCCTGAAGTCACAGTAGATGAGCAGTTGGTTCCATTCAAAGGTAATTTTTTTATTTTCATATATGCAATGTTACTTACCTGAAATATTTTTTTATTTCATTGTGATGTAACATCCTTGATTCATGCAGTTTTCTGTGACACTCACATTCAGTGATTGTAATCTCTCTTTTTTTTTTTAATCAACAGGTCGCTGTCCTTTCCGGCAGTATATGCCAAGCAAGCCAGCAAAATATGGCATCAAAATATGGGTGGCTTGTGATGCAAAATCCAGCTATGCATGGAATATGCAAGTGTACACAGGGAAGCTGCCGAGTGGAGCACCAGAGAAGAACCAGGGGATGCGGGTTGTGCTTGAATTGACAGATGGACTGAGGGGGCACAATGTCACATGTGACAATTTTTTCACCTCCTATGAACTCGGCTAGCAGCTCCTGAAAAGGAAGATGACCATGGTTGGCACTGTTCAGAAGAATAAGCCTGAACTCCCCCCGTGCACTCCTCGCAACAAGAGGCAGAGCGGTCTTCTCATCAAAGTTTGCCTTCACTCCCACCACCACTCTTGTTTCTTATCTTTCAAAACGGAACAAGAACGTGGCCCTGCTGAGCACACTGCACAAGACAGCTGAAATCAGTGATTGTGAGGACAGGAAGCCAGCCATCGTCCTCGACTATAACTGCAATAAAGGAGGTGTGGACAACCTCGACAAGGTTATTGGAACGTACAGCTGCAGAAGGATGACTGCACGCTGGCCCCTGGTCATCTTCCATAACATCATTGATGTGTCCTCATATAATGCCTTTGTGATATGGCAGGAGATCAACCTGACCTGGATGTCAGGGAAGAAAAACAAGAGAAGGATGTTCCTTGAGCAGTTGGGAAAGGCTCTTGTCACCCCATGCATTGAGAGAAGGGAGCGCCTGCCCCACAGAAGCCTCTGCAGCTATTGTGGAAGCTGTTCAGGGAGCTGAATCTTGTCCTGATCCACCTGAGGCTGCAGCTGGGTCAGTCAAAAGAAAAAGGTGCCAGTTCTGCCCCTGGAAGAAGGACTGCAAGACAAAAGCTGTGTGCTGCACATGTGAGAAATACATCTGCAAAGCCCATTCTCACGTTCACACATACTGTCCTACATGTGCTAAATAGAGTTGATGTTGAAAAATGTTCACAAAGTCAAGCAACATTTTGTTGTTTTGTTGTGTTATGAGAGAAGTATTTTTATAATTCACTTCCTAAAAAATATAAAAGAATAAACTGTTGACAGAAAAGTTCCAGATTGTTGACTGTTTTTTTTTACCTTTCAATATAATTCATTCAGAAGTAATTACTTCATATTTATATAATACTATAATATAATATAATTTTACTGTGTAAAAGAAAAGTGTTATGACAGTTGGTTTGTGGTAAAAAAAAAAAGTGTAATAATGGTCACTGGTGATCATCTTTTTGTATTGTGTAACAAAAAATACATGATAAAAACTGAATTAAATTGAGTTGAATTGATAAATAACAGGTTGTTTCATCATGCAAAATAGATTTTGGATTTAAAATTCAATTAAGCTGCTTTATTTTGGGGCTTTGGTAGGGCGGGTCATTTTTGACCCGTAGGACAAGGGGAGTAAACAGAATGTTAAGATCGCACAAGGGTTAAAACTGCATGGTTGAAGTCCCCTACTGTTATGAGGAATCCGTCTGGATGTGCTGTTTGTGTCTCACTGATGGTCTGATAGAGTTCTTTTAGTGTTTTGCTCCTCTCGCCAATGCCAGTGGGTGGGGCATAGACGACGATTAGTAGGACAGATGAAAATTCTCTCGGAATGTAAAAGGGTCAGCAGTTGATGATCATAAACTCCACCAATGGAGAACAGTGTTTGTGTACAACAGTTGCATCTATGCACCAGGCGTCACTGATGTAACTGATGTAGACGCAGAACCCCCCCCCCCCCCCCCGTGGGTTTTCCCTCCTTCCGTGAACACTCTGTCACTGCGATAGCATTTTAGCCCAGCTAACTGAATGTCAGTCTGGTATATTGTGATTTAAGCACGTTTCCATAAAGATGAAAACACAGTAGCTCCGTGCATCACATTGCGTAGTTCTCAGGAGCTGTATGTGGTCTATTTTGTTGTCTAGTGAGCGTTCTTTGGCCAGAATGAGGGAAGGAATCGGGAGTCTGTGCGGGCTAGTGGTTAGCTTCATACGGATACCTCCGCGTTTACCTCTCTTTTGTCGCCACTCACACTGTCTACACCGTCTCCATTTGGTATGAGACATAGCAGTCGAATCCGGGGGTGTGGAGGTCTGGTGGAGAAGAAGGTGAAGAAAGAGAATAAATGGCTCAGAACTTGGAAAACCGCCTAAGACTGAATAAATAATCAATAGGTGGTTTTCCAAGTTCTGAGCCATTTATTCTCTTTCTGATCAGAAAGGAGGTAATCGGTTACAGCAAAACTTGCCTCAGAGCTCGCTAACACCAACTCCCTAACATGTGTTCAAGGATGTTGCTTTTTATACCTCAGTCCCTTATCTAAGCTAGACTGGCTGGAGCCATCTCTCCAAGAGACTGCTTCTAATCTATGGTCAGCTCTGAACATTCTGCTATGATCTTTACATGACCTGGTCATCCTAACTTCAGGCATACAGTACAGTACAGCTTGGTATGATAAAACAATGAAACCTTCGTCATTATTTACAATCTTGCTCAATCTAATTTTACACTAAAAAACAGTCTTTTCAAGACAATGGAAAAATCACAGTGAATCAGACATTGGCTCATTATATGCACCAGATACAATTATAATATAAAATAGAATAATACAGCATTAAAATCATATAGAATAATCAATGAAACCTGAAAATATCCTATCATTCCCCCCTTTCATGCTTAAAAAGCATCAGAGATGAAACACTATGGCTTCTAAAACCTCACTGGGCAGCTCGCTAAGTTCCGGTGCATTTTATGCTAAAGCATTTTATTGCAAAAGATCCTAACTCGCTTTTTAATGAGGAAAGTCCGCCATCGGCCTCGCTGCCACTCCTGAGCGCCGCTGGAATGTTTCATTTCCTGGGGAGCATGTGAGGATAATACCTTTTATTTCAAAAAAGAAATCAATCATCTAATTAAGTCATAAAAGAGAAAAATTCAACCAGTGATGGTGATTAACCATAAATTGAGATGAAATAGTGTATGTATTTGTCGTTCTATGTGTCAGTAGATTAGCAGTGATTTAATAAAAAGTTAATGCTTATATGTAAATGTAACTTCAATAAAGAACAATAAAAAATGACTAAAAACCTATTATGTGTAAAAGACATATGTGTATGTTTATATTAGAGATCTATGTGTGCTAGCATCCTAACCTATGTGTATTAGTATCTCATTGTGAAAATGCAACAAGGTATCAACAATCAAACAACAATCAATACAGTAAAACTGTATACTGGCTAAATAGTGATTAGTAACATAATGGTTTCAAATACAACATATACTAAAACAGAGCATAAACAGGATAACGTGAAAAATCTCAAATAAGGATAACACAACTTCTCTGAACTTCGAGACATATTTGATTAGTCTTGCAGCTCAGTACATTTCAAATTCACATCATGAACATACATTTCCTTTCGGTTTTCTGCATGTCAGTCATACTCTGCACTCATAAAACATTAAGCTGGTGTTTTTTCCCCATCATCTCCAGTGGTGGCCTCATGATATAATGCTAAATTCACATGAACAAGTTTCAGCATTATATCATGGATGCAAGGAATGAAACATGAAAAGATCAAAAGTATCACTACAATAATCACCACCAAGTTTATGACAAGACTCTTCCATGAGGGAAACAACCAGTTTATCCAGTGTGATGAGTCATTAACATTATCCTTAGCTCCAGCAATCTGCAAAGCAGTCAGATTACATACGGCTGAAGCAATGACACCTCCATCTGCATCATGTGCAGGTATAAAGGTGCAACAGTACTGACCTACAATTGCGCACACATCCCCACAGGCGGTAGTCAACTGATCAAGTACCATTCTATTCTGTGTTACTACAAGTCTTATAGCAGTCATTTCCTCCCTTTCACCTTTCCAGGCAGCTAAGGAAAAATTCACAAAAGACTGTAGTCTATAATTAAGAGTCTCAATCCACAAGGTATTTTTTGCCACTCCCACCCAAGGGAATAGCGACTGAACTACCTTTTGACCTGTAGTAAGTATCTTAAACTGCTCTGGCACATCCGTACCCCAGATGGAATCATGTGGTGGGAAAATGGCATCCCGTAATAGGTCTCTCTTCCCTCTGCTCGTCTGACCCGCTGACATAATCAGGGTGTTGTCAGTCACAAAGACGGGGGCACAGGTTCCTGCCCAATTCATAGGCAGAAGGGAATATGCCTTACGACCAGTCACAGCCACCAACCACCCGTCACCATATGTGCGCCGTACATATGGAAGTTGCAGATAGCAGCACTGCAGAGCTCCAGCATGGTGATAGGTCCGTAATGACAACGGTTAACCCGTGGACACCACCTGCCCATTCGATTGGTCAGGGTACTAGCATCACAGGTGTTGTGTATACTGTACACTGCCTCACACCGAGAAAGGGGTAGGTCGCCCAGAGGGTTGTTACCACTTCCCTTCAGACAAAAAGAAAAAGTCGCTGATGAAACTAACCTTGCCCTTACAGAGTAAGGGGTACCATAAGTTCTCTGATTGGTAGAGTGACGAAAGATTTCACAAGAGTGATTCAAAATAATCTTTTTTGTATAGTCCCTTTTCATAGCCTTCTGTAAAAAACAGAGAGCTTTTGCTGGTTCCATCATTTTAGCTACAACAGCAGTCTGTCCAGCTGATGTTGGCACTAAGGAGCAAGCATAACAATTGGAACGATTAGCTGCCCTGGCCGTATAATTAGCATACCTCCACTATGTATTGGCAGCATATTCATGATCATGATGCTCATGTAGCTCTAGCCAATTATGCTGAATATGTGCAAGGTCCCTAGCACTACGATGTATGGTTTGTGGTGCAGCTAAAAGAAACCAAAGTAATAACGTCACCCCTAGGATGATGATGTAAAGGAAACAACAACAACTACACCATTTAATGACTGAACGTCTTTCTTGCGCTTCTTGTCTCTCCATGATGGTCAACCACTTGCTTCCCTATCCCAAGCCGGTACTGGACACCATGTGGGGCGTCATCAGTCGACACTTGTATAGGGAAACAATTAAAAAAAAAAGTCTCTTGCTGAAAGTCTTTAATGGAATGAAGTTGAAAATATTTATTCAGTAGTCCCTAGCTGTGAGTTCAGAGTAAGGTAGAGTTTACAGTGTGTTAAATGCACCCAAAAGTCCCATCCTTCAACTTTCACCGCTGTTGGTGTTGACAAAACAACTTTACTGTATGTGGTCCTTGCCAGGGTGAATCAGTCCAATTCTTCTTTTTGATGGCTTTGATGAGGACGAGGTCTGCTGGCTTGGCCAAGATCGGTGCAGTTTCCTCGTGAACCCTCCTGGGGAGAGTAGCAGCGATAATATCTCTGTTAGTCAACATCCTTCTCATGTAATCTGCTAAACACACTTCTTCATCACTAGGATTGAATGGTCTCAAAGGTGGCAGCAAGTATGGTTTGCCATACATGATTTCAAATGGAGACAACCCCCCTTTGGTTAGAATTATCCTCATGTAAAACAAAACTAATGGAAGGCAATAAATCCAATTTTGCCCTGTTTCTGCCATTGTTTTTCTGAGTCTTTCTTTAATAGTTCTGTTTGTGCGTTCTACCAATCCTTCAAATCGTGGGTGATAAGCTGAATGATTCTTCACCTAAATGTGATATAACTTGATTTGCAAAATGTGTACCATTATCTGAGTAAATTTTCTCGGGTATTCCAAACCTAGGTACAATTTCGGCAAGCAATTTCTTTGCCACTGTGATTGCATTTGGATGTGTGCAAGGAAAAGCTTCTGTCCATTTAGAAAACATATCACAAATGACCAAACAATATTTCTTGCCTTCACATTTATTCATTTCAATAAAATCCATGCGAATGTTCTGAAATGGATAAGTAGACGCTGGAAAAGTGGCTCTCTCAGGTTTGAAATTTCCCTGTGCATTGTTTTTTGCACAGATCAGACATTTTTTTACAAAACTGTGTGGCAAACTGGCTAAACCCATAAGCAGTAAAGGTTTTATTCAATGTATATATCACCCCCCCCCTTGCTACATGCGATACACCATGCAGCAAGGTAGAGACTTGGTGAAACAGTTTGCATGGTAGAATAGGCTTGTTTGCCTTACATTTGTAGAGCTTTGAGGTGTCATCAAGAATAGCTCCCTTCTTTATCCATTTGTAAATTTCAGCCTGTGGTGCTGCTTTTTGTGCCTCAACAAGAACATCATATGATAGCTCTTCAGCCAGTGTCAGAACAGAATGAAATGTGCTTTGTCTAGGTTGCAAGCCTTGTGCAACCGCCTTTGCAGTTTGATCCGCAAAATGATTATCTTTAGAAACCAGATCATTGCCATTTGTATGAGCAGCACATTTGCATATGGCCAGTTGTGATGGCAGTTTGACACTTTCAAGCAGCTCCAAAATGAGGTGTTTACTGAATAGGCTTCCCTGTTGATGTAATCATGCCTCTATTTTTCCACTGTTGTGCAAAGTGGTGAATAGTGGAAAATGCATGCTGGTATCAGTGTAAACTGTGAGTTTTTTATTTTGTCCCAATTTGCATGCTTCAGTTAGAGCAATCAACTCTGCTTCAGGTGTCCACTCAATCTTGTCCACCTGTGCCATTGGTTTTTGTAAATGAGGTCAGACAATGGTTGCACTTCAAATGAATAATTTGCAATCCAGGAGCGACAATAGTTTAATGTCCCCAAGAATGACATCATGTCTCTTTTTGTGATTGGTTTAGGCGCTGCCAAAATAGCCTCTTTGCGAACAGGATCAACATGTCTCCCTTCTGCTGACAAAATGTGGCCTAAGTATCTCACTTCTGGCTTCCACAACTGTAGCTTTGCTTTGTTAACCTTGTGACCCTGCTCAGCTAAAAATTTCAACAAGGCAATGGTGTCTCTTTGGCAAGTGATTTCATCAGGGGATGCCAGCAAAATGTCATCAACATACAGGAGTAATTAACTCCCATGAGATGGAACGAACTGGGCCAAATTTGCTGACATTGCCTGTGAAAAAATGGTTGGTGATTGACAATAGCCCTGTGGTAGCCTCGTGAATGTGTACCTCTTGCCTTCAAATGTGAATGCAAACCAAAACTGATGATCTGGGTGGATGGGAATGCTGAAAAAGGCATTACTGATGTCAATCACTGTGAAAAATTTAATTTGTGATTGTAGATCATTTAACAAAATGTATTGCATGGTGTTTTTGGACATAATACTATAACCCCTGCATCTATCAATTCCTGTATAACAGGTTTAATGCCTTCTTGAATTCAATTCAACTTTATTTATATAACACCATATCTCAACAACAGTCATCTCATGGCTTCTGGGCGTAGAAGATATTGTCTCTGATAAGGCCTAAAATGAGATTTTGCATTTATTGTTACCAATTCTGCATTTTTCATTAAGCCTACATCCTTCCACTGCATGTGTTTAGGCTTGATCAGCGCAATGTGTGGTGACTCCCAGTGTTTAAAGTGGCTTTTATCTTCATCTGATAACCTCACAGATGCTTCTGCATAGCCCTTTGGTGATCAGTACAAACTTGCAATGATTATTCTGGAGGATGAGTTTGCAAAACATGTTTTCTCAAATTTGTCATCTTAGCCACTCAGATATCTGTCATACATGTTGCAATGATATTGATTTGTGGCCTGCACAGTTGTAGGAAACTGTGTTTTGAAATATTGCATTATTTTGGCTTCCAAGCTCTCAGTCACCCAGGTTGGTCCGGCCGGTACCAAACGAAGCAACCATGAGTTGGTGCTGCAAAATCCTGCAAAATATGAATTTCTGATGCATGTGGGAAATGTGATGCCCTCATACCACCTTCTGTCGGAATTAGGGTGATATTGAGGGTTGTGAGCAAATCCCTTCCCAATAAGTTAACTAGACACACTTGTGACAAAATGAATAAACCTTCTGCACTGTCCCCTGTAACAGGATCTTTTACTTTTACAATTTCAGAAAGACATTTCTTTTTTAGCTTCCCATTTGCTTCCCATTTGCTGATTTAATGATCACTGTGTGTTCTGATTTTGTGAGCCCCCCCCCCCCGCCCCAGCATCTAAGCCTGAAATGACAGATCTACAAGCCCCAGTATCACAAAGAAATTTCAAAGGAGTTCCCTGAACTTAGCCAAGGCCTCTCCTCCCTCCCCCATGCCGGGGACCCTGGGAAAATACAGAAGTGGGGGAAGCAAAGGGCTCCCCCTGAGGGTCAGCTCAGTTGTTCTGCATGTTTTGCATATATCAACACATCAGCAAATGAGCATGCAGACAAATTACAAAGTGTTTGCACACATACTGTGCTAAATTTGGATGCATGTTCTGTAGGAATACATTTTTCAAATGTTGTCAATAAGGTTCTGAACCTGTATCTGCGGTAGGATTTTCCAAACCTGAATGATTATAAAAAAGAAACATCCTGCATTCTACACCTATAGGCTTCAACACTTTCTGTAAATGTTAAGTGGCATTCTGAATGGTTGTCAAATCATGTTTTAATCTCCACTTGTTCCTAATATGCTCATTTAATTCTTTCACCTGCTGAGCTAATACTGCATCAGTTGGTGGTTAACTAGCACAGTGGGAATGTTTTAAAGAATGTTTTGGCTATTGACTTCAGCACCTTCAGCCCCTGGACCAACATAAGCTGGGCTGTATAATTTAACCATAGGGAATTGTCCTAATTCTATTGCATGTTCCTCTTCCTTAACGTGTTTATCTAAGGGTGAGGCTGTGTATGCTGTTGAAATGGCATAATTTGAAGGTGCATAATCACTTAACTTTTTTTGTCAGATGAGAAAGCTGGGCTCTAGGTTTGATGTCCGGCCTGTATTGAAAGGAAGGAGGAGGCGGGCGGGGAGGCGGGTGCCCAGCTGTGGAGGAGGGGTGAGCCAGGTCTGCAGTTGGTGCCATGAGGGCGGTCACCGTTTCAAAGTCCGGATGCAGAGAGGGAGGGGTCAGGTTCTCTCCACGCCACCTGCCCCGGCCGTTGTTTCCTTCGTCACCTCGGAATTTTGAGAAAAAATGTGCATTAGTCAAACCCTTCTTATTACAAACATCCGAGTCTTTTAAGGTCTGGTCTTGTCTATTCAAATTAGCTTGCCGTTGCCTGGCAATCTGAAGCTACTGTTCAGCCTCAAAAAATTCATATTTTAACTCTTTTTGCCTACTGCCACCTGCTGCTAATCTAATGGCAGA
This sequence comes from Pholidichthys leucotaenia, assembly GCA_020510985.1. Taxonomy (NCBI): domain Eukaryota; kingdom Metazoa; phylum Chordata; class Actinopteri; order Cichliformes; family Pholidichthyidae; genus Pholidichthys; species Pholidichthys leucotaenia. Next base: position 68,487,027 of record CM035849.1, on the reverse strand, counting down.
GATCGAACTCTCACAATCTTTAACCTCAAGTTCCCCACTGAAATTAAATTTCTTTCTCCATTTTGCCAGAAAACTTGTGGTATTTCTGTCTTTTTTGTTCATAGATTTACCATCTCCTGCCAAAACATAAATTTCATTCTCATCTTGCTGTGTTCTGCAACCCTTACAGCAAAATGAGACATTATTTCTTCCTGTCTGGACACTGTGGCTGTTTTATCTTTTTGCTATAACAGCAACCATTGTTTGAAAGTTTTTTTCTTCTCTTTTTACCAAGTTTCCACACACGAATCAGTGGCTACACAGCTTTTCTAGTTTTGGTTTTTTTCCAAGCTCTCTCTGTTTCTTTTTCCCCTCTCTCAAGGACACACATACACAGAATCACAAACAGATAATACACATAGATTTTCAGACATTACACACAGACAGACAGGGCCCAAACACATTTTCCTTTGCGTTATCTCCACAAGGTCATACAATAAAGACTTTTAGGTTCATGCCAAAACCCAAAACAGCATGAGAATTACTTCAATTAATCTCCAGATCTGGCAACCTTAACAGAAAAAATCAAATAAGGCAACCCTCACACCGCCACTTGCAGTGTGAAGTTCTCTTTTTCTTTTCTTTACGCTGCCATAAAGCACAACACCAGTCCACTGTTTCTGCTCAAGGCTACTATTTTCAAATACCTTTAATTTTAAACACTTCCCAAAAGGTAATTAGCTAACCAACCCTTTTATGCTCCACAAATATTAGGGAGAAAAAAAAATCACAGACATCAATTTCACACCCTATTCACTCCGCCTCCATGGGAACTCAGCCTCTCTGTGTCTCACACCGGAGCGGATTTCATGTAACACAGACAAAACAACTTCAGACCGCAGTAACTCTTTTTTTTTTTTTTCTAGCGCTTCAACAAACTCACAAAATAAAATATTTCATCGGTCACGTTAACCCCCCTGCTGTGTGCCTAAAGCCCAAAGTTAGACCTCCTTCCTCAGCATCTTGTAATTGCTCACCGTAGCGGGGGCAATGGGCAATGAAGCAGACCCGATAAGGGTGCGAATCTTCCGTGAAAAAACCTTTTCCCTTCGGGGTTCATGTAGCCTCCCCACTAATGCTGAAGGTCCAAAACTGAACCATAAGCAGAAGCGGTCCCAAGAGGCACGAATCTTACCCCAAAAATTCACTCCTCTGGGATCACATGACTCTTCCAGACAGGAATGAGACCACGAATCTTTCCCATTTTTTCTATATGTAGCCTCTAAACCTCCATTGAACTTACTCGTGCGTCAGAGAACAGCGAATTTCTAAGAATTACCCCGGGTCTTGAAATATCGATCACCGTTTGCAAAGGAAAAACTCGTTCCTCCCAAGGGATTATTGTGATACTCGCACCGTGAGTAAAATAACTCATCAATTAGGCCGTTAGTCTCATTCTTTCAGTCTTTCGCCAGTGTACAATCGGTTTAGGTAATCACTCACTGGCCATAACAACAATAACAAAAACTGAAATAAATTACTCACACTTCTCCCAGGGAAAGAGGAGAGAGAGAAATTCGATATGAAAGTGAAATCCTCCTAAAGTATGTGTGCTGCCTAAGAAAGCATAAATTCTTTAAAACTTTAATGACTAAGATATTCTACTTAATAATAAAGGAACAAACCATGTGTCTACATTGTAAATATGATAAATTCTTTTATGGTAGGCATGCAAAAATCATTTTCTTCCTGAAAATAAAGCACACATATCAAATCATATCAATAAAAGCATTTCAAACCACAATTGTCCATCATCGGGTCCGGCCATGTTTCCAATTGCGGATACTGTCTAGAGAGAAGAATATGAGTTAATTCATTGTCCACAGTTCATATTTTAACTTCAGAAAGAAATATTCCTGTGTTAGCCATGGGGGAGGGGGGCAATGTTGAACTATTTCAGTTTAATGAGGAACCTTGCCTTTCAAGCGCCTGTGGAATATCAACCATAACCCTGTCATTTGGGGCAGTCCTTTGGCAAATGGATCAAAGGGGGAAATGATTCCAGGTCCTGAAGCAGGGATTAACTTCCACTTTTATGGCCGATGGGTAGCATTACAGCTCTGGTTTTGGGTGAGAAAAGCAAGTCATGACCAGACTTTTAGGGTGAAACAATTTCTCTTCAGCAAAGAATCATTTTATAAATTGGAACTCAGGGGTAAACGCTACACCGGCCTGAACAGGATGGGGATGTGATCAGAGAGACCCAGGTGGGGAAGGGGAGAGGCTCTGTATGCTTTCTTGTGAACTCTGTACACCAGGTCCAGCAAATTGTCTCCTCTTGTTGGAAAGTCTACATGTTGGTGAAGGTTTGGTCGGAGGTCCTTTAAAACTGCATGGTTGAAGTCCCCTACTGTGATGAGGAATCCGTCTGGATGTGCTCTTTGTGTCTCACTGGTGGCCTGATAGAGTTCTTTTAGTGTTTTGCTCCTCTCGCCAATGCCAGTGGGTGGGGCATAGACGACGATTAGTAGGACAGATGAAAATTCTCTCGGAATGTAAAAGGGTCAGCAGTTGATGATCATAAACTCCACCAATGGAGAACAGTGTTTGTGTACAACAGTTGCATGTATGCACCAGGCGTCACTGATGTAACTGATATAGACACAGAACCCCGCCCCCCCCGTGGGTTTTCCCTCCTTCCGTGAACACTCTGTCACTGCGATAGCATTTTAGCCCAGCTAACTGAATGTCAGTCTGGTATATTGTGATTTAAGCACGTTTCCGTAAAGATGAAAACACAGTTGCTCCGTGCATCACGTTGCGTAGTTCTCAGGAGCTGTATGTGGTCTATTTTGTTGTTTAGTGAACGTTCTTTGGCCAGAATGAGGGAAGGAATCGGGAGTCTGTGCGGGCTAGTGGTTAGCTTCATTCGGATACCTCCGCGTTTACCTCTCTTTTGTCGCCACTCACACTGTCTACACCGTCTCCATTTGGTATGAGACATGGCAGTCGAATCCGGGGGTGTGGAGGTCTGGTGGAGAAGAAGGTGAAGAAAGAGAATAAATGGCTCAGAACTTGGAAAACTGCCTAAGACTGAATCAATAATCAATAGGCGGTTTTCCAAGTTCTGAGCCGTTTATTCTCTTTCTGATCAGAAAGGAGGTAATCGGTTACAGCAAAACTTGCCTCAGAGCTCGCTAACACCAACTCCCTAACATGTGTTCAAGGATGTTGCTTCTTATACCTCAGTCCCTTATCTAAGCTAGACTGGCTGGAGCCATCTCTCCAAGAGACTGCTTCTAATCTATGGTCAGCTCTGAACATTCTGCTATGATCTTTACATGACCTGGTCATCCTAACTTCAGGTATACAGTACAGTACAGCTTGGTATGATAAAACAATGAAACCTTCGTCATTATTTACAATCTTGCTCAACCTAATCTTACACTGAAAAACAGACAGTCTTTTCAAGCTCTGAGACAATGGAAAAATCACAGTGAATCAGACATTGGCTCATTATATGCACCAGATACAATTATAATATAAAATAGAATAATACAGCATTAAAATCGTGTAGAATAATCAATGAAACCTGAAAATATGCTATCAAGACCTAGGCCACGGAGTTTCTCTGTATTGCTCTGATCCAGCACGTAATGTTTGGTCATATTCCTTATCTCCAGGAGGCTGTGGCGACTGTAGCTTGTGTGCAGCATCATATACAGACATTAAACACATGAATGTACACTTAAGCATAATTTAAGCAACACTAAGTGGCACAAAACATGAAGAGAGAAGAGAGGCGTGTTCACGTGCCGCTTAGTGTAAATGAAGCTGATTGTCCGATGGTCTTCACACCTCTGTGCATTTGGTTTCTTTTGTAGCGGAACGATAATACTGCATAGGAAGTCTGCAGGCCATTCTCCGGTATTGTACATGGTCTTGCAAAGGTTCACCAGGCGTTTCATCACTTCTGGACTCAGTGCCTTGATCAGCTCTGCGGGAATGCCATCTTCACCTTCGGTTTTGCCTGTCTTCAGTTCGTCCATTGCTTGCTCTATTTCTCTGTCCAAAATGTCTGGCCCTAGCTGGTTATCCTCCACGACTGTCTTGTCTTCCAGGTTGATCTCTTCTGGCTTCCCTTCCTCGTTGTAAAGCTCTTCTGTGTATTCCTTCCACCTGCAGTTGGCTTGCTCAGGGTCTGTCAGCAGTTCACCTTGTTTGCTCATGATGCTCTTTGTTTTCTGCCCTGAGCTGTTCTTCCATGTCAGCTCCTTCACTTTTCGATACAGTTGGGCCATCTTTTTTGTTTTCTCCACGTATTTGATATCGTTGCATTGCTCTTCCCAGTACTTCTCTCTGGCCTTATCTGTTTCTCTCTCAGTTCATTGTTTAGTTTCTTACACATTTTTCTTCCATCTGCTGTGTTTTCTTTTTTCCATTCTCTCCTTTCATCCATTTTTCTTATAACATCTGTGATCCAGGGTTTCTTTGCTGGTCTTCTCTGTTCATGTCCGATGTTCTCCTCTACACTCTCAATTACTGTTCTCTTCAGGTAGTTCCACTGTGCATTGACGTCTGTCTGATGGTGCTCAATGTACGCCAGTCGAGTTCTCAAACCATCACTTAGCCTCTCCTTCATCCCTCCTCTCAATGCATCCAGCTTCCATCGGCAGCGGAGGTTTGGCTTCTTCAAGCATTTCATCTTCAATCTGTTTTTTCATGGCAACGAGGTTATGGTGGAAGTCAGCATCTGCACCAGGGAAGGCATGCACATTCTTGATGCTGTTTTGGTAATGTTGCTTCACCATGATGTAATCCAACTGCGTCCTTCTCAAGTCTCCAGGTGCTAACCAGGTGTAGATTCTGTGCCTATGATGCTTGTGCCATGTGTTGATGATGCAGAGCTTATTCCTCTTGCATAATTCTACCAGCATTTGCCCTCACTCATTTCTGTTTCCCAGGCCATACTTGCCAGTCACGTTGTCTTTGCTTTGGTCTCCCACTACCACGTTCAGGTCACCCATCACTATCATATAGTCATCCCCTCTTTTACGTCGGATGGAGTCCTCCACTTGCTCATAAACTGCTTCCACTTCTTCGTCTTCATAGTCTGTTGTTGGCATGTACAGTAGACCACAATCACCACAATGTCAACCGGTGAGCCACTCAGTCTCCCTCTCATCAGTCTGTTGTTTGCACACTTTACTTCAGTCACACTCTTGCTTATTGTTTGAGCCATCAAAAGCATCACTCCACGCTGACTTTGATCTCCTCCAGAATAGATCACTCTATACCTGTTGCTTCTGATGTCACCTTTCTCTTTCCTTCTGGTCTCTCAGTCCAAGGATGTTCAGCTGCATTCTGTCCATTTCTCAGATTTATGATAAAAATCTGCAAATTTACAAAAAAGCTACATATTTATTTAAAAAGTCACAAATGTATGAGATGTTAAAAATTTACAAGAAAAAAGCTGCACATTTATGAGAAAAAGTTACAAATTTATAAGAAAAAAGTTGACAGCAATTTTAACCCCCCCCCCCCCCCCCAAAAAAAGGATCCTGTAGCTTGAGGGTCTTCTAGTGGCTGAGGGGGCCCATTGCTTTTCAATACTTTGCTTTATAGCCAGAAATGGCTGTGATAGGTACTCACGTTGGCACAGGAAGAATAGTCAACCTCTACACAAAAGTGTAAACTCCTGTAAGGATTCAGTAAACCTCACCTTACATGCAAATGCTTTTGTACTGAATCACATAGATTTCCATATTTTTATGGGCTTGTATGTCTCATCTACACTACCGTTCAAAAGTTTGGGGTCACCCAGACAATTATTTTGTGTTTTCCATGAAAAGTCACACTTATTTACCACCATGAGTTGTAAAACGAATAGAAAATATAGTCAAGACATTGACAAGGTTAGAAGTAATGATTTGTATTTGAAATAATAATTTTTTCCAGATACTCAACCTGCTCAAAGGAAGGTCAGTTTTATAGCTTCTCTAACCAGCTAAACTGTTTTCAGCTGTGCTAACATGATTGCACAAGGGTTTTCTAATCATCCATTAGCCTTCTGACGCGATGAGCAAACACATTGTACCATTAGAACACTGGAGTGATAGTTGCTGGAAATGGGCCTCTATACACCTATGTAGATATTGCACCAAAAACCAGACATTTGCAGCTAGGATAGTCATTTACCACATTAGCAATGTATATTAGATATTAGAGTGTATTTCTGATTAGTTTAAAGTTATCTTCATTGAAAAAAACAGTGCTTTTCTTTCAAAAATAAGGAAATTTCTAAGTGACCCCAAACTTTTGAATGGTAGTGTATTACTCATCTCCAGAGTGACCGAACTAACAAGTTGCTCACACATAGCTGTGTGCATAAAAAATATGTTTCCTGAGTGTATCTGCTGATAGACGAGGGCAGCATTAGAGGACACCGGGTTATGTTGTCTTACAGTGATCCAAACAGTCCATCCTCCTTTAAACTCCCTCCAAGTCCTCCGTCTGTTGGTGCCAAACCCAGCAGATCTCCCTATCTGCTTCTGGACCGGGCCCCAGAGATGGATTTGGGTCAAGTCGGCCTCTTTGGATCTGCTCTCGTCAGTGCTAAGGTGGCCGTTGTTGGGGCTATTTTTTTCCAGTGCGCGTGTTCGGAACCAGATACGTCTTTTCAGGGAGTTGTGAGGGAGGAAGAATAATGGAGGCGATGAAAGGCAAGTTGAAGAAGCGTAAGATGAAGAATTATCTTTGTCCCGGTGCCATTACATGAATCTAATACAGGGATAAGCACACTGTGTGTGTTTGTGTGCAGGTGGAGGATTTGGCAGGGAAGAGGATGTACTAAATAAGAATGTGATTAGGGACCTTTTGAGCTGGATGTTATCGGAGTGATATTAATCCATTTTATTAAGCAGGCTCACAAAGGGAAAAGAAAAGCTGATGTGAAAACAAATTTGTCATGTCGACTCTGGAAAATTACACACAAGAGATTAAAAAATGTTTTTGTCACTAATTCCATATGGAAGTATTTAAATTTTTAACAAAATATGCTTTTGTTCACATGACACGATTTTTCACGTTTACATCTTCATCAGTGGCAGTTCACATTTTACTTGAGTCCATTAGTGAATATGATGAAGGAAAGTAATTGTGCTTTTACCCAGTGCATTTGCTCATACTTTTTGAGTTACTTGATTTTAATGATTTGAAAATTGGTTGAGAATGTGCTTGTTTAATACGTTGTATTTAGGACTACATCTTGAATCACTGTAGTGAATTTCTAATTTTATTTAATTGAAATCAGAGTTAAGCTCATTTGTATTTTACGGCTAAGAATCTATTAAATTTATTATCTTAATATGATATCATTTAGATTATAGTAGAGGGTAACACATTTAAGGCAAAAGCAATCCCACATTGGTGAGACCAAAATTTAAAGTTTACAATTAAAAAAATTGCAAATATATGAATAAAAAGCTGCAAAATTACATTATCAAAAAAGTCACAATGAGAAAATTGTCATAAACAAGAAAAATGTCTCAAATCTGACAAAGTGTCACCAATTTATGAGAATAAAGTCTCAAATGTACAACAATAGAGCCATAAGAGAATGCAAATATATGAGAAAATGTTGCAGGTTTGAGAGGAAAAATATAAATTTTTAAGATACAAACCTCACCTATATGCAGATGACACAGTTCTTTATATTCACTTCTTCAGTTCAGGAGGGAATGGATTCCTTGCAGACAGATTTAAGTTTATTACAAATGTCTTTATTACCGTGTATTTATATACACTGTTACAGTCATGTTCTGACTATACAGTATTACTCTCTCAAGCCCTCAGCTTGACAGGGTAACCTCTTATATATACTTTGGCATTTGGCATGATTATAAGTTATCATTTGGAATCCATATACGTAGATCTTTTTACTGCTTCTCTTTGGGGTTGCCACAGCTCGTCATCATCTGATGATCCGCATATTGGATTTGGCAAGGATTTTATGCCTGATGCCCTTGTTTACGCAACCCTCCCCACTTAACCGGGCTCAGGATCGGCACTAGGAGTACGCTGGCTTGTGCTTTTCCCCGTGGCTGTATAATCAATTTTCTTTCCCCCAGTCTATTATGCTGAGAACCAAGCTAGAAGGTAGGAAGTACCATTTTTACATGGTCTTTGGTATGACCCGGTCTTGAACCCATAACCTTCTAGCTGCGGGGAAGCTGCTCTACCACTAGGCCACCACTCCGGTCTTTGGTGTCCATATAGATAACTATTTTAAAAAAAATGTAGACCTAAGTTTGGCTTTTACTTTTGTTTAAAGAAATGTTTTCCTTTTATTGCTAGAAAAAAGACTTCATAGTACATAATTTAATACATCAGTAATAGATTATGATGATACATTACACATGCATGCATCTTCATCCCTTTTATGGTTTTAATCTGTTTATTAGAATAGCATACCTAAAAAAAAAAATCACATATACGTTACAGCTTTTTTTTATAAACACACAGAACACCCTGCTATGTCCCTGTAACGGTGCAATTAAAACAAATCAAAAGTTTGCATTAAACTTAAAATTAGCTGTATAGAAATAATTTGAAAATAAACATTGCAAAATTGCACTGTTGCACTCATATGACATTAATTGAAAAGAGAAAAAAAAACCCTGGGGGGGAATTATAAACATATGAAAAGAATGAAGATAATTTACAATGTTTGCAAAGAGGTGAAATAATCAATAAAGTTGTTCCATTTCTGTTAAAAAGTTATGAATTACCTCTAATTGTGGAATTGATCTTATTTATTTTGATAAATGACACAATGTCTTTAAGCCACATAGAGATGGATGGAGGTTTAGGAGATTTCCAGAGGAGTAGGATACGGCGCCTCGCTAATAGAGAAGTAAAGGCCAATATTTTATGTGTGTGGGAGTTATTGGGAGGGGAGCACTAGGAATCCCAAAGACAGCAATGTAAGGGTCCATTTGAATCTGGGTTCTCAAAACTGTGGACAAGGTAATGAAAAAGTCCGTCCAAAACGTCTGCAGCCGACTACAGGAATAAAATGTGTGTCAGGTTACAGGGTGAAGCATGACATCTGTCACACTGGTCCACTGTGTTGGGATAGATTTTTGACAGTCTAGACTTTGAGAAATAAATCCTGTTGAGAACATTAAACTGTATTAATTGTAACCAGACACAAGGTGTATATGATCTAGCAGAGACAACAGCATTATCCCACCTATTATTGCTTATCTCAATCTAGAATCTAGTGCCATGAGAGAATTATAAATTTTGGAGATGACAGATTTTTGACCAAGTCCAAATGCTAAAAGGTTGTCCCATGGTTGATTAGAAGGGAGCGAAGGAAAGCAAGGAAAAAGGGATAAAACAAAGTGTCTAAGCTGAAAATAAAGAAATAGGTGGGAAGCAGGGAGATTAAAGTCAGTGGCTAGGTCAGAAAAATTTGCAAAGATGCCATCTTTATAAAGATCGCTGACAATTCTAATCCCTCTGCTGTGCCACAGAAGATATGAAGCATTATTAAGAGAAGGAGGAAATAAATTGTCATGAGCCGAGCTGGAGGTCTCCCAGCTCAGGCTTCATGGCGGGCTCCTGTTCTTTATCATCTGTGTTTTATGCTACCTTTGGCTTTCCATACCTTATCTGTTCCTTCAGCCTCTGGTAGCCACTCCTCCTCTCTTCTGTCAGTTTCTGACAGGTGATTCCAATCTGTCATTTCCCTGCCTGGGTTCACACATTCACTCACTCTTACTCACTCTATCATCCACACCTGCTTTCCATCCGCTCTACAATCACTTTCTCGCACCGGCAATCATTGTGATGATCAGGGCTGGTGTACTTAAGCCCTGTCCTTACTCCTGTGTATCGCCGGTGCATTGTATTGTCTTCTCCCTGCACACAGTTAGTTGCTCTGTTCAGCCTGCTCCTCGTGTTTGGACTTTTCCCCCTTGGACTACGGTTGTTGTTTTTTTCCCAGAGCCCAGCTGTGCCCCAACACTTCTATGTAAGTCCTGCTTCCCAATTTATTTTTCTGGTTCCCCCCAGCGGCCAGTGTTACCCTGGGGCTTATGTGAACGGCTTTTCTCAAAGTCCAAACCTGACTTCGCTGAACTATATTCATCTGTTGTGCAGCTAACCTTCATGGAATCCTATGTTGGACATTTGTTGTATGTTTGACTCCTTATTTAGTAAAACACTCTCTTACCTGCAAGTGGGCTTGTCGTTTTCATTTGTGCGTGCGTAAAGCGCACGCTTATGACATAAATGGTTTTTGAATAGTGGCATCTTCGCAGACGGCGACAGGAACTTGAAATAAAATAAGATAAGATAAGATAAGCCTTTATTAGTCCCACAATGGGGAAATTCCAGGACTGCAACAGCACAGAGATAGCAACACTCAGAGCAACAATCAGAAGGCAAGAAAAAAAAAAAGAACAGCTAGTATACATATGTACATATTACTATAAATATATATATATATAGACACACAGTGCAGAGCATTGTGGTTGGTGAATGTGCAGCAGAAAGTCTAAGCTCTCTCTCCGCGGATGCAGCGGGCCAGCTGCAAGTCTTTGGGCATGATGGTGACCCTCTTAGCGTGGATGGCGCACAGGTTGGTGTCCACGAAAAGAAGAGACCCACCAGGTAGGCCTCGCTGGCCTCCTGCAGAGCCATGACGGCGAAGCTCAGGAAGCGCAGGTCGGTCTTGAAGTCCTGAGCGATCTCCCTCACCAGGCGCTGGAAGGGCAGCTTACAGATGAGCAACTCCGTGGATTTCTGGTAGCGACGGATCTCTCTCAGAGCCACGGGCCTGTAACGGTGAGGCTTCTTCACTCCGCCGGTGGCCGGAGCACTTTTCCGAGCAGCCTTGGTGGCTAGCTGCTTCCTGGGGGGCTTTTTTCTCCAGTAGATTTACGGGCGGTCTGCTTGGTTCTTGCCATCGCTCTTTATTATTCTGTCTTATATTTCTTGCACGCCGCCTAAACTCCAGCCCGGCACCCGTGTCGTTTTCGCTACAGTTCCCGGTATGTCGAGTTTCTCCATTAGCACCGGGTGGCGGTTGAGTGCTAGCTAGCACTAGCTCTTCCCTGCTGTATGGTCTCCTGCTGTAAACAGTGGCTCCGTCCGCCGACTCGGGAGACCTTTGGGGCGATCTGTGTGTCCGTGATATATATATAGAGTGAAAGGTGTAGAAAGAAGAAGGAAGATAAAAAAAAAAGGCTGTTGCAACGGGCAGCCAACTCGTGTGGCTCCGGCGGAACCGGAACCGGGTTAAAATGAAATGAAATGATGTCTAACCTGTGACCAAATCTTGAGAGTGGATGAAACCACCGGGTTCTTTGTAAACTTAGCTGGGTTAAAAGGTAATGGAGAAGTTAACAGTGCTGCAGGTGAAGAAGATAAGAAAGACTGAATTTCAAGTCTGCACCATAACTGTTCAAGAAAATGAAGCCAGTATAGCAATTTATGACTATGTGAAGACCAATAATACAAAAGAGGATTAGGGAAGGAAAGACCCCCATCAGAAGTAAATTTCTGTAATTAGGATAAACTTAGTCTAGGGGTCCTCCCTCTCCATAAAAATGAAGAGATAATCTGATCTAAAGTTTTAAAGAAGTGTTTGGGTAGGAAAAGAGGAATACACTGAAATAGGTAGAGACGCCAAGGCAAGACATTCATTTTAATGGTATTAATTCTACCTATCAATGATAGAGGAAGAGAGTTCCACCTCTGACAATCTGCCTTAATCTGAGCAATTATGGGGGCAAAATTGGCCGAATAAAGTGATGATAAAGAGTGGGTGATGCTGACCCCCAAATGGGCAAATTTTGAAAGGAACGTCAAATTGGGTAAGCTTTAAGGCCAAAGAATTTACAGGAAAGCATACACTCTTGCCAAAATTTACCTTATAGCTGGAAAAAGAACCAAACTTCTCTAATAAGGACAACATTGATGGCACACTAATCAATGGCCTGGACACATATAAAAGATCATCCGCATAAAGAGATAGCTTTAAGTTCAATGCCAGAGCGAAAAAGACCATGAAATGAAGGAAGAGATTTTAAAGCCACTGAAAGTGGCTCTATGGCTAAAGCAAACAAGAGAGGAGACAAGGGACACCCCTGTCTTGTGCCACGAGATAAGCTAAAATAATCAATGTGTGTTGTTTGTAACAATGTTCGCCTGGGGAGAAGTGTATAAAAGCTTAATCCATGACACAAACTTCCTCCCAAAGCCAAACTTGTTCAACACCGCAAAAAGATAATTCCACTCGACACGATCAAACGCTTTCTCTGCATCCAGTGAAATCACAACTTCAGGATCCAGAGAAGAGTGATAAAAAAAGATGGTGTTAAAAGGCGTGCGAACGTTAAAAAAACAGCTGACGCCCCTTAATGAAACTGTTCTGGTTCTGAGATATAACTTCATGAAAGACTTTTTCCAGTCGGGTTGCTAACACTTTGGCGAAAATCTTCACAACAACATTGAGAAGCGAAACAGGTCTGTAGGAAGTACAAGATGTGGGATCCTTATCTTTTTTCAAAAGGAGAGATATAGACGCCTGAGTCAGCGTAGGTGGCAAAACACCTCGCTCTAAAGATTCATTATAAACGGCACAAAGAAGAGGAGACAACTTAATAAAAAACATTTTTTAAAAATTCAACAGGAAACCCATCAGGGCCAGGTGCCTTCTGATTGTGCATGGATTTAATTGCACACATAATTTCTTCTAAAGTGAGTGGTGCATCAAGCCCATCAGCAATCTGTGGATCTATAATGGGAATATCCAGATTCTGAAGGAAAGCCATAATTTCTCTCGTATCTGTGGAGGATTGAGATTTATAAAGGTTTGAGTAAAAATCTTTAAACGTTTCATTTATTGCTGTCGGGTCTGAGACTATATTTACAGACGAGTTTTTGATTTGAGGGATTAATCGAGCAGGAGCTTGGCGTTTTAGTTGGTGAGCTAAAAGTCAACTTGGTGTCTCTCCGTATTCATAATAATTTGCCTGAGATCGTAATATAAGACGTTCAGCCTCATTTGTTGTAAGAAGGTGTAGCTGTAATTGAAGGTCTTGTTGTTTCAATCGTCTCTGTGATGGATTAGAAGCATTTTTTTCTGTCAGTATCCTGAATATTAAATAACAAGTCATTCAACTTGTTTTATTCAGTTCTATTACGATGTGTTGGATAGGAAATGATTTGCCCTCATAGATAAGCTTTAAGCGATTCCCACAATAGAGAGAAAGAAATTGAATCACTACTATTAGTAAATAAAAAATCATCAATTGTCGATGCGATGAAAGTGTTAAATTTGTTGTCCGATAATAACAGTGAATTAAACCTCCATGGTGAAGTAAAGCGAGGGTAATTTTTTAAATGTTATGTCGAGGCTGAGAGAGGCATGATCTGAAATGACAATTGGATGATACTCAGTTGATGTCACCCGAGATAATAAAGACCCATCAACAAAAAAATAATTGATACGAGAATAGGATTGATGCACCTGTGGAAAAAAAAAAAAAGAATAAGCTCTGGCATGCAGATTCAAAAGTCTCCAAGGGTCAACATACCCATTCTGTAACATAAAATCAGATATTGATTTGGCCATGCGAGATTGTGTAAAGGATCTGAGACTAGAGCGATCCAGAGATGGATTCATTACACAATTAAGATCACCGCCTAGAATAAGACAATGAGTGTTAAAAAGAGGGAGAGTATGTAATAATTTGTCTGCAAAATCTGGACTGTCAAAATTTGGAGCATAGATGTTTACTGAAAGAACAGGATTATTAAGTAACACACCTGCAATTATCAAATATCTGCCATTTTTGTCTACTGTCATTTCAGAGATAGTAAAATTGACACTTTTACTGATTAAAATGGCTACTCCTCTGGCTTTTGAATTAAAGATTGAGTGAAATTCCTTACCAACCCATGGACATTTAAGTCTAAAATGTTCACCATCTCGTAAATGTGTTTCTTGGAAAAATATTATGTTAGCTTTCATCCGTTTCAGATGAGTGAACACCTTCGCTCGCTTAACTGGGTTATTCAGGCCTTTCACATTCCAACTCAAAAATTTGATAGAACAACCTCCACCTAAACTCCGTGAGCTACACAAATCAGGGTCAGTCATTCACAAATAGCCACTGAACATAGAATTACCCCCCTATAAAAACAAAACAAAAGACCACCAAGGACATAGCTAAAAGAACACCCCAAACCCACCCCCAATAAATACCTTTTCTGTATCCAACCCCAAACATTGGAACAGCATTGTAGACTCCAATAGGAATCATCCTCTAAGTAGTACTTACGGTTGTTAGAACTACAGCTAAAAATAGCAGATGGAACCTGCAGAGTAGAACTAAATAGCATTCAATATTTGGCACTTTGCCATCGTGTTTAATATAACAAATTGCAGAAACAAGCCAGTTTCTTAGTTATCTAAAACAAATGGCACCCTAAAAATAACAAAAAAAAAAGGTGAAAGATAAGTAAACAATACTACAAAAATGTGGCTGCCAAAGAAAAAACTGTTTTCACACACAGAAAACCCTGGGCCGACATAAACTATCTACAATGTGCAGAACAATATATTGTACTTATTATAAAAAGATATTCAAGTCTCTTATACCTCAATTTAGATATAAAAAAACATGTCTGTAGATGAGGTCACCTCTCTTGGGGATAGACCAAAATAGCTACTGTAAATAACAAAAATTTAAACGTCTGAAGTGTGTGTGGTATAAAATTCACCAGTATTAAGGCATTAAATTATAAAAAAAAAGGGAAAAACGTCAGCCAAAATGATTCCATTTACCAAATCTATTTGGATATTGACTTGATGAAAGTCTTTGCTTACTCTGGAGATATAAAGTCGTGCTGCACCCACTTGTAGGTGATGCTTAGCCGGGCTGGGTAAAAAAGACCGAACCGGGCCCCCTCGATATCATGCAGCTGGCAGCGAACCTCATTGAAGGCGGAGCGGGCGCGTACCGTCCTGGCAGTATGGTCCGGGAAAACTGAGATGGTCATGTTCCTGTGCTTAATCCTCAGAAGATCCTTTGCCTTCTTCAAAATCTGGGCACAGTCATTGTAATAATGAAGCCTCGCCACTATAGCCCGGGGCCGCTCACCTGCTCTGGGTTTGGCTGCGGGAATCCGATGCACTCGATCCACCAGCAGCTCCCTCTCAAGAGCGAAGGCCTCCATCAGCAGTTTCGCCACATTAGCTGTAGTTGTTGTGCCCGGGTCATCTTCTGGAATGCCAATGATTCTGATATTGTTTACGGCAAGATCTGGACTCCAAGTCTTCACATTTGTCCTCCAGCCTTGCAACAGTTTTAGTTAAATGCTCTACTGTCTTTTGGAGAGCTGTAATGTCATCTGTGCAAGTGGATAGGGACCGCTCCATTTCAGCTACGGTGCCTTTTAGCCTGGTGAGGCTAACCTGCATGGTGGAGATATTAGCAGCCAGCTCCCTTTTCAAGGTCAGCAAATCAGCCTGAATTGAAGATAGACTGTCACCAAGAGCTGACTGAAGTTCCGTTTTGAAAATAGCCGCCACCTCGGCCCGAAGAGCTGACAAGAATTCAGTTTTCAACGTGGCCACATCGACTACGGAGGCTGCAGGTGGCTCGTCAGTTACTGTCATCCGCTGGGGGCAGACTTCACTGCCACATGAGGCGTCTCCCTGAGCAACAGACCGCAGGTGAGGCTGGATAGTATTACCTCCTTTGTTCGCCTTAGGGGGGCATTTTGTATCAAAATAAAAAAAAATTGTTGTGCTAATTAGTAAACAACAAAAAAAGTTCTGGTATGTACAATCCGTAAAAAGTGTCTATTAATATAAATGTCAAATAACTCTACAGGAGCTCACTGCAAAGCAACCTATTCCATGTCTCACCAAACCAGAAGTCCTTTATCCCTTTTAAAGAAACTGGATGTTGCTAGAAGACGTCACTGTATTTTGTGTGAAATGTTCAATTGACATCATTATATTTGAGAAGAAAATTCATCTTTTAGTTTTTATTGCAAAAGATTTCAGTGTGCTGACATTTCGCTCCATTATATTAATATAGTATTCGTTCTTCAGTCAAGCTCCTTCTTCAGTCCACAACCTCTCGAACTGAACTGGGAAAATCTACTTGATTGCTCTGCTCCTACTTGTAAAGTGTCTTAGTGTTGTACGACTTGTTATTTCCTAATCTGTGGGCTACAGAGTTCTGAATAATAGCCACAACATATTTTTCATGTATATATCCCCTTAGCTCATCATTAGCCTGTTGTTTTGATGCTATGTGAGTCAGGTAGTTGCTTATCTTCCACTAAAAGCTTTCGTATGCACCTTCCCTTAGCAATTTAGTTCAAATTCACCTGCTTCTCCAGTGCCCTCATTGATTTTCTGCTGGGGTTTCTATGGGCCGTATTACAACGACGCAGTCAGTCATCAGTTGTCATTGATGCATAACGCGTTTATGGGCATTTCCAAGTTCATTTCCTTATAGCAGTGCAGAAACAAATTTTATGCCGGGCGCAATGTGTGAAGAAGCCAATCTAATTATCAGGGGTGTGTTTTGGATAATCCAATCCAAAGTGCTCCTGCCCATCCTTTTAATGCAAAGAGGTGCATTATCTAAAGTGAACTCTGATCATGACCGCTTGTTTAAGAGAGGTTTTGCTCTGGCCAAAACCCGTGCGTGTGAGTGAAAATGCCTGCCATAGTAATGCTGCTTGTAGTAATAAGGAAGACATCAATCATAGTTGATGCCCAGTAAGTTATTTTAGAGAAAACAAACAGTGAAGAATACTGGGTTGAAATATCAGCTGAATGGTTTAAAGAGCGTGTGTCTCAATGACTGGTGTGATGCGTAAGAAGTGTGGTGGCCCTGTGCCCCTACAGCTGACTAGCGCCGCCGCTTGCAGCTCCGCTGCCTGTGGCACTGCGAAAAGGAGAGCCGTGTGTGTAAGTCTCTCTCTGTCAGTTCAGCCTTTCCACCAGTAAGCCCTATGTAGTACCTCCTCGTGGTGACACATGGTAATTGGGTACCTTGCGGCCCCAAGCGAAACTACAAGGGACTCGGAGGAGACCTGGCCCCTAGACGTGCAGCACGCAGGCCCACCGGTGTGTGGACACACCCTGGTGCTCACGAACCACATCCCCAACTATGGGTTAAATAGTTACACTGCCTTGTGTACGGCTTGGGAGAGCCCAAGGCTAAGGGAGTAAACCCCGTCAGAAAATCCGGAGTGGAGCCCCGCAGGCGGTTGGTTGAGCTTTGCGACACCTTCCAGCAACTCCTGCAGTTGCGCTGACACCGACTGTATCGGCTTGCCTTTCCGTCGGACTCTGTCAGCAACACCGAGAGGGGGATCCTGGCAACTGGGCACTCCAGGATCTCATCACGCTCCCAGGCCTGCACCTGGAGAGGTCACTCCAGCGCCGCTGTTCTAGCGGCTAAGCCAACACGGGAGACGGCAGTCACGAGTGATAAGCCCAGAGCGTATTGGCGTAAGCTCGGGCGCTACGGGTTGTCTCCGACGGTGGGAGGGATCATCGTATCTCACTAGTCAACTGCTGCCCGCCTTAAGCTGGGCAGCCCCCAGCCAGTTAGGCGTTGACTCGCCACAGTCTGCCTGCTCCAATGGGTGCTTGGGGCTTAGGGCAAACCCAAAAAGCAGACTGCAAACCTCGCACCAGGTAAACATAATATCAAGAAACCGCCAGCCCTACGGCTGGTGACCTGGGACATCAGAACAATGTGTCCTGGCCTCTCTGATGATTTCCAGTTAGTTGACGACGCCAGGAAAACCGCCATCATCGATCGCGAGCTTTCTAAGCTCAACATCAACATCACAGCCCTTCAGGAGACACGTCTTCCCTCCAGTGGCAGGCTCAAGGAGAAGGAGTACACCTTCTGCTGGCAGGTACTGGAGCTAGACGAGCGTTGTCTACATGGGACTGGCTTCGCAGTGCGCAACTCCCTCCTCTCGTCAGTAGAGCCTCCTTCCCGAGGGACCGAGCGCATCCTCTCTCTCCGCCTCATGACCTCCATGGGACCAGCAAACATCTTTAGCATTTACGCCCCCACACTCTGCTCCACAGCAGAGGCCAAAGACCAATTCTACAGTGAGCTCGAGGCTAGGATCAGAGAGATTCCATCTAATGAAAATCTGCTCCTGCTCGATGACTTCAACGCCCGAGTAGGTGCAGACCACAACTCCTGGCCACATTGCTTGGGGCACTTTGGAGTCGGCAAGCTCAGCAAGCTCAATGAAAATGGCAAGCTCAATGAAAACGGTCAGCGTCTACTTGAGATGTGCTCCTTTCACAACCTGTGCATCACCAACACCTTCTTCTCCTCTAAGCTTCACCACAGCGTGTCTTGGAGACACCCCAGGTCCAAGCACTAGCACTTACTGGACTTTGTCATCGCCAGGAGAACCTTGCTGAACAACATCCTTATCACTCGCACTTACCATAATGCCGACTGTGACACTGACCACTCTCTGGTCAGCTGAAAGGTACGTCTTCGGCCCAAACGAATCCATCGTGCAAAGCAGAAGGGTCGTCTTCGGATCAATGCAGCCAGTGCGTCAAAACCAGAACTTGTCAATAGCTTCGCCGTAGCTATTGACAAGGCCCTCAAGGATTGCCCTACAGGCAGTGCTACGGCTCGCTGGGACTTCATCCGTGATGCTGTGTACAAAGTTGCAGTGGACACCTTCGGGAAGAGCGCGATGAAGAGTGAGGACTGGTTTGAGGCCGGGATAGAGGAGATGGAGCCTGTCATCACCGCAAAGCGTGCCGCACTACTTGAGTACAAGAGGCAGCCTTCTGAGAAGACACTGGCCGCCTACAGAGAAGCCAGAAACAGTGCCAAGCGGATTGCTCGTAAGTGCGCAAATGACTACTGGCTGAAGCTGTGCAGCAACTTCCAGACCTCTGCTGACTGTGGTAACATCCGTGCCATGTACGAGGGTATGAAGAAAGCTTTTGATCCTAGTGCCATCAAGATCGCTCACCTCAAGTCCACCTCGGGCGATATCATCACGGATCGCAGCAAGCAGATGGAGAGATGGGCTGAGCACTATCAAGAGCTGTACGCAAGAGAGAACGTCGTTACCAACATAGCGATTGAGAGCATCACTCCCCTGCCCATCATGGAGGAGCTCGATACACCACCTACCATCGGCGAACTCAGGAAGGCCATCGACGCCCTGGCCTGTGGGAAAGCACCAGGTAATGATGGTATTCCACCAGAGGTCATCAAGGCGGGGAAGGAGAGCGCCCTTCTGGGTCACCTCCATGACCTCCTGCTACAATGCTGGGAAGAGGGCACCATTCCCCAAGACATACGGGACGCAAAGATCATCACTCTCTACAAAAATAAAGGCGACCGTTGTGACTGCAATAACTATCGCGGAATTTCCCTCCTAAACATTGTGGGGAAAGCTTTCGCTCGTGTCATCCTCAATCGTCTCCAACTATTGGCCGAGTGTGTGTACCCAGAGTCCCAGTGCGGGTTTCGAGCAAAGCGGTCGACGATCGACATGGTGTTCTCTCTCAGGCAGCTGCAGGAGAAGTGCCGCGAACAGAGACGCCCCTTGTATCTGGCCTTCATCGACTTGACCAAGGCCTTTGACCTGGTCAGTCGGTCGGGCCTCTTCACCCTCTTACACAGGATTGGTTGCCCCCCCCCAAGCTCCTGAGGATGATCACTTCCTTTCATGACAACATGACTGGCACAGTTCAGCACGACAGATCATCTTCGGACCCCTTCCCAATCAAAAGCGGTGTGAAACAAGGCTGTGTCCTGGCCCCAACACTCTTTGGCATCTTCTTCTCCCTGCTCTTGCGCTACGCCTTCTGTGAGTCAGACGATGGTGTCTTCCTCCACACTCAGAGCGATGGGAACTTGTTTAACCTCGCCCGCCTCAAAGCCAAGACAAAGATGTGTAGAGTCCTGATCAGGGAGATGCTCTCCGCAGATGACGCCGCCCTTATCGCTCACACTGAGAATGCCCTGCAGCGACTCATCACCAGCTTGGAGGCATGCAATGAGTTTGGCCTCACCATCAGCCTCAAAAAGACAAACATCATGGGACAGGATGTCAGCATCATCCCTGCAATCACCATCGGTGACCACACTCTGGAGGTGGTTGAAAACTTTACTTACTTGGGCTCCACCATCTCCAGCAACCTTTCCTTGGATGCCGAACTTAACACGAGGATAGGCAAAGCAGCAACCACCATGGCTCGCCTTGCACAGAGAGTGTGGGACAACAACTTGCTGACACTCAACACCAAGATAAAGGTGTACCCACCTTGCGTGCAAAAAGTGCCAGGATGTTTGTCAGCACCTACAGTGGGGAAAAAAGTATTTAGTCAGCCACCAATTGTGCAAGTTCTCCCACTTAAAAGATGAGAGAGGTCTCCAATTTTCATCATAGGTATACCTCAACTATGAGAGACAAAATGAGAAAAAAAAATCCAGAAAATCACATTAAAGGATTTTTAATGATTTAATTGGTAAATTCCTTGGTAAAATAAGTATTTGGTCACCTACAAACAAGCAAGATTTCTGGCCCTCACAGACCTGTAACTTCTTCTTTAAGAGGCTCCTCTGTTCTCCACTCGTTACCTGTATTAATGGCACCTGTTTGAACTCGTTATCAGTATAAAAGACACCTGTCCACAACCTCAAACAGTCAGACTCCAAACTCCACTATGGCCAAGACCAAAGAGCTGTCAAAGGACACCAGAAACAAAATTGTAGACCTGCACCAGGCTGGGAAGACTGAATCTGCAATAGGTAAGCAGCTTCGTGTGAAGAAATCAACTGTGGGAGCAATTATTAGAAAATGGAAGACATACAAGACCACTGATAATCTCCCTCGATCTGGGGATCCACGCAAGATCTCACCCCATGAGGTCAAAATGATCACAAGAACGGTGAGCAAAAATCCCAGAACCACACGGGGGGACCTAGTGAATGGCCTGCAGAGAGCTGGGACCAAAGTAACAAAGGCTACATCAGTAACACACTACGCCGCCAGGGACTCAAATCCTGCAGTGCCAGGCGTGTCGCCCTGCTTAAGCCAGTACATGTCCAGGCCCGTCTGAAGTTTGCTAGAGAGCATTTGGATGATTCAGAAGAGGATTGGGAGAATGTCATATGGTCAGATGAAACCAAAATAGAACTTTTTGGTAAAAACTCAACTTGTCGTGTTTGGAGGAGAAAGAACACCATACCTACTGTGAAGCATGGGGGTGAAAACATTATACTTTGGGGCTGTTTTTCTGCAAAGGGACCAGGACGACTGATCCGTGTAAAGGAAAGAATGAATGGGGCCATGTATTTTGAGATTTTGAGTGAAAACCTCCTTCCATCAGCAAGGGCATTGAAGATGAAACGTGGCTGGGTCTTTCAGCATGACAATGATCCCAAACACACTGCCCGGGCAACGAAGGAGTGGCTTCGTAAGAAGCATTTCAAGGTCCTGGAGTGGCCTAGCCAGTCTCCACATCTCAACCCCATAGAAAATCTTTGGAGGGAGTTGAAAGTCCGTGTTGCCCAGCGACAGCCCCAAAACATCACTGCTCTAGAGGAGATCTGCATGGAGGAATGGGCCAAAATACCAGCAACAGTGTGTGAAAACCTTGCGAAGACTTACAGAAAATGTTTGACCTCTGTCATTGCCAACAAAGGGTATATAACAAAGTATTGAGATGAACTTTTGTTATTGACCAAATATTTATTTTACCGAGGAATTTACCAATTAATTCATAAAAAATCCTTCAATGTGATTTTCTGGATTTTTTTTTCTCATTTTGTCTCTCATAGTTGAGGTATACCTATGATGAAAATTGGAGACCTCTCTCATCTTTTAAGTGGGAGAATTTGCACAATTGGTGGCTGACTAAATACTTTTTTCCCCACTGTAGGTGCTGACAAACATCCTGGCACTTTTTGCAGGCAAGGTGGGTCTCAGAATCAGCAAGGAAAAAAGCAAGATCATGTTTGCAGGAGATTTCCAACAGACACAAGACGTGATGTGCAACAACAACACACTCAAACAGGTAGATAGCTTCACCTACCTGGGAAGTATCATAGCCAGCGATTGAGACTCAGAAAAAGATATTAGATCTAGAATAGCAAAAGGGCACCGCATGCTTCAGGAGGTTGAACAAGATCTGGCAGGACAAGAAACTGTCTTTGGACGTCAAGCTCAAGTTGTACAGGTCACTTGTGTTATCCACAATCATGTACACCTCGGAGACTTGGAGACAAACGGTGAAAATAAAAAACCTAGTGGACGTATTCCATACAAAATGCCTGAGGAAAATCCTGCACATTATTTAACGTGACAGGTTTGCAAATGTTGATGTATACAGCAAGACCAAGGACAAACCGCTCTCTCTCTCTACGCGATGGAGAGAAGACTCTCCTTTTTGGGGCATCTCCTTCGTCTACCAGAAAAATGACTGGCACACATGGTGGCTGACTTCAACCTAGCTGGTACCAGGAAGGTTGGCAGACCGAAGCACGCCTGAAGGACGACACTCCAGAAAGATCTCGGTTCTGTCTCCTTGAACCTGACTGATGTCAAGTCTCTTACTGCCGAGAGGGATAAGTGGAAGGAGCTGGTGGCCCTATGTTGTTTCAGCGATGGGAGGAACTAAGGTCTAAGGTAAGTGTGTGATCATATTATAATTAAAATGGCAGGCGATTATATTATAACTGTTACAACTCTCTGCCTTAAAATTACTGAAAATCCCAGCGTATGCTGTTTCTTCATGAGCTCCGGAGTTGCGCAATTTCAAAACACGCCACTGAAAGGACATTAAACAATGTGTCATGGATGTAAGTGATAAGCTCATGTGCAGGGCAGCTAACACCAGAGAAGTCACTCAGACACAGAGTAAAGAATGTTAAGCACAACTTTATTGGAAAATAAAAACAACAAGAAAGAAAGTCCCACATGCAGAGGGAACATACAGCCTCTGGAAGAAGGGGAAATGGAAGCTGGTTAAGAATGAGGAATCAATTTGGGGATAATGAATGAGAGCAGGAGTTATCTTACAACAGATGAGCAGAGGGCCCCGCAGAGGAACCCAGCAATGAGGAGAGGGAGCCAGCAGGGCAGAGCTGGCAGGGAATGTAGAGAGGAGAGGAGCTGGAGGTAGTCTGACCGGGTGGAGAGAACAGTCCAGAGAGATGAAGATGAGGAGACAGGCGAGCGCACCGGCCCGGCAGAGGAACCCAGCGATGAGGAGAGGGAGCCAGCATGGCAGAGCTGGGAGGGAACGTAGAGAGGAGAGGAGTTGGGGGGGAGTCTGACCAGGTGGAGAGAACAGTCCAGGGAGATGAAGATGAGGACACAGGCGAGTGCACCACAATCCCAGAGACGCACCGCTGAGATGGCAGCAACCTGGGGAGAAAGGAGGAAAAGGAAAACTAGGCTGAGTTCCAAGTGGCACAATTCTTAACCTAATACTAAGGCAGCAGTACCCAACGAGCCAGTGCCGAAGTGTTCACAAGCAGATCCTCTTAAGCACTGGCAGTGAAGATGCAGCAGGTGCGTCCACTCATGCAGGTGCGTTGATGACCTGCGGAGCCAGAAAACAGATGGAGAACCTCCCACAGAAAGGGAAGGGGAGTGCGCTCACCCCATCACAGTCCCCCCCCCCCAAAAGGGGCGCCTCCTGGGGTCCAACTGGGCTTGTTAGGATGAGCCCGGTGAAAGGCTCAGACCATCCCCTTGTCAAAAAAGTAAGAGCCGGGGATCCATGATCTTTCTTCCGGTCCATAGCCTTTCCAGTGGACCAGCTATTGCAAGCCCCGACGGCGGGTGTCCAAGATCCTCTGCACGGTGTAGGTGGTCTGGCTGTCAAGGATCCGGGGACAAGGAGGCGGCTTCGGGGGGGGGGGGGCAAAGGGGGCTAGCAGAGAGGGGCTTGATCTTGGACACATGGAATGTGGGGTGGATGCCGAGTGTCGGCGGCAGTTTTAAACGGACCATCACATCGTCGATGATCCTCGTGATGGGATAGGGACCCAGGAAGTGAGGTGACAGTTTTCAATGTAATCTGGTCCACCGACAGCCACATGCTCTGACTGACTGTGTACTTGGGTGCCGGGGCTCACCTGCGGTCTGCGTACTGGCGGTTCCGTTCAGCCGAGAGGAAAAGGGCAGCCCGGGTGGACCTCCATACCCAGCGGCAGCAGTGAGCGTTGTCCCCCACAGATGGGACGTGACGTTCCTCTACACCGTGGGCAGCAGGGAGGGGAGTATAGCCCATAGATGCCTTGAAGGGTGTTACTCCGGTGGCTGAAGAGAGGGCTGAGTTATGGGCGTACTCCACCCAGGTCAGATGGGAGCTCCAGGTAGTTGGGTTGCAAGAAGCCACACATCTCCAGGCAGCCTCCAAGGATTGGTTAGCACGCTCAGCCTGCGCGTTGCTCTGAGGGTGGTAACCGGAGGTGAGACTAACCGTAGTGCCCAGGGAATGACAGAAGGATTTCCAAGCTTGAGAGGTGAATTGCGGACCCCGGTCAGACACAGTGTCCAAGGGAATGCCATGCAGGCGGATGACATGGGAGATCAGAAGGTTGGCGGTTTCAGATGCGGAGGGTAATTTGGGGAGGGGCACTAAATGGATGGCTTTAGAAAAGCGGTCAATGTTGGTGAGGATGACCGTGTTGCCCTGCGAGGGAGGAAGGCCCGTGATGAAATCCATGGCAATATGTGACCAAGGGCGACTGGGAACCGGCAGGGGATGCAGGAGGTGATGAGTCCGATTTGTTTGTCACACAGACTGGGCAGGCCTTGATATAGTCCTGGATGTCCATCCGCAGTGTTGGCCACCAGAACACTCGCTGTACCAGATCGATAGTTCGTTAGATCCTGGAGTGACAGGTGAAGTGGCTGGTGTGCCCCCACTGAATGACGTCACTGTGCAGACTGAACGGGACAAACAGGTGATCGGCTGGGACCCCCTGGGGTTCGGGCTCAGTGGATTGGGCCTGCTGGACCCGCCGCTCAATCTCCCACGAGAGGGCGCCAAGAATACAAGAGGAGGGCACTATGAGCTCCGGGGAAGAAGAGGAGGATGACTGGTTGAGAGCGAACTGGCGGGAGAGAGCGTCAGGCTTTACATTCCAGGACCCTGGCTGATAAGTGATAGTGAGATTAAACCTGAGGAAAAATAAGGCCCAGTGGGTTTGCCTGAGGTTCAATCTGCAGGCCGACTTAAGCTACTCTAGATTTTTGTGGTCGGTCCACACAATGATGGGATGAGCAGCTCCCTCCAGCCAGTGCCTCCACTCCTCAAAGACCAATTTAATGGCGAGCAGCTCTCGGTCCCCTATGTCATAATTCCTCTCGGCCAGCATTAACCAGCGAAATATGCGCATGGGTGGAGCTTCTGATCAGAGGCTGAATCGGAAGCATCCACCTCAAGTATGAACTGGAGCTAGGGGTCGACCTGGGCCAAGATGGGTGTGTTGGAAAATAGGGCTGTCAATTCAGTGAAAGCCAACTCAGCTGCCTCAGACCACTCAAAAGATACATTGGTCAAGGTCAGCTGAGTGAGAGGCTGTGCAACCCTGCTGTAATTTCTCATGAACCTCCGATAGAAATTAGCAAAGCCCAAGAAGCATTGGAGCTGTTTGCGAGAGTGCGGGGTAGGCCAACTGAGCACAGCCTTCACCTTGGCCGGGTCGGCCCTCAACTCCCCTTTGGCAACAATAAAGCCCAGGAAGGAAGTGGAGCGGATGGAGAACTTGCACTTCTCAGCCTTCACAAAGAGCTGGTTCTCCAGAAGCCGCTGTAACACGGCCTGGACATGGACTGCATATTCCTCCAGCGTGCAAGAAAAAAATCAAAATATCACTGAGATAAACAAAAACGAATTGATTGACCATATTGCGGAGGACGTTGTTGATCATTTGCTGGAAGACGACCGGGACAGTATTGAGCCCAGGTGGCATCACCAGGTGCTCAAAGTGCCCCAGATGTGTTTTGAAAGCTGTCTTCCACTCCTTCCCTTTGCATATGTGGACCAAATGGTATGCGTTACGCAGGTCGAGTTTGGAAAACACC
The DNA here is from genome assembly GCA_020510985.1 of Pholidichthys leucotaenia. Lineage (NCBI taxonomy): Eukaryota > Metazoa > Chordata > Actinopteri > Cichliformes > Pholidichthyidae > Pholidichthys > Pholidichthys leucotaenia. The sequence continues at coordinate 68,460,897 of CM035849.1, read as the reverse complement.
CATGTGCGGTGAAGGAGCTCGAATGCAGAGTTAATTAGGGGCAGAGGGTATTTATCCTTGACAGTTATTGCGTAGAGCTCATGGTAATCGATATACGGACGCAGGGATCCATCCTTCTTCCCGACAAAGAAAAACTCCGCCCCAAGAGGAGCCAAAGAAGGCCAAATGAGGCCGGTGTTCAGGGAGTCCTTGATGTAGCTTTCCATCGCCTCCTTTTCCGTCCCAGAAAGACTGTAGAGCCGGCTGGATGGCAACTACACACCCAGGAGGAGGTCGATAGTACAGTCATAAGAGCGTTGTGGTGGCAACGAAAGAGCTCTTGACTTGCTAAAGACCTCCCCAAGGTCATGATAGAACTCAGGTACGAGGCTGAGGTCCAGCGGCTCCACCGGGGGGGGTGGAGGAGATCGGAAGGGACAGAGAACACGCAGCCAAACTGAGGCAGGATGCTAAACAGAAAGGGCTCCAGGAAGAAATGGAATTTTGTGCCCAACTGATGATAGGATTTTGCTTCCAGAGCCATGGATATTCCAGAACCACCGGGGAGGATGAACGAGGGAGAATAAAGAACGAAAGGAACTCCCGGTGGTTCCTGGAAAGGAGGACGGAGACCGGCTCTGTGCGCTCGATTACGGAAGCCAGGCTACAACTGGATAATGCCGCTACGTTTAGTGAGGCAGGCAATTTGGTAGTGGGTATGCCTAACTCCCATGCGAGCTGCGAAGAAATAAAGTTCTGCTCTGCCCCTGAGTCAATTAATGCTGAGACCTTCTTCTTGACCCCCGGTAACTGAATAAGCGCCGGGATAGAAAAGTTACCGGGGGTATTAATGGAATTACCACCCGCCAGACCTCCCAAGGCTACTGACGGGCCACGTCTTTTTGGCTTCAGCGGACAGGTGAAAAGTTTATGCTCCAATGAGCTGCAGTACATACATGCGCCAGCTTTCCTCCATCACTGATGCTCCTCTGGAGTCAAACGGACTCGGCCTAGCACCATAGCTTCGGAGGAGGAGTCGGGCTTGGCGGTGCTGGTAGCCGGAGGAGGTGTGTGTGAGATGGGCGGACTGGAGAAGGCCTTTTGTTCCTTCGCACACTAGCTGTTACAGTTGTCCAAACTGACAGCCTGATCAATGAACTCATCCAGAGAGGAGGGGGTCGCATAAACCACTAGGTTGTCGCAGAGGTTGGAATCCAGACCCAGGAGGAAGGCGCTGCGTAGAGCAACATCATTCCACCCGGAGTCCGCCACGGCGACCTGGAACTCCACAGAGAAATCGGGAACAGACCAATTCCGCTGTCGGAGCAACTATTAGATGGCTCATGATATTCTCCTCGCTCTCCGAATGGTCAAAGGCCCGGGAGAATTCTCAAACAAATCGCTCAAAAGTATAAAGGGGGCCCTCCGTGCTGTCGAGAACAGACTGAGCCCAATTGAGAGCTTGGTCTCGAAGCAGAATGGTCATAAAATGGATTTTAGGTGTGTTGTCCAGGTACTCCCCGCCCACCTGCCGCAGATATAGGTGTACGTGAGGCAAAACCCCCTTGCATCCCCCCCTGTGTACAGGGCAGGTGTAGAGACGGAAGTGGTTCAGCGGACAGTAGTGACCGCCGGGACAACAGGTGGAGAGGGAGAACCCGAGCGAGACATCTGGCAGAGATGATCGGTGACTGTGGTCAACTGTTGAGTAATCGTTTGCAGCTGCTCAGTGAGCACAGCCATCTGATGCTCCGTGGCGTCCAACTGGTAAAGGGTGGAGTGCTCTGCTGATGCAGCACCGCTGAGCTTAGGTCATGGCTGGCTTGTTCTGTCGTGACTGTAAGTGATAAGCTCACGTGCAGGGCAGCTAACACCAGAGGAGTCACTCAAACATGGAGTAAAGAACGTTAAACACAACTTTACTGGAAAATAAACCCAACAGGAAAGAAAAGCGGTGCATGCAGAGGGAACATACAGCCTGTGGAAGAAGGGGAAACATGAGCTGGTTAAGAATGAGGAATCAATTTGGGGATAATGAATGTTGTCGGCCGCCGTCGGTCTATGATGACCATGGAAGAGAATCCTAAACGTCTACTCTGCTGGAACAGCACCGCCTGTGGCTGAACAGGCCGATACGCGAATGGCAGTCCCTGTCACACAGGTCGCACTTGTGGGTGATCTCTGTGCTGCTGGGTCTGTGGCGGTTCTTCCTGCGGGTCCTTTTTTCATCTGCTGCAGCAGTCAGTCTCTCTTCATCCGCCTTGAGCTGTCTGGTCAGGGTGCCTCTCCATTTGGAGCGGTCCGTTGCAAGGTCCTCCCAGAACTCTGTGTTGATCTCCAGGGCCTTCATGTCTCTCTTGCAGACGTCTCTAAAGCGCAGCTGTGGGTGGCCAACATCTCTCCTGCCAGTCGCCAGTTCTCCGTAGAGGACGTCTTTGGGGATTCTGCCATCCTCCATACGGTGAACGTGGCCTAGCCAGCGGAGCCTGCACTGCCTGAGTAGAGTGAACATGGAGGGAAGGCCGGGGCGGGACAGAACTTCTGTGTTGGGCACTTTGTCCTGCCAGGGTATGTCCAGGATGTGGCGAATGCAGCGCAAGTGGAAGGAGTTCAGTCTCTTTTCCTGCCGGGCGTATGTTGTCCACGTCTCACTCCCATAGAGCAGTGTGCTGATGACGCAGGCGTTGTACACTGCCATCTTCGTCTTGACAGAGAGTTTGGGATTCTCCCACACTCGTGTGGTGAGGCGAGCGAGTGTGAAGGCTGATTTTCCAATCCTCTTGTCGATCTCTGTATCAAGGGAGAGGTTGTTGCTGATCGTGGACCCCAGGTACGTGAACTGATTCACGACCTCCAGCTCGTAGTCGTCGATGGTGATGGTTGGTGGTGCTTCCGTGCCTTGCGCCAAGACGTTAGTCTTCTTCAGGCTGATGGTAAGCCCGAAGTCCTTGCATGCCTGGGAGAAGCGGTCCATCAGGGTCTGAAGCTCCTGCTGTGTGTGGGTTGCGACTGCAGCGTCGTCTGCGAACAGCATGTCTCTGATTAGAGCCTCGCGTACTTTGGTTCTGGCTTTCAGGCGGGCGAGGTTGAAAAGCCTGCCGTCAGATCTTGTGTGCAGGTAGATTCCCTCTGTTGCTGTGCTGAAGGCATGCCTCAGGAGCATAGCAAAGAAAATCCCAAAGAGGGTTGGCGCAAGTACACAGCCCTGTTTCACTCTGCTGCGTATGTTGAATGGCTCTGAGACGTTGCCGTCGTGCTGCACTATCCCTTGCATGTTGGTGTGAAACGATTTGATGAGGCTTTGCAACTTTGGTGGGCATCCTATCTTTGGCAGGATCTTGAAAAGGCCCTCTCTGCTGACCAGATCGAACGCTTTGGTGAGGTCGATGAAGGCGACGTACAGGGGCATGTTCTGTTCTCTGCATTTCTACTGGAGTTGGCGGATGGAGAATATCATGTCTACCGTTGATCGCTCAGCGCGGAAGCCACACTGAGACTCGGGGTAGACACGTTCGGCAAGCTTCTGTTGACGAATGAGAACAACTTGTGCATAGACTTTGCCAACAACGCTGAGGAGGGAGATGCCCCTGTAGTTGTTGCAGTCGCTTCTCTCCCCTTTGTTTTTGTAGAGGGTGATGATCTTGGCGTCCCTCATGTCCTGTGGTACGGCACCTTCCTTCCAGCACTGGCAGAGGACGTCATGCAATGGCAGCAGTAGGGAGGTCTTGCAGTGCTTGATCAGGTCGGGGGGTATGCCGTCATTGCCGGGTGCCTTGCCAGCGGCCAAGCTATCAGTGGCCTTGCTGAGTTTGTCGATGGTTGGCTTGGCATCAAGTTCGTCCATGGATGGCAGGCAGTCGATGGCATCAAGGGCTGACGGTGTCACGGTGTTCTGTCTGGAGTAGAGATCGGAGTAGTGTTCCACCCATCTCTCCATCTGCTTGTTCTTTTCTGTGATCATCTCCCCAGTGGAGGATTTGAGGGGGGCCGTCTTGCTCTGAGCCGGACCAAGTGCTTTCTTGATGCCATCGTACATACCACGGATGTTCCCTGTTATGGCAACGGTTTGAATGTCTTGGCTGAGCTGAGTCCAGTACTCGTTGGCACAGCGCTGAGCAGTCTGCTGAACTTTGCTTCTCGCAGCCCTGAGAATCTGGAGATTCTTCTCGTTTGGGTACTTCTTGTACTCAGCAAGTGCTGAGCGCTTGGCATCAATGACGGGGGTCATCTCGGTCAACTTGGCATCAAACCAGTCCTGTGACTTCGAGGTCTTCCTCCCAAAGGTAGCCAAGGCTGTGCGGTGGATGGTGTTTCGCAGCTCTTCCCACTTCTGCTTTGCAGATTCTCCTTCTTGTGGTACACCAGGTTCCTTCTCAAAGGTGGAGGCAAACTGCTCAACAAGTTCTGGTTGGGCCATCTTGCTGGTGTCAATCCGTGCCTTTCCAGGCTGTCTAGCACGATGGAATTTCTTCAGCTGCAGCTTGACCTTGCAACACACCAACGAATGGTCTGAGTCGCAATCTGCATTCTGGAACGAACGGGTGATTAGCACGTTCTTCAGTGAGGTGCACCTGGTCAGGATCAAGTCCAGCTGGTGCCAGTGCTTTGAGCGCGGATGTCGCCAGGAAACCTTGTGTTGGGGCTTGGTCTTGAAGAACGAGTTTGTGATGCACAGATCGTGATATGTGCAGAACTCGAGCAGCCGCTGTCCGTTGTCGTTCATTCTGCCCACACCAAATGATCCAAGACAGGAGGGCCAGGAGTCGTGGTCAGCACCCACTCTGGCATTGAAGTCTCCAAGGAGAATGAGTTGTTCAGATTTGGGGATGATCCTGACAGTTGTTGCGAGATTCTCGTAGAACTCGTCTTTTGCCTCTGGTGTGGCTGTCAGTGTTGGGGCATACACACTGACGAGGGTGACTGGGCCTTGAGTGGTGTTGAGGCGGAGGGTGAGGAGTCATGCAGAGCCATTGCTGCCCGGTTCCACCATCTTCAGCAAGGTGTTCTTCACTGCGAAGCCCACTCCGTGTTCCCTGTGTTCGTCACTGCCCTTTCCCTGCCAGTAGAACGTGTAGTCCTTCTCTCTCAGTGTGCCTGCGTCAGCCAACCGTGTTTCCTGGAGAGTGGCAATATCCACTCCCAGTCTCTTTAGCTCATTATAGATGATGGCAGCTTCCTGGTGTCGTTGATGTCCTTGAGGTTAGCAGCGAGTCCTGTCATCATAGTGTGGACATTCCAAGTTCCCAGTTTTAGAGTTGGTCTCTTTTGTTTTTTTGTCTTGCCTGGTGCGAAGGTTCTCAGCCTGCTGTTCGGACTTCTCCTCATCCCCATGCACCCAATGAGGAAAGCAAGCTGTGGCGGGACAACACCTTATTGGCTGGGGGCTGCCCAGCTTGAGGCGGGCGGTAGCTGTCCAGTGAGATCCGCTGATCCCTCCCACCGTCGGGAACAACCCCTGGCGCCGCGCTCTACGCCAATTGAGCGGTGGCTTATAACCGGTAACTGTCATTCCCCGTGTTTTGTCTACGCCAAAGGCGAAGCTGGAGTGTCCTCTCCAGTGATCCGGTGTTCTACCTTCCAGTGTTGGGCGTTGGTAGGATTCAAGCCTGGGCAGGAAGATATGGAGGACAAGATGTTTCCCATGCAGCATGTCCCCCCTCTCCACGTCACTGATGAATCCAAAGGAACAGCAGGGCTGCTACAGTTTGGTACCAGCGCCGTCGCAGGAGCTGCCAGAATGATGTTGAGCACAACAGAGAACTGCCTTAGGGGCTCCGACTCCGGATTTTTCCTCAGGGTTGACTCCCGAAGCCTTTTTTATGACCGGGTGTGCCGCAAGGCAGCGGAGGTTTGAAATCAGGGTTTACCTTCCCCTAGATGGGCTACCTTCCCAGGTTGACGAGCCACCATCGCCCCGAAGCATCTGGTTTTAAGGCGCCAGAGATCCGCCCTCGCCCCTTCTCCTATTAGTAAAAGCAGTTCCGCCGGGCTTAGAGACTAAACCACACGGGCAGGCTAGGAGTTGGACTTAGTTGTCAGAGGCTTTTCGAGACGCACGCCGTAAGGAGCATTTTATGAGCACTGGGAGCTTAATCCCAGTGCCGATCCTGGCTATGACAACCTTGGAACCATTGACAACCTTGGAACCATGAGAGCAGGAGTTATCTTACAACAGATGAGCGGCGGGTCTGGCAGAGGAACCCAGCGATGAGGAGAGGGAGCCAGCAGGGCAGAGCTGGCAGGGAACGTAGAGAGGAGAGGAGCTGGGGGGAGTCTGACCAGGTGGCGAGAACAGTCCAGGGAGATGAAGATGAGGAGATAGGCAAGCGCCCCACAATCCCGGAGACACACCGCTGAGATGGCAGCAACCCGGGGAGAGAGGAGGAAAAGGAAAATTAGGCTGAGTTCCAAGTGGCACAGTTCTTAACCTAATACTAAGGCAGCAGTACCCAACAAGCCAGTGCCGAAGTGTTCAGAGGCAGATCCTCTTAAGCACTGGCAGTGAAGAGGCAGCAGGTGCGGCCACTCACACAGATGCGTTGATGACCTGCGGAGCCAGAAAGCAGATGGAGAACCTTTCCATTTTTGTCTTTAATAAGAACAAAAGGTAAATAATTAAAAGAAGACAAAATGAACCTACTTGAGCTAGATGGAGACCCTCCCACAGAAAGGGAGGGGGAGCGCGCTCGCCCGATCATCACACAATGCCCTTCTGACGACAGACCTCCTTTCTCCTGAACAAAAGCAGATCATCATGAAATGCCCCATAATAGTGATGCACATGAGATTGTGCCCCGCCACACCTCTTTGAAATGAGCCTCCATCTATTATTATTACTATTAATACTATTACTATTTACATATTTATTCCATCTAGCTACAGTGCTCCGCACTGTGTGCGTTTATATATTTACATATTTATTCCATCTAGCTACAGTGCTCCGCACTGTGTGTTTATATACTCATACATTTATTCCATCTAGCTACAATGCTCCATACTGTGTGTGTTTATATATTTACATATTTATTCCATCTAGCTACAATGCTCCGCACTGTGTGTCTATATATTTATATTTATATGTACATATGTATACTCGCTGCTCTTGTTTTTTTTTCTTGTCTTCTGGTTGTTGCTCTGAGTGTTGCTATCCCTGTGCTGTTGCAATCCTGGAATTTCCCCATTGTGGGACTAATAAAGGCTTATCTTATCTTATCTTATCTCTCAGCGCAAAGCGGGACACACCGTCTACTGGTAATTAGATGGCATGATGCAAAGCGTAAAAAACAGACAATGCACTGACAGAAACTAAGAAAAACACTGGTGTACGGCGGGACGTCTGCTGCAAACGTCCGCCGTTGACCGTCAAAATAGGGCCCTATGTGTTTTTGCCAATCAGAGAGAGACAGAGAACATGCAAAAACAGGAAAACATGCCTATATGATAAACAAAAGTGTTTAGTATGGTGGGCACTTTAAGGGTCTCAAAATTCTTCAACACAGCGAAGCCCATGATATGATAATAATTCAATAATCCCATGTTAGTAAGCACTTGGCAACAGAGGGAGGAAGAACTCCATCTTGAGAGACCTTCAGCAGAACCAGGCTCAGATGTGAAAGGAACAAATAAGCCTTGGAAAAAAGATCAAAAACTCTCAATCTCTTCATGCTGTCACTTATCACTGGCCCTTTTATCTTGATGTATAAAAACATTTCCATATGAAATTTGCATCAAAGGCAATCTTCAGACTCATTCTAGCTTAGTGAAGGTTTTTGATGATTACCCTCAACCTTTAAAAGGATTTGTCATTTAGACAGAAAGCCTGCAAGAAGCACGGCTGAGCAAACTCCACACTGGGGAATGTGTTGTTTTTGGCCATGAGCCACTGGCAGTAATAAGTAATGGGTTCCAAGTTTTTCATGCAATTTACAAACCAAATATTTTCTGATGATTGATCTTTGATTACGATGTACATCAGTAGGTTTTGTAGCTCGTAGCTGTTGTTAGTTGCTTTTCATTTCTTCTTAAACCACCGGCTTAATTGGGAGATTAAAAAAATGTAAACATAATTATCTTCCACTAGTAGGTGTTAGTCTAACAAAAGTGTTGCAATTAGAAAACAAGCATGCCCTAAATTTGATGAGCTGTAGCCACTGTGTGTAAACATAACAAACATCAGTGGTGTGTGATTGTAGAAAAACACCATAAAACCAGTAAACTAAAATAAATCTATTCTACTGCCACTGAATGTTGATTGTAAAAATTGAGATAAATGGTAATAATAAACATTCAGGAGCTGGTGAGAAAATGGGGTTTGTATTCTGAATTTCCAAAGGATTATAGTTTTATGATAAAGAATTTCTGACATTTCCTGAAGCTACGTTAAGGTCACCAGCCAAAGTGAGTAAAATCTGAGTTTTTACCCTAATGTTAAACAGATATGACTTTTTTTTATGGCTGTCCAAATGGACAAATCAGACCCCCCCCCCCCTCAAAAAAAAAATGTAAATCTTATTCCCTTTCATATGTGGTTCTACCCTGGATATATAACCAATATGTAGTGATGCAACTTGAATGAGAACAATCAGATTGAAATGCATGAAACGTTTTACCTCATTGCATGAACAGGGTGATTGATTTTGCTTAGCGCCATAAACTGTAACTAAAGATGAATGACATACAGTCATGAAAAAATTAGGATACCCCATTAAATATTCAGTTCTTTATTCAGAAATGTTCACATATATATGTCTAACCTTGTTTTTGTTTTTATTTGCATTTTTTTAACATTTATTTTAGCCATTTTAAGTGGGAATGAATGTAGGGGTGTCCTAAAAAAGATGGGGGGTATCCTAACTTATTCCTCACTATTTGTTTAGAATTATATTTTACAGAAAATTTTGGGGAAAAAAGTCTTTAATTCATTTTTAATTGTTTAGTTGTATTACGTGAATCTCCCAGTATTTTAAACACTGATATTAAATCTCCATATGTCCAAATATGTTTAAAAAAAAACACACACAGGCTATCACAGGGTATCCTAATTTTTTCACATGACTGTAAGACCTTTTATAAAGCCTCCGCATCTAGATTGCCCTCTAATGGCTGGTTGCAATAAGACAATGAGCTCCTCCTCCATCCATTTCTGTGTGTGGCATTTTTCCCAATCTGAAAACTAAAAATGCTCATTGAAAACATTGTACCAAAAGATGTTTTAATGCTATAGGTAGCTCTTATCCTGCTAATCCAAGTTCAGTTGTTTGTTTTTCAGATAAGTTGTTTGGTTTTAGTTTGTTATTTCAAATGTGGGTGTGGCTACTACTGAACATGGTCATGATTGAGGGAGCTGCCTATAGGCTGCTCCACTTTCTGGTCATTACTGCTCAGACTGCAAATGACACCACCAACACAAGATGGCAATGGCTAAAAATGGAGAAGTAAGGCTTCCGTTTTCTTTTACAATGGAGGTAAATGACAGCATACTGTCCATATTCAGACCAAGAGTGGTCCAGTAGATTCCCATGAAAGAGTTACATCAAGGACCCAATGTACTCAAAAGAATCAGATGGGTCTGCCTTCCAGTGGACTGACCACCTGCAAAAGGGATCATGGGGATCATGGTGCTGTGTCAACGGGACGGCACTCTAAGCCACTCTGCTTGGACTGCTGCCTCCATGACCCAGATCCCGGATAAGCGGTAGAAGATGGATGGATGTCCATATTCATATACAGCCTGGGGTCAACACCATTGCTAGCATTCATGGTAGCAGTTGCTACTAAAACAGCTAAGGTGCAGCAAAGTGTTTTCTTCCTTCTTTTGAATCTCATCACATTCAGCTGGCTAACTGCTTGCCGTCCTCCGCTAACATGCACACACATATTACGTTAGGCTGTGTGTCCACAGAGAGCATTTTTCCCCCATTGGGAACCATCTATTTTCTGTTCATTTTCTGTATAGTTCAGCGTTTACTGCACTCAGTGCCCTGGTGGGAAAACGGCATTTCAGGGGATGGAAAAAGTTGTGTCAGGCAAGAACGCTTTCTCTGCTTATTGGTTCGCCATCTGCGTGCCACGGTAACAAGAAGTGTAAATACGGAAGTAGACCCTGTGTTGATGACAATGTGTTTCTGTGGTTGGGAGAAATGATGGAGGGTAACACGTTCTGGTGAATGTTTAATTGTACTTCCATTTACCACATCAGAAAAAAACCCCTCAGTTTAAAACAGTTTGAAAATGAAGTGAAACTACAGATTAAGAACAATATGTTGAGACACTAGAGTCACTAAAGGAACATACTGAGACAACACAAGAGGTAGTGTGCATTAATTCTCCCAAACTGTGACATGCTCATCAGCAGAGTATATTTCCTACAATACATCAGGAATGTAATTTATAACTTTTGGTTCCATTTTAGTTTGGTGTGATTTCTCATCTGGAGGTTTGCACCGAAATTCGCCAGATAATTTGGATGAAGACTACCTCTTTTTGGGGGTCTCATCAGGTTTATTTGGTGCGCACCAGAGGAAAAGAAATGACTAAAGGAGAAAAAGAATAATAGTTTGAATCAAATGGACTGCAGCTTATAGCTGCGAAAGCACCCTTAGGCATGTGTCTCACAGAGGGGTGAATACTGAGGAATGTTCATGAACATTGCGATTGTTGGGGATTCATTAGGGTTTGTAAAATTTTGATTTTCAAAATTTATTTGTGACAAGAAAAACTGGTTGCAGCCATAAAAACTATTGGCAAACTGTTGCACAACCTTTTACGAACCCTGACGAAACCCCAACAATGTCAGAATTTGTGAACTTTCCTCAGCATTCGCCGCTCCGTGAGGTACATGCTTTAAATCTGTGAGGAAAAAGCCCCAGCTTCATGGACTGAGGTCACAATTTTAGGAGAATTGAATAAAACTCCCTGCTTTACTTTACAAGGTGAAGCTCTACAGTCATTTTCATTAAATTATGTTGTCTGAGTTGAGAAATAACACCACCGTTTGTGCAGCAGTCTGAGGCACACAGGCAGTCTCCAGAATGCAGCTAGAGAGAAAATATCATATGTGAAATATCCATTGACTTCACATTCAGTCTATTGTTGCTGAAATAGCTTGACACATTATGGGAGGCTGTTGATCATATTGTCACAAATCTTTGAAAAATCTTTGAAAAAAGTGCCAAAGTTGTAAGTTTTAAGAAAAAAATGGTAGAAGCACAAATCTAAATGAAGTTGTTGCTGAAGTTGTTAATGAGTATTTGTGTTACCTAAAGAATTGCTAAAATGAAAAACAGAACTAGCTAAAAACTACAGTTATGTGGGTGTTAAAATCAGTTTCTTCATCTCCTCTCACTGCTGTGTTGATCTCTGAATCGTCCTTGCTGCGGTTTGGTCGTTGAGCCCTCTGTGGCTTCTTGGTTTTTGAGGCCTAAACTTAAATAAACAATTCTCCCCTGCGATTTCATGGCCAGCCTGGTTTAGATCACGTCAAATTTTTTGAATCTGCATGTCAGGACTGAAATGATTTTCCTCCTGAAGCCGTGGGCAGCAATCTTTCAAGATCAATTAGCTCTCCGACATATGTTTCACATAAGCATTTCACATTTTCAATTACCGTCTGTTATTTTAATGAGTAGAACAGATGCATCTCGATGCCAAACACAGAATCTGGATGTTTACTTCAGTGTTTATTTCCTGCATGTGTGACATTGCAGCAACAGACAGTAATTCAAGGCAAAACAACAAAGATGAGTGTAAAATGAACAAGTTGGACACATGTGCCTCACGTCATTCCTGTGCCAACGACAAAACTGAACAGAACTTGAATGTTCTGATTCTGTGAGCAAGAAGGCTTTTACAGTTCCTGGCTTTATGTCGGCCTTCGACTGAATTTGCTGGGTAATGAAATTTAACTTGGCTTATGGATGATTGGTGTTGCCATCTTTTGAATATGGCAAAATTTTCCTGCCAGTTAAAAAATAAAAAAGCAGCCTAGATTTTCTCTTTTTTTTCTTATAAGCTCCTGTCTACATTTGATGGAAATGTACCACTCAGTTATGTGCCCCTATTTTTTTTATGTCTATTTCTCTAATCATGGTGAGATTCATGGCAGGGATGGAGGTGGGCGTACACTCTGAAAAAGTGGCTGAAACAAAAACCAGAAGGCTGTTGACCTTTGAGCTCTCGAGTCAATCAGTCATTGGAACTCAAAATGCATCATGACCTTGGCACTGGAGGACTTGCCTTAAATCTGAACACCTTTAAGCAGTCAAATATTTAAAACGAGTGTTTCTGTTTCTGTGTGTGTTTTTTTTTAAAGAAGCTTCACGTTGTTCCAGATCTGATGGGAGACAACGCTGGGTGTTTTTTAAAAGAGTGGAACTTTGTCAAGATTTCTGTAAGTCATTGTTTTAAAAAAACAAAATGTCAGTTTAAATCCTCAGTATGACTGTTATACAGTATATTTACTGGCGAAGTTTTCTTTTTTTTCTGTTTTAAGGTCAGTCAGTCTTGCCTGTCTGAAATGGAGGCCATGCTTGTTGCTTTAGAGGCAGAAACACAAGTTCTTCTCCACCCTGTGGTCATCATCTGGGTGAGTAATCCAGCTTGTTATAGGTACATAATGCAAATTTGAAATGTGGATGAAGACCCCGCAAGGATCACCTAAACAACCGATTAGAACCTAGATCGCAGAAAATTTTGAAAACTTCCTTTAGTGTGAAGGCAATCATGATGTTACTACACTTTTTTTCCTGTTATTTTCTATATCCCTAAGATGCTCTCCACCAATCTCTATATGTCAATTCAATTCAATTCAATTCAATTCAATTCAACTTTATTTATATAGCGCCATTTCACAACAACAGTCATCTCATAGCACTATCAACTGTAGGGAGGACCCCCACAGTTGCAGAAAGACCCCAGCAATCAAGCGATCCCCTGTGAGCAAGCACTTGGCGACGGTGGAGAGGAAAAACTCCCTTTTAACAGGAAGAAACCTCCAGCAGAACCAGGCTCAGGGAGGGGCAGTCATCTGCTGCGACTGGCTGGGGGGTGAGGGGATAGAGAAGAAGAAAAGAACAGACATGTAGAGAGCAAACAGCACGATGGGGACTCAATCTATGGGAGAGAACAAACAAATGTTAATGACCAGCAAAAAAAAAATATTTCATAGAGAGTGAGGAAAGGAGTGAGGCCCAGTGCATTACTGGAGGTCCCCCGGCTGACTAAACCTATTAGCAGCATAACTAAGGGAGGGTTCAGAAAACACATGATCCCTCCCTAATTGTAGGCTATATCAAAAAGGTAGGTTTTAGCCCTATTCTTAAAAACAGAGATCGAGTCTGACTCCCGAATCCAGATTGGCAGCTGATTCCACAGGAGAGGAGCTTGATAACTGAAGGCTCTGCCTCCCATTGTACTTTTGGAGATTCTAGGTATTACAAGTAAACCTGCATTTTGGGAGCGTAGTGCTCTGTTAGGATGATACGGTAGTATCAGATCTTTTAAATAAAAAGGAGCCTGATTGTTTAGAGCTTTGTAAGTAAGAAGAAGGATTTTAAACTTAATTCTAAACTCTATGGGAAGCCAATGAAGGGAGGCCAGAACCGGAGAGATATGATCTCTCTTTCTAGTACCTGTTAAAACTCTTGCTGCAGCATTTTGGATCAGCTGAAGACTTTTTAAAGATGTTTTAGGACAACCTGATAATAAAGAATTACAATAATCTAATCTCGAGCTAACAAAAGCGTGGATCAGCTTCTCAGCATCACTCTGAGACAAGATGCTCCTAATCTTGGCAATATTACGCAAATGATAGAAGGCAGTCTTAGAAACAAATTTAATATGTGAATTGAAGGACAAATCCTGATCAAAAATAACTCCAAGGTTCCTCACAGAGCTATTAAGAGAAAGAGTAACTGCATCCAAACTGAAAGTTTGATTTGGAAAGGAATTTCTAAGGTTTTTTGGACCAACAAGAATGACTTCAGTCTTATCTGAATTTAATAGCAGGAAATTACAAGTCATCCAAACTTTGATTTCCTTAAGACAGGCTTCTAACTTGGCTAATTGATTAGTATCATCTGGCTTCATTGACAGGTATAATTGTGTGTCATCTGCATAACAGTGAAAATGTATACAGTGCTTTCTAATAATGTTGCCTAACGGAAGCATATATAAACTAAAAAGAGTAGGGCCAAGCACAGATCCCTGTGGAACTCCATGACTAAGCTTTGAGCTGAGAGAAAACTCATCATTTACATGAACAAACTGGAACCTATCAGATAAATAAGATCTAAACCACTGCAACGAAGTTCCATTAAGTCCAACATAGTGTTCTAATCTATCAAGTAGAATATTATGATCAATAGTATCAAAAGCTGCACTAAGATCTAAAAGGACAAGTACAGAAACTAGTCCATTATCAGATGCAATGAGGAGGTCGTTAGTGACCTTCGCTAAGGCTGTTTCAGTGCTATGATGGATTCTAAACCCAGATTGAAACTCCTCAAATAAACCATTTCCCTGCAGGTGGTCAAATAATTGCATAGCAACAACTCTTTCTAAGATTTTTGAAATGAAAGGGAGATTAGAGATTGGTCTATAGTTAGCTAAAGCTCCTGGATCTAGCGTTGGCTTTTTGAGTAAGGGTTTAATTACAGCCGTTTTAAAAGCCTGCGGTACATGGCCTAAAGTTAATGAAGAATTGATTATATGAAGAATAAAGCTACCAATAAGTGGGAAGACTTCTTTAAATAACCTGGTAGGAATAGGGTCTAAAAGACAAGTTGAAGGTTTGGATGAGGAAACTATTTTGTCTAACTCACAAAGGTCGATTGGAGTAAACTCATCAAGACAGACATCAATAGAAGGAGTTGTAGTAGTTACAGTATTTAAGTTAACTGTGGGAAGAATCTGATTGATTTTATCTCTGATGGATGAAATTTTATTATTGAAAAAGTTCATAAAGTCCTGACTAGTAAGCTCTAAGGGGATGCTAGGATTGACAGAGTCCTGACTCTTTGTCAACCTGGCTACAGTACTGAAAAGAAACCTGGGATTATTCTTGTTCTCTTCTATTAATGCAGAGTAATAACTCGTTCTAGCTTTTCTAAGAGATTTTTTATAAATTAAAAGATGATTTCTCCAAGCTAAATAGATTTCATCTAAATTAGTAGAGCGCCATTTTCTTTCTAATTGACGAGTCTTCTGTTTTAAGCTACGAGTTTCTGTGTTGACAGCAGCAAGTGTCCTTGACAATACTAGCACATACACTCTCAATCACATCACTCTCCAGACATCACCTCCTCACAGCTATGCACGAGATGATCACACCACATCATCATCATCATCATCATCATCGCAGTCTCTCGGGGGTGACAATGACTGGTTCATTCAAGTCTAATCAGATTCCTCCACATAGCTCTGTCCTTCATCTTCCATTGCCAGGAACTCCTGACATTGTTAACCTGGGCGACGTCCGAGCCGGTATGAGTTGCTTTCTGACTGACCATTTCATGAAACTGCTTACAAGGTATTTGAGTATTGCTAGCTTTTGCTGGACTGGTGGCACACTAACATTAAAACATTAATCAGCATGGTCAGTCCTGCTTCAAATTCTTGATGACCAAGCCACGCTGGCACATGTGGGCCCCACAACTTTGATACAGTGCCACCATTGTCCCTACGCTCCACCCACAACCCTGATATGATGCTACCACAATCATTAATGTAGCGATTTTTGGGTTTCATCAGGGTTCGTAAAAGTTGCCAAACAGGTCACAAACAGCTTTTAAGATCCCAAACAATTTTTTCTACTCGCCAAAAAATTTTGAAAACCAATTTTTTTTTTTTGGGGGGGGGGGGGGGGGGGCAAATGTATTTTTCTTAAAACAGTTGCAAAAGTTGGTTGTAAACAGCTATAACATGTTTGCAAACAGTTGTAACATGTGTTGCTAAAGTTCTTTTTGGTTCACCAAGTAGTTGACACTTGCAGCTGTTTAAGAACCTTTATAAGACAACTGTTGGTGACCTTAAAAACTGTGTGTGAACTGTCTTGCAACTTTTTACGAACACTGACCAAACCCAAAAAGTGCAGTGTTCCTGAACACTCCTCAGCATTTGCTGTTCCGTAAGATCCTAAATTGATTTTAGCCAACATTCATCAGAAAAGTTGGCGAATCCAAGAATTGCTATACTCCTCAACATTTGACACTCTGTGAGATACTACCCTAACCACCATGACCTTGCTACAGAAGTTTTGTACATGCTCAAAACTCTCCATGCTCTGTCATGCGGAATGTGAATCTCAGTATGTTCTTAATAAGAGTAGTGGAACCTGAGGAGGAGCTGAAGGAGAAGAACTGCCACAATCAGCCCAACAGACCAACCTGAAAACAATGAAACTGGAACAGTATGGAAAGAAATCCACCTTGGTGTCTCAAGCAGAACATTATCATAAAATATGATTGGAAACCAAGAGTCCGGCCGTTGGTCGAACCTTGGATTCAGGAGGAGCAATGTGGTTTTCGTCCTTGTGGCACATCGGACCAGCTCTTTACCCTCTCATGAATCCTCAATAGTTCATGGGAGTTTGCCCAACCAATCTACATGTGTTTTGTGGACTTGGAGAAGGCATTCAGCTGCATCCCTCGTGGTTTCCTGTGGGGGGTGATGTGGGAATATGGGGTATCGGGCTCGTTGCTATGAGCTAGCCGGTCACTATATGATCATTATGAGAGTTTGGTTCATATTACCAACACTCAGTCGGACTCATTTCCAGTGAGAGTTGGACTCCGCCAGGGTTGCCCTTTGTCACGATCCTGTTCATAATATTTATGGGCAGGATTTCTAGGTACAGCCAAGGAACAGAGGGTTTCATGTTTGATGACCACAGGATCTCATCTCTGCTGTTTGCAGATGATGTTGTCCTGTTGGCTTCATCGAGCAATGACCTACAGGTCTTGCTGGGATGGTTTGGAACTGAGTCTGAGTCTGAGGCGGCTGGGATGAGAATTAGCACTTCAAATCCGAGTCCATGGTCCTCAGCCAAAAAAGGGTGGATTGTCCTGTCTGGTTTGGGGACAAGGTCTTGCCCCTTGAGATCTCATTCACGAGTGAGGGGGAAATGGAGCAGGAGGTTGACAGACCGATCGAAGTAGCAACTGCAGTGATGTGAATGTTGTACCAGTCTGCTGTGGTAAAGAGGGAGCTGTGCTCTAAAGCAAAGCTGTTACTTTAATGCTCAGTCTACATTCCTACCCTCACCTATGGCCAAAAACTTTGGGTAATGACTGGAAAAAATGAGGTTGCGGATACAAGTGGCTGAAATGAGGTTTCTCCGTAAGACTGCTGGATTTACCCTTAGCGATAGGGTGATGAGCTCAGTCATCCAGGAGAGGCTCAGAGTAGAACCACTGCTCCTCCACTTCGAAAGGAGCCAGTTGAGGTGGTTTGGGCTTCTGATCAGGATGCCTCCTGAACGCCTCCCACTTGAGGTGTTCCGGGCATGTCCCACTGGGAGGAGACCCCGGGGGAGACCCAGGACACACTGGAGAAACTACATCTCCCAGCTGGCATGGGAACGCCTTGGTATCCTCTCTGAAGAGCTGGAGCAGATGACTGGGGAGAGGGAAGTCTAGGATTCTCTGCTTGAACTGCTGCCTCTGTAACCCGGATCTCTGGAAAAGCGGTAGAAGATGGATGGATGGATGGCTGAAGGGATGGAAAGAATTTAGAGCATCTATCGCTGGTAAACAAAGGAGTCTAGAGCTGAGAAACAAAATTAGAACCATTAACCTCTTGCACTCCGTTGTACCACGGGCAGGCAAGTCTCTGCGTCCCAGAACGCACGCGCTCTAGGACGCACGATGGAGCTGCATCCAAGCGCGCACTGAAAATAAAAGCTGCATTTCCGTTCTTCCACTGCAGACACAGCCGCGAACAGATTAGTTCATCTAATTGACCTCTCATTCGACTAATAAGAGCCTTGAATTGGGTTTCTGAAACCTTGAAGAACCAATGACTGAAAACCTAGCAAGAAGGACCCGCCTACCAAAGCTGTGAATGCAGCGAGCCAATTGAAGCAGAGAAGTTCGCGAGCTGTTTTTTGTAAGGCTGGGTGAAGACAGACTGCTGCAGCAGATAAAAAATGGATCCGCAGGAAGAACCGTCACAGACCCAGCAGCACGGAGACCACCCGCAAGTGCTACCTGTGTGACAGGGACAGCCATTCACGCATCGACCTCTTCAGTCACAGGCGGTGCTTTTTTTTTTTTTTTATTCGAGCAGAATAGACGTTTAGGATTCTCTTCCATGGTCATCATAGACCGACGGAGGCCGACGGCGAAGGTCGTAAATCATTCGCCAAAACCGCAATCATGGAATTATGTTTTGACCGGGTCGCGAGACCAGAACCATGAGCGGACCAGCGTCGCGTTCGTCTGACAATGAGGAAGAGAAGTTCACCAGGACACTGCTGCTGTGAAGAGGTAAGGTGTTATAAGCTAAATTATTCTTTATCCCTGAAAATTGTAATCAAAAATGACTTTTGACCGATCGGTAAATTACAACTGTGCGGCGCACGAAGTCCGAAGTTCGTGCGCCGCGGTACACGGGTCGTGCGCCGCGTCCAGACCGTGAACGCCGCCCTCCCCCGCTACTCTTCTGTAGCGAGGGGGGGGGAGCCGCGGTGACTGCGCCGCTGTCGCCACATGACTATTCCGTCATGTAGCGATGGCCGATGTCCGTCCTCTGTAGCGAGGGGGGGGGGAAAACCCCCCCACACATGCACACACACAGCCCTGAGTGTCACCTTTCATTAGAGTCCAAGATGAAGCTTCTATATTGAATCATTCAAAAGTTACAGACGTTTTTCCAAACTGTGCCATTTGGCACAATTTGGCACAGTTCCAAAACGCCTGGGAACTACCTGAGGAAAAAGCTGTGTAATATATTCATTTTTTGTGGTATTGTTACAAAATTTTGACCTCAGCTGGATAACACTTGGTTCTACATTTCTGTTGCATTTTCCAGCCCGGATCTGAAGCTGTGTGTTATTTGCAAGCATTTGTATCCAAAAAAACACCCAGGCCAAATTTATTTTCTTCAAGTTCAGTATGTTTAGATGACTGTAACTCAGTGGCCGGAGCACTTAGAGAGATTATGACTGTTTTGCCAAAAAATTCAAAGTGTTTTCTTTTAAATGAGACCAACCCCATGAAGATGCTACAAAGGGTTGAAGAACAGCTTTGGATTTAATTTGGGCATGTTATTTTTTGGTGTTTTTAGGGAAATTGACCGGAGTGCAAGGGGTTAATAGGAACTACAGTGGTGTGAAAAAGTGTTTGCCCCTTCCTGATTTCAGTTTTTTGTATGTTTGTCACACTCAAATGTTTCAGATCATCAAACAAATTTAATTAGACAAAGATAACACAAGTAAACACAAAATGCAGTTTTTAAATGAAGGTGTTTATTATTAAAGGTAAAAAAAAATCCAAACCTACATGGCCCTGTGTGAAAAAGTGATTGCCCCTTCCCCTGTTAAAAACATAAATGAACTGTGGTTTATCACACCTTTGGAAAGCTGAGTTCAATTTCTCGAGCCACACCCAAGCCTGATTACTGCCACCTCTGTTCTCAATCAAGAAATCACTTAAATAGGACCTGCCTGACAAAGGGAAGTAGACCAAAAGATCCTCAAAAGCTAGACATCATGCTGCGATCCATTGAAATTCAGGAACAAATGAGAAACTAAGTAATTGAGATCTATCAGTCTGGAAAAGGTTATAAAGCTATTTCTAAAGCTTTGAGACTCCAGCGAACCACATTGAGCGCCATTATCCACAAATGGCAAAAACATGGAACAGTGGTGAACCTTCCCAGGAGTGACCAGAAAAAAAATTACCCCAAGAGTGCAGCGACGACTCATCCAAGAGGTCACAAAAGACCCCACAACAACATCCAAAGAACTGCAGTCCTCACTGGCCTTAGTTAAGGTCAGTGTTCATGACGCCACCATAAGAAAGAGACTGGGCAAAAATGGCTAGCATGGCAGAGTTCCAAGACGAAAACCACTGCTGAGCAAAAAGAACATAAAGGCTCCTCTCAGTTTTGCCAGAAAACATCTTGATGATCCCCAAGACTTTTGGGAAAATACTCGATGGACTGATGAGACAAAAGTTGAACTTTTTGGAAAGTGTGTGTCCCATTACATCTGGTGTAAAAGTAACACAGCATTTCAGAAAAGGAACATCATACCAACGGTAAAATGTGGTGGTGGTAGTGTGATGGTCTGGGGCTATTTTGCTGCTTCAGGACCTGGAAGACTTGCTGTGGTAAATGGAACCTTGAATTCTGCTGTCTACCAAAAAATCCTGAAGGAGAATGTCCGGCCATCTGTTCGTGACCTCAAGCTGAAGCGGACTTGGATTCTGCAGCAGGACAGTGATCCAAAACACACCAGCAAGTCCAGCTCTGAATGGCTTAAGAAAAACAAAATGAAGACTTTGAAGTGGCCTAGTCAAAGTCCTGACTTGAATCCAATTGAGATGCTGTGGTATGACCTTAAAAAGGCGGTTCATGCTTGAAAACCCTCCAATGTGGCTGTATTACAACAATTCTGCAAAGATGAGTGGGCCAAAATTCCTCCACAGCTCTGTAAAAGACTCATTGCCAGTTATTGCAAACACTTCATTGCAGTTGTTGCTGCTAAGGGTGGCCCAAGCAGTTATTAGGTTTAGGGGGCAATCACGTTTTCACACAGGGCCATGCAAATCGGATCGCTGCATGGTCATGTTAACACCCAAGTATGTCCCCCTTGTGGTTCCAAGGTTGTCATAGCCAGGAGCGGTACTGGGGTTAAGCTCCCAGTGCTCATAAAATGCTCCTTATGGCGTGCGTCTCGAAAAGCCTCCGACAACTAAGTCCAACTCCTAGCCTGCCCGTGTGGTTTAGTCTCTAAGCCCGGCGGAACTGCTTTTACTAATAGGAGAAGGGGCGAGGGCGGATCTCTGGCGCCTTAAAACCAGATGCTTCGGGTAGATGTTGGCTCGTCAACCTGGGAAGGTAGCCCATCTAGGGGAAGGTAAACCCTGATTTCAAACCTCCGCTGCCTTGCGGCACACCCGGTCACGGGAAAGGCTTCGGGAGTCAACCCTCAGGAAAAATCCGGAGTCGGAGCCCCTAAGGCAGTTCTATGTTGTGCTCAGCATCGTTCTGGCAGCTCCTGCGACGGCGCTGGTGCCAAACTGTAGCAGCCCTGCTGTTCCTTTGGATTCACCAGTGACGTGGAGAGGGGGGACATGCTGCATGGGCAACATCTTGTCCTCCATATCTTCCTGCCCAGGCTTGAATCCTACCAACGCCCAACGCTGGAAGGTAGAACACCGGATCACTGGAGAGGACACTCCAGCTTCGCCTTTGGCGTAGACAAAACACGGGGAGTGACAGTTACCGGTTATAAGCCACCACTCAATTGGCGTAGAGCACGGCGCCAGGGGTTGATCCCGACGGTGGGAGGGATCAGCGGATCTCACTGGACAACTACCGCCCACCTCAACCTGGGCAGCCCCCAGCCAATAAGGTGTTGTCCCGCCATAGCTTGCTTTCCTCATTGGGTGCATGGGGATGAGGAGAAGTCCGAATGGCAGGCTGAGAACCTTCGCACCAGGCAAGACAAAAAAACAAAAGAGACCAACTCTAAAACTGGGAACTTGGAACGCCCGCACTATGATGACAGGACTCGCTGCTAACCTCAAGGACATCAACAACACCAGGAAGACTGCCATCATCAATAATGAGCTGAAGAGACTGGGAGTGGATATCGCCACTCTCCAGGAGACACGGTTGGCTGACGCAGGCACACTGAGAGAGAAGGACTACACGTTCTACTGGCAGGGAAAGGGCAGTGACGAGCACAGGGAACACGGAGTTGGCTTCGCAGTGAAGAACACCTTGCTGAAGATGGTGGAACCGGGCAGCAATGGCTCTGCACAACTCCTCACCCTCTGCCTGAACACCACTCAAGGCCCAGTCACCCTCATCAGTGTGTATGCCCCAACACTGACAGCCACACCAAAGGCAAAAGACGAGTTCTATGAGAATCTCGCAACAACTGTCAGGATCATCCCCAACTCTGAACAACTCATTCTCCTTGGAGACTTCAATGCCAGAGTGGGTGCTGACCACGACTCCTGGCCCTCCTGTCTTGGACCATTTAGCGTGGGCAGAATGAACGACAACGGACAGCAGCTGCTTGAGTTCTGCACATATCATGATCTGTGCATCACAAACTCGTTCTTCAAGACCAAGCCCCAACACAAGGTTTCCTGGCGACATCCGCGCTCAAAGCACTGGCACCAGCTGGACTTGATCCTGACCAGGCGCACCTCACTGAAGAACGTGCTAATCACCCGTTCGTTCCAGAGTGCAGATTGCGACACAGACCATTCATTGGTGTGTTGCAAGGTCAAGCTGCAGCTGAAGAAATTCCATCGTGCTAGACAGCCTGGAGAGGCACGGATTGACACCAGCAAGATTGCCCAACCAGAACTTGTTGAGCAGTTTGCCTCCATCTTTGAGAAGGAATTTGGTGTACCACAAGAAGGAGAATCTACAAAGCAGAAGTGGGAAGAGCTGCGAAACACCATCTACCGCACAGCCTTGGCTACCTTTGGGAGGAAGACCTCGAAGTCACAGGACTGGTTTGATGCCAACTTGACCAAGATGACCCCCGTCATTGAAGCCAAGCGCTCAGCACTTGCTGAGTACAAGAAGTCCCCAAACGAGAAGAATCTCCAGATTGTCAGGGCTGCGAGAAGCAAAGTTCAGCAGACTGCTCGGCGCTGTGCCAACGAATACTGGACTCAGCTCAGCCAAGACATTCAAACCGCTGCCATAACAGGGAACATCCGTGGTATGTACGATGGCATCAAGAAAGCACTTGGTCCGGCTCAGAGCAAGACGGCCCCCCTCAAATCCTCCACTGGGGAGATGATCACAGAAAAGAGCAAGCAGATGGAGAGATGGGTGGAACACTACTCCGATCTCTACTCCAGACAGAACACCGTGACACTGTCAGCCCTTGATGCCATCGACTGCCTGCCATCCATGGACGAACTTGACGCCGAGCCAACCATCGACAAACTCAGCAAGGCCATTGATAGCTTGGCCGCTGGCAAGGCACCCGGCAATGACGGCTTACCCCCTGACCTGATCAAGCACTGCAAGACCGCCCTACTGCTGCCATTGCATGACGTCCTCTGCCAGTGCTGGAAGGAAGGTGCCGTACCACAGGACATGAGGGACGCCAAGATCATCACCCTCTACAAAAACAAAGGGGAGAGAAGCGACTGCAACAACTACAGGGGCATCTCCCTCCTCAGCGTTGTTGGCAAAGTCTACGCACAAGTTGTTCTCGTTCGTCTACAGAAGGTTGCCGAACGTGTCTACCCCGAGTCTCAGTGTGGCTTCCGCGCTGAGTGATCGACGGTAGACATGATATTCTCCATCCGCCAACTCCAGGTGAAATGCAGAGAACAGAACATGCCCCTGTACGTCGCCTTCATCGACCTCACCAAAGCGTTCGATCTGGTCAGCAGAGAGGGCCTTTTCAAGATCCTGCCAAAGATAGGATGCCCACCAAAGTTGCAAAGCCTCATCGAATCATTTCACACCAACATGCAAGGGATAGTGCAGCACGACGGCAACGTCTCAGAGCCATTCAACATATGCAGCGGAGTGAAACAGGGCTGTGTACTTGCGCCAACCCTCTTTGGGATTTTCTTTGCTATGCTCCTGAGGCATGCCTTCAGCACAGCAACAGAGGGAATCTACCTGCACACAAGATCTGATGGCAGGCTTTTCAACCTTGCCTGCCTGAAAGCCAGAACCAAAGTACGCGAGGCTCTAATCAGAGACATGCTGTTCGCAGACGACGCTGCAGTCGCAACCCACACACAGCAGGAGCTTCAGACCCTGATGGACCGCTTCTCCCAGGCATGCAAGGATTTCGGGCTTACCATCAGCCTGAAGAAGACTAACGTCTTGGCGCAAGGCACGGAAGCACCACCAACCATCACCATCGACGACTACGAGTTGGAGGTCGTGAATCAGTTCACGTACCTGGGGTCCACGATCAGCAACAACCTCTCCCTTGATACAGAGATCGACAAGAGGATTGGAAAATCAGCCTTCACACTCACTCGCCTCACCACACGAGTGTGGGAGAATCCCAAACTCTCTGTCAAGACGAAGATGGCAGTGTACAACGCCTGTGTCATCAGCACACTGCTCTATGGGAGTGAGACGTGGACAACATACACCCGGCAGGAAAAGAGACTGAACTCCTCCCACTTGCGCTGCATTCGCCACATCCTGGACATATCCTGGCAGGACAAAGTGCCCAACACAGAAGTTCTGTCCCGCGCCGGCCTTCCCTCCATGTTCACTCTACTCAGGCAGCGCAGGCTCCGCTGGCTAGGCCACCTTCACCGTATGGAGGATGGCAGAATCCCCAAAGACATCCTCTACGGAGAACTGGCGACTGGCAGGAGAGACGTTGGCCGCCCACAGCTGCACTTTAGAGACGTCTGCAAGAGAGACATGAAGGCCCTGGAGATCAACACAGAGCGCTGGGAGGACCTTGCAACGGACTGTTCCAAATGGAGAGGCACCCTGACCAGACAGCTCAAGGTGGGTGAAGAGAGACTGACTGCTGCAGCAGATGAAAAAAGGACCTGCAGGAAGAACCGCCACAGACCCAGCAGCACGGAGACCACCCACAAGTGCGACCTGTGTGATAGGGACTGCCATTCGCGCATCGGCCTGTTCAGCCACAGGCGGTGTTGTTCCAGCACAGTAGACGTTTAGGATTCTCTTCCATGGTCATCATAGACCGACAGAGGCCGACAGAGGTCCCCCTTGTGCCAAGGCAGCCTGCTTATACACGGACTGTGAGGAGGTGGACACAGGAGGCTGCTGATGCACTACAGGACTGCTTCAAGACGACAGACTGGAGCGTATTGTGTGAACCACATGGGGTGGACATAGACAATATGACTGACTGCATCACAGAATACATTAGATTCTGTGAAGACATGACCGTGCCAGCTCACACTGTACACTGCTTCTCCAACAACAGACCATGGGTCACCAGTGACCTGAAAGCACTTCTGAACAAAAAGAAGAGAGCTTTTAGGGCTGGAGAAAAGGAGAAGCTGAGGGGAGTGCAGCATGAGCTGAGAGAGATGCTGAGGAGGTGCAAGAGGAAGTTGGAAGATAAACTCAGGCAAAACAACACTAAAGATGTGTGGGAGGGAATGAAACAGATAACTGGGTGCAAGGGGAGAGTCAGGCAGCCATCTGGGAGCCAGGAGAGAGCTGAGAAACTGAATCTGTTTTTTAATAGGTTCAACTCACAGTCTGCCACCCGAGCAACACAACCAGACCCCCACCCACCCTCCTGTGCAGAACCTCTCTCCATCTCCCCCCTCCTCCTCCTCAGGGGGCACCAGGACCCTCCCTCACTTCCCGGTGACTATAGTTCAGGTGGAGAAACAGCTGGAGAGACTCTGGCAGCGGAAGGCGGCGGGCCCTGATGGCATCTCCGCAAGGACCCTGAGGACCTGTGCCAACCAACTAGCTCCGGTACTGAAACACCTGTACAACCTGAGCCTGAATCTGGAGAGGGTACCAGCGCTGTGGAAGACATCCTGCCTGGTTCCTGTCCCCAAGAAGTCATCTCCATCGGATTTGAATGACTACCGACCAGTTGCCCTCACGTCTCATGTGATGAAGGTCCTGGAGAGACTGGTCTTAGCCCACCTGAGGCAGCAGGTGAAGACGTGGCTGGACCCTCTGCAGTTTGCATATCAGTCCCATTTAGGAGTTGAAGAGGCTGTCATCTACCTGCTGCAACAAACACATCTGCACCTGGATGGTGGAGGAGATACTGTGAGAATCACTTTTTTGGATTTCATCAGTGTCTTTAACACCATCCAGCCATTGCTGCTGGGTGAGAAGCTGCAGGTGATGGGGATTGAAAGCTCTGTGATCTCCTGGATTACTGACTACCTGACAGGCAGATTACAGTTTGTCCAGCTGGGCAATGTCTTGTCTGGAATGGTGGCTAGTGATACGGGAGCTTCACAGGGGACTGTGCTCTCTCCTTTTCTTTTTACCTTATACAACACTGACTTTCAGTACAACACTGAGTCATGCCACCTGCAGAAATTCTCTGATGACTCAGCTGTTGTGGGGTGTATAAGAGGAGGAGAGGAGGGGGAGTACAGGGCACTGGTAGACAGATTTGTGGAGTGGACGGAGCAGAATCACCTGAGGTTGAATGTCAGCAAGACCAGAGAGATGGTGATTGACTTCAGGAAGAGGAAGACACCTTCTCAGCCACTGCAGATATAGGGGGGAGGATGTGGAAGTGGTTGAGGACTACAAATATCTGGGTGTTAGGATCAGCGGCCTGTTGGACTGGAGATCCAACACCGATGCTGCGCACAAGAAGGGGATGAGCAGACTACTTACTGAGAAAGCTGAGATCCTTCAACGTGTGCAGCAGGATGCTGGAGCTTTTCTACCAGACCGTTGTCGCCAGTGCCATCTTCTTTGCTGCTGTCTGTTGGGGTAGCAGTATTAGGGCCAGAGATACCAACAGACTTGACAAGATTATCAAAAGGGCTGGCTCTGTAATTGGTCTCAGACCGGAGACCTTTGAGACAGTGGTGGAGAGGAGAACACTAAACAAACTGCGATCCATCATGGAAAATCCTGATCACCCCCTCCACCACACACTAGATAGACAGCGAAGCATTTTCTCCAGTAGACTACTACAGCTTTGTTGTCGAACGGCCAGGTACAGGAAATCTTTCCTGCCACATGCAACTTCACTGTACAATAACTCACTATGATGTTGTATTCTGGTCATAGCTATGCTGCCACACTGTACCTTACAGACTAACTGGTACCTCACATTTTCACTCTGCTCCCGATAGTCCTTCTTTGTGCAATGGGATGATTCATGTGTTTATACGGGTCATCATATATTAAGCTATGATGTATATAGGTTTTTTTATAGTCGTGTTAGGTTTACTTTCCATGGGTAATCCGTTTGTCTGTCGTGTGTGTTTCTGTTGTTTGGTTGTCTACTGTCTTGCTGCTGTTACACTGTAATTTCCCAGTTTGGGATCAATAAAGTCCATCCATCCATCCATCCATCCATCCATATATCCATCTATCTATCTATCTATCTATCTATCTATCTATCTATCTATCTATCTATGTTTGGATTTTTTTTCTCCTTAATAAACACCTTCATTTAAAAACTGCATTTTTTGTTTACTTGTGTTATCTTTGTCTAATATATAAATTTGTTTGATGATCTGAAACATTTTAAGTGTGACAAACATACAAAAAAACGGGGCAAACACTTTTTCACACCACTGTATTCCTGTGTAGAATATCAAGGAGTTGCTAAAATAACTTACAAGGGTTAAAAGAATATACATATACTTTAGCTTGCTAATGTTAGTGGGTTCGCTGTATGTAAACAGAGCCCCAAGAAGGGGAAAAATGTGTGTGCAGTATCTGGCTAAACTCATGTTGTCTGAACTGGGTATTACAGTGCCCAGCTCCAAATCATACAACACCACATTCTGAGTAATTCGTCTCTTTGAGACGTTCAAATCCTGAACAATATCTCATAACAAACCTCTGATTTCACACACATTTAGATGTATTCCACAGTCTCCGTACATGTCGTGGTTTCCATTCCTTGCTGTAAATCACTGTGTCCTTGTTGTTGTCATCTGAAAGGCATATTTGTAAACCAGTGAAACGAAGGAATCCGTAAGTGTTGGCAGTTACAGGAACAGTGCAGCAGCTCTGGTGTGCTTTTACTGGAAGAAAATACGTAATTTCTTGAAATCATGAAAGCCAGTCTCAGTTTAAAGTCTTTTGTTTAAACTGTGGACCAGAAAGAACGGTGCCAAAATGGAGCTCAGTCAGAAGGTCAACAGAATGTGGAAAACCTGCTGTGTTAAAAAAAAAAAATACACACAATAGAAAACAACAGCCACCACTCAGTGTTCCCCTTCAAATAAAGCTGTAGTTTTACATGTACCTCATTTCAATAGAACAGATTCACCTCTTTTCTGATACATCTGTGAAAACATTCTCATTACTTGCTGTCCTTCACCTCATAGGCATGTTGATAAGTGTTTTTATTTTCTTGATTCTTTTGTCTATTTATCTTTAGTTTATGAAACAAAAAGTTTATAGAACAAAAATCACTCTGGGTCTGGTCAGTTTCACCTTGAAAGTATCTACATGAGGTAACCATAACAAGCTGAACACTGCTGTGGAATGAATATAGCGCGTTAGATGATGGAAGCACTAACTTTTTCGTGGCATTTGATTATGAATTTTGCTTTTAGGTTTCTACAGCTGTGATAACTTATGGCTTTTTGAAGGAACTTTGGTTTGCCATCTGTTTGGTAAGACAGGAAGTGCATCAATCATTACCAATTTTCCTTAGTTTTATTTGTAAATCTGAAAGTCTTACTGAGAAGTGCCTTGACACCACCAGTTTATTTTGTGCAGTCGTATCCAGGGACCTTTTTTTTCTAGTAACAATAGATGTGCACATAGTTCACTCCATGATTTATACAGACGGTGCAGGTCAGCAGTTCATCCAACACCGAGAAAAAAGACCACACAGTCTCACATCCACAGCTACAGCCAACCCCTGGCAAAGACTATCAAGTCACCAGTCTTCAAGGATATGGTTTTTATTTATTGGAAAAAAAATCCCAGATATAACACAAAACTAGTCTTATTTAACAGCTTAACATTTTAGTTTGGTAAAATTTTATAAAATGAAAACAAAGTGCCATAATTAATGACAGTTTTTTCCCAGATAAGTTTGAGAAAAAAAATTAAGGAATCATCTTGTTGTTTCCACCGATAAAACAAATACCTGCAGAAATCTAAATATGCAAATTAGTCTGCAGTTAAGAGAGTCCTTGCAAACCTTAAAGGGTACCTGTAGTGAATTTTAATCAAAAGCTATTTCAAAGGATCAAATGTAATACTAGTCGTTCCGTCCAGTAATTTTGGTCACAATTCCTTCTCAGATATGTGTGAGTTTCAAGTCACTGCTCTCTGTCAGTCATGGCCAGCGACATCTTGTCTCCTCCATGGGCTATTTCAGCATGGGAGTGACACACAGTCGTTGCTTTGTGCGACTGACTGAGCTGCAGTATAGCAGTCAACAAAGTTTTAACATCAGAATTTTATGTAATTTTTTACAACCATGTACAAACAAATCTACCCGCATATAATTTAATGAAATAAAATTCTTGTATATCAAAATTTATTCAGCGTGTTCTGAAGTTACTTGACTGAGAACTTGCCTGTTCATAAGGTCCCCTTCAGCTGCCGGTCCCCGGAGGTAACTGCAGATCATGCCGTCAATAAAGGCCATTTCCAAGGACGGTTTGTGCAGTATATATCCGTGCAGATTTTGCGCCATTTTTAGCTCTGATCTCGACCCACTGAGTATCTGCTGAACGCATTTATTCACCCGCGATAAACACATTGCCCTTCCGCGGTAAAGCCAAAAACAACGATTGTACGTCACTGCCGGCCGGCAATGGCTGCTCCCCATTGGTTTTGACTGAGCAGTTTTCATGGGATAAAATTATTCAGTATACTGACTGTCGGGGGTTATTTTTACTGAATAAACACATTTTTGGTTTATACACATGTGGACAAAATTATTGGTACCCCACTGTTAACCCCTTGCACTCCGGTCAATTTCCCTAAAAACACCAAAAAATAACATGCCCAAATTAAATCCAAAGCTGTTCTTCAACCCTTTGTAGCATCTTCATGGGGTTGGTCTCATTTAAAAGAAAACACTTTGAATTTTTTGGCAAAACAGTCATAATCTCTCTAAGTGCTCCGGCCACTGAGTTACAGTCATGTAAACATAGTGAACTTGAAGAAAATAAATTTGGCCTGGGTGTTTTTTTGGATACAAATGCTTGCAAATAACACACATCTTCAGATCCGGGCTGGAAAATGCAACAGAAATGTAGAACCAAGTGTTATCCAGCTGAGGTCCAAATTTTGTAACAGTACCACAAAAAATGAATATATTACACAGCTTTTTCCTCAGGTAGTTCCCAGGCGTTTTTGAACTGTGGCAAATTGTGCCAAATGGCACAGTTTGGAAAAACGTCTGTAACTTTCGAATGATTCAATGTAGAAGCTTCATTGTGGGCTCTAATGAAAGGTCACACTCAGGGCTGTGTCTGTGTGTGTGTGTGTGTGGGGGGGGTTGTCCCCCCCTCCTCGCTACAGAGGAAAGACATCGCCCGTTGCGCCACGGTCCATCATGCAGCAATGACGCACAGCTGTAATTTACCGATCGGTCAAAAGTCATTTTGATTACAATTTTCAGGGATAAAGAATAATTTAGCTTAGAACACCTTACCTCTTCACAGCAGAAGCGGAGCTGGCAAACTTCTTCCTCATTGTCAGACGAACGCGACGCTGGTCTTGCGACCCGATCAAAACATAATTCCATTATTGCGGTTTTGCGCTTCCATGATTGGGGTTTTTGGCGAACGATTTTTCAAAACAAATAACAGTAGTAATTAAAAAACGACTGGCGAACACGTGCATGTCACTCAGCCTTCGTCGTCGGCCTCCGTCGGTCTATGATGACCATAGAAGACAATCCTAATGTCTATTCTGCTGCGACCAAAACAAAATAAGCACCGCCTGGCCGAACATGCCGTTGCGCGAATGGCAGTCGCTGTCACAAAGGTTCCACTTGTGGATGGTCTCCGTGCTGCTGGGTCTGTGGGGTTCTTCCTACGGGTCCTTTTTTTATCTGCTGCAGGCAGCAGTCTGTCTTCACCCAGCCTTAAAAAAAAACAGCTCGCGAACTTCTCTGCTTCAATTGGCTCACTGCATTCACAGCTTTGGTAGGCGGGTCCTTCTTGCTAGGTTTTCAGTCATTGGTTCTTCAAGGTTTCAGAAACCCAATTCAAGGCTCTTATTAGTCGAATGAGAGGTCAATCAGATGATCTAATCTGTTTGCGGCTGTGTCTGCAGTGGAAGAACGGATATGCAGCTCCCGCAGCTCCATCGTGTGTCCTAGCGCGCACGAGGGCGCTCTTGTGCGCCCTCGTGCGCTCTGGGACGCAGAGACTTGCCCGCCCGCGGTACAACGGAGTGCAAGAGGTTAATGAAAGAAAAACCCACAATGGTCACAGAAATAACTTCAATCTGACAAAAATGGTAATAAATAAAAATTCTATGAAAATTAACCAGTGAAAATCAGACAATGCTTTTGAATTGTGGTTCAACAGAATTACTTTAAAAAACAAACTCATGAAACAGGCCTGGACAAAAATGATGGTACCCCTAGAAAAGATTGAAAATAATGTGACCATAGGGACATGTTCAACCAAGATGTGTCCTCTAATTAACATCACAGGTGTCTACAAACTTGTAATCAGTCAGTCGGCCTATTTAAAGGGTGACAAGTAGTCACTGTGGTGTTTAGTGACATGGTGTTTACCACACTAAACGTGGACCAGAGGAAGCAAAGGAGAGAGTTGTTTCAGGAGATTAGAATAAAATTATAGACAAGCATGTTAAAGGTAAAGGCTATAAGACCATCTCCAAGCAGCTTGATGTTCCTGTGACTACAGTTGCACATATTATTCAGAAATTTAAGATCCACGGGACTGTAGCCAACCTCCCTGGACGTGGCCGCAGGAGGAGACAGATAATACAAATGGTAACAAAAGAGCCCAGAACAACCTCTAAACACATTCAAGGTGAACTCCAAGGCCAAGGCACATCAGTATCAGATCGCACCATCCGTCGTTGTTTGAGCCAAAGTGGACTTCATGGGAGACGACCAAGGAGAACACCACTTGAAAACAAATCATAAAAAAGCCAGACTGGAATTTGCCAAACTGCGTGTCAACAAGCCACAAAGCTTCTGGGAGAATGTCCTATGGACAGACGAGACAAAACTGGAACTTTTTGGCAAGGCACATCAGCTTTATGTTCACAGACGCAAAAATGAAGCATACCAAGAAAAGAACACTGTCCCTACTGTGAAACATGGAGAAGGTTCTGGGGCTGCTTTGCTGCATCTGGCACAGGATGTCTTGAATCTGTGCAGGGTACAATGAAATCTCAAGACTATCAAGGTATTCTAGAGAGAATTTTTTTTTTTTTTCCGGTTCCGCCGGACCGGTGGCACCACACGAGTCGGCTGCCCGTTGCAACAGCCTTTTTTTTAATCTTCCTTCTTCTTTCTACACCTTTCACTCTGTATATATATCACGGACGCACGGATCGCCCCGGGGGTCTCCCGGGTCGGCGGACGGAGCCACTGTTTGCAGCGGGAGACGTTACAGCGGGGAGGAGCTGGTGCTAGCTAGCACTTGGCCGCCGCCCGGTGCTAATGGGAAACTCGACATACCGGGAGATGTAGCGAAAACGACGCGGGTGCCGGGCTGGAGTTTAGGCGGCATGCAAGAAATATAAGACAGAATAATAAAGAGCGATGGCAAGAACCAAGCAGACCGCCCGTAAAATCTACTGGAGGAAGAAGCCCCCCAGGAGGCAGCTAGCCACCAGGGCTGCTCGGAGAGGCGCTCCGGCCACCGGCAGAGTGAAGAGGCCTTGCCATCACAGGCCCGTGGCTCTGAGAGAGATCCGTCGCTACCAGAAATCCACGGAGCTGCTCATCCGTAAGCTGCCCGTC
Source organism: Pholidichthys leucotaenia (assembly GCA_020510985.1). Lineage (NCBI taxonomy): Eukaryota > Metazoa > Chordata > Actinopteri > Cichliformes > Pholidichthyidae > Pholidichthys > Pholidichthys leucotaenia. The sequence continues at coordinate 68,428,121 of CM035849.1, read as the reverse complement.
CAGCGCCTGGTGAGGGAGATCGCTCAGGACTTCAAGACCGTCCTGCGTTTCCTGAGCTTCGCCGTCATGGCTCTGCAGGAGACCAGCGAGGCCCACCTGGTGGGTCTCTTCTTCGCCAAGAGGGTCACCATCATGCCCAAAGACTTCCAGCTGGCCCGCCGCATCCGCGGAGAGAGAGCTTAGACTTTCTGCTGCACATTCACCAACCAACCATAATGCTCTGCACTGTGTGTCTATATATATATATACATTTATAGTAATATGTACATATGTTTACTAGATGTTCTTGTTTTTTTCTTGCCTTCTGATTGTTGCTCTGAGTGTTGCTATCCCTGTGCTGTTGCAATCCTGGAATTTCCCCATTGTGGGACTAATAAAGGCTTATCTTATCTTATCTTAAATGTGCTGCCCAGTGTCAGACAGCTTGGTCTCAGTCACAGGTTATGGGTCTTGCAACAGGATAATGACCCAAAACACACAGCTAAAAACACCCAAGAATGGCTAAGAGCAAAACATTGGGCTATTCTAAAGTAACCTTCTATGAGCCCTGATCTAAATCCTATTGAACATCTGTGGAAGGAGCTGAAACATGCCGTCTGGAGAAGGCACCCTTCAAAGCTGAGACAACTGGAGCAGTTTGCTCATGAGGAGTGCGCCAAAATACCTGCTGAGAGGTGCAGAAGTCTCATTGACAGTTACAGAAATCGTTTGATTGCAGTGATTGCCTCAAAAGGTTGTGCAACAAAATATTAAGTTAAGGGTACCATCATTTTTGTCCAGGCCTGTTTGATGAGTTTGGTTTTTTAAAAATAATTCTGTTGAACCACAGTTCAAAAGCATTGTCTGATTTTCACTGGTTAATTTTCATAGACTTTTTATTCATTACCACTTTTGTCAGATTGAAGTTATTTCTGTGACCATTGTGGGTTTTTCTTTCATTAACAGAGGGGTACCAACAATTTTGTCCATGTGTGTATAATGACCAGTACAGGTTTCCTTTAATGAGCTGTTTCGCCTGACTTATTCGTAGGATACATGGCCCCAACAAGAGAGCTGTCAGTTGAAACAATCAAAAGCATTAAAAAATTCCCTGAAAAAAGGCAATTCAACTTAAAGTTCCTCAAAAGATGTTGGTTGTTACTGGTCTACCGTGTCAAAGATTCAGAGCCAATATAAACAAAATAGAAATCTTCCAAAAGGGAAACATACAGGTAGTCCAAGGAAGACGTCAGTGGCAGACTGGGAATTATAATTAATAATAGAAATACACAGCACAAGAAATCAAAAACAAATGGACAGAAACAATAGCCAATGTCTCTGACTGAAGTGTAGAAAATCAGGTGAAGGAAATGGGGTTTACAAACAGAAAAGGCAAATGTAAAGCAACATTAACATCTAAACAGAAGAAAACAAGGTTACAGAGGGATAAAGAGAGCAGCCTTTGGCTGTGGATGATTGGATGAAAGTGATATTTTTTGACGAATCACAAATCTACACTGGGGAAAGAGATGATGCCAAACTTTTTTTTTGGAGTACATTTAAAAATGACTGCCTGAAGACATTACATTGACATTTACATTGACATTTACATGTCAGGTGAAGGACCAGGGGAGAATGCAGATATTGCCTTATGGTAAATACACAAGAATACGTTAAGGTTTCTGACCCTTTTCTCATCTCTTCACTTGAAAGTAGGTTTGTTGATGATAAAGTAATTTCCTGGATGATAATGCATAGTGTAAAAGTGTGAAAACTTTTCTTTGGGATAGACATATCAACTCAGTGACATTGCCAGTAAGCAGTCCGGATCACAATCTGACTGAAAAATTATGTTGGAAATTGAAGAAAATGGTCAATGACAAGCCTCCATCCTGCAACCTGATCTGTTAGCTGCTATATGAGAAAATTGGAACCTGATTGATGAAGAATATTGTTTTATATCAGGGAAGTCTATGGTTCAAAGAATTCAAGCCAGTGATTTGATGTTTTTCCATCCATCCATCCATCTTCTACCACTTTTCCGAGGGTCCGGGTCACAGAGGCAGCAGTTCAAGCAGAGAAGCCCAGACTTCCCTCTCCCCAGCCACCTGCTCCAGCTCTTCAGAGAGGATACCAAGGCGTTCCCAGACCAGCTGGGAGACATAGTCTCTCCACCGAGTCCTGGGTCTGCCCCGGGGTCTTCTCCCAGTGGGACATGCCTGAAACACCTCAAGTGGGAGGTGTCCAGGAGGCATCCTAATCAGATGCCCATACCACCTCAACTGACTCCTTTCAATGTGGAGGAGCAGCGGTTCTACTCTGAGCCTCTCCCGGATGACTGAGCTCCTCACCCTATCTCTGAGGGTGAGTCCAGCAATCCTACGGAGAAAGCTCATTTCAGCCGCTTGTATCCGTGATCTCGTTCTTTCGGTCATTACCCAAAGCTTGTGACCATAGGTGAGAGTAGGAACGTAGATTGACTGGTAAATCGACAGCTTTTCCTTAGAACTCAGCTCCCTCTTCACCACAACAGACCGGTACAATGTCCGCATCACTGCAGATGCTGCTCCAATCCGTCTGTCAATCTCTCGCTCCATTTTCCTCTCACTCGTGAATAAGACCCCAAGATACTTAAACTCCTCCACTTGGGGCAGGAGCCTGTCCCCAACCTGGAGAGGACAATCCACCTTTTTCCAGCTGATTTGATGTTGTTTTGTTTTTTTCTACCAAATAAACTGAGTGAACTAGAGGAATGGTGATTCCAAATTGTTTGCCGAGGGTAGGAGTATCACCAAATAAAATCTAATATTCACATCTTTAGACATAGGAGAAAGTATAAAAAGTAGCTTTTGTGGGATTTTGATGTTTCCTATGGATAGATTACATGGGTGAGTTACAAGTGTAACTTTGTTACTTTCTAGTGTGTTTATTTTTATTCATCAGTGGCAGCATACAGCAACACAGTTAATCTTTTATTTGACAAACCTCTTACTTTTATTTTGAAAGTCCAGTCACCATAACCAGCTAGTTCCTTTCCTTACCATTTCCTGCGGTCAGGCTGGTCTAGTGAAGTTGTGGCAGCGAAAAGTTATTCTGCTTCATCTTCTTCCCAGTTTGTCAGCTTCACTACATGAAGCTGGAAGCAGCCGTTACTAACAAAGGGGGAAAAAAAAGGATGCTGACACTGGCCCAACCACCTGATTTTCTGCAAGCATAGCATTAGCTGGGTTTGTTTTTATTCGGGATGCTAGCTAAATATTGATGGTAAAAGGCCAACACTGATTCCACGCTGCAGGGTATAACTAGGAGGGAATGGGCCAGGAGGGAAATGGGACGTTGGAACAGCCTGGAGGAAATGGGTACAACCACAACCCACGGTTCAGGGAGGTAAAATACATTATCAGGACATGAGAAGTTACGGTGGAGGTGGGTTGCAAAAAGGCTTGTAAAATGAGCTGAAATACTGTTCTTATATCAGAGTTTTAGGACATGTAGAAGGTGAGGAAACACTGATAAAACATTTTGGCATGTTTGGTGTTATTGGGCATGATTTACTTTTTCAGGAAAGATTTGTGTCTTTTTGAGCTTGAACCGCAAAATTTTCTGGTCTGTAAGAAATGCTGTTAGTATATATGTGTAAGTACTTTTTCCCACACTTTGAATGATTTTTTTTTCTCATATTCATGAATGCAGACACCTGGTGCAGGGCAGATTCAGTTTCTTTAAAGTACATGTATTACAAGATGAGCCAAACTTTTTTTTCTCTCTCTCTGCTTGTAAAAATGTCACCTGTAGTCCACCTCATATCCCTCGAGGAGCTCTTGAGCTGTTTGGAAACTCTACACTTCCCTGGGGAGAGCGCCACTGCTCGACCTCGCTAACTGCTCACCCTGCTTCAAACGCAGACATCCGCTATTCCCAGAGCAATGCTGACCTAAAAGCTCAGACAAGAGATCCAGAACAAACTGATCCAATATACACAAACAAACATGTTTGAGAAAGGTCTGGAAAATTTACCGCTTCATCGAAGACACAGTCAGTGTCAAAATTATAGTGGTTTGCGTTGAAATAAACCTACAGATGCTGACTTCTTTTGTAAAACAAGCCTCACTTGCTGCAGATGTCACTCACCATTACTCCACCAAAGCACCTACCTTCACTCATGTTGGTTTTCAATCAAGATTCGAATGTGTAAACACTTAGGAGGATTCACTCCCTGATACATAATAACACCAGTTTCCCTCATAATTTTAACTGTTTCCTGCTTCCATTCTATTCTCCTCTGTTCTGTTCTATGTTTGCTTGATGTAGATGTTACTTTTTCATGCGTCACCCAACCTTCAGCTTCTAGTTTCATGGATTGCATTTACCATTTAGTTTCATGGATTGCAGTTCCTGAAATGACCTCTAGGGGCTGGCTTTAAAAGTGAGTCAATGCCCATAGACTTTCATTGTATAGAGTTGGCCGCACCTCGGACACAGTCCAAGGACGGATAATTTTTTCACACATAAGGAGTTGTTCAGAACTCCTTATACAAAGATATAGAGCGATGATAATCAAGTCAGTGGCGGTAATGCACCTGTAAGCTGGTTGCCAACTGCCAATCAACTCTAAAAGAAGAAGAAGATTACCCTCATTATTAAATTCCAGATTGCAGTTGTGCACAGTTTGTTACCTGGGACAAAAGAATAATTTTCCCATCATTACAGCTGTACAAAGGTGAATTTTTCTCACCCCTTTAATTGTTACTTAGTTTTTCAGTTTAGTCTTGTTTCCACTAAAACACTTTAAAGAACTGTTTCCCTTGTGAGTGTATTATATTTTAAGTGTTTTAACTTGTAAAAACTAACATCTCACAGTAAATTACAGACATTCCTTATTGCATCAGCCAGGACATGCAATCCCAATACTGTTGTAGCGTTTTAGACAGTCTCTCCAGGATTTCGCGATGTTGTGATTGTGTCGATTCATGTGAAATCAGCCATTCAGCGCGACTGTTGCGCCACCTTGCAACTTTGTCCAATCACCGCAACTTTTCCGCAATTTTTGCCAATCCAATTTCACCAATTAAATTTGTCCTTGAGTGGTGCTCAAACACTCAGTCTAACCAATCAAATGCATCGCTGCACCATGTTCACTTCCGTGTTGACAGTGAGTATTAATGGAACACATCAGCAAAAACAGAGTGTGTGATTTAAAAAAAAAACACTCACTCGCAAGGTTTCCAACACTGTCCCTTCCTCCGTCTCCCCCAGCCTGCTGGTGGATGTCTTGCCACATCTTCGTCCTGACCGCATGTGCTGGGTTTGTGTTGGAAAAACATCCATCTGCCCCAAAAGCACTCTGTTACAGGAGCATGCATGAGGAGAGACACCATAACACTATTACTACAGCCAGTGTTTGATCATTTTATACATCTTTAGAGGTAAAATCATTACTACATCTTGTCAATGAGGTTTAAAACTGTGACTCTCGGGTCAGGACGCGGACAACCCCCCCCCCCCCCCCCCCAATAAATGAAAGATGAGTGTCTTATGAGACAGGTGTGTGTCAAGACACGCAGCAAATATTGTAGACAGGTAGGAGTTAGGCATGGAAAGAGAGAATATTGTCTGTAATTTTTTCCAGAAAAATGGACTCCAATAGACAATACAGAGCAACAGAATAAATTATTTATTTTTTCCTCTCCGCTCGGCACTGAGTGGTTGGGGACCGAAGGGAGCATTCAAAAGAAGGTGCTGCCAATAATTTCTAAATCTATATTCTTTAACATGCATTCAATGCAATTTAGCTGTTGTAATGGATATTGTGTTAATGTCTGTATTTGCTGTTACACAAGAGTTTTTCTGTATAGCAGAAGTTTCTGCTTAATTTACAAATCACTGTTTAATAGGAAATTTTTGATAATCCTGTTTTTTCTTGTATTGTTATATAGAATATCACTGCAGTAAACTGGAAAAAAACAAAAACATCTGCTTTAAAATTTGTAATTCTTCCCACAGCTTTTAGTGCAAAAAAATCTCAAAACATCGCAACTTTTATTGCTTCTTTTTAAAAATAGCTCCCACGAAATCAGGCTTTTTGGGCCGCAACAATCATAAAAACATCCCGCGAAATCCTGGAGGGACTGATTAGAATACAATGTAACACTGACCAGTTAGCCAAAAATTAACCGAAACGGACGCTCAAACCGTTGAACCGACATGATTTTGCCCATGTCATTTATTTCACCACCCCGTTCTGTTAATACTTTGCCCCACTGTGGGTGTTCATGCAGCTTATTTAGCCTCTCCTCTCCCTCCGTTTAGCTCACCTCTAATTCTATTCCCTCGGCTACTATCTACTAACTAACTAACCTGCACTTATATAGCGCTTTTCTAGTCACAAAGACCACTCAAAGCGCTTTTCATTAATACTAACCCTCTATTCTAAGGGCCTATAGGAAACAGATATCTAGGGACAATTTAGAACAGCCAATTAACCTAACATGCATGTTTTTGGCATGTGGGAGGAAACCGGAGAAATCCCGGAGTAAACCCACGGAACACGGGGAGAACATGCAAACTCCACACAGATCACTGTTGGTCGGGGGCTGGGATCGAACCCACGATCCCACGATCCCCACAATCCCCCGGCCAAGGGTAAACTGTGCTGCCGCAGTGCTAACCACTGCGCCACCGTGCAGCCCATTTACCTATCCTGTTATATGCCAGCCTGCTAATGCTAGGCTAGTGGAAGCTCAGTTGGAGAAATATAGAGTTGTTTTAATGTCATACGCCCTTCGCACAGGGGTGGAGATCATTGAGAGAGCTGGCCAGTTTTTGATCTTTCAGTGATCTTCAGTGGTCTCCACACACATGACTGAAAAGGGGAAAAAAAGTGGCTGAAATAAACTTTGGTCCCTGTCCATGATTTATACACAATGCCAATAAAAGGTGAAACATATGGACTAATCACCCTTTGTCCTCTAATTTACTGCTTCATGTTTTACTAAACAGTGACCAGTAAATCCATCGTTTTCCATCATTTTATATCATCTGACTGTTGCTTAGTCTCCAAAAGTAAGCTGTTGAATTTCTGGATTGTTAGTGGTCACATAATTTGTTTTTCCTGTGTGGGTGTTTTCGGATGCTAAACAGCAATAATAACATTTTACCAACTCAATATTTGAATTATAAGATAAATAATTTTGTGCATACTGATGGAGTTACTCTGTTATTTCAAAGACAAATATTAAGAGGCTTATAATAAATGAGAAGTCTGCTGAAATAAAAGCTGCATTATAAAGTGCATTTAAAGTAAAATAAAAACAGAATCCATTGGGCAGGTGGCACAAATTTTACTTTTTCCTCTCTGCTAACCTGATTTCATGGTCATGTTTAAATGGCTTCGAACTTTTGGGAAGTTTTGACTACGAGAAACCCGAAGCAGCCACTGAGGGATTTGGTTTAGTGTCTGCCTGTCTTCATTATTATTATTATGATTATTATTACTTTTTCTAGAGGCTTTTATTAGATTGCTGTTCCTCCCTGTGGTTGAGATCAGTGGGGATAATTGACTTTGAAGTGTAGTTGGCAGCCTTCAGGGGAGAGAATCAGACCGGATAATAAAGGTCAGTCTGAGCGAGGTATAAAAACAGAGAACCAGCGTTGTTAAATTTCACTAATGTTATATGATGTTACCCATATGAAGGAGTTTATTTGCACTTTTCCTTCACCAATAAACACTATATCATGTTGGCTCATTTTAAGCATACAGTATTTCCATTAAACCATTTAACAGCTTTTCTAAATTGCTACACGGGGTGTGAAGACCAGTAGCTTTAAACAGAAATAATTTTCAGTCTCTGGGAAAACCACTCAATGCACTTTCAAAAACAGTTTCCACAGGGCCTTAAAATGTCTTTGATTTGTTTATCTAAAATTAAGGCCTTAAATATCCTTAAAAATGACAATCAATCCCCAAATGTGACTTTTAGGTATCTTAAAAGCACCTCTGATGTGATAAACACAACAGCTGCATTTTCTTCTGTTTTGTGAAGAAATCCCTTTTCAGTTTTGTCAATTTGTAGTTACTTGTTTGGGATTTTAACATAATGGGAAATGTGATGTCCGGAGTGGTGGCCTAGTGTTAGAGCATCTGCCCCACAGCCCCACAGGTTGTGGGGGTCACGCCCCACCTGGGTAATGCCAAAGACTTTCTGCCTTCTAGCTTGGTGCTGAGCATAAAAGAATGGGAAAAGGAAAGTTGACACGCAGCACTACCAGAGGACTGCAAAAACAGCAAAAATTACAGCAACGTGCATGTCCACACAGTTTGCAGTGGCAGAATAGCTTGCGTACCCAAACACATCATCTGAAACCGGAGACCCAGCAGAATACAACAAGCCAAGTTTTATTATAACCAACATTCGCTGAGCTAGCAGCCAAAGAAGAGCAAAAACAAACTTCATTTTATACAGCCACTGCAATAAATTTTGTCCTACCTTTGCTGTTTTGTCCTTATAAATCATATTCGAGAGGCAACAGACAGGACCGGGGGGTCAAGCTGTTTGTAGCCGGAGATCCACACCACTGGCCAGCCAGAGGTGAAATCACCGCTGGTAAAAGTCACGCTGTTTATGCTGTTTAATTGATCAGTTCTGTTAAAGCAGAGTTTGTCACAATGGTCATCTGGTGTGTAGAGAAATAAGCAAAGCTGGACTTTCTTCTTACTTTAATCAACCGGCAGTTTGGTTACATAAGGTGCTGCACTGGTACGAGAGTGACAGGTGGTTGCGGGGCCCCTATAGGGAGTTCTTCAAAGGCCTACCACATTGTCACTGCTGTAGTGATTCAAAGTTGGTCAGCCCTCGGGGGGCTCCAAGCATTTGTTTGCCTTGCCTTCCGATACAGTGCTTCTGACTATTATGAATGTTATTTTATTAATTTAAAAACTTTTTTGGAGGGCTTGCAACAGCACCCCCTCCTCCAGCCCTAGGTAACTGCCTGTATGGCCTGTGTAAGGGGTCTGCAAACTTTGCCAACCCAAGAGCCATTTTGCCCGTCTCAAACTAAAATGGGAGTGGCTGAGGGCCATAACAGCAATTTCACCTATAAAATAAAGATTATGCTGCTTTATAAAGTTTTTTTTATAAATATATACATAGCTCTGAATATTATGTGGCATAATGAATTCATACCACAACAGTGTGCTGAAAAATAAAAGCTATATCTGAATATCTGACCATAATTTTTTTGTACAACAAGCCCTGGCTTGTTGTACAGGGCTGCACGGTGGCGCAGTGGTTAGCACTGCGGCAGCGCAGTTTACCCTTGGCCGGGGGATTGTGGGGATTGTGGGATCGTGGGTTCGATCCCAGCCCCCGACCAACAGTGATCTGTGTGGAGTTTGCATGTTCTCCCCGTGTTGCGTGGGTTTACTCCGGGATTTCTCCGGTTTCCTCCCACATGCCAAAGACATGCATGTTAGGTTAATTGGCTGTTCTAAATTGTCCCTAGATATCTGTTTCCTATAGGCCCTTAGAATAGAGGGTTAGTATTAATGAAAGCGCTTTGAGTGGTCTTTGTGACTAGAAAAGCGCTATATAAGTGCAGGTTAGTTAGTTAGTTAGTATAGTTTTCAGTTATCGGCACATTCATAAATTGTTTAAACTGGTCATTGACTGCTCTTTTTGCACATTTCAACAGCTCATTCATGTCTTAATGAAGTGCTTGTGACATATTTTGTTCAGATTTTCATAAGTTTTTTAATGAAGCAAATTTATTTTATTTTTTTTTAATTTTTCTTGGGTTTCTTCAAACGCTCTGATTCAAAGCCTGTCACTTTAAGAAACAGACTTCAGCTGGTCAGCTCCACCCTTCCATCTTACATCAGTTAGCCATTAGCTGAGTAGCTTCTAGCCGGCTCCTTCCAGCTCAGTTGAGCAGCGCTCTGGTTCATTGATCCGCAGTCAATGGTGTATCTCACGTCAGGCCGATCTATCTCCCATTAAATTTTGCCGTGATTCCACAACAAATCACTAGCACCACGCACTGGACAATTGTTGCAATCCGAGGCAAGCTACCGAGCCAAGGGATCTCAAAAGGCAGTGTGGCTCTGTGGGACTCCACTCAGTTCTCACAGCCAGTTGAAAGCTAGAGCAACTACGCTGCTCGTGAGAGCAGAGCAGATCCACAGAGGATGGTGGGGTTGCTGGGCGTGAGAGCCAGCAGCATCTGGTGTCGGAACATTTTGATTATAGGGAGCCGGAGGCTTCGTCGTAATTCCACAGCCGATCGCCTGTGTCTTGGGCTTGTTGATCGCACGGCCAGCTAAAGGCTAAAAGTAGCCTATTAGCCCCTGAGCTAACACTGTTAACAGGACACTTGCTGTCAGCGCGGCTTATATTATTTTCTTCAGATCTTAGTCATCCTGATAGCCATCCCTGCTATCGCCTGGTTTGGCAGTGTGCCTCACATCGCTGCAGCCCATCTCTGTGGTTTTGTCGTGATTCCGCGGTGGATCGCACATACCGGTGTTATGCCGATAACTCCCCGGCATAACATCGGCCAGTAGCCCTGGTCCCAGGCCATAAAAGTAACTGGTGTGCCGGGGCGGGTGATCCGCCGCGGAATCACGATGAAACCACTTGGAGATGAGCCAGAGTGAACCAGGTGGTAACAGGGATGGCCATTAGGGTGACTAAGATCTGAAGAAAATAACAATATAAACCATCCTGGTACCAGTGTTAGCTCGTAGGCTAATAGGCTGCCTTTAGCCACCACTTTGATCTACATGACGGACAGCTAGGCGGGCCAATAATAGAGCAGTGGGTGGGTCTTTAGGATGGCAGTGGGTAGGCTTTTTCAAGACTTGACTAGGAAACTTGCCCAGAAGAGTCAAAAAATGTTTTGGGGAGTTTCTCTGAGAGAAAACGAGATAAAGGCAGTGTGCTTTTTTCAGATAGTTGACTTTCTGGAAAATTTTGGGCTAATTACATGACCAGTTTACACATTTGACACAGTTAAAACCTACAAACACACCATTTTTCAATCAACGGCCCCTTTAAATCTGAAAAATATCATCCATCTCCTACTTTCAACAGTGATCACATAGCTTTAGTTCCTGACATTTTAATAGAGACAAAAGTTTTATTTAAAAGAAGCTACTTTTCATGCTTCCTCATAATACTCCTTATTCAAATGTATTGATATAATAGTTAAATCTGGGGCGGCGCGGTGGAGGAGTGGTTAGCACTGCGGCAGCACAGCAACTCACCCTTGGCCGGGAGATCCTGGGTTCAATCCCAGCCCCCGACCAACAGTGATCTGTGTGGAGTTTGCTTGTTCTCCCCGTGTCTGCGTGGGTTTACTCCGGGATTTCTCCGGTTTCCTCCCACATGCCAGAAACATGCAGGTTTGGTTAATTGGCATCAAACTGGGGATTCTAAATTGTCCTTAGGTATGACTGTGAGAGTGAATGGTTGTCTGTCTCTCAGTGTTGGCCCTGCGATGGACTGGCGATCTGTCCAGGGTGTACCCTGCCTCTCGCCCTAAGATGCTGGGATAGGCTCCAGCCCCCCGCGACCCGTAAAGGATTAAGCGGAAGAAGATGGATGGATGGATGTATTCTTCACCTGCTCTCCAGACTCTCAATTTGACAACTACAGTAGTGGACTGGTTGTCTGATATTCTTCTTTATTTATTTTTGGAATAAAACAAAAAGAATTCTAAACAATTTTCTAAACAATATAACTATATAAGCCAATTAGAAATAATTACAGCAGAGTGGAAAAAGCATTTTAGAAATACCTTCTTCTGCTGAGCTAAATGTTGGTTATAATGTAAAAAAAAAAAAAATCTGTGGCACTGATAGACAGTCTGCACTTATAATTCACTGTCCAAAACCCCACAGGTAACAAACTAACAGTTATCTTACAGACAAAAAGCTGAAAACATCCTGAAAATATAGGCTAAGGCTCACCTCTACATTACTGTCAAGAGAATCTCCTGTCCTCTTTTTTCTGTTTTATTTACAAATTGTGGAGGAAAACTGTCGGCTATAGGTCTTATTTTAGGCAAGTAGATCCAGTTGACAGTGTTTCACATTAATAGCATATGACAGTCACAACCTTTCTTAAATTGGAATTGCTACAAAGGGCTTTTATTTTTACATAACTCAGGAAGTATTGAGTTGTGATAGTGAAATAAATTCACACTAATTCAGACTTCTATCATGTCTTGTAAATCCAGTATTTTATAGCACAGGTTACTAATTTTAAGGTTATTGAGCAAGAATTCAAGGATTGTTTCTCATTTTTAAGGACGATAAAGGCGTTGATTTTAGATAATCACATTTAACACTTTTTATGGACCTGTAGACACTGATGAGGCGGCTGTTTTCTCCTTTATGTTCTTGTGGAGAAATTCTCCCCACATAACAACTATGCATGAATGCAAATGAATCTGTCCACACAGCATTAAACTCTGTATTTTCCTCTGTGATTTAACTTTTTCTGGATCTATTCATGTCTTACCGAGGGTGGGGGAGGATTAAAGCAGGAAGCTGTTGTCTCCGTGCTGTCCACATGTGCTGCACAGAGAGATGCTCTCCTTGGGTGTGAGCCGCTGTTGGATGTGACATGTGGTTGACAACACAATAAATCATTTAAAAATATATATTATGTTCATGAAACTATGTGTTTCCTGTTGAGAAATGTATCCAATAAACAGTAATTTGAAAGATAAAATAATTAAAATGAACTTCATTAATTTCTGTGTTGTGGCAATGTGTCTATGTATGTGTATACAGTCATGTGAAAAAATTAGGATACTTCATTAAATATTCAGTTCTTTATTGATAAATGTTCACATATCTATGTCTAACCTTGTTTTTGTTTTTATTTGCATTTTTTAACATTTATTTTAGCCATTTTAAGTGGGAATGAATGTGGGGGTGTCCTAAAAAAGATGGGGGGTGTCCAAATTTATTCCTCACTATTTGTTTAGAATTATATTTTACAGAATTTTTTTTTTAAAGTCTTTAATTCATTTTTAACTGTTCAGTTGTATTACATGAATCTCATAGTATTTTTAACATTGATATGGAATATCCATATGTCTAAATATGTTAAAAAATGCACAGGCTTATACAGGGTATCCTAATTTTTTCACATGACTGTAACTGCAGGGAGCCACAGTGTGCAGCTCCAGGGCCATGGGTTGCCGACCCCTGGCCAATGCCATGGACCAGCACTGTCCCCGGAAGTGCAAATTTAATCTGAGCTGGAATGATGATCCCAAATTAGTCACAATTTTAATTCCAGTAATAAAACAGACAAGCCTAAATGTATTGCGGTCACATACTTTTTGCTATTTTGTAAGTTCAAGGAAGTCTGAAGCTTAATGAAGTAGATTTAAAAAGGGTCTTAAAAAACTTAAAATTTACATTCCATACTGCAGATACTATGAAAACTAGACAAACATTAAATTCAGTGCAATACATAGACATTAGCTCATTCTGGTGAAGCTGAAAGGAGATGATGGAATGACGTGGCATCCGACCATCCATTCATCTGTCCACATTTCACTGGAATCGCTATTCCGCCGAGGCAACTGCCTCAATGATCACCAAACTCACTCACAAGGATCCTCAGGTGGGTCTGCATCCAGGTTGTGCTCAAGGTCCTGGTGAACAGTCAGGAGACCTGAGCACTCTCGGGGAGATTTCATCGTGTCGAAATGAGCTGCTCCATCGCTGACAGTCTGGTATGTACTGTACAGTATATTCTGGCTGATTTATTGGATTATTTTAAATACTGCAAAATCGTTGCAGACGTTTTGGATTCTCAAGTTCCTCCAGAGCTAAAACCAGTAACTTTGGTAAGGAATAAAAGAGGAAAGAAATGTTTTTCTTTCACATACCTGGTACCCCTTTGCTGCTGTTTGTCTTTGAATTCCTTGTATGTTTCAGGTTTTCAAACCATTTTACTGCCAAATATTTCACCTAACATATTTCTTCGAATGAACTAATATTTTCACTCAGTTTTGAGCTTGCTGGATGCTTAAATTCTGTGCTGACATGCATTTTCATGAACTTCAGCTGATGACAGTAACCAGATTGATATTCATATTCATGGATTGGATAATTTAGAGCAGACATGTTAACGTTTTTCCAACTATTCTCCCAATTATCGTGTTTCACTGTCACAGTTTTTGAGGCTATACGACAGAATAACTGCAACAAATAAATCTCTGAGCTACTGTCAGCGGTCCAGTTATGGAAATCGGCCACAGATCAGCGATGACACCGTAACCTGAAGCCTTGTCTCTGGATCCTGCTGCCCTAATTGGAGAAAATAAACCCAAGAGTCCATACAGATTTATAAGTGAATTAGAGGGCCATTAAACTCTCAGACAGGGCTGTGTATCAACCAACCTCTGTTTACTCTCAACACAGCAGAGCTAGCCATTTCCTCATCTTCCCCAAACACAACCTTAAATAAATAGGGCTATTGCATTGCAACATGTTTAAACAAATATATGAACAATGAGCAGTCATTTCTCCAAAAGTAGGGGGCATAATTGCCGTTCTGGTAAAAAGATCCTCACTGCTGGCGAACGTTTTCTGATTGGGTGCGGTGGCCTTTGTTTTGATAGGTGCATTTGAGCAGTACGGATGAGCCGAGGGTGGCAGAGCCAGCAGCAATCATGGACCTGGCCTCGGCAGCCAAACTCCGAAATATCCTCGTCTATGGCATCCAGCTTCATCAGTCAAAGGTAAGAACTTTGTATTCGCTTCGTCTTTATTTCTTGGTGAAGTGAGCTCAGTTCCCGAGGAATGCTCCTTAATAGGTGGCCAAACAGAACAGTTTGGCAAGTGTCTTTTAACCTTCTTGTTCCACTGTCTTGTAAGCTTTTTACCCACCTTTAACGCTGCTTTTTACCTCTCCTTATATCTGTTAAAATTTGAACTTTCCCACGTGTGTGTTGTGCACTGTTCTTTGAGGGGTGAAAAGGATGCAGAGGTGATTTAGATTTGTCAAGCTATGTGTCATGAGAATCCTCCGAGAGGTCGTCCAAATGTATACTGGAGTCATTAGGGTGAATATGGCCACCCTAAAGTGTGTAACCGACTTCTCAGTAATTACAGGATTATATATGGCGAAATTATTCATTTAGCACAGTGAGGGATGCCAGGAGACATGATACCAAAGCTGTCCCACCAAATCATGGTTTTTTTGGCTACGTGTGTGAAGAAAACCAGACAAATGTTGAATATTCATGGTATTGCTGGTTGTAAATATGACATCCATCAAGATTTATGGTGAGGAGTGACTGCAGCGGTGTGACAAGTGAAGTTTCTTGGCTGCCATATCACTCTACAAATCAACAATAAAAGCCTCAGTGCCTCAGGCAAGGGGATGTTCAAGCAGGTTGAGTTTATTCCCTCTTATTTAAAAAAAAAAAGTGAAATGAATGATGAGTTAAAAGTGGATGGATTTCATCTGTGGTGCATGAGGCCTTGATGTCACAGTGTTGTCTAATTAAAAGGAAATGTTTTGTTGGTCTCAGTGGCGAGGCATGTGATACGCTGCTGTCCGCATATGAATTTGATTCTGCTATCGGATGTTGGACAGCACGGCTTTCCTGAGAATTATGGAGACTAATGCTGTTAATTAGTCATCCTGCTCAGCTCCTTCAAGGGAACGGAGCAAAGGGGAAGGGACTGGAGGGAGGTAACGCGTGTCTCACCGTGATGAAATGCTTATCGTTATGAAAAGTGGAACAGCAGAATACAGCCATGTATAAATCACTGTTAGCTTTTTGCTATAATGAGGATAATTCTTTCCATGTGGGCTTGTTCGTACTTCATGGGATGCCTGCCAGTATTTCCTCTGCATCAGCTGTTAAACATATATGAATATGGCTTTAAAACTTAATTTTAGCAGACAGCAGTGATTGATAACAACTTCATCTTTGAATTACTGAAAGATGCATGAGATCTCGTTCGCAAGTGCAAAGTAAAGAAAATCTTTAAATCTCAGGGAGCACCTATTTTATATGAAGGGCGATTTTCACTAGAAGTGCTAAGATTTCTTTCTCTTGAAAATGTTACAGTCAAAAATTGTGAAAATTTCAAGTTTTTTGTCACATAAAGACCGACATGTTGTGTTTTCTCCATGACAACAAAATCTGGATCATATTTTCTGTTCCTTGCAAAGAAAGGTCAAGTTTTCCTGTTTTGATGTCTCGGGATAGCTTCAAAAAGGGAGATGTTGCAGGCTATAAATATTTAGTTCTGTCGCTGCTCAGAGTTTTATACACATCTCACTAAGTATTTAAAGGGGTCATTGACTGAAAAAATGTGTTTAATTGTGTTTTTGTAGGTTTTAACCTTCTGAAATGTGGCTGTTGGTCACATGATCAGTGTTTCGTCTGGCTTAAAGACCTCGGCGCAGTGGCAACATATTTTTCCGGGATTGGGGGGGGGGGGCACATGACACGATTGTAACCGAAAATGTTAATTTTACACTATTTTTTATTTTATTTTTTTAATTTTGCACTGTAATATTGCATAATGGAACTTACCATTTGAAGTATTGTACTACCAAGGCTTGAATGTTGGAATATTGGGCCAGTTGGGATCCCACCCAGATGTCCTGTGTTTGGACGTTTTACTGGTGCCATCCTTCTCTCCTCCTTCTGCTCTCACCTCTCCTGGACCCTCTGCCTGAATACTTTACTCTCCTTGGCTCCTCTCTTCTGTCTCATCTTTCCCTCTCTGAACTCTGTCTAATTCAGGTTCTGTCTCTGTCTATGGTGGTATAGAAACAGGCTAGAAAATATCAATTGTCATGTTTTGTCCTGCAGGATTTTTTTTTTATGGTTTACATATAACCAAAATGTGTATTTTTTTGTATTTTTATTCTAGTGTTTCTTTTTTTCCATTGACAAAGCGTAGGAAAGGGAAAATATACATTCATCACTATAAATTCAAGAAATCTCTGTGTGTCTGTGTGTCATGATCATAGGACATCATAGGACAGCCTGTGATGTTCCTATGATGCCTGCATCATAGGACATGCCGGCCTTGATGTCTATATGAAGTCATATAGACCATGATGTCCTATGCTTGCCTTGATGTCTTTATGATGTCATATAGACCACCTGTTCGTTGCAACATCTGTGATTTGTGTCAATGCTGGATGCACTCTCCTGATTCCACGAATCACACTCACACCATCTCACAGCATGTTTCCATTCACCTTGCGACGTAGTTTCCAGTAAGACCCTAAGACAGGGCCAGTTTTTACAGCGCATTGGGGTTTTCTGCACAACAGATTCCTTCAGCCATGGCCAATTCTACATTGCCACGAGCAGAGTTGGCAGATCAAGCAGTCTTCATATTCTTGCTCAAGATAAAGAAACTAAGAAAAAGTGTCGCTTTCTGAGCAATGTTAAAGAGGTGCTGATACAGTAAAAATGTGTAACCTTGAAGAATGGCAGTCTACACTACAAATGTGCCAAGCAAAGCACTGATTTCCTCCGGGTGCTCCGGTGTCTTGATTTCTACGGGCATGCACAGGTCTTCCTGAACAGGGTTGAAAGCCACTTTTTGCTCACACCTATTTTCATGAGCCTGTCTATGAACTGCAATTACGACGCGTCTATCCCTCAACCAGTGGTCTGAACGAAGAAGAAGAAGAAGAAGAAGGCCCACCAGATAGAGAGCAATACAGTGAGGAGAACTGCTGCACGGTTCCAGCAGTACGTTGCAGGTATGACTGTGAACAACACAGCCGTCTGAGACAGGAGGAGACCCTTCAGCAACGGGCATGCAGAAATACTTGCTTATACTTGGTTTCTACGGGCATGGACGGGTGTGCACGGGTATGTACTAGTAATAGTAATTTACTCATGCATACTTAAATTATATGATCAGAGGTGGGTATAGTAGCCAGAAATTCTACTCATGTAAAAGCAGTGCTTTGAAATTAGTAATTAAAAGTAGACAACCAAAAATTTCTAGTTGAATTAAGGGTACAAGAAGCACTTACTTAAAAACTTGAGTAATGACTTCAGTCTTGAAGGTTTGAAATTTTTCTTCAAAATTTATAACAATTTTCTTAGTTTTCTACTTTTCTCTGTAAATTTATTTAAATTTGCAACCATTTTCTTCAAATTTGTAATTTTCTCTTGTACATTTGAGACTATTATAAATTTGTGGATTATTTTATGGTTAATGTTTTATCTTTTTTTAATCCAATCCAACTTTATTTATAAAGCTCTTTAAAAACGTCAGTTGACACAAAGTGCTGTACATCAACGATAAATAAAATATAAAAACAATAAAATACAGCTAAAGTACAAAACAGCACAAACAAAACAATTGTCATACAATAGAGACAATAAGAACAAATAAAATCAGTGTCTCAAACTGGGTCAAAAGCCAGAGAATAAAAATGGGTTTTAAGAGGAGTTTTAAAACTGGACAGTCAAGAGGCCTGTCTGATGGACAAAGGCAGATTATTATAAATTTGCTGTTTTTTTAATAAATGTGAAACAGAATGTGGCAAATTTTTTACTTTTTTCCTCATACAATTTAAACTTCTGACCATAATTTTGTAGTGCCAGAACAGAACAATAACTTTAACTCTGAATTCAAAGAAATATAATTATTAAAATTATATTTAAAGAAATAAATTAACTTAAATGACCAAATATGCAGTTATTTCTGTTATAATATTTCTATGTCTTTATAGTTTTTTAGAACTCTCCTCACCAACTCAACAGCAGGAAAAACCTCCCTTATTTTGAAATCCAAATGTTGGCATGTTTAGTTTGTCTGAAGGCTGATGACGGATTGAAGTCATTGACTTCGTGAATTTTGGTCATCTTAACTTGCCAGGTACATAATAATGACCATAAATTATTAGTTAATATTGCAGTAGCTGGTGAAGTAAATCCTCAGTGATTCATTCATCAGTCACTCTTGTCTTTCCCTGCAATGAAGCCTAACCAGACCTGTTAGCTAAGCAACTCCTCATTGTTGTTCCGGTTACCAGCGGGTTAAAACCACCATAAATGCCTCCACTGCTTATCTCTTGTACTTTTTTCCGCGTTTAAAGTACTTTAATAAGCTCATGCTTCTCTCGGACATTAACGCAAGAGAGACACGCTCTGCCTGCAGAAACGGTCACACGGGCGCTGGGCAGGCGGGGCACTTCCGCGCGGATGACAGTCACATGCGTTGTTCATGTGCGCGCTTGTGGAGCGTTTCTTTCATATTTAATTTTTTCTTAAATTAATATATTTTAGGCGCGGCGGCATACTTCCTTACGGCGGCAGGCCGCCACACAGAAATGTTACCAGAGGAAACCCTGCATGATTATTGAAAACATATCAAAACAATCATTTCTCTTAAAAAAATACACAGCCTTTATCTCATTTTTCTCTACAAGAAGGTATTTCTAACACTTCCAATTATTTTCTGCTACTGGATGAATTTGGATGAAATTTTACCAGAGGTGGCCCTTGACCCAAAGATGAACTCATTAGATGTTGGAGGTGATCCATGAGTGCATACCTCCACCAAGGCCCTATCTCGCAGTGTACAGCTGGATGGGAATATGGATGGACAAAGTGACGGAAGGAGGGACAGAGCCTTGGCAGAGGTATGCACTCTCTGGGTGTCCTCTAGTTAAATTATGTGACCCTGTCATAGATAATCCAGAAGTTAACTGTCACCCCCAAACAAAAATTTAGAACAATAACTATAATACAGATGAAAAACGAAAAATGTGACCTCCGATTGAGGGGGATTCTTTTTTTTTTGCCCCCTAATGACCCTGTTGGAGGGTCTTGGGAAAGTCCTCCCATGGAGAAAGGGCTCAATAACAGAGATAGATTCAACAGCTGCCATCCTATAAGTCCAACAGTCGTAATTCTTTGAGTAAAGCTGTGTCTCCCAATGACAACAAAAACAAGAGGCCAGGACAAAACAGTCATAAAAGAAGATACAGTATATACTCGGATAACAAAATCGGTCCATATGTATTCCGTTTCAATCACTGTACCTGACCCTCTGAATTATAGTCTCGCTTCCTTCTTACTCTGGCCCCTCTGGTATCCCTGAACTTTCTCCCTTTCTCTCTGAGCTGCTGATGATCCACTCTTCCGGTGGATCGCTGTCTGCTGCCATCCCAGCAGCTCGTGGAGCTTCGACTCCAAGGTGGTCTCTTCTCCCTTCTCCTCAAGCATCTCCACACTAAGACCCCGACTCTTCAGATCACGCCAGATCTTCTGTGAGCTGCTGTATGTTCTGGTCCCGATTCCGTAGTCCCAGTAGATCCTCATGCTTGTGCAGTATAGATGGTATGGATATGATGTCACTGAACGGAACTCGTGTCAGTTAAAAAACACTGGGTGGCAAAAATGAGTGGCAGCATTAGGGTGTATGAAGTAAAATACAAAAAATGCACAATATTCAGTCACAGCAGTACACAGAGTACCTGCTTGTATTCTGGAGAGGTAATCTTATCATTCTATCATGATTAATTGGCAAAAAATTAAATAAATAAATAATTAAAGACTGATTCAGCTCTTTACTTGCCATATGCTCCTTGGTCAATATTTTGTGTGATTTTTATGTTTTGCTGCATATAAAATAAAGCTGTCACATGTGATTGCCACTCAGTGCTGTGTTGCTATGGTAACTGTCCTATAACTGCCAAGAATTCTGTTCCAATGCATCCCCTCTATATGGTGTGTGAAAATGCAGTCCTTTTTCTTTTAAGGGAAAAAGGACTGCATTTTCATTTTCTTAACTGGGTTATACTCTGTGCTTTTTAACTGTCTCAGTCTTGTAGTCATGGTCAAAATAGAGGGTTCTATTGTTCAATTTTATTGACCCTTTTTATCAAGCTTCTCTCAGAATGAGTTCCTTGGTTGTAAACTCTTGAAAGTTAATAATTATTGGTCTTGGTGGAGATAAGGACCTGTACTTATAAAGCGCTTTTCTAGTCTCAGAGACCACTCAAAGCACTTCACTTGTACTAACCTTCTATTCTAAGGGTCTGTAGGAGACAGATACCTAGGAACAATTTAGAATGACCAATTTACCTAACATGCATGTCTTTGGATGGTGGGAGGAAACTGGAACTCCCGGAGGAAACCCACACAGCACAGGGAGAACATGCAAACTCCACACAGAAAGGTTCTTACCCCTGCCAACCTGGGGATTCGAACATGGAACCTTCTAGCTGTTAGGCAGCAGTGCTAACCACTGTATCACTGTACTGCCCGGGATCCAGGAGGGGTTTGTTCGCAAGGGATTGATGAGCCCACTGAATTTTTAAGTCGAGGTCTTGCGGTAATGACAGCTCGCTTTGAAGTAAGTTTGCGATGAAGTGGGAGACCGAGTTTCCTTCCTCATCTTCTGCCACTCTGAAGAGGTGGATGTTTTTCCTTCTAGAGCAGGACTCCAGGTCTGTCAGCTTTAACTGTAGAGCTTTTTGCTCTTCCACACAGGTAGAAAGCATGTCAGTTACCTTGGCTGAACAGTGGCGCAGTGGTTAGCACTGTGGCAGCACAGTTTACCCTTGGCCGGGGGATCGTGGGATCGTGGGTTCGATCCCAGCCCCCGACCAACAGTGATCTGTGTGGAGTTTGCATGTTCTCCCCGTGTTTGCGTGGGTTTACTCCCGGATTTCTCCGGTTTCCTCCCACATGCCAAAAACATGCAGGTTAGGTTAATTGGAGACTCTAAAGTGGCCCTAGGTGTGAATGTGTGTGTGAATGGTTAAGGGATAGCGCCGTATCGTGGCTGCTCCATCCATCCAGGTGGTGGATGACCCTCAATTTCCCCTCTGGGGATCAATAAAGTATACTAAATCTAAAAAAAAAAAAAATCTAAATTCCTCAATTCACTCCACCCTGGACTCCACTTCGCCGGCTCGATCAGACAGACTTTTCAAAGATTTTTATTTGTTAATACTTCTATATGTACAGGACATACAGTAGAATTGAAATGCTGCTTCTCTCCCTCTTAGTGTGCTCAATATATAAGGTAAGAAGGAATAAGGCTGGAAAACAACAACAATCTATGTACAGTAATAAGATAAGCCTTTATTAGTCCCACAATGGGGAAATTCCAGACGCTGCCTGTAGTGCAAATAAAGGTAAAAACACAGCAATTCTATGTACAGTAAAATCGTAATAGCGGTAAATTGCAAGTTCAGTGTTGTAACGGGTGCAGACAGTGACATTATTTATTTATTTATTTAGCAAATGCAAAGTCCTCAAGCCAAGCAGTTGCCTCCTGGTTTGCTGTATGGAGGGTGTGTAATCCTCCTTCCAGTCTTTGGCGCGGGCAAGCCTCTATGATGTGTTCCATTGTTTGCTCCTCTCCACATGCGCACAGTGGGCTAGGGCTACTGCCCCATCTGTGAAGGCTGGCCAAGCAGGGGCCATGTCCAGTCCTAAAGCAATTGAGTGTAGACCACTGTCTCCTTGGGAGGTTGGTGCCTGGGACCTGTCGGTTGGGGTTTGTCACCAGGTGTTTGTTTGGGACCTCCTTGGTCTCCCATTCCTCTTGCCAAGCTGTCTGGATGGTGAAGTCAGCTGGGGGAGGGTTTTTCCAAATCGGCCGTCTAGATGGAAGTCGGGCAGTGGGTGGGGTGTAGGTATCTGCATGGATTGGTAAGTGAGGAGAGTCTTTGGCTTTTTGAAGCATCCTTTGAGTTAGTGCTGCTCGCCGGATGTGTGGGGGAGCTATGTTTGACAGTACAGGGAGCCAGGGGAGTGGTGTTGAGTGGATTGTCCCAGTTATGGTTCTCATGGTTGTATTGAGCTGGGTGTCTACGTGATGTGTGTAGGATGACCTGGACCAGACTGGGGCACAATATTCTGCTACAGAGTATGAAAGGGCCAGTGCTGAGGTGCGCAGGGTGGAGGCTGCCGCCCCCCATTTTGCACCAGCGAGCTTGCAGAACAGGTTGTTTCATGCCTTCACCTTAGCAGCCGTCCCCTTTAAATGTTCCTTGAAGGATAGGGTCCTGTCAAGGGTCACTCCAAGGTAGGTTGGATTCGAGGCATGCTTGAGCTTGAGTCCGCTCAGGTGGATGTTTAGTTCTCTGGCAGCTTTTACATTGTGGAGATGGAATACACTGGAGACGGTTTTTGCTGGGCTTGGTTTTAGGTGCCAGGTTTTGCAGAACTGGTCCAGTTTGGCAAGATCTTCCGTGAGCACCCGTTCCAGTGGCTCAAAGTCGGGTGCTTGGAGTGCCAAACAGATGTCGTCTGCATATGAATTTGTGAGATTTTGTAGTGGGCAGGTCGTTTATGTAAAGGTTGAACAGGGTTGGAGCTAGAACTGAGCCTTGTGGGAGTCCGTTTTTCTGCAATCTCCATGCGCTTGTGTTCTGACCGAGGTGGACTCTGAACCTTTGGTTGGTCAGCAGGGTTTTTATAATTGCTGTTGCCCAGGCAGGGATCGCCTTTGTAAGTTTCAGGAGGAGGCCTTTGTGCCAGACCGTATCATAGGCGGCTGTAAGATCGAGAAACACAGCCCCTGTCTTCAGTCTGCTCTCGAAGCCATTTTCGATGAAGGTGGTTAGGGCCAGTACTTGTTCTCCTGTGCTGCGGTCCTTGCGGAAACCTGCTTGATCCACACTTAGAATTTCCTCTATTCCTGGGGAAATACGTTGCAGTATTAGGCGCTCCATGATTTTATAAGGAACGCTGAGTAGGGAGATTGGGCGGTAGCTTGCTGGTAGTTTGTGGTCTTTGCCAGGTTTTGGTATGGCAATGACCTTTGCTGTCTGCCATTTCTTTGGGATCGAGTTTGTTTGTATGATCCTTGTGTAGAGTTGTGTCAACCAGGTTAGGGCTCGGGGGCCAAGATTTTTCATGAATTCTGGGAAGATGTTGTCGTATCCTGCTGCCTTTCCACATTTCAGGCCCTGTAGGACTTTCTCCAGTTCAGCAGCCTCGAAGGGTTCAGGGCTCGTTTCCTCTACGGACATTTTTTGGTGTTTTTTTTAGCTCAGTTGTAACTGCTCTTCTGGTGTCTTTGTCTTGGGGTGCTTTGGCGATGGTCAGTAGGTGGGATGCAACTTGGTTGGGTGTGACAGATGCTCGGCTTTGGTTAGGGGACTTCTGTGCAGCTCCTAGGCGACGGATGAGGCTCCAACATTTCCTGCTAGAGTGGGTAAAGCTCCGGCCAGCAACTATCTCCTCCCATTTCTTTCGCCGGGCTGTACTTAGCGATTCAATGAGATGGTCTGCTATCTCTGGGTCCCCTGATGTTTGATAGGATTGTAGGAGGGCAGCGCTTTCTCTGTCCAGGCATGGGACATAGAGGGGTCGGTAGCCTCGTGGGATTGCAGTGTGAGCAGCCTTGAAGATTGCGCTGCAGAAGCAGTTGTATGATTCATCTACAGTGATGGTGTGGAGTGGGATGGTAACAGCACTCCGATCCAGGGTTTCACTGAATTTCTTCCAGTTGGTTTTGCGGAAATTCCAGCGCATCTTCCTTGGGCTGTTTATGACTGGAAGTTGTAGGCCAATGTGTACAAGCAGGGGCCGGTGTTGGCTGTGTGGAAAATCGTCAAGAATGAGGATCTGTGTAGGATATGGCGTCCTATTCAAAGAGCTGACCCAGCACAGGTCAGGAGAATAGTCCTTCTTCCACCTAGCAGAGTGGAAGGTTCCTCTTTGTTTGGGGTTGTGTATCAGAGTGAGATCATTTCTAGATGCCCAGTCTGAAAGTACCTCCCCGTCACTATCCATTGCTGGGTACCCCCAGTCAGGGTGATGGCTGTTAAAGTCCCCCACATAGATGGCAGGGTGGGGTAGGGTGGGTAAGACCTGCAGATCCCAGTTGGCACTAGGGGGCTTGTACACATTGACAATATGGAAGCCACCAATGGTTATGGTGTCTGAGAAATGTGTTGTTGTCAGGTGGTTTACTTCAACTATGTCAGAACGCACATAGGTGGCACGTCCATGTTTGGCATGTGGAACATAGCACAGGAAGTCAAAGCCATTGATGGTGTAGCGGCCAGCTTCCTCTGTGCCAGTATGAGTCTCTTGGAGGCAGATTACATCAATCGAGTGTTGGAAGGCGAGGACTTCGATAAGGCTTCACTTGGCTGCAGACAGGCCTTCAACGTTTAGTTGTAGAATGCGAAGGGCAGGTCCTACCGCAAGGTGCTCTCGGGGCTGTTTGCTTTCAGCTTTGGGACTGTGACTAGGATTCTTCTTTGACTTGGCACTGAGGCGTCGTCTCTTTGAATTTAGTCTGCTGGTAGGATCATTAGCTTCCCCGGGCAAGCCCAGGTACTGGCGGAGGGCGCAACGAGAACGCTGATCCATTGCCCTCCAGACAGTGAATGTCCTCAGACAGTGACAGATTGGTATGCACATGATCAGTATTGCAATAACAGACAGCAGCAGGTATGGCATTTGTGCAAATGGTTGCAGTAAGGTGCAAAGACATACAGCAGCAGATGTGGTACTGTTGGTGTGCCGTCTTTCTTCTTCTTCTTCTTTTAGATTTGATAGGCAGTTGGCAACCAGCCCACAGGTGCATTACTACCACTGACTTGAATGAATGAATGAATGAATTTATTCGGTAATAATAATAACTAGAAAAGCACTCACAGAGCGCATACCTCCACCAAGGCTCCTTCCGTTTGTCATGGATCACCTCCAAAATGTAATGGGTTTGTGTGTAGGCCTATAGCCACTTGTGGTAAAAATGGCATCAAAGTCTGTCCATCAGTTTTGGAGTATTGTTGCTAAAACACTGTGAGAAGATAAGAGCCTTGGCTGAGGTATGCATTCTCAGATCATCACCAAAATATAATGGGATCCTCTCTAGCCCAAGAACCCCCTCTGGTGAAAATTTCATCCAAATCCATCCAGTAGTTTTTGTGTAATCCTGCTGCACAAATACAAAGAAAGCCCTTGGTGGAGGTATGCACTCTCAGATCATCTCCAAAATGTAATCATCTGTTCCCTGTGCCATTACACACCTTTCCTGAAAATTTCATCAAAATCTGTTCATAACTTTTTGAGTATTGTTGCTAACACACTGTGAGAAGATAAGAGCCTTGGCCGAGGTATGCATTCTCAGATCATCACCAAAATCTAATCATCTGTTCCCCGTGCCATTAAATTAAATTAAAATTAAATCACCCTTTATTGTCATTCAACCATACAACCAATCATGTACAGTAGAACAAAATTGTGCTTTATCCTATCTACAGTGTCAATCACACACACCCCATGTGTAGAATCAGAAGGGCCGCTGCCATGCAAGGCGCCGCCACAGATTTCCCTCCTCCATTCCATTATTGCTGAGCACCAAGCTGGACGGCAGGAAGTTCCGCTTTTATATGGTCTTCGGCATGACCCGGCCGGGATTTGAACCCCTGCCTCCCGGGTGTGGGGCGGATGCTCTACCAACTGAGCCACTACTCCGGTAACACCTTTACACACCTTTCCTGAAAATTTCATCAGAATCCGTTCATAACTTTTTGAGTTATGTTGGTAACAGACAGACAGACAGACAGACAAACAGATAGACAAACCCCGGTAAAAACATTACCTCCTTGGCGGAGGTAATAAGCACATACAATACAATAAGAACACACAAAAGAACAACCGATAGATAGATAGATAGATAGATAGATAGATAGATAGATAGATACTTTATTTCAAACAAAAAAGTAAATCAAAAACAAAACAAATGTCAAGTGCAATAAAGTAACAGTATACAGTGTTCGAAAGGGAGAAGGAAGAAGTGAACACTTATTAATTTCAACTCCTCTTTTCCATAAATACAACCCATGTGAAATATATACAAATTACCACATTTAAGACCCCAAGTAAACAATTAACTATATTTTGTACATATCAACATTAACACCCATCCATCCCAACATACATACCGTCCATACATCAAAACCAGCCCCAAACAACACAGATATACACAGTGCTGTCCCACCTACCATTCCATAGTGTCCCAGAGTGAGCATAGTGAATCGTACATATGAATACTACCCTTCTAACATATATTCTTTCAGCAAATAATGTTTATACCTCTTTTTGAATTGATTTCTGTTTGTACATAGTTTCACTTCCGGCTCCAGACTGTTACCACAAATCCACCCCACAGACAGATATGCACATACTTTTCTTAGCTGTTCGTATCTTGGGTTTTGTAAAGTTTAAGTCTCCTCTCAAATTATAATCATTGTCTCTTTTTTTTTAAATATTTTTGTATATTAGTTGGGAGTTGATTATTAATTGCCCTGTACATGACTTGTGCTGTCTTAAATTTAACTAAATCGATGAACTTTATGACATGTGACTTTAAAAACAACGAATTGGTATGGTCTCTATATCCTACATTATTTATTATCCTTATAGCTCTTTTTTGTAATGTGCATATTGACTGTAGGTTGGTCTTGTAGGTGTCTCCCCAGACTTCTACACAGTAGTTAAGATAAGGTAGAAACAGTGAATTGTACAGTAAGAACAATGATTTATAATCCAAGATGTGTCTTGTCTTCCCCAGTATCCCTATACATTTTGCCAACTTGGCCCAGATGTGACTGATGTGAGGTTTCCAGCAGATTTTATTGTCTAGCGTCACCCCCAGAAACTTATTTTCCTGTACTGTTTCTATTCTGGTATCATCTATCATTACCATTATTTCATGATTTATTTTATAATTTCCAAACAACATAATCTTTGTTTTTATTTTTTTCAGATTTAGAGATAATTTATTTTTGTTGAACCACTGCGTTAACCTTTTCATTTCAGTTGTGACCACCTCTAAAACCTGCTACAAATTCTCACCAGTGCAAAGGATATTTGTGTCATCCGCAAACAAAATAAATTTCAGTATTTTTGATACTTGGCATATGTCATTTACAGTGGGGCAAAAAAAGTATTTAGTCACCCAACAATTGTGCAAGTTCTCCCACTTAAAAGATGAGAGAGGTCTCCAATTTTCATCATAGGTATACCTCAACTATGAGAGACAAAAAGAGAAACAAAAAATCCAGAAAATCACATTGTCTTTTTTTTTTAAAGAATTTATTTGCAAATTATGGTGGAAAATAAGTATTTGGTCACCTACAAACAAGCAAGATTTCTGGCTCTCACAGACCTGTAACTTCTTCTTTAAGAGGCTCCTCTGTCCTCCACTCGTTACCTGTATTAATGGCACCTGTTTGAACTCGTTATCAGTATAAAAGACACGTGCCCACAACCTCAAACAGTCAGACTTCAAACTCCACTATGGCCATGACCAAAGAGCTGTCAAAGGACACCAGAAACAAAATTGTAGACCTGCACCAGGCTGGGAAGACTGAATCTGCAATAGGTAAGCAGCTTGGTGTGAAGAAATCAACTGTGGGAGCAATTATTAGAAAATGGAAGACATACAAAACCACTGATAATCTCCCTCGATCTGGGGCTCCACGCAAGATCTCACCCCGTGGGGTCAAAATTATCACGAGAACGGTGAGCAAAAATCCCAGAACCACACGGGGGGACCTAGTGAATGACCTGCAGAGCGCTGGGACCAAAGTAACAAAGGCTACCATCAGTAACACACTACGCCGCCAGGGACTCAAATCCTGCAGTGCCAGACGTGTCCCCCTGCTTAAGCCAGTACATGTCCAGGCCCGTCTGAAGTTTGCTAGAGAGCATTTGGATGATCCAGAAGAAGACTGGGAGAATGTCATATGGTCAGATGAAACCAAAATAGAACTTTTTGGTAAAAACTTAACTTGTCGTGTTTGGAGGAGAAAGAATGCTGAGTTGCATCCAAAGAACACCATACCTACGGTGAAGCATGGGGGTGGAAACATCATGCTTTGGGGCTGTTTTTTTTCTGCAAAGGGACCAGGACGACTGATCCGTGTAAAGGAAAGAATGAATGGAGCCATGTATCGTGAGATTTTGAGTGAAAACCTCCTTCCATCAGCACGGGCATTGAAGATGAAACATGGCTGGGTCTTTCAGCATGACAGTGATCCCAAACACACCACCCGGGCAACGAAGGAGTGGCTTCGTAAGAAGCATTTCAAGGTCCTGGAGTGGCCTAGCCAGTCTCCAGATCTCAACCCCATAGAAAATCTTTGGAGGGAGTTGAAAGTCCGTGTTGCCCAGCGACAGCCCCAAAACATCACTGCTCTAGAGGAGATCTGCATGGAGGAATGGGCCAAAATACCAGCAACAGTGTGTGAAAACCTTGTGGAGACTTACAGAAAACGTTTGACCTCTGTCATTGCCAGCAAAGGGTATATAACAAAGTATTGAGATGAACTTTTGTTATTGACCAAATACTTATTTTACTGAGGAATTTACCAATTAATTCATTAAAAAATCCTTCAATGTGATTTTCTGGATTTTTTTTTTTTTCTCATTTTGTCTCTCATCGTTGAGGTATACCTATGATGAAAATTGGAGACCTCTCTCATCTTTTAAGTGGGAGAACTTGCACAATTGGTGGCTAACTAAATACTTTTTTACCCCACTGTATATACAAGATTAAGAGTTTGGGTCCCAAAACTGACCCCTGGGGCACACCACAAGTGATGTCCATGAAGGGTGATTTGTGCTCACCAATTTGTACAAATTGTTGTCTGTTACTTAAATAACTTTCCACCCAAGTCAGTCCGACCCCTCTTATCCCATACCTTTCCAGTTTCCTTAGTAGAATTCTGTGGTCAATGGTGTCAAAAGCTTTCTTTAAATCTTTAAATACTCATACAGCAAACTTTTTTTATCTATACAACTAGTAATTTCTTCAATAAGTTCGATCAGTGCCAAAGATGTAGATTTATCTGCTCTAAAACCATACTGGCTGTCCATAAGGAGGTTGTGTTTTTCAATGAAATCATCCAGTCTCTTTGTCAACATGTGGTCGCAAGGAGGAGGCTTCCAATCAATTTTCCAATATTTTATTTCAATAACTTACACGTAAATAGATCCCACAAAAAACATCTGACACGACTCTTCTTCAGGAATGAACAATTCGCCATCAACCAAGACGAATACAAGGAATACAAATACCAATGAAATGAATTGAATCTTACTCATTATCATTAACCACACCTGTTATATACTACTCGAGATAATTAGGGCTAATTAGCCCCTACCATAACCCCAGGTAAAACAATAAACATTTCCATTCTTTGCACATACCCACTAATCTCTAAAAATCTATATACAATATAAATATAAATAACATATAATAACAATATAAATAATTCAATAAATAGTTCAAACCCCTATTTACAAAAACTAAACCACCCCTCTAACTTACCATACATGCTTCCTTCCTGCTGGTGTCCTATAAAAGGCCCTCAACCCCTAACAGAGTCTTTTGCCCGGACGCCCACAGGAAGCATGTTGGCAAAGGTATGTGAAATAAATCATTATCAGTTGTTTTACCAAATTACTTAATCTCCCAAGGGCATTCAAATTAGACAAAGACAGATCCCAAAATAATGTGTGCACTTTACAAACAATCATAATAACATTTACCATATTACAAATACAACACAATCACACATACAATAAGTCATACAGTGGTGACACTCCATCGTCACACTCTTAGTGAAGATTTTTTCAAGTATTTTGGATAATTGTGAGAGTAAAGAGACTGGCCTGTAATTTGTGAAATAATGACTGTCTCCTGTTTTGTATAGTGGTATTACTTTTGCTATTTTCATTTTGTTTGGAAATTTACCAGTTTGAAATGACAGATTACAGATGTGGGTGAGTGGTTTAACAATTCCTTCAATTACCTTTTTCACTATTGTCATGTCAATTTCATTCCAGTCCGTTGATTTTTTGTTCTTAAATTTACTCACAGTCTCGATAATTTCCTTTTCAGTGACCGCACCCAAAAAGATTGTGTTTGGATTTCTATCTTCTATTTCATTTACAGAACCACTGTTTGTTTCTGGTGTCACTATTGATTTTGCTAATTCAGGACCAACGTTTACAAAAAATTTATTGAAACCACTAACCACATCCTCCATATTATTTATCAAATTGCCATTTTCAATAAAATATTCTGGATAATTAGCATTCTTAGGTCGATTACTAATAATCCCATTGAGTACTTGTCATATTCCTCTTAAGTTATTTTTATTATCCTCTAATATTCTGTTGTAGTATTCTTTCTTACAAGTCCTCATTATATTAGTAAGCTTATTTTATATCTTTTATATTTGATCTCAGCCTCCACTGTTCTGCACTTAAGGAATTGTTTATATAATGTATTCTTCTTTTTACATGCATTTAGTAAACCCTTGGTGACCCAAGGATTATTTTTGTTTTGTTGTCTGTCACTGTATTGTTTTATAGGACAGTTTTTATTGTACAATGATTGAAATATTTGTAAAAAAATTATCATATGCTTTATTTATATCATTTTCGTCATAAACTATCTTCCAGTCTTGTATTAATAATTCCTTTGCCAGTAAATACATAGATTCTTCAGTTCTTATTCTTTTATGTTTAATATTTTTGGTATACTTTTTCTTCCTATAATCACATTGATAGACAACAAAAATCGGCAGGTGGTCACTGATATCATTCAATAAAAGCCCACTCCTGATACTATTTTCCATAATGTTTGTGAATATGTTATCTATTAGTGTGGCACAGTGTGACGTGATTCTGCTAGGTCCGGTAATTGTTGGATGTAAGCCCATACTGTACATTGTGTTGATAAATTCTTCTGTCAGACTATGTTGTTTTGAATTCATAAGATCTATATTAAAATCCCCACAGATGAACATAACTTTATGAGTTAGTTTTGCATACATTTTTTCCATCCAGTCCTTAAATAAGTCAATATTTGTTCCAGGTGTTCTATATACACAGCTCACTACTATATTCTTCACATTGTCCAGACAGATTTCTTTTGTAATACATTCAAATAAATCATCCAGATACTGACAAATTTTCAACAACCTTGTATTGCAAGCTCTTGTCAACATAAATTGCAACTCATCCTCCTTTTTTCACTTTTCTATTTATATAATTTAATTCATAGCCATCCATGGTAAAATCCACTCCTTTCTCTTCACTGAGCCACGTCTCTGATATTGCCACAATATTGAATGGCTCTTTAAGCTGATGTAAATAATCTTTAATGTTATTAAAGTTGGCATAGAGACTTCTGCTGTTAAAGTGGATCATAGAAATATTGAAATCAGATGTGACCATTTTGTTAAACTG
Organism: Pholidichthys leucotaenia; assembly: GCA_020510985.1. Classification (NCBI taxonomy): domain Eukaryota; kingdom Metazoa; phylum Chordata; class Actinopteri; order Cichliformes; family Pholidichthyidae; genus Pholidichthys; species Pholidichthys leucotaenia. The sequence continues at coordinate 68,395,883 of CM035849.1, read as the reverse complement.
TTCATCCGTGTAGTAACTACAGTCATTATTGATGGAGCTAAATAAATTATTATCAGGGTCTATGTTATATTATACGTCCTGTGGGTTGTGATCTGTATATTCAAAAACTTTCAGTTCCTGTTGTTCCTGTTTGTTGATCTTTTGTTTCATGTTGTTAAATGTCCTGTTGCAGCTTCAGCCTACACCGAAAGGGTGTAGGCTGAAGCTAGTACTTATATAGTGCCTACCCCGTTACAATTTTAAAATCAATAAATTTAAGTCAAAATTTAAGTCTTACCCAAAATCAACAAAGAAAATCAAATAGAACAAGTAGACCAAAAAAAAAAAACCTTTAAATTATTACAAATTTATCTCCCAGCATTTACAGTGAGAATACTGGGAGATTTTCTCATCTTTGTACAATTTTTTTGAATTGCTTCAGAGTTGAACATGTTTTAATATTTTCAGAGCAACAGTTCCACAGTTTAACTCCAGTGACAGACATGCAATGATACTTTGTATTTGTTCTAACCTTTGGCTTATTAAAAACAGAGTTACCTCTTAGCTCATATTTGCTTTCCCTTTTTCAAACAGTCTCTGAATATTTACAGGTAATTGGTTATGATTTGCTTTGTACATGATTTGAATGACATTATAATCTACCAGATCTCTAAATTTAAAGGTATGTAATTGAATGAATATTGGATTTGTTGGTTCACGCTAAGGTTTCTTTGATGCAATGCGTATGGCTTTTTTCTGTAGTAAAAAGATTAAGTTTGTGTTTGTTTTATATGTGTTTCCCCAGATCTCCACACAGTATGTCATAAAAGGAACTATCAGTGAATTTTACGAAATGCAAAGAGATTTCTGACACAGGAGATCCTTAACCTTACACAGTACGGCAATGGATTTAGACATTTTAGTTTTGACAATTTATGTGTGATTTCCAGTTTAGTTTGTTATCAACAATGACCCCTAGGAACTTGGTTTCGAAAACTGTGTCAATTTCAACATTGTTTATTTTAATTTTTCTGTGATTATATAATTTGTGATTTCCAAATATTATACATTTTGTTTTTCCAAGGTGAACAGATAATTTATTGGCAGTGAACCATTGATTGATTTGTTTAAGTTCATTTTCTACTGAATCCAGAAGCTGCTTAAGATTTCCTCCACTACAAAAAAAGTTGTCATCTGCAAATAAAACACACTTGAGCAATTTAGACACAGAACATAAATCATTAATAAATATAAATCATTAATATACAAAATAAACAGCAATGGACCAAGCACAGAACCCTGTGGTACCCCACTTGATTATCATCACTCTATATTTTTGTATATGGAGTTCTGAACAACTCCTTACGTGTGGAAAAAATTATCCGTCTTGGCCATAGCCAGATTCCCAGCCAGCAACTGGTCCTCTCTGCATTTTCTGTGCAAACAGCTGAGGTAGAGTTGTTGTATGGGTGAGTGTGTTGTGGTCCAGGGGGTGGGGGGGTGGGCAGAGTTCAGGGTCCTGATGGCCTGCTGAACAAAGCTGTTTAGCAGTCTTGTGGAGTGGGTCCAGAGGCTCCAGTACCTTTTCCCTGAAGACAGGGGGGAGAAGCGGGAGTGTGAGGGGTGGGAGGTGCGATGTTGACGGCTCTGTGGGTGAGGTGGGTGCAGTAGATGTCTGAGAAGGACGGCAGAGGGGTACCGATTATCTTGCTGGCTGCTTTCACTGTGTGTTGTACAGTCTTCCAGCAGGAGGCGGTGCAGGTTCTGTACCACACTGTGATGCAGCTGGTGAGGATGCTCTCAGTGGTGCCCCGGTAGAACAAGCACCTAATGGGGCGTGGGACTCGTGCTGTCCTCAGTTTATGGAGGAAATGAAGGCGAGTTTGAGCCTTCTTGGCCAGTGATGTGGGGTTCTTTCACCAGGAGAGGTCCTCAGAGATGTGCATCCCCTGGAACTTGGTGCTGCTTACCCTCTCCACAGCTGCTCCATCGATGATCAGAGGGGGATGCTGTGTGTGTCCGCTCCTGAAGTAGACCACAATCTCCTTGGTTTTTCCCATGTTCAGGAAGAGATTATTGTCTTTACACCACTGGACCAGTTGACTCACCTCATTTCTGTAGATGGCCTCTTCATTGTTGGTGATGAGTCCCACTACCGCCGTGTCATCCACAAACTTGATGATATGGTTAGTGCTGTAGGCTGGTACGCAGTCATGGGTCAACAGGGTGAAGAGCAGCAGGCTGAGCATGCACCCTTGTGGGGCCCCTGTGCTCAGTGTGGTGGTCTTGGAGATGTTGCTACTGACCCACACATTCTGTGGCCTCCCTGTCAGAAAGTCCAGCACCTTTGCATTTCTTTAACCAGGTTATCAAGTTTGCCGTTGATTTCCTGACTGAGGAGGTTGATATCTTGTCTCAAGCTGTCGTTACCTCCTTTCAAGTCAGTTTTCAGCTTGGTGACAGCTCTTATTATGTTCAATGGGTCTAAACTCGTTCTGGGGCCTGCATGGCTACTGCTAGCATGCTCTGCTTCCGTGATGCTAGTTTTCACAGCCGAGCTTTTTTCTTGAGTTTTTAGCAGCCTTTCTTCTTCCTTCTGGCCTTTTTTGTTTCTTCTCCCACTCATCTAGATTCTTACTCCGTGTAGTTCTGTTATTGAGTTGTTTCGTGGAAGAAAGTCTCAGATTTTTGTGAGAGTGCATCTCTGCGCGTCTAACTACTCCATTGACAAACTGGAAGTCCCATTTCATTCATTTTTCAAGACAAATTTACATTAGTTGGCTCAGACCAGCGTTGTTCAACAGCTCAGACTAGATACAAGTTAGGAGCTAAGCTTGGCAGCAGTAATGTGAGAGGAAGGGCAGTGTTGAATGCAGTCTTAGAAATTTAAAGTGACGTGCACTGAAACCAAGTGTTTGGTGAGAGAGGCTGAAAAATATTTTTCACAAATTTTGCTTCAGTAATTAAATAATTAAAGAAATTTTTACCAAAATGTGTCATAAGCATTAGTTAAGACATGTGTGCTGTTAAAATGTGGAAAAAATGCAGTCAATGACCACTCTAACTTTAAAGTGTGTTAGTGTTCATAGTTTGTATTTTTTTCTGTTTGCATTGTGTTCCTGTGTGTGCTGTGGTTTTGTTGTCAGATTGTCTCCATTTTTTTTTTAACGTTTTTTGTGTATAAGGCAATCCAACCACATTTACTATATTTACATAATAAAATTCAATGCTCTGCTTTCTGGCTTATGCTGATGTCAGACTCCTGCCAAACTGACAACATCCTGACATGGTATGTCTGGAGCATGGTGTGATCATGAATGCACATGGCAGGATCGTCAAAGGAACGTGCACCACCACTATGATGGTGGCACAGGAGAGCATCATTGGGACATGGAAAATAGCAGGGAAAAAGTATAACAATGTCATGCTTGCCTTCACACTGAAGGAGGTTTTCCAATTTTTTGCTCATTCCGGCAAAGCAAAAAGGAGATAATGTGATAGTGCAGCGTCTGTCATCCTTCTGTCCGTTCATCTGTACACATTTCATAGGAATTGCTACCCCTCCTTACAATTATCTCAATGGTCACCAAACTCACTCACAATGATCCTCAGATCTGCATCCAGGTTGTGCTCAAGGTCAAGGTCAATGTTCAGGAGATCAGAGCACTCTTGGGATGATGGGGTTGATAGGTTGTGGAGAGTATAGTGGGGACTTCATTAATTGTGAAGGGGGGCATCAACCCTTTTAGGGCAGTAAGAAAATATCTAAACATACAGCTGGGAAAATAAGTATTGAACACTTTTCTCATTAAACATATTTCTGAGGGAGCCATTGACCTGAGATTGTCACCAGATATCGTAACAACCCATGTAACCCAAGTAACCCATGTAACCTATGCGGCTGTGGCATAGGTGTAGTGTGGCCGACTACTGATCGGAGGGTCAGGGGTTGGATTCCCGCTCTGTCTGCAGTCTGCATGTCAAAGTGTCCTTGAGCAGGACACTGAACCCCCAGTTGCTCCTGGTGAGTCAGGCCAGTGCCGGTGCATGGCAGCTCTTCCGCCATCAGTGAATGGGTGGATAGCAGGACCTGTAAAGCGCTTTGGTCATCTAGAGATGAGAAAAAGCGCTATATAAGTGAATGCCATTTACCATACATAAAAAGAAATCAAGGCAACTGTGTTCACAAAACAAGTTATGTTTAATAAGGTGGAATGACACAGGGAATAAGTATTGAACATTTTTGGTGAAATTCATTTAATATTTAGTAGAAAAGCCTTTGGTGGTAATAACAGCTTCCAGATACCTCCTGTATGGAGAAACTAGGTGCAGGCATTGCTCAGAAGTGATTATTAGCCCATTCTTTCACACAAACTGTCAAATCTTGAAGGTTCTGTGGGTGTCTTCTATGAACTCTGATCTTAACTTCATTAAGATAAGCCTTTATTATTCCCACAGTGGGGAGATTACAGGATTGCAGCAGCAAAGGGATAGCAGCACTCAGAGCAATAGTAAATACATGTGGACAAAATTGTTGGTACCCCTCCTGTTAATGAAAGAAAAACCCACAATGGTCACAGAAATAACTTGAATCTGACAAAAGTGGTAATAAATAAAAAGTCTATGAAAATTAACCAATGAAAATCAGACAATTCTTTTGAATTGTGGTTCAACAGAATTATTTTAAAAAACAAACTCATGAAACAGGCCTGGACAAAAATGATGGTACCCTTACCTTAATATTTTGTTGCACAACCTTTTGAGGCAATCACTGCAATCAAACGATTTCTGTAACTGTCAATGAGCCTTCTGCACCTCTCAGCAGGTATTTTGGCCCACTCCTCATGAGCAAACTGCTCCAGTTGTCTCAGGTTTGAAGGGTGCCTTCTCCAGACGGCATGTTTCAGCTCCTTCCACAGATGTTCAGTAGGATTTAGATCAGGGCTCATAGAAGGCCACTTTAGAATAGTCCAATGTTTTGCTCTTAGCCATTCTTGGGTGTTTTTAGCTGTGTGTTTTGGGTCATTATCCTGTTGCAAGACCCAAGACCTGCGACTGAGATCAAGCTGTCTGACACTGGGCAGCACATTTCTCTCTAGAATACCTTGATAGTCTTGAGATTTCACTGTACCCTGCACAAATTCAAGACACCCTGTGCCAGATGCAGCAAAGTGTCCCAGAACATAACAGAACCTCCTCCCATGTTTCACAGCAGGGACAGTTCTTTTCTTGGTATGCTTCATTTTTGCATCTGTGAACATAGAGCTGATGTGCCTTGCCAAAAAGTTCCAGTTTTGTCTCGCCTGTTCATAGGACATTCTCCCAGAAACTTTGTGGCTTGTCAGCATGCAGTTTGGCAAATTCCAGTCTGGCTTTTTTATGATTTGTTTTCAACAGTGGTGTCCTCCTTGGTCGTCTCCCATGAAGTCCACTTTGGCTCAAACAACGACGGATGGTGTGATCTGACACTGATGTACCTTGACCTTGGAGTTCACCTTGGATGTGTTTAGAGGTTGTTCTGGGCTCTTTTGTTACTGTTCGTATTATCCGTCTCTTCCATTTTTCATCAAATTTCCTCCTGCGGCCACGTCCAGGGAGGTTGGCTACAGTCCCGTGGATCTTAAATTTCTGAATAATATGTGCAACTGTAGTCACAGGAACATCAAGCTACTTGGAGATGGTCTTATAGCCTTTACCTTTAACATGCTTGTCTATAATTTTCTTTCTAATCTCCTGAGACAATGCTCTCCTTTGCTTCCTCTGGTCCATGTTTAGTGTGGTACACACCATGTCACCAAACAGCACAGTGACTACTTGCCACGCTTTAAATAGGCCGACTGACTGATTACAAGTTTGTAGACACCTGTGATGTTAATTAGAGGACACATCTTGGTTGAACATGTCCCTATGGTCACATCATCATCATAATAATAATAATAATAAAACTAATTATTTTCCATCTTTTCTAGGGGTACCATCATTTTTGTCCAGGCCTCTTTTATGAATTTGTTTTGTAAAGTAATTCTGTTGAACCACAATTCAAAAGCATTGTCTGATTTTCATTAGTTAATTTTCATAGAATTTTTATTTATTACCACTTTTGTCAGATTCAAGTTATTTCTGTGACCATTGTGGGTTTTTCTTTCATTAACAGAGGGGTACCAAAAATTTTGTCCACGTGTGTAAATATACATATGTACACAATTATATACACAGTGCAGGAGCATTGCAGTTAGATGGTATCAACAGCATTACTGTTAGTTAAATTACCCAGCAAAATATAAATATCGACCCAGACAGTATATTTCACATTGAATGAACAATGTTGTTGCCACCCTCGTAGTAATTGTAATTGTCTTAATTGTATATTGGAGGGGACGATTTCTATTGTGCAGAGTTGTGACATTTAATACGGCCTGTATGAGCAGTATTTAGATTATACAGTCTGACAGCTGTAGGTAGGAAGGACCTGTGGAATCTCTCCCTCGAGCATTTAGGATGGCACAGCCTACCACTAAATGAGCTCCTCAGTGCGTTCAGCGTGTCCCGCATGGGGTGGGACTCAGACTCCAGCAGAGATGACAACTTAGCCACCGTCCTCCTCTCTCCTATCTCCTCCACTGGATCGAGGTGTCACCCCAGAGCAGATCTTTTTTTGATCAGTCTGTTTTCAATCTCTTCCTGTCGGCTACCATGATGCTACTGCCCCAGCAGACCACTCCATATGTAAAGGCTGATGCCACCACAGGGTTCCATAGGTTTTCAATTGGATTCAGGTCAGGTGACTGACTGGGCAATTCTAGCAGCTTTATTTTCCTTCTTTGGAGCCAGTTGAGCATTTCCTCGGCTATGTGTTTGGGATCATTGTCTTGCCGAAATGTCCCGCCTCATTTCATCTCCAGCATCTTGGCAGATGGCAACAGATTCTTATCAAGGATGTCTCTGTACATTTGTCCATTAAGTTTTCCTTCAATTATATGAAGTCTGCCTGCACCATGTGCTGAAAAACACCCCCACGCCATGATGGGATGTGCAGTGCCATTTCTTCTCCAAACATGCTGTGTGTTGTGCCATCCAGAAAATTCAATTTTGGTCTCATCTCACCAGACTACATTCTCTCAGTATTTTACTGACTTGCCCAAATGTTGTGCAGCAAATTTTAAACAAGCTTCAACATGCTTTTCATTCAGTAGTGGAGTCTTGCGAGGTGAGCAGGCATAGAGCCCATGTCGGGTGAGTGCATTACTTATTGTTTTCTTTGAAAGAGCAGTACTTGCTAACTCCAGGTCTTTCTGGAGCTCTCCACGAGTAGACTTTGGCTCTTGGATAAGTTGTCTGATAATTTTTGACTACTCTGTCAGGAATCTTGCGAGGAGCTCCTGGTCATGGCCGGTTTATGGTAAAATTATGTTCTTTCCACTTCCGAATGATGGCTGGAACATTCAGCAGTTTAGAAATGTGCCTGTAACCAATGCCATCATTATGTTTTGCAACAATAAGGTTGCGATGGTCTAGAGAGAGCTCTTTGCTTCTGCCCATCATGACTTCTTTGTGGTGTGACAATCTGATATTCACAGACCTTTTTAAAGGCTCTCAATCAGGTCTTAACCAGCTGAGGTTAATTTGCACTGAAGGGGGATGGTATGGTTTGTTGGCGTTTTGAATACTTATTTTCCCCGCTGTATGTGGCATGGTTATGGCAGTTATTTTCAAGATTTATATATTTATTTATTTTTTGGTAGTCAGCTCGGTGAGCAGTGGTTAGCACTGTGGCTGCACAGTATGTATGTCGTGGGTTCAATCCCACCACCTCGCCAGTGGTGACCCTTCTGTGTGGAATTTGCATGTTCTCCCTGTGTCTGTGTGGCTTGTCTCTGGGTACTCCAGTTTCCTCCCACATGCCAAAAACATGCACGTTAGGTTAATAGGCAACAATTGGGGGTTCTAAGTTGTCCTTAGGTATGAATGTGAGAGTGAATGGTTTTCTGTCTCTCTGTCTTTGGCCCTATGATGGCTGGCGATCTGTCCAGGGTGTACCCTGCCTCTCACCCAAAGATGCTGGGATAGGCTCCAGCACCCCCATGACTCGACAAAAATTAAGTGATGAATGGATTGTTTTGGGAGCGTCTTTGCCTTTATTGGACAGATACAGTGATAAGCAAGACAGAAAATGAATGAAATTATTCGGTAATGAACATACATACAATAAGAACAACAAAATATGTAGAACACAAAAGAACAACTGAAAGGGTGTAGGCTGAAGCAGGTGCTTATATAGTGCCTACCCCGTTACAATTTTAAAATCAATAACATAAACATTTTAAGTCATATCCAAAATCAACAAAGAAAATCAAATAGAACAAAGAAAAAATGCAAAACAAAAACTTTTAAGTTGTTACAAATTTATCTTCTAGCATTTACAGTGAGATACTGAATGGAAATGGGGAGAAGAGCAGGGAAGAGACACGGGAAAGATTGCTCTGGCTGTAAATTGAACCAGGGATCAATGCATTTGAACAGCATGTGCTTGTGGTGTGTTTTGTAACCACTAGGCCACTCGGATGCGTCATGTTTTTAAGCCCTGGGAATTGAGCCACGCTGGAGTTTGCATGCAGTACCAAGTGAAAAAAAAATTAAACAGAACAATGCCCCTTTATAACTGGCAATGAATCACAGTTTTTGCGATCGGATAGCAAAAGATTAGCAATCCAATCAAACCACTTCCAAACGTGGTTGGGAATCCATTGTGATCACATTGAGTTCAAATGTAAATATATAGATCCCTCTCCAATCCACACACAGCAACTCGTGTCTTCCTTTTATGGCATAAGCTTTTTTGTGCTTATAGTTTAAAAAAGCCATCTCTGAAGTGTTTTTAGATGGATACAGTCTTATACAACAGTCAGTTCCAACCGAGCAATCTGACTGGGCAATTCCAGGAGTTGCTGTATTCACTACATTTGACTCTGCTTCATAGGTGTTCTAGTAACTGTTAATTACTAACCGTTATTTACTGTCAACTCTGTCATTGGCTTCTTATTGTTATGTGAGAATTGTAATACTTTGTTGGATAACTTAATTTCCACAGTGAGGCACTGTTTGAAAAAAAAATCATTCCTCCTTGACCCGGAAGTCCTACCCTTGTAAACATCCATCCATCCATCCATCCATCTTCTACCGCTTTTCCGGAGGTCCGGGTCGCGGAGGCAGCAGTTCAAGCAGAGAAACCCAGACTTCCCTCTCCCCAGCCACCTGCTCCAGCTCTTCAGAGGGGATACCAAGGCGTTCCCAGACCAGCTGGGAGACATAGTCTCTCCACCGAGTCCTGGGTCTGCCCCGGGGTCTCCTCCCAGTGGGACGTGTCTGAAACACCTCAAGTGGGAGGCGTCCAGGAGGCATCCTAATCAGATGCCCATACCACCTCAACTGACTCCTTTCAATGTGGAGGAGCAGCGGTTCTACTCTGAGCCTCTCCCGGATGACTGAGCTCCTCACCCTATCTCTGAGGGTGAGTCCAGCAATCCTACGGAGAAAGCTCATTTCAGCCGCTTGTATCCGCGATCTCGTTCTTTCGGTCATTACCCAAAGCTCGTGACCATAGGTGAGAGTAGGAACGTAGATTGACTGGTAAATCGACAGCTTTGCCTTAGAACTAAGCTCCCTCTTCACCACAACAGACCGGTACAACGTCCGCATCACTGCAGATGCTGCTCCAATCCGTCTGTCGATCTCTCGCTCCATTTTCCCCTCACTCGTGAACAAGACCCCAAGATACTTAAACTCCTCCACTTGGGGCAGGAGCCTGTCCCCAACCCGGAGAGGACAATCCACCTTTTTCCGGCTGAGGACCATGGACTCGGACTTGGAGGTGCTGATTCTCATCCCAGCCGCTTCACACTCAGCGGCAAACCGTCCCAGCAAGAGCTGTAGGTCATTGCTGGATGAAGCCAACAGGACAACATCATCTGCAAACAAGAGAGATGAGATCCTGTGGTCACCAAGCATGACACCCTCCATTCCCTGGCTGCGCCTAGAAATCCTGTCCATAAAAATTATGAACAGGATCGGTGACAAAGGGCAGCCCTGGCGGAGTCCAACTCTCACTGGGAATGACTCCGACCGAGTGTTGGCAATACGAACCAAACTCTCACAACGGTCATACAGAGACCGAATAGCTCGTAATAACAAGCCCGATACCCCATACTCCCGAAGCACCCCCCACAAAAATCCACGAGGGACGCGGTCAAATGCCTTCTCCAAGTCCACAAAACACATGTAAACTGGTTGGGCAAACTCCCATGAACCCTCAAGAATTCTCGAGAGGGTAAAGAGCTGGTCCGATGTCCCACGGCCAGGACGAAAACCACATTGCTCCTCCTGAATCCGAGGTTCGACCAACGGCCGGACTCTCCTCTCCAGTACCTTGGCATAGACCTTCCCAGGGAGGCTGAGGAGTGTGATCCCTCTAAAGTTGGAGCACACCCTCCGGTCCCCTTTTTTGAAGAGAGGAACCACCACCCCGGTTTGCCATGCCAAAGGCACTGCCCCCGACCTCCACGCAATGTTGCAGAGGCGTGTCAACCATGACAACCCAACAACATCCAGGGCCTTGAGGTACTCAGGGCGAATCTCGTCCACCCCTGGGGCCCGGCCACCAAGGAGATTTTTAACCACCTTGGCAACCTCAGCCCCTGTGATAGGCGAGTCATCCCCCTCGTCCCCAAACCCTGCTTCCTCTGTGGAAGGCGTATCAGTGGGATTGAGGAGATCCTCGAAGTATTCCTTCCACCGCCCGACGATATCCCCAGTTGAAGTCAACAGTGTCCCATCTGCACCATACACAGTGTGGACGGGGAGCTGCTTTCCCCTCCTGAGCCGCCGAACAGTTTGCCAGAATCTCTTTGAAGCCGACCGAAAGTCTTGTTCCATGGCCTCACCGAACTCCTCCCATACCCGCGTTTTTGCTTCAACAACCACCCGAGCTGCACTCCGCTTGGCCTGCCGGTACACCTCAGCTGCTTCGGGACTCCCGCTAGCCAACCAAGCTTGATAGGACTCCTTCTTCAGCTTAATGGCCCCCCTCACCACTGGTGTCCACCACTTGGTTCGGGGGTTGCCACCACGAGATGTACCGACCACCTTGCGGCCGCAGCTCTGGGCCGCCGCTTCAACAACAGAGGTGGAGAACATGGCCCATTCAGACTCCATGTCTCCAGACTCCCTCGGAATGTGGTTGAAGTTCTTCCGGAGGTGGGAGTTGAAGACCTCCCGGACAGGGGCCTCAGCCAGACGCTCCCAGCACACCCTCACTATACGTTTGGGTCTACCAGGTCTGAATGGCTTCCTCCCCTGCCATCGGATCCAGCTCACCACCAGGTGGTGATCAGTTGACAGCTCTGCACCTCTCTTTACTCGGGTGTCCAAGACATATGGTCGCAGGTCTGATGATACAATAACAAAATCGATCATCGACCTGCGACCTAGGGTGTCCTGGTGCCAGGTGCACATATGGACACCCTTATGCTTGAACATGGTGTTCGTTATGGACAGACTGTGGTTAGCACAGAAGTCCAATAACTGAACACCACTCGGGTTCAGATCGGGCAGGCCGTTCCTCCCAATCACCCCTCTCCAGGTTTCACTGTCGTTGCCCACATGCGCATTGAAGTCCCCCAGTAGGACAATGGAGTCTCCAGGAGGAGTACCCTCCAGCACCCCAGTCACAGACTCCAAAAAGGGTGGGTACTCTGAAACATCATTTGGTGCATAGGCACAAATGATGGTCAGGACCCGTTTCCCAACCCGAAGGCGTAGGGAAGCAACCCTTTCGTCCACCGGGGAAAACTCCAATATAGAGGCAGCAAGGTGGGGCGATACAAGAATACCCACCCCTGCTCGTCGCCTCTCGCCCGGGGCAACTCCAGAAAAGGCCAAGCTCCAGCCCCTCTCCAGGAGACTGGTTCCGGAACCGGAGCTGTGTGTTGAGGTGAGGCCGACTATATCTAGCCGGTATCGCTCAACCTCGTACACCAGCTCAGGCTCCTTCCCCACCAGAGAGGTGACATTCCACGTACCAAAAGCCAGTTTAGAAAGCTTGGGATCAGTCCGCCAAGGTCTCCGCCTTTGACCGCCACCTAATCCACATAGCACCGGACTCCCATGATCCCTCCTGCAGGTGGTGAACCCACTGGAGGGCGGACCCATGTAACTCCTTCGGGCTGAGCCCGGCCGGGTCCCATGGGTGGCAACCCGGCCACCAGACGCTAGCCTTCGAGCCCCTCCCCCAGGCCTGGCTCCAGGGTGGGGCCCCAGTAACCCCATACCGGGCGGGGTACACTGAATCCTTGATATACAATTTATCATGAGAGTCTGTTGGATCGTTCTTAGTCTGGCCCTTCATCCAGAACCAGTTTGTCTTGGGAGACCCTATCAGAGGCAAATTGCCCCCGGACAACATAGCTCCTGGGATCACTGGGACACGCAAACCCCCCCACCACGATAAGGTGACGATCCATGAGGAGGTAAACATCCACATTGTATTTCTCATTTGTTAAAAAAAAATAGACAAGCCTAAAGTTGGCTTTATTGTCTCGATCAGCAAACCGCAATACCTTTGATACCTTTGTGATGCTGGACTCTTTATTTCACCTGAAAATGCCAAGAAAAAAGTGGGCAAAGTGTGTCAAAGCCAAATCACTAGCATGCTAACTAGGCACCGACATCGCTGTATGTCATGGTGACCATACACCTGCTCAGTAGGTGACCGGTATGTATTATAAACACTGACTTCTGCACTGGACAATATTTAATTTTTTTTTACATGTGTGAATTGATGTGGCGAGCTGGAAGGTTGCAGTTTTATTTTCCTCCCATCATAATGAGACGCACTTGTAGCGCTGTGCGCTGCTGTGCTGTACAGTGCTGTGCTGTGTTGTGCTGTGCTGTTGAGGCATGTATATCAAGCTCTTTTATACATGTTATACCAACAGAGAGAATGCATGGCACATTTGCATATTGATATACATATCAGTCAATACATATCATTCGCGTGACCAACTGGCTCCCGGACGTCCTCTCCTTAATCCGGGGATGTATAACAATAGTCCATTGTTCTGATTGTCTCCTAGGGGCTCTCTGTCCGTATGTAAATTGTCCCCTGCTTAGGGCAGGCTAGCTGAGTGTGAGGATTGAATGTCCATGTAGATTGTGGTGGGTCACCACAGGGCTCCCCCCCAGAACACTCAGCAGGGGTTGTGACACCCCCCCCCCCCCGTCGTTTGGCTCCAGCTTCGGTAGAACTGTCGGAGGGCACGTTAGTCCGTGAGGGGGATGGGGGAGGGGTGGAAAAAAACAGTGTGCTCCGCTCCGGGTTCCAGCACGTTGAACGACCGTGGATCGTGGGCACACGGCCGGTGCGTTTTGTGTGTAATGGAACAAGACGGCGATTGGCCGTCTTTAGGGAGGGAGGTGTGGAAAAGCGCTGTGGAGGAGGAGGGGGCGTGGGAGTAAGTGAGTGCCGGCCCAGGACGTCAAAGGTGTCTGGGCCGTGCAAAAATTGCATGTGGATCCGTGATGGTGAGGGAATTTCCCGTTAAACCTGGCGGTGATCCACAGTGGCTGTGCTAAAAAATTAAGTCTCTGACTTCTCTCGCGGCTCGGTACAGCGAGGATGTGGGGAAGGCGAGTGGCCAAATTCCCCTTGTGCGCCGTGGCTGAGAAACCCATACAAAGTCCTGTGTGCGGGCTGCACGTCTGCTTGTCGCGAGCTGAGTCAGGGTCGGGGAGCTTGGTGGAAATCAACGCAGTCGACGTCGATGATTTCCCCGTTCAGGCTGCTTCCTTCGTTTCGCTCGTGTCGCGGCTCATGGTGCGTGTCGGTCCAAGCGCTGCCCGCTCCGGGGCGCGCGCTCCGGTGAGGATGAAGAGGTTGCAGGCGTTCTCTGGTCCTCTGCTGTCCACAGCGCGGTGAGAGGGAGCAGACGGTCATTCTCTCTTGTCAGGTCACCAGTGTGGAGGGATCAGATCAGGCGAAGGGCGCACCATGACGCGTGCTGGGGCTTCCCGTCTGGGTGATCTCCGGGGTGTTCTCCTTGTGTTCCATTCTTCGTCAAGGGTCACCAGTGTGGAGGAAAAATAAGTTCAGTTGAGATGCGGCAAGCTGGAAGGTTGCAGAGTTTTATTTTCCTCCATCATAATGAGACGCACTTGTAGCGCTGTGCGCTACTGTGCTGTACAGTGCTGTGCTGTGTTGCGCTGTGCTGTTGAGGCATGTATAGCAAGCTCTTTTATACATGTTATACTGTACCAACAGAGAGATTGCATGGCACATTTGTATATTGATATTCATATCAGTCAATACATATCATTCGTGTGACCAGCTGGCGCCCGGACGTCCTCTCCTTAATCCGGGGATGTATAACAATAGTCCATTGTTCTGATTGTCTCCTAGGGGCTCTCTGTCCATATGCAAATTGTCCCCTGCTTAGTGCAGGCTAGCTGAGTGTGAGGATTGAATGTCCATGTAGATTGTGGTGGGTCACCACAATAGGACTATTCTATTTTAGGCTCATTGAGGTGCTTAGCAACAGTTAATTGGGTACGTTTAGAAGGGGCTATTTTTCTCAGTGGAGCAAAATAACTGGTTAAACAAACACATATTTTATCCTATTTTGCTGTCATTTAATAAACTGTGCTTGTGTGGAGCTGTTGTATAAAAGCAATATTACACTCAAGATCATGCAATATGAATATAGTAACTGCAGCGATGGATCACCAACGAATCACCGCAGTTACTATATCCGGTGACACCATACTCCCTCTCGTGTAATATTACTTAATTGCTGAGGACTGTCACCGGTACAACCACCAGAGCAATCACTAGAGGAGACTGTGAGGTCCGTCACAGATGCACCACATTTGCTCAATCTGTGCTATCAGTGGGGGGCACCAGGATCTGGAATAATATACCAACTGCAACCCGAGAATGCACCACACTAAACACCTTTAAGACACATTGTAAAAATTGGCTTTTAAACAACCAAAACTGTACCCATAACTAGTGGTTGCTTTGCGACACACACACATACACACACCTACAATATATATATAATATACAGTATATATGTATATATACACAGTTAGGCCCAAAAATATTTGGACAGTGACACAAGTTTTGTTATTTTAGCTGTTTATGAAAACATATTCAGGATACAATTATATAATCAATATGGGCTTAAATTGCAGACTCTCAGCTGTAATTTGAGAGTATTCACATCCAAATTGGAGCAAGGGTTTAGGAATTACAGCTCTTTAATACGTAGCCGCCTCTTTTTCAAGGGACCAAAAGTAATTGGACAACTGACTCAGAAGGCTGCAAAAAAAAATAATAAGGCTGCATGGGCTCTTCCCTCATTAACCTGTCATTCTTTATATCGACTGGCGCCTAGCGGCTGCCCCGGCCTTGAATGCGCTCTGCAGAGCGTGCCCAAATGCCAAGTCACGTTTCGTTACCTTGTATTCATACATGTGTAATGACAATAAAGTTGAATCTCATCTCATCTCATCTCATCTCATCAATTAAGCAGTTAAAAGGTCTGGAGTTGATTCCAGGTGTGGCGTTTGCACTTGGAAGCTGTTGCTGTGAACACACAACATGCAGTCAAAGGAGCTCTCAATGGAGGTGAAACAGACCATCCTGAGGCTGAAAAAAAAAAGAAGAAATCCATCAGAGAGATAGCAGAAATGTTAGGAGTGGCCAAATCAACAGTTTGGTACATTCTGAGAAAAAAAGAGTGCACTGGTGAGCTTGGGAACTCAAAAAGCCCTGGACGTCCACAGAAGACAACAGTGGTGGATGATCACAGAATCCTTTCCATGGTGAAGAACAACCCTTCACAACATCCACTCAAGTGAAGAACACTCTCCAGGAAGTAGGTGTATCAGTATCTAAGTCTACCATAAAGAGAAGACTTCGTGAGAGTAAATACAAAGGATTCACCACAAGGTGCAAACCATGAATCAGCCTCAAAAATAGAAAGGCCAGAATTGACTTTGCCAAAAAACACCTGAAGAAGCCAGCCCAGTTCTGGAACAGCATTCTTTGGACAGATGAGACTAAGATCAACCTGTACCAGAATGATGGGAAGAAGAAAGTTTAGAGAAGAATTGGAACAGCTCATGATCCAAAGCACTACATCTTCTGTAAAACATGGTGGAGGCAGTGTGATGGCATGGGCATGCATGGCTTCCAATGGCACTGGGTCACTTGTGTTTATTGATGATGTGACAAAAGACAGAAGCAGCCGGATGAATTCTGAAGTGTATAGGGATATACTTTCTGCTCAGATTCAGCCAAATGCAGCAAAGTTGATTGGACGGCGCTTCACCAATGATCCAAAACATACTGCAAAAGCAACCCAGGAGTTTTTTAAAGCAACGAAGTGGAATATTCTGCAATGGCCGAGTCAATCACCAGATCTCAACCCAATTGAGCATGTATTTCACTTGCTCAAGACAAAACTTAAGGCAGAAAGACCCACAAACAAGCAACAACTGAAGACAGCTGCAGTAAAGGCCTGGCAAAGCATCACAAAGGAGGAAACCCAGCGTTTGGTGATGTCCATGGGTTCCAGACTTCAGGCAGTCATTGCCTGCAAAGGATTCTCAACAAAATATTGAAAAGTAGCATTTTACTTAGGGTTATGTTTATTTGTCCAGTCACTTTTGAGCCCCTGAAATGAGGAGCGTTTGTATAAAAATAGCTACAATTCCTACATGTTTAATCATATATTTTTGTTCAACCCCTTGAATTAAACCTTAAAGTCTGCACTTCAATTCCGTTGTAGTTGTTTCATTTCAAATCCAATGTGGTGGCATGCAGAGCCCAAATCATGAAGATTGTGTCACTGTCCAAATATTTCTGGGCCTAACTGTGTGTGTGTGTGTGTATATATATATATATATATATATATATATATATATATATGTGTGTGTGTGTGTGTGTGTGTGTGTGTGCGCGCCTGTGCGTCACACACATATGCCCCGCCTCTTGTTTGTTGCCGTTTGTTGTTGCTGTGAGGTGCTTGGGTACATGTGTGTGTATGCATACACAGCACTTCACTCGTGTGACATTTGAGTGTTTTGTTTTGTAGCACCTTAACTCTTGCACTTTAGCATATCCACTTTGTAGTTTCGTTGCAGCTGTTCTGCTTGTGTGTGATTGTTTGTTTATGTGTGTTTTTGTGACCCACTGGGGGACTACAGATGCAAATTAGCAGTATTGCTAAATCTGGCTTACTTAAATTTGTATTAATGTTCATTAGTATGTAATGTCCCTTTCAAATAAACATTGAATCTAAACCTAAATTAACATTAAAATTATTATCAGATGTATACAGCTCCCCCAAAAAGGAGACATACAGTAGCATACCTTAAAAAAATGTTGAACATTGAAAAAAACACCCACTGGGCCATCAATAAGAAGAGGGTTTTTTCTCTCATCTTCTCTCCTTGCTGATGCTCTGTACAGTACTGTGGTTGCACTTTTCTGTTCTTGTTTTATAACCTGTTGAGACTTGTTTGGGCTTTCAGCTGTTTGACTATTTAAGCATTTCTTGTTTGATTTACTTTTTGCAAACAGCTGAAAGTTTATAAATTTTGAAAATAAACATCATTTGCAATAGGGGTTTAATATCGTTGCGTGCAACTGTATGTGGTCAAGCTCTATCTGATTTCTATCTGGTCACAAAATATGTGTAAACGGAGTCGTTGTTGACTGAATATGTAAGCTACTAAAATAAACTAACAGTAGATTGTTGATGCTATTGTGCTGACATGTGTTTTACATTTTAAATGACGATATACAGATCTCAGTTTGCCATGAAGAGTGAAAACAGGTACAGCGTGAGTATTGCATCCATTTTTTACACCAACCGTTGTTAATGGTAATCCCTTATTAATTCTGAGTCTTTTTTGTTCCTTCTTAAATGATTTCATCCCCTGTTCTGATGCGAGTGGCTATTGTCAACCACACATGAATGAAAAGAACAACTGGGGAGAACATTTAAGCGTCCCTGGCCTCTTATTATGCGTCACTTTGAGGAATTATTGGACGCACCCACCTCTTTGGAAGAGAAAGCCTTTTTGGCTAATTGAATTTTAACCTTCTGACTGTTAAAATATATGAGCACATGGAATTGTGCTCGTCCCAGAGAGGTTGGAAAAGTGATTCACCTCATTGATCTTCAGTGATGTCTTTTTGGATAAAAAAAAGTGGGGTTTCTTAAATGAGGCCTGACTGTGGTTTCACAGTGTAACACCCAGCCGCTGAGGAACAAAGCATCCAGCAGCGCGTTGCCATGCATGCCTCCCGGCTTTGTCAACAAGGGAGTGAAATGGATTCTCGGGCAATGGAACAGCGGTCTCTGTGAAAGGATCAAAAGCACTTTTTTCTCCAGAGTCCTTTTCCGTTTGTGTAGTTACCTCTGAAGATGCCCACAAGCCAAACATCAGGTGCAACAATGTGTGAAAACCTCAAACCCGAAGATATCGGCTAAGAACATTCAGTCACCAGATCCTTGTGAATTGACACGATGTTGTGAAAACGGTGACGGTATATGCTATCACTGCTCTGCTGCGGTGATAGGAAGTGTCATAGGATCCCCTCTCGCACAGGGTCCTGGCGACTTGTCATCCGCTGAAAAGAGACTTGTCACAGTGATATATGGGTGTTGTAATCCCTGCAGTGAGAGCCCTGATGTTTACCCAACCCCATATTTCCTCCTCCTCAAAGAGCCCGGACCGGGAACCCTAAACCTGAGAAGAGATTAGCCGGCCGGGAAGAAAGGAGAGGTAGAGAAAGGAGAAGAGGGAGGGGGAGGTAAGAGGAAATGAAGAGGACTCTATAGGTCTATTCTCCTCTACCTGTTCAGATCTAGGCCTGAAAGGCCGACAGGTGAAACTGAACACGACCCTATGAAGATGTTGCTGTGGCACCCGTGGAGTTGTGCCCTCACTGTGGTCAAGAGAAATCAGGAAAGGATGTCATCTCTGTGGTTTTAACTCACAATCAACTTTTCTCAGCTTAAATCCAGCAGTTGTTCTTTGCTGAACAAAGAACAACTAAGAACAACTGCTTCTATCCTTGTCTCCAACAAGGATACAAAACATTGCATAATAGCAAACAAAAACAGGAAAGTTTTTCAAGAAGCTGTGGTGGATTGTTAGTTTTCTTTATAGTTATAGTTTATTGGTTTATTTGTCAGGGACCATGTACAGAAAAAACATTAAACACAGGGTAAAGCTGCTTTGTACCAGATTATAGCACTCTCACTAATTACCTCCGCCAGGCCGAAAAGGCCAGGAGGAGGTTATGTTTTTGCCGGGGTTTGTCTGTGTGTTTGTTTGTCTGTCTGTCTGTCTGTCTGTTTGTCTGTTGGTTAGCAAGATAACTCAAAAAATCTTGGACGGATTTCCATGAAACTTTCAGGCGTTGTTGGAAATGGTATAAGGAAGAACTGATTAAATTTTGGGGGTGATCTGGTTCACCGTCTGGATACAGGAATTTTTTTAAAGCATTTTTCATTCAACACTGTGACATACAGCCATTTTCAACATGTGCGCAGGCGCAATGGAGGGCTCTGGTCGTCGTGTCTGCAACACAAACTCTGCGTTCTTCAACGTTTTAGGCACAAAAGGACACGGAAAACACTGCTGGCCTGGGCCCGCCAGCGTGCCTGTGTTTGCGCGCAACTGCAAAACCTCACACGGGCAGCTGTCCGCCGACGGATTCTTTGGCAGAAATTCCCTGGCCAGCCATAGGAGCTGCGCATTTGGCAGAAATTCCCCGGCCAGCCATAGGAGCTGCGCATTTGGCAGAAATTCACTGGCCAGCCATAGGAGCTGCGCATTTGGCAGAAATTCACCGGCCAGCCATAGGCGCTGCGCAAAAACGAGCTCTCTGCCGGCGAAGCTTCTAAATTCTCGTTTGCCGCGGAGCGCAACCCCCAAAAAAATAATATTGTAGCGAACTCAATATGAGCACCCTACTTGGCTTGCCAAGTGGGTTGACCCTATTGGCGACACAGGTAGAGTGCGGGACTCCGGAGCGGGAGGCGTGAGTTCGAACCTCCCGGTGGGACGTCGCCATGTCGAGCAGCACGTTACAATATAATATAAAACCCACGGCAACCTGTCTACCCAATTTGCATCCGTCAGTGGAGGAGATGGACACAACAGCAACACTTCAGTTTATTACCTCCGCCAAGGAGGCAATGCTTTTACACGGTGGTGCAGTGGTTAGTACTGTTGCCTTACAGCTAGAAGGTTCCTGGTTCGAATCCCCAGGCTGGCAGGGGTTGGAACCTTTCTGTGTGGAGTTTGCATGTTCTCCCTGTGCTGCGTGGGTTTACTCCGGGGGCTCCGGTTTCCTCCCACAATCCAAAGACATGCATGTTAGGTTAATTGGTTGTTCTAAATTGTCCCTAGATATCTGTCTCCTATGGGCCCTTAGAATAGAGGGTTAGTACTAGTGAAAGCGCTTTGAGTGGTCTTTGTGACTAGAAAAGGGCTATATAAGTGCAGGTTAGTTAGTTAGTTAGTTAGTTTTACTACTGAACCACTAATCCTATCACTATCAGATTGATTGTCATTGATTAATTGTGTGTTTATTGCACTGTCCCTGTCAAATAAACAAATAATCATTGTGAATCCAATTGCTAGTCATATGTTTACATGCTCAAGGAATCTGAAAACGTACACACAAACACTGTATGGGGGGAATTGTGGCGCTTGGCGGAGGTCTGCGCTCTCCGAGTGCTTTTCTAGTTTCCATCTGTAGTCCCTGAGGCAGGCAAGAAGCTATTAAAAGAAAAACAGCCACATACAATGGATATAAAAAGTTTACACACCCCTGTTCAAATGCCAGGTTTTTGTGATGTTAAAAAATGAAAACAAGATAAATCATTTCAAAACTTTTTCCCCATTGTGACCTATAACCTGTACAACCCAATTGAAAAACAGAAAATAAAAAAAACTTACAATAACCTGGTTGCATAAATATGCACACCCTGTCATAACTGGGGATGTGGCTGTGTTCATAATTAACCAATCACATTCAAACTCATGTTAAATGGGAGTTAGCTGACACCTGCCACCATTTAAAGTTCCTCTGATTAACCCCAAATAAAGTGCAGCTGTTCTAGTAGGCTTTGCTTGACATTTTTGGAGTCACATCTTACAGCACAAGGCATGGTCCGCAGAGAGCTTCCAAAGCATCAGAAGGATCTCATTGTTCAAAGGTATCAGTGAGGCGAAGGGTACAAAAGAGTTTCCAAGGCATTAAATATACCATGGAACACAGTGAAGACAGTCATCATCAAGTGGAGAAAATATGGCTGCAGTGACAATACCAAGAACTGGATGTCCCTCCAAAATTGATGAAAAGATGAGAAGAAAACTGGTCAGGGAGGCTGCCAAGAGGCCGACAGCAAGACTGAAGAAGCTGCAGGAATTTCTGGCAAGTACTGGCTGTTTAGTACACGTGACAACAATCTCCTGTCTAGGGTGGCAAGATGGAAGCTTTATCTTATGAAGAAAAACATCCTAGCCCGGTTATGTTATGCAAAAACACATTTGAAATCTCCCAAATGCATGTGGGAAAATGTGTTATGGTCTGATGAAACCAAGGTTGAACTTTTTGGGTATAATTCCAAAAGGTATATTTGGCACAGACAACACTGCCACCAAAAGGACACTATACCTACAGTGAAGCATGGTGGTGGCAGCATCATGCTTTGGGGCTGTTTTCGTTTAGCTGGAACTGGGGCCTTAGTCAAGGTGGAGGGAATTATGAACAGTTCCAAATACCAGTCAGTGTTGGCACAAAACCTTCAGGCTTCTGCTAGAAAGCAGAAGATGAAGGGGGACTTCATCTTTCAGCATGACAGTGACCCAAAGCACACATCCAAATCGACAAAAGAATGGCTTCACCAGAAGAAGATTGAAGTGCTCATGACACGATTTTACATTTTTTAGCATGTTGTAAAAACCCAAAAGTCATTGTTGATGATCAATATAATAGTTACAAGTGTGCCTGCATAACATTGTTATCATCAAAAAACCACAGCCGCTGACTGGACTGTGACGCCGCCCACCAAATAAAGGAGGTGGAAATGACGTCAGCGAGAGAACAGACACCGGTGTTGTTGACTGGAATGCCAGCAGCTTTGTAGCAGACAGTTTCTCTGGTTTCTTGTTTTAGTTTTATGGCTATGCCTTCGCGTTGTGTCGCAGGCTTAGATAAACAGCAGGTTGTGAAAGACCACATCACACGCTTCTGCTCCAACTGTCATAAGCCTCATTGTGCGCTCGTCGTGCGCTTTTATGCAGCGCACAGAGGAGGGGAAGGATGAATGGATTTACGTGCAGGATTCACCACAGCACATTTATTGAACATAAGACTGATGACAACAGTTCCCAAAAAGGTGAAGACTTACAAAAATAAACAAACACTTACAGTTGGCGTTCGGGGCCCACATTGCCCAGCGAATGCATGGAGAGGAGACGTGTTAACCACGGTTGCGCCCCAGGGGCACAACAGAACCACGTCTGTGGAGTGGCTAACACGTCGTGATAATGTTGGCAATATTGGCTGGCTGACAACATGGCAGATGATGCACACAAAACATAAACAGCTGACTGTCAAACAGAGAGGGAGTGTGGTCGGACCGGGGAATCTTGGACAGCACCCACCTGAAAGTGGGTCAAAACGGCTACCCAACAACCGCCGGCCAGAGCAGCGGCTACAGGCATGGAAAAGAAAAGGAACACAGACATAAAAACAACAAGAACTCAAAAGATTATACATAATAAACCTGATGCTTGAGCCACAGAGAACGATCAGAACCGAGCCTACAGGATAACACGGGCTTGGTTCGTGACACCAACTGACTATATTGTGTTCATTACCACTAATTTGGACTTTTTCCTGTAATAATAATTAATTTAATATTTTTGATAGTTATAGTACATGTGTGCTATACCAGTTGTAAGTATTGTTTTTCTTGTGACCAAACTCTAGAAAAAAATGAGGACTATCAGTTGCTTCTATTGCTTTTATTATTAATGTTGAAAATCACGCCAGTTGATACAAGACAAAAGCGGTTAATAAACAATGATAATAAACAAAATTGCATTTTTAATGAGACACAAATAATAGGGAATACATTATTTTTAAGGATATTGCCATCAGTAACAGAGAATAATTTTAATTTCTAAAGGGGTTTTACAGATAATTGAACTTTAAAATGATAAGTTATGGCCACGAGTATGCTCTAATTTACTAAAAAAAAAAAAAAATTATACTATATTTGCAAAATAAAAAAAAAAAATTCTATCTCTTGTTCAGATACCCAGGATTGATACAGGATTGCATGCAACGTCCCAGTGATGACAACAGTTATGAGATTTTGAAGTATCACACTATAAATATTTTGTAATTTTATTTTCTTGTAAAAATTGACAACAGTTGTGGTCAGATAATGTATCGAATGAAAAACAATACCATGAAAACATAAAGGTAGTTCGTCAGCATAAGTAAAACCAACAGTGATACACTTCATAACACCATCTGGAATTTTCTTCTTTACCTTGTCCTGCTCCTGACAGCAAGTACTTTCCTCCTCTGTTGTCATGATCGCACACCGACCACACTGGCACCTGCAAAAATAAAAAATAGTATCTTTTGATTTGTTTATTGGGGGGGCATTGAAAGTATCAGGTAGATGTTTCAGTTTTATTATAAATACACTGCTATGATTTTATTGAAAAATCGGGTTTAAATAAATTATATTTATAAACAAATAATTTGTTGCAATATCTGTAACAAAAGCATACCACTCGGTGTTCCCCTGCCATGTGTTTGCCGATGCTGCTGCGGCGGGCATGTTTGCCTCACCACCGTCACTCTCTGAGTCTGACTCGCTAGGCACGATGTCCGCTTGGTACGGCTCAAACCTATAAGGTCTGATGCCCCCAGATTCTTCATTATCATCCCATTCTTCTGAACTATAATTGTCTGAAGATTGGACAACACAAACCAATTCCAGACTATATGTGCTGGAACCATCATCAGTGTTTTCAACTGCTTCCACCATGCGTGTAGAATGGGCAGCCAACCTCTGTGTTCTCCCGCAGATGTCACAACATGGCCAGGGGGTTTTCCAGCCACTGACACAATTGGTGCCGCGGCGCTCTTGGAAACGTTGGATATTCACGTGAAAACAAGCCTGTTTGACTTAGAAGTGCACAGACCCACCTTTTTCGTCATATTGTATTATGTGTTTGCAAAATTAGATGCAGTCAAAATCGTGTCATCAGCACTTTAAGGTTTTGGAATGGCCCAGCCAGAGTCCAGACCTGAATCCAATCGAACATCTGTGGAGTGATCTGTAGAGGGCTGTGCACAGGAGATGCCCTCGCAATCTGACAGATTTGGAACATTTTTGCAAAGAAGAGTGGGCAAATATTGTCACATAAAAATGTGACACACTAATAGACTCCTACCCAAAAAGACTGAGTGTGTAATAAAAGCCAAAGGTGCTGCAACAAAGTATTAGTTCAAAGGTGTGCATATTTATGCAACCAGATTAGTGTAAGTTTTTTATTTTTCCCCTTAATTCAATTCAATTCAATTCAATTCAACTTTATTTATATAGCGCCATTTCACAACAACAGTCATCTCATAGCACTATCAACTGTAGGGAGGACCCCCACAGTTGCAGAAAGACCCCAGCAATCAGGCGATCCCCTGTGAGCAAGCACTTGGCGACGGTGGAGAGGAAAAACTCCCTTTTAACAGGAAGAAACCTCCAGCAGAACCAGACTCAGGGAGGGGCAGTCATCTGCTGCGACTGGACTTAAAAGATTTCAGTTTGTTTTTCAATTGGGTTGTACAAGTTATAGCTCACATTAATGGTGGAAAAAGTTTTGAAATGATTTATCTTGGTCTCGTTTTTTTACATCACAAAAACCTGGCATTTGAACAGGAGTATGTAGACTTTTTATAGCCGCTGTATAGAAGGCAATTCAGGTTGGATTGCAAAATCGGTTGTCCCTGAAACAAGCAGGTGACATGGTTTATTAAGACAGACCCAAACACAGGCAGCAAGGAGACCAGAGGTAAGTGAAACAATTATCTTTATTTACAATAATAGTGATAATAAATGTGTGCGGAGAGTCTGGCAACCCTGTGGGAAGGAGAGAAGAAACAAAGGGTAAGTATGGTGCTGTCACTGTTTGATAATGTTATTGTTTGTGTCTCGTACAGATTGTGGTGATCCCTCCACTGTGAAGCTGGGAGGCTGCAGACTCTTGGTGTGGGAGTGATATTTACACGGTGTATATTTACAAACATGATGGTCCTGTGCTGGGAGTGAGGAGGGATAGGTTAATGTACATTCAGGAGTGCACTTACTGGGCTGGGCTGTTGAGGAGGAGGTCCGGAAGGGGGCTTCACCAGGCAGGATCCAGGTCCGCCAGTTAAGTCCTTTCCTGAGGAGATATAATGGGGAGGATTGAGAATGATTGCCCTTTCATGTCCACAGGAAGACGGGGAAGTTGAAGGCTGCCTTCACATAGGGGATGGTTGACGGACTAGAGGCTGCACACCAGGAAGGAACCATCCAGGGGTCAGCATGGTAGAGAGTCTTGACGTGCTCCTGACAACCCATTAGAGACTGGCCCAATTTAAAGGGCTCCCTGTTTGCCCACAGGCGGTAGGTGCAGGTGAAAGGGATGAAAGGTTAATTGGGGAGAAAGAGTGAGTTTGTGTGCAGCCTGAACCACTACAGTAGCCCCCCCCCCCCAAGGGGCACCTCCTGGCACCAGAGGCCTGTTTGGTTGTTCTTTGTAAAACTCACGGACAAGACGTTTATCCATAATCAGTGCCCTAGGAATCCAGGTCTGTTCCTCAGGTCCGTAACCCAGTCGACCAAGTACTGGATGCCCTGACCTCGTTGATGGGCCTCGACGATGCCGGGCTGATGGTGTAGACCAACCCGCCGTCGACCATTCTTGGCGGAGGAGGCGGCTTTGATGGCGGACAGAGTGGACTGGTGACAAAAGGCTTGACCTGGGAAATGTGGAACGTTGGGCAGATACGGAGAGTGGGGGGAGGCTGAGACAGACAGGAGAGGGATTAATAACCTGTTTGATGGGAAATGGGCCAATAAAACGAAGAGACAGTTTCTTAGAATCAGTTTTGAGTGGGATGGTTTTGGTGGAGAGCCATAACTTCTGACCAATCATGTAGGATGGGGCCGCACTCCTCCGTCGATTTGCCCACTTGGGGTTCTGCTATGCCGTGCGAAGAAGGGCTGCCTTGGTGTCCTTCCAGATGCGGTGACACCTCTGGATGTGGTGTTGGATGGAGGGCACCGCAACCACCTCCTCTGAGATGGACAGCAGTGAGGGATTGTACCTGAGGGAGGTACTGTGGACAGACTTTAATGTAACTCCTAATGTCCTTAGCCATGGACGGCCACCAGAACATTTGAGGAGGGACAAAGTTCTGGCGAACCTTGGATAGCAGGCAAGTTTGGAAGTGTGCAGCCAGTGTAGGACCTCCCCTCTGACCACAGTAGGGATGAACTGAGGCCCCGTAGTGACCCCCTGGGGATCAGGTTCGGTCTTGAGAGCTTCCTTAATTCTCCGTTCGATCTCCCACGAGTAGGCCCCCACCACACACTTGGATGGAATGATGATCTCTTGGGACTCAATCGATGATTCCGCAGCAAACTGGCTGGACAGGGTGTCGGGCTTAATGTTCTTGGATCCTGGGCGATAGGTGATGGAAAAGTCGAAGCGACGAAAAAAACAAAGCTCATCTGAGTCTTCTGGTGGACCGGAGATATTCTAGGTTCTTATGGTCAGTTAGCACCACAAATGGCAGAGTGGATCCCTCCAACCAATGGCGCTATTCCTCCAGAACAAGTTTCACAGCCAATAGCTCCCAATCGCCGGCGTCATAATTCCTCTCAGCGGGGCTCAGTCGACAAGAGAAAAAGGCACAGGGGTGAATCTTGCCATCCGATGGTGAACGTTGGAGAGCACAGCATCAACCCCAGTCTCCGACATATCCACTTCCACCACAAATTGCAGGTTGGGATCAACCTGTGTCAGGATAGGGGCATTGATAAACCCTTCTTTGAGCCTCGTGAAGGCCCTGTCAGTCTCCTGGGACCAGGCAAAGGGGATCTTGGTCAAGATGAGGCAGGTGAGTGGGAGGGCGATGTTGCTATAATTATGAATAAAGCGCCGGTAAAAGTTGGTGAACCCCAGGAACTGCTGTAGGTTCGTGGGGTTCACTGGGGATCGGCCTGAATCTGGCTCTTGGCAATGATGAATCCGAGGAAGGTAGTGGATGACATATGGAATTCACACTTCTCCCCTTTCACAAAGAGCTGATTCTCCATCAAGTGCTGTAACACCATACAGATGTGGACCTGGTGTTCCACTTCAGACCAAGAGAATATGAGGACATCTTCAAGACAGACAAAGACAAAGGTGTTCAGAAAATCTCTCAGTACATCGTTCATCAGTCTTTAGAACACTGCCGAGGCATCGGTGAGCCTGAAAGGCATTACCTGGTATTCAAAGTGCCCACTTGGAGTACGAAAACCAGTCTTCCACTGGTCACCTTCCCGGATCCAGATGAGGTGGTATGTGTTCCTTAGATCCAGCTTGGTGAAGATGGTGGCACCCAGAAGGAGATCAAAGGCAGAATTGATTAGGGAGAGAGTATATTTGTCTTTAATGGTGATATCATTAAGCTGCCAAAACTCTATGCAGGGGCGGAGTGACCCATCTTTCTTTTTAATGAAGAAGAACCTCACGCACACAGCCAATGAAGAGGGTCTAATGAGGCCGGAGCTGAGGGACTCTTTAATGTACTTGTCCATCGCCTCCCTCTCCGGGCCAGAGAGGCTATATAGGCGACTGGAGGGGAGGCTAGCCCCTGGTTTTAGTTGTGTGGCGCAATCATATGGTCTGTGAGGAGGGAGTGACAGCGCCCGGGTCTTGCTAAACACTGGGGCCAGATTGTGATATTCAGGAGGAATGTTGGACAAATCTGGTGGCTCAACTGCAGGAGGGGAGATGGATATAGAGAGGGAACATGCAGCGGACTGCAAACAAGAGGATAAGAAAAAGGTGCTCCATGAAGAAATACTCCCCCTTCTCCAATCAGTGGTGGGGTTATGCAAATGAAGCCAAGGGTAGCCAAGAATGATGGACGAGGTGACAGATGGGAGGACAAAGAACCAAAGAACCGGATACTCTCTCTGTGATTACCGGAGACTAACAGAGATAATGGGGCAGTTCTTTGGGTAACAGTGAATAGGGTACTCCCCGATATGGCCACGACCATCAAAGGTTTGGGAAGGGGGGTACACTGAACTTTTAACCAGGTTGCCAGATCCTCCAAAATAAAATTTTGTTTGGCCCCAGAATCGATCAAAGTGACATCTGTGTGCTCATACGTGGAGAATTGTAAGCAAACCGGAAGAACACACTGAGACAAGGGGAACTGGGATGATCCACCCGCCAATCCCCCTACAGCAACAGATGGGCGCACTTCTTTGGTTTTAGTGAGACAATTCTTGAGGTTGTGATTTTTGCCCATACAATAACTACTTGGGCCCCGCTCCATGTGCCGCTGTCTCCCCGCGAGTTCAGCCAGCGGGAGTGCTGAGGGGCGTGTAACCGAGGATGCGGGAATGAGGGTGTGACAGTGTGCACCATGTTGACGCTCTCAAGCACATTCATGCAGGTAATTGTTGAGCCGAATGACCAGGGAAATTAATGCGTCTAACGAATATGGTTCATCAAGGCTAGCTAGCTCATCCCATAGATTATAGTTGAGGCTGCCGATGAAAAAAGAGCGAAGCGTGTGGTATCCTCCCATTCTGCTTCAATCACGAGCACCCAGAAATCAATGGAAAACTCCGCAGCAGATTTGGCTCCCTGACACAAGTTCCAGAGGTGAGAGGAGGTGCTGCCCTCATGGTTAGTGATCAAAGATCTTAATAAATTCCCCCAAAAAATGAGCAAACGGGTAGGATGAATACTTAGTGCTCGTGACAGTGGCGCATGCTCAGGTGAGCTCTCGGCCCTTGAACAGATTGACCATGTAGCTTATTTTGCTATGCTCGGTGGGAAACTCATCTGGGAGATGCTGAAAAGCCGGGCTACATTGTAGGAGAAACTGCCCCCCACCCCCCCAAGCTCCCACTATCAGAAGAATCAGAATCAGAAGCAACTTTATTGCCAAGTATGCTTACACATACAAGGAATTTCACTTATCACTAAGGTGCACTCATGTTAAGCGCTCCCTAATGACACGGCAGCCATACAAGGCGCCTCATACAGTGTGGGGTAAAGAGGGGGAGGGGGAGGGGATGATACATCGGGCAGAGAGAAAAAACATAGTTATCATAATATAGCTCGAATGAGCTAGATTGTGATCACACAGAAAAAAAAAACCCTAATTGCACAATTAGCAGACAATACAGATCTACACATTAACAAAGCAAAAAGCAAGAGAGAGACCAGTGTGTGTATGTCAGTCATATGATATCAGTGTGAGTGCAGTGTGTGAAGTATCAGCTACTGGTGGACAACAAAACTCGTCTCCTAGGCAAGCTGGTGTGGGAATGGTTAAGGAGCACCTGGGACGGGAAGTACTGTAACTAGGGCTGGAGCGGCGGGAGGGCTTTGTGGCTGGTTTAGATGGTCTAAACACTCTGTTAACTTTTGGAGTTGAGTTAGTGTCATCTGCATTTGCAGCATGAAAAGATCTACCCGCTGCTCGAGATCATTTAAACAAGTGACCATGGATCCCTGTGCTGTGACTGCTGGGTCTTGCTAAGGAGCACGTACTGACATGGTTTACTAAGACAGACCCAAGCGCAGGCAGCAAGGAGACCAGAGGTAAGTGAAACAAATATCTTTATTTACAATAATAGTGATAATATATGTGCGCGGAGAGTCTGGCAACCCTGTGGGAAGGAGAGAAGAAACAAAGGGTAAGTATGGTGCTGTCACTGTTTGATAATGTTATTGTTTGTGTCTCTTACAGATTGTGGCGATCCCTCCACTGTGAAGCTGGGAGGCTGCAGACTCTCGACGTGGGAGTGATATTCACACAGTGCATATTTACAAATGTGATGGTCCTGTGCTGGGAGTGAGGAGGGATAGGTTAATGTACATTCAGGAGAGCACTCATGGAGCTGGGCTGTTGAGGAGGAGGTCCGGAAGGGGGCTCCGCCAGCAGGGTCCAGGTTCGCCAGTTAAGTCCTTTCCTGAGGAGATATTATGGGGAGGATTGAGAATGATTGTCCTTGCGTGTCCGCAGGAAGACGGGGAAGCTGAAGGCTTCCTTCACAGAGGGGATGGTTGGCGGGCTAGAGGCTGCACACCAGGAAGGAACCATCCAGGGGTCAGCATGGTAGAGAGTCTTGATGTGCTCCTGACAACCCAACGGAGACTAGCCCAATTTAAAGGGCTCCCTGATTGCCCACAGGTGGTAGGTGCAGCTGAAAGGGATGAAAGGTTCATTGGGGAGAAGAGTGAAGGTGTGTGCAGCCTGAACCATTACAGCAGGGAGTAAATTTAAAAGGTGTAAAGGTAAGAGAGCAGCACACATATAAACAATTTGTACAATTTCAAATCCTATTTTGGGGCAAGAGTCAGTGCTGGCAGGCTTGATTACTTAAAATCCATTTTTTAGTCTCTGTGGAAAAGTCTCTGTAATTTATTCTGGTCTTCAATGCAGTGGGGAGCTTGTTCCATTCCGTTATAGCTTTGTATGAGAAGGGTGATTGTCCAAAAGCAGTTTTACATAGGGGGATGCAATAATGCCACCTACAAGTCCTTGTTATTCTGGTATTTTGTTCAGAAGTTAAGTAACACAAAAAACAGGTGGGGGTGCAGAACCATGGATAATTTTAAAGACCAACCGTATATTTGCATACATGCTCATATTTTCAAAGCTTAACATCTTGTGTTTGGCAAGTATACCACAATGGTGATACTGTCGTGTCTTCTTATCCAGAATTTGATGGGATTGTTTATACAGTCTTTAGAAGGCACTTGTCAAAATGTGTCAACCTTTAGGTCCCTGTATAGTTTATAGGATTAGGTTATAGGATTAGGAGAAAAATGTTTTACCTTAAACATATTACAAATACAGTAGGTTATCTTTGATGAAGAATTAATAATGCTTTTGTAAGATTAATACAAAGTTTTCATTCATTACAGGTAATAAGGATAAGGGATAAGGACCTGCACTTATATAGCGCTTTTCTAGTCTTAAAGACCACTCAAAGCGCTTCACTAGTACCAACCCTCTATTCCAAGGGCCTATAGGAGACAGATATCTAGGGACAATTTAGAACAACCAATTAACCTAACATCCATGTCTTTAGATTGAGGGAGGAAACCAGAGCCCCCGGAGTAAACCCACGCAAGTAAATTAGTAGAAGGAGGTAGGTGTGTTTGTAAGACGGTGCTCACCGTTGGCAAACGTCTTTGCTTGTTCTGCTCCCGAATGCCGACTTTTCTCCTTTTTTGTATAGTTGCTGTTCTTTCTACAGTGCATGGAGGTCATACATTGCTAACATATGACCGACAGACACTACTAGATATCGCCAAGTCATGCAGCCACACGGAGTTTACTGGCTTTATACCACCTGACCCGCAATACATCGTACGTCCCCGCGGTGACCATCAACACCCCCAGGAAGGCCCCGAAGCACCGAGCCCGCGTGAGCATGCTGACCGCGCCGAAGGCAAAGCAAGAGAGGAGGGCTACATGCTAGGCTAAAGGCTCGCTCCAACCGGCCACCGTTACCCAGTCTCTTAATGGCAAACATGCGGTCTTTGGAAAATAAGCTAGACGAACTAAGAGCAAGGATTGAAGACCAGCGGGAGACAGGAAAGTGCTGTGCCCTAATTTTCTGCGAGACCTGGCTTTCAGATAGAGTCCCGGAGAGCGCTATTCAGCTACAGACACACTCAACACACCAGGCAGACAGAACAGGAGACTCTGGTAAGACGGGGGGTGGGGGTGCGTGTGTGTGTATTTATAAACCACTCATGGTGCAGAGATGGACAAACCGTCTACAAGCACTGCTCGCCCGACGTGGAGTTTTTACTACTGAAATGCTATCTCTATTATCTACCGAGGGAATTTACCGCTGTGTTTTTGGCCACTGTTTACATCTGCTCGCAAAGCAGCTACACAGTAGCGTTAAACAGACTCCATGACATCATCAGCGTAGTAGAGATGAAATGTCCCAATGCTGTTTTTATTGTTGCTGGCAACTTTAACCAGTGCAATTTACAGATTGTACTCCCCAAATATTACTAGCATGTGGACATTCCCATCCGCTATAAAAGCACATTGGATCATGTGTATTACAACATATGTGGCGCCTACAGAGCGGTACCCTGCCCACACTTCGGATAGTCAGGTCACATCTCACTGTTTATGTACCCAGCCTACAGACAAAAGCTGAAACAAACAAACCCTGTTATTAAGCAAATTAAGCGCTGGACTCCAGAGAATGAGAGCACCCTACAAGACTGTTTTGCCTGCACAGAATGGGATGTGTTTAAAGCTGCAGCCACCCGAGAGGACTCTTCTGTAAACGTACAGGATTATGCTGAACACGTGACTGGGTACATCAGCACATGCGTTGATACCTTCGTACCCACCATACAGATCAGGAAGTTCCCCAACCAGAAGTCCTGGATCAAGAGTCAGGTACGTCAGATGCTGCGTGCTCCCTCTCGTGCATTTAAATCAGGCTGTGAGGTCGAGTACAAAGCTACAAAATATGGACTGAGAAAGGCTATATCAACAGCCAAGAGGCAGTACAGAGAAAAGCTGGACAGCCTGTACTCCACTCCTGACCTGGGGTGCATGTGGCAAGGCCTGCAACACATCACAGACTACAAGAGGACCAACAGCAGCACCACTAGCTCCACAGACAGGCTGCCAGACGATCTCAACATCTTTTACACCCGCTCTGAGACCACCAGCTACAGCACAGAGAAGAGACACACACTCACGCAGCCCCTTCCCCCTCCTCCACTAAGAGCACCGGGTACTAATGTGTAATTTGTAATTATACACTGCTCATTGCACAATGCTCATTTGCACTCTTTATATACAGTGGGGCAAAAAAGTATTTAGTCAGCCACCAATTGGGCAAGTTCTCCCACGTAAAAGATGAAAGAGGTCTCCAATTTTCATCATAGGTATACCTCAACGAAAAAAAAAATCCAGAAAATCACATTGAAGGATTTTTTTTTGAAACTTTTTATTTATGAACATTTTTCAATTATAAAGACACAAACACAAGAGGTCATGGGATGATCAATATGGTACAAATCAGAAGTAGCAAAAACATACAATTCCGAATCCGCACATTAATAAGTACTGTCACGTCTTATGAAGTCCAGCCATTTTTTCCAACGTCTTTTTCCTAGCTCCTCTTGGAGTCGCAGGGTATAGGTCATGCGTTCCATAGACCTTATATTGTCTATTATGGAGGTGAAAAGGTTCAGTGTGGGGGGCTGTTTTTGTAGCCAGCACTTTGTTATAGCCTTTTTGGCCGATGCCAAAAAAATTTTCAAGAGGTAAATATCATCTGCAGTCAGCTTGTCAGGGAAACATCCAAGGAATAACAAAATAAAAGAGCAGCTGATATTAAAGTCCAGTGCCTTAGAAATGACATTTGCTACGTCTGTCCAAAAAGGCTGAATGTGTGGGCAAGACCAGAATACGTGCCCATGGTCTGCTGTTGTTTCCCCACATTCTCTCCAGCAGTGAGCAGGAACTCCACTGTACTTGGATTTCTGATTAGGTGTTATGAAAAAACGAATAAGTCTTCCAGCATAAGTCCCTCCAGGTGCCGGAGTTGGTGGATGAGGATTGCACCTCCCAAACCCTTAACCACATATCATCAGTTATTACAATGTTCATTTCCTTTTCCCACTTTTGTTTTAT
Organism: Pholidichthys leucotaenia; assembly: GCA_020510985.1. NCBI lineage: Eukaryota > Metazoa > Chordata > Actinopteri > Cichliformes > Pholidichthyidae > Pholidichthys > Pholidichthys leucotaenia. Next base: position 68,361,835 of record CM035849.1, on the reverse strand, counting down.
ATATGTTGAGTCAGTTTTTTTTTTTTTTTTTTTTTTTTTTTTTTTTTTAATTATTTGTACCCGTAGGTAGACTTGGTTTGCAGTCTGGTGACAAGCCACCGGCTGCTGGTCGCTGCGTGCGCGAGCGCCCTAAACCTACATGTTTTTGGTGTGCGGGAGGAAACCGGAGAAATCCCGGAGTAAACCCGCGCAACACGGGGAGAACATGCAAACTCCACACAGCTCACTGTTGGTCGGGGGCTGGGATCGAACCCACGATCTCATGATCCCCGCGATCCCCCAGCCGAGGGTAAAACTGTGCTGCCACAGTGCTAAACCACTGCGCCACCGTGCAGCCAGTTTTAAATGTCATTAAACTGCGGTATAACTTACTAATAAGATTTTTAAGACTTGTTGACTTATATGCATTAATAAAGATATTAAGAAATAATGAAGATTCTTTGATATTACTGCTTTGTATCTTTTTATTAATGAAATTGCGAAGCTGCAAGTATCTAAAAAAATCTTGCTTCTCCAGATTGTACTTCCTTTGTAGAGTATCGAATGACATTGTACATGCTGCGGCAAGGCCCCTGAATGTCCACTGTCTAAATCTAAAATCATGTGAGGCGGGCAAAAAGTCAGGATCATATGCTGGCCATCTGAGCAATTTAACTTCTTCCTGGAGTTTTAGTTTTCTTATCTCTGATTTCCAGATTTTAAATGTCAGATTAGTCCACTGACTAGTTGCTGGGGTAGTTTCGCTTTCAAGGGTACCTAGTTTAGATTGGATTGGGACCTAAGATAAAGACATCTCGATTGTTTTCCATTTTGCATAATAAGATGGGTCACACAAACAAACCAGTGGTCTCAGTTGGGGTGATATATAGTAGTCTCGTAAAGAGGGCAGGGCCTGCCCCCCCCCCCATCCTTCGACAGCTGTAAGGTAGAATACTTAAGTCTTGGTCTCTTTTTAAGCCAAATAAACCTTGAAATGTATTTATTCCATTTCCTAAATTGTTTGTCAGGAATTGATACTGGAAGAGATGAAAAGAGATATAGCAATTTAGGGAGGATATTCATCTTGATTGCCTGTATTCTGCTGCCAAAGTCAAGGGGGAGCAGACACCAGCTATCAAGATCGTCAATTATTTCTTTATTTAGTCGGTTGTAGTTCATATCATACAATTGTGACAAATCTTTGGGTAGGTACACTCCTAAATATTTTATGTGGTCAGAATGCCAATTAAAATTATATTTAGATATTAAATCTTGTCCAGGGTGAAAATTGAAGGTCATAACCTGAGTTTTATGGATATTAAGAGCGTATCCAGAAAATGAACCATACATTTCTAAGATTTCCATCAACACTGGTAAGCCAGAGACCGGATCTGAGATTGTGATCAATACATCATCCGCATACAGGCTCAATTTATATTCCTCCTCACCAATCCGAACACCCTTTAGTGCGGTCTCTTGGCGTATTGCTTGTGCTAAAGGCTCTATAAATAAATTAAATAAATTGGGGCTACCAGGGCAACCCTGTCTACATCCGCGTTGTAGTTGTATAGAATTAGAAAGACTCCCGTTTATTTTTATTCTAGCAGTAGGGGAAGAGTAAAAGAGCTTGAATGCATTTTATAAAGTCAGTACAGAATCCAAATCTCCTCATTACTAAATAGAGGAAGTCCCACTGAACTGAGTAGAAGGCTTTTTCAGCGTCAAGACTGAGAATAACTGAGTTTATCTTTCTTTTATTAATCTGTTCAATTATATGTAGAGCTGTACTTATGTTATCCGAAGTTTGTCTGTTTTTAAGGAAGCCTGTTTGGTCTTCATCAATCAGTAAGGGCATCACAGTGTCCATTCGTTTGACCAAAATAGTTGTGTGTAATTTATAATCCGTGTTCAATACACTTATTGGTCTATATGATTTGCAGTCTATTTTATCCTTTCCCTCTTTTGGTATAACAGATATAAAGGCTTCCTTCCAGGACGGAGGTACAGGGCCTCCTTTCAGAATATAATTGAAACTGGTTTCTAGTAGAGGTATCAGACTTTCTTTCATTTTCTTGTACCACTCGGGGGAACCCATCGGTACCAGGAGATTTGTTAGGTTTAAGGTTAGAGATGGCCTTGTCAATTTCCTCACGTGTTATTGGTGACATAAGCTTATTATTTGCATCTGTGCCGAGTGAGGGAAGATCCAAAGAGTCCAAAAAATCAACTACTGCATTTTTATTAATCGGCACAGATTGGCTATATAGATTTTTGTAGTATGTTTCAAATGATTTTTGAATACCATCCAAATCAGTTAAAATGTTGCGACTTATAGGGTCTTTTATTTTGTAGATTGAATTTTCTGCTTGTTGTTTCTTAAGTCGCCATGCCAACAGTTTAGATGCTTTAGATCCTGCCTCATAATATCTCTGTTTCATAAACCGTAAGTTTTTCTCTACTTCCTCACCTAGTATCTTATCTATGTCCTGTTTAACTTGTCTTATTTGTTGTGTTATAGTGGGACTTTTTTTTGTCAGTTGTGTTTTCTCTAGATCTTTCAGTCTCTCTTGTAGTCGTAACAATTCTTGAGTCTTTTGTTTTTTAAGCATAGCCGACCTTGCTATTATTTTCCCCCTCAGAACTGCTTTAGCTGCATCCCACACGATGCTGGGGTTTGTCTCGCCATTGTTGTTATCCTGTAGGTATGAATTTAAATCGGTTGTCATGGACTGTAGAAAGGAGAGATCATTTAGCATCCCTGTATTTAATCTCCATAGTGTTTTTCTCTGTCTGACATCAAGGTGTAAACTTAGGTAAATTCCAGAGTGATCAGAAATATCTCTTTGACCAATTCTACATTCTTTTATCCTGTTTAAGTCTTTATTATACATGAAGCAATAATCTATCCTTGAGTGAAAAGAATGGGGTGCAGAGTAAAATGTAAATCCAGGGGTAGATCTATGTACAGAGCGCCATACGTCAATAAGTCCTAAATCTGAAAGCATTTTTTTTACACGTTTCTCTATAGGCAGACGTTTCCTTCTAATATTTGTTGTATCCAATTGAGGGTTTAACAATAGATTAAGGTCTCCAGCAAAAATTAAAGGTCCATAAGATTCTTTAGTAGTCAAATCAAAAACTTTTTTATAGAAACCAATATTACTCCCGGGGGGAGCATATACATTCAATAATGTAACCTCTTTATGGCCAATTTTACCTTTCACTAAAATATATCAGCCTTCTTTGTCACTCAATTCAGTTATGAATTCAAAATTAATTCTATTAGAAATCAAGATAGCTACTCCTCTTTTTTTACCACTTCTATGAGAGGAATAGTATGTACATATTTTTGAAACCCATTTTTTTAATTTATCATGTTCTGTGTTGGATAGATGAGTTTCTTGCCAATATGCAATATCTACTTTCTCTTTTTTCATCTTTACCACCAGTTTACTTCTTTTTACAGGGTTATTCACTCCATTAACATTTAGTGACAGTATATTATAATATTTAAGAGACATAACTTAACATGTAAGAACAAAGTATCATCCCAGACCTCAGAACAACTGTAAAACGTGAACATGCTGAACAGTAAAACGACGTAACACTGAACTGGGCTTCCAACAAGAAGGATACAATGTAGGCCTTGAAAAAAGAGGGGTCTGGCCACAAGGTGGGGCCCCTCTCCACGGTGAGCAAGAAAACCCTAGCCAATAATAATAAAGGAAGGTCAGTAATTAGGTAGAAATAAGGTAGTCTGGTGACCCTCAGCTCGAGTCTGCAGGCTCCAGCCCTTTCATCAATAATGAGATCGGATAAGGCTACAGAATCATAGTCATTAATAATCCAAAACAACTATTTTCACCATAGTAAGGCTGTGTGTTCTTGCGGAGTACTCATTAGTCCGCCGTTGTTTCTTCTGACATCCGCCGAAACTCGCTCAGCTTCTCCCGGATGTGTTTGTGGAAGTCCCCGCGGCGGGTCCTCTGCGTCTCCCATGGCAAAAGCTGCCTCAGCATCTCCTCCGTTATCATCTGAGCATCTCTGTTTCTGGCAGCGGTGATCTGAACCGTGGCGATGCCTCTCCTTTGTAAATCTTCCGCGGCTTCTGTGGCGCTATTGTAGAGGACACTTCCTGATGCGTAAAAAGTACGCATTTTGTTGAGTGGAGTTTGAAAGCGAATCCCTTTCTCCTTCAGAGCTCTTTTAACGGGGATATATTCTTTTCTTCTTTTCTGTACTTCCACCGCGTAGTCTTGGTCAAAATACACTTGTTTGTTGTGGATGCGTATTACCTTTTTCCATGCAGCGCAGAGTATTTCTTCCTTAACTGTGAACCGGATGAAGCGGACTATTATTGAACGTGGCGGGGCGCTCGCTGGCGGCTTTGGGCCCAAGGCACGATGGGCGCGCTCAATGCCGAGGTCGTAATCTTGGCCTAAAACATCACAAAACTCTTTTTTAATGAGACTTTCGGCAAAGGAAGTCACAGCTGTGCCTTGCTCTGAGTCCTCGGGCACCCCGTATATGCGAATTTTATTCTGCCTGGCCCGGCCCTCCATTTCGGATATCTTATCCTCAAGTGTCCGCTGATTTTGTAACAGTTGAACAAGCGTGTTTTTAACGCCAATGTTCCAATTCTCCAGTTCTGCCATATTTTCCTCAGTCTGTTTTATACATTCTCCCACGTCATGCACCTGTTTAGCGGTTTCCTGAAGCTGTCGCTGTACTTCCGCTGTGAATTCATCCATTTGTTTCTTCATATCCTCACAAATTACTGAACGAAAATCTTGTAGATCTGTTTTTAATTCGGCTCGGAGAGTTGCCATTCCAGCTGCCACGGCCTCGCTCACGGTAACTCGAATCTGGTCCAAAACAGCCATGCAGTCGCCATGTTGGTCCGATGTTAGGTCCGTTTCATTAGCCGAGATTTCTTTTGTTGCTTCATTATCGGTATTGTTTCGTAGCCCATATCCGCCTTTCTTGAATTTGTCCCCACTCATTATGGCAGCAAAATATTGCCGTTTTTCCCAAATTTGGGTCTCGAGTCTAGGGGAAAAATAGAGCTAGAGCCAGAGCTCGGTTTTTATGCATCCATGCTGTTGCGCGTCACCGGAAGCCTCCCACATTGAAGGATTTTTAATGAATTAATTGGTAAATTCCTTGGTAAAATAAGTATTTGGTCACCTACAAACAAGCAAGATTTCTGGCTCTCACAGACCTGTAACTTCTTCTTTAAGAGGCTCCTCTGTCCTCCACTCGTTACCTGTATTAATGGCACCTGTTTGAACTCATTATCAGTATAAAAGACACCTGTCCACAACCTCAAACAGTCAGACTCCAAACTCCACTATGGCCAAGACCAAAGAGCGGTCAAAGGACACCAGAAACAAAATTGTAGACCTGCACCAGGCTGGGAAGACTGAATCTGCAATAGGTAAGCAGCTTGGTGTGAAGAAATCAACTGTGGGAGCAATTATTAGAAAATGGAAGACATACAAGACCACTGATAATCTCCCTCGATCTGGGGCTCCACGCAAGATCTCACCCCGTGAGGTCAAAATGATCAGAACTCAGAACTCAGAAAAGATTTATTGCCAAGTACATTAACAGATACTGATAACAGATCACTGATAACAGATCACTGATAACATAGGAGGGATTTGACTTGACACAGAAAATGAACCTGCATTTCTGGTGACACGGCTGCATCTGAAACGCGCCTGCCAACAGGAGGGTACAGGTAGCATGAGAAATAATACAATAGGAAGGAGCAAAAAAAATCATTGATTTCAGAATAGTGGTTATGTATGATCAATATTATGATTACAAAGGGAAAAAAAAGCCCTCAATGCACAATCAGCAGACCAAAAAAGTTCACAGGACACAAAGAGAGCAGTGAGTGAATCATCTTTATCATCAGTTTGTGGATCAGTATGAGTGTAATGTTGAAAGCAGGTGTTGTATCAGTTAAGAACAACAAGGACTCTTTGGCAGGAGATGTTTTGTCTGGCTACTGAGAATCAGAATCAGAATCAGGTTTATTGCCATTGTTCATGTAGTACACAAACTAGGAATTTGTCTCAAATGCTGCAACATTAAACATGATAAGATAAGAGAAATAAACTATACATGTAATAAAGTGTAGGATAAGATTAAGTGATACTGGTCAACAGTTAAAATATATATTAGCCAGCAGCAGATACTGTGGAGAACTATATAGTGCAGTCGGTAATGCAGGAAGAAAACAGTGATGATTGACATGAGTCTGGTTGAGCTGCTGTACATGGTGCACGAGAGTCAATAAGTCACTTAGTGTTCAGCAGTCTAATGGCAGAGGGGAAGAAGCTGTTCATGTGACGGGAGGCTTTAGTCTGGATGGACCGAAGTCTTCTACCAGAGGGGAGGGGGGCAAACAGTACGTGACCAGGGTGTGAGGGATCGGCTATGATCCGGCCAGCACGCCTCCGGGTCCTGGAGATGTACAGATCCTGGAGAGATGGGAGCTTGCAGCCGATCACCTTCTCAGCAGTGCGCACGATGCGCTGCAGCCTTAGTCTGTCCCTGGCAGTGGCTCCTGCGTACCACACGGTTATGGAGGTGGTGAGGATGGACTCGATGATGGCTGTGTAGAACTGCACTAACATCTTGGTGGGTAGCTTGAGCTTCCTCAGCTGCCGCAGGAAGAACATCCTCTTCTGGGCTTTTTTGATGAGTGAGCTGATGGTCAGCTCCCATTTGAGGTCATCATACTGGCAATTGTCCTTGGCAATTGTCCATGCAGCTGCCTGTCCGAAGGCCATGAGCTCAGTGTTTTGAAAAACAAAGACTGCAGATGATCAGGAGGATTTTTGTAAGGGAGAGATTAAGTCGAATAGTACTGATCACAGAGAAGGAACTTTATATTCTCTTACAGATTCAATACTTAATCCTTCATTGCTGGGCGTTGAGTCCATCGTGGATAGACCTAAGCGTAATCATGATGTGATCCACCTTCCGAGACAGTTCTCCATTTGTCGCTATCAGGGTCTTCTCCATTTTTTCAATTTGACGGATGCACCTCGCCTGGCCAGCATTTTGATAGGTTGTATCCATCTTCAACAATTTGCGGTACACCAGGACAATCCCAGATCCAATCAGAACGATCCCAATCACCATTACTACGAAGACGTACAAATCTTCTACATCTTCGATAAAAAGATTAGTCAGGCACAAGAGTTTCCAATTACTTGTCTCCCGTAAATAGCCCGCAGCAGCCGTTCCTGCGGGGCAGACAACCTCCCCCGGGGCACTTTTCCTCGTTGAAAAGATAGTGTCAATTGCGTTCAAAGCCCAGCTTATTAATTCCATAATTTCTTTCTTTCGATAATCAGCAGTAAGACGCAGACAGACGACAGCAAGCTGGGATCCAGTTAGTTTGGGAAGGAGGAAATGAGTCGGGAGCAAGAGAGAAGAGAAAAGGCGTCTGCTCTCTTGGAGGCGGAAGTGAGAGGGTGAGCAAAAATCCCAGAACCACACGGGGGGACCTAGTGAATGACCTGCAGAGAGCTGGGACCAAAGTAACAAAGGCTACATCAATAACACACTACACCACCAGGGACTCAAATCCTGCAGTGCCAGACGTGTCCCCCTGCTTAAGCCAGTACATGTCCAGGTCCGTCTGAAGTTTGCTAGAGAGCATTTGGATGATCCAGAAGAGGATTGGGAGAATGTCATATGGTCAGATGAAACCAAAATAGAACTTTTTGGTAAAAACTCAACTTGTCGTGTTTGGAGGAGAAAGAACACCATACCTACCTGTGAAGCATGGGGGTGAAAACATCATACTTTGGGGCTGTTTTTCTGCTAAGGGACCAGGACGACTGATCCGTGTAAAGGAAAGAATGAATGGGGCCATGTATCGTGAGATTTTGAGTGAAAACCACCTTCCATCAGCAAGGGCATTAAGGATGAAACGTGGCTGGGTCTTTCAGCATGACAATGATCCCAAACACACTGCCCGGGCAACGAAGGAGTGGCTTCGTAAGAAGCATTTCAAGGTCCTGGAGTGGCCTAGCCAGTCTCCAAATCTCAACCCCATAGAAAATCTTTGGAGGGAGTTGAAAGTCCGTGTTGCCCAGCGACAGCCCCAAAACATCACTGCTCTAGAGGAGATCTGCATTGAGGAATGGGCCAAAATACCAGCAACAGTGTGTGAAAACCTTGTGAAGACTTACAGAAAACGTTTGACCTCTGTCATTGCCAACAAAGGGTATATAACAAAGTATTGAGATGAACTTTTGTTATTGACCAAATACTTATTTTACCGAGGAATTTACCAATTAATTCATAAAAAATCCTTCAATGTGATTTTCTGGATTTTTTTTTCTCATTTTGTCTCTCATAGTTGAGGTATACCTATGATGAAAATTGGAGACCTCTCTCATCTTTTAAGTAGGAGAACGTGCACAATTGGTGGCTGACTAAATACTTTTTTCCCCACTGTAGGTCTATGCCATCTCAGGTTCACATCAGGTTGCACAATGCTTATTTGCACACTGTACATAGTGTTATTAGTACTCACTAATTTTTGTATTTAGTATTAAGGTTTGCTTAAGGAGTCCTAACTGCCTAACTGTGTGTTTGTGTGTGTGTTATTAGCATCCATTAATATTAGGATTGAGTTATTGTAAGTTACTGTGTCATGACCTAGAATTGTTATTAGTGTGTTATGACCTTAGAATTGCTGTTTCTGAACCTATTACCTTGGCATTTGTTCAGAGAGCAAAGTAAGAATTTCACTGCTCAGGAAATGTAGCATTTCTTAACTGTGCACATGATAATAAAGCCTTTGAATCTTTGAATCTTGAATTTGTGAAGCTGCAAGGAGTAGTGGTAGTGAAGGTAGATGAATTTAACTACCTATTAGTTTTGTTTTCTCTTATTTCAGACAAGGGGAAAAAAAGGAAATGTTTTTTACCTTTACATGTTTCGACTGGCAGAAGACTGCAGTCGCCAGTCGAAATATGTAAAGGTAAAAAAACCACCTTTTTATTCTTGTCTGAAATAAGAAAAAACAAAAAAACTAGTGGTGTTGGCATTATCGCGTTAATCACCCATTAACGCTTTGCCCCCGTTAACGGCGACAAATTTTGTGATCACGGTTAATGGCAGTTAACGGCAGTGTAACAATATGGTAGGGCCAAGCTTCAGTTTTCCAATTTTCAGATTTTTATTTCAATAAACTTACAAGTACATAATTCCCAAGGGAACATCTGACACGACTCTTCATCAAAGAATGAACAATTCACCATCAAAGTCCAATGGGCCCCTCACCTGATGACCATACAGCAGTTCAAAAGGTGAGAACCCTGTTGAAGCCTGGGGCACCTCCCGATAAGCAAACAATAAATATGGTACCCATTGGTCCCAATCCGAGCAACAAACTTCTGCAGCATGTTTTTGAGAGTCTGATTAAATCGCTCCACTAGTCCATCAGTCTGAGGGTGGTCTTATGGGGTGGTCTTAATACCCTTAATACCCAACAGTTTATATACCTGCTGCAACAGTTTGGACAAGAAATTTGTTCCACAGTCTGTCAGAATTTCTCTGGGTATGCCTACCCTTGAAACTGGATAAGGCAGTTGGCAGCCTGCCTAGCCTTAATAGATTTCAGGGGAAAGGCTTCTGGGTACCGAGTAGCATAGTCACAAATTACCAGAATGTATTTATTACCAGAGGAGCTTCTCTCTAGGGGGCCAACTACATCCATCCCTATTCTATCAAAAGGTGTTCCAATGATTGGTAATGGTTGCAGTTGGGCACAGGCTACTCCCCTAGGTGATGTAATCTGACATATTGGACACGTTGTGCAGAACTCCTTTATCTGGGTATACATTCAACAAACCTTCTAGCAATTCTCTGCAAAGTTTTTTGAAATGCTAGATGACCTGCCCAAGGGATAGCATGTCCCAGTTCCATAATTTTTGGTATGAGGTCCTGTGGCAAAGCTATGGCCATAACTCCACCTTGTTGCTGGTACAGAATGCCCTTTTTAATGACATACAAGGCCTCAGCCAAACAATCCGTTCTACCCTGTTTCACACCCTCAATCTCCGAGACTTTATCAAACCATGGTCTAAGTGCTGGGTCAGCTTTCTGCAATGCAGCTATGTCAGGAGGGATGTCAAACTCTACTGACTGATTTAGCTGTGGTGTTTCTTCACCCAAGTTCTTTGCTGACGCTAACACCTTATCTCTTCTCCTCTGAGCCTTGGATTTAGGTTGTTTAATAGGGCCTGCCTCTATCTCAGAATCATAAAATGGTAGCTCCTGAAGAACATTGGCAGCCCTCTGTGCCCTCTGTGCCCTGGTTGTCACCATATTACAATTTTTCACCACAGGTGTCTTTACTGTCTGCTCAACAGCACCACCTGCCTGTCTCTCCTCCGTTTGTTCCTCTCTAACCTGTTGTATGATGTCCAACCAAGTTGGAACATCATTGCCAAGAATAACTGAGTAAGGAAAATCAGGCACAAGAGCTACAGGAAGGAGATAAGTTTCCCCCCCACTGTTAAATAAACCTCAGCGGTCGAGTACAGTTTCTTATCCCCATGAACACAACTGATATTTACTTCAGATTCATTCCACAAATCCCTAGGGACCAAACTGGGCAGCGCAACTGTTTGAAAACAACCAGAGTCTAACAGGGCCTCTTCACACTGACCATTAAGCAACACCTTCGTTTTATACACTCCACTGTGCACTGGGGCTGAAAAAGTGGGTCTAGGAACTGAACATAGTAATGACGGTTTCTCATTCTTTGTGGCAGGACATGAATACTGGGTGTGACCGATTTTATTACACTGATAACAGCGTATATCTTTATTTGCAACAACATGTGACTTTTTGCTATTATCATATCTGCTATTTGTGATCTGACTGGGCCTGGAATACAGCCTATTTCGAGCTGGACCACCCCTCATTAAACTCACTCCGTGTGGTGAAAGATCTGTCACGGCCAAGAGTAGGTCTCCTGCTCCCAGACCTGGCCGACAGAAAAACCTCCGCCAGACGAGTAGCGTCCTCTGCAGTCTTCGGGTCCCGCTCTTGTATCCAGATTCCCAGTTCCGGGTTCACCAGCCGCAGAAACTGCCGCAGAAACTGCTCCAAAATCAATTGTTCCATAATGTCTTTTATAGTTAAGGTCTCTGGTTTAATCCATTTACATAACAGGTCTTTCAAACGTACATAAAGTTCACGAGGGGTTTCGTCCTGATGAATGTCCAGGGACCGAAACCTCCTCCTATAAGTGTCAGATGTAATCTCGTATTTACTTAAAATTGCTTCCTTGACTTTCCTATAATTGTTCGTGTCAGCAATATCCATCAGTACATATGCGCTCCGCGCTTTACCTGTAAGCAGAGGAGCTAGCTGGATAGCCCACTCTTCTTCACGCCAGCGGCAGACTGTAGCGATCCTTTCGAACGTCACCAGGTAGTGCTCGATGTCACCTTCGGGAGAGAGAGGATTCAGCCTGGGCTCGTGGTGCGTTCGTGGCCTCCTTGGCTGCACCTGCAGCGGCAAATCATCCTCCTGCGGGCTGATCCGACTGGCCGTCACCCCGGGGACCTCCCCCGAAGCGCCGTCGTCACCACTACGTTCAGCCCGGCTCCCATACTCCTCTCTCAGCTCCGCAACCTGCGACTCTATTCGACGAATTTGACCATCCACAGTCCGCCACCTTTGGTCCTGAAGAGCAGCTTCTTCCTCCATCTGACGATCCCTGAGAGTCAGCGAACACACCAAAGATTTCACCAGGCACGTTAGCTCCTCGAGCTCGCCCAGTCCGCTGACTCCCGGGTCCTCAGCTGCCATACCTGCAGCCAGGTCAGACTGCTCCTCTTGCCTCATTTTCCTCCTGGCCATGAGTCCTTCCGTCCCGTGGTCTTTCACCACTTCCACCAAAGGCTACGACGTCCTGGGAACGGACCACCGCTGCCACCAAATGTAACAATATGGTAGGGCCAAGCTTCAATTTTCCAATTTTCAGATTTTTATTTCAATAAACTTACAAGTACATAATTCCCAAGGGAACATCTGACACGACTCTTCATCAAAGAATGAACAATTCACCATCAACCAAGAATGCCGAGGAATGAATTAATTACCCATTATCATTAACCACACCTGTTAAATACTATTCGAGATAATTAGGGCTGATTAGCCCCTACCATAACCCCAGGTAAGACAATAAACATTTTTCCATTCTTTACACATACCCACTAATATCTAAAATACATAAATAATTTCCCCAACTATATACAGAGTAAATAAATAACATAGAATAAATAACCATATAAATAATTCAATAAATAATTCGAACCCCTATTTACAAATGCTAAACCACCCCTCTAACTTACCATACATGCTTCCTTCCTGCTGGTGTCCTTTAAAAAGGCGTTCAACCCCAAAAGAGTCTTTTGCCCGGACACCCACAGGAAGCACGCTGGCAAAGGTATGTGCATTATACAATCACCAATTGTTTACCCAAATGATTAACCACACAATTATCTCACAAAAGGCACTCCAAATTAGACAAAGACAGATCCTAAAATAATGTGTGCATTTCTACAAATGATCATAATAACATTTACAATATTACAAACAATATAGACACACATACAACAAATCATAACAGTGGCGACACTCCATCGTCACAGGCAGTTAACGGTAGAAAGCCCAAACAGTACTTTTTGGCCTAGCGGCTCTCCGTACCAACACCGTTCTGGCCACAGACACTGTGCACGCCGTGCAGGTATTGCTAAGTCAAACAAGCTGGATTACAGCCATGGATATTCCCAAAGTGCCTTCATGTTGAAGTTTACAACGTTATCTGTCAGAGCTCTCACCTGGATAATTGTTACAGCCTCCTCCAAAACTTCGCCTGGATGTTGGGTTGTTCTTCTGTGGAAGCTAGCTAGCTAGCAGCTACTAGCTACATGCTAGGTTATATCTCCAGCTCCAGCTGCTGACACGGACAGAAATTCACCTGTTTTCATCCTCAGGTTGACTGTTGGTGAGTACCAGTCCAAAAAAAAAAATTCCCAAGCTGTGTTCGTAATGTTCATTCACTCCCCCACCATTTTTGTAGCATGGTTGGGTGTCGTCACGTGCGAGATAGTTCTTTATGTTTGCAATTTTTCTGCTTAAAGAGAAATTGTCTGTTGTGACACATGAGGTTTTGTGTTGATCTGCTTAAAAGTGGTGGATGCTTGCTTCTCTTACCTTTTATTTTATTGATTTTATTGACTGTGGTTTCTACTCGTGCTGACTTTTCTATTGTCTTGTTGGTTTTATATTGTTTTTGTGCTCGTGTCTTGCTCCTTGCTTTTATATTTTTGTGTGTGTCCTTGTTGTACAGCACTTTGTGTAGCGAGTGTTGCTTTTTAAAGTGCTTTATAAAGTTGATTGATTTGCTAAGGGAGAAAGAGCAAGCTCCTTTTCAGCAGGTACTGGTTGTTCAGTGATGTTATTGAGCCCTGGCATTCTGTTGTTTGCACATGCAGTAATACTTTTGAGAATTTTCTGGAGAATATTCTGGATACTTTTTGTTATTTTGGATATGTTGAGAGCTTTAATTAACCTGCAGGTGAAGACAGCAGGCATATTTGTCCACTCTCATGTTCATAACAGTATGACAAACTTGAAAAATTACCGAATTAAGGTACACTGTATCTGTATGGGAAAATGTGATTAACACGTTATTAATCGCAATTAACTCAACATTCCAAACGATTAATCGCGATTAAAAATTTTAATCGCCCAACACCACTAAAAAACACTAATAACTGAAAAAGAAGACAAAATGAACCTACTTGAGTTTAAATAACATTTAAAGGAATGGAAAGTAACAAGAGAAGTAAAGAAGACTGGGTGGAATGGGTGGAGACATAGGTAGTAGTAAGCCTATGTGTGGCTTGGAGATGGTGACACTGACAGAAAGACAGGAGGCACCGCTGGGGTTGGCAGAGTTGAAGCTGCTATTATTCTCATTAGGAGTGACTAGTACTGGGGGCAGCTGTGGCGCAGGTGTAGTGTGGCCGACTACTGATCGGAGGGTCAGGGGTTCAATTCCCGCTCTGTCTGTTGTCTGCATCTCAAAGTGTCCTTGAGCAAGACACTGAACCCCCAGTTACTCCTGGTGGGTCAAGCCAGTTCAGTGCATGGCTGCTCTGCCACCATCAGTGTGTGAATGTGTGTGTGAATGAGGGGATAGCAGGATTTGTAAAGCACTTTGGTCATCTAGAGATGAAAAAAAGCACTATATAAGTGAACGCCATTTACCATTTACTAGAACTACTACTGCCCCTCATGGATCGTCACTTTATCGTGGTGGGGGGTTTGTGTGCCCTAGTAACCATAACAACAACCTTAATAAGTAGCCTTAACAACAACACTGCAACGAAGACATTGAGTTGCTAGCTGTTAGCATGCGGCCTGCATATCTCCCGAGGGAATACTCACACGTGATCTGCATTGCTGTTTATGCAAATCCGACGGCGAACACTGGGACAGCGCGTGACGTAATCCACTCAGTAACTGGCATGCTGCAGAGAGAACACCCAGATGCTCTTCTCCTCATCTCAGGCGACTTCATCCATGTTTCACTGTCTCCCATTCTACCCACGTTCAACCAGTATGTCACATGCCACACTAGAGACAATAAAACACTGGACTTATTCTACGCAAACACTAAGGAGGCATACACCTCATCTCCACTCCCCCCACTCAGGAGATCGGATCACAACTTGGTTCATCTCCGGCCGGTGTACAAACCCCTAGTGCACAGACAACCTCCGGTCATGCGCATAGTGAGGTTATGGTCTGAGGAGGCAATGGACACTCTAAAGGACTGTTTTGAAACCACTGCCTGGGAGCAGCTCTGCGATCCACATGGTGAGGACATCGATGGCCTCACTCACACCATCACGGACTACATCAGCTTCTGTGTTGACAACACCGTACCCACCAAGACCATACGGTGTTGCTTGAACAACAAACCCTGGATCAACCCTGAGATAAAAACACTTCTGAGAGAGAAGAAGAGGATTTTCAGGTCGGGGAACAGGGAGATGCTGAAGTCTGTACAGAGGGAGCTGAGGAGGAAGATCAGAGAAGGCAAGGACAGCTTCAGGAAGAAGATGGAGGACAAGCTGCAACAGAGCGACATCGGCGGGGTCTGGAGAAACCTTAAAACCATCTCTGGGCTCCAGAATACCTCCCCCCAGGCCACGGGGGGCAGGGAGTGAGCGAACAATCTGAACCTGTTTTTTAATAGGTTTGACCAACCGCCCTCCCCCCCGACTGCACAACAATCACTGCTGCCTCTGAAGACATCGAGTCCTGCTGCTCACACCCCACTCCACCATCACCCCCCCACTCCCAACACACAGCCCCCCAACATGACCCTCACTAAGACCCAGGTGAGGACGGAGCTGAGGAAGATCAAGGCGAGGAAGGCGTCGGGACCAGACGGCATCAGCACAAAGCTCCTCAAGTCCTGTGCAGACCAGCTGTGTGGGATTGTGGAGCACATCTTCAACCTGAGCCTGAAGCTGGGGAGGGTACCACAGTTGTGGAAAACATCTTGTGTGGTACCTGTACCAAAGACTTCCCACCCCAAACATCTGAACAGCTACAGACCAGTGGCCCTGACGTCCCACATGATGAAGACCCTGGAGAGACTGCTCCTTGCTCACCTCCGCCCCCTGGTGGGACCAGTGATGGATCCACTCCAGCTCGCCTACCAGCATGGCATTGGGGTGGAGGATGCGGTGATCTTCCTCCTTCACCGTTCTCTGTCCCACCTGGAGAAGCCCGGGAATGCGGTGAGGATCATGTTCTTTGACTTCTCCAGTGCTTTCAACACCATCCAACCGATGATCCTGAAGGACAAGCTGCTGTGCGCAGGGGTGGACCAGCACCTGTCATCATGGATCCTGGACTACCTCACTAACCGGCCACAGTTTGTGAGAACCCGGGACTGTGTGTCCGACACGATCATCGGTAGCACGGGGCCCCCCCAGGGAACGGTTTTGGCTCCCTTCCTGTTCACCCTTTATACTGCGGACTTCTCACACAACACAACACACTGCCATCTACAGAAGTTCTCTGACGACTCTGCGATCGTTGGCCTCATCTCCAATGGAGATGAAGCTGAGTACAGAGGACTTATCCAGGACTTCGTGGACTGGTGCCATCGGAACTGCCTCCAGATCAACGCGAGGAAAACTAAGGAGCTGGTGGTGGACTGCCGCAGGCAAGGACAACCCCTCACAGCACCAGTAAACATCCAGGGAACAGACATTGAGATGGTGACATCCTACAAGTACCTGGGTGTTCATCTAAACAATAAACTAGACTGGTCACACAATACTGACGCACTCTACAAGAAGGGACAGCACAGGCTGTTCCTACTGAGGAGACTCAGGTCTTTTGTTGTACAAGGGGCGCTGCTGAAGACATTCTACAACACGGTGGTGGCATCAGCCATCACTTTTGGAGTGGTCTGCTGGGGCAGTGGCGTTACAGCAGCCAATAGGAAGAGACTGAACAAACTGATCAAGAAAGCTAGCTCTGTCCTGGGGCAACGCCTTGACCCAGTGGAGGAGATGGGAGAGAGAAGGATGGTGGCTAAACTGTCACCTCTGCTGGAGTCCGAGTCTCACCCTATGCAGGACATACTGAACGCACTGAGGAGCTCATTTAGCAGCAGACTACATCATCCTAGGTGCGCAACTGAGAGGTTTCACAGGTCCTTCCTACCTATGGCTGTCAGACTGTATAACCTAAGCAGGGCTGCTCGCAGAGATAGCAAAAAAAACGGGACAACCTAATAGTATTGAATGCAAAAGACACAATAGACTTACACAATGGTCCCCTTGTGGGGCACCCCCACAACAGACTGGGACAATCAGAGCACGCATCTGGAGCGATTAACATTACAGTGAAATGTGTGTATTAATGTCAACAGGCAGCCTCGCTTCGTCTAGCTTTTTCCTGCTCAGTACTGTGATGTTAATGTGCCATTCATGAATTGTGTTCATGCTTCCTGCTCTTACTGTGATGTAAATGTCCCATGCCTTTCATGTATTGTCTGTAGTTGGGTATAAAAGCTGCATTGCTCTGTAACTCACTCTCTCACTCTTACCACTGCTTCTTACTACTGCTGCTGAGAGCCTGAGGACCCGCTCCAGCCTGCCTGCACAAGGGCTGGAGCGAGTTCCTATGATGGTGGTATGATTTAATAAACCTACTTAAAACCCTCAGTTCGCTCTTTATTATTCTTCCGCCACATTGGTGACCCCGAGAATGCACACGCTTTGTGCAACGCAACCTTCTGGTCTGGACAGCCACGTTGGTGACCCCGAAGAAAGCACACGCTTTGTGCAATGCATCCTTCTGGTCTAGACAGCCACGCTGGTGACCCGACGACAACGAACGCAGCACCCGGCGGTGATTCTCCGACGACAAGCGAACGCAGCAGCCTGGCGCAAATGATCTGCTCTCCCTTCTGCTACAGGGAGACCTCGACGCAGAGCCACCACCAGGCGAAACTCTCCGGAGATCACCCACGACCGGGAAAGCTGCAGAAAGCTTCATGGTGAGATCTGCACATCCACGCAGCTCCTCCACACGAGAGCGCACACACCTCGTCCTCTCTCCACGACGGCGACCTCCAGGGCCTACGGAGAACGCAGCGCATGGACCTGAACGCACCATGACCGAACGCAGCAACACACTGAATAGGGATGATTATCGGCGCCGACTACGCTGATCTCCAGCAAGCTCCCTGACCCTGACTCACCTCTCGACAGCGGACCACCCATGCACCGAACCCCTGCACATGCACCGGGGGGTTATGAGGACAGTGCACCATGCACGGGACATACCGGCTCTACACAGACCGCCAGCGTCCTTCGCCGCTGCACACGGAACCTTCAGGGCTGCTCACACACCTGAAGCATCACACGCAGCTCACTCACAGGATTTTGTATGGGTCTTAGCCACGGTGCACAATGGGAATTCAGCCGTCAGCTGTCCCCGAGGGCTTTAGGGTTGCGCCCGCACCTAAAGTCAACACGCCAAGTCCCTCTGCTTTTGTTTTTTTTTCTCACAGCCGCTACACAGCCTCGCAGCTCCTGTTTTCTTCATGTCCGCTATTAATCCTCGCAGGACTTAACCGCGAGAGGAGTCAGTGACTAATTTTTTTCTTCTTACAGCTGCTGTGGACCTCCGCACGTTCACCGCGACAGCCCCTCAACATCGCGGATCCGCAGGCAATTTTTGCGCAGCCCAGACAATTTCGCCGTCCCGGGCCGGCACTTGCTACCCCCACCCCCCTCCCTCCACCTCCGCCTGCACAGAGCTTTCCCTGCTCGCTACTGAAGCCGGACTATCGAGGCCTCAGCTTCCCGCTGAGCCCCCTGGGGGGGGGGGGGTGTGGGGCACCCCCACAACAGACTGGGACAATCAGAGCGCGCATCTGGAGCGATTAACATTACAGTGAAATGTGTGTATTAATATCAACAGGCAGCCTCGCTTCGTCTAGCTTTTTCCTGCTCAGTACTGTGATTTTAATGTGCCATTCATGCATTGTGTTCATGCTTCCTGCTCTTACTGTGATGTAAATGTCCCATGCCTTTCATGTATTGTCTGTAGTTGGGTATAAAAGCTGCATTGCTCTGTAACTCACTCTCTCACTCTTACCACTGCTTCTGACTACTGCTGCTGAGAGCCTGAGGACCCGCTCCAGCCTGCCTGCACAAGGGCTGGAGCGAGTTCCTATGATGGCGGTATGATTTAATAAACCTACTTAAAACCCTCAGTTCGCTGCATATTATTTCATGCCGCCACACCCTCCGGTATACAACTAGGAAAATACCGGTCGTTACGGAGGGTGACAATATGTATGGATACATAATCATACCATGTAGGATAACTAGGTAGATGGTTATGCTGTTCATTCCACCTAGCTACAATGCTCCGCACTGTGTGTTTATATATAGATAGATAGTTTATTTCGAACACAAAAATATAACAAATACAAGCAAATGGCAAATGCAATAAAGTAACATTATACACTGTTCGAAAGGGAGAAGGAAGAAGTGAACACTTATTAATTCCATCTCCTCTTTTCCATAGATACACCCATGTGAATTTTATACAAATTACCACCTTTAAGACCCCAAGTAAACAGTTTACTGTATTTTTTTACAAATCAACATTAACACCCATCCATTCTAACATACAATGATGTCCATACAACAAAACCAGCCTCAAACAACACAGATATACACAGTGCTGCCCCACCCACCATTCCATAGTGTCCCATAATATCCCAGAGTGAACATAATGAATCGTACATATAACTACTACCCTTCTAACATATACCCTTTCAGCAAATGGTGCTTATACCTCTTTTTGAATTGATTTCTGTTTGTACATAGTTTCAGTTCCGGCTCCAGACTGTTCCACAAATCCACCCCACAGACAGATATGCACATACTTTTCTTGGTTGTACGTATCTTGGGTTTTGTAAAGTTTAAGTCTCCCCTCAAATTATGATCATTGTCTCTTTTTTTAAATATTTTTTGTATATTAGTTGGTAGTTGTATATTAGTCATACATCTCTCGGCGCCACACCAGTCGGCTGCCTTTTGCAACAGCGGCTCGATTCCGAGTTTTTTTTTTTTTTCCTTCCTCTCTCTTTTGATCACTTTTTTTTTTTTTTTTCACCCCACTTATATCACGGACACACAGATCGTCCCAAATGTCTCCTGAGCCGGTGGACGGAGCCACTGTTTATAGCAGGATTCGATACAACAGGGAAGAGCTGCTAGCATTTAACCGCCACCCGGTCCCACTGGAAAAACTCGACATACCGAGAGAACTGAGGCGAAAACGCCGCGGCTGCCGGGCTGGAGTAAGGCGGAGGACAAAAAATATAAGGTACAGACCCTCCCTTCCATCTGTTGTCATGGGAAATGTACGGTCGATACTGGGAAAGTTAGATGAGCTAGCGGCTATCTCCCGTTATGATAGCACTTACCGGGAGTGCTCTCTCCTTTTGTTTACTGAGACGTGGCTAACTGAACTAGCAGCAGATGCTAACATTGAGCTGGAGGGTTTTCACATGATACGAGCTGACCGAACACCAGAGAGTGGCAAAACTAGGGGCGGTGGAGTGATAATGTATGTTAACAACAACTGGTGCAGACCGGGACATATCACTGTTAAACAACGACACTGCAGCAAAGACATTGAGTTGCTAGCTGTTAGCATGAGGCCTACATATCTCCCGAGAGAACACTCACACGTGATCTGCATTGTTGTTTATGCAAATCCGACGGCGAACGCTGGGACAGAATCAGAATCAGAATCAGAATCAGGTTTATTGCCATTGTTCATGTAGTACACAAACTAGGAATTTGTCTCGGTACAATGCTGCAACATTAAACATGATAAGATAAGAGAAATAAACTATACATGTAATAAAGTGTAGGATAAGACAGCGCGTGACGTCATCCATTCAGTAACCAGCAGGCTGCAGACAGAACACCCAGATGCTCTTCTCCTCATCTCAGGCGATTTCAACCACGTTTCACTGTCTCCCATTCTGCCCACTTTCACCCAGTATGTCACATGCCACACTAGAGACAATAAAACACTGGATTTGTTCTACGCAAACACTAAGGAGGCGTACACCTCATCACAACTCCCCCCACTTGGGAGATCGGATCACAACTTGGTTCATCTCCGACCGGTGTACAAACCCCTAGTGCACAGACAACCTCCGGCCATGCACACTGTGGAGTTATGGTCTGAGGAGACAATGGACACTCTAAAGGACTGTTTTGAAGCCACTGCCTGGAAGCAGCTCTGCGATCCACATGGTGAGGACATCGATGGCCTCATTCACACCTTCACGGGCTACCTCAGCTTCTGTGTGGACAAATCCGTTCCCACCAAGACCATACGGCGTCACTCAAACAACAAACCCTGGATCAACCCTGAGATAAAAACACTTCTGAGAGAGAAGAAGAGGATCTTCAGGTCGGGGAACAGGGAGATGCTGAAGTCCGTACAGAGGGAGCTGAGGAGAAAGATCAGAGAAGGCAAGGACAGCTTCAGGAAGAAGATGGAGGACAAGCTGCAACAGAGCGACATCAGCGGGGTCTGGAGAAACCTCAAAACCATCTCGGGGCTCCAGAATACCTCCCCCCAGGCCACGGGGGGCAGGGAGTGGGCGAACAACCTGAATCTGTTTTTCAATAGATTTGACCAACCGCCCTCCCCCCTGTCTGCACAACAACCACTGCTGCCTCTAAGAAATCAAGTCCTGCTACCCACTCCCCACTCCACCGACACCCCCCCCACTCCCAACACACAGCCCCCCATCCTGACCCTGACCAAGACCCAGGTGAGGACGGAGCTGAGGAAGATCAAGGCGAGGAAGGCGTCGGGACCGGACGGCATCAGCGCAAAGCTCCTCAAGTCCTGTGCAGACCAGCTGTGTGGGATTGTGACATATATCTTCAACATGAGCCTGAAACTGGGGAGGGTACCACAGCTGTGGAAAACATCTTGTGTGGTACCTGTACCAAAAACTTCCCACCCCAAAGACCTGAACAGCTTCAGACCGGTGGCCTTGACGTCCCACTTGATGAAGACCCTGGAGAGACTGCTCCTCGCTCATCTCCGCCCCCTGGTGGAACCAGCGATGGATCCACTCCAGTTCGCCTACCAGCATGGCATTGGGGTGGAGGATGCGGTGATCTTCCTCCTTCACCGTTCTCTGTCCCACCTGGAGAAGCCCGGGAATATGGTGAGGATCATGTTCTTTGACTTCTCCAGTGCTTTCAACACCATCCAACCGATGATCCTGAAGGACAAGCTGCTGCGCGCAGGGGTGGACCAGCACCTGTCATCATGGATCCTGGACTACCTCACGAACCGGCCTCAGTTTGTGAGAACCCGGGACTGTGTTTCCGACACGATCATCAGTAGCACGGGGGCCCCCCAGGGAACGGTGCTGGCTCCCTTCCTGTTCAATCTTTATACTGCGGACTTCTCACACAACACAACACATTGCCATCTACAGAAGTTCTCTGATGACTCTGCGATCGTTGGTCTCATCTCCAGCGGAGATGAAGCTGAGTACAGAGGGCTTATCCAGGACTTTGTGGACTGGTGCCATCGGAACTGCCTCCAGATCAACGCGAGGAAAACTAAGGAGCTGGTGGTGGACTGCCGCAGGCATGGGCAGCCCCTCACAGCACCAGTAAATATACAGGGAACAGACATCGAGATGGTGACATCCTACAAGTACCTGGGTATTCATCTGAACAATAAACTAGACTGGTCACACAATACTGACGCACTCTACAAGAAGGGACAGCGCAGGCTGTTCCTGCTGAGGAGACTCAGGTCTTTTGGTGTACAAGGGGCGCTGCTGAAGTCATTCTATGACACGGTGGTGGCATCAGCCATCACTTTTGGAGTGGTCTGCTGGGGCAGTGGCATTACTGCAGCCGATAGGAAGAGACTGAACAAACTGATTAAGAAAGCTAGCTCTGTCCTGGGGCAACGCCTTGATCCGATGGAGGAGATAGGAGAGAGAAGGACGGTGGCTAAACTGTCATCTCTGCTGGAGTCCGAGTTCCACCCTATGCAGGACATACTGGATGCACTGAGGAGCTCATTTAGCAGCAGACTACATCATCCCAGGTGCACAACCGAGAGGTTTCGTAGGTCCTTCCTACCAACGGCTGTCAGACTGTACAACCTAAGCAGGGCTGCTCGCAGAGATAGCAAAAAGACGTAACAAACTAATAGTTTTTTGAATGCAAAAGATGCAATAGACTTACACAATGGTCCTTTCCGGCATACAACTAGGAACATACCGGTCGCTATGGAGGGTGAGAATATGTATGGGCACATAATCATACCATGTAGGATAACTAAATAGACGGTTATGCTGTTTCATCCCACCTAGCAACAATGCTCTGCACTGTGTGTGTTTATATATTTACATATTTATTCCATCTAGCTACAATGCTCTGCACTGGGTGTGTTTATATTTATATATCTATATATTTATTCCATCTAGCTACAATGCTCAGCACTGGGTGTGTTTATATTTATATATCTATATATTTATTCCATCTAGCTACAATGCTCCGCACTGTGTTTTTATATATCTACATATTATTCCATCTAGCTACACTGCTCCGGACTGTGTGTGTTTATATACTTGCATATTTATTCCACCTAGCTGCAATGCTCCGTACTGTGGGTGTTTATATATTTACATATTTATTCCATCTAGCTACAGTGCTCTGCACTGTGTGTTCATATATTCATATATTTATTCCATCCAGCTACAATGCTCTGCACTGTGTGTCTGTGTGTGTGTGTGTATATATATATATTTTATAGTAATATGTACATATGTATATTAGCTGCTCTTGCTTGCTTGTTTTTTTTCTTGCCTTCTGATTGTTGCTCTGAGTGTTGCTATCCCTGTGCTGTTGCAATCCTGGAATTTCCCCGTTGTGGGACTAATAAAGGCTTATCTTATCTAGTTGATTATTAATTGCCCTGTACATTACTTGTGCTGTCTTAAATTTAACTAAATCAATGAACTTTATGACATGTGACTTTAAGAACAACGAATTGGTATGGTCTCTATATCCTGCATAGTTTATTATCCTTATAGCTCTTTTTTGTAATGTGCATATTGACTGTAGGTTGGTCTTGTAGGTGTTTCCCCAGACTTCTACACAGTAGTTAAGATAAGGTAAAAACAGTGAATTGTACAATAAGACCAATGATTTATAGTCCAAGAAGTGTCTTGTCTTCCCCAGTATGCCTATACATTTTGCTAATTTGGCCCGGATGTGACTGATGTGAGGTTTCCAGCAGATTTTATTGTCTAGCGTCACCCCCAGAAACTTATTTTCCTGTACTGTTTCTATTCTGGTATCATCTATCGTTACCATTATTTCATGATTTATTTTATAATTTCCAAACAACATAATCTTTCTTTTTTTTAGATTTAGAGATAATTTATTTTTGTTGAACCACTGCGTTCATTTTTCCATTTCAGTTGTGACCACCTCTAAAACCTGCTGCAAATTCTCACCAGTGCAAAGGATATTTGTGTCATCCGCAAACAAAATAAATTTCAGAATTTTTGATACTTGGCATATGTCATTTATATATAAAATAAAGAGTTTGGGTCCCAAAACTGACCCCTGGGGCACACCACAAGTGATGTCCATGAAGGGTGATTTGTGCTCTCCAATTTGTACAAATTGTTGTCTGTTATTTAAATAACTTTCCACCCAACTCAGTCCAACCCCTCTTATCCCATACCTTTCCAGTTTCCTTAGTAGTATTCTGTGGTCAATGGTGTCAAAAGCTTTCTTTAAATCTATAAATACTCCTACAGCAACATTTTTTTATCTATACAACTAGTAATTTCTTCTATAAGTTCGATCAGTGCCAAAGATGTAGATTTATCTGCTCTAAAACCATACTGGCTATCTGTAAGGAGGTTGTGTTTTTCAGTGAAATCATCCAGTCTCTTAGTGAAGATTTTTTCAAGTATTTTGGAGAATTGTGAGAGTAAAGAGACTGGCCTGTAATTTGTGAAGCGATGACTGTCTCCTGTTTTGTATAGAGGTATTACTTATATATTTATTCCATCTAGCTACAATGCTCTGCACTGTGTGTATTTATATATTTATTTCATCTAGCTACAATGCTCTGCACTGTGTGTGTTTATATATTTATATATTTATTCCATCTAGCTACAATGCTCCGCACTGTGTGTTTAAATATTTATTTATTTATATGTACATATACGTATATATTCGCTGCTCTTGTTTTTTCTTGTCTTCTGATTGTTGCTCTGAGTGTTGCTATCCCTGTGCTGTTGCAAGCCTCGAATTTCCCCATTGTGGGACTAATAAAGGCTTATCTTATCTTAGCTTATCTTATCTTATCTTAGTGATCCCAGGAGCTATGTTGTCTGGGGCAATTTGCCTCTGGTAGGGTCACCCAAGATAAACTGGACCTGGGTGAAGGGCCAGACTAAGAATGATCCAACAGACTCTCATGATGAATGTTAGAACAAGGATTCAGTGTACACCGCCCGGTATGGGGTTACCGGGGCCCCACCCTGGAAATAGGCCTGGGGGAGGGACTCGATGGCTAGCGCCTGGTGGCCAGGTTTCTGACCATGGGACCCAGCCGGGCTCAGCCCAAAGGAGCTACATGGGTCCGCCCTCCAGTGGATTCACCACCTGCAGGAGTGTCCATTGGGGTCCGGTGCTATGTGGATCAGGTGGCGGTCGAAGGCAGAGACCTTGGGGGTCTGATCCCAGGTTTCCTAAACTGGGTTTTGGGACGTGGAATGTCACCTCTCTGGTGGGGAAGAAGCCTGAGCTGGTGTATGAGGTTGAGCGATACCGGCGAGATATAGTCGGCCTCACCTCAACACACAGCGCTGGTTCCGGAACCAGTCTTTTGGAGAGGGGCTGGAGCTCGGCCTATTCTGGAGTTGCCCCGACCAAGAGGCGATAAGCAGGGGTGTCCCCCTGCCTTGCTGCCTCTGTATTGGAGTTTTCTCCGGTGGATGAAAGGGCAGCAGCGCGGTGGCAGAGTGGTTAGCACTGCAGCAGCACAGTAACTCACCCTTGGCTGGGGGATCCCGGGTTCAATCCCAGCCTCTGACCAACAGTGATCTGTGTGGAGTTTGCATGTTCAGAATCAGAATCAGAATCAGAATCAGAATAAACTTTATTGCCAAGCATGTAAAAAAACACACGAGGAACTTGACTTGACATTGGTGCGCATGCGCGCGACACAACGACACGGCAGCCATAAAGGCGCCTCATCAAACAGAGATAGATAAGAAAGGGAGGGGAAGGGAGGGAACGACACAAGGGGGGAGGAGAAAAAAAACTTCGTTATCAAAATACAGCTTATTTTTAAGCAGATTGTGATTACAATGAAAAAAAATCTCTCAATAGCACAGAGCAACAACTCAGAATTCACGAGACACAAGAGAGCAGTGTACAGTATATCTTTAATCAGTTCATGAATCAATGTGTGTGCGGTGTTGAGCAGTGTTGATGATAATAAGAGAGACCCAAGGACCCTTGGCAGAAGATGTTTTGTCTGTCTGGCGCCCAGTCTTATCTGGCGCTGCAGCTGGCTGTCCAAGGCCTTGTGCTCATGATTTTGAAAAAAAACACAGTCTGCAGACAGCCAGGAGGAATATTCATGGGGAATAATAATGCCAAATAGGACTGATCACAGAGAAGACTTGTATTTCTTCTGTAGATTCAGTACATTAATCCTTCATTGCGCAGCTTTGAACTCGTCGTGGAAAGACCTGAGCGAACCCATGATGTAATCCACCTTACGAGACAGTTCTCCAGTAGTCGCTATCAGGGTCTTCTCCAGTTTCTCAATTTGTTGGATGCACCTCGCCTGGCCAGCATTTTGATAGGTTGAATCCATCTTCAGCAATTTGCGGTAAACCAAGACAATTCCCGTCCCAATCAGAATTATCCCAATCACCAAGATTACGAAGATAAACAAATCTTCAATATCTTCGATAGAGAGATTAGAGAGACACAGCATTTTCCAAATACCTGTGTCACATAGATAGCCCACTGGAGCCGTTCCAGCGGGGCAAACAGCTTCCCCCGGAGCACTTTTCCTTGTTGAAAAAATAGTGTCAATTGTGTTCAAAGCCCAGCTTATTAACTCCATAATTTCTTTTCGGCGGTCGCAGTCAGACGCAGACAGACAACAGCAAGCTGGGATCAGTAGGAGGGGAGGAAAAAATCAGCAGGAGAGAAGAAAAAAGCGTCTGCTCTCTTGGGAGGGCGGAAGTGAAATTCTCCCCGTGTCTGTGTGGGTTTACTCCCGGACTTCTCCGGTTTCCTTCCACATGCCAAAAACATGCAGGTTAGGTTAATTGGCATCAACTGGGGATTCTAAATTGTTCTTAGGTATGACTGTGAGAGTGAATGGTTGTCTTGTCTCTCTTTTTTGGCCCTGCGATGGACTGGCGATCTGTCCAGGGTGTACCCTGCCTCTTGCCCAAAGATGTTGGAATAGGTTCCAGCCCCCCGCGACTCGAAAAGGATTAAGCGGAAGAAGATGGATGGGACGGATGAAAGGGTTGTTTCCCTCCGCCTTTGGGTTGGGAAACAGGTCCTGACCATCATTTGTGCCTATACACCAAATGATGATCCCGGGGTTGGACGAGATTTGCCCTGAGTACCTCAAGGCCCTGGATGTTATAGGGCTGTCATGGTTGACCTGCCTCTACAACATTGCGTGGAGGTCAGGGACGGTACCTTTGGCATGGCAAACCGGGGTGGTGATGCCTCTGTTTAAGAGAGGGTACTGGAGGGTGTGCTCCAACTTTAGAGGAATCACACTCCTCAGCCTCCCTGGGAAGGTCTATGCCAAGGTACTGGAGAGGAGAGTCCGGCCGTTGGTCAAACCTCGGATTCAGGAGGAGCAATGTGGTTTTCATCCTGGCCGTGACACATTAGACCAACTCTTTACCCTTTTGAGAATCCTCAAGGGTTCATGAGAGTTTGCCCAACCAGTTTACATGTGTTTTGTGGACTTGGGAGAAGGCATTCGACCGTGTCCTTCGTGTTTTTTTGTGGGGGGTGCTTCTGGAGTATGGGGTGTCAGGCTTGTTACGAGCTATCCGGTCTCTATACGACCATTGTGAGAGTTTGGCTCGTATTGCCAACACTCGGTCGGACTCATTGCCAGTAAGAGTTCGACTCCACCAGGGCTGCCCTTTGTCACTGATCCTATTCATAATTTTTATGGACAGGATTTCTAGGTGCAGCCAGGGAATGGAGGGTGTCATGCTTTGTGACCACAGGATCTCATCTCTGTTGTTTGCAGATGATGTTGTCCTGTTGGCGTCATTGAGCAGTGACCTACAGGTCTTACTGGGACAGTTTGCTGCTGAGTGTGAAGCAGCTGGAATGAGGCTTAGCACCTCCAAGTCCAAGTCCATGGTCCTCAGCTGGAAAAAGGTGGGTTGTCTTCTCCGGGTTAGGGACAGGCTCCTGCCCCAAGTGGAGGAGTTTAAGTATCTCAGGGTCTTATTCACGAGTGAGGGGAGAATGGCGTGAGAGATTGACAGACAGATCGCAGCAGCATCTGCAGTGATGCAGACATTGTACCAGTCCATTGTGGTGAAGAGGGAGCTAAGCTCAAAGGCAAAGCTGTCAATTTACCTGTCAGTCTACGTTCCTACCCTCACCTATGGTCACGAGCTTTGGGTAATGACCGAAAGAATGAGATCGCGGATACAGGTGGCTGAAATGAGCTTTCTTCGTAGGATTGCTGGACTCACCTTTAGAGACAGGGTGAGAAGCTCAGTCATCCAGGAGAGACTCAGAGTAGAACCGCTGCTCCTCCACATTGAAAGGAGCCAGTTGAAGTGGTTTGTGCATCTGATCAGGATGCCTCCTGGACGCCTCCCACTTGAGGTGTTTCGGGCACGTCCCACTGGGAGGAGACTCTAGGACAGACCCCGGATTCGCTGGCGAGACTACGTCTCCCAGTTGGTCTGGGAACGTCTTGGTATCCTCTCTGAAGAGCTGGAGCAGGTGGCCAGGGAGAGGGAAGTCTGGGCTTCTTTGCTTGAACTGCTGCCTCCGCGACCCGGACCTCCGGAAAAGTGGTAGAAGATGGATGAATGGATGGAACTACTATTACTGGTACTGTATGAGGAAGTTGGGAGTGAGAGAGAAGTATGTGAGGGCAGTGCAGGACATGTATGAGGATAGTGAGACGGTGCTGTAGGAGTGACTGATGGATTCAAGGTGGGGGTGGGATTACATCAAGCATCAGTTCTGAGCCCCTTCTTATTTGCCATGGTGATGGACAGGCTGACAAACGAGATCAGACAAGATTCTCCGTGGACGATGAGGTTTGCAGACGACATTCTGATCTGTAGTGAGAGTAGAGAGCAGGTGGAAGAGAACCTGGAGAGGTGGAGGTATGTTCTGGAGACAAGAGGAATCAAAGTCAGTAAAAGCAAGACAGAATACATGTGTGAATGAGAGGGAGGCAGTTGTAAAGATAAAGATGCGCAGAGTAGAGGTTGTCAAGGTAGAGGAGTTTAAATACCTAGGGTCAACCATCCAAAGCAATGGGATATGCACAAGAGAGGTGAAGAAGAGAGTGCAGGCAGAAATCTAGCTCACAATATTCTTAAAATATAAACAAAATAACTTGCTACTCTAGCTTCATCCAGGCATAAAACAATTGATGTTGAAGGCTTTAGCTTCATGCATTTTTTGCCGGAGAAGATTTCATTCAGTGGTCAGGGTGTTCTGAGGTCCTTAAAAAGTGTAAAATTTGTCTTTCCAAAATTAAGGCTGTAAATATCCTTAAAAATGACAACTAATCCCTAAATTTCTTTATGAAGGACTGTAAAAATATCATAAATGATAAAGAAAATCACTTAGTTTTCTTGTTTTGTACAACTGGCCAGGCTCAGTTACAACAGCAGTTTTCACACCTTAGGTGGATCCATGTGCACGCACTGTTGTTTCTGTGACATTGGCATGGGCATGCAGATCTTTTTTTTTTTCCAGTTTGCACACCCCCTTAATATCACAACCAAAAAAGTTCAGCAGTTTCAGCAACATTTCATACAAAACTGTGTACAATATGTTTACTTTATTTCATGAACGTAAGGTCTTAATTTTGATCAAGTGTCCTTGAAAAAGGTCTTAAAAAGAATTACATGCAGCTTTCTTATACCTGCAGACTCCCTGGTGATGTTCTTTGGTCTACCCATTTGTTTCTTTAATAGGTCATTTCAAAAACTGATATTAATTTATTATTTATTAGTTTTTGAATTAAACATTAGTTATTTCAACCACAAACTTTCCAACTTCATGCTTCCAGCCTTAATTTGGGATTGAGCATAGTGATGCCATTCTAATTCACATTCATATCAAGTAGTTCAAATTGGGACACTGGGAAAGCAATTTATTAAAACCAAAGTAAATAGGAACTGATCCGATAACTTGGATTGTAACTGTCAAAGAAAACATGACAATTGTAAAAATACAATCCTAGCTGGTGACGGTAAGGGGATCATCAGACATAGTAATCTCTAGGGACATCACATGTCTGTATATAATTGTCAGGCGGCCCATGCAAAGGGTGTTGAGAAATTGATACTGCCATACCACTGGCTAGCCTGTCTAAAAATACTCTTTAAAAGGCTTCAAAGATAAGCCTTTATTAGTCCCACAATGGGAAAATTCCAGGATTACAGCAGCAAAGGGATAGCAGCACTCAGAGCAATAGTTAATAAGATAATAAGAACTGGTTTGCCAAAGCAGTAGATGAACATACGTATGTACACAGATATATACACAGTGCAGGAGCATTGCAGCTAGATGGAATAAACAGCATTACGGTTTGTTAAGTTAGCCTGCAGAATATGAATTTGTACCCAGACAGTACATTTCATATTTGAATCAACAGTGTTGTTGCCGCCCTCAGTAATGACTGACATTGTCCTAGTTGTATAATGGAGGGGATGATTTATTGTGCAAGGTTGTTACGTTTAGTACATTCAGTATGACCTCTACAAGCAGCCCTGGTTAGGTTATAAAGTCTGACAGCCATAGGTAGGAAGGACCTGCGGAACGTCTTACCTAGAAATGAGGTTTCTCTGTAAATTTCCAGTAAAAATCCAGCATCTGGTCCTTTAGTTAGCACCCTGTAAAGGATTTTTTTTTTTTTTTTTTTTTTGTAGGATGAGGAGCCAAGGTAAAATGGTTTCTCCAGAGGTCTTTGTCTGCATTTATTCTCATACTGCAACTGTCAGGAGACTCATGCCACTCATCCTGCTGAGGCCCAATGAGGCAGACAGGTGAAACCCGACACAAGAAGTGAAGCGCTTGCTGTGACACCCGTGTATCTGCATGCTGGCGGGGTCAAGGAGGATCAGGGATGGCTGCCATCTCATTTGTTTCACCACACTCGCATCGTTTTTTATACCAAATTCAACTTTTTTGTCTATGTCTGATGAAAAGCCTTTGGAACGGTTAATGTAGTCAAGAGTCAAAATTTTATTCTTGGCTCTCTTTGGATAGTCTTGGTTCATTAGTGGCTTGTTGAGGATCTAAAAATGGTATTTGTCTGCATAGATACTTTTTCCTGTGCACAGGCATTTAAAAACGTACACCCAAACCTGCAGCCTTTCACCAGTACAGCGTCGTTTTGCCCAACATCTATATTATTAACACTCTATGGCTCAGATTCAGTCAGCACAATGAGGAACACACAGGTAAACTTACAAAGTCATAAAGTAGAGAATCATGTCATGCTTAAAAATGATCAGTCCATAGAGCTGCCTTTCAGTGGTCTTAAAAATTTCACAATGGAGTAATGTGATGACTCTTCTCCATGGATCACCACCTTATCATGGTGGAGGGGTTTGCGTGCCCTAATGATTCCAGGAGCTATGTTGTCGGGGGCAGCTTGCTTCTGCTAGGGTCTCCCAAGACAAACTGGTCCTTGGTGAAGGGTCAGACCAAGCGTGGTCCAGTAGATCCCATGAAAAAGTTACATCAAAGACCCAGTGTACCCAAAGGAGCCACATGGGTCCACCCTCCAATGGGCTCACCACCAGCAGGAGGGATCATGGGGATCACGGTGGTATGTGAACCGGGTGGCAGTCGTGATGATGCACCAATCCATAAATGAATGTACCGATTTTTTCATTAATTAGTAATTATATACAGTATATACATGGTATTGCAGTATTTAAAGAATCGTAGTATCGTGATAGTATTGCATCATGACCCAAGTATCGCAATATGTATTTTATCGTGAGGTCCCTCGGGATCTCCCCCCACCCCACCAAAACACAGCAACTTTGGCAGCATTCATGACTATGAATGCCCAGGCTAAGATTTTCAGAATTAGATGGGCGCAGAAATTGCTTGCTGTTCCTCTGTCTTCCCATCCCAGAGGAGCTCAGAGGGGGGCCACTGTTTTCCTCCCTATGAATGGGCACTACTCTCCTCACGTCTCTGGGTTTCACCAAGTGACCCACAGTGTCTGTTCATGAGTTCACCTAATCATGTAAATTCACAATTGAAACTGAAAATACAAATGAAAGTCATAGTTATTCAGTGTCTTATCATATTAAAATTAAATTGATGGATAATATTAAATCATAATGGAATTTTTACAACTCCTGTCAAAATGATCCACAAAGAGAAAGACTAGCACAGCCTCTGATTTATACATAGTTGTTCACACCAACTTCAGGTTGGTTTTTTTTTTATCTCTAATGCAGTATGTAGGACCCTGTGTATGTAGTAGAAGTGCACCAGTGCCTTAACCACTATCTGATAAGATAATCAAAACATTGTGTAGAACAATGTGATGAATCTGTCACGTCATTTCTTATCTGCACTGTTTTTGGTTACCACAATAACACCTCAGACACACATTCGACCTCTGCACCAAACAAAGCAGTAAAAGTTCAGTCCCCACCCTGCCCCCTCACACAATTTTCCTCATGTTGTTTGTCTTTCTTCTGACAGTTAACTTTGAGATCCTTTAGGACAAGGTGGATGAGAACTCTTGGCTGCCTCAGCTGAATCTTGACGTCTTTATAGAGACAGAAGCCGGGGATCACTCCCCTCCTTACTAATGCATTTGTGGTGTTAGGGTCAAAGCTTTAGGAGAGACTCTCGCCTCCTTGACATGTGCAGGATATCAGGCTTGATCCTCCACACAGATCGCTCCAGATGTGCGTCGGTATGTGTGAAACTTGAGCGCTGGAGATCGGCTCAAAGAATTAGGCATAGCAAAGCGTGGTGTTTACTCAGCTTTGATTCCTTAGATTAAAAAGTCGAGCGAGCGAGCTCACTGTTTGAGTTGATGTTGCTTAAATCAGGAAGAATCCTGCAGACGATTGAGAACTGATATTCCAAGGGAGAATTTGTGTTTCAAGCAGGCAGTGTGCGTCTTATGGAAGAATAATGCAACCCAGTCCTTCACAGTTAATTTGTAAACAATCGATCACACAGAGTATGAGCAAAACATGCATGTGTTTGTTTTGCCACTTGGTTTCGAGTTGTCTCTGACCACCCACAGTAGTCCTGGTTTCAGTTATTTCCAGAACACTTCTCTGCTCGAGTCATGCTTTCATTTAGCAGGCCCCATCAAAGATTGTTTTTCTGCCATTCACCTTACTGCTTTCCTGGTGCTTTTTATTTGTGGAGATCTCTTGGTAAACACGCTTGTCCTTTTGAGGCGTGGTGGAAAATAGCTGTGGAATAGCACACATTGAATTCAAATCATGGAAAATACATTCAGATGGTTCTAAAAGCCCATAGGTTTTCGGTTTCTTCATTCTCACCTTTTAATAAACGTGAAATGTCTCAGAGTGCAGATAAATCTCCTGGATAATAATTTTTTAGTAGAACACTTGTTAAATCTGTATTTTAACTCACATTTCTGAATACCATAATCCTCTGCAGGTACAGTATATTAAATAAAGCTCATTCTTGGCATTTGTACACACTTGAAGTACAAAAGTATTTAAGTGAAATATCATCAAGTACATTAACTTTTTTTTAACTTGTTATGATCCACACTTTTTGAATACTTAAAGAATTCTGCATCAAGCTTATCTGTCCATTTCCTTACACAGTTTCCTCTTCCTTTTTGTCTGTGTAAACACTGTTTCCCTTAGGTTTACACCTTTTTTTTGGGGGGGGGGGTAGATGGATACTGACACAAACACTGAAAGCAGGGGTCTGCAACCTTTGTGAACCTGTAGCTGTCTCCAGGCAGACTAATACTGAACTTGTTTTACACATTATTTTATGATGATGATGATGTGGGTTTACTCCGGGATTTCTCCGGTTTCCTCCCACATGCCAAAAACATGCAAGTTAGGTTAATTGGCATCAAACTGGGGATTCTAAATTGTCCTTAGGTATGACTGTGAGAGTGAATGGTTGTCTGTCTCTCTGTGTTGGCCCTGCGATGGACTGGCGATCTGTCCAGGGTGTCCCCTGCCTCTCGCCCAAAGATGCTGGGATAGGCTCCAGTCCCCCCGCAACCCGAAAAGGATTAAGCAGTAGAAGATGAATGAATGAAGGTCGAAAAATAAACAAGCAACATACTGTAGTCCTTCAGTGAAAAATATGCAGTATTTCTAACGTATACTAAATTCGGGATGCCCAACCTTTTCACAGTCAAAAAAGTAAAAAAAAAAAAAAAAAATGAAAGAAGTTTCAAATTTAAGATGAAAAAAGTTAAATTACAAGAACAGAGTTGTAAATTTACAAATTAATGTAATAAATTAATAAGAAAAAGTTGCAAATGTATGAGAAAAGCTGCAAATTTTATGGAAAAAAGTGCATTGGTGCTTTAAATGCATTTTATTTAGTTGTGTAGCATGATATGGAGGGGGATCCTCAAATGAAGCTCTGACCACCTGGCCACCAGGACGATTAAGAGGAGAAACTGATGTTTAATCTGTTTTGCTTCTGCAGTTTCTGCTTGTAGCAAAGCATCTCAGGTGTTTATTTCACCTGAGAAAAGCTGCAAATTTTATGGAAAAAATGCTTTAAATGCATTTTATTTAGTTGTGTAGCATGATATGGAGGGCATTGCGATGATTCAGGGGGGCAGTTCTTTCTTTTTTCCAGGTTTGGTGACATGCCCCCCTGGTCCCCTCCTTTATTTGTGCATATGGTATACAGAAATGGAGCCACGTGACCAAGCTGTCTGTACCATGGGAAAAAATGAGTGAATAAAACAGGTTTTTATGGAGCTGATGTGCTATCAAATCAGAGGAAAATGGTTTTAGCTATGTGACTGAAAATAACTTCCATATTTCCTCATTCAACCGCGGCACAACATGGTGGTTTGGGTTGGTGGGAGAAATGACACTGCTTGTAGCCAGTCCATTAGTCCTGCTGCGCATGAGGGTGTGATGCTATATTTTTGTGTTCAGGTTCAGGTTACTTTATTTGTACCCGTAGGTAGATTTGTTTTGCAGTCTGGTGACATCCATATTTACAAGCCACAAATTACATTCAACATAGACACAAACACAGGCACATATGAAGCTGACTATAAACATGATAAAAATACTCAAGGCTCCATCAATCAGGGTATAAAAAGACAAAGAGATGGGAGAAAAAACCAGAGGTAAGAGAGAAAGGTCATATTAAAAGTTAAAAACTAGTCGAAGAGGTTAAAAACTCAAAGGTCTAAAACCCAATAAAATATTTAGAACCCAAGTGACATCCTACAAAAATAAGTAAATATAAAATGGAGTTAATAAATAGGTACCTAAATTATGTGCAATATATTGTTACAGCTTGTTCAACTCTTTGACAGCAGCAGGGACAAAGCTGCTTTTGTAGCGCTGGGTTCTACTTTTTGGGACAGCAAACCTCCGTCTTGAGGGAAGAAGCTGAAAGTGGCAGTGCAAAGGGTGGGAGTCATCATTTAAAATGGAGGTAGCCATCCTCTGTACTTGTCTGGTGTACAGGGATGTCAGGCTCAGCTGTGGCTCACCAAGCAAACGACTGGACCATCTAACTACCTGATCCAAGGATTTCCTCTGTTTCAGTTTTATCTGACCAAACCATGACACTAAAGAAAAGGATAAAACAGATTCAATAAAAGCCCGATAAAACATTGTCATTATGGTTCGGTCAACTTGGGAGCGTGCAAGTTTTCTCAAGCAATGCAAATGTTGCTGACCCTTTTTGCACACCCTTTCACAGTTCTCTTCAAAGTTTAAATTACTATCAATAATCGTCCCAAGATATTTGTAGGATTGTACACATTCGGTGGTCTGGCCTTTTAGTACAGTGACTTTGTGCCTGGGATTTTTCCTCCTAAAGTCAATAATCATGTCTTTAGTTTTTGTCGTATTCAGCTGCAGGTAGGAATCCTCACACCAGTGAACAAAATCATCAACTACTGGGCCGTGGCCACTCTCACCATCCTGGAAGAGACCGACAATAACTGAGTCATCAGCATACTTTATAATGTGTCTGTTGTCATGTCTGCTCTGACACATGTTTGTGTACAGGATGAAGAGTAGTGGTGACAATACACACCCCTGAGGAGAGCCAGTAGAAGAGCACTTTAGGTCAGACAATGTACCATTGACCCTTACTCTCTGCGTCCTGTTGGTTAAGAAATCCAGAATCCAACCCACCAGATTATTGCTCAAATCAAATTGCTGCAGGAGCCTTTCAACTAAGATATGAGGTTGGATTGTATTAAAGGCGGAGGAAAAGTCCACAAATAAAAGTCTGGCGTGTGTCCCATTAAAATCCAGATGTTTAAAAAGCATGTTAAACAGAGTGACAGTGGCATCCTCCACTCCTCTGTGAGGCCTATAGGCAAACTGCAGAGGATCCAATGCATGCTCAGTCTGCTTTAGGACCTCACATCTGACCAGTTTTTCAAAAATTTTCATTAAAATTGAAGTCAAAGCAACTGGTCTAAAGTCTTTTACCATTTTAGGACAGCTGGATTTTAGAACGGGAACAACCACGGCTTCTTTCCAGATCTTAGGCGCATGTTGTGTCTGTAAGGACTTATTGAAAATGTAATGAAATATAGAACTCAGTTCATGTGCACAAGACTTTACCAAGCGCCCACATATATTATCAGGGCCTTGACTTTTGTTCACTTTTACAGCGCAGAACTCCCTTTTAACATCCTGCACCTCAATATTAAAGTGCTGATTGTCTTTGAGTTTCTGTTTCAAATCTTGGGTTTCTGTGCTAAAATCAAAGGAGTCAAAACGACCATAAAAACAATTAAGAGCATTAGCCAGCTCTGTGTCTGAATTAAAACCATCTAAAAACACACGATTACTGTGCTCTGTAGGCCTGCAATAGTTTTCATAGTGGCCCAGGCTGAACCAAGTTTCTTTGTTGCCATCTTGCTTTCCAACTCTGATTTATAATTCTGTTTTGCTCTTAAAATTTCGGACTTCAGCTCTTTTGTGGCAACCTGTAGCTCAGAAACAGACCCCTGTTTAAAGGCAATTGTAATCCATGGTTTGTTGTTGGGATATATTTTGACACGTTTACGTGGAACAATCTTATTTTTACAGAAAGCTATGTATGAGCATGTGACGTCCACCAAAGAGTCCAAATCATCCCCGCAGGCCAGTGTGAACATCTCCCAGTCTGTACAGTCAAAGCATTCCTGGAGGCTGTGCACTGAATCTTCTGTCCACACATCAATGTCTCTCGTCTCCACCTTGCCTCTTCTGAGAGCAGTTTTATATGTGGGCAGCAAATGTACACAGCTGTGATCTGAGGATCCTAAAGGAGGAAGGGGGAGTGATTTATAGGCCCTCTCTATGGATCCATAGTACAGGTCCAGTGTCTTTTTTCGCCTGGTTGGGCAGGAGACATACTGATAAAAGTTTTTAAGTGTCTTCTTTAAAGAAACATGGTTAAAATCCCCAAGAATGAAGTTTGGCGCCTCTGGAGAAATTGATTGCAGCTGCTGGATCACATCAAAGATGGTGCTGCAGGCGGAGTCAGCGTCTGCCCTCGGGTGAATATACACAGTTGTGATGAAAAGCTGGGGGAACTCGCGAGACAAATAAAAGGGGCGTAGTTGACACAGACAGCAGCTCCACATCGGGTGTACAGATGCGCTCTCTGACTGTGACAGATGTGCAGTACTGCTTATTAATGTATAAACATACGCCGCCCCCCTGACGTTTCCCCGTTACCTCTTCCTGCCGATCCGAGCACAGCGGGGCTCCAAAGCCGTCAATCCACAGGTCTGCGTCTCGGTCATGCGCAGTAAGCCAAGATTCGGTGAAAGCCATGACACAGCAGTTCTTAAAGTCCTTCTGGTAGCGTACATTCCCTTGAATTTCATCCACCTTGTTTCTCAGAGACTGTACGTTCCCAAAAATCATCGAAGGAAGAGGAATGTTACCAAACTGACGTCTTCTCAGGCGCAATTTCACACCTCCATGCCTTCCGCGCTTCCTTCTCCCGTCTCTCCCGTCTCTCTTTTCACCGCTATGTCCGTCTCTCAAAATAAAGTCTGGCAGTTGCGGCTTAGGCTCAATCACAGCCGCTGCATCAACCGTGTTTAAATGCAGCAACAGGTCCCTGGAATAATGTATCCTGCCCGCCATGATGCCGAACGCGTTTACCTCATAGACAAAGAGCTGGAGGAAAAGTAGCAGCAGTGCAAGAAAGGGAAGGAAGTCCATGTTGTTGGAACCAGGGAGCTCTTCGCCATACAGTCCACAAACACTCCAGGGCAGGAACGACACAGAGGATTTCATAAAAACATATAAAAGTACATAAAAACAGACACACAGACGACAAACTTTTTCACCAGCTGCCGGTCGCTGCGTGCGCATGCGCCCAATCAGTCAATGTGCTAGCAAATCAGAGGAAAATGGTTTTAGCTATATGACTGAAAATAACTTCCATATTTCCTCATTCAGCCGCGGCACAACATGGTGGTTTGGGTTGGTGGGAGAAATGACACTGCTTGTAGCCAGTCCATTAGTCCTGCTGTGCATGAGGGTGTGATGCTATGTTTTTGTGTTCTCACCTTGTGTTCTGGATGGTTCTGTTCAGGATGGCTATGCTTGGTCTCGCCGTAAGCTACACCGAGAAGAAACGGCGAAGTGATGCATGCTCCAATCAGTTTCTCTCACTTTTTGGCATGACAGCTCAGGCGGCTGTGTGAGACTACAGTCACTGCACAGTGTCAGAGTGGAAATGAATCCGAAGGCTGTCTGTCATTATTCTAACAAATTGGATTCATTTCAAAGCTGCAGCAGACAACTGTTTGTGTGTGTCACAACTACACAAATATTGCAGCGTCTGAGTGTGAGAAGAAAGAGCATTTTTCAGTTATTCCCTTGGAGTATACAGCAACTCTGACTGTCTGCAGCTGCTGTGGGAGACAACGGTTCAGTGGAGGGGAAATCTCCCTTGTTCGGCTCGGCTCTGCTTGCTCATCCACCCCGGTTCACAGTTCAGTTCAATTCAAGCAACTTTATTTATCCCTCAAGGGACAATTAATTTAAAAACCAACTTATACATTGATGCACTGGGTTGTGCAAATACAATAAACAATACAAGAAGACAAAATGAAAGTCACATCTAACCAACCATTAGAGAAAGTACTATCAATCCCTCCAGGATTTCGCGGGATTTTTTTTTAATTGTTGTGGTAAGTCGCGGGGCTGTCCTTGGGGATTGCCTAAATCGCGCATTGGCCCGTGTCCAGACCGGAGATTCACAGCTTTAAAACTGATTGACAAGATGTAGGAGTGACTTTTACCTCTAAAGACGTATAAACTGAGACTTCCGGGAAGATGGCGGAGAGACATAACGCTTAAACAGAGAGCTCTCCCTAGCCGGATTAAAAATCATCGGTAAATGGCCAACTCGACATAAGCGGATCAATAAACTAAGGGATGAAAACACGAAGGAGCCGGGCACAAGGACAAAAGCAGAGTAAAATTAAAGAATTCCTCTTCAACAACGCAGGAGAAACCGCTGAACACGGGGCCCAAAAAAACGAGGTGACCGCAGCAGAGAAAATGGAAGACACAAAACTCGATACCATGAACACTGGCATCGCCAGTTTGGGTAAAGAGTTGAGAGACTTCAAACGGCAGCTACAACCGGATTTAGCGGCTCTTAAGGAGGAGCTGAAAAAAGAGATTAAGGAAGAAATTATGGGCCTCCGAAGAGAAATGGAGCACAAGCTAGCAGAAAACATGGAGGAGCTGCGCTCCCAGCGGGCGTGTATGACAGAAGCGCAGGCCCGAATATCAGAGCTGGAAGATTGGAATAGCGAGGCAAGCGAACAGCTGCAGACCCTGACGGCACAAATGCAGAGGATGCAGGAGAAAGTAACCGACTTGGAGAGCAGGTCCAGACGGGGCAATATACGCATCTTCGGGATTCCGGAGGGCATTGAAGGCAACTCGATGACGAAATTCATGGATCAGTT
The DNA here is from genome assembly GCA_020510985.1 of Pholidichthys leucotaenia. Classification (NCBI taxonomy): domain Eukaryota; kingdom Metazoa; phylum Chordata; class Actinopteri; order Cichliformes; family Pholidichthyidae; genus Pholidichthys; species Pholidichthys leucotaenia. The sequence continues at coordinate 68,321,725 of CM035849.1, read as the reverse complement.
CTTAAAAAAAGAGCTGGAACTGCCCAGCGAAGCGGATCTGCAGATTCAACGAGCGCACAGAGCCTCGGCACAGAACCCAAACCCACGCTCTACACCCAGGTCAGTTGTGGTAAACTTTCTGAAATATGATGTAAAGGAAAGAATCCTGACACGAGCGTGGAAAAAAAAGATACGAATCGGCGACAAGCAGATATTCTTTGATCATGACTACCCGGCGGAAATTGTGCAGCAGCGGAAGAAATATGCCAACATTAAAAAAACGCTGAAAGAAAAAAAAATTAGATTCCAAACGCCGCTAACGAAGATGAGGATTCATTGGGAGAACGGCGTAAGAACCTACAACACAGCCAGAGAGGCAGCGCAGGACATGATGAAGCGGGGCCTTGAGGTGTACGTGCCGGAGGAAACGGTAGGAGCAGCGGAGGCCCTGAACGCATCACGACAGACGGAGTGGAGGCGAGTGAACGGCAAAAGACGGGGGGAGACGTGGCGCAGCGGGCCCAGGAAAGACTACAAGGCTTTCAACTGAAAGCCTAGATTATAACAAAGATTAAGAAAGACACAGAAGAAATGAAGGCCAAGAAGACAAGGTAAAAGAGAAACAGACGGCTAGGAGAGGTTTAAGTGATATTTGTTGGACATTTCTAGACTAATGACTATTTCTTGGATAGTAAATACAGGTCTAGGGAGGGCCCTACACTCGGTGAGGACAATCCCTCCACCCACCAACAGGGACCAGTGGGCAGAAGAAAGGCCCAAAGTACGGAGGTCGAGATTTTTTAATGTGTTTTTATATAAATATGTGTTATTTTTGTTGTTAAAGGGGCTAGGAGCACAAGTTAAAAAAATGGAAAAACATGATTATGGGTAAAAATCTTAAGATAATAACACTAAACGTGAATGGTCTGAACTCACCTGTTAAAAGGGAAAGAATAATAAGAAAATTCAAGAAAGAAAAAGCCGAAATTATATTTATGCAAGAGACACATTTGAGCAAGACAGAACATGTGAAACTAAAGAGATTTGGCTATAAGAACTCCTACTACAGTTCATTTAAGGGAGGAACTAAAAGGGGGGTTATGATACTAATCTCAAATAAAATACAATTTGAATGTGAACAGGAAATCCAGGATAAAGAAGGCAGGTATGTAATAATAAAGGGTAGCATAGATGGAATGCAGATCACATTAGTGAGCATCTATGCCCCACCAGAAAGTGACAAGGGTTTTTTTCAACATCTGTTTGATCTCATAGCAACACACAGTGAAGGAGTCCTAATTTGTGGAGGAGACTTAAATGCTGTCATGGATCATGAAATTGATACAACAAGTGTTAAGAAGACAAAAAAACATGTAACAAAATTCATAAGAACCTCACTGGCAGAAATGGGTATGGTAGACATTTGGAGGGACCTGCACCCACTCGAAAAAGACTATACACATTATTCAGCAGTCCATAAAGTACACTCTAGAATAGATTACTTCCTTATGAATGAAGATGACAGACACAGGGTGAGAAGTTGTTGGATTGGAGGGGCAGAAATATCAGATCATAATCCTATATACATGGAAATAAATTTAAACAATAGAAAACGACAAACAACATGGAAACTTAATGTAGGACTGTTAAATGATGATAAAATGAAAGAAAGAATAAAAGTAAACATAAATGAATATATCCAAGAGAATGACAATGAAGAAGTGGACCCAACAATACTATGGGATGCACTAAAAGCCGTGTTAAGAGGAAAATTAATTGTTGAAACAGGAAAAGCAAATAAGACTAAACTGGAAGCATATGAACAAAGATGTGAGAGACTGAGGGAATTAGAACATAAACATCAAAGCACAAATGACCCAAAAATATATCAAGAAATTAAAGAAGAAAAAATAAAGATAAAAGAAACACAAATGGATGAAATTGAAAGGAAAAATAGATATCTAAAGCAAAAATATTATGAAACGGGACCAAAAGCCACAAAACTGCTGGCAAAACGGTTAAGAAAACAACAAACAATGAATAATGTATATAAGATTAAAGACCCCACCACAAATAAAACCACAGTTAACCCAGAAAACATCGAAGAAATATTCCATAATTTCTACCAAGAACTATACTCGCAACCTGAAGAAACAAATACTAAAGATATTAAAAAATTTCTATGCACATTGGACTTGTCATCAATAGGAAATCAACAAAATGAAAAGCTAACAGCAGAAATAACAACACAAGAGATTAGAGATGTGATTAAGTCACTTAAAAACGGTAAATCACCAGGTAGTGATGGATACCCTTCTGAGTTTTATAAACTGTTTATAGAAGAACTCACGCCACAGCTTCTAAAGTCATTTAATTGGACGTTGAACAACAACAAAATACCTCCATCATGGAACGAAGCCATTATTTCAGTCATTTTAAAGCCAGGGAAAGATAGAGAACAATGCGGAAACTATAGGCCAATCTCTTTATTAAATGTGGATTATAAAATATATACAACAATTATATGTAAACGAATAAAGACATTCTTGACGGAATTGATAGAAGATGATCAAACTGGTTTCATAGAGGGACGCCAAACACATGACAATATCAGGAGAACAATACATATAATTAATCAAATACATAAAGAAAAGAAAAGCGCAGTAATAAAGAGTTTAGACGCAGAAAAAGCATTTGACAGGGTTAACTGGAAATTCCTATATAGTGTGCTGGAACGCTTTGGATTTAACGAAAAATCAGTACAATGCATAAGGACGCTGTATCAAGAACCTGTGGCAAGAATCAAGATAAACGGTAGCTTAACAGACAAAGTAAATATACAAAGATCAACTAGGCAGGGATGCTGCTTATCGCCCACCTTGTTTGCTCTGTTCATAGAGCCACTGGCTCAAGCGATACGACAAAATAAGAAATTAAAAGGTGTAACAATAAAGGGGGCGGAACACAAGATTGGGCTATTTGCAGACGATATTATAGTTTACCTTGAACAACCAGATGAATCAATAATGGAAATGATGAACTTGATAGAAAATTTTGGAAAATTATCAGGATACAAGATAAACATAACAAAAACACAAATACTGACATTCCACTATAACCCTCTAAACCAGATAACTGATAAGATCAAACTAAACTGGAAACAAAAAGAAATAAAATACCTTGGAGTGAACATACCTAAAGATCTAAGCAAAATCTATAAAGCAAACTATGATAGGTTGGAACAAGAAATAAAAAAAGATATTGATAGATGGTCAATCTTAAATATGGATCTGAATTCAAAAATTGAGACAGTCAAAATCAGCATACAACCTAGATTACTTTACCTCTTCCAGGCTATACCAACAGAGATTCCAGATGCCCAATTCTCAAAGTGGGACAGGATGATATCGAGATTTGTTTGGGGAGGTAAAAAACCAAGAGTGAAATATAAAACTCTCCAGTTACCAAAAGAGAAAGGAGGCATGGGCCTACCGAGTCTAAAGGAATATTACTACTCAGCACAAATAAGATATATCATATGTTGGTGCGACGAGGGATATGAGGCAAAATGGAAAGAAATGGAAAAGGAAATTGAGGGACTCCCAGTACCAAGCATAATAGGAGATAAAGATGCATATAAGCAAATCAAACAAATAGACCCAATCACTAAATTTACTTTAGAACTGTGGTATAAAATAGTACAAAAGTATAATATAAAGGAAGACATAAAACTATTGAAATGGGTAGCATTTGACAGTCAGTTTGAACCGGCAAAACAAGATAGGGGATACAAAAATCTGGTGAACAAGGGAATCACAGCATGGGGCAATATCGGAAAAAAAGATCTCGGGAGCTTTGTAAACATCAGGAGAAAATTTAAACTAGAAAGATCGGAATTCTTCAGATATCTGCAGATGAGAGACTATTATATGAAGAAGATTAGGCATAACCTCCAAACAGATGTGAGCGAGATTATACAATTCATTTTAAGCTCATATACAGGAAATAAAACAAGAATTATTTCAAAGCTATATCAGAAACTTATGGCAAACAATCATTCAAGTAACTATATAAAGGAGAAATGGGAGAAAGAGCTCAATTTAAACATAACAGAAGAAAGCTGGCAGGAAATATGGAAAACACAACACACGTCAACAAATTCAAGAACATGGAGGGAATTTGGATGGAAAAACCTGATTCGCTTTTTCATTACACCACAGATTCAAGGAAAGTATACAAATACCCAATCTATATGCTGGAGGGGATGTGGGGCTCAAAATGCAGACCACTCGCATATGTTTTGGAAATGCTGCAAAATCTCATCATTCTGGAAATCTATACATGTGACAATATAGAGGATATTAGGATATAATATACCAATGAACTGTAACTTGATGTACCTATGTGATCTTAAAAGAGACAATGTTATACAGGCTGAGGACAGATATCTAGTTAAAATCTTGTTGATTGCATGTAAAAAAACAATCACAAAAAAATGGCGATCAGAAGTTCTTCCTGACCAAGAGCAATGGACTGACATTATTGAGGACATACGTATGATGGAAAAACTAACATATCGACAAAGAATGCAAGAAGGACTATGGGAAAAAAAATGGCGGAAATGGACACACTACAAAGTGCAACAACGAGACAGATATTGAAAGAATAACCAAAGACGCTGGAAAAACCAGAAGAATTAAGAGATGGAAACTAAAAACTTGATGCTCCAACATTTGTCCCCCCCCCTTTTTTTTTTTTTTTCTCCTTTTTCTTTTTTACTCTAGCCCCTTTGTTTTTTTTAAATGTAGACTGTGATCTGAATGCAATATATATAATGAAAAATGAATAAAAATCTTAAGTTACAAAAAAAAGACGTATAAACTGCTGTAGTGTTAGATTTGCTCATTTTTTTGTGGTTTTACGGCTTGTCTCCTCACACGCGCTCCCGAGACGGGGATGCTTTCAGGCAGGCGGATGTTTTTCAACATAAACCCGGCACTTCATACACGTGGTCATTAGGGAAACTCGAGGAGACGGAGGAAGGAACAATAGGAAAACTCACAGGTGAGTGTTTTTTTTTTTTAAATCACACACTGTTTTTTGCTGATCAGTTCTGTATATACTGTATTCACTGTAAACACAGAAGTGAGCGTGGTGCAGTGCCACATTTGATTGGTCAGACTGATGACGTACACGTTTGCACGCTACTCAAGGACAAATTTGATTGGCGAAATTGGTAGAAGTTCACAACAGTTGGCCAAAATTGTGGTGATTGGACAAAATTCAAATTATGCAGACCTGCTGAAGTCGCGGGAATTGGTACATTTGCAACATTGTGAAATCCTGGAGGGACTGAATAATACTATAAAAATACAACAATGAAATTGGGGATTACTAAAAGAATAAAAGAACAGTCAAGATATAAACAAAACCTTGCATAATGTGGACCTCTGCTCTTCTTTTTTTTTCGTGACAGCCTCCTTGGGGGGGGGGGAACTTAACACACACCACATCTCTTCTTGTAAACATAAAGCTATTGAGTGCCAATATGAAAAAAAAATAGTGTTATTATGTGGAATGTTGGGTGCATTTTGCAAAACGGTGGACAAAGAGCAGCAACCACTGAACTATAGATAGATCATGTATTCCAGTCAACCACTGATCTGAGCTGAATTTGACACGGGGCAACAAAATTAAGACTTGTAAAAATGCAGATGACTCTCAACTAATCAGTAGCGGCTGGTGTTGGAATGCGGGCACCCAGGAGAGCAAGTGTTGCACTCTTCACCACCCTTGAAGTGTTTAAAAAAATGCAGATATTTTTGTCTGCTTTTCAGCAGCATATTTTCTGACACACACTCTCTGTAAGTTGGTGGGAGTGTGCTCATCTGTCTTCAGCCCTCCTCTTGGCATTGGGCCTACGACGAATCACCACAGTTGTTATATTCATTGATACCACACTCTCTGTCATGTAATATTGCTTAATTAACTTGACCTTTAAGGGGGATGGGGATCCCTCCTAATATATTGGTAGGGGAAACACTGAAATACTTGCATTCTGGCATTGTTTTCTCAATGAAATAGCATATATCATGAGTAGGGTTGAAACAAGTACAGTGATCCCTCGCTACTTCGCGCTTCACCTTTCGCGCCCTCAGTGCATCGCGGATTTTTCAAAAATATTCATCAAAAATTCAAAATTGAGAAATAATGGGCGGGCGCTAGCAGAAGGCAGGGAGACTACATTAGACCATCACGTGTCAACACGGAGAGCCGCACAACTCTCTGTTCGCTGTTCTCGTGTTGGCTCGGCTCGGAAATCTCGCAAGCTGATTGGCCGAGACGTTTCACCCCGCAAGCTGATTGGCCGAGACGTTTCACCCACCTCCTCTCCCTGCCGAGCACCCATGAAGGGAAGGAAGACCGCATTCATTGCTTTTTATCGCTCGTGTTACTTAGTCTCGCCGCGTGGAACTTTTTGCTGTTCTCTTGTGCCATTTTGTGCGAAATAGTCTTCCCGTCGAGCCACTACGCCGCCTCCTCCAGCTCTACCGGAAGCTGCCCTCGATGATCCTGCGCCTCTAGCACCTCACGATGAGGCGTCACCTGAGGAGCAGTAAAGCTCTCATTAACCTGTGCAGTAAATCATTTTCATCTTGAGTTACGTATCTTGTTATAAGAATAAAAGAGTTCTAAAAACATATTTATGTACACTTTGTTTGCATCTACGTATGTATGTACACGTACACACACACACACGTGTGTGTGTGTACGTGTATGAGAGAGAGAGTGAGAGAATGAACGTACGTATTATTTATGGGTGACGTCATTAGGGATGACGCTACTTCGCGGTTTTTCACTTTTCGCGGTCGGTTCTGGAACCCATTAACTGCGATAAGTGAGGGATCACTGTACTTGAATAAATTAAAAATCTTGATTACAAAAAAATTCATTATAATGGATTGCATTTATATAGAGTAGCATCTTTCAAGATACCCAAAGTGTTTTACAGTAAGTCCATTATTCATTCACTCCACAGACAGACAATGGTAGTGGTAAGCTACTGCTGTAACCACAGCTGCCCTGGGACAGACTGACGGAAATGTGGCTACCAATCCCCGCCAACAGCCTCTCCGGCCACTACCGAACAATTATACACATTCATACCCAGTGTCATGGACACTGGAGGCAAGGTGGGTAAAGTGTCATGCCCAGGGACATAACGGCAGGATGGCTAGGGAGAGCGGGATTCGAACCGGCAACCCTCTGGTTATTGGATGACCCGCTCTACCTCCTGAGCCACTGCCGCCCACATTTTCCCTCCTTTGTTCCATTTTTGCTGAGCACCAAGTTAGACGGCAGGAAGTTCCACTTTTATATGGTCTTTGGCATGACCCAGCCAGGATGTGAACCCCAACCTCCCAGTTGTGGGGCGGATGCTCTACTTCTAGGCCACCACTCCGGTGGCCTCGAGGTCAGTGCAGTCTAACGCACTATAGTGTCTGAAGATATCATGTAATGGTCTGCTCCTGACTCTGATTAGACCATCTTCTTCTCCCTGCCCACTTAGAATGCTATCTGAATGGTCAGAAGTTATGGTCTGTCAGCACTGCCAAAACAGGAAATTCTGAGTCAAAGTACCGAGTGATAAAAGCCAGCATAGCAAAAGTTGCTACTATTATGCATCTAAATGATAAAGTCCCAGTGCCATGGTCTTATGACTTATTTCGATGATAACAGTCAATCTCAGCTTTATGGTTAAACTGACACTGCTCTTATAATGAACCTGTAGTCCTGTGAAGGCTAATTGCTAGTAATATTGCCAGCAAGTAAGTTAAGAGACCTGTCAAAAAGCAATCAGAAGTGGGATTAACATTCAAAGTAATATTAACATTTTCCAATTTGTACTTACTAGTGGGTGTGTCTCTTTAACAGAGACATCTGTCATACGGTCTAATTTATTAAGATCTGAAATGTCATGTCCTAAATTTTGTCCAATTTCTAAGAAAAATTGCATGTTTGAAGACTGGCGCACCCACGTGGAAGAAGAGCATATTTAAGTGAGTGTTTCTTTGCATCCCCATGGAGACGGAACCACAAAAACAAAAGAAGAAATGCTGTTGGAAAGACGAAGGATAAGTAACAAAATTAAATTAATTACAGAAGGTGCCTAGACGTAAGGAAAGAATGAAGAAAAGCTGGCATCTCATTACACACTGGCAAATCAAACTGTTTGAGAGGTGGATAAAGCTGGGTTCACACTATAGCATTTGGACCAACTTTTACAGACATTTTGAAAAATCAGAGAAAATAGTCTAAACGTTGGTGAAATTACGTTCGTGAGCAGGGTTTTTTTTAATCCAGTACACACCAACTTTTATGAACTTTTGCTAGCATTTGCCAGCGTTGCATTCAGTGTTGGCAAACTTTTTGCCAACTTAGGCTAGTGTATGTGTAGCAGTTGCCAACTTTTGTTAAGCAAATGAATACTCAGCGCAGATCAGCTGACATCAGCATCAGGCAGTGCTCTTATAAAGATCAGTGTTTGTGGAGGCTTCCTGCCATTCTGGACCTGCTTTTTTGGGTGGATTCACACTACAGTGATCCCTCGCTACTTCGCGCTTCACCTTTCGCGCCCTCAGTGCATCGCGGATTTTTCAGAAATATTCATCAAAAATTCAAAATTGAGAAAAAATGGGCGGGCGCTAGCAGAAGGCAGGGAGACTACATTAGAACATCAAGTATCAACACGGAGAGCCGCTCAACTCAAAATGCACCTCTCTGACCACCGCTCCACTCCTCTCCGCCCACCTCTTCACTGCTCGGGAATCTCGCAAGCTGATTGGCCGCGACGTTTTACCTCGCAAGCTGATTGGCCGAGACGTTTTACCCAGCTTCTCTCCCTGCCGACATACCCAGCGAAGGAAGACCGCATTCATTGTTCTTTATCGCTAGTCTCGCCGCGTGGAACTTTTCGCTGTTCTCTTGTGCCTTTTTGTGCGAAATAGTCTTCCCGTCGAGCCACTACGCCACCTCCTGCAGCTGCCCTCGACGATGCTGCGCCTCTAGCACCTGACGATGAGGCGTCACCTGAGGAGCAGTAAAGCTCTCATTAACCTGTGCAGTAAATCATCTTCATCTTGAGTTACGTATCTTGTTATAAAAATAAGAGTTCTAAAAATATATTTATGTACACTTTATTTACATCTACGTATGCATGTACACTTACACACACACACACACACACGTATCATATGAGAGAGAGAGTGAGAGAATGAACGTACGTGTTATTTATGGGTGACGTCATTAGGGGTGACGCTACTTCGCGGTTTTTCACTTTTCGCGGTCGGTTCTGGAACCCATTAACCGCGATAAGTGAGGGATCACTGTACAATGTTTGGACCAACTTTTATTGACAGTTTGGCAAACGTCTGGCTCTGCTGGCAAAAGTTAATAAAAGTTAATGATGGTTGGTGTTTGTTGGCAAACACTGGCGAAAGTTGTACTTTCTACTAACTAATTTTTAGCATGCCGAAAATTTTGATTTGATTTTGTATACTTTATTGATCCCCAGAGGGGAAATTGATTTGCAGACGTTTGGAAATAAACGTTGGTGAAATTTGTGCTGTTTGTAAAAGTTCCTTAGTGTCACGCCGCGCCATTCATCAGCGGCGCCACCTGCTCACGCACCTGCCAATCATCAGCGGCGAGGGATAAAGGCCGTCTCGCCCGGAGGCTCGGCCTGAAGCCGTCAGACTTCGTCCCTCACCGTTGTGAGCATACTTCCCTTCAGCGTAACCATTTTGGTAAGAAGATCGCTTACCTTTTCTCTTCAGTCTTCTCCCCTGTGCACAGGTGGATTTCCCAGCGGCGGACATCTCCTCTCCATCGCCCAATCCTCGCTGCTGCACGGAGCTCTCCAGGTGGCTGTCTTCCGGGCTTCACCCCCTTGTTGTGCCAGCTGTCCTGACCCACCAAGGTTGCTCGGCTGTACGGTCACCTGCCTCTGTGCCTGGAGCAGACACCATCACCAACACATTTACATCCCGCAGACACGCACTCATTCACTCCTGTTGTTAATAAACTCTTTGAACTACTCTAAGCCTGTGTGTGTGCGTCTCCTGAGCCGTGCGTTATGTCAGTACGGCTTCAGCAGAGCGGCTCGGCGGACGGCGGGCTCGCACACCGGTTTTCCACTCTCGAGGCTAGAGTGGATCAAATAGCTTATCAACAACAGGTGATCTTTAATCAATTATTGAATTTAACTAACCGGTTGGGCCGCTTGGATCCTCAACAGCCGTTCCCCCCGGCTCGCCAGGGTGGCGCGGCTCCTGCTGTTCCAGCGGCCGTCCAGCCGGCTCCAGTGGCACCGGTTCGGCTCACACCGATTCCGACCCCCGCCCGCTTTAGCGGTAAGCTCGGCGGAGCGCGGGGGTTCATTATGCAGTGTGAGTCCGTGTTCCACCGTGTGCCCGGAGATTTTCCCTCGGATCACAGTCGGATTGGTTACATAGGGAATCTTCTGGAGGGGCGTGCGTTAACTTGGACCTACGCCGTAATGGCGAGGCCCAGTTATGCCACCCTCACCTATGACCAGTTCGTGAGGCGCTTCCTGGAGGTCTTTGACCATTCTCAAACCGAGACGGTCCAGGTCGATCGGCTCCTCGCTCTCCAGCAGGGAGGCCGGTCGGCAGCGGACTACTCGGTCGACTTCCGGGTAGCGGCGGAGGAATTGGGCTGGGAGGATCGCTCCCTCTGTGGCCTGTTCCTCCGCAGCCTCAATAGTGATCTGAGGGATGAACTGGCTGGACGGGATATCCCTGGGACGCTAGCGGAGCTGACATCCTTAGCGATAAGTTTGGATAACAGGCTGCGCGAGCGCTCCTCGGGGCGGAAGTCTTCTTCTTCTCGCCCTCGTGGAGTCTCGCCGCACCTGTTCCAAGCTCGCCCCCTGGCGGCGCCGCCAGCATTGTGCCCCGAGGAGTCGGAGCCGATGGTGACGGGCTGGACCAAGCTTTCCCCTGCGGAGAAACAACGCCGCCGTGAGTTGGGCCTCTGCATGTATTGCGGAGGTGACCAACACACTGTGGAGCGTTGCCCGCGGAAAGCCAGTCGGCGGGGTCCGCGAATCGCTGTAGGGAGCCTCGCGGATCCCAACCGGTTAGACTCTCTCACCCAATTAAAGCTGCCCATCCGTTTTTGCCACAATCCCACTGGGCACCTCACCCACGCACTGGTGGATTCGGGCGCAGAGGGCAGCTTCATTTCACAAGGCCTGGCAACCCGATTGGGCATCCGCTGTCAGGCATTAAAACACCCCATCTCCCTGGTCCATCTCTCCCGTGCCTCCCTTGGGAGAGTTTCTCACCAGACCATGCCTGTCCCAGTCATCATCTCAGGGAACCACCGGGAGGAGATGGTATTTTACGTCCTGCCCAACTCTGTGTCGCCCGTCATCCTGGGGTATCCCTGGCTACGCCTCCACAACCCTGTCCTGGACTGGAGGTCCGCTGGGGTATCGGCATGGAGTACCTTCTGTATGGGCACCTGCCTTCAGTCCGCTGCCTGCTCCCCATCCGCGGCTCCCCCTGTGGCGGATACAGCACCTCCGGACCTGTCACTGGTGCCTCCAGAATTTCACGACCTGGGTATGGTATTTAGCAAATCGAAAGCTATGTCTCTTCCCCCGCATCGACCATATGACTGTGCCATCAACCTCCGCCAGGGGGCTCCCCTGCCATCTGGTCGGCTCTACAGCCTGTCGGCGCCGGAGAAGGAGACCATGAATACATACCTAAAGGAATCTCTGAGCGCTGGGATTATTCGCCCATCGTCGTCACCCGTGGGGGCAGGGTTTTTCTTTGTCGGGAAAAAGGACGGATCCCTCCGCCCCTGCATAGACTACCGAGCGCTGAATGACATCACTGAGAGGGACCGTTACACCCTGCCCCTCATGGACACTGCCTTTCACTCCCTCCAGGGGGCGACCTGGTTTACCAAGCTGGATTTACGCAGCGCTTACCACCTCGTCCGGATCCGGGAGGGAGATGAATGGAAGACAGCCTTCCGTACCCCGAACGGCCACTTTGAGTATCTCGTCATGCCGTTCGGGCTGACCAACGCTCCTGCCGTCTTTCAGCGCCTCATTAATGACGTCCTCCGGGATTTCATCGGCCTTTTTGTGTTCGTCTACCTGGATGACATCCTTATCTTCTCCAGGTCCAGGGACGAGCACCAGGTCCATGTGAGGCGGGTCCTCCAAAGACTGCTGGAGAATCGTCTGTACGTGAAGGCTGAGAAATGCGAATTCTACGCTAGGACCACATCCTTCCTGGGATTCATCATCGCTCAAGATCAGGTGCTCCCAGACCCAGAGAAGGTGAAGGCGGTGGTGGAGTGGCCTACTCCCGCATCCCGGAAGCAGGTGCAACAGTTTGTTGGCTTCGCCAATTTTTACCGCCGCTTTGTCCCAAATTTCAGCTCGATCGTCGGACCGCTGACCCGCCTCACGTCCCCGAAGGTCCCGTTCCGGTGGACTGAAGAGGTCGCTGCTGCCTTTAGGGCGCTGAAGGCGGAGTTCTCCTCCTCCCGGGTCCTTCGCCAGGTCGACCCCGCGCTGCAGTGCATTGTGGAGGTGGACGCATCGGACACGGGAGTGGGAGCAGTGTTATCCCAGCGGTCACCTGACGATGGCGCCAAGCGGCCGTGCGCCTCCTTCTCCCGGCGCCTGTCCCCGGCGGAGAGGAACTACGATGTGGGGGACAGAGAGCTCCTGGCCATTAAACTCGCCTTACAGGAGTGGCGCCACTGGCTAGAGGGGGCGGACCTGCCGTTTGTGGTCCTGACGGACCACAAGAACTTAGAGTATTTACGATCTGCCAAGCGCCTGAATGCCCGCCAGGCGCGCTGGTCTTTGTTCTTCGCCAGGTTCCGCTTCTCGATCACCTTCAGGCCGGGCTCCAAAAACGGCCTGCCTGACGCCCTCTCTAGGCAGTTCACCCCCGTGGAGGCTGAGGAGACGCCCCACACTATCCTGCCCAGGTCGTGCGTCCTCGGTGCCATCTCTTGGGACATTGAAGACAAGATCCGGAAGGCGCAGGAGGTGGAACCTGATCCTGGCGGCGGACCGGAGGGAAGACTGTTCGTCCCATCTGCGGTCCGAGGAGAGGTCATCCACTGGCTCCACACCTCCCGGCTCACCTGTCATCCCGGCACCTCTCGGATGATCAGCCTCCTCCAGCGGTCCTTTTGGTGGCCAGGCCTGCGGAGGGATGCAGCCCGCTACGCCCGGGCTTGCCCAATCTGTGCCACCAGCAAGTCGGGAAATGCCCCCCCAGCGGGTCTGCTCCAGCCTCTGCCCGTCCCCGGCAGGCCCTGGTCGCACATCGCACTGGACTTCGTCACCGGACTCCCCGTTTCCAACTCCTTTGACACCGTCCTGACCATTGTGGACCGTTTCTCCAAGGCGGCGCACTTCATTCCCCTGCGGGGTCTCCCTACTGCCCTGGAGACGGCGGGCCTCCTCGTCCAACACGTGGTCAGGCTGCACGGGATTCCGGTGGACGTGGTCTCGGACCGGGGCCCCCAATTTTCGTCCGAGGTTTGGAGATCCTTCTGTAACGCCATCGGAGCCAAGGTGAGCCTCTCCTCCGGCCATCACCCCCAGTCTAACGGGCAGTGTGAGAGGACCAATCAGGAGCTGGAGGCTGCGCTCCGCTGTGTTACCAGATCCAAGCCGACGTCCTGGAGCAACCATCTCGCCTGGGTGGAGTATGCCCACAACACCGCCCGCTCTTCTGCAACGGGGATGTCCCCCTTCAAGGCGTCCCTGGGTTACGACCCCCCGCTGTTTCCAGCGCAGGAGAACGAGGTGACTGTCCCCTCCGTTAGGGCGCACCTTAGGCAGTTCCGCTCCACCTGGGCTGCCGCGCGTCATGCGCTTTTACGCACAGCGGAGCGCAACAGGACCGTGGCGGACCGGCACAGAAGACCTGCCCCGGCGTACAGAGTTGGGCAACTCGTGTATGTGTCTACCCAGGACGTCACATTAAAAGGCGAGAGGAGGAAGCTGGCACAGCGATTCATGGGTCCCTTTCCCGTCACCCGGATCATCAACCCGGTGGCTGTGCGCGTGGCTATCCCCCCCTCCCTCCGCATCCATCCCACTTTCCATGTGTCGAGGGTGAAACTGGCAGTCACTGACCCCCTTTGCCCTCCTCCTGCAGCGCAACCCGCGCCCCGGATGGTTGGTGGCCATCCGGCCTGGTCCGTCTCCTCCATCCTGGACTCCCGGCGCCGAGGCCGTGGGTTGCAATACCTGGTGGACTGGGAGGGCTATGGGCCCGAGCATCGGCAATGGGTGCCCCCGTCGTTTGTGTTGGACCCATCGCTCATCGCGGACTTCCACCGAGCGCACCCGGATAAGCCATCGCCAGGAGGCGCTGCTAGAGGGGGGAGTACTGTCACGCCGCGCCATTCATCAGCGGCGCCACCTGCTCACGCACCTGCCAATCATCAGCGGGGGATAAAGGCCGTCTCGCCCGGAGGCTCGGCCTGAAGCCGTCAGACTTCGTCCCTCACCGTTGTGAGCATACTTCCCTTCAGCGTAACCATTTTGGTAAGAAGATCGCTTACCTTTTCTCTTCAGTCTTCTCCCCTGTGCACAGGTGGATTTCCCAGCGGCGGACATCTCCTCTCCATCGCCCAATCCTCGCTGCTGCACGGAGCTCTCCAGGTGGCTGTCTTCCGGGCTTCACCCCCTTGTTGTGCCAGCTGTCCTGACCCACCAAGGTTGCTCGGCTGTACGGTCACCTGCCTCTGTGCCTGGAGCAGACACCATCACCAACACATTTACATCCCGCAGACACGCACTCATTCACTCCTGTTGTTAATAAACTCTTTGAACTACTCTAAGCCTGTGTGTGTGCGTCTCCTGAGCCGTGCGTTATGTCACTTAGCACTGGGCTAAGTTATGCAGAGTTTACCTAAGTTGGCCTAAGTTAAGCTCCATTGGCAAACGTTGACTGAAATGCCGGTGGAAACAGATGTTTTTAGACCAAAACTCATTTCAGACATGCACAGACGATAGACAATGGAGAGAAGGGGGAATTTATCCATCCATCCATCTTCTACCGCTTAATCCGTTTCGGGTCATGGGTGGGGGGGGGGCTGGAGCATATCCCAGCATCTTTTGGCGAGAGGCAGGGTACAGAGGGAATTTAGAAAAAGAAAATATATATGTAAGGGGACAATGTACAGTATTTGTTTGGTGATAGCATGGTGTGTATGACATGTTTTTTTTAATCTGCAGGATACACACACACACACACAGTGGATCATAGCCGATCCCTCACACCCTGGTCACGTACTGTTTGCCCCCCTCCCCTCTGGTAGAAGACTTCGGTCCATCCAGACTAAAACCTCCCGTCACATGAACAGCTTCTTCCCCTCTGCCATTAGACTGCTGAACACTAAGTGACTCTCGTGCACCATGTACAGCAGCTCAACCAGACTCATGTTAATCATCACTGTTTTCTTCCTGCATTACCGACTGCACTATATAGTTCTCCACAGTATCTGCTGCTGGCTAATATATATTTTAACTGTTGACCAGTATCACTTAATCTTATCCTACACTTTATTACATGTATAGTTTATTTCTCTTATCTTATCATGTTTAATGTTGCAGCACTGTACCGAGACAAATTCCTAGTTTGTGTACTACATGAACAATGGCAATAAACCTGATTCTGATTCTGATTCTGATGTTCCTTTTCTGAAATGCTGTGTTACTTTTACGCCGGATGTAATGGGATACACACCTTCCAAAAAGTTCAGCTTTTGTCTCATCAGTCCACAGAGTATTTTCCCAAAATTCTTGGGGATCATCAAGATGTTTTCTGGCAAAACTGAGACAAGCCTTTGTTTTTTTTGCTCAGCAGTGGTTTTCATCTTGGAACTCTGCCATGCAGGCCATTTTTGCCCAGTCTCTTTCTTATGGTGGAGTCATGAAGACAGACCTTAACTGAGGCAAGTGAGGCCTGTAGTTCTTTGGATGTTGTTGTGGGGTCTTTTGTGACCTCTTGGATAAGTCGTTGCTGCGCTCTTGGGGTAATTTTGGTCAGCTGGCCACTCCTGGGAAGGTTCGCCACTGTTCCATGTTTCCGCCATTTGTGGATAATGGCTCTCATTGTGGTTCACTGGAGTCCCAAAGCTTTTAGAAATGGCTTTATAACCTTTTCCAGACTGATAGATCTCAGTTACTTTGTTTCTCATTTGTTCTTGAATTTTTTTGGATCGCAGCATGATGTCTAGCTTTTGATGATCTTTTGGTCTACTTCCCTTTGTCAGGCTGGTCCTATTTAAGTGGTTTCTTGATTGAGAACAGGTGTGGCAGTAATCAGGCCTGGGTGTGACTAGAGAAATCAAACTCAGCTTTCCAAAGATGTGATAAACCACAGTTCATTTATATTTTAACATGGGGGTGCAATCACTTTTTCACACAGGGCCATGTAGGTTTGGATTTTTTTTTACCCTTAATAATGAACACCTTCATTTAAAAACTGCATTTTATGTTTACTTGTGTTATCTTTTTCTAATATTTAAAACTGTTTGAGCACGGTGGCGTAGTGGTTAGCAGTGTGGCAGCACAGCAACTCACCCTTGGCCGGGGGATCCTGGGCTCGATCCCAGCCCCCGACCAACAGTGATCTGTGTGGAGTTTGCATGTTCTCCCTGTGTCTGTGTGGGTTTACTCCGGGATTTCTCTGGTTTCCTCCCACATGCCAAAAACATGCAAGTTAGGTTAATTGGCATCAAAACTGGGGATTCTAAATTGTCCTTAGGTATTGACTGTGAGAGTGAATGGTTGTCTGTCTCTGTGTTGGCCCTGCGATGGACTGGCGATCTGTCCAGGGTGTCCCCTGCCTCTCGCCCAAAGATGCTGGGATAGGCTCCAGCCCCCCCGCGACCCGAAAAGGATTAAGTGGAAGATGGATGGATGGATGGATGGATCTGAAACATTTAAGTGTGACAAACATTAAAAAAAATGAGAAATCAGGAAGGGGGCAAACACTTTTTCACACCACTGTACATAGGAATACAAAACGAAAATAAATACTGAAATGTGTGCCCAAGGGAGACGTGTTCACTCCAGAAGCAGGTCCAGAACAGCAGGAAGCCTCCACAAACGCTGGTCTTTATATGAGCGTCGCCTGAGGATGATGTCAGCTGACCTGCGCTGAGTTTTTTTCTGATTTTTCAAAACGTCTGTAAAAGTTGGTCCAAACCCTATAGTGCTAACCTAGCTTTAACTTAGGCTGACTTAAGTGAGCTCTGCATAACTTAGCCCAGCGCTCCAGAACTTTTACAAACTGAGCACAACTTTCACCAACGATTATTTCCAAACGTCTGAAAATTTTCAAAGAGCACAACTTTCACCAGCGTTTGCCAACAAACACCAGCAATCATTAACTTTTGCTAGCAGAGCAGACTTTTGCCAAAATGTCAGTAAAAGTCAGTCCAAACGTTGTAGTGTGAATCCACCTTCAGTTTCCTCTGCTATAGAGGAGCAAGTGTTACACGCTGCCTGTGATGTGCAGTGGAGCACGGTGAAGATTGACTTGCTAATTGCAGAACAACAGGTGCACAATAAAGTCATGTAATTTATTAGATTTACCAGGTAACATCTACTGTATATCACCCAAAAATTGCAGGTGTAACAAGCAAGTCAGTCTGCAGTCTTTAAAGAAAACCTGAATTATCATCCATTGCTTTCTGGCATTCTGGCACTCTGGAATACAACAAATTACACTTTTTCTTATATATCAAATAGTGGCTGTGAATATTTGTTTATTTTAATCATTGTGTTTCTCCTTACTGGAAAAACGGGAGTAATTTGTGAGAAAAGGAGATTGTGTCTGATTCTGGAACCTCTAAACTTGAGATGCAAAAACAATGAGTAACATTATTTTCCTATGTAAGTAAGTAAGTAAAATTTATTTATATAGTACTTCTCACAGAAAGAATCACAAAGTGCTTCACAATAAAATAAAACAAACAATCACAAATACAACAATAAAAGCATTAAAAACAAGTAAAAAGACATTAAAAACATAAAAACCATAATCCATAATCAAACTAAAAAGCCTATTTAAACAGAACTGTCTTCAGCTGCTTTTTAAAAGCATCAACAGAGTCTACTGAGCGTAAAGACAGTGGTAGAGCATTCCACAATTTTGGTGCCACTGCCTGAAAGGCTCTATCACCTCGAGTTTTAAAATGGGTTTGAGGGACAGCCAGTAAAAGTTGATCCAAGGATCTCAGAGACCGTGGGGGGTTTTACACTTTAAGCAGCTCGGTGATGTATTTAGGGACCTGGTCATGAATAGCTCTAAAAACAAGAACTAAAATTTTAAACTGAATCCTAAAACCAACTGGGAGCCAGTGAAGTGTGCTGCTAAAACCGATGTAATGTGAGCCCTTTTCTTAGTGTGAGTTAAAAGTCTAGCAGCTGAATTTTGAACAACCTGGAGGTGTTGAAGATGCTTTTTGCTCAGACAGGTAAAAAGATTATTACAATAGTCTAAGCGAGAAGAAATAAAAGCATGTATAATCATCTCAAGTTCCACCTTCGACACCAGGGTTCTCAACTTAGAAATATTCTTCAGATGGAAGAAACAATTTCTAATTAATTGATTACTGTGGTGCTCAAGAGATATAGCCGAGTCAAAACTAACACCAAGATTCCGAAGACTCGCCTGGACAGAGGAACCTAGGGTACCCATGTGGTGCTTAATAAGTGGAATCTTGTTTTCAGGAGCAATAATTAATGTCTCTGTCTTGTCTGAGTTAAGCTGTAAAAACTTTGCACTTAACCACTGTTTGATGTTAGACAAGCAGTTAGTTAAAGATGACAGCATGTGAAACTCAAGACTCTTTAAAAGAGCTGTACAACTGAATATCATCAGCGTAAAGATAAGAAATATCTTTCAACTGGCTAATTATCCGTCCCAGTGGCAAAATGTGTATTAGAAATAAAATGGGTCCTAAAACTGAGCCTTGTGGTACCCCACATGGACACTGTGCTATTTCAGAAAAGATCTGATTCACGGACACGTTAAAGGTTCTTCCAGTGAGGTACGATGAGAACCATTTTAAAACAGAACCAGACAGCCCTAGCTCTTTGAATCTGTTGATCATACAGTGATCACCAGTATCAAAGGCAGAAGAAAGATCCAATAAAACCACATATGTGTATTTACCAGTGTCAGCCACCATCATAATGTCACTGGAGACTCTGACTAAAGCTGTTTCGGTAGAATGATTTTTCCAAAAGCCCGACTGAAATTTGTCCATGATATTACAATTTGCCAAAAATGACATAAGCTGCTCAGCCACTACCTTTTCCAGAATTTTTGATATGAAAGGGAGTTTAGAGATTGGCCTATAATTATTTGGCTGTGATGGATCCAAACTCAGCTTCTTAAGTGTTGGTTCAACCACTGCATGTTTGAAGGAGCTGGGAATCACATCAGCTGAAAGTGAAATGTTTATCAGTTCAACAACTGAAGGACCAGTTGATTCAAAAACAGCTAAAAACAGCTTAGTAGGGAGAACATCAGCAGGGGAGGAGGGTTTCATCTTCTGCAGCAGAGCCGTTATGTCCTGCAAGGTCACTGGATTAAAAGTGGGCCAAGTACAAGTTGAGGGCATAACACTGGCACAGTTAAGAAGATGGTAAAATGTTTTCCCTGATGTCTCTGATCTTATCAACAAAGAAATTAAGAAATTTGTTACTGTCTGCTTGACAGAACACAGGAATTAGAGGGGCAGTAGGTGAGACAAGAGTGTTAATTGTGTCAAATAAGACTCTAGGATTTTTCTTATTTGTGAAAATTATTTTTGAAAAACACTGATTCCTGGCATCCCTCAACATGTCATTTAAAGAGGCTCTAAGCTCCATCAAATGGAGTCTGCGAATCTCCAGTTGTGTGGATTTCCATAAGCATTCTACCTTACGACAATTTTTTCTAAAGGATCGAATGGAGTCATTTATCCAGGGATAAGGCTTTTTAGGAGAAGCAAGGACAGATTTCACTGGTGCCACTTTGTCTAAAATAGCCATACAGTGGCTGTCTAATGTCTGAGTGAAGGCATCAGGATCTTTAATTCCCATCAGTAAGTATGGCTCAAACAAATCGGAGAAGTCATTTGCTGCCTCTTGGTTAATAATCCACCTTTTTGCTGCAAATTTCAGAAGGGGAGGATTCACAGGGAAAATAACACTAAAACACACACAGCTGTGATCAATGATCTGGAAGTCATCCACACACATTTTCAATATTCAAGCCCCCCCCCAAAAAAACAAGGTCCAAGGTATGACCCTTAGCCTGTGTAGGGCCTTAAACATGCTGGATGAGGTTATAAAAATGAGTGATGGATAAAAAGTCAACAGCTGTGTTACATGTAACATCATCAATATGAATGTTAAAATCACCAATGATTAAACCCCTCTCCAATTTAATAAGAGACGATAAAAAGTCTGTAAAATCCATAAGAAAGACACTTGCAGGACCAGGAGGACGGTAGATTAAAACAGTAAAAGGCATTAAAGGTCCCGACTTTTATTATCTGAGACTCAAAGAAGGAAAAGGGCTCAGAGTTTACTAGTCTGCACAGGTGGCTGTCCCGGTATACCACAGCGAGTCCTCCACCATGTCGCGCAATCCGGGGCATCCCATTAACAGAGCAGCCAGGGGGACAGAGCTCGTTCATGTGAAAAAACTCATTTTCTCTCTGCCACGTTTCCACCAGGAACATAAAATCCATACCCTCTCTCAAGAAAAGTTTATTAAGAGTGAGGGATGTGTTAGAAATGGAGTGAGCATTGAGTAACGCCATCCGTATGGGTGATAGCTCAGCTGTGCTCACAGCTGATCGGAGTGAAACTGACAGCAAGCACCTGACGCGGTCACGTGACTTCCAGCTGCGCCAGGCTGTCAGCCTGTGGTCAGGCAGGACAACTCGAGACCCTTATGTGATACATACGCTTAGTGTGTGCAGTAAACATTTTCCGTTTCCAGAGGTGGAGACGATGCAAAAACAGGACAATGGCAAAATGCCACACTTTGCATATTATTAAGGCCAAGGTGCCAAAATTCACACACAAAATTGCTCACTTCAAGCACACAGTCTTCATTGTGGAATCGGTTAATAAGTTTGCTCAAGTTTTTTGCACATACATGTATTTTGCATGTTGTTTAGTACTTGCAAGCCTTTATCTTTATTAATTAAACACAGGTTAAGGTTACACAGGTATGATTTGAACTAGCCACGGTTGCAGTTTAAATGCTGACAACAACACAATGCGTCCACTGCATAATGACAGGGGACTGTCATGTCTGGACTTATGAAGGAACTTTGCATTCAAGAATATTAATCACCAAGAACTTCAAGAACCAATTTTTGCATCTACTATTATTGTATACAATTTATTATTATTACTGTTATACCCCACGCAATGAAGTTGCATAGGGTATAATGTTTTTGGCCCTTCTGTCTCTTCGTTTGTTCATTTGTCTGTTCATTCATCCATTTGACAACATGTTGCCACCACTCTAGTTTTACATTTCTGATCAGATTAATTTAAAATTTGTACAGAAGTTTTAACAGATCAATACCTTGGACACATTGGATTTTCACACATATCTAATGAGGAGTTCCATGTATGGCGGTGGGGGGTGTCTTATGTTGTCTCCACTATAGCATCTACATTTCTAACCAGAGTAGTGGTCTAGAGGTAGAACATCCACCCCACATTCAAGAAGTTGTGGGCTCAAGCTCCAGCTGGGTCATACCAAAGACCATATAAAAATGGTACTTCCCACCTTCTAGCTTCTACATTTCTGATTGGATTCACTTCAAATTTATACAGAAGCTTTAACTCATCAATACATGGAACTCTTTCAATTTTCAGACACATCTAAAGGGGGTTTCCATGAACAGTACATCCGCAAAGTATTCACGGCACTTCACTTTTTCCATTTTTTATGTTATGCCTTATTCCAAAAGGGATTGAATACATTTTTTCCTTCAAAATTCTACACACAACACCCCCATAATGACAATGTGAAAAAAGGTTTTTGAAATTTTTGCAAATTTATTAAAAACTAGTGCATACCTGTGCATGCCCATAGAAACCAGGTATAAGCAAGTATTCCTGCATGACCGTCGAAAGCAGGTGTAAGCAAGCGCGTTCCGACTCGTTCAGTGATACCTGCCTTTGATCTTTGATGATGTCAGCGAGCCCTGTGATCTTTGATGATGTCATAGCAAGTCCTCTGATCTTTGATGCTGTCACAGTGAGTCCTGTGAGCTTTGATGTCATAGTGAGTCGTTTGATCTTCAATGATGACATAGCGAGTCCTGTGATCTTTGATGTCATACCACTCACTCAGTGACGCCTGCCTTTGATCTTTAATGATGTCCTACTATTCTGCCCCCATGAATTAAAGTTGGGCAGTTCCCATCACAGCATTTCATGTGAGTGAGTTTGGTTCCCTCTAGTGGTGTAGCGAAAGCATCGTTTTGAACTGATGCACAAAGTGTTGCACATGCGCAGTAATGATATAACGGGAGACCGGTCAGAGCTTCACCCGATGTACGAACGCTGTCAATGTTGTTTAATTATCGGCGTCTTGGACATCATTAGTCCGTGAGTATCCTACATGGTTTGACAGTGTTAAGAGCTACAATGAGAACTGCATGGTTGCATTGGTGTATTTTAAGCGACTGTCTAGTCCGTTGCCAACATTGTTACCAAGCTAAGTTAGAGCTAATGCTAACATCTGCTAAGCTAGACACGGTGACCATTCATTGACGGCGTGTATATGTCTACTTTGTTGCAGTTTTACACGGATGTAGGAACGAATGTAAACGGATGTAAGACCAAAAAGACGAGTGTACATCACGTTGAGTTCCTTGTGGGGTAGCATCAATAAACGAGATAAAAGGAAGCATCTTGTCATCACTGAGACCTGCACCACACGTGTTAGCTTGCTGTCTACCAGTCCATAACTGGGAAACTCGATGGGAGGGCAGTAAACCTACAGTGATGCCTGCCTTCGATCTTTGACATCACCACTCATTCAGTGATGCCTGCCTTTGATCTTTGATGATGTCATAGCGAGTCCTATGAAATCTGCCTTTGCTCTTTGACGTCACCACTCGTTCAGTGATGCCTGCCTTTGATCTTTGACATCTTTTAGATTTGACTGGTGGTTGGCAACCAGCTTACAGGTGCATTACTGCCACTGACTTTTGATTATCATCAACTCTATATCTTTGTATAATGAGTTCTTATAAGGAGTTCTGACAGTTAGGCAGACAGTTAGGAATAATTACATGAAGGCCATGGAAGCCTGTAGCGACAAAAAAGGTAGAGCTGTAAACATCGTCGGCAATTGTGAAGGAGGCCTCATAATACTCTATGGCTTGAAGTAGGGTGAAGTCACCACTCGTTCAGCAATGCCTGCCTTTGATCTTTGACATGGTACCATGACAACACAAAGTCCTATGATCGTGACATCATGACAGATAGACCTGCCTTTGAGTTTTGACGTCACTACTCGTTCAGTGATGGCTGCCTTTGATCTTAAACGGCTGCCTTTGATGATGTCATAGTGAGTCCTATGATCATGAGTGATGCCTGACGTTGATCTTTGAAGATGTCATAGCCAGTCCTATGATCGTGATGCCTGCCTGTGATCTTTGATGTCACTGAGCCTATGATGTGCCCATGTCTATATGACAGTCCTATGATCGTGAGTGAAGCCTGCCTTTGATCTTTGATGATGTCATATCTTTGACGATGTCATAGCAAGTCCTATGATCGTGAGTGATGCCTGCCTTTGATCTCATAGTGAGTCCTATGAACATGACATCAGGACAAGACAGGTTTTGATGATGTCAGCTATGACATCAGGCATCACTGAGCCGATGATGTGCCTATGATGGCTATATGACAGTCCTCTGATCGAGAGTGAAGCCTGCCTTTGATCTTTGATGATCTCATAGCGAGTCCTATGATCTTTTAGCGAGTCCTATGATGGTGACATAGCAAGTCCTATGATTGACATAGTGAGTCCTATGAACTTTGATGATGTCATCATGCTGCCTTTGATCTTTTGGTGTCTATATGACGTGATAGACATCATGTAGACATCATAGACACATCATAGGTGATCCTATGATCTTTTAGCGAGTACTATGGTCGTGACACAGAGATTTCTTGAATTTATATAGAGTGATGATAACTGTGCATGCCCGTGCATACCTGTGCATGCCCGTAGAAACCAAGTATAAGCAAATATTTCTGCATGCCCGTAGAAAGCAATTCTGCATTCCTGCCTTTGATCTTTGACATGGTTACCATGGCAACAGTAACCTTGGTGAAACCTGCCATTGATCTTTGACATCACCACTCGTTCAGTGATGCCTGCCTTTGATGTTTGAGATTGAGATTGAAATTCAACTTTATTGTCATTACACATGTATGAATACAAGGTAACGAAACGTGACTTGGCATTTGGGCACGCTCTGCAGAGCGCATCCAAGGCCGGGGCAGCCGCTAGGCGCCAGTCATAAAGAAGAAAAGAAAAAAAGAAAAGAAATGATATGACACAATAGGCGAGAGAAAAAAACATGTTTTATCAAATTGACGCTTAATGGGTAAGCGAAATTTTGATTGCAGGCAAAAAAAAACCTCAATGCATATTTAGCAAACATTTAGTAGACAATCACACAGCAGAGGGAGGGAGAGCAGTGTGTGTATATTTGCATGTCATTGTGTAGTGTAAGTGTAACAGTTGTTAGTGAGCAGCAGAGGGCGCCTCCTGGCAGTGGATAGATGTTATAATCATGTGACTTATAAACAAGTCCAGAGTTCAGAGTCTATCTCTCTTCTCTCTTGCTTGCAGAAGGCACATGGGCATTGTCCTTGAGAGTCCAATCCGCTGACGACAACAACTGATTGTTGATTGTATGGGTAGACATAAGAGCCGATTCTTCTGCTAATCTCAGTCAGGAGGAATGTAAACACGGGGCAAACAAGGTCAAATCAAATCAAATCAGCACAGTGCACTCAGAGAGTAGAATTTGTCCTCACCCGTGTAATTCTGTGCTTCCATTATATATGCAGGCTTAAACTGTTTTTCCATAGAGAGCACAGGGCTTCAGATATATTCCTTCACTGAATCACTGTCATTCAGTTCACCGTTTGCCGCTACTCGTGCCCTCCCCAACTGGTCGAATTTGATGAAGGAGCTGGCTGGGTCCGCTTGATCCGCTCTCTCACCTTCCTTCAATTTCTGATGCATCAGGGAACTCCACAGCCAAAAATAGAAGTCCTGAGATCATAGCCAATAATATTTCCATAGACGCATGGATTCCATTGTCCATGAGTCTCTCGTAGGTTCCAATTCTTGGGCTCCCCCTTGGCCCAATTCTTGTTGAAAAATAGTGACAATAGCACATTTAAGCCGCTTCCAAATCCATAATTTCCGTTTAGATTAAGATTCAGCAGAAGAAGAGCGACTAAACACAGACAAAAACGCAACATTGCAAAAGCTGGGAATAGGTCAGGAAGGCAGGGGAGGAGGGAAGAAAAATGCGACTGCTCTCTCTCAAGGCAAGAAGTTTGATGATGTCATAGTGAGTCCTATGATCGTGAGTGACGCCTGCCTTTGATCACACACACGCAGATTTTCTTGAAGCACTCTATACTATGGTGTGAGGTGTCTATATGACGTCATATAGACATCATGACAGACACACACACAGACACACACATGCAGAGATTTCTTGAATTATAGAGTGATAAACTAAGAAATCACACCTGTAAGCTGGTTGCCAACCACCAATCAAATCTAAAAGAAGAAATCACATGTACATAAGTATTCACAGTCTTTGCTCAATACTTTGTTGATGTACCTTTGGCAGCAGTTACAGCCTCAAGTCTTTTTGAATTTGATGCCACAAGCTTGGCACACCCATCTTTGAGCAGTTTTGCCCATTTCTCTTTGCAGCACCTCTCGGGCTCCATCAGGTTGGATGGGAGGCGTCGGTGCACAGCCATTTTAAGATCTCTCCAGAGATGTTCAATCGGATTCAAGTCTGGGCTCTGGCTGGGCCACTCAAGAGCTTTCACAGAGTTGTCCTGAAACCACTCCTTTGATATCTTGGCTGTGTGCTTAGGGTCGTTGTCCTGTTGAAAGATGAACCATTGCCCCAGTTAGGTTGAGCGCTCTGGAGCAGGTTTTCATCCAGGATGTCTCTGTACATTGCTGCATTCATCTTTCCCTCTATCCTGACTAGTCTCCCAGTTCCTGCCGCTGAAAAACATCCCCACAGCATGATGCTGCTACCAACATTGGTGTGGTTGTGAACGGTGCTTGGTTTCCTCCAAACATGACGCCTGGCATTCACGACAAAGAGTTCAAATCTTTGTCTCATGAGACCAGAGAATTTTGTTTCTCATGGTCTGAGAGTCCTTCAGGTGACTTTTGACAAACTCCAGGTGACCTGCCATGTGCCTTTTACTAAGGAGTGGCTTCCATCTTGCCACTCTACCATACAGTCCTGATTGGTGGATTGCTGCAGAGATGGTTGCCCTTCTGGAAGGTTCTCCTCTCTTCACAACGCTGGAGCTCTGACAGAGTGACCATCCGGTTCTTGGTCACCTCCCTGAATAAGTCCCTTCTCCCCCGATCACTCAGTTTTGACGGCTGGCCTGGTGGTTCTGAACTTCTTCCATTTACAGATGATGGAGGCCACTGTGCTCATTGGGACCTTCAAAGCAGGAGACACATTTTTCTGTACCCTTCCCCAGATTTGTGCCTCGAGACAGTCTGGTGTCAGAGGTCTACAGACAATTCCTTTGACTTCATGCTTGCTTTGTCCTCTGACATGCACTTCTTCTTCTTTTAAATTTGATTGGCGGTTGGCAACAAGCTTACAGGTGCATTCTTCTTCTTTTAGATTCTCTATATCATCACTCTATCTGGGCAAGAGCTGTAGTCCTTTTATCATCATTGCTGTGTCCAATCGAACCTCAACTCTATCTTCAGACATCACTCTTCTTCATCTCCTCGTACTTCACTCTATATCATCACTTCACTCTTATATCATTACACATTTTGGCCCTGCCCACAGCCAGGTCGAGGGTTTCCTCATAGCTTTATGACGTTTTCCTCATTTGTGACATTCTTCTTTAATCTTGTATCTGCGTCTCATCTCATTATTCTTCTTCTAGCTGTAGTCCATATCTACGTCTTCTTCTTTTAGATTTGATTGGCGGTTGGCAACCAGCCTACAGGTGCATTACCGCCACACACATTATATGCCTGTCTTTCGGTGTGTCTGTTTTTCCTCATAACTTTGTGATGTGTTCCTCAGAGCTTTGTGACGTTTTCCTCATAGCTTTGTGACAGTTTCCTCCTAGCTTTGTGACGTTCTTCCTCTTTACTCTTGTATCTGCGTCTCTGTAGTCTGCATCTGCGGCTCATCTCATTATTCTTCTTCCTTTAGACTTGATGGGCGGTTGATCCACCAGCCCATGATGTCTTTGAACTTAAAGATCCCCCACTGAACAAGTCCTCAACTGCTTCCCAATGTAGGCCCTTTAATATCAAGATATTTTTCTGTTGCTTTCACAATGATTTTGATTTTTTTCTGTTTTCATGGAAGTCTGCGCAGTGCAGTTTATCACTTTTCCTTGTCGAACGCTATCTTTACATGTAACCAGCAACGGACCACTACGAAGAACCCCTGCATTTAAAACTTCTCCAAGTAACCCATTAATTGCATTTGTGAGCTTAATTGGGTTCCACTCACGAAACGATGCCCCTTCCTGAATTAGTTTAATGATTACTTTACACTCCTTCTGTTGATTCCGGGATCGTTCATCCTTTGATTCCTCAGCACTTGATAACGGTCTTGACTGAGTTTCTTGACATCTACGTTTGCTTCTTTTAGACTCCATTGTGCTCCAAACTCCCTCTTCCCCGCTTCCACCTCGATTCCCCCTAGCTGAATTATATCCACTTCTTCCAGATTGTCAGGAGCTGTCCTCTTTCGCATCCTACTGCCACCAAACCAGGACACTTTATAGTTCGTATCTGCATCTCATCTCATTCTTCTTCTTCTTCTTTTAGACTTGATTGGCGGTTGATCCACCAGCCCATGATGTCTTTGAACTTAAAGATCCTCCACGATAGAGTAATGACCAGGAGTAAATTTCGCCAAGATTTGGTGGCGGTTGCCACGGCCAAGATGTGTAGAGTGATGATATTGAGTGAAGTGATGATATAGAGTAAAGTACGAGGAGACGAAGAAGAGTGATGTCTGAAGATAAGAGTTGAGGTCCGATTGGACACAGCAATGATGATAGAAGAACTACAGCTCCTGACCAGATAGAGTGATGATATAGAGTGAAGTACGTGGCAGTATTGCACCTGTAAGCTGGTTGCCAACCGCCAATAAAATCTTAAAAGAAGAAAATGAAAACATACACAGAAAGACAGACATATATAAACTCTGTGGCGGTAATGCATCTGTAGGCTGGTTGCCAACCGCCAATCAAATCTAAAAGAAGAGTAATGACCAGATATCTATCTCACAGGTGTCAAACTCATTCCATGGAGGGCCAAGACCCTGCAGGTTTTACCTCCACCCAGTGGCTTCAGCAGGTGTTTTCACTGATCAGCAATCAGTGGGAAGAAATCCAGAGAAAACACCTGTTGAAGCCACTGGGTGGAGGTAAAACCTGCAGGGTCTTGGCCCTCCATGGAATGAGTTTGACACCTGTGAGATAGATAGAGTGTTATAGACATCATGTACACATGGAAATCTCACTGTTTGAAGAAGAAGATTGTTCCGAACTCCTTATAAGAACTCCTTACACCTGTAGGCTGGTTGCCAGCCGCCAATCAAGTCTCAAAGAAGAAGAAGAGAGACATATATAGTGTGTGGCGGTAATGCACCTGTGGGCTAGTTGCCAACCGCCAATCAAATCTAAAAGAAGTAGAAGAAGAAGATATGGAATGAAGAAGACGAAGAAAAGGTTGCCAACCGAGAAGAATTCTGACTTTTGATACATAGTGATGTTTACTGAGTGAAGTACGTGGCGGTAAGGACTACAACTCCTGACCAGATAGAGTGATGATATAGAGTGAAGTATGTGGCGGTAGTGCACCTGTAAGCTGGTTACCAAACGCCAATCAAATCTAAGAGAAGAAGAAGAAGATCCCCCAGTTAACAAGTCCTCAACTGCTTCCCAAAGTAGCCCCTTAATGCCAAGATATTTTTTATCCGGCACCTTTTTCGCAGCTTCTGCATATGTTAATTCCTGGAAGACTTTTATCTGCTGAATTTGTGCTGCTCTTTTGCTGGCTTCACAACCTCGATATGCAGCGCTATGTTCACCACTGCAGTTACAGCACTTTAATTTGGCTCCTCTTTCACACTTTCCATATTCAAGTTCACCAGAGCATCTGACACATCGTTGTCTACCTTTGCATATCGCTGCTACATGACCAAACTTTTGACATTTGAAACATCTGAGTGGAGGAGGAACTTTACGTCTGACTTCATAGCTCATGTAGCCAATATACACCTTACTTGGCAGTCTTGTTTCATCAAATTTTAACATTACTGACATCATATTTTTCGCCATTTCTATTAGCTTTCAATCTCCGCACCTCTGTCACTTTTGCTGCAGTTAAGTTCCTCATTATTTCATCAGTTGAGACAGCCATTGACATGCCCAGTATCACTCCTCTCATTGCCTTATTTCCTTCCAATACTGAACACTGCACATTTTTTCCTCCATCTTATTGGCTCTGATTGCTTTTCCTTGTTGAACACTTTTGTGAGCTTAATTGGGTTCCACTCACGAAATGATGCCCCTTCCTGAGTAGTTTAATGATTACACTCCTGTTCATTCCGGGATCGTTCATCCTCTTATTCATCAGCACTTGATAACGGTCTTGATTGAGTTTCTTTCCGTCTACGTTTGCTTCTTTGCAGTGGTTAGCACTGCGGCAGCACAGTTTACCCTTGGCCGGGGGATTGTGGGGATCGTGGGATCGTGGGTTCGATCCCAGCCCCCGACCAACAGTGATCTGTGTGGAGTTTGCATGTTCTCCCCGTGTTGCGTGGGTTTACTCCGGGATTTCTCCGGTTTCCTCCCACATGCCAAAAACATGCATGTTAGGTTAATTGGCTGTTCTAAATTGTCCCTAGATATTTGTTTCCTATAGGCCCTTAGAATAGAGGGTTAGTATTAATGAAAGCGCTTTGAGTGGTCTTTGTGACTAGAAAAGCGCTATATAAGTGCAGGTTAGTTAGTTAGTTAGTTAGTTCTTTTAGACTCCACCAAGCTCCAAACTTCCTCTTCCCCGCTTCCCACCTCCATTCCTCCTAGTTGAATTATATCCACTTCTTCTAGATTTTCAGGAGCTGTCCTCTTCCGCATCCACCTTGTCCCTATTCAGCAGTCCCACAGGTGTCGTCTGCATCAACTGTGGGACCTTATATAGACAGGAGTGTGCCTTTCCAAATCAACTGAATTTGGAGCAATCAACTGAATTTACCACAGGTGGACTCCAATTAAGCTGTAGTAACATCTCAAGGAAGATCAGTGGAAACAGAATGCACCTGAGCTTAATTTTGAACTTCATGGCAAATGCTGTGAATACTTAAGTACATGTGATTTTTTTTGTTTTTTATTTTTAATAAATTTGCAAAAATCTAAAAAAAAAACTTTTTTCACGTTCCCTCTGGTGTAATATTGCTTAAACACAATATGCCTATCTTATTTCCTCTTTTGTACAATTGTACAAGTAATCTCACATGAAAGCCAAAGATACAGTCTAGCTACGTTTTTCACTTGATGGGTGTTAATTTGGGAAAACTTGTTTAGTTTTGGGACTCAGATTCCTTGTTAGAACCAAATTCTCTGAACTGATATAAGCTCCAGTTGTGAATTCATGTATGTGACTGGATCTCAGCGGTAAGACTCACAAACCCAGATCTCACAGTCCTAGAGTTTCTGATGGACTGTCACGCCATAATGATTTTTCTCAACAGTTTCTTGTAGCAGTCTTTTCTTGTTCTCACACTTCATCTGTCAAGCCAAATGGCCAACATCCTTTTGGTGTTTAGTCTGCAGCACATTGGTATTTTGTCAGAAGTATAAAAACAAAGCGTTGCACCTATGTTTGAGTGTTTGGTACACGGCCTGCTGCAATTACAGTCTCATGTTTGTGTTCAGCATGGAAGTGAGGGCACTGAGAATTGGCTGGTATGTGTGCTGTTGAAAACTCGGATAGAAATAAATGTCTTGTTTTGTAAAATAGCCCCGCACCTGCAGCTGACCTCAGATGCCCTGTAATGTAGATTGCGCTTGGCCTTCCTGGGATGTTGTAAGCGATACAGTGTGATAAGTAAATGAGGCATCCATGGAGAGAGTGTGCTTGTGGTTTTCTCTCATCGCATGAAGGATTTGGTACGTCCCAGCTCATAAATCCCACCCATGCCTTCATGCTTTCATACCTCCTTATCTAAGGATCCATTGTTCTGCACACTGTTTTGAGGTATGTCTTTCGGTGAGTGGAATTCAAACAAAGTCATCTCTCACCAGAGCTTGTTGAAAAAAAAGAGTTCTCACTAACGAGCTCCGGTGGAAATACAGACAACCCCGGTGTCCCATTCTCTGTAGAGTTTGTTTTCTCTGAGGAGGTACACAGAAAGAGAAGTCGGACATCAGACATGTCTAACAAATTGCTTTGTTTGCTCAATTGATGCCCCTAGACAGGATATTTTGGAAACCCTTGTTGAAAGAGCTTTAGCAATGTGCCATGAAAGAGCTCTGCGGCAACCGTTGTCCTCTAAATGAGGTCTAAGAAGAAGTTTATCAATACAGATGCCTTTTTTTTTTTTTTTTTTTGCCCTATAGCTGTGAGCTCTGTGCCGCTTCCTTCGACTTTTGGAAAGTCTGAGGGCGCAGAACAAAAGTAGGGTGGGATACAGATATTCATTTTCCGACAGTACAGTCCCTTTCAGATGAAGTGAGGCAGAGTGGAAATGACGCAGATATCTAAAATACAGACCTCCAGGCAATAACACTGAATACCTCATCAAAATTCAATAAAACACGTTCTCTGAAGACGCTTCATCTCTGAGATGTATGAAATAGTGCTTATGTCAGTGTCATCTCCGTCAGCATTGGCCTTCCTGCCCCTCAACTCAGAACCAAGTGGCTTTCCTATTCATGTCTGAACTTACAGTGTGACCCTGATGCATACTTTAAAGGTTGTTTCGACCCAGCACTCAGCAGTAAATAATTAACACAGTTTGGATCCTAGCATGTTGAAGTCTTTTCTCTTCTCTGGTGACATGTATCTGAATCTAAATCTTTTCTATCATCTTTTATTCATTTAATTTCAGAGTGATGATATATTTTTCCAGTCATTTGTCTCCTATTGTTCCAGTATGCTGTGTCAGTTTTCATTTATACTTATTAATCAAAGGTAGATAGATGGTAATTATGTAGTTCTAAGATTCATATTTTCTTTCTTTTTCCCTTTTTAACTGATAACAAAACATTATAGTTGTCATGGTGTCAGATTTTCACCGCACAGTTATCATGGCAGGAAAATATCACAGTAAAGCATCACGGAGCAGTGAGTGCTGACAAACATAGTGATTTTTCTGATGAATGTTGTCAAATCAAGCATTTATCTCACAAAGCAGCAATTTTGCGATTGTTGGGTTTCGACAGGGTTCATAAAAGGTTGCAAAACAGTTCGCACACAGTTTTTAAGGTCACAAAACAGTTTTGTCGTAAAAGGTCTTAAACAGTTGCTAGTATTCACTACTTGGTGACCAAAAGAGAACTTTTGTGACACATTACAACCATTTGCAAACGCTTACAACTATTTTGCAAATGTTTGAAAAATACTTTCATGCAAAAATTTTGAACATGTTAGAAAGTTCTGAATGGATTTTGATGACATTTTCAGGAAAGGTGTGTAATGGCACGGGGAACAGATGATTAGATTTTGGTGGTGATCTGGATCACGATCTGGATCCAGGAATTTTTTGAAAATTATTTTTATATTAATATGGTGCTTTTCATGTACTGCCCCTTCAAGAAGTGTCCACTGAGTTATGTGCGTGCCCACCCCATAGGGCCACGCACCTATACAACCTGGAAGCCCAACGCTGCAGAAGAAGTAGAGGGCGTGTCCACCAAATGCATTTTTTCTGCTGTGGACGACTATTTTCTATTCATTCTCTATGTAGTCCAGCATTTACAGCACTGAGCTCTCTCGGCACTGAAACGCTTTGAGCAGTGGCCGCTTTTTGTCAGGGTGCTCAGGGCAGAGAAAAGTTAAATTTTTTCAGACTACAGCTGCGTTTGTCAATGTCAGACCTTTCTAAGCAGCCAATCAGAATTAAGGAAGGGTGGGACATAGGACGCCAGTACAGGAAGATGAGAACAACAGGATGGCAGGGGAGACGCTGAACTTTGCTGCATCAAACAACTCTGTACTTTTTGATCTGACACTAAAAGGATTTCATGATCAAAATTTGAAAGCAAACACTTGGAGGAAAGTGTCCACATCTGTCGGCGTGCCAGGTGAGTGTTTGTGCCTTTGTCATGGTCATATTTCTTACAAGTTTGTTGCAGTAGATAATATGGATACTATGTTAATTTGTTGTTGATAACTGCAAAAAAATGGAAATAGCTCCAATGTGATCATTTACCGACAGTCATTTATGAGTTTAGGAAACCGTGTGTTGAGCATATCTCAGCTTGAGTTTTACGAAAATAGATGTAAAAATAAAAGAAATTTTGACCATTGTCATTTAGAGACTGCTATTAAAAGATATGCATGTCTGACCATGGGAAAAGTGGAAGTGCTGAGATGTGAGTGACAAGCTGTTGCTAGGATACAGGGCACAGACTTTTTTTCCAGAGCGCAGTGCATGTGCACTTCCGGAAAAAAAAAAAGAGGTTCAACCCTTTCAAAGTCCCAGAAAAAGAAGTTCAGGGCAGTCAGGCGACAAAAAATGTGTTTGGTGGACACGCAGCTTTAAATGGCTTGGAATTGCCCAGTACTGGGCAATGTTTAATTTTTTTGTTTGTGAAATCAGAATAGGCCTGTTCTATTATGCTCATTTACTACACACCACAGTGATTTGATACCTCACTATTGTGTAATAATTTACTTGTCAGTAAACTGTAAGGGAGAAGAGAGGAGGAAAAAAAACGAAAACTGACCTGAAAGATTCAATAAAACATGATGTTGATTTAAGGTGGAATTGCCCAACCCCAATGTATGGCCAATACAATTATGACAGTCTTGTTATTATTATAACTAGTGCATACCTGTGCATGCCCATAGAAACCAAGTATAAGCAAGTATTTCTGCATGCATGTAGAAAGCAGGTGTAAGCAAGTGCGTCATGACTCGTTCAGTGATGCCTGCCTTTGATCTTTGATGATGTTATAGTGAGTCCTGTGATCTTTGATGATGTCATTGATGCCTCCCTTTGATCTTTGATGTTTTCATACACCATAGGCTGATGGCATAGTGAGTCCTATGATGCCTGCATTTGATCTTTGATGATGTCATAGCGAGTCTTATGTTTGCTGATGTCATAGCGAGTCCTTTGGTCGTGAGTGATGCCTGTGTTTGATCTTTGATGTCCTATGATCACGAGTGATTAGATGATGGCATAGCGAGTCCTATGACCATGAGTGATGCCTGCCTTTGATCTTTGATGTCCTATGAACGAGAATGAGCGTGAGTGATGCCTGCCTTTGATCACACACAGACACACACTGATTTTCTTGACTCACTCTATAGTGTAGAGTATAGAGTATAGAGTCTATACTATGGTGTCTATATGACGTCTTGAATCACTCTATACTATGGTGTCTATATGACGTCATATAGACATCATGTAGAGATCATAGGAACATCATAGGCGATCCTATATCTTTTAGCGAGTCCTATGGCCGTGACACACAGACAGACAAGAGATTTCTGGAATTAGCGATGTAGTCATATAGTCATATTGTTTTTGCTGCCATTTCTCTTCTTCTTTTAGATTTGATTGGCGATTGGCAACCAGCTTACAGGTGCATTACCGCCACATCATCACTCTATATATAATTCAAGAAATCTCTGTGTCTCTGTCATTTCTGTCTGTTAGCAGGGTCACGCAAAAACTCCTAGATGGATTTGTCCAGGGTGGACCCTGCCTCTCGCCCAAAGATGCTGGGATAGGCTCCAGCCCCCCCACGACCCGAAAAGGATTAAGCGGAAGAAGATGGATGGATGGATGGATGGATTTGGATGACATCACCAGAGGTGGCTCTTGGCCCAGAGATGAACTCATTAGATGTTGGAGGTGATCCGTGAGTGCATACCTCCGCCAAGGCCCTATCTCGCAATGTACAGAGGGATGGTGGTATGGACAGACAAAGGGACTAAGGGGAGGACAAAGGGGGAGAGGGACGGAGCCTTGGTGGAAGTATGCGCTCTCTGATTGCCCTCTAGTTATCCATCCATCCATCCATCTTCTTCCACCACTTAATCCTTTTTGGGTCGCGGGGGGGGGGGGTTGGGGGGGGCTGGAGCCTATCCCAGCATCTTTGGGCGAGAGGCAGGGTACACCCTAGATAGAAGATCGCCAGTCCATCGCAGTGCCTTCTAGTTATGTATAATTTTATAAATGTTACGTTAACACTTTAATTAATCAAGAAATTGTGGATCTATTTTTGAGCAAACCTTTATTAAAAAAGGTTTAAAATCCAGCTTTGCACTTTATTCCCAGTAGGCAATCACATTTGTTCCAAATAGAAGTAATGTATTTGAAACAATTCCTTGTCTTTTGTAATTAAAAGTGAAAATAAAAATAATTGATTGAAGTCAAAAATCAAATGTGGCATGAAAAAAATAATGGACTATTTTTACGCAATGTCATCCACCCCTAGCTTACACCTTTATTGTAATGAATATGCATAGTGGGGTGTTTTTGCTCCTGTACTCAAAAGTACTGGTGGAGACCATGCAAATACGTTTACCACACACAAAGCTTCTTCTTCTTCTTCTCTCAGTTACTGGCGGTAGGGAATGGGATTTAACTGGAATTCTGGGAACAGATGGAGATGGAGAGGCAATAATAATCACGAGAAAGGCTCTTTTCTCTTTTTTAAATAACACAGGATAAAGTCATAGAATTTAGGGGTCGGGCTCAGATGACATAATGTTACACACTCTTGTACAGTTAGTGGCGGTGTGCACCTTTCAGTTTGCTATCTGCCAGTAACTGAGAGAAATTGTTACTGGCGGATAGCAAATAACTGAAAGGTGCATACCGCCACCTACTGTACAAGAGTGTGTAACATTATGTCATCTGAGCCCGACCCCTAAATTCTATGACTTAATCCTGTGTTATTTAAAAAAGAGAAGAGCCCTCCTCCTGATTCTTATTGCCTCTCCATCTGTTCCCAGAATCCCAGTTAAATCCCATTCCCTACCGGCTTCTCAAACTTCATTTTCCATTATCTGTCTTTCATTTCCGTATTTGTGACAGTGTAATAAGATGTGCTCGACATTTTCTTTTAATCCACATTCTCTACATTTGTCACTTTCGCTTTTCCCCATGGTGAATAAAGTGCCATTTAAACGTGTGTGATCCAGTCTGAGTCTTGCTGGTCAAAACGTCACAAAGCTATGAGGAAGACGTCGTCACAAAGCCACAAAGATATGAGGATTACATCAGAAAGCTATGAGGACGATGTCACAAATCTATGAGGAAATCGTCACAAAGCTATGAGGAAAACGTCACAGAGCAATACGATAAGAGGAAAACGTCACAAAGCTAAGAGGAAGACATCACAATGCTAAGAGGAAAACGTCACAAAGCTAGAAGGAAAACATCACAAAGCTATGAGGAAAACATAATCAAGTCAGTGGCGGTCACGCACCTTTGAGCTGATTGCCAACCGCCAATCAAATCTAACAGAAGAAGAAGAAGAAGAAGAAGAGTGGTGACATGCTTGCTTACTAAACCTGCATTACTGAATGAATGGTGATGTGCTTGCTTACACCTACTTTCCACGGGCATGCAGAAATACTTGCTTATACTTGGTTTCTACGGGTATGCACGGGCATGCCCAGGTGTGCACTAGTTTTTTAAATCACAACTTAGCTTGGTGAAAATGTCGTGAACACACGACCGTATGTGCAAGAATGCTGTCGGGGCTGATGCCTTTCCTTCTGACCGCTGCAATCTATTCCATCCCACACCTCTTTTTTTTAGCACGGGTCACATTTTGCTCTGAAACACTTCACTCACTGGAATAAATCACATCAAACTGGTAATAAAATACACGTCCCTCCAAGCTTTGGCTGTTAAATATTGATCATGAGGTACTTTTAATCCGATTGTGATCGGCTGAGATCTAGAAGAAGAAGCGTGATATAAAGAAGTATGTGGCGGTAATGCACCTGTAAGCTCGTTGCCGACTGCCAATCAAATCTAAAAGACGAAGAAGAAGATTGTGATCGGCTGGTGAGAAAGAGGTGGAGTAAGGGGTCTCTGCAGAACGCTGCCGCAGCACATAGAGTCATAGACATATCTACTTGAAGAGGTGTGCAGCTGATGAGCGCTGCAGCACTTGGAAAGTTGAACTTTTTTCAGCTTTCAGCACCATGAACACAGCGCTGACTGCTGGGTGTTTTTGCGCTGAGGGCACCGAGTACAGTAAACGCTGGACGACAGAAAATGAACAGAAAAGAGCCGCCCACAGCAGAAAAAAAACAATGGCTTTCCTTCTGACCGCCACAATCCATTCCACCCGACGCCTCTGTGTTAGCTCAGAGACCCGATTCTGTCCACTTTTTTTCCAAGTTGGGAATTTAAAAAAGCGTACACCGTTATTAAGCTTTTTCCCATGCTAATCGTGAGAGCGGTTGCTAAATTTAATAACACAGCAAAACCTCCCCATTCTAACGATATGTGGATGAATAATAAACAGACTGAAGCAACGTTGACTAAACGAAGAGAGACATTTCGGCTTTCCCACACTTCCTTGCAGTTTTTCTGTCGGGTGACGTCACGCGCCCATTCCCTATATGAAAATCTACAGACACTTTCTATTGGAGATCAAAATATGTCTCAAATATTGTCTGAGAATGTCTAGATTGCTTACCTTCAGTGGAAATTGCTAAAATTCACAGATTTAGTGAGACTGACCAGCAGTTGAACCTGTTATCCACTTCTCTTGTGTCAGCATAGCCCCTGGCTACTGCCTGTCTTCAGTGATACATGGGGAGGAGGGAGGGCAGAGGGACCACAATACCCACTCAGGGACGAGCTGTCAGAAGTCCTGAAACATTATCCCCTCCTTACTAAAAGCATGCCGTGCTTTTAACGGTATTGTATCACTTGGATTCAGCACGCAGGTTGTTTGGGGAGAATTTTTCTGAGAAATTACTTCATCTAATAAAGAGTGGAAGTCCGAGTTAAGCACACGTTAGGTGGTGGGTTTAACTTTTAAGACTCCCATAGCTGCCTGGTTGTTATAGCAGCAATGATACTGCCCTCAAGTGGATGCTGTACCTGTTAGTACTGCAGCACCTTCATGATGCAGTAATGGACAGTAAAATGTTAGGATGATGATTAAAAGAGGCGATTCAAAACTCTCCAAATGTTCTTGGCCTCTTTTATTGTGGTAGCCAGTGTGGCTCTAAATACTCTTTCCAGCTCTCTTGGCTCGGGCTCAGTGCCAGGCTTTTCCAGGAGCTGTTTTTCTATTAACACCCAGAGTTTGGCGTTTGATGAAGGGGAGCAAAAGTGGGAGCCCTCAGCGGCAGTCCCGAGGGCAGGGCAAACTTCAGAGAGTGACAGAGATGTGCAAATTGTCACTGCTTAAAGGTCCTAATTGCCTAAAACCTTTCTTCTTCTTGTTCTTCTTTTCATCAAAGCCGGGCCCTCCCTGTGTGGCAGAAGCGCCGCAGCACGCTCCTCTTAGACGGAAAGGTTGATTGCATCTCTGGCATTTAGGAGTAGAGAGTTTGGGGATTGCTTATTGTGTGGTCTGCCGCTGTGTTTCAAAGACCTGTCACCTCATGACTTGTCAGAAAGCCCCCCCCCCCCCTTTAAACGGTAAGCAAAAATAGAAGCTAATAATGATTGAAGTCGCTTTCCATAAACTTGTGGTCAGAGTGTGGAATAACAGAGCTGTTTCATGTGTTGCATTTGAATGAATGAATGAATGAATGAATGAATTTATTTCGGATAGTACATTACAGGTTAAAAGAAACTGTATAATATAACAACAAGGTCAAATTAGACAAAGACTCCTTCTACTATACAATTCCACGTGAGTTATCCGAAATGGGTGATGGCTGAAGCCGCAGCTTATATTGCCCACCCATATTCCATCCAAGAATTCAAAGGAGAAAAAAGAGAAAACAAGACAAGAGCAATTACAATTTAAAACAAGGCTAAGACAAAATATGACTGAGAGAAAAAGAAAACTGAGCTAGTCTAAGTTAAGCGGTTACTATTCAAAAACAAATCTAAGACATAGTGTCACAGAGAAAAAAGAAAAACTAAGCTATAACACAACACAGGCTGGAAATGTCAATCCTTATGTGAGTTTACATGTCGTCTTGTAAATATGTTTGGAGTATTTCTTCCTTTAGTTTTTGTTTAAATTGTCCAAGCTTTGTACATGATTTTAATTCAGGTCCAAAATCGTTCCATAATCTGACACCTTGCACTGAAATACAGTGTTGCTTGGTGGTTGTTCTCACTGTAGGCTTTTGAAATATACATGTTCCTCTGAAGTGATATTGTTTCTCCCTTGTTTGGAACAACTTTTGGATATTTGCGGGCAGTGATAGATTCTTCACTTTGAACATTATTATTGCGGTTTTAAAGTCGATCAGATCTTTCAACTTGAGAGTTTTTTGTTTAAGAAAAAGTGGGTTTGTTGGTTCCCTGTAAGCTGCTTTGTTGATTATTCTAATAGCTCTCTTTTGAAGCATAGAGAGTGGATATATGTTTGTTTTATATGTATTTCCCCATACTTCATTACAATATGTCATGTATGGGAGTATTAATGAATGATACAAGGTGTATAGTGTGGGTTGATTCAGCAAATTTTTCACTCTGTGTAATATTGCAATTGATTTGGATACTTTACCTTTTATATAATTAATATGTGGCTTCCAACACAGTTTGTTATCAATTATTACTCCAAGGAATTTAGTTTCGGATACCCTTTCAATCTCCACACCATTTACACTGAGTTTGGGTACTGGGTAGTTGTGATGGTTGTTAAAGACTATAAATTTTGTCTTGCTTAAATTGAGCGTTAATTTGTTTGAATCAAACCACAGTTTCAGCTTTCCTAATTCCTTTCCGAGTGTATCCAGAAGTTGTTCCAAGTTGTTTCCACTGCATAGCAGGTTAGTGTCATCAGCAAACAATATTAAGTCCATTTTTTCTGAAACTTTACATATATCATTTATATACATATTGAATAATAATGGTCCCAAAACTGAACCCTGTGGGACTCCACAGGTGACCTTCAGTAGCTCTGAGTTTTTGTTGTTAACACATACAAACTGATATCTATTCTTTAAGTAACTTCTTAACCAGGACAGTGCTACCCCTCTGATACCACAATTTTGTAGTTTCTTTAATAATAGATTGTGATCTACTGTATCAAATGCTTTTTTAAGATCCAGGAATACTCCAACTGAATACTCTTTATTTTCAATGGCTGTTGATATTTTTTCTGTAAATTCCATTAAGGCATATGCTGTTGTCCTTTTGTGTCTGAACCCATATTGCTGCTCACACAATAAATCATTCTTCAGTATGAAGTTGTCAATTCTCTCATAGAATATTTTTTCAAGTATCTTGGAAAATTGCGGTAATAGTGAAATTGGTCTGTAGTTGGAGAGTTCCCCTCTGTCGCCTGTCTTGTAAATCGGAATTACTTTAGCTATTTTCATTGCATTGGGAAATATACCTGATTGGAGAGACAGGTTACAGATATACGTCAGTGGTTTCACTATGCATTCGATAACAGTTTTGACTAGTAGCATATCAATACCATCGCAGTCAGTAGATGTTTTACTTTTGAACGATTTAACAATTTCAATGACCTCTCTTTCGTCTGTGTTCTTTATGAAGATAGTGTCTTTTACAGCAGTGTTATTGCATATTGAATCACCTGTTGGCACCGTAGTGGGTATTTCTCGGGCCAGTTTAGGTCCAATGTTAACAAAAAAATTATTAAATTCATCTGCAGGTGAAGCTATATTCACATTCGGAGTCGATTTATTATTTTTTGAAGTGTTAGTTGGGTAGCTGGTATTTCTGCTTTTATTTCCAAGGATACTGTTGATTATTGTCCATGTATTTTTAATATTGTCTTTGTTTTTTTCCAGTTCTTTACTGTAATAGTCTCTTTTACTACATCTTATTATATATGTTAACTTATTTTTGTATGTTTTATACCGCTGCTCTGCTTCTTTTGTCCTTTTCTTTATGAAAGCTTTATATAATGAATTTTTCTTTTTACACGCCTTTTGTAGTCCTTTGGTTAGCCATGGTTTGTCAGTAAATTTGTGTTTAAGCTTTTTTTTAACTAATGGGCAGTTTTTTTCATAAAGAGTGGTTACAATGTTTGTAAATGTGTCATAGGCTTCATTTACATCTGATACATAGACTTCTGTCCAGTCTTGCTTCAGCAAGTCCTCTTTAAAAGAACTGATTGCGTTTGGTGATTTGTGTCTGAACGATTTTGAGATTTTTTCTGGGTTGGGCCCCGTGTGGCCATGGATAAGTGCAAAGATTGGCAAGTGGTCGCTTATATCATTTATCAATAATCCACTTTCTATTTTCTTGTCGAGAACATTGACAAACAGGTTGTCAATAAGTGTAGCAGAGTGAACTGTGATTCTACTGGGATGTGTTATTGTGGGATATAGACTCATGCTGTACATAGAGTTCATGAACTCTGTAACTACATTTTGTTGATGTGGATTAAGTAGGTCAATATTGAAATCTCCACAAATTGCTACCATTTTCTTACTAGTAATATTATTGTACAGCTCGACTAATTTATCTCTGAATGTCTCAATGCAAGTTCCCGGCGTTCTGTATATGCAGCTTATGATTAGATTTTTTGTTTTGTCTAGGTCAATCTCAACAGTAACACATTTGTACACATGGGAGTGATTGCAAACATTCTGCTCGTCATTGAGGAATAGTCACGGGATTAAACTGTAAAGCGCGCTGTTTTTGGATCAAAACAA
This sequence comes from Pholidichthys leucotaenia, assembly GCA_020510985.1. Lineage (NCBI taxonomy): Eukaryota > Metazoa > Chordata > Actinopteri > Cichliformes > Pholidichthyidae > Pholidichthys > Pholidichthys leucotaenia. The sequence goes on along the minus strand of CM035849.1, from coordinate 68,279,330 downwards.
TCTTTTAAAATTATTTTCCAACATAAAATCGCTGTTGAACCTAAGATCGAAGTTTTTGTTGACATGACAACAAAATCAAATTAAATTTTAAATCGTTCAGTGCTCCCTCCATCTGTGACTTGAATCCACTGGTATTTTCCCCTTCATGCCGGTTCATATATTGTTTGCTGGCAGAGACCGTTTTTAAATATAAAACCTGTCAAGAGAAAGTACATAAATGCCATCCAGGCCACCGTGGAATTGGATGTGTCAGTAATGTGTGTACCAGACACTCTTTTTCTTTTTTTGTCTGTGGAAAAAGTGTTTAATTTCAAAATGTGAGTGTCTCACTTAAGCATTTAATGTGGGACACACTAGCAACGATAGTCACTCCTCTAATGTGAATAAATGATGATCCTTTTGGCTGAGGGATCCTTCGGGTGAAGATTTGTGGCAGTTAATCATCGTGAATTGGAAAGAGAGGTTCCCTGTCGACTAATAAGAGTAGAAATGAGTCTCATAAAAACCAGCACTTTTAAAATAAAATATAATTCCCGCCGGCTGATTCCACTTGGAATTTGCCACATGAGAACCTTTGGTGTTTGGAATATTTGAAGATTAATTCCATGTTCTAAACAGGTGAGTTGTAGGGATGAGAGATGATAAAATGTTACATCCAACACGTGACAATTATACACCTTTTACACAGGGGTGGAGATTATTGAGAGATCGCTAAGTGATGACAAAATGACCAGATGTCCAAATGATCTTTCAATGATCTCTCAGTGATTGCCAAGCTCTCTCAATGATCTTCACTGATCTCCATTGTCCTCAAAGCTTTGATTCATTCCAAAACAACAGGTTTGGAGTTGTGGATCTGGAAGAAGGCAAACCTTGTCCAGATGCCAGGTTTGGATTACTTAGTTTGCTCTCTCAAGAGAGCAGTTAGCCCCCAAACAATGACAACACAGTAATCCTTCGTGATGAGCTGCACGAGGTTATGCCCTTTATGTCAGGAGTGCCAAGATCAACTCCAACACAGTGGCTTCCTCTGATGAGCGGGATAGCTCTACCATAATTGCACAGGGAGGCAGCCACCCAGAAAATACACTGACGAATCAGTGCAGATGCGGCTCCAACTCCGATTAAGAACCACATTACAGAATGCCCCAATAGCCAGCAGACTGAAGTCTCACAAACCATTTTACAAATCTAAAAAATAAAACTTCAATATGGTGGCGGAGTGGTTAGCACTGCGGTAGCACAGCAACTCACCCTTGGCTGGGGGATCCTGGGTTCGATCCCAGCCTCTGACCAACAGTGATCTGTGTGTAGTTTTGCATGTTCTCCCCGTGTCTGCGTGGGTTTACTCCGGTATTTCTCCGGTTTCCTCCCACATGCCAAAAAACATGCAAGTTAGGTTAATTGGAGACTAAAGTGGCCCCAGGTGTGAATGTGTGTGCGAATGTTGAAAGGGTTGGGTGCCACACCAGTGGCTGTCTCATCCACTCATGTGGATGTCCTGTAATTTCCCCATTGTGGGACTAATAAAGGAATCTAAAAAAAATCTAAATGTGGCAAAAGGAGTGGGGTGCAGACATGCCGAACGGAGGGGTTGTGGTGGATGACCCAATACAGAAGCTTCCAGGATTTGACATACTGAACCATAGACAGTGGACCATAGTAAACAGAATAAGATGCTGACAGGGCAGAACAGCTGTGAACCTATATCGATGGAGGATCATAAACTCACCCATTTTCAAGACACAGACCACATAGTACTGCATTGCTCAATCACAAAGACAGCAGGAGGCTACGAGATGGTGCACAAGTGTGGTGAGGCTTTCACTGCCTGGGACAGCTATTCCAAAACAATCTCTCACTGGGCCCTCAATGACCTCATTGATCTCCCAATGATCTCTCAGTAATCTTTCAATGAACTATTGGTCTTTCATCAAAAGCTCAACAATCCCTCACTGATCTCTCAGCCATCCCTCCCTTTGGGGTGGAAAAATTTGGCCTTAAGTGAAAGATCGTCGAGAGAGCATTGGGATATTCATGAGCTTGTTGAGAGCTCCTTGAGCTCTCCTTGACCACTTAACAATCTTAACTGGCCTTAAAACAACCATAGCCATTGTCAACAAATATTTTTTCTTTGTACAGTGAAATCTTTGTATCAGTTTTTTGTGAATTTGTAATAATGATAGCTGCAACTTTGTATGAAAAAGTCTCCAATATACAAGAGAAAAAAAATTGCATTTATGTGGAAAAATGCCAAAAAGTCTCTAATTTCCAAGAAAAAAGGCAAAGTTTCGAGAAAAAAAATCTTAAAATTATGACAAAGCTGCACATCTTTTTTTCTGGTTCCGGTTCCGCCGAACCGGCGGCGCCACACGAGTTGGCTGCCATTTGCAACTGCCCTTTTCTTATCTTCCTTCTTCTTTCTACACCTTTCACTCTATATATATATATCACGGACACACAGATCGCCCCAAGGGTCTCCCGAGTTGGCGGACCGAGCCACTGTTTGCAGCGGGGGACGATACATCAGGGAAGAGCTGGCTAGCTAGCTTCAACCGCCACCCCGGTGCTAACGGAGAAGCTCGACATGCCGAGGAACTGTGGCGAAAACGACGCAGGTGCCGGGCTGGAGTTTACGCGGCGTGCAAGAAATATAAGACAGAATAATAAAGAGCGATGGCAAGAACCAAGCAGACCGCCCGTAAATCTACTGGAGGAAAAAGCCCCCCAGGAAGCAGCTAGCCACCAAGGCTGCTCGAAAAAGCGCTCTGGCCACCGGCGGAGTGAAGAAGCCTCACCGTTACAGGCCTGGTACCGTGGCTCTGAGAGAGATCCGTCGCTACCAGAAATCCACGGAGCTGCTCATCCGTAGGCTGCCCTTCCAGCGCCTGGTGAGGGAGATCGCTCAGGACTTCAAGACCGACCTGCGCTTCCAGAGCTCCGCCGTCATGGCTCGGCAGGAGGCCAGCGAGGCCTACCTGGTGGGTCTCTTCCTGGACACCAATCTGTGCGCCATCCACGCCAAGAGGGTCACCACCATCATGCCCAAAGACATCCAGCTGGCCCGCCACACCCGCGGAGGGAGAGAGAGCTTAGACTTTCTGCTGCACATTCACCAACCACAATGCTCCGCACTGTGTGTCTATATATATATATATATATATATATATATATATTTATAGTAATATGTACATATGTATAATAGCTGTTCTTGTTTTTTTCTTGCCTTCTGATTGTTGCTCTGAGTGTTGCTATCCCTGTGCTGTTGCAATCCCGGAATTTCCCCATTGTGGGACTAATAAAGGCTTATCTTATCTTATTTATGAGAACAAAATTACAATAATTGAAAAGAAACAAGATCCAAAATATAAGAAAAGGTCTCCAGTTAACAAAATTATACAGATTTATGAAGGAAGATATCTTAAAACCAACAGTAGTGATCTGTTGACTGGTTTCTTTTAGTATGCCACAACTATGGCCTACCAAGATGAAGCCAAGGAGGAATTCAACAAACAACTAGACATCAAATTTGTACCTACTGTAACTCTGGCAAGCTCTTCCTACTAGGTGATTTCAGTGCTTGTGCTGGGCCAGACTACATAGCATGGAGGACAGTCATCTGTCATCATGGAGTAAGGAAGGAAAATTCAAATAGCACGCTCTTGCTTACCCTCTGTGCTGAGCAGTGTTGGGCTGAGCTTTGTTGGAGCTGAAGATTGCCATAAAGCTCAACCGCACTTTAGTTTGCAACCCACCAATATGCTTCTGTCTTTAACCGCAACAAAGGAAAAATAATCTGTCTATTTCCACAAATTGTAGCGTCATCTTTTCCTCTGCTCAGTTATTAAGACTCACAGGCTTTCTGCAACAGGTTATGTCAACTGACGGCTGCGTCAGCTATGTAGGGTCAGTTTGTATATTCATTTATTTGCACTAAAATTATCTATCTATAAATGCATGAAATCTCTGTGTGTCTGTCAGTGTGTGTGTCTGTGTGTGTGTTCTTCAGATATCTCTCAAACCGTTCATCAGACTGGCCTCAGATTTTATAAGTGCTTTCAAAGATTCAATTCAAAGATTTTTATTTGTCAATGCTACTATACGTACAGGACATACAGGAGAACTGAAATGGTGTTTCTCTCTCTCTTCAGTGGTGTGCACAATATAAAAAAAGAAAAAGGAATAAGGCTGGAAAAACAACAGCAGTCTATGTACAGTAATGCTACCCGTAGTGCAAATGGCAACAAAAGATGTTGCTCTACATAAAGATAGCCTGGGCTATAAGAAGATTGCCAACACCCTGAAACTGAGCTGCAGCACGGTGGCCAAGACCATACAGTGGTTTAACAGGACAGGTTCCACTCAGAACAGGCCTCGCCATGGTCGACCAAAGAAGTTGAGTGCACGTGCTCAGCATCATATCCAAAGATTGTCTTTTGAAAATAGACATATGAGTGCTGCCAGCATTGCTGCAGAGGTTGAAGGGATGGGGATGGGTCAGCCTGTCAGTGCTCAGCAGCGTTGGGCGTTACTAAAAAACAGTAACTAGATACAGTTACTAGTTACTTCTTTTCAAAAGTAACTGAGTTACTTTTGAAATACTGCATGATTAAAGTAAGTAGTTACTTGGAAAAGTAACTTTCACGTTACTTTTAAATGCATACTTAAATCATCTTGCACACATAGCAAGATCAAGGGCCCCTTGTTCTCATCAGAAAAAAGAAGAAAAAGAAAACTGATGAGAAAAAAGTCTCATCTTACAGAGAAAAAATGTCTGATTTCCATAAACTATTGTAATCAGTAGAAAGTCAGAAATTTACTAGGAATAAAGCTGTAAATTCACAGAGAAAACTTTGGACCCCCTGGTGGGCCATTTTTGGCCCGCGAGCCATATGTTTGACACCTGTGGACCAGCCCATTAAAAACACATACTGTATTTAGAGGATTTACTTCCATGAAATAATTGCATATCACAACAGCATGTAAATGAATGCGATAACATAAAACAGAAAGCACAGATAAATGAAAGTTTACCACTTACAAGAAGCTGAAATCAGTCACTTTTTCTTTGTGCGTAAGAAAAATAAATGCATTTAATGTGGATATTAAATGCAAGCTTCCTGCTCTAAAAATACTCATGTTTAACCACAGAGGCAAGAGCTGTTAGGGGCTACACACCGCTGGGACAACAGGTGATCAGGGCTCGATATGAGAAGCTGCCACCAGGTTGCGTGTGAACTGGGGCAGGACAGGAAACCGACCCGCAGAGACTGACGGCTGCACCAGCTATGGTAGAGTCAGTTTATTTGCGCTAAAATATCTTATCCATATTAATAACGCGAGTAATATTCTGATCAGATTTCAGTAACTGTAATGCATTACTGAATTTTTAAACAGTAATTTCATTACACAGCACGTTACTGCAAAAGTAGTGGCGTTACAGTAATGCGTTACTTTGTAATGCGTTACTCCCAACACTGGTGCTCAGACCATACGCCGCACACTGCATCAAATTGGTCTGCATGGTGGTCGTCCCAGAAGGAAACCCCGTTTAAAGATGATGCACAAGAAAGCCCGCAAACAGTTTGCTGAAGACAAGCAGACGAAGGACATGGATAACTGGAACCATGTCCTGTGGTCTGATGAGACCAAGATAAACTTATTTGATTTGGATGGTGTCAAGCGTGTGTGGTGGCAACCAGATGAGGAGTACAAATACAAGTGTGTCTTACCTACAGTCAAGCATGGTGGTGGGAGTGTCATGGTTTGGGGCTGCATGAGTGCTGCTGGCACTAGGGAGCTACAGTTCATTGAAGGAACCATGAATGCCAACATATACTGTGACATACTGAAGCAGAGCCTGATCCCCTCCCTTAGGAAACTGGGCCGCAGGGCAGTATTCCAACATGATAATGACCCCAAACACACCTCCAAGACAACCACTGCTTTGCTAAAGAAACTCAGGGTAAAGGTGATGGACTGGCCAAGTATGTCTCCAGAACTAAACCTTATTGAGCATCTGTGGGGCATCCTCAAACGGAGGGCAAGGTCTCAAACACCATGATGGCATCATGGAGGAGTGGAAGAGGATTCCAGTGGCAACCTGTGAAGCTCTAGTGAACCCCATGCCCAAGAGAGTTAAGGCAGTGCTGGGAAATAATGGTGGTCACACAAAATATTAAGGTAAGATAAGATAAGATAAGCCTTTATTAGTCCCACAATGGGGAAATTCCAGGATTGCAACAGCACAGGGATAGCAACAATCAGAAGGCAAGAAAAAAAAGCAAGAGCAGCTAGTATACATATGTACATATTACTATATATATATATATATATATATATATATATATATATATATATATATATACACACAGTGCAGAGCATTGTAGCTGGATGGAATAAATATATGAGTATATAAACACACAGTGCGGAGCATTGTAGCTAGATGGAATAAATATGTAGATATATAAACACCCACAGTATGGAGCATTGCAGCTAGGTGGAATAAATATGTAAATATATAAACACACAGTGCGGAGCAATGTAGCTAGATGGAATAATATGTAGATATATAAACACACAGTGCGGAGCATTGTAGCTAGATGGAATAAATATACACCCAGTGCGGAGCATTGTAGCTAGATGGAATAAATATGTAAATATACGTATAAACACACACAGTGCAGAGCATTGTTGCTAGATGGGATGAAACAGCACAACCGTCTACTTAGTTATCCTACATGGTATGATTATGTGCCCATACATATTCTCACCCTCCATAGCGACCGGTATTTTCCTAGTTGTATGCCGGAGGGGACCATTGTGACCATATTCACTGTTTAGGCACAGTTTGGACATTTTCACTAGGGGTGTACTCACTTTTTTTGCTAGCGGTTTAGACATTAATGGCTGTGCGTTGAGTTATTCTGAGGGGACAGCAAATTTACACAGTTATACAAGCTGTACACTGACTACATTGTATCAAAGTGTCATATCTTCAGTTTTCTCCCATGAAAAGATATGATATTTACAAAAATGTGAGGGGTGTACTCACTTTTGTGAGAAACTGAATATACAGAAAAGTAGAGCAGTAATACTCATAGTACCAAGTTCAATGCGGTAGTGTAGGTGCAGACAGTGACAGATGAGACTGCACATGATCAGTGGCCACGGTTACATGGGCAAAATTTCTTCAATCTGATTACAATTCAGATCAGAATTTTACTGTTTACATGGATCCTGAAAAAGCTGATCTGATTAGGATGTGCATTTCCATGTGTCACACGTTTGAACGGAATAAATCATTTTGACATGCGCACGTCGACATTTCGACATTCCGAAAATAGTAGAAGAAAAGAAGCAACTTCCGGTGTTAGCAAGCCCCGCTTCGTGTCGAAACTGACCTGTATTGTGTTATTCAGACTGTACTTTTGCTTCTGCTGGTCTCTGTAATGAAGCTACAAGTATATACTTCTGCATATGATGAACAGAGGGAGACAGCAGGACGATACAGACCAGTTTTGTTTTACTCCCGCTATGTTTTCCGCTAGCTGCTGCTAAGGCGGAAATACGTCACGTCGACGTGCGGCTGGTGTACGGACATGCACAGTAAACTTATTTTCTGCCCTACGTTCAGAGTAAGTGTTTTCATCCGCGCCATTCTGATTAACAATCGGCATAACCCACCCCTCTCAATCGGAATGAAATTTTGATCCGAATGAGCGTGATCGGGTCAGAATATTCAGATTGCCGTGTTTACTTGAAGCATTTTTATTCTGATGAGGCTTTTAATCCGGTTACTTGTGTCCATGTAAACATAGCCAGTATTGCAATAACAGACAACTGCAAATTTGTGCAAATGGTTGCATTAAAGTGCAGAGACATACAGCAGCAAATGTATTGCTGGTGGTGTGCTAGTCTTTCTGTGCCAACAGCTATTTATTGTGCGGGTTAGTGCATTAAGGGGTGGGGGGTGGACAGAGTTCAGGGTCCTGATGGCCTGATGAACAAAGCTGTTTAGCAGTCTTGTGGTATGGGTCTGGAGGCTCTGGTACCTTTTCCCTGAAGGCAAGGGGCTAAAGAGGGAGTGTGAGGGGTGTGAGGTGTCGCCTGCAATGTTGATGGCTCGGCGGGTGAGGTAGATGTCTGAGAGGGGGGGCAGGGGGCACCAATGATGTTGCTGGCTGCTTTCACTGTGCATTGCAGTGTCTTCCAGAAGGAAGCGGTGCAGCTTCCATACCACACCGTGATGTAGGTGGTGAGGATGCTCTCAGTGGTGCCCTGGTAGAATGAGCACATGATGGGGGGTGGGACTCGTGCTCTCCTCAGTTTGCAGAGGAAATGGAGGTGAGTTTGAGCCTTCTTGGCCAGTGATGTGGTGTTGTTGGACCGGGAGAGGTCCTCAGAGATGTGCACCCCCAGGAACTTGGTGCTGCTCACCCTCTCCACAGCTGCTCCATCAATGATCAGAGGGGGATGCTGTGTGTGTCCCCTCCTGAAGTCAACCACAATCTCCTTGGTTTTTCCCACGTTCGCTAAGAGGTTATTGTCTGTACACCACTGGACCAGTTGGCTCACCTCATTTCTGAAGTTGGCCTCCTTATTGTTGGTGATGAAGCCCACCACTATCATGTCATCCGCAAACTTGATGATGTGGCTGGTGTTGTAGGCTGTTGTTTGCTGACGTTACGAGGGTGTGCATCCCCGAGTTTGGTGTTGCTCAGTGAAAATATGTAATTTTTATCAATAAAAGCTTAGCCACCGCCTTATAGAAGTGTGGGCGGGGCTTCGGATTGACTCCTTGGATAATACGGCATCACGACCATTCACCAGAGTGCTCCACAAACAAAACAAGAAAGTGAAAAGGGACAAATTTGACCAGAAAAACAGAATACTGGCAATTTAATGCTTAAAAACTATACTATAATATTGCTGTGATTGCATAGCTCTAAAGGATAGTTCAGCATATTGATGGCTGAAATGCAAAACCTATCTGCAGGATTTTCTGATTTGCGGATTTCACTTTGGATGATGAGAACAAGGAAGGCTGCTCATATCTATCTGCAAGACTGTCCCGCCCTTTATAGCATAGCATTCTGGAAAAAAAACAAAAGTTTTTTTTTTTTTTAGTTTTCTCAAAAAAGTGTATTTTTCAGATAGGTTTTGTGTTTCGGCCATCGATATGTGGAGAACACTTGGTGCACGCGGGGACGGGGGGGGGGGGGGGTGCTTATCGCAGGCCTTCCCAGGGAGCCAAGCCCAGCCTGCCCAATTAACGGGACGGAGTCTCGGCTGTTGATTCACCCATGCTGCTGTCCTTTGCGGCGCTGTGAGTTCAATATGGCGGTCCTCCCAGTGCACAGCTATCTAAAAATTAAAAGTTAATAATATCACCATGACTGTGGTGTGGAGTGGCCAGATCAATTGCAAATCATATGTAGGCACATATGCATGCTTTGACTAAATGACGACCGTGACAAAAACTGCCCAAATAATGAAATAAATCATTTTTTTAATTTACTGACAAATGGGCAACACTGATGCAACAGTTGTAGCCAAACGGGTCATTCTTCTGCGTATAATAATGTTCGGTAATTTGTACTTACTAGTGCATACCTGTGCATGCCCATGCACACCCCTGCATGCCCGTAGAAACCAAATATAAGCAAGTGTTTCTGCATGCCCTAGAAAGCAGGTGTAAGCAAGCACGTGATGACTCGTTCAGTAATGCCTGCCTTTGATCTTTGATGATGTTATAGCGAGTCCTATGATCTTTGATGATGTCATAGTGAGTACTATGATCTCTGATGATGTCATAGTGAGTCTTAATGATTGTGACTGATGCCTGCCTTTGATCTTTGATGAAGTCATAGTGAGTCCTATGATCTTTCAGTGAGTCCTATGATCGTAACATGGCGAGTTCTATGATCATCAGTAGCGAGACCTATGATCTTTGATGATGTCACAGCGAGTCCTATGATCGTGAGTGATGCCTGCCTTTGATCTTTGATGATGTCATAGCGAGTCCTATGATCGTGGCATAGCGAGTCCTATGATCTTTGATGATGTCATAGCAACTCCTATGATCGTGAGTGATGCCTGCCTTTGATCTTTGATGTCCTGTTATCGTGAGTGATGCTTGCTTTTGATCACACACAGACACACACACAGATTTTCTTGAATCACTCTATACTATGGTGTCTATATGATGTCATGTAGACATCATAGATGATCCTATGATCTTTTAGTGAGTCCCGTGGTCGTCACACACACACACACACACACACACACACACATTTCTTGAAATATGTAGACTCTACATGCATGCTGTAGAGCATGCTCTACTCTGCATGCTTTTATATCTTAGCAATATTATCACTCTGATAATATTGCTAAGATATAAAAGCATGCACAACAATGGGTCTCAAATATTTGTAAACATGTCCTGTTATAGTACTGCATGAGTTTATTGACAATACACTATAAACGATCACTATATAATTCAAGAAATCTGTGTGTCTGCAGGCAGGCATCACCATGGTTACTGTTGCCATGGTAACCATGTCAAAGATCAAAGGCAGGAATGCAGAAATGCTTGCACTTGCTTTCTACGGGCATGCAGAAATACTTGCTTATACTTGGTTTCTACGGGCATGCATAGGTATACACTAGTCATAATGCAAGAAATCTCTGTCTGTGTCTGTGTGTGTGTGCGTGTGCGTACGTGTGTGTGTGTGTATGTGTTCCGCACGTATCTCCCGAACCATTCATCAGACTGGCCTCAGATTTTATACGTGCTTTGCTGAGGTTACAAGGGTGTGCATCCCCAAATTTCAGCCTCCCCGGATATGCGGAAGTTTAGGAGGGGAAATCTTTAATGAACGTCCTAAGGGGAACTCCACAGTTCCCCTTAGGACGTTCAAGATAAGATGAGATAAGATAAGCCTTTATTAGTCCCACAACGGGGAAATTCCAGGATTGCAACAGCACAGGGATAGCAACACTCAGAGCAACAATCAGAAGGCAAGAAAAAAAAAACAAGCAAGCAAGAGCAGCTAATATACATATGTACATATTACTATAAAATACTGTATATATATACACACACACAGACACACAGTGCAGAGCATTGTAGCTGGATGGAATAAATATATGAATATGTAAACACACAGTGCGGAGCAATGTAGCTAGATGGAATAATATGTAGATATATAAACACACAGTGCGGAGCATTGTAGCTAGATGGAATAAATATATAGATATATAAACATAAACACACCCAGTGCGGAGCATTGTAGCTAGATGGAATAAATATGTAAATATATAAACACACACAGTGCAGAGCATTGTTGCTAGATGGGATGAAACAGCACAACCGTCTACTTAGTTATCCTACATGGTATGATTATGTGCCCATACATATTCTCACTCTCCATAGCGACCGGTATTTTCCTAGTTGTATGCCGGAGGGGACCATTGTGTAAGTCTATTGCATCTTTTGCATTCAAAAAACTATTAGTTTGTTACGTCTTTTTGCTATCTCTGCGAGCAGCCCTGCTTAGGTTGTACAGTCTGACAGCCGTTGGTAGGAAGGACCTGCGAAACCTCTCGGTTGTGCACCTGGGATGATGTAGTCTGCTGCTAAATGAGCTCCTCAGTGCATTCAGTATGTCCTGCATAGGGTGGAACTCGGACTCCAGCAGAGATGACAGTTTAGCCACCGTCCTTCTCTCTCCTATCTCCTCCACCGGATCAAGGCGCTGCCCCAGGACAGAGCTAGCTTTCTTGATCCGCGCCTTGTACACCAAAAGACCTGAGTCTCCTCAGCAGGAACAGCCTGCGCTGTCCCTTCTTGTAGAGTGCATCATTATTGTGTGACCAGTCTAGTTTATTGTTCAGATGAACACCCAGGTACTTATAGGCTGTCACCATCTCGATGTCTGTTCCCTGTATATTTACTGGTGCTGTGAGGGGTTGTCCTTGCCTGCGGCAGTCCACCACCAGCTCCTTAGTTTTTCTCGCGTTGATCTGGAAGCAGTTCCGATGGCACCAGTCCACAAAGTCCTGGATAAGCCCTCTGTACTCAGCTTCATCTCCATTGGAGATGAGGCCAACGATCGCAGAGTCATCAGAGAACTTCTGTAGATGGCAGTGTGTTGTGTTGTGTGAGAAGTCCGCAGTATAAAGAGTGAACAGGAAGGGAGCCAACACCGTTCCCTGGGGGGCCCCCGTGCTACTGACAATCGTGTCGGATACACAGTCCCGGGTTCTCACAAACTGAGGCCGGTTCGTGAGGTAGTCCAGGATCCATGATGACAGGTGCTGGTCCACCCCTGCGCGCAGCAGCTTGTCCTTCAGGATCATCGGTTGGATGGTGTTGAAAGCACTGGAGAAGTCAAAGAACATGATCCTCACCATATTCCCGGGCTTCTCCAGGTGGGACAGAGAACGGTGAAGGAGGAAGATCACCGCATCCTCCACCCCAATGCCATGCTGGTAGGCGAACTGGAGTGGATCCATCGCTGGTTCCACCAGGGGGCGGAGGTGAGCAAGGAGCAGTCTCTCCAGGGTCTTCATCAAGTGGGACGTCAAGGCCACTGGTCTGTAGCTGTTCAGGTCTTTGGGGTGGGAAGTTTTTGGTACAGGTACCACACAAGATGTTTTCCACAGCTGTGGTACCCTCCCCAGTTTCAGGCTCATGTTGAAGATATACGTCACAATCCCACACAGCTGGTCTGCACAGGACTTGAGGAGCTTTGCGCTGATGCCGTCCGGTCCCGACGCCTTCCTCGCCTTGATCTTCCTCAGCTCCGTCCTCACCTGGGTCCTGGTCAGGGTCAGGATGGGGGGCTGTGTGTTGGGAGTGGGGGGGTGTTGGTGGAGTGGGGAGTGGGCAGCAGGACTTGATTTCTTTAGAGGCAGCAGTGGTTGTTGTGCAGACAGGGGGGAGGGCGGTTGGTCAAACCTATTGAAAAACAGATTCAGGTTGTTCGCCCACTCCCTGCCCCCCGTGGCCTGGGGGGAGGTATTCTGGAGCCCAGAGATGGTTTTGAGGTTTCTCCAGACCCCGCTGATGTCGCTCTGTTGCAGCTTGTCCTCCATCTTCTTCCTGAAGCTGTCCTTGCCTACTCTGATCTTTCTCCTCAGCTCCCTCTGTACGGACTTCAGCATCTCCCTATTCCCCGACCTGAAGATCCTCTTCTTCTCTCTCAGAAGTGTTTTTATCTCAGGGTTGATCCAGGGTTTGTTGTTTGAGTGACGCCGTATGGTCTTGGTGGGAACGGATTTGTCCACACAGAAGCTGAGGTAGCCCGTGAAGGTGTGAATGAGGCCATCGATGTCCTCACCATGATGTCTTAGTGATGACGTCATAGATGTCATAGTCACCATGGTTACTGTGATGTCACAGATCAAAGGCCGGCATCACCATGGTTACTGTTGCCAGGTATACACATCAAAGATCAAAGGCAGGCATCAGTGGACGAGTGGTGACGTTAAAGATCAAAGGCAAGTTTCACCATGGTTACTGTTGTCCTGGTAACCATGTCAAAGAGCAAAGACAGGCATCACCATGGTTACTGTTACCATAGTAACAGTAACTTTCTATGGGCATGCAGAAATACTTGCTGATACTTGGTTTCTGCAGGCATGCACGGGTATGCACTAGTATTAATAAAATAAGTAGCGAGTATTGCATCTGATCAAGTAACGCATTACTGAATGTTTAAACAGTAATTCCGTTACACAGCATGTTACTGCAAAAGTAGTGACGTTACAGTAACGCATTACTCCCAACACTGGTGCTGAGAGACAACTGGTCATCACCAGCACCTTAATCAAGTCAGTGGCGGTAATACACCTGTAAGCTGGTTGCCAACCGCCAATCAAATCTAAAAGGAGAAGAACCTTGTTCCAACAGAAATCCAGCTTCAAGATAACATGGTGACATCCACCCTCTGGGCACTAGCATCTGACTTTGTCATCATCAGACAACATGACTGGCATGATGTGAAGCTAACACTTGCTGCCAGAGCAACAACATATCACTCTGACCATGCTCTTCTCAGAATCAAGGATTCTATCTCATTTAAAACGAGGCACCAGTACCAACGAGTCCAGTGCCATAAGAAGTTAGATGTCATCAAACTTGCAACAACAGAAGCACAGGATACTCTCAGGGCCAAAATTGCAGCTGGCCTTGAAGGCCAGCGCCACCATCTCAAAACCACATATCACAGCAGGTCTCACTACTGTCTTGTAAATCTTCCCTTTCACTTTTGCTGCTACCCTTCTGTCACAAATCACCCCTGACACTCGTCTCCACCCACTTCACCCTGCCAGCACTCTCTTCTTCACCTCTCTTGTGCATTTTCAATTGCTTTGGATGGTTGACCCGTTATTTAAACGCATCTACTCTCACTACCTCGACTCCTTCCATCTTCACCATTGCACCTGCCTCCTTCTCATTCACACTCATGTATTCTCTCTTGTTTGTACTGACTTTAATTCCTCTTCTCTCCAGAGCATACCTCCACCTCTGTAGGTTTTCTTCCATCTGGTCCCTACTCTCACCACAGATCACATCGTTTGCGAACATCATGGTCCACGAAGACTCCTGCCTGACCTCGTCTGTCAGCCTGTCCATCGCCATGGCAAACAAGAAGGGGCTCAGAGCCAATCCCTGACGTCATCCCACCCCCACCTTGAATCCATCCGTCACTCCAACAGCACGCTTCACCACCGTCTCGCTGTCCTGCACCACCCTCAGAATCAGAATCAGAATCAGAAAAAGATTTATTGCCAAGTACATTAACAGATCACTGATAACATACGAGAGAATTTGACTTGACACAGTAATGAACCTGCATTTCCGTGCCGCGGCGCATCTGCAACGCGCCTGTCAGCAGGAGGGTACAGGTCGCATAAAGATGATACAATAGGAAGGAGCAAAAAAAATCATTGATTCAAAATACTGGTTACATACTTAATCAATATTAAGAGTTCAAGGAAAAAAAAAAGCTCAATGCACATATATTCGCTACACACAGAATTCACAGGACACAAGAGAGCAGTGTTATCTTTATTCAGTTCATGGATCAATGTGTGTGCGGTGTTGAGCAGTGTTGATGATAATAAGAGAGACCCAAGGACCCTTGGCAGAAGATGTTTTGTCTGTCTGGCGCCAGTCTTATCTGGCGCTGCAGCTGGCTGTCCAAGGCCTTGTGCTCATGATTTTGAAAAAACACAGTCTGCAGACAGCCAGGAGGAATTTTCATGGGGAATAATAATGCCAAATAGGACTGATCACAGAGAAGACTTGTATTTCTTCTGTAGATTCAGTACATTAATCCATCATTGCGCAGCTTTGAATTCGTCGTGGAAAGACCTGAGCGAAATCATGATGTAATCCACCTTACGAGACAGTTCTCCAGTAGTCGCTATCAGGGTCTTCTCCAGTTTTTCAATTTGATGGATGCACCTCGCCTGGTCAGCATTTTGATAGGTTGAATCCATCTTCAGCAATTTGCAGTAAACCAGGACGATTCCAGTCCCAATCAGAAAAATCCCGATCACCAATATTACGAAGATAAACAAATCTTCAATATCTTCGATAGAGAGATTAGAGAGACACAGCATTTTCCAATTACCTGTGTCACGTAAATAGCCCGCTGGAGCCGTTCCAGCGGGGCAGACAGCTTCCCCCGGAGCACTTTTTCTTGTTGAAAAAATAGTGTCAATTGTGTTCAAAGCCCAGCTTATTAACTCCATAATTTCTTTTCGGCGGTCGCAGTTGGACGCAGACAGACAACAGCAAGCTGGGATCCAGTAGTTAGGAGGGGAGGAAAAAGTCAGAGCAGGAGAGAAGAAAAAAGCGTCTACTCTCTTGGGAGGGCACATACTTCTCTGCCACTCTTGACTTTCTCATACAGTACCACACTTCCTCTCTTGGCAGCCTATAATATGTTTTCTCTAGATCCACAAAGAGACAGTGCAACTCATTCTGACCTTCTCTATACTTCTCCATCATCACTCTTAGAGCAAGCATTGCATCTGTCGTAGTCTTTCTTTTTTTTTTCCACAATATTTTTATTGAACCTTTTTTTAACAAACATGACACCAACAATCAAACCCTAACACCAAAGTAAATTAAAAATAAATGTTCTAAAAACACCAACAACCATTAACAAAACAAGTCAAACAATGCTCCTCTGTTTACATCTTCAACCTGAGCCTGAAGCTGGGGAGGGTACCACAGCTGTGGAAAACATCTTGTGTGGTACCTGTACCAAAAACTTCCCACCCCAAAGACCTGAACAGCTACAGACCGGTGGCCTTGACGTCCCACTTGATGAAGACCCTGGAGAGACTGCTCCTTGCTCACCTCCGCCCCCTGGTGGAACCAGCGATGGATCCACTCCAGTTCGCCTACCAGCATGGCATTGGGGTAGACGATGCGGTAATCTTCCTCCTTCACCGTTCTCTGTCCCACCTGGAGAAGCCCGGGAATGTGGTGAGGATCATGTTCTTTGACTTCTCCAGTGCTTTCAACACCATCCAACCGATGATCCTGAAGGACAAGCTGCTGCGCGCAGGGGTGGACCAGCACCTGTCATCATGGATCCTGGACTACCTCACGAACCGGCCTCAGTTTGTGAGAACCCGGGACTGTGTGTCCGACACGATCATCGGTAGCACGGGGGCCCCCCAGGGAACGGTGTTGGCTCCCTTCCTGTTCACTCTTTATACTGCGGACTTCTCACACAACACAACACACTGCCATCTACAGAAGTTCTCTGATGACTCTGCGATCGTTGGCCTCATCTCCAATGGAGATGAAGCTGAGTACAGAGGGCTTATCCAGGACTTCGTGGACTGGTGCCATCGGAACTGCCTCCAGATCAACGCGAGGAAAACTAAGGAGCTGGTGGTGGACTGCCGCAGGCAAGGACAACCCCTCACAGCACCAGTAAATATACAGGGAACAGACATTGAGATGGTGACATCCTACAAGTACCTGGGTGTTCATCTGAACAATAAACTAGACTGGTCACACAATACTGACGCACTCTACAAGAAGGGACAGCGCAGGCTGTTCCTACTGAGGAGACTCAGGTCTTTTGGTGTACAAGGGGCGCTGCTGAAGACATTCTATGACACGGTGGTGGCATCAGCCATCACTTTTGGAGTGGTCTGCTGGGGCAGTGGCATTACTGCAGCCGATAGGAAGAGACTGAACAAACTGATCAAGAAAGCTAGTTCCGTCCTGGGGCAGCGCCTTGATCCGGTGGAGGAGATAGAAGAGAGAAGGACGGTGGCTAAACTGTCATCTTTGCTGGAGTCGGAGTTCCACCCTATGCAGGACATACTGAATGCACTGAGGAGCTCATTTAGCAGCAGACTACATCATCCCAGGTGCACAACCGAGAGGTTTCGCAGGTCCTTCCTACCAACGGCTGTCAGACTGTACAACCTAAGCAGGGCTGTTCGCAGAGATAGCAAAAAGACGTAACAAACTAATAGTTTTTTGAATGCAAAAGATGCAATAGACTTACACAATGGTCCCCTCCGGCATACAACTAGGAAAATACCGGTCGCTATGGAGGGTGAGAATATGTATGGGCACATAATCATACCATGTAGGATAACTAAGTAGATGGTTGTGCTGTTTCATCCCATCTAGCAACAATGCTCTGCACTGTGTGTGTTTATATATTTACATATTTATTCCATCTAGCTACAATGCTCCGCACTGGGTGTGTTTATATTGATATATCTATATATTTATTCCATCTAGCTACAGTGCTCTGCACTGTGTGTTTATATATCTACATATTATTCCATCTAGCTACATTGCTCCGCACTGTGTGTGTTTATATATTTACATATTTATTCCACCTAGCTGCAATGCTCCGTACTGTGGGTGTTTATTTATCTACATATTTATTCCATCTAGCTACAATGCTCCGCACTGTGTGTCTGTGTGTGTGTGTGTGTGTGTGTATATATATATATATATATATATATATATATATATATATATATATTTATATTTATAGTAATATGTACATATGTATATTAGCTGCTCTTGCTTGCTTGCTTTTTTTCTTGCCTTCTGATTGTTGCTCTGAGTGTTGCTATCCCTGTGCTGTTGCAATCCTGGAATTTCCCCGTTGTGGGACTAATAAAGGCTTATCTTATCTTATCTTTAGCCTAGGTAATCCATTGCATAAGTATACATATTATACATTCACCAATTTGGAATTTACAAGGTCCACACATATCATTCACCTTCTTCTTCAGAAGTTATGTTTAGTTTCTTTACATAATCAATGAAAGGTCTCCATATATTCTCAAACACATTTTCCTTTGATTTCAATATGTATGTTATTCTTTCTAGTGGAAGGTTTGTTAACATCTGTCTGAACCACTGAGTCACATCTGGTCTATGAGTCTTTTTCCACAGTAGTGCAATACATTTTTTTGGCGTTAAGCAAACTGAGGTCTATGAATGTTCTTTCACTCTTATTAAAGTTATGCTTTTCTGGATACAGACCCAACAAAAACAATTTAGGATTCAATATGAGTTGTTTTGAAATTATTTTTTCAATTGTTACCCTCACCTCTTCCCAAAACATTCTAATTTTTCTACATTCCCATAAACAATGAAATAGAGTTCCTTTACTTTCCATACATTTTGTGCATATATCTAGTATGTTTTTGTTATATCTATTTAACTCCACCAGTGTAACATACATCCGCATTAACCATTTAAAATGTATCAATTTAAGACGTACATTTATTGATTTGGTTTGAGCTTCTGTGCAAGCCAATTCCCATTGTTCCTCTGAAATTTCAATTTGCAGGTCTTCTTTCCAATAATTTATTCTTTTCTGTGAGTTTTCACTTGAGGATAATATCAGTGAGTTATAGAACTCTGAAATAATACCCTTTCTCTTACTATTTTTCGTCAAAATTTTTTCCAAGTATGAATAGGTAGGTCGGGTGAGAGCATTATTTTGATTTGATCGAATAAAGTTCCTAAGCTGAAGATATTTAAAAAAATGTGTTCTATTAAGATTAAATTTGGCCCTCAGTTCTTCAAAAGACATTATGTTGTCTGAACGTGCCAAATATAAGTCTTGAATCTTTTGAATCCCTTTTAAATTCCATAATTTAAATACAGCATCCGCTCTCCCTGGTGTAAAATATTGATTACCCCATATTGGGCTAAATTGTGACAATAAGTGCGGTTCTTTTAAATATTTTTTGATTTCATTCCATATTTTGATCATATGCTTTACAATAGGATTTTTAACTTGTTTCTGTAATTTTTTAGCCGAGTCTGAGTATATGAATAAGGGAAGAGGTAAAGGTAAATTGTATGATTCCATCTCCGTCCAGTGAGGGAGATCATTTGATGAAAAATAATATGTCATAGACCTCAGTTGTGCTGACCAGTAATACAACATAAAGTTTGGACATTTCACACCTCCACGATCAAATGGTAAATATAGTAAGGACAGACGTAATCTAGCCTTCCTATTGTTCCATATAAATTCCACTAACTTTTTTGTAATTCTTGAGAATAGATCTGAAGGTGGTGGTAAAGGAATGTATTGAAATAAATATAGTATTTTGGGTAAGATATTACTTTTAAGTATATTCTCCCGATCATCGACATTGGTAGTGACATCCATCTCTGAAGTAACTCATTAATGTCTGTCATTAAGGCTTCATAGTTGATACTAGCGGCTGATTCTAACTTAGGCACAATTTGAATTCCTAAGTATTTAAACTGATTTACAACATTGAATTGATTTACCTCAGGAGCTGGGTGCTTTCTCTGGGTCTCATTTAGCATTAATATTGAAGATTTAGTTTTATTTATTTTATATCCTGATATTTCCCCAAAGTTCTTTATTAAATTTAACAAGGTCAGAATTGATTTTTTTAAGATTCAACATAAACAAAATTATGTCATCAGCATACAGGGAGATTTTATGTTCTGTTGGTCCTACTTTAATTCCATATATTTGTGGATGTAAACGTACTGCCATTGCTAAAGGTTCAATTGCCATAGTAAACAGTAAAGGTGAAAGTGGACAACCTTGTCAACAAACTCTATTAATTTTTATTGATTTTGAGATATTGCTATTTGTTAGGATTTCTGCTGTAGCATTATTGTATATTATCTGAACCCATTTTATGAAATTCTTTCCAAGTCCAAACCTTTGTAAAACTTCAAAAAGAAAGGGCCATTCGACCCTATCAAAGGCCTTTTCAGCATCCAATGATAGGAGAGCTGTATCCGGCGCTTCTTTATTAGAATAAATAATATTAAATAGTCTTCTTACATTATGGAAGCCTTGTCTTCCCATTATAAAGCCATTCTGATCTCGGTTAATAATATTTGGTAATATTTCTTGTAGTTGTCTTGCTAAAACTTTACAGATTATCTTAAGGTCTGCATTTAATAGGCTTACTGGTCTCATGTTTTCACATTTATTAGAAGGTTTACCTGGTTTTGGCAACAGTATAATTAAGGCATTATTTATATATGGCGGTAATTTACTATTTTGAAATGCTTCTAAAACCATTTCCAAAAATGGTTTTATTAATTTATTCTTAAATTTTTTATAGAGGTCAACTGGAAGACTGTCAGATCCCGCACTTTTTTCCTGATTTCATATTATCAATGGCTTGCCCAACTTCTTCTTGACTAATTTTTGACTCCAGTATCTCCCTATTTTCATTTGGAATACACGGTATAGATAATCCGTCCAAAAACCCATTTAGTTTTGTTAAGTCAGTTTCATTTTTTGTATCATATAGTTTTTCATAATAATCTCTAAAGGCACTGTTAATTTCTAAAGGATCTACGACTGCCTGTCCGTTACTTATAATACTGGTAATTGGTGTTTTAAATTCTAATTGTTTAATCTGCCATGCCAATAATTTTCCTGATTTTTCACTTTGTTCATAAAAGGTTTGCTTCAATCTTAGAAGACTCGAGGCAGCTCTATTCGCTGATTTTTTGTCATATTCAGCTCTCAGAATCAGTAATTCATTCTCTAATTTGGGATTACTTCCTCCATACACTTTTTCTTGAAGAATTTTTATTTTACGTTCCAATTGGACTCTCTCCTCTCTCCTCTTCCTAGATTTTGAACCTGTGTAACTAATAATATGCCCCCTAATAAAAGCTTTGAAAGCTTCCCACTTTATACATGCTGATGTTTGTGTAGTGTTGATATCAAAGAACTCATCTATCTGTTTTTCTGTGTACTTAACAAATTCCTCATCTTGAAGCCATTTATGCTGAAATTGCCACCTACCAGGAACCTTTGTCAATTTCTTATCTACATATATTAGACAGCAGGGTGCGTGATCAGAGATCACAATGTTATCATAGAAACAATTTTGAATCTTGGACCTTAATTCTGTGGAGATCAAAAAATAGTCAATACGTGAAAATGTCTTGTAGGTGTTAGAATAACAAGAATAGGCTTTGACTTGTGGTTTCATTTCTCTCCATATATCTAGCAATCTCAGTTCTTTCATAAAATGATTAATGGTCATCCTACATCCATTGTGCGTACAGTCCTGTCCTGTTGACCTATCTATACTGGGATTCAATGTACAATTAAAATCCCCTGCTATTATATATAGCCCTGTGAGTGATGCTAAAGTAAGAAATAAATTAACGAAGAAGTTTTGATCATCTATATTGGGACCATATAAGTTCACCAGATTTATATTTTCTAATAACAAAGATCCTTGGATGATTAGATATCTTCCCAATGTATCTCCAATTACATTTTTCACTTGAAATGGGACTGATTTATGTATGAGAGTCATGACTCCCCTGGCTCGGGATGAAAATGATGAGGTGAATACACTTCCCTGCCATCTACTCCTTATTCTTTTTACATCCTCCTCTATTAGATTAGTTTCTTGTAAAAACAATTTTTGAACCTATGTCTTTTATTTTATTCAAAACTTGTTTAAGTTTTTTTAGATTTTGTAGACCCCTGCAATTCCATGATGTTAAATTAAGCTTAACGCTTTGGTCTATGATCAATAAAGAGTTTGAGATTACCTTGCAATATAAACATGCTCATACAGAGAAGCAAAAACATGGATGGATGAACATTCATCCCACAAACTACACACAAACAAATTCCCCCTTCCCACATTCGTGGTGGTTCAAATCCCCGCCGGGTCATACCAAAGACCACATAAAAATGGTGCTTTCTGCCTTCTAGCGTGGTGCTCCGCATAATGGAATGGGGAAAGTAAAGTTACACACAGAGCTACCAGAGGACTGACCCCCCCCACTGTAGCTTCCACTACTTATAGTAGCTGTGTGGCCTAGGGTCAGAGAAACGGAGATAGGCGCCGCCCATATACGCCTTCATGGTGTGAAGGGATTAACTAACTAACTAACATTCGTGGTAATCCCCCCAAAATAAAAAAAAAAAATTCCGTCTCCCATTATAGCCTGAATCTGCTCCTCCCCCATGAGGATCAGTCAAACCACTCACTCTTTCTCCTCTCAATCACCCTGACTCTGCTACTTTTAATGACATGACAATAACTCTCTTCTGTAGTTTTTCCAATTTAACTCCAAAATTTTATAGCAACTTTGTACATCATAGCTTTTTTTTTTAATATATAATACAATCTATATTTTGTAGACATGCTATATGTTTCAAATCAGTCAGATACTTGAACACTTGCTTAAATATTCTACCTTTTATATCTTGTTCTTGCTTCATGCTTGGCTCTCGCCAGTCTCATGTCAATCATCACTGTTTTCTTCCTGCATTACCGACTGCACTATATGGTTCTCCACATTATCTGCTGCTCGCTAATATATTTAAACTGCTGACTAGTATTACTCACTCTTATTCTACACTTTATTGCATGTATAGTTTATTTCTTTTATTTTATCATGTTTAATGTTGCAGCATTGCACCGAGACAAATTCCTAGTTTGTGTACTACATGAACAATGACAATAAATCTGATTCTGATTCTGATTCTCTCCTTGGATCTGCTTAATGAGTTCCTGCGCCTCCTGAGGGGTCTTAAAGACTTGGGTTCTCCCTTTATATGTGACCAGCAGTCTTGCAGGATAAATCACTCCGTGACGAATCCCAAGGCTGCGCAGCTCTTTGCGGGCGGGGTCAAACTGTTTCCTTAATTGTTGGATTCCTGCGGCCAAATCTGGGTAGAACCACACCTGTTGATCCTGGTATTTAATTTCTCCTTTAGTACACGATGCGTTGGAGACCGTCATCTTGTCCCTGTAGTTGAGGAACTTCATAATCAGCGTCCTCGGTGTTGTCTTCTTATCTCTCGGTGGGCCTATTCGGTGTGCGCTCTCCAAGACGACTGATGACTGCAGCTCTGCATTATTCAGCGCTTCTGGAATCCACTTTTCCAAAAAGGAACATGCATCCTGTTCCTCCGCCCCCTCCAGAAGGCCCACAAGCCTTAAATTATTCCGTCTCGACCGGGATTCTAAGTCCAAGACGTTATCTTCCAGACGTTTATTTTTTAATTCCAATGTTTGGACCTTTAATTGCAGGCTGTTGACGTCATCTTCAGCGTTGGAGATCCGGAGCTCTGCCTGCGATATTCGCTCCATACAGCTGCTTATTTCTTTTCTTATAGCTTCTATCGCAGCTATAATCCCATCAAACTTAGACGAAAAGTCTGTTCTCATAGCGCTGATGGCAGCAAGGACCGCATTCGTTCCTTTGACAGTCACCGCACCACCGCTAGCTCCCTCCTCAGCCATGGTCACAGGCGATTTATCTGCTGCGTCATGAGCGTGGAAATCTGTTAACTTGGCTTGTCTCGACGAATCAGTTTTTCCTCCGCCTGATTTCACAGCCTTAGTTTTTACCATATCTGCCCCCAAACGCTAGAATAGGATTTTGTTCCAATTGGGAGAGTTTTAGCCTACTTTTTTATCATTAGGAGCAGAGCAGAGTGGAGCACACCCTCCTACGCGGCCGCCATAACCGGAAGTCGTCGTAGTCTTTCTTGGTAAAAAACTGTAGTTCTGCTCACTGATTGTCACCTCTCCGCTTAACCTGGCTTCAACAAATTTTTCTTTAATGTGGCTGATCAATGCCTCTGTAGTTACTACAGCTCTGAGCATCACCTTTGTTCTTGAAAATTGGTACCAAAACACTTCTTCTCCACTCCTCAGGCATCCTCCCACTCTCCAAGATTGTGTTAAACAGTCTGGTTAAAAAGTCCACTGCCATCTCTCCTAAACATCTCCATACCTCCACATGTATATCATCTGGACCAGCTGCCTTTCCATTCTTCATCCTCTTCAGAGCTGCCCTCACTTCCGCTTTGCTAATCCTCAGGACTTCCTTGTTCACTATCTTTCCTCCGTCCATCCTCCTCTCTCTCTCATTTTCTTTATTCATCAGCTCTTCTAAGTACTCCTTCCACCTTCTCAACACACTCTCGTCATTTGTACATTATCATTTTTGTCCTTAATCAACCTAACCTGCTGTACATCCTTTCCAGCTTGATCTCTCTGTCGAGCCAGTTGATACAACTCATTTTCTCCTTCCTTAGTGTCCAGCCTCTCATACAACTCACAAGATGCCTTATCCTTTGCCTTTGCCACCTCTGTCTTTGCCGTGTGCCAAGATTCCAAATACTCCTGCCTACTTTATTCATCTCCCTGACTATCCCACTTTTTCTTTGCTAACTTCTTCCTTTGGATACTTTCCTGTACCTCTTCATTCCACCACCAAGTCTCCTTTGTCTTCCTTCCTGTGTGCACTGGATTCATCATATACTTTACCAGCCGTTTCCCTCAGTACTTTTGCTGTACTTCCCCAGTTATCTGCTAATTCTTTCCTGCCACCAGAGCATGTATCAACTCCTTCCTGAACTCTGTGCGACCTTCTTCCTTCTGTAACTTCCCCAACTTAATCTTTGGCTCTGCCTTCACTGTTTTCCTCTTCTTGCTTTGCAAAGTCATCCTTCAGACTACCACCCAATGCTATCTAGCTACATTCTCTTCTTCTTCATCTTTTAGATTTGATTGGTGGTTGGCAACCAGCTTACAGGTCCCTGGCACCACCTTGCAGTCTCCTATCTCTTTCAGATTTCTCCTTCTGCATAAGATGTAGTCCACCTGTGTGCACCTTCCTCCACTCTTGTAAGTTGCCCTATGTTCCTCTCGCTTCTTGATGTTTGTGTTCACCACAGCCATTTCCATCCTTTCAGCAAAATCTACAACCATCTATTATTTCACATTTCTCTCCTTAAGACCATACCTACCCAAGACCTCCTCATCACCTCTGTTCCCTTAACCTACATGTCCATTAAAGTCCGCTCCAATCACCACTCTTTCCCCCCTGGGAACACTCTCTACCATGTCATCCAACTTACTCCAGAATTCCTTTTTCTCTTCTACCTGACATCTAACTTTTGGGGCATACGCACTGATAACATTCAACATCACAGTTATGACTTCTAGCTTCAAACTCATGATTCTGTCCGACTCCCTCCTTACCGCCTGAACATTCTTCACATACCCTTCCTTCAAGATTACTCCTACTCACTGTTGCCATCTCCTCAGTAAGGAAAGTAGCTATTGGCTGTCCTAAAAGTCGATAGAAGTTGCTAAATGATGTCATCACCTAATTTGCATAGTTGGTCATTTGCATGTAATTGTAATGGCCGCTGTAGGAGAGAAGAATAATGTCATGGGAGAGACAAAAAGTGAGTAAAGAACACCCTAAATATCTTTAGAACTACAAATTACCTTTCTTCAGTTGATTCTTGGTTTGTTTGTTTTAATTTGGCATTATAAATAGGCCATCACTTCTGTATCAGTTTCGTTGTGCTGTACAACTTTACAGTGACAATAAAACCTATTCTGTCATCTCCAATAAACAGCTTCAACCAGCCTTTGAATTCAGGGTTTGATTCCCACTCCTTTCTGTATTTTTGAGCATACGGTTTAGACTGTGACATGATGAGTTAGCTGCTAAATATTTAGCTTATGTCAGAGACACGCACACAGTGGACGAAGTGAGTACATGACTGAGACTGTTAGTCAAATGCAGTGATTTATTAGTGTGACACTGACAGTGAAGAAACATTTACATTGATTGGCGGGGGGATTGTGCACGCGCAATTCATTTGCAGTCTGGACATGAGTGGCATGGGCGTGGGTCTCCTCTCTGACTGCAACTAACTGCTGCATGAGGCTCCCGTGAGACTGACCGCTTGTGAGTGCTTTGGGGTGGGGAGAAGCTCACGATAGCACCCGCTGCTTGCTGTGGATAGTAACTGCATAGTGCTTTCACATCAGCAGTCACTGTGGCTAGTGATTTTCCAAAGTTACTAGTCACTCAGCCTTTTCACTAGCCACAATTTTGTAGTTGGAAAATTATGTTTAATATGATCAAATTTGATTATTGCATGCTAAAATGTAGTTGAATTAAATGTACAACCTTTTTAAATGCAATGACCCATATATATACATAATGAATGAATGAATGAATCTTTATTTCGGATAGATTAAAAGTAAAGATTAAAAAAAAGAAACAGAATAATATAACAAAGGGGGAAAGAAAATCCAACAAGGTCAAACTAGACAATAACTCTTCTGATTATACAGTTCAACATAAGTTATCCGAAATGGGTGATGGCTGAAGCCGCAGCTTATATTGCCCACCCATATTCCATCCAAGAATTCAAAAGAAAAACAAAACAAGAGCGATTACAATTCAGAACAAAGCTAAGACAAAACGTGACAAAAAACTAAGCAGCAACACAACACAACACAGACTGGATATGACAATCCTTACGTGATTTTACATGTCATCTTGTATACAGTATATGTTTGGAGTATTTCTTCCTTTAGTTTTTGTTTAAATTGTCCAAGTGTTGTACATAATTTTAGTTCAGGTCCAAAAGCATTCCACAATCTGACTCATTGCACTGAAACACAGTGTTGCTTGGTGGTAGTTCTCACTGAAGGTTTTTGAAATTTACATGTTCCTCTGAAATGATATTGTTTCTCCCTTATTTGGAACAGCTTTTGGATATTTGCGGACAGTGATAGATTCTTCACTTTAAACATTATTACTGCAGTTTTAAAGTCAACCAGATCTTTCAACTTGAGAGAACATAAAAATAGCAAGAGAAACACTAAGTAGTTATTAACAGCAGTAAATACTGTAAAACAGTCAAGAAAAATATTTGCAATGTGAGTGAAGTACAGGTAGATTTGGGGTCTGTCCCAATTTCTACCCTTTCTCCTTCGCCTACCCCTTGGCCCTTGAAATCAAGGGCCCCTTGTTCTCATCATAAAAAAGAAGAAAAAAACATGAGAAAAAAAAAAGTCATCTTACAGAGGAAAATGTCTCAAATTTACACAAACTATTCTAATCAGTTGAAAGTCAGAAATTAACTAGAAATAAAGCTGTAAATTTACAGAGAAAATGTTGTACCCCCTGGTGGGCTGTTTTTGGCCCACAGGCCATATGTTTGACGCCCCTGGACCAGCCCATTAAAAATACATATTTAGAGGATTTACTTCCATGAAATAGCTGCATATCACAACACCATGTAAATGAATAAGATAAAATAAAATAGAAAGCATAGCAACTCACCCTTGGCCGGGGGATCCCAGGTTTGATCCCAGCCCCCGACCAACACTGATCTGTGTTGAGTTTGAATTGTCTCCCCGTGTCTGCATGAGTTTACTCCGGGATTTCTCTGGTTTCCTCCCACATGCCAGAAACATGCAAGTTAGGTTAACTGGCATCTAGTGGGGATTCTAAATTGTCCTTAGGTATGGATATGAGAGTGAATGGTTGTCTGTCTCTCTGTGTTGGCCCTGTGATGGACTGGTGATCTGTCCAGGGTGTAACCTGCCTCTCGCCCAAAAATGCTGGGATAGGTTCCAGCACCCCTGCTACCTGAAAAGGATTAAGTGGAAGAAGATGGATGGATGGATGGATGGATGGATGGATGGAAAATAGAAAGCACAGACAAATGAAAGTTCACCTTAGAACATGCTTCATTTGTTATTTACAGCAACAAATCACAGTCACTTTTTCTCTGTGCAGTAAGAAAACTTACATTTACACAACTGCAGACATTAAATGCGAGCTTCTTGCTCTAAAAATACTGATGTTTAACCACAGAGGTAGGAGCTGATGTTGAGAGCTACTCACCGCTCAGACAACGGGTGATCAGGGCTCAATATGCACCGCGTTGCGGTGTGAACTGGGCAAAACAGGAAACTGACCCGTGGAGGAGACTGACGGCTGCATTAGCTACGCATGGTCAGTTTGTATTTATTTGTGCTAAAAATATCTTCTTCTTCTTTTAGATTTGATTGGCGGTTGGCAACCAGTTTACAGGTGCATTACCACCACATACTTCACTCTATATCATCATTGCTAATTCAAGAAATCGCCGCTAAAAATATCTTCTTCTTCTTTTAGATTTGATTGGCGGTTGGCAACCAGCTTACAAGTGCATTACCACCACATACTTCACTCTACATCATCACTCTATCTGATCAGGAACTGGAGTTGTCGTTCTCCTTCTTCTTCTTCTTTTAGATTTGATTGGCGGTTGGCAACCAGCCTACAGGTGCATTACCACCACGTACTTCACTCTATATCATCACTCTCTATGTCTTGACCGTGGCAACTTCTTCTTCCTCTTTTAGATTTGATTGGCAGTTGGCAACCAGCTTACAGGTGCATTACCGCCACTGACCATCATCACTCGATATCTTTGTATAAGGAGTTCTTCTTCTTCTTCTTCCTCTTCCTTCAGATTTGACCGGCGGCTGGCAAAAAGCCCATATCACCGCTACTGACTTGATTATCATAACTTTATATCTTTGTATAAGGAGTGTTCCGTACGTGCAATTATCAATAAATAAATACATGCACTTCGAAATTAAAGAACATACCATAAGGCTTGTCAGTTGGCAGGTTGTCCGGTTGTGTCTGTGCAGTAATGCAATGTTTGTTCCATCGCCTTCTGTAAGAAACATTCCGTTAGATACAGAAACTTTTGTGTCTTCTGGAAAAAATATGCTTTTTGTGATGCATCTTTTATGTTTTGCTTATCATTTTTATGGAAGATTCCATTTATGCATTATTTCAATGGACAGTTTTCTTCTTCTTCTTTTAGATTTGATTGGCGGTTGGCATCCAGCTTACAGGTGCATTACTGCCACGCACTTCACTTTATATCATCACTCTATCTGGTCAGGAGCTGTACTGCCAAATGGACAGTTTTCTTCTTTTTCTTCTTTTAGATTTGATTGGCGGTTGGCAACCAGCCTACAGGCGCATTACCGGCACTGACCTGACCATCATCACTCGACATCTTTGTATAAGGAGTTCTTAGTCTTCCTCTTCTTCCAGATTTGACCGGCAGCTGGCAACAAGCCTATATCACCGCTACTGACTTGATTATCATCACTTTGTGTCTTTGTATAAGGAGTTCTGAACAATCGTCTTCTTCTTCTTCTTTTAGACTTGATCGGTGGCTGGCAACCAGCCCACAGGTGCATCACCGCCATGCACCCCATTCCACATCATCACTCCATCTGGTCAGGAGCTATAGTCCGTATCCACGTCTCATTTCATTCTTCTTCTTCTTTTAGATTTGATTGGCGGCTGGTCCACCAACCCATGATGTCTGTGAACTTAAAGATCCTCCACTTAACAAGTCCTCAACTGCTTCCCAATGTAGCCCCTTAATGCCAAGATATTTTTCTGCTGCTTTCACAATGATTTTGATTTTTTCTGTTTTCTTGGTCTGTGCAGTGCAGTTTATCACATCTACCACAAATAAGACAAAATTATTTTCCTTCATAACCAGAGAATCTTCCTGAATTCTGCTGCATGCACTGCAAGCCTGCACACTTTCCCTGTCCGAGTCCGCTCCCACTTTTTAGCTGGTACCATTTTCGCAGCTTCAGCATATGTTAATCCCTAGAAGACTTTTACTTTCTGAATTTCTGCTGCTTTTTTGCTGGCTTCACAACCTTGATATGCAGAACTATGTTCACCACCGCAGTTACAGCACTTTAATTTGGCTCCTCTTTCACACTTTCCATATTCATGCTCACTGGAGCATCTGGCACATCATTGTCTACCTTTGCATATTGCTGCTACATGACCAAACTTTTGACATTTGAAACATCTGAGTGGAGGAGGAACGTAAAGTCTGACTTCATAGCTCATGTAGCCAATATACACCTTACTTAGCAGTCTTGTTTCATCAAATTTTAACATTACCGACAGACTATCACATTTTTCACCATTTCTATTAGCCTTCGATCTTTGTACCTCTGTCACTTTTGCTCCAGTTAAGTTTTTCTTTATTTCATCAGTTGAGACAGCCTTTGAAATGTCCCATGTCACTCCTCTCATTGCCTTATTTCCTTCCAATACTGAACACTGCATATTTTTCCCCTTCAGCTTATTGACTCTGATTGCTTTTCCTTGTTGAACATTATCTTTACATGTTACTAGTAACGAACCACTACGACGAATTCTTGCATTTAAAACTTCTCCAAGTTGTGAGCCATCATCACTTCACTTCACTCTATATATAATTCAAGAAATCTCTGTCACAATGTCACGATCATAGGACTCGCTAAAAAATCTCTGTCACGATCATAGAACTCGCGAAAAGATCATAGGACTCGCTATGACATCATCAAAGATCAAAGGCAGGCACCACTCATGATCATAGGACTCGCTATGACATGAGGGTGTGAGGTGAGGGGATGGATGTGTCTGCGAGTCGGGGGGTGCTGGATTGAGGGGGGTAGTGCCTCTCAGCTATGTGGGCTCCCCTGGGTGGGGGGGACTTCTTTGGGCATGGGGGTCCCCGGGGTGTGTGGTGGTGGCACTGGGGGGGGGGGGGGGGCTGCTGTGGGGGTGCCTGGGGGGGCTCACTCTGGGGGGCGCGGGCCGGTCTCCAGCCTGGGGGGTGGGGTCACTAGCCTCCTGGCGCCTGGGGCCCGGGGACTGGCATTGGCCCTGCTGGGGGGTGGGGGTGGCGGGCCCGGGGATGTGGGCCCACCGCACTGGCTGCCTGGAGGCCTGGTCTTCCTCGATCGTCCCTCCGGGGGTAGATGCCTGGCTTTCCTGGGGCTTGCTGACCTCGGGCATTTGTGCCCTGTGGGGGTTGGTGGCGCTGCCTTGCTTGCTCGGGCTTCCCGGGTGGAAAGCTGCTGTGACCGGCCCCATGCACACACTTATTTTGCACGCACTTTCATATATACGCACAAATGTCTCTCCTTTAACAGGTGCGGAAACCAGACTCATGTTGAGACGTCTTCGGTGGAAGAAGCAGTTTGTCTTCTGTTTGTTTTAATTGTTGGTTTGTTTGACTTTTTGCCTGTTCCCCTCCCTTTTCTTTCCCCCTCCACACGCTTCCTTTCCCTATTCACCATCCTGTTGGGTCCTCCATGGATAAAATAATTTAAATAAAGTATTAAAAGTTATTACGGGAGGAGTTTACAACAATATACAGTACAAAGTTAGGTACTGTATAAAGCTCCTTTTGGCAAAGTAAATCTGTTTTGGCACAATAAGGGTTCTGCTTACCTAGCTGCCTGACAGGACAAGGGGAAAAAAAAGTATTAATAAAACGAGTAACGCATCTGATCAAGTTTCAGTAACTGTAGTGCATTACTGAATTTTGAAACAGTAATTTTGTTACACAGCACATTACTGCAGAAGTAGTGGCGTTACAGTAACGCGTTACTCCCAACACTGATGATGACTGAACAACTCCCATTCCCCAAAGTGCAAGATACACTATTATCTTGAATATAAGTGATAAAGATCAGACAAATAAGTGATCTGACAAACAAATAAACAAAGGATCTGAAACAGTCGCTAATATTGGATGTCCCATTCATTTTCAATATTTAGGTGTTCTGTATTTAATTTTCACACAATCAAATAAATCTTAGTGCCATTTACTCCCTTTTAGATCATCATCATTCTATAAATTCAAGAAATCTCTATAATCATTATAAATTCAAGAAATCGCTGTCACAATCATAGGACATCACAGGACGGCCTATGATGTCTGCCTGATGTCCTGTGATGATCCTATGATCTCAGGCTACATAGGACTCGCGATGCCGTCATAAAGATATGTCTATATGACGTCATATACACACAGCACATCACAGGACACCCTATGATGTCGGTATGATGTCCTGTGATGATCCTATGATATCAGGCAACATGGGACTCGTAATGCCGTCATATAGACAAATGTGTCCAAATGTGTCTTTATGATGTCATATGGCTCAAAATTGGCAAGGTGAATAAGTCATCATATTATAACTAGTATATACCCGTGCATACCCGTCCATGCCCGTCGAAACCAAGTAGAAGCAAGTATTTCTGCATGCCTGTTGCTGAAGGGTCTCTCCCTGTCTGAGACAGCTGTGTTGTTCACAGTCATGCCTGCGGCGTACTGCTTGAACCTGAGGTGTTTCATCTTCATGGCGTCTTTTCTGACGTTCAGCAGTTCTCACTGTATTGCTCTCCATCTGGTGGGTCTTCTTCTTCTTCTTTGTTGAGACGACTGGTTGAGGGATAGGTGTGTTGTAATTCCAGTTCAGGGACAGGATCATTTAAATAGATCTGAGCAAAAAGTGGCTTTCGACCCTGTTCAGGAAGACCTGTGCATGCCTGTCGAACCCCAGAAACCGGAGCACCTGAAGAAAATCAGTGCTTTGCTTGGCATTTTACACATTTGTAGTGTAAACTGCCATTCTTCATGGGTACTGCTTCGAATGGGTGTGGTTTAAAGTAGGGTGTCCTATTCTTAATCGGGTGACAGACTGACACACTGACAGAGACTTCTTGAATTTATAGAGTGCCTTCTGCCTTACTGAGTGAGATTTCCAGATTTACTGTTTCGAATGGGTGTGGTTTAAAGTAGTGTGTCCTATTCAGTCTCAGCTTCTCTGTGCCTTGCCTGGCGTGCAGCGTTGGCACCCAGCCGACTATTCTGCATCTCCTGGGTCTCAGCTTGTCTGTGCCTTGCCTGGCGTGCAGCGTTGCTCGCTTTGCGGGTATTTCGGGCTTCAAGTGACTCAGCACGTGCATGGCGCACTGCCACACATTTCCTGTCTGTCTGTACATCCGTTGTCTGTTGTACCCTATGCTGGTGAAGGGTCTCCTTCTGTGGCAGGCATCATAGGACATTCCATCATAGGAAGGTAGGCATTGTGGGTGATGGTCAATATGACATCATAAAGACATCAAGGCCGGCATCATAGGACACTACATCATACACACGTGGACAAAATTGTTGGTACCTCTCTGTTAATAAAAGAAAAACCCACAATGGTCACAGAAATAACTTGAATCTGACAAAAGTGGTAATAAATAAAAATTCTATGAAAATTAACCAATGAAAATCAGACAATTCTTTTGAATTGTGGTTCAACAGAATTATTTAAAAAAAACAAACTCATGAAACAGGCCTGGACAAAAATTTAATATTTTGTTGCACAACCTTTTGAGGCAATCACTGCAATCAAACGATTTCTGTAACTGTCAATGAGACTTCTGCACCTCTCAGCAGGTACTTTGTCCCACTCCTCATGAGCAAACTGCTCCAGTTGTCTCAGGTTTGAAGGGTGCCTTCTCCAGACAGCATGTTTCAGCTCCTTCCACAGATGTTCAATAGGATTTAGATCAGGGTTCATAGAAAGCCACTTTAGAATAGTCCAATGTTTTGCTCTTAGCCATTCTTGGGTGGTTTTAGCTGTGTGTTTTTGGTCATTATCCTGTTGCAAGACCCATGACCTGCGACTGAGACCAAGCTGTCTGACACTGGGCAGCACATTTCTCTCTAGAATACCTTGATAGTCTTGAGATTTCATTGTACCCTGCACAGATTCAAGACACCCTGTGCCAGATGCAGCAAAGCAGCCCCAGAACATAACAGAACCTCCTCCATGTTTCACAGTAGGGACAGTGTTCTTTTCTTGGTATGCTTCATTTTTACGTCTGTAAACATAGAGATGATGTGCCTTGCCAGAAAGTTCCAGTTTTGTCTCGTCTGTCCATAGGACATTCTCCCAGAAGCTTTGTGGCTTGTCAACATGCAGTTTGGCAAATTCCAGTCTGGCTTTTTTATGATTTCTTTTTAACAGTGGTGTCAACCTAGGTCGTCTCCCATGGTCTACTTTGGCTCAAACAACGACAGATGGTGCGATCTGACACTGATGTACCTTGACCTTGGAGTTCACCATGAATGTGTTTAGAGGTTGTTCTGGGCTCTTTTGTTACCATTTGTATTATCCGTCTCCTCCTGTGGCCACATCCAGGGAGGTTAGCTACAGTCCCATGGATCTTAAATTTCTGAATAATATGTGCAACTGTAGTCACAGGAACATCAAGCTGCTTGGAGATGGTCTTATAGCCTTTACCTTTAACATGCTTGTCTATAATTTTCTTTCTACTCTCCTGAGACAACTCTCTCCTTTGCTTCCTCTGGTCCATGTTTAGTGTGGTAAACACCATGTCACCAAACAGCACAATGACTACTTGTCATCCTTTAAATAGGCCGACTGACTGATTACAAGTTTGTAGACACCTGTGATGTTAATTAGAGGACACATCTTGGTTGAACATGTCCCTATGGTCACATTATTTTTTAGGGGTACCATCATTTTTGTCCAGGCCTGTTTCATGAGTTTGTTTTTTAAAGTAATTCTGTTGAACCACAATTCA
The DNA here is from genome assembly GCA_020510985.1 of Pholidichthys leucotaenia. NCBI lineage: Eukaryota > Metazoa > Chordata > Actinopteri > Cichliformes > Pholidichthyidae > Pholidichthys > Pholidichthys leucotaenia. Next base: position 68,244,529 of record CM035849.1, on the reverse strand, counting down.
AAAGCATTGTCTGATTTTCATTGGTTAATTTTCATAGAATTTTTATTTTATTACCACTTTTGTCAGATTCAAGTTAGTTCTGCGACCACTGTGGGTTCTTTCATTGCTAGTCCAGCAAAAGCTAGCGGTACTCAAATACTTTGCAAGCAGTTTCATGAAATGGTCAGTCAGAAAGCAACTCATACCGGCTCAGACGTCGCCCGGGTTAACGAGGTCAGGAGTTCCTGGCAGCTGAAGGCGAAGGACAGAGCTGTGTGGAAGAATCTGGTCAGACCTAAATGAAACAGTCATTGTCGCCCCCGACAGACTGCTATGATGATGATGATGATGAACAGAGGGGTACCAACAATTTTGTCCACGGCTGTAGGTAGCCAGTCCTATTGTCTATATGATGGCATCGCCTATATGACGGCATCACGAGTCCTATGTAGCATGAGATCATAGGATCATCATAGGACATCAGGCAGACATCATAGGCCATCCTATGATGTCCTATGATTGTGACAGACACAGATTCCTTGAATTTATAGAGTGATTCAAGAAATCTGTCTGTGTGTGTGTGTCTGCGTGTGTGTCTGCGTGTATGTCTGTGTGTGTGTCACGATCATAGGACTTTGTGTTGCCATGGTAACCATGTCAAAGATCAAAGGCAGGCATGCAGCAGGGGTTATATGGGCATGCATGGATACCATGTCAGCATCCCCGAATTTCAGCCTCCCTGGATATGAACGTCCGTAGGGGATCCATAGGGGAGCTGTGGGCGTTCATAGCTATGACATCACAGGCGTACATAGGCGCACACTGTGTTCCTATGATGTCACATGACCATATAAACAGTTCTGAACAACTTCTTTGAACAACTCCTTCTATGATGTCATAGGCACCGTGAGGTCAGAACACTCTTTTTACAGGCATGCAGGAATGCTTGCTTGCACTTACTTTCTATGGGCATGCAGAAATACTTGCTTAACCCTGTCAAAGATCAAAGGCAGGCATCATCATGGCACTGTTGCCATGGTAACAGTAACTTTCTACAGGCATGTAGAAATGCTTGCTTATACTTGGTTTCTGCGGGTATGCACTTGTCATATTATAATGCAAGGAATCTGTCTGTTTGTTTGTGTGTGTGTTCCACACGTATCTCCCTAACCATTCGTCGGACTGGCCTCAGATTTTATACGTGCTTTGCTTAGTTTATGTTTACAGCTTCCCCGAATATGCAGAAGTTTAGAAGGGGAAATCTTTAATGAACGTCATAGTCACCATGGTCACTGTGATGTCATAGATCAAAGGCAGGCATCACCATTGTTGTTGTTCTTTAAGATTTCATTTGTGGTTGGCAACCAGCTTACAGGTGCATTACCACCACTGACTTGATTATCATCACTCCACACCCCCACACAAAGAGCTTCCACAAGGAGTTCTGAACGACTCCCCACGCGCGAAAAAAACCATCTGTCCCCCGGCCATGATGGTTCCTATTGTCACCATTGTTACTGTTGCCAGGTAGACACATCATCAAAGATCAAAGGCAGGCATCACTGAACAAGTGGTGACGTGAAAGATCAAAGGCAGGTTTCACCATGGTTACTGTTGCCATGGTAAGAGTATTTCTACGGGCATGCAAAAATGCATACTTACAGTGCATCCGGAAAGTATTCACAGCGCTTCACTTTTTCCACAATTTATGTTGCAGCCTTATTACAAAAGGGATTAAATTTTTTTTTCCTCAAAATTCTATACACAATACCCCATAATGACAACATGAAAAAAGGTTTTTTGAGATTTTTGCAAATTTATTAAAAATAAAGAACTAAGAAATCACATGTACATAAGTATTCACAGCCTTTGCTCAGTACCTTGTTGACGCACCTTTGACAGCAATTACAGCCTCAAGTCTTTTTGAATATGATGCCACAAGCTTGGCACACATATCTTTGGGCAATTTGGCCCATTCCTGTTTGCAGCACCTCAAGAGCTCCATCAGGTTGGATGGGAAACGCCAGTACACAGCCATTTTCTGATCTCTCCAGAGATGTTCAATTGGATTCAAGTCTGGGCTCTGGCTGGGCCACTCAAGGACATTCACAGAGTTGTCCTGAAGCCTCTCCTTTGATACCTTGGCAGTGTGCTTAGGGTCATTGTCCTACTGAAAGATGAACTGTCGCTCCAGTCTGAGGTCAACAGTGCTCTGGAGCAGGTTTTCATCCAGGATGTCTCTGTACATTGCTGCATTCATCTTTCCCTCTGTGCTGACTAGTCTCCCTTTTCCTGCCGCTGAAAAACATCCCCACAGCATGATGCTGCCTCCACCATTGGCGTGGTTATGAGCAGTGCCTGCTTTCCTCCAAACATGGTACCTGGCATTCATGCCAAAGAGTTGTCCTGAAGCCTCTCCTTTGATACTCTTGGCTGTGTGCTTAGGGTCGTTGTCCTGCTGAAAGATGAACTGTCACCCCAGTCTGAGGTCAACAGCGCTCTGGAGCAGGTTTTCATCCAGGATGTCTCTGTACATTGCTGCATTCATCTTCCCCTCTATCTTGGCTAGTCTCCCATTTCCTGCCACTGAAAAACATCCCCACAGCATAATGCTGCCTCCACCATTGGCGTGTTTATGAGCGGTGCCCGCTTTCCTCCAAACATGGTACCTGGCATGCATGTTAAAGAGTTCAATCTTTGTCTCATCAGACCAGAGAATTTTGTTTCTCATGGTCTGAGAGTCCTTCAGGCGCCTTTTGACAAACTCCAAGCGGGCTGCCATGCCTTTTACTAAGAAGTGGCTTCTGTCTGGTCACTCTACCATACAGGCCTGATTGGTGGATTGCTGCAGAGATGGTTGTCCTTCTGGAAGGTTCTCCTCTCTTCACAGAGGAACGCTGGAGCTCTGATAGAGTGACCATTGGGGTCTTTGTCACCTCCCTGACTTAATCCCTTCTCCCCCGATCGCTCACTTTAGATGGCCAGCCAGCTCTTGGAAGAGTCTTGGTGGTTCCAAAGTTCTTTCATTTATGGATGATGGAGGCCACTGTGCTTATTTGGAGCTTCAAAGCAGCAGAAATTTTTCTGTACCCTTCCCCAGATTTGTGCCTCAAGACAATCCTGTGTCGGAGATCTACAGACAATTCCTTTGACTTCATGCTTGGTTTGTGCTCTGACATGCACTGTCAACTGTGGGACCTTATATAGACAGATGTGTGCTTTTCCAAATCATGTCCAATCAACTAAATGTACCACAGGTGGACTCCAATTAAGCTGTAAAAACATCTCAAGGATGATCAGTGGAAACAGGATGTACCTGAGCTCAATTTTGAGCTTCATGGAAAAGACTGTGAATACTTATGTACATGTGATTTCTTAGTTTTTATTTTGAATAAATTTGCAAAAATCTAAAAAAAAAAACCCACTTTTTTCACATCGTCATTATGGGGTATTGTGTGTAGAATTTTGAGGAAAAAAATTAATTTAATCCATTTTGCAATAAGGTTGTAACATAACAAAATGTGGAAAAAGTGAAGCGCTGTGAATACTTTCTGGATGCACTGTATACTTCGTTTCTACAGGCATACACTAGTTTGTCAAAGTCTAACATATGATTGCCTACATATAGGCTATACCTCTTTGTATTCCACTTTCAAACACAGCCTACATTTTTGCCTGTAAAGCCTGATTGAGATACCTGTTTCAGACAGGAATACTTGCGTTCTATGGGCAATGCAGTAGTATACAGTCATGTGAAAAAATTTGGACCCCCTTTAAATATTCAGATGTTTGTTAAGAAATGTTCACATATCTATGTCTAACCTTGTTTTTGTTTTTTATTTACATTTTTTTAACATTTATTTTAGCCATTGTAGGTGGGAATGAATGTGGGGGTGTCCTAAAAATCAAAAAAAGCCCCTCATGCTGGATGCTGCCTGGCCGATCTGCAGGGGTGTTGGTCTCGTGGGTCGTTCTAGCTTGGGTGGGTGGGGGCTTTATACCGCTGCCTACAGCTGTGGTGCGGGCCCCCCCCATCCTGGTTGGTCCGGCCTTTGTGGCGCCTTCTGTGGTTACTGGTTGTATGGTATCCCGGCGTGGGGGGCTCCACAGGATGGTTGCTCCTTCACGTGGTGCCTCGGTGCCGAGCAATGTTTCTTTTATTTTATATGTCTGTAAGAGAAGTGGGGGATGATGTATGTGCCTCTGTGTGTGTGTGTTTGTGGGTATGGTTATGGGATGGTTGGAAGGGGTGGGGATGTATATGTAAAATATGTAACTAGATGTGTCTACTGTTTTTATCTATGTAAAGCACTTTGCGCAGCATCTAGTGTTTAAAAAGTGCTATACAAATAAAGTTTGATTGATTGATAAAAAAGATGGGGGGTGTAATTTATTCCTCACTATTTGTTCAGAATTACATTTTACAGGAAATGTGAAAAAAGTCTTTACTTCATTTTTAATTTAGTTGTATTATATAAATCTCCCAGTATTTTTAACAGTGATATTAAATATCCCTATCATCATCTTCTTCTAGATTTGACTGGCAGTTTGCAACCACCTTACAGGTGCATTACCATCACTCTGTATCTTCTTCTTCTTCTTGTAGATTTGATTGGGGGTTGGCAACCAACTTACAGGTGCATTACCGCTACGTGCTTCACTCTATATCATCACTCCACCTGGAGGTTAAGCTGGATTCCATCAATCTATATCTTTGTATAAGGAGTTCTTGTAAGGAGTTCTGAACAACTCCCTATGTGTGAAAAAAACTATCCGTCCTTGGACTGCGTCCGGCCGGCTGTGTCCTTCATCTTCTTCTTTTAGATTTGATTGACGGTTGGCAACCAGCTTACAGGTGCATTACCAACACGTACTTCACTCTATATCATCACTCTATCTGGTCAGGAGCTGTACTCCTTCTATCATCATAGCTGGTGGTTTGTCACCAGACTGCAAAACAAATCTACCTACGGGTACAAAATAAGTAATAAAAAAAAAAAAATTGCTGTGTCCAATCGAACCTCAACTTTATCTTCAGACATCACTCTTCTTCATCTTTATTACTGGTTCTTTGATTGATAGATATTTTATACTGAGGAATGTATACCGCAGCTCCCCTATGACCAGTTGTAGGGTCCTTGGAACCATCGGTAAATGCTATCAGCATGTTTCTGAAGTTCTGTTCAATATATTTATGCACTATATAAATTGTTGCTAATTGCTTATGTTGCCTCATCAGTTGTTGTATTTCAAAAACTACTAGTGGCATCTTAAACAGCCATGGAGGAATAATAGACCACAGGACCATTGGGCTAAAATCTGTGCTTTAATCCTGTCTGCTCAGCAATGGCATCACTGATCCATAAGCTACTAATGTTGGACTGCTGTGTTCCTTCTTCATCTCCTCGTACTTCACTCTATATTTTCTATATCACTCTTTTCCGGTTCTGGTTCCGCCGGACCGGCGGCGCCACACGAGTTGGCTGCCCGTTGCAATAGCCTTTTTTTTATCTTTCTTCTTCTTTCTACACCTTTCACTCTATATATATATATCACGGACACACAGATCGCCCCAAAGGTCTCCCGAGTCAGCGGACGGAGCCACTGTTTACAGCAGGAGACGTTACAGCAAGAAGAGCTAGTGCTAGCTAGCACTCAACCGCCACCCGGTGCTAACGGAGAAACTCGACATACCGGGAACTGTAACGAAAACGACGCGGGTGCCGGGCTGGAGTTTAGGCGGCGTGCAAGAAATATAAGAATAATAAAGAGCGATGGCAAGAACCAAGCAGACCGCCTGTAAAATCTACTGGAGGAAAAAGCCCCCCAGGAAGCAGCTAGCCACCAAGGCTGCTCGGAAAAGTGCTCCGGCCACCGGCAGAGTGAAGAAGCCTCACCGTTACAGACCCGTGGCTCTGAGAGAGATCCGTCGCTACCAGAAATCCACAGAGCTGCTCATCTGTAAGCTGCCCATCCAGCGCCTGGTGAGGGAGATCGCTCAGGACTTCAAGACCGACCTGCGCTTCCTGAGCTTCGCCGTCATGGCTCGGCAGGAGGCCAGCGAGGCCTACCTGGTGGGTCTCTTCTTCGCTAAGAGGGTCACCATCATGCCCAAAGACTTCCAGCTGGCCCGCCGCATCCGTGGAGAGAGAGCTTAGACTTTCTGCTGCACATTCACCAACCATAATGCTTCGCACTGTGTCTATATATACTGTATATATATATATATATTTATAGTAATATGTACATATGTTTACTAGCTGTTCTTGTTTTTTCTTGCCTTCTGATTGTTGCTCTCAGTGTTGCTATCCCTGTGCTGTTGCAATCCTGGAATTTCCCCATTGTGAGACTAATAAAGGCTTATCTTATCTTATCTTATCTTATATCATCTTCTTCTTCTTTTAGATTTGATTGGCGGTTGGCAACCAGCCTTCAGGTGCATTACCATCACTGACTTGATTACCATCACTCTGTATCTTCTTCTTCTTCTTGTAGATTTGATTGGGGGTTGGCAACCAACTTACAGGTGCATTACCGCCACGTACTTCACTCTATATCATCACTCTACCTGGAGGTTAAGCTGGATTCCATCAATCTATATCTTTGTTTAAGGAGTTCTTGTAAGGAGTTCTGAACAACTCCCTATGTGTGAAAAAAACTATCCATCCTTGGACTGCGTCCGGCCGGCTGTGTCCTTCTTCTTCTTCTTTAGATTTGATTGGCGGTTGGCAACCAGCTTACAGGTGCATTACCAACACGTACTTCACTCTATATCATCACTCTATCTGGTCAGGAGCTGTACTCCTTCTATCATCATTGCTGTGTCCAATCGAACCTCAACTCTATCTTCAGACATCACTCTTCTTCATCTTCATTACTGGTTCTTTGATTGATAGATATTTTATACTGAGGAATGTATACCGCAGCTCCCCTATGACCAGTTGTAGGGTCCTTGGAACCATCGGTAAATGCTATCAGCATGTTTCTGAAGTTCTGTTCAATATATTTATGCACTATATAAATTGTTGCTAATTGCTTATGTTGCCTCATCAGTTGTATTTCAAAAACTACTAGTGGCATCTTAAACAGCCATGGAGGAATAATAGACCACAGGACCATTGGGCTAATATCTGTGCTTTAATCCTGTCTGCTCAGCAATGGCATCACTGATCCATAAGCTACTAATGTTGGACTGCTGTGTTCCTTCTTCATCTCCTCGTACTTCACTCTATATCATCTTCTTCTTTTAGATTTGATTGGCGGTTGGCAACCAGCCTACAGGTGCATTACCGCCACTTACTTCACTCTGTATCATCACTCTATCTGGTCAGGAGCTGTAGTCCTTCTATCGTCATTGCTATGTCCAATCGAACCTCAACGCTCACTTCAGACATCACTTGTCTTCGTCTCCTCATACTTCACTCTATATCATCACTCTATCTGGTCTGGAGCTGTAGTCCTTCTATCATCACTCTATATCCATCCATCCATCTTCTTCCGCTTAATCCTTTTGCGGGTCGCGGGGGGGGTGGCTGGAGCCTATCCCAGCACGCATATGATGTTCCTATGATGTCTGCATGATGTCCTATGATGTTCCTATGTATCACGACTCCTTATGTGTGAAATGTCCTATGATGTTCCTATGGAAAACGACTCCTTATGTGTGAAAAAATTATCCGTCCCTGGACTGCATCACTCACGATCACAGGACTCACCATGACATCATCAAAGTTCAAAGGCAGGCATCACTCACGCTCACTCATGATCATAGGACTTCAAAGATCAAAGGCAGGCATCACTCACGATCATAGGACTCGCTATGACATCATCAAAGTTCATAGGACTCGCTATCACACCATCAAAGATCAAAGGCAGGCATCACTGTATGTGTGCTGACGTGCTTGCTTACACCTTTGCTTACACCTGCTTTCTACGGGCATGCAGAAATACTTGCTTATACTTGGTTTCTATGGGCATGCACGGGCATGCACAGGTATGGACTAGTAATTCAAGAAAATCTGTGTATGTATGTGTCTGTGTGGCACGATCATAGGACTCCTTAAGAGAGCATAGGACTCACTATGGCATCATCAAAGATCAAAGGCAGGCATCAGTCATGATCATAGAACTCGCTATGACATCAAAGATCAAACGCAGGCATCACAGGGCTCGCTATGACATATTTTGACGTCATCAACGGTCATAGGACTTGCTATGACATCATCAAAGATCATAGGACTCACTATGACATCATCAAAGATCATAGGACTTGCTATGACATCATCAAAAGATCAAAGGCAGGCATCATGGGACTCGCTATGACATCACTATGACATCATCAAAGATCATAGGACTCGCTATGACATCATCGAAGATCAAAGGCAGGAATCACTGAATGAGTGGTGATGTGCTTGCTTACACCTGCTTTCTACGGGCACTAGTGTATACCTGTGCATGCCCGTGCATACCCATGCATTCCCGTAGAAACCAAGTATAAGCAAGTATTTCTGCATGCCCACAAGTTATCACTCTATATGTAATTCAAGAAATCTGTCACGATGTCACGATTATAGGACTTTGTCTTGCCATGGTAGCATCACTGAATGAGTAGGCATCACTGAATGAGTAGTGATGTCAGAGATCAAAGGCAGGTTTCATAGGACTTGCTATGACATCATCAAAGATCAAAGGCAGCGATTACCGAATGAGTGGTGACATCAAAGATCAAAGGCAGGCATCACTGTATGACATCATTGAAGATCAAAGGCAGGAATCACCGAATGAGTGGTGACGTCAAAGATCAAGGGCAGGCATCACTGACCGAGTGGTGATGTCAAAGATCAAAGGTAGACATCACTGAGCGAGTGGTGACATCAAAGATCAAAGGAAGGCATGACTGTATGACATCATCAAAGATCAAAGGCAGGCATCACTGAACTAGTAGTATAATTATCCGTAGTATATCACTATAACATGGCCAGGCTTTTGACATTTGAAACATCTGAGTGGAGGTGGAACATAAAGTCTGACTTCATCGCTCATGTAGCCAAGATACACCTTACTTGGCAGTCTTGTTTCATCAAATGTTAACATTACCGACAGACTTATCACATTTTTCACCATTTCTATTAGTTTTCAACCTTTGTACCTCTGTCACTTTTGCTCCAGATATGTTTTTCTTTATTTCATCAGTTCAGACAGCCATTGAAATGTCCAATATCACCCCTCTCATTGCCTTATTTCCTTCCAATACTGAACACTGCACATTTTTCCCCTCCATCTCAGTGACTCTTGACTGGTTTTCCTTGCTGAACACTGTCTTTACATGTAACTAATAACAAACCACTACGAAGGATTCTTGCATTTACAACTTCTCCAAGTAACTTATTTATTGCATTTGTGAGCATAAATGGGTTCCACTCACGAAATGATGCCCCTTCCTGAGTAAGTTTAATGATTACTTTACAGACCTTCTGATTATTCCGGGATTGATCATCTTCTGATTCATCAGCACTTGATAACACACTTGATTGCATCTCCTTTCATCTACGTTTGCCTTTTTTAGACTTCACCGAATTCCAAACTTCCTCTTTCCCACGTCCTACCTCCATTCCTCCTAGATCACACCCTGCTGTATCACCCTCTGCCACCTGCTCTGCCACCTCCTGTCCATCGACAACCTGGCTGTGGCACTCCAGTTCAAAGTGTCTTCTTCCAAAAATCTCTTGGTGAAGTTCCAACTTCAGCAAGCCCCAGCCAGCCGGCTGCAGTTTCCCAAATGAGACCTTCTTCTTCGGTGGAACAAAATAAAAAAAAAACCAACTAAATTCTTTTAATTAATCCAGTTGCACTTAAATATTTAAATAGAGCTGCATATATTTCTTTGACTCAGGTTCCTAACATATTTTCCAAAGCAAAAACCCAAATTAGCCCTCTCTATTACTGCAATCAGATGTTTCCTATGTTCCTGGTATCCTTGACATTCCAACAAAACATGCTGAACTGTTTCCGGAGAACCACAATGTGCACAGCTGCCAGTTGGGTGTTTACCTATTCTATGTAGCGTCTGGTTCAAAGTACTGTGGCCTATTCTTAATCGGGTGATGAGTATCTCCTCTTTCCTGTTTCTGCCAACTCCCATTCCTCTTTCCTGTTTCTGCCAACTCCCATTCCAGAGTCCACCCCACTTTTGAATGTCATAAAGATATCTTCCTGTATCAGTTGAGTCCCAGTATTCTTGCCACTTTTCCACTATATACTTTTTAATTATTGAGTTGCCTTCTGCCTTACCGAGATCTGCATATCCACTGCCTCGAACTTCAATGATTGTTTCGTTAATGAGTCCACATCCTCATTATCCTCTATTCCAACATGGGCTGGAACCCAAAGAAAGTGTACTGACTGACCTTTACTGTAGAGGTTGTAAATTAAGGAGTGGATTTCTACAATTAGGTCCTGCCTACACGACTGCAGTGACTGAACACTCTTGAGAGCTGCCCAACTATCTGAAGCAATAACAGCATTATTCCTATAATTTGTCTGCAACCACTGTAGAGCTAATATAATGGCAACTAGCTCAACTGTGTATACTGATAAGTGATTACTGGTTCTTTGATTGATAGATATTTTATACTGAGGAATGTATACCGCAGCTCCACTACGACCAGTTGTAGGGTCCTTGGAACCATCGGTAAATGCTATCGGCATGTTTCTGAAGTTCTGTTCAATATATTTATGTACTATATAAACTGTTGCTGATTGCTTATGTTGCCTCCTCAGTTGTTGTATTTCAAAATCTACTAGTGGCATCTTAAACAGCCATGGAGGAATAACAGACCACAGGACCATTGGGCTAAAATCTATGTGTTTTAATCCTGCCTGCTCAGCAATGGCATCACTCATCCATCCTAAGCTACTAATACTGGACTGCTGTGTTCCCAGCAATCATTAGGAATAGCTTTTGCAGAATGTGACCTCTTATGCCCCTTCAAGTTGATCCAGTATGCCAGCATTAATTTAGTTCTCCTTAATCTTAAGGGCATTTCACCCGTCTCTACTTGGAACACTGATACTGGAGAAGTTTTAAATGCACCGCAACAAATCCTAAGAGCCTTTGCCTGCTCTATGTCCAGTTTATATATCCTGCTCTATATCCAGACAATCAACACCGACATGAACGCAACACATCCATAGTCTAGTGTCGCTGTCATTAGTCATCGATACACCCTCAACAGAGAGGCCCCCCAGTCCCGTCCTGGCAGATATCTCCACCCACTTCCCTCCACCCTGAGACACTGTGCGAAACAGCTGGCTCCTGTCTTCACAGACATTTTTAACACCTCCCTTAAGTTATGCCACGTGCCGTCCTGCCTCAAATCCTCCACCATCATCCCTGTCCCCAAGAAGCCACGGATCACTGGACTTAATGACTACAGACCTGTAGCGCTCACCTCTGTAGTCATGAAGTCCTTTGAGCGCCTGGTCCTGTCCCACCTCAAGTCCATCACCACCCCTCTCCTGGACCCGCTGCAGTTTGCCTACCGAGCCAACAGGTCTGTAGACGACGCAGTCAACCTGGCCCTCCACTCCATCCTGCAGCACCTGGACTCCCCGGGAACCTACGCCAGGATCCTGTTTGTGGACTTCAGCTCCGCATTCAACACCATCCGCCCCGCTCTGCTCCGGGACAAGCTGTCCCTGCTCAACGTGCCTGACTCCCTCTGCAGGTGGATCACCGACTTCCTGACGGACCGGAGGCAGCATGTGCGGCTGGGAAAGACTGTCTCAGACTATACTAGCATCAGCACCGGATCACCCCAGGGCTGTGTACTTTCACCCCTACTCTTCTCCTTTTACACCAACTCCTGCACCTCCAGCCACCAGTCTGTCAAGTTGATCAAGTTTGTGTACGACACCACCCTCATCGGGCTCATCTCCAACGGCGACGAGTCCGCCTACAGGAGAGAGGTGGCCCAGCTGGCGTCCTGGTGCAACAATAACAACCTGCAGCTGAACGCTCTGAAGACAGTGGAGATGATTGTAGACTTCAGGAAAGTCACTACCCCTCTGCCCCCCCTCACCCTCTCAGGCTCTCCCATCACCACTGCTGATTCCTTCCGCTTCCTAGGCACTACCATCACCAGGGACCTCAAATGGGAGCCGACCATCAGCTCACTCATCAAAAAAGCCCAGCAGAGGATGTTCTTCCTGCGGCAGCTGAGGAAGCTCAAGCTACCCACCAAGATGTTAGTGCAGTTCTACACAGCCATCATCGAGTCCATCCTCACCACCTCCATAACCGTGTGGTACGCAGGAGCCACTGCCAGGGACAGACTAAGGCTGCAGTGCGTCGTGCGCACTGCTGAGAAGGTGATCGGCTGCAAGCTCCCATCTCTCCTGGATCTGTACATCTCCAGGACCCGGAGGCGTGCTGGCTGGATCATAGCCGATCCCTCACACCCTGGTCACGTACTGTTTGCCCCCCTCCCCTCTGGTAGAAGACTTCGGTCCATCCAGACTAAAACCTCCCGTCACATGAACAGCTTCTTCCCCTCTGCCATCAGACTGCTGAACACTAAGTGACTTATTGACTCTCGTGCACCATGTACAGCAGCTCAACCAGACTCATGTCAATCATCACTGTTTTCTTCCTGCATTACCGACTGCACTATATAGTTCTCCACAGTATCTGCTGCTCGCTAATATATTTTAACTGTTGACCAGTATCACTTAATCTTATTCTACACTTTATTACATGTATAGTTTATTTCTTTTATCTTATCATGTTTAATGTTGCAGCATTGTACCGAGACAAATTCCTAGTTTGTGTACCACATGAACAATGGCAATAAACCTGATTCTGATTCTGATTCTGATTCTGATATCTCAAAATATTATTTGTTTTCTTATTTAGTTTTTTTCATTGTGCTCCTTCCAGGTTAGTTTTTCATCAAATAACACACGTAAATACCAAACTACCTGTACTTGCTCTAACTTTTGGCCATAAAGTTTTAAAGAAATTTCTTTATGACTTTTAGAGAAGCAAATCACTTGTGTCTTTGAGACCGATAATTTAAAAGCCCACCGGTTTGCCCATTGTTCAACTTGGTCTATTGCTGCCTGCATTTTCCTCTGAATGTACACAAGATTACATCCCCTTATCCATAAGGCCCCATCATCTGCATATAAGGCCTTCTCTATTCCCCTATCAATTCCCTCAAAAATATAATTAATCATAATATTAAACAGAACAGGGCTACACACGCTGCCTTGGGGAGTACCATTTTCAACTTGATATATTTTGGAGTACTCTGTACCAACTCTAACCTCAATCGTTCTATCATACAGGAAATCTAACACCCAATTGTATAACTTGCCTTCAATACCAAATTGATTTAATTTAATCAGCAACCCTTCCTTCCACAGCATGTCATATGCTTTTTCTACATCAAAGAAGACAGCTAGCACATTTTCCCTATTTACCTGGGCCTTCCTAATTTCAGATGCAATGTGAAAAATGGAATCCATAGTATTTCTCCCTTTTTGGAACCCACTTTGAAAAGGAGAAAGACATTCCCTTGCTTCCAAAATATAATTCAGCCTTTCAGTCACCATTCGTTCCATTGTTTTCCCTAACTGTGAGGTAAGAGCTATTGGCCTATAATTATTGGGATCTGATGAATCTTTCCCTGGCTTTAAGACTGGTACTATAACTGATTGTTTCCATGCCCTAGGAATCTTTCCAGTTTCCCAAACTATTAAACAGCTTTAATACTGATTGAAGTGCACTGTCCTCCATGTGCGACAACATCATATAACATACGCCATCCTTCCCTGGTGAAGACTGCTTCAATTTCAGAATAGCCCTTTTCAATTCCGATAGAGTGAATGGCAAATCTATCATGTCCCTTGAAGTATTCTTCCTTATGTTTACATGTGGGTGTTTGGATAAAGTGATTTCCCTGCTTTGTCTAATTGTGTTTGGTAGGTTTTCTGAATTATGAATCTTCATTAAAGTTTGTGCCAAAAGCTCTGCTTTGTCTATATTTGTAATAGCTATTTCCCCATTATTGTCTAGCACTGGTATTTTGTACTATCTCCTAATACCATTCATTTCCTTAATCATTCCCCAAATATCTGATAGCTGTGTTTCTCTTCCTATAGTATTACAATACTGTCTCCAAAATAAACGTTTAGCTGTTTTGTTTTCCGGATGATTGCCTGACACTGTTCAGAACTCCTTATAAGAACTCCTTATACAAAGATACAGAGTGATGATAATCAAGTCAGTGGCGGCAATGCACCTGTAAGCTGGTTGCTAACCGCCAATCAAATCTAAAAGAAGAAGAATCAACTTCTTCTTTCTCCCAAATTTGGTCGGAATCAAGCATAAGAGGAAAGGTTGCATCACTGGTCACATGATCTGTGATGTCCTTGTGACATCATAGAAACAACATTCCTTAGAACTATGCCTAACATTCCATAGAACTCTGCCTGAAATATTTAAGATACACATACATTTCTGACTGAATGTATACAGAAAGTTTTTGGTGATTGCAGTGTTGAGTGATGTAGTTTGTTTTATTTTACTCAGAAAAAAAAGTCTTCATCCATCCTTCCATCCATCTTCTTCCACTTATTCATAGTTTCTTTAACTAATGCATACCTGTGCATGCCCGTAGAAACCAAATATAAGCAAGTATTTCTGCATGCCCATAGAAAGCAAGTATAAGCAAGCACATCACCATGCGTTCAGTGATGCCTGCCTTTGATCTTTGATGATGTCATAGTGAGTCCTATGATCTTTGATGATGTCATAGCGAGTCATATGATCTTTTAGTGAGCCCTATGATCGTGACATAGCGAGTCCTATGATCTTTGATGATGTCATAGTGAGCCCTATGATCGTGAGTGATGCGTGCCTTTGATCTTTGATGATGTCATAACGAGTCCTATGATCTTTTAATGAGTCTTATGATCGTGACAGACACACAGAGACACACACACACACACACACAGATTTCTTGAATTACTAGTGCATACCTGTGCATGCCCGTAGAAAGCGGGTATAAGCAAGCGCATCATGACTCGTTCATTGATGCCTGCCTTTGATCTTTGATGATGTTTTTGCGAGTCGTATGATCTTTGATGTCATAGAGAGTCCTTTGATCTTTGATAATGTCATAGCGAGTCCTATGATCTTTGATGTCATACCACTCGATATAGAGAGATATAGAATGATGGTTTAGAGTGAAGTATGTGGCAGTAATGCACCTGTAAGCTGGTTGCCAACCGCCAATCAAATCTAAAAGAAGTTGATATAGAGTGAAGTAGGTGGCGGAAATGCACCTGTAAGCTGGTTGCCAATCTCTAATCAAATCTAAAAGATGAAAAATTTGAGCAGCTAAGTTCTGTGGTGACATTCTTACACTGAAACATAAAGGGTTTTCAGCTTTAAAAAGTTAAAAGATGAGTACGTCTTCACACTGCTCGAGTTTGTTGAGCAATGAGCTGCGTTTGGAAGGAAAATTTTGTGATGCAGTCATCAAAGTTGAGGACATTGAATTTAAAATCCACAAGATTATCCTAGTTAACTTAAGCCCATACTTCAGAGCTCTCTTCTTGTACTGGGCATCGTCAGGACAAAAGGTCTTCAACATACCAAGGATATCTGCTCCCATAATGGAGCTCATCTTTGAATATGCCTACACTGGGCTTCTATCTGTGACAATGGAGAATGTACGGGAACTTCTGCTAGCTGCGCATCAGCTTGAAGTCATGGACATTGTGCAGATCTGCTGGAACTTCATCAAGAATGAGCTTGCCCCAAAAAACTGCATCGGCATCTGGCAGTTTACTAATGTAATGGTTTGCCCTGAAATGCGGTGCAAGGCCTGTCGTGTTATCACTGACCACTTTGTAGATGCCGTTTCCTCTGAAGAGTTCCTACAGCTCTCTGTGGAGGAACTTGAAGATATTCTCAGGAGAGATGAACTCTGTGTGAAGCAGGAGAACTCTGTGTATGAGGCAGCGATCAAGTGGATGCTTCACATGCCTGAAAAGCGAGAGAAACATGCAGTGCGTCTCCTGTCTAAGGTTCGACTGGGACTCATGACAGAACATTACATCAGGTTGAATGTGTTGTCCCAGGATCTCGTACGTAATAATCCTGAATGCCTGTCATTGGTCCGTGAGGCACTCCAAACTGGCATCTGTAACCCGTTCAGACGTCCTCGCCTTCCTAATGCCATCCTATTAGCCATCGGTGGCTGGAGTATTCCCAATCTAACTAATGGCATTGAGGCTTACGACTTCAAGGTAAACCACTGGAGGGATGTGACAGACTCTCCCGATTGTCCCTGCGCCTATCATGGAGTTGTCTTCCTTAACAGTTTTGTCTACCGTGTTGGAGGCTTTGCTGAAGACGAGTATTTAAACAGTGTACACAGACTTGACCTTGGCACACGTATGTGGGAGAAAGTGGGGCCCATGCACAGCCACCGCTCCGGTGTGAGCGTGACCGTGCTGAACGGGTGCATCTATGCTTTGGGGGGCTATAACAGCAGTGCCTATCTCAACACGGCAGAATGCTACAGGCCCAAAAGTAACCAGTGGAGTTTTATTGCTCCCATGCACGAGAAGAGGAGTGATGCTAGTTGCACAACACTCCATGACAGGATTTATATTTGTGGTGGATTCAGCGGGCGTGAGTGCCTACAAACGGCAGAGTGTTATAACCCAGAGAACAACCAGTGGACGATGATTGCCTCGATGGACACCATGCGCAGGGGGGTAGGAGTCGTTGCGTATCAGGATTGCGTCTATGCCATTGGTGGCAATAATGGTAACATCGGTCTACGCAGTGCTGAAGTTTACAACCCCTTTACTGATTCCTGGCATGCTGTGCCTTCCATGTCAATGCCCCGCAGCCATTTTGGTATTGAGGTGATCAATGACTCCATCTTTGTCGTCGGGGGCTTATCTGGATACACCAACATCTATGATGTTGAGTTCTACAATGCTGTGACCAATGAGTGGTTTAACGCTTGTCGGATGAATATTTCCCGAAGAGGTGTGAGCTGCTGTGTAGTGTCTGGACTCAAAAACTTGGAGGAGTACACCATCCCTCGTGAGGCATTGTCACTTGAATATTGAGAGGATGATGAAAAGGAGTCAGAGGGGTACAACTGACATCAATGCAGGTTGTATTTCTGTTTGGGCATGAGCCACTGTACTGCATAGTGTAGCAATCAAGATCAAGATTTTAAAGGTCCCAATTCAAGGATCATCATCTGACCTTTTAAAAAAAACAAACTATCCTTGAAATGCACAAAATGTCAAAACAAAGCATAGAAGATAAAATGAAAATAGCATATTGGATTTACTCCGGGTGCTCCAGTTTCATCCCACATTACAAAAAAAACAAATGGCACATTGCGATATTGCTCCATCTATACACATGGGTTGGCATATATACATTACAGAGTTGGATGTGATAGAACTTGTGATCTATAGAATGGAACGATATTTGTCCAACAAACAACATAGTGTAGCAGTCAACACCAAGATTTTAAAGGTCCCAATTCAAGGAACATCATCAGACCTCTTTAAAAACCTATCCTTGAAATGTACAAAATGTCAACCAAAATGTAGAAGATAAAACACAAATAGCACATTGGATTTACTCCGGGTGCTCCGGTTTCCTCCCACATTACAAAAATCAAACAACATATTGCTATAATGCTCCATCTATACACATGGGTTGAGGTACACATCTGGCGAACTGTCGGACACTTCTGGCTAACTGTTTTATCCATTACGCCTCTTTATCTGGTACCTCTACTTTTAACAATCGAGTCAGTCGACCTTGAGTTTTTTTTATTACCTTTTCCTGCCTTGAGCCAGACGCCGCTCGCCGCTAAGCAGCTAGCTTGTTTTTAGCATTAGTGCTACATTTTGCAGGACCTGCAGAACTCATCTGCCGTCTAAACCTGCCGTCTGCAGGACTCATCTGTCGTCTAAGCCTGCCTGGTTCACTACGTTCGTCTCAGCAACAGTCCCAACTGCTGGGCCTGTGCTGTTATCACACTCAACTATGGCTCCACTCACCTCTCCATCTGGCTGCGTCAACTGCACCGTCCTCGCAGAGAAGGTCTTCAAGTTGGAACAAAGAATATCCACACTCCACCAGACCCTCAAAGCCGAACTTCAGATGGACACCATCATCATCCGTTCCACTCAACCAAACTTTGCATCTTCCACCGGTCCAGTCACCGATCCCTCCCCCACTGAAGCTGCCTCTCCACCGGCGTCTGACGTCTCCGCACCTGGCCAGGCTGCCACCGCCCCTCCACCGATCAACGAGTGGGATATCACCTGGACTCCGCAGGGGACCAAGTTTAAGAAACTTGCAACCTCTACTCCACACGACCCTGTGTCCTGGTCCCTGGTCACTCCTCGTCACCGGAGAAACAAACGATCCCCTCAGGTGCCCCTCCATAGCATCCAGCTTAACAAAAAATATGACGTCCTGGACCTCCACGACTTTTCTCCCCTAGCGGGTGGATCCTAAACTCCACCGCCACCCTCCCTGCTGTTTAAAAACCCATCTCCTGATCAGACCCCTTCTCCGTGTTATCCTAAACGCCCCACTCACTCCGGAGCCTGCCGTCTCTCCATACCACAGTTCACACCGGCTCCACAGTGCACTTGTGCCGCTGCCCCCACCTGTCCTCATCCCTATCTGTCCGCCTCATCACCGGTGGGGAAATCCCCCCCACTCCATCTTCCGACATTGCGTACCCACCTCCTGTTTCCCCTTGCCCCGGCCACTCTGATAATTGGAGATTCCATCACAAGAAACATTCACTTCTTTAATGCCTGTCTGACCTTTTGACCTTTGGTTTTTGGCCTGAACTGCACTCTGTACGGAGCTACGGAAGCCGCTCTGGGTAGTGACAGATACTGTGCGTGCCTTGCAGACATTGTGAAGTCAAACAAGCTGGATCACTCCCATGGAAATCCCCAAAATGCTGTCATGTTTAAGTTTACAACGTTATCTGTCGGAGCTCTCACCTGGATAATCGTCACAGCCTCCTCCAAAACTTTGCCTGGATGTCGGTTGTTCTTCTTTGGAAGCCAGCTAGCAGTAAACAGCTATGTGCTACGGGTATAGCGGCTGCCAGCAGCTGAGGACAGACACACACACCTGTTTCATCTTCATAGTTCATAGTTTGGGGTCCAACTATTGGTAGGTGAGTAGCAGTCTAAAATTCTCAAGCTGTGTTCATAATGTCCACTCACTCCCACACCATTTTTGCTGTGTGGTTGGTGATGTCATGTGCAAGATAGTTGTTTATGTTTACAATTTTTCTATTAAAAGGGAAATTGTGTCTGTTGTGACACACGAGGTCCACTGATTTGTGTTCAGTTGGTGGATGTTTGCTATGCGAGTGTAGTTGTGTTGCAGTGATGTTACTGAGCCCTGGCATTCTGTTGTTTTTTGCACATGTGGTAGTAGTTTTGAGGATTTTCTGGAGAATATTCTGGATAGTTTTGTCATTTTGGATATGTTGAGAGCTTTAATAAACCTGCAGGTCAAGAAAGCAAGTATGTTTGTACACTCCCATGTTTATAACAGTATGAGCAACTTGAAAAATTACCAAGTTAAGGTACACTGTATCTGAACGGAAAAACACACAATTAATGCATTATTAATCGTGATTAACTTAACGTTCCAAAAGATTCATTGTGATTAGAAATTTTAATTGTCCAACACCACTATTTTTTTTATTCTTATTTTTTATTTATATTTTATTTATTTATTTAAGTTTGGTTTAGTTGCTGACCTTATGCTCCACTTAGGAGCCTACAACAAGTCACAGTAAAACATGAACATTTTTTGCCATAACTATAACATTTTTAACCTTTTTTTGTATGTCAGTTTTAACTGGACAACATTAACAACCGAAATTAACAAAAAGAGTCAACAGAAAAAAACTGTAGTGGCAATGTGAGAAAATGATGGGTAACTAGTCTGGCCCTAATTCAGGTTCATTGTTTGTTTTTGTTTTTTTTTCAGACCCCCCTTCCTCACACATGCTCGCCTGTGCTGGGTCACAGAAAGAGTAGGTCATCTTCATTTTGGTCAAGGCTTTTTATGGCAGGTTCAGCAACTGAGGGAGCTGACTTTAAACAGTAAGAAGCTGATGTGCCAAAAACCTGCAAAATGTCATCAGGCAGCTTGTGCTTATAGCAAGCCTCATCAGACAACTTCAGACCACATCGGATATACAGGTTGGAGTTAAGGGTCTGCAAGGACATTTGATTTCTAAGTTTGCTTTTTATCATGCTCATCTGGCTGAATAATCTCTTGACTTCAGCATTCGAGTGCGGCAAGGACAACACAGACACAGCTGCCATGGCAAGTTCCTGAAATGGGTTGATATTAGCTGCATCCCTGAACTTCCAAATCTCACTCCAGAAGCCCATTGTGTTTTTTTTGTTTCATTCCACGTACAAAGATGAATGGCACGCCATTGCTGGACAATCTTATCTACGTCTGCAGCAGAATAGCCAAGGAGCTTATCTATTTTTCCATTTCATCCAGGCTCTTATTGTGCTTAAGAGTTTCATCTACATTGAAAACTGACATGTACTGCAATGCTTCAATGTTGTCCGGCAGTCTCACCCTTAACTCATTAGTGAGGGAGATGGTGAAGGCTATACAATGCTTTTGGACATTGTTCTTGTCCTCAGGCACAAGTTTGAGCTCAGCTGCCTTTGACTCAAAAAGGTAACCAAGGTATGGTATGCAGTGTTTCCTCTGGCTTAAAGACCTTGGCGCGATGGCAACACATCGCGGGGGTGGGGGTGGGGGGGTAAACATACTGGAATATGTTCATTTTATACTATTTATTTCTTTTTAAAATTTTACACCGTAACGTTGCATATGGAACTTACCATTTGAAGTATTGTACAACCGAGGCTTGAATATTGGGCCAGTTGGGGTCCCACCCAGACGTCCTGTGTTTTGACTTTTTAGTGGTGTTATCCTTCTCTCCTTCCTCTGCCTGAACACTTCCCTCTCCTTGGCTCCTCTCTTCTGTCTCCTCTTGCCCTCTCTGAGCTCTGTCTAATTCAGGTTCTCTCTCTGTCTATGGTGGTATACAAACAGGTTAGAAAATATCAAGTGTCTTGTTTTGTCCTGCAGGACTTTTTTGTCATGGTTTACATAAATGACAAAAATATGTGTATTTTTTGTATTTTTATTCTAGTGTTTCTTTTTTTCCATTGAGAGAGTAGGGAAGGGAAAGAAACATTCATAATAGTAATGTACTCAAGTATACTTAAATTACTGGATAATACTTCGGGCGCCACACGAGTAGGCTGCCTTTTTGCAACAGCGGATCAGTTTCTTCCTATTTCTATTTACTATCCGGCTCTCTTGCTAATCTTTCTGTTTCGGTGACACCTTGATCCATCACAAACACGTAGATCACCCAAATGTCTCCTGAGCCAGCGGACGGAGCCACTGTTTCTTGTAGGAGGCAGTACAATAGGGCCAGCTGTTAGCACTTAACTGGCCCACAATGCTAACGCAAAAACTTGACATACCGGGAGAAATAAGACGAAAACGGTGTGGATGTCGTGCTGGAATAAGACAGCAGGTGAGGAACATAAGGTACAGACCCGCCCTCCCATCCGTTATTATGGGAAATATACAATCGCTACTCAGAAAAACAGATGAGCTCGCGGCTATCTCCCACTACGATAGCAAATACAGGGAGTGTAGCCTGTTGCTATTCACGGAGATGTGGCTAACAGAACTAGCAACAGATGCTAACATTGAACTGGAGGGTTTCCACGCAATACGGGCAGACCGAACACCAGACAGTGGGAAGGCAAGGGGCGGAGGAGTGATAATGTATGTCAATAACAACTGATGCAGACCGGGACATATCACGGTTAAACAACAACACTGCAACAAAGACATGGAGTTGCTAGCTGTTAGCATGCGGCCTACATATCTCCCGAGGGAATACTCACACGTGATCTGCATTGTTATTTATGCAAATCCGACGGCAAACGCTGGGACAGCACGTGACGTCATCCACTCAGTAACTGGCAGGCTGCAGACAGAACACCCAGATGCTCTTCTCCTCATCTCAGGCGATTTCAACCATATCTCACTGTCTCCCATTCTACCCACATTCACCCAGTATGTCACATGCCACACTAGAGACAATAAAACACTGGACTTACTGTACGCAAACACTAAGGAGGCGTACATCTCATCACCACTCCCCCCACTCGGGAGATCGGATCACAACTTGGTTCATCTCCTGCCGGTGTACAAACCCCTAGTACACAGACAACCTCCGGTCATGCGAACAGTGAAGTTATGGTCTGAGGAGGCAATGGACGCTCTAAAGGACTGTTTTGAAACCACTGCCTGGGAGCAGCTCTGCGATCCACATGGTGAAGACATCGATGGCCTCACTCACACCATCACGGACTACATCAGCTTCTGTGTGGACAACACCGTACCCACCAAGACCATACAGTGTTGCTTGAACAACAAACCCTGGATCAACCCTGAGATAAAAACACTTCTGAGAGAGAAGAAGAGGATCTTCAGGTCGGGGAACAGGGAGATGCTGAAGTCCGTACAGAGGGAGCTGAGGAGGAAGATCAAAGAAGGCAAGGACAGCTTCAGGAAGAAGATGGAGGACAAGCTGCAACAGAGTGACATCGGTGGGGTCTGGAGAAACCTTAAAACCATCTCTGGGCTCCAGAATACCTCCCCCCAGGCCATGGGGGGCAGGGAGTGGGCAAACAATCTGAACCTGTTTTTTAATAGGTTTGACCAACTGCCCTCCCCCCCGATTGCACAACAACCACTGCTGCCTCTAAAGACATCAAGTCCTGCTGCCCACACCTCACTCCACCAACACCCCCCACTCCTAACACACAGCCCCCCAACATGACCCTCACTAAGACCCAGGTGAGGACGGAGCTGAGGAAGATCAAGGCAAGGAAGGCGTCGGGACCGGACGGCATTAGCACAAAGCTCCTCAAGTCCTGTGCAGACCAGCTGTGTGGGATTGTGGAGCTCATCTTCAACCTGAGTCTGAAGCTGGGGGAGGGTACCACAGTTGTGGAAAACATCTTGTGTGGTACCTGTACCAAAGACTTCCCACCCCAAAGACCTGAACAGCTACAGACCAGTGGCCCTGACGTCCCACATGATGAAGACCCTGGAGAGACTGCTCCTTGCTCACCTCTGCCCCCTGGTGGGACCAGCGATGGATCCACTCCAGTTCGCCTACCAGCATGGCATTGGGGTGGAGGATGCAGTGATCTTCCTTCTTCACAGTTCTCTGTCCCACCTGGAGAAGCCCGGGAATGCGGTGAGGATCATGTTCTTTGACTTCTCCAGTGCTTTCAACACCATCCAACCGATGATCCTGAAGGACAAGCTGCTGTGCGCAGGGGTGGACCAGCACCTGTCATCATGGATCCTGTACTACCTCACTAACCGGCCACAGTTTGTGAGAACCCGGGACTGTGTGTCTGACACGATCATCGGTAGCACGGGGGCCCCCCAGGGAACGGTTTTGGCTCCCTTCCTGTTCACCCTTTATACTGTGGACTTCTCACACAACACAACACACTGCCATCTACAGAAGTTCTCTGATGACTCTGCGATCGTTGGCCTCATCTCCAATGGAGATGAAGCTGAGTACAGAGGACTCATCCAGGACTTCGTGGACTGGTGCCATCGGAACTGCCTCCAGATCAATGCGAGGAAAACTAAGGAGCTGGTGGTGGACTGCCGCAGGCAAGGACAACCCCTCACAGCACCAGTAAACATACAGGGAACAGACATTGAGATGGTGACATCCTACAAGAACCTGGGTGTTCATCTGAACAATAAATTAGACTGGTCACACAATACCGACGCACTCTACAAGAAGGGACAGCACAGGCTGTTCCTACTGAGAAGACTCAGGTCTTTTGGTGTACAAGGGGTGCTGCTGAAGACATTCTATGACACGGTGGTGGCATCAACCATCACTTTTGGAGTGGTCTGCTGGGGCAGTGGCATTACAGCAGCCGATAGGAAGAGACTGAACAAACTGATCAAGAAAGCTAGCTCTGTCCTGGGGCAGCACCTTGACCCAGTGGAGGAGATAGGAGAGAGAAGGATGGTGGCTAAACTGTCATCTCTGCTGGAGTCCGAGTCCCACCCTATGCAGGACATACTGAACGCACTGAGGAGCTCATTTAGCAGCAGACTACATCATCCTAGGTGCGCAACTGAGAGGTTTCACAGGTCCTTCCTATCTACGGCTGTCAGACTGTATAACCTAAGCAGGGCTGCTCGCAGAGATAGCAAAAAAACGTGATGACCTAATAGTATTGAATGCAAAAGATGCAATAGACTTACACAATGGTCCCCTCCAGTATATAACTAGGACAATATCGGTCGCTACGGAGGGTGACAATTTGTATGGGTACATACAAATGTACCCAAATACTATGTAGGATAACTAAGCAGACGGTTATGCTGTTTATTCCATCTAGCTACAATGCTCCGCACTGTGTGTATATATATTTATATATTTATTCCATCTAGCTACAATGATCCGCACTGTGTGTTTATACATTTATATATTTAAATGTGCCATATGTGCTGTGCCAACGAGTACTGGACTCAGCTCAGCCAAGACATTCAAACCGCTGCCATAACAGGGAACATCCGTGGTATGTACGATGGCATCAAGAAAGCACTTGGTCCGGCTCAGAGCAAGACGGCCCCCCTCAAATCCTCCACTGGGGGGATGATCACAGAAAAGAACAAGCAGATGGAGAGATGGGTAGAACACTACTCCGACCTCTACTCCAGACAGAACACCATGACACCGTCAGCCCTTGATGCCATCGACTGCCTGCCATCCATGGACGAACTTGACGCCGAGCCAACCATCGACGAACTCAGCAAGGCCATTGATAGCTTGGCCGCTGGCAAGGCACCTGGCAACGACGGCATACCCCCCGACCTGATCAAGCACTGCAAGACGGCCTTACTGCTGCCATTGCATGACGTCCTCTGCCAGTGCTGGAAGGAAGGTGCCATACCACAGGACATGAGGGACGCCAAGATCATCACCCTCTACAAAAACAAAGGGGAGAGAAGCGACTGCAACAACTACAGGGGCATCTCCCTCCTCAGCGTTGTTGGCAAAGTCTACGCACGAGTTGTTCTCATTCGTCTACAGAAGCTTGCCGAACGTGTCTACCCCGAGTCTCAGTGTGGCTTCTGCGCTGAGCGATCGACGGTAGACATGATATTCTCCATCCGCCAACTCCAGGAGAAATGCAGAGAACAGAACATGCCCCTGTACGTTGCCTTCATCGACCTCACCAAAGC
Source organism: Pholidichthys leucotaenia (assembly GCA_020510985.1). Classification (NCBI taxonomy): domain Eukaryota; kingdom Metazoa; phylum Chordata; class Actinopteri; order Cichliformes; family Pholidichthyidae; genus Pholidichthys; species Pholidichthys leucotaenia. The sequence goes on along the minus strand of CM035849.1, from coordinate 68,219,115 downwards.
GTTCGATCTGGTCAGCAGAGAGGGCCTTTTCAAGATCCTGCCAAAGATAGGATGTCCACCAAAGTTGCAAAGCCTCATCGAATCGTTTCACACCAACATGCAGGGGATAGTGCAGCATGACGGCAACGTCTCAGAGCCATTCAACATACGCAGCGGAGTGAAATAGGGCTGTGTACTTGCGCTAACCCTCTTTGGGATTTTCTTTGCTATGCTCCTGAGGCATGCCTTCAGCACAGCAACAGAGGGAATCTACCTGCACACAAGATCTGACGGCAGGCTTTTCAACCTCGCCCACCTGAAAGCCAGAACCAAAGTATGCGAGGCTCTAATCAGAGACATGCTGTTCGCAGACGACGCTGCAGTCGCAACCCACACACAGCAGGAGCTTCAGACCCTGATGGACCGCTTCTCCCAGGCATGCAAGGACTTGGGGCTTACCATCAGCCTGAAGAAGACTAACGTCTTGGCGCAAGGCACGGAAGCACCACCAACCATCACCATCGATGACTACGAGCTGGAGGTCGTGAATCAGTTCACGTACCTGGGGTCCACGATCAGCAACAACCTCTCCCTTGATACAGAGATCGACAAGAGGATTGGAAAATCAGCCTTCACACTCGCTCGCCTCGCCACACGAGTGTGGGAGAATCCCAAACTCTCTGTCAAGACGAAGATGGCAGTGTACAACGCCTGCGTCATCAGCACACTGCTGTATGGGAGTGAGATGTGGACAACATACGCCCGGCAGGAAAAGAGACTGAACTCCTTCCACTTGCGCTGCATTCGCCACATCCTGGACATATCTTGGCAGGACAAAGTGCCCAACACAGAAGTTCTGTCCCGCGCCGGCCTTTCCCTCCATGTTCACTCTACTCAGGCAGCGCAGGCTCCACTGGCTAGGCCACGTTCACCGTATGGAGGATGGCAGAATCCCCAAAGATGTCCTCTACGGAGAACTGGCGACTGGCAGGAGAGACGTTGGCTGCCCACAGCTGCGCTTTAGAGACGTCTGCAAGAGAGACATGAAATGCCCTGGAGATCAACACAGAGCGCTGGGAGGACCTTGCAACGGACCGCTCCAAATGGAGAGGCACCCTGACCAGACAGCTCAAGGCGGGTGAAGAGAGACTGACTGCTGCAGCAGAAGAAAAAAGGACCCGCAGGAAGAACCGCCACAGACCCAGCAGTACGGAGACCACCCACAAGTTCGACCTGTGTGACAGGGACTGCCATTCGCGCATCGGCCTGTTCAACCACAGGTGGTGCTGTTCCAGCAGAGTAGACGTTTAGGATTCTCTTCCATGGTCATCATAGACCGACGGAGGCCGACGAATATTTATATGTACATATGTATATTCGCTGTGCTTGTTTTTCTTGTCTTCTTGATTGTTGCTCTGAGTGTTGCTATCCCTGTGCTGTTGCAATCCTGGAATTTCCCCATTGTGGGACTAATAAAGGCTTATCTTATCTTATCTTATTATATGATCAGGTGGGTATAGTAACCAGAAATTCTACTCATGTAAAAGCAGTGCTTTGAAATTAATAATTAAGAGTAGGCAACCAAAAATTTCTAATTGAGTTAAGGGTACAAAGAGCACCCACTTGAAAACTTGAGTAATGACTTCAGTCTTCAAGGTTTGAGGTTTTTCTTAAAAATTTATAACAGTTTTCTTATAGTTTTCTACTTTTCTCTGTAAATCTAAAGTTGAAACCATGTTCCTTAAATTTGTAATTTCCTCTTGTAAAATTGACTTTTCTTGTACATTTGAAACTTTATTATAAATTTGTGGATTATTTTATGACTAATTTTTGTCTGTTTTTTAAAATAAAATTACTGGGGGTTTTTTTTAGATAAATTTGAAACAGACTGTGGTAATTTTTTTTTTTTTTTTTTTACTTTTTCCTTATAACAGTTTACATTTTTGACCATAATTTTGCAGTCAGAACAGAACAATAATTTAACTCTGATTACAAAGAAAAAATATTAATAAAATTGTATTTAATGAAATAAATTAACTTAAATGACCAAGGATGCCGTTATTTCTGTTATAATATTTCTTTATATTTATAGTTTGTTTTTTAGAAATCTCCTCACCACACAGACAGCAGGAAAAACCTCCTTTATTTTGAAATCAAATGGCGATCTGTCCAGGGTGTACCCTGGCTCTCGCCAAAAGATGCTAGGATAGGATCCAGCACCCCCCCGCGACCCGAGAAGGATTAAGCAGAAGAAGATGGATGGATGGATGTTGACACGTTTAATTTGTCTGAAGGCTGCTGACAGACTAAAGTCATTGACTTTGTGAATTTTGGTCATCTTAACCTGCCAGGTACATAATAGGGAACTGTAGCGGACTCTAAAGACATAATTCACCACGGTATGTGTTCATGTACAGAATGATCTGTTTAGGCAGTTATAAGTTGCGAAGTGACTACACGGCCGGGAGTCAGTCTCCTAGTATCACAAAATCTGGCAGGGAAGCACTTACAATTCGATTCTTTTTTTTTTTATTCAATAGTAGAAAATACACACAAATTACAAATATGCTAATAATACAAGTAAATACCTCCTAATTTGGCTATTAGGTTAAAAAAATCCATCCATCCATCCATCCATCTTCTTCCACTTAATCCTTTTTGGGTCGCGGGGGGGCTGGAGCCTATTTCAAAAAATGCACATATTTATTTATTTTCCATCAGGTGCGTCAGGGAGCCCTTTGGGTCCAACAGCTCGGGTACTCGGCAGCTCAGCTAGCATTTTTAGCTGTTGCTTTGTCACTGCCACTGGAGAAAGGGAGAAATTGCCAGTCTCATAACTTAATATCGTAGTGGCTGGTGAAATATATCCTCAGCAATTCATCAGTCCCTTGCCTTTCCCTTCATATAAAGCCAGCTGCATATGAATTCTAACCACATCTCTTAGCTAAGCGACTCTTCCATTATGGCTCCCGTTTCCAGCGGGTTAAAACCATGATAAATGCCAGTGCTTAAATACCTCTTATGATTTTTTCCACGTTTAAAGTACTTTAATAAATTCATGTTTCTGTCAGACAGTCACGCTTCGCGAGACACTGCTGACTGATTGGAAAACTCGTGTGAGCGGGGCGCTTCTAAACTCCGCGCAGATATGGGCTCACCTGGGCGAGGGGACTTCTTTGGATGTGGGGGTGTCCGGGGTGTGTGGCCGAGGCACTGGGGCGGGACCGCTGTGGGGGTACCTGGGGGGGCTCGCGCCGGGGGGCGCTGGCTGGTCTCTGTCCTGGGGGGTGGGGTCGCTGGCCTCCTGGTGCCTGGGGCCCGGGGGGCGGATGTTGGCCCCGCTGGGGGGGTGGGGGTCGGGCGGGTCCAGGGGTGTGGGCTCACCGCGCCGGCCGCCAGGCGGCCTGCCCTCCCTTGATCATCTCTCCGGGGGTGGATGCTTGGCTTTCCTGGGGCTTGCTGACCTCGGGGCTGGGGGTTGGTGGCGCTGCCTTGCCTGCTCGGGGTCCTCGGGGGGGAGGGCTGCTGCGACCGGCCCTCCGCTCGTATGTTTCCTGACAAACCACTCACATGTACACACTTATTTTGCGCGCGTTCTCATATATAGGCACACAGACATACATGTACAAGTGTCCCTCTCCTTTAACAGGTGCAAAAACCAGACTCGTGTTGAGACATCTCCGGTGGAAGAAGCAGTTTGTCTTTTGTTTGTTTTAGTTGTCTTTTTTTTTTTTTGTCTGTTCCCCTCCCTTTTCTTTCCCCCCTTCACACACTTCCTTTCCCTCTTCCCCATCCTGTTGGGTCTTCCATGGGTAAAACAATTAAAATAAAGTATTAAAAGTTATTACAGGAGGAGTTTACAACAATATACAGTGCAAAGTTAGGCACTGTATAGGCTCCTCTTGGCAAAGTAAATCTGTTTTGGCACAGTAGGGTGACAGATCCCTGTTCTGTTTGCCTAGCTGCCTGACAGGACAAAGAGAAAAAAAAAAAAAAACTCCGCGCAGATGACGGCCACGTGCGTTGTTTGTGTGCGCACTTGCAGAAAGTCATTGCTTCATATATTTTTATTAATAAAATCATATCGGCTTGGCATGGCAGTATGATTTCTGGAGAGGTGGGCCGCCACGGAGAAATGTTACCAGAGGAAACCCTGGTATGGGATTGATGTATCCATCAATTGGCTGTTTGAGTACATCAGTATTTGCCAGTACATTCAGCACCCTGCTACTCACAGCCTTTATCAGGCTCACCAAGCTGTCAAGAAGTTTAAGAAGATCTACCTGCTCTCCCTCAAAAGCCTTGATAGCCAACTGTACCTCACCCAGCAGTGACTTCAAAAATGTCAGATACAAGATGTTTTGATTATCACTGTACATGAAGTGTAAAACCTCAGCCATGTAGCAATGTTCACTGGACTTGGTGAATGCGAAATGCAGTTTCAGTGTCCCCACTGGTCCAAAATGCATGAAACTGCTGGTTCAATGGAGAGCCAACATATGGCACACACCTTGGTTATTTGTAAGGGTTTCTCCCTGCAGTTGATAGTCTCATATATGGCCTTGTAGGCCTCCCTGCGCTTCGGAGAAGCTGTAACCAGTTATAAGTCTCTTGTACCAAGTATTCCACACTACAGGGGATGGTGTCGTTGGAAGCATGACTTACAGCAAGCTGCAGAGAGTGGCATACACAGCGAATAAGAACCAGATCTTTGAGGCCATACTCCTCCTTCAGCACTTTATGGACGCCATTGTTAATCCCAGTCATAACGGAGGCATTGTCAGTCCCTATCCCCACGATTTTCTCTTTTTTAAGACGTTTCTCCAGGAAAGCCACAACTGCTCGGGCTATAGATCTGGTATCAACTCCCTCTAACTCAACAAGCCCCAGAAATGTTGAGACAGTTGTGTGTTTGGTATCACTAAAGTACCTTATCACAACCTTCAGGTACTTAGAAACACTTATATCTGTGGACTCCTCAAGGAGGAGGCTAAATCTCTGGTCACCTGCATCTGCGACCAACTTTTTTAGAATGTATGGTGCAAGAACACCATTAATCATTTCCATGCACTTTGTCCTGTGCATTTTGAAGTGAGTAGCAGCAGTGGAGTCTGAGAAAGCAGCTTTACATGCTTTCCCAATGTGATCACATGCCAGCATGGAACAGTGTTCAGCAATAGCTAATGCCATGGTGGTGTCAGCCCTTTTTGCAGAGTCAATTTTCTTACTTATTAATGACAGCTTGGTTTGGGTGGAACTGTTGTAAGGCTCTGCTTTGTGAATATGTTTTAGAGTTGTTGTGTTTTTTTACATCGCAAAGTTTGGCATAGAAATCAGTCTTACAATACAGGCAGTTTGCCCGTGTATCATTTCCAGTAAACTACTACAACCAGCCTTTGAACTCAGGGTTCGATTCCACTCCTTTCTGTATTTTTGAGTGTACAGTTTTGACTGTGACATGAGCTACCTAGGTGTTTAAAGTTTGTCACAGAGAGACACACACAGTGGACGAGGTGAGTACGTGACTGAGGCTGTAAGTCAAATGGAGTGATTTAGTGCGACTTTGACACTAATTGACAGTGAAGAAACATTTACATCCCTCTCTGTGAAACAGGGCAGGTTTGGCGGGAGGTTTGCGCACACACAATTCATTTGCAATCTGGACGCGAGTGGTGTGGAGCTCCTCTCTGACTGCAGCTAACTGCTGCACAGTGTTGCTAGATATACGATAGTTTTAGGGCCTACACGATATACGATCAGACTTTTTAAAAAGGCCAAATATACGATAGTTTTGGTATTTCCATGCACCCCCCCCCCCAAAAAAAAAACCCCAACAAAACAATGTTTTGATTTACGCGACCATATTCACAAACATAAAAAGTGAATATGAGTTTGGACTTGGAGGGAAAAAAAGAGTCCGGCATAAAACTTCGTCTGATCGTAACTTGGCCTCATCATTCCCACACTCTCCACATTATTAATTTATTGTAACTGCAACACTGCTGCTGCACGAGGCTACTGTGAGACTGACCGAGACCACCTGTGATTGTTTTGGGATGGGAAGGGGACAGGAGAGCCTCATGGTACCACCCACTGCTTGTTGAGGATGGTAACTGCAGAGCAATCGCGCACTTTCACGTCAGTCTCCAAAGCACCAGAAAAGTCTCTGATAACACCAGAAAAAGTTGTTAGATTTGTCACTAGTTGCTTTTGACCAAAAAAATGTTGCCAGATGTAGTGACAAAGTCGCCAAGTTGGCAACACTGCTCCTACTCCATTTCTCTTCCTATCTATGCCATGGTAGAACAGTTTAACTCCACCCCCAACGCTCCTAGCTTTGCTTTCCCTTCCATCTGGTTTCTTTAACGCACAATATATCTACCTTTCTTCTCTCCATCATATCAGCCAACTCCCTGCCTTTACCAGTCATAGTCCCTACATTTAGCGTCCCTACTCTTCTTCTTCTTTAAGATTTGATTGTCGGTTGGCAACCAGCTTACAGGTGCATTACCGCCAAGAACTTCACTCTATATCATCACTCTATATTCTGTCTAAACCCTGTCTCTCAGGAGCTGTAGTTCTGTCTTCTCACTCTATCCCTGTAAGCATCACTCTCCACTGACTTGATTATCATCACTCTATATCTTTGTATAAAGAGTTCTGAACAACTCCTTATGTGTGAAAAAATTATCCATCCTTGGACTGTGTCCTGGACTGGTCCTTCAAACTCCACTATACTCTCACCTCCACACTTCTACCTTTCCTTTTCTGTCTCTTCCTCCTAACACGCCTTCCCCCGCTCCTCCTCCTCGATCTTCGACCAACAGTAGCCCAATTTCCACTGGCACCCTATTGGTTAACAGCATTGGTGGCGGTTGTTGTTAACCAGGGCTTCAACCAATCCAGTATGAAAGTCTCATTCGTCATGATGTGCATGTTTAATTTGGCAAAGGTTTTATGTCGGATGCCCTTCCTGACACAACCCTCCCCATTTACCCAGGGTTGGGGCTGGCACTAGGAGTACACTGGCTTGTGCACCCACTGTGGCTGGGTTAAAAAACAAAACAGAAACCCCCCCAAAAATCACAACTAATGCCATATTCTAAACAGATACTTGATACTGAGAAAGTAGTTTTACCTTGTACATTTTCTTAAACAGTTTGTCTGTTCTACACATTTTAATACTGTCAGGACAATTGTTCCAGAGTTCAACACCCTTAACAGAAACACTGTGTTGCTTTGTATTGGTTCTAAAATGAGGTTTTACAAAAACAAGAGTTCCCTGTAAATTGTATGCATCACTCTATAAATTCAAGAAATCTCCGTGTGTCTTGTCAGTGTGTGTGTCACAGCCAAAGATCATAGGACCACCTATGATGTTCCTATGATGTCTGCATGATGTCCTATGATGTTCCTATGTATAACGCGACTCCTTATGTGTGAATTGTCCTGTGATGTTCCTATGTATAACGACTCCTTATGTGAAAAAAATATCCATCCTTGGAGTGCATCACTCACGATCGTAGGACTCGCTATGACATCATCAAAGATCAAAGGCAGGCATCACTTACGCTCACTCACGATCATAGGACATCAAAGATCAATGGCAGGCATCACTCACGATCATAGGACTCGCTATGACATCAACAAAAGGATGTCAAAAAAAAATGTCAACAAAAGATCAAAGGCAGGTGAGGCGGCATGAAATAATGCGGAGTTGTTGGAGGTTTTAAGTAGATTTTTATTAATCATACCGCCGTCACGGGATCCCCTCTCCGGTGCATAGTGTGAGCAGCCCGGAGCGGGATCCCAAGGCTCTCAGAGAAGGAGAGGGAGACACGGTGTGTCTACCAGTTGCAGGATCAGAGTGAGAGAGAGAGATTGCGTTACAGAGTTGCCCCTTAAATACTTGACCATAACAATACATCAAAGGGACATACCCCACAGTTAGAATGATCAAAGGGATAACAGAACAGGCAGGAGGTATTTGCATTTGTAAGACATACATCACAATGGGCAGATTAGCTAGACCTCGCTCCAAGTGTAGGACAAAGAGGCCAACAGGCACATCTACATATTGATCTGAGTCTCTAGGTCACAGTAAGGACAGGACGCATGAGTACAATGGATGAAAGGCAATAATTAACATCACTGAGGTGAACTAGAAGAAACGCGTCTACCTGTAGACATTAATACACCGAAGCACATCCACATATGTAAGATGCTCAGAAAAAGCACAGTAAGGACGAGCCGTATGAACACTATACAGAATGGCGCATTACATCACAATACATGCATGTTTGCATCACAAATACATGAATGGCACATTGCATCTCAGTAGTGCAGCAGAGAAAAACAGAGACAAGAGGGCTGAGTGTCCTTAGTCTGTTGTGGGGTTAAAACGAACCGCCACATGCTCCCCCCCAGAGGACGCGGCAGGGGGCCGCGACCTCGATAATCCATCTGTGTGAGCGAGCTGTGGGAGAAGCTCGCTGCAGGCGGAGGGGGAGGGAGGGGAGGGGTAGTAAGTGCCGGCAGGAGCTGTGAAATCGTCCTGGGCCGCGCAAAAATTGCTTGCTGCTCCACGACGTCGTGGGGCTGTGCCGTTGCGCGTGCGGAGATCACAAGAAGAAAAATTAGTCTCTGACTCCTCTCGTGGCCATGAAGAAAAGCAGGAGCGGCTGTAATAAAAACATAAAAGCAGAGGGACTGGCGTGTTGGTTTTAGGTGCAGAAGCAGCCCCAAAACCCCCCGGGAACAGCTGACGGCTGAAATCCCTTTGTGCCATGGCTGAGACCATTAAAAAAATCCAGTGGCGAGCTGCGTGCTTGCTTCAGGTGAACGAGCAGCCCTGAAGGTCCTGTGAGCAGCGGCGGAGGACGATGGCGGTCTCTGGAGCCGTTACTTGTCCCGTGCGTGATGCGCCGTCCTCGTAACTCCCCGATGCGTGCGCGGGGGTTCGTGCGTGGGTGGGCCGCTGGAGTGGCGAGTCAGGGTGCAGAAACTTGGTGGAGGTCGGCGCAGACGGCACCGATAAAATCCAGGTTGAGCTGTGCGTCGTTCGGTCGTGGTGCGTTGGAGCGGTGCGAGGAAATAAATGATCTCTGTCCCTCGGGCTCGTGGAGACGCGTTGGAGCGGTGCGAGGCAATAGACGATCTTTGTGCCTCGGGCTCGTGGAGATGCGTTGGAGCGGTGAGAGGGAGGAGACGATCGTTGTCGCTCGTGCGGCCATGGTGCGTTCAGTTCCACGCGCTGCGCTCTCCGTCGGCCCTGGAGGTTGCCGTCGTGGAGAGAGGACGAGGTGCGTGCGCTCTCTGTGAGAGCGGCCGGTCCGGCGTGGATGTGCAGATCTCAGGCGTGCAGATCTCATCCTGAAAAACGGGTCACCAACGCAGCTGTGCGGCTGTCCAGCTCAGAAGGTTGCTTTCGCACAAAACGTGTGCGTGTTCAAGAGGTCACCAGTGCGGCGGCATGAAATAAAGCGGCGTTGTTGGAGGTTTTAAGTAGAGTTTTATTATATCATACCACCGTCACGGGATCCCCCATCCAGCCGGCACACACTTGGGCTGGAGAGGGGATCCCGTGACGGCGGTATGATATAATAAAACTCTACTTAAAACCTCCAACAACGCCGCTTTATTTCATGCCGCCGCAGCAGGCATCATTGAACGAGTGCTGATGTGCTTGCTTACACCTGCTTTCTACGGGCATGCACAGGTAGGCACTAGTTTTTTTCTGATTATAAACAGCCTCTGGCTATTCAGTGATAACTGTCCATGGTTTGCCTTATACATTATTTGAATTGTACTGTAATCTAACAAATCAGAAAATTTTAATGCACTTAATTCAATAGTGAATTTGTTGGCTCACATTAAGGTTTATTGATTATGACCCGTATAGCTTATTTTTGTTGTTTATTATTATCATTATCATCTTGGTTTCTGTGTTCATTGTCTTACTTTGTCTCTTGCGCTGTCTTTGTCTGTACGGCCCTGCCCGCCTGTTCTCCATGTCTGTTGTCACTGTTTTCCCTGTGTGTTTTTGGTTTGTCCTGATTTGTCTCCCCACCTGTGCTGTGTTGTCTTGATTGCCGCCTTGTCTATTTAAGTCCTTGTGTACCTTTGTTCTGTTTGGGTTCCTTAATGTCATATCAGTGTTTCACATATGCTTCTGCCTTGTCCAGTCATGTATCCTAGTCTGTGGTTGCCTGCCTTGTCTGTTTATTTTTATTTCAGCCCACGAGCTGTTCTTTATTTTGTCTTTTGTCAATAAAGCCTGTGAACTTGCAGTCCTGCGTTTGGGTCCTATCTACTAAACCGTGACAGTATGGCTGTGAAACTTGGACCTGGCACCCCAAACACATGAGAAAACTTGACCAGTTCCACCTCAGGTGCCTTAAATCTATGGTATCTCCTAGAAGGACAGGGTATCCAATTTAGTTGTGCTCGAACATTGTGAGATTAAGGGAATAGAAGCACTCCTCATCAGTAGTCAACTACGTTGGGCTGGGCATCTTGTGCGCATGGACAACTCCCAAATACCTAAAACCAGGGATGGGCAACTTTGGTGGTAGTGAGGGCCACAAAACATTTTTTCCTCACTTCCCGATGGCCAGATTTACATGTAAACCTTGGAAGGGGGGGTATTTTCTTCAAAGTCAAAAGTTTCACAATTAAAACTAAAAATGCAAATGAAAATAAATGCTACTCAAGTGTTTTATCATGTTAGAATTAAAACTACTGATAAAAGTATATCATGACCTAATTTTTAAAACTCTCCATCAAAATGATGAGTAAAGAGGAATTCTGGATGGTAATTAACAAAAAGGCCAAGAAGAAAAGGAAATATGATGAAGAAAAATGTTTTTAAAGTAGAAGAATATGATCAAGGTAAAAAATAGTTTAGATATCTAAACTAATCTAAACTAATCTATCTAATCCAATCTCAAATTAAAGAGTTTCGGACTTTAGATAAAATTAATAGCTTCTGGTGGGTGCTTGGTCAAGAAAAATATTATAAAAATAAAATCAAGATTAAAGTTTACATTAAAATTAAACAAACGGTGATTTTACAGAAAGTTTAACAAAGAAAAAGTGATGAATAAAAATTGGAGTTTAACCCCGATTAAGAATTGGGCTCAAAGAAATAGGAATTCCTAGGCATTTAAGAGAAAAAGGAAAAACATTAAAATTCAAAGTTACATAAACAAATTACGAGTTATCTGCTCTGTGTTCAGAAAAGCGACATGTGGTCGGAGTCTTTGTTCTTCCTTGCTGTGTGTAGACAATAGACTTCAGAGAGACAAACGAGTCCAAAGAGAAAAAAAGATCGGTGGACAAGGGCGAGCCGAAAGAGAAGGGCAAAAGAGACGATCTGGAAAGAGAGCAAAAATAGAGCCAAAAGAGGCAGAGCAAAGAGTCTTTCGCCTTTTATAAGTTCTGTTGAGCTTCGCGGGCTTCCGGGATCTCAGCCAATGAGTGTCCTTCGTGGGTGTCCTCGATGAACTTTTAGTCCAATAACAAACAGTCTACAAGGGACCAATGAGATGAAGAAGGTGGGGTCTCTCTGAAGACTGATGAAATGTGATATCAGTCCAAATGAATACACACAATTTTAAACACATTGGAATATACACACTTATGTATAACTAAACTAACCTTCGTGTATCTTATAAGCAGTGTTTCTAAATCAACATGCAGGAATAAACATTCATTTAAACATTAACATGCATATATATATATATATATATATATATATATACAGTATATATATATATATAAAATCACAGATTAATGCATTTCACACATATTATTGATTTTCCACATTAAAACATCAGAGTCCATTTGCTTTTCATAGTTCTGAAAAGAAGAAGGTTTAGAATTGAGTTTGTAATAATGTACTTTAAAGTTCACTGGTTAAATCCAGCATGTCCCAGAGTTTAAGGAAATTAGCTGAGTTGTAGATCTGTGTAGCCCAGGTCTGTTGCATGTTTATGGGGGCAATCAAAGCAAAGCCGGACATTGGGGAAATTCCTTAGGCTGGTTTTAACAAAGGAATGGGATTTCATCTGTGGCCTGGAGGAAGAAAATCCATTTTTTGACTGTCTTACTCCTGGGTGAAACAAAATGTCTTTAAGCAGAAGAATAATTATTGCTGAGCCAAAGTGAGATGATGCTACAATGTGCAAGCTTCTACTGGTAAATTTGTATCATTTTATTTAGAAATTTATCACTTTATTTGTACTCGGGGGTTTTTCTAAATTAGTGTTTTTCTGTCGTAAATTTGCCATTTCTTATATTGATTGATTGATACTATTTCTTTTGAACAAGACAACATAAAAAAACAAGAATTACAAAAAATCCAAATGCAGTCCGAAAGGGAACAGGATTGAAGCCAAAAACTTATCTTGTCCTGTCTCATCCTTAACTAATTAATATACCTATACCTGCTTGCTCGTACATACATACATTGCCATAACAACAAAAGGAAACTTAATGAGCAAGGATGTAAATTTGCCTTTCAGTTTGAAACTTGTTACTGTAAATACTCCTCAGTGAGGAGCTGTAGCATTTACTGTTTATTAAAAGCAGCCTACTCTACACATTTATTGCTGTTCACAACCTATTAATGCAGTCTCAGCATGCAACACGTATACCTTAAAACAGTGGTCCCCAAACTTTTTTGTACTAGGGACCAGTTTCATGCATGAAAATTTTCTGAAGACTGGGTAGAGGTGCGAGGGTTCCAATAACAAAAACCTTTGTCAGTTCAGAGCATGTAATCTGAAACAATTACACTTTATATTAGGCAAATACAATGATTCTGCAGCATCATATCAACTCACCATAATCAGTGGGAACTCTGGGCTTGTTTCCCTGCAACTAGAATTTTGTTTTTGTCTCGTTTTTTCAAGCGTTAGTTTGTGTTACTGATGCGTGAAACGCTGTGCCAGAGTCAGGAGTGGTTGTGAGGCGAGGGAGGAAACAGTTGTTTTTCAAAATAAAATCTCTGCAAGACTAATGGAAAAAAATAGCTTTAATATTAACCACATTTTTTTCTTTGCGGCCCGGTACCAAATGATCCATGGACCAGTACCGGTCGGGGGACCGGAGGTTGGGGACCCCTGCCTTAAAAGACGTACTCCGGGGCACACTACTCTCTCTATCTGTGGCTCCCTCACTCTTGCTCGACCACTCACGGAGCAGCACCTAGGTTTCGATTAGTGCTCCCTCTGCTGGCGGCCTCTATAACTGCATTTAACCCTAGAACACTAACGTCGAGTGAAAATCACCCGATGTTAGTGTCCTGATAGTGTTACTAACTTTAACGTTAGTGTTCTAGAGTTAAGAATGCAGTTCCAAATACGTTCAAAAGGGATATAATTGATTTTTGGAAATGGACTGGCGGGCCACAGTAGAAGTCGCCGGGGGCCACCAGTTGCCCATCCCTGCCTAAGACACTCTTCTATGGAGAACTAGCCAGTGGGCAGCGCCCACAAGGAGGTCAGTATAAGAGGCACAATGATGTCTTGAAATCCAGCTTGAAAGCATGTGAAATCTCCACTGATAAGTGGAAAAGTCAAGCACTCAGCCGTTCTGGGTGGTGATCTACCTACTATGACAGCATCAAAAAAAATTTGAGGATTACTCATGAAAAGCTCACCTTGCTGCTAGAGACCAACCAGTACTGAACACAGATTTTATTTGCTTGATTTGTCAATGCCACTGTCATTCTCGTATAGGGCTGATTAGCCACAGCAGGAAGTACAACAGCCTGCAGCAGCAAAGAGAAGCAGCAGAGAGAAAGAAGATCTATCCATACCACGGCTCAGTCTATCACCTTGTTCATTTATGATGAGCTAGACTAATGAAATTTGAATAATTTTCAGTTCCAGTAAATATTTAAATACACCCATTTGTCATGTCCTTTGTATTTCACAGATATAAGGGGTTAAATTCCATCAAGTGGCCTTAAAAGAAGGTCTTAAATATATTTTATTTAAATTTCTTATGCAGGTCCACTGATATAGCAAAGCAAAGGCTCTTGGTGACCTCGGGGTGGTCTGATCAGGCCGAAATGAGCTACTCCATCACTGACTGTCTGGTTTACTTTTGATTCCACTGATTTGACTGAATGTGAGTCTTGCTTTTGTCTCATAAAGGTTTTCTTCCAATCAGATTTGAAATCATTGTTTTTCTATTCTGGCTCAGGAAATATTTGATTTATTATGTCTACTGTTTAATATGGTTTGGATTATATTATTGTCTACATGTGGAAAGTTTATATTTAATTTTCCTCTGAAAATCACTGGGAGTTTTTTGCATCAAAAATGAAATGTCAGATTATACTTTTCTAGTCATTGATATACCAAGAAGACCTGCCCAACCAAAGTGTTTGCATGGAAAATGATTCTATGGGCCAACCCCTGATAGAGCTCATTTTATATTTTATTTGATTTTAGGCTCCATCCCAAAGGCTCACTTATAACTTGGCTAAACTTGTGTGTCCAAGTGGGCTACGCCAGCTCAGTTTATATCAGTGCTGTCATTGTTCAGTATTCATCAGCTGAGCTGGTTTCTCCATCTCCACACTGCTGGGACAGAGACGGTGGAAAATGATCCCAGTGAGCGCTGGAGGACACATCAAATATGAGGAAGATGATGGAGAATATCTGGATACATGCAAGTCCTTCTGGACCACATTCCACCTATGTCCCTTTTAGAAAGATCTAAAGCTCACATTTGCAATGCGTTTTGCTTCTTACACCTGTGGTTTTGTTAGTTCCTGTCAGTGTGTTGTCTGTTTTTCACACTTTGCTCTCTTGCCATCGAAATACCAAATGGCTGTGCATGCACTTTTGCATTCACAGGAGGGGGGTCATTCAAAAGGGTGTGCATCATGGGCATAAAGTTGGAACATCACTTATCTTGCATTTTCTGACTATGTGCTTCTGATAAAGAAAAAGCATGTATAAGATCAGTGTTGTGATATTAATCTCTATTCAAGTTATGCATTTTAAAATTGTACACGTGCTGACATGGGCACATGAGAAAACACTAGAATTTAACTATCTGTTATTCTAATGTATCGTTACAAAAGATAGAATAAAAGATAAAAACTAAAAAATCTATCTAATCATAAAGTATTCTTAGCCGTCATTTTAATTTTCATATAAGACATTGAATATCTTTTGTTTTTATCCACATTTTCATTTAAATCATGAACTTAGAGTTTGGGCATAGCCTATAAATAAAACATTAATCCTCTGTAATAGCAAAATGGACTTGGACATGCCCATAAAGGAGGACTAGATCATTCTAAAATGGCCCTATGTGTTTATTTGACCTACCATTTTGGGCTATAAATCATGGAGGTCTTGATCTTCTAAACAACAACTGAAGTACAGCCACCAATGCCCCCCCAAGCTACAAGTTAACCCTCAGCATTTGTTGGAATGAGAATTTAAATTACCTCTATCTTTTTTTTCTCTTAAAGACGCACTCCGGTGGCCAAGAATCCCCTATAAAAACAAATCTAGATTGTCTAAAATGGTATTGTTATGTATGGTAAAATAAATGAGCCATCTTATGCAGAGCAACAAGCAATATATACAATATACACTACCGTTCAAAAGTTTGGGGTCACTTACAAATTTCCTTATTGAAAAGCACTGTTTTTTTCAATGAAGATAACTTTAAACTAATCAGAAATACACTCTAATATCTGATATACATTGCTAATGTGGTAAATGACTATTCTAGCTGCAAATGTGCGGTTTTTGGTGCAATATCTACATAGGTGTATAGAGGCCCATTTCCAGCAACTATCACTCCAGTGTTCTAATGGTACAATGTGTTTGCTCATTACGTCAGAAGGCTAATGGATGATTAGAAAACCCTTGTGCAATCATGTTAGTACAGCTGAAAACAGTTTAGCTGGTTAGAGAAGCTATAAAACTGACCTTCCTTTGAGCAGGTTGAGTATCTGGAAAAAAATATTTCAAATACAAATCATTATTTCTAATCTTGTCAATGTCTTGACTATATTTTCTATTCATTTTACAACTCATGGTGGTAAATAAGTGTGACTTTTCATGGAAAACACAAAATAATTGAATCGGTGAATTCAAAAGGGGCCCAAGTCCAAGAAATATGTTTTTGCAGGAAATCAAATAAATTGCATATCTCAAAGGTAGTCTATGCCAGATGGTTCATACTTTACTCAGATATAGCACAAGGCCATAGCTTAGAAATGCTATAATATGAAGCATTTCACTTTTTTAATTTCAGAGGATTGGCAAACTAAAGTCCCTGGACTTGGGCCCTTCTTGAATTAAACAATAAGAACATATGAAAAGAAGCGCATAACATCTATTTCTCACATGTTGAAAACGTTTTTTTTTTAAATTATGCCATGTTTTGAACACCTTTTATGATCATTTTATATTCAAACTATTGTTTTGATAACTGCCAGCAAATGAGATTTTCATCTAAAAGTGGGCAGATTAACATAGAGGTCCATCTACTGGTAACTAATCGTCAAAGTCAGACTCATCTTCACGCCTAGCATCACAAACTGTTAAATTACTGAGGAACTGCTGAGCCTCTGGTGAAAGATATTTTGCCAATTTCTGAACATCCTTTACTTTAGCTGCCTTTACACCAAGTTGCTCGCTGTAGAGTGGCTCCTCTGGGTATGTAACAACCCTGCATGATGGCTTTAGAAGGCGGAATCTGGATGTGACCTGAGCAGACATATTTTCGGAAACTTCTATATCATTTCTGAAATTTGTGCTGCCACCTATGACTTTAAGTTTAGTCCATGCAGGAAGGGCCCAAGTCCTGGACTTGGGTCTCTCTTGCACTCAATGCATAAACAATGCTGTGAATAGTCAATGCATTAAAGTTGACTTGGGACGTTTTTACACATAATCAGATAGCTTGTCTCTTAAAGTTCATTAAACATGTAATATCTGGGTTTTGAAAAAGTGTGGACTTGGGCCCTTTTGGAATTCACCGATTCAATTGTCTGGGTGACCCCAAACTTTTGAACGGTAGTGTATATACAGAGACCGCAGCCCGCCTGACATCATCACCCTGATGCCCAACCCCGGCTACGGTAAGCCCCAGGGTTCAAACCTTCCCAAAGTCACACATCACATTTTCCCCTCCCTTTAGAAAAGTCCAAAACCATACACACAATTGACCCCCCCTCCCAAAAAAATAAAAAAATTTGGGACCCGAATCATGCACTAAAATAATGAAAAACCATGTACTAAATTGGCCTATCACATTCACACAAAACAACCTAGAATAGGGCTGACGGGTGGACTACTATGCAGCCCACATGGCAGGGTGGATTATTTTGCCACCCCAACCTAAAGAAAAGTCGATACATAAAACTAAAACTACACACCGTGCTCCTAAACTTAACAAAACACAAAATACTCCCATATCATAACATGCATTTCAAAACACAAGAACTATAAGCAACTCTTTATTTACAGCACAGTCATTTGGATAAAAAAAAAAACTGGAACTTGCATGGGGGGGTCCAGGGCAGCCCCTCAGCAGGTGGGCCCCTGGAGACCGCAGACCCCTGGAGCGATGGCCGTCCTGTCCAGCCTTGCCACCTGGAGAATCTTTCCGGACACGCCAAAGTTGATTGGCATGCCTCGACAAGCCATCGGACAACCCGAAGCACAGTACGCCCAGCTTAGCCACAATGTGCTGACACCCTCTATGTTTTGCTGGCTGTCATTTGGCCCATCCTCGCTGTGGACGTCCTTCACCCCGAACCCGAACCAAATCCATAAGCAGGAGTGGAATTTTACTCGGCCCGATGTACTGCTGCATGTGGTGACTCCATGCTCGTTGGTCTGGCCCTGTTCTCTTCTATAAACATTGTAGTGTTCACCGTTGTAGCCGTAGACCCCCCACTCAACTGTGGCCAAATACCGGGGGCATCTGGGACTAGCACCTCGGTGTCATTCGCCGACGCGCTTTGTACCTGCCTCTACCATGTCCCAAGCGCCGGCACTGAGACCCACACGCACCAAACCTGAGTGAAACTGGCCCTGCTTGACCGCCATAGCATCCCTTAGCTCTTCATACTGTTCGCTCCCAGTGTCCGTCTTTGATTGTGGCTCGTCTTGGGTACAAAAGCAGTCTGGTACCTCCTCTTTGTTGTCTGAAGTGCTCCGCTGTGCCATGTCGCGCGCTGTCGCCATGCTGTGCTCTTTGGCTGGCATGTCATTCTCAATGGATACAGGCTCCCACTCCTGTGGCTCCGATTCCACCATGTTAGCTAACGCCAACTGCCCGGATAGCTTCTGTGTTTGGTGCCAAATTAGCCCCATGGCTAACTCCTCCATTGCTACTAGCTGGGCCATTAGCTCCCCCGAGCTAGCTAGCTTAATGTCTTTTGGCGCCATTAGCCTCTCAACCCACAGCTTTATGCTACGTGTGTGTTCGGCAAAGTAGCTAGCAAGCAGCTCGATAGCATCTGCATAAGACTCCGTCTCCCCTAACGTGGAGAATTCTCTGACCTTCTACGCCGAGCTTGCGAACCAGAAGTGCTCACTTCCTCACTCCGCCAAGTTTACCCAGGCCCAATACTGCAATGTACTTCTCGAGCGCGGCCAACCAGCAAGGCCATACCATTGCTGGTTCTCCTGGGTGCTCCAGAAATGGCCATAGAGGTGCCCAGCACGCCTCTATGAGTTAATCCTCAGTTACCAGATGTTATGTATGGTAAAATAAGTGAGCTGTGAGCCATCTTATGCAGAGCAACGGACTGAACAAGTAGGAATACATATATACAGAGACCGCAGCCCGCCTGACGTTATCACCCTAACGCCAGACACCGACTACGGTAAGCCCCAGGTTTCAAACCCTCCCAAAGTCACACATCACAGGTATCTTGTGCCCTTTTTCTACAAAAAACTTTCATTGTCTTACAGGTTCATGCCAACCCCCCCCCCCCCCCCCCGTCAAACACTAGAATCAGTGAGTAGACCCAGCCCACATACCATAAGGCTAATAATGGCTAGCGTAACATTAAACAAAATAAATCCTGTGATAATAAAAAGACTTACCGGTTGAAGGACATGCCCAGTTGTCTGCATGGTGGCCCAGGATAATGACTGAAACTGCATTGGTCCTTAAAAGCAGATTAATGATAAAACCCATCTTAATTTGGGTCAAATTTTCAAAGCAGTTTGTTAAAAAAAATGCTAACTAGCCTGGAGGATAATGCCAGTTAGGCCAGAGCGTCCTGATTGGCTCAGCATTACCCACGCGCGAGCTTCATGCATAGTTATGTCATCAAAAATGCCTTTCCTCAGGGGGCGGGGCTTAAGTGAAACTTTACAGCAAAAAAACCCAGATATGAGACATTTGAATGATTTGGCTCTTTGTATGTTTTGTAAGTCATAAAAAGACATTACAGACATGTTAACAAGAAAAAAATCGGTTTTTGGCAGAATATCACTTTTACTACTACTTGTAAATTTGCAACTTTTTTGTTGTAAATTTTCAACCTTTGTAGATTTTCAACTTTTTTTCTCATAAGTGTATGACTTTTTGCTGATAAATTTGCAACTTTTTTCATAAATTTGCATTTTTTCTCATAAATCTGTAACTTTCTTCTGATAAATTTTTAACTTGTCTTAAATGTGACTTTTTTCCTGTAAATTTGCTTTGTTTCCTTCTGTAAATGTCCACCATTTTGCTGTGAATTTCTCTGTTTTGTGACCTTTTGTTCATAAATGTAACATTTTTTATTCCTAAATTTTTTGAATATTTTAGTTATTAGCTTATTTCAGGAATGCTGAAAGAGAAGCTAATGCCATGACGCTGAACCCACTGTCTGTCCATTTTTCACGGGAATCGCTGCTCCTCCGAGGCAACTGTCCTGATGCTCACCAACTCACCCACAGTGATCCTCAGGACTGTCTGCTGGATTCATCCTGGAGAAGTCTCTTCAGTCCTTCAAACTAGCCGTATAGATTTCAGCCTGTAAAACGATTCGATGTGTAAATGCTTCTGAAGGCCTTCTAGTTTGTTGTTGTTAAGTAATTCTAGCCTTTTGTTGTCCTTTCTTCCCCGACCACACTTGAAGCATGAGTGGCAGTTGTGTCTACTTAAAGCTCTGCCACAAGTCAATAAAGCAGTAAAGTCTTATTTGTATTCCACTGTGCAAGCAACAACATGATTTAATAATAAAGCCGTTTCACGAAGCATGATTCATATTTCAAAGTATCTGGAGTGGGAAGTAATTCAGTGCTGAGGAAACTTTGATCCTCTCTGGTGATCTTCATCTCACTGGAGTTTTTTTTCCCCCCTGAATACAAGAAAACAGGCATCTGTAATAGAGTCATTAGCTGTGGTTTGATGGCTGTAGCCGTGTTCGGTATGTGAGATATCGGAAATTCTCATGACTTTCGTGGCCCGTCACATTTATCATCCTGAGGGCCTTTCAGCTCATCCAAACATAGGAAGGTTTCCGTGTGAAGATGTGATTGTTTTTTGATAACAGTTGGAGGAATGCTTTTATCTGATAAACAATGAAAAGTTGCAGTCAGATTTTGTTGAAGGTTTGATTTCTCCCCTTCAGCTCCGCACTCCTCAGTACAGCTCTGTGCTACAATATGTTGACTGGTTACAGATGTACCAGTGATTAAACCACAAAACAATGACTTTGGTACACGATAAAGAAAAAGGAGGAAATCCTTTTTCTTTTTTCTTTAATTCTCTTTGCTTTGATTCCTCACTTGTAAATCTAAAACGGTACTAAGAAAGGATTGAATATCCATACACAGGCTTTTTCTTTATTCCCCTGTGTTTGCTTTAATCAATGAGGTTCCTGATCCTTACTCGCGACCCTCGTTTCCCCTTCAGTGTTACTGTGTGGAAAATCGGTGTAATCCGATTCCTCCCCCTGCTGGTTCTGATTATGGACGACCGCTCCGGGAGTTCTGGATCCGGGGTCTCCTGCTCTCATTAACCATGGTCAGCCCCAATTCCACGCTCATCGCTCTCACACCTCCCCACACCCTCGTCTGAGCTGACTGGCTGTAAGGTCGAGGGAGGACAGGGGCAGAAAGTTAATTTTAACCTATTTATTTAAATTTTAAGCTTCAGCTGTGCCAAATTGCTGACATAATACAACAATGTAAATCACATATCATATATATTGTGACATCTAGGATAGATTTTTTTTTTATCCATTCTTATTGTTCCAACCCTCTGTGAAAACTTTTGAAAAGCCATCTTCTGAGAAGTAAATTGGGCATTTTAAAAGTTGGCTGACAAAACCGAGTCCGGGCCCAGAAGAGTCAGTCATGCTGGTGTTATTCTGTTTAAATTATATCAATCTAATTCAGATCTTTTGTAATCAATAATTCAGGATTATTATGATCTAAATCCCTTTTTATAGGTTTAAAGAAGTTAAAGTTTTTATTTGACAGTGGTTTACCAAGTAGGGTAATGGAGCTTTTCCCACGAGAAGGTTTGACATCTTAAATCAGGAAAAGCAGTACAACTGTGAGTAATAAAGTTAATAAAGACTAGCTATTCTAAGCATGGCAGGCTTGTCAGTGAATTACTTCACACACTATGAATTTTAATCAGAAATCTGTTTAGGTTATCAGTCCAAATGATTTAAGGCATCGTAAGAATAGCATTGTTACCATCAGCAATCACCGTTACGTTTAAACCATTTAAAACTAGGGCTGCAGCTAACAATTACTCTATAGATCTTTTTTTCTTTCCCAATTAGTTGACTGAACAAATGATTATTTTTCCTTTTTAGTCTAGTGATTTTTCTATTTTTTTCTCCTTTCAGCTGCTCCATTTCAGGGTCGCCACAGTGGTTCCTCACCTGATATCGTCTTGGTCCGCATATTGGTTTGGCAAGAATTTTTACTCCAGATGCCCTTTCTGGTGCAACCCTCCCCATTTATCCAGGCTTGGGACTGGCACAAGGAGTACACTGGCTTGTGCCCCCCCCCCCCCCCCCGGCTGGTTAACCAACTTTCCTTCCCGCATTCTTTTATGCTGAGCACCAAGCTAGAATGCAGATAGTACCATTTTCATACAGTCTTTGGGAGCTTGAACCCACAATCTCCCCATTGTGGGGCGGATGCTCTACCACTAGTCCACCAAACTCCAATGTGGTTAGGGTTCTCTTTATTTGGATTAATTCTTTGGTCAAGGTCAAGCATTCCTCTTACAGGAAATAGACATTTCAAATTCAAGCATAGAAAATAAAGGGCCAAGAATGGGGGGGGGGGGATTTTAGGGCATCATTAAATTTATTCCACATTGTTGCTTGTGACCATTTACTTTAAGGTCCAAGTAATGCATAAATTCAGCTCATACCAATTGTGAAAGTGAAAAATGGAATATTTAATATTTAATACAGTTCCTAGCTTTCAAAACTACTAAATAGAAAAATAAAATGTTCCTTTTCAATACCATATCGCTTAAATTAAGTCTGTAAAAAACCCCTGCAAAGTAGCAGCAAAACCAGAGTGAGCCAGTCAGCAGTGAAGCCCTTAATATGATGTATGTGTGTGAGACCATTCATTCATCTTCATCGGGTCTCCGGGGAAAGGGGGGTAGGGGTGACTAGAGCCTAGCCCAGCGTCTTTGGGCGAGAGGCGGGGTACACCCTGAACAGATCGCCAGTCAATTGTGTGGCCAACACAGAGAGACAGACAGCCATTCACGCTCACATTCAAACCTCAGGACAGTTTACCCCCAGTTGGTGCTAATTAACCTAAACATGCATGTCTGGCTGCACGGTGGCGCAGTGGTTAGCACCGCGGCAGCACAGTTTACCCTCGGCCGGGGGATCGCGGGGATCATGAGATCGTGGGTTCGATCCCTGCCCCCGGCCAACAGTGATCTGTGTGGAGTTTGCATGTTCGCCCCGTGTTTGCGTGGGTTTACTCCGGGATTTCTCCGGTTTCCTCCCACATGCTAAAAACATGCAGGTTAGGGAGTTAAGGGGCGCTTGCGCACGCAGTGACCGGCAGCTGGTGACTTGTCACCGGACTGCAGAACAAATCTACCTACGGGTACAAAATAAGTTAAAAAAAAAAAAAAATGTCTCTGGACTCTGGGAGGAAACCGGAGCACCTGGCGAAAGCCCACACAGACAAGTAAAACATGCAAACTCGAACCCACGACCTTCTTGCTGTGCTTCCAAAGTGCTAACCACTGTTTGACGTAGCTGCCCGTGTGTGTGACCATGTAACAAATTTTGCTGGTCACCACCTCCACCAGGGGAGATTTGTGGCAGCAGATACAGTATGAAAAGGATCAAATGGCAAAATAAAGGGACTTACAGTATACAGTGGTGTGAAAAAGTGTTTGCCCCCTTCCTGATTTCTCATTTTTTTGTATGTTTGTCACACTTAAACATTTCAGATCATCAAACAAATTTGAATATTAAAGATAACACAAGTAAACACAAAATTCAGTTTTTAAAGTGTTTATTATTAAGGGGAAAAAATCCAAACCTACATGGCCCTGTGTGAAAAAGTGATCCCCCCCCGCTAAACATAAATTAACTGTGGTTTATCACATCTTTGGAAAGCTGAGTTCAATTTCTCTAGCCACACCCAGGCCTGATTACTGCCACTCCTGTTCTCAATCAAGAAATCACTTAAATAGGACCTGCCATGTGAGGCGCCAACTAGACTGTAAGGTGCAGTATGGTAATGACCTCTGAATATGAGTTTGTGGTCAAAAGGTCAAAGGTCAAGGTTGACACTCCCTATGATCTCTTAGTATAGAATGTGTAAAGCCCTCTAGGGTCACCAGACTTGCTACACGGGTTCACCTCGGGATCCTGCCCTCCAACTATGGGCTGTATACTTTGTTGTATATTCATGGATGATGGGTTTATCATAATTTGGTTCTGCCACAGTAATTATATTGGAAAGGTGAAAACTGCTCTCTGTCAGTAAGTATTGGGATCGTCAAAGAAAGCAGAAGCGTGAGATATTGCACTTGCCTCAGAGTGCTCTTGTTCTTCATTTACTCAATTATTGCCCATCAAGACACATGTACTGTAGTTCCATAACCATGTCATTTTAGGCAGACACGACGGCTATTGAAACTGCTATTGAGCATCACTCCTTGCTTATATACAAGCACAGTTCTCCTCTTATTACTGATGTGGGATGAGCGGCCTTGTGGCTATTGAGTAGGGCAGTGCAAAGCCAGGAAATAACTCAAAAAACTGGGGTGTTTGAACAATATTGAGGTTTCACAAACAAAGCTGGGTTTAGGAATGCCAAATAAATGGCCAATGATAATGAGAGCATTTTGGTAGTAACCTTTAAATATTGCCCAGTTTTCATGAAAATTTGGTAATATGCTCAGTTGGCCATCAGAAATGGGCAGTCTTGTGGAGTAGCAAAATAAAAAAATGGACCAGCTTACTATTGAACTTGCAGGCCACTCAGCACACCTGCGATAAATTTGCTGCTTTTTATTTCTTGTAAGTTTACGACGTCCTTGTTGCAAGTTTGTAAGCTTTTTTTTTTCTCATAAATTTGTGGGTTTTTTTTTGCATATTTTCACCTTTTTCAAAGGGTTTAACTCGAGCCCATTACAAAAATAGAGCCCCCCCCCACCCCCAAATACAATCTTACATAGGGCCACCAAAAAGCTAGAACCAGCCCTGTTTAAACGTATGAAAAACATTGTCTCTTTGCTTTAACCAAAAATGTTTTTTCGTCCCTTTTTTTAATGTTTTGATCTCTTTGCTGTTCACAGCGGTGCACCATATTGTGAACCATTTTTCATATTTTCTCTCTCGTACTTACTCCCACTTCAAACACTTTGAGTCCACAGATTACTTATGGGGGAAAAAAAGCACAGGTTGAGCATGAAGCATAAATCTGTGTGAGCAGCGGGGGCTGTGGTTTAGACCACGTAAAGCTACTTGAACCGCAGTGCCTTTGAAACAAAAAAAAAAATGGAAAGCAGGTCACTCTCAGGCGTCACCGAGACACTAAATCAAAGTAGGGAGTCGCTATAGCCTAAAAGGAATGAAGTCAGAGGAGTGAAAACTATTAAAAGTGCATTGAGCAGGGGGGTCTGTGAACAAAAAAAAAAGAAACATACAGACAAGCGGGATCATGAAAACAAAGGAACCACAACAGTGGAGTTGCTCGTCTGGTCTCCTTTTGTCTTAATGTGTGGTTTTGGGTAGACCTGTCCAATATCATGCGCCATAAATCTTAAAGGAACCCTTATCGGTTTACAGGATTCAGAGGACTGAGACGAGCACACAGAAAGGGAAAGTTAAGAGTGCTCAAATTCTGCGGCGTTTTTCTTTCCCTCCTCTGGAAAATTGCTTCAGCCTGTTCATTTGAACAAGCCGTAAAACATCACGGGAGCCGAGAAAATCCTTCTCAGGAATTAGCAGTGCTTACTATCAAATTAAAAGGGGAGTTGTGGGATTGTCACAGAGCTCTAGGTGCTTGTTTGACCCCACAGGAGGCTCAAACTGGGACTTTTTGTCTTCTTGTGGGAAAAGTAAATGTTCAACATGAAATTTGTCAGCATGGCTCACAGTGAAGCCAAGCCATTGATGTAAAAAAATTTTCCCCTCACAGATCTTCAGCCACCACTACAAGTGGAACAACATGGGGATGTTTGTGCTTGGGTTCCCGCTGGTTTGAACTGGATGCTAATGCTAATTATTTACTGCTGGAGGAAACATGATGGTAGAAAATTTGCATGAATCAAACAAAGCCGTGATAGGCTGGGGTAAAAGGGAATTAAAAAGAAAGTGCAGCAGTGTGTCATTATGTCTAAGTAACAAATCACTTCACCATCTGTCCTCCTCCCTTTTCTCTCGTTTTTTTTTTTCCCCAGGACTCGGAGCATTGGGAGAGGTCGGTGTTGAGGGTCGCTGAAATCGCGTCAGCGTTGATCCGGGACCGGAGCGCCGCCCTGGTGGGGCAGCTTTTCCAGGCGTAAAGGGATGTGGCACCAACTGTTTCAACGCTGTTTCAACGCTACTGGGCTGAACCTGTTAATGTTTAACATCTGTGTCTGCAGTTTTAACAGAAGCGCAGAAATATCCAAACTTACCTTGACAAATATTCACCTGATCCAGCAGTGAGCCACATGAATTATGGTTGCATTTAAATAGTGCAACGAAGTAGCTAAAGCCAGACTTTACTATTGCCCAAAACACCCCAATCACACACACAGTGGTGTGAAAAAGTGTTTGTCCCCTTCCTGATTTCTCTTTTTTTGTATGTTTGTCACACTTAAATGTTTCAGATCATCAAACAAATTTAAATATTAGACAAAGATAACACAAGTAAACATAAAATGCAGTTTTTAAATGAAGGTGTTTATTATTAAGGGTAAAAAAAATCCAAACCTACATGGCCCTGTGTGAAAAAGTGATCCCCCCCGTTAAAACATAAATTAACTGTGTATTGGAAAAATTCCCTGTTAAGATATATGATGCTCAGTCAGTGATCAGGCAGGATCAAAGTTTCAGCAAGTTTAATGAGATCGCTGATCAGCGGAAAACAACACAGAGTACAGCTCTCAGTCTGCCAGTGCATTGTCTTAACATAGTGTGATTCTGTCCAATTTACGTATATTCTTCTCCCACCCAAAGGACCGTTAGGGTGGAGTCGCTTCTTGATTAGTTCGTCCATGACTCAGTGTGATAAAATTGTATCTGCTGAGTACATGCACAAAACCGGTTAAAACCAGTAATAAACAGTCACAGTGATACACAGACCCTCCAGGATTTCACGACGTTGCGATTCTACCAATTCCTGCGACTTTAGTAGGTCCTGCATAATTTGAATTTTGTCCAATCACTGCAACTTTACCACAATTTTGGCCAATTGTTGTCAACTTGCGCCAATTTCGCCAATCAAATTTGTCTCTCAGTAGCACGCAGATGTGTACGTCATCAGTCTGACCAATCAAATGCGGCGCTGCACCGCACTCACTTCTGTGTTTACAGTGAGAATATACCGAACACATCAGCAAAAAAACAGTGTGTGATTTAAAAAAAAAACACACTCACCTGCAAGTTTTCCCACATCATTCCTTCATCCGTCTCCCCCGGCCCACTGGTGAACATCTCCTCAAGTTTCCGTAATGACCGCGTGTATGAAGTGCCGGGTTTGTGTTGAAAAATGTCCGCCTGCCTGAAAGCACCTCCGTCTTGGGAGCGTGTGCACCCAGACACGCCGTAAAACCACACAAAAAACAAGTGAATCTAATATTACAGCAAGTGTTGTAACAGTTTATACGTCTTTAGAGGTAAAAGTCACTACTACATCTTGTCAGTGAGTTTTAAAGTTGGGACTGTCTGGGCTGGACATGAGCCAATGCGCGATTCAGGCAATCCCCAAGGAAAGCCCCGCAACTTACCGCAACAATTATGGGTGGGCAATATAAGCTGCAGCTTCAGCCATCACCCATTTCGGATAACTCACGTGGAATTGTATAGTAGAAGGAGTCTTTGTCTAATTTGACCTTGTTTTATATTATACAGTTTCTTTTAACCTGTAATGTACTATCCTATCCGAAATAAATAAATTCATTCATTCATTCATTCACAATAGAAAAAAAAAAAAAAAATCCCGCAAAATCCTGGAGGGACTGGATAAACAGTCACAGCAGCATCCCTCTATCTGTATTTTTCCACTGTTCAACAACTCCTTATATGGTAACAGGATTTCTTGAGTAGGTAAAACATTATCACACATTAGGCTTAATAGAAAAATTCATAGAAATCAGTGTGAAATAGAATTTTCCCATGGGGGGGGGGGGTTCTGCTTCAGGACCTGGAACACTTGCTGCGGTAAATGGAACTATGAATTCTGCTGTCTACCAAAAAATCCTGAAGGAGAATGTTCAGCCATCTGTCGGTGACCTCTAGCTGAAGCGCACTTGGGTTCTGCAGCAGGATAATGATGCAAAACACACCAGCAAGTCCACCTCTGAATGGCTTAAGAAAAACAAAATGAAGACTTTGGAGTGGCCAAGTCAAAGTCCTGGCCTGAATCCAATTAAGATGCTGTTGCATTAACGTAAAAAGGCAGTTCATGCTCGAAAACTCTCCAGTTTGGCCGAATTACAACAATTCTGCAAATAATGAGTGGGCCAAAATTCCTCCACAGCTCTGTAAAAGACTCATTGCCAGTTATCGCAAACGCTTGATTGCAGTTGTTGCTGCTAAGGGTGGTCCAACCAGTTATTAAGTTTAGGGGGCAATCACTTTCACTTTTTTACTTGTGTTATCTTTGTCTAATATTTAAATTTGTTTGATGATCTGAAACATTTAAGTGTGACAAACATACAAAAAAATGAGAAATCAGGAAGGGGGCAAACACTTTTTCACACCACTACATCGGGCAAACGTTGGCAAGTTTACATCGGGAATAACAACGTATAGAGGACATTTGCTCATTGGAAAACTGGCTAGATGTCAGCGTCTCGCCAATGTCTTTCCAATGAGCAAACGACCTCTAAGATGTATTCCTGATATAAACTTTGTAGGTTAAGCTGGTATGTGTATGTGCTGTTGGTGCAGTGGTTCACAACAGAATTTCAAAGAAAACTCTCACAAATCACAAGAAAAAAGTAGCAAATTGATCAAACATTTTAATGAATACATTTGCAAATACAGTGGTGGGAAAAAATGTTTTCCCCCTTCCTGATTTGTCATTTTTTTGTTATGTTTGTCACACTTAAATGTTTCAGATCATCAAACAAATTTAAATTTTAGACAAAGATAACACAAGTAAACACAAAATGCAGTTTTTAAATGAAGGTGTTCATTATTAAAGGTAAAAAAAATCTAAACTTACATGGCCCTGTGTGAAAAAGTGATTGCCCCCTAAACCTAATAACTGGTTGGGCCACCCTGAGCAGCAATAACTGGCAATGAGTCTTTTACAGCGCTGTGGAGGAATTTTGGCCCTCTCATTTTCACAGCCCTTGCCATGAAGCTCAGAATTGAGCTCAGGTGCATCCTGTTTCCATTGATCATCCTTGAGATGTTTCTACAGCTTAACTGGAGTCCACCTGTGGTAAATTTAGTTGATTGGACATGATTTGGAAAGGCACACACCTGTCTATGTAAGGTTCCACAGTTGACGTGTATGCACCTTGCCAGTAACCCAGAGAAGAAGAAGAAGTGTATGCACCTTCAGTTGTTTGCTATCCACCAGTAACCGAGAGAGGAAGAAGAAGTGCATGTCAGATGTAACGGACCCAGGTTTTGGGCCTGTTGGGCAGATTAAATGTTCCTGTAGAACACAGGGAAATGATGAGACAGGCGACTGGGTGAAGTTTCTCAGTGCCTCGCTTCTGCCATATTTATTAATACATTCACATGTATTTTCAGTTTACAGCATTAACTGTTTCTTTCACATGCAAAAATATGTAATAAATTTCTTTCATGTACAGTAACTCTTTAATCATCAATGTCTGTTCAATTACTCTTTTTTACATGACAGTTCAAAATATATGAATTACATGTTTTTAATACTTTTTAGCTATTTATTCTGTTTTTTCTTTTACCCAAACTACCTTTTTAATACTCGCAGCTGGACTGCTTTTTAACATACACTAGTTTTAGTATACCACCGCCTAGCTTAACGGCTCATGAATTGCATGGTAGTAACACATGTATGCTGGCAGGCTTAGCTTTGGCTTTTAACATCCATCCATCCATCCATCTTCTTCCGCTGGGGGGGTTTCAATATAAATCTCTAGAACCATGAAACCGCATGTTTCTCACTGCTAACGGCATAGTAACACATGTACACAATGTCAGGATATAAAACGGAGCGTAGTGAACCAAAAAGGAGCTTGGTAATAAATGTACAATTAATTCAAAATGGCGCCCACAGCGTCGCCTTGACTTAGCTTTTTCACGTCTTTTCACATCGTCCAAAACTCAACAAAATACAGTATTTACCAACTGATTTACACATTCACATTTAGCTGTGTTTCTTTTAAGTACTTTATGATCTATTTTGTGTGGTTTTTATTCAGTTACTAACCTGTAAAACAGGGAAATGATGAGACAGGCAGCTGGTGAAGTTTCTCAATGCCTTGCTTCTGCCATATTGGAGAGGAGGGCCTGTCACCTCACTATTCTGTCTCACAGAGTAATGCGCTACCTTCTGGCATGAGTGTGTAACTACACGTAAACAAAGTTATTCCTAAAGTCACTCTTTCTCGTTTAAACCAATACAAACATCACTCTGTCATCATCACCACTCTTCATCACTTCACTCTATAAAAGCAAGAAATCACTGTGTGTCTGTCTACAGTAGAGATGATGGCAATAATTATTGCTTTGCAGTGGGTGGAGGAGGTCAGATTGGACCGGGTGGTGGTGTGCACGGACTCACTTGGAGCGCTAAAAACCATACAGACACTAAAATCTACAAGGGAAGACTTGGTGATTGAGCTATATCACAGTTTATTTAGGGTACACAGGGGTGATGGACAAGTTCAGTTTTGTTGGGTTCCTGCACATGAAGGGTTGAAAGGAAATGCAGACAAAAGTGCAGACAAATTAGCAAATAGTGCTCTTCGAAAAGAGATAACTTACCATTGTCTCTTGGAAAAGGTGAAGGGAAAGCAGTAATCAAGAATAAAGGAACTGAACTATGGCAGAAATGATGGGATGAAGATCATAAAGGTAGATCATATTACAAAATACAAAAATCTATTGCAATAAAGAATTTCATAACAACCAAAAGGAGGGAAGACATCATTATGGCAAGACTCAGACTGGATCACACAGGTTTTAATGGCACTTTAGTCACCATGGGGAAAAGCGAAAGTGACAAATGTAGAGAATGTGGAGTAAAAGAAAATGTCAAGCACATCTTATTACACTGTCACAAATAAGGAAATGAAAGACAGATAATGGAAAATGAAGTTCGAGAGGCAGGTAGGGAATGGGATTTAACTGGGATTCTGGGTACAAAAGTAAGTGTGTGTGTGTGTGTCTGTCTGTCTGTCGTCTTCTTCTTCTCTCAGTTACTGGCGGATAGCAAACAACTGAAAGGTGCATACCGCCACCTACTGTACAAGAGTGTGTAACATTATGTCATCTGAGCCCGACCCCTAAATTCTATGACTTAATCCTGTGTTATTTAAAAAAGAGAAAAGAGCCTTTCTCGTGATTCTTATTGCCTCGCCATCTCCATCTGTTCCCGGAATCCCAGTTAAATCCCATTCCCTACCGGCCTCTCAAACTTCATTTTCCTTTATCTGTCTTTCATTTCCTTATTTGTGACAGTGTAATAAGATGTGTTCGACATTTTCTTTTACTCCACATTCTCTACATTTGTCACTTTCGCATTTCCCCATGGTGAATAAAGTGCTGTTTAAACCTGTGTGATCCAGTCTGAGTCTTGCCATAATGATGTCTTCCGTCCGTTTGGTTGTTATGAAATTCTTTATTGCAGTAGATTTTTGTTTTTCTGTTGGTGTGTCACGCTTCATAGGACAACTCTATAAAAGCAAGAAATCTCTGTGTCTGTCTGTGTGTCACGCTTCATAGGACGGCCTATGATCTCTGCTTGAACATCATAGGACGTCCTATGAACTCAGGCATCATCATAGGATGACAAATGTGTCTTTATGATGTCACAGACCACAGAGATCATAGGACGATTTGTCTTCATGATGTCACACATAGATTTGTCTGTGTTGACAAATGTCTTTATGTCACATAGACCACAGAGATCATAGGACGATTTGTCTTTATGATGTCACACATAGATTTGTCTATGTGCGTAGGACATGTGTCTTTATGATGTCATATGATCACTGCCTGAACATCATAGGAAGTCCTATACCATGTGTCTTTATGATTTTCATGATCCTGTCCATAAACTGAAATTACGACACACCTATCCCTCAACCAGTGGTCTCAATGAAGAAGAAGAAGACCCACCAGATGGGACAGCAATAGAATGACGACAGCTGCTGCACGTCAGAAAAGATGCCATGAAGATGAAACACCCGAGGTTCCAGCAGTACATCGCACCCGTCTGAGACAGGAGGTCACCCTTCACCAGCATAGGGTATGACAGACTTTAAAGCACGTTTCTAGGACATCATAGGACGGCCTATGATCTCTGCCTCATCATCATAGTGCGTCCTATGAACTCAGGCATCATAGGACGACTCGCCATGCCTACATGACGGCAAATGTGTAACCTTGACGAATGCCAGTATACACTACAAATGTGTAAAATGCCAAGCAAAGCGCTGATTTTCTCCAGGTGCTCTGGTTTTTTGGTTTCTATGGACATGCACGGGCCTTCCTGAACAGGGTCAAAAGCCACTTTTTCAGGATCGTGCCCATGAACTGAAATTACAACGCACCTATCCCTCAACCAGTGGTCTGAACAAAGAAGAAGAAGACCCACCAGATGGAGAGCAATAGAATGAGGAGAACTGCTGCACATCAGAAAAGATGCTGTGCACATGAAACACCTCAGGTTCCACCAGTACGCCGCAGGCATGACTGTGAACAACACAGCCATCTGAGACAGGAGGAGACCCTTCAGTGGTCTGAACGAAGAAGAAGACCCACCAGATGATGTCTATATGATGCAGGGTTTCCTCTGGTAACATTTCTTTATGGCGGCCCACCTTGCCAGAAATCGTACCGCCATGCCAAGCCAATATGATTTTATTAATAAAAATATATGAAGCAATGACTTTCCGTGTGTGGCCGTCATCTGCGCGGAGTTTAGAAGCGCCCCGCTCACACGAGTTTTCCAGTCAGTCAGCAAACAGTATCTCGCTAAGCGTGACTGTCCGACAGAAACATGAGTTTATTAAAGTACTTTAAACGCGGAAAAAAGTCATAAGAGGTATGTAAGCACTGGCGTTTATCATGGTTTTAACCCGCTGGAAATGGGAGCCATAATGGAAGAGTCGCTTAGCTAAGAGACGTGGTTAGAATTCAAATGCAGCCGGCTTCATATGAAGGGAAAGGCAGGGGGACTGATGAATTGCTGAGGATATATTTCACCAGCCACTACAGTATTAAGTTATGAGACTGGCAATTTCTCTCTTTTCTCGCACGAGCAGGTGTGCCGTTTTTATTCTCCAGTGGCAGTCACAAAGCAACAGCTAAAAACGTTAGCTCTAAACTGAGGTCCTTCAGCGGCTGCCTAGAGAGGTGCCTGATGAGAAAGCCTGAGCGCACTACTATAACGGCTGCTGCTAAATGACTGGGAGTGTGTGTATTTTCTACTATTGAATTAAAAAAAAAACAAGAATCGAATTGTAGGTGCTTCCCGGACAGATATTGTGATACTAGGAGACGGCGTGTGTCTGCCACCTTCTAAACTGTCAGATCAATAAAGATTAGTACAAATTCTCAGTATAGCCGGGGGACGTCAATAAGTTGACACGTGCAGTTGCTGTGCTGTGCCACTGGGGGCGCACGACCCGTCCATTTAATCTGGGCAGTTAAAGGGTTAACACAGGCTCTTTGTAGTTGGCTGGGAGGCGTATGCACCTTTCAGTTGTTTGCTATCCACCAGTAACCGAAAGAAGAAGAAGAAAAAGAAGCTGTTGTCTGTCATTTGTCTGCCTGTACATGGATCCATTTTCAAAATGTAGTTTGTTAAATTCCTGCAACATTTTTCTTGCTGTTTTACTGACTGTGTTTCTGACATCATTTGTCAAACCTGTCGTTTTCTCTTTTAGTCTTATGTCACGTACAGTTTTGTCCTCTCTTTGTGCTTTAGCGAGCTCATTTTGGCTTATTGCGGGGACAAGGGACTGTGGTTCTTGAGTTGCATTTGTAGTGAGGCCTAGGGCAGCAACCCACGCAACATCACTGTCTTGAGCTGCTCTAGTTCCATTCCAAGTTGCTTGAATCACTTCAGGTGATAGTTCTTCAGTAGTGCACTCGTTAACATATTTGTTGATATTGAGGTGCAGGCGTGACAGTGTGTCGGCATCAACACTTGTCTTGCTGGGCCTGTACTTGATCTCAAAGTGGAAGTCTGACAGTCCTCCGACCCAGCGATGCCCCACAGCATTGAGCTTGGCGGTACTCATTACATAAGTTAACGGATTGTTGTCAGTATATATGGTAAAGTATGAGGCATAATACAGGTAGTCTCTAAAATGCTCGCACACTGCCCATTTAAGTGCAAGAAATTCTAACTTGCCACTATGGAGATGATAATTCTTTTCGGCTGGTGACAGCATCCTGGATCCATACCCTATCACCCTTAACTTCCCGTCCTGGCGTTGGTAAAGAACAGCACCGAGGCCCTGTTCCAAGGCATCGGTGTGGAGGCAGAATGGTGAGTTGAAATCAGGGTAGGTCAGAAATGGAGGGCTTATGAGCATGTCAATTAACTGTCCTAGCACTTGCTGGTGTTCACTAGTCCACTCAACAGGGGTCCTGGATGACAACTGGGGACCTTTGGTCTTTGGCTGGTGGGACTGCTGGATTGACATGCCAGGCTTGATTTTCAACAGTTCATAAACGGGCTTTGCAATACGTGAAAAGTCCTGTATATAGCTTCGATAGTAACTCAGGAAGCCAAGTAGGCGCCTTACATCACAGACTGTCTGGGGTGTCTTCGTCTTTAGAGACTGCACTGCCTCTAAGTCCTTTGGGTCAATTCTCACACCCTCTGCAGATACAAGGCGGCCTACATACCTTACTTCTCTGCAAAACAGTTCACATTTTTCAGGCCTCAACTTAACACCATGTCTCTGGAGTGCTCACAAAACTTGTCTAACACCCTCAACATGCTTCGCAAATGTTGGTGCGTAGCACAAAATGTCATCCAAGTATGGTATACAGCAATTGTCTCTGAGTGAAGTTAACATTTCCTCCATACTTCTTTGAAAGGCGGCTGGCGCATTTGAGAGGCCGAAGGGTATCCATACCCACTCGTAGAGCCCCCCCCCCCATGGGGTGACAAAGGCTGTGAGATGGCATGAGCCTTCCGCCATAAATCCCTGGTGGTATGCCTTGCCCTGATCGAGAATACTGAACCACGAGTGCCCCCCCAGAGTGTCGTCAGATCTCGGATCCGAGGGAGAGGGTGTTTATCATGGATCGTAGTCTATACAAAGGCGTAGCGAGCCGTCCTTTTTGCGGACGCAAACTACAGGAGCTGCATACGGTGATTTTGATTTAACAATCTACCCTGGAGGGGTAGATTGTTAAATCAATGCCAGGCATTGATGCCTCCAGGATCAATGCCAGGAGGTCCTGTATGTACTCCTTCACTTCAGAAAACAAAGACTGGGACAGAAGAGTAAGCTTTTTGTATAGGGATGTCATTTTTGAGGCTGAGTGACATTTGTAAGCTAGGGATACAGCCGATATCATTAGCATCCTTTGCAAAAGCTGCAGACTCCTCAGCATCTTTTCTACAGCGTCTTGTTGCTGTTTCTCAAGATGGCTTAAATCTACTGGTGGCTGCTACAGTGTTTGTGGAGGGCTAATTTCAGCCTGAGCAACAGTAAAAGTCTCTGTTTTAGTGTCTCTTTTGATGAGTGAACCTGGCTCTATCACTTTCTTAATCGGCTGGATGCTACTTATAGCAGTCTTTCTTGTTAAAACAGTGTCATGTTTAGTGTGGTTTTGTAGTGGCACAGTCACATAAGGCACTTTACCAGGATGAATCTCTAGGAGCCCTTTCCCTAGTCCTAGCTGCTGTTACTGGGCACAACTTTCTTCAGGCTCAAACACAAGTCTCACTTGGGTCGAGCTGAGGTTTACACTTTACCCAGGTAGTACTGTCTGCAGAGATTATAGTGTCTTTGTAACCCACTCTTAAGCGTCCCTGAGTTGTGTTCTCTTGACGTGTCTAGATGAAGTGTACTATGCCCTGTGCTTCAATTGGGATCAACAGTGCTCCCCCAAGTAACTTAGCTAAGTTAGAAGCAGCCTGCTCTGGACTTCCTTGAATCAGCACTTCCACTAAATTAAAGCCAATGAGTGGTGTGTCTAAAGGCACTGAGTTGACTAGAAACGGCACGTTCATAGAAAGTTCTGGATCTTCGTTGCCTGGTAAGTTTACAGTTAATATTACCCAAACATCAAAAGGTAGACATTCCCCAGTGACTACATAGATCTTTGGCACTTTTTCATAGTCCATTATCTCCATAAGCTCTGCTATCAGGCGGACACTAACATCTGGAGTGTATTTACTTCTCCAAGCCCTCTCTATCAAGCTAACCTCAGCCCCAGTATCTACAAGAGCAGCAACAGTTAAACCATTAAGGGAGACATTTTGTCATTGCTTTCTTCCCTATTAGTCTCACTATTGGCTCTTTGTTACCTACTGTGGCTTTGGGTTTCTCATTTCTGTTCTTTTTGAGTATCTGTTTCGTGACTTTGGCTTGGTTCACTTTTGTCTTGTTGCAAGATGCAGTCTCTACGCTACCGTTCAAAAGTTTGGGGTCACCCAGACAATTATTTTGTGTTTTCCATGAAAAGTCACACTTATTTACCACCATGAGTTGTAAAATGAATAGAAAATATAGTCAAGACATTGACAAGGTTAGAAATAATGATTTGTATTTGAAATAATAATTTTTTCCTTCAAACTTTGCTTTCGTCAAAGAATCCTCCATTTGCAGCAATTACAGCGTTGCAGACCTAACATGATTGCACAAGGGTTTTCTAATCATTCATTAGCCTTCTGATGCAATGAGCAAACACATTGTACCATTAGAACACTGGAGTGATAGTTGCTGGAAATGGGCCTCTATACACCTATGTAGATATTGCACCAAAAACCAGACATTTGCAGCTATAATGGTCATTTACCACATTAGCAATGTATAGAGTGTATTTCTGATTAGTTTAAAGTTATCTTCATTGAAAAAAAAGTGCTTTTCTTTCAAAAATAAGGAAATTTCTAAGTGACCCCAAACTTTTGAACGGTAGTGTACTGTATGTCTAAATGGGACTCAGGGGCTGTCCTGATTACCGCTGGTCCCTCTGCAGCAACCGGCTCTCGTTTCCCTGCTGCTTCGGATGCTTCAAGCAGCCAATCGCTCTGTGGCCTTCTTTGCCGTATGAGAAGCAGTGGTTGCAGCTTTTGGAGCCCACCTGTACACACTTAGGGCACGCATAAAGTCTCTCAGTTTTAGTTACAGATGGTTTAGTTGCACTGTTGGAACGCTCTTTTTGCACTTTCTCTGCCAGTCAATCTACTACTTTAGTGAGCGCATCAATCTTCTCAGCTAGTTGTTTTACCGTTTCAACTTTTGGCGTTTGGTCTGTAGTCTCTTTATCGGTTTTGCTTTTCCTTCGTCCACATGGGCGACATGAGCACTGCCCTGTTTTGCTCGTTGTGTGGAGTCTAACCTACGATGACGCTCACATTCTTCACTGGTCACTTTCATTACGTGTTTCAAGATTGTCTCAGCTGTAACTGACTGATCTGCAAGCAAAAGCTTAAGCTCTCTTCTAATGTCATTGTCCTTGTGTCCTATTCCCTGATAAACTGTATGCAGGAAGACACCTTGAACTATTTCTGAAGTGTACTTAATCTCAGATTCAGACTTTTTGAACTCAAAAAGGATTCTTTGTTTCAGGCCAATCACACGGTAGAGGAACTGTTGTGTTGTTTCATTTTCTTTTTGTTTTGCACAGATCAGCTCCTGGAACAACTCCGTGCTATTTGTGTCTCCAAGATGTGACTGCAGGAATCCCTTTAACTCAGCAACTGTCATGTCATCTTTGTTAACTAACATGTCCTTGAAATCTCCCGGTTTGATGATCTTCAGCACACCCCTAACAATCTCAGATTCTGTGAAATTGTCCTTTATGCCTTCCTCTATCTGCCTGCACACACTGTAGTAACTGATATCAGATGTGTGTGGTTCCCTACTTGGCCTCCCTGAACCTTGAACTCATGTCTGGGAAGGTAAGGTAGGTCTTTGAGGGAAACTACAGGGCTAGGAGGAGGTCTGGCGTTACCTTGTGGGATGTGGAGTTCTTGAGCTTGCTGCACTGTAGAAGTTTTCACTAAATCTTGCAATGTCTTAATAACCCTCTCATAGTCTGAGATCATTTTGAGGACTTCTTCTTGTGAGATGCTAGGGCTAGTATTGCTATTGTCCATGGACATTTGAGCTGTATCAGACTGGCTGGTTTCTAAGGAAGGGGGTGGGGCATGGACTGGTGGTGATGTTTCCACATTTGTCTCCGCAGCACCTATCGGACTGCTGGTGGGGTGTAGAAGGTCATCTACTATGTCCTTTAGCGCTAACAACTCTCCCATCCCACTGTCCTCAGCTTTTAACATTGCCTGACTGTACATGACGGAGTTGATGTACTCGAAGCTTCCTTCTGCGTTCCCACTTGGCAGCTCTGAAGGATCCTTGCCTGGTACTGGACACACATTTGAAGCAATTTGGAAGAGTTGTTCAGACGACAGTGCAAATAGGCCCTTCCTGATGTCCCACACCAGGCTCTTTCTGTCACTGTCGGCCATGATGTCCTCTTCATTGCTCCACGATGGGTGATTCTCA
Source organism: Pholidichthys leucotaenia (assembly GCA_020510985.1). NCBI lineage: Eukaryota > Metazoa > Chordata > Actinopteri > Cichliformes > Pholidichthyidae > Pholidichthys > Pholidichthys leucotaenia. The sequence goes on along the minus strand of CM035849.1, from coordinate 68,180,568 downwards.
GCTGGATCTCTTCCTGCGGTGGATAGCAGCTTCTCCACTTTACATTTTATTAATGATAGAATGACTGATGATGACGATGATATTTTCAGACAACGCTGAAAAATCTACATGCAAGCAAATATTCTTGCTCGCAGGTTTGGCTTTTGTTCAGATGAGGTGAAGCTGGTTCTTTTTAAAACCTATTGTACACCTTTATACACTGCTCATTTATGGATAAATTATAGGAAACAAAGTACGGTATGCAGAAATTACAGGTTGCTTACAATGATGCTTTAAGAATTTTACTTAAAAAGCCTCGATGGTGCAGTGCTTCCGAGTTATTTGTATCATCACATGTAAATACACTGCATGCAGTAATAAGGAATCTTATGTATTAAGCGGAAGAAGATGGATGGATGGATGGATGTATAAATTCATCTGTCGGCTTGATGTATCTAGAAATGAAATCATTCAAGTTATGTCTAGCATTAAACTCAGTTCTATTCGCTGTCAGTCACAGTTTAGAAGGCATTGGTACAGTTGTCTTTTTAAGTCTTTTTAAAGTCTGTACTGTTTTTGTACTTCTTTTAGTAGTTGTTTCTTATTGTTTTGTAACTTTTTGATTGTTTTTCTTATTAACTGTTTCAATTGTCTTATTTATTTTATTTTATTTTTTAACGGACCATGAATCTGGAATAAAGTTTTTGACATCAGCTCTCCCTGGACAGTCAGCTCTGCAGCAGGTCTTACAGATGAGTGAGGATCAGCTCCATTGGCATTGTGGAACCAATCCTGGTACGGGCCGCCAAGAATCTGTAACAGACTCAGGTTTTGGGCCTGTTGGGCAGATTAAATGTTCTGTGGTGACCCACCACAATCTACATGGACATTCAGTCTTCACACTCAGCTAGGGCAGGAAGCAGAACAATCTGCATACGGACAGAGAGCCCCTAGGGGGACACCCAGAACAATGACTATTGTTATACATCCCTGGATTAAGTAGAGGAAGTCCGGCGCCAGTTAATCACGCAATTGATATGTATTGACTGATATGTACAGTATATCAATATGCAAATGTGCCATGCATTCTCTCTTGTCTATATAAAAGAGCTTACTTTCCATGCCTCACTGAGAGCACACACAGCACACACACATAGCACACACACACAGGACACACATCCACAGCGCACAGCGCTACAGTGTGTCTGATGATGGAGGAATAAAACTCTGAAAACTTCCAGCTCGTCGCATCTCGCCTGAACTTATTAGTCCCTCCACACTGGTGACCCTTGCCGAAGAATGGAACATGAGGCGAACACCCCGGAGATGACCCCGACCGGGAAAGCCCCAGAACGCGTCATGGTGCGACCCTCGCCTGATTTCTTGCCTCCACACTGGTGACCTGATGAGGGAGAATGACCGTCTGCTCCCTCTCACCGTGCTGTGGACACAGAGGACCAGAGAAAGCCTGCAACCTCTTCATCCTCCCCGGAGCGCAGCGCCGGTACCAAAACGCACCATGAACGACACGAGTGAACGAAGGAAGCAGCCTGAACGGGGACAGTCATCAACGCCGACTGCGCTGATTTCCACCGAGCTCCCTGACTCTGACTGAACTCTGGGCAGCGGACCTCCCGCGCAGAGAAGCCCTACAGGCACACCGCAGGATTACGAGGACAGCACAACTGCCAGCTATGTGGTCACTGCGCCAGGTGCGCGCCACGCACCAGGGACAAACCGGCTCCACAGACTGATACACCGTCCTCCGCCGCTGCACATGCCCGAGATAAACGATTGATCGCCACCCTCGGAACCTTCAGGGCTGCTCGCGCACCTGGAGCGGACGTGCAGCCCGCACACAGGACTTTGTACGGGTTTCTCAGCCGCGGCGCACAATGGGAATTTAGCCGATTGCTTTCCCCGATGACTTTAGGGCTGCTTCCCACACCTAAAAGCCAAACCGCTTCACACCCTCACACAGCTGCAGTTGTTTCACAGCCGCTACGCATCCTCGGGGAATTTGGCCGCTCGCTTTCCCCACATCCTCGTTGGATCGAGCTGCGGGAGGAGTCAGATAAAATGTTTTCACAGCCGCTGTGGATCTCTGCCACGTTTAACGGGAAAGTCTCTCACCATCGCGGATCAACACGCAATTTTGCGCAGCCCAGACACCTTTGACGTCCCGGGCCGGCACTCGCTTACTCCCACCCCGTCCCCCTCCTCCTGCACAGAGCTTTTCCTGCACCTCATTCCCTAAGCCGGCCGATCGCCGTCTGGTTCCATTACGCACAACTGCACACTGGCCCATGCGCCCACGATCCACGGTCGTTCAACATGCTGGGACTCGGAGCGCAGCACACTGCCCTTCCCACCCCTCCCCTGTCCCCCCCCCACGGACTGACATGCCCTCCGACAGTTCTACCGGAGCTGGAGCCAAACGGGGGGGGGGGGGGGTCACAACCCCTGCTGAGTGCTCTGGGGGGAGCCCTGTGGTGACCCACCATAATCTACACGGACATTCAATCTTCACACTCAGCTAGGGCAGGAAGCAGAACAATTTGCATATGGACAGAGAGCCCCTAGGGGGACAACCAGAACAATGACTATTGTAATACTATACATCCCCGGATTAAGGAGAGGAAGTCCGGCGCCAGTTAATCACGCAATTGATATGTATATCAATATGCAAATGTGCCATGCATTCTCTCTTGTCCGTATAAAAGAGTTTACTTTACATGCCTCACTGAGAGCACACACAGCACACACACACAGGACACACAGCCACAGCACTACAGTGTGTCTGATGATGGAGGAATAAAACTCTGAAAACTTCCAGCTCGTCGCATCTCGCCTGAACTTATTTGTTCCTCCACAGTTCCTGTAAAACACAGGAAAATGATGAGACAGGTGACTAGTGAAGTTTCTCAATGCCTCGCTTCTGCCATATTTATTAATACATTCAGATGTATTTTCAGTTTACAGCATTAACAACTGTTTCTTTCACATGCAAAAATACGTAATAAATTTCCTTCATGTACAGTAACCGTTTAATCATCAATGTCTGTTCAATTACTTTTTTACATGACACAGTTCAAAATATATGTGTAATGCCTGTTCTGCTTTACCGCTATGAACAGTGCCCCCAAGTTCGTGTACTTACACTCCATCTTGTAGACTAGGCCCAACTAAACCAGTGTAAATACAAATAACTAGCCTACAGAGTCAGCACAGTGTGTGAAGGGCTACTTTAATCAAGACTAGGTTGTGTGAAAATGGTGTGGGGTAGCTTTAAACCTGTATGGTGTATAGCTGTAAACCTTCATTAAAATAAGCAAACAATTGGGTATATTTCAAAAAGGCCAGAATTTATTTAACCACTGGTCAGCAGAAGGAACCAAAGGTAAAACAGAACTCTTAATAAATCTAAACCGGCATATTTTATTAATTTGCAGGTCTATATAGGTCCCTGGTTCCAAGGTTGTCATAGCCAGGAGCGGCACTGGGGTTAAGCTCCCAGTGCTCATAAAATGCTCCTTATGGCGTGCATCTCGAAAAGCCTCTGACAACTAAGTCCAACTCCTAGCCTGCTTGTGTGGTTTAGTCTCTAAGCCCGGCGGAACTGCTTTTACTAATAGGAGAAGGGGCGAGGGCGGATCTCTGGCGCCTTAAAACCAGATGCTTCGGGTAGATGGTGGCTCGTCAACCTGGGAAGGTAGCCCATCTAGGGGAAGGTAAACCCTGATTTCAAACCTCCGCTGCCTTGTGGCATACCTGGTCACGGGAAAGGCTTCGGGAGTCAACCCTGAGGAAAAATCCGGAGTCGGAGCCCCTAAGGCAGTTCTATGTTGTGCTCAACATCGTTCTGGCAGCTCCTGCAACGGCGCTGGTGCCAAACTGTAGCAGCCCTGCTGTTCCTTTGGATTCATCAGTGACGTGGAGAGGGGGGACATGCTGCATGGGCAACATCTTGTCCTCCATATCTTCCTGCCCAGGCTTGAATCCTACCAACGCCCAACGCTGGAAGGTAGAACACCGGATCACTGGAGAAGACACTCCAGCTTCACCTTTGGCGTAGACAAAACACGGGGAATGACAGTTACCGGTTATAAGCCACCGCTCAATTGGCATAGAGCGCGGCGCCAGGGGTTATTCCTGACGGTGGGAGGGATCATCGGATCTCGCTGGACAGCTACCGCCTGCCTCAAGCTGGGCAGCCCCCAGCCAATAAGGTGTTGTCCCGCCACAGCCTGCTTTCCTCATTGGGTGCATGAGGATGAGGAGAAGTCCGAACAGCAGGCTGAGAACCTTCGCACCAGGCAAGATGATAAAACAAAAGAGACCAACTCTAAAACTGGGAACTTGGAACATCCGCACTATGATGACAGGACTCGCTGCTAACCTCAAGGACATCAACGACACCAGGAAGACTGCCATCATCAATAATGAGCTGAAGAGACTGGGAGTGGATATCGCCACTGTCCAGGAAACACGGTTGGCTGACGCAGGCACACTGAGAGAGAAGGACTACACGTTCTGCTGGCAGGGAAAGGGCAGTGACGAACACAGGGAACACGGAGTGGGCTTCGCAGTGAAGAACACCTTGCTGAAGATGGTGGAACCGAGCAGCACTGGCTCTGCACGACTCCTCACCCTCCGCCTGAACACCACTCAAGACCCAGTCACCCTCATCAGTGTGTATGCCCCAACACTGACAGCCACACCAGAGGCAAAAGACGAGTTCTACGAGAATCTCGCAACAACTGTCAGGATCGTCCCCAACTCTGAACAACTCATTCTCCTTGGAGACTTCAATGCCAGAGTGGGTGCTGACCACGACTCCTGGCCCTCCTGTCTTGGACCTTTTGGCGTGGGCAGAATGAATGACAACGGACAGCGGCTGCTCGAGTTCTGCACATATCACGATCTGTGCATCACAAACTCGTTCTTCAAGACCAAGCCCCAACACAAGGTTTCCTGGCAACATCCGCGCTCAAAGCACTGGCACCAGCTGGACTTGATCCTGACCAGGCGCACCTCACTGAAGAACGTGCTAATCACCCGTTCGTTCCAGAGTGCAGATTGCGACACAGACTATTCATTGGTGTGTTGCAAGGTCAAGCTGCAGCTGAAGAAATTCCATCGTGCTAGACAACCTGGAAAGGCACGGATTGACACCAGCAAGATGGCTCAACCAGAACTTGTTGAGCAGTTTGCCTCCACCTTTGAGAAGGAACTTGGTGTACCACAAGAAGGAGAATCTGCAAAGCAGAAGTGGGAAGAGCTGCGAAACACCATCCACCGCACAGCCTTGGCTACCTTTGGGAGGAAGACCTCGAAGTCACAGGACTGGTTTGATGCCAAGTTGACTGAGATGACCCCCGTCATTGAAGCCAAGCGCTCAGCACTTGCTGAGTACAAGAAGTACCCAAACGAGAAGAATCTCCAGATTCTCAGGGCTGCGAGAAGCAAAGCTCAGCAGACTGCTCGGCGCTGTGCCAACGAGTACTGGACTCAGCTCAGCCAAGACATTCAAACCGCTGCCATAACAGGGAACATCCGTGGTATGTACGGTGGCATCAAGAAAGCACTTGGTCCGTCTCAGAGCAAGACGGCCCCCCTCAAATCCTCCACTGGGGAGATGATCACAGAAAAGAACAAGAAGATGGAGAGATGGGTGGAACACTACTCCGACCTCTACTCCAGACAGAACACCGTGACACCGTCAGCCCTTGATGCCATCGACTGCCTGCCATCCATGGACGAACTTGACGCCGAGCCAACCATCGACGAACTCAGCAAGGCCATTGATAGCTTGGCCGCTGGCAAGGCACCCGGCAACGATGGCATACCCCCCGACCTGATCAAGCACTGCAAGACCGCCCTACTACTCCCATTGCATGATGTCCTCTGCCAGTGTTGGAAGGAAGGTACCGTACCACAGGACATGAGGGATGCCAAGATCATCACCCTCTACAAAAAGAAAGGGGAGAGAAGCGACTGCAACAACTACAGGGGCATCTCCCTCCTCAGCGTTGTTGGCAAAGTCTACGCACGAGTTGTTCTCGTTCGGCAAGCTTCTGTAGACGAACGAGAACAACTCGTGTCTACCCCGAGTCTCAGTGTGGCTTCTGCGCTGAGCGATCGACGGTAGACATGATATTCTCCATCCGCCAACTCCAGGAGAAATGCAGAGAACAGAACATGCCCCTGTACGTCGCCTTCATCGACCTCACCAAAGCATTCGATCTGGTCAGCAGAGAGAGCCTTTTCAAGATCCTGCCAAAGATAGGATGCCCACCAAAGTTGCAAAGCCTCATTGAATCATTTCACACCAACATGCAGGGGATAGTGCAGCACGATGGCAACGTCTCAGAGCCATTCAACATACGCAGCGGAGTGAAACAGGGCTGTGTACTTGCGCCAACCCTCTTTGGGATTTTCTTTGCTATGCTCCTGAGGCATGCCTTCAGCACAGCAACAGAGGGAATCTACCTGCACACAAGATCTGACGGCAGGCTTTTCAACCTCGCCCGCCTGAAAGCCAGAACCAAAGTACGCGAGGCTCTAATCAGAGACATGCTGTTTGCAGACAACGCTGCAGTCACAACCCACACAGAGCAGGAGCTTCAGACCCTGATGGACCGCTTCTCCCAGGCATGCAAGGACTTCGGGCTTACCGTCAGCCTGAAGAAGACTAATGTCTTGGCGCAAGGCACGGAAGCACCACCAACCATCACCATCGACGACTACGAGCTGGAGGTCGTGAATCAGTTCACGTACCTGGGGTCCACGATCAGCAACAACCTCTCCCTTGATACAGATATCAACAAGAGGATTGGAAAATCAGCCTTCACACTCGCTCGCCTCACCACACGAGTGTGGGAGAATCCCAAACTCTCTGTCAAGACGAAGATGGCAGTGTACAACGCCTGCGTCATCAGCACACTGCTCTATGGGAGTGAGATGTGGACAACATACGCCCGGCAGGAAAAGAGACTGAACTCCTTCCACTTGCGCTGCATTCGCCACATCCTGGACATATCCTGGCAGGACAAAGTGCCCAACACAGAAGTTCTGTCCCGCGCCAGCCTTCCCTCCATGTTCACTCTACTCAGGCAGCGCAGGCTCCGCTGACTAGGCCACGTTCACCGTATGGAGGATGGCAGAATCCCCAAAGACGTCCTCTACGGAGAACTGGCAACTGGCAGGAGAGACGTTGGCCGCCCACAGCTGCGCTTTAGAGACGTCTGCAAGAGAGACATGAAGGCCCTGGAGATCAACACAGAGCGCTGGGAGGACCTTGCAACGGACCGCTCCAAATTGAGAGGCACCCTGACCAGACAGCTCAAGGCGGGTGAAGAGAGACTGACTGCTGCAGCAGAAGAAAAAAGGACCCGCAGGAAGAACCGCCACAGACCCAGCAGCACGGAGACCATCCACAAGTGCAACCTGTGTGACAGGGACTGCCATTCGCGCATCGGCCTGTTCAGCCACAGGCGGTGCTGTTCCAGCAGAGTAGACGTTTAGGATTCTCTTCCATGGTCATCATAGACCTACGGAGGCCGATGATAGGTCCCTACTCGGTACCGAGTGATAATAAAGCGGTCTCTGACGTTGCAGGCCTGTTTTAATATTAAACTGCCACCCCAACGGCTAAGTCAAAATGGTGGCCGCCATTAACAACCTTGTGGGGTGAAGCGGAGTACTCACCCATACCAGAGTTACCGTCTGTAAAGGCAGACAACGTAGAGCAGCCTCAGTGGAAGAAGAAAGTGGCGCGAAAACGACAAGGGGAGTCAGGGACAAACCCAGTGATGTCCTCAATGAGAAAAAAAAAAATCCTGTGAGGTCCTCAGCGGGTCGAGTAGTCAGGGATATTCCAGCGTTGTCCTTATTGTTGGTGGAGATCCACCGTTGCAGGGTAATTTGGCTAAACATGAGACCCTGGCAGCGACTCCAGCGGGACGTTGGCTCGGTGCAAACGTGGCACCCACTGAACAGTTCACAAAAATAGAAGTCACAGAAGAGCAGCACTCCTGAACAAGGTGCTCCAAACGGCAGCACAATCCAAAAGGTCTCTGCAGTAAGCCAAAGCTCTGGGAAAACAGCCTTAGCTAGCCAGCAGGTCCAACGGTCGGTGTCCACGGGCAGCAAGAGACACAGCTTACTCTGGGAACGGCCGCCCGCCAACTGAAGAAAAACCGTTAAGTTCAGAGAAAACTCTTAAGTTAGCTAGTTTAGCAGGTCGAACGGTCCGCATCCACGGGCAGCAAAAGACACAGCTTACTCCGGGAGTGGCCGCTGGCCAACTGAAGAAAAGCATTAGCTCTCAGAAACCACTACAGAATTTCCACCCCAACAGCAAAAACCAATCACAACAATAAAACACTAATATTGTCCTTGACTGATCAGTAGGCAGCGAATAGGAGGTAGTTAGAGAATGACCCATTTACTTGCACTAGTAAAAATGAGTTTCTGTAGAAAATTCGAGAAAAAGACTAAAACACTATATGTAAAGCCTATATTGGAAGAAAAAAACAAGAAGAATGTTACACTATTTGTGAAGATGAAAAATAATAATACTAATGTAGTAATACATCTGTAGATATGTGAAAAATAGTACAATGCATTGAATTTAATATTATGCAAGGGTTATTTAGAAGTTATGTGCACGCTTATAACAATAACCCAGGGGGTTACATCCTCCCCGTTCTAAAAGTCCAGATGCCCTCATTAGACTAAATCTAGATCAAGGAGTAAATTTATGGGTAAATTCACAAATGTGTGAATACTATGGTCTCACCCATCTAAGCTAGAGGAGGCACACTGAGGACAGTGGGCGGGTCGCTCTCTCTGCAGATGGTGATCCTCAAACCACGATGTACCATCACGAGTGGCTTGTCTATGGAGTGCCCAAGCTTGTCATAGTGTAGGCGAATGACAGGCTTGATCTCTCGTCAGGACTGGCCGTCATAGACGGGCTCTGCACTACTTTCAGACTGACTAGCAGAGGGGAGCTCTCCCCCTTCTAGACCGGTGTCCACCACAGGGTCTTCGGGCAGTTGCAGTGAAACATCTGGTTCCCTTTTAGCCTCAGAGCGACTGGGAGCATGTACGGGCCCTTCAGGACAAACATTGTGTGAAGATAGGCTTGGGTCTTCACCCTGAGGTGGTACATTTCGGCTGAAATGATTGGCAAGAAGGTCAAGGGCCTGGGAGATGGACTCTCTTTGAGCAGTAGACAGATACCACACATCATCATCTTCCGGCTCTGACATATCTTCTTCATTTGTTTGTATTTCTTGATTGTTTGGTTCTTTGGTCTTTGTCTCTTGAGTGGAACGGGTTGTTACACACGTGGACAAAATTGTTGGTACCCCTCTGTTAATGAAAGAAAAACCCACAATGGTCACAGAAATAACTTGAATCTGACAAAAGTGGTAATAAATAAAAATTCTATGAAAATTAACCAATGAAAATCAGACAATGCTTTTGAATTGTGGTTCAACAGAATTATTTTAAAAAACAAACTCATGAAACAGGCCTGGACAAAAATGATGGTACCCTTAACTTAATATTTTGTTGCACAACCTTTTGAGGCAATCACTGCAATCAAACAATTTCTGTAACTGTCAATAAGACTTCTGCACCTCTCAGCAGGTATTTTGGCCCACTCCTCATGAGCAAACTGCTCCAGTTGTCTCAGGTTTGAAGGGTGCCTTCTCCAGACGGCATGTTTCAGCTCCTTCCACAGATGTTCAATAGGATTTAGATCTGGGCTCATAGAAGGCCACTTTAGAACAGTCCAATGTTTTGCTCTTAGCCATTCTTGGGTGTTTTTAGCTGTGTGTTTTGGGTCATTATCCTGTTGCAAGACCCATGACCTGTGACTGAGACCAAGCTGTCTGACACTGGGCAGCACATTTCTCTCTAGAATAACTTGATAGTCTTGAGATTTCATTGTACCCTGCACAGATTCAAGACACCCTGTGCCAGATGCAGCAAAGCAGCCCCAGAACATAACAGAACCTCCTCCATGTTTCACAGTAGGGACAGTGTTCTTTTCTTGGTATGCTTCATTTTTGCGTCTGTGAACATGGCGCTGATGTGCCTTGCCAAAAAGTTCCAGTTTTGTCTCGTCTGTCCATAGGACATTCTACCAGAAGCTTTGTGGCTTGTCAACATGCAGTTTGGCAAGTTCCAGTCTGGCTTTTTTATCATTTGTTTTCAACAGTGGTGTCCTCCTTGGTCATCTCCCATGAAGTCCACTTTGGCTCAAACAACGACGGATGGTGCGATCTGACACTGATGTACCTTGACTGCGGAGTTCACCATGAATGTGTTTAGAGGTTATTCTGGGTTCTTTTGTTACCATTCGCATTATCCGTCTCTTCCATTTTTCAAGTTTCCTCCTGCGGCCACGTCCAGGGAGGTTGGCTACAGTCCCATGGATCTTAAATTTCTGAATAATATGTGCAACTGTAGTCACAGGAACATCAAGCTGCTTGGAGATGGTCTTATAGCCTTTACCTTTAACATGCTTGTCTATAATTTTCTTTCTAATCTCCTGAGACAACTCTCTCCTTTGCTTCCTCTGGTCCATGTTTAGTGTGGTACACACCATGTCACCAAACAGCACAGTAACTACTAGTCACCCTTTAAATAGGCCGACTGACTGATTACAAGTTTGTAGACACCTGTGATGTTAATTAGAGGACACATCTTGGTTGAACATGTCCCTATGGTCACATTATTTTCAATCTTTTCTAGGGGTACCATCATTTTTGTCCAGGCCTGTTTCATGAGTTTGTTTGTTTTTAAGTAATTCTGTTGAACCACAATTCAAAAGCATTGTCTGTTTTTCATTGGTTAATTTTCATATAATTTTTATTTATTACCACTTTTGTCAGATTCAAGTTATTTCTGTGGCCAGTGTGGGTTTTTCTTTTATTAACAGAGGGGTACCAACAATTTTGTCCACGGCTGTAGGTCTTTGAGATGTATGTTTCTTGTCTGGACTTGCAGGGAACCGAACCAGGTGTCCGATGGGCAGCAGGTGGTCCCGGTGGAGGGTCTTAACAATGATTCGGCCAGTCTCTGGCTTTACTCTGTACACCGGCAGATTTGACAGCTTTTCCGCCACCACATAGGGTTTTGACAACCACTTGTCTCCCAGTTTGTTCTTCCCAGGCACACCGGTGGCTCTGATAAGGACGTGGTCCCCTGGTTCTAGGACTTGGTTTCTCACCCTTGTGTCGTAGTGTCTTTTGTTTCTTTGGTGTGCTTTGTCAGCAACTTCTTGTGCCAGCTGGTAGGCATTCTGTAGCTCTTCTTTGAGTTTTTCAACGTACTGCAGGTAGGTCTTGTCGTCTTGGTCGTGTGGAGATGTGCCGAAAGAGAGGTCGATTGGCAGACGAGCTTCACGGCCAAACATTAAGTAATATGTTGAGTAGCCAGTCGCATCATTACGCGTACAGTTGTAGGCGTGAACAAGCAAACTGATGTGTTGACTCCATTTCTGTTTTTGACAGGGGTTGAGCGTACCCAGCATGGATAAGAGTATGCGGTTGAAGCGCTCTGGCTGTGGATCATCTTGGGGGTGATAGGGAGTCGTTCCTGATTTCTTTATGCCCAACATCTGGAGGAGCTCTTTGATTAGGCGGCTCTCAAAATCATGCCCTTGATCAGAGTGGATTCTTGCTGACAGGACGTAGTGTACAAAGAACTTTTCAATCAGGACCTTCGCTACTGTTGAGGCTCTTTGATCTTTGGTGACATAGGCCTGGGCATAACGGGTGAAATGGTTGGTAACTACAAGGACGTTGGTCATCCCTTTGGAGTCTGGCTCGATGGATAAGAAGTCTATACAGATGAGGTCAAGAGAGCCTGTACTTGTGATGTGGTTCAGAGGTGCCGCCCGATGTGGCAGAGTCTTGCGGCCAATACACCATCCACAATTCTTAATGTAGTCAGCAATGTTGGGGAACATCTTGGGCCAGTAAAACCGGTCTCTCAACAGCTCAACAGTTTGTTCGACCCCCAGATGTCCGGACTCATCATGCAGGGCTTTAAGTACTTGTTGCCGATACTGACTTGGGAGGACAAGTTGCAGGGTTGTGTGGCCGGAGGGTCTGGTAATTTTTCTGTGCAACAGCCAATCTTTAATGAGGAACTTCGGACTTTCTCTGTGAAGGAGCATGAGGTCTGGATGGCTGTTGGCTTGCGAGGGCCAGGACCCATCTTGCACAGCTTTCTTGGCCACACCGATGACAGGGTTGAGATCCTGGGCTTTGCTCAGGTCGTGTTTGCTTAGTCTCTCAAGAGGGCTCAGTTGAAGTTGAGTGAAACAGGCACAGACTTCAGGAATGGCACTTGGAGAGGGCCCTAGTTGGTCAGTGAGTTGGTTTGGAAGCTCGGGGGACTGAGTTGCACTGACTGGGTGGCAAAGGGCTTTGACACCAGAGGGCGAGATGTTTCTCCATCCATTGTTGTCGTCAATGGAATTTCTCGATAACCAGTCCGCATCCACATTTCCTCTGCCTGGCTTATACTGAATGTCGAAGTCATAGGTTGTGAGGGCTGCTAACCACCTATAGCCTGTGGCGTTCAGCTTGGCGGTGGTAACGACGTAAGTGAGGGAGTTATTGTCTGTCCTCACAGTGAAACGAGCCCCGTAGAAGTAATCGTGAAACTTATCGGCTACTGCCCATTTTAACGCCAGGAATTGTAGTTGGTGGACCGGATAGTTCTTCTCGGACTGGCTCAACTTTCGACTGGTGAATGCAACAGGATGAAGGTCATTTGAGTGTTCCTGGTGAAGGACTGATCCGAGCCCATCCAGACTGGCATCTACGTGAAGGATGTACGGATTTGTAGGGTCAGCAAATGCCAAGACTGGAGCGTGAATGAGGCAGTGGATGATTTTATTGAAGGCTTCAGTGCACTCGAGAGTCCAGCACTCTCCAAAGGGCTCGGAGGGATGGTAATAGGATGTGTCAGGGTCTTTTGCGTTCTTTCTTTTCTTTTGTGTTGGCAGGTACCCCTTGGTTAGGTCAGTGAGAAGTCGGACAATGGCTGAGTAATTGGCAATGAACTTTCTGTAATAGCCACAGAAACCAAGGAAGGACTGGAGTGACTTGAGGTTGGTGGGGGCTTTCCACTGAGCTACAGCCTTTATCTTGTCTGGATCTGTGGCGATGCCTGCAGATGAAACAATATGGCCAACATACTTGACTTGGGGCTGGAAAAACTGGCACTTGTCGATGGAGAGTTTCAAACCTTGCTCTGCCAGATGGTCGAGGACTTTCAGAAGGCACTCTTCGTGCTCCTCTAAAGTGCAACCAAACACAATGAGATCGTTGAGGTATACGAGACATTGCAGCAGGTTCATGTCTCCCATGGCCTTCTCCATTAATCTTTGAAATGTGGCTGGGGCCTCTGTGATGCCTTGGGGCATGCGTTTGAACTAGTAAAACCCCAGAGGGCAAATAAATGCAGTCTTTTCTTTATCTTCTTCACACATGGCAATTTGGTAATAGCCACTGCGGAGGTCCAGCACAGAGAACCAGCGACTTCCGGTGAGGGAAGCCAAAGCATTGTCGATTCTAAGGAGTGTGTACTGGTCTGGTATTGTTTTTGTATTCAAGGTGTGATAATCATTGCACATTCTTATTTTGCCATTTTTCTTTCTTGCGATGATGATCGGCGAGGCGTAGGGTGAGCGAGACTGTTTGATGATGCCAGAAGCCAGCAATTCTTGTAAGTGATAGCGGACATCGTCGATATCAGTGGGGGCCAACCGCCTGACTCTCTCTCTGAAGGGTCTTGGATCTTTCAGTCTGATGTTATGTTCCACCCCTTTTGCTAGTCCAACATCCCATTCTGATAGTGAGAATACTTCTGGACGCTCTACCAATTTCTGTGACTTATTTTCCATTGTTCAGGAATGGAAGACTCACCAAAACTGACGAGGGCCGGGTCAAGCTTTTGAGACGGTACTTGGCTGGGCCGGACTTGGGTGACTACTTCAGCTTTGTGGACATGAGTGAGGACAGTGTCTTTGGGAACAGACTTGGACTTGACAGACTCGTTTTTCAGAAACAGAGCAAATCTGTTCATGTTCATTTCAGTGGAGAGGAGGACACAAGGGGGCATGAGCACACCAGTAGGGACAGAACCGGTGGGAGGATTCTCGATCATGAGGATGCTGTCATCAAGTGACTCTGAACTTGATACTTTACAAACAGCAGAGAGTTCAGTACCAGGAGGACTATTTTGCGGACCAGGCCCTGCCCATTTCACTTTAGCCACAACTTCTTGGTTGTGACATAATGTTACACACTCTTGTACAGTAGGTGGCGGTATGCACTTTTCAGTTGTTTGCTATCTGCCAGTAACCGAGAGAAGAAGAAGAACTTCTTGGTTGTTCAGTATCCACTTGGCTGATGGAGAGGACTGAGTGCAGACTCGCATGGACTGTGCTTTGTCATTCTTGAAGTGGCTTTTGGCGGTGGCTTGTGATCGAAAGAGCAGGCATTGATGCCAATGATGATAGATTGCTGCTCTGGGCCATTAGGTTCTGGGCAGACAAGGGTCAAAACGGTATGGGGCTCATGCTGAGAGGCGTCGTCAGGAAACTGGATCTGAGCAGTGATGAAACCTTTGTAAGGATAGCTGTTCTGGCCAGGGCCCCATAGATCAAGACTGGAAATGGGGTGCAGTGGCAGGTGAGACAGGTGTTGGGTGTACCACTCTTCAAATATGATGGAGACTGTAGAGCTACTGTCCATTAGAGCATCACAAGACTTTCCCTCAATGATGATGCGGCCAACTGTGGGTGCTCCGATTAAGCCGGTTGGAATGTGGCAGGACTCAGGCCAACCAATTTTGCTCAGAGTGACTTGGCCGCCTTTTCTTCTGGAATCTGAGGAGCTTGCTGTGGCCACTTTTTGCCTGTTTTGAAGCTTTTGCATGGAGTGGATGAGCTTGCGGATGACTTTGGCGGAATTTTCAGAGCTGGCACAATTTGTAGCGATGTGCCCGTCTTCACCACAATAATAACAGAACACCTCAGAACTTTTTTTGGTGAACTCGGTGGGCTCTTTGGCTCGGCCTTGACTGTTTGGCTTTTGGGAAGAGTTTCTTTTCAGTCTCACTTTAGCAGCAGGAGCTTTGGATCGCTGGTCTCTTTGACTGAGTTGGTGTTGTAGGCTGCGGACTTGTTCTTTAAGGGCATGGACGTCAGGATCTGAGTGGGCAGCAGGAGTGGCAAGGGCTCCTGGAGTCTGTTGGAGCGAGTCTTTGCTTTTGACAGTTAATTGCTGCACTCGACTTTGGAGCTCTTGGATCTGGAACTTGAGATTGTCAACTTCCATGTTTTCTGTCTTTGTATCTGCAGCACCAAGTTGTCTCACACTTGTAATTGGATGTTGTCTTGTCACTTTCTGATCCTCTTCAGCCCTTATTTCACTTAGCAGAGTCATAAATAAGATAAGATAAGATAAGCCTTTATTGAAGGGGGGTTGTTGAGTCTTTCTTTGAGGCGTAGTTGCAGGAACATAATGTCGGACTCAACTATTCCGCTCAGCAACTGCTCGACACGTGCACAATCTCCAAGGAAAAGGGGAAGGCCACCTTTTTGAATAGTTTTGGTGAGCACGTTCTGCAATCTTCTCACAAAATCTGAAAGTCTTTCATTTGGTTCTTGTTGCATGGAGCAGAACTTGAAATATAGATCTTCACCAGACTCTGAAGTGCCAAACACATTTTCAATGGCAGCAAGGTAGGCTTGAGGGGTTGCATCGGGATCATTGCAGCGGATGGGTTATATTATCTCGAGTGCTGGCCCCTTAAAACTTTCCACAATCCTTTTTCTCTTTTCTTTTGATGAGCAATCACATTCATCCAACATCAGCGGCGCCTGTTTCAGCCAGGTGTCAAGGGTCTCTTCACCAGGAGGTGTCGGGTTAATGCCAGAAAAGACACGCAGGCAGGGGAAGGCATTGTTCTCTTGAGGGGGCCTTACTTTTTCCAGCAGGTCTCCAACAGCATGTATAATGGCTGAAGTATCCTCTGATTTGACAGTTTTAGCTTGAGTGAGTAGCGGCTCAATATCTGCAAGGGTTTTGCCTTCACTTGCAAGTAGACTCAGTAGCTTATTAGAAAACTCATCAGGTGTGTTGTCAGTATTTTCAACAATCAGGGTTAGCTTCCACGGTAACTCACCAGAAGGTGGGAGTATTTCAGGGGGAGCTTGGCTTGGTTCCACTTTGTTGCGGGTTTCACACAACATAAGATAAGATAAGATAAGATAAGCCTTTATTAGTCCCACAACGGGGAAATTCCAGGATTGCAACAGCACAGGGATAGCAACACTCAGAGCAACAATCAGAAGGCAAGAAAAAACAAGCAAGCAAGAGCAGCTAATATACATATGTACATATTACTATAAAATATATATATACACACACACACACACAGACACACAGTGCAGAGCATTGTAGCTGGATGGAATAAATATATGAATATATGAACACACAGTGCAGAGCATTGTAGCTAGATGGAATAAATATGTAAATATATAAACACCCACAGTATGGAGCATTGCAGCTAGGTGGAATAAATATGCAAGTATATAAACACACACAGTGCGGAGCAATGTAGCTAGATGGAATAATATGTAGATATATAAAAACACAGTGCGGAGCATTGTAGCTAGATGGAATAAATATATAGATATATAAATATAAACACACCCAGTGCAGAGCATTGTAGCTAGATGGAATAAATATGTAAATATATAAACACACACAGTGCAGAGCATTGTTGCTAGGTGGGATGAAACAGCATAACCGTCTATTTAGTTATCCTACATGGTATGATTATGTGCCCATACATATTCTCACCCTCCATAGCGACCGGTATGTTCCTAGTTGTATGCCGGAGAGGACCATTGTGTAAGTCTATTGCATCTTTTGCATTCAAAAAAAAAAAAAAAAAAAAAATCATCACGTCGCCTTTAACTTGTGGGCTGGACTGTTGAGCTCTGACTCTGACTCTGCCAAAAGCTTTGACGGTCTCAACCACTTCTTCGACATCAGCAACATTTGTGTCGCTTGGCACACCACTCACAACAACTGCATGGGCTGGATTATTTTCTTCACTGCACCAGGTTAGGAGCTCCCATAGTGATAGTGGACAAATAAGGCCAGCCATTTTGATAACTTGCTTTTACATACACTTCTGGTCTTGATTGTAGCACCAATCACACAGTAAATCCCAGCGGTGCCTCCATTTTATGGAACGCCTGTTTTGCTTTACCGCTATTAACAGTGCCCAAGTTTGTGTACTTATACACTGGGACGAAATTGTTGCTACCCCTCTGTTAATGAAAGAAAAACCCACAATGGTCACAGAAATGACTTGAATCTGACAAAAGTGGTAATAAATAAAAATTCTATGAAAATTAACCAATGAAAATCACACAATGCTTTTGAATTGTAGTTCAACAGAATTACTTTAAAAAACAAACTCATGAAACAGGCCTGGACAATAATGATGGTATCCCTAGAAAAGATTGAAAATAATGTGACCATAAGGACATGTTCAACCAAGATGTGTCCTCTACTTAAAATCACAGGTGTCTACAAACTTGTAATCAGTCAGTCGGCCTATTTAAAGGGTGACAAGTAGTCACTGTGCTGTTTGGTGACATGGTGTGTACCACACTAAACATGGACCAGAGGAAGCAAAGGAGAGAGTTGTCTCAGGAGATTAGAAAGAAAATTATAGACAAGCATGTTAAAGGTATAGGCTATAAGACCATCTCCAAGCAGCTTGATGTTCCTGTGACTACAGTTGCACATATTATTCAGAAATTTAAGATCCACGGAACTGTAGCCAACCTCCCTGGACATGGCCACAGGAGGAAACTTGAAAAATGGAAGAGACAGATAATACGAATGGTAACAAAAGAGCCCAGAACAACCTCTAAACACATTCATGGTGAACTCCAAGGTCAAGGCACATCAGTGTCAGATTGCACCATCCGTCGTTGTTTGAGCCAAAGTGGACTTCATGGGAGACGACCAAGGAGGACACCACTGTTGAAAACAAATCATAAAAAAGCCAGACTGGAATTTGCCAAACTGCACGTTGACAAGCCACAAAGCTTCTGGGAGAATGTCCTATGGACAGACGAGACAAAACTGGAACTTTTTGGCAAGGCACATCAGCGCCATGTTCACAGACGCAAAAATGAAGCATACCAAGAAAAGAACACTTTCCCTACTGTGAAACATGGAGGAGGTTCTGTTATGTTCTGGGTCTGCTTTGCTGCATCTGGCACAGGCTGTCTGGAATCTGTGCAGGGTACAATGAAATCTCAAGACTATCAAGATATTCTAGAGAGAAATGTGCTGTCCACTGTCAGACAGCTTGGTCTCAGTCGCAGGTCATGGGTCTTGCAACAGGATAAGGACCCAAAACACACAGCTAAAAACACCCAAGAATGGCTAAGAGCGAAATATTGGACTATTCTAAAGTGGCCTTCTATGAGCCCTGATCTAAATCCTATTGAACATCTGTGGAAGGAGCTGAAACATGCCGTCTGGAGAAGGCACCTTTCAAACCTGAGACAACTGGAGCAGTTTGCTCATGAGGAGTGGGCCAAAATACCTGCTGAGAGGTGCAGAAGTCTCATTGACAGTTACAGAAATCGTTTGATTGCAGTGATTGCACCAAAAGGTTGTGCAACAAAATATTAAGTTAAGGGTACCATCATTTTTGTCCAGGTCTGTTTCATGAGTTTGTTTTTTTAAAGTAATTCTGTTGAACCACAATTCAAAAGCACTGTATGATTTTCATTGGTTAATTTTCATAGACTTTTTATTTATTACCACTTTTGTCAGATTCAAGTTATTTCTGTGACCATTGTGGGTTTTTCTTTCATTAACAGAGGGGTACCGGTGCTGGCAATGGAGTAGGTGTGTGCGTTGCTGGCTCCTGCTATATTTTTTTCTTTACTTTTTAAACCCTATTTTGCTGTAAGCTGTTAATGTTTTGGACATTTAATACGTGCAGAATCTGTTTTGAAATATGTCCAAAACAAGAAAGCAGACTGAAAAGGAGGCAGCAGGGAACAATATTAACACCAGCTTAGCTGAGGATGCTAGTATCAGCCTTAACCCTGCACTTGTTGCCTTGCTTGAGCAACACAGAATGTCCATAGCTGCTGACTTCAAAGCTTCATTTGAACTTATTAATGGTAAGCTGGACAAAATTCAAGCAGATGTGGCGAACCAGGAGCAACGCATTGGCGACCTTGAAAACAACGCGGAGGACGTCAGCCAGCGCCTAGCGGCGCTTGAAGTTACATGCGAGTCAATACAGGAGGAGAACAAACTTTTGAAAAACAAACTTTCTGACCTGGAGGGAAGAAGCAGGAGGCTGAATATTCGTCTGGTGGGTCTGCCGGAGTCCTTTGATGTGGGTCCACGGCCATCTGAATTTTTTTCTCGGCTGTTGGTGGACGTCTTTGGCACACAAACTTTGCCATCTCCCCCAGAGCTGGATAGAGCCCACCGCAGCCTCATGTCCAAGCCAAGTCCGAATGGGAAGCCGCGCGCTGTCATTATTTGTTTCCACCGGTTTTGGACCAAAGACTTGGTGATGAGAGAAGCGCGGAGACGCCGTGGGACTTTGGAATATCGTGGGCATAAACTTCAGTTCTACGAGGATTATAACGCCGACGTTCAGAAGCAACGAGCCGAATATAAGGAGGTTATGTCCGAGTTGTACAAGAGAGGTTTTCGTCCTTCTCTTCTTTTCCCCGCCAGGCTCCGGATAACTCTTCCAGACGGCAAAAACCAGTGGCTGGCGTCCGTCTCGGAGGCCACCTGCTTCATGCAAACTATGGAGAGAAACCAGCAATTTTCGCCTTGAACTGGACATTTCTGGGTTGACCAGCTGCCGCGCTGGGCTGCTTGTTACTTCATTGAAGCTGCACTGACTGGACATTGATGCATTTTCAGATGTTTAAAAACAAGGTAAAATTGGCTCCCTATACGTTGTTGTTTACTTAATTCTTTTTTTTAATTTTATCTTATTTATTTATTTTTTTTTTTTAGGGTAAAACGTTCATATTATGCAGGATTGAAGCCAGTTGTATGGGAGCATTCTGTTAGGATGAAAATAGAGCTGGAGATGGAGCG
Organism: Pholidichthys leucotaenia; assembly: GCA_020510985.1. NCBI lineage: Eukaryota > Metazoa > Chordata > Actinopteri > Cichliformes > Pholidichthyidae > Pholidichthys > Pholidichthys leucotaenia. The sequence goes on along the minus strand of CM035849.1, from coordinate 68,160,379 downwards.
GTTGCTGTTTTTTTGCAACCGGCTGGAGTGTTGTTATAGGTTTGGTTGTTGGATTTTTTTTTTTTTTTTTTTTTTTTTTTTTTTTTTTTGTTATGGTTTTATTTACACCCCCCTTACCCCTTCCTTTTTTCTTTTTTTTTACCCGTACCTCACTTTATTCTTCTTTGGGCTACACAACATAATATATAAATTTTACTCTTTGAATGAATAGTAATCTTACTTTGGTAAGCTGGAATGTGAAGGGGTTGAACCATCCAATTAAACGAAAGAGAGTCATGTCACGTCTAAAGCAGTTTAAGCCTGGGGTACTGTTTTTGCAGGAAACCCATTTGCAGGATTCCGACCACTTGCGTTTGTCAAAATGTTGGTCAGGACAATTTTTTCATTCAAATTTTAAAGCTAAGGCCAGGGGCGCTGCTATTCTTATTGATCGAAATATCCCATTTATTCCCTCTAATGTTGTATCAGATAAAAATGGACGATTTGTAATAGTATCAGGTAAACTTGGCGATAAACATGTCACTTTGGCTAATCTGTATGCACCGAATTTTGATGATGTGCACTTTTTTCGCAACCTTTTTTCGCAACTTCTAGATTTAAATACTCATTCTCTAATTCTTGGGGGTGACTTTAATTTGTATATGGATCCGATCTTAGATCGCTCATCTTCAAAACCTGCTAGTCTTAATAAATCTGCAACTTATGTTAAGTCTTTTCTTGAGGAATATAGCCTTACAGATCCTTGGCGTTTTTTACATCCTAACGGCAGGGACTATTCTTTTTTCTCTCACGTACACCATACTTATACCAGAATAGATTATTTTTTTGTTGACAATTTATTAATTAATAACCTTTGCTCTTGCAGTTATGATAGCATCTCGGTTTCTGATCATGCCCCTCTTGTACTTAAAATGATCCTCCATGGATGTGACTCCATGAGAAAGCATTGGAGATTGGATCCATTATTACTTACAGATGAAAAATTGGTTGCGAATATTTCTTCTAAAATTAATTTTTTTTTGAAAGAAAATAAAACTCCTGGTATGTCAAATAAAACGATATGGGAGGCCATGAAGGCATTTCTTAGGGGGGAATTTATTTCATTGGCAGCATTTAAAAGACGATCCTTAATACAGGAACAGAAGGCTATTTTAGATCAAATCCTGGACATTGACAGACAATATGCTCAATCTCCATCACCCGCTCTGTACAAGGAACGTATGACATTACAAACTAAACTTAATTTACTTTCTACTCGACAAATTGAAGGTTGTTTAATAAGGAACAAGAGTGAATTTTATGAACATGGCGAAAAAACCAGTAAACTTCTAGCTAATCAACTACGTGGTATTAGAGCTAAGCAAATTATTACTGGAGTTAGGACAGATAAAGGAGAGGTGACATCTGACCAACAAGCGATTAATGATATTTTCAGGTCATTTTATTCCAAATTATATACCTCAGAATATACAACAAACTTAAAGGATTTGGAAATTTTTTTTGATTCTATTGATATTCCTTCGATTTCTTCAGAATCTCGGCAAATTTTAGAAGCTCCCATCACAAAAGAAGAAATTCAGCTGGCAATATCATCCATGCAATCAGGAAAATCTCCAGGACCTGATGGGTTTTCCGCTGATTTTTTCAAAAAATTCTCTGATGACCTCGCCCCTTTCCTTTGTCAAGTTTTTACAGAGTCGCTTGACTCTGGTACACTTCCTCCTTCATGCTATCAGGCCTGTATCACTGTGTTGCTTAAAAAGGATAAGGATCCTGTTGATTGTGCTTCTTACAGGCCTATTTCCTTGTTAAATACCGATGTTAAAATTTTGTCAAAGTTGTTAGCTTCAAGGTTGGAAAAGATTCTTCCTTTTATAATTTCACAGGACCAAACCGGTTTCATTAAAAATCGCCATTCTTTTTTTAACTTGCGGCGGTTGTTTAATATTATTTATACTCCTCACCACAACATACCTGAATGTCTTATTAGTTTGGACGCTGAAAAGGCATTCGATAGGGTTGAGTGGGAGTATTTGTTTTTTACTTTGGAGAGGTTCGGTTTTGGTCCTTCCTTCTGTTCCTGGATTAAACTTCTCTATGCTAGTCCTTTAGCTTCAGTGTTAACTAATTGTCGCTATTCTGACTATTTTAGACTTTACCGTGGTACGAGGCAAGGCTGTCCTTTGAGTCCGTTGCTCTTTGCCTTGGCAGTTGAGCCGTTAGCTATTGCAATCCGTGGGAGCCGGGACTTTCTAGGCATTCGTAGGGGTGGCATTGAGCATAGGGTTTCACTCTATGCTGATGATCTTTTATTATTTCTCTCCAACCCACTTACTTCATTACCCGCTATACTTAATATTTTGGATAGTTTTAGTAGGTTTTCTGGTTATAAAATTAATCTTAATAAGAGTGAACTGTTTCTGATTAATGAAAAGATTCAAGTTCAGGATTTTGAAAATTTTCCTTTCAAGGTTGTTATTGATCATTTTAATTATCTTGGGATATGTGTCACTAAACAATTTAATTACTTGTTTAAAAATAATTTTCTCCCCTTACTTGACCAGTGCAAGTTAATACTTTCCAAATGGTTCCCATTATCCTTGTCTTTAATTGGCAGAATCAATTCTGTAAAAATGATGTTACTTCCAAAGTTTTTATATTTGTTTCAATGTCTCCCCATTTTTATTCCTAAATCCTTTTTTAAGTCTTTGGACTCTCTGATTACCTCATTTATTTGGAATGGTAAACATCCGAGATTGAGGAAAGTTTTTCTTCAAAGACCCAAATCAGTAGGTGGCATGGCTCTGCCTAACTTTCAATATTACTACTGGGCAGCAAATATCAGGTGCATGTTATATTGGAAACATTTTTATCTGGAACCCAAATCACCTATTTGGATCCTTATGGAGTCACATGTGGACAATCAAACTTCCCTACCGGCAATTTTAGGTTCACCACTTCCCCTTGCTTTGTCTACACTGGGTAATAATAAAGTAGTTCGTCAGTCTCTTAGAATTTGGTCTCAATTCAGGAAAAATTTCGGTCTTCAGTTTTTTTCCATTAGAAGTCCAATTGCCGCAAATCATTTATTTACCCCATCAACTATTGATAGTGCATTTCATATATGGCACAGAAAAGGTTTAAAATCTTTTGCGGATTTATATTTTGATGGTCAATTTGCAAGTTTTTCTCAACTTTCCACCAAATTCGACATCACTTCTACACATTTTTTCCGCTTCCTCCAGGTCAGACATTATGTGCAAACCATGACAAAACAATTCCCTCAAAAACCTTCTGATAATCCTCTAGATGATTTTTTATTAGTTAAACCAACTTCTAAGGGGGTAATGTCAGTTTTATATAATTTAATTTCAAATTTACAATCTTCTTCTCTGGCCGCTATCAAATTGAACTGGGAACAAGATCTTAATTTTACTTTTACTGATGAACTGTGGGACTCTATTCTTGGCCAGGTTCACACTGTATCAATGTGTGCTCGTCACGCTCTTATTCAATTTAAGATTGTACACCGGATGCACCTGTCCAAGGTTAAGTTAGCACGTATTTACTCGGATATAGACCCAACTTGTGAAAAGTGTGGTAGCGCTCCTGGCACTTTGCTTCACATGTATTGGTCCTGCCCTGCATTGATGAATTTTTGGCATTCTGTTTTTATCACTATGTCTGAAGTCCTGCAATATCAAATTAAACCTGATCCATTATGCGCCATTTTTGGTGTGGCTCCAGAACTTGTCTTGCCAAGTTCCAAATTAAAAGTATTCAAATTTTCATTATTATTGGCCAGACGTGCTGTATTACTGAAGTGGAAAGACTCTTCGCCCCCTTCACATTTACAGTGGATAAAAGATATAATGTCCTGTTTGGATTTAGAAAAAATCAGATATACAGTCTGTGGCTCTGAAAACAAATTCTATAAATTATGGCGCCCGTTTCTTGATTTCTTTGAAAGACCCACGATTATAGTTTCTGAGTAGCTCATATCCCCTTTACCCCACCCCCACTTCACACACACAATTTTTCTTTGTATTTTTTTTTTTTTTTTATTGTTTATTTAAAGGTTTTTGTGCTTTGAAGCATTTACATTTGTTGGCTTTAAGTTCTAGTTTTTTACTGTTTGGTTGAAACAAAAATGAAAATTTCTAATACTTTGTATTGTATTGATACTTCAATTAATAATAATAAAAAGACCTTTGAAAGAAAGAACAGAGGGGTACCAACAATTTTGTCCACGTGTGTACCACTCTAGCTTGTAGACTAGGCCCAACTAAACCAGTGTAAATACAAATAACTAGCCTACAGAGTAAGTACAGTGCATGAAGGGCTACTTTAATCAATATTAGGTTGTATGTGAAAATAGTGTGGAGTAGCTTTAAACCTGTATGGTGTATAGCTGTAAATCTTCATTAAAATAAGCAAACAATTGGGTATATTTCAAAAAGGCCAGAATTTATTTAACCACTGGACAGCAGAAGGAACCAAATGTAATGTTGATAGTGTGGCGGAAGAATAATAAGCAGCGAACTGAGAGTTTTTGAGGGAGTTTATTAATCATACCGCCATCACAGAGCTCACCCCAGCGCCATGCAGGCGCGCCAGAGTGAGCTCTCAGGCTCTCGTGAGGAGACACGGAATGCGTGTGTCAGAAGCAGTCGTCAGAGAGAGAATGAGTTACAGAGCAATGCAGTTTTTATACCCAGTTACAGACAATACATGAAAGGCACACTAGCATCACAGAACAGGAAGCATGAACACCTGCATTTGAGTCACACATATCAAAGCAGATACTGTCTGAAGAAGCTAGACAAAAGAGAGGCTGCCTATTGATATCAGTCATTGTTCTGCTAATTGCTCCAGCTGTGCGCTCTGCTAGTCCGTGGCTGTGGGGGTTACCCCACACACTCCCCCCCAGAGGGCTCAGCAGGAAGCTGAGGCCTCGATAGTCCGGCTTTGGTAGCGAGCAGGGAAAGCTCTGTGCAGGCGGAGGTGGAGGGAGGGGGGTGGGGGTAGCAAGTGCCGGCCCAGGACGGCAAAGTTGTTTGGGCCGCGCAAAAATTGCCTGTGGATCCGCAATGTTGAGGGGCTGTCCCGTTGAACGTGCGGAGGTCCACAGCAGCTGTTTGAAGAAAATTTGTCTCTGACTCCTCTCGCGGCCATGAAGAAAAAAAAAAGGAGCTGCAGCTGTGAGGGACTTGGCGTGTTGACTTTAGGTGCGCACGCAGTCCTAAAGTCCTCGGGGACAGCTGACGGCTGAATTCCCTTGTGCGCCGGGGCTGAGACCCATACAAAATCCTGTGAGCGAGCAGCGTGCGTGCTTCAGGTGTGTGAGCAGCCCTGAAGGTTCTGTGTGCAGCGGCGAAGGACGATGGCGGTCTGTGGAGCCGTTATTGTCCCGTGCGTGGTGCGCTGTCCTCGTAACCCCCCGGTGTGCGTGCAGGGTTTGGTGCTTGGCAGGTCCACTGTAGAGGCGAGTCAGGGTCAGGGAGCTTGATGGAGATCAGCGTCGTTGGCGCCGATGGTCATCCCTGTAGAGCTGTTGCTTCGTTCGCTCGTGGTGCGTTGGAGCGGTGAGAGGAAATAGACGATCTTTGTCCCTCAGCTCGCGCAGATGCGTTGGAGCGGTGAGAGGGAGGAGACGATCTCTGTCCCTCGGGCTCGTGTCGATGCGGAGGAGCGATGAGAGGGAGTAGGCGATCTCTGTCCCTCGGGCTTGTGCAGATGCGTTGGAGCGGTGAGAGGGAGGAGACGATCTCTGTCCCTCGGGCTCGTGTCGATGCGTTGGAGCGGTGAGAGGGAGTAGACGATCTTTGTGTCCCTCGGCCGGTTCCAGCGTGGATGTCCAGGTCAGAAGATTGCTGCACAAAGCGTGTGCTTTCTTCGGGGTCACCAATGTGGCGGAAGAATAATAAGCAGCGAACTGAGAGTTTTTGAGGCAGTTTATTAATCATACCGCCATCACAGAGCTCACCCCAGCGCCGTGCAGGTGCGCCAGAGCAAGCTCTCAGGCTCTCGTGAGGAGACACGGAATGCGTGTGTCAGAAGCAGTCGTCAGAGAGAGAATGAGTTACAGAGCAATGCAGTTTTTATACCCAGTTACAGACAATACATGAAAGGCACACTAGCATCACAGAACAGGAAGCATGAACACCTGCATTTGAGTCACACATATCAAAGCAGATACTGTCAGAAGAAGCTAGACAAAAGAGAGGCTGCCTATTGATATCAGTCATTGTTCTGCTAATTGCTCCAGCTGTGCGCTCTGCTAGTCCGTGGCTGTGGGGGTTACCCCACAATAGTTTCAAAACATATAACACAAAATCATTAAATAACTGTTGGGTAAACAACAGGCATGCAGGGAAGAAAAGAAAAAAAAACAAATGCTCAAAAGTGGGAAAAGGCAATAAATCACAAAATGGTGGATCCACAAAACAGAACTCTTAATAAATCTAAGCCGGCATATTTTTATTCACTCATGAATTGCATGGTCGTAACATGTATGCTTGCAGGCTTCGTTTTGGCTTTTAACATTTTCAATATAAATCTCTAGAACCATGAAACCGCATGTTTCTCACTGTTAACGGCATATTAATACTTGTACATAATGTCAGGATATAAAACGGCATGTAGTTAACCAAAAAGGAGCTTGGTAATAAATGCATAATTAATTCAAAATGGCACCCGCAATGTTGCCTTGACTTAGCTTTTTCATGTCTTTTCACATCATCCTAAACTCAACAAAATACAGTATTTACCAACTGATTTACACATTCACATTTAGCTGTGTTTCTTCTACTTTATGACCTATTGTGTGTGGTTTTTACTCAGTTACTAACCTGTAAAACAGGAAAATGATAAGACAGGCAACTGGTGAAGTTTGTCAATGCCTCACTTCTGCCATATTGGAGAGGAGGGCCTGTGACGGTGTAGACGCGGGGTTAATCATCTCAGACTGGATGCAGAGGGTAAACAGAGAAGGACAATAGGTACTGAGATGGGAGAGATTATGGTGAGGTAGCAGGAAGAAGTAGTTGGGGGAGAAGGGATCAATTTATTGTGATGTGAGATGTCATGCTGATGTGAGATGGGCGGTTGATATAAAAGGAGAGACCCTGGTGTATACAGACATGCTTTTTCTGTGTATGACTGATGTGAGAGTGAATAAAGTTGTCTGCTGCATAAGTCTGCCTTTGTTTATTGCACTCTCCACACTGGTGACCCCTTGACGAATTATGGAACATGAGGCAAGAACCCCGGAGTTGGCCCGGACGGGAAGCCCCAGCAACGCGGCAAGCATCCCAGAGACGGCCCGGACAGGAACCCCCAGCAACGCGTGTGCTGTTTCCGTCAAACTACCGGACTTTTGGCTGCACGACCCGTGGTCTTGGTTCCACCACACCGAGGCTCTGTTCACCCTCCGGGGAATAACGGCAGAAGACACCAGATATTACTATGTGGTCGCACCGCTTGATGCTCGCACGTCTCAGCAAGTAGCGAGCCTGCTCCAACAGCCTCCAGCCCACGATAAATACGGGGCTCTCAAGGCCGCGCTGACCCGACGCTACACACTCTCGGACTGTGAGAGAGCAGAGAGGCTCCTGAGGTGCTCCGAGTTAGGAGATGGGTCGGCAGTCGAACTGATGGAGAAGATGTTGGTGTTGATGGGCACGGACGACGGTCATTTTCTGTTTGCCCACCTTTTCCTCCGGAACCTCCCAACAGAGGCAAGAGCGGTTCTTGTCAATTTGCCATTGCTGGCCACGCGTGACTTCCGGGCGCTAGCCCAGGAGGCAGACCGGATCATCCTCATCACCAGAGCCCTCACAGCGAATGCGGCAGCATCGGAACCCAGCGGGACGACCAGCGGCGGCGAGGAGCCGCCGACGGTAGCAGCAGCGGGGGCCAGGAAGCACCAGAGAGACACGCTTTGCTTCTACCACCGCCGCTTTGGAGAGAACGGACGCAGATGTGTGCCACCGTGCCAATTCAAGCGTTTGGGAAACGCCAAGGCTGGCAGTCAGTAGCAGCTGCGACCGCCGGTGAAGAGAACAAGCTGCTCTACGTGACGGACTCGCGCTCGGGGAGACAGTTCCTTGTAGGCACCGGCTCCCAAAAGAGCTTCATCCTGCCGTCCTACGCTGACCGGCTAGCGGGAGCTAGCGGCCCCCAGCTGGTAGCCGTAAATGGGTCGGACATTAGAACTTTTGCTGAGAGAACACTGACTTTATCCCTACACGGCCGTATGTACGAGTGGACTTTTGTCATAGCGGCATTGAGTTTCCCAATCCTGGGAGCTGATTTTCTGTGTGCACACGGGTTGCTAGTCAATGTTGCTAACAGGCGCCTGGTTAATGCAATGTCTTTTGATTCTCTCCCCTGTACAGCTCGAGGGGCCGGGCCAATAACACAAGCCAACGTCACAGCTCCAGGCAGTAAGTTCCACACACTGCTCACTCAGTTCCCAGCACTCACGGTCCTGACGTTTTCGGTGGCCAGCGCTAAACACAGGGTGGAACACTTTATCACCACCACTGGGCCTCCCGTTTTTGGACGACCTCCGCGCCTGGACGCAGCTAAACTGGCCATAGCGCGCGAGGAGTTTGCCAACTTGGAAAGGTTGGGCATCATCAGGCACTCAAACAGCCCATGGGCATCCCCGCTACACATGGTCCCTAAGGCCGAGGGATCATGGCGACCGTGCAGAGATTTCCGCAGGTTGAATAATGCCACAGCGCACAACCGCTACCCGATTCCCCATATTCAGGATTTTTCCGTTCACCTCGCCGGGGCACGCATTTTTTCTAAAACAGACCTGGTCCGTGGTTACCAACCAGGTCCCGGTGCGTGCGAAGGACATACCCAAAACAGCAGTAATAACTCCGTTTGGCTTGTTTGAGTTTTTACACATGCCCTTCGGATTAAAAGGCGCGGCACAGACATTCCAATGCATGATGGATGTGGTGTTGCGCGATCCGCCGTTTGTGTTTGTCTACCTGGATGATATCCTGGTGGCCAGTGCGTCCGAGGACGAACACGTAACCCACCTCAGGACGGTTTTCCGGAGGTTGGAGGAGCACGGGTTAATAATCAACCCGGCGAAATGCCAGTTCGGTGTGACGGGGATTGACTTTTTGGGGCACCGCGTCTCACCAGAGGGAGTGATACCCTTGCCCAACAAGGTGTGCGCCGTGGTGAATTTTCTCCGGCCTCAGACGGTCAGGGCGCTGCAAGAGTTTTTGGGGATGGTTAACTTTTATAACTGGTTCCTCCCCTGTGCAGCTCAGCTCACGCAGTCATTGTACGCCGCGCTCAAGAAACGGAAACCGGCAGACGGAGTCGAATGGACTCCGGAGCGGGAGCAGATGTTCTCTGAGGTTAAAACAGCCCTGGCAAACGCCGCACTGTTGGCGCACCCGGACCCGGCGGTCCGGATAGCGCTCACTACCGACGCCTCGGACGTGGCCATAGGGGCCGTCATGGAGCAAAGCGTCGCTGGTTCTTGGCAGCCGCTCACTTTTTTCAGCAGGGCTTTGCGCAACAGTGAGCGTAAATACAGCGCATTCGACAGAGAGTTGCTGGCTCTCCACCTGGCCATACGCCACTTCCAGTTCTGGCTGGAAGGGCGCAGCTTCACCGAGTTCGTGGACCACAAGCCGCTAACGTTCGCAATGGCCAAGGTTTCAGAACCATGGTTGGGCCGGCAGCAGAGTCAGCTGGCCGCGATCTCGGAGTTTACGACCGATATTCAGCATGTGTCGGGTAAACTGAATGTGGTAGCGGACTGCCTCTCACGCGCAGTAGTGGCCCCAGTCTGCGTAGGGATAGATTACACAGCCATGGCTGCAGAGCAGATTGGCGATGCGGATGTGTGCGCGCTCCAGTCTGGACCAACAGGGTTAAGGCTGGAGAGCAGAGTACTGCAGGACGGCAGCCCCCCCCAATCTGTGACGTCTCCACGGGACGCCCGCGCCCGGTGGTCCCAGTTGCTTGGCGCCATCGAGCGTTTGAGTCAGTTCACGCTCTGGCGCACCCAGGAGTGCGCACGTCAGTCAGAATGGTGGGAGTGAAGTTCGTATGGCCAGGCCTGCGCAAACAAGTGAAAGAGTGGGCTGCAGCCTGCGTAGCGTGCCAACGAGCCAAAGTACACAGACACAAGAAGGCTCCTTTGGAACCGTTTCGTATACCGGCTAAGGGGTTCAACCATGTTCACGTGGACCTCGTGGGCCCCCTCCCACCATCACAGGGGTGCACGCACCTTCTGACAGTGGTGGACCGCACCACACGCTGGCCAGAAGCAGTCCTGCTGGCGGCAACCACGTCCACGGACGTGGCGCGCGCTTTTTTGACGACATGGGTGGCACGTTTTGACATCCTATCAGACATCACGTCCAATAGGGGCCCACAGTTTGTTTCCGACCTCTGGTCCGCGATGGCCCGTAGCCTGGGTGTTGCAATTCATCGCACAACCGCGTACAACCCACAGGCCAATGGGTTATGCGAGCGTTTTCATAGGTCACTGAAAGCAGCGTTCAGGGCTTCGCTGACTGATGCAAATTGGGTAGACCGGTTGCCGTGGGTTTTACTGGGGTTGCGTTCCGCACCAAAAGAGGATTTGGAGACTTCCCCGGCGGAGCTGGTTTTTTCTCAGCCATTGCAGCTCCCCGGGGAATTTTTGCCAGATAATCCCGCGCCGGACAACTGTCCGTCTCAGCGTTTGCAGCATAGTGCAGATACAGGCACGCTGCCGGGCCCAGCCCACCACTGTTTTCCACGCGCTTTTGTGCCAAAAACTTTGAGGAACGCGGCGTTCATGTTTGTCAGGCACGATGCCCACCTCCCCCCATTGCGCCCACCCTACGATGGCCCGTTCAGAGTGCTGGAAACAGGGGACAAACATTTTCTGTTAGATTTGGGGGGTCGTCGGGAGAAAATATGTATAGACAGTCTTAAGCCCGCCTTTGTGGTGGCGGATGAGCAAGTCATGTTGGCTCGGGCCCCTCGGCGTGGAAGACCCCCACTGAGAACTCCCCAGGTAAACGATTCATCAGAGCAGCCACATGGGCAAGTCGAAGTTTCCCCCCCTCGCCATTCCCCACCCGCAGACAGACACACCCCCAGGAGTCCCCAACCGACACAGCAGTGCCGCGGAGGCGGAAAACCCCCGTTTCAGCAGATATGGGAGGAGACTGAAGCCAAAAGGACGTAAGGATTGAAACTCGGTCTGAGATTCGGGGGGGGGGTGGGTAGACGCGGGGTTCATCATCTCAGACTGGATGCAGAGGGTAAACAGAGAAGGACAATAGGTATTGAGATGGGAGAGATTATGGTGAGGTAGCAGGAAGAAGTAGTTGGGGGAGAAGGGATGAATGTACAGTGGGGTAAAAAAGTATTTAGTCAGCCACCAATTGTGCAAGTTCTCCCACTTAAAAGATGAGAGAGGTCTCCAATTTTCATCATAGGTATACCTCAACTATGAGAGACAAAATAAGAAAAAAAAAATCCAGAAAATCACATTGAAGGATTTTTAACGAATTAATTGGTAAATTCCTCGGTAAAATAAGTATTTGGTCAATAACAAAAGTTCATCTCAATACTTTGTTATATACCCTTTGTTGGCAATGACAGAGGTCAAACGTTTTCTGTAAGTTTTCACAAGGTTTTCACACACTGTTACTGGTATTTTGGCCCATTCCTCCATGCAGATCTCCTCTAGAGCAGTGATGTTTTGGGGCTGTCGCTGGGCAACACAGACTTTCAACTCCTTCCAAAGATTTTCTATGGGGTTGAGATCTGGAGACTGGCTAGGCCACTTCAGGACCTTGAAATGCTTCTTACGAAGCCACTCCTTTGTTGCCCAGGCGGTGTGTTTGGGATCATTGTCATGCTGAAAGACCCAGCCACGTTTCATCTTCAATGCCCTTGCTGGTGGAAGGAGGTTTTCACTCAAAATCTCACGATACATGGCCCCATTCATTCTTTCCTTTACACCAGGGGTGTCAAACTGATTCCATGGAGGGCCAAGACCCTGCATGTTTTACCTCCACCCAGTGGCTTCAGCAGGTTTTTTCAATGATCAGCAATCAGTGGGAAGAAATTCAGTGAATTTACCTGTTGAAGACACTGGGTGAAGGTAAAACATGCAGGGTCTTGGCCCTCCATGGAATCAGTTTGACACCCCTGCTTTACACGGATCAGTCATCCTGGTCCCTTTGCAGAAAAACAGCCCCAAAGTATGATGTTTCCACCCCCATGCTCACAGTAGGTATGGTGTTCTTTCTCCTCCAAACACGACAAGTTGAGTTTTTACCAAAAAGTTCTATTTTGGTTTCATCTGACCATATGACATTCTCCCAGTCCTCTCTGGATCATCCAAATGCTCTCTAGCAAACTTCAGACGGGCCTGGACATGTACTGGCTTAAGCAGGGGGACACGTCTGGCACTGCAGGATTTGAGTCCCTGGCGGCGTAGTGTGTTTTTGATGTAGCCTTTGTTACTTTGGTCCCAGCTCTCTGCAGTTCATTCACTAGGTCCCTTCATGTGGTTCTGGGATTTTTGCTCACCGTTCTCGTGATAATTTTGACCCCACGGGGTGAGAGCTTGCGTGGAGCCCCAGATTGAGGGAGATTATCAATGGTCTTGTATGTCTTCCATTTTCTAATAATTTTATTTTTTTTTTTTTTTGTGGGAGCAACTGTGGGAGCAATAATTGCTCCCACAGTTGATTTCTTCACACCAAGCTGCTTACCTATTGCAGATTCAGTCTTCCCAGCCTGGTGCAGGTCTACAATTTTGTTTCTGGTATCCTTTGACAGCTCTTTGGTCTTGGCCATAGTGGAGTTTGGAGTCTGACTGTTTGAGGTTGTGGACAGGTGTCTTTTATACTGATAACGAGTTCAAACAGGTGCCATTAATACAGGTAACGAGTGGAGGACAGAGGAGCCTCTTAAAGAAGAAGTTACAGGTCTGTGAGAGCCAGAAATCTTGCTTGTTTGTAGGTGACCAAATACTTATTTTACTGAGAAATTTACCAATTAATTCATTAAAAATCCTTCAATGTGATTTTCTGGATTTTTTTTTTTCACATTTTGTCTCTCATAGTTGAGGTATACCTATGATGAAAATTGGAGACCTCTCTCATCTTATAAGTGGGAGAACTTGCACAATTGGTGGCTGACTAAATACTTTTTTGCCCCACTGTATTGTGATGCGAGATGTCATGCAGATGTGAGAAGGGCGGTTGATATAAAAGGAGAGACCCTAGTGTATACAGACATGCTTTTTCTGTGTATGACTGATGTGAGAGTGAATAAAGTTGTCTGCTGCATAAGTCTGCCTCCCTTTGTTGCACTCTCCACAACCTCACTATTCTGTCTCAGGGAGTAATGCGCCCCCTTCTGGCATGAGTGTGTAACAACAACTTAAAGTTATTCCCAAAGTCACTCTTTCCCATTTAAACCAATACAAATATATAATGTGAAAACACATTAGTGTGTCACACAGAGCACAAACCAAGCATATAGTCAAAGGAATTGTCTGTAGACCTCAACACAGGATCGTCTTGAGGCACAAATCTGAAAAATTTCTGTTGCTTTGAAGGTCCCAATGAGCACAGTGGCCTCCATCATCTGTAAATGGAAGACGTTTGGAACCACCAGGACTCTTCCTAGAGCTGGCCGGCTGTCTAAACTGAGTGATCAGGGGAGAAGGGCATTTGTCAGGGAGGTGACCAAGCACCAGATGGTCACTCTGTTAGAGCTCCAGCATTCCTCTGTGGCGAGAGGAGAACCTTTCAAAAAGACAACCATCTCTGCAGCAATCCACCAATCAGGCCTGTATGGTAGAGTGGCTAGATGGAAGCCACTCCTTAGTAAAAGGAACATGGCAGCCCGCCTGGAGGTTGCCAAAAGGCACCTGAAGGACTCTTAGACCATGAGAAACAAAATTCTCTTGTCTAATGAGACAAAAATTGAACTCTTTGGCATGAATGCCAGGCATCATGTTTGGAGGAAAACAGGCACTCCTCATCACCAGGCCAATACCATCCCTACAGTGAAACATGGTAGTGGCAGCATCATGCTGTGTGGATGTTTTTCAGTGGCAGGAACTGGGAGACCAGTCAGGATAGAAGGAAAGATGAATGCAGCAATGTACAGAGACATCCTGGATGAAAACCTGCTCCAGAGCGCTCTTGACCTCAGACTGAGGCGACGGTTCATGTTTCAGCAGGACAACGACCCTAAGCACACAGCCAAGATATCAAAGGAGTGGCTTCAGGACAACTCTGTCACTGTCCTTGAGTGGCCCAGCCAGAGTCAAGAGTTGAATCCAGTTGAACATCTCTGGAGAGATCTGAAAATGGCTGTGCACCCATGCTTCCCATCCAACCTGATGGAGCTTGTGAGGTGCTGCAAAGAGGAATGGGCGAAACTGCCCAAAGATAGGTGTGCCAAGTTTGTGGCATCATATTCAAAAAGACTTGAGGCTGCAATTACTGCCAAAAGTGCATCAACAAGTTTCAAAGGCTGTGAATACTTACATACATGTGATTTCTTAGTTTTTTTATTTTTAATAAATTTGCAAATATCTCAAAAAAAAACTTTTTCACATTGTCATTATGGGGCATTGTGTGTAAAATTTTGAGGAAAAAAATGAATTTAATCCATTTTGGAATAAGGCTGTAACATAACAAAATGTGGAAAAAGTGAAGTGCTGTGAATACTTTACGGATGCACTGTACAAAGAAATCAAGGCAACTGTGTTCACAAAACATGTTATATTTAATAAAGTGTAATGACACAGGGAATAAATATTGAACACATTAAAGAAAAGAGGTGCAAAAAGGCATAGAAAGCCAAGAAACCAGCTGAAATCCATCAGAATTCAGGAAGCCATCCCATCCCCCATCAGTGCAAATTAATAAGCAACTTTTGCATCTCGGCTCGCGCAAAGCATCATGGGAACATGGCTACCAAACATGCTCTATCGATACATTTAATTTATGGAAAGTTCCTGATCTATGAGCATATTGTATGCGTAGGGGTCTTCCCGGTTGTACCTGCAAACGCAAGGATGAACTCGTTGCACTTGCATACGTGGCCACGTTGCAGAAATTGGCCAAAATGGCCCCCCTGTATGTACGCTGACATAGCAGATTTTTTGTTGTCATAGGACCAAGCACCCTTATTTGCGAGACTCTGAAACGACTACAAAGAAGGTAAGCGAGTGGTTTGACAGCTCATCTTTGGTTTTGTCATTTTGAGTAAATTTCACTACAAGGCATAGCCTGCTTACTTAGATCTATAGGTCGATACTACTATAGTTTAAGTACCACACGTTTTCAATAATTTGCAATTTTATTTTATACCAGCCTACTTATAAATGGCCTTAATTACATGTGTGTGTAGATCAAGCTTCATTACCAATATACAAAGAACTATATCCTAGACCCAGGCCTGCCTGTCCGTACCTACTACTTCAGGGTTTAAACTCGTGTCAATTAGGCTAGAACTTGAACAATACACAACACTATTTAATTATGTCATAATATAGACTTACTGCTTTAATCCAACAATTACGCCCGTCTGGATCCTTCAGCTCCGTGGGGAATGTATATAACGTGAATGGCGGCGGACATGTACACACACTGCTCCCGAAGTTTCACGCATGTATGCTACAAGTTTGCTTTTTCCACCGCTCTAGATAATACATGCTGTTCCCACACTTCACTATGGCACAATGTGCACCTGGCATAACGGAGATTTAAAGCTTAAAGCAGACTTTAAGCGGCAGTTATTCAGGCGTGACAGTACTGTTTATATACAAAAGCAAGCCGGCTACCGGAATGTTTGGTAGTCGTGAACTTTGAACTCACATAGCTCGCATATGCGCACTTGTAATGCAAAAGTCACTTATTTCAGCTGGTTAAGTCCCGACTGATAGCCTTTAAAAAGGTCTGTCAATATCAGATTGTCACACAACAAAGAACTCATGATGGGTAGAAGCAAAGAGCTCTCTCTAGACCTTCACAACCAGGGGCGAAAATCCCATTTCACTGTTGGGAGGGGGACAATAAACAGGAAATTTTGAGAGCTTAATTTCTGAGGGGGACATTAAAAAAATGCCATTTTTGCTGTGTTGTCTGATACTTTCTCAAATGTCTTACATAATGATATTAGATAATTAAATCATCAGTATTAAATCATTGCTCCTTAATAGTCCATATCCTACCTGTCTACAGGTTTTTACACCATCAACCAGCAATACCAGAAGTTGTAGTGGGTGGTCGGTGTCAATTACACCTTATATGATCTAACAAAATGTCTTTGCACACCATGAACACTGGTCTGATCCCCGCCACAGCAGCTTTACAAGAATTTAAAGCTCAAAATAAGTTCTAAAACTAGAAGAAATAACTCAATGAATAACAAAACTAAATCAAACTATTCTTCAAAAATATGTATTCATTAACAAGCAACAACAAAACAAAATCTCAATATGCCTTAAAACTAGGGCTGTCAAACAATAACATTTTTTTAATCCGATTAATCATAGTGATACTGTGGATTAATTTACAGTAATCATGATTAATACCCATCCATTATTATTTATGTTTCTTTTTGTGGAGGCAAAAAGACTCATGACTGAAGAAATGAACAAATATAGGCAAAATTGCATCAGTTGAGTTGATGTAAAGCATGCCGAAATTGCATCCCATCCGCCAAAACAATAAAATATAACACTACAGCCAGGCTTGTAACCATTTGTACATTTTTAGAAGTAAAAATTTACCTCTTGTAAATTATCTTTAAATTATGTTTATTTGCCAGACATTTTAGTGTTTCAAAGACAGAAATCATAGTGATCCAACTCCACGTTTTACAATCTTCAGAGTTGAGATTTTGCATTTATGCATTGTTGATAAAAAGGGTAATCATTTTTTCAAAGTATTTTCAAAGTATATAGTTGTATTGACTTGACTTACACTAAACACCTGCTTGCAACGATGGGGTGCAATTCTCAGCAAATGAGCAATTCTCAGCATAACACCAGCAGACTTTGGACAAATGAGATGAAATATCACTTTTCATGTTCTGTATGTGACTGTTGAAAACATGGACTGATAAATAACTTATTAACCGTTCACTCATTAAAAGGAACTCCGATTATATTGGCATGTTAGCGCTATATGCTTTATTTTGATGTTAGTAATCTAACTATAATATAATTTTTTTGAAAATAATTCCCAGTTTTATACATTTTTAAAAAACTTTATTATGTTGTAAATCGCCATTTTTGTTTGTCACAATGCATTCTGGGTAGTGACGTAGAATGTTGCAGCCGTTTTTTCTGTCTTATACAAGCCAAGAAGCGAAGCTACGAACTACTGCCATTTGTCAGTGAAAATGCCACATTGCGCGGCTTTTGGATGTAATTTCCAATCAAAGGGAAATAAAGAGAGCGGGGTAAGCCTCCATAGCTTTCCTAAAGAGGGAAAGTTGAGGAAAAAGTAGGGCGGCAGCGGCTGAGGAGGCAGAGCAGGTCATCTAATAACCCGATGGTTGGCGGTTCGAATCACGCTCTCCCCAGATATCCTGCCGTTGTGTCCCTGGGCAAGACACTTCACCTGCATTGCCTCCAGTGCCCATAACACTGGGTATGAATGTGTAAAAATGTTTAAATGCTCGGTGGTAGCCGGAGAGGCCGTTGGCGTGGATTGGCAGCCACATTTCCGTCACTTTATGAGTGTCTATGATCAAGTGCCATAGCGAATGCTTGATAAAGCTGATATATATATTTATCACGCTGTGATAAAGCGCTATATCGCTCAAAGCGCATGCTTGAACGTGCGCTTGAGACACTCAAAGCGCATGCTTTGCGTGTCTATGATAAAGCGCTATAGCGCACGCTTGATAAAGCTGATATATATATTTATCACGCTATGATAAAGCGCTATATCCCAAAAACCATGCAGCACATTTAGTTTATCTGTCGAGGTTGTGACTGCAGTAAGAAAAGCTGTGAATGGAGCAGTGATGTACAGTCAGGAGGGCGACACGTGCGCACTGAGCAGATGAGGTCGTTTTTAAACCGGTGCATAGTGATGTGGTTTTCGTGTGTTCGTGTGGTTCTTTCTTAGCGTGTTATCCAAGCTTAAAAATGGATGTGGGATGAACATGTTTGTTTCTTCTTCTTCTTTTTTTAAAAAAATATTTAAATCGCTCAAATCAAGCTTGACATGTCGAAGATCTGGCTGGCAGTCATGTGGAACGACTTTGGAGCACTGCTTATGGACGTTCAACCCGCAGTCTGAGAAAGCAACAGAGAAATTGCTTTATGTTGCTGAGAGTCCATGTTTATCAGTTCAGTGCCCATCATGCTTGTAGACAGTTTTTGGTGTTTGAGCATTCTATTGTAAGTAAATCAACAATATATAAGTTTCACCTTAAAATAATGCTTCCTCAAGCGCACGCTTGAGACACTCAAAGCGGAGAGACACTCGCAGAGCGGAGAGACACTCAAGCGCATGCTATATCGCTCAAGCGTGCGCTTTGAGCGATATAGCGCTTTATCATAGCGCGATAAATATATATATCAGCTTTATCAAGCGTGCGCTATGGCACTTTATCATAGACACTTATAGAGTGACGGAAATGTGGCTGCCAATCCGCGCCAACAGCCTCTCCGGCCACCACCGAGCATTTAAACATTTTTACACATTCATACCCAGTGTTATGGGCACTGGAGGCAATGCGGGTGAAGTGTCTTGCCCAGGGACACAACGGCAGGATATCTGGGGAGAGCGTGATTCGAACAGCCAACCATAGGGTTATTAGACGACCTGCTCTACCTCTTGAGCCGCTGCCGCTCCACTTTTTCCTCAACTTTCCCTCTTTAGGAAAGCTATGGAGGCTCACCCCGCTCTCTTTATTTCCCTTTGATTGGAAATTACATCCAAAAGCCGCGCAATGTGGCATTTTCACTGACAAATGGCAGTAGTTCGTAGCTTCGCTTCTTGGCTTGTATAAGACAGAAAAAACGGCTGCAACCATTCAACGTCACTACCCAGAATGCATTGCGACATAAACAAAAATGGCGATTTACATCGTAATAAAGGTTTTTAAAAATATATAAAACTGGGAATTATTTTCAAAAAAATTATATTATAGTTATGTTACTAACATCAAAATAAAGCATATAGAGCTAACATGCCAATATAATTGGAGTTCCTTTTAAGCTTTCATTGCACTTCCTTATCGCTCTCTGCCTCTGTCAGCATGTGTGTAAGGAGTGCAGCAGCCCCGCCCGCGGGGGAGAAAAACATTGGATTAAACTACTGTGAGGATGGGGAGTTCTAATCTTTCAATAGTTATAAACGTCAAACAATGTGTTTTTAAGTTGCACCACTTGTATTGTGCCTTCAACAAACATTACTATGCTGTTAAAATAAAACATGTTTGTGTTTACACAAACGTGTGCTGCACGGTGGAGTTTACCCTTGGCCGGGGGATTGTGGGGATCGTGGGATCGTGGGTTCGATCCCAGCCCCCGACCAACAGTGATCTGTGTGGAGTTTGCATGTTCTCCCCGTGTTGCGTGGGTTTACTCCGGGATTTCTCCGGTTTCCTCCCACATGCCAAAAAACATGCATGTTAGGTTAATTGGCTGTTCTAAATTGTCCCTAGATATTTGTTTCCTATAGGCCCTTAGAATAGAGGGTTAGTATTAATGAAAAGCGCTTTGAGTGGTCTTTGTGACTAGAAAAGCGCTATATAAGTGCAGGTTAGTTAGTTTACAATGTGATTTTTTTGGGGGGGAAAGCTTTATGGAAGGGGGGGACATGACCCCTGCATCCCCCCCCAGGATTTATGCCCCTGTTCACAACCTTATTGTTACAAAACATAATGATGGCATTGGTTACAGGTGGATTTTTAAACTGCTGAATCTTTCAGTGAGCGCTGTTGGAGCCATCATTTAGAAGTGGAAAGAACATTTTACCATAAACTGGTAATGACCAGGAGCTCCTCGCAAGATTTCTGACAGAGGAGTCAAAAGAATTATCAGAAGAATTATCAAAGAGCCAAAGACCACATGTGGAGAGCTCCAGAAAGACCTGGAGTTAGCAGGTACTGCTGTTTCAAAGAAAACCATAAGTAACGGGGCAGCTCAGTGGCGCAGTGGTTCGCACAGTGGCAGCACAGTAAGAAGATTACGGGATCGATTCCACCCCTGACCATCGTGGGTTTGATCCCACCCCCTTACTATCAGTGACCTTTCTGTGTGAAATTTGCATGTTCTCCCCAAGTCTGTGTGAGTTTACCCCGGGTACTCCGGTTTCTTCCCACAGGCCAAAAACATGCAAGTTAGATTAAGTGGAGACTCTAAAGTGACCCTTGGTGTGAATGTGTGTGTGTGTGTGTGAATGGTGAAGGGATGGTGCGGTACCGTGGCTGCTTCATCCATCTAGGTGGATGTCCTGAATTTCCCTTCTAGGGATCAATAAAGTACACAAATTAAAAAATAATGCACTCAACCAATATGGGCTCTATGCCCACTAACCTTGCAACACTTCATTGCTGAAGAAAAAGCATGTTTAAAGTTTGCTACACAATATTTGGGCAAGTCAGTAAAATACTGGGAGAATCTATTCTGGTCAGATGAGACCAAAATTTAACTTTTTGGATGCCACAACACAGCATGTTTGGAGGAGAAATGGAACTGCACATTCCATCATGGTGTGGGGGTGTTTTCAGTCCATGGTATAGGCAGACTTCATATAAATGAAGGAAAGATGAATGGACAAATGTACAGAGACATCCTTGACAAGAACCTGTTGCCATCTGCCAAGATGCTGAAGATGAAACAAGGCTGGGCATTTCAGCAAGACCATGATCCCAAACACACAGCCAAGGAAACTCTCAACTGCCTCCAGAGAAGGAAAATAAAGCTGCTAAAATGGACCAGTCAGTCACCTGACCTGAATCCAGTTGAAAATCTATGGAATGAACTGAAGATCAGAGTTCATAGGCACCCACAGAACCTTCAAGATTTGAAAACAGTTTGTGTGGAAGAATGGGTTAAAATTACTCCTGAGCAATGCCTGTGTCTAGTTTCTCCTTACAGGAGGTATCTGGAAGCTGTTATTACCAACAAAGGCTTTTCTTCTAAATATTAAATGAATTTCATCAAGCGTGTTCAATACTTATTCCCTGTGTCATTCAACTTTATTAAATATGTTGTTTTGTGAACACAGTTGCCTTGATTTCTTTGTATGATTACAGGGGCACCCCGGGGGGGGGGGGGGGTCATGGCCCCCCAGTGGCCACCCCTGGTCCCTGCCACTGGACAGTCTATCATGATTTTATAACTTCTTTTTCTATGTCATATTTTACATGTAGTAAATGTTTAAGAATAATTGATGTGTGCTGTATATTATTAACAAATATTAACAAAATACAGCAAAGTAGGACAGATTAGGGCTGTGCGCTATGACGATATATACTGTATATCGGTGACGCAAGAATAACCATCTACCATTTCATATAAAACTGTACAGTCTATATCAGGATTTAAAAGACACATACCTGTTTGTACTTGTCACTGCCCTGCCTCTCCCCCAGCGGTGCGCCACAGCAACTAACAGCAAGCTAATGTTTTGCGTTACTTCTGTGGAGCTGCTATTTATGCGTGAGGGACGTGGGACTTTTTCCCACCATGCTGCATCGGAGAGGATAGTCCTCTAACCTCATTTTAATTGGAGATAAGAAACGTTAACACCATCTCTCTCCAACTATAAAACGGCAAATGCTAAATGGTGATGCTAACTTGTCACTAACAGGAAACAATAGTGTATCGGGTAGAACTGCTGCGCTCTACCAGAAGCGATTGCCAAGCTAACGCTAGTTAGCTTAACGCTGGCCCCAGTGCGCCACCTAACTCCGACACGAAGCGGCTCAGTCCCCGGTGAGGGCCTATCGGAGGAACCAATCGAGGCGGCAGTTGGGAGCTCGAGCGCGGCGTTGGTGAGAGACGGGGCCACCTGGACCCAGCAGGACAGTGGCCTGAGTCGGAACCCAGTTGCGAGGTCCAGCTGAGGAACTACCAGACTGACGGCGGCCGGTGACGGGGCCTAGCGGAGGTGCCACCCAGCCAGACGGCGGCGAGTGGCGGCAGTGATCGGTGAAGTTCGGCTGCGCCGGCGGTGTGCGGCATAACCGGCCAGGCAGACGGCGGCAGGCAGTGGCGAATGACAGGGGTGATCTGCGGAGCTGAGCAGCGCTACTTGGCGGAGGAGCTGTGCAGGAGCTGTTGCGGCGAGTTCAGCAGCGGCCGGGCTAGTTGAGGCCTAGCCGGATTCTCTGTTTACTTCTATCTACAGGTCAGTAAGATGCCACCAAAGAAAGAGGAAATGGAAGAAATCAAAAAAGCTCTGAGCTTTATGTCAGATGAATTGGCCAAATTGACTAACCAACAGGACAAAATAATAGGCCTAATAGAACAGGTACAAGCCCTAAATTTAAAAATTCAAGAAAAAGACAAAAAAATTATGGACCTGGAGCAACACGGGCGTCTTTTGGAGCAACGCGTCGATCTTGAACAAGGTTCTCGCATTGATGACCTAGTTATAAGTGGACTAGACATCAGATATCAGTCATACGCCCATGCCACAGTAGGACTGAGTGGTGAAGATGCACCCATGAGTGAGTCAATGTCCTTAGAAAATCAAGTGCTTCAGTTCCTTAATGATAAAGACATTAAGGTAGAAGCCAATGCAATCTCAGCCTGTTATGCTCTACCGAAGAAAGATAACAAAACAAAGAAATCAATTGTGATGCGCTTTGTGAACAGAAGGGTAAAGAATAACATACTGAGGCAGGCCAAAAAGCTAAAGGAAACTCAAGTTTACATAAATGAACACCTGACAAAAAAAACCGCGGAATTAGCACGACAGGCACGGATGCTAAAAAAACAAGATAAGATACAAGCAACCTGGACAAGAAACTGTAGAATTTGGATTAAACTAAATGGATCACCTGAGCAAGCAAAAAGTATTATGATCAGAGATGCTACTGACTTAGATAAATACAGATGAACACTGATTAGAAAATTACGAGCCAATGATAATCCATACTCATACACACGATAAGAATAGTTCTTTTGATACACCATGCCAAAGTACTTTAATAAAAATAACCAAAACAAACAAAAACTTATGACCGACTCAAGTAGACATCAATTATCCCCAGTTGGAGCAAGTCATTTGACACAGAATGAGGAAACTCAAACTCTGAAAACATACCATTATGCTGAACATAAACCACAAGAGATGGAGAATGATATTGATCCTGATAACCACTTTTTCAACAATATTCATAACCACTGTGAATATTACACTGAAAAACAATTCAAAAGTCAAATGCAATTAGATGGTAAACTGTCAATAATACACTTCAATAGCAGAAGTCTTAACAAAAACTTTCCACAGATTCAGGACTATTTAAAACAGCTAGACAGAAAATTCACAGCTATTGCAGTCTCTGAAACTTGGCTTAACAAAGAACAGGCTCCCCTGATGGCAATAGAGGGATATCAGATGTTTTATATTAACAGAACTCAAAAAAAGGGTGGTGGTGTTGCACTGTATATTGATGACCTGTACAGGTGTAAGCTTGTAAATGAAATGTCCTCAGCACTACCAGGGATTTTGGAATGTGTTACTGTTGAGATTGACCTAGACAAAACAAAAAATCTAATCATAAGCTGCATATATAGAACGCCGGGAACTTGCATTGAGACATTCAGAGATAAATTAGTCGAGCTGTACAATAATATTACTAGTAAGAAAATGGTAGCAATTTGTGGAGATTTCAATATTGACTTACTGAATCCTCATCAACAAAATGTAGTTACAGAGTTCATGAACTCTATGTACAGCATGAGTCTATATCCCACAATAACACATCCCAGTAGAATCACAGTTCACTCTGCTACACTTATTGACAACCTGTTTGTCAATGTTTTCGATAAGAAAATAGAAAGTGGATTATTGATAAATGATATAAGTGACCACTTGCCAACCTTTGCACTTATCCATGGCCACACGGGGCCCAACGCAGAAAAAACTTCAAAATCGTTCAGACACAAATCACCAAATGCAATCAGTTCTCTTAAAGAGGACTTGCTGAAGCAAGACTGGACAGAAGTCTATGTATCAGATGTAAATGAAGCCTATGACACATTTATAAACATTGTAACCACTCTTTATGAAAAAAACTGCCCATTAGTAATAAAAAAGCTTAAACACAAATTTGCTAATAAGCCATGGTTAACCAAAGGACTACAAAAGGCGTGTAAAAAGAAAAATTCATTATATAAAGCTTTCCTAAAGAAAAGAACAAAAGAAGCAGAGCAGCGGTATAAAACATACAAAAATAAGTTAACATATATAATAAGATGTAGTAAAAGAGACTATTACAGTAAAGAACTGGAGAAAAACAGAGACAATATTAAAAATACATGGACAATACTCAACAGTATCCTTGGAAATAAAAGCAGAAATACAAGCTACCCAACTAATATTCCAAAAAATAATAAAACGACTCAGAGTGTGAATATCGCTTCACCTGCAGATGAATTTAATAATTTTTTTGTTAACATTGGACCTAAACTGGCCCGAGAAATACCCACTACGGTGCCAACAGGTGATACAATATGCAATAACACTGCTGTAAAAGACTCCATCTTCATAAAGAACACAGACGAAAGAGAGGTCATTGAAATTGTTAAATCGTTCAAAAGTAAAACATCTACTGACTGTGATGGTATCGACATGCTACTAGTCAAAACTGTTATCGAATGCATAGTAAAACCACTGACGTATATCTGCAACCTGTCTCTCCAATCAGGTATATTTCCCAATGCAATGAAAATAGCTAAAGTAATTCCAATATACAAGACGGGCGATAGAGGGGAACTCTCAAACTATAGACCAATTTCACTATTACCACAATTTTCCAAGATACTTGAAAAAATATTCTATGAGAGAATTGACAACTTCATACTGAAGAATGATTTATTATGTGAGCAGCAATATGGGTTCAGACACAAGAGGACAACTGCATATGCCCTAATGGAATTTACAGAAAAAATATCAACAGCCATTGAAAATAAAGAGTATTCAGTTGGAGTATTCCTAGATCTTAAAAAAGCATTTGATACAGTAGATCATAATTTATTATTAAAGAAACTACAAAATTCTGGTATTAGAGGTGTAGCACTGTCCTGGTTAAGTAGTTACTTAAAGAATAGATATCAGTATGTATGTGTTAGCAACAAAAACTCAGAGTTGCTGAAGGTCACCTGTGGAGTCCCACAGGGTTCAGTTTTGGGACCATTATTATTCAATATGTATATAAACGATATATGTAAAGTCTCAGAAAAAATGGACTTAATATTGTTTGCCGATGACACTAATCTGCTATGCAGTGGAAACAATTTGGAACAACTTCTGGATACACTCGGGAAGGAATTAGGAAAGCTTAAACTGTGGTTTGATTCAAACAAATTAACGCTCAATTTAAGTAAGACAAAATTTATAGTCTTTAACAACCATCACAACAATCCAGTACCCAAACTCAGTGTAAATGGTGTAGAGATTGAAAGGGTATCTGAAACCAAATTCCTTGGAGTAATAATTGATAACAAACTGTGTTGGAAGTCACATATTAATTATATTAAAGGTAAAGTCTCCAAATCAATTGCAATATTACACAGAGTGAAATATTTGCTGAATCAACCCACACTATACACCTTGTATCATTCATTAATACTCCCATACATGACATATTGTAATGAAGTATGGGGAAATACATATAAAACAAACATATATCCAGTCTTTATGCTTCAAAAGAGAGCTATTAGAATAATAAACAAAGTAGCTTACAGGGAACCAACAAACCCACTTTTTCTTAAACAAAAAACTCTCAAGTTGAAAGATCTGGTTGACTTTAAAACCGCAATAATAATGTTCAAAGTGAAGAATTTATCACTGCCTGCAAATATCCAAAAGTTGTTCCAAACAAGGGAGAAACAATATCACTTCAGAGGAACATGTATATTTCAAAAGCCTACAGTGAGAACAACCACCAAGCAACACTGTATTTCAGTGCAAGGAGTCAGATTATGGAACGATTTTGGACCTGAATTAAAATCATGTACAACGCTTGGACAATTTAAACAAAAACTAAAGGAAGAAATACTCCAAACATATTTACAAGACGACATGTAAACTCACATAAGGATTGACATTTCCAGCCTGTGTTGTGTTGTAGCTTAGTTTTTTTTTTTTTTTTCTCTCTGTGACATTCTGTCTTAGATTTGTCTCGAATAGTAACTGCTTAACTTAGCTTAGCTTAGTTTTCTTTTTTCTTTTTTTTTTTTTTTCTTCTCTCAGTCACACTTTGTCTTAGCTTTGTTCTAAATTGTAATCACTCTTGTCTTGTTTACTCTTTTTTCTTTGAATTCTTGGATGGAATATGGGTGGGCAATATAAGCTGCGGCTTCAGCCATCACCCATTTCGGATAACTCACGTTGAATTGTTTAGTAGAAGGAGTCTTTGTCTAATTTGACCTTGTTGTTATATTATACAGTTTCTTCAACCTGTACTGTATTATCCGAAATAAATTCATTCATTCATTCATTCATTCATATCAGACCACCATTCTGGTTTAAATCACTGTTGATTTTATTAATTTTGTTCGAAAAAATATTACTAAAGCTGCAAAAGTGTGTGACAGCAGCCGTATACACACTAAATAAATAATAAAACGTGTCGGAAGAACAAACTGGCTCTTAATATATCTTGATTTCTAATAATTTTTAATTTGGCAAGTAGCAATAATGAATAAAGTTGAAGCCATCTCAGATGCACATTCAAAAACTATTTCATAATGCTACAAAATTAAGAGGGAAAAATGCACAAAATTAATGGCAGATGAATTTGAACAACTGATTTTTTCAGTATGTAATTTAAAATGTAGAAAAAGAGATGGTCCTTTTTATTGGTTAACATATATAACCTATAGAATTTATAGAAAATGTGTATATAGTGATATACAGGTACGTCTCAGAAAATTAGAATATCATGAAAAAGTTCAATATTTTTTGTCACTCATTTCAGAAAGTGAAACCCATATATTATATAGAGTCATTACACAGAGAGTGAAATATTTCAAGTGTTTATTTTAATTTTGATGATTATGGCTTACAGCCCATGCAAACCCCAAATTCAGTTTCTCAAAAAATTAGAATATTACATAAAATTAATTTTAAAAAATATTTTTTTTAATAGAAATGTGGACTGACTGAAAAGTATGTCCATGTACACACTCAATACTTGGTTGGGGCTCCTTTTGGATCAATTACTGCATCAATGTGGCGTGGCATGGAGGTGATCAGCCTGTGGCACTGCTGAGGTGTTATGAAGGTCCAGATTGCTTTGATAGTGACCTTCAGCTCGTCTGCATTGTTGGGTCTGGTGTCTCATCTTCCTCTTGACAATACTCCATAGATTCTCTATGGGGTTTAGGTCAGGAGAGTTTGCTGGCCAATCAAACACAGTGATGTCATGGTCATTAAACCAGGTTTTGATACTTTTGGCAGTGTGTGTGTGGGGAGGGTGCCAAGTCCTGCTGGAAAATGAAATCAGCTTCTCCATAATGCTTGTCAGCAGAGGGAAGCATGAAGTGTTCTTAAATTTCCTGGTAGATGACTGTGCTGACTTTGGTTTTGATAAAGCACAGTGGACAAACACCAGCAGATGGCCTCTGTTCAGATAAAAGTAACTTGGTGATGAGATTACTTGGTGATGAGAGAAGCGCGGAGACGCCGTGGGACTTTGGAATATCGTGGACATAAACTTCAGTTCTACGAGGATTACAACACCGATGTTCAGAAGCAACGAGCCGAATACAAGGAGGTTATGTCCGAGTTGTACAAGAGGGGTTTTCGTCCTTCTCTTCTCTTCCCTGCCAGGCTCCGGATAACTCTTCCAGATTGCAAAAACCAGTGGCTGGCGTCCGTCTCGGGGGCCACCTGCTTCATGCAAACCACGGAGAGAAACCAGCGATATCTGCCCTGAACTGGACATTCCTGGGTTGACCACCTACCACACTGGACTACTTGATTATTACTTCATTAAAGCTGCACTGACTGGACATTGATGCATTTTTAGATGTTCAAAAACAAGGTAAAATTGGCTCCCTATATGTTGTTGTTTACTTAATGTTTTTTTTTTTTTTTTTAGGGTAAAATGTTCATACTATGCAGGATTGAAGCCAGTTGTATGGGAGTATTTTGTTAGGATGAGAATAGAGCAGGAGATGGAGCGGTTGCTGTTTTTTGCAACTGGCTGGAGTGTTGTTATAGGTTTGGTTGTTGAATTTTTTTTAATTTTTTTTTTAAATTTTTATTTTTTTGTTATCAATTTATTAACCCCCCCCTCACCCCCCTTTTTTTACCCATACCTTACCCCATTCTTTTTTGGGCTACACAATATATAAATTTTACTCTTTGAATGAATAGTAATCTTACTTTGGTAAGCTGGAATGTGAAGGGGTTGAACCATCCAATTAAATGAAAGAGAGTCATGTCACGTCTAAAGCAATTTAAGCCTGGGGTACTGTTTTAGCAGGAAACCCATTTGTAGGATTCCGACCACTTACGCTTGTCAAAATGTTGGTCAGGACAATTTTTTCATTCAAATTTTAAAGCTAAGGCCAGGGGCGCCGCTATTCTTATTGATCAAAATATTCCATTTATTCCCTCTAATGTTGTATTAGATAAAAATGGACGATTTGTAATAGTATCAGGTAAACTTGGCAATAAACATGTCACCTTGGCTAATCTGTATGCGCCGAATTTTGATGAGGTACACTTTTTTCGCAACCTTTTTTCGCAGCTTCTAGATTTAAATACTCATTCTCTAATTCTTGGGGGTGACTTTAATTTGTATATGGATCCGATCTTAGATCGCTCATCCTCAAAATCTGCTAGTCTTAATAAATCTGCAACTTATGTTAAGTCTTTTCTTGAGGAATATAGCCTTACAGACCCTTGGCGTTTTTTTACATCCTAACGGCAGGGACTATTCTTTTTTCTCTCACGTACACCATACTTATACCAGAACAGATTATTTTTTTGTTGACAATTTATTAATTAATAACCTTAGCTCTTGCAGTTATGATAGCATCTCGGTTTCTGATCATGCCCCTCTTGTACTTAAAATGATCCTCCATGGATGTGACTCCATGAGAAAGCATTGGAGACTGGATCCATTATTACTTACAGATGAAAAATTGGTTGCGAATATTTCTTCTAAAATTAATTTTTTTTTGAAAGAAAATAAAACTCCTGGTATGCCAAACAAATTGATATGGGAGGCCATGAAGGCATTTCTTAGGGGGGAATTTATCTCATTGATAGCATTTAAAAGACTATCCGCAATACAGGAACAGAAGGCTATTTTAGATCAAATCTTGGACATTGACAGACAATATGCTCAATCTCCATCACCCGCTCTGTACAAGGAACGTTTGACATTACAAACTAAACTTAATTTACTCTCCACTCGACAAATTGAAGGTTGTTTAATAAGGAACAAGAGTGAATTTTATGAACATGGCGAAAAAAACCGGTAAACTTTTAGCTAATCAACTGCGTGGTATTAGAGCTAAGCAAATTATTACTGGAGTTAGGACAGATAAAGGAGAGGTGACATCTGATCAACAAGTGATTAATGATATCTTCAGGTCATTTTATTCCAAATTATATACCTCAGAATATACAACAAACTTAAAGGATCTGCAAGATGTTTTTGATTCTATTGATATCCCTTCGATTTCCTCAGAATCTCGACAAATTCTAGGAGCTCCCATCACAAAAGAAGAAATTCAGCTGGCAATATCATCCATGCAATCAGGAAAATCTCCAGGACCTGATGGGTTTTCCGCTGATTTTTTCAAAAAATTCTCTGACGACCTTGCCCCTTTCCTTTGTCAAGTTTTTACAGAGTCGCTTGACTCTGGTACACTTCCTCCTTCATGTTATCAGGCCTGTATCACTGTGTTGCTTAAAAAAGACAAGGATCCTGTTGATTGTGCTTCTTACAGGCCTATTTCCTTGTTAAATACCGATGTTAAAATTTTGTCAAAGTTGTTAGCTTCAAGGTTGGAAAAGATTCTTCCTTTTATAATTTCACAGGACCAAACCGTTTCATTAAAAATCACCATTCTTTTTTTTATCTTGTGGCGGTTGTTTAATATTATTTATACTCCTCACCACAACATACCTGAATGTCTTATTAGTTTGGATGCTGAAAAGGCATTCGATAGGGTTGAGTGGGAGTATTTGTTTTTTACTTTGGAGAAGTTCGGTTTTGGTCTTTCCTTCTGTTCCTGGATTAAACTTCTCTATGCTAGTCCTTTAGCTTCAGTGCTAACTAATTGTCGCTATTCTGACTATTTTAGGCTTTACTGTGGTATGAGGCAAGGCTGTCCTTTGAGCCCGTTGCTCTTTGCCTTGGCAATTGAGCCGTTAGCTATTGCAATCCGTGGGAGCCGGGACTTTCTAGGCATTTGTAGGGGTGGCATCGAGCATAGGGTTTCACTCTATGCTGATGATCTTTTATTATTTCTCTCCAACCCACTTACTTCATTACCTGCTATACTGAACATTTTGGATAGTTTTAGTAGGTTTTCTGGTTATAAAATTAATTTCAATAAGAGTGAATTGTTTCCGATTAATGAAAAGATTCGAGTTCAGGATCTTGAAAATTTTCCTTTCAAGGTTGTTATTGATCATTTTAATTATCTTGGGATATGTGTTACTAAACAATTTAATTACTTGTTTAAAAATAATTTTCTCCCCTTATTTTACCAGTGCAAGCTAATACTTTCCAAATGGTTTCCATTATCCTTGTCCTTAACTGGCAGAATCAATTCTGTAAAAATGATGTTACTTCCAAAGTTTTTATATTTGTTTCAATGTCTCCCCATTTTTATTCCTAAATCCTTTTTTAAGTCTTTGGACTCTCTGATTACCTCATTTATGACATGGTTAGGGACACAGGAGACAGACACCGACACGAGCAGATAGTGACAATAATCTTTATTTTATAGTGAGTGAGTGTAATGCGAGTGTGAGTGCGAGGATATCGTTCTGGTCACTGGAGCTGAGCGACCTGGACGGAGACCCGGCAACCCTGGAACAGATAAGCAGAGAACAATTACTAATGCTCCACACTAGCAAAGAGCTGCAGGTAACAAGGCTTACTTGAGTGCAGCACAGGCTTCGCCCTGCTGAGTTCCAGCGGCCGTGCAGCGTGGAGGTGAAGGTGTCCGTGAACGTGCTGGGGTTTCCACCCGTGGCTGTGACAATGGCAATCCTGACGATGACGCCGGCTGTGACTCCACAGACCGGGATGTCGATGATGCCGACAAAGACGAGGTTAGTGACTCCACAGAAAGTGGCAACGATGATACAGCTGATGCTGATGACAGTGATTCCACCGATAACGTAGGCCAATACTCCTGTAACTGATACAACAACAGTTCTGGCAACTGAGGAGCAAGACGTACCGGTAGACGTGGTGGTAGCGAGCCGCTACGAGTGCGTGATGACGTTACCCCGTCAGCTGGGGACGCAGGTCCGCCGCCAAGGAGGTCCACCTGTGCACAGGGGTATAGGTTTGGAGTTGAATGACAAATTGTGCGCTTACTTGCTTGTTGCTGGGAAGAGTTCCTGGATGAAGCAAGTGAGGTTCTTGACGAGACAAACGAGGTTCCAGACGAGACAGACAAAGTTCCTGACGAGACAGACAAAGTTCCAGACGAGACAAGAGATATTCTTGACGAGACCAGAGAGCGGAGTTCAGGCTCATTCTCCGTTGAGGAAGACAGACGACTCCGTGCCGGGCTGTCAGCGACGCTGGCTTTTAACAGCCGTTGATTCACACCTGTTGGTCTGTGCGCAGCTGGAGCTAATGACGCCAATGACGGCCCAGAGGCCGCCATGACAATTTATTTGGAATGGTAAACATCCGAGATTGAGGAAAGCTTTTCTTTAAAGACCCAAATCAGTGGGTGGCGTGGCTCTGCCTAACAAATATCAGGTGCATGTTATATTGGAAACATTTCTATCTGGAACCCAAATCACCCATTTGGATCCTTATGGAGTCACATGTGGACAATCAAACCTCCCTACCGGCAATTTTAGGCTCACCACTTCCCCTTGCCTTGTCTACACCGGGTAATAACAAAGTAGTTCGTCAGTCTCTTAGAATATGGTCTCAATTCAGGAAAAATTTCGGTCTTCAGTTTTTCTCCATTAGAAGTCCAATTGCTGCAAATCATTTATTTACCCCATCAACTATTGATAGTGCATTTCATATATGGCACAGAAAAGGTTTAAAATCTTTTGTGGATTTATATTTTGATGGACAATTTGCAAGTTTTTCTCAACTTTCCACTAAATTCGACATCACTTCTACACATTTTTTCCGCTTCCTCCAGGTCAGACATTATGTGCAAACCATGACAAAACAATTCCCTCAAAAACCTTCTGATAATCCTCTAGACAATTTTTTATTAGTTAAACCAACTTCTAAGGGGGTAATATCAGTTTTATATAATTTAATTTCAAATTTACAATCTTCTTCTCTGGTCGCTATTAAATTGAATTGGGAACAAGATCTTAATTTTACTTTTACTGATGAACTGTGGGACTCTATTCTTGGCCAGGTTCACACTGCATCAATGTGTGCTCGTCACGCGCTTATTCAATTTAAGATCGTGCACCGGGTGCACCTGTCCAAGGTTAAGTTAGCACATATTTACTTGGATATAGACCCAACTTGTGAAAAGTGTGGTAGCGCTCCTGGCACTTTGCTTCACATGTACTGGTCCTGCCCTTCATTGATGAATTTTTGGCATTCTGTTTTTATCACTATGTCTGAAGTCCTGCAATATAAAATCAAACCTGATCCAATATGCGCCATTTTTGGTGTGGCTCCAAAACTTGTCTTGCCAAATTCCAAATTAAAAGTATTCAAATTTTCATTATTATTGGCCAGACGTGCTGTATTACTGAAGTGGAAAGACTCTTTGCCCCCTTCACATTTACAGTGGATAAAAGATATAATGTCCTGTTTGGATTTAGAAAAAATCAGATATACAGTTCGTGGCTCTGAAAACAAATTCTATAAATTATGGCGCCCGTTTCTTGATTTCTTTGAAAGACCCACGATTATAGTTTCTGAGTAGCTCATATCCTCTTTACCCCACCCCCACCTCACACACACAATTTTTCTTTTTTTTTTGTATTTTTATTATTATTATTGTTTACTTAAAGGTTTTTGTGTTTTGAAGCATCCACATTTGTTAGTTTTAAATTCTATTTTTGCACTGTTTGGTTAAAACAAAAATGAAAATTTCCAATACTTTGTATTGTATTGATACTTCACTTAATAATAATAATAATAAAAAGACCTTTGAAAGAAAAGTAACTTTTGCATTTCATTTGTAAATGAAAGTCCCTGAGTCTGGAGAAAGAGTGGAGAGGCACAAAATCTAAGCTGCTTGACTTCCGGTCTGGACACCATGGTGATAGCAGCTTAACAGTGAAGCTCCCAGACCCGATCTGTGAAAATCAGATTTAACGGATTTTTGGAAGAGTGAAAATCAAAAGACAAAGTCATTATGCCTAAAGGAAAACAGAAGAGATCGACATTTCCCAGGCCAAGACATGCATCGGCCGGAGAATCTGACCTGGAGGACATCCACTCAGAAGCAGAGGAACTGAATGAAGCTAGCAACACGGTTAGCTTAAAAATGGTACTTCAAGAATTAAGACAATTTCGCCGAGAGTGTTGGGCCAAATTTCGTGAAATTAAAGACGAAATAAAAAGGACAAACAGCAGAGTGGACCAGGATGAGGACCGAATCATGGAAGCAGAGGAAAGAATAAAAGGGCTGGAAGAAACCATGCTGGAACTACTCAAACGACAGTCAAGACTGGAGGCTAAGCTAACCGACCAAGAAGGAAGACTAAGAAGCGACAACATAAGAATTCATGGTCTGAAAGAAGGAGTCGAGGACAGTTTCACCACAATGGCTGCATGCATGGAATCCATACTGAGAGAGAAGTTGGAAATTCCCCAATCCACCGACTTGAAGATAGAAAGGGCGCACCGTTCATTAGCCCCAAGGCCGTCGGCGGAAGCGCCACCAAGATCGGTGGTGGTGAAGTTCTCCAACTCCAGAATAAAAGAAGAGGTTGTGAGACTGGCTTTGCAGAAAAAAGGATTTATGCACCAAGAGAGAAAAGTTTTTGTGGAGCACGACTATGCCCCGGAGGTCCTTAAAAAGCGTCGGGAATACAACGACGCTAAAAAGGTACTACGAGAGAAGAAACTGCACTTTCAAACTCCATTTCCGGTGAAGCTGCGGGTTTTTTACGGGGGAGAGACGTGTGTCTACAACTCAGCAGAAGAAGCAACCACGGATATGGCGAGAAGAGGGCTCCCAGTAACGGTGTATAAACCCGCAGCAGACCCAATCGAAAGAATCAAGGCTCAAACGTGGTGCACACAGAGACCCTCAAAATCCATGGGCCAGCAGCGGGAAACCCAGCTCCAGGGCTATAAGGAAAAACTGAGCGTTTTCAGGAGGGAATAACGACATTTTTAGTCAATCTGCGCATCCAACCCTCCTCCTACAAGGTAACAAACATTAAAGGAGATGCAGAATCAGCAAGTATCAAGTGGTAAAACATTTCATGGAACAGACATAATATTAGAAACAAATAAGTCTTTAAAAAAGAAAAAAAACTTGTTAAAATAGAAATGTGACAATGAACCACATGATCTCTCCACACTAACAAATACTGTATTAACTTGATTGTTTGCTGTGATGGTGGTGGGAGGTTGCGCACAATTTCAAAGGGTATAGGCATAAAAAAAAAAAAAAATCATTACAAGTTCAGATTGGGATCTGAAATTCACGTTAAAAACATGGGACAACTTACAGGGGTAAGAGAGGGCCCTCAACACGTAACAGAGTTTGAGGAATTTCTCTCAGAGCCAACGCACCATCAAGGCTCTAATAAGGTCACTAAAAAGACCTCAGCTCAGGAAGATCTTTTGTCAGTTTTTTTGTTTTAAAGTTTTATATACTATGTTCTTAATGTTTTTTATGTTCTTAATGTTCTTTCAGTTTCTGAGTAGCATAAAAGAGGTCCACCACACTGTTATACTAAATAAGACAACACAATGGAGAAACAGGGTGTAACCAAAATAATCTCATATAATGTAAAAGGGATCCTGAATCCAGTTAAAAGATCAAGATTCTAGGCAAAATGAAAAAAGACAAAGCAGGAATAATATTTTTACAGGAAACCCACCTAACAGACGTGGAGCACACTAAACTTAATAGACAAGGGTTTAAAATGATCTCTTCATCTTTATATAAGTCAGCGAGGAGGAGGGGGGGGTAGCGACATTGATCTCAACCAAAATTATATTTGAAAAAAAAATCAGAACACAAAGATAAAGAAGGGAGATTCAGCATGGTACTTGGTCGGCTAGAGGGAGAAGATATCACCCTGCTGAATGTATATGCACCTTCAGGGGCTAACTGGAAATTTTATAAAAATGTATTTGACCTAATGATAACTAAAGCCCAAGGTTTAGTGATATGTGGTGGAGACTTCAATCTAAGACTGAATCCATACTGGGATGCATCAGGTAATTCTCCACATCAAAATAACACTCAAAGTAGAAAAACTCGGATGCTACTAAAAGAAATGGGAATCTGTGACGTGTGGAGGGAATTCAACCCCAGTGTAAAAGATTATACATTTTACTCAGCACCACATTCATCATACTCAAGGACTGACTATTTTTTTATGTTTAATAGAGACATTGGAAGAGTAAAAACATGTAAAATAGGACTGATGGATCTCTCTGACCACAGTCTGATCTATATGGACTTAAAGGGGACCTGTTGTGGTTGTGAAAAAAAAGATATTATATTGAGCCCCTGTCTCACGTTGTAGTTCAAGTTCAACTTCAAGTTCAAGTTCAAAGCCATGTGATATAAATCCATTGCTGATGTGCTGGTTCTGCTATGTCAGCAAAACATGGGCGCAGCCATACTGGCGGCTACATGGCCTGCCAGGATGCTTCCTGTGACGTAGTAGCGTTGGTACCGCGATCTGGATCAATATTGGCTGAGCCTGGAGTGCCCGGATGAGCAGTGGCTGTCGGGATATGGATATCGCAAAATGGCGGAATGTAAAGCCTTTGGATGTCTCAATAATAAGCGAAAAAAACAAAGATAAACACTTCTTTTGTGTACCCAAACCCAGCACACCTTGTCGGAAGATCGTCACGGAAAAGTGGTTGCACAATCTCGTGTTGTAAGATGTGTCTAACTCGTGTGTTTAGATAGGGCAGCTCAGTGCGTGAACGTGAGTGAGTGCGTGCGCGCAGCCGAGGCGCGCCCCCGTGTGTGTGGAATGGCCCCGAGAAGCTAACGGTGTGTGTGAATTGGCGGATGAGTGGAGAGAGAGCGAGGCGACCGGAGCAGGTAAAAATTGCTGCTATTAACAGTGCGGTGTGTGAATAAAGCCCGAACATTCAACATCAGTTTTTTGCCAAACACAATGGCCACATTTGCACCAGTCTGCAGTGGCCATACTGGCTCGGCCACCACGCCAGTTTATAGCAGCATTTTCCTCCGAGGAATCTGAAGATTCCGACGAATCAGTGTCATTTTCACCCTCAGAAGACCTTTCTGGCTCAAACCAGTAGCCATGTTGCCCGAATTCTTCCTCAAAGTCCGATAATTTAGCCATAACAGAACAAAAACACTGACAAAAGCACCGTAGTCGCTGGTACACGCTGAGTATCGACTTTTCAGTAACAACGAGGTGACGTCACATCCGCATGTGTCATGGCTGCGCACATAGTTTTCATTGGCTGGCCATGCCGGCTGTAGTATTTGCATATATCTCTGGTGGTAGAAGGCTGGCAATAATTATTTAACCAAATAACGAATACTTTGCCTAATGTTTTCAAGTTGAATGCGTTTAGACGACCACCACAGGTCCCCTTTAAGTATCCAAAAATACACAAATAATACATTTTCTTGGAGGTTAAATTCAAATGTGCTGAAAGGACCACTGAAAGATGAATTGGAATCAGATATTCTCAGATATTTGGAAGAAAATGATAACAGAGAAGTATCCCCTTTAATACTGTGGGACGCATGCAAAGCTGTAATAAGGGGAAAAATTATCGCAAAACTGGCAATCCAAAAGAAACTGAGACAAGAAAAACTAATCACATTAGAGTCAGAACTTAAGAAACTAGAAAAAGAGCACAAAGACAACACTCATTCTAATGACTCGCTCAAAATTAAGGAAATTAAAAAACAAATAAATGAGATCTACACAATAGAAATCCAGAAGAAACTTACATTTCTGAAACAAAAATACTATGAAACAGGTAGCAAATCGGCAAAATTACTAGCCTATAAATTGAGGAAACAACAAACGGAGAGAACAATCTACAAAATCAGAGACCCAGTATCAAAGGAAATAAAATTTAGAATTCAGGAAATTCTTAAAAGCTTTGAGAACTACTACAAGAACTTGTACTCCCTCAAAAAACATAAAAACGCATCCGAAGCCTTCCTAAATACATTAAACCTTCCCCAACTTACTGAGTCACAAAATAAAACACTATTGTCAGAAATACAACCTAAAGAATTAGAAAAAGCAATTATGAAACCTAAAGCTAACAAATCCCCAGGAGCAGATGGCTATACAGCAGAGTGGTACAAAACCTTTAAACAGCAACTATCTCCTCTCCTCCTGAAAACATTTAACTATGTCCTCCACACAGGGGAAATCCCCCCTCCTGGAGAGAAGGGGTCATTGCAGTCATACCTAAACCTGAAAAGGATAAACTAGACTGCTCCAACTACAGACCAATCAGTGTGTTAAATCAGGACTATAAGCTTTTTACCACTATCCTTGCCAAAAGGTTAGAAAATATACTGACAGACTTAATTCATTTAGACCAAACAGGTTTTGTAAGACAAAGACAGACACAAGATAACATTAGATGCACTTTACACGTAATTCATCATATAAAAAAAATATAATTTAAGTGCAGCCATATTGGGATTAGATGCTGAAAAAGCATTTGATTCGGTTGACTGGTCTTTCCTATATAGAATCTTATCCAGTTTCAATTTTCACAACAACTTCATTAGAACTATCCAGGCATTATATAAAAACCAACAGCTAAAATAAGGATTAACGGTAAATTATCATCATCTTTTGAACTGGAAAGAGGATGTCGTCAGGGCTGCCCCTTGTCTCCACTGCTCTTTGCAATCTTCATAGAACCTCTGAGCCAATGGATAAGACAGAATCAAAAAATTCAAGGTATTACACTTGGTCAGAAGGAACATAAAATAGCACTCTTTGCTGATGACATTTTAATATACCTGGGGCAGCCGGACACCTCTTTTCCAGAACTAATCTCAGTTTTTTCAGAGTATGGAAATTTATCGGGGTACGAATTAAACATGCATAAAACCCAAATTTTAACATTCAACTATGACCCAAATCAATATTTACTAAGTAAACTCAAAACTAACTGGGAGATGGAATCTATGAAATATCTGGGGGTCAATATCCCGAAACAACTCAACAAAATTATAACACTAAACTATGATCCACTGATGGCAAAAATAAAATCTGATCTAGCAAGATGGAATATGATACCATTCTTGGGTCCTGCACAAAGAATTGAAGCAGTCAAAATTAATATACTTCCACGTCTTCTATACCTTTTCCAAACAACACCGGTAGAACCTCCCCCAAAAACATGGCAAGAACTGGACAGAAGGATCTCAAGATTCATATGGCAGGGCAAGAGACCTAGAATCGGATATAGAACCCTACAGCTAAACAAAGACAAAGGTGGGCTCGCGCTGCCAAATATCAGGGACTCTTTTAAAGCCGCACAAATTAAAACTTTAGTAGAGATATGTAATCCAGTCTACACTGCACAATGGAAGGAGATGGAATGCCAAATAACAAGTGACATTCCCCTACAGGCTATAATAAGGAACAATGCCTTACCTAAACTTTTGAATAACACTGACCCGTGGATAGAGACCCCACTAAAAATTTGGTTTAAGATAGTCAGAGAGAGTCAAACTAAAGAACCCTTTCGATTACTGCAATGGATTGCCTATGATCAAGACTTTATTCCTAATAAAACAGACACTAGATTTAAAAAGTGGAAAGAGAACGGACTGATAAAATATTACAATTTTTTTAAAGGGCAAACTTTAAGAAGTTTTGAAGATTTGAAAAAACAAGGTCTAATAAATCAAGACCTTTACAGGTTCTTTCAGCTTAGACACCACATAAACAAAATACTTAAAAAGGAGGAATTGGAAAGGGCCCAGTCAGGTGTTCTGAAGGTCTTCTTAATGGCATATAAAGGGATCCCAGGGATCAGATACATTTCTAAAATATACCAAGGTCTTCAAGACTTAAAAGGAGACAACATCATATATAAAAGAGAGATGGGAAAAAGAGGGGAATTTCACTTTACAACTGGAAATATGGGAAAAGCTAAATAAACAACAATGGAAAAGTGCCTCATCCCTGCAGTGGAGAGAATTTAGATGGAAAAATTTGGTAAGATTTTTCAGAACACCTGCACAAAACAAAGTTACTCGTAAGGGGTTGAACTGTTGGCA
Source organism: Pholidichthys leucotaenia (assembly GCA_020510985.1). NCBI lineage: Eukaryota > Metazoa > Chordata > Actinopteri > Cichliformes > Pholidichthyidae > Pholidichthys > Pholidichthys leucotaenia. The sequence continues at coordinate 68,120,526 of CM035849.1, read as the reverse complement.
CCTGTGTGGTGAAGAGACTGCAAATCATTTTCATGTGTTTTGGTCATGCCCAGTTATCCACCAATATTGGACCAATGTACAGACAATATTGGGGAAAATATTCAAAATAACAGTTCCCTTTTCTTTTGTAACTTTGTATTTGGGTTTACTACCGGAATCACTGGAAAGACGAGAAAAATACTTATTCACTGTTTTAATATTGGCAAGTAAAAAAGCTCTAACAAAAAAATGGATGTTGAAGGATTGTCCTACACCTGAAGATTGGATTAATGTGATTCAAGGCATTTATTCGATGGAAAAGTTGACATTTGCACTGAGACAGGACATGGATGGGTTCTTGAACTTTTGGCAACCCTGGATCGCATATGTGTCTTCCATTAGATCTAATCTTTGACAAATACCATTTCAATAATGGCACCTCTCTTTGTTCCAATGCTACTCAGATACTCTTATTTTTTTTTTCTTGTCCTTTTTTTGTTTGTTTTTTGTTCTTTCTTTAATTTCTCTTTTTCTTTCACTTAAAAAAGGGTGTTGTAATAATTATTTTTCCAATGTTGTCAAAAAACAAAAAAAGGGAACATGTGATGAAAATGTAAACAATGCAATGCTGTAATGACATGTATACCCTTTACAAAAACTTAAATTAAAAAAAAAAATCTAAGCTGCTTGAGGTTTAGTGTGAAGTTTCCACAGTCAGTGATGATTTGAGGAACCATGTCATCTTCTGGTGTTGGTCCACTGTGTTTTATCAAGACCAAAGTCAGCGCAGTCGTCTACCAGGAAATTTTAGAGCACTTCATGCTTCCCTCTGCTGACAAGCTTTATGGAGAAACTGATTTCATTTTCCAGCAGGACTTAGCACCCCCCACACACTGCCAAAAGTATCAAAACCTGGTTTAATGACCATGGCATCACTGTGTTTGATTGGCCAGCAAACTCTCCTGACCTAAACCCCATAGAGAATCTATGGAGTATTGTCAAGAGGAAGATGAGAGATACCAGACCCAACAATGCAGATGAGCTGAAGGTCACTATCAAAGCAACCTGGACCTTCATAACACCTCAGCAGTGCCACAGGCTGATCACCTCCATGCCACGCCACATTGATACAGTAATTAATCCAAAAGGAGCCCTGACCAAGTAATAAGTGTGTACCTGGACATACTTTTCAGTCAGTCCACATTTCTATTAAAAAACTTTTTTTTTTTAAATTAATTTTATGAAATATTCTAATTTTTTGAGAAACTGAATTTGGGGTTTTCATGGGCTGTAAGTCATAATCATCAAAATTAAAATAAATAAACACTTGAAATATTTCACTCTCTGTGTAATGAATCTATATAAGATAAGATAAGCCTTTATTAGTCCCACAATGGGGAAACTCCTGGATTGCAACAGCACAGAGACAGCAACACTCAGAGCAACAATCAAGAAGACAAGAAAAACAAGAGCAGCGAATATACATGTATATACAATATATATGTATATGTACATATAAATATATAAACACACAGTGCGGAGCATTGTAGCTAGATGGAATAAATATATAAATTAGGCCCAAAAATATTTGGACAGTGACACAAGTTTTGTTATTTTAGCTGTTTACGAAAACATATTCAGGATACAATTATATAATCAATATGGGCTTAAAGTTCAGACTCTCAGCTGTAATTTGAGAGTATTCACATCCAAATTGGAGCAAGGGTTTAGGAATTACAGCTCTTTAATACGTAGCCGCCTCTTTTTCAAGGGACCAAAAGCAATTGGACAATTGACTCAGAAGGCTGCAAAAAAAAATTAACAAGGCTGCATGGGCTCTTCCCTCATTAACCTGTCATCAATTAAGCAGTTAAAAGGTCTGGAGTTGATTCCAGGTGTGGCGTTTGCATTTGGAAGCTGTTGCTGTGAACACACAACATGCGGTCAAAGGAGCTCTCAATGGAGGTGAAACAGACCATCCTGAAGCTGAAAAAAAAAGAAGAAATCCATCAGAGAGATAGCAGAAATGTTAGGAGTGGCCAAATCAACAGTTTGGTACATTCTGAGAAAAAAAGAGTGCACTGGTGAGCTTGGGAACTCAAAAAGGCCTGGACGTCCACGGAAGACAACAGTGGTGGATGATCGCAGAATCCTTTCACAACCCCTTCACAACATCCACTCAAGTGAAGAACACTCTCCAGGAAGTAGGTGTATCAGTATCTAAGTCTACCATAAAGAGAAGACTTCATGAGAGTAAATACAAAGGATTCACCACAAGGTGCAAACCATGAATCAGCCTCAAAAATAGAAAGGCCAGAATTGACTTTGCCAAAAAACACCTAAAGAAGCCAGCCCAGTTCTGGAACAGCATTCTTTGGACAGATGAGACTAAGATCAACTTGTACCAGAATGATGGGAAGAAGAAAGTTTGGAGAAGAATTGGAACAGCTCATGATCCAAAGCACTACATCTTCTGTAAAACATGGTGGAGGCAGTGTGATGGTATGGGCATGCATGGCTTCCAATGGCACTGGGTCACTTGTGTTTATTGATGATGTGACAAAAGACAGAAGCAGCCGGATGAATTCTGAAGTGTATAGGGATATCAAGTCACGTTTCGTTACCTTGTATTCATACATGTGTAATGACAATAAAGTTGAATCTCATCTCATCTCATCTCATCTCATCTCATCTCATATACTTTCTGCTCAGATTCAGCCAAATGCAGCAAAGTTGATTGGACGGCGCTTCACCAATGATCCAAAACATACTGCAAAAGCAACCCAGGAGTTTTTTAAAGCAACGAAGTGGAATATTCTGCAATGGCCGAGTCAATCACCAGATCTCAACCCAATCAAGCATACATTTCACTTGCTCAAGACAAAACTTAAGGCAGAAAGACCCACAAACAAGCAACAACTGAAGACAGCTGCAGTAAAGGCCTGGCAAAGCATCACAAAGGAGGAAACCCAGCGTTTGGTGATGTCCATGGGTTCCAGACTTCAGGCAGTCATTGCCTGCAAAGGATTCTCAACAAAATATTGAAAAGTAACGTTTTACTTAGGGTTATGTTTATTTGCCCAATTACTTTTGAGCCCCTGAAATGAGGAGCGTTTGTATAAAAATAGCTACAGTTTTTTTTTGTTTGTTTTTTTTTTTTTGTTACTTATTTGTACCCGTAGGTAGACTTGGTTTGCAGTCTGGTGACAAGCCACCGGCTGCTGGTCGCTGCGTGCGCGAGCGCCCTAAACCTACATGTTTTTTGGTATGCGGGAGGAAACCGGAGAAATCCCGGAGTAAACCCGCGCAACATGGGGAGAACATGCAAACTCCACACAGCTCACTGTTGGTCGGGGGCTGGGATCGAACCCATGATCTCATGATCCCCGCGATCCCCCGGCCGAGGGTAAAACAGTGCTGCCACAGTGCTAAACCACTGCGCCGCCGTGCAGCCCCAGTTCCTACATGTTTAATCATATATTTTTGTTCAACCCCTTGAATTAAACCTTAAAGTCTGCACTTCAATTCCGTTGTAGTTGTTTCATTTCAAATCCAATGTGGTGGCATGCAGAGCCCAAATCATGAAGATTGTGTCACTGTCCAAATATTTCTGGGCCTAACTGTATATACACACAGTAGTAGTAGTAGATTAGTTTATTTGACAGGGACAGTGCAATAAACATAGACAATTAATCAAAGACAATCAATCTGATGTGTTGCACATAGAGTGTATAGCTATTAGCTAATTTGCAACTCTTGTCCCTGGATGGGCTTTAGAAAAAAGAATCAAGTAAAGATGGGGAAAAAAAAAATATACACAATAACCACATACATCAATGCAGAAAAATTATAAATACACAATTATAAATATTATAAATATTATAAATACACAAATATAACAGCCTGACTCACATTTAACATAAATATTATAAATATTATAAATACACAAATATAACAGCCTGACTCACATTTAACACATATAACATAACTCACATTTGCCTATTTCAGGCCTTCCTCCCTCCGTCACTCACTATAAACAAACACATTTTATACAGTGCGGAGCATTGTAGCTAGATGGAATAAACAGCATAACCGTCTGCTTAGTTATCCTACATAGTTTGAATATGTACCCATAAATATTGTCACCCTCCGTAGCGACCGATATTGTCCTAGTTGTATACTGGAGGGGACCATTGTGTAAGTCTATTGCGTCTTTTACATTCAATACTATTAGGTCGTCACGTTCTTTTGCTATCTCTGCGAGCAGCCCTGCTTAGGTTATACAGTCTGACAGCCGTAGGTAGGAAGGACCTGCAAAACCTCTCAGTTGCGCACCTAGGATGATGTAGTCTGCTGCTAAATGAGCTCCTCAGTGCATTCAGTATGTCCTGCATAGGGTGGGACTCGGACTCCAGCAGAGGTGACAGTTTAGCCACCATCCTTCTCTCTCCTATCTCCTCCACTGGGTCAAGGCGTTGCCCCAGGACAGAGCTAGCTTTCTTGATCAGTTTGTTCAGTCTCTTCCTATCGGCTGCTGTAATGCCACTGCCCCAGCAGACCACTCCAAAAGTGATGGCTGATGCCATCACCGTGTCGTAGAATGTCTTCAGCAGCACCCCTTGTACAACAAAAGACCTGAGTCTCCTCAGTAGGAACAGCCTGCGCTGTCCCTTCTTGTAGAGTGCGTCGGTATTGTGTGACCAGTCTAGTTTATTGTTCAGATGAACACTCAGGTACTTGTAGGATGCCACCATCTCAATGTCTGTTCCTTGTATGTTTACTGGTGCTGTGTGGGGTTGTCCTTGCCTGCGGCAGTCCACCACCAGCTCCTTAGTTTTCCTCGCGTTGATCTGGAGGCAGTTCCGATGGCACCAGTCCATGAAGTCCTGGATAAGTCCTCTGTACTCAGCTTCATCTCCGTTGGAGATGAGGCCGACGATCACAGAGTCGTCAGAGAACTTCTGTAGATGGCAGTGTGTTGTGTTGTGTGAGAAGTCCGCAGTATAAAGGGTGAACAGGAAGGGAGCCAAAACCGTTCCCTGGTGGGCCCCCGTGCTACCGATGATCGTGTCAGACACACAGTCCCGGGTTCTCACAAACTGTGGCCGGTTAGTGAGGTAGTCCAGGATCCATGATGACAGGTGCTGGTCCACCCCTGCGCACAGCAGCTTGTCCTTCAGGATCATCAGTTGGATGGTGTTGAAAGCACTGGAGAAGTCAAAGAACATGATCCTCACCGCATTCCCGGGCTTCTCCAGGTGGGGCAGAGAACGGTGAAGGAGGAAGATCACTGCATTCTCCACCCCAATGCCATGCTGGTAGGCGAACTGGAGTGGATCCATCGCTGATCCTACCAGGGGGCGGAGGTGAGCAAGGAGCAGTCTCTCCAGGGTCTTCATCATGTGGGACGTCAGGGCCACTGTTCTGTAGCTGTTCAGGTCTTTGGGGTGGGAAGTCTTTGGTACAGGTACCACACAAGATGTTTTCCACAACTGTGGTACCCTCCCCAGCTTCAGACTCAGGTTGAAGATGAGCTCCACAATCCCACACAGCTGGTCTGCACAGGACTTGAGGAGCTTTGCGCTGATGCCATCCGGTCCCGACGCCTTCCTCGCCTTGATCTTCCTCAGCTCCGTCCTCACCTGGGTCTTAGTGAGGGTCATGTTGGGGGGCTGTGTGTTGGGAGTGGGGGGGTGTTGGTGGAGTGGGGTGTGGGCAGCAGGACTCGATGTCTTTAGAGGCAGCAGTGGTTGTTGTGCAGTCGGGGGGGAGGGCGGTTGGTCAAACCTATTAAAAACAGGTTCAGATTGTTCGCCCACTCCCTGCCCCCCGTGGCCTGGGGGGAGGTATTCTGGAGCCCAGAGATGATTTTAAGGTTTCTCCAGACCCCACCGATGTCGCTCTGTTGCAGCTTGTCCTCCATCTTCTTCCTGAAGCTGTCCTTGCCTTCTCTGATCTTCCTCCTCAGCTCCCTCTGTACGGACTTCAGCATCTCCCTGTTCCCCGACCTGAAGATCCTCTTCTTCTCTCTCAGAAGTGTTTTTTATCTCAGGGTTGATCCAGGGTTTGTTGTTCGAGCAACACTGTATGGTCTTGGTGGGTACGGTGTTGTCCACACAGAAGCTGATGTAGTCCGTGATGGTGTGAGTGAGGCCATTGATGTCCTCACCATGTGGATAGCAGAGCTGCTCCCAGGCAGTGGTTTCAAAACAGTCCTTTAGAGCGTCCATTGCCTCCTCAGACCATAACTTCACCGTGCGCATGACCGGAGGCTGTCTGTGCGCTAGGGGTTTGTACACCGGTAGGAGATGAACCAAGTTGTGATCCGATCTCCCGAGTGGGTGGAGTGGTGATGAGGTGTACGCCTCCTTAGTGTTTGCATAGAATAAGTCCAGTGTTTTATTGTCTCTAGTGTGGCATGTGACATACTGGGTGAACATGGGTAGAATGGGAGACAGTGAAATATGGTTGAAATCACCTGAGATGAGGAGAAGAGCATCTGGGTGTTCTGTCTGCAGCCTGCCAGTTACTGAGTGGATGACGTCACGCGCTGTCCCAGCGTTCGCCATCGGATTTGCATAAATAACAATGCAGATCACGTGTGAGTATTCCCTCGGGAGATATGTAGGCCGCATGCTAACAGCTAGCAACTCCATGTCTTTGTTGCAGTGTTGTTGTTTAACCATGATATGTCCCGGTCTGCACCAGTTGTTATTGACATACATCATCACTCCTCCGCCCCTTGCCTTCCCACTGTCTGGTGTTCGGTCTGCCCGTATTGCGTGGAAACCCTCCAGTTCAATGTTAGCATCTGTTGCTAGTTCTGTTAGCCACGTCTCCGTGAATAGCATCAGGCTACACTCCCTGTATATGCTATCGTAGCGGGAGATAGCCGCTAGCTCATCTGTTTTTCTGAGTAGCGATCGTACATTCCCCATAATAACGGATGGGAGGGCGGGTCTGTACCTTATATTCCTCGCCCGCCGTCTTATTCCAGCACGACATCCACACCGTTTCCGTCTTATTTCTCCCGGTATGTCGAGTTTTTGCGTTAGCATCGTGGGCCAGTTAAGTGCTAACAGCTGGTCCCTATTGTACTGCCTCCTGCAAGAAACAGTGGATCCGTCCGCTGGCTCAGGAGACATTTGGGCGATCTACGTGTCTGTGATGGATCAAGGTGTTGCTGAAACAGAAATATTAGCAAGACAGCCAGATAGTAAATAGAAATAGGAAGAAATTGATCCGCTGTTGCAAAAAGGCAGCCTACTCGTGTGGCACCGGAAGTGATAATATATATAATATATGGGTTTCACTTTCTGAAATGAGTGACAAAAAATATTGAACTTTTTCATGATATTCTAATTTTTTGAGATGTACCTGTATATATCGTTATCGTCAAATAAGATTACTTATATCGTGATATGAAACTTTGGTCATATCGTACAGCCCTAGGACAGATCACACTGTGAAGGTGTGTTGAAACCAAACATGAAAGGGCACACAGCATGATTACATTTTGAACTGATTTTGATGTGCCACGCCAAGATTTTTAGTGCCCCCCCCCCCACCATGAAAAATTTCTGCAAGTGCCCCTGATGGATTACATGGGTTGTTTTTGATATCTGGTGAAAATCTCAGGTCAATGGCTCCATTACAAATATGTTTAATGAGAAAAATGTTGACATGTTCAATATTTACTTTCCCCGGTGTATTACTTCATTCTAGAAATCTCAAAGGCAGCACATTTTTCACAGTCCACAGTATTCAAATTAACATTTTAAGCCTACAATGTCTTTAAAACCTCATTTACATTAGTATAATGACAAAAATCAGCATTCACATTGAATGTTTTCACTTTTTATGCTGTCCCACACAAGACTTAAAGGGTGGAAGAGAACATGGAGAGGTGGGGGTATGCTCTGGAGAGATGAGGAATGAAAGTCAGTAGAAGCAAGACAGAATACATGAGTGTAAATGAGAGGTTGGCAGGTGTAATGGTGAAGATGGAAGGAGTAGCGGTAGTGAAAGTAGATGTTTAAATACCTGGGGTCAGTCATCCAAAGCAATGGAAAATGCACAAGGGAAGTGAAGAAGAGAGTGCAGGCAGGGTGGAGTGAGTGGAAACGAGTGTCAGGGTTGATTTGTGACAGAAAGGTAGCAGCAAGAGTGAAAGGGAAGATTTACAAGACGGTAGTGAGACCTGCTATGATGTATGGTTTGGAGATGGTGGCGCTGATAAAAAGACAGGAGGTGGAGCTGGCAGAGTTGAAGATGCTAAGATTTTTATTGGGAGTGACTAGAAGGGACAAGACTAGAAATGAGTATATCAGAAGGACTGCGCACGTTGAGCGGTTTGGAGACAAAGTACAGTAATGTGAAAAAATTAGGACACCCTGTACAAGCCTCTTTGTTTTTTTAACATATTTAACTAGTGCATACCTGTGCATACCTGTGCACGCCCGTAGAAAGCAAGTGTAAGCAAGCATTTCTGCATGCCCGTAAAAAGTTACTGTTACCATGGCAACAGTAACCATGGTGAAACCTGTCTTTGATCTCATAGCGAGTCCTATGATCTTTTAGCGAGTCCTATGGTCTATATGACGCCATATAGACGTCATGTAAGAGATTATAGGAACATCATAGGTCCTATGATGTTCCTATGATGATGATAGGGCATCATGTAGACATCATAGGCGGTCCTATAATCTTTTAGCGAGTCCTATGATTGTGACAGACAGACAGACAGACACACACACACACACACAGATTTCTTGAATTTATAGAGTAAATATTAAAAATACTGGGAGATTCACATAATACAACTAAACAATCTCTCTTCACTCTATATAATTTAAGAAAATCTGTGTGTGTCTGTGTGTCACGATCATAGGACTCGCTATGACATCAAAGATCAAAGGCAGGCATCACTTATGATCACAGGACTTGCCATGACATCAAATATCAAAGGCAGGCATCACTCACAATCATAGGACATCAAAGATCAAAGGCAGGCATCACTCACAATCATAAGACTCACTATGACATCATCAAAGATCAAAGGCAGGCATTATAGGACTCGCTATGACATCATCAAAGAGCATAGGACTCACTAATGATATCACCAAAGAGCAAAGGCAGGCATCATGTATGATCATAGGACTATGACATTATCAAAGATCAAATGCAGGCATCACTCATGATCATAGGACTCGCTATGACAGCATCAAAGATCATAGGACTTGCTATGATCAAAGGCAGGCATCACTTATGATCACAGGACTTGCCATGACATCAAATATCAAAGGCAGGCATCACTCACAATCATAGGACATCAAAGATCAAAGGCAGGCATCACTCACAATCATAGGACTTGCTATGACATCATCAAAGATCAAAGGCAGGCATTATAGGACTCGCTATGACATCATCAAAGAGCATAGGACTCACTGTGACATCACCAAAGAGCAAAGGCAGGCACCACTCACAATCATAGGACTCGCTATGACATCATCAAAGATCAAAGTCAGGCATCACTGAACGAGTGGTGACGTGTTTGTTTACACCTTTGCTTACACCTGCTTTCTACAGACATGCAGAAAAACTTGCTTATACTGTACTTGGTTTCTACAGGTATGCACGGGCATGCACAGGTATGCACTAGCTAAAATGAATTAAAGACTTTTTTCAAATTTTCTGTAAAATGTAATTCTAAACAAATATGAATAAATTAGGACACCCCCACATTCATTCCCACTTACAATGGCTAAAATAAATGTAAAAAAATGCAAATAAAAACAAAAACAAGGTTAGACAGATATGTGAACATTTCTTCTTCTTTTAGATTTGATTGGCGGTTGACAACCAGCCTACAGGTGCATTACCGCCACTGACTTGATTATCATCACTCTATATCCTTGTATAAGGAGTTCTAAACAACTCCTTATGTGTGAAAAAAATAATCCATCCTTGGACTGCGTCCTAGGAGCAGCTGAAGAGTTCCCGGTCTTCTTCTTGTTCTTCTTTTAAATTTGATTGGTGGTTGGCAACCAGCTTACAGGTGCATTACCGCCACTGACTTGATTATCATCACTCTATATCTTTGTATAAGGATTTCAGAACAACTCCTTACATGTGAAAAAATTATCCGTCCTTGGACTGTGTCAGAGGTGCGGAAGTTGCTTATCACCGAGTCTTCTTCTTTTATATTTGATTGGCAGTTGGCAACCAGCCTACAGGTGCATTACCACCACGTACTTCTTCTTCTTCTTCTTCTTTTAGATTTGATTGGTGGTTGGCAACCAGCTTACAGGTGCATTACCACCACGTACTTCACTCTATCTGGTCAGTAGCTGTAGTCCTATCATCATTGCTGTGTCCTTCTTCTTTTAGATTTGATTGGCGGTTGGCATGATGTTTACTGAGTGAACTCAGTAAACATCATTCTATGTATCAAAAGTCAGAATTCTTCTCGGTTGGCAACCTCTTCTTCGTCTTCTTCACTCTATATCTTTGTATAAGGAGTTCTTATAAGGAGTTCTGAACAATCTTCTTCTTCTTCTTCAAACAGTGAGATTTCCATGTCTACATGGTGTCTATTACACTATCTCAGGTGCATTACCCCACGTACTTCACTCTATATCGTCACTCTATCTGGTCAGGAGCTGTTGTTTTCTTAGGTATACTTGCTGTTGCAGCATTCAGAATATGATTGATTACCTGACTTGAACACTCTTCTATGCCACCTTCTAATGTTACCAAATGACACGATTGAACACAGTATTGCCTAAATTTTCCTCAGTGTGCCTTGTCAAAACACCATCTTGTAAAACATCTTCCCTCTTGTATACATACTTCAGTTTCAATGACTGTAAGTATTGGGAAGTGATCAATTCCCATAGCTGTCCTGTTCATAACCATCCATTCACAGGTGCTCACTAAAGAATCAGATACCAGAGTCAGGTCAACACATGATGATGTGCCCATATGTACATCCACCCTGGTACCTTCACCACTGTTTAGACAAATTAACGATCTTTCATCTAACATCTCTTCCACAACATTTCCATTGTTATCTGTATGTGTGCTTCCCCACAAGCTATTATGGGCATTAAAGTCTCCACACCATACATCTTTCATATGCCCTTCCCCTGCCATAACACTGAAAATATCTGCTGTTAACTTCCTACATGGGTTGTAATAATTAATCAGCTTAATATTTCCTTGTCCATTTGGCCTACATATTTCAATAATATTACACTCTATATCCTCAGGGGATGAAATCACCCTATATGCCAGGCCATCTTTAATGAAAGTGGCACATCCTCCTCCATTTACCCTGTTAATTCTATCCTGTCTAATTGAACTATATCTTGGAATAACAAAATCTAAGTGAGGTTAAAGCCATGTCTCCTGTACACACACTACCTCTGGAACAACTTGTAGTTCATAAAGATACTTCTTGAGTTCTTGTCCATTTGCTATAAGACTCCTCGCATTCCACTGTAGTATGTGTAGTACCATAATTAAGGTCTTGTTTCAGCATGTGCAGTCTCCCCAGTTTCAGCTTTCATTAAAGCATGAATCTGGTTGGGTGTGATATCTTTCACATCTAGGAAGCTTGTTGCTGCTTCCACAAGTTTTGATTCTGTCACTTTTCTTCTTTAGTTGTGCAGCAACATTAATGGTGTGGCAGATAAAAGCTACAAAGTTTGTCCTCTTAACTATCAATGTGTCATCATCCATTTTGCATTTGTGGACACAAACATTCCTTGCAGCAGCATGATCTTGTGCTTGTGTGGGATTTATTGATGGCTGGGCTTTCATTTGAACTGAACTTCTTTGAGGAAGGCCTATTGTGCTTCTGACTATTCCTGCCTCGCTAACTGTCATAAGAGCTTCCGCATACAAGATTTTCTTAGTTATTCTGATTTCCTGGGCTTGTCTAGCTTCCCTCTGCACAACACATCCTCCATATGCAGCACTGTGCTCAAACCCGCAGTTGCAACACTTTACTTTGGCATCCTTATCACATTTACCGTATTCGTGCTCCTCTCCACATTTAACACAGCTTAGCTTTCCCTTACATTGCTGAGCAATGTAACCCATCTTTTGACATTTGTAGCACCTGAGTGGCATTGGGATGTATTCTCTGACACTGTAATACATGTATCCTATTAGGACTGATTTAGGGAGTGTTTCCTCAAACTTAATCATGACAGACAGCATGTCCTTCAGTGAACCTTCTTTTTTACTCTTTAGCCTTTTCACATCCTTTACCTTTCCTCCTTGGATCTCGTTTTTCACTTCTTCCATAGACATGTTCAAAGGGACACCTGATATAACTCCCCTCAAGTTAGCTGTTGTGCCAGGAACATGCACCTTCATTTGTTCTCCGTTTAGACATGTCATTGCCAGTATTTTGTGTTGCTGTTGTTTACTTGTTGCATGAATTAACAGCCGGTTATTATTCAAGAACTTTGCAAACTTAACTATTCAAAGTTCTATCTCAATTGCTTTTGTTAGCTTAACCGGGTGATAGTGCCCCCCACCCTGATTGAATTCAATGACAACCTTCCACTCATTCCCTACATCCTCAAACTGCCATCCATTTTGGCTAGTTTGTGTTTTCTTTGCATTGTTACTTCCTCCTGCATCACTCTCATCTGACCCGCTTCTAGGTCTTGTTGCCCCCCAGCTGCTCTTTTCCACCCCCCAGACCTGGATAGTGTCCAGCCCACCTCATCTTTATCATACCCGTCATAGCTAGATGCCATAATGTTACAGACAGCGTACAGTTTTTGCTATCCGCCAGAAACAAATCACTCCTACCGCCAGTCGAACACAGACGTAAATGCAGCCCCAACCTTCTTCTTCTTCAAACAGTCCAACTCGATCATCAGAAGAGTGCTGGTTAAAGCTGAGATGAAACTCTGATTCTCTCTGCTAGCTGCTACTTCTTCAACTCTTGAAAACCACCAACTGCTCTAAAACTTCTCTAAAACTCCTTCTTCCTCTTCTCTCGGTTACTGGTGGATCTGGCAACCTCTTCTTCACTCTCTATCTTCTTCTTCTTTTAGATTTGATTGGCAGTTGGCATCCAGCTCACAGGTGCATTACCACCACACACTCCAGATCTAGAGCTTCACTTGGATGTGTAGCTGATATAGAGTGAAGTGATGATATAGAGTGCAGTACGAGGAGACGAAGAAGAGTAATGTCTCAAGATAGAGTTGAGGTTCGATTGTTGTACCCTGCTGGAATGACGAATGTAGTATTGCAGTAAAAGAGCGAAACAAGGCATTCAGAGCTGAGGAAGAATATGAATAGTGAAAACTTAATAGAGTACAAAAAGAAAAGGGCAGTAGCTCAAAGGATTCTTAAAAACAGGAAAAGATCAGCATGGAGAGAATTTCGTTCCATCCTTGGTAGGAAAACAGAACTAGGAGATGTCTGGGGTATGTTTAAAAAAATGAGTTTAAAAAGGGTATCAGTAAAAATTCCAGCTTTAGTGGATGGGGACAAGATGGCGGTATCAGACAAAGAAAAGGTAGAAGTCCTAGGTAGAGCATTTGCAGCAGTGCATAGAGGAGACCATCTTGGTGAGAGTCATTTACAGCAAAGAGAGCATAAACTCAGAAAATGCAAACTTAAAAAAATGAAGTGAAAGAAGACATGACTGCGTTACACCTCAAGCTCACAATGTCAGAGCTTAAGAGAGCTTTGCAAGATAGTGGATACACAGCTCTAGGATATGATCAGTTAAGCTATGCTATGTTCCGGCAGTTGCCTATGCAATCAGTGGAACTGGTGCTGAAATTGTTTAACAGAATATGGAAGGAGGGGGTTATCCCAACTGGGTGTAAAAAGGCTGTAATTTTACCATTTAATAAGCCAGGGAAAGATCCAGCTCATCCAGGCAACTACAGGCCAAGAGCATTAATGTCACACTTAGGGAAATGGATGGAAAAGGTGTTAGTTTACAGACTCTCATATGTACTAGAGCAAAGAAGATTAATAAACAACTATCAGAATGGTTTTTGAAGAGGAAGATCCACAGTGGATGCTCTAGTTAGGGTAAGTAATGATATTGAAAAGACTCTCAAAATAAAAGAAGTAATGGTTATAGTTTATCTGGATGTTGAAAAGGCTTATGACTCACTGTGGAGGGATGGACTTCTTATCAAATTGAATAAAATGGGCATTGGTGGTAGGATGTATAATTGGATAATGGATTTTTTTTAACACATAGGACAATTAGGGTTAAAGTAGGATCGGAAGTTTCTAATGACTTTGAAATAGAAAATGGGTGTTCCTCAGGGTAGTGGGATAAGCCCTGTTTTATTCAATAAAATGATTAATGACATGTTTGAGGATCAAGAGGGATCCATCAAAACAACACTATATGCAGATGATGGAGCCATATGGACGAGGGGAAGAAATGAGAAATTTGTGTTCAAAAACATCAGGAAAGCAATGGAGAAAGTGGAAAAGTGGTCATATGAGTGGGGATTTAAATTTTCAAACAGTAAAGATAAGATAAGATAAGATAAGCCTTTATTAGTCCCACAATGGGGAAATTCCAGGATTGCAACAGCACAGGGATAGCAACACTCAGAGCAACAATCAGAAGGCAAGAAAAAAAACAAGCAAGCAAGAGCAGCTAATATACATATGTACATATTACTATAAAATATATATATACACACACACACACACAGACACACAGTGCAGAGCATTGTAGCTGGATGGAATAAATATATGAATATATGAACACACAGTGCAGAGCATTGTAGCTAGATGGAATAAATATGTAAATATATAAACACCCACAGTACGGAGCATTGCAGCTAGGTGGAATAAATATGCAAGTATATAAACACACACAGTGCGGAGCAATGTAGCTAGATGGAATAATATGTAGATATATAAAAACACAGTGCGGAGCATTGTAGCTAGATGGAATAAATATATAGATATATAAATATAAACACACCCAGTGCAGAGCATTGTAGCTAGATGGAATAAATATGTAAATATATAAACACACACAGTGCAGAGCATTGTTGCTAGGTGGGATGAAACAGCATAACCGTCTATTTAGTTATCCTACATGGTATGATTATGTGCCCATACATATTCTCACCCTCCATAGCGACCGGTATGTTCCTAGTTGTATGCCGGAGAGGACCATTGTGTAAGTCTATTGCATCTTTTGCATTCAAAAAAAACTATTAGTTTGTTACGTCTTTTTGCTATCTCTGCGAGCAGCCCTGCTTAGGTTGTACAGTCTGACAGCCGTTGGTAGGAAGGACCTACGAAACCTCTCGGTTGTGCACCTGGGATGATGTAGTCTGCTGCTAAATGAGCTCCTCAGTGCATCCAGTATGTCCTGCATAGGGTGGAACTCGGACTCCAGCAGAGATGACAGTTTAGCCACCGTCCTTCTCTCTCCTATCTCCTCCATCGGATCAAGGCGTTGCCCCAGGACAGAGCTAGCTTTCTTAATCAGTTTGTTCAGTCTCTTCCTATCGGCTGCAGTAATGCCACTGCCCCAGCAGACCACTCCAAAAGTGATGGCTGATGCCACCACTGTGTCATAGAATTACTTCAGCAGCGCCCCTTGTACACCAAAAGACCTGAGTCTCCTCAGCAGGAACAGCCTGCGCTGTCCCTTCTTGTAGAGTGCGTCAGTATTGTGTGACCAGTCTAGTTTATTGTTCAGATGAATACCCAGGTACTTGTAGGATGTCACCATCTCGATGTCTGTTCCCTGTATATTTACTGGTGCTGTGAGGGGCTGCCCATGCCTGCGGCAGTCCACCACCAGCTCCTTAGTTTTCCTTGCGTTGATCTGGAGGCAGTTCCGATGGCACCAGTCCACAAAGTCCTGGATAAGCCCTCTGTACTCAGCTTCATCTCCGCTGGAGATGAGACCAACGATCGCAGAGTCATCAGAGAACTTCTGTAAAACCTGCTATATGACTTTCACAAAAAATGCAGAACTGGTACAGAGCCATTAACATTATATTATCAACCAATAGAGAAAGTGAGTGAGTTCAAATATTGTGGATTGTGGTTTGATAGTGCATACACATGGAGAGTTCATGTTGAGCCACCACTGGAGTGGTGGCTCAGTTGGTAGAGCATCCGCCCCACACCCAGGAGGCAGGGGTTCAAATCCCGGCCGGGTCATGCCAAAGACCATATAAAAGTGGAACTTCCTGCCGTCCAGCTTGGTGCTCAGCAATAATGGAATGGAGGAGGGAAATTTGTGGCGGCGCCTTGCATGGCAGCGGCCCTCTGATTCTGCACTTGGGGTGTGTGTGATTAACACAGTAGATAGGTAAAACACAATCTCGTTCTACTGTACATGATTGGTTGTACACTTGAATGACAATAAGGGTGAAAGAAAATCTGGAGACAAAGTGCAAAAAAGTCAATCTCATAAAAGCTGTAGCTGGACATGAATGGGGTGCAGATAAACAGGCATTAATTGACATTTACAGAGCACTAATGCAATCGACAATAGACTATGGATGCACGATTTATGAAGCAGCAGCAAAGACGACTCTGGGAAAAATAGTCAGAATGCAGCACAGAGCGCTTCGCCTGTGCATTGGAGCCGTTCAAAACAACACCAAACAATGCAATTTTAATAGAAGCAGGAGAAATGCCAATGGATTTGAGAAGAGATAAACTCGCATTATCATACTGGGTCAAGCTGAAAGGAAGGGAGGAAGCGAATATTTCAAAAACAACACTTCAAGACTGCTGGGAATATTCCAACTTCCAGGGACATGGGTTTGGGTGGACAATTGAAAGAAAAGCCAGAATGTATGGGCTACACACTATTGATATAGCTAGCACCAGTCCAGTGAGTAATGTTCCCCCTTGGCTGTTTCCGGGAATAGAAGTCGACGCTCGTCTGCTAATGAGGAAAAAGGACTGGCATATGAGTGAAGTTGGTGTTAAAACAAGCATTTACCTCAGGAACAATTACAATAACTTCTTACAGCTCTATACTGACGGTTCAAAGAACAAAGAAGGCTCTGTTGGAGTTGGAGTATACATTCCAGAGTTTAAAGTGACCATCGTAAAAAGACTCTCCAACAATACACCCATGTTTACAGCAGAGATGGTGGCAATAATTATTGCTTTACAGTGGGTGGACGAGGTCAGACCGGACCAGGTGGTGGTGTGCACGGATTCACTTGCAGGTTTAAAAACCATACAGACACTAAAATCTACAAGGGAAGACTTGGTGATTGATCTATATCACGGTTTATTTAGGGTACACAGAGATGGTGGACAAGTTCAGTTTTGTTGGGTTCCTGCACATGAAGGGTTGAAAGGGAATGATTGCAGACAAATTAGCAAAAAGCGTTCTTGGGAAAGAAATAACTATACCATTGTCTCTTGGAAAAGGTGAAGGGAAAGCAGTAATCAAGAAAAAAGGAAGTGATCTATGGCAAAAAAGATGGGATGAAGATCATAAAGGTAGATCATATTACAAAATATAAAAATCTATTGCAATAAAGAATTACATAACAACCAGAAGGAGGGAAGACATCATTATGGCAAGGCTCGGACTGGATCATACAGGTTTAAACGGCACTTTATTCACCATGGAAAAAAGAAAAAGTGACAAATGTAGAGAATGTAAAGTAAAAGAAAATGTCGAGCACATCTTATTACACTGTCACAAGTATGGAAATGAAAGACAGATAATGAAATATGAAGTTTGAGAGGCCAGTAGGGAATGGGATTTAACTGGGATTCTGGGAACAGGTGGAGATGGAGAGGCATTAAGAATCACGAGAAGGGCTCTTCTCTCTTTTTTAAATAACACAGGATTAAGTCATACAATTTAGGGGTTGGGCTGAAATGACATAATGTTACACACTCTTGTACAGTGGGTGGTGGTATGCACCTTTCAGTTGTTTGCTATCCGCCAGTAACCGAGAGGAGGAGGAGAAGGAGAAGGAGGAGGAGGAGGAGGAGGAGAAGAAGGAGAAGGAGAAGAAGAAGAAGAAGAAGAAGACTTTGACTTTTAAAAAAGTCTTTATTGTACAATTCAAAAATGCAAAAACACCAATATCACGGCCCCAAGTGTGTCACATCTCAAAAGTGCAAACATAACTCATCCCCCTGACCCACAGAACACAAAACGTTCCCTACAGTCCATCTATTGATGAATGCCTCCAAATTGTCCACCATTTGATAGTAAGAGAACTCCACCTGGAGTCTGACTTTCAACAAGACCTTGAAAGCAGACACAGGATCCACATTGCCAGTGTTGCTAGCCCGATTTTTCCTCGTCAGCCAGGTGGCAAGTTTAGCAGTACCAGATAGGAAGTTCATCAAAGTGTGGGCAGCCTTCCTTGCCACTTTATACTTTGGACCGTAAATGAACAAACCAAAAGAGAAACGTTCACCCAAAGCCCGAGACCACTTGTGCAAAATATCAAAAAGTCCAGATAAACGAAAACATTGAACAAACAAATGCTCCAGGGTCTCAACTTGGGAACAAAACAAACATCCCCCCCCCCCACAGTCGGATCGAGGTGTGCTCTGTATTTATTCGTAGCTATCGCCCCATGCACAATCCTCCACTGGAGATCTGCTGTCCGTTTCTCAATAGGTAGCTTGTACATGCACCGCCAGCTGCCTTTCGGGGAGACCTCTGGCCCCAAAAAACCCGCCCACCTCGACTCTGTGACATCCATCAGAGAGCGCAGATTCAGAACCTTCACACAGATGTGATACACCGTCCTTGTCCCGACAAACTGGAACTTGCCCAGGCGAGGATTTCTGAAGGTCAGCAGGTGATCCTCTCCTCCCTGCCACTCCCCCACAGCTGGAGTTATGGAAATGGCAGGAAAGGTGGACACAGTGTTGTCATCCCATTGAGTGGAAAGAGTGCGGTTTGTCGCAAACGCTCGAAGCGGTTGTGGCAGGGCAGCGCACACGTCCCCCACCACCCTTTGCAGCAGTCTGACAGATGTAATGTTGGCACTCCGCCTCAGTGTATCCAGTGATGTGGTCGACATCTTCATAAGATGACCAAGCTTGGTACAGCGTGCCTCCCGCAAACAAGTCCGCAGACTGACCGACTGCAGCACCTCAGCGTCGATGAATCAATTGAAAAACAGTGGTTCCTCGAACAGCCACATGCCCGGTGTCTCGTCATGGAAGCGGGCTACGGTGAAGACTCGCCATGCATGCAAGACGGACGTGTAAAAAGCAGATAGTCCAGTAAGATCCACCTCCCCAGATGTCACGAGGAAGAGCTGCTTACCATAGCCCAAGCGACCAACTCTCCTCAGGAGCAGTTTAGCAGTGTCCATCCAGCAGGGTCCGCATCCGTAAAGGAGGCGTTGTGCAGTTCGAAGCCTGAAGAAGGCGATCTTGGAGTGTATGTCCACCAGGCCCTGTCCCCCCTCGGCCACAGGCAGGTAGAGAACAGGCGCACGGACCCAGTGCCGACCAGACCAAAAGAAGTCCACGATGATCTTCTGAACCTCCTCCACCAGGCTCCTGGGCGGTGTCAAAGCCACAAGCCTATGCCAAAGAGCCGAGGTGACCAGATTATTGGTGACCAGAACCCTGCCCCTATATGACAGCTGTGGTAGCAACCATTTCCATTTTGAAAAGCGAGCACACACCTTGTCCTTAACACCCTCCCAGTTCTTTCGTTGAAAAGCCTCCGAACCCAGAAAAACCCCCAACACTTTGAGACCAGCCGTCCCCCACTGAAGACCGCCAGGTAGGCGAGGGACGTCTTGACGCGACCACTGGCCCACCAATAGACCCTCACTCTTGGCCCGATTCACCCGTGCAGAAGATGCCCTTTCATAAACTGACAAAGTGTCCACCAGACGCTGCACATCCCCGTGGGAGGTGATGAAAACGTTGACGTCGTCCGCATAAGCAGACAAGACGATTGGGCGGCAACAGCTTGATGGCCCTGGCAGAACCAGACCACCCAGCCGAGTGCACAACCTGCACAGCAAAGGCTCAATAGCCAAGCTGTACAGCTGACCCGAGAGTGGACACCCCTGGCGTATTCCCCGGTGTACAGGGATTGGCTGACTCAGGCCTGCCCCCATCTTTACCAAACACTCAGCTCCAGTATATAGCAGATTGACCCACCTCAAAAACATATTGCCAAAACCAAACCCCCTCAGGGTGGAAAACAAATAGGAATGGTCAACCCTATCAAAAGCCTTTTCTTGGTCCAAAGACACAATCCCGAACTGTAAGTCATGACATTTACTGAGCTGGAGAACGTCACGTATGAGGAAAACATTGTCCATAATGTTTCGGTCAGGAACACAATATGTTTGATCCTTATCTACGATCAAACCCAAGACAGTGTTCAGTCTGTTTGCCAGGGCTTTAGAAAGCACCTTGTAGTCCGTGCAAAGAAGAGCCACGGGCCTCCAGTTTTTCAGCAGGGCCAAGTCCCCCTGCTTAGGCAACAGAGACAGCACTGCACGACGGCAGGAGACAGGTAATGTTCCCTTTCTGTAACAGGCAGTCAGAACGTCATAGAAGTCTGATCCAATAATATTCCAAAAATGCTTAAAAAATTCTGAAGAAAGGCCATCAAGCCCACGTGCGCGTCCCAGAGCCATCTGATTAACAGCCACAGTTAACTCATCCAAAGTCAGGGCACAGTCCAGAGCGGCCCTGTCCTCCGGGCCGAGCACCGGAAGGGCTTCGAAGAGCTGATTTTGAGATTCTTTGCAACACGTTCCCGCAGCAAACAGGACCCCGTAGTAATCCACTGCATGGAGCCGCATCTCGGATGGGTTCATAGTCAGTCGACCATCTGGGAGCGTCAAGCAAGCCATCAACTTCTTTTTCGCAGTAGACTTCTCCAAATTGAAGAAGAAGGACGTTGGTGCATCCATGTCCTGCAGGCGAGTGAAGCGTGACCTCACTAGCGCCCCCTCCACTCTTTCCTGCATGAATGTGCGCAGGGCCGATCTCTTCTCCTGCAGCAAAGGACCAGCGGTAGAATCCTGACCCGTAATCAAGCTGGCCTCCAGCCTCTTGACAGCGTCCTCAAGTTCACTGACCTTGGCCTTGATGATGGCAGTTGAGTTCGCAGCGTACCATTGACAAAAAAGGCGAATTTGCACTTTGCCAACATCCCACCACTGTTCGAGGGAACTAAAACGAGCCTTTGTGGTCCTCCAGTGTTCCCAGAAGCACACAAAATACTGACAAAAGGCGTTGTCCTGAAGGAGCTTGTTATTGAAGTGCCAATAAGATTTTGCCCATTTCCCTGGTGAGTTCAGTAACACCGCAGTAGCCAGGTGATGATCCGTGAAACCGACGGGACTTATGTTACTGTGAAGGAGTCCGGGGCTAAAGGTTCTAGAAACATATATCCTGTCTAATCTAGCAGCACTGACAACACCGTCAATGACCCTGACCCAGGTATACTGTCTCGCGTGTGCATTTTTAGACCTCCACGTGTCCACTAAGTCGAACTGCACAGTGAAATTTTCCAAGATTCTAGAAGACTGCAGATGGGGTTCTGCATTAGTGCGATCTACAGTGAAGTCCAAGGTACAGTTGAAATCACCAGCAACAACAAGTTGTTCTTGGTGATAGCGCTGCAATTCAGTAGTCAGTATATTGAAAAAGGCAACCCTTTCAGCACCGTGGTTTGGCGCGTAAACATTTACCAGGCAAAACACGGAATCCCCTATTTCGGCCCTAACAAGAAGCAGCCTGCCCCTCACTATCTCCACCACCAATAAAACTTGTGCATTTGCTGATTCCCCAAACAAAATGGCCACTCCTGCACTAAGATTGGTACCGTGACTGAGTGAAAAAGGGCCTTTCCACCACAAGCCCCAGTCGACTTCATCTGCCGAAGTGGTATGAGTTTCCTGCAAAAACAAAACGTTGAGACCTTTTCGTCTGAACAGGTCACTAATGAATCCCCTCTTATGATTACCCCTCCCACCATTGATGTTTAAGGACCCTAATTTTATTTTCTGCATGAGGTGATAGATGTGAGGAGCACTGTGCTGTTGCCATGGAAATCATTCCATCTTTGCGCGCTTGGCCTTTTGTCCCCCTGCTGATTTACGCAGGGCTGTGAAGTGCTTCTTCAGGCGGAAGCGTTTTCTTTCATCCAGGAGGTCAACACCAACCTGCTTCTTCAGTACATTAACAGACCGAATAAATTTGTCAGTGTCACTGAAGTAATCAGCGACGTTAACGGCCCTGTTATTATAGGTTTCATCCAGGAAAGCATTTATTTCTTCTAGTGAATACAAATCCGCATTGGTATTGCAAGTTGCCCCAATAGACTCATTTTTAGCAGACACAGCGTCAGATTCACACTCCATTACCTCGTCAGCACAACTCTGCTAACTGTTAGATTCAGCTGGCACGGCAGCTGGTGCAGCTGATCCTTCATCAGCCATGTGTTCCGGGGCGGTGCCCATATCAGGCGACCGGCGTTGTTCCGCCTGCTGCTCTGAAGTGGCAGCAGGCTGTGGAAGCACCGCCGCTGATGTCACACAGCGCGATGCTGAGTCCACGTCATTGACTGTTTGGGCGCCATCACCAGCAACGCCCCCAGCTGCAGGCCGCACTGCGGGCGCCACAGGCAAACTGTCCACAGACACAGCGGCAGGCTCCGGAGCAGGAGTGGCGGAAGGCCCCGCAACGTCGTCCGCAGCAGCGGCGGGTGTGGAGGCCTTGCTGGCAGGCTGTGCGGCCCCGCCGGGCTCTGCCACGGCGGAAGCCCCCGCAACACCGTCCGCAGCAGCGTCGTGAGCGGAAGCCGCACCGGCAGCCTCAGCTGCGGCTCCACCAGAGCCCCCCGCCGGGCGCCTGTGCGGGCAGGCGAAACGTTTATGGCCCACGTCCCAACATTCAAAACACTTCATCTGTCCCGAGCTCGCATACATCATATAGTAGCCATCCCCGTGTTTGACCCGGAAGAACACTTCCAGAGTTTGTGTGGGCGAGTCTAGAAACATGAACACCTGTCACCTGAGTGATTTCACATGTTTTAACTCGGCTTCCCTGATTCCCAAACTCGCGTGTCTAAACGGGCCTGCAAACTTCCCGAATCTGCGGAGCTCCGTCGCCAACTGCTCGTCAGTGATGAAAGGTGGAACACCCGAGACGGTGATAAGCGTTGATGGAACTGATAAGGGGGACACCTGTACAGATATGTCCCCGATTACAATACCGCTCACAACCAGAGCATGGACATTCTCCTCAGCAGCCAGAAACACAACTACAGCTCTATTTATCCTGGACGCATAGCGGTTCGCATCATGGCCCACCTGGGCACCCACAGCCATAAGGACCCCTTTCACAGTAACAGTGGCGTCCGGGGGAACAATCCGCACCCCCTGGTGGATAGATGGAGGTGGCATTTCCAAGGTCGCCATCCTCCTCCCCAAAAAACAAAAGTTTATTATGCGGGCAGTGATGGAAAAACGAAAAAAAAAAGTCCAAAAGACCACGGAGTTCCCTATTTCCGTCCTCCTCCTTCAGCCGGTGGATATAGAAGAAGAAGAAGAAGAAGAGTTTTGAGTTTTAAAAAAATGGCTTTATTGTACAATTCAAAAATGTAAGAACACCAATATCACGCCCCCAAGTGTGTCACATCTCAAAAGTGCAAACATAACTCACCCCCCTCTCCCACAGAACACAAAACATTCCCCACAGCCCATCTATTGGCGAATGCCTCCAAATTGTCCACCTGTGGCACATATGTTGGGTACATATTTTCCACAAATGTATTGCTGTATGTTTATTGTGTGCTTCACGTCTCGAGGGACAAAAGGACTGAGTCTGCAGGAGATATCGAGAAGGTGTGAGATTTGGCCTTTGTCTCAGAGAGAAGCCCTGGAGGGACTTCCGGGCCATCGGAGGCTAAGAGACAATGGTGGAAGATCAAAAGGGTTACAGCGTGACTGGGATTAAGTACCATGTGACTGTATGTTTGCTTAGACACCATGTGACTTGAGTTTCCATGTTCCGGAGTATAAAAGAGCGATGTGATATTGATCTGTCTCTTTTTTCTTGCTTGGAGATTGTTAGAGAATGTGTTCTGTTAATAAAGCTGAACCTGAGAAATAAACTCAGCCTCATCCTTGAGCACATCCTCTACACACCATTTGATAGTAAGAGAACTCCACCTGGAGTCTGACTTTCAACAAGGCCTTGAAAGCAGACACAAGATCCACATTGCCAGCGTTGGTGGCCTGATTTTTCCTTGTCAGCCAGATGGCAAGTTTAGCAGTACCAGATAGGAAGTTCATCAAAGTGTGCGCAGACTTCTTTGCCACTTTATACTTTGGACCGTAAATGAACAAACCAAAAGAGAAACATTCACCCAAAGCCCGAAACCACACTTTCAAAAGATCAAAAAGCCCAGATAAACGAAAACATTGAACAAACAAGTGCTCCAGGGTCTCAACTTGGGAGCAAAACAAACATTCCTCCCCCACAGTTGGATCCAGGTGTGCTCTGTATTTATTCATAGCTATTGCCCCATGAACAATCCTCCACTGGAGATCTGCCGTCCGTTTCTCAATAGGGAGCTTGTACATGCACCGCCAGCTGCCTTTCGGGGAGACCTCTGGCCCCAAAAACCCCGCCCACTTCGACTCCTTCACGTCCATCAGAGAGCACAGATTCAGAACTTTCACACAGATGTGATACACCGTCTTCGTCCCCACAAACTAGAACTTGCCCAGACGAGGATTTCTGAAGGCCAGCAGGTGATCCTCTCCCCCCTGTCACGCCCCCACAGCTGGACTTATGGAAAGGGCAGGAAAGTTGGACACAGCGTCGTCATCCCATTGAGTGGAAAGGGTATGGCTTTCCGCAAACGCTCGGAGCGGTCGTGGCAGGGCGGCGCACACTTCCCCCACCACCCTCTGCAGCAGTCTGACAGATGTAATGTTGGCACTCCGCCTCAGCGTTTCCATCGATGTGGTCGACATCTTCATAAGATGACCAAGCTTGGTACAGCGTGCCTCTCGTAAACAAGTTCGCAGACTGACCGACTGCAGCACCTGAGTGTCGATGAATTGATTGAAAAACAGTGGTTCCTCGAACAGCCACATGCCCAGTGTCTCGTCAGGGAAGCGGGCTACGGCGAAGACTTGCCATGCATGCAAGATGGATGTGTAAAAAGCAGAAAGTCCAGTAAGGTCCACTTCCCCAGATGTCACGAGGAAGAGCTGCTTATCATAGCCCAAGCGGCCAACTCTCCTCAGGAGCAGTTTTGCAGTGTCCATCCAGCAGGGGCCATATCCGTAAAGGAGGCGTTGTGCGGTCTGAAGCCTAAAACAGGCAATCTTGGAGTGTATGTCCACCAGGCCCTGTCCTCCCTCAGCAACAGGCAGGTAGAGAACAGCCGCACGGACCCAATGTCGACCAGACCAAAAGAAAACCATGATGATCTTCTGAACCTCCTCCACCAGGCTCCTGGGCAGTGTCAAAGCAACAAGCCTATGCCAAAGAGCTGAAGCGACCAGATTAGTGGTGACCAGAACCCTGACCCTATATGACAGCTGTGGCAGCAACCATTTCCATTTAGAAAGGTGAGCACACACCTTGTCCTTAACACCCTCCCAGTTTTTGCATTCAAATTCCTCAGAGCCCAGAAAAAACCCCAACACTTTGAGACCGGCTTTCCCCCACTGAAGACCTCCGGGTAGCCGAGGAATGTCCTGATGTGACCACTGGCCCACCAATAGACCCTCACTCTTGGCCCAATTCACCCGTGCAGAAGATGCCCTTTCATAAATAGATAAAGTGTCCACCAGACGCTGTACATCCCTGTGGGATGTGATGAAAACACTGATGTCGTCCGCGTAAGCAGACAAGATGATTGGGCGGCAACTGCTGGAGGGCCCCGGCAGAACCAGACCACCCAGCTGAGTGCGCAACCTGCACAGCAAAGGCTCAATAGCCAAGCTGTACAGTTGACCTGAGATTGGACAACCCTGCCTTATTCCCCGGTGTACAGGGATTGGCCGACTCAGCCCTGCTCCCATCTTTACCAAACACTCAGCTCCAGTATATAACAGAATGACCCACCTCAAAAACATATTGCCAAAACCGAACCCCTTCAGTGTGGAAAACAAATAGGAATGGTCAACCCTATCAAATGCTTTTTCTTGGTCCAAAGACATAATACCGAACTGTAAGTCATAACATTTACTGAGCTGGAGAACGTCACGTATGAGAAAAATATTGTCCATAATGGTCCGGTCAGGAATACAATATGTTTGATCTCTATCTACGATCAAATCCAATACATTGTTCAGTCTATTTGACAGAGCTTTCTAAAGCACCTTGTAGTCCGTGCAAAGAAGAGCCACGGGCCTCCAGTTTTTCAGCAAGGCCAAGTCCCCCTGCTTAGGCAGCAGAGATAGCACTGCACGGCGGCAGGAGACAGGTAAGGTTCCCTTTCTGTAACAGGCAGTCAGAACGTCATAGAAGTCTGATGCAATAATATTCCAAAAACACTTAAATCAAAAGAAAGACCATCAAGTCCAGGTGCGCGTCCCAGAGCCATCTGATTAACAGCCACAGTTAACTCATCCAAAGTCAGGGCACAGTCCAGAGCGGCCCTGTCCTTCGGGCTGAGCACCGGAAGACCTTCGAAGAGCTGGTTTTGAGATTCCATGCAACACAGTCCCGCACCAAACAGGGCCCCGTAATAATCCACTGCATGGCACCGCATCTCGGATGGATTTGTAGTCATTTGACCATCTGAGAGCGTCAAGCAATCAACTTCTTTTTCGCAGCAGACTTCTCCAGATTGAAGAAGAAGGACGTTGGGGCATCCATGTCCTGCAGGCGAGTGAACCGTGACCTCACAAGTGCCCCCTTCACTCTTTCCTGCATGAATGTGCGCAGGGCCGATCTCTTCTCCAGCAGCAAAGGACCTGCGGTAGAATCCTGATCCATAACCAAACTGTCCTCCAGCCTCTTGACAGTGTCCTCAAGTCCACCGACCTTGGCCTTGATGATGGAAGTGGAGTTCGCAGTGTACTGTTGACAAAAAATGCGAATTTGCACTTTGCCAACCTCCCACCACTGTTCCAGGGAACTGTTCCTCCAGTGTTCCCAGAAACACATAAAATATTGACAAAAGGTGTTGTCCTGAAGGAGCTTGTTATTGAAGTGCCAATAAGATTTAGTCCCCTCCCCTGGTGAGGTAATTAACACCGCAGTGGCCAGGTGATGATCTGTGAAACCGACGGGACTTATGTTACTGTGGAGGATTCCAGGGCCAAAGTTTTGAGAAACATATATCCTGTCTAATCTAGCAGCACTGACAACACCATCAGTGACTCTGACCCAGGTATACTGTCTAGCGTTTGCATGTTTAGACCTCCACATGTCCAATAAGTCGAACTGTACAGTGAGATTTTTTAAGAGTCGAGAAGACTGCAGATGGGGTTCTGCATTAGTGCGATCCAGAGTGAAGTCCAAGGTACAGTTGAAATCACCAGCAACAATAAGTTGGTCTTGGTGATAGCTCTACAATTCATTTGTCAGTGTATTGAAAAAGGCAACCCTTTCAGAACTGTGGTTAGGAACGTAAACGTTGACCAGGCAAAACACGGAATTCCCTATTTCGGCCCTAACAAGAAGCAGCCTGCCCCTCACTATCTCCACCACCGATAAAACTGTTGCATTTGCTGATTCCCCAAACAAAATGGCCACTCCTGCACTAAGATTGGTACCGTGACTGAGTGAACAAGGGCCCTTCCACCACAAGCCCCAGTCCACTTCATCTGCCGAAGTGGTATGAGTTTCCTGCAAAAACAAAATGTTGAGATTTTTCCGTCGGAACAGGTCAGAAGAAGAAGAAGAAGAAGAAGCCAGAGAGGCAGGAATGGTCAGAAACACAACACCTTCTCCCCCCCCCCCCTCAAAAAAAAAGAAGTCCAACCCAAAAGGAAGCACAGCCACCGAGAAATCCCACACAAACACAAGACCACGCCACCACAAGGAACCCCCGCACTTACAAATGCAAAAAGATGACAACACACTGATAGTCAAAAGTTTGTCGTTTTAACTATCAATGTGTCATCATCTATTTGCATTTGTGAACACAAAAACTCTCCGCAGCAGCACCATCCCGCATCCGTGTGGGACACCCCGATGGCCGCGCCTCCCACCGAACCGACCCCCCCCCCCCCGAGGAAGGCCCGCCGCGTCCCCGACCACCCCCACCCCTCCAACCCTCCCCAGAGCTTCCGCATACGAGATTTTCTTACTTATTCTGATTTCCTGGGCTTGTCTAGCTTCCCTCTGCACAACACATCCTCCATATGCATCACTGTGCTCACCCCTGCTGTTGCAACACCTTACTTTGGTGTCCTTTTTACATTTACCATATTCGTGCTCCCCTCCACATCTAGCATATCTTAACTTTCCCTTACATTGCTAAGCAGTGTGACCCATCCTTTGACATTTGTAGCACCTGAGTGGCTTTGGGACATATTCTCTGACACTGTAATACAGGTATCCTCATCATCATCATCATCATAGCAGTCTGTTGGGGGCAACAATGACTGTTTCATTTAGGTCTGATCAGATTCCTCCATGTAGCTCTGTCCTTCACCTTCCGCTGCCAGGAACTCCTGACTTCGCTGGGAAATAAAACAGACGAGCTTACAGCGCTGGTCAGGACGCAAAAGGAGTATCGTGAGTGTAGTTTCATGTGTTTTACGGAGACGTGGTTACAATCACAGATCCCAGATGTAAACATAGCGATACCTGGCTTCAGGACTATATGGGGGGACAGAGACGTGATAAGCAGCAGGAAAAAGAGAGGAGGAGGAGTGGCACTTCTTGTTAATGAACAATGGTGTCATCCCAGGCACGTTTATGTGAAGGAAAAGTGCTGCAGCCCGGACATTGAACTGCTGGCTGTCAGTATGAGACCTTATTATATGCTGCGAGAAATGACGTGCACTTTAATTGTTATTGTCTACGTCCCTCCGTCAGCTGATGCAGCGGTGGCCTGTGACATCATCAGCTCCACTGCGGCCACATTACTGGAGAAGCACCCGGATGCATTCATGGCCATCACAGGTGATTTTAACCATGTCTCAGTGGGAAAAACACTACCAAACTTTCACCAGTTTGTTGACTGTCCCACCAGAGAGAACAAAACACTGGAGTCACTGTATGCCAATGTCAGGGATGCATATAGTGCAACAGCTCTACCCCCCATTGGCAAGTCAGATCACTGCATGGCCATGTTAACACCCAAGTACGTTCCCCTTGTGCAAAGGCAGCCTGCTTATACACGGACTGTGAGGAGGTGGACACAGGAGGCTGCTGATGCACTGCAGGACTGCTTCGAGACGACGGACTGGAGCGTACTCTGCAAACCACATGGGGTGGACATAGACAATATGACCGACTGCATCACAGAATACATTAGATTCTGTGAAGACATGACCATGCCAGCTCACACTGTACACTGCTTCTCCATCAACAGACCATGGGTCACCAGTGACCTGAAAGCACTTCTGAACAAAAAGAAGAGAGCTTTTAGGGCTGGAGACAAGGAGAAGCTGAGGGGAGTGCAGCATGAGCTGAGAGAGATGCTGAGGAGGTGCAAGGACAATTATAGGAGGAAGTTGGAAGATAAACTCAGGCAAAATAACACTAAAGATGTGTGGGAGGGAATGAAACAAATAACTGGGTACAAGGGGAGAGTCGGGCAGCCATCTGGGAGCCAGGAGAGAGCTGAGGAACTGAATCTGTTTTTTTATTAGGTTCAACTCACAGTCTGTCACCCGAGCAACACAACCAGACCCCCATGCACCCCTCCCCACCCACGCTCCCGTGCAGAACCTCTCTCCATCTCCCCCCTCCTCCTCTTCAGGGGGCACCAGGACCCTCCCTCTCTTCACGGTGACTACAGATCAGGTGGAGAAACAGCTGGAGAGACTCCGTCAGCGGAAGGCTTCGGGCCCGGATGGCATCTCCGCTAGGATCCTGAGGACCTGTGCCAACCAACTAGCTCCAGTACTGAAACACCTGTACAACCTGAGCCTGAGTCTGGAGAGAGTACCGGTGCTGTGGAAGACATCCTGCCTGGTTCCTGTCCCCAAGAAGTCATCTCCATCGGATCTGAATGACTACCGACCAGTTGCCCTCACATCTTTTTTTATTTATCTTTTGTTCATATAAAAGACAAAAAATAAAATAGAAAGATGTCTTTACCTTCTTTACATGTTTCAACTGCACTGCAGCCTTCGTCAGAACGACATCTTTCTATTTTATTTTTTGGCTTTTATATGAACAAAAGATAACTAATTAAAAGAAGACAAAATGAACCTATTTGACGTGCCCTCACATCTCATGTGATGAAGGTCCTGGAGAGACTGGTCTTAGCCCACCTGAGGCCACAGGTGGAGACGTGGCTGGACCCTCTGCAGTTTGCATATCAGCCCCATTTAGGAGTTGAAGATGCTGTCATCTACCTGCTGCAACGAGCCCATCTGCACCTGGATGGTGGAGGAGATACAGTGAGAATCACTTTTTTTGATTTCTCCAGTGCCTTTAACACCATCCAGCCATTGCTGCTGGGCGAGAAGCTGCGGGTGATGGGGGTTGATAGCTCTGTGATCTCCTGGATTACCGACTACCTGACAGGCAGACCACAGTTTGTCAGGCTGGGCAGTGTCTTGTCTGGAGTGGTGGCTAGTGATACGGGAGCGCCACAGGGGACTGTGCTCTCTCCATTTCTTTTTACCTTATACACCACGGACTTTCAGTACAACACTGAGTCATGTCACCTGCAAAAATTCTCTGAGGACTCAGCTGTTGTGGGGTGTATAAGAGGAGGAGAGGAGGGGGAGTACAGGGCACTGGTAGACAGATTTGTGGAGTGGACGGAACAGAATCACCTGAGGTTGAATGTCAGCAAGACCAGGGAGATGGTGATTAACTTCAGGAAGAGGAAGGCTCCTTCTCAGCCACTGCAGATTAGGGGGGAGGATGTGGGAGTGGTTGAAGACTACAAATATCTGGGTGTCAGGATCAGCAGCGGGTTGGACTGGAGATCCAACACCTGCTGATTTTTTCCAGAGTTATCCTTGCTGCTGCTCTATAAATCATGCATCCATAGTCTGTAGTCAATTGCATTAGTGCTCTGTAAATGTCAATTAATGCCTGTTTATCTGCACCCTATTCGTGTCCAGCTACAGCTTTTATGAGATTAATGACTTTTTTACACTTTGTCTCCAGATTTTCAACATGAACTCTCCATGTGTATGCACAATCAAACCACAATCCTAGATATTTGAACTTGCTCACTTTCTCTATTGGTTGATTATGTAATGCTAATGGTTCTGTAGCAGTTCTGTGTTTTTTTGTGAAAATCATATAGCAGGTTTTACTGTTTGAAAATTTAAATTCCCACTCATATGACCACTTTTCCACTTTCTCCATTGCTTTCCTGATGTTTTTGAACACAAATTTCTCATTTCTTCCCCTCGTCCATATGGCTCCATCATCTGCATATAGTGCTGTTTTGATGAATCCTTCTCAATCCTCAAACTTGCCATTAATCATTATGTTGAATAAAACAGGGCTTATCACACTCCCCTGAGGAACACCATTTTCAGTTTCAAAGTCATTAGAAACTTCTGATCCTACTTTAACCGTAATTGTCCTGTATGTTAAAAAATCCATTATCCAATTATACAGCCTACCACCAATGCCCATTTTATTCAATTTGATAAGAAGTCCATCCCTCCACAGTGAGTCATAAGCCTTTTCAATATCCAGATAAACTATAACCATTACTTCTTTTGAGAGTCTTTTCAATATTATTACTTACCCTAACTAGAACATCCACTGTGGATCTTCCTCTTCAAAAACCATTCTGATAGTTGTTTATTAATCGTCTTTGCTCTAGTACATATGAGAGTCTGTAAACTAACACCTTTTCCATCCATTTCCCTAAGTGTGACGTTAATGCTATTGGCCTGTAGTTGCCTGGATGAGCTGGATCTTTCCCTGGCTTATTAAATGGTAAAATTACAGCCTTTTTCCACCCACCTGGGATAACCCCCTCCTTCCATATACTGTTAAACAATTTCAGCACCAGTTCCATTGATTGCATAGGCAACTGCCGGAACATAGCATAGCTTAACTGATCATATCCTAGAGCTGTGTATCTACTATCTTGCAAAGCTCTCTTAAGCTCTGACATTGTGAGCTTGAGGTTGAACGCAGTCATAACTTCTTTCACTTCCTTTTTTAAGTTTGCATTTCTCTGAGTTTATGTTTCCTTTGCCGTCTATGACTCTCACCAAGATGTTCTCCTATATGCACTGCAGCAAATGCTCTACCTAGGACTTCTGCCTTTTCTTTGTCTGATACAGCCATCTTGTCCCCATTCACTAGAGCTGGGACTTAACTGATACCCTTTTCCCACTCATTTTTTTAAACATACCCCAGACATTACCTAGTTCTGCTTTCCTACCAAGGGTGGAACAAACTTCTCTCCATGTTGACCTTTTCATGTTTTTAATAATCCTCCGAGGTAGTGCCCTTTTCTTTTCATAATCTATTAAATTTTCACTATTCATATTCTTCCTCAGCTCTCTGAATGCCTTGTTTCGCTCTTTTACTGCAATACTACATTCCTCATTCCACCAGGGTACAGCCGTCTTCCTGCCTGGAGTTGTTTTCTTAGGTACACTTGCTATTGCAGCATTCAGAATATGATTGGTTACCTGACTTGAACACTCTTCTATGCCACCTTCTAATGTTACCAAATGACATGACTGTACACAGTATTGCCTAATTTTTTCCCCAATCTGCCTTGTCAAGACACCATCTTGTAAAACATCTTCCCTCTTGTATACATACTTCAGTTTTAATGACTGTAAGCATTGGGAAGTGATCAATTCCCATAGTTGTACTGTTCATAACTGTCCATTCACAGGTACTCACTAAAGAATCAGATACCAGAGTCAGGTCAATACATGGTGGTGTGCCCCTATGCACATCCACCCTGGTACCTTCACCACTGTTGAGACAAATTAATGATCTTTCATCTCACATTTCTTCCACATCATTTCCATTGTTATCTGTATGTGTGCTTCCCCACAAGCTATTATGGGCATTAAAGTCTCCACACCATACCTCTTCCATATGCCCTTCCTCTGCCACAACACTGAAAATATCTGCTGTTAACTTCCTACATGGGTTGTAATAATTAATCAGCTTAATATTTCCTTGTCCATTTGGCCTACGTATTTCAATAATATTACACTCTGTATCATCAGGGGAGGGAATCACCCTATATGCCAGGCCATCTTTAATGAAAGTGGCACATCCTCCTCCATTTACCCTGTTAATTCTATCCTGTCTGATTAAACTATATCTTGGAATAACAAAATCTAAGTGAGGTTAAAGCCATGTCTCCTGTACACACACTACCTCTGGAGCAACTTGTAGTTCGTAAAGATACTTCTTGAGTTCTTGTCCGTTTGCTATAAGACTCCTTGCATTCCACTGTAGTATGTGTAGTACCATAATTCAGATATTAAGTTTCAACATGTGCATGCTCCCCAGTTTCAGCTGTCAGTAAAACATGTATCTGGTCGGCTTTGATATCTTTCACCTCCAGGAATGTTCCTGCTGCTTCCACAATGGTTTTGATTCTGTCACTTTTCTTCTTTAGTTGTGCTGCAACATTAATGGTGTGGCAGATAAAAGCTACAAAGTTTGTCCTCTTAACTATCAATGTGTCCTCACCCATTTTGCATTTGTGAACACACAACACCAGCGGCATGATCTTGTGTTTGTGTGAGATTTGTTGATGGCTGTGCTTCCCTTTGTACTGAACTTCTTTGAGGAAGGCCTATTGTGTTTCTGACCATTCCTGCCTCTCTGTCTTTAGAGCTTCTGCATACGAGATTTTCTTAGTTATTCTGATTTCCTGGGTTTGTCTAGCTTCCCTCTGCACAACACATCCTCCATATGCAGCACTGTGCTCACCCGCTCTGTTGCAACACCTTACTTTGGCGCCCTTGTCACATTTACCATATCCGTGCTCCCCTCCACATCTAGCATATCTTAGCTTTCCCTTACATTGATGAACAGTGTGACCCATCTGTTGACATTTGTAGCACTTGAGTGGCTTTGGGACGTATTCTCTGACACGGTAATGCAGGTATCCTATTTGGACTGATTTAGGGAGTGTTTCCTCAAACTGAATCATTACAGACAGTGTGTCCTTCAGTGCACCTTCTCTTTTACTCTTTAGCCTTTTTACATCCTTCACCTTTCCTCCTTGGATCTCGTTTTTCACTTCTTCCATAGACATACTCAAAGGGACACCAGATATAACTCCCCTCAAGTTTGCTGTTGTGCCAGGAACATGCGTCTTCATTTGTTCTCCATTTAGACATGCCATTGCCAGTATTTTCTCTTGCTGTTGTTTACTTGATGCATGAATTAACAGCCGGCTATTATTCAAGAACTCTGCAAACTTAACTCTCCCAATTTTTTTCTCAATTGCTTTTGTTAGCTTAACAGGGTGATAGTGCCCCCACTCTGATTGAACTCGATGACAACCTTCCACTCATTCCCTACATCATCAAGCTGCCATTCATGTTGGCTAGTTCGTGTTTTCTTAGCATTGTTACTTCCTCCCGTGTCACTCTCATCTGACCTGTTTCTAGCTCTTGGTGCCCCCCTAGCTGCTCTTTTCCGCTTCCCAGACCTGGTTACTATCCACTCCATCTCATTTTTATCGAGCCCATCAGTGCCAGATGCCATAATGTTACAGTCAGAGTACAGTTTATGCTATCCGCCACAAACAAATCACTCCTAACACCAACCGAACACAGACAGAAATGCCGTCTCAACCTTCCACCTGTCGAAGTCCATCCGCTGCCCCAATGGTCCAACTCCGTCTTCTTCCACCTGTGGCTGTCTGGACAACTCCTTATGTGTGAAAAAATTATCCATCCTTGGACTGTGTCCTGGCCAGGCGGAAGGAAAAGAAGAAGACCATGGAGAAGATTGATGGATGTAGTGAAGGAGGACATG
Organism: Pholidichthys leucotaenia; assembly: GCA_020510985.1. Taxonomy (NCBI): domain Eukaryota; kingdom Metazoa; phylum Chordata; class Actinopteri; order Cichliformes; family Pholidichthyidae; genus Pholidichthys; species Pholidichthys leucotaenia. The sequence continues at coordinate 68,085,447 of CM035849.1, read as the reverse complement.
GAGAGGGTTGGTGTTACAGAGGAAGATGCAAGGGATAGGGTGAGATGGAGGCAGATGATCTGCTGTAGCGACCCCTAAAGGGAGCAGCCAAAAGAAAAAGAAGAAACACAAGACTTAAAGGGGTCATTAACCCCTTGCACTCTGGTCAATTTTCCTAAAAATGCCAAAAAATAATGTGCCCAAAGTAAATCGAAAGCTGTTCTTCAACCCTTTGAAGCATCTTCATGGGGTTGGTCTCATTTAAAAGAAAACACTTTGAATTTTTTGGCAAAAAAAAAAGATCTCTCTAAGTGCTCCGGCCACTGAGTTACAGTCATCGAAACATAGTGAACTTGAAGAAAATAAATTTGGCCTGGGTGTTTTTTTGGATACAAATGCTTGCAAATAATACACAGCTTCAGATCCGGGCTGGAAAATGCAACAGAAATGTAGAACCAAGTGTTATCCAGCTGAGGTCCAAATTTTGTAACAATACCACAAAAAATGAATATTTTACACAGCTTTATACTCAGGCTGTTCCCAGGCGTTTTGGAACTGTGCCAAATTGTGCCAAATGGCACAGTTTGGAAAAACGTCTGTAACTTTTGAATGATTCAACATAGAAGCTTCATCTTGGGCTCAAATGAAAGGTCACATTCAGGGCTGTGTCTGTGTGTGTGTGTGTGGGGGGGGTTGTCCCCCCACCCCCCCGCTACAGAGGACGAAGATCCGCCCTCGCTACATGACGGATTACACTCGGATAAGGCATGTTTCCACAGCAGCGCTGTCATCGTGGCTTCCCCCCCCCCTTGCTACTGTGTGTGTGTGTGTGTGTGGGGGCCCCCTTCCCTCGCTACAGCGGACGGAGATCGGCCATCGCTACATGACGGATTACACTCGGATAAGGCATGTTTCCACAGCAGCGCTGTCACCACGGCTCCCCCCCCCCCCCGCCGCTACAGAATCGTAGAGGCGGGGGGGGGGGTGTTCACGGTCCGGAGGCGGCGAAGAACCGTGTAACGCGGCGCACGCACTTCAGACATCGTGCGCCGCACAGTTGTAATTTACTGATCGGTCAAAAGTCATTTTTGATTACAATTTTCAGGGATAAAAAATAATTTGGCTTATAACACCTTACCTCTTCACAGCCACATTGTCCTGGCCAACTTCTCTTCCTCATTGTCAGACGAACCGATGCTGGTCCGCTCGTGGTTCTGGTCTCGCGACCTGGTCAAAACATAATTCCATGATTGCGGTTTTGGCAAATGATTTACGACCTTCATCGTCGGCCTCCGTCGGTCTATGATGACCATATAAGAGAATCCTAAACACTCTGCTGGAATTAAAAAAAATAAATAAATAAACCACTGCCTGTGGCTGCTGAAGCAGTCTCTCTTCACCCAGCCTTTGTAGACAAAACAGCTCAGCGAACTTCTGTGCTTCAATTGGCTCTCTGCGTTGGTAGGCGGGTCCTTCTTGCCAAGTTTTCAGTCATTGGTTCTTCAAGGTTTCAGAAACCCAATTCAAGGCTCTTATTAGTCGAATGAGAGGTCAATCAGATGATCTAATCTGTTCGCGGCTGTGTCTGCAGTGGAAGAACGAATATGCAGCTCCCGCAGCTCCATCGTGCATCCAAGAGCGCACGAGGGCGCACGAGAGCACACGAGAGCGCCCTCGTGCGCTCTGGGACGCAGAGACTTGCCCGTCCGCGGTACAACGGAGTGCAAGAGGTTAACTGGTTGCCAACCGCCAATCAAATCTAGAAGAAGAAGAAAATTTGTTTTTGTGTGTTTCAACCTTCAGAAATGCTTCTGTTGGCTATGTTATTATCAGTGTTGGGAGGTCCACTACTTTTGCAGTCACGGGCTGTGTAACGAAATTACTGTTTAAAAATTCAGTAATGCGCTACAGTTACTGAAATCTGATCAGATGGGTTACTCATTTTATTAATACTCGTGCATACCTGTGCATGCCCGTAGAAACCAAGTAGAAGCAAGTATTTCTGCATGCCCATAGAAAGCAGGTGAAAGCAAGGGTGTAAGCAAGCACGTCAGCACTCATTCAGTGGTGCCTGCCTTTGATCTTGGATGATGTCATAGCGAGTCCTATGATCTTTGGTGATGTCATCACACATGCCCGTTCATACCCGTGCATGCCCGTAGAAACCAATGTAGCATCATCTTGCTTTGACTCATCAATAAAATTATTCTTCATCTTAAAGACATTGTTTCACCCAGGAAAAGGCCAGTCAAGAACTGCTTTTTCATCTCAGGACCACAGCTGAACCAACATTCCTTTGTTGAGCAAAGCTAAGGAATGCTCTCAATCTATTAACCCACATCATAAATAACTTGGGGACTTCCTCAACTAAGACAGGTTTATATTCAACAGACATACCATAAAACCTTAAAGGCATTCACTAAGGCCTTGGATTGGCCACAGCTTGACACTACCCCTGATGGACGTCTATGAAGTAGACGCTCACTTTGACTGTACAAGTTTTGAACTGAAATTAACTCTTCAAGTTTCATTTCTCAGGACAATTCTAAGGACACCATTTGTTGAAGATCACTGCCTCGGTGGGACTTTGATATTCTGTGGACAATCAATGGGTTTGAAATATATATTAATCCTTGATTTTAAATATGTGCATTTTAAAATGTTTCAATGAATGTTTATTCTTGCATGTTAATGTAAAAACACTAGTTATAAAGTTGCATGAATCACTAAAGCTAGCATAGACTTTATACATAAGTAGTCATTTTGTGAGGACCAGTATCAGCCAGTCATCACCCAGCATATGCTGGGCTCCAGCTCTTTCGTTCCATTGGTTCCATACAGACAAAAGCCTGTTCATTGAACTGAAGTTCATAAAACCCGCCCACGAAGGAAGACTATTGGCTGGGGCTCCTGCCTATCCCCAGAAGCCTGCAAAAGTTGTCCGCAGATAAAGAGGAGAGACAACCTTTTTTCAATCCTTTTTTCTTCTTCTTCTCCTTCTCTTCACTTCACGGCAGAGCACCACACCACAGGAGAACAAAGAGATCACTTCACTGCCACAGAACAAAGGAGACTTCTCGCACATGCTTTTTCTACGATCACCTCAGAGCACAGAACATGAAATATTGCATTTGTGTAAACTTCTGTGTATTTTAATGTTTTTCTTTAAACGTCTAGGAATTAATTCTTTTCTTTCCTGAGCTCAAATCCTAATTTGGAGTCAAACTCCTGCTCCTAGACGTCTATTTTTATAACTTCCTCCTGTTAAACTTTCTTTAAACTCACCATTTTTAGTTTTCACTTTAATTTTAATTATATATATTTTCTTTAAAATGACTGAGTGACCATCTCCATAATAGAAGCTAATTTCAACTCCACAAAGTCAGAAAAACTTTTAATTTTGCTATTGGATCAGATTTTGCAATTATTCTCAAATTCCCTTGGGAAGCAGCTGACTCATGAAAGCTTCAACATCGCCACGGAGAAGTGGATACACCACCGCCATCTTCGCTGCACCTCAGCCCAACAGTCAAAATCTCATCTTGTGACTGTAGACTTTGGAAGCTGCCGTACCTTGTCCGAATATCTGCTGGTAAGATATTCTGGTTTTGGTGCCAATCGACAACTAAAACTTCAAGAAGGATCTCCACCATGCAAGGTCACGTGAGCTGCATTCTTTATTCATCTGCTGAATAAAACGTCTGAGATTTGAGAATAATTCAGTATCTGATCAGATACAAAATTAAAGAGCAATTAATATAACTCCTCTTTTCATTAAAATTCCATTTTCATTTTCTTAAGAGTAATCCAGAATTTTCCATATAATTAGTTTAATTTTTCCCCTAAATTTGCATTCAGTTTTCCATAATCCATTAACTTCAAACTAATCTAAATTCAGCTTACATTTTAACCCTGGTTCTGCAAATGTTCACATTGTTACTCTCTCATTTACAAGTTTAATTTAATGGTTAATGCAAATCATTTCAATGTCCTTTAATCATCATTTTATTTAATAAAGACGTGAAATTGAGAGAAGTTGTTGGGAACTTATTTCATTCCGAGTCTGATTTCAAAGCCCCAGTATCGAATTCACTAAAATTTTGAGACTGATTATTAATTAATTTATTAAGTGATTAAACAGGTATAAAGTGAAATTAATGATTAAAGTGCTCACTAAAGAGGTGAGCTGGTGCCCCAACAAGTGTTTACTATAAACTTTTTCTGTGTGTGGACCTGGAGTAAATCTCAAGTCCCGACACATTAATACAAATTAAATAATCTTTATAACTGACCATAATTATAAATCACTTATCGCTACATATTTTTACCGTGCCCCGTGTGAGGCTGGGTTTCAACTCTGAACATACTCAGAATGGAATATTAAGGCATAAGCTGTGTGTGGTTTGGTCAAACTTATAATTTTTAAAACAATGGTGATGTGTATTGCGTGTCCCTCCTGAGCTGCAGCCATTGCCTCTGTGTGTCTGTGGAGCATGAGGGAGAGGGGGAATTCAGCCCACTCTCCCTGATCACTGCTGTGTGTGTGTGTGTGTGTGTGTGTGTGTGTGGGTGTGTGTGTGTGTGTGCTGATAACAAAAGGGAGGGGGGAAGTGAACCGCTTTGTCTGCTGCTTCCCCCACCTCACTTTGCTCAGTCATTTCTGTTTGTTTAATGCATGCTTAAGAAGCGTGATTACACGGTGACTAATCAAAATAGGCCTGGGAACAAATAGCGAAGTAATCCTATTTGTTTTCCATTGGTTCAAATCCACAGGTGAAGGAATCCCTGGTGGAAATCAATTGAACTGACCATTGTGAAAACTAGTCTTCAATGAATAAAGTTTTAAGGAGATTTAAGTTCTCCCGCTTTTGAAAAACAAGGCTTTTTTTTTTTTTTTTTTTTTTTTTTTGTTACTTATTTGTACCCGTAGGTAGACTTGGTTTGCAGTCTGGTGACAAGCCACTGGCTGCTGGTCGCTGCGTGCGCGAGCGCCCTAAACCTACATGTTTTTGGTATGCGGGAGGAAACCGGAGAAATCCTGGAGTAAACCCACGCAACACGGGGAGAACATGCAAACTCCACACAGCTCACTGTTGGTCGGGGGCTGGGATCGAACCCACAACCTCATGATCCCCGCGATCCCCCGGCCAAGGGTAAAACTGTGCTGCTACAGTGCTAAACCACTGCGCCACCGTGCAGCCCAAGGCTTGCTTCATTAGTCGCGAGACCAGGTCCGCGAGAACGAACACGCCCACATCCGCACGTCACTAAACAGCTTTACACTGCGCATGTGTAGGATCAGCCAAGCAACGCCATCTTAAGTCCACTTAAAGCAAGTGCCCTTTAGCCGCCATCTTAGAGTAGAGACCCTGGACCCTTAGTGACGTCATTGGGTTTCCTCTTCCGGGAGTGCAGACGAAAACTGCCTCCATCTTGTGGTCAAACATAAGGACTGCATCTTTTATTTAAACTTTTAATCTTTAAAGCCGATTTATAACCAAATTAAGTCTTCAAAGTAACTTCAAAGCAATCCATATTATTCGGAATAACCTAAATTTATGCAAACTCTGAAGCTATATGTGTGTTTATTTTGCCGTTTTTAAATGTGACATGGTGTGATTCCCTCCCACAGAATACCCATTTTAGCTTAAGGATTCTAACAAGTGCTGATGTTTACTCAAGTACGATTAAACCTGTGCATTTTAACAAATAGATTTAGTGATTCACTGAATATTTATCAAGTTCCAAGGTTGTCATAGCCAGGAGCAGCACTGGGGTTAAGCTCCCAGTGCTCATAAAATGCTCCTTATGGCGTGCGTCTCGAAAAGCCTCTGACAACTAAGTCCAACTCCTAGCCTGCCCGTGTGGTTTAGTCTCTAAGCCCGGCGGAACTGCTTTTACTAATAGAAGGGGCGAGGGCGGATCTCTGGCGCCTTAAAACCAGATGCTTCGGGTAGATGGTGGCTCGTCAACCTGGGAAGGTAGCCCATCTAGGGGAAGGTAAACCCTGATTTCAAACCTCCGCTGCTTTGCGGCACACCCGGTCACGGGAAAGGCGTCGGGAGTCAACCCTGAGGAAAAATCCAGAGTCAGAGCCCCTAAGACAGTTCTCTGTTGTGCTCAACATCGTTCTGGCAGCTCCTGCGACGGCGCTGGTGCCAAAGCCCTCTAGAAGCTTCTTCCGGCTTCTAGAGAGAGAGCAGACGCCTTTCCTTCCCTCTCCTCTCCTTTACTATTCCCTGCTTGCGATGTCTGTCTTTCGCTCTTCTTCTGGCTGAATCTTAATCCAAATGGAAATTATGGATCTGGAAAAGCAGCTTTTATGCGATTGTCACCACTTTAAAAGAAGAAAATCGGGTCAGGGGGAACCCAAAGAAGACTCATGGCATTGGAATTCATGTGTCTGTGTGATTCGACTGAAGATTGAACTGATCACAGGTTTTTTCTGTTTGGCCCCTGGAGTTCCTGTGTATCGAAATTATTTGGGTGAGCTAATCAAATGCGGACCCCGGCGTAGCTCCCTCAACAAATTCAACAATTCGTCCAGCTGGGGGGAGCACTGACTGTCAGCGGCAAATAGGATTAACATGGAATTTACCACCTGGCATGCATTGAAGACAGAATGGACTCTCTTGGACATGTTTACCTATGTTTCGGTAGGTGGATAACATCTGAGGATCGCTGAGTGCTCTCCAGAGAATGATCTAAAGCATGATTCAAGCCTGTATGAAATTATGAAGCACAGAATCGAAGAGAGGGAAATTCTATTCTCTGAGTGCACTGTGCAGATTTGACCTTGTTTTGGTGCCCTTGTTTACATTCCTCCTTGATGAAGATAAGGCTGGAGAAGGTGGCTTACCCAAACATTCGACAATTGTTATTGTTTCAGCAGACAGAGCTCCAAGGACAGCGTTATCATGTGTCTGGACTACAGAACACATGACTGAATAATATCTATCCATTGCCAGAGGGTGCCCTCTGCTGTTCACTAGCAATGACACACCTACATTACACTGCATTCAACATTACATGAATGACTGATACACGTAAACTGACACAAATATACATACACTGACTCTCTCAATTCTCCTGCTTTGTTAATGTGTGATCTATTGTCTGCTAATTGTGCATAGAGGGTTTTTTTCTGTGTAATCAAAATTTGGCTCATTTGAGCTTTATATGAGCTTATACGAGCGTTATTCTGATTAACTATGTTTTTTCTCTCTGCCTATTGTGTTCCCCTCCCCCCCTTCCCCTCTTTACCCCCACTGTATGACAGGCGCCTCACATGGCTGCCGCGTCATTGGATGCGCCTAACGTGCGCGCCCAATGTCAAGTCAAATTCCTCGTATGTTTACTTGTAAATATACTTGGCAATAAAGCTGATTCTGATTCTGATTCTGATTCTGATTCTGATTCTGAAAGTGTAGCAGCCCTGCTGTTCCTTTGGATTCATCAGTGACGTGGACAGGGGGGACATGCTGCATGGGCAACATCTTGTCCTCCATATCTTCCTGCCCAGGCTTGAATCCTACCAACGCCCAACGCTGGAAGGTAGAACACCAGATCACTGGAGAGGACACTCCAGCTTCGCCTTTGGCATAGACAAAACACGGGGAATGACAGTTACCGGTTATAAGCCACCGCTCAATTGGCGTAGAGTGCGGTGCCAGGGATTGTTCCCGACGGTGGGAGGGATCATCGGATCTCACTGGACAGCTACCACCCGCCTCAAGCTGGGCAGCCCCCAGCCAATAAGGTGTTGTCCCGCCACAGCTTGCTTCCCTCATTGGGTGCATGGGGATGAGGAGAAGTCCGAACAGCAGGCTGAGAACCTTCGCACCAGGCAAGACAAAAAAAACAAAAGAGACCAACTCTAAAACTGGGAACTTGGAACGACCGCACTATGATGACAGGACTCGCTGCTAACCTCAAGGACATCAACGACACCAGGAAGACTGCCATCATCAATAATGAGCTGAAGAGACTGGGAGTGGATATCGCCACTGTCCAGGAAACACGGTTGGCTGACACAGGCACACTGAGAGAGAAGGACTACATGTTCTACTGGCAGGGAAAGGGCAGTGACGAACACAGGGAACATGGAGTGGGCTTCGCAGTGAAGAACATCTTGCTGAAGATGGTGGAACCGGGCAGCAATGGCTCTGCATGACTCCTCACCCTCTGCCTGAACACCACTCAAGGCCCAGTCACCCTCGTCAGTGTGCATGCCCCAACACTGACAGCCACACCAGAGGCAAAAGACGAGTTCTACGAGAATCTCGCAACAACTGTCAGGATCATCCCCAACTCTGAACAACTCATTCTCCTTGGAGACTTCAATGCCATAGTGGGTGCTGACCATGACTCCTGGACCTCCTGTCTTGGACCTTTTGGCGTGGGCAGAATGAACGACAACGGACAGCGGCTGCTCGAGTTCTGCACATATCACAATCTGTGCATCACAAACTCGTTCTTCAAGACCAAGCCCCAACACAAGGTTTCCTGGCGACATCCGCGCTCAAAGCACTGGCACCAGATGGACTTGATCCTGACCAGGCGCACCTCACTGAAGAACGTGCTAATCACCCGTTCGTTCCAGAGTGCAGATTGCGACACAGACCATTCATTGGTGTGTTGCAAGGTCAAGATGCAGCTGAAGAAATTCCATCGTGCTAGACAGCCTGGAAAGGCACGGATTGACACCAGCAAGATGGCCCAACCAGAACTTGTTGAGCAGTTTGCCTCCACCTTTGAGAAGGAACTTGGTGTACCACAAGAAGGAGAATCTGCAAAGCAGAAGTGGGAAGAGCTGCAAAACACCATCCACCGCACAGCCTTGGCTACCTTTGGGAGGAAGACCTTGAAGTCACAGGACTGGTTTGATGCCAAGTTGACCGAGATGACCCCCGTGATTGAAGCCAAGTGCTCAGCACTTGCTGAGTACAAGAAATACCCAAACGAGAAGAATCTCCAGATTCTCAGGGTTGCGAGAAGCAAAGTTCAGCAGACTGCTCGGCGCTGTGCCAACGAGTACTGGACTCAGCTCAGCCAAGACATTCAAACCCCTGCCATAACAGGGAACATCCGTGGTATGTACGATGGCATCAAGAAAGCACTTGGTCCGGCTCAGAGCAAGACGGCCCCCCTCAAATCCTCCACTGGGGAGATGATCACAGAAAAGAACAAGCAGATGGAGAGATGGGTGGAACACTACTCCGACCTCTACTCCAGACAGAACACCGTGACACCGTCAGCCCTTGATGCCATTGACTGCCTGCCATCCATGGACGAACTTGACGCCGAGCCAACCATCGACAAACTCAGCAAGGCCATTGATAGCTTAACCGCTGGCAAGGCACCCGGCAACGACGGCATACCCCCCGACCTGATCAAGCACTGCAAGACCGCCCTACTGCTGCCATTGCATGACGTCCTCTGCCAGTGCTGGAAAGAAGGTGCTGTACCACAGGACATGAGGGACGCCAAGATCATCACCCTCTTCAAAAACAAAGGGGAGAGAAACGACTGCAACAACTACAGGGGCATCTCCCTCCTCAGCGTTGTTGGCAAAGTCTACGCACGAGTTGTTCTCATTCGTCTACAGAAGCTTGTCGAATGTGTCTACCCCGAGTCTCAGTGTGGCTTCCGCGCTGAGCGATCGACGGTAGACATGATATTCTCCATCCGCCAACTCCAGGAGAAATGCAGAGAACAGAACATGCCCCTGTATGTCGCCTTCATCGACCTCACCAAAGCGTTCGATCTGGTCAGCAGAGAGGGCCTTTTCAAGATCCTGCCAAAGATAGGATGCCCACCAAAGTTGCAAAGCCTCATCGAATCGTTTCACACCAACATGCAGGGGATAGTGCAGCACGACGGCAACGTCTCAGAGCCATTCAACATATGCAGCGGAGTGAAATAGGGCTGTGTACTTGCGCCAACCCTCTTTGGGGTTTTCTTTGCTATGCTCCTGAGGCATGCCTTCAGCACAGCAACAGAGGGAATCTACCTTCACACAAGATCTGACGGCAGGCTTTTCAACCTTGCCCGCCTGAAAGCCAGAACCAAAGTACGCGAGGCTCTAATCAGAGACATGCTGTTCACAGACGATGCTGCAGTTGCAACCCACACACAGCAGGAGCTTCAGACCCTGATGGACCGCTTCTCCCAGGCATGCAAGGACTTGGGGCTTACCATCAGCCTGAAGAAGACTAACGTCTTGGCGCAAGGCATGGAAGCACCACCAACCATCACCATCGACGACTACGAGCTGGAGGTCGTGAATCAGTTTACGTACCTGGGGTCCACGATCAGCAACAACCTCTCCGTTGATACAGAGATTGACAAAAGGATTGGAAAATCAGCCTTCACACTCGCTCGCCTCACCACACGAGTGTGGGAGAATCCCAAACTCTCTGTCAAGACGAAGATGGCAGTGTACAATGCCTGCGTCATCAGCACACTTCTCTATGGGAGTGAGACGTGGACAACATACGCCCGGCAGGAAAAGAGACTGAACTCCTTCCACTTGCGCTGCATTCGCCACATCCTGGACATATCCTGGCAGGACAAAGTGCCCAACACAGAAGTTCTGTCCCGCACCGGCCTTCCCTCCATGTTCACTCTACTCAGGCAGCGCAGGCTCTGCTGGCTAGGCCACGTTCACCGTATGAAGGATGGCAGAATCCCCAAAGACGTCCACTACGGAGAACTGGCGACTGGCAGGAGAGACGTTGGCCGCCCACAGCTGCGCTTTAGAGACGTCTGCAAGAGAGACATGAAGGCCCTGGAGATCAACACAGAGCGCTGGGAGGACCTTGCAACGGACCACTCCAAATGGAGAGGCACCCTGACCAGACAGCTCAAGGCGGGTGAAGAGAGACTGACTGCTGCAGCAGATGAAAAAAGGACCCACAGAAAGAACCGCCACAGACCCAGCAGCACGGAGACCACCCACAAGTGCAACCTGTGTGACAGGGACTGCCATTCGCACATCGGCCTGTTCAGCCACAGGCGGTGCTGTTCCAGCAGAGTAAAATGGTAAATGGTAAATGGTAAATGGCACTCACTTATATAGCGCTTTTATTCTCATCTCTTGATGACCAAAGCGCTTTACAGATGCTGCTATTCACCCATTCACACACACATTCACACACTGATGGTGGCATGCTGCCTAACATGGCGCTTCCAGACCCACCAGGAGCAATTGGGGTGAAGTGTCTTGCCCAGGGACACAACGGCAGGATATCTGGGGAGAGCGGGATTCGAACCGCCAACCATGTGGTTACTGGACGACCTACTCTACCTCCTGAGCCACTGCTGTCCCCGGCATTTAGGATAGGCATTTAGGATTCTCTTCCATGGTCATCATAGACCGACGGAGGCCGACAACGATGAACATTTATCAATTTTTTTTTTTTTCCAAATTTAGGAAAAACACATTAAGCAATTAACACTTAAAAGAAGCTCTAGGTGTTATTTAAGCTCATTGTGTCATTTTTTGGTTCATGTTTTCTCCACAGGAAAAGAAAAACATTTAACCAACTCACATAACTTTTAAAATTTTTTCCAGGATTTAAAAGAGGAAAAAGTCAAAGGTGCGAACATTGATTATTCTGTAAATAAGAAATTTCATAGATAACAATTAAACAAATCACTACTAGCTTTAATCCTAAGAAATCCTTGGGTACCAAAATATTCAAACAATTCACTTGTTTCTAATCTGTAAATATTAAAACCTTTAATGCTTCAAATGAAAATAGGCTTTAACTAATAAAAACGAAAGGTATTCTGCCTTTATAATTTGAGTTGAGAAGTTCTCATTGCATTGTTTCATGTAAGTAAGCTTGGTGCCCTCTAGTGGTTTAATGAAAGTATTGTTTTTGAACTGCTACACAAAGTGTTGCACATGCGCAGTAACCATATAACAGAAGACCGGTCGGAACTTCAACCCGATGTATGAACACTGTGAATGTTGTTTAACTATTGTCGCCTTGGACATCATTAGTCCGTGAGTATGCTATATGGTTTGACAGTTAACAATTACAATGAGAACCGCACAGTTACATTGGTGTATTTTAAGTTACTGTTTAGTTCGCTGCCAACATTGTTATCAAGCTAAGTTGGAGCTAATGCTAACGTGTGCTAAGCTAGACACGGTGACCATATCATTAACGGCGTATATATGTTTACTTTTTTTCAGTTTTACACGGATGTAGGAACGGACGTAGGAACGGATGTAAGAACGGAATAAAATGAATGTACATCACGTTAAGTTCCTTGTGGTGTCACATCAATAAACGGATAAAAGGAAACATCTTGTCATCATTGAGGCACGGTGACCATATCATTAACGGCGTATATACACTACCGTTCAAAAGTTTGGGGTCACTTAGAAATTTCCTTATTTTTGAAAGAAAAGCACTTTTTTTCAATGAAGATAACTTTAAACTAATCAGAAATACACTCTATACATTGCTAATGTGATAAATGACTATTCTAGCTGCAAATGTCTGGTTTTTGGTGCAATATCTAGATAGGTGTATCGAGGCCCATTTCCAGCAACTATCGCTCCAGTGTTCTAATGGTACAACGTGTTTGCTCATTGCTTCAGAAGGCTAATGGATGATTAGAAAACCCTTGTGCTATCATGTTAGGTCTGCAATGCTGTAATTGTTGCAAATGGAGGATTCTTTGACGAAAGCAAAGTTTGAAGGAAAAAATTATTATTTCAAATAAAAATCATTATTTCTAACCTTGTCAATGTCTTGACTACTGTATATTTTCTATTCATTTTACAACTCATGGTGGTAAATAAGTGTGACTTTTCATGGAAAACACAAAATAATTGTCTGGGTGACCCCAAACTTTTGAACGGTAGTGTATGTTTACTTTGTTGCTGCCTGCCAGTCAACAACTAGGAAACTCGATGGGAGGTCAGTAAAGTAAAAGGACTACAACACAGCGGGCACAATAAACAAAGCAACAAGCAGCAAATGAGCCTCAGGGCAGGAAAGCAGCATCAGCCAACTCCCCAACCCAGAAGTGAGGTTATGGAGACGGAACACACAGCTCTCTTGGCTATACAAGGTAGCTCGCTATATTCACGTAGTTCTAAGTCAAGCAAGGCTTCTTCAGCTACCTCCTTAGCCATAAAAGCTAGAGCTAAAGCAAATGCTGCACGAGCTAAATTAGCTTTTTCAGAGAAAGAAGCAGTTCTCATCAAACAGAAAGCTAATCTTGAAGCACAGAGAGCTAATCTTGAAGCACATATGCACATTCTGAACCATCGGAAGGCTGCTGCAGCTGCAGAAGCTGAAGCTGCGGCCTATGAAGAAGCAGAGCAATGTGCAAGAAGTGAATTTAGTCATGTATTAATGGATTTGCCAGTTAGCTCAGCACAACGCACATCTGAGTATGTACAGAAACACTCTGATATGCACTTTGAGGAAATTCCATTTAAAACTGATCCAGCCACCTCCTCTAAGATCCAATGTGAACAGTTTGAAATGGCCACAAATGTACCATTCATCCCATCTAATGCTGTAGATGGTAAGAGTAGGGTCAGCGTCAACATTGAGCAGGAGCATGGAGCTACACAGACGATTAATCCCCCAACATTACAACCCTATTATGCCCCTGGAACACATTACACGGAAGTACAAGGCATTCAGGATCTGACCAAATATCTCATGCGCCAGGAAATGTTGAGCACAAGACTCCTACAGTTTGATGACCTCCCAGAGAATTATTGGGCATGGAAGGCATCTTTCCAGAACGCTATACAAGACCTCAGTCTCTCACATCATGAGCAATTAGATTTGATGATAAAATGGCTCGGCACAGAATCAGCAGAACAAGCGATGAGGATCTGTTCTGCACATGTCTTCAACCCAAATGCAGCCCTCAACTTAGTCTGGGAAAGGCTAGAAGAGTGTTATGGGTCACCTGAAGTAGTAGAAAATGCACTGTTAAAAAAGCTTGAACATTTTCCCAAAATCAGCAACAAAGAGGCACTCAAGCAGAGAGAACTTGGCGATGTTCTACAGGAAATCGAATGTGCAAAGGATGGCGGATACTTATCTGGGCTCTCATACCTGGATACAGCCCGTGGAGTGAATCCTGTTGTAGAGAAACTGCCCCACAGCCTACAGGAGAAGTGGATTTCAGCAGGTGCCAAATACAAAGAAATACACAAAGTTGCCTTCCCTCCTTTCAGCTTTTTTTCCAGTTACGTCAGACAACAGGCCAAAATAAGAAACGACCTAAGTTTCAGTTTCTCTCCACCGGCCCACATGAATGCCAGAGTTGAAAAAGCCCCCAAGTTCGCTAGCAAGCATCTCACCAATGTCCACAAAACAGACATCCCACCAGCTTCACCTGCAGCTAAAGGTAACCACGCAGACAAAAGAACAGATAAACAATGTCCCATACACAGAAAGCCACATCCATTAAAGAAATGTAAAATGTTTAGAGCAAAACCAATAGAAGAACGCAAAGTGTTCTTGAGAGAGAATCACATTTGCTTCAAGTGTTGTGGATCCACTCAGCATCTGGCAAAAGACTGTAAACAGTCAATCCAGTGTTCTGACTGTGGTAGTGATAGACATGTAGCAGCACTACATCCTGGCCCCTGTCCTCCTCCCATGGAACCTCATGAAGCTGAGACTGACCATGGCGGGGAGTCACATGATTATGAATGCACACTAGTCACGTCTAGAAGTACAGAAATTTGTGGTGATGCAGAAAGCTCACATTCCTGCTCAAAAATTAGCCCTGTGTTAGTTTATCCTGCAGGACACAGAGAGAAAGCCCAAAAAATGTATGCAGTGCTCGATGAACAAAGCAACAGATCACTTGCTAACTCAGAGTTTTTCCAGCTGTTTAACATTAAAAACACCTTCTGACCCTTATACACTGAAAACGTGTTCAGGAGCTACTACGACTTGGGGATGGAGAGCTTCAAACTTCATGATAGAGTCAATGGATGGTAAAGTACAGCTCCAGCTTCCAAATTTGATCGAGTGTTACATGATCCCTGATGATTCCATCTCCAAAGGCCACACTCAAACATCCACATCTGAGAAAAGTTGCAGACAAGATTCCACCTGTAGATAAACATGCTCCCATCCTCCTACTACTGGGAAGAGACATCCTACAGGTACACAAGGTGAGAGAACAAATTAATGGACCCCACAGTACTCCCTATGCACAACGCCTGGACTTGGGGTGGGTTATTGTGGGAGAAACGTGTTTGGCGACAGCACACAAGCCTTCAACCGTTAACGTGCTAAAGACACATGTGCTCTACAATGGTTGTGCATCATTCCTTAGCCCATGCCCAAACACATGTCTTGAAAAGAGGTTTCAGATTGCGCTACCTCACGTCCCAACAGCATACCATCATATGCCTTGCAGTGTGAGCGAGACACAGACCACTGAAGAAGCACAGTCTTCGATAAAGCAAAAGATGACGATAAACCAGCGCTGTCAATAGCAGATCAAGTTTTTACTGACATTATGAACAAAGAAGTACATCAAAATGCAGAGAACAGCTGGGTAGCACCATTACCATTTCGTTCTCCCAGACCACACCTCCCAAGTAACAGAGAACAGGCAATGCAACGTCTTCATTCTCTCAGAAAAACACTGGACAGAAAACCCGAAATGGAAAAACAGTACACAGAGTTCGTTCAAAAAATGCTGGACAACGACCGTGCAGAGGCCGCTCCTCCTTTATAGGAAGACAAAGAACAGTGGTACTCACCATCATTTGGCGTATATCACCTCCAAAAACCTGACCAGCTGAGAGTGGTGTGTGACTCCAGTGCAGAATTTGAAGGGGTATCCCTAGTTAAGATACTATTAAGAGAACCTGACCTAAACAACAGTCTTGTGGGCGTCCTACTACATTTCAGGAAGGAGCCAATAGCATTTTCTGCAGACAGCAACAGGCGGGCTGAGCTTTTCACACACATGTCAACAAGAGGTGTGCACAGTGAACTGACTGAAACAATGCCAACGTCCAATTTCATAAATGCTCTGAGAAGAGTTTTCTCCATTCGGGGACCCGCACAGCTTCTGCGATCTGATAGGGGCACAAACTTTATTGGTGCATGCAAAGAACTGAAAATTGATCACAGTGATGCAGCATTAACAAGTTACCTGCAAGAAAAGGGTTGTAAATGTTTTTTTAACCCACCACATGCATCAGACATGGGTGGATCCTGGGAAAGACTCATCGGGGTTGCCAGACGGATTTTAGATGCAATGCTTCTTAACCCCTTGCACTCTGGTCAATTTCCCTAAAAACGCCAAAAAAATAACGTGCCCAAAGTAAATCAAAAGCTGTTCTTCAACCCTTTGCAGCATCTTCATGGGGTTGGTCTCATTTAAAAGAAAACACTTTGAATTTTTTGGCAAAACAGTCATAATCTCTCTAAGTACTCCGGCCACTGAGTAACAGTCATCTAAACATACTGAACTTGAAGAAAATAAATTTCGCCTGGGTGTTTTTTTGGATACAAATGCTTGCAAATAACACACAGCATCAGATCCGGGCTGGAAAATGCAACAGAAATGTAGAACCAAGTGTTATCCAGCTGAGGTCAAAATTTTGTAACAATACCACAAAAAATGAATATATTACACAGCTATGTTCTCAGGTTGTTCCCATGCGTTTTTGAACTGTGCCAAATTGTGCCAAATGGCACAGTTTGGAAAAACGTCTATAACTTTTGAATGATTCAATATAGAAGCTTCATCTTGGGTGACATAATGCATGGCTCAGGAGACACACACGCAGGCTCAGAGTGAATTTAACAGCTTTATTTAACAACAAGGATGTGTGGATGCGTGTCTGTGGTATGTGGATGTACTGATGGCGGACGTCAGCGTCAGGCACGGAGGCAGGAAACCGTACAGCCAGACAATCCTGGGGAGAGAGCACAGGGAGAAGGTGACGGGCACCAAACCAGTACAACAGGTAACAAGGGATTTGTTGGCTTACTTGGCAGGGCAGGTGGCAGGCGTGCACAAGGGCGAGTCCAGGAGACAGCAACCTGACGATGCACCTGACAGCAGCAACGAGATGGTGATGCAGAGGCGGAGTCCACCGCCGGGGAAGATCCACCTGTGCACAGGGGAGAAACTGGAACACAAGACGAGGTATGCTTACGCGGGTAATGTTGCTGGTAGGCGAGGGGGTTCCTCTGAAGCAAGTAGCCGAAGGGAACAGACGGCTTCAGGCCGAGGCCCAGGGCAGAGTGGCTTATATGCCACGCTGCTGACGAGGTGCAGGTGTGCGCTCAGCTGGTGCCGCTAATGAGCGGCGAGTTGTAACAGTACTCCCCCCTCTAGCAGCGTCTCCTGGCGATGGTTTATCGGGGTGCTTCCTGTGAAACTCGGTGATGAGAGAGCGATCCAACACGAACGAGGAGCGAAGCCACTGCCTCCATTCTGGACCATAGCCCTCCCAGTCCACCAAATACTGTAGCCCGCGACCCCGGCATCGGAAGTCCAAGATGGTAGAGACAGTCCAAGCCGGATGGCCATCAATCATCCGATGCGCGGGCGGTGCAGCAGGAGGAGGGCAGATGAGATCAGACACCACCGGTTTCACCTTGGAGACGTGGAAGGTGGGATGGATGCGGAGGGAGGGGGGAGTAGCAACACGCACAGCCACATGGTTGATAATCTTGGTGACGGGGTATGGACCCATGAAACGTTTAGCCAACTTCCTCCTCTCACCCTTCAGGTTCACATCTTGCGTGGATATCCAGACCGGTTGGCCTACCTGGTAGGCAGGAGCAGGTCTTCTATGCCGATCCGCCGTGGCCTTATTGCGCTCTGCCATGCGTAAAAGCACATTGCGCGCAGCTGTCCAGATGGAGCGGCACCGCCTGAGGTGAGCCTGAACCATGGGGACTGCCGACTCGTTCTCCAGCGAGGGGAACAGAGGGGGGTCGTAACCCAGGGACACCTTGAAGGGGGACATCCCTGTGGCTGAGGAGCGAGCGGTGTTGTGGGCGTATTCCACCCAGGCAAGGTGTTTGCTCCATGACGCAGGCTTCGAGGCGGTGACGCAGCGGAGAGCAGCCTCCAGCTCCTGGTTGGTCCGTTCACACTGCCCGTTAGATTGGGGGTGATGGCCGGAGGAGAGGCTTACTTGGGCTCCTAATGCCTTGCAAAAACCCCGCCAGACGTCCGAGGTGAATTGGGGACCCCGGTCGGAGACCACGTCAACTGGTATCCCGTGCAGCCTGACCACATGTTGGATGAGAAGATCTGCCATCTCCAAGGCAGAGGGGAGCCCCCGCAAAGGCACGAAGTGGGCGGCCTTGGAGAAGCGGTCGACGATGGTCAGGACAGTGTCGAAGTTGTTAGAGACGGGGAGACCGGTGACGAAGTCCAATGCGATGTGCGACCAGGGCCTACCAAGAACGGGCAGAGGCTGGAGCAAACCCGCAGGGGGGAAGTTGCTGGCTTTACTGGTGGCACAGATGGGGCAGGCCCGGGCGTAGCGGGCAGCGTCCTTGCGCAGTCCCGGCCACCAGAAGGAGCGTTGGAACAGGTCAATCATTCGGGAGGTCCCAGGATGGCAGGCTAGCTTGGACGTGTGAAGCCAATGGATGACCTCCCCCAGAACGGAGGATGGAACGAAGAGCCTCCCCTCCGGTCCGCCGCCCGGGTCTGGCTCCGATTCCTGCGCCTTCCGAACCTTATCCTTGATCTCCCAGGTAACGGCCCCCATGATGCACGACCTGGGCAGGATGGTGTGTACAGCGCCCCCCGAGTCTTCAGGGGCGAATTGCCTGGAGACGGCGTCAGGGAGTCCGTTCTTGGAGCCCGGCCTGAATGTGATGGTGAAACGGAATCTCGCAAAAAACAGGGACCAACTGGCCTGGTGGGCATTCAGACGCTTGGCAGTTCTTAAATATTCCAGGTTTTTGTGATCCGTTAGCACCACGAAGGGCAGGACGGCCCCCTCCAGCCAGTGACGCCACTCCTGGAGCGCGAGCTTGATGGCGAGAAGCTCCCTGTCCCCCACGTCGTAGTTGCATTCCGCCGGGGACAAGCGCAAGGAGAAGAAGGCGCAAGGCCGTTTGACCCCATCAGCAGGTGACCGCTGAGACAACACCGCCCCCACCCCTGTATCCGAGGCGTCGACCTCCACGATGCACTGCAGAGAGGGATCGACCTGGCTGAGGACCCGGGAGGATGAAAACTCCGCCTTCAGCACCTGGAAGGCCTCTGCGGCCCCTTCAGTCCACTGGAACCGGGTTTTAGGGGAGGTGAGATGGGTCAGAGGGCCGACGATGGCTCCAAAGTTGGGCACAAAGCGGCGGTAGAAGTTGGCAAAGCTGATGAATTGTTGCACCTGCTTTCTAGATGTGGGAGTCGGCCAATCTACCACCGCTTTAATTTTTTGCTGGGTCTGGGAGCACCTGGTCATGGGAGATGACAAACCCGAGAAATGACGTCTTCTTGGCATAGAACTCACACTTCTCCGCCTTCACATACAACTGATTCTCCAGTAACCTCTGAAGGACCCGTCTCACATGCACCTGGTGCTCATCCCTGGACTTGGAGAAGATGAGAATATCATCCAGGTAAATGAACACAAACAGACCGATGAAGTCCCGGAGAACATCATTAATCAGGCGCTGAAAGACGGCTGGAGCGTTGGTTAACCCGAACGGCATGACCAGGTATTCAAAGTGGCCGTTCGGGGTACGGAAGGCTGTCTTCCATTCATCTCCCTCCCGGATCCGGACGAGGTGGTACGCGCTGCGGAGATCCAGCTTGGTAAACCAGGTTGCCCCCTGGAGGGAGTGGAAGGCAGTGTCCATCAGGGGCAGGGTGTAACGGTCCTTCTCCGTGATGTCATTGAGGGCACGGAAGTCGATGCATGGACGAAGAGAGCCATCCTTCTTGCCCACGAAGAATAACCCTGCACCTAATGGAGATGATGATGGGCGAATAATACCTGCACTGAGAGATTCCTTAAGGTAGGTGTTCATAGCCTCCTTCTCCGGCGCTGACAGGCTGTAGAGACATCCCGAGGGAAGAGGCGCCCCCTGGCGGAGATTTATGGCGCAGTCGTAAGGCCTGTGTGGAGGAAGCAACATCGCCTTGGACTTACTAAAGACCGCGCCCAGGTCGTGAAACTCCGCGGGCACCAAAGAGAGGTCCGGGGGAGCGGCATCCTTGACCACGGGAGGAGAAGATGGACAGCAGGCAGCGGATTGGAAGCAGGTGCTCATACAAAAGGTACTCCAGGCTGTCACCCTTCCGGTCTTCCAATCCAGGATGGGGTTATGGAGACGGAGCCACGGATAACCCAGGATCACCGGAGACACAGAGGATGGCAAGATGTAAAAGGAGATTTCCTCCCGGTGATTTCCAGAGACGATGACAGAGACGGGGCTTGTACAGTGGGTCACCTTCCCCAGAGATGCATGGGAGAGATTGATGAGGGTGAGAGGAGTTTTAAGGGGCTGGCAACGGATGCCCAATTGGGTTGCCAGGCTTTGTGAAATGAAGCTGCCTTCCGCGCCTGAGTCCACCAGTGCATGATTGAGATGCCCTGTGATGTTGTGGCAGAAACGGATGGGCAGCGACAAATGAGTGAGGGGAGTTGACTGGTTAGCGTCCGCGAGGCCCCCTACAGTGACTCGCGGACCTCCCCGTTTGGCTTCTCCGGGCATCGCTCCACCGTGTGCTGGTTGTCTCCGCAATACATGCAGAGACCCAGCTCACGTCGGCGTTGTCTCTCCGCTAGAGGGAGCTTTGCCTGGCCCATCACCATTGGCTCCGACTCCTTGGAAACCTCCGGTGGTGGTAACGCCAGGGGGCGAGCTTGAGACCAGCGTGACGAGGCCCCCCGCGAGTGAGAAGGCAACTTCCGCCCTAAGGCGCGCTCGCGCAGCCGGTTGTCCAAGCTGATAGTAAGGGAAATTAGCTCCGCCAACATTTCAGGGATGTCCCGACCAGCCAGTTCATCCCTCAGACCAGAGTTTAAACTGCGGAGGAAGATGCCGCAGAGGGCACGTTCCTCCCAGCCAACCTCCTCCGCTGTAACCCGGAAGTCAATGGCGTAGTCCGTGGCCGATCGGCTCCCCTGCTGAAGGCTGAGGAGGCGATCGGTCAGGACACTCTCCATACGAGAGTGATCAAAGACTTCCAGAAAATGTTTAACGAACTGGCCATAGGTGAGGGTGGCATAACCGGGCCTCGCCATTACAGCATAAGCCCAGATGAGTGCACGACCCTCCAGGAGGTTTCCTATATAGCCAATTCGACTATGGTCTGAGGGGAAATCCCCGGAGACACGCAGAAACACCGACTCACATTGCATAATGAATCCCCGCGCTCCACTGAGCTTACCGCTAAAGCGGGCGGGGGTAGGAATGGGTGTGAGTCGGGCTGGGACACCCGGAGCTGGCTGGACGGCCGCTGAAGCAGCGGGAGCTGCACCTCCCTGATGAGCCGGGGGGAACGGCTGTTGGGGGTCCAGGCGGTCTAACCGGTCAGTTATTAGGGTTAATTGGTTGAGAATCACTTGTTGCTGATGAGCTATTAAATCCACCCGAGCCTTGAGGGTGGAAAATCGGCGTGCGAGCCTGCTGTCCACCGAGCCGCTCTGCTGAAGCCGTACTGACATAACGCACGGCTCAGGAGACACACACGCAGGCTCAGAGTGAATTTAACAGCTTTATTTAACAACAAGGATGTGTGGATGCGTGTCTGTGGTATGTGGATGTACTGATGGCGGACGTCAGCATCAGGCACGGAGGCAGGAAACCACACAGCCAGACAACCCTGGGGAGAGAGCACAGGGAGAAGGTGACGGGCACCAAACCAGTACAACAGGTAACAAGGGATTTGTTGGCTTACTTGGCAGGGCAGGTGGCAGGCATGCACAAGGGCGAGTCCAGGAGACAGCAACCTGACGATGCACCTGACAGCAGCAACGAGATGGTGATGCAGAGGCGGAGTCCACCGCCGGGGAAGATCCACCTGTGCACAGGGGAGAAACTGGAACACAAGAGGAGGTATGCTTACGCGGGTAATGTTGCTGGTAGGCGAGGGGGTTCCTCTGAAGCAAGTAGCCGAAGGGAACAGACGGCTTCAGGCCGAGGCCCAGGGCAGAGTGGCTTATATGCCACGCTGCTGACGAGGTGCAGGTGTGCGCTCAGCTGGCGCCGCTAATGAGTGGAGAGTTGTAACATTGGACTCTAATGAAAGGTGACACTCAGAGCTGTGTGTGTGTGTGGGGGGGGGGTTGTCCCCCCCCCCCCCCCCGCTACAGAGGATGGACATCGCCCGTTGCGCCGCGGTCCGTCATGTTGCGATGACGCACAGCTGTAATTTACCGATCGGTCAAAAGTCATTTTTGATTACAATTTTCAGGGATAAAGAATAATTTAGCTTATAACACTTACCTCTTCACAACAGCAGCGTAGCTGGCGAACTTCTCTTCCTCATTGTCAGACGAATGCGACGCTGGTCCGCTTGTTATGGACTCGTGGTTCTGGTCTCGCGACCCGGTCAAAACATAATTCCATTATTGCGGTTTTGCGCTTCCATGATTGCGGTTTTGGCGAACGATTTTTCAAAACAAATAACAGTAGTAATTAAAAAAGACTGGCGAACGTGTGTGTGTCACCCAGCCTTCGTTGTCGGCCTCCGTCTGTCTATGATGACCATGGAAGAGAATCCTAAACGTCTATTCTGCTGGAATAAAAATAAAAAGCACCGCCTGTGGCTGAACAGGCCGATGCGCGAATGGCAGTCCCTGTCACACAGGTCGCACTTGTGGGTGGTTTCCGTGCTGCTGGGTCTGTGGCGGTTCTTCCTGCGGGTCCTGTTTTCATCTGCTGCAGCAGTCAGTCTCTCTTCACCCAGCCTTACACAAAACAGCTTTCGAACTTCTGTGCTTCAATTGGCTCGCTGCATTCGCAGCATTGGTAGGCGGGTCCTTCTTGCTAGGTTTTCAGTCATTGGTTCTTCAAGGTTTCAGAAACCCAATTCAAGGCTCTTATTAGTCAAATGAGAGGTAAATCATATCTAATCTGTTTGCGGCTGTGTCTGTAGTGGAAGAACGGAAATGCAGCTTTTTTTTTCAGTGCGCCCTAGGACACAGCACCCTTGTGCGCTCTAGGACGCAGAGACGTGCCCGCACGCGGTACACAGAAGTGCAACAGGTTAAAAACAAACTACAGCTCATGCATGAGGCACTGAGCACCTTAATGGCAGAGGTTATGGCAGTGATGAATGCAAGACCACTTATGCCAGTCTCAGCAGATCCTGACAATCCAACCATCCTAACTCCAGCAATGCCACTGACCCAAAAAAACAACCCCTTGACAGCACCATCGGGAACCTTCGTTGCACCAGAACTCCATGCACATCAGTGGGAACAAGTGCAGGCTCTTGCAGACAGTTTTTGGAAACAATGGAGACAAGAGTATCTTGTGACTCTTCAGAGCCGAAGAAAATGGACTGATGAGAAACCAAACATCAATGTTGGAGATGTCGTTTTACTCAAGGATGGGCAAACACACAGAAATGACTGGCCCATGGGGAGGATTGTAAAGACATTTCATGGAAAGGACAATAAAGTCCGAAAAGCGGAGGTGAAGATAATAAGAGATGGGACTGTTAAAGTGTTTCTGAGACCAATTACAGAAATGGTTTTGCTGATGGCAGATGGGGAATAGACAGTGATATAGTTAACATTGTTATGCACTGTTGTTTGAAATATCGTAAGGCTAAATAGTGGTACTGTGGAGTGTGTAAATGAAGAGGCATATTCATTTCAGACGATTTATTACACACTCACATCTCACAAGCAAAGAACAGACTGACTGGTCACATCAAGCATTCCTCTCTCTATATCAAGTCACACTTCACAAGGTTCAAGGCACTTCCTCCTACACAGCATGACATCTACACTACACTTCATTCAACCCCCTCTCACCCACTTGGGCATTGTTCTCCCATGTGTATTCATTGTCTCTGTCTAAGGTGTGAAATAACCTGAGGCCCACAGTACAATGTTATTGCACCAGACGGGAAGAATTCTGCCTTCATAATTTAAGTTGAGTAGTTCTCATTACATTGTTTCATGTAAGTGAGCTTGGTGCCCTCTAGTGGTTTAATGAAAGTATTGTTTTTGAACTGCTACACAAAGTGTTGCACATGTGCAGTAACCATATAACAGAAGACCGGTCGGAACTTCAACCCGATGTATGAACACTGTGAATGTTGTTTAACTATTGTCACCTTGGACATCATTAGTCCGTGAGTATGCTATATGGTTTGGCAGTTAACAATTACAATGAGAACCGCACAGTTACATTGGTGTATTTTAAGTTACTGTTTAGCTCGTTGCCAACATTGTTATCAAGCTAAGTTGGAGCTAATGCTAACGTGTGCTAAGCTAGACACGGTGACCATATCATTAACGGCGTATATATGTTTACTTTGTTTCAGTTTTACACGGATGTAGGAACGGACGTAGGAACGGATGTAAGAACGGAATGAAATGAATGTACATCACGTTAAGTTCCTTGTGGTGTCACATCAATAAACGGATAAAAGGAAACATCTTGTCATCATTGAGGCCTGCATCACACGTGTTAGCTTGCTGCCTACCAGTCGACAACTAGGAAACTCGATGGGAGGGCAGTAAAAAAGGAAAACCTTAACTTTAAAAGAAAGTGGAAACTTATAACCTTAAATCTCTAAAGCATTTAACCTCTTCCATTTTTGTATTTCTTTTTGTAAATAAAATTCTCACTTTCAAAGTGACATTCAGCAAAAATTCCAAAGCTAGTTATTGATGACCATTCCAATACTAAGCTTTGAAAATCTAAGTAAAGAAGTCAATCCACACAATTTAAATTTTTGTTTTGTTTTGTGAAACACAAATTCAACTCAATTTCAATTCAACTTTATTTATCAAAATACAGTTCAAACAAATAAATGGAAATATCTCCACATTTCTAAATAATTTCAAAATTCTCCTACCTATCTTGCAAGCCTGCAAGTTGGAACAAATTCTAAAAAGAACTTTTAACTAACACGGTTGTAAAATAAAACCCTCAACATTAACCCTTGTCTAACAAATTAACTATAATCAACAAGTTGATTTTTTTTAAGCTAAATAACAATAACGGTAAAACATGACGAGTCAACAGACAACCGACCAATTTACCAAACTGGATGACCTTCAAGCAACATTGGAAGGATGGACTTCTGATTTTATTTCTAGCTTCACAACACGGGTCAAGAAAACACAACCCGAACGAAGATCTGAAGCAACTCACTGAAGACCTTTTGGATTACCACACTGAAAAGCCACCAGAAGGAAAGGACCTAACCAGTGTGTTAGGTAAGTTCGCACTAGCATTAGTCGCGAGATTAAAGGTAGCCGAAAACAAGCTAGTGAATCAACAATCAACAATCCTCTCTCTCCAGAAAGAGAACGAAACACTGAAAGAAAACGGAACAATCTCAAGTGAAGAACGACAAGACTCAAGATCAACTTGATGAAGCCTTACAAGATTTATACTGTGCAGAGTCAGGAAATAAACAGTTGATGCATGACAATGACTTGCTTCACCAAGAAAACAGTGAACTTGAAGATGCCCTTCAAGACACAAAGAAGGAACTCAGAAGAGTTTAAGGTCAACTTGAAAATGTGAAGAATGACTACAAGGAATGTCAACTGCTCCTAAAGGAAGTACATAAAAACTGGGACGTCCGCTGCGCTCCCTCGCCCGATTCCCATTTCAAGTACGGATGACCGCGTGGACAGCGTGCGTGTGCCCCTTCAGACCGCGACCTTGACAAGATCACACGAAATGTCACAAAATTTGATCCAGATCCTATGGGTTCACCTGATACCAAAGTCTATTTACAGGACATTGATTACTACCTACTGTACGTAAGTATCCTGATGCTACGGTTGACGATCGCATCCATTTGATCAAACTAACATCTAACAGGTCAGTATCAAAATTCATAGACAGACAGCGGGCAAACATCAAAGCAGACTACATGTTGCTCCACGAAGCCATCAAAAGGAGTTCTCCGATGACTGCCTACAGGCAGGGCTAACCGCAGCCCTAGCCGTGAAACAAGGATGCTCAGAGCTGACACAGGCCTACTACCAGAGATTCCTCCTTGCATATTTTGGATCTCAAAAATACACCCGGGATGGAAGAAGACCACAATTTCAAGACCCTCTTCATCCAGAACCTCCATCCCACTGTGAGTCATCACCTTGGAGTTGCAGCTAACCCAAGGTCAAGCTCAATAAGTCAGCTGAGAGAGTTCGCACACTATGCATTCCAAAAACAGCAACAAAGCCGCAACAAGCACGCTGAGCCTGCCACAGTGCTAGCTATCAGCAATGCATCTAACACCTTGGAGTTGGAAGGAGCCCCTCGCTCTACTCTACCTCCTACAGTGCGAGTACATAAACAGCCGAAACATTTTCCAACCAACCTCATCAAGGTCAAAACCAAACTAGGTCCTCTGGATCTCACGTAGGACCAACTTTGCAAAAACCTGACTACCGTTGTAGACCATATCCACTGGCTAGGTCACGAGAACACGGTACGAACTACCAGGATGACAGATACCGATACGAAGACACACGTAACCACGACAAATCTCCATCTCATCACAGAAGCTCAGAAGTAGAGACCTATCACAAACTGTGCAAGAAAGAAGAAACTCCTACTCTCAGTAGGGAAGATATCGAAATTGTCAAACATCTCCTAGCGGAGATTCAGAGCAACAAAGAAAATAGAACTGCTAATTTCCTAGCTATATCAGCTATGCCAACTCAGAACAAATGTTCCAAACGAAGAAAAATGCACGAAGAAAATCCCTTTTGCAAATGAGGAAGAACCAAAGGACTCAATGCAGTCCAGTGCTGTTATTGCAGCCCCACCACAGGTCACAGACCACTCCTCTAACAACATTTCACAACTGTGTTTCGAACCACCGGTTCCACAATTTCTATGCGATTTAAACAAGAGGGGGGAGGCACGGAAATTCTACCTTCCACTGACCCTTGAAGACGTGATGTGTCAGGATGCTGTTTTAGACACCACTGCTGACATCACTCTCATGTCGCACAACCTTTTTGACAAACTGTGTAGCCGCTAAGCGTGCTCACAAAGATTTAAAACTGGAACCCTGCTCATTAGCCGTGCAACCATATGCGCTCACTAAAACAACCCTGTTGGGCGTATCACTACTAAAAATCTCCATTGGACCCATGACCTTGACACATCCGGTCTACAGACGTGGACAAAATTGTTGGTACCCCTCTGTTAATGAAAGAAAAACCCACAATGGTCACAGAAATAACTTGAATCTGACAAAAGTGGTAATAAATAAAAATTCTATGAAAATTAACCATTCAAAATCAGACAATGCTTTTGAATTGTGGTTCAACAGAATTATTTTAAAAAACAAACTCAAGAAACAGGCCTGGACAAAAATGATAGTGCCCTTAACTTAATATTTTGTTGCACAACCTTTTGAGGCAATCACTGCAATCAAACGATTTCTGTAACTGTCAGTGAGACTTCTGAACCTCTCAGCAGGTATTATGGCCCACTCCTCATGAGCAAACTGCTCCAGTTGTCTTAGGTTTGAAGGGTGCCTTCTCCAGACGGCATGTTTCAGCTCGTTCCACAGATGTTCAATAGGATTTAGATCAGGGCTCATAGAAGGCTACTTTAGAATAGTCCAGTGTTTCGCTCTTAGCCATTCTTGGGTGTTTTTACCTGTGTGTTTTGGGTCATTATCCTGTTGCAAGACCCATGATCTGCAACTGAGACCAAGCTGTCTGACACTGGGCAGCACATTTCTTTCTAGAATACCTTGATAGTCTTGAGATTTCATTGTACCCTGCACAGATTCAAGACACCCTGTTCCAGATGCAGCAAAGCAGCCCCAGAACATAACACAACCTCCTCCATGTTTCACAGTAGGGACAGTGTTCTTTTCTTGGTATGCTTCATTTTTGCGTCTGTGAACATAGAGCTGATGTGCCTCGCCAAAAAGTTGCAGTTTTGTCTCGTCTGTCCATAGGTCATTCTCCCAGAAGCTTTGTGGCTTGTCAACATGCAGTTTGGCAAATTGGTATGCTTCCATTTTTGCATCTGTGAACATAGCGCTGATGTGCCTTGCCAAAAAGTTCCAGTTTTGTCTCGTCTGTCCATAGGACATTCTCCCAGAAGCTTTGTGGCTTGTCAACATGCAGTTTGGCAAATTCCAGTCTGGCTTTTTTATGATTTGTTTTCAACAGTGGTGTCCTCCTTGGACGTCTCCCATGAAGTCCACTTTGGCTCAAACAACAACGGATGGTGCGATCTGACACTGATGTACTTTGACCTTGGAGTTCACCATGAATGTGTTTAGAGGTTGTTCTGGGCTCTTTTGTTACCATTCGTATTATCCGTCTCCTCCTGCGGCCACGTCCAGGGAGGTTGGCTACAGTCCCATGGATCTTAAATTTCTGAATATGTGCAGCGCAAGGCACGGAAGCACCACCAACCATCACCATTGATGACTACAAGCTGGAGGTCGTGAATCAGTTCACGTACCTGGGGTCCACGATCAGCAACAACCTCTCCCTTGATACAGAGATCAACAAGAGGATTGGAAAATCAGCCTTCACACTCGCTCGCCTCACCACACGAGTGTGGGAGAATCCCAAACTCTCTGTCAAGACGAAAATGGCAGTGTACAACGCCTGCGTCATCAGCACACTGCTCTATGGGAGTGAGACGTGGACAACATACGCCCGGCAGGAAAAGAGACTGAACTCCTTCCACTTGCGCTGCATTCGCCACATCCTGGACATATCCTGGCAGGACAAAGTGCCCAACACAGAAGTTCTGTCCCGCGCCGGCCTTCCCTCCATGTTCACTCTACTCAGGCAGCGCAGGCTCCGCTGGCTAGGCCACGTTCACCGTATGGAGGATGGCAGAATCCCCAAAGACGTCCTCTATGGAGAACTGGCAACTGGCAGGAGAGACGTTGGCCGCCCACAGCTGCGCTTTAGAGACGTCTGCAAGAGAGACATGAGGGCCCTGGATATCAACACAGAGCGCTGGGAAGACCTTGCAACGGACCGCTCCAAATGGAGAGGCACCCTGACCAGACAGCTCAAGGCGGGTGAAGAGAGACTGACTGCTGCAGCAGATGAAAAAAGGACCTGCAGGAAGAACCGCCACAGACCCAGCAGCACGGAGACCACCCACAAGTGTGACCTGTGTGACAGGGACTGTCATTCGCGCATCGGCCTGTTCAGCCACAGGCGGTGCTGTTCCAGCAGAGTAGACGTTTAGGATTCTCTTCCATGGTCATCATAGACCGACGGAGGCCGACGAGTCACAGGAACATCAAGCTGCTTGGAGATGGTCTTATAGCCTTTACCTTTAACATGCTTGTCTATAATTTTCTTTCTAATCTCCTGAGACAACTCTCTCCTTTGCTTCCTCTGGTCCATGTTTAGTGTGATACACACCATGTCACCAAACAGCACAGTGACTACTTGTCACCCTTCAAATAGGCCAACTGACTGATTACAAGTTTGTAGACACCTGTGATGTTAATTAGAGGACACATCTTGGTTGAGCATGTCCCTATGGTCACATTATTTTCAATCTTTTCTAGGGGTACCATCATTTTTGTCCAGGCCTGTTTCATGAGTTTGTTTTTTAAAGTAATTCTGTTGAACCACAATTGAAAAGCATTGTCTGATTTTCATTGGTAAATTTTCATAGAATTTTTATTTATTACCACTTTTGTCAGATTCAAGTTATTTCTGTGACCCTTGTGGGTTTTTCTTTCATTAACAGAGGGGTACCAAAAATTTTGTCCACGGCTGTATGAATGGCACAGTAATTGAGGAATTTTTAGAGGACAGGGACTTAATATACATGAATGATGGGAAAGGTACTAGATTTAGCAGTAATCTAGTGTTACAAACTGTGTTAGACCTAACTTTGGTTTCAAATGCGATTGCAGGAATCACATCTTGGGAGGTATTAAGTCCGTCAGCTAATGGGAGTGATCATTACCCAATAAGAGTTAAAATTGGTCTAGAAGCGGGAGAAGAAGGGATGCAATCTGGCACAAGATGGAAATTGGATAATTCAGATTGGGATAAATTTAAATATCTGTGTAAGACTAGATGTGAGCAGCTAAATAGTGAGGCAGGCAGCAATAGACCGGGTTGAACAATGGGCAAACTGGTGGGCTTTTAAATTATCGGTCTCAAAGACACAAATAATTTGCTTCTCTCAAAGTCACAAAGAAATTTCTTTAAAAGTTAGAGCAAGTAAAGGTAGTTTGGTATTTAGGTGTGTTATTTGATGAAAAACCAACTTGGAAGAAGCATACTGAAAAAACTAAAGGAAAATGTAAGAAAATAAATAATATTTTGAGATGTCTGGAAGGACAGGACTGGGGGGCCTCTAGGGCCTCTCTGTTGAGGGTGTATCGAGGCCTAATGAGAGCTACACTAGACTATGGATGTGTTGCGTTCATGTCAGCTGCTGATTGTCACCTGAACCAACTGGACAAAGAGCAGACAAAGGCTCTTAGGATATGTTGTGGTGCATTTAAATCTTCTCCAGTATCAGCGATCCAAGTAGAGACGGGCAAAATGCCCTTAAGATTAAGAACTAAATTAATGCTGGCATACTGGATCAACTTGAAAGGGCATAAGAGGCCACATCCTGCAAAAGCTATTCCTGATGATTGCTGGGAACACAGTGAGTCCAACATTGGTAGCTTTGGATGGATAAGTGATGCCATTGCTGAGCAGGCAGGATTAAAATACATAGATTTTAGCCCAACGGTCCTGTGGTCTGTTATTCCTCCATGGCTGTTTAAGATGCCACTGGTAGAGTTTCTTCTTCTTCTTCTTTTAGATTTGATTGGCGGTTGGCAACCAGCTTACAGGTGCATTACCGCCACTGACTTGATTATCATCACTCTATATCTTTGTATAAGGAGTTCTGAACAACTTCTTATGTGTGAAAAAATGACCCGTCCTTGGACTGTGTCCGAGGTGCAGCCGTTTTGAAATACAACTGAGGAAGCAACATAAGTAATCAGCAACAGATTATATAGTGCATAAATATATTGAACAGAACTTCAGAAACAGGCCGATAGCTCTCAAGAGTGTTCAGTCACTGCAGTCGTGTAGGCAGGACCTAATTGCAGAAATCCACTCCTTAATTTACAACCTCTACAGTAAAGGTCAGTCAATAAACTTTCTTTGGGTTCCAGCCCACGTTGGGATAGAGGGTAATGAGGATTTGGATTTATTGGCAAAGCAATCATTGAAGTTCGAGGCAGTGGATCTGGAGGTCTCACTCAGCAGGGCAGAAGGCAAATCAATAATTAAAAATTATATAGTGGAAAAGTGGCAAGAACATTGGGACTCAATAGATACAGGAAGACATCTTTATGACATTCAAAAGTGGGTGGACTCTGGAATGGGAGTTGGCAGAAACAGGAAAGAAGAGATACTCATCACTCAAAGAATAGGGCATACTACTTTGAACCAGACACTACATAGAATAGGTAAACACCCAACTGGAAGCTGTGTACATTGTGGTTCTCCAGAAACAGTTCAGCATGTTTTGTTGGAATGTCAGTGATACCAGGAACAAAGGAAACATCTGATTGCAGTAATGGAAAGGGCTAATTTAAGTTTTGTTTTGGAAAACATGTTAGGAACTTCAGTCAAAGAAATATATGTAGGTCTATTTAGATATTTAAGTCCAACTGGATTAATTAAAATAATTTAGTTTTTATTTTCCCTGCCATTCTCTTGTCCACATTCCAGCCTGGTGGGTGGCGGTGGTACACCTGTGAGCTGGTTGCCAGCTGGCATTCAGATCTAGAAGAAGAAGAAGAGTGATATAAAGTGAAGTATGTGGCCATAATGTACCTGTAAGCTGGTTGCCAACCACCAAATCAAATCTAAAAGAAGAAGAAGAATATAGAGTGGATATAGAGTGATTAAATGCTGGGATATTTAGTACAGCTCCTGACCAGATCACAGTGTGATGATATAGAGTGAAGTATGTGGCAGTAATACACCTGTAAGCTGGTTGCCAATCGCCAATCAAATCTAAAAGAAGAAGAAAAAGAGTTTGTTGCTACACAGTCAAAGGATGGATATTTTTTTCACACATAAGGAGTTGTTCAGAACTCCAGTAGAAGACTCCAGTATCTGTTGCAGTGACTGACCAGATGATAAGTTTGTTTATCTCTGCTCTTTATGTAGTGCATGTCACGATGCACTGACTGGCAAAAGTCCACCACAGACCTTGCGATAGATGTGCTTATCTGCCAGGATGTCCAGTCTCACCCTGTCTAACTGGGAGTGGTCCACCACAGACCTGTGACAGATATTGTTTTTAGTTCTGCCAGGATGTACAGTTTCACCCTCCACGCCCTCAGAAGGGTGGGGTTGCCGGTTGAGTCACTGACAGTCCAACCAATGAGACAGGTAGTACCAGTTTTCATGGTTATCCAGTAGCAAGCAAACCAATGCCTGTTGCAGTGACTCCTTATACAAAGATATCATCATCATAGCAGTCTGTCGGGGGCAACAATGACTGTTTCATTTAGGTCTGATCAGATTCCTCCACGCAGCTCTGTCCTTCACCTTCTGCTGCCAGGAACTCCTGACCTTGTTAACCCAGGTGATGTCCGAGCCGGTATGAGTTGCTATTTGATTGACCATTTCATGAAACTGCTTGCAAAGTATTTGAGAACCGCTAGCTTTTGCTGGACTAGCGGCACATTCTTGGCAGATAAAGGTATTTTCAGTGGCAAGGACAGGCCAAGACAAACAGTTCAAGGATGGATAATTTTTTCACACATAAGCAATTGTTCAGAACTCCTTATACAAAGATATAGAGTGATGATAATCAAGTCAGTGGCGGTAATGCTCCTGTAAGCTGGTTGCCAACCGCCAATCAAATCTAAAAGAAGAAGAAGACTCCAGTATCTGTTACAGTGACTGACCAGATGATAGGTTTGTTTATCTCTGCTCTTTGTGTAGTGCATGTCACAATGCACTGACTGGCAAAAGTCCACCACAGACCTTGTGATAGATGTGCTTATCTGCCAGGATGTCCAGTCTCACTCCGTCTAACTGGGAGTGGTCCACCACAGACCTGTGACAGATATTGTTTTTAGTTCTGCCAGGATGTCCAGTTTCACCCTCCATGCCCTCGGAAGGGCAGGGTTGCCGGTTGAGTTGCCGACAGCCCGACCCATGAGACAGATAGTACCGGTTTTCATGGTTATCAGGTAGCAAGCAAACCAATGCC
Source organism: Pholidichthys leucotaenia (assembly GCA_020510985.1). Lineage (NCBI taxonomy): Eukaryota > Metazoa > Chordata > Actinopteri > Cichliformes > Pholidichthyidae > Pholidichthys > Pholidichthys leucotaenia. The sequence continues at coordinate 68,052,073 of CM035849.1, read as the reverse complement.
TGACCTCACATCTGACATACAAAGATATATAGTGATGATAATCAAGTCAGTGGCGGTAATGCACCTGTAAGCTGGTTGCCAACCGCCAATCAAATCCAAAAGAAGAAGAAGAGTTTGTTGCTAGTTACATGTAGAGACCATGTTCATCAAGGAAAAACAGTCAGAGTCAATAAGATGGAGGGGAGTGCAGTGTTCAGTATTGGAAGGAGGTGGGGCAGTGAGAGGAGTTATATCGGGCATTTCAGTGGCTGTCTCAGCTGATGAGATGATGAGGAACTTAACTGGAACAAAAGTGACAGAGGTGCAAAGATTGAAAACTAATAGAAATGGTGAAAAATGTGTAGTCTGTCGGTAATGTTAAAATTTGATGAAACAGGACTGCCGGGTGGGGGTGTGCATTGGTTGCATGAGTTATGAGGTTGGACTTTGCGTTCCTCCTCCATTCAGATGTTTCAGGTGTCAGGGGTTTGGTCATGTGGCGGCGATATGCGGGGGTGGACAGCAATGTGCTGGATGCTCCGGTGAACATGAATGTGGCGGATGTGGAGGAGGAGCCAAATTGGAGTGCTGTGGCTGCAGTGGTGAGCATGGCTCTGCGTGTTGAGGTTGTGGAGCCAGCGGAAGAGCAGCGGAGATTTGGCAGGTGGAGGTCTTCTGGGGATTGGCATGTGCAGAAGCTGCGAAAAGGGTGCCAGCTGGGGAGGTGGGAGTGGACTCTGGCGGGGAAGGTGTGCAGGCTTGCAGTGCATGCAGTGGAATTGAGGAGGATACTCTGGTTCTGAAGGAAAATTACTTTGTCTTGTTTGTGGTGGATGTGGTGGACTGCACTGCGCAGACTTCCAAGAGGACGGAAAGGATCAGGGTCATTGTGAAAGCAGCAGAAGGGTGTCTTGGCATTGGGGGGCTACATTGGGAAGCAGTTGGGGACTTGTTGGGTGGGGGATTTTGTCATTCAGGGATGCACATCTGTGGGGAACGGCCGGGAGGCTGGTGGAGGAGGGGGTGTGGCAACTTTTGTGCATGATGGAACAAATTACAGAATAATGGACATAAGGAAAGAACATGAATCAATGATGGTGAAAATATGGGCAGTAAAAGACGAAATAACAATTATTGATTGCTATAATCCATGTAACGGATTGACGGTTAACACTTTGAACACTGTGGGTGGACGGGCACAGGGTGGGGTGGTTTGGTGTGGGGATTTTGGTAAGCATGACACACTGGGGGGTAGCAGGAATGTGGCTATGAATGGCACAGTAGTTGGGGATTTTTTGGAAGACACGGACTTGATGTGCATGGCTGATGGGGAAGATACTGGATTTGGCAGTGGTCTAGACACAGAAAGTGTGTTGGACCTAACTTTGGTTTCAGATGCGATTGCAGGAATCACATCTTGGGAGGTGTTGGGTTGGTCAGCTGATGGGAGTGATCATTGCCCAATGGGAGTTGGGGTTGGTCTATAGGTGGGAGAGAAGGGGATGTAGTCTGGCACAGGATGGAAATTGGATGGGGCAGATCGGGATAAGTTTGGGTATCTGTTTGGGACTGGATGTGAGCAGCTGAATGGTCGGGACATCGTTGATGGGGAAAGATTTAGTGGAAGTGTCACTGCGATTATAATAGAGTCTGCGAATCGGACAATGCCAGGAGGTGCAGGTTATAGACAGCGAAGGAATCTTCCTTGGTGGGATGATGACTGTAGTGAAGCGATTGGGAATGGAGGTAGGACATTCGGACAAGTGAGGGGGCGTCATGGTTTGGAGGCGGTGGTTGAGTGCAGGCAGTGTCGGGGAGTCGTCGGGAGAACAGTTAAAGCAGCTGAGCATTTGTTTTGGAGACAGTGTTGTGGTACTAGAGGAAGAGAAACGCAGCTGTTGGATATTTGCGGAGTGATTGAGAGGGTGAGTGGTATTAGAGGAGAGTGCAGGGTGCCAGTGCTGGACAGTGATGGGGAAGTGGCTGTTGCTAGTGTGGACGGGGCAGAGCTTTTGGCACGGACTTTGGTGGGGATTCATAGTTCAGAAAACCTGCCAGACACGGTTGCACAGGGTGGGGAAAGCACTTTATCCAAACGGCCACATGTAAACAAGTGCTTCAAGGGGCACAATGGATTTGCTGTTCACTCTACTGGAGTTGAGGGGGGCTGTTCTGGGGTCGAGGTGGTCTTTGCCGGGGAAGGGTGGTGTTTGTTGTGGGATGTTGTCACACATGGAGGAGAGTGCACTTTAACCTGGTGCACTTCTGTGTACCGCAGGCGGGCACGTCTCTGCATCCTAGAGCGCACGAGAGCGCTGCATCCAAGAGCGCACTGAAAAAAAAAGCTGCATTTCCGTTCTTCCACTACAGACACAGCCGCGAACAGATTAGATATGATTGACCTCTCATTCGACTAATAAGAGCCTTGAATTGGGTTTCTGAAACCTTGAAGAACCAATGACTGAAAACCTAGCAAGAAGGACCCGCCTACCAATGCTGCAAATGCAGCGAGCCAATTGAAGCACACAAGTTCGAAAGCTGTTTTGTGTAAGGCTGGGTGAAGAGAGACTGCTGCAGCAGATGAAAACAGGACCCGCAGGAAGAACCGCCACAGACCCAGCAGCACAGAGACCACCCACAAGTGCGATCTGTGTGACAGGGACTGCCATTCGCGCATCAGCCTGTTCAGCCACAGGCGGTGCTTTTTTTTTTTTTTTATTCCAGCAGAATAGACGTTTAGGATTCTCTTCCGTGGTCATCATAGACCGACGGAGGCCGACGACGAAGGCTGGGTGACACACACGCATTCGCCAGTCTTCTTTTAATTACTACTGTTATTTGTTTGGAAAAATCGTTCGCCAAAACCGCAATCATGGAAGCACAAAACCGCAATAATGGAATTATGTTTTGACCGAGTCGCGAGACCAGAACCACGAGTCCGTAACAAGCGGACCAGCGTCGCGTTCGTCTGACAATGAGGAAGAGAAGTTCGCCAGCTACGCTGCTGTTGTGAAGAGGTAAGTGTTATAAGCTAAATTATTCTTTATCCCTGAAAATTGTAATCAAAAATGACTTTTGACCGATCGGTAAATTACAGCTGTGCGTCATCGCCACATGACAGACCGCGGCACAACGGGCGATGTCCGTCCTCTGTAGCGAGGGGGGGGGACAACCCCCCCCCCACACACACACACAGCCCTGAGTGTCACCTTTCATTAGAGCCCAAGATGAAGCTTCTATATTGAATCATCCAAAAGTTACAGACGTTTCTCCAAACTGTGCCATTTGGCACAATTTGGCACAGTTCAAAAATGCCTGGGAACTACCTGAGAACAAAGCTGTGTAATATATTCATTTTTTGTGGTATTGTTACAAAATTTTGACCTCAGCTGGATAACACTTGGTTCTACATTTCTGTTGCATTTTCCAGCCCGGATCTGAAGCTGTGTGTTATTTGCAAGCATTTGTATCCAAAAAAACACCCAGGCGAAATTTATTTTCTTCAAGTTCAGTATGTTTAGATGACTGTTACTCAGTGGCCGGAGCACTTAGAGAGATTATGACTGTTTTGCCAAAAAATTCAAAGTGTTTTCTTTTAAATGAGACCAATCCCATGAAGATGCTGCAAAGGGTTGAAGAACAGCTTTTGATTTACTTTGGGCACGTTATTTTTTGGCATTTTTAGGGAAATTGATCGGAGTGCAAGGGGTTAAACAATAATGAGGCTATTTGGTGGGGTTTAGGAGACTGGAGGGATTCCAAGGGCATGGAAGCGGTCAGTTGTGCTGGTCTTGAAGCCAGGTGGGATTCATTGGATCTCAGTAATTGTAGGCCGGTGGCTCTTGCCTCGCAGTTGGGGAGGACAGTGGAGTGAGTGGTGACTGAGGGGCTGGATTGCATTTTGGAGGGAAGGGAGTGTCTTTCTCCTTTTCGGGGTGGGTTCCAAGGGGGGAGAGGTGCTGTGGATTCCATTTTGCACCTAGAGTCTGGAATTGGGAGGGCGTAGGTGAGTGGGGAGAATGTGGTGGCTGTCTTCTTTGATGTGGAGGAAGCATGTGGCATGCTGTGGAAGGAAAAATAGACCCACACAGATCTCCCCAACTGCAGTTCCCAACATGTTTTCCAGAACACAACTTAAATTAGCCCTTTCCATTTCTGCAATCAGATGTTTCCTTTGTTCCTGGTATCCCTGATGTTCCAACAAAATGTGCTGAACTGTTTCTGGAGAACCACAATGTGTACAGCTGCCAGTTGGATATTTACCTATTCTATGTAGCATCTGGTTCAAAGTAGTATGTTCTATTCTTAATTGGGGAATGAGTATCTCCTCTTTCCTGTTTCTGCCAACTCCCATTCCAGAGTCCACCCGCTTTTGAATGTCATAAAGATGTCTTCCTGTATCTATTGAGTCCCAATATTGTTGCCACTTTTCCACTATATAATTTTTAATTATTTATTTGCCTTCTGCCTTACTGAGTGAGATTTCCAGATTTATTGTTTCGAATTTTAATGATTGTTTTGCTAATAAATCCACATCCTCATTACCCTCTATCCCAACGTGGGCTGGAACCCAAAGAAAGTTTATTGACTGAACTTTACTGTAGAGGTTGTAAATTAAGGAGTGGTTTTCTACAATTAGGTCCGGCCTACACGACTGCAGTGACTGAACACTCTTGAGAGCCGCCCAACTATCTGAAGCAATGACTGCATTATTCCTATAATTTATCTCCAACCACTGTAAAGCTAATATAATGGCAACTAGCTCAACTGTGTATACTGATAAGTGATTACTGGTTCTTTTATTGATAGATATTTTATACTGAGGAATGTATATCGCAGCTCCACTACGACCAGTTGTAGGATCCTTGGAACCATCGGTAAATGCTATCAGCCTGTTTCTGAAATTCTGTTCAATATGTTTATGAACTATATAATCTGTTGCTGATTGCTTATGTTGCCTCCTCAGTTGTTGTATTTCAAAATCTACCAGTGGCATCTTAAACTGCCATGGAGGAATAACAGACCACAGGATCGTTGGGCTAAAATCTATGTATTTTAATCCTGCCTGCTCAGCAATGGCATCACTTATCCATCCAAAGCTACCAATGTTGGACTCATTGTGTCCCCAGCAATCATCAGGAATAGCTTTTGCAGGTCTGTCCAGGGTATACCCTGCCTCTCGCCCAAAGATGCTGGGATAGGCTCCCCCCCTCCCCCGCAACCCAAAAAAGGATTAAGTGGAAGAAGATGGATGGATGGATGGATGTGACCTCGTATGCCCCTTCAAGTTGACCCAGTATTCCAGCATTAATTTAGTTCTTCTTAATCTTAAGGGCATTTCACCCATCTCTACTTGGATCGCTGATACTGGAGAAGTTTTAAATGCACCACAACATATCCTAAGAGCATTTGTCTGCTCTCTGTCCAGTTGGTTCAGGTGACAATCAGCAGCCAACATGAACGCAACACATCCATAGTCTAGTGTAGCTCTCATTAGGCCTTGATACACCCTCAACAGAGAGGCCCTAGAGGCCCCCAGTCCCGTCCTGCCAGACATCTCAAAATATTATTTATTTTCTTACATTTTCCTTTAGTTTTTTCAATATGCTGCTTCCAAGTTAGTTTTTCACCAAATAACACACCTAAATACCGAATTACCTTTACTTGCTATAACTTTTGGCCATAAAGATTTAAAGAAGTTTCTTTGTGACTTTTAGAAAAGCAAATTATTTGTGTCTTTGAGACCGATAATTTAAAAACCCACCGGTTTGCCCATTGTTCAACCTGGTCTATTGCTGCCTGCATTTTCCTCTGAATGTACACAAGATTACATCCCCTTATCCATAAGGCCCCATCATCTGCATCCAAGGCCTTCCCTATTCCGCTATCGATTCCTTCAAAAATATCATTAATCATAATATTAAACAAAACAGGGCTACACACGCTGCCTTGGGGGGTACCATTTTCAACTTGATATATTTTGGAATACTCTGTACCAACTCTTACCTCAATCGTTCGATCATACAGGAAATCTAATACCCAATTGTATAGATTACCTTCAAAACCAAACTGATTTAATTTAATCAGCAACCCTTACTTCCACAGCATGTTATACGCTTTTTCTACATCAAAGAAGACAGCTAGCACATTTTCCCTATTTACCTGGGCTTTCCTAATTTCAAATTCTAGGAGCAAAATGGAATACATAGTATTTCTCCCTTTACGCAACCCACTTTGAAAAGGAGAAAGACATTCCCTCCCTTCCAAAATGTAATTCAGCCTTTCAGTCACCATTCGTTCCATTGTTTTCCCTAACTGTGAGGTAAGAGCTATCGACCTAGAATTATTGGGATCTGATGAATCTTTCCCTGGCTTTAAGACTGGTACTATAACTGATTGTTTCCATGCCCTTGGAATCTTCCCAGTTTCCCAAACTTTATTAAATAGCTTTAATACTGTTTGAAGTGCACTCTCCTCCATGTGCGCCAACATCCTAAAACATACATCATCCTTCCCTGGTGAAGACTGCTTCGATTTCAGAATAGCCCTTTCCAATTCCGACAGAGTGAATGGCAAATCTATTGTGTCCCTTGAAGTATTCTTCCTAATGTTGACATGTGGGTTTGGATAAAGTGTTTTCCCTGCTTTGCCTAATTGTGTTTGGTAGGTTTTCTGAACTATCAATCTTCACTAAAATTTGTGCCAAAAGTTCTGCTTTGTCTTTATTAGTAATAGCTATTTCCCCATTACTGTCTAACACTGGTATTTTGTACTCTCTTCTAACACCACTCATTTTCTTAATCATTCCCCAAATATCTGATAGCTGTGTTTCTCTTCCTATAGTATTACAATACTGTCTCCAAAATAAACGCTTAGCTGTTTTAATTGTTTTCCTGATGATTGCCTAACACCGTTTGTACTCAATCGCTGCTTCCAAAGTATGACACTTTTTCACTTGTCTGAATGCCCCATTTATGTTTTTAATAGCTTTATTGCAATTATCATCCCACCAAGGAAGATTCTTTCGTTGTCTATAACCTGTACTTTTTGGGATTGTTTGATTTGCAGACTCCATTATAATCGCACTGACACTTTTACTAAATTTCTCCCCAACAATAATGTCCTCACTATTTAGCTGCTCACATCTAGTCTTACACAGATATTTCAGTTTATTCCATTCTGCCTTATCCAATCTCCATCTTGTGCCAGACTGCATCCCTTCTTCTCCCGCTTCTAGACCAGTTTTAACTCTTACTGGGTAGTGATCACTCCCATTGGCTGACCGACTTAATACCGCCCATGATGTGATTCCTGCAATAGCATTTGAAACCAAAGTTTGGTCTAACACACTTTTTGAAACTACACTACTGCTAAATCTAGTACCTTTCCCATCATTCATGCATATTAAGTCCTACCTAACCTACCTTTTTGATATAGCCTACAATTAGGGAGGGATCATGTGTTTCTGAACCCTCCCTTAGTTATGCTGCTAATAGGTTTAGTCAGCCGGGGGACCTCCAGTAATGCACTGGGCCTCACTCCTTTCCTCACTCTCTATGAAATATTTTTTTTTTTTTTGCTGGTCATTAACATTTGTTTGTTCTCTCCCATAGATTGAGTCCCCATCGTGCTGTTTGCTCTCTACATGTCTGTTCTTTTCTTCTTCTCTATCCCCTCACCCCGCAGCCAGTCGCAGCAGATGACTGCCCCTCCCTGAGCCTGGTTCTGCTGGAGGTTTCTTCCTGTTAAAAGGGAGTTTTTCCTCTCCACCGTCGCCAAGTGCTTGCTCACAGGGGATCGCCTGATTGCTGGGGTCTTTCTGCAACTGTGTGGGTCCCCCCTACAGTTGATAGTGCTATGAGATGACTGTTGTTGTGAAATGGCGCTATATAAATAAAGTTGAATTGAATTGAATTGAATTGAATTAAGTCCCTGTCCTCTAAAAAATCCTCAATTACTGTGCCATTCATATCTATATTCCTGCTACCCCACAGCGTGCTATGTGCATTAAAATCCCCACACCAAACCACCTTACCCTGTGCTTGTCTATTTACAGTGTTCAGAGTCAGCTGTCAATCTGTTACATGGATTATAGTAATTAATAATTATTTAGCCTTTTACTGCCCATATTTTTACTATTATTGATTTATGTTCTTTCCCTATGTCCATTATTTTGTAATTTGTTCCATTATGCACAAAAGTTGCTACACCCCCTCCTCTACCAGTTTCCCTGTCATTCCTTATAGATGTGTATTCTTGAATGACAAAATCCAACTGAGGTTTTAGCCATCTTTCCTGTACACAGATTACATGGGGTTTGTCTTGCATATCAGATATAAAGTTTTTGAATTCTTGCCCATTTGATATTAAACTCCTGGCATTCCATTGCAAAATCGTGATTACCATTATGACCCACTAGCCCATGATGTCTGTGAACTTAAAGATCCCCCACTTAACAAGTCCTCAACTGCTTCCCAATGCAGCCCCTTAATGCCAATATATTTTTCTGCTGCTTTCAAAATGAGTTTGATTTTTTCTGTTTTCTTGGAAGTCTGCGCAGTGCAGTTTATCACATCTACCACAAATAAGACAAAATTATTTTCCTTCATAACCAGAGTATCTTCCTTAATTCTACTGCATGCACTGCAAGCCTGCACTCCCACTTTTTTAGCTGGCACTTTTTTTGCAGCTTCTACATATGTTAATCCCTGGAAGACTTTTTTCTGCTGAATTTCTACGGCTGTTTTGCTGGCTTAACAACCTCGATATGCAGAGCTATGTTTACTACATCACTCTATATATAATTCTTCTTCTTCCTCTCTTAGATTTGACTGGCGGTTGGCAACCAGCTTACAGGTGCATTACCGCCACGTACTTCACTCTGTATCAACACTCTATCTGGTCAGGAGCTGTAGTCCTTACAGCCACGTACTTCACTCAGTAAACATCACTCTATGTATCAAAAGTCAGAATTCTTCTCGGTTGGCAACCTCTTCTTTACTCTATATCTTTGTATAAGGAGTTCTGAACAGTCTTCTTCTTCAAACAGTGAGATTTCCATGTCTACATGATGTCTATAACACCATCTGGTCGTTATTCTATAAGGAGTTCTTCTTCTTCTTCTTCTGAGATTGAAGGGACCACGGTCAAGTGTGTAGAGTAATGATATAGAGAAGTGATGATATAGAGTGAAGTACGAGGAGACGAAAAAGAGTGATGTCTGAAGATAGAGTTGAGGTTTGATTGAACACAGCAATGATGATCAAAGGACTACAGCTCCTGACCAGATAGAGTGATGATATGGACCGGCCTGGGTGGCCGACATCTTGGCTGTGGCACTTGCCAAGATGTGTAGAATGATGATATAGAGTGAAGTGATGATATAAAGTAAAGGACAAGGAAACTGTCACGCCGCGCCATTCATCAGCGGCGCCACCTGCTCACGCACCTGCTACTCGTCAGCGGCGAGGGATAAAAGCCGCCTCGCCCTGAGCTTCGGCCTGAAGCCGTAGACTTCATTTCCCTTCCATGGGCTTCTACCACATTCTCTTCAGCATCCTCGTCACCGGTAAGAAAATCGCTTACCTCATCTCTCCAGTCTGCTCCCCTGTGCACAGGTGGATTCCTCGGCGGCGGACAATCCCGTCCCTCGTCTCTCCTCGCTGCTGCACCGAGCCCTGCAGATGGCTGTCTCCCGGGCTTCCATCCTTGAAGCGCCAGTCATCTGTCCCAACAAGTAAGCTTCTCTCCCTCGTCTATTCTCCTCCTGTGTTGGTGTGTGCTCATCACCCTGTGTCTGATTTCTCCCATAGGGTTGCCGGCTGAACGGTCTCCTGCCTCTGGGTCCGAAGCAGACGCCACCACCAACACATTAACATTCCGCAGACACGCACCCAAACATCCCTGTTGTTAATAAACAGTTTGAACTACTCTGAGCCTGTGTGTGTGCGTCTCCTGAGCCGAACGTTATGTCAGTACGGCTTCAGCAGAGCGGCTCGGCAGACGGCGGGCTCGCACACCGGTTTACCATCCTCGAGGCTCGGGTGGATCAGATTGTTTATCAGCAACAGGTGGTTCTTAATCAATTATTAGAATTAACTAACCGATTGAACCGCTTGGACCCCCAACAGCCGTTCCTCCCGACTCGCCAGGGTGGCGCGGCTCCTGCTGTTCCAGCGGCCGTCCAGCCGGCTCCAGTGGCACCGGTTCGGCTCACACCGATTCCGACCCCCGCCCGCTTTAGCGGTAAGCTCGGCGGAGCGCGGGGGTTCATTATGCAGTGTGAGTCCGTGTTCCACCGTGTGCCCGGAGATTTTCCCTCGGATCACAGTCGAATTGGTTACATAGGAAATCTTCTGGAGGGGCGTGCGTTAACTTGGACCTACGCCGTAATGGCGAGGCCCAGTTATGCCACCCTCACCTATGACCAATTCGTGAGGCGCTTTCTGGAGGTCTTTGACCATTCTCAAACCGAAATGGTCCAGGTCGATCGGCTTCTCGCTCTCCAGCAGGGAAGCCGGTCGGCAGCGGACTACTCGGTCGACTTCCGGGTAGCGGCGGAGGAATTGGGCTGGGAGGAACGCTCCCTCTGTGGCCTGTTCCTCCGCAGCCTCAATAGTGATCTGAGGGATGAACTGGCTGGTCGGGATATCCCTGGGACGCCAGTGGAGCTGACGTCCTTAGCGGTAAGTTTGGATAACAGGCTGCGCGAGCGCTCCTCGGGGCGGAGGTCTTCTTCTTCTCGCCCTCATGGAGCCTCGCCGCACCTGTTCCAAGCTCGCCCCCTGGCGGCGGCGCCAGCATCGCGCCCCGAGGAGTCGGAGCCGATGGTGACGGGCTGGACTAAACTTTCCCCTGTGGAGAAACAACGCCGCCGTGAGTTGGGCCTCTGCATGTATTGCGGAGGCGACCAACACACCGTGGAGCATTGTCCACGGAAAGCCAGTCGGTGGGGTCCGCGAGTCACTGTTGGAAGCCTCGCGGACGTCAATCGGTTAGGATCACTCACTCAATTGAAGCTGCCCATCCGTTTCTGCCATAACCCCACTGGGCACCTCACCCACGCACTGGTGGATTCGGGCGCAGAAGGCAGCTTCATTTCACAAAGCCTGGCAACCCGATTGGGCATCCGCTGCCAGGCACTCAACACTCCCATCTCCCTAGTCCACCTCTCCCGTGCCACCCTTGGGAGAGTGACACATCAAACTGTCCCCCTACCGGTCATCATCTCGGGAAACCACCGGGAGGAGATGACCTTTTACGTCCTTCCCAACTCTGTGTCGCCAGTCATCCTGGGGTACCCCTGGCTCCGCCTTCACAATCTGGTCCTGGATTGGAAATCAGCTGGGATATCGGCATGGAGTACGTTCTGTATGGGCACCTGCCTTCAGTCCGCTGCCTGCTCTCCGTCCGCTCCTCCCCCTGCGACGGACGCTGCACCCCCGGACCTGTCTCTGGTGCCCCCAGAATTTCACGACCTGGGTATGGTGTTCAGCAAAGCGAAAGCTATGTCTCTCCCCCCTCATCGGCCCTATGACTGCGCCATCAACCTCCGCCAGGGGGCTCCCTTACCTTCTGGTCGCCTTTACAGCCTGTCTGCGCCAGAGAAGGAGACGATGAACGCCTACCTGAAGGAGTCATTAAGTGCTGGGATTATCCGCCCATCATCGTCACCCGTGGGGGCAGGGTTCTTCTTCGTGGGAAAGAAGGATGGGTCCCTCCGCCCTTGAATCGACTACCGGGCCCTCAATAATATCACGGAGAAGGACCGTTACACCCTGCCTCTCATGGACACTGCTTTCCACTCCCTCCAGGGGGCGACCTGGTTCACCAAGCTGGACCTACGCAGCGCTTACCACCTCGTCCGGATCCGGGAGGGAGATGAGTGGAAAACTGCCTTCCGTACCCCGAACGGCCACTTTGAATACCTGGTGATGCCGTTCGGGTTGACCAACGCTCCTGCAGTCTTCCAACGCCTCATTAATGACGTCCTCCGGGACTTCATTGGCCTTTTCGTGTTCGTCTACCTGGACGATATTCTCATCTTCTCCAAGCCCAGGGATGAGCACCAGGTCCACGTGAGGCGGGTCCTCCAAAGGCTGCTGGAGAATCGTCTGTACGTTAAGGCAGAAAAGTGTGAATTTTACGCCAGGAGTACGTCCTTCTTGGGGTTCATCATCGCCCACGATAAGGTGCTCCCCGACCCAGAGAAGGTGAAGGCGGTGGTGGAGTGGCCCACACCTGCATCCCGGAAACAGGTGCAGCAATTTGTTGGCTTCGCCAATTTCTACCGCCGCTTTGTCCCCAACTTCAGTGCCATCGTTGGACCACTGACCCGCCTCACGTCCCCGAAGGTCCCGTTCCGGTGGACCGAAGAGGTCGCTGCCGCCTTTGAGGCGCTGAAGGCGGAATTCTCCTCCTCCCGGGTCCTTCGCCAGGTCGACCCCGCGCTGCAGTGCATCGTAGAGGTAGACGCTTCGGACACGGGAGTGGGAGCAGTGCTGTCCCAGCGGTCACCGGACGATGGCGCCAAACGACCGTGCGCCTTCTTCTCCCGGCGCTTGTCCCCGGCGGAGAGGAACTACGATGTGGGGGACAGAGAGCTCTTGGCCATCAAGCTCGCCCTGCAGGAGTGGCGCCACTGGTTAGAGGGGGCGAACCTGCCGTTTGTGGTCCTCACGGACCACAAGAACTTGGAGTACTTACGATCTGCCAAGGGCCTGAACACCCGCCAGGCGCGCTGGTCCCTGTTCTTCGCCAGGTTCCAATTTTCCATCACCTTCAGGCCTGGCTCTAGGAATGTCCTGCCTGACGCCCTCTCCAGGCAGTTCGCCCCCGTGGAGTCGGAGGAGGCGCCCCACTCCATCCTGCCCAGGTCGTGCGTCGTGGGAGCCATCTCGTGGGACATCGAGAGCAAGATCCGGAAGGCACAGGAGGTGGAACCTGACCCTGGCGGCGGACCGGAGGGGAGGCTGTTCGTGCCATCCGCGGTCCGAGGAGAGGTCATCCACTGGCTCCACACCTCCAAGCTCACCTGTCACCCTGGCACCTCCCGGATGATAGATCTCCTCCAACGGTCCTTTTGGTGGCCAGGCCTGCGGAGGGATGCAGCCCGCTACGCCCGGGCTTGCCCAATCTGTGCCACCTGCAAGTCGGGAAATGCCCCTCCAGCGGGTCTGCTCCAGCCCCTGCCCGTCCCTGGCAGGCCCTGGTCGCACATCGCGCTGGATTTCGTCACCGGACTCCCTGTCTCCAACTCCTATGACACCATCCTGACCATCGTGGACCGCTTCTCCAAGGCCGTGCACTTCGTCCCCCTGCGAGGCCTCCCTACTGCCCTGGAGACGGCGGACCTCCTCGTCCAACACGTGGTCAGGCTGCATGGGATTCCGGTGGACGTGGTCTCGGACCGGGGCCCCCAGTTTTCATCTGAGGTTTGGAGGTCTTTCTGCAACGCCATCAGAGCCAAGGTGAGCCTCTCCTCCGGCCATCACCCCCAATCCAACGGGCAGTGTGAGAGGACCAACCAGGAGCTGGAGGCTGCGCTCCGCTGTGTGTCTAGATCCAAACCCACGTCCTGGAGCAACCATCTTGCCTGGGTTGAATATGCCCACAACACCGCTCGCTCTTCTGCTACAGGGATGTCCCCCTTCAAAGCGTCCCTGGGTTACGACCCCCCGCTGTTTCCGGAGCAGGAGAGTGAAGTAACTGTCCCGTCAGTTAGGGCCCATCTCAGGCAGTTCCGCTCCACCTGGGCTGCCGCGCGCCATGCGCTATTACGCACAGCGGAGCGCAACAGGACTGTGGCGGACCGGCGTAGAAGACCTGCCCCGGCGTACAGAGTTGGGCAGCTTGTTTACATTTCCACCCAGGACGTCACTCTAAAAGGCGAGAGGAGAAAGCTGGCACAGCGCTTCATGGGTCCCTATCCCATCACCCGGATCATCAACCCGGTGGCTGTGCGCGTGGCTATTCCCCCCTCCCTCTGCATTCATCCTACTTTCCACGTGTCGAAGGTGAAACTGGCAGTCTCTGACCCCCTTTGCCCTCCTCCTGCAGCGCAACCCGCGCCCCGGATGATTGGTGGCCATCCGGCCTGGTCCGCCTCCTCCATCCTGGACTCCCGGCGCCGGGGTCGTGGGTTGCAATACTTGGTGGACTGGGAGGGCTATGGGCCCGAGCATCGACAGTGGGTGCCCCCGTCGTTTGTGTTGGACCCATCGCTCATCGCGGACTTCCACCGAGCGCACCCGGATAAGCCATCGCCAGGAGGCGCTGCTAGAGGGGGGAGTACTGTCACGCCGCGCCATTCATCAGCGGCGCCACCTGCTCACGCACCTGCTACTCGTCAGCGGCGAGGGATAAAAGCCGCCTCGCCCTGAGCTTCGGCCTGAAGCTGTAGACTTCATTTCCCTTCCATGGGCTTCTACCACATTCTCTTCAGCATCCTCGTCACCGGTAAGAAAATCGCTTACCTCATCTCTCCAGTCTGCTCCCCTGTGCACAGGTGGATTCCTCGGCGGCGGACAATCCCGTCCCTCGTCTCTCCTCGCTGCTGCACCGAGCCCTGCAGGTGGCTGTCTCCCGGGCTTCCATCCTTGAAGCGCCAGTCATCTGTCCCAACAAGTAAGCTTCTCTCCCTCGCCTATTCTCCTCCTGTGTTGGTGTGTGCTCATCACCCTGTGTCTGATTTCTCCCATAGGGTTGCCGGCTGAACGGTCTCCTGCCTCTGGGTCCGAAGCAGACGCCACCACCAACACATTAACATTCCGCAGACACGCACCCAAACATCCCTGTTGTTAATAAACAGTTTGAACTACTCTGGGCCTGTGTGTGTGCGTCTCCTGAGCCGAACGTTATGTCAGAAACGAAGAAGAAGAAGAAGAAGAAGAAGAAGAAGAAGAAGAAGAAGAAGAAGAAGAAGAAGAAGAAGAAGAAGAAGAAGAAGAAGAAGAAGAAGAAGAAGAAGAAGAAGAAGGAGAAGACGAGCAAAGGTGCAGCATGAATCCAGCTTAAGGAGTTAACGAGTTGAGTAGTATATAGAGTGATGATATAAAGTGAAGTATGTGGCGGTAATGCACCTTTAAGCTGGTTGCCAACCACCAATCAAATCTAGAAGAAGAAGAAGAGATGAGGGAGAAGTTGTGCTCGGATGCAGTCCAGGGATGGATGGTTTTTTCACACATGAGGAGTTGTTCAGAACTCCTTATACAAAGATATAGAGTGATGATAATCAAGTCAGTGGTGGTAATGCACCTGTAAGCTGGTTGCCAACCGCCAATCAAATCTAAAAGAAGAAGAAGAAGAAGAGTGATGATATAGAGTGAAGTACGAGGAGACGAAGAAGAGTGATGTCTGAAGATAGAGTTGAGGTTCGATTGGACACAGCAATGATGATAGAAGGACTACAGCTCCTGACCAGAGTGATGATATAGAGTGAAGTACGTGGCAGTAATGCACCTGTAGGCTGGTTGCCAACCACCAATTAAATCTAAAAGAAGAAGAAGAGTGAAATTTCCATGTCTGCATGATGTCTATAACATTCTATCTGGTACCACTCTATATTCTTCAGGTCTTCTTCCTCTTCTTCTTTTAGATTTGATTGGCGGTCGGCAACTGGCTTACAGGTGCATTACCGCCACGTACTTCACTCTATATCACTTCACTCTATATCATCACTCTATATCACTCCATCAACCGCCACACACTCTATATATGTCTGTCTGTCTGTTTTTTCTCATAACTTTGTGACATTTTTGATTGGCGGTTGGCAACCAGCTTACAGGTACATTACCACCACTGACGGGATTATCATCAGTCTATATCTTTGTATAAGGAGTTCTTATAAGGAGTTCTGAACAACTCCCTATGTGTGAAAAAATTATCCGTCCTTGGACTGCGTCCTGATGACTCGGTCGGTCATTATCACTCCATTTGAACTCGTGCATACCTGTGCATGCCCGTGCATACCCATCTTCTTCTTTTAGATTTGATTGGCGGTTGGCAACCAACTTACAGGTGCATTACCGCCACTGACTTGATTATCATCACTCTATATCTTTGTATGAGTTCTGAATAACTCCTTAAGTATGAAAAAATTATCTGTCCTTGGACTGTGTCCTCGGCGGCGTTTGTCTGTCACGACCATGGGACTCGGTAAAAGATCATAGGATCGCCTGTGATGTTCCTATCAAGTCTACATGATGTCTATATGACATCATATAGACACCATAGTATAGAGCAGGGGTCACCAACACGGTGCCCGCGGGCACCAAGTCGCCCACAAGGACCACATAATTCGCCCGCAGGCCTGTTCTAAGAATAACACAACTCGCAAGTGAGCTGCGTCTAAGATGTAATTTTTTCTGCTGCTGTTTTTTAAAATCACACTTGCATTTATATAGATTTTAAAATGACAATGTCTTAAAAATAAAAAAAAAAATGTTTATTATATGTAAAGTTAAGGTGAACTCTGACCTAGTTCAAAGGTCAGTATTGTGCGCATGACAAAACCTTCGCGCTTGTGGAGAGTAAGCTAGCGGGCAGTGAAGATAGTGAGCGGAGTGCAGTTTCCTACCCCAAAAACATGGCAAAAAAAAGACAGAAAATTTATCATTTTCAAAGTGAATGGGAGGAAGAGTTCTTTTTTACTACCGTGAAAGGAAGCTGCGTGTGTTTCATTTGCGGGGCGACTGTGGCGACGGCGATATACTACAGCATATGGACAATCCTATTCAAATCAGGAGATGCACTCAGAGTGTGAACTGTGAAACTGCTGCCCACTCTCAGTGCTGTTTAGCTTCTTCTCATGAAAGGACAGTGCTGGTTATTACTCAAGCATGATTCTTGGCAAGAACTGTATGGATATAATTCCAGTGAAGAAGAACACACAAAAGTGTGTTTATAAAATGTAACAGATTTTGAGCAGAATTGCAGCAGATTTGTTCAGTTAAAAATGTGATAAGATTTATTTAATATGAAAGTTGATTTTTCTTAAATGTTGCATAACTTTTTCAAACATGGTTCAACATAGTTCATGAATTGTTAAAAGGGTTTAGTTTTTTATGGTTAAAAGAGACTGATGAAAACTGGACATTTTTTTAATGAAATGTAGAAATGATCATCTGAACAATTGCTGAGATTAATAAAAATAAAGTGTTGAATATTGATCTTATCTGTTACCCACTCTAAGTTATTGATAATTACCTCCGCCAGGCCGAAAGGCCAGGAGGAGGTAATGTTTTTGCCGGGGTTTGTCTGTGTGTTTGTCTGTGTGTTTGTCTGTTTGTCTGTCTGTCTGTTTGTCTGTTGGTTAGCAAGATAACTCAAAAACTTTTGGACGGATTTCAATGAAACTTTCAGGCGTTGTTGGAAATGGTACAAGGAAGAACTGATTAAATTTGGGGGATGATCCGCATCACCGTCTGCATACAGGAATTTTTTAAAGCATTTTTCCACACTGTGACATACGGCCATTTTCAACATGTGCGCAGGCGCAATGGAGGACGCTGGGCGTCGTGTCTGACCAACACAAACTCCGCCTTCTTCAACGTTTTAGCCACAAAAGCATGCGGAAAACACTGCTGGCCTGGGCCCGCCAGCGTGCCTGTGCCAGCCATAGGCGCTGCGCACATTGCGCTGGTCGTCGTGTCTGACCAACACAAACTCAGCGTTCTTCAACGTTTTAGGCACAAAAGCGCGCGGAAAACACTGCTGGCCTGGGCCCGCCAGCGTGCCTGTTTTTGCGCCACGCTGCAAAACCTGACACGGCCACCTGTCCGCCGCCCGATTATTTGCCACAAATTCCCCGCCCAGCTATAGGCGCTGCGTAAAAACGACCTCTCTGCCGGGGAAGATTCTAAATTCTGTTTTGCCGTGGAGCGCAACCCCAATATAATATAAAACCCACGGCAACCTGTCTAACCAATCTGCATCCGTCAGTGGAGGAGATGGACACACCAACACTTCAGTTTATTACCTCCGCCAAGGAGGCAATGCTTTTACTACCGTAAAACGGGGCTATAAGGGACGGCGGGGTAATATGGGACACTTTTCTAAATGTAATTCTGCTTTTTTAATTTTGCTTCCGCCTAGATTTGATGAAAGATTCATGGATATTTGACAATAACAACACAACTCAGCGTCCTGCTCAAAATAAAAAAAGCAGAATTACATTTAAAACATTTCCCAGAAAAGTGTCCCTTATTAACCCGCCGTCCTTTATAGCCCCGTTTTACACTACTGAACCACTAATCCTATCACTATCACATTGATTGTCATTCATTAATTGTCTGTTTATTGCACTGTCCATGTCAAATAAACAAATAATCATTGTGAATCCAATTGCTAGTCATATCTTTTCATGCTCAGGGAATCTGAAAACGTACACACAAACACTGTATGGGGGGAACTGTGCCGCTTGGCGGAGGTCTGCGCTCTCCGAGTGCTTTTCTAGTTAGATACTGTACTTGTCTTTTTTTAATTTCAAAAGGTCAAACTTTTATTTGTTCCAGCCACTTGATTTTGAGTCTGTAGTGCTCTTGTGGTTTTAAACTTTGGACTCTTAAGAATTTTGTTATATGTTGCTTTTTTCTGTTATTGAAACTTAATAGAAACAGACATTTCTGGATTATTATTGTTTAAATGAGAACTGTAATGAAGTGATGATGAATGAATTTCTTCCCTAATTTCCTTTTCGGTTCCTCATTTATCATTGGCTATGAGAATTTGAATGTCAAAGCATGATTTGCCATTTGCCTTGCAGATAAGGTGTGGCTTACCCACTCTGTCAGTGACTGGTCAACTACGAAGGCGTTTTTCCCCAACGAGACATTCCAACAAGTAAGTTAGGAGTGTGGTTTCTCATGTGATAATAGTTGATGTATAACTGATGTTTATCTATAAACTTTTCTTTTTGAATGGATGCCCACTTGCTTTTTATTACCTCCGCCAAGGAGGTTATGTTTTCATCGGCGTTGGTTTGTCTGTCTGTCTGTCTGTCTGTTTGTTGGCAAGATAACTCAAAAAGTTATGGATGGATTTTCATGAAATTTTCAGAGATTGTCAGAAATGGGGTATCCTACAGATGATTACATTTTGGTGGTGATCTGGATCACCGTCCAGAAGAAAACCGCCATTACGGAAAATGCCATTTTCGTGAATAACTACTGAACCACTAATCCTATCATTGTGAATCCAATTGCTAGTCATATGTTTTCATGGTCAAGGAATCTGAAAATGTACACACAAACACTCTATGGGGGGAACTGTGGTGCTTGGCGGAGGTCTGCGCTCTCCGAGTGCTTTTCTAGTTAACTATTTATTTATGTGTGTGTATATATATATATTGTTATTTTAGAGGAGTGTGTCAAGCTGGTGCCCTTCACATGACTTGGTACCCATGAAGTAGCTCTTGGTTTCAAAAAGGTTGGTGACCCCTGGTATAGAGTGATTCAAGAAAATCTGTGTGTTTGTCTGTGTGTGATCAAAGGCAGGCATCACTCACGATGATAGGACATCAAAGATCAAAGGCAGGCATCACTCACACCCATTCACAATCATAGGACATCAAAGATCAAAGGCAGGCATCACTCCCGATCATAGGACTCACTATGACATCATCAAAGATCAAACACAGGCATCACTCACAATCATAGGACTCTCTATGACATCATCAAAGATCAAAGGCAGTCATCACTCATGATCATAGGACTCGCTATGACATCATCAAAGCTCAAAGGCAGACTTCACTCATGATCATAGGGCTCGCTATGATGTCATCAAAGATCAAAGGAAGGCATCACTCATGATCATAGGGCTCGCTATGACATCATCAAAGATCATAGGACTCTGACATCATCAAAGATCAAAGGCAGTCATCACTCATCAAAGATCATAGGACTCACTATGACATCATCAAAGCTCAAAGGCTGACTTCACTCACGATCATAGGGCTTACCATGACATCATCAAAGATCAAAGGCAGGCATCACTCATGATCATAGGACTCGCTATGACATCATCAAAGATCAAAGGTAGGCGTCACTGAACGAGAGGTGACATAAAGATCAAAGGCAGGTTTCACCATGGTTACTGTTGCCATGGTAACAGTAACTTTCTATGGGCATGCAGAAATGCTTGCTCATACTTGCTTTTTATGGGCATGCGTGGGCATGCACAGGTATGCGCCAGTATTTTCCATTTAGATAACTCTACCGACTCTGACAAAATAACCCATTGTATTTACAAGATGATAATTCAGTAATCAGTCCACTGAAGCCATAATATAAGGTAAGGCTGCACAGCTAGGCAGTCATATTTACACTGCAGCTTTCATCAGTGTGAATCAGCAGTTCTCCTTCCCTCCAAAACACTCTTTTTTTTTTTTAAAAGCTGCTCTTTATATCATAATCCATTTAAATTGTTCATTATAAGTCTAAACAATGTACAGTGGGGCAAAAAAGTATTTAGTCAGCCACCAATCGTGCAAGTTCTCCCACTTAAAAGATGAGAGAGGTCTCCAATTTTCATCATAGGTATACCTCAACTATGAGAGACAAAATGAGAAAAAAAAATCCAGAAAATCATATTGAAGGACTTTTAATGAATTAATTGGTAAATTCCTCAGTAAAATAAGTATTTGGTCACCTACAAACAAGCAAGATTTCTGGCTCTCACAGACCTGTCACTTCTTCTTTAAGAGGCTCCTCTGTCCTCCACTCATTACCTGTATTAATGGCACCTGTTTGAACTCGTTATCAGTATAAAAGACACCTGTCCACAACCTCAAACAGTCAGACTCCAAACTCCACTATGGCCAAGACCAAAGAGCTGTCAAAGGACACCAGAAACAAAATTGTAGGCCTGCACCAGGCTGGGAAGACTGAATCTGCAATAGGTAAGCAGCTTGGTGTGAAGAAATCAACTGTGGGAGCAATTATTAGAAAATGGGAGACATACAAGACCACTGATAATCTCCCTCGATCTGGGGCTCCACGCAAGATCTCACCCCGTGGGGTCAAAATGATCTCGAGAACGGTGAGCAAAAATCCCAGAACCACATGGGGGGACCTAGTGAATGACCTGCAGAGAGCTGGGACTAAAGTAACAAAGGCTACCATTAGTAACACACTACGCCACCAGGGACTCAAATCCTGCAGTGCCAGATGTGTCCCCCTGCTTAAGCCAGTACATGTCCAGACCCGTCTGAAGTTTGCTAGAGAGCATTTGGATGATCCAGAAGAGGATTGGGAGAATGTCATATGGTCAGATGAAACCAAAATAGAACTTTTTGGTAAAAACTCAACTTGTCGTGTTTGGAGGCGAAAGAACACCATACCTACTGTGAAGCATGGGGGTGGAAACATCATACTTTGGGGCTGTTTTTCTGCAAAGGGACCAGGACAACTGATCCGTGTAAAGGAAAGAATGAATGGGGCCATGTATCGTGAGATTTTGAGTGAAAACCTCCTTCCACCAGCAAGGGCATTGAAGATGAAACGTGGCTGGGTCTTTCAGTATGACAATGATCCCAAACACACTGCCCGGGCAACGAAGGAGTGGCTTCGTAAGAAGCATTTCAAGGTCCTGGAGTAGCCTAGCCAGTCTCCAGATCTCAACCCCATAGAAAATCTTTGGAGGGTGTAGGGTAAAATAGAAATATTAATAAATAATAAATATGATCAGGTATGAATTATTTAATTTATATTGATGTATTGGAATCTGAGCTCAAATCTCATTTCATATACACCAGAAAAGTTAATAACACTCGTAAGGGGCACCAGCTTCTATCTTTAAGAAGCAATTTAGTCTTTAATTTCACTTTATACCTGTTTAATCACTCAATAAATTAATCAATAATCAGTCTCAAAAATTTTCCGTGAATTTGATACCTGTGCTTGAACAGACTCAGAATGAAATAAATTCCCAACAACTTCTCTCATTTTTAAATATTTATTAAATGAAATGATTAACAGACATTGCAGTAATTTCATTAATCATAAAATCAATCTTGTAAATGATAGATTAACAATATCAATATTTTCGGAACCAGGGTTAACTTGAGAAACCAATTTCTATCAGTTTGAGTTAACAGATTATGGAAACAACGCAAATTTATGGAGAAAGTTTACTAATTATGTGAAAAGTCCTTGATTCATCTAAAGAAAATAAAAACGGAATTTTAATGAAAAGAAGAGTTATGTTAAGGGCTTCTTAATTTGCATCTGATTAGATACACAAATTATTACCGAACCTCAGACGTTAATTCAGCAGTTGAATTAAAGTTTGCAGCTCACGTGATCCTCGGTCGATGATGGTTCTGTCGTCGTCCTCAGCCCAAGATTTCGTGGATGTTAGAAGAAATATCCGCCCGCAGATATTTCAGGGTCCACAGTTCGACCTTTAAATTCAAGCGGTCGAAGGGCTGGATCTTGGCCGTATGACCCACAGTTGAAACTGGGTTCTAAGCCAGATGGTGTCGATGCTTCTTCAGCGTGTGATGGACAGCTGCGCGTTGATTCCTCAGCTGCATCTTTTCTTCCTGGTAGACAAGCAGCTGCAGAGGTCTTCGGGAATAATTAAAGATATCTAATACGATCTCAAATTAAAAAGAAAAAAAACTTTCGGACTTTAGATAAAAACAGTAGCTTCTGGTGGGTGCTTGGTCAAGAAAAATATTATAAAAATAAAGTCAAGATTAAAGTTTACATTAAAATTAAACAAACGGTGGTTTTACAGAAAGTTTAACAAAGAAAAGGTGATGAATAAAAATTGGAGTTTAACTCCGATTATATAAAAAAAAATTGAGCTCAAAGAAATAGGAATTCCTAGGCATTTAAGAGAGAAAGAAAATACAAAGTTACATAAACAAATTACGAGTTATCTGCTCTGTGTTCAGAAAAGCGACACGTGGTCGAAGTCTTTGTTCAGACGGTCCTTTGTTCTTCTTTGCTGTGTGTAGACAATGGAGAAGATGATCAGTAAAAGGGGAGCCGGACAGAGAAGAGAGATCTGGAGCAAAAGAGAGTCCGGAGCAAAAGAGAGAGCAGCCGAAAAGAGAGCAAAAAGCAGAGGTCCCTCTGTTATTTAAGTTCCGCGGGCTTCCGGGATCTCAGCCAATGAGAGTCCTTCGTGGGAGGCACAATGAACTTTCCATCCAATGACAAACAGTCTATTGTTTGGAGCTCTTTGGGATGAAGAGTTGTCATGCAGAGATTGGCTGTTGGGGTCACATGTGATATCGGTCCAAATGAATACACACAATTTTAAATACATTGGAATATACACACTTATGTATAACTAAACTAACCTTAGTGTATCTTATAAGCAGTGCTTCTAAATCAACATGCAGGAATAAACATTCATTTAAACATTAACATGCATATATATAAAATCACAGATTAATGCATTTCACACATATTATTGATTTTCCACATCAAAAACATCAGAGTCCATCTGCATTTTCATAGTTCTGAAAAGAATGAAGGTTTAGAATTGAGTTTGTAATAATGTACTTTAAAGTTCACTGGTTAAATCCAGCATGTCCAGAGTTTAAGGAAATTAGCTGAGTTGTGGGTCTGTGTAGGTTTTATGGGGGCAATAAAAGTGAAGCCGGACATTGGGGACATTCCTTAGGTTGGTTTTAACAAAAGAAAGGGGATTTCAGCCGTGGCCTGGGGGAAGAAAATCCATTTCTTTGTGTTATTCCTGGATGAAACAAAATGTCTTTAAGCAGAAGAATAATTGTTGCTGAGCCAAAGTGAGATGATGCTACAAGGGAGTTGAAAGTCTGTGTTGCCCAGCGACAACCCCAAAACATCACTGCTCTAGAGGACATCTGCATGGAGGAATGGACAAAAAAAACTTACAGAAAACGTTTGACCTCTGTCATTGCCAACAAAGGGTATTTAACAAAGTATAGTATATTTACATATTTATTCCATCTAGCTGCAATGCTCCGTACTGTGTGTTTATATACTCATATATTTATCCCATCCAGCTACAATGCTCTACACTGTGTGTCTGTGTGTATATATATATATTTATAGTAATATGTACATATGTATATTAGCTGCTCTTGCTTGCTTGCTTTTTTTTTCTTGCCTTCTGATTGTTGCTCTGAGTGTTGCTATCCCTGTGCTGTTGCAATCCTGGAATTTCCCCGTTGTGGGACTAATAAAGGCTTATCTTATCTTATCTTATTGAGATGAACTTTTGTTATTGACCAAATACTTATTTTACCGAGGAATTTACCAATTAATTCATTAAAAATCCTTCAAAGTGATTTTCTGGATTTTTTTTTCTTATTTTGTCTCTCATAGTTGAGGTATACCTATGATGAAAATTGGAGACTTCTCTCATCTTTTAAGTGGGAGAACTTGCACAATTGGTGGCTGACTAAATACTTTTTTACCCCACTGTACCTACTGATAGGTATTCTGAACATTTACCTAATATGGCTAAAAAAAAAATGCTGTTAATACCACAGATTGTCACAGCTGCCATTCACGCACCATTATAGAAAGGCCGTTGTTTGGAACTATTTGGAGCTGCATGAACCACGTGACCGTGCAGCGGCAAATTCAAAGAGTGTCGCAACTATCATATTACACGGCTATGGATGTAACTATTCGTGGTGCTGGCACGCGGGTAGTATTGAGCCAATCAGGCTTTTAAGGACCAGTGCAGTCTCAGTCATTACCCTGGGTCACAGGTGCATACAACTGGGCATGTCCTACAACCGTTGAGTTTTTTTTAATCACAGAATTTATTACGATAATGTAGCACTAGTTAGTATTAGCCTTGTGGTATGTGGTTGGGCCTAGTAATCATCGATTTTGGTGTTTGAAAGGGGGGAAACAAAAAGATTTTGACATAAAACTGCAGACAATGAAAGTTTTTTTTGTAGAAAAAAGGGCATAAAATACCATTTCAGACAATGCAGATTTGCTTTTATAGGGCATTTATATCCACCGGAGTGGGTCTTTAATGAAATGTGACATTTTGGTCAAATTTTATTTAAAGGTCTGATGACACAATTTTGACTTCATCTAATTTTGCAACACATAATTTCATTTTGACGAAATAGGTTGGTCTGTGCAGTTCTAAGTCAAACAGGCTTTTTTTCATGCGAATATCCAACGTTTTCATGGGCGCCACGTCACAAATTGCGTCAGTGGCTAGAAAACCCCCCGGCCATGTTGTGACGTCAGTGACAGGACACAGCGCTTCGCTGCCCATTGTACACAGCAAGATGGAAGCGGTAGAAAACATTGACGATGGTTCCAGCACATGTAGTCTGGAGTTAGTTTGTGTTGTCCAATCTTCAGACAATTATAGTTCAGAAGAATGGGATGATAATGAAGAATCTGGGGGCATCAGACCTTACAGGTTTGAGCCGTGCCAAGTGGACATCGTGCCTAGCGAATAAGACTCAGCGAATGACGGTGGAGAGGCACACATGCCCGCCGCAGCAGCAGCGGCAAACGCACAGCAGGGGAACACCAAGTGGTATGCTTTTGTTACAGATATTGCAACAAATTATTTGTTCATAAATATAATTTCTTTAAACCCGATTTTCCCCTCATGGATCATCACGTTATCGTGATGGGGGGTTTGCGTGCCCCAGTGATCCCAGGAGCTATGTTTTCTGGGGCAATTTGCCTCTGATAGGGTCACCCAAGACAAACTGGTCCTGGGTGAAGGGTCAGACAAAGAACGATCCAACAGACTCTCATGATAAATACTAGAACAAGGATTTAGTGAACCCCGCCCGGTATGGGGTTACTGGGGCCCCACCCTGGAGCCAGGCCTGGGGGAGAGGCTCGATGGCTAGCATCTGTTGGCCGGGTTTCCGCCCACGGGACCCGGCCGAGGTCAGCCCGAAGGAGTTACATGGGTCTGCCCCCCAGTGGGCTCACCACCTGCAGGAGGGATCATGGGGGTCCGGTGCTATGTGGATCGGGTGGCAGTCAAAGGCGGAGAACTTGGCGGACTGATCCCAAGCTTCCTAAACTGGCTTTTGGTACATGGAATGTCACCTCTCTGGTGGGGAAGGAGCCTGAGCTGGTCCATGAGGTTGAGAGATACTGGCTAGATATAGTCGGCCTCACCTCAACACACAGCTCTGGTTCCGGAACCAGTCTCCTGGAGAGGGGCTGGAGCTTGGCCTCCTCTGGAGTTGCCCCGGGAGAGAGGCGACGAGCAGGGGTGGGTATTTTTGTATCCCCCCCACCTTGCTGCCTCTATATTGGAGTTTTCCCCGGTGGATGAAAGGGTTGCTTCCCTGCACCTTCGGGTTGGGGAACAGGTCCTGACCATCATTTGTGCCTATGCACCAAATGATGTTTCAGAGTACCCACCCTTTTTGGAGTCTGTGACTGGAGTGCTGGAGGGTGCTCCTCTTGGAGACTCCATTGTCCTACTGGGGGACTTCAATGCGCACGTGGGCAGCGACAGTGAAACCTGGAAGGGGGTGATTGGGAGGAACGGCCTGCCCGATCTGAACCCGAGTGGTGTTCAGTTATTGGACTTCTGTGCTAACCACAGTTTGTCCATAACGGACACCATGTTCAAGCATAAGGGTGTCCATATGTGCACCTGGCACCAGGACACCCTAGGTCGCAGGTCGATGATCAATTTTGTTATCGTGTCATCAGACCTGGAACCGTATGTCTTGGACACTTGGGTAAAGAGAGGTGCAGAGCTGTCAACTGATCACCACCTGGTGGTGAGTTGGATCCAATGGCAAGGGAGGATGCCATTCAGACCTGGTAGACCCAAACATATAGTGAGAGTGCGCTGGGAATGTCTGGCTGAGGCCCTATCCGGGAGGTCTTCAACTCCCACCTCCGGAAGAACTTCAACCACATTCTGAGGGAGTCTGGAGACATGGAGTATGAATGGGCCATGTTCTCCACCTCTATTGCTGAAGCAGCGGCCCAGAGCTGTGGCCGCAAGGTCGTCGGGGCATCTCGTGGTGGCAACCCCCGAACCAAGTGGTGGACACCAGTGGTGTGGGGGGCCATTAAGATGAAGAAGGAGTCCTATCAAGCTTGGTTGGCTTGTGGAACTCCCGAAGCAGCTAAGGTGGATCGGTAGGCCAAGCAGAGTGCAGCTCGGGTGGTTGCTGAAGAAAAAAGTCGGGTATGGGAGGAGTTCGGTGAGGCCATGGAACAAGACTTTTGGTCGGCCTCAAAGAGATTCTGGCAAACTGTCCGGCGGCTCAGGAGGGGGAAGCAGCTCCCTGTCCACACTGTGTATGGTGTGGATGTGGCGCTGTTGACTTTGACTGGGGATATCATCGGGCAGTGGAAGGAATACTTTGAGGATCTCCTCAATCCCACTGATATGCCTTCCACAGAGGACGCAGGGCTTGTGGACGAGAGGGACGACTCGCCTATCACAGGGGCTGAGGTTGCCAAGGTGGTTAAAAATCTCTTTGGTGGCCGGGCCCTGGGGGTGGATGAGATTTGCCCTGGGTACCTCAAGGCCCTGGATGTTGTAGGGCTGTCATGGTTGACATGCCTCTGCAACATTGCGTGAAGGTCGGGGGCAGTGCCTTTGGCATGGCAAACCAGGGTGGTGGTTCCTCTCTTCAAAAAAAGGGGACCGGAGGGTGTACTCCAACTTTAGAGGGATCACACTCCTCAGCCACCCTGGGAAGGTCTATGCCAGGGTACTGGAGAGGAGAGTCCGACCATTGGTCGAACCTCGGATTCAGGAGGAACAATGTGATTTTCGTCCTGGCTGTGGCACATCGGACCAGCTCTTTACCCTATCGAGAATCCTTGAGGGTTCATGGGAGTTTGCCCAACCACTTTACATGTGTTTTGTGGACTTGGAGAAGGCATTCAACCGCATCCCTCGTGGGTTTTTGTGGGGGGTGCTTTGGGAGTATGGGGTATCGGGCTTGTTGTTACGAGCTATTCGGTCTCTGTACGACCGTTGTGAGAGTTTGGTTCATATTGCCAACACTCGATCGGACTCATTCCCAGTGAGAGTTGGACTTCACCAGGGCTGCCCTTTGTCAAGGATCCTGCTCATAATTTGTATGGACAGGGTTTCTAGGTGCAGCCACGGAACGGAGGGTGTCATGCTTGGTGACCACAGGATCTCATCTGTGTTGTTTGCAGATAATGTTGTCCTGTTGGCTTAATCCAGCAATGACCAACAGTTCTTGCTGGAACGGTTTGCCACCGAGTGTGAAGCGGCTGGGATGAGACTCAGCACCTCCAAGTCTGAGTCCATGGTCCTCAGCCAGAAAAAGGTGGATTGTCCTCTCCGGGTTGGGGACAGGCTTCTGCCCCAAGTGGAGGAGTTTAAGTATCTTGGGTTCTTATTCACGAATGAGGGGAGAATGGAGCGAGAGATTGACAGACGGATCGGAGCAGCATCTGCAGTGATGCGGACGTTGTACCAGTCTGTCGTGGTGAAGAGGGAGCTGAGTTCTAAGGCAAAGCTGTTGATTTACCAGTCAATCTACATTCCTCCTCTCACCTATGGTCACGAGCTTTGGGTAATGACCGAAAGAATGAGATTGCGGATACAAGTGGCTAAAACGAGCTTTCGCTGTAGGATCGCTGGACTCACCCTCAGAGATAGGGTGAGGAGCTCAGTCAACTGGGAGAGGCTCAGAGTAGAACCGCTGCTCCTCCACATTGAAAGTAGCCAGTTGAGGTGGTATAGGCATCTGATCAGGATGCCTCCTGGACGCCGCCCACTTGAGGTGTTTCAGGCACGTCCCACTGGGAGGAGACCCCGGGGCAGACCCAGGACTTGCTGGAGAGACTATTTCTCCCAGCTGGTCTGGGAACGCCTTGGTATCCTCTCTGAAGAGTTGGAGCAGATGGATGGGGAGAGGGAAGTCTGAGCTTCTCTGCTTGAACTGCTGCCTCCGTGACCTGGACCTCCGGAAAAGAGGTAGAAGATGGCTGAATGGATGGATAAACCCGATTTTTCAATAAAATCATAGCAGTGTATTCTCTGTGGCTCAGGCATCGGGTTTATTTGCATTATCTTTTGAGTTCTTGTTGTTTTTGTTTTGTACATGTGGTTTATGTGCCATTTTGACCCACTTTCAGGTGGGCACTGTCCAAGATTGACCGGTCCGACCACGCCCCCTTTCTCTTTGACAGTCAGCTGTTCATGTTTTGTGTGCATCATCTGTCGTGTTGTCAGACAGCCAATATTGCCAACATTATCACGACATGTTAGCCACTCCACACAGCCATGGTTCTGTTGCACCCCTTGAAGCGATGTCGGCCCTGGGGCGCAACCGTGGTTAACACGTCTCCTCTCTATGCGTTCGCTGGGTGATGTCAGCCCCAAACGCCAACTGTAAGTGTTTCTGTTTATTTTTGTAAGTCTTCACCTTTTTGGGAACTGTTGTCATCAGTCTTACGTTCAATACATGTGCTGTGGTGAATCCTGCGCGTAAATCCATTCATCCTTCCCCTCCTCGTGCGCTCCTTGTCATGACCCTCTGTGCGCTCTTACGCAGCACATGGAGGGGGAGGATGAAATAACGAGGATTTACGTGCAGGGTTCACCACAGCACATTTAATACAGAAAGACAGACAATTCCCAAAAAGGTGAAGATGTACAAAAAACACAAAGACACTTACTGATGGCGTTCGGGGGCTGGCATCGCCCAGCAGACGAATGAGAGGAGACGCGTTAGCCACAGGTGCACCCCAGAGCCAACATCGCTTCAAGGACGCACAAGAACCACGGGGAACATGGATTGACTAACACATCATGAGAGTGCTGAAAATACTGGCAGACTAACAGCACAGATGACAATACTACGGACCAGCAGTGCGTGACTGGCAAACGGCCACTAAGTACACGCACTGCTGGTGATGGTGGGATGAGAAGCACCTGGGCGAGGAGCGGGAAAGATGATCAGCGGGAGTGGAAATCAGCTGGTGATAATGAGAGGGGACATGGCCAGACCAGCGAGCTGTCAGCATGCGCTCACAGAAAGTAGGTCAAAGCGGCCGTCTAACAGCTGCCGGCCAGACAGTGGCTAAGGAGAGGAAAGCACACTGAAATACAAACTATACATACATAAACAGTGGCACCTAAACCCACAGAGAGGTCTGGACCGAGCCGGGGCAAACCAAGCCGGCTCAGCTCCTGACACTCCTCCTGCGTAAAAGCACACGAGGAGCGCACGAGGAGGTTTATGACAGTTGGAGCTGAAGCGTGTGATGTGGTCTTTCACGGCCTGCTGTTTATCTAAGCCTGCGAAACAATGTGAAGGCATAGCCATAAAATTAAAACAAGAAACCAGAGAAACTGTGAGCTACAAAGCTGCTGGCATTCCAGTCAACAACGCTGGCGTCCGTTCTGTTGCTTACGTCATGGTGGTGCAACCCTTCATTCAGTGGGTGGCACCACAGTCCAGTCAGTGGCTGCGTTTTTTTGATGATAACTATGTTATGCAGGCACGGTTGTAAATATTATATTGATCATTGACAATGATGTTTGGGTTTACACAACATGCTAAAAAATGTCAAAATTGTGTCATCAGACCTTTAATTATTGCAGCATCATTGTGAATCATCTTTTGTAATCTTTCTTAGAATGGTTAGTTTCGATGAATGTCTCTTTAAATCCCCAAACTGCATTTAATTCCACCCTCCCTCTTACATCACTTTTGCTGACCTTAGCTCCCTCAGACTGAGCCTGAGCCAACTGCATTGACCTAACTACTTCTTCTTCTTTTAGATTTGATTGGCGGTTGGCAACCAGCTTACGGATGCATTACCGCCACCTATTCTATGTAGCGTCTGGTTCTTCTACTTTTTCTTCTTCTTTTAGATTTGATTGGTTGTTGGCAACCAGCTTAGAGGTGCATTACCGCCACTGACTTGATTATCATCATTCTATAGCTTTGTATAAGGAATTCTTATAAGGAGCTCCGAACAACTACCCATGTGTGAAAAAACCACCCATCCTTGGACTGCATTCTTCTTCTTCTTCTTCTTTTAGATTTGATTGGCGGTTGGCAACCAGCTTACAGGTCCATTACCGCCACATACTTCACTTTATATCACTCTTCCTCTTCTAGATCTGATTGCCGGCTGGCAAACAGCTCACAGATGCACCACCGCTACCCACCGGGTTGGAAGGTGGACAAGAGAATGGCAGGGAAAAAAAAAACTAAATTCTTTAAATTAATCCAGTTACACTTAAATATCTAAACAGACCTACATATATTTCTTTGAAGTTCCTAACGTTTTCCAAAACAAAACTTAAATTAGTCCTTTCCATTACTGCAATCAGATGGTTCCTTTGTTACTGGTATCCCTGACATTCTAACAAAACGTGCTGAACTGTTTCCAGAGAACCACAATGTGCAGAGCTACCAGTTGGGTGTTTACCTATTCTATGTAGCGTCTGGTTTAAAGTAGTATGTCCTATTCTTAATCGGGTGATGAGTATCTCTTCTTTCCGGTTTCTGCCAACTCCCATTCCAGAATCCACCTGCTTTTGAATGTCATAAAGATGCCTTCCTGTATCAATTGAGTCCCAATATTCTTGCCACTTTTCCACGATATACTTCTTCTTCTTTTAGATTTGATTGGCAGTTGGCAACCAGCCCACAGGTGCATTACCGCCACTGACTTGATTATTATCGCTCTAAATCTTTGTATAAGTTCTTATAAGGAGTTCTGAACAACAACTCAAGTGTGAAACAACAACTCAAGTGTGAAAAAAACTTGGACTCCTCCTCCTCCTCGTTACTGGTGGATAGCAAACAACTGAAAGGTGCATACTGCCACCTACTGTACAAGAGAGTGTAACATTATGTCATCTGAGCCCGACCCCTAAATTCTATAACTTAATCCTGTGTTATTTAAAAAAGAGAAAAGAGCCCTTCTCATGATTTTAGTGCCTCTCCATCTGTTCCCAGAATCCCAGTTAAATCCCATTCCCTACCAGCCTCTCAAACTTCATTTTTCATTCTCTTTTTCATTTCCATACTTGTGACAATGTAATAAGATGTGCTCGACATTTTCTTTTTCTTCACATTCTCTACATTTGTCATTTTCGCTTTCCCCATGGTGAATAAACTGCCGTTTAAACCTGTACAATCCAGTCTGAGTCTTGCCATAGTGTTGTCTTCCCTCCTGCTTGTTGTTTTATAATTCTTTATTGCAATAGATTTTTGTATTTTGTAATATGAGATGCCTTTATGATCTTCATCCCATCTTTTTTGCCACAGCTCAGTTCCTTTATTCTTGATTACTGCTTTCCCTTCACCTTTTCCAAGAGGCAATGGTATACAGTAGTTATTTCTTTCCCTAGTGCACTTTTAGCTAATCAAGTGAATCCATGCACACCACCACCCCGTCCGGTCTGACCTCCTCCACTCACTGCAAACCAATAATTATTACCACCATCTCTGCTGTAAACACGGATGTATTGTTGGAGAGTCTTTTTGAGATGGTCACTTTAAACTCTGGAATGTACTCCAACTCCAACAGAGCCCTCTTTGTTCTTTGAACCACCAGTATAGAGCTGTAAGTAGTATAGTAATTCTGAGGTAAAGCCTTGTTTAAACACCAACTTCACTCATATGCCAATCTTTTTCCTCATTAGCAGACTAATGTCTACTTCTTTTCCCGGAAACAGCCAAGGGGGAACATTACTCACTAGAGTGGTGTTAGCAATATCAATAGTGTGTAGTCCATACATTCTGGCTTTTCTTTCAATTGTCCACCCAAACCCGTGTCCCTGGAATTTTGAATATTCCCAGCAGTCTTGTAGTGTTCTGGGACTTCTTCTTCTTCTTCTTTTAGATTTGATTGGTGGTTGGTGACTTCATCTCGGCAGCCGAGGATAATTCAAGAAATCTCTGTCTGTGTGTCTGACACGACCATAGGATTCGCTAAAAGATCATAGGATCACCTATGATGTTCCTATGTTCTCTACATGATGTCTATATGAGGTCATATAGGACTTGCTATAAGATCATAGGACTTGCTATGAGATCAAAGGCAGGCATCACTCACTATCACAGGACTTGCTAAAAGATCATAGGACTTGCCATGACATCATCAAAGATTGCAGGCAGGCATCACTCACGATCATAGGACTTGCTGACATTTTCAAAGGTCAATGGCAGGCATCACTCATGATCACAGGACTCGCTATGACATCATCAAAGATCAAAGGCAGCTATCACGGATCAAAGGCAGTCAGCACTGAATGTGTGGTGACATCAAAGCTCAAAGGCAGGTTTCACCATGGTTGCTGATGCCATGGTAACAGTAACTTTCTACAGGCACGCAAAAATGCTTGCTTACACTTGCCTTCTATGGGCATGCACGGGTATGCACGGGCATGCACAGGTATACACTAGTTGTTTTAAAGAATGAATGAAAGAATGCATCGCTGGTGGATGGGTATGTGGTTTCAGTCATCGACAGGATATGACTGGTACCTGCAGTACAATAAGCACAGAAACGTTCATGAATGAGTGGCAAAACTGCTAGGTTTGGCTAGCTGTCTTGGCTCTCGCAGAAAATAAACCTTTAATGTAAAATAGCTTCTAAGAATTAAGTATAGGGTCAAGTATTGTTAGATGAACAACGATTCCACTGGCGGTGAATAGAATTTATAGAAAATATTGATATTTTGGCCCAACAGAGCCAGCGATGGCTTCGCTCAGCCAGGAGCACCGCTACGGGCTGTCCTGCGGAAAAAACAACAGGAACAGCCCAAACAGGACTCTGTACCACGTCAAGCTCACGGACACGGCCATCAAAGCGCTGGAGGCTTACCAAAACGTCAAGGAGTGTTTACCAAGTCAGCCATCGATTTGCTTCAAAGGAAACCAGGGGTACATCAAGATCCCTGCTCCCACACCAGAGTTACCTTCTGCTCTTCGTGTCTTCTCCTTTTATTTGTCCAGCGACAGCAAAGACCAGCCACAAGCCAGCTTTGACTGCATTCATCAACACGTTGCAAGCGATGGCCATGAGCAGCTGGAAGGCCAGGGAAGCATTCAGGACAAGATCACAGTGTGTGCCACAGATGAATCCTACCAGATGACCCGCGAGAGGATGTCTCAGGTGGAGAAGTACTCCTGGAGCCGCTCTGCTATTGAGATCAAGCCTGGAGCCATGCAGCCCAGCAAATGTGGGAAATACAAGAGGCCAGTGGCTCTGTCTGCCTCGGACAGTGGCTTCCACAAGCCGTCTTCCAACAATCGGAGGAACGGCGGCTTTTCCACCACAGTGCAGAAACCCCTGAGGGACCGCATTGTCCACCTGCTTGCTCTCAAACCGTACAGGAAACCAGAGCTGCTGGTGTGGCTGGAAAGGGAAAGAGCCAGCTCCAGAGACAAGACTGAGCTGGGTGCAGTACTGGAACAGGTTGGAAAATTAAATCCCAAAGACAGCAGCTACTCACTGAAAGACGACTTCTTCAAGCATGTGCAGAGAGACTGGCCGGGCTACAGTGAGGAGGAGAAGCAGATCATCAGCCGGCTGCTGTCCAGAAAGTTGCAGCCACATCTCAGCAACCAATCAAGGCATCTTCAGTCAAACTCATCAATTCTGAAGACCTCTGAGGATCAAAGCATAATGCCAAATCTTCCAGTGAAACGCCCCGTGCCTTTTGACTTCCTCGACAGACTGGAGGACAAGAGACAAAAACTTGTAGATCAGAGGTTGCAGCAGAAGCCCCCTGTAAACGGACACTTAAACAATAGAGTACTCAGTAAAACAACTCCTACCCTCAGTGCTGGTTTACACACAAAGACTGAATTTCAAAAGACAGGCAATCACGCTGCTGGCCAGAATGCTTTGCCAGGAGGCCCCCATGGACTTCTTCCTATGCACAAAGTGTCCAGAGCATCTGCTGGGCCACTGCCGGAGACCAAGACGCAAGAACCCAAAGTAAGCAGTGTGCAGCCACCCATGCACAGTCCTGACTGTGCTCAGCAACAGGTCGCCAGCAGTCAACACAAAAAGAAGAAATCTAAAAAGCACAAAGACAAGGAGCGGGAGAGGTTAAAAGATGAGCAAGACTGGTTAAAGACGAGCCCAGACCTCAGCAAGAAGCAGGACAAACTTGACAATCCTGACATCATAAATTCAGAAGCCTCTGTGGAGAAGCCGGATTATGTGCTGGCATATGGCACCATAAAGAGTTTGGAGCAACGTCAGCGGTACCTGGAGGATTTCCGTGCAGAGTTCGACGAGTACAAAGACCTCCATTCCCGGATTGCCACCATCACTCACATGTTTGTTCAGCTGGGCTCCAAGATCAAGAGCCTGTCCCCTGGCACTGAAGAATATAAGATAATGGAAGACCAGATACTAGAGAAATACAACAAATATCGAAAGAAGTTTCCCGGCTACAGGGAAGAGAAGAAACGCTGCGAGTATCTCCACGAGAAGCTCTCCTACATCAAGCAGCTCATCATGGACTATGATCTCTCTAAGGACTCCTCTTAGCGTTAAGCGCTCTGATTTTTCACACACACACACACACCACACAAGTGTCAAACATTTTTACAGAACATATTTGTACAAAACTGGAGCCATCAACATAAACTGCTGCGTTTTTAAATTGCAGACATCTCACTCAAAGATTACACTGGTCAACACCAAATTTATTGTCTTAAGGTTTTTTTTAGCTGATTTAGGACAATTTTGATGTGCTGAATCCGAGGATCACATTGGTTTTGCTCAGTCAGGTCAACTTTTTGAACTATGGCCACATGTTTTCTTACGTTTTTGTTTACATGTACGGGTATTTTCGCTTTATATGATGCAAAATTCTTTATTTCTTGAAATTCTCTGAATTTTGAACAAGGATGATGTAGCATTCAATTTACATGTACTTACCTTTATCAGTGTCTACTATTCAATTTACAGTACAATTGTGCAACTGCTTATAACTTAACATAAAAACCTGACCTGATCGAGAGAAGCGGATGTCATTTTCGGATTCAGCTGTGCAAAATTGTCTTTATATCAGTTGAAAAAACACAGACAACTTACAAAAAATTATTTTTGTTATGTTGTCTT
Source organism: Pholidichthys leucotaenia (assembly GCA_020510985.1). Taxonomy (NCBI): domain Eukaryota; kingdom Metazoa; phylum Chordata; class Actinopteri; order Cichliformes; family Pholidichthyidae; genus Pholidichthys; species Pholidichthys leucotaenia. The sequence continues at coordinate 68,016,044 of CM035849.1, read as the reverse complement.
ATGTTGTTGTGTTATTTTATTTTTGGGGCGGTGCAGTGGGGAAGTGGTTAGCACTGTGGCAGCACAGCAACTCACCCTTGGCCGGGGGATCCTGGGATCGATCCCAGCCCCCGACCAACAGTGATCTGTGTGGAGTTTGCATGTTCTCCCCGTGTCTTCGTGGGTTTACTCCGGGATTTCTCCGGTTTCCTCCCACATGCCAAAAACATGCAAGTTAGGTTAATTGGCATCAAACTGGGGATTCTAAATTGTCCTTAGGTATGACTGTGAGAGTGAATGGTTGTCTGTCTCTCTGTGTTGGCCCTGTGATGGACTGGCGATCTGTCCAGGGTGTACCCTGCCTCTCGCCCAAAGACGCTGGGATAGGCTCCACCCCCCCGCGACCCGAAAAGGATTAAGCGGAAGAAAATGAATGAATGAATGAATGAATGAATGAATTGATATTTATAAAAAATCCCAACAGTGACCTTTCCACCAGCCTCTGACTGCCGAAGTCAGCTGTATTGCATTACAATGACCGACTCCAACTGCCTAGCCAAGCTAATGCTAACAGACCTTAACTTGGCATTAGGCCCTTGGGCTGAGAGGTTTTGTAGCCCCCCCACCCAACAGAATCTCAGTTTAAAAATATGTAATAGCTATATTTTTAACAATGGATTGCATTTATATAGCACTTTTCATGACACCCAACACTTTACAATGAGTTCATTATTCATTCACTCCACAGACAATGATAAGCTGGTAATGGTAAGCTACTTCTGTAGCCACGGCTGCCCTGGGGTAGACTGACAAAAATGTGGCTGCCAGTCCACACCAACCGAACATTTACTCACATTCATACACCAGTGTCATGAACCATGAACACACTGGAGGCAAGGTAGGTAGTGTTTTGCTCAAGGACACAACAGCAAGGTGGGGGGAGTGGGATTCAAACTGCCAACCTTCCGGTTATTGGGTGACCTGCTCTACCTCCTGAGTCACTACGGCCTCAGGAGGATGTTTCTACGGGCATGCACAGGTATGCACTAGTTTTTTTTATAATTAAAAAAAACCTTTCATATGTTCAATATTCATTACAGGCACAAGGAAATATTTCAGGACTTTTTTAAATTCAATTTTGATTGTAGTTTTTGAAATTAAAAAGTAAATCATAATAGTCTATTTACTGAGATGTACTAGTACATAAACATTACACTGTACTTTGAAAACTAGTGACTAAGCAGGGTGGAAAATACTAAACAAGAGACCTTTGTAACACAATGCAGTCAAGGTGCAACAGTCTGTTTTATGAAAACATTCAATGTAGTACAAATGCCATGAAATTGTATTTTTTAAAATAAAAATGAATAAAAATGCAAAGACACGCTCTCATTTCTCATTTTTCACTCTGAACTTCTGCCTGACAAATTCATCATTATCATCATCATCATAGCAGTCTGTCGGGGGACACAATGACCGTTTCATTTAGGTCCGATCAGATTCCGCGACGCAGCTCCTTCCTCCGCCGCCAAGAACTCCCGACCTTGTCAACCCGGGCAATGTCCGAGCCGGTATGAGTTGCTTTCTCACTAGGTCTGTGGTGGACCACTCGTAGTTACATGGGGTGAGACTGGACATCCTGGCAGATTAGCACATCTGTCGCAAGGTCTGTGGTGGACTTTTTCCTGACAAATTACTGTCAGCTAATACCAGTGAGCAGCATGTTGCCTCCTCTTCCAGGTGGAACTGAGGTTACATGATTGAATTTAAAAAGACTAGTGCATACCCGTGCATGCCTGTGCATACCCATGCATGCCCGTAGAAACCAAGTTTAAGCAAGTATTTCTGCATGCCCGTAGAAAGCAGGTGGGAGGAAACCGGAGCACCCGGAGGATGCATGGCGTTCACTGTCCCTGGCCAGCCGACTATTCCGCATCTCCTTGGTCTCAGCTTCTCTGTGCCTTGCCTGGCGTGCAGCGTCATTCACTTGGCGGGCATTTCGGGCTTCAACTGACAGCACGTGCATGGCGCACTGCGTCACGTTTCCTGTCTCTCTGTGCATCCCTTGTCTGTTGTACCCTATGCTGCTGAAGGGTCTCATCCTGTCTCAGACCGAGCCTCTGATGTGCCTATAATGTCTATATGGACTATATGACGCCATATAGACATCATGTAGACATCATAGGAACATCATAGGCGATCCTATGATCTTTTAGCGGGCTTTTCGAGACACACAGACACTTGCTTGTTTAACAAAGTTTTGATGCATCACTGAGCCTATGATGTTCCTATGATGTCTATATGGTCTATATGACGTCATATAGACATCATGTAGACATCATAGGCGATCCTATGATCTTTTAGCGAGTCCTATGATCGTGACAGACACACACATAGGCAGTCCTATGATCTTTGACATCAGAGGAACATCATAGGACATTCACATGATGAAGACCCTGGAGAGACTGCTCCTTGCTCACCTCTGCCCCCTGGTGGGACCAGCGATGGATCCACTCCAGTTCACCTATCAGCATGGCATTGGGGTGGAGGATGCAGTGATCTTCCTCCTTCACCGTTCTCTGTCCCACCTGGAGAAGCCCGGGAATGCGGTGAGGATCATGTTCTTTGACTTCTTCAGTGCTTTCAACACCATTCAACCAATGATCCTGAAGGACAAGCTGCTGTGCGCAGGGGTGGACCAGCACCTGTCATCATGGATCCTGGACTACCTCACTAACCAGCCACAGTTTGTGAGAACCTGAGATTGTGTGTCTGACACGATCATCGGTAGCACGGGGCCCCCCCAGGGAACGGTTTTGGCTCCCTTCCTGTTCACCCTTTATAATGCGGACTTCTCACACAACACAACACACTGCCATCTACAGAAGTTCTCTGACGACTCTGCGATCGTCGGCCTCATCTCCAACGGAGATGAAGCTGAGTACAGAGGACTTATCCAGGACTTCGTGGACTGGTGCCATCGGAACTGCCTCCAGATCAACGCGAGGAAAACTAAGGAGCTGGTGGTGGACTGCCGCAGGCAAGGACAACCCCTCACAGCACCAGTAAACATACAGGGAACAGACATTGAGATGGTGACATTCCCATCCGTCTCTCAGAAAGCTGGCTACACAGTAACATTGACACCAATATGATTGATATTGTGGGCTATCAGTGTTTTAGAAAAGACAGGCAGCCAGGGAGGGGAGGAGGTGTTTTAATTTACATCAAAGAGAAATTTAAATGTCAATTGGTTGATTTGAATACTTCACTTGAATGTTTAGCAGTTAATGTATGTCTCTCACCGGTAATGAATTTCAACATCGCAGTATTGTACAACCCACCCTCACACAATTCTTCTTTTTATAATGAATTAAGTGATCTGGTTAAACAACTTGAGAGGAGCAGAGAAACCATATTTTATGGTGATTTCAATATCAACTGGTCTGATAATAAGGAAAAACAGAAACTGAAAAGCCTCATGACTAAATTTAATTACAAACAAATGATCAAAGGACCCACCAGGATAACCAAACAATCGAGAACACTTATTGACATGGTATTCGCTAATAAACCAGAACGAATAACCAGAACCTATAATCTTGTAACTGGTCTCTCAGATCATAACATGGTTCTTGCTGTCAGAAAACTCACTAAAAAGCGACTACAGTATTTTGGAGGAGTCGATATTGACAAACCAAATTTTATTATTCCCAAATCAAAAAATGAGGAGTTTGAACATTACTTAGAGAATCAAAATTGGGAGCAGCTCATGTCAATAAACGAAGTAGATGATTGTTGTAACTTTATAACTGCAACAATTACTAAGTCCATAGAAAAATTTATAAAGCAAATTAAAAGTAGACAACAGAAGATTAACCTACCATGGTTAAATAATGAAATAAGAAAACTTATGAAGAGGCGAGACTCTGCATTGAAAACATCATTAACCTCTAAACTGCAAAATGATCACCTTGTGTACAAAAGTTTAAGAAATAAAGTGGTACATGAGCTGCGAAAATCAAAAGTATCTTATTACAATAAACTGATAGATCATGCAAAGAGTAACAACAGTTCCCTATGGAGGCATTTAAATAACTTAACTAATAAAAAAAATGTTCAGAAGGGGGTAAAGGAACTTAGAATCAATGGCAAGACCATCAGTGACAAGGCTACATTGGCAAATGAATTTAATTCATATTTTGTGGGCTCTGTGGAAGACTTGACAAAAAACTTTGTGCCGCCAAATGTGCTCAACAACACAAATTCAATACTTCCAACAGATTCTTTTCACATCGATGAGGTAAATGAGGAGTTAATTGATGGTATTGTTAAAACACTGTCAAACTCAAAAACTAATGATATCTACAACATGAGCACCTCCTTTCTCAAAACGCACAGCAAAATATTAATCAAACCACTGACTCATCTCATTAATCTCTCCATTAGGTCTAGTACATTTCCATCTGGCTGGAAAAAAGCTGTCGTCATACCAGTTCATAAATCAGGCAGTAAAGACGATATATGCTATTACCGCCCAATCTCTATTTTACCAGTCCTGTCTAAGGTTCTTGAAAAAGTTGTAGCTACACAGATGATAGACTACTTACAAGACAGTCAACTTCTTCATCCACATCAATTTGGTTTTAGACCAGGATACTCAACAGAAACAGCAAATTGTTGCCTTACTGAAAATGTCAAACAGTCCTTGGACAGGGGTAATGTGGTAGGAGCTGTTTTTCTAGATCTCAAAAAGGCTTTCGATACTGTAAACCACAGTTTGCTTTTATCCAAAATGGTATCTTTTAACTTCTCCCCAGATACATTAGACTGGTTTGCATCTTATCTCCAGAATAGAGAACAGTGTGTAAAAGTTCACCAGGATAAATCCTCACTTTTAAATAACCGTATGGGTATCCCACAAGGGTCCATTCTTGGTCCTTTACTTTTCAGCATTTTTATTAATGACTTGCCGCTACACTGCTCTGCTGCAACATGCCAACTTTATGCAGATGATACAGTTATTTACACAGCTGCCAAGACTCCAGCACAGGCTGCAGATGTACTGTCTACAAGTATGGTTGATGTCCAAGAGTGGCTCCTCCAGAACCATCTATTGCTGAACCTTCAGAAAACAGTTTCAATGTGCTTTTCAATCAAAAAATATAACCTGCAATGTTTTAAAGTTAATATACATGATCATGACATCAGTTTAGTTACAGAATTCAAATACCTTGGCGTTGTACTAGATCCTCAACTCAAATTTAATCTTCATATAAAGAAAATTTCAAAAACAGTTAAAAAAAATCTGAACTGCTTTAAATTAATTAGATATTACATACCTTACGAACCTGCTGTACTGTATATGCATTCTATGGTTTTTTCTCATATATCATACTGTTTGACAGTCTGGGCTCAAGCAGCCCCTTCCACAATAAGACATATAGGTTCATTATATAATCAAACCCTAAAAATCTTGGACAAAAAGCCCATTAGGTGGCATCACTGTAATATTTTAAAAAAATACAACCTATTGAGTTTTGAGAGTTTCATTGACCTCTGTTTACTGAAATTAACTTTCAAATGTTTCCATAAATCAGCACCTGAGCCACTTGCTGGTTTCATCCAAAGACAGGACAGCAGCAGAGCCACCAGGAGTTCTGTTAACAATAACTGTAAAATATTCCACCGCAGAACCACATTTGGACAAACAGCTTTCTCTATAAAGGGCAGTCACATCTGGAACACAATGCCAAATGAAATTAAAATAATAACGGACTATAAAACATTCACTAAAAAGGTTAAAAACTGGCTGAAAAATAAACAAGAATGTACCCATGTATGAAATGATTGTCTGCAGGGTGAGAGTGAATGAAGGGAAGGAATGAATGTGTTTGTTTATAGTGAGTGATGAAGGGAGGGAGGCCTAAAATAGGCAAATGTGTGTCAGGTTGTTATATTTGTGTATTTATAATATTTATAATATTTATAATTGTGTATTTATAATGTATTTGTTTTTTGCATTGATGCATGTGGTTATTGTGTATTCCTTTTTTTTTTTTTTTTTTTTTTTTTTTAAAATTTGTTTCTCCTTTCTAAAGCCCATCCAGGGACAAGAGTTGCAAATTAGCTAATAGCTATACACTCTGTGCAACACATCAGATTGATTGTCATTGATTAATTGTCTATGTTTATTGCACTGTCCCTGTCAAATAAACAAATCTATCTATCTATCTACAAGTACCTGGGTGTTCATCTGAACACTAAACTAGACTGGTCACACAATACCGATGCACTCTACAAGAAGGGACAGGCTGTTCCTACTGAGGAGGCTCAGGTCTTTTGGTGTACAAGGGGCGCTGCTGAAGACATTCTATGACACAGTGGTGGCATCAGCCATCACTTTTGGAGTGGTCTGCTGGGGCAACGGCATTACAGCAGCCGATAGGAAAAGACTGAACAAACTGATCAAGAAAGCTAGCTCTGTCCTGGGGCAACGCCTTGATCCAGTGGAGGATATAGGAGAGAGAAGGATGGTGGCTAAACTGTCATCTCTGCTGGAGTCCGAGTCCCACCCTATGCAGGACATATTGAATGCACTGAGGAGCTCATTTAGCAGTGGACTACATCATCCTAGGTGCGCAATCGAGAGGTTTTGCAGGTCCTTCCTACCTGCGGCTGTCAGACTGTATAACCTAAGCAGGGCTGCTCGCAGAGATAGCAAAAAAATGTGACGACCTAGTAGTATTGAATGCAAAAGACGCAACAGACTTACACAAATGGTCCCCTCCAGTATACAACTAGGACAATATCAGTCGCTATGGAAGGTAACAATATGTATGGGTACATATTCATACTATGTAGGATAACTAAGTAGACGGTTATGCTGTTTATTCCATCTTGCTACAATGCTCCGCACTTTGTATATACAGTATATTTATACTGTATATTTATGTGTACGTATGTATATCCACTGCTCTTATTTATATTTTTCATATCTTCTTAATTATTGCTCTGAGTGTTGCTATCCCTGTGCTGTTGCAATCCTGAAATTTCCCCATTGTGGGACTAATAAAGGCTCATCTTATGTAGACATCATAGGAACATCATAGGCGGTCCTATGATCTTTTAGCAAGTCCTATGATCGTGACAGACAGACACACACACAGAGATTTCTTGAATTATATATAGAGTGAAGTGATGATAATAACAGCACCAGTGATTCAAATAAAAGCAAGCATTTTTTTCTATTTTTATTCATCCATACTAGTGCATACCTGTGCATGCCTGTAGAAACCAAGTATAAGCAAGTATTTCTGCAAGGGTGTAAGCAAGCACGTCAGCACTCATTCAGTGGTGGCTGCCTTTGATCTTTGATGGCGTTATAGCGAGTCCTATGATCTTTGATGATGTCAAAGTGAGTCCTATGATCGAGTGACAACTGCCTTTGATCTCTGATGATGTCATAGTGAGTCCTATGATCTTTGATGATGGCATAGTGAGTCCTATGATGCCTGCATTTGATCTTTGATGATGTCATAGCGAGTCCTATGATCTTTGATGATGTCAGCGAGTCCTACGATCATGAGTGATGCTTGCGTTTTATCTTTGATGTCCTATGATCGTGAGTGAGCGTGAGTGATGCCTGTAAACCAGTCTTTATTCTGAGTACCTTTCTTATCGTGTCTCTCACAAAAATTTGTTCAAATAAGTATAGACTATTTCAGCAGAATCATAAAATATTAATAGTGCTAATTTATAGATGTTAAAAATAACATTGCCATTATCAGGGCTGACACTGATGATGAGGACTTTGGAGGATGTCAAGAACTGTATTTGGTAAATTCCTACTCTGCTCCACGTTTCCTCCTTGTAGAAAGCAGGTTTGCTGGTAAACATGTCAGTCTTTCATGGTTTCATGTTTTCCTCTATAAAAAAGTAGAACAATTTCATTTTTGTATGCCGTCTTTTAAATCCATCACCATAGTCCTGTTATGCTGCTAATGCTATGACAACTGCTATGAACAAAATAATAAGTCACATCTGCTCTGTCACAGGTTTTCATGTCATGTCCCATCATGTAATGCTACTACAAACCTCTAATGTCTCTCAGAAACTGAGCCTTCACCCAATAACTGTAAAACAGATTTTTGAAATAAGGGCTGACCCAGCTAGCTAGTTGAGCTAGCACAGGCTAATAACAACTGCAAGTTTATGAGCTTTTACTGCACATAAACAAGAATAAAAAGCTGCCAAAATTAAACAGGATCAGAGACTACAGAATCTACATGTTAACTTAAGTGGTAAAATGACCAAAACAACGGCCATTCATTAACTTACCCAGGATTATTAAGCAGACAGTCCGTGAAATGAATGGTGGTCTATGGGGAAAACTACATTGTTTGGAACTAATCACTGCTCCATGACCCACGTGACTTCCGCATTCCAAAGTTTCTATTGAAGTCTATCGGGAGTGTCACAACTACCATATTATATGGCTATGGTTACATCACCAAAAACGTTCCATCTCAGCTGGCCTTTTTGGGGGGGAGGGCTTCAGTGAAACTTCACAGTAAAAAAAAAACAAAAAAACAAAAAAAAACCATATGAGACATTTGAGTGATTTCGCTCTAATGTCTTGTAAATCATAAAAAAATGTTACAGACATGTTAAGGGGAAAAAAAATGATTTTTGTGCGGAGTGTAACTTTAAGACCTGTGTGAGCTGTTAAAATGTGGATAAAGTGCAGTAAATGACTCTTTAAAGCAAGTTTTCTCTGAGGGTGCCATCAAAACCTCATTGCATTGCTTATCACGCAACAAAATTATTGTTGTTCAACTAACACTGCTTATTCTTTCTTTTCATCCTCACTGAGTTTCCCTCCCATTGTTGATCACCAGGCTTCACAGCTGCCCCTGATTTTACTCAGTCTCCCTGACTTTATAGTGAGAACAGTTTCTTATCTGTGCTATGAAATACTTACAGACATCTCCCTGGCTTTCGCTCCATTTTCATACACTGATCCCCAAAACATTGAAACCACCTGCCTGATGTACAGCATTTAATCCTTTGACCCACAAGTGCTCTTAAGGCATCTGATGATATCAGGGTCCAAGACCTTCGCAAACAATCCTTTAAGCCCTGTAAGATGTGAGGAGAGCCCTCCATAGATTGAACTTGTTTCAATAGATGCATGATGAGATTACGATCTGAGGAATTTGTACAAAGAGTTAACTTTGGAATGTCTTTTTCCTAAAATTATTCCTGAATGGTATTTCAGATGTGGCAAGGTGAACTACAATGATGTATGAGGAAAGCTGCCATCAGGGAACACTGTTGCTGTGAGAGGGATGGACAAGTGGACATGATAGTGAAGAGCAGTTTGACAAGACATGAGTTGCGTTCCGATTGCCCAATAGTATACTCCAAAATGGACTGCACAGGGTATTCTGCCATATTAAGTGAGATTCCAAACCGAAGGGAGCGAACGGTCTTCAGTTCAAAGGGAACTGAGAACTGAGCAGGAAGAAGTGAACAACAGTTCATCACTTCACCGAAAGTTGACAAGAAGATTACCCATAAGCCATTGCGCCTCAAATATGAGTAAAACAAACTATTGTTGCTAACATTATTAACAGGCTAAATTGATGTTGGTTATTGTTTATCAACTGATTGTAATAAAATATATTTGTATTAATATTTTATTTAAGAAATATAAATTATCCACCATGGTATGAGTATGTGTCTGTGGTTACCGTGGTAACGCACGGAGGAGGGAGCCGATGGTTACAGGGTGTTTCAAGTGGAGAAATTTTGTGAAGGGTACTTAACTTCACTGATATTCCCTGAGAACGGAGCAGGGAGTAGGGAATACAGTTGAAGTACACTGTGGATCGGAACGTAGCAATGGTCCTCACAATTAAGACATGACGGTCCTGAGATGGATGCTTTTTCATCAATGCCACTTAGCCAGTTCAGCTAGCACCGTCTCCTTATAGCCTCCTTTTAAATTATTTGCTGTACAATTTCTGTTATAGTGTCACAGTATAGAGTTTCTATTTTAGATTCATAGCAGAATGCGCATAGTGCTAGCTTAGCATTTAGTACTTATGTTTGGTGTTACTACATGTCTGCTATAAATAAAATGGACAAACTGAAGTTGTGTTTATCATCCTGATCAGCCATTTGTAATATCTACGGTGGGGAAGATAAGCACTGAACACATCAACATTTTTCTCATTAAATATATTTTTGATGGAGCCAATGACCTGAGATTTTCACCAGATATCAGCAACAACCCATGTAATCCATCCATGTGACGTCATCTTAAAACTATGAATACAAGGCAGTGGTTCTTACTACACTTTTGTATAGCTGCAAGACTTGGACAACCTACTGTCACCACAATAGGCTCCTGAAGCAGTTTTAGCAACGCTGCCTTCAATCTATTTGTGACATTAAGTGACAGGACAAGGTCTCTAACGTTGAGGTTCTACAGTGTCGCCATGTCCCCAGTGTTGAAAGCCAGATTCTCAAGGCGCAACTTCATTGGATGGCACACCTCATCAGAATGGAAGGAGAGCAGTAGGCAGGCCAAGGATATACAGTAAGGACACCTTCAAAGGTGATATAGACTGGATTCTACCCACCTGGCCAGTAGGGGTCGCACTCATGGTTGACTCACTATAATCTCATACCGGTTGCCAGGTAGAGAGAAAAACAGCACTTCCTGGAGACTAACATCAATTTACTGCAGACTGCTAAAATCTCAGTTCTTTGGTGATTGTGAACCAGACACAGCGTCTCAAGGAGTGACCTGCGGTGAAGTACTGATGCTTTAAGAGCCAGATTTACAAATTATATAAACTCAGCAGATTAAGTTTAAGTTCAACATGCAGCTGAAAGTTTGCATGGTTTTACAATCTGCTAATCTTACATTTTTAAAACCAGATTTAATAAATAATTTTATCAAAATAAGTGTAAGGTATTTTACTGAATTACCTCTTAATGGAATACACTGAAAGGGTAGCAATACAAATCCATATTTTAATTGTATAACTCTCCTTGAGTACAGACAATGCGCAAAGACCCTTGGTTACACTGTGGTGGACACACATACGGGACCTGTTTTGTGACTCACATTTTAGGTCAGAACAAAGTAAGAGGCTTCCTTGGTGATTACAGGAAGCTGCAAGAATCTTAGCTTTGGTATGCAAGGCTTGAGACTGTGGGGGGTTTAATTAAAGGATTAAAGAGGGATGCATTGTAGACAGTGGAAGTGATATCATAGAGAGAGGATGCATTGTGACTGTCTTTATAATACAAGGTGGTCTGTGATACATGTGACCTGTGAACTGTAAGAGTCCTGATATTTAAGGATGAGAGTTTCCTGTGTGGCTCTCTTACTGCTTTGAGATGATGGTGATGTGAATAAAGCTGACTTGAGAGAGAACTCTGCCTCGTCATTCTCACATCTCCACACTGGTGACCCGAGACGTATCATGCAAGAGGAGAATTCCCCCGGGCCAGCCTCGTCAGGAGCCCCCAGCCAAGCGAATGCCGCTACAGTCCAGCTACCGGACTTCTGGCAGAACAATCCGCGCTCCTGGTTCAACGCGGTTGAGGCGTAGTTCAACCTCCGGGGAATATCGGTAGATGCCACAAAATTCTACCATGTAGTCGCAAAGCTGGACAACAACACGGCCCAGCATGTGGAGAGCCTGATCGACCAGCCACCGGACAGCGACAAATACGGCACATTGAAGGCTGCACTCATCCAGCAATTCACCCCCTCGGCGGAGGAGCGAGCAGAGAGGCTTCTGGCGCTGACGGAGTTGGAAAATGACATGCCCGCGAACCTGATGGAGAAGTTGTTGAGGTTGAAAGACTCTGACGACGATCACTTCATTTTCACCCACCTCTTCCTCAGGACTCTACCGTCAGCAGCGAGAGCGACCCTGGCCAGTTCGCCACTGTTGGCCCTACGGGACTACCACGCGCTGGGCCGAGAGGCGCAGCGGATTGTCAACGCCACCAAGCGGCGTGCAGCCACGGCCGCTGCAGCGGAACTTGGCGCGACGACCGGAGACGACAGGAGGCCAGAGGCAGCGGTACCAGACTCACCGACGATGGCGGCAGCAAGGGCCAGGGAACGCAGATCGGACGTCCTTTGTTTCTACCATCGCTGCTTCACAGAGAGGGCATGCAAGTGTGTACCACCGTGCCAGTTCGGGCGTTCGGGAAAAGCCAAGACCGGGGGTCGGTAGCAGCCGTGGCCCTCGGGGAGGAGAACAAGCTGCTCTACTTGTCGGACGCACACTCGGGGAAGCAGTTTCTCGTCGACACAGGCTCCCAGTTGAGTTTCATCACACCTTCCTACGCGGACAGACTAGCTGGTTCCGGAGGTCCCCGGGTGACAGCAGCGAACGGCTCGGAGGTTAAGACCTTTGGTGAGAAGATTCTGCTTCTGTCCCTACACGGCCGTACATTCGAGTGGACTTTTGTTGTAGCAGCAGTAAATTTCAATATGTTGGGGGCTGATTTTTTGTGCTCACATGGTTTGTTGGTTGATCTCGCTAACAGGCGCCTGGTTAATGCACTTTCTTTTGATTCTATCCCCTGTACAGCGCGAGTGGCCCCGCCTACAGTGCAAGCCAACGTCACAGCTGCAAGCGGTAAGTTCCACACACTGCTCACTCAGTTCCCAGCACTCACGGTCCCCACATTTTCGGCAACAGTCGCTAAACACGGGGTGGAGCATTTTATTACCAGTACCGGACTGCCCGTTTTTGCAAAAGCTCGGCGCTTGGATGCAGTTAAACTGGCCATAGCGCGCGAGGAGTTCGCCAACCTGGAGAGGTTGGGCATTATCCGATGTTCAAACAGTCCGTGGGCTTCCCCCCAACACATGGTCCCGAAAGCTGACGGATCATGGCGAACTTGTGGGGATTTCCACAGGTTAAACAATGCTACAGCGCACGACCGCTACCCAATCCCACATATCCAAGATTTTTCCGTTCATTTAGCAGGGGCGCGCGTTTTTTCTTAAATAGACTTGGTCCGCGGTTAACACCAAGTCCCAGTGCGCGCTGAGGACATACCCAAAACAGCGGTAATAACTCCGTTTGGCCTATTCGAGTTTTTACACATGCCATTCGGACTTAAAGGGGCTGCTCAGATGTTCCAACGCATGATGGACGCGATGCTTCGCGATCTCCCTTTCGTGTTCGTCTACCTGGACGATATTTTAGTAGCCAGCGTGTCCGAAGACGAACACGAAAAACACCTGGCCACAGTTTTCCGAAGGTTGGGAGATCACGGGTTAATAATCAACCCAGCGAAGTGTCAGTTCGGGGTGGCGCAGATCGATTTTTTAGGACACCGCGTCTCCCCCGAAGGAGCAGTTCCGCTTCCTGACAAAGTGCGCACGGTAGCAGATTTTCCCCGGCCGCAGACGGTCAGGGCGTTGCAGGAGTTTTTGGGAATGGTGAATTTTTATAACCGTTTTCTCCCCTGCGCGGCGCAACTCATGCAGCCGCTGTATGCCGCGCGCAAAAAAAAGAAACCCGCGGATAAGATCGAGTGGTCCCCGGAGCGGGACCAAGCATTCTCGGAGGTGAAAGCAGCCTTGGCAAAGGCTGCGTTGTTGGCACACCCAGACCCAACGGCCCGCATAGCGCTCATCACTGATGCATCAGAGGTGGCCATAGGGGCGGTCGTGGAGCAACATGTAGCTGGGGTTTGGCAGCCCCTCGCCTTTTTCAGCAGGACCTTGCGTGATAGCGAACGTAAATACAGCGTGTTCGACAGGGAGCTGCTGGCTCTCCATTTGGCCATCCGCCACTTTCAGTTCTGGCTAGAAGGACGCTCTTTCACCGCGTTCGTTGACCACAAATCGCTAACATTCGCGATGGCCAAGGTTTCTGAACCGTGGTCAGGCCGGCAGCAGAGACAGGTGGCCGCGATATCAGAGTTTACCACTGATATTCAGCATTTGGCGGGCTGCACGGTGGCGCAGTGGTTTAGCACTGTGGCAGCACAGTTTTACCCTCGGCCGGGGGATCGCGGGGATCATGAGATCGTGGGTTTGATCCCAGCCCCCGACCGACAGTGAGCTGTGTGGAGTTTGCATGTTCTCCCCGTGTTGCGCGGGTTTACTCCGGGATTTCTCCGGTTTCCTCCCGCATACCAAAAACATGTAGGTTTAGGGTGCTCGCGCACGCAGCGACCAGCAGCCGGTGGCTTGTCACCAGACTGCAAACCAAGTCTACCTACGGGTACAAATAAGTAACAGAAAAAAAAAAAAAAAAAACAACTCAATGTAGTGGCAGATTGCCTCTCGCGCGCCGTGGCGGCCCCAGTCAGCGTAGGGGTAGATTATGCAGCCATGGCCGCGGAGCAAGTTGGTGACGCGGATGTGCGCGCGCTTCAGTCTGGACCAACAGGGTTAAGGCTGGAGAGCAGGGTGCTGCAAGACGGTATGCCCCCCCCTAATCTGCGATGTCTCCACAGGACGGCCGCGTCCAGTAGTACCGGCTGCGTGGTGCCGCCGCGTTTTTGACTCGGTTCATTCTTTGGCGCACCCTGGAGTGCGCGCGTTGGTCAAAATGGTAGGAGAGAAGTTTGTGTGACCGAGCCTCCGCAAACAAGTTAAAGAGTGGGCAGCAGCCTGCACGGCGTGTCAACGAGCCAAAGTACACAGGCACACGAGGGCTCCTTTGGAGCTGTTTCACATTCTGGCCAAGACGTTCGATCACGTTCATGTGGACCTCGTGGTCCCCCTCCCCCCGTCACAAGGGTGCACACACCTTCTGACAATGGTGGACCGCACCACGCGCTGGCCTGAAGTGGTCCCGTTGGCATCAACCATGGCCGAGGAGGTGGCGTGCGCATTTTTAACAGCTTGGGTTGCGCGCTTCGGCGTTCCGTCGGACATTACGTCCAACAGAGGCCCTCAATTTGTGTCAGAACTTTGGTCGACTATGGCCCGCAGCCTGGGTGTCACAATTCACCACACAACCGCGTACAATCTGCAGGCTAACGGGTTATGTGAACGTTTTCATAGGTCATTGAAAGCGTCTCTCAGAGCGTCACTGACGGATGCAAATTGGGTTACAAGTTACCGTGGGTGTTATTGGGGTTGCGTTCTGCGCCTAAAGAGGACTTAGAAGCCTCCCCAGCGGAGCTCGTGTTTGCGCAGCCACTCCGGCTGCCTGGGGAGTTTCTCCCAGATAACCCTGCGCCAGACGCCTGCCCGTCTCAGCTGTTGCGGAGTAACACAGAATCAAGCACGCTGCCCGGCCCCGCGCACCACAGTTTTCCGTGCGTTTTTGTGCCTAAAACTTTGAAGAACACAGAGTTTGTTATTGTTAGACACGATGCGCATCGAACCCCGCTGTGACCGCCTTATGACAGACCATTCAGAGTGCTAGAAACAGGGGACAAGCAGTTTTTGCTAGATTTGGGGGATAGGAAAGAGAAAATTGGCATAAACAGACTCAAACCCGCTTTTGCGGTGGCAGATGAGCAGGTGCTGTTGGCGAGGGCCCCGCGGCGAGGTAGACCACCGCGGGGGGCTTCACAGAGTAATGGTTCCCCAGAACACCCACAGGTGCTGACAAAAGGTTTCCACCCCCAGACGGCAAACCCCCAGCATGACAGCGCCGCAGAGACGTTGAATCCTAGCTACAGCAGATACGGCAGGAGATTGAAGCCTAGGCAGCATGTGGACTGATGTGTATTGATACTATCACGGCATGCATGTTGTTATTCTCTTGTTTTTTCTGTTTGTTCTAAAATGTTGGGGGGGCTTTGTGTGGTGGACACACATACGGGACCTGTTTTGTGACTCACATTTTAGGTCAGAACAAAGTAAGAGGCTTCTTTGGTGATTACAGGAAGCTGCAAGAATCTTAGCTTTGGTATGCAAGGCTTGAGACTGTGGGGGGTTTAATTAAAGGATTAAAGAAGGGATGCATTGTAGACAGTGGAAGTGATATCATGGAGAGAGGATGCATTGTGACTGTCTTTATAATGCAAGGTGGTCTGTGATACATGTGACCTGTGAACTGTAAGAGTCCTGATATTTAAGGATGAGAGTTTCCTGTGTGGCTCTCTTACTGCTTTGAGATGATGGTGATGTGAATAAAGCTGACTTGAGAGAGAACTCTGTATAGTAGTAAGTATAATGTGTCAAGTTACTTTACAAACCAGATGGGGGTTTTTTGAAGTGGGGATTATACTTTTATATCATTATACTTTGTTTTTTGGCCAAAGAAGAGCATAAATTAATGGCCCAGAGAGCTGAATCTCTCTGTGTTGCAGCTCCACAATTTACACTCATTTATTACAAATTTAAGTATTTACATCAACGATGTATGCACGGTCTTACCTCTACTTGTAAAGGAAATCCATCCGCCTATCCCTCTGGACAAAGATCTTACTTTGTAAAAGTCCTGCTTGTCTTCTTTTACTTTTAAAAGTCTCTGTGTCTCAATTGAGATTGCCAGTTTTGAATGAAAGTCCAATTTTGACAATTTTTTAAGTTTAGCTATAAAATCTTCCATTTTCAGTCTGTACATAGAAGCACAAGAGTCCTCAGTACACCTGACTTTCTGATTTTATCTTTAGCTAAATTGGATCTTAGCCTCAGCATAGAAGAAGTAAATTCCTGTGCCTACGGTGCTCAAGCACGCCCCCCCTCCCCCCGTTGAGGCAACGGTACTGCCCAGCCTCTGACCATGATTTTTAACTAAAGTTTTATGTCAGATTAAGAAGACTAAATATGTTACACACACACGTTAAGTATATTACATAGACTATAGAAAAGGAGGACACACAATAAAAGCTCCTACAAACATTACATCTTTGACATCCACAGAGCTGTCACCAGGAATACGCATCTTGCACGAGCTCCAACCAGGCTGTGAAGGATTGCGCAATCCTTTTGCGGCTGGTTTGTGTTATATAGTTCTTTACACCGCCTTCCAAATTATTATGCACATGATATTTGTCTCTGATATTCCTAAACAGTCGATGCAAATGACAGTCAGTATAATTTTTAAGTCATCAACCATTAGAGCATAATTCAAATTTTATTGAACAAGCCTCCCAGTGATAACAATTTTTTTGAAAAAATAAAACAACTCAAAATACATTGTTCCAAATTATTATGCACAACAGAGTTTCAAAACATTTTATTGGTTGTAAAGAACTGAAAATGGTCATTTGTTGAATTTGCAGCATTAGGAGGTCATGTTTACTGAAATAAAACTATTTCAATCAAAAACATCTTAACAGACCAAGTTACATGTTAACATAGGACTCCTTCTTTGATATAACCTTCACAATTCTTGTGTCCATTGAACTTGTGAGTTTTTGGAGAGTTTCTGCTTAAATTTCTTTGCAAGATGTCAGAATAGCCTCCCACAGCTGCTGTTTTGATGTGAACTGCCTCCCACCTGTTGTGTCCATAATTCTGGGAGTGACGAGTCAAGCTGAACTCGGTTAAACAGAGTTTATTCAGGATAATCAACTATTTACAATAAAGGCTTACGGCACTCGCCTGCATGCCAGGTGGCTTCACAACGAAAGAGGCAGAGCCTCTTCCGCCCACTCTTTTATACCATGGGTGGCGTCACCACTGGAAACCGGTAGTAGCCACCCTGGTCTGTCCCATGACCAACCCAGCCGCCATCTTACTAATACCAGCCTAAACACAAACATACCACCCTCATAGATCTTTTGTTTGAAGATGCTCCAAAGGTTCTCAGTAGGGTTAAGGTCAGGAGAGGATGGGGGCCACACCATGAGTTTCTCTCCTTTTATGCCCATAGCAGCCAATGACACAGAAGTATTCTTTGCAGCATGAGATGATGCATTGTCAGGCATGAAGATAATTTTGCTACGGAAGGTACCATTCTTCTTTTTGTACGATGGAAGAAAGTAGTCAGTCAGAAACTCTATATACTTTGCCAAGGTCATTTTCACACCTTCAGGGACTCTAAAGGGGCCTACCAGCTCTTTCCCCATGATTCCAGCCCAAAAAATGATTCTGCCACCTCCTTGCTGATGTCGCAGTCTTGTTGGGACATGATGGCCATCCACTACTCCATCCATCTGGACCATCCAGGGTTGCACGGCACTCACCAATGAACAAGACTGTTTGAAAATTAGTCTTCATGTATTTCTGGGCCCACTGCAACCGTCTCTGCTTGTGAACATTGGTTGGGGTGGCCAAATAGTAGGTTTATGCACAACTGCAAACCTCTGGAGGATCTTACACTTTAACGTTCGTGGGACTGCAGAGGCACCAGCAGCTTCAAATATCTGTTTGATGCTTTGTAATGGTGTTTTAGCAGCTTCTCTCTTAATCCAATGAATTCGTCTGGCATAAACCTTCGTCATTATGCATTTATCTGCACAAACCTGTCTGTGCTCTGAATCAGCCACAAATTTCTTCACAGTACGATGATCATGCTTCAGTTTTTGTGAAATATCTAATGTTTTCTTACCTTGTCCAAAGCATTGCATTATTTGATGCTTTTCAGCAGCAGAGAGATCCTTTTTCTTTCCCATACTGCTTGAAACCTGTGGCATGCTTAATAATGTGGAACATCCTTCTTAAGTAGTTTTCCTTTAATTGGTCTCACCTGTAAAAAACTAATTATGACAGGTGTCTGAGATTGATATCAGTGATCCAAAGAGCCCTGAGACACAATACCATCCATGAATGTAATTGAAAAACAAAAAATTGAATGTTTATGACACTAAAATCCTATTTGCATAATAATTTGGAAGGCGGTGCATATAGTTCCTATGCTCTTATTTGTGAGGCACGGTGTGGTGGCACTCACTTCCGTTTCCACCACCACCCATGCCTATAAGTAGCAGCAAGCAGGAGGGGTGGGTCTCTTTGCCATCACCCCTGCCTGGTGGTCGTAGTGTGGTGTGTGTGATATTCAATAAATGCAAGTTCAATCGTGCATCTGGCCTCGTCATTTCGAGCCTACCTTCACACACAACAATTGACAACGAGGATAAAAAAGGAATGGAAGCATGTAGGTCTCCAGTTCGGCCTTTTCTGGAGCTCCCGGGCGAGCCACCTGTCCCTTGGCCTAGATGGTATGCCGCCTTCCTGACATATATGGTGGCCCTGAATTTGGGCAAAACGAACAAGTTGAGGGCACGTGCACTGCTGGTGCGCAACTTAGGAATTGAGGGCCACCAACTTTTGAGCATGCTTGGCGATTCGGACAGCTTCAAGGATGTGGTTGAGCTGATGGCGTGCCATTTTCACGCCCTGGACAACGTCATCGTGCGGAGAATCAAGTTTCAGCAGCGCCGTCAACAGGTGAGTGAGCCTATTCAGCAGTTCATAGCTGACTTGAGGCTACTGGATAGTGAGTGTTGATTCAGACCGTTGGAGGAGGAGATGGTTTGTGACCAGCTGGTGGAGCATACCAACAGCGCTGCAATAAGGACGAAGTTGCTCACTTTTCCGGGTGACTTAACTCTGACCAGGGCCATCGAGTTAGCTCTCCAGCTGGAGGCAGCAGATAGGCTGATGCTGGAGCTGAGTGAGCATTTGTCACATCGACAGCAGGAGTTTCCTGTTGCCACACAAGTAACGGACCCAGACAGCGATGGGAGCGTGGAAGACAACAATGAGGAGGCCAATGCTGTGAGATTGAGGTCTGCCCCGGGGAAACCCATGTGTTGGGGTTGCGGGTCTGTGAAGCACCGCTTCAAGGCCAGGGACTGTCTGGCAAGAGGGAAACACTGCAGTAAGTGAGCTTGAACCACTAGGCCAGGGTGTGCAGTATGTCCAAGCAGGGGAGCCTACAGAGGAAATCGACTCCCCCTATCCCGACGGTTGTCCACACAGTGTCCACAAACACCAACGGATACACATTCTGCACGGTGGAGCTGGATGGTGTGGCGGTGCCATTGCTGATCGACATGGGGGTGGAGGGCTCCCTGCTGAATTGGGCCACTGTGATAAAATTCTTCCCTCACTACAGGACTGAAGGTGACCCAGCACCGCTCTATGGCTATGGAGGTGGACGGCTGTGCACAGTGGGAACGCTGAGACTGACGGCCCGGTACAAGTCGTCGGAGATGTCCAACCTTGAGTTCACCATGACGGTTCGTAGTGACAACATCATGGGTTGTGACCTTTTTTATGATCTGGTTTTCGCCATCAAGAGCAATGCTGGGGAGGAGTGGTCGGGCTGTGGACTGTGAGACCGGCCGGTTCTGAGAGTGGAGGACGATGCAGTGTGGGATGAAGGATTGCCAAGCACCCCAGAAGGCGGGCAGGACCAGTCTCGCTCAGAGTCGTTGCAAGAGGGTTTCAGTGCTGGAGCTCAAGTCACCCTGGACGAGGGTACTGGGCATCACGGCGAGTCACCTGCAACGACGAGCGACACCGAGGAGCTGGCTCCAGTTGTTCCCGGAGCTTGGCTAAAGTGGGCCGGTGAACATGGAGCTACAATGGCAATGGCTGCAGTGAAATTAAAAGAGGTCAGGGCCAGACTATTAGGCATGGAGGGACCGCGTGCCAGGCAGAGACACTGCAAGCTGAGCAGAACCCCTCTGGAAGTCGCGGACCTGGTTCGGGCTTGGGAGAAGGGGCGACCACGGCGAGTACGAGCCAAGCGACAGTCTGAGGAGCACCAGGGGCGGCTGCGCATCGTGGCCAAATGTGGTGATGCCTATCTTCGGCTATCGGACGGTTTGTGGAGGCACCCGAATGAGTTGCGGCATGCCCGGGAGGAGACTTCGAGTGGCGGGCCTGGACGAGAGAGACACCTGACGGTGAACAAGAGTCGACACACCGGTGTTGACACAACCTGCTGTGGTCTGGAAGGCATACCGCCTCCAGGGGCAGACTTATGATGAAATGATCCAGGGGGGCCTGCAGGCGAGTTATTTTTTTCCACAATATTTTTTATTGAACCTTTTTTTACAAACATGGCACAAACAGTCAAACACTAACACTAAAGTAATTTAAAAATTAAAAAAAACACTAACAAAAAAAATGTACTAAAAACAACAACAACCATTAACAAAAGCAAGTCAACAACAATGCTCCTCTGTTTAGTCTAGGTATTCTATTACATAAGAATACATAATATACATTCACCAGTTTGGAATTTGCAAGGTCCACACATATCATTCACCTTCTTCTTCAGAAGTTATGTTTAATTTCTTTACATAATCAATGAAAGGTCTCCATATATTCTCAAACACATTTTCCTTTAATTTCAGTATATATGTTATTCTTTCTAGTGGAAGGTTTGTTAACATCTGTCTTAACCACTGAGTCACATCTGGTCTATGAGTCTTTTTCCACAGTAGTGCAATACATTTTTTGGCATTAAGCAAACCGAGGTCTATGAATGCTCTTTCACTCTTATTAAAGTTATGTTTTTCTGGATACAGACCCAACAAAAACAGTTTAGGGTTCAATGTGAATTGTTTTGAAATTATTTTTTCAATTGTTACCCTCACCTCTTCCCAAAACATTCTAATTTTTCTACATTCCCATAAACAGTGAAATGGGGTTCTTTTACTTTCCATACATTTTGTGCATGTATCTGGTATGTTTTTGTTATATCTATTTAACTCCACTGGTGTAACATACATCTGCATTAACCATTTAAAATGTATCAGTTTAAGACGTACATTTATTGATTTGGTTTGAGCTTCTGTACAAGCCATTTCCCATTGTTCCTCCGAAATTTCAATTTGCAGGTCTTCTTTCCAATAATTCAGTCTTTTCTGTGAGTTTTCACTTGAGAATAGTGTCAATGAGTTATAAAACTCTGAAATAATACCCTTTCTCTTACTATCTTTCGTCAAAATTTTTTCCAAGGATGAATAAGTAGGTCAGGTGAGAGCATTATTTTGATTTGATCGAATAAAATTTCTAAGCTGAAGATATTTAAAAAAATGTGTTCTATTAAGATTGAATTTAATCCTCAGTTCTTCAAAAGACATTATGTTATCTGAGCGTGACAAATATAAGTCTTGAATCTTTTGAATCCCTTTTAAA
Organism: Pholidichthys leucotaenia; assembly: GCA_020510985.1. Lineage (NCBI taxonomy): Eukaryota > Metazoa > Chordata > Actinopteri > Cichliformes > Pholidichthyidae > Pholidichthys > Pholidichthys leucotaenia. The sequence continues at coordinate 67,994,008 of CM035849.1, read as the reverse complement.
TTCCATACTTTAAATACAGCATCCGCTCTCCCTGGTGTAAAATATTGATTACCCCATATTGGGCTAAATTGTGACAGTAAGTGTGGTTCTTTTAAATATTTTTGGTTTCACACCATATTTTGATCATGTGCGTTACAATTGGATTTTTAACTTGTTTCTGTAATTTTTTAGCCGAGTCTGAGTATATGAATAAGGGGAGAGGTAAAGGTAAATTGTATGATTCCATCTCCGTCCAGTGAGGGAGATCATTTGATGAAAAATAATATGTCATAGACCTCAGTTGTGCTGACCAGTAATACAACATAGAGTTTGGACATTTCAGACCTCCATGATCAAATGGTAAATATAGTAAAGACAAACGTAATCTAGCCTTCCTATTGTTCCATATAAATTCCACTAACTTTTTTTTAATTCTTGAGAATAGATCTGAAGGTGGTGGTAAAGGAATGTATTGAAATAAATAAAGCATTTTTGGTAAGATATTACTTTTAAGTATATTAATTCTCCCGATCATCGACATTGGTAGTGACATCCATCTCTGAAGTAACTCATTAATATCTGTCATTAAGGCTTCATAGTTGGCACTGGCGACTGATTCTAGCTTAGGCACAATTTGAATTCCTAAATATTTAAACTGATTTACAACATTGAATTGATTTACCTCAGGAGCTGGGTGATTTCTCTGGGTCTCATTTAGCATTAATATTGAAGATTTAGTTTTATTTATTTTATATCCTGATATTTCCCCAAAGTTCTTTATTAAATTTAACAAGGTCGGAATTGATTTTTTAAAATTCGACATAAACAAAATTATGTCATCGGCATACAGGGAGATTTTATGTTCTATTGGTCCTACTTTAATTCCATATGTTTGTGGATGTAAACGTACTGCCATCGCTAAAGGTTCAATTGCCATAGTAAACAGTAAAGGTGAAAGTGGACAGCCTTGCCGACATCCTCTATTGATTTTTATTGATTTTGAGATATTGCTGTTTGTTAGGATTTCTGCTGTAGCATTATTGTATATTATCTGGACCCATTTTATGAAATTATTTCCAAGTCCAAACCTTTGTAGGACTTCAAAAAGATAGGGCCATTCAACCCTATCAAAGGCCTTTTCGGCGTCCATTGATAGGAGAGCTGTATCCGGTGCTTCTTTATTGGAATAAATAATATTAAATAGTCTTCTTACATTATGGAAGCCTTGTCTTCCCATTATAAAGCCATTCTGATCTCGGTTAATAATATTTGGTAATATTTCTTGTAGTCGTTTTGCTAAAATTTTACAGATTATTTTAAGATCAGCATTTAATAGGCTTATTGGTCTCATGTTTTCACATTTATTAGGGGGTTTACCTGGTTTTGGCAACAGTATAATTAAGGCATTATTCATGTATGGTGGTAGATTACCATTTTGAAATGCTTCTAAAACCATTTCCAAAAAAGGTTTTATTAATTTATTCTTAAATTTTTTATAGAGGTCAACTGGAAGACCATCTGGTCCTGCTCTTTTTCCTGATTTCATATTATCAATGGCTTGCCCAACTTCTTCTTGACTTATTTTAGACTCCAGTATCTCCCTGTTTTCATTTGGAATACACGGTATAGATAATCCACCCAAAAAACCCATTTAGTTTTGTTAAGTCAGTTTCATTTTTTGTATCATATAGTTTTTCATAATAATCTCTAAAGGCACTATTAATTTCTAAAGGATCTATAACTACCTGTCCCTTACTTATAATACTGGTAATTGGTGTTTTAAATTCTAATTGTTTAATCTGCCATGCCAATAATTTTCCTGATTTTTCACCTTGTTCATAAAAAGTTTGCTTCAATCTTAGAAGACTCGAGGCAGCTCTATTCGCTGATTTTTTTTTTATCATATTCATCTCTCAGAATCAGTAATTCGTTCTCTAACTGTGGGTTACTTCCTGCATACACCTTTTCTTGAAGAATTTTTATTTTACGTTCCAATTGGACTCTCTCCTCTCGAGTCTTCTTAGATTTTGAACCTGTATAACTAATAATATGCCCCCTACTAAAAGCTTTGAAAGCCTTCCACTTTATACATGCCGTTGTTTGTGTAGAAAGAAAGAACTCATCTGTTTTTCTATGTACTTAACAAATTCCTCATCCTGAAGCCATTTATGCTGAAAATGCCACCTACCTGGATCCTTTGTCAATTTCTTATCTACATATATTAGACAGCAGGGTGCATGATCAGAGATCACAATGTTATCATAGAAACAATTTTGAATCTTGGACCTTAATTCTGTAGAGATCAAAAAGTAGTCAATACGTGAGAATGTCTTATAGGTATTAGAATAACAAGAATAGGCTTTGACTTGTGGTTTCATTTCTCTCCATATATCTAGCAATCTCAATTCTTTCATAAAATGATTAATAGTCATCCTACATCCATTGTGCGTACAGTCCAGTCCTGTTGATCTGTCTATACTGGGATTCAATGTACAATTAAAATCCCCTGCTATTATATGTTGCCCTGTAAGTGATGATAAAGTAAGGAATAAATTAACAAAGAAGTTTTGATCATCAATATTGGGGCCGTATAAGTTCACCAGATTTATATTTTCTAATAACAAAGATCCTTGGATGATTAGATATCTTCCAAATTTGTCTCCAATTACATTTTTCACTTGAAATGGGACTGTTTTGTGTATGAGAATCATAACTCCCCTAGCTTGGGATGAAAATGATGAGGTGAACACGTTACCTTGCCATCTTCTCCTAATTCTTTTTACATCATCCTCTATTAGATGAGTTTCTTGTAAAAACACAATTTTTGAATCTATGTCTTTTATTTTATTCATAACTTGTTTAAGTTTTTTTTAGATTTTGTAGACCTCTGCAATTCCATGAAGTTAAATTAAGATTAATGATTTGATCTATGATCAATAAGGAGTTTGAGATTACGTTGCAATATGAACATGCTCATACAGAGAAGCAAAAACATGGATGATAGAACATTCATCCTACAAACCAAACAAAAACAAAAACAAATTCCCCTTCCCCACATTCGTGGTAATCCCCTCAAAATCAAAAAAATTCCGTCTCCCGTTATAGCTAGTGACTGTTCCACACCTGCGAGGATCAGTCAAACCACTGTCTCTTTCTCCTCTCAATCACCCTGACTCTACTACTATTTTTAATGACATTAACTCTCTTCTGTAGTTTTTTCAACATAACTTCAAAGTTTTATAGCAACTTTGTACATCACAGCTTTTTTTTTTAATACAGTCTGTATTTTGTAGACATGTTATATGTTTCAAATCAATCAGATGCCTGTACAAATGCTTAAATGTTCTACCTTTGTCATGTTCATGCTTAGCTCCCACCAGTCTCCTTTTGAATCTGCTTAATGAGCTTCTGTGCCTCTTGAGGGGTCTTGAAGATGTGGGTTCAACCCTTATATATGACCAGCAGTCTTGCCGGATGAATTACTCCGTGACGAATCCCGAGGTTGCGCAGCTCTTTGCGGGCGGGGTCAAACTGCCTCCTTAATTGTTGAATTCCTGTGGCGAAGTCTGGGTAGAACCGCACCTGTTGATCCTGGTATTTGATTTCCCTTTTAGCTCGCGCCGCGTTGGTGACTGTCATCTTGTCCCTGTAGTTGAGGAACTTCATAATCAGCGTCCTCGGTGGTGTCTTATTTTCTCTCGGTGGGCCAATTCGGTGAGCTCTCTCTAAGACGACCGATGACTGCAGGTCCGCGTTGTTCAGTGCTTCTGGAATCCACTTTTCTAAAAAGGAACATGAGTCCCGTCCCTCCGCTCCCTCCGGGAGGCCCACCAGCCTCAAATTATTCCGTCGCGAGCGGGATTCCAAGTCCAGGATGTTATCTTCCAGACGTTTCCATTTTAATTCCAGTGTTTGCAACTTTGATTGTAGGCTGGTGACGTCATCTTCAGTGCTTGAAATTCGGAGCTCCGCCTGCGATACTCGTTCCATACAGTCGCTTATTTCCTTTCTCATTCCTTCTATCGCTGCTATAATTCCATCAAATTTAGACGAAAACTCTGCTCTCATGAAGCTGATGGCAGCGAGCACCGCGCTTGTCCCCTCCTCAGCAGCTCCCGCTCCGCCGCTGGCTACATCTTCTGCCATCGTCCCCGGAGCCTTTTCTGTTTCACCTCGAGCGTGGAAGTCTGTTAGCTTGGGTTGTTTTGCCAGATTGCTTTTTCCTCCACCTAATTTCCCAGCCTTGTTCTTTACCATATCCGCGCCTAAATGCTGGGATGGGTTTTTGTTCCAATTAAGAGAGTTTTAGTAAACTTTTTATTTTTAGGAGCAGAGCAGTGTGAAACACGTCTTCCTACGTGGCCGCCATAACCGGAAGTCCAGGCCAGTTATTTTAATTTAGGAATTGACTTTATTTATCTATTTTCCATGTGGCAGAATAAATCCACCTTGCCGTGTGGGGGTTGGAGGGTAATCCCCCCATCCCCCCTAGTTTTTAGTTGTTTTGTTGTGAATGTGTTAGGCAATTTTTGTACATTGTTTTCTGTTATTTTAGTGCATGATTTGGGTCTTAAATTGGGGAGGGTCTCAATTGTGTATGTGTTTTGGACTTTTCTACAGGGGTGGAAAATGTTATATAGTTTTTTTGTATAGTTCCTATGCTCTTATTTGTGAGGCACGGTGTGGTGGCGCTCACTTCCGTTTCCACCACCACCGGTGCCTATAAGTAGCAGCAGGCAGGATGGGCGGGTCTCTTCGCCATCACCCCTGCCTGGCGGTCGTAGTGTGGTATGTGTGATATTCAATAAGCGCAAGTTCAGTTGTGCACCTGGCCTCGTCATTTCAAGTCTACCTTCAGACACAATAGTTTGTTGCTGCTTCACCTGGCCTCTCTCCCTTGTATTTGAGCAGGAAATGAGCAGATTTGGCGATTTTAATTATATAAACATTGTTGAAACGATTGGAATCATTCATAAATTACATTTACCTACAAGACAGATTAGTGGGAAAATAATAATATATTCATAATTACTTGTTTTTAATTTTTTCATGATAATAAGTGAGGCTCTGCCTCACCTGCCTCCCCTGAGCGCATGTCACTGGTGTCAAGCAAAGATTGTCATGTTGAATTGTGAATTTAACATAATCATCTCTGATGCGCGTCTTGGTTAAACATTAAAAAAAAAAAATAACTATATCGTATAGTGGTTCCACTACACAGCGAAGGGGACGACATGAGACCCCAACCTCCCATTGAACATTCAAATAATGAATGAAATTGTTTTTTATGGGACACCAAAAGTCCACCAAATGCCCCAAGGCCAAAAACATGCAAGTTAGGTTGATTGATAACTCTAAAATGGCCCTAGGTGTGAATGTGTGTGTGAATGGTGAAGGGATTGGTGCAACACCTTGGCTGCCTCATCCATCCAAGTGGATGCCCTGTAATTTAACCTCTGGGATTAATAAAGTATACAAAAAAAATCAATGAAATCATTTTTTATTTTAATATTTAGCGACAAGTGGCCATTCTTGCAGTAATTAACGTTACACAAAATGCCCAAATAGAGCATTAAATTATATCTAATGGAACCAAGTGACATCAAGTCAACTAATGGACACGTTTACAAATATTCAAGAGTTGTTGTAATAGATTCCTTGAAATTTAATTTAATAATCATGAAGTGAAATATTATATTTTTGAGTTCCAGATACTAGCGTGTTAATGTTTTGTGCCTTTGTAGAGCCATTGTGATGTGTAAGTTGTAATGCACATATTGACCCCTTGGCTCTTCATTTCAAGGTGTGGGGTAGGCGAAGGGTTACCTATAAGAACTGGGATTGACCCTAAAACTGCATTACTCTTTATATCTAAAGAGATGTAGTTGACTAAATTCTTATGATATTTAGTTGACTAAAACTAGACAAACTAAAATGGTTTAGATAACTAAATTATGACTAAAGACAAATGGTATTTTAATCAAAAGACTGACTAAAACTAAAAAAAAAAATGCTATCAAAATTAACACTGGTATAAAAAGACAGTAAATTTATTCTAATTTATATAAGGATAAGAGTTTTGAAAATAATATAAAAAGTTGATATGATAAAGGATAAACATCATTCTACATTAAAGGATATCCATACACTTAAATCCAGCTGTTCTCAGGCTCTTATATTTGTCTCAGGGGTGATGAGAAGGAAAAAACCAACCATGAACATCAAAGAGTCTTTTAAAAGTGTTGATGCCGGAACATTCCTGAGATCGCCACAAAAGGCCTCTCCGCTCTCTACACACTCCTCTCACACTTCCATCACGTCTCCAGTTTCCCGTGTCTCTTCGTCCTCTGCAGCTCGGTGGAATTCCAGCTGTTGATGGAGGGCTGCCTGAGGCCAGAGAAGCTCCGTCCTCACGTTCACGTCCCTGTAATGAACTCCTCAAAACATATACTTGTATTTCAGGGATTTCTGAGGAGATTTTAACCTACCGTGACATGTGATGAGGGCTGTGAGCTACTTATGGTGAGAAAAAGTGTAAAAGCCAAACTGATCATCAGGGTTACTGACTGCCGACAATGACAAAGTTTAAAATAGTCTCACTGCACTCATTCCTGTTGCAAAAGTGGTTAAATGTTAATAGTCCCTGCTCTTTGTTTTTAGAGGTGTTGGTGAAATAAACATTTTAAAGATTGATGCTTCATTGTGTATCATCAAGGCGGTTTCATTATAATTTTCATCTTTGAAACTGTCCTAATATCAGTGTTAATCTAGTTTTAATAACAATAAACATGACACATTGATTGGCACATTGATTGATATGTGCTGGTGGGGCCCAATGATGTGCAATGGGTGCCCTTAGACTTTGTCACACTTGTCGTTCTCAAAGCCCTATTTTAGCAGTCTAAAACATGATTTTGCGCCTCGCTTTTCTTTCGTTAGGTTCTGTTAGCACCTTGTCTGGTCTTCTGCTGTGCACCCTAATTAGGAAATGACTGTGTGCGCACCTTGCGATTGTAGGATGGGACTGTTTCAACTAGGAGAGGGTCTGTGCAAGGTTATAGCTCACTGGTATTATGTTGCATTCTCTGTCAGTGCACCTTTGACTATCGGAGGCAAAGTCTGAAGTCAGCAGCGCATTATCAACCACTATTTTGGCAGCACATTTAGATGGCATGAATGTGCACGCTGCTGTAATAACAAAATGGAATTGGACACACCCATAAATGCCCTCTGCCACTTTGACAACAGACTGGGTTGCTAAAATGGAGCCTTGAGTCTGGCACTGTAGATTTCATAAGTCAAACATATCATTTTAAATTCCAATGTAAAATGTGGAAAGCATTAAAATGGGAACTGAGGTTGCAAAGGCAGACTTGAAAGCATGTATATTCATTGGAGACCGTCTTAAATTCCATGCAGGTAATAATTTTGTACACTCCACTACGATTCTTTACACACGCCTTTTGGAGTGGTCTGTTTGTGCAAAGTAATAGACATGCATTCATTCAGGTCAAATTCATATGGTGACTACATGCAAGAAATAGATTCCATTGCATTGTGTTATGTCTGAAGTTGGAGTCAAGGAGGAGACCAGCAGTGGAGCTGAACACACGTTTATTATTATACAGGGCGCAGTGCACCTAACTACACGTACAGCTGCTTGGAAGAGAAAAAGGCAGATGAGACCGCCCCCCTACCTGCAGCCCTTCTTATATGCACAGGGTTGGTGGAACTGGAATATGAAGCCACCACCCCCTGCCACACAAATAAGAGCTCCAATTATAATATAACATATGAACAATAAATAACTACTTACTTCTGACGAAGGCTGCAGTGCACAGTCGAAACATGTAAAGAAGTTAAAGACATCTCCTTTATATTTTTGTCTTTAATAAGAACAAAAGGTAAATAATTAAAAGAAGACAAAATGAACCTACTTGAGCTAATAAATAACTACATTACACAGTGCATTATTTTTTGGAGAATTTCAACCCTGATTTTAAGGAAAGGTAATGTGGTGATCCGTGCTGTGTGTTTGCTACGGTTTCATTCACACCTGAGCCTCCCAATTAGACGGCCTTTATTAGGAGTGGAGCTGTGCACTCCTGCACGGAGATGTCATTGCTCCAACAGGGTGAAAGAACTCCACAACACAAGTTTACCCTTCTCTTCAGTTGGGAGTTTCGCCTCCCTTTCTATTAAGTTATCAGCACCTCATCGTCTGGGAGTTTGGCCTCCCCAACTCAACTGTAAGCTACCCTTAACTGGGCGTTATCTTCTTCTGCTCCTGCCTTTTCCTGTTTCTCTTCCCTGTGCACAGGTGGATCAACCTCCAGGCGAACCTTCCCCAGCTCTAGGCGGCAGACCGGATCTCAGCCCGTGAGCCGGAGGCTCTACTCTCTCTCCAGCTGCGTAAATGCCTCTGCCCCCGGACTGAACTCTCTCCTCTTTTCCCCTCAACTGAGGTTTCACCTGCACTCAGCACTGTTATTATCTACATGTGCACCTCTTCACCTCTACGGGGCCCTGGTAACCTGGAAAAGGACAGAGCTGCTTCTTTGTGCTTCCGCTACTCCCCCTTGCTCCTTAAGGCTCTTAATTTTCCAGTTTGCACCATTTTCCTGTGCAAACCGAAGCTAACCGCTAACTAGCCTCAGAGCTAATGCTACAGCTAGTCGTAGCTAACACCAACAAAGGAGCGATTCTGTCCCTGGTTTGTCTCACTGACCCGGCATTGGCCCAGTAGATGATGGCTGAGCCTCCCGCACAGATTCTTAGAATCTTGTGACTGGGGCTTAGCGGAGGAGCTAACTGAGGCCCCAGCTGGATAGGAGCTGGATCGGAGCTCAACTACAGCAAGGGTAGGCGGCGGAGCTCAGTGGAGGAGCTAACCGAGGCCCCAGCCGGATTGGAGCTCAACTGCAGCGGCGGTAAGTGGTGGGGCTCGGCGGAGGAGCTAACCGAGGCCCCAGTTGGATAGGAGCCGGATCGGAGCTCAACTACAGCGACGATGGGCGGTGGGGCTCGGCGGAGGAGCTAACCGAGGCCCCAGCTGGACAGGAGCCGGATCTGAGCTCAACTACAGCAGCGGTAAGCAGCAGAGCTCAGTGGCGGAGCTCAGCGGAGGAGCTAACCGAGGCCCCAGCTGGATCGGAGCTCAACTACAGCGGTGGTAAGCGGTGGGGCTAGCAGCAGAGGGGCTAGCTGAGGCCCCAGCCCGATCCGAGGTCAGCTGGACCAGATAATGGCAACACCAGCAGAAATTATCCTGCTATCATCAGGTCAGTAAAAAAATGTCACCAAAGAAAGAAGAAATTAAAGAGATTAAAAAATCTCTGAACTTCATGTCAGAAGAATTTACCAAAGTGGCCAATCAGCAGTCCAAATTATTAGGGCTAATGGAGGAAGTCCAAGAGCTGAAATTAACAATTAAGGAAAGAGACAAAAAAATTGCAGACTTGGAGCAACGCATCGAGGATCTTGAACAATATACTCGTATGGATGATTTAATCATTAGTGGACTAGACATTAAATATCAATCATATGCTCATGCTACAGCAGGAATGAGAGGTGAGGAGGCTCCCACAAGTGAATCAGTCTCCTTGGAAAACCAGGTACTTCAGTTCCTTGAAAGCAGAAACATAAAGGTTGAAGTAAATGCAATTTCAGCCTGCCATACTCTACCCAGAAAGGATAATAAAACAAAGAAATCAGTTGTGATGCGCTCTGTGAACAGAAGGGTAAAAAAATGACATACTGAGGCAGGCCAGAAAGCTGCGGGGAACAGAAGTTTACCTAAATGAACATTTAACAAAGACTAATGCTGAAATAGCACGGCAAGCACGGATGCTGAAAAGACAAAATAAGATACAGGCAACATGGACAAGAAACTGTAGAGTTTGGATCAAACTAAATGGAACACCTGAGGAAGCAAAGGCCATAATAATCAGAGATCTCACTGACTTAAATAAATATAGATGAACACTGATTAAGAAAATTAAGAGACTATGATAATCCATATCCACACACACGGCAAGAATAGTTCTTTTGTGACATACCATGTCAATGTACTTTAAAAAACAAAACAAAAAAACTCATGACTGACTTTAGTAGACATCAATCATTCCCAGTTGGAGGAAGTCATTTGACACAGAGAGAGGAAATCCAGACTCTGAAAATATCTCATTATGCTGAACATAAACTACAAGAGATGGAGAATGATATTGATCCTGATAACCACTTCTTCAATAATATTCATAATCACTGTGAATATTACACTGAAAAGCAATTCAGAAGTCAAGTGCAAATAGATGGTAAACTATCAATAATACACTTTAACAGCAGAAGTCTGAACAAAAACTTTCCACAGATTCAGGACTATTTAAAACTGCTAGATAGAAAATTTACAGCTATCGCAGTCTCTGAAACTTGGCTTAACGAAGAGCAGGCTTCTTTGATGGCAATAGAGGCATATCAGATGTTTCATATTAACAGATCTCAAAAAAAAAAAAAAAAAAGGATGGTGGTGTTACGCTGTATATTGATGAACTGTATAGGTGTAAACTTGTAAATGGAATGTCCTTTGCACTACCAGGGATTCTGGAATGTGTTACTGTTGAGATTGACCAAGATAAAACAAAAAATCTAATTATAAGTTGTATATATAGAATGTGTTCTCTCTGAATGCTCAACTTGCATTGAGACATTCAGAGATAAGTTAGTTGAGCTGTACAATAATATAACTAATAAGAAAATGGTTGTAATCTGTGGAGACTTCAATATTGGTTTACTAAACCCATTTCAACAAAATGTAATTACAGAGTTCATGAATTCTATATACAGTATGAGTCTATATCCCACAATAACACATCCCAGTAGAATCACAGTTCACACTGCTACACTTATTGATAACCTGTTTGTTAATATTATTGATAAGAAAATAGAAAGTGGATTATTGATAAATGACATAAGTGACCATCTGCCAGTCTTTGCACTTATCCATGGCCACATGGGGGCCAATACAGAAAAAAACTTTGAAATCTTTCAGATACAAATCACAAAATGCAATCAGTTCTTTTAAAGAAGATCTGCTAAAGCAAGACTGGACAAAAGTCTATGTATCAGATGTAAATGAAGCCTACTGTAGAAGAGCTTGAAATGATGAAGCGATGTGATTTTGTAAATCAAAGTTTAATAACAGCTTCACCCCTCTAACAAGTCTCATCTCGGTGCAGAAGCAGAATAAGAGGTCGAACACATTCAGACCTTCATACTTATACCTACACACAACAAAAGACATTGCATATCAAAGCTGACATCCCGCATTAACTTAATAAGATAAGATAAGATAAGATAAGATAAGCCTTTATTAGTCCCACAAAGGGGAAATTCCAGGATTGCAACAGCACAGGGATAGCAACACTCAGAGCAACAATCAGAAGGCAAGAAAAAACAAGCAAGCAAGAGCAGCTAATATACATATGTACATATTACTATAAAATATATATATACACACACACACACACACACAGACACACAGTGCAGAGCATTGTAGCTGGATGGAATAAATATATGAATATATGAACACACAGTGCAGAGCATTGTAGCTAGATGGAATAAATATGTAAATATATAAACACCCACAGTATGGAGCATTGCAGCTAGGTGGAATAAATATGCAAGTATATAAACACACACAGTGCGGAGCAATGTAGCTAGATGGAATAATATGTAGATATATAAAAACACAGTGCGGAACATTGTAGCTAGATGGAATAAATATATAGATATATAAATATAAACACACCCAGTGCAGAGCATTGTAGCTAGATGGAATAAATATGTAAATATATAAACACACACAGTGCAGAGCATTGTTGCTAGGTGGGATGAAACAGCATAACCGTCTATTTAGTTATCCTACATGGTATGATTATGTGCCCATACATATTCTCACCCTCCATAGCGACCGGTATGTTCCTAGTTGTATGCCGGAGAGGACCATTGTGTAAGTCTATTGCATCTTTTGCATTAAAAAAAAAAAAAAAAAAAAAAAAAAAAAAAAAAAAAAAACTATTAGTTTGTTACGTCTTTTTGCTATCTCTGCGAGCAGCCCTGCTTAGGTTGTACAGTCTGACAGCCGTTGGTAGGAAGGACCTACGAAACCTCTCGGTTGTGCACCTGGGATGATGTAGTCTGCTGCTAAATGAGCTCCTCAGTGCATCCAGTATGTCCTGCATAGGGTGGAACTCGGACTCCAGCAGAGATGACAGTTTAGCCACCGTCCTTCTCTCTCCTATCTCCTCCATCGGATCAAGGCGTTGCCCCAGGACAGAGCTAGCTTTCTTAATCAGTTTGTTCAGTCTCTTCCTATCGGCTGCAGTAATGCCACTGCCCCAGCAGACCACTCCAAAAGTGATGGCTGATGCCACCACCGTGTCATAGAATGACTTCAGCAGCGCCCCTTGTACACCAAAAGACCTGAGTCTCCTCAGCAGGAACAGCCTGCGCTGTCCCTTCTTGTAGAGTGCGTCAGTATTGTGTGACCAGTCTAGTTTATTGTTCAGATGAATACCCAGGTACTTGTAGGATGTCACCATCTCGATGTCTGTTCCCTGTATATTTACTGGTGCTGTGAGGGGCTGCCCATGCCTGCGGCAGTCCACCACCAGCTCCTTAGTTTTCCTCGCGTTGATCTGGAGGCAGTTCCGATGGCACCAGTCCACAAAGTCCTGGATAAGCCCTCTGTACTCAGCTTCATCTCCGCTGGAGATGAGACCAACGATCGCAGAGTCATCAGAGAACTTCTGTAGATGGCAATGTGTTGTGTTGTGTGAGAAGTCCGCAGTATAAAGAGTGAACAAGAAGGGAGCCAGCACCGTTCCCTGGGGGGCCCCCGTGCTACTGATGATCGTGTCGGAAACACAGTCCCGGGTTCTCACAAACTGAGGCCGGTTCGTGAGGTAGTCCAGGATCCATGATGACAGGTGCTGGTCCACCCCTGCGCGCAGCAGCTTGTCCTTCAGGATCATCGGTTGGATGGTGTTGAAAGCACTGGAGAAGTCAAAGAACATGATCCTCACCATATTCCCGGGCTTCTCCAGGTGGGACAGAGAACGGTGAAGGAGGAAGATCACCGCATCCTCCACCCCAATGCCATGCTGGTAGGCGAACTGGAGTGGATCCATCGCTGGTTCCACCAGGGGGCGGAGATGAGCAAGGAGCAGTCTCTCCAGGGTCTTCATCAAGTGGGACGTCAAGGCCACCGGTCTGAAGCTGTTCAGGTCTTTGGGGTGGGAAGTTTTTGGTACAGGTACCACACAAGATGTTTTCCACAGCTGTGGTACCCTCCCCAGTTTCAGGCTCATGTTGAAGATATACGTCACAATCCCACACAGCTGGTCTGCACAGGACTTGAGGAGCTTTGCGCTGATGCCGTCCGGTCCCGACGCCTTCCTCGCCTTGATCTTCCTCAGCTCCGTCCTCACCTGGGTCTTGGTCAGGGTCAGGATGGGGGGCTGTGTGTTGGGAGTGGGGGGGGTGTCGGTGGAGTGGGGAGTGGGTAGCAGGACTTGATTTCTTAGAGGCAGCAGTGGTTGTTGTGCAGACAGGGGGGAGGGCGGTTGGTCAAATCTATTGAAAAACAGATTCAGGTTGTTCGCCCACTCCCTGCCCCCCGTGGCCTGGGGGGAGGTATTCTGGAGCCCCGAGATGGTTTTGAGGTTTCTCCAGACCCCGCTGATGTTGCTCTGTTGCAGCTTGTCCTCCATCTTCTTCCTGAAGCTGTCCTTGCCTTCTCTGATCTTTCTCCTCAGCTCCCTCTGTACGGACTTCAGCATCTCCCTGTTCCCCGACCTGAAGATCCTCTTCTTCTCTCTCAGAAGTGTTTTTATCTCAGGGTTGATCCAGGGTTTGTTGTTTGAGTGACGCCGTATGGTCTTGGTGGGAACGGATTTGTCCACACAGAAGCTGAGGTAGCCCGTGAAGGTGTGAATGAGGCCATCGATGTCCTCACCGTGTGGATCGCAGAGCTGCTTCCAGGCAGTGGCTTCAAAACAGTCCTTTAGAGTGTCCATTGTCTCCTCAGACCATAACTCCACAGTGTGCATGGCCGGAGGTTGTCTGTGCACTAGGGGTTTGTACACCGGTCGGAGATGAACCAAGTTGTGATCCGATCTCCCAAGTGGGGGGAGTTGTGATGAGGTGTACGCCTCCTTAGTGTTTGCGTAGAACAAATCCAGTGTTTTATTGTCTCTAGTGTGGCATGTGACATACTGGGTGAAAGTGGGCAGAATGGGAGACAGTGAAACGTGGTTGAAATCGCCTGAGATGAGGAGAAGAGCATCTGGGTGTTCTGTCTGCAGCCTGCTGGTTACTGAATGGATGACGTCACGCGCTGTCCCAGCGTTCGCCGTCGGATTTGCATAAACAACAATGCAGATCACGTGTGAGTGTTCTCTCGGGAGATATGTAGGCCTCATGCTAACAGCTAGCAACTCAATGTCTTTGCTGCAGTGTCGTTGTTTAACAGTGATATGTCCCGGTCTGCACCAGTTGTTGTTAACATACATGATCACTCCACCGCCCCTAGTTTTGCCACTCTCTGGTGTTCGGTCAGCTCGTATCGTGTGAAAACCCTCCAGCTCAATGTTAGCATCTGCTGCTAGTTCAGTTAGCCACGTCTCAGTAAACAAAAGGAGAGAGCACTCCCGGTAAGTGCTATCATAACGGGAGATAGCCGCTAGCTCATCTAACTTTCCCAGTATCGACCGTACATTTCCCATGACAACAGATGGAAGGGAGGGTCTGTACCTTATATTTTTTGTCCTCCGCCTTACTCCAGCCCGGCAGCCGCGGCGTTTTCGCCTCAGTTCTCTCGGTATGTCGAGTTTTTCCAGTGGGACCGGGTGGCGGTTAAATGCTAGCAGCTCTTCCCTGTTATATCGTATCCTGCTATAAACAGTGGCTCCGTCCACCGGCTCAGGAGACATTTGGGATGATCTGTGTGTCCGTGATATAAGTGGGGTGAAAAAAAAAAGTGATCAAAAGAGAGAGGAAGGGAAAAAAAACTCGGAATCGAGCCGCTGTTGCAAAAGGCAGCCGACTGGTGTGGCGCCGAGAGGAGAAAAAAAAAAATCCCCCCTCCTTTGTCTTCCGTCTCCTCCACCTGACCCTGGGTGGTCAGGGAGATCGATCTGGTCTCCACCGCTGCGACTCCGTATGCTCTTTGATCTTCGCTGGCGGTCGAGACCTCTTGTCCTGTTCTGAGGCGTGAGGTCCTTGCACATATGTAATCACTAAACATTCTAATATGCTTATACATATGTAGGTATGGGATATATGATTAATATAAACCACACCTACTATACATTCATGAACATTGTAACCGCTCTTTATGAAAAAAACTGTCCTTTAGTAAAGAAAAAGCTTAAACAGAAATTTGTCAACAAGCCATGGTTAACCAAAGGATTACAAAAAGTGTGTAAAATGAAAAATTCACCATATAAAACTTTTCTAAAGAAAAAACAAAAGAAGCAGAGCAGTGGTATAAAACATACAAAAATAAGTTAATATATATAATGAGATGTAGTAAAAGAGACTATTACAGTAAAGAACTGGAGAAAAACAGAGATAACACTAAAAATACATGGGCAATACTTAGCAATATTCTTGGAAATAAAAACAGAAATACAAGATTAGATTATTTGTTTATTTGACAGGGACAGTGCAATAAACATTGACAATTAATCAAATGACAATCAATCTGATGTGTTGCACAAAGAGTGTATAGCTATTAGCTAATTTGCAACTCTAATCTGCAACAAACTACCCAACCAAACAAGCTGCTTACAGGGAACCAACAAACCCACTTTTTCTTAAATTAAATGCTCTCAAGTTGAAAGATCTGGTTGATTTTAAAACTGCAGTAATAATGTTTAAAGCTAAGAATCTATCACTGCCCACAAATATCCAAAAGTTGTTCCAAATATGGGAGAAACAATATCATTTCAGAGGAACATGTATATTTCAAAAACCTTCAGTGAGAACTACCACCAAGCAACACTGTGTCTCAGTGCAGGGAGTCAGACTGTGGAACGCTTTTGGACCTGAATTAAAATCATGTACAACGCTTGGACAATTTAAACAAAAACTAAAGGAAGAAATACATACAAAATGACATGTAAAATCACATAAGGATTATCATATCCAGTCTGTGTTGTGCTGTTGCTAAGTTTTTGTCACGTTTTGTCTTAGCTTTATTCTGATTTGTAATCCCTTTTATTTTATTTTATTTTTGAATTCTTAGATGGAGCATGGGTGGGCAATATAAGCTGCGGCTTCAGCCATCACCCATTTCGGATAACTTATGTTGAACTGTATAATCCAAGGAGTTATTGTTTAATTTGACCTTGTTGGATTTTTTCCCCTTTATTATATTATTCTATTCCTTTCTTTTAATCTTTTAATCTAATCTATCCAAAATAAAGATTCATTCATTCATTGAAATAAAATAAGATTAATTAATTCATTCAATTATTCTGCCAATTCAGCCAATTGTTGCAAAAAAACTCATATTCTCTTCTCTCCTCTCTCTCTGCAGGGTTGCCAGACCACTCCCACTCTGCACACACACATTCACACACATTCACTCAGTCAATAAAGATCATTGTGATTCTAATTGAGTTTGTTGTCTGCTCTTGGATTTTACATGAAAACATGTCAGGTAAGGGTTTAATCCTCCATTGAGTGACTTCTCTTTCATGATTTGTGTCTCCTCTTGGTCACAACTTCCAATAGTAAATGTTCTGATGATCTACAGTAATGTGATTGAAATTTAAGAATAGGAAGCTGATAAGTTCACGCCACCACATTCTTAATAAAACTATGTGTATGTAATATGTGAGTTTTGATAATTTTATGAAAACTAGTATTGTACATTTTTTGATGGTTATAATTTGACAAAGAAATAATTGCCTCTGTCCATCCATCCATCCATCCATCCATCTTTTACCGCTTTTCCGGAGGTCCGGGTCGCGGAGGCAGCAGTTCAAGCAGAGAAGCCCAGACTTCCCTCTCCCCAGCCACCTGCTCCAGCTCTTCAGAGAGGATACCAAGGCGTTCCCAGACCAGCTGGGAGACATAGTCTCTCCAGCGAGTCCTGGGTCTGCCCCGGGGTCTCCTCCCAGTGGGACGTGCCTGAAACACCTCAAGTGGGAGGCGTCCAGGAGGCATCCTAATCAGATGCCCATACCACCTCAACTGACTCCTTTCAATGAGCAGCGGTTCTACTCTGAGCCTCTCCCGGATGACTGAGCTCCTCACCCTATCTCTGAGGGTGAGTCCAGCAATCCTACGGAGAAAGCTCATTTCAGCCGCTTATATCCGTGATCTTGTTCTTTCGGTCATTACCCAAAGTTCGTGACCATAGGTGAGAGTAGGAACGTAGATTGACTGGTAAATCGACAGTTTTGCCTTAGAACTAAGCTCCCTCTTCACCACAACAGACCGGTACAACGTCCGCATCACTGCAGATGCTGCTCCAATCCGTCTGTCAATCTCTCGCTCCATTTTCCCCTCACTCGTGAACAAGACCCCAAGATACTTAAACTCCTCCACTTGGGGCAGGCGCCTGTCCCCAACCCAGAGAGGACAATCCACCTTTTTCTGGCTGAGGACCATAGACTCGGACTTGGAGGTGCTGATTCTCATCCCAGCCACTTCACACTAAGCGGCAAACCGTCCCAGCAAGAGCTGTAGGTCATTGCTGGATGAAGCCAACAGGACAACATCATCTGCAAACAACAAGGATGAGATCCTGTGGTCACCAAGCATGACACCCTCCATTCCCTGGCTGCGCCTAGAAATCCTGTCCATAAAAATTATGAACAGGATCGGTGACAAAGGGCAGCCCTGACAGAGTCCAACTCTCACTGGGAATGACTCCGACCAAGTGTTGGCAATACGAACCAAACTCTCACAACGGTCGTACAGAGACCGAATAGCTCGTAACAACAAGCCCGATACCCCATATTCCCGAAGCACCACCCACAAAAAACCACGAGGAATGCGGTCAAATGCCTTCTCCAAGTCCACAAAACACATGTAAAGTGGTTGGGCAAACTCCCACAAACCCTCGAGAATTCTCGAGAGGGTAAAGAGCTGGTCCGATGTGCCACGGCCAGGACGAAAACCACATTGCTCCTCCTGAATCCGAGGTTCAACCAACGGCTGGACTGTCCTCTCCAGTACCTTGACATAGACCTTCCCAGGGATGCTGAGGAGTGTGATCCCTTTAAAGTTGGAGCACACCCTCCGGTCCCCTTTTTTGAAGAGAGGAACCACCACCCCGGTTTGCCATGCCAAAGGCACTGCCCCTGACCTTCACGCAATGTTGCAGAGGCGTGTCAACCATGACAGCCCAACAACATCCAGGGCCTTGAGGTACTCAGGGCGAATCTTGTCCACCCCCGGGGCCCGGCCACCAAGGAGATTTTTAACCACCTTGGCGACCTCAGCCCCTGTGATAGGCGAGTCGTCCCCCTCGTCCCCAAACCCTGCTTCCTCTGTGGAAGGCGCATCAGTGGGATTGAGGAGATCCTCGAAGTATTCCTTCCACTGCCCAACGATATCCTCAGTCGAAGTCAACAGTGTCCCATCTGCACCATACACAGTGTGGACAGGGAGCTGCTTTCCCCTCCTGAGCCACCGGACAGTATGCCAGAATATCTTCGAGGTCGACCGAAAGTCTTGTTCCATGGCCTCACCGAACTCCTCCCATAAACGGGTTTTTGCTTCAGCAACCACCCGAGCTGCACTCCGCTTGGCCTGCCAGTACACCTCAGCTGCTTCGGGAGTCCCACAAGCCAACCAAGCTTGATAGCACTCCTTCTTCAGCTTAAGATAAGATAAGATAAGATAAGCCTTTATTAGTCCCACAATGGGGAAATTCCAGGATTGCAACAGCACAGGGATAGCAACACTCAGAGTTCCGGTTCCGTCGGACCAGTGGCGCCACACGAGTTGGCTGCCCGTTGCAACAGCCTTTTTTTATCTTCCTTCTTCTTTCTACACCTTTCACTCTATATATATATCACGGACACACAGATCGCCCCAAAGGTCTCCCAAGTCGGCGGACGGAGCCTCTGTTTACAGCAGGAGATGTTACAGCAGGGAGAGCTAGTGCTAGCTAGCAGTCGGCCGCCACCCGATGCTAGTGGAGAGACTCGATATACCGGGAGCTGTAGCAAAAATGACGCGGGTGCCGGGCTGGAGTTTGGGCGGCGTGCGGGAAATATAAGACGGAATGATAAAGAGTGATGGCAAGAACCAGGCAGACCGCCCGTAAAATCTGCTGGAGGAGGGGGCCCCCTGGGAGGCAGCTGGCCACCAAGGCTGCTCAGAGAAGCGCTTCGGCCACCGGCGGAGTGAAGAAGCCTCACCGTTACAGGCCCGTGGCTCCGAGAGAGATCCGTCGCTGCCAGAAATCCACGGAGCTGCTCATCCGTAAGCTGCCCATCCAGCGCCTGGTGAAGGAGCTCGCTCAGGACTTCCAAGACCGAGCTGCGCTTCCTGAGCTTCGCCGTCGTGGCTCTGCAGGAGGCCAGCGAGGTCTACCTGGTGGGTCTCTTCTTCACTAAGGGGGTCGCCATCATGCCCAAAGACTTCCAGCTGGCCCGCCGCATCCGCGGAGAGAGAGCTTAAACTTTCTGCTGCACATTCACCAACCATAATGCTCCGCACTGTGTGTCTATATATATATATTTAGAGTAATATGTACATATGTTTACTAGCTGCTCTTGTTTTTTCTTGCCTTCTGATTGTTGCTCTGTGTGTTGCTATCCCTGTGCTGTTGCAATCCTGGAATTTCCCCATTGTGGGACTAATAAAGGCTTATCTTATCTTATCTTAACAATCAGAAGACAAGAAAAAAACAAGAGCAGCGAATATACATATGTACATATAAATATATAAATATATAAACACACAGGCCCCCCTCAATGGCCCCCCTCACCACTGGTGTCCACCACTTAGTTCGAGGGTTGCCACCACGAGATGCACCGACCACCTTGCGGCCACAGCTCTGGGCTGCCATTTCAACAACAGAGGTGGAGAACATGGCCCATTCAGACTCCACATCTCCAGACTCCCTCGGAATGTGGTTGAAGTTCTTCTGGAGGTGGGAGTTGAAGACCTCCTGGACAGGGGCCTCAGCCAGACGTTCCCAGCACACCCTCACTATACGTTTGGGTCTACCAGGTCTGAATGGCTTCTTCCCCAGCCATCGGATCCAACTCTCTACCAGGTGGTGATCAGTTGACAGCTCTGCATCTCTCTTTACCCGGGTGTCCAAGACATACGGTCGCAGGTCTGATGACACGATAACAAAATCGATCATCGACCTGCGACCTAGGGTGTCCTGATGCCAGGTGCACATATGGACACCCTTATGCTTGAACATGGTGTTCGTTATGGACAGACTGTGGTTAGCACAGAAGTCCAATAACTGAACACTACTCAGGTTCAGATCGGGCAGGCCGTTCCGCCATCACCCCCCTCCAGGTTTCACTGTTGTTGCCCATGTGCACATTGAAGTCCCCCAGTAGGACAATGGAGTCTCCAAGAGAAGCACCCTCCAGCACCCCAGTCACAGACTCCAAAAAGGGTAGGTACATTGAAACATCATTTCGTGCATAGGCACAAATGATGGTCAGGACCCGTTTCCCAACCCGAAGGCACAGGGAAGCAACCCTTTCGTCCACCGGGGAAAACTCCAATATAGAGGCAGCAAGGTGGGGGGATACAAGAACACCCACCCCTGCTCGTCGCCTCTCACCCGGGGCAACTCCAGAAAAAGCCAAGCTCCAGCCCCTCTCCAGGAGACTGGTTCCGGAACCAGAGCTGTGTGTTGAGGTGAGGCCGACTATATCTAGCCAGTATCTCTCAGCCTTGTACACCAGGTCAGGCTCCTTCCCCACCAGAGAGGTGACATTCCACGTACCAAAAGCCAGTTTAGAAAGCTTGGGATCAGTCCGCCAAGGTCTCCGCCTTTGACCGCCACCTAATCCACATAGCACCGGACCCCCATGATCCCTCCTGCAGGTGGTGAGCCCACTGGAAGGCGGACCCATGTAACTCCTTCGGGCTGAGCCCAGCCGGGTCCCATGGGTGGAAACCCGGCCACCAGACGCTAGCCTTCGAGCCCCTCTCCCAGGCCTGGCTCCAGGGTGGGGCCCTGGTAACCCCATACCGGGCGGGGTACACTGAATCCTTGATATACAATTTATCATGAGAGTCTGTTGGATCGTTCTTAGTCTGGCCCTTCACCCAGGACCAGTTTGTCTTGGGTGACCCTATCAGAGGCAAATTGCCCCGCACAACATAGCTCCTGGGATCACTGGGGCATGGGATCACCCCCACCATGATAAGGTGATGATCCATGAGGGGGATTGCCTCTGTCCTTTTTGTAAAATTTATTTTTGACCTTTTTGCCTTTATTGGAGGGGTCACCAACTGGAAGACTCCGCTCTGGATTCAGAGTCCAAGGCTCCTCCGTCCAGGCCCCAAAGTGTTTTAATACAATTTGGGGAAAAAGATACATCTGTTCCTAATGCCTGTTTCATTTTGACTGAAAAAAGAAATAAAAACAGATGCTGTACCAGTTGGACAGTTTATGGCGTGACACAAAAGAGACGCGTCGCATGACGGCAGAGCAAGACAAACTGCACGCGAGCCCCGCCAAACCAGGGGAAAATACCACATGGAGGCATGGCAAGCATGGTAAACCACATCACACACTCCACCCGAAACAGGGAAGAAAACGCTGGTGACCAGAAGATCACCTTTGTTAATCAGGGCCCCCACGGAAGCAGTGATTGGCACACTGATGTTAAAACCAAAGTGTTATGTCTGAGAATACCTGGATATAATGATGAGACTGGGTGCACAGTCGAACTCAGCTTTATTGTCTTCGGACACACAATACAGCCACCAGGCAGGGGCATCGGCAAAGAGGACGGATAGAGATGCCTGCTGGTATTTATAGGGTGGTGCAGTGGCGGAAGAGGAAGTGGCTGCACCTACACCGCACTTCACAATAAAGCAACCATATTACAATATTACACAAAGCCACTGGGCCATCGACAGACAATGTTGGTTCCAATGTTCATTAGAAATATAATATTGTTAGAAATTCTGAGTATTTTTGACTGAAAGACAATGTTATTATGTTTTTTTGTTTGTTTAATTTTATTTAACCAAACAAGTCATGGGCTGCACGGTGGCGCAGTGGTTTAGCACTGTGGCAGCACAGTTTTACCCTTGGCCGGGGGATCGTGGGGATCATGAGGTCGTGGGTTCGATCCCAGCCCCCGACCAACAGTGAGCTGTGTGGAGTTTGCATGTTCTCCCCGTGTTGCGTGGGTTTACTCCGGGATTTCTCCGGTTTCCTCCCGCATACCAAAAACATGTAGGTTTAGGGCGCTCGCGCACGCAGCGACCAGCAGCCGGTGGCTTGTCACCAGGCTGCAAACCAAGTCTACCTACGGGTACAAATAAGTAACAAAAAAAAAAAAAGTCATTAAGAACACATTCTTATTTACAATGGCAGCCTGGCAAAAGACAAAGCATTCTGAGAAACTGGGGTGGGGCACTCAGTCTCAAAGTTAAAAGATCAACACAGATATAATATAAGGAAATGTATATAAAAGAATATGAAGAAATACTGAGACAGCTGATTGGGAATAACAGTGTCAAAACAATGCAACAGCAGCCAAAAAAACAAACAAACAAAAAAACATCAGCTTAATAAAATGAGTGAAATCAAGTTAAATGCTATTAGCTTCCCTGAAAGCAGTTACAGTCTTCTGAATGAATGTCCATGAGGCATTTCTTAAAAGCACATTTTGAGATAAATTTGGCCATTTTTGATGTTCTTTGCAGGCGATTCCAGTTTTGTTGCACGTAACAGGGGAATGTTCATTAGAAGTCCATTATTAGTTAAAATTCAGGGTACTTTGAAGTCTGTGTTACAACAGCAAATATGCTACTGCAGGTGCACTTTTCTTGTTGTTTTTTTTAGGTGGAATATATGCTGGCAAATTAACACTTCAAGTGGCTTGCCACATTTTCTTTCCATTTGTTTTATGAAAAAGCTATTGGAAGTAGGCTAAATTCATGGGTCATTTCAAATATTTTGCTTTGAACATACCAAATTGTCACAAAAAAATATGCATCAAGAATTGTTTAAGAATCGAATCATGAGGTGCCTAAAGATTCCCACCCATAGGTCGGATCTCTGATGGAGAGGAGGACTGACTAAAACCTCTTGCTGTTTTAGTTAGTGACCCCTGCTTTACTGTATATAGATACAGAGGAGAAAGAGAGGAAATGGGGTGCTTAACATTCAAGAAACACTTAGGATGTGTGTGCACATGTTCAGCTTTATGTAGAACAGAGTGCGGATTAGTGATGGCTTGTGTGACACTGTTAATGATACACCTGTCCCATGTAAGAAAGGCTTAAAAACTAAATGTCACAAAGATAAATTAAACTTTGTTTTTTTTTCATAACTACTTCAGTAATGGGAGAAATTTTGTTTTAAACAAGCATTGCAGACATTGATCTCTTGTCTTTTCATATTGGGCAAAGTTTATCAAAACTACAGGCAGTAAAGCATAGCCACTGTTTCCAGAACAGTCTTGATAAAAGACCATTCCAGAAACAGAAGATTTTTTTTTTAACAGTTTGACAATGTGTATTTTATATTATCAAATTAGAATCTCATTTAACAGCAATTAATGGGGATCATCAATACTGTGTTGAGGGACAAAAGATGTGAACTTACTGAATTTGTTTGAACATGGCGCCATCTGCTGGAAGGGGTGATTCAGTATTAAACTTGTTCAGTTGTGTAGTTGTTTTCCCCATCACAAGAGGGCCGTGTTGGGTTTAGTTTTCTTTTTCACTTAGTTAATTCCACTGACCTTTTTGACTCCAAAGCTGCATCAAAGTAAATACAGAGTAGAAAAAAAGGAAAAATTACCCGAAAATGTGTATCCTGAAGTTCTTCTCAGTAGTTCATATCACATGCTGTATTATTATTATTTTCAGTTCTGCAGCAAGTTTTTAAGTAAAAACCATCACAGCATGGGTTACTTATTTCTCTATTTTATTGGGACGGTGTTAAATGGTAGGTGTGCGCACTAGTCTGTTCAGTACAAGTTATGCCAGCCTTCATGTCAGTGCAACATTAGCCACAGTTACATGGGCAAAATTTCTTCAATCTGATTACAATTCAGATCAGAACATTACTGTTTACATGGATCCTGAAAAAGCTGATCCGATTAGAACGTGCGTTTCCATGTGTCACACATTTGAACGGAATAAATCATTTTGACATGCACATGTTGACATTTTGACATTCCAAAAATAGTAGAAGAAGAAGCAACTTCCGGTATTAGCAAGCCCCGCTTCGTGTCTTTCTCTTTTTGAAATGGACCTGTATCGTGTTATTCAGACTGTACTTTTGCTTCTGCTGGTCTCTGTAATGAAGTTATAAGTGCATACTTCTGCATACGACGAACAGAGGGAGACAGCAGGACAATGCAGGCCAGTTTTGTTTTACTCCCGTGCGGTGGAGGAGTGGTTCGCACTGCGGCAGCACAGCAACTCACCCTTGGCCGGGGGATCCTGGGTTTGATCCCAACCCCTGACCAACAGTGATCTGTGTGGAGTTTGCATGTTCTCGCCGTGTCTGCATGGGTTTATCCCGGGATTTCTCCGGTTTCCTCCCACATGCCAAAAACATGCAAGTTAGGTTAATTGGCATCAAACTAGGGATTCTAAATTGTCCTTAGGTATGACTGTGAGAGTGAATGGTTGTCTGTCTCTCTGTGTTGGCCCTGCGATGGACTGGCGATCTGTCCAGGGTGGACCCTGCCTCTCGCCCAAAGATGCTAGGATAGGCTCCAGCCCCCCCGCGACCCGAAAAGGATTAAACGGAAGAAGATGGATGGATGTTTTCTGTTAGCTGCTGTAAAGGCGGAAATACGTCACGTCAACGTGTGGCTGACATCCAGACATGCGCTGTAAACATATTTTCTGCCCAACCTTCGGAATAAGTGTTTTCATGCGCACCATTCGAATTAACAATCGGCATAACCCACCCCTCTCAATCGGAATGAAATTTTGATCCAAATGAGCGTGATCGGGTCAGAATATTCAGATTGGCGTGTTTACATGAAGCATTTTTATTCCGATCAGGCTTTTAATCCGGTTACTTGTGTCCATGTATACATGGTCATTGAACTGAAGCAGTCCTGTGGTGTAGCGAGTGAAGATGTTCATCTTGTATGTTGGAGGTCACGGGTTTTCTTCACAGAAAAGGTTGATTTTTCTGAACAACAACAGTACAACATGCCTCTCCTTGGCATTTTTCCAACCTAAAGTGTAACACACTTTAGGTTTTAAATGCCATTAGTGTAGTGTAGTTATTTATTGTTCATATTGTATCATATTTTGAGCTCCTATTTGTGTGGCACGGGTGGTGGCTTCATGTTCCGGTTCCACCAACCCCATGCATATAAGAAGGGCTGCAGGTAGGGGGGCAGTCTCTTCCGCCTTTGCCTCTGCCTGCAGTCGTATGTGTGGTCAGGTGCACTGCGCCCTGTATTTTTGTAGGATTTTTATCTGGGTTCTAAATCTTTTATTGGGTTTTAGACCTTTGAGTTTTTAACCTCTTTGACTAGTCTTTAACTTTTTAATATGACCCTTCTCTCTTATCTCTGGTTTTTCTCTCATCTCTTTGTCTTTATATCCTGATTGATGGAGCCTTGAGTATTTTTATCATGTTTATAGTCAGCTTCATGTGTGCCTGTGTTTGTGTTTATGTTAAATGTAATTGTGGCTTGTAAATATGGATGTCACCAGACTGCAAAACAAATCTACCTACAGGTACAAATAAAGTAACCTGAACCTGAACCTGAACTTTCAGCTATGTGGTCACTGCGCCAAGCGCGCGCCACGCACGGGACAAAACCGGCTCCACAGACTGATACATTCGTCCTCCACTGCCGCACATGCCCGAGAAAAATGGCCAATCGCCACCCTCGGAACCTTCAGGGCTGCTTGCGCACCTGGAGCAAACGTGCAGCCCCCACACAGGACTTTGTATGGGTTTCCAGCCACCGCACACAAGGGGAATTTAGTCGATTGCTTTCCCTGATGACTTTAGGGCTGCTTCCCGCACCTAAAGCCAAACTGCCAA
This sequence comes from Pholidichthys leucotaenia, assembly GCA_020510985.1. Taxonomy (NCBI): domain Eukaryota; kingdom Metazoa; phylum Chordata; class Actinopteri; order Cichliformes; family Pholidichthyidae; genus Pholidichthys; species Pholidichthys leucotaenia. Next base: position 67,967,766 of record CM035849.1, on the reverse strand, counting down.
GTCCCTGACACAGCTTCAGTTTATCACAGCCACTACGCATCCTCAGGGAATTTGGCTGCTCGCCTTCCCCACATCCTTGCTAGATCGAACCGCGAGAGAAGTCAGAGATATTTTTTTTTTTATCACAGCCGCTGTGGCTGTCCACCACGTTTAACGGGAAAGTCCCTCACCATCGCGGATCCACACGCAATTTTTGCATGGCCCAGACGCCTTTGACATCCTGGGCCGGCACATGCTTACTCCTACCCCCCTCCCGCTCTTCCTGCACAGAGCTTTTCCCGCATCTCACTCCCTAAGCCGACCGATCGCCGTCTTGTTCCATTACGCACAACAACACACTGGCCCGTGCGCCCACGATCCACAGCCGTTCAACGTGCTGGAACTCGGAGCGGAGAACACTGCCCTTTCCACCCCTCCCCCGTCCCCCGTCCCCCCACGGACTGACATGCCCTTCGACAGTTCTACCGGAGCTGGAGCCCAAACGAGGGGGGGGGGTCACAACCCCTGCTGAGTGTTCTGGGGGGGAGCACTGTGGTGACTCACCACAATCTGCTTGGACATTCATAACACTCAGCTAGGGCATGAAGCAGAAAAATTTGCATGCAAACAGAGAGCCCCTTGGGGGACAACCAGTTAATCACGCAATTGATATGTATTGACTGATATGTATATCAATATGTAAATGTTCCATGCATTCGCTCTTGTTCTATTGTTATACATTCCCTGAGTAAGGAGAGGAATTCAGGCGCCAGTTAATCATGCGATTGATATGTATTGACTGATATGTATATCATTATGTAAATGTGCCATGCATTCTCTCTTGTCTGTATAAAAGAGCTGACTTTACATTCCTCATGGCAGTGCACTCACAGCTCGCACACACAGCGCAGCGCACAGCGCTACTGTGTGTCTCATGATGATGGAGGAATAAAACTCTTAAACCTTCAGCTTGCCGTGTCACGCCTGAACTTATTTTGTTCCTCCACAACGTAATAATTAGTAAACACAACCTTGAGGTCTGCAGCTGCTTGGAACCAGATGATCACCGCTTGTGTCTATATTTAAAATTGGTCGTTTTAGAATTGAACCTCCTAGCTGGGTATGCTCTGTAACAACTTGGCAGGGATGTGTTTGTTTAGTTTGTGGATCTGTTAAAAACAACTAAATTTTAAAAAAGATCCAGGCTATTCAGTTTCATAACAAGCCTGAGTGCAAAGGTTTTTATTTCTCTATGTGCTTCTTTAAACTGGTACCCCCCCCCAACATCTTGGTTGAAGGATTCACAAATGTGGATCACAGTAAAAGTGTCAGACCCGTTCCTCTGATGCCTAAAACAAATGTAGAGAAACCACATAGACTCTTCTTCTTGCAGACTTGGAAAACAAACAGCGACTGGGGGTCAAAAGAGCAAATTCAGAATTAAAAAAAAAAAAAATAGTATAATGGAGACATGAGCACAGGAGGTAAACTATTCAGGAATTTAACTTTGTTACATCAATGAAAATCACCTCAGTATTTGTTGTTGTGCATTAAGAAAGTCTCACTGAACTCAGCATACTGTATGTTTGTGTTGCTTCTCTGTTGCTTTGACCACGTTTCACCATGTAAATGAAACAGTAGTTGTTTGCAGGGTTTGAAGTGACAGCGGATTGCCTTTGAAATCACACCATGGACTACACTGCCATCTGGTGGGAATTATTTTTATCTTCGATGCCACATTTTAAAGCAAATTACTCCACAGTCTTACCATCAAATGTAAACCAAATGCACATGAGTTTGTGTCTCATTCAGATGCTTCAAAAACAATGAAAGGGACTTCAGGTTACACCCCAAAACCGTTGGCCGTTGCTGTGCATGGGTCCTTCAGGCACCTGTTATATATGAATATTAACAGACAGACAGCACGGTCGTGGGGACGTGGGCGGGGTGACGTCACCACACCGTGTTTACTTAAGGGGACTGTTGGTGGGAGTTGTCCTCTTTGGCGCTTCGCCTTCAAGCCAACCACAGCCCGTAGCAGCCTATAATTAGCTTACCAGCAACTAAGCCCCGACATGTGTACCATCTGTGTCCAGTTATAATAAAGTTATAGTTCTGCATAACACCTGTCTCCGCTGTCCTATTTCAAGACATTCGCGACAAGAAGAAAACTTGGTCTTCTGCAGGAAACCTAATCATTTTCCCGAAGATGGAAGCGCATCTGGCACCACCTCCACCATTCCTCATGACCCCAGGCGAGCCACCCATTCCACAGGCCCATTGGTTCAAGTTGTTCTGCAATTATTTGGTGCTGATGGACCTAGGACTGTGAGTGATTATACTGCCTGGGCGCAGAGGGTCAGCGGATATTTAACACCCTAGGACAAGCGGACACATATCAGGAATGCATCACACTGCTGGCTGGACACTTCATGCCACCCGGAAGCAAAGTGGCAAGGAGAGTTCGTTTCCGCCAGTGCCAACAGTGGACGGGTGAGACGACCCAGCAGTTCATTGCAGATCTCCACGGTCTGGCGGGCACATGTGAGTTTGGCTGTTTGGAGGACGAAATGGTGCGGGACCAGCTAGCGGAGTACACCAGCAACCTGTGGCTGTGGGCGAAGATAATCAGGGCACCCGACGACCTACCGCTGGCGAAGGTGATGGAGTTGGCATTCCAGTTGAAGGCCGCTGACATGCAAACATCACAACTAGGTGAGCCACAACAACAATTTTCACTAGCTTATGCAGTTACCCCAGCAGAGGGACCCGTTGACACCATGAATCACCTGGAGGATGCCAAGGTGAACATTACGGGGCGGCGGAACATCATGGGACACCATTCGTGCGGTAACGGCAGCTCCCTGAAGCACCAAGAGGGAGCGTGTTCCTGCATGGCCAGGGGGCAGTGATGCAGATGCTGCGACAAACTCAGCCACTTTGCCAAGGTGTGCCGATCGTCATGAAGGAAATCAGTCCAGCCACCCAGCCTAAAAAAAACACCAATGACCACCGCACTGTAAGCTCCAGAGGCTCGTGTACATGTGGTGCACAGTGAAACTGGACAACGTCAACTTGCCGTTGCTGCTGGATACCGCCGCTGTGAGGTCAGTGCTGAATTGGGTTTCAGTTAAGAAATTCTTCCCTGACCATCCTATTAAGAAGACTCCTGCGGCGCTATATAGCTACGGGCACACACGCATCAGCTTAGTAGGGACCGTGTCACTGGCAGCTCGCTACGGGTCAAGAGCCTTCCTGGCATTCGTTTTCCAGGTGGCTACACATTAGGATAATATCTTGGGCTGTGACCTGTTTTACAAACTGGGTTTTACCATCTGCGACAACTTGGGGCTCTTTTGGAACACTGATGTTGGGAATGCAACATGCCCACACGGGGATATAGCTGCTCCAAGTTTGAGACTGCAGGGAGAGGACAGCGGGAAGGAAGTAGACAATAAGGGACCACCGTGGGGCAGCAGGATGGAGAGTTCATGGCCCAGCAGGATCCAGTGGGACAATGCCAACTGGGGGCACATCCCGCCGCCGACATGAAGGATATGTCACCACAACAGCATCACCATGTGTGGCAGAACCGATCACTGCTTGCACTGTTGGAATGGGTTTGGGTCCGACGAGCCGGACGCCTGGACCAACAGGGGCTCTCATCATCGCAAATGAGAATCACTGCACAGTTAGGGCCAGCTACTTTCCAGCTGGTCGATGGCTCGGGAAAAAGAGCTGCTGTGATTTGAAATGTTCATGATGTTCTGAGTTTTTCAAGGGGGGGGGGGGTAGTTGTTAGATATGAATATTAACAGATGGGCAGCGCAGTCGTGGGGACGTGGGCAGAGTGACATCATCACGCCGTGTTTACTTAAGGGGACTGTTGGAGGGAGTCGTCCTCTTTGGCGCTTCGCCTTCAAGCCAACCACAGCCCGCAGCAGCCTATAGTTAGCTTACCAGCGACTAACCCCAACACGTGTACCATCTGTCTATTTGTAATAAAGCTATAGTTCAGCATAACGCCCGTCTCCACTGTACTATTTCCAGACATAACAGCACCCGCACACCCATGCACAACAACAACAAATTATTTGCTTTTTTGACCAATTAACAAGTGTAATTACTGTCGATAATTTCCTACAGAAATCTGAACATACCAGAATAGAATAGAATAGGATTAGAATAGACATTTAATGTCACTGTAACAGGAACAACAAAAATGTGTTTAGCAGCTTTGTTCTGTTTAGCAGCAGATTCTTAAGGTGCAGAATAAAATGATATACAAATACTACTATATGTAAAACAACTATCACACAATATAAGAACACATGAAGATTAAAAACAAGGTGCACGAGTCAGTGAATATTGCATTGCCCGTTAGATTGAGGGTGGATGGTTGTTCAGTGAGTAGGGGGGTGGGGGTGGGAATACATTTAACAAGGCACGCTGGTTGAAAAACACTTGGCTAGATAATGTCCTTCAAGTATGTGGATAATGTATTTAGTCTTCCTAATCTGACGTAGAACTACAGCTAAATAAAAAACATGAGGTAAAGTAGGCAGTACCACTGCTGCATGGGGGGGGGGGGTGCTTGAGTGCCATAAACTGTGGATTTTTTTTTTAAACTAACGATGATAAGGAGGACTTGTATAACAAAGTCAGACATTTTTGTCTAGAAGCACAAGTGAATGAACTTCATTTACAAGTAAAGGCAAGACTGAGCATGCATAGCTGTTATAAATACTTGAATTTATAATAAATGAGTGGAGCTCCAACACACAGAGAGATACACTCTCTGAGCCATTATTTCACTCTTCCTTGGCCAAAAATGAAGTATAATGGATTTTGTACCCCAAAAAATTTGTTTGTAAAATTATACATTTTACTTGTGTAACTGAGGGCCTTTGCACTTTGTCTATACTCAGGAAAGTTATAAAATGAAAACATTGTCTTTTATTATTGCCTTTCCTGTCTATTGCATTTGTCACGGTTTTTGCCCCAAATGGGCAGAGAGCAGGATTCATATGTGTGGCAAGGTTTAAACATTATTTCTTACACAAACAGCTCGGAAGCCAAAACAGAACTAAATACAAACTTAGCAGGAAAACTCACAAACTGGGTCAGATCAGGCGGGAGCGTGTATGAAACGCCAGGAATGACTAATGATGCAGCACCCAGGTGAGGGGCTGTGTCCCTTGAATGAGGCAGACACTAATTAAATGAAACACAAAACAGCCGTGACTAATCAGGAACTTAACAACGCACAAACCAGGCAAGACTAAGGTGACAATAAACACACATTAAATACAAACCCAAGATAGAATATGAATATAATAATCAAAATGACAAACAGGACCAAGATAATAAACAATAATAAATACAGAAGCCCAGAAAATGAACTTAAAGCAAGGATGTGGGTGGGAGACCTCGTCCTGGTGACAAGAAATATAAATTATAACACAAGGTGAGGGCAAGGCTCCAACCCACGGTCTGACAGCTTTAAGAGGTAATCCAATAAAATACCTTACACTTTGCTAAAAAATTATTTATAAAATCGGATTTTAACAAATGTGAAATTGTAAAACCATGCAAACAAAAACTGGCTCTGAAAGTGTCAGTGCCTCACCAGCCTGCGTGAACCTCACCGCACGTCACTGATTTTAAGTAAAGCCTTTTCCCATTGCTGTTCAGCGTATCCTTCATGTGTTTTCATTGCTAAACTGTATTTTCCCCCGTAGATTCTCACTAATAATACTACAGTTATAATCATGTTTGTCCTGGAAATGAAACCCACTCAGCTGCAGCATTAAACAGTGATGACAGGGATCAACACTGTGGGGGAATAACTTCAGCTTCGTGTGTTGGAGTTCAAATTACCATGCAGCAGCAGAAATTGGCAGCTTTCACTCTATTGTCTTTCTTTTATTGTACCGTCTTTCTCCACCCCCTCCCAAACCTACTCCTACACATTTCCTCCATCTCTCCTGTACTCCTGAGGGCCAAATGAATTCCACATTTCTCCCCACCGAGCTGTCATTGCTCCACACACGGCCGAGTCTCGCTTTCAAAATGAGACTCAGCAGGACGCGGGATCCCTCGCTGACAGCTATGTCTGGAACAAGCCGGTGCAAATGCGGATTTAGTCGGTCGGCATGAGGCTTCTTCTGGCTTCGCCCGACCCAAACCGCTCAGCCAGCTAACCCGTGGCGTCCAAACGTGGATAGGCCCGGAGGTCCACGGTGGTGCTGCGGTGAACCACAGCTGTGTGCTGTGCACCTGGTGCCGAGTGGTGGTGTTGGGAAGAGCCGCCACAGATGACGGGAGGGTTTTATAGTGTAGTATGAAATCAGCATTTTTCCTCTTGCCACAGAGGTAATGCCTGTGAGCAGCAGCAAGATGATCCAGTACTGCAAAAACCAAAAGAATCATCCAGAACAGGATTTATGAGTATTCTACATGTACTACGCTGTTATTAACAAGGTGATCACTCAAAGCCTGCATCTAAATAATAACTGTTGGAATGGAAAATGTGTCCTTTAATAAGAAACAACAGCAGTAAAATGTAGTTGAAAGTCTTCAGTAAGTTCATGGAAGTTGGCGGGGGTGGGGGGTGGGGGGGGGGCTATTCCAAATAAGATCCCAGATATATTTAGACAAATAATGTGTATGTTTATGGTGGAAACAAAAATTAAGTGTTTTTGCCATTTCTGTCAGCTAGTAACTAAATTAAAGTCATCACGACACTTTGGTTAAGGAAAGTGCTGTTGGATGTGATGATCATTTTTTCCCAATATAGTGGAGAGAAAAAGAAGAAAAACTGCACCTGAAATCAGCAGTTAAAGCTGCATTCTTGGCCAATAGAGGGCAGTAAAGTGCAACAAATTCTCAATGAGGTTTGTCTTACTGTTTTGTTTTTTTTTTTTTTGCAAGGGTGAACTTTGATTTTTCTTTAACCAAAAGTCAATCTTGGACTGATTTAAAGTGGAAATATAGTAAAAATTTTAAATTTATAGTGCCTTTATGCACCTCTTTGAGTATTCAGAGTGGCTACCAATGAAAAAAAACTTTTAAAATACAATCCTGTCACCTTGTTAGGGTCTGTCTGTCCCAGTACTTATATTCAAATTACTTATTTTGATTTGACTCTAGCTATGATGTGAAAACTGGAGCTCATTAGAATGACACCACACTCCCAGCTTCATCTCCACCCATTTTAATGACTCTAGGAGTGTCCCTATGACCATCTAAGCCCACTGACAGAGCCACTATGGACTTTGCTTAGTGGCCACAGTTTTTATGGCTACTCTCTCCATATTTTACTCACCTTGCAAGACATCTGTGTGCACAGCTGATTTTTCAGCCCACAGTCAGTCATGTATCCTGAATCAGTCTGGCTATTTTGCTAATTTTTAGCTGGGATGGTTATTTAAACTTGGATGTTAGCATAGTTAGCTCAGCAGTGCAAGTTGGCACAACCAGTTTTTTTTTTTAATCACTGTTTACTTACTAAATTTGGCATTGGTTTGCTTGCTACTGGATAACCATGAAAACCGGTACTACCTGTCTTATGGGTCGGGCTGTCGGCGACTCAACTGGCAACCCCGCCTTTCCGAGGGTGTGGAGGGTGAAACTGGGCATCCTGGCAGAACTAAAAACAATATCTGTCACAGGTCTGTGGTGGACCACTCCCAGTTACACGGGGTGAGACTGGACATCCTGGCAGATAAGCACATCTGTCGCAAGGTCTGTGGTGGACTTTTTCCAGTCGGTGCATCGTGACATGCACTACACAAAGAGCAGAGATAAACAAACCTATCATCTGGTCAGTCAATGCAACAGATACTGGAGTCAGTTTGTCTTGGCCTGTCCTTGCCACTGATAATACCTGTATCTGCCAAGAATATGTCACTAGTCCAGCAAAAGCCAGCGGTACTCAAATACTTTGCAAGCAGTTTCATGAAATGGTCAGTCAGAAAGCAACTCATACCAGCTCGGACGCTGCCTGGGTTAACGAGATCAGGAGTTCCTGGCAGCTGAAGGCGAAGGACAGAACTGCATGGAGGAATCTGATCAGACCTAAATGAAACAGTCATTGTCGCCCCCGACAGACTGCTATGATTATGATGATGATGATGATGATGATGATGATGATGATGATGATGATGATGATGATGATGATGATGACACGGTCATTTCCTTCATAAGATAAAAGGATAAAGACCTGTACTTGTAGGGCAGTGTATGCAAATGCCAGATCATCTACCAGCACTTGATCATATATCTCACTCCTAGATGCTATTTTAGCTTCTTTTCCCATAGTTTATTGTACTTTTTTTGACGTTTTCTGTTAAAATTACAGGAAGCCACTGTTATGGGGAAAATGGTGGGCCAAGAGAACTGGCATCTGTAAAGTAAGTGTGGTATCAGGCATTTGTCCACATCCTGCTTGATGACAATAAAACGTATTAATTCAGATTTGGTTTTAGCTCATTCCAACAAACCTGAAAGGAGCTAATGCGATGATGTGGTGTCCATCCTCCATCTGTCTGTCTGTCCACATTTCATGGGAATTTCCACTCTTCCTAGGCATTTTGCTCTGATGCTCATCAAACTCACACACAATGATCTTCAGGAGGGTCTGAGTTCACATTGTGCTCAAGGTCAAAGGGTCAAAGGTCAGGAGATCTGGGCACTTGCGTGATTGTAGAAAAAATCACTACTCCAACGAGACAACTACCTTGATTCTCATGAAACTCACTCACAATGACTCTCAGGCAGGTCTGCATCGAGGTTGAGGTCAGAATCATTGTCACTGTCAAAAGTCAGGAGATGTGGGTATTTATGATTTCAAGGTCAGTGGCATCTGTATCTAGGCTGTACTTAAGGTCAACGGTCAGGAGACCTGATTTTGTCAGGCCGGAATGAGCTACTCCGTCATTGACGGTCTGGTTTGAAAAGATACATTTTAGTCTATAACTGTGTGACCCAAACTTCACTCTATCAGTCAGCAACACCAAGATCCAAATGTTGTCTATATTACTGGTGCCAAAATAGTGGATTAGACGTAGGAGAAAGTTTGGTGATGGAGTGAATTGGTCCAAATTAGATCCAACAATTATGTACAATTATGGCAGCTGGAGGACACACACCGCCCATCAGCGGTGATTATTTGTGTTTGGGTGCTGTGGGTTAATGGGTGCTCCATCAGAGGAGGGACTGACTCATCCTCCCTGTGATTTCTTCTGCTCTGGCTCTTATAAACACGGATGTCCAAAATGGTGAGCAGGTGAGAAGTGACAGCTGAAAGAATGTGAAAGCTATTTATTTACACGAGCAAAGGGAAGAATTAAGAAAAGTGTAGTGAAGGGTGGAAGAAAGATGTGAGGGAAGCGGTGAAATTGAGAAACAAAAATGTGAATCAGGCAGGAAAGACGTGTAAAGAAATGTTGTAGCAAAACATCAGGCAAGCAACTGCAAGACTAAAGTGGGATGAAATGACATTTAAAAGGAGATGAAAATTAAGTTATAACAAGAAAGAATAATTCAAAAGAATGTAAAAATAAAGCTCATAATAGAACTCATACCTCAAAATGCTAGATCCAGATTTTTATTTGTTTTTGAACCATATTCAGTACACTCACACAGTGGTGTAAAAAAGTGTTTCCCCCCTTCCTGATTTCTCTTTTTTATGTTTGTCACATTTAAATGATTCAGATCATCAAATTTAAATATTGGACAAAGATAACACAAGTAACACAAAAGGCAGTTTTTAAATGAAGGTGTTTATTATTAAGGGGAAAAAAAATCCAAACCTACATGGCCCTGTGTGAAAAAGTGATTGTCCCCTGGTTGGGCCACCCTTAGCAGCAACAACTGCAATCAAGCGTTTGTGATAACTGGCAGTGAGTCTTTTACAGCGCTGTGGAGGAATTTTGGCCCACTCATCTTTGCAGAATTGTTGTAATTCAGCCACATTGGAGGGTTTTCGAGCATGAACCGCCTTTTTAAGGTCATGCTACAGCATCTCAATTGGATTCAGGCCAGAACTTTGACTAGGCCACTCCAAAGTCTTCATTTTGTTTTTCTTAAGCCATTCAGAGGTGGACTTGCTGGTGTGTTTTGGATCAATGTCCTGCTGCAGAACCCATGTGCTTCAGCTTGATGTCATGAACAGATGGCCAGACATTCTCCTTCAGGATTTTTTGGTAGACAGCAGAATTCATGGTTCCATTTACCACAGCACTCTTTCAGGTCCTGAAGCAGCAAAACAGACCCAGACCATCACAGTATCACAACCATATTTTACTGTTGGTATGATGTTCCTTTTCTGAAATGCTGAGTTACTTTTACACCAGATGTAATAGGACACACACCTTCTAAAAAGTTCAACTTTTGTCTCGTCAGTCCACAGAGTATTTTCCCAAAATTCTTGGGGATCATCAAGATTTTTTCTGGCAAAACTGAGACAAGCCTTTATCTTTTTTTTGCACAGCAGTGGTTTTCGTCTTGGAACCTTTCGTCTCTGGCCATGCAGGCCATTTTTGCCCAGTCTCTTTCGTATGGAGGAGACATGAACACTGACCTTAACTGAGTCAAATGAGGCCTGCAGTTCTTTGGATGTCGTTGTGGGGTCTTTTGTGACCTTTTGGATGAGTCATCGCTGCACTCTTGGGGTAATGTTGGTCGGCCGGCCACTCCTGGGAAGGTTCACCGCTGTTCCATGTTTTTGCCATTTGTGGATAATGGCTCTCACTGTGATTTGCTGGAGTCCCAAAGCTTTAGAAATGGCTTTATTGTGGAGGTAAAAGATCAGGCGAGATGCGACGAGCTGGAAGGTTGCAAAGTTTTATTTTCCTCCAACATAATGAGACGCACTTTGTAGCTCTGTGTGCTGCTGTGCTGCTGAGGCATGTATAGCAAGCTCTTTTATACATGTTATACAAACAGAGAGAGAATGCATGGCACATTAGCATAGTGTTATACATATCAGTCAATACATATCATTAGCGTGGCCAACTGGCGCCCGGATGTCTTCTCCCTCATTAGGGGATGTATAAACAATAGTCCATTGTTCTGGTTGCCCCCAGGGGCTCTCTGTTCATATGTGAATTGTCCTCTGTATGTACACTATCGTTCAAAAGTTTGGGGTCACTTAGAAATTTCCTTATTTTTGAAAGAAAAGCACTTTTTTTCAATGAAGATAACTTTAAACTAATCAGAAATACACTCTATACATTGCTATTGTGGTAAATGACTATTATAGCTGCAAATGTCTGGTTTTTGGTGCAATATCTACATAGGTGTATAGAGGCCCATTTCCAGCAACTATCACTCCAGTGTTCTAATGGTACAATGTGTTTGCTCATTGCGTCAGAAGGCTAATGGATGATTAGAAAACCCTTGTGCAATCATGTTAGGTCTGCAATGCTGTAATTGCTGCAAATGGAGGATTCTTTGACGAAAGCAAAGTTTGAAGGAAAAAATTATTATTTCCAATACAAATCATCATTTCTAACCTTGTCAATGTCTTGACTATATTTTCTATTCATTTTACAACTCATGGTGGTAAATAAAAGTGTGACTTTTCATGGAAAACACAAAAATTGTCTGTGTGACCCCAAACTTTTGAACAGTAGCGTAAATTGTCCTCTGCTTCCTCCAGACCTGCTGAGTGTGAGGAATGTCCGTGTAGAGTGTGGTGGGTCACCACAGGGCTCCCCCCAGAACACTCAGAAGGGGCTGTGACCCCCCCCCCCCCCGGTTGTTTGGGCTCCAGCTCAAGTGTGTCGGAGGAGGAGGAGGAGGAGTGTCGGAGGGCATGTCAGTCTGTGGGGGGGACGGGGGAGGGGTGGAAAAAACAGTGTGCTCTGCTCCGGGTCCCAGCACGTTGAATGGCCGTGGATCGTGGGCGCACAGGGCCAGTGCGCGTCGTGCATAATGGAACCAACCGGCGATCAACCGGCTTTAGGGAGTGAGGTGTGGGAAGAGTGCTGTGGAGGAGGAGGGGGAGGGAGGTGGGAGTAAATGAGTGCCGGCCCAGGATGTCAAAGGTGTCTGGGCCGCGCAAAAAGTGCGTGTGGATCCGCGATGGTGAGGGACTTTCCCGGTCAACCTGGTGGTGATCTGCAGAGGCTGTGAAAAAATTAAGTCTCTGACTCCTCTTGCGGCTCGGTCCAGCAAGGATGTGGGGAAGGCGAACGACCAAATTCCCCGAGGATGCGTAGCGGCTGTGAAACAACTACAGCTGTGTGAGGGACTTGGCGGTTTGGCTTTAGGTGCAGACGCAGCCCTAAAGCCATCGAGGAAAGCAATCGGCTAAGCTCCCGTTGTGCACGAGAAACCCATACAAAGTCACGTGTGAGGGCTGCATGTCTGCTTCAGGTGCGTGAGCAGCCCTGAAAGTTCCGAGGATGACGGTCGGCAGTGTTTCTCGGGCATGTGCAGTGGCGGAGGATGCTGTATCAGTCTGTGGATCCGGTTTGTCCCTGTGTGTGGCACGCGCTTGGCGCAGTGACCACATAGCTGGAAGTTGTGCTGTCCTCGTAATCCTGTGGTGTGCGTGCAGGGCTTCTGTGCGCGGGAGGTCCACTGTCAGGAGTGAGTCAGGGTCGGGGAGCTTGGTGGAAATCAATGCAGACGGCGCCGATGATTTCCCCATTCAGGTTGCTTCCTTCGGTTCGCTCATGTCGCCGTTCATGGTGCATGTTGGTCCCAGTGCTGCCCGCTCCGGAGAGCGTGCTCCGGTGTGGATGAAAAGGATGGCGGCGTCACCATGACACGTCTAGGGTCACCAGTGTGGAGGTAAAAGATCAGGCGAGATGCGACGAGCTGGAAGGTTGCAAAGTTTTATTTTCCTCCAACATAATGAGATGCACTTTGTAGCTCTGTGCGCTACTGTGCTGCTGAGGCATGTATAGCAAGTTCTTTTATACAAGTTATACAAACAGAGAGAGAAAAATTTTCTCTAAAAAGAAAAAATTATCTCTATAAAAATTTCATTAAATTAAGAACCAAAGAATCTGAAAAAAAGATATAAAACATATAAAAATAAATTAACTGAAATAGGAATGGTTAGCACTGCGGCAGCGCAGCAACTCACCCTTGGCCAGGGGATCCTGGGTTCGATCCCAGCCCCCGACCAACAGTGATCTGTGTGGAGTTTGCATGTTCTCCCCGTGTCTGCGTGGGTTTACTCCGGGATTTCTCTGGTTTCCTCCCACATGCCAAAAACATGCAAGTTAGGTTAATTGGCATGAACCTGGGGATTCTAAATTGTCCTTAGGTATGACTGTGAGAGTGAATGGTTGTCTGTCTCTCTGTGTTGGCCCTGCGAAGGACTGGCGATCTGTCCAGGGTGTACCCTGCCTCTCGCCCAAAAGATGCTGGGATAGGCTCCAGCCCCTCCGCGACCCGAAAAGGATTAAGTGGAAGAAGATGGATGGATGGATTGATAATACAAACTAATAAAAAATTATACTATAGGAAAATGTTAAATGAAAATAAAAATAATATAAAAGGAGTCTGGGATATATTAAATAAATTAAGGAAAAATGGAACTGAGAAAATAATATATCCAGAGTATTTTACTGATAATTGTGGTGATAATTATGATAAGAATATGGTAGTAAATAAAATGAATAAACTTTTTGTAAATGTTGGACCAGAGTTGGCAGCAAAAATTCCAAACCAAGGAACAGACACCGTGAGTGAAACATTGATTGGAAATAACCCTCGGTCAATCTTTCTTACAGCGGTGGTTGAACTAGAGGTAAAATCTGTTGCTGAAAAGAGTAAAAATAAATTATCTACTGATTGTGATGGTATTGATATGGCACTGGTAAAAAGAACTGTTGATGGCATATTAAAACCATTCACATATATTTGTAATCTATCATTTCAAACTGGCTCATTCCCGCAGAAAATGAAAATAGCAAAAGTAATACCATTATTCAAGCAAGGAAATAAACACCACTACACAAACTACAGACCAGTATCGCTTCTCCCACAATTTTCAAAGATTCTGGAAAAACTTTTCAACAACAGATTAGAAAACTTTTTAAATAAACACGATGTGCTTAATCAGAACCAATATGGATTTAGAGCCAAGAGTACAACATCGTTGGCGATAATGGAAGCAACAGAGGAAATAATAAATGCATTAGATCAAGGAAAATATGCAGTTGGTGTATTTATAGTTTTTAGAAAAGCATTTGATACAATAAATCATTCAGTACTTCTTAATAAACTGCAAATGTATGGTATTAGGGGAATGGCTCTGAAATGGGTTACAAGTTATCTATCTGAGAGATAACAATTTGTGAAGATGGGAGAATATCTGTCTGGGTGTATGGGAATTGCCTGTGGGGTCCCCCAGGGGTCAGTATTGGACCCCAAATTATTTAACATATACATATATAAATGATATATTCCAAGTTTCTAAATTATTAAAAATAATATTATTTGCTGATGATACTAATATATTTTATTCTGGAAATAATTATAATCAACTAATCCATACTCTAAATAATGAATTAAATAAGCTTAAAAATGGATGGATTGTAATAAACTGTCACTAAATATAGATAAAACTAAGGTAATGATATTTGGTAATTATAAAAATAAAGAAGATATACATATTCATATAGATAATGTGATTACTGAAAACGTTAAGGAGATCAAGTTTTTGGGTGTAATACTAGATGATAAAATTAGTTGGAAACCACACGTCAGATACATATAAAACAAAGTTGCAAAAAATTTTGCAATTATAAATAAAATTAAGCAGGTCCTAGATTACAAATCACTTCATATCTTGTATTGCTCATTAGTACTTCCATACTTGACCTATTGTATAGAGGTCTGGGGTAACAGTTATAAAAGTACACTTAATTCATTGCTAATATTACAAAAAAGGGCAGTCCGTGTTATACACAAAGTCGGGTATCTTGAACATACTAATTTATTGTTTTTACATTCAAAGTTATTGAAATTACGGGATCTGGTTCATTATTATACAGCACAATTAATGTTTAAAGTCAGTAAAAACCTTTTGCCACACAGTATACCAAATCTTTTCAGTGAGAGAGAAGGGAAATATAATTTAGGGGGGAACACAAAATTTAAAATGCACTTAGTAAGTCAAAGTCAAAGTTAAAGTGCCTTTATTGTCATTCCATTGTTAATGAACAATGCAACGAAACTGAGATGCTGCTCCCTAAAAAAAGATCTACTAGGAAGGGTTTTTGTGTGTCTGTATGTTGGGTAAAATTGTGGAATGGGTTGGGGGAGAAACACAGGCAATATCCAAACATCCATATATTTTAAATCAACACATAAAGACATGATTTCCGAGCAATATAAAAAAAAGAGCAGTAATATTACAATGTGTCTTCAATGAAAAAAGGTTGTTATTGTGTGTGTTATTGTGTTATGGTGATTGTGATGGTGATGGTGTTTTCTGTGTTTGTGTTGAACATACCAGAAGTATTTATTTATTATTGTTACAATTATTGTTGGATGTTGGTATTGTTGTCAATATGGACTGTCATTGTTGTGTCATTTCTGTTGCATAATTTGACTATGGGGTGTATTATGGTGAATGTGGTTGTGGGATGAATGATGACTAAGAGTGATATTGTAATTTGTTGGGTCTAGAAAAGGGGTGGGATTATATAAGCGTTGGCTTCTTCCCACTCCTTTTGAACATTTTATTTTTTGCTTGATTTTTGTTTTGTTTTAAATTCTTTTTTTCTTTTGTCGGAATGTTCAAATAAAATCAATCAATCAATCAATCAATCAATGCATGGCACATTAGCATAGTGATATACATATCAGTGAATACATATCATTAGCGTGACCAACTGGCGCCCAGATGTCTTCTCCCTCATCCAGGGATGTATAAACAATAGTCCATTGTTCTGGTTGCCCCCAGGGGCTCTCTGTCCATATGTGAATTGTCCTCTGTATGTAAATTGTCCTCTGCTTCCTCCAGACCTGCTGAGTGTGAAGAATGTCTGTGTAGAGTGTGGTGGGTCACCACATTTTAACCTTTTCCAGACTGATAGATCTCAGTTACTTTCTCATTTGTTCCTGAATTTCTTTGGATTGCAGCATGATGTCTAGCTTTTGAAGATCTTTTGGTCTACTTCACTTTGTCAGGCAGGCCCTATTTAAGTGATTTCTTGATTGAGAACAGGTATGGCAGTAATCAGGCCTGGGTGTAACTAGAGAAATTGAACTCAGCTTTACAAAGATGTGATAAACCACAGTTAATTTGTTTTAATCATTTTTTCACACAGGGCCACATAGGTTTGGAATTTTTTTTTACCCTTAACAAAAAAACACCTTCATTTAAAAACTGCATTTTGTGTTTACTTGTTATCTTTGTCTAATATTTAAATTTGTTTGATGATCTGAAACATTTAAGTGTGACAAACAAACAAAAAAATGAGAAATCAGGAAGGGGGCAAACACTTTTTCACACCACTGTGGATACCCCATATGCAACTGCCTTGCAACGTTAATGAGAAAAAATTCCCAGATCTGCCCCTTGATTCCGATCCGCTCAAATCTTCTGACTCATATGCTTACTGTCATTATACCAAAAATTGATTTGATATTTTCTTTTGATTAATGTCAAATCTACATGAAGGCATACACTCGGGGTGGGTGGCTTGACTCAATTCTATTTTTACATGTTCTTAACATTACAGTACTAGTAAGGTTTTGCCACTAAAAACTTTTAAAAAAGTTTAATTTTAGGTTAACCCCTTCCCCTCTATCATCTCACCACATGTAGTTAATTTCAAAACCACTAGAGGGCTAATTATTTTTAAAGGCACAATTATAGGCAGTTATTCCAGTTAGTAAAACACTCTATATGGTCATGCTCTCTTGGAAAATGGACTTAATTACTCCATGGCCCAACTTTCACGGTTCCACTAACATAAAATGGCCCAAAAAAGGGAAAAAATGAAAAAGAAATGAATGAAATGATGAATTAAAGGCCCTCACGGAATTGTTGCCTTTAAACATGTATAGTGCAGCCTGTAACATTTTTTCTTCCTAGTGCCAAGTGCCAAAATCATTTTTTAAAATCTTTTAATTCTATTTTACTGTGACCTGATAGTCACAGAAATCTCATGATAAACACCAGTTTCCAGTATGTCAGCATTTATGCAGACAAACAGAAAAATGTTACATGTGGCAGAAGCATCTGTTCACTAAAAGGAGGAAACAGGAGCTGCTCCTTCCATTGTATCAGTGAAAGAAGAACAAATACACCTTAATCATGCCTTAATTTTGAGGCTGTAGTAATCTGAGGTATGTATACCATCCCTGTTAGATACTGTTGCTAGGCAATTGTTGCTAGGAGCTATACTGTAAAGCTGTACTCAGACGAAGTGCAAAAGCATAAATTTTTTGGGCTGTGCGATTACAGGGTAATTTAATGTAAACATGCAAATAGACACAAATTTATTTCTGAGGGAGTTGGAGAGCGGCGGCGTTGTCTTTATTACTTCTGCAGCTGCTTTCTATCTGCTGTGCAAATCCCCAAAACGCTGTCATGTTTAAGTTTATAGTGTTATTATCTAGTGGGGCTCCCATCCATCCATCCATCCATCTTCCAGTACTTATCCAGGAATCCAGGTCACGGGAGCAGCAGTCCAGCCAGAATAGCCCAGACTTCTGCCCAGTTCACACAGCACCATGATCCCTATGATCTCTGCTGTAGGTGGTGAGCCCACTGAAGGGTGGACCCATGTGCCTCCTTTGAGTACACTGGGTCCCTGATGTAATACTTCTATGGAGATCCACTGAACTACTCTTAGTCTGGCCCTTTACCCTGGACCAGTTTGCCTTGGGAGACCCTATCGGGGGCAAGTTGCCCCTGACAACATAGCTCCTAGGATCATTCGGGCACTCAAACCCCTCCACCATAATAAGGTGGCGATCTATGGAGAGAGGTGGGTGGGGCTTCCACCTGGTAAAATATCACTGCTGCCTCCGAAACTCCACCTGGATGATGGTTCTTTACACTGATAGCCTGTTAGCCCTTGTAGCACAACTGTAGCAGGAGTACGTGGGTGGGCAAACAAGAGACACTCTGTTTCAGCTGCAGAGCTCCTGGTCCATCTGTCTGCACGTGAGTGTCAGTCTCATTTTCAAACTAGTTTACACTCCAGTGTTTATAATTTTACTCCAGCGATGGCAGAATCTCCAGGCTGATTAGCTAACCAAATCCCTCAGACGAAAATGCACATTTGCGTGTATTCACTTGTTTACATTGACTTGCACAAAAATTTGCTTCATGTTTGGTATGAATGCACCTTAAGATGTTCCCTAGGTTGTCTTTAAGAAAACAATATTTAAAAAAAGGTAAAAAAAAAAAAAGTAAGAAAAAAGCTGAAAGCAGCATGACATCATACCAAACAAATGTAAAAGGCACATTAAGAATGGAAGAATGAGCAAAGATTTGAAAATAAATTGAAAAAGAAAAAAGCCACTAAGTTATAGCCAAAGGAGCTGAAAAACAGAAACAGCAGAAATAAAGAGGCAGAATAAATTATGGAAATGAAAGACAGTTGGAACAAAAGAAATAAAGATGCAATGAAGATAAAGAAAAGCAACAGAATTAGAAAAAATTAATGAAGGGGAAAGAAATATATGGAAAAATGAACAGAATTAATGGAACTTCTGGGTGAGGAAACATTAAGGAAAAATGAGGCCAGTCTCAGTAAAAAAACCCAAAACAAAACGCTCAGTTGCAAGTTTTGTCAGTCAGAGAAAACATACAGAGGCACGTAAAAAGGATTTTTGACATGCAGTGGGTACGTGGCGTTTACAGGTTTAAGAAAGGTGTGTAACGGCAGTTTTATTTTTTCACTTTTATTGTGTTTGAGCATGGAGCAAGTAACCTATCTTAACCCATACTTTAATGCCTAGCCCTAATCTCACAGTGTAGAAGCATGCTCAAACAACGAGGCTGAGTTTCAGTCATAAAACCAGCTTTATTTGACAGAACGCAGCTTCTAGCATTCTCAAAGCAGGAAAAAGAAAGAATCATACTTCAACACCCTTTTATACATTTCCAGCATCAGAATTCAAGTCACATGGTGTCTTCAGTCAACATACAGTTACAAAGCATCCCCTTGAAGCTTCACCATTGTCTCTCATTTCCTGATGAACCGGAATACCCTCCGGGGCGTCTTCTGTGGGACAAAGAGACAAATCTCACACTTCCTTGTTACCTCCTGTAGATTCGAGTCCTCAGTCCTTGCAGACGTGACACCCCACAATACACATTCAGTCCTGTCTCTGTGGCAGCGTGAGCCCACAATGTGTGTCGGCCACACTACCCCCCCCAAACGTCTAGTAAGGCAAAATCTAAATGGCATAACAAAAAGAAAAACACAAAGCACTCCATACATCGCTAATCAATCCACCAACTGCCTAGGTTTTAATCTTCTGCCGAATCTGCTGCAACCTGGCTTGGCTGCACCTGCAACATCTCTCTGCACCTGTGGATTAAAGCTGTTAGCACCTCTCTGTGAAGACTTTGGAGAATGTCTCCTCGGCGGCCTGCCCCGGCGGGGGGGCCTCGCGAGCTGCACCTCCTCTTCAGCCAGAACAAAAGCGGGTTTGAGTCTGTTAATGCAAATCAGCTCCCGTCTGCCCCCTAAATCTAGCAGAAAATGCTTCTGCCCGGTCTCCAGCACTCAAAACGGTCCGTCATAAAACGGCCGCAAACTTGGACGCTGGGCGTCATGTTTAACAAAAACAAACTCTGCATTTTTTAAAGCCTTGGGCACAAAAACGTGTGGGAAACTGTGATGGACTGGGCCAGGAAGCGTGTTTGCTCCTGAGCCGCTCTGCCACGGCTGAGCGGGGGGGCCATTAGGTGCGGGATTATCAGGAAGAAATTCCCCGGGCAAACGAAGCGGTTGAGCGAAAACTAATTCAGCCGGGGAAGCGTGCAAATCTTCCTTAGGTGCAGAACGCAACCCTAATAAAACCCATGGAAGTTTGTCTACCCAATTTGTATCCGTTAGGGACGCTCTGAGGGCTGCTTTCAATGACCTGTGAAAGCGTTCGCATAAACCATTAGCCTGGGGGTTATACGCGGTGGTGCGATGAATCTTCACCCCCAAGCTGCGGGCCGTCGATGACCACAGCTCGGAAATAAATTGGGGACCCCTGTCGGACGTTATGTCCGACGGTACACCAAAACGCGCAACCCATGCTGCTAAAAATGCTCGCGCAACTTCTTCCGCTGTGGTTGATGTCAGAGGAACCGCCTCTGGCCAGCGCGTGGTGCGGTCTACCATCGTCAAAAGATGTGTGTGCCCGTGTGATAACGGAAGCGGGCCGACCAGGTCAATATGCACGTGATCAAAACGCTTAGCGGGGATGTGGAAAGGTTCTAACGGGGCCTTAGTGTGTCTGTGTATTTTAGCTCGCTGACACGCTACGCAGGCTGCTGCCCATTCCTTGACCTGTTTGCGCAACCCGGGCCAAACAAATTTCTCCCCCACCAACTTAATCGATGCGCGCAACCCCGGGTGCACGAGAGAATGGACCAAGTCAAAAACACGGCGACGCCACGCAGTTGGCACCACAGGGCGGGGCCGTCCCGTGGAGACATCGCAGATTAGCGGGGGCATACCGTTTTGTTGCACCCTGTGCTCCAGCCTTAACCCTGTTGGTCCAGACTGGAGCGCGCGCACGTCCGCGTCGTTAACCTGCTCCGCAGCCATGGCTGCATAATCTAACCCAACACAGACCGGGCCTGCGCGCGCTCCCGCGTCGCTGCCCGGGCCCGCGGCCATGGCTACAGAGTCTGCCCCTATGGGGCTTGGCGGTGCTACTGCACGCGAGAGGCAGTCTGCTACAACATTGTGTTTACCCGCGACATGCTGAATATCAGTAGTGAACTCCGATATTGCGGCTAGTTGCCTTTGTTGCCGGCCTGACCAGGGTTCTGAAATTTTGGCCATCGCAAACGTTAGCGGTTTATGATCCACAAAAGCGGTGAAACGTCGCCCCTCTAACCAGAACTGAAAATGACGGATGGCCAAGTGTAGGGCCAAAAGCTCCCTGTCAAACGCGTTGTATTTCCGTTCACTATCGCGCAAGGTCCTGCTGAAAAACGCGAGGGGTTGCCAGGTACCTGCCACAAACTGTTCAACTACCGCCCCCACCGCTACATCGGAAGCGTCAGTGGTGAGTGCCATGTGGGCCGTTGGAACTGGGTGCGCTAACAAAACTGCGTTTGCCAGGGCTGATTTGACCTGGGCAAAAGCGCGCTCCTGCTCCGGAGACCATTCAACTTTATTTGCGGGCTTTTGTTTTTTTAACGCGGTGTACAATGGCTGCATGAGTCGTGCTGCGCTTGGGAGGAAACGGTTGTAAAAATTAACCATCCCTAGAAACTCCTGAAGCGCCTTGACCGTTTGAGGTTGTGGAAAATCCGTTATGGCACGCACTTTATTTGGAAGGGGAACTGCTCCCTCTGCCAAAACGCGATGTCCCAAAAAATCAATCTGCGCCACCCCAAACTGACACTTCGCTGGGTTAACTATTAACCCGTGCTCTGCCAACCTCTGGAAAACTGCTGTGAGGTGTTTTTCATGTTCGCCTTCGGACGCGCTGGCTACCAAAATATCGTCCAAATAAACGAACACGAAAGGCAGGTCGCGTAAAACTGCATCCATCATGCGTTGGAAAGTCTGCGCGGCCCCCTTGAGGCCAAAAGGCATGCGCAAGAACTCAAAAAGGCCGAAAGGCGTTATGACCGCTGTTTTGGGTACATCCTGCACGCGCACTGGCACCTGGTGATAGCCGCGCACCAAGTCTATTTTAGAAAAAAATGCGCGCCCCCGCCAAATGAACAGAAAAATCCTGAATGTGCGGAATCGGGTAGCGGTCATGAGCTGAAACGTTGTTCAACCTGCGGAAATCGCCGCAAGGTCGCCATGAGCCGTCAGCTTTTGGGACCATGTGTAACGGCGAAGCCCAAGAGCTCTTGGAACGTCTAACAATGCCCAGTTTTTCCAGATTAGTGAACTCCTCGCGCGCGATGGCCAGTTTAGCTGGGTCCAAGCGCCGAGCCTTTGCAAAAACGGGAGGGCCTGTGGTTGTTATGAAATGTTCTACCCCATGTTTGGCCACCGTTGCTGAAAACGTGGGGACTGTGAGTGCTGGAAACTGAGCAAGCAGAGTGTGAAACTTACCACCCGCAGCTGAGACGCTGGCATGTGCAGTTGGCGGGGCCACCCGAGCTGTGCAGGGAATAGAATGAAAGGACAGTGCATTAATCAGACGTCTATTAGCAAGGTCAACCAATAAACCATGTGAGCACAAAAAATCAGCCCCTAACATGTTGAAACTGACTGCTGCTACAATAAATGTCCACTCAAATGAACGGCCCTGTAAGGACAGAAGCATGGTCCTCTCACCAAACGTTTTAATCGTGGAGCCGTTCGCTGCTGACACTGACACCCAGGGGGCTTTAGAAGGCGACAGCCGTTCCGCGTAGGTGGGTGTGACGAAGCTCAGCTGAGAGCCCGTGTCCACGAGGAACTGTTTCCCCAAGCGTGCATCCGTCAGGTAAAGCAGCCTGTTCTCGTTGCCGAGGGTCGCAGCTGCTACCGGCCCTAGGTCTTGGCGTTTCCCTGGCGCTTAAAATTGCACGGTGGGACGCACCTGTGCGCTCTCTCTGCAAAACGGCTGTGGTAGAAGCACGAGCCGTTCTCCGCTCCGCGTCGTCTGGCTCCTGTCGCCGCCGTCGTTGGTGCGTCTGGCGCCGCGGCCGCTGGATCTGCACTGTCTCCGGACGCCGTTCCCGGACTGGCCGCCGCGGCCGAGACCGCGTTCCGCTTGTGGGCATCGACCAACCTCTGTGCCTCCTTGCTCAACCCATGGTAGTCTCGCCTGGCCAATCGGGGTGACTCTGCCAGGGCCACTCTCACTGCTGGTGGTAGGGTTCGAAGGAAAAGGTGGGCGAAAATGAATTCGCCATCCTCAGAGGCTTTGAGCTGCAGCATCTTCACCATCAGGTCCACAGGTCTATCGTTTTCGGCCTCCGTCAGCGCCAGGAGCCCATCTGCTCTTTGTTGGACTGAGGGGGTGAAATGGCTGATCAGCGCGTCCTTCAATGCGCTGTACTTGTCGCTGTCTGGTGGATGATTAACCAGATCTTCCACTCTCTGGACCGTGTCGCTGTCCAGCTTCGCTACCACGTGGTAGAATCTTGTGTCATCGTTGGAGATTCTCCGGAGGTTGAACTGCGCCTCGATTGCGCTAAACCATGAGCGCGGGCTGTGCTGCCAGAAATCGGGCAGCCGGATCGTGGAGGCGGCCCTCAGGCTGGCTTCCACCGAGCCCCGCTCGGGAGAATTCTGTCTGCTCATTTTCCGTCGTAGGTCACCAGTGTAGAAGCATGCTCAAATAACGAGGCTGAGTTTCAGTCATAAAACCAGCTTTATTTGACAGAACGCAGCTTCTAGCATTCTCAAAGCAGGAAAAAGAAAGAATCATACTTCAACACCCTTTTATACATTTCCAGCATCAGAATTCAAGTCACATGGTGTCTTCAGTCAACATACAGTTACAAAGCATCCCCTTGAAGCTTCACCATTGTCTCTCATTTCCTGATGAACCGGAATACCCTCCGGGGCGTCTTCTGTGGGACAAAGAGACAAATCTCACACTTCCTTGTTACCTCCTGTAGATTCGAGTCCTCAGTCCTTGCAGACGTGACACCCCACAATACACATTCAGTCCTGTCTCTGTGGCAGCGTGAGCCCACAATGTGTGTCAGCCACAACAGGAACCTTTCATTAGTAGAGTGAAAAACAAAGTAAGGAGAAAAAAAAGCAACAAAAAAGAAATAGGTCAGTGACAGACAAGAGTTGGACTCGTGTGTTTTTGGTGAAACGGCTGTGTAACTGTCTGCCATCCACCTCCCACCAACCAAATGATTGTTGGGAAACTGTTAGAAAAATTCCTCTTAACCTTCAGTCAAAAACCAGGCTGGATCAAAGTTTCAGCAAATTTAATTACACTGGCCAGTGGAGGACAATACAAAAATAGTCGCAGAGCTTATTCACGCACCATTCTGACTCAAACACACATCACTCAGTCCTTTAAGCCCTTCGTTATCTGAGAGGTGGAGGAGCAGTTGTCCACCATGATTGGTCCAGTACATCTGGTCAAAACTTGGTGTACAGATTATGTCTTTCTCAGGAACCATGACGCTCACTCAGTACCAGTCACACGGGAGCTGCACAAGATGAACTAAAAACAAGATGATAACTAATACAGCTGCATCCTTGACACTTTCACACAGACTCTGAGGCAGACTCTGACACAAAGCAAATCACATGTATGAAACAAATATGAAACTTTTCTATCAGAAACCAAAGTAAAACATGTGTTTTTCTGCGCATGCGCGGTGAGGACTGTGCAGTGAGTGAACTTGTAAAAACGTACCAAGGCACTTTTTTTTTTAAATTTAATGTGGAAATGTACGTTTTTAGCGGGGTGGGAAAACGTCTATTAGATACGTTTTTGACTGAGATGGGGTTGGGAAAAACTGTTTCACAGTTCAGCTTGTGAGGCACTTGCTGGTAGAAAAACAGAATCTTAATTTAGCACCAAAAGACATCTCCTGGACTCTTTTTACACATTTTGATACAGAAAAAAAAAAAAAAAAAAAAAAAAGCAGAGCTGAAACTCAGTGAGGGGCGAGTTAGTTGGAAGCAGCTGTGGGTTTCTGCGAGCGCACCCCCCTCCTCGATACGATCTCCATCATGCTGACAGCCGTTGCCACAGCTCCGATTCACATGATGAAGCATCAGTGGGGCTCGGCGGCTCCTCGCCGCATCCGTCTCCAGGGCTGCTTTCTTTGCTCCAAAACTCCTCCTGATGCTGTTCAATCAGGCCCACCTCCAGCGGGCGAGACGGGACGTCCATCCATTAAAGCCTCCACCCACACAGAGAGACATGTGAACACACCGCCTTGCTAATCACATGTCCATATTAATAAATGTCTTTTATCAGCAGATCCAGTCGGCATAAATATTTACCTTAACTTTAAGGAAGTGTTTTTTTTTTTGTTTTTTTTAAATCAAGGTGCTACTACAGTGTCTCACCTGCAGAGTGCCTTGGGACTGAAAATTTATTCCGGGGGGTCTGGAACCTGCAGTGCCAGAGCAATATGTAACTCATTTGCTCATTTGCCCATAATCCCTGTGGCTTCGACAAAAAAAAAAAAAAAAAAAAAAAAAAAAAAAAAAAACAACAGAAAGGCAAACATTTGGGAAAAAGAGACACAAATTTGAGGTAAAAAGCTGCAAATTTAAGATAAATACTCCATAAAGGTAAAAGAAAAAAAGAACAAATCTATGAGAAAAGCCACATTTTTTTCTGAAATAAGGGTGTACATTTGAAAAAAGAACAAATTAACAAGAAAAAAAGTCACAAATATAAAAACAAAAATAAAACCACTAATTTAGATGACAAAGTTGCATAGTGAGGAAAACACAAATTTATTTTAAAAAAATATAAATTCATAAATTTGTTAAAGAATAATTATGAAAAAAATACAGTGCATCCGGAAAGTATTCACAGCATTTCACTTTTTCCACGTTATGTTACAGCCTTATTCCAAAAGGAATTAAATTCATTTTTTTCCTCAAATTTCTACACACAATATCCCATAATGACAATGTGAAAAAAGATTTTTGGAGATTTTTGCAAATTTATTAAAAATAAAAAACGAAGAAATCACATGTACATAAGTATTCACAGCCTTTGCTCAATACTTTGTTGATGCACCTTTGGCAGCAATTACAGCCTCAAGTCTTTTTGAATATGATACCACAAGCTTGACACACCTATCTGTGGGCAGTGTGGCCCATTCCTATTTGCAGCACCTCTCAAGCTCCATCAGGTTGGATGGGAAGCGTCGGTGCACAGCCATTTTCAGATCTCTCCAGAGATGTTCAGTTGGATTCAAGTCTGGCCTCTGGCTGGGCCTCAACAAAGTATTGAGCAAAGGCTGTGAATAGTTATGTACATGTCATTTCTTCGTTTTTTTTATTTTTAATAAATTTGCATTACTCTTAAAAAGAATTTAATGTTGTCATTATGGCTATTGTGTGTAGAATTTTGAGGAAAAAATGAATTTAATCCCTTTCGGAATAAGGCTATAACATAAAAAAAATGTGGAAAAAGTGAAGCGCTGTGAATACTTTCCGGATGCACTGTATTTTTTTTCATACTTTTTCTTTAACACTTTAATACTTTTTCTTTAGCACTGTACACTGACTTCCGGCGCCACACGAGTCGGCTGCCTTTTGCAACAGCAGCTCAATTCTGAGTTTTGGTTTTTTTTTCTTCCTCTTTCTGATCCGGTGACAACTTTCTGATCCGGTGACACCTTACACTCCATATATATCACGGACACACAGATCGCCCCAAATGTCTCCCGAGCCGGTGGACGGAGCTACTGTTTATAGTAGGAGACGGTACAGCAGGGAAGAGCTGCTAGCACTCAACCGCCACCCGGTGCTAACGGAAAAACTCAACATACCGGGAGAACTGAGGCGAAAACAACGTGGGTGCCGTGCTGGAGTTAGGCGGCGGGCAAGAAATATAAGGTACAGACCCACCCACCCATCCGTTGTTATGGGGAATGTACAATCGATACTGGGAAAGGTAGATGAGCTAGCGGCTATCTCCCGATACGATAGCATATACCGGGAGTGTAGCCTGTTCCTATTCACAGAGTCTTGGCTAACAGAACTAGCAGCAGATGCTAACATTGAACTGGAGGGTTTCCACGCGATACGGGCAGACCGAACATCAGACAGTGGCAAAGCAAGGGGCGGTGGAGTGATAATGTATGTTAACAACAACTGGTGCAGACCGGGACATATCACTGTTAAACAACAACACTGCAGCAAAGACATCGAGTTGCTAGCTGTTAGCATGCGGCCTACATATCTCCCGAGGGAATACTCACACATGATCTGCATTGTTATTTATGCAAATCCGACAGCGAACACTGGGACAGCGCGTGACGTCATCCACTCAGTAACTGGCAGGCTGCAGACAGAACACCCAGATGCTCTTCTCCTCATCTCAGGTGATTTCAACCATGTTTCACTGTCTCCCATTCTACCCACGTTTACCCAGTATGTCACATGCCACACTAGAGACAATAAAACACTGGACTTATTCTACGCAGACACTAAGGAGGCGTACACCTCATCACAACTCCCCCCGCTCGGGAGATCGGATCACAACTTGGCTCATCTCCGGCCGGTGTACAAACCCCTAGTACACAGACAACCTCCGGCCATGCGCACAGTGAAGTTATGGTCTGAGGAGGCAATGGACGCTCTAAAGGGCTGTTTTGAAACCAACACCTGGGAGCAGCTCTGCGATCCACATGGTGAGGACACCGATGGCCTCACTCACACCATCACGGACTACATCAGCTTCTGTGTGGACAACACCGTTCCCACCAAGACCATACGGTGTTGCTCAAACAACAAAACCTGGATCAACCCTGAGATAAAAACACTTCTGAGAGAGAAGAAGAGGATCTTCAGGTCGGGGAACAGGGAGATGCTGAAGTCCGTACAGAGGGAGCTGAGGAGAAAGATCAGAGAAGGCAAGGACAGCTTCAGGAAGAAGATGGAGGACAAGCTGCAACAGAGCGACATCAGCGGGGTCTGAAGAAACCTTAAAACCATCTCTGGGCTCCAGAATACCTCCCCCCAGGCCACGGGGGGCAGGGAGTGGGTAAACAATCTGAATCTGTTTTTCAATAGGTTTGACCAACCACCCTCCCCCCCGACTGCACAACAACCACTGCTGCCTCTAAAGACATCAAGTCCTGCTGCCCACTCCCCACTCCACCAACACCCCCCCACTCCCAACACACAGCCCCCCAACCTGACCCTCACTAAGACCCAGGTGAGGACGGAGCTGAGGAAGATCAAGGCGAGGAAGGCGTCGGGACCGGACGGCATCAGCGCAAAGCTCCTCAAGTCCTGTGCAGACCAGCTGTGTGGGATTGTGGAGTACATCTTCAATTTGAGCCTGAAGCTGGGGAGGGTACCACAGTTGTGGAAAACATCTTGTGTGGTACCTGTACCAAAGACTTCCCACCCCAAAGACCTGAACAGCTACAGACCAGTGGCCCTGACGTTCCACATGATGAAGACCCTGGAGAGACTGCTCCTTGCTCACCTCCGCCCCCTGGTGGGACCAGCGATGGATCCACTCCAGTTCACCTACCAGCATGGCATTGGGGTGGAGGATGCGGTGATCTTCCTCATTCACCGTTCTCTGTCCCACGTGGAGAAGCCTGGGAATGCGGTGAGGATCATGTTCTTTGACTTCTCCAGTGCTTTCAACACCATCCAACCGATGATCCTGAAGGGCAAGCTGCTGTGCGCAGGGGTGGACCAGCACCTGTCATAATGGATCCTGGACTACCTCACAAACCGGCCTCAGTTTGTGAGAACCCGGGACTGTGTGTCCGACACAATCATTGGTAGCATGGGGGACCCCCAGGGAACGGTTTTGGCTCCCTTCCTGTTCACCCTTTATACTGCGGACTTCTCACACAACACAACACACTGCCATCTACAGAAGTTCTCTGACGACTCTGCGATTGTTGGCCTCATCTCCAACGGAGATGAAGCTGAGTACAGAGGGCTTATCCAGGACTTTGTGGACTGGTGCCATCGGAACTGCCTCCAGATCAACGCGAGGAAAACTAAGTAGCTGGTGGTGGACTGCCGCAGGCAAGGATAACCCCTCACAGCACCAGTAAATATACAGGGAACAGACATCGAGATGGTGACATCCTATAAGTACCTGGGTTTTCATCTGAACAATAAACTAGACTGGTCACACAATACTGATGCACTCTACAAGAAGGGACAGTGCAGGCTGTTCCTACTGAGGAGACTCAGGTCTTTTGGTGTACAAGGGGCGCTGCTGAAGACATTCTATGACACGGTGGTGGCATCAGCCATCACTTTTGGAGTGGTCTGCTGGGGCAGTGGCATTACAGCAGCCGATAGGAAGAGACTGAACAAACTGATCAAGAAAGCTAGCTCTGTCCTGGGGCAGCGCCTTGACCCAGTGGAGGAGATAGGAGAGAGAAGGATGGTGGCCAAACTGTCATCTCTGCTGGAGTCCAAGTTCCACCCTATGCAGGACATACTGAATGCACTGAGGAGCTCATTTAGCAGCAGACTACATCATCCTAGGTGCACAACCGAGAGGTTTTGCAGGTCCTTCCTACCTACGGCTGTCAGACTGTACAACCTAAGCAGGGCTGCTCGCAGAGATAGCAAAAAGACGTGACAACCTAATAGTATTGAATGCAAAAGACGCAAGAGACTTACACAATGGTCCCCTCCAGTATACAACTAGTAAAATACCAGTCGCTATGGAGGGTGAGAATATGTATGGGTGCATAATCATACCATGTAGGATAACTAAGTAGACGGTTGTGCTGTTTCATTCCATCTAGCTACAATGCTCGGCACTGTGTGTGTTTATATATTTATATACTTATTCCATCTAGCAACAATGCTCCACACTGTGTGTGTTTATATATTTACATATTTATTCCATCTAGCAACAATGCTCCACACTTTGTGTGTTTATATATTTACATATTTATTCCATCTAACTACAATACTCCGCACTGTGTTTATATACTCATATATTTATTCCATCCAGCTACAATGCTCCGCACTGTGTGTCTATATATATATATATATATTTATATTTATATGTACATATGTATACTCGCTGCTCTTGTTTTTCTCTTGCCTTCTGATTGTTGCTCTGAGTGTTGCTATCCCTGTGCTGTTGCAATCCTGGAATTTCCCCATTGTGGGACTAATAAAGGCTTATCTTATCTATCTTATCTTACCCCCCCCCCCCCCCGAAAAAGTCAAAAACATGATAAGCATTTTAAATCACAGCAGCTATCTTTTTTTTTTACAAGAACAGAACCTGGGCCACTGGGTAGACTACTGGTTTACCCTGCATGACTGTGTGGGTTATTCTGCCACTTTAAAGCAGTTCTGCCCTGCTGAACAGTCCTGAACACAGTCACCAGTGAGATCACAGGTTGGGGCCCCCTTGGAAGACTGTCATGGGTGTGGCCCTGGAGGCGCTGAGCGCGACGAGTGTGATGGTCCTGCTGTAAAGTCCAAGTCCTGTTCACAGACTGGCTGGATCGGCTCTTGGGCAGCTGTTCTCACCCTTTGCAGAGGGCTGGCGTGCCATCTCGATCCACTGGCCAGGTGGAAAGTGTCTGGCCCTAACTGTGCAACAATTCTCATCTGTGATGGCGAGACTCCCTGTGGGTCCAGGCATCCGGATCGTCGAACCCACATCCATTCCAGCACTGTGAGCAGTGATCGGTTCCGCCACACACGGCGTTGCTGTTATGGTGACATATCTTTCATGTCGGCGGCGGGACGTGCCCCTAGTTGGCGTTGTCCCACTGGATCCTGCAGGGCCACAAACTCTCCATCCTGCTGCCCCACAGCAGCCACTTGTTATCTATGCCAGGCGCTGATACTGGACGAGTCCTGTTTCTGCCCTTCCTTCCCGCTGTCCTCTCCCTGCGGTCTCAAACTTGGAGTGGCTGTGTCCTCGTCCGGGTGCGTCACGCTCCCAACATCACCGTTCCAGCAGAGCCCAAGGTTGTCGCAGATGGTAAAACCCAGCTCATAAAACAGGTCACAACCCAGGATATTATCCTCATGTATAGCCACCTTGAAAATGAATGCTGGGAGGGCTCTTGATCCATAGCAAACCGTCAGCGACACAGTGACTACCAAGCTGATGCATGTGTGCCCGTAGCCGTATAACTTTGCTGGATTCTTCTCAATAAGATGGTTAGGAAAGAATCTCTTAACTGAAACCCAATTCAGCACTGACCTCACAGCAGCAGTGTCCAGCAGCAATGGCAAGTTGACGTCCAACTTCACTGTGCACCACATGTACTCCGAGCCTCTGGAGCTTACAGAGTGGATAGTAGTCATGGGTGGGTTTTTTGGGCTGGGTGGCTGGTCTGATGTCCGTCGTGATGGTCGGCACACCTTGGCGAAGTGGTTGAGTTTGCCGCAGCATCTGCATCGCTGCCCCCTGGCCGGGCAGGAACACGCTCCCTCTCGGTGCTTCGGGGAGCTGCAGTTACCGCAGGAACGGTATCCCATGATGTTCCGTTACCCTGTAACGCTCACCTCGGTGTCCTCCAAGCGAGTCGTGTGTTAACGGGTACTTCTGCTGGGGTAACTGCATAAGCTAGCAAGATTAGTTGTTGTGGCTCACCCAGTTGTGATCTTTGCTTGTCAGCGGCCTCCAATTGGAATGCCAGCTACACTGCCTTCGCCAGCAGCAGGTCGTCGGGCACCCTGATCAGCTTTGCCCACAGCCGCAGGTTGCTGGTGTGCTCCGCTAGCTGGTCCCACACCATTTTGTCCTTCAAACAGCCAAATTCACATGTGCTCGCCAGCGGCGTGAAGTGTCCAGCCGGCAGCGCGATGCATTCCTTATATGTGTCCGCTTGTCCTAACGTGTTAGATATCCGCTGACCCTCGGCGCCCAGGCAGTGAAGTAGAATCACTCACAGTCTTAGTCTACCATGCCTTCCTAGGTCCATCGCTGCCGAATAAGTGTGGAACAACTCGAACTAGTGGGGCCATTGAATGGGCAGCTCGCTTGGGGCTGTGAGGAACAATGGAGGTGGTGCCAGACACGCTTCAATCTTTGGGAAAATGATTAGTTTTCCTCCAGAAGACCAAGTTTTCTTCTTGTCGCCAGTTGTTTTGTCTGGAAATAAGGCAGCGGAGGCAGGAGCTGTACTGAAAGATAAAATTTATTATATACAGATACAGATGGCACACATGTCGGGGTTAATAGCTATAAGCTAGCACTATAGTGATACAAGCTGTGGTTGGCTTGGAGGCGAGGCACCAAAGAGGAGGACTCCCGCCGTCAGACTCCTAATATAGGCACAGTGTGATGATGTCACGTCATGCGTACATCCCTATGTCCGTGCTGCCTATTGTTAGCATGTCAATAACACCTCTTAGTCACTCCCAAAGAGAATCTTAGCATCTTCAACTCTACCACCTCCAGCTCAGCCTCCTGTCTTTTAATCAGTGCCACCGTCTCCAAACCATACAGCAGGTCTCACTACTGTCTTTGTCATGAATTGCCCCTTGGGGCAGGAATGAAGACCCAAGTGCTGGACTGTAGTTTGTGATATTTATTGAAAAAACACAAAAGTCCGAACAGTGCAGAAACACAAAAGTCCGAACAGTGCACAAAGTAAACTCACGATAAGGATGAATACATTGTTGGCAAAGAGCACACCAGAACAGGGAAAGGGTTCTGGTGGAAATGGGTAGATTAGACTCCAGCAATCCGTGACAGGAACAACAGTCCTTAAATAGAGCATGCAATCAATAAACATGAATGATAGCAGGTGTGGATCACATGAGCGGGCAGGTAGACCTAATTACTGAAACACGGAACAACACATGCAAGATAATGACAAGGTGGGTGTGCCTGGAAGAAGAGGTGGAGAGCTCATGTCACAAAGAAACAAAATATAAACACTAGGAACTAAATGACAGAATAAAAATAATAAGAACATGAATACATAACAGACCAACAGAAACTACGAACACATCCTAAGCCAACACACAGGAAGATAAACACACAGAGAAACAATAAATAAACTGGGAAAATACAAGAAGTAAATAAGCTGAGAGCTTGAGCACAGTGAAACTCCGCGCTCAGCCTCATGACAGTCTTATAAATCTTCCCTTTCACTCTAGCAGCTATCCTTCTGTTAGATCACCCCAGACACCCATCTCCTTTGTCTTCTTTGAAGAGAAGGACTAGACAAGACAAAAATCTCACAAAAAGATCAGTAGTGAATTCTCTTCATCAGCTTCTTGTAAAAAAAAAATAAATAAATAAATAAAATTAAATTAAATAACCAGGCTTTAAATGATGGAGTATCTCATTCTGGCCTGATAAAATCATTTAGCAAGTGCTCAGATCTCCTAACCATTGACCTTGACCTTGAGCACAACCTGAATGCAGGCCCACTTGAGGATCATTGTGCATGTTTGCTAAACATTCGGCCAATCAACTAGGAGGACTGATGATTTTAGTGAAATCATAAATGAGCCGATCTCCCGACCTTGAGCTCAGCCTGAATGCAGGTAAACCTGTGGATCATTGTGTGTCTGTTTGTTGAAAATTATGGTAATTGCTTAGGAGGCGCATATATTTTCTGAAATCAAATAAGTGACAAGATGTTCTGAATAGGAACTTTAGGGACTGACCTTCAGAAAGCAGGTAACCTCCTCCTTTGGTCTCAAGGCTGTTTCACACAAAGCAAAGCAACCCAAAGGATTTTATTCCCCCCCCCAAAAAATTGCATGAAAATTGGTTGGAACAGATTCAGTGGGCTATACATTGGGGTCACTTCCTGGTCAAAATGCAACAAAAGCTTCCTATTGCTAAACAGGAAGCTGGACTACAGTGATGGTAATGTAGTTAATGTTTTTTTTTTCCAAACGTTGTACATGTTGGCGCAGAAATGCGCTAACATTTGCCACAACAGCTTGTTGTGTTGTGTTAACAACTTCACTTGTTAATTTATTTTGGAAACTTACTCAGCCCAAGTTGTCTGTTGGTTTACTGCTTATTTGGCCTGTCTTTGTGCTTGTAAGCATAGTAAGTTTATTTTTAAAGCACCTACTCTCTAATAATCAATATTATCATTAACCTTTTTCTAAATTTATATCTTGAAATTTGCCTGACCTCTCTCCATTACCTTTACCTTTGTAATTCAACTCGACTCAGTGTACTAAAAAGTTACACATCCATGTTTCCAAGTTGTACATTTGCAGCCATTTTTATGATCTCTGACTTACCTGCAGTGTTGGGTGTAATGCATTACCGTAACACCACTACTTTTGCAGTAACATGCTGTGTAACGAAATTACTGTTTAAAAATTCAGTAATGCGTTATAGTTACTGAAATTTGATCAGATGCGTTACTCGTTTTATTAATATGGATACATATTTTTAGTTCAAATAAATGAATATACAAACTGACCCTACCGTAGCTGAGACGAGCCGTCAGTCAATGTGACCTGTTGCAGAGAGCTGAGTCTTTACTACTGAGTGGAGGAAAAGATGAAGCTACTTTGTTTTTGTGGATTTACACAGATTTTATTTCCCTTGTCATGGTTCAGGACAAAAGCATATTGGTGGGTTGCAAAATAAGTGCCAATGGAGTCCTCTTCAGAAGCGCCTGAAAACAGCAACAAGCTCCGACAAAGCTAGTGCTAAGTAACTGCTCGCTATGCTAACAACTAACACAGTGAAGTGGATCTTACAGCAGGATGTAAAGTGGAAATACTCTTATCTGAACACCCACAGCTGGATTTCAATCACAGGTATGCATTTGGACAGTTTGTGACCCAGCAAGAATTAAACTGCCTGATTGCCAGATACGTTGTTACAGAATGAAGACATGATAAGTCACTTTTCATCAAACAGCTGGACTGTGATTCACTGACCTTAAAGCACATTTATTTGCTACCTGGAAAAAGATTATTCAAAAATGGATTTTGATCTCCAAAAGGAATTTGAAAGACTGGATCATATCTCCGTCACAGCAGATGTTTGGAATGTGGATAATGGACGTTTTCTTTGGCTCTCTGCACATTGGATGAATCCATAACATAAAGGTAAGATAAACATGGACAGCTTCCATGTCCCACACTGACACATGTGCAGCAACACCAGCATTAAAAAACTGTCTGTGAAGTTCTGTCTGAAACAGTCTGTTTTCAGCCTGACATTAACAAGCCCGTAATGTAATCCATTAATTAAATTATCTTGCCATGTGTGCAAGATGATTTAAGTATGCATTTAAAAGTAATGTGAAAGTTACTTTTCCAAGTAACTAATTACTTCAATCATGCAGTGATTGGTAAAGTAACTCAATTACTTTTGAAAAGAAGTAACTAGTAACTAAAAAAAAAACCAAGGCCAGAACCAATTCCTGGACCACCCATAGTCTTAAAAATTAAAGTTTTAAAATGCATTTTTATCCTTTATCATCTTTTTATTATGTTAAAGAAATATGTGTGCAAGAAGAAAAAGAAGATTTAAATTTACAAGACCAATTTACATATTTACAGAAGAAAAAAGTTGTAAATTTGTAAAACTAGCAACCCCCCCCCCCCAAACTTTAAAATAAACAAAACCTGGGGGAAAGTCACAAATTTAACAGACTGGGCAAAAAAGTTGCAAACGTATGAATCTGTGGGAAAGTTGCAAGTTTTACTAAACTGGAAAAAAGCTGAAAACTTACAAGACAAAGGAATATCATTTCACATCAAAAAGACCTGGAAGAAAGACACAAATTTACAAATCTGGGGGAGAAAGTCACAATTTTTTTTTAGCAGGCTGGTCAAAACACAGTGGAGGGCCACATCCAGCAAGTGAGTTGTTATTTTTCACCAAGGTGGATGGGGGGTACTTATGGGTGACCCCCACAACAGCCACGGACAAGCAGAGCGTTCAGCTGGGGCAATTAGCAGAGCAATGAGATGTGTGTATTGAGATCAATAGGCAGCCTCGCTTTGTCTAGTTCAGGCGCCAGTATTCCGCTGTTATGTATGACTTCCTGCTCTGTACTCAAATGCAAATGTCCCATGCCTTCCTGCAGTTTCTTTAATGATAACATGCCTTTCATGTATTGTCTGTAGTGGGGTATAAAAACTGCATTGCTCTGTAACTCTCTCTCTCTCTCTGACCACTGCTTCTGACGACACGCATTCTGTGTCTCCTGAGGAGAGCCTCCGGGCTCGCTCCGGCGCGCATGCACGGCGCTGGAGTGAGTTCTCGTGATGGCGGTATGATTAATAAACACCCTCAAAAACTCTCAGTTCGCCGCATATTATTTCATGCCGCCACAGTACTCAACAATTTAGCATGAGGTAAAAATGTATAAATGTAAATCCCCTACAAATCTGCAAATATATGAGGAAAAAAGTTTCAGATTAGTGAGACAAAAATCTATTTTTTTTTTTTAGAAAAAAGTTACAAATCTACAAGAAAAAAAGTTAACAACTTTACTGGGAAGAATCATAAATTTACAAGAAAAAAGCAAATTTTTTAGATAAAAGTTGCAAAGTTATGAGAAAAAGTCACAAATATATGAAAAAAGCTGCACATTTATGAGATAAACGTTGGAAATTTATAGATAATAGTTGCAAATGTAAGAGAAAAAAGTCATAAATCTATGAAAAAGTTGCAAAGTTATCATAAAAAAGATGAAAAGTTACAGGAAACCCCCCACAAATTTATGAAAAAAAGTTTCAAATTTTTGGCAGCTGGGTTGCGCAGTGGTGAGCACTGTGACAGCACAGTGAAATGAGAAAAAAAGTCACAAATTTATGAGGAAAATCTTGCAAACTTATGAGAAAAAGTTCCAAATCTACAAAAAAGTAGCAAATTTACAAAAAAGTCACAGATTTATTAGAAAAAAAATCACAAATTTATGAAAAAAATTGCATATTTCTGTGAAATAAAGAAAGCTTTTTTGAGTGGGAATCCTTTGCTTTCATTATATATATATATATATATATATATATATACTGTATATATACAGTATATATACTGTATATATATATATACCGTATATACGTATATTAGCTTTAGAAAAAAGTTGCAAATTTTTGAGAAAAAAAAAATCACAAATTTTGGAAAAAAAAGTTGCAGATTTAAAAAGTGGCAAATTCATGAGAAAAAAGTCACAAATCTATGACAAAAAAAGTAGAATATTTACAAAAAGTTGCAAATTTACAGGGAAAAATGACAAATTTGAGAAAAAAGCCACAAATCTATGAAAAATTAGAATATTTACAAGAAGTTGCAAATTTACAGGAAAAAAGTCATCTTTTCCTGAGAAAAAAGTCAGAATTTTTGAGAAAAAAGTTACATTTTTCATTTCTGCATATAAAAAGTTTCTTGATGATATTGGGGGAAAATCCTCTTTTTTACCAGGAGGAAGGGGGCACCTATGAACTGAGATGGTGGATGACAGGTGAACAAGAGGGATGCTTTCGGGTCATTTTGCTAAGAAGGGGGACAGCATTCCTCCTTAAACCACCTGCTGGCTGTATCTGGTAGGGCTGTGAATCTTTAGAATTCACAATTCAATTCCAATTTTTTGGGGTCATGATTCGATTCAGAATCGATTTTCGATTCAAAACAATTTTCACTTTGCATTTGGCTCTCAGTTCAATACAACCCCCCCCCCCCCCCCACTAATCTCAGGGGAAAAAATGTCTGCTGCACTGCAAAAAATGCTGAGGCTTTTGAGCTTGAAAGTAGAGTACAGTGTGTTGATGTTTTGGGGGGTTATATTTTTGAAAAATTACATCAACTGATTTTCAGTAAAATACTGTTAAATGAAAAAAGTAGGCTTAGGTTAGTAACTGCTTTTTAATTTCTTGAAAACTTGTGAGTTTCAAAAATGAAATTGTACACAAGAGAAATAAATTTTGAAATTTTTCCTTTTCAGCATATCACAATTCCTGCTTTTAAAACAGCTTTTAACAGCTTTTACACAGTGTGTAGGTTTGGTCGCCCTCCAGTATTCTAGAAATATAGGCTATTCATTTAAAAACAAGAGTAAATTCTATCACAAATACTTTGAACATCCATTTAAATAGTAGTGCTACCTGATTGCATGCAATCAATGTACAGTTACCTATACAGTAACTTAAAGCAATGAATGAACTCAATAAGAACTGAATGCAGTTGATGCATAAGCTAAGTAACATTAATTTTTAACCTGCACAAATATAAACTTAAGTATCTAAATTCTTCAGAGACTTAAAAAACAAATTAAAATTATCAAACAAAATAAAGTGCTCTTACAAGATTTCATGATATTATTTTATTTTTTTTTTGCCCGTTCAGAATTTGATGGGAGTTTGCTAAAGTGGTGCAGTGTGCGTTGTTCAGCAGGAGGTCTTACAACTTTTTCCACTACTTTCAGCTCTGGGTGACGTGAGCCCCAGCGTTTGTGGAGTTACCAAAGTACCTGACTTTTGTTTTGCAAACTTTACATATTACATGTGTCACGTCTAGCGCTTTCTTTCCTGGAATGTTGTAGAAACAAAAATGCGGCCACACACTTGCCTTCATTGAAGATGGGACTGGCTGAATTTCATGCTGCTCCATTTTTTCTTTATTGCAGCCGTTTCATCCGGCTGCTAGCTAGTAAGCTACTCTGCATGGTTCTCCTGCGTCGGCAGCATCAATGTGTAATTGTGTATCCTGAAGTAGCAATACATGTCACATGATGGGACCCCGGCACCACTGCAAAAAAAAATAAAAAAATAAAAATTGATTCTTAATTTTTGTGAATTGGTTCTGGATCATGCAAAATGAGAATCTACATTCTTATGTGAATCGATTTTTTCCAACACCCCTAGTACCTGGCCTCCGGGCCTTGTTATTGACATCTGTGTGCTGAGAAATCTGCTCACAAATATTCTACCATTCAACTAAATTTCAGTGTATCAGTGACCTGCGCATGGGTACATAGTGCCAAACAGAAGGTCTTAAAATGCTGATATATATTTTGCTGTTAAATACTGAAATGTGTCCTTTCTTTCTTTTGCTCTATGGCCCCGCTCTATGGGTTATCAAGTACGAGGCCCTTCATGTTGCTTACTTTGGACTCTGAGAAAAACCTTGTAAACCCTACCATGAAATATTACACTGTCTAGACTTTTAAAAACAAAAACCAAACTACACAAAAACATGCCAACAAGAGAATAACTTTTCAGAGAAAGGAATCGGTCAAAAACTCCAATGTTCGGTGGCAGAAAACCAAACCTTCTGGAGAATGGATGGCCCAAACAAAGAGCAAATGATTTTTCAAATTTATTTACTGTGAATGCTTTCTTAAACTCCACTCTACTCCCTGATGCACACACAGTCTCAGACTAAGTGCACCGCAGAGACAAATTCCCTCTTGATTTTTCCCATGAACATGCCTCTCTGACTTAGGAGTCCCTCTGGGCCACGGTGAAGGATTATAACTATTTTCTCCACAATGAAAACCTCAAACACAACAACAGCAAGTTAGTCATCGCAACCTGCCCCAACATCTTGATTTGCATCGTAGCGTGGGAGCACACACACTTTGACGGATCATCTCATCGGTTGTACATGGAAAAAAAGACTCCTGGTTTTTTTGGAAGCTCCCAGCATCTCTCAAAAAATGATTTATGAGGCCAAATCATTCACAGTGCTCACTTCCTGTCAGTGAAGTCTCCAGACGTCCTCCTCTGTTTTATACTGTCACGTCCCATCAAGATGACCGGCTGTGGAATTTAGTGCACGGTTGGATTCGTTGTGTCCGCACATGTGTTTCACAGTGGGGAGCTCTGCGCTGTTTGACTCTCCGCGTTCACTTTTAACCACCCTTTTTTCCCCTCCCTCTTTACTATGCCCAGACTCATTTTGTATTTTCTTTACATTTCTTAATCATGCCTTTTGGCAGCGAGGTGCACATTCGTACTGACAGAAATACAGCGTCCTGTAAGACTCTCAGGCTCCTAAACCGTTTAAACTCTTGGATCCGACTTTGGCTTCATCAGCTGGCTTTGACGACTTCCTTTCCGATGCGGTGGTGATATTTTACGGCCTTCTGCTCAGACACTTGAAGATGCTGAAACATAGAAGAGACAGGCAGAGAGTGGTTGACATTAACTTAGACGATTTCAGCCTTCATCCTGACTCAAAAAAATCCACTTTTGCTTTTCATTGCAAATTAACCGAGCACCCCCTCCAAGTAGTGACATGCTCAGATTATATTTATTCATATGCGACAGTCCCTGAGCACCTAATTGGCTGCTTTGGAACTTGCTCGACCTGCGATGGATCTCTCAGCTGCCAGCTCTCCTCCCAAAATGGTTGTCCTGACCACAAGACTTTGGTTGGCCCAGCACTTTTCATAGAGCTCGGCTGTAAATCCTTTTTTTTTTTTCTCCCTCGCCCTCTAACGTCTTCATTACCCAAGTTGTTTTGTCAGCACACCATTGGGTGTAACAGAATACCATACTGACCAACATTTAGGTCATTTCCTCCACTTAAGAACAGATATTGCTCTGCCGCAAAGGTAGGCCCGATTGCCAGATTGGAGCCCTGGGCTGCCAGATTGGGGACCCGGCTAATCTAATTAGAGAGTGACGGAAAGAGGCCCAAGGGGCCCGCAGGACAGGGACTGTGGTGGAGCCAGAACTGGTTCCCCCTTTTTGAAAAACTATGCGCCGCAAAATACAATGTGGTAATGTCTGCGGGCCTAATTCTTCCGGAGGGGAGAGAGCCGGACTCTGTGCAGCAGACGGCCACATCCCGCCCTTCACAGAGAAAAGAGGGAGCAGAAGAGAAAGAGAGGCCGAGGATGATTTATGTCCTGCTGTGCAGATGCAGAAATAAATCCAGTGACCTAGCACAAAGGGGGAAGCGGGCCATAAAGCCCGTGGATCAACTCCGAGCCGGTTCCCCCTTTTTTGAAACCCCCCCAAATGAGCTAAAATCTCCACCCGCGTCAAAGCCAATCGCTTTGCATTATGTCATTAAGGTCTTTTATGACGACATTTCCATTCTTAAAAGGGGGGTGTGAGTAGTTGTTCGTCAGATGACATATGAGGTTCCATCTCCACAGTGAACTCTCATGAAGCTGATAATTAGGGTCTTCAGTGGTGAAAGCTCAGTAGGAGGCCTCCTAAAAAAAGATTAAAAAAAAGCACCTCTCTCTTCAGCCATAGAAGTTATTGGGGTTGTTGCTCCTCGCTTCACCTCCGGCTCTCAGGAGGTTGCGTGGCTCGCATGCTGTCTTAGATGTCACTCACACACACACACACACACGTGCACCTCCAGGTGGCCAAGACCCGCACGTATATTTCACACCCACTCTGCTACGATCAATTTCACCTCCTCGCATGCGTCCAGTTAAGTGTGCAACTTTTACAAGGGAGAGAGGGATCGGATTCAGACTCCCCCAGAAATCCCAGCCTGTTTCTGCCTCTATTAAATGGACCCGATGCTGACCAGTAAAATGATTATGTGTGACCCCTCCAAAATTCTAGGAGGACTCGAAGGTACAGTATATCCAGGAACTTTTAAACAAAGACACAAATACTGATTTTTAATAATTAAAGTGTTTATTTTTTCTTCATTTTCTTCATATTTGCATACAGCTGCCAGCAAGTGTTTGTCATTAAAAAATGACAAAAAGGTGCAATTTGAACACTTCAGTTAAGACAGAAATTTGCTTAGATGGACATGGCACTGAATAAAACTACAGTATATTCTCCAAAACAACAACTTAATCTTTATGAAATGCTGCAATAAGGTTTTGTTGAAACAAATTAAAATTGTAGTTTCTTTTAACTACATTATCAAATGCAACACAGGCATCAGAATGTATTTATATTAATATTTTGACATGTTTTACAAGTGTACAATAATAAAGTCAGCATTTCAATTCTGTGCAAATGCAATCATTTGTGTGGGCAATTCAGGAAGTGAATAACAGCTGTTAGCAAGTACTATTGTAGTGATCCACTCTACCTGCCTGTTGCCCTAATTTTCTCCGCAGCTGCATGCACACCTGCTCTCCTCATCAACCTGCCTATTTAAGCTGTGCTGCTCTCAGGTCTGCACCGAGACGTCAAGCTCCCTGGTCTGGAAGACCTCTTCGCCTCTTCGTCACCTGCATGTTCCGGAGTTCCATCTCCTTTGATTCCTTCCTGTCTCGTTGTCCTTCTGGGAGTCCTAGCTCCCCAACGACAAGTAAGCCTCATCCTAACCTCATCTCTACGCTTCGCTCAGCTACTCTGTGCACAGGTGGAAAATCCGTGGTGGTGGACCTCCTCCTCCTGGCGGCGGACCAAGCTCAACCTGCACTGTACAAAGCTCATCACTCATCTCTTCACCTCTCACCACCTCTGCAACTGGGGCTAAAGACACTGTCCTTCTGGCCAGAGTCTCCAGGATCTCGCCTGTGTGACACACCAACTTGCCTACAGTAAGACTGGACATTTACTGAATCATCTCTCCCGATTTCTGTCACTAATTCCCCTGTCTCTGCTTCTCCCTAGGGTTGTCAGTCTGTATGGTGCTCTGCTCGCCCCGGCTGTTACATTCCTGCACACACGTACACATTCACACTCACACTTCATAATAAAGATAATTGAGTTTATTCTTGAGTCTATGTCTGCCTTCTGGGTCATAAGTCTTGTCAACTACCAGTTAAAATTATGCAGTACTGTTGAAGCACACTCCTGGTGTAAGGTGTTAGTTGTCACTGCTAGACAATGGGGAAAGAGTGCTCAGACTATGATACTGCCGGAACAAAAAATAAAGTTGAGGTCAGGAGTTTATCTACAGTATATCTCTGTAGAGCTGGAACATCATGGCAGTCCTGAGCTTCCAATGATTCATAGAAGAAAAACAATCATGCACTTTGGTACTCCCATCTGTGGATCACCACCTTATCATGGTGGAGAGGTTTGTGTCCCCTAATGTTCTAAAGAGCTAATGTCAGGGGCAAATTGACCAAGAGCGGTCCAGTAGATCCCCATGGAAAAGTTACATCACGGACACAGTGTACTCAAAGGAGCCACATGGGTCTACTCTCCAGTGGGCTCACCACCTGCAGAGGGATCATGAGGATGATGGCACTATGTGAACTGGGTGGCAGTGTGGGCTACTCTGTTTGGACTGCTGCCCCCACGACCTGGACCCCTAGATAAGTGGTAGATGGATGGCATTTTGGTACTTTCACTTTTTCTTGTGAAATCATGACAAAAATCGTCTGGGTCATAACTAAATAAAAATTATGTTTAACAAACTGTCTTGGTGGCATGGCCTCTTAACCACTCCTGAGTGATAACAATTCACTACAGCTGGTGACTTAGCTGAGCATACAGTGGATATAAAAAGTCTATACACCCCTGTTCAAATGCCAGGTTTTTGTGATTTAAAAAAATGAGACCAAGATAAATCATTTCAAAACTTTTTCCCCCATTAATGTGACCTATAACCTGTACAACCAAATTGAAAAACAAACTGAAATCTTTTAAGGGGAAAAAAATTACAATAACCTGGTTGCAAAAATATGCACACCATAACTATGTACACACAGTGCCTCTGATTAACCCCAAATAAAGTTCAGCCGTTCTAGAAGGCTTTTCCTGATATTTTTGTAGTCACGTCTTGCAGCACAAGCCATGGTCCGCAGAGAGCTTCCAAAGCATCAGAGGGATCTCAGTGTTCAAAGGTATCAGTCAGGAGAAGGGTACAAAAGAATTTCCAAGGCATTAAATGTACCATGGAACACAGTGAAGACAGTCATCATCAAGTGGAGAAAATATGGCACAACAGTGACATTACCAAGAACTGGACGTCCCTCCAAAATTGATGAAAAGACGAGAAGAAAACTGGTCAGGGAGGTTGCCAAGAGGCCGACAGCAACACTGAAGGAGCTGCAGGAATTTCTGGCAAGTACTGGCTGTTTAGTACATGTGACAACAATCTCCCATCTAGGGTGGCAAGACGGAAGCCTTATCTTATGAAGAAAAGCATTCAAGCTCGGCTACATTTGAAATCTCCTAAATGCAAGTGGGAAAATGTGTTATGGTCCGATGAAACTAAGGTTGAACTTTTTGGCCATAATTCCAAATGGTATATTTGGCGCAAACACGACATTGCTCATCACTAAAAGAACACCATACCTACGGTGAAGCATGGTGGTGGCAGCATCATGCTTTGGGGCTGTTTTTCTTCAGCTGAAACTGGGGCCTTAGTCAAGGTGGAGGGAATTATGAACAGTTCCAAATACCAGTCAGTGTTGGCACAAAACCTTCAGGCTTCTGCTACAAAGCTGAAGATGAAGAGGAACTTCATCTTTCAGCATGACAATGACCCAAAGCACACATCCAAATCAACAAAACAATGGCTTCACCAGAAGAAGATTAAGGTTTTGGAATGGCCCAACCAGAGTCCATACCTGAATTTGATCAAACATCTGTGGGGTGATCTGAAGAGGGCTGTGCACAGGAGATGCCTTTGCAATCTGACAGATTTAGATCGTTTTTGCAAAGAAGAATGGGCAAATATTGCCACATCAAGATGTGCTACGCTGATAGACTCCTATCCAAATAGACTGAATGCTGTACTGAAAGCCAAAGGTGCTGCAACAAAGTATTAGTTTAAGGGTGTGCATATTTATGCACCCAGGTTATTGTATTTTTTTAATTTTTCTTCTTAAAATAGTTTGTTTTTCAATTGGGTTTTACAGGTTATAGGCAACATTAATGGTGGAAAAAGTTTTGGAATGATTTATCTTGGTCTCATTTTTTTACATCACAAAAACCTGGCGTTTGAACAGGGGTGTGTAGACTTTTTATATCTACTGTATTTAAATAGGGTCCATTGAATCAGCGATAAAAAAAATCATTGAGAAAATATACAGAGCTCAGCACAGATATGAAAAAGCAAATCACTGACTTTAACAAGTAAGAAAAAAAACTGTCATACAATGGTCTTTGGAGACCATTGCATGGCGGGGGGCGTGACTGACCTGGCATATCTATCCAATCTGTCAAGCCGGTCACGCCTACAGAAAGGGTAAAACAGCTGATGTGACACGTCACGGACGTCAAACAACGCTTTCTGAAGAAGACTACAGATGACAGTCA
This sequence comes from Pholidichthys leucotaenia, assembly GCA_020510985.1. NCBI lineage: Eukaryota > Metazoa > Chordata > Actinopteri > Cichliformes > Pholidichthyidae > Pholidichthys > Pholidichthys leucotaenia. The sequence goes on along the minus strand of CM035849.1, from coordinate 67,922,911 downwards.
AAACATGTCAAAGGTATGAAACATCATGTCAAAGGTATGATCGATCGATCGATCGATCGAGCAATCAATCAATCAATCAATCAATCAATCAATCAATCAACCTTTATTGTCATGATACTATGCATACAACTGTAGTGCAAGCAAGATGAAATTGTGTTTCTCTAGGCATTCGTATTGTAAAAAGAACATAATTTGCAATAATAACATGAGGCGCCTGTCGGCTGCCGCGTCATTAGGGAGCGCTTAACATGAGCGCACATGTCAAGTAAAATTCCTCGTATGTGTAAAAACATGCTTGGCAATAAAGTTCATTCTGATTCTGATTCTGATTCTGAAAATTTAAAAACACACTCACACACCCCACCCCGACAGCCATTCACACATCCCTGACACACATTTGGATATTACAGTAATGTTAACTTATTACAGTTGCAGTTAAAATGATAATAACTGCCTATGTATATATAAAACAATTAAAATGGCTAAGTGAATCTAAGTAGCTAAGAGAAATAAATACTTAAAACTGGCTAAAACTATAATATACATATACATAATGTCCATAAAGTGCAGTAATATGTGTAAAGGATTCCGGATCAACTGTTCAGCATCCTAACAGCTTGTGGAAGGAAGCTGTTGATCAGTCTGGTGGTTCTGCCTCTGATGCTCCGGAATTGTTTGCCAAATGGCAGCAGTTCAAAATGTTTGTGCAGAGGGTGAGAGTGGTCCTTGACAATGTTCAGTGCCCTGCTCCTACAACGGCTCTGAAAAAGTTCTTGAACAGAGGGGAGGGAAACTCCAATTACCTTCTCAGCTCCCTTAACTATCCTCTACAGAGCTTTTTTGTCTGACATACTGCAACTGGAGTACCATGTTGCAATGCAGTATGTCAGAATACTCTCCACCACACCTCTGTAGAAGGTCCTGAGGATGCAGATGGGGAGAGAGGCCTGTTTGAGTTTCCTCAAGAAGTGCAGTCTCTGCTGGGCCCGCTTCCTGATCCCCAAGGAATTCTTGCTCCAGGTCAGGTCCTGCAAGATCTGCACTCCGAAGAACTTGATGTTCTCCAGTCTCTCCACCGAACAGCCACTGATGCAGAGAGGGACGTGCTCAGGCCGTGACCGCCGGAAGTCAATAATCATCTCCTTCGTTTTGTCCATGTTGCGCACCAGATTGTTCTCCCTGCACCAGCCCTCCAGGTCTCTAAGTTCTTCCCTGTACATTGATTCCTCATCTCTCTGAATAAGTCCCACCACTGTGGTGTCATCCGCAAACTTAATAATCTGGTTCCCCTCGTGTCTGGACACACAGTCATGTGTTAAAAGTGTAAACAACAGTGGACTGAGTACACAGCCTTGAGGGGATCCAGTGCTCAGCATGATGGAGTTGGAGATGTTGTTTCCAACCCGAACAGACTGAGGTCTCTCGGTCAGGAAATCCAGGATCCAGAGACATGTGGCGGTGTTCAGACCGAGAAGGAGTAATTTCTTCATCAGCCTCTGGGGAATAATGGTGTTAAATGCTGAAATGAAATCAATGTACAGGAGTCTGGCATAGGTGTCTTTCTGATCCAGGTGGGTAATGACAGAGTGCAGGGTGGTGACTATAGCGTCCTCTGTGGAGCGATTTGAACGATACGCGAACTGGAGCGGGTCATGTGATGCAGGGAGGCAGGCTGTGATGTGTGGCTTAACAAGCCGTTCAAAACACTTCATCACAATTGGTGTCAGTGCGACAGGACGATAGTCATTCAGACAGGACACAACCGCTTTCTTTGCCACCGGTACTATGATAGAGGTCTTAAAGCATCTGGGGACGATGGCCTGACTCAGGGGAATGTTATATATGTCAGTCAGGACAGCCGCCAACTCACTCGCACAGACTCGAAGCACACGTCCCGGGATGTTGCCCGGACCTGCAGCTTTACGTGGGTTAACCCTGATTAGGGTCCTCCGTGTGTCCGCTGCATTGATGGTGATAGCTGGCCCCACAGATGGTGAAGATGGGCCAGCCCTCCCTCTGATTGTCGGGTTTGATGAACAGAACTCAGTGTCTACAGTCAAGCTTGTTTTTTGCATGGTCGGGGGCTGAAAGGATGCCACCCTTGCTCCTGAAGCAGAACTTTAAAGGTGCGTTCAGACCAAACGCAGAATTTTTCACGGAGCACAATTACATGTTAACTCAATGTAAACACATGAATTCACCGTCTGACGTGAGTTGCAGATGGGCAGTGTTGCCTTTATTGCTTCTGCAGCTGTGTTCTACCTGCTGTGGAAATCCCCCAAACACCCTCATGTTTAGGTTTACATTATCTGATGGGGCTCTCACCTGGAAAAATTATCCCTACCTCCAAAACTTCACCACTGCTAGCCCTTGTTAGCACATTCATGGCAAAAGTCCATGGGTGGATGACTCTGATACTTCAGAGTCCCCAAGCCATCCATCTGCAGGTGTGTGGCAGTCTCAATGTCAAACTAGTTTACTCTCCAATTTTGATGCTTTAATGCTGGTGATGGCAGAATCTCAAGGATGATTACTAGCTAGCGCTACTAAATCCCTCGGACGCGTGAATGCCCTAATTTGCATGTTTTCCGCATGTTCACATTAACTTTGCATATGTTTGCATCGCACGTTTGCATTTGGTCTGAATGCAGGTTAAGGCTTGGTTGAACTTTTGCTGCTGATCTTAGGGACAAAAAAAAGGCCTTTTGGAAGAAAGTTCTGGGGTCAGATGAAACAAAAATCCATAACAAGATCAAGAATGTGTTGAGGAGAAGGTGAGGCCTTTAGCTGTGACAAAGGAAAATTAATCTATTTCCACAAAAACAAAGTAGCTTCATCTTTTCCTCCGCTCAGTAATTAACACTCAGGCTCTCTGCAACAGGTCACGACTGATGGCTGTGTCAGCTACGTAGGGTCAGTTTGTATATTCATTTTTTTACGCTAAAATGATCTATCCATATTAATAAAACAAGTAACGCATCTGATCAAATTTCAGTAACTGTAACGCATTACTGAATTTGTAAACAGTAATTCCGTTACACAGCACATTACTGCAAAAGTAGTGGCGTTACAGTTACTTTGTCATGCGTTACTCCCAACACTAGCTACTGTATAAGTAACTTTTTGACAAAACAGATTTTGGAGTGTATTACAACGACAGGGACGGTTCATCAATTGTCAGTGATACAGAACGCATTTATGGGTGTTTCCAAGTTCATTTCCTTATCACAACGGTGTAAAAATGAACTTTCCGCCGACGCTCGACACAAAGAGGCTGGTCTAATCATTCAGAGGTGTGTTTTGGATAATCCAAGCCAAAGCACTCCTTCCCATCCCTTTAATGCAAAAGGCGCATTATCTAAAGTGAATTGTAATCATGACAGTTTAAGACGGGTTTTGCGCTGACCAAAGCCCATGCATGTGAGCCAGAATGCACGTAATAGTAAAACTGCTTGGTAATAAGGGGTAGTTCTGTTAAAAAGAACAAATGGTGAAGAATGGGCTGAAAAAAAATCAGCTGAATTGTTTAATGTGCGCACAGATGCAACACAGACATAAAGAAAAGAGGATGATGCCTGTGCAGATTTTCATTAATTTTCATTAATAATGGCATGGAAGTCACTCCTGGCTGTGGGGGGATGGAGTGCTCCCTCTCCTGTTGCTTTTGCCGACCGAGGGTTTCCCCCATGTAGGAAATGGTAAAATGGTAAATGGTGTTCACTTATATAGCGCTTTTTCTCATCTCGAGATGACCAGAGCGCTTTACAGATCCTGCTATCCACCCATTCACACACACATTCACACACTGATAGCGGCAGAGCTGCCATACACAGGCACTGGCCTGATCCACCAGGAGCAACTGGGGGTTCAGTGTCTTGCTCAAGGACACTTCAACATGGAGACTGCAGACAGAGTGGGAATCGAACCCCTGACCCTCCTATCAGTAGTCGGCCACACTACACCTGTGCCACAGCTGCCCAGGTGTAGTGTGGCGGGAGGGAAGGAGGTGGTCTGGCGCGGCTTCCCATCTGCTTCCGGCCCCGCCATGAAGTGAGCGTGCTCTCAGCAGCCTCTGCTGGTGGCTGGTGGGTGGCTGTCAGAGAGCTTGCTGGGCTGGAAACCCGGGGCACACAATCAACGCAGATGTGGACGCATCTCCTGTCTCTCTGGGGAGTTAGCAAAAAGTAAAATGCTGCACGTTCCTTGTTCATTCATTTATTCTCCTAAAAATAAAACACATTAATGCCTAATAAGTCTGAGATAAACACGAACCCCTCCCCCCCCCCCTCCCCATGCACCACACATCACATTGAAACACTCTGGCACACATGCTTCCTTTTTATTCATTCATTCATTCCCCTAAAAATTTCACACATTAATGTGTAATAGATATATAGATCTTTATTGTCACTATATAAAATATCAACAGTGAAATGTAGTTTTAGCAACTCTCCAGTAGCAGATAGATAGATAGATAGATAGATAGATAGATAGATAGATAGATAGATAGATAGATTTTATTTATCCCAAACTGGGAAATTACAGTGTAACAGCAGCATGACAGTAGACGACCAAAACGATCTTTATTGTCACTATATAAAATATCAACATTGAAATGCAGTTTTAGCAACTCCCCAGTAGCAACAGTATAAATAATCTATAGACTCCAACTGCAAGTCCGCAATTAAAATGAGTGCCGATGGAATAAAAAAACCCAACTAGTGTGTGATCATCATATAATTAAAATGACTGGCGATTATGACTATTACAAGATCCCACTGCATGCCACTGCTGCGCAATGTCAAAACACAACACTGAAATATCATTAAACAATGCGCTTCTGACGATAGACCTCCTTTTTCCTAATCAAAAGCGGATTCTAACGGATGCACTATATTAGTAATGTGCATTAGATTGCGCATCGCCACACCTCTTTGAAGTGGGGCGCCTCCTCCGAGCACATAGTGGGCACACTGTCTACTGGTAATTCGATGGCGTGATGCAAGGCGTAAAAAACAGAAAATGCGCTGACAGAAACTAACAAAAACACTGGCGCACGGTGGAAAGTCTCTGAAAAGTGCACGGATGACTGTCAGAATAGGGCCCTTTGTTCTGTTTTGTAGAACTATAAATGTATGAAAATCTCAACATACATTTTTTGTTTTTGTGGAAAAAAAAATGTGTTTCAATCATTCCACCGTAAAAAAAATAAGATTTCTAGAAATCATGACATTTTTCTTTATGCATTGTTGTTTCTTTTTATTAGTTCAATAAGTTATCTTTTTAAAATAATTCATATTTCATTCATGTAGCATTTTAGCTTGTAACAAATGCTAACAAAACCAAAAAGCCAATGCTACTTCAAATCAACACTGAATAGTAGTAATACTGTTGAATAACAGTATTACTACTATTCAGTGTATCAATAATAAAGTTTTACTTATGGGTGGTGTCTTATTTTTCTCATTTATTTTTAATTTCTTTGGGTCAGCAATAAATGGCAGAAAAAATATCCATTCAATTTCCAAAATCTATATTTTTTAAATGTAAATAAATCTCTAAATAAGCTATGTTCAATTACAACTTTAAATGATTTATGTATGTATATTAGGGCTGACAATATTAATGTGTTAACTTTTTCGATTAATGTGGGCCAATTAATGCTTAAAAAATTTGTCAAGTCACTCCCTGAGGAGGTGTCAGCAGTGGTGACTGGCTTGTTTCAGCAGCTGGCTCAGCTTAAAACAAGAGTAGGTCTTGTTTTTTCATGTTAAACTTACACCACACTCAAGTGTACCTCCGGAACTCAAGGCAACTTTATCATGCATGTGCAAAACCCACAAACCCTATGAGTGTGTATGTTGCCAAACTGTGACATGCCCCCTAGTGGTCAAGAGTGGTAAATATTTTTTGTCAATAAAATAGTTCAGATTTCCAAGGTTATAACGTGAAAGTGGTAAGAGATAATGGCTTACTGTCACTTAGAAAGATGTAAAATATGATCCAAAGTTTCAGACAGGAATAAATTTACGCATCTAATTTGCATAATGTTGTGGCACCTCTTTAAATTCCATAACTCAGTCAAAACTGGACTTTGGACATATTTACACAAAAAATGGTTCAGTCTTTTGACACTGTTTTTTGTACAGAGGTACCTCATCATCTTATCTTCAAAGTATATTAACAAGAAATCAGTACATTAAAAAAAACCCCCAGAAATTCCTCACTTACTTTTGACAAAGTCAGAGTGAGATGGCAGGCACAGTGCCGCGCTCTGTCACTAGGGGCATGCAAATTCTCACACTCAAATGGTTAAAGGATGCACACATAGCTACTCACATGCATACACACTCAAAAGTATGAAAACAGGGAGCATTTCTGTTAGAGTGAGCAAAGAAAGTGTGGATAGTCTGAGTAAATAACTGCATATATTCCTGTATATATTTGCATCCTTTTATAGAAACATGGACAGACTGTAATTTACTGTACATACTCTGTTGTCATTGAATCCTTAATTAAATCTTATTTAAATCCTCCACCTGAACAACGAGAGCAAGTTTTTAGCCAAAGTCAAATTCCTTGTATGTGTTGTGCATACTTGGCCAATAAAGCTGATTCTGAAAAACACACACTCCAATATAAAGTGAATAAAAGCTAACTCATCATTAAGGTCAGGAACTCTGGAAATCAATTAAGAATTACTCTGTTTGTAATTTTAAGGGTTGAGATTATTAGGAAAGATACATTAAGTAGAAGCACTGATTTCCTCTTTGACCGTTTCAAAATATTAGATAAGACTTTTTAAGAGAAAAAAGAGCTATATAAGAGAAAATATGACAACAATATTAAAAATGGTAGTTTAACAGAAAATGGACCCCCTCTTTATAATGAATATTATATGAAAAAACATGAAAAAACATTATAAATTGCTATCATAAAAAAATTCTAAAATGAATGTACAGTCATGATTATCAAGGGTTTTTTGTTGCTCCAGCAGTATTTATGCTGAATACGAGGGTTGCAGGTATAGTTTATGAAAAAATGCAATTAAAAGTTACTTAAAAATACTTCTTTTTTTATTGTTTCTCCATTGTAATTCTCACAATTAATCACAATTAACTACATAAAATGTAGTTAATTGTACATAAAATGTAGTTAATTAGTTTAAAAAAATCAATTCCCAGCCCTATTGTATTATGTGAATTTAATCATATAATTATTTTTTATTTACAAAAAAACCTTAAAACCTCGTTTGCCTTCTCTGAAACCTGATTTCTGCCATCATGTAAAAAAACAACAACAATGCAACATGTCAGTTTTCAAACAATGAAAAATATTTAGAAAACATTTCAAACTATGCACATGCTACTTTACATTGTCATTATTATTATTATTATTATTATTATTATTATTATTATAATACAATAAACCACGTCATTTGACTCTAAGATAAGATAATCCTTTATTAAGTCCACCAACAGGGACTTCTATAAGGAAGTTTCCCGTGTACAGTGGACTAAACATAAATCTCATTAGTGTATTATTGTACAGATTCAAGTGTTTAACAATTCGTGACAAAATATTCGCTCTTCCTTTCACACGTTGAGAGTCCACGGACAAAGTTCCCCATCCCGACTCCTCTTCATCTTTCTGACGTTGACTGATTGTGCTTTGTTGTGATTAAAGCCGCCAGATGCTCTGAAGAAACTGGCCAAAACCCTCATAAACTAACAGCTTCTTCTTTAAAAAAAAAAGAGAAAGAAACCAGTTCTTTCTTGTGGAGAACTGCAGGAATGTCAGCCATCTTCCCATCAGCACGGGATGCCACAACATGCTCTTTTAAGAGTGTGTTTACAGTGAAACGTTCCGCTGATGTGGGATAGATTTATTACTTATTTACTCTCCGCTTGGCCCGGCTTTTTTGTTGGTCCCGCTTCTGATCACTTTCAATGCCTCACGCCAGACCACGAAGTGATGGTGGCATGTAAACACATCCGACAAGAGCTGAAATCCAGGAATGCGTATGTTAGTGTTTGTGTGGGTGTGAGATTGAGGCAGCGACTCTGCAAATATACCCACGCCTGGATGTGTGCGTGTGTTTGTGTCTGCAAGTCCCATTCGCACTTTAATTCATAAATTTGTGTATCAGTGTGATTTCTGTACATGCACTTGTTCCTGTTCTTTTAACTTTGCGTGTGTTCCCGTGTGTAGTCTGCCCCCCCCCCCCCCACCCAGCACTGTGTAATTAGTCAACTGTAATCAGTGGCTTATAAAAGATCAATCAGGTGTAAGATAAACATCGCCATGGTTGTGTAACACACTTCATTAGAACAGAAAATTAAGCTGTGTGATCACAAGAGCAGCTGCTCTTTTTTGGTACTACTAATGTTGGTCATATACTGCAGGACTGGACTGGAGATATAAGTTTTAGGTACATACACAGACAGCTGCCATGAATAAATATTTATTATCAACATTAGTTATCACAACATAGTTTGTCAGAAAAAGCAGTCAGACAATCAGATATATTAAAATACATACACTGCCTCACACCTGCATTCTAGCTAATGGCCACCAGATGACAGATTGTAAAGAAAGATCAAGGAAAGTGAAGCCCACACAGCCCCATTATTGTGTGTTTCACTTTGCCATGTTGAATACTAAACACAATTCTAGAAGATGGTTTCTGTCCAGGAACGTGTTATCACACTGATGCAAGTTTTATGTTTTTGGATCAGTTTCATTTTAATTAGTCATTTGCTATAAAAACAAGGGTGGGGTCACGACCAAACATGGTCTTGACTGGTCATGTTTTAGGATGCTGCCTATGAGCTGCTGCATCAAGCCTGAGTTACAGTATACTTCTGCATTAACCCTGTGTGGAGCCCGCAGTGTACCCTGCACTGTTGGCCGCATTTATGCTTGCGCATTGGTTTGAATGTGCCGTTGCGCTGCCAAAACAGGTTTCTGAGGGTGATTTGTGTATGTTGTGTTTTAGTTTATTAATTGGCAATGGACAATGAGTAGATTGTGATAGAGTTGGGGTTAATAAATGCAAAAAAAGCAACTTTTACCACAATCGCTGCAACAGAGAAGAGACATCAGAGAAAACGGTACCAGTATGTATAACCAGTGCTGTTGCTGCCATTTGACAATCTGTAGAATTAATGGGGTTAACACCAGTGTTGGGCAACTTACTAAAAAATAGTAACTAGTTACAGTTAGTAGTTACTTCTTTTCAAAATAAGTTAGTTACTTAGAGTTACTTTTGAGTTACTGCATGATTAAAGTAACTAGTTACTTGGAAAAGTAACTTTCACGTTACTTTTAAATGCATACTTAAATCATCTTGCACACACAGCAAGATCAAGGGCCCCTTGTTCTCATCAAAAAAAGAAAAAGAAAGCTGATGAGAAAAAAAGTCTCGTCTTACAGAGAAAAAATGTCTCGGATTTACACAAACTATTGTAATCAGTAGAAATTCAGAAATTTACTAGAAATAAAGCTGTGATTTCACAGACAAAATTTCCGCCTGCATGGGATTCCCATGGACATTGTCTTGGACCGGGGTCCCCAGTTTACATCACAGGTATGGAAGGCGTTCTGTTGGTTCCTGGGTGCTACAGCCAGCCTGACATCTGGATACCATCCACAGAGTAACGGTCAGGCCGAGCATGCTAAATAGTTTTTGGAGGCCACCCTGAGGTGTGTGGCATCCTGTAATCTGACCACCTGCAGCTTCCACCTGACCTGGGTGGAGTATGCCCATAACACTGCCGTCTCCTCCGCCACTGGGCTGATGTCGTTTGAGGCCTCGATGGGATACACTCCACCCCTGCTTCCTATGGCGGACAGGGGTATCGCCATCCCATCTGTGGAGGTCCACGCACGCCGGTGTTGCCGTCTGTGGAGGGCCGCACGAGCTGCTCTCCTCCACTCTGCTGAGCACAACCAGCATTATGCAAACCACAGACATGCGCCGGAGTCAAAGTATGCAGTGGGACAGAAGGTCTGGCTGTCCGCTGAGCAGATCCCGTTGAAGACAGTCCAGGAAGTTGTTGTTGTGCTATCTGGGCCCTTTTCCCATCAAGCGCATCATCAATGGTGTAACTGCTCGGCTGGACTTGAATGGTTCAGTCTTTTGACACCGTTTTTGTACAGATATACATTATCATCTTATTTTCAAAGTATATGAACAAGAAATCAGTACAATGAAAAAAAAAGAAATTCGTCACAAACGGGACTCGCTTGCTGCCATGGTCGGTGCGTTTTCATCCATCGTGGTCGTTATTTTGCATTCTGTCGGTCATTTATGCTCTCTACCACATCTACAAAGTCTTATGATTATCCCACATAAATTTCGCTTGTATCCCATCGCTATTTTCCGTGTACAAAGCCGTCTAGGTGACGGTGCACGACGATGGACGGTGGCCATATTAGCTTTCTGAGCTAAAAGAAGGGAATACAGGAAAAGGAAATAAGGAGTTCTTCTTCTTTGGTGTATTACATGTCAGCCATGATTCCTCCAACGTGTGTCAGCCACCATTTTGAACTGCCATGATCAGTACAAGTCGTCAGTATAGCTGGGGAGTACAGGGATGTCAGAATTAGTTGACAGGCGCAGCGCCGCGCTCTGCCACTAGGGGCACGCGAAATCTCACACTCAAAGGCCAAACAAGCATGCCAATTGTGGGAGGAACCCTGCACATTCGTACAGAACCTATAGAACCTAGTGTGCATGGGGAGAACATGCACACTCCACACAGCTGGCTGATTAGAACCCAGGACCTTCTTACTGTGAGGCCACTGTGACAGAAGTGGCAGTTGGCAGAAGTTGGCAGAAGTGGTTGGCACTGTGAGGCCACAGTGCCAACCACTGCTCCTCCATGCTGCCCTGCAATCTTTAAATGCAGTGCTTTATTCAAGGTACTGCAAGTACTACAACACAAGGTCCTGTTCTGGGCCCAACCCAGAAATAGTCCTAATCAGTAAATTATCTGATGGAATAATAGGACAATTTGTGAAAAATATAAGGCAATTGTGGTTATTATCTTCTTAATTCTTACTGACAGTGCTTAGGAACATTTTGTTTTCCCTCATCCATGCAGAAAAAAAAAAAAATAGTTTGGCCTGTAACACTCAAGTCAAAAGTTTAACTAAGCCGCCCCTCCCTTCTCTAGTAATCTGTAAATATGGCCTGTCTGGTTAAATGAGGTACTCCCAAAGAAACAGAGAAAGAAAAGAGACTCAGAACAGAATTAGAGGGAAGTTTACGCTTCATTTTCTAAAAGGAGATGATGGGGACGAGCTAGAACAATCCGAGATTAGCTAGTAGCTGCCAGACAGAATTTTACCTTTAATTCATCTGAAGTGTTGTTTTGAGGGAAATAAATTAGTTCATTGCTGGTGATGTGGTGAATGGATGCTACCAGTGTAAACTCATTATACAACACTGTCAATTCTACACACCAACAGGTACAAGCACAGCAGGCTGCATGTCATCTGGACAGTATTTAGGAATGCAAAAGTACTCCAACACAAGTGTCAAAATCAAGGCCCAGGGGCCAGATACATTGCACAGTTTGAGCTGTATTTTGGGGTTCTGCAAATACTACAATAAAAGCATACATTCTTTTCCCTGTATTTATACTGTAATTTAGTGTTTGTGCAATGTTGAGAAAATCTGGACAAACAGCTGAGAAAGTCATTCAGTAATGAACAATGAAAATGAATATATCTTGAGGGGAATTGTTACATGCAGATGTTGTTTGTATATTTGGTGAATAGCTGTGAAACATGCGGCAAACACACTTACACCAGAGCGTTTATTTATTCTGAGCTTATTTATTCATATCACATGGGACCAATAATGAACCTAAAGTCACAGGAACACAAAACACAATAGTGTCTCTCTAAAGGTGCAATACTGTCACAATGATAATGTTTTAACTGCATTCTATTCCTGTTATGGTTTCAATGTAGTTCACAGGACCATTATCAGGTCATAATGTTCGGACCATTTCAAGTTACAGCTTAAAATTTTACTGACTCTACAGATTTATTTCTCTTGTTGCATTTTCTCAGAGTTGCACAAGATAAAAGCTTTTACCAATAGAGACCTAAATCAATTTCATGGAAAAATATCTGTGGTCCAAGTGGCAGACTTCCCACTTTGGTTCCTTTGTTGCTGCAGACAGACAACATCCCCATTGTTTCCTTTTGGATGATAAACTGCTGTAATCCAACTGTCAAACTCCAGGTGTTGCTCTCTTTGTTCTTTGTATCCTAATCTGAAGTCACTTTTGTCGTTGGTCAGATGAGCTTTTGTGACAGCAGGAAGCATTTTCTACCACAAACTTCGAGTTTATCACCACCACTGACTCATGGATTACATCTCCATGTTGACTGTTCCGTCTTTCACATTCTGGCTTGTTTTCTGGTTTTGAATGAAGCATGGTCCAACTATTTTCTAGTCACCCAACAAGCTTATGCACATATTTATACACAATATCTAGCTTTCATACTCAATAATTACTGACATCAAAACAACCTCATGGCATTTTTGGCTTTCCACAATTCCCTAATATTTTCCATTTCATCACTTTACCAATAAATATGTGCAAACTGCTCCACCAGTCAGATTTATGGTATTTTATGTATTTCTTTTCCTCAGTCAGCAAATAAAAGATGGACTAGAGATTAACACCCTACAATAGCCAAATGCTGGTGAATTTCTTAAGTGGATAGTGAATGTGATTAATCTACAGTGCTTGCAGAAAGTATTCACAGCACTTTGCTTTTTCCACATTTTGTTATATTACAGCCTTATTCCAAAAGGGATTAAATTCATTTTTTCCCTCAAAATTCTATACACCATAGACCCATAATGACACCCCATAATGACAATGTGAAAAAGTTTTTTTTTTTTTTTGAGATTTTTGTAAATTTATTACAAATAAGAAAATAAGAAATCACATGTACATAAGTATTCCCAGCCTTTGCCATGAAGCTCAAAATTGAGCTCAGGTGCATCCTGTTTCCACTGATCATCCTTGAGATGTTTCAACATTTACCTGTGGTAAATTCAGCTGATTAGACATAATTTGGAAAGGCACACACCTGTCTATATAGGGTCTCACAGTTGACAGTGCATGTCAGAGCACAAACCAAGCATGAAGTCAAAGGAATTGTCAGTAGACCACCAAGACAGGATCGTCTCGAAGCACAAATCTGGGGAAGGGTACAGAAAAATTTCTGGTGCTTTGAAGGTCCCAATGAGCACAGTGGCCTCCATCATCCATGAATGGAAGAAGTTTGGAACCACCAAGACTCTTCACAGAGCTGGGCGACCATCTAAACTGAGCGATCGGGGGAGAAGGGACTTAGTTTGGGAGGTGACCAAGAATCCAATGGTCACTCTGTCAGAGCTCCAGCATTGTTCTGTGGGAAGAGGAGAACCTTCCTGAAGGACAACCATCTCTGCAGCAATCCACCAATCAAGCCTGTATGGTAGAGTGGCCAGACGGAAACCACTCCTTAGTAAAAGGCACATGGCAGCCCGCCTGGAGATTGCCCAAAGGCACCTGAAGGACTCTCAGACCATGAGAAACAAAATTCTCTGGTCTGATGAGACAAAGATTGAGCTCTATGGTGTGAATGCCAGGCGTCATGTTTGGAGGAAACCAGGCACCGTTCACAACCATGCCAATAATGGTGGCAGCATCATGCTGTGGGGATGTTTTTCAACAGCAGGAATTGGGAGACTAGTCAGAATAGAGGGAAAGATGAAAGCAGCAATGTACAGAGACATCCTGGATGAAAACCCGCTCCAGAGCGCTCTTGACCTCAGACTGGGGTGATGGTTCATCTTTCAGCAGGACAATAACCCTAAGCACACAGCCAAGATATCAAATGAGTGGCTTCCGGACAGCTCTGTGAATGTCCTTGAGTGGTCCAGCCAGAGACCAGACTTGAATCCAATTGAACATCTCTGGAGAGATCTGAAATTGGTTGTGCACCCACGCTTCCCATCCATCCTGATGGATCTTGAGAGGTGCTGCAAAGAGGAATGGGCGAAACTGCCCAAAGATAGGCATGTCAAGCTTGTGGCATCATATTCAAAAAGACTTGAGGCTGTGATTGCTGCCAAAGGTGCATCAACAAAGTATTGAGCAAATGCTATGAATACTTATGTACATGTGATTTCTTAGTTTTTTATTTTTAATAAATTTGCAAAAATCCCCAAAAAACATTGTTTTCACATTGTCATTATGAGGTATTGTGTGTAGAATTTTGAGGAAAAAAATTAATTTAATGCATTTTGGAATAACAATGTAACATAACAAAATGTGGAAAAAGTAAAGCACTGTGAATACTTTCCGGATGCACTGTACCAGCTAAGCAACCGTAGCAGGCAAACAAGAGGTGGAGCCATCCTTCATTAAAAGAACATTCAGTCATCAGGCTTGCATAGACCAGTGATTCTCAACTGGTGGGTTATGACCCAAAAGTGGGTCCCGGACAGCAGGTTAAAAAATAAATTCATTCATTTATTCATTCTTTCATTCGTCTTCTTCCGCTTAATCCTTTTCAGGTCGCGGGGGGGCTGGAGCCTATCCCAGCATCTTTGGGCGAGAGGCAGGGTACACCCTGGACAGATCACCAGTCCATCGCAGGGCCAACACAGAGAGACAGATGACCATTCACTTTCACAGTCATACCTAAGGACAATTTAGAATCCCCAGTTTGATGCCAGTTATGTTTTTGGCATGTGGGAGGAAACCGGAGAAATCCCGGAGTAAACCCACGCAGACACGGGGAGAACATGCAAACTCCACACAGATCACTGTTGGTCGGGGGCTGGGATCGAACCCAGGATCCCTCGGCCAAGGGTGAGTTGCTGTGCTGCCGCAGTGCTAACCGCTCCGCCACCGCGCCGCCCTAAAAAAAAAAATAATGATCCAGAAACAGACTGGACACTGAGCATGATCTGAGAGTTGCTCTCTCCACTGTCACCCCAGACTTTGAAACTCTGATCAAGAGTAAAGCACATGCCCAACTGTCTCATTGACGTCCACAATTAATTGGTTAGGAAAAACCCTCTCATTTTGTGGGCCTTTTTGATTTTGTGCAGTTTTGATATATATTTTATTCAGTTTTTATACGTGCAGTTGTCATGTTCCTCAGTTTGTGTTCTAGATGGAGAGATAACCGAAGAAGTAAAATATTGTGTAGCCTTATTTCTTTTGTACAGTTTTCAAGACTCAAGATTCAAAGATTTTATTTGTCAATACTACTATACGTACAGGACATACAGGAGAATTGAAATGGCGTTTCTCTCTCTCTTCAGTGGTGTGCACAATACAAAAAAAGAAAAAGGAATAAGGCTGGAAAAACAACAACAGCAGTCTATGGACAGTAATGTAATGGGCAGTAATGACAGTAATTTGTTTTGTTTTTCTTTTGAATTCTTGGATGGAATATGGGTGGGCAATATAAGCTGCGGCTTCAGCCATCACCCATTTCGGATAACTTATGTTGAACTGTATAATCAGAGGAGTTACTGTCTAATTTGACCTTGTTGGATTTTCTTTCCCTCTTTGTTATATTATTCAGTTTCTTTTAACCTGTACTTTTAATCTATCCGAAATAAAGATTCATTCATTCATAATGCTACCCGTAGCGCAAATAGTGAGAAAAGATAGAACCAGACATCCCATAGTGCAAATAAAGATAAAAGATGAACGATGAGACCCAGCAATCATATATACAGAAAAGTAGAGCAGTAATACTCGTAGTACCAAGTTCAGTGTGGTAATGTAGGTGCAGACAGTAACAGATAGGACTGCACATGATCAGTATTGCAATGACAGACAAACAACAGCAGATATGGCATTTGTGCAAATGGTTGCAGTAAAGTGCAGAGACATGCAGCAACAAATGTATTACTGTTGGTGTGTCAGTCTTTCTGTGCCAACAGCTGAGCTGAGGTAGTTATTGTGCAGGTGAGTGCATTATGGTCTGGGGGGTGGGTGGACAGAGTTCAGAGTCCTGATGGCCTGATGAACAAAGCTGTATAGCAGCCTTGTGGAGAGGGCCCGGAGGCACTGGTACCTTTTCCCTGAGGGCAGGGGGCTGAAGAGGGAGTGTGAGGGGTGGGAGGTGTCGTCTGCAATGTTGATGGCTGTGCGGGTGAGGTAGATGTTCGGGGGGGGGGGCACCGATGATCTTGCGAGCCGCTTTCAATGTGTGTTGTAGTGTCTTCTGGCAGGAGGCGGTGAAGCTTCCATACCACACTGTGATGCAGCTGGTAAGGATGCTCTCAATGGTGCCCCGGTAGAATGAGCACATAAGGGGAGGTGGGACTCTTGCACTCCTCAGTTTGTGGAGGAAATGGAGGTGAGTTTGAGCCTTCTTGGCCAGTGATGTGGCGTTGTTGGACCAGGAGAGGTCCTCAGAGATGTGCACCCCCAGGAACTTGGTGCTGCTCACCCTCTTCACAGCTGCTCCATTGATGATCAGAGGGGGATGCTGTGTGTGTCCTCTCCTGAAGTGGACCAAAATCTCCTTGGTTTTTCCCACATTCAGGAAGAGGTTGTTGTCTTTTACACCACTGGACCAGTTGGCTCACCTCATTTCTGTAGTTGGCCTCCTCATTGTTGGTGATGAGGCCCACCACCGTCATGTCATTTGCAAACTTGATGATGTGGTTGGTGTTGTAGGCTGGTACACAGTCATGGGTCAGCAGGATGAAGAGTAGCGGGCTAAGCACACACCTTATGGGGCCCCTGTGCTCAGTGTGATGGTCTTGGATGTGTTGCTGCCAACCCACACATCATTCTGTGGCCTCCTTGTGAGAAAGTCCAGCACCTAGTTACAGAGAGAGGTTTTGAGTCCCAAATGTCTGAGTTTTTGTATTAGGTGCTGGGGAATGATTGTGTTGAATGCTGAAGTCCAAGAACAGCATTCGCACGTAGGAGTTCTTTGTGATATTTAATTTTATTTTATTCTGTTCATTAAAGCAGTTGTCTTAGCCTGTTAGTCCCCAATTTCGTAATACACCATGTTCCAAATTATTATGCAAATAGGATTTTAGTGTCATAAACATTAATTTTTTTGTTTTTCAATTACACTCATGGATGGCATTGTGTCTCAGGGCTCTTTGAATCACTGATCTCAGTCTCAGACACCTGTCATAATTAGTTTGCCAGGTGAGCCCAATTAGAGTAAAACTACTTTAGAAGGATAGTCCACATTATTAAGCATGCCACAGGTTTCTAGTAATATGGGAAAGAAAATGGATCTCTCTGCTGCCAAAAAGCGTCACATAGTGCAATGCCTTGGATAAGGTATGAAAACATTAGATATTTCAGAAAAACTTAAGCGTGATCATCATGCTGTGAAGAAATTTGTGGCTGATTCAGAGCACAGACCGATTCGTGCAGATAAAGGAATAATGAGGAAGGTTTCTGCCAGACAATTAATCGGATTAAGAGAGCAGCTGTTAAAATGCCATTACAAAGCAGCAAACAGGTATTTGAAGCTACTGGTGCCTCTGGAGTCCTACAGACCTCAAGGTGTAGGATCCTCCAGAGGCTTGCAGTTGTGCATAAACCTACTATTCGGCCACCCCTAACCAATGCTCACAAGCAGAAACAGTTGCAGTGGGCCCAGAAATACATGAAGACTAATTTTTAAACAGTCTTGTTTACTGATGAGTGCCGTGCAACCCGGGATAGTCCAGATGGATGGAGTAGTGGATGGTTGGTGGATAGCCACCATGTCCCTAAAAGGCTGCAACGTCAGCAAGGAGGTGGCAGAATCATGTTTTGGGCCAGAATCATGGGGAGAGAGCTGGTAGGCCCCTTTCGGGTCCCTGAAGGTGTGAAAATGACTTCAGCAGAGTTTCTGACTGACCACTTTCTTCCATGGTAGAAAAAGAAGAACCGTGCCTTCTGTAGCAAAATTATCTTCATGCATGACAATCCACCATCTCATGCTGCAAAGAATACTTCTGTATCATTGGCTGCTATAGGAATAAAAGGAGAGAAACTCGTGGTGTGGCCCCCTTCTTCGCTTGACCTCAACCCTATTGAGAACCTTTGGACCATCCTCAAGCAAAAGACCTATGAGGGTGGGAGGCAGTTCACATCAAAACAGCAGCTGTGGGAGGCTATTCTGACATCTTGCAAAGAAATTCAAGGAGAAACTCTCCGAAAACTCACAAGTTCAATGGATGCAAGAATTGTGAAGGCTATATCAAAGAAGGGGTCTGTGGTCTATATTAATCATATATCCCATAACCTACATATGTATAAGCATGTGAGAATGTTTGGTGATTACATATGTAAAGCGACTTCACACCTCAGAACAGGACAAAGAGGTCTCAACCGCCAGTGAAGATCAAAGAGCATCCGAGGCACTGCGGTGGAGACCGGATAGGTCGCCCTGACCCCCCAGGGCAAGGTGGGGGGGTACGAAGACAAAACAGGGGATTAAGATAGTGAGGGATGTCAGCTTTTGATATGCATGTCTTTTGTTATGTGCGAGTATAAGTTGGTAGAGCCGAAGGTGTTCGCTCTCTTACTTCTTCTGCTGCTGCACCTAGATGAGACTTGTTAGAGGAACTGATAATAAACTTTGGTTTATGAATCACATCGCCTCGTTATTTCAAGCTCCTCTACAGGGTCCTATGTTAACATGTAACTAGGCCTGTTAAGATATTTTTGATTGAAATAGCTTTTAAGGGAATATGACCTCCTATTGCTGCAAATTCAACAAGTGACCATTTTAATTTCTTTACAACCAATAAAATGTTTTGAAACTCTGTTGTGCAAAATAATTTGGAACAGTGCATTTTGAGTTTTTTTTTAATTTTTGCAAAAAAAAAAAATACAGTAGTTACCATTGGGAGGTTTATTCAATAAAATTTGAATTATGCGCTAATGGTTTATGACTTGAAAATTATACTGACTGTCATTTGCATCAACTATTTAGAAAAATCAGAGACAAATATCATTCGCATAATAATTTGGAACAGGGTGTAATGTGCGCTGGAATGCACTTTGCACATATAAATAAATATGTGTATTAATGTTTAAAAAAAATATGTACATGTTTTCAAAGGCTATCTTTGAAAAATAAATTTGCATGCTTTTAATTCGATATCCCAAAAGCCAGTTTAGGAAGCCTGGGATCAGACCGCCAAGGTCTCTGCTTTTGACCACCACCTGATCCACATAGCACTGGACCCCCATGGTCCCTCCTGCAGGTGGTGAGCCCACTGGAGGGCAGACCCATGTAACTCCTTTGGGCTGAGGCTGGCTGGGTCCCAAGGGCAGAAACATGGCCACCAGGCGCTAGCCATCGAGCCCCTCCCCCAGGCCTGGCTCCAGGGTGGGGCCCCGGTAACCCCATACCGGGTTCCCTCCCTGGGAAGGTCTATACCAAGGTACAGGAGAGGAGAGTCTGGCCATTGGTTGAAACTTGGCTTTAGGAAGAGCAATGTGGTTTTTGTCCTGGCCCTGGCACATCGGACCAACTCTTTACCCTCTCAGGAATCCTCGAGGGTTTGTGGGAGTTTGCCCAACCAATTTACATGTGTTTTGTGGATTTGGAGAAGGCATTCGATTGCATCCCTCATGGTTTTTTGTGGGGGTTGCTTTGGTAGTATGGGGTATCGGGCTTGTTGTTATGAGCTATCTGGTCTCTTTATGACCATTGTGAGAGTTTGGTTCGTATTGCCAACACTTGATCGGACTCATTCCCAGTGACAGTTGGACTCTGCCAGGGCTGCCCTTTGTCACCGATCATGTTCATAATTTTTATAAACAGGATTTCTAGGTGCAGCCAGGGAACGGAGGGTGTCATGCTTGGTGATCACAGGATCTCATCTCTGTTGTTTGCAGATGATGTTGTCCTGTTGACTTCATCCAGCAATGACCTACAGGTCTTACTGGGGCAGTTTGCTGCTGAGTGTGAAGCAGCTGGGATGAGAATCAGTACCTCCAAGTCCGAGTCCATGGTCCTCAGCTGGAAAAAGGTGGATTGCCCTCTCCAGGTTGGGGACAAGCTCCTGCCCCAAGTGGAGGAGTTTAAGTATCTCGGGGTCTTATTCACAAGTGAGGGGAGACTGGACCGAGAGATTGACAGACGGATCGAAGCAGCATCTGCAGTGATGCAGATGTTGTACCAGTCCGTTGTGGTGAAGGGGGAGCTAAGCTCTAAGGCAAAGCTATTGCTTTACCGGTCAATCTACGTTCCTACCCTCACCTATGGTCATGAGCTTTGGGTAATGACCGAAAGAATGAGATCGCGAAAACAAGCGGCTGAGATGAACTTACTTCATAGGATTGCTGGACTCACCCTCTGAGATAGGGTGAGGAGCTCAGTAGTTCGGGAGAGGCTCAGAGTAGAACCGCTGCTCCTCCACATTGTAAAGAGCCAGTTGAGGTGGTTTGAGCATCTGATCAGGATGCCTCCTGGATGCCTCCCACTTGAGGTGTTTCGAGCACATCCCACTGGGAGGAGACCCTGGGGCAGACCCAGGACTCACTGGAAAGACTACGTCTCCCAGTTGGTCTGGGAACACCTTGGTATCCCCTTTGAAAGGCTGAAGCAGGTGGCTGGGGAGAGGGAAGTCTGGGCTTCTCTGGTTGAACTGCTGCCTTTGTGACCCGGACCTCCGGAAAAGCAGTAGAAGATGGATGGATGGATGGATGGGATTCTATATAACTGGGTTGTCAGTTAATGACCATGGGAAAATGTGGGTCCCAGGGTGAGACCATTTGAGAACCCCTGGCATAGACCATATAGTCTTTTTGGCCTTCGTACACTAATAGTGTTGTTACGCTCCAGAATTCCAGCTGATGGTAACATACGTTGGTACTGGCACTCAATATTAAATGTAAGCAAAGAAGAAATCATGTACCGGATGGAGTAGCCAAGCAAATGAACATTTTAAAACAAGAGCACTCTGAGGCAAGTGCAATATCCCCTACCTCCATTTTCTTTGGAAATCCTAACGGGGGTGGAACAGGGTGGGAGAAGGTGGGCACTGGGGTGGGCTGGGGGTTAGGTGAATTGATGTCTTGGACGAGAGTGGGGGTGGGAAGGAGGGCTTGGGGAGGGCTCTCCTTGTTTTTTTACTTTTTTGTTTGTGTTTTATCTGGAATTGTTTTTAACTGTAAAGCACGTTGTGCTGCACTTTGTTGTATGAAATGTGCTATATAAATAAATAAAGTTTAAAGATCCCAGTGCTTACTGACAGAGAGCCGTTTTCAACTTTTCAATATAATTACTGTGGCAGAATCAAATTATGATAAGCCCATCATCCACGAATATACAATAAAGTATACAACCCATAGTTGTAGGGCAGGATCTCAAGGTGAACTCGTGTAGCAAATATGGTGACCCTAGAGCGATTTACAGGTACATCTCAAAAAATTAGAACATCATGAAAAAGTTCAAATATTTTGTGTCACTCATTTCAAAAAGTGACACCCATATATTATATAGATTCATTACACAGTGATATATTTCAAGTGTTCATTTATTTTAATTTTGATGATTATGGCTTACAGCCCATGAAAACCCCAAATTCAGTTTCTCAAAAAATTAGAATATTAGATAAAATTAATTTTAAAAAATAGTTTTTTTTAACAGAAATGTTGATCGACTGAAAAGTATGTCCATGTAAACACTCAATACTTGGTTGGGGCTCCTTTTGGATCAATTACTGTATCAATGTGGTGTGGCATGGAGGTGATCAGCCTGTGGCACTGCTGAGGTGTTATGAGGTGTTATACACCAGCAGATGACCTCTGTTCAGATAAAAGTAAATTTTGCATTTCATTTGGAAATCAAAGTCCCAGAGTCTGGAGAAAGAGTGGAGAGGCACATAATCTAAGTTGCTTGAGGTTTAGTTTGAAGTTCCCACAGTCAGTGATGATTTGAGGAACCATGCCATTTGCTGGTATTGGTCCACTGTGTTTTATCAAGACCAAAGACAGCGCAGTTGTCTACCAGGAAATTTTAGAGCACTTCATGCTTCCTTCTGCTGACAAGCTTTATGGAAAAGCTGATTTCATTTTCCAGCAGGACTTGGCACCCCCCACACACTGCCAAAAGTATCAAAACCTGGTTTAATGACCATGGCATCACTGTGTTTGATTGGCCAGCAAACTCTCCTGACCTAAACCCCATAGAGAATCTATGGAATATTGTCAAGAGGAAGATGAGAGATACCAGACCCAACAATGCAGACGAGCTGAAGGTCACTATCAAAGCCCTGGACCTTCAAAACACCTCAGCAGTGCCACAGGCTAATCACCTCCATGCCACGCCACATTGATACAGTAATTAATCCAAAAAGAGCCTCGACCAAGTATCGAGTGTGTACATGGACATACTTTTCATTTGGCCAACATTTCTATAACTACTTTTTAAAATTAATTTTATGTAATATCCTAATTTTTTGAGAAACTGAATTTGGGTTTTTCATGGGCTGTGTAGCATCAGCTCTTCTCAGGCCAATTCAGGATCACTCTTCATCTTAAAAGAAACTCTCACTTTAACTCTGGTCAAGAATTGCTGTTTTTTCTTCATCATCAGGACCCCAGTGTAAACAACTTCCCTTTGTAGAGAAACCCGATAAGGACTTGCTTTTAAAGGATTAAAAAGTATGTCATAAAATTCTCGAGCTTCCCCCCTAAGCAGATAAGAAGCTGTCGTACCAGGAACTGATGCTCTTAAAAAGCCATAAACTCCTTAAGCTGACAGATATATGGTTGCCTCCTTTTTTTTGGACATATAGCAGAAGCCCCATAAAACTCTCTGGGCTGCCCCCTCTTCTCATACCAAGACCGAAAAATTAGCTATAGCTCAACAGTACCTCCTAGTGGACATCTACGGAATATGTTTCATGACTTGTGCAATCTGGAACTTTGCTACTTATGACTGAGCATTAATTTTTGTCCAGCTCTCATTCCTCAGGATAACTCTGGACACTGTGAAGATAATTGCCCTCGTGATGGACAATAATGGTTTGCAATAATTCATTAATTCTTGATTTAATTGTGATTGCATGTTGAAATGCTGATTAATCTTATTCTGATGTGTGTCAAATATATAAGGACATCTTTATAAAAAGTACCTAGTCACTGAATATTGGTCTTGAATCACTGAAGCTAGTTAGATTTTATATTGAGTATACTGTATAATGAATTTCATAGGAACTGAATGAATGTTTTCTGAAAACTTGTGAGTCAGCTATTTCTAACCAATCCTCCAGGCTGCCGCTTTGTTGGATAACACCCTTGCATTTGATTGTCTGTTCTCAGACAAAGAACTGTTCCTCTTTATGGAAGATAATTGGTCCGTCTTGCTGCCAGTCATATGTTTATGACCCAGCAGCATGCTTCAGTTAAATGCAAACAAAGCCACCCCGGCAGCTCAGTTTTCTGTAAGTTTTCAGTGTTCTGTGTGTTCTGCAGTCTAGTCAGTTTTGTAAGTTGTTTAGTCGTTTGTGTGTGTCTGAACCTTGTCAAGTCCTGTGCTAGCTTTGGCCTGTTTTTTCTGGCAGCTGAGGGGAACGATCCTTTTTCTGTGAGCTCACTTCTATATGTGGAAGTCAGACTTCCAAAACCCCTTATTCTTCCTTACCTCAGAAGCCATGCTTATTTTATTGAATGTTTTTCTTGCACTTTTTGACTTTTCCTGCCATAAAGTAGACTTTTAATTTTCCTGCCTTTAAAGTGAACTGATAGAGATTCTTGAACATTCTTTCCCTGCCTCACCCACGTATGACAACATTAAGAAACCAGGAGTTGGTGGGTGAAACTGCCTAAATTCACTTTTCCTTCAGCCTTTTGCTGTCCTGTGGGTCAGGGACATCCTAAATTTCGGACTGGTTGCCAAAAGACGTCACGCCTGGCCTGGGGCTTAGCTGCTAACTCCACCGGCTACACTCTCGTGAGTCGTCCCACCCCCACCCCCGGTTGAGTCCTGTGTTCTGAACGCTGTCTAGGAGAGCCACTGAGCCTTCCCCAAACAATACCAGTGGTGGCGCCGACCACCACTGAATACCTGGAGCTACAGCTGTTCGTAAGTGAAACTCCCACTTTCCTATCTGCTGGGTTTAAACAAGATGTTCTAAATATCAATTACAGTATAACTGAACATAACCAGTATTTTATGGTACAATTAGTCCCTCAGCCGTAGGACAAGCCTTAGACTGAAGGAAAATTCTTAATCTTTTTTTCAGTAACCTCCTTTCATTTTTGTAGATTAATTCAGAAGTTTCTTTTTTCAGATAATCGGCTTATGTAATTTTTCCTCATAAAATTGTGTTCTGATTTTGTTAGTTACTTCAGCCTTCCATTGCATGACAGTTGAAACATAAAATCTGGTTTCCTCTTGGTTCCATAAAGGTTTAACTACAGATTTTATGCTCAGGAATCCATTAACAGTTGATGTGATATTTGACACCTGTTGATCATTTGAATCTTCTTACAAATCATTTGAATGCAATGTTATGTGACCTGAATTAGTTTCATTAATAAACTTGCAAACGAGAGAAGTTGAAGTGTTTTCCTTTGCCTATATGCTTTCCTGGTCAGGGCAGTAAAGAACTCACTACTTTTTGAGACTGATTCATTAAGTGAAAGTACAGAAATTAATTAATAATTTGTTCTTTTGGAACCGGTGCCCTTATTTATGAGTGCTTTTCTTTCTTTGTTAGTGAGTGTCGGGGTGACTGTTCAACTCTGTCCCCCATGCACACCCACTTCTAAATAAATTAAATAATTCCTGTAACTTATTACACTATATTTTATTAAATATTGCTACAGCTGTAAGCCATAATCATCAACATTAAAATAAATAAACACTTGAAATATATCACTCTCTGTGTAATGAATCTATATAACATATGGGTTTCACTTTCTGAAGTGAGTGACAAAAATATTGAACTTTTTCATAATGTTCTAATTTTTTGAGATGTACCTGTACATATTCTATAGTAAGAGATCATAGGGAGTGCCAACCTTGACCTCTGACCTTTTGACCCCAAACCTGTAGTCAGAGGTTATAGTCTCAGAGTGAACCCGTGTACCAGGTTTGGTGGCCCTACCTTTCTTTGATGGTGAAGCCAACTTTATTGTCATTCAATCCATACAGCCAATCATGTACAGTAGAACAAAATTATGTTTCTCTTATCTACAATGTTAATCACACCTAGAATCAGAGGGGCCACTGCCATGCAAGGCGCCGCCACAAATTTCCCTCCTCTGTTCTATTATTGCTGAATACCAAGCTGGATGGCAGGAAGTTCCGTTTTTTTTTTTTTTATATGGTCTTGGGCATGACTTGGCCAGGATTTGAATCCTCCCGGGTTTGGGGCGGATGCTCTACCAACTGAGCCATAAACTTTATAAGGCAATTTGATATTGACCTTTGACTTTGCAATCCCAAAACCACAGTCACACTTCAGGGTCACAGGGTGAACCTGTATATCAAGTTTGGTGGCCCTAGCTTTGCTCGTTGTACAGTAATAAGGCATAAGAAATGCTAGCCTTGACCTTTGACCTTTTGACCCCAAACCCATAGTCTGAGGTCAGGATCTCAAGGTGAACCTGTGTACCAAATTTGGTGACCCTAGCTTTCTTTGTTGTTGAGATATACAGTGGTGTGAAAAAGTGTTTGTCTCCTTCCTGATTTGTATGTTTGTCACAAATGTTTCAGATCATCAAACAAATTTAAATATTAGACAAAAATAACACAAATAAAGACAAAATACAGTTTTTAAATGAAGGTGTTTATTATTAAGGGGGAAAAAAATCCAAACCTACATGGTCCTGTGTGAAAAATTAATTGCCCCATAAACCTAATAACTGGTTGGACCACCCTTAGCAGCAACAACTGCAATCAAGCATTTGCAATAATTGGAAATGAGTCTTTTACAGTGCTGTGGAGGAATTTTGGACCACTCATCTTTGCAGAATTGTTGTAATTCAGCCACATCGGAGGGTTTTCAAGCATGAACCACCTTTTTAAGGTCATGCCACAGCATCTCAGTCAGATTCAGATCAGGACTTTGACAAAGTCACTCCAAAGTCTTCATTTTGTTTTTCTTAAGCCATTCAGAGGTAGACTTGCTGGTGTGTTTTGGATCATTGTCCTGCTGCAGAACCCAAGTGCGCTTAAGCTTGAGGTCACGAACAGATGGCCGGACATTCTTCTTCAGGATTTTTTGGTAGACAGCAGAATTCATGCTTCCAATTACCACAGCAAGTCTTCCAGGTCCTGAAGCAGAAAAACAGTCCCAGATCATCACACTACCACCACCATATTTTACTATTGGTATGATGTTCCTTCTGAAATGCTGTGTTACTTTTACACCGAATGTAATGGGACACACACCTTCCAAAAGTTCAACTTTTGTCTCATCAGTCCACAGAGTATTTTCCCAAAAGTCTTGGGAATCATCAAGATGTTTTCCGGCAAAACTGAAATGAGCCTTTATGTTCTTTTTGCAGAGCAGTGTTTTTTTTTCTTGGAACTCTGCCATGCAGGCCATTTTTGCCCAGTCTCTTTCTTATGGTGGAGTCATGAACACTGTCTTTAACTGAGGCAAGTGAGGCCTGCAAGTTCTTTGGATGTTGTTGTGGGGTCTTTTGTGACCTCTTGGATGAGTCACCACTGCGCACTTGGGGTAATTTTTGTAGGCCGGCCACTCCTGGGAATGTTCACCACTGTTACATGTTTTTGACATTTGTGGATAATGGCTCTCACTGTGGTTTGCTGGAGTCCCAAAGCTTTAGAAATGGCTTTAAAACCTTTTCCAGACTGATAGATCTCAATTACTTTGTTTCTCATTTGTTCCTGAATTTCTTTGGCTTGCAGCATGATGTCTAACTTTTGAGGATCTTTTGGTCTACTTCACTTTGTCAAGCAAGTCGTATTTAAGTGATTTCTTGATTGAGAACAGGTGTGGCAGTAATCAGGCCTGGGTGTGGCTAGAGAAATTGAACTCAGCTTTCCACAGATGTGATAAACCACAGCTACTTTATGTTTTAATTGGGGGCAATCACTTTTTCACACAGGGCCATGTAGGTTTGGATTTTTTTTACCTTTAATAACAAACACCTTGTGGCGGCGCAGTGGAGGAGTGGTTAGCACTGCGGCAGCACAGCAACTCACCCTTGGCTGGGGGATCCTGGGTTCGATCCCAGCCCCCAACTAACAGTGATCTGTGTGGAGTTTGCATGTTCTCCCCATGTCTGCGTAGGTTTACTCTGGGATTTCTCCGGTTTCCTCCCACATGCCAAAAACATGCAAGTTAGGTTAACTGGCATCAAAACTGGGAATTCTAAATTGTCCTTAGGTATGACTGTGAGAGTGAATGGTTGTCTGTCTCTCTATGTTAGCCCTGCGATGGACTGGCGATCTGTCCAGGGTGTACCCTGCCTCTTGCCCAAAGATGCTGGGATAGGCTCCAGCCCCCCTGCGACCCGGAAAGGATTAAGCGGAAGAAGATGAAATGAATGAATAAACACCTTCATTTAAAAACTGCATTTTGTGTTCACTTGTGTTATCTTTGTCTATTATTTAAATTTGTTTGATGATCTGAAACATTTAAGTGTGACAAACATACAAAAAAATAAGAAATCAGGAAGGGGGTAAACACTTTTTCACACCACTGTAGTTTATAAGCCATTTTGATGTGGACCTTTGACCTTGCGATCCCAAAACCACAGTCACACTTCAGGGTCACAGGGTGAATCTGTGTACCGGGTTTGGTGACCCTAATTTTACTCGTTGTACAGTAATAAGGCATAAGGAATGTTAATCTTGACCTTTGACCTTTTGACCCCAAACCCTTAGTCAGAGGTCAGGATCCCAAGGTGAGCCTGTATAACAAGTTTGGTAGCTCTAGCTTTACTCCTTGTACACTAATAAGGCAAAAAAATGCTAAACTTGACTTTGACCTTTTGATGCCAAACCCATAGTCAGAGGTCAGGATCCCAAGGTAAACCTGTGTAGCAAGTTTGGTGACCCTAGCTTTCTTTGTCGTTCAGATATAGTTTATAAGCAATTTTGATGTTGACCTTTGACCTTGCAATCCAAACACCATAGTCACACTTCAGGGTCTCAGGCTGAACCTGTGTACCACGTTTGGTGACCCTAACTTTACTCATTGTACACTAATTAAGGCATAGGGAATGTTAATGTTGACCTTTAACCTTTTTACCTTAAACCCATAGTCTGAGGTCATGATCCCAAGGTGAACCTGTGGACCAGGTTTGGTGGCCCTAGCTTTACTCGTTTTATAGTAAAAGTGCAAATGGAATGCTAACCTTGACCTTTGACCTTTTGACCCCAAGCCCATAGTCAGAGGTCAGGATTCCAAGGTGAACTTGGGTACCAGGTTTGGTGGCCCTAGCTTTATGGGTTGTACAGTAATAAGGCATAAGGAATGAAAACCTTGACCTTTTGACCCCAAACCCATAGTCAGAGGTCAGGATTCCAAGGTGAACCTGTATACCAGGTTTGGTGGCCCTAACTTTACTCCGTCCAGCCATCCATCCATCTTCTACCGCTTAATCCTTTTCGGGTTGCGGGGGGGCTGGAGCCTATCCCAGCATCTTTGGGCGAGAGCCAGTCCATCGCAGGGCCAACACAAAGAGACAGACAACCATTCACTCTCACATTCATGCCTAAGGACAATTTAGAATCCCCAGCTGATGCCAATAAACCTAACCTGCATGTCTTTGGCCTGTGGGAGGAAACCCACGCAGACATGGGAAGAACATACAAACTCCACACAGAAAGATCACCAATGGTATGGGAGTGGGATTGAACCCACGATGATCAGAGGTGGAATTGATCCCGTGACCTTCTTGCTGTGCTGCCACAGTGCTAACCACAGCGCCACCGTGCTGTCCCCTAGCTTTACTCATTTTATAGTAATAGTAAATGTAGCATTTACCATTTACCATAGTGCAACTGCAATGTTAACTTTGAACTTTGACCCCTTGATCCCAAACCCATAGATAGGTGAAGGTGTAAATCATCCAAGATACTGTATGCATTACATAGAACTCTTGTATCTATTTGAAAAGGCTACATCATTTCTTTCAATTGTTATTGTGTTTAGAAGATTTAGGGAAAAATCTGACCTCTGACCTTTGACCTCAAGGTCATCCAAAGAGATTAAATTGCAATATGCACATCAGAGTATCTCAAACCATGGTACCAAGTTTCAAAACAATCGGAACAAAACTGTAGGAGTTGATTTCACAAGACAGTTACTGTCTATGAAGTGAGGTAAAACAGGAGGTCATAGGTCAGGGGCTAAAATTTCTGCAAAAATCACCCGATCAGAACCAAACTGCAATATGCGCATCATCAGAGTATATCAAACCATGGTACCAAGATTCAAAACAATCGGACCAAAACTGTAGGAGGAGTTGATTTCACAAAAGTGGGACAGACAGATGGACGGACTTGCCCACACCATAATCCCCCTACGCATAGGCGTAATTTATGGGGGGATGGGGTGGGGGGTACAACCCCCCCCCCCAAAAAAAAAATCAAATCTGTCCAATATCATCATCATCATAGCAGTCTGTTGGGGGCGACAATGACTGTTTCATTTAGGTCTGATCAGATTCCTCCACCCAGCTCTGTCCTTCGCCCTCCGCTGCCAGGAACTCCTGACCTTAACCCGGGCGATGTCCGAGCCGGTATGAGTTGCTTTCTGACTGACCATTTCATGAAACTGCTTGCAAAGTATTTGAGTACCACTAGCTTCTGCTGGACTAGCGGCACATTCTTAGCAGATAGAGGTATTATCAGTGGCAAGGACAGGCCAAGATAAACTGACTCCAATATCTGTTGCAGTGACTGACCAGATGATACGTTTGTTTATTTCTGCTCTTTGTGTAGTGCATGTCATGATGCACCGGCTGGCAAAAGTCCACCACAGACCTTATGACAGATGTGCCTATCTGCCAGGATGACCAGTCTCACCTCGTGTAACTGGGAGTGGTCCACCACAGACCTGTGACAGATATTGTTTTCAGTTCTGCCAGGATGCCCAGTTTCACCCTCCACACCCTCAGAAAGGCGGGGTTGCCGGTTGAGTCGCTGACGGCCCGACCCATGAGACAGGTAGTACCGGTTTTCATGGTTATCCGGTAGCAAGCAAACAATGCCTGACCTGACATGAAATCCATCCCTTGATGTGCCAATAATAATAATTTTCCCAATAATCATGTAATATAATTAATAAAAAATATCTACAAGTGAGTATGAAGAAGTTGTTGTTTTTTTATTTGCAAGCAACAAAAAGTAACATTTCTAATAACCAAACAATGTACCCCCCCTTCCCTGCAGACTTGGTATTGCCCAACTGATCCATGCACCTTCTCTGGTCAGTCATACTACTCACAGCCATTTGTAGGGGCGTCAGGTGGGGACGCTCGTTTAGTCTAGAATGTGTTCAGCTCACAAGTGAGACAGAATGAAAAGAGCTCCATGAAGGGCAACAAACCATTTTAAATTGTTGGTTGTCAAATAAATGGACAAACCCCTCTGTCCAAAAGGAGGTAAATATATTGTTGTGTTAGCTGGTGAATTGTTGTCTGAAGTTAGCTGGTTGTTAGTTTGCTAATGTGAGTTAAAGCTATGGGAGTACACCACAGAATAAATGTGCTGCCTGGGAGGATTTAGCTGATCTGAAAAATGATTAACTCTTCTCATAAATTTGGGCTTTACATTGTATTATTCATTCATGAAATGTGAGCAGAATGGATTTGTTCGTCAACTGTTAGAGTGAAATTTACATATGTTTGAGCACTCCTCAAAATGTTAGCAGCTCTGACCATTTATAAAGTACAAACAAAACCTCTATACCACTGGTCCTTAAATGTAAATGCCTTTAAATATTGCTCATCATCCCCAGAAAATTCAAGTTAACCTTAAACTGGTCTGTATTTTTAAAATGTCATGATTTTGATAATTATATAATTCAATTAGAAAGCAAGTTTTACCACTTTTGATTATAGACTAAGTTACTCTGAAGGCTATTCTTAAATATCCGTGTTAAAAGAAATTGATTATTTTCCCTGCAGATCATTTTCAGATCTTCTATCCTCTGTTGGATAGAATGACTGCACAAAAGAGTATCTACAGTAAATGAATTTATAAGAAATAAACACCAAATAGATGAATGAAAGAATAGATGCATTTCATCAACCTAAACTTTTTAAAATACTATCTTATTAAGGAAAATACAGCACTCAAAATTTTATCCATATGCATAATGTGTTAAAATGAGTTCAAAGGCACTGCAAAACAGCATCACTGATTAATATGGAATTTAACTATTGAGCTTAAAGTCACATTTCTAGTTTTCCGTTCCCATTTTATTTAATAACGAGACAGCATTACACAAATTAGGCAGTGATCAAACACTGAGATATTGATGGCTTATTATCATCACTGTATAGTGATTTAGCTCCTAGTATAACAAGATTCATCGCCTTAACACCGTACCTTTTGAGTTTGTTGGTGTTTAAGAGTCCATTTGCAATAAAGGGAGTGCTAAAAATATAAGTAAATTGATAAATAAAAAGTTGCAATGCTTCTTTCAGCATTTTTTTCTTGCAACATTTGTTATCTCCTCCGGCCTGTTGCTTTTCCTGCATGGTCACTTCAGTACTGAATATACGTGTGTGCATGTACTGTATATACATTATATATCAACTAAAACATATTATAAACCCATTTAAAGTTAGAGCTGTCCTCACTTCCAACTTTTGGTGCTCCAAATATTCTGTCCAATCTTTTTTTTCTCCCTTAGTAAACTTCAGTGTTTTATGTAGCACTGTAATGTTTCTAATGTCACTTTTTCGTGTGTGCAACTTTTATGTCATAGTTTTACAGCTTTTTTTTTCTTGTAAATTTACCTAATTTTTGTATTAAAAATGCAGTATTTCCCCCATGTTGTTTTCCCCCTAAATTCACAGTTTCTCATAAAAATGTAGCATTTTTCTCAAATTTGCATTTCTTTTTGTCATGGAAAATAAGCCTTTTTCCTTACATATTTGCAAAATCATTTAAATTTCTGATTTTTTTTTGTGACTATCATCAAGTTGCTACTTTCTTCTTGTGAATTTATATTATTTTCTCCTAAATTCGCATGTTTTTTTTTTTCTGGTAAATTTGGCAAAGGTAAATTTGTTATTTACCTTTTGAAGGATAGGATACCTGAATCCTAAATTTGAAAACTGACTGTCATTGTAAAAAAAAATAATGTCTAAATAATGAATCCAGAGTAAGTTTTTAATACCAGTGTGGTGGGTCGGTTAACCCCCACATATTTCATGCCGCTTCACCAGGATGATTTAACTAACTAACTAACTTGCACTTATATAGTGCTTTTTTAGTTACAAAGACCACTCAATGCGCTTTCACTAGTACTAACCCTCTATTCTAAGGGCCTATAGGAAACAGATATCTAGGGACAATTTAGAACAACCAATTAACCTAACATGCATGTCTTTGGATTGTGGGAGGAAACCGGAGCCCCCAGAGTAAACCCACACAGCACAGGGAGAACATGCAAACTCTATACAGAAAGGTTCCAAACCCTGCCAGCCTGGGGATTCGAACCAGGAACCTTCTAGCTGTAAGGCAACAGTGCTAACCACTGCATTTAGTCACAAATCTACTCACATATTTACTATGAGTAAATCTCAGCACACCACACTCATAATGCTCTGCAGGCAGGATAACTGTTACCTTTTGTCATAGTCTCGCTGACTAAATCACAGTAGTGCCCTTAGTTCATCTGCTTGGTAAGAAATAGCCACATAGTGGCAAGTGGTGACATCATAAATTAATGAAAAAACATTAGTCCCGTCAGAATAAATGTGTTAATTACCCCAACTGATTAATAAGAAAATAAAATGAGTAAAGAATAATGGTGATTAAGCCTCATTCAGTGGCTAGATTAACCTCAGTTAATACTGATTGCACTGTTAAGATGGATACTGCGCTGATAAGAAGGGAAGAAGGGGTGAAGAATATTTTACATCTTTCCAAGTTTTTGGCATTGAAAAATCTAGCATGAATTACATCCTCCAAAATTGTCCATAAAGTACCTCTTTTAAACCATTTGAACATTAGCTGAGCTTTTTTTTCTTATATCAGGACCAAGAATGTGGCAGCAGCAGGGTGAACCAAAAAGGAGAGGAGAGAGGAGGTAAAGGCAACCAGAGAATCAGCACAGGTGTCCAGAGGGACAGAGAGACAGTACTGATGACTAGAGAGAAAGAGGAGGCACAGGAGGCACACATGACCAGGTACAGTGGGGGAAAAAAGTATTTAGTCAGCCACCAATTGTGCAAGTTCTCCCACTTAAAAGATGAGAGAGGTCTCCAATTTTCATCATAGGTATACCTCAACTATGAGAGACAAAATGAGAAAAAAAAATCCAGAAAATCACATTGAAGGATTTTTAATGAATTAATTGGTAAATTCCTAATAAGTATTTGGTCACCTACAAACAAGCAAGATTTCTGGCTCTCACAGACCTGTAACTTCTTCTTTGAGAGGCTCCTCTGTCCTCCACTCGTTACCTGTATTAATGGCACCTGTTTGAACTCGTTATCAGTATAAAAGACACCTGTCTACAACCTCAAACAGTCAGACTTCAAACTCCACTATGGCCAAGACCAAAGAGCTGTCAAAGGACACCAGAAACAAAATTGTAGACCTGCACCAGGCTGGGAAGACTGAATCTGCAATAGGTAAGCAGCTTGGTGTGAAGAAATCAACTGTGGGAGCAATTATTAGAAAATGGAAGACATACAAGACCACTGATAATCTCCCTCGATCTGGGACTCCACACAAGATCTCACCCCGTGGGGTCAAAATGATCATGAGAACGGTGAGCAAAAATCCCAGAACCACACGGGGGACCTAGTGAATGACCTGCAGAGAGCTGGGACCAAAGTAACAAAGGCTACATCAGTAACACACTACGCCGCCAGGGACTCAAATCCTGCAGTGCCAGACGTGTCCCCCTGCTTAAGCCAGTACATGTCCAGGCCTTTCTGAAGTTTGCTAGAGAGCATTTCGATGATCCAGAAGAGGATTGGGAGAATGTTATATGGTCAGATGAAACCAAAATAGAACTTTTTGATGAAAACTCAACTTGTCGTGTTTGGAGGAGAAAGAACACCATACCTACTGTGAAGCATGGGGGTGGAAACATCAAACTTTGGGGCTGTTTTTCTGCAAATGGACCAGGACGACTGATCCGTGTAAAGGAAAGAATGAATGGGGCCATGTATCGTGAGATTTTGAATGAAAACCTCCTTCCATCAGCAAGGGCATTGAAGATGAAACGTGGCTGGGTCTTTCAGCATGACAATGATCCTAAACATACCGCCCGGGCAACGAAGGAGTGGCTTCGTAAGAAGCATTTCAAGGTCCTGGAGTGGCCTAGCCAGTCTCCAGATCTCAACCCCATAGAAGAATCTTTGGAGGGAGTTGAAAGTCCATGTTGCCCAGCGACAGCCCCCAAACATCACTGCTCTAGAGGAGATCTGCATGGAGGAATGGGCCAAAATACCAGCAACAGTGTGTGAAAACCTTGTGAAGACTTACAGAAAACGTTTGACCTCTGTCATTGCCAACAAAGGGTATATAACAAAGTATTGAGATGAACTTTTGGGATTGACCAAATACTTATTTTACAAAGGAATTTACCAATTAATTCATTAAAAATCCTTCAATGTGATTTTCTGGATTTTTTTTTTCTCATTTTGTCTCTCATAGTTGAGGTATACCTATGATGAAAATTGGAGACCTCTCTCATCTTTTAAGTGGGAGAACTTGCGCAATTGGTGGCTGACTAAATACTTTTTTGCCCCACTGTAACAAAGGTCAAAACTTGATTTCTGCCAGTGCTGAAATACTTAACACATAATAGGCATTAAGTAGGCCTGCTGCTTCATAGTGGCATAGAAGTACAAGGCTGAATATAGATTAGGGAAATATTTTTTACAGCTGTTCCTAATATGGGAATGCCAAAATAAAGGGGTAAATTAGCCTTGTCCTTTTAGCAAAGTTAACGATTTTGCGCTCTTCCGTCACATTAGGATACATATACTGTCGTTTTTTGCTTAAAAAAATCCTTTTCCTTTAAAAATGAAAAAGAGAACATTGGAGACAACTGCCTGTACTGATGACCTGACAGTCCTATAATAAAAAGATTGTTTTTTTTTAATCCTTATACGGGCAGAGCCCCCCCCCCCCCCAATGTTTGAAACAAAGTTACACCCTTGCCCCTACGGTCTTCATCTAAAGGGCTCTTCGACCCCTTTGTGCTTCGACCGTCTAGGGATAACAAAAATGTGGCCTAGTGGTAGGGCACCCGCCCCACAGCCAGGAGGTTGTGGGTTCAAGTCCCGGTACTTCCCACCTTCTAGCTTGGTGCTCAGCATAATAGAATGGGGGAAGGAAAAGTTGTTTGTGGCGGTGCCTTGCATAGCTGCGACACCTCTGATTCTAGATCTCATTAACATTGTGGATTGGAGAAATGTAATTTTGTTCTACCATACATGACTGGCTGTATGGATTGAATGACAATAAAGTTGGTTTTTCTCTCTCTTCTTTATAATGTGGGTATAAGGAGGGCATAAGAACCTGTACTTATATCACACTTTTCTAGTCTCAAAGTCCACTCAAAGCGCTTCACCAGTGCTAACCCTGTATTCTAAGGGCCCATCAGAGATGGATACTTAAGGACAATTTAGAATCACCAATTAGCCTAACATGCATGTCTTTGGATTGTGGGAGGAAACTGGAGCACCTGGAGAAAACCCACACAGCACAGGGAGAACATGCAAACTCCACACAGAAAGGTTCCTACAGTAAAGAAAGCAGGTGATGACAGAGGGCCCTCACAAAAGGAAGCAACCTAATTTCATGAGCTAAAGTCACTGATTTTTCAATAAGAGATGGAGATGAACTGTCAGTAGAGAGATACTGTATGTAACTAGCTAGTTCTGGATGAGTCTAGCTAGACATTAAGGGTGCTGTCACATCTATGGGCTATAGTTCGTTTTAATTAAACTTGAGTTCATTTTTATTCCCTGCCTGTGATGGCTCGCTCTGCATCATTATCTCCTGCAGCTGCATGCACACTGGCTCTCCATCTCACTCGGGCTACTTAAGTCGCTCTGCCTTCAGATCAGCGCGGAACCGTCTGTCTCCTTGGACTGAAGAGTCCTGCTCTCGTCTTTGCCTCCATCTGAGTATCATCCTGCCATCACCGGCATTCCTAAGTCATCTCTTGTCTCAGCCTTATCCTCTGGAAAGAGCATCTCCTACGCTCCAAGTAAGCCATTCTTTACTCACCTTTTCTCTACATTGGTCCCCTGTGCACAGGCGGAGTTCCGTGGCGGCGGAATCGTTCCTCCTAGCGGTGGACCCAGCCACGCTCCTTCCAGCGAGTCCTTCTTCGCACCAGCAGCACCATGACGACAAGCGCTGTCCTCCTGGCTGTAGCCTTCGGGCCGACCTGAGCGCATCTCCTCCTCTGCAGACAGTAAGCCCCAGTCTTTCACAATTAATTCCTTCAGGAGGGCTGTACTAACATTTGTGTCTCTACTCTGTCCATAGGGATGCCAGGTCATACGGTGCTCTGCTCACCCCCTGCTACGACGTCATCACAGACATACACACATACATACAAGCACACACACACCTACACTTTATAATAAAGATAATTGAATCTATTCCCAAGCCTGTGTCTGTTCCCTGGGTCTGTACATTATGTCAGTACGGCTCTGCCAGAGTGACCCAGCGGACAGCGCGCTAGCGCGCCGAGTTAACAACCTAGAGGCTTGGGTGGATCAGTTAGCTTACCAGCAGCAGGTCATCCTAACACAGTTGGTCCAAATTAACAGTCGCCTGGATCGTCTTGCTGGGCCGCAGGCATTCCCGCCGGCTCCAAGTAGCTCCTCTGTTCCCGCTAGCTCCCCACCCAGTCAGGCTAGTCAGGCTCCCATGTCCCGGCTAATGCCAGTTCCCACTCCCACCCGTTTTAGCGGTAAGCTAGGGGAGGCTAGGGGTTTTCTACTCCAGTGTGAGATAGTCTTCCAGCGGGTGCCCGGTGACTTCCCCACAGACCACAGCCGCATAGGTTACGTAGCTAACCTGTTGGAGGGACGAGCACTAGCCTGGGCCTATGTAGTTATGGTTAGGGCGAGCTATGCTAACCTAACCTACAACCAGTTTGTCAGTGAATTCAGCAAGGTGTTTGACCACTCCGACCGTGACAGTGTGCTCACCACCCGGCTATTAAACTTAAGACAGGGTAGTAGGTCCGTAGCGGACTATGCTGTCGATTTCAGGGTGGTGGCTGCAGAGGTGGGGTGGGAAGGCGCCTCGTTGTGTAGCATATTCGTTAGGAGTCTTAGCCTTAGTCTGCGGGATGAGCTGGCCCACTTGGAGAAGCCCGATAGATTAACTGAGCTAACTTCGCTAGTCATCAACCTCGATAATAAGCTGAGGGAGCGGGCAGCCGAGTGCAAGACTTTCAGTCACTCGGGCACCCAGTTTCGTTGCTCCCTCCAGTCCCCTCTATTGGCCCTGCCTTCCCTAGATTCACCGGGTGCTCCGGAGCCTATGATTGTAGGGCAGACGAAGCTACCATTAGCAGAGAAACAACATCGCCGTGAGCTTGGGCTATGCCTCTACTACGGCAGCGAGGAGCATGAGGTGGCGTCCTGCCCCATTAGGACAAAAGATGGAGTCCGTGCCTCGCAGTAGGGGGATTCACGGACTCGCCTCGGCCTAATCCCCTCTCCAAGTGCCTCCTTCCCGTTAGATTTTTACACAATCAAACTGAAATAGTCACACAAGCCTTGATTGACTCAGGGGCTGAGCAGAGCTTCATCTCGGGGGAACTGATAACCCGAATGGGACACCCTTGCCAATCACTGAGGACCCCCCTTAAACTCATTGCCCTGTCCAAAGCCCCCCTGGCAGTGGTGTCCAAACAAACTGCCCCGGTGTCAGTCATCATTTCCAGAAATCATCGGGAGGACCTTAGGTTGTTTGTTCTGCCAGTATCAGCCTCTCCAGTTTTCCTGGGCTACCCCTGGCTCTGGCTTCACAACCCCACCATTGACTGGCGCTCGGGGAGTGTGGTGTCATGGAGCTCTTTTTGTCTCAGTGCCTGCTTGCAATCCGCCGCTTGCTCGCCGTCCGTGCCCCTGACTGCCCCTGTTACCCCTCCTCCCACTGTGTCCAGGGTTCCACCAGAGTATCGTGACCTGGGGTCCGTTTTTAGCAAATCCCAGGCGCTGTCTCTCTCCTTCCCCCCCCCACTACTGCCCGTATGACTGTGCCATCAATCTGCGGGCTGGAGCCCCGCTACCATTGAGCAGCCTCTACAGCCTGTCTGCTCCGGAGCAGGAAGCGATGGAGACCTATATCAAGGAGTCGCTCAGCTCGGGCATCATCCGTCCTTCGTCCTCAGCGGTGGGGGCTGGATTTTTTTTTTGTTGGGAAGAAGGATAGCTCCCTGAGGCCGTGCACTGATTTTCGTGCTCTTAATGACATTACCATCAAAGGCAAGTACACTCTTCCTCTGATGGACACGGCGTTCGATTCTCTCCAGGGGGCCTCCTGGTTCACCAAATTGGACCTCTGCAACGTGTACCATCTGGTGCGGATCAGGGAGGGGGACGAATGGAAGACGGGCTTTCGGACCCCTAGCGGGCATTTTGACTATCTTGTGATGCCCTTTGGGTTGACCAATGCTCCTGCCGTCTTCCAGCGCCTGATTAATGACGTGCTACAGGATTTCTTGGGCTCATTCGTCTTTGTATACCTGGACGACATCCTGATCTTCTCTCAATCGCTAGACGAGCATCGGGTGCACGTACGGCGAGTTCTGCAGCGGCTCTTGGAAAACAAACTTTTCGTGAAAGCTGAGAAATGCGAATTCCATGCCTCCAAAACGTCATTTCTTGGTTTCATCATTTTCCATAATCAAATCATCCCGGACCCTGATAAGGTGAAGGCGGTGGTGGATTGGCCTGCCCCCTCCTCTAGGAAACAGCTCCAACAATTCCTGGGGTTTGCAAACTTCTACCGTCGCTTTGTTAAGAATTACAGTGTTGTTGCTCTTCCTCTGACTCGTCTCACTTCCCCCAAGGTGGCCTTCCAGTGGACGGAGGAGGCTGTGGCAGCATTCGCCAAACTCAAATCTGAGTTTTCTTCCTCCCCTATTCTGACACAGGTGGATCCCGATCTTCAGTGCCTGGTAGAAGTGGACGCTTCGGACTCAGGGGTGGGAGCCGTGCTGTCCCAGCACTCTCCAGTGGATGGGGTGATCCGTCCTTGTGCGTTTTTCTCCAGCCGTCTGTCCCCGGCGGAGAGAAATTATGACATCAGTGACAGGGAGCTCCTGGCAGTTAAGCTCGCGCTGGAGGAATGGCATCACTGGCTGGAGGGGGCCGCCCAGCCTTTTATCGTCTGGACGGACCACAGGAATTTGGAGTACCTCAGGACGGACAAATGCCTGAACGCTTGCCAAGCCCGCTGGTCCCTGTTCTTTGGACGCTTTAATTTTACTATCACCTACCGCCCCGGAGCCAAGAACACAAAGCCGGATGCTCTGTCCAGACAGTTCGCCTCAGATGCTGCGGAGGTGTCGGACCATCCCATTCTCCCCTCTTCATGCATCGTGGGCGCCCTCTCGTGGGGCATCAAAGAGAGGGTCTTGAGGGTGCAGGAGGCTGAACCAGACCCGGGCGGGGGGCCAGCGGGGAAGCTGTTTGTCCCTTCTTTTGTACGGGGAGAGGTGATTCACTGGGCCCACTCCTCCAGAATCAGAATCAGAATCAGAATCAGATTTATTGCCATTGTTCATGTAGTACACAAACTAGGAATTTGTCTCGGTGCCATGCTGCAACATTAAAAACATGATGAGATAAAGAGATAAACTAAAAAACTAAAAGACTAAAAACATGCAATAAGTGTAGAATAATAAGTAATAATAATAATAATAATAATGAGTAATACTAGTCAAGGCAGATTTAAATAAATTAGCAAGTAGCAGATAATATGGGGTACCACAGTGCAGTCGATAATGCAACAGAAAAACAGTGATGAACGACATGAGCTGCTGTATATAGTGCACGAGAGTCAATAAGTCACTTAATGTTCAGCAGTCTGATGGCAGAGGGAAAAAAGCTGTTCATGTGCCGGGAGGTTTTAGTCTGAATGGACCGAAGTCTTCTACCTGAGGGGAGGGGGGCAAACAGTACGTGACCAGGGTGTGAAGGATCGGCTATGATCCGGCCTGCACGCCTCCAGGTCCTGGAGATGTACAGGTCCTGGAGAGATGGGAGCTTGCAGCCGATCACCTTCTCAGCAGTGCGCACGACGCGCTGCAGCCTTAGTCTGTCCCTGGCAGTGGCTCCTGTGTACCACACGGTTATGGAGGAGGTGAGGATGGACTCGATGATGGCCGTGTAGAACTGCACTAACATCTTGGTGGGTAGCTTGAGCTTCCTCAGCTGCCGCAGAAAGAACATCCTCTGCTGGGCCTTTTTGATGAGGGAGCTGATGGTTGGCTCCCATTTGAGGTCCCGGGTGATGGTGGTGCCCAAGAAGCGGAAGGAATCTGCAATGGTGATGGGAGAGCCTGTGATGGTGAGGGGGGGCAGGGGGGTTGTGACTTTCCTGAAGTCCACAATCATCTCCGCTGTCTTCAGAGCGTTCAGCTGCAGGTTGTTGTGGCTGCACCAGGACACCAGCTGGGCCACCTCTTTCCTGTAGACAGACTCGTCGCCGTTGGAGATGAGCCCGATGAGGGTGGTGTCGTCCGCAAACTTGATCAGCTTAACAGACTGGTGGGAGGAGGTGCAGGAGTTGGTATAAAGGGAGAAGAGTAGGGGGGAAAGTACACAGTCCTGGGGTGATCCGATGCTGATGCTAACAGAGTCCGAGACAGACTTCCCCAGCCGCACATGCTGCCTCCGGTCTGTCAGGAAGTCGGTGATCCACCTGCAGAGGGAGTCAGGCACACCGAGCAGGGACAGCTTGTCCTGGAGCAGAGTGGGGCGGATGGTGTTGAATGCAGAGCTGAAGTCTACAAACAGGATCCTGGCGTAGGTTCCCAGGGAGTCCAGGTGCTGCAGGATGGAGTGGAGGGCCAGGTTGACTGCGTCGTCCACAGACCTGTTGGCACGGTAGGCAAACTGCAGCGGGTCCAGGAGGGGAGTGGTGATGGACTTGAGGTGAGACAGGACCAGGCGCTCAAAGGACTTCATGACTACAGAGGTGAGCGCTACAGGTCTGTAGTCGTTAAGTCCAGTAATCCGTGGCTTCTTGGGGACAGGGATGATGGTGGAGGATTTGAGGCAGGTCGGCACGTGGCATAGCTTAAGGGAGGTGTTAAAAATGTCTGTGAAGACAGGAGCCAGCTCTTTCGCACAGTGTCTCAGGGTGGAGGGAGACACACCGTCCGGCCCTGGGGCCTTGCGCGGGTTCAGTCTGGAGAACTGTCTGTGCACGTCCTGCTCACTGATGACAAGGGCAGGGGGGGAGGAGGAGGAGGGGGGGACCGCTTTTGATGAATTAGGGGCCGAGGAGGCAGTGGAGCTGGGTGGAGTGGGGGAGTTGGACACAGCTGACGAGGTGTCAAAACGGGCGTAATGTTAAGACAGTTTTTGACAAAGGGCTTTGTCATCCTGACCTTTAGAAGCCTGAGACTGATAGTTGGTGATTTGCCTCAGTCCTCTCCACACAGAAGCCGAGTCATTAGCAGTGAACTGCTGCAGGAGTCTCTCAGAATACACAGATTTAGCTCTCCTCAGCTCTCTGTTAAACCGATATTTAACCTCCCTGTAGCAGTCTCTGTCTCCACTTTTCAACGCAGCTTCCTTCTCCTTTCTGATCTGTCTGAGCTTTGCAGTGAACCAGGGCTTATCATTAGAGTACCTCACCCTGGTGCGCGATGGGAGAATGCTCTCCTCACAGAAGTTGATATATGAGTTCACAGTGTCTGTGTACTCATTAAGATCATGTGTGGCTCCTTTAAACATACCCCAGTCAGTTATTTCCATGCATGTGTTCAGTTTCTCTCCAGCTTCACTGGTCAATTTCTTCGTGGTGGTCACAACAGGTTTAGTGAGCTTCAATCTCTGTCTGCATGTGGGAATGAGGTGGACCATCACGTGATCAGATAGTCCAAGCGCAGCGCGGGGAACAGCGCGATATGCGTCCTTCACTGTAGTGTAACAGTGATCCAGCGTGTTATTTCCTCTGGTTGGACATTTAATAAACTGTCTGTATCGGGGGAGCTCGTGACTCAGATTGCTCTGGTTAAAGTCGCCTACCACAATAACCAGGGAGTCTGGAAAATTCCACTCCGCATGTAGGACGTGATCTGCGAGCGCGCGCTGGGCCTCGCGCGCGTCCGCGTCGGGAGGGGCGTACACAGCGATCAAAACAAATGATGCGAACTCCCGCGGGGAATAAAATGGCTTGCAGTTAACAGAGAGAAATTCTAGATCGGTAGAACAGTGTTGTGAAACCACCGTTACATCAGAGCACCAGCTGCTGTTAATGTAGAAGCACACTCCTCCTCCAATAGACTTACCAGAGAGCTCTGTGACGCGATCAGCATGAAACAGCTGAAATCCCTCGAGGCTGATCGCGCTGTCCGGTATGTTCCCTTTAAGCCAGGTCTCAGAGAAACAGATGACAGACGAGGAAGCGAGGTCCTTAAATCGCATCAGCAGTCTTAATTCTTCTACCTTGTTCAAGAGAGAATTGGCATTGGATAGAAATATGCCAGGCAAGGCTGTTTGCGTGCCTCTCCTTCGCAGCCGAGCCAGAATCCCCCCTCGCTTTCCTTTTTTTCGCCGTCTTACTCTTTGAGCCAAACAATGAATCAGATCGGCGGCAGGAGCTAAAAATACTGGGAGAAGGTCCGTGGGAGTGAGAGTCCTGATATTTAATAGCTCTTCACGAGTATAAGAGCTAGCAGTCACACAATCGACGAACAAAAACAAACAAATCCAGACTCCAGACTCCAGACTCTTGTGCCACCCGGGGAGGACTCGCATGGTGGAGCTTCTCCAGAGGATGTTCTGGTGGCCATCGCTCCGGTGGGACGTCGCTGAATACATCCACGCCTGTCCTCAGTGCGCCACCGGCAAGACATCTTCTTCTCCTCCTGCGAATCTGCTCCATCCTCTCCCTACTCCCGGCAGACCCTGGTCTCACATCACTTTAGACTTCATCACCGGCCTCCCACCGTCCAATCGTTACACCGCCATCCTCACGATCGTCCACCGTTTCTCCAAGGCCGCCCACTTCATTCCCCTACAGGGGCTGCTTACGGCGAGAGACACGGCAGACCTGCTTATCCAACACGTTGTGAGGTTGCATGGGATTCCCATGGACATCGTCTCCGATCGGGGTCCCCAATTCGTGTCCCGGGTATGGAGGTCGTTTTGCAACACTCTGGGGACTACAGTGAGCCTGTCCTCCGGCTATCACCCGCAGAGTAACAGACAGTGTGAGTGGGAAAACCAGGAGCTGGAGGCTGCGCTGCGTTGTGTCATCACTGCTAATCCTGCATCATGGAGCGCCGACCTCCCGTGGATCGAGCACGCTCACAATTCCACCGTGTCCTCGGCGATCGTCATGTCCCCCTTTGAGGCCTCCCTGGGATACAATCCCCTGCTGTCCCCCGAGGAGGAGGGGGACATCGCCGTGTCATCGATCTGTGCCCACCTGAGACGCTGTCATCGGCAGTGGAGAGCGACCCGAACGGCACTTCGGCACATGGCTGAGCGCAACTCCAAGACCGCTAATTGCCATAGGAGGCCAGCCCGGTCCTACCGGGAGGGGCAACAAGTTTGACTGTTCACCCAGCACATTAACCTCAAGGCGAAAAAGAAGAAATTGTCCCAACGTTTCATCAGACCTTTTTCCCCATTGCCTGGATCATTAACCCTGTGGCTGTGTGCCTGGCTCTTCCCCTCTCCCTCCTTATTTGTCCAACTTTTCATGTCTCCCAAATTAAGCCGTTCTTTTCCAGCCCTCTCTGTCCCCCTCGCAGGTCTCCACCTCCACCAGTGGTGATCGACGGCAACCCGGCGTGGCAGGTCAACACTGTCCTGGACATCCGCCACTGGGGTCGCGGCCTGCAGTACCTGGTGGACTAGGAGGGGTATGGTCCAGAATGGAGGTCCTGGGTGCGTCCGTCCTTCGTGTTGGACAAAGATCTGATCAGGAACTTTCACTGGACACACCCAGGAAGGCTGGATCAGGCGCCGGGAGGCACTTCTTGCGGGGGGGGGGTGTACTGTGATGGCTCGCTCTGCATTATTATCTCCCGCAGCTGCGCGCACACCGGCTCTCCATCTCACTCGGGCTACTTAAGCCGCTCTGCCTTCAGATCGGTGCGGAGCCGTCTGTCTCCTTGGATTGAAGAGTCCTGCTCTTGTCTTTGCCTCCATCTGAGTATTATCCTGCCATCGCTGGCATTCCTAAGTCATCTCTTGTCTCAGCCTTACCCTCTGGAAGGATCATCTCCTACGCTCCAAGTAAGCCATTCTTTACTCACCTTTTCTCTATGCTGGTTCCCCTGTGTACAGGCGGAGTTCCGTGACGGTGGAATCGTTCCTCCTGGCGGCGGACCCAGCCACGCTCCTTCCAGCGAGTCCTTCTCCGCACCAGCGGCACCGTGACGACAAGCGC
The DNA here is from genome assembly GCA_020510985.1 of Pholidichthys leucotaenia. NCBI lineage: Eukaryota > Metazoa > Chordata > Actinopteri > Cichliformes > Pholidichthyidae > Pholidichthys > Pholidichthys leucotaenia. Next base: position 67,878,106 of record CM035849.1, on the reverse strand, counting down.
TGTCCTCCTGGCTGTAGCCTCCGGGCCGACCTGAGTGCATCTCCTCCTCTGCAGACAGTAAGCCCCAGTCATTCACAATTCATTCCTTCAGGAGGGCTGTACTAACATTTGTGTCTCTACTCTGTCTATAGGGTTGCCAGGTCGTACGGCGCTCTGCTGACCCCCTCCTACGACGTCATCACAGACATACACACATACATACACGCACACACACACACACACACCTACACTTTACAGTAAAGATAATTGAATCTATTCCCGAGCCTGTGTCTGTTCCCTGGGTCTGTACATTATGTCACCGCTGGTCGAAGACCATAGGGGGATTATGCTTTGCGTCCGTCCGGCCCACTTTTGTGAAATCATCTCCTCCTACAGTTTTGTTCCAAATGTTTTGAAATGTGGGACCAGGGTTTGATATACGCTGATGGGACATATTATTATACACATATTACAATTTGACTCTGACCGGATGATTTTTGCAGGAATTATAGACCTTGAGCTCAAGGTCAGAGGTAATTTTTTCCCTAAATCTTATAAACACAATAACCACTGAAAGAAATGTAGGCTTTTCAAATTGATACCAAAGTTGTCTCGTAAACAACTCTTGGATGGCTTGCACCCTGACCTGACTATGGGTTTGATGTCAATAGGTCGGCGATCAAGGTTAACATTCCACTTGTACTCTTCCTACAGAACGAGTAAAGTAAGGGCCACCAAATGTGGTACACATGTTTACCCTGTGAGCCTGAACTCTAACTATCAGTTGAAATCGGGTCAAAAGGTCAAAGGTCAAGGTTGGCATTACCTATGCCCTATTACTATACAGCAAGTAAAGCTAGGGTCACCAAAATTTGTACACAGGTTCACCCTTTGATCCTGAAGTGTGACTATGGCTTTTTGATCGCAAGGTCAAAGATCAAGGTCAAAATGGCATTTAAACTATTTATCAACAAGAAAGAATGCTAGGGTCACCGACCTTGGTACACAAGATCATTCTGAGCCTATGACCTCTGACTATGGGTCTTTGGTCAAAAGGTCAAAGTTGGAATTACCTATGCCCTATTACTATAGAACAAGTAAAGCTGGGGTCACCAAACTTGCTACACAGGTTCACCATGGGATCCTGGCCTACAACTATGGATTGTATACAACAACTTTTGTTGTATATTCATTGCTGATAAACTTGTCACAATTTGGTTCTGCCCGGATAATTATATGGAAAAGTTAAAAACTGTTCTCCTTCAGTAACACATTGGGATCTTCAAAGACAATGGAGGTAGGGGATATTGCACTTGCTTCAGAGTGCTCTTGTCTCCATTACTGGGGTTCATTTTGTCTGGTGAGAACACGGTAATCACAATTGGGTGTACACCAAAACAACCGCACAGAAACCACCAAAAAGGTTCTTGATCTGAATCATCTGGCAAATTCTGGTGTGGTCCTCCAGGTGAGAAAGCATACTGAACTAAAACAGGATCAAAAGCCAGAGGTCACTTAATGTCAAAATTTAGTCCCACATTATTAAAGATGTTTGTAAAGATCTTAAGTTTTAGGAGTATACTAAAGAACTATATCAAGACTTTTAACTCTCTTTGGTATTTGTATTTCAAAGACCATCCAATGTTTATAGTTGTTTATTTAACCAGAGACAGTATTGTTCAAAGTTGAGGGAAACCCCTCCCCTCTCAAATGTTTTGTATTCACTTCCTCTTCTTTGAAGGTTGGTACCATCTGAGCACCCACCCAAATGTTATTTAATGATGACATAGTTATGGCAGACTGGCAAAATATTAGAATAGAAGAGGCTTTATTGTCATTGTACAGTTGTAAAGTACAACAAAATTAATTTACTTTGCAGCATTAGCTCTGGACTTTCAACTGTGGAAGTATGTTTGACTGTATACTAGGATAATCTTGCAAACACACTTATCAGTCCATTGATAGTAAGTAGTTTGTTTATAATGATGTTTAAATTTGAATTGTGGCACCTTCTGCTGGTGGCAGTAAATTGTGTATTAAATAAAGCAATGTGCACATTTTTTTTTCTTTTTCTGAGGAATAGGAAAAGACTGCAAACAAGGGAAGTCATTTTGTTGCTTTAACCTTAAATGGTTTCATGACAGCAGGCGTTGCTTGCTGTTAGGGCTGTGCGATATCACAAAAATTTCATATCACAATATAAATCATCTTAAATCACGATAATGATATATATCACAATACACATTTTCTGTAAATTCTACAGTTTAGATAATCACATAAAAAGGACCATTTCTTTTTTTTTTTTTACTTTTTTTTTACATGTACCCTTTCCCTATTAATTTTACAGTGTTGTTATAAAATAGTTTTTTAATGTGCCTTTGAGACTTGATTCTCAAAAATTTCAGGTTTTTCTTCTAAATCATATGGGAATAAAAAGTAAACATCAATAAGTTAAATATTTCCTGAGCCAGAGGAGAATAGCAAAAACAAACAAACAAAAAACCATAACATAAAAAAAGTCTGAAAATGAGAAAATTACCCATTGCTGCCATCTACAGATATAAATTAGCTGTTAGTTTAAATCAGTTAAGTGTAGATCCACAGTCTGATGACGGCCATTCTGGCCTGATTTAACCTGTTTGCTTCTGAGTAAAAATATTTCATATTGGTCATGATCTGAAAGTCAAAGACACAAAAGGTAATGTATTAAAATACATGTGATGACTTTAACTTTATTCACTATCGCTACTTGACTAAAATTAATAGAAATCGAATAAATTACATTAAGAGCCAATTTGCTCCTCTGACCCGTTTTAATTTATTATTTATTTTGTGTGTATGTGCCACCATCACGCACTTTTGCAGCTTTAATAAATTTTTTTTCAGACAAAACTGAGAAACTCAGCAGTAATTTAAACCAAAGAAATGATGGTCTGCTACGGTTTCCTTTAGCACAACTTAATATCGTCATTTAGCATTTTATAATTAGACATGGTGTTAATGTTACTTACCTCCTATTAGCGAACTATCCTCTCTGATGCAGCACAATGGAAAACAGTCCCACATCCCTGGCAAACAGGAGTAGCAGCTACAGTATCTGAACTGGTAATTTGGAGTTAACATTAGCAACTACCGGACTGAAGCCTAGCCACCCACCACACATCTGTTCCGCTGCACGCAGTCACGCACTACAGGGGAGAGACAGAGTGCTGACAAGTAGTGGTGAGGAGCTTTGCTGAATAAACGGGAGTATGTGCATTTTAAATCACGATTAAACGGTAGAGTACTCTATGAAACGATAGACGGTTTATATCGTAATCCGATATACAGTATATCATCATATCGCACAGCCCTACTTGCTGGTAAACAATCAGTGTGAAGAGCAACAGAGGGATTTTTCCTGAATTAATCAAACAAATCTGGGGTGTTGTCTGTTTATGATTTAGCTTATTATTTAATTAAGATAAACCATATCTTCTTTGTAAATAGTTATCACCAGTCAAAAAAAACACAACTTTTGGACTGGACATACTTTGATCAAGAAGTTAATCTTTAGTTTGTTGTTTTTGTTTTTTTTTCTGTCAGGCAATGACAAAGAATTAAATTAATGACGTTCTGTGCTAACCTAACCTAATTGACCTAACTTGCATGTTTTTGGCATGTGGGAGGAAACTGGAGAAATCCCGGAGAAAACCCACACAGACACGAACTGGGGATTCTAAATTGTCCTTAGGTATGACTGTGAAAGCGAATGGCTGTCTGTCTCTCTGTGTTGGCCCTGTGATGGACTGGCGATCTGTCCAGGGTGTACCCTGCCTCTCGCCCAAAGATGCTGGGTTAGGCTCCAGCCCCCCTGCGACCCGAAAAGGATTAAGCAGAAGAAGATGGATGGATGGACGTTCTGTGCTTATGACTGAGATACAACACCCACAGACGTGTAGTTTAACAGGGAGGACACTTTTTTAAACAGGGGATGCTGATTGTGATTTATTATTGTCCCATTAAACAGAGAACAGTGCCATGTAAACCTGTTATACATATCAAAACACTATTCATGGGTCTGAATCTGCACCTCCTTCATGTGGATGTCACAGCTGTTACGTCTATCAGTGAGTCGACACAATAATACTAATCAACATGTCCTATATTGTTCCGCTTGTCCTAATAAATTATACGTGGAATTATTGAGGAGCAGCCACTAAAAATAGTACTATTCCTTACATGGGTTGATACTGGACTCAACTCAAGTAGCAAAAAAGGAATTTATTGTTGATGAATTAAATTTGAAATATTATGAGTGCAGTCTAATTATTCTACTTTACATTAATTATAATTGGTTTTATTTTTCTACTGCATTTTCCCCAACTGTTTATACATACTTTTACATTTTTTTTTACAGCATTTCTATTTATTTTTGTTCAACATTTGTGCTTCTGGAGACAGATGCTTTGCTGTACAATGTTCAGTTAAATTAAAGGCATTAAGTTGAATTAATTAAGGCTAACAGCAGCTATCCTATCATTAACATTTGTGTGTAGCTGCTTTGAAATTTGGTGCTGAACATTTTTGAGGCTGAACCAAAATTCAGACAAAATTAAATGTGACCGTTGTTGCAGCCCCCACAGTTCTTCACGAGACAACATGATGGAGAATGCCTGAATACACCTGATATTACTCTAGTGTGCAGAACTTCTGCCCACATTAGTAGAAGCAGTTCCTAAGCGGTCATGGTTCCAACAGGAAGTCCCTCCTCCTCCTCCTCCTCCACCACCGCCTCCTCCCTTTGTTTTAATGAAGCCCCTGGGAGGTTCTGGAAAGCCCTGGAACTCAATGCAGTCCATCCCGTCCAAACCGCCGCCTCCTCTTTAGTCCCAGCGAGCCCTGGACCAAACCCTGCTCAGCCTCCCGCACACTGCCCCGTTGCTACAGCAACTCCAAACAGGACGGGACAGGGTCCTGCTGAAAAACACGACTATGGCTTCAACAGATGTCCAGCACACGCACGCACACACACACACACACACACACACACACACACACGCACACACACGCAGGCCACAGAAAGGCTCAGCTCTGGTCAGTTTATAGCGTGACTCTCCATGGAAATCATCCACGGGGAACACGTTTTATGTATTATCAGGATTTCTTTCATGCAGCATGGGCCATCGGTTTAATAAAGCAAAACATGGAGAGAACTCGGCCGGCTTGGGGTGTCACAACATAAAATTCAGGAAATTGACACTACACTGTATGATCACCTATCTAACCCTGCTGGTATTTGCACCCTTACAGCATGCCTCTGTATCCTCCTATTGTCCTGGCCATGCGTCATGTCTTCATAGCTAAAGCCAGTCGCTCCAGTCTCTTGATTGGACTCGACTTGGGATTGTTCTGGACCACAGTCAGGGGAAATGCTTGGGAACTCCACTTCCCAGCGTGAGAGGAGACGGACAGCAGGGCTGCTCCCATGAGGCTTGGCCAGTGACCCCTTCCAGTGCAAAATATGCAGAGGTCGCCGGGTTTGATTGGGCAAGCGCTAAACGTGAGTGACACCGAGCAGCAATAACCCTTGACTCAAGAGCTGCTGAGGAGACACGCTATTTATTTACAGGCAGATAAATGTCAAACAAACATTTCTGAGTTTTTAAACATGTCGTTAGCAGAAAACAATCTGGGGTGTAAACTGCGGGGAGGCTGGAATTTAAGTTCCATCAGGCAGAAGAAGTATCAGGGATGGACCACTTTGTATCTATTCATATTCATCTGACACAGTCGTTAAATAGTCTAAATAGGACACATTTCTGCTTCCAGTGATAGGGAAACTGTCAAATATGTTATTTATAAAACATATGTAGAAGGATATGTAATCATGTGAAAAATAAAACCATTCCTACTTGGCTTTGTCAACCCTATTATAGTTACTTCCAGGCTAAAAAGTCGATTTTTCCCTGAAGTTGGGTGAGCTGTGACAAGATCAACTTGAGTTCAAGTCCATACTTGAAGTTAAGATGGTTGACCTTATGCTCAGTGGATGAGCAATAACGTGAAATGTACCATTTATTAGCACTTCTGTTTTCCATGTCTCTGTAGTCAGTCCAACATCTGTCTCTAAAGGGTAAATGCCATTCACTTATATAACACATTTTACTCATCTCTGGATGACCAAAGCGCTTTATAGATCCTGCTATCCACCCATTCATGCACACATTCACACACTGATGGCAGTGGAGCTGCCATACAAGGCACTGGCCTGACTCACCGGGAGAAACTGGGTGTTCAGTGTCTTGCTCAAGGACATTTCAACATGCAAATTGCAGACAGAGCGGGAATTGAACCCCTCACTCTCCAATCAGTAGTTGGCCACACTAGACCTGTGCCACAGCCGCCCCCAGGCTCTAAACATGTTGCTACAGTGTTTTTATATCCAAATTAATGGATACCTCATACAGTAAAGAAAAAGAAAAGCTAAATTAAGCTCAGTCAAATGCTGGTAGGGGTAGGAACCTTTCTGTGTGGAGTTTGCATGTTCTCCCTGTGCTGCGTGGGTTTACTCTGGGGGCTCCGGTTTCCTCCCACAATCCAAAGACATGCATGTTAAGTTAATTGGTTGTTCTAAATTGTCCCTAGATATCAGTCTCCTATAGGCCCTTAGAACAGAGGGTTAGTACTAGTGAAGTGCTTTGAGTGGTCTTTGTGGCTAGAAAAAGTGTTATATAAGTGCAGGTCCTTATCCCCTTATGTTGTATTTTGAGTAAATTTGTCTGAAAACACTGGTTTTTGCCCCTCATGGATCGTCACCTTATCACGGTGGGGGGTTTGTGTACCCTAGTGACCCCAGGAGCTATGTTATCCTGGGCAATTTGCCTCTGGTAGGGTCACCCAAGATAAACTGGTCCTGGGTGAAGGGCCAGGCTAGGAACAATCCACCAGACTCTCATGACGAATACTAGAACAAGGATTCAGTGTACCCCGCCTGGTATGGGGTTACCAGGGCCCCGCCATGGAGCCAAGCCTATGGGAGGGGCTCCATGGCGAGCATCTGGTGGCCGGGTTTCTGCCCATGGGATGCGGCTGGGCTCAGCCTGAAGGAGCTACATAGGTCCTTCCTCCAGTGGGCTCACCACCTGCAGGAGGGACCATGGTGTTCCAGTGCTATGTGGATCAGGTGGTGGGCAAAGGCAGAGACCTTGGTGGTCTGATTCCCAGCTTCCTAAACTGGCTTTTGGGATGTGGAATGTCACTTCTCTGGTGGGGAAGGACCCTGAACTGGTGCACGAGGTTGAGAGATACCGGTTAGATATAGTTGGGCTCACCTCAACGTACAGCTCTGGTTCTTGAACCAGTCTCCTGGAGAGGGGCTGGAGCTTGGCCTACTCCGGAGTTGACCCGGGCAAGAGGCAGCGAGCAGGGATGGGTATTCTTGTATCCCCCCCAGCTTGCAGCCTCTACGTGGAGTTTGCCCCAGTGGACGAAAGGGTTGTCTCCCTGTGCCTTCGGGTTGGGAAATGTGTCCTAACCATCATTTGTAACTATGCACCAAATGATGGTTCAGAATACCCACCCTTTTTGGAGCCTCTGACTGGGGTGTTGGAGAGTGATCCTCTTGGAGACTCCATTGTCCTACTGGGGGACTTCACACATGGGCAATGGCAGTGAAAACCTGGAGGGGTGTGATTGGGAGGAATGGTCTGCCCGATCTGAACCTGAGTGGTGTTCAGTTATTGGACTTCTGTGCTAACCACAGTTGTCCATAACGAATACTATGTTCAAGCATAAGGGTGTCAATATGTGCACCTGGCACCAGGACACCGTAGATTGCAGGTCAACGATTGATTCTGTTATTGTGTATTCAGACCTGTGACCATATGTCTTGGACACTCAGGAAAAGAGAGAAGCAGAGCTGTCAACTGATCACCACCTGGTGGTGAGTTGGATCCAGTGACAGGTGAGGATGCCATTCAGACCTGGTAGACCCAGATGTATAGTGAGGGTGTGCTGGGAATGTCTGGCTTAGGCCCCTGTCCAGGAAGTCTTCATCTCCCACGTCCAGAAGAACTTTGATCACATTCAGAGGGCGTCTGGAGACATGGAGTCTGAATGGGACATGTTCTCCACCTTCATTGTTGAAGTAGTTGCCCAGAGCTGCGGCCGCAGGGTCTTCGGTGCACCTCATAGTGGCAACCCTTGAACCAAGTGGTGGACACCAGTGCTGAGGGGGGCCATCAAGCGAAGAAGGAGTCCTATTGAGCTTGGTTGGCTTGTGGGACTCCTGAAGCAGCTGAGGTGTACCAGCAGGCCAAGCGGAGTGCAGCTCAGGTGGTTGTTGAAGCAAAAACTCGGGTGTGGGAGGAGTTCAGTGAAGCCATGGAACAAGACTTCAGTCAGCCTTGAAGAGATTCTGACAAACTGTCCGGTGACTCAGAAGGGGGAAACAGTTCCCTGTCCACACTGTGTATGGTGCGGATGGACTGCTGCTAACTTCGACTGGGGATATCGTTGGGTGGTGGAAGGAATACTTCTAGGATCTCCTCAATCCCACTGACATGCCTTCTACAGAGGAAGCAGAGCCTGAAGACAAGGGGGACGACACACCCATCACAGGGGCTGAGGGCCCTGAAGTGGTTAAAAAAACTCTTCGGTGGCTAGGCCCTGGGAATGGACGAGATTCGCTGTGAATACCTCAAGGCTCTGAATGATGTAGGGCTGTCATGGTTGACACGCTTTTGCAACATTGCGTGGAGGATGGGGACAGTGCCTTTGGCATGGCAAACCAGGGTGGTGGTTCTTCTCTTCAACGAGAGGGACTGGAGGGTGTGTTCTAACTTCAGGGGGATCACACTCCTCAGCCTTGCTGGGAAGGTCTATGCCAGAGTACTGGAGAGGAGAGTCTGGCCATTGGTCAAACCTTGAATCAGGAGGAGCAATGTGGTTTTCCTCCAGACCGTGGCACATCGGGCCAACTCTTTACTTTCTCAAGTATCCTCGAGGGTTCATGGGAGTTTGCCCAACCAGTCCGCATGTGTTTTGTGGACGTGGAGAAAGCATTTGACTGCTTCCCTCCTGGTCTCTTGTGAGGGGTACTGCGAGAGTATGGGGTATCGGGCTTGTTGTTACGAGCTATCCGGTTGTAAGAGTTGGTTCGTATTGCCAACACCTGGTCAAATTCATCTCCAGTGAGAGTTGGACACCGCCAAGGCTGCCCTTTGTCACCGATCATTACCTCCGCCAAAGGGGGAGGTTATGTGATCATCGGCGTTGGTTTGTCTGTCTGTCTGTTTGTTTGTCTGTTTTTTTGTTTGTTTGTTAGCAAGATAACTCAAAAAGTTATGGACGGATTTTCATGAAATTTTCAGATTGTCAGAAATGGGGTAACCTACAGATGATTAGATTTTGGTGGTGATCCAGATCACCGTCCACAAGAAAACTGCCATTACGCAAAATGCCATTTTCATGAATAACTACTAAACCACTAATCCTATCATTGTCAATTCAATTGCTTGTCATATGTTTTCACGGTCAAGGAATCTGAAAACGTACACACAAACACTGTATGGGGGGAACTGTGGCGCTAAACCACCATTACGGAAAATGCCATTTTCGTCAATAACTACTGAACCACTAATCCTATCATTGTGAATCCAATTGCTAGTCATATGTTTTCATGGTCAAGGAATCGGAAAACGTGGTGATCCGGATCACCGTCCAGAAGAAAACTGCCATTACGGAAAATGCCATTTTCGTGAATAACTACTGAACCACTAATCCTATCATTGTCAATCCAATTGCTAGTCATATGTTTTCATGGTCAAGGAATCTGAAAATGTACAAACAAACACTGTATGGGGGGAACTGTGGCCGCCATTACGGACAATGCCATTTTCGTGAATAACTACTGAACCACTAATCCTATCATTGTCAATCCAATTGCTAGTCATATGTTTTCATGGTCAAGGAATCTGAAAATGTACAAACAAACACTGTATGGGGGGAACTGTGGCCGCCATTACGGACAATGCCATTTTCGTGAATAACTACTGAACCACTAATCCTATCATTGTCAGTCCAATTGCTAGTCATATGTTTTCGTGGTCAAGGAATCTGAAAACGTACACACAAACACTGTATGGGGGAACTGTGGCCGCCATTACGGAAAATGTCATTTTTGTGAATAACTACTGAACCACTAATCCTATAATTGTCAATCCAATTGCAAGTCATATGTTTTCATGGTCAAGGAATCTGAAAACGTACACACAAACACTGTATGGGGGTAACTGTGGCGCTTGGCGGATGACTGTGGCGCTTGGTGGAGGTCTGCGCTCTCCGAGTGCTTTTCTAGTGTTCATAATTTTTATGGACAAAATATCTAGGCACAGCCAAGGAACGGAGGGTGTCATGTTCAGTGACCACAAGATCTCATCTCTGCTGTTTGCAGATGATGTTGTCCTGTTGGCTTTATCGAGAAATGACCTCCAGGTCTTACTGCAACAGTTTGTTACTGAGTGTGAAGCAGCTGGGATGAGAATTAGCACCTCCAAATCTGAGTCCATGGTCCTCAGCCGGAAAAGGGTGGCTTGTCCTCTCCGGGTTGGGGACAAGCTCCTGTCCCAAGTGGAGGAGTTTAAGTATCTCGGGGTCTTATTTACGAATGAGGGCAGAATGGAGTGAGAGATTGACAGACGGATTGGCGCAATACGGAGCACTAACAAATCTACCTACGGGTACAAATAAAGCAACCTGGAGCAGCATCTGCAGTGATGTGGATGTTGTACCGGTCTCTTGTAGTGAAGAGAGAGCTAAGCTCTAAAGCAAAGCTGTCAATTTACCAGTCAATCTATGTTTCTACCCTCACCTATGGTCATGAGCTTTGGGTAATGACCGAAAGAATGAGATCGTTGATACAAGCGAATGAAATGAGCTTTCATCGCAGAATTGCTGGACTCACCCTTAGAGATAGGGTGAGGAGCTCAGTCATTCGGAAGAGGCTCAGAGTAGAACAACTGCTCCTCCACATCAAAAGGAGCCATCTGAGGTGGTTTGAGCATCTGATCAGGATGCCTCCTGGACGCCTCCCACTTGAGGTGTTTTAGGTATGTCCCACTGGGAGGAGACCCTGGGGCAGACCCAGGACACGCTGGAGAGACTATGTCTCCCAGCTGGCCTGAGAACATCTTGGTATCCTCTCTGAAGAGCTGGAGCAGGTGGCTGGCGAGAGGGAAGTCTGGGCTTCTCTGCTTGAGCTGCTGCCTCACTGACCCGGATCTCTGGAAAAGCGGTAGAAAATGGATGGATAGATGGATGGATGGATGGATGGATGGATGGAACACTGGTATTTGATCTTGGTTTTCTAGGTTGTTGTTTTGGAACATGGTTGACTTAGATTGTCGTCGTCGTTGTCTCCTTGTCTTGTGAGTTAATGGTCTGCACAAGGAGATGTCAGTTCACGGAGGGGCAACGTCGGCTGTGACTACAGAGTCCAATTCTGGAGTGGCAGTCTATCACAGTGGCTGCAGATGTAGGGTGTTGGCAGCAAGGGTCTTTTAACTGCTCTTGCTCTCTGTCGTTCCTGTCTGTCAAGCCACTGCTGTTCCCACAGGGCCTCAGCTCTCTTTAAGCCCATCTGCACTATGTGGCACCAGTTGCTGCGATCATCTGCAGCTGCTTCCCATGAGTCAGGGTTGATCTTAGCTAACTTCCTGTCTCTCTTGCACACATCCTTGTAGCGCAGCATTGAGTGACCAACTGGTTTGGAGCCTGACATGAGCTCAGCGTAGAGGATGTCCTTTGGCAGGAAACTGTCCTCCATGCGCCGAGATGTGACTGAGCCAGCACAGTCGTCTCTGTGCCAACATTGCAAACATGCTCGGGGTGTTCGCACGCTCAAGGACATCCTTGTTGGACACTCTGTCCCACCACAGGATACCTAAGATGCGTCGCAGGCAGTGCAGATGGAAACCGTTGACACAGCATTCCTGTTGGGCGTACTTTGTCCAGGTTTCACTGCTGTAGAGTAGGGTGCTGAGCACACAGGCGCAGTACACCGTCAGCTTTGTGTTTGTGGCCAGCTTGGTGTTCTCCCACACTCTTGACGACAGTCTAGACATGACAGATGCTGCTTTACCAATGCGCTTATTGATCTCGGCTTTGAGGGACAGATTGCTGGAGATAGTAGAGCCAAGGTAAGTGAAATCCTCAACTACTTCCAGGGTGTGGTCACTGATGGTGATGCTTGACACCTCCCTGAAATCATGACCCATCACATCCGTCTTCTTCAGGCTGATGGTTAACCTTTTGACTGCCTTGGTTCATGCACAGGTAGCGCTGTGGAGTGCCTGTGTCACAGTTCTGCGACTGTCAAGTGACGTGGCCTTAAACCATTATTAAAACTCCCCAGCTGTACTAAGTATTGCACCTCTCAAGGTGGCAGACATGTATAACTTACTGCTCTTGCCTTGGAGGACTAGTGGCCCCCATATAACATCCCCCCTTTCCCCCACTTCTGGACACCAGAGAAGAAGAGTTTGTAAACAACTGTTGATCGATCACAAGACGGAGAAGGCATTTGCTCACAAATTTGCCAACTATGATTCTAAAAAGACATTATTTAGCTTATGAAGGTAAATGTCTACATTTTCTTATAACAGAGGGTGGACGAAGCTGCAGCGCCAAGTGACTGGACAGAACAATCGTGCCGGTTCGCGGTCGTCATATGAGATAAATTGCAACGGGAAAAAAGCGAAATTGTGGTGGAATAATCATAACGGTTTCTGGATGTGGGAAAGAAAGCGAAAATGACCAACAGAAGACAAAATAATGACCAGGATGGACGAAAATGGATGAAGTGTGCCGCCTGGCCAGCGGTAAGTGACAAATTTCTTTGTTTGTTTACATTGTAACTGATTTTCTGGTTCATATACTTTAAAGATAAGATAACAAAATGCCCAAAACAACAAACGGTGACAAAAAACAAAACCATCCTTTGTGTAAATATGTCCAAAGTCTGCTTTTGACTGAAAGTTATGTAATTCGATATGGCTGCTGTGGCATTATGCAAATTAGATGCATAAATTTACTCATATCTCAAACTTTGGATCATATTCTACATCTTTCTAATTGACAGTTAGCCATTATCTCTTACCACTTTCAAGTTATAGCTTTGGAAATCTCTGACATCTGAACTGAATATTTTCTTGAAAAAAACCTTGACCACTAGTGGCTGATGGCACAACAGAATGTCATTGGCAGTCAAACGGTTAAGCCAAATTCCCTGCAGGCATGAGCCAGGTGGTCAACGAGCCTCTGCAGTCCTTCTTGCGTATGGGAGGCCAGGGCAGCATTGTCAGCGAAGAGCATTTCACGCAGCAGTAGCTGACACACTTTACTCTTGGCTTTCAGGTGGGACAAATTAAACAGCTTGCTGTCTGATCGAGTGTGGAGGAGCACTCCATCTGAATCGCTGAAGGCGTATGACAGCAGCAGGGAGAAGAAGATGCCAAAGAATGTAGGGGCAAGGACACAGCCCTGTTTCACATCACTGTTGATAGGGAAAGCGGCAGATGATGATCCATCAAACAGCACTGTGTCTTTCATGTCCTCGTGAAACGACGACACCACCTTCAGCAACTTTGACGGGCATCCTATCCTCTCTAGGAGCATGAAGAGGCCCTTCCTACTCATGAGGTCAAACGTCTTTGTCAAGTCGACAAAGACAATGTACAGGGGCTGCTTCTGATCCCTGCACTTCTCCTGCAGCTGACGCAAGGTGAAAATCATGTTGATGGTAGACTGCTGCGCTCTGAAGCCACACTGCGATTCAGGGTAGATCTGTTTGGCAAGTTGCTGCAGTCTCTTCACAGCTTCCCGGGCAACTGCTTTCCCCATTACGCTCAGCAGCAAGATGCCTCTGTAGTTGTTGCAGTCGCTGCGATCTTCCTTGTTCTTGTAGAGGGTGACAGTGTTTGCATCGCGCATATTGTGGGGCACTGCTCCTTCTTCCCAGCACTGACAAAGGAGCTCATGGAGGTGGTCCAGGAGAGTGGACTTAGCACACTGCAGTACTTCTGCTGGGATGCCATCTCCTCCTGGAGCCTTGCCATGGTCAAGGGAGTCGATGGCCGTACTCAGCTCTTTCTTTATTGGTAGTGTGTTGAGCTCCTCCATAACAGGGAGTCTGGGGATGCTGTTGAGTGCTGCCGCTGTCACCACGTTCTCTTTCGAGTAGAGGTCTTGATAATGCTCTGCCCATCGATCCATCTATTTACTGCAATCTATGATGGTCTCACCGATGGATGACTTTAGAGGGGCTGTTTTCCTAGCACTAGGTCCGAGGGCTTTTCTCATGCCTTCGTAGGCTCCTCGTGTGTTTCCGCTGTCCGCAGACTCTTGAATGCTGTGACAAAGCTTCTGCCAGTACTGGTTGGCACAGTATCTAGCGGTTCTCTGAGCATTGTTCTTAGCTGCTCTCAGAGCAGCGAAGTTTTTGGCTGATGGCTCCCTCTTGTAGTTCATCAAGGCATCACGTTTGGCATTATTGACGGGTTGCACCTCTGAAAGACTCGCTTCGTACCAGTCTGGGTTCTGTCGTTCTTTCTTGCCAAATGTGGACAAGGCCGCACTATTGATGGTATCCCTTAGAAAATTCCACCTCTCTTCGCCAATCTTAGCTGCTGATTGGCCCTCAGTGGCCTTCTCAATGGCATCAGCAAACTGAGCACAGAGGCTGAGGTCAGATGTCATTGCAGTGTTAATGTGTGGGAGGCCAGAACGCTTGGAGTGGTGGAACTTCTTTGGCTGGAGACGTACTTTGCTGTGCACCAAAGTATGGTCCGTGTCGCAGTCTGCACTATGGTAGCTACGTGTGGTTAGTACACTCTTTAGCTGGACTTTCCTGGTGATGATTAAGTCCAGCTGGTGCCAGTGATGGGACCTTGAGTGCATCCAGGATACTCGGTGATATGGCTTAGTATTGAAGAACGTGTTACTAATACAGAGCTTGTGGTAGGAGCAAAGTTCCAGTAGTCTCTGTCCGTTCTCGTTCATTCTGCCAACACTGAAGTGTTCAATGCAGTCAGGCCAAGAGTCGTGGTCTCCACCCACCCTGGCGTTGGAAGTCCCCAAGCAGAAACAGTGGCTCAGATCCCAGCAACCTGCCAGTAGCGGTGTCGAGATCTTTGTAAAATTGGTCCTTGACCTCCAAGGCAGAGCAGAGGGCTGGGGCATAGATACTTATGATGTTCCCAAAGCCCGTGGAAGTGAAGTTGCAAGACGAGAATGCGTTCTGTACAGTCAGGTGGCTGGATAGTTGACAGTAGGCTATTCCTCACAGCAAATCCTACGCCATGCAGAGGTATTTCACCTTTGGCTCTGCCCTGCCAGTAGAAGGTGTAGTCCTTCTCATGGAGTGTGCCACTTCCTGTAAGCCTGGTCTCCTGAAGAGTGGTGATGTCCACATCTAGCCTGGAGAGTTCTGTGTCAATGACAGCTCGTTTCCTCAAATCATCGATCTGGTGCAAGTCGTAGACCAGGCCAGGGCACATAGTCCTGATGTTCCAGCTAGCGAGTTGCAGGACTGGTAGTTTTTTCTTTCTCCTTTTGCTTGGTGCAGTGTTACGGTCTGCTTGTTGAGTGATGACTCTAGGCTCCAGGTACCCACTGAAGCAGGCAGACCGTGGCAGGTTGGCACCTTATTGACCAGGGGCGTGCCTGGCTTAGGCCGGGCGGTAGCTGACCACTGGGACACGAAGATCCCTCCCACCATTAGAGGCAACCCGTAGCGTCCTACCCTTCACCAAACAGGTTGGACTTATCACTTGTAACTGCTGCCTGCTGTGTTGCTTCTGCTGCTTTGCAACAACACCAAAGTGGCCTCTCTGGGGCACAGGACTGGGAAAAGTGTACAGAGACTCTGGGCTGCCCAGACTCCGGGCTGCCCAGACTCCGGAGTCCCCCTCTCCGCCTCGCCAGTGTAGTCCAGAGGAATGCAGAGCAATACATCTGGCACCAGATTGGCTGCAGGAGCTGCCAGAAGGAAGTCAATAATGATGTCCACCTGCCTTTGGGGATCCACTCCGGGTTTTCCTTCAGGGTTGACTCCTGAAACCTTTCCTGTAAACGGGTGTGCTGCAAGGCAGCGGAGGTTTGAGATCAGGGTTTTCCTTCCCCTAGGTGAGCTGTCTTCCTAGGCTGTCGAGCCCCACCTACCCGGAGCGACTGGTTTTAAGGGGTTGACTTAGACATGACATAAATTACTAGGGGTGGGGCAAAAGATCGATTTGGCATTGTATTGCAATACTTGGCACTCGTGATGATCCACCAATCCCTAAATGCACATACTGATTTTTTTATTACCTCTGCCAAAGAGGTAATGTAATCAGGGTTGTTTGTCTGTTTGTCTGTACATCTGTTTGTTAGCAGGATTACACAAAAACTACTGGATGGATTTTCATGAAATTTTCACCAGAGGTAGCCCTTGGGCCGAGGATGAAGTCATTAAATTTTGGTGATGATCTGAGAGTGCATACCTCCACCAAGGACCTTGTTTGTATTTGTGCAACAGGATTACACAAAAAGTACTGCATGGATTTGGATGAAATTTTCAACAGATGTGGTCCTTAGCCTATAGAGGAACCCATTACCTTTTGGTGATGATCTGACAATGCATACCTCCATCAAGGCTCTATCTTCTCACAGAGTTTTAGAAAGAATACTCCAAAACTACTTGATGGATTTGGATGAAATTTTTACCAGACGTGGTGCTTGTCCGAGAGAGGAACTCATTACATTTTGGTGATGATCCGAGAATGCATACCTTTGCCAAGGCTCTTATATTCTCACACTGTGTTAGCAACAGTCCTCCAAAACTACTGGATAGACTGCTGCAATTTTCACCAGAACTGTCTCGTGGCCTACACACGAACCCATTACATTTTGGAGGTGATCCATGATAAACGGAAGGAGCCTTGGCAGAGGTATGCACTTTCTGAGTGCTTTTCTTGTTAATTATATATACTGATGTAAATGTTGTAAACACTTGGGTGTTAATCAACCAAGTGAGTTTTCTGTCCGCTCCCTGCCTCTCGTCCAAAGATGCTGGGATAGGCTCCAGCCCCCCTCTCCCTGCGACCCAAAAAGGATTAAGCAGAAGAAGCTGGATGGATGGATAGATGGCGCAAAGTAAGCGTCCATTGTCAGATGATGTCATAGCTTGTCTTGTGAGATTTGCAGCCAGGTGTACAAGTATGCAAGTTACGAGGCAGTTGGATGTGTCGAAAAGTTAATGCAAATGTTGGGCTTTTTTTTTGAATTTTATAACAAAGACGAAATGAAAAACTTCGACATAACAAGCTCAGCCCGCAAGGAGTGTCACACGAAAAAAAACCCCACTCAAAACACACAGACCGGCACGCTCCTCTTGGAATCGTCCAGCAACAGCAGCATTAGCAGGTGACAGCTAAGCTAAAAACACTCCACGAGTGGTGCAGAATCTGAGACAGTCCAGTCAAAACAATGCCCTGAAAACTAACTCTTGACATGCCCCACGTAACAAAGCCACCTCTAAACTCAGAGTGAGCCAAGAAGACAAAAAGAAGACAACATAGTCCACTGCCCTGCCCGTGTGTAGATACCCGTGTCACCACAAAACAAAAGCCTGGAAGCCCTGGAACATAAGACTGCTGGAGCCCAGGCATGTAATCCCCATCTTGCTGCCAGTGAACTGAGAAGTGGAGCCCAAAGCCAAACTAGAAAAGCACTCTGAGCGCATACCTCCACCAAGGTATGCGCTCTCTGACTTGTAATTGGAGTGGTTTGTCTGTCTGTTTGTTAGCAGGATTACGCAAAAACTATTGGATGGATTTTGATGAAATTTTCAGCAGAGATAGCCCTTGGGCCAAGGATGAACTCATTAAATTTTGGTGATTATCTGAGACTGCATACCTCCACCAAGGACTTTGAAGCAGCCGTGGTGAGTTGAAAAGAGCGAAAACTTATTTGAAACAGATAGACATTTGTACTTTGGGGGCACAATTTGACATTGAATAAAGGGGTGGAGTGTGGGTGTTACATGCCTAGCCAAGGCACTATTTGTCTTTTGACTTTGACTTTTTTTTTCCATCTCTCTCCCCTTCCCTTCTGTTTTTTTTTCCCCATAGGTTGATGGCCTAATTGCTCCACACCTGAGAGGACCTAATCAGCTGGTCTATATAAGGAGTCCACTTGAGCTGCTCACTCTCTGTCTCTCTCAGCCTGTGATGACTTCCAGCCCTTCAAGCTGTTGATAAGAGCACTGTTTGTTACATGTGATAGTTTTTGGTGGGAGGTTGTGATTGGGGACATTTAAGTTTGGGGGACCCTGTACACTACCGCATGTAGGTTTTTTCCCTGTTAAAAACTAGGTTATGTGGTTCGTGGCTCCTTTGTAAGTTTTACTCAATATCTTTTTAGTTAAATAGTGAGGATTTTTGTCAGTTTGTTTGGTTTAGAAGAAAATGTAGCACAGGCCCTGTTTTGTTTTTTCATTTCCTTGATTTTGCACAACCACCGGTCCCACCCTCCCCCACCTGGCAGTGGTGGCCTAATGGTTAGGGATGTGGACTGATGAGCAGTCAGTGGTTCAATCCCTGGACCGGCAGGATTAGATCTGGGTAGGACATAACATAGCAGTGTTTGCCCCACCCTTCTTAACTTCACTGTGGTGTCCCTGAGCAAGGTCCTTAACCCCAACTTCTCCAGTGGAGCTGCTCAGTGGCCACAGGTCAATCTGTGGTTGTATTGGGCAGCTTCCTGGTGTGAATGTGTGAATGTGAACAGGGCGTCCTTGAAGAAGAGAGGTTGCTTCTCAATGGAACCACACTTTATAAAGGTTAAATAAAATAAATAAATTTACCACCTCTACACCAATAAATCCCCTTCACCTTTACACTTGACTCTGCTTGGCTATTGTGTTCATGGTCAATTACTATGAGTAGTATGGGCATGTAAAATAAATGACTCGTCTGGGTTAAACACTTCCATACTAACCGTCACTGCAGAGTCACTGTAAATTTGAAGATGAGCTTTAACTTACAAGATTTTATTGACAACCCTTGCCTTTATAAAATCCATTCCTGTCGTAAAGATGATTCACTTTACATTGCTGCTCATTATAATATTCCTGTGCATAAAAATGCTCTTAAAAAGGAAATTAAATGTCATGTTGTGCAGAAGTTATTTGAGCTAGAGGTCCTTGTAGTTTCAAATAACCCTGAAGAACCTGCTGAGACTGACATTTCTCCTGTTCTTTCCACTGAACCTAGCAGGCCTTCCACTCCAGGTGTTCATGATGAGTGTGCCACACCAGCTAAACCAGCTGGAAGCCAGGTCAAGGGCAAGGCTGTTCCAGCAGCTTTACCAAATTTTGACCCTCTTTCTCCAGGTTCAGTTGCAGATGCTAGGCTAAAAGCCCGTCTAGCCCATCTTCAGCTGGAGGCTGAAGAAAAGGATAAGGTCCGTAAGGCTGAGTATGAACTAAGACTACAAGTTTGCAAGCTGGAAATAGAGGCTGAAAACGAAATAAAGTTAAAACAGCTTGAACTTGAAGCTTTAAGAATAACTTCTGGTCACAGACTACGGCTCAAATATGTCAGATTTCTGCACAACCATCTACAGCATCTAAACAGAAGGACTTTAATGTCAGCAAAAACATTGCATTAGTTCCTGCATTTCGAGAGACAGAGGTTGACTCTTATTTTAAAGCATTTGAAAAAATTGCTACTGCACTTGATTGGACCAGGGAGATGTGGCCCATTTTGCTTCAGTGCAAGCTGATAGGGAAAGCACAGGACATTGTGTTTTCCCTCTCTTTGAAAGACAGCTTACATTATGATTTGCTTAAAGAGTCAATTTTACATGCATATGAACTTGTACCGGAAGCATACAGGCAAAAATTTAAGACCCATAAAAATTCACTCACTCAAACTTATATTGAGTTTGCAAGAAAAAAGAAAGCGCTCTTTGATAAATGATGTGCATTGAATAATGTAAACAGTTTTGAGTCACTTCGTCAGCTAACACTGCTTGAGGATTTCAAAAATGCTTTGCCTGAGAGGATGATTATGTCCTTGAATGAACAGAAAGTCACTACACTGCCTCAAGCTACCGTCCTAGCTGATGAGTTTGTTCTAACCCACAAAAATGTGTTTGTATCCTCCTCCCATCCGAGCAGAGCCTCTGTTCCTCCTTCCTCTGGTCCTGCATCTGGACACCCTTCAGCAAGACCAATGGCTTCTCAATTGTCTCCAAGCGGAGATTGTGAGTGTGCCTACTGTCATAAGCCAGGTCATTTTGTTGCTGACTGACATTTGTTAAAACAAAGGCGTTCTCAGCTCTCCTCACCACAGCCAAAAGTAAGTAAGTAAAGTTTATTTATAAAGTGCATTTCACAGACATATAGTCACAAAGCGCTGTACAATAAAATAGAATTAAAAGCAACTTGATAGAGACACCAAAAAGAAAAAAAAAATAAAGAAAACAAATAAAAACACAAGATTAAAAGATTTTTTTTAAAAAAACCAGTGGTGGCCTAGAGGTAGACCATCTGCCCCATAACCGGGAGATCAGGGTTCAAGTCCCGACCGGGTCAATTCAACTTTATTTAAATAGCACCATATCACAACAATAGTCATCTCATAGCACTTTCAAATGTAGGGAAAACCCCACAATTGCAGAGAGACCCCAGCAATCAGGCGATGGTGGAGTGGAAAAACTCCCTTTTAACAGGAAGAAACCTCTAGCAGAACCAGGCTCAGGGAGGGGCAGTCATCTGCTGCGACTGGCTGGGGGGTGAGGGGAGAGCAAACATTAAAGGGGAGAAGCCAAGTACATTATTGGAGGTCCCCCGGCAGTCTAAATCTATTAACAGCAAAACAAAGGGAGGCTTAAGAGACACAAGATCCCTCCCTAATCGTAGGCTATATTGAAGAGGAAGGTTTTTACCCTATTCTTAAAAACAGAGATCGAGTCTGACTCTCGAACCCAGATTGGTAACTGGTTCCACAGGAAAGGAGCTTGATAGCTGAAGGCTCTGCCTCCTATTGTACTTTTGGAGATTCTAGGTATTACAAGTAATCCAGCATTTTGGGAGCGTAGTCCTCTGTTAGGATGATAGGGTAATATCAGATCTTTTATATAAAAGGGGGCCTGATTATTAAGAGCTTTGTAAGTGAGAAGAAGGATTTTAAACTTAATTCTAAACTCTATGGGAAGCCAATGAATGGAGGCCAGAACCGGAGAGATATACTCTCTCTTTCTAGTACCTGTTAAAACTCTTGCAGCAGCATTTTGGATCAACTGAAGACTTTTTAAAGATTTTTTAGGACAACCTGATAATAATGAGTTACAATAATCTAATCTAGAGCTAACAAAAGCATGGATCAGTTTCTCAGCATCACTCAGAGACAAGATGCTCCTAATCTTGGCAATGTAGGAGTCAAGAATTGACAAGACTGGGTGTCTTTCCAGTATTTCTTTAATTCTCTCACATCCTACGTTCCTCTCTCTCAGTCAGAGTAAAAAGAGACAGAACACAGTCACTCACATCCATTTATACACACCTCCAATAATACATCACATACAAAGTCACACACTTCAGTTACATTCTCCCATTTGCATTATAAAACTCTAGAGTCCTTCTGCTCTCCTGTCTGACCCCAGATGGTCAGACACGAGGAATCCTCTCCTTTCTCTCGAGCCGTAGGTGGTCCAGATGCATTGTCCTCTTGAGGTGTGATGTCAATACACATTGCCAGCCTAAAGTCTCTCTAGGCTTAATTCAAGCATGTGAGTCACATACATTCACAATTATGGACGCCACATCACTCCCCCTCCCACGCGAAAGACTGGACATACACCTACAGCGTCATCCCCCCCCCGCAGAATCTTACAGCACAATCCAACAGTCTGATCAAAACCCACATCACTCTGCCTGTCGTCTAGGTTTCAATCTTCTCCCGAATCTGCTGTACGCAGGTCTCACAGCCTGTGCCGGGCCGTCCTGCTGTGGATCTGTGGAATGAGGGGAAGAAGGGTTAATTGCCCCTTGCGGGGGGTCCGGGGCCCGTCCCCTGGGAGGCCTGCCGCGTCGAGGCGCGCCCGCCGGCCGTACAGACTCGTTATACAACACAAAAGCAGGTTTTAGTCTATCAATACTGATCGTCTCCCTCCTGCCCCCCAAATCTAGCACAAAATATTTCTCCCCGGTCTCCAGCACTCAAAATGGACCGTCGTAAGGTGGGCGGAGGCTGTGACGCTGAGCGTCATGTCTGACAAAAACAAACTCTGCTTTTTGTAAAGCTTTGGGCACGAACACACGCGGAAAAATGTGATGAGCGAGGCCCGGGAGCATTTCCGCTTCCGTGTTACTCAGAGGTCCCCGGACCGGGGGTGGGGGGGGGGCCCTGGTGCCGTATGGTCTGGCAAGAACTCGCCGGGCAGCCTGAGAGGTTGCGCTAAAACTAACTCTGCTGGTGAGGCATCTAGGTCCTCTTTGGGTGCCGAACGCAACCCTAATAAAACCCATGGTAGTTTGTTTACCCAATCTGTGTCCGTTAGCGACGCTCTGAGGGCTGCCTTCAAAGACCTGTGAAACCGCTCGCATAAACCTTTGGCCTGGGGATGATAAGCGGTAGTGCGATGTACTGCCGCTCCTAAGCCGCTGGCCACTGCTGACCACAGTTCTGACGCAAATTGAGGTCCCCTATCGGACGTAATATCTGACTGAACCCCAAAACGTGCTACCCAGGCTGTTAAAAAGGCGCGAGCCACCTCTGCCGCTGTGGTCGATGTTAAAGGGACCACTTCCGGCCAACGTGTGGTCCGATCCACCATCGTCAAGAGATGTGTGAACCCTTGAGATGGCGGTAGGGGGCCCACGAGGTCCATGTGCACATGATCGAACCTCCTAGCCGGAATGTGAAACGGTTCTAAGGGTGCTTTGGTGTGCCTGTGGATTTTGGCCCGCTGGCAAGCCATGCAGGCTTTAGCCCACTCCTTCACGTGCTTGCGCAGGCTCGGCCAAACAAACTTCTCCGCTACCATTTTCACCGAAGCGCGTACTCCCGGGTGTGCTAGGGAGTGCACGACGTCGAAAACGTGACGGCGCCACGTGGCCGGTACCACCGGATGCGGTCGCCCAGTGGAGACATCGCAGATTAGAGGGGGTGAACCAGCTTGTAAAGTTTTTCGCTCCAGCCTTAACCCTGTTGGTCCAGACAGGAGCGCGCGCACATCCGCGTCTTTGCTCTGCTCCGCTGCCATGGCTGCATAATCTATTCCCACGTGGACCGGAGCCGCTTGCGCGTCCGTGCTGTTACCGCACTCTGGGTAAGCGGCCGCGCACCCCTGCTCCGCGCGGACGGGTGCTGTTACCGCGCGTGACAGACAGTCTGCCACTACATTGAGTATACCGGTCACATGCTGAATATCGGTGGTAAATTCCGAAATTGCGGCCAGCTGTCTCTGCTGCTGCCCTGACCATGGTTCTGAAGTTTTGGACATCGCAAAAGTGAGCGGTTTGTGGTCGACAAACGCGGTGAAACGCCACCCTTCCAGCCAGAACTGGAAATGGCGAATGGCTAAGTGGAGCGCCAGGAGTTCCCTGTCAAATGCGCTGTATTTCCGCTCGGGCTCGCGCAAGGACCTGCTGAAAAAAGCGAGAGGTTGCCAAACTCCGGCGACCTGCTGCTCTACCACGGCCCCTATCGCTACCTCTGACGCGTCTGTGGTTAGCGCTATGCGAGCTGCTGGGTCTGGGTGCGCCAGCAGTGCTGCGTCCGCGAGTGCTTTTTTTACCGCTGTGAACGCGCGCTCCCGCTCCGGGGACCATTCGATCACATTGGCAGGCTTCTGTTTTTTAAGCGTGGTGTACAGCGGTTGCATGAGTTGCGCTGCGTGGGGTATGAAACGGTTATAAAAATTCACCATCCCCAAAAATTCCTGCAACGCTTTCACTGTCTGTGGCTGGGGAAACTCAGCCACCGCGCGCACTTTTGCCGGCAGAGGAACTGCTCCCTCTGGTGAGACACGGTGCCCCAGAAAATCAATTTGCGCTGCGCAAAACTGGCACTTGGCCGGGTTGATTATCAACCCGTGTGCTTCCAACTTTTGAAAAACTGTAGTGAGGTGTTTTTCGTGTTCCTCCTCTGAGGCGCTGGCTACTAAAATATCGTCCAAGTAGACAAAAACAAACGGAAGGTCGCACAGCACTGCGTCCATCATCCGTTGAAAGGTTTGCGCGGCGCCTTTAAGGCCAAAAGGCATGCGTAAAAACTCAAAAAGTCTGAACGGGGTTATTACCGCTGTTTTGGGAATATCCTCTGGTCGAACCGGGACCTGATGATAACTGCGGACCAGGTCTATTTTAGAAAAAAATGCGCGCTTTTGCCAGGTGCACTGAAAAATCCTGGATATGTGGAATCGGGTAGCGATCCTGAGCTGTGGCATTGTTTAACCTGCGATAATCACCGCAAGGTCTCCACGAGCCGTCAGCCTTAGGCACCATATGCAGGGGGGAAGCCCAAGCGGACTTCGAGCGGCGAATTATGCCCAACCTTTCCAGGTTGGCGAACTCCTCCTGTGCCACGGAGAGCTTAGCTGCATCCAAACGCCGAGCTTTAGCAAAAACTGGTGGGCCACTCGTGGTTATGAAGTGCTCCACCCTGTGTTTTGCCACCTTAGCTGAAAAAGTGGGAACTGTGAGTGCTGGAAACTGGTGTAGGAGAGTGTGAAACTTATCACCTGCTGCGGCGACGTTGGTCTGTACTGGCGGCGGGCACACCCGAGCTGCACAAGGGATAGAACAGAAAGAGAGTGCATTTACTAGGCGTTTGTTGGCCAGATCAACTAACAAACCATGTGAACACAGAAAATCAGCACCTAACATATTGAAGCTCACTACCGCTACGATGAAGTTCCACTCGTAAGCGCGGCCGTGGAAGGACAGAGACAAGGTTCTCTCTCTGTAAGTCTTGATGCTGGAGCCGTTGGCCGCTGTTGCTCCGTCTCCGCAGGGTCCAGCCACCCGATCTGCATAAGTTGCAGTGATGAAGCTCCTCTGGGCTCCGGTGTCCACGAGGAATTGCCGCCCGGAACCCGCGTCTGTCAAATAAAGCAGCTTGTTCCGTTCGCCGAGAGTGGAAGCTGCTAACGACTCCCGGCCCGGCCGTTTCCCCGCTTTTTGAAACTGCCCGGCGGGATGCATCTGTGCGCCTTCTCGGCGAAGCGTCGGTGGTAATAGCAGAGGCTGTCATCTCCCCTGGCTCGGGATCTCGCCGCCGCCGTCGTCGCTGGGGTGGGCTCTGCTGCCTCTGGCTCCACACTGCCCCCAGCCGCCGCGCCGAGGTCTGCCGCTGCCACGGAGGTCTCTTGCTCGTTGCAGGCGTTGAGGAGCCGCTCCGCCTCCTGGGCCAGCTCGCGGAAGTCCTGCTGGTTCACACATCGTCTGCTGGACAGGGGACCTCTCGTGTGCGCTGGGAGGGTCCTCAGGAAAATATGCTTGAAGAGGAACGCGTCGTTGTCCGTCCCAATCATCTGTAGCATGTCCTCCATGAGGACAGTCGGCCTGCGTCCACCTCTGTCGCGCAGGTCCAGCAGCTGCCTGGCCCTTGCCTCGGGCGATGGCACGAAGCTCCTGATGAGGGTGGCTTTCAGCGCTTCGTATTTGCCAGCAGCGGGTGGCTGCTGCACCAGGCTCCGCACACACCGAGCTGTGCGGCTGTCAAGTCTCGTGATGACATTATGAAACTTAATGTCGTCCGCTGATACTCCCCCGAGTAGAAAACGCGACTCCACGTGCTGGAACCATGAGTGCGGGTCATCGTGCCAAAACTCGGGGAGCTTAATCAGGCTTGCGCCCCTGCGGGCAATTCCCGGTGAATCCGGGTCTGAGCGGCTGTCTCCCGGTTCTTCCATGTCGATCACGTCGGGGTCACCAGTGTAGGAGTCAAGAATTGACAAGACTGGTTGTCTTTCCAGTATTTCCTTAATTCTCTCACATCCTACGTTCCTCTCTCTCAGTCAGAGTAAAAAGAGACAGAACGCAGTCACTCACATCCATTTATACACACCTCCAATAATACATCACATACAAAGTCACACACTTCAGTTACATTCTCCCATTTGCATTATAAAACTCTAGAGTCCTTCTGCTCTCCTGTCTGACCCCAGATGGTCAGACGCGAGGAATCCTCTCCTTTCTCTCGAGCCGTAGGTGGTCCAGACGCATTGTCCTCTTGAGGTGTGATGTCAATACACATTGCCAGCCTAAAGTCTCTCTAGGCTGAATTCAAGCATGTGAGTCACATACATTCACAATTATGGACGCCACAGCAATATTACACAGATGATAGAAGACAGTCTTAGAAACAAATTTAATATGTGAATTAAAAAACAGATCTTGATCAAAAATAACTCCAAGGTTCCTCACAGAACTATTCAGAGAAAGATTAGCCACATCCAAATTAAGAGTTTGATTTGGAAAGGTATTTATTTCTAAGGTTTTTTGGACCGACAAGAATGACTTCAGTCTTATCTGGGTTTAATAGCAGAAAATTACAAGTCATCCAAGCTTTGATTTCCTTAAGACAGGCATCTAACTTGGCTAATTGATTACTATCATCAGGCTTCATTGAAAGGTATAATTGTGTGTCATCTGCGTAACAATGAAAATGTATACAGTGCTTTCTAATGATGTTGCCTAACGGAAGCATATATAAACTAAAAAGAGTAGGGCCTAACACAGATCCCTGCGGAACTCCATGACTGAGCTTAGAGTTGGAAGAAAACTCATTATTGATATGAACAAACTGAAGCCTGTCAGACAAACAAGATCTAAACCACTGCAGCAAAGTTCCATTTAGTCCAACATAGTGTTCTAATCTATCAAGTAGAATATCATGGTCGATAGTATCAAAGGCTGCACTATGATCTAAAAGGACAAGTACAGAGATGACTCTATTATCAGATGCGATAAGGAGGTCATTTCTGACCTTCACTAAGGCTGTTTCAGTACTATGATGAATTCTGAACCCAGATTGAAACTCTTCAAATAAACCATTTCCCTGCAAGTGGCCAAATAATTGCGTAGAAACAACTCTTTCTAAGATTTTTGAAATGAAAGGCAGATTAGAGATTGGTCGATAGCTAAAACTCCTGGATCGAGCATTGGCTTTTTGAGTAAGGGTTTAATTACAGCAATTTTAAAAGCCTGCGGTACATGACCTCAAGTTAAAGAAGAATTGATTATTTGAAGAATACAGCTACCAATAAATGGGAAAACTTTTTTAAATAAACTGGTAGGAACAGGGTCTAAAAGACAAGTTGAAGGCTTGGATGAGGAGATTATTTTATCTAACTCTAAAAGGTCAATTGGAGTAAACTTATCCAAACAGATATTAACTGAAGGAGTTGTAGTAGTTGCTGTACTTAAGTTTACGGTGGGAAGAATCTGACTGATTTTATCTCTAATAGATAGAATTTTATGATTGGAAAAGTTCAAAAAGTCCTGACTAGTAAGCTCTAGGGGGATGCGAGGATTGATAGTCCTGACTCTTTGTCAGCCTGGCTACAGTGTTGAAAAGAAACCTGGGATTATTCTTATTCTCTTCTATTAATGCAGAGTAATAACTTGTTCTAGCTTTTCTAAGAGATTTTTTATAAATTAGGAGATGATTTCTCCACGCTAAATAGATTTCATCTAAATTAGTGGAACGCCATTTTCTTTCTAATTGACGAGTCTTCTGTTTTAAGCTACGAGTTTCTGTGTTAAACCAAGGGGTTAGAAATCTCTGATTAGACTATTTCTTTTTTTTAAAGGGGCCATCAAGTCTAGAGTCTGATGCAGAAAGGCTGTAACACTATCTACCATGCTATCAATTATGGAAGGAGCAAGCTCTCCGTCTTTTATTTCCATTGTGTTGACCTATGGTATAGAGGAGACAATCTGCAAAAAATTGGTAACAACATCATCTGAAAGACATCTGCTGTAGTAGTTTTTTTCTTTAGGAGTCAAATAATCAGAAATAGTGAAATCAAAGGTTATGAGACAATGGTCTGACAGTACAGGGTTATGAGGAGACACTACCAGATTTTCTATTTCTATACCATAAGTCAGAACAAGGTCCAATGTGTGGTGGAGATAATAGGTAGAATTTTCTACTTTCTGGGAAAACCCCATCGAGTCTAATACTGAATTGAATGCCTTATTAAGACAGTCACTATCTATGTCACCATGTATATTAAAATCCCCTACTATAATTATTCAGTGTGATTTCAGCACTAAATCAGCTAAAAATTTGGCAAATTCGGATAAAAACTCTGAGTAGGCTGAGGGAAGACGGTAAACTATGGCAAAGAAAATTGGGCTTAAGCTAAGATTGCTAACATGCCCCATACTGAGGACCAGGCCCTCCAATGAATTAAAACATGATTTTTGCTTTACATTAACTAGTAATTTAGAATGGTAAATTGCCGCTACTCCACCTCCACAACCAGAACTTCTAGGATTATGATAGTTTAGATAACCAGAGGGAGTTGATTCATTTAAACCAACATAATCATCTTGGCCTAGCCAAGTCTCTGTAAGGGATATTAAATCAATCTGATGATCAATTAATAGATCATGAACTAGTAGAGACTTGGGAGTTAGAGACCTAATATTTAACAAACCACATTTAATTTTTAAATTATGAGGAGGAAGAGAGGCCAAATCATTAAATTTAGAGACTTGATGTTTAATTTGAGTTTTACCAACTTTTTGGTTAATCACTTTGGGATGTTTATACACGCTGAAGCTGGGCTGCATGGTGGCGCAGTGGTTAGAACTGTGGCAGCACAGTTTTACCCTCGGTCGGGGGATCGCGGGGACCGTGAGATCGTGGGTTCGATCCCTGCCCCCGGCCAACAGTGATCTGTGTGGAGTTTGCATGTTCTCCCCGTGTTTGCGTGGGTTTACTCCGGGATTTCTCCGGTTTCCTCCCACATGCCAAAAACATGCAGGTTAGGGAGTTAAGGGGCACTTGGCGCACGCAGCGAACGGCAGCTGGTGGTTTGTCACCAGACTGCAAAACAAATCTACCTACGGGTACAAAATAAGTAATAAAAAAAAATAATTATATTTTTATTAACTTTGGGGGAGTAGACAAAAGTTCTCTGAGGGGGAAGACAGGGGCAAAGTTGAGGGGTGGCGGATGAGGAAGAGCTGCAGAAAGGCGTGCAATTATCAAGTTCTGTTGTATTTGTCTTGGGTTATAATATTTTGGGTAACGGGAGACAGACACAATCTCTACGGGGTTATACATTGAAGACTGATCTAAACAGTGAGAATTATTTGGATTAATAGGATTAATATGAGAAGTGGAAACAAAGAAGGGCTGGTTAGCAGACTCAGGAACTTCGGGGTGAGTAAACACACCAAATTTCAGTCACTGTATTAAAAAACGCTGAATGGAATAGAACAGATTGTCCCTTAAAACACGTGTACCAAGTCTATTTGGATGGATGCCATCTGGTCTCATAAATGATGGGCGGTTCCAAAACAGGTTGAAATTGTTTACAAAACCAATGTTAAAAGTAGGACATGTAGAACACAACCAGTTATTAAGGCTGAGAGTTCTGCTAAAATAATTGTAACCTCGTCTGAAAGGTGCCAATGGCCCAGAAATAAACACACATCTGCCATAGTTCATAAGAGTGGACAGAAGGCTCCTGAAGTCACTCTTTAAGATCTCCGACACTTCAGCTGGGATGTTGTTGCATCCAACATGTACAGTGACATTTTTAGCATGGGGGAATTCATTTAATAGGTCAGGGGTAAGAGCCTCAATGTCTGACACTTTAGCCCCAGGAAAAAATTTAGTGACACAGTACCTGCTTCTGACGTTCCTCATAATCAAATCACCAATTACCATCATCACCTGGGGGGGCCTTGCCGGTGGTTTCTGAAATGGTGGATAATTTTGCCGATGTTGTTGTGATGGCGGGGTGATGCACGTTCTTCTTTTTGAAGCCAGTGTATAGTTTGGCACACCGAAAGTAGTTTTAATCTGGGGCTTGCAGGTTTGGGCCACTGCTGAAGGAGGAGGAGGAGGAGGGACGGCCAAGGGAGGATGATTGACATCCAGGTGGGGAAAATCTTCCAGGGAAAGGATGTCGAATCTGTTTTCCAGTAACAGGGGAAGAGAAGAGAAGCGGCCATGTCTGGTCAATCACTGATGTTTGCTAATTGGTCCAACCAAGGTGCAGGGCGCACATTGAGGGTGTGAAAAACCACCCAGGGCTTTGGGTTTAGCTCTGAGCTGAAGCCATTGTTTATTGCTGGGGTCCTGGACAGCTTAGGAGACCGGAGCAGGGTTGGAAGTGGATGGCGATGTGCTAAATTCACCGTGGTAAGTAGCCGTCTCTGCCAGCTGCGAGTCGGTTGCCGGGGCCGATGTCCGCCCGAGGATTATAGTATCTAGGTGGTCTTCAGCCTCCTGAATCTTATAGAGGTCGGAAAGTCTCACTTCCAACTCAGAAACCTTCTTAAGGAGGGACACACAGCTGACACACGTCGGGGATGGAGTCATGACGTTCCAGGCGAGAAGTGGATAGCTAGCTAGCCAAAAACAGCTAAAAACAGGTTAGCCTAGCCTGGTGAAACAGCCCTGCCCGGGGTCTGATTCACCTGTGTGCCTGATTGGGCTTTCTGCTAGGCCAACACTAAGCTAACACTAAGTAAAAAGCTAATATCAGTAAAAAGAGATAAAAAGTTAAAAACGAAGTTAATAAAAACAAAACAAAAGCGGACAAGATAATGCTTTGACGCGACGTGACGTTTACAGACGCCAGCACAAGTTCATTATTTATATCTGGAAAATGTCCCTGTCTCATCTTGTGCTCTGTATGTTCGTTGTCATGGTTGTCCAGGTCTCTGTCATAAGCATTGTCCGAGTTCTTTAGTTATTTTATATGGTCTTTGGGTCATGCCAAAGACCATATAAAAATGGAACTTCCTGTCATCCAGCTTGGTGCTCAGCAAAAATGGAACGGAGGAGGGAAATGTTGGTTACCCAGCCACAGGGGGTGCACAAGCCAGTGTACTCATTGTGCCGGTCCCAAGCCTGGATAAAATGGGTAGGGTTGCGTCAGGAAGGGCATCCGGCATAAAATAAAACTCAGCTCCAACCTATACTCTATATGGATATGGCAGATATATCGTTGTCTGCTACAGCGACCCCACCAGAATGTGGGAATAGCTAGTAGAAGAAGAAGAATTAAAAGATTTAAAAAATATAGAAGCAGTTGAATTGAAATTCAATGGAAAGCCTTGCTAAAAAAGTTTTCAGCTGTTTTTCAAAAGAATCCACAGAGTTGGCTGAATGTAGCTTGAGTGGGAGATTATTCCAACGCCTCGGAACTACAGATTGAAAGGCTCTGTCCTCCCTGGACTTGAGCCTCATACAAGGGACAACTAACAGGTCCTGGGCTTCAGATCTCAGAGTGCGAGCAAGAATATGTTTGAGAAGGAGCTCAGACACTGTAAATACGATGGGGCTTGTCCATGTAGTGCTCTATATGCAAGTCTAAGAACTTTAAAATGAATTCTAAACTCCACTGGTTATCAGTGTAATGTATATAATATGGGGGTAATATGATCTCGTTTTCTAGAATGTGTAAGTAGTCTGGCTGCAGCATTTTTTATATACTGACGACGAGAAAGAGAAGATTTTTCTAAACTAGTAAACAAAGCACTGCAATAATCTAGTCGTGAAGACACAAATGCATGGATTATTTTTTAAAGATCACTTGAAGAAACAATGGCTCTCAATTTGGAAATGTTCCTTAAATGAAAAAAGCATGAACATGAAATAGAATTTACATGCAAATTAAAACCAAGGGAGGATTCAAACACAACATCCAAATTTTTAACACTGGACTTAGGAGATGAGCAAAAAGAAGAAAGTGTCTGATTATTGGATGAAGATCAAAAGGGGCTACAATCATGGTCTCAGTTTTATTGGAATTTAAGATGAGGTAGTTGTTGGAGAGCCAGTCATTGATCTGGGTTAGACAGTTAAACCAGGGTGGAGAGTCTGTCAAGCTGGTGAGGTTTAAAAGACATGCATAACTGGATGTCATCCGAATATAAATGATAAGAAATATCATTAAAGATTGAATAATACGTGCTAAAGGAATTACAAAAAAGGAAAATAATGGCCAGAGGATTGAACCTTGCGGAATCCCACACGTCAGAGAGGCTGTGGAAAAATAAAACTCACCCACCCTTAGAGAAAAAATCCTCTCAGAATGATATTGTAACAAGCAGTGGGTTTCAGGCAATAATGAGGCATCTTATTGCTCAGTCAGCTTTTTATCTTACGCACACTTGAACACGCCATAGTGGCCAAGGTCATTAAACACACCCACACTTTCAGTGATGGTTTTCCCAACATGGGAATTATGGGAGTTGTTGGTGGTTTTCCCACCAACAACTCCCATAATCTTCCAGTCCCGGCCTCATTTAACCACTCCCCCTCCAGCCAGTCAATCACGTCCAAGAGGATGCCACATTACCCCCACCTAAGAGGATTAGCTGTCCCCAGCAATCCATGCATCTGCAACAAAGTCCCGTAGATGTTGGGAGAGACGGCTTTGTCTCCGAACTCCGTCTTGTGGTCTCCCGCAAGCTAAGTGGGGTGGTGATGATGGTATCTGTGGCTCCTTCTCCTCAGACGGCCCCATAGCTGAAGCTTGTGGCTGGGAGGGTGCCAAGCGGTCCCAGTGGAGCACCACCACCTGGTTCCTTTGGCACAGTCACACTTTGTAGACCACATCGGGTCATTTTTCCAAAACAACGCAGGGTCCTATCCAGTGGCTGGTGAGCCAAGGCGGCTCAGGTGCTGAGTTGGTTGGTTGGGGATTTGAAAAGTCCCAGGCGGTAGCTTTCCCTCGATGCCACCCTCTCTTAGTTTAACGGAGATGTCAGCGGTGGAACCCTGGGGGCTGGAGCTGGGCAGTTGCGGGCCATGTGGTTGGGAACCCCACACCGGTAGCAGCTATCAGCATCCCTTTTCCTGGGGCGGCGGTGTGGCAATGCAGCCGGGAGTGCCTGGCGAGCTGCTTCATACTCCTCACCTTCGTTCTAGTCAGTCTGGTTCACCCGGTGCCCATAGTGATGGCGAAGTCCCTCAGAGCATAACACATGTTCAACCCTCTCTGCTTCTTTCAAGGCCATTTCCAAGGTGGTGGGAGCCAGGAGACATAGGTGCTCACGGAGATGTTCAGGCTGAAGTCCTCGGATGAAAGACTGGGTAGCGAGCTCCTCCTGGACCTCTTTTGTGAACCCAGGGTGTGCTTGGTGGGTGTATGTACACAGATCAGCCACGCATGCTCTAAGACTCTCTCCAGCACATCTCTGCCGCTTGACGAGTTGGTCTCTGACGTCGTCAGCATAGACCTGGTGACCAAAGCGCTGCTGGATGGCTGTCTTTAATGACGCCCACTCTTGGAGTTCAGACGGCTGCAGATCTGTGAGTACTTGCTGAGCTCCGCCCTTGAGGGAGAGGGCAACATTGCATGCTGTCTCTTCGGGGGACCACACATTAAGCCATGCTGCCAGATAGACCTGCGTCAGGTAGGTGTCTGCTGGCTCTTCTCCATTGTAGCGAGGAAGCTTCACTGCAGGTTTCTGTGGGTTCTCGTAGAGCTGCGCAGGTCTCTCTCTCACCACACCTCTGTCTGCACTGGGCAGGCCAATAGCCAGTGCTAGGGATGGGTCTCAGTGCCAAGGCTCTGCCAGCCGCTCCACCCGCCGCGCCGTGTGCCTCATCAGCTTTTCTGGCCACCGTTCTGTATGCTGCTCACATGGCTTAGGATGGTTGGCTTCTCTGTCGATCCCTGCCCACGGTTGCAGCGGAATCACCGGCTTGTAGTTCCACTGTTGGTGTTCCCCACCCTGCCTTGAAAAAGGCAGAAAGTGGGGTTTGCTTGCTCTGCCTGGTCTGCTCTGCCTTGAAAAAGGCAGAAAGCCTTTTTCAGCACTTTCTCCATCTGGTAGGTTGCTCTTGTTCTGACGACGGCATTCACCATGGAGCCCTGCTGCAGTGATCTTATTTTTGGTTAGCGTCCATGCTGGCAATGAGACTGTCAATCTCCTGCTGATTTGCCATTCTTTTGAAATCCCCCTTCTGACACCAATGTAACGAGCAGTGGGTTTCAGGCAATAAATAGGCGTCTTATTGCTCAGTCAGCTTTTTATTTTACACACACACTTAAGCATGCCACAGTGGCCAAGGTCATTAATCACACCCACACTTTCAGTGATGGTTTCCCCATCAACTTCCATAATCCTCCAGTCCCGGCCCCATTTAGCCACTCCCCCTCCGGCCGGCCAATCACATCCCAGAAAGTGGCCAGGACGACACAATATGAATAAAACCAATCTAATGCAGAACCAGATTCAGTGGTGTGAAAAAGTGTTTGCCATATTCTTGATATCTCATTTTTTTGTATGTTAGTCACACTTAAATGTTTCAGATCTGTCATGGATGGCCCTCACGAGCCATCAATAAGATGCCATATATCAGCCGGTGAGTTTGTACAGTTTATTGAAGGAAAGGATAACGACAAAATAACGAGCCACGGGGGGCTAAAACACACTATAACGATAACTCAGGCTATGGCAAGGAAGAACAGATTCATAATGAAACACACGTACAATAATGGACGAAGATGAAGGATTGTTCCCGTCTGACCAGGGGAAGCTTGACGAGGAATGCTCGACGATGTCAGACGAGGGGTTGTCCGACGAGACTGCAGCAACGTTTTGCCCTCAGCTGCTCCCTTAAATAGGGCTCAGGATGGAACAGCTGACGAGGCCATCGTTAACGCAGCTCAGCTGTCACAGCCTCAGCTCTGACAGCCGGAAGCCCCTTCGAGCATTGTCACAATAAAAGCTCGGAGAGCCATAGGGAACACACACACACCAGATGGGAGGAAAATACTGCATGGCCCGAGCGCGGACGAAATCGGCACTCAAACCACGACAGTACTCCCCCCCGAGTGGTGAACTCCTGGCGCCGTATTACACCCCAGCCCCCCCACCCCACCCACGGTGGGAGGATAGGGGGAAGGCCTGGAGGGTGAGACCCAGAAAAGAAAAAAAACACCAAGACGAGGAACTGGAATGGAGAGTGACAAGGAGAGCACAGAAAATAAACACGAAGCAATTACAGAGCATGGGAAAAAAAGAAAAAAACACAATACTCCATAATGCACGGATGGCACAACAGACAGGACAAAAAATGCAAATAACAGAAGAAAGTCTATAACCAAAATACACAGGCCCATAAGACACGATGTGGCAGTCAGAAATCATCCCTCAGACAGAGGACGGGGGAGAGAAAAAAAAGGCACGCTAAACAGCGGTGAATACATAGACCAAAATAGAGCAAATGACAATACACCACAGCAACCTTTATATTTTAGTGGAAATAAGAAACACACGGGGATGACGGCAGGCAGAGTCCTATGAGACACGAACAGTTCTGGTGGTCCACCTGCGTCCAACATCCAGATAGCTGGCCGGGGAAAAAGGAAGAGTTCGGGCGGCCTACCCCAGTCCCAGGCCCGGAGAAACAGGACCTCTGGGGGCCAGACCAGGTCACCAACCAGACAGTCTAGTTGGTCGGGTGGCTGATGCAGAACGCCAAACGGACGAGGCAGTCCTCCAGGCGGCAGACCCGCATCGCTCAGCCACCAGGACCGCAGGGGAGAAAACGACAATGGCTTCCCTGTAGAGGGGGATAGCGAGGGAGAGCCGAGCCGAATATGGGGAACCCCAACAGCACCCGGTGGAGAAGGCTTGGGGGAAGGATAACGGACCAGTCCAGCATCAGACGGCAGAGGATCTGCTGGTCCCTCACCGACCTCGAACCAAACCAGTGCTGCGCCCCTGCTGGACCCCGATTGGGTCAGCACTGCACCCACGACGGACCCCGATTGGGTCAATGCCGCACCCGCGATGGACCCGACTGGGTCGGCGCAGCACCAGGGACGGCCTCCAAACCCGAACCCGGAACCTCCAGCACAGCGACCAGGATTGACTCCGCACCGGTGACCCTGGGAGAAGGCTCAGGAGAAGATGAAGAACCGGGATCAGGATCACTGGTAGCGACAGAGCCAGGTGAGACGAGCTCGGATGCAACGGATGGCTGCACCTGGATCGTCTCCCCGAGAGACAGGCAAAAATGCTCTAGAATAGATAGAAGGAAGACAAAATAGAGCACTTGCCTGCACTCGAGTTCTGTCGCCGTCCAGGACTTCGACGATCTGAGTTCAGAAGGCAGAAGGACGTCCTCTGGCTCCCACTCGGCTACGGTGGGCCCTGCAGCCAGCATGATGGTCTCCACAGTCTGAGGACCCTCCAACGCTGACGTCCACGCCAACGACCCGCACGGCGCAGTGGCAGGGGATCCTCGACCCGCTGGATTGAACTGCTCATCGATGGAGACCCGGGGACATTTCGACGTCAGCGCAGGCTCCACACTGCAGTCCGCTCTCCTCCTCTGCCCGTGACGTGGCTGCAGGGCTGGAACTAGGCTCTCCAGGACCGCAGGCCCCCTCCCCGTCCAGCGACGTAGGCCTGGCGTCATGGAACGCTCAGTGGAGGGAGACACAGAGGCAGCAGGTTCAACGTTAGAGGCTACAGCAAGTGGTGGGAGCTCGGGGGACTGCGAACCCCAAACTCCACCCCCAGGAGTCAGACAAGGCAAATCACAAAAACGAGAAGAATGAAATTACACTTGCCTGTTCCCATGAGGGCTGATGGTGCCTGCTGTAGCGGGCGGAGTTCTTCCCTTTCCCCTCCGGATGGTGACGGCAGGGCCCTCGGGAAGACGAGGAGGAGCCGCTCGCGATGGATCGAAGATGGGCCTCGCCAAAGCAGGACTCATGGCACTCACAGCAGCCGGGGATGACGTCGAGGAGGAGGGGGTGACAGCCGATGTGATCCGGGCACGAGGTGCTGATGGGACAGCAGAGACAGATGACCCAGGGTAGCAGCTGCGGGAATTTACTCCTGATGTGACGCAGAGGAAGCAGCTGACTGGGAGGCAGAGTTCCTCCGACGACCCGGAACTGGATCTGGACGGGATTCTCGCTGAGGCTTATTTGGGGCATGGCGACGATGTTTACTGGCTGATGGTGGGGCGGAGATGGGACCAGGAACACATGGCGCCTGGGCTGGACGGGTGACAGGAGCAGAATTCCGAGGCGAGGAGCGGGGATGCCTCTCCGTCGGCCTCCTGCCGGGGTTCCCCTTCAGTCCGTGGATCTCCACCCCTTGTCGGGAACGCCGTACTCGGGGGAGAAGGAGAGGGTTCCTTGGCCGCCTTTTCGATCAACTCACATTGTGCCACAATCCATGTCACCCTCTCCTTTCCTTCCGGAAAAGAGGTGAGGTGAAATTTTAATAAAGTCCTCTGGGCGAGAAACAGGTAGTAGGTAGTAGACGGGCCTTGGCCAGGTAGCCATCTATCTCCTGCAACCACTCTGGGCAAAACCCACGCTCGAGGGCGGACATACTTATACCAACAAGCCCTAGCGAAGGAAAAAAACCTCCAGCCTACGGCAAACTCATGGCGACAGGCGTCTCAGTCTGACTGCAGTCTACTGTCATGGATGGCCCTCATGAGCCATCAATAAGATGCCACATATCAGCCGGTGAGTTTGCACAGTTTATTAAAGGAAAGGATAACGATAAAATAACGAGCCATGGGGAGCTAAAACACACTATACACTGCCATAGCCTGAGTTATCAGGCTATGGCAAGGAAGAACAGATTCATAATGAAACACACTTACAATAATGGATGAAGATGAAGGATTGTTCCCGTCTGACCAGGGGAAGCTCGATGAGGAATGCTCGACGATGTCAGACGAGGGGTTGTCCGACGAGACTGCAGCAACGTTTTGCCCTCAGCTGCTCCCTTAAATAGGGCTCAGGATGGAACAGCTGACGAGGCGATCGTTAACGCAGCTCAGCTGTCAGAGCTGAGGCTCTGACAGCCGGAAGCCCCTCCGAGCGTTGTCACAATAAAAGCTCGGAGAGCCACAGGGAACACACACACACACACACACACACACACACACACACACACACACACACACACACACACACACCAGATGGGAGGAAAATACTGCATGGCCCGAGCATGGACGAAATCGGCGCTCGAACCACGACAAGATCATCAAACAAATTTAAATATTAGACAAAGATAACACAAGTAAACACCAAATGCAGTTTTTAAATGAAGGTGTTTACCCTTAATAATAAAGAAAAATCCAAACTTACATGGCCCTGTGTGAAAAAGTGATTGCCCCCCAGTTAAACATAAATTAACTGTGGTTTATCACATCTTTGAAAAGCTGAGTTCAATTTCTCTAGCCACACCCAGGCCTGATTACTGCCATACCTGTTCTCAATCAAGAAATCACTTAAATAGGACCTACCTCACAAAGTGAAGTAGATCAAAAGATCCTCAAAAGCTAGACATCATGCTGTGATCCAAAGAAATTCAGGAACAAATGAGAAACAAAGTTATGAGATCTATCAGTCTGGAAAGGGTTATAAAGCCATTTCTAAAGCTTTGGGACTCCAGCGAACCACAGTGAGAGCCATGATCCACAAATGGCGAAAACATGGAACAGTGGTGAACTTTCCCAGGAGTGGCCGGCTGACCAAAATTACCCCAAGAGCACAGAGACGACTCATCCAAGAAGTCACAAAAGATCCCACAACGACATCCAAAGAACTACAGGCCTCACTTGCCTCAGTTAAGGTCAGTGTTCATGACTCCACCATAAGAAAAAGACTGGGCAAAAATGGCCTACATAGCAGAGTTCCAAGACAAAAAACACTGCTGAGCAAAAAGAACAAAGGATCATTTCAGTTTTGCCAGAAAACATCTTGATGATCCCCAAGACTTTTGGAAAATTCTCTGTGGACTGATGAGACAAAAGTTGAACTTTTTGGAAGATGTGTGTCCCATTACATCCGGCGTAAAAGTAACACAGCATTTCAGAAAAGGAACATCATACCAACAGTAAAATATGGTGGTGGTAGTGTCATGGTCCGGGGCTATTTTTCTGCTTCAGGACCTGGAAGACTTGCTGTGGTAAATGGAAGCATGAATTCTGCTGTCTACCAAAAAATCCTGAAGGAGAATGTCTGGCCATCTGTTCGTGACCTTAAGCTGAAGCGCGCTTGGGTTTTGCAGCAGGACGATGATCTGGAACACAGCAGCAAGTCCACCCATGAATGGCTTAAAAAAAAGCAAAATGAAGATTTTGAAGTGTCCTAGTCAAAGTCTTGATCTGAATCTCATTGAGATGCTGTGGCATGACCTTAAAAAGACAGTTCATGCTCAAAAACCCTCCAATGTGGCTGAATTACAGCAATACTGCAAAGATGAGTGGGCCAAAATTCCTCCACAGTGCTGTAAAAGACTCAGTGCCAGTTATCGCAAACGCTTGATTGCAGTTGTTGCTGCTAATGGTGGCCCAACCAGTTATTAGGTTTAGGGGGCAATCACTTTTTCACGCAGGGCCATGTAGGTTTTGATTTTTTTCCCTTAATAATAAACACATTCATTTAAAACTGCATTTTGTGTTTGCTTGTGTTAGCTTTGTCTAATATTTAAATTTGTTTGATGATCTGAAACATTTAAGTGTGACAAACATACAAAAAAATGAGAAATCAGGAAGGGGGCAAACACTTTTTCACACCACTGTACCTGCCAAATGCTTTACCCTATTAATTAAAATGTGATTGACAGTATCAAATGCTGCACTAAGATCAAGCAATATAAGAACAGAACAATCCCCACAATCAGATGCCATTAAAAGATCATTATACACCTTTAAAAGAGCAGTCTCAGTGGAGTGCAGTTTCTGAAAGCTGTATTGAAAAGGATTGCTGATCTTTAATTTACATAATAATGTTTTGAGCGGACATTCCACAACCTTTTCTAATATTTTGTTGATGAACAGCAATTTAGAAATCAGTTGATAATTAACAGTTTAGCTAGAATCAAGATTAGGTTTTTTAAGTAGCGGAATTACCTCACTGTGTTTGAAATTTTTGATTTTGTATACGTACTTTATTGATCCCCAGAGGGAAAATTGAGGGCATTCACCTGGATGGATGAAGCAGCCACAGTATGGCGCTATCCCTTTACCATTCACACCACTATTTTTTTTTTTTTTTTTTTTTTTTAAGAGTCTCCAATTAACCTAACCTGCTTGTTTTTGTTTTTTTGTTTTTTTTGGCCTGTGGGAGGAAACCGGAGAACTCCCGGAGTAAACTCACGCAGACACGGGGAGAGCATGCAAACTCCACATAGATCACTGTTGGTCAGGGGCTGGAATCGAACCAGGGATCCCATGGCCAAGGGTGAGTTGCTGTGCTGCCGCAGTGCTAACTACTGCACCACCAAAGGAACACAGCCTTGTCTCAGTGAGCTGTTAATGATAGTGAGTAATCAAGGATCAATGGTGGTTAAAGACCCAGTTAGGACAGAAAGTGGTAAAATCTCAGATGAGGATGATGACGGTTTCAATTTGCTTGTTATTTTACTAAGTCATTAAGTGTAACCGGGGAGAATGAAGTAAAGACTTCCCTCAGGGCCAGGGTACTGAGGGAAGTCTTCATAAGGAGGGGACCTTATGGGGATTTTGGATCTCAAGTCCTGTAACTTATTTACAAAATGACGAAGGAATTCATTACAGTCATCGTTAGAGGGTACTGGAGCTTGCTGAGTAGGGGGAGAAACAATGCTATTAATAGTGTTACATAAACCCTGGGATTGTTCTTATTACGATTTATAAATTGATTAAAATAAGATCTAGCTTTATTCACTGCATCATGTATAAGTGAAGAACTTCTTTAAAATGTTCTCAATGAACAGCCAATACAGTTTTCTTCCATAATCGTTCTGCTTTTTGAAAGGAACTTCAAAGGTCACAAGCATGATTATTTAACCAAGGTACAGTAAGGAAGGTAAGGATTCTGCGTTGTCTTATTTTGTTAAGGGGCCACCTTAACAAAATCGAGAATCATACAACAATGATCTTTAAAAGAATTCAGAAGAAGGTCTACATTATCTTCAGAAGGGGTTAAAAAATTCAAAAGAGAAAAAACTTAATAGCAGAATCATCAATAAAACGACTATGTTTGACATATACTTGAGTCGAAGGCTCTGAGTTAAATAAAACATTAAAAGCGATTGATTTATGGTCACTGGAAACAACCTCACTTATTTTTACCTGGTCAAGGGTGACACCATAAGTGAAGACCAAGTCCAAAACATGTCCTGCAGTGTGAGTACAAGTTCATTAAGCCCAAGAATTCCTTTGTAGTGCTGCTGGTTGAAACATCAATATGAATGTTAAAGTCCCAGACAATGATGATTCTGCCTAGTATGATGGAAGATAAAAAGTCCTGAACGTCAGAAAGAAAGGATGTAGCAAGCCCAGGTGGACAATATATTAAAATACAGTACAAGGGCTGAGCACGGCCAATTTTGATCATAATAATCTCAAATGAGCTGTAGGAACTTGTAGAGATCACCTAGCATATGAATGACTTTAAAATAATAGCAGTTCCACCTCCACGGTCAGAAATCCGTGGTACACTGAAAAATGAACAGTCACTAGGACATAGTTCTAGAAGATGTGTTTCATCATTCCCATGCTGCCTCGTCTCAGAAATAAACATAAAATCCAATTGTTCACTGCAGAACAAGTCATTTAAAATATGGGATTTGTTAGCAATAGAGCAGGCATTAATGACCATCATTTTAGCAGTAAAGTTGTCTGGGTAAATCTTGGCTGGCTTATAGTGTGCAACCTGGGGCAAAAAGCGTAAAAACCTGTGACTTGCTAGTCTGTGAAGCTTTGGAAAAGGTCTATTATTGACTATGACAGGTATGAAGGAGAGGTTCTGTGAAATACCAGGTGAAATATTTAGACAGTGGGGGGAGCTAATAGGAGCTAAGGACACTGGTGTGAGGCATTCAGGGACAGGTGTGTTGTCTGGACAGGTACCAGTTAGTCAGTGACAATGTGGAGCTGTGGAAACTGCATGGAAAATATTGGCTAAGAGAGCATGTGCACCATGGAAGCTGGGATGAATACAGTCTCTGTTAAAAAAGGAGGGTCGGTCCCAAAAAAGATTAAAATTGTCGATATAAAACAAGTTTTGTGATGGGCAAACAGACTGCAGTCACGTGTGAAGAGAGCAAGAGCAATCTGCTAAAATGATCAACACCCCAGTTCAAAGAGGAGAGAGGCCCAGAGATAAAAAGTGACTTTCCACAGCCTGTCAGCTCACTAAAGAGAGGGTTCAAATCCTATTTTAAAACTTCAGACTGCTGCTTGGAGATGTCATTTGCACCACAGTGAATAATAATGTTGTGTACCTGTGGGTGCTTGCTGAGCAGGGATGAGATCTGCTGCAGGAAATCAGTGACTCTGGCCCCTGGTAGGCAGCAAGCGACAGCTGATTTTGATCTGATGTTCCTCAGGATGGAGTCACCAATGATCAGAGAGGACACACAGCCTCTCTCATGGGTCTGGCTGGGTGGGTGAGGTAGCGATGCTACAGGGGAGTTGGAAGAGCGCTTTCCAGCCACTTCCAGACAATAGACCACCCTGGAGTTCCGCTGCACTGCCTCCCTTCAGGATCCTACGCCATGTAGAAGAGGTTGAAGACTGCAACAGGGAGGGGCTGCAGTGGCACGGCTTCAGAGGGACCAGCCGCCTGATTGCCCTCTGTACCCAGTGGAGGGAACGTTGCAGTGTCGGCCAAAGGGGGAACAGCTGCAGCTTCAGCAGGTGTCGGGTTGAGGTCCTGGCTTGAAGGTGGAGCCAGGAAAGGCAAGTTTCCATCCGTCGCCAGAGCTGCAAAGTGGTTAGAGATGTCCAAAGGCGGAGAAGTGGGCCAATCAGAGGCCTTCTTATAGCCATAAACTACCACTTCAAGGCGTCTCATTGTTGGGCGTTGAGCTGGAAGAATGCCTTGGACAGGTGGAAGAATCCCACATAACTGTGTCCTGGAGATCCGCACCATCCACAGGAGACTTTTTGGTTTGCTGAGCGTCCATGACAGATGTTAGGAGTGGAAGACGGGTAGCAAAGCTGGAAAGCAGAGAGTCCTTTCCCTGGAGTTCATCAGACAGCCGTCGAACATCCTCTTTAAGGTCAGCAATTTGTTTATAGGATTTTTGCAGCAGGGTATTACCCTCAGAGGTCACAATTAAGTCCATTGTGTCGAAGGCGTTTGGTGTAGTGAGGCTTCAGTATCTGGCCTCCAGTAGGGAGGTGTAGGGCTGATTAAAAAAGTTTCACCAGTGCAGAGTCCAAGATTAAATGGGGAAAAACCTGATCCATGTTTCCAACCCTTCATTATCCATGGCTCAGTTTCAATAACTGGGGATTCAAAAGATAAAGTGCCCGTGACTATCCTGAGGGACACAGGAGGCTCCCAGTCAATAGTCCGAGAGGACATTTTACCTTTGTCAGCTGAAACTCATGTGGGTCATGTGCAGCTGTTCATGGGGTTAGGTTGAGCTATATACCTGCCCCATTATATAACCTTCATATTCATTCTCCCCTGGTCAATGGATGCTTCAAAATTGCCGTCCTCCCTACTTGACTGGTTAAAGGTATTGATTTCATATTGGGCAAC
The DNA here is from genome assembly GCA_020510985.1 of Pholidichthys leucotaenia. Taxonomy (NCBI): domain Eukaryota; kingdom Metazoa; phylum Chordata; class Actinopteri; order Cichliformes; family Pholidichthyidae; genus Pholidichthys; species Pholidichthys leucotaenia. Next base: position 67,834,375 of record CM035849.1, on the reverse strand, counting down.
GACATTGCTGGAAGCAAAATTATGCCAGTCCCTGAGGTGCTGGATCAGCCCAATTCAAACATTGCTCAAGGTAATGTAACAGGAAAACCTGATGCATTTTTCACCTCTGTAGTTAAGAGGGCCCAGACAAAGAAAGGTGGCTTCCACTGTTTTCTGGCCTCAAAATGGTTTGGGAAATCTGCAGAAGTGCATTCTAAAGATCAACCAGGGGCCCAAAGTTCCACTCCTTCATCTCCTAGTCCAGAAGTAGTAAAACTACCTGCCACTAGAAGAGACTTTATTGCAGCTCAACAAGGCCAAGGACGAGTATGTCTGGCAGGTGCAAAAGTAAAGGCTATCACTGCCTTTCCTGCACCAACTACCTAAAGGGAATCCTGTCATTTTCTTGAGATGATTGGTTACTATCGTTGGTTCTGTAAGAACTTTTCCACCATCACAGCACTGCTTACAGTTGTGACCAATCCTTCGCAACTGCTCATTTAGACAACTGCTCCTCCCCGCTTAAACTGGAAGTGGATGCCAGTGCAGTTGAAGCTGGGGCCATTCTTCTTCAAGAAGATTCCCAAGGAATTGATCATCCTGCAAGTTATTTTTCACGCAAGTTTGACACACATCAAATGAACTATTCAACAATTGAAAAGACACTTGCATTGTTGCTTGCCTTGCAACATTTTGATGGTTACCTGAGCTCAAGTGGTCCACCAGTAAAAGTTTTTACTGACCACAATCAGTTAGTGTTTCTCTCCAGGATGTACAGCCACAATCAGCGCCTTATGCATAGGTCTCTCATAACCCAGAACTGCAATATTGTCATCTGTCACAAAAAAGGATCTGAAAATATTGTAGTCAATGTATTATCATGTACCATTTAACTAAACCCCTTCTAATATTTATTTCATCAGGTTCCAAACTTTGTTTGGACTCCCAAGGGGGGAGGTGTTACAGTGGTGTGAAGAAGTGTTTGCCCCCTTCCTGATTTCTTATTTTTTTGTGTGCTTGTCACACTTAAACGTTTCAGATCATCAAACACATTTAAATATTAGACAAAGATAACACAAGGAAACACAAAATGCAGTTTTTAAATGAAGGTGTTTATTAAGGGTAAAAAAAAAAATTCAAACCTACACGGCCCTGTGTGAAAAGTGATTGCCTTCCCTGTTAAAACATAAATTAACTGTGGTTTATCACATCTTTGGAAAGCTGAGTTCAATTTCTCTAGCCACACCCAGGCCTGATTACTCCCATACCTGTTCTCAATCAAGGAATCACTTAAATAGGACCTGCGTGACAAAGTGAATTTGACCAAAAGATCCTCAAAAGCTAGACATCATGCTGTGGTCCAAAGAAACTCAGGAACAAATGTGAAATAAAGTAATTGTGCTCTGTCAGTCTGGAAAGGGTTATAAAGCCATTTCTAAAGCTTTGGGACTCCAGCAAACCACAGTGAGAGCCATTATCCACAAATGGTAAAAACATGGAACAGTGGTGAACCTTCCCAGGAGTGGCCAACCGACCAAAATTACCCCAAGAGCACAGCGACGACTCATCCAAGAGGTCACAAAAGACCCCACAATGACATCCAAAGAAATGCAGGCCTCACTCCAGACTCCACCATAAGAAAAAGACTGGGCAAAAATGGCCTGCATGGCAGAGTTCCAAGACGAAAACCCCTGCTGAGCAAAAACAACACAAAGGTTCGTCTTAGTTTTGCTGGAAAACATCTTGATGATCCCCAAGACTTTTAGGAAAATACTCTGTGGACTGACGAGACAAAAGTTGAACTTTTTGGAAGGTGTGTATCCCATTACATCTGGTGTAAAAGTAACAGCATTTCAGGAAAGGAACATCTTACCAACAGTAAAATATGGTGGTGGTAGTGTGATGGTCTGGGGCTGTTTTTCTTCTTCAGGACCTGGAAGACTTGTGGTAAATGGAACCATGAATTCTGTTGTCTACCAAAAAATCCTAAATAGTAGAGCCATTTTTGGGGGTTTCGTGACCAACCTCCCAGGACCTTTTTTTCTCACTGGATTTAGCATTCTAGACCCATTTTAATGAAAATAAGCTCCCATGTACCTCCCAAAAATTACGGGAAACCTTTTTTTTCCCCAAAATTCAAAATGGCCGCCAAAATGCATACCACCACCTACTGTATATCTCAGTAACTAATTCAGCTAGGAGGTTGATTTTGGTGTCTAGACATAGGTTTTTGGGGTCAAGCATTCCATTAATGCTATTAGTTTACTTGTGAAACAAACCCATCACGATGAAATCCAATATGGCCGCCAATATGGCCACCGATTAACATTTTTTTTGTTTCTTGACTACTAAGGCACCTAGAAAGCTGATGTTGGTGTCAAAACAGAGGTTTAAGGGGTCATACTATCTGTTTATTCCAATAAAAGTGTGTTTAAATGATTACATAATCGAGAAATCCAAGATGGCGGCCGGCTGTCATTTTCACATGCAATGGACTTTTTCATATCCGTCACCAAATGAGCTAAAAATGTCAAATGAGGTATCCTTACATTCATTTTTAATAATTATTAGAAAGCTCCTGCATTGATTCAGTGATTTCACTGAGGAACACTTGGGTAATCCCCTTAGGATTCCCGGAATCCTATGCTTGATTCATTGATTTCTTTTTGCATTTATTGCGGCTATTGTAGACTGGTGTTGTGCGTGGATTCAGAAGCAGTCCGGTCCCTTCTCTCCCTCACCTGGGAAGTCTGGTCATGGCGGTGCATCTCTATCATTGTTGTTAGGATCTACACTGGGTTGCTGTGTCCTGGGATACTCAGTAGGCGAGGACTCCCTCTCCTGGAACTCCACAGCAGCTCCTATGGGCTCATGTTGGGTGAGGATCTGAGGTGAGTCTGGTCGCTGCCCCCCCTCCAGGCACTGTTCCTCCTGTGCGCATGGGATGGCTATACTCTCGTCATCGTCATCCAGGTGTGTAGCGTCCCACTCATTGATATCGGTCAAACTGAGGCTGTTACTGTCGCAGATGAAGCCCAGTTGATAAAACAAATTACATCCCACTATGTTATCTCCATGCGTGGCCACTTGAAAAACAAAGTCAGTAATGACTCTTGACACACAGAAGGCCGTTAATGTGATGGTCCCTACGTTGCTAACTCAGTAGCCACCATACCCATACAGCACCGCTGGGTTCTTGCCAATCGTGTAGTTGGGGAAGAACTTCTTCACCATGGCCCAATTCAACATTGACCTCACTGCAGCGGTGTCGAGCAGGAGTGGCAAGTTAACGTCGTCCAGCTCCACCATGCAGAATGCGTACCCCGCGCTTCTGGACCTCACCATGTGGATGGTTGTCACAGGTGGGTGAATTTGATTGGCCAGTGGGCTCTGTGGTGGTGCGGACCAGCAAACTTTGGTGAAGTGGTTAACTCTTTCCGCATCTCTTGCATCTTTCCCCCCTTACTGAGCAAAAGTGCGCTCTCGCAGTGTGCTGGGGAACCACAGCTGCCACATGTGGAGCGTTTCGTAGAGGTCCTCCGGTCCATGGTGTTTGCTTCAATCTCCTCTGCCATGTCACCGGGTTCCTCCATGCTCACTGCACATGCCAGCGGTGTGTGGCTCGGCTGCCGCTGCTGTTGCTGCACACCTAGCTCCAACACTAACCTGTCGGCGGACTCTAGCCGGAATGCTAGCTCGATAGCACTAGTGTCATGTCATTTGGCGCTGTTAGCATCTTCGTCCGCAGCCGTGGGTTGCTAGTGTGCTCGGCCAACTGGTCCCGCATAATTTTGTTTTCCAACAAACCAAACCTGCACATGCTAGCTAGGTGGCAAAGGTCCGCGACGAATTGTTGTGTCGTCTCTCCAACTTTCTGTTGCTGTTGGCGGAACCTAATATGCCATGCCAACATGTTGTTGGGTGTGGCGAAGTAGCTAGCTAGCAGCTCGACTAAATCAGCGAATGAGTCCCTTGGTCCTAGCGTGTCAAAAATACATTGTCCTTCTATGCCCAGGTTGTGAATTAACAGAGCCTGCTTCCGTACCTTGACCAATTTGCCCAGGTCCAACGCCGACACATATGTCTCAAAAGCATCGAGCCAGCATGGCCAGGGTATGGGTGGCTCACCAGGGTATTCCAAAAATGGTCGTAGTGGCCTCAGGCACGCTTCCATTGTTTTACACTCATCGCCAAATGTTATGTCCGGAAACCCAGAATGACCAATGGAGAGTGATGATGATTCAGAACACGAACTTTATGGAACACACTGTCGGTTAAACAATACTGATTCACTGTTGGGCTGTGCGCTGCAAAGCCTGGAGCCGAGAGAGGCCTAAGATGGCCGAATCTTCCTTTATAATGGTCTGGCGTGATGACGTCACCGCACGGCTGCGTCACTGTGCCGGCACCAGCTAACCCCTTGTAATTTCACATACTACAGGGAGCTCACAATTAGTTACCGTTAGAGTGATATATTATAAGTGTTCACATCAAACACACATATTTTTTCCACTTAAAACAAATGAGTGGTTGCACACCATCTGATTTTATTGATGATGCAATCATGCATCAGTGTGCGCATGTGCGCCATTTCGGGGGACAGACATTTTCTTATTAGAGTTGAGTAAAGGTTATTTTAAATGCGAACTATAATGACATACAAATCTAATCTGACCCAGAAAAAAATCTAAATTTTACTGTGATTTATAATGTGAAGTGGGAGGTTGTGAGTTTGGAGTTTAGATAGATTTAATTTCCACTGCTGTAGTTAGGCTGGGCTCATTTAGCCTACTAGTTATTTTATATTAAATTTCAGAAAGCATACATGTGTATTTCTGTAATTGCCCACAAACAATTCATGTGTGCTCATCTCCACAAATGTAACTTTATAGCGGGAAAAAAAAAAATTCTAGTTGGTCCACAAGTGTTGTAGCCACACATCTAATCACTGTACTCCTTGGCTCGTTTTTGGATATGCACTGAGAACTTCAAGATAGTTGGGTAATTTCCAATACCGTCGATCCATTTCTCATCAGGTCATCCATGAGGATGTTTTAGCCAAGTTTCTTGGCCTTGATGTAGGATCATCTTCTCCGATACATGAGGGCAGACGCAGGTGGTCACTTTGAAAATGTGCAGACTATGCTGTACTGTAATGAAGTCTGGGGGGGCTGGTGAAGGCCAACTGGCGGCATCTAAACAGGGGATCAAACCCACAACCTTTCACACCAGAGTTGTGCATTCTACCTCTGTCACCAACAGAATTTACCCACTTGGCAAGTCAAGGATGAATGATTTTATTTACACCATTACACTTTGCAATAACGTTCTCTGACATTTGTGTATCAAAGGCGTCAAGTCACCAGAGGTCTGATTTGGTCATCTACATCCTACAAAAACATTTCACCAGTGCAAAGTCTATAATACTCAGTGTTTCCCCTAGGTTTACAGCCTTTTTTTGGGGGGGGGGGGGGTCGATAATAACAAACTCTTAAAGGAATCATTGTGTTCATAAGTTTCTTTTATTAACAACAGTTTCTTTTAATAACAGTCATTTCTTTTAATAATAACCATTTCTTAACAGTTTCTTTTAATAACAGCAGTCAGTATAAATAAAAACTGTACAAAACAAACAATTATTGAACAAAACATCAGAATATTTGAATGACATTGAACAAAATATCTGAACATTTGTTTATATGGCAATTATCCACAAAGTGTGCAGATTTTGTCACTGCAGTGTATTTTAATTATTTTAATTAATGTATTTTAACATTTCAAGAGCCTCTTGATATGGGAAGTCTGACACATCTGGCCCATTCACTGAGATTCGCATGTAGGCTGCAAGATGTTCTGAGTCAAAACCTGTCATCCGGTGATGAACTGACTTTTGCTGCTTGTTGGGGGTAGGGCGTGCAGCACTTGGGCTTTTTTCTACACTTGGACCCAGAGCAGGAGAGCTACTTTGTCTGCTACTAGCAGGAGAGCTAGTTTCACAACCTTCATCATCCTGGGTGCATTTTAAAAATTGCATATATTTTTTTCTGCTTCCCAGATGGCCGATGCAACATGCTTTCCTATGCGCTCTTGCTCCGTCGGCACGAGTGTGTTCACCTGTACGTGGGCATGTTGTATCTGTGTGTGTGTGAGTGCATGTGTCTGCGTTTATGCGCAGTGGAGTTCCGCCCCATTGCAGAAATGAGCTGCTGTTGTGTAAATAAGATAAATAACATAAAGATATTTATTTTTTTAATCATCACAGCAGTCTGTCATGGGCGACAATGACTGTTTCATTTAGGTCTGATCAGATTCCTCCACACAGCTCTGTCCTTAGCCTTCCGCTGCCAGGAACTCCTGTCTATGTCCAACTTCTTCAAGTTTCTTTTTACAGTGTCTTTAAATCTGAGCCTTGGTCTACCCTGATTGCGTTTGCCCTCACATAACTGTGAGTAGAGTAACTGCCGAGGGAGACGCTGTCACAACGGCCCTCACGGACCGTCACAAGACGCCTCAGTCACCAGTGAGTTTGCAGTGGGAATTTATTGTAAAGTAAGGATGAACACACACAGAACACATACAGCGGCTGAGTGAAGTCTGAGCCGGGGAACACCCGATGCGCCAGACGACAACGTTGATGATGAGCTAGGCAAACAGGAACATACCTGAGCATAAAGGAGCACCATCAAAACGTAGCAGGATATAACAGATGATCATAACAGGATATAACAGAATATAACAGAATATAACAGAGACTGCCGCGCTGGAGGACATTTAGCACCCGCTTATATCTCTGGCGGCTAATGACCCCAACGCGGCACAGCTGCTGCTAATGACAGCAGAGCAGCAGCTGACTTTGACAGCAGGGAGCTCCCCCGGGCACCTTCACAATAAGAGCCCAAGGAGCTGGAAGGAACCTTCAGCTGCCAAAGCCAGGGAACAAAAAGATATGAGACCCGAGTGTGGCCAGAACCGACACTCGGGTTATGACAGTACCTCCCCCTCAAGGCCGAGCTCTGAGCGGCCAGAGTAACACCCAAGCCCCCCCCCCCACCCCCCTAGGGTGGGTGGATGGGGTGCTGGCAGGAGGGAGAGAGAAACAACCAACAAGGCTATAAAAAAAAAAAAAAAAAAAAAAACCCACAATCCCGGGTAACAAGAACAAAACCACAATAAGTACAAAATAGGCAACACACCCTTGGGCAAACAGAGTGACACAAAAACACAAAACAATCCCCCCCCCCCCACAAACACCCCAACAGTCCCACAGACGAGATCAGGAACCCGGAAAGGGCGCAGTCCAGGCCCGGAGGGATGGGGCAGAAGGTTCGGGGGGTTCATCCGGCAACAAGAGGCCACAGAACAGGGAGGGGAAAAGAGGACAGTTCGGGCGGCCTACCCCAGTCCCATGCTCGGGGGAAGAGAGTTTCAGGCGGCCGGAGCAGGTCGCCGCACAGGAAGATAAACAGGTCGGGGGGCCGGCCCAGAGAACCAAACCAACGAGACAGCCCTTCAGGCGGCCGCCCCGCAACACCAGCCCACCAGAACCGTTGGGAGGAAGCAGCCGGTGATCCCGCAGAAAAGGGGGGAGATGAGGGGAAACCGGGCGGAGCGTTCGGGACCCCAACGGCCCCAGGTAGTGCTCCTCAGGGAGACGAGGAGGATGACTGTGGAGATGAAGAAAACGAGCCTGTCCAGCATCCGGTGGCCGGGGATCTGCAGCTCCCTCACCGAACCTAGGACCTGCTGGTGCAGCACTCACGGTGGACCCCGATTGGGCCTCCGGAACCAAACCCACGGTGGACCCCGATTGGGCCTCCGGAACCAAACCCACGGTGGACCCCAACTGGACCAGAACAGCACTCCCGGTGGACCCGGTCGGCGTGGCACCAGACTCGACCTCCAACCCCAAAACCTCTGGCGCAGCAGGCGAGAGCAGCCCCTCGCCGGCGACCCCGAACTCGGGTTCTGACACCGTCCAGGACTGCGATGATCCGGGCTCAGAAGTCAGGAGGCCGTCCTCAGGCTCCCACTCAGCTGCGTCGGGCTCCGCAGCTGGCATGATGGTGCGTGCAGCTAGAGAGTCCTCCGGCACCGATGTCCACGCCGGTGGCCCGCACGGCGTGGTGGCAGGAGAATCTCGCCCTGCTGGACTGGACCGCTCCTCCGTGGAACCCCGGGGACGCTTCTTCATCGGCGATGGCTCCACGCTGCAGTCCGCTCTCCTCCTCCGCCCATGGCGTGGCTGCGGAACCGGAACCAGGCTCTCCAGAACCGCAGGCCCCCTCCTCATCCAGCGACGTTGGCCTGACGTCGAGGACCGCTCAGCGGAGGGAGACACAGAGGAAGCAGGGTTAATATTTTCATCCACAGCGGGTGGAGGGAGCTCGGGGGGCTGCATACCCCGAACTCCACCCCTAGGAGTCAGACAAGGCAAAACAATGTCAAAAGAAGAGAAATTATCATGCACTTGCCTTTCCCCTAAGGGTAAGATAGTCTCCGCTGTGGGGGACGTCATTTCTTCCTTTCCCCGCTGGATGGCAACAGAGGGCCCTCTGGGAAGACGAGACGAGGCCACTCGAGGCGGATCCGGGATGAAGCTCGCCGAAACGGAGCTCTCGTGACACACAGCAGCCAGGATAAGCGACGAGGAAGAGGGGGCGACAGCCGGGGTCAGTCGGGCATGGAGCGCTGATGGGACAGCAGGCGAGGGCCCGGGGGAAGACGAGGCTGCGGGGATTCCCCTCTGACGAGGCGCAGGAGTGACAGCTGTGTGGGGGGTTGAGCCCTTGCGGCGACCCGGAACAGCATCCAGACGGGGGTCTAGCCGAGGTTGGAAGCCGGATTGACGACGGTTCCTTGTAGGGGGTGAGGCGAAGGTGAGGTCCGGAAATCGCCGTTCCTGAGCAGAAACGGTGGCAAGCAAGTCAGCAAACTCAGGAAACTCACGCAGCGCTGGATTCCTCTCCACCAGTCTGACCGCCGCCACCACATGCTTCATACACGCTGGAGGATTCTCAGCGGAGCAAGCAGCTGCCACCCGGTCCCAGATCTTGTCTGCTGTCATCTGCAGCTTCTCTGGGGGAATCCCGAGTGACGACATGCCCGATGGGAAAAGACCTCCGGATGGTGCGAACTCCCGGGCCGGAACGGAGGCAGGAGCGGGATCCCGAAGCGAGGGGCGATGTCTCCTCCGCTTCAGCTTCCTGCCAGGATTTCCCTCCAGCCCTCGGAGTCTCTCACGCTGGGTGGCGATGTCATCTCTCCTCACGCTTACCTCTGGATGATCGGTGAAGCGGGGAAGAGAATCCAGAATCTCCTCGGCTAGGTCCAGGTATCTACAAATGTCGCTGGGAGCGTCCAACAGCGTAGCGGTGAAGATGGTGTAGTCCACCTCCTTCAGAACCTCCGCTTGCTGCCTGCCAAGGCGCCGACAATGGCCCCTGGATGACGACATACTCCCCGCTGCAGACACTCAGACAGGTAGGAATTAACAGTCCCCTACTGCAAACTGCACGGTGAATGGCGTCTCGAAACAACGCCTCCTCTCCGGGCATTAGGCGGCAGTCTACTGTCACAACGGCCCTCACGGACCGTCACAAGACGCCTCAGTCACCAGTGAGTTTGCAGTGGGAATTTATTGTAAAGTAAGGATGAACACACACAGAACACATACAGCGGCTGAGTGAAGTCTGAGCCGGGGAACACCCGATGCGCCAGACGACAACGTTGATGATGAGCTAGGCAAACAGGAACATACCTGAGCATAAAGGAGCACCATCAAAACGTAGCAGGATATAACAGATGATCATAACAGGATATAACAGAATATAACAGAATATAACAGAGACTGCCGCGCTGGAGGACATTTAGCACCCGCTTATATCTCTGGCGGCTAATGACCCCAACGCGGCACAGCTGCTGCTAATGACAGCAGAGCAGCAGCTGACTTTGACAGCAGGGAGCTCCTCCGGGCACCTTCACAATAAGAGCCCGAGGAGCTGGAAGGAACCTTCAGCTGCCAAAGCCAGGGAACAAAAAGATATGAGACCCGAGTGTGGCCAGAACCGACACTTGGGTTATGACAGACGCTGGTGGTCCATCCTCTCAACATGTCCGAGCCATCTCAGGTTTATCTGTATTAGCATGTCCTCCATTGACGGTAGACCAGCTTGTTTCAACAATTCTATGTTGGTTATCTTGTCTTTCCATGAGATGTTCATTATGGCTCGAAGGTGTCTTATGTACGTGTGGAGTTTCTTCACCTGCACTCTGTAGACAGTCCAAGTTTCAACACTGTACAATAGAGTAGCCAGTACTGTCACTCTGTACACTTTGCATTTCACATGGATAGACACATGCCGATTGTTCCACAGTCTCTCCCTCAAGTTTCCAAACACAGCGCTCGCTCTTCCCATTCTGAGAGATAGTTCATCCGCCAGCCTAGCATTCTCTGAAACAGTACTCCCAAGATACTTGAAAGTCTTGCACTTGACTAGTGGCTCTGTACCAATGCTGATCTCTTCTTGTAGTGATGTTGATAATTGGAACTTTGGTGGTTGATAAAGGCACTCTGTCTTCTTGATGTTGATTTGGAGGCTGAATTGGCTAGCTGCTCTTTCAAATTTCTCCACTAAAGATTGCATATCTTCCACACTGTGTGCAACTAGATCACTGTCGTCGGCAAAGAGCATTTCTCTTACTACCTTTATCGATGTCTTACTCTTGGCTTTAAACTGTGCCACATTGAACAAGTCTGCTTCTTTCCTTGTTTGAATGTATACTCCTTCTGAAGTATCTTTGAAGGCCACCTCAAGCATGGCTGCCAGATATAGCGAGAAGAGTGCAGGTGCCAGTACACACCCTTGTTTCACCCCGTTGCTTACTGAAAAGTCTTTAGATACTGAACCACTCATTGCCACGTTTGCTTGCATACCTGTATGGAGTGCCTCGATCAGGCTGACAAACTTCTCTGTACAGCCATATTTCTTGAGTACCTACCAAAGTCCTTGTCACAAAACAGTATCGAAGGATTTACTGAAGTCTATGAAGACTACATAAATCAGCATGTTCTGTTCGATACACTTTTCTTGAACCTGTTTCAAGCAGAAAATCATGTCTATTGTGCTTCTTCCACTTCTAAAACCACACTGGGTTTCTGGTAGTACATTCTGCGAGATGTGTTCATTGAGTCTGTTCAGTAGTACACGTGAGAGAATCTTACCAACAGTGGCTAGCAGTGATATACCTCGGTAATTTCCACAATCTTTCCTGTCACCTTTCTTGAACAAAGGCACAATACTTGCATCTTTCCAGTCTTGAGGTACTTTCTAGGCATCCCATATCTCTTGGATGAGCTTGTGCAGGCAGTCGGTCAGCTGAACACCACCAAATTTCCACACTTCTGCTGGAATTCCATCCCTTCCTGGAGCTTTACCATCCTGTGTTGTCCTGATAGCTGCCATTAGTTCATCAAAATGTGGTGGTTCATCCATACTTGATACAGCTGGTCGCTGCACTAGAGCTTCCTTAGCCCCTTCAGTGAGATCTCCAGGGTTGTTTAGTAGTTGGTCAAAGTGGTCTGCAAATCTGTCCAGGATCTTGTCTTTCTCCTGCAAAACGGTTTCACCATCCATAGCCTTTAGTTGGATCAATCCTCTTGGTTTAGGGCCGTAGATTTCTCGCAAACCTGTGAAGAATGTTTTCATGTCGTTTCTGTCTGCTGCAGTTTGAAGTTTCTCTGCTTTTTCATCCCACCAGTTGGACTTCATCTCTCTGGTGTACTTCTGTAGCTCACTCTGAGCCTTTGAGTATTTCATCTTCTTCAACCTTGTGTTACACTGTAGGTTTTCCTGCCTAGCTGTATTCCTAGCTTCTAGTAGTTTCTTCAGGTGTTCATCATGCTCATCAAACCAATCTTGATGTTTCCTCTCAGGGTGGCCTAATACATCACTCGCAGTCTGATGCACCGTATCCTTCAGTGTTGCCCATTTCTCTTCTATGTTGTTCTCTGAGTTGCTGCTGTCCCAGTCTTTCAAGTTTTCATCCAATTCCTGTGTAAGTTCTTCCTGCCTCTTTTGGCCTTTCAGTGCACTAGTGTTTAGCTTCTGTAGTGGCTTCACACCCGTCCTGCAGTGCTGTTTTCGTCTCCAAATCCTTAATCTAGATCTCAGCATAACATGATCAGTATCACAGTCCGCGCCTCTCATTGCTCTGGTGTCCAATACATCCCTTTTGTCTCTCTGTCTGACTATGATGTAGTCTAATAAGTGCCAGTGCTTGGATCTTGGGTGCATCCATGTCTTCTCGTGTGTGTCCTTGTGCTTAAATAGAGTATTGGTTACCACAAGGTTGTATGTTGAACATGGTGCAAGTAGAAGTTCTCCATTAGCATTGCACTTGCCTACTCCATGACTGCCTAGCACTCCTTTCCATTTCTGTGTCCGAACCAACTCTGGCATTAAAATCTCCAATGAGTATCAGCCTGTCATCAGTCGGTACACGTCTGATAGTCTCACGTAAATCACTGTAGAACTCTTCCTTCACCTCCTCTGTGTTGGTCATTGTTGGGGTACACTGATGAGTGTGGCATACATCTTCTGCTGTAGTGGGAGTCTCATAGTCATTATCCTGTCGTTGATTGGCACCGGTTCCTCATCAAGCAATGCTTCTATCTCCTTTCTAACTGCAAAGCCCACTCCTGCTTCTCTCCTTTCTTGAGTTGATCTCAAACTCCAAAAGAAGATGTCCCCATGGTCTTCCAAGCTGTCATATCCAGGCAATCTTGTTTCACTAAGTGCAGCTATGTCTACATTGTACCTTTTCATTTCCAGGGCCTCAAACACGGTCTGTCTTTCTGGGCGCTTTGATGTTGTTCTGTCCAACAGAGTGCATACATTCCATTCTGCTACACACAAGGCTGCTGTTTTCCTCTTCTTTTGCCTTCCTGCTCCTAACTTACTTTTCACTGCCTGTCAGAGTGTGAAGAGATCAGCGCGGACCTTGTAAGCCCGGGAGATGTCCAAGCCGGCATGAGTTGCTTTCTGATTGACCATTTCATGAAACTGCTTGCAAAGTATTTGAGTACTGCTAGCTTTTGCTGGACTAGCAGCACATTCTTGGCAGATAAAGGTATTATCAGTGTCAAGGACAAGCCAAGATAAACTGACTCCAGTATCTGTTGCAGTGACTGACCAGATGATAGCTTTGTTTATCTCTGCTCTTTGTGTAGTGTATGTCACAATGCACTGACTGGCACAGTCCACCACAGACCTTGCGACAGATGTGTTTATCTGCAGGATGTCCAGTCTCACCCTGTGTAACTGGGAGTTGTCCACCACAAACCTGTGGCAGATATTGTTTTCAGTTCTGCCAGGAAGCCCTGTTTCACCCTCCACGCCCTCGGAAGGGCGGAGATGCCAGTTGAGTCGCTGATGGCCCAACGCATGAGACAGGTAGTACTGGTTTTCATGGTTATCCGGTAGCAAGCAAGCCAATGTCTGACCTGAAGGACAAGTAAAGACTTGTTCTGTAGTGAATGCAGCCTCCCCCCAATATAATGGTAGGGGAAACACTAATTACTGATATTTCATAAAATCAAACTGACTGGCATTTTAGACTGAAATTTAAAAAAAACAACAACACAGTAGTAAGCATTTGTTTTTTGTGTTGTGCAAGCTATTTTAGTATATTACTGCATCTCCTTAGGTTTAGGGCGCTCGCGCACGCAGCGACCAGCAGCCGGTGGCTTGTCACCAGACTGCAAACCAAGTCTACCTACGGGTACAAATAAGTAACAAAAAAAAAAAAAAAAATCTCCTGTGTTACTGTGTTCTTTAGGACTTAGAGATGTGTTTTGCACACTTAAAGAAATTATTTTCATATTTTTAATCTCTTTGAATTCAAAGTTATAAGTTGGATATAAACAGAACCCTCACAATGTATTCTTCTACAGCTGTTGTACAGAGTTAAACACATAGTCTTACCACTAAATACTGACAATGCAAAACAGACTGGTGCCAGATGATCTCATATAGTACTTATTCAGACTCTTCCTTACATAATTTTTTTTTTTTTAAATGCAATGCTAGCAATTTAGCAATGCTACTATTGCTAAAGTATACTCAAAAAATATTTAAAGAAACCACACAAATGACTAAATGAAGTATTTTTTGTCTTGTTCTAACAGGTTTTGTGAAATTTAGTTTTTAACTTTGGAACAGATTCACTGCAGTAATGTGCCTTATATAATATAATGCCTGCTATATCACAATCAATGCTTCTGTTGAGCATACACACCACAGGCTGGTATCCACTCTCACCCACACGTGAACAATCATGGGTCAGTTTCTACCTACCAGTAGAGGTCACTGTTCTCCTGCTGCACCTCCTGTGACCTCAAACCCAGGAAGGCTGCAGCACCTTAAGGTCCTCATGTCAGACTGTGGAGAGATTCAGTAGCAACCAGGATTGATCCCAAACAGGACTGCTGCTGTTTGGGATCTGCTGTCAGATCTGCTGTCTGCTGTCAGAAGAAAATCATCAGATTCAGCAGCTGGTAGGGGTGGGCAATATGGCCTAAAAATGATATCACGATATTTCTGTGAATTTTCACGACAAGGATATTCTTCACAATATTACGGAACAGTTTTTCTTCTTTTAAATTTATAAAGGACAGTTTTACAGGCCATTATTAATTATGTTCAACATATTCCGTAAAAACAAAACAAAAACCAGTTTCTCCAGTTTAAAATGAGAAGTTTAGAATGGCTTTCAAACTTTTTTTTATTCTGTGTCAAACATTACCAGAAAATAATATAAACCACAGTGCACTGAGGGGTGAACTGGGACAAAAATTCAGGCCGGGGATTTGACTTCATCCTAGGCCACCCTGTTGTTGGAAACCAGAAACCACCACAGTTTTAGTTGGTTAACATTTTAAAATAACAATTATCAAACTAGTTGTAAATGTTATTAGAATCTTCAGCTGGGAGGAAGGTTATAAATTTGGATTTCAACAGTCAACTGACCTATTGATTATTAAAACAACTGACTGACTATCTTAATTTAAATCTGGTGCTGCTTGTGGTTTCTTCAGCCACAGGGGGTGCACAAGCCAGTGTACTCCTAGTGTACTGCAGTGTACTCTGAGAGCCGGTCCCAAGTCCAGGTAAATGGGGAGGGTTGTGCCAGGAAGAGCATCTGACGTAAAACTTTTGCCAAATCAAACATGCAGATCATGACGACTGAGACTTTCATACCGGATCAGTTGAGGCACGGGTTAACAATGACCGTCACTGGTGCTGTTAACCGACAGGATGCCAGTGGAAAATAGGCTGCTGTTGGTTGAAGGTCAAGGAGGAGGAGAGGGGGAAGGCATGTTAGGAGGGAGGGAGAGAAAAGTTAAGGTAGAAGTGTGGTGGTGAGAGTAGGGACTATGACTGGTAAAGGAAGAGAGTTGGCTAATATGATGGAGAGAAGAAAGGTAGATATACTGTGTGTTCAAGTAACCAAATGGAAGGGAAGCAAGGCTAAGAGCATTGGAAGGGGATTTAAACTGTTCTACCATGGTGTAGACAGGAAGAGAAATGGAATAGAAGTAATCTTGAAGGAAGTGTATGTGAAGAGTGTTCAAGAGGTAAAGAGGGAGTCGGACAGAATAACGAGTTTGAAGCTAGAAGTCAAAGGTGTGATGTTGAATGTTGTCAGTGCATATGCCCCACAAGTTGGATGTCAGGTAGAAGAGAGAGAGGAATTCTGGAGTAAGTTGAATGAAGTGGTAGAGAGTGTTCCCAGGGGGGAAAGAGTAGTGATTAGAGTAGATTTTAATGGACATGTACAGTGGTGTGATAAAGTGTTTTCCCCCGTCCTGATTTCCCCTTTTTTGTGTGTGTTTGCCACACTTAAATGTTTCAGATCAAACAAATTTAAATATTAGATAAAGATAACACAAGTCAACACAAAATGCAGTTTTTAAATAAGGTTTTTATTATTAAGGGTAAAAAAATTTCCAAACCTACATGGCCCTGTGTGAAAAAATGACTGCTCCCCCGTTAAAACAAATTAACTGTGGTTTATCACATCTTTGGAAAGCTGAGTTCAATTTCTCTAGCCACACCCAGGCCTGATTACTGCCACACCAGTTCTCAAACAAGAAATCACTTAAATAGGACCTGCCTGACAAAGTGAATTCGACCAAAAGATCCTCAAAAGCTAGTCATCATGCTGCGACCCAAAGAAATTAAGATAAGATAAGATAAGATAAGCCTTTATTAGTCCCACAACGGGGAAATTCCAGGATTGCAACAGCACAGGGATAGCAACACTCAGAGCAACAATCAGAAGGCAAGAAAAAAACAAGCAAGCAAGAGCAGCTAATATACATATGTACGTATTACTATAAAATATATATATATACACACACACACAGACACACAGTGCAGAGCATTGTAGCTGGATGGAATAAATATATGAATATATGAACACACAGTGCAGAGCATTGTAGCTAGATGGAATAAATATGTAAATATATAAACACCCACAGTACGGAGCATTGCAGCTAGGTGGAATAAATATGCAAGTATATAAACACACACAGTGCGGAGCAATGTAGCTAGATGGAATAATATGTAGATATATAAATATATAAACACACCCAGTGCTGAGCATTGTAGCTAGATGGAATAAATATGTAAATATATAAACACACACAGTGCAGAGCATTGTTGCTAGATGGAATGAAACAGCATAACCGTCTACTTAGTTATCCTACATGGTATGATTATGTGCCCATACATATTCTCACCCTCCATAGCGACCGGTATGTTCCTAGTTGTATGCCGGAGGGGACCATTGTGTAAGTCTATTGCATCTTTTGCATTCAAAAAACTATTAGTTTGTTACGTCTTTTTGCTATCTCTGCGAGCAGCCCTGCTTAGGTTGTACAGTCTGACAGCCGTTGGTAGGAAGGACCTACGAAACCTCTCGGTTGTGCACCTGGGATGATGTAGTCTGCTGCTAAATGAGCTCCTCAGTGCATTCAGTATGTCCTGCATAGGGTGGAACTCGGACTCCAGCAGAGATGACAGTTTAGCCACCGTCCTTCTCTCTCCTATCTCCTCCATCGGATCAAGGCGCTGCCCCAGGACAGAGCTAGCTTTCTTAATCAGTTTGTTCAGTCTCTTCCTATCGGCTGCAGTAATGCCACTGCCCCAGCAGACCACTCCAAAAGTGATGGCTGATGCCACCACCGTGTCATAGAATGACTTCAGCAGCGCCCCTTGTACACCAAAAGACCTGAGTCTCCTCAGCAGGAACAGCCTGCGCTGTCCCTTCTTGTAGAGTGCATCAGTATTGTATTAAATTCAGGAACAAATGAGAAACTAAGTAATTATCTATCAGTCTGGAAAAGGCTTTAATGTGGGGACACAGTGTTTGGGGGGTTTCCTCACACCCAGAAAGCAGGATGGAGAGGAGAATAATAGACTGAAGGAGGAAGCAGCACTGGGAGGTATCAAACGGGACAGTTAGTTCTATGCACCCCTCAGGGAGAGGAAGATTAACCTGGAGCCAACCAGAGAACGATGTGCCTTTCGCCCCCTGCCACGCCAAGCTGGCACCTGAAGACGCAGGGGGGGTGAATGCATTGTAACAAGGCATGCTCTGTGACGTGTGTTTCAGGTTATGTCATGATAATGTGCCACACATTCTTTTTGTTCATACAACAAGGTGTGATGGGCACAACCCTCGGTCTTTATGCATAGTAATAAAGGTATAAAAAGAGGAATGTACAGAGACTAGGGGGATTCCAGCCTCTGCGGTGTGGTGTGGAAGGCTTTATGCTGTTATGCTGATATGTTGTTAGAGGAGGAATAAAGATTCTGTGTTGTCTCAGCTCGTGCCTCGCCTTTGCATCCTTTTTCCTCTACAATAAAGCTATTTCTAAAGCTTTGGGACTCCAGCAAACCACAGTGAGAGCCATTATCCACAAATGGCAAAAACATGGAACAGTGGTGAACCTTCCCAGGAGTGGCCAGCCGACCAAAATTACCCCAAGAGTGAAGCGATGACTCATCCAAGAGGTCACAAAAGACCCCACAACAACATCCAAAGAACTGCAGGCCTCACTTGCCTCAGTTAAGGTCTGTCTTCATGACTCCACCATAAGAAAGAGACTGGGTAAAAATGCCCTGCATGGCAGAGTTCCAAGACAAAAACCACTGCTGAGCAAAAAGAACATAAAAGCTCGTCTCAGTTTTGCCAGAAAACATCTTGATGATCCCCAAGACTTTTGGGAAAATACTCTGTGGACTGACAAGACAAAAGTTGAACTTTTTGGAAGGCAAGTGTCCCATTACATCCAGCGTAAAAGTAACACAGCATTTCAGAAAAGGAACATCACACCAATAGTAAAATATGGTGGAGGTAGTGTGATGGTCTGGGACTGTTTTGCTTCTTCAGGACCTGGAATACTTGCTGTGGTAAATGGAACCATGAATTCTGCTGTCTACCAAAAAATCCTGAAGGAGAATGTCTGGCCATCTGTTTGTGACCTCAAGCTGAAGCGCACTTGGTTTCTGCAGCAGGACAATGATCCTCAACACACCAGCAAGTCCATCTCTGAATGGCTTAAGAAAAACAAAATGAAGACTTGGAGTGGCTTAGTCAAAGTCCTGACCTGAATCCGATTGAGATGCTGTGGCATGATCTTAAAAAGGCGGTTCATGCTCGAAAACCCTCCAGTGTGGCTGAATTACAACAATTCTGATGAGTTCAGATGAGTGGGCCAAAATTCCTCCACAGCGCTCTAAAAGACTCATTTCCAGTTATCGCAAATGCTTGATTGCAGTTGTTGCTGCTAAGGGTGGCCCTACCAGTTATTAGGGTTGGGGGCAATCACTTTTTCACACAGGGCCATGTAGGTTTGGATTTTTTCCCCTTTAATAATAAATACCTTCATTTAAAAACTGCATTCTGTGTTTACTTGTGTTATCTTTGTATAATATTTAAATGTGTCTGATGATCTGAAACATTTAAGTGTGACAAACATACAAAACATGACAAATCAGGAAGGGGGTAATCATCGTAGGTGAAGGGAACAGGGGTCATGAGGAGTTCCTGGGTAGGTATGGTCTTAAGGAGAGAAATGTGGAAGGACAGATGGTTGTGGATTTTGCTAAAAGGATGGAAATGACTGTGGTGAACACATACACTACCGTTCAAAAGTTTGGGGTCACTTAGAAATTTCCTTATTTTTGAAAGAAAAGCACTGTTTTTTCAATGAAGATAACTTTAAACTAATCACAAATACACTCTAATATCTAATATACATTGCTAATGTGGTAAATGACTATTCTAGCTGCAAATGTCTGGTTTTTGGTGCAATATCTACATAGGTGTATAGAGGGCCATTTCCAGCAACTATCACTCCAGTGTTCTAATGGTACAATGTGTTTGCTCATTGTGTCAGAAGGCTAATGGATGATTAGAAAACCCTTGTGCAATCATGTTAGCACAGCTGAAAACAGTTTAGCTGGTTAGAGAAGCTATAAAACTGACCTTCCTTTGAGCAGGTTGAGTATCTGGAAAAAATTATTATTTCAAATACAAATCATTATTTCTTACCTTGTCAATGTCTTGACTATATTTTCTATTCATTTTACAACTCATGGTGGTAAATAAGTGTGACTTTTCATGGAAAACACAAAATAATTGTCTGGGTGACCCCAAACTTTTGAACGGTAGTGTATGTAACCCTTGCCTTATGTTAATTAGGTAAGGGAAATAATTAAGTGTAGACCAGTTGCTAGGTTCGTAAGGGTTACAATAGGGAATTAGAGTGAGCGTGGAATGAAATAGCTGGAGGCAAGAAATGAGCAATTCATATCTGTTATTAATAAAGATAAAGGGAGCAAAATATACAAACAATGTACAAATATACAAATATAACAATGGCCGGCATGAAATAAAACCCCCAAAATGTCCTACTGAGCTCAGTGTTTGTTTGTTCGTTTGGTTTAGCCGTTTGACCAGTCAAGATATCTTGTATCTCCGGCTCAGGTTTCTTTTCCTCTTTTCAAGTATACATTTATTATTTATACACCTTTATTATTATTTACAATAAATATAATTATACATTTGATCACTAAAAGAAGCCATATTGTTGTACATTTACATATAGTTATATATTTTACATATAGTTACATATATTTACAATATATGAAGTTGCATGGCAGCATTCCTCCTAACTCAGTCTTTTTGTTGTTCCTTGACAGGAAGGCAAAAAGAACTGAATGTACACAAGCACACCCTAAAAACAGTGACTGATGTCTATTTTGTAAACAAGCACCCCCTACAAATACTAATTGAAAAAATATATATTTTCAGACAAATAATACTTGAAACCCAAACAAAACACGAAACGTTGAGATAAAGACCCGAAAACACTTGACTGGTTCAGTGTAGTATTATAACATTTGGCCACCAGATGTCGCTGTGGGGAGATGTTTCAAATGTTCCAAAACATCAATTCTTTTTCTGAATCAATTGTTCCAAATGATTCGATCTCTCGATCGTTCCATTTCTGCCATCACTAGGTATCAGTGGGAACCAGATTGCTCACAGCCTCTCTCTCGTCCGCTCTCATATCGTGAAAGACCGATTTCCAGCAGAGCGCCTCAGCACTTTGCTCAGAAGGCGGGGCTAATATCGCTCTTAACGAATGGAAAGACCCAGATCACCCAACGTGACCATGAAACGGAAATTTAAAAGTGAGAAGGAAGCCTAGTCGCAAAGCCCCGGTACACCACCAACCTGTTCACGTTTCTAATCATTTTTCCCCGCTCAGCGACACACCCGCTGAGGAAAAAACTCTGATCATTGGCGACTCTGTAGTCAGAAACGTGAACCTAGAGACTCCAGCGGCCATAGTCAAATGCATTCCTGGGGCCAGAGCAGGCGACATCGAGTCAAATTTGAAAATGCTGGCTAAAAGTAACTGTAAATACTCCACAATTGTTATTCACGCTGGCATTAATGACATCCGTCTCCAGCAGTCGGAAGTCACGAAACTTAATGTAGAATCGGTGTGTGACTTTGCAAAAACGATGTCTGCCACTGTAGTATTCTCTGGGCCCCTCCCCAATCTGACCAGTGATGACATGTTTAGCCGCTGGCTAAATCCTTGAACCGCTGGCTGTCTGTGTGGTGTCCTGCAAATAACGTGGGCTACATTGACAATTGGAGCTCTTTTTGGGGAAAACCTGGTCTTATGAGACGAGACAGCATTCATCCCACTTTGGATGGTGCTTCTCATTTATCTAACAATCTGGCATCTTTTTTATCCAAATTTCCAAAACCCTGACTACTCAGAGTTGGGACCAGGAAGCAGAGTCGCAGTCTTACACGCCTCTCTGCAGCTCCTCTTCATCCGCCACCCCTCAGCTTAGCCCCTGTCTTCCCCATCAGAGAATCATTGTCTGCTCCCTCCAAAGTAAATAAAAATATAATATATAAGCATCCCAAAGTGATTAAGCAAAATATTGGTAAAACTCAAATTAAACATAAAGCCTCTAAATTGAATGATTTGGCCTCTGTTCCTCCTCATCATGTAAAAATTAAATGTGGTTTATTAAATATTAGGTCTCTAACTCCCAAGTCTCTGTTAGTCCATGATCTGTTAATTGATCATCAGATTGATTTAATTTCCCTTACAGAGACTTGGTTAGGGCAAGAGGATTATGTTGGTTTAAATGAATCAACTCCCTCTGGTTATTTAAACTGTCAAAATCCCAGAAATTCTGGTCGTGGAGGAGGAGTAGCAATAATTTACCATTCCAAATTACTAGTTAATGTAAAGCAAAAAACATGTTATAATTCCTTTGAGGGCCTGGTCCTCAGTATTGGGCACTTTAGCAATTTTAGGTTAAACCCAATTTTATTTGCCATAGTTTATCGTCCCCCATCAACCTACTCAGAATTTTTATCCGAATTTGCTGATTTCTTAGCTGATTTAGTGCTGAAATCTGATAGAATAATTATAGTAGGGGACTTTAATATACATGTGGATACAGATAGTGACTGCCTTAATGTGGCATTTAATTCAATATTAGACTCGATTGGGTTTTCTCAGAAAGTAGGAAATTCTACTCATTACCTCCACCATACATTGGACCTTGTTCTGACATATAGCATAGAAATAGAAAATCTTGTAGTGTCTCCTCATAACCCTGTACTGTCAGACCATTGTCTGTTAACCTTTGATTTTACTATTTCTGACTATTTGGCTCCTAAAGAAAAATATTATTACAGTAGATGCCTCTCAGATTATGCTGTTACCAAATTTATGCAGATTGTTTCCTCTATGCCATGTGTCAACGGAAATAAGCTATAGACAGCTTGCTCCTTCTGTAATTGATAACATGGTGGATAGTGTTACAGCTTCTCTGCATCAGACTTTAGACTTGGTGACCCCCTTAAAAAAGAAAAAGTCTAATCAGAGATTTCTAACTCCTTGGTTCAACACAGAAACTCGTAGCTTAAAACAGAAGACTCGTCAATTAGAAAGAAAATGGCGCTCCACTAATTTAGATGAAATCTACAGTATTTAGCTTGGAGAAATCATCTTTTAATTTATAAAAAATCTCTTAGAAAAGCTAGAACGAGTTATTACTCTGCATTAATAGAAGAGAACAAGAATAATCCCAGGTTTCTTTTCAGCACTGTAGCCAGGTTGACAAAGAGTCAGGACTCTGTCAATCCTAGCATTCCCTTAGAGCTTACTAGTCAGGACTTTATGAACTTTTTCAATAATAAAATTTCTTCCATCAGAGATAAAATCAATCAGATTCTTCCCACAGTTAACTTAAATACTGTAACTACTACAACTCCTTCTATTGATGTCTGTCTTGATGAGTTTACTCCAATCGACCTTTGTGAGTTAAACAAAATAGTTTCCTCATCCAAACCTTCAACTTGTCTTTTAGACCCTATTCCTACCAGGTTATTTAAAGAAGTCTTCCCACTTATTGGTAGCTTTATTCTTCATATAATCAATTCTTCATTAACTTTAGGCCATGTACCGCAGGCTTTTAAAATGGCTGTAATTAAACCCTTACTCAAAAAGCCAACGCAAGATCCAGGAGCTTTAGCTAACTATAGACCAATCTCTAATCTCCCTTTCATTTCAAAAATCTTAGAAAGAGTTGTTGCTACGCAATTATTTGACCACCTGCAGGGAAATGGTTTACTTGAAGAGTTTCAATCTGGGTTTAGAATCCATCATAGTACTGAAACAGCCTTAGCGAAGGTCACTAATGACCTCCTCATCACATCTGATAATGGACTGGTTTCTGTACTTGTCCTTTTAGACCTTAGTGCAGCTTTTGATACTATTGATCATAATATTCTACTTGATAGATTAGAACACTATGTTGGACTTAATGGAACTTTGTTGCAGTGGTTTAGATCTTATTTATCTGATAGGTTCCAGTTTGTTCATGTAAATAATGAGTTTTCTTTCAACTCAAAGCTTAGTCATGGAGTTCCACAGGGATCTGTGCTAGGCCCTACTCTTTTTAGTTTATATATGCTTCCGTTAGGCAACATTATTAGAAAGCACTGTATACATTTTCATTGTTATGTAGATGACACACAATTATACCTGTCAATGAAGCCTGATGATAGTAATCAATTAGCCAAGTTAGAAGCCTGTCTTAAGGAAATCAAAGCTTGGATGACTTGTAATTTCCTGCTATTAAATTCAGATAAGACTGAAGTCATTCTTGTTGGTCCAAAAAAACCTTAGAAATTCCTTTCCAAATCAAACTTTCAGTTTGGATGCAGTTACTCTCTCTTGATAGCTCTGTGAGGAACCTTGGAATTATTTTTGATCAGGATCTGTCTTTCAATTCACATATTAAATTTGTTTCTAAGACTGCCTTCTATCATTTGCATAATATTGCCAAGATTAGGAGTATCTTGTCTCAGAGTGATGCTGAGAAACTGATCCACGCTTTTGTTAGCTCGAGATTAGATTATTGTAATTCTTTATTATCAGGCTGTCCTAAAACATCTTTAAAAAGTCTTCAGCTGATCCAAAATGCTGCAGCAAGAGTTTTAACAGGTACTAGAAAGAGAGATCATATCTCTCCGGTTCTGGCCTCCCTTCATTGGCTTCCCATAGAGTTTAGAATTAAGTTTAAAATCCTTCTTCTTACTTACAAAGCTCTAAACAATCAGGCTCCTTTTTATTTAAAAGATCTGATACTACCGTATTATCCTAACAGAGCACTACGCTCCCAAAATGCAGGATTACTTGTAATACCTAGAATCTCCAAAAGTACAATGGGAGGCAGAGCCTTCAGTTAACAAGCTCCTCTCCTGTGGAACCAGCTGCCAATCTGGATTCGGGAATCAGACTCGATCTCTGTTTTTAAGAATAGGGCTAAAACCTACCTTTTTGATATAGCCTACAATTAGGGAGGGATCATGTGTTTCTGAACCCTCCCTTAGTTATGCTGCTAATAGGTTTAGTCAGCCAGGGGACCTCCAGTAATGCACTGGGCCTCACTCCTTTCCTCACTCTCAATGAAATATTTTTTTTGCTGGTCATTAACATTTGTTTGTTCTCTCCCATAGATTGAGTCCCCATCGTGCTGTTTGCTCTCTACATGTCTGTTCTTTTCATCTTCTCTATCCCCTCACCTCCCAGCCAGTCGCAGCAGATGACTGCCCCTCCCTGAGCCTGGTTCTGCTGGAGGTTTCTTCCTGTTAAAAGGGAGTTTTTCCTCTCCACTGTCGCCAAGTGCTTGCTCACAGGGGATCGCCTGATTGCTGGGGTTTTTCTGCAACTGTGGGGGTTCCCCCTACAGTTGATAGTGCTATGAGATGACTGTTGTTGTGAAATGGCGCTATATAAATAAAGTTGAATTGAATTGAATTGAATTAAAAGTTGGATGACGAGGATCGCACTTCCTCTTCCCCAAAATAACCGTTTTTCAAAATAAAATCACATACTTGCATTAATACAAATGAAATGTGAGAAAAAGGGTCATTTTCTCAGCTGGGTTACACCCTCCCCCGCTAAATATCATGCACGTCCCGTTGCATGTGTAACCAAGACTGTCCATCGTCAGTATTTAGAAACTCTGAGAAGGCTGTATTCAAACCTTGAAAAAGGGACTTAACAACAGTCACTAGAGGATTTCCTAATTCAGGATACTCTAGTCTTTTTGGGAGTTGTCTGATTCTTTCAGATCGTCGTATTGGTTGAATTGCAATGTGATCATTTTTGTCCATTTCATCAGGCAAATCATTCGATTGGTGTTCTTGCCCCTCAACTGAATTGTCAGAAGGTCCCTCTAGTATTGTTGCTGTTTCATTTTCCACAGGCGAATTATAGGAAGGTTCAATCTCAATTGCATTATGCTCCCTATCCGGTTCTGCATTGGCAGTGGTCTCAGGTAAATCACAACCAGGTGGGTTTGTCATTTCCGGTGTTTGCAAAGGTTTTGGATAATCATGTACAGTAGTAAATCTGGTTATCTCTCCACATGGGGAACCCTCAACCCACGGAATCAAAAATTCATTTTAAATTTCGGTTAACTCTTCGTGATCATTGTTCTCTGCAACAGTTGTTTGGCGTGTCTTAGGGCGGTGAATAGGCTCTGGTTCAGGTGTTTCTGCTGTGGCAACAGGGAGGAAACTGCAGGGAAGCAAAAGGGCTTTGTATAAAGTTCTTGAGGGACCTTGCTTTGACTCGGGCTTAACCGTGTAAACGGGTAAATTACCTGCACGTTTGACTACCACATGAATATCGGCCTCCCATTTATCAGCAAGCTTATTTTTTCCACGCAGTCTCACATTTCTAACTAAAACCCTATCCCCAGGTTCAAGTTCAGAAACAGTGATTTTGCGGTCAAACCTGGCCTTGATCTTGTCTGCAATCTTTTGTGCATTTTGTGAAGCTAACTTGTAGCTTTCTTCGAGCCTTTTCTTGAGATTTTCATCGTATTGCAAGTGAGTAACTTTCTGATCTTTGTTGAGAGGAAGTCCGAACACTAGATCAACTGCCAATCTGGGTTTTCTACCAAACATTAATTCATAGGGAGTAAACCCGGTTACATCACTGCGTGTGCAGTTGTATGCATGTACTAACGGCATAACATAGTCTTTCCAGTGGGACTTTTGTTTGGACTCAAGCGTTCCTAACATACTCAGTAGCGTTCAGTTGAACCTTTCAGTAGGGTTACCCCTGGGGTGGTATGGGGTTGTTCTTATTTTCTTTATGCCTGAGATCTCACAAAGGTCTTTTATTAGTTTTACCTCAAAATCAGGACCCTGATCGCTGTGCAGGCGCTCAGGTATACCGTAGTGAACGATGAATTGATCCCACAAGCACCTGGCAACCGTTTTGGACCTTTGATTTGAGGTAGGCAATGCAAGGGCAAATTTAGTAAAATGATCAGTTATTACAAGAATATTGCTGGTATTGCTACTGTCTGGTTCCAGACTGAGGAAGTCCATGCAGAATAGCTCTAAAGGTCGTGTGGTGGTTATGTCGACCAGGCTAGCTGCTTTTTCAGGAGGACTCTTCCTTCGTATGCACCGATCACATGTTTTTACCTTTTGCTCGACATCTGTTGCCATACGTGGCCAATAGAATCGTGTTCGGACCAGATCAAGGGTTCTGTCAATACCTAAGTGACCCATGTCATTGTGCAGACTTTGGAGTACGGGAGCTCTGAGCTCCTCGGGAAGAACGAGCTGGTGGGTCACTTGGTCTCCAATTTGTCTTTTTCTGTACAACACTTCATTGTACATCTCCAACCTATGGAGTTCTCTGAGTAAAAGAGGGAGATCTGGGAGTTCTTCTCTAGCAGTCGGTGGGGGTGTTTGGCAACGTTCGATTTGTTCAATAACTTGTCTGAGTGTCGAGTCCGCTCTTTGTTTGTCTTTGATTTCTGTTTGAGACAAGACAGGGATAGTGGGTAAGCCATTGTCTTGCTCCAAGACATACAAGTCTGGAATTGCATCAGCTGAGATGGTAAGTGACTCCACAAGTGTAACACCACTATCTTGATTGTCATCATGAATTTTAACAAGGTGGTTTTGACAAATGGCTTGAACAGCTTCATCATTTACAATCTCTGTGGTGTCACTGTCAGCTAGGTGGCGCTCTACAAAGCGGCTTACACGCTCCTGCTCTTTCCTGGACTGGACATCGTCAACGAGTTCACCATGAGGACGTCTAGACAACCCCTTTGCATCTAGGTTTTGCTTGCCTGCTCTATACTGTAACTTAAAGTTGTAGTTAGACAAAGCTGCAAGCCACCTGTAGCTTGTGGCATCTAATTTAGCAGAGGTCAATATGTAGGTGAGTGGGTTACTATCTGTAACTACCGTGAACTGACCACCATACAAATAGTCGTGAAACTTTTCAGTTACTGACCATTTTAGAGCTAAGAACTCTAGCTTGTGAGCTGGATAACGTGCTTCGCTCCTTGATAACCCGCGACTGGCAAAAGCTATGGCCCTAAGCTGACCATCCTGCTCCTGATAGAGTGCTGCCCCTAAGCCAGTGGTACTAGCATCGGTATGGAGTACGTAAGGCAGTTTCGGGTCTGCAAAGCCTAAGATAGGAGCTGATGTTAACTTTTCGATGATGGAGTCGAAAGCTTTTTGACAGTCTGTGGTCCATCGCCTCTCAAATGGCAGTTTGGGATCAAAGTAGGTTTGGTCAGTGACTTTGGATTTTGACTTTTTGTTGAGTGGCGGATAACCGCGTGTGAGGTCATTAAGAGAGCGTACTATAGACGAGTACCCTTCAATGAAGCGTCTGTAGTACCCTGAGAACCCTAAAAAGGATCTCAGTTCTGTGAGATTTTTAGGCCGTGACCATGTCTTAAGGGCCTGAATCTTTTCGGGATCTGTCTCGACACCGCTTTCGGAGACTACATGACCTAGGTACCGGACTGTTGTTTGAAAAAATTTACATTTTTCTGGCGATAACTTTAGCCCGTACTCTTTAAGACGATGGAGTACCCGCATGAGTCGCCGTTCATGTTCTTCCAAACTATTTGAAAAGATGATGAGGTCATCTAGAAAGACTAGCACCTCATTTAAGTTCATGTCACTGACGCAGCGCTCCATGAGCCGCTGAAAGGTACTTGGGGCGTTGGTTATGCCCTGCGGCATGCGGTTGAACTCCCAGAATCCAAGGGGTGTTACAAAAGCAGTCTTTTCTTTGTCTGCTTCTTCTACCTCAATCTGGTAATATCCAGACTTAAGATCGAGGACTGTAAACCACTTGGATCCTGTGAGCACAGAGAACGTCTCCTCTAGATTTGGGAGAGCGTAAGAGTCCTTTCTTGTTTGCAAATTGATTTTGCGAAAGTCTATACATAGACGCACATCATTGTTTCGCTTCCTCACCACAACAATGGGGGACGAGTAGGGAGACTGGGACTCTCTTATTACACCTGCAGCGAGCAGCTCTTGAAGGTGTTTACGCACTGCCTCAAGGTCTTGGGGGTGTATAGGGCGTGCATGGTGCTTAAAGGGAGTCGGATCATGAAGACTGATGGAGTGTTTCACTTTGCTCGTACACCCAAAGTCCAAATCATGGAAAGCGAATACTTCCGGGATGCCATTTAGTTGTTTGGTTATTCGCTTTTTCCACTCTTGTGGAATCGGTGAGTCACCAAAGTTGAAGCTCAGTTGTGTCTTGTATGTGGCTGACTCATTTGCACTGACGACATTGTGCTAGGACAGGATACAATGGAAAGCTCCAAGTTCTGCGATGACACACGTGGACGGCATTGTGACATCTTGCTCTGTTTCGTTCGTAATCATTACAGGCACTTTGTGTGGAGCTCGGGAAGGAAGTGTTACCAGGCAAGTTTTAACACAAAGGCCACCCGGCAAGGAAGACTGAGAGGGGTGTTCCACTATAGCACAGGTGTCTGAAGTACAGTGAACGTTGGCAGACCCCTCTAAAACTACAGTTTTACCTGCTGGGACTACAGCTGGGGCTTTGCTTGACAAGGTAACTAATCCAGTGTTCCCATCTTTGTTCTTTGTATGTCTTAGTTCGAGGGTTTTCAACAGTGTCCTAAAACCGTAAGAGCTAGGTAAGTAATCAGGAGTCTTCATGTCTAAATACTTTCCATAAAGAACATCAGGTGTGTTTGTTCCCACTAACACTGGTGTCTGACTATTAGGATTGGCATCTGGAACAACGAGAGCTAAGGTTGGTATGTCAATCTCTGCGCATAAGAAGTCTTTTGGAAAAGTGATACACATCTGTATATAACCTAAATAGGGAACGGGCTGACCTGCAGCGCCCTCTGCTTCTAAAAGGTCATAGTGTGGCTCATGTATTTTTGCCTACATATGTATGAGTATAAAGTGAGATGCTTAGGATTGCATATGTGGATTGACCTCACGTCTTAGGATGGGACAATATGTCTGGACCGCCTGTGGATAACGGCAAGAGGACAGAGGTACCGGGATAAGGAGCTGAAAGGACTTCCTGACCTCCTGGGGCCAGGCGGAGGACTCAGGGACTCGGGGGGAGAGTTATTGTCAATGTGGGGTTTTGACAGAGATGTGTGATTCTTCCTTTGATGTTGATGTATAAATGTGGGGGTTCTGATGCAGCTCTCTCTCTTCTGTTCTTGAGAGATCGCTGGGGATGTGAAAGCTACATTAAAGCCTGAATTGAGAAATAATTCAGCCTCGTTATTTCACGCTCCCCACAATAGAGTGGTTTAAGGCTTTGATCGGGAAAGTTCTGTTTGTCAAACGACTCTGTGACTGTAGTCACTTGTGACCCTGAGTCAAGAAGACAATGCACATTAACATCAGAAATGCTAACTACAGCTGTGCATTTGGAGCCAACTAACCCTTTTGGTAGGCTATACTTAGGTGGGTTAGTAACAGATTGCTTAAGGCTAGCACGTTGCTTGTACTTCGGTAACTAAAGCTGGGTTTGGTTCGTTTTCGCAGCTCGGCTTGATGTGGCCATCCTCTCCACATTGGAAACAGTACCACGGTTTGGGTGGGGTACTTCGAGTTCTGACCGTTTGTTCTGTGGGTTCCTTTGTCACTTTATTCAGCTTTCGTTTCTCTTTTGGCTTTGTACTGGGTGTACTTTTTGAGTTTTGAGCTTTTGGTTTTGCAGTTAGTTTTGCTAGTTGATTTTGAATTTCTGCAACTTGTTTTGAGAGTTCTTGAATTGAGTTTACCGCGATTTTGTCCTCATTTTCATCTGAACTACATTGCACAGTTTGCACGTGGGTTGTCACTTTTTGTTTTGAACTGCTCAAATGTTGTCTCATTCGCAAGGCTTTGGCAACATTTTGGTCTTCTTCAGTACGTAGCAAGCGAAGCAAATCAGGAAAAGTTGGGGGATTTGTTCGTTTTTGTTTTAACTGGAGTGCAGTTAAAAGGGAATCATTCCAACAACCTCGACAAAACTGCGTGACAAGCAGCCTGTCAAAATCCTGGCTTGAAGCACCACCACGCTTCACAGTGTGAGTCAAAGCTACTTGAAGACGTTGTAGATATGATGAGGGCTTCTCACCTGTGTTTTGGAAGGTGTCAATAAACTTGGCGTAAAGCTCTCCGCCATCTTGAACCGTACCATAAGCAGAATCTAACAGCTGAAGATATTCTGATGGTGAGCTGTTGGGGTTCAAGTACTTGACTACATCAGCTGCTGGGGGTAAAAGAGACTCAATGATCTTTCGGGATTGTTGCAATTTGGACATAGCAGGATCAGTCAAGATTAATTCTACACTGCCAAGTATCATAATCTATCTCATAAGTTGGTTGGAGGTCTTTGCCAGAAAAAGCTCCAAGCTTTTGTGAAAATGGCTGCATGGAAAAATCCTCCCTTTTTACAATGTGCTCGACTACCACATGTTGCACTTCTGGGGGATTTGAATCATGTGCAGGAGTGGTGGGCATACTTCGAGCTGGGGTGCCCGCAGTGTGATTTGACTCAACTCTGTGACATCCTGTCTTTCAGGACATCTGCAAAATCTCTGCCACTCATCTTCGCTAGGTTTTTAATATCAGTGCGATGTAACATGATCATCTCATCAAGTTGCTCATCTCCAGCGATTTCACTCACTATCACTGCATTTGGAATTTTCACAGATTCACGCTCAACAATATCCATTTTGGGTACGTTATAGGCTTGAAATAACGTAAGGGAGAGAAAAAAAAAAGGGCTCCTGGCTGGGCTCGCCACTTCTTATTGTAACCCTTGCCTTATGTTAATTAGTTAAGGGAAATAATTAAGTGTAGACCAGTTGCTAGGTTCGTAAGGGTTACAATAGGGAATTAGAGTGAGTGTGGAATGAAATAGCTGGAGGCGAGAAATGAGCAATTCATATCTGTTATTAATAAAGATAAAGGGAGCAAAATATACAATGTACAAATATACAAATATAACAACGGCCGGCATGAAATAAAACCCCCAAAATGTCCTACTGAGCTCAGTGTTTGTTTGTTCGTTTGGTTTAGCCATTTGACCAGCCAAGATATCTTGTATCTCCGGCTCAGGTTTCTTTTCCTCTTTTAAAGTGGCAGCTTGAATTGTTACCACTTCAATGTTGTGCACTGAAGAGAGGAGGGATGTCCTTCAGTTGAGACCTTGGTCAGACCTCTGTTCAATCTCGGGTCAGGCTCGCCATTTACATTCGGAGAAAATCCAGGATCCAGAAGGTTTTTGGTCGGCAACCAAAAAAAACCTAGCCTGCACGACAATAATGGTATTATTGTTTACAGCTAGGGTAATTTGTCTTCCAATCCCTTCTTATATAACACCATAGCTTAGTGTTTAAATTCTTCTCTCATATTACTATTATCACAATCCAGCAATAAGATAAGATAAGCCTTTATTGGTCCCACAACGGGGAAATTCCAGGATTGCAACAGCACAGGGATAGCAACACTCAGAGCAACAATCAGAAGGCACTTCCGGTTATGGCTGCCACGTAAGACGGACGTGTTTCATTCTGCTCTGCTCCTGGAGAAAAAAATCGGCAAATAACTCTCTCATTTGGGACAGAACGTATCCCAGCGTTTGGGCGAGGATATGTCGGCGAAGCCTAAGGCTGGAAAACCAGGTAAAGGAAAAAGCGAGCCGCCGAAACAGTCCAAATTAACGGACTTTCAGGTCTGTGACGCAGCAAACAAAACTCCATATATGGCGGAGGAGGCTGGCAACGGTGCAATATCTGCGGGGAATGGCGCAGATGCGCTGATGGCTGCCATGAGTTCAATGAGAGCGGACTTTTCCTCTAGATTTGATGGGATTATGACAGCGTTGGAAGGAATAAGAAAGGAATTGGGTGACTGTGTAGAACGAACGGCGCAGATGGAGCTCCGTCTCGCTAGTGCTGAAGATGACGTCACCCGTCTTCAATTAAAGGTGCGCACTTTGGAAAAAAAAATAAATGTCTAGAAGATAATATTTTGGATTTGGAATCTCGGTCGAGACAGAATAACTTGAGGCTGGTGGGTCTTCCAGAGGAATCAGAAGGTCGGGACGTATGTTCCTTTCTGGAAAAGTGGATTCCGGAGGTGCTGGGCAGCGAGGAGTTGCAATCAGCAGTGGTTCTGGAAAAAGCACATCGTATTGGCCCACGGAGAGATAAGGGACCGCCGAGGACCTTAATTATGAAGTTTCTTAGCAACAGAGACAGGATGAAGATCTTCAATGCTGCACGAGCTAAAGGAGAGATTAAACACCAGGATCAGCAGGTGCGGTTCTACCCAGATTTGGCCACAGGAATCCAACAATTGAGGAAGCAGTTTGATCCCATACGTAAGGAGCTGCGCAACCTTGGGATTCGTCATGGTGTAATTTATCCTGCGAGACTGTTGACCACGTATGAGGGCAGAACCCACATCTTCAAGACCCCAGAGGAGGCGCAGGAGTTCATCAAGAAGATCAAAGAAGAAGAAGAGACTGGTGGGAGCTAAGCATGAACAAAATATAAGGTAGAATAATTAAGTATTTGCACAGGCATCTGACTGACTTGAAGTAAACAGCAAGTTTACAAAATATAGATTGTATTATATATTAAAAAACAAAACAAAAACAAAACAAACAAAAAAAAACTATGATGTACAAAGTTGTTAAAAATTTTGGAGTTAAGTTGGAAAACTACAGAGGAGAGTTAATGTTACGTCATTAAAAGCAGTAGAGTTAGGGTGATTGGGAGGATGAAGAAGGAGTGGCTTAGGCTGTTCCCCGTGGATGTGGAACGGTCGATGGCTATATCGGGAGACGGAATTTTTCTTTTGATTTTGGGGGGTTCGCCACAAGTGTGGGAAGGGGGAATTTGTTTGTGTGTAGTTTGTAGGATGAATGTTCAACCACTCATGTTTTTGCTTCTCTGTATGAGCATGTTTACACTGCAAGGTAATCCCAAACTCTCTATTGATCATAAACCAAAGCGTTAATCTTAATTTAACTTCATGGAATTGCAGAGGTCTACAAAATTTAAAAAAACTTAAACAAGTTATGAATAAAATAAAAGACATGGGTTCAAAAATTGTGTTTTTACAAGAAACTCATCTAATAGAGGAGGATATAAAAAGAATTAGGAGTAGATGGCAAGGAAGTGTATTTACCTCATCATTTTCATCCCGGGCCAGGGGAGTTATGACTCTCATACATAAATCAGTCCCTTTTCAAGTGAAAAATGTAATTGGAGACAAACTTGGAAGATATGTAATCATTCAAGGTTCTTTGCTATTAGAAAATATAAATCTTGTGAACTTATATGGTCCCAATATAGATGATCAAAAGTTCTTTGCTAATTTATTTCTTATTTTATCATCACTTACAGGGCAACATATAATAGCAGGGGATTTTAATTGTACATTGAATCCAGGTATAGATAGATCAACAGGACTGGATTGTACGCACAATGGATGTAGGATGACTATTAATCATTTTATGAAAGAATTGAGATTGTTAGATATATGGAGAGAAATGAAACCACAAGTTAAAGCCTATTCTTGTTATTCCAGTACCTACAAGACATTCTCACGTATTGATTATTTTTTGATTTCCACAGAATTAAGATCCAAGATTCAAAACTGCTTTTATGATAACATCGTGATCTCTGATCATGCACCCTGTTGTCTAATATATGTAGATAAAAAATTGACAAAGGAATCAGGTAGATGGCAATTTCAGCATAAATGGCTTCAGGATGAGGAATTTGTCAAGTATATAGAAAAACAGATAGACGAGTACTTTGACATCAATACTACACAAACATCAGCATGTGTAAAGTGGGAAGCTTTCAAAGCTTTTATTAGGGGACATATTATTAGTTATACAGGATCAAAATCTAAGAAGACTCGAGAGGAGAGAGCTAAATTGGAACATAAAATGAAAAGTCTTCAGGAAAAAGTGTATGCAGGAAGTGATCCAAGGTTGGAGAATGAATTACTGATTTTGAGAGCTGAATACGACAAAAAATCAGCGAATAGAGCTGCCTCGAGTCTTCTAAGATTGAAACAATCTTTTTATGAACAAGGTGAAAAATCAGGAAAATTATTGGCATGGCAGATTAAACAATTAGAAATTAAAACACCAATTACTAGTATTATAAGTAAGGGACAGGTAGTTATAGATCCTTTAGAAATTAACAGAGCCTTTAGAGATTACTATGAAAAATTATATGATACTAAAAATGAATTTGATTTAACAAAACTAAATGGGTTTTTGAACGAACTATCTATACCGTGTATTCCAAATGAAAACAGGGAGATATTGGAGTCTAAAATTAGTCAAGAAGAAGTTGGGCTAGCCATTGATAATATGAAATCAGGAAAAAGTGCAGGACCAGATGGTCTTCCAGTTGACCTTTATAAGAAATTTAAGAATAAATTAATAAAACCTTTTTTGGAAATGGTTTTAGAAGCATTTCAAAATAATAATTTACCATCATACATAAATAATGCCTTAATTATACTGCTGCCAAAACCAGGTAAGCCCTCTAATAAATGTGAAAATATGAGACCAATAAGCCTATTAAACGCCGACCTTAAGATAATCTGTAAAATTTTAGCAAGACGAATACAAGAAATTTTACCAAATATTATTAATCGAGATCAGAATGGCTTTATAAAGGGAAGACAAGGCTTCCATAATGTAAGAAGACTATTTAATATTATTTATTTTAATAAAGAAGCACCGGATACAGCTCTCCTATCACTGGACGCCGAAAAGGCCTTTGATAGAGTTGAATGGCCCTTTCTTTTTGAAGTCCTACAAAGGTTTGGACTTGGAAATAATTTCATAAAATGGGTTCAAATAATATACAATAATGCTACAGCAGAAATCCTAACAAATAACAATATTTCAAAACCAATAAAAATCAATAGAGGATGTCGACAAGGCTGTCCACTTTCACCTTTACTGTTTACTATGGCAATTGAACCTTTAGCGATAGCGATACGTTTACATTCACAAATATATGGAATTAAAGTTGGACCAACAGAACATAAAATCTCCCTGTACGCCGATGACATAATTTTGTTTATGTCGAATCTAAAAAAATCAATTCCAACCTTGTTGAATTTAATAAAGAATTTTGGGGAAATATCAGGATATAAAATAAATAAAACTAAATCTTCAATATTAATGCTAAATGAGACCCAGAGAAATTACCCAGCCCCTGAGGTAAATCAATTCAATGTTGTAAATCAGTTTAAATATTTAGGAATCCAAATTGTGCCTAAGCTAGAATCAGTCGCCAGTGTCAACTATGAAGCCTTAATGACAGATATCAATGAGTTAACTCAGAGATGGATGTCACTACCAATGTCGATGATCGGGAGAATCAATATACTTAAAAGTAATATTTTACCTAAAATACTTTATTTATTTCAATACATTCCCTTATCACCACCTTTAGATTTATTCTCAAGAATAAAAAAAAAGTTAGTGGAATTTATATGGAACAACAGGAGGGCTAGATTACGTCTGTCTTTATTATATTTACCATTTGATCGTGGAGGTCTGAAATGTCCAAATTTTATGTTGTATTATTGGTCGGCACAACTGAGGTCTATGACATATTATTTTTCATCAAATGATCTCCCTCACTGGACTGAAATGGAATCATACAATTTACCTTTACCTCTTCCCATATTCATATACTCAGATTCGGCAAAAAAATTACAAAAACAAGTTAAAAATCCATTTGTAAAGCATATGATCAAAATATGGTGTGAAGCTAAAAACTATTTAAAAGAACCACAGTTACTGTCACAATTTAGTCCAATATGGGGTAATCAATATTTTAAACCAGGGAGAGCGGACGCTGTATTTAAAGTATGGAATTTAAAAGGGATACAAAAGATTCAGGATTTATATTTGCCATGTGCAGAAAACATAATGTCTTTTGAAGAGCTGAGGATCAAATTTAATCTCAATAGAAAACATTTTTTTAAATATCTTCAACTTAGAAACTTTATTCGATCAAATCAAAATAAAGCTCTCACTCGACCTATTTATTCATCCTTGGAAAAAATGATGATGAAAGATAGTAAAAGAAAGGGTATTATTTCAGAGTTTTATAACTCATTGACACTATCTTCAAGTGAAAATTCACTGAAAAGATTAAACTACTGGAAAGAAGATCTGCAAACTGAAATTTCAGAGGAACAATGGGAATTGGCTTGTACAGAAGCTCAAACCAAATCAATAAATGTACGCCTTAAATTGATACATTTCAAATGGTTAATGCGGATGTATGTTACACCGGAGGAGTTAAATAAATATAACAAAAATATACCAGATACATGCACAAAATGCATGGAAAGTAAAGGAACTCTATTTCATTGTGTATGGGAATGTAGATTAATAAGAATGTTTTGGGAAGAGGTGAGGGTAACAATTGAAAAAATAATCTCAAAACAAATCATATTGAATCCTAAATTGTTTTTGTTGGGTCTGTACCCAGAAAAGCATAATTTTAATAAAAGTGAAAGAACATTCATAGACCTCAGTTTGCTTAATGCCAAAAAATGTATTGCACTATTATGGAAAAAGACTCATAGACCAGATGTGACTCAGTGGTTAAGACAGATGTTAACAAACCTTCCATTAGAAAGAATAACATATATACTGAAATCAAAGGAAATTGTGTTTGAGAATATATGGAGACCTTTTATTGATTATGTAAAAAATTTAAACATAACTTTTGAAGAAGAAGGTGAATGATGTGTGTGGACCTTGTAAATTCCAAACTGGTGAACATAATATGTATACTTATGTATTGGATTGTCTAGACTAAACAGAGGAGCATTGTTGAAGATTTGATTTTGTTGGTGGTTGTTGGTGTTTTTTAGTGCATTTTTTTTTTTTGTAGTACTTTAGTGTTAGTGTTTGATTGCTTGTATCATGTTTGTTAAAAAAAAAAAAAAGGTTCAATAAAGATATTGTGGAAAAAAAAAACAATCAGAAGGCAAGAAAAAAAAAAAAAAAAAAAAAAAAACCAAGCAAGCAAGAGCAGCTAATATACATATGTACATATTACTATAAAATATATATATATACACACACAGACACACAGTGCAGAGCATTGTAGCTGGATGAAATAAATATATGAATATATGAACACACAGTGCAGAGCATTGTAGCTAGATGGAATAAATATGTAAATATATAAACACCCACAGTGCGGAGCAATGTAGCTAGATGGAATAATATGTAGATATATAAAAACACAGTGCGGAGCATTGTAGCTAGATGGAATAAATATATAGATATATAAATATAAACACACCCAGTGCTGAGCATTGTAGCTAGATGGAATAAATATATAGATATATAAATATAAACACACCCAGTGCAGAGCATTGTAGCTAGATGGAATAAATATGTAAATATATAAACACACACAGTGCAGAGCATTGTTGCTAGGTGGGATGAAACAGCATAACCGTCTATTTAGTTATCCTACATGGTATGATTATGTGCCCATACATATTCTCACCCTCCATAGCGACCGGTATGTTCCTAGTTGTATGCCGGAGAGGACCATTGTGTAAGTCTATTGCATCTTTTGCATTCAAAAAAAACTATTAGTTTGTTACGTCTTTTTGCTATCTCTGCAAGCAGCCCTGCTTAGGTTGTACAGTCTGACAGCCGTTGGTAGGAAGGACCTACGAAACCTCTCGGTTGTGCACCTGGGATGATGTAGTCTGCTGCTAAATGAGCTCCTCAGTGCATCCAGTATGTCCTGCATAGGGTGGAACTCGGACTCCAGCAGAGATGACAGTTTAGCCACCGTCCTTCTCTCTCCTATCTCCTCCATCGGATCAAGGCGTTGCCCCAGGACAGAGCTAGCTTTCTTAATCAGTTTGTTCAGTCTCTTCCTATCGGCTGCAGAAATGCCACTGCCCCAGCAGACCACTCCAAAAGTGATGGCTGATGCCACCACCGTGTCATAGAATGACTTCAGCAGCGCCCCTTGTACACCAAAAGACCTGAGTCTCCTCAGCAGGAACAGCCTGCGCTGTCCCTTCTTGTAGAGTGCGTCAGTATTGTGTGACCAGTCTAGTTTATTGTTCAGATGAATACCCAGGTACTTGTAGGATGTCACCATCTCGATGTCTGTTCCCTGTATATTTACTGGTGCTGTGAGGGGCTGCCCATGCCTGCGGCAGTCCACCACCAGCTCCTTAGTTTTCCTCGCGTTGATCTGGAGGCAGTTCCGATGGCACCAGTCCACAAAGTCCTGGATAAGCCCTCTGTACTCAGCTTCATCTCCGCTGGAGATGAGACCAACGATCGCAGAGTCATCAGAGAACTTCTGTAGATGGCAATGTGT
This sequence comes from Pholidichthys leucotaenia, assembly GCA_020510985.1. Taxonomy (NCBI): domain Eukaryota; kingdom Metazoa; phylum Chordata; class Actinopteri; order Cichliformes; family Pholidichthyidae; genus Pholidichthys; species Pholidichthys leucotaenia. The sequence goes on along the minus strand of CM035849.1, from coordinate 67,795,529 downwards.
TGTGTTGTGTGAGAAGTCCGCAGTATAAAGAGTGAACAGGAAGGGAGCCAGCACCGTTCCCTGGGGGGCCCCCGTGCTACTGATGATCGTGTCGGAAACACAGTCCCGGGTTCTCACAAACTGAGGCCGGTTCGTGAGGTAGTCCAGGATCCATGATGACAGGTGCTGGTCCACCCCTGCGCGCAGCAGCTTGTCCTTCAGGATCATCGGTTGGATGGTGTTGAAAGCACTGGAGAAGTCAAAGAACATGATCCTCACCATATTCCCGGGCTTCTCCAGGTGGGACAGAGAACGGTGAAGGAGGAAGATCACCGCATCCTCCACCCCAATGCCATGCTGGTAGGCAAACTGGAGTGGATCCATCGCTGGTTCCACCAGGGGGCGGAGATGAGCAAGGAGCAGTCTCTCCAGGGTCTTCATCAAGTGGGACGTCAAGGCCACCGGTCTGAAGCTGTTCAGGTCTTTGGGGTGGGAAGTTTTTGGTACAGGTACCACACAAGATGTTTTCCACAGCTGTGGTACCCTCCCCAGTTTCAGGCTCATGTTGAAGATATACGTCACAATCCCACACAGCTGGTCTGCACAGGACTTGAGGAGCTTTGCGCTGATGCCGTCCGGTCCCGACGCCTTCCTCGCCTTGATCTTCCTCAGCTCCGTCCTCACCTGGGTCCTGGTCAGGGTCAGGATGGGGGGCTGTGTGTTGGGAGTGGGGGGGGTGTCGGTGGAGTGGGGAGTGGGTAGCAGGACTTGATTTCTTAGAGGCAGCAGTGGTTGTTGTGCAGACAGGGGGGAGGGCGGTTGGTCAAATCTATTGAAAAACAGATTCAGGTTGTTCGCCCACTCCCTGCCCCCCGTGGCCTGGGGGGAGGTATTCTGGAGCCCCGAGATGGTTTTGAGGTTTCTCCAGACCCCGCTGATGTCGCTCTGTTGCAGCTTGTCCTCCATCTTCTTCCTGAAGCTGTCCTTGCCTTCTCTGATCTTTCTCCTCAGCTCCCTCTGTACGGACTTCAGCATCTCCCTGTTCCCCGACCTGAAGATCCTCTTCTTCTCTCTCAGAAGTGTTTTTATCTCAGGGTTGATCCAGGGTTTGTTGTTTGAGTGACGCCGTATGGTCTTGGTGGGAACGGATTTGTCCACACAGAAGCTGAGGTAGCCCGTGAAGGTGTGAATGAGGCCATCGATGTCCTCACCATGTGGATCGCAGAGCTGCTTCCAGGCAGTGGCTTCAAAACAGTCCTTTAGAGTGTTACAATATAGTAATATCTTACATTTCACATCTTACATCTTACATGCATGTGTTCTTTTTCTCACAATCTCTCTGGTAGCACATGAAATACCCTTTTTTTCATGTAACCAATTAAATGAATTCCTCTGCTCATCTCTACATCATTTAACCATGAAATTATGATTAATCCTCTCTAACCTTGTCTCTGTAAATCATGAAATGAAATACAATTAATTTATCACATAACCAGGGAATATACTGTCCCATAACTTCCAATATTCCCTTTTAAAAAATCAGTAAAACTTGGTCTGAGCTACTGGGTTTAGCATAACCTATGCTTTTACATAGGGAACCAACACCATGTGCTTTTAGCATCAACCTACACATTTCATTTGACAGAAATAGTGCATAAGAACTAAAAGTACTTCAGCATACTGTTGGGAACTGAAATCACATTTAGGAAAACCATACAGACACAAAGACAGCCTTTTCCATTGCTTTTAAACAGGAAAAAATCCACTCGCGATTAGCATTAGCATAATGCTAACATTAGCATAACATTAGCATGTATCTGACTCACCAAGATGAGGTCTCAGTGTGAACACAGCAAAAGTCACCGCTTCACGGCCTCTCAAGCTCGTGCTCCCGTCAACTTAAGATAATAAAGGTTGCAAATTAGCGTTTGGAGCGTGTTTAGATCCATTTATAGCATCTTTCTGAATGAAATTCACCAAGAAGAGGTATCAGTGTGAACCAGATCGCTCACAGCCTCTCTCTCGTCTGCTCTCATATCGTGAAAGACCGATTTCCAGCAGAGCGCCTCAGCACTTTGCTCGGAAGGCGGGGCTAATATCGCTCTTAACAAATGGAAAGACCCAGATCACCCAACGTGACCATGAAACGGAAATTTAAAAGTTGGATGACGAGGATCGCACTTCCTCTTCCCCAAAATAACCGTTTTTCAAAATAAAATCACACACTTTCATTAATACAAATGAAATCTGAGAAAAACGGTAATTTTCTCAGCTGGGTTACACATACTTCAAGAAGAGAGAGGAACATAGGGGGACTTACAGGAGTGGAGGAAGGTGCACCCAGGTGGGCTACATCTTATGTAGAAGGAGAAATCTGAAATTGATAGGAGACTGCAAGGTGGTGGCAGGGGAGAATATAGCTAGACAGCATCAGATGGTAGTCTGTAGGATGACTTTGCAAAGCAAGAGGAGAAAGAGAGTGAAGGCAGAGCAAAGATTAAGTGGTGGAAGTTACAGAGTCGAGTCTCTTCGGGAATTTCTTCCTTTCTTTAGCTTGTACAGGACAGGGGTCGCCACGCCTCTCTGCCTGCCAACAGTATGTTGTATGTTGGGTTTTCCCCTCCTCCGTTCCTTTATCACTGAGCACCAAGCAGGACGGCAGGAAGTTCCACTTTTACCTGGTCTTTAGCATGACCCGACTGGGATTTGAACCCCGGCCTCCCAGTTGTGGGGCGGATGCTCTACCCCTAGGCCACCACTCCGGAAGTTACAGAAGGAAGGTAGGTAACACAGAGTTCAGAAAGGAGTTGATACAGGCTCTTGGTGGTAGGGGAGAATTACGAGATGACTGGGAAAGTACATGAAAAGTGTTGAGGGAAACAGGTAGAAAGGTATATGGTGTATCCAGTGGACAGAGGAAGGAAAACAAGGAGACTTGGTGGTGGAATGAGGAGGTACAGGAAAGTATTCAAAGGAAGAGGTTTGCAAAGAAAAAGTGGGATAGTCAGGGTACGATAGGTCGTCTGACCAGAGTGGCTGAAGAACTGGAAGAAGACAGACTTTGTCCAAATTACCAGTCTTTATTTACATCAGTGTAGGTGCAAAAATCAAAAAAGCATAACTGAAAGGTTAACTTGATTAAAGTCAACATACCTGAACTCAAAAAAGCAAATGTAAGGCCACATGCACCCTCCTACACTGACCAAGCCTCCTAATAGACTAAAAGCAACTCCTTATATCCACCTTATTCCTAGCCCCCATGATGTCTTGCTTGAATTATGGGCGCAGCTTCCTCTACTAGTTTAGAACATGTGGTTGTCACAGAAACAGGACACTTGTCCTTGTTAAAAAACAATGACTTTGGCATCAAAAATGTGGGAACACGACCTTTTGCACCTTAAAAAGAGTACTATAATCATACCACTTCACATGACTATGGAGGGATGGGAAGATGACCTTAAAAAGTGGACTTGCCGACAGTAGCTCCATTAGTTAGCTCTGCTGCTAAAATGCTAACACTGTAAACAAATAAAAGCTCTGAGATATATCAATGTTTCCACCTCAATAAAGTTGGTTGCATTTTGTTAAAAGATGTTGGACATAATCAAATTTACCTCAGAGCAGATGTAGAATCTCGTCAGAGCCACAAAGAACCACAACACGTGCTTGGGTGTTTTAATGTTGGGGTAAATACAGACAGCTGCAGCTGTTTGTTTTACCCCGAAATTAAAATGCTCCTACTGCTGTCATGCCATGAATGCTTGTTATTTAAATTAACACGAACAGACATTTTCTGACAATTGTTCAAAATTTTGTTTATCTATATTTTGTGATAATTAAAAAAATAATGCATGCTGAAGCTGCTGTCCATCTTGTTCCAATGCAAGACAACAAATGCAAAAAAAAAAAATGCACCTATTTGATATCTTTCTTAAATATAAACGTCAGATCTGTGACATTCATACAAGTGAAAACATACCTGCTGCTGTTGTGTCTGGACCACCAATCACACGAACAATCCTTTAGTTTTCAGGGCATGATCTACTCATTGTTGAAGCCACACATTTAGCTGTGCTTATTTGTGAGGAGCCTCACACCATGAGGTTCCAAGGTTGTCATAGCAAGGAGCGGCACTGGGGTTAAGCTCCCAGTGCTCATAAAATGCTCCTTATGGCGTGCGTCTCGAAAAGCCTCTGACAACTAAGTCCAACTCCTAGCCTGCCCGTGTGGTTTAGTCTCTAATCCCGGCGGAACTGCTTTTACTAATAGGAGAAGGGGCGAGGGCAGATCTCTGGCACCTTAAAACCAGATGCTTCGGGTAGATGGTGGCTCATCAACCTGGGAAGGTAGCCCTTCTAGGGGAAGGTAAACCCTGATTTCAAACCTCCGCTCCCTTGCGGCATACCCGGTCACGGGAAAGGCTTCGGGAGTCAACCGTGAGGAAAAATCCGGAGTCGGAATCCCTAAGGCAGTTCTCTGTTGTGCTCAACATCGTTCTGGCAGCTCCTGCAACGGCGCTGGTGCCAAACTGTAGCAGCCCTGCTGTTTCTTTGGATTCATCAGTAACGTGGAGAGGGGGGACATGCTGCATGGGCAACATCTTGTCCTCCCTATCTTCCTGCCCAGGCTTGAATCCTACCAACGCCCAACGCTGGAAGGTAGAACACCGGATCACCGGAGAGGACACTCCAGCTTCGCCTTTGGCGTAGACAAAACACAGGGAATGACAGTTACCGGTTATAAGCCACCGCTCAATTGGCGTAGAGCGCGGCACCAGGGGTTGTTCCCGACGGTGGGAGGGATCAGCGGATCTCACTGGACAGCTACCGCCCGCCTCAAGCTGGGCAGCCCCCAGCCAATAAGGTGTTGTCCCACCACAGCTTGCTTTCCTCATTGGGTGCATGGGGATGAGGAGAAGTTCGAACGGCAGGCTGAGAACCTTCGCACCAGGCAAGACAAAAAAACAAAAGAGACCAACTCTAAAACTGGGAACTTGGAACGTCCGCACTATGATGACAGGACTCGCTGCTAACCTCAAGGACATCAACGACACCAGGAAGAGTGCCATCATCAATAATGAGCTGAAGAGACTGGAAGTGGATATCGCCACTCTCCAGGAAACATGGTTGGCTGACGCAGGCACACTGAGAGAGAAGGACTACACGTTCTACTGGCAGGAAAAGGGCAGTGACGAACACATGGAACACGAAGTGGGCTTCGCAGTGAAGAACATCTTGCTGAAGATGGTGGAACCGGGCAGCAATGGCTCTGCACGACTCCTCACCCTCCACATCAACACCACTCAAGGCCCAGTCACCCTCGTCAGTGTGTATGCCCCAACACTGACAGCCACACCAGAGGCAAAAGACGAGTTCTACGAGAATCTCGCAACAACTGTCAGGATCATCCCCAACTCTGAACAACTCATTCTCCTTGGAGACTTCAATGCCAGAGTGGGTGCTGACCACGACTCCTGGCCCTCCTGTCTTGGACCATTTGGTGTGGGCAGAATGAATGACAACGGACAGCGGCTGCTCGAATTCTGCATATATCACGATCTGTGCATCACAAACTCATTCTTCAAGACCAAGCCCCAACACAAGGTTTCCTGGTGACATCCTTGCTCAAAGCACTGGCACCAGCTGGACTTGATCCTGACCAGGCACACCTCAATGAAGAACGTGCTAATCACCCGTTCGTTCCAGAGTGCAGATTGCGACACAGACCATTCATTGGTGTGTTGCAAGGTCAAGCTGCAGCTGAAGAAATTCCATCGTGCTAGACAGCCTGGAAAGGCACGGATTGACACCAGCAAGATGGCCCAACCAGAACTTGTTGAGCAGTTTGCCTCTACCTTTGAGAAGGAACTTGGTGTACCACAAGAAGGAGAATCTGCAAAGCAGAAGTGGGAAGAGCTGCGAAACACCATCCACCGCACAGCCTTGGCTACCTTTGGGAGGAAGACCTCGAAGCCACAGGACTGGTTTGATGCCAAGTTGACTGAGATGACCCCCGTCATTGAAGCCAAGTGCTCAGCACTTGCTGAGTACAAGAAGTACCCAAACGAGAAGAATCTCCAGATTCTCAGGGCTGCGAGAAGCAAAGTTCAGCAGACTGCTCGGTGCTGTGCCAATGAGTACTGGACTCAGCTCAGCCAAGACATTCAAACCGCTGCCATAACAGGGGACATCCGTGGAATGTACGGTGGCATCAAGAAAGCACTTGGTCCAGCTCAGAGCAAGACGCCCCCCCTCAAATCCTCCACTGGGGAGATGATCACAGAAAAGAACAAGCAGATGGAGAGATGGGTGGAACACTACTCCGACCTCTACTCCAGACAGAACACCGTGACACTGTCAGCCCTTGATGCCATCGACTGCCTGCCATCCATGGATGAACTTGACGCCGAGCCAACCATTGACAAACTCAGCAAGGCCATTGATAGCTTGGCCGCTGGCAAGGCATCTGGCAACGACGGCATACCACCCGACCTGATCAAGCACTGCAAGACCACCCTACTGCTGCCATTGCATGACGTCCTCTGCCAGTGCTGGAAGGAAGGTGCCGTACCACAGGACATGAGGGACGCCAAGATCATCACCCTCTACAAAAACAAAGGGGAGAGAAGCGACTGCAACAACTACAGGGGCATCTCCCTCCTCAGCGTTGTTGGCAAAGTCTACGCACGAGTTGTTCTCGTTCGTCTACAGAAGCTTGCCGAACGTGTCTACCCCGAGTCACAGTGTGGCTTCCGCGCTGAGCGATCGACGGTAGACATGATATTCTCCATCCGCCAACTCCAGGAGAAATGCAGAGAACAGAACATGCCCCTGTACGTCGCCTTCATCGACCTCACCAAAGCGTTCGATCTGGTCAGCAGAGAGGGCCTTTTCAAGATCCTGCCAAAGATAGGATGCCCACCAAAGTTGCAAAGCCTCATTGAATCGTTTCACACCAACATGTAAGGGATAGTGCAGCACGACAGCAACGTCTCAGAGCCATTCAACATACACAGCGGAGTGAAACAGGGCTGTGTACTTGCGCCAACCCTCTTTGGGATTTTCTTTGCTATGCTCCTGAGGCATGCCTTCAGCACAGCAACAGAGGGAATCTACCTGCACACAAGATCTGACAGCAGGCTTTTCAACCTCGCCCGCCTGAAAGCCAGAACCAAAGTACGCGAGGCTCTAATCAGAGACATGCTGTTCGCAGACGACGCTGCAGTCGCAACCCACACACAGCAGGAGCTTCAGACCCTGATGGACCACTTCTCCCAGGCATGCAAGGACTTCGGGCTTACCATCAGCCTGAAGAAGACTAACATCTTGGCGCAAGGCACAGAAGCACCACCAACCATCACCATCGACGACTACGAGCTGGAGGTCGTGAATCAGTTCACGTTCCTGGGGTCCACAATCAGCAACAGCCTCTCCCTTGATACAGAGATCAACAAGAGGATTGGAAAATCAGCCTTCACACTCGCTCGCCTCACCACACGAGTGTGGGAGAATCCCAAACTCTCTGTCAAGACGAAGATGGCAGTGTACAACGCCTGCATCATCAGCACACTGCTCTATGGGAGTGAGACGTGGACAACATACGCCCGGCAGGAAAAGAGACTGAACTCCTTCCACTTGCGCTGCATTCGCCACATCCTGGACATACCCTGGCAGGACAAAGTGCCCAACACAGAAGTTCTGTCCCGCGCCGGCCTTCCCTCCATGTTCACTCTACTCAGGCAGCGCAGGCTCCGCTGGCTAGGTCACGTTCACCGTATGGAGGATGGCAGAATCCCCAAAGACGTCCTCTACGGAGAACTGGCGACTGGCAGGAGAGACGTTGGCCGCCCACAGCTGCGCTTTAGAGACATCTGCAAGAGAGACATGAAGGCCCTGGAGATCAACACAGAGCGCTGGGAGAACCTTGCAACAGACCGCTCCAAATGGAGAGGCACCCTGACCAGACAGCTCAAGGCGGGTGAAGAGAGACTGACTGCTGCAGCAGATGAAAATAGGACCCGCAGGAAGAACTGCCACAGACCCAGCAGCACGGAGACCACCCACAAGTGCGACCTGTGTGACAGGGACTGCCATTCGCGCATTGGCCTGTTCAGCCACAGGCGGTGCTGTTCCAGCAGAGTAGACGTTTAGGATTCTCTTCCATGGTCATCATAGACCGACGGAGGCCGTCAAACACATCATGAACAGCAGCAAGTATCAGAACTACTCAAAAACATTCAAAATTACAAAAACTACAAGTGCTGAAATTATCTGCCACTTGACTGCAGAACACATATGAGGACTATACATTAAAATGAATTAGAAACACTTTTAAAAATGCCATTTTAAATGCCCCACTACTCCACTGTTGCTGGCTGATTTAACACTGCTTCAGCCGAAACCAGAAGTTGCGCCCATAATCGTTTCTACAGCAGTGCCCTCAGGAATAAGGTGAATACCTTCTGTCCTCTCCACAAAATGGCTGCTTCAGGACCTTCTCATTTATGCAGAGAAATAAGGCACTTTTAACAGGAACCCAAATATGTATAATGGTTATTTCATTTCACCATCAACCATTACTAACACAAAGTATTATCATTATAACTCAAACCTAGAAAACCATGCAGATAATCATTGAAGAAAATCAAATAATCCATTTTAATTAAACTAAACAAATCCCTCATAGATGGTCTCTTCCAGTGACATCACTAATGAGGTCAGAAAACTATAAAAACAAGAAGCGAACTTGCACTTCCTCCTTTTGACCCTGGAAGACATGAAGAGGTAAGTAACACAGGACTAAATGAAATGATGATTAACTAAAGCAATTATGAACTAGTGATGGTGAAACTGAGGCCTTATGAAACAATAGCTTCATGATAGTGATGGCCAGGTGAGGCTTTCTGGAGGACTTGAGGCCTTTCATCAAAAAGGCTCATATAGACGAGGCCTCATGTGAAACTTCATTTTCTCTACTAGTCCATCTAGTGGACAAAATGTATACAACATGCAGATTTTTACAAGGGTGTTATTGGTTTGAGTCTTTTAAGAAATATCAACGATCATATGGGAAAAAAAATGATAAAACTGAGGTGACTACAATGAATGTGCTTGTGCTACTTATCCATTTTTATTAAGAAACAACTTTTCAACAGTCTTGTACCGTCTTTCCCAGTACATTCATCTCTGTCCTTATTGTCATGCAGGGCACGATAGTGCCTCAGCATAATGATGTGTTATTGTTGTATCCAAGTTTTCTGAAACACAACAGATGCCTCACCTTGCAAATAAAAATAAATTATAATAATAACCCCACTGGGACTTGAACCCCAGCTCTACAGATGTAAGACAGACATTTTATCTCTAGGCTACCACTTAGTGATGACTGGATAAGGCTTTCTTGAAGACTTGAGCCTTTCCATCAAAATGGTTCATATTGATGGAGCCTCATGTGAAACTTCATTTTCTTGATTAGGCCATGTAGTCGACAAAAAGTATACAGCATGCAGATTTTTACAAGGGCATTATTGGTTTAATTATTGGTAGTGGGGCATTATTGGTTCGATCGCTACTCAGTAAGACTGATGAGCTAGCGGCTATCTCCCGCTACGAGAGCGTCTTCAGAGAGATTAGCTTGATGTTGTATACCGAGACGTGGCTAACAGAACTAGCAACAGATGCTAACATCGAACTGGAGGGTTTCCACGCAATACGGGCAGACCAGACACCAGACAGTGGGAAGACAAGGGGCGGAGGAGTGATAATGTATGTCAATAACAACTGGTGAAGACCGGGACATATCACGGTTAAGGAACAGCACTGTAGCAAAGACATCGAGTTGCTAGCTGTTAACATGCGGCCTACATATCTCCTGAGGGAATACTCACACGTGATCTGCATTGTTATTTATGCAAATCCGACGGCGAACGCTGGGACAGCGCGTGATGTCATCCACTCAGTAACTGGCAGGCTGCAGAAGAACACCCAGATGCTCTTCTCCTCATCTCAGGTGATTTCAACCATATTTCACTGTCCCCCATTCTACCCACGCTCACCCAGTATGTCATATGCCACACTAGAGACAATAAAACACTGGACTTATTTTATGCAAATACTAAGGAGGCGTACACCTCATTACCTTCCCCCCACTCGGGACACCGGATCACAACTTGGTTCATCTTCTGCTGTTGTACAAACCCCTAGTTCACAGACAACCTCCGGTCATGCGCACGGTGAAGTTATGGTCTGAGGAGGCAATGGACGCGCTAAAGGACTGTTTTGAAATCACTGCCTGGGAGCAGCTCTACGATCCACATGGTGAGGACATCGATGGCCTCACTCACGCCATCACGGACTACATCGGCTTCTGTGTGGACAACATCGTACACACCAAGACCATATGGTGTTGCTTGAACAACAAACCCTGGATCAACCCTGAGATAAAAACACTTCTGAGAGAGAAGAAGAGGATCTTAAGGTCGGGGAACAGGGAGATGCTGAAGTCCATACAGAGGGAGCTGATGAGGAAGATCAGAGAAGGCAAGGACAGCTTCAGGAAGAAGATGGAGGACAAGCTGCAACAGAGCGACATCGGCGGGGTCTGGAGAAACCTTAAAACCATCTCTGGGCTCCAGAATACCTCCCCCCAGGCCACGGGGGGCAGGGAGTGGGCGAACAATCTGAACCAGTTTTTTAATAGGTTTGACCAATCGCCCTCCCCCCCGCCGACTGCACAACAACCACTGCTGCCTCTAAAGACATCGAGACCTGCTGTCCACACCCCACTCCACCAACACCCCCCCACTTGTAGCACACAGCCCCCCAACCCGACCCTCACTAAGACTCAGGTGAGGACGGAGCTGAGGAAGATCAAAGCGAGGAAGGTGTCGGGACTGGATGGCATCAGCTCAAAGCTCCTCAAGTCCTGTGCAGACCAGCTGTGTGGGATTGTGGAGCACATCTTCAACCTGAGCCTGAAGCTGGGGAGGGTACCACAGTTGTGGAAAACATCTTGTGTGGTACCTGTACCAAAGACTTCCCACCCCAAAGATCTGAACAGCTACAGACCAGTGGCCCTGACGTCTCACATTATGAAGACCCTGGAGAGACTGCTCCTTGCTCACCTCCGCCCCCTGGTGGGACCAGCGATGGATCCACTCCAGTTTGCCTACCAGCATGGCATTGGGGTGGAGGATGCAGTGATCTTCCTCCTTCACCATTCTCTGTCCCACCTGTAGAAGCCCGGGAATGCGGTGAGGATCATGTTCTTTGACTTCTCCAGTGCTTTCAACACCATTCAACCGATGATCCTGAAGGACAAGCTGCTGTGCGCAGGGGTGGACCAGCACCTGTCATAATGGATCCTGGACTTCCTCACTAACCGGCCACAGTTTGTGAGAACCCGAGATTGTGTGTCTGACACGATCATCGTATCCCTGGTACCCCCCAGGGAATGGTTTTGGCTCCCTTCCTGTTCACCCTTTATACTGCGGACTTCTCACACAACACAACACACTGCCATCTACAGAAGTTCTCTGACTCTGCGATCGTCGGCTTCATCTCCAGTGGAGATGAAGCTGAGTACAGAGGACTTATCCAGGACTTCGTGGACTGATGCCATCGGAACTGCCTCCAGATCAACGCAAGGAAAACTAAGGAGCTGGTGGTGGACTGCTGCAGGCAAGGACAACCCCTCACAGCACCAGTAAACATACAGGGAACAGACATTGAGATGGTGACATCCTACAAGTACCTGGGTGTTCATCTGAACAATAAACTAGACTGGTCACACAATACCGACGCACTTTACAAGAAGGGACAGCGCAGGCTGCTCCTACTGAGGAGGCTCAGGTCTTTTGGTGTACAAGGGGCACTGCTGAAGACATTCTACGACACGGTGGTGGCATCAGCCATCACTTTTGGTGTGGTCTGCTGGGGCATCGGCATTACAGCAGCCGATAGGAAGAGACTGAACAAACTGATCAAGAAAGCTAGATCTGTCCAGGGGCAACGCCTTGACCCAGTGGAGGAAATGGGAGAGAGAAGGATGGTGGCTAAACTGTCATCTCTGCTGGAGTCCGAGTCCCACCCTACGCTGGACATATTGAACGCACTGAGGAGCTCATTTAGCAGCAGACTACATCATCCTAGGTGCGCAACCGAGAGGTTTCGCAGGTCCTTCCTACCTACGGCTGTCAGACTGTATAACCTAAGCAGGGCTGCTTGCAGAGATAGCAAAAAACGTGATGACCTAATAGTATTGAATGCAAAAGACGCAACAGACTTACAAAAATGGTCCCCTCCAGTATACAACTAGGACAATATCAGTCACTATGGAGGGTGACAGTATGTATGGGTACATATTCATACTAACTAACTAACTAACCTGCACTTGCATAGCGCTTTTCTAGTCACAAAGGCCACTCAAAGCGCTTTCACTAGTACTAACCCTCTATTCTAAGGGCCTATAGGAAACAGATATCTAGGGACAATTTAGAACAGCCAATTAACCTAACATGCATGTTTTTGGATTGTGGGAGGAAACCGGAGCCCCCGGAGTAAACCCACGCAGCACAGGGAGAACATGCAAACTCCACATAGAAAGGTTCCAACCCCTGCCAGCCTGGGGATTCGAACCAGGAACCTTCTAGCTGTAAGGCAACAGTGCTAACCACTGCACCACCGTGCTGCCCATACTATGTAGGATAACTAAGTAGACAGTGATGCTGTTTATTCCATCTTGCTACAATGCTCCGCACTTTGTATATATATTTATATATTTATGTGTACGTATGTATATCCACTGCTCTTATTTATATTTTTCGTATCTTTTTAATTATTGCTCTGAGTGTTGCCATCTCTGTGCTGTTGCAATCCTGGAATTTCCCCATTGTGGGACTAATAAAGGCTTATCTTATCTTATCTTGTCTCTTATCTTAATGTGTATTTTTTTTCAATTTCAATAAATGTGCTGTCTTTTAAAAATATTAATGAATATAAGGGAAAAAAGAAATAATAAATCTGGGGTGATTACAGTGAATGTGCCTGTTACTTGGTGTGCTTGTCCGACTTATCCATTTTTATTAAGAAATAATAAATTTTCAACAGTCTTATACTGTCTTTCCCAGTATATTCACCTCTGTCCTTATTCTCATGCAGGGCACAATTATAACAGTGCCTCAGCATAATGATGCGCAATAATGATCCAAGCTCTTTGAAACACAACAGACACTTCACCTTGCAAATAAAAATAAAATTACAAGAATGACCTAGCTGGGATTGAAACCCATGTCTCCCACTTGTAGAGCAGATATTTTACTGCTAAGCCATCACCTCAGTTACAATAAATATCCACTATTTGTGGAAAATGCATCAATGGGAGAAATGCACTCAAACTGTTCCCAAAAAGGAGAAGTCCATGTTTTTGGTGCTGCCTCCATCTGACAATTGGCTGTGACAAATCCTTTACACAGTCAAACATCTACAACACAAAATGTGAGGGACGGGGATTTCCATTGTTCTCACTTTATTTCATCCATCCATCCATCCACCTTCTACTGCTTTTCCGGAGGTCCAGGTTGCGGAGGCAGCAGTTTAAGCAGAGAAGCTCAGACTTCCCTCTCCCCAGCCACCTGCTCCAGCTCTTCAGAGATGATATCAAGGCGTTCCCAGACCAGCTGGGAGACATAGTCTCTCCAGTGAGTCCTGGGTCTGCCCCGGGGTCTCCTCCCAGTGGGACATGCCCAAAACACCTCAAGTGGGAGGCGTCCAGGAGGCATCCTGATCAGATGCCCATACCACCTCAACTGGCTCCTTTCAATGTGGAGGAGCAGCGGTTCTACTCTGAGCCTCTCTCAGATGACTAAGCTCCTCACCCCATCTCTGAGGGTGAGTCCAGCAATCCTATGGAGAAAGCTCATTTCAGCCCCTTGTATCCGCAATCTCGTTCTTTCGGTCATTACCAAAGCTTGTGACCATAGGTGAGAGTGGGAACGTAGATTGACTGGTAAATTGACAGCTTTGCCTTAGAACTAAGCTCCCTCTTCACCACAACAGACCGGTACAACATCCGCATCACTGCAGATGCTGCTCCGATCCGTCTGTCAATCTCTCGCTCCATTCTCCCCTCACTCGTGAATAAGACCCCAAGATACTTAAACTCCTCCACAGGAGCCTGTCCCCAACCCGGAGAGGACAATCCACCTTTTTCCAGCTGAGGACCATGGACTCGGAATTGGAGGTACTGATTCTCATCCCAGCCACTTCACACTCAGTAGCAAACCATCCCAGCAAGAACTGTAGGTCATTGCTGGATGAAGCCAACAGGACAACATCATCTGCAAACAACAGAGATGAGATCCTGTGGTCACCGAGCATGACACCCTCCGTTCCCTGGCTGCGCCTAGAAATCCTGTCCATAAAAATTATGAACAGGATCGGTGACAAAGGGCAGCCCTGGCGGAGTCAAACTCTCACTGGGAATGAGTCCAATCGAGTGTTGGCAATATGAACCAAACTCTCACAACGGTCGTACAGAGACCGAATAGCTTGTAACAACAAGCCCGATACCCCATACTTCCAAAGCACCCCCCACAAAAAAACACAAGGGACGCGGTCGAATGCCTTCTCCAAGTCCACAAAACGCATGTAAACTGGTTGAGTAAACTCCCACGAGCCCTCGAGAATTCTCGAGGGTAAAGAGCTGGTCCGATGTGCCACGGCCAGGATGAAAACCACATTGCTCCTCCTGAATCCGAGGTTCAACCAACAGCCAGACTCTCCTCTCCAATTCCTTGGCATAGACCTTCCCAGGGAGGCTGAGGAGTGTGATCCCTCTAAAGTTGGACCACACCCTCCGCTCCCCTTTTTTGAAGAAAGGAACCACCACCCCGGTTTGCCATGCCAGAGGCACTGCCTCCACCCTCCACGCAATGCTGCAGAGGCTTGTCAACCATGACAGCCCTACAACATCCAGGGCCTTGAGGTACTCGGGGCGAATCTCGTCCACCCCTGGGGCCAGGCCACCAAAGAGATTTTTAGCCACCTTGGCGACCTCAGCTCCTGTGATAGGTGAGTCGCCCCCCTCGTCCACAAGCCCTGCTTCCTCTGTGGAAGGCGTATCAGTGGGATTGAGGAGATCCTCAAAGTATTCCTTCCACCGCCCGACGATATCCCCAGTTGTAGTCAACAGCGCCCCATCCGCACCATACACAGTGTGGACAGGGAGCTGCTTCCCTCTCCTGAGTTGCCGGACAGTTTACCAGAATCTCTTCGAGGCCGACCGAAAGTCGTGTTCCATGGCCCCACCGAACTCTTCCCATACCCGAGTTTTTGCTTCAGCAACCACCCAAGCTGCACTCTGCTTGGCCTGTCCGTACACCTCAGCTGCTTCAGGAGTCCCACAAGCCAAACAAACCTGATAGGACTCCACTTTATTTCATGTTGCGTGCAAAATTATGAATGGCTTCCTGACGCAGTCACGTGTTACGACGTCAACACATGTCAGCAATACACGCCTCGAAACGCGCTTCGCCAAATATTTCCTGGATAAGCTTGGAGCACCCTTGAAGCTCCGGAGCCTGCCACCCCATCACTACTTCATGATCAACAGTGTTATGAAACATTTAATAAAGAGTGCCATCTGCTGAGTGTCAGAACTGCATCTGAGTGGAAGACCTGAAAAAATCTCAATACTTTTTTTTTTTTTGAGCATTTGGCCATCCGAGTTCTATTCAAAGTTGGATGGCAGGAACAAACAATACAAAGCAAACAAACAAAAAAAAAATAATTCCAATAGAACCCTTTCAAACTTCCTGTGAGCCCTCAAGTCATGTGATATGACCGACATAACGAAGCCTTGCTTGCTACGGTCACGTGACTGTGGGCATGCTGAAACAGCGCTCGATGCACTGCTCATGACACTTCCGCTTTATATATATATATATATATATTTTTTTTTTTTTGTTACTTATTTGTACCCGTAGGTAGACTTGGTTTGCAGTCTGGTGACAAGCCGCCGGCTGCTGGTCGCTGCGTGCGCGAGCACCCTAAACCTACATGTTTTTGGTGTGCGGGAGGAAACCGGAGAAATCCCGGAGTAAACCCACGCAACACGGGGAGAACATGCAAACTCCACACAGCTCACTGTTGGTCGGGGGCTGGGATCGAACCCACAACCTCATGATCCCCGCGATCCCCCGGCCAAGGGTAAAACTGTGCTGCCACAGTGCTAAACCACTGCGCCACCGTGCAGCCCGTTATATTGCTCGAATCCGTGTCGAGTGGGCGGTGTCGAGCGTAACATCACTATTTTGAACCAATAAATTATAATTAAATCCATTACTCGTGTTATTTTAAACCAATATATTAATATATGAATTGTAATCAGTTTTAAAGCAACATACAAACAAACCTGGGATAGTATGTATCTGCAGACTACAGAACAAGATGTATACTGGTTAAAAACAAACAATAAAAGTATGGTAAACCTAGTTTGTGAAAGATGTTAACTAGTGACAAATTGTGTGTTCTCACCAACTTTGTCACACAGATGAAGAAAGTAGACAGGAGTATTTAGAATTTAGGCGCATGACAGAAGTTGCAAAGTAAAAGGTATATAGTGAGTTGTATGAGAGGCTGGACACTAAAGAAGGAGAAAGGGATTCATATCGATTGGCTAGGCAGAGATATCAAGCTGGAAAGGATGTACAGCAGGTTGGGCTGATTAAGGACAGAGATGGTAATGTACTAACAAGAGACGAGAGTGTGTTGAAGGTGGAAGGAGTACTCTGAAGAGCTGATGAATAAAGAAAATGAGAGAGAGGAGGATGGATGAAGGAAGGAGTGAACAAGGAAGTCCCAAGGATTTGCAAGGCAGAAGTGAGGGCAGATTTGAAGAGGATGAAGAATGGAAAGGGGTTGGTCCAGATGACATACCTGTGGCGGTATGGAGATGTTTAGGAAAGATGGCAGTGGACTGTGGCGAGCCCTAATGGGAGCAGCTAAAAGAATGAGAAGATTATTATTATTATTAGGGCATGAGCCACTGACAACGTCAGTTGGTGAAAGCCCTATTGTAATTGCTCTGTTTATTATTCTTCCGCCCAAACGATTGCATTTTTCACCCTCTTAACATTAACTAAAACGCAATTTTTTTTTTTCGCAAACCCCTCAGACCCAGTGAAAAATTCGATAAACTGGAAAAGATATGTGCCACCCCACCCCTAATTTTTGTGGGCAGGGCCAAACGTACAAGGTTTATGGACACTGCCAACCGTAAACTTTGCCGTAGAGACATAAAATTTGGGTGAGATGTGCATCACCTCAAGATATGCAAAAAACATTATTGTGGCCCTTACCCACCGCCAACAGGAAGGCCGCCATCTTGCCTCAAAGTCGCCCCACCTTCAATTCAGCCAAAAACCACCCCTGGTGTTTGAATAAACTAGGCCTAGGGGCCTGCTGCAATTGAGCTCATTTTTACATGGTGCCATCTATAGGCATTGGCCATTCAAAGTTCTATAACTTAAGTCAAAATCTCAAAAGGTGTGGCCAGGGCACCATGGCGAAGTTTGACTCCTCCACTTACAACAGCAAACAGCTGAAAACTTGTCTGATGTCCACCAAAGTTTCCATGATGGACAATAGTCCCGCCCCGAGCGTGTCTACATAAAAATACCTGATAAAAGATATAGTGTCACCTAGTGGTTAAAGAAAGAATTGCTGAAAACAGTTTTATTTATTATTCACGCGCCACTTGCCAGAATGACGTGAAATTTTCTGAGATTCATCAGACCACAGGGATGATCATAACTGCACATCAACTTTAGCATGATGTCAGTCTTGTTACCATGGACATGCCCTCCTCGCCATTCAATCCGTGATCTTGTGGGGAGGGTTGGGAAGGTCCTGGAGTCATGAAATTTGGAACATAGGTAGAGGTGACTGTCATCTGTTGTCCTATATGGGTGTCAGGTGGCCCTCACTCTTGTGAGGTTTGACCAGCAGTTTCCCCCACTTGAACGGGATGCTCGCTTCGGAAGATAGAACTGGAAATCACTCAGTGACCAAGACTCGGCTTTTCCTTTTCTTTCCTTTTATTTTTTGTAAAGTCATCAAGGCCAAGCACAGGCCAAACACAGGTGAAAAACCTTTAAATACAACACAAAAAGAGGGTCAAGGAAAATGTAACCCAAGAACCCATAATAAATCAACATAACCCAAAATCAAATACTCAGTTTTTAAATTACTAAAACCCAATCTTGAAACAAATAGAAAATACTCACATCTAAAGCACCCCAAATACTAAACACATCTTAAAACACTGTTCAATAATGATTTTTAACCTTACAACTTTAACAGCTTTTAACTTTTAAACTCTTAAAATACACTCCATTTTAACTGTACTTTTAAACTCACATAATTTTATAAATATGACATTTTAACTTACATTTCAAACACACAATTTTTTAACACATCACATTTAACCTAAACTTAATCAAATTGCTTTTCAAATGCAGCTGGAAAGACATCACAAATGGATGCTCACCGGCTCCTTCTTCCTTGCTTGAAACAAGCTTTAGTCCTGCAGTCTTTTCCAAAGTCCAAAGTCTCCAACCATTTCTCTCACACACTGCTTACTCTCCAGTGCCCTGTGAGTAACTGCCTCCAAACTCTCTTAATCACCAGATCATTCCCACCTGGTGCAATCAACCAACTGCTCTCAGGCTGGGAAGCACACCCAGAAAGCACTCAGGCAGAGAGGGTGTGGCCTGCAGCTCAGCTCAACAATGGGTTGGCAACACATAACTGATAGGTAAGTGTTACCATGGTGACATGGCGAAGGTTGACTCCTCGCCATGGAACATCAACAAGTTCCAACTTGAACAAACTTCATCCGATTTTCACCAAATTTTCTACGATGGATACTAGTCCAACCTCGTACACTCCTACATAAAAATGGTTGACAAAACTTATAGCACCACCTACTGCTCATGGGACAAACTGCACCACTCACATTTGAACAAACTCCTCTAGGCCTGCTCCCATTGAACTCATTTTCACATATCGGCATCGATTTGCATTGGCCAATAAACGTTATCAAATGTGAGTCGCAATCTCAAAAGGTGTGACCATGACACCATGGCATAGTTTGACTCTGCCCCTTACAATATCAGACAGCTGTAACTCGAGGAAATCTTGTCCGATGTCCACCAAAGTTTCCATGACGGATAATGGTCCCGGCCTAAATGAGTCGTCTTCTTCTTCTTTTAGATTTGATTGGCAGTTGGCAACCAGCCTACAGGTGCATTACCGCCACATACTTCACTCTATATCATCACTCTATCTGGTCAGGAGCTGTAGTCCTATCATCATTGCTGTGTCCAATCAAATCTCAAGTCTATCTTTAGACATCACTCTTCTTCGTCTCCTCGTACTTCACTCTACATCATCACTTCATTTCTTCTTCTTTTAGATTTGATTAGCGGTTGGCAACCAGCTTACAGGTGCATTACCACCACGTACTTCACTCTATATCATCACTCTATCTGGTCAGGAGCTGTAGTCCTATCATCATTGCTGTGTCCAATCGAACCTCAACTCTATCTTTAGACATCACTCTTCTTCGTCTCCTTGTACTTTATATCATCACTTCACTTTATATCATCACTGTACACATCTTGGCCAAGATGTCAGCCACCCAGGCAGGCTATTCAGATCTTCCATCCATCCATTTTCTTCCGCTTAATCCTTTTTGGGTCGCGGGGGGCTGGAGCCTATCCCAGCATCTTTGGGCGAGAGGCAGGGTACGCCCTGGACAAATCGCCAGTCCATTGCAGGGCCAACACAGAGAGACAGACAACCATTCACTCTCACATTCATACCTAAGGACAATTTAGAATCCCCAGTTTGATGCCAATTAACCTAACTTGCATGTTTTGGGCATGTGGGAGGAAACCGGAGAAATCCCGGAGTAAACCCACGCAGACACGGGGAGAACATACAAACTCCACACAGATCACTGTTGGTTGGGGGCTGGGATCGAACCCAGGATCCCCTGGCCAAGGATGAGTTCGACCCACACACTCTCGACCACCACACACTCTGTATATGTCTCACAATGTACTTCACTCTATACCATCACTCCCTAAATGAGTCTATTGACAAAGATATAGCGCCACCGAGTGGTTAAAGAAATAATTGCTGAAAACTTTATTTATTACTCACGCACTGCTTGCCAGAATGACGTGAAATTTTCTGAGGGTTATCAGACCACCTGTTTGATCATAACTGCACATCACCTTTAGCATGGTGTCACTGCTGTTATCATGGACATGCCATCCTCGCCATTCAATCCGTGATCTTGTTGGTAGGGTTGTGAACGACCTGGAGTCATGAAATCTGGAACATAGGTTGAGGTGACTGTCATATGATGACCTATATGAGTGGACAACACATAACTGAAATGGAAGTGTTGCCATGGCGACATGGCAAAGGTTGACTTCTCGCCATGGAACATCGGAAAGTTGTACCTTGGAAAAACTGTCTGATTTTCACCAAATTTTCTACAATGGATATTAGTCCCGCCCCGAATGTGTCTACATAAAAATACCCGATAAGAGATATAGTGCCACCTAGTGGTTAAAGGAAGAATTGCTGAAAACTGTTTTATTAGTCACGTGCCACTTGCCAGAATGACGTGAAATTTTCTGAGATTCACCAGACCACAGGGATGATCATAACTGCACATCAACTTTAGCATGATGTCAGTCTTGTTACCATGGACATGACCTCCTCTCCATTCAATCGTGATCTTGTGGGGAGGGTTGGGAAGGTCCTGGAGTCATGAAATTTGGAACATAGGTAGAGGTGACTGTCATCTGTTGTCCTATATGGGTCAGCAACACATAATTGATAGGTAAGTGATACCATGGTGACATGGCGCAGGTTGACTCCTCGCGATGGAACATCGAAAACTTGCAACTTGGACAAACTTCATCCGATTTTCACCAAATTTTCTACAATGGATTTTAGTCCTGCCCTGAACGCGTCTATGTAAAAATAATTCACAAAAGCTATAGCGCCACCTTGTGGTTAGAACAACAGACACTTGCAAATTGGACAAACTTTGTACAATTTCACCAAATTTTCTACAATTCATATTAGTCCCACCCTAAACGGGTCCATATAAAAATAAGAAACAGAAGTTATAGCGCCCCTAGTGATTAAAGGAAGAATTACTGAAAACTGTTTTCTTTATTTTTCTCTCACCAGGTGAAAAAATGACATGAAGGAATGACTATGGCTCATTGACAGTACTTCTACATAGTACAGAACTGTTTCCATGGCGACCAGCATGCTTCAGTGGCTTCCTCACCATGCAAAACAAGACAGTTACAGCTCAGACAATCCTCGTTTGATTTAGACCAAACTTTGCACAAATCATACTAATCTCACTCTGAACATGTCTCTATATCAATATTCACAAAACTGTCACACCACCACCTACTGCTGACATGAGGTACTGCACAAAATTGTATCAACTTTTGCGCAAAGACCAGTTGTCAGAATGACATGACACTTTCAGTGGTTTCTCAGAGTGCATTGGATTACCCTCAGTGGAAGTCACTTTTGTCCTGCGAAAATCACAGTTGCCATGGAAACCCACTCCTTGCCATTCAATACGTTTTATACTTTGGAGGGTTGGGAAAGTCCAAGGGTCACCAAATGTGGAACATAAGTTAAGGTGACTCTCTTCTGTAGTTCTGTATGGGTCTGAGACATGTACCTAAAATGAAAATATTGTCATGGCCATCATCATCATCATAGCAATCTGTCAGGGGCGACCATGACTGTTTCATTTAGGTCTGAGCAGATTCCTCCACGCAGCTCTGTCCTTCACCCTCCGCTGCCAGGAAATCCTGGCCTTGTTAACCCGAGCGACATCCAAGCTGGTATGAGTTGCTTTCTGACTGACCATTTCATGAAACTGCAAAGTATTTGAGTACTGCTAGCTTTTGCTGGACTTGCGGCACATTCTTGGCAGATAGAGGTATTATCAGTGGCAAGGACAGGCCAAGACAAACTGACTCCAGTATCTGTTGCAGTGACTGACCAGATGATAGGTTTGTTGATCTCTGCTCTTTGTGTATTGCATATCACGATGCACCGACTGGCAAAAGTCCACCACAGACCTTGCGACAGATGTGTTTATCTGCCAGGATGTCCAGTCTCACCCCATGTAACTGGGAGTCGTCCACCACTGACCTGTGACAGATATTGTTTTCAGATCTGCCAGGATGCCCAGAATCACCCTCCACACCCTTGGAAGGGCGGGGTCGCCGGTTGAGTCGCCAATGGCCCAACCCATGGCTCAAGGGTCATGTCCACAGCCACATGTCCAAGTTTACCTTATCGCAACACGTTGGACAGTTGTAACTTGGACAAACTGTGTCCGATTTTCACTATAATTGCTATGATGGACAGTAGTCTCGCTCCGCATGCTCCTACATAAAAATATTTGACAAAAGTTATAGCACCACTTACTGCTCACATGAAGTTCTGTGCCAAATGGTATACTTTATTATTCACACAGCACCTGCTGCGATGACGGGAAATTTTCCGAGCCAGCAAGGTACGATGGGCGCCGGGTTCTGCGGGCGTGCGGGGGGCAAAGGCCTGCTTACAGCTGCTTGCAGCTTTAATTATTATTAGTATTGTTATCATTATGGGTTCCATCTTGTTTTGTTATTTTTCATTGTTTATCCCTAGTCCTTGATTGTCCTAGTTGTGTCATGATTCTGTTTCTGTTTGTTATATTGTTCCCTGCCTTGTCCTTTGTGTTGCATGCTTATTGTGTTCATTATTATTATTAATTGTCCTTGGGTCTTTAGTCATGTTGTGTTTCCCCTGTCTAATTCCAAGGTTGTATGTACCTGTTACCTATTGTTCTCAGTCCCTCATGTTTCCATACCTCTAGCCACTTCCTCACGTGTTACCATGTAGCCCTTGATTGTTCCCAGCTGTTTGGCGTTTGCAATCACGAGTTCCCTATTTATGCCAGTCTGTTTTTGTGCTCTGTGTTGCGTCCTCATCAGTGTGCCGTGTCCGTGTTCTAGCATTCCATGTAAGTTGATTCTGCCTTGCCTAGCTCTCGTGTTTTGCCTGCCCCAGTTTGTTCTTTGTTTTCAGCCCTCTTGCTGCCTTTGTGTTGTCTTGAGTTTGTTTAATAAATCTACATCATTTGCACCCACCCTGCCTGCCTTGGAGTCCTGCCTTCACTGTATATCTGCCTGAAAGGCAGATTATAACAGGTGAAGGAGTAGACCGCAGACAATAACGGCCGATCGTTAAAAAGTTTTTAATGAACAAACAGTTCAGTTGTGGTATAATTATGTTCAAACTAAGATGAAAAAGTTACAGGTGCCATATAATGATGCTTTTAGGTTATTTCTTAAGTTACCAAGATGGACAAGTGCAAGTTATGTTTGTTGATAATAATGTTACCACATTTCATGCCTTACTGAGAAATTTCATGTACAAATTTATGTCTGTTAACTGATTCTGAAAACGTAACTATGATGACATCTCAGCCGATATCTCATGATCATGTCTCATTCAATTCTAAGTGACTCAAGGTACTCCTCTTGTTTCTGGAAACACTGGTACATATGCCTTTCTATGCTAAAATAACAGAAAATGCATGAACTGTTGTGATATTTTATTGCTTATATTATACTAGTGCATACCTGTGCATGCCTGTACATACCCGTGCATGCCCGTAGAAACCAAGTTTAAGCAAGTATTTCTGCATGCCTGTACAAAGCAGGTGTAAGCAAGGGTGTAAGCAAGCATGCATGTCAGCGCTCGTTCAGTGATGCCTGCCTTTGATCTTTGATGGTGTCATAGCGAGTCCTATGATCTTTGATGTCATAGCGAGTCCTATGATGCCTGCATTTGATCTTTGCCAATGTAATAGCGAGTCCTATGATCGTGAGGGATGCCTGCGTTTGATCTTTGACGATGTTAGATATTTG
This sequence comes from Pholidichthys leucotaenia, assembly GCA_020510985.1. NCBI lineage: Eukaryota > Metazoa > Chordata > Actinopteri > Cichliformes > Pholidichthyidae > Pholidichthys > Pholidichthys leucotaenia. Next base: position 67,771,516 of record CM035849.1, on the reverse strand, counting down.
ATGGTGATAGATAGCAAAAAGACGTGACAACCTAATAGTACTGAATGCAAAAGACGCAATAGACTTACTTACACAATGGTCCCCTCCGGTATACAACTAGGAAAATACCGGTCGCTATGGAGGGTGAGAATATGTATGTATGTAGAGTATATGTATATATGAATATGTAGAGTATGTATGGGTGCATAATCATACCATGTAGGATAACTAAGTAGACGGTTGTGCTGTTTCATTCCATCTAGCTACAATGCTCCACACTGTGTGTTTATATATTTACATATTTATTCCATCTAGCTACAATGCTCCGCACTGTGTGTGTTTATATATCTACATATTTATTCCATCTAGCTACAATACTCCGCACTGTGTGTTTATATACTCATATATCTATTCCATCTAGCTACAATGCTCCGCACTGTGTGTCTATATATATATATTTATATTTATATGTACATATGTATACTCGCTGCTCTTGTTTTTCTCTTGCCTTCTGATTGTTGCTCTGCGTGTTGCTATCCCTGTGCTGTTGCAATCCTGGAATTTCCCCATTGTGGGACTAATAAAGGCTTATCTTATCTTATCTTATCTTATGTCATAGCGAGTCCTATGTTCGTGAGTGATGCCTGCCTTTGTTACATAGGAACATCATAGGGCATTTCACTCAAGGAGTTGTTTTACATAGGAACATCATAACACATCGTGAAGACACCATAGGAACATCATAGGCGGTCCTATGATCTTTGGTCATGACACACACACTGACACACAGACAGACACACAGATTTCTTGAATTTATAGAGTGATATTCAAGATTCAAAGATTTTGTCAATACTACTATACGTACAGGTCATACAGGAGAATTGAAATGGCGTTTTTCTCTCTTCAGTGGTATGCACAACACAAAAAAAGACAAAGGAATAAGGCTGGAAAAACAACAGCAGTCTAGAGACAGGGTTTGACAGAATATAGAGTGATGATATAGAGTGAAATACGTGGCGGTAATGCACCTGGGTTGCCAACCGCCAATCAAATCAAAGAAGAAACAGCTCAGACCTCCCATAGTGCAAATAAAGATAAGCGATGAATGATGAGACCCAGCAATCTTATATACAGAAAAGTACAGCAGTAATACTCGTAGTACCAGGTTCAATGCGGTAGTGCAAATGGTTGCAGTAAAGTGCAGAGACATACAGTACAGCAGCAAATGTGTTTATTGTTGGTGTGCCAGTCTTTCTGTGGCAACAGCTGAGATGGTTATTGTGCAGGTGAGTGCATAAAGGTCCGGGGGTGGGGGGAGTGGCCAGAGGTCAGGGTCCTGATGGCCTGATGAACAAAGCTGTTAAGCAGTCTTGTGGAGTGGGCCCGGAGGCACCAGTACCTTTTCCCCGAGGGTAGGGGGCTGAAGAGGGAGTATAAGGGGTGGGAGGTGTCGCCTGCAAAGTTGATGGCTCTGCGGGTGAGGCGCATGAGGTAATGTCTGAGAGGGGAGGTAGGGGGGCACTGATGATCTTGCTGGCTGCTTTCACTGTGCACTGTATTGTCTTCCGGCAGAAGGCGGTGCAGCTTCCATACCACACAGTGATGCAGCTGGTCAGGATGCTCTCAATGGTGCCTCGGTAGAATGAGCACATGATTGGGGGTGGGACTCATGCTCTCCTCAGTTTGTGGAGGAAATGGAGGCAAGTTTAAGCCTTCTTAGCCAGTGATGTGGTGTTGTTGGACCAGGAGAGGTCCTCAGAGATGTGCACCCCCAGGAACTTGGTGCTGCTCACCCTCTCCACAGCTGCTTCATCGACGATCAGAGGGGGATGCTTTGTGTGTCCCCTCCTGAAGTCGACCACAATCTCCTTGGTTTTTCCCAAGTTCAGGAAGAGGTTATTGTCTTTACACCACTGGACCAGTTGGCTCACCTCATTTCTGTAGTTGGCCTCCTCATTGTTGATGAGGCCCACCACCGTTGTGTCATCTGCAAACTTGATGATGTGGTTGGTGTTGTAGGCTGGCACACAGTCATGGGTCAGCAGGGTGAAGAACAGTGGGCTGAGCACGCAACCTTGTGGGGCCCCTGTGCTCAGTGTGATGGTCTTGGATGTGTTGCTGCCAACCCACACATTCTGTGGCCTCCATGTGACAAAGTCCAGCACCCAGTTACAGAGAGAGGTTTTGATTCCCAAGTGTGTGAGTTTTTGTATTAGGTACAGGGGGATGATTGTGTTGAATGCTGAACTGAAGTCAAGAATAGCATTTGCACATAGGAGTTCTTTGTGTCCAGGTAGGTAAGGGCTGGGTGGAGAGCAGCAGCAATGGCATCCTTTGTGGATCTGTTGGACCTGTATGCCAACTGAGATGGGTCGTGGGAGGAAGGGAGGATGGATTTGATGTTCTGCATGACCAGCCACTCGAAGCACTTCATTATGATGGGGGCCAGTGCTACAGGATGGTAATTGCTGTAGCTGGATGGGACAGGCTTCTTTGGGACTGGTATTATGGTGGCAGTTCCGAAACATGTTGGGACAGCAGCTTGAGTCAAGGAGATGTTGAAGATGTCGGCCAGGACATTCTTGAGCTCCTCTGCACAGTCCTTCAGAACGCGACCCAGTATGTTGTCTGGTCCAGCTGCTTGCGTGGGTTGATCCCGCAGAGGGGCCTCTTCACGCTAGCCAGCTCTAGACTTATGCCTTGCTCATCTGGAGGAGGAGTGGTCTTCTGTGCTGATGCACTGTTTTGTGCTTCAAAGCGGCCAAAGAAGTCATTTAGGTTTTTGAGCAATGTGATGTCACTCGCACAGGTCTGAGGTGAAGGTTTTTAATGGGTGAGGGTCTGTATGCCACACCAGAGGGAATGTGCATCTTTGGTGTTGCTGAAGTGGCTGGATATTTTCTTGCTGTACTGTCATTTTGCTTCCTTGATGCCACGGGACAGGTTGGCCCTAGCTGTTGTTAGTCCTGCAGTGTCGCTGGCCCAGAATGCTGGGTCCCGAGCCCTCAGGAGCCTGTGGACCTCTGCTGTCATCCATGGCTTTTGGTTGGTACGAACAGTGAGGGGTTTGCAGTGAGTGACATCATCAATGCATTTCGCTATGTGTGCTACAACAACCTCAGTGTACTCCTCTAGATTAGTGTGTCCATTTTAAGTGGCTGCGTGCTTGAAAGTGTCCCAGTCTGTAGTGCTGAAGTAGTCTTTCAGAGCATCAGAGGTCCCTTCTGGCCACACACATATCTGCTTTTTTGTTGGTCTGATTGTTTTCACTCTGGGTTTGTATGCTGGCCTTAACAAGATGGTGATGTGATCAGAGAGACCCAGCTGGGGAAGGGGGGAGGCTCTGTATGCTTTCTTGTGAGTTGTGTACACCAGGTCCAGCAAATTGTCTCCTTGTTGGGAAGTTTACATGTTGGTGTAGATTTGGTAGGAGGGTGTTTAAATCTGCATGGTTGAAGTCTCCTACTGTGATGAGGAATCCGTCTGGATGCCCCGTTAGTGTCTCACTGATGGCCTGATAGAGTTCTTTTAGTGTTTTACTCCTCTCGCCAGTGCCGATGGGCGGGGCATACATGGCAGCTAGTAGGACAGATGAGAATTCTCTCAGAATGTAAGAGAGTCAGCACTCGATGATCATAAACTCCACCAATGGAGAACAGTGTTTATGCACAACAGTCACATCTCGGCGCCAAGCATCACTGATGAAAACAGACACCGCCCACGCGCATGTTCCCTCCTTCCGTGAACACTCTGCTGCTACAATAGCATGTTAGCCCAGCTAACTGAATGGCAGAGTCCGGTATATTGTCATTTAACCATGTTTCCATAAAGATAAAAACACAGCAGTTCCACGCATCACGTTACGTAGTTCTCAGGAGCTGTATGTGGTCTATTTTGTTGTCTAGTGAGGGTACGTTGGCCAGAATGAGGTAAGGAATTGGGATCCTCGCGGATCACCATAAGACGCCAAGAGTCCACCAGTGAGTTTTGCGATGATGGTTTATTAACACACACAAGACAGGACAAGACTGTGAGCCGCTCTCGGCAAAAACACACAAATCAGTACATGGGCTTGCAGGGCTGACCCCAGCCACTACGAGCTAAACTGTAACATGAAAATCACGAACCTGACATGAAGGTCTAACGATGCTCTGACAAAGCTTGACGAGGTGTAGACCATAACTGACAAGATGTTGACAATCTGACAACGTCTGACAATACTCCTCCTGCAACATTACTGTCGCTAGTGCCCACTTTATGAAGGCGAAAACTAACGAGCAGTAATGACACACAGCTGACCAGCCTTGACAGGCGGAAGCCCCACCGAGCACCTTCACAATAAGAGCCCGGTGAGACCAGAATACAGCCCACAGCTGTCAAGGCCGGCAGCGCGTTGAACTTAGCCCGAGCGCGATCAGAACCCAGCGCTCGGGTAGTAACACAACACACTTCAGTTTAATGCTTCAGAGCTGCCCTGCATACTCAGAGTTTTTCCGTTCTTTGTACTTCTTTGCAGTTTTTCTTTTGTCTAAATTGTTCTGAGTTTTAAGAAGTCTTTTGTGTGTGTGAACCTTGTCAAATCCTGCGTTAACTTTCCTAAATCATCTTTTGATAAGTTTTACTTGTTTTCTGGTTAACTGAGGAGAAATCATCTTTTTCTTTAAAGAGTTAAACTCTCATATCTTTTTTTTCCCCCTTCACCTCAGAAGTCGTTCTTATCCTATTTGAATGTTGTTGTTTTTTTTTGGGGGGGGGGTTGGACTCTTTGACTTTTCCTGCCGTTAAAGTGGACTTTTTAAGTTTCCTGTTTGAAAGTGAACAGATAGAAATTTTTGGACATTTCTTCTCTGGCCTCATCCACGTCTGACCCCGTAAAGAAACTAGGAGCACGTGGGTGAAACTGACTAAAACATTCTTCCTTCAGTCTTTGGTTTTGTTCTGTGGGCCGGAGACATCCTAAATTCACACTGATTGCCAAAGGACTCCATGCCTGCTCCGGGGCCAGCCTTCGTTCTGTCACCAACCTTTGCTGCCTGCCCCATGGGAGCCCCCAGCCGAGTCTACGCTTCTCACAGCTGTGGACGATCTGAAAGCCGACCAGCAGTTGCTTTCCCCCGGTGTTCCGAACGCTGTCTGGAAGAGTCGCTGAGCCTTCCCGAACTTATACCACCAGCTGGCGCTGACCACCACTGAACACTGTAGGTCCAGGTATGGAAATTCATTCATTCATTCATCTTCTTCCGTTTAATCCTTTTCGGGTACGGAAATTAATTAATTAATTGAAATTAATTCATTAACAAGTTGTTCTTTTAGAACTGGTGCCCCCTTTTTACTAGTGCTTTTCTATTTTATTTAGTGAGCATTGGGGTGACTCTTTAACTCTGTACCCTCGCACACCCACTATTAAATAAAATAAATAATTCCTGTACCTTACTACACTATACTTTATTAAATATCACTACACTAGCTTGGAGAAATCTACTTCTAATTTATAAAAAATCTCTTAGGAAAGCCAGAACAACTTATTATTCTGCATTAATAGAACAAGAATAATCCCAGGTTTCTTTTCAGCCCTGTAGCCAGATTGACAAAGTCAGCACTAGGGCTGTAACAGTGGAGGAATTTCCCGAGTGGTGATGGTGGATAGCTCAACACCACGATATGTGGTATTACTGAAAATATTTTTAGGACCCTGTGGTCTCGTAATTTAAACAGGGTTCATAACTTATGTGGCAAACGATGAAAGCTGTGAGAAACTCACTGCAGCTCCACTCTCACCTTGTGCATGTGTGACAATTGTGCGGCACTCCAGTCTTTACTTTTTACAGACATGAACTGCTGATTCTGTGTGTGTGTGTGTGTGGGGGGAGTGATAATTTTCATAAAGCAGTGGCAGTAACTCCAGTATTTCAACTACAGGGTGTGTGGACTGGTTGGAGACTGCAGCGACATTCAGCTTATTTAAACAGGACAGCCTCTGTGCAGGACCCTGTGTGGCTCTTGTCTCTGTGATTTTTGGATTTTTGCTGCTGTCCGAAAAATCACGTTCAAACAAGCAATGCTCTATGCAGAAGTTGTTTCACTCTCAGACCTCAATTGCCAGGATCATAAACACTCCACTCAGAAGGGAATAACACACTTTGTGCCCTTTCAGTGCTCACCGTCACGGCTGTATTTAGCAATTCGTTCAAATGCTTCCGCCATGAACTGCCTGCTGGAGTAAGTCTGGAGAGTTCCCCACCTGGTGCTGTGGAAGCTTCCACAGTACCAGGTGCAAACATGCTGTTGGCAATAAAAATACACTTAACATTTAACAGTTTATTTAATAATCAATAGGGGCACATAAGTGAACGAGATTTAGCCACACACAAAAAAGGGAACACTGCGTGTACAGATCCCCATAATATGTGATGGCAATGGTCTTGACTGCTGGTGAAGTTTACAGTTTTATTTTCTTATTTTAGCACAGTACACAAAGTAAAACACATAAACTACGACCACCGTAAGAGCTTGTTCCTCATTACGGGTCTATAAACCAAATAACGTTAGCATTCGTAGCTTGATTGTCTCTACTAAGCGCTGTAGCCTTAAAGCGCTGATGACATGTTTTTGACATTTTTTAGCATGTTGTGTAAACCCAAAAGTCATTGTCTATGATCAATATAATATTTACAACAGTGCCTGCATAAACTAGTTATCATCAAAAAACCGCAGCCACTGATTGGACTGTGGTGCCACCTACCGAATTAAGGGAGGCACCCCAATGACGTAATCGACAGAATGGACTCTGGTGTTGTTAACTAGAATGACAGCAGCTTTGTAGCTCACAGTTTCTCTGGTTTCTTGTCTTAATTTTACGGCTATGCCTTGGCGTTGTGTTGCAGGCAATGAAAGACCACATCACACGCTTCAGCTCCAACTGTCATCAGCATCCTCGTGATGAGATGAGATGAGATTCAACTTTATTGTCATTACACATGTATGAATACAAGGTAACGAAACGTGACTTGGCATTTGGGCACGCTCTGCAGAGCGCATCCAAGGCCGGGGCAGCTGCTAGGCGCCAGTCATAAAGAAGAAAGGGAAAAAAAGAAAAAGAAAATGGATATGACACAGTAGGCGAGAGAAAAAAACGTGTTTTATCAGAATGACGCTCGGCAAGTGAGCGAAATTTTGATTGCAGGCAAAAAAAACCTCAATGCACATTTAGCAGACATTTAGCAGGAGATCACACACAAAAGTTGAGAGGCAGTGTATTGTATGCATGTAATGTTGTATGCATTGTGTAGTGTAAATGTAACAGTTGTTAGTGAGCAGCAGAGGGCGCCTCCTGGCAGTGGATAGATGTTATAATCATGTGACTTATAAACAAGTCCAGAGTCTATCTCTCTTGCTCTCTCTCTTGCTTGCAGAAGGCACATGGGCATTGTCCTTGAGGGTCCAATCCGCTGATACGACAACAACTGATTGTCGATTGTTTGGGTAGACATAAGAGCCGGTCCTTCCGCTTATCTCAATCAGGAGGAATGTAAACATGGGGCAAACAAGGTCAAATCAAATCAAATCAGCACAGTGCACTCAGAGAATAGAATTTGTCCTCACCCGTGTAATTCTGTGCTTCCATTATATGTGCAGGCTTAAACTGTTTTTCCATGGAGAGCACAGGGCTCCAGATGTATTCCTCCACTGAATCGTCATTCAGTTCACCGTTTGCCGCTACTCGTGCCCTCCCCAACTGGTCGAATTTGATGAAGGAGCTTGCCGGGTCCGCTTTGATCAGCTCTCTCACCTTCCTTCAATTTCTGATGCATCAGGGAACTCCACAGCCAAAAATAGAAGTCCTGAGATCATAACCAATAATGTTTCCACAGACGCATGAATTCCAATGTCCATGAGTCTCCTCGTAGGTTCCAATTCTTGGGCTCCCCCTTGGCCCAATTCTTGTTGAAAAATAGTGATAATAGCACATTTAAGCCGCTTCCAAATCCATAATTTCCGTTTAGATTAAGATTCAGCAGAAGAAGAGCGACTAAACACAGACAAAAACGCAACATTGCAAAAGCTGGAAATAGATCAGGAAGGCAGGAGAGGAGGGAAGAAAAATGCGACTGCTCTCTCTCAAGGCAAGAAGGAAGCTCCTCGTGCGTTTTTATGCAGGAAGAGAGCACAAGGAGGGGAAGGATTAATGGATTTATGCGCAGCCTTGACCTACTTTCTCTGATCGCATGCCGGTCCGGGCACGTCCCCTCTCTCATTATCACCAGCTGATTCCCCTCCCGCTGATCATGCTTCCCGGTCCTCGCCCAGGTGCTTCTCATCACACCAACAACAGCAGTGCGTGTACTTCGCGGCCGTTTGCCATTCATCTGTGCTGTTTGTCTGCCAGTATTTTCAGCACTCATGATGTGTTAGTCACTCCATGTTTGCTGTGGTTCTCGTGCATCCTCGAAGCGATGTTGGCCCTGTGTAAGAGCGCACGGAGGGTCATGATGAATGGATTTACGTGCAGAATTCACCACAGCACATGTACTGAACATAAGAATGATGACAACAGTTCCCAAAAAGGTGAAGACTTACAAAAAACCCCAGAAACACTTACAGTTGGCTTTCGGGGCTGACATCGCCCAGTGAACATGGAGAGGAGACGTGTTAACCACGGTTGCGCCCCAGGGCCGACATCGCTTCGAGGGGCGCAACAGAACCATGGCTGTGTGGAGTGGCTAACACGTCGTGATAGTGTTGGCAATATTGGCTGGCTGACAACATGGTAGATGATGCACACAAAACATGAACAGCTGACTGTCAAAGAGAGAGGGCGCGTGTGTTCGGACCGGCGAATCTTGGACAGTGCCCACCTGAAAGTGGCTCAAAACGCACATAAAACACATGTACAAAACAAAAACAACAAGAACTCAAAATATAATCCATAATAAACCTGATGCCTGAGCCACAGAGAATACACTGCTATGATTTTATTGAAAAATCGGGTTTTAATAAATTATATTTATGAACAAATAATTTGTTGCAATATCTGTAACAAAACAATAACACTCAGTGTTCCCCTGCCATGTGTTTGTCACTGCTGTTACGGCGGGCATGTGTGCCTCTCCACCGTCACTCTGTGATTCGCTTGGCACAATGCCCGCTTGGCACGGTTCAAACCTATACGGTCTGATACCCCCAGTTTCTTCATTGTCATCCAGTTCTTCGGAACTATAATTGTCAGAAGATTGGACAACACAAACCAATTCCAGACTACATGTGCTGGAACCATCATCAATGTTTTCAATCGCTTCCATCTTGTGTGTACAACGAGCAGCCAAGTACTGTGCTCTGTCAACGACGTGACTACATGGCAGCGGGGTTTTCCAGCCACTGGTGTAATTGGTGACGTGGTGCTCATGAAAACATTGGATATTCGCGTGAAAAAAGCCTGTTTGACTTAGAACTGCACAGACCAACCTATTTTGTCATATTGTATTATGTGCTGAAAAATTAGAGGGAGTCAAAAACATGTCATCAGCACTTTAAGGCCCTGTCACACCTTGACGATTTAGGCAGCGTTTGCCAAACGTACAAAATTGGTCTAAAATGCTGGCATACACTGAAATTTTCACCTTTGGCCATATGCATCGCATATCGATAACAAGTTGGACATATACAGTGCTGTGAAAGTGTTTTGTATGTTTGTCACACTTAAATGTTTCAGATCATCAAACAAATTTAAATATGAGACAAAGATAACACAAGTAAACACAAAATGCAGTTTTTAAATGAAGGTGTTTATTATTAATGGGGAAAAAAAAAATCCAAACCCACATGGCCCTGTGTGGAAAAGTGATTGCCCCCTAAACCTAATTACTGGTTGGGCTACCCTTAGCAGCAACAACTGCAATCAACCATTTGTGATAACTTGCAATGAGTCTTTTACAGCACTGTGGAGGAATTTTGGCCCACTCATCTTTGCAGAATTGTTGTAATTCAGCCACACTGGAGGGTTTTCAAGCATGAAATGCCTTTTAAGGTCATGTCACAGCATGTCAATTGGATTCAGGTCAGGACTTTGACTAGGCCACTCCAAAGTCTTCACTTTGTTTTCCTTAAGCAATTCAGAGGTGGACTTGCTGGTGTATTTTATATTCATTGTCCTGCTGCAAAACCCAAGTGCGCTTAAGCTTGAGGTCACGAACAGATGGCCAAACATTCTCCTACAGGATTTTTTGGTAGACAACAGAATTCGTGGTTCCATTTACCACAGCAAGTCTTCCAGGTCCTGAAGCAGAAAAACAGCCCCAGACCATGACACTACCACCACAATATTTTACTGTTGGTATGATGTTCCTTTTCTGAAATGCTTTTACTTTTACGCCAGATGTAATGGGATGCACACCTTCAAAAAAAAGTTCAATTTTTGTCTCATCGGCCCACAGAATATTTTCCCAAAAGTCTTGGGGATCATCAAGATTTTTTCTGGCAAAACTGAGACGAGCCTTTATATTCTTTTTGCTCAGCAGTGGTTTTCGTCTTGGAACTCTTCCATGTAGGCCATTTTTGCCCCATCTCTTTCTTATGGTGGAGTCTGGAGTGAGGCCTGCATTTCTTTGGCTGTCATTGTGGGGTCTTTGGTGATCTCTTGGATGAGTTGTTGCTGTGTTCTTGGGGTAATTTTGGTCGGCCGGACACTCCTGGGAAGGTTCACCATTGTTCCACATTTTTGCCATTTGTGGATAATGGCTGTCATTGTGGTTCGCTGGACTCCCAAAGCTTTAGAAATGGCTTTATAACCCTTTCCAGACTGATAGATCTCAATTACTTTGCTTCTCATTTGCTCTTGAAATTCTTTGGATCGCAGCATGATGTCTAGCTTTTGAGAATCTTTTGGTCTACTTCACTTTGTCAGGCAGGTCCTATTTAAATGATTTCTTGATTGAGAACAGGTGTGGTAGTAATCAGGCCTAGATGTGGCTAGAGAAATTTAACTCAGTTTTCCAAAGAGGTGATAAACCACAGTTAATTTGTTTTTATCACTTTTTCACACAGGGCTATGTAGGTTTGGATTTTTTTTTTACTCTTAATAATAAACACCTTCATTTAAAAACTACATTTTGTGTTTACTTGTGTTGTCTTTGTCTAACATTTAAATTTGTTTGATCTGAAACATTTAAGTGTGACAAACGTACAAAAAAATGAGAAATCAGGAAGGGGGAAAACACTTTTTCACAACACTGTACATAATGTGTTGGAAACTTATATATAATATTTCCATAATTTATAAATAACTTAAACCAACTAATGCTTAGCCTCTTGCCGACATTCACAACTTATGTGCAACAGTAGTCTAACTTATGCATAACTTATGCATAGCTGATCCTAACTTCTGCATAGCGGTCATGCTAAATTGCCGTTGCCTCCTGATTCATGAATCATAGGTCTGCGAGAGATTACCTCTATTCAATCGAAATGATTCTCCCCTCCAAAGACCCCCGACGCAAAGAACTGAATGAACTCGCCCTCACTCTGTCTCAACTAGCAACACAGGTGAACGTATCACTCCAATGGATTCCTGCCCACTGTGGAATCTATGGAAATGAGACGGCTGACAGACTTGCTAAGGAGGGTGGGCAGCAAGACCAGGAAGACAGGCAGGTCTCTTACAGTGAGGAGAAAACCATTATTAAGGCCCTGTCTCACAAGAAGTGGCAGCAGCAACACCCAAACTTCTGCAAGGATGACAACTACTATAGTCTGAGCAGGGCTGACCAAGTCGTTCTGTTCAGACTCCGAACTGGACATAACAGAATGCATGCTCACATGCACCAGAAACTTAAAGTTGGACAATCGGACAGATGCCCATGTGGTACTGCCCAAATGACCAGCGAACACCTCCTCCAAGACTGCCCAGACCACGCTGCACTCAGACGAGCTACGTGGCCTGACCCCACATCGCTGAACCAAAAGCTGCACGAGGACCTCGGGGACCTCCGCAGGACGGCAGCATTCGTCAGGGCAGCTGGTGTGACCATCTAGTGATCGACGAAGAAGAAGAAGAAGAATGGTGGAAAGAATGGTGAAGTTGAGTTTGTGCAATGCTTAATTTTGTGATTTAATATAATACGGGAGGTTTCTCCTCTGGATGAGTAAATTAAAGTGGTTTGTGACAAATTAGATAACCATTGCAAATAAGTAAATTTATCTGACGTTGACTTAATAGATTTTGGTAGAAATTAAAGATTGATTTAGGGTATATGAGTTTAATTCTTATCTGAGTTTATTAAGTTGTTATGTTCTTTTTCTCTTCAAGCTTATCAACCAACTACTACTCCTGTCATTTTTTTTAACTTGTTTAAAAATAAATGAAGGAAAATGATGAGTGGAGTTGTCCAGCATCCTCTGTTGGCTGCCATGCCTAGTCGAGTTTAAGCAGGCATCGAAGCAAAATTCCAAACAACTCTACATTAATCTCAACGCATTTCGACTTTTGAGTAACTATGAGTTGTTGACAAGTAACGTGTGTAAATGAACGCATAACTTCCCTACAACAGGGGTGTCCAATCATGTGCCATGAAGGGCCAAGACCCTACAGGCTTCATCTCCAACCAGTGTCTTCAACAGCAGATTTCACTGAACTGCTTCCCACTGATTGCTGATCAGTGAAAACACCTGCTGAAGAGACTGGGTAGAAGAGAACCTGCATGGTCTTGGCCCTCCATGGCACATGATTGGACACTCCTGCCCTACAACCTTTGCTCCGCGAATGCAGGACGTATCAGCCATACGCTGGATACAGCTCTGTGAACTACGTTCTATGCCAGCATGCTTCTCTTAACTTAGCCATAACCGATTCAACGTACGCCAGCATATTCTCCAAATTTTCCATACGTTTTGCAAACGCTGCCTAAATCATCTCTGTGACAGGGCCTCTATTGACAATTCCACAGGCAGGCACAGGAAGCGAAAACAAAATTACCGTTATCAAAATAAAAGCCTGCTTTTTTTACTTCTGTTCATAGGATGGCATAAGGCCTCTGTACTTTGTAAAATTAACTACTAACAGAAAAACATTTATGCAAAGATCAAAAAATACATATCTCAGAATTATTGATCAGGTAATTAACATAAAATAATAAACATTTCAGGGGGTTATTTACACCATGATTGTTGCGGTTGCGCGTTTTTTCCTTCGCGGTAGGCTTGTCCATAGCGCAGTACTACATAATTGTGGTTATCACGACAGCCCTATAGGTGACCCTAACTTTACTCACTGTACAGTAATAAGGCATAGGAAATATTAACATTTACCTTTTGACCCCCAAACCCATAGTCGGAGGTCAGGATCCCAAGGTGAACCTGTGTACCAGGTTTAGTGGCCCTAGCTTTATTCGTTTTATAGTAATAGTAAATGTAACATTTACCATAGTGCAACTGGAATGCTAACTTTGACCTTTGACCCCACACCCATAATCAGGTCAGGGTGTAAGCCGTCCAAGATGTATATTAGATACAACTACTGTATTGATTTGAAAAGCCTACATCATTTCTTTCAGTACTTATTGTGTTTAGAAGATTTAGGGAAATCTGACCTTTGACCTCACAGTCATCTGATGAGAGGAAAACCGCAGTATATCAATCCATGGGACCAAATTTCGAAACATTTGAAACAAAACTGTAGGAGGAGTTGATTTCACAAGATAGTTACAGTACTGTGGGGCTGAAAAGTTCATAGTGGTCAAATTTGACCAAATGTGGCTTATTTTTCAACATAGTCTCCCCTTCGGTCCACACACTTCTTCCATTGGTGTTGCAGCGCTTGGATCCCTGCGGATGAAAAATAAACCACATTTGGTCAAATCTGACCACTATGAACTTTTCAGCCCCCCTCGTATGAACCGAGGTGAAATAAAGGTGCCTTCACACCAAAGGTGAACGGGCAGTGCGAATGTATACAAAGTCATTGGAAAGAGGCGAGCACACGTGAAACTGCACATTTGCACGTTCACAAGATTCTGCTGCCACTGGAGTAAGGCTGTGTGTCCACCAAATGCATTTTTTTGTCACCCGACCGCCCTGAACGTCTTTTTTTCAGCGTTTGTGTGCTGCGCTCTGGAGACAAAAAAAAAAAAAGTCTGTGCCCTGTACTCCAGCAACAGCTTGTCACTCACAGCTCAGCACTTCTGCTTTTCTTATGGTCAGACTTTCTACTTATTTTTAATAGCAGTCTCTAAATAACAATGGACAAGAAATGTATTCTAGCATTGGTAGCAGCTCTGGATGCAAAATATGACACGGAAAACAGGAGTCTGAGTACAAACTTTCCCGGCGTCCTATGTCCCATCCTTCCTTATTCTGATTGGCTGCTTAGAAAGGTCTGACACTGACGAACTCAGCTGTAGTCTGATAAGTTGAAATTTTTTCAACTCTGAGCACTGCGACAAAAAGCATCCACCGCCGAGAGTGTTTCAGCGCCAAGGGCGCTCAACGCTGTAGACACTGGACTACACAGAGAATGAATAGAAAATAGTCACCCACAGCTGAAAAAACACTGTGGGCGCTTTAAAGTATCAACATTGGAAAGTAAACTAGTTTGAAAATGAGACTGCCACTCACCTGGATACAGACGGACCGGGAGCTCTTCAGCTGAATCGGGATGTCGGAGTTATTTACTCACAGATTCCTGCCAGGGACGTGCTAACAAGGCTAGCAAGCTAGCAACGGAAACACTCATCTTGTAAAATTTTGGAGACAAGGACAACTTTTTCAGGTGAGCCCCTCGTCGGATAATGTAAACCTAAAGCATGACGTCATTTTGGGGATTTCCACAGTAGGCTGAACACTGCTATAGTTATAAGAGCACACAGTTATAAGGGCAACTTCTCCTGCCTGCATCTCACTCAGACGGTGAATTCATGTCTAGTCGTGTGTTTACATTGAGTTATAATGTAATCGTGCTGTGTGAAAAATTCACCTGTTGGCGTTTGGTGTCGAGGCACCTTAAGAGGTCATAGGTCAGGGGCTACAACTCTTGCAAAAATCTTCCGATCAGAACCAAATTGCAATATGCGCATCACCAGTGTATATCACACCCTAGTACCAAGTTTCAAAACAATCAGAACAAAACTGTAGGAGGAGTTGATGTCACAAAAGTGGAACAGACAGACTGACCCATAACATAATTCCCCTTTGGGCAAAGACTGACGAGGCATAAAAAGACCCACAAATTTATGAGAATCAACTTTCAAATGCACATTAAAAATACAACTTTATAAAAACAATACAAAATTATGAGGAAAAAAGTTGGATAAAATTAAAGACAGATTAAAGGTGCAATTGAATTTTTTTTTCCAGTATGTAAAATGTAAAAATAAAACAGACAGCCCTTTTTATGTGGTTATATCTAAACTATAGAAATTACAGAAAATATATATTGGGATATAAATTATCGGGATATAAGATTACTTATATGGGGATATGAAATTTTGGTCATATCGCACAGCCCTATACACAACCACATCTAGGGTTTACAGAGAATGGTCTGAAAAAGAGAAAATGTCCAGTCAGCAGCAGCTCTTGGAGCCAAATGCCTTGTTGATGGCAGAGGTCAGAGGAGAATGATGAAACTGCCCGTTTCTTTTAAATTAATACATTACACTCAGTAAATTGTTTTGGAAATTCAAACATTTATCGTAATTCTAAACAATCTAAATACATAAGTTATACAGTAGTTCAGAGAGTCAAAATGGTGCAAATACTGCATATGCCACAAGTATTTTTTTTGAGTGTACAGAAAACATAGATGTCACCATCACTTTTGTATGTAGACTTTGATTTCTGTTATGTTCAATAACCACATATTTGCAACTCAAGAGAGCCAACAGAGACAACATGATAGTAAAAAATAACTTTTACTTCTGCAAATTAAGTTGTATAAAAATGGTGTTTTTCTGGAGACAGCGCTACAAGTTCAACTCCTTCACTGTCACACCACAGCGCTACATGATGATGTCTGGCTGAAATAAAACTGATGGCATTGAATTAAGTGTTAATGAGATTCACCAGTCCCAACACTTTGACTGAACATTAGTCAGAAAACAGGCCGGTCCCCTGTACGCTAACTCAACGGAACATATTCTCTGGGAACCATCCAGAAACCCACAGGAACCCAAAGAGAGAAGGAAGCCGTTAAATCATAAAAGGGTGACTTCACTCTTCTAAAAGATTTGCCTTATTGAAACAGCATGTTGAAGCTGGACCATCAGAGGGACGCCGGAGTGATGCAATATGGCCGACTGGATCGAGCCCACAGCATTATGCGCTTATAGTGAGCAGCAGGAAGCTGAGCGTGCGTGGCGGTTTTGGTTGGGTGATACGTGGGCGGGCAATCAAACTGAACAAATAAAAATCACTAATGGCCCGGTTCACAAATTGAGAAGTCTGGAGTTGTTCCCCTCTCCTGGCACACATTCCCACCGACGAGTGTGAAGGCGGCTGAAATGACAGAGGGCGTTAACAAACTCAGTCTGGGAGGAAACAAGCTTAAGCGGTGCGGCTGGCTCAGGCCGGTGCCGCTTTTGGTTTTTCAGCGGTTGTACCAGGTCCAGATCTAAATGGGGGTTTTAGAGCGGTGACCCCGGGCTGTTTGAGGTGTGGTCTGACTGGGCGCAGGGGTCCCTGCACAGCATCACACACGTCTGCTCAGGCTCCAGTGCCTTGGATCTGGAGGCAGAGGGGAACATCACCCCCCTTCCTACCCATTATAGACGGTGATCTCACCCCCCGGCTGTCCTCGGCCATTACAGGCACCGAAAATGGCCACCTAAGAGCAGCAAGCGTGAGATGACACTGTTAGAGCAGCAGAATAGACTCTGAAGGCACGGAGGTTTCATCAGTGACTCATCAGAGATGATACATCTGTAAAATCAGAACATTTTAGAGGGAAAATTCTACCCTCAAATCAACCTGATCATTATTTAGCTTTGACAAAAAATTGGTAAAAAGGGTAGTATTGCTAATTCATTCATGTAACACCACCAATTTAATAATGCAACAGCAAGTCCAATAACTTTTCTTTATGTTAATCTAGAAGTCACGCCAAGATTTACATTTCAACGAGCTCTGCAATATTGTGATGGACATTTTTGGCTTTTATTTTTTCATACGCCAAATGATTAGTTAACTAATCGGAAAGAAATAATGAGCAGATTAATTGGTAACACAAACGACTGTTAGTTGCAGCCCTGACCCAGTTACACTTAATTATTCAGATTTCAGAGTTTTGTGTTCAGATATTTCTCCCAGGTTTTCTCTTTACCCCCCTCACAACTTGATGATAAAGTCAAAATTTATCAAAAATGTCACAAATTTGCATACACACGTTTGTAAATATACGAGGAAAAAAAAATCAAATTTATGACAAAAATTGCAAATGTATGAGAGAAAAAAAGTGATAATTTCAAAGAAAGCTTGCAAAATTAAGAAAAAACTTTTATATTTAAAAGGAAAAAAGCTTCGAAAAAGTAACAAATTTATAAAAAAGTCACATTTCATAAAAACATTGATGCTGATGCGTTTACTAAAGCAGAAAAAAGACGGTGCAGGTTATTCAGCTATTCGCTCTGAATATTTGGAAGCGGTCCAGAGCAAACATGCCCAAGTGTTTACTGAATCAAATTAATATTTAAAAAAGAGAAAATAAAAGCACATGCTGTATGTTGCCAGGTAATAGCAGATAGGAGTACAGTCATGTGAAAAAATTAAGACACCCCATTAAATATTCATCCATCCATCCATCCATCTTCTTCCACTTAATCCTTTTTGGGTCGTAGGGGGGCTGGAGCCTATCCCAGCATCTTTGGGCGAGAGGCAGGGTACACTCTGGACAGATCGCCAGTATTAAATATTCAGTCCTTTATTAAGAAATGTCTATTTATTGATGTCCAATCTTGTTTTTATCTCTGGAAAAGAAGGTGATTTAATTAGATAGATGTAGTTTATTGATCCCAAACTGGGAAATTACAGTGTAACAGCAGCATGACAGTAGATGACCAAAATGACAGAAACACACACAGCATAATAGACAAAGGCATTACCCATGGAAAGTATAACTTCTATACATCATAGATGAATAGATGATGACCCATATAGGTGCATGAATCATACCTGCTGTACAATGCAGGACTATCAGTGAGGCACCACTTAGACTGTAAGGTGCAGTATGACAATCTCATAAGTGAGTACACCCCGCACATTTTTGTAAAAGAAATTTTTTATCTTTTCATGGGACAACACTAAAGATATGACACTTTGATACGATGTAGTCGGTGTACAACTTGTATAACAGTGTAAATTTGCTGTGCCCTCACAATAACAACACACAGCCATTAATGTCTAAACTGCTGGCAACAAAAGTGAGTACACTTCTAAGTGAAAATATCCAAATTGTGCCCAAAGTGTTAATATTTTGTGTGACCACCATTATTTTCCAGCACTGCCTTAACTCTCTTGGGCATGGAGTTCACTGGAGCTTCACAGGTTGCCACTGGAATCCTCTTCAATTCCTCCATGATGACATCACGGAGCTGGTGGATGTTAGAGACCTTGCACTCCTCCACCTTCCATTTGAGGACGCCCCACAGATGCTCAATAGGGTTTAGGTCTGGAGACATGCTTGGCCAGTCCATCACCTTTACCCTCAGTTTCTTTAGCAAGGCAGTGGTCATCTTGGAGGTGTGTTTGGGTCGTTATCATGTTGGAATACTGGCCTGTGGCCCAGTTTCCGAAGGGAGGGGATTATGCTCTGCTTTAGTATGTCACAGTACATGCTGGCATTCATGGTTCCCTCAATGAAGTGTAGCTCCCCAGTGCTGGCAGCACTCATGCAGCCCCAAACCATGACACTCTCACCACCATGCTTGACTGTAGGCAAGACACACTTGTCTTTGTACTCCTCACCTGGTTTCTGCCACACACACTTGACACCATATGAACCAAATAAGTTTATTTTTGTCTCATCAGACCACAGGACATGGTTCCAGTAATCCATGTCCTTAGTCTGCTTGTCTTCAGCAAACTGTTTGTGGGCTTTCTTGTGCATCATCTTTAAAAGGGGCTTCCTTCTGGGATGACGGCCATGCAGACCAATTTGATGCAGTGTGCGGCATATAGTCTGAGCACTGACAGACTGTCCTCCCACCCCTTCAACCTCTGCAGTAATGCTGGCAGCACTCATACATCTGTTTTTAAAAGAAAAACTCTGGATATGACGCTGAGCATGTGCACTCAACTTCTTTGGTCAACCATGGCGAGGC
This sequence comes from Pholidichthys leucotaenia, assembly GCA_020510985.1. Classification (NCBI taxonomy): domain Eukaryota; kingdom Metazoa; phylum Chordata; class Actinopteri; order Cichliformes; family Pholidichthyidae; genus Pholidichthys; species Pholidichthys leucotaenia. The sequence continues at coordinate 67,752,236 of CM035849.1, read as the reverse complement.
CTGTTCTAACTGGAACCTGTCCTGTTAAACCGCTGTATGGTCTTTGCCACTGTGCTGCAGCTCAGTTTCAGGGTGTTGGCAATCTTCTTCTAGCCTAGGCCATTTTTATGTAGAACAGCAATTCTACTTTTTCAGATCCTCAGAGTTCTTCGCCATGAGGTGCCATGTTGAACTTCAGTGATCAGTAAGAGAGCGTGAGAGTGATACCGCCAAATTTAACATGCCTGATCCCCATTCACACCTGAGACCTTGTAACACTGAGTAGCATGACACTGGGGAGGGAAAATGGCTAACTGGGTACAATTTGAACATTTTCACTTAGGGTGTACTCATTTTTGTTGCTAGCGGTTTAGACATTAATGGCTGTGTGTTGTTATTTTTAGGAGACAGCAAATTTACACTGTTATACAAGCTGTACACTGACTATGTTCCATTGTATCAAAGTGTCATAGCTTCAGTGTTGTCCCATGAAAAGATATAATAAAATATTTACAAAAATGTGAGGGGTGTACTCACTTTTGTGAGATACTGTAATTGCAGGTAAATAAAAATTAACCTTGTTTTACTCATTAAACAAAAGGTGAACAAAATGCATATACTGAGGAAAACATTAGGACACCCTACCGCGTAATAGCTAGTGTTACCCCTTTTGGCTGAAAAAACTTCAGTTAGACACTTCTTGTAGCCATCTACCAATCTCTGACATTGATCTGAGGAAATTTTGTCCCACTCCTGAACGCAGAATTCTTTCAGCTGTGAGATGTTTGAGGGGTTTCTTGCATATACAGCCCATTTCAAGTCACCCCACAGCATCTCAATGGGATTAAGGTCTGGGCTTTGATTCAGCCATTCTAGGACTCTCCATTTCTTAGTTTTTAGCCGGTCCTTGGTGGATTTACTGGTATGTTTTGGGTCATTGTCATGTTGCAGGGTCCAGTTCTGCTTCATCTTTAATTTTTTTTACAGATGGTCTCACGTGGTCCTCAAGCACCCTCTGATACATGGTAGAATTTATGGTGGATTCTATATGGTGAGCTAGCTAGGTCCTGCTGCAGCAAAGCATCTCCAAACCATGACACTTCCACCTCCGTGCTTCACAGATGGTATGAGGTACTTTTCCTGGAATGCTGTATTTGGTCTACACCAAACACGTCCTCTGTTCTGGTGTCCAAACAATTCAATTTTAGACTCATCTGTCCAAAGAACATTATTCCAGAAGTCCTATTCTCGATAGGATTCTCTACTCCTTTTCTTTATACATCCCACCCCACGTGATAACCAGCGCACATGCACGATCTCTTTACTCTGCCTCAGTTCCTCCCACTAATGACCATGTAAAGGAAGAAAAACACCCCTTCTGTCAATTCAGTTCAATTCAGCTTTATTTATATAGCGCCATATCACAACAAAAGTCATCTCATAGCACTACTAAATGTAGGGAAAACCCCACAACTGCAGAAAGACCCAGCAATCAGATGATCCCCTGTGAGCAAGCACTTAGCGACGGTGGAGAGGAAAAACTCCCATTTAACAGGAAGGAACCTCTAGCAGAACCAGGCTCAGGGAGGGGCAGTCATCTGCTGCGACTGGCTGGGGGTGAGGGGATCGAGAGGATGAAGAGAACAGACATAAAGAACATGAACAGTGAGAAGCCAAGTACATTATTGGAGGCCACCCGGCAGTCTGAATCTAACAGCAAAACAAAAGGGGGGTTAAGAGACACAATATCCCTCCCTAATCATAGGCTATATTGAAAAGGAAGGATTTTATCCTGTTCTTAAAAACAGAGATCGAGTCTGACTCCCGGACCCAGAGTGGTAATTGGTTCCACAGAAAAGGAGCTTGATAGCAGAGGGCTCTGCCTCCCACTGTACTTTTGAAGATTCTGGGTATTACAAGTAATCCAGCATTTTGGGAGCGTAGTGATCTGTTAGGATGATAGGGTAATATCAGATCTTTTATATATAAGGGGGCCTGATTATTAAGAGCTTTGTAAGTAAGAAGAATGATTTTAAACTTAATTTAAAATCCTTGACTTAAAGGTCATCAATCTTGCGGGAAAGCAAAACATAAAAATAACTTCAGAGTGTGACACCGAGGTGTTGATAACGGAGGTGGAGGTCAGAAAAAAAATATTTTATGTTCCGATCTTCTGGAATCAACAATAAACCCAAGTTTACCATGTGAACTGTGTTACAATGGCAGTTAATGCAGCTGGCTCTGACTGAAATAAAATAAAATGGTCTGCCATTAAAGTTAGTCAATAGACGGATCACTACTCAATGACAGTGTTGATTGGGTGATGTGGAAGGGCGTGGTGGAGGCCACGTGAGGCACGTGAGGAAATACCGGACTCCTTCCTTGACACACCTCCATTTGAATATGCAGTTGGATGCAAATAGGTATGCAAATACTGTAGATATATACAAGCGCTGCACCTTTGATTCTTCTGTATCCACAATCAAAAATAATGGATTTAATGGAATTTCATGGACTGTGAGTTGGAGGTGCTCCTGAAGGAGGTAGAGGTACGTAAAAACATTTTGTTTGGCACGCCGTCCTCCAGCATGACTGCCGGATACAGGTAATTAAATAACCTGCTCACAGCCCTATAAGATTAGTTTTCCTTTTTCAGACAGGGATGAGAAGGAGATGTTTATTTAACTCTGACATGTTTCGACTGACGTCTGCAGTCGTCCTCAGAAACGTCAGCTTTTGATTTGTAGTGTGTATAGCTCAGTGGTTAAGTGCCAGATTTCAAAGCAGAAGGTTCCAGGTATGAGACCAGCTACGACCTCTTTTAGGGACCACAATGGAAATAAGTGTGCGCACTTTCTTGTGTCATCCCATTGTTTTTAAATGTATGTTGTATCTTTTATAAAATGCTGTTTTAAACAATGAATCAATCAATCAGTCGGTGACCAGCCGGGTAGATCAGCTGTTTGAATTAAAGGAAAAGGCCATGAAAAAGAAGACAATATGAACCTATTTAGTGGGTAGCCAAGGTCACCTGTCAGTTGAAAGCAGATTATATTAGACTCGACAAGTACATATTTCATGCCCAAAATGCAAATCTCATCCTTTATAGTTACATACAACTTACATGGATTACACACACTACTACTGTAAATGAAGTGTGCTGGGGAAAGGGTGACATTGTTGCATTTCAAACTTTACACATGTTTATTGACATAACGACTGTACACACAGAGGGAATTAGGGGCTTGGTAGAATGCTGTGAAACTGTAGTTTAATCAGCAAAAAAAGAGTCACTTATTCGACCCACTGAACTGTGATGAAGCCTTGAAGACGGGGTGATATTTGAGGGCGCACAGGTGCCCATGAGGTGGGTTATTATTAGGACAATTACATGAAGTTACTCACCAAGAAGCCACCCATCCTCACAGTGCCAGCTTGTAGTTTGTTCCCAACGATGCTGTTCATTAGAATCATTAGGAAAACCGGCTCTCTCTGCAAATGGCGCTTTGATGTTGGCCTGTTAAACTGCATTGTAAGGGAATATGATGTACCTGGGTGACAGCCGGACAATGCCATCCCACACAGCTGGCATAGCTTGGCTCAGGGTTGACTGGGAAATTCCTGATTGGTCTGCCAGCTCCCTCTGGAATGCCCCTGCTGCCAGGAACCCCAGAGTTGTCAGCACCTGCACTGGGACGGGCAGCGCTCGGCTTCTTGCCGTGTCGTGCTCCAAAAGTGGCTGCAGCTCTGACCACAGTTCCACAAAGACTGCCCATAAAAACCTAAACCGGCTGACAAACCAGTCATCCTGAGCCAGAAAATCTTCTGTGTCTCAATACCCTTTCTTTTCACTGCGCGATTTGCAATAATCTCTAGTAATGCTAACGCCATTGTTGTTAGAGGCATTTTCTGCACTTCTTTGCACTTGCTTTTATAGCCACTCATCTAATTGCACACACTTGGATGTTTGTTCATCATGTGTCTCTGGTGTGTACAATAATTTTCATGTCATTATCAGTCTCCCAACGCCACCTTTAAGTGTCGCCAATGGACCAGTAACAGTAGAAACGTACGTACGCCAGCCATGAAGTTGGCGTGGGGCTGCACATATTTCCACGGTCATTTCATTCTTAATGCATCTGAAATTTTCCGTGGAAAATGACGTTCGCCATGTTTTTGTGCATTAAGTACCCTTTGTACATGAGGCCCCTGGTCTTTGTCTATGTTCTCTCTAGCAAACTTCAATCTGGCCTTCATGTTTCTCTTAGAGAGCAAAGGGTTCCTCCTTGCACACCTCCCATGCAAGTTAAACTTGTGCAGTCTCTTTGTGATTGGAGAGGCATGCATTTTCACATCACCAGTAGCAAGAGCCTGCTGTCGTTCCTGTGATGACATTTTAGGGTTTTTGGAGACTTCGTTTAGCATCTTGCGGTCGGCTCTCAAGGTGAACTTGCTTGGACAGCCAGACCTGGGCATGTTAGCAATTGTTTTGAATGTCCTCCACTTGACTATTTTTCCGGACAGTGGAATGACTGATTTCAAATTCTTCTGAGATCTTCTTAAATCCCTGACCAGACTCATAAGCTGCTACAATCTTCTTTCTGAAGGCCTCAGACAGCTCTTTCGTTCTCACCATGGTGTTGACTCTCACTTCAACAGTAAGGAGCACACCAAACTAAATGTCTGAGGTTTAAATGGGACCTTGAAAATGCCGAGAAATGATGCTCTAATCATGTGCACCTGATGTGATACACCTGTGTGTGATTTTGGCCATTTTAAGTGGGAATAAATGTGGGGGTGTCCTAATTTATTCCTCACTAGAAATTGCATGTTTTTAGAATTTCATTTTACAGAAAATTTTAAAAAGTCTTTTCTTCAGTTTTGTAGAGTTGTATTACTTGAATCTCCCAGTATTGTTAAAATTGATATTAAATATCCGTATGTCCAAACATGTTAAAATACACACAGGCTTTCATTGGATGTCCTAATGTTTTCACATGACTGTATATCATTGTTGTTGTCATCGTCGTCATCGTCATCGCAGTCTGTCGCGGGCAACAATACAATTCCCTAAACACTGGTTAAATTTCATTGATCAAAAGCACTCGGGTGACAAGGTGAAAATCATAAGCTCCTAGTAGCAACAATTTCTATGCTATATTCAGTTACTGCATAATTATATATAGAATATCCATCCCTCCACCCATCTTCTACCATTTTTATGGAGGTCCGGGTCACAGAGGCAGCAGTTCAAGCAGAGAAGCCCAGACTTCCCTCTCACTAGGCACCTGCTCCAGCTCTTCAAAGGGGATACCAAGGTGTTCCCAGACCAACTGTGAAACGTAGTCTCTTCAGTGAGTCCTGGGTCTGCCCCAGGGTCTCCTCCCAGTGGGACATGCCCAAAACACCTCAAGTGGGAGGCTACTGGCTCTTTTCAATGTGGAGGAGCAGCGGTTCTACTCTGAGCCTCTCCTGGATGACTGAGCTCCTCACCCCATCTCTGAGGGTGAGTCCAGCAATCCTATGAAGAAAGCTCATTTCAGCCTCTTGTATCTGCGATCTCGTTCTTTCGGTCATTACCCAAAGCTCATGACCATAGGTGAGGGTAGGAACATAGATTGACTGGTAAATCAACAGCTTTGCCTTAGAGCTTAGCTCCCTCTTCACCACAACAGACCGGTACAACATCCACATCACTGCAGATGCTGCTCTGATCCATCTATCAATCACTCGCTCCATTTTCCCCTCACTCGTGAAAAAGACCCCAAGATACTTAAACTCCTCCACTTGGGACAGGAGTTTGTCCCCAACCCGGAGAGGACAATCCACCTTTTTCTGGCTGAGGACCATGGACTCAGAATCAGAATCAGAATCAGAATCAGCTTTATTGGCCAAGTATGCACAACACATACAAGGAATTTGACTTTGGCTAAAAACTTGCTCTCGTTGTTCAGGTGAAGGATTTAAATAAGGATTCAATGACAACCAGAGTATGTACAGTAAATTACAGTCTGTCCACGTTTCTATAAAAGGATGCAAATATATACAGGAATATATGCAGTTATTTACTCGGACTAACCACACTTTGCAGAAATATATGAAAAAAATATACAATCACACAGTATTTCAATGTGGACTCAGATTCAGTGATATAATGTGAATGAAGTAAAAAGCAGTGTGAGAGTTATGTGCAATGTAATAATGGATGAAAAGTCATGAGTACAGCAACAGGTAGGACTAGGTGAATGTTAAGAGTTCATCAGAGTGATGGCTTGAGGAAAGAAACTGTTCCTGTGACGGGTGGTTTTGACCTTCAGTGATCTGTAACGACGACCAGAAGATAGAAGTTCAAACAGTTTGTGGCCGGGGTGTGATGGGTCAGCACAGATGTTTCCCGCCCGTTTCCTGGTTATGGACCGATATAAGTTCTCAATGGGGGGTAGGTCGGTACCAATGATCCTCTCCGCAGACTTAATGATCCGCTGCAGTCTGGTCTTGTCCTGTTTAGTGGCAGATCCAAACCAGACAGTGATGGAAAAGCAGAGGACAGATTGGATGATGGCGGTGTAGAAGACAACCAGCAGCTCCTGAGGCAAATCAAACTTCTTGAGCTGACGCAGAAAAAACAACCTCTGCTGGGCCTTTTTCCGGACAGTGTCAATATGGGAGGACCACTTCAGGTTCCGGGAGATTGTGGTACCCAGAAACTTGAAGGAGTCCACAGTGGACACTGTGCTGTTGAGGATGGTGAGTGGGGGGAATGAAGGGGGGTGTCGCCTGAAATCCACAGTCATCTCCACCGTTTTGGCTGGGTTAAGTTCAAGATGGTTCTGGCCGCACCAGAGGATCAGCTGCTCCACCTCCCGCCTGTATGCAGACTCATCATCATCCCGGATCAAACCGATGACTGTGGTGTCGTCCGCAAACTTCAGGAGCTTCACCGAAGGGTGACTCGGACTTGGAGGTACTGATTCTCATCCCAGCCACTTCACGCTGAGCGGCAGACCATCCCAGTAAGACCTGTAGGTCATTGCTGGATGAAGCCAGCAGGACAAAACCATCTGCAAACAACAGAGATGAGATCCTGTAGTCACCAAGCATGACACTGTCCATTCCCTGGCTGCACCTAGAAATCCTGTCCAAATAAAATTATGAATAGGATCAGTGACAAAGGCCAGCCCTGGCGGACTCAAACTCTCACTGGGAATGAGTCCGACCGAGTGTTGGCAATACGAACCAAACTCTCACAACGGTCGTAGAGAGACCAAATAGCTCGTAACAACAAGCCATATACCCTATACTCCCGAAGCACTCCCCACAAAAAACTACGAGGGATGCGGTTGAATGCCTTCTCCAAATCCACAAAACACATGTAAACTTGTTGGGCAAACTCCCACGAACCCTCGAGGATTCTCGAGAGGGTAAAGAGCTGGTCCGATGTGCCATGGCCAGGACAAAAACCACATTGCTCCTCCTGAATCCGAGGTTCGACCAGCGGCCGGACTCTCCTCTCCAATACCTTGGCATAGACCTTCCCAGGGAGGCTGAGGAGTGTGATCCCTCTAAAGTTGGAGCACACCTTCCGGCCCCCTTTTTTGAGGAGAGGAACCACCACCCCAGTTTGCCATGCCAAAGGCACTGCCCCTGACCTCCACACAATGTTGCAGAGGCATGTCAACTATGACAGCCCTACAACATCCAGGGCCTTGAGGTACTCGGGGCAAATCTCGTCCACTCCCGGGGCCTGGCCACCGAAGAGATTTTTCACCACCTTGGTGACCTCAGTCCCTGTGATAGGCGAGTCGTCCCCCTTGTCCACAAACTCTGCTTCCTCTGTGGAAGGCGTGTCAGTGGGACGGAGTAGATCCTCGAAGTATTCCTTCCACCGCCCGACGATATCCCCAGTCAAAGTCAGCAGTGTCCCATCCGCACCATACACAGTGTGGACAGGGAGCTGCTTCCCCCTCCTGAGCCGCCTGACAGTTTGCCAGAATCTCTTTGAGGCCAACCGAAAGTCTTGTTCCATGGCCTCACCAAACTCCTCCCACACCTGAGTTCTTGCTTCAGCAACCACCCGAGCTGCATTATGCTTGACCTGCTGGTACACCTCAGCTGCTTCGGGAGTCCCACAAGCCAACCAAGCTCGATAGGACTCCATCTTCAGCTTAATGGACCCCCTCACCACTGGTGTCCACCACTTGGTTCGGGGGTTGCCACCACAAGATGCCTCGACAACCTTTCGGCCGCAGCTCTGGGCAGCTGCTTCAACAATGGAGGTGGAGAACATGGTCCATTCAGACTCCATTTCTCCAGACTCCCTCGGAATGTGGTTGAAGTTCTTCCAGAGGTGGGAGTTGAAGACCTCCAGGATAGGGGCCTCAGCCAGATGTTCCCAGCACACCCTCACTATACGTTTGGGTCTACCAGGTCTGAATGGCATCCTCCCCTGCCATCAGATCCAACTCACCACCAGGTGGTGATCAGTTGACAGCTCTGCACCTCTCTTTACCTGAGTGTGCAAGACATACGGCCGCAGGTCTGATGACACGATAACAAAATCGATCATCAACCTGTGACCTAGGGTGTCCTGGTGCCAGGTGCACATATGGACACCCTTATGCTTGAACATGATGTTCATTATGGACAAACTGTGGATAACACAGAAGTCCAGTAACTGAACACCACTCGGGTTCAGATCGCGCAGGCCCTTCCTCCCAATCACCCCCCTCCAGGTTTCACTGTTGTTGCCCACATGTGCATTGATGTTCCCCAGTAGGACAATGGAGTCTCCAAGAGGAGCACCCTCCAGCACCAGAGTCACAGACTCCAAAAAGGGTGGGTACTCTGAAACATCATTTGATGCATCGGCACAAATGATGGTCAGACCCCATTTCCCAACCCAAAGGCGCAGGGAAACAACCCTTTCGTTCACCGGGGAAAACTCCAATATAGAGGTAGCAAGGTGGGGGGGATACAAGAATACCCACCCCTGCTCGTCGCCTCTCGCATGGGGCAACTCCAGAGTAGGCCAAGCTCCAGCCCCTCTCCAGGAGACTGGTTCCGGAACCAGAGCTGTGTGTTGAGGTGAGGCCGACTATATCTAGCTGATATCTCTCAACCTCATGCACCAGCTCAGGCTCCTTCCCCACCAGAGAGGTGACATTCCACGTCCCAAAAGCCAGTTTAGGAAGCTTGGGATCAGACCGCCAAGGTCTCCGCCTTTGACCGCCACCTGATCCACATAGCACCGGACCCCCATGGTCCCTCCTGCAGGTGGTGAGCCCACTGGAGGGCGGACCCATGTAACTCCTTCAGGCTGAGCCCGGCTGGGTCCCATGAGTGGAAACCCGGCCACCAGACGCTAGCCATCGAGCTCTCCCCCAGGCCTGGCTCCAGGGTGGGGCCCCGGTAACCCCATACCGGGCGGGGTACACTCAATCCTTGTTCTAGCATTCATTGTGAGAGTCTGTTGGATCGTTCTTAGTCTGGCCCTTCACCCAGGACTAGTTTGTCTTGGGTGACCCTACCAGAGCCATATTGGCCTGGACAACATAGCTCCTGGGATACACAAACCCCCCACCACGATAAGGTGAAGATCCATGAGGATATATAGAATATATTAAGAGGGCAGCTGTGGCTACAGTAGTAGCTTACCACTACCATTGTGTGTGGAGTGAATGAATAAGGTATCCTTTGTAAAGCATCTTTGAGTGTCTATGAAAAAGCACTATATAAATCTAATGCATTATTATCATTATTATTACAGTACATTTGCTGCTTGTTTCTTGTACATCTGCAACTTTTTGGTGTAAATTAAGCCACTTTCTTCATAAATTAGTGACTTTCTTGAAATTGTGCAGATTTTTCTTAGAAATTAAAAAAGTCATTTTCAACATTTTACTTGTTTTCGTGAACCTTTTCCCCCTGTACATCTGCAAATTTTGTTAATTTTTAAAAAAAAACTTTAAAACATTTATTTTTCCCCCACTTCAATTTTTTTCTTGTACATCTTCTCATGAATTAGCAACTTTTCCTTGAAAAATGTATTTTAATGCAAGTGGGTTTTGTTTGCCTTTTTAATTTATTTTAATAACACTTCTTGTAATTTCTCAGCTTTTTTCCAGCAAATTTTAGTCATTCTTTGACTTTTTTCTGTAAATTTGACTCCCCCCCCCCCCTTTGGAATTTTTTCCCCTTAAGCTTCAACTTTTTTGTTATAAATTGAAGACTTTCCTCATAAAGTTAGTGAAACAAATGCACAATGACTGCCTCCTTATTTGTGGTAAAGGTGTTTTGAGTGGGCCAATCAGATTAGGGGCTCATTAATATTAACAAGCAGGATGAAAACTGTTTCAGACAGAACCTCGAATGTCCCATTCACATGTCCTTTTCACACATTCTGACAGCTCCCATAGCTCTTAATAAAATGTTTGACACATTTTGGTCAAATTGTCTTAAATTATTTAATTATTATAGCATCATTGTGAATCATATTTTGCAACCTGTCTCAGAATGGCTGGTTTCGGTGCACGTCTCTTTAAATCCCTTAAACTAGATTTAACTCCACCCTCCTTCTTATGTCATTATTGCTAATCTTAGCTGGCTAACTCCTACCGCCAACCTAACTTGAGCCAACTAACATAAATTTGTCTTAAAGAATGATTAAAAAATAATGCATCACTTGTGGACAGAGGTGTGTAGTTTCAGTGGTCGATAAGATGTGACCGGCCCCTGAAGTACAATAAGCACAGAAACATTTGTGAATGAGTGGCTAAACTGCTAGTTTTGGACAGCCTCCATCCACTCAGCCAAGCTAATGCTAACAGATCAATGTAGCGTCATGGTGAAAACATAGTGAAATAAGTGAGAATGATGGAAGATAAATTGACTGTGGATTTGTGAACCAGGTGGAAACAAAGACGTTTATTAGGGTGGCTGAAATCTGAAGAAAATATCAATATGACCAAACTTGGTAAGCCAACTCCCTAGCTTAAAAGCTAGCGCCTTAGCTGGGCTCCCCATTCATAGACAGCTATGCTGGCCAGTATTAGAGCAGCGGCACATATCAAGGCTGGGCTTACCTTTTGACGTAGAGCAAAAAACCCTGAAGAATTATAATGGCTACCCCCATATGTCATGGAGCGGCGAATGCTGAGGAATGTTCATGAATATTGCGCTTTTTGGGTTTCGTAAGGATTTATAAAAGGTTGCTAAAGAGTTCACCAACAGTTTTTAAGGTTGGCAAAAAAATTTTGAACTTGTTCAAAAACTTTTGAACATGTTCAATTTTTTTTTTTTTTTTTTTGCGAATGCATTTTTTTTGCATTTGCAAATGGTTGTAACCAGTGTTGGGCAAGTTACTAAAAAATAGTTACTAGTTGCGTCTTTTCAAAAGTAACTGAGTTACTTTTGAGTTACTGCATGATTAAAGTAATTAGTTACTTGGAAAAGTAACTTTCACGTTACTTTTAAATGCATACTTAAATCATCTTGCACACATAGCAAGATCAAGGGCCCCTTGTTCTCATCAGAAAAAAGAAGAAAAAGAAAACTGATGAGAAAAAAGTCATCTTACAGAGAAAAAATGTCTCAGATTTACATAAACTACTGTAATCAGTAGAAAGTCAGAAATTTACTAGAAATAAAGCTGTAAATTCACAGAGAAAACTTTGGACCCCCTGGTGGGCCGTTTTTGGCCCACAAGCTATATGTTTGACACCCTTGGACCAGCCCATTAAAAACGCATATTTAGAGAATTTACTTCCATGAAACAGTTGCATATCACAACAGCATGTAAATGAATAAGATAAAATAAAACAGAAAGCACAGATAAATGAAAGTTCACAGCTTAGAAGAAGCTGTTCTTTACTGCAACAAATCAGTCACTTTTTCTCTGCGTGTAAGAAAACTTTAAATGCATTTAATGCAGACATTAAATGCATTTAATGCAGACATTAAATGCGAGCTTCTTGCTCAAAAAATACTCATGTTTAACCACAGAGGTAGGAGCTGGTAGGGGCTACTCACCACTTGGACAACAGGTGATCAGGGCTCGATATGAGAAGTTGCCACTGGGTTGCAGCGTGAACTGGGACAGGAAACGGACCCACGGAGGAGACTGATGGCTGCACCAGCTATGGTAGGGTCAGTTTATTTGCGCTAAAAATATCTATCCATATTAATAAAACGAGTAACGCAAGTAACACATCTGATCAAATTTCAGTAACTGTAATGCATTACTGAATTTTTAAACAGCACGTTACTGCAAAAGTAGTGGCATTACAGTAACTCACTACTTTGTAATGTGTTACTCCCCACACTGGTTGTAACACATGTCGCCAATGTTCTTTTTTGTTCACCAAGTAGTGAACACGAGCAAATGTTTAAGACCCTTTATGAAAAAAAACCCAAACTGTGGCGACCTTAAAAACTGTATGAGAACTGTTTTGCAACCTTTTATAAACCCTGACGAAACCCCAAAAGCGCAGGGTTCATGAATATTCCTCAGCATTTGCTGCTCTGTTAGATACTAGCTTGATTTTTCCTTAATTTTTGCCAACAAAAATTGCCACACTTGTCAGCATTCGCCACACCGTGAGACACTACGCTGATCGAAACAGAAAGAGAAAGGCTTGTTGATGTAATTTTCGATAATCACATGACCAATGGATACATTTCAGAAGGTTAAAACCAACAAGACACCCTTTTTAAGTGTATGGGAGCTTAACAGCTTTTTAGATGACCTGTAAAATGAAATAGAAATGTTTTTTGTTCTTTAAAACTACATATGCATAGGCTGTTGAGGATGACAAAACTTAAAAAAAAAAAAAATCTGTGGGTAAAAACAGTAAGGGAAATCTAAGGCTAAATTAATTTTTGAATCAGTGAAACGACTTTTATCTTAAGACCAAAAAATCTGCAATTCCTAGAAGGAAAAATGTTTTCTAAGTTTAAACTATTTTTCACCATCATCCAGATTACTCCAATTTCCTGCAATTAGCTGAAGACTTTTTTTGAAGACTAAAAAAGTGACAAATGTCTTCAGCGCTGTCACTATTTTTTCCTTTATGGTCTCTTGCTGTCACTCCCTTGGAAAATGCTGCTGTTCTCTTCATGTAACCAAGCTGTAAACGGAGACAAATTTTACACTCTCGTCATCATAGATCACTGACATCCCACTATCCTCCACGAGGACGACAACATCCCTGACAACTGCCGTAAATCTGCAGCTGAAGTTTGAAAGGAAATGAGTAGCGTCGACAGTTTCCACGCCACCCGCAGATGTTCGTCTCAACGCTGCGGTGCTGCTACTATCCCCGCTTTGAGCCAATTTAAGATGAAGCTCACATATTTCAGCTTTGCAATTTTGAGGATTGTGATTTTGGGATCTTTTATAAAAAAAAAAAATGAGCTAAAACTCAGCAGGCTTTGTTTATTTATAAGGACAAATTTTGCTGCTGCTGGTACAAAATACAGCTCACTGTGCTCACTGTTCAGAGTGCTAAATGCTCTGAAATGTTTCCTTATTAGCTGGAGACTAAAACAAGAGGAAAATGTCTTAATGATTACGCACGCCATGGGGCTTTTTAAATGCTTCTATTAGACTCTGAAGCCAAGAGTGACATCAAAGATTTTCTGCGCGGAAGCATATTATGGGTCTGAGCCTGTTAAATTTAGAAAAGGAGCGCAAAAAGTGGAAACAAAAACAGACAAAATTACTCAGTTTTATCATATCATTTGTTTAGAACTCCATGCAGTGGTAAATATGAATGAATGAGATTTGTAAACATGTTTTATAATAACTTGGTGACTAAAAAAAATGTTGTATTTTGTCAATCTTCCACAGTAATTACTATATTTGCAGTTGTTGTCCTCGCTTTAATTATTTTATTTCAATAACAAATGTATTATCATTTCCTCGAAACACTGATTGGTTGTTTATGACCAGAGGTGTCTCCAGCAGCCAGAAAATATACTCAAGTAAAAGTAGCTTGGGATATTATTTATTCATGTACAAGTAAGCGTGGGCACCAAAACGGTTACTTCAGTGGGAGTTGGAAACTGTCTGAAGAGTATCTGTACTTTCATCAATGTGCGACTCTTTTCTCATGAATTTGTGCTTTTTTTTTCTTCTTTTTTTTGAACAGTAGCAACTTTTTCTTCAACAGATTTCTATTTTGTAATTTTCGTGCACATTTGAGAATTTACTTTGATGTCTTGCTCAGATATTTCAGAAAATTTTCTTATGAATTTATGGCTTTTTTTCTTAAGAGTTTGTGATTCCCCCCCCCCCTTCATTCATTCATAATTGTTCCTGTAACAAATTTGCTTTGTTTCACATACATTTGTTCCTTTTTTTTAATAATAAATTTGCTACTTTTTCACATAAATTTAATTTTCTCATGGATTTGTCACCTTTTTTCGTCACCGGGCAGCACGGTGGTGCAGTGGTTAGCACTGTTGCCTTACAGCTAGAAGGTTCCATGTTCGAATCCCCAGGCAGGCAGGGGTAGGAACCTTTCTGTGTGGAGTTTGCATGTTCTCCCTGTGCTGCATGGGTTTACTCCGGGGGCTCCGGTTTCCTCCCACAATCCAAAGACATGCATGTTGGGTTAACTGGTCGTTCTAAACTGTCCCTAGATATGTCTCCTATAGGCCCTTAGAATAGAGGGTTAGTACTAGTGAAGTGGTCTTTGAGACTAGAAAAGCACTATATAAGTACAGGTCCTCATCCTTCTATTTTTTTTCCACAACTCTGCTTACAAATTTTCAACTTTACCCTGCCCAGTTGTACCAGAGTGGTGGCGTAGAGGTGGAGCCTCCACCCCACAACCGGGTGTGGGTTCAAGCCCCGGCCAGGTCATACCGGAGGCCATAACAATGGTATGTTCTGCCTTCTAGCTTGGTGCTCAGCATCATAGAATGGTGGAAGGAAAGTTGGTTTCCCAGCCATGGGAAGGAGCACAAGCCAGTACCCTCCTTGTGCCGGCCCCAAGCCCAGGTAAAACGCGTTGCATCAGGAAGGGCATCCAGCGTAAAAGTCTTTGCCAAATCAAAATGCAGATCATCACAACTTCAGGTGACGGTACGCTGTGGCGACAACGAGAGAGTGGCACAAAGAAAATTTACTCTGCTCTATTTTTTTTGTACAAGAACATCTGTAACCGGTTTTTCAAATATGAAGAGTACCACCACCAAATGTGGTACTCTTTTAATATGTGAAAAACTGGCTACAAATCTTCTTGTTTATGTACTGTAATAGCTTGTTCTTACCACAAGTGACTGTATCATTATGAAGTTATAATTTTATTTAATTACAATTATTCATCTTCTATCCTGGCTAAAGAAATAATACATTAAGTACTGCCATTTTCAACAGTTTCTTTATATGATGGAGATTATATTAAAGGGTATATGTGACTAGTTTATGCATCTTATTTTCCTGAGGCTAACATTTATAACCCCCCCCAAAAAAATTAAGAGTACCACCACCAAATGTACCAGAGTGGTGGCCTAGTTGGTAGAGCATCTGCCCCACAACCGGAAGGTCATGGGTTCAAATCCTGGCCGGGTCATACCGGGCCGGACCAGATTAAAAAAAAAAATGGTACTTTCCACCTTCTAGCTTAGTGCTCAGCATAATAGAATGGGGAAAGGAAAGTTAACGCATAGAGCTACCAGAGGACTGACACCCCCCCCCCCCCCCCCCCCGCTGTAGCTTTCACTACTCACAGTAGCTGTGTGGCCTAGGGTCAGAACCGGAGACAGGCGTCGCCTCTATATACCACCTGGTGTCCCACATGCTGTGGAAGGGGATTAACTTAACCAACCACCAAATGTACTTTAGTGTTTTGAGTACATTTATCAAGACAAAAGTAGTTTTTTTCTTGACAAATGTGCTCAAATAAAAATAAAAAGTATCACACAATAAAACTACTTACAAAAGCACAATTCTGTGTTTAAAAAAAAACAGAAACAAAACAAAACAAAACAAAAAAAAACTCATTATGACCAAATATGTGCATGACTCAGATTTTTGTTTTTTTGGAACTTTTTAGAAATCATGAATCAAAACCTGCACCAGTTTTGTACTATCACTTTATTCATGGAGTGTAATTGGCTTATTTAACGTGCAGGAAGTAATCATGTTACTTTGTAATTGGTGTAATGAAGTGATGGCCGTGGCGGCGGTATGTCTTCTTTAATGACGGTGGAGCTGAGCTGTGTTTGCTGGAACCCTTCCTGCCCACGTGACTGACTGACAGCCACAGGTTGAGCAGCAGCTTCTCTACCTTCACTTTCTGTTTCCTCGCTCACAACAGGCCGAGGTCATAAAAACGCACCATCAACTTTCATTTTTTTACATGTTACAATGAATCACCTCTATAACTTCTTCGCCCATTTGAAATTTCAGTTTTATTCAGCTGTCAGTATACCTAAAGGCAGGCAAATATGTTTTTTTTTTTAGTTTAAAATGAATTCTGGTTATAATAACATTGTACTGGCCAGTTAATTTATTAACCCTAACATTAACCCAATTAGACATTAATCACCACATTTCAAATATAAAGGATTTACAGCATCAGCACAAATTTGACTGCACGTTTGAGGAACTAAACTGGGTTGTGACATATTCTTTTGAGTGCCGTATTTCTGTTTTTTACTCCAATTTCTCAAACACTTTACTTTAAGGGCCATCCAGAATACCATTTTCAGGAGAAATCCACATCGAATATCTAAATATTCTGTATTCTCTCACTTTCTCCCTCTGTGGAATTCAGCAGCATCATGTCTTATCAGGAACTTGACTTTTTATATATGTTTTTTCTTATAGATGTACTATGTTCTCCTTACACAGTAAATATGTCAAATGAGTTTGCTTTTCTTAAATCTTCACTGTACTTTTGATTGTTGTAAATTTTCAAATGTATTTATGTAAATCTGACTTTCTATATCAACATTTTGCTCTTTCTTCTTGCAAATATACAGGGTTTTTCCTCCAGATTTTCAGCATTTATAATATACTTTTAATCAAAAGCGGACATAAGGAGAATTATCACATTTAAAAACAGAAAATCAGTGAATATGCGGACCCTCAAATATTTAAGTACAGCCGTACTTATTTCTGGGTGTATTTTGTCAAATTTTCTAGATTTGACTTCATAGTGCATCTCAGTATATTAGAATATCATGATTTGTAGTTCAACTTAAAGAAAAAACTATAACTGTATTCTTCAATTAAATCTTAAAGGCTTGAACTGTTTTACTCTGTGTGTAATTAATGGTAATGTAATATATGAAAGTCTTATTTACATTTCAAACAATTTTTTTTCCACAATACTTTAATTTGCTGACATGCACAGTATATTAAGATATTACCCATTATTTTATTCTTGTTCTGGGTGTTGTGTGTTTTTCCTCTTTGGTCTTTAAGCATACTCTGGTGCAACAGCTTAATTCAGGATTAATAAAATTCCATCTATCCTGTTCCTTAAAAACAAACTAATTTTTTTAAAGCATTTAACTGGATAGAAAGTGGACACCATCATCTCTTCACACTACATTTGCAGTACTCGCTCAGTGAAAGAGTGCACCCCCACATGACGTGCTGGCACTTACTCATACTCGGGGAAACCTTTGCTTCGTACAGCTCACAAGGGGCAAAGCTGAGGCCTGAGTGAAAACACCCCCGCCACAGGCCATCAGAGCTGCGACAGCGGCACCGGGATTGGAAACACGTGTGCATTAATACCTGCTCAAGGCCCCGAGCAAATATATATAGCCCGAGCTAACCTGCTAATAGCCTTAATTTGTAAGATAAACAGTAGAAGAGTTTGACACTCACTCGCCTAAGGTGCCTTTCCTCTGCTGCCGCTGCCTCTGTTGCCTTCAGAGGTTTCGGAGGGACTGGGTGGGGGGGAGGCGGGCAGCGACGGCAGCAGGGTTACAGCCTGCCTCAGACGTGCTATCTGTTAAAGCGATTTTCCCTCAAAGAGGAATTGCTTTCCTTTCTCAGGGGGCCCACCGACTCCGTGGAACAGTCTGACTGGGTCCCCAGAGCGTGGAGTTACTGTGACTGTTCCTCTGTGAAACAAACCGTAGCCTCGCCACGGAAACTGCGAGGACGGCAGTGCATTTTCATTTTGGTTCTCTATCATTTAGCTTGCGTTTTATTGGTATTTTACATATTCTAATTAATATCAAAGTTGGTAATCAGTGTTACTTTAGAGATTGTTTTAAGAATCTGAGAGCCAATGTAATGTGTGTAGCATTTTTTTTTTTTTTTTGTAGAGTTGTCCCAAATATCAGTTTTAGGGCTCTGAATTTTCAAGAGCAATCCAGAATGAATATCTGAATAATCTGTAATGTCTTTTTCTCCCTAAATAAACTGGATCACCATCAATGGTTGTCCAGGTAATTGCCTTTTTTATGAATCTGGAACTTTCTCATGTAAAATTAGTAACTTTTTTTTTCATAAATTTGCAGCTTTTCCTCTAAATTAAAGACTGATATTTCTTCTAAGTTAACATTTTTAATACAAATATGCAATTTTCCTTGGAAATGTACAGTTTCTTTTCCTTAATTTTGCCGCTTTTTTGTGGCAGGTTTTAGGATTTTTGAGAAATTTGTGACATGCCGTGTGAATCGGAGTCTTTCTTGTATTTACAGATTTCTTGGTGTAAATTTGTGAGGGCTGTTTTGGGTAAATTTGTAACTTTATCATCAGACTGTTAGATATTTATCCCAAATCTGCAGCAAATGCTTTTGGTAAATTTGATAAAAGTAAATGTCGGTAAGCTTTTGATTTAACTTTATTGAAATCAAGCATTCTGGGGGGGGGGGGGGGGACATGAAAAAAAAAACAAAAAACTGAACACTAAATTTGAAAACCAAACAGTAATATTACAAACAAATCTCCAGATATTCAGATATTTGGGTAGAGCTCCAATTTATTAAATTTTTTTGTCTAATGAAGTAAAATGTTATGCACTGTATATGTATCACAACATTATAAAGAACTAAATTATTTTAATAAAACTACTAATTACCACAACAACTCATTAATCTACAACAACAAATTAGAAGTCATTAAAATCTTCATTTATGTATTTCTGCCTTAACACAGTTAAGGACAATGTGGCAACATAATAAACAATAATAATAAACAATAGGGGAAAGCAGGAATAACTCATTCAATAATCTCCCCACTTTTATTCCTAATTACCTAATTTAAGTCAAACAAATGCACATAAACAGGTATTGGTGTTTGGGTTTAAATGTGTGATATGAGTATTCGGTATATTTAAGAAGCCGTAGGTGGCGAAGTACTTCATGTTGTAAACTTGAGGGACTTCTGATGCTTTCCTTCTGTTCACTCCCAACTCTAATAGACTGCACTAAAAATGGACTCGTAATAATTCAAAGATATGATTTGCTCCATGTTCCACGTTATAACATGCTTGTTGTGATGTATAACATTCTCTTAGCTTCAAAAATGTTCACATTATGTCAGAAATTAGAAGGTATTTCAAATTACCTAATCAAAAATAGCTTTAGGAGTTAGATCCTATATCGTGTGGTAAGAAAAAGGAGTTGAAGACTCTTAAAGAAAATTATGGAAATAATTTTGATAAAATATGTTATCCACCTTGTTCCAGAGGGTGCTGCTGAAGAAACGATTATGGGCGCAACTTCCGGTTTCGGGCTGCGCTAGTGTTAAATCAGTCAGCGAGAGTGGAGTAGTGGGGCATTTAAAACAGCATTTTTAAAAGTTTTTTTAAAATTTGTTTTAATGTATAGTCCACATACAGGTGCGTCTCAAAAAATTAAAATATCATGAAAAAGTTCAATATTTTTTGTCACTCATTTCAAAAGTGAAACCCATATATTATATAGATTCATTACACAGAGAGTGAAATATTTCAAGTGCTTATTTTAATTTTGATGATTATGGCTTACAGACCATGAAAACCCCAAATTTAGTTTCTCAAAAAATTAGAATATTACATAAAAATAATTTTAAAAAATAGTTTAATAGAAATGTTGGCCGACTGAAAAGTATGTCCATGTGCACACTCAATACTTGGTCGAGGCTCCTTTTGGATTAATTACTGCATCATTGTGGCGTGGCATGGAGGTGATCAGCCTGTGGCACTGCTGAGATGTTATGAAGGTCCAGGTTGCTTTGATAGTGACCTTCAGCTCGTCTGTATTGTTGGGTCTGGTGTCTCTCATCTTCCTCTTGACAATACTCCATAGATTCTCTATGGGTTTTAGGTCAGGAGAGTTTGCTGGCCAATCAAACACAGTGATGCCATGGTCATTAAACCAGGTTTTGATACTTTTGGCAATGGGGTGGGGTGGGGTGCCACGTCCTGCTGGAAAAAGAAATCAGCTTCTCCATAAAGCTTGTCAGCAGAGGGAAGCATGAAGTGCTCTAAAATTTCCTGGTAGACGACTGCGCTGGATTTGGTCTTGATAAAACACAGTGGACAAACACCCGCAGAGGACCTTTGCTCAGATAAAAGTAAATTTTGCATTTCATTTGGAAATCAAAGTCCCAGAGTCTGGAGAAAGAGCGGAGAGGCACAGAATCTAAGTTGCTTGAGGTTTAGTGTCAAGTTTCCAAAGTCATTGATGATTTGAGGAATCATGTCATCTGCTGGTGTTGGTCCACTGTGTTTTATCAAGACCAAAGTCACTGCAGTTGTCTACCAGGAAATTTTAGAGCACTTCATGCTTCCCTCTGCTGACAAGTTTAATGGAGAAGCTGATTTCATTTTCCAGCAGGACTTGGCACCTGCACCCCCCCCCCCCACCACACACACACACACACACACACACACACACACACACACACACACTGTCAAAAGTATCAAAACCTGGTTTAATGACCATGGCATCACTGTGTTTGACTGGCCAGCAAACTCTCCTGACCTAAACCCCATAGAGAATCTATGGAGTATTGTCAAGAGGAAGATGAGAGACACCAGACCCAACAATGCAGACGAGCTGAAGGTCACTATCAAAGCAACCTGGACCTTCATAACACCTCAGCAGTGCCACAGGCTGATCACCTCCATGCCATGCCACATTGATGCAGTAATTAATCCAAAAGGAGCCCCGACCAAGTATCGAGTGTGTACATGGACATACCTTTCATTCAGCCAACATTTATACTTAAAAACTTTTTTAAAATTAATTTTATGTAATATTCTAATTTTTTGAGAAACTGAATTTGGGGTTTTCATGGGCTGTAAGCCATAATCATCAAAATTAAAATAAATAAACACAAGGTATTTCACTCTGTGTAATGAATCTATATATGGGTTTCACTTTCTGAAATGAGTGACAAAACATATTGAACTTTTTCATGATATTAAAATTTTGTGAGATGTACTTCTACGTGTTTTGCCGTCAAGTGGCAGATAATTTCAACACTTTTAGTTTTTGTATTTTTTTGAGTTTTTGGCATAGTTCTGGTACTTGTTGCTGGCGTTTGTGGTTGTGCCATAGACCGGATAAATAGAGGCTTCTCACAAATAAGCACCGCTAAATCTGTGGCTTCAACGCCAATGCATAGCTCATGCACTGAAAACTAAAAAGGACTGTTGGTGTGGTCGGTGGTTCATACACAGGACAGATGCAACAGCACCAGGTATGTTTTCACTTGTAGGACTGTCACAGATCTTACACTTGTGTCATGTATGTCACCAAGTGGTATGATTATATTACTGTTTTTGAGGTGCAAAAGGCTGTGTTCCCGCATTTTTGATGCTGAAGTCATTGGTTTTTTTAACAAGGAAAAGTGTCCTGTTTCAGTGACATGTTCTAAACCAGTACTGGAAGTTGCGCCCATAATTCACGCGAGGCTAGGAATAAGGTGGATTAGGAAGGCTTTTAACAAATCTACTTGCAGTGCATATTTCATGGCATTTGTATGGAAAAGCTCACCTTTCCACAAAGTAACATTCACTTAAATCTGAAGATTAATGAAGATGGATGACAGTATTTTTTTTTTTTAAGAAATCACTTCAACACCATGCAGAAGGTAGCCGTCGCTGCAAGGTGTTTTCCGCGTGATGCTCTGCGTAATGTCTAAAAACTGAGCCACGAGCGTTATCTGATAGCCTCGTGGCTTAGGTGCATATCACGTGGGCACAAATGCCGTCAGCACTGGTTCAGGTTCACTTTGAGCTAAACCTTTCTTACACGTGCTTCCTCTGCTCTCGCTTCCTAGATGCTGTTTCTCTCTCTCGATTTTCACTGCCTAAAAGCGAAAATAACAGTTTTGTTTTTTTTTAAAAAGGCACAGTCCATATATCTATGAGAGAGAATATCTTAAAGCTCAAGGGGGTAGCATTCTTACCAAATATCGCCTTAATATCAGCTGACAGTTCACATTTGCTGTGCACATACCGCATCCATAATGCTAGGTTGGCTTTACTTCATTTCTTTTTTGCATCTTTAAGCTGTTACATTAAGTCCTCTGCTTTAAACACTCAACGGAACAAAATACTGAGTAGATTCAATAGCAACCACCCCCCCGCCAACCTCAACTAAAGTCAAAAGCTTATCTGCATATGTGTTGAGCGGTTTAATGATGTGTTTCATTTAAAATAACATTACAAATCTAACGAGCACGCAACTTTGTTGGACGTCAGATCTTCCTTGTGTAGTGCATATATTTTTCTTGTCATATACCTCTAACGTTGTCTAATATAAAACTTTTTTATAATTCTTGGTAAAAAAATAAATAAATCTGGAGCTCCCAACATCCAGTGACCAAACAAAACGATGAACAAAGGAAATGCCAGTGGGAGCAACGCTCATCTCGCCTTCTTCAGCAAGACTAACGGTATTTAAAGGGGTGAAAACTGACAAAGATGGGGTGACATGCTGGGTTAACCCCTGACACCTCTCCTCCACTCGGTTTCTCCTCTCTCCCACCTCCCCTCGTATGACCTCCCTCTCCCCCAGCCCCACCCCATGGACCATTAAGGCTGTTTTCTTGATGGAAAAAAAAAAAAAAAAGCCACCGGAGGTCAGATCCAAGTCCAAAATAAATTGCCTTTTTTCCTGAGGCTCAGCCATTTTAATAGTACAGATTTATTATGCTGTGCTTTTTGGAGGGTGATCATATGTATGTGGTCAGTAGCGCATATGCAGTCTGTGACCCAGCCTCCCTCTCATGTTACAGCCTATTTATAACATCCCCTGTGCCGGCTCCCCTCGTTCTGTAGTTCCTAGGAACCTCCTTTCTGCTCCCTGCCTGGAGCTCCAGTCCCTGCTCCTCCTGACATCTGAGAGGCTCTGCTGCAGCCTGCCCGGGGCATCTGTTTATCCTGTACAGCCTGGCAACCAGCTGCACGCTCCGGATTACCACAGGACACCCGTTTCCAAACAAATTCTGCCTTCTGCTCTGACTATTTGATTCTTCTTATTCGAGGGGAAACTTCTGGGGTTGTCAAAGGAAAAATAGAAGCATCTTGGATATGTGCTTGAGATCTTCTTTTATCTTTGGTTGATTAAGCCACGTTACTTTCTTCACTTGCCCCCTTTTCTCCTTTCCTGGAGGGCTGTGTGCACACGATGGATCACACACTGTTTGGCTGCCTGCGGAGCCCCCACGCCCCGGCTCAGGCCCTGCACCCCGCCTTCACCCAGTCCCCGCTGGCCCTTCACGGACGCTCGGACCACGTCTCCTACCCCGACCTGGCCTCTTCGTCGTCCTCCTCCTCTACCTCCTCCCCCTCTCCCTGTATCATCTCCAGCTACCCGGGTGACGACAGCCTGTTTCCCGGCCAGCACCACCATCATCCCCACCGCGGCCACCTGACCTCTCAGCAGCATCACCACCCGCCTCAGCACCACGCGTCCTGGCACATCCCGCAGATGCCGTCACCTGGCAGCACCGCGCGCCACGGCCTTTGCCACCCACACCCCCACTTGTCCCACGACAACGGTCCCACACCCACGGACCTGGGCCACCCCGGTGGGCCCAATATGTGTGCCAGCACCCCGAGTCTGGGCAGTGGCAGCACCCCTACGGGGGCCTCCTGTGTGCCTGCAGACTTTGGCAGGCAGACGCTGTCACCTGCTGAGGCAGAGAAACGGAGCGGCAAGAGGAAAAGTGACAGTTCAGGTAAGAGAAGCTGGGAGAAAAGTTTGTAAAGAAGAGAAAAACATGTTGTGTGGTTTGTTTTTTTTTCTCGTACACAACTGGACAGTGTGTCTTTTGTAAAGTTTTGGATGCATTTTAACTTGCCTTTAGTCAGCCTTTTACTTGCATAAACATTTTAACACAAATATCAGCAGGAGAAATTCCAAGCTGAGCTCAAGAATAACACAAACATCTGTACACATCACTCTAAATCTTTCAACACCGCAACTGCTGAGAATTCTGCAGCCCCGATACAAAAACAAAAAACTGTCTGCAAAGCAGATTGTAGGTGCCGCTGACACGCAGCGCGGCGGCGGCAGGCGGCGGGCAGACTGAAGTGTGGAGCAAAGGCCACATCATAACTGTTTGGGCACATATGAATACTGCTGCAGAGCTTTGTTTAAAAATCACATCTGGTTTCTTGCAGCACTCCTCAGTAAAGAATATCATGGATTGTAAAAGTCTGCACTGGCGCCTGTACGGAACGATTAACAACCCAGTATACTGTGGCTTTATTGAAAAATATTTTGTTACATCTTCGAGTTCAGATTAATTACACTCAAGTTGTCTGACATTAAGGACGAGCAAACTTGGGAAATGAAGATTTTAAATTGATAATCAGCAAAACTGTAGATAGACGTTTTCATTCCACTGTTCTCAATGGCTTCAAGGCCTCAAGGTTATTTTGATATTTACATCGTGAAATCAAAGCAAAGTAACCTAAAGGACTATTACAACCAATTTAAAAGATTTGCTTTAATTCATTTATAGTTAACAGTCTGTTCTGAATGACAAAACTTCTGAGCGCTGAGAGCGTTAAAGCTTTTTTTTTGTTTGTTTTTTTGCAGTCCAGACTGACTACAAGAGTTCTGACTTCCATTTCTTAAAAATTACACATGAAACTGTTTTACCCTTTTAAACTATGTAAAATTATGCCTGTGTATGTCATGTTTCATTGTCTTATTGGTACAAATGTGTAGGATGAAATTTAACTACCTTGGTAACACATTTCTCACATATTTATAAATTAACCAGCTGTTAGAAAAAAAAACATAATTTCTTCCCATTTTGTACAGAATGACCAAGTATAAAGTTTGCTTTCTTCTTTCTGAAATCAACAACACCTTCACGATGACCCGCAGAACTTTGCAAACCTGCGGCCACCACGATAATCAATCACACCCTGACAAACTGCTGGGGTCGGGTCGTGGAAGTTCTCAAACAGGAACGTGATATCACTGAGAGTTTTTCATGGAAGGTGAGCTTGCTCGTTTTGTCCATTTGAGGACTGCAGACCCTCATCACCAATACTGCATGCTATTAAAAGACCGCTTTGTCGTCACAGCAAATAAAATGCACCTGACCACATGTCTTTAGCTGACTGTTGGTCATCACATTGTGAAGCATCAGTTCCTGTTGCTCCACTGTAATTAATATATAATAAAACCCCACTGAAAGTTATCTAATCTATAATTGTTACATAAAGACTGCTGCAGCTTAAGATATGCCAAAATTATGCAACACAATGCATTTAAAGTTGATTTTCTGTTTTGCTGTTAGGTTTGGGCTAAAGTTTCAGCTACCCACATGCAAAAATGCTGAAATAATATATATCATCCACTAACCTAACGCACTGCCTCCTATTTCCTTTCCGTTTCTGTCAAATCTTTGAGAAACAGAGCCTCTGCCTCCAAATCCCACTTGCCCTGAAACAACAGTGGCTCATAGTCATTCCATGTGCTGCGCATTCTCTCCACGCTAGCACCAATCATGCTGATTATTGGGGCTAACTAGGCTGCTGACTCAGTCAGCTGTCTAAATATCGGGCTGCTGCCTGCCGCATGAGATAGAGCTCCGATTAGGTTTCACCATCTGGACCAGAAACCTGAATTTAGATACAGAAATAAAAACACAACCTGAGAGCTCATTTCCATGCTAGCTTTTGGCCCGTTTTGCTCAAATATGAAGCGTCTCGGCTTTCCGTGCTTAATGCCCCGTCGTGTTTGTTTCCTAAAGGAAGACGGTGGGGTGGTTAATGAGATGAGTCAGGGTGTCTGGTTTCTGGGCAACCTGCTGGCGGGTATGAGCCTTACCGAGGGTAGGGTGTCTCTGCCGAGGTTTTGGCTCCTGCTCCCATCACACTGTCACGGGAGCGGTCGTTCTATAAAAAAAGTTACTAGGTTTTCTGCGTGGAACAATAAAAGGTGCTTGAAGTCTTATTTTGTTGTGGCGGTGTTGTAAAAAGGAGGCATGAAGGAGGTGTCACAAGCCTAAGAAAAACTCGGCAGATGTGTTTGTTCTTATGTGTGCGATCAAAATTAAGAAAATTACAAATTTCACAGAATTAAGATGGCCAACTCATGCCCTACCAGCATGATTGTGGGTGGGTGGGGGGCACACCAGACTCTCATTGTCAGCGCCCGTTCCTACATTATTTTTTGAAAGCGTCCCTCAAAGAAAGTGTTAAGTTCATTTGGAAACCCGAAAGGACATGCCCTGTCTGGGCGCATGTATTTTCTTTTATTATTCCTCCTTTTTTGTGGAGAGATGAAAGTTACAGCGGGGGACCTAATTGCTGTGGTGTAGCGGCTGTGTCATAAAATGCCGCCGCTCGTTTCAACTCCGGGCCTGCTGGCTTTAAAGCAGCTGGCTGTGTTATACTTTTTATTTGTCTTTACACAATGTCTGTGCTCCAGCGGACGGACACATCTGAAGCCCTGCCTCAATCAGCCACACGCTGTTCGGAGCGCCGCAGATTGAAATTACAGGGGAGGCAACGGCAAGGTCAAGAGCGAGCCGGACACAGGCTGCGGCCCGAGCAATGATTGGGTTCATTTCTTAAAACTCGCAACTGAATTCTTGCAGTTTTATATGTGTTTTGTTTGTCCTTGGCTATAACACAGTGAAATTTCCGCATAAATTTGGTTTTAGCCGGTCTAATTAAACAGACTTTTTTTTAGAAGATTGCTTTAATGACAGAAGAGCAGAACTAGCTGAGATCCCCAAGGGGCGCTATCACAGCCGAGCAGATATCTTCTCTTACGTGGCTTCACACCGTTCCTGAGTCTGGCCCCGGGGCTGCAGGACTATTTACAGTTTGGCTTGATGCAGGCCTGTTGCATTAACACACGACAGAACAGAACCGCAGATAAATTAGCATGCGATCGCTGCTGCCATCGAGTGCAACGTGCAACTGAAGCGTGTCCAGCAGAGAAACCACAAAGGCTGCTCACAATAGGAAAGTTTGGGAGGGCCAACGGGCCCAGTGTGTTTGCCTCGGAAAGTTTGTGGAAATACAAAAACAAAAAAGCATTTTTCTAGTGAGATCAGCTAAAGTGGAGATGACACGAGCTGGAAATTTTTATTTTCCTAAAAGTGGACTGTTTATTCACCTCATTACTTTCTGTCACATGTCTTTATGAAAAACTGCCACAGGCTCATCTCTGCGGGCCAGAAGTTTAGCCTGCCCTCAGTTTGTTTTTCTAAACTTGTATCCTAATGATGTCAGTCATGCTATGGTCACCTCAGAAACGCAGCTCTGATGGCACCACACGCCTGCCGACAACGTTTTCAGCCGTGAGAGACAGCCAGTCGGAAGAAAGCTGGCCTAAAGTCACAGAGAGGCTAAAACAGCTTATTTTAGTGAACTGATAAAGAAGCATCATTTAAAGTCATGTAGCTGCAAGAGTAAATTCAATCACATTAGAGAAAGTGCATGAGCTGTTGCAACTTCATAAAATGCATACCTTGCAAATGCAGTCAAATTTATTTTTTAAAGGTTCTTTGCTTTTGTCTATATTTGTATCATGATTACAGAATATTTTGGCCAAAATGTGCATAAAAAAGACGTGCAATTTGTGCAAATGGGCTTCGATGGCCGATATGTGCAAGCAGAGGCCGAGAGAAAACTGATTTTTAAGACTGATACAGATATGGAAAATCCCACTATCCACCCCATCATAACTGCACCAAACACATTAACAGGTATGTGTAGTTATTTGAGTCCTATGATAAAATGACAGTGCAGAAAAAATAAATTAGTCTTATCACAACATGATAATGTTGACCTGAAGTACAAAAAACCCCATTGGTTTGGATAAATAACAGTAAAGGGCACAAAATACAAATTTATCAAAGCTTTAGATTCAAATAGTATCAGCAAAAGTGCAACAAACTGTAAACTATATATTGAAAATAAAAACAAAGTTGCCTTATCAGTTGTGAAGAATGCTGACACCAGTGGATTGGCGAATAGCTAATGCCAGACGATAATATCGGCGCATCCATATATCAGTCAGGCTCCATGCGAGCGTCAGTAATGTACTTCTGAAAAAGAATTTGATTTCTGAGTCTGCTTTCTGTCTAAATGTTGCTCTTAAGATGACTCTATTCTTTTATAAAGAAAAATAAGACTTGGTCTGTCGTAATAGTCTGTCGTAAGAGTTGGTCTGTCGTAAGAGCCCAGCTGCCTCTGTCCGACACGCATGTGCTGCCACCCGTGAGTCCTTCCAGACCCTTAAAGCGTTCATAAACAATGACTGAATCATAAAGTGACTGACAGCTCCTCTGCATTTCTCTCACCTTGCCTCTCTTCTCCCCCTGCTGATTTGCACCTGCCACATATCAATTTGCCTTATTTTGTATTTTTGCTGCATATATAAATTTGCACTGAGCCCAGCAGGAAAAAAAAAAAAAACCCTGTGTGGTATCTGGTTTCAGAGTCCCAGGATGGGAATTACAAGTCAGACGTGAGCAGCAAGCCCAGGAAGGAGAGGACGGCGTTCACCAAGGAGCAAATCCGAGAGCTGGAGGCAGAGTTCGCCCACCACAATTATCTGACCAGACTAAGGCGCTACGAGATCGCTGTCAACCTCGACCTCACTGAAAGACAAGTACGTTACTATCAACCACTGCTTGTTTTCCCCCTGGGCCTAGACATTATTGGAACCCCCCCATTAACACATTAATGCCATGTTGTGAAAACAGACGCGGCCTCGGGACTTCGAGGAGGCTTTTCGGCTCGCTACTGTGTTTTCGTAACTTCAGTGCGAGGGCTATTGTGCTCCAGATGTGGCTCTGTGAAGGGACTATCATATTCCAGATGTTCCTGTCTATTCTTTCAGGCGGGCCACAGTCAAGACAGGGAGACGGGCTGGAGGAAATGCTGTCTAGCAAGTCACTTCCTCTCTCCCACTACTCCTGCGAGTACAAATTGGTCTCCAAGCGTCGGCCGGTTGCTGTGAAATGCAGGCATATGAAATAAATAACAAGAGACAAATGGTTGGGGAAGGGGGTGGGGTGGGGGTAAATGGTGTACTGGCTGTTGTTCAGTGACACCCGCTTGGAAGCTGTAGCTCATTCAGTCTACAGCTAACCAGCGGTGATTCAGTTTCAATGTGAAGAACACCACAGATTTGAGAATACTGTCCTGATGCAAATCGCACAGATTCTTAAAAATGGGCATCTTGGTTAAAAAAGTTATGCGTTTCATATCACAGCAAGTTCAATTCAAGAACTTCTCCACACGATCCATTAATTCTCTGATCAGGTACTCCAAAAGAGCGCCTGATTCCAGATTATTTTTTGATCATTTCTTGAGCTACTTCAATCTGATACGCATTTTTGATAACTTGACACAAAAGTTGCCCAATCTGTCAACTGCTATTGACATCGCACACTGTTGAATTCACAGCCATTGATTACGCAGACTGACTGAGGTCACGTCCAGGTTCCTGAGTCCATCCAAAATGGCTGCTTTTTCCTCTTTAATCCTGTAGAACATAATAACTGTAATAGTGGTCGGTCTTTAACATTAGAATTATCTCCATTTAGTCCCATCTATCCCAGGGGTCTGCAACCTGCGGCTCCATAGACGCATGTGGCACTTTCCCCCACAATCACTGGCTCCCTGTGGGTTCCACAAGAAAACTCAAAGCAAGAAAATTACATGATAAAAGTGGGGGGGAAAAAATCATAAAAAGTCTTACAAATTCATGGGGGGGTGGAGACTTGCAGATTTACCATTAAAAAGCTGGAAATTTATTATAAAAACAGCAAAGTTTCAACAGAAATGTTGCAAAGTTTCAAGTAAAAGGTCAAAATTTATAAAGAAAATTTGAACTCTATAGGGAGAAATGTCTGAAATTCATCATCAATTTTGCTATAAAAGCTTCAAATTTATGTGGAAAATGACAAGTTTTTAGGAAACGTGTTTCTGACAGTTCCCCAAAACTCATGATTTTATCATGGAAAAGATTACAAATATAATGGCAAGAAGTAGCAAATTTACATGAAAAAAATCAAGAATTTAGGGTTAAAAAAAAAAGCAGCAGATTTACAGTAAAATGCTGCAATAACGAAAGTTTTAAAGAAAATTTATTTGCAGTAGACATACATTTGCACAGAAAATTTAAAATGTGCAACAGAAAAGTACAAATATAATGGGAAAGTAGCAAATTTATAATTCAGAGTCACATTTATGAGAAAAATGGCAAATGTATGAGAAAAAACTGCAAAATTTATGAGACATCACATTTCTTCAAAAAAAAAACAACAAACAAATATTTGAGTTAGAAGAAAGAAGTAACAAAGCAACAAAAATAATTTGCAATTTGAAAAAAAAAAAGTCTTATATTTGCAAGTATGAGTAGTGAAAAACTTGTGACAAAAATGCAAGAAAATGTAAATCTGAGGACAAAAATAATACATTTATAAGACAAAACTTTAAAGAAAAAAATCAGAAAAATATTGCAGTTTTTGAGGAAAAAAGCTGCAGATTTATGAGTAAAAGCTGATTTCTAAGACAGTGGCATCATATATAAAAGGAAAATATATTTTGCGGCTACATACAGATTTTTCTGGGACAAAATTTGCTTAAAGTGGCTCTTTTCATAGTAGCGGTTGCAGACCCCTGGTCTATCCCTTTTTGGAATACTATTCCAGTTTACAGCTTATTAGACCAAACCAATACTGAGGTCTTTACCTACCCTCCAGATCCGCGTGCCGATTTGGTAAGGAGTTTTACACTGGATGTCCTTCCTGACGCAACCCTCCTCATTTATCTGGGCAGCCAACTTTCCTTCCCAAATTCTATTATGCTGAGCAACCAGCTAGCAAATCCTTGAATAATATTACTACTAATTGGGAAATACAATCCTGGAATTTCCCCACTGTGGGACTAATAAAGGCTTATCTTAGCTCATCTTATCTTATACAAGACATGTCACTGGTCTATGAAAAAAACTGTATTTTGCCTAATTGGCTCTTATGCCAGAAACACATTTATACAAAACGAGCAATTTACTAGCAATCTCATGAAAAGCAGAGTGAGGTTTGTACTGATTGGCTGAAAAAACATGATTTTACTTAAAAAGATATCTGGATAGGAGCATTCGGATTAGTGGTGCCTTGGTGTTTTGGACTTTAGCCACACTATGAGCACTAATGCTCCCACTGCTGATGGCATTTAAAATGTGCACTAGATAGAAAGCCAGGTGGCCACTCGTCCCTCCAGCCTAGAGGATGTGGTTACCATCATTTCCAAAAAGTTTTACAATTTAGCTCAGCCAAATGACCACAGAATTTGGCTGTGTTTTGGTTTCTAGTTTCTGTAAAAATGTTTTTTAAAGCAGCCCTAGGTATTTAGCTTTGTCTCTTGAGTACAGAAACTTGTACAAACTTCATTTCAAATAAAAAACACCAAAATTCTTTGCCATTATTCCTTTGAACAATGCCTGTTTTGAAATTACGGAACATTTTCTAACATGATGTTTACATTTGAAAGACTTACATATACAGTATATACTGTATATCCAGTTACGACACTGACCAGTTGCCAATTACCATAATTAGCTTTCAGTAAGTAATTACAGTGTTTTGGGTCACTTGCTGCTCTTGTCATTTCTTTTAGAAATTAGTTGCTGGCAATGCATTTAATTTAGCAACCATTTACAAAAATAAATGTCAGTATTTGATTCTATGAACTTGCAAATGAATACAGGGTTTTATGTTTTATTTACGCCGCTAACGGTCACACTTGCTCTCTCCCGAGTGCCACCACCGCTCATTTTCCCTTTTATCGGCTGCCAGAACTTCCTGTGTTTGGTCCAAAAGTCCAAACCTTTCTGAAAATTACTTTCACGTTCTAAGCGAACCTGACCGAAGTTCAGTTTGATCTGGACCAAGACCCCCTGGCCTGGCTAAATTTCAGCTCGTTGGTCCGGATCGTGGTTCAGGGAGGTTTCACACTCTAAAATCTTGGTCTGGATCAAACAGAAGTCTGGACCAGATGAGTTGGGTGTGAAAGTGCCCTGACTTTCCACTTTTTCACAACATCCCAAATCCTTTCAAAACAGGATTGTGGGCTAGCTGCCAGAAGGAATGACAGTTTCTAATTGCCTCTGAAAGCATCCAAACTGTCCAGAAAATTTTCCTCCAATAAAAATAAAAATAAAACTGGAGGTCAAAATCTAACTGAAACCTCATTTAAAAAAAACAAAAAAAAAAACCTGGGATACCAGAAATGTACACCAGAACGCCATTTTCCTTCCAGTACACATGCCACGCTGAGAGAGATTTTCAAACTAATGTGAATGATAATCTTGAGCTGTCGTATTTAGGTTGTTCCTCCCCAGCTTGAAATCGACTAAACTGTGAGTACAAATGTGCCATGACGTCTATAAGCTTTGCGCTACTTTTGTTTCACATTATACTACAGAAAATCAGACGAAGGCAAAACTACCAGTAACTCCACAGAGCTTCGGAGCTCAAAGTTTGCTACCATAATTCCAGTTCAGTCTCCTTCCAGACTGTTGCAATTAATCTTTCTGCGGCTTTAGACTGCATTAACTGTGTGTGAAATTTTGTCGGCTCGTGCTGCACACAACATGTGCGACCTCAGTTTTGTCTGGGAAAAATATACAGCAGGAGATACTGAGGTAAATACTGGCAATAAAATCATCTGGCCACAGCAGTTGATTTATGCTGCGTGAGCTGTTTGGAGAAATCTGATGGATGTTTAATGTCTTTTTTTGAAGGCCGTGAAAATGAAAATATTTTCAAAGATGGCAGCACTGGAGATTTAGTCCTAGCCTCTCGGGTACTCCACGTTTAAACCAAACCAATCTTAATGGTGTTAAAAAATATAATTATTTACTGTGTTGGTTACATAGCTGTGTGATCAGTAATTAAAAGATATTTCACTGTGAAGTCGATACTCCTGCTCTATTATCTTGGAAGATTTTCAATTATAAAGCACGTCACACTAAATAAATGCTATTTATTGCATGCATTTCACCAGCTGCTTCTATGTTGGTTTCATATTTTATGAAAGAGTCAAGCAGCCAAGAGTGCTCAGCTGATGCTAAAACGAGCCTCTTCCGTTTTGTAAATTTGCACTTTTGCTTACTGGGTCAGTTGTGTTTAGTGCAGAAATCTTACGGCGTATCACTACTGGTGTAGGTAGCCTGTGCGTGAAACTGGATAGCATGTTTGGGTTGACACCATAAACAAGTAAAACTTTCCTGCAGGCCTCATCCCTTCTCTGATTTTAGAAAAAGCACTGTGATAAAGACGAACGCTTGTGCTGTCAAGTTAACTTCCTATCCATGTGACCACTGGGGCCCCTGGGACTGGCACTCCCCAAAAATAAACCCGCTCAGCCTCTGCGTGACAGGGGTAGGCTCGGCCCAACCTCCACCCCACACACCCCCCCACTGCCTTCAGGAGCATGTGTCGACACTCGGGGAGCGTCTGCTGATATTTGATGTGTAAACCGTTTTAGGCAACAGCTTAATCATCACTTTAGGAGATGTAAATACGGTCGAAGCTGCTGAGTCAGGTAGACCTCCCCCCCAAGTAACAACTGGAAGTGCAGTAGAAATGGCTGATAAACTTTCACAGGTTTTACTGTCAAGTGTTCCTAATTGCGTCTTGGTTATTTTGTGGCTGGTAAGTCTCAATCTGAGAGGCCTAACTGACATTTTCTGTCCCCCCGCAGGTGAAAGTGTGGTTCCAAAACAGAAGGATGAAGTGGAAACGAGTGAAAGGCGGCCAGCAGGGAGCGGCAGCCCGAGAGAAAGAACTAGTGAATGTGAAAAAGGGGACACTGCTTCCGTCCGAGTTCTCTGGCATTGCGGCGCTCCACCACTCAACGGACTCCTTAGCCAATGAAGACAGTCACGACAGCGACCAGAGTTCGGAGCATGCCCACTTATGATGCACACACACGCACCCCCCTTCCCCCGTGTACTGGCCTCGTCACTGCCTCAGGATTGTCCGAAGAAGGACGAGCGTTTGCCGATGCGCCATCGTCATACAACGATGCTAAATAAGTGTAAAAATGTACAGAGAAATGTTGGATGTTACAAAATGAAGATGTCATGCAGGCAAATTGTAAATTTCAAGGACTGACAACATAAAGTGCCATTGGTTAAGATTTCCCTTTTAAATGTCAGTCAGAAGACTTTGGGAAATATTGAAATGTGAAGTATTGGTTAACAAAACTTTCTCCATTTAAACGTTTGTTAACATTCCATGTTGAGTGCCTTGAGAGAAGCAGCTAAGGCTTTGATTTGCACTGTTGACCATACAGGCTGCTGTATAAAAACATGTAAATTACAAGGTTATTGATCAAATCAAGTGCCAGAAAATCAAAATTGCCTAGCTAATATAAATGACTTGTACATAATTCTCTGTATTGTCTTACCTTAACAATGACTCTATACCAAGATTATTCAGCTCA
Source organism: Pholidichthys leucotaenia (assembly GCA_020510985.1). Lineage (NCBI taxonomy): Eukaryota > Metazoa > Chordata > Actinopteri > Cichliformes > Pholidichthyidae > Pholidichthys > Pholidichthys leucotaenia. Next base: position 67,717,353 of record CM035849.1, on the reverse strand, counting down.
CACAGTAATAAACACTGACAGTTCTTTAGCTGACACGTTTCTGCCTGAAGATGACATTTTGAAAACAAATCTAAACCTGAAATAAGTATTTTTATAAATCTTTTCAGGGACTGTTGCAAATCAAATAAACTTAACCAGTGGTAAATGGAAATTTATTATAAATAACCTTTTTTTTTTTTTTTTTTTTCTCTCCCTTGCATCTATACAGCCATCCGTCCGTATGGATCTGGGGTGATGAATGTGCGTTCCATGAAGTCAACCTGAAATAAATTAAACATTTCAAAGAGTGTAGAAAGCTGATGATGAGAGTGCAAGTTAAATTCACCTTATGCCTGGGGGCAGGGTAGAGACTCCTGCCAAGGCTTGAGAGAACCCGCAAAGGATTGGATTCTGTTTCAAAATCCCATTCAGACTAATTTCATGTCTTGATCTCATCTTTCAGCACTTTGTGATTGTGCATTCTAATTTGTCCAAGAGGCACCTTGTACAACAGCTGAGGTTTTTAATTTCCCCCGCCCCCCCATTTCCCCCAAAAGCAACCCACAGGATGATATGATCCTGTAATTCACTGTAGACGGTTCAAAAATACAAGAGCACTTACTTTTGCACACATGAAGACAATGTCGTGGCGGTTATAACACTCTATAAACGTGTTAATAAACCAGCTGAAACGTCATAGCACACCCACCTCCAAACTTGTTCGTGCCTCAGCTGCAGAAACCAACCAACTTGTCCAACTTGTGACTCCGACTTCTCTGTTAGAAACAAAAGAAAGTTGAACAAATCAGTGAAAAGTGGCTATGGCTCTTTCGTCATAAGACAAGAAGGCTATTTATTAAAGAATTATTCACTTAAAATTCACGAGTATTTTTCCTGGCCATAGATCTGTGTCAAATGGGACTGGAACACCAAATTTTCCAGAAGTAGAAATTTTATCTGAAGAAAAAAAAAAACCCATTTTAGCTTTGTCTCATATAATAGGCCTATGCAGTTCAATGAAACCAACAGAAATGTTCTGTGTGGGACAATATTTGTTGAAATACAACCACAGATATCCGCTCTACTGTAGTATTTTTAGGTCCATCCCGTATACAAGTTGTGGGGTTCTGAATATTTAGTAAGCCAGAGCAAACATTCCTATTTTCTTTGAGTATTTCTTCTCTCTCCATGGACTGTCTCACCATCAGCGTCATCAAAAATGTGGCAATTTAAATTTGCATTTTTTTATGTAAATGTGACTTTTTTTCATAAACTTGCAGGATTTCCTGTAAATCTGCCAGCATTTCTCTTATGCATTTAGAACATTTTTCCTGAAAATATGCAATTACTTTCCTTAGTAAATTAAAAAGAGCTTTTCTAGTAAATTTGCTTTTATCATGTAAATTGGAATAATTTTCCTATATATTTGCAAATCCATTCATGAAAATGTGTGACCTTGTTCATAAATTGTGGAAAAAAAGTTGCTACTTTTTTATTGTAAGTTTGTGAGATTTTTTTTTCCAAATTTGCAAGTTTTTTTCTTCATTTGGTAAATTTGTAATTGACTTTTAACAAAATTAAGCTGTTAGCGAGCTATATCCAAATACCCAACTTGAAAATTGAAAACATGTATAATATCCACCTTATTCCTGGGGGTGCCGCTGTCGGAATGATTATGGGCGGAGCTTCCGGTTTTGGCTGCAGTAGAGTTAAATCAGTCAGCAAGAGTGGAGTAGCAGGGGCATTTAAAATAGTGTTTTGAAAAGTTTTTCAAATTCATGTTAATGTATAGGCCACATACGTGTTTTGCACTCAAGTGGCAGCTTATTTCAGCTCTTGTAGTTTTTGTATTTTTGAATGTTTTGGCGTAGTTCTGGTATTTGTTGCTGGTGTTCGTGGTTGTGCCATAGACTGTATAAATGGAGCCTTCTCACCCTGCAATGCGTAGATCATGCACTGAAAACAAAAAAAGGACTGTTGGTGTGATCGGTGGAACAGACACAGGATAGACACAAGAGCACACCAGGTATGTTTTCACTTGTATGAATGTCACAGATCTGATGTTTGTGTTATATGTCACCAGAATGAAGGCTGCATGAAGTAAAATAATAAATAAAAAATAGTAGCAGTTTGCTTCCTAAGGCTTAACGATTTAAGAAAGCTATCAAATAGTTTTTTGGGTTTGGTTTGCATTTGTTGCGCTGCCTTGGAACAATATGGGCTTGATATTAGCAGCTTCAGCATGCGTTAATTTTTAAATTATCTCAAAATATCCATCCATTCATCTTCTACCACTTTTCCGGAGGTCTGGGTCGTGGAGGCAGCAGTTCAAGCAGAGAAGCCCAGACTTCCCTCTCCCCAGGCACCTGCTCCAGCTCTCCAGAGAGGATACCAAGCCATTCCCAGACCAGCTGGGAGACATAGTCTCTCCAGTGAGTCCTGGGTCTGCCCCACAGTCTCCTCCCAGAGGGACGTGCCCGAAACACCTCAAGTGGGAGGCATCCAGGAGGCATCCTGATTAGATGCCCATACCACCTCAACTGGCTCCTTTCAATGTGGAGGAGCGGCCATTCTACTCTGAGCCTCTCCTGGATGACTGAGCTCCTTACCCTATCTCTAAGGGTGAGTCCAGCAATCCTATGAAGAAAACTCATTTCAACCGCTTGTATCCGCAATCTCATTCTTTCGGTCATTACTCAAAGCTCATGACCATAGGTGAGGGCAGGAACATAGATTGACTGGTAAATTGACAGCTTTGCCTTACAGCTTAGCTCCCTCTTCACCACAACAGACCGGTACAATGTCTGCATCACTGCAGATGCTGCTCTGATCCAGCTGTCAATCTCTCGATTCATTCTCCCCTCACTCGTGAATAAGACCTCAAGATACTTAAACTCCTCCACTTGGGGCAGGAGCTTGTCCCCAACTTGGAGAGGACAATCCACCTTTTTCGGGCTGAGGACCATAGACTCAGACTTGGAGGTACTGATTCTCATCCCAGCCGCTTCACACTCAGCGGCAAACTGTCCCAGTAAGACCTGTAGGTCATTGCTGGATGAAGCCAGTAGGACAACATCATCTGCAAACAATAGAGATGAGATCCTATGGTCACCAAGCATGACACCCTCCATTCCCTGGCCGCACCTAAAAATCCTGTCCATAAAAATTTTGAACAGGATCAGTGACAAAGGGCAGCCCCGGCAGAGTCCAACTCTCACTGGGAAGGAGTCCGAGTGTTGGCAATACGAATCAAACTCTCACAACGGTCGTAGAGAGACCGAATAGCTCGTAACAACAAGCCATATACCCCATACTCCTGAAGCACCCCCCACAAAAAACCACGAGGGATGCGGTCGAATGCCTTCTCCAAGTCCACAAAACACATGTAAGCTGGTTGGGCAAACTCCCACTAACCCTCGAGGATTCTCAAGAAGGTAAAGAGCTGGTCTGATGTGCCACGGCCAGGATGAAAACCACATTGTTCCTCCTGAATCCGAGGTTCGACCAACGGCCGGACTCTCCTGTCAGTACCTTGGCATAGACCTTCCCAGGGAGGCTGAGGAGTGTGATCCCTCTAAAGTTGGAGCACACCCTCCGCTCCCCTTTTTTGAGGAGAGGAACTACCACTCCAGTTTGCTATGCCAAAGGCACTGCCCCCGACCTCCACGCAATGTTGCAGAGGTGTGTCAACCATGACAGACCTACAACATCCAGGGCCTTGAGGTACTCGGGGTGAATCTCGTCCACCCCCGGGGCCCGGCCACCAAAGAGATTTTTCACCACCTTGGCGACCTCAGCCCCTGTGATAGGTGTGTCGTCCCCCTCATCCACAAGCCCTGCTTTGTCTGTGGAAGGTGAGGTGGGAGTTGAAGACCTCCTGGACAGGGGCCTCAGCCAGACGTTCCCAGCACACCCTCACTATATGTTTGGATCTACCAGGTCTGAATGGCATCCTCCCCTGCCATCAGATCCAACTCACCACCAGGTGGTGATCAGTTGACAGCTCTGCACCTCTCTTTACCCGAATGTCCAAGACATACGGTCGCAGGTCTGATGAGATAACAAAATCGATCATCGACCTGCGACCTAGGGTGTCCTGGTGCCAGGTGCACATAGACACCCTTATGCTTAAAATGGTGTTTGTTATGGACAAATTGTGGTTAGCACAGAAGTCCAATAACTGAACACCACTCGGGTTCAGATCGTGCAGGCCGTTCCTCCCAATCACCCCCCCTCCAGGTTTCACTGTTGTCGCTCACGTGCACATTGAAGTCCCCCAGTAGGATAATGGAGTCTCCAAGAGCAGCACTCTTCAGCACCTCAGTCAGAGACTCCAAAAAGGGTGTGTACTCTGAACCATCACTTGGTGCATAGGCACAAATGATGGTCAGGACCCATTTCCCAACCCGAAGGCGCAGGGAAACAACCCTTTCGTCCGCTGGGGAAAACTCTAATATAGAGGCAGCAAGGTGGGGAGGATACAAGAATACCCACCCCTGCTCGTCGCCTCTCGCCTGGGGCAACTCCAGAGTAGGCCAAGTCCCAGCCCCTCTCCAGGAGACTGGTTCTGGAACCGGAGCTGTGTGTTGAGGTGAGGCCGACTATATCTAGCTGATATCTCTCAACCTCATGCACCAGCTCAGGCTCCTTCCCCTCCAGAGAGGTGACATTCCACGTCCCAAAAGCCAGTTTAGGAAGCTTGGGATCAGACTGCCAAGGTCTCCGCCTTTGACCGCCACCTGATCCACATAGCACCGGACCCCCATGGTCCCTCCTGCAGGTGGTGAGCCCACTGGAGGGCAGACCCATGTAACTCCTTCAGGCTGAGCCTGGCCGGGTCCCATGGGCAGAAACCCGGCCACCAGACGCTAACCATCGAGCCCCTCCCCCAGGCCTGGCTTCAAGGTGGGGCCCTGGTAACCCCATACCGGGCGTGGTACACTGAATCCTTGTTCTAGCATTCATCATAAGTCTGTTGGATCGTTCTTAGTCTGGCCCTTCACCCAGGACCAGTTTGTCTTGGGTGACCCTACTAGAGGCAAATTGCCCCGGACAACATAGCTCCTGGGATCACTAGGGCACGCAAACCCCCCACCACAATAAGGTGACGATCCATGAGGGGTATCACAAAATATAGATCAATAAAAATTTTTACAATTGTCAGAAAAGGTCTGTACGTGTTAAATAACAAGCATTCAGGGCATGACGGCAGCATGAGCATTTTAACTTTGGGGTAAAACGAACAGCTGTAGTTGTCAGATTTACCCCAACATTAAAACACTCAAGCACGGTGTTGTGGTTCTTTGTGGCCCTGACTAGATTCTACGACTGCTCTGAGGTAAATCTGATTATGTTCAACATATTTTAACAAAATGCATCCAACTTTATTGCTGTGGAGACATTGATATATCTGGGCTTTTATTTGTTTACAGCGTTAGCATCTTAGCAGCAGCACTAACAAATGGAGCTACTGTCTGCCAGGCCACTTTTTAAGGTAATTTTCCCATCCCTCCATAGTTGTGGGATTTGGTATGATTATATTACTGTTTTTGAGGTGCCAAAGGCCACGTTCCCTTATTTTTGATGCCGAAGTCAGTGTTTTTTAACAAGGAAAAGTTTCCTGTTTCAGTGACAACCACACATTCTAAACTAGTACCGGAAGTTGCACCCATAATTCACACAAGGCATCATGGGGGCTAGGAATAAGGTGGATACGAAAATCCAGATAATTACATATTTGGGTATATCCATACTTATTTGACATACAGGATACATACATTCCATCACATTTTCTTGTTTTAAACTAAGACATGGTGGACAAGAACAAGAGTGTTCTGATACAGAGGCAATTAAGATATTGCCAAATAATTGGTTAAGTTTCTCCAAGATCAGTGGGCCAGAATTACTGCAAATTATCTGGAAAAGCTGTTCTGATAATGCCAAAAATAATTTCGTAATGCCAGCCCTTATGTGTTGTTGTGTTGGGTTTCAGGGACCTTTATTGTGTGACATGGGTGGTGGCTCCACCTTTCCGGTTCCGCAGCCACCCAGAGTATATGAGGGCAGTGAGAGGGAGGGGTAGTCTCTTGGCCTCCTCTCTGCCTGGTGGGTGCGCATGTAATGTGAGAAGGAGTCACTAATAAACCTGTATCCAGTTCAACACTCGGTCTCATCCTTGGCTCCTACTACCGAAATAACATTTGGCAACGAGGATAAAAGGTATGGATGCGTGTGTCCCTTCAATTCGGCCATTTCTGGAGCTTCAAGGTGAGCCGCCCATCTCTTGGACGAGGTGGTTTGCTGCGTTTCAAACATACTTGGTGGCATTGGACCTTGGGAAGTTGGAAAAGTTGAGGACATGCGCACTGCTGGTTCACAATTTAGGAATGGAGGGACAGCGTATTTTGAGCACTTTGGGGAAGTGTGATAGCTTTGAGGAAGTGGTGGAGCTAATGGCGCAACATTTTCGCGCCCCGGAAAACGTCATTATCCACAGAATTCAGTTTTGACAGCGCTGCCAGCGGACTGGCAAGCCGGTGCAACGGTTTGTGGCAGATCTATGCTAGCTGGCCAAAGACTGTCAGTTTGGAGCTTTGGAGGAGGAGATGGTCCGCGACCAGTTGGCGGAACATACTATTTGCCAGGCTACAAGGTTGAAGCTCTATACGTTCTTGGGTGAATTGATGTTATCCAAGGCCATTGATTTAGCTCAACAGTTGGAGGCGGCTGACAAGCTATCACGGGAGCTCTGTGAGAGAGTATTACATTGCCAGTCTGAGCCACAGTTGACAGCGCAGGCAGTTGGCCCGAACAGCGACAACAGTGTAGGAGATGAGGGAAGCTACGCTAATGCTGTAAAGATGAGGTCCACCCCAGGAACGCCCATGTGTTTGGGTTGTGGGTCCACGAAGTACCGTTTCAAGGCTAAGAGTTGTTCGGCAAGAGTGGAGCGCTGCGGAACATGTGGCTATTTGCTTCATGTCACCAGGGCATGCCACAGATCTGAACGAGGAGGTCCGTGGCACAAAGTGGACTCTGGCGACCTCACGGTTGTTAATGCTGTGTCTCCGAGCACCAACGGTCATGCAGACTGTATGATGGAGTTGGACGGGATGGAAGTATTGTCATGGATTGATGCGGGAGCAGTGGGCTCCGTGCCAGATTGGATGACCGTGAGATATTTTTCCCAGCATATTAGAATTGAGAAGGACCCGGTGCCACTTTGTGGTTGTGGAGGAGGATGGCTGGCCACGGTGGAAATGTTGGAACTGACGGCTCAGCGTGAATCGGCCAAGACGGGGGACTGTGCGACCCTGAGCATGGCGGACGGCGCAGTGTGAGATGAGGAACTGCCTGGTACCCTGGAGAGTGAGCAAGACTAATACCATCCAGGGCCATCACAGGAGGGTTCCTGTGCCAGAGCCCAAGTAGCCCTAGATGAGGGAACTGGGTGGCACAGTGGGACGCCCGTGATGGCGGGTGGTGCCGAGTGGCTGGCTCCAGCTGCTCCCGGATTTCGGCTGGAAGGGACCGGAGGGCAGGGGGTCACAACGGTGACGTCGGCAGCGAAAATGAAAGCGAGTGGGGCAGGACTGGCTAGCACGGTGAGATGACGTGCCAAACAGGAACACTGGAAGCTGAGCAGGGCTCCTCTGGGGTCGCAGACATGGTCCGACCCCGGGAGGTGGCCCGGTCAAGAGGAGTTCGGGTCAAGCGTTGGAGAGAAGACGATCAGGGGCGGCTGCAGGTGGTAGCCGTTCGGGAGGATGCCTACCTCCACCTATCAGATGGCTTGTGGAGGCATCCTAATGAGCTGCAGTGCGCCCGGGAGAAGAGGAAGGTGCTTGGGCCTGAACGTGGGTAGTCCCCGGTGGCGAGGAAGAGGAGGCGCACCGGAGTAGAATCAACCAACAATTATCCGGGGGGGTGGTTCTTCTCCTGGGACAAACTGATGGTTGGGCAGTATGTGTAATGCATGTGTAAGAAAGGGGGGACAACCATTATGTTCTTTAGTTCTGATTCATGGGGATTATTTTGTGTTTTTCTATTTATTTAGGAACACAGCAGTTATTTTCTTTAGTTGGACTGCTTTATTATAGATGGCAGAATAATCAGTCTTGCTGTGTGGGATGTGGGATGGTAGCCCACCTGTCCTCCCCTAGTTTTAGTTATTTTGAGTGACTGATAGGCCCCTTTCAGGTATTTCTGTTTAGTTTTCTTAATGTGTGATTTGGGTTCCAAGTTGGGGAGGGTCTTGATTGTATGCATGTCTTTTTAGACCTTTTTGAAGGGGCGGGAAAGTGTTGTGTTGTGTTTCAGGGACCTTTATTGTGTGACATGGGTGGTGGCTCCTCCTTTCCGGTTCTGCTACCACCCAGGGTATAAGAGGGCAGTGAGAGAGAGGGGCGGTCTCTTGGCCTCCTCTCTGCCTGGCGGGTGCGCATGTAATGTGAGAAGGTGTCACTAATAAACGTGTGTCCAGTTCAACACTCAGTCTCGTCCTTGGCTCCTACTACGACATAACATGTGTGATACTTAAACGGAACACAAACTGCTAGCAAGGAAAACATCGATAAAACATACTTACCAGGTGAAAATGAACAAAAGCAACTCAAAAGACAGGTGGTGATGACCAAATAATTTTGAAGTTGCTAAAATTTAGCTTAACCACTAACTAGAGCCACTAATCAGACCAGCTGAAACCAGTTTGCAAGGGGGGGGGGGGTCCATATGGTTCGTCAAGCAAGAACCAATAGGAGTGAAGGATACCACTGACTGACATACTGCACAGCAGATGGGGTGCTGTCGACCTAGTTAAATGTAACTAGAAAATAATCATTTGTTGTCGACCAAATGGTTCTCACTCATCACTGTCGAGACCATGCTACTAATTACAGGTGAGTAATGCGAAAAAAAATATTGTAGCAAACTCAATATGAGCACCCTACTTGGCTTGCCAAGTGGGTTGACCCTATTGGCGACACAGGTAGGGTGCGGGACTCCGGAGCGGGAGGCGTGAGTTCGAATCTCCCGGTGGGACGTCGTCATGTTGAGCAGCACGTTACACTGGTGTCAGAAGTGGGATCTCCTGTCCAAAGCAGTAATGGGGTGCTGACATCGGGACGATGTCGAGAACCAGAGGGGAGTAGTGTAGCGAACTCAATATGAGCACCCTACTTGGCTTGCCAAGTGGGTTGACCCTATTGGCGACACAGGTAGGGTGCGGGACTCCGGAGCGGGAGGCGTGAGTTCGAATCTCCCGGTGGGACGTCGCCATGTTGAGCAGCACGTTACAATATATCAATTTTGAGTAACTTTCCTGGTCAGTTGAATCATTTTAATACTTTCTAAGTCTTGACTGCTGCTGCTGCCATGCTGTAATTTCCCCATTGTAGGACTAATAAAGGTTTATCTTGTCGTATCTAAAAACACAGTAAATAACTTTGTTATTCAGTTTCAGGCACTGCTGAAGTTGAAACTGGGGATTATTTAAAAGTCTGGATTTAAAAAGTTAATTATTATAACTAAAGTTGGATACAACTAAAGCTGGAACTGTTGGATAAGTTTGTCTTTAAACTTCATCTCCGGGCTTCTCTGTGGGAGAAGTTCAAACTCTCGCGAGATAAAGCAACGGGACCGTGACAGAAGCAGCACCCTGAGCAAAGGTAAATAGGTGCTTTACATGAGGGTTCGCGAATGAATGAACGCAGTGACCGGACCCTGCAGCCGATCTACTCACACGGACCGTTTTCCCATCTGGTCGAAGTTTCCCCAACAGCTGACACGCTCCATATTTCGTAACTGACCTACTTTTAACTCAGCAGTCAAAAGCACCGATCCATGCACTTTGAACAGAGTCCTCATAGGCTGAACACCTGCGCAGGTAAACGCGCAACCGAGTTACACAACTCAGCTGAGTTACACGGGTGAGAGAGAGGCTGACCATGGCTGAAGTTATGGAGCCGGGGTCGGTGTCCAGAGGGCTCCGTTCCATGTTTTTCATGCTCTCACCGAATGAATCATCGTTTGAGAAGGTGGAGGATGTCCCTCTGTATGTGCAGAAGGTGAGCGCACCATAGTTCTTGCATTGACATCTAGTGACGCTTCTTCTGTGAAAATGTCCCTGCACTCTTACGAAAAAGTTGGGAGTAAAGGAAAAGCTTTTACTTTACTCCTCTACTTGTACTGTACCTTTGCACTGTAGCCTGTACTGTACTGACATTGTAGTAACTACCAAACATCTGCCAAAACCCAAAAACAACTACCAAAAAAAGCAGAGTGTTATATCACTTTATCTATGAATATGTATAGTTATGTGCAGTTATTGAGTTTCAGACACTGCTGAAGTTGAAACTGGGGAATATTTAGAAGTATGGATTTAGAACATTAACTATTGTATCCATCTATAATGATAATAATAACAATAAAAACCTATGACTAACAGAGAGGAAAAAAGGGACATTTTTGTAGGAAAAGTTGAAAAATTACAGGCCAGAATTGCACGTCCATAAGAAAAAAAGTTGAAAATTTTTGAGAAAAAAAGTCAAACTTTTTGAGAAAAATGCCACAAATTGATGACAAAAAGTCACAAATTTATGAGAAAAGTCACAAATTTTTAAGGAAAAAGTTGTGAATTTTTGAGGTGAAAAAAGTCACAAATTTATGATAAAGTTCCATTTTTTTGAGAAAATAGTCACAAATTTATGAGAAAAAGTTAATTTTTGAGAAAAGTCAAATTTTTGAGAAAAAATTGCAAATTTATGAGAAGTCAAATTTTTAAGTAAAAAGTTACAAATTTATGAAAAAAGTCAAATATTTAAGAAAAGTTGTAAATTTATGAGGTTTTTTTTTGCATTTCTGCTTAGAATTGGTGGCTCAAAGTCATTTTATTCAATTACGCAGGGTTACAAAAATAATTTTTTTGTAAGTTCTGTGTTTTTTCATCTGACACAAGTTTGCACCGCTGAATCCGAAAATGACATCCGTTTCTCTCGATTAGGTGCTAAGTAAAAACCTGTACTTACTTAGTACTTACTTAATACTGTGCATGAACTTACCTTTATATAAAGGTAAGTACATGTAAATTGAATGTTACATCATCATTGTTCAGAATTCAGAGAATTTCAAGACAAAAAGAATTTTGCATCATAGTGTAACGTCGGGGCCATTTTAAGGCAGCCAGGGATTTCCCAGCATGCTTTGCCAGTTTGAAACGTTACTGTGTGTGTGTTAAATGTGTTACTTCTGAGTTATACTGCTGTGTCATTATAACTGCATTATAATGGCCCAGCAGTGTTTAGCAGGATTAGGGCAAGATGTATCATGTGTGTGTAACCGTGATGTAAACAGAGGTCTGTGAGAATGACCTCCGCTCCTGTCTGTGCTGAGAAGCAGGTTGGGGGTCGGGGTGTGTGAAAATAAATCTGGTTGATCACAGCCATCTGCTCCATTGTCTTTTTGTGTGAACCCTTGCAAACGTCACACTGGTGTCAGAAGTGGGATATGGAGCGAGATGAGGATCCAGGCGGAGGTCCAGCGGCCGGAGCGATTCATCGCTCAGCCGGGAACGGAGTGTAGAGCTGAGACGCCGGCCCCTGGAGAGCTTCGCCGCGATGGACGGAGCAGAGCAAACCAGCCCCGCTTCCCGCCCTTTTCAGGGCAGGACGGGCTGGCGATTCCAGAGCGACTAAGAGCGGCAATCGACCGGGAGATGACAGTCTCATCCATTCAGCAGCGGGCCAAGATTCCCCGCTACAACGGCGAGAACCTGTTGGATGACCACCTGGCCCAGGTCGAGCTGGCTGCCGCGCTGATCATCAGAGGAAACCACCGTGCTGAGAGCGAGTGGAGGAGGAGCTACGGCAGATCACAGCAGCGCGTGTACGAAGGAGACAGCCGTGGCGACGCGAGGAAGGACGGCTTCCGCTGCACAGAGCCAGGGTACATGGCATGGTACTGCCCCGCACACAGCGCACGACAAACTGGCCCCTCGCCGACGCTAAATTAGAGCGAGGTGGCATGGACGGGAAAAAAAGCCACCTCCTGCAGATGCTTCCCCCGGCAGATGACGTCACAGAGGCGCAGGAGCGACGCAGCGGAGCGAGCAGGACGAAGATGCGGCCACTTTCCAGGCGCGGCAAAGGCTGGACGCATGGATGCGGGCCAGCGGCCGCCTGGGAGAACTGGCAGCGGTGGGAGTCGGCCGGAGCGGGCCTGGGACTCCCGCTGCCAGGGAAGGGACTGTGCGTGGTCTTACAGAGGCTGTCAGATGTGTCCATCCGCCCGCTGATGGCCAAACCGGAACCCTACCCCAACCAGATGCTCTGACCGAGACTCAGATGGCCCGTGCATGCCGCCCTGGCACCGGGCTGACTCGCATTGGATTTCTGAAAGTGGACTTTGAATTTTCTGGGGACAGAAACCAGTCCAGGGGGGGGCAGTGTAACGTCGGGGCCATTTTAAGGCAGCCAGGGATTTCCCAGCATGCTTTGCCAGTTTGAAACGTTACTGTGTGTGTGTTAAATGTGTTACTTCTGAGTTATACTGCTGTGTCATTATAACTGCATTATAATGGCCCAGCAGTGTTTAGCAGGATTAGGGCAAGATGTATCATGTGTGTGTAACCGTGATGTAAACAGAGGTCTGTGAGAATGACCTCCGCTCCTGTCTGTGCTGAGAAGCAGGTTGGGGGTTGGGGTGTGTGAAAAATAAATCAGGTTGATCACAGCCATCTGCTCCATTGTCTTTGTGTGAACCCTGCAAACGTCACAATATAAAGCGAAAATACCCGTATATGTAAACAAAAACGTATAAAACATGTGGCCATAATTCAGAAAGTTGACCTGATTGAGGTTTGACAATATTGGGGGGCAATATTATATCACATAATCACATGAGGATGGGGGGATGACAGGTTATTTTGCTAACAAGAGGGATAGCATCCCCCTCCCCACCCCCAAATCACCTACAGGTAATATCTCCTCAGTTCCTTTACTTTGGCTTGAGAAGGACAGCTCATAATTGTGCATTCAGAAGTTTGTCTTTTGCAGATAACAAACAAGTCACATCAATATACAGTAAATAAGTGGAACAAAAACAGTCATTGTAATTGTCAAAGTAAGACTTGGTTTTTTCACCATGGAATCGTGAATCAGTTTTTTTTTTTTTTTTTTCACTCCCAAGAGCAACATGGAAACCAAGTGTGCGCCAGTTTGGTAGATCTACTTCATCACTTCTGCCCAGTGTGTGATTTATCCCCTTCTCACTGCCACTTTACAGCATCTCAATTGCCTTTTTATTGTGGCAAATGTCTAGCGCAGGTTTAACAACGCACATTTGTTATGATGTTTTACGAGCACATCAGGGTGGAGTGGCATTACACTACTAGCAGGAGGCCTTAAAAATCAACTACCAAACACGATTAAGCAATTTTGTTGTTACTTGTGTTGTTACTGCAAGACTTGACGGCGATAAAACTTTGCATGGGTGTGCCGAAGCAGTTGGTGACTCGGCACTGTTTACAGAGAGTGATGTGTCATTAATTATCCTTCACACAACTGTTGTTCTTCAGTCCCAGTGGGCCAAATTAATCAGACAAAACAAAACGCAATCTTGTAATTTCGGAGTTGTTTAGAATTGCGGGTTTGCGGGCTGTTGCCAGGTCTCTCAACTGTTTGGTGAGTTGAGTACAAATGCAACATTTCTCAGACAGCGGTGATAAAAGTGTTTTGTCAGCCCGCATCAGTCATCTGTGACTGTATTAGAGGGCTGTCTGGTAAAATGCAGGCATCTGGTGCACAAATGTGAAGTTTCAAAATAGGTTCTGTTCAGAAGAAAATAAAATAGTTATTTATTACCACAACAAACAAGCCACACAGGGTCCAAGTAGTTGATTATTTACCTACTGCTTCAGTTAGCGATAGCACTGCTGTTCAGACTCACTCCATTCCCTTTGTTTTCAACACACCCATTTAATCAATGTTACAGTATGTGATTATAAAAAACCCAACATTATTTGCATTACTGTCAATCTGTCATGACATCTTGCCTATAGATGTGACAACTGTGAACAAAACAAAGATGCCATTTTTTTATGACAGTCTTCTTTTTACATAGGCTACATCCACAGTACAAGCCACATTGTTCAATTCCGTCATTGCGTTATCAACATCCATCCACCCATCTTCTTCTGCTTAATCCTTTTCAGGTTGCGGGGGGTGCTGGAGCCTATCCCAGCATCTTTGGGCAAGAGGCAGGGTACACCCTGGACAGACCACAATTCAATTCAACTTTATTTGTATAGCGCCTAGTCACAACAAAAGCCATCTCAAGGAGCTAGATACATAATCCTCTTCTTTTTGCTGCTCCCTTTAGGGGTCGCCACAACGGATCGTCTGCTTCCATCTCACCCTGTTCCTTGCATCTTCATCTGTAACACAAACCCTCTCCATGTCCTCCTTCACTACATCCATGAATCTTCTCTGTGGTCTTCCTCTTTTCCTCCTACCTGGCAGCTCCATCTCCAACATCCTTTGTCCAATATCTCCACTATCTCTCCTCTGCACATGTCCAAACCATCTCAGCCTTGCCTCTCTTACTTTGTCTCCAAACCGCTTAACCTGAGCTGTCCCTCTGATGTACTCATTTGTAATCTTTTCCCTTCTAGTCACTCCCAGTGAAAATCTTAGCATCCTCAACTCAGCCACCTCTAGCTCTATCTCCTGTCTTTTTGTCAGCACCACCATCTCCAAACCATACAACATAGCAGATCTCACTACCGTCTTGTAAATCTTCCCTTTCACTCTTGCTGAAACCCTTCTTTCACAAATCACCCCCAACACTCCCACTCCATCCTACCTGCACTCTCTTCTTCACCTCTCTTGTGCACTTTCCATTGCTTTGGATGGTTGACCACAAGTATTTAAATTTATCTACTTTCACTACCTCTACTTCTTCCATCTTCACCGTTACACCTGCCTCCCTGTCATTCACACTCATGTATTCTGTCTTGCATCTACTGACTTTAATTCCTTTTCTCTCCAGAACATACCTCCACCTCTCCAGGTTCTCTTCCACCTACTCCCTACTCTCACTGGACTCTCCAATGTTGTCTAGCTACATTCTCCCCTGCCACTACCTTGCAGTCTCCCATCGCTTTCAGATTTCTCCTTCTGCATAAGATGTAAGTCACCCTATGCTCCTCTCTCTTCTTAAAGTATGTGTTCACCACAGCCATTTCCATCCTTCTAGCAAAATTCACAGCCATCTGTCCTTCCATATTTCTCTCCTTAAGACCATACCTTCCAAGAACTTTCTCATCACCTCTGTTCCCTTCACCTGCATGTCCATTAAAGTCTGCTCCAATCACCACTCTCTTCCCCCTGGAAATACCCTCTACCACCCCATCCAACTTTTTTTCCACAATATCTTTATTGAACCTTTTTTTTAACAAACATAACACAAACAATCAAACACTAACACTAAAGTACTACAAAAAAAAATGCACTAAAAACACCTACAACCACCAACAAAATCAAGTCTTCAACAATGCTCCTCTGTTTAGTCTAGACAATCCATTACATTAGTATACATATTATGTTCACCAGTTTGGAATTTACAAGGTCCACACACATCATTCACCTTCTTCTTCAAGAGTTATGTTTAAATTTTTTACATAATCAATAAAAGGTCTCCATATATTCTCAAACACACTTTCCTTTGATTTCAGTATATATGTTATTCTTTCTAATGGAAGGTTTGTTAACATCTGTCTTAACCACTGAGTCACATCTGGTCTATGAGTCTTTTTCCACAGTAGTGCAATACATTTTTTGGCATTAAGCAAACTGAGGTCTATGAATGTTCTTTCACTTTTATTAAAGTTATGCTTTTTTGGGTACAGACCCAACAAAAACAGTTTAGGATTCAATATGATTTGTTTTGAAATTATTTTTTCAATTGTTACCCTCACCTCTTCCCAAAACATTCTAATTATTCTACATTCCCATAAACAATGAAATAGGGTTCCTTTACTTTCCATGCATTTTGTGCATGTATCTGGTATGTTTTTGTTATATCTATTTAACTCCACCAGTGTAACATACATCCGCATTAACTATTTAAAATGTATCAATTTAAGACGTACATTTATTGATTTGGTTTGAGCTTCTGTACAAGCCAATTCCCATTGTTCCTCTGAAATTTCAGTTTGCAGATCTTCTTTCCAGTAGTTTAATCTTTTCTGTGAGTTTTCACTTGAGGATAGTGTCAATGAGTTATAAAACTCTGAAATAATACCCTTTCTTTTACTATCTTTCATCAACATTTTTTCCAAGGATGAATAAATAGGTCGAGTGAGAGCATTATTTTGGTTTGATCGAATAAAGTTCCTAAGTTGAAGATATTTAAAAAAAAATGTGTTCTATTAAGATTAAATTTGATCCTCAGCTCTTCAAAAGACATTATGTTATCTGAACATGACAAATATAAATCTTGAATTTTTTGGATCCCTTTTAAATTCCATACTTTAAACACAGCATCCGCTCTCCCTGGTTTAAAATATTGATTACCCCATATTGGACTAAATTGTGACAGTAAGTGTGGTTCTTTTAAATATTTTTTAGTTTCACACCATATTTTAATCATATGTTTTACAAATGGGTTTTTAACTTGTTTCTGTAATTTTTTTGCCGAGTCTGAATATATGAATATGGGAAGAGGTAAAGGCAAATTGTATGATTCCATTTCAGTCCAGTGAGGGAGATCATTTGATGAAAAATAATATGTCATAGACCTCAGTTGTGCCGACCAATAATACAACATAAAATTTGGACATTTCAGGCCTCCACGATCAAATGGTAAATATAATAAAGACAGACGTAATCTAGCCCTCCTGTTGTTCCATATAAATTCCACTAACTTTTTTTTAATTCTTGAGAATAAATCTAAAGGTGGTGGTAAGGGAATGTATTGAAATAAATAAAGTATTTTAGGTAAGATATTACTTTTAAGTATATTGATTCTCCCGATCATCGACATTGGTAGTGACATCCATCTCTGAAGTAACTCATTAATATCTGTCATTAAGGCTTCATAATTGACACTGGCGACTGATTCTAGCTTAGGCACAATTTGGATTCCTAAATATTTAAACTGATTTACAACATTGAATTGATTTACCTCAGGGTCTGGGTAATTTCTCTGGGTCTCATTTAGCATTAATATTGAAGATTTAGTTTTATTTATTTTATATCCTGATATTTCCCCAAAATTCTTTATTAAATTCAACAAGGTCGGAATTGATTTTTTAAGATTCGACATAAACAAAATTATGTCATCGGCGTACAGGGAGATTTTATGTTCTGTTGGTCCAACTTTAATTCCATATATTTGTGAATGTAAACGTATCGCTATCGCTAAAGGTTCAATTGCCATAGTAAACAGTAAAGGTGAAAGTGGACAGCCTTGTCGACATCCTCTATTGATTTTTATTGATTTTGAAATATTGTTATTTGTTAGGATTTCTGCTGTAGCATTATTATATATTATCTGAACCCATTTTATGAAATTATTTCCAAGTCCAAACCTTTGTAAGACTTCAAAAAGAAAGGGCCATTTGACTCTATCAAAGGCCTTTTCGGCGTCCAGTGATAGGACAGCTGTATCCGGTGCTTCTTTATTAGAATAAATAATATTAAATAGTCTTCTTACATTATGGAAGCCTTGTCTTCCCTTTATAAAGCCATTCTGATCTCGATTAATAATATTTGGTAAAATTTCTTGTATTCGTCTTGCTAAAATTTTACAGATTATCTTAAGGTCGGCATTTAATAGGCTTATTGGTCTCATATTTTCACATTTATTAGAGGGTTTACCTGGTTTTGGCAACAGTATAATTAAGGCATTATTCATGTATGATGGTAAATTACTATTTTGAAATGCTTCTAAAACAATTTCCAAAAAAGGCTTTATTAATTTATACTTAAATTTTTTATAAAGGTCAACTGGAAGACCATCTGGTCCTGCACTTTTTCCTGATTTCATATTATCAATGGCTAGCCCAACTTCTTCTTGACTAATTTTCGACTCCAGTATCTCCCTGTTTTCATTTGAAATACACGGTATAGATAGTTCGTTCAAAAACCCATTTAGTTTTGTTAAGTCAGATTCATTTTTGGTATCATATAATTTTTCATAGTAATCTCTAAAGGCTCTATTAATTTCTAAAGGATCTATAACTACCTGTCTGTTACTTATAATATTGGTAATTGGTGTTTTAAATTCTAATTGTTTAATCTGCCATGCCAATAATTTTCCTGATTTTTCACCTTGTTCATAAAAAGATTGTTTCAATCTTAGAAGACTCGAAGCAGCTCTATTCGCTGATTTTTTGTCATATTCAGCTCTCAAAATCAGTAATTCGTTCTCCAACCTTGGATCACTTCCTGCATATACTTTTTCTTGAAGAATTTTTATTTTATGTTCCAATTGAACTCTCTCCTCTCGAGTCTTCTTAGATTTTGAACCTGTATAACTAATAATATGTCCCCTAATAAAAGCTTTGAAAGCCTCCCACTTTACACATGCTGATGTTTGTGTAGTATTGATATCAAAGAACTCATCTATCTGTTTTTCTATGTACTTAACAAATTCCTCATCTTAAAGCCATTTATGCTGAAATTGCCATCTACCTGGTTCCTTTGTCAATTTCTTATCTACATATATTAGACAGCAGGGTGCATGATCAGAGATCACGATGTTGTCATAAAAGCAGTTTTGAATCTTGGACCTTAATTCTACGGAGATCAAAAAATAATCAATACGTGAGAAAGTCTTGTAGGTATTGGAATAACAAGAGTAGGCTTTAACTTGTGGATTCATTTCTCTCCATATATCTAGCAATCTCAATTCTTTCATAAAATGAATAATGGTCATCCTACATCCATTGTGCGTACAGTCCAGTCCTGTTGATCTATCTATACCGGGATTCAATGTACAATTAAAATCCCCTGCTATTATATGTTGCCCTGTAAGTGATGATAAGATAAGAAATAAATTAGCAAAGAACTTTTGCTCATCTATATTGGGACCATATAGGTTTACCAAATTTATATTTTCTAATAACAAAGATCCTTGAATGATTAAATATCTTCCAAATTTGTCTCCAATTACATTTTTCACTTGAAATGGGACTGATTTATGTATGAGAGTCATCACTCCCCTGGCTCGGGATGAAAATGATGAGGTGAAAACACTTCCTTGCCATCTACTCCTAATTCTTTTTACATCCTCCTCTATTAGATGAGTTTCTTGTAAAAACACAATTTTTGAACCCATATCTTTTATTTTATTCATAACTTGTTTAAGTTTTTTTAATTTTTGTAGACCTTTGCAATTCCATGAAGTTAAATTAAGATTAACGATTTGGTTTATGATCAATAGGGAGTTTAGGATTACCTTGCAGTATAAACATGCTCATACAGAGAAGCAAAAACATGAGTGGTTGAACATTCATCCTACAAACTACACACAAACAAATTCCCCCTTCCCACATTTGTGGTAATCCCCCCAAAATCAAAAAAAAAATTCCGTCTCCCGATATAGCCATCGACCGTTCCACACCAACGAGGATCAGCCAAAGCCACTCCTTCTTCATCCTCCCAATCACCCTAACTCTGCTACTTTTAATGACATAACATTAACTCTCTTCTGTAGTTTTCCAACTTAACTCCAAAATTTTTAGCAGCTTTGTACATCATAGTTTTGTTTTTTTTTGTTGTTTTTTTTAATATATAATACAATCTATATTTTGTAAACTTGCTATTTGCTTCAAGTCAGTCAGATGCCTGTGCAAATGCTTAAATATTCTACCTTATATTTTGTTCATGCTTAGCTCCCACCAGTCTCTTCTTGGATCTTCTTGATGAACTCCTGCGCCTCCTCTGGGGTCTTGAAGATGTGGGTTCTGCCCTCATACGTGGTCAACAGTCTCGCAGGATAAATTACACCATGACGAATCCCAAGGTTGCGCAGCTCTTTACGTACGGGATCAAACTGCTTCCTCAATTGTTGGATTCCTGTGGCCAAATCTGGGTAGAACCGCACCTGCTGGTCCTGGTGTTTAATTTGGCCTTTAGCTCGCGCAGCGTTGAAGATCTTCATCCTGTCTCTGTTGCTGATAAACTTCATAATAATCGTCCTCGGTGGTCCCTTATCTCTCCGTGGGCCGATACGATATGCACTTTCCAGAACGACTGCTGATTGCAGCTCCGCGCTGCCCAGCGCCTCCGGAATCCACTTTTCCAAAAAGGAACATGTGTCCCAACTTTCGGATTCCTCCGGTAGACCCACCAGCCTCAAGTTGTTCCGTCTCGACCGGGATTCCAAGTCCAAGACATTATTTTCCAGACTTTTATTTTTTTTTTCCAAAGTGCGCACCTTTAATTGAAGACAGGTGACGTCATCTTCAGCACTAGCGACACGAAGCTCTACCTTCGCCATTCGTTCTACACAGTCACCCAATTCTTTTCTCATTCCTTCCAACGCTGCCATAATCCCATCAAACTTAGCGGAAAAGTCCGCTCTCATTGAACTAATGGCGTTAAGCACCGCACCTGTGCCGTTTCCCACATTCACCGCACCGCTGCTCGCTTCCTCCGCCATATATGGAGCTTCTTTATCTGCTGCGTCACAGACGTGAAAGTCCGTTAATTTAGACTGTTTCGGCGGCTCGCTTTTTCCTCTACCTGGTTTTCCAGCCTTAGGCTTCACCGACATATCCTCGTCCAAACGCTGGGATAGGTTCTGTCCCAAATGAGAGAGTTATTTGCCGTTTTTTCGTTTCCAGGAGCAGAGCGGAGCGAGACGTGTCCCCCTCACGTGGCCGCCATAACCGGAAGTCCACCCCATCCAACTTACTCCAGAATTCCTTTCTCTTCTACCTGACATCCAACTTGTGGGGAAAACACACTAACAACATTCAACATCACCCCTTTGACTTCTAGCTTCAAACTCATGATTTTGTTTGACTCTCTCTTTACCTCCTGAACATTCTTCACATACTCTTTCTTCACGATTACTCCTACTCCATTTCTCTCCTTATCTACAACATGGTAGAACAGTTTAAATCCACCTCCAGTGCTCCTAGCCTTGCTTCCCTTCCATCTGGTTTCTTGAACACACAGTATATCTACCTTTCTTCTCTCCATCATGTCAGCCAACTCTCTGCCTTTACCAGTCATAGTCCCTACATTTAACGTCCCTACTCTTACCTCCACACTTTGACCTTTCCTTTTCTCTCTCTCTCTCCTAACACGCCTTCCCCCTCTCCTTGTCCTCAATCTTCGACCGCGGTCTTTGCTAGATACATGAGCACAAATCATAAATAATTTAGAGAAAAACCCCAGCAATCAAATGATCCCCTATGAGCAAGCACCAGGCGACAGTGGGAAGGAAAAACTCCCTTATAGGAAGAAACCTCTGGCAGAACCAGACTTAGGGAGGGGCAGTCTTCTGCCACGACTGGTTGGGGGGTGAGGGGAGAAGGGGGGTGGAGGAAGAGAGAAGAGACATACTATTCATAACATGACAACAACATACAGATAAAACAAAGTGGGTACAGATATGACATGCAGTGTTGTATCAAAGCTAATTTGACCTAAGATTACAGCACTTTTATAGGCTTTTTTCAGGCTTATTAAGCTAGCTAAAAAAATCTCATAGGTAGCACTACAAGCAGACACATCCATAGCTGTACCTACGTAGTGGTTTAATGCCAAACACTATGCACAGTGAGCATAAATAGCATTTTTTTTAATAAGGGTACATAGTAGATACTAATAGTAAAATTCAAGACTATGACATGCAAAATCCAATCTACACTTGTGAATGACATCCAGTTAAAACATGATATCACCATCTAGCTTGCCAGCTCTTACATAGCTCATACTCACAATTGTACATAATCAAACGCATGCACAGCGGGCCCCAATGTCATATTTGGGTGACCACTTTTTCGCTACAAAGTGAGAAAATAAATGCATGTTTTGTAAATGTACTGTATGCATGGGATTTTGCCCTGGAGGACTGCCAGCGGTTAGTTGGCAAGATGTGATGAAATTCACAAGATGCGATGTTAACAATGATGCTACGTTATATCAATACGCATGTGCAGTGGTGAAAAGTCAGAAGAATTCCAGTTTGACCATTCTCAGTCAACTTGTATGTCGACTTACTAGCTACATGTACAATATACACTATATTGCCAAAACTACTGGGATACCCCTCCAAATAAATGGGCACAAGTGGACAAAGCAAGATCTATATAAAGATATGGAGAGTGAGTTTGGTGTAGTGGAATCAGAATCAGAATCAGAATCAGGTTTATTGCCATTGTTCATGTAGTACACAAACTAGGAATTTGTCTCGGTACAATGCTGCAACATTAAACATGATAAGATAAGAGAAATAAACTATACATGTAATAAAGTGTAGGATAAGATTAAGTGATACTGGTCAACAGTTAAAATATATATTAGCCAGCAGCAGATACTGTGGAGAACTATATAGTGCAGTCGGTAATGCAGGAAGAAAACAGTGATGATTGACATGAGTCTGGTTGAGCTGCTGTACATGGTGCACGAGAGTCACTTAGTGTTCAGCAGTCTAATGGCAGAGGGGAAGAAGCTGTTCATGTGACGGGAGGTTTTAGTCTGGATGGACCGAAGTCTTCTACCAGAGGGGAGGGGGGCAAACAGTACGTGACCAGGGTGTGAGGGATCGGCTATGATCCGGCCAGCACGCCTCCGGGTCCTGGAGATGTACAGATCCTGGAGAGATGGGAGCTTGCAGCCGATCACCTTCTCAGCAGTGCGCACGACGCGCTGCAGCCTTAGTCTGTCCCTGGCAGTGGCTCCTGCGTACCACACGGTTATGGAGGTGGTGAGGATGGACTCGATGATGGCTGTGTAGAACTACACTAACATCTTGGTGGGTAGCTTGAGCTTCCTCAGCTGCCGCAGGAAGAACATCCTCTGCTGGGCTTTTTTGATGAGTGAGCTGATGGTCAGCTCCCATTTGAGGTCCCTGGTGATGGTAGTGCCTAGGAAGCGGAAGGAATCAGCAGTGGTGATGGGAGAGCCTGAGAGGGTGAGGGGGGGCAGAGGAGTAGTGACTTTCCTGAAGTCTACAATCATCTCCACTGTCTTCAGAGCGTTCAGCTGCAGGTTGTTATTGCTGCACCAGGACGCCAGCTGGGCCACCTCTCTCCTGTAGGCGGACTCGTCGCCGTTGGAGATGAGCCCGATGAGGGTGGTGTCGTCCGCAAACTTGATCAACTTGACAGACTGGTGGCTGGAGGTGCAGGAGTTGGTGTAAAGGGAGAAGAGTAGGGGGGAAAGTACACAGCCCTGGGGTGATCCGGTGCTGATGCTAGTATAGTCTGAGACAGTCTTTCCCAGCCGCACATGCTGCCTCCGGTCCGTCAGGAAGTCGATGATCCACCTGCAGAGGGAGTCAGGCACGTTGAGCAGGGACAGCTTGTCCCGGAGCAGAGCGGGGCGGATGGTGTTGAATGCGGAGCTGAAGTCCACAAACAGGATCCTGGCGTAGGTTCCCGGGGAGTCCAGGTGCTGCAGGATGGAGTGGAGGGCCAGGTTGACTGCATCGTCTACAGACCTGTTGGCTCGGTAGGCAAACTGCAGCGGGTCCAGGAGAGGGGTGGTGATGGACTTGAGGTGGGACAGGACCAGGCGCTCAAAGGACTTCATGACTACAGAGGTGAGCGCTACAGGTCTGTAGTCATTAAGTCCAGTGATCCGTGGCTTCTTGGGGACAGGGATGATGGTGGAGGATTTGAGGCAGGATGGCACGTGGCATAACTTAAGGGAGGTGTTAAAAATGTCTGTGAATACAGGAGCCAGCTGTTTCGCACAGAGTCTCAGGGTGGAGGGAGACACGCCGTCTGGGCCGGGGGCCTTGCGCGGGTTCAGTCTGGAGAACTGTTTGAGCACATCCTCCAGAACCTGACTGGCCTGCACAGAGCCCTGACCTCAACCCAACAGAGCACCTTTGGGATGAATTAGAGTGGAGACCGTGAGCCAGGCCTTCTCGTTCAACATCAGTGACTGATCTCACAAGTGCACTTCTGGAAGAATGGTCAAAAAGTCCCATAAGCACACTCCTAAACCTTGTGGAAAGCCAACCTTTGCAGCTATAGCAGCTTGAACTCTTCAGGGAAGGATTTCCACCAGGTTTAGGAGAGTGTTTATGGGAATTTTTGACCATTCTTCCAGAAGCGGCTCTGATGTTGTTAGCATGTGTGCTAGCAGTTCCTGCTAATGAAACTCTGGCTTCTATCGTTCTGGAGCTCATCACATACAGGACACTAACTGCTGGCAGTGCTCCAGAACAGTGCATCTGTTTTCTCTGTTTAAAGAGAACAAGTGTTTGCCCAAATATGGTGTCTTGTTGTTGATGATGATGTGCGCATGTGTGCCATTCCAGAAGACGTATGTGCTCATGTTTAGAGTCAGGTAAAAGCCACTTGTAATTATGGACTTAATCTGTCATGAGAGGCAAATCTGATCTGACCAAAAAATCAGAGTTGAGCAATATTGCTTGTAATGTCAGTGTAGCCTTCGTGTGAGAATTGGCTTTGTTCTTGAATAATTTTATCCCAAACTGTCAGAATTCAGGGTTACGGAGGTAAAACTATCTGCTAGACAGGAGAGGGGAGGTTTTAGGCTGGTGTCCAGAATGATAATCTCTCTCTCAGTGGGTTTGGAGGAGGTCTGCCTGCACTGCAAGCCCATTTGTTTGCTGCAGTTCCTCAGTTTGCTGCCAGATGTTGGAGCCTTGCGTGTGATCGTGGGTCCCTGGTGGTGCACTCGCCTCTGCTTGTGCACATACATTCACACACACACACCTGCATGTTAAAGTGGAGTCATTCACATGGGGATATGCACACTCACTCTCTCGTCCATCCACATATGAACACACACACACACACACACTTCCTCCCTCCCTCCCACCTACAGATGTGCTCCTCTGTGGGTGCCGTCACACCCTTTATTCCTCGCTCTTGCCTGGGACCATGTGTCCCCCAGTTATGACTGCAGTCACTTGGTCAGTGAGCACATTCAGGCTAAAGCTAACCAGCACTGCTGACATGCTGTTGAAATCGCAGTTTTGACCCATTTGGTAACCCTGTACCTCACTAATTTGTTCCATGTTTGACAGAAACATCGAGGGGTTATTACATGTTTCCAGCACTGTTACAACTACAGGCATGTCACTGAATGTTTGCTTTGCACTCACCATTTGTTTTGTCATAAGTAGTTAGTACAAGTCATCTGTTCTTTGCAGCTTCACTTAAGCTTTTTTTACTACTGACATAGTTTTATCCATTTTTATCCCTTGCTGGTCAAAGAGCCGATTGGGCGAAGACTGAAGGGGGATTATGTTATGGGTCAGTCCGTCCGTCCGTCTGGCCCACTTTTGTGAAATCAACTCTTCCTACAGTTTTGGTCCGATCGTTTTGAAACTTGGTACCATGGTTTGATATACACTGAGGATACACATATTGCAATTTGGTTCTGATCAGATGATTTTTGCGGGAATTGTAGCACCTGACCTATGACCTCCTGTTTCACCTCACCTCATAGACT
Source organism: Pholidichthys leucotaenia (assembly GCA_020510985.1). Taxonomy (NCBI): domain Eukaryota; kingdom Metazoa; phylum Chordata; class Actinopteri; order Cichliformes; family Pholidichthyidae; genus Pholidichthys; species Pholidichthys leucotaenia. The sequence goes on along the minus strand of CM035849.1, from coordinate 67,691,710 downwards.
GTAACTGTCTTGTGAAATCAACTCCTCCTAGAGTTTTGGTCCGATTGCTTTGAAACTTGGTACCATGGTTTGAGATACTCTGATGATGTGCATATTGCAATTTCACTCTCATTGGGTGACCCTGAGGTCAAAAGTCAGAGGTCAGATATTGGAATCCTGACCTCTGACGATGGGTTTGGGGTCAAAAGGTCAAGGTTAGCATTCCATTTGCACTATTACTTTAAAACGAGTAAATGTAGGGCCACCAAACCTGGTACACAGGTTCACCTTGGGATCGTGACCTCAGACTATGGGTTTGGGGTCAAAGGTTGTTAACCTTCCCTATGCCTTATTACTGTACAACGAGTAAAGTTAGGGTCACCAAACCTGGTACACAGATTCACCCTGTGACCCTGAAGTGTGACTGTAGTTTTGGGATTGCAAGGTCAAAGGTCAACATCAAAAGGGTTTAGAAACTATATCTCAACAACAAAGAAATCTAGGGTTACCAAACTTGCTACACAGGTTCACTTTGGGATCCTGATCTCTGACTGTGGGTTTGGGGTCAAAAGGTCAAAGGTCAAGGTTAGCATTTCTTACGCCTTATTACTATGCAACGAGTAAAGCTAGACTAAATTTGGTACCCAAGTTCACCCTGTGACCCTGAAGTCTGACTGTAGTTTTGGGATCGCAAGGTCAAAGGTCAACATCAAAGTGCCTTATAAAGTATATCTCAACAACAACTAAAGCTAAGGCCACCAAACCTGGTACACAGCTGTAAGCTATAATCATCAAAATTAAAAGAAATAAATGTTTGAAATGTATAACACTCTGTGTGTATTGAATCTATACAATATGAGTTTCACTTTTTGAATTGAATTACTGCAATAAATGAACTTTTTGTTGATATCCTAATTTATTGAGATGCACCTGTATGGGACATACAATCATGTTCCACTGAGCAACCCAAGGAAGCGGGACTGGAAACTTTTGCCTTAGAGCAACAAAGTACCAGCCCAGAGAACAGAGTGGACCACTGAGGGGGCCTTCAAATCCAAATAAAAAACAAAGTGTGTGGTGTTGCCCAGCTGGCTGTGAGAAACTCTGTACAACAGCATCCAGTGTCATGCCACCAACGCCCCTTGCTGAAGACACCTCTAACCACAGCTTTAGATGGGAGTCTCGCACTGACATTGGTCGGCATAAAACCCCTGTTATAGCGTGGAGCTCTTTCAGTTCGATGGCTGTTTCTTCATGAGCCCAGCTGGGAGACCGGGAAACATGGTGTGGTGCCAATTTCCACTCCTTCGGGGAACAGAGGTTGCATACGCAACAGACCATTCCCCTACAGTCGATTCACTCAGTACAACATAAGCCTTGGCCATCCCTAGTATGCACAAATTCTGTTTAAACATGTGCAAGTAGCTTGTTTCAGTGGCTTGTTTTTCTACTGTTGTTGCTTGATCAAAGAGACCAGCAAAGTTATTACCTCCACAAATGAGGTTATGTTTTCGCTTGCATTCATTTCTTCATGTTTATGTCTGTATATTTGTGTTAACAGGATAATTTAAAAAGTTATTCACGTATTTAGTGACATTTTCAGGAGCAGTTGAAAATGGACCAATTGATTAGACTGTGAGGGTGATCAGAAAGGGGAAATGAATACAGTGCCCAGTCAAATGTTTTAATGGTCACCAGTAGAGGACACTCTCTGATGACAGCTTACAGGCTATTTGTAGAAATTAAAATATAAGGGAGAAAATTAGCTAACTTGAAGTATGATTGTTCTCTCTTGTGTTGCCTGAAAAGACCAATATTTTACAGTAAGTTCCAGCAATTAATGCCCTTAGATAACATTATTGAAGTTGGCCTCCACCTTGCTCAAATGAAAGCATGCTGATAGTTAGTACTGATGTTTAATTCATCCACTGGAATAATTTATACCTTCACTGCTGCCTTTCTCGGACAAATATTTGTTTTCCTAAGTCTGCCAATTCTTTGTGGCTCTATACCCGCTGCTTTGTGCTTGCACTGTGAAACTAACATTATGGATCACAGCACATGAAAGTCCTGCAAACCTTTAGCTCATCTGCCAAAACAAATGCTCACCAGGACTGGAAAATACAACAGTGGACTTGAAAGCGTCTTGCATTTACAGTGCTGTCATGATTTTTGTGTTTTATTTGTGTCTACAGGCCACACCTTACTTTGTAGGACTGATGGTGCTGGAGCTGGTGTTGGGCGTCCTGAAGACAGGAGGTTCGCTGGTCACCATCAGCGATGGAATCACCTCCATATCGGCAGGAATGGTCTCCAGACTCCCACTGTGAGTGTTTTAAGTAGCACAGCACTAGACTGTGCAGTAGAATAATTCTGACATCCACGTGACTCTTGAAGTTGGAAGTTTATGTTGTTGCTATGCCTTCTGAGAATTATTTTGATATCTTGGACTTATTAACCTTATGAATGTTTGTGGCGCTCTGTTGCGCCGTCAGCCTCCACCCCCTCTAGTGGTCAAAGTTTTTTCAAGAAAATATTCAGTTCAGATGTCAGAGGTTTCCAAAGCTATAACTTGAAAGTGGTAAGAGATAATTGCTTACTGTCAATTAGAAAGATGTAGAATTTGATCCAAAGTTTGTGATAGGAGTAAATTTATGCATCTAATTTGCATAATGCCACGGCAGCCATATCGAACTACATAACTTTCAGTCAAAAGTGGACTTTGGACATATTTACACAAACAATGGTTTTGGGTTTTTTTGTCACCATTTTTTGTTTTGGGCATTTTGTTATCTTATCTTCGAAGTATATGAACCAGAAAAATTTGTCACTTACTGCTGGCCAGGCGGCTCGCTTTGTCCATTTTCGTCCATCCTGGTCGTTATTTTATCTTCTCTCAGTCATTTTCGCTTTCTCTCCCACATCCAGAAACTGTTATGATTATTCCACCTCAATTTCGCTTTTATTCCGCCGCGTCTTACATGACAACACGGAACCGGTGCGATTGTTCTGTCCAGTCACACGGCGCTGGGGTCGATGGCAGGTGAACATCAACCAGCTTCGCCCACCCTCTGTTATAACAAAATGTAGATATTTACCTTCATAAGCTAAATATGTCACGGTCCGAGCGCCGATCTCGTCCGCGCTCGGGCCATACATCTTCTCCACCACGTCTATGATCATCCTTCGTCCTAATTGTAAGTCAGCTTGTTCAGCCTTGCGGTTTCCGTATCTAGTGTTGTGTGTTTTAGCCCACCGAGGCTCATTACTTTCTGTTGCTTTGTGTATTATCTTGTGTTCGTCTTCATTAACAAACATCATGCAAACTTCACTGGGGACTGTTGGCATCTTATGGTGGCTCGTGAGGGCCACCGTTTGACAGTAGATTGCTGCCAGGGCGCCTAAATGGAGGTGCCAAACCGAGACGCCGTTCCCGGTGAGTTTGCATTTGGACATTGCTCTTTCCTGTCTGGGTACTATGTGCTGAGAGAATGCCGTCGTGGAGGGGCCGCGCTCGGAGTCTGAGCTACGAGCTGGCGGATGTCCTGGAATACGTAGATGAAACGCTCATCTCCGCCTCTCTCCTCGACTATCACAGCGACGTACACTGGTACCTGGACTGCGCTGAGGACGCCTTAAATCATCTTCCCCGCTACGCCGCCCACCCTGAAGTCAGTGCGAGGAGGGATGACATCGCTGCACAGCGCGAGATACTCCGTATGATGGAGGAAGGACTACGGCAGGAAGCAGAGGAGGAGGCATCCCCGCTCCCCGCTTTGGGATCCCGTTCCTGTCCTCGATCCAGTCCAGGAGTTCGCACCATCTGGGGGCCGTCAAGGACGTCGGCGCCACGGCCACGGTCAACCTCAGCGAGAACACCGTCCGGATCCTGTTCCGGGCCGCCAGAATGACTCAACCTCACAGTCAGCTGCCTCTTCAGCGTCTTGCCAGGAGGGAATCCCCGCAGCCTCTCCCCCCAGGTCATCTTCTCCTGCTGTTCTGTCAGCGCTCCATGCCCGGTTCATCTCGGCTGTCGCCCCCTCCTCCTCGACGCCTTCCCCGGCTGCCGTGTGTGCCAGGAGTCCTGCTTCAGCGAGCCCCGTCCCTGATCCATCGCGAGCGGCTCCCCCTTGTCCTTCCAGGGGGCCCTCTGTCACCATCCAGCGGGGAAAGGGAGGAGCAACGTTCCCTACAGCAGGCACCATCCTTCCTCCGGGAGACAGGCAAGTACAAGTTCACTCTTCTCCTCATAATTGTGATTTGCCTTGTCTGACTCCTGGGGGTGGAGTTCGGGGTTAGCAGTCCCCCGAGCTCCCACTACCTGCTGTAGCTTCTGTTATTAAACCCGCTGCCTCTGTGCCTCCCTCCACTGAGCGGTCCTCGACGCCAGGCCAACATCGCCGGATGAGGAGGGGGCCTGCGGCTCTGGAGAGCTTGGTTCCAGCCCCGCAGCCACGTCATGGGCGGAGGAGGAGAGCGGACTGCAGCGTGGAGCCTGCGCCAACGACAAAGCGTCCCCGGGTCTCCACAGATGAGCGGTCCGATCCAGCGGGTCGGGGGTCCCCTGCCACCACGCTGTGCGGGTTGTCAGCGTGGACGTCAGTGCCGGAGGGTCCTCAGGCTGCGGAAACCACCATGCCAGCTGCGGAGCCCCATGTAGCTGAGTGGGGGCCGGAAGACGATCTCCTTCTGTCTGAGCCCGGATCGTCGGAGTCCTGGACAGCGACAGAACCCGAGTACAGGTAAGTGCTCATTCTGGAGCACTTTTGCCTGTCTCTCGGAGAGACGAGCCAGGGGCAGCCGTCCGCTGCACCCGAACTCGTCTCGCTGGGCTCTGTCGCTACCAGTGATCCTGATCCCGGTTCTTCTCTTTCTCCTGAGCCCTCTCCCAGGGTCACCAGTGCGGAGCTGGTGCCGATCGCTGTGCCGGAGGTTCCAGGTTCGGGGTTGGAGGTCAGTACTGGAGCTGCGCCGACCCAGTCGGGGTCCATTGCGGGTGCAGCCGTGACCCAATCGGGGTCCATTGCGGGTGCAGCGCCAGTAGGGTTCAAGGTTGGTGAGGGAGCTGCAGATCCCCTGCTACCTGACACTGGACGGGCTCGTCATCATCTTCTCTCCCCTCATCCAAGTCACCGCCCCTGCTCTTCATCGCCGGGGGCCTTTGGGAGCCTTCTAAGCTCGGCCCGGCTCTCCCACGTTTTTCCCCCGCCAGGGAGGCTGCCACGGGTTGTTTTTCCACGGTTCTGGTGGCTGAAGGACGCGGGTCGGCCACCCGAGAAACTGTTTCGCCGGTTCGGCGCCTTGGGTCGGCCACCTGACATTCTGTGTTTGCTGTGGGGCGACTTGGTTCGGCCGCCAGAGAATTGGACTTTCCGGGCCTGGGACTGGGGTAGGCCGCCCGATCACGTACTGATCCTCATATTCCCCTGTTGGCCTTGGAACACAGGGAGACCACCGGAACTGTCCCCATGGGTTTTTGGTCTCTGCCTGTCCCCCTTTTCCTGTATTGTTTGGGTTGAAGGTCATGCGGGGTGATAATCTTGTTCTATGTTCTGCCTGTGTTAATGTGGGTTTTTTTTTCTGTCTTGGTCGTCCTGTGTGTTTTTGTGCCTTTGGTGAATATTGTATTTTCTGTTATCGTGCCCTGTAATTGTTTCATTCGTAGTATGCCTTAATCTTGGTTTTTGCATTTAGGAATATTGTATTTTCTGTTATCGTGCCCTGTAATTGTTTCATTTGTTGTCTGCCTTAATCATGGTTTTTGCATTTGGGAACGTTGTATTTTTTGTTATTGTGCCCTGTGTTCTGTGTGATTCATGTATTTGGGAGTTTTGTCTTTTTTTTTTACCGGTTGTCTCTGTGCTTTGTTTTCATCATGTCTTATGGTGGCTCGTGAGGGCCACCGCATGACAGATATCCTGGCAGGAATGGAAGAAAGACACACACGGAGCTCTTCCTCAACAGCTCTCAGTCTCTCTCTGTTTTTAGTTTTTATCACAGTCAAGCTTGAAAAGCTCAGCTCACACAGATATGTCGTGGAAAGTGGGAGCAATGTTGAAATAGCTTTGTTGGCCAGAATGGGGAACTCCTTGGCAGCAGTCAACCAAAAACTGTCCAAAGGAAGATCAGCAAAATTTAGCTTTAAACCATGATCTTGTTTCAGTTCAGTGAGTTCCTCTTGCTCCTGTAAAGTCATGTCGTGCCCATACTAGGGCCTTCTTCTTGGTCAGAATTTTGTCCAGAGCCTTGTTCGGACTTAGCCTTTCCCCTTGTCAAAAACTTCTCCATCACTGTCACTGTGACCTGTCACATGCAGCTCTAATTCTATTGTCTTTTTACAGGCAATTAGCCATCTGCTGCCATCCAGTGACATAAAAGAGTATTACTCTGACACTGGCCACAGTTACATGGGCAAAATTTCTTCAATCTGATTACAATTCAGATCAGAATTTTACTGTTTACATGGATCCTGAAAAAGCTGGTGGGGGGGAGTTCAGGGAGCTGCGAACCCTGAACTCCTCCTCCAGGAATGTGACAGAGCAAATCATTAAACAGATGTGACAAAACTATGACTTGCCTGCCTCCTGGAGGTTGAGTATCGCCTGCTGTAGTGGATACTGCTTCTTCCTCTCCCCGCCCGGCGATAACGGAGGACCTCGAACTCGAACTCGAACTCACTGGTGAATTGCGTCTCGGGTTGGCGTCACCGTAAACGCCGTTCTGGCAGCAGTGTACTGTCATGCGGTGGCCCTCGCGAGCCACCATAAGACGCCACACAGTCACCAGTGAGTTCAGTGAGTTTTATTTACGGTGAAAAATGACAACACAAGCTGCTGGGCGATGACACATATAAGTCTACACACATCAGGAGGCGTAAGGCTAAACAGCTCTCTTACAGGTCCACAGGAGGAGACGGTCATACACAGACAGGCAAGGTTGGTGGAGTAATGATTACACAGGCTGCTGAGGCAGAGACACACAGAGGTCTACTCACACCGGGAGGCGTAAGGCTAACAGCTCACTTACTAGTCCACGGGAAGTGACGGTCAACCACAGGCAGACGAGGTAGGAAATAGTCCAAAGCATCCGTAGCTCTGACGGAGAGAGACTGACACTGCTGCAGGGATGCGGCCGCTAGCGTGGGTATAAGAAGTCCTCCACTAACAACCGCAAATGCAGAACAGCTGCTCAGGACTTGACAGCTGAGCGGAAGCCTCCCCGAGCACTGTCACAATAAGAGCTCGGAGAGCCAGGATGACAACGCCGCTGTCAAGCCCTGACAGGAATAGCCCGAGCACGATGACAAAGTGCTCGGGTCATGACAATATCAGCTTTGTGTTCATCTAAACAGGCCCAGGGTTCACACTGAGTGAGTATAAATACATTTAGAAACTGTATTGCTAACTATATTTCATTATTTTTACTGTGTTAGGCTATAGAGTGCCATTTTGGTTGGTGGTGTGCCCCAGGATTTTGTCAATGTAAAAAATGTGCCGTGGCTTAAAAAAGGTTGAAAAACACTGAGTTATACATGTCTGCCACCTTGTGAGGTGGAATACTTAGTACAACTGGGGATTTATTATAGTTTATGGCCACGTCACATGACAGTTGCAGAACTGTGACACAGACACTCCACAGCGCTATCTGGCCATGAAACCAAGAACCACAAAGGGTTAAAATCATGATTTGTTCTTGTTCAGTTCCAGTCTTATGTTGAAAGTATTTCATGTCTTATTCTTGTCTAATTTAGGTTGTCCTTATCTTAGTTTCATTCTGTAAGTAATTCCCATTGTGTTCTTGGTTAGTCTAGTCTAACTTTATTCCTGTCTTATTTTAAAATGCATCTTCCTGTTAGTCCTTGCTTATGATTTAGTTTACCTTTTTTTAAAAGTGGCACTTCAGCAAAAATCAAGTTTTCTCTGTTGTTAACATGTCTGTAACATGTTTTTTATGACTTACAAAACATATCCAGAGCAAAATCTGACACAGTCCCAAGTCTGCTTTTTTGCTGGGAATTTCCAGTTAAGCTCCACCCCCCACCCCTCACCCTCCCAACCAGGCAACTTTGGACAGAGTGTTTCTAGCTACATAAGCATTCCTGCTTAGGCTGATTAGTTATAACAATAATCAATCAGGCTAAGCACTGGGCATGGCTACAGACCTCAGTTCACTACCTCGGGGAAGAGGGAGGAGCCAAGAAGCAAGCAGTATTGAGGCAGAGAGAAAGCGGATGTGAGGCAGAGACAGTGTTGCCAGATATACAATAATTATCATATTTATATGATAGTTTTAGGGCCTATACAATATACAATCAATACTTTTTAATAAGGCCAAATATATGATCATTTTGGCATTTTCATGACCCCCCCACAAAACAAACAAAAAAAAATGGCATTTTGATTTATGTGAACACCCACACATCACCAGAAACTGATGCCTGCTCATTCCCGATCAATTCATACCTGGCTGGTTCTGTCTCACTGCCAGTCACATCAGCAGTGCTCAGTTCATGTTTGTTTGTGCAGCTGTACTGGCACAGCAACAAATTTAAAAAAGTGAACATGAGTTTGTACTCATGTTCGTACTAAAAGAAAAGAGTCCGGCAGCACAGACACTGGTAAGAAAACAAACCAACCCTGCCGGGCACAGCAGCTTTATTGCCCTGCCTTGGCGTTATACCGTACATTTAAGGGATGGCTTCATCCTGTTGCTGGAAACAAGGCTAGGGCATTTTGCCACTGCTGCAACATTCAGTTGGTGTCAGACATTGCAGTTCTGAAAAAATCATGCCAAAGAAAATAAACACACATAAGATGTGTAATCTCTGGCTCCACATCAAACCTCCATTGCCCACTGTTTGTAACAAATGTGTTTATTCCTTAGGTTATTGCGGTTCCATTTACATAAAATAGCTTTGTTTTTGAATGCACTGTCCTGTGATTTTTCAAGTTGTTTTTTTTTAGTACATACAATAGTTTGGGTCAAAATATGATAATTTTAAAGCAACAGTACGATATTTCTTCATTTCCTATCTGGCAACACTGGGCAGAGAAGAGGGAAAGATGGGAGGGGGAGACCCAGCTTGAATGGGGCCTTCAGTGAGCTGGCGACATAATGAGCTGAGTCTTTTTATCACAGGGTTTATTCCGTTTAATGTAGCACTAGCCACCATTCACCTTGTGAGATGTGGGTGGCCCTATTCGCAGATCTGGCATTTGAAGGAGGAGAAAAAGTGAAAAGATTTTGACACAAAATTGCAAGACAATGAAAGGGTTATTTTGTAGAAAAAAGGGCATAAGATACCATTTTATCAAATCAAAAATCAAATCAACCTTTATTGTCATATTGCTGTACATACAACTGTAGTGCAGGCAAGATGAAATTAAGTTTCTCTCGGCATCCATATGAGTAAAAAGAACATAATTTAAGACACACTCACACACACCCTCACCCCCCACCCCAACACAGCCATTCACACATCCCTGAGGCATACTTGAAAACTAACTAGAACTATAATATACAAATAATATACATAATGTCCATAAGGTGCAGTAGTATGTATGAAAGATTCCGGATCAGTGGATAACAGGTTCAACTGCTGGTCAGTCTCACTAAATCTGTGAATTTTAGCAATTTCCACTGAAGGTAAGCAATCTAGACATTCTCAGACAATATTTGAGACATATTTTGATCTCCAATAGAAAGTGTCTGTAGATTTTCATATAGGGAATGGGCGCGTGACGTCACCCGACAGAAAAACTGGAAGGAAGTGTGGGAAAGCCGAAATGTCTCTCTTCGTTTAGTCAATGTTGCTTCAGTCTGTTTATTATTCATCCACATATTGTTAGAATGGGGAGGTTTTGCTGTTTTATTAAATTTAGCAACCGCTCTCACGATTAGCATGGGAAAAAGCTTAATAACGGTGTACGCTTTTTTAAATTCCCAACTTGGAAAAAAAGTGGACAGAATCGGGTCTCTGAGCTAACACAGAGGCGTCGGGTGGAATGGATTGTGGCGGTCAGAAGGAAAGCCATTGTTTTTTTTCTGCTGTGGGCGGCTCTTTTCTGTTCACTTTCTATGTCATCCAGCATTTGCTGTACTCGGTGCGCTCAGCGCAAAAACACCCAGCAGTCAGCGCTGTGTTCATGGTGCTGAAAGCTGAAAAAAGTTCAACTTTCCAAGTGCTGCAGCGCTCATCAGCTGCACACCTCTTCAAGTAGATGTGTCTATGTGCTGCGGCAGCGTTCTGCAGAGACCCCTTACTCCACCTCTTTCTCACCAGCCGATCACAATCTTCTTCTTCGTCTTTTAGATTTGATTGGCAGTTGGCAACGAGCTTACAGGTGCATTACCGCCACATACTTCTTTATATCGACTGGCGCCTAGCAGCTGCCCCGGCCTTGGATGCGCTCTGCAGAGCGTGCCCAAATGCCAAGTCACGTTTCGTTACCTTGTATTCATACATGTGTAATGACAATAAAGTTGAATCTCATCTCATCTCATCTCATCTCATCAACTGTTCAGCATCCTAACAGCTTGTGGAAGGAAGCTGTTAATCAGTCTGGTGGTTCTGCCTCTGATGCTCCGGAATCGTTTGCCAGATGGCAGAAGTTCAAAGTGTTTATGCAGAGGGTGAGAGTGGTCCTTGACAATGTTCAGTGCCCTGCTCCTACAACGGTTCTGAAAAAGTTCTTGGACAGAGGGGAGGGAAACTCCAATTACCCTCTCAGCTCCCGTAACTATCCTCTGCAGGGCTTTTTTGTCTGACATACTGCAGCTGGAGTACCATGTTGCAATGCAGTACGTCAGAGCACTCTCCACCACACCTCTGTAGAAGGTCCTGAGGATGCAGATGGGGAGAGAGGCCTGTCTGAGTTTCCTCAAGAAGTGCAGTCTCTGCTGGGCCCGCTTCCCGATCCCCAAGGAATTCTTGCTCCAGGTCAGGTCCTGCGAGATCTGCATTCCGATGAACTTGATGTTCTCCACTCTGTCCACCAAACGGCCGCTGATGCTGAGTGGGACGTGTTCAGGCTGTGACCGCCGGAAGTTGATAATCATCTCCTTCGTTTTGTCCACGTTGAGCACCAGATTGTTCTCCCTGCACCAGCCCTCCAGGTCTCTAACTTCTTCCCTGTACATTGATTCCTCATCCCTCTGAATAAGTCCCACCACTGTGGTGTTGTCTGCAAACTTAATAATCTGGTTCCCCTCGTGTCTGGATACACAGTCATATGTTAGAAGTGTAAACTACAGTGGACTGAGTACGCAGCCTTGAGGGGATCCGGTGCGCAGCGTGATAGAGTTGGAGATGTTATTTCCAACACGGACAGACTGAGGTCTCTCAGTCAGGAAATCCAGGATCCAGAGACATGTGGCGGTGTTCAGACCGAGAAGGAGTAATTTCTCCATCAGTCTCTGGGGAATAATGGTGTTGAATGCTGAACTGAAATCAATGTACAGGAGTCTGGCATAGGTGTCTTTCTGATCCAGGTGGGTGATGACAGAGTGCAGGGTGGTGACTATAGCATCCTCCGTGGAGCGGTTTGAACGATATGCAAACTGGAGCAGGTCATGTGATGCAGGGAGGCGGGCTGTGATGTGTGGTTTGACAAGCCGTTCAAAACACTTCATCAAAATTGGTGTCAGTGCAACAGGACGATAGTCATTCAGACAGGACACAACTGGTTTCTTTGCCACCGGTACTATGGTAGAGGTCTTAAAGCATCTGGGAACGATGGCCTGACTCAGGGAGATGTTATAAATGTCAGTCAGGACATCCGCCAACTCGCTCGCGCCGTCTCGGAGCACACGTCCCGGGATGTTGTCCGGACTTGCAGCTTTATGTGGGTTAACCCTGATTAGGGTCCTCCATGTGTCCGCTGCGTTGATGATGATAGCTGGCCCAAGTCACAGCCGAGCGCTGCAATTCTTGCAGCGTGCAGTACCTTGATGTTTAATAAGGTCTCACGGTTGTAAGTTTTACAGAATGTACGTTTGGGATGATCAAAACACTCAAAACTCTCACACTCACTGATGTCTAGAGGGGCCGCAGTGTCCATGCGCGCCGCCATCTGGACCACAAAACTACAACTCCCATGAGTATCCGTGCCACACATTTACCCGGAACATTTTTACTGTATGCGCCAGTGACAAGATGGTGTGAGTGCCATCGCGCCGCCATCTTCCTAAATAATTAGGAATAATTATATGATGTAGATTTGTTTTTATAGGGGATTTATGTATATCCACTGGAGTGCATCTTTAAAGTCTGATAAATTCCCCTAGCTGTATTTTCCTCTCTGGTTTAATTATATTTTCTTTAGTTACATTTATTCCTGGCGTTATTTAGTTATGGTTTAGATCCTGTTTCCTGGCGTTTTTTCTCCTTCCATCTTTCTGTTCCTGCTGGGTGGTTTGGTCTGTTTGTCTCCCTGTCTTAATTGTTAGTGTCTCTCCCCTCACTTGCCCAATTGCTCTCAGCTCTTTCCCATCCCTTGATTGTCTCCTACCTTTAAATGTGATCTCTTGTCTACCCTCTGATGTGGTATTATGAATTGTAGATCTGATCCCCGTGCTTCCAGTGTTCCCTCATGGTATTATCGTGGTGTGAGAGCTCTCTGTTTTTCCAGCTCTTTAATGTATTTCTCCGAAGTTTATGTTGGTTAATTTAGTGTAGTATTCTCTGGTCCATGAGCCGTGCCTTGTTTTCATTTTTAAATACATCCTGTGAACCTGCATCCAGCCTGCATTTTGGGTCCTCTCCCCTTTGCCTGCTCCATGCTCAGATCCTTGACAGTTGTTCAAAGTGACCGATTGTGATGAAATAGCAATACCGGATTTGGTAGCAGGCTCAGTAAAGACAAAAGATGAACATTGTCTGTGTTGAGCTTTATAGAAGTTAGAGATTGGTGTACAAGTCTGAGTCACCTCAGTAATAATGCATTAACAGCTCCTAAGTGTTGTGTTAGGGCCCCTAGAAAGCTAGAAATAGCCAGATAAATGGCCCTGATGTCAACAATATGACAGCTGTACTACATACAGTATTTATTATACTGTATGTTGTGGTTTAAAATGTTCATTGAAACTGATTACATATTCTGTCAAATGTCACAGTTGAAGAAAGACATTTTCGAATAAAGCCAGCCTTGCTGTTATCTTTTCACACTATAATAATGTGCTCCTTAGACTGCAAAAATACCCATGTGCCAGGCAGAGATATTCACTCTTTTACCTGCTCCTCCCTCAGACTGCTGATGCGAGGCTGTGAGCTGACTGCTTATGTGTTTGTGTGGGACCATTACCGCCTGGTGGAGCTGCCCTGGGACTCAGCCTGGACCTGGTGGTTCACCTTCTTGGGAGTTGACCTTGGCTACTACTGGGTCCACCGCTTTGCACACGGTACCAACAAAACACTCACACCATCTTGTCACTGGCGCATACAGTAAAAATGTTCCGGGTAAATGTGTGCACGGACACTCATGGGAGTTGTAGTTTTGTGGTCTCATGTCAGCAGTGGGTCTGTTACAGGGAAGTGCAACCTACTGCTATTGAGCTATAGAGAACCTTTTACAATTCTTTTGTCTGTAAGTAGTGGCTCCGTCAAAATGCAAAAAAAGTAATAAATACATTTCAGAGAAATCAAATTGACTTTAAAAGTCTCTGATATGCGTGGAAAAAATCTTTGATTTGTATGGAGAGGTGGAAAATTATTAGAAATAGTGATTTGTGGCATTGTGCAGTTGTCTGTTGTACCTCTGGTCTTGGTTATGTTGTTGTTTGAGATGACTAACAATCAGAATATCAGACATGACAAAGTTGCTAGTAGGAGTGGCTGAACTACAGGAAACTCTGCCACCTCCAGCTCTGCCTCCTGTATTCTTGTCAGTGCCACTGTCTCCAAACCATACATCATAGCAAGTCTCACTAATGTCTTGTAAATCTTTCTTTTCACTCTAGCTGCTATCCTGCTGTCAGAAATTCATAACTTTTCAAACTGAAACGCATTCTTTGTAAAATATGTCAAGTTTTAGGATGTTTTCACACCTTAAAGTCCACACCAAGGTCCAGACCAAGGTTCATATTTTTGTTACAGTGTCTATATTTGGTCCAATTAGATTTGGTTTCACACTGCTTCTTTTCCAAGCGAACTAAAAACTTTGTGATGTACCTATATGTCTTGTCTTGTCATGACAACATCTGTGTTGTTAGCACAGACCAATAGTTAACAAACATGCTACTCACTCTCCAAGGTGTTTTCTGCAGGTCTGGATACATCATAACCACACTTTAAGTTAAAAGTGGGTAAGACTCCATCATATTAGTCAGTGAGCTAGTTTCATGAGGCTAGAATATCATCCATCCATGCATTCATTCATCCATCTTCTATGGCTTATCCAGTAGTCCAGGGCGCGGAGTCAGTGTAGTATAGGGATACTACAAGGGGTTAACTGGCATCGGCGGGATAAAGCAGCCATACGGTGACGTCATCACACTGAACCGTATAGAAGGGGAGTCGCCATCTTACGGCCTCTTTCCCGGCTGGCTCAGTATACAGCAGACCTGTACTGTATATCATTTAACTTCATGTAATAGCGTTCGTGTTCCAAAGCAGCACCACTCTCTGTGAGTCTCTCCGGGTTTCCAGACACAACAGTCAGCAGTCCCAACAGAGTAGCCCAGACAGCCACCTGGCTCACACAGCACCGCTAACGGTCATATTTCTTCTTTCCGAGTGATACCAAGGCTCATTTTCCCTCCTTTAATCTGTATTAACTTCCTGTGTTTGGTCCAAAAGTCCGACCCTTTCTGAAAATTGCTTTTACACTTTAACCCATAAGAACCCAGACCCCCATAATTTTCCTTGAGTGAGAAAGGGTCTGGGTTCTTATGGGCTAAAGCAGGGTTTAGTTTGATCCTGACTGACACCACCACTTTTTCCATACCAAAATTTTGGCTCGTTGGTCCAGACCGGTTCAGGGAAATTTTACACACCTAAAATTTTGGTCCGGACCAAAGGGGTCAAGTGTGAAATTAGCCTTTTAAAAAGCTAATTTTTTTTTTTCCACAATATCTTTATTGAACCTTTTTTTTTTTTTTAACAAACATGATACAAACAATCAAACACTAACACTAAAGTACTACAAAAAAAAAAAAAAATGCACTAAAAACACCAACAACCACCAACAAAATCAAATCTTCAACAATGCTCCTCTGTTTAGTCTAGACAATCCAATACATAAGTATACATATTATGTTCACCAGTTTGGAATTTACTAGGTCCACACACATCATTCACCTTCTTCTTCAAGAGTTATGTTTAAATTTTTTACATAATCAATAAAAGGTCTCCATATATTCTCAAACACAATTTCCTTTGATTTTAGTATATATGTTATTCTTTCTAATGGAAGGTTTGTTAACATCTGTCTTAACCACTGAGTCACATCTGGTCTATGAGTCTTTTTCCATAATAGTGCAATACATTTTTTGGCATTAAGCAAACTGAGGTCTATGAATGTTCTTTCACTTTTATTAAAATTATGCTTTTCTGGGTACAGACCCAACAAAAACAGTTTAGGATTCAATATGATTTGTTTTGAGATTATTTTTTCAATTGTTACCCTCACCTCTTCCCAAAACATTCTTATTAATCTACATTCCCATAAACAATGAAATAGGGTTCCTTTACTTTCCATGCATTTTGTGCATGTATCTGGTATATTTTTGTTATATCTATTTAACTCCTCCGGTGTAACATACATCCGCATTAACCATTTGAAATGTATCAATTTAAGGCGTGCATTTATTGATTTGGTTTGAGCTTCTGTACAAGCCAATTCCCATTGTTCCTCTGAAATTTCAATTTGCAGATCTTCTTTCCAGTAGTTTAATCTTTTCAGTGAATTTTCACTTGAAGATAGTGTCAATGAGTTATAAAACTCTGAAATAATACCCTTTCTTTTACTATCTTTCATCATCATTTTTTCCAAGGATGAATAAATAGGTCGAGTGAGAGCTTTATTTTGATTTGATCGAATAAAGTTTCTAAGTTGAAGATATTTAAAAAAATGTGTTCTATTGAGATTAAATTTGATCCTCAGCTCTTCAAAAGACATTATGTTGTCTGCACATGGCAAATATAAATCCTGAATCTTTTGTATCCCTTTTAAATTCCATACTTTAAATACAGCGTCCGCTCTCCCTGGTTTAAAATATTGATTACCCCATATTGGACTAAATTGTGACAATAACTGTGGTTCTTTTAAATAGTTTTTAGCTTCACACCATATTTTGATCATATGCTTTACAAATGGATTTTTAACTTGTTTTTGTAATTTTTTTGCCGAATCTGAGTATATGAATATGGGAAGAGGTAAAGGTAAATTGTATGATTCCATTTCAGTCCAGTGAGGGAGATCATTTGATGAAAAATAATATGTCATAGACCTCAGTTGTGCCGACCAATAATACAACATAAAATTTGGACATTTCAGACCTCCACGATCAAATGGTAAATATAATAAAGACAAACGTAATCTAGCCCTCCTGTTGTTCCATATAAATTCCACTAACTTTTTTTTTATTCTTGAGAATAGATCTAAAGGTGGTGATAAGGGAATGTATTGAAATAAATAAAGTATTTTAGGTAAAATATTACTTTTAAGTATATTGATTCTCCCGATCATCGACATTGGTAGTGACATCCATCTCTGAGTTAACTCACTGATATCTGACATTAAGGCTTCATAGTTGACACTGGCGACTGATTCTAGCTTAGGCATAATTTGGATTCCTAAATATTTAAACTGATTTACAACATTGAATTGATTTACCTCAGGGGCTGGGTGATTTCTCTGGGTCTCATTTAGCATTAATATTGAAGATTTAGTTTTATTTATTTTATATCCTGATATTTCCCCAAAATTCTTTATTAAATTCAACAAGGTTGGAATTGATTTTTTTAGATTCGACATAAACAAAATTATATCATCGGCGTACAGGGAGATTTTATGTTCTGTTGGTCCAACTTTAATTCCATATATTTGTGAATGTAAACGTATCGCTATCGCTAAAGGTTCAATTGCCATAGTAAACAGTAAAGGTGAAAGTGGACAGCCTTGTCGACATCCTCTATTGATTTTTATTGGTTTTGAAATATTGTTATTTGTTAGGATTTCTGCTGTAGCATTATTGTATATTATTTGAACCCATTTTATGAAATTATTTCCAAGTCCAAACCTTTGTAGGACTTCAAAAAGAAAGGGCCATTCAACTCTATCAAAGGCCTTTTCGGCGTCCAATGATAGGAGAGCTGTATCCGGTGCTTCTTTATTAAAATAAATAATATTAAATAGTCTTCTTACATTATGGAAGCCTTGTCTACCCTTTATAAAGCCATTCTGATCTCGATTAATAATATTTGGTAAAATTTCTTGTATTCGTCTTGCTAAAATTTTACAGATTATCTTAAGGTCGGCGTTTAATAGGCTTATTGGTCTCATATTTTCACATTTATTAGAGGGCTTACCTGGTTTTGGCAGCAGTATAATTAAGGCATTATTTATGTATGATGGTAAATTATTATTTTGAAATGCTTCTAAAACCATTTCCAAAAAAGGTTTTATTAATTTATTCTTAAATTTTTTATAAAGGTCAACTGGAAGACCATCTGGTCCTGCACTTTTTCCTGATTTCATATTATCAATGGCTAGCCCAACTTCTTCTTGACTAATTTTAGACTCCAATATCTCCCTGTTTTCATTTGGAATACACGGTATAGATAGTTCGTTCAAAAACCCATTTAGTTTTGTTAAATCAGGTTCATTTTTGGTATCATATAATTTTTCATAGTAATCTCTAAAGGCTCTATTAATTTCTAAAGGATCTATAACTACCTGTCCGTTACTTATAATACTGGTAATTGGTGTTTTAATTTCCAATTGTTTAATCTGCCATGCTAATAATTTTCCTGATTTTTCACCTTGTTCATAAAAAGATTGTTTCAATCTTAGAAGACTCGAGGCAGCTCTATTCGCTGATTTTTTGTCGTATTCAGCTCTCAAAATCAGTAATTCATTCTCCAACCTTGGGTCACTTCCTGCATACACTTTTTCCTGAAGATTTTTTATTTTATGTTCCAATTTAGCTCTCTCCTCTCGAGTCTTCTTAGATTTTGATCCTGTATAACTAATAATATGTCCCCTAATAAAAGCTTTGAAAGCCTCCCACTTTACACATGCTGATGTTTGTGTAGTATTGATGTCAAAGAACTCGTCTATCTGTTTTTCTATATACTTGACAAATTCCTCATCCTGAAGCCATTTATGCTGAAATTGCCATCTACCTGATTCCTTTGTCAATTTTTTATCTACATATATTAGACAACAGGGTGCATGATCAGAGATCACGATGTTATCATAAAAGCAGTTTTGAATCTTGGACCTTAATTCTGTGGAAATCAAAAAATAATCAATACGTGAGAATGTCTTGTAGGTACTGGAATAACAAGAATAGGCTTTAACTTGTGGTTTCATTTCTCTCCATATATCTAACAATCTCAATTCTTTCATAAAATGATTAATAGTCATCCTACATCCAATGTGCGTACAATCCAGTCCTGTTGATCTATCCACACCTGGATTCAATGTACAATTAAAATCCCCTGCTATTATATGTTGCCCTGTAAGTGATGATAAGATGAGAAATAAATTAGCAAAGAACTTCTGATCATCTATATTGGGACCATATAAGTTCACAAGATTTATATTTTCTAATAGCAAAGAACCTTGAATGATTACATATCTTCCAAATTTGTCTCCAATTACATTTTTCACTTGAAAAGGAACTGATTTATGTATGAGAGTCATAACTCCCCTGGCTCGGGATGAAAATGAAGAGGTGAATACACTTCCCTGCCATCTACTCCTAATTCTTTTAACATCCTCCTCTATCAGATGAGTTTCTTGTAAAAACACAATTCTTGAACCCATGTCCTTTATTTTATTCATAACTTGTTTAAGTTTTTTTAAATTTTGTAGACCTCTGCAATTCCATGAAGTTAAATTAAGATTAACACTTTGGTCCATGATCAATAGAGAGTTTGGGATTACCTTGCAGTGTAAACATGCTCATACAGAGAAGCAAAAACATGAGTGGTTGAACATTCATCCTACAAACTACACACAAACAAATTTCCCCATCCCACACTTGTGGCAAACCCCCCAAAATCAAAAGAAAAATTCTGTCTCCCGATATAGCCATCGACCGTTCCACACCCACGGGGAACAGCCTAAGCCACTCCTTCTTCATCCTCCCAATCACCCTAACTCTACTGCTTTTAATGACGTAACATTAACTCTCCTCTGTAGTTTTCCAACTTAACTCCAAAATTTTTAACAACTTTGTACATCATAGTTTTTTTTTTGTTTGTTTGTTTTGTTTTTGTTTTGTTTTTTTAATATATAATACAATCTATATTTTGTAAACTTACTATTTACTTCAAGTCAGTCAGATGCCTATGCAAATGCTTAATTATTCTACCTTATATTTTGTTCATGCTTAGCTCCCACCAGTCTCTTCTTCTTCTTTGATCTTCTTGATGAACTCCTGCGCCTCCTCTGGGGTCTTGAAGATGTGGGTTCTGCCCTCATACGTGGTCAGCAGTCTCGCAGGATAGATTACACCATGACGAATCCCAAGGTTGCGCAGCTCCTTACGTACGGGATCAAACTGCTTCCTCAATTGCTGGATTCCTGTGGCCAAATCTGGGTAGAACCGCACCTGCTGGTCCTGGTGTTTAATCTCTCCTTTAGCACGTGCAGCGTTGAAGATCTTCATCCTGTCTCTGTTGCTAAGAAACTTCATAATTAAGGTCCTCGGCGGTCCCTTATCTCTCCGTGGGCCAATACGATGTGCTTTTTCCAGAACCACTGCTGATTGCAACTCCTCGCTGCCCAGCACCTCCGGAATCCACTTTTCCAGAAAGGAACATACGTCCCGACCTTCTGATTCCTCTGGAAGACCCACCAGCCTCAAATTATTCTGTCTCGACCGAGATTCCAAATCCAAAATATTATCTTCCAGAGATTTATTTTTTTTTTCCAAAGTGCGCACCTTTAATTGAAGACGGGTGACGTCATCTTCAGCACTAGCGAGACGGAGCTCCATCTGCGCCGTTCGTTCTACACAGTCACCCAATTCTTTTCTTATTCCTTCCAACGCTGTCATAATCCCATCAAATCTAGAGGAAAAGTCCGCTCTCATTGAACTCATGGCTGCCATCAGCGCATCTGCGCCATTCCCCGCAGAAATCGCAGCGTTGCCAGCCTCCTCCGCCATATATGGAGTTTTGTTTGCTGCGTCACAGACCTGAAAGTCCGTTAATTTGGACTGTTTCGGCGGCTCGCTTTTTCCTTTTCCTGGTTTTCCAGCCTTAGGCTTCGCCGACATATCCTCGCCCAAATGCTGGGATACGTTCTGTCCCAAATGAGAGAGTTATTTGCCGATTTTTTTTTTCCAGGAGCAGAGCAGAGCGAGACACGTCCGTCCTACGTGGCAGCCATAACCGGAAGTGAAAAAGCTAATTTTTAACATAGAAGTTACAAATTAATGTTAGGGTGCTTGTCACGGTTGGCATTGGCTTTGACCTCAAAGGGTTAGTTCAGAAAAGCTCCAAGAATGTGCGTGCGCTGGCAGTTGCGGGTCTCATGATGGTTTGTTGGAAGTTTTTAACACATCCAACAGCACTGCTAGATGTTAGCTTCCAAAGTGGATATACAGTAAACCTTTGTAATTCACTCCTTTTGATGATGCCTGTGGCTGACTTTGTGGTTACTATGGATTCAACTGACCACCACTGTTTGATAAACTGACAATTTTCAAATGATGCATTTAGCACAGTCTTGTTCTCCACTGAACAAAGGGTGTCAAAAATAATGTGTTTATTTCAAGCAGCCATGTTTACATCACAGCACTGGCATATTGTATGTGCTTTACAACTCATGCTTCAAAAATAATGTAGAAGTTTCCACTGTTGGGTTTGTTCTTTCATTGTATGGAAGGACTACTTTGCCAATATAATTCCACTCTCCTCCAGCATCGTACTGTTATTCACGTTGCCCTCTGGTAGAACTAACAAAGACTACAAAGTTAGCTGTTGATAAATGGCTGTAAAATGTTGATTTAGTTGCCATCCCTGTGGGGGATGGCAACTAAATCAAAACTCTTGAAGATAGGATGGACATTGTAGTTTTCCTGGATGTTGCAGAGGAAGCAATTATTTTTGAGTTACATCCAGCTGTTTTAGAGCCGTGCAGATGTGAGAGGCCTCGGTCTCCTGAGGGCTCTGGTCTTAACCCGTAGCTGTCACAGTGGCGGGCTTTATATAGTCATGTCTCTGAAGTAGCCCTGTCTTGCAGCATGACTATAAAAAACACAGATTTAAAAAAAAAAAAAAATCTCTGGATGCCGTATTTTGCACAATAGTGGCTCAAAATCTGTCAAGTTGCCTCTTTCCATGTGTGCTGGCTCACTGATGCCTGCGCCATATGCCTGTGCGACACCGGAACAGCAGTATTTATTTGTGGTCTGCACTCATGTTTATTTGTGTCAGAGGCACATCAAACTGCCCGCCGTCTAGTCCTCACAGTTTGGGATGAAAGTCTACTTCTGCTGTATTGATGTTGAAATCTGGCTAAACAGGAGCTGTGTATTTAACCCGTCAGCACCAGTTGCCAAGAATTGTTATTGGGGTGATTGAGAACATTGCCTCAGGGTCCTATGGATATTTATACATTAACGTTAACTTTTTTCTATGCATATGGAAATATTTTATGTATTTTATCTAATGACAGAGAGCATGTTAGATGTCATTAGTGTCATAGTGGTGTTTGTGAATGTGTCTGTCTTGTGCTATGCACTTTTTAAAACACAGTACTTGATAGTTAATTCTGTTGGCTCTGGATCCTCCTTCAGACTAGTGCTCTAATTGGATTTTCAAGTATTTTTCTGCTCGAATTATGGTTAAACACTATTAACTGACTATGCACTTGTTGAGAGTAGGGAGCAGGTGGGAGAGAACTTGGAGAGGTGGGGGTATGCACTGGGAAGAAGCGGAATGAAAGTCAGTAGAAGCAAGATAGAATACATGTGTGTGAATGAGAGGAGGCAGGTGTGATGGTGAAGATGCAAGAAGAGCAAACAATCTAACTGGCAACCACACTACTCACCCAAAGTCACAAGACCAATGGACTCTAGAAAAAGTTTGTATACAACCAATGACTGGTGGACAGTGGCAAATTTCAATAAATCTGTCTGCACACTTAGTGGAAAAATCATTTTATTCAACACTGCTCATCCATTGCTGCTCTTGTATGCTCTGATAAAGAACTCATAGACCAAAAGACTAGTAAATGTGAATTTTGACACTAAGTGTGTTGATTTCCTTATTTATGCTTTAACTTTATTGATTATCCAACACCTTACAATGTTTTGAGTTGCGTGAGTAGCACTTTTCTTCTATATTGAACCTATGTCTGAAATGGCAGTAAAGCTACTCTAAAATATGCCTGTTTCAGTTTCAGTTTAACAGTTTATTCACACACACACATCACACATTATCAACAGCATGAATGAGTTACAATATGAATTATCAGCAGCATGAGTAGCAGTGTACAGTATGCTTTTTTTCACATTGATTTGTAGTGTGAACGGGTCATCCCAAATGAGCTATTTAAAGCTTTTAGTAGGGAGCCCATTTCGACAATAAAATGATGATGGAAATCAGTCTGATGTCTTTGTGTACAGGAACAAACAAACATATAATAGACATATAGCGCATAATCCCAGCATTTGTTTCCATTGAATTAGTAGGTGAGTTCTAGTCAAGTTATTAAGTACTATTGGAGTGATATCAACATATAAAACAAAATTACAATGGCGTACCAACTCATCAGTAAGCAAGCTTTGTGTAACAAATAGCAGATTAATTTTATAATGATAGGAGTTGCATTTTTATTTTTTTCTTGAAGATGGAGATGGATTCTCATCAAGCTCGTTCCAAATCTGTGGTCCTCTGCACACAGTACTAAACCTGGTGGATTTTAGTCTTTGTTTTTCCCAGTAATTTGTTTTTTTTTATCTCTAGTGGTATAGATGTGTATAGGAAGGAAGGTTGGAATGAGTTCACATAATTTATAGGTGAGTTTGTGGACGACCTGATACATCATACAGGCATTCTGGAAGTAATTATGCTCAGCAAGTCTTAGAAGATTATAACAATGGAAAAGATGACTAGTAGGAGAATTATATTCAGACCATGATAAGGCACATATGGCTTTCTTTTGGAGAATTTCTAGCTTTTTTAGGTGAGTTGGAAATGTGTTACACCATATGGATATTGCAGTAATGTAAGTGAGGCTCAAATAGTTTTATATAGAGTGAAAAGTGCTGAAAGTGGTAGAAAATGTCTCACTTTAAAAAGCAAAGCATCATATTTGGCCAGTTTCTTGGTTAAATCTTTGATGTGACATTTGAAATTAAGCCCTTGACGCCTGTTGTCGCGAATTTGCATCAAACCGCTTCCGCTCCAAATGCAACCAAAATACCGTCTGTATTCCTCCACTTCCGGCTGGAGCACTTCCAACCCATACCTAGGAACCTTTTGCAACCATTAGTTTCTCGTAGGAACGGTCAGAGACGGAGCACCATCCATTTCCTGATTGCTAGGGTTAGGGTTAGGGTTATAGTTTGGCAGTCATGAGAGTTGAAAATACTGAAAATAACTTTGTTGCATAAATAAAAGACTCTTCATACTTGAGATGGGAACAGGTGCTTTTTTACCCTTTTTTTACCAAGATGCCTGTTGTCGCTAATTTGCATCATACCTAAAATTATATCTATTTTATGTGCTATAGTCAAATTAACTTTCTCAACTTAATTTAGCATCTACTTGAAAGCAAAAACACAAGTGAAATTTTTTTTTCATAATTGGAAATAAATTCAGGTGTTAAGGGGTTAAGAAATTTGTCATTGAGGACCCCCAAGAATTTTATAGAGCTAATTCTTGTAATATTCTGTCCATTAATTTGGGGGCAAAATTCCTTGGTATTTGGCTTTTTATTGGAATGGAATACAATATCATTAGTTTTACTGATATTAAGAGAAAGTTTTTTACACTGAAACCAGGGGTCTATTTTCAATAGTTCAGTATTTATTATCTGTTCAAGTTCATTTGGATTCTGGTGAGCAAAAAATAAATTAGTGTCATCAGCAAACAGTACTTTATGTCAGTGTTTTTCAACCTTTTTCGAGCCAAGGCACATTTCTTTCATTGAAAAAATCCCGCGGCACACCACCAGCTGAAAATGTGAAAAAAAGCTTATATTTATAAGTGTTATATTGTTAATATAAGCGTTTTTTTTAACATTGAAGAATGACGTTATATTATAACGTCTTGAATAGGAATCAAACACAAAGAAAAAGGTATTTTATAATCTTTCATATTTATACTCACTCAGTGTGAAACCTGGGCCTGTTTGGATGAACACAGAGCTGATATCCTGGCAGGAATCGATGAAAGACACACACGAACCTCTTCCTCCACAGCTCTCAGTCTTTCTCTGTTTTTAGTTTTTACAGTAGTCAGGCTTGAAAAGCTCACCTCACACAGATATGTTGTGGAAAATGGGAGCAATGTCAAAATAGCTTTATTGGCCAGCATGGGGAACTCCTTGGCAGCTGCCAGCCAAAAACTGTCCAAAGGTAGATCAGCAAAGCTTAGCTTGAGACCACGATCTTGTCTCAGTTCAGTTAGTTCCTCCTGCTCCTGTAAAGTCATGTCCTTTCCAACAGCTGATGCTGAGCTGAATGGGTCCCTAACCCAGTCAAGGCACTCCGTGGAGGCTGAAGAGAAATAAAATGACATCTTCTCCTCAAGAGTTTTCAAATGTTTAACTATTATCTCACACAGTGCAGCAGTATTAACATCTTGCCATTTATTGGTGAGTGGGAACATTTCAAGATTGCCACTTTCCACATGTTGCTGCCAGAGTTGCACCTTTGAATGGAATCCATTTATTTTATCTGTACTTGTAAGCAGGTTTTCATTTCGGCCTTGCATTCGTGTGTTCAGTTCATTCAGATGATGAAAAATATCTGCCAGGTATGCCAGCCTTGCACACCACTCATCACTTGCAAGTAGCTTTGCATAATCGGACCCCTCATTTGTCAGAAACACTTTAAGTTCCTCTCGCAGCTCATACACACGGGCCAGCACCTTGCCGCGCGACAACCATCGGACCTCCGTATGAAACAGCAAGGCTTTATGCTCCGCTCCCATTTCCTCACACAAAGCCGCAAATATGCGACTTTTCACAGGTCGTGACTTCACAAAGTTTACCATGCGCACTACATCATCCAACACAGGAACGAGGTCTGCTGGTAAAGTCTTGGCTACGAGGGCTTCGCGGTGTAAAAAACAGTGCGTAATGATCACATCTGGGTTTTTTTCCTTCACTCTGCTTACAAAGCCTTTGGTCCGCCCGACCATGGCTGCAGCTCCATCAGTGCAGACACTCGTGCAGTTTTCCCACTTAAGTCCTCCTTTCTCCAGATATTCTGATGTGACCCGAAAAATTTCCTCTCCTGTTGTTTTTCCTGGCAAAGCCTTGCAAAATAGAAAGTTTTCTCTGATTGTGTCTCCATCCACAAAACGCACATTGGCCAAGAGTTGAGCATGCCCACTTGTATCAGTAGACTCATCAAGTTGCAACGCAAATTTATTACTGATACGGATCTTGTCCAAAACCACACTTTCGATGTCTGCAGACATCTCATCAATACGTCTGGAAATTGTGTTATCTGAGAGAGGGACTTTGGCTATTTCTTTAGCCGCTTCAGGTCCGAGCATCTCATTTACAATGGCTTTGCAGGCGGGAAGTATTAATTGCTCTGCCACAGTGTGGGGCTTTTTTGATTTAGCCACAAGTTCAGCGACGTGGTAGCCAGCTTTAAGGGCTTTCTCGTTTACCTTTGCGGTTTTTCTCATGAAAGTTGCTTGTTTCTCCGTGTATTCACGCAGGCGAACAAAATACTCCACATTTTTGTTTTGAAGTGAAGGGTGTTTCGTTTGGAGATGGCGTTTAAGCTTACTTGGGACCATAGCACTGTTGGAGAGCTTTTCACCACATACCAAGCACAACGGAGTCGGTGCAGTTGCATCTCCGGTAAAAGTAAATCCAAATGAAAGATAGCTTTCGTTGTATTGCCTCGCGCCAGAAACTTTGCTGGACGTCACCGTCTTTGCTTTCTTTTGACCTCCACTCATACTAGGGCCTTCATCTGGGTCCGGGTTTTGTCCAGGGTCCAGTTCAGAGTCAGCATTTTTCCTCTTCAAAAACTTATCCATCATTTTCACCGTCGTCCTGCTATCCACAATGCCACCGTCAACGCCACCTGTTGCTGCATCCATGCGTCACTAATTCACTTGTCTCCAAGCACAAGGCGATTAGCTACCTGCTGCTGCTGCCACCTACTGGTATGGAAGAGTACTACATGATTACTCTGCCAGGCGCGAGACCGCACAGGCACACAAATTGGATAATTTCCCACGGCACACCTGACAATATCTCGCGGCACACAGTGGTTGAAAAACACTGCTTTATGTAGTAGAGACGAGGAGTTAGAAATGTCATTTATATACAGAATGAATAGCACTGGTCCTTAAATGGAACCCTGGGGAACCCCATGATTGATGGATTTATATGATGACTTGTGGTTATTTGTGTAAACACACTGAAGTCTTCCAGACAGATAACTAATAAACCAATCTAATGCTAGGCCTCTGATACCGTAATGTTGTAATTTATTAATTAGGATGTCATGGTTAATGGTATCAAATGCTTTAGACAGGTCTAAAAAAAAATGCCAATACCATAGTTGCCTCTTTCAATTGCATCATTGCTTTTTTTTTTCCATTTATGTCAAGTATTGCCATATAGGTAGTGTGTTTCTTTCTGAAGCTATACTGAGATGGGATAATAATGCTGAACTTATCAAGGTAACTGCTAAGTTTGTTTTAAACTACTCTTTCCAAAACCTTTGAGAGAATAGGCAGAATGGATATTGGACGATAAGTAGTCAAATCATTCTTATCACCTGATTTGTAAATTGGTATAATTTGTGTGATTTTTGCTATTTGTGGCACTACTCCGGAGATTAGAGACAGATTAATGCAGTAGGTAAGAGGTTCCAGTATTAAATTAATGATGCTTTTCAAAATTTTGCTGGAAATTTCATCAACTCCAGCAGTTTGAGTTCTTCATGTTCTTGATGATTTTCCAGACTTCCTCACAATCAGTTGGCTTCAGGAAGAAAGAATTTGTATAGTTTCCTGATAGTGTTTGAAAGAGGCAGCCTAGGGTTGGTTAATTTTATTAGATAAATTTTCTCCAATGGAGACAAAATAATTATTAAATTTATCAGCGAGAGTGGAATTACTGGTGAGATTACTGACCGCGTTATTGTTTGGAAGTGTGGGGTTTTTTTGGTCCCTGTTTAGAACCTTATTTAGTACTTGCCAGGATTTCTTGGACTCATCCTGTGATGCCTTTACTGTATAAGTTCTGCATAGTAATTACTCTTACTCTTTCTAATAATATGTGTTAGTTTATTTCTATAATTAGTATATTCATTTTTATTGTTAATATTTGGATTGTTTATGTAGCGTTTATATAATTTATTCTTGTACTTAATACATTTTAGTATGCCCTTAGAAAGCCATGGATGTTGACTAGTACCACTACATGTGACAGTTTTGATAGGAATTGCCCTCTGGATGGATTCTGTTATTTCCTTGGTCAAGGTGTCAAACGCAGCATCAGCATCACTACAATTGTAGATTCTATCCCATTCCTTGACCTGCAAGTCCTCACTCAGTCTTTGTAAGGTTTCTTCATTAAGTATTTTTATTTTTAGTTTATGGTGTGAGGTTGAGGGCCTAACAGCAAGGTCAATGAACAGAACAATAGGGAAATTATCAGAATTCTCAGAGAGCATGACTCCAGATACCAGTGTGGAATTGCAAATGTTACTAATGATATTATCAATAATGGACTTGGTGGAGTGAGTGATTCTAGTATAGATATTAAAGTGCTGATGACACGTCTTTGACTTCCTCTAATTTTTCAACGCATAATACAATATGACAAAATAGGTTGGTCTGTGCAGTTCTAAGTCAAACAGGTCTGACGTTTTCATGAGCACCACGTCACCAATTACGTCAGTGGCTGGAAAACCCCGCTGCCATATAGTCACGTCATTGGGAGAACACAGCGCTTGGCTGCTCATTGTACACACAGGATGGAAGCGGTTGAAAACATCGACGATGATTCTAGCACATGTAGTCTGGAATTGGTTTGTGTTGTCCAATCTTCCGACGATTATAGTTCTGAAGAATTAGATGACAATGAAGAATCTGGGAGCATCAGACCGTATAGGTTTGAGCCGTGCCAAGCGGGCATTGTGCCAAGCGAGTCACACTCAGAGAGTGACGGTGGAGAGGCACACATGCCTGCCGCAGCAGCAGCGACAAACACACGGCAGGGGAACACCAGTGTTATTCTTTCATTACAGATATTGCAACAAATTATTTGTTCATAAATATAATTTATTTAAACCCGATTTTTCAATGAAATCATAGCAGTGTATTCTCTGTGGCTCAGGCATCAGGTTTATTATGGATTATATTTTGAGTTCTTGTTGTTTTTGTTTTGTACATGTGTTTTATGTGCATTTTGAGCCACTTTCAGGTGGGCACTGTCCAAGATTCGCCAGTCCGAACACACACGCCCTCTCTCTTTGACAGTCAGCTGTTCATAGTTTGTGTGCATCATCTGCCGTGTTGTCAGCCAGCCAATGTTGCCAGCGCTATCACGACGTGTTGGCCGCTCCACACAGCCGTGGTTCTGTTGCGCCCCTTGAAGCGATGTCGGCCCTGGGGCGCAACCATGGTTAACACGTCTCCTCTCCATGTTCGCTGGGCGATGTCGGCCCCGAACACCAACTGTGGGTGTTTCTGTTTATTTTTGTGGGTCTTCACCTTTTTGGGAACTGTTGTCATCATTCTTATGTTCAATGCATGTGCTGTGGTGAATTTGCGCATAAATCCATTCATTTATCTTTTTGTTCTTATTAAAGACAAAAATAGAAAGGAGATGTTTTTACCTTCTTTACATGTTTGGACTGTTCACTGCAGCCTTCATCAGAAGTGTCAGCTGATTGCTGCCAGGTGTCATTTTATCAGCTGACTTTCGTAGGCGGGGCCAGCCCAACAGACCTGTCAGATCCACCGAGCTGACCCCGCTTTCCTCCTTTCTATTTTTGTCTTTAATAAGAGCAAAAAGGTAAATAATTAAAAGAAGACAAAATAAACCTACTTGACCTAAATCCAGTCATCATGACCCTCCGTGTGCTCTTACGCAGGGCAGGGAGAGGGAGGATGAAATAACGAGGATTTGCGTGCAGGGTTCACCACAGCACATTTAATACAGAAAGACAGACAGTTCCCTGAAAGGTGAAGACATACAAGAAACACAGACACACTTGCTGATGGCGTTCGGGGGCCGGCATCGCCCAGTGAATGAATGAGAGGAGACGTGTTTGCCACAAGTGCGCCCCAGAGCCGACATCGCTTCAAGGACACACGAGAACCACGGCGAACATGGAGTGACTAGCGCGTCGTGAGAGTGCTGAAAATACTGGCAGACAAACGGCACAGATGACAATACTATGGACCATCAGTGCATGAATGGCAAATGGCTGCGAAGTACATGCACTGCTGGTGATGGTGTGATGAGAAGCACCTGGGCGAGGACCGGGAAACATGATCAGATAGAGGGGATGTGGCCGGACCAGCGAGATGTCAGCATGGGATCACAGAAAGTAGGTCAAAGCTGTGCGTAAATCCATTAATCCTTTCCCTCCTCGTATGCTCCTCCTGCATAAAAGCGCATGAGGAGTGCACGAGGAGGCTTATGACAGTTGGAGCTGAAGCGTGTGATGTGGTCTTTTACAGCCTGCTGTTTATCTAAGTCTGCGACACAGCGCGAAGGCACAGCCTTAAAATTAAAACAAGAAACCAGAGAAACTGTGAGCTACAAAGCTGCTGTCATTCCAGTCAACAACACCGGAGTCCATTCTCCATCATAGAATGGAGGACCTATGGAGGACCTACTCCCAGTTTTTTTGGCTCCTGCCGCCGATCTGGTTCACTTTTTAGCCCAAAAAGTGAGACGGCGAAAGAGAGGAAGACGAGCGGGCTCCCTGGTGCAGCTTCGCAGGAGAGGCACGCGCACGGCTTTGCCTGGGATATTTCTGTCCAATGTCAATTCTCTTTATAACAAGGTAGATGAACTGAGACTGCTGATGCGATTTAAGGACCTCTCCACCTCGTGTGCCCTCTGCTTTACTGAGACCTGGCTCGAGGAAAAGACACCGGACAACGCGCTCCTCCTCGAGGGATTTCAGCTGTTTCGTGCTGATCGAGACTTGGGGCTCTCCGGCAAGACCACAGGCGGAGGAGTCTGCTTCTACATCAACAGCAGCTGGTGCTCCGATGTAACTGTGATCTCCCAACACTGTTCTCCCGCTCTGGAATATTTATTCATCAACTGCAAGCCATTTTATTCCCCGCGTGAGTTCGCTTCATTCATCCTGGCCGCTGTTTACGTCCCGCCCGACGCGGACGTGCGTGAGGCTCAGCGCGCGCTCGCGGATCACATTCAGCAAGCGGAGCGGACTTTTCCGGACTCTCTGGTTATTGTGGTTGGCGACTTTAACCAGAGCAACCTGAGCCATGAACTCCCCCGATACAAACAGTTTATTAAATGCCCCACCAGAGGAGAGAACACGCTGGATCACTGTTACACTACAGTTAAGGACGCATATCGCGCTGTTCCCCGCACTGCGCTCGGACTATCTGATCACGTGAAGGTCCACCTGATTCCCACATACAGACAGAGACTGAAGCTCACAAAACCTGTTGTGAGCACTACGAGGAAATGGACCAGTGAAGCTGGGGAGGAGCTGAGCACGTGCTTGGAAACAACTGACTGGGGCATGTTTAAAGGAGCCACGCATGATCTGGATGAGTACCCGGACACTGTGACCTCATATATCCACTTTTGTGAGGAGAGCATTCTTCCATCGCGCACCAGGGTGAGTTACTCCAACGACAAGCCCTGGTTCACAGCTAAGCTCAGACAGATCAGGAAGGAGAAGGAAGCAGCGTTGAAAAGTGGAGACAGGGAATCGGAATCAGATTCAGAATCAGATTTATTGCCATTGTTCATGTAGTACACAAACTAGGAATTTGTCTCGGTGCAATGCTGCAACATTAAACATGATAAAAATAAAAGATAGAAATAAAAAACTATACATGCAATAAAATGTAGAATATGAATGAGTAATACTAGACAAAGCAATTTTAGATATATTAGCGAGCAGCAGATATTGTGGAGTACCCCATAGTGCAGTCGGTAATGCAAAAAGAAAACAGTGATGATTGACATGAATCTGGTTGAGCTGCTGTACATAGTGCACGAGAGTCTAATAAGTCACTTAGTGTTCAGCAGTCTGATGGCAGAGGGGAAGAAGCTGTTCATGTGACGGGAGGTTTTAGTCTGAATGGACCGAAGTCTTCTACCTGAGGGGAGGGGGGCAAACAGTACGTGACGAGGGTGTGAAGGATCGGCTATGATCCGGCCTGCGCGCCTCCGGGTCCTGGAGATGTACAGATCCTGGAGGGATGGGAGCTTGCAGCCGATCACCTTCTCAGCAGTGCGCACGACGCGCTGCAGCCTTAGTCTGTCCCTGGCAGTGGCTCCTGCGTACCACACGGTTATGGAGGTGGTAAGGATGGACTCGATGATGGCCGTGTAGAACTGCACCAACATCTTGGTGGGTAGCTTGAGCTTCCTCAGCTGCCGCAGGAAGAACATCCTCTGCTGGGCCTTTTTGATGAGGGAGCTGATGGTCAGCTCCCACTTGAGGTCCCGGGTGATGGTGGTGCCCAGGAAGCGGAAGGAATCTGCAGTGGTGATGGGGGAGCCTGTGAGGGTGAGGGGGGGCAGAGGGGTTGTGACTTTCCTGAAGTCCACGATCATCTCCACTGTCTTCAGAGCATTCAGCTGCAGGTTGTTGTGGCTCACAAAACCTTCAACCACAGGGACTGCTACAGGGAGGTCAAATACCGGTTTAGCAGAGAGCTGAGGAGAGCTAAATCTGTGTATTCTGAGAGACTCCAGCAACAGTTCACTGCTAACGACTCTGCTTCTGTGTGGAGAGGACTGAGGCAAATCACCAACTATCGGCCTCAGGCTTCTAAGGGACAGGATGACAAAGCCCTTTGTCAAAGACTGTCCCAACACTATGCCCGTTTTGACACCTCGTCAGCTGTGTCCAACTCCCCCCCTCTCCCCAGCGCCACTGCCTCCATGGTCCCCACTTCATCAAAGGTGGCCCCCCCTCCTCCCCCCCTGCCCTTGCCATCAGTGAGCAGGACGTGCACAGACAGTTCTCCAGACTGAACCCGTGCAAGGCCCCCGGTCCGGATGGCGTGTCTCCCTCCACCCTGAGACACTGTGCGGAGGAGCTGACTCCTGTCTTCACAGACATTTTTAACACCTCCCTGAAGTCATGCCACGTGCCGGCCTGCCTCAAAACCTCTACCATCGTCCCTGTCCCCAAGAAGCCACGGATCACTGGACTTGACGACTACAGACCTGTAGCGCTCACCTCTGTAGTCATGAAGTCCTTTGAGCGCCTGGTCCTGCCCCACCTCAAGACCATCACCACTCCCCTCCTGGACCCGCTGCAGTTTGCCTACAGAGCCAACGGGTCTGTGGACGACGCAGTCAATCTGGCCCTCCACTCCATCCTGCAGCACCTGGACTCTCCGGGAACCTACGCCAGGATCTTGTTTGTGGACTTCAGCTCTGCATTCAATACCATCCGCCCCGCTCTGCTCCAGGACAAGCTGTCCCTGCTCAATGTGCCTGACTCCCTCTGCAGGTGGATCACCGACTTTCTGACGGACCGGAGGCAGCATGTGCGGCTGGGAAAGACTGTCTCAGACTCTGTTAGCATCAGCACCGGATCACCCCAGGGCTGTGTGCTTTCCCCCCTGCTCTTCTCCCTGTACACCAACTCCTGCACCTCCAGCCACCAGTCTGTCAAGCTGATCAAGTTTGCGGACGACACCACCCTCATCGGGCTCATCTCTAACGGCGATGAGTCCGTCTACAAGAGAGAGGTGGCCCAGCTGGCATCCTGGTGCAGCCACAACAACCTGCAGCTGAATGCTCTGAAGACAGTGGAGATGATCGTGGACTTCAGAAAAGTCACAGCCCCTCTGCCCCCCCTTACCCTCACAGACTCTCCCATCACCACTGCGGACTCTTTCCGCTTCCTGGGCACCACCATCACCCGGGACCTCAAGTGGAAGCCGACCATCAGCTCCCTCATCAAAAAGGCCCAGCAGAGGATGTTCTTCCTGTGGCAGCTGAGGAAGCTCAAGCTACCCACCAAGATGTTGGTGCAGTTCTACACCGCCATCATCGAGTCCATTCTCACCACCTCCATCACCGTGTGGTACGCAGGAGCCACCGCCAGGGACAGACTAAGACTGCAGCGCGTTGTGCGCGCTGCTGAGAAGGTGATCGGCTGCAAGCTCCCATCCCTCCAGGACCTGTACATCTCCAGGACCCGGAGGTGTGCAGGTCGGATCATAGCCGACCCTTCACACCCTGGACACGCACTGTTTGCCCCCCTCCCCTCAGGCAGAAGACTTCGGTCCATTCAGACTAAAACCTCCCGCTACATGAATAGCTTCTTCCCCTCTGCCATTAGACTGCTGAACACTAAAGCCTGTTTTCCACTAGCCCAGCACACCTCGGTACAGCTCGATTCACTTCAGTACGGCTCGGAATGCTTCTGTCTCCATTAGCACGCTGTTGTGCTTGTGCTGTGATGGTTTGTGTTAGGAGGTTTTAGAAGCGGAGTGGCAGCAGATTCTCAGCAAGGCGGGGCCACACTCCCGTGACGTTACGCACCCGACTGAGTCCTTATTTACACGAGACAAAAAAGGATCCAAGGATTATTGCCTTGCTCGCTCTGTGGTTTTATCTCACAATTAATTTTATCTCATAATTAAGCTGCAACAACACAAGTCACTTTTGTTTTGAATTAACTGCTAAATGACCTAGAAATAATGAGCTGAAACTTGTTTTTATTCGTATTAAATAATGAGACGGTGGCACACTGGACTACACCAAATTGTATTATTTTTTACATCCTAGGGCATTTTGGATGTACTGAATTAAAAAAATTCATGTTTTTCACCTTCAGGTCAACGTTTGGAATAACAGTATTATTATTTTCCGTTTAGATGATGCTACACTCCTTCTAAAGTATTGTAAATCTCTGAATTTGGAATGCCGATAGAACATTCAATTTACATATACTTGTACCTACTTTGACTTGGTGCTAATTTTTTATGATATTTCAATAAAAAGAACAGAAAGCTTACAAAAAGATTTGTTTTTTGGTCTAGTTAAAAATTACATTACCTTTACAATGGTTGACCCGTGACAGGAAGATCAGCATAATTTTGATCAGACTAGGCAATGGAATTTCTATGTAATTATACTGTTTTATAATTCAGTGTTATAACAGACAAACCACACTTTCCAAAACAATTCCATTTTATTATATACAAAATATTAAAAGAAAAAAAAACTTTGCAACACAACATGAAGGTTAATCGACATTTTATACACGCCGACCACTGAGTGTCTCTACACCAGCTTCCCAAACTGGGTCACGAAGACTCGGATGAATTAATCCGTCTCTGCCAGCTGTGGGTCAGGAAGGCTCGGTTGAATAATCCGGACGGGCTGTCGCGGCGGACGCGTGGGATGATTCTACAAGGAAAATGCACACAATAAAATACAGCACGAAAGTGCAATATATACAGAAAAGACAATAGTTTTTAACAAGAATACATAAGCTTATTTCAGCGTATTGTTCACATGAATAATTAAAATAAAAGCTTTAGTCCGCAGTGTGCTGCAATAAAGCAGCGATCCATCCACAAATGAACAGCTTTTTTATTGCATAAATAAACTGAGCGTCTTACCGAATATATTTGCGAAAAAATGCACAATAAAAAAAAATTAAAACTCACCGTTAAAGGACTCCGATGTCGAGTAGTGATGTGCGGATCGATCCTGAAATATCGATACCTCCGATACCAGATCTTTGTGCTCTAAAATCGATACTCAAATCAAAATATCGATACTTTTGATACTTAAGTCATTTGAGGTAAGGTATAAGATAAGATAAGATAAGATAAGATAAGCCTTTATTAGTCCCACAATTGGGAAATTCCAGGATTGCAACAGCACAGGGATAGCAACACTCAGAGCAATAATCAGAAGGCAAGAGAAAAACAAGAGCAGCGAGTATACATATATACAGTATATCCTTAACAGAAACACGGTGAAAAGTAACTAAACTATTGAGATGTTGTCTAAGTGACACGCGGTTGGTGGGACTACTTTTTCTTCCGCCTGGGTAAGTGCGTCATGCGTTTTTTTAGATTTAAAAGACATATTAGGTGTAGTCGCAAAAAATATCGGTATCGGTATTGGTATCACCGATACCAGCCTGAATTTTACTCAGTATCGGATCGGAAAGGAAATCAGTGGTATCGAACATCACTAATGTCGAGACCTCCCGGTATATTTTTTCATTCCGGGCGGCTCCGTCTAACTCGTGCTGAATACGTTCGTCTGACAATGCAGTGAGCAGACACTGCACCTCCTTATTGGTCCATGGAACACCCTTATTACGCGAAGCCATTTTTGATAGAGAATAAATGAAAATAGCACAGCAATACACTGAAAAGGAACCGCCAACAGTGGTTGCGTGCTGAGTAAAGACGGTCGTGAAGATTCTTTTTTTTTTTTTTTTTTCAAAAACTTTATTGAGAAGGTCGAGAAGATTTGGTAGATGAGGAGGAGGAGAGGGGCGGTTCCAACCTGACCAATCAGCGCCGGTTACGACCTGACTAATCAGCGCCGACCAGTCTGTTAATGTCACAACACGGCACAGCTCAGCACTGCTGTACCCTGCCCTGGAGCGGGGCTGAGAATCGCGGCTGTTAAACCATGTTGGGGCTTGTGGAAAAGCGTACAAAGCGTGCTGAGCCGTCCCGTGTCGCGCTAAAGCGTGCTAGTGGAAAAGGCCCTTAGGTGACTTATTAGACTCTCGTGCACTACGTACAGCAGCTCAACTGGACTCATGATAATTATCACTGTTTTCTTTTGCACTATCGACTGCACTATGTGGAACTCCACAATATCTGCTGCTTGTTAATAAATTTAAAAATTGCATAGATTAGTATTACTCATTCATATTCTACATTTTATTGCATACATAGTTTTTTATTTTTATCTTTAGTGCTACTCCATGTTTAATGTTGCAGCATTGCACCGAGACAAATTCCTAGTTTGTGTGCTACATGAACAATGGCAATAAATCTCATTCTGATTCTGATTCTGATTCTGATCATGGGGGTGCCGCCCTTAATTCAGTGGGCGGCACCACAGTCCAGTCAGCGGCTGCTGTTTTTTGATGACAACTAGTTTATGCAGGCGCAGTTGTAAATGTTATATTGACCATCGACAATGACTTTTGGGTTTACACAACATCCTAAAAAATGTCAAAATCGTGTCATCAGCCCTTTAATGGTAGGGAAGAAGGAAGAGGAGTGTAGTGTATTCATAAAGTCATTTTTAGCTGCATCATCCCTGGAAAGGTCAATATTGAAGTCTCCAAGGAGGATACAACTTTTATTTTTGTTGTTGACTGAGAATAAAATGTCTTCTGGTTTGGTTGTGAAAATATTAAGGTCGGTGTCCGGGGGTCGATAAATCACACCTACAATTAATTTTTTCTCATTTTTGACATGTATCTCAACAAAAAGAGAGTCAGTATAACAGTCTGCCATGACAATATCATCATAAACACCGACATCATGTCTACAAGAGCTATACAGGCAGACACCACCACCAGATCTGCCACATCTGTTCTTCGTGAACAGTTTATAACCATCAAGGTTGAAAATGTCTATGTATGGCTTATTGTTTAGCCAAATTTCACTACAACCAATTACATCAAAGCTGCAGCCTGTACTGGTGAGTAAAGTAACTAGATCATGATGATGTTTATTCAAGCTCCTGATGTTTAAATGCATGAAAGAATAATTGTACTGGTTTTTAAATAATTGCCCAGGAATATACTGATCACAGCTTATATTCCTATTATAGTTCATAAATTGTGTCGCATCCACTCATTCTTCATTAGATTAATTGAAGATCATTATGCACGATAGCTGATAAAATTTACTGGGATCACAGCAACAATACACACTTAGAGACATAGACATAGACAAACCCTCATCCATGCGGAAGATGGTCGGACAAACACACACACAAATACAGAGATTCATTGTCAGCACAGCAGTCCCATTAGTCCAAGAGCACAGAGATACTGGCCTCAGCGCACCAGGCAGCAGACCTACCCAGTCAAACGAGCAGAATTTAGGCCAATTCCCAAACCAAAATGAATATACGGATAAGAGGGAGAGATAGAAGGAAGAGGGAAAGTGAGTAAAAAAAGAAAGTAAATCATTCACCATCTTTCAGGTTCAACAGTTGTCATGGCAGCGGGGACATGCTGATGATGTCATCATCACGCGTCTGTGTTTACACTGCTAGAGAGGCAGCGTGTTGAAGTCCCAGTGTCTCCTCCTGAGGTTCAGCAGTGATGTTTTGGTCACCTCCAGTTAGCCAATATGTGATTTGAGGATTCCTCTACAGTTTTCCATCGATGTAAAGTTTATCAATGAACAGACGAGCGTTTCTTTTACTGTTTCTTGCCTCCGTCATGATTGGATAGAGCAGCCTCCATCTGTTCATGATCTCAGGTGGAAACTGATCATTGATGGAGTTGTTGGTACCTTTTAGCTCTTTACCCTTGGACATGACAGCAGCTTTCATCTTGGAATCAGTGGTTTTGGCCACAATAGGACGGGGCCTCTTTTGTTGGTTGGCTTTGGTCCTTCCGAGGCAATGCACTCTGGAGAAGCGATAAGCCACGGCCTCCTCTGGCTTCATTTTCAACTTGTTGACTAGGAATGACTTTAGAAGTTCTTCTGATTTTTGGTGAGTTTCATTTCTTACTTCTGGAAGTAAACAACGTGGGCTACATTGACAATTGGAACTCATTTTGGGGAAAACCTGGTCTTATTAGACGAGACGGCATCCATCCCACTTTGGATGGTGCGTCTCATTTATCTAACAATCTGGCATCTTTTTTATCCAAATTTCCAAAATCTTGACAACTCAGAGTTGGGACCAGGAAGCAGAGTCGCAGTCTTACACGCCTCTCTGCAGCTCTTCTTCATCTGCCACCCCTCAACTTAGCCCCTGTCTTCCCCATCAGAGAATTACTGTCTGCTCCCTCCAAAGTAAATAAAAATATAATGTATAAGCATCCCAAAGTGATTAAACAAAAAGTTGGTAAAACTCAAATTAAACATGAAGCCTCTAAATTGAATGATTTGGCCTCTCTTCCTCCTCATAATTTAAAAATTAAATGCGGTTTATTAAATATTTGGTCTCTAACTCCCAAGTCTCTGTTAGTCCATGATCTGTTAATTGATCATCAGATTGACTTAATATCCCTTACAGAGACTTGGTTAGGGCAAGAGGATTATGTTGGTTTAAATGAATCAACTCCCTCTGGTTATTTAAACCATTAAAATCCCAGAAGTTCTGGTCGTGGAGGAGGAGTAGCAACAATTTACCATTCCAAACTATTAGTTAATGTAAAGCAAAAAACATGT
This sequence comes from Pholidichthys leucotaenia, assembly GCA_020510985.1. Lineage (NCBI taxonomy): Eukaryota > Metazoa > Chordata > Actinopteri > Cichliformes > Pholidichthyidae > Pholidichthys > Pholidichthys leucotaenia. The sequence continues at coordinate 67,652,766 of CM035849.1, read as the reverse complement.
TATAATTCCTTTGAGGGCCTGGTCCTCAGTATTGGGCACTTTAGCAATTTTAGGCTAAACCCAATTTTATTTGCCATAGTTTATCGTCCTCCATCAATCTACTCAGAATTTTTATCCAAATTTGCCGAATTCTTAGCTGATTTAGTGCTGAAATCAGATAGAATAATTATAGTAGGGGACTTTAATATGCTGTACATGTAGACGTAGATAGTGACTGCCTTAATGTGGCATTTAACTCAATATTAGACTCGATGGGGTTTTCTCAGAAAGTAGGAAATTCTACTCATCTCCACCATACGTTGGACCTTGTTCTGACACATGGCATAGAAATAGAAAATCTGGTAGTGTCTCCTCATAACCCTGTACTGTCAGACCATTGTCTGTTAACCTTTGATTTTACTATTTCTGACTATTTGGCTCCTAAAGAAAAATATTACTACAGTAGATGCCTCTCAGATGATGTTGTTACCAAATTTATGCAGATTGTTTCCTCTATGCCATGTGTCAACACAATGGAAATACGCTATAGACAGCTTGCTCCTTCTGTAATTGATAGCATGGTAGATAGTGTTACAGCTTCTCTGCATCAGACTCTAGACTTGGTGGCCCCCTTAAAAAAGAAAAAGTCTAATCAGAGATTTCGAACTCCTTGGTTCAACACAGAAACTCATAGCTTAAAACAGAAGACTCGTCAATTAGAAAGAAAATGGTGCTCCACTAATTTAGATGAAATCTATTTAGCTTGGAGAAATCATCTTTTAATTTATAAAAAAAATCTCTTAGAAAAGCTAGAACGAGTTATTACTCTGCATTAATAGAAGAGAACAAGAATAATCCCAGGTTTCTTTTCAGCACTGTAGCCAGGTTGACAAAGAGTCAGGACTCGGTCAATCCTAGCATTCCCTTAGAGCTTACTAGTGAAGGCTTTATGAACTTTTTCAATTATAAAATTTCATCCATCAGAGATAAAAATCAATCAGATTTTTCCCACCGTTTACTTAAATACAGTAACTACTACAACTCCTTCAATTGATATCTGTGTTGATGAGTTTACTCCAATTGACCTTTTACTGTAGAGTTAGACAAAATAGCTTCCTCATCCAAGCCTTCAACTTGTCTTTTAGACCCTATTCCTACCAGGTTATTTTCAAGAAGTCTTCCCACTTATTGGTAGCTTTATTCTTCATATAATCAATTCTTCATTAACTTTAGGCCATGTACCGCAGGCTTTTAAAATGGCTGTAATTAAACCCTTACTCAAAAAGCCAACGCTGGATCCAGGAGTTTTAGCTAACTATAGACCAATCTCTAATCTCCCTTTCATTTCAAAAATCTTAGAAAGAGTTGTTGCTACGCAATTATTTGACCACCTGCAGGGAAATGGTTTCCTTGAAGAGCTTCAATCTGGGTTTAGAATCCATCATAGTACTGAAACAGCCTTAGCAAAGGTCACTAACGACCTCCTCATCGCATCTGATAATGGACTGGTTTCTGTACTTGTCCTTTTAGACCTTAGTGCAGCTTTTGATACTATCGATCATAATATTCTACTTGATAAATTAGAACACTATGTTGGACTTAATGGAACTTCGTTGCAGTGGTTTAGATCTTATTTATCTGATAGGTTCCAGTTTGTTCATATCAATAATGAGTTTTCTTTCAACTCAAAGCTCAGTCATGGAGTTCCACAGGGATCTGTGCTAGGCCCTACTGTTTTTAGTTTATATATGCTTCCGTTAGGCAACATTATTAGAAAGCACTGTATACATTTTCATTGTTATGCAGATGACACACAATTATACCTGTCAATGAAGCCAGATGATAGTAATCAATTAGCCAAGTTAGAAGCCTGTCTTAAGGAAATCAAAGCCTGGATGACTTGTAAATTCCTGCTGTTAAATTCAGATAAGACTGAAGTCATTCTTGTTGGTCCAAAAAAACCTTAGAAATACCTTTCCAAATCAAACTTTCAGTTTGGATGCGGTTACTCTTTCTCTTAATAGCTCTGTGAGGAACCTTGGAATTATTTTTGTTCAAGATCTGTCTTTCAATTCCCATATTAAATTTGTTTCTAAGACTGTCTTCTATCATTTGCGTAATATTGCCAAGATTAGGAGGATCTTGTCTCAGAGTGATGCTGAGAAACTGATCCACGCTTTTGTTAGCTCTAGATTAGATTATTGTAATTCTTTATTATCAAGTTGTCCTAAAACATCTTTAAAAAGTCTTCAGCTGATCCAAAATGCTGCAGCAAAGAGTTTTAACAGGCACTAGAAAGAGAGATCATATCTCTCCGGTTCTGGCTTCCCTTCATTGGCTTCCCATAGAGTTGAGAATTAAGTTTAAAATCCTTCTTCTTACTTACAAAGCTCTAAACAATCAGGCCGCTCTTTATTTAACCTCTTGCACTCCGGTGTACCGCAGACGGGCACGTCTCTGCGTCCTAGAGCACACGAGGGCACACGAGAGCGCCCTCGTGCGCTCTAGGATGCACAAGGGAGCTGCGTCCAAGCGCGCACTGGAAAAAAAAGCTGCATTTCCGTTCTTCCACTACAGACACAGCCACGAACAGATCAGATATGATTGACCTCTCATTCGACTAATAAGAGCCTTGAATTGGGTTTCTGAAACCTTGAAGAACCAATGACTGAAAACCTAGCAAGAAGGACCCGCCCACCAACGCTGCGAATTCAGCCAGCCAATTGAAGCACAGAAGTTCGAAAGCTGTTTTGTGTAAGGCTGGGTGAAGAGAGAGGTCTGCTGCTGCAGAGGTCTGCTGCTGCAGAGGTCTGCTGCGGCAGATGAAAAAAGGACCCGCAGGAAGAACCGCCACAGACCCAGCAGCACGGAGACCACCCACAAGTGTGACCTGTGTGACAGGGACTGCCATTCGCGCATTGGCCTGTTCAGCCACAGGCGGTGCTTTTTTTTTATTCCAGCAGAATAGACGTTTAGGATTCTCGTCCATGGTCATCATAGACCGACGGAGGCCGACGACGAAGGCTGGGTGACACACATGCGTTCGCCAGTCTTTTTGAATTACTACTGTTATTTGTTTTGAAAAATCGTTCGCCAAAACCGCAATCATGGAAGCGCAAAACCGCAATAATGGAATTATGTTTTGACTGGGTCGCGAGACCAGAACCACGAGTCCGTAACAAGCGGACCAGCATCGGGTTCGTCTGACAATGAGGAAGAAAGTTCGCCAGCTCCGCTGCTGCTGTGAACAGGTAAGTGTTATAAGCTAAATTATTCTTTATCCCTGAAAATTGTAATCAAAAATGACTTTTGACCGATCGGTAAATTACAACTGTGCAGCGCATGAAGTCCGAAGTCTGTGCGCCGCGGTACACGGTTCGTGCACCGCGTCCGGACCGTGAACGCCCCCCCCCCCACCGCTACTCTTCTGTAGCGAAGGGGGGGAAGCCGCGGTGACTGTCGCCGCGGTCGCCACATCGCCACATGACTATTCCGTCATGTAGCGATGGCCGATGTCCGTCCTCTGTAGTGGGGGGTGGGGGGGGTGGGAGTTGTTATCTTCAACATTACAAATATTTTAGAATAATTTTTAGTGCACTGTAGGTTATTTTTTCTTGAAAAAAAAAGCCACACATTTTTTACGTGGCATGCTTCTTTGTGTGTGGGGGCTTGTTTGTTCATTCATTCATGAATGAATGAATAAACAACCCCCCCCCCACACACACACACACAGCCCTGAGTGTCACCTTTCATTAGAGCCCAAGATGAAGCTTCTATATTGAATCATTCAAAAGTTACAGACGTTTTTCCAAACTGTGCCATTTGGCACAATTTGGCACAGTTCAAAAACGCCTGGGAACTACCTGAGAACAAAGCTGTGTAATATATTCATTTTTTGTGGTATTGTTACAAAATTTTGACCAAGGTTGTCCAAGGTTCCAAGGTTGTCATAGCCAGGAGCGACACTGGGGTTAAGTCCCAGTGCTCATAAAATGCTCCTTATGGCGTGCGTCTCAAAAAGCCTCTGACAACTAAGTCCAACTCCTAGCCTGCCCGTGTGGTTTAGTCTCTAAGCCCGGCGGAACTGCTTTTACTAATAGGAGAAGGGGCGAGGGCGGATCTCTGGCGCCTTAAAACCAGATGCTTCGGGTAGATGGTGGCTCGTCAACCTGGGGAGGTAGCCCATCTAGGGGAAGGTAAACCCTGATTTCAAACCTCCGCTGCCTTGCGGCATACCCGGTCATGGGAAAGGCTTCGGGAGTCAACCCTGAGGAAAAATCCGGAGTCGGAGCCCCTAAGGCAGTTCTATGTTGTGCTCAACATCGTTCTGGCAGCTCCTGCAACGGCGCTGGTGCCAAACTGTAGCAGCCCTGCTGTTCCTTTGGATTCATCAGTGATGTGGAGAGGGGGGACATGCTGCATGGGCAACATCTTGTCCTCCATATCTTCCTGCCCAGGCTTGAATCCTACCAACGCCCAACGCTGGAAGGTAGAACACCGGATCACTGGAGAGGACACTCCAGCTTCGCCTTTGGCGTAGACAAAACACGGGGAATGACAGTTACTGGTTATAAGCCACCGCTCAATTGGCGTAGAGCGCGGTGCCAGGGGTTGTTCCCGACGGTGGGAGGGATCATCGGATCTCACTGGACAGCTACCGCCCGCCTCAAGCTGGGCAGCCCCCAGCCAATAAGGTGTTGTCCCGCCACAGCTTGCTTTCCTCATTGGGTGCATGGGGATGAGGAGAAGTCCGAACAGCAGGCTGAGAACCTTTGCACCAGGCAAGACAATAAAACAAAAGAGACCAACTCTAAAACTGGGAACTTGGAACGTCCGCACTATGATGACAGGACTCGCTGCTAACCTCAAGGACATCAACGACACCAGGAAGACTGCCATCATCAATAATGAGCTGAAGAGACTGGGAGTGGATATCACCACTCTCCAGGAAACACGGTTGGCTGACGCAGGCACATTGAGAGAGAAGGACTACACGTTCTATGGCAGGGAAAGAGCAGTGACGAACACAGGGAACACGGAGTGGGCTTCGCAGTGAAGAACACCTTGCTGAAGATGGTGGAACCGGGTAGCACTGGCTCTGCACGACTCCTCACCCTCCGCCTGAACACCACTCAAGGCCCAGTCACCCTCGTCAGTGTGTATGCCCCAACACTGACAGCCACACCAGAGGCAAAAGACGAGTTCTACAAGAATCTCGCAACAACTGTCAGGATCATCCCCAACTCTGAACAACTCATTCTCCTTGGAGACTTCAATGCCAGAGTGGGTGCTGACCATGACTCCTGGCCCTCCTTTCTTGGACCTTTTGGCGTGGGCAGAATGAACGACAACGGACAGCGGCTGCTCGAGTTCTGCACATATCATGATCTGTGCATCACAAACTCGTTCTTCAAGACCAAGCCCCAACACAAGGTTTCCTGGCAACATCCGCGCTCAAAGCACTGGCACCAGCTGGACTTGATCCTGACCAGGTGCACCTCACTGAAGAACGTGCTAATCACCCGTTCGTTCCAGAGTGCAGATTGCAACACAGACCATTCATTGGTGTGTTGCAAGGTCAAGCTGCAGCTGAAGAAATTCCATCGTGCTAGACAGCCTGGAAAGGCACGGATTGACACCAGCAAGATGGCTCAACCAGAACTTGTTGAGCAGTTTGCCTCCACCTTTGAGAAGGAACTTGGTGTACCACAAGAAGGAGAATCTGCAAAGCAGAAGTGGGAAGAGCTGCGAAACACCATCCACCGCACAGCCTTGGCTACCTTTGGGAGGAAGACCTCGAAGTCACAGGACTGGTTTGATGCCAAGTTGACCGAGATGACCCCCATCATTGAAGCCAAGCGCTCAGCACTTGCTGAGTACAAGAAGTACCCAAACGAGAAAAATCTCCAGATTCTCAGAGCTGCGAGAAGCAAAGTTCAACAGACTGCTCGGCGCTGTGCCAACGAGTACTGGACTCAGCTCAGCCAAGACATTCAAACCGCTGCCATAACAGGGAACATCCGTGGTATGTACGATGGCATCAAGAAAGCACTTGGTCCGGCTCAGAGCAAGACGGCCCCCCTTAAATCCTCCACTGGGGAGATGATCACAGAAAAGAACAAGCAGATGGAGAGATGGGTGGAACACTACTCCGACCTCTACTCCAGACAGAACACCGTGACACCATCAGCCCTTGATGCCATCGACTGCCTGCCATCCATGGACGAAGTTGACGCCGAGCCAACCATTGACGAACTCAGCAAGGCCATTGATAGCTTGTCCGCTGGCAAGGCACCCAGCAACGACGGCATACCCCCTGACCTGATCAAGCACTGCAAGACCGCCCTACTGCTGCCATTGCATGACGTCCTCTGCCAGTGTTGGAAGGAAGGTGCCGTACCACAGGACATGAGGGACGCCAAGATCATCACCCTCTACAAAAACAAAGGGGAGAGAAGCGACTGCAACAACTACAGGGGCATCTCCCTCCTCAGCGTTGTTGGCAAAGTCTACGCACGAGTTGTTCTCATTCGTCTACAGAAGCTTGCCGAACGTGTCTACCCCGAGTCTCAGTGTGGCTTCCGCGCTGAGCGATCGACGGTAGACATGATATTCTCCATCCGCCAACTCCAGGAGAAATGCAGAGAACAGAACATGCCCCTGTACGTCGCCTTCATCGACCTCACCAAAGCGTTCGATCTGGTCAGCAGAGAGGGCCTTTTCAAGATCCTGCCAAAGATAGGATGCCCACCAAAGTTGCAAAGCCTCATCGAATCGTTTCACACCAACATGCAGGGGATAGTGCAGCATGATGGCAACGTCTCAGAGCCATTCAACATACGCAGCGGAGTGAAACAGGGCTGTGTACTTGCGCCAACCCTTTTTGGGATTTTCTTTGCTATGCTCCTGAGGCATGCCTTCAGCACAGCAACAGAGGGAATCTACCTGCACACAAGATCTGACGGCAGGCTTTTCAACCTCGCCCGCCTGAAAGCCAGAACCAAAGTACGCAAGGCTCTAATCAGAGACATGCTGTTCGCAGACGACGCTGCAGTCGCAACCCACACACAGCAGGAGCTTCAGACCCTTATGGACCGCTTCTCCCAGGCATGCAAGGACTTCGGGCTTACCATCAGCCTGAAGAAGACTAACGTCTTGGCGCAAGGCACGAAAGCACCACCAACCATCACCATCGATGATTACGAGCTGGAGGTCGTGAATCAGTTCACATACCTGGGGTCCACGATCAGCAACAACCTCTCCCTTGATACAGAGATCAACAAGAGGATTGGAAAATCAGCCTTCACACTCGCTTGCCTCACCACACGAGTGTGGGAGAATCCCAAACTCTCTGTCAAGACCAAGATGGCAGTGTACAACGCCTGCGTCATCAGCACACTGCTCTATGGGAGTGAGACGTGGACAACATACGCCCGGCAGGAAAAGAGACTGAACTCCTTCCACTTGCGCTGCATTCGCCACATCCTGGACATATCCTGGCAGGACAAAGTGCCCAACACAGAAGTTCTGTCCCGCGCCGGCCTTCCCTCCATGTTCACTCTACTCAGGCAGCGCAGGCTCCGCTGGCTAGGCCACGTTCACTGTATGGAGGATGGCAGAATCCCCAAAGACGTCCTCTATGGAGAACTGGCAACTGGCAGGAGAGACGTTGGCCGCCCACAGCTGCGCTTTAGAGATGTCTGCAAGAGAGACATGAAGGTCCTGGAGATCAACACAGAGCGCTGGGAGGACCTTGCAACGGACCGCTCCTAATGGAGAGGCACCCTGACCAGACAGCTCAAGGCGGGTGATGAGAGACTGACTGCTGCAGCAGATGAAAATAGGACCCGCAGGAAGAATCGCCACAGACCCAGCAGCACGGAGACCACCCACAAGTGCGACCTGTGGGACAGGGACTGCCATTCGCACATCGGCCTGTTCAGCCACAGGCGGTGCTGTTCCAGCAGAGTAGACGTTTAGGATTCTCTTCCATGGTCATCATAGACCGACGGAGGCCGACGGGACGTGACGTTACAAAATTTTAACCTCAGCTGGATAACACTTGGTTCTACATTTCTGTTGCACTTTCCAGCCCAGATCTGAAGCTGTGTGTTATTTGCAAGCATTTGTATCCAAAAAAACACCCAGGCGAAATTTATTTTCTTCAAGTTCAGTATGTTTAGATGACTGTTACTCAGTGGCTGGAGCACCTAGAGAGATTATGACTGTTTTGCCAAAAAATTCAAAGTGTTTTCTTTTAAATGAGACCAACCCCATGAAGATGCTGCAAAGGGTTGAAGAACAGCTTTTGATTTACTTTGGGCACGTTATTTTTTTGGCGTTTTTAGGGAAATTGACTGGAGTGCAAGGGATTAAAATCAAATCAAATCAAATCAAATCAACTTTATTGTCATATTGCTGTACATACAACTGTAGTGCAGGCAAGATGAAATTGCATTTCTCTCGGCATCCATATAAATAGAAGCAGCATGATTTAAGACACACTCCCACATAGCTTCACCCCCCCACCCCCACCCCTCCATCCATTCACACATCCCTGAGACATACTTGGGAAAAAACAAACAAACAAAAAAACTAACTATAATATACAAATAATATACAAAATGTCCGTAGGTGCAGTAGTGTGTATGAGAAATTCCGGGTCAACTGTTCAGCATCCTGACAGCTTGTGGAAGGAAGCTGTTGATCAGTCTGGTGGTTCTGCCTCTGATGCTCCGGAATCGTTTACCAGATGGAAGAAGTTCAAAGTGTTTATGCAGAGGGTGAGAGTGGTCCTTGACAATGTTCAGTGCCCTGCTCCTACAACGGTTCTGAAAAAGTTCTTGGACAGAGGGGAGGGAGACTCCAATTACCCTCTCAGCCCCCTTGACTATCCTCTGCAGGGCTTTTTTGTCTGACATACTGCAGCTGGAGTACCATGTAGCAATGCAGTACGTCAGAACATTCTCCACCACACCTCTGTAGAAGGTCCTGAGGATGCAGATGGGGAGAGAGGCCTGTTTGAGTTTCCTCAAGAAATGCAGTCTCTGCTGAGCCCGCTTCCTGATCCCCAAGGAATTCTTGCTCCAGGTCAGGTCCTGCGAGATCTGCACTCCGAGGAACTTGATGTTCTCCACTCTCTCCACTAAACGGCCGCCGATGCTGAGGGGGACATGCTCAGGCTGTGACCACCGGAAGTCGATAATCATCTCCTTCGTTTTGTCCACGTTGAGCACCAGATTGTTCTCCCTGCACCAGCCCTCCAGGTCTCTCACTTCTTCCCTGTACATTGATTCCTCATCCCTCTGAATAAGTCCCACCACCGTGGTGTCGTCTGCAAACTTAATAATCTGGTTCCCCTCGTGTATGGATACACAGTCATGTGTTAGAAGTGTAAACAACAGTGGACTGAGTACACAGCCTTGAGGGGATCCGGTGCTCAGCATGACAGAGTTGGAGATGTTGTTTCCAACCCGGACAGACTGAGGTCTCTCAGTCAGGAAATCCAGGATCCAGAGACATGTGGCGGTGTTCATACCGAGAAGGAGTAATTTCTCCATCAGTCTCTGGGGAATAATGGTGTTGAATGCTGAACTGAAATCAATGTACAGGAGTCTGGCGTAGGTGTCTTTCTGGTCCAGGTGGGTGATGACAGAGTGTAGGGTGGTGACTATACCATCCTCCGTGGAGCGGTTTGAACGATATGCAAACTGGAGCGGGTCGTGTGATGCAGGGAGGCAGGCTGTAATGTGTGGTTTGACAAGCTGTTCAAAACACTTCATCACAATTGGTGTCAGTGCAACAGGACGATAGTCATTCTAACAGGACACAACTGGTTTCTTTGCCACCGGTACAATGATAGAGGTCTTGAAGCATCTGGGAACGATGGCCTGACTCAGGGAGATGTTATAAATGTCAGTCAGGACATCTGCCAACTCACTCGCGCAGTCTCGGAGTACACGTCCTGGGATGTTGTCCGGACCTGCAGCTTTGCGTGGGTTGACTCTGGTTAGGGTCCTCCGTGTGTCCGTTGTGTTGATGGTAAAAGCTGGTCCGACTGATGGTGGGGGTGGGCCAGCCCTCCCTCTGATTGTCGAGTTTGATGCTTCAAAACGTGCAAAGAAGTCGTTAAGCCTGTCTGGAAGCGAAGCGTCGTCATCATCGACCCCCTGCCTCGACTTTTTTTTGCTGGTCATTAACATCTGTTTGTTGTCTCCCATAGATTGAGTCCCCATCATGCTGTTTGCTCTCTACATGTCTGTTCTTTTCATCTTCTCTATCCCCTCACCCCCCAGCCAGTCGCAGCAGATGACTGCCCCTCCCTGAGCCTGGTTCTGCTGGAGCTTTCTTCCTGTTAAAAGGGAGTTTTTCCTCTCCACCATCGCCAAGCGCTTGCTCACAGGGGATCACCTGATTGCTGGGGTCTTTCTGCAACTGTGGGGGTTCCCCTACAGTTGAAAGTGCTATGAGATGACTGTTGTTGTGAAATGGCGTTATATAAATAAAGTTGAATTGAATTGAATTGAAGTCCATGTATAATGATATTATCCCTCATGCTCCGACATTGCAGGTCAGGTATGTTTTTTGCCATGTTAAATTTATCTTTTCGGAGTTCAGCTGTCAGACGTTTGAGGTTGTTTACTTCAAGCCTGAGGGACGCATTATCAGCCTTTAGCACCTCGATCAGTGAATTGTTGAATTCCACAGCTTGCTTTAGTTCATTAATATCAGTTGTCAGTTAATCAAGTAAGTCGAGCTTTTAAAGTTGGCGTTTAATTGACATTATGGACTCACTAATGTCACAGGGTGGAGTATCATTCATTTCGCTCAAGCTTAGTTTAGTCCGGGTGGGTTTGGATGCCGGTTTGTTGCCAGGCATGACGTTGTTGTTGTACGGTGCATCAATATAGGATTGCAAATCCCCTATCGGCTCGTCAACAGGCGAATCCAGTTTGTTATAGGTTAGTCGGTCACTTCTCCGACTAAGATTTATGGCATAATTTGGGAGATTTTGGTGAAGAGGTCAGCTCAGCTCTGCTCAGTACTTCCTGCAGTTGGCCATCTTGTTCTGTTATTTGTCTTATTGTGTTTTCACACCTAACCCTTTTGGTTCAGAATTTCAGACTTTTCAGTTTGATTTGGACCAAAAGTTTAGGTGTGAAACCTACCTGAATTATGGTCCAGACCAAAAAATTTGGTCCGGCAAAAAGAGGTGATCTCAGTTTGGATCAAGCTGAACCTTGGTCTGGTTTGTTTAGAGTGTAAGAACAGTTTTTAGAAAGGTTCAGACTCTTGGACCAAATTCAGGATGTTAAGGCAGCCAATAAAAAGAAAAATGGGTCAAAGACAAAGTATGGCCATCATCATCATCTGTATTTATTTTGACAGGACACAATTAGTCCCACAGTTGCGGTGGGTCCTCTTACAGTTGAAGCTGAGTTTTTACGCCGGATGCCCTTCCTGACACAACACTGCCCATTTTATCCAGGCTTGGGACCGGTGCAGGGAGTACACTTGACTTGTGCACCAACTGTGGCTGGGTAACCAACATTTCCCTTCTCCATTCCATTTTTGCTGAGCACCAAGCTGGACGGCAGGAAGTTCCACTTTTACATGGTCTTTGGCATGACCTGGCTGGGATTTGAACCCCAGCCTCCCAGTTGTGGGGCGGATGCTCTACCCCTAGGCCACCACTCTGGTCTCCGAAGACGAAGTATGGCCAAAAGTTCTAAAAATGCAGAAACTTACTAACTTATATTTGATAGTGGTTGGAGAGGCTGTTGGTGTGGATTGGCAGCCACATTTCTGTCAGTCTGCCCCAGGGCAGCTGTGGCTACAGAAGTAGTTTACCACTTACTTTTGTCTATGGAGTGAATGAATAATGGACTCATTGTAAAGCGTCTTTGGGTGACATGAAGAGTGCTATATAAATGCAATCCATTATTATTATTAAGCCAAAAGGGATTATACTGTCTTCTAAAATAATTATAAAAAAATATTTTATTTTCTATCAGACAGTGAAAAAGGTTGTTTTTACCTTAACATGTTTCAGCCACTTAGAAAAGAAAAGATATTTTATTACTATTATTATTACGACCAGGAGCTCCTCGCAAGATTTCTGAAAGAGGAGTCAAAAGAATTATCAGCAGAGTTATCCAAGAGCCAAAGACCACTCATGGAGAGCTCCAGAAAGACCTGGAGTTAGCAGGTATGACTGTTTCAAAGAAAACATTAATTAATGCACTCCACCGACATGGCCTCTATGCCCGCTCACCTCACAAGACTCTGTTGCTGAAGAAAAAGCATATTGAAGCTTGTTTAAAGTTTGCTGCATAACATTTGGGCAAGCCAGTAAAATATTGGGAGAATATAGTCGGGTCAGATGAGACCAAAATTGAACTTTTAGGATGCCACAACACACAGCATGTTTGGAAGAGAAATGGCACTGCACATCCCATCATAGTGTGGGGGTGTTTTTCAGCACATGATACAGGCAGACTTCATGTAATTGAAGGAAAGATGAATGGACAAATGTACAGGGACATCCTTGATAGGAACTTGTTGCCATCTGCCAAGATGCTGAAGATGAAACGAGGGTGGACATTTCAGCAAATGATCCCAAACACACAGCCAAGGAAACTCTCAACTGGCTCCTGAGGGAAAGAAAATAAAGCTGCTAGAATGGCCCAGTCAGTTACCTGACCTGAATCCAATTGAAAATCTATGGAACGAACTGATGATCAGAGTTCATAGAAGACATCCATGGAACATTCAAGATTTGAAGACAGTTTGTGTAGAAGAATTTGCTAAAATCACCCTTGAGCAATGCCTGCACGTAGTTTCTCCATACAGGAGGCGTCTGGAAGCCGTTCTTACCAACAAAGGCTTTTCTACTAAATATTAAATGAATTTTACCAAGTGTGTTCAATACTTATTCCCTGTGTCATTCCACTTTATTAAATATAACTTGTTTTGTGAACACACTTGATTTCTTTGTATTTTCTTGATTTCTTTGTATTTATGGATTACTTGGGTTGTTACCAGTGTTGGGAGTAACGTATTACAAAGTAATGCATTATTGTAACACCACTACTTTTGCAGTAACATGCTGTGTAACAGAATTACTGTTTAAAAATTCAGTAATGCATTACAGTTACTGAAATTTGATCAGATGCATTACTCGTTACTCATTTTATTAATATGGATAGATATTTTTAGTGCAAAAAAACGAATATACAAACTGACCCTATGTAGCTGACGCAGCCGTCAGTCGATGTGACCTCTTGCAGAGAGCCTGAGTCTTAACTACTCAGCGGAGGAAAAGATGAAGTTACTTAGACAGATTGTTTTTCCTCTGTCATGGTTAAAGACAAAAGCATATTGAAGGATTGCAAACTAAAGTGCTAGTTGAGACTTAAAGCGTACCTGTGGTGGTCGTGAAAAAAAAAGATATTATATTGAGCCCCTGTCTCACGTTCTAGTTCAAGTTTAAGTTCAAGTTCAAAGCAATGTGATATAAATCCATTGCTGATGTGCTGGTTCAGCTATGTCAGCAAAACATGGGTGCAGCCATACTAGCGGCTACATGGCCTGCCAGGACGCTTCCTGTGACATAGTATCGTGGCTACCGCGATCTGGATCAATATTGGCTGAGCCTGGAGTGCCCGGATGAGCAGTGGCTTTCGGGATATTCAAATTCAAATTCAAACGTTTATTTCAAACTCAGGGTTCACATTAAATGCAGAACTAAAACGAGTAGAAAATAAATAAATAAATGCTTAAATTCAGCGGGTCGTCTCGTCTGATCTGAGGTCGTAACGGCCGCCAGACGGCCGATGATACTATATACAGAGCAGCAGACACTCGGCGCTCTTGTAACAACAAAAACATACAATGTGATATGGATATCACAACATGGCGGAATGTAAAGCCTTTGGATGTCTCAATAATAAGCGAAAAAACAAAGATAAACACTTCTTTTGTGTACCCAAACCCAGCTCACCTTGTCAGAAGATCGTAGTGGAAACGTGATTGCGCAATCTCGGAACAGGGCACAGACGAATCCTTTCAGACGAAATTGCGTTGTGTGTGAGGACCACTTCGTCACTTTCACCCTCAGAAGACCTTTCTGGCTCAAACCTGGAGCCATGTTGGACGAATTCTTCCTCAGAGTCCGACAATTCAGCCATAAAAGAATAAAAACACTCACAAAAGCACCCTATTCGCTTGTACAGGCGGAGTATTGACTGTTCAGTAGCAACGTAATGACGTCACATCCGCATGTGTCATGGCTGTGCGCAGAGTTTTCATTGGCTGGCCATGCCTGCGGTCGTATTTGCATATTTCTCTGGTGGTATATGGCTGGCAATAATTATTTAACCAAATAACGAATACTTTGCCTAATGTTTTCAAGTTGAATGAGTTTAGACGACCACCACAGGTACCCTTTAAGGCAATCTTCAGCTCCAACAAAGCTAGTGCTATGCTATGCTAACAACACCGTGAAGTGGATCTACTGTATTCTGAATAGCCACGGCTGGATGTAAAGTGGAAATACTCGTCTCAGCACCCACGGCTGGATTTCAAGCACAGTTATGCATCTGGACAGTTTGTGACCAAGCAAGAATTAAACCGACTGATAATCAGATGCGTCAGTCCAGACTGAAGATGTGATAACACTTTCCATCAGACGGCTGGACTGTGATCCACTGAAATTAAAATGCTTTACTTTTTTTTTTTTGTTACTTATTTGTACCCATAGGTAGACTTGGTTTGCAGTCTGGTGACAAGCCACCGGCTGCTGGTCGCTGCGTGCGCGAGCGCCCTAAACCTACCTGTTTTTGGTATGCGGGAGGAAACCGGAGAAATCCCGGAGTAAACCCACGCAACACGGGGAGAACATGCAAACTCCACACAGCTCACTGTTGGTCGGGGGCTGGGATCGAACCCACGATCTCATGATCCCCGTGATCCCCCGGCCGAGAGTAAAACTGTGCTGACCTTACGGGACTTACTTGCTATGTCAAATAAACTAATCTACTACTACTACTACTACCTGGATAAAGATTATTCAAAAATGGACTATGATCTCCAACAGGAGTTTGAGGGACTGGATCATGTCTCTGTCACAGAAGACATTTGGACTGTGGATAAAGGACATTTTCTTTGGATCACTGCATATTGGACTAAATCCATAGTCATAAAGGTAAGATGCCTAACAGCTAGAAGGTTCCAGGTTCAAAACCCTAGGCTGGCAGGGGTAGGAACCTTTCTGTATGGAGTTTGCATGTTCTCTCTGTGCTGCGTGGGTTTACTCCGGGGGCTCCGGTTTCCTCCCACAATCCAAAGACATGCATGTTAGGTTAATTGGGCATTCTAAATTGTCCCAAGATATCTGTCTCTTATAGGCCCTTAGAATAGAGAGCTAGTACTAGTGAAGCGCTTTGAGTGGTCTTTGAGACTAGAAAAGCACTATATAAGGACAGGTCCTTATCCCTTGTAAACATGGATAGCTTTATGCAGTGTTGCCAACTCTCACTCCAAAATAGATAGATATACACTACCGTTCAAAAGTTTGGGGTCACCCAGACAATTATTTTGTGTTTTCCATGAAAAGTCACACTTATTTACCACCATGAGTTGTAAAATGAATAGAAAATATAGTCAAGACATTGACAAGGTTAGAAATAATGATTTGTATTTGAAATAATATTTTTTTCCAGATACTCAACCTGCTCAAAGGAAGGTCAGTTTTATAGCTTCTCTAACCAGCTAAACTGTTTTCAGCTGTGCTAACATGATTACACAAGGGTTTTCTAATCATCCATTAGCCTTCTGACGCAATGAGCAAACACATTGTACCATTAGAACACTGGAGTGATAGTTGCTGGAAATGGGCCTCTATACACCTATGTAGATATTGCACCAAAAACCAGACATTTGCAGCTAGAATAGTCATTTACCACATTAGCAATGTATATTCGATATTAGAGTGTATTTCTGATTAGTTTAAAGTTATCTTCATTGAAAAAAACAGTGCTTTTCTTTCAAAAATAAGGAAATTTCTAAGTGACCCCAAACTTTTGAACGGTAGTGTACTTTATTGATCCCAAACTGGGAAATTACAGAAATAAGGAAATAAAATAAAATAAGGAAATTACTGGCAATATCATGTTAATTTTCTTCATATTTTTCCCACCATAAGAGCTCTCAAGGCAGGATAAAACAGACTGAACATGTTCTAAAAGCTTTGTCTTAAACAGTCCATTTTTAGCCTGACATCAATTAGCCCGTAATGTAATCCATTAATTAAATTATCTTGCTATGTGTGAAAGATGTCCCACCCATGGAACGTTTTATATTGGGGACACTGGCTAAAATGGTAAGGGATTTAAATCTAGAGCTGTAAATCAGGTATGTGTTTGTTAGTATATTACCAATTTTCTCTAAAGTTTTAGAAAAAAAAACTGTTGCTACAAGGCAAGGCAAGTTTATTTGTATAGTACATTTCGTGTATAAGACAATTCAAAGTGCTTTACATAAAAACATTAAAGCGTTACAGCAAGGTGCAAAGGGAATCTACACATTAGAAGGCCTCGAACCTCCTTTATTTTCCTTTTATTTTTTATACGTGAAAAAAAAAACAGACAATGTTTTAACTAATCCAAATAGCCTTAGGTTTTGTCAGTCCTACACAATTATTGGAGTATAAGGAATCTAATAATTACATCCTCTCTATGGCCTCTGACCAAATTAGTCAGCTGAGAGTGCTAACTTGATTGAACAAGTTAAAAACAAAAAAGTCAACTGATCAAGGTCAGGTTGTAGGAACTGTTTTACTGGACCTAAAAAAAACAAACAAAAAAAACACTTGATGCAGTGAATTATTGCATTTTTGTTACAAAAACATATTTACATCAACTTTTCTAATCTGACCATGCAATGCTTTTGTCTTATCTGTGTGACAGACAACAATGTGTAATGGTGAATAATGAAAGATCTTCTTTCTTAGCCTCCCCATTAACTGTCCCAGGCACCGTTTGACACCATGAGTGGTAAAGATTTTTTGTCAAGAAAATAGTTCAGATTTCCAAGGCTATAACTTGAAAGTTGCAAGAGATAATGGCTTACTGTCAATTAGAAATATGTAGAATATGAGCCAAAGTTTCAGATGGGAATAAATTTACGCATCTAATTTGCATAATGCTGCGGCAGCTATATCGAATTACATAACTCAGTTGAAAGTGGACTTTGGACATAGTTGCACAAAGAATGGTTCTGTTTTTTGACACCGTTTTTTCTACAGGGGCATGTTGTTATCATATTTTTTTTCATATATTTCTGCAAAGTGTGGTTAGTCCGAGTAAATAACTGCATATATTCCTGTATATATTTGCATCCTTTTATAGAAACGTGGACAGACTGTAATTTACTGTACATACTGTGGTTGTCATTGAATCCTTATTTAAATCCTTCACCTGAACAACGAGAGCAAGTTTTTAGCCAAAGTCAAATTCCTTGTATGTGTTGTGCATACTTGGCCAATAAAGCTGATTCTGATTCTGATTCTGATTCTGATTATCTTCAAAGTATATGAACCACAAAATCAGTACAATGTAAAGAAACAAAGAAATTTGTCACTTACCGGTGGTGAAGGGGGCTGGCTCACTGGCGTAGTCGGTCCGTTTTTGTCCATTGTGGTCGTTATTTTGTGTTCTGTCAGTCATTTGCGCTCTCTCCCACATCTAGAAACTCTTATGATTGTCCCACGTCAATTTTGTTTGTATTCCATGGCAATTTTTCATGTATGACGCTGTTTTATATGACGATGCATGACGATCATGGCGGCCATATTTCTTTTCTAAGCTCAAAGAATGAAAAAGAAGAAGAAGAAGAAGAAGAAGGATTTCTTCTTCTCTGGTGTATTCCGTGTCAGCCATGATTCCTCCTACGCGTGTCTGCCACCTTCTGAACTGGCAGGATCAGTACAAACCCTCACTCAGTACAGCTGGGGAGTTAAAGGTTCATCAGATTGAGTTAACAGGCGCAGTTGCTGCGCTGTGCCACTGGGGGCGCATGAAAATCTGGCTATTTAAAGGGTTAAAATTCTAGTTTTCCACCCACAGAACATTTCACATTGGCTGGAAATTGGCAGGAATGCTAAGGGGTTAAGCATGCATTTCAAAGTAACGTGAAAGTTACTTTTTCAAGTGCACCAAATCTCTGTCTGTCTGTGTGTGTGTGTTTGTGTGTGTGTGTTCCTCTGATATCCCCCAAACCGTTCGTCAGACTGGCCTCAGATTTTATAAGTGCTTTGCTGAGGTTACAAGGGTGTGTATCCCCGAGTATGGAGTTGCTCAGTCAAAATATGTCATTTTTATCAATAAATTTTAGCCATCGCTCCGTTTCCTTATGCTTTGGCTTCTAGAAGTATGGGTGGGGTTTCGGATTGACTCCGTACTAATTGGATAATACACAGCATCACAACCAGTCATCAGACCGCTCCATAAACAAAACAAGGAAGTGAAAGCGACAAATTTGACCAGAAAAAGAAACTACTGAAGATTTAATGCTTAAAAAAATTATATTATAATGTTGCTGTGATTGCATAGCTCTAAAAGGATAATTCAGCATATGTGGTAAACATGAGGTTCGTGGGTGTGCTGGGGGGGTGGGGTGGGGGGGGTGAAGCAGCAGCCAAACCACCTTACCGCAGTCCTTCACAGGGAGCCAAGCCTGGCCTGCCCAGTTAACGGGAGGCTTGGCTACTGCTTCACCCGTGCTTCACCGGTGTGCCGCCACTGTCCTTTGCAGCACCGCAGTTTCAACATGGCACTCCTCCCGGTGCTGGTGTGCTTGCACGGCTATCTAAAAATTAAAAGTTAATAATAATACCGCCATGATGAGCCCAGCAGAGGATGTTCTTCCTGCGGCAGCTGAGGAAGCTCAAGCTACCCACCAAGATGTTAGTGCAGTTCTACACAGCCATCATCGAGTCCATCCTCACCACCTCCATAACCGTGTGGTACGCAGGAGCCACTGCCAGGGACAGACTAAGGCTGCAGCGCGTCGTGCGCACTGCTGAGAAGGTGATCGGCTGCAAGCTCCCATCTCTCCAGGATCTGTACATCTCCAGGACCCGGAGGCGTGCTGGCCGGATCATAGCCGATCCCTCACACCCTGGTCACGTACTGTTTGCCCCCCTCCCCTCTGGTAGAAGACTTCGGTCCATCCAGACTAAAACCTCCCGTCACATGAACAGCTTCTTCCCCTCTGCCATTAGACTGCTGAACACTAAGTGACTCTCGTGCACCATGTACAGCAGCTCAACCAGACTCATGTCAATCATCACTGTTTTCTTCCTGCATTACCGACTGCACTATATAGTTCTCCACAGTATCTGCTGCTGGCTAATATATATTTTAACTGTTGACCAGTATCACTTAATCTTATCCTACACTTTATTACATGTATAGTTTATTTCTCTTATCTTATCATGTTTAATGTTGCAGCATTGTACCGAGACAAATTCCTAGTTTGTGTACTACATGAACAATGGCAATAAACCTGATTCTGATTCTGATTCTGATTCTGATGATTGTGGAGCGGAATGGCCAGATCAATTGCATATCACATGCGGACACATATGCATGCTTTGACGGAACAACAACCATGACCAAACACACACAAACGCCCAAATAATGAAATAAATCATTTTTTTTTTTTTTTTACTGACAAATGGGCAACACTGATGCAGCAGTTGCAGCCAAACGGGTTATTTCTGCTATGTATAATATTGTTGGGTGTTTTGTACGTATAATATTGCTAAAATATAAAAGGGTGCACTACAATGGGTCTCAAATATTTGTAAACATGTCCTGTTATAGTACTGCATGAGTTTATTGATGATACACTATAAACCACACATATAAACTAAAACAATTATAATAATGAAGGAACAACTCCCATTTCCCAAAGTGCAAGATACAGCACATATGAATATAAGTCATAAAAGATCATACAAATAAGTCTGACAAACAAAAAAACAAGGGTTCTTAAACAGTCACTAATATTGGATGTCCCATTCATTTTCAGTAATTCTGTAATTAATATTCACACAATCAAATAAATCTTAGTGTTCAGTCCCTTTCATATTTGTCAAAGTCTAACATATAGGTTTGCCTACATATAGCCTACACCTCTTTGTATTCCACTTTGAAACACAGCCTACTTTTGGGTCTTTAAAGCCTAATTGGGCTACCTGTTTTCAGACAAGAATATTTGCTTTCTGCAGGCATGCACTAGTATTGTTTAATTCAGGTGTTGGTATAATGGCATCAGTCTGAGGGTTTTCATATTTATAACTTCTGTATTTTTTTTTCATGTTTATAACTTCTGTATACAGAACCCAGCCACAGGGGGTGCACAAGCCAATGTACTCCCAGTGCCGGTTCCAAGCCCGGGTATATGGAGAGGGTTGTGTCAGGAAGGGCATCCGATGTAAAACCTTTGCCAAATCAAACATGCGGATCATGATGAATGAGACTTTCATACCGGCTTGGTCGAGGCCCGGGTTAATGATGACTGCTGTGGCGGTTTGGTGTAACCCCCACAAACAGACTGGACAGACACAGCGTTTGGCTAGAGCAATTAACAGAACAGTGAAATGTGTATTAATGTCTACAGGCAGCCCCACTTCTTCTGGCTCACTTCTGGGATGTTAATGTTGCCTTTCATGCATTGTGTTCATGCGTCCTGTCCTTACTGTGACCTAGGGACCAAGATCAATATGTCTCTCAAATGCAAATGTCTCATGCCTGTTCTGTTATCTCTTTAATCATACCAACTGCTGGGGAATGCTCTTTGATGTATTGTTGTAGTTGGGTATATATGCTGCAACTCTGTAACTCAAACTCTCTCTCATTCACTCACTCTTCAACTGCTGCTGGACACACACACTTTGTGTCCTCTCTGCTGAGAGCCGCTGGGCGCGCTCCCGGCGCGCATGCACGGCGCCGGGAGCGGAGCTCGTGACGGCGGTATGATATAATAAACTTTGCTTAAAACTCTTCACCAACGCCGTTTTATTTCATGCCGCCGCAACTGCCACCGGTGCTATTAACCGACAGGGTGCCGGTGGAAATTGGGCTACTGTTGGTCGAAGATCAAGGAGGAGGAGTGGGGGAAGGCGTGTTAGGAGCGAGAGAGAGAGAAAAGGAAAGGTAGAAGTGTGGAGGTGAGAGCAGGAACATTAAATGTAGGGACTATGACTGGTAAAGGCAAAGAGTTGGCTGATATGATGGAGAGAAGAAAGGAAGATATACTGTGTGTTCAAGAAACCAGATGGAAGGGAAGCAAGGCTAGGAACATTGGAGGGGGATGTAAACTGTTCTACCATAGTGTAGATAGGAAGAGAAATGGAGTACGAGTAATCTTGAAGTAAGAGTATGTGAAGAGTATTCAGGAGGTAAAGAGGGAGTCAGAGAGAATCATTAGTTTGAAACTAGAAGTCACAAGTGTGATGTTGAATGTTGTCAGTGCGTATGCCCCACAAGTTGGATGTCAGGTAGAAGAGAGACAGGAATTCTGGTGTAAGTTGGAGGAAGTGGTAGAGAGTGTTCCCAGTGGGAAGAGAGTGGTGATTGGAGCGGACCTTAATAGACATGTACAGTAGGTGAAGGGAACAGAGGTAATGAGGAGGTGCACCCAGGTGGACTACATCTTATGCAGAAGGAGAAATCTGAAAGAGATAAGAGACTGCAAGGTGGTGGCAGGGGAGAATGTAGCTAGACAGCATCGGATGGTAGTTTGTAGGATGACTTTGCAAAGCAAGAAGAGGAAAGCGGTGAAGGCGGAACAAAGATTAACCCTTTGAGTGCGTAGAATTTTTCACAGGAAAATGCAGAGTTTGACCTCAAATTTTCAAATGACAATAGCTTCAGAACGGTAATAATTAGAGGCAAAGTCCCAATTACAAAAGTGTTGCAGAGGTACCCAAGTGTCTCCCTGGTGAACTTGCATCCATGCATAGTGCATAACTGGACCTAATTTGCATATTGCGACAATCCAAATTTTACAGCATTACAGCTTTGGAATGATTATAGTTAAATGCAAAATCCCAGTTACAACCAGAAAAGCACTCGGAGAGCGCAGACCTCCGCCAAGCGCCATAGTTCCCCCCATACAGTGTTTAACATCATAAATATTAATCCTACATTACACGGCGAACTGAAGTTTAAAAGGGTGCTTTATTCATCCTCCACGAGGCTCGCTCAGTGCTGTGGCAGCGTGCTGGAGCGAGCCATGTGTCTCAAAGTCAGCAACAAACAATGCGAGTGATCAAAAAGAGAGAGAGCAAGAGATATGCAGTCAACTTTTATACCCAGCTCAGACAATTCTTCTCTGTTCTGGAGCTGCAGGATGAAAGAGGGTGTGAGGCGCATCTGCATAATGATCAGTCCATACCTCTCACTGTTCTGATAATTGCTCACGCTGAGCGCTCTGCCAGGCCCGTACGCTGTGGGGGTCACACATGAGGTGTTCCTCCACACTGTCAATAATTTTTTTTCCCGTATATTTTTTTTTTCTTTTTGGCGTACAGAAATGGCAATACGCCCGTGTTTGCTAAAATTGGCTGGGTGTTTCAATTCACCGCACAACCGCGTACAACCCACAGACCAATGGGTTATGCAAGCGTTTTCATAGATCACTGAAAGCAGCACTCAGGGCTTCATTGACGGATGCAAATTGGGTAGACAGGCTGCCATGGGTTTTATACTGGGGTTGCGCTCCGCGCCGAAAGAGGATCTGGAAGCTTCCCCGGTAGAGCTGGTTTTTGCGCAGCCGTAGTGGCTGCGCAAAAACCTTATATTATAGAACCTGAGAAAAAAAAAAAAAAAAAGAATCCTTTAAAAAATTCCTGGATCCAGATGGTGATCCGGATCACCACCAAAATCTAATCATCTGTAGGATACCACATTTCTGACAATCTGTGAAAATTTCATGAAAATCCGTCCATAACTTTTAGAGTTATCTTGCTAACAAACAGACAAACAGACAAACAAACAGACAAACCAACGCTGATGATCACATAACCTCCTCCTCTTGGCGGAGATAAAAATGTTGCAGAGGAACCCAAGTGTCTGCCAAGTGAACTTGCATCCATGCATAGTGCATAATTGGACCTAATTTGCATATTGCACCAATGAAATGCTCAATGCCTTCCAGAAAAAAGTCGCAGATGACAGAGAAAGTTGTGATTTAAGAAATTTTATTTACCAATGTGCATAACACACATTAGTAACGCATTGGTAAAAAAAACACAAGAAATGTGACATAAATGACATAAATGTCACATTTCATGGCAATCACCATGGCAATCAACAAAGCCATTTTTTTATGTTTTTGGTCATTGTGGTCATTTTGTCAGTAAGTATCTGCCCTCACCTGTCAAGGTGGCAGAGTTTGAAGTTCTTGAGTATATGGTAACGCTCAAAGCAAGACACAGCACACAGTCCTACCCCACACTGAGCACACCTGAAGTGCGTATGGCAACGACCTTGGGGACGGCTCCGATCCAAACACACTACACGGTCTGGACGTGAACTAGTACTTTCGGCCATAAAGTGCCATTCGGTCAGTCTCTGTGGCGTCTCCAAAGCTTGCTATGAAGGC
Organism: Pholidichthys leucotaenia; assembly: GCA_020510985.1. Lineage (NCBI taxonomy): Eukaryota > Metazoa > Chordata > Actinopteri > Cichliformes > Pholidichthyidae > Pholidichthys > Pholidichthys leucotaenia. The sequence goes on along the minus strand of CM035849.1, from coordinate 67,629,114 downwards.
CTTCCAGCTCTCTTGCCCTCACTCCTCTTGTGCCCCTCAAGCAAACTTCTGATGAGTTCCTGAATGAATAGCTTCAGGGGCTTGTGTGGACTAGCAGTACACCTAGTGTACAGGATGTGGGAGTTCACAACGCAGATGATCATGAGTGCGTTGAGAATGCGGCTGTACCATTTCTTGGCCCTGTGTGGAAACGGGTATGTTTTCATTCGTTGGTCAGCCCTGTCTACTCTTCCCACTTACGTAGGTGTTATAGCTGTCCACACACACAGGCTTGTTTATGTCACGGAAACCAGTTGCACTCCCCTTTGTGTGAATGCGTTTCCGGACACAAGTGTTGGCATGGATGGATGAGACCATGGTGACACGCTTCGTGTCATGCCACACACAGGCCAGTAGTTTGTTGTGCCACATGAAAACTGGGTCATCTTCCCTTCTCAACGGCAACAGGGCTGGTCTGAGCTCCCTTGGCATACCTACAGTAATGGCATAAATAATGGCATGAATAAACTGGCATAAATAACACACAAAAAATGAATAAAAATAAAAACAAATTACCTCTCCTGTTGCTGCTGACAGTCCCACACAGTCCAGTGTCCTTGGCTGCGAGCTCCATAGTGATGGCTGGCCCTGTGTAGTAGCTATCCATGTACACCTCATGTCCCTTCCCGGTGTATGGCTCCATAAACTGACACACAACAAGATGAGTTGCGCCCACACTGTCACAGTCATCGCCAGTTTGTGCATTGTATAGTGACCACCGCAACACATAGCCTGTGCTGGCTTCACTCAAGACAAATGCCTTGTAGCCATACTTGTTCGTTTTTTTGGGGTTATAAAGTCTCAAGGTCGACCTCCCCTTGAATACAATTGTCATTTCATCCAGGGAGAGTTCCTTGCCTGGAGCATAAGCAGCGGCAAAACGTGGCACTACACAGTCAATGACTGGGCAGATTTTGAAAAGACGATTATGCCCTGGCTGTCCATATTCAACCCAGTTGTCATTGTTTGCAAAATGAAGGCAAGACAGGATGATTGAAAACCTGTCGTATGTCATCACTCTGCCATATCCAGGAGTAAATGTCAGCCAAAACTCTCCCCAGTAGTCCTTCAATGCAGGCTTCTGCAATATTCCCATGGACAGATGGAGTGCCAAAAACCCCTTCATCTCCTCCACAGATACTGCAGTCCACTTTTGAATTCGGGACCGGGGTTTCAGCGTATCCTTTGCTTTGGCTTGGCTTATGACCTAGTCAGCATACCTGTTTGGGACACACAAAGTTTGACCTCAAAATTAGCATTGTAAGGCAAATAAAACCCATTTCATGCCACATTTGTTTCACGCTATGTCTGCACATGGTCCTTTGTCCACTCATTGCCAAAATTACTGAAAATCATTCAGAAAAAAAAAATTCACACTATGTCTGCACATGGTCCTTTGTCCACTCAAAAAGTGGACAAAGGACAAAGAAATGATTTTCTGAAAAATCATTCAGGAAAAAAAAAAATTCACATTACGTCTGCACGTGGTCCTTTGTCCACTCATTGTCAGAATTACTAAAAATCATTCAGAAAAAAAAACCCAACATTTTTTTCACATTATGTCTGCACGTGGTCCTTTGTCCACTCATTGCCAAAATTATTCAAAATCATTCGGCAAAAAAACAATCTCATGACACATTCGTTTCACACTAAACTAAAATGAAGCAAATGAAACACAGTTTATGCAACAATTTGTACCTGTTTGTTTCGTCGGTCACAAGCTTCCAGAATTCCTCAGTCCAAAACAGCGACACAAAATCAATCGCAGGCGCAGATGACATGTCCTTCTCTCCATGATATCCAACTGGCTGTTCAAATGCTTTCAGCCACAGATGATAAACTTCTTCATCTCTAAGAAGCTCCCAGCCGTCAATGTCCAAACCTCCTGCAGCATCGCCACTTCCCATTGTTGTCCTGCCATGGTGCACATGTGGCGCACGTCGATGCGCACCAGCTGTGTGCTCTTGCCAACCCAAACGTTGCCCACGGGCTGTTCTGGACCTTTTCACTTCGCGACCACGGTTTGGCAAAGCAGAACAATCTGCAGACGAGGCTCCTGTACCATTTGGGGCACGGCTGGACATAGAAAACGCAGCTACAGCATCGCGCGCAAGATGTCTGTCTCTACTTTTGCCAGAACTGCTTGCCCCATTGTCTGAAGGCACGTAATCAGAGCTGGACTCTTCCTCAGATAAAGAACTAGGGCTAAGCTCTTCCTCTGACCCAGAAGCGGTGAACACCAGCTCTAAAACCTCTTCAGCTGAGAGCGTCTTCCTCGCCATGTTGTCTCTTCCGTGTCAAACAGCAGAATGAAAGGGGGCGGGCTTCAAACACTGATTTGACCTACTTATTGCATTGGACTATTTCTGGTTTTCGGGGGCGGGGAAAAGCTAGATCTGTCTGCCATCAAGTGGTGTTAAAAGGCTTGTACATTTCACACTCTATTCAGCTGTACAGGCTTTGTTTGGACTGATCAGCTGACAGTCGCACTTGTGCGACATACACAGTCAGAGGGTTAAGTGGGGGAAGTTACAGAAGGAAGAAGGTCACACAGAATTCAGGAAGGATACAGGCTCTGGGTGGTAGGTAAGAATTACCAGATGACTGGGAAAGTACAGCAAAAGTACTGAGGGAAACGGGTAGAAAGGTATGTGGTGTATCCACTGGACAGAGGAAGGAAGACAAGGAGACTTGGTGGTAGAATGAGGAGGTACAGGAAAGTATTCAAAGGAAGAGGTCAGCAAAGAAAAAGTGGGATAGCCAGGGAGATGAAGAAAGTAGACAAGAGTATTTGGAATCTAGGCGCATGGCAAAGAGAGAGGTGGCAAAGGAAAAGGCGTACTGTATAGTGAGTTGTATGAGGGGCTAAATACTGAGGAAGGAGAAAAGGACCTGTATCGATTGGCTAGACAGAGAGATCGAGCTGGAAAGGATTTACAGCAGGTTAGGCTGATTAAGGACAGAAATGGTAATGTACAAACAAATGACGAGAGTGTGTTGAGAAGGTGGAAGGAGTATTTTGAAAAGCTGGTGAAAAAAGAAAACGGGAGAGAGAGGAGGATGGATGAAGGAAAGCTAGTGAACAAGGAAGTCCCGAGGATTAGCAAGGTGGAAGTGAGGACAGCTTTGAAGAGGATGAAGAATGGAAAGGCGGTTGTTCCAGATGACATACCTGTGGAAGTATGGAGATGTTTAGGAGAGATGGCAGTGGACTTTTTAACCAGATTGTTTAACACAATCTTGGAGAGTGAGAGGATGCCTGAGGGGTGGAGAAGAAGTGTTGTGGTACCAAATTTTCAAGAACAAAGGTGATACTCAGAGCTCTAGTAACTACATTCTAGATTTCTACATTAACAGCAGCTGGTGCTCTGATATAACGGTGGTTTCACAACACTGTTCTCCCGATCTAGAATTTCTCTCTATCAACTGCAAGCCATTTTATTCCCCGCGGGAGTTCGCATCATTTGTTTTGATCGCTGTGTACGCCCCTCCCGACGCGGACGCGCGCGAGGCCCAGCACGCGCTCGCAGATCACGTCCTACATGCGGAGCGGAATTTTCCAGACTCCCTGGTTATTGTGGTAGGCGACTTTAACCAGAGCAATCTGAGTCACGAGCTCCCCCGATACAGACAGTTTATTAAATGTCCAACCAGAGGAAATAACACGCTGGATCACTGTTACACCACAGTGAAAGACGCATATCGCGCTGTTCCCCGCGCTGCGCTTGGTCTATCTGATCACGTGATGGTCCACCTCATTCCCACATACAGACAGAGACTGAAGCTCACTAAACCTGTTGTGACCACCACGAAGAAATTGACTAGTGAAGCTGGAGAGAAACTGAACACATGCATGGAAATAACTGACTGGGACATGTTTAAAGGAGCCACACATGATCTTAATGAGTACACAGACACTGTGAACTCATACATCAACTTTTGTGAGGAGAGCATTCTCCCATCGCGCACCAGGGTGAGGTACTCTAATGATAAGCCCTGGTTCACTGCCAAGCTCAGACAGATCAGAAAGGAGAAGGAAGCTGCGTTGAAAAGTGGAGACAGAGACTGCTACAGGGAGGTTAAATATCGGTTTAACAGAGAGCTGAGGAGAGCTAAATCTGTGTATTCTGAGAGACTCCAGCAGCAGTTCACTGCTAATGACTCGGCTTCTGTGTGGAGAGGACTGAGGCAAATCACCAACTATCGGCCTCAGGCTTCTAAAGGTCAGGATGACAAAGCCCTTTGTCAAAAACTGTCCCAACATTACGCCCGTTTTGACACCTCGTCAGCTGTGTCCAACTCCCCCACTCCACCCAGCTCCACTGCCTCCTCGGCCCCTAATTCATCAAAAGCGGTCCCCCCCCTCCTCCTCCCCCCCTGTCCTTGTCATCAGTGAGCAGGACGTGCACAGACAATTCTCCAGACTGAACCCGCGCAAGGCCCCTGGGCCGGACGGTGTGTCTCCCTCCACCCTGAGACACTGTGCGAAAGAGCTGGCTCCTGTCCTCACAGACATTTTTAACACCTCCCTTAAGCTATGCCACGTGCCGACCTGCCTCAAATCCTCCACCATCATCCCTGTCCCCAAGAAGCCACGGATTACTGGACTTAACGACTACAGACCTGTAGCGCTCACCTCTGTAGTCATGAAGTCCTTTGAGCGCCTGGTCCTGCCCCACCTCAAGACCATCACCACTCCCCTCCTGGACCCGCTGCAGTTTGCCTACCGTGCCAACAGGTCTGTGGACGACGCAGTCAAACTGGCCCTCCACTCCATCCTGCAGCACCTGGACTCCCCGGGAACCTACGCCAGGATCCTGTTTGTGGACTTCAGCTCTGCATTCAACACCATCCGCCCCGCTCTGCTCCAGGACAAGCTGTCCCTGCTCGGCGTGCCTGACTCCCTCTGCAGGTGGATCACCGACTTCCTGACGGACCGGAGGCAGCATGTGCGGCTGGGGAAGTCTGTCTCGGACTCTGTTAGCATCAGCATCGGATCACCCCAGGGCTGTGTACTTTCCCCCCTACTCTTCTCCCTTTATACCAACTCCTGCACCTCCTCCCACCAGTCTGTCAAGCTGATCAAGTTTGCGGACGACACCACCCTCATCGAGCTCATCTCCAACGGCGACGAGTCCGTCTACAGGAAAGAGGTGGCCCAGCTGGTGTCCTGGTGCAGCCACAACAACCTGCAGCTGAACACTCTAAAGACAGCGGAGATGATTGTGGACTTCAGGAAAGTCACAACTCCCCTGCCCCCCCTCACCATCACAGGCTCTCCCATCACCATTGCAGATTCCTTCCGCTTCTTGGGCACCACCATCACCCGGGACCTCAAATGGGAGCCAACCATCAGCTCCCTCATCAAAAAGGCCCAGCAGAGGATGTTCTTTCTGCGGCAGCTGAGGAAGCTCAAGCTTCCCACCAAGATGTTAGTGCAGTTCTACTCGGCCATCATCGAGTCCATCCTCACCTCCTCCATAACCGTGTGGTATGCAGGAGCCACTGCCAGGGACAGACTAAGGCTGCAGCGCGTCGTGCGCACTGCTGAGAAGGTGATCGGCTGCAAGCTCCCATCTCTCCAGGACCTGTACATCTCCAGGACCCGGAGGCGTGCAGGCCGGATCATAGCCGATCCTTCACACCCTGGTCACGTGCTGTTTGCCCCCCTCCTCTCAGGTAGAAGACTTCGGTCCATTCAGACTAAAACCTCCCGGCACATGAACAGCTTTTTCCCCTCTGCCATCAGACTGCTGAACACTAAGTGACTTATTGACTCTCGTGCACTATATACAGCAGCTCATGTCGTTCATCACTGTTTTTCTGTTGCATTATCGACTGCACTGTGGTACCCCATATTATCTGCTACTTGCTAATTTATTTAAAACTGCCTTGACTAGTATTACTCATTATTATTATTATTATTATTACTTATTATTCTACACTTATTGCATGTTTTTAGTCTTTTAGTTTATAGTTTATCTCTTTATCTCATCATGTTTTTAATGTTGCAGCATGGCACCGAGACAAATTCCTAGTTTGTGTACTACATGAACAATGGCAATAAATCTGATTCTGATTCTGATTTTGATTACAGAGGCATAAAGTTAATCAGCCACACTATGACGATATGGGAAAGAGTTGTTGAAGCCAGGTTAAGAGGAGAGGTGACAATCAGTGAGCAGCAGTATGGTTTCATGCCAAGAAAGAGTACTGCAGATGCAATGTTTGGTTTAAGAGTGCTAATGGAGAAATATAAAGAAGGACAGGAGTTGCCCTATGTCTTTGTGGATCTATCAATCAATCAATCAACTTTATTTATAAAGCACTTTAAAAGCAACACTCGCTACACAAAGTGTTGTACAGCAATTCAATTCAATTCAATTCAACTTTATTTATATAGCGCCATTTCACAACAACAGTCATCTCATAGCACTATCAACTGTAGGGGGAACCCCCACAGTTGCAGAAAGACCCCAGCAATCAGGCGATCCCCTGTGAGCAAGCACTTGGCGACGGTGGAGAGGAAAAACTCCCTTTTAACAGGAAGAAACCTCCAGCAGAACCAGGCTTAGGGAGGGGCAGTCATCTGCTGCAACTGACTGGGGGGTGAGGGGATAGAGAAGATGAAAAGAACAGACATGTAGAGAGCAAACAGCACGATGGGGACTCAATCTATGGGAGAGAACAAACAAATGTTAATGACCAGCAAAAAAAAATATTTCATTGAGAGTGAGGAAAGGAGTGAGGCCCAGTGCATTACTGGAGGTCACCCGGCTGACTAAACCTATTAGCAGCATAACTAAGGGAGGGTTCAGAAACACATGATCCCTCCCTAATTGTAGGCTATATCAAAAAGGTAGGTTTTAGCCCTATTCTTAAAAACAGAGATCGAGTCTGACTCCCAAATCCAGATTGGCAGCTGGTTCCACAGGAGAGGAGCTTGATAACTGAAGGCTCTGCCTCCCATTGTACTTTTGGAGATTCTAGGTATTACAAGTAATCCTGCATTTTGGGAGCGTAGTGCTCTGTTAGGATAATACGGTAGTATCAGATCTTTTACAGCAAGAGATCATAAAAGCAGGGCACTAACACAAAGGGCGCCAACACAAGAAGCACAGTAAAAAATAAATAAATTCATAAATAAAATAAAAGGTAAAATAAATAAAAAAAAATCCATTTCATTCAATAAAATCAATGTCTCATACTGGGTCGAAGGCCAGAGAGTAAAAGTGTGTTTTAAGACGGGTTTTAAAAAGGGACAATGAAGATGCTTGTCTGATGTCCAGGGGTAAATCATTCCATAACCTGGGGGCCATGATCGAAAAGGCTCTGCCCCCTCTGAGCTTGCAGCTCACCTTTGGCACCCCCAGAAGCAGCTGTTCAGCTGACCTGAGGGACCGGGTGGGAGCGTAGGGATGCAGAAGCTTAGAGAGGTAAGGCGGAGCAAGACCGTTCAAGGATTTAAAAACAAATAAAAGAATTTTAAAATGAACTCTAAAATGCATGGGCAGCCAGTGGAGTGAAGCTAAGAGGGGTGTGATGTGATCTCTTCCACGTGTACCTGTTAAAAGACGAGCAGCGGCGTTTTGAACCAGCTGCAGATGGGAAAGAGATGATTGGCTGACACCGGCGTAAAGTGTGTTACAGTAATCCAGCCGAGATGAAATAAAAGCATGGATTACTGTTTCCAGGTGCGGTCTAGAAAGAATGGGTTTATTTTTGCTAAATGCCTTTGATGAAAGAAGCTGGATTTTGCCACAGAACGAATCTGCGTGTTTAATTTAAAATCACTGTCCATGATATAACCAAGGTTCCAAGCTGTGGATTTGACGTAAGGAGTAATCGGGCCCAAGTATACAGGAGGGGACTCACAGGAGCCACTAGGTCCAAACACCGTCACTTCTGTCTATCTAGAGAAAGCATATGATAGGGTGCCAAGAGAGGAAGTGTGGTACTGTATGAGAAAGTCAGGAGTGGCAGAGAAGTATGTGAGAGTGGTGCAGGATATGAGACAGTGAGACTGTGGTGAAGTGCACTGTAGGATTGACGGATGGATTCAAGGTGGGGGTGGGGTTACATCAGGGATTGGTTCTGAGCCCCTTCTTGTTTGCCATGGTGATGGACAGGCTGACGGACAAGGCCAGGCAGGAGTCTCTGTGAACCATGTTTGCAGACGACATTGTGATCTGCATTGAGAGTAGGGAGTAAGTGGAAGAGAACCTGGAGAGGTGGAAGTATGCTCTGGAGAGAAGAGGAATGAAAGTCAGTAGAAGCAAGACAGAATACATGAACGTGAATGAGAGAGAGGCAGATGCAACAGTGAAGATGGAAGGACTAGCGGTAGTGAAAGTAGATGAGTTTAAATACCTGGGGTCAACCATCCAAAGCAATGGAAAATGCACAAGAGAGGTGAAGGTGAGAGTACAGGCAGGGTGGAGTGGGTGGAGAAGAGTATCAGGGGTGATTTGTGACAGAAAGGTAGCAGCAAGAGTGGAAGGGAAGATTTACAAGACGGTACTGAGACCTGCTATGATATGCGGTTTGGAGATGGTGGCACTGACAAAAAGACAGGAGGTGGAGCTGGAGGTCGCAGAGTTGAAGATGCTGAGATTTTCATTGGGAGTGACTAGGAGGAACAAGATTAGAAATGAGTTTATCAGAGGGTCAGTTCAGGTTGAGCGGTTTGGAGACAAAGTAAGAGAGCCAAGGCTGAGATAGTTTGGACATGTGCAGAGGAGGGATAGTGGATATATTGGACAAAGGATGTTGAAGATGGAGCTGCCAGGCAGGAGGAAAAGAGGAAGACCACAGAGAAAATTCATGGATGCAGTGGAGGAGGACATGGAGAGGGTTGTTGTTACAGAGGAAGATGCAAGGGGTAGAGTGAGATGGAGACAGATGATCCACTGTGGCGACCCCTAAAGGGACCAGCCGAAAGAAGAGGAAGATAACTTCTGTATACAGGGTCTTAAATGGGTCAGACGATGTGACACAGCTGCCTTTTCGAGGACAAAGCATACAGTTATTTTATTTTAAAAAAAGTCATTGTCTGATGATGTAAAGGAACACAGTTGGCAATATTCACTTTCTGCTCAGTGTATTTGGTTGGAATTATTTTATTTTAAAACTGCAGAATCAGAATAAAAAAATTTTAAAAAAACTTTCCGCTTATTACATTTCCTCCTTCTCCAGACTGTTGGGGTTGTTATTGTGGAACATTGTGGGGTCGCAGATCGAGGTCTGGTGCTGAGCGGCCGCTGTGCTCGCTCAGGATAAATAAGCCTGTTACCAAAGGGAAGTGGCTCTCCTCGACCGCAGGACAGAGCCGGCACGGTCCTCGCAGCTCTCTCTGGTCAACCGAGGTCATCTTGGTCAACCGAAATCTGACCTCCAGCTCTGTTCAGGGAATGGCGGAGCCAAAATATGCCAGTGTGAGGGATATACGTTTCCTATAATGAAGTACCGAGGAATGCAACTGATCTAGCAATGGACTTGTATTTTTCAGCAGTTTAATGAGCGTCAAAGTGTCACATCATGATGCTTTAGGGCTGTTTTTCCCCCCAGAAAAGAACAGGGTTAGTTTGTATGCAGTCCTGTTGTGTACAAGCATATGGGCTATAAATTGTAATATTTCACAATAAGGGTTCTACATATTCAGAATGACTATTTTCTATGCTGGCCTCAGCTTTAAATACTTCTTTTAGTGGACCAGTTTGTGGCCATTTTCATAGTTTCCCCTCTTATGGCTTCCAATTGAAAGGATGGCTCAAAGATACGTAATTTAGTGGAAAGGCTGCAGCCGTCTGTGCTGATGCCATCTTTACTGAAGGGACATTACTACTTGGCCTTGCTCCTGCCAGAACCTCTGATCTTGGAGATAGCAGCTGAAAACTGAACCACCACAGGCCTTTTTTCATTCAGACCAAGATTCCATAATGCTGAAATGCTATAGCAAAAAGCCTCTGACTGCACTGCATTGATGGCCTCTGTTTTTGTTGTTTTGGTAATAGTTAGTCAAACACTCATCTTGAAACTTTTGCCAAATTTCAAACAGGTTCATGGCCTTATTGTGCAAACACATTCAGGCAAAGTGATTTTTTTTCTATCTCACGATAAGAAAATATTTGCTTAAACTTTAACCACTGATGTATGACCCCGTCAGTACTGTTAAAAAAAAACAAACCCCAATACCTCGATTATGATCAATATTTATGATTGAAGACAAGGAATTATTTCAACTCGAGCTTCTATCCCCCAAAACAAACATGATTCCCTATTGGGAATAAAATGCAAACCTGGTTTTAACCAAACCTTTTTTAGATGAATCCATACATTTATGATTAATAAAGTGCCAACTTAGCTTTTATAAAATTAACATTTAAAGGCGGGGGGAGGGAGTTAGAGCTGGAGGCTACCATATTTACTCTTGTGAATGGGGAAAATAAATTTTCACGATATTCATTTTTTTAACATTGTCCAACCCATAATATTCTAATTTTGATTTTATATTGATTTATTGTCCAGCACCATAGTATCAGTGCTGTGCTTCTAGTGTGCAACCAGTTTAAAGGTATTAACTTTTTTCCACTTTTCCTGGCTATTTTTCTCTTTCCAAGATTGAAAGATGTAATTATTTTTCCCACTGATAGATATCCAAAATGTATAATTTGTCTGGGTATTAAAATAATGTGACCTCAGTTCCAAAAATATCAGGACATATGTAAAAATCTAAGTATAAACAGCAAGCAAAGATTTGTAAATCAAAAATATTAGCTCATCTTGAATTTGATGGCAGCAACACATGAAGAGCTGGGATGAGGTTGTGGAGAGTGTAAATAAAGGAAACCAGACTTGCACAGCAGACGACTTTATTCACTCTCACATCAGTCAGAATCAGAATCAGAATCAGAATCAGATTTATTGCCATTGTTCATGTAGTACACAAACTAGGAATTTGTCTCGGTGCAATGCTGCAACATTAAACATGATAAAATAAAAGAAATAAACTATACATGCAATAAAGTGTAGAATAAGAGTGAGTAATACTAGTCAGCAGTTTAAATATATTAGCAAGCAGCAAATAATGTGGAGAACCATATAGTGCAGTCGGTAATGCAGGAAGAAAACAGTGATGATTGACATGAGTCTGGTTGAGCTGCTGTACATAGTGCACAAGAGTCAATAAGTCGCTTAGTCATACACAGAAAAAGCATATATCCATACACCAGGGTCTCTCCTTTTATATCAACCGCCCATCTCACATCTATGTACATGACATCTTGCATCACAATACATTCAACCTTTCTCCCCCCACTACTTCTTCCTGCTACCTCACAATAATCTCTCTCATTTCAATACCTATTGTCCTTCTCCGTTTACCCTCTGCATCCAGTCTGAGATGATTAACCCAGCTTCTACACCCCCCCCCCTCCCCGGAATTTCAGACCGAGTTTCAGTCCTCATGTCCTTTTGGCTTCAGTCTCCTCCTGTATCTGCTGTAACGGGGGTTTTCCGCCTCCGTGGCACTGCTGTGCCGGTGGGGGGCTCCTGGGGGTGTGTCTGTCTGCGAGTGGGCCATGGCGAGGGGGGGGGGACCTTCGACTTTCCCATGTGGCTGCTCTGATGAATCGTTTACCTGGGGAGTTCTCAGTGGGGGTCTTCCACGCCTAGGGGCCCGAGCCAACATCACTTGCTCGTCCGCCACCACAAAGGCAGGCTTAAGTCTGTCTATACATATTTTCTCCCTACGACCCCCCCAAGTCTAACAAAAAATGTTTGTCCCCTGTTTCCTGCGCTCTGAACGGGCCATCGTAGGGTGGGCACAATGGGGGGCGGTGGGCACCGTGCCTGACAAACACGAACGCTGCGTTCTTCAAAGTTTTTGGCACAAAAGCGCGTGGAAAACAGTGGTGGGCCAGGCCTGGCAGCGTGCCTGTGTCTGCGCTATGCTGTGAACGCTGAGACGGACAGTTGTCTGACGTGAGATTATCTGGCAAAAATTCCCCGGGGAGCCGCAGTGGCTGAGAAAAAACAAGCTCCACCGAGGAAGCCTCCAAATCCTCTTTTGGTGTGGAACGCAACCCCAATAAAACCCACGGCAACCAGTCTACCCAATTTGCATCCGTCAGCGAAGCCCTGAGCACTGCTTTCAGTGACCTATGGAAACACTCGCATAACCCATTGGCCTGTGGGTTGTACGCGATTGTGCGATGAATTGCAACACCCAGGCTACGGGCCATCGTGGACCAGAGGTCGGAAACAAACTGTGGGCCTCTATCGGACGTGATGTCCTACGAGACGCCAAAACATGCCACCCATGTCGTCAAAAAAGCGCGCGCCACATCCGTGGACGTGGTTGCCGCCAGCGGGACTGCTTCTGGCCAGCGTGTGGTGCGGTCCACCACTGTCAGAAGGTACGTGCACTCCTGCGATGGCGGGAGGGGGCCCACGAGGTCCACGTGAACATGGTCGAACCTCTTAGCCGGTATACGAAACAGCTCCAAAGGAGCCTTCGTGTGTCTGTGTACTTTGGCTCGTTGGCATGCTACGCAGGCTGCAGCCCACTCTTTCACTTGTTTGCCCAGGCCTGGCCATACGAACTTCGCTCCCACCATTTTGACTGACGCGCGCACTTCTGGGTGCGCCAGAGCGTGAACGGACTCAAACACTCGGCAGCGCCAAGCAACTGGGACCACCGGGCGCGGGCGTCCTGTGGAGATGTCACAGATTGGGGGGGCTGCCGTCTTGCAGTACTCTGCTCTCCAGCCTTAACCCTGTTGGTTCAGATTGGAGCACGCACACATCCGCATCGCCAATCTGCTCTGCGGCCATAGCTGTATAATCTATCACCACGCAGACCGGGGCCAATACTGCGCGCAAGAGGCAGTCCGCCTCCACATTCAGTTTACCCGACACATGCTGAATATCTGTCGTAAACTCCGAGATCGCGGCCAGCTGTCTCTGCTGCCGGCCCGACCATGGTTCCGAAAACTTGGCCATTGTGAACGTTAGCGGCTTGTGGTCCAGGAACGCGGTGAAGCTGCGCCCTTCCAGCCAGAACTGGAAATGGCATATGGCCAGGTGGAGAGCCAGCAACTCTCTGTCGAACACGCTGTATTTACGCTCACTGTCGCACAAAGCCCTGCTGAAAAAAGTGAGCGGCTGCCAAGAACCGGTGACGCGTTGCTCCACGATGGCCCCTATGGCCATGTACGAGGCATCGGTAGTGAGCGCTATCCGGGCCGCCGGGTCCGGGTGCCCCAACAGTGCAGCGTTTGCCAGGGCTGTTTTAACCTCAGAGAACGCCTGCTCCCGCTCCGGAGTCCATTCGACTCTGTCCGCCGGTTTACGTTTCTTGAGTGCGGTGTACAATGACTGCATGAGCTGAGCTGCACGGGGGAGGAACCGGTTGTAAAAGTTAGCCATCCCCAAAAACTCTTGCAGCGCCCTGACCGTCTGAGGCCGGGGAAAATTCGCCACGGCGCGCACCTTGTCCGGCAAGGGTATCGCTCCCTCCAGTGAGACGCGGTGCCCCAAAAAGTCAATCCCCGTCACGCCGAACTGACATTTCGCCGGGTTGATTATTAACCCGTGCTCCTCCAACTTCCAGAAAACCGTCCTGAGGTGGGTTACGTGTTTGTCCTCAGACGCACTGGCCACCAGGATATCATCCAGGTAGACAAACACAAACGGCAGATCGCGCAACATCGCATCCATCATGCGTTGGAATGTCTGTGCCGCGCCTTTTAATCCGAAGGGCATGCGTAAAAACTCAAACAAGCCAAACGGAGTTATTACCGCAGTTTTGGGTATGTCCTCCGCGCGCACTGGCACCTGGTGGTAACCACGGACAAGGTCTATTTTTGAAAAAATGCATTCCCCAGCGAGGTGAACAGAAAAATCCTGAATATGGGGAATCGGGTAGCGGTTGTGCGCTATGACGTTATTCAACTTGCGGAAATCTCCACACGGTCGCCACAATCCCTCGGCCTTAGGGACCATGTGTAGCGGGGATGCCCATGGGCTGTTTGAGCGTCTGATGATGCCCAACCTTTCCAAGTTGGCAAACTCCTCGCGCACTATGGCCAGTTTAGCTGCGTCCAGGCGCCAAGGTCGTGCGAAAACGGGCGGCCCAGTGGTGGTGATAAAGTCTTCCACCCCGTGTTTAGTGCTGGCCGCCGAAAACGTTGGAACTGTGAGTGCTGGGAACTGAGTGAGCATTGCGTGGAACTTACCGCCTGGAGCTGTGACGTTGGCTTGTGTTATTGGCCCGGCCCCTCGAGCTGTACAGGGGAGAGAATCAAAAGACATTGCATTAACCAGGCGCCTGTTAGCAACATTGACTAGCAACCCATGTGCACACAGAAAATCAGCTCCCAGGATTGGGAAACTCAATACCGCTATGACAAAAGTCCACTCGTACATACGGCCGTGTAGGAATAAAGTCAGTGTTCTCTCACCAAAAGTCTTAATGTTCGAGCCGTTTACGGCTACCAGCTGGGGGCCGCTAGCTCCCGCTAGCCGGTCGGCGTAGGACGGCAGAATGAGGCTCTTTTGGGAGCCGGTGTCTACGAGGAACCGTCTCCCCGAGCGCGAGTCCGTCACGTAGAGCAGCTTGTTTTCTTCACCGGCAGTCGCAGCTGCTACTGACTGCTGGCCTTGGCGTTTCCCGAACGCTCGAATTGGCATGGTGGCACGCATCTGCGTGCGTTCTCTCCAAAGCCACGGTGGTAGAAGCAGAGCGTGTCTCTCTGGTGCTTCCTGGCCCCTGCTGCTGCTACCGTCGCTGGCTTCTCACCTCCGCTGGTCGTCTCGCTGGGTTCCGACGCCGCCGCGTTCACTGTGAGGGCTCTGGTGGTGAGAATGATCCGATCTGCCTCCTGGGCTAGCGCACGGTAGTCACGCGTGGCCAGCAATGGCGAATTGGCAAGAACTGCCCTTGCCTCTGTTAGGAGGTTCTGGAGGAAAAGGTGGGCAAACAGAAAATGCCTGTCATCTGTGCCCATCAACGTCAGCATCTTCTCCATCAGTTCGACCGCCGATCCATCTCCTAACTCGGAGCGCCTCAGGAGCCTCGCTGCTTGTGTAGCGCCGGGTCAGCGCGGCCTTGAGAGCCCCGTATTTGTCGTGGGCTGGGGGCTGTTGGAGCAGGCTTGCTACTTGCTGAGACATGCGAGCGTCCAGCGCTGCGACCACATAGTAGTATCTGGTGTCGTCTGCTGTTATTGCCCGGAGGGCGAACTGAGCCTCGTGTGGTGGAACCAAGACCGTGGGTCGTGCAGCCAAAAGTCCGGTAGTTTGACCGAAACAGCGCACGCGTTGCTGGGGGTTCCTGTCCGGGCCGTCTCTGGGATGCTTGCCGCGTTGCTGGGGTTCTTGCCTCGTGTTCCATAATTCGTCAAGGGGTCACCAGTGTGGAGAGTGCAAATAAAGGAAACCAGACTTGCACAGCAGACGACTTTATTCACTCTCACATCAGTCATACACAGAAAAAGCATATATCCATACACCAGGGTCTCTCCTTTTATATCAACCACCCATCTCACATCTACATGACATCTCGCATCGCAATACATTCAACCCTTCTCCCCCCACTACTTCTTCCTGCTACCTCACCATAATCTCTCTCATCTCAATACCTATTGTCCTTCTCCGTTTACCCTCTGCATCCAGTCTGAGATGATTAACCCAGCTTCTACAAGGTCATGTTTACCACTGTGGAGGGTCTCCTCTTTTTTTTTTTTAACAGCCATGGTCTCTCTTTGCACAATAGAGTGTTAACCTGCATTTTTGGATGGAATAGTGGTAGAGCATCCACCTTACAGCCTCCTGGCTGTGGGTTCAAGCCCCAGCTGGGTCATATCATCATCGTCATCATCATCGTAGCAGTCTGTCGAGGAGGACAATGACTGTTTCATTTAGGTCTGATCAGATTCCTCCATGCAGCTCTGACCTTTGCCTTCCGCTGCCAGGAACTCTTGACCTTGTTAACCCGGGCAACATCCGAGCCGGTATGAGTTGCCTTCTGACTGACCATTTCATGAAACTGCTTGCAAAGTATTTAAGTACCGCTAGCTTTTGCTGGACTAGTGGCACATTCTTGGCAGATAGAGGTATTATCAGTGGCAAGGACAGGCCAATACAAACTGACTCCAATGTCTGTTGCAGTGACTGACCAGATGATAGATTTGTTTATCTCTGCTCTTTGTGTAGTGGAAGTATGATGGCGGCGCACATGGACGCTGCAGCCCCTTCTAGGCATCAGTGAGTGTGAGCGTTTTGAGTGTTTTAATCATCCCAGACGTACAACTTACAACAGAGACACCTTATTAAGCATCAAGGTAATGTACGCTGCAAGAATTGTGGCGTTAGGGTGCGATTTGGACACTCTACGCCAGTATGGAATACTATCGGAGGTTTCGCTGGCAGCTACCCAGGAGAGGAGGAAGCGTAAGTGGCCCGAACGCAAACAAAGGAGAGGAAAGAGAGCTGGAATTTATGCTAGGCTAAAGGCTAACCCCTCCAGATCAGCAGTACTGTCACTCCTACTTTCCCATGTCCGCTCCCTTGACAACAAGCTGGATGAGCTGTGTCTGCTGACAGAAACCCGTAGAGAGCGGAAGGACTGCTGTGTGTTTGCGTTCACGGAGACATGGCACCATGACAACATCCCTGACACGGCCATTCAGCTGGAAGGGATGACATCGTTCCGGGCGGACAGGGAGGCCGCTAGCTCCGGTAATAGCTGAGGGGGGGGGGCCTATGTATCTATATTAACAAGAACTGGTGTGTTAACACCACGTTAGCAACTAAACACTGCTCTCCGTTGGCGGAGTTCCTTATTGTAAATTGCCAGCCATTCTATCTGCCGAGGGAATTCACCAACGTGTTTGTAGCTGTTGTTTACATAGCTCCTAGCGCTAATGCTAAAGCTAATGCTAAGAAGGCACTTGGAGAGCTGCATGATCCTATCAGTGAATTTCAAACTTCACACCCGGACAGTTTTGTGGTGGTTGCAGGGGATTTTAATCACACCAGTTTAAAGACTGTGCTCCCCAAGTTCAAACAATGTGTGGACTTTAAGACCAGAGGAGAGAATATGTTAGACTTGGTGTACACAGATTTCCCAAATGTATACAAGGCAACATCTCGCCCCCACCTCGGCCATATCTGACCACCTATCCATGATGCTGGTGCTCGGCACTTCAGGGCTGTTTTCTGCATACAGACTGGGAGGTTTTCAAAATAGCAGCCTCTCAGGGAGACAGGATTGATGTGGAGGAGTGCGCTGAAACAGTCACCAGCTACATCGCGAAGTGCACAGAGGATGTCACTATATTGAAGACCTTCACTGCACAGGGCAACTATAAACCCTGGATGACTGCAGAGGTGCACTTGCTGCTCACAGCCAGAGATGCAGCCTTTAGAGCAAAGGACAGGATTGCCCTTCGCTCAGCCAGGTCTGCGCTTGCAAAGGGAATTAAGACGGCGAAACGCACCTACGTGGAGAAAATACAGGGACATTTCTGTGACACAGGGAACACCAAACGGATGTGACAGGGAGTTCAGGCGCTGACGGATTATCAGTCTAGGCAGAGGGTCGATGATGATGACGCTTCGCTTCCAGACAGGCTCAATAACTTCTTTGCATGTTTTGAAGCATCAGACCCAACAATCAGAGGGAGGGCTGGCCCATCTTCACCGTCTGTGGGCCCAGCTATCACCATCAACGCAGTGGACACACGGAGGACCCTAATCAGGGTTAGCCCACGTAAAGCTGCAGGTCCGGACAACATCCCGGGATGTGTGCTCTGAGTCTGCGCGTGCGAGTTGGCGGATGTCCTGACTGACATATACAGTATAACATTTCCCTGAGTCAGGCCATCGTCCCTAGATGCTTTAAGACCTCTATCATAGTACCGGTGGCAAAGAAAGCTGTTGTGTCCTGTCTGAATGACTATCGTTCTGTCGCACTGACACCAATTGTGATGAAGTGTTTTGAACGGCTTGTTAAACCACACATCACAGCCTGCCTTCCTGCATCACATGACCCGCTCCAGTTCGCGTATCGTTCAAATCGCTCCACAGAGGACGCTATAGTCACCACCCTGCACTCTGTCATTACCCACCTGGATCAGAAAGACACCTATGCCAGACTCCTGTACATTGATTTCAGTTCAGCATTTAACACCATTATTCCCCAGAGACTGATGGAGAAATTACTCTTTCTCAGTCTGAACACTGCCACATGTCTCTGGATCTTGGACTTCCTGACCGAGAGACCTCAGTCTGTCCATGTTGGAAACAACATCTCCAACTCCATCACGCTGAGCACTGGATCCCCTCAAAGCTGTGTACTCAGTCCACTGTTGTTTACACTTTTAACACATGACTGTGTGTCCAGACACAAGGGGAACCAGATTATTAAGTTTGCGGATGACACCACAGTAGTGGGACTTATTCAGAGGGATGAGGAATCACTGTACAGGGAAGTTAGAGACCTGGAGGGCTGGTGCAGGGACAAAAGGAAGGAGATGATTATCAACTTCCGGCGGTCACAGCCTGAACACGTCCCTCTTAGCATCAGTGGCTGTTTGGTGGAGAGAGTGGAGAACATCAAGTTCCTCGGAGTGCAGATCTCGCAGGACCCGACCTGGAGCAAGAATTCCTTGGGGATCAGGAAGCGGGCCCAGCAGAGACTGCACTTCTTGAGGAAACTCAAGCAGGTCCCTCTCCCCATCTGCATCCTCAGGACCTTCTACATAGGTGTGGTGGAGAGTGTTGTGACGTACTGCATTGCAACATGGTACTCCAGTTGCAGTATGTCAGCCAAAAAAGCTCTGCAGAGGATAGTTAAGGGAGCTGAGAGGGTAATTGGAGTTTCCCTCCCCTCTGTTCAAGAACTTTTTCAGAGCCGTTGTAGGAGCAGGACACTGAACATTGTTAAGGACCACTCTCACCCTCTGCACAAACACTTTGAACTGCTGCCATCTGGCAAACGATTCCGGAGCATCAGAGGTAGAACCACCAAAATGATTAACAGCTTCCTTCCACAAGCTGTTAGGATGCTGAACAGTTGATCTGGAATCTTTTATACATATTACTGCACTTTAAAACTATAATATACAGTACATAATGTCCATAGTATTTATTTCTCTTAGCTACTTAGATTCACTTAGTCATTTTAATTGTTTATATATATATATATATATATACTGTATATATACATTATATATACACACACACATACATACATAGGCAGTTATTATCATTTTAACTGCAACTGTAATAAGTTAACATTACTGTAAAATCCAGATGTGTCTCAGGGATGTGTGAATGGCTGTCGGGTGGAGGGTGAGGGGGGATGTGAGTGTGTGTTTTAAATTATGTTCATTTTACAGTACGGATGCCTAGAGAAACGCAATTTCATCTTGCTTGCACTACAGTTGTATGCATAGCATCATGACAATAAAGGTTGATTGATTGATTGGTTGATTGATTGATTGATAGTGCATGTCACAATGCACCGAATGGCAAAAGTCCACCACAATCTATGTTTTTGTTTTAATTCTTCAAAAAAACAAATTACCTCAAAAAATGCACATTCTAATCATATTAATTTTTTTTTTTTTTTTTTTATTTGGGAAACCAGAGTACCTGGAGGAAAACCCATCCCTCCATTTTCTACTGCTTATCTGTTGGTCCAGGCCATGGGTATAGTAGTCCAAACAGGGTAGTCCAGACTGCCAAATCACTATTAAAGCAAGAAATCTGTGTGTGTGTGTGTGTGTGTGTGTGTGTGTGAGACGTTTATAGGACATCATAGGACTGCCTATGAGCTCTGCCTGAACATCATAGGATGTCCTATGATCTTAGGCGTCATAGGACTCGTGATGCCTATATGACGGCACATAGACAAATGTGTCTTTATGATGTCATATAGGACTCTTATGCAACGCCTATATGACGGCACATAGACGAATGTGTCTTTATGATGTCATATAGGACTCTCATGTGTTTATGATGTTATATACAGTGAGTCCATTCCCAAAAGCCTCTTTTTGCTCAGATCTATTTTCATGATCCTGTCCATGAACTGGAATTACGATGCACCTATCCCTCAACCAGTGGTTTCAACGAACAAGAAGAAGAAGAAGACCCACCAAATGGACCGCAATAGAATGAGGAGAACTGCTGCATGTCAGAAAAGATGCCATGAAGATGAAACATCTGAGGTTCCAGCAGTACATCGCACCCGTCTGAGACAGGAGGAAACCCTTCACCAGCATAGGGTATGACAGACAAGGGATGCACAAACAGACAGGTAACGTGGCAGTGTGCCATGCACGTGCTGAGTCACTTGAAGCCTGAAATACCAGCAAAGCAAGCAATGCTGCATGCCAGGCAAGGCACAGACAAGCTGAGACCAAGGAGATGCGGAATAGTGGGCTGGCCAGGGACAGTGAATTCCATGCAAGGCACAGACAAGCTCAGACCGAGGAGATGTGGAATAGTTGGCTGGCCGCCAACGCTGCACGCCAGGCGACACATGAGAAGCTGAGACCGAGGAGATGCGGAACAGTCGGCTGGCCGCCAATGCTGGAATTACAACGCACCTATCCCTCAACCAGTGGTCTGAAAGAAGAAGAAGAAGAAGACCCACCAGATGGAGAACAATAGAATGAGGAGAACTGCTGCACGTCAGAAAAGATGCCATGAACATGAAACACCTCCGGTTCCGGCAGTACGCCACAGGCATGACTGTGAACAACACAGGTGTCTGAGACAGGAGGAGACCCTTCAGCCACGGGCATGCAGAAATACTTTCTTATACTTGGTTTCTATAGGCATGGACGGGTATGCACAGGTATGTACTAGTCTTAAAATAAAGATTATTTAAAAAAAATATACTGGTTACTTTTTTGATGTAACCAGACAACACACTATACTTTGTTGCGTCGGAAGGGCCTGGTTATGATCTTTTTCAGCGAGGAGAAAAACTTCACAATTTTACTTCTTTTTAGCTTTACATAATCCAGCTTCTTTAGGTCGATGTTCAGGTGCTTTCCCATGGCCTCCTCAAAATACAAGCTTCCCATGTCGATGGCTGAATCCATTAGGTTGTCTGGGGAGGGGAAATCAGCATGAAATCCTCTAATTTGGGACCCAATCAACTTTTTGACCTCAACAGCCAACTGGTTCATGACGGCAAAGTTTTCTGCCCTCAGGCCTTGAGTGGTTTTTGTTGTCCATCGAGTCTTTATTAACCACAAGCACAAAGCAGCAAAGATGGTGTCAACCATGGACTCAAGTAGAATTGGGCCATCAATGGGTGATGGCTTGTCTGGACTATCTAAGGGCTTATCCATGCCATCTGAGGGCTCATCCACAGGCTCAGGTAAAGGAAGAAATGGGCTTTCAATGGGTGATGTCTTGTCTGGACTACCTGATATCTTATCCAGACTGTCTGAGGACTTACTGGGAGAAGGTGGCCTCATCAAAATACCAATGGGTCATACCAAAGACCATAAAAATGGTACTTTCCACCTTCTAGCTTGGTACTCTGCCTAAATAGAAAGGGGAAAGGAAAGTTGGTTATCCACCCACAGGGGGACGCACAAAACCAGTGTACTCCTTGTGCAGTTCCCAAGCCTGAGTAAGTGGGGACAGTTGCTTCAGGAATGGCATCCAGCAAAAAATCCTTGCCAAATCAAATATGCTGACTCATGATCCGCTGTGGCGACCCCAAGTAGGGAGCAGCTAGGGCTGTCGCGATCACCGCAATTATGTAGTACCACGCTATGGACAAGCCTATCGCAGAGGAAAAAGAGCAACCACAACAACCGCGGTGTTCACTTTTTTTGTGTGTGTGGCTATATCTCGTTGTCCACTTACGTGCCCTAAATTTGTTAAATTTTAAGTGTATTTTTATTGCCAACAGCATGTTTGCACCCGGTACTGTGGAAGCTTCCACAGCCAGGTGCTGATGGCGACAGCACCGTGTGGGGTACTCTCTCTCCAGACGGACTCCAGCAGGCAGTTAGTGGCAGAAGCATTTAGACTTCTTACTAAATACAGCCGTGACAGTGAGCACTGAAAGGGCACAAAGTGTGTTATTTCCTTCTGAGCAGAGTGTGTAGGATCCTGACAATTGAGCTCCGAGAGTGAAACAACTACTGTGTAGTGCATTGCTTGTTTAAACGTGATTTTTTTGGACAGCGGAAAAAATCACAGCGGCAAAAATCACGGAGACAAGAATCACGCAGGGTCCTGTACAGAGGCTGTCCTGTTCAAATAAACTGAATGTTGCTGCAGTCTCCAGTCCTCACACCCCGTAGTTACCACCACTGCTTTATGAAAATGGTCTTTTTTTTAATAGAATCAGCAGTTCATGCCTGTAGAAAGAGCAGAGCTCTGCACAGTTGTTACACATGCACATAAAGTTAAGGGCAGAGCTGCAGTGAGTTTCTCACAACTTCCATCTTTTGCCACATAAGTTATGAACCCTGTTTAAATTACGAGACCAAGGGGTCCTAAAAACATTTGTAATAATATCGCATATCGTGGCGTTGAGCTATCCACTGTCACCACAGGGGAAATTCCTCTACCGCGACAGCCCTAGGAGCAGCTGAAGGCGCGTGTGTGTATAGCAAACTGCGCAGTGATTTCCATGACAGAATAATGCTTCTTTAAATGCAATGCCTGGCTTGCACATTGCAATGGCTGCACGGTGGCGCAGTGGTTTAGCACTGTGGCAGCACAGTTTTACCCTCGGCCGGGGGATCGTGGGGATCATGAGATCGTGGGTTCGATCCCAGCCCCCGACCAACAGTGAGCTGTGTGGAGTTTGCATGTTCTCCCCGTGTTGCGCGGGTTTACTCCGGGATTTCTCCGGTTTCCTCCCGCATACCAAAAACATGTAGGTTTAGGGCGCTCGCGCACGCAGCGACCAGCAGCCGGTGGCTTGTCACCAGACTGCAAACCAAGTCTACCTACGGGTACAAATAAGTAACAAAAAAAAAAAAAAAAAAAATGCCACCTGAGGGCCTGAAGATCACGGGGATCCAGTATTGTTTTTTGGACATGTCCCTTGTGCACAGAGATGTCTCTAGATTCTCTGAGTCTTGTGATATTATCATGTACAGTACTGTTCCATAATTTAAGATAAGATAAGATAAGATAAGCCTTTATTAGTCCCACAACGGGGAAATTCCAGGATTGCAACAGCACAGGGATAGCAACACTCAGAGCAACAATCAGAAGGCAAGAAAAAAAAAAAAAAAAAAAAACAAGCAAGCAAGAGCAGCTAATATACATATGTACATATTACTATAAAATATATATATACACACACACACACACACACACACACACACAGTGCAGAGCATTGTAGCTGGATGGAATAAATATATGAATATATGAACACACAGTGCAGAGCATTGTAGCTAGATGGAATAAATATGTAAATATATAAACACCCACAGTACGGAGCATTGCAGCTAGGTGGAATAAATATGCAAGTATATAAACACACACAGTGCGGAGCAATGTAGCTAGATGGAATAATATGTAGATATATAAAAACACAGTGCGGAGCATTGTAGCTAGATGGAATAAATATATAGATATATAAATATAAATATAAACACACCCAGTGCAGAGCATTGTAGCTAGATGGAATAAATATGTAAATATATAAACACACACAGTGCAGAGCATTGTTGCTAGGTGGGATGAAACAGCATAACCGTCTATTTAGTTATCCTACATGGTATGATTATGTGCCCATACATATTCTCACCCTCCATAGCGACCGGTATGTTCTTAGTTGTATGCCGGAGAGGACCATTGTGTAAGTCTATTGCATCTTTTGCATTAAAAAAACAAACAAACAAAAAAAAAAAAACTATTAGTTTGTTACGTCTTTTTGCTATCTCTGCGAGCAGCCCTGCTTAAGTTGTACAGTCTGACAGCCGTTGGTAGGAAGGACCTACGAAACCTCTCGGTTGTGCACCTGGGATGATGTAGTCTGCTGCTAAATGAGCTCCTCAGTGCATCCAGTATGTCCTGCATAGGGTGGAACTCGGACTCCAGCAGAGATGACAGTTTAGCCACCGTCCTTCTCTCTCCTATCTCCTCCATCGGATCAAGGCGTTGCCCCAGGACAGAGCTAGCTTTCTTATAGATGCAGGTGCTCTTTTTATACCCAGTCACATTAATGGGCCAGTTGTCCATTAACTTAATTAGCTGCTCCATCTTCCTCCAGCTGTTTCTTTTTAGTACCACATACTTTTCCAGCCTCTTGTCATTCCTGTCCCAACTCTTTTGAGATGTGCTGCTGCCTTCAAGTTCAAGATGAGCTCCTATCTTTCATGACATTATAAAATGTCTGACTTTCAATAATTGATTTGCTCTCTGTGTTCTATTGTTTTCTGTGTTCTATTGGCTTATGAAATTTGCAAATCATTACATTCTCTTTTCATTTATATTTTACACAGCCTCCAATTTTTTTTTTAAGTTTGGGTTGGAAGACCATTGCAAAAAAATTTGTCCACTGGTTTATCTATTAACAGCCATAGAGGCTCCCTTGTATAAACAGGTTGGGTCAATAACCAGATGACTGATCAGAAGGTATCTCAATGTTTTTCAATTACTTTACCTCACATTTTCTTTTCAGATGACAGACACACTACATGTGTTTTAAGCGTTTCTATTCTGGATCGGCCTTAGAGTTGATGTTTTAGGTGAGCAGGAGGTTGACTTGGTTCGGATGCGGCTATGCTGTTGACAGGACTGTTGATTCTGTTTATTCTAACCTCATATCTCAAGCTCCACTAATAGCAGCTCTGCTCTCGGACAGCATCTATATACAGGCATGGCTGCCAGAGTGAAGCCATTAATCAGCCAGTCAGCTGTCTGTACTCTGATTATATGTGAGGTAATGGAGTTACGCTACAGTTGTCTCACCACACTTAACTGCTGCTGCTGCTCAGAAACATCAGAGCTTCACTTAAAGGTCTTGCAAAATTGTACCATTACTACCACAGAGAAAATTTTATTTTAAGCAGAGGACATGTTTTCCTGATCTTTAAGGCAAAAGCAGAGGATTTATGAATTTATTTTGTAACTGGATTATGTTGTTGATCATTCTTGCAATATGTTCCTAGATGAAAGACAATAATCATGAAATAAGTTAAAAAAATCAAAATAATGTAGTTCAACAAAATTCTGCTCACCAATTCACTTTAGTAGATGCACTTGCTTTATGATTTCCACTGATAAAAATCAAAACATTTAAGTCCATAAAAAAGTTATATGCAGTGCTTAATTTGTAATGTCAGAGGTCCTGGAACACAGAGAGGCCGGCATTCCTACCGCTCAGTGGGGGAGGTAAAGGTGCCAGAACGGAATTTATCCTGTTTTTTTTCTTCACCCATCTTGTGTCTCCAGCATACAGTCTATGATCTTCAGTATTTTTGTGTCTTTCTATAATCCGTGTTTTCATGTTTGGAATGGAGCTCTCCTGAAAAGGCAGTCTGTCCACCCAAGGACCTTTTGTCACAGTCACAGTTTTAAAAGCTCCTCGGTCCAGGACTGTTCTCTGCTAGCAACAGGTCCAGCTAGGATAACATCGCTCCTACCTCGGCACTGCTACCTGTATTCCTGTCTCCACGGGGCTGTCCACCTCCACCAAAAGGTGCGCCCCCATCAGAGTCCACCTGTTCTGCTGGTTTAAAAAAAATGAACAAAATTGCCTGTCTTTGCTGAGAGAACAAATAAAGCCCTAGGTATGTGTGATGAAGTGGAATGAAACAGGAAAAAAATACTGAACTCAGTAACTCCATTTGGTTTAATAATAAGTGGAAAAGTCTTTGTTTGCAGTAACAGCTTCAAGATGCTTACTATATAAACAACTAATCTCCCACAGTGTTCAGGTGGGAGTTCGGCCCACTCCATGGAACAGACTGCTGGAAAATCCTGAAGATTCCAGGTGCCCTCTTGAGAGTCCTGTTTCAATCCAATTCACCTGTATTTATATAGCGCATATTCACAACAACAGTTGTCTCATAGCACTTCAACTGTAGGGGAGACCCCACAATTGCAGAAAAGACTCCAGCAATCAGGTAGTCCCCTGTGAGTAAGCACTTGGCAATGGTGGAGAGGAAAATTTCCCTTTTAGCAGGAAGAAACCTGCAGCAGAACAAGGGTGAGGGAGGGGCAGTCATCTGCTGTGACTGGCTGGGAGGTGAGGGGATAGAGAAGAAGAAAAGAACAGATATGTAGAGAGCAAACAGCACGATGGGGACTCAATCTATGGGAAAGAGCAAACAGATGTAATGGGATTTACATCACTTGATTGACTGGGTTATTCTAACAACTTGATTTTCTTTGTTTCAAACTAAGAGTTTTCTTCACTTTGTGTTTGGGATCAATGTCCTGTTGGAAAGTCTGCTGCCATCTCATCTTCATCATCCTGGTGGATGGCAGCAAAATATTTTCAAGAATATTCCAGTACTAGTCTTCATTTATTGTTCCTTCATTTACAGTAGATGAAGTCTGCCAGTGATGCTTTCACCTCCAAACTTCCATCCATCCATCCATCTTCTTCCGCTTAATCCTTTTCGGGTCGCGGGGGGGCTGGAGCCTATCCCAGCATCTTTGGGCGAGAGGCAGGGTACACCCTGGACAGATCGCCAGTCCATCACAGGGCCAACACAGAGAGACAGACAACCATTCACTCTCACAGTCATACCTAAGGACAATTTAGAATCCCCAGTTTGATGCCAATTAACCTAACTTGCATGTTTTTGGCATGTGGGAGGAAACCGGAGAAATCCCGGAGTAAACCCACGCAGACACGGGGAGAACATGCAAACTCCTCACAAACCTCCAAACTTTACTGCTAGAATAGTGGATTTTTTGGAGGGGTGGGGTGGGGGTGGGGGTGGGGGTTGATTTGCAGTGCCATTTCTCCTCCAAGCATGGTGTGTAGTATGTTAGCCAAAAAGTTCTATTTCCATCTCATCTGACCACACTACATTCTCCTAGCATTAGCAAACTTTAAATGAGCTTCTCTGTGCCTTTTCTTTAATAATGGAGTCTTGCAAAGTGAGTGCGCATGGAGCTCATGGCAGTCGAGTCCATTACCTATTGTTTTCTTCGTCACAATTGTACCTGCTGCCTCCATGTCTTTCTGGAGCTGTTTCCAAGTTGTCCTTGGGTCTTGGTTTACTCTTCTGCCAATTCTTCTGAATCCCTTTTCACATATCTTGTCAGGAGCTCTTGTGCATGCCCAGTTGATGGTAGAGTGATGTTCCTTCACTTTGAGGATAATGGCCCCAATGGTGCTTTCTGGAAGATTCAGAAATTTTGGTATACATCTGTAACCAAATCAGTGTGTTTTGTAATAATCAGGTTGCCAAGCTCTTAGGAGAGCTCTTGGCTTTTACCCACCATGAGATATTCCATGTATGTCACCTTGGTAACAAAGCTTTATTCATGAACTTGAATATTTTGATTTCTTTATATGTGTGAATTTTTTGAACCTCACTAGAAATATACAGTATGTACAGAAAAAAATGTTGACAGATTCAGTACTTGTTTCCCTCATTGTATCCTACAGCTCTCCTGCATGAGAAGCTCCCTTAAAATGTTTTTGCTTTGCTACCACCTTACTTCATCCTCCACCCCCATCCCCATTCCACCCTGCAGACAGCAGCAGTTGTTAAGGCAAACAGATGTGCTCAGCAGTCCTCCACTGTCCTCCATCCCCAAGGAGACACAGCCCGATGTGGATGTTATTGTTTCAAGAGGCACTCCTTTTGGCTGCGGGGTGAGGACCTTAAATGTCCCCGGGCGGCCAGGTCTCCATAAATCTTTACTCTTGACGGCAAGTTCCTGGCAGGGCCGACAAGAGTCCGGGCCCCTGCCTGGTTTGCGGGTTTTGTCGGTGCAGGGTTTGGTCAGGATGTGGGGGTCTTGCTCACGGCAGCAGATGAGAGCGAGTGAAAGGCCTCATGGGAGGTAAAGACAACATCAACAGTGATCTATAGGCCTCTGCGCTCATAGTCTTGGTGGGACATGTGCGTGTTGAAAGAGGAAGAAGTAGGATTGTCCGCTAAAACAAGAGAAAGTGGTCTGATCGAGCCTAGAGTTGATATCCACGGGGCCTGTGTGTGCATCATTCAAATGTAGTGTAGAAAAGAAGAGTGTGTTACGATCACTGAGAGTTCAGCAGAGGCCACAGTCCGGCTTTCTGCTGCCCTCGTGTGCTCTGCTCGCTGCACCGACAGACTTCCCTGCATCTGCAGCGATGACTGAGGAGGTTATTTTGACTGCACGCATGGCTGAAGACAAATTCTCACTGATTGGAGGGATGAAGTGTGAATTATAAGGAAGTCCATTACATGGATGGGAGGGACTGTTCTTTAGTCTGGCGTCATTTTGTCTTTTTACGGAGAGAAGGAAGCGACAGGAAAAGGGGGAAAGAAGAAGGCATTACCGTTACATGTCATGAGGGTCTGCAGTAGATTTGGTGTTTGAAATGCACTCGTGGTATTGGTATAATATGCACCTTAACCTTTTTTTTTTTAGCAAACACTGTGAAATGTTACAAAATTGGCAGGAGTCTTTCCTGGCTCAGTGTGATCTTTTAAGTTTATTATGGATGCATCAGATGTCAGAATATATGGAAAAGAACTGTTTATTTTTGTCATTTGAGTTTCTCTTGCTTATTTTTTATTGTTTTGAATATAGTATGTTCACTGTTTCTTATTCCTTTTCCCTGTAGAAATAATGCTTGTTTTTCCACATACTTTATATCTGGATCATGAACAAAAAATATACTAAATTATTCAGATTTTTTTTCCATCTGACTTCTTTTTTCGATGAAAAATGTTACAGCTGTCAGCAGCCTGTCATGCTTTAACTTTTTACCAGGGGTGGTCACATAATGCCTGTGTCCAAAATCACTCCATAGTCACTGTAGTGCATTCACATTTTTTTAATCAGAATATACCCTGAATGAATCAGGGGTTAAAATGACAACTCCATACCAAAGCATTGTTTGCCTTCATTACATGCCCTAAAGAAAGAATCTCATAATACTTCATTCTATTAATTAAATTTGCTTGTAAATAAAATCAGTATACAGTGGTGTGAAAAAGTGTTTGCCCCCTTCCTGATTTCTCTCTGTCTTTTTTTTGCATGTTTGTCACACTTAAATGTTTCAGATCATCAAACAAATTTAAATATTAGACAAAGATAACACAAGTAAACACAAAATGCAATTTTAAAATGAAGGTGTTTATTATTAAGGGGAAAAAATCCAAACTTACTGTACATGGGCCTGTATGAAAAAGTGATTGCCCCCAAAACCTAATAACTGGTTGGGCCACCCTTAACAGCAACAACTGCAGTCAAGCGTTTGCAATAACTGGCAATGAGTCTTTTACAGCGCTGTGGAGGAATTTTGACAGAGGTGATAAAGGACAGATTCTCCGAAGGTAGAATAATGCAGGAATGCACACTAAAGGCCCTTTTCCACTAGCCCCACTCAGCCCCGGTTTGAAAACCCGGCTCTACTCACTTCGGTTCGGTTCGGCCTCAGTTGCTTTTCAACTACTGCTGGCGCACCTGCTGGCACACCTGCTGTGGGTGGGATTTGTTGAACAGCAGGCGGCGCCACACCCTCGTGACGTGAAACACACGCGACTGAATCCTCCACAACAAACATGGCTGATGACGAGGAGAGAAGGAAGGAGGAATGACTGTGACATGAAACTGGTTAAATCTATGGTGCTGACTTGTTGTGCTCTGCACAATCTGTGTGAGAGTCATGGAGAGACGTTTGACACTACATTGGATGATGCAGTAGATGAACCAGTGGTGGCAGCGGCACAGAGAGCAGAGGAGCAGGGTGGTGATATTGTAGCGAACTCAATATAAGCACCCTACTTGGCTTGACAAGTTGGTTGATCCTATTGGCGACACAGGTAGAGTGCGGGACTCTGGAGCGAGAGGTGTGAGTTCAAACCTCCCGGTGGGACGTCGCCATGTCAAGCTGCACGTTACAATATAACGTGATGCAATACTTGTCTATTTTGTCCACATTTATGTGCATACATATTTCAAAAATGTTTTTTGTAAATAAAATGTTGTGCATGGTCCATCTACCTGTCCTCTTGTTCATAATGCTTATCTGTTAAGAAGGTGCGAAGCCATCAGCCTAATGATGAGCCCACACTTCTGTTGTGATAATTGCTCACGCTGAGCGCTCTGACAGCCCCGTACGCTGTGGGGGTCACACACGTGTTCCTCCCCACACTCTCAGTTTTTTTTCCCGTATATTTTTCTCTTTAGCGTACAGAAATGGCAATACGCCCGTATTTGCTAAAATTGCATTTTCCCCGTATTAAAATACGGCGAAACCGTATCACTTGACAGGTATGTAATTACATGCAAAAACACCACACAGGCCATCTTCACAAAAATCCAGCTCGACAAGCCACTTTTGCTTAGGTGGAAATGCAAATTGAACTATAAATCATGTGCTGATACATGTCATATTTTCCCATGTAAAGGTCTCCCACTTTTACTTACAAATTGATTTTTAATTTTTGGGAAAAGGAAATATAAATTTTGCACTTGTTGGTAACAACAGTTGTGTGCAACAAAAACACAGTTGTGTATCCTTGTCCAATCTGTCTACTGTTATTAGTGCCAAATTTTTGCTAGATTCCTTCTTAATTTATTAAATTTTGACTGGTGATGCAACATTCAACTTACATGTACTTACCTTTAGCAGTGTCTACAAGTTCAAGCATACCTGTACAACTGCTTATAACCTAAAAAATGTACCCGTTCAAGAGAAATGGATTCAGCATTGCAAATTTGTTTAAAATAAAAAAAAAAACCTACCAAGACATTACGTTTCGTTGTGTTGTTAAAAATTAAATTACCATTAGAAGGCTATACACCTGACCTGATGAACAGCAGCATGTGGAGTGAACAGAGAATGGAATGTGTATGTAATTATTGGCTTTTCTCATACGGTGTCATAACAGATAAACCAGACTTTTGATGCAAACAATACAATTTTATTCCAGAAGCAAAATTTACAAACAAAAAAACAGACTGGGCGATGACATCTCTGCGAGCTCTTCCCTTCGTAACGCAGCGTCCTGTTCCAGGGCTTCATGCGCATCTGCCCGCACATCTGCAGCCACCTGTCGCAAATGCTGCATGTACTCCTGATTCTTGCCGCTGGTCATGTTGCCGTTCCAAGAGCCGCATCTCTTCGTCATGCATGTTGACCATCGCTGATGTAAGATCAGCGATGGGAGTTGTCTGTTTTCGTCTTGCCTAGATGGAAAGACAGAAAGGCATGGTCGTTCAAGCTGGATCACTACATATATTATGGAATTACACAGGTGAAAGTCTGTGGTGGAATGTCACTATTATATTATGCTTCATTGCTGTATATAAGCTGAACTGTCATGTTGCTGCCCCTCAGTAGAGCAGATTTTGCAACACGCAGGGTGCTGTCTTCGGCTGCAGCCCCCCTGCAAAACCAAAAAAGATTAAGGTTAAGAATATGGATGGATGGATGGGTAATGTTTAAACTAGTTGCTTGTAGTGTGGCCGCAGAAATCTGAATGGGTTAATACAGTCAGCTAACGCGAAGCATTTCATTGAAGCATGTTGATTTCAACGGTAGTTCATCAGCTTTATTTGTTTTTATAAAACAGGAGTTACAACAGCACTTCAATCACCACACCTAAAAATGGTTGTGGAACACCGATAAGTGAAGACCAAAGAATAACCTTTTTGTACATTTAAAAAGACATTTTCAATTAATTGATATGCAGCTACAGGAAATTGCATTAATCAGTTTGGTACATAACTTGTTAGGCTCCAGCCCCCCCCGCGACCTGTAAAGGATTAAGCGGTAGAAGATGGATGGATGGATGGATTTTCGACCCTGGTTTCCGCTGCTGGACCTGTTTCAACCAAAAAAAAAAATCGTGGTTATTGTGCCTTACCGGCACTTGAACGTGATCCAGATGGAGCTGGTGATGTAGAGCTGATCCAGCTGGCGCTCAGCCAGACGCACGCGCAGACGCAGACGCAGACGCAGCGCCAGGAGAGTCCGCTATGTCAGTCATCTCCACTGAGGTGGACCCCTGTGATATGAAATGCGATTCTAGAAAGAAAATGCACGCAATTTAAAACTTAACACCAAAGTGCAACATGTACACAACACTCTCAAGTTTTTAACCGGAATACAATAAGCGTAATTCAGCATTTTGTTCGCGCTAATACTTAACACAAAGCAAGCGTGAATCTGCAGTTGGCTGCAAAACAATACGCAAGCCTCAGTAACAACCATTACCCACAATCTAACAACCTTCCTATTTCTTAAAAACAGTGAGCTTGGCACAGAAAGGATCAAGTGGCGAACAGATGCGCAATATCAAATAAACACTTACCATCCACGGTTTCCAAGGGCCGTGACCGTGACAGTGACCGTGTGGAGCCCAATGTCTCTCAGCGAACCACTTCCACTCCTTCTGATCCGCTGAACTTTGAGCATTGTGGTCCTTCACTGCTCGGTAATCGCTTTTCAGCTTTTTCAGCTTCTCCCGACACTGTTTGGCAGTACGGATGTGCCCTTGGGAAGCCATCTGCTCGGACACCTGCATTTCAAGTAGATCCGTCCAACTCGCGCTGGATGCGATCGTCACCTAATATAGAAAGAAAATTGCGCACCTCCTAATATATAATATTAGGAGTATATTATTATATAAGTATATTATACAGTATATTAATATAATATACCGTATTAAAGGGGCGCACTGTGTTCACTGCTGAACAATTACAAATGGCGGTCTTGGAGTAAATTCAGCAGAAAAAGTCGCTTTCATGACGTTACAACCTGACCAATCAGCGGCGACCAGTCTCTTAAAGTCATATCACAGCCCTACTCAGCCCTACTCAGCCCGGTTAGACCCTGCCCTGGATCAGGTATGAAAAAAGTACCTGCTAACCGGTGCTGGGGCTAATGGAAAAGCGCCTAAAGTGGGCTGAGTGGTGCGGAGTAGGGCCAAGTGAGGCTAGTGGAAAAGGGCCTTTAGAGTCTGAGCAGTGGAGCCCAGCAGGGAACTCCAACATGGACCGGGGACGGGTGGAAGGCAGGGCCTGGGTAGATGCGATGATCTTCCTGGTCAGGTGAGCGTGATCAGCTCCGGGAGACACACCTGCGGGTGACAGCAACCTGGGGAACAGGAAACACACAAGAGGTAAGCACAAGAAGACAAGATAACGGGATAAAACTCTGACAAGACTTGCGGCTGCAAACCTAAACGATCCAGCGGTGAGCTCCCCTCACGCTGGGCCGTAAATACACTGACTCATGAGGGGCAGCAGGTGGATAATCACACAGGTGTGCTCATCACCAGAGTGGGAAACCAGGAACAGGAGGGGAGGGGGGAGCACGCCCGCCAGATCATCACAGTGCCCCCTCCTCAAGGGATGCCTCCTGGCATCCCACTGGGCTGACGTTGATGGGTGCAATGGAAGGCCCGGATCATCCGTTTGTTCAAGATGTATGACCCCGGGATCCATGACCTCTCCTCCGGACCATATCCTTCCCCGTGGACGAGATACTGACATGCCCGCCCCCAACAGCACATGTCCAAGATCCTCTCCACTGTGTACATAGTCTGGTCGTCGATGATGGGGGGGTCAGAGGTGGGCAGAGGGGGCTGGTGGAGAGGGGCTTAATCTGGGAGACATGGAATGTGGGGTGTATACGCATCAAGGGTGGCAAGTCCAACCGCACAGTGACATCATTGATCGCCCGCTTGATGGTAAAGGGACCCAGAAAGTGGGGGGACAACTTCTTGGATTCAGTCTTCAGCGGGATTTGGTCGGTGGACAGCCAAACTCTCTGTCCCACCATGTACTTCGGCGCCAGCACCCGTCTGTGGTCTGCGTACTGCCTGTTGCACTTCACAGAGCGGAGGAGGGCAACCCTCGTGGCTCTCCACAGACGGCGGCACTGGCGCGCATGGGCCTCCATGGATGGGACGGCGGGGTCCCTCTCCGCCATGGGCAACAACGAAGGAGTGTAACCCATCTATGCCTCGAATGGCGTAAGCCCAGTGGAAGAGGAGATCACCAAGTTCAAAGTGTATTCTACCCAGGCCAAGTGGGTGCTCCAGGTGGCGGGGTTGGAGGATGCCACACACCATAGGGTGGCCTCCAGGGACTGATTGGCACTCTCAGCCTGACCATTACTCTGGGGGTGATATCCAGACGTCAAACTAGTGGACGATCCCAAACAGCGACAGAATACCTTCCAAACCTGGGATGGGAAATGGGGGCCCCGGTCCGAGACGATGTCGATGGGAATACCGTGCAACCGGATGACATGCTGCGTCAGCAGGTCTGCCGTCTCCATAGCAGATAGTAACTTGGGAAGGGGGACGAGGTGGACGGCCTTGGAGAAGCGGTAGACAACGGTGAGGATGACAGTATTCCCCTGGGATGGAGGGAGGCCCGTGACAAAGTCCAAAGAGATGTGAGACCAAGGACGACCCGGCACCGGAAGGGGATGGAGGAGACCCACAGGAGGGGAGGAGTTGAATTTGTTTGCACAGCAGATGTGACAAGCCTTGACATACTCCCGCACATCCCTCCCCAGTGTGGGCCACCAAAACACTCTGTGTAATAAGTCTATGGTCCTGGAGATGCCGGGGTGACAGGCAGAAAGCTGGTATGTCCCCACTGGATAACTTCTCCTCGTAGCGCCACGGGAACATACAGTCGGTCCGGAGGGCCTCCTTCCGGGACCGGTTCAGATGACTGTTCCTGCCGGACCTTCTGCCTGATCTCCCACTGGAGTGTCCCGAGAAAGCGCGGGGGGGGGGGGGGGTCTCTGGGGGAGACGGTGCAGCTGCGGAGGGGGAGGTGGAGGAGTCTGTACGAGATAGGAGGAGTGAACCTATTAAAGAACAGGGCCACCGACCCTGCCGCGAATTCAACTGTCTGGCCGACCGAAGATATTCTAAATTGTTATGGTTGGTCCTGACAATGACCGGTTGGCTAGCTCCCTCAACAGCATAATTCCTCTCGGCTGGCGTTAACTGCCGAGAGAAATACGCGCACGGATGGAGCTTCTGGTTGGAGGAAGAGCACTGGGAGAAGACAGTGCCCACCCCCCGAATCAGAAGCATCCACCTTGACCACAAACTGTGCTGTGGGATCCACCTGCGCCAAGACTGACGCGTTGGTCAATAGGCCTTTTAGGGTCACAAAAGCTCGTTCAGCGGCCTCCAAACACTTGAATGGACTTTTGGTCAACATCAACTGTGTAAGCGGTTGCACCACCCTACTGTAATCCCGGATAAATCGGCAGTAGAAGCTGGCAAAGCCCAGGAAGCGCTGAAGATCCTTTCTGGACTGGGGGGCAGGCCAGTCTACTTCCGCTTTAATTTTTGCCGGATCAGCCTTTACCATGCCCTCGGCGATGATGAACCCCAGAAATGAAATTGAGCAAGTAGAAAATTCGCACTTTTCAGCTCTTACAAAAAGCTGGTTCTCCAGCAACCACTGCAGGACAGACCAGATGTGGACTATATGCTCCTCCAGGGTGCGAGAAAAAATCAAAATATCATCCAAGTAAACAAACACAAACTGGTTCACCAAGTCTTGTAGGATGTCGTTTATTAACCGCTGGAAGACAGCGGGGGTGTTGGTCAGCCAAAATGGCATGACTAGATATTCAAAATGGCCCAAACGGGTCTTAAACGCCATCTTCCACTCGTCCTCCTCCCGAATGCGGACTAGATGATACGCATTGGGGAGGTCGAGCTCGGTAAACAAACACGCCCGTTAGAGTAACTCAAACGCCAAATTGATAAGTGGCAGCGGATACTTATCCTTCCGAGTTATCACGTTAAGCTTGCGGTAATCAACACATGGCCGCAGTGACCCATTCTTTTTCCCTACAAAAAAAGAACCCCGTGCCAAGGGGAGCAGATGACGGATGAATTATGCCTGCGCTCAGGGAGTCTTTAATGTAGGGCTCCATCATCTCCCTCTCTGGCCCAGATAAACTGTAGAGCCGGCTGGATGGCAGCCGCGCACCCAGGAGGAGGTCGATGGCACAGTTGTAGCCCTGGTGAGGTGGTAAAGACAGGGCTCTGGACTTGCTAAAGACCTTTCCTAAGTCATGATAAAACTCGGGCATGGAGCTGAGATCCACCGGCTCAGCCGAAGAGGAGGCGAGCGGGAGCGAAGGTTAGCATGCGGCCGACTGGAGACATAACGTGAGACAGAAAGGACTCCAGGATGAAATGGAGCCCTAGCTCCAGTTAATGATAAAACTTTGCTCCGCCCCCGAATCAACCAGGGCGGAGGTTTTGAACTCGGCCCCCGGTAACTGGATCAGGGCCAAAAGTTCAAAATGGTTGGGAGTATTTTGCGAAGACCCTCCCGCCAGACCCCCCACTGCTACTGACGGGCCGGGTCTTTTGGCCTCATGGGACATTTCGAAATGGCATGACCTGGGACCTCGCAATAAAAACACGTCCTTTCCCTTTCTTGAAGCTGACGCTCCTCCAGAATCAAACGGGACCTGCCAAGTGCCATTGGCTCAGAGGAAGCCGACGGAGTAGCACTAAGGGGCAAAGCGGCCGGTCAGGAGGCGAGCGGAGAGGCAGCTGCCCTCTGCTCCTTCGCTCGCTCCTTAAACCAGTTGTCGAGGGCCGCGGCCTGTGAGATGAGCTCATCCAGGGAGGAGGAAGTCGCATGGATAGCCAACTTGTCATGGAGCTGCAAATTCAGACTCGAAAGAAATGCGCTGCGCAACGCAGCGTCGTTCCAGCCGGTGTCTGACGCAACGACCCAGAACTCGGTAGAGAAATTGGCCACAGACGGGTCCCCCTGCCAGAACCCCATGAGTGGGCTAACAATATTCCCCTCGCTCTCTGTATGGTCAAACGCCCCGGAGAACTGCCGCACAAACTTCTCGAGCGGATAAAGGGGTCCATCCGGGCTGCTCACGATGGACTGAGCCCACTGGAGAGCCTGGAACTGCAACAACAAGGTCATAAAGTGAATTTGGCCATATCATCCCTGTATTCCCCCTCCACCTGCCGAAGCTATAACCGGCATAGGAGCAGGAACCCCCTGCAACCCCCTCCCCCCCCCATAGGGGGCAGGTGTGGGAACAGAGATGTTCCTGCAGAAAACAGAAGCTGCCGAGGCAGCAGGTGCAGGGGGAGGCGCCACACCACAAAGCCGAAACAGGTGCTCGGTTACAGTAGCCAATTGCTGAGTGATAGTTTGTAATTGCTCAGGTAAGAATGCGACCTGGAGCTCTGTGGCACCCAATCATTCAAGTGCTGACTGTTCGCCTGGCAACGTGCTCGCTGAGCCCTGATCCTGGCTGGATTGTTCTGTCATAATTCAGACCGGGGTGAGGCCCAAATGCAGAGCAGTCAGAACGAATCACTCAGACTCCAATAAAGTTTTACAATATTTATTGAAGAAACAAACAGAAAACAAAAATGCAAAATGAAAGAAAAGCAGAACACAAACGCCAACTTAAATCTCTGCCAAAACAGGAGCCCCCTGGAGCGCACGTAGCCTACGGGAGAGAGCAGACAGAGGTGATAAGGGACAGATTTTCCGAAGGGAGAATAATACATGAAAGCACACTTACAGTCTGAATAGTGGAGTCCGGCAGGGAACTCCAACATGGACCGGGGACAGGTGGAAGGCAGAACCTGGGTGGATGCGATGATCTTCCTGGTCAAGGCGAGCGTGATCAGCTCCGGGAGATACACTTGCAGGAGGCAGCAACCTGGGGAACAGGAAACACACAAGAGGTAAGCAAGGAAAGACAAGATAATGGGATAAAACACTGACAAGACTTGCAGCTGCAAACCCAGACGATCCAGCGGTGAGCTCCCCTCATGCTGGGCCTTAAATACATTGACTCATCAGGGGCAGCAGGTGGATAATCACACAGGTGTGCTCATCACCGGAGCAGGAAACCAGGAAGAGGAGGGGAGGGGGGAGCACACTCGCCAGACCATCACACTGGGAAGGTTCACCACTGTTCCATGTTTTCACCATTTGTGGATAATGGCTCTCACTGTGGTTCGCTGGAGTCCCAAAGCTTTAGAAATGGCTTTATAACCTTTTTCAGACTGATTACTTTGTTTCTCATTTGTTCCTGAATTTCTTTGGATCGTAGCATGATGTCTAGCTTTTGAGGATCTTTTGGTCTACTTCACTTTGTCAGGCAGGTCCTGCAGAAGTGATTTCTTGATTGAGAACAGGCGTGGCAGTAATCAGGCCTTGGTGTGGCTAGAGAAATTGAACTCAGCTTTCCACAGATGTGATAAACCACAGTTAATTTATTTTTTAATAGGAGGGAGTAATCACTTTCTCACACAGGGCCATGTAGGTTTTGTTTTTTTTTTTTACCCTTAATAATAAACACCTTTATTTAAAAACTGCATTTCGTGTTTACTTGTGTTATCTTTGTCTAATATGTTTGTTTGATGATCTGAAACATTTAAGTGTGACAAACATACAAAAACATGAGAAATCAGGAAGGGGGCAAACACTTTTTCACACCATTGTATACTTACATATACAGTCATGTGAAAAAATTAGGACACCCTGTATAAGCCTGTGTGTTTTTTTTAACATATTTGGACATATGGATATTTACTATCAATGTTGAAAGTAACGGGAAATTCCATCCATCCATCCATCCATCCATCTTCTACCGCTTTTCCGGAGGTCCGGGTCGCGGAGGCAGCAGTTCAAGCAGAGAAGCCCAGACTTCCCTCTCCCCAGCCACTTGCTCCAGCTCTTCAGAGGGGATACCAAGGCGTTCCCAGACTAGCTGGGAGACATAGTCTCTCCACCGAGTCCTGGGTCTGCCCCGGGGTCTCCTCCCAGTGGGACGTGCCTGAAACACCTCAAGTGGGAGGCGTCCAGGAGGCATCCTAATCAGATGCCCATACCACCTCAACTGACTCCTTTCAATGTGGAGGAGCAGCGGTTCTACTCTGAGCCTCTCCCGGATGACTGAGCTCCTCACCCTATCTCTGAGGGTGAGTCCAGCAATCCTACGGAGAAAGCTCATTTCAGCCGCTTGTATCCGCGATCTCGTTCTTTCGGTCATTACCCAAAGCTCGTGACCATAGGTGAGAGTAGGAACGTAGATTGACTGGTAAATCGACAGCTTTGCCTTAGAACTAAGCTCCCTCTTCACCACAACAGACCGGTACAACGTCCGCATCACTGCAGATGCTGCTCCAATCCGTCTGTCGATCTCTCGCTCCATTTTCCCCTCACTCGTGAACAAGACCCCAAGATACTTAAACTCCTCCACTTGGGGCAGGAGCCTGTCCCCAACCCGGAGAGGACAATCCACCTTTTTCCGGCTGAGGACCATGGACTCGGACTTGGAGGTGCTGATTCTCATCCCAGCCGCTTCACACTCAGCGGCAAACCATCCCAGCAAGAGCTGTAGGTCATTGCTGGATGAAGCCAACAGGACAACATCATCTGCAAACAACAGAGATGAGATCCTGTGGTCACCAAGCATGACACCCTCCATTCCCTGGCTGCGCCTAGAAATCCTGTCCATAAAAATTATGAACAGGACCGGTGACAAAGGGCAGCCCTGGCGGAGTCCAACTCTCACTGGGAATGACTCCGACCGAGTGTTGGCAATGCGAACTAAACTCTCACAACGGTCGTACAGAGACCGAATAGCTCGTAACAACAAGCCCGATACCCCATACTCCCGAAGCACCCCCCACAAAAATCCACGAGGGACGCGGTCAAATGCCTTCTCCAAGTCCACAAAACACATGTAAACTGGTTGGGCAAACTCCCACGAACCCTCAAGAATTCTCGAGAGGGTAAAGAGCTGGTCCGATGTGCCACGGCCAGGACGAAAACCACATTGCTCCTCCTGAATCCGAGGTTCGACCAACGGCCGGACTCTCCTCTCCAGTACCTTGGCATAGACCTTCCCAGGGAGGCTGAGGAGTGTGATCCCTCTAAAGTTGGAGCACACCCTCTGGTCCCCTTTTTTGAAGAGAGGAACCACCACCCCGGTTTGCCATGCCAAAGGCACTGCCCCCGACCTCCACGCAATGTTGCAGAGGCGTGTCAACCATGACAACCCAACAACATCCAGGGCCTTGAGGTACTCGGGGCGAATCTCGTCCACCCCCGGGGCCCGGCCACCAAGGAGATTTTTAACCACCTTGGCGACCTCAGCCCCTGTGATAGGCGAGTCATCCCCCTCGTCCCCAAACCCTGCTTCCTCTGTGGAAGGCGTATCAGTGGGATTGAGGAGATCCTCGAAGTATTCCTTCCACCGCCCGACGATATCCCCAGTTGAAGTCAACAGTGTCCCATCCGCACCATACACAGTGTGGACGGGGAGCTGCTTTCCCCTCCTGAGCCGCCGAACAGTTTGCCAGAATCTCTTTGAAGCCGACCGAAAGTCTTGTTCCATGGCCTCACCGAACTCCTCCCATACCTGGGTTTTTGCTTCAGCAACCACCCGAGCTGCACTCCGCTTGGCCTGCCGGTACACCTCAGCTGCTTCGGGAGTCCCACAAGCCAACCAAGCTTGATAGGACTCCTTCTTCAGCTTAATGGCCCCCCTCACCACTGGTGTCCACCACTTGGTTCGGGGGTTGCCACCACGAGATGCACCGACCACCTTGCGGCCGCAGCTCTGGGCTGCCGCTTCAACAACAGAGGTGGAGAACATGGCCCATTCAGACTCCATGTCTCCAGACTCCCTCGGAATGTGGTTGAAGTTCTTCCGGAGGTGGGAGTTGAAGACCTCCCGGACAGGGGCCTCAGCCAGACGCTCCCAGCACACCCTCACTATACGTTTGGGTCTACCAGGTCTGAATGGCTTCCTCCCCTGCCATCGGATCCAACTCACCACCAGGTGGTGATCAGTTGACAGCTCTGCACCTCTCTTTACTCGGGTGTCCAAGACATACGGTCGCAGGTCTGATGATACGATAACAAAATCGATCATCGACCTGCGGCCTAGGGTGTCCTGGTGCCAGGTGCACATATGGACACCCTTATGCTTGAACATGGTGTTCGTTATAGACAGACTGTGGTTAGCACAGAAGTCCAATAACTGAACACCACTCAGGTTCAGATCGGGCAGGCCGTTCCTCCCAATCACCCCCCTCCAGGTTTCACTGTCGTTGCCCACGTGCGCATTGAAGTCCCCCAGTAGGACAATGGAGTCTCCAGGAGGAGCACCCTCCAGCACCCCAGTCACAGACTCCAAAAAGGGTGGGTACTCTGAAACATCATTTGGTGCATAGGCACAAATGATGGTCAGGACCCGTTTCCCAACCCGAAGGCGCAGGGAAGCAACCCTTTCGTCCACCGGGGAAAACTCCAATATAGAGGCAGCAAGGTGGGGCGATACAAGAATACCTACCCCTGCTCGTCGCCTCTCGCCCGGGGCAACTCCAGAAAAGGCCAAGCTCCAGCCCCTCTCCAGGAGACTGGTTCCGGAACCGGAGCTGTGTGTTGAGGTGAGGCCGACTATATCTAGCCGGTATCGCTCAATCTCGTACACCAGCTCAGGCTCCTTCCCCACCAGAGAGGTGACATTCCACGTACCAAAAGCCAGTTTAGAAAGCTTGGGATCAGTCCGCCAAGGTCTCCGCCTTTGACTGCCACCTAATCCACATAGCACCGGACTTCCATGATCCCTCCTGCAGGTGGTGAACCTACTGGAGGGCGGACCCATGTAACTCCTTCGGGCTGAGCCCGGCCGGGTCCCATGGGTGGAAACCCGGCCACCAGACGCTAGCCTTCGAGCCCCTCCCCCAGGCCTGGCTCCAGGGTGGGGCCCCGGGAAATTCATGTAATACAACTAAACAATTAAAAATGAATTAGAATTTTTCAAACTTTCTATAAAATGTAATTCTAAACAAATAGTGAGGAATAAATTAAGACACCCCCCATCTTTTTCAGTACACCCCCACATTCATTCCGACTTCAAATGGCTAAAATAAATCTTAAAAAATGCAAATAAAACAAAAACAAGGTAATACATATACATAATAGGTATGTGAGCATTTCTTGATAAAGAACTGAATATTTAATGGGATGTCCTAATTTTTTCACAACTGTACAAGCCCCAATTCCAATGAAGTTGGGACGTTGTGTGAAGTGTAAATAAAAAAAAAGAATACAATGATTCCACAATCCTTTTTCAACCTATATTCGGTTGAATACACTACATAGACTAGATATTTAATGTTCAAACTAATAAATCTTATTGGGTTTTTTTTGTTTTGTTTTTTTTTGCAAATATTCACTCATTTTGAATTTGATGCCTGCAACACATTCCAAAAAAGCTTGAACAGGGGCACGTTTACCACTGTGTTACATCGCCTTTCCTTTTAACAACACTCAATAAGTATTTAGTGTCACGGGTATCTGCTTTGGAAGGCAGATGTAATTTTTAAGCAGGACCCAAGGTAGCAGGCAGGATTGTGGTGCAAAAATGATGTGTTAACCAAACACAAAAAACAAATAAATGGAAGCACAGGGACTGTGACACAAAGAGCCATGGAAGGCAAAAATCAATAAATGGAAACCAGAAGAGCACACAGGGAGACTGAAGGGGAATTCGATGCAATGACCCAACACAGAGCACAAGTACAAACTGACATAAATAGGGGAAATGATAATCAGGGGAACAAGGGACAGCTGGGATCACAATCAGGTGTTGAACGTTAACACACTTGAGGAACAGTGGCTATGGGTACGGAAACAAACGGGACTAAGAACAATAGGTGAACAAATATACACACAAGACCTACTCAGGAGACCAGGGGAAACACAATGACAATCACAAAGGACCCAGAGGAATGCAGAAGGTAAAAACACCGGCAAGAATCATAATTAATCACAAAGACAACAAAGAATGAGCATAAAGCGTGGGCCTGGTCCTAAGATCATGCCCAGATTCATGACATCCCTCCCTTCCCCCCCAAGGGTTAATTACAGACAACCTCCAAGCAAAACAAAGAACACCCCAGTCAAGAGGGAGGAGGGGGGATACAGGCATGGCGGGGCAAAACAAGAACACAAACAAGGAGAGGGAAAAAAGAAAATGTCAAATCAGGTGGCCAGCCAAGGCCCCATGACCACCAGCAGTAGGAAGCTTGACACATCTGGTGGTCTGCTGTTAAAATCCCGATTCTTTGATTGAAAGATCCAAGAATAAGCCAGAGAATTCTTCAGTTCAAAGATGCAACATTTGTTCAGAGGTCGCATGTAAAGCAAGCAGCGCTGGGTTCAGTGTGATGCAGCCTGCTTGGGAACATCATCAGACTGACCCTGACTTCTGGGTGCAGCTTACATTCATCTTCTCGGTTTGGTTGGACCAACCCTGTACAATAGGATGGGCTTGTGCGCAACCGTCTGATTGGCCGGTTTAACTCTGACATGACAGGCCACCCGCTATTCACGTTAACTATCTCCTGAGATGTACAACAAAAGTGTGTGTGTGAGTATTGGTTTGGGTGTGTAACTAATGTAATAGACCTGACTAAAAGAAGAGAGAGAAAGAGGGCTCTATAGCTCTGCCTAATTCCTGTTTATCAGATGGTGGTTGCTTACCACTGTGGAAGCTGCTTGCCAGGGTCGGGTGCCCTCCTAAGATCGTCAATGTCATCTGCTCATTCCACGATGGCATGGTCGGGCAGGTGGTTGAGAGTGGTTTAATCTCTGATCCATTCCCTATCATCAATGGCACTAAGCAGGGGTGTGTTATGGGCCCGCTGCTCTTTAGTATCATCTTCGCTGCAGTGCTCCTTGATGCCTTCAAGGACTGCGACAGGGGTGTAAGGATCCGGTTTTGCGCTGACGACAATGTATTCAACTTGCAACGTTTAAAGGCTAAAACAAAGACATCATGCATGACGTTGGGAGAGCTTCTCTATGCCAACGACTGCGCACTCATCGCTCACTCTTGAAGACGCACGGTTCATCATTGACCATTTTGCTAGAGCAACAAATCGTTATGGACTCACTATAAGTATCAAGAAGACAGAGGTTTTCCATCAACCTCGTCCTGGTACGCTCCCAATAAATCCTGTTATTACCATCGGTGGCGAACCCCTCAAGGCAGTTGACAAGTTCTGCTACCTGGGGGCACCATCTCGCAGAACGCTAAGATTGATGATGAAGTTACCCACCACATC
Source organism: Pholidichthys leucotaenia (assembly GCA_020510985.1). NCBI lineage: Eukaryota > Metazoa > Chordata > Actinopteri > Cichliformes > Pholidichthyidae > Pholidichthys > Pholidichthys leucotaenia. The sequence continues at coordinate 67,584,772 of CM035849.1, read as the reverse complement.
AGCAAAGCTAGCGCATCCTATGGATGCCTACAGCATCCTCTATGGTCGAAGCGTGGCATTCGTCTAAGCACCAAGATCAAGGTCTATCGCACCATTGTTCTATCTACACTTTTCTATGGGTGCGAGTCGTGGACAACCTATCGCCCTCATGTGAAGAAACTTGAACAGTTTCACATGCGGTGTTTAAGGAAGCTGTATGGAATCACGTGGCGAGACAAAGTTGCCAATACAGAAGTCCTCCCCCGGTGCAATATCACCAGCATTGAGTCATTCATCATACGTTCCCAGCTGCACTGGACCGGCCACGTTGTTTGGATGACAGATCAGCGCATTCTTAAAATCTTGTTATTTGGCCAGTTGGACGAAGGGCGGAGGCCATGGGGTGGTCAGTGGAAGCGGTATAAAGACGTGCTTAAAGCCTCACTCAAGTCGTGTGGGATTGATCCTATGACATGGGAAATGCAGGCCAAGAACCATCCCTTTTGGCAAAAGATCTGCCATGAAGGTGTTGACCTCTTCGAGAGAGAGAGAACTGCCCTTTTGGATGCCCGCCATAAAGCACGTCATGGTGCCGCCCAGCAACAGAGACGTCTACAGCAGTCTGTGTCATCCCCCCAGCCATTTATGTACATCTGTCCCGATTGCGATATGCCATGTGCTTCACGCATCGGTCTCATCAGTCATCGCCGTCACAAGCACCCCCTTACAATTTAATGCAGCCAGAAGGCGGGAGATCTGTCGTTGGCGACGGCTCAATCCATCATCATCATCGTCATCACCACTTCAGACTGTAGTTTGACACAACATATTTGTTCATAAGAATGCAAATAGAATATGTATAGAATATGTGTAGAGCATAATGGGAGATTACAAAATTATTATTTTGGCACTCTAACTTTTCATAACCCTTTCATTCCCCCCTTTGACATGATTTTATCATGTCAACCATACATGGTGTGAGAGACGCTAGTGGTTAGCAGATGGTGAATAAGGTAGGTCCCTACATTGTGTGTCAACCCAGTCAGTCAACCCAAGATAGGCTTGCACCATTGGTTCTGATACCCTTGCTTCCCCCCTTGTAGACACCCCCACCGCGGTGCAGCAATGTCTAAGAGGGCGTACCGAGGCAACACATCCTTGTCCAGATGAACTGCAGTCACATGATTGTCCTTGTTCACCAAGTCCTGCACCCCCACTGAGGTCTCCTCCTGATCATCATGTGAATAACTAGTCAGAAATTGATTTTTTTCATCTGAGGAATATAGCAAAACTTAGACCTATGGTCTCAACACCTGAACTGGTAATGATCATTCATGCTTTTATCTCGTCTCGCTTAGATTATTGTAATGCCCTTTTTATGTGTTTTAATAAAACTGCTGTTGCCTGTCTTCAGACTGTGCAAAATGCAGCAGCTCGGCTTTTAACCCGGACAAAGAAAAGAGAACACATTTCCCCAGTTTTATTGTCCCTTCATTGGTTGCCAGTTGCTTTTAGATTTCATTTTAAGATTTTAATTTTGACTTTCAGAGCTCTTAATGGCCAAGCCCCTTCATACATCTCAGCCCTCTTGACTCCTTATGCCACAACACGATCACTAAGATTCTTAGACCAGAGACTCCTGGTGGTCCCTCGGACCAAGTTCAGAACCTGTGGAGATCTATCTTTCCAGGCTGCTGCGCCACGGCTTTGGAGCACACTTCCCCTGTCCTTGCGCTGCCTTGAGTCTGTTGACTCTTTTAAGAAGGAGTTAAAAACTTATTTGTTCAGACAGGCTTTTAGCTCTCATTGAATGGTTTTTATTTCTTCACTGTTTTCTCTTTTTATCCCTATTAATATATATATATAGTATCTTATTTCTATTGATTTTAATTTCTGGGTATTTGTAAATTTTAACTTGCTGTGAAGCACTTTGTGATATATATCTGTGAAAAGTGCTATACAAATAAACTTTGCTTGCTTTGCTTGAATAGTTCTTTGTCCGGTGGAGTGGATCATGTGGGGGTCATAAGGTCAAACAGGGTCCATCCCTGCAAAAGCATTGTCTGATTTTCATTGGTCAATTTTCATAGAATTTTTATTTATTTCCACTTTTGTCAGATTCGTTATTTCTGTGACCATTGTGGGTTTTTCTTTCATTAACACAGGGGTACCAACAATTTTGTCCACGTCTGTATGTGATCCTGGCATACAACGAGCACAAAGAGTTAGAGCTTTGTTAATTCCTGCAGGCCCTGCGTCATCAGGGTGTTTCCTACAGGACTAATGATGCTATGACATCTGCTGCTTTTGGTTTTATGACCTGGTTAACACCTTTCTGGGCTTCGGAATATATGGTCTGTAGTGTCATACTCTGCTCCTTTTAGTAGATCTACATCTGTTTGACCTTTTACCATAACAAATTTAGAATTTGCTTCAAATTTTCTCATCCCCTCATTTGTTAATGTTAAGCTTGGTCATGTAGGAGATTTCTGGGTGTCAATGTGCACAGCCTTTTGTGCTGTGGTTACCCAGTTAAGAGACAATGCGCATGTTTCTAATTTAGAAGAATATTCTATGTTAAGGTCAGGCGTTGGTTTTCCCTGGGTGGCTATATTCCCCAGCAGAGGTAACAAAATGCCCAACATTTTCCTGTCATGGCATGTTAAGTTCTTTGACAGCTCACGCACACGATGCCAAACACAGGATGAACCATACAGAGGGGCACATTTGACACTTTATTAATAGCAAAACACAGCAGTGCACAGCTACAGAAACAGTCACTCTCCAGAGGAAAGGACCTGTGGAGAGAAGACAAGAGCCATGAGCTGGGGAGTGGAGTAAGGGGAAAATGGGTGAGCCAAATTGTCACTTAAGTGGGAAATCCAGGGATGACCAGCAAGGACCCAGCGGTGAATAGACGAACCAGTAGGGTAGGGGGGAGTAGTGGAGCTGATGGTGCCTGACCAGGGGAATGAAGTTGCTGATGGGTCGTGAGGTGGAGCAGGAGAGCTCGCGCAGTCCCGGGAACACACGTACACGGTGGCAGCAACCTGAAAAGAGAGAGGAAAAAGGAGGTTAATGACGTGTTAATGATTCCAATAATATGTAGCTAGTCCGATAGACGGGCAGTATATCCAGACGAGCCAGCGTTGACTGTGCGGAGGAGGCCTCCTTAAGTATGCTGGCTGATGAGCCTCAGGTGCCATGATGAGCTGGAGGAAATGGGACCAGAGGGGAGGGGCGCTCTCCTGCTGCTCATGACAGGATCCCCCCCTCTAGGGATGCCTCCTGGCGGACCGGAGGGCTTGTCCGGGTGGGCACGGTGAAAAGTCCGGAGCATCTCCTTGTCCAATACCCATGATGAGGGAGTCCAGGATTGCTCCTCCGGCTCATAACCCTCCCAGTCAATGAGATATTGCAGGCCCCGCCCTCGAACATCCAGAATCCGCCGAACAGTTTGGGCGGGGTGGCTGTCGATGATACGAGGAGGAGGGGGAGGCTGGGGAGGGGGGCAAAGGGGGCTGGTCGAGAGGGGTTTGATGTTGCTGACATGGAAAGTGGGATTCACCCGTAGGGACGAAGGCAGCTTAAGCTGGACCGACGCATCGTTGACTACGCTGGCGATGGGATACGGCCCAAGAAAGCGGGGGGACAGCTTCTTGGATTTACCCTTGAGGGGGATCTGGCTAGATGCCAGCCAGACCTGTTGTCCCACGATGTACTTGGGGGCCGGCACCCACTTACGATCAGCAACAGCCCGGGTGCGTTAGGTGGTGCGAGTCAGGGCAGCCCGAGTGAACCTCCAGACACGACGGCAGCCCCGAGCATGCACCCCTACAGATGGCACTGAAACCTCGGCCATAGGGAGAAGAGGCTGCGTGTACCCCAACGACACTTCAAAGGGGGTTAGTCCGGTGGTTAGTCCGGTGGTGGAGGATACCGCAGAGTTCATCGAATATTCAACCCATGTCAGGTGTGTGCTCCAGGACGAGGGGTTATCGGCTGCTATGCAACGCAAGGCAGCCTCCAGGGACTGGTTGGCGCACTCCGCCTGCCCATTGCTCTGAGGATGATTTCCTGATGAGAGGCTCACAGTCATTCCCAGCATCCGGCAAAAGGCCCTCCAAACCTGGGACATGAATCGGGGACCCCAGTCAGACACAATGTCAATAGGAATGCCTTGGATCCTGATGACGTGTTCGGTGAGGAGGACCGCTGTCTCCAAGGCCGACGAGAGTTTGGGGAGGGCCACCAGATGGACCTTTAACACCCACTAACACCTACTCACTTTAGGTGTAGTACCCTTTTTAGTAGTGGTGTGTTATGGCAACGTAGTTACCTTAACTTTTCTACCTGGGCAAAGGGATAATTGGGCCAGCTCAAGTAGACCTTAGGTTCGTAGGAGCCTGGAGGGCGTAACAACAGATGACAATACACCGATATGTAGAACTTGCAACTATATACAGTGGGGTAAAAAAGTATTTAGTCAGCCACTAATTGTGCAAGTTCTCCCACTTAAAAGATGAGAGAGGTCTCCAGTTTTCATCATAGGTATACCTCAACTATGAGAGACAAAATAAGAAAAAAAAATCCAGAAAATCACATTGAAGGATTTTTAATGAATTAATTGGTAAATTCCTCGGTAAAATAAGTATTTGGTCAATAACAAAAGTTCATCTCAATACTTTGTTATATACCCTTTGTTGGCAATGACAGAGGTCAAACGTTTTCTGTAAGTTTTCACAAGGTTTTCACACACTGTTGCTGGTATTTTGGCCCATTCCTCCATGCAGATCTCCTCTAGAGCAGTGATGTTTTGGGGCTGTCGCTGGGCAACACGGACTTTCAACTCCCTCCAAAGATTTTCTATGGGGTTGAGATCTGGAGACTGGCTAGGCCACTCCAGGACCTTGAAATGCTTCTTACGAAGCCACTCCTTCGTTGCCCAGGCAGTGTGTTTGGGATCATTGTCATGCTGAAAGACCCAGCCACGTTTCATCTTCAATGCCCTTGCTGGTGGAAGGATGTTTTCACTCAAAATCTCACGGTACATGGCCCCATTCATTCTTTCCTTTACACGGATCAGTCGTCCTGGTCCCTTTGCAGAAAAACAGCCCCAAAGTATCATGTTTCCACCCCCATGCTTCACTGTAGGTATGGTGTTCTTTCTCCTCCAAACACGACAAGTTGAGTTTTTACCAAAAAGTTCTATTTTGGTTTCATCTGACCATATGACATTCTCCCAGTCCTCTTCTGGATCATCCAAATGCTCTCTAGCAAACTTCAGACGGGCCTGGACATGTACTGGCTTAAGCAGGGGGACACGTCTGGCACCGTAGTGTGTTTCTGATGTAGCCTTTGTTACTTTGGTCACAGCTCTCTGCAGGTCATTCACTAGGTCCCCCCATGTGGTTCTGGGATTTTTGCTCACCGTTCTCATGATAATTTTGACACCACGGGGTGAGATCTTGCGTAGAGCCCCAAATCGAGGGAGATTATCAGTGGTCTTGTATGTCTTCCATTTTCTAATAATTGCTTCCACAGTTGATTTCTTCACACCAAGCTGCTTACCTATTGCAGATTCAGTCTTCCCAGCCTGGTGCAGGTCTACAATTTTGTTTCTGGTGTCCTTTGACAGCTCTTTGGTCTTGGCCATAGTGGAGTTTGGAGTCTGATTGTTTGAGGTTGTGGACAGGTGTCTTTTATACTGATAACGAGTTCAAACAGGTGCCATTAATACAGGTAACGAGTGGAGGACAGAGGAGCCTCTTAAAGAAGAAGTTACAGGTCTGTGAGAGCCAGAAATCTTGCTTGTTTGTAGGTGACCAAATACTTATTTTACTGAGGAATTTACCAATTAATTCATTAAAAATCCTTCAATGTGATTTTCTGGATTTTTTTTTTCTCATTTTGTCTCTCATAGTTGAGGTATACCTATAATGAAAATTGGAGACCTTGCTCATCTTTTAAGTGGGAGAACTTGCACAATTAGTGGCTGACTAAATACTTTTTTGCCCCACTGTATACTGTATTTCTTTTTACAAATGTGTATTATTTACAGATATGTACATTTGATCAAAAGAAAAAAAAACCACACACTTGTCACAATAATATAAAAAAAAATAAAAATAAAAGAGAATCCCCAAAATATACTCCAAATATGTTTATAATATACAGTATACAGTCCTTTGGTGTCAGATCCAGGTGACCAGTTGGGTCACTTTTACCAGTTCATAGGGTTCGGGCTTCATCATGCAAGTCCCTTTGCATGGGATTAGCTAGATAGTAAAGACAAGGGAACCAGTGTTCATGGGAATAATCTTAGGATCTGTCTCTGTTAAGGCTCTGGTAAAAGCCAGGTTTAGTCCTTGAAACGGACTGGGCAACAGTTATGAGAGGGTTTCCCAACTGACTATACTGTAGTCTTTCTGGCTGGGAGGTTGTCCTCTCGGAGCATCTCACAGTATTTGGGATCTCTTTTTCAGGTTCTTTTTCTTCCACAGGTTCATCACAGGTACTTTTATCACGTAAGTTGGCTTCACTTTCAATTCCATTCTCATTGTTCAATGGTTCCACATTTGTTTCAGTTTCCTCCAGGTTTCCATCATTCGGTAAGTTGTCACATCCAGGTGAATTGTCATTTCCTGGCAAGTTGTCACATCCAGGTGAAGTGACATTTTCTATTTGGTTGTCATTCTCAGGTAAGTGAGTTTCAGCAGGAATGTCTCCTTTAAAGAATGTCTTTGGATTGGGAATTTCATAAACTCTAGTGAGCTTTATGGGTGTTTGGATTGGTTCTTCTCTGTACCAATAGACATCCTCATTTTCCAGTTCTGAATTCTCACATTCCTCACTTTGTTCAGGTGATTGTCTTGTCGTAGGTTTTCGGACACGTTTTGGTTGGACAGGTTCTTCTTCAACAGGGACAAGAAAACCACAGGGAAGCAAGAGGTCGCGGTGAACGGTGCGAACAGGACCATCTTTTGTCTCAGGTTTTATAGTGTACACAGGCAAGTCACCTGCTTGGTTCACCACAATGTGAATTTCAGCTTCCCACCTGTCTGCTAGTTTGTGCTTTCCTCTGCGGCGGACTGCATGTATCAAAACTCTGTCACCTGGTTCTAGTTTTGAGGGTTTCACTCACATATCAAATCTTGTTTTGTTTCTTTCAGCCATCTTGTTAGCATTTTCTGTTGCTAGTTTGTAGCTTTCTTGTAGAGTTATCTTCAGTTTTTCAATGTACTGGGAATGTGACCTGCAACTTTTGTTGGGAAACGGGAGCCCAAATGCAAGATCGATTGGCAATCACGGCTGACGACCGAACATTAACTCATACGGTGCAAAACCAGTAGCGTCATTCTTCGTACAATTGTACGCATGTACAAGTGGTTTCACATAGTTGTGCCAATGAGATTTGTTCTTTTCCTCCAGAGTACCCAGCATGCTCAATAATGTTCTATTGAAACATTCTACCTGGTTACCTCTGGGGTGATAGGGTGTCGTCCGGAATTTTGCGAATGCCCATGATTTTGCAAAGTTCTTTTATAATATGGGACTCAAAATCGGGACCCTGATCACTATGTAACCGTTCGGGTATCCCGTAGTGGACTATAAAGTTGTCCCAAAGTGCCTTTGCAACGGTCTGAGCATTCTGATTGCTGGTAGGGATGGCTATAGCGTATTTCGTGAAATGATCAGTTAACACGAGCACATACTTTGTGTTACTTTGATCAGGCTCAATGGACAGGAAATCCATACAGACAAGTTCGAGCGGTCGGGTGGACTTGATGTTGACAAGCGGAGCAGCTCGTTCTGGAGCGGTTTTACGTCTTACGCAGCGATTACATGTCTTGATCTTCTTTTCAATATCTGCTGCCATGCAAGGCCAATAGAACCTTGTTCTGGCAAGATCCAAAGTACGCTCTGTGCCTAAATGGCCCATGTCACAGTGGAGGCTTTGAAAGACTGAATCGCAGAGCTGTTCAGGTAAGACGAGCTGGTAAGTAACATTTCCTCCGTCTTGACGAGTGCGGTAGAGAATGCTATTGCACATTTCAAGTCAACTGAGCTCTCGGAGTAACAAGTTGATGTCAGGAAGCTCAGTTCGTACAGTTGGTGGAACTTTTAGTCCAGTTTCAATTTGTGCAATCACTTCTCTTAAACAGGGGTCAGTTCTTTGTTCGTTTTTGATCTGTTCAGGAGTCATGTGGAGTACAACTGGAAGACCACCACAGCCATCTTCATCAGCATAGCCATCTGGAATGGCAGCTACAGAGAGGGCTAACAAGTGAACCAAAGGGAAGGTGTTGTCTGGAGAGCTACAGACAAGGTGTTTTTCACATATAGCAGACACTACCTCGGAACTTAAACTGCTTTCAGGAAGAGACAAGTGAGTTTGAGTGAACTGCTGTATGCGGTCAAGCTCCTTTTGGGACACTGCGTCATTGAGTAACTCGCCATGTGGCCGTCTAGAGAGGCCGTCTGCATTTGAGTTAAGCTTGCCTGCTCTGTATTGGAGCTTAAAGTTAAACGTCAACAGAGCAGACCATCTTAGCAGTAGTCAAAATGTACGTCAGGGGGTTACTATCTGTCACGACAGTAAAATGATTGCCATATAAATAGTCTGCGAACTTCTCTGTTACTGCCCACTTTAGAGCTAAAAATTCTAATTTATGGGCGGGGTAACGGGACTCACTTCTAGACAACCCCCGGCTTGCATAAGCTATGGCCCTAGTCTGGCCCTCCTGCTCTTGATAGAGGGCGGCGCCAAGCCCTGTAGTGCTGGCGTCAGTATGGAGTGTATATGGCAACTGAGGGTCAGCGAAACCCAGGACAGGCGCAGTACTGAGCTTTTCAATGATGGTTTTGAATGCAAGATCACAGGAAGAAGTCCATCGCTCGCCAAACGGTGTCTTTGGGTCGGGGTACTGGGCAGGCTTAGCTTTGGGCTTTGTGCTTTTCCACAAAGGAGGGTAGCCTGCTGTTAAGTCAGTGAGGGGCTTAACGATGCTGGAATAGTTCTTAATGAACCGCCTATAGTACCCTGAAAAGCCTAAGAACGAGCGGAGCTGTTTGAGATCACGGGGCACAGGCCAAGTACTTAGGGTTTTCACTTTTTCAGGGTCGGTCTCAACTCCTTTACTGGACACAATGTGACCGAGGTATCTGACAGAAGTTTGAAAAAATCTGCATTTCTCAGGGGAGAGTTTAAGACTGTACTCTTTTAGGCGATTAAGAACTTTCATTAAGCGAGCCTCATGTTCTTCGGGCGTCTTGGAGAATACAATGATGTCATCGAGGAACACAATCACCTCATGCAGATTCATGTTGCCCATACATTTCTCCTTGAGGCGCTGGAACGTGCTGGAGGCGTTTGTAATGCCTTGGGGCATTCTATTGAATTCCCAGAAGCCCATGAGACATACGAACGCCGTCTTTGGTTTGTCCAGCTCCTCTACCTCAATTTGGTAGTACCCTGACTTTAAATCGAGGATGGAGAACCACTGCGAACCGGTCAAGGTGGAAAACGTTTCCTCCAAGTTGGGGAGGACGTAAGCATCTTTTACAGTCTGCATGTTAAGCTTCCTGTAATCAATACAAAGGTGGACATCGCCATTTTCTTTCGCACCACTACAATAGGCGAAGAAAATGGGGAAGTGGACTCTCTTATCACGTCTGCTTGTTGGAGTTCTTTGAGATGCTTACGGATTGCTTCCAGGTCATTTGGATGTATGGGATGTGCTCTGTGTTTGAACGGTGTTTCATCTGATAATTTGATTGTGTGTTTCACTTGATCCGTTTTGTCAAAGTCAAGATTGTTTTGTGCAAATACTTCAGGCATTTGACTGAGTTTTTCTGTTAGGCGCTCTTTCCATTCAGCGCTAATGGGGGAAGAGTCAAAGTTGAACTTCAGAGTGGGCTTTTGTTCAGTTTTGGACTTTGTAACTTTCACATAGTGTTCTTGCGATAGGACTCAAATCAAATCAAATCAAATCAAACTTTATTGTCATATTGCTGTACATACAACTGTAGTGCAGGCAAGATGAAATTGCATTTCTCTCGGCATCCATATAAGAAGCAGCATGATTAAGACACACTCCCACATAGCTCCACCCCCCACCCCACCCCCACCCCCCCATCCATTCACACATCCCTGAGACATACTTGGGGAAAAAGAATAACTAACTATAATATATAAAATGTCCATAGGTGCAGTAGTGTGTATGTGAGATTCCGGGTCAGCTGTTCAGCATCCTGACAGCTTGTGGGAGGAAGCTGTTGATCAGTCTGGTGGTTCTGCCTCTGATGCTCCGGAATCGTTTACCAGATGGAAGAAGTTCAAAGTGTTTATGCAGAGGGTGAGAACGATCCTTGACAATGTTCAGTGCCCTGCTCCTACAACGGTTCTGAAAAAGTTCTTGGACAGAGGGGAGGGAGACTCCAATTACCCTCTCCGCCCCCTTGACTATCCTCTGCAGGGCTTTTTTGTCTGACATACTGCAGCTGGAGTACCATGTAGCAATGCAGTATGTCAGAACACTCTCCACCACACCTCTGTAGAAGGTCCTGAGGATGCAGATGGGGAGAGAGGCCTGTTTGAGTTTCCTCAAGAAGTGTAGTCTCTGCTGAGCCCGCTTCCTGATCTCCAAGGAATTCTTGCTCCAGGTCAGGTCCTGTGAGATCTGCACTCCGAGGAACTTGATGTTCTCTACTCTCTCCACTAAACGGCCGCCGATGCTGAGGGGGATGTGCTCAGGCTGTGACCGCCGGAAGTCGATAATCATCTCCTTCGTTTTGTCCACGTTGAGCACCAGATTGTTCTCCCTGCACCAGCCCTCCAGGTCTCTCACTTCTTCCCTGTACATTGATTCAATGGTGTTTTGAATCAATGGTGTCATCTGCAAACTTAATAATCTGGTTCCCCTCGTGTTTGGATACACAGTCATGTGTTAGAAGTGTAAACAACAGTGGACTGAGTACACAGCCTTGAGGGGTTCCGGTACTCAGCGTGACAGAGTTGGAGATGCTGTTTCCAACCTGGACAGACTGAGGTCTCTCAGTCAGGAAATCCAGGATCCAGAGACACGTGGCGGTGTTCAGACCGAGAAGGAGTAATTTCTCTATCAGTCTCTGGGGAATAATGGTGTTGAATGCTGAACTGAAATCAATGTACAGGAGTCTGGCGTAGGTGTCTTTCTGGTCCAGGTGGGTGATGACAGAGTGTAGGGTGGTGACTATAGCATCCTCCGTGGAGCGGTTTGAACGATATGCAAACTGGAGCGGGTCGTGTGATGCAGGGAGGCAGGCTGTGATGTGTGGTTTGACAAGCTGTTCAAAACACTTCATCACAATTGGTGTAAGTGCAACAGGACGATAGTCATTCAAACAGGACACCACTGGTTTCTTTGCCACCGGTACAATGATAGAGGTCTTGAAGCATCTGGGAATGATGGCCTGACTCAGGGAGATGTTATAACTGTCAGTCAGGACATCCGCCAACTCACTCGCACAGTCTTGGAGCACACGTCCCGGAATGTTGTCTGGACCTGCAGCTTTGCGTGGGTTGCTTCTGGATAGAGTCCTCCGTGTGTCCGCTGTGTTAATGGTAAAAGCTGGTCCAACCGATGGTGGGAGTGGGCCGGCCCTCCCTCTGATTGTCGAGTTTGATGCTTCAAAACGTGCAAAGAAGTCGTTAAGCCTGTCTGGAAGCGAAGCGTCGTCATCATCGACCCCCTGCCTAGACTTAAAGCCCGTCAGTGTCCGAACTCCCTGCCACATCTGCTTGGTGCTCCTAGTGTCACAGAGGTGTCCCTGGATTTTCTCCGCATAGGCGCGCTTTGCCGCCTTAATTCCCTTTGAAAGCGCAGACCTGGCTGAGCGGAGGGCAATCCTGTCCTTCGCTCTGAACACTGCATCTCTGGCTGTAAGCAGCGAGCGCACCTCTGCAGTCATCCAGGGCTTATGATTACCCCGCATAGTGATGGTCTTCATTGTAGTGAAATCCTCTGTGCAATTCGCGATGTAGCTGGTGACCGAATCAGCATACTCCTCCACATCTGTCCTGTCTTCCTGGGAGGCTGCTATTTTGAAGATCTTCCAGTCTGTGTGCTGAAAACAGTCTTGCAGTGCAGAGGTTGCACTCTCTGGCAAAATCCTGATTTGTTTCACTGCTGGCCTGCTGCGCTTCAATAAAGGTTTGTAGGCAGGCAGCAGCATCACGGACATGTGATCAGAAAGGCCGAGATGGGGGCGGGGTATTGCTTTATATGCATCTGTGTTTGTGTACACTAAGTCCAACATATTCTCTCCTCTGGTCTTAAAGTCTACACATTGTTTAAACTTGGGGAGCACAGTCTTTAAGCTGGTGTGGTTAAAATCCCCCGCAACCACCACAAAACTGTCCGGGTGTGACGTTTGGATTTCACTGATCGCATTGTGCAGTACCCCGAGTGCCTTCTTAGCATTAGCTTTAGCGTTAGCGCTCGGCGCTATGTAAACACCAACTACAAACACGTTGCTGAATTCCCTCGGCAGATAAAATGGCCGACAATTAACAATAAGGAACTCCGCCAACGGAGAGCAGTGTTTAGACACTAACGTGGCATTAACGCACCAGTTCTTGTTAACATAGATGCATAGCCCACCCCCCCGGCTCTTACCGGAGCTCGCCGTTTCCCTGTCGGCACGGAACATCGCCATATCTTCCAGCTGAATGGCCTCGTCAGGAATGTTGTCGTGGAGCCATGTCTCGGTGAAAACAAACACAAAGCAGTCCCTCCATTCTCTCCGGGTTTCTCTCAGCAAACGCAGCTCGTCTACCTTGTTTTCGAGGGCGCGGACGTTTGACAGAAGAAGCGACGGTACCGCTGGTCTGGAGGGGTTAGCCTTTAGCCTAGCATGGATCCCGGCCCTTTTTCCTCGCTTTTGCTTGCGTTCGCTCCGCTTCCGCTTCCTCCTCTCCCGGGTAACTTCCAGCGGGGACTCCGCCAAAATTCCATGCTGGCGTAGAATGTCCAAATCACAACCGATCGCCGCGATTCTTGCAGCGTGCAGTACCTTGATGTTTAATAAGGTCTCACGGTTGTAAGTTTTACAGAATGTACGTCTGGGATGATTAAAACTCTCACACTCGCTGATGCCAAGAGGGGCCGCTGCGTCTAGGCGCGCCGCCATCTTTTTTTTTTTTTTTTTTTGATACTCGATATGCACAGATTTCTCCAATGACACACTTCTGAGGGATTGTCACGTCATGTTCCGACTCATTGGTGAGTATAATTGGAACAAGGTAAGGTGCTCTTTCAGGTAAGTCTATAAGACATGGTTTTACTAGGATACCACCAGGTAAGGCTGACATTAACGGGTGTTCTAACAAGACAGATTTTTCACTGTTGCTGGCTGACACAGCTACAGCGCCATCTAGAACAACTGTTTGGCCTGCAGGAACTAACTGTGGCTCTTTGTTGCACATGGTCACTAAACCAAGGCTAGTGTCTTTGGACTGTCTGTGCCGTAGCTCAAGGACTTTTAACACTGCCCTATAACCAAGTGACATGGTTGGCTGCAGTTCAGAACATGCATCAGAGTACAGCTCGTAAAGTACATCTAATGTGTTTGGCCCTATTAACACTAAGGACTGATCAGCTGCACGTACACCAGGAACCACTAAGGCAAGCATTGGCACTTCGGCTTCAATACCGAGGAAGTCTTTTGGGAAAGTGACATGCAATTCAATGTAGCCTAAGTAAGGTACACTCTCACCGTTAGCTCCCTCCACTTCTAACAGCTCAAAAAGTGGCTTAATCTCATGGTTGGATAAGTACTGTCTGTAATAGGACTCAGGGACAGTAGTCACCTGGGAGCCTGTATCTAACAAACAGCTCACAGTACAGCCATTCACTTTCACTTGTGCTGTACTTTATGTACCAATTAGACCATTAGGAAAGTTAAAGGGGTCTGTTTTGTAGTGTGACTTCAGTTTAGCATGTGTCTTGAATGGAGCTTTTGGTTTGGGATGGGTCATCTCTGAACTGGCCTCTCTGTTTGTCCCGCAACAGAGGCAGACTTCAGTTTTAAAGAGGATGTGGGGTTCCGACTGTCCCAAATCTGTCTTTTTACTCTTAGTTCTTTGCGTTTTGCAGCCACAAGCGCAGGGTTTGGCTTTGACTCACAAGTGGCTACAATATACCCATCTTCGCCACAGTGGAAGCAATACCATGGTTTGGGCCTAGTAGTGGGACGGCTGGACGAAGGTAAGTTTTCAGGTTTGGCATGGTCAGGTTTTTTATTTCCAGATTTCTTAGTTGGGTCTTTCTTCGGTGGTGCTTGTTTCTTTTGTTTCATGACAGCAGCTAGCTGGCTTTTTAGATCAGCAACTTGCTTTTTCAGTTCTTTCAGCCTGTCCGAATCCACTTCACTATTTGTACTTGTTTCGGTGACTGTTTGTTCGTAGGAGGCTGCTTTTGGTTTTGTGGTGCCCAAGTGTTTTTTCATGTGTGTGTTTTTAACTTCTTGTCTGTTTTCAGCAGTGCGAAGGTGAAGCAATAACTCTGCATACGCAGGTGGATGTTTATCTTTTAGTTCCAGCTGTAGCTCCTTTAGCAAACTCTGTGGTTTGTTTGGACTTTTTTTCGATTTTCTACTACTGGCCGCATTTTCAGTTTTTGTTTTTTTGGGTGGAGAATGGCGACCTTGGAAAAGCCACCTCCGTCTATCCACCAGGGGGTGCGGATCGTTCCCCTGGACAGCACTGTTACTGTGGAGGAGGTGCTTCTGGCTGTGGCCGAGCAGGTGGGCCATGATGCGATCTGCTTTGCGTCCCGAATGAATAGAGCTGTAGTTGCCTTTCTGGCTGCTGAAGAGGATGTCCACACACTGGTTGCAAGCGGTGTTGTTATCGGGGAAACGTATGTCCAGGTGTCCCCCTTATCTGTCCCATCAATGCGTATCACCGTCTCAGGTGTTCCACCTTTCATCACTGACGAGCAGTTGGCGACGGAGCTCCGCAGATTTGGGAAGTTTGCGGGCCCGTTTAGAACTCTGACTTTGGGATGCAAGGAGACCAAGTTAAACCATGTGAAATCACTCAGGCGACAGGTGTTCATGTTTTTGGACTCGCCAACTGCGACTCTGGAAGTGTCCTTCCGGGTCAAACACGGGGACGGTTCCTATATGGTGTATGCGAGCTCAGGACAGATGAAGTGTTTTGAATGTGGAGATGTGGGCCATAAACAGTTTGCTTGTCCGCACAGGCAGCGGGCGGGGAGCTCTGATGGAGCCACAGCTGGTGCCGGCGGTGCGCCCTCCGCTCACGCTGCTGCTGCGGACAGCGTGGTGGGGCCTTCCGCCGCAGCTGAGGCTGCCGGCGCGGCCTTCTCTCCCGCCGCTACTACGGATGACGTTGCGGGGCCTTCCGCCGGTCCAGCTCCGGAGCCTGCCGCTGTGTCTGTGGACAGCCCAGCTGTGGCGCCCGCAGCCCAGCTTACGGCTGGGAGCGTCACTGGTGATGGCGCCCAAACTGTCACTGATGGTGCGTCAGAAGCTCGCTGTGTGACATCAGCAGCTGTGCTTCCGGAGCCTGCTACCGTTGCAGAGCAGGAGACGGAACAACGACAGCCAGCTGCTGTGGGTGGCGTCCAGGAACATGTGGCCCATGATGAATCCACTGGCCCAGATGAACCAAACAGTCGCCTGAGTTGTGCTGACGAGGAAATGGAATCTGATCCCGACAATGTGTCTAATACTGAGTCTATTGAGGCAAAATGCAGTACAAACACGAGTTTGTATTAACTGGAAGAAATAAATGCTTTTCTGGATGAAACCTATAACAAGGCCATTAAAGTCACTGACTACTTCAGTGACACTGATAAATTCATTAAATCTGTTAATGTGCTAAGAAGGCAGGTTGGTCTTGACCTCCTGGATGAAAGGAAACGTTTTCGCCTCAAGAAACACCTCACAGCCCTGCGTAAAGCAGCAGGGGGAACAGGGGTCAAGCGCCCCCGACAGGAGGAATAAATGGCGGTCGTTCCTCTGCCTGTTTTACACATTTTTGGGATATTGTTCGATCAGACTTTTATATGATGTTTCTAATTGACTGTAATTGACTGTCACTGAACTGGATCTTTACCGGTCTCCTGCCGGCGTGCAGCAAGGACTTGGCCTGGCTTGGCAACGGGAGGCCTGTGGCTCTTCTTTGCACCGACTACAAGGTCACGGTTTACTCACCTGCAGGGCATGGATGCCCCAACGTTTTCATTCTACAATCTGGACGAGCCTGCTGCAAAGATGACTTGCTTGAAAATCCCGTATGGTCTAAGGACTACAATCCATCTGAGATGAGGAAAATGTCTCTGGGATGTACAACGGAACTGGCTGCGGGCGCACAGCGCTATTTCTGCTGCCGGAGGAAGGGGACTTGGCCTTGCTTAACAACTGGAGGCCTGTGGCTCGTCTTTGCACGGACTACAAGGAAGACTCGGACTACTGCCACTGGCAATGTGGACTGGGTGGACTGCAAGGGCGTTTTGCCAGAGAAAGCTCTGATTCTCCAAGAGGACTGGGCATTTGACGGCTTCTCTGCATGTTTAATGACATGCTCGACTACGATTTTCTGAACCTCAGGTGGGTTACAATTAGCTGGGCTCAACATTTGAGGTGTCAAGTTTGGTCTAAGAGGGCTTTGGAAGAGTGCTTGAGTAGTTTTAGGGATGTGAGGCACTTCAACTTGGAGTGGAGGAGAGACTCCACTTTGTGTGGGTTCTGCAGTAGGGGAAGCAGGATCAACATCGACAGAGACCGTTTTAGCTGTCTCAGCAGCTTCAATAGACTTCCCTATTGTGGACATAACCTCCCGCAACACCTCTTCAAAACCTTTTCCACTTAGCTTAGCTAAACCCCTCAGGTTGCTAAGATAAGCCTCAGTAACACTGCCCCCTACAGTTTTAGTGTAGACATCAGTTAGAGCTTGAATGCAGTACTTAACCTCAGGATTGTCAGTGGATGGAAAGGAGCATGGCAATGTAGGTGCTAATGCTTCAATGGTTAATCCAGACTTGAACTCTACAATATGACTTTTGTCAAAGTCAGATGAGATATCATTAATGCTAAGCACCCTATGGATAGTGCCATGTTGCTCTAGAAACTCAAAAATGTCTGTGTCGCTTTCTTTATCAACAACACCACTGACAATGACTGCATTAGGGACTTTAACACCATGTTTTTCCACAAAATCCATTTTGATAGTATATAAACTATTTGGTCAGGGGTCAAAACAGAATCCACATCTGTTGTCGCAAGGCGCCTGGCTGGCTCGCCAGATTTTTTTTTTTTTGTGTAACACCCACTAACACCTACTCACTTTAGGTGTAGTACCCTTTTTAGTAGTGGTGTGTTATAGCAACGTAGTTACCTTAACTTTTCTACCTGGGCAAAGGGATAATTGGGCCAGCTCAAGTAGACCTTAGGTTCGTAGGAGCCTGGAGGGCGTAACAACAGATGACAATACACCGATATGTAGAACTTGCATCTATATATATTTCTTTTTACAAATGTGTATTATTTACAGTTATGTACATTTGATCAAAAAAACCCACACACACTTGTCACAATAATATAAAAAAAAAATAAAAATAAAAGAGAATCCCCAAAATATACTCCAAATATATTTATAATATATACAGTCCTTTGGTGTCAGCTCCAGGTGACCAGTTGGGTCACTTTTACCAGTTCATAGGGTTCGGGCTTTGGCTCGCCATCCAGATCTGGAGATTCACGCTCTTCTGGTCCAACCAGTCCAAACAAAAAACCTGAGCTATAAAATAGGTCAGAACACAAACTTAAGCTATAATCCACAGCTGGTTTCATATATGTCCAAGTTGTACAACAATTAATTCTTTTAAACACATATAAAACACAGGTTCAACATTCACCATTGAATAACAATCAAGGGCCAGGGAATTGAGACCTTTGCTAACCGTTACAGCTCTGAAAAATGCCTTTTTCCGATGAAAAAACTAGCCAAAATTAGCATCGGCGGTTAGCATTACAAGCTAGCGATTAGCATTCCCATACACAATGAATGGCACTTACCAAGCTAAGTGACACGTGCGTCAGGGGGTTCCCGCGCTCAGTGGCGTTAACACCCTTTGGATCCCAATCTTAAAATTTAACAAACGGGCATTAGAATTTGCTAATACAGCAATGTGAATGAATGAATGAATGAATGAATGAATGAATTTATTTATTTCGGATAATACAGTACAGGTTAAAGAAACTGTATAATATAACAACAAGGTCAAATTAGACAAAGACTCCTTCTACTAAACAATTCCACGTGAGTTATCCGAAATGGGTGATGGCTGAAGCCGCAGCTTATATTGCCCACCCATATTCCATCCAAGAATTCAAAGAAAAAAGAGTAAACAAGACAAGAGTGATTACAATTTAGAACAAAGCTAAGACAAAGTGTGACTGAGAGAAAAAAAAAAGAAAACTAAGCTAAGCTAAGTTAAGCAGTTACTATTCAAGACAAATCTAAGACAGAATGTCACAGAGAGAAAAAAAAAACAAAAAACTAAGCTACAACACAACACAGGCTGGATATGTCAATCCTTATGTGAGTTTACATGTCGTCTTGTAAATATGTTTGGAGTATTTCTTCCTTTAGTTTTTGTTTAAATTGTCCAAGCGTTGTACATGATTTTAATTCAGGTCCATAATTGTTCCATAATCTGACTCCTTGCACTGAAATACAGTGTTGCTTGGTGGTTGTTCTCACTGTAGGCTTTTGAAATATACATGTTCCTCTGAAGTGATATCGTTTCTCCCTTGTTTGGAACAACTTTTGGATATTTGCAGGCAGTGATAAATTCTTCACTTTGAACATTATTATTGCGGTTTTAAAGTCAACCAGATCTTTCAACTTGAGAGTTTTTTGTTTAAGAAAAAGTGGGTTTGTTGGTTCCCTGTAAGCTGCTTTGTTTATTATTCTAATAGCTCTCTTTTGAAGCATAAAGAGTGGATATATGTTTGTTTTATATGTATTTCCCCATACTTCATTGCAATATGTCATGTATGGGAGTATTAATGAATGATACAAGGTGTATAGTGTGGGTTAATTCAGCAAATATTTCACTCTGTGTAATATTGCAATTGATTTGGAGACTTTACCTTTAATATAATTAATATGTGACTTCCAACACAGTTTGTTATCAATTATTACTCCAAGGAATTTGGTTTCAGATACCCTTTCAATCTCTACACCATTTACACTGAGTTTGGGTACTGGATTGTTGTGATGGTTGTTAAAGACTATAAATTTTGTCTTACTTAAATTGAGTGTTAATTTGTTTGAATCAAACCACAGTTTAAGCTTTCCTAATTCCTTCCCGAGTGTATCCAGAAGTTGTTCCAAATTGTTTCCACTGCATAGCAGATTAGTGTCATCGGCAAACAATATTAAGTCCATTTTTTCTGAGACTTTACATATATCGTTTATATACATATTGAATAATAATGGTCCCAAAACTGAACCCTGTGGGACTCCACAGGTGACCTTCAGCAACTCTGAGTTTTTGTTGCTAACACATACATACTGATATCTATTCTTTAAGTAACTACTTAACCAGGACAGTGCTACACCTCTAATACCAGAATTTTGTAGTTTCTTTAATAATAAATTATGATCTACTGTATCAAATGCTTTTTTTAAGATCTAGGAATACTCCAACTGAATACTCTTTATTTTCAATGGCTGTTGATATTTTTTCTGTAAATTCCATTAGGGCATATGCAGTTGTCCTCTTGTGTCTGAACCCATATTGCTGCTCACATAATAAATCATTCTTCAGTATGAAGTTGTCAATTCTCTCATAGAATATTTTTTCAAGTATCTTGGAAAATTGTGGTAATAGTGAAATTGGTCTATAGTTTGAGAGTTCCCCTCTGTCGCCCATCTTGTATATCGGAATTACTTTAGCTATTTTCATTGCATTGGGAAATATACCTGATTGGAGAGACAGGTTGCAGATATACGTCAGTGGTTTTACTATGCATTCGATAACAGTTTTGACTAGTAGCATGTCGATACCATCACAGTCAGTAGATGTTTTACTTTTGAACGATTTAACAATTTCAATGACCACTCTTTCGTCTGTGTTCTTTATGAAGATGGAGTCTTTTACAGCAGTGTTATTGCATATTGTATCACCTGTTGGCACCGTAGTGGGTATTTCTCGGGCCAGTTTAGGTCCAATGTTAACAAAAAAATTATTAAATTCATCTGCAGGTGAAGCGATATTCACACTCTGAGTCGTTTTATTATTTTTTGGAATATTAGTTGGGTAGCTTGTATTTCTGCTTTTATTTCCAAGGATACTGTTGAGTATTGTCCATGTATTTTTAATATTGTCTCTGTTTTTCTCCAGTTCTTTATTGTAATAGTCTCTTTTACTACATCTTATTATATATGTTAACTTATTTTTGTATGTTTTATACCGCTGCTCTGCTTCTTTTGTTCTTTTCTTTAGGAAAGCTTTATATAATGAATTTTTCTTTTTACACGCCTTTTGTAGTCCTTTGGTTAACCATGGCTTATTAGCAAATTTGTGTTTAAGCTTTTTTATTACTAATGGGCAGTTTTTTTCATAAAGAGTGGTTACAATGTTTATAAATGTGTCATAGGCTTCATTTACATCTGATACATAGACTTCTGTCCAGTCTTGCTTCAGCAAGTCCTCTTTAAGAGAACTGATTGCATTTGGTGATTTGTGTCTGAACGATTTTGAAGTTTTTTCTGCGTTGGGCCCCGTGTGGCCATGGATAAGTGCAAAGGTTGGCAAGTGGTCACTTATATCATTTATCAATAATCCACTTTCTATTTTCTTATCGAAAACATTGACAAACAGGTTGTCAATAAGTGTAGCAGAGTGAACTGTGATTCTACTGGGATGTGTTATTGTGGGATATAGACTCATGCTGTACATAGAGTTCATGAACTCTGTAACTACATTTTGTTGATGAGGATTCAGTAAGTCAATATTGAAATCTCCACAAATTGCTACCATTTTCTTACTAGTAATATTATTGTACAGCTCGACTAATTTATCTCTGAATGTCTCAATGCAAGTTCCCGGTGTTCTATATATGCAGCTTATGATTAGATTTTTTGTTTTGTCTAGGTCAATCTCAACAGTAACACATTCCAAAATCCCTGGTAGTGCTAAGGACATTTCATTTACAAGCTTACACCTGTACAGGTCATCAATATACAGTGCAACACCACCACCCTTTTTTTGAGTTCTGTTAATATAAAACATCTGGTATCCCTCTATTGCCATCAGGGGAGCCTGCTCTTTGTTAAGCCAAGTTTCAGAGACTGCAATAGCTGTGAATTTTCTGTCTAGCTGTTTTAAATAGTCCTGAATCTGTGGAAAGTTTTTGTTAAGACTTCTGCTATTGAAGTGTATTATTGATAGTTTACCATCTAATTGCATTTGACTTTTGAATTGTTTTTCAGTGTAATATTCACAGTGGTTATGAATATTGTTGAAAAAGTGGTTATCAGGATCAATATCATTCTCCATCTCTTGTGGTTTATGTTCAGCATAATGGTATGTTTTCAGAGTTTGAGTTTCCTCATTCTGTGTCAAATGACTTCCTCCAACTGGGGATAATTGATGTCTACTTGAGTCGGTCATAAGTTTTTGTTTGTTTTGGTTATTTTTATTAAAGTACTTTGGCATGGTGTATCAAAGAACTATTCTTATCGTGTGTATGAGTATTGTCTCATTGCAGGTGTTTGTTTAGGCTTACCAATCTCAAATTTATCCAAGGCAAAGACTGTTATAAGCACACTAGCTCACCGTCTCCGTAAAAGAACGCGCTCTCCCGGTCGATGTCTGCAGCAACTGACAGCATTCTGCAGATTACACACAGACCGAGCGAGGGAGCGCGTGACCCCATTGGCTGTTGGTGCCAAACAAAAGACGCAGCCATTGGTCACTCGACATACCAGATGAAACCATTTGGAACTTTATCAAAGCTCCCCAGAAAATGTTCCTAACTATTTATGAACATATTTTATGAACTTATATTGTATTTACATACCCATCTTCAAAATATCTATTCCCATTGTGAAATGAGTGTCCCTCTTCCTTCTTAAAGTGGTATCGACATTCATATTTTTATTTGTGTTTTTAACACTGGGTTATAGACCACATTGGAGAAGCGATCCACGATGGTCAGAATGACCGTTTTGCCGTGGGAAGAGGGCAACCCGGTAACAAAATCCACGGCAATGTGGGACCACAGCCAACCAGGGATGGGAAGGGGGTGAAGGAGTCCCGATGGGTGGAAGGAGTCAGTCTTACCCCTGACGCACGTCTGGCAGGCTCTGACATACTTCTGGATGTCCCACCGCAGCGTGGGCCACCAAAACGCCCTCTGACGAAATCAATGGTCCGGGCAATGCCAGGGTGGCAGGCAAAGTGACTGGTATGACCCCACTGGATAACGTCGCTGCGGAGGGCGGCCGGGACGTACAGACGGTTCCGGGGGCACCCTACTGGCACAGGCTCCTGGGACTGGGCCTGGCGGACCCTCCGCTCAATATCCCAAATAAGGGCTCCAGTGACGCATGCGGGAGGCACGATGGTTTTGGGGGGGAGGGGGGACTATGTCCTCGTATTCCTGGTGTCAGTCCAGTAAGTGATTGTAAAGTTAAATCGCTGGAAGAATAGCGACCAGTGAGCCTGCCTGGCATTCAGTCGGCGGGCCGACCGCAAGTACTCGGGGTTCTTGTGGTCGGTCCACACAACAATGGGGTGAACAGCACCCGCTATCCAGCGCCTCCACTCCTCAAGTGTCAGCTTAATGGCCAGCAGCTCTCTGTCTGCTATGTCATAGTTCCTCTTGGCTGGTGTAAGTCGCCGAAAGAAATATGCGCATGGGCGAAGCTTCTGATCGGGGGGCGTGTGCTGTGATAGCACAGTGCCAACCCAAATGCATCCACCCCGAGGATGAAAGGAAGCTGTGTGTCAGCCTAGGCCAAGATGGGTCTTTCCATGAACTGGCGCTTTAATTTGTGAAACGCCAGTTCAGCTGCCTCAGTCCATTGAAAGGGAACTTTAACGGAGGCCAGCTGCGTTAAAGGCAGTGCGATCACACTGTTGTTCCGGATGAACCTGCGATAGAAATTCGCGAACCTGAGGAAGCGTTGGAGCTCCCTGCGGGAGAGGGGTGTTGGCCAATCTAACACTGCCTTTACCTTGGCCGGGTCAGCAATCAGCTCCCCCTCCGCCATGATGAAGCCCAAGAAGGTGGTAGATGGTGTAGAGAACTCACACTTCTCGGCCTTCATGAACAGCTGGTTCTCCAAGAGCCATTGTAAAACAGCCCTCACGTGGACTTCGTGTTCCTCTGGCAAGCGGGAGAAAATCAAAAGGTCATCAAGGTAGACGGACACGAATTGATAAAGCATATCGCAGAGGACGTCATTACTTAACCGCTGGAAGACGGCGAGGGCGTTAGTGAGCCCGAATGGCATCACTAAGTATTCAAATTGGCCCTGATGTGTTTTAAAGGCCGTCTTCCATTTATCACCCTCGCGAATGTGGACCAAATGATATGCGTTCCTAAGGTCTAACTTGGTGAACACCCATGAATGCTGAAGAAGCTCGAACACTGAATTGATCAATGGCAGAGGGTACTTGTCCTTGATGGTAATAGCGTTGAGCTCCCAGTAGTCGATGCACGGGTGCAGCGAGCCATCCTTCTTCCCGACGAAGAAGAATCCAGCCCCGAGCGGGGCCGAGGATGGCCAAATGAGGCCAGCCTACAGCAACTCCTTGATGTACTGCTCCATCGCCTCCCTCTCCGGGCTGTAAATGCTGTACAGCAGGCTAGACAGCAGCCTTGCCCCCGGGATGAGGTCTATAGCACAGTCGTAAGAGCAGTGAGGTGGCAGCAACAGCGCTCTTGACTTGCTAAAGACCTCACCCAAATCGTGATAAGCCCAAGGGACTAGGCTGAGGTTCGGAGGTTCAGCCCGGGAGGGGAGAACAGAGAGCGATGGGGAGCATTCAGCGGAATGCATACAGTTGGCCAAACAGAATGGGCTCCAGGCAGAGATGGTGCTTGCAGCCCATTTGATCATTGGGTTGTGTTTCTGGAGCCACGGAAAACCTAGGACCACCGGGGAAGATGACACTGGGAGAACCAGGAACGAAAGTTCCACAGGGTGGTTTCCGGAAAGAAGGATGGGTATAGGCACCGTGCTTAGGGTGACCATCGCAAGCTCGCTGCCGGATATGGCAGTGACTCTCTGATAGCTGGGCAGTTTACGAGTGGGAATGCCCACCTGCTTGATGAAAGCAGCGGAAACGAAATTACCCTCCGACCTTGAGTCAATCAGCGCCCCAACCCTCCTCTCAACCCCCGGCAACTGAATGAAGGCCAAAATACAAAATATGCCAGGGGGAGTAGATTTGGTCCCGTCTGCCAGACCCCCACGGTTACTGACAGGCCACTTCTTTAGGCCACTGGCGGCATTCGTCCAGACTGTGGTTAAGTGAACCACAGTACATGCACGCACCGGCCCTTTGCCTTTGCTGACGCTCATCATCGGTTAGGCTCTGAGAGAGCTCCATCAGTTCGGATGAAGAACCGGCGCCGCCAGCAACAGTAACCGCAGTGGATATGCACTCTGCGCATGGGCGAGGAGTGGGGCTGCGCTCCTTTGCGCATTCTTGGTACCGATTATCCAGCCCTACTGCCTGATCTATAAGGTCGTTGAGCGTCTCCAGGACAGGATGAACCGCCAGATCATCACGGAGTTGGTCGTTCAACCCGTGGAGGAATGCGTTGCGTAACGCAGTCTCGTTCCACCCCGACTCGGACGCCACAACCTGGAATTCCACTGAGTACTTGGCCACTGACTGGGTACCCTGGCAGAGAGTCATTAGGCGGCTCATAATGTTGCCCTGACGCTTGGTCTGGCCAAATACGCACTTAAATGCGGCCACAAATTGGTCAAACATATATCGGCACCCCTCAGGGTTATCTAAAGTGGACTGGGCCCACTCCCGGGCTCGATCCCTGAGCAACAGGGTGAAAAACTGGATCCGAGCTACATCCCCTGATACTCCTCCCCGACCTGCTCCATGTACATCTGCACTTGAAGAAGGAATGGTTTACATTTCCCCACCTCCCCCATGTATGGGGAAGGCATGGGAATGGAGAAAGTATGACGCATGGTAGTGCCTGGAGCAGGCTGTGGGGGGGGGACAGCTGTGGGATGTGCTGCGGACCATAAAGTCAACATGTTAGACACCTGTTGCGTCAACGCAGCGAGCTGCTGCTCGGTCGCCACTAGGTGGTCCATACCGGATTGCTCCTGCGGTGAGGCACCAGCTGAGCTACCTTCCTGGCTGGCTCGTTCTGTCATGGCGTGTTAAGTTCTTTGACAGCTCACGCGCACAATGCCAAACACAGGATGAACCACATAGAGGGGCACGTTTGACAGTTTATTAATAGCAAAACACAGCAGTGCACAGCTACAGAAACAGTCACTCTCCAGAGGAAAGGACCTGTGGAGAGAAGACAAGAGCCATGAGCTGGGGAGTGGAGTAAGGGGAAAATGGGCGAGCCAAATTGTCACTTACGTGGGAAATCCAGGGATGACCAGCAAGAACCCAGCGGGGAATAGACGAACCAGTAGGGTAGGGGGGAGTAGTGGAGATGATGGTGCCTGACCAGGGGAATGAAGTTGTTGATGGGTCATGAGGTGGAGCAGGAGAGTGTGCGCAGTCCCGGGAACACACCTACACAGTGGCAGCAACCTGAAAAGAGAGAGGAAAAAGGAGGTTAATGACATGTTAACGATTCCAACGATATGTAGCTAGTCCGATAGACGGGCAGTATACCCAGATGAGCCAGCGCTGACTGTGCGGAGGAGGCCTCCTTAAGTACGCTGGCTGATGAGCGGGTGCAGGTGTGTCTTCTGCCTCAGGTGCCATGATGAGCTGGAGGAGATGGGATCGGAGGGGAGGGGTGCGCTCGCGCTGCTCATGACATTTCCAATCCATGTGTTTTTTGTCTAACCAGCGGGATGTGTGGAACCCCCCATAGGCTGCAATGTCTCTTATCCTCTTCAACCAGGACAATGGATGATTCCACACATTTCCTTGTTTACCACTCCAAGTTTTATGACCAATCTGGAGGATGGGTTTGCAAATAATGGTTGTTCATAATTTGGATCAGATCTGTTCAACTGCCTATAGTACATGGGGTACAATGCTACTTTTACAGATGTTGATAGGTATTCTACTGGTAGCTTGCCATTTGCAGAATTTAATAATAATAATAATAATAATAATGCATCGATTTTATATAGCGCTTTATCATATATACTCAAAGACGCTTTACAAATAGGTACATTATTCATTCACTCCAGACAGACAGTGGTAGTGTGGCAAGCTACTTCTGCAGCCACAGCTGCCCTGGGGCAGGCTGACGGAAACGTGGCAGCCAATCTGCGCCAACGGCCTTTCCGGCCACCACCGAACATTTTTATACATTTATACACATTCATACCCAGTGTTATGGACACTGGAGGCAATGCGGGTGAAGTGTCTTGCCCAGGGATAGAACGGCAGGATCTCTGGGGAGAGCGGGATTCGAACCGCCAACCATCCGGTTATTAGACGACCTGCTCTACCTCCTGAGCCACTGCCGCCCCTGTTAACTGTTATTTTTTCTGACTTTGAAAAGTCCTGCACCATACGAATTTAATCGAAGTACCTTGAACCTCAGAGTCAGGTAAATGGAAGATGTCTGCTATTTTCTAATAATTTAATTTTTGCTAATTTTCTGTATATGTGTATAAGTGAGTCCACTTATCTGTTTTAGTCTTAAGCATGCAGTCCAGTTTTTCTGTAGCTGGTGGGGATCATGGGTGCCTCCCCTCCCAGCGGCCGGTCTCACCATCACTGTTTCCATTGTGGGTGCGTTGGCCCCTCCTGCTCCACTGCGTCCTCCCCTCCCCCTTTTGGCTTCCTTTTATAAAAGAAACAGATTCATGGGGAGCCTTAGGATCCCCGTGTGTCAGCCATTCCATAAATAAGTGTTGGTTTTTCCTTCAAATTTTATTTTTCTTTCTTATCTAGATTTCCAACTTTAAGTCAAGAAAGGCTTTAACTCCATGTGTTGTGTGAATAGTGGTTTGATTGCCCATTGTCAGGTGCAGTGTCTTTTCTACAGCCTTTCTTATAGCGGCTACATGTTTCACACAAGCCAGATGACCTAGTACTTTTCTATCCATGCCTGTCCCTTTGAAACAGAATGGCATTAACAAAGCCATTCTTTTTCAACATCCAAATGAGGACCATGTAGGGGAGGATACTTATTGTGTTGCTAATTGCCCCCCTCAGGGTTTTACTGTTAACATGGCCTCTGCCTCTATTATTAAACCTCTGACCATCTCCTGTGGCCCTGCGGCTGATACTGATAGGGCAGATTAGGTGGGGGGTCTGGGTAGGGTCCATATTGTTGTGATGTGAGGTCCTGGGGTGCATAGATAGTTTGGTGGGGCATGGGTTGTTGTGGCATCTGCTTAGCAGAGGCTTTATTTTGGTTTTACCTTATCCACGGCTTTTTCTAAAAATACTTCAGTTTGCTCAGTATGTGATTCTGGCACCTCTCTGATAGGGCTTTTAATAAAATCACATCTCAATTATATTGACTGTGCGAGGGACTGTGTGAGAGGGACTCATAGTCGCTGGGGGAGGGAGGTGATCCACAGCCACGACCGTCTCAGATTAACAGAGAAACAGGCAAGCCATTAAACAGCGTATTTTTTTCCTTTTCCATTTTATCGCGTTTATTGATTATTTTGATTTTGTTCTCACCGTTGCAGCATGAGTCTCTTATTCTTACATTTTTTTCTTTCCTTCTTCTAATCATTTCTCCATATTTTCTCTTGTGTCCTGCACAAAACTTAAGCAATTCATCAGCTTTCAATTTTTCTCTAAAACCAAACTTCCCTTTCCACTTTCTGTCCACTCTCACTTCCACAATGCTCATCTCCACAACATCTATCTATTTATTTATATATTCATTTATTTTTATTTTATTTTATTTATTTATGTATTTATTTATGTATTTATTTATTTATTTATTTATTCCAATTTGCAATTTTCCTTTTTTCTTTATTTAAATTACCTCACCTTTATATATTGTCCACCTAGGATTTTTCTACACTTTTATTGTATAGCTGAGCCTTTTCTCTGCAGCTGATTGGGCAGGCCTTGCCTCACTACATCAAACCCACATTAACGAGCATGGGAGGGCTTTATTTTGCCATACACAGACTTAAAGCTTTCCTTTCAACCAGAGAGATAAGGTTCCAAATTTATTAGGAAGATTTGAAGCTCTGTTTGGCAGATTTATGAAAGAGTGCACTTCTTACAGTTAGTCACATGATGGAGGAACTGTGCTGCAGTTTGAGGGTGGTTCAAGATGGCGTTTACCCATACACACGCACTGAATGCCATGTGGCTGCCTCTGCCACGTGCAATTGTGAATGCGCAAGATGGCCCCGGAGCCTATTGTCCACAAACCATGACTTGTTTTTCAAAGAAACTGGAGCGCTGCCTCCTTAACTTCAGCTGTGAACATGCCAGAATAACCTTACAACTTTAATTTAGCGCTCCATTTTACTACTGTTACCTCAAATGATCTCCCCTCAGTAACCTGTTTTAAACAATCTCAACTCCACTCAGGCGTGGGGGCGAATCGCCTCCCTCCTTTGTGGAAAAACACACACCTGCCTTTGTTCCCCACATGGCCCGATGAGCGCCGTTAGTTAAATCATACTATGGGAAAAGTTTAGTAGATATTTCCAACCGCCGGTATTCCTCAAACCACACATTTATCCCCTAAAGACACAGAATTAACACAGACATCAGCATGTAGGATATGGACAATACAAGACAACTGTTTTTATTATCATGGACAGTCGCTTACTAAGGAATGGTTAGAAGATTCTTGCACTGTACTGTAAATTATTACCTTTTTTATGAACAGTCACTCACTAATGATGGTAAAAAGGTTCTTGTGCTATACTAACTAACCTGCACTTATATAGCGCTTTTCTAGTCACAAAGACCACTCAAAGCGCTTTCATCAATACTAACCCTCTATTCTAAGGGCCTATAGGAAACAGATATCTAGGGACAATTTAGAACAGCCAATTAACCTAACATGCATGTTTTTGGCATGTGGGAGGAAACCGGAGAAATCCCGGAGTAAACCCACGCAACACGGGGAGAACATGCAAACTCCACACAGATCACTGTTGGTCAGGGGCTGGGATCGAACCCACGATCCCACAATCCCCCGGCCAAGGGTAAACTGTGCTGCCGCAGTGCTAACCACTGCGCCACCGTGCAGCCAATACTGCAGTAATACTGTAAGTTATTACTTTTATACTTAAGAACAGTTTAGACGCAGAAAAAGCATTTGACAGGGTTAACTGGAAATTCCTATATAGTGTACTGGAGCGCTTTGGATTTAACGAAAAATCAGTACAATGCATAAGGACGCTATATCAAGAACCTGTGGCAAGAATCAAGTTAAACGGTAGCTTAACAGACAAAGTAAATATACAAAGATCAACTAGGCAGGGATGCTGCTTATCGCCCACCTTGTTTGCTCTGTTCATAGAACCATTGGCTCAAGCGATACGACAAAATAAGAAATTAAAAGGTGTAACAATAAAGGGGGCGGAACACAAGATTGGGCTATTTGCAGACGATATTATAGTTTACCTTGAACAACCAGATAAATCAATAATGGAAATGATGAACTTGATAGAAAATTTTGGAAAATTATCAGGATACAAGATAAACATAACAAAAACACAAATACTGACATTCCACTATAACCCTCTAAACCAGATAACTGATAAGATCAAACTAAACTGGAACCAAAAAGAAATAAAATACCTTGGAGTGAACATACCCAAAGACCTAAGCAAAATATATAAAGCAAACTATGATAGGTTGGAACAAGAAATAAAAAAAGATATTGATAGATGGTCAATCTTAAATATGGATCTGAATTCAAAAATTGAGACAGTCAAAATCAGCATACAACCTAGATTACTTTACCTCTTCCAGGCCATACCAACAGAGATTCCAGATGCCCAATTCTCAAAGTGGGACAGGATGATATCGAGATTTGTTTGGGGAGGTAAAAAACCAAGAGTGAAATATAAAACCCTCCAATTACCAAAAGAGAAAGGAGGCATGGGCCTACCGAGTCTAAAGGAATATTACTACTCAGCACAAATAAGATATATCATATGTTGGTGCGACGAGGGATATGAGGCAAAATGGAAAGAAATGGAAAAGGAAATTGAGGGACTCCCAGTACAAAGCATAATAGGAGATAAAGATGCATATAAGCAAATCAAACAAATAGACCCAATCACTAAATTTACTTTAGAACTGTGGTATAAAATAGTACAAAAATATAATATAAGGGAAGACATAAAACTATTGAAATGGGTAGCATTTGACAGTCAGTTTGAACCGGCAAAACAAGATAGGGGATACAAAAATCTGGTGAACAAGGGAATCACAGCATGGGGCAATATCGGAAAAAAAGATCTCGGGAGCTTTGTAAATATCAGGAGAAAATTTAAATTAGAAAGATCGGATTTTTTCAGATATCTGCAGATGAGAGATTACTATATGAAGAAGATTAGGCATAACCTCCAAACAGATGTGAACGAGATTATACAACTTATTTTAAGCTCATATGCAGGAAATAAAATAAGAATTATTTCAAAACTATATCAGAAACTTATGACAAACAATCATACAAGTAACTATATAAAGGAGAAATGGGAGAAAGAGCTCAATTTAAACATAACAGAAGAAAGCTGGCAGGAAATATGGAAAACACAACACACATCAACAAATTCAAGGACATGGAGGGAATTTGGATGGAAAAACCTGATTCGCTTTTTCATTACACCACAGATTCAAGGAAAATATACAAATACCCAATCTTTATGCTGGAGGGGATGTGGGGCTCAAAATGCAGACCACTCACATATGTTTTGGAAATGCTACAAAATATCATCATTTTGGAAATCTATACATGTGACAATACAGAGGATATTAGGATATAATATACCAATGAACTGTAACCTGATGTACTTATGTGATCTTAAAAAAGACAATGTTATACAGGCTGAGGACAGATCCATCCATCCATCCATCTTCTACCGCTTTTCCGGAGGTCCGGGTCGCGGAGGCAGCAGTTCAAGCAGAGAAGCCCAGACTTCCCTCTCCCCAGCCACCTGCTCCAGCTCTTCAGAGGGGATACCAAGGCGTTCCCAGACTAGCTGGGAGACATAGTCTCTCCACCGAGTCCTGGGTCTGCCCCGGGGTCTCCTCCCAGTGGGACGTGCCTGAAACACCTCAAGTGGGAGGCGTCCAGGAGGCATCCTAATCAGATGCCCATACCACCTCAACTGACTCCTTTCAATGTGGAGGAGCAGCGGTTCTACTCTGAGCCTCTCCCGGATGACTGAGCTCCTCACCCTATCTCTGAGGGTGAGTCCAGCAATCCTACGGAGAAAGCTCATTTCAGCCGCTTGTATCCGCGATCTCGTTCTTTCGGTCATTACCCAAAGCTCGTGACCATAGGTGAGAGTAGGAACGTAGATTGACTGGTAAATCGACAGCTTTGCCTTAGAACTAAGCTCCCTCTTCACCACAACAGACCGGTACAACGTCCGCATCACTGCAGATGCTGCTCCAATCCGTCTGTCGATCTCTCGCTCCATTTTCCCCTCACTCGTGAACAAGACCCCAAGATACTTAAACTCCTCCACTTGGGGCAGGAGCCTGTCCCCAACCCGGAGAGGACAATCCACCTTTTTCCGGCTGAGGACCATGGACTCGGACTTGGAGGTGCTGATTCTCATCCCAGCCGCTTCACACTCAGCGGCAAACCGTCCCAGCAAGAGCTGTAGGTCATTGCTGGATGAAGCCAACAGGACAACATCATCTGCAAACAACAGAGATGAGATCCTGTGGTCACCAAGCATGACACCCTCCATTCCCTGGCTGCGCCTAGAAATCCTGTCCATAAAAATTATGAACAGGACCGGTGACAAAGGGCAGCCCTGGCGGAGTCCAACTCTCACTGGGAATGACTCCGACCGAGTGTTGGCAATGCGAACTAAACTCTCACAACGGTCGTACAGAGACCGAATAGCTCGTAACAACAAGCCCGATACCCCATACTCCCGAAGCACCCCCCACAAAAATCCACGAGGGACGCGGTCAAATGCCTTCTCCAAGTCCACAAAACACATGTAAACTGGTTGGGCAAACTCCCACGAACCCTCAAGAATTCTCGAGAGGGTAAAGAGCTGGTCCGATGTGCCACGGCCAGGACGAAAACCACATTGCTCCTCCTGAATCCGAGGTTCGACCAACGGCCGGACTCTCCTCTCCAGTACCTTGGCATAGACCTTCCCAGGGAGGCTGAGGAGTGTGATCCCTCTAAAGTTGGAGCACACCCTCCGGTCCCCTTTTTTGAAGAGAGGAACCACCACCCCGGTTTGCCATGCCAAAGGCACTGCCCCCGACCTCCACGCAATGTTGCAGAGGCGTGTCAACCATGACAACCCAACAACATCCAGGGCCTTGAGGTACTCGGGGCGAATCTCGTCCACCCCCGGGGCCCGGCCACCAAGGAGATTTTTAACCACCTTGGCGACCTCAGCCCCTGTGATAGGCGAGTCATCCCCCTCGTCCCCAAACCCTGCTTCCTCTGTGGAAGGCGTATCAGTGGGATTGAGGAGATCCTCGAAGTATTCCTTCCACCGCCCGACGATATCCCCAGTTGAAGTCAACAGTGTCCCATCCGCACCATACACAGTGTGGACGGGGAGCTGCTTTCCCCTCCTGAGCCGCCGAACAGTTTGCCAGAATCTCTTTGAAGCCGACCGAAAGTCTTGTTCCATGGCCTCACCGAACTCCTCCCATACCCGGGTTTTTGCTTCAGCAACCACCCGAGCTGCACTCCGCTTGGCCTGCCGGTACACCTCAGCTGCTTCGGGAGTCCCACAAGCCAACCAAGCTTGATAGGACTCCTTCTTCAGCTTAATGGCCCCCCTCACCACTGGTGTCCACCACTTGGTTCGGGGGTTGCCGCCACGAGATGCACCGACCACCTTGCGGCCGCAGCTCTGGGCTGCCGCTTCAACAACAGAGGTGGAGAACATGGCCCATTCAGACTCCATGTCTCCAGACTCCCTCGGAATGTGGTTGAAGTTCTTCCGGAGGTGGGAGTTGAAGACCTCCCGGACAGGGGCCTCAGCCAGACGCTCCCAGCACACCCTCACTATACGTTTGGGTCTACCAGGTCTGAATGGCTTCCTCCCCTGCCATCGGATCCAACTCACCACCAGGTGGTGATCAGTTGACAGCTCTGCACCTCTCTTTACTCGGGTGTCCAAGACATACGGTCGCAGGTCTGATGATACGATAACAAAATCGATCATCGACCTGCGGCCTAGGGTGTCCTGGTGCCAGGTGCACATATGGACACCCTTATGCTTGAACATGGTGTTCGTTATAGACAGACTGTGGTTAGCACAGAAGTCCAATAACTGAACACCACTCGGGTTCAGATCGGGCAGGCCGTTCCTCCCAATCACCCCCCTCCAGGTTTCACTGTCGTTGCCCACGTGCGCATTGAAGTCCCCCAGTAGGACAATGGAGTCTCCAGGAGGAGCACCCTCCAGCACCCCAGTCACAGACTCCAAAAAGGGTGGGTACTCTGAAACATCATTTGGTGCATAGGCACAAATGATGGTCAGGACCCGTTTCCCAACCCGAAGGCGCAGGGAAGCAACCCTTTCGTCCACCGGGGAAAACTCCAATATAGAGGCAGCAAGGTGGGGCGATACAAGAATACCTACCCCTGCTCGTCGCCTCTCGCCCGGGGCAACTCCAGAAAAGGCCAAGCTCCAGCCCCTCTCCAGGAGACTGGTTCCGGAACCGGAGCTGTGTGTTGAGGTGAGGCCGACTATATCTAGCCGGTATCGCTCAATCTCGTACACCAGCTCAGGCTCCTTCCCCACCAGAGAGGTGACATTCCACGTACCAAAAGCCAGTTTAGAAAGCTTGGGATCAGTCCGCCAAGGTCTCCGCTTTTGACTGCCACCTAATCCACATAGCACCGGACTTCCATGATCCCTCCTGCAGGTGGTGAACCTACTGGAGGGCGGACCCATGTAACTCCTTCGGGCTGAGCCCGGCCGGGTCCCATGGGTGGAAACCCGGCCACCAGACGCTAGCCTTCGAGCCCCTCCCCCAGGCCTGGCTCCAGGGTGGGGCCCCGGTAACCCCATACCGGGCGGGGTACACTGAATCCTTGATATACAATTTATCATGAGAGTCTGTTGGATCGTTCTTCGTCTGGCCCTTCACCCAGGACCAGTTTGTCTTGGGAGACCCTATCAGAGGCAAATTGCCCCGGACAACATAGCTCCTGGGATCACTGGGGCACGCAAACCCCCCCACCACGATAAGGTGACGATCCATGAGGGGCTGAGGACAGATATCTAGTTAAAATCTTGTTGATTGCATGTAAAAAAAACTATCACAAAAAAATGGCGATCAGAAGTTCTTCCTGACCAAGAACAATGGACTGACATTGTTGAGGACATACGTATGATGGAAAAACTAACATATCGACGAAGAATGCAAGAAGGAATATGGGAGAAAAAATGGCGGAAATGGACACACTACAAAGTGCAACAACGAGGCAGAAATTGAAAGAATAACCAAAGACACTGAAAAAACCAGAAGAATTAAGAGATGGAAACTAAAAACGTGATGCTCCAACATTTGTCCCCCCCCCCCTTTGATTTTTTATTTTAATTTTTTTTTAATTTTTTTTCTTTTTTCTTTTTTCTTTTTCCCTACCCTAACCCCTTTGTTTTTTAAATGTAGAATGTGATCTGAATGCATTATATATGATGAAAAATGAATAAAAATCTAAGTTACAAACTAATGCTGGTAAAAAGGTTATTGTGCTGTACTGTAAGTTATTACTTTTATACTTATGAACAGTCACTCACTAACGATGGTAAAAAGATTCTTGTGCTGTACTGTACATTATTATTTTATTCTTATGGACAGTCACTCACTAAAGATGGTAAAAAAGGTTCTTGTGCTGCCGGCATCAGGCTAATCCTAGCTATTTTAATTTGGAAGACAGGCACGGCCGTTGCCCCTAAGTCTTATAATTCTGGGTACAGACTGCTCCCAGAATTCCACCGACTCGTCCAACTTTAAGCAGAGGGCACTTTCACTGAAGCCTCAGCAGGTCCTCCAGTACAAGTGGTACTGTATCTTAAAGCTCAGTGCTATACTGATTTAAATGATCGTGGCTTCGCTCCCTAGCGGCATCAAGTCAAACACTTTAAATGGCTCCCCCCGGCATCAGGCTACTAACCCTGGCTATTTTCATTTGAGGAGACGAACCCGGGTGATCATTGATCACCCCGGCTCCCTAAGTCTCGTATTTATTTTGGTTCAGATTGACTCCAAGATGCTTTATCATTTGATGAACTATACACCTGTGAATTGTACGTCCTGGTCGCGACCGTCCTACCTCAGACTGATAACACTGGTCAAGACCAAATTTATTGTCTAAGTTTTTTTTTAGCTGATTTAGGACAATTTTGATGTGCTGAATCCAAAACTCACATTGGTTTTGTTCAATCAGGTCAACTTTTTTAACTATGGCCAAATGTCTTCTTACATTTTTGTTTACATGTATGGGCATTTTTGCTTTATATGATGTAAAATTCTTTTTTATTTCTTGAAATTCTCTGAATTTTGAACAATGATGACGTAACAGTCAATTTACATGTACTTACATTTATCAATACCTACTATTCAATTTACAGTACACCTGTACAACTGCTGTACAACTGCTTGTAACTTAACATAAAAACCTGACCTGATCGAGAGAAACGGATGTCATTTTCGGATTCGGCTGTGCAAAATTGTCTTAAATCAGTTGAAAAAACACAGACAACTTACAAAAAAATTATTTTTGTTATGTTGTGTAATAGGACACGTGCACTTTCCTTTGCGTGAAACTATTTGACTATTTATTTAGACTTTACATGTGACTCCCAATTAAATTATAAAATTTTGAGATCGAATATACTCCTTAGTCAGACAACTGTAAATTTAGTATGGCCAAAGTGCAGAAATTTGTGTAAAAAAGGTTTTCTGCTTACCTTTATGTTTGGGCGCCAAAGTCGTCAGGGTCCTTTCGATCTCTTCCGGACTTGTCTCAGAATAGTTCAATCCAGGTCACAGCACCAAAATTGTTAAAATCCCGATTCTTTGATTGAAAGATCCAAGAATAAGCCGGAGAATTCTTAAGCTCAAAGATGCAACATTTATTCAGAGGTCACATGTAAAGCAAGCAGTGCTGGGTTCAGTGTGATGCAGCCCGCTTGGGAACGTCGTCAGACTGACCTAACTTCCGGGTGCAACTTACATTCATCTCCTCGGGTTGGTTGGACCAACCCCATACAATAGGATGGGCTTGTACGCAACCGTCTGATTGGCCAGTTTAACTCTGATGTGAACAGGCCATCCGCTATTCACGTTAACTGTCTCCTGAGATGTACAACAAAAGTGTGTGTGTGATTGTTGGTTTGGGTGTGTAATTAATGTAATAGACCTGATGAGAGAGAGTTTTGAGTTTTAAAAAATGCCTTTGTTGCACAATTCAAAAAATGTAAGAGCACCAATATCATTCCACCAAGTGTCTCACATTGGAAAAGTGCAAACATAAGTCATCCCCCACACAACACAAAGTATTCCCTGCAGTCCACCTATTCCACATTGCCAGTGGCAGTAGTCCGAGTCTTCCTCGTAGAGAGAGAGAGAGAGAGATTTGATTTTTCAACACACCTTTATTGTCACAAGTTCAACAGAAAAACACAACAACTAAAACAACTAAAAGAAGCAATGGAAAAGTAAAATGACTCACTGACAAGAAATCAAAGACACAAGTAACTGAACCAGGAAAACTAAAACAAAAACTTGCTTCTTACATCAGAACCATACCATAGGTAATTTTCCCCTCCTTAACACAACACAGGATGTGCTTAAAGCACCACATAGCCTCAAAAGTTCCAATATTTTGCATGATAGTAATTGTAATCAATCATTATTCAAGTCTTGATCATGCCAACCAGCACGTCTTTTACATTACAATCCAGCATTTGTTCAATTTTTCTTTTCCTACTAACATAAATAGCCATTTTAGCCTGACCCAGGATGAAATTTAAAAGTTCACTTTTTTTCTTACTTCTCTGTCTATATGGAAAACCCAAGATAAAAATCTGCAGGGAAAAGACTTCTCCAAACAGAAAAAACAGCTTCCCCCAAAAAACAAACAACAATTGCAGTCTGTTACAGTCCAGAAAACAATGGAACACAGTCTCTTTCTGAGGACAAAATGGACAAATCTCAACAACATTTGGGTTTAAAATAGAGATAAAAGCATTTACAGCCACAGCACCATGTAAAACTCGCCATTGTAGGTCTCCAACCTTCTTAGTTAATGGTGGTTTATAGAGTGCTCTCCAGGCAGGCCTCACCTCTGAACCCAAACCCAAGTGTTTCCTCCATGGTGTAACAGCTCGACCTTTTAACTTATTCACATTTATAACTTTCACCAAAAGTCTATACATTTTTTTACCAGGAGAGTCACAAATGTTAATGTGTTCAGAGTTTAAAAACACACCAGTGCCATCTTTAAAATCAGGAGATAAAACACTAAAAGGAAAAGGCTCATCAGCAGTTCGCACAGAGTTTTTGCAGTGTAAAACAATAGCAGAGTGTTCTTCTGCGTACAGGCAGTCTCTCCAGTCTTTCAGCAAGTTCATTATAATTCTGACTGAAGAAATCCCGAGAGCCGAGCACAGGGCAACAGCATTGCCCAAGTTAGGACCACATAAATTCACCAAATGTCCCAGCGTTGTAACCTTTGCAGAAAGGAACTTTTTTAAAACAGAAGGTCCTAAAGCATTGCGCACATCAAAACGGGTTCCGAACACAAGTGGTTCCTTTAAAAGCCAAAAAGGTGACAAGGAAGCCTGGGGAGAGTTCTTTTTAAAAAGTCCACAGATTTTAAAAGCACTTTGGTAAAACTGGGGAAGTTCTGGGAGTTTTTGGCTCCTTAAGTCCATTAAAAACAGCGACCCCTCTAGTCCTAGCCCTCCACAGCGAGCTAGGACAGCCCTGGCAATAGGTCTCCACTCAAGGTCTAGAGGGCCACTCAGCAGTCGCTGAATGAACTGCAGGCGAAAGACAGCCCCCCTGCTGGCCAGATGGATGAGCCCTTGACCACCTTCTTCCCTCGGTAAAAACAGGATGCTCTGTGGAACCCAGTGAAGACGGTCCCAGAAAAAGTCCACGACTATAGATTGCACTCTGGCCAGCAAATTGGGTGGAGGGTCCAGACAAGACAGTCGATGCCACAGCATCGAAGCAATCAAGTTGCTGATGATTAAAACACGACCTCTGAAGGACAAGTTTGGCAGAATTCATTTCCATTTTTTTAGTCTTCCTTCAACTTTTTCTAAAAAACACTCCCAATTTTTCCCAGTAAAAGTCTGATTTCCTAAAAACACACCAAGATATTTAAAACCACCTTGTGTCCACGAAAGGCCACCAGGTAGGGCAATTTTTTGTGGTCTCTCCCCCACCACAACAGCTTCATTCTTACCCCAATTCACTCTCGCTGAGGAGCACTCACCAAAAAGATTAACAGTTCTTAAAAGGTAGTCTACATCATTTTGATTTCTTGTAAAAACAACAACATCATCAGCATAGGCAGACACTTTAAAAACAGAGTCAGAGTTGGGGACTTTAAAACCAATGAGGCCTTGCCTTAGTTTACAAAGGAGGGGCTCAACGGCAAGAGAGTACAGCATACCTGAAAGGGGGCAGCCCTGTCGGACACCCCTCTCAACTTTGAAAGGAGCACTCAAACCACCATTAATCTTAAGAATACTCTCAATGTCTCTATACAAGGCCTGGATCTTGGCGATGAACCCTGAGCTGAAACCAAAGGCCTCTAGTGTCTGCCAAAGGTATGGATGTTCAACTCGGTCAAACGCCTTTTCTTGGTCTATTGAAATAAGACCAAGTTCTTTGACCAATGAGCTGGAGAGGTCCAAAACATCACAAATTAAAAAAATGTTGTCTGTAACCAACCTACCAGGTACACAGTAGGTCTGGTCTACATGTATGACCTGCTCCATCACCTTCCTCAGTCTGGTAGCCAACACTTTGGAGAGAATTTTGTAGTCAGTACAGAGGAGGGCCACCGGACACCAGTTTTTAATGTCTTTCGAGTCGCCTTTCTTGGGAAGGAGGGTGAGGACTGCTCTCCTACAACTTAGGGGCAGGTGACCCTTCCGCAGACTGTCAGACAGTACTTCCAGCAAGTCCTCACAGATCTCAGACCAGAACGCCTTGTAGAACTCCGATGGTAGACCATCTATCCCTGGGGCTTTTCCACACTGAAGAGACTGGACAGCCACTGCTAGTTCTTGCAGAGTGATCCCACTCTCCAGCTCTGCATTCATGCTAGCCATCACCTTTGGCAAGCCCGTCAAAAAATGACTCAGCGCATGTGGATTCTCAACAAATTCTTTCTTAAAGAGACCTTTGTAGAAAGCAGCTGCAAAGCGACGGATCTCCGCAGACTCATGGATCGGCCGCCCGTCTTCGGAGCTGAGAGAGTGGATCATCCTCCTCTGACCATTCTTCCTCTCCAAACCAAAGAAAAAATGAGATGGAGCGTCCATTAGTGCGATGTTCTGGAACCTACTGCGTACCACAGCGCCCCTGGCGGCCACACCCAGTAGGTCAGTTAAAACAAACTTTTTGCCATTGAGGGCCTCAAAATGTCCTCTTTCTCCTGTGGAGCCTGCCAAAGACTGCAGCTCCACTACTTCTCTCTCCAGGTCCCTGACAGACCTGGCCAAGTCTCCAGAGACATTGCGAGTATACTGTAGGCACAAATTCTTTATTTGGCTCTTCCCTACATCCCACCACTGCTGCAAAGAACTAAAATTTGATTTTGTTAATTTAAAATTACTCCAAAAAAACATAAAAGCAGTTTTAAAACTGTTATCCGATAAAAGTGATGTGTTAAAATGCCAGTATGCACTACTGCACCTTATATTCCTGATAAAAACACAACACTGAACCAGAGAGTGATCTGTAAAGCCAACAGGGACTATAAAAGCACTTTTAAAAATGCTAAAATGGTGCTTAAAACTGTAAACCCTATCCAGTCTAGCGAAGGACAGAATATTGTCCTTTCTATGGCTCCACGTGTACTGTCTAGCCTTGCCATGAAAATTCCTCCACACATCACACAGATCATGAGCTTCTATGAGACCTTTTAAACTTCTCTTGGATGCAGCATGTGGCTCTGGGTGATTCCTATCCATAAGAGGATTTTCTGTACAATTAAAATCACCTCCCACAAATAAAAAGTCATCATTACTGCAATTTTCGATCGTGTCATCTAAAATATTTAAAAAGGCCAATCTTTCTCTGCCTACGGTTGGAGCATACACATTTATAAAAACAACTTTCACATTCTCAAAAACAGCTCGAACTTTTAAAATGTGGCCTGCAATTATCTCATCAATGTCATAAGAAAGTGGAATAAAATCTTGAGTAAATAAAATACCCACTCCACCACTGCTGCTGCTTTTATGACTGAGAATAATTTCCCCTCGAAACTCCCTCCTCCAGTCAGCAGCATTGTCCTCAGAACTATGAGTCTCCTGAACAAACAGAACATTAATTTTCTTGCATTCTGCAAGAGTAAAAACACACGCTCGCTTGGACATTTCTCTTGCTCCATTGATGTTGAGTGTGCCAAAATTAAAACTGCACATGCATATAAAAGGGTAAAACCAACACAAAAACAGAAAAGAAAGAATGAGCGATAAAAGACTAATCATCCTGGGCAATTTGGTTCTTAACTTTTAGTACAAGCTTTTTTAGTCTGTAGACCTCCTGATCAGTTAAACTTTCCTGCTCAAGCTCTCCCCTATTTTTCATGTAGGCCCAAGCAGAGTCAACAAAACGTTTTAGATCGGGGAAGAAGTTTTCAACTTTAACCATTCTGGATCCCTTAGTGTCCTGCAAAAACTTCTGTATTTTTGTGAAGGGGTAACCGCCTCCACTGGCCACATCATCAGAGCTTTCACCATCACTCTCTATCTCAGACCCAGCATAAGAATCTGGTTGAGATAGAGAAACCTCAGAACTTTCTTTGACAACCCTTTTTACTTTTCTCCTCTGCTGTTTGTTTTCCAAATTCTTCCGCTTGATTGAGATTTTACATTACTCTTCATCTATTTCAATTTCATCCTCATCCTCCAACACTGACTCAGCCACCCTGGTAGCTGTCTCTTCTTGCTTTTCGCGCACCCTGTGCTGTGGTTTTATATTCATCTTTCTAGTCCCACCATCTACCTGTGCCTCATTTGGCTCATCTGTCTGATCCTCAGCGTGATCCCTCTCGGTAATCTCACCCTTGTTCACAATGTTGGTCTGTGCAGTAGCCCTGCGATGTACTTTAACTTTTGTTGATGTTCCATTTATGATCGACAGGCTGGCTGCGAAAGGCGGTGAAGCCGCCCCGCCGCCAGACGGCCCCACGGCCTCAGTCGAAGCGCCCGATGGCGGCAGCGCCAGCAGCCTCGGAGGACGGCGAAGCCGCTCCGTCACCGGACGGCTGATCACCCCCCACTCCCTGAGGGCATGATTGAATCAAATGTCCCTCCATTCCGCAGCCGAAACACTTCATATTATCGGAGGTGACGTGGATGGTATAATCAAAGCCGTCAATCCGGTATTTAAATACGAGGTTGAGGCTTTCCTCGCTATTCTTTAAAATCATAAGCACCTGTCGCCTAAAAGACATGACATGCTTTAAACGCGGGGACTTACAACCGAGAGGGATGTGCTTAATGGGGGACAAAAGCTGCCCGTGTCTCGACAGCTCCGTCTCCAACACCTCATTCTTTAAAAATGGTGGGACATTTGAGATCGTAATTCTCTTCGCGGGATTCACCAGAGACAGAACAGGAACCAGTGTGTCTTTAATAACAACCCCACTCTCCACTACCTGGTTAACTTTTTCAACACTATCAAGGAAAATCACCACGGCACTATTCATTCTCGAAGCTGATCTAATGCTTTCATAACCGACCAGCTCCCCCACAGCCAGACTACATTCCTCCACTGAGCAGCTGACAGCCGGAGTCAGTTTGACAGCATGCCGGCGTGTCAGCTTCTCGAACCCGGAGCCTCGCTCCAAAACCATGCTGACCAGCAGAGCTGGCAGCAGAAACCTCCCTCCCAGAACGCCTACCCCACCCCAGCTACAGAAAACAACAAAAATTAAGATTATTTAGCAGAAAAAAACCCTTAAACACAAAAAGCTAGAGAAAAATTTGAGATAAATCACTCACGCTGTCACACGCTCTCAGCTCGCACTCACGACCACGCCCACTCAGAGAGAGAGAGAGAGAGAGAGAGCGAGAGAGAGAGAGAGAGAGTTTGAGTTTTAAAAAATGGCTTTATTGTACAATTCAAAAATGTAAGAACACCAATATCATGCCCCCAAGTGTGTCACATCTCAAAAGTGCAAACACAACTCATCCCCCTGTTCCACAGAACACAAAACATTCCCTACAGTCCATCTATTGGTGAATGCCTCCAAATTGTCCACCATTTGATAGTAAGAGAACTCCACCTGGAGTCTGACTTTCAACAAGGCCTTGAAAGCAGGCACAGGATCCACATTGCCAGCGTTGGTAGTCCGACTTTTCCTTGTCAGCCAGATGGCAAGTTTAGCTGTACCAGATAGGAAGTTCATCAAAGTGTGCGCAGACTTCTTTGCCACTTTATACTTTGGAC
Source organism: Pholidichthys leucotaenia (assembly GCA_020510985.1). Lineage (NCBI taxonomy): Eukaryota > Metazoa > Chordata > Actinopteri > Cichliformes > Pholidichthyidae > Pholidichthys > Pholidichthys leucotaenia. The sequence goes on along the minus strand of CM035849.1, from coordinate 67,541,723 downwards.
TGTAAATGAACAAACCAAAAGAGAAACATTCACCCAAAGCCTGAAACCACACTCGCAAAAGATCAAAAAGGCCAGATAAACGAAAACATTGAACAAACAAATGCTCCAGGGTCTCAACTTGGGAACAAAACAAACATCCCCCCCCCCCCCCCCCCACAGTTGGATCCAGGCATGCTCTGTATTTATTCGTAGCTATTGCCCCATGAACAATCCTCCACTGGAGATCTGCCGTCCGTTTCTCAATAGGGAGCTTGTACATGCACCGCCAGCTGCCTTTCAGGGAGACCTCTGGCCCCAAAAAACCCGCCCACTTCGACTCTCTCACATCCATCAGAGAGCGCAGATTCAGAACCTTCACACAGATGTGATACACCGTCTTCGTCCCCACAAACTGGAACCTGCCTAGACGAGGATTTCTGAAGGCCAGCAGGTGATCCTCTCCCCCCTGCCACTCCCCCACAGCTGGACTTATGGAAATTGCAGGAAAGTTGGACACAGTGTCGTCATCCCATTGAGTGGAAAGAGTGCGGTTTGTCGCAAACGCTCGAAGTGGTTGTGGCAGGGCGGCGCACACTTCCCCCACCACCCTCTGCAGCAGTCTGACAGATGTAATGTTGGCACTCCGCCGCAGCGTTTCCATCGATGTGGTCGACATCTTCATAAGATGACCAAGCTTGGTACAGCATGCCTCTCGTAAACAAGTCCGCAGACTGACCGACTGCAGCACCTGAGTGTCGATGAATTGATTGAAAAACAGTGGTTCGACGAACAGCCACATGTCCGGTGTCTCGTCAGGGAAGAAGCGGGCTACGGTGAAGACTCGCCATGCATGCAAGACGAGAGAGAGAGAGAGAGAGAGAGAGAGAGAGAGAGAGAGAGAGAGAGAGAGAGAGTTTTGAGTTTTAAAGTCAAAAAAATTCAAAATTCAAAAAAAGTAAGCGCACCAATATCATTCCACCAAGTGTCTCACATTGGAAAAGTGCAAACATAAGTCATCCCCCCCCCACCCACAAAACACAAAGTATTCCCTGTAGTCCACCTATTCCACATTGCCAGTGGCAGTAGTCCGAGTCTTCCTTGTAGTCCGTGCAAAGACGAGCCACAGGCCTCCAGTTCTTAAGCTAGGCCAAGTCCCCTTCCTCCGGCAGCAGAAATAGCGCTGTGCGCCCACAGCCAGTTCCGTTGTACGTCCCAGAGACATTTTCCTCATCTCAGATGGATTGTAGTCCTTAGACCATGCGGGGTTTTTAAGCAAGTCACCTTTGCAGCAGGCTCATCCAGATTATAGAAAGAAAGCATTGGGGCATCCATGCCCTGCAGGCGAGTAAACCGTGACCTTGTAGTCCGTGCAAAGAAGAGCCACAGGCCTCCCGTTTTCAAGCCAGGCCAAGTCCCCATCCTCGGGCAGCAAAGATAGTGCTGCGCGCCGGCAGGAGACCGGTAAAGATCCAGTTCTGTGACAGTCAATTACAGTCAATTAGAAACGTCATAAAAGTCTGATCGAACAATATCCCAAAAATGCGTAAAACAGGCAGAGGAACGACCGCCATTTATTCCTCCTGTCGGGCGTGCTTGACCCCTGTTCCCCCTGCTGCTTTACGCAGGGCTGTCAGGTGTTTTTTGAGGTGAAAACGTTTCCTTTCATCCAGGAGGTCAAGACCAACCTGCCTTCTTAGCACATTAACAGACTTAATGAATTTATCAGTGTCACTGAAGTAGTCAGTGACTTTAATGGCCTTGTTATAGGTTTCATCCAGAAAAGCATTTATTTCTTCCAGTGAATACAAACTCGTGTTTGTACTGCATTTTGCCTCAATAGACTCAGTATTAGACACAGTGTCGGGATCAGATTCCATTTCCTCGTCAGCACAACTCAGCTGACTGTTTGGTTCATCCGGCCCAGTGGATTCATCATGGGCCACATTTTCCTGGACGCCACCCACAGCAGCTGACTGTCGCTGTTCCGTCCCCTGCTCTGAAACAGTAGCAGCCTCCGGAAGCACAGCCGCTGATGTCACACAGCGACATTCTGATGCACCATCAGTGACATTTTGGGCGCCATCACCAGCGACGCTCCCGGCCTTAAGCTGGGCTGCGGACGCCACAGCCGGGCTGTCCACAGACACAGCGGCAGGCTCTGGAGTAGGACCGGCAGAAGCCCCCGCAACATCATCCATAGTAGCGGTGGGAGCGGAGGCCGCGAGAGAGAGAGAGAGAGAGAGAGAGAGCTCCATAGCTCTGCCTAATTCCTGTTTATCAGATGGTGGTTGCTTACCACTTCAGACTGTAGTTTGACACAACATATTTGTTCATGAGAATGCAAATAGAGTATGTATAGAATATGTGTAGAGCAGAATGGGAAATTACCTACAGAATTATTATTTTGGCACTCTACTTTTCATAACCCTTTCACTACCAATGTTCATGGCCCACCAGGTGGAGGAACAGAGTGCGTTACGTGGTCTACCAAAGTCCAAGGGCCACCAGATGGATGAACATGGTGCGTCGGGCGGCCTGCCATAGTCCATAGGCCTCCTGACAGAAGAACACGGTACCGTGGGGGGGTTAAGCTCAGAAGCCTGTTGATTATACTAAAAAGACAGTTAGCAGGATCTTTTCAGTTTACCACTGAAATAATCACAGAAAAAGTACTATTCCTCAGCTTAATTTTTATTGTCACACGCAGAAAGTCCCAAGACATAGCTGTGGACACTACCTTCAGCATACTCTGTAAGAAAGTGTGCCCCTCATAGGAAATTCAATACAGTTATACTTCAGCCAGCTGGGCATTTCCAGCTGGCCTCCAACAATGGTCAATTGTCCTCCTGGTTCCCACAGACTCCTGCTGTGATATCTCTGTGTCCTGTTGTTTTTGTCACACCCTGAGCTATGCATTCCTTAGAAATGAGAGACTCGTGTGTGTGTGTGTGTGTGTGTGTGTGTGTGTGTGTGTGTGTGTGTGTGTGTGTGTGTGTGTGTGTGTGTGCATAAACATTCCTTTACAATGAGGAGAAGGGGGTGCAAGACCTAATTTGTAAGCACTGTGGTAGTTCATAATCATATATATCAAGCCTTTTGCACAGAGGATAACAACATAGAGGCTTTAAACTCAGGAGATAATGATGTGGAAACTTTACCCTTAGAAACTTTAACCTCTGGAGAAGATAACAAAGAACCTTTAAGCTCTGGAGATGACAACATGGGAATCTTGCACTCAGGAGATGATGACAACAAGGAAAACTTGCATTCAGGAGATGATAAGGAAATCTTGCACATCAGCGATGACAACATGGAATCCTTAAACTCAGGAGGTGTCACCATGGGGCCTTTAACCTCAGAAGGTGGACACTTTAAACTCAGGATGTCAAAATATAGTGACCCTAAACTCAGGAGATGACAACACAGATACTTTAACCTCTGGAGAAAATGACAACACTGGTGTTTTAAGCTCAAGAGAAAACAACGTTGGATTTTCTTTCTCTAGAGATAACAGAAGTTTTAAACTTAGGAGATAACATAGGTTCCTTTGGCTCAAAAGAAAACAACATGAGGGTTTTAAACTAAGGAGATGACATTGGGGCTCTTTGCTCTGGAGACCACAAAGGAGCCTTTTGACCTGGAGACCACAAAGGAACTGTTTACTCAGGAGACAACAACATAGGGATCTTTAACACAGAGGAAAACATAGGGGCCTCTTGCCCTTGACATAATAACTGAGAAAATTTTAGTTCAGAAGACAACAACTGAGGGGTCTTTTGTGCTGGAGAAAACCACATATAAGCTTTGAGCTCAGTAGATGGCAACAGTGGAGCTTTTTGCACAGAAAATAACATAGAATCTTTTGCTCTAGAGGTAGCAACATAGAAGTTCCTTGCTCTAGAGACAGTACCTGAGAGGCCTTCGGCGCCGGGGCTAACAGCAACCGAGGAGTGGCAACCCCAGGCGGTGAAGGTGGAACAGACTGCTTGAGCTTTTGGACGACGGGTGGAGGTCCCATGACCTCTGGGACGACAGGTGGAATGTGCAGCTCAGGTGATGGTGGCGGAGCTGTGGCATGCACCTCAGAGACTGCTGGAGCTGTGGTGTGTGCCTCTGGGACAGCGGGAGCCAGAGTCTGTAAACGTCTCGTCACATCAAAGCGTTATCTTGTCCACTTTTGTTTGTTTTTATTGATTTTGTTTTTAATTTTTTATCTCTTTTTGCTGATATTTGTTTTTGCTTGGTGTTAGCTTAGTGTTGGCCTAGCAGAAAGCCCAATCATACACACGGGTGGATCGGACCCCCGGCTGGGCTGTTTACCGGGCTAGGCTAAGTTGTTTTTAGCTGTTTTTAGCTAAGCTGTTTTGAGCTGTTTTTGGCTGGCTGGCTGGCTATCCACCTCTCGTCTGGTACGTTATGGCTGCATCCCCGACGTGTGTCAGCTGCGTGTCCCTCCTTAGGAAGGTTTCTGAGTTGGAAGTGAGACTCTCCAACCTCTATAAGATTCGGGAGGCTGAAGACCACCTTGACACCATAATTCTTGGGCAAACGACGGCCCCGGCAACCGATTCGCACCTGGCAGAGACGGCTACTTACCTGGGTGAATTCAGCGCATTGCCATCCACTTCCACCCCTGCTCCGGTCTCTTCAGATGTCCACGACCACAGCAATAATCACTGGCTTCAACTCAGAGCTAAACCCAAAGCCCCAGGTGGTTTTTCTTATCCTCAATGCGCACCCTGGACCGTGGTTGGGCCAACTAGTAATCATCGACGATTGACCAGACAGGGCCGCGCCTCTTCTCTTCCCTTGCTTTTGGAAAACAGATTCGACATCCTTTCTCTGGAAGATTTTCCCCACCTGGACACAGACCATCCGCCCATGACCGCCCCTCCTCCTCCTTCTCCTCCTCCTTCAGTGGCGGCTCAAACCCACAAACCCCGGATTAAGACTACTTTAGGTGTGCCAAATTACACACCAGCTACTAAAAGAAGAGAGCGCATCACCCCGTCATCACAACAACAACATCATCAAAATTATCCACCACTTCAGAAACTACCGACAAAGCCCCCCCAGACGACGCTGGTAATTGGTGACTTGATTATGAGGAACGTCAGAAGCAGGTACTGTATCACTAAAGTGTCTGATATTGAGGCTCTTACCCCTGACCTATTAAATAAATTCCCCCATGCTAAAACTATCATAGTTCGGTTGGATGCAACAACATCCCTGATGAAGCGTTGGAGATCTTAAAGAGTGACTTCAGGAGCCTTCTGTCCACTCTTATGAACTGTGGCAGATGTGTGGTTATCTCTGGGCCTTTGGCCCCTTTCAGACGAGGTTGTAATTATTTTAGCAGAACTTTCGGTCTTAATACTTGGTTGTGTTCTTCATGTCCTACTTTTAACATTGGTTTTGTTGACAATTTCAACCTGTTTTGGAACCGCCCATCACTTATGAGGCCAGATGGCATCCATCCAAATAGACTTGGTGCACGTGTTTTAAGGGACAATCTGTTCTATTCCATTCAGCGTTTTTTAATACAGTGACTGAAATTTGGTGCGTTAACTCACTCCGAAGTTCCTGGATCTGCCAACCAGCCCTTTTTTGTTCCCACTTCTCATATTAATCCTATTAATCCACATAATCCTCACTGTTTAGATCAGTCTTCAATTTGTAACCCCATAGAGATTGTGTCTGTCTCCCGTTACCCAAAATGTTATAACCCAAGACAAATACAACACAACTTGATTAATACACGTCTTTATGCAGCTCCTCCTCATCCACCACCCCTCAACTTTGCCCCTGTCTTCTCCCTTAAAGAACCTTTGACTACTCCCCCTAAAGTTAATAAAAATACAATGCATAAACATCCCAAAGTGATTAAACAAAATGTTGGTAAAACCCAAATCAAACCTCAGGTCTCTAAATTTAATAATTTGGCCTCTGTTCCTCCTCATAATTTAAAAATTAAATTTGGTTTGTTAAATATTAGGCCTCTAACTCCCAAGTCTCTACTAGTTCATGATCTATTAATTGATCATCAGATTGATTTAATATCCCTTACAGAGACTTGGCTAGGGCAAGATGATTATGTTGGTTTGAATGAATCAACTCTCTCTGGTTATCGAAACTATCATAATCCCAGAAGTTCTGGTTGTGGAGGTGGAGTAGTGGCAATTTTCCATTCTAAATTACTAGTTAATGTAAAGCAAAAATCATGTTTTAATTCCTTTGAGGGCCTGGTCCTCAGTGTGGGGCATGTTGGCTATCTTGGCTTGAACCCAATTTTCTTCGCCATAGTTTACCATCCTCCCTCGGCCTACTCTGAGTTTTTATCCGAATTTGCTGAATTTTTAGTTGATTTAGTGCTGAAATCAGATAGAATAATTATAGTAGGGGATTTTAATATACATGTCGATGTAGGTAGTGACTGTCTCAATAAGGCATTCAATTCAATTTAACGTAATTCTGTGTGCCGTTTTTGTCCTTGAATGTTTGTGGACTATATAACGAAGAGCTCCCTGGTTCCATCAGTATGGATTTCCTTCTTGTGTTTGCACTGTCGTTTTTTTCCTACCGGCTCTTTGTCTTGGAGGTAAGCGCGATCGCGATCATGCCAGGAAGAATACAGTATTCCAGAGACATGTTACTGCATTTAAACATGGATAATGCAGCATCTGTGTTTGAGTCTGTGCCGCAACTGCCGGACTTTATTTTAAGAGATTTTCATGGACATAGCGATGAAAAGAGAGACAAGAGGAGGAAACGCGGAAAGCGTGGAGGCGTAAGATTAAGCCTGAGGAGGCGTCAGCTTAACCGCATTCCTCTTCCTTCCATTATTATGGGGAACGTACAATCCCTGAGAAATAAAGTGGATGAAATTCAAGGGAATGTACGATATCAGAAGGACTTCAAGAACTGCTGTGTCATGGCTTACACGGAGACGTGGCTTACGGCGCATGACCAGGATGCGGACCTGAGTATTGATGGCTTTGGAGCCCCACTTCGCTCGGATCGGCAGGAAGAGGTAACGGGGAAATGTCAGGGGGGCGGCCTATGTTTATATATCAATAAACAGTACTGTACATCTGTCACGGTCAGAGAGCACATCGGTACACCCGATGTGGAGCTTCTGTCCATATCGCTACGCCCCTTTTATCTGCCCCGCGAGTTCCCGCAACTTTTCATAATGACTGTGTACATTCACCCGAGAGTGGATGCTGACTCCGCCTCCAGCACCGTCTTTGATGTGGTACAGCGGTTGCAGTCGATTTCCCCAGAGGCTCCAAATTTTATTGTTGGGGATTTTAACCATGTTTCTTTAAAGAAGACACTTAAAAACTTTTATCAGTATGTCTCCTGCCCAACCAGGCGAAAAAAAAGACACTGGACCTGTGCTACAGCTCCATAGAGAGGGCCTATAAATCACTTCCCTTTCCTCCTTTAGGATCCTCAGATCACAAGGATCACAATCACATGTGGGCGATTGGTAAAGTCCTGTGCACATGAATTGAGTCCTGTATTTCACTACATTTTCAATAAGTCCTTACAGACACAACATGTGCCTAAGATCTGGAAAGATGCCGTGGTTGTCCCTATTCCAAAATCCAGCTGTCCTAAAAGGGTAAACGACTTTAGACCAGTTGCTTTGACGTCAATTTTAATGAAAATTTTTGAAAAACTGGTCAGATTTGAGGTCCTAAAGCAGACTGAGCATGCATTGGATCCTCTGCAGTTTGCCTATAGGCCTCACAGAGGAGTGGAGGACGCCACTGTCACTCTGTTTAACATGCTTTTTGAACATCTGGATTTTAATGGGACACACGCCAGGCTTTTATTTATGGACTTTTCTTCCGCCTTTAATACAATCCAACCTCATATTTTAGTTGAAAGGCTCCTGCAACAATTTGATTTGAGTAATAATCTGGTGGGTTGGATTCTGGATTTTTTAACCAACAGGACACAGAGAGTAAGGGTCAATGGTACATTGTCTGACCAAAAGTGCTCTTCTACTGGCTCTCCTCAGGGGTGTGTGTTGTCACCACTACTCTTCATCCTGTACACAAACATGTGCTGGAGCAGACATGACAACAGAAACATTATAAAGTATGCTGATGATTCAGTTGTTATCAGTCTCCTCCAGGATGGTGAGAGTGGCCACGGCCCAATAGTTGATGATTTTGTTCACTGGTGTGAGGATTCTTACCTGCAGCTGAATACGACAAAAACTAAAGATATGATTATTGACTTTAGGAGGAAAACTCCCATGCACGAAGTCACTGTACCAAAAGGCCAGACCACTGAATGTGTACAATCCTACAAATATCTTGGGACGATTATTGATAGTAATTTAAAGTTTGAAGAGAACTGTGAAAGGGTGTGCAAAAAGGGTCAGCAACATTTACATTGTTTAAGGAAACTTGCACGCTTCCAAATTGACCGAACCATAATGATAAATGATAACCATAATGTTTTATCGGGCTTTTATTGAATCTGTTTTATCCTTTTCTTTAGTGTCATGGTTTGGTCAGATAAAACTGAAACAGAGGAAATCCTTGGATCAGGTAGTTAGATGGTCCAGTCGTTTGCTTGGTGAGTCACAGCTGAGCCTGGCATCCCTGTACACCAGACAGGTACAGAGGATTGCTACCTCCATTTTAAATGATGACTCCCACCCTTTGCACTGTCACTTTCAGCTTCTTCCCTCCAGACGGAGGTTTGCTGTCCCAAAAAGTAAAAGCCAGCGCTACAAAAACAGCTTTGTTCCTGCTGCTGTCAAAGAGTTGAACAAGTTGTAACAATATATTGCACATAGTTTAGTTACCTATTTATTAATTTTATTTTATATTTACTTATTTTTGTAGGTTTTTTATTTGTGTTATAAATATAATAATATAACCTTCAGCTGGGAGGAAAATTATAAATTTGGATTTTAATAGTCAACTTATCTATTGATTATGAAAACAACTGACCGACTCATCTTAATTTAAATCTGGTGCTGCTTCTGATTTCTTCACCTTTTCAGAATAATTACACAAGGTAAGAGGTTTTAGGTAAAAAGTTACAATTTTGCATGAAAAAGGTCACAACTTTGTCACCAAAGACATTTAAAACCTTTTAAAAAGCACCCTTATGAAAAGATGTTTAAAAAATGAGAAACTAATTCAGGAGAGAACAGTAACAAGCAGATGAGAGTAAAGTTGGTACTGTATACTACATATACCATCCATCCATCCATCTTCTACTGCTTTTCCAGTGGTCCGGGTCACGGAGGCAGCAGTTCAAGCAGAGAAGCCCAGACTTCCCTCTCCCCAGCCACCTGCTCCAGCTCTTCATAGAGGACACCAAGGCATTCCCAGACCAGCTGGGAGACATAGTCTCTCCAGCGAGTCCTGGGTCTGCCCTGGGGTCTCCTCCCAGTGGGACGTGCCCGAAACACCTCAAGTGGGAGGCGTCCAGGAGGCATCCTGATCAGATGCCCATACCACCTCAACTGGCTCCTTTCAATGTGGAGGAGCAGCGGTTCTACTCTGAGCCTCTCCCAGATATCTGAGCTCCTCACCCTATCTCTGAGGGTGAGTCCAGCGATCCTACGAAGAAAGCTCATTTCAGCTGCTTGTATCCGCGATCTCGTTCTTTCGGTCATTACCCAAAGCTCGTGACCATAGGTGAGGGTAGGAACGTAGATTGACTGGTAAAGCGACAGCTTTGCCTTAGAGCTTAGCTCCCTCTTCACCACAACAGACTGGTGCAACGTCCGCATCACTGCAGATGCTGCTCCGATCCGTCTGTCAATCTCTCGCTCCATTCTCCCCTCACTCATGAATAAGACCCCAAGATACTTAAACTCCTCCACGTGGGGCAGGAGCTTGTCCCCAACCTGGAGAGGACAATCCACCTTTTTACGGCCAAGGACCATGGACTCGGACTTGGAGGTACTGATTCTCATCCCAGCCACTTCACACTCAGCGGCAAACCATCCCAGTAAGAACTGTAGGTCAATGCTGGATGAAGCCAACAGGACATCATCTGCAAACAACAGAGATGAGACCTTGTAGTCACCAAGCATGACACACTCCGTTCCCTGGCTGCACCTAGAAATCCTGTCCATAAAAATTATGAAGAGGATCGGTGACAAAGGGCAGCCCTGGCGGAGTCCAACTCTCACTGGGAATGAGTCCGACCGAGTTTTGGCAATACGAACCAAACTCTCACAACAGTCGTACAGAGACCAAATAGCTCGTAACAACAAGCCCAATACCCTATACTCCCGAAGCACCCCCCCACAAAAAACCACGAGTGGCGCGGTCGAATGCCTTCTCCAAGTCCACAAAACACATGTAAACTGTTTGGGCAAACTCCCACTAACCCTCGAGGATTTTCGAGATGGCTAGGACGAAAACCGCATTGCTCCTCCTGAATCCAAGGTTCGACCAACGGCCAAACTCTCCTCTCCAGTACCTTGGCATAGACCTTCCCAGAAAGGCTGAGGAGTGTGTTCCCTCTAAAGTTGGAGCACACCCTCCAGTCCCCTTTTTTGAAGACAGGAACCACCACCCCGGTTTGCCATGCCAAAGGCACTGCCCCCGACCTCCACGCAATGTTGCAGAGGCATGTCAACCATGACACGATGACAGACCTACAACATCCAGGGCCTTGAGGTACTCAGGGTGAATCTCGTTGACCCCCGGGGCCTGGCCACCAAAGAGATTTTTAACCACCTTGGTGACCTCAGCTCCTGTGATAGGCAAGTCGTCCCCCTCGTCCACAAGCCTTGCTTCCTCTGTGGAAGGCGTATCAGTGGGATTGAGGAGATCCTCGAAGTATTCCTTCCACCGCCCAACGATATCCCCAGTCGAAGTCAACAGCGCCCCATCCGCACCATACACAGTGTGGACAGGGAGCTGCTTCCCCCTCCTGAGACGCCTGACAGTTTGCCAGAATTTCTTGGAGGCTGACCAAAAGTATTGTTCCATGGCCTCACCAAACTCCTCCCATACCCGAGTTTTTGCTTCAGCAACCACCCGAGCTGCACTCCGCTTGGCCTGCCGGTACACCTCAGCTGCTTCGAGAGTCCCACAAGCCAACCAAGCTTGATAGGACTCCCTCTTCAGCTTAATGGCCCCCCTCACCACTGGTGTCCACCACTTGGTTCAGGGGTTGCCACCACGAGATGCCCCGTCGACCTTGCAGCCGCAGCTCTGGGCCACTGCTTCAACAGTGGAGGTGGAGAACATGGCCCATTCGGACTCTATGTCTCCAGACTCCCTCGGAATGTGGTTGAAGTTCTTCTGGAGGTGGGAGTTGAAGACCTCCCGGACATGGGCTTCAGCCAGACGTTCCCAGCACACCCTCACTATACGTTTGGGACTACCAGGTCTGAATGGCATCCTCCCTTGCCATCGGATCCAACTCACCACCAAGTGTTGATCAGTTGACAGCTCTGCACCTCTCTTTACCTGAGTGTCCAAGACATACGGTCGCAGGTCTGATGACACAATAACAAAATCGATCATCGACCTGCGACCTAGGGTCTTCTGGTGCCAGGTGCACATATGGACACCCTTATGCTTGAACATGGTGTTTGTTATGGACAAACTGTGGTTAGCACAGAAGTCCAATAACTGAACACCACCCAGGTTCAGATCGGGCAGGCCGTTGATCCCAGTCACCCCCTTCCAGGTTTCATTGTCTTTGCCCACGTGTGCATTGAAGTCCCCCAGTAGGACAATGGAGTCTCCAAGAGGAGCACTCTCCTGCACCCCAGTCAGAGACTCCAAAAAGGGTGGGTATTCTGAACCATCATTTAGTGCATAGGCACAGATGATGGTCAGGACCCATTTCCCAACCCGAAGGCGCAGGGAAACTACCCTTTCGTCCACCAGGGAAAACTCCAATATAGAGGCAGCAAGGTGGGGGGATACAAGAATACCCACCCCTGCTCGTTGCCTCTCGCCTGGGGCAACTCCAGAATAGGCCAAGCTCCAGCCCCTCTCCAGGAGACTGGTTCCGGAACAAGAGCTGTGTGTTGAGATGAGGCCGACTATATCTAGCCGGTATCTCTCAACCTCATGCACCAGCTGAGGCTCCTTCCCCACCCCTTCCCCACCAGAGAGGTGACATTCCACATCCCAAAAGCCAGTTTAGGAAGCTTGGGATCAGACCGCCAAGGTCTCCGCCTTTGACCGCCACCTGATCCACATAGCACCGGGCCTCCATGATCCCTCCTGCAGGTGGTGAGCCCACTGGAGGGCAGACCCATGTAGCTCCTTCGGGCTGAGCCCGGCCGGGTCCCATGGGCGGAAACCCAGCCACCAGGCGCTAGCCATCGAGCCCCTCCCCCAGGCCTGGCTCCAGGGTGGGGCCCCGGTAACCGCCCATACCAGGCGGGGTACACTGAATCCTTGTTCTAGTATTTATCATGAGAGTCTGTTGGATCGTTCTTAGTCTGGCCCTTCACCCAGGACCAGTTTGTCTCGGGTGACCCTACCGGAGGCAAATTGCCCCAGATAACATAGCTCCTGGGATCACTGGGGCACACAAACCCTCCACCATGATAAGGTGACGATCTATGAGGGGTACTACATATAGTCTATAGTTTTGAAAATTATGCAGATTTTCTTAAAACATCTGAATAGCCCTGAAAACATTGCCTTATGAATGTAAGAGCAATTAATGCAACCTATTTATTACATTTAAAAACATAAAGCCCAAACTATGAGCAGCTACAACAGTATAATATAACCACAGACACTCATTCACCACATTACTTCTGTATTTATCTCATTTCTATGCTCTGGGTCATGAGAGGGTTTTGGTCCTTTTAACATATTATATTAATTTAGTCTAGTATAGAATAGAATAGAATCTTTATTGCCATGGTCCACAAAAATACAACAAAACTATTTAGCAACAATCTCTTGTCAGCAGTTTAAAATACAATTATCATAATTTAAATAATAATATATATTATTTCACCGAGTCAGGAAGAGGGTCTAAATAAAACAGGGAGGGAATGGGCTTATTTAAAACTATTATTATTTCATCGTTTTTATCATATTGAGTATATGCTGGTCTCCAGTTTCCTTCAAACAAGACACTTCTACAGGTAAATGACTGCTGCATCAGACCTCTCTTCATTCTCTCTTTCTCTCAGTTTACCCTTATTAAAAGCCATTGCACAGACAACTCCTGGGGCTGTTAACAGACTTTTTTTTCTTTCGGTTGGTTGAATAAATCACACTGGAGCAGCCACAATGGAATGAAAATAAACCTCTGGACACTTCGGACGTCAGCAATACCATTTCAGGGCAAAGTAAAACTTTTCCCCGCAGCAGCATTGTTGATGTGTGGAAAAATTGCTGCATTTTTTTTTTTAAGATGGCAGCAGTTTGAAACAGCCTTAAAACTAAATAACTTCCTCACATTTTTTTTTGTTTGTTTGTTTGTTTTTTCTTGCTGTTTCTATTGTAACACGTAACTTCCATTGGCAGCGTAACGGACCCCAAATATCGCAATATTCATTTTTACACTGGTATCAAAATTTATACCGGTATTATTGTGAACGATATGATATGGCACTCCCCTCGTGTTCTCGATGAGGTCCTCGATGAGGTCCTCGATGGTCTTGGCAGCCCATAACTCCTCAGCATCCAGCCCTAACCCCCAGAAGTCCATACCTGCTGGGTCCTTAAGTGGATGGGTCATTCTGTTATGGGTATCTGCTTTGGGAGGCAGATGTAATTTTTAAGCAGGACCCAAGGTAGCAGGCAGGGTTGTGGTGCAAAAATGATTTATTAACCAAACACAAAAGAACAAATAAATGGCAGCACAGGGGCTGTGACACAAAGAGCCATGGAAGGCAAAACTCACTAAATGGAAACCAGAAGAGCACACAAGGAGACTGGAGGGGAATTTGATGCAATGACCCAACACAGAGCATAAGTACAAACTGACATAAATAGGGTAACTGATAATCAGGGCAGCAAGGGACAGCTGGGATCACAATCAGGGTTTGAACGGTAACACACATGAGGAACAGTGTGTGATGGGGGTTTATTGTGAAGTGTGGTGTGATGACACCGCTTTCTGGTTGCGTCATCACATTGCCCTATAATACGGGGGCGTTCACCATTCGGGCTTCCTCTTTGCCCAGGACGACTCTGCATACTGTGTGTTCAATGTAGTGCAAACTACTTTATATTCAAGCTGTGTTCCAGTGCAACCTCCTCGTCCATCTCCTTTAATACAAGGTTTGTGGACATAACATTTGGTGACTGAGGATTAAACCATGGAGGCGTGCGTTACACCACTGCGGCCTTTCCTGGAGCTTCCCGGTAAGCCACCAGTGCCATGGCCTCGCTGGTTAGAGGCCTTTGAAACCTACATCACGGCCTTGGACCTCGGGACGCTAGATAAGGTGAGGACGCAAGCGCTCCTTGTCCACAACCTGGGTATCGAAGGACAAAAGATTCTGTGGATGCTCAGCGCGATGGACTCGTACGAGGACGTCATGGAACTGCTAGCTAACCACTTTACCACACCGGACAGCATGACGGTACGACGGCTCCGCTTTCACCAGAGACGCCAAAGGGTCGGTAAGCCAATCCAGCAGTTCGTCGCTGACGTCAGACAGTTAGCTACTGAGTGCCATTTTGGGCCGTTGGAGGATGAGATAGTGCGGGACCAATTGGCCAATCACACATGTAAAGCTGGGCTACATGCTACGTTGCTAATGGCACCTAATGACTTGATGTTGGCTAGGGCTGTCAAGCTAGCTCTCCAGTTGGAGGCTGCAAATAAGCTAGCTTCGGCGCTACACTGGTGCCAGTGACAGAAGCCACCGGAGACGACTATGTTGGCGAATGTGGTAGACCTGGAGGACGAAGACAGCATGGATGAGGACTACAAGGCTAATGCGGTGAGCCAAAGGTCTGTCCTGAGAGACCCCGTTTGCGAGGATTGTGGGTCTCCAACACACCAGTTTAAAGCGCGAGTGTACCTGGCAAGAGGGAAGCGATGCAGTAAGTGTGGGCACTTGAATCATTTTTCCAGAGTGTGCCGTTTTCCAGTGCCGTAGAGCCCGCTGAAGAAGGCAGCCCACCTGCCTGCAATGACCATCCACTCGGTGAGTCCCAGCACCAACGAGTATTCTTATTGCATGGTGGAATTGGACGGTGTTGCTTTACCATTATTGCTCGACACGGCAGTGGTGCGGTCTATGCTGAATTAGGCCACGGAGAAAAAGTTTTCCCCATACCACAGGATCAGGAGTAACCCAGCGCCTATGGCTATGGCAGTAATAGACTGTGCAGTGTCGGGACTGTAGAGTTGACGGTTTGCTACAAAACTGAAGCGGTGCGCGACTTCACATTCCAGGTGGCGGTGCATGGCGACATGGGCTGCACGGTGGCGCAGTGGTTAGCACTGCGGCAGCACAGTTTACCCTTGGCCGGGGGATTGTGGGGATCGTGGGATCGTGGGTTCGATCCCAGCCCCCGACCAACAGTGATCTGTGTGGAGTTTGCATGTTCTCCCCGTGTTGCGTGGGTTTACTCCGGGATTTCTCCGGTTTCCTCCCACATGCCAAAAACATGCATTTTAGGTTAATTGGCTGTTCTAAATTGTCCCTAGATATCTGTTTCCTATAGGCCCTTAGAATAGAGGGTTAGTATTAATGAAAGCGCTTTGAGTGGTCTTTGTGACTAGAAAAGCGCTATATAAGTGCAGGTTAGTTAGTTAGTTAGTTAGACAACATCATGGGGTGTGACCTGTTCTACGGACTGGGCCATCAGAGACAGTGCTGGGACTGAATGGTCTGGGTGTAGTCGTTGGAGCTCACTGGTTCCGGTAGATGACGACGTTGTGGTTTGGGACGAGGCGCTTTCGGACAGTACCGGCACCAGGGCACCCACTTCCAGCTCAGTGGAGGAACGGGATGACTTCAGTGCCCACACTCGGCTGGAGGTAGTAGGGGTGGCCAAGTTGGTGGGTGGAGTGCCCGTTCTGACGAGCGACACCAGGGAGGCACCGTACACCTTCAGTGCTCGTGTTGGATTTCTCCCGAAGACGGGTGGGGGGTCTGCTGCAACAACAGTGATTACTGCATTGCCACAGAGTGAAAACAGGGCCAGATGACATGAGAGCATGAAGCTACCACGTACACTAACTAACTAACTAACTAACCTGCACTTATATAGCGCTTTTCAACACACAACAGCACATCAGACCAAGCAAGGTTCCGCTTCAGGTCATGGACTGGGTTTGGGCTCATGAGAGACCAGGGCGACAACCGGCTGGACCACAGCCGGCGAAACATAGGGCACCGCTGAGGATTGTGGCGAAGTTAGGAGCGGTGTGTCCAGGTGGACACTCTGGGTGGCAAGGCTACATAGGAGCCGGCGAAGGTGGTGTGGGATCCAGGCTCCTGTGTCTCGAAGATTGGTTCTTGCCTCGGGGGACTGCCGCCTCCATGGGCACGTCTGCTGTGGAACTTCCGCAGGGACCCCCCACCTGACCCACCATTACCGTGGGGGATTGTAAATAAAAGACTGAGAACTGTTTAGTTAGGAGCACGGCTGTTCCAAGTATAAGTGGCAGAATAACCCACTTTGCCATGCAGACTGAGTGGCAGTCTACTCAGCAGTCCTAGTTTTATGTTTGTTTGAGTGTTTGTGTTCTTTATGATTTTATGTTTGCTTTTAATTTGGTGTATCTGTCTGGGGTTTTATGTTTCCAAATTTAGGTGGGTTCTAATTAGATGTGTTTTCTTATTTTGTAAATGGGGGGAATGTGATGGGGGTTTATTGTGAAGTGTGGTGTGATGACGCCGCCTTCCGGTTGCGTCATCACACCACCCTATAATACGGGGCGTCCGCCATTCGGGCTTCCTCTTTGCCCAGGACGACTCCTCATACTGTACGTTCCCTGTAGTGCAACCCAATTTATATTAAAGCTGCGTTTCAGTGCAACCTCCTTGTCCGTCTCCTTTAATACCAGGTTTTGTGGACATAACACAGTGGCCATGGGTACGGAAACATGAGGGACTAAGAACAATTGGTGAACAAATATACACACAAGACTTACTCAGGAGACCAGGGGAAACACAATGACAATCAAGGCAAGGCAAGTTTATTTGTACAGCACATTTTGTGTACAAGACAATTCAAAGTGCTTTACATAAAGCATTACAGCAAGTTGCAAAAGAAATGCATAAGAATTTAAAAGCAAACTAAAAAGTAAATTTAAAGAGAAACAAAAACAAGTTAAAATAGAATACAACAGAAATAAAAGTTACAGTACGCTGTAGGAAATTAACAATTGTTCTACTGAAAGGCCGTGGCAAATAGGAGAGTTTTTAACCTTGATTTAAAGCAACTGAGGGTTTCAGCATCCCTGATGCTTTCTGAGAGTTTGTTCCATATGTGAGGGGCATAAAAACTGAATGCTGCCTCACTATGTTTGGTTCAAACTCTGGGCACAGATAGCAGGCTTGACCCTGATAACCTGAGGGCTCTGGGTGGTTCATAATGGACTAGCAGATCTGAAATGTATTTTGGCCCTAAACCATTCAGAGCTTTGTAAACCAACAGCAGTATTTTGAAATCTGTTCTTTGATAGACAAGAAGCCAATGTAAAGATCTGAGGACTGGAGTTATGTGATCCACTTTCTTGGTCTTAGTGAGGACTTGAGCTGCAGCGTTCTGAATCAGCTGCAGCTGTCTGATGGACTTTTTAGGGAGAGCTGTGAGGACAGCATTACAGTAGTCCAGTTTACTGAAGATAAATGCATGGACAAGTTTTTCTAGATCCTGCTGGGACATCAGACCTTTAACCCTTGCTATGTTCTTTAAGTTAAAATAGGTTGACTTCAATACTGTTTTAATGTGGCTGTTAAAATTCAGGTCTGAATCCAGAACCTCACCCAGATTTCTGGCTTGGCTGTTGGTTTTTAACATCATTCACTGAAGCTGAGTACTAACTTTGAGTCTTTCTTGTTTTGCTCCAAAAACTATTATTTTGGTTTTGTCTTTGTTTAACTGAAGAAAATTATGGCACATCCACTCTTTAATTTTACCAATGCATTTGATCAGGGTTTTAATTGGACCATAGTCTCCTGGTGAGATGGTTATGTAGATTTGTGTATCATCTGCATATTTATTCCATCTAGCTACAATGCTCCGCACTGTGTGCGTTTATATATTTACATATTTATTCCATCTAGCTACAATGCTCGGCACTGTGTGTGTTTATATCCTCATACATTTATTCCATCTAGCTACAATGCTCCACACTGTGTGTGTTTATATATTTACATATTTATTCCACCTAGCTACAATGCTCCGCCCTGTGTGTTTATATATTCATATATTTATCCCATCTAGCTACAATGCTCCGCACTGTGTCTATATATTTATATTTATACAATGGGGCAAAAAAGTATTTAGTCAGCCACCAACTGTGCAAGTTCTCCCACTTAAAAGATGAGAGAGGTCTCCAATTTTCATCATAGGTATACCTCAACTATGAGACAAAATGAGAAAATAAAAATCCAGAAAATCACATTGAAGGATTTTTAATGAATTAATTGGTAAATTCCTTGGTAAAATAAGTATTTGGTCACCTACAAACAAGCAAGATTTCTGGCTCTCACAGACATGTAACTTCTTCTTTAAGAGGCTCCTCTGTCCTCCACTCGTTACCTGTATTAATGGCACCTGTTTGAACTAGTTATCAGTATAAAAGACACCTGTCCACAACCTCAAACAGTCAGACTCCAAACTCCACTATGGCCAAGACCAAAGAGCTGTCAAAGGACACCAGAAACAAAATTGTAGACCTGCACCAGGCTGGGAAGACTGAATCTGCAATCGGTAAGCAGCTTGGTGTGAAGAAATCAACTGTGGGAGCAATTATTAGAAAATGGAAGACATACAAGACCACTGATAATCTCCCTCGATCTGGGGCTCCACGCAAGATGTCACCCTGTAGGGTCAAAATGATCACGAGATCATTGTGTCCAACTCCCCCCCTCCCTCCAGCTCCACAGCCTCCACATTCCCTACTTCATTTAAGGCACCCCCCCCCACCTCCCCCCTCCCCTTATCATCAGTGAGCAGGATGTGCTCAAACAGTTCTCCAGACTGAACCCGCGCAAGGCCCCCGGCCCAGACGGCGTGTCTCCCTCCACCCTGAGACTCTGTGCGAAACAGCTGGCTCCTGTATTCACAGACATTTTTAACACCTCCCTTAAGTTATGCCACGTGCCATCCTGCCTCAAATCCTCCACCATCATCCCTGTCCCCAAGAAGCCACGGATCACTGGACTTAATGACTACAGACCTGTAGCGCTCACCTCTGTAGTCATGAAGTCCTTTGAGCGCCTGGTCCTGTCCCACCTCAAGTCCATCACCACCCCTCTCCTGGACCCGCTGCAGTTTGCCTACCGAGCCAACAGGTCTGTAGACGATGCAGTCAACCTGGCCCTCCACTCCATCCTGCAGCACCTGGACTCCCCGGGAACCTACGCCAGGATCCTGTTTGTGGACTTCAGCTCCGCATTCAACACCATCCGCCCCGCTCTGCTCTGGGACAAGCTGTCCCTGCTCAACGTGCCTGACTCCCTCTGCAGGTGGATCATCGACTTCCTGACGGACCGGAGGCAGCATGTGCGGCTGGGAAAGTCTGTCTCAGACTATACTAGCATCAGCACCGGATCACCCCAGGGCTGTGTACTTTCCCCCCTACTCTTCTCCCTTTACACCAACTCCTGCACCTCCAGCCACCAGTCTGTCAAGTTGATCAAGTTTGCGGACGACACCACCCTCATCGGGCTCATCTCCAACGGCGACGAGTCCGCCTACAGGAGAGAGGTGGCCCAGCTGGCGTTCTGGTGCAGCAATAACAACCTGCAGCTGAACGCTCTGAAGACAGTGGAGATGATTGTAGACTTCAGGAAAGTCACTACTCCTCTGCCCCCCCTCACCCTCTCAGGCTCTCCCATCACCACTGCTGATTCCTTCCGCTTCCTAGGCACTACCATCACCAGGGACCTCAAATGGGAGCTGACCATCAGCTCACTCATCAAAAAAGCCCAGCAGAGGATGTTCTTCCTGCGGCAGCTGAGGAAGCTCAAGCTACCCACCAAGATGTTAGTGCAGTTCTACACAGCCATCATCGAGTCCATCCTCACCACCTCCATAACCGTGTGGTACGCAGGAGCCACTGCCAGGGACAGACTAAGGCTGCAGCGCGTCGTGCGCACTGCTGAGAAGGTGATCGGCTGCAAGCTCCCTTCTCTCCAGGATCTGTACATCTCCAGGACCCGGAGGCGTGCTGGCCGGATCATAGCCGATCCCTCACACCCTGGTCACGTACTGTTTGCCCCCCTCCCCTCTGGTAGAAGACTTCGGTCCATCCAGACTAAAACCTCCCGTCACATGAACAGCTTCTTCCCCTCTGCCATTAGACTGCTGAACACTAAGTGACTCTCGTGCACCATGTACAGCAGCTCAACCAGACTCATGTCAATCATCACTGTTTTCTTCCTGCATTACCGACTGCACTATATAGTTCTCCACAGTATCTGCTGCTGGCTAATATATATTTTAACTGTTGACCAGTATCACTTAATCTTATCCTACACTTTATTACATGTATAGTTTATTTCTCTTATCTTATCATGTTTAATGTTGCAGCATTGTACCGAGACAAATTCCTAGTTTGTGTACTACATGAACAATGGCAATAAACCTGATTCTGATTCTGATTCTGATTCTGATTCTGAGAACGGTGAGCAAAAATCCCAGAACCACACGGGGGGATCTAGTGAATGACCTGCAGAGAGCTGGGACCAAAGTAACAAAGGCTACATCAGTAACACACTACGCCGCCAGGGACTCAAATCCTGCAGCGCCACACACGTCCCCCGGCTTAAGCCAGTACATGTCCAAGCCCGTCTGAAGTTTGCTAGAGAGTGTTTGGATGATCCAGAAGAGGACTGGGAGAATATCATATGGTCAGATGAAACCAAAATAGAACTTTTTGGTAAAAACTCAACTTGTCATGTTTGGAGGAGAAAGAACACCATACCTACTGTGAAGCATGGGGGTGGAAACATCGTGCTTTGGGGCTGTTTTTCTGCAAAGGGACCAGGACGACTGATCTGTGTAAAGGAAAGAACGAATGGGGCCATGTATTGTGAGATTTTGAGTGAAAACCTCCTTCCATCAGCAAGGGCATTGAAGATGAAACGTTTGACCTCTGTCATTGCCAACAAAGGGTATATAACAAAGTATTGAGATGAACTTTTGTTATTGACCAAATACTTATTTTACCGAGGAATTTACCAATTAATTCATTAAAAATCCTTCATTGTGATTTTCTGGATTTTTTTTCCCTCATTTTGTCTCATAGTTGAGGTATACCTATGATGAAAATTGGAGACCTCTCTCATCTTTTAAGTGGGAGAACTTGCACAACTGGTGGCTGACTAAATACTTTTTTGCCCCACTGTATATCAGTCCCTCCAGGATTTCATGATGTTGCAATTGTAGCAATTCCCACAAATTCAGCAGGTCCTGCATGATTTGAATTTTGTCCAATCACTGGAACTTTCCCACAATTTTGGCCAATTGTTGTCAACTTCTGCCAGTTTTGCCAATCAAATTTGTCCCTGAGTAACACGCAAACGTGGCTATCATCAGTCTGATGAATCAAATGTAGCGCTGCACTGCGCTCACTTCTGTGTTTACAGTGAGTATATGTATACAGAACACATCAACAAAAAACAGTGTGTGTGATTTAAAAAAAACCCACTCACCTACGAGTTTTCCAACATCATTCCTTCCTCCATCTCCCCCAGCCCATGGGTGAACGTCTCCTTGAGTCTCTGTAATGACCGCGTGTATGAAGTGATTGTGGTTTGTGTTGAAAAACGTCCGCCTGCCTGAAAGCACCCCCCGTCTCGGGAGTGTGTATGAGGAGAGATGCCGTAAAACCACAAACAAATGAGCGACTCTAATCCTTCAGCTAATGTTGTAACATTTTACACATCTTTAGAGGTAAAAGTTACTACTACATCTTGTCAGTGAGTTTTAAAATTGTGAGTCTCCGGTTTGGACACGGGCCAATGCACAATTCAGGCAAATCCCCAAGGACAGCCCCGCAGCTTACCGCAACAATCAAAAAAAATCTTGTGAAATCCTGGAGGGACTGATACTGTATATGGCTTTTGTTTTACATGGTAGAGTTTTAATGTGCTCTTGTAGATGCGCCGGCTGCACGGTGGCGCAGTGGTTAGCACTGCGGCAGCACAGTTTACCCTTGGCCGGGGGATTGTGGGGATCGTGGGATCGTGGGTTCGATCCCAGCCCCCGACCAACAGTGATCTGTGTGGAGTTTGCATGTTCTCCCCGTGTTGCGTGGGTTTCCTCCGGGATTTCTCCGGTTTCCTCCCACATGCCAAAAACATGCATGTTAGGTTAATTGGCTGTTCTAAATTGTCCCTACATATCTGTTTCCTATAGGCCCTTAGAATTGAGGGTTAGTATTAATGAAAGCGCTTTGAGTGGTCTTTGTGACTAGAAAAGCGCTATATAAGTGCAGGTTAGTTAGTTAGTTGTAGATGTAGGGACGAATAGTGTTAACTGACAATGATTTTCCTAAGTGTTCCTGAGCCCACGTTGTAATATCCTTGACAGAATGATGTCAGTTTTTAATGCAGTGCCACTTGAGGGATCGAAGGTCACAGGCATTCAGTGTTAGGTTTTGGCTTTGCCACTTATGTGTAGAAATTTCTCTCTGAATCTTTTGAAAATATTATGGACTGTAGATGATGAAATCCCTAAATTCCGTGCAATTGTACATTGCGAAACGTTGTTCTTAAACTGTTGGACTACTTTCACACGCAGTTGTTCCCACAGTGATGAATCTCACCCCATCCTTGCTTGCAAATGACTGAGCCTTTCGGGGACGCTCCTTTTATACCCAATCATAACACTCACCTGTTTCCCATGAACCTGTTCACCTGTGGAATGTTCCAAAAAGATGTTTTTTGAGCATTCCTCAGCTTTCCCAACCTTTTCTTGCCCCGTCCCAGCTTTTTTGGAATGTGTTGCAGGCATCAAATTCAAAATGAGTGAATATTTGGATATCAGTTTGAACATTAAATATCTTGTCTTGTAGTGTATTCAATTAAATATAGGTTGAAAAGGATTTGAAAATCATTGTATTCTGTTTTTACTTACATTTTACACAACATCCTAACTTCATTGGAATTAGGGTTTGTACTATTACAAAATTATATAGCTGTATGTATTTGTTTGATCAGTATTCATACTGTTACGTTTTAATATTGTTAGCTGGAGCTCTAAGAAAATTGGTCAATTAGTGTATGTATTTTCATTTTTTCATGATTTCACCACATAGTTGTCTACCAACTATATATGTATCGCCAACTATTCTGTTATTCATTTGTTTGTCCAGATATTCTTTTTAATATGATCTCTCTCTCACCTAAAGCAGTACGGTTAGTGATTGAGTTAGCACACATAAATTGTTGCTAAATAATGACTACTGTTAAGACGAAGAATCTGAGTAATAAAACTTTATTTTCTGGTTGTTTTACACCATTTAACCTCTCTGGTTTAGGCTGTTTATTACTAGTGAAAATCTTGAGCTGTAAAACAGTGATGTAGCAGTGAATAATGATTTGTAACACAACCATGGTGTGTTACTAAAACTGTTTCTCAACCCATGTGCATGCTGTTTTTGTGACACAACAGATGTGTTTTTGTACAACAGGAAGTGATGTGTTTTTTATATTAGAACTTTATGGTTGTTGCAGTCATAAAGTGGCCACTCCAATGCCTCATTTTTGCAATAGAAAGATAATTCCTATCTTAAAGGTCAGTATCACCAGTTAATATGTGCCAGAATTAACAAATAAATAAATAAAATAACACACTGCTAAGTGTTTTTGTTCATATGAAAGTTGTGATAGTATGCCCTAAATAAACCTAATTTTGTGTTCACATGATGATGCTGGAAAAAAAAGTTCATGCTGTTAATGTCAGTGGAATTTGTTTATAGAGCTATGCTAACAGTGAACGACAGCAGCTGACAGGAACTGTTGCCATGGTCACAGGAGTGTTAACATCCTGTTGTTGTTTTGGTGCTCTGTGACAGCAAAGAAATCAGTACTGAGGGATGCCACAGCATTTTTCGTGATGCTTTACAAAAATAGTAAGGTTCTGACCGCGACAATTTCTTAGCTCGTTCTGACGAAGCTGAAAGGAACTACTGTGATGACACACCATTCGCCATCTGTCTGTCCGACCGTCTGTCCATCCGTTCATCCACATTTCATAGGAATCTCTACCCCTCTCAGGCGTTTGCATCAGTGCTCAGCAAACTCACTCACAATGATTCTCAGGTGGGTTTGCATCCAATTTGGGGTTAAGGTCAAAGGTCAGGAGATCTGGACACTTATTTCCTGGTCACCTAGTGACATGAACGCCTCACTGGCAGAATAATTGAATCGCTTTTTCGCACGGTTTGAGGCAAATACACCTCACCCGGACCCGTTGACGTTATTGAATGCCAGCTCTGATGTGCTCATCCTGCAGGATCATGAGGTGAGACATACACTTAGAGCAGTTCACCCGAGAAAGGCTACTGGTCCCAATGGAGTGCCAGGAAAGGTGCTCAGAGCATGTGCAGATCAGCTATGCTCTGTTTTGACTGACATTTTTAATTTGTCTCTTAAGGCAGCCTTTGTTCCATAGTGTTTAAAATCTGCAGTCATTATTCCTGTGCCTAAAAAACATATTATCAGCAGTCTGAATGACTATCGACCGGTAGCATTAACACCCATTGTTATGAAGTGCTTTGAGAAAATGGTATTGAAACATTTTTTGTCTAGTCTCCCCCCAGCCTTTGATCGGCACCAGTTTGCCTACAGGTGGAGCAAATCCACTGAAGATGCTATTGCTATAGCTCTCCACTCGGCATTCAGCCATTTAGAAGACAAGGGGAACTATGTAAGAATGTTGTTTGTGGACTATAGCTCGGCATTTAATACAATTATTCCCAATATTCTCATCACTAAATTGCTTCAGCTTTGTCTGCCTACAAATACTTGCAGCTGGATTAAGGACTTTCTAACAAATCAAACACAGACTGTTAGACTCGGACCATATTTCTCCTCTACAGTCTTGCTTAACACAGGCTCGCCACAGGGCTGTGTGTTGAGCCCCACTTTGTATTCATTGAACACATATGACTGCATACCTGTTCATCCCACAAACATTATAGTGAAGTTTGCGGATGATACAACAGTGGTGGGGCTCATATCAGGAGCTGAGTCTGCACACAGAGATGAGGTCCAGAGACTGGTGAGGTGGTGCTCAGATAATAATCTGCTATTGAATACAAGAAAAAACAAAAGAAGTCATTATTGATTTTAGGAAGCATAGTAGTGAGCCGCCTCCTCTATATATAGGCAACGAGTGTGTGGAGAGGGTGGAGGCTTTTAAGTTTATGGGTGTTTATATTTCTCACAACCTTACCTGGGCAGTTAACACCATAGCTATGATAAAGAAGGCTCAGCAACGTCTACACTTTTTGAGGCTTCTCAAGAGGAATGGCCTGAATGCACAGTTGCTGGTTTTATTTTATCGCTCTGCTATTGAGAGCATTTTGTCGTAAGGCATCACGGTGTGGTATGGGGGCTGTTCAGCCGCAGACTGCAAAACCTTGTAGAGAGTGATCGAGACGGCACAGAAAATCACTGGCTGTTCTATTCCTTCTCTGGAAGAGATTTCCAGGTCTCGTTACCTCAGCAGAGCTACTGCCATTATAAAGGATTGCACTCATCCAGGTCATGATTTCTTTCACTTGCTCCCCTCAGGAAAGCGGTATAGATCCCATAAAACCCGGACTACCAGGTTTAATCATAGTTTTTTCCCAACAGCAGTACATATTTTGAATGGATTTATGTAACACATACAGACTGCTGATGTTATTTTAGGTTATTTTGTGGCAATAACCATGTGTATAAGCTGGTCTTATTTATTTATTGTTCAGTATGTTTTTATTATTGCTATGTACAGTGGGGAAAAAAAGTATTTAGTCAGCCACCAATTGTGTAAGTTCTCCCACTTAAAAGATGAGCGAGGTCTCCAATTTTCATCATAGGTATACCTCAACTATGAGAGACAAAATGAGAAAAAAAAAATCCAGAAAATCACATTGAAGGATTTTTAATGAATTAATTGGTAAATTCCTCGGTAAAATAAGTATTTGGTCAATAACAAAAGTTCATCTCAATACTTTGTTATATACCCTTTGTTGGCAATGACAGAGGTCAAACGTTTTCTGTAAGTCTTCACAAGGTTTTCACACACTGTTGCTGGTATTTTGGCCCATTCCTCCATGCAGATCTCCTCTAGAGCAGTGATGTTTTGGGGCTGTCGCTGGGCAACACGGACTTTCAACTCCCTCCAAAGATTTTCTATTGGGTTGAGATCTGGAGACTGGCTAGGCCACTCCAGGACCTTGAAGTGCTTCTTACGAAGCCACTCCTTCGTTGCCCGGTTGGTGTGTTTGGGATCATTGTCATGCTGAAAGACCCAGCCACGTTTCATCTTCAATGCCCTTGCTGATGGAAGGAGGTTTTCACTCAAAGTCTCACGATACATGGCCCCATTCATTCTTTCCTTTACACGGATCAGTCGTCCTGGTCCCTTTGCAGAAAAACAGCCCCAAAGTATGATGTTTCCACCCCCACGCTTCACAGTAGGTATGGTGTTCTTTCTCCTCCAAACATGACAAGTTGAGTTTTTACCAAAAAGTTCTATTTTGGTTTCATCTGACCATATGACATTCTCCCAATCCTCTTCTGGATCATCCAAATGCTCTCTAGCAAACTTCAGACGGGCCTGGACATGTACTGGCTTAAGCAGGGGGACACGTCTGGCGCTGCAGGATTTGAGTCCCTGGCGGCGTAGTGTGTTACTGATGTAGCCTTTGTTACTTTGGTCCCAGCTCTCTGCAGGTCATTCACTAGGTCCCCCCGTGTGGTTCTGGGACTTTTGCTCACCGTTCTCGTGATCATTTTGACCTCACGGGGTGAGATCTTGCGTGGAGCCCCAGATCGAGGAAGATTATCAGTGGTCTTGTATGTCTTCCATTTTCTAATAATTGCTCCCACAGTTG
Source organism: Pholidichthys leucotaenia (assembly GCA_020510985.1). Classification (NCBI taxonomy): domain Eukaryota; kingdom Metazoa; phylum Chordata; class Actinopteri; order Cichliformes; family Pholidichthyidae; genus Pholidichthys; species Pholidichthys leucotaenia. The sequence goes on along the minus strand of CM035849.1, from coordinate 67,514,525 downwards.
ATTTCTTCACACCAAGCTGCTTACCTATTGCAGATTCAGTTTTCCCAGCCTGGTGCAGGTCTACAATTTTGTTTCTGGTGTCCTTTGACAGCTCTTTGGTCTTGGCCATAGTGGAGTTTGGAGTCTGACTGTTTGAGGTTGTGGACAGGTGTCTTTTATACTGATAACGAGTTCAAACAGGTGCCATTAATACAGGTAACGAGTGGAGGACAGAGGAGCCTCTTAAAGAAGAAGTTACAGGTCTGTGAGAGCCAGAAATCTTACTTGTTTGTAGGTGACCAAATACTTATTTTACCAAGGAATTTACCAATTAATTCATTAAAAATCCTTCAATGTGATTTTCTGGATTTTTTTTTTCTCATTTTGTCTCTCATAGTTGAGGTATACCTATGATGAAAATTGGAGACCTCTCTCATCTTTTAAGTGGGAGAACTTGCACAGTTGGTGGCTGACTAAATACTTTTTTGCCCCACTGTACATATTGTATTTAACTTTTTTAGGTATTATTGTTTTAGGCATTATTTATTGTTGTAATTATGAGAATGTTAAATTCATGAATGAACTGTGAGTGTGATAGTTTGTTTTAGGGAGCAGTATCTCAATTTCGTTGTTTTGTTTTTTAGCAATGGAATGACAATAAAGGCACTTTGACTTTGACTTATGGGATTTTAAAAAAATCACAACTCCTCCTAGGCAGTTACCTTGATTCTTAACAGACTCACTCACAAGGATCCTCAGGTAGGTCTACATCAAGGTTGAGGTCATGGTCGTTGTCAAAGGTCAGGAGATCTGGGCATTTATGAGTTCATGAAAACTGTTTCTCCTCCTAGGCCATTGACCTTGACTTTAAGCACATCCTAGATGGATCTGCATCTAGACTGTGCTTGAGGTCGAGGTTAAAGGTCAGGAGATCCGAGCAGTCATGGTGATTTCGTCAGGCCGGAATGCGCTACTCTGTCATTGACCATCTGGTTTTAATTTCACATTGTGAAGTAGTTATTGCTAACAGTGCAACTCTCCATCACTTCAATTGGTCTTCTGTTCTAGCATGAGCAGCTTTGTTCAGGGATGGCAATTTTCCGCCGATCCGCGGATTTCCGCCGATTTATTTTCAAATTGATCATTTCTGTGAATCGTCTAAATCCGTTGAGAAAATTTTAGGGGGGGTAAGGTACCTTATTGTTACCGATTTTAGCGAAAATCAACACGATTACATAAGCGCTCGGCGCTTCCCCGGTTCAAGTCTCCCGCGATAACCCGGATGTGTTGTGTTCAAGCTACTGCTGTATTGTAAACAGCCCTGCGATTGGATAGTTGCAAACGATTGGACCAATCAAATGGCTAGTTGTATGCTTTGTCAAAAATTCATGGCGGCGTGTTCTCAGGGATGTGATTTTCTGCTAATTCGCCGAATTCCGCTTTATTTTATCTTCCAGGAAGATAAAGTACGTTAAGTACGTTAGCGGCTTGTGGTCCACAAACGCAATGAAGGTGCGCCCTTTCAAGCAGAACTGGAAGTGGCGTATGGCCAGGTGGAGAGCCATTAACTCTCTGTCGAACACGCTGTATTTACGCTCACTGTCGTGCAAAGACCTGCTAAAAAAAAAAAGGTGAGCGGCTGCCAAGAACCGGCAACGCATTGCTCCACGACGGCCGTTATGCCCATGTCCGAGGCATCGGTAGTGATGACTGATGACTGTTTTAACCTCAGAACACCTGCTTCCGCTCAGGAGTCCAATCGACTCTGTCCGCCGGTTTCCGTTTCTTGAGTGCGGCGTACAACGGCTGTATGAGCTGGGCTGCGCGGGGGAGGAAATGGTAATAAAAGTTAACCATCCCCCAAAACTCCTGCAGCGCCCCGACATTGATGTTGAGGAGAAAAAATAGCAAAACAATTTAGTTAGATTACTTTTATGATTCCAAACAGTTTGAAATTGACAGTGCACAGTGGACATTGACTCATAACTTTTGAATATTTCTAAGACTTGGCTACATCAGTGATTGTGCAAAATGAACTGCTCAAGACTCAATGGAGATTGAAACTGGTGATCTGAAGTGAATGCTGAAATTATAAAAAGTAATGGTATGTTGGAATTTTATTTCTTTTATGGAATAGATAAAATTAACTGATTTTGATTTGATCAAGTGTTAAAGCATGTGTTGGAATATTTTAGGAATGCTATCTTCTTGGAACATAAGTCAATATTATACAGTAATAAGTGGCATTCAGCTGTTTGTTTTATGTCATTTAAGCACAGTTCTGGTACTTAAAAATCATAAAAACCCAGGAGCTTCGGGGGGCTTTGCCCCTCTTGCCCCCCCACCGGGGCTCTGCCCCGGACCCCGCTGGGGGACTGCGTCCCCAGACACCCTGCTAAACTTTCAGATAATTTCCCCAACCCCAAATCACATCCCTGGTTCGTGTTGGAATTCTGAGCTTTTGGTATTGTTTTCAGCGGAATTATGAGATTTTTATCGAAGGATCAGGAGTCATCAGTGCTAGAAATAGACAAAAGTGTCAAAAATAAGTTCCGATGGAATTGGCTTGAGAGAAAAGTGACGGTAAAGGTGAAAATTGGCTCAAAAAGTTCGACGAGGTAACAGAAACACTCGGAGAGTTTCTGAAGAAACCAGAAAAGGAGATGAAGTTCAAAGTCCAGAGACTGACACAGCTTGCTGCCAAAAGGAAGAAAGTTTCACATTAGAAGTGACTTGGTGACCAGTGTAAATAGTGTAATAAACTCTTATAGAACTGTTAAATATGTTGGACTAAAGACAGTGAGACAACATTGAAGAAAAAGTAAGTTAACTTTTCATTAAATTTAATGATTTATCTAAGTCTAGTATTTCATTTTTTTTAATCTTTTTTTTCCAGTCTAAATTACTTCTGTTTTACTGAAAACCTCCCAGCTTCAGGGGGGCTGTGCCCCCCCCCGGCCCCCCCATAAGTCAATCAACCAAATTAGATTTCAGCTGAAATCAGAATTTCCTGTTGCCATCCGTTTGTTTTTAGCAAGATAAATCCAAGGAAAAAAAGATGTGAGTTAACGGGAGCTGACGCTGCTCATTGCAAGGAGAGACTCATTAAATACATTAAATCTCAGCTTGTACCAGATTGTTGCTTCATTATTTACCACCACAAAGCTCTATTATTTCTTGCTGAATTTAATAAAGCATTTACTTATGTCCATCCAGGGATAAGCAATATGGGCAAAATTACACTGGTACTTGCCTTTCACTGTCAGTTTTGGTTTATTTTCAGTTTTGAAATATGTTTGTTGAAGTAGTGTGAAATAGGGCATGCTGAAAGCTTTTGTTATATTTTGATTTGCTCAGTTTTACCTCTTTGTTGCCACGTTTGAGAACTGGTGAGACTGTATGTGATTTATTGCAGTATGTGATCGATTAAACCAGAAAGATTAATCTAATAAAATGCAACAGAAAATTGATTTTAGCTCTCCTGCCACTTTCTCTACATAGCTTTTACAGTGTGTTTGTGAGAGCTCTAAGTGGGCCTGACTGGGGTTAGTGTGTTTACTTTAGAGTGTGCGACTGAGTTGTGTGGACAGCATGAAGTATGGCAGTGATGGAGGGGGGAGTTGGCCAACCGTCCCTCCAAGTCCTGCGCTCGCTGTTTGGGTTGGCATCCTATCCAAGAGACCTCCAATCCAAACACCAGAGGGCCGTTCACAGCCCATTACTCCTGTGATTGACAGGCCGGGCCACCACTCAGAGGTCTGCACATGAACAATGTTGCTTGTTGGTGCCAGGACATTGTCGCTGATGGGTGATTATTTAGGCGGCTGATTGATGTCAAAGCATCTCATTAAGTTTGAGTGGTTAAAGAGTGTCGATTTAGATCTCCTTCTTTTCTGATTGTTTTTTTTTTCTTTTGTTTACTCATACTTGCTTTTTATAGCAGCATTATTTGAGGTATGGATTGGCAGTCATAGGTGCTTAGTTTGGGCCTCTATTGGAGCTGAATTTATGGAGTTGGATTGGACTTTGGTTTTTGCGTTTATATGACTGCGGTTATGTAAACTCTGCTCCTGACGGGGTTTAGATGGATGTAAACAGGCCATGTCAAAGTCTAACTCAGTCACCTAACATGAATGATTATGATTTTTAGGGCCTAATTGTATGTTATTGATGTAAGCCAACAGTTCAGCTTTGAATACTGTGACAAATGAAAGGGAAAAAAATTGCATTCGTGAAGGAATTAGTTGTGCAGAGTTGAAACCCTTTGCTCACATGGATTAGGATCTACTGGATACCTTGGAGGAAAAAAATCAATGTAGATTAGGGGTGGGAATCACCAGATATGATTTTATTATGATACTTGGACTATGATGCAATATTATCATAATTTTGCAATACGTTGAGTATTACGATATCATATATTGTGATTTCCAGACCCTGCCTTTGTCTTGTTCAACTCCCAACTAGATCTTAGGACTCCCTCCTTTGCTGTGCTGACCTAACCAGACGCTGAGCACTTAGCAAACACATAAATATAATAGTTTGTCGTCTGCATAACAGTGGAAATTTATGCAGTGCTGGAGGTTTCTTCCTGCTAAAAGGGAGTTTGTCCTCTCCACCATTGCCAAGTGCTTGCTCACAGGGGATTGTCTGATTGTTGGGGTCTTTGCCCGACAGTTTGAAAGTGCTATGAGACAACTGTTGTGAAATGGTGCTATATGAAAAAAAATGAATTGAATAAGCACCATCTAATGGTCTCAAAAATCAGTTTTGTTTTGTTTTTTTATTCTGTTAAGTTTGTATTTGCAACATTTACTAATAATTTTTATACGCCCATCTCTAACAGCGGGACATATTATGGTATGATGATGTCTGTCTGTACGTATGTACATATGGCTTGCCCGGCGAACTACTCCCACAGTTTTCAAGCTTCAACTTTTTTATTTCACACAGTGTTTGTACATGTACTGAAGATGAGCAAATTACTGGGATTTTGATTTTGGATAATTTGAGTGAAAATTACAGGTTTTAGGACTTTGTCTTTGTCAATGCAGTTTCAACAGCGGTTTCATGTTTTTGTTTTTGTTTTTTTCTGGCTAACTCCTCCCATAGTTTTCAAGCTAGGACTTTTTCATTTCAGACAGTGTTTGTAGATGTATTGAAGATGTGTATATTGTAGAGAGTTAAATTATATGATATTTTCTCTACATTTGTTCCACTTTGAATTGTAGATTGTTTGCTTTGCTAAAAGTCCTTGCAATTACATGGTTATTAGGTTCATTACAGATCTACACTATATTGAATTGTGAATTTGTAATTGATTTTACAGTATACACTGTATCAATTTCTCCCCCTCCCCTAATGTAGATCTTTTTTTTTTTTAAAGCTGTGAATCATCACCTTTATCCTGTGATATATGCCTCATTAGTGATGGCTAGTGTAAATCATTTGATCACATGAAGTCCTTTAGCCTTTCCATCAACCACATTTTTATCCAGCATTGCACAGGAAAACACTCTCCATTACTATCATCAAAATACAAAGTTCAGAATTCTTTTTCATTTGACATTCTGATCTACCAGAAAATTAAAAAAAAAAAAAACTCTCTATGATGCACTTTTTCCTCACATGGATTCTAAATTGTCCTTAGGTATGACTGTGAGAGTGAATGGTTGTCTGTCTCTCTGTGTTGGCCCTGCGATGGACTGGCGATCTGTCCGGGGTGTACCCTGCCTCTCGCCCAAAAGATGCTGGGATAGGCTCCAGCCGCGACCCGAAAAGGATTAAGCGGAAGAAGATGGATGGATGTTGATACAGCTTCCAGAGGTGTTATTGAAATGTTTGTGTCCTTCTTCAATTTCCCCATTGTGGGACCAATAAAGGCTTATCTTATCTTGTAACAAGTGAGTCAGAAATCCTGACTGTGGCTGCTCAGACCAGCTAACGTTAGCAGCTAAATCTGTCGCAGCTAACAAAAAAGGCCAGAGTGGCGCAAAATGCTGTATATAATCAACTGTGGATTAATGAATGAGCTGCTCTAGTACAGTGACTATATTTTACAAAAAGAAGCCATAGATCCCATGGTTGTCCTGACTTGCAATGCTAATGTGGCATTGCAAGTCAGGACAGGATTGCAAGTCAGATCTGGCATCTTTTTTATCCAAATTTCCAAAACCCTGACTACTCAGAGTTGGGACCAGGAAGCAGAGTCGCAGTCTTACACGCCTCTCTGCAGCTCCTCTTCATCTGCCACCCCTCAACTTAGCCCCTGTCTTCCCCATCAGAGAATCGTTGTCTGCTCCCTCCAAAGTAAATAAAAATATAATGTATAAGCATCCCAAAGTGATAAAGAAAATATTGGTAAAACTCAAATTAAACATAAAGCCTCTAAATTGAATGATTTGGCCTCTGTTCCTCCTCATAATTTAAAAATTAAATGTGGTTTATTAAATATTAGGTCTCTAACTCCCAAGTCTCTGTTAGTTCATGATCTGTTAATTGATCATCAGATTGATTTAATTTCCCTTACAGAGACTTGGTTAGGGCAAGAGGATTATGTTGGTTTAAATGAATCAACTCCCTCTGGTTATTTAAACTGTCAAAATCCCAGAAGTTCTGGTCGTGGAGGAGGAGTAGCAACAATTTACCATTCCAAATTACTAGTTAATGTAAAGCAAAAAACATGTTATAATTCCTTTGAGGGCCTGGTCCTCAGTATTGGGCACTTTAGCAATTTTAGGTTAAACCCAATTTTATTTGCCATAGTTTATCGTCCCCCATCAACCTACTCAGAATTTTTATCCGAATTTGCTGATTTCTTAGCTGATTTAGTGCTGAAATCTGATAGAATAATTATAGTAGGGGACTTTAATATACATGTGGATGTAGATAGTGACTGCCTTAATGTGGCATTTAATTCAATATTGGACTCGATTGGGTTTTCTCAGAAAGTAGGAAATTCTACTCATTACCTCCACCATACATTGGACCTTGTTCTGACATATGGCATAGAAATAGAAAATCTTGTAGTGTCTCCTCATAACCCTGTACTGTCAGACCATTGTCTGTTAACCTTTGATTTTACTATTTCTGACTATTTGGCTCCTAAAGAAAAATATTATTACAGTAGATGCCTCTCAGATTATGCTGTTACCAAATTTATGCAGATTGTTTCCTCTATGCCATGTGTCAACACAACGGAAATAAGCTATAGACAGCTTGCTCCTTATGAAATTGATAGCATGGTAGATAGTGTTACAGCTTCTCTGCATCAGACTCAAGATTTGGTGGCCCCCTTAAAAAAGAAGAAGTCTAATCAGAGATTTCTAACTCCTTGGTTCAACACAGAAACTCGTAGCTTAAAACAGAAGACTCATCAGTTAGAAAGAAAATGGCACTCCACTAATTTAGATGAAATCTATTTAGCTTGGAGAAATCATCTTTTAATTTACAAAAAATCTCTTAGAAAAGCCAGAACAAGTTATTACTCTGCATTAATAGAAGAGAACAAGAATAATCCCAGGTTTCTTTTCAGTACTGTAGCCAGGTTGACAAAGAGTCAGGACTCTGTCAATCCTAGCATTCCCTTAGAGCTTACTAGTCAGGACTTTATGAACTTTTTCAATAATAAAATTTCATCCATCAGAGATAAAATCAATCAGATTCTTCCCACAGTTAACTTAAATACTGTAACTACTACAACTCCTTCTATTGATGTCTGTCTTGATGAGTTTACTCCAATCGACCTTTGTGAGTTAGACAAAATAGTTTCCTCATCCAAACCTTCAACTTGTCTTTTAGACCCTATTCCTACCAGGTTATTTAAAGAAGTCTTCCCACTTATTGGTAGCTTTATTCTTCATATAATCAATTCTTCATTAACTTTAGGCCATGTACCGCAGGCTTTTAAAATGGCTGTAATTAAACCCTTACTCAAAAAGCCAACGCTAGATCCAGGAGCTTTAGCTAACTATAGACCAATCTCTAATCTCCCTTTCATTTCAAAAATCTTAGAAAGAGTTGTTGCTACGCAATTATTTGACCACCTGCAGGGAAATGGTTTACTTGAAGAGTTTCAATCTGGGTTTAGAATCCATCATAGTACTGAAACAGCCTTAGCGAAGGTCACTAACGACCTCCTCATTGCATCTGATAATGGACTAGTTTCTGTACTTGTCCTTTTAGACCTTAGTGCAGCTTTTGATACTATCGATCATAATATTCTACTTGATAGATTAGAACACTATGTTGGACTTAATGGAACTTCGTTGCAGTGGTTTAGATCTTATTTATCTGATAGGTTCCAGTTTGTTCATGTAAATAATGAGTTTTCTTTCAACTCAAAGCTTAGTCATGGAGTTCCACAGGGATCTGTGCTAGGCCCTACTCTTTTTAGTTTATATATGCTTCCATTAGGCAACATTATTAGAAAGCACTGTATACATTTTCATTGTTATGCAGATGACACACAATTATACCTGTCAATGAAGCCAGATGATAGTAATCATTTAGCCAAGTTAGATGCCTGTCTTAAAGTAGAACTGAACCCACCTTTTTGCCGAAAAAGTAGAATAGCAGATTAATTCCTTATTACCTATTGTATTTTTCAACAAATAAAAGAAATTTTTAGGCCGTGCGATGGCCAAGCTATAAGCCGATAAACTTTTGCCTCTGGCTGGCAGTGCCAAACAAACTGGAAGTAGTGCAGACGATGCTGCGTGACGTCACAAGTGTGACCCTTATCAAAACAACAATGGCAGATGATAGCAGTTCCAGCAGTCAAGAACACCAGAGTTTTCAGAGTGAAGAGGCATTCAGGATCGGTGACGAGACAGAGGAGGATGCAGGAGTGTCAAGTGAACAGGAAGAGAGCGAGGGAGGCATCGAACCGTACAAAGTAGAGCCAGAATTTTCGGGGGATTCCGGCACCGACTCAGACCGCAGCAGTGATGGGGAGGAGAGTCGCTTATTGAATACAGAATGGTGAGTCTTTACTTTGGCATGTTTGGGGTGTCAGGATAAGGAAAATTAACAATAAAAAAGAAAGGAAAAAAACCCCATCAGCATTTTTCCAACTTATTGAGATTGAGATTGAGATTCAACTTTATTGTCATTACACATGTATGAATACAAGGTAACGAAACGTGACTTGGCATTTGGGCACGCTCTGCAGAGCGCATCCAAGGCCGGGGCAGCCGCTAGGCGCCAGTCATAAAGAAGAAAGGGAAAAAAAGAAAAAAGAAGGATATGACACAGTAGGCGAGAGAAAAAAACGTGTTTTGTCAAATGTCAATTTGACGCTTAATGAGTAAGCGAAATTTTGATTGCAGGCAAAAAAAACCTCAATGCATATTTAGCAGACATTTAGTAGACAGATCACACAGCAGAGGGAGAGCAGTGTGTGTATATCGTATGCATGTAGTGTTGTATGCATTGTGTAGTGTAAATGTAACAGTTGTTAGTGAGCAGCAGAGGGCGCCTCCTGGCAGTGGATAGATGTTATAATCATGTGACTTATAAACAAGTCCAGAGTCCAGAGTCTATCTCTCTCTCTCTCTTGCTTGCAGAAGGCACATGGGCATTGTCCTTGAGGGTCCAATCCGCTGACGACAAACAACTGATTGTTGAATGTTGGGTAGACATAAGAGCCAGTCCTTCCGCTTATCTCAGTCAGGAGGAATGTAAACACGGGGCAAACAAGGTCAAATCAAATCAAATCAAATCAGCACAGTGCACTCAGAGAATAGAATTTGTCCTCACCCGTGTAATTCTGTGCTTCCATTATATATGCAGGCTTAAACTGTTTTTCCATAGAGAGCACAGGGCTTCAGATGTATTCCTTCACTGAATCACTGTCATTCAGTTCACCGTTTGCCGCTACTCGTGCTCTCCCCAACTGGTCGAATTTGATGAAGGAGCTTGCCGGGTCCGCTTTGATCAGCTCTCTCACTTTCCTTCAATTTCTGATGCATCAGGGAACTCCACAGCGAAAAATAGAAGTCCTGAGATCATAACCAATAATGTTTCCATAGACGCATGAATTCCAATGTCCATGAGTCTCCTCGTAGGTTCCAATTCTTGGGCTCCCCCTTGGCCCAATTCTTGTTGAAAAATAGTGACAATAGCACATTTAAGCCGCTTCCAAATCCATAATTTTCGTTTAGATTAAGATTCAGCAGAAGAAGAGCGACTAAACACAGACAAAAACGCAACATTGCAAAAGCTGGGAATAGATCAGGAAGGCAGGGGAGGAGGGAAGAAAAATGTGACTGCTCTCTCTCAAGGCAAGAAGGAAAGATTATTATTACAGTGAGATTATTACAGTGATCCCTCACTTATCGCGTTTAATGGGGACCAGAACCGACCGCGCAAAGTGAAAAACCGCGAAGTAGCGTCACCACCCCCCCCCAAGGGCGTCACAAGCACTATTTTGCACAAAAAGGCACAAGAGAACAGCGAAAAGTGCCACTAAGCAACACGAGCGATAAAGAACAATGAATGCGGTCTTCCTTCGCTGGGTATGGGCGCTCGGCAGGGAGCGAAGCTGGGTAAAACTTCTCGGCCAATCAGCTTGCGAGGTAGAACGTCTCGGCCAATCAGCTTGCGAGATTCCCGAGCGGTGAAGAGGTGGGCGGAGAGGAGTGGAGCGGTGGTCAGAGAGGTGGATTTTGAGTTGTGCGGGCTCTCCGTGTTGATACCTGATGTTCTAATGTAGAAGGCAGGAAGAAGGCAGGGAGACTACATTAGAACATCAGGTATCAACACGGAGAGCCCGCACAACTCAAAATCCACCTCTCTGACCACCGCTCCACTCCTCTCCGCCCACCTCTTCACCGCTCGGGAATCTCGCAAGCTGATTGGCCGAGACGTTTTACCTCACAAGCTGATTGGCTGAGACGTTTTACCCAGCGAAGGAAGACCGCATTCATTGTTCTTTATCGCTCGTGTTGCTTAGTGGCACTTTTCGCTGTTCTCTTGTGCCTTTTTGTGCAAAATAGTGCTTGTGACGCCCTTGGTGTGGGGGGGGGGTGACGCTACTTCGCGGTTTTTCACTTTTTGCGGTCGGTTCTGGTCCCCATTAAACGCGATAAGTGAGGGATCACTGTATATCTAGAAACACATCGCTTCCCGGTCGCTTTTCCTCCCCCTTTCTTTTCTTTCGTCGCCATGACAGCTTTCCTTGGCCACTGAACAGATCTTCCCAGGTGTTGGAAGTGTTTTGTAGTCGACTATCACAACAAAATGCACCAAAAACAACCAGTGTCGACATGCTCGCAATGGTAAACATGAGGACTGGGTCACACTCGTGACGTCACGCGGAACTCCGGCTGCACTTCCGGTTAATCGGCGGATTCGTCTGATTTTTCAGGGCGGGAAATTCAAAATCACGATTTTCTCCAAGATTCCGGGATTTGTGGAGGGGGTGCCAATGATAAATTATCTTTATAATTGTATGTACTATCACCCAGTGCCGTTCAATGGCGTTCAGTTCAGTTCACCTTTAAGGAAATCAAAGCTTGGATGACTTGTAATTTCCTGCTATTAAATTCAGATAAGACTGAAGTCATTCTTGTTGGTCCAAAAAACCTTAGAAATTCCTTTCCAAATCAAACTTTCAGTTTGGATGCAGTTACTCTTTCTCTTAATAGCTCTGTGAGGAACCTTGGAGTTATTTTTGATCAGGATTTATCCTTCAATTCTAATAGCTCTGTGAGGAACCTTGGAGTTATTTTTGATCAGGATTTATCCTTCAATTCACATATTAAATTTGTTTCTAAGACTGCCTTCTATCATTTGCGTAATATTGCCAAGATTAGGAGCGTCTTGTCTCAGAGTGATGCTGAGAAACTGATCCACGCTTTTGTTAGCTCGAGATTAGATTATTGTAATTCTTTATTATCAGGCTGTCCTAAAACATCTTTAAAAAGTCTTCAGCTAATCCAAAATGCTGCAGCAAGAGTTTTAACAGGTACTAGAAAGAGAGATCATATCTCTCCGGTTCTGGCCTCCCTTCATTGGCTTCCCATAGAGTTTAGAATTAAATTTAAAATCCTTCTTCATACTTACAAAGCTCTAAACAATCAGGCCCCTTTTTATTTAAAAGATCTGATACTACCGTATTATCCTAACAGAGCACTACGCTCCCAAAATGCAGGATTACTTGTAATACCTAGAATCTCCAAAAGTACAATGGGAGGCAGAGCCTTCAGTTATCAAGCTCCTCTCCTGTGGAATCAGCTGCCAATCTGGATTCGGGAGTCAGACTCGATCTCTGTTTTTAAGATTAGGGCTAAAACCTACCTTTTTGATATAGCCTACAATTAGGGAGGGATCATGTATTTCTGAACCCTCCCTTAGTTATGCTGCTAATAGGTTTAGTCAGCCGGGGGACCTCCAGTAATGCACTGGGCCTCACTCCTTTCCTCACTCTCAATGAAATGTTTTTTTTGCTGGTCATTAACATTTGTTTGTTCTCTCCCATAGATTGAGTCTCCATCGTGCTGTTTGCTCTCTACATGTCTGTTCTTTTCTTCTTCTCTGTCCCCTCACCCCCCAGCCAGTCGCAGCAGATGACTGCCCCTCCCTGAGCCTGGTTCTGCTGGAGCTTTCTTCCTGTTAAAAGGGAGTTTTTCCTCTCCACCGTCGCCAAGTGCTTGCTCACAGGGGATCGCCTGATTGCTGGGGTCTTTCTGCAACTGTGGGGGTTCCCCCTTCAGTTGATAGTGCTATGAGATGACTGTTGTTGTGAAATGGCGCTATATAAATAAAGTTGAATTGAATTGAATTGAATGTAGCCATGCTAACAATGCTGGTACCCATGTCACACCAGAAAAAAATAATAAAACAGGCCAAGATGATATTATTTGATCATGGATTAATTTAACGAGCTGGGACCACAGATGTGTAGTGAGGTGGCTAGAATTCACAGAGAAAAGCTCTAAAAACCTCAGTTGGGCTGCTACTAGTAGTTTACAAGCTAAGCTAGCTGCACTGTAGCATTGAAGCTTGCTCTTCTGTACCAGGACACAGGGCTGTATCAGGTCTGTTAAATAATGATGTGATAACCTCACAGAGGAGAACAGCAAATCCAAAAGAGGCGTTTCAAACAGAGTTGTAGTCCTAGTTTCTGTGGGAAATGAGAACTCGTGTTAAGGAGGACTTAGCTGAAAAATTCTACATAATGCACTGAAAGAAAGACAGTAAAACTGTTGTTTACCATGTTAATCAGAGGAGTTTCATCAGGTGGCAAAGTTTCAGTCTTGTGTGAAATCAAGACTCTTTTCTCAGCTCATGTAAAACATGTGCTGCAGGAAGAGTGGCTTTTGTTACCGTCAAGATTTTCCCACAGCTTTAACAGGTAGCATCTCTAACTGCTGCAGTATCTCACAAGCCATCATGCTGAACACAGGCTAAACAGTTGTCCGTTGCTCAGAAATGTTTGCGGCGTCCCATGCGTTCAGTGGAAACCCGACAACAATTTATAACATGCATGTCCTCGGGGTGTGGTATAAAGTATCATAAATGTCCATCACCTGATTAGTGTGCACTCGTCCTTGCCTTTCCTGAGAACTCCTGAGTTAAGGCTCACTGGAGGCTGGATGGAAGTGCCGCCCTCAGCATTTCTCTGCTCTTGCTGGGAATGTGGGCTTTGTGGCATGGGTTCTCATCATTAGCGGGGCTTCCCTCCTGAATAGGCCCTGCCAAACTATGCAGCGTCCCACCGAGTCCAGTGATGAGGACATGGGCTTGCAGTGAAGCTTAGCTGTTCCAACTTCCTATCAGTGACAACATGCATCAATCTTAGCTGCTCTTAGTCCTGGGCCCTGCCAAGCATGACTCCAGTGAGAAAAAGGGGAAAAAAAAGGAAAAATCCTCAGGCTGCTGGAATTAAACAAAGGCTGGATTATCCTTGGAATATGTCTCTTAGCAGGACAGTTCATCTTAAAATCCCCCATGGCTCAGAGCGGAAGAAACGTCATAATTTTTGTGCTTGCTGTAGATTTAGTCTCCTCCTCTCCTCTTACACTTAACACCTTGTCTGCTGACTTCAGCCATTTGCCCTGAGAAGTCTCATAAAGTTTGAAATAAACCCCAACCTTGTTGCTTCCATTTTGACTCAATCCAAAATACACCATCTAACACAATGTGTGACACTTCCAAAAACATGCTCTGTGACATTTATCCGCTCACACCTGCTGAGTTCCACCAATAACGCTGTTAAATAAGCGAGGTGTGGAGTATTGTTCAGGAGCGGTAGCTTTCACTCTCGGCTTCCCAAACACTTCAGTTTCACCGATTAGATAATGTGTCCGGGCAGATCGTGGTGCTCCTCCACTCTCACAGCACTCACCTTCACCTCTCAGCAGCATGTTTGTTCAGGTGCAGCCGACCCTCAGCCCATTTGGTTTTACGATTTTTGGCCTCGGTGCAGTTCGCAAGATTATGAAATGGGGGGAATTTGAGATGTGGCTGTGGAATGATTGTCTTTGAATAGAAAGGGGGAAGTCTTTCAGGAAAAAGTTGTAGTGGTGTGTATGGGTCGTTGGAGGAACAGGTCTGTGAGTGTACTGACTACCCATGAAATGTGGGCTGATCTTTGCTCAGATAGCAAACAAAATCTGATGAACTTCTAATAAAACTCAGTCAGGTGTCCTTTTCATGTAAGGGAAAAATAATGCTTTTGAATTAAATAACTCATTTAGCAGCAACCATCACCAGAAATTCATTGTAGCTTTGTATGATTTTAAGAGTCCTTGTTATGCTTTTTTTGGACTTCCCCTTTATTTTAGTGCAGAGATTTTTATGACATTTTATCATCTGCAAAGTCAATCAGCCCAAACTCTGCCTCCACAGGAGTTGTCCTTAGGACTACAACTCTTCCTGAAACGCCTAATTTTCTCTTCCACGAGGTTATTCCTTCAGTACCTAACAGACCTGATACAGACCTGCCCCGGGGCTAGTCTGGCATGTTCCTCCGAGGAAGTGTCCCATTAAACCTCGGAGCTCACATAGCTACAGTGCAGCCAGCGAACTAGCTAGCAGCCTGATCAGGGTTTTAAAGCTCTTCTTAGTAAATTTAGAACCCCATAAGACACCTTGTTCATTAATCCACAGTCTATATTGGTATCTAACCTCATTTTGGCTTATTTTGTTTGTTTTTCCGGCATGAATTGGATACTGAAACTGTTAGCATGACCAGGTATTTTATGTCTGTTTTTTTTTTTTTTTTGTAAATTTGGGTCACCATTATAGACAAGCTCATTCAGTAATCCACATTTGATTATGTATGTTATACCAGTCTGGCATATTTTGTTATATTTTGATCATAATAACCGGGTAGAAGTGGCTGCTAATGTTAACTGGTCTAACTGGACGCAGCTGGGATTTCTGATCGACTTTGAAGTTGAATTGCTGATATAAACTGAGAGATGAGTCTGCTAGCCTAGCCACTGGTCATTAGCCTAGTTGCTAGATATCCATTTATGTCTGTTTTCTATATCCATCTATTCTATCCAGTAGACACCCTTTTTTTCCAGCTGGCTTATCTAATAACCATTGACCATATATTTCATTTATAGGTGCTTTTCAAAGATTTTTTTTTTTTTGGGGGGGGGGCTGTGGTGCAGGTGTAGTTTTGCCGACTACTGATTGAAAGGTTCGTCGTTTGATTCCCACTCTTTCTCCAGTCTGCATATCGAAGTGTCCTTGAGCAAGACAGTGAACGCCCAATTGCTCCTGGTGGGTCAGGCTAGCACCTTGCATGGCGGCGCCGCCACCATCAGTGTGTGAATGGGTGTGTGAATGGATAGATAGCAGGATCTGTAAAGTGCTTTGGTCATCCAGAGATGAGAAAAAGCACTATATAAGTGAACATCATTTACCATTTTTTTACAATGTGTGTATTTTCTTATTAAAAAAACAAAAGCATCAGTATATTCAAGGTGTCTAATTCAACAGGCCACAGTACGGATGGGGGAAAACATCATTACAACATGGTGGTTCTACTGTATCGATGCAGAGACACCAGTATAGTGATACTCTATTAAAATTTATCAATAAATGCTACAAATATAACCTTGCCTATTTAGGTGTCAGAATAATAAAAACCAACTGACTTCTCAGTCCACTAGATGGTGCTAAATGTTCACTGTCTGGTTAGGTCAGTGCAGTAAAGGAGAGACTGCTGAGATCTAGCGGGGAGTTGAACAAGAGAAAGATTGGGATGGGACATTGCAATATACAGTGGTGTGAAAAAGTGTTTGCCCCCTTACTGGTTTCTCATTTTTTTGTATGTTTGTCACACTTAAATATTTCAGATCATCAAACAAATTTAAATATTAGACAAAGATAATGCAAGTAAACACAAAATGCAGTTTTTAAGAGAAGGTGTTTATTATTAAGGGTAAAAAAAAAATCCAAACCTACATGGCCCTGTGTGAAAAAGTGATTGTGCCCCCCCCCCCCCCCCGTTAAAACATAAATTAACTGTGGATTATCACATCTTTGGAAAGCTGAGTTCAATTTCTCTAGCCACACCCAGGCCTGATTACTCCCACACCTGTTCTCAATCAAGAAATCACTTAAGTAAGACCGACCTGACAAAGTGAAATAGACCAAAAGATCCTCAAAAGCTAGACATCATGCTACTATCCAAAGAAATTCAGGAACAAATGAAAAACAAAGTAAGTGAGATCTATCAGTCTGGAAAAGGTTATAAAGCCATTTCTAAAACTTTGGGACTCCAGCAAACCACAGTGAGAGCCATTATCCACAAATGGCAAAAACACTGAACAGTGGTGAAGCTTCCCAGGAGTGGCTGGCTGATGAAAATTATCCCAGGAGTGCAGTGACGACTCATCCAAGAGGTCACAAAAGTTCCCACAACAACATCCAAAGAACTGCAGGCCTCACTTGCCTCAGTTAAGGTCAGTGTTCATGACTCCACCATAAGAAAGAGATTGGGCAAAAATGGCCTGCATGGCAGAGTTCCAAGACAAAAACCACTGCTGAGCAAAACAAACAAACAAAAAAAAAAAAACATAAAGGCTTGTCTCAGTTTTGCCAGAAAACATCTTGATGATTCCCAAGACTTTTGGGAAAATACTCTGTGGACTGACGAGACAAAAGTTGAACTATTTGGAAGATGTGTGCCCCATTACATCCAGCGTAAAAGTAACACAGCATTTCAGAAAAGGAACATCATACCATCAGTAAAATATGGTGGTGGTAATGTCATGGTCCGGGGCTATTTTTCTGCTTCAGGACCTGGAAGACTTGCTGTGGTAAATGGAACCATGAATTCTGCTGTCTACCAAAAAATCCTGAAGGAGAATGTCCGGCCATCTGTTCGTGACCTCAAGTTGAAGCGCACTTGGGTTCTGCAGCAGGACAATGATCCAAAACACACCAGCAAGTCCACCTCTGAATGGCTTAAGAAAAACAAAATGAAGACTTTGGAGTGGCCTAGTCAAAGTCCTGACCTGAATCCAATTGAGATGCTGTGGCATGACCTTTAAAAAGAGTTTCATGCTCGAAAACCCTCCAGTGTGGCTGAATTACAACAATTCTGCAAAGATGAGTGGGCCAAAATTCCTCCACAGCGCTGTAAAAGACTCATTGCCAGTTATCGCAAACGCTTGATTGCAGTTGTTGCTGGTAAGGGTGGTCCAACCAGTTTTTAGGTTTAGGGGGCAATCACTTTTTTACACAGGGCCATGTAGGTTTGGATCTTTTTTTCCCCTTAATAATAAACACCTTCATTTAAAAAACTGCATTCTGTGTTTACTTGTGTTATCTTTAATATTTAAATTTGTTTGATGATCTGAAACATATGTGTGACAAACAGAAAAAAATGAGAAATCAGGAAGGGGGCAAACACTTTTTCACACCACTGTATGCTATCGCAATACTCAGTGTATCACATCATGGCGCAGTTATCGCAATAATATCGTATCATGAGGCCTCTGGTGATTCCCACCCTTAGGCCACAGTATGGCCACTCTGTTCTTAGCTCATTCTGACGAAACCGAAAGGAGCTAATCCCCGGGTGTCAAACTCATTCCATGAAGAGCCAAGACCCTGCAGGTTTTACCTCCACCCAGTGTCTTCAGCAGGTGTTTTCACTGATCAGCAATCAGTGGAAAGAAATTCAGTGAAATCACCTGCTGAAAACACTGGGTGGAAGTAAAACATGCAGGGTCTTGGCCCTCCGTGGAATGAGTTTGACACCCCTGAGCTAATGCGATGACGTGGTGTCCGTCCATCTGTCTGTCTGTCCACATTTCATGGAAATTGCTACTCATAGGTATTTTCCCCAGTACTCACCAAACGCACTCACAGTGATCCTCAGGAGGGTCTGCATCCAAGTCAGTATCATTGTCAAAGGTTAGGAGATCTGGGCATTTATGATTTCTTGAAAAACATTACTCCTCCTAGCTCACTGACCTTGACATTAAGCACATCCTAGATGGGTCTGTAGCTAGGCTGTGGTCAAGGTCAATGATCAGGAGATCTGAGCACTTGTGGGGAGATTTTGTCAGGCCAGAATGAGCTACTCTGTCATTGATGGTCTGGTTTGAACATATACCACTATGAACCACTGGGTCATGGAGTTGCTTTATATTGTGTGCCATCAGTTTTGCTTCCACTTTTATCATGGCAGACACATTAATGAACACCTGGTCCTTCACAAACAGGTGTCAGTCAGTTTACTTTTTAGTCTCATGTGTTCCAAGCTCAAGGAACTTTAAGACAGCCAGCTGAAGCTCTGTTGGTTTTTTTTAAGTATTCTAATATTTAATTAAATATAGACGAGCCATTAACAGTACTAGAGGGACAGCTCAGGTTGAGTGGTTTGGAGACAAAGTAAGAGAGGCAAAGCTGAGATGGTTTGGACATGTGCAGAGGAGGGATAGTGGGTATGTTAGACAAAGGATGTTGAAGATGGAGCTGCGAGGCAGGAGGAAAAGAGGAAGACCACAGAAAAGATTCATGGATGTAGTGAAGGAGGACATGGAGAGGGTTGGTGTTACAGAGGAAGATGCAAGGGATAGGGTGAGATGGAGACAAACGATCCACTGTGGCAATCCCTAAAGGGAGCAGTCAAAAGAAGAAGATTAACAGCACTACTAACAGTAATTTTCATGGGTTACATAAGGCGCCTTTACATTTACTAGATTATGATACTGAAAAAATCTATCTCTATCACTAGAAATGCAATACATTTTAATTTGAAAATGCTTTATTGTAAAACATTTGCAGAAATTCCTTGTGGAAAAATAAAAATTGTGACTTGTGTTTTTTTTTCTTTTCTTTTCTTTAATTTGCAAAGCGTTTTGACCATGCAATTTAAATTCACTCCTCTTGCATTGCAACAAACTCTTCTGGCCGTAGTAAATTTGAACCCTGAAATGTCGGCACCACATTCACACATCCTAAATCCTTATTTAACTCAAGTGAAATTGTTTGACAATCTATCTGTTCACAAATCCCATCACACATCAAGGCTGTCATATAAAACCTAAACCTCATTTAATAACCTGGGTTGCTTTTATTAAAGGGAATACATCACTATATCCAGTCTTCTGTATGTAAGGGTGGTGGGATTCTGTAATATTTGAAGGTTACTGTTCTCTCTTTCACGGCAGCAGAAGCCAAAGCGGACTGGAGGTGCCAAAAGGCACAGGCCAGACGGGGTGGTCCGGAAACGGCCTAGAGATCCAGTGAAACTTAACAAGCATGTTCCCTTTGGATGTTAAAATGAAGTGTAACATAGATATTAATGTAGCAAGTATCACAACACAGCAGAGGAATGTAAACTGGAGCACTGGGACATCAGGCTGGATGCTAACCAGCTGCAGCCAAATACCCCCGTAGTCATAATAACTCCCCCCGAAGGTCAGCTAGCCCAAAGCCTCAGGTTTTCATCACACTCGGCCATGAGGGGGGCTGAAATGACTCCTTCTGGGGATGAAAGTGTATAGTTACTCATCTAGGGAAGCGGCAGAATTGATTATGGGCATAAATCACATTCTCTACTGCCAGGCTTTGAGTTCTGTTCATGAATCTTACGCAGAAAGGTACATGGCTCCTGTCAGCTCTTTAACATGACAACATTAATGAAGTGATAACTTCACGTTGTGTGTGTGTAATTTATTTCAGAGGTGGCCGTTCTTTGGGCCGCTCACCAGGTTCACCACAGCTCGGAGTACTACAACCTGACCACCGCCCTTAGACAGTCCGTCACACAGCAGTTCACCTCTTGGGTAAGACATCACTCACCACTGTAAGGGACAAGTATAAAGGTTTCATTTTTTTATTTAGAATTTTTAATGAATAAAATCCCTAACAGTGATTTTGTCTGTTTTACGTTTCTCTAACATATTTTATTTTAGTGTGACACAAAGCTTCATAAATAATAAAAGCTGCCAATGATTGCACTGTTTTTTAAGTGATGCTTGTTAAGCTACAGTAGCCAGCTGGAATATTTTAATGAGATAAGCACTTTGTACATTGGATATAAAAAGTCTACACACCCCTGTTCAAATGCCAGGTTTTTGATGTAAAAAAATGAGACCAAGATAAATCATTTCAAAACTTTTTCCACCATTAATGTGACCTATAACCTGTACAACCCAATTGAAAAACAAAGTGAAATCTTTTAAGGGGAAAAAAAAATATAAAACTTACAATAACCTGGTTGCATAAATGTGTACACCCTGTTATAACTGGGGATGTGACTGTGTTCAGAATTAACCAATCACATTCAAACTCATTAAATGGGAGTCAGCACACACCTGCCACCATTTAAAGTGCCTCTGATTAACCCCAAATAAAGTTCAGCTGTTCTAGTAGGCTTTTCCTGACATTTCCTCTCATTTTTTTTACATCACAAAAACCTGACATTTGAACAGGGGTGTGTAGACTTTTTATATCCACTTCATAAGATATAGTGGACATAGAAAAGAATCACCCGTCTTCAACCTAATCAAGCTTTATGCCTTTGTAGTGTGAAATGAAAACAAAGGGCCCTATTGCCATGATATATGGTGCGCTATTGCCCCACACTTTGAACCTTGCGCCAGTGCTTTAGTTTCTGTTAGCACATTGTCTGGTTTTCCACTGTGTGCCCTTGCCACCTAATTAGGAACTGACTGTGTGCATGGTTTGCACTGGTAGGAAGAGACTAATTTAATGTGGGTGAAGCTCGCACAAAGTTTGATGCACTGGTATTAAAGTGCATTCTCTGTTAGTGCACTTTTAATCTTGAAAAAGCTGGTCTGAAGTCAGCAGCACATTATCACCTGCTATTTCAGAAGTGCATTCAAAACATATGCCTGTTCAAACACCAGGGCTGGAATTTCTGTCTGTTATTTTGATGGACTGATTTTGTAAAAATCTGTTATAATCCCTTACGGGAAACAGCTGTTCTGGCCGGAGAGCCTGTCTCCTGAGATCTGCACACACCGGACCGTGGAATGTCGGCTTTTGTAGAATAGAATCAGCTTTATTGTCATTTTACAATTGTGCAGTACAACAAAATTGTGGTGCTCCACCAGGCTACTACGCAATTAAATATGAGAGAAGGATTAGATGAAACATAGTTACAGAACACACGATTAAACAGACGACTGGAATAAAAATAGCCCAGGATTATGGAAATATACACAGGTATGGTAGTGGCTATGCAGGTGGAACTATGTACATAAGAGTGCAGAACACACAATTGAACACACAATTGAGTAAAATGGCCCAAAGATTATGAAAAATATACATAGTAGTGTTTTCACGGATGGGTCAATATACATGAAAGTGCAGAGTGCAAAGACAGGTGTGTTATTGTGATAATTAAAAGGTCCTCAGTTCTGTGCATGTGAGCGTTCAGAGGGAGTGGGGTGGGGCTTCTGACTGTCTGCAGTTCGGATGGCCCAGGGGAAGAAACTGTTTGGAGGTGTGGGACCTGATTGATCTGAACCGTCGTCCAGAGGGAAGCAGGTCAAACAGGTGGTGGGCGGGATGTGAGGGGTCTTCTGTGATGGCCTTGATCTTTCTGAGACAGGAGGATCTGGAGATGTCTTCCAGAGAGGGCAGAGGGCCGCCAATCATTTTTTGGGCGGTGTTGATGACCTTCTGCACAGCCTTCCGGTTCTCAGCCGTGGAGCCAGCAAACAACACATCCAGACAGCAGGTGAGCATGCTCTCCGCTGTGCAGAGATAGAAGGCCAGCATCAGCTTCTGGTCCAGGTTGCTCTTTCTCAGGACACGAAGGAAGTGCAGCTGCTGCTGGGCTTTCTTCACCAGGGCCTTGGTGTTGACAGTCCAGGAGAGGTCAGAGGAGATGTGAGTGCCCAGGAACCTGAACGCAGGGACATTTTCCATGCGGTCGCTATTTATGAGGAGGGGGTGGTTGGTCCTGTCTGTTCTTCCTGAAGTCCAGTATGAGTTCTTTGGTTTTTTTGGACGTTCAGTTCCAGGTTGTTTGCTTGGCACCACAGCAGCAGGTTCTCCACCTCCGCCCTGTATACCTTCTCATCGTCATTGGTGATGAGCCCAACCAAGGTGGTGTCGTCCGCATACTTCACAATGACGGTGGTTGGGTGGGTTGGAATACAGTCAAAGGTGTACAGGGAGTACAGTAGAGGGCTTAGCACGCAGTCCTGGGGGGAGCCAGTGCTAAGAGACAGTGTGGAGGAGTGGTTGGGGTCAAGTCTGACGGTTTGTGAGCGGTTGGTGAGAAAGTTTTTTATCCAGGAGCAGGTTGGGGGGGGGGGATCTGGATAAGGTGCAGTTTGTTGATGTCTGGGATGATGGTGTTGAAAGCTGAGCTGCAGTCCACAAAGAGCATCCTCAAGTAGCTCCTTGGGTACTCCAGGTGGCTCAGTGCTCTGTGGAGAGTGGTGGCGATGGCGTCTTCTGTAGACCAGTTTTCCCTGTAGGCGAACTGATGGAGGTCGAAGGAGGAGAGAAGACAGTCCCTGATGTGCTGGGACACCAGTCACTCAAAAATCCATCCATCCATCCATCCATCCATCTTCTTCGGCTTAATCCTTTTTGGGTCGCGGGGGGGGGCTGGAGCCTATCCCAGCATCTTTGGCCAAGAGACAGGGTACACCCTGGACAGATCGCCAGTCCATCGCAGGGCCAACACAGAGAGACAGACAACTATTCGCTCTCACAGTCATACCTAAGGACAATTTAGAATCCCCAGTTTAATGCCAATTAACCTAACTTGCATGTTTTTGGCATGTGGGAGGAAACCTGAGAAATCCTGGAGTAAACCCACGCAGACACGGGGAGAACATGCAAACTCCATCATTATATAATTTATGACTGTTCCATTATTTCTCTCATCATTCACTGACATTATCGCTCTATAAATTCAAGAAATCTCTGTTTACGTGTGTGTGTCTATCTGTCTGTGTGTCAACAATCATAGGACATCATAGGACGGCCTATCATGTGCCTATGATGTCAGCATCATAGGACCGCCTATGATGCTCCTATGATGTCCCTATGCCTTGACGTCTTTATGATGTCATATAGATCATCAGGACTCACGATGCCGTCATATAGACAAAAGGACACAGCACTTTAAAGCACACCCATTCGAAGCAGTAAAATTCAAGAAATCTCTGTCAGTTTCGGTGTAAATCTGGAAATCTTACTCATCACCCGATTAACAATAGGACACACAACTTTAAACCACACCCATTTGAAGCAGTATATCATGTCTGTGTGTCACGATCAGAGCACATCATAGGATGGCCTATGATGTCCTATGATAATCTGTGATATCAGGCAACATAGGACTCGTGATGCTGTCATATACACAATAGGACTGGCTGTGGGCTATATTAATCATATATTCCATAACCTACATATGTTGAAGCATGTGGAAATGTTTGGTAATTACATATGTAAAGCAACTTCACACCTCTGAAAGGACAAAGGCTCTCAACCGCCAAGTGAAGAACAAAGACGTTCCCAGACACTGCGGTGGAGACCGGAGGAGCCACCCTCACCCCCTGGGCGAGGAGAGGATATACCAAGACACTGGGGGGATTAAGATAATGAGGGATGTCCGCCTTTGTTATGCATGTCTTTTGTTATGTGCAAGTATAAAGTCAGTGAGCCGGAGATATTCGCTCTCTTTTCCTTCTGCTACCTCTGCACTGAATGAGACTTGTTAGGAGAGCTGATAAATAAACTTTGGTTTATATATCAAATCGCCTCATCATTTCAAGCTCTACTACACTGGTGACCCCTGACGCGAGTATGGTCCTGAGGCATACCCCCGCAATCGACTCATCCGTGGTGACCCAGGCAGACGCCAGCGACCACGCAGACGGGGGAACAGATGGACGACTGTCCCCCCCGGCAGAAGGGATTGAGAGGGCTCAACCGAGCACCAGCACCGCTGTGAGAGTCGAAGCAAGGCACTCTCACCCTGCGGACACAGCAGTGATGGTATACACGAATGCCGTCGCTGTCAAGCTGCCAGACTTCTGGCAAGAAGACCCCGCCTCGTGGCTTCAGCAAGCTGAAGCCCAGTTTGCACTGGCGGGCATCACGGCTGACGACACCAAATTCTACCATATCGTCTCCAAACTCGACGCCGCCACTTCGAAGTGTGTGCGGAGCATGATCCGGCGGCCGCCAGCCCAAGACAAATATGAGACGCTTAAAGCAACCATCGTGGCGAATTACGTCCCCTCAGCTGAAGAGAGAGCCGAGAAGATCCTGGCGGTCTACGGCCACAGAGGGTGCAAACCTAAAGCCCTCATGGAGGATTTGCTACAGCTTAAAGAAGAGGACAATGACAACTTCCTCTTCCAATTCATATTCCTCAGCATGCTGCCGCCACACATGAGAGGGACGCTCGCCAACATGAGATGCAACAACCACCAAGACTTCCGTGTGCTGGCCAATGAAGCTCATCGGCTCGTCAACGCCTGCAAGGAGCTGACACCCACAGCAGCATCCGCAGACCTCAACGCTGATGCCCGGAACCACGAAGAGCCACAACCCACTGAGCAGATCCAGCCCGCAGTGACAGCGACACGGCCAAAACGTAACAGACAGAGCAACGTCTGTTATTATCACCACCGTTTCGCCGAGAAGGCCCGCAAATGCGTTCCCCCCTGCAAATTTACGGTTTCGGGAAAACGCCAAAGCCGAGAGCCGTTAACGGCAGCGGTTCTCGGCGAGAAGAATAAGCTGTTGTATGTGACTGATGGACACACCGGCAAGCAGTTCCTCATCGACACAGGAGCTCAGCTGAGTTTCGTCACGCCCTCCCACACAGATCGAGCCATGGGCACCCGGGGCAACGGAGCGGTGGCAGCCAACGGCTCTAACATCGACACTTTCGGCGAAAAGAGCCTGCACCTCCACATCCACGGCCGCAACTACAGATGGACATTTGTTGTAGCAGTGGTGAGCTTTAACTTGTTAGGCACAGATTTTTTGTGTGCACATGGGTTATTAGTGGATCTAGCAAATAGGCGCTTGGTTAATGCACTGTCCTTTGCTTCTATTCCATGCTCAGCTCGAGTTTCTCCACCACCTGTGCAGGCTAACGTCACCACGGCAGGAGGAAAGTTTGAGCAACTCCTCACCCAATTTCCAGCACTCACAATTCCCAAATTCTCAGCCACTGTGGCTAAACACGGGGTTGAACACTTTATTCCCACAACGGGCCCACTCGTATTTGCCAAAGCTCGCCGCTTAGACGCGGCCAAGCTCAACATAGCACGGGACGAGTTTACGACCCTTGAAAAATTGGGCATTGTTAGACGCTCGAAGAGCCCTTGGGCCTCACCACTTCACATGGTTCCGAAATCCAACGGTTCTTGGAGACCGTGCGGAGATTACCGCAGATTAAACAATGCTACAGCGCATGACCGCTACCCAATTCCTCACATTCAAGATTTTTCACTACATCTGGCGGGTGCGCGCATTTTTTCAAAAATAGACTTAGTCCGCGGTTATCATCAAGTCCCAGTCCGAGCGGAGGACATTCCTAAAACAGCTGTAATAACCCCTTTCGGCCTTTTTGAATTTCTGCGAATGCCTTTCGGCCTCAAAGGCGCTGCTCAAACTTTTCAACGAATGATGGACGCGGTCTTACGTGACCTTCCTTTTGTCTTCGTCTACCTCGACGACATGCTGGTAGCCAGCTCGTCTGAGGAAGAACACGAGCAGCACCTCACTACGGTTCTTCAGAGACTAGAAGAGCACGGGTTAATAATCAGTCCAGCCAAATGCAAATCCGGCGTGTCACAAATTGATTTTTTAGGACACAAAGTCTCTCCGAAGGGGGCAGTTCCACTTCCAGACAAAGTTCACGCGATAAAAAGTTTCCCACGGCCACAGACGGTCAAATCGCTACAAGAATTTTTAGGAATGGTTAATTTTTACAACCGTTTCCTCCCCCACGCAGTTCAGCTCATGCAGCCCCTATATGACGCGCTCAGAAAAAAGAAAGCTTCCAACGCGGTCGAATGGATCCCAAAGCGCGAACACGCCTTCGCGGAAGTAAAGAGCGCTCTAGCTAACGCCACATTGTTAGTTCACCCAGATCCCTCGGCCCGCATCGCGCTAACCACAGACGCTTCGGACCTGGCTATAGGGGCAGTTGTAGAACAACATGTCAGCGGGATCTGGCAACCTTTAGCATTCTTTAGCAAATCGCTAAACCAAACTGAGCGTAAATACAGCACTTTTGACAGGGAGCTGCTAGCGCTTCATTTATCCATCCGCCACTTCCAGTTCTGGTTAGAAGGGCGGAGTTTCACGGCTTTTGTAGACCATAAACCGCTCACCTTTGCTATGGCTAAAATTTCAGAGCCATGGTCAGGCAGGCAACAAAGACAGCTGGCTGCAATTTCAGAGTTCACCACAGACATTCGACACGTGGCAGGCAAACTTAACGTGGTAGCAGACTGCCTCTCTCGCGCTGTGACACCACCAGAGCGTGAGGAGACAGATTATACTGCCTCAGCAGCAGAACTCTTCACTAACGCAGACACATACGCAGCACCTATCCATGCAGGGATAGATTATGCAGCCATGGCAGAGGAACAAAGCAGTGACGCGGACGTGCGCGCACTCCTGTCTGGACCAACAGGGTTAAGGCTGGAGAAAAAGGGTTTACGCGACGGCGTGCCCCCCCTAATATGCGATGTTTCAACCGGCCGACCTCGCCCGTTAGTACCAGCTACATGGTGCCGCCGTATTTTCGACGCAATTCACTCCCTCGCGCATCCAGGTGTGCGCGCCTCGGTTAAAATGGTCGCCGAAAAGTTTGTGTGGCCAGGCCTGCGCAAAAATGTAAAAGAATGGGCAAAAACTTGCATTTCTTGTCAGCGCGCCAAAATACACAGACACACAAAAGCCCCTCTGGAGCCTTTTCCAATCCCTGCTAGAAGGTTCGACCACGTTCATGTCGACCTCGTGGGGCCACTACCTTCCTCCCAAGGTTTCACACACCTGTTAACAATGATAGACCGCACCACACGCTGGCCAGAGGCAGTCCCTCTAGCGGCAACCACAGCGGAGGAAGTCGCTCACGTCTTTTTGACAAACTGGGTAGCACGTTTCGGTGTCCCATCGGACATCACGTCCGATAAGGGGCCTCAATTTGTCTCAGAGCTTTGGTCAGCCATGTCCAGCAGCTTAGGGGCAACAATTCACCGCACCACCGCTTATCACCCTCAGGCTAATGGGTTATGCGAGCGTTTTCACAGGTCTTTAAAGGCTGCCCTCAGAGCCTCACTAACGGATACAAATTGGGTAAATAAACTTCCCTGGGTTTTATTGGGGTTGCGTGCTGCGCCTAAAGAGGATCTAGATGCCTCTCCGGCAGAATTAGTTTTGGCACAACCTCTCAGGCTCCCAGGTGAATTTTTACCAGAGAACCCAGAGCCAGGGCATCTTCCAGTCCCAAGGTTTTTAGGCAGCAACGGACCGGACTCTCTCCCCGGTCCAGCTCATCACTCCTTTCCACGGGTTTTTGTCCCTCAAGCTTTAAAAAACGCTGAGTTTGTTTTTGTTAGGCATGAAGCTTTAAAACCAACTTTCCGCCCAGCATACGATGGGCCATTCAGAGTGCTGGAACATGGTGATAAACACTTTGTGCTTGATTTTGGGGATAGAAAAGAAACAGTCAGCATTGACAGACTTAAACCTGCCTTCTTGTTGAAAGACGAGCCTGCACAGTTGGCGAGAGCACCTCGGTGGGGTAGACCCCCCAAGAGAAAAGACTCAGCCCCCCTGCAGGGAACAATTAACCACTCTCCTTCCCACGCTGCAGATTCCTCACAAGAAGGTCCCAACAGGACGCCTAAACGAACCCACAGCAGTTTTGGGAGAAGATTAAAACCCAGACAGCACAGGGACTGATGCAAACTACTCCACAATTGTTCACTAATTGTGCTGCAACAGTTTAGGACTGACTTATGATTTTACTATGCTGTTATGATTACCACTGAACTCTCTTAGGGGCATGGCTGCTGGAAAGTTTCTTCTGTGGCAAGAGATGTAACACTTAGTATGTCATAGTAATTATCTTAGACTGTAAACCTTTCTATTGTCCTTTCTTAGTCGTTTGGGGGGGGGGGGTTGTGGGCTATATTAATCATATATTCCATAACCTACATATGTTGAAGCATGTGGAAATGTTTGGTAATTACATATGTAAAGCAACTTCACACCTCTGAAAGGACAAAGGCTCTCAACCACCAAGTGAAGAACAAAGACGTTCCCAGACACTGCGGTGGAGACCGGAGGAGCCACCCTCACCCCCTGGGCGAGGAGAGGAAATACCAAGACAATGGGGGGATTAAGATAATGAGGGATGTCAGCTTTTGTTATGCATGTCTTTTGTTATGTGCAAGTATAAAGTCAGTGAGCCGGAGATATTCGCTCTCTTTTCCTTCTGCTACCTCTGCACTGAATGAGACTTGTTAGGAGAGCTGATAAATAAACTTTGGTTTATATATCAAATCGCCTCATCATTTCAAGCTCTACTACACTGGCTACCTATGATGTAGGCATGAGGTCCTATGATGCCTGCCTTGATGCCTTTATGATGTCATATAGACCATCACTCACGATGCCTGCCTTCATGTCTTTATGATGTCATATACACCATCAATCATCGAAGAAGAGATACTCATCACCCGATTACCAATAGGACACGGCACTTTGAAACCGAATGGGAGTTGCCAGAAACAGGAAAGAAGAGATACTCATCACCCGATTAAGAATAGGACACACTAATTTAAACCAGGATCAAATGCAGGCATCATAGGACTTGCTATGCCATTACCAAAGATCATAGGACATGGGACAGCTTCCAAGATCAAACGCAGGCAGGACTCACAATCATATGACTCCCTATGACATCAACAGAGATCATAGGACTCACTATGACACCATCAAAAGTCAAAGGCAGGCACCACTGAATGAGTGCTGACGTGCTTGCTTACACCTGCTTTCTACGGGCATGCAGAAATACTTGCTTATACTTGGTTTCTATGGCCATGCACGGGTATGCACAGCCATGCACGGTTATGTACTAATTTTCACAGAATGATTCAATATGAAAGTATCCCAACAGGTTTTTTTTTTTTAGATAAGAAAGAGAGAGAGAGAGGGAAAAAAGCTCTTTTTTTTTTTTGATTTTCATTTTGTATACTTTATTGATCCCCAGAGGGGAAATTGAGGGCATCCACCTGGATGGATGAAGCAGCCACGGTACGGCGCTATCCCTTTACCATTCACACACATTTTAAACTCTTTGCTGTGGCTAGTCCTTAATAAATGCATTTTCAGTTTGTGAACGAGCATGCATTGTCCTCGGCACAAAACTGATTTTTCCTGGCATTTAAATGCTGACATTTTAGTATTATTCCTTGGATGTTGCATCCCTGTTTGTTAAAGGGAATGAGAGCAAAGACAGTGATTGGTTTATTTCACATCACGCCCAAAACACACCTCTGAATAATTAAGAGCATTAGGACAACCTCTGTGAACTTTGCGCCTGGTGTAAAATTCATTTTTGCACTGCTAAAATAGTGAATTGGATTTGGACATGCCGATAAATGCCCTCTGTGCCTTTTAATTCAGACCAAATGTCTACATTTTTGTCTGCCTGTCTCTGAAGTTGTGTCTATATCAAGAATATATGACTCCCATTTTGGTTTCTTCTTTCAGATTTTCTACTTGCCGCTGGCTCTGGCTGTGCCTCCATCTGTCTTTGCTGTTCACATCCAGTTAAACCTGCTCTACCAATTTTGGATTCACACAGAGGTAAAACACCATACACTAGTGATTCTTGAATTTCTGATTCTTAAATTTGATTATTTTAAAACAAAGCCATAATCTTAATCCTGGCTGTTATTACAAGGAAGCAGTGTTTTCTATTTAAAGCTGGCTTAATGTCACTTATATTTGTTTAAAGGGGACATTTTTCAGTGCTTTTCGGCATCTGTATGGGTATCTAGGGTGGCTACCCATTGAAAAAAAAACTCTGGAAAAAACACAACCCTGCTACTTTGTAATCACCCTTTGTCTCAGTACTTCTCTCTAAACAAACGGTTTTGATATTGCTCTGGTTGTGATGTGAGAACCGGAGCTCACTTAAATGATTCCACCCATTTTAACGACGGTGGGAGGATCCCTGTGAACGTCCAAACCCACACTGACAGTGCTACTATGGCTGCTAGCCTGCGTTAGCTTGACAGTCACTTTTTTTAGTTACAGTATATTGCTATTTTCTTTAAATTTCCTTAGGAGTGGATGTGTAGATTTAGATGCTGTAATGGTCATATTTCACCTTTTCAACCTTTGCATACGGCTCGTTACCATAAACTATAAATGTTCAAGTTAACCACTGGCCACCAAAACTATGTCTAAGAGACTGGGGGTGGGGGGGGGGTAGAAAAAAAAACACTCTAGTAATAGACTGTAATTTCTGTTGTCATTTTTAATGTATGACATGAACAACAAAACCAACAGCGGCACTAATTTTAGGATGCGGCTGTGGCCAAACGATCTGGTTTACACATGTAGAGGGAAACAGTGTTGTTCTTGTCTGCGCTCCACTGGAGGGATGTTTAAACAACTGTCCCGTTCTTCTGGATGTAGTTTTCATTTAAGCAAAGCACACATTTTCTTGTGGACTGAAGGGAGAACAGATTTAAACGTTGGTTGTTGTGATAGGCCAAGGTTAGTGTGACGCCGACATCCATGTCGTCACTGTGAACCTAATATGTCAGAAATGCTTTGGGAGGATTTAAGCCCATCCGACACAAATTTGGATTCAAGGACGAACTCAAGGAATTTGTTGATCTCTGTTCCAAGGGGTTTTTAGGCCACAATTCAAGCGTTCACGCACAAATAATATGCTGACCAAATGTCTGAACTTGACTGGTTTGGAGAGTCTTACCATATGAAGGCTTATTCTTATTATATAATATAAAGCTCAAGTATAATCAATCATCGTTGTGTCTACATGGTTGCTAGGCAAAGTCACTATTAAAGTCTGTAAAGTCATCTTTCTTCTTGTGCCAAAACTAATCTGATTGTAACTCGGCCTGCTGTAGACTCGGTATTGCACTGGAACCTGTATTCAATAAAAAATAATGAGATTTTATGAAATATTCCAAACAGAAGCATGACCACTCCGTCTGCCTTTAAAGTGACTGAGTATCACTTTTACAATCCCCACCATCGTTAGAGGGAATGACTGGATTTGGAGCGCCTTCCTTCTTTTAGTGCACTATTAGTGAAAACAGTCGTAATAGTCACAATTTTCTGAAGGGATGTAATTTATGCCTCCTTTATAGGTCTTTTTTTGATGTCTTGTAATTTACTGGCACACCATTCGTTGCAGCGTCAGACCTGGAGTGAAGTGGTGGAGACCCCCTTTCATTCAAGATAAAACTCTCACGCTCGCCTGCCAGACGCAGCCGTTACATGGAAATAATGAATCGCTGAGAAACTCCATCCAGCCGTGCACATTTCTCCGTCTGTCACACTGATGTGAGCCATCGAGATTTTGGAGAGAAACATGAACCGTCGAGTGCTCAGTGTGACTCTTAATCTGTATCCACTTAGTGAGGGATCGGTTAGTGCCTTCCAGCAAAATATTTATTTATACAAATGGACTTATAATACATTCAGCTGCATGAGTGTTAAATCCCCATTATGATGTGCTCTGTGAGTGTGTCTTTAACCCCTTTAACCATTATCAGCAGGCTCCCTTCTGCTCTGCATGCTTTTTCTCATTCAGTTTCCTCTGGTATGCTACCATATATTGTGCTTTTAGGGAAGAGATCATCACACCTGAAGGATGTTCATTTAGCTATTCATTCAAGTCTAATTATGCAAATTGCTCTTGCTACAGATCTTAACACACTGTTGCACCTGGCTAATTGACAGAAAACATGGTCCCAACAAGAGAGCTGTTTGTTCAAAAAATGGAAAGGATTATAAAAGTCCTTCAAGAAGGTAATTCAAAAAGTGTGTAGCAAAAGACGTTGGCTGATCCCAGTCACCTCTGTCTAAAATTTGGAACAAAAACAAATAAAATGGGAGGCTTGTAAAAATGCAAACATACATGTCAGTTGAAATAATGGAAAGGA
Source organism: Pholidichthys leucotaenia (assembly GCA_020510985.1). Lineage (NCBI taxonomy): Eukaryota > Metazoa > Chordata > Actinopteri > Cichliformes > Pholidichthyidae > Pholidichthys > Pholidichthys leucotaenia. The sequence continues at coordinate 67,481,898 of CM035849.1, read as the reverse complement.
TTATAAAACTCCTTCAAAAATGGTGTGCAGCAAAAGACGTTGGTTGTTTCCAGCCACCTGTGTCTACAATTTGGAGCACGAACAAAAGAAATGGGAGGCTTGTAAAAAGACAAATTTACACATCAGTTGGGAAGAGATTATAAAATTCCTTCAAGAAGGTCATTCAAAAACAGTGAGTAGCAAAAGTCATTGGTTGTTCCCAGTCACCTGTGTCTAAAATTTGGAAACCGAACAAATAAAATGGGAGGCTTGCAAAAAGACAAACATACATGTCAGTTGAAATAAATGGAAAGGATTATAAAACTCCTTCAATCATTTCAGACCAAAAATATAATAAAATATTAAAATTATTATGCCATTTTTATAGTTTGCCATGTGACTCACACTAGCATTTTGATTGGACAGTCATAGAATTAGGTACTTCTTTGTCAAACATAATATACTTTTCTATTTCTTGCACTACATTGTAGTGATTTCAACGATGACCATACACCAGTATAAAGGATTTGAGTGCTTTTTTTTTTGGATTCTTTTAGTATCAAATAATGCTTAGGCCAGTGCAGATTATAGAACTGGTGCCAGCATTTTTTTTTCCAAAGTGTGTACTTCTTACAGTCAGGTCTTCAATTTGGAACAAGTACAAACAAAATGGGAAGCTTGTTAAAAGGGAAACATGCAGGTTGACCAAGGAAGATATCAGAGCACCAGGACAGAAACTCAAAGCAATATGCCTTTGAAAATGGAAAATGCACAACAGGAGAAATGTAGGAGTTAAGGTCTGGGACTGAACTGTAAGAAGTCAACTGAAGGAAATGGGATTTACCTACAGAAAAACCAAACATAAACCATCATTAACACCGAAACGGATGAAAACAAGGTTGCAGTGGGCTAAAACCAAGCTGTCATGGACTGTGGATGATTGGATGAAAGTGATATTCAGAAATGATTCACAATGATGTTGGCAGCTTTGCTCCTGGCATTTTCACTGAAACATATAAAGTCGACTGCTTGAATAAAACAAGAAAATCTCATACCACACTCCAAGCATGAAGCTTATTCTTACTGAATAATTTCCTGCTTCCAGGTGATCGCAGAGCATTTAGATTGATTGCAAATTGCTAACCTTCAAACTTTCTCTTACAGTTTGTCCGACATGTGAATAAAATGGGAATTAAATCATGAAAGTTGCTTCTTTTTTTTGGGGGGGGGTAGTTTTTTAATGTTTTTTTCATGAATTTCAAGGGTAAATCACAGCTCCTCTTTTAAAATTAAATTAAATCACCCTTTATTGTCATTCAACCAATCATGTACAGTAGAACGAAACTGTGCTTTATCCTATCTACAGTGTAAATCACACGCACCCCATAGTAGAATCAGAGGGCCGCTGCCATGCAAGGCGCCGCCACAGATTTCCCTCCTCCAGTCCATTATTGCCGAGCACCAAGCTGGACTGCAGGAAGTTCCGCTTTTATATGGTCTTCGGCATGACCCGGCTGGGATTTGAACCCGTGCCTCCCGGGTGTGTGGCAGATGCTCTACCAACTGAGCCACCACTCCGGTAAAATGTCATACAATGTGAATTCTTTGCGCTGCGGGCTACATAAGAGAGAATAAGTGGAAATCACAGAGATGGCCATGTATCTTAAGTTTGATAAGCTGAGATCAATTATTTCCTCAACAGAAATGGCTGAGTAAATGAACTGATTGTTGTACTTTTTTTGCTAAAATGAATATTCCTTTATCAGTAAAATGTGCCACTTGTTCTGTTCTCGAGAACATTGAATTTGTTCTCCAATCTGGACACCCTCATACAGTTTCTCAGAATTTCTTAAGTTTAATATTAGGATAAATATTCAGCATTTTTAAAAGTGTAGTACCAGAGAAAACAAAAAAAAAGACCATTGTTTTGTGTATTGATAGCAAACATTACAGTAAATAAAATGCATCATGCAATTAAAATTTAGGCTTGGTGTAAAGTATTAATACAGGGCACTTTATGTTTTTGTTTTAGCTCATCAGTGACCTTGGACCTTTGGAGTGGATCCTCAACACTCCAAAGCATCACAGAGTTCATCACGGTGAGATAAGTCTAATTTGACAAAAGGAAATGTCACTCTAACATCATGCTGTCTATATGGATGATTATTATAATCATTGTCAGTTTTGTTCAACCATCTTTATTCAGACCAGGTGTAGTGAAAATGTTTTTGAGATAATGAATAAAATTCAAATTCACGCTGTAACCTCAATAGGGAGAAATCTTTACTGCATTGACAAGAACTATGGTGGAATACTCATCATTTGGGACAGATTGTTCGGTAAGCAAAATAGATTTTCTTTTATTTTGTATTGTTGGCCCTCTGGCTTCCATATGACTGTCTCGTTGTAATTACAGGGGGAAAAAAATTATTGAAAAACTTTATATGTGCCTAGAATTTCATAGCTGTGAGTATTTTTGTTGTTTTGTCTTTGTTATACAGTCAAAGGATAAGTAACAGGTTAAAGGAAGCACACTTTTCCTGTATTTACTCACTGGTACGAAACTTAAATTTAAATGGAAATAAATCAGTAATGCAAGGAATAATTTCAGAGAAGTTTGGAAGAAGAGGTTCGAAGACTGGAGCTGAATGATAGGTCATAGTTGCCAAAATGGATCACTCATTCTGGAATAATTCACATATAACTTCACATGTAAATTATCAGTAAAAAGACAATTTTTGCACCTTTTCTTATGGGAAAAGTTCAAAGCATAATAAAAACATAAAAATTAAACCTAAGTGATTTTATTACAGATTTAACTGTATTATACGTATATCTATATTAACATTGAAGATTTACAAAAGAGAAGAAGCAATTTTATGAGAAAAAAGTATAAATTTGCTAAATTACAGGAAAAAGGTCACACAATTATGAGGGGAAAAAAGGCTGCAAATTTACAAGAAAAAAAAAAGTTAAAGGTAATTTGAACATTGAGGATGAACTTGTAGCTTGGGGGCCCCCTAGTGGCTAAGGGGTGTAATCAATAATAAAGTTCCAGTGTGCCAAAGATGAAGCCTGCTGTCTCTGACTGCCTTGTTCTTTCATGTTCCCCTCAGGTACCTTTACTCCCGAGGCAGAGAAAGTGGTGTACGGCCTGGTTTTCCCCATCAATACCTTTGAAATCCTCTCGGTGCAGGTTGGTCTTGTCTCTCATCGTTGGTGTGGCTGCCGTCGGGCGGCCGTCACCTCCATCTGAGCGTAAACACCTCCAGCAGATGAGGTGTGATTTCACGTTTCCTCCGCTGGCTCGCCGCTCATTTTGTAACCATAACATTATTACTCCACTGTAAACCAACTGCCCGGCTGAGGTGAAAGAGGCCAATAAAATGAAACGCCAGGTGGATGTTGTGTTTATTTTTGCTGCCTTCACCGTTTGGCAGAGCGCAGCGTGATCGATGTCCCGCCCAATGAAATCAGAAGCATTCCTGCTCGGGATTAATTGTCACTGCTTATTGCTGCGTTTGCATTCATCAGTTAATTCCTTGATTGCATGGGTGGATATTTCGTTTCACTGTTGGGGGTGGGGGGTGGGGGGTGGGGGGTTGAGGCAATGAACAGAGCATTCTGTGAAGAGTTGTGGTGAGGCCCGTTTTTAGCTTTTGGAGGCCGCTGTCTTTGTAAAGAAGAAAAGTTTGAATCCTTTAAAATAAAAAAGAAAAACTGCAAATTTTATTTTAAAAATGCAAATTTATGAAAAAAGCTGCACATTTACAAGAAAAAAAAATTACATTTATGAGGCAAAAAAAGAAAATTTACAAGAAGAAAAGTCACAAATTTTAAAGAAAAACACTGAAAATTTAAAATTTACAAAAAAAAGTTACAAATCAAGTAAAAGTCATGAAAAAAACCCTGAAAATTTACAAAAAAAAGGTCACAAATTCATGAGAGAAAAATTGAAAAAAACAGCAAATTTAAAAGGAAAAAAAATCAAATTTGTGAAAAAATTTGTAAACTTTTGAGAAAAAAAGTTCTAAATTTTTGAGAAAAAAATCAGAAAATTTACAATAAAAGTCACAAGTTTACGAAGAAACAAGTTGAAACTTTATAAGAAGAAAGACGCAAATTTACGAGAAAAAAGCTAATTTATGAGAAAAAGATGTAAATTTGCAAGAAAAGGAAAGTAGCAAATTTATATGAAAAGAGTTGCAAATTTATGAGGAAAAAGTTGCAAATTTACAAGAAAAAGTACTAAATTTGTGAGAAAAAGGTTGCAAATTTATGAGAAAAACTATAATTTGAGAGAAAAAAACCCCGCAAATTTACAAGAAAGTCCTAAATTTATGAGTCAAAAAGTTGCAAAATCATGAGAAAAAAGCAAATTTATGAGGAAAAACTATAGTGAATTTATGAGGAAAAAACGTTGCAAATTTACATGAAGAAATTGCAAATTTACAAGAAAAAAGTTATAAATTTATGTGAGAGCAGCTGAAAATTTACAAGAAAACTGTCACAAAATTACAGGGAAAGCAAAGTTACAAATTTAAAAGAAAGAACTTCCAAATTCACAAGAAAAATGTTTCCATGTATGCACAGCATTGGTGCTTCAAATACATTTCATTCAATGCTGTGTAATGTGATATAGAAGCGTTTATGATGATACAGGGGGAGACGGGTCCCTTTTTTTCAGGTCCCCCCCCGTGCCCACCTTGATTTACGCCCATGCTTGATTATACACCGATGTCTGACTTGTGTTTTTCTTTTCTGTGCTTCCTTCCAGTTCCACTACTATTTCTACTTGTGGAGAAAGTCCAAGTTCTACAAAACAATCAGCAACAAATTCTTAACCTTCCTCAACGGCCCCAGCTGGAAACCCGGCAAAGCTCGTCTGGGCGACCACTCCGCCAACCCCAAGGTTCGCTTCGGCGCTAAAGAGAGAGGCCGCCCTCAGGCTTCATTACCCTCCATTTTGACACACGCAAAAATACACTGGCCTAAATGACTCCGAGCATTCCTGATTGAAGCGTTCATATATTTTTAAAAGTTTTACAAGAGACTGCCACATCAAATAAAAGCTACAGAGCCTTTGTAGAGGCAACACAATAAGTTCAATTTCAGGGTCTTTAAACAGTCTGCAGGGATAAAACCGTGTGCAGTGGAGTGTGAACGTGCATGTGCGTGCGTGCAGGGAGAAATACGGGCGGCAGCGGTGGTTAGCTTTGAAATAACGCTGAGAGTGTTGCATATTTAGTTCCCTCACGCTTCACACTCAGAAAAAGGAGGAGGAACAAATCCCTTTTGACTTTGTAATGAATGTGGTTCTTCTAAATGCAGCAGGGCAAGTTTTAAAGAGCTGAAGTGTTATGAAAGGCAGTGTCGTCTGGCTATAAAGCGGAGTACGCAACTGCAGTCGCTTGGGCTCAACAAAGCTACAAGTTTACCCCCAGTTTTTTGGGGAGGGAGAATTGAAATTAGCTCAACTGTTTTTCTCATAAATTTGCAGTTTTTTTCTGATAAATTTGCAACCTGTTCACTCATAAATGTGCATTTTTGTGTCGTAAATTTGCAACTTTTTCTCACACATTTGCAAAATTTTATTCTCATCAATTTGCTACTTTTTCTTTTAAATTTGTGATTTTTTTTCTTGTAAATTTTACATTTTTTCACCTAAACTTTACACCTAAATTTTCATCTTTTTTAAGCAAATTACCAAATTTCTTCTCATAAGTTTGCAATATTTTTCTCTCATAAATTTGTAAGTTTTTTTCCCACATCATTTTGCAACTTTCATCATTCCACTTTCATTTTTGCAACTATTTATCAATATGCTACTTTTTTCTCCTGAACTTTTTTCTCATACATTTGCTACATTTTTCTTGTAAATTTGCTAATTTTTCCATGCAAATTAGTGACTTTTTATAAAAGTAATTTTGCAACATTTTTTTCTCCTAAACTTGGAATTTTATTCTCATAAATTAGCATCTTTTTTCTTGCAAAATTTTTGGGTTTTTTTTTTCATAAATTTGTAACATTTTTCTGATAAATTTGCAACTCTTTTTTTCTTGAAAATTTGTAACGTTTTTCCGATAAATTTGCAACTTTTTCTCATAAATCTGTGGCATTTTTTCTTGTAAATTTGCAACTCTTTTGAATAAATTAGCAAATTTTTCTTGTAAATTTGCAAATTTTTCTCAATTTTTTTTTCAGATTTGTGACTGTCTTGTAAATTTGTATCATTTTTTCCTCCTAGTTTTGCAACATTTTTCTGATAAATTTACAGCTTTTTGTCTCATAATTTTGCAACTTTTTTCTCATAAACTTGCTTTTTTTAACATAAATTCTCGTTTTTTTAATCATAAATTTGTACCCTTTTTCTTGTAAGCTTGTGACTTTTTACTTGTAAATTTGCTGGTTCAATTTTAGTATATGTAATGCTTTATTTTTTTCTGCTCATGTACTATTTCACACTGTTCCCCATTTCTACAATCAGGGCCCCCAAACACAAACTTGCATAGGGTCCCCAAAAAGCTAGAAAGGGCCCTGATGAAGGGCTTTTTTGTAGGTGGCTACTTCCAGGTATGTGCTGGTTAAAAAAGCAAAGGAGAGGGCAGTAGAGGACCTGAGAATAAGCAGAGCAGAGGACTGGAATACCTACATGAGACGTGAAGGGGGAACCCACATGTGGTGGTTTTATTTCCTCAGAATCCTGGGAACCCCCCCCCCCCCCCCAAATGAGACACGGAGATTGGCTTTTTTTTTTCCCGTTTTATTCCCATAAAACCCTCAGGCCTAATCACTTATAGTTTTGGACACAAAAGCAGACACAAAAAACAGGTCAAATGACTCAGGGAATTCTTGCAGGAGGACTCATATATTCCCCAGAGTTTGGGGGAAACCGCTGCACCCAATAAATCGTGCAGTACGTTGTAATGGAACAAAACAAGCTCATTTTCACCAGGTTCAGACTCCTTTTAAAGAAAAAAATCACGTAACAGAAAGTTAGAAGAAGAAGAAGGGGGAGAAATGTGGGATAAATAGGAGCCTATTTTGGCAGGAACAGTATGAGCTCATGAGCGGATTTTTATTTGTCGTCATTTTTTTATTTTAAATCCCCCATCCCTGACAGACTGTGCTGGTTTCTTTTGGGTTTGTTCCCGCTTTAATCCACCCTTTGCCTTATTGTGGCATTTTCTTTTTCCTGTTTGGGTCTGTTACAGTTATAATCCTCTAATCAGATTTTACATGGATATCCCATCATAAGCCATTATGTCACTGTGGCATAATGATATAAATGGCGTTATTTTACAGCGTATGGTTTGTTTGTATGCATGTGTTTTAATCTTTGCATGGTGGTAGCTACACGTGCAGCATCTAAATATTCAGTAATTAGATTGCAGTGTCCAAACTAATCATGTAACGGCCACTATTAAAATCTCTATGCTATTGCTATCCATAATCCAGAATTAAATGCTAAATTTTCTTATGTGTTCTTGAATAACTGTGATACATGGTGGGGAAAAATGATAATTTCACATGAACAGGTTGTCATTCCTTCTTTTTGATTTGCAACCTAAATGTCATTTGAAACCAGATTTTGATGGAAAACTGACCAAGCCGACTTTATGTAGCAACTTTTTAAAATAAAGCATATCTAATATGTTATAAAATGTTCTTATAATGATTAAGTGAAGTTAACATTTGGAACATTACTGTTGAAGTGTTGAAGGTAATAGACATAACATATAAAGTGCTTTCTCAGCTATTACTAGGTAGTGTAGGACATTGTTGGAGTATAATGTATGAATAATAAACTTTACTGACTGTTCATCAAGGCAGGATTGTTGCAGTAGCAAAATGATGGTGTTCGGGGACCTAAACGCGTTTATTTTCCATGTACAGATTACTGGGAAGGAAGTGCCTCATGAAACCAGCTGGTCGCTGTCTTTACAATTTTATGTGGCCATACATTTCCTGCTGCTGCTGAAGACTTATCATGAGGTGTTTGAAAACAAGATGGTATGTATTCCTCACATTAAGAGTCATAATTGGGAAGTTTAAAGACCCCACTGACTGCACTTTTTCCACATGTTGACGGTTTCCACAGGTCTTAATAAAATGTCTGTGACATGCATTGGTCAAATTGCCACAGTGTTTAATTACTAAAGCAGCATTTTGACCTTTCTTTTGTAGCCTCCCTCAGAACAGCTTGCTACAGTGCATGTCTCTTTAAATGCACATCAGCCCCAGTTCATGCGACCCTCCTGCTTTTGTCACGCCATATTGCTTGTCAAATAAACTACTCTATCTATCTATCTAATGTTAGCTGGCTAGCACCTAACTCCGGTAGCTAACACAGCCTGAGCTAACTGACATAATATCTTAATATCTATAATATCTTAATGGATGAAATAAAGCATCACTGGTGGACAGGGGTGTGTGGTTTCAGTGGTCAATAGGATATGACCGGTTCCTGGAGTACAATAAGTACAGAAAGGAACCCTGAATGAGTGAATGGGAAACTGCTAACAGCAGTTAGCCAACTTTGGTCCCTGTCAGATTATAATTAATTATAGTAAAATAGGCTAAAATAACATCTAAGAATGACATGATTGATCAAGTGTTTGAAGATAAACAAGGATGTCTAGTGGCACTGAACAAAATTTATCGAAAACAGTGATGAAAACCAGCCGAGATCTGCTGGTTAAGCTAACGCTAGGAAGACTGACTCCAACCACCTAGCCAAGCTAATGCTAGTGGTTCATCCACCAACTGTCATGGTGAAAATACAGTATAACAGAAAAATCCCAGAATGGCATGAAATATTATCGACTGAGCATTAGTGAACCAGATGGGAACACGGATATCTAGTTGGATGACTGGAATTGAAAGAAAATAACAATAAGCACTGTTGCCGCTTGTCCACCAAACATGAGTTTTTCCCACCCTGAGTGTCTGTTTTCTGTTCATTTTCTATGTAGTCCAGCATTTAATGCGTTTAGGCGGCTAGCTAACGCTAGCAGTTTAGCCACTCATTCACAAATGTTTCTGTGCTTATTGTATTACTCCAGGGACCAGACATATTTTATCAACCACTGAAACCACACACCCCTGTCCACCAGTGATGCATTATTTTATTCATTTTGCCTTGAGGACAAATTTACACTAGTTGGCTCAGGCTCCCTACCTGAGCTAGGAGCTAGCCAGCTATGATTAGCAGTAGTGATGCAAGAGGCAGGGTGGAGTTAAATGCAGCTCTTAGGAATGTAAAGAGACCTGCGCTGAAACGACAGTATAGAGTGGCTGGAAGGACTGAGGATTTGGGTGGAGCTCCTGACCGGGTGGAGTGGGCTTGCTGAGAGTGATGATATAGAGTGAAGTACATGGCGGTGATGCACCTGTAAGCTGGTTGCCAACCGCCAGTCAAATCTAGAAGAGGAAGAAGAGCCATTTTAAGTAAGGCTGCAAAAGATGATTCACTTAAATAATGAAATGTTTGTGATACATTTTGGTCAAATTTTGTTGAATTAAGAGCTGTGGGAGCTGTCAAAATGTGTGAAAAGTGCAGTGAATGTGACCTTTAAAATATAAATATTTCTAAGTGAAGAGAAATTTAAATTTCTTTGCTGTAATCATATGACCAAAAGACAGCATTTTAGGTTAAAAGCCCAAACACACCATGCTTTTTTGAATGGGACCTTTAACTCCTTTGCTGCCTGTCAGTTTGTCAGCCATTTAGTCATACACTGATATGCTTTGGTTACTGTGATCCCTCATATGAAGTATGACAAGGTGGTCCCTTGCTCCTAATTTGAAACTTTGCCTGTGTTTTCCGTGTGTTTGTTTGCCAACATTGTTTCACCCAATTATGCAGTTTGTTGTGGCTGGTCCACGGTGCAGCGGAGGCCTCTACTTAGCCAGCAGGAAAACACCAGCCCTGCCTCACACCATGACAGGATGACGGATCGGCTTTCCCCTTTAAAACAACCTCTGTCTATTATTTTCCACTCGACGAGCCAAAAGACCCCCTTTCCTCCTCCTGCAGGAAAAAAAAAGAAAACAGGTCTTCCCAGCAGTTATCTTTGGAAGGCTTTTTTTTCCTCTCTTGGCATAGTTTTGGTTAGCCAAAAAGTGCTGTCCCGCCCTGAATCTTCAAACTCTTAAATAAAGTGCCCCCACTTCTTTTTTTTCCTGATCACTACCACCATGGGGCTCCTTCAGTTGTGGTCCCCCTTCTGTCTCCCTTACACACCTCCCCTGCAGCTCTGAAGGCTTCTCTCCCTCTTGGCGAACGAAACACCAGCTGGTGGTCCAGCAGTGAACACAAACGCCTTAATTGTCGAGCCAACCATTTCCCAACCTAAATAGCCTTCAGGATGCAGCAATCAGGACTTGGAGGGAAAATAACAAAGTGAGCACTCTGGCTCAGCGATAAATCATGTTGCTGTTATGTCCACATGCTTGCTAGCTGCTTATTTAGTTTGACAATTGAAGACGCACTGGTGGGCAATTTTTGGGATGTTGTCAGTAGGCGATTTGAGGGGGGATGCCATCCCCCTTGTGAGCAAAATGACCCCAAACCATCTCGCTTATTATTGTTCTGATAAAGAGGGCAGGAATAGCATAATAATGAATTACATTTACCACATTTACTCAAGTAGCTTTTTCACAAAATTGTGCTTTCCTGACCTGCATGTGGAGTTTGAATGATTTTATTTAGACAGCACTTTCACGAGGAAAACGTCACAAATTGGTAAAAGTATCATCCTGTGAATTTCCCCATCATGGGACTAATAAAGGTTTATCTTATCTCATCTGCTTCTTCTTCTTTTAGATTTGATTGGCAGTTGGCAACCAGCTTACAGATGCATTACCACCACTGACTTCATTCTATATCATCACACTATCTCTGGTGGAGCTGTAGTCCTTCTATCATCATTGCTGTGTCCAATCGAACCTCAACTCTGTCTTCAGACATCATCACTCTTCTTCATCTCCTTGAACTTCACTCTGTATCGCCACTTCACTTTATATCATCATTCTACACATCTTGGCCGTGATGTTCACTCTAGATGTCCACTCCAAGATGTCCGCCTGCGCGGTGTGTCTGTCACGACCATAGGACTCGCTAAAATATAGGATCACCTATGATGTACCTGTGATGTCTACATGATGTCTATATGACGTCACATACACACCAAAAGATCAAAGGCAGCTTCACTCACAATCATAGGACTCGCTATGACATCATCAAAGATCATAGGACTTGTGACAGACAGAGATTTCTTGAGTTATAGACACTAGTGCATACCCGTGCATGCCCGTAGAAACCAAGTATAAGCATGTATTTCTGCATGCCTTTAGAAAGCAGGTGTAAGCAAGGGTGTAAGCAAGCACATCAACACTTGTCCAGTGATGCCTGCCTTTGATCTTTGATGGTGTCATAGCGAGTCATGATTGTGATACACAGACAGACACACAGACAGAAAATCTAAGAGAAATCTAAAAGAAGAAGAAGAGCAGGAGAGTGATGTTGTTTGAAGAAGAAGGACAGAGATTTAGATATGACGATAGAGTGATGACCTGAAGAATATAGAATGGGACCACATAGAGTGTTATAGACATCATGTAGACATGGAAGTGTCACTGTTTGAAGAAGATGAAGATTGTTCAGAACTCCTTATGGAAACTCCTTATACAAAGATATGGAAAGTGTGAAAGAGGAGCCAAATTAAAGTGCTGTAACTGTGGGAACATAGCTCTGCATATCAAGGTTGTGAAGCCAGCAAAAGAGCACCAGAAATTCAGCAGATAAAAGTCTCCCAGGTACTAACATACTGTATGCAGAAGCTGCAAAAAAGGTGTCAGCTAGAAAGGTGGGAGTGGACTCGAACAGGAAAAGTGTGCAGACTTGCAGTGCATGCAGCAGAATTAAGGAAGATACTCTGGTTTTTGAAGGAAAATAGGTTTGTCTTATTTGTGGTAGATGTGATAAACTGCACTGCGCAGACTTCCAAGAAAACAGGAAAAAATCAAAATCATTGTGAAAGCAGCAGAAAATATCTTGGCATTAAGGGGCTGCAGTGGGAAGCAGTTGAGGACTTGTTAAGTGGGGGACCTTCAAGTTCAAAGACATCATGGGCTGGTGGACCAACCGCCAATCAAGTCTAAAAGAAGAAGAAGAAGAATGAGATGAGACGCAGATACGGACTACAGCTAGAAGAATAATGAGATGAGACACAGATACGAGATTAAAAAAGAACGCCACAAAGCTATGAGGAAAATGTCACAATGTGTACACGATGTGTAGAGTGTTGATATAGTGTGAAGTGATGACATAGAGTTAAGTACGAGGAGATGAAGAAGAGTGATGTCTGAAGATAGAGTTGAGGTTTGATTGGACACAGCAATGATGATAGAAGGACTACAGCTCCTGACCAGATAGTGATGATATAGAGTGAAGTACGTGGCAGTAATGCACCTGTAAGCTGGTTGCCAACCACCAGTCAGATCTAAAAGAAGTAGAAGATATAGAGTGAAGAAGAGGTTGCCAACTGAGAAGAATTCTGACTTTCGATACATAGAGGGATGTTTACGAAGTGAAGTGCATGGCGGTAAGGACTACAGCCCATGACCAGATAGAGTGATGATATAGAGTGAAGTACGTGGCGGTAATGCACCTGTAAGCTGGTTGCCAACCACCAATCAAATCTAAAAGAAGAAGAAGAAGAAGACGGACACACAGACAGCGATTTCTTGAATTATAGAGTGATGATGTCAGAGTTGGTATTAATAGATTAGAATCTCCTGAGACAACTCTCTCCTTTGCTTCCTCTGGTCCATGTTTAGTGTGGTACACACCATGTCACCAAACAGCACAGTGACTACTTGTCACCCTTTAAATAGGCCAACTGACTGATTACAAGTTTGTAGACACCTGTGATGTTAATTAGAGGACACATCTTGGTTGAACATGTCCCTATGGTCACATTATTTTCAATTTTTTCTAGGGGTACCATCATTTTTGTCCAGGCCTGTTTCAAGAGTTTGTTTTTTAAAATAATTCTGTTGAACCACAATTCAAAAGCATTGTCTGATTTTTATTTGTTAATTTTCATAGAATTTTTATTTATTACCACTTTTGTCAGATTCAAGTTATTTCTGTGACCATTGTGGGTTTTTCATTCATTAACAGAGGGGTACCAACAGTTTTGTCCATGGCAAAATCTCACTGTTTGAAGAAGAAGAAGAAGAAGATTGTTTGGAGCTCCTTGTACAAAGATATAGAGTGAAGAAGACAAAGAAGAGGTTGCCAACCGAGAAGAATTCTGACTTTTGATACACAGAGTGATGTTTACTGAATGAAGTACGTGCTGGTAACGTCAATCTTGATCACGAGAGGCACGCAGTCCAGGACACAGTCCATAGAGTGATAGATACAGAGTGATGATATAGAGTGAAGTACGTGGCAGTAATGCACCTGTAAGCTGGATGCCAACCGCCAATCAAATCTAAAAGAAGAAGAAGAAGGACACAGAGTGGGACCAGATAGTGTTATAGACATCATGTAGTCATGGAAATCTCACTGTTTGCAGAAGAAGAAGAAGATTGTTCAGAGCTCCTTATAAGAACTCCTTATACAAAGATATAGAGTGAAGAAGATGAAGAAGAGGTTGCCAACTGAGAAGAATTCTGACTTTTGATACATAGAGTGATGTTTACTGAGTGTAGTACGTGGCGGTAAGGATTACAGTTCCTGACCAGGTAGAGTGATGATATAGAGTGAAGTACGTGACAGTATTGCACCTGAAAGTTGGTTGCCAATCACCGAAAGCTGTGTGGTGTCCTGCAAACAACGTGGGCTACATTGACAATTGGAACTCATTTTGGGGAAAACCTGGTCTTATTAGACGAAACGGCGTCCATTCCACTTTGGATGGTACGTCTCATTTATCTAACAATCTGGCATCTTTTTTATCCAGATTTCCAAAATCTTGACAACTCAGAGTTGGGACCAGGAAGCAGAGTCACAGTCTTACACACCTCTCTGCAGCTCCTCTTCATCTGCCACCCCTCAACTTAGCCCCTGACTTCCCCATCAGAGAATCATTGTCTGCTCCATCCATCCATCCATCCATCTTCTTCCGCTTAATCCTTTTCGGGTCCCGAGGGGGGCTGGAGCCTATCCCAGCATCTTCTCCCCTCCAAAGTAAATAAAAATATAATGTATAAGCATCCCAAAGTGATTAAACAAAAAGTTGGTAAAACTCAAATTAAACATGAAGCCTCTCTTGCTCCTCATAATTTAAAAATTAAATGCGGTTTATTAAATATTAGGTCTCTAACTCCCAAGTCTCTGTTAGTCCACGATCTGTTAATTGATCATCAGATTGATTTAATATCCCTTACAGAGACTTGGTTAGGGCAAGAGGATTATGTTGATTTAAATGAATTAACTCCCTCTGGTTATTTAAACTGTCAAAATCCCAGAAGTTCTGGTCGTGGAGGAGGATTAGCAACAATTTACCGTTCCAAACATATTAGTTAATGTAAAGCAAAAAACATGTTATAATTCCTTTGAGGGCCTGGTCCTCAGTATTGGGCACTTTAGTAATATTAGGCTAAACCCAATTTTATTTGCCATAGTTTATCGTCCTCCATCAACCTACTCAGAATTTTTATCCAAATTTGCCGAATTCTTAGCTGATTCAGTGCTGAAATCAGATATAATTAACAGAATAATTATAGTAGGGGACATTAATATACATGTAGATGTAGATAGTGATTGCCTTAATGTGGCATATAATTCAATATTAGACTCGATGGGGTTTTCTCAGAAAGTAGGAAATTCTACTCATTATCTCCACCATACATTGGACCTTGTTCTGACACATGGCATAGAAATAGAAAATCTGGTAGTGTCTCCTCATAACCCTGTACTGTCAGACCATTGTCTGTTAACCTTTGATTTTACTATTTCTATTTGGCTCCAAAAGAAAAATATTACTACAGTAGATGCCTCTCAGATGATGTTGTTACCAAATTTATGCAGATTGTTTCCTCTATGCTATGTGTCAACACAACGGAAATAAGCTATAGACAGCTTGCTCCTTATGTAATTGATAGCATGGTAGATAGTGTTACAGCTTCTCTGCATCAGACTCAAGATTTGGTGGCCCCCTTAAAAAAGAAGAAGTCTAATCAGAGATTTCTAACTCCTTGGTTCAACACAGAAACTTGTAGCTTAAAACAGAAGACTCGTCAATTAGAAAGAAAATGGCGCTCCACTAATTTAGATGAACTCTATTTAGCTTGGAGAAATCATTTTTTAATTTATAAAAAATCTCTTAGAAAAGCTAGAACAAGTTATTAAATCAAATCAAATCAAACTTTATTGTCATATTGCTGTACATACAACTGTAGTGCAGGCAAGATGAAATTGCGTTTCTCTCGGCATCCATATAAATAGAAGCAGCATGATATAAGACACACTCACACATATCTTCACCCCCCCACCCCACCCCACCCCATCCATTCACACATCCCTGAGACATACTTGGGAAAAACTAACTAACTATAATATACAAATAATATACATAATGTCCATAAGTGCAGTAGTGTGTATGAGAGATTCCGGGTCAACTGTTCAGCATCCTGACAGCTTGTGGAAGGAAGCTGTTGATCAGTCTGGTGGTTCTGCCTCTGATGCTCCGGAATCGTTTACCAGGTGGCAGAAGTTCAAAGTGTTTATGCAGAGGGTGAGAACGGTCCTTGACAATGTTCAGTGCCCTGCTCCTACAACGGTTCTGAAAAAGTTCTTGGACAGAGGGGAGGGGGACTCCAATTACCCTCTCAGCTCCCTTGACTATCCTCTGCAGGGCTTTTTTGTCTGACATACTGCAGCTGGAGTACCATGTAGCAATGCAGTACGTCAGAACACTCTCCACCACACCTCTGTAGAAGGTCCTGAGGATGCAGATGGGGAGAGAGGCCTGTTTGAGTTTCCTCAAGAAGTGCAGTCTCTGCTGAGCCCGCTTCCTGATCCCCAAGGAATTCTTGATCCAGGTCAGGTCCTGCGAGATCTACACTCCAAGGAACTTGATGTTCTCCAGTCTCTCCACTAAATGGCCGCCGATGCTGAGGGGGACATGTTCAGGCTGTGACCGCCGGAAGTTGATAATCATCTCCTTCGTTTTGTCCACGTTGAGCACCAGATTGTTCTTCCTGCACCAGCCTCCAGGTCTCTCACTTCTTCCCTGTACATTGATTCCTCATCCCTCTGAATAAGTCCCACCACCGTGGTGTCATCTGCAAACTTAATAATCTGGATCCCCTTGTGTCTGGATACACAGTCATGTGTTAGAAGTGTAAACAACAGTGGACTGAGTACACAGCCTTGAGGGACTCCAGTGCTCAGCGTGACAGAGTTGGAGATGTTGTTTCCAACCCGGACAGACTGAGGTCTCTCAGTCAGGAAATCCAGGATCCAGAGACATGTGGCGGTGTTCAGACCAAGAAGGAGTAATTTCTCCATCAGTCTCTGGGGAATAATGGTGTTGAATGCTGAACTGAAATCAATGTACAGGAGTCTGGCGTATGTGTTTTTCTGGTCCAGGTGGGTGATGACAGAGTGTAGGGTGGTGACTATAGCATCCTCCGTGGAGTGGTTTGAACGATATGCAAACTGGAGCGGGTCGTGTGATGCAGGGAGGCAGGCTGTAATGTGTGGTTTGACAAGCCGTTCAAAACACTTCATCACAATTGGTGTCAGTGCAACAAGATGATAGTCATTCAAACAGGACACAACTGGTTTCTTTGCCACCAGTACAATGATAGAGGTCTTGAAGCATCTGGGAACAATGGCCTGACTCAGGGAGATGTTATAAATGTCAGTCAGGACATCTGCCAACTCGCTCGCGCAGTCTCGGAGTACACATCCCGGGATGTTGTCCGGACCTGCAGCTTTACGTAGGTTGACTCTGGTTAGGGTCCTCCGTGTGTCCGCTGTGTTGATGGTAAAAGCTGGTCTGACCGATGGTGCGGGTGGGCCAGCCCTCCCTCTGGTTGTCGAGTTAGATGCTTCAAAACGTGCAAAGAAGTCGTTGAGCCTGTCTGGAAGTGAAGCATCGTCATCATCGACCCCCTGCCTAGACTTATAGCCCGTCAGTGTCCAAACTCCCTGCCACATCTGCTTGGTGTTCCTAGTGTCACAGAGGTGTCCCTGGATTTTCTCCGCATAGGCGCGCTTCGCTGCCTTAATTCCCTTTGAGAGCGCAGACCTGGCTGAGCGGAGAGCAATCCTGTCCTCCGCTCTGAAGGCTGCATCTCTGGCTGTAAGCAGCGAGCGCACCTCTGCAGTCATCCAGGGCTTATGGTTACCCCGCATAGTGATGGTCTTCACTGTAGTGACATCCTCTGTGCACTTCGCGATCTAGCTGGTGACCGTTTCAGCATACTCCTCCACATCTGTCTTGTCTTCCTGGGAGGCTGCTATTTTGAAAACCTCCCAGTCTGTGTGCAGAAAACAGTCTTTCAGTGCAGAGGTTGCACTCTCTGGCCAAATCCTGATTTGTTTCACTGCCGGCCTGCTGCGCTTTAATAAAGGTTTGTAGACAGGGACCAGCATCACGGATATGTGGTCAGAAAGGCCGAGGTGGGGGCGGGGTATAGCCTTATATGCATCTGTGTTTGTGTACACTAAGTCCAACATATTCTCTCCTCTGGTCTTAAAGTCTACACATTGTTTAAACTTAGGGAGCATAGTCTTTAAGCTGGTGTGGTTAAAATCTCCCGCAACCACCACAAAACTGTCCAGATGTGAAGTTTGGATTTCACTAATCGTGCAGTTCCCCGAGTGCCTTCTTAGCATTAGCGTTAGCGTTAGCGCTCGGCGCTATGTAAACAACCGCTACAAACACGTTGCTGAATTCCCTCGGCAAATAATATGGCTGACAATTTACAATAACGAACTCCGCCAACGGAGAGCAGTGTTTAGACACTAATGTGGCATTAATGCACCAGTTCTTGTTAACATAGATGCATAGCCCCCCCCCCCCCCACGGCTCTTACCGGAGCTCGCTGTTACTCTGTCGGCATGGAACATCGCCATATCTTCCAGTTGAATGGCCTCGTCAGGGATGTTGTCGTGGAGCCATGTCTCCGTGAACACAAGCACACAGCAGTCTCTCCACTCTCTCCGGGTTTCTCTCAGCAGACGCAGCTTGTCCAGCTTGTTATCGAGGGAGCGGACGTTAGAGAGAGAATTATTCTGCATTAATAGAAGAGAACAAGAATAATCCCAGGTTTCTTTTCAGCACTGTAGCCAGGTTGACAAAGAGTCAGGAACTCTGTCAATCTTAGCATTCCCTTAGAGCTTACTAGTCAGGACTTTATGAACTTTTTCAATAATAAAATTTCATCCATCAGAGAGAAAATAATCATATTCTTCCCACCGTTAACTTAAATACAGTAACTACTACAACTCCTTCAATTGATATCTGTGTTGATGAGTTTACTCCAATTGACCTTTTCGAGTTAGACAAAATAGTTTCCTTATCCAAGCCTTCAACTTGTCTTTTAGACCCTATTCCTACCAGGTTATTTAAAGAAGTCTTCCCACTTATTGGTAGCTTTATTCTTCATATAATCAATTCTTCATTAACTTTAGGCCATGTACCGCAGGCTTTTAAAATGGCTGGATCCAGGAGCTTTAGCTAACTATAAACCAATCTCTAATCTCCCTTCATTTCAAAAATCTTAGAAAGAGTTGTTGCTACGCAATTATTTGACCACCTGCAGGGAAATGGTTTACTTGAAGAGTTTCAATCTGGGTTTACAATCCATCATAGTACTGAAACAGCCTTAGGGAAGGTCACTAACGACCTTCTCATCGCATCTGATAATGGACTTGTTTCTGTACTTGTCCTTTTAGACCTTAGTGCAGCCTTTGATACTATCGATCATAATATTCTACTTGATAGATTAGAACACTATGTTGGACGAAATGGAACTTCGTTGCAGTGGTTTAGATCTTATTTATCTGATAGGTTCTAGTTTGTTCATGTCAATAATAAGTTTTCTTTCAACTCAAAGCTCAGTCATGGAGTTCCACAGGGATCTGTGCTAGGCCCTACTCTTTTTTTCCACAATATTTTTTATTGAACCTTTTTTTACAAACATGGCACAAACAGTCAAACACTAACACTAAAGTAATTTAAAAATTAAAAAAAATACAATAACAACAACAAAAAAAATGTACTAAAAACAACAACAACCATTAGCAAAAGCAAATCAACAACAATGCTCCTCTGTTTAGTCTAGGTAATCTATTACATAAGAATACATAATATACATTCACCAGTTTGGAATTTGTGAGGTCCACACATATCATTTTTAGTTTATATATGCTTCCGTTAGACAACATTATTAGAAAGCACTGTATACATCTTCATTGTTATGCAGATGACACACAATTATACCTGTCAATGAAGCCAGATGATAGCAATCAATTAGCCAAGTTGGAAGCCTGTCTTAAGGAAATCAAAGCTTGGATGACTTGTAATTTCCTGCTATTAAATTCAGATACGGTAAGACTGGAGTCATTCTTGTTGGTCCAAAAAAACCTTAGAAATACCTTTCCAAATCAAACTTTCAGTTTGGATGCGGTTACTCTTTCTCTTAACCTCTTGCACTCCATTGTACCGCGGACGGGCAAGTCTCTGCGTCCTAGAGCGCACGAGGGAGCACGAGAGTGCCCTCGTGCGCTCTAGGACGCATGATGGAGATGCTGATGATGTAGATGCTGATGGCATCCAAGCGCGCACTGAAAATAAAAGCTGCAGACACAGCCGCGAACAGATTAGTTCATCTGATTGACCTCTCATTCGACTAATAAGAGCCTTGAATTGGGTTTCTGAAACCTTGAAGAACCAATGACTGAAAACCTAGCAAGAAGGACCCGCCTACCAAGGCTGTGAATGCAGTGAGCCAATTGAAGCAGAGAAGTTCACGAGCTGTTTTTTTTAAGGCTGGGTGAAGAGAGACTGCTGCAGCAGATCAAAAAAGGACCCGCAGGAAGAACCCCACAGACCCAGCAGCACGGAGACCACCCACAAATGCAACCTGTGTGACAGGGAGTGCCATTCGCGCATCGGCATGTTCGGCCACAGGCGGTGCTTATTTTGTTTTTGTTCCAGCAGAGTAGATGTTATGATTTCTTCCATGGTCATCATAGACCGAAGGAGGCTGACGACGAAGGCTGAGTGACACACACGCGTTCGCCAGTCTTTTTTTAATTACTACTGTTATTTGTTTTGAAAAATCGTTCGCCAAAAACCGCAATCATGGAAGCACAAAACCGCAATAATGGAATTATGTTTTGATCGGGTTGCGAGACCAGAACCACGAGCGGACCAGCGTCGCGTTCGTCTGACAGTGAGGAAGAGAAGTCGCCAGGACACTGCTGTGAAGAGGTAAGGTGTTATAAGCTAAATTATTCTCTATCCCTGAAAATTGTAATCCAAAATGACTTTTGACCGATCGGTAAATTACAACTGTGCGGTGCACGAAGTCTGAAGTTCGTGCGCCGCGGTACACGGTTCGTTCGTCGCGTCCAGACCGTGAACGCCGCCCCTCCCCCCCCCCCCGCTATTCTTCTGTAGCGAGGGGGGGGGGCGCGGTGACTGAGCTGCTGTCCCACATCGCCATATGAGGCTAATCCGTCATGTAGCGATGGCCGATGTCCATCCTTTGTAGCGAGGGGGGGGGAGACAACCCCCCCCCACACACACACACACACAGACACAGCCCTGAGTGTGACCTTTCATTAGAGCCCAAAATGAAGCTTCTACATTGAAGCATTCAAAAGTTACAGACGTTTTTCTAAACTGTGCCATTTGGCACAATTTGGCACAGTTCCAAAACGCCTGGGAACTACCTGAGAACAAAGCTGTGTAATATATTCATTTTTTGTGGTATTGTTACAAAATTTGGACCTCAGCTGGATAACACTTGGTTCTACATTTCTGTTGCATTTTCCAGCCCGGATCTGAAGCTGTGTGTTATTTGCAAGCATTTGTATCCAAAAAAACACCCAGGCCAAATTTATTTTCTTCAAGTTCACTATGTTTAGATGACTGTAACTCAGTGGCCCGAACACTTAGAGAGATTATGACTGTTTTGCCAAAAAATTCAAAGTGTTTTCTTTTAAATGAGACCAACCCCATGAAGATGCTACAAAGGGTTGAAGAACAGCTTTGGATTTAATTTGGGCACATTATTTTTTGGCGTTTTTAGGGAAATTGACCGGCGTGCAAGGGGTTAATAGCTCTGTGAGGAACCTTGGAATTATTTTTGATCAAGATCTGTCTTTCTATTCACATATTAAATTTGTTTCTAAGACTGCCTTCTATCATTTGCGTAATATTGCCAAGATTAGGAGCATCTTGTCTCAGAGTGATGCTGAGAAACTGATCCACACTTTTGTTAGCTCTAGATTAGATTATTGTAATTCTTTATTATCAGGTTGTCCTAAAACATCTTTAAAAAGTCTTCAGCTGATCCAAAATGCTGCAGCAAGAGTTTTAACAGGTACTAGAAAGAGAGATCATATCTCTTCAGTTCTGGCCTCCCTTCATTGGCTTCCCATTGTCATGGCGGCCTCTGGGCCGTCATTGGCATCATTATCTCCAGCTGCGCACAGATCCACAGGTGTTAATCAGCAGCTGTTAAAAGCCAGCGTTGCTGACAGCTCAGTACAGAGTCGTCTGTCCTCCTCGTCGGAAAAAGAACCTGAACTCCGCTCTCTGGCCTCGTCAGGTTACTCTCTCGTCTCGTCCGGAACTTCTCTGGCTTCGTCAAGAACTTCTCTTACCTCATCAAGGACTTCTCTTACCTCATCAAGGACTTCTGTTCAGAGTCAAGCACGTAAGAGAACTGTCTGTTACTCTACTCCTAACCTCTACCCGTGTGCACAGGTGGACCCCCCTGGCGCCGGACCTGCGGCCCCAGCTGACGGGGTTACGCCAACACGCACACGTAGCGGTTCGCTACCACCACGACTACCGGTACGTCTTGCTCCTCAAATTCCTGAACTACTGCTGTATCAGTTGCAGGAGTATTGGCCACCGTTATCAGTGGAGTTACTGTCATCAGCATCTGTTGTCTCATCGTCACCACGCTCTGTGGATTCACTCACCTCGTCATCATCTGGATTGTCATCGTCCCGGCTTGTGGTGTCACAGCCGGAGTCACTGGAAGATCTGTCCTTATCACAGCCACGGGTGGAGGCCCTAGCACGTTCACGGACACATTCACCTCCACGTTGCACGGCCGCTGGTTCTCAGCAGGACGTAACCTGTGCTCCCGCCAAGTAAGCCTCACTACCTGTAGCTTGTCACTTGCGTGGGACAAAAGTAATTGTTTGTGCTTGTATGTTCCAGGGTTGCCGGGTCTCCGTCCAGGGTGCTCAGCTCCAGTGACCAGAACTCTATCCACGCACTCACACTTGCACTACACACCCTGTCACTCTAATAAAGATTATTGTTCACTATCTGCCCGTGTCAGTGTCTGTCTCCTGGGTCCCGAAACATGTCAGTACGACTCCGTCACGTTGACCCAGCGGACAGCTCACTGTCGCGCTTAATTAACACTCTTAGCGGCCGGGTAGATTTACTAGCCCACCAGCAGACAGTAATCTTAAACCAATTAACTCCAATTAATAGTCGGCTGGATTGTTTGGAAGGACACCAGACGTTTCCCCCGACCGCTAACATCTCAGCCCCTGCAGGCTTAGCGTCAGGACAAGCTAACACCTCCTCGTCCTCTCGTCTCACCCCAATTCCTACACCTGCCCGGTTCAGCGGCAAACTCGGGGAAGCCCGAGGATTCATATTACAATGTGAGTCAGTTTTTCTGCGTGTGCCGGGGGATTTTTCTCTCGATTCTAGCTGGATAGGCTATGTCATTAATTTGCTGGCAGGAAGAGTATTAGACTGGGCGTATTCGATCATGGCTAAACCTAGCTATCCCCTGCTTTCTTACCAGGAATTTGTGTCAGAATTTTTGTCTGTATTTGATCATACGGATAGGGGTGAGGTGTTGACTGAACGATTTCTAAGCTTACAGCAGGGAAAGAGAGCAGCTGCAGATTACGCCATTGACTTCCGGGTCCTGGCCGCAGAGATTGGGTGGGGGGAGCCATCACTTTGTGGCATTTTCCTACGTAGTCTCAACGACGAGCTAAAGGATGAGTTAGCGGCACGGGAAAAACCAGATAATTTGCAAGATTTGATTGCCCTAGCAGTTAGTATCGATAGCAGATTAAGGGAGCGGGCGGCTGGACGACGAGTTATCTCCCGTTCGGTTAAACCCCGCCCTCGCGTTCCTAACTCTCCTCTTCTCGCTCTACCTGCGTCAGAGGAGGCCCCGGATCAGGAAGCCATGATTATGGGTCATTCCGAGGTATCAGCAGCTGAGAAACAACGCCGTAGAGATCAAGGCCTATGTTTCTATTGTGGGAAGGAGTCACATGGGGTTTCCGATTGTCCGAGTAAGTTAAAAGGGAAGGCCCGTGGATCGCAGTAGGGGGATTCACGGGCAAGAACTCAGAGGAACCCCTTACTTGTTGTCATCTACCCCTCAGACTCATTCATACACACACTGAACACTCCACACTAGCGTTAGTTGATTCTGGAGCTGAGCAGAATTTCATTTCTAGAGACCTGGCAACCCGGATGGGCCTTAGCTGTCAGACTTTAGAACCCCCTGTCAGATTGATCACCCTGTCTAAGGCTTCCTTGACCACCATTGACCTTCAGACAGCCCCTGTGTCAATAATTGTCTCAGGGAATCACAGGGAGGAGATTCAGTTCTTATTGCTGCCCGTTTCTTCTTCGCCCGTTATTCTGGGGTACCCCTGGCTGCGCCTACATAACCCCACTATTGATTGGCAAGCGTCCCATGTTTGGACGGAGAAAGTGCTGCCCTCCTACAATCCTATCAAACATCAGGGGACCCAGAGATAGCAGACCATCTCATTGAATCGCTAAATACAGCCCGGCGAAAGAAATGGGAGGAGACAGTTGCTGACCGGAGCTTTACCCACTCTAGCAGGAAATGTTGGAGCCTCATCCGTCGCCTAGGAGCTGCACAGAAGCCCCCTAGCCAAAGCCGAGCATCCGTCACACCCAACCAAGTTGCATCCCACCTACTGACTATCGCCAAAGCACCCCAAGACAAAGACACCAGAAGAGCAGTTACAACTGAGCTAAAAAAACACCAAAAAATGCCTGTAGAGGAAACGAACCCTGAACCTTTCGAGGCTGCTGAACTGGAGAAAGTCCTACAGGGCCTGAAATGTGGAAAGGCAGCAGGATACGATAACATCTTCCCAGAATTCATGAAAAATCTTGGCCCCCGAGCCCTAACCTGGTTGACACAATTCTACACAAGGATCACACAAACGAACTCGATCCCAAAGAAATGGCGGACAGCAAAGGTCATTGCCATCCCAAAACCTGGCAAAGACCACAAACTACCAGCAAGCTACCGCCCAATCTCCCTACTCAGCGTTCCTTACAAAATCATGGAGCGCCTAATACTGCAACGCATTTCCCCAGAAATAGAGGATATTCTAAGTGTGGATCAAGCAGGTTTCCGCAAGGACCGCAGTACAGGAGAACAAGTACTGGCCCTAACCACCTTCATTGAAAATGGCTTCGAGAGCAGACTGAAGACAGGGGCTGTGTTTCTCGATCTTACAGCCGCCTATGATACGGTCTGGCACAAAGGCCTCCTCCTGAAACTTATAAAGGCGATCCCTGCTTGGGCAACAGCAATTATAAAAACCCTGCTGACCAACCGAAGGTTCAGAGTCCACCTCAGTCAGAACACAAGTGCATGGAGAATGCAGAAAAACGGACTCCCACAAGGCTCAGTTCTAGCTCCAATTCTGTTCAACCTCTACATAAACGACCTGCCTACTACAAAATCCCGCAAATTCATCTATGCAGACGACATCTGTTTGGCATTCCAAGCACCAGACTTTGAACCACTGGAACGGGTGCTCACGGAAGATCTTGCTAAACTGAACCAGTTCTGCAAAATCTGGTGCCTAAAACCAAGCCCAGCAAAAACCGTCTCCAGTGTATTTCATCTCCACAATGCAAAAGCTGCCAGAGAACTAAACATCCACCTGAGCGGACTCAAGCTTAGGCATGCCCCAAATCCACCTTATCTTGGAGTGACCCTTGATAGGACCTTATCCTTCAAGGAACATCTAAAGGGGACGGCTGCTAAGGTGAAAGTACGAAACAACCTGCTCTGCAAGCTCGCTGGTGCAAAATGGGGGGCGGCAGTCTCCACCCTGCGCACCTCAGCACTGGCCCTTTCATACTCTGTAGCAGAATATTGTGCCCCTGTCTGGTCCAGGTCATCTTACACACACCATGTAGACACCCAGCTCAACTCAACCATGAGAACTATAACTGGAACAATCCGCTCAACACCACTCCCCTGGCTCTCTGTACTGTCAAACATAGCCCCTCCACACATCCGGCGAGCAGCATTAACTCAAAGGATGCTCCAAAAAGTTAAAGATTTTCCTCACTTACCAATCCATGCAGATATCTACACCCCACCCACTGCCCGACTTTCATCCAGACGGCCGATTTGGAAAAACCCTCCCCCAGCTGACTTTACCATCCAGACAGCTTGGCAAGAGGAATGGGAGACCAAGGAGGTCCCAAACAAACAGCTGGTGATAAACCCCAACCAACAGGTCCCGGGCACCAACCTCCCAAGGAGACAGTGGTCTACACTCAATCGCTTCAGGACTGGACATGGCCCCTGCTTGGCCAGCCTTCACAGATGGGGCAGTAGCCCTAGCCCACTGTGCGCATGTGGAGAGGAGCAAACTATGGAACACATCATAGAGGCTTGCCCGCTCCAAAGACTGGAAGGAGGATTACACACCCTCCATACAGCAAACCAGGAGGCAACTGCTTGGCTTAAGGACTTTGCATTCGCTAAATAAATAAATAAATAAATAAATAAATTGGCAAGCTGGGAGAATAACGGCATGGAGTACGTTCTGCCTTAGCGCCTGTCTCCAATCAGCGGCGTGCGCCCCATCCGTTAAGGTGCCTCTGCCAAATTCATCCCCACCGGATTTGTCTAAAGTGCCAGAGGTTTATCACGATTTGGGGCAAGTGTTCAGCAAGTCTCGGGCGTTGTCTTTACCCCCCCATCGTCCGTATGACTGCGCCATCAATCTGAAGGCTGGGGCCCCTCTGCCTGCTAGCCGCCTTTACAGCCTATCAGCCCCGGAGCGCGAGGCCATGGATACGTACATTAAGGAGTCCTTGGCTTCTGGTATCATCCGCCCGTCGTCTTCGGCAGTGGGGGCCGGATTTTTTTTTGTTGGAAAAAAGGACGATTCACTACGCCCCTGTATCGACTTCCGGGGCCTGAATGAAATAACAGTCAAGGATAAATATACTCTGCCCTTGATTAACACTGCGTTTGACTCCCTCCAGGGGGCATCCTGGTTTACTAAACTGGACTTTAGGAATGCCTACCATCTAGTGCGCATTAGAGAAGGAGATGAGTGGAAGACGGCTTTTTGGACCCCCAGCGGTCATTTTGAGTACCTGGTAATGCCGTTTGGGTTAACTAACGCTCCGGCCGTCTTCCAGCGTTTGATTAATGATGTACTTCGGGATTTTTTGAACTCGTTTGTTTTCGTTTATCTTGATGACATCCTCATCTTCTCCCGCACACTAGAGGAACATCGGGTGCATGTCCGCAGGGTATTACAGCGCCTCCTGGAGAACTTGTTGTTCATCAAGGCCGAGAAATGTGAGTTCCACACTGATCAGACCTCCTTCCTTGGATTTATTTTTGCTCGGAACCAGGTGCTTCCTGACCCTGCCAAGGTCAAAGCAGTGGTGGAATGGCCTGCACCCACCTCCAGAAAGCAGCTTCAGGGTTTCCTGGGGTTTGCTAACTTTTATAGGAGGTTCGTGCCCAACTTTGGTAATATTGCCCGTCTTTTGACTGCTCTCACCTCCCCTAAGATCCCATTTTGCTGGAGTAAGGAAGCAGCCGGTGCGTTTGAGAAGCTCAAGAGGGAGTTCGCCTCAGCCCGAGTCCTTACCCAGGTGGACCCGAAGCTGCAGTGCTTGGTGGAGGTGGACGCGTCTGATGCGGGAGTTGGAGCTGTACTCTCCCAACGGTCCCCTGAGGATGGTAAGATTCGCCCTTGTGCTTTTTTCTCTCATCGTCTCACCCCTGCAGAGAGGAACTACAGCATCGGGGACAGGGAGTTACTGGCTGTGAAACTGGCCTTGGAAGAATGGAGACATTGGCTGGAGGGGGCTGCTCAGCCGTTCGTGGTTTGGACTGATCACCGTAACCTGGAGTACCTCAGGACGGCGAAGCGCCTGAATGCACGCCAGGCTCGCTGGTCCCTTTTTTTCGGCCGGTTTAACTTTACCATCACGTACCGGCCGGGAAGCAAGAACGGTAAGCCGGATGCCCTCTCCCGGCAGTTTGACCCCCCATCCTCCGAGGACCAGGAGACCCCTATCCTGCCGCCTTCCTGTGTCGTGGGCGCCCTGTCCTGGGGAATCTGCAAGACGGTTCGCCAGGCTCAGAAGACCGAGCCGGACCCCGGGGGGGGGGGGGGGGGGGGCCCGGGCCGCTTGTTTGTTCCACGCACTGTCCGAGGCAAGGTGATTGAGTGGGGTCACGCTTCCAAGTTGGCTTGTCATCCTGGAGTGGGTCGGACCGTGGATCTTCTCCAAAGGACCTTCTAGTGGCCAGGGTTACGGAGGGACGTTGTAGGCTACATCCGGGCCTGCGCTCAGTGCGCCACCGGGAAGACGACATCATCCCCCCCGGCGGGCTTACTACATCCGTTGCCGGTTCCTTCACGCCCCTGGTCTCATGTAGCGATGGATTTTGTGACTGGGTTACCCACTTCAGATGACTACACCACGGTGTTGACCATCGTGGACCGATTCTCGAAGGCGGCCCATTTTGTGCCACTTCGGGGTCTGCCTTCGGCCCAGGAGACTGCGGACCTCCTGGTGCAACATGTGGTCCGTCTTCATGGCATCCCTGCGGATATTGTGTCTGACCGAGGACTCCAGTTTGTATCTCAAGTTTGGAAGGCTTTCTGTGCGGCACTAGGAGCCACAGCCAGCCTCTCTTCTGGTTATCACCCCCAAAGTAATGGTCAGTGCGAACGGGCTAATCAGGAGCTGGAAGCCGCCCTTCGTTGTGTCATCTCCTCCTGCTCATCCTCCTGGAGCAAGTTCCTGCCCTGGATTGAGTACGCTCACAACGCCACGATCTCCACGGCCACGGGCGTCTCCCCGTTTAAAGCTACTTGTGGGTTTGATCCTCCGTTGTTTCCTGAGGAGGAAAAGGAGGTAGCGGTTCCTTCAGTCCAGGCACACATTAAGCGCTGCCAGCGAGTTTGGCTCCTCGCTCGTCAAGCCTTGCTGAAGACCACTAAACGTAATATCCAGGTGGCCAACCGGCATAGGAGACCCGCCCCGGACTATAAGGTGGGTCAGAAGGTTTGGTTGTCAACCCGGAATATTGGTGTGCCGGCTGAAAACCGTAAGCTTACTAAGCGCCTCATTTGCCCCTACACCATTAATCGTATTGTTAACCCTGTGTCTGTGCACTTGTCTCTCCCCTCTTCGATGCGTATCTGCCCCACCTTTCATGTCTCCCAGGTCAAGCCGTACGTCTCTGACCCCCTGTGCCCTGCTCCTGTGGCTCCCCCACCCCCAAGGATGATCGATGGCCATCCGGCCTGGGGGGTGACTGCCATCTTGGATGTCCGCAGGCGGGGTCGTGGCCTTCAGTATTTGGTGGACTGGGAGGGCTTTGGACTGGAGGATCGGTCTTGGATTCGCCCAGCGTTGATCTTGGATAAGCAGCTGATTCGCGACTTCCACCGGGCGAATCCAGGTAGGATTGGGCAGGTGGCTGGAGGCACTGCTAGAGGGGGGAGTACTGTCATGGCGGCCTCTGGGCCGTCATTGGCATCATTATCTCCAGCTGCGCACAGATCCACAGGTGTTAATCAGCAGCTGTTAAAAGCCAGCATTGCTGACAGCTCAGTACGGAGTCGTCTGTCCTCCTCGTCGGAGAAAGAACCTGAACTCCGCTCTCTGGCCTCGTCAGGTTACTCTCTCGTCTCGTCTGGAACTTCTCTGGCTTCGTCAAGAACTTCTCTTACCTCATCAAGGACTTCTCTTACCTCATCAAGGACTTCTGTTCAGAGTCAAGCACGTAAGAGAACTGTCTGTTACTCTACTCCTAACCTCTACCCCTGTGCACAGGTGGACCCCCCTGGCGGCGGACCTGCGGCCCCAGCTGACGGGGTTACGCCAACACGCACACGTAGCGGTTCGCTACCACCACGACTACCGGTACGTCTTGCTCCTCAAATTCCTGAACTACTGCTGTATCAGTTGCAGGAGTATTGGCCACCGTTATCAGTGGAGTTACTGTCATCAGCATCTGTTGTCTCATCGTCACCATGCTCTGTGGATTCACTCACCTCGTCATCATCTGGATTGTCATCGTCCCGGCTTGTGGTGTCACAGCCGGAGTCACTGGAAGATCTGTCTTTATCACAGCCACGGGTGGAGGCCCTAGCACGTTCACGGACACCTTCACCTCCACGTTGCACGGCCGCTGGTTCTCAGCAGGACGTAACCTGTGCCCCCGCCAAGTAAGCCTCACTACCTGTAGCTTGTCACTTGCGTGGGACAAAAGTAATTGTTTGTGCTTGTATGTTCCAGGGTTGCCGGGTCTCCGTCCAGGGTGCTCAGCTCCAGTGACCAGAACTCTATCCACGCACTCACACTTGCACTACACACCCTGTCACTCTAATAAAGATTATTGTTCACTATCTGCCCGTGTCAGTGTCTGTCTCCTGGGTCCCGAAACATGTCACCCATAGAGTTTAGAATTAAGTTTAAAATCCTTCTTCTCACTTACAAAGCTCTAAACAATCAGGCCCTTTTTTATTTAAAAGATCTGATACTACCGTATTATCCTAACAGAGTACTACGCTCCCAAAATGCAGGATTACTTGTAATACCTAGAATCTCCAAAAGTACAATGGGAGGCAGAGCCTTCAGTTATCAAGCTCCAACAAAAAACTCTCAAGTTGAAAGATCTGGTTGATTTTAAAACCGCAATAATAATGTTCAAAGTGAAGAATTTATCACTGCCCGCAAATATCCAAAAGTTGTTCCAAACAAGGGAGAAACGATATCACCTCAGAGGAACATGTATATTTCAAAAGCCTACAGTGAGAACAACCACCAAGCAACACTGTATTTCAGTGCAAGGAGTCAGATTATGGAACGATTTTGGACCTGAATTAAAATCATGTACAACGCTTGGACAATTTAAACAAAAACTAAAGGAAGAAATACTCCAAACATATTTACAAGACATGTAAACTCACATAAGGATTGACATATCCAGCCTGTGTTGTGTTGTAGCTTAGTTTTTTGGGTTTTTTTTTCTTTTTTTCTCTGTCACGTTTTGTCTTAGATTTGTTTTTGAATAGTAACCGCTTAACTTAGCCTAGCTTAGTTTTCTTTTTTCTCTCAGTCACATTTTGTCTTAGCTTTGTTTTGAATTGTAATCGCTCTTGTCTTGTTTTCTCTTTTTTCTCTTTTGAATTCTTGGATGGAATATGGGTGGGCAATATAAGCTGCGGCTTCAGCCATCACCCATTTCGGATAACTTACGTGGAATTGTATAATAAGAGGACTCTTTGTCTAATTTGACCTTGTTGTTATATTATTCAGTTTCTTTTAACCTGTACTGTACTATCCGAAATAAATTCATTCATTCATTCATTCATTCAATTCATTCATTCATTCATTCAAGCTCCTCTCCTGTGGAACCAGCTGCCATTCTGGATTTGGGAGTCAGACTCGATCTCTGTTTTTAAGAATAGGGTTAAAACCTTCCTTTTTGATATAGCCTACAATTAGGGAGGGATCATATGTTTCTGAACCCTCCCTTAGTTATGCTGCTATTAGGTTTAGTCAGCCAGGGGACCTCCAATAATGCAGTGGGCCTCACTCCTTTCTTCACTCTCAGTGAAATATTTTTTTTTTTGCTGGTCATTAACATCTGTTTGTTCTCTCCCATAGATTGAGTCTCCATCGGGCTGTTTGCTCTCTACATGTCTGTTCTTTTCATCTTCTCTATCCCCTCACCCCCCAGCCAGTCGCAGCAGATGACTGCCCCTCCCTGAGTCTGGTTCTGCTGGAGGTTTCTTCCTGTTAAAAGGGAGTTTTTCCTCTCCACCGTCGCCAAGCGCTTGCTCACAGGGGATTGCCTGATTGCTGGGGTCTTTCTGCAACTGTGGGGGTTCCCCTACACCATACAAAGTGCTATGAGATGACTGTTGTTGTGAAATGGTGCTATATAAATAAAGTTGAATTGAATTCAATCAAATCTAAAAGAAGAAGAAGAAGTAGACAGTTCAAGGACGGATAATTTTTTCACATATATGGAGTTGTTCAGAACTCCTTATACAAAGATATAGAGTGATGATAATCAAGTCAGTGGCGGTCCTGTACCTGTAAGCTGGTTGCCAACTGCCAATCAAATCTAAAAGAAGAAGATATAGAATGGAGTTGCCACACTAACAGAGAGAGTATATACAGTGATGTTTAACCACGGAGTTGTTTAGAGTGATGTCTGGCAATCAGATCTAGAAGAAGAAGAGTGATATTTTAAAGTGAAGTACGTGGCGGTGATGCACCTGTAAGTTGGCTGACAACCGCCAATCAAATCTAAAAGAAGAAGAAAAGGATGATATAGAGTGATGATTTAGAGTGAAGTACATGGCGGAAATGCACCTGTAAGCTGGTTGCCAACCGCCAATCAAATCTAAAAGGAGATTAAGATGATATCGGAGAAGAGTGACAAGCTGGACATCGGAATAGATATAGAGCGATGATGTAGAGTGAAGTACGTGGCAGTAATGCACCTGTAAGCTGGTTGCCAACCGCCAATCAAATCTAAAAGAAGAAGAAGAAGAAGAAGAGTGATGATTCACCACTCTAAGGTTTATGGCTCTTAAAATTTTGGGCCTGGCCACATTTGAGTATATGTAGAAGCTCTAATTGATTGCTTTACTGCTTGAAGGTTTTTAGGGTAAAACGGTCATATATTTATCCAAGAAATAATATGGCTTATGTCAGAGTTTGTCAAGGGAATTTGAGTTATTTTACTGTGTGTTTTATTTGCACGAACTAGTGCATACCTGTGCATGCCCGTAGAAACCTGTGCATGCCCGTAGATGGGATGCATTGGAACAGAATTCTTGCCAGTTACAAGACAGTTGGTATAGCAACACAGCACTAAGTGGCAATCACATGTGACGGCTTTTGTATGCAACAAAACATAAAAATCACACAAAATGAGACGCGGGCAGTGAAGATGGCTGCTTAGGTGAGGAGCACCACAGTGCAGACAGCCTTTTTTTTTCTTCTACAAGGGCGTTTTTCTCTTATTTCCTCAGCTGAAATTACTATTATTACTATACTTTACATCGAGACTGGATTTGTGGAGAACAGGATTAGTATGCCAACGCAACAGCAGAAAATTAATCTTCGCCCCAAAGCCGGTGCTAGCAAGGAAAATCTGGCTGGAGCTGGTGATACCACATCGAGCCCTCCTCCCTCTCCGCCACCTTCAACAGGTGCAGGTGTTGCCAAAGACCAAATGGCAGAGGACATCTCTAAGATCTTTGCACTGTTGAAGGAAATATCGGAGAGGCAAGACGCTAAACTCAACTCTATTGAGGCGTCAATGAGGGCGGTGGACACCAAGCTAACGGAGTTAGCTACCCGGCTGGGAGATGTGGAGTCTCGCATCGCTTTTCTTGAGGATGCTAATACAGCTCTGGATGCTAATCCCCCCGCAACCCAGACGCAGGTAGAAGATTTACTTTTGAAGCTGGACGATTTAGAAAATAGATCACGCTTTGTCGGCTTTCCAGAAAATTGTGAAAAATCAGATGCCCTTACCTTCATGCGCAAAGCTATCCCACATCTGCTGAAAATGGAGTTCCCTGGAGGGCTGGAAATTGACCGTGCGCATCGGAGCCTCGCCGGACGCAGACATGATGGGCAGCCACCCAGGGCTATCCTGATTCTACTTCTGCGCTTCCAGGATAGGGAGCGTATTGTGGAGGCAGCGCGCAGGATGGGAAAGCTGGATTGGAATGGTCATCACATCATGATTTTCCCGGATTATTCCAGACGAGTATCCGAGATGAGAGCGGCGTTCAAGCAGTGTAAACATCTGCTGCACCAGAAGAAGATTGCATTCTCTCTCAGGTACCCTGCAGTTCTCGTTGTGAAGTTGGCAAGTGGTAAACAGGAGTTCACTGACCCTAAAAAAGCATTGAACCTGATTCTTTCACTACCGTGAGACATAGATGAACAATGGTATGAATATATGCTATATGTTTATTTGTTATATATTTTTGACTGAGGATTTGATGCAGTATTAATGTAAGGTTCCTTTTTTTTTGCCCACGCTATATTGTCTATAGGCATGAGGCTGCTGCGATGTTGCGGCTCTCCCTAAGTTTGTTGCACTGTTCACAGTCACGGTCCTAGAGTTTTTTATTTTCTTTTTTTTGGTTGGTGCGGTTTTTGTGCACCGATGGGTGACATTGGTTTCAGGTCACCGATTATGTTACTTTATGATTATGTGGTTTTCGTTTTTTTTTTTTTTTTGTATTTTTAATTTTTATTGTGTTTGTCTTTTGCCCAGTGAGGGGGTTTTTGGTGGAGAATTGCTGGATATTTTGGATGGTAATATGTACCGTTTATGATGTCGGCTAATTGTCAGAGCTTTCTTAACCTCATTACTTGGAATGTTAAAGGCCTTAACCACCCAGTTAAGAGGAAAAAAATTTTGCCGTTTATTAAATCAAAAAAAGTGGATGTAGCGTTGCTTCAAGAGACCCACCTCACTAAAACAGAATCTAAAAAACTCTGTCGGGACTGGGTGGGCCATGGGTTTGCGTCTTGTGGTAATAGCCAGAGCAGGGGAGTGGCAAACCTTATTCATAAACATTTGCAGTTCAAGTGTCTAAAAGAGGTTAGTGATGATGATGAACGACTCCTTATAATTCTTATAGAAATTCAGGGCCATAGGATGATACTCGCTAATGTTTATGCACCAAATATAGTTGATTGTGCATTTTTTGCACAATTGGAACACGAATTAAGCGAAATGGGTAATTATCCCATTTTAGTAGGCGGGGATTTTAATCAGGTCATGGACAACATTTTAGATCGGAGCACCCCCTCACAGCGTTCATCTAAATCTGGCTCTATACTGAAAGACATGTGCAATGCAATTGGTTTGGTAGATGTTTGGCGGCTTTTTAATCCGTCCACAAGGGATTACACTTTTTATTCCACTGTTCATAATGTGTTTTCCAGGATTGATTATTTTTTAATGTCAAAATTTTCTGTTTCTTCTGTAAATTCGAGCTTCATTGGTAGCATAATACTATCAGATCATGCCCCTGTTTTTCTAAATATGATCCCGCCTTGTCAGTTGAAAAAAAATTCTAGATGGAGGCTTAATTCAAGCTTTCTTTTTAATCCAGATTTTGTGTCCTCTTTGAAAGCAGAGATCTCCTTATATCTTGAGACAAACTGGGATTCTGCTCCCTCTGCCAGGGTTGCTTGGGAGGCCTTTAAGGCATTTATTAGGGGACATATTATTCAATATGCATCTTTTAAAAAGAAAACTAACATTGCTAAACAGATTGATTTGGAGAGGAGAATAGCTATATTAGAGACTTCATTCAAACAAGACACAAATTTAGTAAATTTGTCACCCCTTCTGAAGCTTAAGTATGAACTGAATTCAATTCTAACACAAAAAGTTGAATTTTCCCTATTTCGTCTTAGGCACAAACAATTTGAGGAGGGGGATAAAGCTGGCAAAATGCTGGCTAGATATATCAAAATGAAAGAAGCTCAGTGTACTATATCTGCTATTAGGACACAGGATGGTACTCTGGTGTCAGACTTAAATGCAATTAATGGTGCTTTCAGAGAATTTTACACCTCGCTTTATTCTTCTGAAATGGAGGCTGGATCTCAAGAGATCTATGCATTTTTATCATCCCTATCTTTGCCCTCCCTAACGAAGGAACAAATAGACTTACTTGACGCCCCAATTACTAAAGAGGAAATTGTGAAAGTGATTAAGAGCTTCCCGACTGGAAAGACACCGGGCCCTGACGGATTCACTGCAAAATTTTACAAGGCCTGTGTTGATGAGCTTTCTCCTTTACTTTTAGAAATGTTTGCGGAATCTTTTGAACAAGGCCGTTTGCCCCCTTCTTTAACAGAGGCTTTCATTTCGCTTATTTTAAAAAGCAATAAAGATCCGTTAGAATGTAAGAATTATAGACCAATTAGTCTTATAAACTGTGACTGTAAAATTCTCTCCAAAATTTTGGCATTAAGATTAGATAAAGTAATGATATCTCTTATAAATCCTGATCAGGTGGGTTTTATTCGTTCCAGGGGTGCGGCAGACAATATTAGGCGATTTATTGATATCATATGGTTAGTTCAAAATGATCCCTCACTTGCACACCTCTCTCCAGTGGCAGCCTTCTCCCTGGATGCTGAAAAAGCATTTGACAGGGTTGAGTGGCAGTATCTCTTTGCAACTCTAGAGACTTTTGGTTTTGGTTCAAAGTTTCTTTCTTGGATTAAATTACTATATAATGAACCTAGAGCTTCAGTGATATCAAATCGAGTTACATCACAGTCTTTTAGACTTTATAGGGGTACGCGCCAGGGCTCCCCTTTAAGTCCCTTGCTTTTTGCTTTGGCGTTAGAACCATTAGCTGTTGCTATCCGCAAAGACGGCAATTTTCCAGGTATTCAGGTCCATGGCAGTACCCATAAGATAATGTTGTATGCTGATGATGCATTGGTACTGATTACACAACCTCAAAAATCAATTCCAGCTCTTCTTAAAATTATTAACCAATTTTCACGTTTGTCTGGTTATAGAGTTAACTGGATAAAATCAGAAATTCTCCCTCTAACATCTTATTGCCCTAAAACACTGTTTACATTTGGTCAAAATATAGGCTTCTCTTGGCCAAAATTAGGAATTAAATATCTTGGCATCCTGTTTCCTCACATTTTATCAGATCTGATTCAGATTAATTTTGAACCCTTGCTTGAAAAATTTAAAATAGACATAGAAAGGTGGTCACCTCTTTTTTTGTCTCTCTGGGGCAAGGTCAATGTTATTAAGATGATTTGTGCACCCCGATTTAATTACCTTCTGCAATCTCTTCCTCTTAGGATCCCAGTTGGTTATTTTTGACAATTTGATAGGTTGTGCAATAAGTTTTTATGGAATGGTAAGCGCCCTAGATTAAAGTTGAAAAGATTGCAGAAGTCTATAGATTCAGGAGGTTTGGGGGTCCCAAATTTGGTTTTATATCATTACGCTTTTAGTCTTAGACATTTGATTCATTGGGCTCTCCCCCCTGAGAGAGCTCCCCCTTGGTTTTATTTGGAGAGTTATTTGAGCAGCCCTCTTCCCCTAGTACATCTAATCACAATTAAACTGTCTTCTGAATTTCAGTTGCATCCTATTATATCCTTTTTACAATACGTTTGGAAGAGAGTTGCTTCTATACTAGAGTTTAGCTCTCATCTTCATTCTATGGCTTCTATTTGGCTTAACCCAAGTCTCCATATTGGAAAATCCCCATTTATGTGGAAAATCTGGGTGAAAAAGGACATCTTGATGTTAAAAGATCTATATGAAGGGGGAGCTCTCAAATCATTTGATGTTCTACGGGCACAGTATGGACTACCACAGAATCAGTTTTGGAAATATTTACAACTTCGACATCTGCTGTGTCAAGTCTTTGGATCTACAACTACCCCTCCTCCTGATGTAGACTGGCTCATCCAGGCTTTGAGTTCCTGTGGCAAAAGATCTAAGGCCTCAAATTTCTATTTAATGCTCCTTAAGAGCTCAAATAAAGATTCTACATTCCTTAAACACGTATGGGAAAAAGATCTGAATTCACAATTTACTGATGTTGAATGGGCAAATATTTTAAAGAATGGGAAGAAAGTGTCTAGGGAATTGAAAACCAGACTTGTTCAATTTAAAATTTTGAATCGATTTTACTGGACACCTCGTAAAATGTTGAGAGCGAATCTCATTCACTCTTCAAGCTGCTGGAGATGTCTACAGGGGGAGGGGACATTAATCCATATGATCTGGAGTTGTCCGGTAATACAGGACTTTTGGTTGCAGATCCATAGACATATTATGACAATTGTTAAGCAAGAAGTGCCATTTACTCAGAGACTTTTTGTCCTTGGGGATCCATCAATGATTCAGGACCCAATCTCTGATGCCGAGTGGATTCAGACTGCTTTGATGCTGGGCCGAAAGTTGATCACTTTTTACTGGAAATCTTCCTCTGCCCCACCCATAGCTCAATGGCTCAGGGAGTTGGGCAAGCTTGCTGCACTAGAACGCCTTTCATATAAGCTTCTGGACAGGATGGACAGCTTCTATAATAAGTGGGGATCCTATTTTACCTTTATAGGTGTAGTAGATTAAGCTAATCATTTTAAGAGTATTAGGGTGGAAATGGAATGTTTTATCCTCTCACTGGGTATATTTGGTTGTTTTTTTTTTGTGTTTGTTTGTTTCTGTTTTATTTTCTAAATTGAAAACCCAATAAAATTCAAATTACAAAAAAAAAAAATCACACAAAATATGCCCTGCCATCTGGGGCTGTTTGCCCCTGCTTGTTACTTCTTCTCCTGCCTGTCACTATTCTGTGTTATGTTGCTTACCTGTGTCTATATACAGTATATGTCTTGTAGGGAGTCATGTGCTCTGTCTATGTGCCGTCATTTCGACATCATCTGGTGGATCTTCTTCTTCTTCGTTCAGACCACTGAAGGGTCTCCTCCTTTCTCAGATGGCTGTGCTGTTCACAGTCATGCCTGCGGCATACTGGTGGAACCTGAGGTGTTTCATGTTCACGGCATCCTTTCTGACATGCAGCAGTTCTCCTCATTTTGTTGCTGTCCATCTGGTGGGTCTTCTTCTTCTTTGTTCAGACCACTGGTTGAGGGATAGGTGCGTTGTAATTTCAGTTCATGGGCACGATCCTGAAAAAGTGGCTTTCGACCCTGTTCAGGAAGGCCCGTGCATGCCTGTAGAAACCAAGAAACCAGAGCACCCGGAGAAAATTAGCGCTTTGCTTGGCATTTTACGCATTTGTAGTGTAGACTGGCTTTCGTCAAGGCTACACATTTGCCGTCATGTAGGCATGGCGAGTTGTCCTATGATGCCTGAGTTCCTAAGACGCGCTATGATGATGAGGCAGAGATCATATGCTGTCCTATGATGTCCTAGAAACGTGCTTTAGTGTCTGTCGTACCCTATGCTGGTGAAGGGTATCCTCCTGTCTCAGACGGGTGCGATACACTGCTGGAACCTCAGGTGTTTCATCTTCATGGCATCTTTTCTGACGTGCAGCAGTTGTCATCATTCTATTGCTCTCCATCTGGTGGGTCTTCTTCCTCTTCGTTGAGACCACTGGTTAGGAGATAGG
The DNA here is from genome assembly GCA_020510985.1 of Pholidichthys leucotaenia. Lineage (NCBI taxonomy): Eukaryota > Metazoa > Chordata > Actinopteri > Cichliformes > Pholidichthyidae > Pholidichthys > Pholidichthys leucotaenia. The sequence goes on along the minus strand of CM035849.1, from coordinate 67,443,221 downwards.
TGCGTCATAATTCCAGTTCATGGACAGGATCATGAAAATCATAAAGACACATGGTTTATATGACATCATAAAGATGCATTTGTCTATCCTATGATGCCTGAGTTCAAAGACACATGGTCTGTGTCATAGACCATGTGTCTTTGACACATGGTCTAAGACATGTGTCTTAAGACACAAATGTGTCTTAAGATGTCATAGACTCTATGACATCTTAAGACACATTTGTCTATGTGTCCTATAGGACGTCCTATGATGTTCAGGCAGAGATTATATGACATCATTAAGACACATAGGACACATTTGTCTATGTGTCATAGGACATCCTATGATCTCTGTGGTCTATGTGATATCATAAAGACACATTTGTCGACACATAGACAAATCTATGTGTGGCATCATAAAGACAAATCGTCCTGTGATCTCTGTGGTCTATGTGACATTGTAAAGACACATTTGTCGTCCTATGATGCCTGAGTTCATAGGATGTCCTATGATGTTCAGGCAGAAATCATAGGCCGTCCTATGCTTTTATAGAGTGAAAAGTGATTAGCAAACATGTTTTTACACACATGGAATCATGAAAGCTACTTCTCTACCAGTCAGGAGCTGATAATGTAGCCCTTCCTCTGTGCTCTAATTGTAGTAATTTATGGCACCAGAATGCAAAGCTAAAATCCACTGAGACGCTGATGACAGTCCAACCAGCTTTTGAATGAATGAATGAATGTATTTATTTCGGATAGTACAGTACAGGTTAAAAGAAACTGTATAATATAACAACAAGGTCAAATTAGACAAAGACTCCTTCTTCTATACAATTCCACGTGAGTTATCCGAAATGGGTGATGGCTGAAGCCGCAGCTTATATTGCCCACCCATATTCCATCCAAGAATTCAAAAGAGAAAAAAGAGAAAACAAGACAAGAGCGATTACAATTTAAAACAAAGCTAAGACAAAATGTGACTGAGAGAAAAAAAAAGAAAACTAAGCTAAGTTAAGCGGTTACTATTCAAAACAAATCTAAGACAAAATGTCACAGAGAAAAAAAGAAAAAAAAGCTTTCACAAACTTCATCATAAGGCTGAAATATTCACCTGAAGAATGGGTTAATCATCTTCATCCCCGCAGACAGCAGAATAACAGTCGGCTATTAGCACCACCACCCTGCCGCCAGATGTTTGCTTTCCGTTCTGTCCTTCTTCTGTTATTCCTACAGGCTTGGTCACATTGTAAATGAGCTTGGTGAAAGAAGTGTAAACTAGAGTTCCTTTAATTTCTTTTAAAAAGTCCTAAAATAAATGAAATTTAACAACGCGGAAGGATTTGTGGAGGATTTTCTCACCACTGTGGTGTCTTCGTTGCACTCCCCTGGGGTGATTGATACTCAAAAAAAGAAAACAAGACAGATGATGTGGCCAGTGCGTCTGGTCTGCTGAGCCTCTTGGGTTATTCAATGCAGATAAGTTCGCATAACCTTTGATACCAAAACAATTCTTTGCTCATTACACCTCCTACCAGAAATAACTGTATTTATAGCCCTTGAACTCAAGCACAGTGATTAATCTGTCCTAATAAACTTTGACAATCAGGCCCCAAATACCCCTCCGCCCTATTTGATTCATGGAAAAGATAATTGTATCATCCTCCAATGTTCCCATATGAGGGCCCTGATCATATCCTGCTTATGGGGGCTTATGTATTATGACTGTTGGATAAACATGAAGAAATACAGCTTTATTTCATCCTGTTGATGGGTCGATTTTTTTGGGGGGGGGGCGGGGGTGTTGGCTATATATGGCCTTCTGGATATGTGCAATATGGGAGCAGTAAGATTTGGCTGTTAGACTCCATATTGAGTGTCGGAGAAATATAAACCAAAGCTGACAGCCTGCAGCATCCTCAGGAGACAGTGGGTTTCCAAGAGCTGTCCTCAGCCAAGGCCGTAGGTTAGAGACCAGCGAGTTAGAACGTACATCACGTGTTTCTGTGAGTCTGTGTGCTTGTCCCACATAGTTTGGAAAAAGGTCAGTGGGAATCGGTGTTGGGTTTCTGCTCTGATGTTGGTTGTTTTGGCCCTGTCTGGGGATTCAAACTGCTCTCTCCTCAGCTGTGGTCAAGTCCCCGTCAAGATCTATCTGATGTGATTAGATCGTCGATGTAAACTCGGTATGTCAGAGTAAAGTAAGAGGCAGCGTGCATCTGTATGTGCCAGTTCAGTTATTCCTCGAAGGTCAGATGTGTTTTGGTTGGCGTTAACAGTTGTGCAGTTTATAACCGCTCTCCCACTGAGGCCTCCTGTGATCGTAGCTCGACCAGCCACCATACTGATCTAAGGTTTTGATTTGGACATTTTGTTTTCCTGACTGCATTTCTTAATGGTATGCAAATGCATCTCACTCCTAGGTCCTGTCTGAGTTAACCATCCTGAGTATGACGGGCTACATTCTGCTCACGCTCACCTCTCTGGGATATATCATCGACCAAAGGTACAGTATAAAGTTTTTCATGGATCAGTCTTAAGAATATAAAGAAGCCATTTTTATTTCTTCCACACATTTCCAAAAAAGAAACAAAACAAAAAAAAGGTAGACCATCAGTGATAGAGTAGCTCATTCCAGCCTGACAAAATCACCCCGAGTGCTCAGATCTCTTGACCGACTTTGACCTTAAGCACAGCCTAGAGGCAGACCCATCTAGTGTGTCTAAGGTCAAGGTCAGTGGCCTAGGAGGGGTAGCATTTTTCGTGAAATCATAAATGGCCAGATCTCCTGACCTTTGACAGTGACCTTGACATCAACCTGGGTGCAGACCTACATGCCTGTCCTTGTGAGCAAGTTTGGTGACCATTGTGGCAGTTGCCTAGGAGGAATAGTGATTTTTCGGAAATCATATATACTAGTGCATACCTGTGCATGCCCGTAGAAACCAAGTATAAGCAAATATTTTTGTGTGCCCGTAGAAAGCAGGTGTAAGCAAGTACGTCTTCTTCTTCTTCTTCTTTTAGATTTGATTGGCGGTTGGCAACCAGCTTACAGATGCATTACCACCACACACTCTATATACAGTATCTCACAAAAGTGAGTACACCTCTCACATTTTTGTAAATATTTTATTATATCTTTTCATCGGACAACACTGAAGATGTGACACTTTGATACAATGTAAAGTAGTCAGTGTACAGCTTGTATAACAGTGTAAATTTGCTGTTCCATTAAAATAACTCAACACACAGCCATTAATGTCTAAACCACTGGCAACAAAAGTGAGTACACCCGAGTTAAAATGTCCAAATTGTGCCCAATCAGCCATTTTCCATCCCCGGTGTCATGTGACTCAGTGTTACAAGGTCTCAGGTGTGAATGGGGAGCAGGTGTGTTTAATTTGGTGTTATCACTCTCACACTCTCTCATACTGGTCACTGGAAGTTCAACCTGGCACCTCATGGCAAAGAACTCTGAGGGTCTGAAAAAAAGAATTGTTGCTCTACATAAAGATGGCCTAGGCCAGGGGTGTCAAACTCATTCCATGGAGGGCCAAGACCCTGCATGTTTTGCTTCTACCCAGTGTCTTCAGCAGGTATTTTCACTGATCAGCAATCAGTGGGAAGAAATTCAGTGAAATCACCTGTTGAAGAAACTGGGTGGAGGTAAAACCTGCAAGGTCTTGGCCCTCCATGGAATGAGTTTGACACCTGTGGCCTAGGCTATAGGAAGATTGCCAACACCCTGAAACTGAGCTGCAGCACGGTGGCCAAGACCATACAGTGGTTTAACAGGACAGGCTCCACTCAGAACAGGCCTCACCATGGTTGACCAAAGAAGTTGAGTGCACATGCTTAGTGTCATATCCAGAGGTTGTCTTTTGAAAATAGACATATGAGTGCTGCCAGCATTGCTGCGGAGGTTGAAGGAGTGGGGGGTCAGCCTGTCAGTGCACAGACCATATGCCGCACACTGCATCAAATTGGTCTGCATGGCTGTTGTTCCCGAAGGATGCCCCTTTTAAAGATGATGCACAAGAAAGCAGTTCAGTTTGCTGAAGACAAGCAGACTAAGGACATGGATTACATGAACCATGTCCTGTGGTCTGATGAGACCAGCATAAAAATGTGTTTGGTTCAAATGGTGTCAAGTGTGTGTGGCAGCAACCAGGTGAGGAGTACAAAGACAAGTGTGTCTTGCCTACAGTCAAGCATAGTGGTGGGAGTGTCAGTTTGGTGCTGCATGAGTGCTGCTGGCACTGGGGAGCTACAGTTCATTGAGGGAACCATGAATGCCAAAATGCAATGTGGCATACTGAAGCAGAGCATGATCTGCAGGGCAGTATTCCAACATGATAACGACCCCAAACACACCTCCACGACGACCACTGCATTGCTAAAGAAACTGAGGGTAAAGGTGATGGACTGGCCAAGCATGTCTCCAGACCTAAACCCTATTGAGCATCTGTGGGGCATCCTCAAATGGAACGTGGAGGAGCACAAGGTCTCTAACCTCCACCAGCTTCGTGATGTTGTCATGGAGGAGTGGAAGAGGATTCGAGTGGCAACCTGTGAAGCTCTAGTGAACTCCATGCCCAAGAGAATTAAGGCAGTGCTGGAAAATAATGGTGGCCACACAAAATATTGACACTTTGTGGCACAATTTGGACATTTTCACTTAGGGGTGTACTCACTTTTGTTGCCAGCGGTTTACACATTAATGGCTGTGTTGAGTTATTTTGAAGGGACAGCAAATTTACACTGTTATACAAGCTGTACACTGACTACTTTACTTTGTATCAGTGTCATATCTTCAGTGTTGTCCCATGAAAAGATACTGTATAATAAAATATTAACAAAAATGTGAGGGGTGTAGTCACTTTTGTGAGATACTGTATGTTTGTCTGTCTGTTTTTCTTCATAACTTTGTGACGTATTCCTCATAGCTTTGCGACGTTTTCCTCATAGCTTTGTGAAGCAAGTATGTCACTACTCATTCAGTGATGCCTGCCTTTGATCTTTGCTGATGTCATAGGAAGTTCTATGATCTTTGATAATGTCATAGCAAGTCCTATGATCGTGAGTGAAGCCTGCCTTTGATCTTTGATGATGTCATAGCGAGTCCTATGATCTTTGATGTCATAGCGAGTCCTATGATCATGAGTGATGCCTGCCTTTGATCATTGATGATGTTATAGTGAGTCCTATGATCTTTTAGCAAGTCCTATGATCAGTGGTGATGTACTTCCTTACCTTCTTTCTACGGGCATGCAGAAATACTTGCTTATACTTGGTTTCTACAGGCATGCACAGGTATGTACTAGTGTTACATCATCACTTCACTCTTCTTCTTCTTTTAGATTTGATTGGCAGTTGGCAACCAGCTTACAGGTGCATTACTGCCACCTACTCTTTCTTCAGACATCACTCTACTCTTCTTCTTCTTTTAGATTTTATTGGCTCTATTCAGACATCACTCATCAACTAATTCAAGAAATCTCTGTGTGTCTGTCTGTGTGTCATGACCATAGGACTCGCTAAAAGATCATAGGACCGCCTATGATGTCTACATGATGTCCTATGATGTTCCTATGATGTCTACATCATATCTATATGACGTCATATAGACAATAGGACTTGCTAAAAGATCATAGGAGCCATGGCCAAGATATATAGAGTGATGAAATACAGTAGGTATGAGGAAAATGTCACAAAGCTATGAGGAAAGTGTCACAAAGCTATGAGGAAAACATAATCAAGTCAGTGGTGGTAATGCACCTTTGAGCTGGTTGCCAACCGCCAATCAAATCTAAGAGAAGAAGAAGAAGGTATGCACCTTTCGAATGAAGGATACCACGGCATAAAGAGGCGGCAACTCTCTGCTGAAGAAGAAGAAGGCAATTCGACCAGGACACAAATTCAGTTAGGAGGAATGGAGGTCAGAAGCGAGGAAGGGGAAGCTTGGAGCACAGTGGAGTCTAAAAGAAACAAAGACGTCAAGAAACTCAATCAAGACCGTTATCAAGTGCTGAGGAATCAGATGAACGATCCCCGAATGAACAGAAGGAGTGGAAAGTAACCATGAAACTTACTCAAGAAGGGGCATCGTTTTGTGAGTGGAACCCAATTAAGCTCACAAATGCAATTAATGGGTTACTTGGAGAAGTTTTAAATGCAGGGGTTCTTCGTAGTGGTTTGTTGCTGGTTACATGTAAAGATAGTGTTCAACAAGGAAAAGCAATCAGAGTCACTCGGAGGGAAAAATGTTCAGTATTGGAAGGAAATAAGGCAATGAGAGGAGTGATATTGGGCATTTCAATGGCTGTCTCAACTGATGAAATAATGAGGAACTTAACTGGAGCAAAAGTGACAGGTACAAAGATTGAAAGCTAATCGAAATGGCGAAAAATGTGATAGTCTGTCAGTAATGTTAAAATTTGATGAAACAAGACTGCCAAGTAAGGTGTATATTGGCTACATGAGCTATGAAGTCAGACTTTACGTTTCTCCTCCACTCAGATGTTTCAAATGTCAAAAGTGTGGTCATGTAGCAGCGATATGCAATGGTAGACAACAATGTGCTAGATGCTCCGGTGAACATGAATATGGCAAGTGTGAAAGAGGGGCCAAATTAAAGTGCTGTAACTGTGGTGGTGAACATAGCTCTGTATATCGAGGTTGTGAAGCCAGCAAAAGAGCAGCAGAAATTTAGCAGATAAAAGTCTTCCAGGGATTATCATATGCAGAAGCTGCGAAAAAGGTGCCAGCTAAAAAAGTGGGAGTGGACTTGAACAGGGATAGTGTGCAGACTTGCAGTGCATGCAGTAGAATTAAGGAAGATACTCTGGTTTTGAAGGAAAATAATTTTGTCTTATTTGTGGTAGATGTGATAAACTGCACTGCGCAGACTTCCAAGAAAACAGAAAAAATCAAAATCATTGTGAAAGCAGCAGAAAAATATCTTGGCATCATTGGAAAGCAGTTGAGGACTTGTTAGTGGGGGACTGTTTGGGTCCAAAGACATCATGGGCTGGTGGATCAACCGCCAATCAAGTCTAAAAGAAGAAGAGGAATAATAAGATGAGACGCAGATACAGACTACAGCTAGAAGAAGAATAATGAGATGAGTCTGAGGAAAATCTCACAAAGCGAGGAGGGAAACGTCACAGGGCTATGAGGAAAAGGGATAAGATATAAGGACCTGTACTTATATAGCACTTTTATAGTCTCAAAGACCACTCAAAGCGCTTCACTAGTACTAACCCTCTATTCTAAGGGCCTATAGGAGACAGATATCTAGGGACAATTTAGAACAACCAATTAACCTAACATGCATGTCTTTGGATTGTGGGAGGAAACCAGAGCCCCCAGAGTGAACCCATACAGCACAGGGACAACATGGAAACTCCACACAGAAAGGTTCCTACCCCTGTGCCAACGTCACAGAGCTATGAAGAAGGTATCACAGAGCTATGAGGAGAACGTCATAAAGCTAAGAGGAGAACGTTGCAGGGCTATGGGGATAGCGTCACAAGGCTATGAGGAACACGTCACTAAGTTATGAGGGAAAAGACACACAGAAAGACAGACATACAGTATATGGAGTGTGTGGCGGTAATGCACCTGTAAGCTGGTTGCCAACCGCCTATCAAATCTAAAAGAAGAAGAAGAAGATGCACCTGTAGGAGACAGACATTTTTTGATTGTGTGGCAGTTGGTGTTGTATCGTGGCCCACACCTTGGACACAGTCCAAGGACAGATAATTTTTTCACACATAAGGAGTTGTTCAGAACTCCTTATACAAAGATATAGAGTGATGATAATCAAGTCAGTGGCGGCAATGCACCTGTAAGCTATTTGCCAACCACCATTCAAATCTAAAAGAAGACGTATGCACCTTTTGAGTACGAGGAGACGAAGAAGAGTGATGTCTGAAGATAGAGTTGAGGTTCAATTGGGCACAGCAATGATGATAGAAGGACTACAGCTCCTGACCAGATAGAGTGATGGTATAGAGTGAAGTATGAGGAGACAAAGAAGAGTGATGTCTGAAGATAGAGTTGAGGTTCGATTGGACACAGCAATGATGATAGAGGGACTACAGCTCCTGATCAGATGGAGTGATGATATAGAGTGAAGTACGTGGTGGTAATGCACCTGTAAGCTGGTTGCCAACCGCCAATCAAATCTAAAAGAACTATGCACCTTTCGGTGTGGCGGTAATGCACCTGTAAGGATTGTTCAGAACTCCTTATAGCAGACAGCCGAGACATATATAGAGTGTGTGGAAATCTCACTGTTTGAAGACGAAGAAGAAGATTGTTCAGAACTTGTTATAGAGTAATGACCAGATAGAGTGTTGCAGGCAGAAAGAAAAGCAAGAGCTAGAAGCTGGTCAGATGACAGTGACACGGGAAGAAGTAACAATGCTAAAAAACACGAACTAGCCAACATGGATGGCAGTTTGATGATGTAGGAAACGAGTGGAAGGTTGTCATTGAGTTCAATCAGGGTGGGAGGCACTATCGCCCTGTTTAAAGGAACTCCGATTATATTGGCATGTTAGCTCTATATGCTTTATTTTTATGTTACTAACATAACTATAATATAATTTTTTTGAAAATAATTCCCAGTTTTATATATTTTTAAAAAACTTTATTACAATGTAAATCACCATTATTGTTTACGTCGCAATGCATTCTGGGTAGTGATGTAGAAAGGTTGCAGCCGTTTTTTCTGTCTTATACAAGCCAAGAAGCGAAGCTACTAACTACTGCCATTTGTCAGTGAAAATGCCACATTGCGCGGCTTTTGGATGTAATTTCCAATCAAAGGGAAATAAAGAGAGCGGGGTAAGCCTCCATAGCTTTCCTAAAGAGGGAAAGTGGAGGGAAAAGTGGGGCGGCAGCGGCTCAGCAGGTAGAGCAGGTCGTCTAATAACCCGATGGTTGGCGGTTCGCATCACGCTCTCCCCAGATATCCTGCCGTTGTATCCCTGGGCAAGACACTTCACCCGCATTGCCTCCAGTGCCCATAACACTGGGTATGAATGTGTAAAAATGTTTAAATGCTCGGTGGTGGCCGGAGAGGCTGCTGGCGTGGATTGGAAGCCACATTTCCTTCACTCTGAGTCTGTGATCACGCGCTGTGATAATAGCACAATATCGCTCAAAGCGCACGAGTGTGCGCTTTGCGCACCAGTGTTGCGGATGAAATAAGGGAACCCAGTGTGGAGGCACGGAATAATTGCAGGCAGGACACGCGAACTGAAGTTTAAAAGGTTGTTTATTTCATACTTCAGCGCTGTGGAGCGAGCCTTTTTTTTTTAAATTACTTATTTTGTACTAACCGCAGTGGGCAGTGGGCAGCACAGTTTACCCTCGGCCGGGGGATCGCGGAGATCGTGGGTTCGATCCCTGCCCCCGGCCAACAGTGATCTGTGTGGAGTTTGCATGTTCTCCCCGTGTTTGCGTGGGTTTACTCCGGGATTTCTCCAGTTTCCTCCCACATGTCAAAAACATGCGCTTGCGCACGCAGCGACTGGCAGCTGGTGGCTTGTCACCAGACTGCAAAACAAATCTACTTATGGGTACAAAATAAGTAATAAAAAAAAAGGGCTCGCTCCACAGCGCTGGAGTGAGCTTCGTGTTGGAGGATGAAATAAACACCCTTTTAAACTTCAGTTCGCGTGTCCTGCCTGCACTTATTCCGTGCCTCAACACTGGGTTCCCTTATTTCATCCGCAATATTGTACTTTATCATAGCGTGATTAATACATATGTCAGTTCTATCAAGTGTTGTTGGATCTCTGGTGCGTGTGTTTGGATGGGCAGCTCGGTGCGTGTCGTGAGTAAATGATGGCGTTTGCGCAGCAGAGGCGCCCCCCCCCCCCCCGGTGTGTGTGGCGAACTGTGTGTGATTTGGTGCGGATAAGTAGAAAGAGCGAAGACGAGGCGACCAGAGCAGGTAGAATTTGTTGCTGACAACAGTGCGGTATATAAATAAAGCCCCAACGCTTCAGCAAAACGGCCTGTGCTTCTGTGTACCACAAGAGTGAGATTTACTCGGGAATTGACCGCGGAGGAAGATACATCTCCCCTGCGTCCCAAAACCACAGTTAGGAGACAAAAGGCAGGAACGGTCAACACAAGCGTGCGATCACAGACATGTCTCATGCGGGCGCTTTGAGCGATATTGTGCTATTATCACAGCGTGATTAATACATATGTCAGTTTTATCAGGCATGCACTACAGCGCGTGATCACAGACTCAGAGTGAGGGAAATGTGGCTGCCAATCCATGCCAACAGCCTCTCCAGCCACCACTGAGCATTTAAACATTTTTACACATTCATACCCAGTGTTATGGGCACTGGAGGCAACGCGGGTGAAGTGTCTTGCCCAGGTACACAACGGCAGGATATCTGGGGAGAGCGTGATGCGAACCGCCAACCATCGGGTTATTAGACGACCTGCTCTATCTGCTGAGCCGCTGCCGCCCCACTTTTTCCTCCACTTTCCCCCTTTAGGAAAGCTATGGAGGCTTACCCCGCTCTCTTTATTTCCCTTTGATTGGAAATTACATCCAACAAATTACATCCAACATCCGCAATGTGGCATTTTCATTGACAAATGGCAGTAGTTAGGAGCTTCACTTCTTGGCTTGTATAAGACAGAAAAAATGGCTGCAACCATTCTACGTCACTACCCAGAATGCATTGCGACGTAAACAAAAATCGTAATAAAGTTTTTTAAAAATATATAAAACGGAATTATTTTCAAAAAAATTAAATTATAGTTATGTTACTAACATCAAAATAAAACATATAGAGCTAGCATGCCAATATAGTTGGAGTTCCTTTTAAGCTAACAAAAGCAATTGAGGAAGAAATTGGGAGTGTTAAGTTTGCAAAGTTGTTGAATCATAACCAGCTGTTAATACATGCATCAAGTAAACAACAGCAAGAGAAAATATTGACAATGACATGTCTAAAAGGAGAACAAATGAAGGCTCATGTTCCTGGCGCAACAGCAAACTTGAGGGGAGTTATATCAGGTGTCCCTTTGAGTATGTCTATGGAAGAAATGAAAAATGAGATCCAAGGAGGAAAGGTGAAGGATGTGAAAAGGCTAAAGAGTAAAAAAGAAGGTTCACTAAAGGATACACTGTCTGTAATGATTCAGTTTGAGGAAACACTCCCTAAATTAGTTCAAATAGGATGCCTGTATTACAGTGTCAGAGAATACGTCCCAAAGCCACTCAGGTGCTACAAATGTCAAAGGATGGGTCACACTGCTCAGCAATGTAAGGGAAAGTTAAGATGTGCTAGATGTAGAGGATAGCACGAATATGGTAAATGTGAAAAAGATGCCAAAGTAAAGTTTTGCAACTGCGGGGGTGAGCACAGTGCTGCATATGGAGGATGTGTTGTGCAGAGGGAAGCTAGACAAGCCCAGGAAATTAGAATAAGTAAGAAAATCTCATATGCGGAAGCTCTAAAGACAGAGAGGCAGGAATGGTCAGAAACACAACAGGCCTTCCTCAGAGAAGTTCAGTTCAAAGGGAAGCACAGCCATCAACAAATCCCACATAAACACAAGATCATGCTGCTGCAAGGAATTTTTGTGTTCACAAATGCAAAATAGATGACACATTGATAGTTAAGAGGACAAACTTTGTTGCTTTTATCTGCCACACCATTAATGTTGCAGCACAGCTAAAGAAGAAAAGTGACAGAATCAAAATCATTGTGGAAGCAGCAGGAAGATTCCTAGAGGTGAAAAATATCAAAGCCGACCAGATTCATGTTCTATTGACAGCTGTACCTGGGGAGAATGCACATGTTGAAACTTAAGATCTTTATTATGGTACTACACATACTACAGTGGAATGTGAGGAGTCTTATAACAAATGGACAAGAACTCAAGAAGTATCTTTACGAACTACAAGTTGTTCCAGAGGTAGTGTATGTACAGGAGACGTGGCTTCAACTTCACTTAGATTTTGTTATTCCAGGATATAGTTCAATCAGACAGGATAGAAGTAACTTTGTAAATGGAGGAGGATGTGCCACTTTCATTACAGATGGCCTGGCATACAGGGGGATTCCCTCTCCTGAGGATATAGAGTGTAATATTATTGAAATATGTAGGCCAAATGGACAAGGAAATACTAAGCTGATTAATTTTTACAACCCATGTAGGAAGTTAACAGCAGACATTTTCAGTGTTATGGCAGGGGAAGGGCATATGAAGGAGGTATGGTGTGGAGACTAATGCCCATAATAGCTTGTGGGGAAGTACACATACAGATAACAATGGAAATGTTGTGGAAGAAATGTTAGATGAAAGATCGTTAATTTGTCTCAATAGTGGTGAAGGTACCAGGGTCACACTTAGGGAAATGGATGGAGAAGGTGTTAGTTTGCAGACTGTCATATGTACTAGAGCAAAGACGATTAATCAACAACTATCAGAATGGTTTTAGAAGAGGAAGATCCACAGTGGATGCTCTAGTTAGGGTAAGTAATGATATTGAAAAGACTCTCAAAATGAAAGGAGTAATGGTTATAGTTTATCTGGATATTGAAAAGGCTTATGACTCACTGTGAAGGGGTGGACTTCATACCAAATTGAATAAAATAGGCATTGATGGTAGGATGTATAATTGGATAATGGATTTTTTAACAAACAGGAAAATTAGGGTTAAAGTAGGATCAGAAGTTTCTAATTGACATAATGCACGGCTCAGGAGACACACACGCAGGCTCAGGGTAGATCTAATAGCTTTATTAACAACAAGTGTGTATGAGTGTGTGTCTGCGGGATGTGAATGTGTTGGTGGTGGTGTCTGCGTCGGGCACGGAGGCAGGAGGCCGTACAGCCGGACAACCTTATGGGAGAAGCAAAGGGCAAAGGGTAACGGGCACCACACCAACACAGGAGATATGAAAATGATGACTGGCTTACTTGGGAATGGCAGGTGGCTGGCACAGCAAGGGTGAAGCCCGGAAGACAGCGACCTGGAGCACCCAGTGCAGCAGCGAGGGAATGGTGGCAGAGAGGAGTGGTCCGCCGCCGGGAAATCCACCTGTGCACAGGGGAGCAGACTAGGAGAAGAATGAGGTAAGAGATTCTTACTTGGATGTTTTGCTGAGCGGTTGAGATTCCTTACAGCAAGAGTAGCGAGTGAAGACTGACGGCTTCAGGCCGAAGCCCAGGGCGAGGCGGCTTAAATCCCTCGCCGCTGATTGAGGTGCAGGTGTGCGTGCAGCTGGCGCCGCTGATGGGCGGCGAGGCGTGACAGTACTCCCCCCTCTAGCAGCGCTTCCTGGCGATGGTTTCTCCGGGTGCGCTCGGTGGAACTCAGTAATGAGGGACGGGTCCAACACAAACGACGAGGGTACCCATTGCCGATGTTCAGGCCCATAACCCTCCCAGTCCACCAAGTACTGCAACCCGCGACCCCGGCGCCGGGAGTCCAGGATAGAAGAGACAGGCCAGGCCGGATGACCATCAATCATCCGGGGCGCGGGCTGCGCAGCAGGAGGAGGGCAAAGGGGATCGGAGACTGCCAGCTTCACCTTGGAAACGTGGAAGGTGGGATGGATGTGGAGGGAGGGGGGAATAGCTACACGCACAGCCACCGGGTTGATAATCCTGGAGATGGGGTATGGGCCCATAAAACGCTGTGCCAGCTTCCTCCTCTCACCCTTTAAAATGACGTCCTGGGTTGACACATAGACACGCTGGCCCACCTGGTACGCTGGGGCAGGTCTTCTGTGCCGGTCCGCCGTGGATTTGTTGCGCTCTGCCGTGCGTAAAAGCGCATTGCGCGCCGACGCCCAGATGGAATGGCACCGCCTGAGGTGCACCCGAACTGAGGGAACAGTTACCTCACTCTCCTGCGCTGGGAACAGAGGGGGGTCGTAGCCCAGGGACGCCTTAAAAGGAGACATCCCAGTGGCAGAAGAGCGGGCGGTGTTGTGGGCGTACTCAACCCAGGCGAGATGGTTACTCCAGGACGCAGGCTTGGACGCAGTGACGCAGCGGAGCGCAGCCTCCAGCTCCTGGTTGGTCCGCTCACACTGCCCGTTGGTTTGGGGGTGATGGCCGGAGGAGAGGCTTACCTTGGCTCCCAGGGCGTTGCAAAAGGACCTCCAAACCTCTGAGGAAAATTGGGGCCCCCGGTCCGAGACCACGTCCACCGGAATCCCGTGCAGCCTGACCACGTGTTGGATTAGGAGGTCCGCCGTCTCCAGGGCAGATGGAAGACCTCGTAACGGGATGAAGTGCACTGCCTTGGAGAAACGGTCTACGATGGTCAGGACAGTGTCGAAGGTGTTAGAGACTGGGAGTCCGGTGACGAAATCCAGGGCGATATGCGACCAGGGCCTTCCAGGGACGGGCAGAGGCTGGAGCAAACCCACTGGAGGGGCATTACCTGATTTACTGGTGGCACATACAGGGCAGGCCCGGGCGTAGCGGGCAGCGTCCTTCCGCAGGCCCGGCCACCAGAAGGACCGTTGAAGAAGGTCAATCATCCGGGAGGAACCAGGGTGGCAGGTGAGCTTAGATGTGTGCAGCCAGTGGATGACCTCCCCCCAAACCGTGGATGGCACAAAAAGCCTCCCCTCCGGTCTGCCGCCAGGGTCAGGTTCCAATTCCTGCGCCTTCCGGATCTTACTTTCTATGTCCCAAGTGACGGCTCTCACGATGCACGACCTGGGCAGGATGGTGTGGACCGTGTCCTCAGACGCCTCAGGGGCAAATTGCCTAGAGAGGGCATCGGGCAGGCCGTTCTTGGAGCCAGGCCTGAAGGTGATGTTAAAACGGAACCTGGCAAAGAACAAGGACCAACGCGCCTGGCAGGCGTTCAGACGCTTGGCAGATCTTAAGTATTCCAAGTTCTTGTGGTCAGTCAGGACCACGAACGGCAGGTCCGCCCCCTCTAGCCAGTGACGCCACTCCTGCAGCGCGAGCTTGATGGCGAGGAGCTCTCTGTCCCCCACGTCGTAGTTCCGTTCCGCCGGGGACAAGCGTCGAGAGAAGAAAGCGCAGGGCCGTTTGACTCCATCATCTGGCGACCGCTGAGATAGAACCGCCCCCACTCCCGTGTCCGAAGCATCCACTTCCACGATGCATTGCAGCGACGGGTCGACTTGGCTAAGGACCCGGGAGGAGGAGAATTCTGCCTTCAGCGCCTGGAAGGCAGCTGCGGCCTCTTCGGTCCACTGGAACGGGACCTTAGGGGACATGAGGCGGGTCAGAGGGCCGACGACGGTGCCAAAATTCGGGACGAAGCGGCGGTAGAAGTTTGCAAACCCAATAAATTGTTGCACCTGTTTCCTTGATGTAGGTGTAGGCCATTCCACCACCGCCTTCACCTTCACTGGGTCCGGAAGCACCTGGTCGTGGGAGATGACGAACCCGAGGAAGGACGTAGTCTTAGCGTAGAATTCACATTTTTCTGCCTTCACATACAACCGGTTCTCCAGCAGCCTTTGGAGGACCCGCCTCACATGGACCCGGTGCTCGTCCCTGGATTTGGAGAAGATGAGGATGTCATCCAGGTAGACGAACACAAATAGGCCGATGAAATCCCGGAGGACGTCATTTATTAGGCGCTGAAAGACGGCTGGAGCATTGGTCAACCCGAACGGCATCACCAGGTACTCGAAATGGCCGTTCGGGGTACGGAAGGCTGTCTTCCACTCATCTCCCTCCCGGATCCGGACGAGGTGGTATGCGCTGCGTAAATCCAGCTTGGTGAACCAAGTCGCCCCCTGGAGGGAATGGAAGGCGGTGTCCATAAGTGGCAGGGTGTAGCGATCCTTCTCCGTGATATCATTCAGGGCGCGGTAGTCGATACAAGGACGGAGGGAACCGTCCTTCTTGCCCACGAAGAAGAATCCTGCGCCTAATGGTGATGACGAGGGATGGATAATTCCAGCACTCAGCGATTCCTTGAGGTAGGAATTCATAGCCTCCTTCTCTGGCGCCGACAGGCTGTAGAGTCGCCCAGAGGGTAAGGGTGCCCCCTGGCGGATGTTTATCGCACAGTCGTAGGGCCTGTGTGGAGGAAGAGACATCGCCTTGGACTTGCTGAAAACCATACCCAGGTCGTGAAATTCTGATGGCACCAGGGAGAGATCCGGGGGCGCAGCGTCCATAGGAGTTGGAGAAGAGGACGGAGAGCAGGCAGCAGATTGCAGGCAGGTGCTCATGCAGAAGGAACTCCATGCCGATACCCTGGCGGACTTCCAATCCAGGACGGGGTTATGGAGGCGAAGCCAGGGGTACCCCAGGATGACGGGCGACACAGAGTTGGGGAGGACGTAGAAAGTGATTTCCTCCCGGTGGTTCCCAGAGATGATCACAGGTACAGGGACGGTCTGGTGTGTGACTCTCCCCAGGGAGACATGGGAGAGGTTGACCAGGGCGAGAGGAGATTTGAGGGCTTGGCAACGGATGCCCAATCAGGTTGCCAGGCTTTGTGAAATAAAGCTGCCCTCCGCGCCCGAATCCACCAGTGCGTGGGTGAGGTGCCCAGTGGGGTTGTGACAAAACCGGACGGGCAGCTTCAATTGGGAGAGGGGATTTAACCGATTGACGTCCGCGAGGCCCCCTACAGTGACTCGCGGACCCCGCCATTTGGCTTCTGTGGGCAAAGCTCCACCGTGTGTTGGCTGTCTCCGCAATACATGCAGAGACCCAACTCACGGCGGCGTTGTCTCTCCGCAGGAGGGAGTTTGTCCAGCCCGTCACCATCGGCTCCGACTCCTCGGGGCGCGATGGTGGCGGCAACGCCAGGGGGCGAGCTTGGGACAGGCGCGATGAGGCACCACGAGAGCGAGAAGAAGACGACTTCTGCTCCGAGGTGCGCTCACGCAACCTGTTATCCAGGCTGATGGCTAGGGACGTTAGCTCCGCTAAAGTCTCCAGGATGTCCCGCCCAGCCAGTTCGTCCCTCAGACTATCATTGAGACTGCGGAGGAAGAGGCCGCAGAATGAACGTTCATCCCAGCCAACCTCCTCCGCCGCTACCCGGAAGTCGATCGCGTAATCAGCTGCCGACTGGCTTCCCTGCTGGAGGCTGAGAAGCCGATCGACCTGAACGCTCTCAGTACGAGAATGATCAAAGACTTCCAGGAACTGTCTCACGAATTGGCCATAGGTGAGGGTGGCGTAACTGGGCCTCGCCATTACGGCGTAAGCCCAAGTAAGCGCTCGCCCCTCCAGGAGATTCCCTATGTAGCCAATTCGGCTATGGTCTGAGGGAAAATCTCCGGGCACACGGTAGAACACGGACTCACATTGCATTATAAACCCCCGTGCTCCGCCGAGCTTACCGCTAAAGCGGGCGGGGGTCAGAATGGGTGTGAGCCGAACCGGTGCTACCGGAGCAGGCTGGACGGCCACTGGAGCAGCAGGAGCCGCGCCGCCCTGATGAGCCGGGGGGGAACGGCTGTTGGGGGTCCAAGCGTTCCAATCGGTTAGTGATGATGGATAATTGATTTAGAATCACCTGTTGCTGGTGGGCTATTAGGTCCACTCGAGCCTCGAGGGTGGAAAGTTGGCATGTGAGCCCGCCGTCTGCCGAGCCGCTCTGCTGAAGCCGTACTGACATAATGCACGGCTCAGGAGACACACACGCAGGCTCAGGGTAGATCTAATAGCTTTATTAACAACAAGTGTGTATGAGTGTGTGTCTGCGGGATGTGAATGTGTTGGTGGTGGCGTCTGCGTCGGGCACGGAGGCAGGAGGCCGTACAGCCGGACAACCTTATGGGAGAAGCAAAGGGAAAAGGGTAACGGGCACCACACCAACACAGGAGATATGAAAATGATGACTGGCTTACTTGGGAATGGCAGGTGGCTGGCACAGCAAGGGTGAAGCCCGGAAGACAGCGACCTGGAGCGCCCGGTGCAGCAGCGAGGGAATGGTGGCAGAGAGGAGTGGTCCGCCGCCGGGAAATCCACCTGTGCACAGGGGAGCAGACTAGGAGAAGAATGAGGTAAGAGATTCTTACTTGGATGTTTTGCTGAGCGGTTGAGATTCCTTACAGCAAGAGTAGCGAGTGAAGACTGACGGCTTCAGGCCGAAGCCCAGGGCGAGGCGGCTTAAATCCCTCGCCGCTGATGAGGTGCAGGTGTGCGTGCAGCTGGCGCCGCTGATGGGCGGCGAGGCGTGACACTAATGACTTTGAAATAGAAAATGGTGTTCCTCAGGGGAGTGTGATAAGCCCAGTTTTATTCAACATAATGATTAATGACATGTTTGGGGATCAAGAGGGATACATCAAAACAGCACTATATGCAGATGGTGGAGCCATATGGATGAGGGGAAGAAATGAGAAATTTTTGTTCACAAACATCAGAAAAGCAATGGAGAAAGTGGAAAAGTGGTCATTTGAGTGGAGATTTAAATTTTCAAACAGTAAAATCTGCTACATGAGTTTCACAAAAAAATGCAGAATTGGTACAGAACCATTAACATTATACAATCAACCAACAGAGAAAGTGAGTTCAAATATCTAGGATTGTGGTTTGATAGTGCATACACATGGAGAGTTCATGCTAAAAATCTGGAGACAAAGTGCAAAAAAGTCATTAATCTTATAAAAGCTGTAGCTGGACGTGAATGGGGTGCAGATAAACAGGCATTAATTGACATTTACAGAGCACTAATGCGATCGACAATAGACTATGGATGCATGATTTATGGAGCAGCAGCAAAGACGACTCTGGAAAAAATAGGCAGAATGCAGCATAGAGTGCTTCGCCTGTGCATTGCAGCCATCAAAACAACATCAAACAATGCAGTTTTAATAGAAGCAGGAGAAATGCCAATGGATTTGAGAAGAGATAAACTCGCATTATCATACTGGGTCAAGCTGAAAGGAAGAGAGGAAGTGAATATTTCAATAACAATGCCACAAGACTGCTGGAAATATTCTAACTTCCAGGGACACGGGTTTGGGTGGACAATTGAAAGAAAAGCCAGAATGTATGGAACTAGATACTATTGATATAGCTAACATCAGTGTAGTGAGTAATGTTCCCCTTTGGCTGTTTCCTGGAAAAGAAGTAGGCATCAGTCTGCTAATGAGGAAAAAGGATTGGCATATGAGTGAACTTAGTGTTAAAACAAGCATTTACCTCAGGAATACTTACTATAACTACTTACAGCTCTATACTGACAGTTCAAAGAACAAAGAGGGCTCTGTTGGAGTTGGAGTATACATTCCAGAGTTTAAAGTGACTTCTCAAAAAGACTCTCCAACAATACATCCACGTTTACAGCAGAGATGGTGGCAATAATTATTGGTTTGCAGTGGGTGGAGGAGGTCAGACCGGACCGGGTGGTAGTGTGCACAGATTCACTTGCAGCTTTAAAAACCATACAGACACTAAAATCTACAAGGGAAGACTTGGTGATTGAGCTATATCACAGTTTATTTAGGGTACACAGGGGTGGTGGAGATGTTCAGTTTTGTTGGGTTCCTGCACATGAAGGGTTGAAAGGGAATGACTGTGCAGACAAATTAGCAAAAAATGCATTTGGGAAAGAAATAACTATACCTTTGTCACTTGGAAAAGGAGAAGGGAAAACAGTAATCAAGAAAAAAGGACTTGAGCTATGGCAAAAAAGATGGGGTGAAGATCATAAAGGTAGATCGTATTACAAAATACAAAAATCTATTACAATAAAGAATTATAAAAGAACAAACAGGAGGGAAGACATTATGGCAAGACTCCGACTGGATCACACAGGTTTAAACGGCACTTTATTCATCATGGGGAAAAGTGAAAGTGACAAATGTAGAGAATGTGGAGTAAAAGAAAATGTCGAGCACATCTTATTACACTGTCACATGTATGGAAATGAAAGACAGATAATGAAAAATTAAGTTCAAGAGGCCGGTAGGGAATGGGATTTAACTGGGATTCTGGGAACAGATGGAGATGGAGAGGCACTAAGAATCACGAGAAGGGCTCTTTTCTCTTTTTTAAATAACACAGGTTTAATTTATAGAATTTAGGGGTTGGGCTCAAATGACATAATGTTACACACTCTTGTACAGTAGGTGGTGGTATGCACCTTTCAGTTTCTTGCTATCCACCAGTAACCGAGAGAAGAAGAAGAAGAAGTGAAGTACGTGGCGGTAATGCACCTGTAAGCTGGATGCCAACCGCCAATCAAATCTAAAAGAAGAAGAAGAAGAAAAGATCATAGGCAGGGCAGATAGGGTTACGGCCAAGATATATAGAGTGATGATATAGAGTGAAGTACGTGAGGGTAATGCACCTGTAAGCTGGTTGCCAACCGCTAATAAAATCTAAAAGAAGAAGAAGAAAATCATAGGCAGTCTCACCTGTTGGTTGCAACATCTGTGATTGGTATCAATGCTGGACGCACTCTCCTGATTCCATGATTCACACTCACACCATCTGACAACATGTTTCCATTCACCTTGTGATGTAAACAGTTTCCAGTAAGACCCTGCTGTGCCATGACTGTGAATAAGTCACAGGGCCAGTCTTCACAGGGCGTTGGTGTTTTCTGCACAAGAGATTTCTTCTGCCATGGCCAATTCGGCGTTGCCGCGAGCAGAGTTGGCAGATCAAGTAGTCTTCATATTCTTGCTCAAGATGAAGAAACTAAGCAAAAGTGTCGCTTTCTGAGCAATGTTGTTTTTAAAGAGATGCTGACACAGTAAAAATGTGTCATCTTGAAGAATGGCAGTCTACACTACAAATGTGTAAATTGCCAAGCAAAGCGTGGATTTCTCCGGGTGCTCCGGTTTCCGCACACATTCCAAAAAATGATCACGCTGTCCGTTTATCACTGAACGAGAGGTACAGACACACACACAGACAGAGATTTCTTGAATTATATATAGTGACTAGTGCATACTCATGAATACCCGTGTATGCCCGTAGAAACCAAGTATAAGCAAGTATTTCTGCATGCCTGTAGAAAGCAGGTGTAATCAAGCACGTCACCTGCTTGCTTACAGTACCCTTGCTTACACCTGCTTTCTACTGGCATGCAGAAATACATGCTTATACGTGGTTTCTACAGGCATGCATGAGTATGCACGGGCATGCAGTTATGCACTAGTTTATGTGGGCTGGTTGCTAACCGCTAATCTAATCTAAAAGAAGAATTTTAAAATAAAATATCAATAACACTGGTCAACACTAAATTTCAAGGTTTTTTTTAGCTGATTTAGGACAATTTTGATGTGCTGAATCCAAAAATCACATTGGTTTTGCTCAATCAGGTCAACTTTTTGAATTATGGCCACATGTTGTTTTATACGTTTTTGTTTACATGGAAGGGTATTTTCGCTTTATATGATGCAAAATTCTTTTTATGTCTTGAAATTCTCTGAATTTTGAACAATGATGACGAAACATTCAATTTACATGTACTTACCTTTATATAAAGGTAAGTACATGCACAGTACTAAGTACTAAGTAAGTACAGGTTTTTATTTAGCACCTGATCGAGAGAAATGGATGTCATTTTCGGATTCAGCGGTGCAAAATTGGCTTAAATCAGTTGAAAAAACACAGACAACTTACAAAAAAATTATTTTTGTAAACCTGTATAATTGATGTGTGTAAATCAGTATATCGGCACTCAAAATATGATACTACACTGTATCGATTTTCCCCAAACCCCCAATTGTACCATGCTTGGTCATAGAGAATCATCTAATGGAAGATGTCCGAGCTAATGGAAGATGTCCAAGAATTAAAATTAATAATTAAGGAAAAAGACAAAAAAATTGCAGACTTGAAGCGACGCATCGAGGATCTTGAACAATGTTCTCGTATGGATGATGTAATTATAAGTGGACTAGACATTAAATATCAATCATATGCTCATGCTACAGCAGGATTGAGAGGAGAGGATGCTCCCCTGAGTGAATCAGTCTCCCTGGAAAACCAGGTGCTTCAGTTCCTTGATAGTAGAGATAAAAAGGTCGAAGCAAATGCAATTTCAGCCTGTCATGCTTTACCCAGAAAAGATAATAAAACAAAGAAATCAATTGTGATGCGCTTTGTGAACAGAAGGGTAAAGAATGACATACTGAGGCAGGCCAGAAAACTACGGGGAACAGAAGTTTACCTAAATGAACATCTAACAAAAACTAATGCTGAAATAGCATGGCAAGCACGGATGCTGAAAAGACAAAATAAGATACAGGCAACATGGACAAGAAATTGTAGAGTTTGGATCAAACTAAATGGAACACCTGAGGAAGCAAAGAGTATAATAATCAGGGATGTTACTAACTTAAATAAATACAGATGAACACTGATTAAGAAAATTAAGAGACTATAAAAATCCATATCCACACACACGGCAAGAATAGTTCTTTTGACATACCATGTCAATGTACTTAAAAAAAATAAAAATAAAAAATAAACAAAACAAACAAAAAGAAAACTTATGACTGACTTGAGTTGACATCAATTATCCCCAGTTGGAGGAAGTCATTTGACACAGAGTGAGGAAATTCAAACTCTGAAAATATGCCATTATGCTGAACATAAACTACAAAAGATGGAAAATGATACTGATCCTGATAACCACTTTTTCAATAATAATCATAATCATTGTGAATATTACACCAAAAAGCAATTCAAAAGTCAAGTGCAACTAGATGGTAAACTATCAATAATACACTTAAACAGCAGAAGTCTTAACAAAAACTTTCCACAGATTCAGGACTATTTAAAACAGCTAGACAGAAAATTTACAGCTATCGCAGTCGCTGAAACTTGGCTTAATGAAGAGCAGGCTCCCCTGATGGCAATAGAGGGATATCAGATGTTTCATATTAACAGATCTCAAAAAAAGATGGTGGTGTTGCACTGTATATTGATGACCTGTATAGGTGTAAGCTTGTAAATGGAATGTCCTTTGCACTACCAGGGATTTTGGAATGTGTTACTGTTGAGATTGACCAAGATAAAACAAAAAATCTAATTATAAGTTGTATATATAGAACGCCGGGAACTTGCATTGAGACATTCAGAGATAAATTAGTCGAGCTGTACAATAATTTTACTAGTAAGAAAATGGTAGCAATTTGTGGAGATTTCAATATTGATCTACTAAATCCATATCAACAAAATGTAATTACAGAGTTCATGAATTCTATGTACAGCATGAGCCTATATCCCACAATAATACATCCCAGTAGAATCACAGTCCACACTGCTACACTTATTGACAACCTGTTTGTTAATATTATTGATAAGAAAATAGAAAGTGGATTATTGATAAATGATATAAGTGACCATTTGCTAACCTTTGCACTTATCCATGGCCACACGGGGGCCAATACAGAAAAAATTTTAAAATCATTAAGATGCAAATCACAAAATGCAATCAGTTCTTTTAAAGAAGACTTGCTGAAGCAAGACTGGACAAAAGTCTATGTATCAGATGTAAATGAAGCCTATGACACATTTATAAACATTGTAACCACTCTTTATGAAAAAAATTGTCCATTAGTAAAGAAAAAGCTTAAACATAAATTTGCCGATAAGCCATGGTTAACCAAAGGATTACAACAGGCGTGTAAAAAGAAAAATTTATCATATAAAGCTTTTCTAAAGAAAAGGACAAAAGAAGCAGAGCAGCGGTATAAAACATACAAAAATAAGTTAACATATATAATAAGATGCAGTAAAAGAGTCTATTACAGTAAAGAACTGGAGAAAAACAGAGACAATATTAAAAATACATGGACAATACTTAACGATATTCTTGGAAATAAAAACAGAAATACAAGCTACCCAACCAATTTTTCAAAAAATAATAAAACGACTCAGAGTGTGAATGCAGCTTCACCTGCAGATGAATTTAATAACTTTTTTGTTAACACTGGTCCTAATTTGGCTCAAGAAATACCCATTACGGCACCCACAGGTGATACAATAAGCAAAAACACTGCTATAAAAGACTCCCATTTTCATAAAGAACACAGACGAGAGAGAGGTCATTGAAATTGTTAAATCGTTTAAAAGTAAAACACCTACAGACTGTGATGGTATTGACATGCTCTTAGTCAAAACTATTATTGAATGCTTAGTGAAACCACTGACGTATATCTGTAACCTGTCTCTCCAAACAGGTATATTTCCCAATGCAATGAAAATAGCTAAAGTAATTCTGATATACAAGATGGGTGACAGAGGGGAATTCTCAAACTATAGACCAATTTCACTATTGCCGCAATTTTCCAAGATACTTGAAAAAATATTCTATAAGAGAAGTGACAACTTCATACTGAAGAATAATTTATTGTGTGAGCAGCAATATGGGTTCAGACACAAGAGGACAGCTGCATTTGCTCTAATGGAATTTATAGGAAAAAATATCAACTGCCGTTGAAAATAAAGAGTATTCAGTTGGGGTATTCCTGGATCTTAAAAAAGCATTTGATACAGTGGATCATAACTTATTATTAAAGAAACTACAAAATTGTGGTATTAGGGGAGTAGCACTGTCCTGGTTATGTAGTTACTTAAAGAATAGATATCAGTATGTATGTGTTGGTAACAAAAACTCACAGTTACTGAAGGTTATTTGTGCAGTCCCACAGGGTTCAGTTTTGGGGCCATTGTTATTCAATATGTATATAAATGATATATGTAAAGTTTCAGAAAAAATGGATTTAATATTGTTTGCCGATGACACTAATTTATTATGTAGTGGAAGCAATTTGGAACAACTTTTGGATACACTCAGAAAGGAATTAGGAAAGCTTAAACTGTGGTTTGATTCAAACAAATTAACGCTCAATTTAAGTAAGACAAAATTTATAGTTTTTAACAACCATCACAGCAACTTAGTATCTAAACTCAGTGTAAATGGTGTAGAGATTGAAAGGGTATCCGAAACTAAATTTCTTGGTGTAATAATTGATAATAAACTGTGTTGGAAGTCACATATTAATTATATTAAAGGTAAAATATCCAAATCAATTGCAATACTACACAGAGTGAAATATTTCCTTAATCAACCCACACTATATACCTTGTATCATTCATTAATACTCCCATACATGACATATTGTACTGAAGTATGGGGAAATACATATAAAACAAACATATATCCAGTCTTTATGCTTCAGAAGAGAGCTATTAGAATAATAAACAAAGCAGCTTACAGGGAACCAACAAACCCACTTTTCCTTAAATTAAAAGCTCTCAAGTTGAAAGATCTGGTTGACTTTAAAACTGCAGTAATAATGTTTAAAGTGAAGAATCTATCACTGCCTGCAAATATCCAAAAGCTGTTCCAAATAAGGGAGAAACAATATCATTTCAGAGGAACATGTATATTTCAAAAACCTTCAGTGAGAACTACCACCAAGCAACACTGTGTTTCAGTGCAAGGAGTCAGATTATGGAACGATTTTGGACCTGAATTAAAATCATGTACAACGCTTGGACAATTTAAACAAAAATTAAAGGAAGAAATACTCCAAACATATATATAAGATGACATATAAAATCACATAAAGATTGTCATATCCAGTCTGCGTTGTGTTGTTGCTTAGTTTTTTGTTTTTTGTCACATTTTGTTTTAGCTTTGTTCTGAATTGTAATCGCTCTTGTTTGTTTTTCTTTTGAATTCTTGGATGGAATATGGGTGGGCAATATAAGCTGCGGCTTCCACCATCACCCATTTCGGATAACTTATGTTGAACTGTATAATCAGAGGAGTTATTGTCTAATTTGCTTGCAACTTGCTTCTGCCCTTCAGAGAGAACAGACGCCTTTTTCTTTGCTCCCTCTTTTACCCTCCTTCCCTCCCTAACTGAGAATCCCAGCTTGCTGTCTTGTCTGCGTCGCTGTCTTCTGGCTGAATCTTGAACCAAACGAAAAAAAATGGATTTGGTGAGCGGCTTTAATAAAATTAACAACATTTTATATAAATTCGGGCCAGGGGGAGCCCCTATGGAGAGACCCATGGATTGGAACGCATGTGTCTGCACGATTCGACTGAGGATGTGGAAACATCTACCTGGTTTGGCTAGGATCACAGGATTTTCTGCTGATTGGCTCTGGAGTTTTTCCTGGTGTATCGAAAAATTAACTGGAAGAGCTAATTAAAAGCGGTCCCGGCATAGCTGCTTCTCAACAATTCGACTAGACGGGGGAGTGCACTAACTATTGGCAATGATAACATGGAAATTACCATCTGCATGCACTGTAGAGGGATGGACTCTACCGGACATGTTTACCCATGTTCTAGAAGGGAAACATCTGGAGTCGTCTTTGGTGCCTCCAAGGAATGGATTTAAAGCCTATGTATGGAAATTATGAACACAGGATTGCTGGAGATGAAAAATTCTGCTCTGAGTGATCTGTGTCTATCAGACCTTGAATTCGATGCCCTGTTGTCTATTTTCCTCCTGGATTAAGACAAAACAGAAGATTGTGCTTCTCTTTCATAAACAACTGGGACTGCATCTGAACTCTCATTGACATGTGACTGGTTCAGGAAATTTCCATCTGCCATGCCTCAAGGACATGCTTCCGAGTTTCAGACACTAAGACATAACATCTCGGCTGGGAGAGATTTTGCTGCCTCCAGTAACTGATAAACACCCACGTGCATTCAACATACACGAACACACTGATTCATAATACTGAATTACACCCATCCATTCACTGATTCTCTCTGACTTTTGGTCTTTTGGTTTTTTGTGGTTGATTGTTGCTCTGTGCTATTGAGAGATTTTTTTTCATTGTAATCATAATCTGCTTAAATATTTATAAGCTGTATTCTGATAACGAAGTTTTTTTCTCTCCTCCCCCCTTGTGTCATTCCCTCCCCTCCCCTCCCTTTCTTATCTATCTCTGTTTGATGAGGCGCCTATTATGGCTGCCGTGTTGTTGTGTCGCGCGCATGCGCACCAATGTCAAGTCAAGTTCCTCATGTGTTTTTTACATGCTTGGCAATAAAGTTTATTCTGATTCTGATTCTGATTCTGATTCTAATTTGACCTTGTTGGATTTTCTTTTCGCCTTTGTTATATTATTCTGTTTCTTTTAATCTGTACTTTTAATCTATCCGAAATAAAGATTGATTGATTGATCTGATTTTTGGGGTCCTCTTTCCAACATTGGGCCTTATGCAAGAACATGTTAATACAGGTGCATCGCAGTAAATTAGAATGTCATCGAAAAGTTGATTTATTTTAGTAATTGTTTACAGAGTGATATATTTCAAGTGCTTATCACTCTACTGTATATATAATTCAAGAAATCTCTTGTCTGTCTTTCACGACCACAGGACTCGCTAAAAGATCATAGGATCGCCTATGATGTGCCTATGACGTTTGCATGATGTCTATATGACATCATATAGACACCATAATATAGATTGATTCAAGAAAATCTGTGTGTCAGTGTGTGATCAAAGGCAGGCATCACTCACGATCATAGGAGTCACTATGACATCATCACAGATCAAAGGCAGGCATCACTCATGCTCACTCACGATCATAGGACATCAAAGATAACGGCAGGCATCATTTACGATCATAGGACTCGCTATGACGTCATCAAAGATCAAAGGCAGTCATCACCGCGATCATAGGACTCGCTATGACGTCATCAAAGATCAAAGGCAGGCGTCACTCGCGATCATAGGACTCGCTATGACATCAAAGATCAGACGCAGGCATCACTCACGATCATAGGACTCACTATGACATCAAAGATCAAATGCAAGCGTCATAGGACTCGCTATGACATCATCAAAGATCAAAGGCAGGCATCACTTGTGATCATAGGACTCGCTATGACATCATCAAAGATGAAACGCAGGCATCACTCACGATCATAGGATGACGTAGGTCTATATGACAGTCCTATGATCTTGAGTGAAGCCTTATTTTGATCTTTGGTGATGTCATAGCGAGTCCTATGATCTTTTAGCGAGTCCTATGATCATGACATAGCAAGTCCTATGATCGTGAGTGAAGGCTGCCTTTGATCTTTTGGTGTCTATATGATGTCATATAGACATCATGTAGGCATCATAGGCACATCATAGGCGAATCCTATGTTCTTTTAGCGAGTCCTAAGTACGAGGAGACGAAGAAGAGTGATGTCTGAAGATAGAGCTGAGGTTCGATTGTACACAGCAATGATGATACAAGGACTACAGCTCCTGACCAGATAGAGTGATGATATAGAGTAAATTACGTGGCGGTAATGCACCTGTAAGCTGGTTGCCAACCGCCAATCAAATCTAAAAGAAGAAGAAGACACATCGTCACAGAGATTTCTTGAATTATATATAGTGATTTGTGACCTTTAGAGTGAACTACGTGGCGGTAATGTACCTGTAAACTGGTTGCCAACCGCCAATCAAATCTAAAAGAAGAAGAACAAATATGCTTCTGAAGATATAGAGTGATGACGCCACAAGGAAACTGTAAAGAAAGTAAGAGTAGGTGGCGGTAATGCACCTGTAAGCTGGTTGCCAACCGCCAATCAAATCTAAATGAAGAACAAATATGCTGCTTTTTCTGACAAATATTCCTTTTTTTTCCTGGCTCCTCTGCAACCTTTTTATTCATAAATTTGCAACTTTTTTGTGACTTTATTCTTGTGGTGTAGGAGGTATTTGTTCTGAACGACGCACTCAAGTGGATATAAATCCCCTTCAAAAACAAATATACATTGTCTCTCCCATCTTGCTTTTTAACTCAAAAAACCCTTTGTCTTACAGTTGCTTGTAATTTTTTTCCTCTTTTTTTCTTTTCCTTCAAATGCGAGGCTCTAATTAGGCCCACCAGGACACAGAAGTCTGCAAGTTGGCAAATTTGTACAGCCAGTTCTTAGTCCTGATTGGTTCAACACTATGAACCTGTTAAAGTTACATCATCAAAAACGCTCCTTCTAAACTTGTCTTTTTCCAAAGGGAGGTGCTTAACTGAAATTTCACAGCAAAAAACCAGACATGACACATAATTGATTTAGTTCTTCATATGTGTGGTAAGTCGTTAAAAAAACATGTTACAGACATGTCAACAAGAAAAAAAACTCAATTTTTGGTGGTGTCACTTTAAATGTCATAGCCATATTCACCATCTACCACATTAAAAAAATTACCTCTCCTCAGACTTAGGCAATCAGTGATAGATGTTATTGTGTTTGCCAGCTTTGCAAAATTAAAGTACTCCCACATTAGAGCAAATATTCCATCTCACCGTTACATCCTTGGTTTCTCTTGCTCAGGCCTGTAGCACCCAGGATGGAGATGCTTCGCTGCGTTGTCATGGTGATGATGCAGCGGTACAACTATATAACACCACTCCTGCCTTCACTGACTGTTCCCACAGAGGTAAGACAAACTGCATGGCTGGAATCCAAATTGTAATAGGTACAAACATAGTGGCGGCTGCCAGTGGTACCCCTCAGCCTCTTTCTGTGTTTTTGAGATGTAGTGTATATGGCATTTTGACATTGACCTTTGACCTTGCGATCCCAAAACCATAGTCACATTTGAGGGTGAGAGGGTGAACCTGTGTACAAATTTTGGTGACCCTAGCTGTACTTGATATATACATATACAGTATATATATATATATATATATATATATACAGTATATATATATATATATATATAGCTTTCACTACTTACAGTAGCTGTGTGGCCTAGGGTCAGAGAAACGGAGATAGGCGCCGCCCATATACACCTTCAGGTGTGAAAGGATTAACTAACTTAACTAACTAGCTGTACTTGTTCTATAGTCAGGGCATTGGGAATGCTAACCTGATCTTTGACCTTTTGACCCCAACCCCATAGTCAGAGGTCATGGTCTAAGCCATCTAAGTCATCATTTTGTCTTATATATGATGATGTTGATTTGAAAAGGCTACATCATTTTTTTTCTGTAGTTATTGCGTTTACAAGATTTTGGGAAAATCTGACCCTGACCTAAAGGTCAGAGGTCACCCAGGTTCAAACTTATAGGTACAACTATGGTATCGATTTATTGTGTTCACAAGGCCGCCCCTCCGCCCAGCGGGGTGATGACAATAACCCCTTCAGTCTGAACAACAATTGTTATTGTCATTTGTTTATTGCTGCGCTGTGTTTATAAGGCCATATAAATGTTTAAGTGTAGCCTCTGGATAAAAAATAAATAAATAAAAAAACTTGAATGTACTGTTTGCATCTGGAGTTTAAAGGGTAGGGTGTGGTCTTTAAGTGAGCTGCAGCCCCATTCAGTTGATTCGTTTTTGATGTGGATACCTACCCTGGTCATAAAAAAGCAAAGTTGAATTATGGCATACTCACACCAAACACAAAGACCAATTACATTCAGTCTATACAATGATACAAATCAGCATAGATTTGCATTGGATTTTGCAAATACCAGCAAACCGACTTGGACATATTTCAACGTGGGTGAGAATTTTGCATAATGTGGCGTAAAAACCATTGAGAGGGAAAAAAAACCATTGAAGTCCCTGTCAAACCAATGTACTGCAAGTCAACTCAACTCCAGCCAGTAAAACTAGTTCTGCATTCATCTTCAGCAGAGGTGAGTAGTAACGACTTAGATTTAGTCATGTACAGCTAGGCCTAAAAATATTTGGACAGTGACACAAGTTTTGTTATTTTAGCTGTTTACGAAAACATATTCAGGATACAATTATATAATCAATATGGGCTTAAAGTGCAGACTCTCAGCTGTAATTTGAGAGTATTCACATCCAAATTGGAGCAAGGGTTTAGGAATTACAGCTCTTTAATACGTAGCCACCTCTTTATCAAGGGACCAAAAGCAATTGGACAATTGACTCAGAAGGCTGCAAAAAAAAAATAAAATAACAAGGCTGCATGGGCTCTTCCCTCGTTAACCTGTCATCAATTAAGCAGTTAAAAGGTCTGGAGTTGATTCCAGGTGTGGCGTTTGTATTTGGAAGCTGTTGCTGTGAACACACAACATGCGGTCAAAGGAGCTCTCAATGGAGGTGAAACAGACCATCCTGAGGCTGAGAAAAAAGAAGAAATCCATCAGAGAGGTAGCAGAAATGTAAGGAGTGGCCAAATCAACAGTTTGGTACATTCTGAGAAAAAAAAGAATGCACTGGTGAGCTTGGGAACTCAAAAAGGCCTGGACGTCCACAGAAGACAACAGTGGTGGATGATCGCAGAATCCTTTCACAACCCCTTCACAACATCCACTCAAGTGAAGAACACTCTCCAGGAAGTAGGTGTATCAGTATCTAAGTCTACTATAAAGAGGAGACTTCATGAGAGTAAATACAAAGGATTCACCACAAGGTGCAAACCATTAATCAGCCTCAAAAATAGAAAGGCCAGAATTGACTTTGCCAAAAAAGACCTGAAGAAGCCAGCCCAGTTCTGGAACAGCATTCTTTGGACAGATGAGACTAAGATCAGCCTGTACCAGAATGATGGGAAGAAGAAAGTTTGGAGAAGAATTGGAACAGCTCATGATCCAAAGCACACCACATCTTCTGTAAAACGTGGTGGAGGCAGTGTGATGGCATGGGCATGCATGGCTTCCAGCGGCACTGGGTCACTTGTGTTTATTGATGATGTGACAAAAGACAGAAGCAGCCGGATGAATTCTGAAGTGTATAGGGATATACTTTCTGCTCAGATTCAGCCAAATGCAGCAAAGTTGACTGGACGGCGCTTCACCAATGATCCAAAACATACTGCAAAAGCAACCCAGGAGTTTTTTAAAGCAAAGAAGTAGAATATTCTGCAATGGCCGAGTCAATCACCAGATCTCAACCCAATCGAGCATGCATTTCACTTGCTCAAGACAAAACTTAAGGCAGAAAGACCCACAAACAAGCAACAACTGAAGACAGCTGCAGTAAAGGCCTGGCAAAGCATCACAAAGGAGGAAACCCAGCGTTTGGTGATGTCCATGGGTTCCAGACTTCAGGCAGTCATTGCCTGCAAAGGATTCTCAACAAAATATTGAAAAGTAACATTTTACTTAGGGTTATGTTTATTTGTCCAATTACTTTTGAGCCCCTGAAATGAGGAGCGTTTGTATAAAAATAGCTACAATTCCTACATGTTTAATCATATATTTTTGTTCAACTCCTTGAATTAAACCTTAAAGTCTGCACTTCAATTCCGTTGTAGTTGTTTCATTTCAAATCCAATGTGGTGGCATGCAGAGCCCAAATCATGAAGATTGTGTCACTGTCCAAATATTTCTGGGCCTAACTGTACATTTACTCAGGTAACTTTGAATGCATCAAGCTTTTTGCTCATCTTCAGACACAAACTTTTTTATTATGTTTGTGCTCTAACTCAACAGGAGATGAGGCTACGGCCACCATATTTTTGCACATAGGTTGATCTTGGGGCTAGCATCTATTTCAGTACTTTTGGGGTCAAAAGGTCAAAGGTCAAGATCAGAATGGCTTATAAACTATATCTCAACAACAAAGAAAGCTAGGGCCAGCAAACTTGGTACGTGGGTTCACCTTGGGACCCTAACCTACAACTGTGGGTTTGGGGTCAAACAGTCAAAGGTCAAGGCTTGCATTCCCTAAGCCCTGTTACTGTAGAAGTAATAAAGCTTGGGTCACCAATCTTGGTGCACAGGTTTTGCGAGGTGGAGGTCAAAATGCCATATAAACTATATCTCAAGAACAACAAACGCTAGGGTAACCAAACTTGGTACACAGGTTCACCTTGATGCCCTGGCCTCTCACTTTGGGTTTGGGGTCAAAACATTAAAGTTTTAAATCTATAATGCTGCAAAAGGTGTGGGTCTGCATCTTGGTTGAGTGCATTCTAGTTTATTATTTTTTACTTCAGGCTAACACATTTCAGAGGAAAAACCTGCTAAATTGGCAAGAGTAAAGTTATGAAAAGTCTAGTAAAAAGTTACATCTAGACATAATAACGGTTATGGGTTTCTGGGACTTCTACAGCAGGAAGCAGTCAGCTAGAGGATGGTTATAATTTCTGAATGATGGAATGAAATGAATCTTGCTGTTTTGTGGGTCTCCCATTGGCTTGTTTAGTAGTGAATACTTCTAAAATGCAGGATTGTCGCACTGTTTCATGGGTGCAGTAACAATCTCTTGTTCAGCTTTTTGATTTTACCCAGTCACACGGAAGGAGTTTCAGAAAGTACATCTTAGTTTCAAAAAACTGTCATCACCCTAGGCTTCAAAATAGTAGTCCACAAACCACAGAGTTATGTCCCAATGGCTTCATACAACTTTTATGATGACGCGCTTACTTTTGGAACTACACATGTCTAGTAACATCAGTTTTTTATTTGTTTTAAATTTGTATGATGACTGGAGGTTTACCAGACTCCAAACAATTCCCTTGCAGACAGAAAAGACTGTATACAAGAAGAGTGTACACAAATGAAGCCGTTTCCCTAAAAACCAGCCAAGAGTTTCCCTTCGGGGTCTGACAGGATTTAACAGCTGCCTTGCAGCAAACTAGCCTGAATTATTTAAAAGGATATTGCTTCTTTCTCCAACCATCTTTGACTGAGCTGACGTATGCTGGCCTTTCAGTTTCCCTGACATCAGCTCCAAGTTTAATTCTCTAGCTTGATCAGCTTATAGAATTAACATTAATTAGTTGCAGTGAAGTTGTTTTGCCAACTGTGAAGGTTGGTGTTTGCCAGTTAAAACCAGACTTAATTTCTCCCTTTATTTCTCCCTTAATTACTTCCTCTCTTTTTTCTATAAGTGGAGCTGCAACAGCTTGATTAGAAAAACTCTGAATTGAAGCTGAACAGTGCTACTTGTAGACAGAATTTAAGATGTGGCCAAAAAGTCTTTTTCTGATTCATTTTTATATTTGTATGAACTTCTGATCATATAACCTGTTTTTTTCCTGCAGTCTGTTCAGCTCTCACTAAATTGTCGATGCTTTTGTGCTGTTGTAGTTTCCTTTAGAGTTTAGGTTTTACACTCATAGAAACACCAGCTGAAAATCAGTGTTGCATTTGATTTAGCCACTCTACATTGAGCAAAAGTACAATCAGAAATTATTGATAAGTACAGAAAGACACATGAAACTGTGAAGACAAAACAAGATGTCAATACATGGTGTAGTAGATGCAAATGCTCTTACTGAGAAATAATTTTGAGAGCAGTTGTTGTTGAAATGGTGCATATAAAAATTTTCATGTATCACGTTTCCCTCTGTGTGTGTGTGCGCGCGCGCGAGTGCCGCCTGTTTGCCTGTAATTGTGTGTTGTGTGGTCTCTTTTGTGTGTGTGAAATGTGTGTGAGCTGGGTGTTAAGTCCAGCCCTGCAGCCCTGTGATCTATGAGTCCAGATGTGTCGCCCAATTGACCATAAAATTGGCGTGCCTTTTCTGGCTCTGGCAAACCCGACTGTAAGCCAGCTGACCTCTCATTACTCGCCCTCGCCTGCTCCAGCTGCCTCTCTCTCTCTCTCTCTCTCTCTCTCTCTCTCTCTCTCTCTCTCCTCACGCTGGCTGATCGCCCTCAGCTAGTGTGAATGAGCGCACCGCTCCTGGAACCAATTAACATCGTCTACTGCTAACTAGCGCCGGCTGATGAGATCTGCACGTGAGAGTCGCAATCGACACTTTTATGTCCTCTTGACTCCACATCTGTGCCACTCAGGTGTTCAAATGACAACGTGAGGATTTCCAGCATTTTCTTTTTCTCACCTTAAAGTGACATGTCTATCAATCCATTTGAGAGCCAAAAAAAAAAAAGAACACGGTGATTTATGCCACGCATGCTGCACGCCTGTGTCACTTTGACAGCGCCGTAAGTTTTATGCGGCCGTTTCCTCGAGCAAATCATTAAGCCCCATTTCAAGTCGCCGTACATCAGGCTGAGCTGAATGAATGTCTTGCTTGCAGGTGGGGGCTCATAGAAAATCCTCACAGTTTACTTGAAATGGTTCCTGACATATTTCTGCCCTTTGTTCAGAGCCGCGTCAAAGGGGAGAAACGGTGAAACCACCTCCAGACTTTAAGGTACTTCGGTGATATATGGGCCTGACGTGTGTGTGTGTGTGGGGGGGGGGGTCGTTTTGAAGTCGGGCCAATCATTTAACAGCCATTCAAATATAAAAGGTGGTGGTTGGGAGGGAATTCACATTTAATTGTATTCAGGCTCACTGTACCATTGTGAAAGAATGGGGGTTTGGGGGCCACAAAAAGAAACTACAAAAACCGGGTCGGTTTGCGGTCCTTCAAAAAGCAGCGGCGTGATATACTGCACCCTTAAAACTCAGAGTGGTATTTATAGCAGCTCTGGAGATTTCCCTTGTAAAGCTGCAGGCTTGACCTGTAAACCGGGGTTGCCTCTTACTTCCAACCGCCCACAACCCACGTCTGCGGCACTCGCCATGAAGGCCTCGCTGCTTTAGACCAGAAGAGAGCTGATCACTGGGTGTCTGAATGAACTGAACTGGGGGATGAGTGGTGTAAGGCTATTTATGTCAGTCAACACAGATTTATGACTTAGATGATGACACTTTACAGCTTAAGAAAACTTCCACTTGGATTTCCTAGTGTACAAAGTAACAGTTTACCCCCATTTATGAATACTTTTAAATAGATTCTTGTATCATTTTGGATACTATACACATGTAATTGATGATTATAAACTGGGCTACATAGACCACGATTAGGGTCAGATGATGTTGTCACGATGGGTAGAAAACTGGACCCAAACGTTGTACTGAAAGTTCTTAGTAGATTTATTAAAGAGCTGGCCAAACGGGCGCAGCATGAGAAAAAACACAAAATAACAGCTCGGAAGCTGTAACAAAAATCTTACAAGGGATTAACCAGATTCAAGGCAGCCTACAAGGCACGAGCAGGAGTGTGTTGTTCACACAGATATGATGAGGACAACCATACAGAACACAGATTGGGGCTGACATACAGTATATAGACACACAGGTAATCAACATAACACAGAACAGGTGGACACAATCAGGGCAAACGGAGACAGCAGGGAACGGTCACTCACGATCATAGGACTCGCTATGACATTATCAAAGACCAAACTCAGGCATCACTCAAAATCATCGGACTCGTTATGACATCATCAAAGATCATAGGACTCACTATGGCACCATCAAAGATCAAAGGCAGGCATCACTCATCACTCTTCACTCTAAAAATTCAAGAGATCTGTGTGTCACGATCATAGGACATCATAGGATGGCCTATGATGTGTCTATGATGTCCTTATGATGTCTGCATCATAGGACAGCCTATGGTGCTCCTATGATGTCCCTATGCCGTGATGTCTTTGTCATATAGACCATCAGGACTCACTAGTTACATAAAATTCTGATGCTGAAACCTTGTTGACTGCTGTACTGCTGTACTGCAGCCCACTCAATCGCACAAAGCAACGACTGTGCGTCACTACCGTGCTGAAAACTGGCCGTGGAAGAGGCAAAATGTCGCTGACCATGACTGACAGAGAGCAGTGACTTGAAACGCACGCATATTTGAAAAGGAATCATGACCAAAATTACTGGACGGAACCACTAGTATCATATTTGATCCTTTGAAATAGCTTTTGATTAAAATTCACTACAGGTACCCTTTAAAGTAGAACTGAACTGAACGGCATTGGGTGATAGTACATACAATTATAAAGATAATTTATCATTAGCACCCCCTCCACAAATCCCGGAATCTTGGAGAAAATCGCGATTTTGAATTTCCCGCCCTGAAAAATCAGACAAATCCGCCGATTAACCGGAAGTGCAGCCGGAGTTCCGCGTGACGTCACGAGTGTGACACAGTCCTCCATGTTTACCATTGCGAGCACGTCGACACTGGTTGTTTTTGGTGCATTTTGTCGTGATAGTCGACTACAAAACACTTCCAACACCTGGGAAGATCTGTTCAGTGGCCAAGGAAAGCTGTCATGGCGACGAAAGAAAAGAAAGGGGGAGGAAAAGCGACCGGGAAGCGATGCGTTTCTAGATATAGATATTACAGTGATCCCTCACTTATCGCATTTAATGGGGACCAGAACCGACCGCGAAAAGTGAAAAACCGCGAAGTAGCGTCACCCCCCCCCCCAAGGGCGTCACAAGCACTATTTTGCACAAAAAGGCACAAGAGAACAGCGAAAAGTGCCACTAAGCAACACGAGTGTGTTGATACCTGTTGATACCTGATGGACTACATTAGAACATCAGATATCAACACGGAGAGCCCGTGTAACGGATGCCAACTAGTGCTGTTCGGCGTAGAACGTTAGTAAAACCTCCCTCCCAAAGCCTCATACAGTATCGGTAGCGCTGAGCTACCGGTCGGACCTTTAGCTCAGCGCGATCGTGCTGTGTCTCCCATGCTCGAACTGTGTAGTTGACTGAGAGGTCGCGGGTTCGTGTCCCGTGTGGGGCGAACTGCGCAGGATGATCTCTGTCACAATGGTGCCGTGAACCCGGCATGGGAGTGAGGTTTAAGGGGGAGAGTGTAACGGATGCCAACTAGTGCTGTTCGGCGTAGAACGTTAGTAAAACCTCCCTCCCAAAGCCTCATACAGTATCGGTAGCGCTGAGCTACCGGTCGGACCTTTAGCTCAGCGCGATCGTGCTGTGTCTCCCATGCTCGAACTGTGTAGTTGACTGAGAGGTCGCGGGTTCGTGTCCCGTGTGGGGCGAACTGCGCAGGATGATCTCTGTCACACCCGCACAACTCAAAATCCACCTCTCTGACCACCGCTCCTCTCCGCCCACCTCTTCACCGCTCGGGAATCTCGCAAGCTGATTGGCCGAGACGTTTTACCTCGCAAGCTGATTGGCCGAGACATTTTACCCAGCTTCTCTCCCTGCAGAGCGCCTTCTTTATCGCTCGTGTTGCTTAGTGGCACTTTTCGCTGTTCTCTTGTGCCTTTTTGT
The DNA here is from genome assembly GCA_020510985.1 of Pholidichthys leucotaenia. Taxonomy (NCBI): domain Eukaryota; kingdom Metazoa; phylum Chordata; class Actinopteri; order Cichliformes; family Pholidichthyidae; genus Pholidichthys; species Pholidichthys leucotaenia. Next base: position 67,405,299 of record CM035849.1, on the reverse strand, counting down.
GCAAAATAGTGCTTGTGACGCCCTTGGGGGGGGGTGACGCTACTTCGCGGTTTTTCACTTTTCGCGGTCGGTTCTGGTCCCCATTAAACGCGATAAGTGAGGGATCACTGTATTCCCCGGCGGCGGACCTCGCCTCTGCATCGCCGTCTGCCAGCTGCTGTCACAGGTGCATTAGGTCTCTGTCTCCCGGGCTCGCCCTTGTGCACGCCTGCCACCTGCCACACTCCTGCATCCTCCTCTGTCTCGTCACCGATCCTGGATGCCTCTTGACTGCTGGAACTGCTATCATCTGCCATTGTTGTTTTGTTTAGGGATCACACTCGTGACGTCACGCAGTGTCGTCTGCACTACTTCCGGTTTGTTTGGCACTGCCAGCCAGAGGCAAAAGTTTATCGGCTTATAGCTTGGCCATCGCATGGCCTAAAAATTTCTTTTGTGTGTTGAAAAATACAATAGGTAATAAGGAATTAATCTGCTATTCTACTTTTTGCGCCAAAAGGTGGGTTCAGTTCTACTTTAATGTGACCTATAACCTGTACAACCCAATTGAAAAACAAATCTTTTAAGGGGAAAAATAACAAATAAAACACTTATAATAACCTGTTTGTTCTTCTTCTTTTAGATTTGATCGACGGTTGGCAACCAGCCCACAGGTCCATTACCGCCACGCACCTCACTCTACACCATCACTACATATACTGTATCTTGGCCGTAACCAGGATAGTGTATCACTCTATATGCACACTCTTAAACTAATATTTTGTTGCAGCACCTTTAGCTTTTATTACATCACTCAGTCTTTTTGGGTAGGAGTCTATCAGCGTGGCACATCTTGATGTAGCAATAGTTTCCCACTCTTCTTTGCATAAACGCTCTAAATCTGTCAGATTGCGAGGACATCTCCTGTGCACAGCCCTCTTCAGATCACACCACAGATGTTTGATTGGATTCAAGTCTGGACTCTGGCTGGGCCATTGCAAAACCTTAATCATCTTCTGGTGAAGTCATTCTTTTGTTGATTTGGATGTGTGCTTTGGGTCATTGTTGTGCTGAAAGATGAAGTTCCTCTTCAGCTTTCAAGCAGAAGTCTGAAGGTTTTGTGCCAACACTGACTGGTATTTGGAACTGTTCGTAATTCCCTCCACTAAAGCCCCAGTTCCAGCTGAAGAAAAACAGCCCCAAAGCTTGAGGGTACCACCACCATGCTTCACTGTGGGTATGGTGTTCTTTTGGTGATGAGCAGTGTTGTGTTTGCGCCAAATATACCTTTTGGAATTATGGCCAAAAAGTTCAACCTCAGTTTCATTGGACCATAATACATTTTCCCACATGCGTTTGGGCGATTTCAAATGTGTTTTTGCAAAAGGTAGCCGGGCTTGGATGTTTTTCTTCATAAGATAAGGCTTCCGTCTTGCTACCCTAGATGGGGATTGTTGACACATGTACAGGGCATCCAGAAAGTAGTCACAGCGCTAAACTTTTTCCTTATTTTGTTATGTTACAACCTTATTCCAAAATGGATTAAATTCATTTTTTTCCTCAAAATTCTACACACAACACTCCATAATGACAATGTGAAAAACGTTTGAGATTTTTGCAAATTTATTAAAAATAAAAAACTAAGAAGTCACATGTACATAAGTATTCACGGCCTTTGCCATGAAGGTCAAAATTGAGCTCAGGTGCATCCTGTTTCCACTGATTATCCTTGAGATGTTTCTACAGCTTAATTGGAGTGCATCTGTGGTAAATTTAGTTGATTGGATATGAGTTGGAAAGGTACACACCTGCTTATATAAGATTCCACAGTTGACAGTGCATATCAGAGCACAAGCCAAGCATGAAGTCAAAGGAATTGTCTGTAGACCTTTGAGACAGGATTGTCGTGAGGCACAAATCTGTGGAAGGGTACAGAAAAATTTCTGCTGCTTTGAAGGTCCCACTGAGTACGGTGGTCTCCATCATCCATAAATGGAAGAAGTTCGGAACCACCAGGACTCTTCCTAGAGCTGGCCAGCTGTCTAAACTGAGCAATCAGGGGAGAAGGGCCTTACTCAGGGAGGTGACCAAAACCCTGATGGTCACTCTGTCAGAGCTCCAGTGTTCCTCTGTGGAGAGAGGAGAACCTTCCAGAAGGACAACCATCTCTGCAGCAATCCATCAATCAGGCCTGCATGGTAGAGTGGCCAGACGGAAACCACTCCTTAGTAAAAAGACACATGACAGCTTGCCTGGAGTTTGCCAAAAGGTACCTGAAGGATTCTCAGACCATGAAAAACAAAATTCTCTGGCTTGGTGAGACAAAGATTGAACTGTTTGGCATGAATGCCAGGCGTCATGTTTGGAGGAAACCGGGCACCGCCCATCACCAGGCCAATACCATCCCTACAGTGAAGCATGATGGTGGCAGCATCATGTTGTGGGGATTTTTTTTCAACGATTGGACAGCAGTGATGATGGAAGGACTACAGCTCCTGAACAGATGGAGTGATGATATAGAGTGAAGTACGGGGAGACGAAGAAGAAGGATGTCTGAAGTACGAGGACACGAAGAATAGTGATGTCTGAAGATAGAGTTGAGGTTCGATTGGACACAGCAATGATAATAGAAGGACTGCAGCTCCTGACCAGGTAGAGTGATGATATAGAGTGAAGTACGTGGCGGTAATGCACCTGTAAGCTGGTTGCCAACTGCCAATCAAATCTAAAAGAAGAAGAAGAGGAAGAAGCAGCAGGAACTGGGAGACTAGTCAGGACAGAGGGAAAGATGAATGCAGCAATATACAGAGACATCATGGATGAAAACCTGCTCTAGAGCGGTCTTGACCTCAGACTGGGGCGACGGTTCATCTTTCAGCAGGACAGTGACCCTAAGCACACAGCCAAGATATCAAAGGAGTGACTTCAAGACAACTCTGTGAATGTCCTTGAGTGGTCCAGCCAGAGCCCAGACTTGAATCCAATTGAACATCTCTGGAGAGATCTGAAAAGAAGTGAGAGACCTGGAGGGCTGGTGCAGGGAAAACAATGTGGTGCTCAACGTGGACAAAACGAAGGAGATGATTATCGACTTCTGGCGGTCACAGCCTGAACACGTCCCCCTCAGCATCAGCGGCCGTTTAGTGGAGAGAGTGGAGAACATCAAGTTCCTTGGAGTGCAGATCTCACAGGACCTGACCTGGAGCAAGAATTCCTTGAGGATCAGGAAGTGGGCCCAGCAGAGACTGCACTTCTTGAGGAAACTCAAACAGGCCTCTCTCCCCATCTGCATCCTCAGGACCTTCTACAGAGGTGTGGTGGAGAGTGTTCTGACGTACTGCATTGCTACATGGTACTCCAGCTGCAGTATGTCAGACAAAAAAGCCTTGCAGAGGATAGTTAAGGGAGCTGAGAGGGTAATTGGAGTCTCCCTCCCCTCTGTCCAAGAACTTTTTCAGAACCGTTGTAGGAGCAGGGCACTGAACATTGTCAAGGACCGTTCTCACCCTCTGCATAAACACTTTGAACTTCTGCCATCTGGCAAACGATTCCGGAGCATCAGAGGCAGAACCACCAAACTGATTAACAGCTTCCTTCCACAAGCTGTTAGGATACTGAACAGTTGATCCGGAATCTCTCGTATACACTATTGCACCTAAGGACATTATGTACATTATTTATATATTATAGTTAGTTAGTTTTTCAAGTATGTCTCAGGGATGCGTAAATGGATGTGGTGGGGTGGGGGGTGAAGATATGTGAGTGTGTCTTAAATCATGTTCTTCTACTTATATGGATGCCGAGAGAAACACAATTTCATCTTGCCTGCACTACTGTTGTATGTACAGCAATATGACAATAAAGGTTGATTTGATTTGATCTGATTTGATTTGAAATGGCTGTGCACCGACACTTCTCATCCAACCTGATGGAGCTTGAGAGGTGCTGCAAAGAGGAATGGGTGAAACTGGCCAAAGATAGGTATGCCAAGCTTGTGGCATCATGTTCAAAAATACTTGAGGCCGTAATTGCTGCCAAAGGTGCATCAACAAAGTATTGAGCAAAGGCTGTGAATACTTATGTGCATGTGATTTCTTAGTTTTTTTAGTTTTTAATAAATTTGCAAAAAATCGCAAAAACAACTTTTTTTCACATTGTCATTATGGGGTGTTGTGTGTAGAATTTTCAGGAAAAAAATTAATTTAATCCCTTTTGGAATAAGGCTGTAAAAAAGTGAAGTGCTCTGAATACTTTCTGGATGCACTGTACTAAACAGCCTGTACTTGCAAGAAATTCCTGCAGCTCAGCCTCTTGGAAACCTTCCTGACCAATTTTCTTCTCATCTTTTCATCAATTTTGGAGGATGTCCAGTTCTTGGTAATGTCACTGTTGTGCCATATTTTCTCCACTTGATGATGACTGTCTTCACTGTATTCCATTGTATATTTAATGCCTTGGAAATTCTTTTGTACCCTTCTCCTGGCTGATACCTTTGAACAATGAGATCCCTCTGATATTTTGGAAGCTCTCTGTGGACCATGGCTTGTGCTGTAAGATGTGACTACAAAAATGTCTGGAAAAGTCTACTAGAACAGCTGAACTTTATTTGGGGTTAATCAGAGGCACTTTAAATGGTGGCAGGTGTGTGATGACTCCCATTTAACATGAGTTTGAATGTGATTGGTTAATTCTGAACACAGCCACATCCCCAGTTATAACAGGGTGTGCATATTTATGCAAATAGGTTGTTGTAAGTTTTTTATTTTTCCCCTTAAAACATTCCAGTTTGTTTTTCAATTGGGTTGTACAGGTTATAGGTCACAGTAATGGTGGAAAATGTTTTGAAATGATTTTTCGTGGTCTTTTTTTTTACATCACAAAAACCTGGCATTTGAACAGGGGTGTGTAGACTTTTATATCCACTGTATATAAATAAAATTAAGCTGTTTTGAACACCCTTAGATTTTCCATCTTTTCATTTCTGTACTGTTTATTTTTCATAGAAGTCTATCTTTCTCTTCTCAGACTTTAAAGGGAAAGCTCACAAAGAGGTCATAACAATATTATTAAGTTCATCTTTAACACAAAAGGCTGCGCCTCAGCACAAACTGACTTTATCTTCAATCTCTCACCCGGCTCATCATTAAAAATTACAGATCCCACCCTGCCCCGTCAGCCGTGAGCAGGCAGATAAGCCGGAGGGCGGTGAGAGGTCGCCGTTATCTCAGCGAGTCATTTCCACTCAGGTGTGAGCGGTTAGGGGCTCCCTTTTTTCTGAAGGTGGAATATGACAGCACTGAGGTTAACGGGCTTGTTTGGAGCTGTGGAAACTCAGCGAGCATGACATCATCTGAGAGCTCGTGGTTATGGAAAAGGAAAGGAAATCTCCTCCCTGGGAGAAAATGGAGGGATCTGAAAGAGAAACGCTGCCCCGCTGGAGTAAACAGCGGGGTGGTCGAGCATGAAATATTATCACTCGATGTGCAGGGGATCGTGCCCGTCAAACAGTAACCGCCTGGTTTATGTTGTCAAACTACTTGCCAGGTAAACTTATGGAAAAATAACAGCAAGTGCTCCTTTGGGAGTTTTCTCGCCGTATTTGCTCTGGCTCTGCAGAGTTGGTTTCTCCAGCCAACTGTGGCTTTCCTTTAAATTTGTCTTCCTATTTGTGCCGTAACTCAAGCACAACAGCCATCCAGTTTGTGATACGGCTCCAGAACCAGAAGGAGAACCTGATTGAAACTGAGAATGGCTGTTCTGATTTGTTTTTTGCTCCCTCTTTTAAAACGTGACGCCCACTGACAAATTCAAAATGAGACTTGAAGCAATAAAGCTCAAATATAAATAAGTCAAAGATTTTGACTGTAAAATCTATCAGACTGAAGGCTTTCTATATTTAATATAGCTATCTTTATTGCAGTGGAAGCTTTCGTCACTCCCAGCTCGGTTTATTAATTTCGCTTTCTCGGTCACGCTGGCTGGCTTACTGGCTAACAGTCACACATCTGATATTGTAGTAAAATGAAATCCTTCATGGTGTTTTTTTCACAATAGTTAAAGCTACAGTATCTTTTCTTGATGTGAGCTGGAAAATGTTTCCTCCCGCTAGGATTTTAGAGCCATGGGAGGGGTTCTGAGTTTGAAAGGACTTCAAATTTGAAGTTGTGCAAGACCAAGACAAAATAAGCATCATTTCCTGTAGTCATATCACAAAGAAGTCATTAGTCAATATTAATATTTTCTGCATATTTTCTATATCAACGGGTGACATAGAGTAATAGGAAGTTCCCAGGCCATGTGTTTCTATGAAAAGGATATACTGTAGATCAATTCTATTTTTTGGATTTGTTACAGTATTTATACTTTTGTTTCATCTTAAAGATCAAAAATTTTTCATCTTTCATCTTTTTTCACTTGTTTAGCTGTGCAGTGGTTTAACCCTTAGGAACCTTTGTGTACATTTTACATGCTTTTCATTCTTCATTTTTTGGTAATTTTAGCTGTGTTCATGCATATGACATGAATTATAGCAAGATTGTGTATTTTTATTTAATCTTGTTATTTCCTGCTTAGCACCAGAGTAAGTCTTTAGACTTACACTGCAATTGTTACACTCATGCTGTTAAGTCCAAAAAATGTGCTGTTGAAACCCATTCAAACTGCAGTTTTTGATCTCACTTCCATTAAAGCACAATACATTTATTATGGCTGGGTGTCAATCCGGGCTTTTGCCTTTGAATTGATCATTTTTGCTGCTGTCCACCAGATGGCACCATTTTGACCGTAATTAGCATATGGAGAAAAGACATGCCATTCCCATGAGATGACACTGTCACAGTTCCCCCTCCCATAATGCATAAAATCAGTGTTGCTGCGAAAGACTGACATATCCCAGGCTGTAATATTTCAATACACACACACGGAAATACATGTAGTGTATTACTAACTAACTAACTAACCTGCACTTATATAGCGCTTTTCTAGTCACAAAGATTGATTTTTTTTTTTTTTTACATCTATAAACATGGTGGCATCATTACACAAACCTGGCATTTAAAGGATTAAAAATTTTTTAAAATTCCTGAATATTTGATATCAACAATTAGGTCAGGTGTAGGTGAAAAAACAGCTCAATGAAAGTATAATGTTAATGTATTTTTAATGTAATTTTATTATTGTAATTTTTCATACCTACCTTATGAAAAGCATATTTGTTGTGCTTAGCGGTACAAGTGTGACTAAGGATTAATATGGGCTGAGCACAATGCTTCTGCTTTCTCTCCCACTCTGAGACAAATTTTAGACACGGTCAAGACGAGCTGCTGAAGTTCGCTGAGAGCCAGAACGGGAAAAAAAATTACTGAAGTGACTTTCAGTGTCGCAAGGTTGTTGGTACTAGACAGGCTGGTGTGAGTATTTCAGAAATTGCTGATCTTTGATTTTCGCACAGAACCATCTGTAGGTTACATAGAATGGTCTGAAAAAGAAAATATCCTGTGAGCAGCAGTGCTCCAGGCCAAATGCCTTGTTGATGCCGGGGGTCAGAGAAGAATGGCCAGACTGGCTCGAGCTGACAGAAAGGCAACAGTAATTTAAACTAGAGGACACTCAGAGAGTGCATCCCTTAGCCAAGACCCTATCTCTCAGAATGTGTGTTTGTTTATGTCATGATTTGTGGCACGGAGAGCAGGAAGAGAGAGGAAGGACCCAGTGTTGCAGGCAGTTATCCAGTTCATGAAGATTTAGTCAAAATAGAAATCCAGCCACAGCACAGAGGCTGAACAAAACTAATCTAAACTCAAACACAAGAGAAGTAAATTAGAAATAATAAACACAGGGAACTGAAAGGAAACAAACCTTGGAAACATGAGCAAACCATGACATCAGGCACAGGAGACAAGGCGGGTAAGGGAGGGACTAAACTTATAGAGAAACCAATGATTATACATGGGAAACAGCTGGGGAACACGGGAGCAGAGAACCAAACTAACAAGGAGTTACACAATCAGAAAAAAAGATAAACAGTAAACCATAAACACTGACTACAGGAAATACCCCTTCAGTATAAATCAGGAAATCAAGTTACAAAAGACTAAACACAACCAAAACAGGAAGTGCTTTATAAATAAACCAAAGACCCATGAAGACTAAGTGACCATCTTGGCCGCACCTCGGACACAGTCCAAGGACGGATATTTTTTTCACACATAAGGAGTTGTTCAGAACTCATACAAAGATATAGAGTGATGATAATCAAGTCAGTGGTGGTAATGCTCTGGGCTGGTTGCCAACCGCCAGCCAAATCTAAAAGAAGAAGAAGAAGAACCCAAGAGACTCACCGAATAAACTAAGATCAGGAGAACCTAAACTAATGCAAGAATAACACAGGAGATACTTTCAAAATAATCAAGAACAAGAGAGACTAAACTAGATAAGAATAATACAAGAAACACTCTCCATATAAACCTGAAACTAGAAGAGAAAAACCGAGGTATACAGAAGAGCATCTCTTAAGGCACAACACACTGACCCCTAAAGCAGATGGACTACAGCAGCAGAAGACCTCAACTGGTACCAGTCCTGTCAGCAGAGAACACAGAACTGAGGCTAGAATCCACACAGACTCACCAAAATTGGACAATATTGCTTGGTCACAATTTTTGCTTCAGCAGTTAGATGGTAGGGTCAGAATTTGGCATACAACATGAAAGAATAATATATGCATGAATGGAGCATCATGGAAGTGGAGCCAATAAATCTGCAGCAAATGTGTGATGCTACCAAATCAATTTTTTTTTTTTTGTATTTTGTATACTTTATCAATCCCAGAGGGAAATTCAGGGCATCCACCTGGATGGATGAGGCAGCCACGGTACGGTGCCGATCCATTCACACATATTCACACGTAGCGCCACTTCAGAGTCTCCAGTTAACCTAACTTGCATGTTTATGGACCAGTATCTCTGAGGAATGTTCTCAGCACCTTGTTGAATCTGTGCCATGAAGAATTAAGACAGAATTAAGACAGTTCTTATGGCAACAGGGACCCAACTCAGTAACGGAAAAGTGTATGTGTTAAAGTGGGCACCGTGATAGAGAATGGTGTAAATATTGTTTTATATATATATGTTTTTAGACCCTATTCCTACCAGGTTATTTAAAGAAGTCTTCCCACTTATTGGTAGCTTTATTCTTCATATAATCAATTCTTCATTAACTTTAGGCCATGTACCGCAGGCTTTTAAAACAGCTGTAATTAAACCCTTACTCAAAAAGCCAACGCTAGATCCAGGAGCTTTAGCTAACTATAGACCAATCTCTAATCTCCCTTTCATTTCAAAAATCTTAGAAAGAGTTGTTGCTACGCAATTATTTGACCACCTGCAGGGAAATGGTTTACTTGAAGAGTTTCAATCTGGGTTTAGAATCCATCATAGTACTGAAACAGCCTTAGCGAAGGTCACTAACGACCTCCTCATTGCATCTGATAATGGACTAGTTTCTGTACTTGTCCTTTTAGATCTTAGTGCAGCTTTTGATACTATTGATCATAATATTCTACTTGATAGATTAGAACACTATGTTGGACTTAATGGAACTTCGTTGCAGTGGTTTAGATCTTATTTATCTGATAGGTTCCAGTTTGTTCATGTAAATGATGAGTTTTCTTTCAGCTCAAAGCTTAGTCATGGAGTTCCACAGGGATCTGTGCTAGGCCCTACTACTCTTTTTAGTTTATATATGCTTCTGTTAGGCAACATTATTAGAAAGCACTGTATACATTTTCATTGTTATGCAGATGACACACAATTATACCTGTCAATGAAGCCAGATGATACTAATCAATTAGCCAAGTTAGAAGCCTGTCTTAAGGAAACCAAAGCTTGGATGACCTGTAATTTCCTGCTATTAAATTCAGATAAGACTGAAGTCATTCTTGTTGGTCCAAAAAATCTTAGAAATTCCTTTCCAAATCAAACTTTCAGTTTGGATGCAGTTACTCTTTCTCTTAATAGCTCTGTGAGGAACCTTGGAGTTATTTTTGATCAGGATTTGTCCTTCAATTCACATATTAAATTTGTTTCTAAGACTGCCTTCTATCATTTGCGTAATATTGCCAAGATTAGGAGCATCTTGTCTCAGAGTGATGCTGAGAAGCTGATCCACGCTTTTGTTAGCTCGAGATTAGATTATTGTAATTCTTTATTATCAGGCTGTCCTAAAACATCTTTAAAAAGTCTTCAGCTGATCCAAAATGCTGCAGCAAGAGTTTTAACAGGTACTAGAAAGAGAGATCATATCTCTCCGGTTCTGGCCTCCCTTCATTGGCTTCCCATAGAGTTTAGAATTAAGTTTAAAATCCTTCTTCTTACTTACAAAGCTTTAAACAATCAGGCTCCTTTTTATTTAAAAGATTTGATACTACCGTATCATCCTAACAGAGCACTACGCTCCCAAAATGCAGGATTACTTGTAATACCTAGAATCTCCAAAAGTACAATGGGAGGCAGAGCCTTCAGTTATCAAGCTCCTCTCCTGTGGAATCAGCTGCCAATCTGGATTCGGGAGTCAGACTCGATCTCTGTTTTTAAGAATAGGGCTAAAACCTACCTTTTTGATATAGCCTACAATTAGGGAGGGATCATGTGTTTCTGAACCCTCCCTTAGTTATGCTGCTAATGGGTTTAGTCAGCCGGGGGACCTCCAGTAATGCACTGGGCCTCACTCCTTTCCTCACTCTCTATGAAATATTTTTTTTTTTTTTTTTTTGCTGGTCATTAACATTTGTTTGTTCTCTCCCATAGATTGAGTCCCCATCGTGCTGTTTGCTCTCTACATGTCTGTTCTTTTCTTCTTCTCTATCCCCTCACCCCCCAGCCAGTCGCAGCAGATGACTGCCCCTCCCTGAGCCTGGTTCTGCTGGAGGTTTCTTCCTGTTAAAAGGGAGTTTTTCCTCTCCACCGTCGCCAAGTGCTTGCTCACAGGGGATTGCCTGATTGCTGGGGTCTTTCTGCAACTGTGGGGGTCCCCCCTTCAGTTGATAGTGCTATGAGATGACTGTTGTTGTGAAATGGTGCTATATAAATAAAGTTGAATTGAATTGAATTTATATGGAAAGCAGGAGTAGAGCATGACTTGTCACCTGTAGACTGCTCTTGTTGGTCATCTGATATTCTGTGAACCCTAAGTTTTACATAACTAATCACGATCTTACTTACTTACAAATGTAAGTAAGATCAGTCAAAAGTTTGGATATGTCTACCCATTGAAAATGAATGTATAGGTCTGTCCAAACTTTTGCGTTCTCTTTTACAGTGACAGATGAAGCTCTGACTGCCCAAGTTGAACAGATAGTTTTCTTTTAATAAATTGAGTTTTTAGTCAGTTGAGCTGTTCACCTTCTACGTGAACAGAAATCTCTGACCTGCTGGTACCTTCGTCCGCCATCTTAATTTTCCTACAATTATCTTAAGAATAAAAAATCTAATCTTTGCTGCTGGTTTTCTTGCTTGTAAAGGACGGTATCTGGTTCTGATTCATGTCTCTTCGTCAAATAAACTTAAATTGGGCAGTACATCTTTGTTTATGTTTGTTTGCTGCTGTGCCAATGCCTCGGCTGGAGCTGACAGAAGAGGACATTTTCTGTGATTGTACAGTTGATTGTTAATGATTGTTGGTGATTACTGCCTCCTCAGAAAGCCACAAATGTGGCAGAAAGACACAATGGCTTCAAGAGCACGTGGCACCAGGACTCCACAGTAGGAATTTACAGCAGAAACTTTGAGATTTATACGAGTTGGGGTAAAGAGACACCTCTTAGAAACCCTCAGAGACTCATTATCTGTAGTTCTCAGACGTCTTCTCTTTGTTCCATTAAAATACAAACACTGGCTTTATTTTGCATGAGCACATTCAACTTTCTGTCCACTCTGCACATTTCATAGTTTGTTTTCTAAGCTTCTACTGAATATCTTGCTGACTTCTCGTATTGATTGTGAACTGATGCCAATTTGAGGAGCTCTGAGTCCAGGCCTCCTCTGGGTTTTTTTGTATGTTTTCGATGACGCAGCAAGGTCTGTACGAGCCTTTCTTCAGCTCATATGTGACCTTCTGACAGACATGTGATTGATCACTGCTGACACCAGATGTAAAAAGGAAAAGCTCTAAACAACTGTATGATTGTGAACCAGTATATTATCAGAGTACTTTGTGTTTTTGCTACACTTTCACCATGCAGCAGCTGCTGGTTCACATGTGTTTTGACTGGCTGCTCTGTGTGTGCGTGGGAGTGCTACAGCGATATTTCTCATGGCAGTAGGTATACTGCTCTGACTCTCTGGTGGGACATTAACCTGCTCACCGTATCCTTCCTGAGTCTGCTCAAACGAGCCAAGCACAGAGACTGTATATCTGCTAATAATGAACAGACCGGAAGCCCTCCGAATATGCACATGCATGTTTATTTAGCAGGTGTACTTTTGTGAGACTGTGCATTTAAAACACTGTTTATATGAGGGGGCTGAAAAGTTCATAGGCTGGAAAGTTCATAGTGGACAAATTTGACCAAATGTGGTTTATTTTTCAACAGTCTCCCCTTTGGCCCACACACTTCTTCCATCGGTGTTGCAGTGCTTGGAATCCTGCAGTTGAAAAATAAACCACATTTGGTCAAATTTGACCACTATGAACTTTTCAGCCCCCCCTCGTATATAATGTATGTACATGTGCATCTAGTATTTATGAGCCTAAACTTTTATTTGTATTTTTTATTTATGCCAGTTTTCAGTATACTAACTAATATGTAGATAGATAAGTGAAATTGCCACTAGATGTTAAAATATCATCCATGTCATTCATGTTATCCAGGAAATAATAGTCATTTTCTGTCTGAACCTCACAGCACACAAACATTAACTTTTAGTTCAACCATGTCACATTTTGATTACAGTCACAACTTCACCTCATACACATTAGCTAAAATTATACTCATTAGCAGCTGTAAACTTTTATTTCCAGTTAGCAGAATGAAAAATGTTTAACCATGTGGAAAAATAAAATCATTGTCCTGTGGAGAAAGGAAACAGGTGAGGCAGTAAGCTGGACAGCACAAGAACTTCATTCCTTCTCCAACATACAGTACAGTAAAAGGACTCCTAGGTCTCTGTGCATTCTCCTTTTATACCTTTAATTCCATGCATTGAGACCTGGAACTTCCAACCATAATACATTGTTTAGAACAAAGACCTGTGTGGCACATTAACATAACATCACACCGGCACCGCTTCTCACATCCTTCTTCCAGCAGCTCCGGTATTCTCTCCTCTCCCCGGGGAGCGAATAGTCCTTACTGTCCTGACTGAGACCCCCCAGTGACAATTCCTCCTTCAGTCCATTGTTCCCCCTTTCCCCAGCTGCCTTCTCTGGGTGGAGAATCCCCCACCCGTACCACCACACAGCCCCCCCCCATCCTTTGGGCCTGAGCCGGCGCCCATAGCAGCTGTAATGGGGGGGTCGCTGATCCAGTCGAAACGCCCTGCTGGCAAGGTGTACAGGAGGGCACGTCAGTCTGTGGAGGGAAAAAGGGAGGGGAGGAAAACACATCAGTTTCACAGGCACAGGTCCCTACCGAGGAAACACCAACTTGCGGGGCCGCCAACGGTGGGCGTCCGCACCGGGGGGCCTGGGCAAACACCACCTGCTCGTCTACCAACACAAAAGTGGGCTTCAGCCTGTCGACGCAGACGGTCTCCCTACGCCCCCCCCCAAGTCTAACACAAAATGCTTCGCCCCAGGTTCCAACACCCTGAATGGTCCGTCGTACGGTGGGCGCAGCAGGGTCTGGTGCACATCGTGCCTGATGAAAACAACGCTGGCGTTCTGTAAACTCTTGGAAGTTGAAAGTGAAAGTGCGGGGAAAACAATGGTGGGCCAGGCCCAGTACATTAAAAGCCTCTGTACTGTGCAAAAATTGCGCGGGCGGATCTGTCTCAGGCGTGGGGTTTTCCGGCAAAAACTCTCTGGGGGTCCACAGCGGTTGAGAAAAAATGAGTTCTGCCAGGGAGGCTGCCAGATCCTCCTGAGGCATGGAGTGCAACCCTAAAAGAACCCAGGGCAGGCGGTCAAACCAATTTATATCCGTGAGTGAAGCTCTGAGCGCTGCCTTAAGCGACCTATGAAAACACTCGCATAACTCGTTAGCCTGGGGGTTGTACACGATAGTACAGTGAATTTTGACCCCCAGGCTCTTTGCCATCGCGGACCAGAGTTCCGAAACAAATTATGGACCCCTTTCGGAAGTGATGTCCTATGGGGATCCAAAACGTGCAACCCAAGCCGACAAACAAACGATAGCCACTTCCGCGGACGTGGTAGAAGCCAGACCACTTCAGGCCAGTGCGTGGTGCGGTCCACAACTGTCAAAAGGTGTGTGAAATCTTGCGATGGCGGGAGGGGTCCCACCAAATCCACATGGACATGGTTGAACCTCCTAACCGGCATTTGGAACAGCTCAAGGGGGGCTCTGGTGTGCTTGTGCGCTTTGGCTTGCTGGTACGCGACGCAAGCTGCAGCCCACTCTTTCACTTCCTTGTGCAAGCGCGGCCAGACGAATTTCGCCCCCACTTGCTTCACCGAAGCGCGCATGCCTGGATGTGAAAGGGAGTGGACTGACTCAAAAATGCGGCGTCACCAAGATCTCGGAACCACTGGGCCCGGGCTGCTGGTGGAGATGGCACAGAGTGGGGGGGGGGCACCCTTCTTGCACCCTTCTTGCACCACCCTGCTCTCCAGCCTTATCCCAGTAGGTGCTGACTGGAGCACGCAAATGTCCACGTCCCCGGCTTGCTCCGCGGCCATGGCAGGGAAATCTATTCCCATGTAGACCGGGGAAACTAACGTACGCAACAGGCAATCGTCCACAATGTTGAGCTTACCGGCAATGTGTTGAATGTCGGTAGTAAAAAATTGCAGCCAAATGCCGTTGCTGCCGGACCGACCACAGTTCCAAGACCTTGGACATCGCATACGTCAGCGGCTTATGGTGTACGAACGTGGTGAATTCGCACCCCTCTAGCCAAAACTGGAAATGGCTCGTCACCGGGGGAAGAGCCAACAATTCTCTGTTGAACGTGCTGTATTTGCATTTGTTGTCGTGCAAAGTTTGATTGAAAAATGAGAGCGGCTGCCACGAACCTGAGATGTACTGCTCCACCACTGCCCCATGGAAATATCAGATACGTCCGTAGTGAGTGCTAGCCGTGCAGATGGATTCGGGTGGGCTAGCAACGCAACATCCGCCGGCGCTGTTTTGGAATTTGTGAAAGCCTGGACTCGCTTGGGAGTCCAGTCGATGGTTTCTGCGAGCTTCTTTTTTTTAAGTGCGACATTCAACGGCTGCATCAGCTAGGCTGCCTGGGGAAGGAAACAGTTATAAAAATTAACCATTCCCAAAAACTCCTATAGTGCCCTCACGGTCTGTGGACGTAGAAAGGCCGACACCGCACACACCTAACCCGGTAAAGGAATTGCGCCCTCTGGCAAAATGCAGTGGCCCAAAAAATCAATCACTGGCACACCGAACTGGCACTTCGCCAGGCTCACTATAAGTCCGTGCGCTTCCAACCTCTGGAAAACCATCTTGAGATGGGCAATGTGCTCCTCCTCGGACACGCTAGCTACCAGAATGTCGTCTAAGTAGACAAAAATGAAGGACAAGTCACGAAGCACTGCATCCATCATTCTCTGGAAAGTCTGCGCCGCACCTTTTAATCTGAACGGCATGCGTAAAAACTTGAAAAAGGCCAAGAGGAGTTATTACCACTGTTTTCAGAACATCTTCTGTGCGCACTGGGACCTGGTGGTAACCGCGGACCGGTTCCACCTTGGAAAAAACATGCGCCCCGGCCAGGTGCACGGAAAAATTCTGGATGTGCAGGATATGTTGCTGATCGTGTTCCGTGACTTTGTTCAAGAGCCAGAAATCACCGCACAGTCACCACGACCCATCAGCCTTAGGCAGCATATGTAGCGGGGATGCCCCCGGGCTGTTGGAGCGCCTGACGATGCCCAACTGCTCTAAGTTGGCAAACTCCTTGTGCACGCTGGCCAGTTTAGCCGCGCCCAGGTGCCGAGGTTGCACGAACACCGGTGGGCCTTTTGTAGTTATAAAATGTTTGACCCTGTGTTTCGTTATTGTTGCCGAAAAAGTCGGGACCGTGAATGCTGGGAACTGTGCGAGTAAATGTTGGTACTTACCCCCTGGAGCCATAACGTTACCCAGTGTTTGTTGACCCAGCTCCCCGAGCTGTGCAGGGCAGTGAGGTAAAAGCAACAGCATCCATTAATCGCCTGTTAGCAACATCGACTAACAACCCATAAGCACATAAAAAATCTGCGCCTAAAATGGGGGCAGAACATGCAGCTATCACAAAGTCCCACTGAAAATTGCATCCATGCAAGCATATCGTCAGTGTCCGTTCACCAAAAGTCCTGATGGTGGATCCATTGGCGGCCGTGAGCTCGGGACCACTGCCTCCTGCCACCCTGCCTGCGTTGACCGGCAGGATGAGGCTCTTCTGGGAGCCAGAGTCCACCAAAAACCGTCTCCCCGAACATGTGTCCATAACATAAACCATCTTGTTCCTGTCACCAGCAGTTGCAGCTGCAACTGAGTGTCGAACGTGCCGTCTTTCCGACTTCTTGATCTGGCATGGTGGCAGGCAGCATTGGGAATTCAAACTGAAGCAGCGATGATAGAAACAGATCACCCCCTTCCTGTGTTTCCTGATGTTTGCTTCGGCTACCACCAATGACTCCTCAACCTTGCTGGAGTCCCTCATGGATGCCGGTGCTGCTGCATTCATGCTAAGATTTCTGGTCGCTAAAATGATGTGATCCGCTTCCTGCACCAGTGCGCGGTAGTCCTTGGTCACCACCAGCAGCAAGTTGGCCAGGATTGCCCTTGCTGCAGCCGGTAGGTTCCTGAGGAACAAGTGGGCGAGCAGAAAAGACTTGTTGTTCTTCCCGATCAGTGCCAACATGCTCTCCACGAGCTCCACCGCTGATCTGTCACCTAACTCCAAACATGTTAGGAGTCTCTCTGCCCTCTCACTGTCAGAAAGGGTGTAGTGCTGGAGCAGCATCCTCTTGAGCACTTCATATTTCCCCTGGGCCGGTGGCTCCTGGAGCAGGCTTATCACCTGTTGTGTGGCGTGCTCATCCAGCGCAGTGACCACGTAGTAATACTTTGTGTCGTCCGTTGTTATCCGGCGGAGTGCGAACTGGGCTTCTATATGCAGAAACCACGCAGTTGGGTTGTGAAGCCAGAAGTCGGGAGCTTGACTGAGACAGCACACGCGGCGCTGGTGCTCTCCCTCCAGGCAGTCTCTGGTGCGGTGCTCGGCTCACAGTAAAAATCTGACTCTACAATTTTTTATGATCAACGTCGTCAATGACATTGACTAATCATTGCAGCCCTACTCATGCATCACTCCAGTAAGCAGAACCTGTACGATTTCAAAACACACCACTGAAATAGCATTAAGCAATGAACTTCAGATGAGAGACCTCCTTTTTCCTGATCAAAAGCACATTGTCATAAAATTCACCATAATACTGATGCGCATAAGATTGCGTGTTGCCACACCTCTTTGAAATGAGCCTCTTCCTTTCAGCGCAAACCCAGCATACTGTCTAGTGGTAATTGGATGGCGTGATGCAAAGTGTGAAAAACAGAAACTGACAGAAACTAATAAAAGTACTGGTGTAAGGTGGGAAGCATGGCCCAAAAGTCATCTGTTGACAGTCAAAATGGGGCCCTATTTGTCCCATGTGGCAGCCACCACATATATGTGCATATTAGATGAGCCCCTAGTGATCAGTGACACTGATTATTTATTCCATCCATCCATCCATCTTCTACCGCTTTTCCGGAGGTCCGGGTCACGGTGGCAGCAGTTCAACCAGAGAAGCCCAGACTTCCTTCTCTCCAGCCACCTTCTCCAGCTCTTCAGAGAGGATACCAAGATGTTCCCAGGCCAGCTGGGAGACAATCTCTCCAGTGTGTCTTGGGTCTGCCCCGGGGTTTCCCCCCAGTGGGACAGACCCGGAACACCTCAAGTGGGAGGCGTCCAGGAGGCATCCTGATCAGATGCCCAAACCACCTCAACTGGCTCCTTTCGATGAGGAGGAGCAGCAGTTCTACTCTGAACATCTCTCAGATGACTGAGCTCCTCACCCCATCTCTAAGGCTGACTCTAGCAATTCTACAGAGAAAGCTCATTTCAGCCGCTTGTATCCGCGATCTCATTCTTTTGGTCATTACCCAAAGCTCATGACCATAGGTGAGGGTAGGACTATAGATTGAATGGTAAATCAAGAGCTTTGTGTTGGAGCTCAGACCCCTCTTCACCATGACAGACTAGTACAACATTTGCATCATTGCAGATGCTGCTCCAGTCTGTCTTGTCAATCTCTCACTCCATTCTCCCCTCATTTGTGAATAAGACCTTGAGATACTTAAACTCTTCCACTTAGGACAGTAGCTCATCCCCAACCCGGAGAAGACAATCCACCCTTTTCCAGCTGAGCACCATGGACTCGGACTTGGAGGTGCTGATTCTTATACCAGCCACTTCACACTCGGGAGCAAACCGTCCCAGCAAGACCTGTAGGTCATTGCTTGATGAAGCCAACAGGACGACATCATCTGTGAACAGCAGAGATGAGATCCTGTGGTCATCGAACATGACACCCTCCATTCCTTAGCTGCGCCTAGAAATCCTGTCTTTTTTGAATTATGAACAGGATCGATGACAAAGGGCAGCCCTGACAGAGTCTAACTCTCACTGGAAATGAGTCCAACTGGGTGTTGGCAATATGAACCGAACTCTCACGACAGTCATATAGAGACCTGATAGCTCGTAGCAACAAGGCCTTTTTCCGCATACTTCCGAAGCACCGCCCACAAAAAAAAAGGAGGGACGTGGTCGAATGACTTCTCCAACTCCACAAAACATATATTGGTTGGGCAAACTCCCACGAACCCTCGAGGATTCTTAAGAGCGTAAAGAGTTGGTCTGATGTGCTACGGCTAGGATGAAAACCACATTGATCCTCCTGAATCCGAGGTTCAACCAATGGCCAGACTCTCCCCTCCAGTACTCTGGCATAGGCCTTCCCTGGGGGGCTGAGAAGTGGGATCCCCCTAAAGTTGGAACACACCCTTCAGTCCCCCTTCTTAAAGAGAGGAACCATCACCCCAGTTTGCCATGCCAAAGGTACTGTCTCCAACTTCCATGCAATGTTGCCGAGACGTGTCAGCCATGACAGCCCTACAACATCCAGAGCCTTGAGGTACTCAGTGTGAATCTCATCCATCCCTGGGGCCCAGCTGCTGAAGAGTTTTTTAACCACCTCTACGACCTCAGCCCCTGTCATGGGCGAGTCAACCTACTTGTCCTCAGGCTCTGCTTACTCTGCGGAAAGCGTGTCAGTGGGATTGAGGAGATCTTCGACGTAGTCCTTCCACCGCCTGACGATATATCCCCAGTCAAAGTCAGCAGTGCCCATCCGCACCATACACAGTGTGGACAGGGAGTTGCTTCCCCCTCCTTAGTCGCCGGACAGTTTGCCAGAATCTCTTTGAGGCCAACCGGAAGTCTTGTACCATGCCCTCACCGAACTCCTCCCACACCTGAGTTTTTGCTTCAGCAACCACCCGAGCTGCATTCTGCTTGGTCTGCCGGTACACCTGCTTTGGGAGTCACACAAGTCAACCAACCTTGATAGGACTCCTTCTTCAGCTTGATGGCCCCCCTCACCACTGGTGTCCACAACTTGGTCCGGGGGTTGCCAACACGAGATGCACTGACAACCTTGCAGCCGCAGCTCTGAGCAGCTACTTCAACAATGGAGGTTGAGAACTTGGCCCATTCAGACTCAATGTCTTCCGGAGGTGGGAGTTGAAGACATTTTCAGACAGGGGCCTCAGCCAGACGTTCCCAGCACACCCTCACTATACATTAGGGTCTACCAGGTCTGATTGGTATCGTCCCCTGCCATTGGAGCCAACGCACCACCAGGTGGTGATCATTTGACAGCTCTGCACCTCTCTTTACCCGAGTGTCCAAGACATACGGTCGCATATCTGATGACACAATAACAAAATCGATTATCGACCTGCGACCTGGTGCACATATGGACACCGTTATGCTTGAATATGGTGTTTGTTATGGACAAACTATGATTGGCACAGAAGCTGAAGTCCAATAGCTGAACACCACTCAGGTTCAGATCGGGCAGGCCGTTCCTCCCAATCACACCCCTCCAGGTTTCACTGTCGTTGCCCATGTGCGCATTGAAGTCCCCCAGTACGCCAATGGAGTCTCCAAGAGGAGCACTCTCCAGCACTCCAGTCAGCGACTTCAAAAACGGTGAGTACTCTGAACAATCATTTGGTGCATAGGCACAAATGATGGTCAGGACCCGTTTCCTAACTCGAAGGCGCAGGAAAACAATCCTTTCATCCACCAGGGAAAACACCAATATAGAGGCAGAAAGGTGGGAGCATACAAGAATATCTACCCCCGTTCGCCGCCTCTCGCCAGGGGCAACTCCAGAGTAGGCCAAGCTCCAGCCCCTCTCCAGGAGACTGGTTCCGGATCCAGAGCTGTGTGTTAAGGTGAGCCTGACTACATCGAGCTGGTATCTCTCAACCTCATGCACCAGGTCAGGCTCCTTCCCCACCAGAGAGGTGACATTCCACGTCCCAAAAGCCAGTTTAGGAAGCCGGGGATCAGATCACCAAGGTCTCTGTCTTCACCGCCACCTGATCCGCATAGCACCGGACCCCCATGGTCCCACCTGCAGGTGGTGAGCCCACTGGAGGGCAGCCCAATGTAACTCTTTCAAGCTGAGCCCGGCCAGGTCCCATGGGCAGAAACCCAGCCACCAGATGCTTGCCATCAAGCCCCCCCCCCCAAATCCCTCCAGGCCTGGCTCCGGGGCGGGGCACTGGTAACCCCAAACAGGACGGGGTACTGGTATTGGGTTACCCTGGTGTGGGGTTGTTGTCCCTTTTAAACTGAGAAATAGTGGGGGTCCAGCTTTAAAATCCCTTTTCAATTCACCTCTTATTTGTCTTATACAGTGGTGTGAAAAAGTGTTTGCCCCTTCCTGATTTCTCTTTTTTTTTTTTTGTATTTTTGTCAAATTTAAATGTTTCAGATCATCAAATCTACGTTTATGCATGTAAACACGGTTTTATGAATGAAAATGAACCTGTATCCACATGACACCAATCCTCTGGGGTAGGAGCATTATACCATATTAATCACACCTATGGATGTCTTATATATTGTTCTGAATCAGAACAATATATAAGAAATTAAACCCACTCACAGGAGTTAGTTGTGCGTTTTATTAATGTAAGACAGACAAACAGTTCAAAACAACTTTACTGCTCAGGATAACATAGGAGTCCTCCAGGACACTCTACAGACGTGGATGAGTTTAACTGGGAAAATGTCCCAAAGCGTTACAGACTGACTGCAATGGGGGAACCCAAACAGTGAGTACTCACGGTACTGGAGCAGTCCGAGTAAGTCCAAGTTTAGTCCAGCGAGCACAAACAACAGATACAGATATCACATCTCCCAGTGGAATGCAGTACCAAAGCATTGGCAGGGCGTCTAGACATGAGAGGTGGCTTACATACACTGAGGGGAGCAGCGACAGTGTAGATTCAAACACATACAGTTTGACAATGCTCCGACAATCTCTTCCCGCAGCGACAGGGCTAAATAATGCCAACCCTGATGAGGAAAGAGATTGCCGATGTGAATGATGAATGGGTGTGTGTGTGTGTGTGTGTGTGTGTGTGTGTGTGTGTGTATGAGTGAAACCCACTAATAAGGCACAGCTGATACCACTGACAGGAAAGGGAGGTGTGGCTGAGCTGTCAGGGACCCCAGAGGCTCCCTGAGAATTCCTGATGGAAAATGGACAGCAAAATGCACAAAGAGACCAAATAGCCACAGCGTCATAGAACTGGGTTTGAAACCATCAAACCCAAGTTCATGACAATATATGCCCTCTGCATCCACTCTGTCTTCCTCTTTCTTGACGACTGGGAGGAGCCTGCCTCCACTGATGGATAATGAATGAATGAATGGTTACAGGTTCACTTTCATTCATAAAACTGTGTTTACATGTGTAAACGTACGTTTTATTTCATCTCAGTCAACCTGTAACCACGTAACAGCCATATACCATATGAAATCCTGAGGAATAATGGAGAGGGCGACACCCACAGGTTGAAGGGACACAAAAAGCCCCAATACACCATAAAACACAAACCCAATCAAATGAGTTTGACTTTTTATTGCAATAGCTGAATACATACAAGATAAGCCGGTTCCCTCAGGCAACCGGACCTGAAAAGAAAAGGAAAACCCTTCTGAGCACCAGGCACACATGCCGGCTCACTTGAGAGAAACCAAGACGAAACCTAAGAACTCGTTGCGAACTCCAGTACAGACGAGTTGATCCCTATCGTGCTCAACTGGACACCTGCAAGTCAAGCCAGTTCTACGGGTAACCAGAGCTGAACAACAAAGAACTTTCTGAGCATAAGGTGCCCCCGCCGGCTCAAATGAGGAAAAAGAAACCAAAATTAAGATAGAACTCACAAATCTGCTGCGACTCCCAGAACAGATGAAGGGACAGCTGAAGAGGCCAGATTGAGCCAATAGAAGCGAGTCAACGTTGAAGAAAAAGCCCAGCCAGCAGCTGCGCATACATCCTCCAAGGGTGCACCTCTAAACAATGCCCACGTAGTGGCCATTCCTCCAGTCGAGTGAGCCACCAACCTCTCTGGTGGTTCCACTCCATCCTGCACATATGCAAAAGCAATCAGGTCAACTATCCAATGGGACAGGCGCTGCGTAGAGAGAGGCCTGCCCATCATGGAGTCCCTATTGGACACAAACAGTTGGTCCGAAGAACGGACAGTCCTCATACGATCAACATAAAGCTTAAGGGCCCTCACTAGGCACAACCTATGAAGCCTCTCGGCCTCTGCAGAGGTGTGCGGATTTGGGTAGAAGGCCTCAAGCACAAGAGGGAGGGAAACAAACCCACTGGTCAGCACCTTGGGCTGAAAAGCTGGGTTGGGCCACAGATGAACCACCTGATCACCCTCAAATCGCAGACATGCTGCATCCACAGAGAGTGTATTCAGTTCACTGATCCTCTTGGCTGAGACAGTTGCCAAGAGAAAAGCAGCCTTCCAAGAGAGCAGACGAAGGTCAGCACTAGAGAGTGGCTCAAAAGGGGGTAAGCATAGAGCCTTAAGAACCATCCGGAGATCCCAAGCAGGCAGCACAGACGCCGTGATGGATGGCGCCATCTCACGCCCCTCAAGAACTGTTTAGCCAAGTGATGTGTTCCAGGAGACATGCCATCACATTTTTCATGAACAGTAGACACCGCCACCAGATAACCCCTGATGGTCGACTCCGCCCAGCCTAGGGTGAAGAGGTATTGGAGAAAAGACAGAATGGCAGAGATGTGACATGTCAAGGGATTCTCTCCCTTGGACTGACACCAGTTCGAAAACACTCTCCACTTCCCACTGTATTGCAACTGGGTAGACAAGGCCTGTGAAGCCTGCACGGTGTCTACAACTTCCTTCTCCAAGCCGAGTCCAAACAATTGGCCCCATTCAAGGGCCATACGTGAAGCCTCAAGCGCTGGGGATCTGGGTGCCAAACCCTTCCCTGTGCGTGTGTGCATGTCCCGCCTGAGCGAGAGAGGCCAAGGAGGACCCTCCAGCATCTCATGGACCTCCGCCATCCATGGTCTTTGTGGCCAATTTGGGGCTATCACCACCACTTGGACAGACAGTCGCCTCACCTTTGCGAGGAAAGCCGGCAGAAGAGGCACCAATGGAAAAGCAAACAGTTTCACTGGAGGCCAGGCAATGCTCAACGCATCTGTACCTAGCAGACCTGGCGGCCCTTACATCAAGGCCCAGAGAGCACAGTGGGTTTTCTCTGTCGTCGCAAACAGGTACGCTTCCGCCTGACCAAACCGAAACTAGATCTGCTCGACTATGTCAGGATGCAGTCAGTCGCCATTCTCCAGGATGGGACCCCCCGTGACAGCAGATCTGCTGCTGTGTTCTGGGGCCCCGGCAAATGAAAAGCCCTCAGGGATATACCTTTGGCATGAACTCAGGGAGGAAACGGTACTCTCTCACAGGGAGATAGGGGGACTTCAGACCCCCCTGCCGGTTGAGATAAGACACTACAGCTGTGCTGTCCATACATACCAAAACCTCCCTGCCATAAGTGACCCGAAGGAAATGCCTCAGTGCCAGAAACACTGCCTCCAGCTCGAGGCAGTTTATATGCTGAGACTGTTGAGCCAGAGTCCAATGCCCATGAACAAACCTACCCTCCCATACTGCACCCCAGCCTGTCAGGGAGGCATCGGTTGTAATGATCACCCTGTAGTCCGCCTGACCCAAGGGACAACCGTCCTGGAGGGCCGAGGAGCAGCTCCACCACCTGAGAACCTCGAGGCCCTTCTTGGACAATACCAACCTCCTCCTTTTATCCCTGGGCAAAACCACCTTCTGAAGCGCGGACCACCGCTGAAGA
The DNA here is from genome assembly GCA_020510985.1 of Pholidichthys leucotaenia. Classification (NCBI taxonomy): domain Eukaryota; kingdom Metazoa; phylum Chordata; class Actinopteri; order Cichliformes; family Pholidichthyidae; genus Pholidichthys; species Pholidichthys leucotaenia. Next base: position 67,380,658 of record CM035849.1, on the reverse strand, counting down.
GTACGAGTATGCAGAAGACCCAGCAGCACCACCTGGGCGGCTGCAGCAAAAAGTCCCAAGACCTTGTGGCATTGCCGCACTGACACCATCCTCCGAGAGATGCAGCTTCTGATGCACTCCCTGATAGCAAGCCTCCTCTTCGGAGTCACGGATGCCCTCATAGCAACTGAATCCAGGGGGAGCCCAAGTACTCGACAACCCTGGCCGGGACCAGGCAGCTCTTTTCCACATTCACATGCAACCCAAGTGCCATCAAATGAGTCAATATGGTTTCCGTATGAGTTAAGTTAATCCCTTCCACACCAGGTGGTGTATAGGGGCGGTGCCTATTTCTGTTTCACTGACCCTAGGCTACACAGCTGCTGTGAGTAGTGAAAGCTACAGTGGGGAGTCAGTCCTCTGGTAGCCCTGTGTGTTAACCTTCCTTTCCCCATTCTATTATGCTGAGCACCAAGCTAGAAGGTGGAAAGTACCATTTTTATATGGTCTTTGGTATGACCTGGCCAGGATTTGAACCCACAACCTCCCAGTTGTGGGGCAGATGCTCAACCAACTAGGCCACCACTCCGGTCATGGTTTCCATATAGCTTCTTGGTATGGGCTCCAATGGCGCACACACAAGCCAATCAATCCAGGTAATTGAAAACTCAAATGCCCTTCCGCCGCAGTGGGGCAATTGCGGCGTCCATACACTTGGTGAATGTCCAAGGTGACAGGGACAGGCCGAAAGGGAGGACGTTGTATTCGAAAGCCTTGCCCTGAAAGGAAAACCTGAGAAACTCCCTGTGGGCTGGATTTATGGGAATATGGAAGTAAGCATCGCAAAGGTCCACTGTTGTGAACCAGTCGTCCCCGCCCAAAACAGTGTCCTCAACCTGAACATCCGAAAAGGGAGCGCGCTGAGATACCCATTCAACCACCTTTAATCTAGAATTGGGCGAAAGCCCCTAGTTTGCTTGGGGACAAGGAAATGGGCCGAGTAGAAACCTTGCCTCACCTCCCCTGGGGACAAAGACCGTATTGTGTTCTTTTCCAGAAGGGTAGAGACCTCGTCGCCAAGAACTGCGGGAAGAACGTCCCCCTTTACCTTTGTCTCCAGGACCCCTCGAAATCAGGAAGGCCGAGACTCTAACTGCAGGTGATACCCATGTTCCAGCATATCCAGCACGCATGGGCATGAGGTGCACTGATGCCAACTCCTGAGGTGTGCTGTGGAAAAAGTTGATGCCAGGGGAAGTGTACCATCAGAAACGCTGGTGGGGCTTGGCAGGACAACAGCCCACTTGCTCCCGAGCGCGTGGGTGTGAGTGCCGCTGGCCCTGTGCCTGCTGCCAGGAGACTATCCGGCTCGGGCAAACCTGAAAGGAATCCAGTTCCAGGAACCGACGCCACTGCGGGATCTCACCTCCCTCAAGAGGTCTCCAGACCCTCTTTCTGGATGGTCCTGAGTGATGAAGGGACTGCGTACGCAGCCTAACCTTTTGCACCTCATCCAACACCGCTTCCGCAGCCAGCCCAAACACCTCACCAGGCGCAATCAAAGCCTCCAAAACAGCAGCCCTATCAGAATCCGCCAATCCAGACTGGCTCAGCCACACGTGCCGATGGGCCAAGGTCAGCTGGGCCAGAGAGCTCCCAAGTGCTGAGGCCTGTGAGCTAGCTCCTTGAATTATAGTGTCTACCACATTCACCAACTCCGGGAGAAGGTCCATTCCACTCCTCGAGTCCAGGTCTCTTATAAGGCCCTCCAAATACACCAGCAACACTATGTATTAGTATTCGCTAGCCTAGAGGCCATAGCCACCAACTGGTAGGCACTGGCCACCAACCTATCAGTGATGTGACACTTCTTGTTAGGGTGGCGTACAGACCTGCTTCCTGTGAGGGGAGCTCCAGCCATCAATGCAAAGGTTGGGCCCACCTTTAATGCCCAATCCATGCCTTGTGCCGCAGCGCCACTCAGAACGCTAAGCCTAGAGCGAGGAGTAGCAGCCTCCCCTGGGCGAGCCCATGACTTATGCAGACGAGCCACAAAATCAGGATACACCAGCAAGGAAACCTGTCTGCAGGCTGCAGGACCTCTGTCCAAAGCCGAAGCCCTAGGTGGAGAAGATGGAGGAGGAAGACCAGCAGCTGATGCTGCCGTGGAGAGCAGTGCCTTGAGGGATACATCATAGGGCTCCGGGTGGACCTTCCCGAGTGGAGAGTCACCATCATCATCACCCTCAGAGACATCCATTTGCTCATTAGCCACCTCCGGAGCTGGTGGTCTTATCAAAATTATCAGAAGCCACAAGGGACAAAGCATCAGAATGTGGTCCCCAGGCGCAAACAGGAGCCTGAGGCAGCATACCCAGAAGGCACTGTTGACTTGCTGCCATACACTCCATGGCCTTATGCATCTCCTCCAATTGCCTCTGCATGAGATCCACTCGTGGGTCACGTAGCTGGCTTCCTTCAGTCTGCTTCCGCTTCCAGCTGGACTTCCTGGTCCCAGCTGGTGCAGGCAAAGCTGGAGGACTAGAGCCCTGGGCTTGAGGCATGTCAATTCCCGGGCTACTGCCTTCTTCTCCACTTCCTGATGAAGCTATTACTCTTCCACTTCTTTTAAAACAATAGGAGAGAGAAAAAAAATAAAGTACCATAAGCAGGCCACAGGACTGCTCAAGAGGTACAGGCACATTAGCTGGGACAACATACCAACAACAAAAAACACTCCCAGCTGAATGCAGTACCACTTCCACACCAACTGTGGTGAGAGTGTACTAACACAGAAGCAGCCTGTACCCAGAGAAAGAAGACGACTTCCCTCTTCCTTCTTCCTCTTTATTTATTATTTTTTTCTCTCTTTTTCTAGACGACTGCTAGCCGGAAGAAAAACGATAGCACAAGGTTAACAGCAACTTGCCGCTTGCTCTTAACTATCAACAAACTCTGCTTGATGGTAATACATAGCACATACCCAAGCAAACAAGTATATAGCGTCCTGTTAAGCTGCAAGCAGTTTCCCGCCTGAGAAGGTCGACAAAGGAAAAAGAACAGCATAACAAGTTTAACCAGGTGAGGGTAGCGCATACTTCATGCTGCTAGACTGCTACCATCATGGCTGGAAGGAAGGTAAACGTGTATCACACACCTTAAGCAAACGCAGGCAGTGCAAACCATACTGCACAGCCGCTAGTTTAACCACCTTCTCACACTAAGCAGAGAAACAGTTACAACTTAGCGGGGATATCCAAGCATAAAGGGCAGTCCTCACAGCACAAACAACGTTAACAGACCAGTACAAGTGCTTACCGTACCAGGAGGAAAGAAAGAGGAAGAGAGAGTGGATGCAGAGGGCATATATAGGGCATCCACAGGTGTGGTTATTATGGTATAATGCTCCTACCCCAGAGGATTGGTGTCACATGGTAACAGGTTCACTGAGATGAAATAAAAGTAATTTAAATATTAGACAAAGAAAACACAAGTAAACACAAAATGCAGTTTTTAAATGAAGGTGTGAAAAAGTGATCCCCCCCCCCCCCCGTTCAAACATAAATTTACTGTGGTTTATCACATCTTTGGAAAGCTGAGTTCAATTTCTCTAGCCACACCCAGGCCTGATTACTGTCACACCTGTTCTCAATCAAGAAATCACTTAAATAGGACCTGCCTGGCAAATTGAAGTAGACCAGAAGCAAACGTAAAAGTAGACCAGAAGATCCTCAAAAGCTAGACATCATGCTACGATCCAAAGAAATTCAGGAACAAATGAGAAACAAAGCAAGTGAGATCTGTAAGTCTGGAAAAGGTTATAAAGCCATTTCTAAAGCTTTGGGACTCCAGCAAACCACAGTGAAAGCCATTATCCACAAGTGGCGAAAACATGGAACAGTGGTGAACTTTGCCAGGAGTGGCCGGCCGACCAAAATTACCCAAAGAGCGCAGTGATGACTCATTCAAGAGGTCACAAAAGACCCCACAACAACATCCAAAGAACTGCAGGCCTCACTTGCCTCCGTTAAGGTCAGTGTTCGTGACTGCACCATAAGAAAGAGACTGGGCAAAAATGGCCTGCATGGCAGCGTTCCAAGAAAAAAACCCACTGCTGAGCTAAAAGGACATAAAGGCTCATCTCAGTTTTGCCAGAAAACATCTTGATGATCACCAAGACTTGTGGGAAAATACTCTGTGGACTGATGACACAAAAGTTGAACTTTTGGAAGGTTTGTGTCCTATTACTTCCAACGTAAAAGTAACACAGCATTTCAGAAAAGGAACATCATACCAACAGTAAAATATGGTGGTGGTAGTGTGATGGTCTGGAACAATGATCCAGAACACAGCAGCAAGTCCACCTCTGAATGGCTTAAGAAAAACAAAATGAAGACTTTGGAGTGGCCTAGTCAAAGTCCAGACCTGAATCTGATTCAGATGCTGTGGCATGACCTTAAAAAGACGGTTCATGCTCGAAAACCCTCCAATGTGGCTGAATTACAACAATTCTGTAAAGATGAGCGGGACAAAATTCCTCCACAGCACTGTAAAAGACTCATTGCCAGTTACCGCAAATGCTTGACTGCAGTTGTTGCTGCCAAGAGTGGCCCAGCCAGTTATTTGGTTTAGGGGGCAATCACTTTTTTACATAGGGCCATATATATCTATCATATCATATCATATCATATCATATCTTTTCCCCTTAATAATTAACACCTTCATTTAAAAACTGCATTTTGTGGTTACTTGTGTTATCTTTGTCTAATATTTAAATTTGTTTGATGATCTGAAACATTTAAATGTGACAAACATACAAAAAAAATGAGAAATCAAGAAGGGGGCAAACACTTTTTCACATCATCATCATCATAGCAGTCTGTCGTGGGCGACAATGACTGTTTCATTTAGGTCTGATCAAATTCCTCCACACAGCTCTGTCCTTAGCCTTCCGCTGCCAGGAACTCCTGTCTATGTCCAACTTCTTCAAGTTTCTTTTTACAGTGTCTTTAAATCTGAGCCTTGGTCTACCCTGATTGCGTTTGCCCTCGCACAACTGTGAGTAGAGTAACTGTCGAGGGAGACGCTGGTGGTCCATCCTCTCAACATGTCCGAGCCATCTCAGGTTCATCTATATTAGCATGTCCTCTATCAATGGTAGACCAGCTCGTTTCAACACTTCTTTGTTGGTTATCTTGTCTTTCCATGAGATGTTCATTATGGCTCAAAGGTGTCTCATCATGTACGCATGGAGTTTCTTCACCTGCACTCTGTAGACAGTCCAAGTTTCAGCACCGTACAATAGAGTAGCCAGTACTGTCGCTCTGTACACTTTGCATTTCACACGGATAGACACATGTCGATTGTTCCACAGTCTGTCTCTCAAGTTTCCAAACACAGCGCTCGCTCTTCCCATTCTGAGAGATAGTTCACCCTCCAGCCTAGCATTCTCTGAAACAGTACTCCCTAGGTACTTGAAAGTCTTGCACTTGACTAGTGGCTCTGTGCCAATGCTGATCTCTTCTGGTAGTGATGTTGATAATTGGAACTTTGGTGGTTGATAAAGGCACTCTGTCTTCTTGATGTTGATTTGGAGGCTGAATTGCTAGCTGCTCTTGCAAATTTCCCACTAAAGATTGCATATCTTCCACGCTGTGTGCAACTAGAGCACTGTCGTCGGCAAAGAGCATTTCTCTTACTACCTTTATCGATGTCTTACTCTTGGCTTTAAACTGTGCCACATTGAACAAGCCTGCTTCTTTCCTTGTTTGAATGTATACTCCTTCTGAAGTGTCTTTGAAGGCCACCTCAAGCATGGCTGCCAGATATAGCGAGAAGAGTGTAGGTGCCAGCAAACACCCTTGTTTCACCCCGTTGCTTACTGAAAAGTCTTTAGATACTGAACCACTCATTGCCATGTTTGCTTGCATACCTATATGGAGTGCCTCGATCAGGCTGACAAACTTCTCTGTACAACCATATTTCTTGAATACCTGCCAAAGTCCTTGTCGTGAAACAGTGTCGAAGGCTTTACTGAAGTCTATGAAGACTACATAAAGTGGCATGTTCTGTTCGATACACTTTTCTTGAACCTGTTTCATGCAGAAAATCATGTCCATTGTGCTTCTTCCACTTCTAAAGTCGCACTGGGTTTCCGGTAGTACATTCTGCGAGATGTGTTCACTAAAGGCCCTTTTCCACTAGCCTCACTTGGCCCTACACCGCACCACTCAGCCCGCTTTAGGCGCTTTTCTACTAGCCCCAGCACCGGTTAAGCAGGTACTTTTTTCGTACCTGATCCAGGGCAGGGTCTAACCGGGCCGAGTAGGGCTGAGTAGGGCTGTGATATGACTTTAAGAGACTGGTCGCCGCTGATTGGTCAGGTTGTAACGTCATGAAAGCGACTTTTTCTGCTGAATTTACTCCACAACCGCCATTTGTAATTGTTCAGCAGTGAACACAGTGCGCCCCTTTAATACGGTATATTATATTAATATACTGTATAATATACTTATATAATAATATACTCCTAATATTATATATTAGGAGGTGCGCAATTTTCTTTCTATATTAGGCAACGATCGCATCCAGCGCGAGTTGGACGGATCTACTCGAAATGCAGGTGTCTGAGCAGATGGCTTCTCAAGGGCACATCCGTACTGCCAAACAGTGTCGGGAGAAGCTGAAAAAGCTGAAAAGCGATTACCGAGCAGTGAAGGACCACAATGCTCGAAGTGCAGCGGATGGAAGGAGTGGAAGTGGTTCGCTGAGAGACATTGGGCTCCACACGATCACGGTCACGGTCACGGCCCTTGGAAACAGTGGATGGTGAGTGTTTATTTGATATTGCGCATCTGTTCGCCACTTGATCCGTTCTATGCCAAGCTCACTGTTTTTAAGAAATAGGAAGGTTGTTAGATTGTGAGTAACGGTTGTTACTGAGGCTTGCGTATTGTTTTGCAGCCAACTGCAGATTCACGCTTGCTTTGTGTTAAGTATTAGCGCGAACAAAACGCTGAATTACGCTTATTGTATTCCGGTTAAAAACTTGAGAGTGTTGTGTACATGTTGCACTTTGGTGTTAAGTTTTAAATTGCGTGCATTTTCTTTCTAGAATCGCATTTCATATCACAGGGGTCCACCTCAGTGGAGATGACTGACACAGCGGACTCTCGTGGCGCTGCGTCTGCGTGTGCGTCTGGCTGAGCGCCAGCTGGATCAGCTCCACATCACCAGCTCCATCTGGATCACGTTCATGTGCCGGTAAGGCACAATAACCACGATTTTTTTTTTTTGGTTGAAACAGGTCCAGCAGCGGAAACCAGGGTCGAAAATCCATCCATCCATCCATCTTCTACTGCTTAATCCTTTACAGGTTGCGGTGGGGCTGGAGCCTAACAAGTTATGTACCAAATTGATTAATGCAATTTCCTGTAGCTGCATATTAATTAATTGAAAATGTCTTTTTAAATGTACAAAAAGGTTATTCTTTGGTCTTCACTTATCGGTGTTCCACAACCATTTTTAGGTGTGGTGATTGAAGTGCTGTTGTAACTCCTGTTTTATAAAAACAACTAAAGCTGATAAACTACCGTTGAAATCAACATGCTTCATTGAAATGCTTTGCGTCAGCTGACTGTATTAACCCATTCAGATTTCTGCGGCCACACTACAAGCAACTATTTTAAACATTACCCATCCATCCATCCATATTCTTAATCTTAATCCTTTTTAGTTTTGCAGGGGGGCTGCAGCCGAAGACAGCACCCTGCGTGTTGCAAAATCTGCTCTACTGAGGGGCAGCAACATGACAGTTCAGCTTATATACAGCAATGAAGCATAATATAATAGTGACATTCCACCACAGACTTTCACCTGTGTAATTCCATAATATATGTAGTGATCCAGCTTTAACGACCATGCCTTTCTGTCTTTCCATCTAGGCAAGACGAAAACAGACAACTCCCATCGCTGACCTTACATCAGCGATGGTCAACATGCATGACGAGGAGATGCGGCTCTTGGAACGGCAACATGACCAGCGGCAAGTATCAGGAGTACATGCAGCATTTGCGACAGGTGGCTGCAGATGTGCGGGCAGATGCGCATGAAGCCCTCGCTGCGTTACGAAGGGAAGAGCTCGCAGAGATGTCATCGCCCAGTCTGTTTTTTTGTTTGTAAATTTTGCTTCTGGAATAAAATTGTATTGTTTGCATCAAAAGTCTGGTTTATCTGTTATGACACCGTACTGTATGAGAAAAGCCAATAATTACATACACATTCCATTCTCTGTTCACTCCACATGCTGCTGTTCATCAGGTCAGGTGTATAGCCTTCTAATGGTAATTTAATTTTTAACAACACAGCGAAACGTAATGTCTTGGTAGGTTTTTTTTTTTTTATTTTAAACAAATTTGCAATGCTGAATCCATTTCTCTTGAACGGGTACATTTTTTTTAGGTTATAAGCAGTTGTACAGGTGTGCTTGAACTTGTAGACACTGATAAAGGTAAGTACGTGTAAGTTGAATGTTGCATCACCAGTCAAAATTTAATAAATTAAGAAGGAATCTAGCAAAAATTTGGCACTAATAACAGTAGACAGATTGGACAAGGATACACAACTGTGTTTTTGTTGCACGCAACTGTTGTTACCAACAAGTGCAAAATTTATATTTCCTTTTCCCAAAAATTAAAAATCAATTTGTAAGTATAAGTGGGAGACCTTTACATGGGAAAATATGACATGTATCAGCACATGATTTATAGTTCAATTTGCATTTCCACCTAAGCAAAAGTGGCTTGTCGAGCTGGATTTTTGTGAAGATGGCCTGTGCGGTGTTTCTGCATGTAATTACATACCTGTCAAGTGATACGGTTTCGCCGTATTTTAATACGGGGAAAATGCAATTTTAGCAAATACGGGCGTATTGCCATTTCTGTACGCTAAAGAGAAAAATATACGGGAAAAAAATTTGAGAGTGTGGGGAGGAACACGTGTGTGACCCCCACAGCGTACGGGGCTGTCAGAGCGCTCAGCGTGAGCAATTATCACAACAGAAGTGTGGACTCATCATTAGGCTGATGGCTTCACACCTTCTTAACAGATAAGCGTTATGAACAAGAGGACAGGGAGATGGACCATGCACAACATTTTATTTACAAAAAACATTTTTGAAATATGTATGCACATAAATGTGGACAAAATAGACAAGTATTGCATCACATGTTATATTGTAACATGCAGCTCAATATGGCGACGTCCCACCGGCAGGTTTGAACTCACGCCTCCCGCTCCGGAGTCCCGCACTCTACCCGTGTCGCCAATAGGGTCAACCCACTTGTCAAGCCAAGTAGGGTGCTTATATTGAGTTCGCTACAATATCACCACCCTGCTCCTCTGCTCTCTGTGCCGCTGCCACCACTGGTTCATCTACTGCATCATCCAATGTAGTGTCAAACGTCTCTCCATGACTCTCACACAGATTGTGCAGAGCACAACAAGTCAGCACCATAGATTTAACCAGTTTCATGTCACAGTCATTCCTCCTTCTCTCCTTGTCATCAGCCATGTTTGTTGTGGAGGATTCAGTCGCGTGTGTTTCACGTCACGAGGGTGTGGCGCCGCCTGCTGTTCAACAAATCCCACCCACAGCAGGTGTGCCAGCAGGTGCGCCAGCAGTAGTTGAAAAGCAACTGAGGCTGAACCGAACCGAAGTGAGTAGAGCCGGGTTTGCAAACCGGGGCTGAGTGGGGCTAGTGGAAAAGCGCCTTAAGTCTGTTAAGTAGTACACGTGAGAGAATCTTACCAACAGTGGCTAGCAGTGACATACCTCGGTAATTTCCACAATCTTTCCTGTCACCTTTCTTGAACAAAGGCACAATACTTGCATCCTTCCAGTCTTGAAGTACTTTCTGGGCATCCCATATCTCTTGGATGAGCTTGTAAAGGCAGTTGGTCAGCTGAACGCCACCAAATTTCCACACTTCTGCTGGAATTCCATCCCTTCCTGGAGCTTTACCATCCTGTGTTGTCCTGATAGCTGCCATAGTTCATCAAAATTTGGTGGTTCATCCATTCTTGATACAGCTGGTTGCTGCACTAGAGCTTCTTTAGCCTCTTGAGAGCTCCAGGGTTGTTTAGTAGTTGGTCAAAGTGGTCTGAAAATCTGTCCAGGATCTTGTCTTTCTCCTGCAAAACCGTTTCACCATTAGTCCGGTCCCTTAGGGGGGATTTTAAGAAGGATTGTGCAGATTTGTCTAAAAGCATGAAAATTGGTACACTAGTAGTTTTTGATGTGCTGAATCCAATTCTGCCGGGCGCCAGAGCGAATTCTCAATGGGGCCGCCATATTGGACAATTCAAAATGGCCACCGTCAAGAAAATGATTTATCCATATCTCCGCTAAAAAAAGTGACACATTTGCAAACAAAAGCACTTTTCCAACACACGCTTGTAAGACACAGACATGCCAAAGGCACTGGCATTATTTATCTGCTTCTTCTGCCTGCCCTCACCATGTAGCTTGAGACCCAGGTACAATGGGAATGGCGTTTCCCGGTCTTTGCTGTGATGAATGTTGCTGGTCTTTGTGGCATGGTGTGACCCAATTTGTGCATTGTATATGATTTGTTGGGCAATAGCACTTGCGACCTTTGCCCTGCCATGTACCTGCTCCTGCAAGTCTTTGTCACCTTTGTGCAAGACTGAGGGACCCTGAAGCAGGATGTTGATGAAACTTCTAAGCTGTCCAGGAACAGGAGATGTTAGGACATCAGAAGCAAAAGAACCAGTAAATGGTTCTTGCTGTTCAAGACAGAATTTCCTAAGCTTCACTGCTGCACGCATCAGTAGCAAGGCATCATCCTGCCCTATCTGGTTCTTATGTGCGTCAGCTAGAAGATCACCAACCTTCTTGTTGCTGGAGATAAACACCTCCTTGCCCTGAAAGAAGTCTGTACACTCAGGAAGCAGCTGCAGAAGGTACTCTTTGAACCGTGTGGCATGTGGTTCCCTTATATCTGCACATGGAGTTCCTTGTTCCTCCATGAGTGTCCTGTAAAACTGCCTCAATGCAGACAGCTTGAAGACATCTTCAGAGTCTTCAACCAAAGCCACAATTTGTGCAATAGCAACCAGGTTGAATTGTGGGACAGAAGGACCTGCAGATGCCTTGTGTTCCTTAGCACGAGCTGAGTCCCTTAAGTGCAGGTAACATGGCAGGTGGTAGAAAGTGTCACCTGCGTGGGCATCTGCTGCTTGGGCAATCAGCTTTCCTAGAAGCTTGAAGTTTTTTGTGCTCTGAGCCCAGCTTATCAAGTTTTTGTCCACATTGTCTGTGGCAACGTTATGAAGGTTCTTACCTTCGTGTCCCTCACATATGATGCTGAAGGAGGATTTCTGCAGATCAGAAGGCATTGGATTGCTGGACCGCAGTTTCTTTGGTGAAATTTGATCATCCACATCCCCCTTTTCAGCAATTCTTTTCAAGCGAGAGGAACTGCAGTAGCTTCTACAAAGTTTGTGATATTTTGCCTTGTTTGTTTTGAGTGTCACAGCAATGCCTTGGCCCTCATCAAGTTGAGCCCATGACACTTTCATGCATGAAGGTACAACGCCAATGGCCTTAAACCCATTGAGATCTTTCTCAATTGAAGCTAGACCCTCTTCTTTTGGAGACTGCAATCGCTCATCTTTTTCCTCCTGACATAGACAGCACAGGTTCCAATTTATAGACTCCATACTTGCTACAAGTAATCACTAGATATACCTGCTATGACTAAATAGATCCAGTATACAACAAAGTGAAAAAAACTGATCAAGGCCGAGGGGCTACCCTTTTACCACCTTGATGAAATACAAGTAAAGTGCACATTCTGGTATGGGATACAACTAGGTTCGGTTGCCCTACACCTAGCCCGATTGTTCATCTAGTGTCATTTCAGTCCCATGCGATCTGTAGGCCTTCCGGGTAACTTGAGCCCCGTTACCCTTGGCTCGGCTGTCCCGCGCTGGCACATCCTGTCAATTCAGGCGCGGCTGTCTAACTACAACTACACTACAACTAACTATACTAGTTGGGATGTGCACTGGGGCTAATTAGACAACATTTGGGACACTAACAGAATACTACAGTCTAAAGTAAGTACACAACTACGAGAGTCAGTAAACTACAACTACAGTTAGTAAACTACTAGCTGACACTAAACCCCATGCTGAGTCTCACAACAGTGATGTCACCAGTGTGCCCTGGTTGTGCCCTGACATCACTCTAATTTATTTTTTAAGATTTTTCTAGGAAATTATTCTCTACTACAGGATAAAATGATATTACAGGATGCATCAAGCACAAATATGTCAAAGGTACATATACATATACAGTATATCTTACTTTCAGCTAGCTACCTCGTGACACAAAGTCTTAGAAAGGATTTTTAAGACACTTGAAAATGTTTTTTTGTCAAAAGTAAGTTCAAATTTTAAATCTTTGATGCCAAAAACCTATGAAAAGAGTTTTTGTTTGTCATTTTATGTCAAGAAGTGTGAAAGTTATGCAGAGTTCAATTTTGACTGGCGGCCATATTGAATCTTGCAATATGGCGACCAATATTGATTTTACTGAAAAACAGATGTCAGATTTGAATTCCTTGAGGTCAAAAACCTTGAAAAAGTGTGTCTATTTGTAATTGTGTGACTGTTTGTTCAAGAGAAATGCGAAAACAGGTTTTCGGGTGGCGGCCATTTTGAATTGTCCAATATGGCCGACCCCATTGAGATTTGGCTCTGGCGCCCGGCAGATTTGAAATCAGCAGGTCAAAATCTATAGGTGCGGAAAGTTTCATGCTTTTAGAAGAATTTGCACAATCCTTCCCCTAAGGGACCGGACTACATCCATAGCCTTTAGTTGGATCAATCCTCTTGGTTTAGGGCCGTAGATTTCTCTCAAACCTGTGAAGAATGTTTTCATGTCCTTCCTTTCTGCTGCAGTTTGAGGTTTCTCCGCTTTTTCATCCCACCAGTTGGACTTCATTTCTCTGGTGTACTTCTGTAGCTCACTCTGAGCGTTTGAGTATTTCTTCTTCTTCGTCCTTGTGTTACACTGTAGGTTTTCCTGTCTAGCTGTATTCCTCGCTTCTAGTAGTTTCTTCAGGTGTTCATCATGCTCATCAAACCAATCTTGATGTTTCCTCTCAGGGTAGCCTAATACATCACTCGCAGTCTGATACACCATATCTTTCAGTGTTGCCCATTTCTCTTCTATGTCATTCTCTGAGTTGTTGCTGTCCCAGTCTTTCAAGTTTTCATCCATTTCCTGTGTAAGTTCTTCCTGCTTCTTTTGGCCTTTCAGTGCACTAGTGTTTAGCTTCCGTGGTGGTTTTGCACCCGTCCTGCAGTGCTGTTTTCGTCTGCAAATCCTTAATCTAAATCTCAGCATAACATGATCAGTACCACAGTCCGCGCCTCTCATTGCTTCGGTGTCCAATACATCCCTTATGTCTCACTGCCTGACTATGATGTAGTCTAATAAGTGCCAGTGCTTGGATCTTGGGTGCATCCATGTCTTCTTGTGTGTGTCCTTGTGCTTAAATGGTTGCACGGTGGCGCAGTGGTTAGCACTGCGGCAGCACAGTTTACCCTTGGCCGGGGGATTGTGGGGATCGTGGGATCGTGGGTTCGATCCCAGCCCCCGACCAACAGTGATCTGTGTGGAGTTTGCATGTTCTCCCCGTGTTGCGTGGGTTTACTCCGGGATTTCTCCGGTTTCCTCCCACATGCCAAAAACATGCATGTTAGGTTAATTGGCTGTTCTAAATTGTCCCTAGATATTTGTTTCCTATAGGCCCTTAGAATAGAGGTTTAGTATTAATGAAAGCGCTTTGAGTGGTCTTTGTGACTAGAAAAGCGCTATATAAGTGCAGGTTAGTTAGTTAGTTAGTAAATAGAGTGTTGGTTATCACAAGGTTGTACTCTGAACATAGTGCAAGTAGAAGTTCTCCATTAGCGTTGCACTTGCCTACTCCATGACTGCCTGACACTCCTTTCCATTTCTCAGTGTCCGAACCAACTCTGGCATTAAAATCTCCAACGAGTATCAGCTTGTCATCAGTCGGTACATGCCTGATAGTCTCACGTAAATCACTGTAGAACTCTTCCTTCACCTCCTCTGTGTCGGTCATTGTTGGGGCATATACACTGATGAGTGTGGCATACATTTTCTGCTGTAGTTGAAGTCTCACAGTCATTATCCTGTCATTGATTGGCACCGGTTCCTCATCAAGCATTGCTATCTCCTTTCTAACTGCAAAGCCCACTCCTGCTTCTCTTCTTTCTTCAGTTGATCTCCTCTCCAAAAGAAGATGTACCCATGGTCTTCCAAGCTATCATATCCAGGAAATCTTGTTTCACTAAGTGCAGCTATGTCTACATTGTACCTGTTCATTTCCAGAGCCACAAGCGTGGTCTGTCTTTCTGGGCACTGTGATGTTGTTCTGTCCAACAGAGTGCATACATTCCATTCTGCTACACACAAGGCTGCTGTTTTCCTCTTCTTTTGTCTTCCTGCTCCTAGCTTACTTTTCGCTGCCTGTCGGAGTGTGAACAGATCAGTGCGGACATTATAAGCCCGGGCGACGATCGAGCCGCTATGAGTTGCTTTCTGATTGACCATTTCATGAAACTGCTTGCAAAGTATTTGAGTACTGCTAGCCTTTGCTGGACTAGCAGCACATTCTTGGCAGATAAAGGTATTATCAGTGGCAAGGACAAGCCAAGACAAACTGACCCCAGTATCTGTTGCAGTGACTGACCAGATGATAGGTTTGTTTATCTGTGCTCTTTGTGTAGTGCATGTCACAGTGCACCGACTGGCACAGTCCACCACAGACCTTGCGACAGATGTGTTTATCTGCCAGGATGTCCAGTCTCACCCTGTGTAACTGGGAGTGGTCCACCACAGACCTGTGGCAGATATTGTTTTTAGTTCTGCCAGGATGCCCTGTTTCACCCTCCACGCCCTCAGAAGGGCGGGGATGCTGGTTGAGTCGCCAACGGCCCGACCCATGAACACACAACTGTATAAAATGTCATATTCTATTACTTCAGTATGAATATCAACTAGTGGTGGAACAATATACAATATTATCATGTATTGCGATAAAAGCACACAAAATTATTTTATCATCACAAATTTTTATTATTGTAATATTCTATTATTATGACAATTGCCAGTGTCATGATACAGTGGGGTAAATAAGTATTGAATATGTCAACATTTTTCTCATTAAACGTATTTCTGATGGAGCCATCGACCTGGGATTTTCTCCAGATATCAGTAACAACCCAAGTAATCCATACATATAAAGAAATCAAGGGAAATGCATTCACAAAACAAGTTGTATTTAATAAAGTAGAATGACACAGGGAGTAAGTATTGAACACATGAAGTAAAAGAGGTGCAAAAACGCATAGAAAGCCACAAAACCAGCTGAAATCCATCAGAATTTAGGAAGCCATCCCATCCCCCAATCAGTTCAAATTAATTTCAGCTGGTTAAGTCCTGACTGATAGCCTTTAAAAAGGTCTGTGAATATCGGATTATCACACCACAAAGAACTCATGATGGGTAGAAGCAAAGACCTCTCTCTAGACCTTTGCAACCTTATTGTTGCAAAACATAATGATGGCATTGATTACAGGCACATTTCTAAACTGCTGAATGTTCCATTGAGCACTGTTGGAGCCATCATTCGGAAGTGGAAAGAACATCATTTTACCATAAACCGGCCATAAGCTGGAGCTCCTCACAAGATTTCTGACAGAGGAGTCAAAAGAATTATCAGAAGAGTTAGCAAAGAGCCAAATACCACTCGGGGAGAGCGCCAGAAAGACCTGGAATTAGCAGGTACTGCTGTTGCAAAGAATACAATAAGTACTGCACTCAGTTGACATGAGCTCTATGTCCGCTCATCCTGCAAAACTCCATTGCTGAAGAAAAAAGCATGTTTAAAGTTTGCTTCACAACATTTGGGCAAGCCAGTAAAATACTGGGAGGATATAGCCTGGTCAGATGAGACCAAAATTGAACTTTTTGGATGCCACAACACACAGCATGTTTGGAGGAGAAATGGCACTGCACATCCCATCATGGTGTGGGGGTGTTTTTCAGCATATGGTACAGGGCGGCTTCATATATTTGAAGGAAAGATCAATGGACAGATGTACATAGACATCCTTGTTAAGAACCTATTGCCATCTGCCAAGATGCTGAAGATGAAATGAGGGTGGACATTTCAGCGAGACAAGGATCCCAAGCACACAGCCAAGGAAACTCAACTGGCTCCAGAGAAGGTAAATAAAACTGCTAGAATGGCCCAGTCAGTCACCTGACCTGAATCCAACTGATAATCTATGGAACGAGCTGAAGATCAGAATTCATAGAAGACACCCTTGGAACCTTCAAGATTTGAAGAGAGTTTGTGTGGAAAAATGGGTTAAAATCGCTCATGAGCAATGCCTGTGTCTACTTTCTCCATACAGGAGGCATTTGGAAGCTGTTATTACGAACAAAGGCTTTTCTACTAAATATTAAATGAATTTCACCAAGCGTGTTCAATACTTATTCCCTGTGTCATTCCACTTTATTAAATATAATTTGTTTTGTGAACACAGTTACCTTGATTTCTTTGCATGTATGAAATCTCAGGTCAATGGCTCCATCAGAAATATATTTAATGAGAAAAATGTTGACGTGTTCAATACTTATTTTCCCCGCTGTATAACTGAGTTCAGAGAGCGGACGGTCCCCCTGACCTGCTGAAGTGCAATCCTGGTTTTCACATGTATTCTGAACTGCCACCACCAGGGGGAGCCTGTTTGCAGTTAAGTGTTCCAAAGTCTGAAAAGGATATTTTTAGATCTTATAACACAGCTTTGTTTGTTACCTGACAAAGCAAGGTTACTACATTTGTAGAATGCTAGCTTTCATTTAATTTAGAATAGGGCTGCGTGTCCACCAAACGTGATTTTTGTCGCCCGACCGCCCTGAGTGTTTTTTGGGTTTTTTTCAGCGTTTGTGTGCTGCGCTCTGGAAAAAAAAACGTCTGTGCCCTGGCTGCGTGTCCACCAAACGTGATTTTTGTCGCCCGACCGCCCTGAGTGTTTTTTGGGTTTTTTTCAGCGTTTGTGTGCTGCGCTCTGGAAAAAAAAAACGTCTGTGCCCTGTATCCCAGCAACAGCTTGTCACTCAGCTCAGCACTTCCACTTTTCCTATGGTCAGACTTTCTACTGATTTTTTTTAATAGCAGTCTCAAAATAACGATGGACAGGAAATGTATTCTCACAGCTCTGGATGTAAACTACGATGACACGGAAAACAGGAGTCAAAGTAGACTGTATCAATGTCCCTTGTCCCACTTTTCCTTAATTCTGATTGGCTGCTTAAAAAGGTCTGACATTGACGAGCTCAGCTGCAGTCTGAAAAGTTGAACTGTTTCAAAGCTTTTCAGCACCGAGGGCGCTCAGCGCTGTAAACGCTGGAATACACAGAGAATGAATAGAAAACCATCGGCCAGAGCGGGAAAACGTGTTTGGTGGACACGCAGCATAATTTAAATGAGATATAATGCAGCTGTGAACCAACTTGTCTGTATTTGTAGACAGTAGTTTACATTATCACACATTTGTCACTTTCAGGGCTCCAATGGTACCAATACTGTTTACTGACTGAAAAGTGCCTCCAAAATAAGTTGTTTATTTTAATATTACAGTGCCAGTTGGACCTTTTTTTTATATAATTCATGTTACTTTTCATGTAAAAAGATATTCGCCTAAACTGCAAAAAAAAAAAAAAAATTCCAATATAATGTACTGTAAAGTGATTCAGTTTACTGAGATTTTCAACATTTTTTTTTTGCATATTTTTATGATTTATCAGGGTAATATCATGAACTGCAATTATTTTGGCCAGCATAATTGTGAGATAAAATTTTAATATCGTTCCATTGCCAATATCAACAGATGTTCGACTGCCATTCTTTTTTAATCTGAAATTGTCATCCATGTGCCTGTATTGTGTCCATTCAGGTTGTGGGCCATGTGCCTGCTTTAACTCGTTAACATGTGCAGCAAAATGAAAAGCGAGAGGTTGTGCAAATGCCACCCATGAATTCTGTGAGCAGTTTGTTCCCGGGCCTGATTTACACCTGACCAGATGTCTAATCGGCCAGATTATTTGGAGAAACCTGCGTGGCTGTGCAGAGCTTCTAACATGGCAGCAAACTTTCAAATAAAGTGCAACATGTGAAGTAAAGGTGGTACAGTATTTTCCTCAGAATAATTGTGCCTCCTTACAGTAATTTTTTAATTTGATAGTTGACAGTTATTTACTTTGGAAGATTGAAAACCAACTAGATCCTTGAATTACATAAATAAGTTTATTATAATGGTAAAAACTTCTGATATCTACATTTCTTATTTTCTTTTTCACTAGTTCAGCAAAGTCCGGATGTAACACCCCTCCCAACCAGTTTAGAATAAAAAGCTCAGAATTATTTTCCGATGCAGTTCATCCCGGGTCTGGAGGACTGTAGGCAGCCATATGGAGTGGGGAACTCTGGAAACATCCCATTACAGGTCATATATCACACATTTGACAGCAGCCATTCTGCCTTGTTTTCATTTCAATCACGAGTGCAGCTGCGTTGGAGACTCCTCCATGTTAACCCGCTGAAGGCTGGAGGATTGTTGGAAGGAAAAAGCACCCCGGGGTGTTCAGCGCATCTCCTTGGTTCTTCACATCCAGAATGACTCAGTTCGGTGGCGTGCTGGGACAATGTGATTTTTGGATTTTGTGTGGGCGTAAAGATCGTTTTTCTTCAAAGCTTTTATTCTGTGTCAGCAATGGTTTAAAATATTTCTGACATCTTTACAATAATAATTCTGCTCTTGGAAAAAATGATCTTTTCTATACATTTTTGCAGCAGTTATTTGTGTAATTTCACTAGTGGAGAGAACTAAGAATTGAAAACTTTCCTTATGCAACATGTCCATGTAGTGTCTGTTTATTTCTGTTAGAAAGTGATGACAGATAATTGACATGTTTCCTTCGGCAACTTCCAACCATGCCAGCGCAGACCAGCACCTGACTGGATGATGCATGTTCCTGTGGGTCGTCTGATCAAATCATGCACAGCAGCAAATGTTCTCTTTGGATCTTAGAATCAAAGCACCAAAAAGTGTTTTTGAAAATGTTTGAGGTGAGAAATAAGATTTGTAGTTGCTGAAGCTTTTTTTTCCGTTAAAGACTGACCACGGCTAATCTAAATGACATTGACACGTTTCCTCCTGCTGACACACAGATAGAGGGTATTTGCATAAAGGAGAATAGAACACTACTTAATTCCACTTGATGTCCTATCTGCCTTAGACCAGTGTTTTTCAACCTGTTTTGAGCCAAGGAACTCTTTTCACATTGAAAAAAAAAGTTGGGGAACCCTACAGTTGGGGAACCCTACCAATCAAACACCAATGAAATGACACATCATTGCCTATTACAGCATTTGTAATTTAGTGTTGTAGTTTTTAATCACTCAGTGTGAAACTAGAGGCCTGTTTAGATGAACACAAAGCTGATATCCTGGTAGGAACATGTCAAGGTTGGCACGTTCCAGATGTTTTTTGCCAGAGGTGCACATTTTGGTGCAGTCCATTTATTTTGTCTGTGCTTGTGAGCAGGTTTTCATCTTTGCCTTGCATTCATGTGTTCCGTTCATTCAGATGCTGAAATATAGTATCTGCCAGGCAGAGGTTGCACTAGTCAAGTGGTCACCAAGTGGTGTACTCCGGTCTGGATCCAGACCCTGAGAGTACTCCATCCAGACCCCGAAGGCTTTTGATGCAATTTGGGGAAAAAGGGATTTTTTTATTTTCGTGGGGAAAAAAAGCAGAACTGAATTGCTGCATCAGCAATCACCCGGACAGATTATGGTTCGAGCCCTTGGGCGCTGTTCTCCTGCTGCAGACTCCTCTTTTCACAATCCCACAAACTCCAGTCTCTGCAGAGACTCTGTGGCTCCAACTGCTCCGGAGAGTATGCAGCGGGTTGCAAAATCAGAACAGACCCAGGACCCCAGACAGACCCACTTCGTTTCAGGTCTGTACCCACAAAAAGAAGCGCTGTTGTGAAATTGGGTGTATTTACTGGGGCACTTCTTCCTCTGTTCTACCAAGAGTAGTCTGAGCTGAGATGTAGAGCTGAGGTTGCTGGTTATGGAGGCCCTTTTTGTAGCCTCCAATATCACGTAAAAACTCAGTAACAGCTCCACATCCCCTCTCCTTGTAATCATGGAGTTACAGCTCCATCCATGCTGTAACAGAGTTCACTGTTGAGATAAAAAAAAAAATGTCGGAGGAATTCTGTAGTGTGAAATTATATTTTATGTCCTTTTTTGTCTTACAGTTTGAAACAGATTTTTCTACACTGAAAATATTATATAGAAGTTGCCTTTTTGTAAAATTTAGGTTTTTTAGATATTAATCTTTTTTTTAATGCAATACAATTTAGTTTGTGTTCTCCTGCAAAACATTTTTAGGATTTTAATTGTAGATTTTAGAATTTTAGATCTATTTATTTGGAGTCAACAAACACAGTGTTCTCCTGTATTATCCATCCATCTTCTACCGCTTTTCCGGAGGTCCGGGTCGCAGAGGCAGCAGTTCAAGCAGAGAAGCCCAGACTTCCCTCTCCCCAGCCACCTGCTCCAGCTCTTCAGAGAGGATACCAAGGCGTTCCCAGACCATCTGGGAGACATAGTCTCTCCATCGAGTCCTGGGTCTGCCCTGGGGTCTCCTCCCAGTGGGACGTGCCCGAAACACCTCAAGTGGGAGGCATCCAGGAGGCATCCTAATCAGATGCCCATACCACCTCAACTGACTCCTTTCAAAGTGGAGGAGCAGCAGTTCAACTCTGAGCCTCTCCCGGATGACTGAGCTCCTCACCCTATCTCTGAGCGTGAGTCCAGAAATCCTACGGAGAAAGCTCATTTCAGCCACTTGTATCCGCGATCTTGTTCTTTCGGTCATTACCCAAAGCTCGTGACCATAGGTGAGAGTAGGAACGTAGATTGACAGCTTTGCCTGAGAACTCAGCTCCCTCTTCACCACAACAGATCGGTACAACGTCCGCATCACTGCAGATGCTGCTCCGATCTGTCTGTCAATCTCTCGCTCCATTCCCCCCTCACTTGTGAATAAGACCCCAAGATACTTAAACTCCTCCGCTTGGGGCAGGAGTCTGTCCCCAACCCAGAGAGGACAATCCACCTTTTTCCGGCTGAGGACCATGGACTCGGACTTGGAGGCGCTGATTCTCATCCCAGCCGCTTCACACTCAGTGGTAAACGGTCCCAGCAAGAGCTGTAGGTCATTGCTGGATGAAGCCAACAGGACAACATCATCTGCAAACAACAGAGATGAGATCCTGTGGTCACCAAGCTTGACACCCTCCATTCCCTGACTGCACCTAGAAATCCTGTCCATAAAAATTACGAAGAGGATCGGTGACAAAGGGCAGCCCTGGCGGAGTCCAACTCTCACTGGGAATGAGTCCGACCGAGTGTTGGCAATACAAACCAAACTCTCATAACAGTCGTACAGAACACCAAATAGCTCGTAACAACAAGCCCAATACCCTATACACCCGAAGCACCCCCCACAAAAAACCATGAGGGACGCGGTCGAATGCCTTCTCCAAGTCCACAAAACACATGTAAACTGGTTGGGCAAACTCCCACGAACCCTCGAGAATTCTCGAGAGGGTAAAGAGCTGGTCCGATGTGCCACAGCCAGGACGAAAACCACATTGCTCCTCCTGAATTCGAGGTTCGACCAACGGCTGGACTCTCCTCTCCAGTACCTTGGTATAGACCTTCCCAGGGAGGCTGAGGAGTGTGATTCCTCTAAAGTTGGAGCACACCCTCCAGCCCCTTTTTTGAAGAGAGGAACCACCACCCCGGTTTGCCATGCCAAAGGCACTGCCCCCAACCTCCACGCAGTGTTGCAGAGGCGTGTCAACCATAACTGCCCTACAACATCCAGGGCCTTGAGGTACTCAGGGCGATTCTCGTCCACCCCTGGGGCCCGGCCACCAAGGAGATTTTTAACCACCTTGGCGACTTCAGCCCCTGTGATAGGCGAGCCATCCCCCTCGTCCACAAACCCTGCTTCCTCTGTGGAAGGCGTATCAGTGGGATTGAGGAGATCCTCGAAGTATTCCTTCCACCGCCCGACGATATCCCCAGTCGAAGTCAACAGCGCCCCATCCGCACCATACACAGTGTGGACAGGGAGCTGCTTTCCCCTCCTGAGCCGCCGGACAGTTTGCCAAAATCTCTTCGAGGCTGACCAAAAGTCTTGTTCCATGGCCTCACCGAACTCCTCCCATAGCCGAGTTTTTGCTTCAGCAACCACCCGAGCTGCACTCCGCTTGGCCTGCCGGTACACCTCAGCTGCTTTGGGAGTCCCACAAGCCAACCAAGCTTGATAGGACTCCTTCTTCAGCTTAATGCCCCCTCCCCTCACCACTGGTGTCCACCACTTGGTTCGGGGGTTGCCACCATGAGATGCACCAACCACCTTGCGGTCGCAGCTCTGGGCCACCACTTCAACAACAGAGGTGGGGAACATGGCCCATTCAGACTCCCTCGGAATGTGGTTGAAGTTTTTCCAGAGGTGGGAGTTGAGGACCTCCCGGACAGGGGCCTCAGCCAGACCTTCCCAGCACACCCTCACTATACGTTTGGGTCTACCAGGTCTGAATGGCATCCTCCCCTGCCATCGGATCCAACTCACCACCAGGTGGTGATCAGTTGACAGCTCTGCACCTCTCTTTACCCGAGTGTCCAAGACATATGGTTGCAGGTCTGATGACATGATAACAAAATCGACCATCGATTTGCGACCTAGGGTGTCCTGATGCCAGGTGCACATATGGACACCCTTATGCTTGAACATGGTGTTTGTTATGGACAAACTATGGTTAAGATAAGATAAGATAAGATAAGCCTTTATTAGTCCCACAACGGGGAAATTCCCGGATTGCAACAGCACAGGGACAGCAACACTCAGAGCAACAATCAGAAGGCAAGAAAAAAAAAAGCAAGCAAGCAAGAGCAGCTAATATACAGTACATATGTACATATTACTATAAATATATATATATACACACAGACACACAGTGCAGAGTATTGTAGCTGGATGGGATAAATATATGAGTATATAAACACACAGTGCGGAGCATTGTAGCTAGATGGAATAAATATGTAGATATATAAACACCCACAGTATGGAGCATTGCAGCTAGGTGGAATAAATATGTAAATATATAAACACACACAGTGCGGAGCAATGTAGCTAGATGGAATAATATGTAGATATATAAACACACAGTGTGGAGCATTGTAGCTAGATGGAATAAATATATAGATATATAAATATAAATATAAACATAAACACACCCAGTGCGGAGCATTGTAGCTAGATGGAATAAATATGTAAATATATAAACACACACAGTGCAGGGCATTGTTGCTAGATGGGATGAAACAGCACAACCGTCTACTTAGTTATCCTACATGGTATGATTATGTGCCCATACATAATCGTACGTTACGTAATACTTAATACGTTATGTAATAATCGTCATACATAATACGTTAGCACAGAAGTCCAATAACTGAACACTACTCGAGTTCAGATCGGGCAGGCCGTTCCTCCCAATCACCCCCCCTCCAGGTTTCACTGCTGTTGCCCATGTGCGCATTGAAGTCCCCCAGTAGGACAATGGAGTCTCCAAGAGGAGCACCCTCTAGCACCCCAGTCACAGACCCCAAAAAGGGTGGGTACTCTGAAACATCATTTGGTGCATAGGCACAAATGATGGTCAGGACCCGTTTCCCAACCCGAAGGCGCAGGGAAGCAACCCTTTCATCCACTGGGGAAAACTCCAATATAGAGGCAGCGAGGTGGGGCGATACAAGAATACCCACCCCTGCTCGTCGCCTCTCGCCCGGGGAAACTCCAGAAAAGGCCAAGCTCCAGCCCCTCTCCAGGAGACTGGTTCCGGAACCGGAGCTGTGTGTTGAGGTGAGGCCGACTATATCTAGGCGGTATCTCTCAACCTCGTACACCAGCTCAGGCTCCTTCCCCACCAGAGAGGTGACATTCTACGTACCAAAAGCCAGTTTAGAAAGCTTGGGATCAGTCCAGCAAGGTCTCCGCTTTTGACCACCACCTAATCCACATAGCACCGGACCCCCATGATCCCTCCTGCAGGTGGTGAGCCCACTGGAGGGCGGACCCATGTAACTCCTTCGGGCTGAGCCCAGCCGGGTCCCATGGGTGGAAACACGGCACCAAGACACTAGCCATCAAGGCCCTCCCACAGGCCTGGCTCCAGGGTGGGACCCCGGTAACCCCATACCGGGCGGGGTACACTGAATCCTTGATCTAGAATTTATCATGAGAGTCTGTTGGATCGTTCTTAGTCTGGCCCTTCACCCAGGACCAGTTTGTCTTGGGTGACCCTATCAGAGGCAAATTGCCTCGGACAACATAGCTCCTGGGATCACTGGGGCACACAAAACCCCCACCAAACAAAAAAAATATTTATTTTTTTTGTTTAAAAATTAATATAGAGCTAAAAGCAGCTAAAACATGAGCTGAATAAAGTAATGTGTAAAAGCAAGCACATTTTGAATAAATTTGTCCATGTGTCAGATTTCTCTTCCACTTGTTTTAATAAAAGATGTTGGAAGTAAATGCATTGGTCATTGCAAATACTTTGCTTTAAAAGGACCAGGTTGTCACACAGTTGGAGGGAAAATTCTTCAATTGAAAAAAAAATGCATCAAGATGCATTGAGAATGGTTTTAGAATCAAGTCAGAGTTCTAAATCATAATTGAATCATGAGGTGCCTAAAGATTCCCACACCTAGCTCGGACCTCGGCTGGGGAGGAGGACCGACTTATTGGACCTTTTGCAGTTTTAGTTGTTGATCTCTGCACTAGAGTTTTTTGTAATGTGTCATTTTGACAGACAGGTTTGTAAAAATTCTGTCATGATCTATAATTATCTGTCATTTTAATTGATTTTAATTAGTAGTAGATTAGTTTATTTGACAGGGACAGTGCAATAAACATAGACAATTAATCAAAGACAATCAATCTGATGTGTTGCACATAGAGTGTATAGCTATTAGCTAATTTGCAACTCTTGTCCCTGGATGGGCTTTAGAAAAAAGAATCAAGATAAAAAATATACACAATAACCACATACATCAATGCAGAAAAATTATAAATACACAATTATAAATATTATAAATATTATAAATACACAAATATAACAGCCTGACTCACATTTAACATAAATATTATAAATACACAAATATAACAGCCTGACTCACATTTAACACATATAACATAACTCACATTTGCCTATTTCAGGCCTTCCTCCCTCCGTCACTCACTATAAACAAACACATTTATTCCTTCCCTTCATTCACTCTCACTTTGCAGACAATTAATTCATACATGAGTACATTCTTGTTTATTTTTCAGCCAGTTTTTAACATTTTTAGTGAA
Source organism: Pholidichthys leucotaenia (assembly GCA_020510985.1). Taxonomy (NCBI): domain Eukaryota; kingdom Metazoa; phylum Chordata; class Actinopteri; order Cichliformes; family Pholidichthyidae; genus Pholidichthys; species Pholidichthys leucotaenia. The sequence continues at coordinate 67,355,044 of CM035849.1, read as the reverse complement.
TGTTTTAAAGTCCATTATTATTTTAATTTCATTTGGCATTGTGTTCCAGATGTGACTGCCCTTTATAGAGAAAGCTGTTTGTCCAAATGTGGTTCTGCGGTGGAATATTTTACAGTTATTGTTAACAGAACTCCTGGTGGCTCTGCTGCTGTCCTGTCTTTGGACGAAACCAGCAAGTGGCTCGGGTGCTGATTTATGGAAACATTTGAACGTTAATTTCAGAAGACAGAGGTCAATGAAGCTCTCAAAACTCAATAGGTTGTATTTTTTTAAAACATTACAGTGATGCCACCTAATGGGCTTTTTGTCCAAGATTTTTAGGGTTTGATTATATAATGAACCTATATGTCTTATTGTGGAAGGGGCTGCTTGAGCCCAGACTGTCAAACAGTATGATATATGAGAAAAAAACATAGAATGCATATACAGTGCAGCTGCTTCGTAAGGTATGTAATATCTAATTAATTTAAAGCAGTTCAGATTTTTTTTTACTGTTTTTGAAATTTTCTTTATATGAAGATTAAATTTGAGTTGAGGATCTAGTACAATGCCAAGGTATTTGAATTCTGTAGCTAAACTGATGTCATGATCATGTATATTAACTTTAAAATGTTGCAGGTTACATTTTTTGATTGAAAAGCACATTGAGACTGTTTTCTGAAGGTTCAGCAATAGATGGTTCTTGAGGAGCCACTCTTGGACATCAACCATACTTGTAGACAGTACATCTGCAGCCTGTGCTGGAGTCTTGGCAGCTGTGTAAATAACTGCATCATCTGCATAAAGTTGGCATGTTGCAGCTGAGCAGTGTAACGGCAAGTCATTAATAAAAATGCTGAAAAGTAAAGGACCAAGAATGGACCCTTGTGGGATACCCATGCGGTTGTTTAAAAATGAGGATTTATCCTGGTGAACTTTAGCTCATCCTCTGTGTAATCTGTCAAAATGACATGCAGCTTTCAGATTTTTCTCATTGCTGAAGAAAATCTGTCAATGAAGGACAATTTTCAGTTAATGCAACCCCTGCTGCCAGGTATGCCAGCCTTGGCACCACTCATCACTTGCAAGCAGCTTTGCATCACACCTCTTATCAGTCAAAAACACTTTGTTCCTCTCAGACCTCATGCACGTGGGCCACCACTTTGCCACGCAACAACCATTAGACCTCAGTACACCGTGTTCCAAATTATTATGTAAATGATACTTGTTTCTGATTTTCCTAAATAGTCTATGCAAATGACAGTCAGTATAATTATCAAGTCATCAACAGTTAGAACATCAGTTCACCCTATAAATTTAAGAAATCTCTGTGTGTCTGTCTGTCTGTGTGGCACGATCATAGGACATCATAGGACGGCCTATGATGTCTGCATTTCATTTCGTTTCGTTTATTCAGATCCCCATTAGTTGCTACCGTAGTAGCAGCTATTCTTCCTGGGGTCCACACACAAAAATTTAAAAACAGTAAAATCACACATACATTAATACATTGATACAATAGCGCTGTTTACAATTTACAGCAAAAAAAAAAAAAATAACATTACAGACTAATTAAGTTCTATACCAAACCATAAAATTAACAATTCCAATAGACATGACCCATAAACAATTAACATCATAATTCTTTCCTAATAAGCAACATTCTTAGTTTCTTTTTGAAACTTTTCCCATTTCTGTTCTGAATTAAACAGGATGGAAGTTTGTTCCAATGTGATACAGCCCTATACATCACAGTTTTCTTTAAAGCATTTGTTTTTGGTAGTGGTAAAGTAAATCGTCACATTACACATTGTCTGGTATTATGATTATGTCTATCATTTGTATACATCAACTGTGAATACAAATATAAAGGTCTTCTAAAGATAACAATATTTCTTAGGAACTGAACCAAACTATATGTCAACGTTTCATCCACAGTCAACCATAATAGTCTAGCATGCATTTCCTTAACACTATCTCGTAATGACCATCTGAGCGCTAGGCGAGCAGCTCTGTTTTGAGTGAGCTGGATTTTATTAAGATCTTGTCTTGCAGCATTAGACCAAATAGCTGAACAATAGTCCTGATAGGAAAGGACCAAAGACTGTAATACTTGTTTTGTTTTGTTCTTTCTGTAAACAGGGTAGCACATCACCTAATTAAAGAAATCCCTCTACTCATTTTAGCAGCAGTGTTATTAATAAGGGTTGACCATGACAATGCTCCATCAACTGTAACTCCTAGCAATTTAAATTCTTTAACTTGTTTAATAGGTACACCTTCTAAGGAAATACACAGTTCCTCATCTGCTCTCAGGGCATACCTGGAACCAAGCAAGAGGGTTTTAGTTTTTTCCAAATTCAGTTTTAGTTTGTTCTCAACAACCCAATGAGAGATCAACATCAGCTCTTCCTGTAGCATTTTCTGTATTTCTTCAACATTGCTTGCAGGTATGTAAATAGTAGTATCATCTGCATACATAACAATGGATGAGCTTTTTAACATACACTACCGTTCAAAAGTTTGGGGTCACCCAGACAATTATTTTGTGTTTTCCATGAAAAGTCACACTTATTTACCACCATGAGTTGTAAAATGAATAGAAAATATAGTCAAGACATTGACAAGGTTAGAAATAATGATTTGTATTTGAAATAATAATTTTTTTCCTTCAAACTTTGCTTTCGTCAAAGAATCCTCCATTTGCAGCAATTACAGCATTGCAGACCTAACATGATTGCACAAGGGTTTTCTAATCATCCATTAGCCTTCTGACGCAATGAGCAAACATATTGTACCATTAGAACACTGGAGTGATAGTTGCTGGAAATGAGCCTCTATACACCTATCTAGATATTGCGCCAAAAACCAGACATTTGCAGCTAGAATAGTCATTTACCACATTAGCAATGTATAGAGTGTATTTCTGATGAGTTTAAAGTTATCTTCATTGAAAAAAAGTGCTTTTCTTTCCAAAATAAGGAAATTTCTAAGTGACCCCAAACTTTTGAACTGTAGTGTACATGGTAAATCATTTGTAAATAAAGAATATAATAAGGGCCCCAAATAGCTACCCTGTGGTATACCACACTGCAGAGTTTTAATATCTGACAAGGCACCATTAAACAGAACACATTGTTTTCTATTAGTTAAGTAACTTCTCATCCATTCAATGGCTGATGTTTTAAAACCATAAGCAGCTAATTTAATTAACAAATGCTTATGATATATAAGATCAAAAGCAGCACTAAAGTCAAGCAATATAGTGCCAATAATTAATTTTTTATCAATTTGTTTTAACCAGTCATCAGTTAATTGTGCCAAAGCTGTACAGTACATGTTGAATGGCTGACTCTAAATGCATGTTGGAGTTCAGAGTTGATGTTGTTCTCAGAAAAATAGCACTGAATCTGTTTGAAAACAACACTGTCCACAAGTTTGCTCAGAACAGGCAAAATGCTAATGGGTCGACTATTTGGTCCTGTAAATGATGCTTTGGTATTTTTTGGTAATGGAGTTACTCTTGCTATTTTCCATATTTGAGGAAAAACACCTTCATTTAAACATAAAGTAAAAATATGGCACAAAGGTTTTGCTACAATCTTGGCTGACATCTGTAATAATTTACTATCCATATTATCATAACCACCAGGTTTATCACATTTCAGAGAAAGAAGAAGCTTTTCCATTTCTTGAACATTTATATTATTATATTCAAATTCACACGTTTTTCCCTTCATAATATGTTGTTTAATTAATGTATAAGACAGCTTACCGTCCACTGATAACATCTGATTTCTTAATAGATTCACTTTATCCAAAAAATACTTATTAAAATAATTAGCAATATCTTGAGCTTTAGTAATGAATCCACAATCCAAATCAATAAAGGATGGAGTTTTCCTTATTTTATCTTTAGCCATTAACTCATTAATTACTTTCCATAATTTTTTACTATCACCCATGTTTATATTAAACATAGTTTGGTAGTATTGTTTTTTCTTTTGTCTGTTCATTTTTGTAACTTGATTTCTCAGTGAATGGTAGGCTTGCCAATCAGCCAAATTTCCAGATGAAATGGCAGCTTTTTTAAGTTGATCTCTCTTCATCATACTGCTGCGTAACTCCATATCAATCCAAGAAGCCTTACGTCTAACTGTTGGCTTTCTCACTGGGGCGTGTTTATCACAAATAAGGAGGAACAATTTCATGAATAATTGTAAAGCATCTTCGGTGTTAGTTAATTTCTCCACATTATCCCATTTCACCTTATTTATGTCTTCCATAAATTCTTTATTGCAAAAGTTTTTATAAGTTCTTTTGTATATCACTTTTGGTCCAATTTTAGGAACTTTTATTTTCCTCACAAATGCAATGATATTATGGTCACTAAAGCCAGAATGTACTGAGATACCCCTTGAACATAAATCCACACAGTTGGTAAAAATAAGATCTATACAGGTTGAGGATGACGTTCCTGAGCTACACATATTAATCCTTGTTGGTGCATGCATTATCTGAAATAAATTACAGACAATAGCCATATCACTCAACTTTTTCTTCATTACACAAGTATCGGAGAACCAATCAATATTAAAATCGCCAACAAAAAAAACTTCTCTGTTCATATCGGTCACTGTCTGTAACATTACACATATTGCTTCAAGGTACTCCATTTTAGAATTTGGAGGCCTATAACAACACCCAGCTAGCACTGGCTTCAGATGAGGTACAGTGGGGGAAAAAAAAGTATGTAGTCAGCCACCAATTGTGCAAGTTCTCCCACTTAAAAGATGAGAGAGGTCTCCAATTTTCATCATAGGTATACCTCAACTATGAGAGACAAAATGAGAAAAAAAAAATCCAGAAAATCACACTGAAGGATTTTTAATGAATTAATTGGTAAATTCCTTGGTAAAATAAGTATTTGGTCACCTACAAACAAGCAAGATTTTGTCACGTGGGATGAGACGCCGTGTCATCCGGTGCTCAGACCATATTCCCTCAGCCCTGTTCTCTCTGTAACAGCGTCTCAGCGGGCTCCCAGCTGTCAGTTACGGGACGGCTGGAGTCCAATTAACTCTCATCAGCTGAGGCGCTGCTATGAGTATAAGAAGGAGCAGCTCCGATCATTCGGGGCTGCGACTTAGCACACTGAAGGCTGGAACCCCTACGCCCGGCGCCAGCTCTCTACTCATCGTCTGCATTACTTGTGAGTGTACTATTGTATGAGTATTTGAGCCTTTTGGCCCATGAGGCCGTGTTCCTTATCCACTGTTCCCCATTATTAATAAAACATCGCAACTCACTGGCTTGCCCTCGGCTCTTATTGTGTGGCTCGCGAGGGCCACATGTAACAGTAAGTCGCAGCCGAACGAGTTGCCGGTGGCCGTGAGTTTGCTATTGGACTTGTACCTTCCAGTCCGGGTGTCAGCTCTTTAAACATGCCGTCTCCCAGGAGTCACGTTCGGCACCAGGGCGACGAGCTGACGACCATCTTGGACGATGTCGACGGGACGCTCTTCACCGCCGCTCTGTACGACACCTCCAACGAAAGATGCTGGCATCTGGACTATGCTGAGAATCTCCTGGACAGCCTCCCTCGCTATTCCAACCATCCTAAGGTCTGTGCCAGGAGGGACGCCATCGCTGCACAGCGAGAGGAGCTCCGTGGGTTGGAAGGAAATCCCGGCAGGAAGCCGAAGAGGAGGAGACGTTGCCCTTCGCTTCGGGATCCTGCTCCTGCCTCCAGCCCGGGAGTTCGCGCCATCCAGAGGGCTTTCCCCGTTCTGCACGACGTCACTCGGGATTCCCCCGGAGGATCTGCAGCTGACAGCTGTTAAGGTCCGGGACCGAGTGGCTGCTGCTAGCTCCGCTGTGCACCCGTCTACCATCATGAAGCATGTGGCGGCGGCGGTAAGATTGGTGGAGAGGAGTCCAGGGCTGTGAGACTACCCCGAGTTCGACACCTTCCTCGCCTCGGTCTCCGCTCAGGAGCGGCGATTCCCGGGTCTCTCCTTCGCCTCGTCCCCTGGGAATAGCCGTCGTCACATTGCCGCTCCGTCTCAGCATGAACCCCGTCCGGATCCAGTTCCGGGCTGCTGTAAGGTCTCTTCCTCCCACGCAGCTGTCACTCCTACGCCTCGTCTGAGAGGAGATTCCGCAGCCTCGTCTCCTGAGCCACTCCCCTCCGCTGTCACGCCAGCACTTCAGGGCCGGCTCATCTCGGCTGTCACCCCCTCCTCCTCGACGCGCTCCCCGACTGCTGTGTGCTCCCGGAATCCCGACCTGGCGAGCCCTCTCCTGGAATTAACACGAGTGGCTCCCCGACGTCTTCTCAGGGGGTCCTCCATTATCGCCCGGCGGGGAAAGGGAGGAGCAACGTCCACTGCAGCAGGCACCACCCAGCCTCCAGGAGACAGGCAAGTCCCAGTTTGTTCACATCTACTTAGTGATTTGCTCTGTCAAACTCCTGGAGGTGGAGTTCGGGGTTCGCAGCTCCCCGAACTCCCACCACCTGCTGTAGCCTTTGTCATTAATCCTGCACCCTCTGTGTCTCCCTCCGCTGAGCGGTCCCCGGTGCCAGGCCAACGTCGTGGGATGAGGAGGGGGCCTGCGGTTCTGGACAGCCTGGTTCTGGTTCCACAGCTATGCTGTGGACGGAGGAGGAAGATGGATTGCTACGTGGAGTCTGCGCCGACGACCAAGCATCCCCGGGTCTCCACGGAGGAGCGGTCCGGTCCAGTGGGACGAGGTTCTCCTGCCACCATGCCGTGTGGGCTGTCGGCGTGGGCACTGGTGCCGGAGGAATCACAAGCTGCGCTGTCCATCATGCCAGCTGCGGAGCCCGACGCAGCTGAGTGGGAGCCTGACGACGACCTCCTGATGCTGGATCCCGGATCTTCGCAGTCCTGGACGGCGTCAGAACCAGAGATCAGGCAAGTGCTCTACTTTATCTTTCTTCTCCTTATCTTAGAGCACTTTAGCCTGTCTCTAGGGGAGATGAGCCGGGTGCAGCCGTCCGCTGCGTCTGAGCTTATCTCGCCGGGTTCTGGCGCTGCCGGTGATCCTGATTCTGGTTCTCTTTTCTCTCCTGAGCCTTCTCCCAGGGTCGCCGGCGAGGAGCTGTCATCACTCGTGGTGCCAGAGGGTCCAGGTTCAACGTCGGAGGTCGCTTCTGGTGCGGCGCCGGTCCAATCGGGGTCCGACGTGGGTTCGCCCGAGACCCAATCGGGGTCCGACGTGCGTTCGCCCGAGGCCCAATCGCGGTCCGACGTGGGTTCGCCCGAGACCCAATCGCGGTCCAACGTGGGTTCTGCACCAGCGGTGTCCAGGTCCGGTGAGGGAGCTGCTGATCTCCTGCCATCTGACGTTGGCAGGGTGAAAACATCATACTTTGGGGCTGTTTTTCTGCAAAGGGACCAGGACGACTGATCCGTGTAAAGGAAAGAATGAATGGGGCCATGTATCGTGAGATTTTGAGTGAAAATCTCCATCCATCAGCAAGGGCATTGAAGATGAAACGTGGCTGGGTCTTTCAGCATGACAATGATCCCAAACACACTGCCCGGGCAATGAAGGAGTGGCTTCGTAAGAAGCATTTCAAGGTCCTGGAGTGGCCTAGCCAGTCTCCAGATCTCAACCCCATAGAAAATCTTTGGAGGGAGTTGAAAGGCCGTGTTGCCCAGTGACAGCCCCAAAACATCACTGCTCTAGAGGAGATCTGCATGTAAGAATGGGCCAGAATACCAGCAACAGTGTGTGAAAACCTTGTGAAGACTTACAGAAAACGTTTGACCTCTGTCATTGCCAACAAAGGGTATATAACAAAGTATTGAGATGAACTTTTGTTATTGACCAAATACTTATTTTACCGAGGAATTTACCAATTAATTCATTAAAAATCCTTCAATGTTATTTTCTGGACTTATTTTTTCTCATTTTGTCTCTCATAGTTGAGGTATACCTATGATGAAAATTGGAGACCTCTCTCATCTTTTAAGTGGGAGAACTTGCACAATTGGTGGCTGACTAAATACTTTTTTGCCCCACTGTAAATGGACTTGCAGCCACAGCGCCTCTACACCTGGGACATTTAAATCTTCTTATTTTTACTGGTATGTGTTCTTGAATGTAGAATGCCACACATCCTCCATATTTATTTCTGTTCTGTCTATACATGTTATACCCATAAATTGCCACTTCTTCATCTTCTACAGTAGTATTTAGATGTGTCTCAGAAGTATCCATAATATGTAACAAATTTTCCGTCAACACAGTATTCAATTCATCTACCTTGTATGGCTGTGTAGTTGTGCATGTACATGTTGGACATATGCATATGTGATTTAACCTCACGATGAAGGAGCCGCAGAGTCTGAGACCCCTGCGACGCAGAGTCTGAGCCCCCTGCGGAGGACAGCGAGAGAAGACGTAGGTGTGGACAGAAGACTTCCTGACCTCTGAGGCTCGAGAGGAGAGAGGGGGGAGTAATGTAAATAAAGAGATAATGAATGTGAATAAAGGGATTAGGATGGAGATGTGTGACCTCCCCTGCGAGGGAGATTCCTTTATGTGAGAATGTTTAAAGGTGAGGACTTTGGTGTGTTTGCTCCTCTTTGTTCGCTGCTCAAGAATGAGAGCAGACTGTGGGAATGATTGCTTGAAATAAACTTGAATTAAATGCAATTCAGTTTCGTTATTCAAGGCTCCCCACAATTGGTGACCGACGACGTTGAGAATGACCGGAGAAGGTCTCAGGGTCCCGGACTCACAGAGTTCAGTTCTGGCGAGCGCAGTGGCTGTCAAGCTGCCTGATTTCTGGCAGGATAACCCACGGTCGTGGTTCCTGCAAGCGGAGTCGCAGTTCGCGCTCGCAGGAGTAACGGTGGATGACACTAAGTTCCACCATGTCATCGCTAAACTGGATAACAGCACAGCTCGGTGTGTGCAGAGCTTGGTGGAGCAGCCACCCGCGACCGGCAGGTACAGACAAGCTGAAATCCACCCTCATTAAGTTTTTCACCCCCTCGGCCGAAGCGAGGGCGAGGAGGATCCTGTCTTTGCTAGACCAAGGAGGACACAGGCCGAGCGCCCTGATGGAGGAGATGATACAGCTGAGAGGGTCGGACAACGATGATTTCCTTTTCCAGTTCATCTTCCTCTCCAACCTCCCGACGCATGCGAGAAGCACGCTGGCCGGCAAGAAGTGTCACACCCTGGAGGAGTTCCGGGAGCTGGCCCAGGAAGCAGATGGGATTCTGGACGCCTGCGGCGGGCAAGCGACCACAGCGGCGACCCAAGACAGCGGGGAGCCAGAGGCGGCAGATCCAGGCTGGCCAACGACGGCGGCAGCACAGCCGCGACAAGGTGGAGCCAATGGTCCGGTGGCAGAGGCGCGGCCCCGACACAGCGGAGGAGAGGATCTCTGCTTTTACCATCGGAGGTTCGCTGATAGGGCACACAGGCGTGTGCCGCCCTGCAACTTCAAGAGTTCGGGAAACGGCAAGACCGGGGGTCGCTAGCAGCTTCGACTCTCGGAGAAGGCAACAAGCTGCTCTACATCACGGATATGAGCTCTGGACAAGAGTTCCTCATAGACACCGGAGCCCAAGTGAGCTTCATCACCCCAACATACGCGGACCGGGTGGCTGGACCCCGCGGTAGCGGAGCTACGGCGGCAAATGGCTCGAGCATCAACAACTACGGGAAAAGGACCTTGCCTTTATGCTTACATGGCCGCACATATGAATGGACTTTTGTAATAGCGGCGGTGAGTTTCAACATGTTGGGTGCGGATGTTTTGTGCTCACACAATCTGTTAGTTGATCTTGCTAATAGACGGCTGGTAAATGCACTCTCTTTTTACTCTTTCCCCTGTTCAGCTCGAGTGTCCCCGCCACCAGTACAGACCCACGTCGCTACAGCAGGTGGTAAGTTTCACACACTCCTCACCCAATTTCCAGCGCTCACTGTGCCCACTTTTTCAGCGACAGTCGCGAAACACGGGGTGAAACATTTTATCCCTACATCTGGTCCTCCCGTGTTTGCAAAAGCTCGGCGCTTGGATGCAGTTAAGCTCGCCATTGCGCGCGAGGAGTTCGCCAGCCTAGAGAGGCTGGGCATCGTTCGTAGGTCAAAAAGCCCGTGGGCTTCGCCGCTGCACATGGTACCGAAAGCCGATGGCTCCTGGAGACCGTGTGGTGATTACCGCAGGCTAAACAATGCTACGGCGCACGATCGTTATCCCATCCCGCACATGCAGGATTTTTCGGTGCACCTGGCGGGGGCGCGCATTTTTTCAAAGATTGATCTGGTTTGCAGCTATCACCAAGTCCCAGTCCAACCGGAGGACATTCCTAAAACAGCGGTAATAACCCCGTTCGGACTTTTCGAATTTTTACGCATGCCGTTTGGTCTCAAAGGGGCGGCGCAAACGTTTCAGCGGATGATGGATGCCGTGTTACGCGATCTCCCTTTCGTGTTTGTGTACCTCGATGACATTTTGGTCGCGAGTACTTCAGAGGACGAACACGAAACGCACCTCACAGCAATTTTTAGGAGGCTGGAAGAGCACGGCTTAATAATTAACCCAACCAAGTGCCAGTTTGGCGTCGAGCAGACCGATTTTTTGGGTCACCGTGCCTCCCCAGAGGGAGCGGTTCCGTTACCAGATAAAGTACGCGCGGTAGCGGATTTTCCCCGGCCACAAATGGTCAAATCACTGCAGGAATTCTTGGGGATGGTGAATTTTTATAACCGATTCCTGCCCCACGCAGCTCAAATCATGCAACCGTTATATGCCGCGCTCAAAAAGCAAAAACCAACCCAGGCGGTCGAATGGTCCCTGGAGCGGGAGCGCGCGTTCACAGAGGTTAAAAAAGCCTTGGCTGACGCCGCGCTCCTGGCCCACCCAGACCCGGCAGCGCGTATCGCGCTGACGACAGACGCTTCAGATTTAGCCATAGGGGCCGTTATTGAGCAACAGGTCACCGGGGTTTGGCAGCCGTTGCCTTTCTTTAGCAAATCCTTAAGCGCGGCTGAGCGAAAATACAGCATGTTCGACAGAGAACTGTTGGCGCTGCATTTGGCTATTCGTCATTTCCAGTTCTGGCTGGAAGGACGGTGCTTCACCGCTTATGTGGACCACAAGCCGCTCACATACGCCATGGCCAAAATTTCAGACCAGTGGTCAGGCAGGCAGCAGAGGCAGCTGGCCGCGATCTTGGAATTTACCACTGACATTAGGCACGTTGCGGGCAAATTCAATGTAGTAGCAGATTGTCTCTCGCGCGCGGTCACGACTCCACCACGCGCAGAGGCAGAATGGGCCACCGTGACCGCGCCGCAGGAGAGCGGCGCGGTGGCACGCGCAGCCCCGGTGCACGTGGGTATAGATTACGCAGCCGTGGCAGCGGACCAGGGGGCGGACGCAGACATGCGCGCGCTCCAGTCTGGACCAACAGGGTTAAGGCTGGAGAGCAAGTGTTTACAAACCGGTATGCCCCCCCCTGATCTGCGACGTGTCGACGGGGCGCCCGCGTCCGGTGGTTCCGGCCGCGTGGCGCCACCGTGTTTTTGACTCGGTCCACTCACTGGCGCACCCGGGGGTGCGCGCGTCGGTGAAAATGGTAGCGGAAAAGTTTGTTTGGCCGTGCCTGCGCAAGCACGTGAAGGAATGGGCAAAAACCTGCATTTCCTGTCAACGGGCCAAAATTCACAAGCACACAAGAGCCCCGTTAGAACCGTTTCGCATTTCAGCCAGAAGGTTCGACCACGTGCACGTCGACCTCGTGGGCCCCCTACCGGCATCACGGGGGTTCACGCATCTTTTGACGATGGTGGACCGAACCACACGTTGGCCAGAAGTGGTCCCGCTTGCGACGACCACAGCCACGGAGGTGGCTCGCGTTTTTTTAACGGCTTGGGTGGCGCGCTTCGGGGTTCCGTCGAACATCACGTCCGATAGAGGACCTCAATTCATCTCTGAGCTGTGGTCAGCGATGGCCAACGGCTTGGGAGCCAAAATTCACCGCACTACGGCTTACCACCCTCAGGCTAATGGTTTATGCGAGCGTTTTCATAGGTCTTTGAAGGCAGCACTCAGAGCGTCGCTCACGGATGCAGATTGGGTAAATAAACTACCATGGGTTTTATTAGGGTTGCGTTCTGCGCCCAAAGAGGACTTAGATGCCTCCCCAGCAGAGCTGGTATTTGCACAACCTCTTAGGCTGCCAGGCGAGTTTTTACCAGAGCACCCGGAGCCCCCACCTCTCCCTGCTCTGGGACCGTTAGTTGGCACGGGAGCAGACACGCTTCCGGGTCCAGTTCATCACGCTTTTCCACGAGTTTTCGTCCCCAAGGCTTTGAAAAATGCCGAGTTCATTTTTGTCAGGCGCGAAGCCCTAAAAGTAACACTCAAACCACCTTACGAAGGGCCATTTCGAGTGCTGGAGGCAAGTGATAAGCAATTTGTGCTAGATTTTGGAGACAGAAAAGAGACAGTCAGTATTGACAGACTAAAACCTGCTTTTGTCATGAAGGACGGGTCTGTACCGGTCGCAGTGGCGCCTCGACGAGGCAGGCCCCCGCAGGGGGCAAATAATCACTCTCTCCCTCAGTCAACAGAACCGGAGCAGAAAGGTGCCGCAGGCAAGGTGGGGCCAACTCACAGCAGATTCGGCAGACGGTTGAAGCCCAGGCGGCGCACAGACTGAATGTTGATGTTGATTATACAGTAGTCAGTAAGATGTTATTGAATTTTAGGGAATAGTCCGTTCTTCATCGTTTGGGGGGGTTATATGGCTGTGTAGTTGTGCATGTACATGTTGGACATATGCATATGTGATTTAACTAGTTGTGCATGTATATGTTGGACATATGCATATGTGATTTAACCTCACGATGAAGGAGCCGCAGAGTCTGAGACCCTTGCGACGCAGAGTCTGAGCCCCCTGCGGAGGACAGCGAGAGAAGACATAGGTGTGGACAGAAGACTTCCTGACCTCTGAGGCTCGAGAGGAGAGAGGGGGGAGTAATGCAAATAAAGAGATAATGAATGTGAATAAAGGGATTAGGATGGAGATGTGTGACCTCCCCTGCGAGGGAGATTCCTTTATGTGAGAATGTTTAAAGGTGAGGACTTTGGTGTGTTTGCTCCTCTTTGTTCGCTGCTCAAGAATGAGAGAGAGAATGAGATTTCAAGCAATCTGTGGGAAAGATTGCTTGAAATAAACTTGAATTAAATGCAATTCAGTTTCGTTATTCAAGGCTCCCCACACCTTGTTTCTTAAACTACAAATATTAAGATGAGCAATTCTAAGTCCTTTCTTTGATAATTTTAAGGGCATTTAATAATTTATGACAAAGGTCTTTGATACAATTTCTTGCACCAAAGCCATTTAACATTCAATCTAGGAGACCTCATCTAGGTTTCTTCTTGGTTTTATGATGAATCGGTCATAAGTGATTATGGCAAAATTACCCTTTGCTCTGGCTTCCTTCATGGCAGGCAGAAGTTCAGCTCGTTTTTTTCTCAACCGTTCAGAAGAGTCTTCATTTATGTACACAGATGTACTTTTCAAATGTGCCTTTGCCTTTTCTAAGATGAGTTCCTTGTCTTTATATTTCAAGAGCTTCACAGCTATGGTTCGGGGTCTTTTTGCATCGCCTCTAAATTTTCCTCTTCTGTGAGCCCGTTCAGTTTGAACACAGTCTCCTTCCATTTTCAGCTTTGTGGTAAACAGTTCACGTACCTTTCGCTCAGTCTCAGCCCATGATTCCTCTGCATAATCTGGTGTAATGCCATCAATTAATAAATTGTTCCTTCTGCTTTGATTCTCCAGATGATCTAATTGCTCCAAGATGGCATTAGATTCACTGGAAGTTGAGTGGAGTTGTTTTACTTGATTATCCAGATCTTTCAGCTCACTTTTATTCACAGCCAGTGTAGTTTTGATATCATCTATATCCTGCTGTGAATATTTTAAGCTATTACACAAATCTTGAAATTCCTTCACGATCCCATCGATCCTTTTATTGGTTGAGTCCATAATCATTTGTGTGAAACATCTACAGTAAATGATGTCTCCTACTTTTTAAAAAGATCCTCGTAGAATGTCTTTTGTTGATCCAACAACTCCTTAACTATGTCCAGTGTTACAAACTCTGGTTCTGCCTCAGTTATATTCCTTTGATGTTTACGGGTAGCCATCTTCACTTTGTTGTATTGTCCCTTTAACTTGTAGTAAAAGAATCCATGGATGGCCCAGCAATGAACCTCAATTAGCTGAGATGGTGCTTCTTTAATTATGGTATCATCAACCAGGAAATGTCCAGGCTGTGTGGCCTGCTAGCACATTGCTTGATGTTAGTCAGCAGTGAAGATGCAGACTGAAGCAGTTGGAATTAGCCAGCAGTTTAGTCCCAGGAAAAAGCAGTTGATGTTAACCAGCAATAGAGGCCAAGGCTGGAGCTGTTTATGTTAACAAACAGTGAAAATCTAGGCTGAGGCATATGGAGTTAGCCAGCATGATGTCCTATGATGATCCTATGATATCAGACTACATAGGACTCGCGATGCCATCATATAGGTGACGCCGCCGTTATAGGCGATACCGTCATATAGACAGTAGGACTGGCTACCTATGATGTAGTTTCCTATGATGCCTGCTTTGATGTCTCTATGATGTCATATTGACCATCACTCACGATGCAACCAGACACTACATAAATGGAGAGTAATAGAGTGAGGAGAACTGCTGCACGTCAGGAAAGATCCCGTGAAGATATCACAGCTGAGGTTCGAGCAGTACCTTCCAGGCATGACTGTGTTGCACGTCAGAAAAAATGCCGTGAAGATGAAACACCTGAGGTTCGAGCATGTCAGGAAAGATCCCGTGAAGATAGACACAGCTGAGGTTTGAGCAGTACCTCCCAGGCATGATTGTGTTGCACGTCAGAAAAGATGCCGTGAAGATGAAACACCTGAGGTTCGAGCATGTCAGGAAAGATCCCGTGAAGATAGACACAGCTGAGGTTCGAGCAGTACCTCCCAGGCATGATTGTGTTGCACGTCAGTAAAGATGCCGTGAAGATGAAACACCTGAGGGAACAACACACCCATCTGAGACAGGAGGAGACCCTTCACCAGCATAGGGTACGACAGACAAGGGATGCACAGACAGACATGAAACATGTGGCAGTGCGCCATGCACGTGCTGAGTCACTTGAAGCCTGAAATGCCCGCAAAGTGAGCACACTGCACGCCAGGCAAAGCACAGACAAGCTGAGACCGAGGAGATGTGGAATAGTCAGTTGGTCGCCAATGCTGCACGCTAGGCAAGGCACAGAGAAGCTGAGACCGACTAGGACACATTACTTTAAACCACACCCATTCGAAGCAGTAAATCTGGAAATGATGATGATGATGATGATGATGATGATGAAGGCAGAAGGCACTCTATAAATTCAAGAAATCTCTGTCAGTGTGTCAGTCTGTCACCCGATTAAGAATAGGACACCCTACTTTAAACCACACCCATTCGAATCAGTACCCATGAAGAATGGCAGTCTACACTACAAATGTGGAAAATGCCAAGCAAAGCACTGATTTTCTCTGGGTGTTCCGGTTTCTGGGTTTCAACCGGCCTGCACGGGTCTTCCTGAACAGAGTTGAAAGCCACTTTTTGCTCAGATCTATTTTCATGATCCTCTCCATGAACTGGAATTACAACACACCTATCCCTAGAAGAAGAAGAAGAAGAAGAAGAAGAAGAAGAAGAACCACCAGATGGAGAGCAATACAGTGAGGAGAAAGGCTGCATGTCAGAAAACATGCTGTGAAGATGAAACACCTCAGGTTCGAGCAGTACGCCGCAGGCATGACTGTGAACAACACAGCCGTCTCTGACAGGAGGAGACCCTTCAGCAACGGGCATGCAGAAATACTTGCTTATACTTGGTTTCTACGGGCATGGACGGGTATGCATGGGTATGTACTAGTGATTCAAATTTTATTGAACAAACCTCCCAATGATAACTATATTCTGGCAAAAAAATTTAAAAAATCTCAAAATGCTCTGTTCCAAATTATTATGCACAACAGTTTCAAAACATTTTAGTGGTTGTAAAGAACTGAAAATGGTCATTTGTTGAATTTGCAGTATTAGGAGGTCATCACTCTATAAAAGCAAGAAATCTGTGTCTGTCTGTGTATGTGTCTGTCACGTTTATAGGACATCATAGGACAGCCTATGATCTCTGCCTGAACATCATAGGACAGCCTATGAACTCAGGCATCATAGGACACATAGACAAATAAGATAAGATAAGATAAACTTTATTGTCCCTCAAGGGGAAATTTGTCTTGGGCCTGACACCCGTGCTGCAACCACACAATCCACACATACACAATGGATGTAGTACATAATAAATGAAATAAAAACCCAATAAATAATACAAGTACATACATACATAAATATATAACAGTAGTCATTAAGAACAGGAGTTATAAGTGTCCCTGACCTATTTATCTGAGTTTAAAAGTTTTACTGACGTTGGGATAAATGAGTTCTTGTATCTATTGAACCTGCACTTGGGGACTCTGTATCTCCTCCCTGAGGGCAGCCGCACATATTCATTGTTTAGTACATGGCTCATGTCACTGATTATTTTTGAGCTTGTCTACAGGCTGATCTGCATGGGTTAATACTCTTTAACTCCAATAATTTTCCATGCTGTATGAATTAAACACAACACTCTGTTCTTTAGTTTCACAGAGAGGTTGCCAAACCAAGCTGTAATGCTGTATCTAATACAGCTCTCCAACACAGCCTGGTAAAATATTAGCATAATCCTTTTATCAACGCCATGTATTCTTAATCTACGCAAGAAATGCAGCTGCTGTTGTAGTCTACTACAGAGGTAATCAATATGTGTGCTCCAGGTTAATGAATTGTCAGTAAATACTCCCAAATATTTATAGGAACTAACCTGTGTTATAGTGTGGTTGTGGATGACCACAGGCCTGTGGTCACCAACTCCCCGAGGGTCAAACACCATCTCCTTTGTTTTATCAGTATTCAAAATGAGATGACTGTCATCACACCAATTGACAAACCTCTGAATTTCTATAAAATAGCTTGACAGATCATGAGTCTTTTGAAGTAGTGATAAAATAGCAGTGTCATCAGAAAATTTAATAATTTGATTGCCTGGATAGACACTTCTGCACTCATCAGTGTACAAGGTGAACAAAAACGGTGAACTAACACAGCCTTGGGGAGCTCCTGTGCTGAGGGTTCTGGATTTAGATAAAGTTACATTTACACTAACTTGCTGTTTACGATAAGTTAAAAATGAGTGGTACCATTTAATAATGACAGGGTGCACTTTAAAATCATTTAACCTCTTAATTAAAAGGTGTGGCTGCAGTGTGTTAAAAGCTGAACTAAAATCAACCAATAAAAGACGTGCATATGAGGTTGTCTCCTCCAAATGTTTAAACACAGAATGAATTAAGGTTAGAATGGCATCCTCTGTACTTCTATTATTTTTATAAGCAAACTGCAGAGGATCCAAAAGTCTCCAAAATCAGTTTTCAGAATGTCAATGACAATCCTCTCGAGGCACTTCATTACCAGTGAGGTCAGTGCAACAGGACGATAGTCATTATTCTCTTTGCAGCATGCTTTTTTTGGTACAGGAATTATAATAGAGCTTTTCCAAATTACTGGGACAGAACACGTATCTAAAGACTTCTGGTAGATGGGACTCCAGGCTTCTGCTAGCTCCTCACTACATGACTTCAGTAAGCACCCAGAGATCCCGTCTGGTCCACATGCCTTCCTGGGGCACATACGTGAGAAGAATCTTTCCACAACATGCTGGTCAACTATAATTTTTGCAGAGCCTGAAACCGATATAGCATCCAGAGCAGCTTTTTGTTCATGAGAAAAATCTCTAGTCTCAAATCTGCAAAAGAAATTATTCAACTCGTTTGCCTTTTCTTCCTCATTCATTACATTAATGCAGGTTTTGGATGGAGTCATCTTTGTCATAACTTTAACTGAGTCCCACAGTTTCCTAGAACTTTTTCCGAGGCATTCAGATTCAAATTTCTTCCTCGTCTCATCTCTAGCTGTGCTCGCGATGCCTATATGACGGCACATAGACAAATGTGTCTTTATGATGTCATAGAGACCATGTGTTTTTGAACTCAGGCATCATAGGACACAGACAAATGTGTCTTTATGATGTCACATAGACCATGTGTCTTTTGAACTCAGGCATCATAGGACACATAGACAAATGTGTCTTTATGATGTCACATAGACCATGTGTCTTTTGAACTCAGGCATCATAGGACACATAGACAAATGTGTCTTTATGATGTCATATAGACCATGAACTCAGGCATCATAGGACGACTTGCGATGCCTATATGACGGCACATAGACAAATGTGTCTTTATGATGTCATATACATCAAGCCTCCCTTCATGTCTTTATGATGTCATATACAGTGACAGACATCAGGCAACATGTCTTTATGATGTCATATACAGTACATCAAGGCTGCCTTCATGTCTTTATGATGTCATATACAGTGAGTCCATGCCGGAAAGCCTCTTTTTGCTCAGATCTATGTTCATGATCCTGTCCATGAACTGGAATTATGATGCACCTATCCCTCAACCAGTGGTCTCAAGGACGAAGAAGAAGAAGACCCACCAGATAGAGAGCAATAGAATGATGACAACTGCTGCACGTCAGAAGAGATGCCATGAAGATGAAACACCTGAGGTTCCAGCAGTACATTGCACCCATCTAAGAGAGGAGGACACCCTTCACCAGCATAGGGTATGACAGACTTTAAAGCATGTTTCTAGGACATCATAGGACAGCCTACAATCTCTGCCTCATCATCATAACCCGTCCTATGAACTCAGGCATCATAGGACGACTCACCATGCCTACATGACAGTAAATGTGTAACCTTGACGAATGCCAGTCTACACTACCATCCATCCATCCATCCATCCATCCATCTTCTACCGCTTTTCCGGAGGTCCGGGTCGTGGAGGCAGCAGTTCAAGCAGAGAAGCCCAGACTTCCTTCTCCCCAGCCACCTGCTCCAGCTCTTCAGAGAGGATACCAAGGCGTTCCCAGACCAACTGGGAGACGTAGTCTCTCCACCAAGTCCTGGGTCTGTCCCGGGGTCTCCTCCCAGTGGGACGTGCCTGAAACACCTCAAGTGGGAGGCGTCCAGGAGGCATCCTAATCAGAGATCAATCTGGGCGCATGCGCACGCAGCGACCAGCAGCTTGGTGATATAGTGCATGTGTGCGTGTGTGTGTTTTTTGTACTTTTTTACGTTTTACGTTTTTTACGTTTTTAGAAAATCCTCTGTGTCGTTTCTGCTCTGGAGCGTTTGTGGAATATATGGCGAACAGCTCCCTAGTATCTGCAACATGGATTTCCTCTCATATCTCGCACTGCTGTTATCTGTGCTGTGGCTCTTTGTCTCTGAGGTAAACGCGTTCGGCTCCATGGCGAGCAGAATAGCGGGCAGAATACAATATTCCAGGGACGTGTTGCTGCGCTTTAACACAGTTGGTGCAGAGTCTCTGATTGCGCCCAAATTTCATCTGCCGGACTTTATTTTGAGACGGTCACAGCGGTGAAAAAAGAAGCGGCAGGAGGAAGCGTGGAAGACGTGGAGGTGTGAAATTGCGCCTTAGGAGACGTCAGTTTGGTAACATTCCTCTTCCTTCGATCATTTTTTGGGAATGCACAGTCTGTGAGAAACAAGGTGGAGGAAATTCAAGGCAATGTACGTTACCAGAAGGATTTTAAGAACTGCTGCGTCATGGCTTTCACTGAATCTTGGCTTACTGCGCATGATCGAGATGCAGACCTGTGGATTGACGGCTTTGGAGCTCCGCTGCGCTCGGATCGGCAGGAAGAGGTAACTGGGAAGCGTCAGGGGGGCGGAGTATGTTTATACATTAATAAGCAGTACTGCACATCTGTCACGGTCAGAGAGCGCATCTGTACACCCCATGTGGAGCTGCTGTCTGTGTCACTACGCCCCTTTTATTTGCCTCGAGAGTTTCCCCAACTTTTCATCACAACTGTGTACATTCATCCGAGGGCAGACGCTGACTCCGCCTCCAGCACCATCTCTGATGTGATCCAGCGGCTGCAGTCAATTTCTCCAGAGGCGCCAAACTTCATTCTTGGGGATTTTAACCATGTTTCTTTAAAGAAGACACTTAAAAACTTTCATCAGTATGTCTCCTGCCCAACCAGGCGAAAAAAGACATTGGACCTGTGCTTATGGATCCATAGAGAGGGCCTATAAATCACTCCCCCTTCCTCCTTTAGGATCATCAGATCACAACTGTGTTCATTTGCTGCCCACATATAAAACTGCTCTCAGAAGAGGCAAAGTGGAGACCAGAGACATTGATGTGTGGACAGAAGATTCAGAGCACAGCCTCCAGGAATGCTTTGACTGTACAGACTGGAAGATGTTCATAATGGCCTGCGGGGATGATTTGGACTCTCTGGCTGAGCTCACATGCTCATACATGGCTCACTGTCAAAATAAGTTTGTTCCACGTAAACGTGTCAAAATATATCCCAACAACAAACCATGGGTTACTAAATCAGTTAAATCCTGCTTACAGAGGAAAGCTCTTGCCTTTAAACAGGGGTCTGTTTCTGCGCTACAGGTTGCCACTAAGGAGCTAAAGGCTGAAATTTTAAGAGCAAAACAGAATTATAAATCAGAGTTGGAAAGCAAGATGGCAGCAAATAAACTTGGTTCGGCCTGGGCCAGTATGAAAACTATTGCAGGCCTTCAGAGCACAGAGCGCAGTAATCGTGTGTTTTTAGATGGTTTTAGTTCAGACACAGAGCTGGCTAATTGTTTTTATGGTCGTTTTGACTCCTTTGATTTTAGCACAGAAATCCAAGATTTGAAACAGAAACTCAAAGACAATCAGCACTTTAATATTGAGATGCAGGATGTTAAAAGGGAGTTCCGCGCTGTAAAAGTGAACAAAAGTCAGGGCCCTGATAATATATGTGGACGCCTGGTAAAGTCCTGTGCACATGAACTGAGTCCTATATTTCATTATATTTTCAATAAGTCCTTACAGACACAACATGTGCCTAAGATCTGGAAAGATGCCGTGGTTGTTCCCGTTCCAAAATCCAGCTGTCCTAAAACGGTAAACGACTTTAGACCAGTTGCTTTGACTTCAATTTTAATGAAAATTTTTGAAAAACTGGTCAGATGTGAGGTCCTAAGGCAGACTGAACATGCATTGGATCCTCTGCAGTTTGCCTATAGGCCTCACAGAGGAGTGGAGGATGCCACTGTCACTCTGTTTAACATGCTTTTTAAACATCTGGATTTTAATGGGACACACGCCAGGCTTTTATTTGTAGACTTTTCTTCTGCCTTTAATACAATCCAACCTCATATTTTAGTTGAAAGGCTCCTGCAACAATTTGATTTAAGCAATAATCTGGTGGGTTGGATTCTGGATTTCTTAACCAACAGGACGCAGAGAGTAAGGGTCAATGGCACATTGTCTGACCTAAAGTGCTCTTCTACTGGCTCTCCTCAGGGGTGTGTGTTGTCACCACTACTCTTCATCCTGTACACAAACATGTGTCGGAGCAGACATGACAACAGACACATTATAAAGTATGCTGATGACTCAGTCATTGTCAGTCTCCTCCAGGATGGTGAGAGTGGCCACGGCCCAGTAGTTGATGACTTTGTTCACTGGTGTGAGGATTCCTACCTGCAGCTGAATACAACAAAAACGAAAGATATGATTATTGACTTTAGGAGGAAAACTCCCAGGCACAAAGTCACCATACTAAAAGGCCAGACCACCGAATGTGTACAATCGTACAAATATCTTGGGACAATTATTGATAGTGGATTGAATTTTGAGGTGAACTGTGAAAGGGTGTGCAAAAAGGGTCAGCAAAATTTGCATTGCTTGAGGAAACTTGCACGCTTCCAAATTGACCGAACCATAATGACTATGTTCTATCGGGCTTTTATTGAATCTGTTTTATCCTTTTCTTTAATGTCATGGTTTGGTCAGATAAAACTGAAACAGAGGAAATCCTTGGATCAGGTAGTCAGATGGTCCAGTCGTTTGCTTGGTGAGTCACAGCTGAGCCTGACATCCCTGTACACCAGACAAGTACAGAGGATGGCCGACTCGATTTTAAATGATGACTCCCACCCTTTGCACTGCAACTTTCAGCTTCTTCCCTCCAGACGGAGGTTTGCTGTCCCAAAAAGTAGAACCCAGCGCTACAAAAACAGCTTTGTCCCTGCTGCTGTCAAAGAGTTGAACAAGCTATAAAAATTATATTGTACATATTTTATATTTACCTATTTTGTAAGATGTGTGCCTGTGTTTGTGTCTATGTTGAATGTAATTAGTGGCTTGTAAATATGGATGTCACCAACTGCAAAACAAATCTACCTACGTGTACAAATAAAGTAACCTGAACCTGAACCTGAACCTGAACCTCAACTGACTCCTTTCAATGTGGAGGAGCAGCGGTTCTACTCTGAGCCTCGCTCCCAGATGACTGAGCTCCTCACCCTTTCTCTGAGGGAGAGTTCAGCAATCCTACGGAGAAAGCTCATTTCAGCCGCTTGTATCCGCGATCTTGTTCTTTCGGTCATTACCCAAAGCTCATGACCATAGGTGAGAGTAGGAACGTAGATTGACTGGTAAATCGACAGCTTTGCCTTAGAAATAAGCTCCCTCTTCACCACAACAGACCGGTACAACATCCGCATCACTGCAGATGCTGCTCCGATCCGTCTGTCAATCTCTAGCTCCATTCTCCCCTCACTCGTGAATAAGACCCCAAGATACTTAAACTCCTCCACTTGGGGCAGGAGCCTGTCCCCAACCCAGAGAGGACAATCCACGTTTTTCTGGCTGAGGACCATGGACTCGGACTTGGAGGTACTGATTCTCATATCACCCGCTTCACACTCAGCGGCAAACCGTCCCAGCAAGAGCTGTATGTAGGTCATTGCTGGATGAAGCCAACAGGACAACATCATCTGCAAACAACAGAGATGAGATCCTGTGGTCACCAAGCATGACACCCTTCATTCCCTAACTGCGCCTAGAAATCTTGTCCATAAAAATTATGAAGAGGATCGGTGACAAAGGGCAGCCCTGGCAGAGTCCAACTCTCACTGGGAATGACTCTGACCGAGTGTTGGCAATATGAACCAAACTCTCACAACGGTTGTACAGAGACCAAATAGCTCATAACAACAAGCCCGATACCCCATACACCCGAAGCAGGCCCCACAAAAAAACACGAGGGACGCGGTCAAATGCCTTCTCCAAGTCCACAAAACACATGTAAACTGGTTGGGCAAACTCCCACGAACCCTCAAGAATTCTCGAGAGGGTAAAGAGCTGGTCTGATGTGCCATGGCCAGGACGAAAACCACATTGCTCCTCCTGAATCCGAGGTTCGACCAACGGCCGGACTCCCCTCTCCAGTACCTTGGCATAGACCTTCCCAGGGAGGCTGAGGAGTGTGATCCCTCTAAAGTTGGAGCACACCCTCCGGTCCCCTTTTTTGAAAAGAGGAACCACCACCCCGGTTTGCCATGCCAAAGGCACTGCCCCCGACCTCCACACAATGTTGCAGAGGCGTGTCAACCATGACAGCCCAACAACATCCAGGGCCTTGAGTTACTCAGGGCGAATCTCATCCACCCCCGGGGCCTGGCCACCAAGGAGATTTTTAACCACCTTGGTGACCTCAGCCCCTGTGATAGGTGAGTCATCCCCCTCGTCCCCAAACCCTGCTTCCTCTGTGGAAGGCGTATCAGTGGGTTTGAGGAGATCCTCAAAGTATTCCTTACACCGCCCGACGAAGCAACCCTTTCATCCACCGGGGAAAACTCCAATATAGAGGCAACAAGGTGGGGGGATACAAGAATACCCACCCCTGCTTGTCGCCTCTCGCCTGGGGAAACTCCAGAAAAGGCCAAACTCCAGCCCCTCTCCAGGCGACTGGTTCCGGAACCGGAGCTGTGTGTTGAGGTGAGGCCGACTATATCTAGGCGGTATCTCTCAACCTCGTAAACCAGCTCAGGCTCCTTCCCCACCAGAGAGGTGACATTCCACATACCAAAAGCCAGTTTAGAAAGCTTGGGATCAGTCCGCCAAGGTCTCCGCCTTTGACCGCCACCTAATCCACATAGCACCGGATTCCCATGATCCCTCCTGCAGGTGGTGAGCCCACTGGGAGGGCGGACCCATGTAACTCCTTTGGGCTGAGCCCAGCCGGGTCCCATGGGTGGAAACCCGGCCACCAGACGCTAGCCATCGAGCCCCTCCCCCAGGCCTGGCTCCAGGGTGGGACCCCGGTAACCCCATACCGGGCGGGGTACACTGAATCTTTGATATAGAATTTATCATGAGAGTCAGTTGGATCGTTCTTAGTCTGGCCCTTCACCCAGGACCAGTTTGTCTTGGGTGACCCTATCAGAGGCAAATTGCCCCGGACAACATAGCTCCTGGGATCACTGGGGCACGCAAACCCCCCCACCACGATAAGGTGACGACCCATGAGGGGGCAGTCTACACTACAAATGTGTAAAATGCCAAGCAAAGTGCTGATTTTCTCCAGGTGCTCTGGTTTCTTGGTTTCTACGGGCATGCACGGGCCTTCCTGAACAGGGTCAAAAGCCACTTTTTCAGGCTCATGCCCATGAACTGAAATTACAATGCACCTATCCCTCAACTAGTGATCTGAACGAAGAAGACGATGCACCAGATGGAGAGCGATAGAATGAGGAGAACTGCTGCATGTCAGAAAGGATGCCATGAACATGAAACACCTCAGGTTCCACCAGTACGCCACAGGCATGACTGTGAACAACACAGCCGTCTGAGACAGGAGGAGACCCTTCAGTGGTCTGAACGAAGAAGAAGAAGATCCACCAGATGATGTCTATATGACGGCACATAGACAGAGCACATGACTCCCTACAAGACATATATACAGTATAGACACAGGTAAGCAACATAACACAGAACAGTGACAGGCAGGAGAAGAAGTAACAAGCAGGGGCAAACAGCCCCAGATGGCAGAGCATATTTTGTGCGATTTTTATGTTTTGCTGCATACAAAAGCCATCACATGTGATTGCCACTTAGTGCTGTGTTGCTATACCAACTGTCCTGCAACTGGCAAGAATTCTGTTCCAATGCATCCCCTCTACGGGCATGCACGGGTTTCTACGGGCATGCACTGGTATGCACTAGTATTTCCTGAAATCAAAAGCTATTTCAATCAAAAACATCTTAACAGGCCAAGTTACATGTTGACATAGGACCCCTTCTTTGATATACATAACCTTCACAATTCTTGCATCCATTGAACTTGAGTTTTTGGAGAGTTTCTGCTTGAATTTCTTTGCAAGATCTCATAATAACCTCCCACAGCTGCTGTTTTGATGTGAACTACCTGCCACCCTCATAGATCTTTTGCTTGAGGATGCTCCAAAGGTTCTCAGTAGGGTTAAGGTCAGGGGAGGATGGGGGCCACACCATGAGTTTCTGTCCTTTTATGCCCATAGCAGCCAATGACACAGAGGTATTCTTTGCAGCATGAGATGGTGCATTGTCATGTATGAAAATAATTTTGCTACAGAAGGCACTGTTCTTCTTTTTGTACCATGGAAGAAAGTGGTCAGTCAGAAAGTTTATATACTTTGCTGAGGTCATTTTTACACCTTCAGGACCCTAAAGGGCCTCCCAGTTCTCTCCCCATGATTCCGGCCCAAAACATGACTCCGCCACCTCCTTGCTGACATCACAGCCTTGTAGGGACATGGTGGCCATTCACCAACCATCCACTCCTCCATCCATCTGGACCATCCAGGGTTACACGGCACTCATCAGTAAACAAGACTAGGTTGAGTAGGTTAATTTTCTTTCTTGTTAATTATTAGTTTTTTGTTTTTCTTGTTTCAGACAAGAATAAAAAAGAGATGTTTTTACCTTTACATGTTTCGACTGTCCACTGCAGTCTTCCTCAGAAGTGTCAGCTGATTGCTGTGAAGTGTCATTTATCAGCTGTTTTTCTTAGGCAGGGCCAGCCCAGCAGAATATGAAAAGAATATCAGACTATCAGAACACTGCAAAAGAAATAATCACATCATGGACTGGGACAGTGTCAAAATCATTGGATAAGATAAGATAAGATAAGATAAGCCTTTATTAGTCCCACAACGGGGAAATTCCAGGATTGCAACAGCACAGGGATAGCAACACTCAGAGCAACAATCAGAAGGCAAGAAAACAAAAACAAGCAAGCAAGAGCAGCTAATATACATATGTACATATTACTATAAAATATATATATACACACACACAGACACACAGTGCAGAGCATTGTAGCTGGATGGAATAAATATATGAATATATAAACACACAGTGCAGAGCATTGTAGCTAGATGAAATAAATATGTAAATATATAAACACCCACAGTACGGAGCATTGCAGCTAGGTGGAATAAATATGTAAGTATATAAACACACACAGTGCGGAGCATTGTAGCTAGATGGAATAAATATATAGATATATAAAAACACAGTGCGGAGCATTGTAGCTAGATGGAATAAATATATAGATATATAAATATGAACACACCCAGTGCTGAGCATTGTAGCTAGATGGAATAAATATGTAAATATATAAACACACACAGTGCAGAGCATTGTTGCTAGATGGGATGAAACAGCATAACCCTCTACTTAGTTATCCTACATGGTATGATTATGTGCCCATACATATTCTCACCCTCCATAGCGACCAGTATTTTCCTAGTTGTATGCCGGAGGGGACTATTGTGTAAGTCTATTGCATCTTTTGCATTTAAAAACTATTAGTTTGTTACGTCTTTTTGCTATCTCTGCGAGCAGCCCTGCTTAGGTTGTACAGTCTGACAGCCGTTGGTAGGAAGGACCTACGAAACCTCTCGGTTGTGCACCTGGGATGATGTAGTCTGCTGCTAAATGAGCTCCTCAGTGCATTCAGTACGTCCTGCATAGGGTGGAACTCGGACTCCAGCAGAGATGACAGTTTAGCCACCGTCCTTCTCTCTCCTATCTCCTCCACCGGATCAAGGCGCTGCCCCAGGACAGAGCTAGCTTTCTTAATCACTTTGTTCAGTCTCTTCCTATCGGCTGCTGTAATGCCACTGCCCCAGCAGACCACTCCAAAAGTGATGGCTGATGCCACCACCGTGTCATAGAATGTCTTCAGCAGCGCCCCTTGTACACCAAAAGACCTGAGTCTCCTCAGCAGGAACAGCCTGCGCTGTCCCTTCTTGTAGAGTGCGTCAGTATTGTGTGACCAGTCTAGTTTATTGTTCAGATGAACACCCAGGTACTTATAGGATGTCACCATCTCGATGTCTGTTCCCTGTATATTTACTGGTGCTGTGAGGGGCTGCCCATGCCTGCGGCAGTCCACCACCAGCTCCTTAGTTTTCCTTGCGTTGATCTGGAGGCAGTTCCGATGGCACCAGTCTACAAAGATCGGACAGTAACAAACACAAACGCTGGATCAAGGAGGCCATAGAAATCAGGAAGCAGGGAAAAGACAGCATGAATCGGAATGATGGAGCATTTATGCTTTCCCACACCTGGGATTACATTCTCCAGAAACCATCGGACAGCGGAGGGCAGGGCCAGTTCAGTGGATCTGACGATTCTGCTGGGCTGGCCCCACCTAGGAAAAACAGCTGATAAATGACACTTCACAGCAATCAGCTGACACTTCTGAGGAAGACTGCAGTGGACAGTCGAAACATGTAAAGGTAAAAACATCTCCTTTTTTTCTTGTCTGAAATAAGAAAACAAAACAAAACAAAACAAAAACCTAGTAAACAAGACTGTTTGAAAAATAGTCTTCATGTATTTCTGGGCCCACTTCAACTTGTGAGCATTGTTTAGGGATGGCCAAATAATAGGTTTATGCACAACTGCAAGCCTGTGGAGGATCCTACACCTTGAGGTTCGTGGGACTCCAGAGCCACCAGCAGCTTCAAATACCTGTTTGCTGCTTTGTAGTGGTATTTTATTAATTTCTTCATAGTATGATAATCATGTTTAGGTTTTTTGTGAAACATCTACATCTATCTATCTATATATTTAAATATTTCATACCTTTCATACCTTGTCCAAGGCTTTGCACTATTTGATGCTTTTTGGCAGCACAGAGATCCTTTTTCTTTCCCATATTGCTTGAAACTTGTAGCATGGTTAATAATATGGAACATCCTTCTTAAGCAGTTTTCCTTTAATTGGGCTCACCTGGCAAACTAATTATGACAGGTGTCTGAGATTGATATCAGTGATCCAAAAAGCCCTGAGACACAATACCATCCATGAATTTAATTAAAAACAAAAAAATTAATGTTTATGACACTAAAATCCTATTTGTATAATAATTTGGAACACTGTGCAAATATGTTTCTTTTCTCAATTTTTTGTCATTTTTTTCATGCAAACATGCCACTTTTTTCTCAAACATTTGGCTGCTCACTATTTTCTGTAATCTATAATTGTGTGTTAAGACCAAACACGAAGCGAAAACTCATGTCACTCTACTAACAAGAATACACCCACTACAGTTGAGAGCAACAAGCAAAAATTGACCTTGCAGAAGGGTGTGGTTACATTCTCAACTGCTGCCTTGTTCCTACTGTGGAAATCCCGAAAACTGTGTCATGTTTCAGTTCGCAACATTATCCAGGGGTGCGCACAGTTGAAATATGTCAGTGCCTCCTCCAGAAACTGTATCTTAATGGTGGCTGTTTTTAACAGAGTAAAACTACCAACACTGGAGAGTGAACTAATTTGAAAACAAGACTGCCTCTCACCTGCAGACAGATGAACCAAAAACTCTGCAGCTGACTGTAGTTTATCCACACACGTACTCC
This sequence comes from Pholidichthys leucotaenia, assembly GCA_020510985.1. NCBI lineage: Eukaryota > Metazoa > Chordata > Actinopteri > Cichliformes > Pholidichthyidae > Pholidichthys > Pholidichthys leucotaenia. The sequence goes on along the minus strand of CM035849.1, from coordinate 67,326,031 downwards.
TGCTACCAATGTGCTAACGAGGGCTAGTAGGCTAGCAATGTAAACAACCATCATCCAGATGAAGTTTCTGGAGGAGACAATGACATTTTCCCAGCTGTGTGCCCTGCTGGATAACAGTGTAAGGCTACGTGTCCACCAAACATGTTTTTTTGTCACCCAACCACCCTGAGCATTTTTTTTTCAGCATTTGTGTGCAGCACTGTGCAGCACCGGGCTGCACGGTGGCGCAGTGGTTAGCACTGCGGCAGCACAGTTTACCCTTGGCCGGGGGATTGTGGGGATCGTGGGTTCGATCCCAGCCCCCGACCAACAGTGATCTGTGTGGAGTTTGCATGTTCTCCCCGTGTTGCGTGGGTTTACTCCGGGATTTCTCCGGTTTCCTCCCACATGCCAAAAACATGCGTGTTAGGTTAATTGGCTGTTCTAAATTGTCCCTAGATATTTGTTTCCTATAGGCCCTTAGAATAGAGGGTTAGTATTAATGAAAGCGCTTTGAGTGGTCTTTGTGACTTGAAAAGCGCTATATATAAGTGCAGGTTAGTTAGTAGTTAGTTAGTTAGCACTCTGGGAAAAAAAAAAATTCTGTACCCTGTATCCCAGCAACAGCTTGTCATGCTCGGCTCAGCACTTCCACTTTTCCTATTGTCAGACTTTCTACTGATTTTTTAAAAGTAGTCTCTAAATAACAATGGACAGGAAACATTTCCTAGTAGCTCTGGATGTAAAATATGATGACATGGAAAGCAGGAGTCTGAGTACAGACTAGTACCGGCGTCCTATGTCCCACCCACGCAGCAGTTCTGATTGGCTACTTAAGGTCTGACATTGACGAGCTCAGCTGCAGTTTCTGAAAAGTTGAACTTTTTTCAACTCTGAGCGCTCTATGCGCCCTGAGCACCGCGACAAGAAACGGCCACCGCCGAGAGCGTTTCAGCACCGGGGACGCTCAGCACTGTAAATGCTGGACTACATAGTGAATGAATGGAAAATAGTCGCCCAGAGCGGAAAAAACGTGTTTGGTGGACACGCAGCCTAAATGTAAACATGACAGCATTGCAGAAGTTAGGAAGGCAACCTTGCCCCTCTGCACCTCATTCAGATATGAATTTGCACCTATTTACATCTTTGCAATGAGTTTAATCGCTTGCTCGCATTTTGCCTGAATGCACCTTTAGAACCTCTAAGCGTCTCTTGAGCTGAAAAAGTCAATGTAGCTCAGAATGTGACAGACAGCTTTTTAACTCACAGCTGATTGATTCTGAAAATGGACCCCGTTTCTTCACTGAGTAAATAAAAGTCAACAAAGAATGGGCAAAGAAATCAACCAGAACCACATGCTCATGTTTCTTTGAATTACTGTCCTTAACTACTGCTCAAAATGGAGTGAGTGTGAGCCGATCTGCTGAGATGTCTACTTTAGAAGCCGGTGCTGTCTGGCTGTAGTGCTTATTTGTAGACGATCAGACCTGTTTCCTTTCACTGTATAATCCGTCCCACATGGATTTCCTGCACAGTCTATTAAAATATAGCATAGTGGGAAGAATGAGGAGGGATGAGAACCAAGGGGAAAAAAAAAAAACTACCCACAACATGCGGCTTTGATAGAAACTCTGTCATGTTTCGGTCTTTAGTTTGAGTGAAATGTGATTTGCGAAAGTTCTGCCAAGCCTCTACTCAGCTCTCAATCCCACTCTGTCTCAGAAAGTAAAAAAAAAAACAGCTTTACTTTGAAGGTTGTCACACTCACCAGGATCAAACTGTGATTTCAGCTCTGAATGCACTCCTGATCTCCTTGTGAGCTACTATATTGCCCATAAATCCTAGAAATCCTGAGAGCACAAAAACTTGTGCTTTATTTCAAAAGCTCTTCAAACATGCACATTGTTTGGTGGATCAGTTGCCACTCTACAACTTGTGACTGTGCCCAAGTTCCAATCTTTAAATCCTTTGCAGCCACTCAAACTTAAATTTCAACTGATTGATCATTTTCGGTAGAAGATGGATGGATGGATGGATGGATGATCCTTCTCTTTTTAGGTATATCTGCATAATCTGGAATACGTTTTATGAATTCTAACATAATCAGATTTTCTGGTGCTTGGTGACCTCGTGTTTCCGTTAGGTGTTCAGTCCCAGCACCTGGTAGAAGATGTAATTACATAAATCCACAGTTTTACAGAAAATTGAAACATCTCAGGTGTTTTTTAACAGCAGTTTCTGTAAGTGGGATCAAATCTTCAATATCATTCAAATATGACCATTTAATATGATTTTTTTTTCAAAAAGGGAGTCTTCATGTAGTCATATATGATCTCATGCTTCATTATGATAAATTATACACTGATCTGGCATAGCATTATGACCATGTACCTTATATTGTGTTGGCCTCCCTTTTACTGCCAAAACAGTCCTGACCTGTCAAGGAATGGACTAGACTAGACCCCTGAAGGTGTGCTGTGGTATCTGGCATCAAGGAGATCCTTTAAGTCCTGGAAGTTGTTGTCCAGCACATCCCACAGACGCTCAATTGGATTGAGATCTGGGGGATAGGTCAACACCTCAAATTCACCGTTGTGCTCCTCTAGTGGAGTCCATGCCTTGACGGGTCAGGGCTTTTCTGGCAGCAAAAGGAGGACCAACACAATATTAGGCAGGTGGTCATAATGTTATGCCAGATCGGCTTTGCTCTGTCTGTTTGTACTTTTGGTAAGTTTTGTGTTTTATTGTATGTAGTTAGCTGTGTTAACTAAAAATATTTGATTTATTAATATACATATACAGTTGGGTAAAAAAGTATTTAGTTAGCCACCAATTGTGCAAGTTCTCCCACTTAAAAGATGAGAGAGGTCTCCAATTTTCATCATAGGTATACCTCAACTATGAGAGACAAAATGAGAAAAAAAAATCCAGAAAATCACATTGTCTGATTTTTAAAGAATTTATTTGCAAGTTATGGTGGAAAATAAGTATTTGGTCAATAACAAAAGTTCATCTCAATACTTTGTTATATACCCAGTGTTGGCAATGACAGAGGTCAAACGTTTTCTGTAAGTCTTCACAAGGTTTTCACCACTGTTGCTGGTATTTTGGCCCATTCTTCCATGCAGATCTCCTCTAGAGCAATGATGTTTTGGGGCTGTCGCTGGGCAACACGGACTTCCAACTCCCTCCAAAGATTTTCTATGGGGTTGAGACCTGGAGACTGGCTAGGCCACTCCAGGACCTTGAAATGCTTCTTATGAAGCCACTCCTTCATTGCCCGGGCGGTGTGTTTGGGATCATTGTCATGATGAAAGACCCAGCAATGTTTCATCTTCAATGCCCTTGCTGATGGAAGGAGGTTTTCACTCAAAATCTCACGGTACATGGCTCCATTCATTCTTTCTTTTACATGGATCAGTCGTCCTGGTCCTTTGCAGAAAAACAGCCCCAAAGCATGATGTTTCCACCCCCATGATTCACAGTAGGTATGGTGTTCTTTAGATGCAACTCAGCATTCTTTCTCCTCCAAACACGACAAGTTGAGTTTTTACCAAAAACTTCTATTTTGGTTTCATCTGACCATATGACATTCTCCCAGTCCTCTTCTGGATCATCCAAATGTTCTCTAGCAAACTTCAGACGGGCCTGGACATGTACTGGCTTAAGCAGGGGGACACGTCTGGCACTGCAGGATTTGAGTCCCTGACGGCGTAGTGTGTTACTGATGGTAGCCTTTGTTACTTTGGTCCCAGCTCTCTGCAGGTCATTCACTAGGTCCCCTCACGTGGTTCTGGGATTTTTGCTCACCGTTCTCGTGATCATTTTGACCCCACTGGGTGAGATCTTGCGTGGAGCCCCAGATCGAGGGAGGTTATCAGTGGTCTTGTATGTCTTCCATTTTCTAATAATTGCTCCCACAGTTGATTTCTTCACACCAAGCTGCTTACAGATTGCAGATTCAGTCTTCCCAGCCTGGTGCAGGTCTACAATTTTGTTTCTGGTGTCCTTTGACAGCCCTTTGGTCTTGGCCATAGTGGAGTTTGGAGTCTGACTGTTTGAGGTTGTGGACAGGTGTCTTTTATACTGATAACGAGTTCAAACAGGTGCCATTAATACAGATAACGAGTGGAGGACAGAGGAGCCTCTTAAAGAAGAAGTTTACAGGTCTGTGAGAGCCAGAAATCTTGCTTGTTTGTAGGTGACCAAATACTTATTTTCCGCCATAATTTGCAAATAAAATTCTTTAAAAATCAGACAATGTGATTTTCTGGATTTTTTTTTTTTCATTTTGTCTCTCATAGCTGAGGTATACCTATGATGAAAATTGGAGACCTCTCTCATCTTTTAAGTGGGAGAACTTGCACAATTGGTGGCTGACTAAATACTTTTTTGCCCCACTGTACATCTGCTGATGATTCTTATGGCCCTTTTTTGTACAATTTCTGGAGTTTCAGTGCAGACTAAGACTCTTAATCAATTTTTGGCAGGTGAACTAACATATTTATAAGCTATAACAGGCAACTCGGTGGTGCAGTGGTTAGCACTGTGGCAGCACAGCAAGAAGGTCACGGGATCGATTCTACCCCTGACCATCGTGGGTTTCATCTCACCTCCTGACCATCGGTGACCCTTCTGTGTGGAGTTTGCATGTTCTCCCCGTGTCTGCGTGGGTTTACTTCGGGTACTCCGGTTTCCTCCCACAGGCCAAAGACATGCAGGTTAGATTAACTGGCAACAACGGGGGATTCTAAATTGTCCTTAGGTATGAATGTGAGAATGAATGGTTGTCTGTCTCTCTGTGTTGGCCCTGTGATGGACTGGTGATCTGTCCAGGGTGTACCCTGCCTCTTGCCCAAAGAAGCTGGGATAGGCTCCAGTTCCCCCGCGACATGAAAAAGGATGAAGCGGTAGAAGATGGATGGATGGATGGATGGATAAGCTATAACAGCCCTTTGAGACTATTTACAAGTTAGAACATGTTATATTATAATCTTCACAATTCAACCTTGAAGAACCAAATCAAGTAATTTTTTGGCAAATAAAATGTTTCAATCCAAATTGGGAGCCTTAATGAATTTTTGGCAGATGAAGCATACATTTTATGGATTCTTCTTACAATATATAATTATAGGAGGTAAACAAACAGTACTATTCATGGGAAAGAAAAGCTTTATTGATTTTTACATCATTATACACGGATTTTGTTAATTTCAGCACACTTTTCTTAACATATAAGGCAAAACATTAAAAGCTGCTATAAAATGTCATATCTGATTATTCTAACACAAAACTCATGGTTCTAAAATTATGACTAATCTCTTCACCGCATTAAATATTCTCAGACATACCTTCCCTAATTGCACCGACAAAAAATTATATCCGCTTTGCTTAAAAACAGCCGTCAGTCTCAAATCCGAAAAGAAACGGCTTTAGCCAAGTGTGGCATGCTCCCGCAGCGAGCCGGTCAGTTTCTGGTGGCCCATCACTTTTTGGCACAACACCCTGATAGCTGGCTGGCATCAGCCAGCAGCTTTTCTTGTTATTCATACATATTCAAAAAAATTTGTGACAAGAAAAACTGATTCCAACCATAAAAACATGCAGTAAACGAACCCCAATGAACGGGTGGAGAACATCCCCCAGCACCCACTGAGCTGCGAGACATGGGGGTAAATGTATTTTTAAAGAACAGTTATTAAATAAAGTAAATATACAGCACAGCTGGTTTGTAGTTGGTGATTCCAGACTCTTTATGCAGTTAAATAATTCCTCCAAATGTTGGGTTTAAATGTGATACACCACCAAAAATCAAGTTTTTTTTTTCTTAACATGTCTGGAATATGATTTTTTTTTTATTTTTTTTTTTACTTAGAAGACATACCAAGAGTGAAATCACTCAAATGTCTCATGTGTGTGTGTTTTTTTTTTTTTTTGCTTTAAAGTTTTACTTAAGCCCCCCCCCATCCCCCCAAAAAGGTGATTTAGACATAGCGTTTTGATGGCGTATCTATGCATGGCGCTGGCACGTCCATAGTGTTGAGTAGGGTTGTCGCGGTAGAGGAATTTCCCCTGTGGTGACAGTGAATAGCTCAACACCGTGATATGCGGTATTATTGCAAATATTTTTCGGACCCTGTGGTCTTGTAATTTAAACAGGGTTCATAACTTATGTGGCAAATGATGGAAGCTGTGAGAAACTCGCTGCAGCTCCGTTCTCAACTTCATGTACGTGTGTGACAATTGTGCAGAGCTCCGGTCTTACTAGGCATGCATGAACTGCTGATTCTGTTAAAAAAAAAAAAAAACCTCCAGTATTTCAACTACATTGTGTGTGGACAGGAAACTGCAAGGACATTCAGCTTATTTAAATAGCATAGCCTTCGTGCAGGACCCTGCATGGCTCTTGTCTCCGTGATTTTTGGATTTTTGCCGCCATCCGAAAAATCACGTTCAAATAAGCAATGCACTATGTAGTAGTTGTTTTGCTTTCAGAGCTCAATTGACAGGGTCATAAACACTCCACTCAGAAGAAAATGACATGCTTTGTGCTCTTTCAGTGCTCACTGTCACGGCTGTATTTAGCAAGGAGTCCAAACACTTCCACCACTAACTGCCTTCTGGAGTCCATCTGGAGAGTGCCCCACATGGTGCTGACGCCACCAGCACCTGGTGCTATGGAAGCTTCTCCAGTACCAGGTGCTGCTGCCGTCAGTACCGGGTGCAAGCATGCTGTTGGCAATAAAAATACACTGAACATTTAACAGTTTATTTATTAATCAATAGGGGCACATAAGTGAACAACAAGATTTTGACACACACACACACAAAAGTGAACACTACTGTTGTTGCAGTTTTTCATTATCCTCCATGGTAGGCTTGTCCATACCGCGATATTATATGAACAGTTTGTTTGCAAAAACCGATAAACGCCACTTCCAAGAAAATGTCCCTTTACATCAAACAACTGTTAACATTACCTACTTAAAGAAGTTCAAATTGTTTTTTCTCAAAATCTGATATGTCCTATGTTATAGACACTACAAATTCATGTTTTTTTCAAAAGCCGATAATTGCCGGGAGCGTTTTGTTTTTTGTTTTTTTTTGTTTTTTTACAAAAGCAGATAACTCCACACGGCAAATCAGTGCTTGGTATTTAGGTCACGTGACTCAGCTTGGTCTTGGTTGCCTTCCTGGTCTGGTCACTCTTACTGATTTCTCTGGCTGTGTTCGGAATGTTCACTCACTCAATCACTCCCTACTCGCTATATAGTGAATTTAGATATAGTGGACCATCACTCACGATCACAGGACTCGCTATATCATCAAAGATCAAAGGTAGGAACCATTCACGATCGTAGGACTTGCTATGACATCATCAAAGATCATAGGACTCACCATGACATCATCAAAGATCAAAGGCAGTCATCACTCACGATCATAGGACTCGCTATGACATCATTAATGATCATAGGACTCACTATGACACAATCAGAGATCAAAGGCAAGCATCACTGAACGAGTGTTGACTGTGTGTCTGTGTCACAACCAAAGATCATAGGACCGCCTATGATGTTCCTATGATGCGTACATGATGTCCTATGATGTTCCTATGTATAACGAGGTCTGAACAACTTATGTGTGAAAAAATTATCCATCCTTGGACTGCATCACTCATGATCATGGGACTTGCTATGACATCATCAAAGATCAAAGGCAGGTATCACCCACGCTCACTTACAGTCATAGGACATCAAAGATCAAAGGCAGGCAGGCATCATAGGAGTCACTATGACATCATCAAAGATCATAGGACTCGCTATGACACAATCAAAGATCAAAGGCAGGCATCACTGCACGAGTGCTGATGTGTTTGCTTACACCCTTGCTTACACCTGCTTTCTATGGACATGCAGAAATACTTGCTTACACTTGGTTTCTACGGGCATGCAGAGGTATGCACTAGTAACAATAAAATTAACCACTTTCGGACACTACTGGGCTTGTTTTCGCGGCACGGTTAATGATGTCGTCACGTGAGACAGTAAAATGTAACAGACTAACAGTGGTAAAAAAAATGAATACCTGCATGTAATTTGCAATAAATGTGTGTGTGTGTGTGTGGGGGGGGGGGGCTCTGACTCTTTGCAGTTCAGATAGCCCAGGGGAAGAAACTGTCAGTCTGGAGGTGTGGGACTTGATCGATCTGAACTGTCATCCAGCGGGAAGCAGGTCAAACAGGTGGTGGGCGGAATGTGAGGGTTCTCCTGGGATGGCCTTGATCCTTCTGAGACAGGAGGATCTGGAGATGTTCTCTAGGGAGGGCAGAGGGCTGCAGATAATTTTTTGGGCGGTGTTGATGACCCTCTACACAGCCTTGTGGTTCTCAACTGTGGAGCCGGCATACCACACACCCAGACAGTAGGTGAGCATGCGCGCCACTGAGCAGCAATAGAAGGCCGGCAGCAGCTTCTGGTCCAGGTTGTTCTTCCTCAGCACACGGAGGAAGTGCAGCTGCTGCTGAGCTTTCTTCACCAAGGCCTGGGTGTTGATAATCCAGGAGAGGTTAGAGGAGATGTGGGTGCCCAGGAACCTGAAGGCGGGGAAGTTTCTCACGCTGTTGCCATTTATGAGGAGGGGGGTGGTCCTGTCTGTTCTTCCTGAAGTCCAGAATGAGTTCTTTGGTTTTTTGGACATTCAGTTCCAGGTTGTTTGCTTGGCACCACAGCAGCAGATTTAGCAGATGGTATAAAATGGTATAAGATACCATTTTAGAAAATGTAGATTTGTTTTTATAGGGGATTTATATCCATCGGAGTGTGTCTTTAATTATTGTGTTCATGTACGAGGGCGGGGCTGAAACGTTAGTATTGGTCAAATTTGAGCAAATGTGGTTTATTTTTCACCCGCAGGGGTCCAAGCGTTGCAACACTGATGGAAGAAGTGTGTGGGCCGAAGGGGAGACCGTGTTGAAAAATAAACCACATTTGGTCAAATTTGACCACTATGAACTTGGCAGCCTATGAACTTTTAAGCTCCCCCTCATAACTTATGTGCCCATAGAGGAAATTAAAGAATGGCAGTACAAATTAAATATAGATATTTCTGAGCAGTGTGAGATCACAGGCTCCTCATCCCTTAATTGTTTCCAAGGTTGTCATAGCCAGGAGCGGCACTGGGGTTAAGCTCCCAGTGCTCATAAAATGCTCCTTACGGCATGCGTCTCGAAAAGCCTCTGACAACTAAGTCCAACTCCTAGCCTGCCCGTGTGGTTTTAGTCTCTAAGCCCGGCGGAACTGCTTTTACTAATAGGAGAAGGGGCGACGGCGGATCTCTGGCGCCTTAAAACCAGATGCTTCGGGTAGATGGTGGCTCGTCAACCTGGGAAGGTAGCCCATCTAGGGGAAGGTAAACCCAGATTTCAAACCTCCGCTGCCTTTGGGGGGTACTTATTTTGTACCCGTAGGTAGATTTGTTCTGCAGTCCGGTGACAAGCCACCAGCTACCGGCCGCTGCGTGCGCAAGCGCCCTTAACTCCCTAACCTGCATGTTTTTCGCATGTGGGAGGAAACCGGAGAAATCCCGGAGTAAACCCACGTAAACACGGGGCGAACATGCAAACTCCACACAGATCACTGTTGGCCGGGAGCAGGGATCAAACCCTCAATCTCATGATAAGATAAGATAAGATAAGATAAGCCTTTATTAGTCCCACAACGGGGAAATTCCAGGATTGCAACAGCACAGGGATAGCAACACTCAGAGCAACAATCAGAAGGCAAGAAAAAACAAGCAAGCAAGAGCAGCTAATATACATATGTACATATTACTATAAAATATATATATACACACACACACACACACAGACACACAGTGCAGAGCATTGTAGCTGGATGGAATAAATATATGAATATATGAACACACAGTGCAGAGCATTGTAGCTAGATGGAATAAATATGTAAATATATAAACACCCACAGTATGGAGCATTGCAGCTAGGTGGAATAAATATGCAAGTATATAAACACACACAGTGCGGAGCAATGTAGCTAGATGGAATAATATGTAGATATATAAAAACACAGTGCGGAGCATTGTAGCTAGATGGAATAAATATATAGATATATAAATATAAACACACCCAGTGCAGAGCATTGTAGCTAGATGGAATAAATATGTAAATATATAAACACACACAGTGCAGAGCATTGTTGCTAGGTGGGATGAAACAGCATAACCGTCTATTTAGTTATCCTACATGGTATGATTATGTGCCCATACATATTCTCACCCTCCATAGCGACCGGTATGTTCCTAGTTGTATGCCGGAGAGGACCATTGTGTAAGTCTATTGCATCTTTTGCATTCAAAAAAAACAAACAAAAAAAAAAAACTATTAGTTTGTTACGTCTTTTTGCTATCTCTGCGAGCAGCCCTGCTTAGGTTGTACAGTCTGACAGCCGTTGGTAGGAAGGACCTACGAAACCTCTCGGTTGTGCACCTGGGATGATGTAGTCTGCTGCTAAATGAGCTCCTCAGTGCATCCAGTATGTCCTGCATAGGGTGGAACTCGGACTCCAGCAGAGATGACAGTTTAGCCACCGTCTTTCTCTCTCCTATCTCCTCCATCGGATCAAGGCGTTGCCCCAGGACAGAGCTAGCTTTCTTAATCAGTTTGTTCAGTCTCTTCCTATCGGCTGCAGTAATGCCACTGGATCCCCGCGATCCCCCGGCCGAGGGTAAACTGTGCTGCCGCAGTGCTAACCACTGCTCCACCGTGCAGCCTTGTGGCACACCCGGTCACAGGAAAGGCTTCGGGAGTCAACCCTGAGGAAAAATCCGGAGTCGGAGCCCCTAAGGCAGTTCTCTGTTGTGCTCAACATCGTTGTGGCAGCTCCTGCGACGGTGCTGGTGCCAAACTGTAGCAGCCCTGCTGTTCCTTTGGATTCATCAGTGACGTGGAGAGGGGGGACATGCTGCATGGGCAACATCTTGTCCTCCATATCTTCCTGCCCAGGCTTGAATCCTACCAACGCCCAACGCTGGAAGGTAGAACACCGGATCACTGGAGAGGACACTCCAGCTTCACCTTTGGCGTAGACAAAACACGGGGAATGACAGTTAGCGGTTAGAAGCCACCGCTCAATTGGCGTAGAGCGCGGCGCCAGGGGTTGTTCCCGACGGTGGGAGGGATCATCGGATCTCACTGGACAGCTACCGCCCGCCTCAAGCTGGGCATCCCCCAGCCAATAAGGTGTTGTCCCGCCACAACTTGCTTTCCTCATTGGGTGCTTGGGGATGAGGAGAAGTCCGAACAGCAGGCTGAGAACCTTCGCACCAGGCAAGACAAAAAAAACAAAAGAGACCAACTCTAAAACTGGGAACTTGGAATGTCCGCACTATGATGACAGGACTCGCTGCTAACCTCAAGGACATCAACGACACCAGGAAGACTGCCACCATCAATAATGAGCTGAAGAGACTGGGAGTGGATATCGCCACTCTCCAGGAAACACGGTTGGCTGGCGCAGGCACACTGAAAGAGAAGGACTACACGTTCTACTGGCAGGGAAAGGGCAGTGACGAACACAGGGAACACGGAGTGGGCTTCGCAGTGAAGAACACCTTGCTGAAGATGGTGGAACCGGGCAGCAATGGCTCTGCATGACTCCTCACCCTCCTCCTGAACACCACTCAAGGCCCAGTCACCCTCGTCAGTGTGTATGCCCCAACACTGACAGCCACACCAGAGGCAAAAGATGAGTTCTACGAGAATCTCGCAACAACTGTCAGGATCATCCCTAACTCTGAACAACTCATTCTCCTTGGAGACTTCAATGCCAGAGTGGGTGCTGACCACGACTCCTGGCCCTCCTGTCTTGGACTATTTGGCGTGGGCAGAATGAACGACAGCGGACAGCGGCTGCTAGACTTCTGCATATATCACGATCTGTGCATCACAGACTCGTTCTTCAAGACCAAGCCCCAACACAAGGTTTCCTGGCGACATCCGCGCTCAAAGCACTGGCACCAGCTGGACTTGATCCTGACCAGGCGCACCTCACTGAAGAACGTGCTAATCACCCGTTTGTTCCAGAGTGCAGATTGCGACACAGACTATTCATTGGTGTGTTGCAAGGTCAAGCTGCAGCTGAAGAAATTCCATCGTGCTAGACAGCCTGGAAAGGCACGGATTGACACCAGCAAGATGGCCCAACCAGAACTTGTTGAGCAGTTTGCCTCCACCTTTGAGAAGGAACTTGGTGTACCACAAGAAGGAGAATCTGCAAAGCAGAAGTGGGAAGAGCTGCGAAACACCATCCACCGCACAGCCTTGGCTACCTTTGGGAGGAAGACCTCAAAGTCACAGGACTGGTTTGATGCCAAGTTGACCGAGATGACCCCCGTCATTGAAGCCAAGCGCTCAGCACTTGCTGAGTACAAGAAGTACCCAAACAAGAAGAATCTCCAGATTCTCAGGGCTGCGAGAAGCAAAGTTCAGCAGACTGCTCAGCGCTGTGCCAATGAGTACTGGACTCAGCTCAGCCAAGACATTCAAACTACTGCCATAACAGGGAACATCCGTGGTATGTACGATGGCATCAAGAAAGCACTTGGTCCGGCTCAGAGCAAGACGGCCCCCCTCAAATCCTCCACTGGGGAGATGATCACAGAAAAGAACAAGCAGATGGAGAGATGGGTGGAACACTACTCCGACCTCTATTCCAGACAGAACACCGTGACACCGTCAGCCCTTGATGCCATCGACTGCCTGCCATCCATGGACGAACTTGATGCCGAGCCAACCATTGACGAACTCAGCAAGGCCATTGATAGCTTGGCCGCTGGCAAGGCACCCGGCAACGATGGCATACCCCCCGACCTGATCAAGCACTGCAAGACTGCCCTACTGCTGCCATTGCATGACGTCCTCTGCCAGTGCTGGAAGGAAGGTGCCGTACCACAGGACATGAAGGACACCAAGATCATCACCCTCTACAAAAACAAACGGGAGAGAAGCAACTGCAACAACTACAGGGGCATCTCCTTCCTCACGTTGTTGGCAAAGTCTACGCACGAGTTGTTCTCGTTCGTCTACAGAAGCTTGCCGAACGTGTCTACCCCGAGTCTCAGTGTGGCTTCTGCGCTGAGCGATCGACAGTAGACATGATATTCTCCATCCGCCAACTCCAGGAGAAATGCAGAGAACAGAACATGCCCCTGTACGTCGCCTTCATCGACCTCACCGAAGCGTTCGATCTGGTCAGCAGAGAGGGCCTTTTCAAGATCCTGCCAAAGATAGGATGCCCACCAAAGTTGCAAAGCCTCATCGAATCGTTTCACACCAACATGCAGGGGATAGTGCAGCACGACGGCAACGTCTCAGAGCCATTCAACATACGCAGCGGAGTGAAACAGGGCTGTGTACTTGCGCCAACCCTCTTTGGGATTTTCTTTGCTATGCTCCTGAGGCATGCCTTCAGCACAGCAACAGAGGGAATCTACCTGCACACAAGATCTGACGGCAGGCTTTTCAACCTCGCCCGCCTGAAAGCCAGAACCAAAGTACGCAAGGCTCTAATCAGAGACATGCTGTTCGCAGACGACGCTGCAGTCGCAACCCACACACAGCAGGAGCTTCAGACCCTGATGGACCGCTTCTCCCAGGCATGCAAGGACTTCGGGCTTACCATCAGCCTGAAGAAGACTAACGTCTTGGAGCAAGGCACGGAAGCACCACCAACCATCACCATCGACGACTACGAGCCGGAGGTCGTGAATCAGTTCCCGTACTTTGGGTCCACGTTCAGCAACAACTTCTCCCTCGATAGAGAGATCGACAAGAGGATTGGAAAATCAGCCTTCACACTCGCTTGCCTCACCACACGAGTGTGAGAGAATCCCAAACTCTCTGTCAAGACGAAGATGGCAGTGTACAATGCCTGCGTCATCAGCACACTGCTCTATGGGAGTGAGACGTGGACAACATACGCCCGGCAGGAAAAGAGACTGAACTCCTTCCACTTGCACTGCATTCGCCACATCCTGGACATATCCTGGCAGGACAAAGTGCCCAACACAGAAGTTCTGTCCCGCGCCGGCCTTCCCTCCATGTTCACTCTACTCAGGTAGCGCAGGCTCCGCTGGCTAGGCCACGTTCACCGTATGGAGGATGGCAGAATCCCCAAAGATGTCCTCTACGGAGAACTGGCGACTGGCAGGAGAGACATTGGCCGCCCACAGCTGCGCTTTAGAGACGTCTGCAAGAGAGACATGGAGGCCCTGGAGATCAACACAGAGCGCTGGGAGGACCTTGCAATGGACCGCTCCAAATGGAGAGGCACCCTGTCCAGACAGCTCAAGGCGGGTGAAGAGAGACTGACTGCTGCAGCAGATGAAAAAAGGACCCACAGGAAGAACCGCCACAGACCCAGCAGCACGGAGACCACCCACAAGTGCGACCTGTGTGACAGGGACTGCCATTCGTGCATCGGCCTGTTCAGCCACAGGCGGTGCTGTTCCAGCAGAGTAGACGTTTAGGATTATCTTCCGTGGTCACCATAGACCAACGGAGGCCGACGACTGCATGCCCGTAAAAAGCAAATATTCTTGTCTGAAAACAGGTTGGCCAATCAGGCTTTACAGGCCCAAATGTAGGCTGTGTTTGAAAGTAGAATCCAAAGAGGTGTAGCCTATACACACATGGACAAAATTGTTGGTACCCCTCTGTTAATGAAAGAAAAACCCACAATGGTCACAGAAATAACTTGAATCTGACAAAAGTGGTAATAAATAAAATTTCTATGAAAATTAACCAATGAAAATCAGACAATGCTTTTGAATTGTGCTTCAGCAGAATTATTTTAAAAAAACAAACTCATGAAACAGGCCTGGACAAAAATGATGGTACCCTTAACTTAATATTTTGTTGCACAACCTTTTGAGGCAATCACTGCAATCAAACGATTTCTGTAACTGTCAATGAGACTTCTGCACCTCTCAGCAGGTATGTTGGCCCACTCCTCATGAGCAAACTGCTCCAGTTGTCTCAGGTTTGAAGGGTGCCTTCTCCATACGGCATGTTTCAGCTCCTTCCACAGATGTTCAATAGGATTTAGATCAGGGTTCATAGAAGGCCACTTTAGAATAGTCCAATGTTTGGCTCTTAGCCATTCTTGGGTGTTTTTAGCTGTGTGTTTTGGGTCATTATCCTGTTGCAAGACCCATGACCTGCGACTAAGACCAAGCTGTCTGACACTGGGCAGCACATTTCTCTCTAGAATACCTTGATAGTCTTGAGATTTCATTGGACCCTGCACAGATTCAAGACACCCTGTGCCAGATGCAGCAAAGCAGCCCCAGAACATAACACAACCTCCTCCATGTTTCACAGTAGGGACAGTGTTCTTTTCTTGGTATGCTTCATTTTTGCGTCTGTGACCATAGAGCTGATGTGCCTTGGCAAAAAGTTCCAGTTTTGTCTCGTCTGTCCATAGGACATTCTCCCAGAAGCTTTGTGGCTTGTCAGCATGCAGTTTGGCAAATTCCAGTCTGGCTTTTTTATGATTTGTTTTCAACAGTGGTGTCCTCTTTGGTCGTCTCCCATGAAGTCCACTTTGGCTCAAACAACGACGGATACTGATGTACCTTGACCTTGGAGTTCACCATGAATGTGTTTAGAGGTTGTTCTGGGCTCTTTTGTTACCATTCATATTATCCATCTCCTCCTGCAGCCACGTCCAGGGAGGTTGGCTACAGTCCCGTGGATCTTAAATTTCTGAATAATATGTGCAGCTGTAGTCACAGGAACATCAAGCTGCTTTGAGATGGTCTTATAGCCTTTACCTTTAACATGCTTGTCTATAATTTTCTTTCTATTCTCCTGAGACAACTCTCTCCTTTGCTTCCTCTGGTCCATGTTTAGTGTGGTACACACTATGTCACCAGACAGCACAGTGACTACTTGTCACCCTTTAAATAGGCTGAGTGACTGATTACAAGTTTGTAGACACCTGTGATGTTAATTAGAGGACACATCTTGGTTGAACATGTCCCTATGGTCACATTATTTTCAGTCTTTTCTAGGGGTACCATCATTTTTGTCCAGGCCTGTTTCATGAGTTTGTTTTTTAAAGTGATTCTATTGAACCACAATTCAAAAGCATTGTGTGATTTTCATTGGTTAATTTTCATAGAATTTTTATTTATTACCACTTTTGTCAGATTCAAGTTATTTCTGTGACCATTGTGGGTTTTTCTTTCATTAACAGAGTGGTACCAACAATTTTGTCCACTGCTGTATGTAGGCAATCACACGTTATAGACTTTGACACATATAAAAGGGACTGAATGGCACTAAGTTTTATTTGATTGTGTGAATATTTACAGAATTATTGAATATGAATGGGACATCCAATATTAGGGACCGTTTATGATCCCTTGTTTGTTTGTCAGACTTATTTGTGTGATCTTTTATGACTTATATTCATATGTGTTGTATCTTGCACTTTGGGGAACGGGAGTTGTTCAGTCACTATTAGAATTGTTTTAGTTTATACTGTATGTGTAGTTTATAGTCTATCATCAATAAACTCATGCAGTACTATAACAGGACACGTTTACAAATATTTGAGACCCACTGTAGTGCATCCTTTTATATTTTAGCAGTATTATAAATACATAACACACGACATTATTATACACAGCAGAATGACCCAATTGGCTGCAGCTGTTGCATCAGTGTTTCCCATTTGTCAGTGAATAAAAAAACATTTATTTCGTTATTTGGACATTTTTTTTGTCATGGTCGTCATTCAAAGTGTGCATATGTGTCTGCATATGATTATGCAATTGATCTGGCCATTCCGCTCCACAATCATGGCGGTGTAATAATTAACTTTTAATTTTTAGGTAGCCGTGCACTGGGAGAAGTGCCATGTTGAACCTGCGGTGCCGCACAGGTGAAACATGGGTAAAGCAGTAGCCGAGACTCCCGTTAACCGGGTAGGCTGGGCTTGGCTCCCTGTAAAGGACTGCGGTAAGGCAGTCTGGCTGCCCCCCCCACCCCACCCCGGCACCTGTGCACCTCATCTTCTTCACATATGCCGAATTATCTTTTAGAGCTACACAATCACGGCAACATTAAAGTATAATTTTTTTAAGCATTAAATCTTCAATATTCTCTTTTTCTGGTCAAATTTCTTGCTTTTCACTTCCTTGTTTTGTTTACAGCTTGCTCTGGTGACTGATCGTGATGCTGTGTATTTCCCAGTCAGTACGGAGTCAATCCAAAACCCTGCCCACACTTCTAGACGTCAGAGCATGAGGAAACGGAGCAGTGACTAAACTTTTATTGATAAAAATGACATATTTTGAGTGAACAACTCCATACTTGGGGATGCACACCCTCGTAACCTCAGCAAAGCACTTATAAAATCTGAGGCTAGTCTGACAAATGGTTTGAGAGAGATGTGAGGAACAGACACATACGCACAGACACACACAGAGACAGAGATTTGTTGGATTTATAGATAGATTATGCATACATATTTGTGGAAAAAAGTCCAATTTTTTTAAGTTGGAAATCAATGTGAAAAAAGTTGAAAATTTTCAGGTAAGAACCCTGCAAATTTACAGGGAAAAAAAAGTTGAAAATTGTTGAGAGAAAAGTCACAAATTTATGAGGAAAAAAAAGTTGCAGAGGCAATCCCCCCCCCCCCCCCCGCGATTTACAACTATGAACCGGGATAGAGGATGGCAGGTTACAAAAGAGGATGATGCCTTTGGGTCATTTTGCTAACAAGGGGGCTAGCACTCCCCTCAAATCACCGACTGTATAATAGAAAATAAGTAATTCACATAACTTCCAGGGTTAAAGTATTAAAATCATGATGTTTGTAGAGTGTGCTGGATTTCTTCTTCTATGTGTAAATCATTCATTTCAAAGCAAAACTCGCTCCTTCTGATGCTGATTTTACAGTGAATACTGATGGTAGATTGGGAATCACTTTAAAAGTTGGGCGGACATGTTTGGAATCTTTTATCGTCTCTTTTGTTTCAGAGCTTATGTTTTCAGAGCAGGTAGAGAGAGGCAGAAAATCGGAGTCAGGAGGCCCTCTCTCTCTCTCCCTCTCTCTCTCTTTTTTGTTTTGTTTCTCTCGGAGGAAAACAGCTGCCGGCGTCCAGGAGGAAATTTTTTCCCATCAGGCTTTTTTTGCCTATGATGGACAACAGTCTGGTTTTGGCTCGGGTCATGGTGTAGGATGCAGTTTATGGGCCTGAACGCGGCAAGGGGTGGAGGCGAGAGTGCTGTTTCTGGCAAAGTCCCCCACCCCCGACCCCTGATCTCCAGTCGGTCCCGAATACCGAGGTCCCCTACGGCTGCGACCCCATTGGCCCCGTCGTGAGAGAGGGCCCACTCCTTAACCCCCGAGCCTCATTTCTGCATCTTCTTCAGACTGGCTACAACATCGCAGCTTCATGAATAATCACCAGCTTTTCTATTTTTATCTTGTGTAAACCCAACTCATTTTTCAGGCTTTGCAGATGGTGCAGATGTTACAAAATGAGCAAAAAATGTCCATCCATCTAGTATGTAATAAAGACAAATAAATGTGCATTTGCAGTGGCAAGAAATGTGTATATTATCTATTAAAGTGTTAAAAAAACTCCACAAATTCTGTTTTATAACCCAGAAGTGAATTTCAAAAGTGTAAACTTATCCATTTGCTACAGTTGTTTGATCTTGTAGAGCAGGATTAAATATGCAGTATTTGGCCAAAATATACAGTATTTGAGACTTAAAATGAAGATAAACAAGTTTTTTTTTCCTCTTAAAAATGACACTTTTCTCTTATAATTTTGCAACTTTTTACTCATAAATTCTTGAGTTTTGTCTTACAAATGTACTACTTTTTTCTTTTAGGAACTCTATTCTTGTATTTAGTTTTACATTTTTTGAAATAAATTTTTGGTTTTTTTGACATAATTTTACTTTACCCATATATATCCATACCTTTTGAAGTAATTTTACAACTTTTTCCTTTGAATTTGTCACTTTTTTGCTTTAATTTCCAATATTTATCTTATTAAATTGGTTAGATAAATCTGCTTTTTTGCCCTGAAAATTTTCAGGCTTTTGCTCTCTCAAATTTCCAGTTTTTCTCATAAATTTGAGACTTTTTAGATGCAAATTTACAACTTTTGTTCTTGTAAATTTGCACCTTTTCTCCCAATTTTGTAACTTCTTTTGTAAAATTGTAATACTTTCTCATATACAGTATTTGAGAGTCTTATAATTCTGCAACATTTATCCTATATTTTTTCCCATAAATTTGTAGGTTTTCTCCTAAAATTGCCAAAACACTTTTTCATACATTTAAGATATTTCTCTCTCTCTCTCTCTCTCTCTCTCTCAAAAAAACAAAAAAAAACCAAAACCCTGCTTCTTTTGTATCCTAAATTTGCAACAGTTTCCCTGCTAGATTTTTTAAAAATTATTTTTGGGTCAAAGGCACAGGGTTATTGGCAGATAAAACCCTTGCCTAAACAGGAAGCCTTGATGAAGATGGATCTGTAACGACGACGAAAAACCTCAGCCAATTGCTGTCTTGAATTCTACATTTGTGAGGGGCAGCCAATCAGAAGATTAGTTAGTGAGCCTAAATGGAGAGGTGCTGAAGCAAGATAAATGTGGTTTATTTCAAAATGGCTTCAGAGCAGGGGTAGAAAATGCATCATTTTACCATCGCTTTACCACAAAGCTGCCGTTGTTGCTTTTCAGGTTTGATTAACACTCTAATCTTCATATCCACAGCTCTATAATGCATGTCGTTTCAGTGTTTAGACGCAGCTTGAGCCTTAATTTTGACCATAACCAACTGACATGAGCGTCCTAACCCCCTTCTACTCTGATTATTTTTCAGGCTTTTGTCTCCCTCTCTCTGCTGTACTGGGCTCTGCAGTGCGTCACCCAGCTCATCAACATCAGGAAGAAAACCATCTAACAGGCAGCAGCTGATGGAATAATGTGGATGGGAATGATAATTCCAGAGGATCACGTTTGTGTACCACCTTATATACCAGGGGTGTCCAACCATGTGCCATGGAGAGCCAAGACCCTGCAGGTTTTACCTCCAACCAGTGTCTTCAACAGCAGATTTCAGTGAACTTCTTCCCACTGATTGCTGATAAGTGAAAACACCTGCTGAAGAGACTGGGTAGAAGAGAAAACCTGCAGGGTCTTGGCTCTCCATGGCACATGGTTGGACACCCCTGTTATATACCTTTACCTCTGAGTAGCATCCATGGACTGATTGTGATGGGAATCGCCATAATCAGCTGTTAATTTCAGAAAAAAGAACACTTTTTTTGGACAACAGCTTAAAGGTCCCTTATTATGCTAATTTTCCACATGTTGACAGCTCCCAGAGGTGTTACTGAAATATCTGAAACACCCCTCACATTTTTGTAAATATTTTATTATATCTTTTCATGGGACAACACTGAAGATATGACACATTGATACAATGTAAAGTAGTCAGTGTACAGCTTGTGTAACAGTGTAAATTTGCTGTCCCCTCAAAATAACTCAACACACAGCCATTAATGTTGAAACCGCCGGCAACAAAAGTGAGTACCCCCCTAAGTGAAAATGTCCAAATTGTGCCCAAAATGTCAATATTTTGTTTGGCCACCATTATCTCCCAGCACTGCCTTAACTCTCTTGGGCATGGAGTTCACTAGAGCTTCACAGGTTACCACTGAAATCCCCTTCCACTCCTCTATGACGACATCATGGTGTTAGAGACCTTGCACTCCTCCACCTTCTGCTTGAGGATGCCCCACAGATGCTCAATAGGGTTTAGGTCTGGAGACATGCTTGGCCAGTCCATCGCCTTTACCCTCAGTTTCTTTAGCAAGGCAGTGGTTGTCTTGGAGGTGTGTTTGGGGTCGTTATCATGTTGGAATACTGCCCTGCAGTCCAGTTTCCGAAGAGAGGGGGATCCTGCTCTGCTTCAGTATGTCACAGTACATGTTGACATTCATGGTTCCTTCAATGAACTGTAACTCCCCAGTGTTGACAGCACTCATGCAGCCCCAAACCATGACACTCCCACCACCATGCTTGACTGTAGGCAAGACACACTCGTCTTTGTACTCCACACCTGGTTTCCGCCACACACGCTTGACACCATCTGGATCAAATAAGTTTATCTTGGGCTCATCAGACCACAGGACATGGTTCCAGTAATCCATGTCCTTAGTCTGTTTGTCTTCAGCAAACTGTTTGCGGGCTTTCTTGTGCATCATCTTTAAAAGAGGCTTCCTTCTGGGACGACAGCCATGCAGACCAATTTGATGCAGTGTGTGGCATATGGTCTGAGTACTGACAGGCTGACCCCCCACCTCTTCAACCTCTGCAGCAATGCTGGCAGCACTCATACGTCTGTTTTCAAAAGACAACCTCTGGATATGACGCTGAGCACTTGCGCTCAACTTCTTTGGTCGACCATGGCGAGGCCTGTTCTCAGTGGAACATGTCCTGTTAAACTACTGTATGGTCTTGGCCACCGTGCTGCAGCGCAGTTTCAGGGTGTTGGCAATCTTCTTATAGCCTAGGCCATCTTTATTTAGAGCAACAATTCTTTTTTCAGATCCTCAGAGAGTTCTTTGCTATGAGGTGCCATGTTGAACTTCCAGTGACCAGTATGAGCGAGTGTGAGAGCGATAACACCAAATTTAACACAACTGCTCCCCATTCACACTTGAGACCTTGTAACACTAACGAGTCACATGACACCGGGGTGGGAAAATGTCTAATTGGGCACAATTTGGACATTTTCACTAAGGGTGTACTCACTTTTGTTGCCAGTGGTTTAGACATTAATGGCTGTGTATTGAGTTATTTTGAGGGGACAACAAATTTACACCGTTATACAAGCTGTACACTGACTACATTGTATCAAAGTGTCATATCTTCAGTGTTGTTCCATGAAAAGATGTAATAAAATATTTACAAAAATGTGAGGGGTGTACTCACTTTTGTGAGATACTGTATATGGGTGAAAACAGTTCAGGGTTTAATTATTGCAGTGCCATTTTACAGATGGGGAAGGAGCTCTCCTCAAAACAGGCTGTTTTATAGTGTGTGGTTTTAAATGCTAATGAGCCCCAGTTTACTAACCTCCTTCTTTCATCATTTCCCTTGTGATCTGTTTTGATGGTAACGCCATATTTCATGTTAGCGTTAGCTGCTAGCTTCTGTTGCTGGACTAACATACCAGCAAACATTGGCTGAATGTGGGAGTTTAGAAGCCCAAATAAAGTATTATCAGAGAGAGGGGTGTGTGGTTTGAGTGCTCATTAGCATATTGAAGGTTCCTGGGATGTAGTAACTACAGAATCTGCCCTTGATGAGTGAATGGCTAACTCTCCTAATGGTGGCTAACCATTGCTAATCGAGGAGGTGTCTGGACTAAAGTGTATTAAACTATAATAAAATAAATTAAAATAATGTATATGAATGAAATATATGGTCGGGGTTGGTAGGTTATCTGGATGGGAAAGCAGATGTCTTGCGGGCATGGATAGAATATGTTGAAAATAGTTACACATATGATGTTTGCCAATTTAAAAGAATTTTCCACTTAAATAACGGTGTAGGTTGTTGTTTAACTGTTGAGGTATAAGGTTGTGAAAATACGTAAAATAAAAACTACAAACACAGATGGACAGACCTTATGTCATCTTTTGAAAGCGTGCCCAGGGTGAAGTAACTAACAGTCTTCTTGACCAGCTGCAGCTCTCACAATACAAAACAATACCTTTGTTTTGTTTTTCTCCTCTTTGGATCATTCTTTCATCGGTCAGGAAACAGTAATTGAGGTTATAGTAATCTCCCACCATGATCGTGTTTAGTGATGTGGGATGATGGGAGATGTTGTCCGCTAATCCTTTAAACAAATGCTAAATATTACTCTTATTATACGACAACTAACAATTATGTGGAAAATTATCTTTTAAACTGACAAACATATGCGTAACTCATGGTAAAATTTGATCAGGATCAAAAGATAATTTCACTCTTGCCATTCATTTCAATGGAGAATTTTTTTGACTTAAGGTCCCATATGCGGAAGTAGAGGGGGTGTGACTTAGGCTCTCTATTATCGCGGATTATAGTAACTAGTGCATACCCATGCATGCCTGTAGAAACCAAATATAAGCAAGCATTTCTGCATGCCCGTAGAAAGTTACTGTTACCATGGCAACAGTAACCATGGAGATACCTGTCTTTGATATCTGACATCACCACTCGTTCAGTGATGCCCACCTTTGAGCTTTGACCCGTGCATGCCCGTAGAAATCAAGTATAAGTAAGTATTTCTGCATGCCTGTAGAAACCAAGTGTAAGCAAGCATTTCTGCATGCCTGCCTTTGATCTTTGACATGGTTACCATGGCAACAGTAACCATGGTGAAACATGCCTTTGATCTTTGCCATCACCATTCAGTGATGCCTGCCTTTGATCTTTGACGTCACCATTCGTTCAGTGATGCCTGCCTTTGATCTTTGATCATGTCATAGTGAGTCCTATGACAGCTGTGTTGTTCACAGTCATGCCTGTGACGTACTGCTCGAACCTCAGGTGTTTCATCTTCACAGCATCTTTTGTGACGTGCAGCAGTTCTCCTCACTCTATTGCTCTCCATCTCGTGGGTCTTCTTCTTCTTCTTCATTCAGACCACTGGTTGGATAGGTGCGTCGTAATTGCAGTTCATGGACAGGATCATGAAAGTAGATCTGAGCAAAAAGTGGCTTTTGACCCTGTTCAGGAAGAGGAGCAGCCATGAAATGATAAACTTTACCTTGCGTACGTATGTCTGGGTTGAAGCCAAGCATCGGGATCTCCTTCATGCCAACAGATTTTCTGAAATCCTTCTATACGATGTCTATATGATGTCATATACACATCATGTGGACTTCATAGGAATATCATTGGCGACTGTATACTATGGTGTCTATATGACGTCATATAGACTTTGATCTTTGATGACGGCATTGCAAGTCCTATGATGCCTGAGATCATAGGATCATCAAAGGACATCAGGCAGACATCATAGGCTGTCCTATAATGTCCTATGATTGTGACAGACAGATTTCTTGTATTTATAGTGATGAATAGAGTGATTCCTGACATCCCTATTGTCCATTCGAATTGCTCGAGCATCAAAGGCTGCACTAAGACCTGTTAGATCTTAGTGCAGCCTTTGATACTATTGACCATGATATTCTACTTGATAAATTAGAACACTATGTTGGACGAAATGGAACTTCGCTGCAGTGGTTTCGATCTTATCTGTCCGATAGACTTCAGTTTGTTCATATCAGTAATGAGTTTTCTTCCAACTCTAAGCACAGTCATGGAGTTCCACAGGGATCTGTGTTAGGCTCTACTCTTTTTAGTTTATATATGCTTCCGTTAGGCAACATCATTAGAAAGCACTGTATACATTTTCATTGTTACGCAGATGACACACAATTATACCTGTCAATGAAGCCCGATGATTGCAATCAATTAGCCTAGTTAGATGCCTGTCTTAAGGAAATCAAAGCATGGATGACTTGTAATTTTCTGCTATTAAACCCAGATAAGACTGAAGTCATTCTTGTTGGTGCAAAAAACCTTAGAAATACCTTTCCAAATCAAACTCTTAATTTTGATGCGGCTACTCTTACTCTGAATAGTTCTGTGAGGAACTTTGGAGTTTTTTTTTATCAAGATCTGTTTTTTAATTCACATATTAAATTCATTTCTAAGACTGCCTTCTATCATCTGCGTAATATTGCGAAAATTAGGAGCATCTTGTCACTGAGAAACTGATCCATGCTTTTGTTAGCTCTAGATTAGATTATTGTAACTCGTTATTATCAGGTTGTCCTAAAATATCTTTAAAAAGTCTTCAGTTGATCCAAAATGCTGCTGCAAGAGTTTTAACAGGTACTAGAAAGAGAGATCATATCTCTCCATTTCTGGCCTCCCTTCATTAGCTTCCCATAGAGTTTAGAATTAAATTTAAAATCCTTCTTCTCACTTACAAAGCTCTTAATAATCAGGCCCCCTTTTATATAAAAGATCTGATATTACCCTATCATCCTAACATAACACTACGCTCCCAAAATGCAGGATTACTTGTAATACCTAGAATCTCCAAAAGTACAATGGGAGGCAGAGCCTTCTGCTGTCAAGCTCCTTTCCTGTGGAACCAGTTACCAATCTGGTTTCGGGAGTCAGACTTGATCTCTGTTTTTAAGAATAGGGTAAAAACCTTCCTCTTCAATATAGCCTACGATTAGGGAGGGATCTTGTGTCTCTTAACCCTCCCTTTGTTTTGCTGTTAATAGATTTAGACTGCCGGGTGACCTCCAATAATGTACTTGGCTTCTCTCCATTAATGTTTGCTCTCTTTATGTCTGTTCTTTTCATCTTCTCTGTCCCCTCACCCCCCAGCCAGTCACAGCAGATGACTGCCCCTCCCTGAGCCAGGTTCTGCTAGAGGTTTCTTCCTGTTAAAAGGGAGTTTTTCCTCTCCACCGTCGCCAAGTGCTTGCTCACAGGGGATCGTCAGATTGCTGGGGTCTTTCTGCAATTGTGGGGTTTCCCCTACATTTGAAAGTGCTATGAGATGACTATTGTTGTGATATGGCGCTATATAAATAAAGTTGAATTGAATTGTTGTATAATGTCAAAGAAATTCTACATAATGCTCTGGAACAATTGGAAAAAGGCAAAAAGCATAATGGGGGCTCTTTAAAGCATGTTTAGAAACACAGCTCTGTGACAGGGCGAGGTACTTAAGCATTCATTTATTCTGATGACATTTTGTAACATTTATAACCATGCTTCATTTCTTTAAAAAAAAAAATCAGTTTTTTTTAGAAATGGTGTTGTAGTGCTGACCAAAGTATTAATCATTCTGTACTATGTTTGATGTAGTTCAGTTTAAACTTGTATAGCAGGTATATTAGGTTTATTATTTCACAGATTTATGCAATTAAATAAAATAGCTGTTTTACTTGATCTCTCAGAACACTGCACAGTCCTTGTTTTGTTTTAATGTAATAAAGTAATATAATTTTGATTTACTGATGCTCATTTTGTAATCCCTGGTGTAAAATAAAACCATAGCGCTTGTGCAGCTTGTCATCTTTAATTATGATCTGAAGCTGCAGATGAGTCACATGACCACTTCCTACATCTCTCATGGGGGAGTGGCAAACAATCGACAGCAGATGGTGCTGTTATTACTGCTCTACAGCAGCATCTTGTCTGTGAGGCTCCATCAAGGTGCAGTTATATATGTCGTGTTTATTAAAGCGCTGCTGCCAAGTACCCTGCCTCTCACCCAAAGATGCTGGGGTAGGCTCCAGTCCCCTCCGTGACCCAAAGAGGATTAAGCGGAAGAAGATGAATGAATGAATGCTGCCAAGTAAAAGCAGAAAAATCTGAGAGCAAAGGCAACAGCCTCTGAATGTGCTAGGATGAATATGATGGCTGTGTGTGGTGCGTGAATTAGGAAGATGATTAATGTTTTAAAAAATCAGTATGTGGAGTGATGAATATACATAATTTCATGTGTTTCTAAGCTTTCGCTCGAGCTGAGAATTTTATAAACCCTTTCAGGAAAATCCACCCATGACTTTCAGGAAACTTTCAGGAAAATCCACCCATGACTTTTTGTGTTATAAAAAACTAAAAACATAATTTTCTTTATATGAATGAATTAAATTGGAGCGGCCCACCAGCACTGAAAACTGCTTCCATGCTTCGATTGTCCAAAATATCTGAATCCTTCAAGATCATTTTCCTGAGAACATCGGGATGAGTTGTGGATCTCCTCCCAATTTTCACAGTTTTGCTGAATCAAAACCTGCATAAGTTCTATCTTTATTTGTTTATTCTTATGTTGCTGGATGCAAATCAAGGCTGACATATTGAAGGCTGCTGCTGTGGTCAAGCACCATCCTGACCACTCTGCTGCTGACAGGTACCAGGCTGCTGGAATGTTCGAGGCTGTTGCTGCTGCTGCCAGAAAATGCCATTCTGGTGCTGAAATATCCGTCCCTTCTGTCATAACGTGGGGACAACACATTCAGATCTTGGGCACACATCTGAGGACATCTCAGTAGGGCAAGACAATGGAGAAGGTTGTTGTGCCCTTTAAATACCCTCTCTTGATGGGTAACAGGTGTGAATACATGAGTGGAGAAAATAACAGAATGAATGACAGGGGGCAGCTCTGAACAGTTTCACAGTCAGAAGCTGCCCAGCGCTGTCAAAATAAAAACAACCCGGAAACCATAATGAAACAACACCACAACCACAAAATGTAAACACTGCAACAAATACACAATGACAATAACTGGGCAAAATAACACAAACAGACAGAAAAAGACTGAACATAAACAAGAGACTGGGCACGGCACCCACCCGCTCCCCGGATCGTGACAGTGCCCCTCCGCTCCAAGGGGTGGAGCCCAGACACCCCAGGGCAACATCAAAATGAAACAGAACCCCCCTTACACACACACACACACACACACACACACAGAGAAAACCTCCCCAACAAGAAAAACAATCCACCCCAGGGGGTGGAGGGGGTGCCTAGGCACGGAGGGCCTGAGCCCACCCAGAAAACAAACAAAACAAAATAAAAAAAACATTCATGACCCACAACACTGTACAACAGGTGGCAACACGGGACTCTAAGCCTGACTGATCAGTGGATGAAGCAGTTCAGGCAGCCTTCCAGAGTCCCAAGACTGTGCTGGAAAAAGTTGAGTGGCCTCCCCATGTTCCAGAACCATCTGAGCCAGAGGGGCAGCCCACCAGAAGGCCTCCCAGCATCCCTAAGCCAGCGAGCCGCAGCACACAACATGGCCCCTCCTGGGGGTGGCAGCCGGGCAAAGCAGCCCCCACTGAATGCGGGAGCTGGGAGGCGGCATCCTCCTGAGATGGGCGGACGATCAGCGGGAACCTCCAGTGATGCCCGACGCCCCCCAACGGATCCCGATGAAGATGAGGGGTCCATAGCAACCTCAAAGGTGGGCATGGCACCCGCGGCGGCCTCGAACAGGGACACAGCAACCATCGAGGCCCCGGGCTGGGGCTATGCACTCATGGTGGCCCTGGACTGGGGCGTAGCATCCACGGCAGCCCCGGACTGAGCCGTGGCACCGACGGTGGCCCCGGACTGGGGCGTAGCATCCACGGCGAACAGGCTGACCAGTGAGTGCACCAGGCCAAGGAGGGGGTCAATTAACGGGGCTCTGGACAGAGGCTTCGCACCCACAGAGGCCCTGGACTGGGGCGCAGCACCCACGGAGCCCTCAGAAGGAGGGGGAGCGCCACCCATGGAGCCCTCGGACAGAGAGGGAGCGACACCTACGGAGACCTTGGATGGAGGGGGAGCAGCACCCACGGAGACCTTGGATTTAGGGGGAGCACCCACGGCAACCCTGGGAGTAGACTCAAGCACAAGGAAAGCAGGCACCGGGTCGGGGTCACCGCCAGCAGTGGAGCCCAATGAGGAGGGCTCAGGCGCAGCGAATGGCTACACTTAGTCTTCCCCACCAAAAGCCAGGCAAGATCTCCCTAGGACAAATATAGAGTGAAAACAAAAAAAGAGAACTGCCTGATCTCAAGCTCCACTGCCGTCCAGGATTCCAGCAATCCAGGCTGAGGCGTCTTGGCTCTCTCCGTCTGGGCGTCCACACCTGTCACGGCCACCTCAGATGGGGGAGGGGGGGTCTCGGTCCTCTCCGTCTGGATGTCCACTCCTAGCACAGCCACCTCAGATAGGGAGGAAGGAAAAAATACCAGAACAGAGTTAACGGCAGTGGTGGAGCTTGGCAAGGAGAATTCAGGAGCAGAGGATGTCTGCAACCGGTTCTCCTCACCATAAGCCAGACAAGGGTTCTCTAAATCTTTGGATTTTAGGACAGAACAGAGTACTTGCCTGGCTTCGAGTTCCACCGCCACCCAGGACTTCGGCGACTCTGCTGCCACAACCCTAGCAGCAGGTATGATAGTAGATGCAGCCAGTAGGTCTCCAGGCCTGGCGCCCCGTGCTGGTGGGTCTCCCAGTGGAGTGAATAACGTTGGATGTTGCCTCACCGACAGCATAGGCTTCCATGTTGCTGAACCCAGGGGACACTCATCTGTCGGCTGGAACAGGAATTCCCAGGGCAGCAGGTACCTCCGTCGTCCGGCGGCTCCTTCCCAGGACCGGCGAGCACTCGGAAGCAATGGGGGGAAACACAGAAGAAGGAGACGAGGGTGAGACAGCAGCAGCAGGTGATGAGGGCTTAGCTGGGTTTGGCTGCTGTCGCTCAGCCTCATCACCAGGAATAAGGCAAGGTATTTCATTAAAATAATAATAAGAATGAAAACCTACTTGCCTTATTTCCCGGGGCATGATGGCTCCTGCCGCTGAAATTGCGCCAGAAAAAGCTCCTCTGGCCACTGCTGATATCTTCTGGGAAAGAGGCAGAGGCTCGGACTTCTGGCATAGAAGACGGGACACCGGAGCTCGGGGCCGCTTCCTCGTGGACCTGGCCCTTGGTGCTGATGATAGGAGATCACCTATCAGGCTGCAAGGGCCCATCTGGAGGGTGGCAATGGAATACAACAGGCCCGCATATCTGGGGAAACTGCTTAATCCCAGATGCGCCTCCGCTAAGGCCGCTGCCCCCTCCACATTCCTGCGCATCCCCTCCCGTGTGCGAGAGGCAAGTGGTGCGTCCAAAAAGTCCTGGGCAAAGTCCGCCGCCCACTGTTCATCAACGGTGGGACCCCCAGCTGCCCATATGCCTTGGTCAGTGGGGCCCCGGCGCACTTGTGGCTTAGATTGAGCACGTAAAAAACAGGGGGGGAAACATAATAGCAGGTTTGATGGACGCAGTGCTTCGCGACTTGTCCTCCATTTTTGTCTACTGAGACGACATTCTGGTAGCCAGCGTGTCCGAGGAGGAGCACATCGCCCATCTCAAGACAGTTTTCCAGAGGTTGGAAGCACACGGGCTGATAGTTAACCCGGCGAAGTGCCAGTTCGGAGTGCCAGAGATTCATTTTTTGGGCCACCGCTGTCACGCCGCGCCATTCATCAGCGGCGCCACCTGCTCACGCACCTGCTACTCATCAGCGGCGAGGGATAAAAGCCGCCTCGCCCTGAGCTTCGGCCTGAAGCCGTTAGACTTCATCGCCTTCCATGCGAAGCATCAACTCTCTCTTCAGCGTCACGCTAAGCGGTAAGAAGATTCCTTTCCTTACCTCTCCCAGTCTGCTCCCCTGTGCACAGGTGGATTCCTCGGCGGCGGACAACTCCGTCCCTCGTCCTTCCTCGCTGCTGCACCGAGTCCTGCAGGTGACCGTCTCCCGGGGTTCCGTCCTTGAAGTGCCTGCCATCAGTCTAACACAAGTAAGCTTCTCTCCCTCGCCTATTCTCCTCCTGTATTGGTGTGTGCCTGTCACCCTGTGTCTGTTCTTTCCCATAGGGTTGCCGGCTGAACGGTCTCCTGCCTCTGTGCCCAAAGCAGACGCCACCACCAATACATTTACATTCCGCTGACACACACCCATACACCCCTGCTGTTAATAAACAGTTTGAACTACTCTGAGCCTGTGTGTGTGCGTCTCCTGAGCCGAACGTTATGTCAGTACGGCTTCAGCAGAGCGGCTCGGCAGACGGCGGGCTCGCACACCGGTTTACCACCCTCGAGGCTCGGGTGGATCAGATTGTTTATCAGCAACAGGTGGTACTTAATCAATTATTAGAATTAACTAACCGATTGAACCGCTTGGACCCCCAACAGCCATTCCCCCCGACTCGCCAGGGTGGCGCGGCTCCTGCTGTTCCAGCGGCCGTCCAGCCGGCTCCAGTGGCACCGGTTCGGCTCACACCGATTCCGACCCCCGCCCGCTTTAGCGGTAAGCTCGGCGGAGCGCGGGGGTTCATTATGCAGTGTGAGTCCGTGTTCCACCGTGTGCCCGGAGATTTTCCCTTGGATCACAGCCGAATTGGTTACATAGGGAATCTCCTGGAGGGGTGTGCGTTAACTTGGACCTACGCCGTAATGGCGAGGCCCAGTTATGCCACCCTCACCTATGACCAATTCGTGAGGCGCTTTCTGGAGGTCTTTGACCATTCTCAAACCGAGACGGTCCAGGTCGATCGGCTTCTCGCTCTCCAGCAGGGAAGCCGGTCGGCAGCGGACCACTCGGTCGACTTCCGGGTAGCGGCGGAGGAATTGGGCTGGGAGGAACGCTCCCTCTGTGGCCTGTTCCTCCGCAGCCTCAATAGTGATCTGAGGGATGAACTGGCTGGTCGGGATATCCCTGGGACGCTAGCGGAGCTGACGTCCTTAGCGGTAGGTTTGGATAACAGGCTGCGCGAGCGCTCCTCGGGGCGGAAGTCTTCTTCTTCTCGCCCTCGTGGAGCCTCGCCGCACCTGTTCCAAGCTCACCCCCTGGCGGCACCGCCAGCATCGTGCCCCGAGGAGTCGGAGCCGATGGTGACGGGCTGGACCAAACTTTCCCCTGTGGAGAAACAACGCCGCCGTGAGTTGGGCCTCTGCATGTATTGCGGAGGCGACAAACACACCGTGGAGCGTTGTCCACGGAAAGCCAGTCGGTGGGGTCCGCGAGTCACTGTTGGGGGCCTCGCGGACGTCAATCGGTTAGGATCACTCACCCAATTGAAGCTGCCCCTCCGTTTCTGCCATAACCCCACTGGGCACCTCACCCACGCACTGGTGGATTCGGGCGCAGAAGGCAGCTTCATTTCACAAAGCCTGGCAACCCGATTGGGCATCCGCTGCCAGGCACTCAACACTCCCATCTCCCTAGTCCACCAATCCCGTGCCTCCCTTGGGAGAGTGACACATCAAACTATCCCCGTACCGGTCATCATCTCGGGAAACCACCGGGAGGAGATGACCTTCTACGTCCTCCCCAACTCTGTGTCGCCCGTCATCCTGGGGTATCCCTGGCTCCGTCTTCACAACCCG
The DNA here is from genome assembly GCA_020510985.1 of Pholidichthys leucotaenia. Classification (NCBI taxonomy): domain Eukaryota; kingdom Metazoa; phylum Chordata; class Actinopteri; order Cichliformes; family Pholidichthyidae; genus Pholidichthys; species Pholidichthys leucotaenia. The sequence goes on along the minus strand of CM035849.1, from coordinate 67,293,982 downwards.
GTCCTGGATTGGAGATCAGCTGGGGTATCGGCATGGAGTACATTCTGCCTGGGCACCTGCCTCCAGTCCGCTGCCTGCTCGCCGTCCGCTCCTCCCCCCGCGACGGACGCTGCACCCCCGGACCTGTCCCTGGTGCCTCCGGAGTTTCACGACCTGGGTATGGTGTTCAGTAAAGCGAAAGCTATGTCTCTTCCCCCTCATCGGCCCTACGACTGTGCCATCAACCTCCGCCAGGGGGCTCCCTTACCTTCTGGTCGCCTTTACAGCCTGTCTGCGCCGGAGAAGGAGACGATGAACGCCTACCTGAAGGAGTCATTAAGTGCTGGGATAATCCGCCCATCATCGTCACCCGTGGGGGCAGGGTTCTTCTTCGTGGGAAAGAAGGATGGGTCCCTCCGCCCTTGTATCGACTACCGGGCCCTCAACAATATCACGGAGAAGGACCGTTACACCCTGCCTCTCATGGACACTGCTTTCCACTCCCTCCAGGGGGCGACCTGGTTCACCAAGCTGGACCTACGCAGCGCTTACCACCTCGTCCGGATCCGGGAGGGAGATGAGTGGAAAACGGCCTTCCGTACCCCGAACGGCCACTTTGAATACCTGGTGATGCCGTTCGGGTTGACCAACGCTCCTGCAGTCTTCCAGCGCCTCATTAATGACGTCCTCCGGGACTTCATCGGCCTTTTCGTGTTCGTCTACCTGGACGATATTCTCATCTTCTCCAAGTCCAGGGACGAGCACCAGGTCCACGTGAGGTGGGTCTTCCAAAGGCTGCTGGAGAATCGTCTGTAAGTAAAGGCAGAAAAGTGTGAATTTTACGCCAGGAGTACGTCCTTCCTGGGGTTCATCATCGCCCACGATAAGGTGCTCCCTGACCCAGAGAAGGTAAAGGCGGTGGTGGAATGGCCTACACCTGCATCCCGGAAGCAGGTGCAGCAATTTGTTGGCTTCGCCAATTTCTACCGCCGCTTTGTCCCCAACTTCAGTACCATCGTTGGACCACTGACCCGCCTCACGTCCCCGAAGGTCCCGTTCCGGTGGACCGAAGAGGTCGCTGCCGCCTTTGAGGCGCTGAAGGCGGAATTCTCCTCCTCCCGGGTCCTTCGCCAGGTCGACCCCGCGCTGCAGTGCATCGTAGAGGTAGACGCTTCGGACACGGGAGTGGGAGCAGTGCTGTCCCAGCGGTCACCGGACGATGGCGCCAAACGGCCCTGCGCCTTCTTCTCCCGGCGCTTGTCCCCGGTGGAGAGAAATTACGATGTGGGGGACAGAGAGCTCCTGGCCATCAAACTCGCCCTGCAGGAATGGCATCACTGGCTGGAGGGGGCGAACCTGCCGTTTGTGGTCCTTACGGACCACAAGAACTTAGAATATCTACGATCTGCCAAGCGCCTGAACGCCCGCCAGGCGCGTTGGTCTTTGTTCTTCGCCAGGTTCCAATTTTCAATCACCTTCAGGCCTGGCTCTAAGAACGCCCTGCCTGACGCCCTCTCCAGGCAGTTCACCCCCGTGGAGTCGGAGGAGGCGCCCCATTCCATCCTGCCCAGGTCGTGCGTCGTGGGAGCCATCTCGTGGGACATCAAGAGCAAGATCCGGAAGGCACAGGAGGTGGAACCTGACCCTGGCGGCGGACCGGAGGGGAGGCTGTTCGTGCCATCCGCGGTCCGAGGAGAGGTCATCCACTGGCTCCACACCTCCAAGCTCACCTGTCACCCTGGCACCTCCCGGATGATAGATCTCCTCCAACAGTCCTTTTGGTGGCCAGGCCTGCGGAGGGATGCAGCCCGCTACGCCCGGGCTTGCCCAATCTGTGCCACCTGCAAGTCGGGAAATGCCCCTCCAGCGGGTCTGCTCCAGCCCCTGTCCGTCCCTGGCAGGCCCTGGTCGCACATCGCGTTGGATTTCGTCACCGGACTCCCTGTCTCCAACTCCTATGACACCATCCTGACCATCGTGGACCGCTTCTCCAAGGCCGTGCACTTCGTCCCCCTGCGAGGCCTCCCTACTGCCCTGGAGACAGCGGACCTCCTCGTCCAACACGTGGTCAGGCTGCACGGGATTCCGGTGGACGTGGTCTCGGACCGGGGCCCCCAGTTTTCATCCGAGGTTTGGAGGTCTTTCTGCAACGCCATCGGAGCCAAGGTGAGCCTCTCCTCCGGCCATCACCCCCAATCCAACGGGCAGTGTGAGAGGACCAACCAGGAGCTGGAGGCTGCGCTCCGCTGTGTGTCCAGATCCAAACCCACGTCCTGGAGCAACCATCTTGCCTGGGTTGAATATGCCCACAACACTGCTCGCTCGTCTGCTACAGGGATGTTCCCCTTCAAAGCGTCCCTGGGTTACGACCCCCCGCTGTTTCCGGAGCAGGAGAGTGAGGTAACTGTCCCGTCAGTTAGGGCCCATCTCAGGCAGTTCCGCTCCACCTGGACTGCCGCGCGCAATGCGCTATTACGCACAGCGGAGCGCAACAGGACTGTGGCGGACCGGCGTAGAAGACCTGCCCCGGCGTACAGAGTTGGGCAACTTGTTTACATTTCCACCCAGGACGTTACTTTAAAAGGCGAGAGGAGAAAGCTGGCACAGCGCTTCATGGGTCCCTATCCCATCACCCGGATCATCAACCCGGTGGCTGTGCGCGTGGCAATTCCCCCCTCCCTCCGCATTCATCCCACTTTCCACATGTCGAAGGTGAAGCTGGCAGTCACTGACCCCCTTTGCCCTCCTCCTGCAGCGCAACCCGCGCCCCGGATGATTGGTGGCCATCCGGCCTGGTCCGCCTCCTCCATCCTGGACTCCCGGCGCCGGGGTCGTGAGTTGCAATACTTGGTGGACTGGGAGGGCTATGGGCCCGAGCATCGACAGTGGGTGCCCCCGTCGTTTGTGTTGGACCCATCGCTCATCGCGGACTTCCACCGAGCGCACCCGGATAAGCCATCGCCAGGAGGCGCTGCTAGAGGGGGGAGTACTGTCACGCCGCGCCATTCATCAGTGGCGCCACCTGCTCACGCACCTGCTACTCATCAGCGGCGAGGGATAAAAGCCGCCTCGCCCTGAGCTTCGGCCTGAAGCCGTTAGACTTCATCGCCTTCCATGCGAAGCATCAACTCTCTCTTCAGCGTCACGCTAAGCGGTAAGAAGATTCCTTTCCTTACCTCTCCCAGTCTGCTCCCCTGTGCACAGGTGGATTCCTCGGCGGCGGACAACTCCGTCCCTCGTCCTTCCTCGCTGCTGCACCGAGTCCTGCAGGTGACTGTCTCCCGGGGTTCCGTCCTTGAAGTGCCTGCCATCAGTCTAACACAAGTAAGCTTCTCTCCCTCGCCTATTCTCCTCCTGTATTGGTGTGTGCCTGTCACCCTGTGTCTGTTCTTTCCCATAGGGTTGCCGGCTGAACGGTCTCCTGCCTCTGTGCCCGAAGCAGACGCCACCACCAATACATTTACATTCCGCTGACACACACCCATACACCCCTGCTGTTAATAAACAGTTTGAACTACTCTGAGCCTGTGTGTGTGCGTCTCCTGAGCTGAACGTTATGTCAACCGCATTTTGCTATATTTAATTATTTATTTATTTTGATATATTTAAGATCGACGAATAGGATTTCTGTACTTTATACAGTGGTATAATGTTCTGATGGGTACATTTAAGATCAAAGACTAGCATTTGTATACTTTAGACAGTGGTATAATGTTCTGATGGGTATATTTAAGATCGAAGAATAGCATTTCTATGCTTTATACAGTGGAATAATGTTCTGATGGGTATATTTAAGATTGAAGAATAGCATTTCTACAGTTTATACAGTGGTATAATGTTCTGATGGGTATATTTAAGGTCAAAGACTAGCATTTCTATAGTTTATATCAGGGGTGTAATGTTCTGATAGATATGTTTAAGGTCAAAGAATAGCATTTCTATAGTTTATTCAGTGGTATAATGTTCTGACGGGTATATTTAAGATCAAAGAATAGCATTTCTATACTTTATGCAGTGGTATAATGTTCTGATGGGTATATTTAACACCATAGAATAGCATTTCTATACTTTCTACAGTGGTATAATGTTTGGGTATATTTTACATTGTGGAGTGTGTGAAATCACAGGCAGATTCATTTCAGACGATTTATTACACACTCACATCTTTCAAGCACAGAACAGAATGAACTCTCAAGCAGAAACTCTCCCCTTAAGTTTCATGGCATTTACATCACACACAACATGACATTTGCATCACACTGCACTCAACCCCCTTCATCACTGACTCCTTCCTGCTATCTCACCAGGAACCTCCTGCTCTTTGTTCTCCCATGCTTATCACTGTCTCCTGTCTGAGATGCTAGATAATCTGGCTCACATAAGGTGCTACACCCCCCCCCCCCCCCAGCATCTTAGATAGGACAATAGAATAACAGTCCACATGCTGTGATAGAACAATTGAACATCAGTTCACATGCTGCTTGGGCTTCCGTCTCCTCCCGTATCTGCTGTAACTGGGGTTTACTGCCTCCGCGGCGCTGCTGTGCCGGTTGGGGGCTGCTGGAAGTGTGTCTGACTGCGGGTGGGCTGTTGCTGGGGGGGGGGCACTTCGGTCTGTCTGTGTGGCTGCTCTGGAGAATCGTCTCCCTGGGGAGCTCTCCGTGGGGGTCTTCCACGCCGAGGGGCCCTAGCCAACAGCACTTGCTCGTCCGCCACAACGAAAGCGGGTTTGAGTCTGTCTATGCCAATTTTTTCCCTCCTACCCCCCAAGTCTAGCAAAAAATGCTTATCCCCTGTTTCCAACACTCTGAACGGTCCATCATAGGGTGGGCGCAATGGAGGGCGGTGGGCGTCGTGTCTGACAAACACGAACTCCGCGCTCTTTAAAGTTTTAGGCACAAAAACACGCGGAAAACTGTGGTGGGCAGGGCCCGGCAGCGTGCCTGTGTTTGCGCTACGATGCAAAAGCTGAGACGGGGAGCTGCCCGGCGCGGGATTATCTGGCAGAAATTCCCCAGGCAGCCGTAGTGGCTGCGCAAAAACGAGCTCTGCCGGGGAAGCTTCCAGATCCACTTTTGGCGCAGAGCGCAACCCCAATAAAACCCATGGCAGCCTGTCTACCCAATTTGCATCCGTCAATGAAGCCCTGAGTGCCGCTTTCAGTAATCTATGAAAACGCTTGCATAACCCATTGGCCTGTGGGTTGTACGCGGTTGTGCGGTGAATTGTAACACCCAGGCTGCGGGCCATCGCGGGCCAGAGTTCGGAAACAAATTGCGGACTCCAAAACGCGCCACCCATGCTGTTAAAAAAGCGCGCGCTACGTCCGCGGATGTGGTTGCCGCCAATGGGACCGCTTCTGGCCAGCGCATGGTGTGGTCCACCATTGTCAGGAGGTGCGTGCACCCCTGTGATGGCGGGAGGGGGCCCACAAGGTCCACGTGAACATGGTCGAACCTCTTAGCCGGAATACAAAACGGCTTCAAGGGAGCCTTCGTGTGTCTGTGTACTTTGGCTCGTTGGCACACCACGCAGGCTGCAGCCCACTCCTTCACTTGTTTGCGCAGGCTCGGCCAAACAAACTTCTCTCCCACCATTTTGACCGACGCGCGCACTCCTGGGTGCGCCAGAGTGTGAACCGACTCAAACATGAGTCACGCGGCCGGGACCACCGGACGTGGGCGACCCATGGAGACATCGCAGATTGGGGGGGGCCGCCATCCTGCAGCACCCTGCTCTCCAGCCTTAACCCTGTTGGTCCAGACTGGAGCGCACGCATGTCTGCATCGCTAATCTGCTCCGCGGCCATGGCTGCGTAATCTATCCCCACGCAGACGGGGGCCACCAAGGCTCGTGAAAAGCAGTCCGCCACTACATTCAGTTTACCTGACACATGCTGAATATTGGTAGTAAACACTGAGATCGCGGCCAGCTGTCTCTGCTGCCTGCCCGACCACGGTTCTGAAACCTTGGCCATCGCAAATGTTAGCGGCTTGTGGTCCACAAACGTGGTGAAGCCACACCTTTCCAGCCAGATTTGGAAGTAGCGTATGGCCAGGTGGAGGGCCAGCAACTCTCTGTCGAATGCGCTGTATTTACATTCGCTGTCGTGCAAAGTTCTGCTGAAAAAGGCGAGCGGCTGCCAAGCCCCGGCGACGCGCTGCTCCACGACAGCCCCTATGGCCACGTCTGAAGCGTCGGTGGTGAGCGCTATGCGGGCCGTCGGGTCTGGATGCGCCAGCAATGCGGCGTTTGCCGCTATAACTTCCGAGAACGCCCGCTCTCGCTCCGGGGTCGATTCGACCCTATCCGCGGGTTTCTGCTTCTTGAGCGCGGTGTACAATGGTTGCATGAGCTGCGCCGCATGGGGAAGGAAATGGTTATAAAAGTTCACCATCCCCCAAAATTCCTGCAGCGCCCTGACCGTCTGAGGCTGGGGAAAATCCACCACAGAGCGCACTTTGTCGGGCAGCGGGATCGCTCCTTCAGGAGAGACGTGGTGCCCCAAAAAATCAATCCCCGTCACGCCGAACTGGCATTTCGCCGGGTTGATTATTAATCCGTGCTCCTCCAACCTCCGGAAAACCGTAGTGAGGTGGGGTTTCGTGTTCGTCTTCGGACGCACTGGCTACCGGGATATCGTCCAGGTAGACGAACACAAACGGGAGATCGCGCAGCACTGCATCCATCATGCGCTGGAACGTCTGTGTCGCTCCTTTTAACCCGAATGGCATGCGTAGGAACTCGAATAAACCGAACGGAGTTATTACCGCTGTTTTGGGCATGTCCTCAGTGCGCAGTGGGACTTGGTGGTAACCGCGGACCAGGTCTATTTTGGAAAAAATGCGCGCTCCAGCGAGGTGAACGGAAAAATCCTGTATGTGGGGAATTGGGTAGCGGTCGTGCGCTGTGGCGTTGTTCAACCTGCGGAAATCCCCTCATGGTCGCCACGATCCTTCAGCCTTAGGGACCATGTGTAACGGAGAAGCCCATGGGCTTTTGGAGTGCCTGATGATGCCCAACCTTTCCAGGTTGGCGAACTCCTCACGCGCTATTGTCAGTTTAGCTGCGTCCAAGCACCGAGGTCTTGCAAAAACGAGCGGCCTGGTGGTGGTGATAAAGTGCTCCACCCCGTGTTTAGCGATGGCCGCCGAAAACGTCGGGACCGTGAGTGCTGGGAACTGAGTGAGCAGTCTGTGGAACTTACCGCCTGTAGCTGTGACGTTGGCTTGTGCTGTTGGCTGGGTCACTCGAGCTATACAGGGGAGAGAGTCAAAGGACAGTGCATTAACCAGGCGTCTGTTAGCAACATCAACCAGTAAACCATGTGCACACAGAAAATCAGCCCCCAGTCTATGGTAATTCAGTGCTGCTACAACAAAAGTCCACTCATATGTACGGCCGTGTAGAGATAAGAGCAGAGTCCTCTCACCAAAGGTCTTAATATCCAAGCTGTTCGCTGCCAACATCCCGGGGCCGCTCGATCCTGCCAGCCGGTCAGCGTAGGTTGGCCGGATGAAGCTCTTCTGGGCTCCGGTGTCCACAAGGAAACACCTTCCCGAGCGTGCATCCATCAAGTAGAGCAGCTTGTTCTCTTCACCGAGGGTCGCGGCTGCTACCGACCCCCAGCCTTGGCATTTTCCCCGAGCGCTTGAATTGGCATGGTGGCGCACATCTGCGTGCCTTCTCTCCGAAGCGGCGGTGGTAAAAACAGAGCGTGTCTCTCTGGCGCTCCTTGGCCCCCGCTGCCGCTACCGTCGGTGGCTCCTCGCCTCCTCTGGTCGTCTTGCTGGGCTCCGCCGCTGCCGCGTTGACTGTGATCGACCTGGTGGTGATGATGATCCGGTCTGCCTCCTGGGCTAGCGCATGGTAGTCCCGCGCAGCCAGCCACGGCGAATTGGCCAGAACCGCTCTCGCTACTGTCAGAAGGTTCCGGAGGAAGAGGTGGGCAAACAGAAAGTGCCCATCGTCCGTGCCCATCAATGCCAGCATCTTCTCCATCAGGTCTACAGCCGAACCATCTCCTAACTCGGTCCGCGTCAGGAGCCTCTCCGCTCTCTCACAGTCCGAGAGCGTGTAGCGCTGGATGAGCGCAGCCTTGAGCGTCTCGTATTTGCTGCTGGCTGGTGGCTGATCGAGCAGGCTTGCTACCTGCTGAGCTGTGCGGGCGTCGAGTGCTGCGACCACATAGTAGAATCTGGTATCATCTGCCGTTACTCCCCGGAGGGCGAACTGGGCCTCGGTGAGGTGGAACCAAGAGCGTGGGTTGTGCTGCCAGAAATCCGGTAGCTTGACTGAAACCGCACACGCGTGGCTGTAGGTTCCAGTCCGGGCTGTCTGTGGGATGGCTGCCGCCTCGCTGTAGCTTCCTGACCGGGCCAGCTCCGGGGATCTTGCCTCGTGTTCCATAATACGTCTTGGGTCACCAGTGTGGAGTGTGTGAAATCACAGCCAGATTCATTTCAGACGATTTATTACACACTCACATCTTTCAAGTACAGAACAGAATGAATTCTCAAGCAGAAACTCTCCCCTTAAGTTTCATGGCATTTACATCACACACAGCATGACATTTGCATCACACTGCATTCAACATCCTTCATCCCTGACTCCTTCCTGCTATCTCACCAGGAATCTCCTGCTCTTTGTTCTCCCAAGCTTATCACTGTCTCCTGTCTGAGATGCTAGATAATCTGGCTCACATAAGGTGCTACAACATCAACGAATGCCATTTCTATAGTTTAAACAGTGGTATAATGTTCTGATGGGTATATTTACGATCAAAGAATAGCATTTCTATACTTTATACAGGGGTATAATATTCTGATGGGTATATTAATAATCAAAGACTAGCATTTCTATACTTTAAACAGGGGTATAATGTTCTGATGAGTATATTTGTGATCGAAGAATAGCATTTCTATGCTTTATACAGTGGAATAATGTTCTGATGGGTATATTTAAGATTGAAGAATAGCATTTCTATAGTTTATACAGTGGTATAATGTTCTGATGGGTATATCTAAGGTCAAAGACTAGCATTTCTATAGTTTATATCAGGGGTATAATGTTCTGATAGATATATTTAAGGTCAAAGAATAGCATTTCTATAATTTATTCAGTGATATAATGTTATGATGGGTATATTTAAGATCAAAGAATAGCATTTCTATTGTTTATACTGTGGAATAATGTTCTGATGGGTATATTTAAGATCAAAGGATAGCATTTCTATAGTTTATACAGTGGTATAATGTTCTGATAGATATATTTAAGGTCAAAAGAATAGCATTTCTATAGTTTATACAGTGGTTTAATGTTCTGATGGGTATATTTAAGGTCAAAGAATGGCATTTCTATAGTTTATATCAGGGGTATAATGTTGTGATCGACATATTTAAGATCAAAAATAGCATTTTTATAGTTTACATCAGGGGTCTGCAACTTATGGTTCTTTTGCCCATAGCTATAGCTGCCCATAGCTAGTGGCTCACCAAGGCCTTGCCCCCCCCCCCAAAAAAAAAAAAATCAAAGAAAAGATGTTATTAAAGTTGCACATTCATGAGAAAAAAATAGATTCTTTTCACACCGTTTTTATTGTTGTACATATACAACACCAATTCTGTAGAAATAAACAAGACAATCATGTTTGTACTAGATAAATCATAGTTTCACAAAAATGATTTACATACCACTTAACCTGCTTATGGATTGAGAGGTTTTACAGCTTGCAGTTCCTTGAATGACTAATAAATAGTATACAAAATTGAGGAATATTTAATACAAAGGTTAACTTAGTCATAATATACTGAGATAAATATGCAAATTATCCCACAATGCCACACAGTGGAGACAACACAGAAACCCTTTGTGCGTGCCAATACAAAACATCCTAATCATACATTATGCATAGAACATAGACTGAGCTTTTGTTTGTCTAAATTGTAAAGCAATTTAGTCAAGCAAACTTGTAAAGAAGGTAGATAACCTACGAATTTATAAACTGTAGCGTGTCCAACAGTAACACTTTCAGTGTGTTAGTATACAGAGTGCAATACAACAGACTTTTAAAGTGATAGTGGTTAAAATTAACTTTCCCCCCACTGTTTACATGTCTAACATGTTTATGACTCACAACATATAACAAGAGTAAAATCACTTATGTCTGTGTTTTTCTCCTGTGAAAATTCAGTTAAGCTTCTCCCTTTGGAGAAAGGCAAGTTTAGATTCAACATTTTGGTGATGTCACTATGACAGGTGAACCAATCAGGACTAAGAACTGACTGAATTTGACAGCTTACAGACCTGAGTGCTGTGGTCCTGGAGGAGAGGCACTGCATCAGTGTCCTGGTAGATGGGATGTGAGTGGGCCTCATTAGACCCTGGTGTCTGAAGGAGGAGGAAAAGGGAAAAGATTTTTACAAGCAACTGTAAGACAATGAAAGGTTTATTTTGTGGAAAAATGGGCATAGGATACAATTTTAGACAATTTAGATGTTTTCAAGGGGATTTATATCCACTGCAGCAAGTCTTTAAAATTACTCAAGACTTTGTTTCACATTTACTTGGACACTACACATGATTCAGACTAAAGTAGTTGCAGATATACTTTATAATGGTTACCTCGGCATTTCAGAAGAGTGGTTGCAATTTCAAGTCTTGCAGCAGAAATCTCTTCTTTGTTGATTGCAACAAGGTTGAGGTCTCTGCCTTTCAGATACTGTTCTGCAAACTATGTAAGGTCAGTGTAAGTGTTAAGCTACACTTTAAACATTCACAGATACACACTCACCTCAACTGCATAAATAAATATTGTTCATATCCTCAAAATTTAAGACTCCGCAACTTGACATGTCCTGCTGCAGTTTGTGTAATCGTCGGCCTCCGTCAGTCTATGATGACCATGGAAGAGAATCCTAAACGTCTACTCTGCTGGAACAGCACCGCCTGTGGCTGAACAGGCCGATGCGCGAATGGCAGTCCCTGTCACACAGGTCGCACTTGTGGGTGGTCTCCGTGCTGCTGGGTCTGTGGCGGTTCTTCCTGCGGGTCCTTTTTTCATCTGCTGCAGCAGTCAGTCTCTCTTCACCCGCCTTGAGCTGTCTGGACAGTGTGCCTCTCCATTTGGAGCGGTCTGTTGCAAGGTCCTCCCAGCGCTCTGTGTTGATCTCCAGGGCCTTCATGTCTCTCTTGCAGACGTCTCTAAAGCGCAGCTGTGGGCGGCCAATGTCTCTCCTGCCAGTTGCCAGTTCTCCGTAGAGGACGTCTTTGGGGATTCTGCCATCCTCCATACGGTGAACGTGGCCTAGCCAGCGGAGCCTGCGCTGCCTGAGTAGAGTGAACATGGAGGGAAGGCCGGCGCGGGACAGAACTTCTGTGTTGGGCACTTTGTCCTGCCAGGATATGTCCAGGATGTGGCAAATGCAGCGCAAGTGGAAGGAGTTCAGTCTCTTTTCCTGCCGGGCGTATGTTGTCCACGTCTCACTCCCATAGAGCAGTGTGCTGATGACGCAGGCGTTGTACACTGCCATCTTTGTCTTGACAGAGAGTTTGGGATTCTCCCACACTCGTGTGGTGAGGCGAGCGAGTGTGAAGGCTGATTTTCCAATCCTCTTGTTGATCTCTGTATCAAGGGAGAGGTTGTTGCTGATCGTGGGCCCCAGGTACGTGAACTGATTCACGACCTCCAGCTCATAGTCGTCGATGGTGATGGTTGGTGGTGCTTCCGTGCCTTGCGCCAAGACGTTAGTCTTCTTCAGGCTGATGGTAAGCCCGAAGTCCTTGCATGCCTGGGAGAAGCGGTCCATCAGGGTCTGAAGCTCCTGCTGTGTGTGGGTTGCGACTGCAGCGTCGTCTGCGAACAGCATGTCTCTGATTAGAGCCTCGCGTACTTTGGTTCTGGCTTTCAGGCGGGCGAGGTTGAAAAGCCTGCCGTCAGATCTTGTGTGCAGGTAGATTCCCTCTGTTGCTGTGCTGAAGGCATGCCTCAGGAGCATAGCAAAGAAAATCCCAAAGAGGGTTGGCGCAAGTACACAGCCCTGTTTCACTCCGCTGCGTATGTTGAATGGCTCTGAGATGTTGCCATCGTGCTGCACTATCCCCTGCATGTTGGTGTGAAACGATTCAATGAGGCTTTGTAACTTTGGTGAGCATCCTATCTTTGGCAGGATCTTGAAAAAGCCCTCTCTGCTGACCAGATCAAACGCTTTGGTGAGGTCGATGAAGGCGACGTACAGGGGCATGTTCTGTTCTCTGCATTTCTCCTGGAGTTGGTGGATGGAGAATATCATGTCTACCGTCGATCGCTCAGCGCGGAAGCCACACTGAGACTCGGGGTAGACACGTTCGGCAAGCTTCTGTAGACGAACGAGAACAACTCGTACGTAGACTTTGCCAACAACGCTGAGGAGGGAGATGCCCCTGTAGTTGTTGCAGTCGCTTCTCTCCCCTTTGTTTTTGTAGAGGGTGATGATCTTGGCGTCCCTCATGTCCTGTGGTACGGCACCTTCCTTCCAGCACTGGCAGAGGACGTCATGCAATGGCAGCAGTAGGGCGGTCTTGCAGTGCTTGATCAGGTCAGGGGGTATGCCGTCGTTGCCGGGTGCCTTGCCAGCAGCCAAGCTATCAATACCCTTGCTGAGTTCATCGATGGTTGGCTCAGCGTCAAGTTCGTCCATGGATGGCAGGCAGTCGACGGCATCAAGGGCTGACGGTGTCACGGTGTTCTGTCTGGAGTAGAGGTCGGAGTAGTGTTCCACCCATCTCTCCATCTTCTTGTTCTTTACTGTGATCATCTCCTCAGTGGAGGATTTGAGGGGGGCCGTCTTGCTCTGAGCCGGACCAAGTGCTTTCTTGATGCCATCATACATACCACGGATGTTCCCTGTTATGGCAGCGGTTTGAATGTCTTGGCTGAGCTGAGTCCAGTACTCGTTGGCACAGCGCCGAGCAGTCTGCTAACTTTGCTTCTCGCAGCCCTGAGAATCTGGAGATTCTTCTCGTTTGGGTACTTCTTGTACTCAGCAAGTGCTGAGCGCTTGGCTTCAATGACAGGGGTCATCTCGGTCAACTTGGCATCAAACCAGTCCTGTGACTTTGAGGTCTTCCTCCCAAAGGTAGCCAAGGCTGTGCGGTGGATGGTGTTTCGCAGCTCTTCCCACTTCTGCTTTGCAGATTCTCCTTCTTGTGGTACACGAAGTTCCTTCTCAAAGGTGGAGGCAAACTGCTCAACAAGTTCTGGTTAGGCCATCTTGCTGGTGTCAATCCGTGCCTTTCCAGGTTGTCTAGAACGATGGAATTTCTTCAGCTGCAGCTTGACCTTGCAACACACCAAAGAATGGTCTGTGTCGCAATCTGCACTCTGGAACGAATGGGTGATTAGCACGTTCTTCAGTGAGGTGCGCCTGGTCAGGATCAAGTCCAGCTGGTGCCAGTGCTTTGAGTGCAGATGTTGCCAGGAAACTTTGTGTTGGGGCTTGGTCTTGAAGAACAAGTTTGTGATGCACAGATCGTGATATGTGCAGAACTCGAGCAGCCGCTGTCCGTTGTCATTCATTCTGCCCACGCCAAAAGGTCCAAGACAGGAGCACCAGGAGTCGTGGTCAGCACCCACTCTGGCATTGAAGTCTCCAAGGAGAATGAGTTGTTCAGAGTTGGGGATGATCCTGACAGTTGTTGCGAGATTCTCGTAGAACTCGTCTTTTGCCTCTGGTGTGGCTGTCAGTGTTGGGGCATACACACTGACGAGGGTGACTGGGCCTTGAGTGGTGTTCAGGCGGAGGGTGAGGAGTCGTGCAGAGCCTGTGCTGCTCGGTTCCACCATCTTCAGCAAGGTGTTCTTCACTGTGAAGCCCACTCCGTGTTCCCTGTGTTCGTCACTGTCCTTTCCCTGCCAGTAGAATGTGTAGTCCTTCTCTCTCAGTGTGCCTGCGTCAGCCAACCGTGTTTCCTGGAGAGTGGCAATATCCACTCCCAGTCTCTTCAGCTCATTATTGATGATGGCAGTCTTCCTGGTGTCGTTGATGTCCTGGAGGTTAGCAGCGAGTCCTGTCATCATAGTGCGGACGTTCCAAGTTCCCAGTTTTAGAGTTGGTCTCTTTTGTTTTATTGTCTTGCCTGGTGCGAAGGTTCTCAGCCTGCTGTTCAGACTTCTCCTCATCCCCATGCACCCAATGAGGAAAGCAAGCTGTGGCGGGACAACACCTTATTGGCTGGGGGCTGCCCAGCTTGAGGCGGGCGGTAGCTGTCCAGTGAGATCCGATGATCCCTCCCACCGTCAGGAACAACCCCTGGCGCCGCGCTCTACGCCAATTGAGTGGTGGCTTATAACCGGTCACTGTCATTCCCCGTGTTTTGTCTACGCCAAAGGCGAAGCTGGAGTGTCCTCTCCAGTGATCTGGTGTTCTACCTTCCAGCGTTGGGCGTTGGTAGGATTCAAGCCTGGGCAGGAAGATATGGAGGACAAGATGTTGCCCATGCATTATGTCCCCCCTCTCCACGTCACTGATGAATCCAAAGGAACAGCAGGGCTGCTACAGTTTGGCACCAGCGCCGTTGCAGGAGCTGCCAGAACGATGTTGAGCACAACATAGAACTGCCTTAGAGGCTCCGACTCCGGATTTTTCCTCAGGGTTGACTCCCGAAGCCTTTCCCGTTACCGGGTATGCCGCAAGGCAGTGGAGGTTTGAAATCTGGGTTTACCTTCCCCTAGATGGGCTACCTTCCCAGGTTGACGAGCCACCATCTATCCGAAGCATCTGGTTTTAAGGCGCCAGAGATCCGCCCTCGCCCCTTCTCCTATTAGTAAAAGCAGTTCCGCCGGGCTTAGAGACTAAACCACACGGGCAGGCTAGGAGTTGGACTTAGTTGTCAGAGGCTTTTTGAGACGCACGCCATAAGGAGCATTTTATGAGCACTGGGAGCTTAACCCCAGTGCCGCTCCTGGCTATGACAACCTTGGAATCATGTACTATGAACTATGAACTATGTAAGGTCAGTGTAAGTGTTAAGCTACACATTAAACATTCACAGATACACACTCACCTCAACTGCATAAATAAATATTGTTCATATCCTCAAAATTTAAGAATCCGCAACTTGACATGTCCTGCTGCAGTTTGTGTGGTACGGTCATTATTCTCCACTGCTCTTCACCAGGACCTCTTGTTCTCCAAAAATTTCTGTGCAGTTGCCCAAATTAAGGTTTTAGTAACATTTTACAGTTATCCAAATGACAAAAAGTGTAACAAAATGAATTAGTATAAAGATTTATGCCACATTACCTTCAATTACAGAGCATTTCCCCTTCATAAAGCTTTTCATTCCCGAGGGGGTCTATCACAATGATCGACCTTTCATCCATCCTGACAGTCTGTCAAAATTTTACAGCATGAATTGATTTTAAGTCTTAAAAAGTATTAAAAGTTGTGATATATACATAGAAACTTTTCTGTGGAAAATATTTTGTTTAATGAAACCACAACGGAGACGAGAAGTACCACTAAAATCCAGTGACCTCCGACATTTACAGGGCAAATCCAAGCTGTAGAATCGGGTAACTTCATCTTTTAAAACAGCAGAGAGCACTTCAATCACAACTCAAACATAAAATGAGTGAGTATTGCAGTAAATTAGTGAGTAATTTTGTTAACTACCCTTTGAATGTCTTTGAACTGGCCCTGATAAAAGACAAATGATCCAATTACTGCATCCAACCTATGCACAGGTGTCTGTAACAGTATGCTGTTATTAAAGATTCCTAACACAACTACATAGGATAAAGACAAAAGACTTGGTTTAAGAAACTGTTGACATGCTTTCCCCTTACCCCTTCTTTCACAATACAGTAAGGTATGCATCAATGATCTGTTTAAATGAAGAATAGTTGTTAGTAAGTTAATCATTGAAACATCAATGTAGCATTATTTTTTTTGCATGCAAAAAAAATGTACTCTTACTTCATCTGACAGCCAGGCATTCCCATAAAGTGTTCAAAATGATGGGTCATACAGTTGTATGGTCCAATAATTGCTTCAACTTTGCCTGAATCTTTTGATGACCACAGTTTGTAGACTGCAGCACAGAACATAAAATTAGGCTTGTGAATATTTAGGTTTACATGCAGGGTCATGGCACAAACATTTTATGAAATGATCAACCAGTCAGAACATACAACCAACAGGTTGAGTAATGAGGCGAACGTGCAATCAAATTGATCAATAGGTCAGAACCCATGACCAACAACTCGGAACCAGAACGTTTATATTTTAGTTACTATGGAACCTTGCTCTTGAACACTATTCCATGATGATAGGGCCTTTGGAGGGGACTTTTCAGGGGACTGCAGTCTTGCTCTTGCCTCTTGGCCTTCAGTCTTAGTCAACTGAATTTGTTTAGGTTTTCCAACATAAGTGATTACTTACCTTCTGTTAATGGCCTGTGCAGTAGTGTTGAAGGCACTACTCTGCACTGATCTCTCATCTGCGTGTTCCAAAGCAGGGTCAACTCCACTTTCTACACTACTGCTTTTACATGGTTTGAGGTGACTGATATTATATTTTGTTTTTAAGCAGTCACCTTGCAATGACTTCAACGTGGCAGTCTTCCCTGAAAGTGCCTGAATGATGTAGGGTCCAGCGTAATCCGCCTCTATTCTTCCTCCTTTCCTACTCTCTTTCACATATTCAGCAACAGCACTTCATCTCCCTCTTTATACTCTAGAATTCTGTACTTTTTCTGAACTCTTTTTTTCAAATGCTTCTGTCATTTTCTGTTGTGACCGTATATTTTCCTCAACCTTTTCTCATGTGCCATCTTGAGCTTCCTGTTTTTCCTTAACGAATTGATTGCAGTCTTCAGGGAGTATTATTGTTGACAGCTATGTTGGAAAAATAGATAATGATTTTTGCAATATACTGCATGCTTCATTATACAACATTACATACAGAAACATTCCTGTGAAGGTGCATACAATACCCAGTTAACTTTACACTTCAAATAGGGCTGGGTGATATGAGCAAAACCAAATTACTTTTTAGGCTGAACACCAACATATAAATTATACGCTAGTATGCCGCTCAGTCAAAATTTGATTTTTCCCCCTTTGTTTTAAGAGAGGCAAACGGCCAGAGAGAGGGACACTCACTTGCTTTTCAACAGGTACTTCTGAGAGGAACCTTGCCTCTCTTCCATACATCAAGAAAAATAGAAGTTTGTGGTGGTGTGAACTTTTGAATGGAGTGAAAAAAGTGTTGCATCAAGGTATATGTCCCAATCATCCTGCTGCCTATTTGCCAGCTTTTGAAGTGCTCTAGGAAGAATAATTTAAAATGGATTTGCATTAATAATATGGGAAATTGGAGCAACTCTATTAAAAATAGATTAATTCTCATAATGTATGGACACACAAAGTTCTACTTTTAATAGAGATGAGTGTATTTCAAGACAAAAACTAAACCAAATTTAGTATAATCTGATGTTACACAATTATCACAAACACAAATGTTGAGGCTGTACAGTACATAATGTTCGCTGTGAGAGCTAAATAAAAAAATAACCATACTACAAGTAGTTTTTTATTCCTTCAGAACACAACAAATACCATCTCATTCTTATCGTTTGATGTTGTCGTTGGTCTTCTCATCAAGACCGTTTGTCTGTGGGTGGTAGGCAGCAGTTACACTTCTCTCAATGGAGAGCAGTTCACAGAGCTTGTTGTTAATCTTAATGAAAAAATAAGCATATTATAGTTACATTCTGCATAAAGTCAAGATGTCACAGACTTCTCATAACTATTACAACATGTATCCAGCACAGCTTACCTGATTTACAAACTCCCGTCCTTGCTCTGACAGAATGCGCTGGGGCCAGCCATGTCTGGAAATAAGTTTGCAGAGGTTTTTTTGCCACTTCTACTGCAGTCTTTGTGTGTAGAGGGAAGGCCTTCACCCACTTGGAAAAGTAATCTGTGACTGTTAAAATGTACTGGAACCCAGAGGATGTCTTTGGAAATGGACCTGTGAGGTCCCAAACAGCAGATGCCTGCCAGTGAGATACAGTAATATTTAATTACCCTGAGCTAACACTACAGTGAATTAATATAGTCCATTGCAACAGTTGGTCACCTTGATGCATTCCAGCATTTTAACTGCACTCAACGGTGGTCCCACCCTTTGGCACAGGTCACATTCAGACACCTTGAAAATAACAGTGTTTAGTTTCATACAGAGATATGTACATTTATGCTTAATGATATACAAACAACTGCATACCCATTTTTCTATATCTGCTGTCATGCCATACCAGTAAAACCTTAAACACATGGCAGTTCTTGTTTTCAGGACACCAGTGTGTCCTCCAATTGATGAGGCATGAAATTCCTTAGAAAGATTTAGGGTCTCCTCCTTTGACTTTATCACTCTTTGTTGGCCCTTGAAGAATAGTTCACCATCTTAGGGTTAGGGTGATCATCAAAATATCCATCCATCCATCCATCTTCTACCGCTTTTCTGGAGGTCCAGGTTGCGGAGGCAGCAGTTCAACCAGAGAAGCCCAGACTTCCCTCTCCCCAACCACCTGCTCCAGCTCTTCAGAGAGGATACCAAGGCGTTCCCAGACCAGCTGGGAGACATAGTCTCTCCACCGAGTCCTGGGTCTACCCCGGGGTCTCCTCCCAGTGGGACGTGCCTGAAACACCTCAAGTGGGAGGCGTCCAGGAGGCATCCTGATTAGATGCCCATACCACCTCAACTGATTCCTTTCAACGTGGAGGAGCAGTGGATCTACTCTGAGCCTCTCCTGGATGACTGAGCTTCTCACCCTATCTCTGAGGGTGAGTCCAGCAATCCTACGGAGAAAGCTCATTTCAGCCGCTTGTATCCGCGATTGTGTTCTTTCGGTCATTACCCAAAGCTCGTGACCATAGGTGAGAGTAGGAACGTAGATTGACTGGTAAATCAACAGCTTTGCCTTAGAACTAAGCTCCCTCTTCACCACAACAGATCGGTACAACGTCCACATCACTGCAGATGCTGCTCCAGTCCGTCTGTCAATCTCTCGCTCCATTTTCCCCTCACTCGTGAATAAGACCCCAAGATACTTAAACTCCTCCACTTGGGGCAGGAGCCTGTCCCCAACCCAGAGAGGACAATCCACCTTTTTCCGGCTGAGAACCATGGACTTGGACTTGGAGGTGCTAATACTCATCCCAGCCGCTTCACACTCAGTGGCAAACCATTCCAGCAAGAGCTGTAGGTCATTGCTGGATGAAGCCAACAGGACAACATCATCTGCAAACAACAGAGATGAGATCCTGTGGTCACCAAACATGACACCCTCCATTCCCTGGCTGCGCCTAGAAATCCTGTCCATAAAAATTATGAAGAGGATCGGTGACAAAGGGCAGCCCTGGCGGAATCCAACTCTCACGGGGAATGAGTCCAACCGAGTGTTGGCAATATGAACCAAACTCTCACAACGGTCGTACAGAAACCGAATAGCTCATAACAACAAGCCCAATACCCCATACTCCCGAAGCACCCCCTACAAAAAAACACGAGGGACGCAATCAAATGCCTTCTCCAAGTCCACAAAACACATGTAAACTGGTTGGGCAAACTCCCACGAACCCTCGAGAATTCTCGAGAGGGTAAAGAGCTGGTCCAATGTGCCACGGCCAGGACGAAAACCACATTGCTCCTCCTGAATCCGAGGTTCGACCAACGGCCGGACTCTCCTCTCCAGTACCCTGGCATAGACCTTCCAAGGGAGGCTGAGGAGTGTGATCCCTCTAAAGTTGGAGCACACCCTCCGGTCCTGTTTTTTGAAGAGAGAAACCACCACCCCGGTTTGCCATGCCAAAGGCACTGCCCCCAACCTCCACGCAATGTTGCAGAGGCGTGTCAGCCATGACAGCCCAACAACATCCAGGGCCTTGAGGTACTCAGGGCGAATCTCGTCCACCCCCGGGGCCCGGCCACCAAGGAGATTTTTAACCACCTTGGCAACCTCAGCCCCTGTGATAGGCGAGTCGTCCCCCTTGTCCCCAAACCCTGCTTCCTCTGTGGAAGGCGTATCAGTGGGATTGAGGAGATCCTCGAAGTATTCCTTCCACCACCTGATGATATCCCCAGTCGAAGTCAACAGCGCCCCATCCGCACCATACACAGTGTGGACAGGGAGCTGCTTCCCTCTCCTAAGCCGCCGGACAGTTTGCCAGAATCTCTTCGAGGCCGACCGAAAGTCTTGTTCCATGGCCTCACCAAACTCCTCCCATACCCGGGTTTTTAACCACCCGAGCTGCACTCCGCTTGGCCTGCCGGTACACCTCAGCTGCTTCGGGAGTCCCACAAGCCAACCAAGCTTGAAAGGACTCCTTCTTCAGCTTAATAGCCCCCCTCACCACTGGTGTCCACCACTTGGTTTGGGGGTTGCCACCCCGAGATGCACCAACCACCTTGTGGCCGCAGCTCTGGGCCACCGCTTCAACAACAGAGGTGGAGAACATGGCCCATTCACACTCCATGTCTCCAGACTCCCTCAGAATGTGGTTGAAGTTCTTTCGGAGGTGGGAGTTGAAGACCTCCCGGACAGGGGCCTCAGCCAGACATTCCCAGCACACCCTCACTATACGTTTGGGTCTACCAGGTCTGAATGGCTTCCTCCCCTGCCATCAGATCCAACTCACCACCAGGTGGTGATCAGTTGGCAGCTCTGCACCTCTCTTTACCCGAGTGTCCAAGACATACGGTCGCAGGTCTGATGACATGATAACAAAATCGATCATCGACCAGCGACCTTGGGTGTCCTGGTGCCAGGTGCACATATGGACACCCTTATGCTTGAACATGGTGTTCGTTATGGACAAACTGTGGTTAGCACAGAAGTCCAATAACTGACCACCACTCGGGTTCAGATCAGGCAGGCTGTTCCTCCCAATCACCCCCCTCCAGGTTTCACTGTCATTGCCCACGTGCGCATTGAAGTCCCCCAGTAGGACAATGGAGTCTCCAAGAGGAGCACCCTCCAGCACCCCAGTCACAGACTCCAAAAAGGGTGGGTACTCTGAAACATCATTTGGTGCATAGGCACAAATGATGGTCAGGACCCGTTTCCCAACCCGAAGGCGCAGGGAAGCAACCCTTTCGTCCACCAGGGAAAACTCCAATATGTATTCTTTCTCCAATATGTAGTCTCCAATAAGAATACCCACCCCTGCTAGTCGCCTGTCGCCCAGGGCAACTCCAGAAAAGGCCAAGCTCCAGCCCCTCTCCAGGAGACTGGTTCCGGAACCGAAGCTGTGTGTTGAGGTGAGGCCAACTATATCTAGCCGGTATCTCTCAACCTCGTACACCAGCTCAGGCTCCTTCCCCACCAGAGATCGTGGTTCCCCCCTCATGGATCGTCACCTTATCGTGGTGGGGGGTTTGCATGCCCCAGTGATCCCAGGAGCTATGTTGTCCGGGGCAATTTGCCTCTGATAGGGTCACCCAAGACAAACTGGTCCTGGGTGAAGGGCCAGACTAAGAACGATCCAACAGACTCTCATGATAAATTCTATATCAAGGATTCAGTGTACCCCGCCTGGTATGGGGTTACCGGGGCCCCACCCTGGAGCCAGGCCTGGGGGAGGGGCTCGATGGCTAGCGTCTGGTGGCTGGGTTTCCACCCATTGGACCCGGCCAGGCTAAGCCCGAAGGAGTTATAGGGGTCCACCCTCCAGTGGGCTCACCCGCTGCAGGAGGGATCATGGGGGTCCGGTGCTATATGGATTAGGTGGCGGTCAAAGGCGGAGACCTTGGCGGACTGATCCCAAGCTTTCTAAACATCAAAATATCAATATACAAATAGCATTATCAACATCATAGTAATTAATTCTGAACGTTAAATACTGACCATGAATGCTGAATTTAGGAGAGTATTTTCTAAGGGTTTCCCTCTGTCCTTTATTCAGTGCTGGCGGGTATGACCCCTTGGAAAGGAAACTGAAAATTTTCTGCCACTTTTTTTTCCAATGTTGTGAATACATACTACAAATTAAAAAAAGAAAATGATAAAACGTAATTTTTGAAACAAACTGGATGAACTCATCTGACTCTAATACAGCTTAATATAAGGGCAAAAAGATATACCAGAGCATTTAGGCTATATTTCATTAAAATGGAGTGGCGGGTGCTAGCATTAAATAAAACAATATGGTTAGCCTCTTATGGGGGGGGGGGGGGGGGCTTGAAAAGTTTATAGTGGTCAGATTTGACCAAATGTGGTTTCTTTTTCAACCGCAGGGATCCAAGCACTGCAACACCGATGGAAGCAGTGTGTGAACCGAAGGGGAGACTATGCTGAAAAATAAACCACATTTGGTCAAATTTGACCACTATGAACTTTTCAGCCCCCCCCGCCCCCTTCCCCCCGTAAGCTCTCAGGACCTTGCTGCACTGGGCTTGGGCGCATGTGCACGCAGCGACCGACAGTGGGTGAAAAAAGTTCGACGTCTGTGTCTTTGTTTTTATGCATTTTAATGTGTTTCAACGTAATTCTCTGTGTCGTTTTTTGTCCTTGAATGTTTGTGGACTATATAACAAAGAGCTCCCTGGTTCCATCAGTATGGATTTCCTCCTTGTTTTTGCACTGTTGTTTTTTTCCTACCGGCTCTTTGTCTTGGAGGTAAGTGCGATCGCGATCATGCCGGGGAGAATACAGTATTCCAGAGACATGTTACTGCATTTAAACATGGATAATGCAGCATCTGTGTTTGAGTCCATGCCGCAACTGCCGGACTTTATTTTAAGAGATTTTCATGGACACAGCAATGAAAAGAGAGACAAGAGGAGGAAACGCAGAAAGCGTGGAGGCGTAAGATTAAACCTGAGGAGGCGTCAGCTTAACCGCATTCCTCTTCCTTCCATTATTATGGGGAACGTACAATCCCTGAGAAATAAAGTGGATGAAATTCAAGGGAATGTACGATATCAGAAGGATTTCAAGAACTGCTCCGTCATGGCTTACATGGAGACGTGGCTTACGGCGCATGACCGGGATGCGGACCTGTGGACTGACGGCTTTGGAGCCCCACTTCGCTCGGATCGGCAGGAAGAGGTAACGGGGAAACATCGGGGGGCGGCGTATGTTTATATATTAATAAACAGTACTGCACATCTGTCACGGTCAGAGAGCGCATCTGTACACCAGATGTGGAGCTTCTGTCCGTATCGCTACGCCCCTTTTATCTGCCTCGCGAGTTCTCCAACTTTTTATAACGATTGTGTACATTCACCCAAGGGCAGATGCTGACTCTGCCTCCAGCACCGTCTTTGATGTGGTACAGCAGTTGCAGTCGATTTCCCCAGAGGCTCCAAATTTTATCCTTGGGGATTTTAACCATGTTTCTTTAAAGAAGACACTTAAAAACTTTTATCAGAATGTCTCCTGCCCAACCAGGCGAAAAAAGACATTGGACCTGTGCTATGGATCCATTGAGAGGGCCTATAAATCACTTCCCCTTCCTCCTTTAGGATCCTCAGATCACAACTGTGTACATTTGCTGCCCACATATAAAACTGCTCTCAGAAGAGACAAGGCAAAGACCAGAGACATAAACGTGTGGACAGAGGATTCAGTGCACTGCCTCCAGGAATGCTTTAACTGTACGGACTGGGAGGTGTTCACGCTGGCCTGCAGAGAAGATTTGGACTCTTTAGTGGACGTGACATGCTCATACATGGCTTTCTGTAGAGACATGATCGTTCCATGTAAACATGTCAAAATATATCCCAACAACAAGCCATGGGTTACAAAATCAGTTAAATCCTGCTTACAGAGGAAAGCACTTGCCTCTAAACGGGGTTGTTTCTGAGCTGCAGGTTGCCACAAAAGAGCTGAAGGCCGAGATTTTAAGAGCAAAACACAATTATAAATCAGAATTGGAAAGCAAGATGGCAACAAAGAAGCTTGGTTCAGCCTGGGCCAATATGAAAACTAATGCAGGCCTTCAGAGCACAGAGCGCAGTAATCATGTGTTTTTAGATGGTTTTAGTTTGGACACAGAGCTGGCTAATGCTCTTAATTGTTTTTATGGTCGTTTTGACTCCTTTGATTTTAGCACAGAAACCCAAGGTTTGAAACAGAAACTCAAAAGACAATCAGCACTTTAATTTTGAGGTGCAGGATGTTAAAAGGGCGTTCTGTGCTGTAAAAGTGAACAAAAGTCAGGGCCCTGATAATATATGTGGGCGCTTGGTAAAGTCCTGTGCACATGAGCTGAGTCCTGTATTTCATTACATTTTCAATAAGTCCTTACAGACACAACATGTGCCTAAGATCTGGAAAGATGCTGTGGTTGCCCCCGTTCCAAAATCCAGCTGTCCTAAAACGGTAAATGATTTTAGACCAGTTGCTTTGACTTCAATTTTAATGAAAATTTTTGAAAAACTGGTCAGATTTAAGGTCCTAAAGCAGACTGAGCATGCACTGGATCCTATGCAGTTTGCCTATAGGCCTCACAGAGGAGTAGAGGATGCCACTGTCACTCTATTTAACATGCTTTTTAAACATCTGGATTTTAATGGGACACACGCCAGGCTTTTATTTGTGGACTTTTCTTCCGCCTTTATTACAATCCAACCTCATATTTTAGTTGAAAGGCTCCTGCAACAATTTGATTTGAGTAATAATCTGGTGGGTTGGATTCTGGATTTTTTAATCAACAGGACACAGAGAATAAGGGTCAATGGTACATTGTCTGACCAAAAGTGTTCTTCTACTGGCTCTCCTCAGGGGTGTGTGTTGTCACCACTACTCTTCATCCTGTACACAAACATGTGTTGGAGCAGACATGACAACAGACACATTATAAAGTATGCTGATGATTCAGTTATTGTCAGTCTCCTCCAGGATGGTGAGAGTGGCCAGGGCCCAGTAGTTGATGATTTTGTTCACTGGTGTGAGGATTCCTACCTGCAGCTGAATACGACAAAAACTAAAGACATGATTATTGACTTTAGGCGGAAAACTCCCATGCACGAAGTCACTGTACTAAAAGGCCAGACCACTGAATGTGTACAATCCTACAAATATCTTGGGACGATGATTGATAGTAATTTAAACTTTGAAAAAAACTGTGAAAGGGTGTGCAAAAAGGGTCAGCGACATTTGCATTGTTTAAGGAAACTTGCACGTTTCCAAACTGACCGAACCATAATGACAATGTTTTATCGGGCTTTTATTGAATCTGTTTTATCCTTTTCTTTAGTGTCATGGTTTGGTCAGATAAAACTGAAACAGAGGAAATCCTTGGATCAGGTAGTTAGATGGTCCAGTCGTGTGCTTGGTGAGTCACAGCTGAGCCTGACATCCCTGTACACCAGACAGGTACAGAGGATTGCTACCTCCATTTTAAATGATGACTCCCACCCTTTGCACTGCCACTTTCAGCTTCTTCCCTCCAGACGGAGGTTTGTTGTCCCAAAAAGTAAAACCCAGCGCTACAAAAGCAGCTTTGTTCCTGCTGCTGTTAAAGAATTGAACAAGATGTAACAATATATTGCACATAATTTAGTTACCTATTTATTAATTTTATTTTATATTTACTTATTTTTGTAGTTTTTTTTTTATTTGGGTTCTAAATCTTTTATTGGGTTTTAGACTTTTGAGTTTTAACCTCTTTTTTGACTAGTCTTTAACTTTTTAATATGACCCTTCTCTCTTCTCTCTTTGTTTTTTCTCTTATCTCTTTGTCCTATGTCCTGATTGGTGGAGCCTTGAGTACTTTTATCATGTTTATAGTCAGCTACATGTGTGCCTGTGCTTGTGTTCATGTTGAACGTAACTGTGGTTTGTAAATATGGATGTCACCTGACTGCAAAACAAATCTACCTACGGGTACAAATAAAGTAACCTGAACCTGAACCTTACGAGAAATAACTACAGAAAACTACAAAATAACTAGACTTTCATACAGTACAACTGCAATGAGTTAAGACAAAGGAACAACATAACATTTAATAAAACATGGCAAATTTAGTTCAGTACACAGTAGGGATGGGCATTCGGTGAAATTTTCTTCGTCGATCGTCGGGAGAATTAATGATTAATAATCGATTAATCATTAACATTTTTATATTAAAAAACAATCACATTTAGGCCTATGATGCCTATAAAGTGATCCCTCGCTACTTCGCGCTTCACCTTTCTCTGTTCGCTGTTCTCGTGTTGGCTCGGCTCGGGAATCTCGCAAGCTGATTGGCCGAGACGTTTCACCCCGCAAGCTGATTGGCTGAGACGTTTTACCCAGCTTGTCTCCCTGCCGAGCGTCCACCCAGTGAAGGAAGACCGCATTCATTGCTCTTTATCGCTCGTGTTGCTTAGTCTCGCCGCGTGGAACTTTTTGCTGTTCTCTTGTGCCATTTTGTGCGAAATAGTCTTCCCGTCGAGCCACTACGCCGCCTCCTGCAGCTTCTCCAGCTCTATCGGAAGCTGCCCTCGACGATCCTGCGCCTCTAGCACCTGACGATGAGGCGTCACCTGAGGAGCAGTAAAGCTCTCATTAACCTGTGCAGTAAATCATCTTCATCTTGAGTTACGTATCTTGTTATAAGAATAAAAGAGTTCTAAAAACATATTTATGTACACTTTATTTACATCTACGTATGTATGTACACTTACACACACACACACGTATCATATGAGAGAGAGAGTGAGAGAATGAACGTACGTATTATTTATGGGTGACGCGATAAGTGAGGGATCACTGTACTCTTATGTATTGAGAATAATAATAAAAAAAATACAGAGTGTTTTTCTTCGAGGATGAATTTATTAACAAGACAAGTTTGCAGTAAAATGTGAACACATGCGCATTGCGCAAACGAGGGAGGCTTCAAGTTGCGAGCCAGACAATAACGGGAGACACGATACAGGATACATAACGGAACATATATTTCTTTCTTTTACTTTTTTCTTTTCCTTTATTTAAAAACAAGGATATCAAAATAAGAAAGCTAGCTACACAACAATTTGCCTTTACGTAGGCTATCCCATTATATCACGGCGTCAGAATTATAGGTCTGCTTTTTGTTAAAAAAAAAAAAAGCGCTTGTTCAGTGTTTGGCAGTAAAACGTGAACTCATGTCAATGACACTGACAACATAACGGAACAGCCGTTTTTTTTTACCCTAAATAAAAATAATAATCTCGAAAAGCCTGTAACAAGGCAACAAGGCCTTTGTATATCCAATTATCAGGATAGCATCACGACGCCAGTATTATTACAGAGACGGCTACCCATTTTTGTTTAAAAAGATGAGCATATTCACATGCTCTGGCGTCAGACGTGACCGAATTCTGGTCACCGTCAATCCTGCCGCTGAAAAAACTCGTTCGGATGGGACAGACGTGGCCGGGATGCACAAGTACCTATTAGCTAATTTGGTGATTGACCTATGGAAGCTCGCATGTATCAACTGAGGCACACCAGGGTACAGCGATGGTGTAATGTTGCCCCCTGGTGCCCAAATTTTGCCAGTGGCACAGTTAAATGCATTGCATTGTTTGAGGACGGCCGTGCACTAGGCCTAATAACCTACATTCGGATTGTTTAAGCAAAAAAATTGGTTTGTCGACGAAAATGAACTTCCTCGGTGAAATTCTTAATGATCAATTATCGGTTAATCGGTTAATTATGCCCATCCCTAGTACACAGGCATGGACTGTCCGCCATTTTTGCCAGCACAATGGCTTTTTTTTTTAAGTTAACTGCAGCCTGACTATATAAGAGATGCACTGCAACAACAAATTAATATTATGCAACTCCATATTATTATATAAAAGTTTGTCGTCATCAGCCTCCGTCGGTCTATGATGACCATGGAAGAGAATCCTAAACATCTACTCTGCTGGAACAGCACCACCTGTGGCTGAACAGGTCGATGCGCACCGGTGTGCTACCTTCCAGCGTTGGGCGTTGGTAGGATTCAAGCCTGGGCAGGAAGCTATGGAGGACAAGATGTTACCCATGCAGCATGTCCCCCCTCTCCACGTCACTGATGAATCCAAAGGAACAGCAGGGCTGCTATAGTTTGGCACCAGCGCCGTCGCAGGAGCTGCCAGAACGATGTTGAGCACAACAGAGAACTGCCTTAGGGGCTCCGACTCCGGATTTTTCCTCAGGGTTGACTCCCGAAGCCTTTCCCGTGACCGGGTGTGCCGCAAGGCAGCGGAGGTTTGAAATCAGGGTTTACCTTCCCTTAGATGGGCTACCTTCCCAGGTTGATGAGCCACCATCTACCCGAAGCATCTGGTTTTAAGGCGCCAGAGATCCGCCCTCGCCCCTTCTCCTATTAGTAAAAGCAGTTCCGCCGGGCTTAGAGACTAAACCACATGGGCAGACTAGGAGTTGGACTTAGTTGTCAGAGGCTTTTCGAGACGCACGCCTTAAGGAGCATTTTGTGAGCACTGGGAGCTTAACCTCAGTGCCGCTCCTGGCTATGACAACCTTGGAACAAAAAGTTGCACTGCAAATATAGCACTAACAGCTTACCTTCCATCAGAAATAGACTGTAGACAGATAACACTGCAAAATTGCTGCACATTTTTGGATCAGCCATTTGTAATGGGATTGTATAATAAAATATTTGTCATAAGGTACAGGAATTATTTATTTTATTTAATAGTGGGTGTGAAAGGGGACGGAGTTAAACCGTCACTTCTACACCCGCTAAATTAAATAAAAGCACTCGTAAAAGGGGCACCAGTCCTAACAGACAATTATATTAACTTTAATTTTAATTAATTTTGTACCTTCAATTACTTAATGGATCAGTCTCAAAGTTTCAGTGAGTTCTTTTCCTGCCATGATTAGGAAACATATATATGCGAAAGGAAAACACTTCAACTTCTCTCATTCACCCTTTTATTAAACTCATTCAGGTTACATGGCATGGCGTTCAAATGATGGATAAACAGATTCAAATGTACGGTATCACATCAACTGTTATTGGATTCCTGAACATAAAATCCAGCGTTACACCTTTGTAGAACCAAGGAGGAACCAGACTTATGTTTCAACGGTAAATGAAGCTGAAAGGTCCAACAAAACAACGCAATTTTATGGGGAAAATGCATCAGCTAATTATCTAAAAATGACTTCTGAATTAATCTACAAAAATTAAGGGCAGTTACGTAAAAATGACTAAGAGTTTTCCTTCAGTTTACAGCTTTACCCTGTGGCTGAGACTAATTGAGCCCTGAAACAAGGGCTATATTTAATTGTAATTTAATTGTTAGGACATCACGTTTTGAACCCAGCGGATAGGAGAAGTAGGAGTTTCACTTACGAAAAACAGCTGTGGGTCCACGTTTCAGCGGGTCGATACCGGTCGAGTTGGGAGTTAGGACGTCGGAGGAAGCGGCTGCTGTTACTTCCTCACAGCCATGAAGTGATAACTCGGCTGGGGGCCCTTCAAGTTAGACAGTGGCAGCCGTGGATGGTTTGTCTCAAGGCGGCGTGAAAATCCTTGGAACAAGTCCAGCCGAATCGGTGAAGTCTCTAGGAGCGGGATAGACCAAAAAAACTGAAGGAAAATCTTCTCAGTCAGGCGGGTATGAGGCTGGAAAGAGAGTCCAAAAACAGTCTCTGTTCACTTTAAATTAGGAAAATTAAAGGTCCACTTTAACGGCGTGAAAAGTCATTAAAAAAAATGAGAAAAACATTTACTAGGATAAGAATGGCTTCTGAGGTGAAAGAAAAAGTTTGAGAATTTGATTCTCGGAGGAAGCGAGCTCTAAAGAAAAGGTGATTTCTCCTCAGTAACCAGAAAAACTAATGCAGGATTTGACAAACTTCACAAAGAACAGTTTAGATAGAATAAAACTACACAGGACCTTGAAATGGTGGAATAAAATCTTCCCAGACTTATCTAATCTCATTCTATCTCTTTCTTGTCTGCTCTTTCTTCTCTTACATCTGTGTGTTTCTTTTTCTTTCTGCTCGTCTTGTTCTAATTCTACATCTGTGTGTTTTTTTCCCAAATCTCAATCTCTCTCAATCTTCTTCAATCTAACTTCAGAGCAGCTTCAACTACTTTTTAAAATGACCCCGCCTAGTCATAAACTGGTGATGTCGATTGCAAGACTGACCAATCGACTTTATCAAAAGCAGTTTGAAATGGCTGCCATCCAATGTGAGAACATTTCTTTGTTTGAGAGCAGCCAATCAAACGAAGACACCATCCCATGAAATTGCAGAGAAAAATCAACACTCAGTCAGTTCTTATGAAATTAGGTGCTCAATATAAAATCCAACTAAATTAAATGACTTGGCTAATATTTGGTGATCATGCATTTATACCATTACTCTAATATTACATTTGTTTGAATAACACTCCTGAACATAACATTTCTTATACATAATTATAATACATGCATTCATATTTAGATCAAAGCTTAATGTAGTACAGCAAACCATGGTTGGTGATAAAAGGGATGATTTTCAGTGTCCTTAGGATCCAGCGGACAAGAGGATAGGCTGAAAGAAACTTAATGTTTAGAACAAATTAAAAGTCATCCTACGTACTGAAACACATTTTGTAGGTATCCGCTAGGAGGTACTGTTGAGCTGTAGATGATTTCTTTTAGGTCCATGGGATCTGGAAGGGATAATCTGGAAAACATCGGGGGTTATAAAGTCTATATAAGTCTGATTAAGCCGTTTATGACCCTTTTAAGAGTATTGGTTTCCTGTAAAGGAGGATGTTATCCAAATGCAGTGTTCACGTTGGAGGTCTGGTCTCCCGAGTTTTATGTTCCTTTGAGCCTTTAAAAGCAAATTCTGATCCTTACAATCTCTGCAAGAGGCAACTATTTACATTGGGGTCCTGGGAAAACAAACATCTTTGGTCAGGCCTAGATGAGGCCTGGATGAGTCGATATGAAAGCCAGTGATATTCCTGTAAAATGCAGAAAAGTGGTATTCTTGTAGAAAGAATAAAGTGAAATTCCTGTAAAATGGAGAGAAGGGATCTTCTGTCTTGGTTTGAGGAGACGATGATGCTACACATTCATGGTGCAGCGTCCAGCCCTTTTCCTGTTATACGTATGCACATCACTTACCTTCTGTCAGCTGTTTCTGTCAGCAACATCATATGCTGAAATGATGAGTGGAAGTGTATTTCCTGTTACTACACGTGCGTGCGCATGCCGCGCATGCGTAGTAACCCAGGATATGGTATTCTGATGAAGTATGGTAAAATGGCAGAACACCAGGTCTCAATGCAGGGAAATAAAGATATAAAAGAGGAATGCACAGAGACCCGAGATTCTCTTTTGCTGTAAGTTATGCTGGAGGAAGAATAAAGTTCTGTGCCATCCAGCTCGTTGCCTCGCTTGCCTTCTTTCTCCACAATGTACTCATAAATAGAAGATGTAATATAAGTGCAATAAAAGGAAAATTATAAATGAAAGCTGAAGCATTAAATGAACATAAGGGAGACGCACCATGGACACTTAGCAATTATGCTATAGAGTGAAGTACATGTCGGTAGTGCACCTGTAAGCTGGTTGCCAACCGCCAATCAAATCTAAAAGAGGAAGAAGAAATGAACATAACTGTATGAATATTCATGATGTGGTGTAGTAAAAGCGCCACAGATGGTATTGAGCATATATGTGCGTGAAACACTTGTTCTTACCTAAAGTCGCACAAACCTTATCAGGTGTGTTCAGTGAACAGCTGCAGCTGCATCTGTTTAAAACTGTTCAGCACAATGTGCTAATGTTAATTTTATTAAAACCCACCCAAATGATAAATGATAAGGTTAGGGATTGCGGTGATTATGGTTACTAGACTTTGATATTAACTCAGAAAAGTCTTCTTCTTTTAGATTTGATTGGCAGTTGGCAACCAGCTTACAGGTGCATTATCGCCACTGACTTGATTATCATCACTCTATATCTGTGTATAAGGAGTTCTTATAAGGAGTTCTGAACAATCGTCTTCTTCTTCTTCTTCTTCTTCTTTTAGACTTGACTGGAGGCTGGCAACCAGCCCACAGGTGCACCACCGCCACATACTTCACTCTATATCATCACTCTATCTGGTCAGGAGCTGTAGTCTGTATCTGCGTCTCATCTCATTGTTCTTCTTTTAGATATGATTGGCGATTGATCCACTACCCCATGATGTCTGTGAACTTAAAGATCCCACACTTAACAAGTCCTCAACTGCTTCCCAATGTAGCTCCTTAATGCCAAGATATTTTTCTGCTGCTTTCACAATGATTTTGATTTTTCCTGTTTTCTTGGAAGTCTGCGCAGTGCAGTTTATCACATCTACCACAAATAAGACAAAATTATTTTCCTTCATAACCAGAGTATCTTCCTTATTTCTGCTGCATACATTGCAAGTCTGCACACTTTCCTGTTCGACTCCACTCCCACTAGACTTTTACCTTCTGAATCTCTGCTGCTCTTTTGCTGGCTTCACAACTTCAATATACAGAGCTATGTTCACCACTGCAGTTACAGCACTTTAATTTGGCTCCTCTTTCACACTTGCCATATTCATGTTCACTGGAGCATCTGGCACATCGTTATCTACCTTTGCAAATCACTGCTACATGACCAAACTTTTGACATGTGAAACATCTGAGTGGAGGAGGAACGTAAAGTCTGACTTCATAGCTCATATAGCCAATATACAATGTACCCTTTACTTGGCAGTCTTGTTTCATCAAATCTTGTTTCGGGCTCAAATTCTTCCTATTTCTATTTACTATCTGGCTTGCTAATCTTTCTGATCCGGCGACATCTTATACATCGGACGGACACACGGATTGCCCAAATGTCTCCTGAGCCGGCAGACGGAGCCACTGCTTTTAGCAGGATACGTTACAGCAGAGACCAGCTGTTAGCACTTAACTGGACCAAGATGCTAGCTCAAGACTTCGACATACCGGGTGAAATAAGACAGAAATGACGTGGATGCCATGCTGGAGCAAGACGGTGGGTGAGAAATATAAGGTACAGACCTGTCCTTCCATCCGTTATTATGGGGAATGTACGATTGCTCCTCAATAAGACAGATGAGCTAGCGGCTATGACCCGCTATAAGAGCGTCTTCAGAGAGATTAGCTTGATGTTGTTTACTGAGACTTGGCTAACAGAACTAGCAACAGATGCTAACATCGAACTGGAGGGTTTTCATGCAATACGGGCAGACTGGACACCAGACAGTGGGAAGGCAAGGGGCGGAGGAGTGATAATGTATGTCAATAACAGCTGGTGAAGACCGGGACATATCACAGTTAAACAACATCACTGCAGCAAAGACATTGAGTTGCTAGCTGTTAGCATGCGGCCCACCTATCTCCCGAGGGAATACTCACATGTGATCTGCATTGTTATTTATGCAAATCCGACAGCGAACGCGGGGACAGCACGTGACGCCATCCACTCAGTAACTGGCAGGCTGCTGACAGAACACCCAGATGCTCTTCTCCTCTTCTCAGGTGATTTCAACCATATTTCACTGTCCCCCATTCTGCCCACGTTCACCCAGTACGTTACATGCCACACTAGAGACAATAAAACCCTAGACTTATTCTATGCTAACACTAAGGAGGCGTACACCTCATCACCACTCCCCCCACTCGGGAGATCGGATCACAACTTGGTTCATCTCCTGCCGGTGTACAAACCCCTAGTACACAGACAACCTCCGGTCATATGCACGGTGAAGATATGGTCTGAGGAGGCAATGGACGCTTTAAAGGACTGTCTTGAAACCACTGCCTGGGAGCAGCTCTGTGATCCACATCCAACTTCATTTTTAAGAGGCTCCTCTGTCCTCCACTCGTTACCTGTATTAATGGCACCTGTTTGAACTCTTTATCAGTATAAAAGACACCTGTCCACAACCTCAAACAGTCAGACTCCAAACTCCACTATGGCCAAGACCAAAGAGCTGTCAAAGGACACCAGAACAAAATTGTAGACCTGCACCAGGCTGGGAAGACTGAATCTGCAATAGGTAAGCAGCTTGGTGTGAAGAAATTAACTGTGGGAGCAATTATTAGAAAATGGAAGACATACAAGACCACTGATAATCTCCCTCGATCTGGGGCTCCACGCAAGATCTCACCTCGTGGGGTCAAAATGATCACGAGAACGGTGAGCAAAAATCCCAAAACCACACGGGGGGACCTAGTGAATGACCTGCAGAGAGCTTGGACCAAAGTAACAAAGGCTACCATTAGTAACACACTACGCCACCAGGGACTCAAATCCTGCAGTGCCAGACGTGTCCCTCTGCTTAAGCCAGAACATCTCCAGGCCCGTCTGAAGTTTGCTAGAGAACATCTGGATGATCCAGAAGAGAATTGGGAGAATGTCATATGGTCAGATGAAACCAAAATAGAACTTTATTGTAAAAACTCAACTTGTCGTGTTTGGAGGAGAAAGAACACCATACCTACTGTGAAGCATGGGGGTGGAAACATCATGCTTTGGGGCTGTTTTTCTGCAAAGGGACCAGGACGACTGATTTGTGTAAAGGAAAGAATGAATGGGGCCATGTATCGTGAGATTTTGAGTGAAAACCTCCTTCCATCAGCAAGGGCATTGAAGATGAAACGTGGCTGGGTCTTTCAGCATGACAATGATCCCAAACACACTGCCCGGGCAACGGAGGAGTGGCTTCGTAAGAAGCATTTCAAGGTCCTGGAGTGGCCTAGCCAGTCTCCAGATCTCAACCCCATAGAAAGTCTTTGGAGGGAGTTGAAAGTCCGTGTTGCTCAGCGACAGCCCCAAAACATCACTGCTCTAGAAGAGATCTGCATGGAGGAATGGGCCAAAATACCAGCAACAGTGTGTGAAAACCTTGTGAAGACTTACAGAAAACGTTTGACCTCTTGTCATTGCCAACAAAGGGTATATAACAAAGTACTGAGATGAACTTTTGTTATTGACCAAATACTTATTTTACCGAGGAATTTACCAATTAATTCATTAAAAATCCTTCAGTGTGATTTTCTAGATTTTTTTTCCTCATTTTGTCTCTCATAGTTGAGGTATACCTATGATGAAAATTGGAGACCTCTCATCTTTTAAGTGGGAGAACTTGCACAATTGGTGGCTGACTAAATACTTTTTTGCCCCACTGTAAGTTCTTCATTATTTCATCAGTTGAGACAGCCGTTGAAATGCCTGATATCACTCGTCTCATTGCCTTATTTCCTTCCAGTACTGAACACTGCACATTTTTCCCTCCATCTGAGTGACTCTGATTGCTTTTCCTTGTTGAACACTATCTTTACATGTAACCAGCAGCAAACCACTACGAAGAACCCTTGCATTTAAAACTTCTCCAAGTAACCCATTAATTACCTCCGCCAAGGAGGTTATGTGATCATCGGCGCTGGTTTGTCTGTCTGGTTGTTTGTCTGTTTGTCTGTATTAGATTTTGGTGGTGATCCGGATCACCGTCCACAAGAAAACCGCCATTACGCAAAATGCCATTTTCGTGAATAACTACTAAACCACTAATCCTATCATTGTCAATCCAATTGCTTGTCATATGTTTTCATGGTCAAGGAATCTGAAAACGTACACACAAACACTGTATGGGGGGAACTGTGGC
This sequence comes from Pholidichthys leucotaenia, assembly GCA_020510985.1. Lineage (NCBI taxonomy): Eukaryota > Metazoa > Chordata > Actinopteri > Cichliformes > Pholidichthyidae > Pholidichthys > Pholidichthys leucotaenia. The sequence goes on along the minus strand of CM035849.1, from coordinate 67,258,377 downwards.
GCTAAACCGCCATTACGGAAAATGCCATTTTCGTCAATAACTACTGAACCACTAATCCTATCATTGTGAATCCAATTGCTAGTCATATGTTTTCATGGTCAAGGAATCTGAAAACGTACACACAAACACTGTATGGGGGAACTGTGGCGCTAAACCACCATTACAGAAAATGCCATTTTCGTCAATAACTACTGAACCACTAATCCTATCATTGTGAATCCAATTGCTAGTTATATGTTTTCATGGTCAAGGAATCTGAAAACGTACACACAAACACTGTATGGGGGGAACTGTGGCGCTAAACCGCCATTACGGAAAATTCAATTCAATTCAATTCAACTTTATTTATATAGCGCCATTTCACAACAACAGTCATCTCATAGCACTATCAACTGTAGGGGGAACCCCCACAGTTGCAGAAAGACCCCAGCAATCAGGCGATCCCCTGTGAGCAAGCACTTGGCGACAGTGGAGAGGAAAAACTCCCTTTTAACAGGAAGAAACCTCCAGCAGAACCAGGCTCAGGGAGGGGCAGTCATCTGCTGTGACTGGCTGGGGGGTGAGGGGATAGAGAAGATGAAAAGAACAGACATGTAGAGAGCAAACAGCACGATGGGGACTCAATCTATGGGAGAGAACAAACAAATGTTAATGACCAGCAAAAAAAATATTTCATTGAGAGTGAGGAAAGGAGTGAGGCCCAATGCATTACTGGAGGTCCCCCGGCTGACTAAACCTATTAGCAGCATAACTAAGGGAGGGTTCAGAAACATATGATCCCTCCCTAGTTGTAGGCTATATCAAAAAGGTAGGTTTTAGCCCTATTCTTAAAAATAGAGATCTAGTCTGACTCCCGAATCCAGATTGGCAGCTGGTTCCACAGGACAGGAGCTTGATAACTGAAGGCTCTGCCTCCCATTGTACTTTTGGAGATTCTAGGTATTACAAGTAATCCTGCATTTTGGGAGCGTAGTGCTCTGTTAGGATAATACGGTAGTATCAGATCTTTTAAATCAAATCAAATCAAATCAAATCAAATCAAACTTTATTGTCATATTGCTGCACATACAACTGTAGTGCAGGCAAGATGAAATTGCGTTTCTCTCGGCATCCATATAAGAAGCAGCATGATTAAGACACACTCCCACATAGCTCCACCCCCCACCCCCACCCCCACCCACCCCATCCATTCACACATCCCTGAGACATACTTGGGGAAAAAGAATAACTAACTATAATAAACAAAATGTCCGTAGGTGCAGTAGTGTGTATGAGAGATTCCGGGTCAGCTGTTCAACATCCTGACAGCTTGTGGGAGGAAGCTGTTGATCAGTCTGGTGGTTCTGCCTCTGATGCTCCGGAATCGTTTACCAGATGGAAGAAGTTCAAAGTGTTTATGCAGAGGGTGAGAACGGTCCTTGACAATGTTCAGTGCCCTGCTCCTACAATGGTTCTGAAAAAGTTCTTGGACAGAGGGGAGGGAGACTCCAATTACCCTCTCCGCCCCCTTGACTATCCTCTGCAGGGCTTTTTTGTCTGACATACTGCAGCTGGAGTACCATGTAGCAATGCAGTATGTCAGAACACTCTCCACCACACCTCTATAGAAGGTCCTGAGGATGCAGATGGGGAGAGAGGCCTGTTTGAGTTTCCTCAAGAAGTGTAGTCTCTGCTGAGCCCGCTTCCTGATCTCCAAGGAAAATAATAAATATAAAGGAGCCTGATTGTTTAGAGCTTTGTAAGTAAGAAGAAGGGTTTTAAACTTAATTCTAAACTCTATGGGAAGCCTATGAAGGGAGGCCAGAACCGGAGAGATATGATCTCTCTTTCTAGTACCTGTTAAAACTCTTGCTGCAGCATTTTGGATCAGCTGAAGACTTTTTAAAGATGTTTTAGGACAGCCTGATAATAAAGAATTACAATAATCTAATCTCGAGCTAACAAAAGTGTGGATCAGTTTCTCAGCATCACTCTGAGACAAGATGCTCCTAATCTTGGCAATATTTCGCAAATTATAGAAGGCAGTCTTAGAAACAAATTTAATATGTGAATTGAAGGACAGATCTTGATCAAAAATAATTCCAAGGTTCCTCACAGAGCTATTAAGAGAAAGAGTAACCGCATCCAAACTGAAAGTTTGATTTGGAAAGGAATTTCTAAGGTTTTTTTGACCAACAAGAATGACTTCAGTCTTATCAGAATTTAATAGCAGGAAATTACAAGTCATCCAAGCTTTGATTTCCTTAAGACAGGCTTCTAACTTGGCTAATTGATTACTATCATCTGGCTTCATTGACAGGTATAATTGTGTGTCATCTGCATAACAATGAAACTGTATACAGTGTTTTCTAATAATGTTGCCTAACGGAAGCATATATAAACTAAAAAGAGTAGGGCCAAGCACAAAATGCCATTTTCATCAATAACTACTGAACCACTAATCCTATCATTGTGAATCCAATTGCTAGTCATATGTTTTCATGGTCAAGGAATCTGAAAACGTACACACAAACACTGTATGGGGAGAACTGTGGCGCTAAACCACCATTACGGAAAATGCCATTTTCGTCAATAACTACTGGACCACTAATCCTATCATTGTGAATACAATTGCTAGTCATATGTTTTCATGGTCAAGGAATCTGAAAACGTACACACAAACACTGCATGGGGGGAACTGTGGCACTAAACCGCCATTATGGAAAATGCCATTTTCGTCAATAACTACTGAACCACTAATCCTATCATTGTGAATCCAATTGCTAGTCATATGTTTTCATGGTCAAGGAATCTGAAAACGTACACACAAACACTGTATGGGGGGAACTGTGGCGCTTGGCGGAGGTCTGCGCTCTCCGAGTGCTTTTCTAGTTGCATTTGTGAGCTTAATTGGGTTCCACTCATGAAATGATGCCCCTTCCTGAGTAAGTTTAATGATTACTTTACACTCCTGTTCATTCCGGGATCGTTCATCCTCTGATTCCTTAGCACTTGATAACGGTCTTGACTGAGTTTCTTGACGTCTAGGTTTGCTTCTTTTAGACTCCACCGTGCTCCAAACTTCCTCTTCCCCGCTTCCCATCTCCATTCCTCCTAGTTGAATTATATCTACTTCTTCCAGATTTTCAGGAGCTGTCCTCTTCCGCATAGGCTCAGTGATGCACGGGTATGCATGGGCATGCACGAGCATGCACAGGTATGCACTAGTCTATCTATATAATAATCTATACAAGAAATCTCTGTCTGTCTATCTGTCTGTGTGTCACGATCATTGGACTGTTTGTGTGTGTGTCACGATCATAGGACTTGCTATGACATCATCAAATATCAAAGGCAGGTTTCACCATGGTTACTGTTGCCAGACAGACACATCATCAAAGATCAAAGGCAGGCATCACTGAACGAGTGATGACATCAAAGATCAAAGGCAGGCATCAGCATGGTTACTGTTGCATGGTAACAGTAACTTTCTACGGGCATGCAGAAATGCTTCCTTACACCTGCTTTCTACTGGCATGCAGAAATACTTGCGTATACTTGGTTTCTAAAGGCATGCATGGGTATGCACTAGTCATATTATAATGCAAGGAATCTGTCTGTCTGTCTGTCTGTGTGCAACGTGTGTGCGTGTGTGTGTGTGCTCTCTGCGCGTATCTCCCAAACCGTTTGTCGGACTGGCCTCAGATTTTATACGTACCTTGCTGAGGTTACAAGGGTGTGCATCCCCGAATTTCAGCCTCCCCGGATATTTGGAAGTTTAGGAGGGGAAATCTTTATTGAATGTCCATAGGAGAGCTATGGAGTTAGCTCAGGAAGTAGGCAGGCATGTTTACTGTGATGTCATAGATCAAAGGCAGGCATCACCATGGTTGCTGTTGCCAGGCAGACACTTCATCAAAGATCAAAGGCAGGCATCACTGAACAAGTGATGACGTCAAAGATCAAAGGCAGGTTTCACCATGGTTACTGTTGCCATGGTAACAGTAACTTTCTATGGACATGCAGAAATACTTGCTTTCTCTTGGTTTCTACGGGCATGCACGGGTATGCACTAGACATAATATAATTAAAAAAAATCTGTGTGTGTGTGTGTGTTCCACGCATATCTCCCGAACAGTTCGTTGGACTGGCCTCAGATTTTATACGTGCTTTGCAGAGGTTACAAGGGTGTGCATCCCCAAATTTCAGCCCCCCCCCCCCCCAGATATGCGCAAGTTTAGGAGGGGAAATCTTTAACGGACATCCTTAGGGATGCTATGGAGTTAGCTAAGGGAGTTACTATGTTTCATCATAGATGTCATAGAGGGATCCAGGCATCTCCATGCATACTGCTGCCAGAGAGACATCAAAGGCAGGCATCACCATGGTTACTATTGCCAGGCAGACACGTCATCAAAGATCGAAGGGTGGCATCACTGACTGAGTGGTAACGTCAAAGATCAAAGGCAGGTATCACCATGGTTATTGTTGCCATGGTAACAGTAACTTTCTACAGGCTTGCAGAAATGCTTGCTCACACTTGCTTTCTAAGGACATGCAGAAATATTTGCTTATTCTTGGTTCTTGGACGGATGTGCCGTCATATAGACATCATATCTTTATGACAGCATCGCAAGTCCTATGATGCCTGAGATCATAGGACCATCATAGGACATCAGGTAAACATCATCTATGATGTCCTATAAACGTGACAGACACACACAGACACACAGAGATTTCTTGAATTTATAGAGTGATGTGTTTTAGCGAGTCCTGCGATATGACGGCATCGCAAGTCCTATGTTGCCTGATATCATCGGATCATCATAGGACATCATGCAGACATCATAGGGTGTTGTATGATGTGCTATGTCTATATGATGTCATATAGACATCATATCTTTTAGGGTCATCGTAGGACATCATGCATCATAGGACATCATGCAGACATCATAGGCCGCCCTATGATGTGCTCTGTGTATGTGCCGTCATATACTGTAGATATATCTTTATGACGGCATTGCAAGTCCTATGATGCCTGAGATTATAGGATCATCACAGGACATCAGGCAGACATCATAGGCCATCCTATGATGTCCTATAAACCTGACACACACACAGACACACAGAGATTTCTTGAATTTATAGAGTAATAATAAGAAATCTCTGTCTGTGTGTGTGTCTGTGTGTGTGTCACGATCATAGGACTTTGTGTCGCCATGGTTACCGTGTCAAAGATCAAAGGCAGGCATGCAGCAGGGGTTATACGGGCATGCACGGGTACCATGTCAACATCCCCAACATCAGTCCCCATGTCAACATCAGTCTCCCTGGATATGTGGAAGTTTGGGAGGGGAAATCTTTTTTTTTCAATTCAATTCAATTCAGTTCAATTCAACTTTATTTATATAGCACCATTTCACAACAACAGTCATCTCATAGCACTTTCAACTGTAGGGGGGACCCCGACAGTTGCAGAAAGACCCAGCAATCAGGCGATCCCCTGTGAGCAAGCACTTGGCGACGTTGGAGAGGAAAAACTCCCTTTTAACAGGAAGAAACCTCCAGCAGAACCAGGCTCAGGGAGGGGCAGTCATCTGCTGCGACTGGCTGGGGGGTGAGGGGATAGAGAAGATGAAAAGAACAGACATGTAGAGAGCAAACAGCACAATGGGTACTCAATCTATGGGAGAGAACAAATAGATGTTAATGACCAGCAAAAAAAAATATTACATTGAGAGTGAAGAAAGGAGTGAGGCCCAGTGCATTATTGGAGGTCTCCCAGCTGACTAAACCTATTAGCAGCATAACTAAGGGAGGGTTCAGAAACACATGATCCCTCCCTAATTGTAGGCTATATCAAAAAGGTAGGTTTTAACCCTATTCTTAAAAACAGAGATCGAGTCTGACTCCCGAATCCAGATTGGCAGCTGGTTCCACAGGAGCGGAGCTTGATAACTGAAGGCTCTGCCTCCCATTGTACTTTTGGAGATTCTAGGTATTACAAGTAATCCTGCATTTTGGGAGCGTAGTGCTCTGTTAGGATAATACGGTAGTATCAGATCTTTTAAATAAAAAGGAGCCTGATTGTTTAGAGCTTTGTAAGTAAGAAGAAGGATTTTAAACTTAATTCTAAACTCTATGGTAAGCCAATGAAGGGAGGCCAGAACTGGAGAGATATGATCTCTCTTTCTAGTACCTGTTAAAACTCTTGCTGCAGCATTTTGGATCAGTTGTGTTATGACCCGAGCGCCGGTTCTGATCGTGCTCGGGCTAAGTTATTCTTGCTGCCGGCTTTGACAGCTGCGGGCTGTATTCTGGCCTCGCCGGGCTCTTATTGTGAAAGTGCTCGGTGGGGCTTCCGCCTGTCAACGGCCGGTCAGCTGATTGTCATTACCGTCGTTAGTGCTTCGCCCTTTTAAGCCCGGCACTGACGACGGTAAGACGCAGGAGTATTAGTCGACTTTTGTCAACGTTACGTCTGAGTGGCTTCATCCTGCCAAGCCCTGGGTCTGCGCCTCGTCATAGCTGTGAGTGCCGCAGACCTTCATGTCAGGTCTGTCATCTTAGTTATGTCACAGTTAGCTCGTAGCGGCTGGGTTAGCCCTACGAGCCCAAGTCTCGTCATGTGTGTGTTTTGCCCTAAGGGGTTCATAGTTGTGTTTTGTCACGTCAGGAAATAAATTAACATCTTAGCCAAACTCTCTGGTGAACTCTGTGGCGTCTCTTGGTGATCCGCGAGGAGCACCACATGACAGTATACTCCTGCCAGGTCGCCCAAACGGGGGCGCCACATTGAGATGCTGTTTCACCGGGAGTTTGTGCCTTTATTGGACTGTTGTTTCTTCTCGTTTGGGTGTCAACGTCTGGAGAATGCCATCTTCCAGGGGCCGCGGTCGGCGTCTGGACCAGGAGCTAGCGAGCGCGTTGGAATACGCCGATGGGGCGCTCCTCGCCGCTACATTTGACGACACCTCCAGTTGCATGCGTTGGCATCTGGGCGTCGCTGAGGAGTACCTGGACAGCCTTCCCCTCGACTACGACGATCATCCGGAGGTAAGATCGAGGTGGGAGGAACTCGCCGCTCAGCGCGAGGTTCTTCGTGGGCTGGAGGAGGAAGAGAGTGGGAAGCAGAGGAGGAGGCATTCTCGCTCCCCGTGTTGGTGTCCCGTTCCCGTCCCGGAGCAGGTCCAGGAGTATGCGCCGTCTGGGGGCCGACGAGGACGTCGGCGTAACGGCACGGGCAACCCTCAGCGGAATCCCCGGCTGGACTCGCTGCCGGCGTATCCCGTCAGCGAATCTTTGAGAGCGGCCCCACCTTGTTTTCTTAGGGGGCCCTCTGTCGCCATCCAGCGGGGAGAAGGAGGAATGACGTCCCCCACAGCAGGAACCATCTCTGCCCCCGGAGGAAGACAAGTGATCGTTTGTTTGTCACACCTTAATAATGATCTGCCTTGTCTGACTCCTGGGGGCGGAGTTCGGGGTTCGCAGCCCCCCGAGCTCCCTCCACCTGCTGTGGATAAAATTATTAAACCTACTGCCTCTGTGTTCTCCCCCGTTGAGCGGTCCGCGACGCCAGGCCAGCGTCGCCAGACGAAGAGGGCCCCTGCAGTGCTGGATAGCCTGCATCCGGCCCTGCAGTCACGTCTTGGACGGAGGAGAGGAGCGGACTGCGGCCCGGAGCCTGAGCCGATGAAGAAGCGTCCCCGGGTCTCCTCGCCGGAGCGGTCCGAGCCAGTGGGTCAAGGGTTCCCTGCCTCCACGCCATACAGGTCGTTGACATGGACGACAGCGTGGGAGGAACCTGAGGCTGCTGATGACATCGCGCCAGCTGCGGAGCCCGACGCAGCTGAGTCCAAGTCAGCTGACGAGAGTCGCCCTGAACCCGGATCGTCGGAGTCCTGGGTGGCAACGGAACCCGAGTGCAGGCAAGTGCTCCCTCTTATGTCTCTGTCCTCTTTTGTTGAGCATTTTTGCCTGCCTCTCGGGGAGACGAGTGAGGAGCAGCCGTCTGCTGCACCCGAGCACCTCTCGCTGGGTTCCGTTGCTACCGGTGATACTGATCCCGGTTTTCCTGTCCCTGAGCTTTCTTTTAGTGTCGCCGGCGGGGAGCGGGTCGGAGTCACCGAGGTGGAGGTCCCAGGTTCGGGGGTGGAGTTCGTCAGCAGAGCTGCACCGGAGGCCCAATCGGGTCCCACCGCAGGGGCGGTTTCGGCCCAATCGGGGTCCGACGTGGGTTCGTCGGAGGCCCAATCGGGGTACACCACGGGTGCGGTTCTGGCCCAATTGGGGCCCAATGTGGGTGCAGCTGGGACCCAATCTGGGTCCAGTGGTGATGCAGCGCGAGCGTGGTCCATTGGCGGAGGAGGAGCTGCAGACCCTTCTTCGCGGGGCGGATTCTTAGCTCGTCCTGCTCACCGATCCCCTCAGAGTCACCTCCCCTTTTCATCATCGCCGGGGGCCATGGGGGTCCCTGTTCGCTCGCCCCGGTTCTCCCGAGTTTTGTTCTCGTCAGGGAGGCCGCTGCGGGTTGTTGATGCCCTGGACTGGTGGCTGAGGGACACGGGTCGGCCGCCGGAGGGACTGTTTCACCGGTTCGGCGCCTCGGTTCGGCCACCCGACCTGCTATGTGTGCCATGGGGCTACCTAGTTCGACCACCGGAGAAGCGGACGTGCGGGACTTTGGACTCTGGTGAGCCGTTTGGTCCGCCTCCGTTGACCATCGGTCGACATAAACTGTCGGGGGGTGGTAGTGGTCCCTGGGTGTGTCTCAGTATTTGTGCTTTTTTTTTTCTTCCTCGTCCTGGTTATGTTGTATCTAGTGCTCATGCCTTTGTTTTGAAAGCCACAGTCAAGTCATAGTCATGTTATGTCAAAGCAATTTTTGATTGTCTCTTGTGTTTTTGAAAGCCTCAGTCTGGCCATAGTAAAGTTATGTTAAGCAATTTTAGATTGCTTCATGTGTGTTTGCAGTAGCCCTGCTGGTTTATGTATAGTCTGGGTAGAGCGTGTAGTGCTCTGGGTTTTTTTTGTTTTTTTTGTTTCATGTATAGTTTGGTTTGAGCGAGTAATGCTCTGTTTTTGTTTCATAGTCTGGTATGAGCGGGTAATGCTCTGTTTTTTGTTTTTTCATGTTAAGTCTGGTATGAGCAGGTAATGTGTTCTTGTATCTAGTTTATCTGAACCTGTAGTTCTGGTTTTTGTTTTTCTTTGTACATTTTTTCTTGTTAGTCTTGTCATTGTCTTGTATGTTTTTTTTTGTCTTGTCATTGTCTTGTATGGTTTTTTGTCTTGTTCATGGGTTGGTTTCTCTCCCTCCGCACCTGTCCCCCAACCTTCCACCCTGGGGGGGGGGGGGCAGGGTGGTTCCTTGGGGCGTTCGGAGTCCGCCCGTGGAGGGAGGGTACTGTTATGACCCGAGCGCCAGTTCTGATCGTGCTCGGGCTAAGTTATTCTCGCTGCCGGCTTTACAGCTGCGGGCTGTATTCTGGCCTCGCCGGGCTCTTATTGTGAAAGTGCTCGGTGGGGCTTCCGCCTGTCAACAGCCGGTCAGCTGATTGTCATTACCGTCGTTAGTGCTTCGCCCTTTTAAGCCCGGCACTGACGACGGTAAGACGCAGGAGTATTAGTCGACTTTTGTCAACGTTACGTCTGAGTGGCTTCATCCTGCCAAGCCCTGGGTCTGCGCCTCGTCATACCTGTGAGTGCCGCAGACCTTCATGTCAGGTCTGTCATCTTAGTTATGTCACAGTTAGCTCGTAGCGGCTGGGTTAGCCCTACGAGCCCAAGTCTCGTCATGTGTGTGTTTTGCCATAAGGGGTTCATAGTTGTGTTTTGTCACATCAGGAAATAAATTAACATCTTAGCCAAACTCTCTGGTGAACTCTGTAGCGTCTCTTGGTGATCCGCGAGGATCACCACATGACAAGTTGAAGACTTTTTAAAGATGTTTTAGGACAACCTGATAATAAAGTATTACAATAATCTACTCTCGAGCTAACAAAAACGTGGACCAGTTTCTCAGCATCACTCTGAGACAAGATGCTCCTAATCTTGGCAATATTACGCAAATGATAGAAGGCAGTCTTAGAAACAAATTTAATATGTGAATTGAAGGACAGATCTTGATCAAAAATAATTCCAAGGTTCCTCACAGAGCTATTAAGAGAAAGAGTAACCGCATCCAAATTGAAAGTTTGATTTGGAAAGGTATTTCTAAGGTTTTTTGGACCAACAAGAATGACCTCAGTCTTATCAGAATTTAATAGCAGGAAATTACAAGTCATCCAAGCTTTGATTTCCTTAAGACAGGCTTCCAGCTTGGCTAATTGATTACTATCATCTGGCTTCAATGACAGGTATAATTGTGTATCATCTGCATAACAATGAAAATGTATAAAGTGCTTTCTAATAATGTTGCCTAACGGAAGCATATATAAACTAAAAAGAGTAGGGCCTAGCACAGATCCCTGTGGAACTCCATGACTAAGCTTTGAGTTGAAAGAAAACTCATTATTGACATGAACAAATTGGAACTTATCAGATAAATAAGATCTAAACCACTGCAAAAAAGTTCCATTAAGTACAACATAGTGTTCTAGTCTATCAAGTAGAATATTATGATCGATAGTATCAAAAGCTGCACTGAGGTCTAAAAGGACAAGTTGTGGAGATGTGAGAATGACGAGGCAGAGTTCTCTCTCAAGTCAGCTTTATTCACATCACCATCATTTCACAGCAGAAAGAAGAGAGCCACACAGGAAACTCTCGTCCTTAAATATCAGGACTCTTACAGTTCACAGGTCACATGTATCACAGACCACCTTGCATTATAAAGACAGTAACAATGCATCCTCTCCATGATATCACTTCCACTTCCAGGCGCCTTCCTGAAGCGATTGCTCAGCTAACACTAGTTAGCTTAATGCTACCTGAAGCGATTGCTAAGCTAACACTAGTTAGCTTAATGCTGGCGCCAGTCTCTAAATAACTACCTACAGCGATCGGATATACCTCCGGTGGATTACCCCTTTGATCGCTTTTATCCGGCCACTGTGAGTAAACTGACCAGCGATTCCAGCGCTTCCTTGTGATTCACTGATGTGCCCTACCTGAAGCGATTGCTAAGCTAACGCTAGTTAGCTTAATGCTGGCGCCAGCCATTCCACCTAACACCAGAATCAGAATCAGAATCAGAATCAGAATCAGGTTTATTGCCATTGTTCATGTAGTACACAAACTAGGAATTTGTCTCGGTACAATGCTGCAACATTAAACATGATAAGATAAGAGAAATAAACTATACATGTAATAAAGTGTAGGATAAGATTAAGTGATACTGGTCAACAGTTAAAATATATATTAGCCAGCAGCAGATACTGTGGAGAACTATATAGTGCAGTCGGTAATGCAGGAAGAAAACAGTGATGATTGACATGAGTCTGGTTGAGCTGCTGTACATGGTGCACGAGAGTCACTTAGTGTTCAGCAGTCTAATGGCAGAGGGGAAGAAGCTGTTCATGTGACGGGAGGTTTTAGTCTGGATGGACCGAAGTCTTCTACCAGAGGGGAGGGGGGCAAACAGTACATGACCAGGGTGTGAGGGATCGGCTATGATCCGGCCAGCACGCCTCCGGGTCCTGGAGATGTACAGATCCTGGAGAGATGGGAGCTTGCAGCCGATCACCTTCTCAGCAGTGCGCACGACGCGCTGCAGCCTTAGTCTGTCCCTGGCAGTGGCTCCTGCGTACCACACGGTTATGGAGGTGGTGAGGATGGACTCGATGATGGCTGTGTAGAACTGCACTAACATCTTGGTGGGTAGCTTGAGCTTCCTCAGCTGCCGCAGGAAGAACATCCTCTGCTGGGCTTTTTTGATGAGTGAGCTGATGGTCAGCTCCCATTTGAGGTCCCTGGTGATGGTAGTGCCTAGGAAGCGGAAGGAATCAGCAGTGGTGATGGGAGAGCCTGAGAGGGTGAGGGGGGGCAGAGGAGTAGTGACTTTCCTGAAGTCTACAATCATCTCCACTGTCTTCACCAGCCTGAATCAAAGCCCCAGCTGCGAGGCCCAGCGGAGATACTACCAGGCAGGCGGCTATTTGTTTGACGGGGCTCAGCAGAGATTTCACCCAGGCAGACGGAGGTAGGCGGCGGTGCCCAGCGGAGGACTTACCGTGACTGCAGCGGCGGTGTGCGACGAGACTACCCGAAGCGATTGCTAAGCTAACGCTAGTTAGCTTAATGCTGGCGCCAGTCATTCCACCTTACACCAGCCTGAATCGAAGCCCAGCTGCGAGGCCCAGCGGAGATACTACCAGGCAAGCGGCTATTTGTTGACGGGGCTCAGCAGAGATTTCACCCAGGCAGACGACGGTAGGTGGCGGTGCCTAGCGGAGGATTTACCGTGACCTCAGCGGAGCTCGGTGGCAGCGGCGGTGTGTGACGAGACTCGGTTGGAGGAGCGGGACGGGAGACCAGTTACGGCGACTATGAGCAACGAGACCAGCAACGGAAGGGGCTAGTTGGCTAGCTGAGGCCCAGCTGGATTCGAGGACGATCGGATCAGATTCTGGCGATATAAGCAGAATTTATTTTACTATCCACAGATTTTCCTTTTCCTTCTTTCCAAGAAAGACTGAAGATGGCTGCCACCGGATTAAAAAGTGGGCTGATGGGCACCACTAATAAGCCTTCTCTACTTCTCTACTTCCTCTTCGTTTTGTCTTTGTGTGTCTGGACCTGCAACAAGAAGGATTTTCCGACAAACTCAACCAAAGGTGAAGTTAAAAAGTTTTATCTGTATGGATTTGGGCTTGGACATCTCACCCTACACTCTATGTGGTCTTTAAAAGCCCTGAGCAAAAACTTCCAAATTAAGGCAAACATGGCTGTTAAGCAAAAATCACAATATGGCAGAGGATATACAGTTAAAGTTCTGTTAGTTCTGCTACTTCTGGCAGGAGATATTCACCTTAACCCTGGACCTGCCACTATTAAACAGCAGACCACTGGGTTAGCACAAAACCGAGCTGTACAAAAGCAAAAACAACATTTATTTTTCCAAACTGTTAATCATGCACGAGTTCTTTGGGACACCAAGGCTAAACCAAAGGGGATCCTCGGCGGTCATTTAAACATACGGAGCATAATCCCCAAAAGAGATGAGATTTCGGTGTTGCTGTTGGACTCAAATCTGGACTACCTTTGCCTCTCAGAAAGCTGGCTACACAGTAACATAGACACTAATATGATCGATATTGTGGGCTACCAGTGTTTTAGAAAAGACAGGCAGGTAGGGAGGGGAGGAGGTGTTTTAATTTACATCAAAGAGAAATATAAATGTCAGCTGGTTGATTTGAATACTTCACTTGAATGTTTAGCTGTTAATGTATGTCTCTCTCCGGTAATGAATTTCAACATTGCAGTAGTGTACAACCCACCGTCACACAACTCTTCCTTTTATAATGAATTAAGTGATCTGGTTAAACAACTTGAGAAGAACAGAGAAACAATAATTCATGGTGACTTTAATATCAACTGGTCTGATAAAAAAGACAAACAAAAACTGAAAAGCCTCATGACTAAATTTAATTACCAGCAAATCATCAAAGGACCCACCAGGATAACCAAACAATCCAGAACACTTATTGACATGGTATTTACTAATAAACCAGAACGAATAACCAGAACCTATAATCTTGTAACTGGTCTCTCAGATCATAACATGGTTCTTGCTGTCAGGAAACTTACTAAAAAGCGACTACAGTATTTTGGGGGAGTCGATATTGACAAATCAAATTTTATTATCCCCAAATCAAAAAATGAGGAGTTTGAACATTACTTAGAGAATCAAAATTGGGAGCAGCTCATGGCAACATGTGAAGTAGATGATTGTTGTAATTTTATAACTGCAACAATCACAAAGTCTATAGAAAAATTTTCAAAGCAAATTAAAAGTAGACAACAGAAGATTAGCCTACCATGGTTAAATAATGAAATAAGAAAACTTATGAAGAGGCGAGACTATGCATTGAAAACATCACTAACCTCCAAACTACAAAATGATCACCTTGTGTACAAAAGTTTAAGAAATAAAGTGGTACATGAGCTGCGAAAATCAAAAATATCTTATTACAATAAACTGATAGATCATGCAAAGGGTAACAACAGTTCCCTATGGAGGCATTTAAATAACTTAACTAATAAAAAAAAACGATCAGAAGGGGGTAAAGGAACTTAGAATCAATGGCAAGACCGTCAGTGACAAGGCTACTTTGGCAAATGAATTTAATTCACACTTTGTGGGCTCTGTGGAAGACTTAACAAAAATTTTTGTGCTGCCAAATGTGCTCAACAACACAAATTCCATACTTCCAACAGATACTTTTCACATCGATGAGGTAAATGAGAAGTTAATTGCTGGTATTGTTAAAACACTGTCAAACTCAAAAACTAATGATATCTACAATATGAGCACCTCCTTTCTCAAAATGCACAGCAAAATATTAATCAAACCACTGACTCATCTCATTAATCTCTCCATTAGGTCTAGTACATTTCCATCTGGCTGGAAAAAAGCTGTCGTCATACCAGTTCATAAATCAGGCAGTAAAGACGATATATGCAATTACCGCCCAATCTCTATCTTACCAGTCCTATCTAAGGTTCTTGAAAAAGTTGTAGCTACACAGCTGATAGACTACTTACAAGACAGTCAACTTCTTCATCCACATCAATTTGGTTTTAGACCAGGATACTCAACAGAAACAGCAAATTGTTGCCTTATTGAAAACGTCAAACAGTCCTTGGACAGGGGTAATGTGGTAGGAGCTGTTTTTCTAGATCTCAAAAAGGCTTTCGATACTGTAAACCACAGTTTGCTTTTATCCAAAATGGTATCTTTTAACTTCTCCCCAAATACATTAGAATGGTTTGCATCTTATCTCCAGAATAGAGAACAGTGTGTAAAAGTTCTCCAGGATAAATCCTCATTTTTAAACAACCGCATGGGTATCCCACAAGGGTCCATTCTTGGTCCTTTACTTTTCAGCATTTTTATTAATGACTTGCCGTTACACTGCTCAGCTGCAACATGCCAACTTTATGCAGATGATGCAGTTATTTACACAGCTGCCAAGACTCCAGCACAGGCTGCAGATGTACTGTCTACAAGTATGGTTGATGTCCAAGAGTGGCTCCTCAAGAACCATCTATTGCTGAACCTTCAGAAAACAGTCTCAATGTGCTTTTCAATCAAAAAATGTAACCTGCAACATTTTAAAGTTAATATACATGATCATGACATCAGTTTAGCTACAGAATTCAAATACCTTGGCATTGTACTAGATCCTCAACTCAAATTTAATCTTCATATAAAGAAAATTTCAAAAACAGTAAAAAAAAAATCTGAACTGCTTTAAATTAATTAGATATTACATACCTTACGAAGCAGCTGCACTGTATATGCATTCTATGGTTTTTTCTCATATATCATACTGTTTGACAGTCTGGGCTCAAGCAGCCCCTTCCACAATAAGACATATAGGTTCATTATATAATCAAACCCTAAAAATCTTGGACAAAAAGCCCATTAGGTGGCATCACTGTAATGTTTTAAAAAAATACAACCTATTGAGTTTTGAGAGCTTCATTGACCTCTGTCTTCTGAAATTAACGTTCAAATGTTTCCATAAATCAGCACCCGAGCCACTTGCTGGTTTCGTCCAAAGACAGGACAGCAGCAGAGCCACCAGGAGTTCTGTTAACAATAACTGTAAAATATTCCACCGCAGAACCACATTTGGACAAACAGCTTTCTCTATAAAGGGCAGTCACATCTGGAACACAATGCCAAATGAAATTAAAATAATAACGGACTTTAAAACATTCACTAAAAATGTTAAAAACTGGCTGAAAAATAAACAAGAATGTACTCATGTATGAATTATTTGTCTGCAAAGTGAGAGTGAATGAAGGGAAGGAATAAATGTGTTTGTTTATAGTGAGTGACGGAGGGAGGAAGGCCTGAAATAGGCAAATGTGAGTTATGTTATATGTGTTAAATGTGAGTCAGGCTGTTATATTTGTGTATTTGTAATATTTATAATATTTATGTTAAATGTGAGTCAGGCTGTTATATTTGTGTATTTATAATATTTATAATATTTATAATTGTGTATTTATAATTTTTCTGCATTGATGTACAGTATGTGGTTATTGTGTATATTTTTTATCTTGATTCTTTTTTCTAAAGCCCATCCAGGGACAAGAGTTGCAAATTAGCTAATAGCTATACACTCTATGTGCAACACATCAGATTGATTGTCTTTGATTAATTGTCTATGTTTATTGCACTGTCCCTGTCAAATAAACTAATCTACTACTACTGTCTACAATGCATCCCCTCTTTAATCCTTTAATTAAACCCCCCACAGCCTCAAGCCTTGCATACCAAAGCTAAGATTCTTGCAGCTTCCTGTAATCACCAAGGAAGCCTCTTACTTTGTTCTGACCTAAAATGTGAGTCACAAAACAGGTCCCGTATGTGTGTCCACCACAAAGTACAGAAACCAGTCCATTATCAGATGTGATGAGGAGGTCGTTAGTGACCTTCGCTAAGGCTGTTTCAGTACTATGATGGATTCTAAACCCAGATTGAAACTCTTCAAGTAAACCATTTACCTGCAGGTGGTCAAATAATTGCATAGCAACAACTCTTTCTAAGATTTTTGAAATGAAAGGGAGATTAAAGATTGGTCTATAGTTAGTTAAAGCTCCTGGATCTAGCGTTGGCTTTTTGAGTAAGGGTTTAATTACAGCCGTTTTAAAAGCCTGCGGTACATGGCCTAAAGTTAATGAAGAATTGATTATGTGAAGAATAAAGCTACCAATAAGTGGGAAGATTTCTTTCAATAACCTGGTAGGAATAGGGTCTAAAAGGCAAGTTGAAGGCTTGGATGAGGAAATTATTTTGTCTAACTCTAAAAGGTCAATTGGAGTAAACTCATCCAAACAGATATCAGTTGAAGGACTTGTAGTAGTTACTGTATTTAAGTTAACTGTGGGAAGAATCTGATTGATTTTATCTCTGATGGATGAAATTTTATTATTGAAAAAGTTCATAAAGTCCTGACTAGTAAGCTCTACGGGAATGTTAGGATTGACAGAGTCCTGACTCTTTGTCAACCTGGCTACAGTACTGAAAAGAAACCTGGGATTATTCTTGTTCCCTTCTATTAATGCAGAATAATAACTTGTTCTAGCTTTTCTAAGAGATTTTTTATAAATTAAAAGATGATTTCTCCAAGCTAAATAGATTTCATCTAAATTAGTGGAGCGCCATTTTCTTTCTAATTGACGAGTCTTCTGTTTTAAGCTATGAGTGTCACGCCACGCCGCTCATCAGCGGCGCCACCTGCACGCACACCTGCACATCATCAGCGGCGAGGGATTTAAGCTGCCTCACCCTGGGCTTCGGCCTGAAGCCGTCAGACTTCCCTACGCATCACTGTGAGTTTCCCTTTCATTCGCAGCTGAACATTCCGGTAAGAAGATCTTACCTTTTTCTCCTCCAAGTCTGCTCCCCTGTGCACAGGTGGATTTCCCGGCGGCGGACTACTCCTCTCCATCGCCTGTTCCTCGCTGCTGCACCGGGCCCTCCAGGTGGCTGTCTACCGGACCTCGTCCCTTGTTGTGCCAGTCATCCGTCCTGTCCAAGTAAGCTCCTCTCTCGCTTATTTATCTCCTGTGTTGGTGTGTGCCCGTCACCCTTCTCCCTGTGCTTTTCCCATAGGGTTGTCCGGCTGTACGGTCTCCTGCCTCTGTGCCCGAAGCAGACGCCGCCACCAACACATTCACATCCCGCAGACACACATTCATACACTCCTGTTGTTAATAAAGCTATTTGAGCTACTCTGAGCCTGTGTGTGTGCGTCTCCTGAGCCGTGCGTTATGTCAGTACGGCTTCAGCAGAGCGGCTCGGCAGACGGCGGGCTCGCACACCGGCTTACCACTCTCGAGGCTCGAGTGGACCAAGTAGCTTTTCAGCAACAGGTGATTTTTAATCAGTTGATTATTATAAATAACCGATTGGACCGCTTGGACCCCCAACAGCCGTTCCCCCCGGCTCGTCAGGGTGGCGCGGCTCCCGCTGCTCCAGCGGCCGTCCAGCAGGCTCCGGATGCACCGGCTCGGCTCACGCCCATTCCAACCCCCGCCCGCTTTAGCGGTAAGCTCGGCGGAGCGCGGGGGTTCATAATGCAGTGTGAGTCCGTTTTCCACCGTGTGCCCGGAGACTTTCCCTCAGATCATAGCCGAATTGGTTATATCGGGAATCTCCTAGAGGGGCGAGCATTAACCTGGACCTACGCCGTTATGGCGAGGCCCAGTTATGCCACCCTCACGTATGACCAATTCGTGAGATGCTTCCTGGAGGTCTTTGACCACTCTCTTACCGAGACGGACCAGGTCGATCGGCTTCTCAGCCTCCAGCAGGGAAGCCGGTTGGCAGCGGACTATGCGGTCGACTTCCGGGTAGCGGCGGAGGAATTGGGCTGGGAGGAACGCTCCCTCTGTGGCCTTTTCCTCCGCAGTCTCAACGATGATCTGAGGGATGAACTGGCTGGGCGGGATATCCCGGAGACTCTAGCGGAGCTAACATCCCTAGCGATCAGTTTGGACAACAGGCTGCGCGAGCGCTCCTTGGGACGGAAGTCGTCTTCTTCTCGCCCTCGTGGAGTCTCGCCGTGCCTGTTCCAAGCTCGCCCCCTGGCGACGCCGCCACCATCGTGCCCCGAGGAGTTGGAGCCGATGGTGACGGGTTGGACAAAGCTTTCCCCTGCGGAGAGACAACGCCGCCGTGAGTTGGATCTCTGCATGTATTGCGGAGATGACCAACACACGGTGAAGCTTTGCCCAGGGAGAGCCAGTCAGCGGGGTCCGCGAGTCACTGTAGGGGGCCTCGCGGATGTCAATCGGTTAAGTTCCCTCACACAATTGAAACTGCCCATCCGTTTTTGTCACAACTCCACTAGGCATCTCACCCACGCACTCGTGGATTCGGGCGCGGAGGGCAGTTTTATTTCACAAAGCCTGGCAATCCGATTGGGCATCCGCTGTCAGGCACTAAGGAACCCTATCTCCCTGGTCAACCTCTCTCGTGCCTCCCTGGGGAGAGTAACACACCAGACCATCCCCGTCCCGGTTATTATCTCTGGAAACCACCGGGAGGAGATAACCTTTTACGTCCTGCCCAACTCTGTGTCGCCCGTCATCCTGGGGTATCCCTGGCTACGCCTCCACAACCCCGTTTTGGATTGGAAGTCCGCCGGGGTGTCGGCATGGAGCATGTTCTGCATGAGCACCTGTCTACAGTCCGCTGCCTGCTCTCCGTCCGCTTCTCCTTCACCTACGGACGCTGCGCCCCCGGACCTGTCCCTGGTGCCATTGGAATTTCACGACCTGGGTATGGTATTCAGCAAGTCCAAGGCGATGTCTCTCCCTCCTCATAGGCCCTATGACTGTGCAATCAACCTCCGCCAGGGGGCACCCTTACCCTCTGGGCGACTCTACAGTCTGTCGGCGCCGGAGAAGGAGACCATGAACTCTTACCTCAAGGAGTCGCTGAGTGCTGGGATAATCCACCCATCGTCATCACCTGTGGGGGCAGGATTCTTCTTCGTCGGTAAGAAGGATGGATCCCTCCGTCCTTGCATTGACTATCGTGCCCTTAACGACATTACGGAGAAGGATCGCTACACCCTGCCCCTCATGGACACCGCTTTCCACTCCGTCCAGGGGGCAACTTGGTTCACCAAGCTGGATCTACGCAGCGCATACCACCTCGTCCGGATCCGGGAGGGAGATGAGTGGAAGACAGCCTTCCGTACCCCGAACGGCCACTTCGAATACCTGGTGATGCCGTTCGGGTTGACCAACGCTCCAGCCGTCTTTCAGCGCCTCATCAATAACGTCCTCCGGGATTTCATTGGCCTTTTTGTGTTCGTCTACCTGGATGACATTCTCATCTTCTCCAAGTCCAGGGACGAGCACCAGGTCCAAGTGAGGTGGGTCCTCCAAAGACTGCTGGAAAACCGGTTGTACGTGAAGGCCGAGAAATGCGAGTTTTACGCGAAGACAACATCCTTCCTCGGGTTCATCATCTCCCACGACCAGGTGCTTCCGGACCCAGAGAAGGTGAAGGCGGTGGTGGAATGGCCCACACCTGCATCAAGAAAGCAGGTGCAGCAGTTCGTTGGGTTTGCGAATTTCTACCGCCGCTTCGTCCCAAATTTTGGCACCATCGTCGGCCCGTTGACCCGCCTCACGTCCCCTAAGGTCCCGTTCCGGTGGACCGAAGAGGCCGCGGCTGCCTTTCAGGCGCTGAAGGCGGAGTTCTCCTCCTCCCGGGTCCTTAGCCAAGTCAACCCTGCGCTGCAGTGCATCGTGGAAGTGGATGCTTCGGACACAGGAGTGGGGGCGGTGCTATCCCAGCGGTCGCCAGATGACGGAGTCAAACGGCCCTGCGCCTTCTTCTCCCGGCGCTTGTCCCCGGCGGAGCGGAATTACGACGTGGGGGACAGAGAGCTCCTCGCCATCAACCTCGCGCTACAGGAGTGGCGTCACTGGCTAGAGGGGGCGGACCTGCCGTTCGTGGTCCTGACGGACCACAAGAACTTGAAATACCCTAGATCTGCCAAGCGCCTGAACGCCCGCCAGGCGCGCTGGTCCTTGTTCTTTGCCAGGTTCCAATTTAACATCACCTTCAGGCCTGGCTCCAAGAACGGCCTGCCCGACGCCCTCTCTAGGCAATTCGCCCCTGAGGAGTCGGAGGACATGGTCCACACCATCCTACCCAGGTCGTGCGTCGTGGGAGCCGTCACCTGGGACATTGAGAGCAAGATCCGGAAGGTGCAGGAAGTGGAACCTGACCCTGGCGGCGGACCGGAGGGGAGGCTGTTCGTGCCATCCACGGTTCGGGGGGAGGTCATCCACTGGTTGCACACATCCAAGCTCACCTGTCACCCTGGCTCCTCCCGGATGATTGACCTCCTCCAGCGGTCCTTCTGGTGGCCGGGCCTGCGGAGGGACGCTGCCCGCTACGCCCGGGCCTGTCCAGTGTGTGCCACCAACAAATCGGGTAATGCCCCTCCAGCAGGTTTGCTCCAGCCTCTGCCCGTCCCTGGCAGGCCCTGGTCGCAAATCGCCCTGGATTTCGTCACCGGACTCCCAGTCTCTAACACCTACGACACCGTCCTGACCATCATGGACCGCTTCTCCAAGGCGGCACACTTTGTCCCCCAACGAGGTCTCCCAACTGCCCTGGAGATGGCGGACCTCCTAATCCAGCACGTGGTCAGGCTGCATGGGATTCCGGTGGACATGGTCTCGGACCGGGGGCCCCAATTTGCTTCAGAAGTTTGGAAGTCGTTTTGCAACGCCCTAGGAGCCAAGGTGAGCCTCTCCTCCGGCCATCACCCCCAAACCAACGGGCAGTGTGAGTGGACCAACCAGGAGCTGGAGGCTGCGCTCCGCTGCGTGACGGCGTCCAAACCAACGTCCTGGAGTAACCACCTCGCCTAGGTTGAATACGCCCACAACACCGCTCGCTCTTCTGCTACAGGGATGTCTCCCTTTAAGGCGTCCCTGGGTTACGACCCCCCGCTGTTCCCGGCGCAGGAGAGTGAGGTAACTGTCCCCTCAGTACGGGCGCATCTCAGGCAGTTCCGCTCCATCTGGGCGTCAGCGCGCAATGCGCTTTTACGCACGGCGGAGCGCAACAGAGCCGTGGCGGACCGGCACAGAAGACCTGCCCCGGCGTACAGAGTTGGTCAGCAAGTCTACGTGTTGACCCAGGACGTGATTTTAAAGGGCGAGAGGAGGAAGCTGGCACAGCGCTTTATGGGCCCATACCCCATCACCAGGATCATCAACCCGGTGGCTGTGCGTGTAGCTATTCCCCCCTCCCTCTGCATCCATCCCACCTTCCACGTGTCCAAGGTGAAGCTGGCAGTCTCCGACCCCCTTTGCCCTCCTCCTGCTGCGCAACCCGCGCCCCGGATGATTGATGGCCATCCGGCCTGGTCTGTCTCCTCCATCCTGGACTCCCGGCGCCGGGGTCGTGGGTTGCAGTACTTGGTGGACTGGGAGGGCTATGGGCCTGAACATCGGCAGTGGGTACCCTCGTCGTTTGTGTTGGACCCATCGCTCATCGCTGATTTCCACCGAGCACACCCAGAGAAGCCATCGCCAGGAGGCGCTGCTAGAGGGGGGAGTACTGTCACACCGCGCCGCTCATCAGCGGCGCCACCTGCATGCACACCTGCACATCATCAGCGGCGAGGGATTTAAGCCGCCTCGCCCTGGGCTTCGGCCTGAAGCCGTCAGACTTCCCTACGCATCGCTGTGAGTTTCCCTTTCATTCGCAGCTGAACATTCCGGTAAGAAGATCTTACCTTTTTCTCCTCCAAGGTGGATTTCCCGGCGGCGGACTACTCCTCTCCATCGCCTGTTCCTCGCTGCTGCACCGGGCCTTCCAGGTGGCTGTCTACCGGACCTCGTCCCTTGTTGTGCCAGTCATCCGTCCTGTCCAAGTAAGCTCCTCTCTCGCTTATTTATCTCCTGTGTTGGTGTGTGCCTGTCACCCTTCTCCCTGTGCTTTTCCCATAGGGTTGTCCGGCTGTACGGTCTCCTGCCTCTGTGCCCGAAGCAGACGCCGCTACCAACACATTCACATCCCGCAGACACACATTCATACACTCCTGTTGTTAATAAATCTATCTGAGCTACTCTGAGCCTGTGTGTGTGCGTCTCCTGAGCCGTGCGTTATGTCAATGAGTTTCTGTGTTGAACCAAGGAGTTAGAAATCTCTGATTAGACTTTTTCTTTTTTAAGGGGGCCACCAAGTCTAGAGTCTGATGCAGAGAAGCTGTAACACTATCCACCATGCTATCAATTACAGAAGGAGCAAGCTGTCTATAGCTTATTTTCGTTGTGTTGACACATGGCATAGAGGAAACAGTCTGCATAAATTTGGTAACAGCATCATCTGAGAGGCATCTACTGTAGTAATATTTTTCTTTAGGAGCCACATAGTCAAAAATAGTAAAATCAAAGGTTAACAGACAATGGTCTGACAGCACAGGGTTATGAGGAGACACTACCAGATTTTCTTTAATGAACGTCCATAGGGGATCCATAGGAGAGCTGTGGACGTTCATAGCTATGACATTACAGGCACACACTGTGTTCCTATGATGTCACATGACCATATAAAGCGTTCTGAACGACTCCTTCTATGATGTCATACACACATCATAGGCACCCTGTGAGGTCAGAACACTTTTTACAGGTATGCAGGAATGCTTGCTTACACTTGCTTTCTACGGGCATGCAGAAATATTTGCTTATATGTGGTTTCTACGGGCACACACGGGTATGCACTAGTTTTTTAAATTGACAAACATCAAAACTCATGGCAAAATTTGATCGGATATCAAAAGATAATTTCGCTTTTGCCATTCATTTCAGTGGAGAATTGTTTTGGTTTTAATGTCCCATATGTGATAAATATATAAGTGTTATGCAGACAGTGGGAATATCTACAGGTCAATGTTTTTGGGCAGCTCAGTGTCAGGGGTTAAACTGGCAACAAATTTGGTCAGTTAGTGATAATTTTTTTTGTTAATAACAAGATAAAGGAAGTTTCTTATAAAAAATTTCAATGTATATACCCTGTTAAAGTTTTATTTGAAAGGTTTTGACTCAAAATAGATTATTCTTGTGTTTTTTGTGGACTGGAGAGAGTCGAGATCTCATCAATGCCTGTAGAAATGCCCGTAGAAACCAAGTATAAGCAAGTATGTCTGCATGCCCGTAGAAAATTACTGTTACCATAGCAACAGTAACCATGGTGATGCCTGCCTTTGATCTTTGACATGGTTAAGGAAGTATTTCTGCATGCCTGTAGAAAGCAAGTGTAAGCAAGCATTTCTGCATGACCGTATAAAGAGTGTTCTGACCACACAGTAATGTCTGTATGATATTATAGGAGGAGTTATTCAAAGGAGTCGTTCAAAACTCCTTATATGGTCATGTGACATCATTGGAACACAGTGTGCGCCTGTGATGTCATAGCTATGAACGCCCACAGCTTCCCTATGGACCCCCTAAGGACGTTCATTAAAGATTTCCCCTCCTAAACTTCCGCATATCCAGGGAGGCTGAAATTTGGGGATGCACACCCTCGTAACCTCAGCACAGCACATGTAAAATCTGAGGCCAGTCCGACGAACGGTTCGGGAGATACGCGCTGAACACACAGACAGACAGAAGAACAGAGATTTCTTGCATTATAATATAAGATAAGATAAGATAAGATAAGCCTTTATTAGTCCCACAACGGGGAAATTCCAGGATTGCAACAGCACAGGGATAGCAACACTCAGAGCAACAATCAGAAGGCAAGAAAAAAACAAGCAAGCAAGAGCAGCTAATATACATATGTACGTATTACTATAAAATATATATATATATACACACACACACAGACACACAGTGCAGAGCATTGTAGCTGGATGGAATAAATATATGAATATATGAACACACAGTGCGAGCATTGTAGCTAGATGGAATAAATATGTAAATATATAAACACCCACAGTACGGAGCATTGCAGCTAGGTGGAATAAATATGCAAGTATATAAACACACACAGTGCGGAGCAATGTAGCTAGATGGAATAATATGTAGATATATAAATATATAAACACACCCAGTGCTGAGCATTGTAGCTAGATGGAATAAATATGCAAATATATAAACACACACAGTGCAGAGCATTGTTGCTAGATGGAATGAACAGCATAACCGTCTACTTAGTTATCCTACATGGTATGATTATGTGCCCATACATATTCTCACCCTCCATAGCGACCGGTATGTTCCTAGTTGTATGCCGGAGGGGACCATTGTGTAAGTCTATTGCATCTTTTGCATTCAAAAAACTATTAGTTTGTTACGTCTTTTTGCTATCTCTGCGAGCAGCCCTGCTTAGGTTGTACAGTCTGACAGCCGTTGGTAGGAAGGACCTACGAAACCTCTCGGTTGTGCACTGGGATGATGTAGTCTGCTGCTAAATGAGCTCCTCAGTGCATTCAGTATGTCCTGCATAGGGTGGAACTCGGACTCCAGCAGAGATGACAGTTTAGCCACCGTCCTTCTCTCTCCTATCTCCTCCATCGGATCAAGGCGCTGCCCCCGGGACAGAGCTAGCTTTCTTAATCAGTTTGTTCAGTCTCTTCCTATCGGCTGCAGTAATGCCACTGCCCCAGCAGACCACTCCAAAAGTGATGGCTGATGCCACCACCGTGTCATAGAATGACTTCAGCAGCGCCCCTTGTACACCAAAAGACCTGAGTCTCCTCAGCAGGAACAGCCTGCGCTGTCCCTTCTTGTAGAGTGCATCAGTATTGTGTGACCAGTCTAGTTTATTGTTCAGATGAATACCCAGGTACTTATAGGATGTCACCATCTCGATGTCTGTTCCCTGTATATTTACTGGTACTGTGAGGGGCTGCCCATGCCTGCGGCAGTCCACCACCAGCTCCTTAGTTTTCCTCGCGTTGATCTGGAGGCAGTTCCGATGGCACCAGTCCACGAAGTCCTGGATAAGCCCTCTGTACTCAGCTTCATCTCCATTGGAGATGAGGCCAACGATCGCAGAGTCATCAGAGAACTTCTGTAGATGGCAGTGTGTTGTGTTGTGTGAGAAGTCCGCAGTATAAAGAGTGAACAGGAAGGGAGCCAGCACCGTTCCCTGGGGGGCCCCCGTGCTACTGATGTGACTAGTGCATATGACTAGTGCATGCCCGTGCATGCCCGTAGAAACCAAGTATAAGCAAGTATTTCTGCGTGCCCGTAGAAAGCAAGCATAAACAAGTATAAAATATAGGCTGGGGGGTAATTAAAAACATAACCTGCAAGGTTACAAGGTTTTTTAAAACCAGGTGAGGAGTCACAGGTAGCAATCAAAGGGGAACTTATGAGGATGTTGAAAGGAATTTTATTACAATAAATTATGTACAAGAAATGCCCACTAAAATAAAAAGTCTAAAATAAAACCTAAGCTAAAAAGAAGACTAAAAGTGGGCTAAAAACAAATAAAAGTCCATAAAAGCTGAGGAGGAGGATTCCACCCTTCTAGGCCAGGCTCTGTCTGCCACCACGACATCGACGCCCTCAGGAAACCTGTACAGGGGAAGACACTTGCCAACAGTATATCCATATTTCTATTGCCATCATCATCATGGTCATGGGGTGCTGCTATCTGGGAACCAGATACTTACAGCGAAGGCAGAGGTCCTCACTCTGCCTCTTGCTGTCTCTCGCCTGCAGCCCCCCAACTGCTCCACACGGAAGCATCTTCCCCCAAATGCCAGCATCATGGTGGTCCTGGCTATACTGTTCCTCCTCCTCCTCAGTCCATGCCCTCCTTCAGCCATCTTCCTGAGACCAGCAGCCTTTTCTTGTCCAGCTGTCCTGGTTAGGCCTCCCCTCCAGCCAGGGTCTCATCAACGGTGGGGCAAAAAAGTATTTAGTCAGCCACCAATTGTGCAAGTTCTCCCACTTAAAAGATAAGAGAGGTCTCCAATTTTCATCATAGGTATACCTCAACTATGAGAGACAAAATGAGAAAAAAAAAATCCAGAAAATCACATTATCTGATTTTTAAAGAATTTATTTGCAAATTATGGTGGAAAATAAGTATTTGGTCAATAACAAAAGTTCATCTCAATACTTTGTTATATACCCTTTGTTGGCAATGACAGAGGTCAAACATTTTTTGTAAGTCTTCACAAGGTTTTCACACACTGTTGCTGGCATTTTGGCCCATTCCTCTATGCAGATCTCCTCTAGAGCAGTGATGTTTTGGGGCTGTCGCTGGGCTACACGGACTTTCAACTCCCTCCAAAGATTTTCTATGGGGTTGAGATCTGGAGACTGGCTAGGCCACTCCAGAACCTTGAAATACTTCTTACGAAGCCACTCCTTCGTTGCCCGGGCGGTGTGTTTGGTATCATTGTCATGCTGAAAGACCCAGCCACGTTTCATCTTCAATGCCCTTGCTGATGGAAGGAGGTTTTCACTCAAAATCTCATGATACATGGCCCCATTCATTCTTTCCTTTACACGGATCAGTCGTCTTGGTCCCTTTGCAGAAAAACAGCCCCAAAGCATTATTATCTTTTGTTCTTCTTAAAGACAAGAATAGAAAGGAGATGTATTTACCTTCTTAACATGTTTCGACTGTACACTGCAGCCTTCATCAGAAGAGTCAGCTGATTGCTGCCAGGCGACATTTATCAGCTGACTTTTGTAGGTGGGGCCAGCTCAGCAGATCTGTCAGATCCACCGAGCCGGCCCCACCTTCCGCCGTCAGATGGTCTCTGGAGAATGTGATCCCAGGTGTGGGAAAGCATAAAGGCCCCCTCATCTCGGTTCATGGTGTCTTTTCCCCGCTTCCTGATTTCTATGGCCTCCTTGATCCAGTGTTTGTGTCTGTTGCTCTCTGATCCAATAATTTTTGCATTGTTCCAGTCCATGATATGATTATTTCTTTTGCAGTGATCTGATATTGCTGATTTTAATGTTTCTTGTTCTGCCTTTTCTTTTTGTGATCTTGTGAGTCGTCCTTGTGTTTCCTTCTCACATTCCTTCTGGTGTTCTTTTTTTCTTGTGGTGAATGATCTTCCAGTTTCTCCAATGTAGGTTTTATTGCATGATCTGCATGATATTTCATATATTACATTGCATTTTTTGTCTTGTTCTATTCTGTCCTTGGGGTGTACTAATAACTGTCTTAATTTTTTGTGTGGTTTTACTGCTGTGTTTATTTTGCATTTTTTCATGATCCTTTGAATTGGTTCCGTGATCCCTCGTATGTATGGTATGGTTATGGTGTCCTTGTTTTTGATTTCGGCTTTTGTTCTGTGTCTTATTTTCTGTTTGTTTTCTTTGTTTTTGACTTGCTGTTTCCCTTTGTTTATGGACCATACTGGATATTGGCAGCATATAAGTGCATGTTTTATGTGGTTTCCTCCTCCTGTCTGTCTTCTTGGTCTGTGATGATGGTGACCCGTTCATATAACGTCCTGACAACTGATAGCTTGTGTGCTGTTCCGATGTCCATAGTAGGTCCATCTGTGTGAGTTGGTTTTCTGCAGACTGTGATTTTTATGCTGCCATCATCGTTGTGGTGGATTTTCATGTCCAGAAAGGCTATGGTGTGGAAGATGTGAAAATGACGAGGCAGCGTTCTTTCTCAGAGTCAGCTTTATTCACATCTCCATCATTTCAAAGCAGAAAAAAAGAGAGAGCATGAAACAGTAACTCTCGTCCTTAAATATCAGGGACTTCACACCTCATAGATCACATGTCCCACAGACCACCTTGCATAATAAAGACAGTCACAATGCATTTCCCTCCATGATATCACTTCCACTGTCTCCCACGCATCCTTTAATCGACCCCCCACAGTCTCCAGCCTTGCATAACAAGGCTAAGCTTCCTGCCTTTGTTCTGACCTAAAATGCGAGTCACAGAACCGGTCCAACAGGTCCATTGAGTGTTCACCACAATGGTGCCATTTTCCTCCTCTTCGTGTGTGAATTTTATATTTCCAGTGCTGTCTGTGCTGTTCAGATGGTCAGTGAGTTCTTGTGTGTGTCCTTTCCTTATTTTTTCCAGAATGTCATCCACGTATCTCTTCCAAAGGGTGGGTTTACATTGAGTAGGTGCTGTGTTGATGGCTTTGTTTTCCAGATCCTCCATGAAAAAGCTGCTCATAATGGCTGATAGTGGGTCTCCCATTGCAAATCCTTCTTTTTGTCTGTAAATTTTTCTTCTGTACTGAAAATAGGTGGATTTTGCAACAAATTGTAGTAGTTCGGATATGTTACACCAGAGTGGTGGCTCAGTTGGTAGAGCATCTGCCCCACACCCGGGAGGCAGGGGTTCAAATCCCGGCCGGGTCATGCCGAAGACCATATAAAAGTGGAACTTCCCGACGTCCAGCTTGGTGCTCAGCAATAATGGAATGGAGGAGGGAAATTTGTGGCGGCGCCTTGCATGGCAGCGGCCCTCTGATTCTACACTTGGGGGTGGGTGTGATTAACACAGTAGATAGGTAAACACAATCTCATTCTACTGTACATGATTGGTTGTACAGCTGAAGACAATTAAAGGGTGATTTAATTTAATGTCATGAACTGTGAGATTGGTGCATCTTTTAAGGGTACGGTCATTATTGAGGCGTTCTTGCACTATATGTAGTGTGACATCAACAGGTGTCTTTGTGAATAATGAAATGACGTCATGTGAAATGAGGATCTCGTCCGATTCTATTTTCATATTTTTGAGTTCTTGTGCCAGTTCTTTTGAGTTTTTGCAGTGGAAATCTGATAGTCCAAGGAGGGGTTTGATGATTTCAACCAGGGCTTTTGATAAATTGTACGTGACTGACCCAATACTGTCTATTATTGGCCACAGTGGGATATCCTTTTTGTGTATTTTTGGGGTTCCATAGAGCCGGGGGGTGATGCTGGCTGTGGGTATCAGGTGATCATATGAGTCCTTTGTGATTTTTTTACATTCTAATAGGGGTTTGAGAAGGGCTTTTAGCATTTTTTTCTTTTCTTCTGTGGGGTTTGTTTTAATGATTTTGTATGTGCTTTCATCTGCCAACATGGTTTCCATCTGTTTTTCATATGTTTCCGTGTCCAGTATTACTGTCGTTCTGCCTTTATCTGATGGGAGGATAGTGATTGTTTTATCTGTCTTGAGTGAGTTTAATGCTTTTTCTTCTTTTCTTGTAACATTGCTTTGTGGTAATTTGGCCATTTTGAGGATTCCTGCTATTGCGTTCCGGAGTGCCACTTTTTCCCCTTGGTCCTGGATTTTTTCACATGTGAGTTCTGTTGCGAGGATACTATATTCATCATGAGGTATTCTGGCTGGTGTGATGGCGAAGTTCAGTCCTCTGCTCAGCACTGTTTTCTCCGTGTCCGTGAGTGTGCGTTTTGACAAGTTTTTGACCCACTTAGCGTTCATTTCCGTGTGTCTTTGTCTTCGTCCGTTCTTCCTTTCTGTAAGTTTTTTTAGTTTTTTTAATTGGTGGTTTTTCATTTTAATGAATTCTTGTTCATGTGCGTGTTTTAATTGTGCTTCTATCTGCTCCTGCGTTTCCTGGTCGGTCGGGTAGTGTTTCTTGAAAATGTCCATTTTCTCCTTGATCTGGTTGTTAATTCTGTCCACGTTGTTTGCCGTAATTCTTATCCGTTCTTTGATCAGGTCTTTCCGTGCTTTATTGATAATTTTCTCTGCGCTTTTGGTCGGGATTGGATTTCTTATGTTGAGGCTTGCTGGTGTTACATCCTCATCTCTGCAACGGAGGTTAAATCTCAGGTGGTTTCTGAAGTGTGCCCGTGTTTTCCCCAATTTCTCCAGCCGGCGGAAGTCTTTGATACAATTTTGTCCATAACTTCCACGTAATAGCTCAAGTAGGTTCATTTTGTTTTCTTTTAATTATTATCTTTTGTTCTTATTAAAGACAAGAATAGAAAGGAGATGTATTTACCTTCTTAACATGTTTCGACTGTACACTGCAGCCTTGAATGAATGAATGAATGAATGAATGAATGAATGAATGAATTTATTTCGGATAGTACAGTACAGGTTAAAAGAAACTGTATAATATAATAACAAGGTCAAATTAGACAAAGACTCCTTCTTCTATACAATTCCACGTGAGTTATCCGAAATGGGTGATGGCTGAAGCCGCAGCTTATATTGCCCACCCATATTCCATCCAAGAATTCAAAAGAGAAAAAAGAGAAAACAAGACAAGAGCGATTACAATTTAAAACAAAGCTAAGACAAAATGTGACTGAGAGAAAAAAAAAAAGAAAACTAAGCTAAGCTAAGTTAAGCGGTTACTCTTCAAAACAAATCTAAGACAAAGTGTCACAGAGAAAAAAAAAAAAGCCTTTGTCAGAAGAATCAGCTGATTGCTGCCAGGTGACATTTATCAGCTGACTTTTTGTCAGAAAAACTCAGAACTTGGCGGAAGGCGGGGCCGGCTCGGTGGATCTGACAGATCTGCTGAGCTGGTCCCACCTACAAAAGTCAGCTGATAAATGTCACCTGGCAGCAATCAGCTGACTCTTCTGACGAAGGCTGCAGTGTACAGTCGAAACATATTAAGAAGGTAAATACATCTCCTTTCTATTCTTGTCTTTAATAAGAACAAAAGATAATAATTAAAAGAAGACAAAATGAACCTACTTGAGCTAGCCCCAAAGCATGATGTTTCCACCCCCATGCTTCACAGTAGGTATGGTGTTCTTTGGATGCAACTCAGCATTCTTTCTCCTCCAAACACGACAAGTTGAGTTTTTACCAAAAAGTTTTATTTTGGTTTCATCTGACCATATGACATTCTCCCATTCCTCTTCTGGATCATCCAAATGCTCTCTAGCAAACTTCAGACGGGCCTGGACATGTACTGGCTTAACCGGTTGAACTCTGGAGGTTCCGCGGGCGGTCACATCTGTGCGTCTTAGTGCGTCTCAGTGCGCACTGAAAAAAAAAAAAAGCTGTATTTCCGGTCTTCCAGTACAGACACAGCCCTAAACAGAAAGCCAAAGGAGTGTTTGATTGGTTTAGAATGAGATTGACAGCTCATTCGACCAACAAGAGCCTTGATTTGGGTTTTTAAACCTTGAATAACCAATGATCGTAAACCTAGCAAGAAGTATCTGCCCATCGACGACCGCAAATACAACGAGCCAATTGAAGCCGAGTAATCTGACGATGGACATGTCGTTTAGCCAATCAATTTCTGACTTCAATGACATCCTACATGCCTAGTTCAGTGTTTATATTTCTGGTAAAATACCATGCGTTCTCGTGCGTAAAATGTCTTTTGACTCCGCCGCTGTGTGACGCGCAGTCCTTTGTGATACTGTGCAGAAGGGTCAGGGTAAGATTAGCCATTATTTTACTTGTTTTGAAAAATGGTTCACAAAATAAACTGAAAGGGCCTGCATGAAATCGTAGATGGCTTTGACCGGGTCCGGTGACTAGACGATGGATCAGTAAACAATGGAGGTTTCCATTGATCATCGGAATAGCTGACAATCGTCACACACCAGTGGACAATACCAGCGGCAGTGCGGTTGTGAACAGGTAAGTCTTATAATCTAAATTATTCTTTATCGATAAAATTAGTAATAAAAATAACTTTTTGACCAATCACGGTAATTACAAGGGTCCCGCATGGCGACGTTTTTGTGTGCGCTGTGGCGGGGGGGGGCGGGTTATTTATTACTGTGTATATTGCAGAAAAATTTAATAATTTTTTTAGTATAATTTTTATTTCACCGTAGGCTATTTTTTCCTGTAAAAAAAAAGGAACTGTGCTATGTATGTCTGGGTTATTATGCCTTTGTTTTACTGTGTAAACGTGATCTGGTGAAATGGAACCCTGACCATGTGAGCACACTATTGTGAGCACCCCAGGTGGACACCGGTATTCAATCTGTACATTTTCAATCCAGTGATTTACAAAGTGATTCAGAATTTTCTAAAGCCTCATTCAGAATATTATAGTCCCACAGACTGGTTTTCATCTGGGGCAGCATTTATAAATCACTGGATGGAGAATGTACCTGTACATGTACAGATTGGATTCCGTGGTCCACTTGGGGTGCGCACTTTGTCAGGGGTGCGCACTTGGTCAGGGGTCCAGTTGACCTGTATCTGTGTAAACTGGTGAGATAGTGAACTCTGGAAAAATTGGAGTGGGGAGAGGGTTGTTTTTGTGTATACTTAAGCGAAATGTATTAATTTTTCACATAATTTTTCTTACACTGTAGGCTATTTTTGCCTGTAAAAAAACCCCACGAACTGTGCTGTGTATGTCTGGGTTGTTACCCCTTGGTTTTACTGTGCAAACTGCTGAGATAGTGAACTCTGGAACATAGCAGTTCCATCTCCCCTATGGATGTTCATTAAAGATTTCCCATCCTAAACTTCCACGTATCCGAGGAGGCTGAAATTCGGGGGTGCATACCCTCGTAACCTCAACAAAGCATGTATGAAATCTGAGGCCAGTCTGACGAACGATTCAGGAGATACGCACGGAACACACAGAAAGACAGACAGAGATTTCTTGCATTATGGTGGCGGAGTGGTTAGCACTGCGGCAGCACAGCAACTCACCCTTGGCCGGGGGATCCTGGGTTCAATCCCAGCCCCCGACCAACAGTGATCTGTGTGGAGTTTGCATGTTCTCCCCGTGTCTGCGTGGGATTACTCCGGGATTTCTCCGGTTTCCTCCCACATGCCAAAAACATGCAAGTTAGGTTAATTGGCATCAAACTGGGGATTCTAAATTGTCCTTAGGTATGGATGTGAGAGTGAATGGTTGTCTGTCTCTCTCTGTGTTGGCCCTGTGATGGACTGGCGATCTGTCCAGGGTGTACCCTGTCTCTCACCCAAAGATGCTGGGATAGGCTCCAGCCCCCTGCGACCTGAAAAGGATTAAACGGAAGAAGATGGATGGATGGATGGATGGATGGATAGTGCATACCTGTGCATGCTCGTATAAACCAAGTGTATTTCTACATGCCCGTAAAAAGCAAGTGTAACCAAGCATTTCTGCATGCCTGCATTTGACGTCACCACTCGTTCAGTGATGCCTGCCTTTGAGCTTTGATGATGTCTGCCCGGCAACAGTAACCATGGTGATGCCTGCCTTTGATCTTTGACATGGTTTCCATGATCTTTGATGATGGGCATGCACGGGTATGTACTAGTCATATAACTACTGCATACCCATGCATGCTCATAGAAACCAAGTATAAGCAAGTATGTCTGCATGCCCGTAGAAAGCAAGTGTAAACAAGCATTTCTGCATGCCCGTAGAAAGTTACTGTTATCATTGCAACAGTAACCATGGTGATGCCTGCCTTTGATCTTTGACATGGTTACCATGGCAACAGTAACCATGGTGAAACCTGCCTTTGATCTTAGACGTCACCACTCGTTCAGTGATGCCTGCCTTTGATCTTTGATGATGTGTCCGCCTGGCAACAGTAACCATGGTGATACCTGCCTTTGATCATCAACATGGTTACCATGATCTTTGATGATGAGCATGCACGGGTATGCACTAGTCCTATAACTAATGCATACCCGTGCATGCCTGTAGAAACCAAGTATAAGCAAGTAGTTTAGTATTTCTGTATGCCCACAGAAAGCAAGTGTAAGCAAGCATTTCTGCATGCCCGTAGAAAATTACTGTTACCATGGCAACAGTAACCATGGTGATGCCTGCCTTTGATCTTTGACATGGTTACCATGGCAACAGTAACCATGGTGAAATCTGCCTTTGACGTCACCATTTGTTCAGTGATGCCTGCCTTTGAGCTTTGATGATGTGTCTGCCTGGCAACAGTAACCATGGCAACATCTCTGTGTCTATGATGTCATAGTTATAAACACCCATAACTCTCCAATGGGCGTTCATTAAAGATTTCCCATCCTAAACTTCTGCATATCTGGGGTATGTTGTTTGTTAGACAAATGTCATTCCACGGGCATGCAGAAATACTTGGTTAACCATGTCAAAGATCAAAGGCAGGCATCACCATCGTTACTGTTGCCATGGTAACAGTAACTTTCTACAGGCATGCTGAAATACTTGGTTATATCTGCTTTCTGTGGGCATGCAGAAATACCTGCTTATACTTGGTTTCTATGGGCATGCACGGGTATGCACTAGTCATATTATAATTTAAGAAATCTCTTTGTGCATGTGTGTGTGTCTGTCCCATATGTATCATTCGACCCGTTCGTTGGACTGGCCTCAGATTATATACGTGCTGTGCTGAGGTTACAAGGGTGTGCATCCCCGAATTTCTGCCTCCTCGGATATGTGGAAGTTTAGCAGAGGAAATCTTTAATGAACGTCCATAGGGGAGCTGTGGGTGTTCATAGCTATGACATCACAGGTGCACACTATGTTCTGATATGAGGTCATAGAATTCTGGTCATCATAGCAGTCTGTCGGGGGTGACAATGAAATGTTTCATTTAGGTCTGATCAGATTCCTCCATGCAGCTATGTCCTTTGCCCTCCGCTGCCAGGAACTCCTGACCTTGTTAACCCAGGCGATGTCCGAGCTGGTATGACTTGCTTTCTGACTGACCATTTCATGAAACTGCTTGCAAAGTATTTGAGTACTGCTAGCTTTTGCTGGACTAGCGGCATATTCTTGGCAGATAGAGGTATTATCAATGGCAAGGACAGGCCAAGACAAACTGACTCCAGTATCTGTTGCAGTGACTGACCAGATGATAGGTTTATCTCTGCTCTTTGTGTAGTGCATGTCACGATGCACCGACTGGCAAAAGTCCACCACAGACCTTGCGGCAGATGTGCCTATCTGCTAGGATGTCCAGTCTCACCCCATGTAACTGGGAGTGGTCCACCACAGACCTGTGTCAGATATTGTTTTTAGTTCTGCCAGGATGCCCAGTTTCACCCTTCATGCCCTCGGAAGGGTGGGAATGCCGGATGAGTCGCTGGCGGCCCGACCCATGAGACAGGGAGTACCGGTTTTCAGGGTTATCCGGTAGCAAGCAAACCAATGCCTGACCTGACATGCAGAATTCCGGTCACATGACCATAAAAGGAGTTGTTCACATGTAACCATGTCAAAGATTGAAGGAAGGCATCACCATGGTTTCTGTTGCCATGGTAACAGTAACTTTCTACGGGCATGCAGAATTGCTTGCTTACTCTTGCTTCCTACGGGCATGCAGAAATCACATTATAATGCAAGGAATCTCTGTGTGTGTGTGTGTGTGTGTGGGTGGGTGTCTGTCTGACTCTTCCGCTCATATCTCCTGAACCGTTCGTTGGACTGGCCTCAGATTTTATACGTGCTGTGCTGAAGTTATGAGGGTGTGCATCCCCGAAATTCAGCCTCCCCGGATATGTGGAAGTTTAGCAGAGGAAATCTTTAGTGAACGTCCATAGGGGAGCTAGGAGCGTTCTTAGATATGACATAGCTATGACATCATTGACGCACAGATGTGTCTATGATGTCATAGCGATATCAAAGGACTCACTATGACATCATAGACACACTATGTTCTGATATGAGGTAATAGAATTCTGGTCACCATCTTCTTCTACCGCTTTTCTGGAGGTGCAGGTCGCAGAGGCAGCAGTTCAAGCAGAGAAGCTCAGACTTCCCTCTCCCCAGCTACCTGCTCCAGCTCTTCATAGAGGATACCAAGGTGTTCCCAGACCAGCTGGGAGACATAGTCTCTCCACCGAGTCCTGGGTCTACCCCGGGGTATCCTCCAAGTGGGATGTGCCCAAAACACCTCAAGTGGGAGGCGTCCAGGAGGCATCCTGATCAGATGTTCATACCACCTCAACTGATTCCTTTCAATGTGGAGGAGCAGCGGTTCTACTCTGAGCCTCTCCCAGATGACTGAGCCCCTCACCCTATCTCTAAGGGTGAGTCCAGCAATCCTAAGAAGGAAGCTTATTTCAGCCGGTTGTGTCCGCGATCTCATTCTTTCGGCCATTACTCAAAGCTCATGACCATAGGTGAGAGTAGGAACGTAGATTGACCGGTAAATCGACAGCTTTGCCTTTGAGCTTAGCTTCCTCTTCACCACAACAGACCAGTACAATGTCCCCATCACTGCAGATGCTGCTCCAATCCATCTGTCAATCTCTCGCTCCAGTCTCCCCTCACTCATGAATAAGACCCTGAGATACTTAAACTCCTCCACTAGGGGCAGGAGCTTGTCCCCAACCCGGAGAGGACAATCCACCTTTTTCTGGCTGAGGACCATGGACTCGGACTTGGAGGTGATGATTCTCATCCCAGCCGCTTCACACTCAGTGGCAAACCATCCCAGTAAGACCTGTAGGCAATTGCTGTATGAAGCCAACAGGACAACATCCTCTGCAAACAACAGAGATGAGATCCTGTGGTCACCAAGCATGACACCCTCCATTCCCTGGCTGCACCTAGAAATCCTGTCCATAAAAATTATGAACAGGATCGTGACAAAGGGTAGCCCTGGCGGAGTCCAATTCTCACTGGGAATGAGTCCAACTGAGTGTTGGCAATACGAACCAAACTCCCACAATGGTCGTATAGAGACCGGATAGCTCGCAATAACAAGCCCGATACCCCATACTCCCAAAGCACCCCCCACAAAAAGCCACGAGGGACGCAGTCGAATGCCTTCTCCAAGTCCACAAAACACATGTAAACTGGTTGGGCAAACTCCCACGAACCCTCGAGGATTCTCGAGAGGGTAAAGAGTTGGCCCAATGTGCCACGGCCAGGACAAAAACCACATTGCTCCTCCTGAATCCGAGTTTCAACCAACGGCCGGACTCTCCTCTCCAGTGCCTTGGCACAGACCTTCCCAGGGAGGCTGAGGAGTGTGATCCCGCTAAAGTTGGAGCACACTCT
Organism: Pholidichthys leucotaenia; assembly: GCA_020510985.1. Lineage (NCBI taxonomy): Eukaryota > Metazoa > Chordata > Actinopteri > Cichliformes > Pholidichthyidae > Pholidichthys > Pholidichthys leucotaenia. Next base: position 67,220,834 of record CM035849.1, on the reverse strand, counting down.
CCAGGACTCTCCAGTCCCCCTTTTTAAAGAGGGGAACCACCACCCCAGTTTGCAATGCAAAAGGCACTGTCCTCGACCTCAACACAATGTTACAGAGGCGCGTCAACCATGACAGCCCTACAACATCCAGGGCCTTGAGGTACTCAGGGCAAATCTCGTCCAACCCCGGTGGTCACATGACCATAAAAGGAGTTGTTCACATGTAACCATGTCAAAAATAAAAGGCAGGCATCACCATGGTTATTGTTGCTATGATAACAGTAACTTTTTACGGGCATGCAGAAATGCTTACTTACACATGCTTTCTACAGGCATGCAGAAATGCTTGCTTATACTTGGTTTCTATGGGCATGCACGGGTATGCACTAGTTTTTTAAAAAGGTCTGTAACAGTTTCTCATAATTTACTCCTTATTTATGGCTTCATTTAGTTGTTTGTCCTTTCGCTTCGCAAATACGCCATCTAGTGGTCAACTTTAGTGTACACAGAACTATTTATTTTAGCCTTAGCTTCCGCCCGACCTTAATAACCTGCGCATTCCACCCAAGCAGCGCATCACACTTGCTACTTGCCGCCAAGCTCTGCAGATTTGATAACAAAACATGTAGAAAGGACGATTAAAACAAAGAAAATAACACAAAAGAAGAAAGACGAGGACAAACGGAGGTTAAACAAAATCATTCAGCCCCTTGTGGATGTCAGCTCACGAGGTTTGTCGAACTTCTGTATGTTTTATTTCATGTTTTATGTCTTTAATTTATTTTATTGATGCAAACTGCAAGATGTAGTTTTACATTTACTTTAGTGTTTTTCTTTTTGTGACCAGTTCTCACGGGTTGTCAAGAAGAAGAATAAACCCTGTTTTACTCTAAACCTCCTGTGTAAGCCAATCCTTGAGGGTGCTACAGTGAGAACTCCTCTGTTCTCCGACACATGGGTGGACGAGTGACGGTGCCAGAGCCAGGGACAAGAGGGATAACAGCATGGCGCCTCCATCTTGCGATGGCCCAATGCACAACGCAAGATGCAGCAACCGTGGGAAATTCCAGGTTCCCAAAATGAATGTTGCCCCAAACAAGACTCATTAAGATTATTTGATTTAAATACAAGTGAAGTCAAGAGGACATTGTAACAAGACATGATAATTTTCATTTCTGTTGTGAATCAAGGACTGAAATATTTGCATTGAAATAATTTTCTTTGTTTACATTTCTCCTGTTGAAGCTGAATTGATCATCATACAGTGTGTACATCTGTGTTGTGCTAAGTAACCTACATACTGTGTATATTCAGTGATTCTCAGTAACAGTAAGGATATTACTGTTTCAGTAAGTTGAGTTTTGACTTTGTTACTAAAATGTCTATTGGCGGAAGAGCCAGTGGTCACTTGTTGGTGTGCACGGTTGAGCTGGTTGCCATTGTGCTGGCTTTGCTGTGGTTGGAGATGAATTGTGGGAGTGGTGAGGTCATTGCTTCGGGTGGTTGGGCGGCTCTCGGGGGTGTTCAGTTGCTGCAGTCGTGTGGGCAGGACCTGGTTGTGGAGGTCCACTCCTTTGTTTGCAGCCTCTGCAATGGGGGTCGGTCAGTGAGCTTTCTTTGGGTTCCGGCCTGCATTGGAATGGAGGGTGGTGAGGATGTGGATTTGTTAGCGAGGCAATCATTGAAGTTTGGGGCGGTGGATCTGGAGGTCTCGCTCGGTGGGGAAGAGGGCAAATCAATAATTGAAGATTGTGTGGTGGAGGAGTGGCGGGAATGTTGGGGCCCAGTGGGTGCAGGGGGACATCTTTGTGACGTTCGGGGGCGGGTGGGCTCTGGGGTGGGAGTTGGCGGAGGCGGCGGGGGAGGAGGTGCTCATCACCTGATTGGGAGTGGGATGCACTGCTTTGAACTGGATGCTGTGTGGAGTGGGTGAGTGCCTGGCTGGCAGCTATGCACATTGTGGTTCTCTGGAGGTAGTTCGGCACATTTTGTTGGGGTGTCGGGGGTGCTGGGAGTGGGGGAGGCATCTGGTTGCAGTGGTGGAGGGGGCTGATTTAGGTTTTGTTTTGGAGAACATGTTGGAAACTTCAGTCGGGGAGGTACTGTATGTGTGGGTCTGTTTAGATGTTTGAGTGCAACTGGATTAATTGGAGGAATTTAGTTTTTTTGTTGTTTTTTTTTTCCCCTGCCACTCTCGTGTCTGTGCTCCGGCCCGGTGGGTGGTGGTGGTGCACCTGTGGGCTGGTTGCTGGCCGTTGGTCGGGTCTGGAAGAAGAAGAATAACACTTAAGCGATTAAAGATTGAAGTACGTGGCAGTAATGCACCTGTAAGCTGGTTGCCAACCGCCAATCAAATCTAAAAGAAGAAGAAGAATTTGAAGAACAATAAGACAGTTTAAGTTAAAGTGGCAGTAACATTTAACAAGATTAGCAATGAACCCTTTCATTACCAAACTCAACGTTAAGTTACTGCATTAAAGCTTTCATTTAAAGTAAACAAAGACAAATCAAAGCTAACAATGGCAGTCAGGGGTCAATCCAGAAGTCAGTCAAGATTGTTGTGATAAAGAGCAACTCTGTGCAGATGAGCAACCACAAGGAGCTGAAAGCACAGGAGATGATATCCCCACTACCTCACAAGAGCCACAAAGGAACCGAAGAAGTCGTAAGTTGACAGAAAAGGACCGACAGCTGCACCATGAGCAGGTAAGGAAGGCTACACATTGTTTCTCTACGTGCTATGAGAAGTGGAAGGCTGTCACTAAAGATGCCAAAAGAGCTATGGAACAGCAATGCTCACAAGATCTGCTGAATGAACATGTTGCTAAAGTTTCAAGTGCTGCAATAAATCTGAATACAGCTTATGATGAGTTGAGACGGATTGACTCTCCTGACCATGACACAAGATGTCGGATAGACACATGTGAAACAGTGACAGACAATAATCGAAGCTGCTGAAAGGTGCCTAAAGGCTAAAAAGGTTGAAAGTCAAGGGGACGAAGAAATCTAGGAGACAGAGTCTGTATTCAAGTCTGCAGCCTCAGTAAAGATGAATGTTAAGTCTCACCACTCAAGCCACTCGTCTCATTCAAAGGTTCCATCCAAGCATTCATCCAGGCACTCTTCAAAAAGACAAGATGCAGCTGCTGAAGTTGCGGCTAACGAAGCCGCTTTGGAAGTTCTGCTTGAACAAGAAAACCACAAAAAGGAAATCAAAAGGCAAGAAGCAGACATTGCGCAGCAGCAAAGAGAGCTGGAAGCAAAGCGCAGAGAACTTGAGGGACTAGATACAGTCAAAAAACTGAAAGCTGCTAAAGCAAGACAGCGAGTGTATGAGCAAAGTGAATGTTCAGATGAAGAAATATATGACCTACTCCATCAACACAATTTGGACAAAGAAAATGAAGTCAAGTCTGAAAACAATGACCAGCACCTCAAACTGTGTTACCCGCCACAAAACGTGACACATTCACAAGAAGTAAACACTACAGATCTTGTCCAAACCTTTGCAGAGATTAATTAGCATCAAACCGGGGATTCTAAATTGTCCTTGGGTATGACTGTGAGAGTGAATGGTTGTCTGTCTCTCTGTGTTGGCCCTGCGATGGAATGGCGATCTGTCCAGGGTGTACCCTGCCTCTCGCCCAAAGATGCTGGGATAAGCTCCAGCCCCCCCCCCCCCCCCCCCCCGCGACCTGAAAAGGATTAAGCAAAAGAAGATGGATGGATGGATGGATCATGTAGACATCATAGGAACATCATAGGCGGTCCTATGATCTTTTATCGAGTCCTATGTTCGTGACACACAGACAGACAGACAGACAGACAGACAGACATTTCTTGAATCACTCTATAAATTCAAGAAATCTCTGTGTGTCAGTGTATGTGTCTGTCAGTGTGTCATGGCCAAAGATCATAGGACCACCTATAATGTTCCTATGATGTCTGCATCCTGTCCTATGATGTTCCTATGTATAATGACTCCTTATGTGTGAAATTATCCGTCCTTGGACTGCATCACTCACGATCATAGGACTCGCTATGACATCATCAAAGATCAAAGGCAGGCATCACTCACGATTATAGGACATCAAAGATCAAAGGCAGGCATCACTCACAATCATAGAACTCGCTATGACATCATCAAATATAGGACTCGCTATGACATCATCAAAGATCAAACGCAGGCATCACTGAACGAGCGCTGATGTGCTTGCTTACACCCTTGCTTACACCTGCTTTCTACGGGTGTGCACAGGTAGGCACTAGTTATATAGAGAGTGATTATATACAGAGTCAGATCTAGAAGAGTGATATATAGAGTGATTAATCTTACAACTGAGGAGGAGACAGGTATGCACAAGTTCAAATGGAGTGATAATAGCCAAGACCCAGGGTATAAAGGGCACGGACACAGTCCAAGGATAGATATCACTCTATAAATTTAAGAAATCTCTTTGTGTCTGTCTGTCCGTCTGTCACGATCATAGGACATCATAGGACAGCCTATGATGTCGGCCTCATGTCCTATGATGATCCTATGATCTCAGGCTACATAGGACTCGCAATGCTGTCATATAGGCAATGCCGTCATATAGACAATAGGACTGGCTACCTATGATGTAGTGCCCTATGATGCCTCCCTGGATCTCTTTATGATGTCATATAGATCGTCACAGGTGATGCCATCATATAGACAATAGGACTGGCTACCTATGATGTAGTGTCCTATGATGCCGGCCTTGATGTCTTTATGATGTCATATAGACCCATCACTCACAATGCCTGCCTACCTATGATGGAGTGTCCTGTGATGCCTGCCACAGGAGGAGACCCTTCACCAGCACAGGGTACGACAGACAAGGGATGTACAGACAGACAGGAAATGTGTGGCATTATGCCATGCACGTGCTGAGTCACTTGAAGCCCAAAATGCCTGCAAAGCGAGCAACGCTGCACGCCAGGCAAGGCACAGACAAGCTGAGACCCAGGAGATGTGGAATAGTTGGCTGGCCACTAACGCTGCATGCCAGGCAAGGCACAGAGAAGCTGAGACCGAATAGGACACACTACTTTAAACCACATCCATTCCAAGCAGTAAATCTGGAAATCTCACTCAGTAAAGCAGAAGGCACTCTATAAATTCAAGAAATCTCTGTCAGTGTGTCAGTCTGTCACCCGATTAAGAACAGGACACTCTACTTTAAACCACACCCATTCAAAGCAGTACCCATGAAGAATGGCAGTCTACACTACAAATGTGTAAAATGCCAAGCAAAGCACTGATTTTCTCTGGGTGCTCTGGTTTCTGGGTTTCGATGGGCATGCACGGATCTTCCTGAAGAGGTCCACTTTTTGCTCAGATCTATTTGCATGATCCTGTCCATGAGTTGGAATTACAATGTACCTATCCCTCAACCAGTCGTCTCAATGAAGAAAAAGAAGAAGAAGAACAACAAGACCCACCAGATGGAGAGCAATACAGTGAGGAGAATGGCTGCACATCAGAAAAGATGCGGTGAAGATGAAACACCTCAGGTTCGAGCAGTACGCCGCAGGCATGACTGTGAACAACACAGCCGTCTCAGACAGGAAGAGACCCTTCAGCAACGGGCATGCAGAAATACTTGCTTATACTTGGTTTCGACAGGCATGGACGGGTATGCACGGGTATGTACTAGTATAGAGTGATGATAGTAAGAGTGAAGTGATAATATAGAGTGAAGTACGAGGAGACGAAGAAGAGTGATGTCTGAAGATAGAGTTGAGGTTCGACTGGACACAGCAATGATGATGGAAGGACACTGATGGTTCAAAGAATAAAGAGGGCTCTGTTGGAGTTGGAGTATACATCCCAGAGTTTAAAGTGACCATCGCAAAAAGACTCTCCAACAATACATCCGTGTTTACAGCAGAGATGGTGGCAATAATTATTGCTTTGCAGTGGGTGGAGGAGGTCAGACTGGACCGGGTGGTGGTGTGCATGGACTCACTTGCAGCACTAAAAACCATACAGACACTAAAATCTACAAGGGAAGACTTGGTGATTGAGCTATACCATAGTTTATTTAGGGTACACAGGGGTGGTGGAGAAGTTCAGTTTTGTTGGGTTCCTGCACATGAAGGGTTGAAAGGGAATGACTATGCAGACAAATTAGCAAAAAGCGCTCTTGGAAAAGAGATAACTATACCATTGTTTCTTGGAACAGGTGAAGGGAAAGCAGTAATCAAGAAAAAAGGAACTGAGCTATGGCCATAAAGATGGGATGAAGATCATAAAGGTACATTGTATTACAAAATACAAAAATCTATTGCAATAAAGAATTTCATAACAACCAAAAGGAGGGAAGATATCATTATGGCAAGACTCAGACTAGATCACACAGGTTTAAACGGCACTTTATTCACCATGGGGAAAAGCGAAAGTGACAAATGTAGAGAATGTGGAGTAAAAGAAAATGTTGAGCACATCTTATTACACTGTCACAAATACAGAAATGAAAGACAGATAATGGAAAATGAAGTTTGAGAGGCCGGTAAGGAATGGGATTTAACTGGGATTCTGGGAACAGATGGAGATGGAGAGGCAATAAGAATCACGAGAAGGGCTCGTTTCTCTTTTTTAAATAACACAGGATTAAGTCATAGAATTTAGGGGTCGGGCTCAGATGACATAATGTTACACACTCTTGTACAGTAGGTGACGGTATGCATCTTTCAGTTGTTTGCTATCTGCCAGTAACCAAGAGTAGAAGAAGAAGAAGAAGAAGAAGAAGAAGAAGAAGAAGAAGAAGAAGAAGAAGAAGAAGAAGAAGAAGAAGAAGAAAGAAGAAGGACTACAGCTCCTGACCAGATAGAGTGATGATATAGAGTGAAGTACGAGGAGACAAAGAAGAGTGATGTCTGAAGATAGAGTTGAGGTTCGATTGGACACAGCAATGATGATAGAAGGACTACAGCTCCTTACCAGATAGAGTAAAAATATAGAGTGTAGTACGTGGCGGTAATGCATCTGTAAGCTGGTTGCCAACCGCCAGTCAAATCTAAAAGAGGAAGAAGAAGGACACTTTTAACCCCTTAACGCCTGAATTTATTTCCAATTATGAAAAAAAAATTTCACTTGTGTTTTTGCTTTCAAGTAGATGCTAAATTAAGTTGAGAAAGTTAATTTGACTATAGCACATAAAATAGATATAATTTTAGGTATGATGCAAAATTAGCGACAACAGGCATCTATGGTAAAAAATGGTAAAAAAGCACCTGTTCCCATCTCAAGTATGAAGAGTCTTTTATTTATGCAACAAAGTTATTTTCAGTATTTTCAACTCTCATGACTGCCAAACTATAACCCTAACATTAACCCTAACCCTAAACCTAAACCTAACCCTAACCCTAACCCTAGCAATCAGGAAATGGATGGTGCTCCGTCTCTGACCGTTCCTACGAGAAACTAATGCTTGCAAAAGGTTCCTAGGTATGTGTTGGAAGTGCTCCAACCAGAAGTGGAGGAATACAGACGGTATTTTGGTTGCATTTGGAGCGGAAGCGGTTTGATGCGAATTTGCGACAACAGGCGTCACTTAAAATCCAATATTCTCCACATACCCTATACACAGCAACGTAGGATAATAACTAAAAATACACCTGATAGCAACAAATAAATAAATATCTCATAACCAACAACACCCAAAATTAAAAAAGACTTCTTCTCCGGAAAAATGACAACACTTAACGCTTAATATCTTATTCCCCCAGTCTCTCCCCTCCACACCCCTTATTCCTCAATGGAGTGAGGGCCGGTGGAGGGGAGGGAAGACTGACCATCCCGCCTGTGGGAAAAGGATGGATGTAGACCCTCGTTAGGGATACTCCACCCAAAAGTCGACTCTCCCCAGCTACCAGCCTAAACCCCTTCCCCCCCTTCTTTTCTCCCCCTCTCGGAGCATTAACCGATCCTTAAACAACCAAACTACCAGTAAAAAAATAAAAAAATAAACAAAAGAACCTGCCTTAATTAATTTTTTTTAAAAAAGAGGGAACAGGACTCAAAACATCTAATACCCTGAACCTCTATATACCCTATACACAACAACGCCAGATAATAACTAAAAAATACACCTGATAACAACAAAAAACACTCAAGATTAAAAGGGATTTCTTCCCCAAAAAACTGACAATACTTAACGTTTAATATTCTATTTCCCCAGTCTCTCCCCTCCACACCCCTTATTCCTCAATGGAGTGAGGGCTGGTGGGGGGGTGAGAAGACTGACCATCCCGCCTATGGGAAAAGGGTGGATGTAGACCCTCCCTAGGGATACTCCACCCAAAGTCGACTCCACTCAACTGCCAACCTAATCTCCTCTCTTCTTCCCCTTTTTTGAGCCTCAATGGAGTGAGGGCAGGTGGAGGGGAAGGAAGACTGACCATCCCGCCTATGGGAAAAGGATGGATGTAGACCCTCGTTAGGGATACTCCACCCAAAAGTCGACTCTCCCCAACTACCAGCCTAACCCCCCTCCCCCCCCCCCTTTTCACCCCCCTTTCCCCCCCCTTTCCCCCCCCTTTCTTTCTCCCCCTCTCGGAGTATTAACTGATCCCTAAACAACCAAACTACCAGTAAGAGAAAAAAATAAATAAAAGAATCTGCCTTAATTAATTTTTTAAAAAAAAGAGGGAACAGGACTCAAAACATCTAATATCCTGAACCTCTATATACCCTATACACAATAACGCCATATAATAACTAAAAAATACACCTGATAACAACAAATAAATACTTCATAACCAACAACACTCAAGATTAAAAGGGACTTCTTCCCCCAAAAAACTGACAATACTCAACGTTTAATATTCTAATTCCCCAGTCTCTCCCCTCCACACCCCTTGTTCCTCAATGGAGTGAGGGCTGGTGGGGGGGTGAGAAGACTGACCATCCTGCCTATGGGAAAAGGGTGGATGTAGACCCTCGCTAGGGATACTCCACCCAAAGTCGACTACTCAATTGCCAACCTAATCTCCTCCCTTCTTTTCTTTTCTTTCCCCTTTGAGCATTAATCGACCCCTAAACAACCAAACTACCAGTAAAAAAATAAATAAAATAACCTAGTCTGAGTTCTTTTTTCAAAAAAAAAGAACAGGACTCAAAAAAACTAATATCCTTAACCAATCAGGAATATCACTAAAACCATTAGATAATCTAGCTAAAGGACACACCCCTGGGATTGATCACCCCAGGCGGGACCTCCCTTGGACGAGGGTGTCTGGTGATAAGTGGTCGAAACACCCAATGAATCCAAGGCACACCACTGAAGATGTGTCCACAACATAACCTAAAAGAAATCAAAGCTAAACAGACTGAAACAATCACAAAGAAAAACCAAACAAGATCACTCAAATAACCCAGAAAAATATTATGAAAACATCCACTTCTAACCCGGACCACACCCTCGAAACCCAACCCTAAAAGCCTAACCCTAACCTTAATCTCAATCCTAACCCTAACCCCTTAACTTTCCTGACACGAACCCTAACCCGGGACCCTTACCCTAACTTCAACTCCGACCCCCACACAACCCCAAAGAGGAAGTAACCTCATACAGAACAAAAAACTCTGGACAAAACAAAAAAATAATCTTAACAGGAATAGACAAGCACAAAACAAGAACACAGGTGGGAGAGTACACGGAAAAGGGGTTTCCTGACAACGTGCGCTGGCCCGTGCATGCCTTTGACCCCCTATTCCAAACCAGCAAGTCGACGGACAAGCTGGGGGGAGTCACCGAGAGAGTGATCACAAACCTAACCCTAGCAATCAGGAAATGGATGGTGCTCCGTCTCTGACCGTTCCTACGAGAAACTAATGCTTGCAAAAGGTTCCTAGGTATGTGTTGGAAGTGCTCCAACCAGAAGTGGAGGAATACAGACGGTATTTTGGTTGCATTTGGAGCGGAAGCGGTTTGATGCGAATTTGCGACAACAGGCGTCAAGGGGTTAAGAGAGATATAGAAGAGTGAAGTACGTGGCGGAAATGCACCTGCAAGCTGGTTGCCAACCGCCAATCAAATCTAAATGAAGAAGAAGGACATATAGAGGATGATATAGAGTCCAGGCACAGATAATCAAAATATGGAGTGATGATATAGAATGAAGTACATGGCGGTAATGCACCTGTAAGCTGGCTGCCAACCGCCAATCAAATCTAAAAGAAGAAGAAGGACATATAGAGTGAAGTACATGGTGGCTGCACGGTGGCGCAGTGGTTTAGCACTGTGGCAGCACAGTTTTACCCTCGGCCGGGGGATTGCGGGGATCGTGGGTTCGATTCCAGCCCCCGACCAACAGTGAGCTGTGTGGAGTTTGCATGTTCTCCCCGTGTTGCGCGGGTTTACTCCGGGATTTCTCCGGTTTCCTCCCGCATACCAAAAAAAAACAAAACATGTAGGCTTAGGGCGCTCGCGCACGCAGCGACCAGCAGCCGGTGGCTTGTCACCAGACTGCAAACCGAATCTTACCTACGGGTACAAATAAGTAACAAAAAAAAAAAAAAAAAAAATGGTGGAAGAAGAAGAAGAATCAAGCCAGTAAGTATGTGATTGAGTGATGATGTAGAGTGAAGTACTGTATGTGGCAGTAATGCACCTGTAAGCTGGTTGCCAACCGCCAATCAAATCTTCTTCTTCTTTTAGATTTGATTGGTGGTTGGCAACCAGCTTACAGGTGCATTACCGTCATGTACTTCACTCTACATCCTCACTCTATCTGGTCAGGAGCTGTAGTCCTTACCGCCACGTACTTCACTCAGTAAACATCACTCTACCCGGTTCCGGCGCCACACGAGTTGGCTGCCTTTTGCAACAGCGGCTCAATTCTGAGTCTTTTTATCTTCCTTCTTCTTTCTGACCCGGTGATAACTTTCTGATCCGGCACAACTTTCACTCTATATATATCATGGACACACAGATCGCGCCAAAGGTCTCCCGAGTCGGCGGACGGAGCCACTGTTTACAGCAGGAGACGATACAGCAGGGAAGAGCTAGCTAGCGCTCAACCGCCACCCGGTGCTAACGGAGAAACTCGTCATACCGGAAGAACTGAAGCAAAAATGACGCAGGTGCCGGGCTGGAGTTTAGGCGGCGTGCAAGAAATATAAGACAGAATAATAAAGAGCGATGGCAAGAACCAAGCAGACCGCCCGTAAATCTACTGAAGGAAAAGCCCCCAGGAAGCAGCTGGCCACCAAGGCTGCTCGGAAAAGCGCTCCGGCCACCGGCAGAGTGAAGAAGCCTCACCGTTACAGGCCTGGTACCGTGGCTCTGAGAGAGATCCGTCGCTACCAGAAATCCACGGAGCTGCTCATCCGTAAGATGCCCTTCCAGCGCCTGGTGAGGGAGATCGCTCAGGACTTCAAGACCGACCTGCGCTTCCAGAGCTCCGCCGTCATGGTTCTGCGGGAGGCCAGTGAGGCCAACCTGGTGGGTCTCTTTGAGGACACCAACCTGTGCACCATCCACACCAAGAGGGTCACCATCATGCCCAAAGACATCCAGCTGGCCCGCCGCATCCGTGGAGAGAGAGCTTAGACTTTCTGCTGCACATCCACCAACCACAATGCTCCGCACTGTGTGTCTATATATATATATATATATATATATATATATTTATAGTAATATGTACATATGTATACTAGCTGCTCTTGTTTTTTCTTGCCTTCTGATTGTTGCTCTGAGTGTTGCTATCCCTGTGCTGTTGCAATCCTGGAATTTCCCCATTGTGGGACTAATAAAGGCTTATCTTATCTTATCTTATCTTATATATCAAATGCCAGAATTCTTCTCGGTTGGCAACCTCTTCTTCTTCACTCTATATCTTTCTAAACAAAACAAGATGGCGACCGGGATGGTCACACTTTTTCAGTGCTGAGACAAAGTTGTTGATTTTGCCATTAAAAATAACTAACCAACAGCGATCGGCGCTCATGACGGACACGCACGGGCTGAATTTCCACCTCCGTTGGAATACCCCTTTAATCGCCTTTCACCGGCCACTGTGAGTAAACTGACTAGCGTTTCTTTGTGGTTCGCTGCTGCGCTCTACCTGAAGCGTTTGCTAAGCTAACACTAGGTGGCTTAACGCTGGCGCTAGTCGTGCCACCTAGCACCAACACAAAGCGACTCAGTCCCCGGTGAGGGCTTGCCAGAGGAACTAACCGAGGCGGCAGTTGGACGTGAGCCGGATCGGAGTTCGGGGGCGGTGTTGGTGGGAGACGGGGACCAGTGGAGGACCACCGGGACCCAGCCATACAATAGCCTGAGTCGGAGCCCAGTTGCGAGGCCCAGCGGAGGAACTACCAGGCAGACGGCGGTTGGAGACGGGGCTCAGCGGAGGTACTACCCAGGCAGACGGCGGTAGGCGGCGGTGCTCAGCGGAGGATCTACCGGGGCCCCAGCGGAGCTCGGCTGCACCAGCGGTGTGCAGCGGGACTCGGTGGAGGAGCTGGACAGGAGCTCGGTTGCGGCGGCGGTGAGCAGCGGGACCAGCAGCGGAGGGGCTAGCTGAGGCCCAGCTGGATTCGAGGTCGGTCGGATCGGATACCGGCGACACAAGCAGAGATTGTTTTTACTATCCACAGGTCAGTAAAATGCCACCAAAGAAGGAGGAGATGGAAGAGATCAAAAAATCTCTGAACTTCTTGTCAGAAGAAGTGGCCAAAATGGTTAGCCAGCAGGCCAAAATAATAGGCCTAATGGAAGATGTACGAGACTTAAAATTAACAATTCAGGAAAAAGACAAAAAAATTACGGACTTGGAGCGACGCGTCGAGGATCTTGAACAAGGTTCTCGTATGGATGACCTAGTTATAAGTGGACTAGACATCAAATATCAGTCATACGCTCATGCCACAACAGGACTGAGAGGTGAGGAGGCTCCCCTGAGTGAATCAGTCTCTCTAGAAAACCAGGTGCTTCAGTTCCTTGGCAGTAAAGATATAAAGGTAGAAGCAAATGCAATTTCAGCCTGTTATGCTTTACCAAGGAAAGATAATAAAACAAAGAAATCAACTGTGATGTGCTTTGTGAACAGAAGGGTAAAGAATGACATACTGAGGCAGGCCAGAAAGCTACGGGGAACACAAGTTTACCTAAATGAACACCTAACAAGAACAAATGCTGAAATAGCACGGGAAGCACGGATGCTGAAAAGACAAAATAAGATACAGGCAACATGGACAAGAAATTGTAGAGATTGGATCAAACTAAATGGAACACCTGAGCAAGCAGAGTATAATAATCAGAGATGTTACTGACTTAGATAAATACAGATGAACACTGATTAAGAAAATTAAGAGACAATGATAATCCATATTCACACACACGGTAAGAATAGTTCTTTTGATATACCATGTCAAAGTACTTAAAAAAATAAGCAAAACAAACAAAAACTTATGACTGACTTGAGTAGACATCAATTATCCCCAGTTGGAGGAAGTCATTTGACACAGTGAGGATACTCAAACTCTGAAAATATGCCATTATGCTGAACATAAACTACAAGAGATGGAGAACGATATTGATCCTGATAACCACTTTTTCAATAATATTCATAACCACTGTGAATATTACACTGAAAAGCAATTCAAAAGTCAAGTGTAACTAGATGGTAAACTATCAACAATACACTTCAACAGCAGAAGTCTTAACAAAAACTTTCCACAGATTCAGGACTATTTAAAACAGCTAGACAGAAAATTTACAGCTATTGCAGTCTCTGAAACCTGGCTTAATGAAGAGCAGGCTCCCCTAATGGCAATAGAGGGATATCAGATGTTTCATATTAACAGATCTCAAAAAAGGGTGGTGGCGTTGCACTGTATATTGATGACCTGTATAGGTGTAAGCTTGTAAATGGAATGTCCTTTGCACTACCAGGGATCTTGGAATGTGTTACTGTCGAGATTGACCAAGATAAAACAAAAGATCTAATTATAAGTTGTATATATAGAATGCCGGGAACTTGCATTGAGACATTCAGAGATAAATTAGTCGAGCTGTACAATAATATTACTAGTAAGAAAATGGTAGCAATTTGTGGAGATTTCAATATTGATTTACTAAATCCATATCAACAAAATGTAATTACAGAGTTCATGAACTCTATGTGCAGCATGAGTCTATATCCCACAGTAACACATCCCAGTAGAATCACAGTTCACACTGCTACACTTACTGACAACCTGTTTGTTAATATTATTGATAAGAAAATAGAAAGTGGATTATTGATAAATGATATAAGTGACCACTTGCCAACCTTTGCAACCTTTGCACTTATCCATGGCCACACGGGGGCCAATACAAAAAAAATTTAAAATCATTCAGATACAAATCACCAAATGCAATCAGTTCTTTTAAAGAGGACTTGCTGAAGCAAGACTGGACAGAAGTCTATGTATCAGATGTAAATGAAGCCTATGACACATTTATAAACATTGTAACCACTCTTTATGAAAAAAACTGTCCATTAGTAAAAAAAAAAGCTTAAACATAAATTTGCCGATAAGCCATGGTTAACCAAAGGATACAAAAGGCGTGTAAAAAGAAAAATTTATTATATAAAGCTTTCCTAAAGAAAAGGACAAAAGAAGCAGAGCAGCGGTATAAAACATACAAAAATAAGTTAACATATATAATAAGATGTAGTAAGAGAGACTATTACAGTAAAAAACTGGAGAAAAACAGAGACAATATTAAAAATACATGGACAATACTTAACAGTATTCTTGGAAATAAAAGCAGAAATACAAGCTACCCAACCGATTTTTCAAAAAATAATAAAACAACTCAGAGTGTGAATGCAGCTTCACCTGCAGATGAATTTAATAACTTTTTTGTTAACATTGGTCCTAATTTGGCTCGAGAAATACTCACTACGGCGCCTACAGGTGATACAATATGCAATAACACTGCTATAAAAGACTCCATTTTCGTAAAGAACACAGACGAGAGAGAGGTCATTGAAATTGTTAAATCGTTTAAAAGTAAAACATCTACAGACTGTGATGGTATTGACATGCTCTTAGTCAAAACTGTTATTGAAAGCTTAGTGAAACCACTGAGGTATATCTGTAACCTGTCTCTCCAAACAGGTATATTTCCCAATGCAATGAAAATAGCTAAAGTAATTCCGATATACAAGACGGGTGACAGAGGGGAATTCTCAAACTATAGACCAATTTCACTATTGCCGCAATTTTCCAAGATACTTGAAAAAATATTCTATGAGAGAATTGACAACTTCATACTGAAGAATAATTTATTGTGTGAGCAGCAATATGGGTTCAGACACAAGAGGACAACTGCATTTGCTCTAATGGAATTTATAGAAAAAATATCAACTGCCGTTGAAAATAAAGAGTATTCAGTTGGAGTATTCCTGGATCTTAAAAAAGCATTTGATACAGTGGATCATAATTTATTATTAAAGAAACTACAAAATTGTGGTATTAGAGGGGTAGCACTGTCCTGGTTAAGTAGTTACTTAAAGAATAGATATCAGTATGTATGTGTTGGTAACAAAAACTCACAGTAACTGAAGGTTACTTGTGGAGTCCCACAGGGTTCAGTTTTGGGGCCATTATTATTCAATATGTATATAAATGATATATGTAAAGTTTCAGAAAAAATGGACTTAATATTGTTTGCCGATGACACTAATCTATTATGCAGTGGAAACAATTTGGAACAACTTCTGGATACACTCGGAAAGGAATTAGGAAAGCTTAAACTGTGGTTTGATTCAAACAAATTAACGCTCAATTTAAGTAAGACAAAATTTATAGTCTTTAACAACCATCACAATAACTCAGTATCTAAACTCAGTGTAAATGGTGTAGAGATTGAAAGGGTATCTAAAACTAAATTTCTTGGAGTAATAATTGATAATAAACTGTGTTGGAAGTCACACATTAATTATATTAAAGGTAAAATATCCAAATCAATTGCAATATTAAATATTTGCTGAATCAACCCACACTATATACCTTGTATCATTCATTAATACTCCCATACATGACATATTGTACTGAAGTATGGGGAAATACATATAAAACAAACATATATCCAGTCTTTATGCTTCAGAAGAGAGCTATTAGAATAATAAACAAAGCAGCTTACAGGGAACCAACAAACCCACTTTTTCTTAAACTAAAAGCTCTCAAGTTGAAAGATCTGGTTGACTTTAAAACTGCAATAATAATGTTTAAAGTGAAGAATCTATCACTGCCCGCAAATATCCAAAAGTTGTTCCAAATAAGGGAGAAACAATATCCTTTTAGAGGAACATGTATATTTCAAAAACCTTCAGTGAGAACTACCACCAAGCAACACTGTGTTTCAGTGCAAGGAGTCAGATTATGGAACGATTTTGGACCTGAATTAAAATCATGTACAACGCTTGGACAGTTTAAACAAAAACTAAAGGAAGAAATACTCCAAACATATATACAAGATGACATGTAAAATCACATAAGGATTGTCATATCCAGCCTGTGTTGTGTTGTAGCTCAGTTTTTTTCTGTCACACTTAGTCTTAGCTTCGTTTTTTTGAATTGTAATCGCTCTTGTCTTGTTTTTTCTTTTTTTTCTTTTGAATTCTTGGATGGAATATGGGTGGGCAATATAAGCTGCGGCTTCAGCCATCACCCATTTCGGATAACTTATGTTGAATTGTATAATCAGAGGAGTTATTGTCTAATTTGACCTTGTTGGATTTTCTTTCCCCCTTTGTTATATTATTCAGTTCCTTTTAACCTGTACTATCAGAAATAAAGATTCATTCATTCATTCATTAATAGAGTTCTTATAAGGAGTTCTGAACAATCTTCTACTTCTTCTTTTAGACTTGATTGGCAGCTGGCAACCATCCCAGGTGCATCACCGCCACGCACCTCACGCCACATCATAACTCTATCTGGTCAGGAGCTGTAGTCCATATCTGCGTCTCATCTCATTATTATTCTTCTTTTAGATTTTATTGGTGGCTGATCCACCAGCCCATGACATCTGAGAACTTAAAGATCCCCCACTTAACAAGTCCTCAACTGCTTCCCAATGTAGCCCCTTAATGCCAAGACATTTTTCTGCTGCTTTCACAATGATTTTGATTTTTTCTGTTTTCTTGGAAGTCTGTGCAGTGCAGTTTATCACATCTACCACAAATAAGACAACATTATTTTCCTTCAAAATCAGAGTATCTTTCTTAATTCTACTGCATGTACTGCAAGCCTGCACACTTGCCCTTTTCGAGTCCACTCCCACTTTTTTAGCTGGCACCTTTTTTGCAGCTTCGTCATATGTTAATCCCTGGAAGACTTTTATCTGCTGAATTTCTGCTGCTCTTTTGCTTGCTTTACAGCCTCGATATGCAGAGCTATGTTCACCACCACAGTTACAGCACTTTAATTTGGCTCCTCTTTCACACTTGCAATATTTATGTTCACTGGAGCATCTGGCACATCATTGTCGACCTTTGCATATCGCTGCTACATGACCAAACTTTTGACATTTGAAACATCTGAGTGGAGGAGGAATGTAAAGTCTGACTTCATAGCTCATGTAGCCAATATACACCTTACTTGGCAGTCTTGTTTCACCAAATTTTAACATTACCGACAGACTATCACATTTTTCACCATTTCTATTAGTTTTCAATCTTTGAACCTCTGTCACTTTTGCTCCAGTTAAGTTTTTCATTATTTCATCAGTTGAGACAGCCGTTAGAATGCCCGATATCACTCCTCTCATTGCCTTATTTCATTCCAATACTGAACACTGCACATTTTTCCCCTCCATCATACTGACTCTGATTGCTTTTCCTTGTTGAATACTATCTTTATACGTAACTAGTAACGAACCACTACAAAGAACTCTTACATTTAAAACTTCTCCAAGTAACCCATTAATTGCATTTGTGAGCTTAATTGGGTTCCACTCACGAAATGATGCTCCTTCCTGAGTAAGTTTAATGATAACTTTACACTCCTGTTTATTCCGGGATAGTTCATCTTCTGATTCATCAGCACTTGATAACGCTCTTGATTGAACCTCTTTACGTCTACCTTTGCTTCCTTTAGACTCCACCGAACTCCAAACATCCTCCCTCGCGCTTCCCACCTCCATTCCTTCTTCTTCTTTTAGATTTGATTTGTCAATTCCGCCGTGTCTGTCTGTCAGTTCCACCACGTTTAGAGAGTTGCTGTTTTTTCACTCTTCTTCATCTCCTCGTACTTCACTGTATATCATCACTTCACTCTACAGTATATCATCACTCTACAGGTGCATTACCACCACATGCTCTAACCACTAATCAAATCTAAAAGAAGAAGAATCAAGTCAGTGGTGGTAATGGCACCTGTGGCCTGGTTGCCAACCACCAATCAAATGTAAAAGAAGAAAAAGAGATGATAAGATATACGTATACTGTAGAGTGAAGTAGTGAACAGACCTGAAGAATATAGAGTGGGGCCAAATAGAGTGTCATAGACATCATGTCGACATGGAAATCTCACTGTTAGAAGAAGAAGAAGAAGAAGAAGAAGAAGAAGAAGAAGAAGAAGAAGAAGAAGAAGAAGAAGAAGAAGAAGAAGAATGTTCAGAACTCCTTATAAGAACTCCTTTTAGCGTAATGACCAGATAGAGTGTTATAGACATCATGTAGACATGGAAATCTCACTGTTAGAAGAAGAAGAAGAAGAAGAAGAAGAAGAAGAAGAAGAAGAAGAAGAAGAAGAAGAAGAAGAAGAAAATTGTTCAGAACTCCTTAGAAGAACTCCTTATACAAAGATATAGAGTTAAGAGAGAGAGAGGGAGAGAGAGAGACACACACACACACACACACACACACACACACACACACACACACACACACACACACACACACACACACAGATTTCTTGAATTTATAGTGATTTGTGTAATTGATGGCCTAAAGGACTACAGCTCCTGTCCAGGTAGAGTGATGATATAGAGTGAAGTATGTGGTGGTAATGCACCTGTAAGCTGGTTCCCAACTGCCAATCACATCTAAAAGAAGAAGAAGGGAGAAGAAGAAGATTGTTCAGAACTCCTTACAAGAACTCCTTATAGAGCAACGACCAGATAGTGTTATAGACATCATGTAGACATGGAAATCTCACTGTTTGAAGAAGAAGAAGAAGATTGTTCAGAACTCCTTAGAAGAACTCCTTATACAAAGATATAGAGTGAAGAAGATGAAAAACAGGTTGCCAACCGAGAAGAATTCTGACTTTTGATACATAGAGTGATGTTTACTGAGTGAAGTACGTGGCAGTAAGGACTACAGCTCCTGACCAGATAGAGTGATGAGATAGAGTGAAGTACATGGCGGTAATGCACCTGTAGCTATGACATCATCAAAGATCAAAGGCAGGTATTACTCACGCTCACTCATGATCATAGGACATCAAAGATCAAAGGCAGGTATCACTCACAATCATAGGACTCGCTATCACATCATCAATGATCTAACGCAGGCATCACTTACGATCATAGGATTTGCTATGACATCAGCAAAGATCATAAGACTCACTATGACATCATCAAAGATCAAATGCAGGCATCATAGAAGTTGCTATTACATCATCAAAGATCACAGGACTCACTATGACATCATCAAAGATCAAAGGCAGTCATCACTCATGATCATAGGACTCACTATGATATCATCAACGATCATAGGACTTGCTATGACACAATCAAAGATCAAAGGCAGGCATCACTGAACAAGTGCTGATGTGCTTGCTTACACCCTTGCTTACACCTGCTTTCTACGGGCATGCAGAAGTACTTGCTTACACTTGGTTTCTGTGGGCATGCACAGGTATGCACTAGTTATTAAAGAAAAGGCAGGTTGAAGCTCTTTTAAAGTTTGCCAAGCATCATTTGGACGGGCCCGTGGTACACTGGGAGAATGTAGTGTGGTCAGATAAGATGAAAACAGAACTATTGCAGTCATGCTATCCACCATGTTTGGATGAGCAATGACACTGCACATCACCCAATAAACACTATTCTACCAGTGAAGTTTGGAGGTGGAATCATCACTGACAGACTTCATGTATGTAAAGAAGCAATGAATCCAGTGAGTAGGGAAATTAATCTGCTGGAAAGAACTAAACATCAGGATTCACAAAAAGTCCCCCTGAATCTTCAGGATTTAAAGGCAGTCTGTGTAGAAGAATGTGCCAGACTCCTACCTGAACACGACAGATTAGTTTCTCATACAGGAAGGATCTTAAAACTGTCCTTGCAAACAAAGGCTTCTCCTCTAAGTATTAAATATATTTCAATTATCATGTTCAATGCTGTTTTCCTGTTTCATTCCACCTTATTGCTCAGAACTTTATGAACTTCAATGTTTTGATTTCTTTCTATGTGTGGATTTCTTGAGTTAATACCAACATCTGGTGAAAATTTCATATGAGTAGCCTCATTGGATATAATTGAAAAAAATGCTGACATGTTCAATAGTTATTTCTCCCATTGCATACAAATACTGTACATATATGTTTAGTATTTGTTTCATTATCATCATCATAGCAGTCTGTCATGGGCGACAATGACTGTTTCATTTAGGTTTATATGTATGTATAATGTATATCTATTTGTGTAATGTCTGACCTGTTGATAGTGAATGTTCCAGTACAAAATGTCACTCCTTGGTGCCTCTTTTATTGACCTGTCGGGGTATTAAAGTCATCCACCAACAAAGACAAGAAGCTGACATATTGATCCCAGTGTGGAGGGAGATGGCCTTCACCTCAATGTTCCACTAATGGACGGTGAGGGAATTCTGCCCACGGCTTCAGTGAGTGAATCGATTTTAAATGTCGCTCAAGATAAATGATCAATAAGAAGCTGGTGAGGATTAAACCTCTCAGGGCTCGCTGTAATGTAGAGGTAACAAAAGCAAACCAGCAGTCCATCATCTACGCTGTAATGTCGGCTGGTTAATGACCTCTGACCAGTTGTGTGATGAGCCAGTTTTAAGGTCAAAATGATGCCTGTCATTGTTTACAAGCGGGCTGTCTTTTGTGTTTCTGTCGTGCCATTTTCTGCTTTTTTGTAATACAAGTTTATCTTCCTTCCTTTGTTTCTTATCCCTTCTTTGTAAAACCATTTCTGGTAATACTTTATAACACAGGCTGTGAAGTATTATAAAGTTACTGTGTACTTGAAGAGTCAGTACTGATGTAAAACGGTGTACTGTATGTATTGCATAAGTTCAGGGTAACAACCCCTGTGTTTTGGTTGGTTTTTTAACCATAAAACTAACTTGTTATAATTTAAGTACCATATACAGTATGGTGTCATGTCTACCTCCGGCTGACAGGTAAGGAGGCGAGGTTGGTGGACTCAGTGAGCAGGTGGAATTCCAGCATAACATGATGATTTATTGAAAGCAAACACAAGGAAACAAAATACAGCATGTGGGCTGCCATAACTCAAGACAGGGTTGCTAAATAAACTCACAAAGATTCGGGAAAATCAGACGACAACGCCACACCCTACTGTATACAGGAACCAATGATTACAGACGAGAGACAGCTGGGGAACAATCAAGTGTAGCCGGGAAGTGGCTGCAGGTGAGGAGACATGATGGGCGGGGCTGTACCGACAATTACAAATGGGATGCACATGAAACATGACAGTGCAAATAATAATCATAAGTAATCACAGAAAAACAATAACAGAACATAAAGCAGATTATGACAGCCCCCCCCGTATGTATTATGACACCCTCCAAACAAAAACCAAGATTATTTCAATCGGGTGGGGGGAGGGGGACATAGGCACAGCGGGGCAAAACGAGAAACACAGATACTGTGGAGAGTACAAATAAAGGAACCAGACCTGCACGACAGACAAACTTTATTTCTCTCTCTCACTTCATTCATACACAGAAAAAGACTTTCTACAATACACCAGGATCTCTCCTTTTATATCACTCCATTCCTTCCCCCTGTTGCCTGAAATCTTGCATCACAATACATTCACACATTACAGTACGTACTGTCCTCCATTAAATCCCCCACGCTCGGCCGGCAGAGGGAATATTCCCCTGCCCTCTGCTTCCAGTCTGAGATGATTATCCCAGCGTGGGTTCCCTACAACACTATTAACTCAGGAGATAATGGCAACAAGGAAACTGTAAACCCAGGAGGTGACAACATAGCCAAGAACACAGAAATACAGTAAATATTTTCAAGTTAATGTTTGTCTTCTGTCATAGATCCATGTGGTTTAAAATTTTGCATGTCAGATATCACAAGGTAGTTACAGGTAAATTTAGAACAGACACTATAAGCAACTTTTATAACCACAAACGAGATATTTTTAAGCACTCTTCTCAAACAATGCCAGATGACAAAGAAGTGGTTCTATGCATACCGTAACTATTTTCATGGCAAACCACAAACATACATACAGTATACGTAGAAGTGTGTACACATATTTATATTTTCAAACACAAAAGCATATGCACACTGGAAATAGCTTTGTATTCATACTGAATTTTGCTAGTAATTGTCCTGAATATCAGTTGTGAGAGTTCCAACTATTTTAGATTGATCCATGGGTGAATGTTAGGGATTGGAAAACACTACAGGCCCCACAATGCAATATTAATAATTTTTTATAGTGCATCACAATATTGATGTCTCTGGATACAATATCACTTTCCCAAAGTATCGCAGTATTAAGCTGCATCATGCTTTAAACCGGAATAATCAGGTGAACCTGTACCATTAAATAAATGTCACTATATCCTCATGAAAAAGCATTGCATTTTGTCTTCAAACTACTGCAGTCTAAAAGTTATAATGTACCAACTACTGTATCCTATATTTATACAAGAGTGGCCATTCATCAAAATGACCCTTACTGGCACTGAAAATAAATGGGATTGTAGGAGCCTTTTCCAACCACATACTTTAATGTTCTTAATAACTGAGCAGCCAACTGTAAAGTTAAATATTAGCTATTACTGCGTATGTGCTTGTTCAGCTGCCATGCCACTTTATCCCAGTCATATGGGCACAAGGTGGAACTTCAGTTGGTCAAAAAGAAAAAAGATACATCAGAAAAAATATAATCTATCAAAAGAACAAAGTAGACTCCTCAGTGAGACAGTAATTTTCAATTGGGAACTTAATTAAGGCATCATTGTGGCCTTGCTCTTCTTTGGCAGGAACGCAAATACCTTCATAATTCTAAATGGCCATAGTGCAAACAAAAAACCTGAAATTATAACAGGAACATGAAGGGTGATCTACTTTACACTGATAAGCAATATTTTTCAACATAGTCACAGCCCATCAAGGTCCATCCATAGAGTTCTATCATGGTACCATGAGCGAGGCTTTGCAACTCCATCTTACTCCCTCCCCCAGAGTCCAAAACAAGGGCATCGTTCGTGGCCCAAACAAACTCTAAGGCACCAAAATTGACAAAAGACGGAACGGGTGGTCTTCCATCAACCCAAGACCATTGGAATGGGGAACAAGATAGATTTGAGGGCCTACCCAAGTCCATGGATCCCCAAACTGGAGTACATGGTGGGTCTGGTGGCCTACCAAATGTCAACGATGGCCCTCATGAGCCATCAATAAGATGCCGAGTGCCAGCCGATGAGTTTGTATAATTTATTAATACAGGATAAGTGACAAAATAACGAGCCACGGGGGGCAAAAACACAACTAAGGTACAACGGGAATACAGATACTAGGAGAGCACTTACAGGAATGGATGGTGGAAGAAGGAATGTTTGACGAGGTCGCAGCCCTGAGCAAACAGAGCTGCTTCCTTAAATAGCGATTGATCAGCTGATGAAATCATCGGCTAATTGGGATCCAGCCGTCCCGCTGAGACGCTGTCAGAGTAAAAGCCCGGAGGCTTAGTGGTGCGTCTGAGAAGAGAACGGAGAACAACTGGACAATCCAAGTGCCGACAAAGTCAGCACACGGACCATGACAGTTGCCCCCGTTCCCGACGCAAATTCCAGATGCGGTGAAACATCGAGCCCCCCCAACTGGGAGGTCAATATGACCGCCCCAGGGAGGGAGGAGGGGAAAAAAGGCCGAGGGGGGTCAGAACCAAGGGACAAAGGCAAACAGAAAATAAACCATGGAGCAATTGCAGAGCATGGAAAAAAAAAACCACAAAACACTCCATAATGCACAAGTGCAGAAGAAATAAACGGCAACAATCAGCCTTTGAACAGGGGAAGGAAGAGAAAAAAAAACATGCTAAATAGCAGCTAATATATACAGAATATTACATACAGAAATTGTATGTATGTTTTATGTATTTATTTCTTTATGTATTAATATACATACAGAAATTCCCGCCGCATCCGCGGAGAGAGAGCTTAGACTTTCTGCTGCACATCCACCAACCACAATGCTCCGCACTGTGTGTCTATATATAATATATATATATAATATATATATATAAATATATATATATATATATATATATATATATATATATATATATGTGCATATGTATACTAGCTGCTCTTGTTTTTTCTTGCCTTCTGATTGTTGCTCTGAGTGTTGCTATCCCTGTGCTGTTGCAATCCTGGAATTTCCCCATTGTGGGACTAATAAAGGCTTATCTTATCTTATCTCTTAATAATGAGAAACAAGAACTGGCAGAGACAACACCAGAGCAAATCTCAGACTATCAGGGAAGAAAAAAAAAGGCACACGCAAAAGAGCGGCGATAAACAGTTCAAGACAGTCCAAGATTTCAAACAAAAACATCCCTACTCACTCAGAGGAGTGGGGGGGGGGGGGTGACAGGAATGACGACAGGCAGAGCGCAATGAAGAAAAAAAAAAAACAGTTCAGGTGGCCTGCCTGCGTCTAGCGTCCAGATGACAAATGAAGGGAAAGAGAAGAGTTCGGGCGGCCTACCCCAGTCCCAGGCCCAGAGAGACGGAACCTCCGGCGGCCAAACCAGGTTGCCCAGTAAAAAGTACAATTCATCAGGTGGCCGACCCAGAACGCCAAACCGGCGAAAAAGTTTCCCAGGCGGCCGACCCACATCATCAGGCCAACAGGACCCCAGGGGAAGATTCGGAGACGGCTTCCTTATGGCGAGGAGCAGCGAGGGAGAGCCGAGCCGATCACGGGAAATCCCTGCGGCACCTGATGGAGGGAAAAAGAAAATGGGAAAAGGATGAGGGACCAGTCCGGCGTTGCTTACTGGAGGATCTGCAGCTCCACCTCCGAACATCACCAGAACAGGCACTGTCCTCTTGTTGGACCCCAGGTGAGCCCGCGCTGCACCCACGATGGACCCCGATTGGATCGCAGCTGCACCCACGATGGACCCCGACTGGGTCGCAGCTGCACCCACGATGGACCCCGACTGGGTCGGAACAGCACCATGGACGACTTCCAACCCCGAACCTGGAACTTTCAGAGCTGAGACCAGGACCGACTCATCACCGCTGATCCTGGGAGAAGGCTCAGGAGAGGGAACAGAACCGGAATCAGGATCACCGGTAGCAACAGAACCCAGCGAGACAAGTTCGGATGCAGCGGACGGCTGCACCCGGCTCATCTCCCCGAGAGACAGGCAAAAATGCTCCAGAGAAGAAAGTAGGAAGACAAAGTAGAGCACTTGCCTGATCTCGAGTTCCGTCACTGTCCAGGACTTCGGCGATCCGGGCTCAGGACGAAGAAGGACGTCCTCTGGCTCCTGCACGGCTACGGTGGGCTCCGCAGCCGGCATGATGTTCTCCACAGTCTGAGGACCCTCCAACGCTGGCGTCCACGCTGACAACCCGCACAGCATGGTGGCAGGAGATCCTCGACCTACTGGATCGAACCGCTCCTCCATGGAGACCCGGGGACGCTTCGTCGTTGGCGCAGGCTCCAAGTTACAGTCTGACCTCCTCCTCTGCCCATGACGTGGCTGCGGGGCTGGAACCAGGCTCTCCAGGCCCGCAGGCTCCCTCCTCGTCCGGCAGCGTAGGCCTGGCGCCACGGAACGCTTAGGGGAAGGAGACACAAAGGTAGCAGGTCCATAATTAGTTACTGCAGCAGGTGGAGGAAGCTCAGGGGACTGTGAACACCGAACTCCACCCCCAGGAATCAAGCAAGGCAATTCACCCAAAGAAGGAAAAGAATGAAGAGTCACTTGCCTGATCCGTTGAGGCCTGATAGAACCCACTGCAGTGGACTTGGTTCCTCCCTCTCCCCGCTGGATGGTGACGGAGGCCCCCCCGGAAAGACAGGAGGAGCCGCTCGTGATGGATTGATGACGGGCCTCACCGAAGCAGGTCTCGTGGCACTCACAGCAGCCGGGGAAGACATCGAGGTGGAAGGGGTGACAGCTGAGGCGATCCAGGCACGAGGAGCTGATGGGACAGCAGGGACAGATGACCCGGAGGGAGAGGCTGTGGGAATTCCCTCCTGACGTGACGCAGAAGAAGCAGCTGACTGGGAGGCAGAGTTCCTCCGACGACCCGGAAACAGATCCGGACGGGGTTCTCGCTGAGGCTTACCGGTGGCTGTGTGATGACGTTTACCGGCAGAGGGTGAGGCGAAGGAGAGGTTAGGGAAACGCCGCTCCCGCGCGGAAACAGAGGCGAGCAGGTCGGCGTACTCTGGATAATCACATAGCTCAGGATTCCTCTCCACCAGCCTGACCGCCGCCGTCACATGCTTAATGATCTGCGTGGGGTGGACGGCGGAGCGAGCTGCAGCCACTCGGTCCCGGATGGAAACAGCTGTCAGCTGTAACTTCTCTGGGGGAATCCCGACTGACGTCTCACTCCCTAGGGGATCACCCCTGGGTGGTGCGAACTCCTGGACTGGAACGGGGACAGGAACGGGATCCCGAAGCGAGGAGTGAGGGTGCCTTCTCTTCGGCTTCCTGCCGGAGTTTCCCTCCAGCCCACGGAGCCTCTCCCGGTGAGCAAAGATGTCTGCCTTCCTCGCCATGACTTCAGGGTGGTTGGAGTAGCAAGGAAGGCGGTTAATGATAGCCTCAGCGAGGTCCAGGTGCCGGCGTACATCGCTGGGAGTGTCATAGAGGCCAGCGGTGAAGAGGGTTTCATCATTACAGTCGAGGGCCTCCACCAGCTCGTAGCCCAGGCTCTGAGCGCGGCCCTTGAGCGGCGACATGATCTCCCAGCATGCAGGTACCTAGACAGGGAAACAAGAAGTCCAATTAGGCAAAACTCATGGTGACTGGTGTCTCTTTTGGCTGCGACCTACTGTCAACGATGGCCCTCACGAGCCATCAATGAGACGCCGAGTGCCAGCCGATGAGTTTGCATACAGTAATTTATTAATACAGGATAAGTGACAAAATAACGAGCCACAGGGGGCAAAAACACAACTAAGGTACAACAGGAATACAGATACTAAGAGAGCACTTACAGGAATGGGTGGTAGAAGAAGGAATGTTTGACAAGGTCGCAGCCCTGAGCAAACAGAGCTGCTTCCTTAAATAGCGATTGATCAGCTGATGAAATCATCGGCTAATTGGGATCCAGCCGTCCCGCCAAGACACTGTCAGAGTAAAAGCACGGAGGCTTAGTGGTGCGCCTGAGAAGAGAACAGAGAACAACCGGACAATCCGAGTGCCGACAAAGTCAGCACACGGACCATGACACCAAAGTCCTTAGGCCATCAGACTACAGGACAAGGAGGATCACGGGTGCTGAGCTCGGGGCATAGCAACAACAGAGTCTTTAGTTCTGAGGATGACAATACTGGGGCTTTTAGTCCAGGAACCAATAATACTGGGGTTTGTAGCTCAGGAAACAATAATTATTAGTTCAGGAGCTACAGACGTGGACAAAATTGTTGGTACCCCTCTGTTATTGAAAGAAAAACCCACAATGGTCACAGAAATAACTTGAATCTGACAAAAGTGGTAATAAATAAAAATTCGATGAAAATTAACCAATGAAAATCAGACAATGCTTTTGAATTGTGCTTCAACAGAATTATTTTAAAAAACAAACTCATGAAACAGGCCTGGACAAAAATGATGGTACCCTTAACTTAATATTTTGTTGCACAACCTTCTGAGGCAATCACTTGCAATCAAACGATTTCTGTAACTGTCAATGAGACTTCTGCACCTCTCAGCAGATATTTTGGCCCACTCCTCATGAGCAAACTGCTCCAGTTGTCTCAGGTTTGAAGGGTGCCTTCTCCAGATGGCATGTTTCAGCTCCTTCCACAGATGTTCAGTAGGATTTAGATCAGGACTCATAGAAGGCCACTTTAGAATAGTCCAATGTTTCGCTCTTAGCCATTCTTGGGTGTTTTTAGCTGTGTGTTTTGGTCATTATCCTGTTGCAAGACCCATGACCTGCGACTGAGACCAAGCTGTCTGACACTGGGCAGCACATTTCTCTCTACAATATCTTGATAGTCTTGAGATTTCATTGTACCCTGCACAGATTCAAGACACCCTGTGCCAGATGCAGCAAAGCAGCCCCAGAACATAACAGAACCTCCTCCATGTTTCACAGTAGGGACAGTGTTCTTTTCTTGGTATGCTTCATTTTTGCGTCTGTGAACATAGAGCTGATGTGCCTTGGCAAAAAGTTCCAGTTTTGTCTCGTCTGTCCATAGGACATTCTCCCAGAAGCTTTGTGGCTTGTCGACACGCAGTTTAGCAAATTCCAGTCTGGCTTTTTCATGATTTGTTTTCAACAGTGGTGTCCTCCTTGGTCGTCTCCCATGAAGTCCACTTTGGCTCAAACAACGACGGATGGTGCGATCTGACACTGATGTACCTTGACCTTGGAGTTCACCTTGAATATGTTTAGAGGTTGTTCTGGGCTCTTTTGTTACCATTCGTATTATCCGTCTCCTCCTGCGGCCACATCCAGGGAGGTTGGCTACAGTCCCGTGGATCTTAAATTTCTGAATAATATGTGCAACTGTAGTCACAGGAACATCAAGCTGCTTGGAGATGGTCTTATAGCCTTTACCTTTAACATGCTTGTCTATAATTTTCTTTCTTATCTCCTGAGACAACTCTCTCCTTTTCTTCCTCTGGTCCATGTTTAGTGTGATACACACCATGTCACCAAACAGCACAGTGACGTACTTGTCACCCTTTAAATAGGCCGACTGACTGATTACAAGTTTGTAGACACCTGTGATGTTAATTAGAGGACACATCTTGGTTGAACATGTCCCTATGGTCACATTATTTTCAATCTTTTCTAGGGGTACCATCATTTTTGTCCAGGCCTGTTTCATGAGTTTGTTTTTTAAAATAATTCTGTTGAACCACAATTCAAAAGCATTGTCTGATTTTCATTGGTTAATTTTAACAGAATTTTTATTTATTACCACTTTTGTCAGATTCAAGTTATTTCTGTGACCATTGTGGGTTTTTCTTTCATTAACAGAGGGGTACCAACAATTTTGTCCACGTCTGTAATACATGAGTTTCTAGTTCTGGAAACAGTACCTGAAGGGCCTTCTGCGCAGGGGCTAACAGCAGCTGAGAAGTGGTGACCCCAAGCGGCGAAGGTGGACCGGTTTGCTTGGACAAACCAGGTGGAATGGATTGCTTGGACGGCGAGGCATCAGGTGGAGGTCTCATGACCTCTGGCACATTGGGTGGAGGGCCCATGACTTCTGGTGTGTTGGGTGGAGGTCCCATGACTTCTGGCATGTCGGGTGGAGGTCCCATACCTCTGGCATGTCGGATGGAGGTCCCATGGCCTCTGGTACGTCGGGTGGAGGTCCTATGACCTCTGGCACATCGGGTTTAGGTCCCATGAAATCTGATACATTGGGTGGAGGTCCCATGACTTCTGGTATGTCGGGTGGTGAAAGTTGGGGTGTGCTGACCTCCAGTGACGGCTCTTGTGGTGCGAAAGCATCTGGCCCGGCTGCCTTGAGAGCCGTCCTCGCCACAGTCACCTCGGACAAAGGAGAGAGGCAGGTGGTGAGTGAGGCGTCACCACCATCACCAGGAGCTAGGTAAGTCTTTACTAATATTGATGTTATAAAAGTAAAGAAAAGTACTTGCCTGAGCGCCTGGTCCACTGCTGCTGGGGTGACCACCTCGGAATGAGCCACAGGAGCCAGAACGTGCACCTCGGAGTCAGCTGGAGCTGTGGCATGCACCTCAGAATTAGCTGAAGCTGTGGTGTGCACTTCCATCCCTGATGCAGAAACCTCGGATGTGGAGGGAGAGATGGAGGACTGGTCAGTACAGGAACCAGCAGTGGAGTCCAGCGGAGGGAGGCCAGAAGCAGATGGGGGTCTGGGGCCTGGCCTGGTGATTCTGCTGCTGGAGAGGCGCCTTCCACCTCTGGTGACGCTGGATGGGCAGCAGACCAGTGACCTGGCATGCAGCGGTGGGCGAGGACACTGGGGTAGATGATGTGGGAGCCGGCACTGCAGGCATGGTGACAGGTGCTGGAGGCTTCACTGGAGGAGTAGAGGTGGAACGCTGGGAAGAGCAATGTTTCCTTGGGGCTCGTGTCCTTGCTGGGACCCTTGAAGTGTGTTGGTCCCTACAAGGCGGCAAAACAAGTTCTGGTGTGAGCCAGGGCTTATACTCCAGTAAAAGCTCCATCTATGCGGACTCCACCTGCTGCCATTCCTCCTGCTATGTAGTGTCCATTGCTGACGTGGGAGCGGGTGTAACAGTGGTCCTGGACGCCGGCGCAGGAGGGGAAAGAGCTGGAGCTGAGGGTGCTGGTGCAGAGACTGGAGCTGCGAGGCACCGTGGAGCAAGTATTGGAACTGGGATGTGCACCTCAGGGACAGCTACAACAGGTTCATGCTCTTCGGAGACTGCTGGAGCTGCCGTGTGCACCTCAGGAAAAAGCAGGGAGACCAGGGATGGTGGCAGCACAAGCACAGGGGGACAGCAGAAACAGGTGGTGAGGGCTCAGCAGTAGAAGGGAGCTGCTGCCGATACCCCTCACCCAGAACGAGGTAAGGCATTTCATCAGTTGGTAAAAAGAAATGTACTTGTCTGTTCTGCTGTTCTGCTGTCACTGCTGGAGAAGAGCCCTGAGTGGAAGCGGTGACTGCTGATAGGACAGCGGGCATGGGCACCCGTGCAAGATACTGCTCCTCACCTTTAAAGCCCTTCATAACCTGGCCCCACTATACTAGTCCGAAATCCTCCACACTGTCAACACTAGTCGCTCTCTCAGGTCTTCCTCTTCCCCTCACCTCGCTGTCCTTTCTGCCTGCCTCATCACTATGGGGAATAGAACCTTCAGTTACTCTGCTCCCCGGCTCTGGAACTCACTCCCACCAGACATCAAAACTCATCAGTTTAAACAAGCTGATTCTCTTTGATAACACAACATAATGAAAATATTTTTTTTGTAAGTTGTCTGTGTTTTTCAACTGATTTAAGACAATTCTGCACCGCTGAATCCAAAAATAACATCCGTTTCTCTCCATCAGGTCAGTTTTTTATGCTAAGTTGTAAGCAGTTGTACAGCAGTTGTACAGTTGTACTGTAAGTTGAATAGTAGCCATTGATAAAGGTAAGTACATGTAAATTGAATGTTATGTTATCATTGTTCAAAATTCAGAGAATTTCAAGAAATAAAAAAGAATTTTGCATCACATAAAGCGAAAATACCCATTAATGTAAACAAAAACGTAAAAAGCATGTGGCCATAGTTCAAAAAGTTGACCTGATGGAGCAAAACCAATGTGATTTTTGGATTCAGCATATCAAAATTGTTCTAAATCAGCTAAAAAAAACCTTAGACAATAAATTTGGTGTTGACCGGTGTCTACCTTTTATTTCATTGTTTTTGGTTTGTTAACTAAGCTTTGTTATTGCATTTTAAATCTGTTTTTTTAATGTTTTAACGCTCTTTTGCAAGGTGACCTTGGGGGTTGAAAGGTGCCTAGAAATAAAATTTATTATTGTTATTATTATTATTATTATTATTATTATTATTATTACTGGTGCATACCTGTGCATGCCCGTGCATACCTGTGCATCACTGAGTCTATGATGTGGCTATGAATAGACAAGTGTGCAGACTTGCAGTGCATGCAGTAGAATTAAGGAAGATACTCTGGTTTTGAAGGAAAATAATGTTGTCTTATTTGTGGCAGATGTGATAAACTGCACTGCACAGAATTCCAAGAAAACAGAAAAAATCAAAATCATTATGAAAGCAGCAGAAAAATATCTTGGCATTAAGGGGCTACAGTGGGAAGCAGTTGAGGACTTGTTAAGTGGGGGATCTTTAAGTTCAAAGACATCATGGGCTGGTGGATCAACCGCCAATCAAGTCTAAAAGAAGAATGAGGTGAGACGCAGATACGGACTAGAGCTAGAAGAACAATGAGATGAGACACAGATACGAAATTAAAGAAGAAGAACATCACAAAGCTATGAGGAAAACGTCACAAAGCTCTGAGGAAAATGTCACAAGGTGATGAGGGAAAAGTCGCAAAGCTATGAGGAAAACGTCACAAATCTATGAGGAAAACATCACAAAGCTATGTGGAAACGTCACAAAGTTATGAGGAAAAACGCACAGAAAGACAGACATATAGTATGGAGTGTGTGGTGGTAATGCACCTGTAAGCTGGTTGCCAACTGCCAATCAAATCTAAAAGAACAAGAAGAAGACACCATATATATAGCAAGTTTTATGATCTTTGATGATGTCATAGTGAGTCCTTTGATCTTTGCTGATGTCATAGCAAGTCCTATGATCTTTGATGTCATACCACTTGTTCAGTGGTGAATGGACATCCTGATTATTTTTTGGAATTTGAAGCACCCGGAGAAAATCCACGTTACACATTTTTACTGTGTCAGCACCCCTTTAAAGGTCTAATAACACGTTTTTAACTTCATCTAATTTTTCAGCACATAATACAATATGATGAAATAGGTTGGTCTGTGCAGTTCTAAGTCAAACAGGCTTTTTTTCACACGAATATCCAACGTTTTCATGAGCGCAATGTCACCAATTGCGTTAGTGGCTGGAAACCCCCCCGGCCATGTTGTAACATCATCAACAGAACACAGCGCTTGGCTGCCCATTGTACACACAGGATGGAAGCAGTAGAAAACATCAACGATGGTTCCAGCACATGTAGTCTGGAATTGGTTTGTGTTGTCCAGTTTTCAGACAATTATAGTTCAGAAGAATGGCATGACAATGAAGAATCTGGGGGCAACAGACCGTATAGGTTTGAGCCGTGCCAAGCGGGCATCGTGCCTAGCGAGTCAGACTCAGAGAGTGACAGTGGAGAGGCAAGCATGGCCGGCGCAGCAACAGTGACAAACACACGGCAGGGGAACACCGAGTGTTATGCTTTTGTTACAGATATTGCAACAAATTTTTTGTTCATTAATATAATTTATTTAAACCTAATTTTTCAATAAAATCATAGCAGTGTATTCTCTGTGGCTCAGGCACCGGGTTTATTATGGATTATCTTTTGAGATCTTGTTGTTTTTGTTTTGTACATGTAGTTTATGTGCCATTTTGACCCACTTTCAGGTGGGCACTGTCCAAGATTCGCCAGTCCGACCACGCGCCCTGGCTCTTTGACAGTCAGCTGTTCATGTTTTGTGTGCATCATCTGCCGTGTTGTCAGCCAGCCAATATTGCCAACATTATCACAACGTGTTAGCCACTCCACACAGCCGTGGTTCTGTTGCGCCCCTTGAAGCGATGTCGGCCCTGGGGCGCAACTGTGGTTAACAAGTCTCCTCTCCATGTTCGCTGGGCGATGTCAGCCAGCACTGACCAGAGGACGAATGAGAGGAGACAAAGCCACAGGTGCGCCCCAGAGCCGACATCGCTTCAAGGACGCACGAGAACCACAGCAAACATGGAGTGACTAACACGTCGTGAGAGTGCTGAAAATACTGGCAGATTAACAGCACAGATGACAATACTATGGACCAGCAGTGCGTGACTGGCAAATGGCCGCTAAGTACACGCACTGCTGGTGATGGTGTGATGAGAAGCACCTAGGCAAGGACTGGGAATAGATGATCAGCGGGAGTTTGAATCAGCTGGTGATAACGAGAGAGAGGACGTGGCCGGACCGGCAAGCATCAGCATGCGATCACAGAAAGTAGGTCAAAGCTGCGCGTAAATCCATTAATCCTTCCCCTCCTCATGCACTCCCTGTGCACTCCTCCTGTGTAAAAGCACACAAGGAGCACACAAGGAGGCTTATGACAGTTGGAGCTGAAGCGTGTGATGTGGCCTTTCACGGCCTGCTGTTTATCTAAACCTGTGACAACGCAAAGGCATAGTAGCTGTAAAATTAAAACAAGAAACCAGAGAAACTGTGAGCTACAAAGCTGCTGTCATTCCAGTCAACAACACCGGCATCCGTTCTGTTGCTTACATCATGGTGGTGCCGCCTTCATTCAGTGGGCGGCACCACAGTCCAGTCAGCGGCTGCGGTTTTTTGATGATAACTAGTTTACGCAGGCACGGTTGTAAATATTATATTGATCTTCGACAATGACTTTTGGGTTTACACAACATGCTAAAAAATGTCAAAATCCTGTCATCAGATCATTAAAAACAACATTGCTCAGAAAGCAACGCTTTTGCTTAGTTTTTTCATCTTGATCAAGAACACAAAGCCTGCTTGATCTGCCAACTCTGCTCGCGGCAATGTAGAATTGGCCATGGCTAGCTGGTCCTCCACCTGGCCACACGTCACTTTTAGTTCTGGCTCGAGGTCGCAAATTTACCGCGTTTGTCAACCAGAAGCCCCTAACCTACGCAATGTCCAAAGTCCCAGAACCATGGTGGGTTCAGCAGCAACGGCACCTAACCGCAATTTCGGAGTTCACTACCAACATTCAACATGTGGCCAGTAAACTTCATGTTGCGGCTGACTGTCTGTCGCATGCGCTGGTTTCCCCCGTCTACATGGGTATTGATTTTTCCTCCATGGCCGCCAACCAACCAGGAGACACAGACATTTGCACGCTCTGATCCGTGGGTACCGGACTAAAACTGGAGAGCAGGGTGGTACAAGAGGGTTGAACCCTCTTGCTTTGCGACATCTCCACTGGCCTTCCCCGCTTGGTGGTTCCAAGCTCTTGGCGCCGCCGCGTTTTCAAGTCTGTCCACTCTCTCTCACACCCTGGTGTACAGGCTTCGGTTAAGCAGGTGGGGTCTAAATTCGTCTGGCCCCGCTTACGCAAGGATGTGAAGGAGTGTGCAGCGGCGTGCGTTGCGTGCCCACGAGCTAAGGTTCAGAGGCACACCAAGGCCCCCCTTGAACCTTTCTGGATTCCAAGCAGCAGGTTCGACCACGTCCATGTGGATTTAGTCGCTCCCTTCCGCCATCACAGGGTTTCACGCACCTTTTGACAATAGTGGACCACACCACGCGTTGGCCAGAGGCAGTTCCGCTGGCTTCCACCATATCCCCTGACGTTGCCCGTGTGTTTTTGTCATCCTGGGTCGCACATTTCAGTTCCCCGTCTGGCATCACTTCCGACAGGGGTCCCCAGTTTGTTTCAGAACTCTGGTCAGTGATGGTCGAGAGCCTGGGGGTCAAAATCCACCGCACCACTGCATACAACCCGCAGGCTAATGGTTTGTGTGAGAGGTTCCACAGGTCACTTAAAGCAGTGCTCAGATCCTCGTTGACGGAGGCAAATTGGGTTGACTGCCTGCCTTGGGTCCTACTGGGGTTGCGTTCCATGTCCAAATTTTGGCAGCTTCCCCAGCGGAACTCGTTTTTTTGTCAACCATTACGGATCCCAGGTGAATTCTTGCTGGAAAGTCCTGCGCCCAGTACCGACTCATCCGCGCGCCTTTTTCTGGGGGCAGAGGCTAGCAGCGTTCCGGGGCCAGTGCACCATTGTTTCCTTGCACTTTTGTTCCGAAGTGTTTGGAGAATGCCAAGTTTGTTTTCGTTAGACGCAACGCCCACAGAACCCCGCTGCATCCACCTTACAACTGCCCTTTCAGAGTTTTGGAAACGGGGGCGAAACATTTTGTGTTAGGTTTTGGGGGGCGTAAGGAAACCATCTGCATAGACAGGCTTAAGCCTGCTTATGTGTTGGCAGATGACCAGGTGGTGCTGGCCCAGGCTCCCCGGTGTGGACGCCCACCTGCGGTGGGTCCACAGGTTTGTTTTCCACCTTCAGAGAACTGTTTTCAGGAGACCAAGTCTTTCCCCTCCCCACCTTTTCCCCCTACAGAGGACTGTTCACCAGAGACTGAGTCTTTTTCCTACCCATCTCGACAGGAAGGTCCTTCGGTTGGCCCGACTGCCCCACGTTACAGCTGTTACGGGCGATTGCTCAAGCCCAAGGTACAAGACAGTTAAGGCCCCTTCTGGGTGTTCGGGGGGGGGACATGTGGTGGCACACTGGGAGGTCCTACTCTCACCCAGCGACTTTGGGAATGGGGGGAAGGGGCGAGAAATGGAAATGTGTGTGTCTCAGGTGGGAGAGGCGAATATACAGTAGGTGCTGTGAAACCCAGGGGGGAGAGATGAAATGAGGAGATGCATAGGTAGGCGTCTGCGCACCAGGGGGGAGAAATGGTGTTAACAATGTGCCTTGACACCTGGGATTCCAGGTGTGAATGTATTGTGATGTTATGTGCTCTTGGTGCCAAGGAAGAGAAGTGTAAGATGTATAAAGGTTCACTTTGGCGCCTGGAGGACAGTGTTGTTTTGCTGTTGGAGGAATGACGTCTGGAGTCTGCAACGCTCATGTCTCGTCTCATCCTTCCTCCACATTATCAAAATATATGAAATCTCTCACTAAAAATCATTTGGAATGC
The DNA here is from genome assembly GCA_020510985.1 of Pholidichthys leucotaenia. NCBI lineage: Eukaryota > Metazoa > Chordata > Actinopteri > Cichliformes > Pholidichthyidae > Pholidichthys > Pholidichthys leucotaenia. Next base: position 67,184,012 of record CM035849.1, on the reverse strand, counting down.
TACAGAAAACAACGGGTGATTAACGGTGTGCACGCACTGCCTTGTTCCGTGCCACACTCTGTTCCTCAGCACACAGGGAGTCTGCACCAGCTGTATTCGCATTATATTTTGCCCAGCACATTCCCCCTCTGTTCTGGCGGCTGCTGTGCTGTCCGCTCTGCTCTACCCGTGTGTGTGTGTGTGTGTGAGTGTGTGTGTGTGTGTGGGGGGGGCAGAGCACAGGGTTGAAGCTAGTTGGACTGTAGTACCTGTCATTCAGCTGAGCAACCCATATTCTTAGAATGAAGGGGCTCTACTGTTTGAAGCCGGGGCAGACCTCACTATTCAGCATTCCGGGGCTGTTCACCTTTTTATTTCTTTCCCCTTCCCAGCTTTATATTGTATTTAAATTGAAGTGGTAGAATATTTTTTTCAAGTGAGCAGAGACAACTTTGGATTATATCAACACAGGCTTTCCCCGACACAGCCTCAACCAGTAAAGAGACAGCAGGTCAGAACAAAACAACCCATCTGCCCCAGTTTCCAACAACAGAGCCATTATTTTGACTGTTCAATAGAAAAAAATATCCTAAATTTAATTAACAGACACAAGCAGCCTCAGCCAGTGTGAGGCAGAGAGCAGTCGGAAAAAAAAAAAACGCACACTTTTCTTAGCTGAAAATGTATTGAAAATACAGGCTTTTTTTTTTTTTTTTTTTGTTACTTATTTGTACCCGTAGGTAGACTTGGTTTGCAGTCTGGTGACAAGCCACCGGCTGCTGGTCGCTGTGTGCGCGAGCGCCCTAAACCTACATGTTTTTGGTGTGCGGGAGGAAACCGGAGAAATCCCGGAGTAAACCCGCGCAACACGGGGAGAACATGCAAACTCCACACAGCTCACTGTTGGTCGGGGGCTGGGATCGAACCCACGATCTCATGATCCCCGCGGTCCCCCGGCCGAGGGTAAAACTGTGCTGCCACAGTGCTAAACCACTGCGCCACCGTGCAGGCATATAAACATAACCCAGTCTGAAGGGGGAAAGATCTCTCCCCTCCCAAAGTTCCAAAACAATAAAATAATCTGCCTAATCTCCTCCTCCATTTTGTTGATGCCTCTCAATAAAAAATATCCAGAACCAGTCTTGCTTTTCTGTTTTGAGGTGAATCTGTAAGCTTAAACAGTAAGGGGACATAGTTGGGAGACAGTGGGTTTCCTTACATAATAAAACACCAAATATAAGTCTGAGACCAACCACTGCTATCCCCAAGTCATCAGTTGTAGTCTAGGCCCATGTGTTCGTACATGTACTTACCCTTGATGAAATGATTGCTGAAGAACCAACTTGTGGTGGAAGGACGTCAACCCTCCCGTCTGACTGTCTGGAAAGTGGAAGAAAAGTATTTTCCTGTGGATTTTTCTTGTCTATTATGGCAACTTACCACCACGCATGAGTGACCACGGTAAGAGTTGAATTGTCTGCCACGCTAAGCTAGCACAAACATATTAGTAGCACTGCGTGCTCATTTACAGCTTGCCTAACCATATGGTGGCATAAACAGTACATGACATGATTTGGTGTCATTGCTGCACATCCCTAATAGTTACATTATAACGCTCCTGGTTTCCATGCTTCAGACATGTTTAATTGTACAAGTAATCTTCCACTTATCAAATAAATAAAAAAATAAAGTCAGACAATACAATTTCAAATGTAGACCCATTGGTTCCAGGTGCATCAGTGAGGAGTAAGCAGCACATTCTTGTATTTATGTCAGTGGTACAGAAGAAGAAGAGCAAAAACGAAATCAAATCAATTAAAAACTAACCCTCATTGGGCACTCAAAGGTGACACAAGTGTATTTCAAGTGTGGCTGATGTGATTTGTCCTTGACCCAGGGAGCAGACCACAATGAGTTGCGCCTCAAATTACCGTATATGAGTGTAGTTTTTTGATGTTTAGAAAAACATTAAGGTTGGGTTTTTTTTTTCTCCTTTAAGAGTGCTGTGATTTTTCAGCTGTATCTGAGAGAGAGTATATGGGCTCCATGTCTTAAATCAGATAAGACGGCTGTTAGCTATTAAAGCCAATGGAGTGAGATAGATCGGGTGTGTAGAGATATCAGTCCACATAGAGATGAGCGCACACAGTAATAGGCAGGCAGCGGATACACAATAGCTGTTCTAGCTCAGACATCGTCATGCCCAAATGTCAGTCACAACAGCAAAAATGGGGAAAATGGAGATAGTTACACGCAAACTCATTCACTACTACCTCTTCAGGGTATTTTAAAGGACTGTGCTGTAATTTCATCACAAAATACTACAGGCCTCATTCTCTCTTCCAGATATAACATCATTACATTAAAAAAAGAGAATGTTCTCTAACAAAAAAATAACAGAAGATGATATATATCAGCAGGTATCCACCTTATTCCTGAGGGTGCTGTTGTATAGGGATTTGAACTTTGGGGCTTGCCGTAGCCAACGCCAGGCAGTCGACGTGGTGACGTCAGGCAGGCGTATGTACGGCCAGTATGTATGCTGTGAATCTCAATAAAGTTCAGTTCGTTGCTCGGTTCAACATGGCTCAGGTCTCCTGTTATTAGGACATACTGTAACATTTTGGCGACCAGGACTAAACCATGGGAGCATGCATTAAACCGCCACCTCCGTTCTTACAGTCTCCGAGTGTGCCAACTACACCATGGTGCCACTGGCGGAAGGTGTTCGAGGTGTACATTACCACAGCTGGCCTGGGCGGCGTCAATGAAAAGAGATGGAGGGGGCTGCTCATTCACTGCCTTGGTGAGGAGGACCAACGAATATTTCACGCGCTGGGTGGCAAAGGCTCGTTGAAGGAGTGTCTGGACATAATTTCTTTATGGACCAGTCCAACATCACAGCGCGAAGATATAAATTCTATGACCGCCGACAACAAGCTGGTGAGTCCACCTACCGTTTCATAATGGAACTCTGTAGCCTAGCAAGAAAGTGCACCTTTGGGCCGATTGAGGAGGAGCTAGTCCGGGACAAGCTAGCACACGGTACGAGCAACGAGTGGCTCAAAGAAAAGCTAACGCTAACTACGGACATCTTCATGCTGAAGAAAGTGGTTGAATTGACCAGCCAGATTGAGTCCGCTACCCAGCTAGGTCTACAAGTGCTAGCTAAAGAGAACCTAGCCACCCAAGTTTCCCCTCCACGTCAGGCCGCTAGCAGTGCAGCTAATCCTTCGGGGCAGACCCCCAAAAGGCGGTGGACTGTGGCACAGGCGGGAGCGGGAGCTCAGGGTCTGTGTGGCGGCTGTGGCTATCCCCATCACCGGGCAGGCACGTCCACTTGCCCCCGCCAGAGGGAAAAAGTGCCATAACTGCGGCCGTTCTAATCACTGGGCCAGGGTCTGCACCACCGCTATAAACCATCAGCTGTGGAGCCCGAAAGCATAACACAGGTGTGTGTTGCGAACACCAGGAAGGGGCCGTTAAAGTGGTACGTCGCTTATGGTGGACTCAGGGGCTGGTAAATCCATACTTGAGCATGACCACATTGAAAAGACTTTTCCCGGGAAAAACCATCAAAGCAGGGGCGGTGAAAATGTTTGGGTACGGTCACACTAAAATCAACATGGCGGGCACGGTCAGCTTCTCAGTAAAATGTGGGTCAAGGATTATTCCCATATTTACCTTCCAGGTTTCACACCAGCGGGCCGACTTGCAGTCCTGACAGTGTACCCCGAATGGCATGTCCGCTGGTCAGCGTTGTTTGTGGGCCTAGGATGTATTAAAGTGTTCAACCACCACCCGCTCATTGACCCAAACATTGCGCCCAAGATCCAACCATTACGGCGGCTTCCCCTTACCCTGCGGGACGACGTCTTTTGGTCTGAGCTCAGCACCTAGCTGCTTTCAGAAGATCATGTCCATGATTCTGGCCGTCCTCAAGGGTGTAGTGGTGTACCTGGACGACATTGTGGTCCACGGCACGTCACGGGAAGCACAGGACAGTCATTTGAGACGAGTGATGGAGGTGCTACTGGAGCACAGAGTCATGTTGAATGGGGAAAAGTGCATTTTCACGACAGATTCCATTGAGTTTATGGGATTCAGGCTGGCGGCCGAGGACCTGAGGCCCCTGCACTCGAACGTGGAGGTGGTCCTGCGTCTCCCCGATCCCACGACACCCGCACAAATCTCCTTGTTCCTGGACATGGTGAACTTTTACGGGCGTTTTATTCCTCATGATTCAGAGACTACTGAACCACTCCGGGCCCGTCTGAAGCAGGACGCATCATGGCAGTGGACCCCGGCCTGCTCAGCGGCAGTCACTAGGCTGTCTCAACTCACCTCCCCTTCAGTGTTGGCCCACTTTGATCCAAAATGACCGACTTTTGTGACTTGTGACGCATCTGGTTCAGCGGTGGGGACGATTATGTTTCAAGTGCAAGATGGTACCGAGCACCCAGTGGCGTTCACGTAGAGGTCCCTTTCAGTGGCTGAACAGAAATATGCCGTGGGTAAGAGAGAGGCGTTTGCTTGTGTCTGGGCTTGTGAACGGTGGCACATCTACCTCTATGGGTGCCATTTCAGGCTGCGAACAGACCACCGGGCACTGACGACACTGCTGGAGGTGACAGACTCAGGACACAGGCCCCTGCGGATCCACAGGCGGGCTGAGCGGCTGAGGGCCTACAACTTTACTTCCCAGTTCACACCTGGAAAAGAAAACATAGTGGCGGATCTCCTGTCCCATGCCACAGCCAACACCATACAAGTGGACAATGACAATGACCCCACGGAGGCGGATCTAGTCAACACACTGCACGGACCCCTCCGGGACATGGTATCCCTCCAGGAGCTCCAGGCGGAGTTGGAATGGGACCCCACGTTGTCACAACTGTACTCGGTCATCAGCGAGGGTTGGCCCACAAAAGTACAGGGCGATCTGGCGCCTTTTCACTGGTTCAGAGATGAACTGAGTTGCTGGAACGGGGTGTGTGTGGCAAGGGGACACTGCAAATTGATCCCAGTGTCTCTGAGATCACAAGTTCTGGCGATGCTCCACGAGGGTCACCTGGGCATGGTCAGGGTGAAGCAGCGTTGCAGGGATTCAGTTTGGTGGCCTGGTATCAATAAGGACATTGAAACTATGGTAAAGAACTGTTTTTCCATGCTTGGAGAGCAGAAAGACCGGCAGACCACCCCCACCCCTGCGACCATTACCATACCCAGAGGCCCCTTGGGAGCACATCCAATTGGGCATTTGCGATGAACTACACACGGCACCCCCAAACAGCCGTTTTTTGCTAGTAGTCTATGATCTGTTCTCCAAATGGCCGGAGGTGTTGCCCACTAATTCAGTCATGACGGATGTGATTATGGGTTTCAGGTTCAGGTTCAGGTTACTTTATTTGTACCCGTAGGTACTCTCATCACTGTTCGCCAGATGGGGGGTCCCGGATGCCATCACTACAGACAATGGCCCACAGTTCACCTCTGGGGGGTTTGAGGAGTTTTTGGGTGTTAGGGGTGTGGAACACATTAAAACCGCGTTCTACCACCCCCAAGCCAATGGGGGCGTGGAGTGTTTCAACAAGACTCTGAAAAACGGTCTGAGAGCCCATTTGGCGGATGGCTTCATGTTCCCTGATGTCCTCCAGAGCACACTCCTCCACTACAGGGCAACAGCCCACGCCACAATAGGGTGCTCCCCGGCGAAACTTATGCTGGGGGGTGAATTCCACCTGCCCCTGGACTGACTGAGGCCCCCCACAACCTCCCCTCCGGGGAACACAGACCCTCCACATGACCAGGTTGTCGTCCAACAGCAGAAGATGAAACGACGTTTAGACAGGAAGCACAGGGCAAAGACCCACGGACCTGATGTGTCGGACCGGGTCTGGATTAAGCATTTCAACTGCACGCATAAACTGCAGCCTTTCTGGACGGGGCCACTACAGATCGTGAGGCCAGGACACGTTCGAGCTCTCGGACGAGTCCCGGTGGCATTCCAGCCGACTCAGGAAGTCGTTGCCTGCACAGGGTCTGGGAGCTGCGGCAGAGCGGACTGATGTGGGTTGGGACTTATCTGACGAGGGTGTTGGGGACTCTCAGGTGTGGCCGACGGAGCCTGGAGCAGGTCGTCCTCCAGTGAGGCGCTCGGCTAGGACGTGTCAGAGGCCCAAATATCTCAATGACTTTGTTTTGAAAGTAGCTTTTGCTGATGCATGTTGGGAATGGGCAGCAGAATAATCTGCACCAACACGGGAGGGTACCCTGGTAGTCTGCCCAGGTGCCCATTTAGCTGACAAGCCTTGTTGCTCTGTGTTAAAAAAAAAAAAAACTGTCTATATTGCATATGTTCTAAGGAGTTTTCTTGCTAAATTTAAAGTGGGGGAGGTTCCATCTTGTATATATGTGTCCTCTAGGGTGCTTTCACGTTTTGTGTGTGTGTGTGGGGGGGAGGTGTTGTATAGGGATTTGAACTTTAGGGCTTGCCATAGCCGATGCCAAGCAGTCGACGTGGTGACGTCAGACGGGCTACAGTCAGTATGTATACTGAGTATGAATCTCAATAAAGTTCAGTTCGTTGCTCAGTTCAACATGGCTCAGGTCTCCCGTTATCAGGACATAACAGGCACTGCTGTAGAAACAATTATGAGCACAACTTCTGGTTTCAGCTGAAATAGTGTTAAATCAGTCAACAAGGGTGGAGTAGTGAGGCATTTAAAATAGCGTTTTTAAAAGTAGTTTTTTTTGTGTGTTTTTGAATGTTTTTGCATAGTTCTGGCACTTGCTGCTGTTCGTGGTGTGAGACTCCTAAACCTCAGCTAAATCTGTGCTGGCTTCAACAGCAATGCATAGATCATGCACTGAAAACTAAAAAGGACTGTTGGTGTGATTGGTGGTACAGACACAGGACAGACACAACAGCACCAGGTATGTTTTCACTTGCACGAATGTCACAGATCTGATGTTTATATATGTCACCAGATGCAAGGCTGCATGAAGTAAAATAATAAATTAAAAAAATAGTAACAGTTTGCTTCCTAAGGCTTAACGATTTAAGAAAGATATCAAATAGGTGTTTTTGGGGGTTTTTTTTGCATTCGTTGCACTGCATTGGAACGATATTAACTTGATATTAGCAGCTCCAGCATGCCTTAATTTTTAAATTATCATAAAATATCCACCTTTTTCCTAGCCCCCATGATGATTTTCGTGAATTATGGGCGCAACTTCCGGTACTCGTTTAGAACATGTGGTCATCACTAAAACGGAACACTTCCTTGTTAAAAAGCAATGACTTCAACATAAAAAATGCAGGAATACGGTCTTTTGCAAATCAAAAAGAGTAATATAATCATACCACTTTCCACGACTATCGAGGGATGAGAAAATGACCTTAAAAAGTGACCTGGCAGACAGTAGCTACATTAGTTAGCTCCGCTGCTAAGATGTTAATGCTGTAAACAAATACAAGCTCTGAAATATATCAATGTCTCCACCGCAATAAAGTTGGTTGCATTTTGTTAAAATATATTGGACATAATCCAATTTACCTCAGAGCAGCCTTTAAATCAATTCTGTATTTGAACATCTGATGTAACTATGACTGACAGGGTTCTGCCTCCGGCAGACAGAAATTATGAACTCTGAGACAGGCAGGGCTTCAGTGAAAGAATGATTTATTTAACAAGAGAGCTGGCAGCTGGGGGGCTGCGGAAAACAAAGAGGGCCGTAACAGCTAGTAACACCTACAACATAGGTGATGAAAGTAATCCAAAACACGAGAAGACAAACCAGAGGGAGAGTTCTATGATGTTGCCACACCAAGGAATGAAAATTATTGATATACTGTAAATACAGAAATGAACTAGACAAGGGACAGCTGAGAACTAAACAATAAGGTATTGAGGAACCGAAACAGGAAATGGAGTTATGGAGCATTTCAGAATAAGAGTTGGCCTCGAAACTAAGAATAAACAAGGAATACTTTTTAAAATAACAGCAGACATACAAATTAAGAACTGGCAGAGATAGATATCAAGCATTACTAAATAATCAAGGGCTGGGGAGAATACTAATGAAAACAAAAGACAACAAAGATCTAACAAGTTCAAAAACAACAAAGAGCATGGACATAGTCAATGACCACGTCCAGATCATGACACTTCCAGGTTTTTCCCTCTGCATCATGAAATGGTAAGTCCAGGCGTGATATCCACCCGCTGCTCTATTATTGGCCAGCCTAGATGTTTGTAGATGAGCACAGTGCCAAAGGCATTAGTTTCAGAGCCAACAATGCTACTAGGGAGTTACTTTGCCAAGTTTCTTTAGATTTCAGTTACCCTACTAAGCACCCCTGTTTCCACCTGGTTCATTAATCCACAATCAATAATATTTCTTCTTCTTCTCTTAGATTTGATTGGCAGTTGGCAACCAGCTTACAGGTGCATTACCGCCACATACTTCACTCCACATCATCACTCCATCCAGTCAGGAGCTGCAGTCCCCACCGCCACGCACTTCACTCAGTAAACATCACTCTATGTATCAAAAGTCAGAATTCTTCTCGGTTGGCAACCTCTTCTTCGTCTTCTTCACTCTATATCTTTTTATAAGGAGTTTTTATAAGGAGTTCTGAACAACCTTCTTCTTCTTCTTCTTCAAACAGTGAGATTTCCATGTCTGCATGATGTCCATACCACTCTATCTCGTCCTTCTTCTTTTAGATTTGATTGGCAGTTGGCAACCAGCTTACAGATGCATTACCGCCACATACTTCACTCTATATCATCACTCTATCTGGTCAGGAGCTGTAGTCCTTCTATCATCATTGCAGTGTCCAATTGAACCTCAACTCTATCTTCAGACATCACTCTTCTTCGTCTCCTCGTACTTTACTCTATATCATCACATCACTTCACTCAAGTTGCCACGGCCAAGATGTCTGCCACCCAGGCCGTTCTCCACATACTTCACTCTGTATCGTCTTCTTCTCGTCCCTCAATAATATTTCTCATGTTATTCTGGCTTATATTTGCCGTGATGCTACATTGAAATGTTTGCTTTAGCTTGGCTCAGCGGTCAGAGTCGATCAGTCTAACCGCATTATAGCTCACCGCAGGCTGGTCAATGCTTGGCATTAGCTTAACTGTCAATCCGACCAGTTTCAATCACTATCATCATCATCATCATTCTATAAATTCAAGAAATCTGTGTGTGTGTCTGTCATGATCATAGGACTCGCTAAAAGATCATAGGACCACCTATGATGTCTGCATGATGTCCTATGATGTTCCTATGTCTGTATGTGTGTGTCACGATCATAGGACTCGCTAAAAGATCACAGGACCGCCCTATGATGCTCCTATGATGTCTGCGTGATGTCCTTTGATGTTCCTATGTAACAAGTCCTTATGTGTGAAAAAATTTTCCGTCCTTTGACTGCATCACTTACGATCATAGGACATCAAAGATCAAAGGCAAGCATCACTCACGATCATAGGACTCGTTATGACATCATCAAAGTTCATAGGATTCATTATGAAACCATCAAAGATCAAAGGCAGGCATCACTGAATGAGTGCTGACATGCTTGCTTACACCCTTGCTTACACCTGCTATCTACGGGCATGCACAGGTAGGCACTATTCATTCATCTTCTTCCGCTTAATCCTTTTTGGGTCGCGGGGGGGGGGGGGGGGCTTGGAGCCTATCCCAGCATCTTTGGGCGAGAGGCAGGGTACACCCTGGACAGATCGCCAGTCCATCGCAGGGCCAACACAGACAGACAGACAACTATTCAGTCTCACAGTCATACTTAAGGACAATTTAGAATCCCCAGTTTTGATGCCAATTAACCTAACTTGCATGTTTTTGGCATGTGGGAGGAAACCGGAGAAATTCCGGAGTAAACCCACGCAGACACGGGGAGAACATGCAATAGTTTTACACAAATTCTATTCACCGCCATCTGGACTCCTATTCAACGAACAGCACTTGACCATATACACCATTCTTAGACATTGTTTTAGCTTAGTACCGAGACCCAAGGTGGCTAGCTGAAACTAGCAGTTTAGCCACTCAGTCATGAATGTTTCTGTGCTTATTGAACTCCAGGGACTGGTCATATCCTATTGACCACTGAAATCATACACCCCTGTCCACCAATGCTCTACTTCATTCATTCTTTAAAACAAATTTACATTAGTTGTCTCATTCTCACTCTCTGAGATAGGAGCTACCCAGCTAAGATTAGCAATTGTGATGTAAGAGGGAGGGTGAAGTTAGATGTGGCAATTAGGCATTTAAAGAGACATGCACTGAAATATGCCATTCTGAGTATGGCTGCAAAAGATTATTCACAGTGATGCTACAATAATTAAATAATCAAAGAAATTAAATCAAAATATGTAACAAATATTTCAGCTGTCAAAATGTGGAAAAAATGGAGTGAATGGGACCTTTAGATAAAAGTTGTTGTACTTTCTGTATTGTAAGATTTTTTGAATACACCGGAAGAGGGTTATCTTTCATGTAGGGCCTAGTAGAGCCATTGTCATGAGCCGAGCTCTGGAGGTTTCCACCAGGCTCGGTCCCATGGCTTTTTCCTTATTTTACATATTTGCTTGTTTTTTGTGCTTTTTGGGTTTCTGTAATTCTTGTACTGTTTATGTTTTAGTTTTGTTTCACTCTTACTTTGTATTAATTTACATTTATATTTCAGTCTGCATTTGTTGATATTTTATTCTTTAGTTCTTTACTGTGGGGCTGACAGCTGTCAAGGGCATTTCTGGGTTTTGTGCTTCATGTGGGCGTTGCGCCTGTCAGCTGTCAGCTTCAGCCGCTCTCCTCTCATTGCCCCCAGCTGGTCCTATTATGTATCATTGGTTTCTTCTGCCCGCTTATGTGACCCACACCTGTCGCTACTTATGTAAATTGTTTTTGACCCTATTTAAGGGCAGTTATTTTCATTTCTGATTGCCACTGTCTTGAGGAAGTTTCTCTTCATCTCCATCAGAGCCCTGTCCCTGCTCTGGTGTGCCGTATTATTAAGTTTACCCATTTGTTTGTATTTTCCGATAGAGCACTATGTGGCTTTTGTGTTGGTTGTTTTTTCAATAAATCTTCCAAACTCACAGTTCAGTGCATGGGTCTCACCTTTCTGCCCCGAAGGGCAATTCATGACAGAAGATAGCGGCCAGTAGAGAACCAGCTGCTGTGAGTTTGCGGATTTTTTTTTTTCCACTCACTTGTTTTCTGTGGAGCTCATCATGTCCCCAGCACGCCGGACTTCCAACAGTCAAAGGGAGGTCGGCAGCAGGATTCCCGAGTGTGGAGGAGGAATGGGCAGTCGAATTTATCCAGGGATTCGTGGATGAAGCCCTCACCTCCTGCAGCCCAAAGAAGATCTGGGAAAAGATGGATGCGGCGACTGCGATTGTCAAGGCGCATCCGGGGTTGAGGAAGCATGCCCAGTTCGCGGACTTGTTGGCTACACTCTCCGTCCTCCAGCAATCATTCCCCGGGCTGAGATAGGGGCTGCCTCCAGCGAGTCCGAGGATAACGCCGAAGCGTGGTCCACGGCAGACGCCCTGCTCCACCTCCAATTCGTCCACTCCTGCTCCTGCTCTGTTGGCTCCATGACGCCGTCATCCTGCTCCGGACCGCCATAGGAACACTCCCGCCTCTCAGGCAGCAACTTCCCCTTTGCTGAGGCAGAAGCCTCCCTCAGTAGTGCAACCTCAGTGCTTTTTCTCTCCGGCTGTACTGCCAGCCTCTTCCATCTCCACAGCTGCTGTCTCCTGCTTCTCCTCGGTGCTCTCTTCTGCTGCCGAGAAGTCGCCTGTTTTTCCTCTGGCTCCGCCCGCCTCCGTGTCCACAGGGGCTGCTCCTCCACGATCCTCTGAGGGGCCCATATCCACCGTAGCCATGGAGAGGGATGATGCTACACCTGCTGCAGCAGGAAACATCGAGCCCCTTGAAAATAGGCAAGTGTCATTTCATTCTCCTTCATTTTATGATGATATGCCTTGCCTGATTCCCGGTAGTGAGGCTCAGGGTTTGCAGTCCCCTGATCCCTCACTGCCTGTGGCAGCCATTAATTTCTCACCTGTCCTCTCTGTGTCGCCTCCTATCCTCCCCAAGTGTCTGCTGACTACAGGGTTGAGCCACCGGACGATGGAGGAGCCTGCGGTTAGGGAGGACCTAGTCCCACCCCCGCAGCCACCGTCTGGATGGAGGGAGAGCACTGGTACCGAGCTGACGTCTGCGCCAACGATGAAGCATCCCCAGGCCTCAGCTGAGCGGGATCCAGTGCCGGCAGGAAATCGACCTCCTGTCACCACACAGGGCGAGCCACCTGTGTGGGTCAGATCACTGGGGGGGGGGGGGTGGACTGCATCAACCATCATGCCTGCTGCTGGGGCCACCACAGCACAGTTCGAGCTGGACCTCCAGGTCCGGACCCGAAACATCGTCGCCTGGATCAACAGAGTCCTGGACGGCAGTGGAGCTCTAGCTCAGGCAAGTGCTCTCCTTTGTTTTCATTATCTCAATTTTGGAAAGCTCTTGTCAGGCTCTTGGTGGGGAGAGCCAAGTGCAGCCGTCAGCTGCACCTGAACTCACCTCGCTGGGCTCCACTTCTGCTGGTGATCCTGACCCTGTTTCTCTGTCTCTCTTGCCTGAGCTTTCCCCCAGGGTCACTGAGGGTTGTCCAGCTCAGCCAGAAGACTCAGTGGGTTTCGGCTCACTGCCCGAGATCCCCATAGTTCCAGCTCCTCCTGCTGAGGTCGTCACGGGTATTCCGTCCCAGCCCGGGACCTCCGTGGATGCTACTCCCCCTCCAGATGAGGTCGTCGCGGGTGCTCCATCCCAGCCCGGGACCTCTGAGGATGCTGCTTCCCCGTTGGCTGAGGTCGTCGTGGGTGCTCTGTCCCAGCCAGGCAATTCAGGGCAATTCATAACAGCTATCTTCAAACATTATATTGCTTTTTCAAGTTTTTATGTGAAATTCTAATAACACAAATGACCCATTACAAAATCACTGGTAAATATTGAATGAATTGTTATAACTGAGCAAAATAACTGATGAATACAGCCTGAAACCCAGGAAAAAATGAGTAACTTTGGAGTCATTACAAAATTAGCAAAATAAATACGAGGCAATTTAAAGGAAATTAGAAATGCGCAATATAACTGAAGAATACAACCATGAACCCAGTAATTATGAACTTAGAACCTATTAAGTACCAGGTAATTTCTGGGTATGGTTCATTAAGTCCTGTGATTATGTCCCATCCGTTTCTTTTGTTATTGCTATCTGTTTTCAGTTTCACTTGCTCTTTTGTGATAAACTTCTTTTACGCACTGTATAGATTTGTAAATGGTTGAGGTTAGGGACTAAAAATAAAAATTAGGGAAACTGCTAGGGTTACATTTAAGAAAATGGGAGTGCCCACTTTACACACATTACAGCTTTCCTCCCAGCCCATGTCACTTCATGTCATTATTGACATGACCACTAGAGGTCACTTAATGTCAAAAGGTTTATATAGTTCCCAAGATACAAACACTGATACAGGGTGTTTTGTGTTGGAGAACTGTCTCATTTTTCCTCTATGAACATACAGGCATTACTGCAAAGAGTCTTAATGCCTTATGAGGTAGTGTGAGGACTCAGCAGTGAAAATGATTCTTTTCTTATTCTTCATGACACTTTTATCTTTGTTTAAACAACTAAATTGACTTGAAGTTCCAGCTACAACAAATTATTTGTCTGCATGGTTCCTTGTTTTGTTTTTTTTCTGCTTATCTCCTCATTACGTGGCAGATGCAGAGTGAACAAATGTGATTTACTCCCTCGGAGCCACAGAATGTTCCAGTGACTCATCCTATGGTAATACTGTAGAGTTCAGAGCTCTGCATGAGGACAGATGGGCCCTAGTACCACACAAATACATCAATGTGGGTGCATCCAATATGCAAAGCAAGCATATGCATGCAGTGTGTGATCTGATGTTTTGTGGCTGTTTTTTATTTCTCTAGTTTCTTTTTACATTTACCTGTAAATTCTGTCTAAGCTACAGGATATTGTGGCTGTTGGGTTTTACAGAGATGTTGACTGTGAATTTAATAAATTGGGGATCAAGTACACATCATATCTGACTATATGTCATGATCTGAGTGTGGGGGAATTCCACTGGGCTCAGTCTTTTTGCCTTTTTTCATATTTGTATAGTGTTGTCGTCTTGAGTTGCAGTTCCTGTTATTTTATCTTTGGTTGATTTGTCACATATTCTGTATTGTTTCTTAGTATGATTTATTTTTCTGTTTACGTTCATTGTAGTTTGTTATCTACATTTTTGAGGTTACTCGTCGTTATTTTGCCATCTCATATTTTTATTCTGTTGTGTTCTCCCTCTGGGTTGACAGCTGTCAGTGATGTTTCCGGGTTTTTGCTCCACATAGGTGGGGTCCCTGTCAGCTGTCAGCCCGTTCTCTCCCCTCTCATTGCTCCCAGCTGGTCTAAATTGTAGCTTTGTTATCTCCTGCTTGCTCATGTGACCCACACCTGCTATCACTTGTTTCATTTGTTTCTAGCTTTATTTTAGGGCTGTTATTTTCATTTCTTGTTGCCGGAGTCTCGAGTTTCTTCCCCCTCGTCCTCACCAGAACCCCGCCCTTGTTCTGGTGAGCTTACTCATAAGTTTGTTTGTTTGTTTGTTTGACAGTTTGGATTTTTGTGTTGGTGCACTTTTGTGTTTTTGTTTCTTAATAAAATTCACAAACTAGCAGTTCAGCATCTGGGTCTTTTTCTCTGTCCTGAGGGGCAATTCATGACAGAAGACTCCGGCCAGTAAGAGACCCAGCTGCTGCTAGTTTGTAATCCATTTTGTTTTCTTGTTTTTTTTTTTTCCTCCTTCCTCCCGGGGTTAACCATGTCTGTCACCCTGGATTTGTCAAGCCTGGGACAGGACGAAGCAGAGTGGTGGTCTGTGTGCGTGTTGGAGGACACCGTCATGCAGGCTCATGCCTCCCATACTCCCGAAGCAGCCCGAGAGTGTCTGGAGGATGCAGCGCAGGTACTCAAGGCATGCCCCAGCCTGTGGGACCACCCGGAGCACACAGACCTACTCGTCTCACAATCTATGAGTCACAGGCTGGGGGAATCCACTCAGATGTCCGTGCCTGCACCGACGAAGAGCAAGCGCTCACACACACGGAAGCTTCCAGCCTCTCGCCGTTCTCCGGTGGTAGCTCTGCCTCCTCCTCCCGAACACTGGCCCGCTACATTGGCCAAGGAGCAAGAGGAGTGCAGGCAGGTCATATTAGCGGAGACTGAGCTCCTTCTAGAGTATAAGCCATGGCTCTTCCCGGATCTCGCCCAGGAACTGAAGGAGGTTCCAACAGGCCTTTTTCCACCTCTCCAGGAGCCAACGTCTCCGCCTCCCACTCCCCGCCGTCGCCCAGGGAAATCTCGGCAGAGGAACACCTCCACCTCTCAGGCAGCAGTTTCTCCCTCGCCGAGGCAGAAGACTCCCGCAGCAGTGCCCTCTTTGTGTTTTTCCACTTCGGCTGTCCCACCAGCTTCCTCTCTCTCTGCAGCTGCCGTATCCCACTTCTCCTCGACGCTTCCTTCCACTGCTGAGGGGTCAGCCGTTTCCTTCCCAGCTCCGCCCATTACCGTGGCGGCAGGGGTGGCTCCTCCACATTCCACTGAGGGGCCCACAACTGCTGAAGTCACGGAGGGGGCTGATTTCCACCCAGCTGTAGCAGAAGACATTGCACCCAGGGAACCCAGGCAAGTGTTTTTTCACTGTCACTCACCTAAACATGAATTATCTTCCCAGTGGTGAGGCTCAGACTAAGTAGTCCTCTGAGTCCTCACCACCTGCTGCAGCTTTAGACTGTTCTCCTGCTCTCTCTGTGTCTCCTTCTTTCCCCCTTGAGTGTCCGCTGGCCCCAGGACTGAGACGCCAGGCTATGGCGGAGCCTGCGGCCCTGGAAGACCTGGTTCCAGCCCCGCAGCCACAGTTTGGATGGAGGGAGAGCACTGCGACTGAGCTGATGCCTGTGCCAACAATGGAGTGCCCCCTGGCCGCGGCAGAACAGGATCCAGCGGCTGCAGGAAGCCCACCTCCTTTGTTCACGTCACATGAGCCACCTGTGTGGGTCACATCACTGGGGGTCCCGGGACTGCATTGACCACCATGCCTGATGCTGGGGCTACCACAGCAGAGTCCAAGCTGGACCTCCAGAGGGCCGGGCCCGAGGAGTCGTTGTCCGGATCAACGGAGTCCTGGACAGCGGTGGTGCTTGAGATCAGGCAAGTGCTCTCCTTTGTCTTTGTGGTTTCTATTTTGGAGAGATCTTGCCTGGCTCTTGGTGGGGAGAGCCAGGCGCAGCCGTAGGCTGTGCCTGAGCTCACCTCACTGGGCTCCAATGCCGCCAGTGACTCTGACCCTGTTTCTCTGCATCTCCCATCTAAGCTTTTCCCCAGGGTCACCAAGGATCGTCTGGCTTTGCCAGAAGTCTCCATGGGTCCAGTTTTGCCACCTGAGATCACCGCGGGTCCAGCTCCTCCTGTCGAGGTCATCGTGGGTGCTCCATCCCAGCCTGGGACCTCTGTGGGTGCTGCTCCCCCTCTGATAGAGGTCTTCACAGGTGCTCCGTCCCGGCCCGGGGCTTCCGAGGGTGCTGCTTCCCCATTAGTTGAGGTTGTCACGGGTGCTCTGTCCCAGCCCAGGGCCTCCATTGGTGGAGCTCTGGCCCAGCCCGTGTCCTCTGTGGGTGCAGCTCTGGCCCGGTCCGGGTTCATCACGGGTGCAACTGTGCTCTGGCCCGGAGGCACTGCGGTGCAACTTTGCTCCAGCCTGGAGCCACCGTGGGTGCAACTTTGCTCCAGCCCGGAGCCACCATGGTCGCTGCTTTACTCCGGCCCGGAACCACTGCGGTTGCTGCTTTGCTCCAGTCCGGAGCCACCGCGGGTGCTGTGTTGTCCCAGTCCCGGACTATCGAGGGTGCTACTGGCCAGCCCGAGGGCATCGTGGTTCCCCCTCCTCTGCCAGATGCCATTGTGGTTCCCCCTCCTCTGGCTGACACCATTGTGGTTCCCCCTCCTCTGCCTGATGCTGTTGTGGTTCCCCCTTCTCTGCCTGATGCCATTGTGGTTGCCCCTCCTCCGCCTGACGTCGTCGAGTTTCCCCCAATCCCCCCATCCTCCTCATTTCTGGTCGTCCCGGTTGGGGGCGGCCAACCCCTGGACCACCTTCTCTGTGTTGGTGGTTAAAGAACTCTGGCTGACCGCCTGACAGACTGTGCCGTTGGTTTGGATGGCTCATATTCTCTGGCAGACCACCCAACTCTTACCACCGCACCGTCTGCCAGGCCTGGTACTTCGGCCAGCCACCGGAACAGTCTAGTTCTTTGGTTTGGGGGCCCTAGGTGCCTGGTTCTGTGTGGGTTCTGAGCGGGGCTTTTGTTTTTCTTTTTTTGTTGTTGTTTCCTCTTAGTCTGGGCTTTGCTGGGATGTTAATTCTGAGAGTTTTTCTTATTTTCTCTGAGTTGTTTCGGTCCCCCCATGCCTGGGTCCCTCTCCTCCCGCCCGGGGTGGGGTTGTTTCTTGTTGGGGTGGGTTTTTTGTGTGTGTGGGGGTTCTTTTTTTTCAATGTTGCTGGGGTGTCTGGTGTCCACCCCTTGGGGAGGGGGGGCTCTGTCACGATCTGAGCACGGGGGGATCCCACCGGGCTCAGTCTTTTTGCCTTTTTTCATATTTGTATAGTGTTGTCATCTTGAGTTGCAATTCCTGTTATTTTATCTTTGGCTGATTTGTCATATTCTGTATTGTTTCTTAGTATGATTTATTTTCCTGTTTACGTTCATTGTAGTTTGTTATTTACATTTTTGAGGTTACTTGTCGTTATTTTGTCATCTCATTCATTCATTCATCTTCTTCCGCTTAATCCTTTTCGGGTCGCGGGGGGGGGGGGGGGGGGGGGCTGGAGCCTATCCCAGCATCTTTGGGTGAGAGACAGGGTACACCCTGGACAGATCGCCAGTCCATCGCAGGGCCAATACAGAGAGACAGACAACCATTCACTCTCACATTCATACCTAAGGACAATTTAGAATCCCCAGTTTGATGCCAATTAACCTAACTTGCATGTTTTTGGCATGTGGGAGGAAACCGGAGAAATCCTGGAGTAAACCCACGCAGACACGGGGAGAACATGCAAACTCCACACAGATCACTGTTGGTCGGGGGCTGGGATTGAACCCAGGATCCCCCGGCCAAGGGTGAGTTGCTGTGCTGCCGCAGTGCTAACCACTCCGCCACCGTGCCGCCCCTATTTTTATTTTGTCATCTCATTATATTTTTATTCTGTTTTGTTCTCCCTCTGGGTTGACAGCAGTCACTGACGTTTCCGGGTTTTTGCTCTGCATAGGTGGGGTCCCTGTCAGCTGTCAGCCCATTCTCTCCCCTCTCATTGCTCCCAGCTGGTCTAAATTGTAGCTTTGTTATCTCCTGCCCGCTCATGTGACCCACACCTGCTATCACTTTTTTCATTTGTTTCTAGCTTTATTTTAGGGCTGTTTATTTTTTTTCATTTCTTGTTGCCGGAGTCCTGAGTTTCTTCCCCCTCATCCTCACCAGAACCCCACCCTTGTTCTGGTGAGCTTACTCATAAGTTTGTTTGTTTATTTGTTTGACAGTTTGGATTTTTGTGTTGGTGCACTTTTGTGTTTTTGTTTCTTAATAAATTTCGCAAACTAGCAGTTCAGCATCTGGGTGTTTCTCTCTGCCCTGAGGGGCAATTCATGACACTATATCAAAGGTATAATGTTAAAGGAATCAGAATCAGAATCAGGTTTATTGCCATTGTTCATGTAGTACACAAACTAGGAATTTGTCTCGGTACAATGCTGCAACATTAAACATGATAAGATAAGAGAAATAAACTATACATGTAATAAAGTGTAGGATAAGATTAAGTGATACTGGTCAACAGTTAAAATATATATTAGCCAGCAGCAGATACTGTGGAGAACTATATAGTGCAGTCGGTAATGCAGGAAGAAAACAGTGATGATTGACATGAGTCTGGTTGAGCTGCTGTACATGGTGCACGAGAGTCACTTAGTGTTCAGCAGTCTAATGGCAGAGGGGAAGAAGCTGTTCATGTGACGGGAGGTTTTAGTCTGGATGGACCGAAGTCTTCTACCAGAGGGGAGGGGGGCAAACAGTACGTGACCAGGGTGTGAGGGATCGGCTATGATCCGGCCAGCACGCCTCCGGGTCCTGGAGATGTACAGATCCTGGAGAGATGGGAGCTTGCAGCCGATCACCTTCTCAGCAGTGCGCACGACGCGCTGCAGCCTTAGTCTGTCCCTGGCAGTGGCTCCTGCGTACCACACGGTTATGGAGGTGGTGAGGATGGACTCGATGATGGCTGTGTAGAACTGCACTAACATCTTGGTGGATAGCTTGAGCTTCCTCAGCTGCCGCAGGAAGAACATCCTCTGCTGGGCTTTTTTGATGAGTGAGCTGATGGTCAGCTCCCATTTGAGGTCCCTGGTGATGGTAGTGCCTAGGAAGCGGAAGGAATCAGCAGTGGTGATGGGAGAGCCTGAGAGGGTGAGGGGGGGCAGAGGAGTAGTGACTTTCCTGAAGTCTACAATCATCTCCACTGTCTTCAGAGCGTTCAGCTGCAGGTTGTTATTGCTGCACCAGGACGCCAGCTGGGCCACCTCTCTCCTGTAGGCGGACTCGTCGCCGTTGGAGATGAGCCCGATGAGGGTGGTGTCGTCCGCAAACTTGATCAACTTGACAGACTGGTGGCTGGAGGTGCAGGAGTTGGTGTAAAGGGAGAAGAGTAGGGGGGAAAGTACACAGCCCTGGGGTGATCCGGTGCTGATGCTAGTATAGTCTGAGACAGTCTTTCCCAGCCGCACATGCTGCCTCCGGTCCGTCAGGAAGTCGATGATCCACCTGCAGAGGGAGTCAGGCACGTTGAGCAGGGACAGCTTGTCCCGGAGCAGAGCGGGGCGGATGGTGTTGAATGCGGAGCTGAAGTCCACAAACAGGATCCTGGCGTAGGTTCCCGGGGAGTCCAGGTGCTGCAGGATGGAGTGGAGGGCCAGGTTGACTGCATCGTCTACAGACCTGTTGGCTCGGTAGGCAAACTGCAGCGGGTCCAGGAGAGGGGTGGTGATGGACTTGAGGTGGGACAGGACCAGGCGCTCAAAGGACTTCATGACTACAGAGGTGAGCGCTACAGGTCTGTAGTCATTAAGTCCAGTGATCCGTGGCTTCTTGGGGACAGGGATGATGGTGGAGGATTTGAGGCAGGATGGCACGTGGCATAACTTAAGGGAGGTGTTAAAAATGTCTGTGAATACAGGAGCCAGCTGTTTCGCACAGAGTCTCAGGGTGGAGGGAGACACGCCGTCTGGGCCGGGGGCCTTGCGCGGGTTCAGTCTGGAGAACTGTTTGAGCACATCCTGCTCACTGATGATAAGGGGAGGGGGGGAGGAGGGGGGGGGTGCCTTAAATGAAGTAGGGAATGTGGAGGCTGTGGAGCTGGAGGGAGGGGGGGAGTTGGACACAGATGACGAGGTGTCAAAACGGGCATAGTGTTGGGACAGTCTCTGACAAAGGGCTTTGTCATCCTGACCTTTAGGAGCCTGAGGCCGATAGTTGGTGATCTGCCTCAGTCCTCTCCACACGGAAGCCGAATCATTAGCAGTGAACTGCTGCTGGAGTCTCTCTGAGTACACAGATTTAGCCCTCTTCAGCTCTCTGTTAAACCGGTATTTAACCTCCCTGTAGCAGTCCCTGTCTCCACTTTTCAGCGCTGCTTCCTTCTCCTTCCTGATCTGTCTGAGCTTAGCTGTGAACCAGGGTTTGTCATTAGAGTAACTCACCCTGGTGCGTGATGGAAGAATGTTCTCTTCACAAAAGTGGATATATGAGTTCACAGTGTCCGTGTACTCATCCAGATCATGCGTGGCTCCTTTAAGCATGCCCCAGTCAGATATTTCCATGCACGTTTCCAGCTTCTCCTCAGCATCACTGGTCCGTATCTTCGTAGTGCTCACAACAGGTTTAGTGAGCTTCAATCTCTGTCTGTATGTGGGAATGAGGTGAACCATCACGTGATCAGATAATCCCAGCGCAGCTCGAGGGACAGCGCGATATGCGTCTTTCACTGTGGTGTAACAGTGATCCAGTGTGTTTAATCCTCTGGTGGGGCATTTAATAAACTGTTTGTAGCGGGGGAGATCGTGGCTCAGATTGCACTGATTAAAGTCGCCAGCCACAATAATCAGCGAGTCTGGAAAACTCCGCTCTGTGTGTTGAATGTGATCCGCGAGCACGCGCTGAGCTTCGCGCGTGTCCGCGTCGGGAGGGGCGTACACAGCGATCATTATAAAAGAAGCAAACTCCCGCGGGGAATAGAAGGGCTTGCAATTGATAACAAGAAATTCCAAGGCAGGAGAACAGTGTTTGGAAATTACCGTTACATCAGAGCACCAGATGCAGTTGATGTAGAAGCAGACTCCGCCTCCTGTGGTCTTGCCGGAAAGCTCTGTGTCACGATCAGCACGGAAGAGCTGGAAGCCGTCGAGGCGCAGCGCGCTGTCCGGTATATTTTCCCGGAGCCAGGTCTCAGTAAAGCAGAGGACAGCTGAGGAGGCGAGGTCCTTAAAACGCATCAGCAGTCTCAGTTCATCCACCTTGTTAGAGAGAGAGTTGGTATTGGACAGAAATATGCCAGGCAGCGCCGTTCGCGAGCCTCTCCTGCGAAGTCGCACGAGAGCGCCCGCTCGTCTTCCTCTCTTCCGCCGTCTCACTTTCCGAGCCAAACAATAAACCAGATCGGCGGCAGGGGCTAGAAAAACTGGGAGGAGGTCCGTGGGGGTGAAAGTCCTGATATTTAAAAGTTCTTCACGGGTATAAGTGCAAGCAGACACACAATTGACAAACAAAAACAAACAAAGAGCGCAGCGAAGCACCATGTCGACCGCTGTGGGCGCCATCTTGGAACTGAACAAATATGACATTTGGGTTAAAGGGGGTACTGTATATGACGCTTTTTTTCCCCCAAATATTGACACCATTCCTAGAGGTCTGAATGGAATGTCTGTGACATGCTTTGGTCAAAATCCATCAGCCTTAATCATTTCTGCACCATGTTCAAACAATTTTGTCAGGATTCCAGAATGACTCGTTTCAGTGCAGGTTTCTTTAAAGGTCCCATTCACTGAAAATATGTGTTTTAGTAGGTTTTACCCTTCTGAAATGGATCTATTGGTCAAATGATTATTAAAAAAAACATAAAAATGCTCATTTCTCTTAAAAAAAAACCACACGCGCCTTTATATCAATTCTGTCTCAGATGAGCTGTTGTAATTCTTCTGGGCTTGTTCCTCTATGTCAAGAAAAGGTAAGCCCATCCTTGCTACCTGCCCACTGCTCTATTATTGGATAGCTTAGCGGTCTGTCTGCAAATGTGTAGATGAGAGAGGAGTAGGGCTGCCAACTTTCTGACAACTAAATAAGGGACAGAGGGTTTTAACCCCTTGCACTCCGGTCAATTTCCCTAAAAACGCCAAAAAATAACATGCCCAAAGTAAATCGGAAGCTGTTCTTCAACCCTTTGCAGCATCTTCATGGGGTTGGTCTCATTTAAAAGAAAACACTTTGAATTTTTTGGCAAAATAGTCATAAGCTCTCTAAGTGCTCCGGCCACTGAGTTACAGTCATCTAAACATAGTGAACTTGAAGAAAATAAATTTGGCCTGGGTGTTTTTTTGGATACAAATGCTTGCAAATAACACACAGCTTCAGATCCGGGCTGGAAAATGCAACAGAAATGTAGAACCAAGTGTTATCCAGCTGAGGTCCAAATTTGGTAACAATACCACAAAAAATGAATATATTACACAGCTTTTTCCTCAGGTAGTTCCCAGGCGTTTTTGAACTGTGCCAAATTGTGCCAAATGGCACAGTTTGGAAAAACGTCTGTAACTTTTGAATGATTCAATATAGAAGCTTCATCTTGGGCTCTAATGAAAGGTGACACTCAGGGCTGTGTGTGTGTGTGGGGGGGGATTGCCCCCCCCCCTCGCTACAGAGGACGGACATCACCCGTTGCGCCACAGTCCGTCATGCAGCGATGACGCACAGCTGTAATTTACCGATCGGTCAAAAGTCATTTTGATTACAATTTTCAGGGATAAAGAATAATTTAGCTTAGAACACTCACCTCTTCACAGCAGAAGCAGAGCTAGCGAACTTCTTCCTCACTGTCAGACGAACGCGACGCTGGTCTCGCGACTCGATCAAAACATAATTCCATTATTGCGGTTTTGGTGAACGATTTTTCAAAACAAATAACAGTAGTAATTAAAAAAAGACTGGCGAACGCGTGTGTGTCACTCAGCCTTCGTCATCGGCCTCTGTCGGTCTATGATGGCCATGGAAGAGAATCCTAACGTCTATGTCGACTCTGCTGGAATAAAAACAAAAAAAAGCACCGCCTGTGGCCGAACATGCCGATGCGCGAATGGCAGTTGCTGTCACACAGGTTGCACTTGTGGGTGGTCTCCGTGCTGCTGGGTCTGTGACGGTTCTTCCTGCGTGTCCTTTTTTCATCTGCTGCAGCAGTCTGTCTTCATCCAGCCTTACAAAAAACAGCTGTGAACTTCTGTGCTTCAATTGGCTCGCTGCATTCACAGCGTTGGTAGGCGGGTCCTTCTTGCTAGGTTTTCAGTCATTGGTTCTTCAAGGTTTCAGAAACCCAATTCAAGGCTCTTATTAGTCGAATGAGAGGTCAATCAGATGAACTAATCTGTTCGTGGCTGTGTCTGCAGTGGAAGAACGGAAATGCAGTTTTTATTTTCAGTGCGCGCTTGGATGCAGCTCCATCATGCGTCCTAGAGCGCACGAGGGCGCACGAGAGTGCCCTCGTGCGCTCTGGGACACAGAGACTTGCCCGCCCGTGGTACAACGGAGTGCAAGAGGTTAACTATTGCTCAATGCCACGATGTTGTGGACATTAGTGTTGTCGTAATACTGGGATTTTTTTTACCTTGATAATACCTTAAAAATACTGACATTCAATGCCATGTTTAATACTACAAGGAAAAAAAATACCACACTGTATACCCAGGGTGCGATTTACCGGGGAGGATTCCCCCCACCCCACCCCCGCTTTTGATGCCCCCGCTCTGGTTATTCCTTTTTTATCCCAGGGTGGACGTGTTGTTGTCCCCGCCTCTGGTCAGACAGAGCTGCGTGTCCACCAAACACGTTTTTCCGCTCTGGGTGACGGTTTTCTATTCATTCTCTATCTATGTAGTCCAGCGTTTACAGCGCTGAGCACCCTCGGCACTGAAACGCTTTGAGCCGTGGCTGTCTTTTGTTGTGGCACTCAGGGCACTCAGCATTGAAAGAAGTTCAACTTTTCAGACTGCAGCTGAGCTTGTCAGTGTCAGACCATAGCTGCGACACTCCGATAGACTTCAGTAGAAACTTTGGAATGGGGAAGTCACATGGGTCATGGAGCAGTGATAAGTTCCAAACAATGTAGTTTTCCCCATAGACCACCATTCATTTCCCGAAGTGTCTGCTTAATAATCCCTGGTAAATTAATGAAGGGCCGTTGCTTTGGTCATTTCACCAATTAAGTTAACATGTAGATTACACTGGTCAACACCAAATTTATTGTCTAAGTTTTTTTTAGCTGATTTAGGACAGTTTTGATGTGCTGAATCCAAAAATCGCATTGGTTTTGCTCAATCAGGTCAACTTTTTGAACTATGGCCACATGTTTTTTATGTTTTTGTTTACATGTATGGGTATTTTTGCTTTATATGATGCAAAATTCTTTTTTATTTCTTGAAATTCTCTGAATTTTGAACAATGATGACATAACATTCAATTTACATGTACTTACCTTTATCAATGCCTACTATTCAATTTACAGTACAACTACAACTGCTGTACAACTGCTTACAACTTAGCATAAAAATCTGACCTGATCGAGAGAAACGGATGTCATTTTCGGATTCAGCAGTGCAAAATTGTCTTAAATCAGTTGAAAAAACACAACTTACAAAAAAATTACTTTTATGTTGTGCTATGTAGTCTGTGATAGTGTTTTATTTCGTCAGTTTTTTTTTAGTGTTTATGTCCAATAGAAGCTCGCAAACTTGCTCATTAGCTTGCTCCACACTAGATTCAGGTGAACAGCGGCTAGCTCAACTTCATAACCTGGTTGTCAGTGGCAGTGTTATTTAACATTCATAAATTTGCAAATATTAACATTAACATTAAAATTTATAAATTAGCACCTGGTGGTGGCAGTGTTATTTAACATTCATAAATTAGCAATTTTAATATTTTATCATTCTGTTGCGTTGAAAATATTCTGTACTTATTTGAAGAAATTGTTGGGAGAAACATGGGGTGAAAGACACTTGGGATACAGACTGGTTTATTTTTTAATACATCTGAAAACAAGTGATTATTTTAAGTTGGTAAACAAAGAGTTGAATGTTAAAAACACACATTCTAAAAACGACTGTCATATTTACAAATGTGAAATACTCACTTTTATAAAATGGCTCACTTAAAATTAATTTTTGTCATATTCAGGTGAGCGCGCACTCCCCCTCCCTTCCTGCTAGGCTTTCCCCGGCTCCGCAGGCAATCACTGCACCTGCGTGATGAGACACACCTGCTACCTCATCCCTGCCAGCGCTTATAATGACCAATTCTTCAATGCTTCAGCGCTGGCTTGCTGGGTATACTGCTTTTAAAGCAAGCAAGTAAGTGATTATTCACTCTCCAAGGAATTATTATTAAGATTCCTTTTCTCTTCTCTCCTCCAGGTTGCTGCCATCTTTGTGGTGTGTCTCTCCAGGGTTCGTTGTGTGCTCACCTGCCCCACCATCATCATCACCACTTCAGCTGCCTCATTCCACCCGGTCAGACACCTCACCCAGCTCTACTCCTACCCACCAGCAGCCTCTCCTGGTTCGCAGTTTCATGCTGGGCTCGACTGCCGCGCTCTTAGCTTATCCCACGTAAATGCTCTCCTATTTTCCCCTTACCGGTCTCCCTTTTGCGCTAACTCGCTCTCGTCTCCCATTACAGGCTGTGTCCTCCTCTGGCGAGTGGCGTCTTTCATTAACGAAGCTCCCTTTTTGGAATCAATAAATTGTGAAAACTAGTTCCTCTGTGTGCTTCGTGTGTTTACTCTGGTGTCATTCCCTGCACATGAGCAGTTTTATCCTGCCAGTCATGACAAATTTAAAAAAAAAACTAGCTGAACTATTAACAGAATATATTTTCTATCCTTTGTAATTCTATTGTGATTCAGGAAATTCATTTTATTTATGACTGTCTGTATATGAATTTGATTGTTTTACAGAGTACATGTGTATAGTTTGGATTTTTTTCCTCATGTTTAAACTTTTAAGAGAAAAATGTAACACTTCCAAATTAGTTCACAAATGTGTGCATAAAAAGCTAGAATGAAAAAAACTTTCAAATTTAGTATAAAAATACATAAATCTGTAAGAAAAAAGTAATGATTTTTTTTAAAAACTAAAAAACAGCCACATTTCAATTTGAAAATAGTCTCAAGTGTACAATGCAAATCAGAGTTATGAGACAGAAATACAATATTATGAGGAAAAAGTAGCAAATTTATGTGAAAAAGTAAAATTTAGAGTAAAGAAGGTAGTACATTTAAAAGGAAAAAATTGTACAATTCTGTCAGAAAAATGTTAATGTTAATGTTGCTTGTTTGTATTATAATACAGTTAAATCTGTTCAGTATAAGTTTAACAATATACCTACTGATAGGTATTTTGAATGTTTACCTAATAATGGCTAAAAATGTTTTTTATGCCACAGATCGTCACATCTGCAATTCACACACCATCATAAAAAGGCCATTGTTTGGAACTATTTGAAGCTCCATGAACCACGTGACCGGGCAGCGGCGAGTTCAAAGCGTGTCGCAACTATGAGTCAGACCTTTCTAAGCAGCCAATCAGAATTAAGGAAGGGCGGGACATAGGACACCAATACAGTCTCTATTCAGACTCCTGTTTTCTGTGTCATTATATTTTACATCCGGAGCTGCTAGAATACGTTTCCTGTCCATTGTTATTTAGAGACTGCTATTAAAAAATCAGTGAGAAAGTCTGATCAGAGGAAAAGCAGAAGTGCTGAGCTGTGAGTGACAAGCTGTTGCTGGGATACAGGGCATAGATTTTTTTTTTCTCTAGACTGCCATGCACAAACTCTGAAAAAAAGACCTTCAGGGTGGTCTATGCTCAGTACCCGCTAATGGAGCGTAAGCTATCCAGGTTTTTTTTGTACAGATCAGTGCATATGGGACCTTAAATTGAACAAAAGACTGTTCAGCTAAGGCTGGGGTAAGTTAATATTTCTTATTTAAATAGGCTATAATTATAGTGGTTTATACGTAATATATAGTTTCAAGTATGTCTCAGGGATGTGTGAGTGGCTGTGTTGGGGTGAGGGGTGAGGGTGTGTGTGAGTGTGTCTTAAATTATGTTCTTTTTACATATATGGATGCCTAGAGAAACGTAATTTCATCTTGCCTGCACTACAGTTGTATGTACAGCAACATGACAATAAAGGTTGATTTGATTTGATATGTAACAGCTGCAAAAAAGCCCAGCAGGCTTCATGCTTAATATAGGCATGCTGTTCTTGAATTATTTTTATGAATAAAACAGTTTCAAAAATATCCCCCCTTCTGGTTTTTTCACAAATCGCACACTGTGTATATTTCATGTTGAGAGAATGGTCAGCTCACGTCCAGGGTGCCACACCAGTGAAAACACACACACGACACAGAGAAGCTACGTTTAACCACAATTTATTAATCCAAAAAGGAACGCAGAGTTAGGGAAAGACCCCACTCACCAGAGGAGGACTCAGCCTGTAAGAAGGAGACAAGAGCTGGTTAGCAGGAGGAGGGAGAACGGGAAAGGGGAATGACAAAATACAACTTACAGGAGCTGAGCAGAGAACCCGACAGAGAGACTCAGCAGGAATAGACGAACCAGCGGGTTGAAGCTGGCAGGGAGTAGGAAAGGAGTGAAGCTGGGTGAGGTATCTGACCGGGTGAAGATAGGCAGCTGAAGCGGTGATGAGGGTGATGTAGCAGGGGAGCGCACAACAAACCCTGGAGACACACCACAAAGATGGCAGCAACCTAGGAAAAGGAGGAGAAGAGGAATTAAGACACCGTCCCCCAGAATATTAATATAGACGTACTTGCTTGCTTTTGAAGGCAGTATATCCAACGAGCCAGCGCTGAGGCATTCACGAATTGGTCCTTATAAGTGTTGGCAAGGCAGAGACAGCAGGTGCGTCCACTCATGCAGGTGTGTTGATTACCTGTGGAGCCGGGGAACCTCTCACAAGAAGGGAGGGGGGCGCGCGCTCACCTGATCATGACAGTATACCTAGAAATTCCAGATTTTATAGAATACAGAATCTCAATTTAAAAATGTGTAATAGCTATGTTTTAATAATGGATTGTATTTATATAGCACTTTTCATGACACCCAAAGACACTTTACAATGAGTCCATGATTCATTCACTCCACAGACAATGAGAGTGGTAAGCTACCTCTGTAGCCACAGCTGCTCTGGGGCAGACTGATGGAAACGTGGCTGCCAATCCATGCCAATGGCCTCTCATTCACATTCATACATCAGTGTCATGAACCATGAACACACTGGAGACAAGGTTGGTAAAGTGTCCTGCACAAGGACACAACAGCAAGGTGGGGGGAGTGGGATTCGAACCACCAACCCTCCGGTTATTGAGTGACCTGCTCTACCTCCTGAGCCACTACGGCCTCATTTTTGTTTCTCTTTGAGAAATAATGCAAGTTTGAGCTAGAAAACACAACTACACTGCAAAAAGTCAAATATGAGTAAATGAAATAAATTAAGGCTGTTTATGCTTGTCTTTTTGTCTGACAAGATATTTGTTCTTGCTGTTCAGTTTATGTGTAAGAAAATTTTACATGCTTTCCAATGGTTTTAACTTGTTTTATGCAATTTGATAAATCAAATTTTCTTGATCTGTTGGCAGATAAATTTACTTAAAATAAAGGTGTCCATATGTGCACCTGGCACCAGGACACCCTAGGCCGCAGGTCGATGATCGATTTTGTTATCGTATCATCAGACCTGCGACCGTATGTCTTGGACACCCGAGTAAAGAGAGGTGCAGAGCTGTCAACTGATCACCACCTGGTGGTGAGTTGGATCCGATGGCAGGGGAGGAAGCCATTCAGACCTGGTAGACCCAAACGTATAGTGAGGGTGTGCTGGGAGCGTCTGGCTGAGGCCCCTGTCCGGGAGGTCTTCAACTCCCACCTCCGGAAGAACTTCAACCACATTCCGAGGGAGTCTGGAGACATGGAGTCTGAATGGGCCATGTTCTCCACCTCTGTTGTTGAAGCGGCGGCCCAGAGCTGCGGCCGCAAGGTGGTCGGTGCATCTCGTGGTGGCAACCCCCGAACCAAGTGGTGGACACCAGTGGTGAGGGGGGCCATTAAGCTGAAGAAGGAGTCCTATCAAGCTTGGTTGGCTTGTGGGACTCCCGAAGCAGCTGAGGTGTACCGGCAGGCCAAGCGGAGTGCAGCTCGGGTGGTTGCTGAAGCAAAAACCCGGGTATGGGAGGAGTTCGGTGAGGCCATGGAACAAGACTTTCGGTCGGCTTCAAAGAGATTCTGGCAAACTGTTCGGCGGCTCGGGAGGGGAAAGCAGCTCCCCGTCCACACTGTGTATGGTGCGGATGGGGACACTGTTGACTTCAACTGGGGATATCGTCGGGCGGTGGAAGGAATACTTCGAGGATCTCCTCAATCCCACTGATACGCCTTCCACAGAGGAAGCAGGGTTTGGGGACAAGGGGGATGACTCGCCTATCACAGGGGCTGAGGTCGCCAAGGTGGTTAAAAATCTCCTTGGTGGCCGGGCCCCGGGGGTGGACGAGATTCGCCCCGAGTACCTCAAGGCCCTGGATGTTGTTGGGTTGTCATGGTTGACACGCCTCTGCAACATTGCGTGGAGGTCGGGGGCAGTGCCTTTGGCATGGCAAACCGGGGTGGTGGTTCCTCTCTTCAAAAAAGGGGACCGAAGGGTGTGCTCCAACTTTAGAGGGATCACACTCCTCAGCCTCCCTGGGAAGGTCTATGCCAAGGTACTGGAGAGGAGAGTCCGGCCGTTGGTCGAACCTCGGATTCAGGAGGAGCAATGTGGTTTTCGTCCTGGCCGTGGCACATCGGACCAGCTCTTTACCCTCTCGAGAATTCTTGAGGGTTCGTGGGAGTTTGCCCAACCAGTTTACATGTGTTTTGTGGACTTGGAGAAGGCATTTGACCGCGTCCCTCGTGGATTTTTGTGGGGGGTGCTTCGGGAGTATGGGGTATCGGGCTTGTTGTTACGAGCTATTCGGTCTCTGTACGACCGTTGTGAGAGTTTAGTTCGTATTGCCAACACTCGGTCGGAGTCATTCCCAGTGAGAGTTGGACTCCGCCAGGGCTGCCCTTTGTCACCGGTCCTGTTCATAATTTTTATGGACAGGATTTCTAGGCGCAGCCAGGGAATGGAAGGTGTCATGCTTGGTGACCACAGGATCTCATCTCTGTTGTTTGCAGATGATGTTGTCCTGTTGGCTTCATCCAGCAATGACCTACAGCTCTTGCTGGGACGGTTTGCCGCTGAGTGTGAAGCGGCTGGGATGAGAATCAGCACCTCCAAGTCCGAGTCCATGGTCCTCAGCCGGAAAAAGGTGGATTGTCCTCTCCGGGTTGGGGACAGGCTCCTGCCCCAAGTGGAGGAGTTTAAGTATCTTGGGGTCTTGTTCACGAGTGAGGGGAAAATGGAGCGAGAGATCGACAGACGGATTGGAGCAGCATCTGCAGTGATGCGGACGTTGTACCGGTCTGTTGTTGTGAAGAGGGAGCTTAGTTCTAAGGCAAAGCTGTCGATTTACCAGTCAATCTACGTTCCTACTCTCACCTATGGTCACGAGCTTTGGGTAATGACCGAAAGAACGAGATCGCGGATACAAGCGGCTGAAATGAGCTTTCTCCGTAAGATTGCTGGACTCACCCTCAGAGATAGGGTGAGGAGCTCAGTCATCCGGGAGAGGCTCAGAGTAGAACCGCTGCTCCTCCACATTGAAAGGAGTCAGTTGAGGTGGTATGGGCATCTGATTAGGATGCCTCCTGGACGTCTCCCACTTGAGGTGTTTCAGGCACGTCCCCACTGGGAGGAGACCCCGGGGCAGACCCAGGACTCGGTGGAGAGGACTATGTCTCCCAGCTAGTCTGGGAACGCCTTGGTATCCCCTCTGAAGAGCTGGAGCAGGTGGCTGGGGAGAGGGAAGTCTGGGCTTCTCTGCTTGAACTGCTGCCTCCGCGACCCGGACCTCCGGAAAAGCGGTAGAAGATGGATGGATGGATGGATAAACAAAAAAATTCTGGCAATAAATAATTCTAGTTAAGATTAGAAAAAAAATATCTGCCAACAAAGTAAGATTAAATTGTTAAAAACAAGTAAAAATTTTCTTAAAGCAAGTAAAATCTTACAGAAAACTGCACAACAAAAAGAAATTCCTGTCTTGTCAAAATTATCTTGTGAGAGAAAAACAAGCATAAAGCCTTGATTTAGGATATTTTATCTTACTGAGATTTCCCTTTTTACAATGTGACAGATACTGCCTTCAGCATAAAATTACATCAGTGAAGTATTGCTGATTCAAACAGCAGCAATGGAAATCCTGCACAGATGGCTGGAAACATTGTTAACAGCATGTTTTACCTTTTTTAGGTTCAGGTTCAGGTTCAGGTTACTTTATTTGTACCCGTAGGTAGATTTGTTTTGCAGTCTGGTGACATCCATATTTACAAGCCACAAATTACATTCAACATAGACACAAACACAGGCACACATGAAGCTGACTATAAACATGATAAAAATACTCAAGGCTCCATCAATCAGGGTATAAAAAGACAAAGAGATGGGAGAAAAACCAGAGGTAAGAGAGAAGGGTCATATTAAAAGTTAAAAACTAGTCAAAGAGGTTAAAAACTCAAAGGTCTAAAACTCAATAAAATATTTAGAACCCAAGTAACATCCTACAAAAATAAGTAAATATAAAATGGAGTTAATAAATAGGTACCTAAATTATGTGCAATATATTGTTACAGCTTGTTCAACTCTTTGACAGCAGCAGGAACAAAGCTGTTTTTGTAGCGCTGGGTTTTACTTTTTGGGACAGCAAACTTCTGTCTTGAGGGAAGAAGCTGAAAGTTGCAGTGCAAAGGGTGGGAGTCATCATTTAAAATGGAGGTAGCAATCCTCTCTACTTGTCTGGTGTACAGGGATGTCAGGCTCAGCTGTGACTCACCAAGCAAACGACTGGACCATCTAACTACCTGATCCAAGGATTTCCTCTGTTTCAGTTTTATCTGACCAAACCATGACACTAAAGAAAAGGATAAAACAGATTCAATAAAAGCCCGATAAAACATTGTCATTATGGTTTGGTCAATTTGGAAGCGTGCAAGTTTTCTCAAGCAATGCAAATGTTGCTGACCCTTTTTGCACACCCTTTCACAGTTCTCTTCAAAGTTTATATTACTATCAATAATCGACCCAAGATATTTGTAGGATTGTACACATTCGGTGGTCTGGCCTTTTAGTACGGTGACTTTGTGCCTGGGAGTTTTCCTCCTAAAGTCAGTAATCATATCTTTAGTTTTTGTCGTATTCAGCTGCAGGTAGGAATCCTCACATCAGTGAACAAAATCATCAACTACTGGGCCGTGGCCACTCTCACCATCCTGGAGGAGACTGACAATAACTGAGTCATCAGCATACTTTATAATGTGTCTGTTGTCATGTCTGCTCCAACACATGTTTGTGTACAGGATGAAGAGTAGTGGTGACAACACACATCCCTGAGGAGAGCCAGTAGAAGAGCACTTTAGGTCAGACAATGTACCATTGACCCTTACTCTCTGCATCCTGTTGGTTAAGAAATCCAGAATCCAACCCACCAGATTATTGCTCAAATCAAATTGTTGCAGGAGCCTTTCAACTAAAATATGAGGTTGGATTGTATTAAAGGCGGAGGAAAAGTCCACAAATAAAAGTCTGGCGTGTGTCCCATTAAAATCCAGATGTTTAAAAAGCATGTTAAACAGAGTGACAGTGGCATCCTCCATTCCTCTGTGAGGCCTATAGGCAAACTGCAGAGGATCCAATGCATGCTCAGTCTGCTTTAGGACCTCACAGCTGACCAGTTTTTCAAAAATTTTCATTAAAATTGAAGTTAAAGCAACTGGTCTAAAGTCGTTTACCGTTTTAGGACAGCTGGATTTTGGAACGGGAATAACCACGGCTTCTTTCCAGATCTTAGGCACATGTTGTGTCTGTAAGGACTTATTGAAAATGTAATGAAATATAGGACTCAGTTCATGTGCACAGGACTTTACCAAGCGCCCACATATATTATCAGGGCCCTGACTTTTGTTCATTTTTACAGCGCAGAACTCCCTTTTAACATCCTGCACCTCAATATTAAAGTGCTGATTGTCTTTGAGTTTCTGTTTCAAATCTTGGGTTTCTGTGCTAAAATCAAAGGAGTCAAAACGACCATAAAAACAATTAAGAGCATTAGCCAGCTCTGTGTCTGAATTAAAACCATCTAAAAAACACACGATTACTGCGCTCTGTGCTCTGAAGGCCTGCAATAGTTTTCATACTGGCCCAGGCTGAACCAAGTTTCTTTGTTGCCATCTTTTTTAGAATTGCTTTCTGTTATGTCTGAAAACCCAGAATGACCAACAGAGAGGAAAGCTGTGCTGGAACTCAAATTTTATTACATGATGTAGTGAATGGTACAATACAAGTCAGTGAGCCCCCAGCTCCTAATTGTCCTATGAGGGCGAGTCGGCACAGAGACCATCAGATGGCTGACTCCCTCTTATAAAGGCTGGCGTGATGACGACACCAGCCGGTCATGTCATCACGCCGCTCACTGCTCTAAATCCCTTCACTACATTCACCCCCCCCCCCCCCCTTTGGAAAAACACAGAACACTTTATTTAATTGATACCCTCCCCAATTTGGTACCCACAACATCCTACTGAACTAGGGTTAGCGGGTGGACCGCTGCTGAACCCAACGCAGCTGAGTAGATTGTTCTGCCACCTATTCAGCTGCGCTCCTACTTAAGCAGTCCTTTTTCTAACAGTCTTCCATGCGGAAGGCAGTTCTGCTGGAGGAGCCTTGTGGCAGGCCTGTGGTGAATGCACCCCTGGAAATGCTGATTCTCCCGGGCTGGGACCAATCTTCATGGTGTCGTAGCCCGGGTCCTGCGCTGCACCAACTGACCCCTGCGAAGCCTTGCGGTCTGGAGCAGCCACCTGGACACGGCAGAGATGGTTTGTGTGCCACACCAAACCATCTGTTAGTCTTAAGCACGCTGGTCCCAGCTGCACCATGATCCTCAATGGTGTCTGCTGTCTCATAAACTGTGACTTGGCCAACCGCTGTCCCGGTTTCTCACCTGTGCAGACTCGAACCCAGTCCATCACTTGAAGAGGCACTTTGCTGGGTCTCACATGCCGTTGAGATTGCGGTGATGCTCCATTTACCTCCGTCATTATCATGTTAGTCACGGACTCTTCACCCAACACCCCAGTCTCTGGAGGCCAAAGCTGGTCATGGGTACTGAAGACGTCCGGCGTCTCTCCTGTCCATTATGGACTCTTCACCCGTCGGCTCAGCTGTGGCTCCTGTAGACTGGTGCTGAGCGAGAATACTGAAGCGGTCTGGGTCCTCTTCTCCCTTGCCTGATGTATGCGGTTGTGCTGTGTCACCATCATTGCAGATAACATCCGTACTGAGTTGTTGTGTTTCAGGGTTCTCTGTGTGCGTGGGCTCCCTCTCCTGCAACTCCACAGCAGTACCCATAGTCTCCTGCTGGGTGAGGATCTGAGGAGAGTCCAGCGGCTGCCCCCCCCACCCCCCGGGCAGCGCTCCTCCTGTGCACACAGGATGGTGGTTTTCTCGTTGGTATCACCCTTAGTAACCTCATCCCACACCACATCGTCATCAATGTCCATTGTGTCCCTATTATCGTAGTCAGTCAAGCTGAGTCTGTTACTGTCGTGGATGGAGAAACCCAGCTGGTGAAAAAGGTCACATCCTAATACGTTGTCTCCATGAGTGATCACTTGAAAAACAAAGTTTGTAACTACTCTTGACACGCAGCGGACCGTTAGCATTACAGTCCCTATGTTACTAACTCTATGACCACCGTATCCATACAGCACTGCTGGGTGTTTTCTTATCAGGTGGTTGGGGAAAATTTCTTCACTGTGGCCCAGTTTAGCATTGACCTCACCGCAGCAATGTTGAGCAGCAGCAGTATAGCATCATTGTCCAACTCAACCATGCTGCATGCATATGGCGTGATTTCAGGGCCTAACGCGTAGATGATGGTCGCGGGCGGCTTTGCTTGCCTAGTGGGCTCCTCGGTATCGGTGACTGGCAAACTTTGGCAAAATGGTTATATCTTCCACACTTGTTACAACATTGTCCTCTTGCCAGGCAAAAACGTGCTCTCTCATGGTGCATTGGGGAACCACAGTTACCGCATGTGGGGCATCTCGGAATGGTCCTCTGGTTCATGGCGTTCGTCTCAAACTGTTCTGCTGTGCCACCATGGTCCTCCATGCCCACTGCGTAGGTTAATGGCATCTGTCCTGGCTGTCGCTGCTGTTAGCGCACACCTAGCTCCGATGCTAACTTTTCTGCTGACTCAAGCTGGAATGCTAGCTTGATGGTGTTAGCTAGCGTCATCTTTGCCCTTAGCAGCGGGTTGTTTGTGTGCTTGGCCAGCTGGTCCCGCACCATTTCGTCTTTCAATAAACCAAACCTGCACATGCTGGCTAGGTGATGAAGGTCTGCGATGAATTGTCGTGTTGTTTCACTAATTCTCTGTCGCCGTTGGTGGAATTTTATGCGCTGCGCCAACACGTTGTCAAGCTCAGCCGAGTAGCTAGCTAGCAGTTCTACAGCATCAGCGAATGAGTCCGTTGGTCCTAGTGTGCAGAAAATACGTTGGCCTTCCATGCCCAGACAGTGAATTAACAGAGCTTGCTTCCATACCTCATCTAGCTCGTCCAGGCCCAGCGTCAATATGTAGGTGGCAAAAGCATAAAACCAACACTGCCACGGAACAGGCAGCTTTCTGGGGTTTTCCAGAAACAGCTGTTGTTGCCTCAGGCACACCTCCATGGTTCGTTAATTCTCGTTGCCAAATGTTATGACTGAAAACCCGGAATGACCAACGGAGAGGAGAGCTGTGCCAGAACTCGAACATCTGGAGTCCACTGTCCCACACACAGCTGTCTGATGTAAGCAATCATGGCCTTTCTTCTCCTTTCTCCTCCAAGTGAGAGCTTTAATGGCCCACCTGTCTCCTCCATGCGTAATTAGCAGCCTCCTCCACTCAATGCTCCAGCTTAGAAAAATCCTGTATGCTTTGGGATTTTGTGAGCAATTCGTTTTCCTGAAGCTCTTTTCCTCTCAATAATTTTGAGCGTCATTTTCAAACTTTTTCTGGACATTTTGACCGAGCTAATTACTTCTTACCTCTCACTGGCGCTTGCATAGTCACATGTCAAAACAGTTCCTCTGATAGACTACTGGTACCCACAAGGGGCACTTGTAAATTAGATCACTCTGTAGCCACACATGAATATGAAGTGATGGACATAGAACAGTCGCTCCAGGATTTCGCGATGTTGCGATCTCACCAATTCATGCAAAATCAGCCAATCAGTGCAATTATTGTGCAACTTTGCAACTTGTCCAGTCACCACAACTTTCCTGCAATTTTGGCCAATCCTCGTCAACCTCTGCCAATTTCATCAGTCAAATTTGTCTCCAACACGCTAAAACGCTCAGTCTAAGCAATCAAATGCATCGCTGCACCACATTCACTTCCGTGTTTACAGTGAGTAGTGAGTTTATAGTTTACAGTGAGTAAGAGAACACATCAGCAAAGAGAGTGTGTGATTTAAAAAAAACACTCACCCGCAAGGTTTTCAACACCGTCCCTTCCTCCGTCTCCCCCAGCCTGCCCGTGGACACCTCGCCACATCTCCATCCTGACCACATATACGAAGCACTGGGTTTGTGATGAAAAACATGCGCTTGCCCAAAAGTACCCCGTCGTGGGAGCACGCGTGAGGACAGTACACTACACTACAGCGGGTGTTTGAACATTTATACATCTTTAGAGGTAAAATCATTACTACATCTGGTCAGTGAGCTTTAAAACTGTGAATCTCCGGTGTGGACGGACAAGTGTGGACGGACAAGATAAGATAAGATAAGCCTTTATTAGTCCCACAATGGGGAAATTCCAGGATTGCAACAGCACAGGGACAGCAACACTCAGAGTAACAATCAAGAAGACAAGAAAAACAAGAGCAGCGAATATACATATGTACACATAAATATATAAATATATATATACAGTATATACACACAGTGCGGAGCATTGTAGCTAGAGTTAGTTATCTTAGTTAGAGTAAGTTAACTTAGTTATCCTACATAGTATGAATATGTACCCATACATATTGTCACCCTCCGTAGCGACTGATATTGTCCTAGTTGTATACTGGAGGGGACCATTGTGTAAGTCTGTTGCGTCTTTTGCATTCAATACTATTAGGTCGTCACGTTTTTTTTGCTATCTCTGCAAGCAGCCCTGCTTAGGTTATACAGTCTGACAGCCGTAGGTAGGAAGGACCTGCGAAACCTCTCGGTTGCGCACCTAGGATGATGTAATCTGCTGCTAAATGAGCTCCTCAGTGCGTTCAGTATGTCCTGCATAGGGTGGAACTCGGACTCCAGCAGAGATGACAGTTTAGCCACCATCCTTCTCTCTCCCATCTCCTCCACTGGGTCAAGGCATTGCCCCAGGACAGAGCTAGCTTTCTTGATCAGTTTGTTCAGTCTCTTCCTATCGGCTGCTGTAGTGCCACTTCCCCAGCAGACCACTCCAAAAGTCATGGATGATGCCACCACCGTGTTGTAGAATGTCTTCAGCAGTGCCCCTTGTACACCAAAAGACCTGAGTCTCCTCAGTAGGAACAGCCTGCGCTGTCCCTTCTTGTAGAGTGCGTCAGTATTGTGCGACCAGTCTAGTTTATTGTTCAGATGAACACCCAGGTACTTGTAGGATGTCACCATCTCAATGTCTGTTCCCTGGATGTTTACTGGTGCTGTGAGGGGTTGTACTTGCCTGTGGCAGTCCACCACCAGCTCCTTAGTTTTCCTCGCGTTGATCTGGAGGCAGTTCCGATGGCACCAGTCCACGAAGTCCTGAGTAAGCCCTCTGTACTCAGCTTCATCTCCGTTGGAGATGAGGCCGACGATCGCAGAGTCGTCAGAGAACTTCTGTAGATGGCAGTGTGTTGTGTTGTGTGAGAAGTCCGCAGTATAAAGGGTGAACAGGAAGGGAGCCAAAACTGTTCCCTGGGGGGGCCCCGTGCTACCGATGATCGTGTCGGACACACAGTCCCGGGTTCTCACAAACTGTGGCAGGTTAGTGAGGTAGTCCAGGATCCATGATGACAGGTGCTGGTCCACCCTTGCGCACAGCAGCTTGTCCTTCAGGATCATCGGTTGGATGGTGTTGAAAGCTCTGGAAAAGTCAAAGAACATGATCCTCATCACATTTCCGGGATTCTCTAGGTGGGACAGAGAACGGTGACGGAGGAAGATCACTGCATCCTCCACCCCAATGCCATGCTGGTAGGCGAACTGGAGTGGATCTATCGCTGGTCCCACCAGGGGGCGGAGGTGAGCAGGGAGCAGTCTCTCCAGGGTCTTCATCATGTGAGACATCAGGGCCACTGGTTTGTAGCTGTTCAGGTCTTTGGGGTGGGAAGTCTTTGGTACAGGTACCACACAAGATGTTTTCCACAACTGTGGTACCCTCCCCAGCTTCAGGATCAGCTTGAAGATGTGCTCCACAATCCCACACAGCTGGTCTGCACAGGACTTGAGGAGCTTTGCGCTGATGCCATCCGGTCCCGAGGCCTTCCTCGCCTTGATCTTCCTCAGCTCCGTCCTCACCTGGGTCTTAGTGAGGGTCATGTTGGGGGGCTGTGTGCTGGGAGTAGGGGGGTGTTGGTGGAGTGGGGTGTGGGTAGCAGGACTCGATGTCTTTAGAGGCAGCAGTGGTTGTTGTGCAGTCGGGGGGAGGGCGGTTGGTCAAACCTATTAAAAAACAGGTTCAGAATGTTCGCCCACTCCCTGCCCCCCGTAGCCTGGGGGGAGGTATTCTGGAGCCCAGAGATGGTTTTAAGGTTTCTCCAGACCCCGCCGATGTCGCTCTGTTGCAGCTTGTCCTCCATCTTCTTCCTGAAGCTGTCCTTGCCTTCTCTGATCTTCCTCCTCAGCTCCCTCTGTACGGACTTCAGCATCTCCCTGTTGCCCGACCTGAAGATCCTCTTCTTCTCTCTCAGAAGTGTTTTTATCTCAGGGTTGATCCAGGGTTTGTTGTTCGAGCAACACCGTATAGTCTTGGTGGGTACGGTGTTGTCCACACAGAAGCTGATGTAGTCCGTGATGGTGTGAGTGAGGCCATCGATGTCCTCACCATGTGGATCGCAGAGCTGCTCCCAGGCAGTGGTTTCAAAACAGTCCTTTTGAGCGTCCATTGCCTCCTCAGACCATAACTTCACTGTGCTCATGACCGGAGGTTGTCTGTGTACTAGGGGTTTGTACACCGGCAGGAGATGAACCAAGTTGTGATCCGATCTCCCGAGTGGGGGGAGTGGTGATGAGGTGTACGCCTCCTTAGTATTTGCATAGAATAAGTCCAGTGTTTTATTGTCTCTAGTGTGGCATGCAACGGCGCTGGTGCCAAACTGTAGCAGCCCTGCTGTTCCTTTGGATTCATCAGTGACGTGGGGAGGGGGGACATGCTGCATGGGCAACATCTTGTCCTCCATATCTTCCTGCCCAGGCTTGAATCCTACCAACGCCAATGCTGGAAGGTAGAACACCGGATCACTGGAGAGGACACTCCAGCTTCGCCTTTGGCGTAGAAAAAACACGGGGAATGACAGTTACCGGTTATAAGCCACTGCTCGATTGGCGTAGAGCGCAGCGCCAGGGGTTGTTCCCGACGGTGGGAGAGATCATCGGATCTCACTGGACAGCTACCGCCCGCCTCAAGCTGGGCAGCCCCCAGCCAATAAGGTGTTGTCCCACCACAGCTTGCTTTCCTCATTGGGTGCATGGGGATGAGGAGAAGTCCGAACAGCAGGCTGAGAACCTTCGCACCAGGCAAGACAATAAAACAAAAGAGACCAACTCTAAAACTGGGAACTTGGAACGTCCGCACTATGATGACAGGACTGGCTGCTAACCTCAAGGACATCAACGACACCAGGAAGACTGCCATCATCAATAGTGAGCTGAAGAGACTGGGAGTGGATATCGTCACTCTCCAGGAAACACGGTTGGCTGACGCAGGCACACTGAGAGAGAAGGACTACACGTTCTACTGGCAGGGAAAGGGCAGCGACGAACACAGGGAACACGGAGTGGGCTTCGCAGTGAAGAACACCTTGCTGAAGATGGTGGAACTGGGCAGCACTGGCTCTGCACGACTCCTCACCCTCCGCCTGAACACCACTCAAGGCCCAGTCACCCTCGTCAGTGTGTATGCCCCAACACTGACAGCCACACCAGAGGCAAAAGACGAGTTCTACGAGAATCTCGCAACAACTGTCAGGACCATCCCCAACTCTGAACAACTCATTCTCCTTGGAGACTTCAATGCCAGAGTGGGTGCTGACCACAACTCCTGGCCCTCCTGTCTTGGACCTTTTGGCGTGAGCAGAATGAATGACAACGGACAGCGGCTGCTCGAGTTCTGCACATATCACGATCTGTGCATCACAAACTCATTCTTCAAGACCAAGCCCCAACACAAGGTTTCCTGGCAACATCCACGCTCAAAACACTGGCACCAGCTGGACTTGATCCTGACCAGGCGCACCTCACTGAAGAAAGTGCTAATCACCCGTTTGTTCCAGAGTGCAGATTGCGACACAGACCATTCATTGGTGTGTTGCAAGGTCAAGCTGCAGCTGAAGAAATTCCATCGTGCTAGACAGCCTGGAAAGGCACGGATTGACACCAGCAAGATGGCTCAACCAGAACTTGTTGAGCAGTTTGCCTCCACCTTTGAGAAGGAACTTGGTGTACCACAAGAAGGAGAATCTGCAAATCAGAAGTGGGAAGTGCTGCAAAACACCATCCACCGCACAGCCTTGGCTACCTTTGGGAGGAAGACCTCGAAGTCACAGGACTGGTTTGATGCCAAGTTGACCGAGATGACCCCCGTTATTGAACCAAGCGCTCAGCACTTGCTGAGCACAAGAAGTACCCAAACGAGAAGAATCTCCAGATTCTCAGGGCTGCGAGAAGCAAAGTTCAGCAGACTGCTCGGCGCTGTGCCAACGAGTACTGGACTGAGCTCAGCCAAGACATTCAAACCGCTGCCATAACTGGGAACATCCGTGGTATGTACGATGGCATCAAGAAAGCACTTGGTCCGGCTCAGAGCAAGACGGCCCCCCTCAAATCCTCCACTGGGGTGATGATCACAGAAAAGAACAAGCAGATGGAGAGATGGGTGGAACACTACTCCGACCTCTACTCCAGAGAGAACACCGTGACACCGTCAGCCCTTGATGTCATTGACTGCCTGCCATCCATGGACGAACTTGATGCTGAGCCAACCATCGACGAACTCAGCAAGGCCATTGATAGCTTGGCCGCTGGCAAGGCACCCGGCAACGACGGCATACCCCCTGACCTGATCAAGCACTGCAAGACCGCCCTACTGCTGCCATTGCATGACGTCCTCTGCCAGTGTTGGAAGGAAGGTGCCGTACCACAGGACATGAGGGACGCCAAGATCATCACCCTCTACAAAAACAAAGGGGAGAGAAGCAACTGCAACAACTACAGGGGCATCTCCCTCCTCAGCGTTGTTGGCAAAGTCTACGCACGAGTTGTTCTCGTTCGTCTACAGAAGCTTGCCGAACGTGTCTACCCCGAGTCTCAGTGTGGCTTCCGCGCTGCACGATCGATGGTAGACATGATATTCTCCATCCGCCAACTCCAGGAGAAATGCAGAGAACAGAACATGCCCCTGTACGTCGCCTTCATCGACCTCACCAAAGCGTTCGATTTGGTCAGCAGAGAGGGCCTTTTCAAGATCCTGCCAAAGATAGGATGCCCACCAAAGTTGCAAAGCCTCATCGAATCATTTCACACCAACATGCAGGGGATAGTGCAGCACGATGGCAACGTCTCAGAGCCATTCAACATACGCAGCAGAGTGAAACAGGGCTGTGTACTTGCGCCAACCCTTTTTGGGATTTTCTTTGCTATGCTCCTGAGGCATGCCTTCAGCACAGCAACAGAGGGAATCTACCTGCACACAAGATCTGACGGCAGACTTTTCAACCTCGCCCGCCTGAAAGCCAGAACCAAAGTACGCGAGGCTCTAATCAGAGACATGCTGTTCGCAGACGACGCTGCAGTCGCAATCCACACACAGCAGGAGCTTCAGACCCTGATGGATCGCTTCTCCCAGGCATGCAAGGACTTCGGGCTTACCATCAGCCTGAAGAAGACTAACGTCTTGGCGCAAGGCACGGAAGCACCACCAACCATCACCATCGACGGCTACGAGCTGGAGGTCGTGAATCAGTTCACGTACCTGGGGTCCACGATCAGCAACAACCTCTCCCTTGATACAGAGATCAACAAGAGGATTGGAAAATCAGCTTTCACACTCGCTTGCCTCACCACACGAGTGTGGGAGAATCCCAAACTCTCTGTCAAGACGAAGATGGCAGTGTACAATGCCTGCATCATCAGCACACTGCTCTATGGGAGTGAGACGTGGACAACATACGCCCGGCAGGAAAAGAGACTGAACTCCTTCCACTTGCGCTGCATTCGCCACATCCTGGACATATCCTGGCAGGACAAAGTGCCCAACACAGAAGTTCTGTCCCGCGCCGGCCTTCCCTCCATGTTCACTCTACTCAGGCAGCGCAGGCTCCGCTGGCTAGGCCACGTTCACCGTATGGAGGATGGCAGAATCCCAAAAGACGTCCTCTACGGAGAACTGGCAACTGGCAGGAGAGACGTTGGCCGCCCACAGCTGCACTTTAGAGACGTCTGCAAGAGAGACATGAAGGCCCTGGAGATCAACACAGAGCGCTGGGAGGACCTTGCAACGGACTGCTCCAAATGGAGAGGCACCCTGACCAGACAGCTCAAGGCGGGTGAAGAGAGACTGACTGCTGCAGCAGATGAAAAAAGGACCCGCAGGAAGAACCGCCACAGACCCAGCAGCATGGAGACCACCCACAAGTGCGACCTGTGTGACAGGGACTGCCATTCGCGCATCGGCCTGTTCAGCCACAGGCGGTGCTGTTCCAGCAGAGTAGACGTTTAGGATTCTCTTCCATGGTCATCATAGACCGACGGAGGCCGACGAGTGTGGCATGTGACATACTGGGTGAACGTGGATAGAATGGGGGACAGTGAAATATGGTTGAAATCACCTGAGATGAGGAGAAACGCATCTGGGTGTTCTGTCTGCAGCCTGCCAGTTACTGAGTGGATGACATCACGTGCTGTCCCAGCGTTCGCCGTCGGATTTGCATAAATAACAATGCAGATCACGTGTGAGTATTCCCTCAGGAGTTACAGTGGGGAAAAAAAGTATTTAGTCAGCCACCAATTGTGCAAGTTCTCCCACTTCAAAGATGAGAGAGGTCTCCAATTTTCATCAGAATCAGAATCAGAATCAGAAAAAGATTTATTGCCAAGTACATTAACAGATCACTGATAACATACGAGAGAATTTGACTTGACACAGAAAATGAACCTGCATTTCCAGTGACACGGCTGCATCGGGAACGCGCCTGCCAACAGGATGGTACAGATAAGAAATCATACAATAGGAAGGAGCAAAAAAATCATTGAATTCAGAATATTGACCATAAGTAATCAATATTATGATTACAAAGACAAAAAAAGCCCACGATGCACATTCAAGACCAGAGTTCACAGGACACAAGGACAGCAGTGAATGTTATCTTGTTGTCAGTTTCTGGGTCAGTGTGGATGTAGTGTTGAAGCAATGTTGTATCAATATGAGCACAAGGACACTTTGGCAGAAGATATTTTGTCTGGCTGCAGCAATTGTCCTTGGCAATTGTCCCAAGCAGCTACTGTCCAGAGGCCGTGTGCTCAGTGTTTTGAAAAACAAAGACTGGGGATTATCAGGAGGATTTTTATAAGGGAAATTGAACCAAATAGACTGAACACAGAGAAAGAACTTTATTTTCTTCTGCAAATTCAGTGCTTAATCCTTCATTGCGGGGCTTTGAGTCCGTCGTGGATAGACTTAAGCGTAACCATGATGAAATCCACCTTCCGAGACAGTTCTCCATTTGTCGCTATCAAAGTCTCCTCCATTTTTCCAATTTGATGGATGCACCTCGCGTGGCCAGCATTTTGATAGGTTGTATCCATCTTCAGCAATTTGCGGTACACCAGGACAATCCCAGTTCCAATCAGAACGATCCCAGTCACCATTATTACGAAG
Organism: Pholidichthys leucotaenia; assembly: GCA_020510985.1. Lineage (NCBI taxonomy): Eukaryota > Metazoa > Chordata > Actinopteri > Cichliformes > Pholidichthyidae > Pholidichthys > Pholidichthys leucotaenia. The sequence goes on along the minus strand of CM035849.1, from coordinate 67,139,214 downwards.
ATATACAAATCTTCAATATCTTCGATAGAGAGATTACTCAGGCACAAGATCCTCCAAACACTTGTCACCCGTAAATAGCCCACTGGAGCCGTCCCTGCGGGGCAAACAGCTTCCCCCGGAGCATTATTCCTTGTTGAAAAAATAGTGTCAATTGCGTTCAAAGCCCAGCTTATCAATTCCATAATTTCTTTCGATAATCAGCAGTATACGCAGACAGACAACAGCAAGCTGGGATCCAGTTAATAGGGAAGTGGGGAGCTAGAGCAGAGAGAAAAGACAGAAGCGTCTACTCTCCTTGAAGAGCGGAAGTGAAAGGAAGGTATACCATCATAGGTATACCTCAACTATGAGAGACAAAATGAGAAAAAAAAATCCAGAAAATCACATTGAAGGATTTTTAATGAATTAATTGGTAAATTCCTCGGTAAAATAAGTATTTGGTCAATAACAAAAGTTCATCTCAATACTTTGTTATATACCCTTTGTTGGCAATGACAGAGGTCAAACGTTTTCTGTAAGTCTTCACAAGGTTTTCACACACTGTTGCTGGTATTTTGGCCCATTCCTCCATGCAGATCTCCTCTAGAGCAGTGATGTTTTGGGGCTGTCGCTGGGCAACACGGACTTTCAACTCCCTCCAAAGATTTTCTATGGGGTTGAGATCTGGAGACTGGCTAGGCCACTCCAGGACCTTGAAATGCTTCTTACGAAGCCACTCCTTCATTGCCCGGTTGGTGTGTTTGGGATCATTGTCATGCTGAAAGACCCAGCCACGTTTCATCTTCAGTGCCCTTGCTGATGGAAGGAGGTTTTCACTCAAAATCTCACGATACATGGCCCCATTCATTCTTTCCTTTACACGAATCAGTCGTCCTGGTACCTTTGCAGAAAAACAGCCCCAAAGTATAATGTTTTCACCCCCATGCTTCACAGTAGGGGAAAGCAGCTCCCCGTCCACACTGTGTATGGTGCGGATGGGACACTGTTGACTTCAACTGGGGATATCGTCGGGCGGTGGAAGGAATACTTCGAGGATCTCCTCAATCCCACTGATACGCCTTCCACAGAGGAAGCAGGGTTTGGGGACGAGGGGGATGACTCGCCTATCACAGGGGCTGAGGTCGCCAAGGTGGTTAAAAATCTCCTTGGTGGCCGGGCCCCGGGGGTGGACGAGATTCGCCCCGAGTACCTCAAGGCCCTGGATGTTGTTGGGTTGTCATGGTTGACACGCCTCTGCAACATTGCGTGGAGGTCGGGGGCAGTGCCTTTGGCATGGCAAACCGGGGTGGTGGTTCCTCTCTTCAAAAAAGGGGACCGGAGGGTGTGCTCCAACTTTAGAGGGATCACACTCCTCAGCCTCCCTGGGAAGGTCTATGCCAAGGTACTGGAGAGGAGAGTCCGGCCGTTGGTCGAACCTCGGATTCAGGAGGAGCAATGTGGTTTTCGTCCTGGCCGTGGCACATCGGACCAGCTCTTTACCCTCTCGAGAATTCTTGAGGGTTCGTGGGAGTTTGCCCAACCAGTTTACATGTGTTTTGTGGACTTGGAGAAGGCATTTGACCGCGTCCCTCGTGGATTTTTGTGGGGGGTGCTTCGGGAGTATGGGGTATCGGGCTTGTTGTTACGAGCTATTCGGTCTCTGTACGACCGTTGTGAGAGTTTAGTTCGCATTGCCAACACTCGGTCGGAGTCATTCCCAGTGAGAGTTGGACTCCGCCAGGGCTGCCCTTTGTCACCGGTCCTGTTCATAATTTTTATGGACAGGATTTCTAGGCGCAGCCAGGGAATGGAGGGTGTCATGCTTGGTGACCACAGGATCTCATCTCTGTTGTTTGCAGATGATGTTGTCCTGTTGGCTTCATCCAGCAATGACCTACAGCTCTTGCTGGGACGGTTTGCCGCTGAGTGTGAAGCGGCTGGGATGAGAATCAGCACCTCCAAGTCCGAGTCCATGGTCCTCAGCCGGAAAAAGGTGGATTGTCCTCTCCGGGTTGGGGACAGGCTCCTGCCCCAAGGGGAGGAGTTTAAGTATCTTGGGGTCTTGTTCACGAGTGAGGGGAAAATGGAGCGAGAGATCGACAGACGGATTGGAGCAGCATCTGCAGTGATGCGGACGTTGTACCGGTCTGTTGTGGTGAAGAGGGAGCTTAGTTCTAAGGCAAAGCTGTCGATTTACCAGTCAATCTACGTTCCTACTCTCACCTATGGTCACGAGCTTTGGGTAATGACCGAAAGAACGAGATCGCGGATACAAGCGGCTGAAATGAGCTTTCTCCGTAGGATTGCTGGACTCACCCTCAGAGTTAGGGTGAGGAGCTCAGTCATCCGGGAGAGGCTCAGAGTAGAACCGCTGCTCCTCCACATTGAAAGGAGTCAGTTGAGGTGGTATGGGCATCTGATTAGGATGCCTCCTGGACGCCTCCCACTTGAGGTGTTTCAGGCACGTCCCACTGGGAGGAGACCCCGGGGCAGACCCAGGACTCGGTGGAGAGACTATGTCTCCCAGCTAGTCTGGGAACGCCTTGGTATCCCCTCTGAAGAGCTGGAGCAGGTGGCTGGGGAGAGGGAAGTCTGGGCTTCTCTGCTTGAACTGCTGCCTCCGCGACCCGGACCTCCGGAAAAGCGGTAGAAGATGGATGGATGGATGGGCTTCACAGTAGGTATGGTGTTCTTTCTCCTCCAAACACAACAAGTTGAGTTTTTACCAAAAAGTTCTATTTTGGTTTCATCTTACCATATGACATTCTCCCAATCATCTTCTGGATCATCCAAATGCTCTCTAGCAAACTTCAGACGGGCCTGGACATGTACTGGCTTAAGCAGGGGGACAAGTCTGGCACTGCAGGATTTGAGTCCCTGGCGGCGTAGTGTGTTACTGATGTAGCCTTTGTTACTTTGGTCCCAGCTCTCTGCAGGTCATTCACTAGGTCCCCCCGTGTGGTTCTGGGATTTTTGCTCACCGTTCTCGTGATCATTTTGACCTCACGGGGTGAGATCCTGCATGGAGCCCCAGATCGAGGAAGATTATCAGTGGTCTTGTATGTCTTCCATTTTCTAATAATTGTTCCCACGGTTGATTTCTTCACACCAAGCTGCTTACCTATTGCAGATTCAGTCTTCCCAGCCTGGTGCAGGTGTACAATTTTGTTTCTGGTGTCCTTTGACAGCTCTTTGGTCTTGGCCATAGTGGAGTTTGGAGTCTGACTGTTTGAGGTTGTGGACAGGTGTCTTTTATACTGATAATGAGTTCAAACAGGTGCCATTAATACAGGCAACGAGTGGAGGACAGAGGAGCCTCTTAAAGAAGAAGTTACAGGTCTGTGAGAGCCAGAAATCTTGCTTGCTTGTAGGTGACCAAATACTTATTTTACCAAGGAATTTACCAATTAATTCATTAAAAATCCTTCAATGTGATTTTCTCGATTTTTTTTTCTCATTTTGTCTCTCATAGTTGAGGTATACCTATGATGAAAATGGGAGACCTGTCTCATCTTTTAAGTGGGAGAACTTGCACAATTGGTGGCTGACTAAATACTTTTTTGCCCCACTGTATGTAGGTCGCATGCTAACAGCTAGCAACTCCATGTCTTTGTTGCAGTGTTGTTATTTAACCGTGATATGTCCCGGTCGGCACCAGTTGTTATTGACATACATTATCACTCTTCCGCTCCTTGCTTTCCCACTGTCTGGTGTTCGGTCTGCCCGTATTGCGTGGAAACCCTCCAGTTAGCATCTGTTGCTAGTTCTGTTAGCCACATCTCCGTAAACAGCAACAGACTACTCTCTCTGTACATGCTCTCATAGCGGGAGATAGCCACTAGCTCATCTGTTTTACTGAGTAGCGATCGTACATTCCCCATAATAACGGATGGGAGGGCGGGTCTGTACCTTATATTCCTCACCCGCCGTCTTACTCCAACTCAACATTTACGCCGTTTCCATCTTATTTCTCCCAGTATGTTGAGTTGTAGCGTTAGCATCGTGGGCCAGTTAAGTGCTAACAGCTGGTCCCTATTGTACTGCCTCCTGTAAGAAACAGTGGTTCCGTCTGCTGGCTCAGGAGACATTTGGGCGATCAATGTGTCTGTGATGGATAAAGGTGTCGCCGAATCAGAAAGATTAGCAAGAGAGCCAGATAGTAAATAGAAATAGGAAGAAATTGATCCGCTGTTGCAAAAAGGCAGCCTACTCGTGTGGCGCCGGAAGTAGTATTACAAATGCAAACAAATGCAAATACCCATCCCCCCCTCCCCTCGCTGTCCCACTGTAAATGAAAGATGTGTGTGTGTGAAGACCGACATGGAGCAGACAGACAGGTAGGCATGGAAAGATAGAGAATATTTTCTGTATTTTTTTTTTTCAGAAAAACTCAGACTCTAATAGCCAATACAGTGCAACCAAAGAAATTATTTATTTTTTCCTGTCCACTCGGTACCGAGTGTTTGGGGACCGTAGGGAGTTTTCAAATGACGATGCTGCCAATAATTTCCAAATCTATACTCTTTAACATGCATTCAGTGCAATTTAGCTGGTGTAATGGATATTGTGTTAATGTTTGTATTTGCTGTTGCACAAGAGTTTTTCTGTATAGTAGAAGTTTCTGCTTAATTTACAAATCACTATAATAGGAAATTTTTGACAATCCTGAGCTTTTCTTGTGTTATATAGAATATCACTACAGTGAACTGGAAAAAACACCTGCTTTAAAATTTGGAATTCTTCCTACAATTTTTAGTACAAAAAAGCACTTTAAAAATATCACAACTTTTATCGCAACTTTTTAAAAAAGCTCCCGCAAATTCAGGCTTTTTGGCTTGCAACAATCATAAAAACATCCCATGAAATCCTGGAGGGACTGATAGAATGTGTCCAATTAACAACAATGTGATCTTTTTCATTGGCTCATGAAAGGCCCTGACCTTCGTAGCCTCTGGGCTTCAGCCCAGCCTAGCCCGTTCATTCAGGTGGCCTTAAATACACGGAACAATTATTTTGAACCAAGGGGAGTCAACTCGGGAACTATCAGAGAAATGGAGCAGAATTTGGCTTTCTCCTATTAGTATTAGTAGAGCGGACGTGTCGCCTTCCTTGTATTCCAACTTACGGGTGCTCTGACCATTTTGTAATAGGTTTGTAGAAATAATCGACTAATAATATTGTTGGAGTCTGTGCAAGCAAGCAAGCAAAGTTTATTTGTATAGCACTTTTCACAGATATATATCACAAAGTGCTTCACAGCAAGTTAAAATTTACAAATATCCAGAAATTAAAATCAATAGAAATAAGATAAAATATACATATTAATAGGGATAAAAAGAGAAAACAGTGAAGAAATAAAAGCCATTCAATGAGAGCTAAAAGCCTGTCTAAACAAGTGAGTTTTTAACTCCTTAAAAGAGTCAACAGACTCAACGCAGCGCAAGGACAGGGGAAGTGCGTTCCAAAGCCATGGTGCAGCAGCCTGGAAAGATCGATCTCCATGTGTTCTGAATTTGGTGCGAGGGACCACCAGGAGATTCTGGTCTGAGGATCTTAATGATCATGCCATGGCATAAGGAGTCAAGAGGGCTGAGATGTATGAGGGGGCTTGGCCATTAAGAGCTCTAAAAGTCAAAATTAAAATCTTAAAATGAAATCTAAAAGCAACTGGCAACCAATGAAGGGACGATAAAACTGGGGAAATGTGTTCCCTTTTCTTCATCCAGATTAAAAGCCGAGCTGCTGCATTTTGCACTGTCTGAAGGCGGGCAACTGCAGTTTTATTAAAACACATAAAAAGGGCATTACAATAATCTAAGTGAGACGAGATAAAAGCATGAATGATCACTTCCAGTTCAGATGTTGAGACCATAGGTCTAAGTTTTGCTATATTCCTCAGATGAAAAAAGCAATTTCTGACTAGTTGCTGACCATGGCAGTCCAGTGACATAGCATTGTCAAAAACAACACCCAGGTTTCGCAGGCTGGGCTGGACAGAAGAGCCAAGGTGACCTAAGTGTTATCAGAGGAATTTTACTGTCTGGAGCGATGATCAGTGTTTCTGTCTTGTTAAGATTTAATTGTAGGAAGTTATTTTTTAACCATTTGTTAATGGCAGACAGGCAAGAGATTAAGTTTGATAAAATGTTCAGCTCATTTTCTTTAAAAGAGCATTAAAGCTGAATGTTGTCTGTGTAAAAATGGTAGGAAACACCCTTAAACATCGTCTTAAACACCCTCGGTAGCACGGGGGCCCCCCAGGGAACGGTGTTGGCTCCCTTCCTGTTCACTCTTTATACTGCGGACTTCTCACACAACACAACACACTGCCATCTACAGAAGTTCTCTGATGACTCTGCGATCACTGGCCTCATCTCCAATGGAGATGAAGCTGAGTACAGAGGGCTTATCCAGGACTTCGTGGACTGGTGCCATCGGAACTGCCTCCAGATCAACGCGAGGAAAACTAAGGAGCTGGTGGTGGACTGCCGCAGGCAAGGACAACCCCTCACAGCACCAGTAAATATACAGGGAACAGACATTGAGATGGTGACATCCTACAAGTACCTGGGTGTTCATCTGAACAATAAACTAGACTGGTCACACAATACTGACGCACTCCACAAGAAGGGACAGCGTAGGCTGTTCCTACTGAGGAGACTCAGGTCTTTTGGTGTACAAGGGGCGCTGCTGAAGACATTCTATGACACGGTGGTGGCATCAGCCATCACTTTTGGAGTGGTCTGCTGGGGCAGTGGCATTACCGCAGCCGATAGGAAGAGGCTGAACAAACTGATCAAGAAAGCTAGCTCTGTCCTGGGGCAGCGCCTTGACCCGGTGGAGGAGATAGGAGAGAGAAGGATGGTGGCTAAACTGTCATCTCTGCTGGAGTCCGAGTTCCACCCTATGCAGGACATACTGAATGCACTGAGGAGCTCATTTAGCAGCAGACTACATCATCCCAGGTGCACAACCGAGAGGTTTCGCAGGTCCTTCCTACCAACAGCTGTCAGACTGTACAACCTAAGCAGGGCTGCTCGCAGAGATAGCAAAAAGACATAACAACCTAATAGTTTTTGAATGCAAAAGATGCAATAGACTTACACAATGGTCCCCTCCGGCATACAACTAGGAAAATACCGGTCGCTATGGAGGGTGAGAATATGTATGGGCACATAATCATACCATGTAGGAAAACTAAGTAGACGGTTGTGCTGTTTCATCCCATCTAGCAACAATGCTCTGCGTTGTGTGTGCTTATATATTTACATATTTATTCCATCTAGCTACAATACTCCGCACTGGGTGTGTTTATATTTATATATCTATATATTTATTCCATCTAGCTACAGTGCTCCACACTGTGTGTTTATATATCTACATATTATTCCATCTAGCTACAATGCTCCGCACTGTGTGTGTTTATATATTTACATATTTATTCCACCTAGCTGCAATGCTCCGTACTGTGGGTGTTTATATATCTACATATTTATTCCATCTAGCTACAATGCTCCGCACTGTGTGTTTATATACTCATATATTTATTCCATCCAGCTACAATGCTCTGCACTGTGTGTCTGTGTGTATATATATATATTTATAGTAATTTGTACATATGTATATTAGCTGCTCTTGCTTTTTTTTTTTTCTTGCCTTCTGATTGTTGCTCTGAGTGCTGCTATCCCTGTGCTGTTGCAATCCTGGAATTTCCCCATTGTGGGACTAATAAAGGCTTATCTTATCTTATCTTATCTTAAACTGGCTAATAATCTGGCCAAGTGGGGTTAAATACAATAAAAATAAAGTAGGGCCCAGAATTGAGCCTTGAGGAACCCCACAGGAAAGTCCTTTAACCTCTGACATCTTCTCATTAAATAAAACACAAAACCCTCTGTCAGTTAAATAAGATGAGAACCATTTCAGAACTAATCCTGAAATACCAAATGTGTCCTTCATCCTATTTATCAATATATTGTGGTCCACCGTGTCAAAAGCAGCGGTGAGATCCAACAACACCAGGACCAAGTACTGACCAGAATCTGCTGCCATCATGATGTCACTGGAGACTTTAATTAGCGCTGTCTCAGTGGAGTGCATTTTGCGGAAACCAGACTGGAAGGTGTCTAAGATTTTATTTCTCTCTATGAATGTAATTAATTGCTTGGCTACTACTTTCTCAAGCAATTTGGATAAAAAGGGAAGCTTTGAAATTGGCCTGTAATTGTTCAGTTCTGTAGGGTCAAAGTTTTGTTTCTTTAATTTGGGTTCAACCACTGCTTGTTTAAAAGAACTGGGAACAGTGTCTGATAAAAGTGACCAATTAATGATTTCGACAATTAAAGGCCCGATAGTCAAATATTTTGAAAAGTACTGATGTTGGGAGGATATCTAAGGGGCTTGAAGAGGGCTTCATAGAGGCCAGAAGCTCATTTACATCCAGTAGCGTGACTGGAGTGAATACAGACCACGTGTTAGAGGGGGCCTGATTCAGGCCAAGGTCCACAGCAGATGGTGTAGTGCTTGCTCTAATATCATTCACCTTATTCACCATAAAATTTGTAAAGTCATCACATTCAGCATTAGAATAAGCAGGAACAATGGCTAAATCAGGTGAGACAATGGAGTTAATGGTGTCAAACAAAAACTTGGGATTTCCCTTGTTTAAAGATATAAGTTGAGCAAAGTAGTTTGTTCTTGAATCTTTCATATCATTTAGTGAGGTTATGAGGTCTTTCAGGTGGAGTCTGTGCACCTCAAGCTTGGTGGCCTTCCACAAACATTCCACCTTCTGACAACTTCTCCTAAGAATATAGATCTCTTCATTTAACCAAGGGCATGGTTTCTTAGGAGAAGTATAGCTACATTTAATATGAGCCACTTTATCAAGTACCAATTGGCACTGTTGGTTAAAGCAGTCCACCATAGAATTTACATCCTCACATCACAAGATGAGTGTCAAAAGCTGAAATAAATCTATCCACGGCCTGCTGGTTAATAATGCGCCTCTGTCTTAATGTTTTACATTCCTGCTGTTCCACATTAACTGACAGCTCAAAGAAAACACAGCAATGATCACTGACACAAACATCCTCCACTTTAACATTGTCCAAACTCAGTCCCAGTGAAAAGACAAGGTCCAAGGAGCGCCCCTTATTATGTCTAGAGCCAGAGATGTGCTGCCTGAAATTGTGAGCCTCTGTAATAGTTAAAAAGTCTGCAGCAGCATTAGAAGACGTGTCATTTACATGTATATTAAAATCACCTAAAATTAAAACTCTTTCTAGTTTAATAATGGAAGATAAAAAGTCTGAGAATTCCGATAAAAACACACCAGCTGGGCCGGGCGGGCGGTGGATTAAAACACAGTAAAAAGGAGTTGAGGCACTTATGTTCGATATCTGAAATTCAAATGACGAGAAATGCTCAGAGTTCACAGACTGGCATTTGAAGCGGTTGTGGAAAATGACGGCCAGGCCACCTTTGTATCCACTCAGGTGAGGGGTCGCAATGAAGGAGCAGTCTGTAGGGCAGATCTCCTTCAGGTGAGCGAATTCATCCTGTTGTTGCCACGTTTCAGTCAGAAATAGAAAATACAGGTTTTCTTTACCAATCAAATCGTTCAGGAAAAACGATTTGTTTGAGATGGAGCGAGTGATCAGCAGAACCATCGGCGGCAGCGCAGCGTCACACCCAGTTGACTGAACGTTGACAGCTGTCAAACAGCGGTATCGTGGAGTAGAAATTCTCCGGGAGTAAAGGCGATGGTAGAACAGGTCATACCGGAGCGGTAGCGTGGGGTTGTAGTCCTCCTCAGGTGTTTGCACATGGATGGGACACAAACAACTCGTGTATCCCTCTCAGTTTAGGTGGCTGGTGCGCCTCAGCCTCACCTGGACGCCGGCTCGGGATCCATGCCTCCGTGGCCTTCTACGCAGTGGAGGCAGCAGCAGTAGATTTCCAAGTGACAGGTCAGCACAAACAAATGGTGGAGAAAGAAGCATCGGCCCCACTTTGCACTGTGTTGTTCCATAGATGCCTTAATTTGCATCAGCATTGTACGATTATAACATAGCTCAGAAGGGTATGTTGAAATGTCTTCAGATAGACATAGTAGGAATAAAAACGCCAGCAGCGAGAGAGCAGCAGAGGCCATACCAGTCACAGGCGCCATCTTGCCACCACTCGATACATACACTACATATGTGATGCTCTGTGGACATTTTCACAGATTCATAAGCTCCCTGTTCTGATCAGCTCAGCTGCTGCCAGCAACACACACACACACACACACACACACACAGAGAGCTAAACAAACGTACTTGTTCGTCTAACGGGACCTATCAGGGATCTGTCTGAGCCAACTTAAGTGTCACACTTTCAAGCTGCAGGATATTATGAAGCTCCAAATCACTATTTAGCCCTCCTTGCCAAGTTCTTACCTTTGACTGCAGTCTGTACCATCCAGTGTTGCCAACTTGGCGACTTTCTTGCTAAATCTGGCGCCTTTTCAAACCCTCTTGGCAACTTTTTCTGTCAAACGTGACAAGCGACAAATCTTTTTCTGGTGTTATCACAGACTTTTCTGGTGTTTGTAGACTGACATGCAGGGCTTGACGGGTTGTCATTTCCTAAGACAACATCTAAAATAAAACCTATCTGTAATGTGAGACTACAAAACTACAATTCCCAGAAGCACTATCTGCACATAGTGTGTGCTCATTGGTCCACTGTCACCTGGACCCCCATCTGCTTTCCGCAGACAGGCTGCTTTGCGGGTTGGTCTCCTGTCCTGCCCCAGTTCACACCGCAACCCAGAAGAAATGCTGTGGCCGAGCGGTGAGTAGTCCCCAACATCATCTCCTACCGCTGTGGTTAAACATGAGTATTTTAAGAGCAAGAAGCTTGTATTTAATGTCCGCAGTTGTGCAAATTAAGTTTTCTTACCACACAGAGAAAAAGTGACTAATTTGTTGCTGTAAAGAACAAATGAAGCTTCTTCTAAAGTGACCTTTCATTTATCTGTGCTTTCTATTTTATTTTATCTTATTCATTTACATGCTGTTGTGATACACAACTATTTCATGGAAGTAAATCCTCTAAATATGTATTTTTAATGGGCTGGTCCAGGGGTGTCAAACATATGGCTCATGGCCCAAAAATGGACCACAAAGGGGTCCAAAATGTTCTCTGTGAATTTACAGCTTTATTTCTAGTAAATTTTTGACTTTCTACTGATTAGAATAGTTTGTGTAAATCTGAGACATTTTTCTCTGTAAGATGAGACTTTTTTCTCATCAGTTTTTGTAAAAAGGGCCCCCTCTGGTTGTGACTGCTGCTTAGACATACTACCTGCTATCCTTGCATCTTTTGCTCCTGTCAGTTAAACTGTGCAGACTCTTGACCGGTCTGATCCTGCTGGGACCACCCTCTCTTCATTTTCCCGGTTTGGAGATTTGGAGCTCAGCACTCAGTTCAGGCCATTGTGTTTCTGGACTCAACATTGAAGCCTTGCACGCTCCATTCTATTGCCTTCATTACAGTTGTCATCTGGTAACAGTGCGTCGATTGCCAGTGAGTAACAGACTGTATCTTTATTGTTTGCTGTTTTGCTACTAAGCTAACACTTAGCATAAGTTGGTATATAATATGCTTAGACTCATGCCCAAGCCTGTGTTAGCAGCTAAAGATATATGTTTGCACCAATGTTCATTTGCAACTGAGTATAGTTTCACCATATGATGTTCTTTGGTCATTATTTTATGTACATGTTTAGTTACTCTGATGGGAGTAGGGCAGACCATCTTGATGGCTGCATTCAATATACTACACAGTGCATGCAGTGCTATCAGAGAGACGGACGCATGTTAACCAGCGGGAACGACAAATGTGTTGTAAACTGAGATGCAGCATTCTCCAGTAAAGCCAAATGAAGATGGCGACCGGGATGGTCACACTTTTTCAGCGCTGAGACAAACTCGCTGATTTTCCCATTAAAAGTACCTAACCAACAGTGATCGGCGCTCGTGACGGACACCCACGAGCTGAATTTCCACCTCCGTCAGAATCCCGTTGGAATGCCCCTTTAATCGGGTAGAACTGCTGCGCTCTCCCCGAAGCGATTGCCAAGCTAACGCTAGTTAGCTTAACGCTGGCCCCAGTGCGCCGACCTAACTCCGACACGAAGTGGCTCAGTCCCCGGTGAGGGCTTACTGGAGGAACCAACCGAGGCGGCGGTTAGGAGCTCGGGCGCGGCATTGGTGACAGACGGGGGCCACCTGGACCCAGCAGGACAGTGGCCTGAGTCGGAACCCAGTTGCGAGGCCCAGCTGAGGAACTACCAGACTGACGGCGGTCGGTGACGGGGCCTAGCGGAGGTGCCACCCAACCAGACGGCGGCGAGCGGCGGTGATCGGCGGCAGTGATCGGTGGAGTTCGGCTGCGCCGGCGGTGTGCAGCATAACCGGCCAGGCAGACGGCGGCAGGCGGCGACGATCGACGACGGTGATCTGCGGAGCTGTGCAGCGCTACTTGGCGGAGGAGCTTGCAGGAGCTCGGTGCGGCGGGTACAGCAGCGGCCAGGCTAGTTGAGGCCTAGCCGGATTCTCTGTTTATCTCTATCCACAGGTCAGTAAGATGCCACCAAAGAAAGAGGAAATGGAAGAAATCAAAAAATCTCTGAACTTTATGTCAGATGAATTGGCCAAATTGACTAGCCAGCAGGCCAAAATAATAGGCCTAATAGAAGAGGTACAAGCCCTGCATTTAATAATTCAAGGAAAAGACAAAAAAATTAAGGACCTGGAGCAACACGGGCGTCTTTTGGAGCAACGCGTCGAGGAACTTGAACAAGGTTCTCGTATTGATGACCTAGTTATAAGTGGACTAGACATCAGATATCAGTCATACGCCCATGCCGCAGCAGGACTGAGTGGTGAAGATGCTCCCATGAGTGAATCATTGTCCTTAGAAAATCAAGTGCTTCAGTTCCTTAATAATAGAGACATTAAGGTAGAAGCCAATGCAATCTCAGCCTGTTATGCTCTACCGAAGAAAGATAACAAAACAAAGAAATCAATTGTGATGCGCTTTGTGAACAGAAGGGTAAAGAATGACATACTGAGGCAGGCCAAAAAGCTACAGGGAACTCAAGTTTACCTAAATGAACACCTGACAAAAAAAAACGCTGAATTAGCACGACAGGCACGGATGCTAAAAAAACAAAACAAGATACAGGCAACCTGGACAAGAAATTGTAGAATTTGGATTAAACTAAATGGAACACCTGAGCAAGCAAAAAGTATAATGATCAGAGATGCTACTGACTTAGATAAATACAGATGAACACTGATTAGAAAATTATGAGCCAGTGATAATCCATATTCATACACACGATAAGAATAGTTCTTTTGATACACCATGCCAAAGTACTTTTAAAAAAAATAAGCAAAATAAACAAAAACTTATGACCGACTCTAGTAGACATCAATTATCCCCAGTTGGAGGAAGTCATTTGACACAGAGTGAGGAAACTCAAACTCTGAAAATATACCATTATGCTGAACATAAACCACAAGAGATATTGATCCTGATAACCACTTTTTTAATAATATTCATAACCACTGTGAATATTACACTGAAAAGCAATTCAAAAGTCAAGTGCAATTAGATGGTAAACTGTCAATAATACACTTCAACAGCAGAAGTCTTAACAAAAACTTTCCACAGATTCAGGACTATTTAAAACAGCTAGACAGAAAATTCACAGCTATTGCAGTCTCTGAAACTTGGCTTAATGAAGAGCAGGCTCCCCTGATGGCAATAGAAGGATATCAGATGTTTTATATTAACAGAACTCAAAAAAAGGGTGGTGGTGTTGCACTGTATATTGATGACCTGTACAGGTGTAAGCTTGTAAATGAAATGTCCTTAGCACTACCAGGGATTTTGGAATGTGTTACTGTTGAGATTGACCTAGACAAAACAAAAAATCTAATCATAAGCTGCATATATAGAACGCCGGGAACTTGCATTGAGACATTCAGAGATAAATTAGTCGAGCTGTACAATAATATTACTAGTAAGAAAATGGTAGCAATTTGTGGAGATTTCAATATTGATTTACTAAATCCACATCAACAAAATGTAGTTACAGAGTTCATGAACTCTATGTACAGCATGAGTCTATATCCCACAATAACACATCCCAGTAGAATCACAGTTCACACTGCTACACTTATTGACAACCTGTTTGTCAATGTTTTCGATAAGAAAATAGAAAGTGGATTATTGATAAATGATATAAGTGACCACTTGCCAACCTTTGCACTTATCCATGGCCACACGGGGCCCAACGCAGAAATAATTTCAAAATCGTTCAGACACAAATCACCAAATGCAATCAGTTCTCTTAAAGAGGACTTGCTGAAGCAAGACTGGACAGAAGTCTATGTATCAGATGTAAATGAAGCCTATGACACATTTATAAACATTGTAACCACTCTTTATGAAAAAAACTGCCCATTAGTTAAAAAAAAGCTTAAACACAAATTTGCTGATAAGCCATGGTTAACCAAAGGACTACAAAAGGCGTGTAAAAAAAAAAAATATTATATAAAGCTTTCATAAAGAAAAGGACAAAAGAAGCAGAGCAACGGTATAAAACATACAAAAATAAGTTAACATATATAATAAGATGCAGTAAAAGAGACTATTACAGTAAAGAACTGGAAAAAAACAAAGACAATATTAAAAATACATGGACAATAATCAACAGTATCCTTGGAAATAAAAGCAGAAATACCAGCTACCCAACTAATATTCCAAAAAATAATAAATCGACTCCGAATGTGAATATAGCTTCACCTGCAGATGAATTTAATAATTTTTTTGTTAACATTGGACCTAAACTGGCCCGAGAAATACCCACTACGGCGCCTACAGGTGATACAATATGCAATAACACTGCTGTAAAAGACTCCATCTTCATAAAGAACACAGACGAAAGAGAGGTCATTGAAATTGTTAAATCGTTCAAAAGTAAAACATCTACTGACTGTGATGGTATTGACATGCTACTAGTCAAAACTGTTATCGAATGCATAGTGAAACCACTGACGTATATCTGTAACCTCTCTCTCCAATCAGGTATATTTCCCAATGCAATGAAAATAGCTAAAGTAATTCCAATATACAAGACGGGCGACAGAGGGGAACTCTCAAACTATAGACCAATTTCACTATTACCGCAATTTTCCAAGATACTTGAAAAAATATTCTATGAGAGAATTGACAACTTCATACTGAAGAATGATTTATTGTGTGAGCAGCAATATGGGTTCAGACACAAAAGGACAACAGCATATGCCTTAATGGAATTTACAGAAAAAATATCAACAGCCATTGAAAATAAAGAGTATTCAGTTGGAGTATTCCTGGATCTTAAAAAAGCATTTGATACAGTAGATCACAATCTATTATTAAAGAAACTACAAAATTGTGGTATTAGAGGGGTAGCACTGTCCTGGTTAAGAAGTTACTTAAAGAATAGATATCAGTTTGCATGTGTTAACAGCAAAAACTCAGAGTTACTGAAGGTCACCTGTGGAGTCCCACAGGGTTCAGTTTTGGGACCATTATTATTCAATATGTATATAAATGATATATGTAAAGTTTCAGAAAAAATGGACTTAATATTGTTTGCTGATGACACTAATCTGCTATGCAGTGGAAACAATTTGGAACAGCTTCTGGATACACTCGGAAAGGAATTAGGAATGCTGAAACTGTGGTTTGGTTCAAACAAATTAACGCTCAATTTAAGCAAGACAAAATTTATAGTCTTTAACAACCATCACAACTACCCAGTACCCAAACTCAGTGTAAATGGTGTAGAGATTGAAAGGGTATCCGGAACTAAATTCCTTGGAGTAATAATTGATAACAAACTGTGTTGGAAGCCACATATTAATTATATAAAAGGTAAAGTATCCAAATCAATTGCAATATTACACAGAGTGAAAAATTTGCTGAATCAACCCACACTATACACCTTGTACCATTCATTAATACTCCCATACATGACATATTGTAATGAAGTATGGGGAAATACATATAAAACAAACATATATCCACTCTTTATGCTTCAAAAGAGAGCTATTAGAATAATAAACAAAGCAGCTTACAGGGAACCAACAAACCCACTTTTTCTTAAACAAAAAACTCTCAAGTTGAAAGATCTGGTTGACTTTAAAACCGCAATAATAATGTTCAAAGTGAAGAATCTATCACTGCCCACAAATATCCAAAAGTTGTTCCAAACAAGGGAGAAACGATATCACTTTAGAGGAACATGTATATTTCAAAAGCCTACAGTGAGAACAACCACCAAGCAACACTGTATTTCAGTGCAAGGAGTCAGATTATGGAACGATTTTGGACCTGAATTAAAATCATGTACAACACTTGGACAATTTAAACAAAAACTAAAGGAAGAAATACTCCAAACATATTTACAAGACGACATGTAAACTCACATAAGGATTGACATTTCCAGCCTGTGTTGTGTTGTAGCTTAGTTTTTCTTTTTTTCTCTGTGACACTATGTCTTAGATTTGTTTTTGAATAGTAACCGCTTAACTTAGACTAGCTCAGTTTTCTTTTTTCTCTCAGTCACATTTTGTCTTAGCCTTGTTTTAAATTGTAATCGCTCTTGTCTTGTTTTCTCTTTTTTCTCCTTTGAATTCTTGGATGGAATATGGGTGGGCAATATAAGCTGCGGCTTCAGCCATCACCCATTTCGGATAACTTACGTGGAATTGTACAGTAGGAGGAGTCTTTGTCTAATTTGACCTTGTTGTTATATTATACAGTTTCTTTTAACCTGTAATGCACTATCCGAAAATAAATAAATTCATTCATTCAAATAAATTCATTCATTCATTCAAATTCATTCATTCATTCATTCAAATTCATGCGCCACTCTGTGCTCCTAATAGGTGTGGCAGTCTAAGTGTGCATTATTCTGGATAGCCTATAGAGGGCAATATTGGACCACAAATGGCAGGCAAATGATTGTTGGGGATTTGGCAGCCCTGTGCAGCCTCTAATATATCTGTTTATTTGTATTACTGCATCTTCTTAAGTTCTGACACCTTTTATATATACTTTTGTGTAAATAAGGTGTAAATTTGAGTTCAGTACTAAAATCACTATTTTTTTTATGCTCATAGCATTTTAGTATAAATATCCCAGAGCATGTTCATAGCTGTTCTATTTTGTATGTCCATTTATACAGAACCACTGAGTCTGCCAGACAACTGTAAAGACTGTAATTGTGGTGGTGGCTAAATAAATGACTGAACCGAAGAGACCTGAGTGATTCTGATCGATCACCTGCTGAGGGTTCTGAATTAAATGATCCAGCATATTCTAAGCAGGGAAGATTTATCTCCCCCAGTTTTCATTTTCTTCTTTTTTCTGACGAGAACAAGGGGCCCTTCATTTCAAAGGCCAAGGGGACAGGGTAGAAATGAGAATTGGGACGGACCCCAAATCTACCTGTACTTCACTCTCATATTGCAACTATTTTTCTCAACTGTTTTACAGTATTTAATGCTGTTAATAACTACTTAAACAGACAGTGTTTCTCTTGCTATTTTTATGCATGTATAAGGGTCATTGCATTTAAAAAGGTTGTACATTAAATTCAACTACATTTTAGCATGCGATAATCAAATTTGATCATATGAAACAATTTTCCAACTACAAAATTGTGGCTAGTGAAAAGGCTGAGTGGCTAGTAACTTTGGAAGCTCATTAGCCACAGTGACTGCTGACGTGAATGTCGTGGTCTGCTCCGGGGTTGATTGCCAGCAGCTGGGCGCACACCTGCCTCCCATCAGGACTGGGCCTATTTAGACGGCTCTGCCCAGGCTTCTGGGTGGAGATGTCTCACTGCGCTCCAGAGGAGCTTCATCCGTCAATCCTCTCATCCTTGCCAGAGTCTACCTTCCTCTGCTACCCAAGCCTGCTGTCCCAACGCCTGAGGGACATCGTCCACGGCTCAAGTAAGCTACCTTTCCTCAAACTCACCTTATTTTCCAGTCCCCTGTGCACAGGTGGAGCGCCTTGGCGGCGGATCCTTACCTCCTCTGTGGCGGCGGACTTCTAGCCCCTCTCCCAGCACACCACTTCCCCACATCAACACCCCAGCAGGAGCTACAACACCCGACAGCGGACACTGTCTCCCTGGCCGCAGCCGTCGAGCTGAACCTGAGCCTTCCACCATCTGCACACCCAGTAAGCCTCTGACTAATCATTCATCACCAATTGTCTCCTCCGCTAATTGTCACGCTTATGTGTGTTTCCAGGGTTGCCAGGCCGAACGGTGTCCTGCTCTGTCCCCAGCTGTTCCTGTGCACACTCACACACACGCATTCACACACACATTACACTAATAAATCTAATTGAATCTATTCTTGAGTCTGTGTGTGGTCACTGGGTCATAAAACCATGTCAGTGAAAGCACTATTGCTCTGCAGTTACTAGCCTCAGCAAGCAGCGGGTGTTACCGTGAGCTTCACCCCACCCCAAAGCACTCACAGGTGGCCAGTCTCACAGTAGCCTCGTGCAGCAGTTAGTTGCAATCAGAGAGGAGACCCACACCCATGCCACTCACGTCCAGACTGCAAATGAATTATGCATGCACATTTCTCCCAATCGATGTACTGTAAATGTTTCTTCAGTGTCACACTAATAAATCACTGTATTTGACTAACAGCCTCAGTCATGTACTCACTTCATCCACTGTGTGTGTGTGTGTGTGAGAGACTTAAGCTAAACATCTAGCATCAACCTGGTCATGTCGCAGTCTAAACTGTACACTCAAAAATCATAAAGGAGTGGGAGTCAAACCCTGAATTCAAAGGCTGGTTGAAGGTGTTTATTGAAGATGATACAGAAGTGATGGCCTATTTAAATGCCAAATTAAAACAAACAAACCAAGAATCAACAGAAGAAAGTTAATTTGTAGTTCAAAACATATTTAGGGTGTTTTTTGCTCACTTTTTGTCTCTCCCACGACATCATTCTTATGTCCTACAGCACCCTTTACAATTACATGCAAATGACTGATTATGCAAATTAGGCAATGACGTCATTTAGTGACTTCTAGTAACTTTTAGGACAGCCACTAGCTACTTTCCTTACTGAGGCGTTGGCAACAGTGGTACCATCAGCTGTGTCCACACAGGCAAGACAGAAAATGTCTCCTTCCACTCAGCTATGCAGATCCTTCTACTCATTCCAGCTGATTAGACCACCATATAGACCACACCTGGATCCTACTCCCCTTCTGTTCCCTTTTCAATGAAAGAAGGCTCCAAAGAGGAAAAAACAACACTTTATTCTTGAGGCTGCTGGCAGGAAACCACAAATCAGGGACACTGTGCTGGAACAAGCTAGCTACTAAAGCTAACCTTAGCTGGAGTTAGGGCTTTTCGAGAAGGACACTGAGATCCAGACTTCACCAACATTCAAGAGTGTCACTCGCTTGGGAAGTCTTAATTCTTCTGAACAACTGAAAAAAATGATGGAGTAGTAACCCAAGGTTTGCTGTTCTGATGGCAAAATGTCAGAACACCAGCTAATTAGCCTGTGGCTTTGAGGATTATTACAAGTAACTGGGAGTCTACAAATCAACTGCTTATTGTTATCAATAAGGGATAACAATAAGACACCAAGACAACGATGTCTGACTTCATCTGAAAGCACCTGGACAGGTGAGTGTGCTGAATGAAGCCAGCCTTTAGCTAATGCTAAACCAAATTAGATCACACATAAAAAGCTGAGAGCAAAAACAGAGAAAAACAAACAGGAGAAATTAAGTTGGGGGACACTATGATCAAAACAAACTGAAACAAGGGAGAACTACATACCGGAGGAGGGCAGAGCTCACGACCAGGGGGAAACAGAACAGCCCAGAACACCGCGGCTGAGGCGCACCCATATGCCGAGAATCCTGAGACAACTTCAGCTGGAGCAGAGCGGGGCTTGACGGCTGAGGGGGAAAAAAGGGAAAGGACCAAACCTGGTCGGAGCTCAACGCACTCTCCTCAACGGTAGATCAACTGGGGGCGACTCCGAAGAGTATGGAAAAGATACAGAAACAAAAATAGCCCAAACCAAAACATAACTAAGACATAAAATAAATACTAATAAATAAGACAAAAATAAACTGAGAACGAGGTGTAATCAAACTAAGGATGCATGTACAAAACGTAAGAAAAAATAAAGCCAGACTAAAATGAAGTCTAACAGGCCACAAATACCCAAGATAATAACTCAAAACAAATTAGCAATTAGACTTCTTCAAAAAAATTACAAAAAGAAAAGAAACAAAAGAACAGAAAAACAATAAACGGCAAAACCCAATAAAGAAAAACTAACCGTTCGTAATAGGGGTGTAAGATCAATATATCGATATGGATCGATACACGTTTGACTGAGCCAATATCGATCCACAAAATCCGCGGATCGATCTTTTAATATTAATATGTTTTAATATAACATTTTTACGTTTGTGAACGTCTGCTGAGTATAATCGGGTCGAAACCGGGTCAGTGAGCCAGGAACAACGGCCGAGAACCATAAACAACCGACGCGCTAACGGAGCTAGCAAGCTAACGGATATGCTAGTTCTTCTTCTGTGGTGTTAAAACGGTTCTCATCCGGCAAGAGTTTCCTGCCGCGCGTGCACACGCCTTTCGTGTTAACACGAGTGGAGATAATAACGTGCGTCTCTTAATTTGGCAACAAAAGTCACCGTAAAGATTGTCCTCAACAGCTTCTGAATATTTTTCATAAATAAAACTTCTGTGTTCCCTGCGGCACGTGCACACGTCTTTTGTGTTTACATGACGCTGAGTTAATAACGTGTCTCTTAATTTAGCAGCAAAAGTCACCGTATAGACTGTCCTCAACAGCTTCTTAATATTTTTCATAAAGCGGGGATAAACGGACTTTTACTCCATGCAGCGCTGTGTTGGAACATAAAGTTGACGACTGATAAACGGAAAATGCGCGGAGACTGAAACCCGTGAAGCAGAGACTTGGAGCTGCTGAGACTGTAAGTATAATATTTGTTTGTTTTAACGTTTGTGTCGTCAATTAACAATTTATCTGGCATGATGGTGGTTTCTTTTACAAACTATGGACACAGAGAGAACTGTTGGTTAAGCGCTGTGAATAAATGCAGAATTAAGGTATATTTTATGAGATTATGGACTTCTGCCACTTAAGCGATGTGAAGAGAATAAAGCACAATAAAATTAATAAAGGCTGCAGTACAACAAGCTATTTTTACTCAGTAGAACTAAATTGAAATGAACAAACCTTCTCAGGAAATGAACTGAAACCCTTTTCCAACATTGAAAGTTAATTTGTAGTTAAAATATATAAAAAAAACCTAAATTATTAAACCCTACTGTGGTGTGGCGATCTAAAAATATGAATGTTAATTTTACTGTGAAATCTATTCTTTTTATCTGCCTTCAGATGTGTGAAGACTGGAAGCTTCATCCTCACTGAGACCTTCTGAAGGTCAGAGGTGGTCATTGGAGGAGCATCCCTGCTTCATGTGGATTTCAGCACAGAAGAAGACCTTCAAATTCAAGATTCAAGGAGGTGCTGCCATCATTTTCTCCACACTAACATGCATTCAATGCAATTTAGTTGTTGTAATGACAAATTCTTTTATTTCTTTTTTTAAAGTTCTCAGCAAGAACACAATATTGGTCATTTTTTTTTTACAATTTTACTGAGCATTTAATTCTAAATAAATCACTGTTTAACAGGAAATTTTTGGCAATCCTGTATTTTTCTTGTGGTGTTACATAGAATAGCATCACTGTAAACTATGGAAAAAGCAGCTGCTTTAAAATTTGTACTTCCTCACACAACTTTGAGTGCAAAAAAACTCCAAAAGTGCCATAACTTTTTGGAAAAACTCCCACAAATCCAGGCTTTTTGGGCCACAACAATCACAAAAAGAGCTGACAAAATCCTGGAGGGACTGAAATACAGTGAGATGATGTCTGCATGGTTCATGCATTGAATTTGTTTCCTGACTCTGGGTGCTGAACTTGACACCACACCCCCTTTGCACTAAAGAAAGCACCTGTGAGCACTTTATGAAATGATAAGTTAAATAATAAAAAGTGCATTATTGTAACTGATTTTGGGTCAGTTCTATATGTGATAATTTATGTATTAACAAAGTTAGAAGATTCTTGGTACAATTTGCAGCATTAGGTCTCGAAGATTTTTGTTTCATGGGAAGTAAAATGGCTATTAAAATGGTAATTCCCCAGATCGAATCGGGATTGAATCGGAATCGATTCGATTCGATTCCGATTCAATCCCGATTGATCTCAAGAATCGGAATCGAATCGATTCTGGAAATTAGGGATCGTTCCCAGCCCTAGTTCGTAACTTAGCCAGAACACAACATTTCAAAAGCAAGGAGAAATAAGAACAAAGTGTAAACAGAAAAAAAAGACCCAGGGAAAACAACAACAACATTGCATTAACAGAAAAACAAAACATGAAATGACCCCCCAAAAAAACACTCACCCGGGGGTGGGGGGGCAGGCATGGAGGGACCAATACCAACCAGGAAAAACAAAGAAAAGGCTCATGACTCACACACAATTCAATAGCTATATGGGATAACAAAGACTAGCAGAACCAGTAACTTAGTTTGGGTGGCCTACCAGGTTTCCAGAGCCACCAAAACGGCAGGCAGAGTTCATCGGGTGATCTTCTTGAGTCCCATAGCCACCCAAACAAACAAAAAAGTTCATCAGGTGGCCTCCCAGGTCTCCCGAGCCACCAAAGCTGCAGGAAGAGTTCGTCAGGTGGTCTTCCTGAGTCCCTTAGCCACCCCAGCAAACAATAGCGTTCATCAGGTGCTCTCCCCGAGACCCAGAACCACCCGAGCAGGAAGGGCAGACCATCGGTCAGCCTCCCGGCATCCAGAAGCCAGTGAGCCGCAGCACACAACACTCCCCCTCCCCCCACCAAGGCGGCAGCTGGGCAAAGCGGCCTCCCCCCGGAGCACAGGAACCGGGAGGCGGCGTCTATCCAAGATGGCCGGCCGACCAGCAGGAGCCTCCTAAGATGAACCCACAGTGGGCCCGGACTGGAGCAAAGCAGCACCCGCGGCTATCCCGGGTTGGGGCATAACTGCACCTGCGGCAGCCCCGGACTGGGGCATAGCTGCACCCGCGGCGGTCCCGGGCTGGGGCATAGCTGCACCCACGGCGGCCCCAGGCTGGGGCATAGCTGCACCCTTGGGGACCATAAACAGCGGGATGGCAGCACCCTCGGGAGACGGCAGGGGAACCTTGAGGGCCTTGGACAGAGGCGGAGCACCCACGGGGTCTCAGACAGAGGCGTAGCACCCACAGGGTCTCGGACAGAGGCGCAACACCCACGGCGACCTCAGGCGTAGGTAGAGGACCCGGGATGACCTCAGGTGAAGGTCGACAGCGATCATCCAAGGACCCAGATGAGGACTCAAGCAAAGAAGAAGACACAAGCACCGGGTTACTACCACCGACAGCAGTGGAGCCCGATGAGGGGAGCACAGAGGCAGCTGACAGCTGCGACTGGCTCTCTCCACCATGAGCAGGGCAAGAAATCTCTAGATCTGATGATATTAAAATGGAACAGAGCACTTGCCTTGTCTCGGACCCACCGCCGTCCAGGACTCCGGCAATCCAGGCAGGGGCATCTCAAGTTCCTCCATCTGGGCACTCTGTCCCAGCATGATCACCATAATAGAGAAACACAAAGAAAACGCCGGAGAGGAATCACCAGCAGCAGTAGAGCAAGGCGAGGAAGACTCAGGAGCAGAGGATGTCTGCAACTGATCCTCCCCACCCTGAGCCAGACAAGAATTCTCTGAATCTGCAGAAGAAGAAACAGAACAGAGCCCTTGCCTGGACTCGAGCTCCACCACTGTCCAGTACTTTGGCGAACCTGCTGCAGTGACCTCGGCAGCGGGCGTGATGGTAAGTGCATCCCCAGGACCCCCGAAACAGCCGACGCAGATGGCTCATCGATGTGGCAGGTGGAGGTCGATTCACCGCTGGTGCCGGCTCCCATGCAGCTGAAGCCAGGGGAAACACTGCTGTTGGCTCAGGCTTCAGGTCACAGGTAGCGCTCTCCCACCATCTAGGTTGTGGCTACTGGGCTGGAATCAGGTCCTCTAGGGCCGTAGGCTCCTCCATTGTCCGGCAGCTCCATCCTGGGACCGGCGAACACCCAGGGGAAATAGGAGGAGACACGGGGGTAGCAGGTGAGGTAGTGATAACAGCAGCTGGTGGTGAGGACTCAATAGGTTGCTGTGACTGAGCCTCACCACCAGGAACTAGGCAAGATAATTCATTTTTATGTGAAGGAAAATGAAAACGCACTTGCCTGTGTTCCCGGGACGTGATGGTACCTGCTGCTGCTGATCCGGATGATCTCCTCCCAGGCACGGCGGAGGTCCTCTGGCAAGAAGGTGGAGACATCGGCTCATGGCGAGGTGGAACCTCCTCCAGCTCCTGGGCAACATCCGGGAGGAGCCAATGCTTATATTCCAGCATCAGCTCTGTTTCCATTAATATGACCTGCCTGCACTCCTCCAGCTCCTCGGCCGATGGTGTGGGCCATTGCTTGGGAGGAGGAGGTGGGGCTGCTGTGTTGGGGCCAGACGGTGTCCATCCGGGACCTCCGGGGGCCGTCTGGTGGACGAGCGAGGACACAGGCTCTGGACGGGATGAGTGAGCCTTTCGCCTCCGGGTGCACTTCTTCTTGAGCTCCGGTGGCGCCGAATGGGAGTCCCTTGCCAGCCCACTGAGTTTGCATTGGGCATCGACCACAGAGGCGAGGAAAACTGTGAGGCCCAGACAGCTCCAGAGACTGGGATATGTCTCAATCACCTAGGCCGTA
This sequence comes from Pholidichthys leucotaenia, assembly GCA_020510985.1. Classification (NCBI taxonomy): domain Eukaryota; kingdom Metazoa; phylum Chordata; class Actinopteri; order Cichliformes; family Pholidichthyidae; genus Pholidichthys; species Pholidichthys leucotaenia. The sequence continues at coordinate 67,114,236 of CM035849.1, read as the reverse complement.
CCGTCCACAAACCCCCAAGCCTACACGGGAGAGCGGGAGGCTCCAGCCCCTGAGGTAAAACTGCCGATGAGCATCGCCGCTGCACACTCCTCCTCGCTCAGTCCAAGAGTTGAAAAATCCAGGGTGGAAGACATAGCAAAAACCCTGGAAAAGACAAAATTGCGGGAGGGAATTGGAGGAAAAAAAAGAAAAAGCATACCTCACTGTTGCTGGCATCTGTGTGGTTGCATCATTCTGTCATGAACCGACCCGTTTGCGGGTGGACAAATAAGGATGCCAAACGCAGGCAGTGAGTTGCATATTTAATAAGTGCAGGAACTAGTAGGACCAGTCCAGGACACAGTCCAAGGACGGATAATTTTTTCACACCTAAGGAGTTGTTCAGAACTCCTTATACAAAGATATAGAGTGATGATAATTGAGATTGAGATTGAGATTGAGATTCAACTTTATTGTCATTACACATGTATGAATACAAGGTAACGAAACGTGACTTGGCATTTGGGCACGCTCTGCAGAGCGCATCCAAGGCCGGGGCAGTCGCTAGGCGCCAGTCATAAAGAAGAAAGGAAAAAAAAGAAAAGAAAGGATATGACACAATAGGCGAGAGAAAAAAACATGTTTTATCAAATTGACGCTTAATGAGTAAGCGAAATTTTGATTGCAGGCAAAAAAACCCTCAATGCATATTTAGCAGACATTTAGTAGACAAATCACACGCAGAAGGAGAGCAGTGTGTGTATATCGTATGCATGTAGTGTTGTATGCATTGTGTAGTGTAAATGTAACAGTTGTTAGTGAGCAGCAGAGGGCGCCTCCTGGCAGTGGATAGATGTTATAATCATGTGACTTATAAACAAGTCCAGAGTCCAGAGTCTATCTCTCTCTCTCTCTTGCTTGCAGAAGGCACATGGGAATTGTCCTTGAAGGTCCAATCCGCTGACGACAAACAACTGATTGTTGATTGTTTGGGGAGACATGAGGCGATCCTTCCGCTTATCTCAGTCAGGAGGAATGTAAACACGGAGCAAACAAGGTCAAATCAAATCAAATCAAAACAGCACAGTGCACTCAGAGAATAGAATTTGTCCTCATCTGTGTAGTTCTGTGCTTCCATTATATATGCAGGCTTAAACTGTTTTTCCATAGAGAGCACAGGGCTTCAGATGTATTCCTTCACTGAATCACTGTCATTCAGTTCACCGTTTGCCGCTACTCGTGCCCTCCCCAACTGGTCGAATTTGATGAAGGAGCTTGCTGGGTCCGCTTGATCAGCTCTCTCACTTTCCTTCAATTTCTGATGTATCAGGGAACTCCACAGCCAAAAATAGAAGTCCTGAGATCATAACCAATAATGTTTCCATAGACGCATGAATTCCAATGTCCATGAGTCTCCTCGTAGGTTCCAATTCTTGGGCTCCCCCTTGGCCCAATTCTTGTTGAAAAATAGTGACAATAGCACATTTAAGCCACTTCCAAATCCATAATTTCCGTTTAGATTAAGATTCAGCAGAAGGAGAGCGACTAAACACAGACAAAAACGCAACATTGCAAAAGCTGGGAATAGATCAGGAAGGCAGGGGAAGAGGGAAGAAAAATGCGACTGCTCTCTCTCAAGGCAAGATGGAAACTTGCCTTGATCAATCAAGTCAGTGGTGGTAATGTACCTGTAAGCTGATTGCCAATCGCCAATCAAATCCAAAAGAAGAAGAACTAACTAACTAACTAACCTGCACTTATATAGCGCTTTTCTAGTCACAAAGACCACTCAAAGTGCTTTCATTAATACTAACCCTCTATTCTAAGGGCCTATAGGAAACAGATATCTAGGGACAATTTAGAACAGCCAATTAACCTAACATGCATGTTTTTGGCATGTGGGAGGAAACCGGAGAAATCCCGGAGTAAACCCACGCAACACGGGGAGAACATGCAAACTCCACACAGATCACTGTTGGTCGGGGGCTGGGATCGAACCCACGATCCCACGATCCCCACAATCCCCCGGCCAAGGGTAAACTGTGCTGCCGCAGTGCTAACCACTGCGCCACCGTGCAAGAAGAAGAAGAAGTGCAGGAACTATATACACAACATGCAGAACAGATAATAAGCTACAAAATCCCAGCACGGGGCTGGACTTACGAGAAACAGACACCGAGAAACTACGAATTTCCTGCTGGAGAGCAGGACTTAGGGTACAGCAGGTTGGGGACAGAATCATCAATGACGCGGCGATTGGCAAACAGCAAAGCTGCCCATAAGTAGGCAGCAAGAGTGATTGCCAATCTAACTCAGCTGTGAGTCATAAGGGCAGAGGAGAGGCAGAACCAACAGCTGACAGGGGCACTCCCACAGCCAGCATAAACCCTGGAAGTGCCCCGTGACAGCCGCAGCCCCAGAGAGGAACAGAGAGAGAGAGAGAGAGAGTGAAAAGCACAACAAATACAAATATACAGACCATAACAGAAGAGTTGAGCATGATGATCTCCTCCTGCTCAGCTCATGACACTGTACTCATTCAACTGTGAAATATGCTGTCACCATGTATTGGGTAATTCAACTGTAATGCTGTAAATACTGTTTTGCTTATTTTTAGCTATAAAAACTGTTCTACTTTCCCTTACCTTATCTTATCTTACAGTGGTGTGAAAAAGTGTTTGCCCCCTTTCTGATTTCTCTTTTTTTGTATGTTTGTCACACTTAAATGCTTCAGATCATCAAACAAATTTAAATATTAGACAAAGATAGCACAAGTAAACACAAAATGCAGTTTTTAAATGAAGGTGTTTATTATTAAGGGGGAAAAAAATCCAAACCCACATGGCCCTGTGTGAAAAAGTGATTTCCCCCTAAACCTAATAACTGGTTGGGCCACCCTTAGCAGCAACAACTGCAACAAGTGTTTGCGATAACTGGCAATGAGTCTTTTACAGCGCTGTGGAGAAATTTTGGCCCACTTATCTTTGCAGAATTGTTGTAATTCAGTACATTGGAGGGTTTTCGAGTATGAACCGCCTTTTTAAGGTCATATCACAGCATCTCAGTCAGATTCAGGTCAGGACTTTGACTGGGCCACTCCATGGTCTTCATTTTATTTTTCTTAAGCCATTCAGAGGTGGACTTGCTGGTGTGTTTTGGATCATTGTCCTGCTGCAGAACCCAAGTGCGCTTCAGCTTGAGGTCACAAACAGATTGGCAAACATTCTCCTTCAGGATTTTTTGGTAGACAGTAGAATTCATGGTTCCATTTACCACAGCAAGTCTTCCAGGTCCTGAAGCAGCAAAACAGCCCCAGACTATCACACTACCACCACCATATTTTACTGTTGGTATGATGTTCCTTTTCTGAAATGCTGTTTTACTTTTACGCCAGATGTAATGGGACACACACCTTCCAAAAAGTTCAACTTTTGTCTCGTCAGTTCACAGACTATTTTCCCAAAAGTCTTGAGGATCATCAAGATGTTTTCTGGCAAAACTGAGATGAGGCTTTATCCTGTTTTTGCCCAGCAGTGGTTTTCGTGTTGGAACTCTGCCATGCAGGCCATTTTTGCCCAGTCTCTTTCTTATGGTGGAGTCATGAAACCTGACCTTAACTGAGGCAAGTGAGGCCTGCAGTTCTTTGGATGTTGTTGTGGGGTCTTTTGTGACCTCTTGGATGAGTCATCACTGCACTCTTGGGGTAATTTTGGTCGGCCAGCCACTCCTGGGAAGGTTCACCACTGGTCCATGTTTTCACCATTTGTGGATAATGGCTCTCACTGTGGTTTGCTGGAGTCCCAAAGCTTTAGAAATGCCTTTACTGTGGCAGCACGGTTGGGGAATTTTCCACCCAGAGAAGGCAGCTGGGATAAGGGGGAACAATGGACCGGAGGAGGAAGTGCCACTGAGGGATCTCAAACAGGACAGTATGGACTATGTACCCCCCGGGGAGAGGAGGAACCACCAGAGCTGCTGGAAGAGAGAAGGGTGTGAGCAGCGGCGCCGGCGTTATGATGTTAATGTGCCACACAGGTCTTTGTTCCAAACTGCATTATGGTCAGAAGTTCCAGGTCTCAATGCATGGGATTAAAGGTATAAAAGAGGAATGCACAGAGACTCGGAGCTCTTTTTACTGTATTGCATGTTGGAGATGAAATAAAGTTCAAGTGTCGTTCAGCTCGTTGCCTCGCCTGCTTCCTTTCTCAACATTATAACCTTTTCCAGACTGATAGATCTCAATTTGTTTCTCAATTGTTCCTGAATTTCTTTCAATCGCAGCATGATTTCTAGCTTTTGAGGATCTTTTGGTCTATTTCACTTTGTCAGGCAGGTCCTATTTAAATGATTTCTTGATTCAGAACAGGTGTGGCAGTAATCAGGCCTGGTTGTGTCTAGAGAAATTGAACTCAGCTTTCCAAAGATGTGATAAACTACAGTTAATTTATGTTTTAAGGGGGGAAATCACTTTTTCACACAGGGCCATGTAGGTTTGCATTTTTTTTTACCCTTAATAATAAAAACCTTTTTTATTAACCCAGCAATTGAACCGCTGGCCATAGCGATTAGAAAAGAAGACGGGGTGAGAGGCATTTCACGGGACAATAAACTTCACAAGGTATCGCTGTATGCAGACGATCTACTAGTGTACGTATCTAACCCAGAAGGAACCATACCAAAATTATTATGTATCTTAGATAATTTTGGTTATTTCTCAGGCTATAAAATTAATTACTCTAAGAGTTTGTTATTCCCCATTAACGATGTAGATAGTGATTACTCTGGATTTCCGTTTAAACTAGAAAAGAATATGTTCACGTATCTAGGCATTAAGATTACTCGTTCAATAGGCGGATTATATAATCATAATTTTAGAAAATTAATTGAACGGACAGCTCAAGACATTAAAAAAAGGTCGAACTTACCCATTTCATTAGCAGGCCGGATAAATATAGTAAAAATGACAATTCTGCCAAGATTTTTATATATATTCCAAATGATCCCCATATTTATATCTAAAACAGCTTTCCAACAGCTAGACCGGTTGATTTCATCATTCATTTGGAACAGTTCAAATCCTAGGATGAAAAGGAAGTACTTGGAGGTACCAAAGGAGGCAGGAGGTTTGGGCCTACCTAACTTTATTTTTTATTATTGGGCAGCAAACATGGTAAAATTTTTACATTGGATCGATACATATAAGAATAAGGAGGGCCTGAGTTGGGTTGAGATGGAGCTTCTGTCCAACCCGTTACCCATCTTATCCTCACCGTTGCCATATACTCATCGCATACAGGTATTGAATCCGGTGGTTAGATCCTCTCTAAAAATATGGCTCCAGTTCAGAAGGCACTTTAACTTAGTTCAGGCTAGCACGCTCTGTCCAATAGCAAATAATCATTTTTTTACACCCTCCGTGCTTGATGATGCTTTTCGCCTCTGGCGTAGACAGGGATTAGTTTTTTTAAAGGATTTATTCCTGGGAAACACTTTTCCTTCTTTTAATATGCTTACAAAAGATTATGACATACCTAGATCCCACTTTTTCAGATATCTTCAAATTCGTAGTTTTGTAAAAAAAATGTTTCCCTCTTTTCCTTTGTTGACACCGACTAATCAATTAGATGAAATCCTAGATTTGGATCCTTGGGCCAAGAAATGTATTTCTACGATTTATGGGATTATACAAAATTTAGTGGCGATATCATGGGATAAAACAAAAGCAGAATGGGAAAAAAATTTAGGGATAAAATTCTCTGAAGGGCAGTGGCGTGAAAGTCTGACACGTATACATACTTCTTCGTTGTGTGTCCGTCACGGGCTTATTCAATTTAAGGTGCTTCACCGCCTCCACTATTCAAAGGATAAGCTTGCTAAGATCTTTCCCACTATTGACCCTAGCTGCCCAAGATGTAGCCATGCCCCAGCCTCGTTAGGACACATGTTTTGGCTGTGCCCCACTCTCACAAATTTTTGGGGATCTATATTTGAGGTCTTTTCATATATTTGCAAACAAGAAATAATCCCCAGTTCCCACATAGCTATTTTTGGCATAATACCCCCAGATTGCAAACTCACAGCTTATCAAGGTAACGCTCTGGCATTCGCTTCTTTACTTGCCTGCAGGCTTATTGTTTTTCAGTGGAAGTCAAATAACACCCCATCTTTCTCGCATTGGCTAAAGGCTTTCCTTTCTACCACTAGAAAAACTTAGATATAATGTTTGCAGAACCCGTAGGAACTTTGCCTTGACATGGAGTCCTCCATCCATCCATCCATCTTCTACCGCTTTTCCGGAGGTCCGGGTCGCGGAGGCAGCAGTTCAAGCAGAGAAGGCCAGACCTCCCTCTCCCCAGCCGCCTGCTCCAGCTCTTTTTTGAATGAATGAATGAATGAATGAATCTTTATTTCGGATAGATTAAAAGTACAGATTAAAAGAAACAAAATAATATAACAAAGGGGGAAAGAAAATCCAACAAGGTCAAATTAGACAATAACTCCTCTGATTATAACATAAGTTATCCGAAATGGGTGATGGCTGAAGCCGCAGCTTATATTGCCCACCCATATTCCATCCAAGAATTCAAAAGAAAAACAAAACAAGAGCGATTACAATTCAGAACAAAGCTAAGACAAAATGTGACAAAAAACTAAGCTACAACACAACGCAGACTGGATATGACAGTCCTTATGTGATTTTACATGTCATCTTGTATATATGTTTGGAGTATTTCATCCTTTAGTTTTTATTTAAATTGTCCAAGCGTTGTACATGATTTTAATTCAGGTCCAAAATCGTTCCATAATCTGACTCCTTGCACTGAAACACAGTGTTTCTTGGTGGTAGTTCTCACTGAAGGTTTTTGAAATATACATGTTCCTCTGAAATGATATTGTTTCTCCCTTGGTGTCCTCTTCAGAGAGGACACCAAGGCGTTCCCAGACCAGCTGGGAGACATAGTCTCTCCACCGAGTCCTGGGTCTGCCCCGGGGTCTCCTCCCAGTGGGACGTGCCTGAAACACCTCAAGTGGGAGGCGTCCAGGAGGCATCCTAATCAGATGCCCATACCACCTCAACTGACTCCTTTCAATGTGGAGGAGCAGCGGTTCTACTCTGAGCCTCCCCCAGGTGACTGAGCTCCTCACCCTATCTCTGAGGGTGAGTCCAGCAATCCTACGGAGAAAGCTCATTTCAGCCGCTTGTATCCGCGATCTCGTTCTTTCGGTCATTACCCAAAGCTCGTGACCATAGGTGAGAGTAGGAACATAGATTGACTGGTAAATCTACAGCTTCGCCTTAGAACTAAGCTCCCTCTTCACCACAACAGACCGGAACAACGTCCGCATCACTGCAGATGCTGCTCCGATCCGTCTGTCAATCTCTCGCTCCATTTTCCCCTCACTCGTGAATAAGACCCCAAGATACTTAAACTCCTCCACTTGGGGCAGGAGCCTGTCCCCAACCCAGAGAGGACAATCCACTTTTTTCTGGCTGAGGACGATGGACTCGGACTTGGAGGTGCTGATTCTCATCCCAGCCGCTTCACACTCAGCGGCAAATCGTCCCAGCAAGAGCTGTAGGTCATTGCTGGATGAAGCCAACAGGACAACATCATCTGCAAACAACAGAGATGACATCCTGTGGTCACCAAGCATGACACCCTCCATTCCCTGGCTGCGCCTAGAAATCCTGTCCATAAAAATTATGAACAGGATCGGTGACAAAGGGCAGCCCTGGCGGAGTCCAACTCTCACTGGGAATGAGTCTGACCGAGTGTTGGCAATATGAACCAAACTCTCACAACGGTCATACAGAGACCGAATAGCTCGTAACAACAAGCCCGATACCCCATACTCCCGAAGCACCCCCCACAAAAAAACACGAGGGATGCAGTCGAATGCCTTCTCCAAGTCCACAAAATAACAAACAAACAAAATTTGTTTGTTAATAACAAACAAAATTGCATTTTTAATGAGACATAAATAATAGGGAGTACATTATTTTTAAGGATATTGCAATCAGTAACACAGAGAATAATTTTAATTTCTAAAGGGGTTTTACAGATAATTGAACTTTAAAATGATAATTTATGGCCACGAGTATGCTCTAATTTACTAAAAAAATATTTATACTATATTTGCAAATAACAAAAAAAATTCTATCTCTTATTCAAATACCCAGGATTGATACAGGATTGCATGCAACGTCCCAATGAAGACAACAGTTATGAGATTTTCAAGTATCACACTACAAATATTTTGTAATTTTATTTTCTTGTAAAAATTGACAATAGTTGTGGTCAGACAAACATGTATCGAATAAAAAACAGTACCATGAAAACATAAAGGTAGTTAGTCAGCATAAGTAAAACCAACATATTGTCCCTCTTGTACTGGAAAGGTCTCTGTGATCTTGTGAATGACACAGGCAGGTATTGGCACTTGGACTTTCTCACCAAGGTAGTGGTAGCACCATCTGATGAACCGTCTGTAAGCTGTATATTGCTTCCAATTGTTCCCATAATCCACATTCATATAATGTTTATAGGTGAAGTAGGCCACTTCCAACACATCTTCATTCAGACACACCGCGGGGAAGTTGTGATGACCAGTGATACACTTTATAACACCATCTGGAATTTTCTGCTTCACCTTGTCCTGCTCCTGACAGCAAATACTCTCCTCCTCTGTTGTCATGATCACACACAGACCACACTGGCGTGTGCAAAAATAACAAATAGTATCTTTTGATTTGTTTTTGGGGGGTGGGGGTTGAAAGTATCAGGTAGATGTTTCAATTTTATTATAAATATACTGCTATGATTTTATTGAAAAATCGGGTTTAAATAAATTATATTTATGAACAAATAATTTGTTGCAATATCTGTAACAAAAGCATACCACTTGGTGTTCCCCTGCCATGTGTTTGGCGCTGCTGCTGCGGCGGGCATATTTGCCTCACCACTGTCACTCACTGAGTCTGACTCGCTAGGCACGATGTCCGCTTGGTACGGCTCAAACCTATAAAGTTTGATGCCCCCAGATTCTTCATTATCACCCCATTCTTCTGAACTATAACCATCTGAAGATTGGACAACACAAACAAATTCCAGACTACATGTGCTGGAATCATCATCGATGTTTTCAACTGCTTCCATCATGCATGTAGAATGGGCAGCCAACCGCTGTGTTCTCCAACATGGCCAGGGGGTTTTCCAGCCACTGACACTATTGGTGTCGTGGCGCTCTTGGAAACGTCGGATATTTGTGTGAAAACAAGCCTGTTTGACTTAGAACTGCACAGACCCACCTATTTTGTCATATTGTATTATGTGTTTGCAAAATTAGATGCAGTCAAAATCATGTCATCAGCACTTTAACTCTGAATTCAAAGAAATATAATTATTGAAATTATATTTAAAGAAATAAACTTAAATGACCAAATATGCAGTTATTTCTGTTATAATATTTCTATGTATTTATTGTTTTTTAGAAATCTGTCATGAGGCTGAGCATGATGTTCCACCATGCTCAGGCTGTCACTTTATTTCTGGTTATTTCTTGTATTCTCTCAGTCTTGTGTGATTATTTTACTGTGTATCATTTCTGGGTGGGTATGCATTTTTGAGTTGCCTGTTGATGTAATTCTTGCTCTCAGTGTTATTCTGTTAGTTTCTTTAGGCACCTTGTTCATCTAGGTCTGTTAAAAATGCCCCTTTCAGGGCAGAAATAAGGCACCAATTGCCTGCAGTGAGTTTGCTTGTTTATTAAAGAATAGAGAACAAAAGCACTTGCCACAAGGGGCAAAATACAAAAAGCTAAACACAAGACCCCGAAGGGTGATAACTGAACGAATATAGGCACAGCAAAAACCATGAAAGGTACTCACAAATAACGAGATGAAATATAGTCCAAAAGCTGAAAGAAGACTGGAATCAGGGGTAGGGGATTCCAGCCTGAGTAGGGTGAGGTCGCAGCGAGGAATGAATCTTTCCAGCAAACTTAAATAGTGGACTCAGCAATAAACAGGTGTGGAAAGAAAGTAATTAGTCAAACACAAACAGCTGTGACAGGCCGTGAACAGACTTGACAGGCGGAAGTCCTGTCACGACGCTGTCAAAATAAAAGCATAAATAACTGCCATAATAAACAAGACTAAATATACAGACAGAAAAGGGAAAATAACCAAACGACCTGAGCATGGGACAGACCCGCACTCGGGATCACTACAGTGCCCCTCCCTTAAGGGATGGAACCCAGACATCCCGCAGTAACATGAAAGGAGAAAGGAGGGAAAAAAGTACACCCCCCAACCAGAAATAACTACCAAAACCAGCCTCACGAGGGTGGTGGGGGGATCCAGGCCTGGAGGGAGAGACACAAAAATGAAAACAAACCCAAAATGCTTAACAGCAAAACTCCCAGAAACGTCAATGTGAAAATTAATCGATGTCCTTTAAACACAAAAATATCATAGCTAATACCAAAACTTTAAGTTCAAATGAGAATTTCTCCCAGCAATATCAAACCAGGATAGAAATCTAGACTAAGAGTAGAACATACAGTACATACTTGCTGCCATTTAACAGTTGGGTTAAACTAATAGTAATTTACACGCTGGTAACACTGAAAAAACAAGGAGCAAAGAACTAAGCACTACAAGACAAACAAGAAAACTGTTCTGGTGGCCTACCAGAGTCCCGGCTCCACCCGACCATCAGATGAAAAGGGTTGGGCAGCCTGCCAGGTCTCCAGCAGCACCAAGACCAAAGAAAAAGTCCATCGGATGGCCTCCCGCGACACAGAAACCACCCTAGCAACTGAAGAAATTAGTTGGGCGGCCTCCCCGCATCTCTGGGCCAGCAGTCCGCAGTGCACCATCCACCTCCCCCTGGGGGCGGCAGATAGTACCAATAACCACCACAGACCCCTGGATGATGGACATAAGAAGCAAACCATGGCAGGGAACAAACCACGATGGAAGCAAAAGAGGAAGGTAGAGGATCCACAGCAGCCTTGGGTATGGGTGCAGCACCCTCAATGGCCCCAGACTGAGGCATTGCGGCACCCTCGGTGGCCCTGGGCTGAGGCGTAGCTGCACCCTTGGTGGCCCCGGATTGAGGCGTTGCGGCACCCTCGGTGGCCCCGGATTGAGGCGTAGCTGCACCCTCGGTGGCCCCAGGCTGAGGCGTAGCTGCACCCTCGGTGGCCCCAGGCTGAGGCATAGCTGCACCCTCAGTGGCCCCGGATTGAGGCGTAGCTGCACACACGGTGGTTCCGGATTGAGGCGTAGCTGCACCGACGGTGGCCCCGGATTGAGGCGGCATCTCCACAATGACCTCAAGTGGCAGACCAGAACTCACAGACACCTCCGGTGTAGCTGGGAGCTCATCGGTGACCCTGAGAGAAGACTCGAAAGAAGGGAGGAGAGAAACAGGATCAGGGTCACCGGCAGCAGTGGAACCCGGCGAGGCGAGCTCAGATGCTGCTGATGGCAGCACCCGGCTCTCCCCACCAAGAGTCAGACAAGACCTCTCCAAAACACAAACAATGAAAACAAAGGAGAGTACTCGCCCGAGCTCAAGTTCCACCGCCGTCCAGGACTCCGTCGATCCGGAATGCGATGTCTAGGGCCCGGCCTCCTGGAGGTCCATCTTGAACTCCGCTGCGGAGGCCCCAATGGCAGGCATGATGGTCTCTGCAGTCTCAGGATCCCCTGGTGTAGTAGCCCACGCAGGTGGCTCGCCTGATGTGGCGACAGGAATCCCTCTTCTAGCTGAGGCTCTGCGCAGGTGAAACCCGGGGACGCTTCATCGTCGGCTCAGGCTCAGGGTAGCAGACAGCCCTCCTCCTCTGTCCATACTGCGGCTGCGGAGCTGGAACCAGGCTCTCCAGGCCCGCAGGCTCCTCCTCCGTCCAGCGGCTAGGTTCTGCAACCGGCAGACACTCGGGGGGGGGGGGGTAAAGGAGGAGACACAGAGGTAGCTAGTAATGTTTTGGTGGTTGTAGCAGGTGGTGAGGACTCAGAGGACTGCATATACTGAGCCTCACCCCCAGGAATCAGATAAGGTAATTCACCAGATTGTGATATAGAATGAAAAAACACTTGCCTGTTTCCCTGGAGTAAGATGGTTCCTGCTGCAGCAGGCTCAGTTTTCCCTTTCCCGTATTAGCTGTGATGGTGGACCCCTCAGGAAGACAAGGAGGAGCTGCTCCTGCAGGATCAGTGACGGGCGGAGCCGGGAAAGAAACAACTGGGCTCGCAGCAGCTGAAGAAAGCGCCATAGAGGAAGGGGGAACAGCTGAGATGATCCGGGGCAGAGGGGCTGGCGAAACAGCTGACAAAGAAAACCAGGAGGCTGAAGCTGCTGTCATACCTCTCTGAAATGGTGGAGAAAAAACAGCTGGCTGGGAGACGGAGGAATTCCTCTGGCGGCCCGTAGCTGGATCAAACTGGGAACCTCATGGCGTATTCGCCCGGTGGTTCTCCTCTTTCTGCTTCGGGACAGCCGTGTCACGGGGAGAAGAAGGGATCAGCGCTGGACGGTGGTGTCTTCGGGCTGGAGACAAGCTTATCGCCAACTCCGGAAACTATTGCTGGAGAGCGGAGACAGAGGACAGCAGCTCAGTGAATTTGGGATAATTACCAAGACCAGGATGCGCCTCCACAATCCTGACTGCTGCCACCACGCCCTTCAGAACCCTTTTCAGCCGTGGGAGGAGAGAGCTTCAGCCACATGGCCCCTGATGAATTCAGCTGACCACTGTTCATTCTCACTGGGGACCCAGGCTACCCTCCTCCTTCGGCGCCCTGGGAAACGGCCTCCTGGAGCCGGAGACGTGGGAGCTGGAGTTGTAGCAGGAACCTGGCAATGAACCGAGGCCCGGGAGTGCTTTGCCGCCGGCCCTGATTTAGGCTTCCTGGAAGATTTATTCTCCAACTCACAGCTCTTCTGCTGAAACACCAGTAACTGAGATATCCTCTCCCTTCCCTCAGCATGCTCAGAAAGGCGAGGATGACGCTGCACAGCCGCCTCCACGAAGTCCAGGTACCATAAAGCATCTTCAGGGGTGGAATATAAATGAGCTAGGGCTAGGAGGTCATCTATTTCCATAAGAGCCTGGCAGAGCTCAAACCCCAGGCTCATTGGGTAACCTCGCGTAAATGATGCCATACCCCCCAAAAAACGCTGGCACCCAAAAAAGGAAAAAATAGAGCCAAAAAGACAAACCCACTGCCGCTGGCACCAGCTGGCTGTGACCTACTGTTATAAATGCCCCTTTCAGGGCAGAAATAAGGCACCAATTGCCTACAGTGAGTTTGCTTGTTTATTAAAGAGTAGAGAACAAAAGAACTTGCCACGAGGGACAGAATACAAAAAGCTAAACACGAGACCCCGAAGGGTGATAACTGGACGAATACAGGCACAGCAAAAACCATGAAAGGTAGTCACAAATAACGAGATGACATAAAGTCCAAAAGCTGAAAGAAGACTGGAATCAGGGGTAGGGGATTCCAGTCTGAGTAGGGCGAGGTCGCAGCGAGGAATGAATCTCGCCAGCAAACTTAAATAGTGAACTCAGCAATAAACAGGTATGGAAAGAAAGTAATTAGTCAAACACAAACAGCTGTGACAGGCCGTGAACAGACTTGACAGGCGGAAGTCCTGTCACGGCGCTGTCAAAATAAAAGCACAAATAACCACCATAATAAACAAGACTAAATATACAGACAGAAAAGGGAAAATAACCAAACCACCTGAGCACGGGATAGACCCACGCTCGGGATCACTACAAGGTCTTGCTTTATAATTGCGTTTATATTTTGTTTCCATCTGGTTCTCACGGGGTGAGACTGGACATCCTGGCAGATAAGCACATCTGTCGCAAGGTCTGTTGTGAACTTTTGCCAGTCGGTGCATCGTGACATGCACTACACAAAGAGCAGAGATAAACAAACCTATCATCTGGTCAGTCACTGCAGCAGATACTGGAGTCAGCTTGTCTTGGCCTGTCCTTGCTACTGATAATACTTCTATCTGCCAAGAATGTGCCACTAGTCCAGCAAAAGCTAGCTGCACTCAAATACTTTGCAAGCAGTTTCATGAAATGGTCAGTAAGAAAGCAACTCATACTGGCTTGGACATCGCCCGGGCTAACAAGGCTGGGAGTCCCTGGCAGCGGAGGGTGAAGGACAGAGCTGCATGGAGGAATCTGATTAGACCTAAATGAAACAGTCATTGTCACCCCCAACAGACTACTATGATGATGATGATGATGATTTTGTTCCCATTTGACATGAGCTCTCCACCTTTTGCCTCCAGACACTCCCACTTTGTTATCATCCGGTATTTGTCTCTCTCTCCTCCATTGGTTCTGTTCATGGGTCGTCTCAACTGGCACCCGCCTGGTAATTAGGTTACTGGCCCGCTCATGTGATCCACACCGGCTGTCATTCATTGTCCCTGATTTCCTGCCTTATTTAAGACTGGTTTTTGCATTCACTCATTGTCAGAACCTCAACAAGATTCCTTTCATCCTCACTAGAACCCTTTCCCCATTCTGGTGTGTTTTCCTGTTTTGTTCTCCTCGTCGTCTACAGGTTTTCACCATTTGTAAGCTATGTTTTTTTTGCACTTTTGGACTTTGTGTTTCCTTGAATAAATGTCACAAACTGCAGTTGAGCGCCTGGGTCTTTCCTCTCTGCTCCATGGGGAAATTCATGACAAAATCTCCTCACCAACCCAACAGCAGGAAAAACCTCCCTTATTTTGAAATCCAAATGTTGGCACGTTTAGTTTCTCTGAAGGCTGCTGATGGATTAAAGTCATTGACTTCATGAATTTCGGTCATCATAACTTGCCAGGTACAAAATAGGGAACATAACTTAATATTATAGTATCTGGTGAAGTAAATCCTCAGCGATTCATCAGTCACTCTTGCCTTTCCCTGCAATGAAGCCTAACCAGACCTGTTAGCTAAGCGACTCCTCATAGTTGTTCCAGTTACCAGCGAGTTAAAACCACCATAAATGCCTCCACTACTTATCTCTTGTACTTTTTCCCACGTTTAAGGTACTTTAATAAGCTCATGCTTCTCCCGGACAGCAACGCTAGAGAGACACTCTCTGCCTGCAGAAACGGTCACGTGCGTGTTGGGTCGGCGGGGCACTTCTGCGCAGATGACAGTCACGCGCATTGTTGGTGTGCGCGTTTGCGGAGCTTTTCTTTCATATTTAATTTTTCTTAAATTAATATATCATAGGTGTGGCGGCATACTTCCTTAGAGCGACGGGCCGCCACACAGAAATGTTACCAGAGGAAACCCTGTACTTAAATTTGTTTGATGATCTGAAACATTAAAGACAAACATACAAAAAAATGAGAAATCAGGAAGGGGGCAAACACTTTTTCACACCACTGTATCTTATCTTATCTTATCTTATCTTATCTTTTCAGCAGACCTCAGAAGTGATGAAAGAGTGAGGATGGTGCATGAACATTCAAAGAGAAATGTACTGAAATGAGCCATTTTGAGAAAGGCTGGGTAATGGGTAGAAATTGTGCTGCAATAATTAAACCCTAGGAGGGAAACATGGAGGTCTTCATGCAAGCAGTTCATTCTCTCTTAATCTATCTTCTAACACTTTTCCGGAGGTCCGGGTCGCGGAGGCAGCAGTTCAAGCAGAGAAGCCCAGACTTCCCTCTCCCCAGCCACCTGCTCCAGCTTTTCAAAGAGGATACCAAGGCGTTCCCAGATTAGCTGGGAGACATAGTCTCTCCAGCGAGTCCTGGGTCTGCCTCGGGGTCTCCTCCTAGAGGGACGTGCCCGAAACACCTCAAGTGGGAGCCGTCCAGGAGGCATCCTGATCAGATGCCCGTACCACCTCAACTGTCTCCTTTCAATGTGGAGGAGCAGCGGTTCTACTCTGAGCCTCTCCCGGATGACTGAGCTCCTCACCCTATCTCTGAGGGTGAGTCCAGCAATCCTACGAAGAAAGCTCATTTCAGCCGTTTGTATCCACTATGTCGTTCTTTCGGTCATTACCCAAAGCTCATGACCATAGGTGAGGGTAGGAACGTAGATTAACTGGTAAATTGACAGCTTTGCCTCAGAGCTCAGCTCCCTCTTCACCACAACAGACCAGTACAATGTCTGCATCACTGCAGATGCTGCTCCAATCCGTCTGTCAATCTCTCGCTCCATTCTCCCCCCACTTGTGAATAAGACCCCAAGATACTTAAACACCTCCACTTGGGGTAGAAGCTTGTCCCCAACCCAGAGAGGACAATGCACCTTTTTCCGGCTGTGGACCATGGATTTGGACTTGGAGATGCTGATTCTCATCCCAGCTGCTTCACACTGAGCGGCAAACTGTCCCAGTAAGACCTGTAGGTCATTGCTGGATGAATCCAGCAGGACAACATCATCTGCAAACAACAGAGATGAGATCCTGTGGTCACCAAGCATGACACCCTCCATTCCCTGACTGCACCTAGAAATCCTGTCCATAAAAATTATGAACAGAATCGATGACAAAGGGTAGCCCTGGCGGAGTCCAACTCTCACTGGGAATGAGTCCGATCAAGTGTTGGCAATACGAACCAAACTCTCACAACGGTCGTACAGAGACCGAATAGCTCGTAACAACAAGCTTGATAATACTCTCGAAGCACACCCCACAAAAAACCACGAGGGATGCGGTCAAATGCCTTCTCCAAGTCCACAAAACACATGTAAACTGGTTGGGCAAACTCTCACGAACCCTCAAGGATTCTCGAGAGGGTAAAGAGCTGGTCCGATGTGCCACAACAAGGATGAAAAGCACATTGCTCCTCCTGAATCCAAGGTTCGACCAACAACTGAACTCTCCTCTCCAGTACCTTAGCATAGACCTTCCCAGGGAGGCTGAGGAGTGTGATCCCTCTAAAGTTGGAGCACACCCTACGGTCCCCTTTTTTGATGAGAGGAACCATCACCCCAGTTTGCCATGCCAAAGGCACTGCCCCCAGCCTCCACGCAATGTTGCAGAGGCGTGTCAACCATGACAACCCTAGAACATCCAGGGCCTTGAGGTACTCAGGGCGAATCTCGTCCACCCCCGGGGCCCGGCCACCAAAGAGATTTTTAACCACCTTGGCGACCTCAGCCCCTGTGATAGGTGAGTCGTCCCCCTCGTCCACAAGCCCTGCTTCCTCTGTGGAAGGTGTGTCAGTGGGATTGAGGAGATCCTCGAAGTATTCCTTCCACCGCCCAACGATATCCCCAGTTGAAGTCAGCAGTGCCCCATCCGCACCATACACGGTGTGGACAGGGAGCTGCTTCCCCCCTCCTGAGCTGCTGGACAGTTTGTCAAAATCTCTTCAAGGCTGACCGAAAGTCTTGTTCCATGGCTTCACTAAACTCCTCCCATACCTGAGTTTTTGCTTCAACAACCACCCGAGCTGCACTCAGCTTGGCCTGCCAGTGCACCTCAGCTGCTTCGGGAGTCCCACAAGCCAACCAAGCTTGATAGGACTCCTTCTTCAGCTTAATGGCCCCCCTCACCACTGGTGTCCACCACTTGGTTCATGGGTTGCCAAAACGAGATGCCCCGACGACCTTGCGGCCACAGCTCTGGGCAGCCGCTTCAACAATGGAGATGGAGAACATGACCCATTCAGACTCCATGTCTCCAGACTCCCTCGGGATGTGGTTGAAGTTCTTCCAGAGGTGGGAGTTGAAGACCTCATGGACAGGGGCCTCAGCCAGACGTTCCCAGCACACCCTCACTATACGTTTGGGTCTACCAGGTCTCAATGGTATCCCCCCCTGCCATTGGATCCAACTCACCACCAGGTGGTGATCAGTTGACAGTGCTGCACCTCTCTTTACCCAAGTGTCCACGACATACGGTCGCAGGTCTGATGACACGATAACAAAACCTAGGGTGTTCTGGTGCCAGGTGCACATATGGACACCATTATGCTTGAACATGGGTTTCGTTATGGACAAACTGTGGCTAACACAGAAGTCCAATAACTGAACACCACTCGGGTTCAGATCGGGCAGGCCGTTCCTCCCAGTCACCCCCCTCCAGGTTTCACTGTTGTTGCCCACGTGTGCATTGAAGTTCCCCAGTAGGACAATGGAGTCTCCAAGAGGAGCACTCTCCAGCGCCCCAATCAGAGACTCTAAAAAGGGTGGGTGCTCTGAACCATCATTTGGTGCATAGGCACAAATGATGGTCAGGACCCGTTTCCCAACCCGAAGGCGCAGGGAAACAACCCTTTCGTCCACCGGGGAAAACTCCAACATAGAGGCAGCAAGGTGGGGGGAATACAAGAATACCCACCCCTGCTCGTCGCCTCTCGCCCAGGGCAACTCCAGAGTAGGCCAAGTTCCAGCCCCTCTCCAGGAGACTGGTTCCAGAACCGGAGCTGTGTGTTGAGGTGAGGCCGACTATATCTAGCCGGTATCTCTCAACCTCATACACCAGCTCAGGCTCATTCCCCACCAGAGAGGTGACATTCCGTGTCCCAAAAGCCAGTTTAGGAAGCTTGGGGTCAGACCGCCAAGGTCTCCGCCTTTGACCGCCACCTGATCCACATAGCACCGGACCCCCATGGTCCCTCCTGCAGTGGGTGAGCCCACTGGAGGGCGGATCCATGTAACTCCTTCGGGCTAAGCCCGGCCAGGTCCCATGGGTGGAAACCTGGCCACCAGACGCTAGCCATTGAGCCCCTCCCCAAGGCCTGGCTCCAGGGTGGGGCCCAGTAACCCCATACCGGGTATGGTACACTGAATCCTTGTTCTAGCATTCATCATGAGAGTCTGTCGGATCGTTCTTAGTCTTGCCCTTCACCCAGGATCAGTTTGTCTTGGGTGACCCTACCAGAGGCAAATTGCCCTGGACAACATAGCTCCTGGGATCACTTGGGCATGCAAACCCCCCACCACAATAAGGTGACGATCCATGAAGGGATTCTCTCTTAATATATTTAAAAATACTAATTTATTTCATAATGAAAATGCCCAGTCTGGGATTGAATCCTTTCTTTAATAAATACTCTTCTCACATACTGAGATTTATTTACTTCTTTATTAGTGGCCCATGGCTACAGGTGCTTTTATAGTAATGTTACTCTCTCCTCACCCCTAATGCTTTTTTTACACGTGGATATATACTCTATGACAGGAGACCCAGCTGTCAGTCACTCAGCCAGCATCAATCTGGCCCCGGCCCCACAGGAAGAAAGGACCAGGGGTCGGCCTGTAGATGCAGGACAGGACCTTATATAATGGTTGCTTTTATGATAGTGCACCACCACACGCTGGCTGCTATTTTTAGCAGCACAGAGGAAGAGTTGGGCTGAGCATACTTTATGTGCTTTGAACTCCAGACACAGTTTAGGGTAGTCGGATGTTTGCTGTCTGAGTTAAATACAATCAAATCTTGGAATTCAGATTCAATAAAAAGGCAGAGTTTGCATTTAAATTTAATTTGAACATTTGTTTTCACTCTCAATCATGAAATTATCCTAGCTATTCTCCTCAGCTATTGCCAATAATCAGATATGGTGTGTTTACATGCAGTTCAGTAACAAGTTTTTGGAAAAGGAAAAACTTTAAATGATTTAGTCAGTAGTTGGTAACTCCAGGAATTCACTAGTAACCAGCCCATTTGTGTGCATGTAAAAAGGCCAGTCCAGCAGCTCAATGTGTGTTTGATCCTTCTAAAGGCTGTTATTGATGCCAGTGAGTTTTTTTCCCCAACCTGCTCCAGCATGCCTGACCCATATATTCAATGATCTCATAATGATGTGGCTCTGATGCTCACTGTGCTTATTAGTCACATCTGATGTCCTTCTACGGTGTCAGTAAAATAAACTAAATTCACATTTAACTGAGTGTGTCAAAGCTACAGGTACTGTATACGTTGTATAATGTGCTGCTAGAAGACCAAGAAGAAGATCATCTGTTTTCTCTGTACGTTAGTTGTTAAAGCAGGACTATGTAACCTTCCTGTCCCTGGTAGGAGCACTGAAAAGACTACAATTGGCATGTTTTACAACCTGACTCCCAATATCCAATCACAGGATGTTTTGATACGTAATTGGTGGTTAAACTCATGTCTTATAATGGGAGAACGTAGAATGTGCCATTTGTCTTTTCAGGAAAGTTTCATGGCCTTATTGCAGATGATGCAAGCCCACTCGGGCTATGGTGGAAGTGACAATCACCTGGTCAAAGGGGATATCTGAATGATTTTGAAACATTATTTTAAGGTGAAAATCTTACACATTGTTGCTCTAACTGCAAGAAAGCTTCCAATTGATAGTTATTGATCACATGACTTCCAGTAGGATCAAATAGGGTCTGCGGCTATATCGGCGCTTTAAGGTCATATAGCATTAAGGTTAGTGTTTGTTTACTTATGCAATGGAGCAAAAAAGTGTTAAAAGCTCAGAAACTTAAGTGAAACTCCTGATAATGACTTGATAATGCAGCAGTCTGGGTAGTATCATTTGCCCTTTGGGAGTTTGGACAAGAATGGCACCTACGATTCTTTGGGCTGCACCAGGGTGTTACTAACGCAAGCCCACACTGCCAGCAGCAGCACCAACAACACCACCATCAGCTTACAGTTGGTATTGTAAGATATGTCCCCATATTAACAATAGGCAGCACGGACGTGAGGACGCAGGCATGGGTGATGTCATCACACCGTGCCTATATTAAGGGACTGTTGGCAGAAGCCTTGGTCTTTTGCTGCTCCACTCTGCCACAGTAACAGCCTATATTAATCTAGTGTTAGCCTATAGCTATATTGATGCAACACATGTAACATCTATTGTGTTTGTCATAAAGTTTGTGTTCGGTTTGACTCCTGCCTTCGCTGTCCTATATCCAGACATAACAACTGGCGAGGAGAATACTTGGTCTTCTGGAGGAAAACTAATCATTTTCCTGAAGATGGAAACGTGTTTGGCACCACCTCCACTGTTCCATATGACCCCAGGTGAGGCTCCCATTCCATGGCCCCGTTGGTTTGAGTTGTTCGCCAGCTACACGGAGGCTGCAAACCTGGGGAGATTCGGAGATCAGTGGAAGATAGCAAATCTATTCTGTAGCCTGGGCTGCGAAGGGCAGCGGATATTCAACTATGTGGGACAGGCGGATACATATGACGACTGTGTAGCGTTGCTGACCAAATACCTCGCTGTTTCAAAGAGGTTTGTATTTTACCAGCGCCAACAGCGACCGGATGAATTGCTCATACAGTACATGGACGTCCTTCGCTGTTTAGCTGGCACGTGCGAATTCGGGCACGCGGAGAACAGAATAATATGGTTGCAGTTGGAGTGGCACGCCATGAATCTGATGATACGGAACGCGATGCACGAGGAACCGTACAAGACGCTGTTGGAGAAGATGCACCTACTATCAGAGACGGAGGCGATGGAATTAGCATTCCAGCTGGAAACGATGGCCCATGTAGAGTTGTGGCTAACGGTCCCAGCACGTGGTCCATACAGCCAGTTCTGCTGGTACAAACGGTTGCCCCGGCTGTTGAGCCCGCCAACCCCACGCCTTCTCGGGAGGGCCCCGAGGAAGACACCGCGGGACAGCAGGACACCACAGTGCAACAACCCAGCGGTGAACTCAGTTTGGATGACGGTGGTTCGGGGCCCCCGCACTCAGACGTGCATGCAGCCACCCCCTGCCTCACACCGCACGCAGAACAGAACCCAGCAGAACCAGAGCAGCCACAAGGGCCTGAATCCGCAACTGCATGGGACCCGGAGCCGGTCCCTGGAGCTGGTCCCCACGTAGCAGGAGCGTCCTTGAGCTGCAGCCTCATCACAGGAGGGAGAGAGAACACAGCGGGGAAAGACAACACAACCCAGACTCACCTCTGATTGTCGCCCAGCATGGGTTTCAGGCAACCGCCGTGGAGCAGCAGGGGAGGGAGTTCATGGAGAATGGGGACCCCGGTGAATGACGACACCCCGGTGCATGTCCCATCATCAACGACAGCGAGACATCACCGCAACCTCAACCAGCACCAGGTGAGGGAGAGAAGAAGCCAAACTCATCCTGCATCCTCGCCAAGTATCAGCCTTGGGGAGCCGCAGCAGCACAGCAGGATGGAGAGTTCGTGGCCCGGCAGGACCCAGCAGATCAACACCAACCGAGGGCACGTCCTACCACTGGCGCAGATGGCATGCTGCCACAGCAGCAATCAACATCAGAGACGAGAGAGCAGCAGCGCAGTACAGCAGCAGTACAGCCGAACCAGTCGCACTACTTGAGTGGGTTCGGATCCAGTGGTCCAATCACCAAGACTCCCAGACGGTTCCATCATTGCAGATGAGAATCGCCTCACGAAAGAGCGCAGCCACCGTCCAGATGGCCAGTGGTTCGGGAGGGCACATCAGCCATCTGAGAAAGGTAAGAGCAGCTGCCTTGGATCAAGACACAGCACCGGAGCCAATCCAGCTGGTGTGGGACCCGGGCTGGGACGTTGCTGACGAGCGAGCCATGGCTTTGACGAGATGGTGCCCAGGTCCACTGTAGCCAGCACTCCCAGGGGCGCACCCACCGTGGGTTCGACTGAGGCCCCTGAAGGTGAACTATTGAAAATGACTCTGTTTTGAAATGTTTAGGCAGAGCATGGTTACAACATAGTGGCAGAATAATCCACTCAGCCATGCAGGGTTAACCAGCAGTCTACCCAGTGCCCTAGGTTCTATTTTCTCTGCTTGTTGTTTTAAAAAAAGGCTGTTGTGAGTTAAGCTGCTGTGAGTTCATAATGTCTGATAATGTTTTGAGCTTTTTTCTGGGGTGGGGGGGGGGGTGATAAATGTTAGATACATCCCCATATTAACAATAGGCAGCATGGACGTGAGGACGCAGGCACGGGTGATGTCATCATGCTGTGCCTATATTAACGGCCTGTTGGTGGGAGCCGTGGTATTTTGGCGCTCCACCCCATCACAGCAAGAACCTATATTAGGTACTGTATGTATTAGCCTATAGCTGTATTGACACAACACATGTAACATCTATTGTATTTGTAATAAAATTCGTGTTCAGTTCGACTCCTGCCTCCGCTGTCCTATTTCCAGACATAACAGGTACTTTTTTAAAATCAGTGTAAAGCTGTATTTGTATTATTTTTAAGTATTGGCATTGTTTATTTTGAGTTATTCAGTTGTTTTTCCATTACAAAATGAATACAACCATTTTCTCAAATACTTTATTTGAAGATTAAACTATTAAGGAAATCATCCTTAATAGTGGGGGGGAGGGGGGCTGGAGCCTATCCCAGCATCTTTGGGCGAGAGGCAGGGTACACCCTGGACAGATCACCAGTCCATCGCAGGGCCAACACAGAGAGACAGACAACCATTCACTCTCACAGTCATACCTAAGGACAATTTAGAATCCCCAGTTTGATGCCAATTAACCTAATTTGCATGTTTTTGGCATGTGGGAGGAAACCGGAGAAATCCCGGAGTAAACCCATGCAGACATGAGGAGAACATGCAAACTCCACACAGATCACTGTTGATTAAGAAAATCAATAAATATTAATTGATCGATTAGTCACTTTTTGGGGGCGTGTTCTCATGGATGGAGTGGCTTGTTTTTATTACACAGTCTTGCAACACAGAATCAGACAGAGATGGCTGCATCAGGTAAATGTATATGGATTTATACATCTTGAAACCTGATGAATTTAATTTTTCATAACATTGTATAAAACTCAAGATGATTAAATATATATTTCCCATTTTTAAATTGCACTTGTCTTGTTTATTTTACTTGCTGTACACAAGTCTTTCTAGACTTCCTGCTGCATAACCAGAGCCACCATTGTTACATCATCTCAGGGGTGGATTCATGTAAGTTCATGTAAGTACCTGGATATTTTTTTTTTAAACCTTGCATTTGGAGATTCAACTCTAAGGCTGTGGTCAGTTTAACAGTTGGAAGACTAAATACGAGCTTGAACCGCTTTTTTAAAGTCATGCCACAGCATCTCAATCAGATTCAGGTCAGGACTTTGACGAGGCCACTCCAAAGTCTTCATTTTGTTTTTTCTTTAGCCATTCAGAGATGGACTTGCTGCTGTGTTTTGGATCATTGTCCTGCTGCAGAACCCAAGTGCGCTTAAGTCTGAGGTCACGAACAGAATGCTGGACATTCTCCTTCAGGATTTTTTGGTAGACAGCAGAATTGATGGTTCCATTTACCACAGCAAGTCTTCCAGGTCCTAAAGCAGCAAAACGGCCCCAGAAATCACACTACCACCACCATATTTAACTATTGGTATGATGTTTTATAGTTGTGTTAGTTTTAATTTCCATGGATAATCCCTTTGTCTGTCATGTGTTTGTTTCTGTCGTTTGGTTCTACTGTCATGCTGCTGTTACACTGTAATTTCCCAGTTTAGGATCAATAAAGTACATCTATCTATCTATCTATCTATCTATCTATCTATGTTCCTTTTCTGAAATGCTGTGTTACTTTTACGCCAGATGTAATGGGACACACGCCTTCCAAAAAGTTCAACTTTTGTCTCGTCAGTCCACAGTGTATTTTCCCCAAAGTCTTGGGGATCATCAAGATGTTTTCTGGCAAAACTGAGGTTGAGGCTTTAAGCTCTTTTTGCTCAGCAGTGGTTTTCGTCTTGGAACTCTGCCATGCAGGCCATTTTTTGCATTTTTGTCTCTTTCTTATGGTGGAGTCATGAACACTGACCTTAACTAAGGCAAGTGAGGCCTGCAGTTCTTTGGATGTTGTTGTGGGGTCTTTTGTGGCCTCTTGGATGAGTCGTCACCGCGCTCTTGGTGTAATTTTGGTCGGCCGGCCACTCCTGGGAAGGTTCACCACTGTTCCGTGTTTTCACCATTTGTGGATAATGGCTCTCGCTGTGGTTCGCTGGAGTCCCAAAGCTTTAGAAATGGCTTTATAACCTTCCAGACTGATAGATCTCAGTTACTTTGTTTCTCATTTGTTCCTGAATTTCTTTTGATTGCAGCATTATGTCTAGCTTTTGAGGATCTTTTGATCTACTTCGCTTTGTCAGGCAGGTCCTATTTAAGTGATTTCTTGATTGAGAACAGGTGTGGCAGTAATCAGGCCTGGGTATTGCTAGAAGAATTGAACTCAGCTTTCCAAAGATCTAATAAACCACAGTTAATTTATGTTTTAATGGGGGGGGGGGGCAGTCACTTTTTCACACAGGGTCATGTAGATTTGGATTTTTTTTTTACCCTTAATAATAAACACCTTCATTTAAAAACTGCATTTTGTGTTTATTTGTTATCTCTGTCTCATATTTATATTTGTTTGATGACCTGAAAAATTTAAGTGTGACAAACATACAAAAAAATGAGAAATCAGGAAGGGGGCAAACACTTTTTCATACCACTGTACAAACAGATATGAATTCACGTCTGAGCGAGTTGCAGAGGGGCAGAGTTGCCTTTATAATTTATGCAGCTACTTTCTACCTGCTGTGGAAATAAAAAAAAATGCTGTCTTGTTTAAATTTACAGCGTAATCCAGCGGGCCTCTCACCTGGAAAATTGTCACTGCCTCCTCCAAAATTTCGTCTGAATAATGGTTGTTTACACTGCTAGTGTACTAGCCCTCGTTAGCACATGGCAGGAGTCTGTGGGTGGATAATCTCCCGACACTCCGATTCAGCTCCAGAACTCCAGTCCATCTGTGTGCAGGTGAGTGGCAGTCTCATTTTCAAATAGTTTACTCTCCAGTGTTGACACTTGTTTCAAGGCTGATTATTAGCTAGCATTACCAAATTGCTCGGAAGTGAATGTGGAAATGTGCATGTTTTCTGCATGTCTGTATTAACTTTACATGTATTTGTGCCATACTTTCACGTTTGGTTGGAACGCAGCCCCAGCTGGTTGGTAGAGACATGTGACATAAACCCAGTTATGCTATTGGCTGTGACAGGCTGTGACAGCTTTACTGGCCATAAATACTGTACAGATAAACACTAGATAGGACATAGCTAGCCATCAGGCTATATAAATAATCAGAATCACCAGAGGCTGAGCGTCGGCGAGACCAGAGAGACGGTGATTGACTTCAGGGAGAAGAGGATGCCTTCACAGTCATTGCAGGTTAGGGGGAGGATGTGGGGGTAGTGGAGGAGTACAAATAACCTGGATGTTGTGATCAGCAATGGACTGGAAATCTAACACCGATGCTGTGTGCAAGAAGGGGATGAGCAGACTCTGCTTTCTGAGGAAGTTGAGGTCCTTCAATGTGTGCAGTGAGATGCTGGAGCTTTTCTACCAGACTGTCATTGCCAGCGCCATCTTCATTGCTGCTGTTTGCTAAGGTAGCAGTATCAGAGTCAGCGACACCAACAAACTTGACAAGATTATCAAGAAGGCTGGCTCTGTGATTGGTCTCAGGCCAGAGACCTTTGAGTCTGTGGTGGAGAAGAGGACACTGAACAAACTGGGATCCATCATGGACAATTCTGATCACCCCCTCCGCCACACACTGGACAGACAGCGGAGCACTTTCTCCAGCAGGCTGCTACAGCTTCGCTGCCGAATGGCTGGGTACAGGAATTTTTTTTCTGCCACATGCCATTTCACTGTACAATAACACACTCTAATCTTGAATTTTGGTCATAACAGTGCTGCCATACTGTACCTTACAGTCTAATTGGCACCTCGCATTTCACCCTGCGCCTTATAATCCTTCTTTGTGCAGTTGGTACTATCCATATTCATAGACTCAAAAGGATCATCATCTATTTAACATCATCATCTATTTAACGTGGTAGCAGCCTATGTAGTATCTATCTATCTGTCTATCTGTCTATCTATCTATCTATCTATCTATCGTTAATCCCTTCCACAGCATGTGGGACACCATGTGGTGTATGGGGCAGCGCCTATCTCCGTTTCACTGACCCTAGGCCACACAGCTACTGTGAGTAGTGAAAGCTACAGTGGGGGTCAGTCCTCTGGTAGCTCAGTGCGTTAACTTTCCTTTCCCCTTTCTATTATGCTGAGCACCAAGCTAGAAGGCAGAAAGTACAATTTTTATATGGTCTTTGGTATGACCCGGCTGGCCACAACCTCCTGGTTGTGGGGCGGATGCTCTACCAACTAGGCCACCACTCCGGTCCATTTATCTAAATAACTTACTTATATTCATTCATTCATTCATTCGTCTTCAACTGCTTGATTATTTTCAGATCACCGGGGAAAGGGGGGGTGTCCCAGCATCTTTGGGCAGGAGGCAGGGTACATCTCGGACAGATTGCCAGACCATCGCAGAGCCAACATAGAGAGACAGACCACTATTCACTCTTACAGTCATACCTGAGGACAATTTATCCCCATTTGATTCCGGTTACCTTAACATGCATGTCTTTGCACTGTTGGAGAAAACCAGAGTACCTGGTGAAAACTCCCTCAGACATGGGGAAAATATGCAAACCCCAGACACAAAGGTCACTGGTGGCTGGCAGTGATGATACTGTAAATACCAAAGTATGATGTTAAAGAGGCTGGATGCTGGCCATGGATGTCTCTGACATTACATGTACTGTAGTTACCCGCCGTTAGGACATGTCAGTACTTGAATCTGCCACAAATGCCCACATGACCTACACAGGCAGCACAAAAACACTAGCATTATCGGCCAACCCCTCCAGTATGCTGCTGATATCTGGGTCATTGCTCAGCAACCTTTTATAAAACTCAAATAATGCTGAAGCTTGTGGGTCAGATTAGATGATGGAGGTAGCAGAAAAGAAAAGGTTTAAAGGTGGGCTGGTAGCCAGATTGAAAATATGAGGTTTGCTCCAGGAAGTAGCATGCCTTTTCTTATAGCCATGTCTGGAAAGCAAAACAGCAAGGCAGAGGTTCAATGTCTTTAATTTCTTTGTATATGCACTGTACTATACAGGGACATTTCTGGCTTTTTGAGGCTCGATGCAATATTTGGGTGAGATCTGTCTATCTATCTATCTAATGATCAAGCGGCCATGCCTCCCCCCTCCCTTCCTGTCTCAATTTTCCTGGCTCCGGAGCTCATCAAGCGCACCTGCGTGATTACACACCTGCTGCCTCCTAATTGTCTAGTGTATTTAAGGGCCAGTTTGTGAAGAGCTCTCCGCTGGATCATTGGGTTTGTGCCGCCTCTCAACTAATGTTCTTGTTGCTAGGCAAAATCATTATCTCCTCTAGTTATCTTACCTTTTTGTCCTCCTCTTCTCTCAGGTTTGCTGCTGTCTCCAGTGGTGCATCTCCGGAGCTGTGTTTGCTCGCTCACCTGAATCATCTCCCTCCAGGACAACGGCTTCTCCACCCAGGTCCTCCAGTCACTCCTCCTCCTTCATTGCCGTCATCAATCCACCGTCTCTTCCCCCATACTGAAGTCACTGCCGGGCTCTCTGTTTGTACCGTAAGATCCATGTCCTCAGCAGTTATTTCTCAGTGTGCCATATTCATTACTTAACCGTTCCTCTCTTCCCTTTCCCTTCTAGGTTGCATGTGGCTCCAGCGTGCAGTTATTTTCCTGTATATAGTTTGGCTTCTTGGTTGCAGTTTCATTAATTGTGGTGTGTGTATATATTCATTAAGTTAGTGTGCTTTGTATAGGGTTTGGGTTTTCATTAAAGTAGTGTAAACTTTTCACTTGCATCTGAGTGTTCTTCTGAAGTGGTTGCCTTGCACTTAAGCCTCCTCAAAATCCTAAATCGTGACAGAATGATCCAACCAGGATCAAGGCTTAGTGGGCGCTGCCTCAGGAGAACAGTCGGCAGTCTCACGTTTGGAAGCCACAGAGCGCCAGGTCATGTTTTTGTCGGAACAACCCCAAACTATTACTCCACAAATGACCACGGTTATGGAGCATTTGTGTCGGCTTCCTGGTGCGGCCGCACCCCCTCCTGCACCTGCTGTCCCGGCAGCCCCTGTTTTAAGATAAGATAAGATAAGATAAGCCTTTATTAGTCCCACAATGGGGAAATTCCAGGATTGCAACAGCATAGGGATAGCAACACTCAGAGCAACAATCAGAAGGCAAGAAAAAACAACATCTAGTAAACATATGTCCATATTACTATAAATGTATATATATAGACACACAGTGCAGAGCATTATGGCTGGTGAATGTGCAGCAGAAAGTCTAAGCTCTCTCTCCGCGGATGCAGCGGGCCAGCTGGAAGTCTTTGGGCATGATGGTGACCTCCTTAGCGAAGAAGAGACCCACCAGGTGGGCCTCGCTGGTCTCCTGCAGAGCCATGACGACGAAGCTCAGGAAACGCAGGACGGTCTTGAAGTCCTGAGCGATCTCCCTCACCAGGCACTGGGCGGGCAGCTTACGGATGAGCAGCTCCGTGGATTTCTGGTAGCGACGGATCTCTCTCAGAGCCACGGGCCTGTGACGGCGAGGCCTCTTCCCTCTGCCGGTGGCCAGAGCGCCTCTCCGAGCAGCCCTGGTGGCTAGCTGTCTCCTGGGGGGCTTCTTCCTCCAGTAGATTTTACGGGCGGTCTGCTTGGTTCTTGCCATCGCTCTTTATGTTTTCCGCAGGACCATCTCCGTCCCCACGCCTGCCCCCTAGGGGAGGGGGGTGGGGGGATGTAAGGGATTCCTGTTACACTGCCGGATGTATTTTCAGCAGGTGGAGGGAGAATACAGGGATGATTTGGCGAAAATACAGTTCCTGACCCTACTACTCTGTGACCGGGCACTCAAGTGGGCTCAGTCCATCTTGGGTGGCTGGGAGGGGTCCCAATATACTTTTGAATGCTTTGTTCAGGAATTTTCCTAGGCATTTGATCACATGGAGAGTAAGGGTAACATCGCTTGCCAGTTGCTGGGGCTCCGGCAGGGGAGTCGGTCAGTTGCCGAATACTCTGTTGAGTTTCGGGTTGCTGCAGCAGACTCCGAGTGGAATGACGCCATGCTACATAGCATCTTCCTCTGGAGTTTGAATACCAACCTCCACGACTAACTGGCTATTCGGGTGAACCCCTCCTCTTTGGATGAATTGATCACCCAGGCAGTGGCCCTAGACAGCCGGTTCTGGGACCGCGCTAGGGAGCAGAGGACTGCTGCTTCCTCGCCTGCCCCGTGGCCAGTCCCCCCACCCCTTGTGCTGTATCCACGGTGCCACCTCCGGAGCCGATGGTTCTGGACAGGGCTCATCTGACTCTGGAGGAGCGCCGGCACCGGGAAAAGGCGGGGGCATGTATGTGCTGCGGGGCTACTGATCATGCCATCCTTAAATGCCCAATTCGGCCAAAAGAACTAGCCCGTCAGTAACTGTGGGGGGTCTGGCGGGAGGTTCTTCTCAAAATCCCCCCAGCTGTTTTATACTGCCGGCTCTTATCCATTTACCGGGAGCTGATTGTAAAACCTCCGCTCTGGTGGATTCTGGGGTGGAGCAAAACTTCATTCATCAAGAATTGATTCAGAAATTTCATTTTCCCACCAGGAACCTCCCAACACCTGTTAATGTCACCGCCTTATCTGGTAGCAGTCTCACGGCGGTGACCCGACAAACTGAGCCAATTTTGGTCATTTTGTCCAGTCGCCACCATAAGACAATTCAATTTTTTGTGCTGCCACAATCATCCGACTCCATGATTTTGGGGTATTTGTGGCTTCACAAACATAATCCCATAATCAACTGGGCCCAGGGTTCAATTTCTTCCTGGAACTCATTTTGTCATCGTGTCTCCGATCTGCTACTTGTTCACCCTCTCTTCCTCTCTCCTCCCCTTCAGCTGAGCCGATGGCTCTCAGCCGTGTGCCCGAGGTCTACCATGACTTAAGGGAGGTCTTTAGCAAGTCAAGGGCCCTATTGTTGCCACTTCATTGGTCCTATGACTGCTCTATCAACCTCTTTCCGGGTGCGCGGCTGCCATCCAGCCAGCTCTACAGTTTATCTGGGCCGGAGAGGGAAGTGATGGAGAGCTACATTAACGACTCCCTTAGCGCCAGCCTCATCCATCTGTCGTCTGCTCAGCGCAGGGTTCTTTTTTGTAGGTAAAAAGGATGACACTTTGTGGGTATGGATTGATTATCATGAGCTAAATTCCATCACCATCAAGGATAAATACCCATTGCCACTTTATAATTTGGCCTTTGAACTTCTCCAACAGGCACAGGTATACACTAAGCTCGATCTCCGGAATGCATATCTACATTTGGTACGAATCCATGAGCTGGATGAATGGAAGACAGCGTTTAAAACACATTTGGGTCATTTTGAATATCTGGTCATGCCCTTTGGCCTGACCAACGCCCCCGCCATCTTCCAGCGTTTAATCAATGATGTCCTCCGAGTCATGGTGAACAATTTTGTTTTTGTTTACTTAGACGGCATATTAATTTTTTCTTGCATGCTGGGGGAACATGTGGTCCACGTCCGGATGGTCCTGCAGCTGCTGCTTGAGAATCAGCTTTTTGTGAAGGCTGAGAAGTGTGAGTATTCCACCTGCTCCACTTCTTTCCTGGGGTTTACCATGGGCGGGGGCACGTTAAAGGCCGACCTGGAAAAGATTCAGGCGGTAGTAGACTGGCCCACTTCCCAAACTAAGAAAGAGCTCCAACGCTTCTTGGGGTTTGCCAACTTCTATCACTGGTTCATCCATGACTATAGCAAAATCGCTCTGCCCCTGACCCAGCTTATCTCTACCAAGAGCCCATTCCATCCATACCATCATGCCCATCTTGGTGCAGGTAGACCCCGAAGCCCAGTTCGTGGTTGAGGTGGGTGCGTCTGATTTGGGGGTGGACACTGTGCTCTCACAGCATTCTGGCTCCGATCAGAAGCTCCACCCGTGTACGTTTTTCTTCCGGTGGCTGTCCCCAGCCGAGCGAAATTATGATGGAGGAGACTGCAAACTGCTGGCCATTAAATTGGCTCTGGAGGAGTGGAGGCATTATTTGGAGGGAGTCAATCAGCCAGGAATGGTCTGGACTGATCACAAAAATTTAGAATATCTCAGATCAGCTAGATGCTTGAATGCCCAGCAAGCTCGGTGGGCCGTGTTTTTTCTTAGATTTAACTTCTGCATCACATACCGCCTTCGCAGTGATGTTACCCAGTGGGGGCACACAAGTTTTTTCGCCTGTCATCCCGGCATCACTCGCACTATTGAACTGATTCAGCGTGTGTTTTGGTGGCCTTCCCTCAGGTCGGACATTAAGGACTATGTGAAGGCCTGCCACACTTGTGTCGCCAATAAGTTGGACTCTTCCCCTCCAGCTGGTCTCCTCCACCCACTCCTCATCCCTTCCTGTCCCTGGTCCCATATCGCTATTGACTTTGTCTCGGGCCTCCCTCCATCTCAAGGTAACATCGTCATTTTCACCATCACCGATCGCTTCTCCAAGGCCGTTCATCTGGTTCCCATTCCTGGTCTCCCTTCTGCTATCAAGACGGCCAACCTCCTGTCCATCCATATCATCCGGTTACACAGCATTCCCATAGACATTGTCTCTGATCGAGGACCACAGTTTACCTCAAGGGTGTGGAAGGCGTTCTGTCGGTCCTTGGGTACCTCTGTCAGCTTCACTTCTGGATACCACCCCCAGAGTAACGGTCAGGCCGAGCGTACAAACCAGTCCTTGGAGGCCACCCTGAGGTGTGTAGCATCCTGCAACCCATCATACCTGGAGCTCCCACCTGTCCTGGGTGGAATATGCACTCAACTCTGCCATCTCTTCCGCTACGGGGCTAACTCCTTTCGAGGCCACCATGGGGTACACACCACCTCTTCTACCCATGATGGAGAGGGAGATCACGGTACCTTCTGTGGAGGCCTATGCACGTCACTGTCACCACCTCTGGAGGTTCATTTGGGCGGCTCTTCAACGATTGTCCGAGCGGAACCACCTGTATGTATGCCAACCGTAGGCTTGCGGCGGCGCCAAAATACTCCATGGGCCAGAAGTTCTGGTTATCTACAGAGAAGGTACCGCTGAAGATGGACTCGCGTAAGGTGTCCCCTCACTTCCTGGGTCCATTCCCAATCTCCCGCATCATCAATGATGTCACCATCCGGTTGAAGTTGCCCCCATCTCTCTGCATCCATCCCACCTTCCACGTTTCTCAAATCAAGCCTCTCTCTGTCAGCCCCCTGTCTCCTCCTCCAGAACCCCACCACCACCACCTTCCTGGATCATTGATGGACATAACACCTACACTGTCCAGCGGATTCTGGATGTACACAATCGAGGCCGGGGTCTGCAGTATTTGGTGCACTGGAAGGGGTATGGTCTGGAGGAGAGATCTTGGATTCCACGATCCTATTTCCACGACAAGGGTATGGTCCGGGCGTTCCACCTTGCCCATCCACAGAAGCCCAGGGGACCACCAAGAGGTGTCCCTGGGGGGGGAGGGGGTACTGTCATGATCAGGCGAGCATACCTCCCCCCTCCCTTCCTGTCTCTATTTTCCTGGCTCCGGAGTTCATCAAACACCTGCTGCCTCCTGATTCTCCAGTGTATTTAAGGGCCAGTTTGTGAAGATCTCTCCGCTGGATCATTGGGTTTGTGCTGCCTTTCAACTAGTGTTCTTGTTGCTAGGCAAATTCATTATCTCCTCTAGTTGTCTTACCTTTTTGACCTTCTCTTCTCTCAGGTTTGCTGCTGCCTCCAGCGGTGCGTCTCCGGAGCTGTGTTTGCTCGCTCACCTGAATCAGCTCCCTCCAGGACAACGGCTTCTCCACCCAGGTCCTCCAGTCACTCCTCCTCCTTCATTGCCGTCATCAATCCACCATCTCTTTCCCCTTGCTGTCATTGCCGGACTCTCTGCTTGTACCGTAAGATCCATATCCTCAGCAGTTATTTCCCAGTGTGCCATATTCGTTATTAACCCTTCCTCTCTTCCCTTTCCCTTCATGGTTGCGTGTGGCTCCAGCATGCAGTTATTTTCCTATATGTAGTTTGGCTTCTTGGTTGCGGGTTTCATTAATTGTGGTGCGTGTATATATTCATTAAGTTAGCGTGCTTTGTATAGGGTTTGGGTTTTCATTAAAGTGGTGTAAACTTTTCATCTGCGTCTGAGTGTTCTTCTGAAGTGGTTGCCTTGCACTTAAGCCTCCTCAAAATCCTAAAATCATGACAATAAATGCAAGGAATCTCTGTCTGTGTGTGTGTCTGTTCCTCAAATATCTCCCAAACCATTTGTCAGACTGACCTCAGATTTTATAAATGCTTTGGTGAGTTTACAAGGGTGTGCATCCCCAAATGTGGAGTTGCTCAGTCAAAATATGTAATTTTTATCAATAAAAGTTTAGCCACCGCTCGGTTTCCTCATACTAACTAACTAACTAACTAACTAACCTGTACTTATGTAGCGCTTTTCTAGTCACAAAGACCACTCAAAGCGCTTTCACTAGTACTAACCCTCTATTCTAAGGGCCTATAGGAAACAGATATCTAGGGACAATTTAGAACAGCCAATTAACCTAACATGCATGTCTTTGGATTGTGGGAGGAAACCGGAGCTCCCGGAGTAAACCCACGCAGCACAGGGAGAACATGCAAACTCCACACAGAAAGGTTCCAACCCCTGCCAGCCTGGGGATTCGAACCAGGAACCTTCTAGCTGTTAGGCAACAGTGCTAACCACTGCACCACCGTGCTGCCCCACGGCATACTCTGTCTTCTAGAAGTGTGGGCGGGGCTTCGGATTGACTCTGTACTGATTGGATAGTATGTGGCATCATGACCAGTCACTCACCACAGCGCTCCATGAACAAAAAACGGAAGTGAAAAGTGATAAATTTGACCAGAAAAAGAGAATACCGAAGATTTAATGCTTAAAAAAATTGTACTATAATGTTGCCGTGATTGCGTAGCTCTAAAGGGACACCGGTGTTGCAGAAGCAGCAGCTGGACTTGCTTACCGCAGTCCTTTGTAGGGAGCCAAGCCCAGCCTGCTCAGTTAACTTGAGTCTCGGCTGCTGCTTCACCCATGCTTCATCCGTGTGCCACCACTGTCCTTTGCAGCACCGCAGGTTCAACATGGCACTCCTCCCGGTGTTGGTGTGCTCGCACGGCTATCTAAAAATTAAAAGTTGATAATAATACCACCACGATTGTGGAGCGGAATGGCCAGATCAATTGCATATCATATGCTGACACATATGCACGCTTTGACTAAATGATGACCATGACCAAACAGGACACAAAAATGCCCAAATAATGAAATAAATCATTTTTTATTTACTGACAAATGGGCAACACTGATGCAACAGTTACAGCCAAACGGGTCATTCTGCTGAGTATAATAACGTTGGATGTTTTGTACTTATAATATTGCTAAAATATAAAAGTATGCACTACAATAGGTCTCAAATATTTGTAAACATGTCCTGTTATAGTACTGCATGAGCTTATTGATGATACACTATAAACTACACATATAAACTAAAACAGTTTATAACGGTGACTGAACAACTCCCATCCCCCAAAGTGCCAGATGCAACACTTATGAATATAACTCATAAAAGATCACACAAATAAGTGAACTGACAAACAAATAAACAAGGATTCTTAAACATTCGTTAATATTGGATGTCCCATTCATTTTCAATAATTTTGTAATTCATATACACACAATCAAATAAATCTTAGTGCAGTTCAGTCCCTTTCGTATTTGTCAAAGTCTAACATGTGTGATTGCCTACATATAGGCTACACCTCTTTGTATTCCACTTTCAAACACAGCCTACATTTGGGCCTGTAAAGCCTAATTGGTCTATCTGTTTTCAGATAAGAATACTAGCTTTCTACGGGCATGCACTAGTTTCTGTAATGAGAAAGAGTTCAAACTCTTTAAAATTGCTGCAAAGTTATTACTCACTTCAGTTACACTTTTTTGTAGGTACTTTCATACTCTTAAGTAGTTTCTTTTTGACTATTCTTAGAGTATATTTTAATAATTATTTTATAAGGCAACATTAATTTTACTTAAATACAAATTCTGAATACTCTCTCCAAGTCTGGATAGCTGTACAGCTCAGTCTCACCTAAAACTCATACAAATAGCATGATTTCTCACACTGAGAAAATGTGCATGACATATGAGGCGCACATTTTTCACATGCACTGGATACACGGCACTTGCACCGTTGAAAAACTTTTCGCTGCCAGCACTGTAACATTTCTCTGCCGGCACCGTTGAGAAAACTTTCTCTGCCTCTTTCTGTAACTTCAACCATTAGTGGAGTCAGCGCCCAAACACAAAATTAAAAGTCAAAGCATAAGATTAAAAAGTCAGTGTGATCAATGTTTCAATGTTGGACTTAGTCTTGGGGCGGTTGGTGGCTTTTGTTTGTTTGCACTGGTATATTAACCATCCACCACCAACCATATGACTGTTGAGCCTTGTTAAAAAACGAGCGTTATTTTGCTCATGCGCAGTGGTGACAGTGCTTTCTTTTCACGTATGTGTTGTATAGGGATTTGACCTTTGGGGCTTGCCGTAGCCGATGCCAGGCAGTCAACGTGGTGACATCAAGTGGGCTATGGCCAGTATGTATCCACCTTATTCCTAGGCCCCATGATGCCTTGCGTGAATAAGCGACTTTCGCATTATGAGTGCGCATGTCCGGACTATGTGAGTTCAAAGTTCACGACTACCAAACATTCCGGTAGCTGCCTTGCTTTTGTATAGAGACAGGTACTGTCACACCTGAACAACTGCCGCTTAAAGTCTGCTTCAAGCTTTAAATCACCGTTATGCCAGATGCACATTGTGCCGTTGTGAAGTGTGGGACGGCATGTATCATCTAGATCGGTGGAAAAAGCAAACTTGCAGCATACATGCGTGCAACTTCGGGACCAGCGTGTGCACATGTCCGCCGCCATTCACGTTATATACATTCCCCACGGAGCTGAAGGATCCGGACAGACGTAATTGTTGGATTAAAGCAGTAAGTCTATATTATAACATAATTAAATAGTGTTGTGTATTGTTCAAGTTCTAGCCTAATTGACACGAGTCTAAACCCTGAAGCTGTAGGTACGGACAGGCAGGCCTGGATCTAGGATATAGTTCTTTGTATATTGGTAATGAAGCTTGATCTACACACGCATGTAATAAAGGCCATTGATAAGTAGGCTGATATAAAATAAAATTGCAAATCATTGAAAATGTGTGGTACTTAAACTATAGTAGTATTGACCTATAGATCAAAGTAAGCAGGCTATGCCTTGTAGTGAAATTTACTCAGAATGACAAAACCAAAGTTGAGCTGTCAAACCACTCGCTTACCTTCTTTGTAGTCGTTTCGGAGTCTCTCACGTAAGGGTGCTTGGTCCTTTGACAACAAAAAATCTGCTATGTCAGCGTACATACAGGGGGGCCATTTTGGCCAATTTCTGCAACGTGGCTGGGAATGTAAGCGCAACTAGTTTATCCTTGCATTTGCAGGTACAACCGGGAAGACCCCTATGCATACAATATGCTCGTAGATCAGGAACTTTCCATAAATTAAATGTATCAATAGAGCGTGTTTGGTAGCCACGCTCCCATGATGCTTTGCGCGATTCAAGATGCGAAAGTCGCTTATTATGGTAGCAACTTCCAGTACTAGTTTAGAATGTATGGTTGTCACTGAAACGGGACACTTTTCCTTGTTAAAAAACAATGACTTCGGCATCAGAAATACGGGAATATGGCCTCTTGCACCTCAAAACAGTAATATAATCATACCACTTCCCAAGACTATCGAGGGATGGGAAGATGGCCTTATAAAGTGGCCTCATAGACAGTAGGTCCATTAGCTAGTGCCGCTGCTAAGATGCTAATGCTGTAAACAAATGACCTGTGCTGGCAAAATGAGTTGCTTTGAGGACATTTTCAAAACTGATGTAATGTTATTTCCATATTCTGTATTGAAAGATCTTCAAAATGATGTTTAATTTGTAGGAAGTGCACAAAAACTGACCCGGAAAAAAGACGATTTGTTTATATTTTGGCTAGGTTGAAAACTCGCATTCAATCGGTCAGGAGTTATGTCTTCCGCAAAAGCATAGGTATTTTTAGAAAGGACGATTTCTAAGCTTCCCAATGATACCAGACACTCATGGGGGTTTTCCTGGGACTTTGCCGCTACCAAACAAAGAAAGAGTCATGATTTATAACTTCTCCTTGCCTGTACTCATAATGACGCGGTGTGCATTCCGACCAGCACATCTCCACTGCAATAAAGTTGGCTGCATTTTGTTAAAATATGTTGGACATAATCAGATTTACCTTAGAGCAGACGTACACCACAACACCGTGCTTGGATGTCGTCTGTCACCATGTGGTGAGAAGCCTCCATTTTTCCAATCTGGCACAACCACGAACACCAGCAACAAGTAACAGAACTATGCAAAAACATTCAAAAAATACAAAAACTAGGAGAGCTGAAATTAGCTGCCACTTGAATGCAAAACATGTATGTGGACTATACATTAAAATGAATTTGGAAAACTTTTTAAAACACCATTTTAAATGCCCCTGCTACGCCACTCATATTGACTGATTTAACACTAGGTCAGCCAAAACCGGAAGCTCCGCCCATAATTGTTCCTACAGCGGCACCCCCAGGAATAAGGTGGATACCGAGTGTGAATCCCAATAAAGTTCTGTTCGTTGCTCGGTTCAACATGGCTCAGGTCTCCCGGTATTAGAACATAACAGTATGCACAGTGAATGAAGGCTTTAGTGGTGTCTC
This sequence comes from Pholidichthys leucotaenia, assembly GCA_020510985.1. Classification (NCBI taxonomy): domain Eukaryota; kingdom Metazoa; phylum Chordata; class Actinopteri; order Cichliformes; family Pholidichthyidae; genus Pholidichthys; species Pholidichthys leucotaenia. The sequence goes on along the minus strand of CM035849.1, from coordinate 67,075,522 downwards.
AGGTACTTTTTTTGTTGTTTGTAGTATAAATGGCACAATTTTTGAAGGGGTGGAAAGCGTGCCATTTGTACTACTTTTGTGAGATTGGGTTGAGCTGTTATAAGCTAAAGGTTCAGATTTGATGTTAATACATGTTTTAATCAAAGTCCTTTTCATTTTTTAAACATTTGCTTTCAGTCTGCAAAACTGAAAATATTTCTTATATTTCATGTCTAACCCCTTCTAGACTTCATTCCTGCTAATTACTGCCATGACAATGAAATCACTATCTGAGCTAATTTCAAACGTGTGCACCCGGCATGCATCTCTCTGGATGAGATTCTCAATTAAACGCCTAAAATGTCAACGACTGTGTTTTGAATGTTAATGATGGAAGAGCGCACGTTTATACCTCAGAAAGCGCCATTCATTTCACAAGAAAAGGTTATTTTTTCCCCATCCTTTTCATCTTTTTTTTAATTCACTGCTAATCTTCCAACAAGCCAGTAAAGTTATGATGATAAAATCATGTTAAAGGTCCAGTTCTTTAAATTATGGTGTCTTTGCTGGGTTTTAAAATTTCGTTTCAAGTAGAAATATTTATAACTTTATATTCTGGCAGGTTACATTTGCCTACATCACTACCACATACAACTTGTTTTACACCAATACGAGGGGGGGCTGAAAAGTTCATAGGCTGAAAAGTTCATAGTGGTCAAATTTGACCAAATGTGGTTTATTTTTCAACATAGTCTCCCCTTCGGTCCACACACTTCTTCCATCAGTGTTGCAGTACTTGGATCCCTGCGGTTGAAAAATAAACCACATTTGGACAAATTTGACCACTATGAACTTTTCAGCCCCCCTGTCCCCCCGTATGTGGTAGTGATGTAGGCCAGACTATAAAATTATAAATGTTTATACTTGAACAAAGACTTTAATATTTTGTCTGTAGTCACGTGACCCAAGAAAGAATTTTAGACTTTGTCTGCCAACTTGTCTGCCATCTGGAATACTGTTAGAGTATTTGTTACGACCCCTTTCAATGACTAATAGGGACCGAACATATGAGAATCACTCGGTTTTGCAGTTAACAGTATTTATTGAAAAAAAAACAGAACAAAACCAAGCAAACAGAGATGGGAGCCCTGGCTAAAACAAACAAAAGACGGAGAAGGCTAAGAACCAATCCGGCAATGGGCGGTCAGATTCCACCTTCCCCGCTAACCTAACTGAAAGAAACTTACCTAACCAAAAGCAAACCTGAAAACAAGTCTGCCGGCAACTCCCAACTCAACTTAGATTAATATGCAAAATTATAAGAAAACGGAGAGTGAGCAGGCTGGTGGTGGATGCTGGCGATTAATTAAGTGAAGTGCCTGCCTCAGCGTCCATACCGCCACCTTTTATAGGCGTCCCATGCAGTTCAGAGCCAATGACGCCTGAGACAGGGATAAACATGGACAAATTAATATTAAACAAACACTATAGGCAGATGTGCACTGCACACTGACAGTATTGAGGTGTCAAGCAAATAAATGCAATTGATTTTTATATAATTTTAATGTACTTAAAGGTACAGCCTGTAACATTCAGCACCGTTGAGCAGCCAGATTCCAAATTGCAGTCAATTCACATTTTATCTGTCGCCACCCTCTTCTAAAGCGTGTAGGAGAACACGCAGAAGCCATTTATATAATTTAAGTTTGACATAAAAACTTGGAATGACATTATGGTGGTCAAGATGGCCGCCTTCAAAGGACCCTCTTCCTGTGTATAAAAAAACCCTATTTTAAGGTGCAGAAAATGCAAAAAAAAAAAAATACCTAAAAGTGATAACATAACTATGAAACCAACGTCAAGATTTTTATACTGTATTGAATTTCACCATTTTGAGCACCCAAAATTTTACACACTGTACCTTTAATGGTGTGTAGTTTGCATTGATGTGTTTTAGGAAAATGTAAGTATTGTATTGTGACTCAGTATTGGCCAATCTACAATCTTAATTGACTTGGATTGTATCTGGGACAAAAAATCTTACTGGGACATCCCTAGTTATTTTCTTTAAATTCTAGTCACCCCATAGACATCCTTGTTCTCACCTGATTCATTAACCCGCAGTTTATAAAATATCTGGTGTCATTCTGTGTCATTTTGTTATGTTTTCACTATGATAGCCGGTAGATCGGACTGTTAGTATTAGCTTGGCTAGGTAGTTGGTCTCAGCAGGCTGAGGCTGATTGGTCAGATCGCCTAGCATTAGCTTAGCTGTCAGATTTTATTCAGGTCTTATTGTTCTATATATTCTGTCTTCCCTCACCAAACATCCTTGTTCATCTACCAACACTTGACCCTATATGTCATTCTTAGACAGTCTTTTAGCTAATTTTACTAGAGTTTATTATGCTCTGACTAGGAGCAAAGGCAGGTAGTAACCGTTTGCAGCTTTACTTTCTCTCATTCAAGATTGTTTCGTGTTTATTGTACTCCAAGGACCCTTCATATCCTATCAACCACTGAAACCACACACCCCTGTCCACCAGTGATACATTATTTCATTTATTCTTTCAGATGACTTTATGTTAGTTAGTTCATATGTGACAAAAGAAGGAGAGTGGATTGAACTGGGGCTTATAAGCATTAAGAGACATGCAGTGAAATGGGCTATTCTGAGGAAGGCTGCGAAAGATGTGTCAAAATTGTGCTGCACTAATTAAACCCTGAGGCATTCTGACCAAGTTATATCAAAGACTTTTCAGTAAGACTAGTGGGAACTGTACGAACATGTGGAAAGCTGCATTAAATGGCTCCTTAAATGCATTTTTTAAATTCATTTTCATTCCAAGTATCCTGAAGACTGGACCAGTGAAGGCCAGTAGAGTCCGGGGGCCTCATGTACAAAAGGTACTTAACGCACAAAAACATGGCATACGTCCTTTTCCACAAAAAATTTCAGATGTATCAAGAATGAAATGACCGTGGAAATATGTGCAGCCCCACGCCAACTTCATGGCTGGTGTACGTACATTTCTACTGCTATTGTTCCGTTGGCAACACTTACAGGTGATGTTGGGAAACTGATAATGTTGTGAAAATTATTGTACACATCAGAGACACTTGATGAACAAACATCCAAGTGTGTGCAATTAGATGAGTGGATATAAAAGCAAGCACAAAGAAGTGCAGAAAATGCCTCTAACAACAATGGTGTTAACATTATTAGAGGATATTGCAAATCACGCAGTGAGAAGAGAAAGGGTATTTAGAGACAGAGATGATTTTCTGGCTCAGGATGATGACTGGTTTGTCAGGCGGTTTAGTTTTCCACGGGCAGTACTTGTGGAACTGTGCTCAGGGCTACGGCCGCTCTTGGAGCGTGACATGGCAAGAAGCCGTGCTGCCCATCCCAGTGCAGGTGCTGACAACACTGGGGTTCCTGGCAACAGGGGCATTCCAGAGGGAGCTGGCAGACCAATCAGGAACTTCCCAGTCAACCCTGAGCCGAGCTATCACAGCTGTGTGGGATGGTATTATCTGGTTGTCACCCAGGTACATCATATTCCCATACAGTGCAGTTGAACAGGCCAACATCATAGTGCAATTTGCAGCAAGAGCCGGTTTTCCCAATGATTCTAATGAACAGCATTGTTGGGAACAAACTACAAGCTGGCACTGTGTGGATGGGTGGGTTCTTGGTGAGAAGATTCATGTAATTGTCCTAAATAACCCACCTCAAGCGCAATGCGCCTGTGCGCCCTCAAATATCACCCTGTCTTCAAGGCTTCATCACAAGTCAGTGGTTTGAGTAAGTTACTTCCTTTTTTTTTTTTTATTAAACTACAGTTTCACAGCATTCTACCAAGCCCCCAATTGCCTCAGTGTGTACAGTAGTTATGTCAATAAACACATGCGTAAAGTTTGAAATGCAACAGTGTCACCCTTTCCCCAGCGCATTTCATTCATTTAGTAGTGTGTGTAATCCATGTAAGTTGTATATAACTATAAAGGGTGAGATTTGCATTTTGGACATAAAATATATGCTTGTCAAGTCTAATATGATCTGCTTTCAAATGACAGGTGACCATGGCTACCCACTGAATAGGTTCATATTGTCTTCTTTTTCATGACTGTTTTCCTTCATTCAACCAGCTGATCCACCTGGCTTGTCACAAATCACAGGGATCAGCTGACACTTCTGAGGATGACTGCAGACGTTAGTCAAAACATGTCAAGTTAAAATAAACATCTCCTTCTTACCCCTGTCTCAATAAAGAAAAATAGTAAAATAATCTTATAGGGCTGTAAGCAGGCTATTGAATTACCTGTATCTGGCGCTAATGCTGGAGGACAGCATGACAAACAAAACATTTTTCCAGGCCTCTACCTCATTCAGGAGCGTCTCCAACTCACAGTCTGTGAAATTCCGTTAAGTCCATTATTTTTCAGTCCCTCCAGGATTTCGCGATGTTGCGATCTCGTCAATTTATGTGAAATCAGCCAATCAGCGCAACTATTTCGCAACCTTGCAGCCTTGTCCAATCACTGCAACTTTCCCACAATTTTGGCCAATCCTCGTCAACTTCCGCCAATTTCACCAATCAAATTTGTCTCCAAGTGGTGCTCAAATGCTCAGTCTAACCAGTCAAATCCATCACTGCACCGTGTTCACTTCCGTGTTTACAGTGAGTATTAACTGAACACATCAGCAAAAACAGAGTGTGTGATTTTAAAAAACCCCACTCACCTGCAAGGTTTCCAACTCTGTCCCTTCCTCCATCTCCCTCAGCCTACCGTGGACATCTTGCCGTGTCTCTGCCCTGACTGCATGCCCAAAGTGCTGGGTTTGAGTTGAAAAATGTCCACCTGCCCCAAAAGCAAACCACAAACAAAATGAACAAACACTGCAGTCAGTGTTTGAACATTTTATACATCTTTAGATGTAAAATCATTACTACATCTTGTCAAGGAGTTTTAAAACTGTGAATCTCCGGTCTGGACACGGAAAAACCCCCACCCACCCCTCTCCCTGCCATAAATGAAAGATGAGTGTCTGATGAGACAAGTGTGCATGTCAAGATACGCAGCAGACAGACAGGTAGGGCTTACGCACAGAAAGAGAGAGAATATTGTCTGTTTTGGGTGGAAGCTGCCGCCCCCCATTTTGCACCAGTGAGCTTGCAGAGCAGGTTGTTTCGTGCCTTCACCTTAGCAGCTGTCCCCTTTAAATGTTCCTTGAAGGATAGGGTCCTGTCAAGGGTCACTCCAAGGTAGGTTGGATTCGAGGCATGCTTAAGCTTGAGTCCACTCAGGTGGATGTTTAGTTCTCTGGCAGCTTTTACATTGTGGAGATGGAATACACTGGAGACGGTTTTTGCTGGGCTTGGTTTTAGGTGCCAGGTTTTGCAGAACTGGTCCAGTTTGGCAAGATCTTCCGTGAGCACCCATTCCAGTGACTCAAAGTCTGGTGCTTGGAGTGCCAAACAGATGTCGTCTGCATAGATGAATTTGCGGGATTTTGTAGTGGGCAGGTCGTTTATGTAGAGGTTGAACAGGGTTGGAGCTAGAACGGAGCCTTGTGGGAGTCCATTTTTCTGTGTTCTCCATGCGCTTGTGTTCTGACCAAGGTGGACTCTGAACCTTCTGTTGGTCAGCAGGGTTTTTATAATTGCTGTTGCCCAGGCAGGGATCGCCTTTGTAAGTTTGTAAGTTGTAGCCCCCCCACACATCCGGCGAGCAGCACTAATTCAAAGGATGCTTCAAAAAGCCAAAGACTCTCCTCACTTACCAATCCATGCAGATATCTACACCCCACCCACTGCCCGACTTCCATCCAGACGGCCAATTTGGAAAAACCCTCCCCCAGCTGATTTCACCATCCAGACAGCTTGGCAAGAGGAATGGGAGACCAAGGAGGTCCCAGACAAACACCTGGTGACAAATCCCAACCAACAGGTCCCGGGCACCAACCTCCCAAGGAGACAGTGGTCTACACTCAATCACTTCAGGACTGGACATGGCCCCTGCTTGGCCAGCCTTCACAGATGGGGCAGTAGCCCTAGCCCACTGTGCGCATGTGGAGAGGAGCAAACAATGGAACACATCATAGAGGCTTGCCCGCTGCAAAGACTGGAAGGAGGATTACACACCCTCCATACAGCAAACCAGGAGGCAACTGCTTGGCTTGAGGACTTTGCATTCGCTAAATAAATAAATAAATAAATAAATTGTCTGTATTTTTTTTTTTTTTCAGAAAAACACAGACTCCAATAGACAACACAGAGCAACAGAATAAATTGTTTATTTTTATCTCTCCGGTCGGTACCAAGTGGTTGGGGACCGTAGGGACTTTCAAATGAAGGTGATGCCAATAATTTCTAAATCTATACTCTTTAAGGAACAGGAACGGTTTTGGCTCCCTTCCTGTTAACCCTTTATACTGCGGACTTCTCACACAACACAACACACTGCCATCTACAGAAGTTCTATGACAACTCTGCGATCGTCAGCCTCATCTCCAACGGAGATGAAGCTGAGTACAGAGGACTTATCCAGGACTTCGTGGACTGGTGTCATCGGAACTGTCTCCAGATTAACGCGAGAAAAACTAAGGAGCTGGTGGTGGATTGTCGCAGGCAAGGACAACCCCTCACAGCACCAGTAAACATCCAGGGAACAGACATTGAGATGGTGACATCCTACAAGTACTTGGGTTTTCATCTGAATAATAAAGTAGACTGGTCACACAATACCGACGCACTCTACAAGAAGGGACAGCGCAGGCTCTTCCTACTGAGGAGACTCAGGTCTTTTGGTGTACAAGGGGTGCTCTTGAAGACATTCTATGACTCGGTGGTGGCATCAGCCATCACTTTTGGAGTGGTCTGCTGGGGCAACGGCATTACGGCATTTTTTTTTATTTATTTTTTTTTTTTTTCTCTCGGCGCCACACGAGTAGGCTGCCTTTTGCAACAGCGGCTCGATTCCGAGTCTTTTTCCCTTCCTCTCTCTTTTGATCCGTCTTTTTTTTTTCACCCCACTTATATCACGGACACACAGATCGTCCTAAATGTCTCCTGAGCCGGTGGACGGAGCCACTGTTTATAGCAGGATACGATACAGCAGAGAACAGCTGCTAGCATTCAACTGCCACCCGGTCCCATTGGAAAAACTCGACATACCGAGAGAACTGAGGCGAAAACGCCGCGGCTGCCGGGCTGGAGTAAGGCGGAGGACAAAAAATATAAGGTACAGACCCTCCCTTCCATCTGTTGTCATGGGAAATGTACGGTCGATACTGGGAAAGTTAGATGAGCTAGCGGCTATCTCCCGTTATGATAGCACATACCGGGAGTGCTCTCTCCTTTTGTTTACTGAGACGTGGCTAACTGAACTAGCAGCAGATGCTAACATTGAGCTGGAGGGTTTTCACATGATACGAGCTGACCGAACACCAGACAGTGGCAAGGCTAGGGGCGGTGGAGTGATAATGTATGTTAACAACAACTGGTGCAGACCGGGACATATCACTGTTAAACAACGACACTGCAGCAAAGACATTGAGTTGCTAGCTGTTAGCATGAGGCCTACATATCTCCCGAGAGAACACTCACACGTGATCTGCATTGTTGTTTATGCAAATCCGACGGCGAACGCTGGGACAGCACGTGACGTCATCCATTCAGTAACCAGCAGGCTGCAGACAGAACACCCAGATGCTCTTCTCCTCATCTCAGGCGATTTCAACCATGTTTCACTGTCTCCCATTCTACCCACGTTCACCCAGTATGTCACATGCCACACTAGAGACAATAAAACACTGGATTTATTCTACGCAAACACTAAGGAGGCGTACACCTCATCACAACTCCCCCCACTCGGGAGATCGGATCACAACTTGGTTCATCTCCGGCCGGTGTACAAACCCCTAGTGCACAGACAACCTCCGGCCATGCACACTGTGGAGTTATGGTCTGAGGAGACAATGGACACCCTAAAGGGCTGTTTTGAAGCCACCGCCTGGAAGCAGCTCTGCGATCCACATGGTGAGGACATCGATGGCCTCATTCACACCTTCACGGGCTACCTCAGCTTCTGTGTGGACAAATCCGTTCCCACCAAGACCATACGGCGTCACTCAAACAACAAACCCTGGATCAACCCTGAGATAAAAACACTTCTGAGAGAGAAGAAGAGGATCTTCAGGTCAGGGAACAGGGAGATGCTGAAGTCCGTACAGAGGGAGCTGAGGAGAAAGATCAGAGAAGGCAAGGACAGCTTCAGGAAGAAGATGGAGGACAAGCTGCAACAGAGCGACATCAGCGGGGTCTGGAGAAACCTCAAAACCATCTCGGGGCTCCAGAATACCTCCCCCCAGGCCACAGGGGGCAGGGAGTGGGCGAACAACCTGAATCTGTTTTTCAATAGATTTGACCAACCGCCCTCCCCCCTGACTGCACAACAACCACTGCTGCCTCTAAAGAAATCAAGTCCTGCTGCCCACTCCCCACTCCACCAACACCCCCCCACTCCCAACACACAGCCCCCCATCCTGACCCTGACCAGGACCCAGGTGAGGACGGAGCTGAGGAAGATCAAGGCGAGGAAGGCGCCGGGACCGGACGGCATCAGCGCAAAGCTCCTCAAGTCCTGTGCAGACCAGCTGTGTGGGATTGTGACGTATATCTTCAACATGAGCCTGAAACTGGGGAGGGTACCACAGCTGTGGAAAACATCTTGTGTGGTACCTGTACCAAAAACTTCCCACCCCAAAGACCTGAACAGCTACAGACCGGTGGCCTTGACGTCCCACTTGATGAAGACCCTGGAGAGACTGCTCCTTGCTCACCTCCGCCCCCTGGTGGAACCAGCGATGGATCCACTCCAGTTCGCCTACCAGCATGGCATTGGGGTGGAGGATGCGGTGATCTTCCTCCTTCACCGTTCTCTGTCCCACCTGGAGAAGCCCGGGAATATGGTGAGGATCATGTTCTTTGACTTCTCCAGTGCTTTCAACACCATCCAACCGATGATCCTGAAGGACAAGCTGCTGCGCGCAGGGGTGGACCAGCACCTGTCATCATGGATCCTGGACTACCTCACGAACCGGCCTCAGTTTGTGAGAACCCGGGACTGTGTGTCCGACACGATCATCAGTAGCACGGGGGCCCCCCAGGGAACGGTGCTGGCTCCCTTCCTGTTCACTCTTTATACTGCGGACTTCTCACACAACACAACACACTGCCATCTACAGAAGTTCTCTGATGACTCTGCGATCGTTGGCCTCATCTCCAATGGAGATGAAGCTGAGTACAGAGGGCTTATCCAGGACTTCGTGGACTGGTCAGATCAACGCGAGGAAAACTAAGGAGCTGGTGGTGGACTGCCGCAGGCATGGGCAGCCCCTCACAGTACCAGTAAATATACAGGGAACAGACATCGAGATGGTGACATCCTATAAGTACCTGGGTATTCATCTGAACAATAAACTAGACTGGTCACACAATACTGATGCACTCTACAAGAAGGGACAGCGCAGGCTGTTCCTGCTGAGGAGACTCAGGTCTTTTGGTGTACAAGGGGCGCTGCTGAAGTCATTCTATGACACGGTGGTGGCATCAGCCATCACTTTTGGAGTGGTCTGCTGGGGCAGTGGCATTACTGCAGCCGATAGGAAGAGACTGAACAAACTGATTAAGAAAGCTAGCTCTGTCCTGGGGCAGCGCCTTGATCCGATGGAGGAGATAGGAGAGAGAAGGACGGTGGCTAAACTGTCATCTCTGCTGGAGTCCGAGTTCCACCCTATGCAGGACATACTGAATGCACTGAGGAGCTCATTTAGCAGCAGACTACATCATCCCAGGTGCACAACCGAGAGGTTTCGTAGGTCCTTCCTACCAACGGCTGTCAGACTGTACAACCTAAGCAGGGCTGCTCGCAGAGATAGCAAAAAGACGTAACAAACTAATAGTTTTTTGAATGCAAAAGATGCAATAGACTTACACAATGGTCCCCTCCGGCATACAACTAGGAACATACCGGTCGCTATGGAGGGTGAGAATATGTATGGGCACATAATCATACCATGTAGGATAACTAAGTAGACGGTTATGCTGTTTCATTCCATCTAGCAACAATGCTCTGCACTGTGTGTGTTTATATATTTACATATTTATTCCATCTAGCTACAATGCTCAGCACTGGGTGTGTTTATATATTTATATATCTACATATTATTCCATCTAGCTACATTGCTCCGCACTGTGTGTGTTTATATACTTGCATATTTATTCCACCTAGCTGCAATGCTCCGTACTGTGGGTGTTTATATATTTACATATTTATTCCATCTAGCTACAATGCTCTGCACTGTGTGTTCATATATTCATATATTTATTCCATCCAGCTACAATGCTCTGCACTGTGTGTCTGTGTGTGTGTGTATATATATATATTTTATAGTAATACGTACATATGTATATTAGCTGCTCTTGCTTGCTTGTTTTTTTTTTTTTTTTTTCTTGCCTTCTGATTGTTGCTCTGAGTGTTGCTATCCCTGTGCTGTTGCAATCCTGGAATTTCCCCGTTGTGGGACTAATAAAGGCTTATCTTATCTTATCTTATCTTATCTTATTACAGCAGCCGATAGGAAGAGACTGAACAAACTGATCAAGAAAGCTAGATCTGTCCTGGGGCAACGCCTTGACCCAGTAGAGGAGATAGGGGAGAGAAGGATGGTGGCTAAACTGTCATCTCTGCTGGAGTCCGAGTCCCACCCCATGCAGAACATACTGAACGCACTGAGGAGCTCATTTAGCAGTAGACTACATCATCCTAGGTGCGCAACCGAGAGGTTTCGCAGGTCCTTCCTACCTACGGCTGTCAGACTGTATAACCTAAGCAGGGCTGCTCGCAGAGATAGCAAAAAAACGTGATGACCTAACAGTATTGAATGCAAAAGACGCAACAGACTTACACAAATGGTTCCCTCCAGTACACAACTAGGACAATATCAGTCACTACGGAGGGTGACAATATGTATGGGTACATATTCATACCATGTAGGGTAACTAAATATAAGGTTATGCTGTTTATTCCATGTAGCTACAGTGCTCTACACTGTGTGTATATATATTTATGTGTACATATGTATATTCACTGCTCTTATTTTCTTATCTTCTAAATTATTGCTCTGAGTGTTGCTATCCCTGTGCTGTTGCAATCCTGGAATTTCCCCATTGTGGGACTAATAAAGGATTATCTTATCTTATCTTATCTTATCTTTAACATGCATTCAATGCAATTTAGCTGTTGTAATGGATATTGTGTTAAAGTCTGTATTTGCTGTTGCACAAGAGTTTTTCTGTATAGCAGAAGTTTCTGCTTAATTTACAAATCACTGTTTAATAGGAAATTTTTGATAATCCTGTGCTTTTCTTGTATTGTTATATAGAATATCACTGCAGTAAACAGGAAAAAAACCATCTGCTTTAAAATTTGTAATTCTTCCCACAACTATTAGTGCAAAAAAAACCTCTCAAAACATCACAACTTTTATCTCAACTTTTTAAAAAAAGTTCCAGTGAATTCAGGCTTTTTGGGCCGCAATAATCATAAAAACATCCTGGAGGGACTGATTTTTGATCATGGATACAGGAGAATCAAACATGCAGGGCTTATATCTATCTATTTGCATGTAATTGCATATTCAAATGGAGGCATGTCAAGGGAAGAGTCCGGTATTTCCTCATGTGCTTTCAATTTCAAGGACATTGGGATGTACAAAGGAAATTCAAGATTCAAAGATTTTATTTGTCAATACTACTATACGTACAGGACATACAGGAGAACTGAAATGGAATTTCTCTCTCTCTTCAGTGGTGTGCACAATGTAAAAAGAAAAAGGAATAAGGTTGGAAAAAAAGAAAACAACAACAGCAGTCTGTGTACAGTAATGCAGCCCGTAGTGCAAATGGTGGCAAAGGATAGACCCAGACCTCCCATAGTGCAGATAGAGATAAACGATTAACGATGATGAAACCCAGCAATCCTATATACAGAAAACTAGAGATGTAATACCCGTAGTTGCAGTTCATTGCGGTAGTGTAGGTGCAGATAGTAACAGATAGGACTGCACATGATCAATATAGCAATGACAGACAGCAGCACATATGGCATTTGTGCAAATGGTTGCAGTTAAAGTGCAGAGACATACAGCAGAAAATGTATTACTGTTGCCAGTCTTTCTGTGCCAATAGCTGAGGTAGATATTGTTCGGGTGATTGCGTTACGGTCCGGGGTTGGGGGGTGGACTAGAGTTCAGGGTCCTGATGGCCCGATGAACGAAGCTGTTTAGCAGTCTTGTGGAGTGGGCCTGGAGGCTCTGGTACCTTTTCCCCAAGGGCAGGGTGCTGAAGAGGGAGTGTGAGGGGTGAGAGGTGTCGCCTGCGATGTTGATGGCTCTGCGGGTGAGGTAGATGTCTGAGAGGGGGGCCAGAAGGGCACCAATGGTCTTGCTGGCTGCTTTCACTGTGTGTTGTAGTGTCTTCTGGCAGGAGGCGGTGCAGCTTCCATATCACACCGTGATGCATGATGCAAGTGTGCTTGGATTCCTGCCTTTGCACTTTCATACATCTGGATTTTTTTTTCCTTACTGTGTTTTCTTGATTTAAACGTACGTCATCTTTCAGTAGGAAATCCACGCAAATCTTTGTACATGAGGCCCCAGGTATTTTCAGGGACAGTCTGTGTCTGTCCATGCTGTGATGCAGTATGTGAGGACAGTTTCTATAGGGCCATGGAGCAGTCACCTGGGTAGGGATTTAATGTATTTCAGAGGGATCTTTCAGTGTGGGTGAGTTTACGATTTTGTTTTATAAAGATAATGCCTGTCTTTTTATTATTCCATTGACATTAGCACCCACCCACCTGCCAAATGCCAGAGGAATTTGGCTGTGGTTTGTAGCTCAGTCACTGTTAATTCTGCTTTCAAGCAGCTTTGCTACTGAAAACCTATTGTACTTCTCCTAGGCCATTCATTCAAATTGATTGAAGTTAAGCAGAGATCATCTACAGACACTGAGAATGAAAAGTTGTTTAAAATAATCCAAAAATGTCAATCCGTTTTGATTTTCTAGGCCAATCCAGTTGTACAGTTTCTCTTTGGCATGTATTTTTGGGTTTAATACTGTTAAAGGGATTCAAATTTGATTAAACTTCACACTCACAGCCACAACAGTATTCTTCAGCAAAACACCAAATTTCATGCAATTCTGTTAATGTTCCAAAAATCATGTTTATGAAATGTCCATTTTGTCTTGTCCATGGAATATTTTGTTAGTGTGTGAGATAGTCAGTATGTAACCCAACTCAGCTGTGTAATGCAGGGCTTAAGATTCTTGTATGTCATGCGATTCTTGTATGTCATGCAGGAGACATGGGTTCAAATCCTTCCGGTAACATGTTATTCCTCTAAAGTGCAACATACCTCTTCTGTACATTTGAAAACATTGTGTAATGCATCTTAAGCTTTAACTGTTGTACTACCTCTTCTGGGAATCCTTTCAATTGAACATTTATCATTTGAGAAAGTTAGCATGCAGTCTAAAGCAGTTGTGTGGTGTTGTGGTTAATGTGAGTGCTTGATATGCAGGAGGTTGCAGGTTTGACTCTTGCCAGGGTGGTCTTGTTCTTCTGAAATACAGCATGCTTCTTCTGTACACTATGTAAGATTTTCACCTCAAAATAGTGTGTGTAAAATTATTTTGATGGTACACCAACATTTGATTGTGTGAATGTCACTTCCTCCATAACCAGAGTGTGCCCACATTGCCTGCAGCAGCTCTGTTTTTGGTGTGATCACTGGGGAGACAGCAGATGTGGCCTCGATCTCAGCGGTGGATCACAGAGCACCACTTTAGCCACTAACAACAAAATGCCCTGTGGTTGGCTATTGGGACTGGGGGTCATGGTTGCTGTGACTGTGGCCTTTTCAATGTTCCTACAAAGAACAAGAAAGTTACATAGTGCTGCTTTAAAAACTAATGTGTAACAGACCTTAGGTTCTAAATGCTGTTGCTAAACAATACAAGGCCTTGGAGTCTACATCTGCTTGGAACCCAATGATCACCACTTGCAGCTATATTTCTTTTTCTTCTTTCAGCTGCTTAATGGTTGCCACTGTGAATCGTCTGCCTCCACCTCACTTTATCTCTTGCATCTTCCTCTGTAACACCAACCCTGTCCTCCTTCACTACATCTATGAGTCTTCTCTTTGGTCTTCCTCTTTTCCTCCTGCCTGGCAGCTCCATCTTCAACATCCTTTGTCCAATATATCCACTATCCCTCCTCTGCACGTCCAAACCATCTTAGCCTTGTCTTTGTCTCCAAACCGCTCAACCTGAGCTGTTTATCTGAGATAACTTCACAAACTATGAGGAAAAGCTGGGGTGGGGGTGGGTTGACATAGTTTCTTTTTCATGTTTGTATTCTATCTTTTCCCTGTTAATCCCCATCCAAATGATCAAGAAAATAAAATGTCAAAAAAATCACAAATTTAAGAGAAAAACAGGAAAATTTATGATGAAAAAAGTATCGAATTTATGAAAAAATGGCAAGTTTAAGAGGAAAAAATGTGGAAATGCAGAAGAAATAAAAATTTGAAGGTAAATTAGACAAAATGTGGATTCGAGGTACATTTGCATTGGTTTAAAATTTCAGACTGGATCGCTATGTCTCTCTTTGTTGACATCTAGGTCTTCTCTACATTAGTGTATCTGTCTGGTCAGGTTGCATTTTCACAGTTTGAAGTATATTCTCTTGTGTTGTCTGCTAGTGCAATGTTTGTGTTTGCGCTGTGGTGATGCAGTCATGTGTAAACTGAAGAGAGGAGAGGACTCGGCAGGCAGCCCCACAGTGGACTGCTGCTTAGGGTCAGACATGAGGAAGAGAGTATGTGGGAAGTTAAATAATACATCCTTGATTCACCTACATGTGGAGAGTGTGTGACCCAGATTGGGAAGTTTGGTAACCAGCCTACTGTGGGACCATCAGGGTTGAATGCGTAGTAGTAGTCGAGTAAAAGCAGTTCACTGTTTCCCCACTATTAAAAAAGTGTTTATATCTTTACAGCCATGTGAAAAAGAAAGTACTCCTTTGCCAGTTCTAAGGTTTTCTGAATCAGGACATGATATAAAGTCATAAACTAAGCCACAATGGAAAAGCAGTGTGTGAAAATGTAAGTACACCCTTACTCAGGATTTACGCTGACTCCAGATGCAGTACGTTACAGCTGCGATCCGGCCTCCGTAGCATATAGTTCCCATTCTCATCAATTTTCTAATCCCCTCCTGGTTTGGACCACTGCGGAAGGAATCTGGCTTGTCAAATTCGGTTCACTAATGAAATGCAACAAGTCTATTTTTGACAGATGCCAGATCAAATCCACAAGGAAATCCCTCAGTATCTCACAGTATTTAATAGCTGTTTGTTCATTAAAAATGATTTAAGGATTATCTGTTTTTTTCTGAGGTTTACTCCTCCACCACTGTGTCAGAGAAGGTACAAACTTGACCTAACATACAAATGATTCATAGAATTAAAATTAATGGGCTACTTACATTTTATTTAGAGCCCAAAAATCCAGGTGGGGAGCCGCCACTACATCACACTTTCTTGCTGTTAGCACGGTGGTGCAGTGGTTAGCACTGTTGCCTTACAGCTAGAAGGTTCCTGGTTCGAATCCCAAGGCTGGCAGGGGTTGGAACCTTTCTGTGTGGAGTTTGCATGTGCTGTGTGGGTTTACTCCGGGGGCTCTGGTTTCCTCCCACAATCCAAAGACATGCATGTTAGGTTAATTGGTTGTTCTAAATTGTCCCTAGATATCTGTTTCCTATAGGCCCTTAGAATAGAGAGTTAGTACTAGCGAAAGCGCTTTGAGTGGTCTTTGTGACTAGAAAAGCGCTATATAAGTGTAGGGTAGTTATCACGTGATTGCAATTGGTTCATCTCGGTCACTCTTGGGCCTTTCTCGAGATCTTGCGTTATTTTGTATAATTCTCGCGTGATCTTGTATTTCAAACTCTGTTCTCATCCATGCCGCTGCAAAACATAACGGATTTGGTAGGGGCAGATGAAAGGGGCCATCCGCACTGCATCTGCAGTGTACTGCATCCGGAGTTGGTGTAAATCGAGGGTTAGGGCCCTATTTTGACAGTCTGGAGTGGGCTTTTGCACCTCGCTTTGCGCCTTGGTCTGGTGCTTTCCTTAGATTTTATCAGTGCTTTGTTTGGCTTTAAGCTGTGCAGCCTGGCCACTTGAACAGTTTCACACCACACGTCCAGTGCAGCATGGCCCGTTCATTCCTGTGCAACCGAGAAAGGTCACACTTTTTCAACAGCCAACACTCAGGCGTATAGCATGGCTCCTCTCACACAACCGCCATACACACGACCCCGTGTGAGAGGAGAGAGACTCCTGGAGCAAAGCAAGGGCAAAAGTTCCCTAAACTTGCCCCAGGCAGCTCTGATTCTTGTGATAGAGGCAACTTCGCAGCCACCACTCGCCGAAATGCAGTCTCCAAAATAGCAAAAGGAGTCCATGACTGCAAGCTGGTGATCCTGCACTGAAACTGACTGTAAAGGTCTTCCATCAATGGGACGGGCTTTACCAAGACATCTGTTACTAGTCTGCCATGAATGCCACTACATCTCTTATGGATCCAGTGCGAGCAGCCAGTACAAAGGATGGAGTTGACGCCAACACCTTTCCTGTAGACCCCACCTGGGTGATCTCCTGAGTCTCTTAACGACTCTAGGTTAGAACCTGAGATCATAATCTTGGTCTTATCCATGTTCACACGAAGTCCTCTTGACTCCAGACCAGATTTCCAAAGGCTTAGTTTTTCCAAAAGCACCTCAAGAGAGTCTGATGAGAGCACCAGATCATAGAGCATCTCCCATGGACATCCTGTATATAAGTCTCGTGACAGTGCCTCCAAAATAATAAACAATAAGGGGCTCAAAACCTCATCATCAAACAAATTTAAATATTAAATGAAGATAACCGTTTTTAAATGATGTTTATTATTAAAGGAAAAAAATCCAAACCTGCATGGCCCTGTGTGAAAAAGTGATTGCCCCCTAAACCTAATAAGTGGTTGGGCCACCCTTAGCAGCAACAACTGCAATCAAGCATTTGTGACAACTAGCAATGTGTCACACTCTGAGCACGGGGGGGTTTCCACCGAGCTCAGTGTGGGCATGCCCTGCCAGCTGGCAGCCCTGATGACTTCCTCATTATTCCCACCTGTGTATCATTACCTTCTTCTGCCCGTTCAGATTCTCACACCGGTTGTTGATTGTGTGGGGGATTGTGATCCCTATTTAAGGGGAATGATTTTCATTTTGCATTTGTCACTGTCTCAGTGACGATTATTTCCTTCTCGCCTCTGCCAGAGCCCTTCCTCGCTCTGCTGTGAATTCCTGAGTAAGTTTTTTTTTCTCACGTTAGTATTTTATGTTTAGAGCACCTTGTTGTATTTTCTGTTTGTTGTTTTGTAATAAATATCACAAGCTCACAGTTCAGTGCCTGAGTCTCACTTCTCTGCCCGGAGAGGCAATTCATGACAGTAGACAGCGGCCAGTTGAGACTCAGCTGCTGTGAGCTTGTTGATTTTTTCCATTTTTCTCAGCGGCGGCTTGTTGGCCTTCTTTTCCCTGTTTGTTTTTTTCCTTTTCACTGGGATTACCATGTCTGTCACCCTGGAGGGGTCCACTTTTGGACTGAATGAAATGGAGTGGTGGTCAGTGCATGTGCTGGTAGATATCCTGCGACAGGCTCGAGCCTCCTGTACCCCCGAGGCAGCTCAAGAGTGTATGGAGGGCGCGAAACAGGTGCTGGAGGCATGCCCCAGCCTGTGGGGTCACCCAGAAATCACAGATCTACTTCTCCTCATCTTCTTCCCTCAACCTACAAGCAATGAGCCGGAGGAACCAGCTCCGATGCCGGTACCTGCACCAACAATGAGCAAGCACTTGCGCAAAAAGCCTCCAGCCTCTCGCCGCTCTCCAGAGGCAGATCTGCCTCCTCCTCCCGAGCTTTGGCCCGCTCCATTGGCTGAGCAACTGGAGGAGCGTAAGTGGGCATTATTGGCAGAGACTGACCTCCTTCTGGAAGCTAAATCCTGGCTCCTCCTGGATTTAGCTCAGGAATTACAGGAAAATTCACTGAGGGAACCGGAGTTTGAGCCGATGACTGGGCGTCCCCTGACTCCGGAGCCTATCCCTCTCTTCCTTGGCCCCTCACCGCCGTTCTGGGAGAACACACTGGAGGAACGCTCCCACCTCTCGGACAGCTAATTCCCCTTCGCCGAGGCAGAAGACTCCCACAGCAACGCATTCCCCATGTTTTTCCTCCCCAGCTGTTCCGCCAGCTCCTTGTTTATCCGCAGCTGCTGTTTCTCACTTCTCCTCGCCGTACTCTCCCGTTGCTGAGAAGTTGGATGTTGGATGCTCTGCCTGTACCTGGAGCTGCAGGGGTGACTTTTCAAGGTTCTCCTGGGGTGCCCTCTTCAATGGAAATCACGGAGAGAGTCAAACCTACTGCAGCAGGAAACATCGAACCCCGGGATAACAGGCAAATGTCTTTTCATTCTCCCATAATTTATGATGATATGTCTTGCCTAATTCCCGGTAGTGCGGCTCAGGGTGTGCAGTCCCTTGAGCTCTCACTATCTGCTGCAACTAACAATTTCTCACCTGCCCTCTCCGTGCCACCTCCTATTATCCCTGAGCCGCCAGACGATTTAGGAGCCTGTGGCTCTGGAGAACCTGATTCCAGCCCCACAGCCATACTACGGACAGAAGGGGAGCGCTGAACCCAAGCTGACGCCTGAGCCGACTAAAGAGAGTCCCCGGGCTTCAGTTAAACAGGAAGCAGTGCCAGCAAGTAGTCGACCTCCTGTCTCCACGCAGGGCGAGACACCTGCATGGGTCCCATCGCTGTGGGGTCCCAGGACTACACCGACTACCATGCCGGCTGTAGGGACCGCTGCAGCAGAGTCGGAGCTGGACCTCCAGAAGACCGAGCCCGAAGCACCATTGCTTGGATCGATGGAGTCCTGGACGGCAGTGGAGCTTGAGACCAGGCAAGTACACTCCTTTGTCTCTGTAGTCTCTCTTATGGAGAAATCTTGCCTGGCTCTAGGTGAGGAGAGCCAAGTGCAGCCATCAGCTGCACCTGAGCTCACCTTACCGGGCTCCGCCGCAGCCGGTGACCCTGACCCTGTGTCTTTGTATCTCCTATCCGAGTTTTTCCCCAGGGTCACCAATGATTTTCCACCTGTGCCAGATGTCTCCATGGATCCAGGTTCACTGCTCGAGATCACTGTAGGTCCAGCTCCCCCAGCCGAGGTCATCGCAGATGCTCTGTCCCAGCCCAGGCCCACCGAGGGTGCAGCCTTGGCCCAGCCCAGGCCCACCGTGGGTGCTGCAGTGCTCCAGCCCGGAGCCACCATGGGTGCTGCAGTGCTCCAGCCCAGAGCCACCGTGGGTGCTGCATTGCTCCAGCCCGGAGCCAATACAGGTGCTGCATTGCTCCAGCCTAGATCCACCGTGGGTGCTGCATTGCTCCAGCCTGAAGCAACTGTGGGTGCTAGCATGTGCCAATCCGGGACCACCGAGGGTGCTGCCAACCAGACCAAGGCCGTCGTGGCCTCCTCTCCTCTTTCAGACGCTGTTATGGTCCCCCTTTCTTCTCTTCCAGATGCCGTCATGGTCCCCCTTCCTTCTCTGCCAGACGCCGTTGTGGTCCCCCTTCCTTCTCTGCCAGATGCTGTTGTGATTCCCTTCCTTGGCTCTCCTTCCCATCATTGGGTCTCCCCGTGGGGGAGCCGTCCCCGGGACCACCTCTCCTTTTCAGGTAGCTCAAGAGCTCTGATTGGCTGTCTGACGGGCTGAGCCATTGGGCTGGGTGGCCCATGTTCTCTGGCAGGCCACCCAACTTGGACCACCTCGCAGTCCATCAGGCCTAGGCCCTAGGGCCTTTTGGTCACCCTCCTGAACTGTCTGGCTCCTCGGTCCAGGGGGCTTAGTGGAGCCAAGGGTCCTTCCTGGTGTGGGCTCTGAGCGGGACTTGCTTTTTGATGCTTTCCTTCATTGTTCCTTTTGGTTTGGTTCGGTCCCTCCGTGCCTGGGTCCCCCTCCTCCCTCCTGGGGTAGGGTTGTTCTCTTGTTGGGGTGAGATTTCTGTTGGGATGGGGGGGGGGTTCTTTTTTGATGTTACCCTGGGTTGTCTAGTATCCACACCCGTCATGCTATGAGCGTGGGGGGGGGGAGTCCACCGAGCTCAGGTTGTTTGTTTTACTTTCTTTCTTTTCATATTTACACTGTGTTGTCATTTTTGAGTTGCCATTTTCCTTAGTAGGACTTATTTTCCCGTTTACATTCATTATAGTTTGTTTATTGTATCTTTGAGTTTGCCTGTCCTCATTTTTTCTGTCACATCATTATGCTTGTATTTTATGTTCCTTCTCTCTGGGTTGACAGCTGTCATTAGCCATTCTGGGGTTGCCAAGTGTGAGCGTGCCCTGCCAGCTGGCAGCCCTGATGACTTCCTCCTTATTTCCACCTGTGTGTCATTACCTTCTCCTGCCCATTCAGATTCTCACACCGGTTGTTGATTGTGTGGGGGATTGTGATCCCTATTTAAGGGGAGTGATTTTCATTTTGCATTTGCCGCTGTCTCAGTGACGATTATTTCCTTCTCGCCTCCGCCAGAGCCCTGCCTCTCTCTGGCGTGAATTCCTGAGTAAGTTTTTTCTCTCGTTAGTATTTTATGTTTAGAGCACCTTGTTGTATTTTCTATTTGTGCTTTTGTAATAAATATCACAAGCTCACAGTTCAGCGCCTGAGTCTCAGTTCTCTGCCCGGAGAGGCAATTCATGACACAATGAGTCTTTTACAGTGCTGTGGAGGAATTTTGGCCCACTCATCTTTGCAAAATTGTTGTAATTCAGCCACATTGGAGAGTTTTCGAGCATGAACCGCCTTTTTAAGGCCGTGCCACAGCATCGCAATCGGATTCAGGTCAGGACTTTGACTAGGCCACTCCAAAGTCTTCATTAAGCCATTCAGAGGTGAACCTGCGGGTGTGTTTTGGATCATTGTCCTGCTGCAGAACCCAAGTGCGCTTTAGCTTGAGGTCACGAACAGACAGCCGGACATTCTTCTTCAGGATTTTTTGGTAGACAGCAGAATTCATGGTTCCATTTACCACAGCAAGTCTTCCAGGTCCTGAAGCAGCAAAACAGCCCCAGACCATCACACTACCACCACCATATTTTACTGTTGGTATGATGTTCCTTTTCTGAAATGCTGTGTTACTTTTATGTCAGATGAAATGGGACACACATCTTCCAGAAAGTTCAACTTTTGTCTCGTCAGTATTTTCCCAAAAGTCTTGAGGATCATCAAAATGTTTTCTGGCCCGGTTATGGCGGCCACGTGAGGGGGACACATCTCGCTCTGCTCTGCTCCTGGAGACGAAAAAATGGCAAATAACTCTCTCATTTGGGACAGAACCTATCCCAGCGTTTGGACGAGGATATGTCGGTGAAGCTTAAGGCTGGAAAATCAGGTAGAGGAAAAAGCGAGCCGCCGAAACAGTCTAAATTAACGGACTTTCACATCTGTGACGCAGCAGATAAAGAAGCTCCATATATGGCGGAGGAAGCGAGCAGCGGTGCGGTGAATGTGGGAAACGGCACAGGTGCGGTGCTTAACGCCATTAGTTCAATGAGAGCGGACTTTTCTGCTAAGTTTGATGGGATTATGGCAGCGTTGGAAGGAATGAGAAAAGAATTGGGTGACTGTGTAGAACGAATGGCGCAGATAGAGCTTCGTGTCGCTAGTGCTGAAGATGACGTCACCTGTATTCAATTAAAGGTGCGCACTTTGGAAAAAAAATAAAAGTCTGGAAAATAATGTCTTGGACTTGGAATCCCGGTCGAGACGGAACAACTTGAGGCTGGTGGGTCTACCGGAGGAATCCGAAAGTCGGGACACATGTTCCTTTTTGGAAAAGTGGATTCCGGAGGCGCTGGGCAGCGCGGAGCTGCAATCAGCAGTCGTTCTGGAAAGTGCATATCGTATCGGCCCACGGAGAGATAAGGGACCACCGAGGACGATTATTATGAAGTTTATCAGCAACAGAGACAGGATGAAGATCTTCAACGCTGCGCGAGCTAAAGGCCAGATTAAACACCAGGACCAGCAGGTGCGGTTCTACCCAGATTTGGCCACAGGAATCCAACAATTGAGGAAGCAGTTTGATCCCGTACGTAAAGAGCTGCGCAACCTTGGGATTCGTCATGGTGTAATTTATCCTGCGAGACTGTTGACCACGTATGAGGGCAGAACCCACATCTTCAAGACCCCAGAGGAGGCGCAGGAGTTCATCAAGAAGATCCAAGAAGAGACTGGTGGGAGCTAAGCATGAACAAAATATAAGGTAGAATATTTAAGCATTTGCACAGGCATCTGACTGACTTGAAGCAAATAGCAAGTTTACAAAATATAGATTGTATTATATATTAAAAAAAACAAAAAAAAAACAAAACTATGATGTACAAAGCTGCTAAAAATTTTGGAGTTAAGTTGGAAAACTACAGAAGAGAGTTAATGTTATGTCATTAAAAGTAGCAGAGTTAGGGTGATTGGGAGGATGAAGAAGGAGTGGCTTTGGCTGATCCTCGTTGGTGTGGAACGGTCGATGGCTATATCGGGAGACGGAATTTTTTTTTTTATTTTGGGGGGATTACCACAAATGTGGGAAGGGGGAATTTGTTTGTGTGTAGTTTGTAGGATGAATGTTCAACCACTCATGTTTTTGCTTCTCTGTATGAGCATGTTTATACTGCAAGGTAATCCTAAACTCCCTATTGATCATAAACCAAAGCGTTAATCTTAATTTAACTTCATGGAATTGCAGAGGTCTACAAAAATTAAAAAAAACTTAAACAAGTTATGAATAAAATAAAAGATATGGGTTCAAAAATTGTGTTTTTACAAGAAACTCATCTAATAGAGGAGGATGTAAAAAGAATTAGGAGTAGATGGCAAGGAAGTGTTTTCACCTCATCATTTTCATCCCGAGCCAGGGGAGTTATGACTCTCATACATAAATCAGTCCCATTTCAAGTGAAAAATGTAATTGGAGACAAATTTGGAAGATATTTAATCATTCAAGGATCTTTGTTATTAGAAAATATAAATTTGGTAAACCTATATGGTCCCAATATAGATGATCAAAAGTTCTTTACTAATTTATTTCTTATCTTATCATCACTTACAGGGCAACATATAATAGCAGGGGATTTTAATTGTACATTGAATCCCGGTATAGATAGATCAGCAGGACTGGACTGTACGCACAATGGATGTAGGATGACCATTATTCATTTTATGAAAGAATTGAGATTGCTAGATACATGGAGAGAAATGAATCCACAAGTTAAAGCCTACTCTTGTTATTCCAATACCTACAAGACTTTCTCACGTATTGATTATTTTTTGATCTCCGTAGAATTAAGGTCTAAGATTCAAAACTGCTTTTATGACAACATCGTGATCTCTGATCAGGCACCCTGCTGTCTAATATATGTAGATAAGAAATTGAAAAAGGAACCAGGTAGATGGCAATTTCAGCATAAATGGCTTCAGGATGAGGAATTTGTTAAGTACATAGAAAAACAGATAGATGAGTTCTTTGATATCAATAGTACACAGACATCAGCATGTGTAAAGTGGGAGGCTTTCAAAGCTTTTATTAGGGGACATATTATTAGTTATACAGGTTCAAAATCTAAGAAGACTCGAGAGGAGAGAGTTCAATTGGAACATAAAATAAAAATTCTTCAAGAAAAAGTATATGCAGGAAGTGATCCAAGGTTGGAGAACGAATTACTGATTTTGAGAGCTGAATATGAAAAAAAATCAGCGAATAGAGCTGCCTCGAGTCTTCTAAGATTGAAACAATCTTTTTATGAACAAGGTGAAAAATCAGGAAAATTATTGGCATGGCAGATTAAACAATTAGAATTTAAAACACCAATTACCAATATTATAAGTAATGGACAGGTAGTTATAGATCCTTTAGAAATTAATAGAGCCTTTAGAGATTACTGTGAAAAATTATATGATACCAAAAATGAATCTGACTTAACAAAACTAAATGGGTTTTTGAACGAACTATCTATACCGTGTATTTCAAATGAAAACAGGGAGATACTGGAGTCTAAAATTAGTCAAGAAGAAGTTGGGCTAGCCATTGATAATATGAAATCAGGAAAAAGTGCAGGACCAGATGGTCTTCCAGTTGACCTTTATAAAAAATTTAAGAATAAATTAATAAAACTTTTTTTGGAAATGGTTTTAGAAGCATTTCAAAATAGTAATTTACCATCATACATGAATAATGCCTTAATTATACTGTTGCCAAAACCAGGTAAACCCTCTAATAAATGTGAAAATATGAGACCAATAAGCCTATTAAATGCCGACCTTAAGATAATCTGTAAAATTTTAGCAAGATGAATACAAGAAATTTTACCAAATATTATTAATCAAGATCAGAATGGCTTTATAAAGGGAAGACAAGGCTTCCATAATGTAAGAAGACTATTTAATATTATTTATTCTAATAAAGAAGCACCGGATACAGCTGTCCTATCACTGGACGCCGAAAAGGCCTTTGATAGAGTCGAATGGCCCTTTCTTTTTGAAGTCTTACAAAGGTTTGGACTTGGAAATAATTTCATAAAATGGGTTCAGATAATATATAATAATGCTACAGCAGAAATCCTAACAAATAACAATATTTCAAAATCAATAAAAATCAATAGAGGATGTCGACAAGGCTGTCCACTTTCACCTTTACTGTTTACTATGGCAATTGAACCTTTAGCGATGGCGATACGTCTACAGTCACAAATATATGGAATTAAAGTTGGACCAACAGAACATAAAATCTCCCTGTATGCCGATGACATAATTTTGTTTATGTCGAATCTTAAAAAATCAATTCCGACCTTGTTGAATTTAATAAAGAATTTTGGGGAAATATCAGGATATAAAATAAATAAAACTAAATCTTCAATATTAATGCTAAATGAGACCCAGAGAAATTACCCAGCCCCTGAGGTAAATCAATTCAATGTTGTAAATCAGTTTAAATATTTAGGAATCCAAATTGTGCCTAAGCTAGAATCAGTCGCCAGTGTCAATTATGAAGCCTTAATGACAGATATTAATGAGTTACTTCAGAGATGGATGTCACTACCAATGTCGATGATCAGGAGAATCAATATACTTAAAAGTAATATCTTACCTAAAATACTTTATTTATTTCAATACATTCCCTTACCACCACCTTTAGATTTATTCTCAAGAATTAAAAAAAAGTTAGTGGAATTTATATGGAACAACAGGAGGGCTAGATTACGTTTGTCTTTATTATATTTACCATTTGATCATGGAGGTCTGAAATGTCAAAATTTTATGTTGTATTATTGGTCGGCACAACTGAGGTCTATGACATATTATTTTTCATCAAATGATCTCCCTCACTGGACTGAAATGGAATCATACAATTTGCCTTTACCTCTTCCCATATTCATATATTCAGACTCGGCAAAAAAATTACAGAAACAAGTTAAAAACCCATTTGTAAAACATATGATTAAAATATGGTGTGAAACTAAAAAATATTTAAAAGAACCACACTTACTGTCACAATTTAGTCCAATATGGGGTAATCGATATTTTAAACCAGGGAGAGCGGATGCTGTGTTTAAAGTATGGAGTTTAAAAGGGATCCAAAAAATTCAAGATTTATATTTGTCATGTTCAGATAACATAATGTCTTTTGAAGAGCTGAGGATCAAATCTAATCTTAATAGAACACATTTTTTTTAAATATCTTCAACTTAGGAACTTTATTCGATCAAACCAAAATAATGCTCTCACTCGACCTATTTATTCATCCTTGGAAAAAATGTTGATGAAAGATAGTAAAAGAAAGGGTATTATTTCAGAGTTTTATAACTCATTGACACTATCCTCAAGTGAAAACTCACAGAAAAGATTAAACTACTGGAAAGAAGATCTGCAAACTGAAATTTCAGAGGAACAATGGGAATTGGCTTGTACAGAAGCTCAAACCAAATCAATAAATGTACGTCTTAAATTGATACATTTTAAATGGTTAATGCGGATGTATGTTACACCGGAGGAGTTAAATAGATATAACAAAAACATACCAGATACATGCACAAAATGCATGGAAAGTAAAGGAACCCTATTTCATTGTGTATGGGAATGTAGAATAATTAGAATGTTTTGGGAAGAGGTGAGGGTAACAATTGAAAAAATAATTTCAAAACAAATCATATTGAATCCTAAACTGTTTTTGTTGGGTCTGTACCCAAAAAAGCATAATTTTAATAAAAGTGAAAGAACATTCATAGACCTCAGTTTGCTTAATGCCAAAAAATGTATTGCATTACTGTGGAAAAAGACTCATAGACCAGATGTGACTCAGTGGTTAAGACAGATGTTAACAAACCTTCCATTAGAAAGAATAACATATATACTGAAATCAAAGGAAAGTGTGTTTGAGAATATATGGAGACCTTTTATTGATTATGTAAAAAATTTAAACATAACTCTTGAAGAAGAAGGTGAATGATGTGTGTGGACCTTGTAAATTCCAAACTGGTGAACATAATATGTATACTTATGTAATGGATTGTCTAGACTAAACAGAGGAGCATTGTTGAAGACTTGATTTTGTTGGTGGTTGTTGGTGTTTTTAGTGCATTTTTTTTGTAGTACTTTAGTGTTAGTGTTTGATTGTTTGTGTTATGTTTGTTAAAAAAAAAGGTTCAATAAAGATATTGTGGAAAAAAAAATGTTTTCTGGCAAAGCTGGGGCGAGCCTTTATGTTCTTTTTGCTCAGCAGTAGTTTTCATCTTGGAACTCTGCCATGCAGGCCATTTTTGCCCAGTCTCTTTGTTATGGTGGAGTCATGAACACTGACCTTAACTGAGGCAAGTGAGGCCTGCAGTTCTTTGGCTGTTGTTGTGGTGTCTTTTGTGACCTATTGGATGAGTCGTCGCTGCGCTCTTGGGGTAATTTTGGTCGGCCGGTCACTCCTGGGAAGGTTCGCCACTGTTCCATGTTTTCGCCATTTATGGATAATGGCTCTCACTGTGGTTTGCTGGAGTCCCAAAGTTTTAGAAATAGCTTTATAACCTTTTCCAGACTGATGTTGGATGATCAGTTACTTTGTTTTTCATTTGTTCCTGAATTTCTTTGGATCGCAGCATGACGTCTAGCTTTTGAGGATCTTTTGGTCTACTTCACTTCGTCAGGTAGGTCCTATTTAAGTAATTTCTTGATTGAGAACAGGTGTGGCAGTAATCAGGCCTGGGTGTGGCTGGAGAAATTGAACTTAGCTTTCCAAAGATGTGATAAACCACAGTTAATTTGTTTTAACGGGGGGATCACTTTTTCACACAGGACCATGTAGGTTTGGAATTTTTTTTTACCCTTAATAACAAACACCTTCAATTAAAACTGCATTTTGTGTTTACTTGTGTTATCTTTGTCTAATATTTAAATTTGTTTGATAATCTGAAACATTTAAGTGTGACAAACGTACAAAAAAATGAGAAATCAGTAAAGGGGCAAACTTTTTCACACCACTGTAGATGTATAAAGTGAAGTGTATTTTTTTGTTTTTTCTCTTCTTTGGCTGTTTATTGTCGAGGCGCTCCCTGTTCTGTGAATGTGTAACATGATGACAAGGTTGCCAAATACAGCCGACATTTTACAAAATTACCATCATTTTTTATTCATATCAGCATTGAATAGCTTTCATAGTTACAAGAAGAGACACAATGTGTCCGTGAGTCCGTACCCTAATCTTGCCTATAGGACACCAAAACTGACAGGGCCGGCCCTGCCTGGGGTATGTTAATATCGCGATACTCTGATCTGGCTGTGTTATCCGATCACGTCTTCCCATTGTTGACACAAGTTACAAGTTTCTATGGTTACCCAGCATAAACAAACATGGCTCTGAAAGCAACAGTCGTTCCATGGTCGGAGTTACTAATTGTGTGGAAATATTTTGGTTTTAAGGCTGTTTCAGACTGCTGCTATGCTAAAAAAATGGTGTGGCAGTGCAGATGATATCCATCTATCCAGCCATCCATCCTCTGCCACTTATCCGGGTGTCGCAGGGGCAGCAATGTAGACAGAGTAACCCAGACTGCTGTCCATTTCACATAGCACCATGATCCCTATGATCCCTCCTGCAGGTGGTGACACCACTGGAATGCGGACCCATGTGGCTTCTTTGAGTACACAGGTCCTTGATGTTACTTTTTTCATGGGGATCCACTGGGCCATTCTTGGTCTGGCCCTTTACCCAGTGTAGGGAGCTTGAAATGAAGAAGCGATGCGATTTTATAAATCAAAGTTTAATATCAGCTTCACCTCCCTAACATGTCTCATCTCGGTGCAGAAGCAGAATAAGAGGTCGAGCGCAGTCAGACCTTCATACTTATACCCACACCCAACAAAAGACATTGCATATCAAAGCCGACATCCCGCATTAACATAATCCCCCTCCATTGTCCTCCGTCTCCTCCACCTGACCCTGGGTGGTCAGGAAGTTCGATCCGGTCTCCACCGCTGCGACTCCGTCTGTTCTTTGATCCTCGCTGGCGGTTGAGACCTCTTGTCCTGTTCTGAGGCGTGAGGTCATTCCACATATGTAATCACTAAACATTCTAATATGTCTATACATATGTAGGTATGGATTATATGATTAATATAAGCCACAGCCCCCCCAAACGACTAAGAAAAGGACAATCAAATTAAGTTTACAGTTTACGATAATCTCTATGACATATTATACTGTTAAACATCTTGACAGGGAAAACAAGGAAAAATCTTTCCAGCAGTCATGATCCTGTAGAAAATTCGGTGGTAACAACAACAGTATAGTAATATCACAAATCAGCCTTAAAACTGTCACGGCACCATCTGATAACATAGTTAACAACTCTTTGTCAATTTGCATCAGTCCCTGTGCCGTCTGGGTTTTAATCTTCTCCCGAATCTGCTGTAGGTCCGCTTTGGCGTCCTGGTGGGACCCTCCTGTAAGGAATCTGCAGCTTGGGGAGGAGAGTGGTTATTTGTTCCCTGCAGGGGGGCTGAGTTTTTTTTTCTTGGAGGGTCTACCCCGCCGAGGTGCTCTCGCCACCCGTGCAGGTTCGTCACTCAACAAGAAGGCAGGTTTAAGTCTGTCAATGCTGACTGTTTCTTTTCTGTCCCCTAAATCAAGCATAAAATGCTTATCACCAGGTTCCAGCACTCTGAATGGTCCGTCGTATGGTGGACGGAGGGTTGATTTTAAAGCTTCGTGTCTAACAAAAACGAACTCGGGGTTTTTTAAAGCTTGGGGGACAACAACCCGTGGAAAAGAGTGATGTGCCGGTCCGGGGAGTGTGTCCGGTCCGGTGCTGCTTAAGGGCCTCAGGGCTGGAAGATGCCCAGGCTCTGGATGCTCTGGTAAAAACTCACCCGGGAGCCTGAGAGGTTGTGCAAAAACTAATTCTGCTGGGGAGGCGTCTAGATCCTCCTTAGGCGCAGAACGCAACCCCAATAAAACCCAGGGAAGTTTATTCACCCAATCTGTATCTGTTAGTGAGGCCCTGAGGGCGGCCTTTAAAGATCTGTGAAAACGCTCGCATAACCCATTAGCCTGAGGGTGATATGCGGTGGTGCGGTGAATTGTCGCTCCTAAGCTGCTGGCCATGGCTGACCACAGCTCTGAGACAAATTGAGGCCCCCTATCGGACGTGATGTCCGATGGGACGCCGAAACGTGCTACCCAGTTTGTTAAAAAAACGCGAGCAACTTCCGCAGCTGTGGTTGACGCCAAAGGGACCGCCTCCGGCCAGCGCGTAGTACGGTCTATCATTGTTAACAGGTGTGTGAACCCTTGAGACGAAGGTAGTGGTCCCACGAGGTCGACATGAACGTGGTCAAACCTTCTGGCTGGGATTCGAAAAGGCTCTAGAGGAGCTTTTGTGTGTTTGTGTATTTTGGCGCGCTGACAAGACATGCAAGTTTTTGCCCATTCTTTTACATTTTTGCACAGGCCCGGCCAAACAAACTTTTCCGCGACCATTTTAACCGAGGTGCGCACCCCTGGGTGTGCGAGGGAGTGAACCGAGTCGAAAATGCGGCGGCGCCATGCAGCTGAGACTACCGGGCGAGGTCGGCCGGTTGACACGTCGCAGATTAGAGGGGGTACACCGTCACGTAAACCCCTTTCCTCCAGTCTTAACCCTGTTGGTCCAGACAGGAGCGCGCGCACGTCCGCGTCACTGCTTTGTTCCTCTGCCATGGCTGCGTAATCTATCCCTACGTGAATTGGGGCCGCGTACGCGTCTGCGTTGGCGAAGAGTTCTGCGGCTGAGGTAGTATAATCTGTCTCCTCGTGCTCTGGCGATGTCACAGTGCGAGAGAGGCAGTCTGCTCCCACGTTAAGTTTGCCTGCCACATGTCGAATGTCTGTGGTGAACTCTGAAATTGCAGCTAGCTGTCTTTGTTGCCTGCCTGACCATGGCTCTGAAATTTTAGCCATCGCAAAAGTGAGCGGTTTGTGGTCTACAAAAGCCGTGAAACGCCGCCCTTCTAACCAGAACTGGAAGTGGCGGATGGATAAATGAAGCGCTAGCAGCTCCCTGTCAAAAGTGCTGTATTTGCGCTCGGTTTGGTTTAAAGATTTGCTAAAAAATGCTAAAGGTTGCCAGTTTCCGCCAACATGTTGTTCCACGACTGCCCCTATGGCCAGGTCTGAAGCGTCTGTGGTTAACGCTATGCGGGCCGAGGAATCGGGGTGAACCAACAATGTGGCATTCGCTAGAGCACTTTTTACTTCCGCGAAGGCGCGTTTGGGCTCCGGGGTCCATTCGACCGCGTTGGAAGGCTTTTGTTTTCTGAGCGCGGCGTACAGGGGCTGCGTGATTTGAGCTGCGCAGGGGAGGAAACGGTTGTAAAAATTCACCATTCCCAAAAATTCTTGCAGCGATCTGACCGTTTGTGGTCGTGGAAAATTTTTTATCGGGCGGACTTTGTCTGGCAATGGGACTGCCCCCTCTGGTGAAACTCTGTGTCCCAAAAAATCAATTTGTGACACGCCGAATCGGCATTTGGCTGGGTTGATTATTAACCCGTGCTCTTCTAGTCTCTGAAAAACTGTAGTGAGGTGTTGTTCGTGTTCTTCCTCTGACGGGCTGGCTACCAGCATATCGTCGAGGTAGACGAACACGAAGGGGAGGTCGCGTAATACCGCGTCCATCATACGCTGCAAAGTTTGAGCAGCGCCTTTGAGGCTGAATGGCATTCGCAAAAATTCAAAAAGACCAAAAGGGGTTATTACAGCCGTTTTAGGAATGTCTTCCGCTCGAATGGGGACTTGGTGATAGCCGCGGACCAGGTCTATTTTAGAAAAAATGCGCGCACCCGCCAGATGTAGTGAAAAATCTTGGATGTGAGGGATTGGGTAGCGGTCATGCGCTGTCGCATTGTTTAATCTGCGGTAATCGCCGCAAGGTCTCCAAGAACCATCGGTTTTCGGGACCATGTGCAGTGGTGATGTCCAAGGGCTTTTCGAGTGCCTAATAATGCCTAATTTTTCCAGGCTGGCAAACTCGTCCCGTGCTATGGCGAGCTTGGTCGCGTCTAAGCGCCGAGCTTTGGCAAACACGGGTGGGCCTGTTGTGGGAATGAAGTGTTCAACCCTGTGTTTCGCTACTGTTGCTGAAAATTTTGGAACTGTGAGTGCTGGAAATTGGGTGAGGAGTTGGTCAAACTTACCTCCTGCTGTAGTGACGCTGGCTTGCACGGGTGGTGGAGAAACTCGAGCTGAGCAGGGGATAGAAGCAAATGATAGTGCATTAACCAAGCGTCTATTTGCAAGATCGACTAATAACCCATGTGCACACAAAAAGTCGGCGCCCAACAAGTTAAAACTCACCACAGCTATAATAAATGTCCATCTATAGTTGCGGCCGTGGATGAGAAGAGGCAGGTCCACCGAAAGTGTCGATGATCGAGCCGTTGGCTGCCATCGCTCCGTTTCCCCGGGGTCCCATGGCCCGGTCTGCGGGGGAAGGGGTGATGAAGCTCACCTGAGCTCCGGTGTCGATGAGGAACCGTCTCCCGGTGCGTGCGTCCGTCACATAAAGCAGCTTATTCGTCTCGCCGAGAGCCGTAGCTGCTAACCGTTTCTTGAATTTGCAGGGGGGCACGCATTTGTGTGCCCTCTCGGCGAAACGTTGATGAAAATAGCAGAGGTCGTTCCGCTTGCTGCGTCTTGGTCGCGTCGCTGCCGTAGTGGGCGGGCTCTGCTCCGCTGTCTGCGGTTCTCCGCTGCTCTGGGCCTCCGCGCTGAAATCTGCAGATGCTGCTGTGGCCATCTGATCGCCGCAGGCGTTGATGAGCCGCTGCGCTTCTCGGGCCAGCGCGCGGAAGTCCTGCTGGGTGCTGCACCGCATGTTGGTCAGTGTCCCTCTCATGTGTGGCGGCAGAGTGCTGAGGAAGATATGCTGGAAAAGGAAGTTGTCGTTGTCCGCTTCCTTAAGCTGCAGCATGTCCTCCATGAGGGCCTTTGGTCTGCATCCTCTGTGGCCGTAGATCGCCAGAATCTTCTCTGCTCTCTCCTCGGCTGATGGGACGAAGTTTTCAGTGATGGTCGCCTTTAGTTCCCTGTATTTGTCGTGGGCGGGCGGTTGTTGAATTACGCTCCGCGCGCATCTATGCGTGGCGGCGTGGAGTTTGGCAACGATGTGGTAAAACTTCGTCTCGTCCGCCGTTATGCCCGCCAGTGCAAACTGAGCCTCAGCTTGCTGGAACCACGAGCTCGGGTCGTTTTGCCAGAATTCTGGCAGCTTGACGGTGACGGCGCCTGTGTGGGCCGTCCCTGATGTGTCCGCCGGGTGAGAACGCCTTTCTTCTGTCCTCACGGCGGAGCTGAGGACGGTGCTCGATTGAGCCCTCTCTGTGGATTCTGCCGTGGGGGAACGTCTTCCATCCGTTCCCCTGTCTGCATGGGCGCTGGCGCTTGCCTGGGTCGCCTCCGATGAGTTCATCGCGGGAGAACGTCTCTGTTCCATCCTCACGTCTGGTCACCAGTGTAGGGAGCTTGAAATGAAGAAGCGATGTGATTTTATAAATCAAAGTTTAATATCAACTTCACCTTCCTAACAAGTCTCATCTCGGTGCAGAAGCAGAATAAGAGGTCGAGCGCAGTCAGACCTTCATACTTATACCCACACCCAACAAAAGACATTGCATATCAAAGCCGACATCCCGCATTAACATAATCCCCCTCCATTGTCCTCCGTCTCCTCCACCTGACCCTGGGTGGTCAGGAAGTTCGATCCGGTCTCCACCGCTGCGACACCGTCTGTTCTTTGATCCTCGCTGGCGGTTGAGACCTCTTGTCCTGTTCTGAGGCATGAGGTCATTCCACATATGTAATCACTAAACATTCTAATATGTCTATACATATGTAGGTATGGAATATATGATTAATATAAGCCACACCCAGCACCATTTTGTCTTGGGAGACCCTACCAGGGACAAGTTGCCCTGACATCATAGCTCCTGGGATCACTAGGGCACACAAACCACAGACCATACACACCTTCATATTATCAAGGAATACAGTTTTTTCTTTTAAATTTGTAAAGCACAGTTTCACAGGCCAGCGTTAATTATGTTAAACATTCAGTAAAAACAAAACAACTCTTATTCCTCCAGTTTATAAAGAGCAGTTTAGAATGCGCTTAAAACTTCTTTTTTTTTAAATTCTGTATCAAATATTACCAGAAAATATTATAAACCACCACATCTTAAATGCACTGAGGGGTGGACAGGGACAAAAATTCAGGCCGGGAATTTGTCTTCATCCTAGGCCCCCCCTGTTGTTCGAAACCAGAAACCACTACAGTTTTGGTAGGTTAATATTTTAAAATAACAGGTATCAAATTAGTTATAAATGTAATTATAAACTTTGGGTGGGATGAAAATTATGAATTTGGATTGTAATAGTCAACTGATCTATTGATTATTAAAACACCTGATTGACTAATCTTAATGTAAATCTGGTGCTGCTTCTCATTTCTTCACCTTTTCAGAGTAAAAACACAAGGTAAGAGGCTTTAGGTAAAAAGTTACAATTCTGCATGAAAAAGGTCACAAATTTGTGACCAAAAATGTTCAATTTTTTGTAAAAAAAATGTACCTTTATGAAAAGATTTTTAATGAGGAAAAAACAAATTTAGGAGAGAACGGTAACAAGCAGATGAAAGTAAAGTTGATAGTGTAGACTACATATAGCCTGTAGTTTTGAAAATCTGCAGATTTTTCTTAAAACATCTGAATAGTCCTGAAAACATTGCCTTATAAATGTAAAAGCAATTTAGCTATGGTTAATACAACCTATTGATTACATTAAAAAACGTAAATCCTAAACTACAGTATAAGCAGCTACAGCAGTATAATATTTAGTCTAGTCTGTTGTTTCACCAGGTCAGGAAGAGGGTTTAAATAAAACAGGGAGGGAGTGGGCTTATTTAAAACTTATAATTTCATCATTTTTATCATATTGAATATATGCTGGCCTTGTCTGTCTTTTCCCAAGACACTTCTGCTGGTAAGACCTCCCGTCTCGCCCTCTTTCTCTCAGTTTACCCACGTTAGAAATCTCCATTGCACAGACAAATCCTGGGGCTGTTAATGGATTTTTTTTCTGTCGTTTGGTTGAGTAAATCACGCTGGAGCAGCCACAATGGAGCGAAAATAAACCTCTGGACATTTCGGACATCAGCAACACTGCTTCAGGGCAAAGTAGAACTTTTCCCCGAAGTGGCGTTGTTGACATGAAGATAAAAATGCAGGCAGATTATCTGCATCGGTGCACAGTTTTGTTTTGTTTTGTTTTGTTTGTTTGTTTTTTTTTAAAGATGGCAGCAGTCTGAAACGGCATTAAAACTAAATTACTTTTTCACAACCAGACAAAGACATTCCAAGCATGGAGCACCACTTCCTGCACCATGCTTTTTTCCCATTTCTATGGTAACACGTAACTTCCGTTGGCAGCATAACGGACCCCAAATATCGCGATATTCACTTTTACACCGGTATCAAAATTTATACCGGTATTGTGGAGGTAAATGATCAGGTGAGATGCGACGAGCTGGAAGGTTGCAGGGTTTTATTTCCTCCAACATCATGAGATGCACTTTGTAGCTCTGTGCGCTACTGTGCTGCCGAGGCATGTATCGTAAGCT
Source organism: Pholidichthys leucotaenia (assembly GCA_020510985.1). Taxonomy (NCBI): domain Eukaryota; kingdom Metazoa; phylum Chordata; class Actinopteri; order Cichliformes; family Pholidichthyidae; genus Pholidichthys; species Pholidichthys leucotaenia. Next base: position 67,040,112 of record CM035849.1, on the reverse strand, counting down.
CTTTTATAGATGTTATACAGACAGAGAGAATGCATGGCACATTAGCATAGTGATATACAGTATATATCAGTCAATACATATCATTAGCGTGACCAACTGGCACCCGGATGTCCTATCTCTCATCCAGGGGATGTATATACAACAGTCCATTGTTCTGATTGCCCCCAGGGGCTCTCTGTCCGTATGTAAATTGTCCTCCGTTTCCTCCAGCCCTGCTGAGCGTGAAATAGTATCAGTCTGTATTGTGCTCGGTCACCACACGGCTCCCCCCAGAATGCTCAGAAGATGCTGTGACACCCCCCCTTCCCAGTCATTTGGGCTCCAGCTCCGGTAGAACTGTCCTGCTGTAGAGGAGTGTCGGAGGGCATGCCAGTACGTGGGGTGGACGGGGAAGGGGTGGAAAAGACAGTGTGCTCCGCTCCGGGTCCCAGCACGTTGAACGGCCATGGATCGTGGGTGCACGGGGCTGGTGCGCGTTGTGCATAATGGAGCCAACCGACGATTGGCCGGCTTTAGGGAGTGAGGTACGGGAAGAGCGCTGTGGAGGAGGAGGGAGAGGGGGTGGGAGTAAGTGAGTGCCGGCCTGGGACGTCAAAGGTGTCTGGGCCGTGCAAAAATTGCGTGTGGATCCGTGATGGTGAGGGACTTTCCCAGTCAACCTGGCGGTGATCCCCAGCAGCTGTGAAAAGATTAAGTCTCTGGCTCCTCTCGCGGCTCGGTCCAGCGAGGATGTGGGGACGGTGAACGGCCAAATTCCCCGAGGAAGCGTAGTGGCTGTGAAACAACTGCAGCTGTGTAAGGGACTTGATGGTTTGGCTTTAGGTGCAGACGCAGCCCTAAAGCCATCGGGGACAGCAATCGGCTAAACTCTTGTTGTGCACCGTGGCTGAGAAACCCATATAAAGTCCTGCATGCGGGCTGCATGTCTGCTTCAGGTGCATGAGCAGCCCTGAAGGTTCCAAGGATGGCGATCGGCCATGTTTCTCGGGCATGTGCAGCGGCGGAGGACGCTGCATCAGTCTGTGGAGCCGGTTTGTCCCTGTGCGTGGTGCGCGCTTGGTGCAGTGACCACATAGCTGGAAGTTACGCTGTCTTCATAATCCTGCGGTGTGCGTGCGGGGCTTCTGTGCGTGGGAGGTCCGCTGTCCGGAGTGAGTAAGGGTCGGGGAGCTTGGTGGAAATCAACGCAGATGGCGCCGATGACTTTCCCCATTCAGGCTGCTTCCTTCGGTTTGCTCATGTCGCCGTTCATGGTGCGTGTCGGTCCCAGCGCTGCCCGCTCCGGTGTGGCTGAAGAGGATGCTGGCGTCACCATGACACGTCTAGGGTCACCAGTGTGGAGGTAAAAGATCAGGTGAGATGTGACGAGCTGGAAGGTTGCAGGGTTTTATGTCCTCCAACATCATGAGATGCACTTTGTAGCTCTGTGCGCTACTGTGCTGCCGAGGCATGTATCGTAAGCTCTTTTATAGATGTTATACAGACAGAGAGAATGCATGGCACATTAGCATAGTGATATACACTCACCGGCCACTTTATTAGGTACACCTGTCCAACTGCTCGTTAACACTTAATTTCTAATCAGCCAATCACATGGCGGCAACTCAGTGCATTTAGGCATGTAGACATGGTCAAGACAATCTCCTGCAGTTCAAACCGAGCATCAGTATGGGGAAGAAAGGTGATTTGAGTGACTTTGAACGTGGCATGGTTGTTGGTGCCAGAAGGGCTGGTCTGAGTATTTCAGAAACTGCTGATCTACTGGGATTTTCACGCACAACCATCTCTAGGGTTTACAGAGAACGGTCCGAAAAAGAAAAAATATCCAGTGAGCGGCAGTTCTGTGGGCGGAAATGCCTTGTTGATGCCAGAGGTCAGAGGAGAATGGCCAGACTGGTTCGAGCTGATAGAAAGGCAACAGTGACTCAAATAACCACCCGTTACAACCAAGGTAGGCAGAAGAGCATCTCTGAACGCACAGTACGTCGAACTTTGAGGCAGATGGGCTACAGCAGCAGAAGACCACGCCGGGTGCCACTCCTTTCAGCTAAGAACAGGAAACTGAGGCTACAATTTGCACAAGCTCATCGAAACTGGACAATAGAAGATTGGAAAAACGTTGCCTGGTCTGATGAGTCTCGATTTCTGCTGCGACATTCGGATGGTAGGGTCAGAATTTGGCGTCAACAACATGAAAGCATGGATCCATCCTGCCTTGTATCAATGGTTCAGGCTGGTGGTGGTGGTGTAATGGTGTGGGGAATATTTTCTTGGCACTCTTTGGGCCCCTTGGTACCAATTGAGCATCGTTGCAACGCTACAGCCTACCTGAGTATTGTTGCTGACCATGTCCATCCCTTTATGACCACAATGTACCCAACTTCTGATGGCTACTTTCAGCAGGATAATGCGCCATGTCATAAAGCTGGAATCATCTCAGACTGGTTTCTTGAACATGACAATGAGTTCACTGTACTCAAATGGCCTCCACAGTCACCAGATCTCAATCCAATAGAGCATCTTTGGGATGTGGTGGAACGGGAGATTCGCATCATGGATGTGCAGCCGACAAATCTGCGCCAACTGTGTGATGCCATCATGTCAATATGGACCAAACTCTCTGAGGAATGCTTCCAGCACCTTGTTGAATCTATGCCACGAAGAATTGAGGCAGTTCTGAAGGCAAAAGGGGGTCCAACCCGTTACTAGCATGGTGTACCTAATAAAGTGGCCGGTGAGTGTACATATCAGTCAATACATATCATTAGCGTGACCAACTGGTGCCCGGATGTCCTCTCTCTCATCCAGGGGATGTATACACAACAGTCCATTGTTCTGACTGCCCCCAGGGGCTCTCTGTCCGTATGTAAATTGTCCTCCGTTTCCTCCAGCCTTGCTGAGCGTGAAATAGTATCAGTCTGCATTGTGCTCGGTCACCACAGTATTATTGTGAATGATACGATATGGCACGCCCCTATTTATAAGGCCATTTGCTTTTTCTTTTTGTTTTCATCTTACTAAAATAATAATAATGGATTGGATTTATGGCCCTTTACATGTCAAGTGACATCTCACGGTGGCGCAGTGGTTTAGCACTGTGGCAGCACAGTTTTACCCTTGGCCGGGGGATCGCGGGGATCATGAGGTCGTGGGTTCGATCCCAGCCCCCGACCAACAGTGAGCTGTGTGGAGTTTGCATGTTCTCCCCGTGTTGCGCGGGTTTACTCCGGGATTTCTCCGGTTTCCTCCCGCACACCAAAAACATGTAGGTTTAGGGCGCTCGCGCACGCAGCGACCAGCAGCCGGTGGCTTGTCACCAGACTGCAAACCAAGTCTACCTACGGGTACAAATAAGTAACAAAAAAAAAAAAAAAAAAAAAAAAAAAATCTCAAGGCATTTTCAGTGAGTCCATTATTCATTCACTCCAGAGAAACATCGGTAAGCTACTACTGTAGCCACAGCTGCCCTGGGGCAGACTGACGTTCTTTCTGTCAGTCTGCCCCCATTATTCAGAAAAGTGTGAGGAGTTTCTGTTTTCTGCCAAGACCAATTATAAGCAGCTTCGTGGAGCCATTTTGCGCCCCTACATTGGCACCACTTCTGAGTTTTATAAGGTTTTGCCCCACAGCAAAAGCCACAGCATGATCAGTCCTCCACTCTTCCAACGACTTGTTCCTCGGGCAGCGTAGCAGCCTCCTTCATCTCCCCTTCTCTGCATCTTCTCCATCATATTTTTTTTTTTTTTTTTTGCCCTCCACTTATGCTCCATTCTCTCACATCTCTCCGTCTGCCTCTTTTTTCCTCCAACATCTTCTGAGCTGTTTGGAGAAGCGAACATGTCACAGGACGCTGCACTTGGCGCCTGTCGGGAGGACTGCTAATGTTACCCTCTGATGTGTGCCACAGTGACCGGAGATGGCTTCCAACCTAGAGGGAGGCTAAAGGAGTAGTGAGGAGAGAGAGGGGCGAGAAGACCTCTGGGTTTTTGTTGTTTTTTTTTTTTAATTAGGGGAGGGAGGGTAACGTGAGGACTAGCGCGGCAGAAGGGAGGGATGGAGGGATGTGACGTGAGCGAGCGGGAGTATGGAAAGTGATCATTGCAGGCAGGGCAGTGTTGGAAGATTCTGCCCAGCACCCCCACCCCCCACCCACCCCCACCAACGCCACCACCCTCCCCTCTCTCTTCTCTCCCACATCCACACAGGGCGATGCTGCTCCGAGCAGGCAGAGAAGAACAAGACCGAAACGCTGCACACATTCACCCACCAACACTCGGCTGACAGAGCAGCAGCTGCTGCTGCTTCGCCTCCTCTCTGGCACCCACAGACGCACACGCGCTCCATCTAATTACGAACACCCACCTCACCTCGCAGCTGAGAGAAGATCCAGAGGATTAAAAAAAAAAAAAAAAAAAACAAACAAACACGCACGCACGCACACACACACACACACACACACACACACACACACACACACACACACACACACAGAGCGGGAATGTGAGTGAGGAGGTTCATCTGGGAACATCTGCCCGAAGGACTCCTCCCTCTGTCCGCCTGGGTGGGATCAACTCCAGCTCCGCAGCAGGTGAGAGGCATGTTGGATTCTCATCCCCGTTCGTGGCGTGTGTGTGTGTGTGTGTGTGTGTGTGTGTGTGTGTGTGTGTGTGTGTGCGCGCGTGTTTGTGGTGTCGCAGTGGCCGCTACCTGCTGATTCTGTGTTTGTGTTTGCACCTTCTTTGCGTGTGTAATTCCCTCCGCTTGCACGGCTGGAGGATGAATAAAGCCGACGTGACAGTTCCTGCCGGAGCTGCATTACTGTGTTGCCGTTGTGTTTTGAGGAGTGTTTCTGTGAGGATGCGCTGCAGTCAGGAGACGGAATACGCCGCACGCATCATACTGGAGTTAAACTCAGCGGTGGGGATGTGAGATAAATAAGATTTCCCGTCAGTTGTTTTTTTTTTTTCCTCTCCGTGTGAAAAATTAAGAAAGGCGGCACGGAGTGATTCTAGTTTAAGCTCCAGAGGAAGATCAAAGTTTATGCGAGGGTGGCTCATTCCCACGCACCCAGCTTGACAACAGCAGCAGGAGCAGCAGCACCGGTGGTGTTGACTGTTGCTTTTCCATTCCCCCTGGTAGTGTGTATAATAATAATGATGCCCTCTCAATAATTTATAAAGGTTTTGTTTATGCAATCACCTCTTTGCTGTGTGCAGGGGAAAAAAACACGCACGCACACTCACCACTATATCCAACACACATCCTTTCTCTGCAAGAATAGGCATCCACTTGTTGATCCAGATTTCCAGTTTCCACTTATTATTATTATTATCATCCATCCATTCTATCACTTAATCCTTTTTGGGTCGCAGACGGGCTGGAGCCAATCCTAACATCTTTGGCCGAGAGGCAGGGTACACCCTGGACAGATCGCCAGTCCATTGCAGGGCCAACACTGAGAGAAAGACAACCACTCACGCTCATATTCATATGTAAGGACAATTTAGAAACCGCAGTCGATGCCAGTTAACCTAACCTGCATGTTTTTGGCCTGTGGGAGGAAACCGGCGTAAACCCACACAGACACGGGGAGAACATGCAAATTCCACATAGAAGGGTCATTCATTCATTCATTCATACATTCAAGGGTCACCGATGGTCAGGGGGTGGGATTGAACCCACGATGGTCGAGGTGGAGTCGATCCCATGATATTCTGTCATGAAATCCTCCCCCTTCGTGGTGCACAAACAGAGAGATTGGACCCAAACGCTGGAGCTGTAGTCTGCAGTGATTTATTCAAGGCGAAAACAAAAACTAAACGTGACATAAACTTGGCAAAGCATGACATGAAGGCAGTAGATCGTTGCGCTGAGGGCACTGATTGCCCACGTGTGTATATAGTACAGCAAATTAACAACACCCGTGGACAATCAGTAATCAAAAACCTTAACACAGCTGTGCACACCGAACAGACCAAAAAATAACAGAAGGCGCTGTCAACATAAAAACCAGCCGAAAATCAAGACAGGAGTAAACATAGACAGATGTACTTTATTGATCCCAAACTGGGAAATTACATGTTTAATTACATTAAATATGACAACATAACCATGAGAATCAAAGCCAAACATAACAGTGACCATGATAATAGAACCCAAACAAAACCAAAAACATGATAATATTAATAATGAATAGATGAATGAATGAATGAATTTATTTTATTCAGTGATAATAATAATAATAAACACATACAATACACACAGAACACACAAAAGAACAACCGAAAGGGTGTAGGCTGAAGCTAGTGCTTACGTGTATAGTGCCTACCCCGTTACAATTATAAAATCAATAACATAAAAATTTAAGTCTTACCCAAAATCAACAAAGAAAATCAAATAGAACAAGTAGACAAAAAACCCTTTACGTTATTACAAATTTATCTCCCAGCATTTACAGTGAGATACTGGGAGATTTTCTCATCTTTGTACAATTTTTTGAATTGCTTCAGAGTTGAACATGTTTTAATATTTTCAGAGCAATAGTTCCACAGTTTAACTCCAGTGACAGACATGCAATGATACTTTGTATTTGTTCTAACCTTTGGCTTATTAAAAACAGAGTTACCTCTTAGTTCATATTTGCTTTTCCTTTTTTTAAACAGTCTCTGAATATTTACAGGTAATTGGTTATTATTTGCTTTGTACGTGATTTGAATGACTATAATATAGTAATAATATAATCTACCAGATCTCTAAATTTAAGAGTATGTAACTGAATGAATATTGGATTTGTTGGTTCACAGTAAGATTTCTTTGATACAATGCGTACGGCCTTTTTCTGTAGTAAAAAGATTAAGTTTGTGTTTGTTTTATACGTGCTCCCCCAGATCTCCACACAGTTATGTCATAAAAGGAACTATCAGTGAATTATATAAAATGCAAAGAGCTTTCTGTCACAGGAGATCCTTAACTTTATACAGTACGGCAATGGATTTAGACATTTTAGTTTTGACATAATTTATGTGTGATTTCCAGTTTAGTTTGTTATCAACAATGACCCCTAGGAACTTGGTTTCAAAAACTGTGTCAATTTCAACATTGTTTATTTTAATTTTTCTGTGGTTATATAATTTGCGGTTTCCAAATATTATACATTTTGTTTTTCCAAGGTGACTAGATAATTTATTGGCAGTGAAGCATTGATTGATTTGTTTAAGTTCATTTTCTACTGAATCCAGAAGCTGCTTAAGATTTTCTCCACTACAAAAAAAAGTTGTGTCATCTGCAAATAAAATACACTTGAGCAATTTAGACACAGAACATAAATCATTAATATACAAAATAAACAGCAATGGACCAAGCACAGAACCCTGTGGTACCCCACACATCAAATAATAAAGAAGGTTTAATAAAGGTTTAATAAAGAAATTATAGCCATAAACTTAAAGTGAGGACTTGTCCTGATTCATGTCCTGATAAAAAGCAGACATAAATAAACCAAACATAACCGTAACCATGATAATAATAATACTAGTAAACAGGACTATGAAGAACTAAACTAAGACTAGGCAGAACTAAGAAGATAATCATAGCAAACAGAAATGAATAGCAAATTCAAAGGAACATACTGTAAATAGGGACATGATCGTGAAAATAAAAACAATAACCAAACTGAGCTGAGGTGGGGAGAACACAGAGAATAACAAAAATAAACTTAAAAGCGTGAGCGTGGTCCCCAGACCATGCCCAGAACCTGACACATTCTTGCTGTGCTAAAACAGTGCTAACCACTGCATCACCGTGCTGCCCTATTATTATTATTATTATTATTATTATTATTATTATTATTATTATTTCCTTTATTTAACCAGGAAGGTCACATTGAGATGTGAAATCTCTTCTTCCAGGGAGTCCTGGTCAAGACAGGGACCTAAAGCATATAAAAACTATACAGTTGCATAAGACCAAAAAAGTATATCTGGTACAATATAAAATGTTACAGGGGGATTAAGAACAAGGAAAAACCATACCAGCTAAATCCAAAATAAGTCATTTCCAGTTGAAATACTAGATAAAACAGCACCAGTTTCCTTCAATGTGGTTATCAGAAGACCTTTGAAAATATATATAGATGGGAGTATCTTCATTTTGGGCCCCATTCCAAACAAAAGGAGCATCAAAACATAAAGCAGCTCCAGGTACACGTCTTGAACATTTAAAGAGCACTCCCCAGATAAAAAAAAACATCAGTTAATTAATATGTTGATAAGTTATTCAATAAGAATATTTAAAAACTATGGTTTTCTATGCCTTAAAGCAACTTTTAAAGGCTTTTTTACAGCAGAGTGTCCGCCCATCCTCGGAAACACCTGTGATGTCACCTGAGGCAACTATAGACCACCTGGTCCCGGTCAGTAATGGGAAGTATGCAGTAGTTTAGCCTCTGAAGAATAGACAAATATGAGGGATCACAGACGGTAATTACGAAACTGTTAGACATCATAGACATCAGGAGCAGAGGAGGATTTGGAAAATGGCCACCAGCCAGAAATTAATCTTTAGTGTGAGGGAAACCAGTGGAGAACCACACAGCTGTTCTTATGAGTTGTTTAGCTTAGGATTATTGTTGGCTTTTGATTAATTTTTTGTTAATTAAGCTTTCTCCGGTTTCCTCCCACATGCCAAAAACATGCAAGTTAGGTTAATTGGCATCAAACTGGGGATTCTAAGTTGTCCTTGGGTATGACTATGAGAGTGAATGGTTGTCTGTCTCTCTGTGTTGGCCCTGTGATGGACTGGCGATCTGCCCAGGGTGTACTCTGCCTCCCACCCAAAGATCCTGGGATAGGCTGCAGTCCCCCCGCTACCCGAAAAGGATTAAGCGGAAGAAGATGGATGGATGGATGGAAGCTGTCATCTACGTATGTGGCATGAGTCATTTACTCCATTATTAGAGAGTCTGGTGAATGTCATAGGTTAGTTTTATGCTAACATTAAATGTGGTGTTTTTAAGTTCTGTAAAATTCCTGATAACATTTAGACTAACCTTATCTATTTAGTTAAAAAATTATTTAGGTCAGAAATAGTATATTTATTGTATTTATTTAAGTGTTTTTCTGCTTCTACATTAAGTAATTGTTATCCTCACACTAAACATGTGCATGAAATGTAAAGCTATTTAGGATAAACAATGCAAATCACTATAACATTGTAGTGGTGGGAAGTGAAAGTGGAAGTACTGAATTACTGCACTTAAGTTCATTTTTTTCAGGTATTGGACAATATATCAGGTATTTGTGGACTTACTCATATTTTTAACAACTTTTTTCACATTTTCTAAAAAACAAGCAACAACAAACTTTAAATCTATGAACTTTTTCTGTGGAAAATGTTCCAAGTTGCCGACTTCAAAAATGATAATGAGTTTATATTCTTTTGACAACGTACCATATGACATTCTATCAGCTCTGGGCAAGATCATTTCTGGGGAAAGTACTTTTAACTTTTACACTTTACAGTCTGTCTCTTGTTACCCCTACATGAATAAAAACTTGAATCAGTACTTTAACCAGAATAGATGACATACAATTATAGAAGGGTATACTGTACTTTTAACAACTCTGTAAATGTGCCTATAAAATATATAAATAATACTTCAAAACAGAGTATACTGAAGACTGATCATCAGCTGAATGTTTTATTCATTAATTATTTTGAACTACTTCACATGTTATATTTTGTAAATGATATGGCAGACATTAAACAGGTTATTGCTCCCCACTGTTAAAGTACTCTGTTAAAGCTGCCCTAATGTCATTCTACACTGGCATGGTCAGGTAGTAGTTGAACTGGAGGCTGACTATGATCATGTGAGTCTGGGAGTCCAAAGTTGTCACCATGTTCTTCACAAATCAAGTATACAGCAGGTGAGCACCATTTTCTTGCTCATCTCCAGTTTGCAGTCATTCTGTTATGACTCGCTGCTCATCAGCGGCGCCAGCCACGCGCCCACCTGCTCCTCGTCAGCGGCGAGGTATTTAATCCACTCTGCCCTGGGCTTCGGCCTGAAGCCGTCTCTCTACTTCGGCCCCTTTGCTACTACGGATCTCATACCTACTAGCGAAGATATCCTGGGTAAGCTCCCCTTACCTCTGTCCTCTAGCTTTCCCCTGTGCACAGGTGGACATCCCCGGCGGCGGACTTCATCACCTCGCCGTTGGCTCTACGCTGCTGCCACAGGTACCGCAGGTCGCTGTCTCCCGGGCTCCGCCCTTGTCGACGCCAGCCACCTGTCACAACCAAGTAAGCCAGCTATCATCATCATTTCCCTGTATTGGTGTGGTGCCCGTTACCCTTCTCCCTCTGCTCTCTCCCACAGGGTTGTCCGGCTGTACGGCCTCCTGCCCCCGTGCCTGACGCAGACGCCACCACCAATACATTCTTATTCCACAGACACGCAGCCATACACTTCCCTGTTGCTAATAAAGCTGTTAAATCTATCCTGAGCCTGCGTGTGTGTCTCCTGGGCCGTGCGTTATGTCAGTACGGCTTCAGCAGAGCGGCTCAGCAGACAGCGGGCTCGCACGCCGTCTTTCCACCCTCGAGGCTCGGGTGGATTCAATAGCCTATCAGCAACAGGTGATATTAAATCAATTAATTAACATCACTAACCGATTAGACTGCTTGGACCCCCAGCAGCCGTTCCCCTCGGCTCGTCCGGGTGGCGTGGCTCCTGCGGCTCCGGTGGCCGTCCAGCCTGCTCCGGGTGCGCCAACACGGCTCACACCAATCCCCACTCCTGCTCGCTTCAGCGGTAAGCTGGGTGGAGCTCGGGGTTTCATTATGCAGTGTGAGTCCGTGTTTCTTCGCGTTCCCGGAGATTTTCCCTCAGACCATAGCAGAATTGGCTATATAGGAAATCTCCTTGAGGGTCGTGCGCTTACCTGGGCTTATGCCATTATGGTGAAGCCCAGCTACGCTACCCTCACCTATGGCCAGTTCGTGCGACAGTTTCTGGAAGTGTTCGATCATTCACATTTGGACAGTGTCCAGGTCGACCGTCTTCTCGGACTCCAACAGGGGAGCCGATCGTCGGCCGAATACGCGATCGACTTCCGGGTTACCGCAGAGGAAGTTGGCTGGGAAGAGCGCGCGCTCTGCGGCATCTTCCTCCGCAGTCCAAACTCCGGTCTGAGGGATGAGCTGGCTGGACGGGATACCCCGGAGATGCTGGCGGAGCTGATTTCTCTCACCATCAGCTTGGATAACAGGCTGCGCGAGCGCACCTCCGAACGGAAGCAGTCTTCTCGCTCGCGGGGTGCCTCTGCATGTCTGCCCCAAGCTCGCCACCTGGCGTTACCGCCGCCGGAGGTCTCCGAGGAGTCGGAACCAATGGTGACGGGCCGGATAAAGCTCCCCCTGGCGGAGAAACAGCGCCGTCGTGACCTGGGCCTCTGCATGTATTGCGGAGGTAGCCAGCACACGGTGGAGAATTGTCCGGAAAAGCCAAACGAGGTGGTCCGCGAGTCCCTGTAGGGGGCCTCGCGGACGCTAATCGGTTGAATCCCCTCACACATTTGACGCTGCCCATCCGCTTCTGTCACAACCTCACTGGGCATCTCACACATGCACTGGTGGATTCAGGCACGGAGGGTAGCTTTATTTCACAAAGCCTGGCAACCCGACTGGGCATCCACTGTCACCCCCTCGATACTCCTCTCACCCTGGTTAATCTCTCCCGAGTTTCCCTGTGAAAGGTAACTCACCAAACATCCCCTGTCCCGGTGATCATCTCTGGAAATCATCGGGAGGATATCTCCTTTTACGTCCTGCCCACCTCAGTAACACCTGTCATCCTCGGTTATCCCTGGCTCCGCCTCCACAACCCCGCCTTGGACTGGAAGACTGGGAAGGTTTCAGCGTGGAGCACTTTCTGCATGGGTACCTGCCTCCAATCCGCGGCCTGCGCCCCGTCCTCGCCTCCCACAGCTCAGGACACCGTGCCCCCGGATCTCACCCTAGTGCCCTCAGAGTTCCACGACCTGGGTGCCGTTTTCAGTAAATCCAAGGCGATGTCTCTACCTCCTCACCGGCCCTACAACTGCGCCATTAACATCCGCCAGGGGGCGCCCTTACCCTCAGGACGCCTCTACAGTCTGTCAGCGCCGGAGAAGGAGGCAATGAACAGCTACTTGAAGGAGTCGCTCAGTGCTGGGATCATCCGACCGTCCTCCTCTCCAGTAGGTGCAGGGTTCTTCTTCGTTGGAAAGAAGGACGGATCTCTTCATCCTTGTATCGACTATCGGGCTCTCAACGATATCACGGAGAAGGACCGGTACACCCTGCCCCTTATGGACACTGCCTTCCACTCCCTCCAGGGGGCGACCTGGTTTACTAAGCTGGATCTCCGCAGCGCTTACCACCTCGTCCGGATCCGGGAGGGAGATGAGTGGAAAACCGCCTTCCGAACCCCAAACGGGCATTTTGAATATCTCGTGATGCCGTTTGGGTTGACCAACGCTCCAGCCGTCTTTCAGCGCCTCATCAATGACGTCCTCCGGGACTTCATCGGCCTGTTCGTATTTGTCTACCTGGACGACATTCTCATCTTCTCCAGGTCCAGGGATGAACACCAGGTCCACGTGAGGCGGGTCCTGCAGAGACTGCTGGAGAACCGTCTGTACGTCAAGGCGGAAAAATGTGAATTCTACGCCAAAACAACTTCCTTCCTGGGGTTCGTCATTTCCCATGACCAGGTGCTTCCGGACCCAGCGAAGATCAAAGCAGTGGTGGATTGGCCCACACCAACCTCTCGAAAGCAAGTTCAGCAGTTCATCGGGTTTGCCAATTTCTACCGCCGCTTTGTCCCGAACTTTGGAGCCATCGTCGGACCCCTGACCCGCCTCACCTCTCCTAAGACCCCGTTCCGGTGGACTGAAGAGGCCGCTTCGGCCTTCCAGGCGCTGAAGACGGAGTTCTCCTCCTCCCGGGTCCTCAGCCAGGTCGATCCCGCGCTGCAGTGCATTGTGGAGGTGGACGCTTCGGACACGGGGGTGGGGGCGGTGTTGTCCCAGCGGTCCCCAGCCAATGGAGTCAAGCGACCCTGTGCCTTCTTCTCTCGGCGCCTGTCCCCGGCGGAACGAAATTACGACGTGGGGGACAGAGAGCTTCTTGCCATCAAGCTTGCCCTTCAAGAATGGCGTCACTGGCTGGAGGGGGCAGCCTTGCCTTTTGTGGTCCTCACTGACCACAAGAACCTGGAGTACCTGAGATCTGCCAAGCGTCTGAACGCCCGCCAGGCGCGTTGGTCCCTGTTCTTTGCAAGGTTTAAGTTCAGCATCACATATAGGCCTGGCTCCAAGAACGGCCTACCCGACGCCCTCTCCAGGCAATTTGCCCCGGAGGCCGCAGATGACGTTGCTCATACCATCTTGCCCAGGTCGTGCGTCGTGGGGGCTGTTACATGGGACATAGAAGACAAGATCCGGAGGGCGCAGGAATCGGAACTGGACCCTGGCGGCGGACCGGAGGGGAGGCTCTTCGTGCCATCTGCCGTCCGGGGGAACGTTATACACTGGCTCCATACCTCCAAGCTCACCTGCCATCCTGGGGCTTCGCGGATGATCGACCTTCTCCAGCGGTCCTTTTGGTGGCCAGGTCTGCGGAAGGATGCTGCCCGTTACGCCCGGGCCTGCCCCGTCTGTGCTGCCAACAAGTCAGGTAACGCCCCCCCTGCGGGTCTGCTCCAGCCCCTGCCCGTCCCTGGTAGGCCCTGGTCGCACATCGCTCTGGACTTCGTCACCGGGCTCCCTGTCTCCAACAACTTTGACAAAGTTCTGACCATCGTTGACCGTTTTTCCAAGGCCGCCCACTTCGTGCCCCTACGTGGACTTCCCTCAGCCTTGGAGATGGCGGACCTCCTCATCCAGCACGTGGTCAGACTGCGGAGACCGTGGCCCCCAGTTTTCTTCGGACGTCTGGAGGTCATTTTGCAACGCCCTGGGAGCCAAGGTAAGCCTCTCCTCCGGCCATCACCCCCAGTCTAACGGGCAGTGTGAGCGGACAAACCAGGAGCTGGAGGCTACGCTCCGCTGCGTAACTTCATCTAAACCCACATCCTGGAGTTCTCATCTCGCCTGGGTGGAGTACGCCCACAACACCTCTCGCTCTACGGCCATCGGGATGTCGCCCTTTAAAGCATCCTTGGGCTATGATCCACCCCTGTTCCCCGCGCAGGAGGGCGAGTTGGCTGTTCCCTCTGTCCAGGCACATCTGAGGCGGTGCCGTTCCCTTTGGTCCACGGCGCGTAATGCGCTTTTACGCACGGCGGAGCGCAATAAGTCTACGGCGGACCGACATAGGAGACCTGCACCTGCCTACCAGGTGGGACAGCAAGTTTGGGTATCCACACAGGACGTAAACCTAAAGGGTGAGAGGAGAAAGCTGGCTCAACGGTTCATTGGCCCTTATCCCATAACCAGGATCATCAACCCGGTGGCTGTGCGTGTGGCTATTCCCTCCTCCTTCCGCATCCATCCCACCTTCCACGTCTCCAAAATCAAACCGGTGGTCTCTGACCCCCTCTGCCCTCCACCCGCGGCGCACCCCGCTCCCCGGATGATTGGTGGCCATCCGGCCTGGACCGTCGCTGACATCTTGGACGCCCGACGCCGGGGTCGCGGATTGCAGTACCTGGTGGATTGGGAGGGCTATGGACCCGAGTGGAGACAGTGGGTGCCTTCCTCGCTGGTGTTGGAACGGTCACTCATTTCTGAGTTTCATCGAGCGCACCCGGAAAAACCATCGCCAGGAGGCGCTGCTAGAGGGGGGAGTACTGTTATGACTCGCCGCTCATCAGCGGCGCCAGCCGCGCACACACCTGCTCCTCGTCAGCGGCGAGGTATTTAATCCACTCTGCCCTGGGCTTCGGCCTGAAGCCGTCTCTCTACTTCGGCTCCTTTGCTACTACGGATCTCGTACCTACTAGCGAAGATACCCTGGGTAAGCTCCCCTTACCTCTCTCCTCTAGCTTTCCCCTGTGCACAGGTGGACATCCCCGGCGGCGGACTTCATCACCTCGCCGTTGGCTCTACGCTGCTGCCACAGGTACCGCAGGTCGCTGTCTCCCGGGCTCCGCCCTTGTCGACGCCAGCCACCTGTCACAACCAAGTAAGCCAGCTATCATCATCATTTCCCTGTATTGGTGTGGTGCCCGTTACCCTTCTCCCTCTGCTCTCTCCCACAGGGTTGTCCGGCTGTACGGCCTCCTGCCCCCGTGCCTGACGCAGACGCCACCACCAATACATTCTTATTCCACAGACAGGCAGCCATACACTTCCCTGTTGCTAATAAAGCTGTTAAATCTATCCTGAGCCTGCGTGTGTGTCTCCTGGGCCGTGCGTTATGTCACATTCCTTGTCAGGAGGGACCTCCATCGTCCTTTCAAGCCACCGAAAGCCATTTCCACAACTGAACGTGCACGGCTCATCCGGTAGTTGTAGTTACATTGTTCAGGGGTAAGTCTGCTTATGTCCGAAAAGGGTTTCATCAGCCACTTCTGCATGGGGTCGGCTGGGTGGTGAAATCCGGTGTCGTGCCAAAAAGTGATCACTGTCTGCAGGAGCCAGGAGTGCCCGCTTGTTAAAGGTGGACTGCCTGGTCTCAGTCCACCTACAATGTGTCTAAATGCTTTGAGGTTTTATCACATCTGAAAAATTATAATGTTGGCCAAAGTGTTGCAGTTTGGAAAACAACTTATAGAATTTATCTGATTGCAATATTTATGTGCAAAAACATTGTTGTTTGGAAGTACATAGAATACATATTGATACAGTATCTTCATGTACAGTGTATATGCAGTAAATCTATGCATTTTTCCATGTAAGCTTGTGACTGCATTATTTTAATTGCTTTTAATCCTAGATCAAGTTTGTTTTGGGTTCAAAATGCATCATAAGTGTTAAATATATCTTGTTATACCTTAGTAAGTACTGTTTATCTGTTGAAATATATATTTAACGGCTAATATAAACCCATAACAATATGGTCCCTGGCAATCATTTTTTGGGCAGCTGATCACTTTTTGGCATGACATAATAGGCGACCTCCGTCTCGTAATGTGCCGTAACACCATCTATTATAGAAATGACATAAATATTATGTTTAAAAGTGTAGTCAATGCTCGCGCAACAGATTTGATCTAACAATGGCTGATAACTGAAATATTGATAATTACCGGTCTCCTTAAATGTAGCCGCCATTATCTGCAATTAAGAATAAAACTGTTTTTGGATGGTAATACAGGTTTGGACTAATAAAAGCAGCACTCCCAAAGAGACAACAAGTTCTTCATGTTGACAAGCTAGCGCTGCTACTTCTTCTTCTGTGGTGTTCTGCGGGGTTGCATAAAGGCGCTTCACATGACGTAATGACATAGCCTTGACGTAATCCCCCACTAGCTCCATATCGGTGGAAAACCAACTGGTTCTTATGAGGCACTACAGTTGAACTGGTTAAGCACTGGCACCAGCCCCAGAACCGAATTAGCACTGGCTTTTATTTTGGTGGAAATGAGGCAACAGTCTCCTCTGGTTGTGGCTCTGATGGCTGTACCGGTAACAGTCCTCAGTTTGATATATTCTCTCAAGGGTGGTGGTGCATAACCATTTAATATTTTATATATTGAAGAAGCAAATTTGAATGTTTTATGGTTTTCAGAAGACAAAAGGTTATATTTCTTGAGAATGTGACAACAGTGATATGAAAAGTCTTTCTTATCCAAAATTTTTATGGCTTTTTTGTAGAGTGATTCCATGGGTTTTTATTGTGGTTATGCCAGTAAGTGACCAGTTGGTAAAACATTTGTTAATGTGGGAAATGATCATTGCATGCAGGAACATTGACTGAGCCTTGACTGTCAGCGATGGTCTAATTTATTTAAAATTTCTTCAGTTAAATTTGATCATGTTTGAGATTTTTTAATGTGATTTTTAAAAGTTAGTGTGTAATCGAGAGTCACACCAAGATACTTAAATTCCTTGACTAGTTCCAGCTCCTCCCTTTTTAACCTGTTGCACTTCAGTGTACCGCGGGCGGGCACGTCTCTGCGTCCTAGGACGCACGAGGGCGTCCGAGTACGCACACTGTGCGTCCTAGAAGGCACTGAAAAAAACCCCACCTGCATTTCCGTTCTTCCACTACAGACACAGCCGCGATCAGAAAGCCAAAGGAGTGCTTTGATTGGTTTAGATGTGATTGACCTCTCATTCGACTAATAAGAGCCTTGAATTGGGTTTCTGAAACCCTGAAGAACCAATGACTGAAAACCTAGCAAGAAGGACCCGCCTACCAACGGCTGCGAATGCAGCGAGCCAATTGAAGCACAGAAGTTCGAAAGCTGTTTTGCGTAAGGCTGGGTGAAGAGAGACTGACTGCTGCAGCAGATGAAAAAAGGACCCGCAGGAAGAACCGCCACAGACCCAGCAGCACGGAGACCACCCACAAGTGCGACCTGTGTGACAGGGACTGCCATTCGCGCATCGGCCTGTTCAGCCACAGGTGGTGCTCTCCCAGCAGAGTAGACGTTTAGGATTCTCTTCCATGGTCATCATAGACCATCCACATGCTGTTGTGGACAGGTAAGTGTTATAAGCTAAATTATTCTTTATCCCTGAAAATTGTAATCAAAAATGACTTTTGACCGATCGGTAAATTACAACTGTGCGGCGCACGAAGTCCGAAGTCCGTGCACTGCGGTACACGGTTCGTGCGCCGCATCCGGACCGTGAAGGCCCCCCCCCCCCCCAGCTACTCTTCTGTGTGTGGGGGGGGGGACCGCGGGGACTGTGCGCCGCGGTACACGGTTTGTGCGCCGTGGTACACGGTTCGTGCGCCGCATCCAGACCATGAACGCCCCCCCACTACTCTTCTGTAGCGGGGGGGGGGACCGTGGGGACTGTGCGCCGCGGTCGCCACATCGCCACATGACTGTTCAGTCATGTAGCAATGGCCGATGTCCGTCCTCTGTAGCAGGGGGGTGGGGGTGGGTAGGAGTTGTTATCTTCTACATTACAAATATTTTAGAATAATTTTTAGTGCACTGTAGGTTATTTTTTCTTGTGAAAAAAAGCCACACATTTTTTACGTGGCATGCTCCTTTGTGTGGGGGGGCTTGTTTGTTCATTCATTCATGAATGAATGAATAAACAACCCCCCCCCACCACCACACACACACAGCCCTGAGTGTCACCTTTCATTAGAGCCCAAGATGAAGCTTCTATATTGAATCATTCAAAAGTTACAGACGTTTTTCCAAACTGTGCCATTTGGCACAATTTGGCACAGTTCAAAAACGCCTGGGAACTACCTGAGAACAAAGCTGTGTAATATATTCATTTTTTGTGGTATTGTTACAAAATTTTGACCTCAGCTGGATAACACTTGGTTCTACATTTCTATTGCATTTTCCAGCCCGGATCTGACAGCTGTGTGTTATTTGCAAGCATTTGTATCCAAAAAAACACCCAGGCGAAATTTATTTTCTTCAAGTTCACTATGTTTAGATGACTGTTACTCAGTAGCAGGAGCACTTAGAGAGATTATGACTGTTTTGCCAAAAAATTCAAAGTGTTTTCTTTTAATTGAGACCAACCCCATGAAGATGCTGCAAAGGGTTGAAGAACAGCTTTTGATTTACTTTGGGCACGTTATTTTTGGCGTTTTTAGGGAAATTGACCAGAGTGCAAGGGGTTAAAAAAATATTTGAGTTTGTAAATTTTAATGTTGGTTTGGTAAACATCATACAGTTTTTTTGTGTTTAACAATAGGCATGAATTATTGAGCCAATTATGAATTTGGGTCATCGCTGATGTAAGGATATAAGCTGCTTCTTATGTGTTTTTTGCAGGAGTGAAAATAACAGTGCTATCTGCATACATTTGTGTCAGTAATGCCCCTCCGGGGCAGAAAGGAAACCCAGGCGCTGGACTGTGAGTTTGTGAAGTTTTACTGAAAACATAAATTACTAAGTGCACCAACAAACAATAAGGCTAGGGAGACAGGCGAAATAACAAAGGGCATGAATAGAGAACAGCACGTTAAACATACATCTGTCAATGTGAAGACCGCAGCGAAGAATGAGTGGAGCAGCGGTTCTTAAATAGAGCATGATACAAATGACAGCAAATGGTTACAGGTGTGGATCACCAAAGCGGGGCGTAATGAAACAACTGACAGGTATGCAAGACTGCAAATCAAGCTAACAAAGGACGGCAACACTACACACTGTCAAAATAAAAGCTCAGCTAGACAGTGGCAACTGGAAACTAAAGGAACGGGTGAGGACTCATGTCAACAGACAGAATGTAATACAATGGAAACAGAAACTACAATTGACACACTCAAAACACATAACCAACCGTACAGTTAAATAATAGCACAGAACTGAGAAAATAAAGGAAATAACCAGGAATAGCTCAAGAGTGTGAGCACGGTGAAAACACCGTGCTCAGCCTCATGACACATTTGTATGTGAATCTTTCTGCCTGCATTTGGTAGATCATTTAAGTATATGGCAAATGAAATCGGTCCAAGTATGGAGCCTTATGGAACTCCCACCTGACACCTCAAATATGGCGATTTGACACCACTGACCACTACACACTGTTGTCTATCTGTTAGATAGACAACAGTGTGGATTATCTGTAACTGGTTGTTCCAAATATAAGAACAGAATTAGGAACGGAAGCTTTCAGGTTTTCAGCTCCTGATGCATGGAACAAGATAAACTCTGAGCTCCATCTACAAAACCTCATACCTTTGACTGAATTCAAATCTCTAGTGAAATCAGTGGAGTCCAGGCTTTCTGTGTGCAAGTGTTTTATATGAGTATGTTTTTATTGCTAATTTATTTATTGTCTGTCCTTTTATTTTAATAATTTATTTAGCTCCATCAATAATGACTGTAGTTACTACACGGATGAACAGTTTAACACAATGGTTACATCTGATTTCAATATTTCTATGATCCACTTCAACAGCAGAAGTCTCTATGCCAACTTTAATAACATTAAAGATTATTTGCATCAGTTTAAAGAGCCATTCAATATTGTGGCAATATCAGAGACGTGGCTCAGTGAAGAGAAAGGAGTGGATTTTACCATGGATGGCTATGAATTAAATTATATAAATAGAAAAGTGAAAAAAGGAGGAGGAGTTGCAATTTATGTTGACAAGAGCTTGAAATACAAGGTTGTTGAAAATCTGTCAGTAACTGTGGATGATTTATTTGAATGTATTACAATAGAAATCTGTCTGGACAATGTAAAGAATATAGTAGTGAGCTGTGTATATAGAACACCTGGATCAAACATTGACTTATTTAAGGACTGGATGGAAAAAATGTATGCAAAACTAACTCATAAAGTTATGTTCATCTGTGGGGATTTCAATATAGATCTGATGAATTCAAAACAACATAGTTTGACAGAAGAATTTATCAACACAATGTACAGTATGGGCTTACATCCAACAATTACCGGACCTAGCAGAATCACGTCACACAGTGCCACACTAATAGATAACATATTCACAAACATTATGGAAAATAATATCAGGAGTGGGCTTTTATTGAATGATATCAGTGACCACCTGCCGATTTTTGTTGTCTATCAATGTGATTATAGGAAGAAAAAGTATACCAAAAATATTAAATATAAAAGAATAAGAACCGAAGAATCTATGTATTTACTGACAAAGGAATTATTAATACAAGATTGGAAGATAGCTTATGATGAAAATGATATAAACAAAGCATATGATAAATTTTTACAAATATTTCAATCGTTGTAAAATAAAAACTGTCCTATAAAACAATACAGTGACAGACGACAGAAGAAAAATATTCCTTGGGTCACCAAAATGCATGTAAAAAGAAGAATACATTATATAAACAATTCATTAAGTGCAGAACAGCGGAGGCTGAGATCAAATATAAAAGATATAAAAATAAGCTTACTAATATAATGAGGACCTGTAAGAAAGAATATTACAACAGAATATTAGAGGATAATAAAAATAACTTAAGAGGAATATGGAAAGTACTCAATAGGATTATTAGTAACCGACCTGAGAATGCTAATTATCCAGAATATTTTATTGAAAATGGCAATTTGTTAAATAATATGGAGGATGTGGTCAGTGGTTTCAATAAATTTTTTGTAAACGTTGGTCCTGAATTAGCAAAATCAATAGTGACAACAAACAAACAACAGTGGTTCTGTAAAAGAAATAGAAGATAGAAATCCAAACACAATCTTTTTGGGTGTAGTTACTGAAAAGGAAATTATCGAGACTGTGAGTAAATTTAAGAACAAAAAATCAACGGACTGGGATGAAATTGACATGACAATAGTGAAAAAAGTAATTGAAGGAATTGTTAAGCCACTCACCCACATCTGTAACCTGTCATTTCAAACTGGTAAATTTCCAAACAAAATGAAAATAGCAAAAGTAATACCTCTATACAAAACAGGAGACAGTCATTGTTTCACAAATTACAGGCCAGTCTCTTTACTCTCACAATTCTCCAAAATACTTGAAAAAAATCTTCACTAAGAGACTGGATGATTTCATTGAAAAACACAACCTCCTTACAGACAGCCAGTATGGTTTTAGAGCAGATAAATCTACATCTTTGGCACTGATCGAACTTATAGAAGAAATTACTAGTTGTATAGATAAAAAAAAAGTTTGCTGTAGGAGTATTTATAGATTTAAAGAAAGCTTTTGACACCATTGACCACAGAATACTACTAAGGAAACTGGAAAGGTATGGGATAAGAGGGGTCGGACTGAGTTGGGTGGTAAGTTATTTAAGTAACAGACAACAATTTGTACAAATTGGTGAGCACAAATCACCCTTCATGGACATCACTTGTGGTGTGCCCCAGGGGTCAGTTTTGGGACCCAAACTCTTTATTTTGTATATAAATGACATATGCCAAGTATCAAAAATTCTGAAATTTATTTGGTTTGCGGATGACACAAATATCCTTTGCACTGGTGAGAATTTGCAGCAGGTTTTAGAGGTGGTCACAACTGAAATGAAAAAGTTAACGCAGTGGTTCAACAAAAATAAATTATCTCTAAATCTAAAAAAAACAAAGATTATGTTGTTTGGAAATTATAAAATAAATCATGAAATAATGGTAACGATAGATGATACCAGAATAGAAACAGTACAGGAAAATAAGTTTCTGGGGGTGACGCTAGACAATAAAATCTGCTGGAAACCTCACAACAGTCACATCCGGGCCAAGTTGGCAAAATGTATAGGCATACTGGGGAAGACAAGACACATCTTGGACTATAAATCATTGGTCTTACTGTACAATTCACTGTTTCTACCTTATCTTAACTACTGTTTAGAAGTCTGGGGAAACACCTACAAGACCAACCTACAGTCAATATGCACATTACAAAAAAGAGCTATAAGGATAATAAATAATGTAGGATATAGAGACCATACCAATTCATTGTTTTTAAAGTCACATGTCATAAAGTTCATCGATTTAGTTAAATTTAAGACAGCACAAGTCATGTACAGGGCAATTAATAATTAACTCCCAACTAATATACAAAAAATATTTAAAAAAAGAGACAATGATCATAATTTGAGAGGAGACTTAAACTTTACAAAACCCAAGATACGAACAACCAAGAAAAGTATGTGCATATCTGTCTGTGGGGTGGATTTGTGGAACCAAGATTTGGTTTCAATGAATCAACTGCCTCTGGTTATCTAAACTATCATAATCCCAGAAGTTCTGGTCATGGAGGTGGAGTAGCGGCAATTTTCCATTCTAATTTACTAGTTAATGTAAAGCAAAAATCATGTTTTAATTCCTTTGAGGGCCTGGTCCTCAGTGTGGGGCATGTTGGCTATCTTGGCTTGAACCCAGTTTTCTTCGCCATAGTTTACCACTCTCCCTCGGCCTACTCAGAGTTTTTATCTGAATTTGCTGAATTTTTAGCTGATTTAGTGCTGAAATCAGATAGAATAATTATTGTAGGGGATTTTAATACACATGTTGATGTAGATAGTGACTGTCTTAATAAGGCATTCAATTCAATTTTAGACTCAATGGGGTTTTCCCAGAAAGTAGAAAATTCTACTGATTATCTCCACCACACATTGAACCTTGTTTTGACTTATGGTATAGAAATAGAAAATCTGGTAGTGTCTCCTTATAATCCTGTACTATCAGACCATTGTCTGTTAACCTTTGATTTCACTATTTCTGATTCTTTGACTCCTAAAGAAAAATATTACTACAGCAGATGTCTTTCAGATGACGTTGTTACCAAATTTTTGTCTCCTCTATACCATGGGTCAACACAACGGAAATAAAAAATGGAGAGCCTGCTTCTTCCGTAATTGATAGCATGGTAGATAGTGTTACAGACTATGCATCAGACTCTAGATTTGGTGGCCCCTTTAAAAAAGAAAAAGTCTAACCAGAGATTTCTAACCCCTTGGTTTAACACAGAAACTCATAGTTTAAAACAGAAGACTTGTCAATTAGAAAGAAAATGGCATTCAACTAATTTAGATGAATACTATTTAGCGTGGAGAAATCATCTCTTAATTTATAAAAAAATCTCTTAGAAAAGCTAGAACAAGTTATTACTCTGCATTAATAGAAGAGAATAAGAATAACCCCAGGTTTCTTTTCAACACTATAGCTAGGCTGACAAAGAGTCAGGACTCGGTCAATCCTTGCATCCCCCTTGAGCTTTCTAGTCAGGACTTTTTGAACTTTTTTAATCATAAAATTTTATGTATTAGAGATAAAATCAGTCAGATTCTTCCCACTGTAAACTTAAGTACATTAACTACTACAACTCCTTCAATTGATATCTGTTTAGATAAGTTTACTCCAACTGACCTTTTAGAGTTAGATAAAATAATCTCCTCATCTAAGCCTTCATCTTGTCTTTTAGACCCTATTCCTACCATAACTATCGACCAATCTCTAATCTGCCTTTCATTTCAAAAATCTTAGAGTTGTTGCTGCGCAATTGTTTGACCACTTGCAAGGAAATGGTTTATTTGAAGAGTTTCAATCTGGGTTCAGAGTTCATCACAGCACTGAATCAACCTTAGTGGAGGTCACTAATGACCTCCTTATCGCATCTGATAATGGACTTGTCTCTGTACTTGTCCTTTTAGATCTTAGTGCAGCCTTTGATACTATCGATCATGACATTCTACTTGATAGATTAGAACACTATGTTGGACTAAATGGAACTTCGCCGCAGTGGTTTAAATCTTATTTGTCAGATAGACTTCAGTTTGTTCACATCACTGGTGAGTTTTCTTCCAACTCTAAGCTCAGTCACGGAGTTCCACAGGGATCTGTGTTAGGCCCTGCTCTTTTTAGTTTATAGATGCTTCCGTTAGACAATATCATTAGAAAGCAGTGTATACATTTTCATTGTTATGCAGATGACACACAATTATACCTGTCAATGAAGCCAGATGATTGTAATCAATTAGCCATGTTAGATGCCTGTCTTAAGGAAATCAAAGCCTGGATGACTTGTAATTTTCTGCGATTAAACCCAGATAAGACTGAAGTCATTCTTGTAGGTCCTAAAAACCTTAGAAATTCCTTTCCCAAATCAAACTCTTAATTTGGATGCCGCTACTCTCACTCTGAATAGTTCTGGGAGGAGTTATTTTTGGAGTTATTTTTGCTCAAGATCTGTTCTTTAATTCACATATTACATTTGTTTCTAAGACTGCCTTCTATTATCTGCGCAATATTGCCAAGATTAGGAGCATCTTGTCTCTGAATGATGCTGAGAAACTGATCTACGCCTTTGTCAGCTCTAGATTAGATTATTGTAACTCGTTATTGTCAGGTTGTCCTAAAATATCATTAAAAAGTCTTGTTGATCCAAAATGCTGCTGTAAGAGTTTTAACTGGTTCTAGAAAGAGAGATCAAATCTCTCCAGTTCTGGCCTCCCTTCATTGGCTTCCCATAGAGTTTAGAATTAAATTTACAATCCTTCTTCTCACTTACAAAGCTCTTAATAATCAGGCCCCCTCATATATAAAACATCTGATATTACCCTATCATCCTAACAGAGCACTATGCTCCCAAAATGCTGGATTACTTGTAATATTTTTTTTTAATTTTTTTTATTTTGTATACTTTATTGATCCCCAGAGGGGGAATTGAGGGCATCCACCTGGATGGATGAAGCAGCCATGGTATGGCACTATCCCTTAACCATTCACACACACATTCACACCTAGGGCCACTTTAGAGTCTCCAATTAACCTAACCTGCATGTTTTTGGCCTGTGGGAGGAAACCGGAGAAATCCCGGAGTAAACCCACGCAGATACGGGGAGAACATGCAAACTCCACACAGATCACTGTTGGTCAGGGGCTGGGATCGAACCAGGCCAAGGGTGGGTTGCTGTGTTGGCGCAGTGCTAACCACTGTGCCACAGCACTGCCAATAATAATAATAATACCCAGAATCTCCAAAAGTACAATGGGAGGCAGAGCCTTCTGCTATCAAGCTCCTTTTCTGTGGAACCAGTTACCACTCTGGGTCCGGGAGTCAGACTCGATCTCTGTTTTTAAGAACAGGGTAAAATCCTTCCTTTTCAATATAGCATACAATTAGGGAGGGATCTTGTGTCTCTTAACCCCCCTTTTGTTTTGCTGTCAATAGATTCAGACTGCCGGGTGACCTCCAATAATGTACTTGGCTTCTCATTGTTCCTGTTCTTTATGTCTGTTCTCTTCATCCTCTCTATCCCCTCACCCCCAGCCAGTCACAGCAGATGATTGCCCCTCCCTGAGCCTGGTTCTGCTAGAGGTTTCTTCCTGTTAAATGGGAGTTTTTCCTCTCCACCGTCACTAAGTGCTTGCTCACAGGAGATCATCTGATTGCTGGGTCTTTCTGCAATTGTGGGGTTTTCCCTGCATTTGGTAGTGCTATGAGATGACTTTTGTTGTGATATGGCGCTATATAAATAAAGCTGAATTGAATTGAATTGAATTTTTTCAAGAAAATATTCAGTTCAGATGTCAGAGATTTCCAAGGCTATAAATTGAAAGTGGTGAGATAATGGCTTACTGTCAATTAGAAAGATGTAGAATATGATCCAAAGTTTGAGATAGGAGTAAATTTACACATCTTATTTGTATAATATGATGCAGCCATAACAAATTACTTAACTTTTGGTCAAAAATGGACTTTTGGACATATTTACACAAAAGATGGTTTTGTTTTCTTGTCACCAGTTTTGTTTGGGGTTTTTATATCTTCTCTTCAAAGTATATGAACCAGAACATTAGTAGAATGTCAACAAACAAAGAAATTCATCAGACTTACCGCTGGCCAGGTGGCTCTCGCTTCATCCATTTTCGTCCATCCTGGTTGTTATTTTGCCTTCTGTCGGTTATTTGCGCTTTCTCTCCCACATCCAGAAACTCTTATGATTATCCCACCTCAATTTCGCTTTTAATCTGCCGCAATTTTTCTTATATGACGACATGGAACCGGCGCGATTGCTGTCTAGTCACATGGCGTTGGCCGCGGCAGCAGGTGAACATCAACCAGCTTCACCCACCCTCTCTTTTAACAAAATGTAAACATTTACCATCATAAGCTAAATAATCTCTTTTTAGAATCATAGTTGGCAAATTTGGGAGCAAATGGCTCCTCCCTCTGCAATCGAGTACGTCCACAGTGATCGGTAATGTCCACATTTGTTTGTCTAAAAATTTCTTCTTCTCTGGTGTCCAGAAGGATGCTTCTATGTCCGCCATCAGTCCTCCAAGGCAAGAGCAGTAAGTTATACGTGTCTGCCACCTTGTGAGGTGGAATCCTTTGTACAACTTAAGTCAACTGGGGAGTTTTTGGCCACGCCATATAACATCACATGACAGGTGCAGCACTGCGCCTGTGGCAGTGGGGGCGCTATCTGTTCCTTGAAACCTTGCCGCAAGAAGGGTTAATAGCATGTTCTGAGAAATTGAACTGAGTAAGTTTGGCTAATAAAATATTGTGGTCAACAGTGTCAAATGCCTTTTTTAAATCTAAAAATACGGCTATGCTATGCTTATTTTAGAAAGGATTTTGTTTTTTCTAAAAACAGGCTTATTGCAGATTCTGTTGAATGGTGGGCGCAGAAACCAAACTGTGCATGATGTAGGGGGGTGTCCCCATTGTTCAAATGTTCATATAACACTTTAAGCACCCATTTTTCAGTTATTTTGGAGATCACGGGTAATATGTTGATTGGTCTGTAATTGTTTATATCAGTTTTATTCAGAGTTTTGAAAATTGGTCTGCCCAGTCCCACCTACCAAGCAGTTGGGACAACAGCATGTTTAACTGACAAATTGATTGTGTAATTGGACAAATGAGAGATTCTTTATGTTCTTTTAAAAAGTTGGTGTTAAAACCGTATCATTGCTTTCAAGCTGTTTAATGAAATGATGATTTTTGTGACTTCACTTTCAGTTATTACCAGTCTTTTCAGTTATTACCAAAACTGGTTTCCTTGTTCCAATTGCTGCTGTTCTGTCTGTGTGTGTGTAAAACCTAAGAGTCTGTGCATGTTACACTGTTGGTTCTCTACTAACCTACTCTTCTTTTGTGTCAGGCAGACATCGTAGCTTTGGACTGCATAATGCCCCCCCCTCCCCAGTAGCAGATTTTAGATAATGTTAAATAACTAACTTAATGTGAAGAAACACTGGAGGTGAGCAGCTGACACTCTGAAGCCTTATTCGTGCTGCATTTCCCCTGTAGTCTGCTTTGGTCCGCGTGCGCTTTGGATGAGCCCGGTGCGCACGCAGTACTGTACATGCTCACTTTTTTCATCTATCCAGGCCAAACGGTTGACGTATGCGCACAACCATCATTTGTACTTTCACTCCCGCCCTCTAGGTAGCGCCAGTGCACTGAAACGCCAGGATTTTCACCAACAAAGAAACGCGAGAGCAACTCACATCAACAACAATGGCATTGTTTAACTGTCACCAAGAGGAAGAGATACTGCTGTTACTATATTCTGCGGCAGAATTACAAAAAGTATGTTTATTCTCGTCTTCCGCCTCCTCATTGTCTTCTTCGTCTACTTTGTCTTTGGAAGCGACTCTGTCCCCAGTGATTGGGGCTCGCCGGAGGAACTAACCGAGGTAACAGTTGGACGGGAGCTGGATCGGAGTTCGGGTGCAGCGGTGGTGGGAGACGGGGACCAGTGGAGGACCACCCGGGCCCCAGCCAGACAAGAGCCTGAGTCGGAGCCCAGTTACTGCGGCGGAGCTCAGCGGAGGATCTACTGAGGAAGATGGCGGTAGGTGGCGGGGCTCAGCGGAGGAACTACCGGGACCCCAGCTGGACAGGAGCAGGATCGGAGCTCAACTACAGCGGCGGCGGGCGGCGGGACTCGGTGGAGGAGCAGCCGGTACCCCGGCTGGACAGGAGCTCAATTGCAATGGGACTAGCAGTGGAGGGGGCTAGCTGAGGCCCACCTGGATTCGAGGTCGGTCGGTCGGATCGGATACCGGCGACACCAGCAGAGATTGTTTTTACTATCAACAGGTCAGTAAAAATGCCACCAAAGAAGGAGGAAATGGAAGAGATCAAAAATCTCTGAACTTCTTGTCAGAAGAACTAACCAAAGTGGCTAGTCAGCAGGCTAAAATAATAGGGCTAGTGGAAGAAGTCCGAGAATTAAAATTAACAATTAAGGAAAAAGACAAAAAAATTGCGGACTTGCAGCGACGCGTCGAGGATCTTGAACAATGTTCTCGTATGGATGATCTAATTATAAGTGGACTAGACATTAAATACCAATCATATGCTCATGCTACAGCAGGATTGAGAGGTGAGGATGCTCCCGCAAGTGAATCAGTCTCCCTGGAAAACCAGGTGCTTCAGTTCCTTGATAGTAGAAATATAAAGGTCGAAGCAAATGCAATTTCAGCCTGTCATGCTTTACCCAGAAAGGATAATAAAACAAAGAAATCAATTGTGACGCGGTTTGTGAACAAAAGGGTAAAGAATGACATACTGAGGCAGTCCAGAAAGCTACGGGGAACAGAAGTTCACCTAAATGAACATCTAACAAAAACTAATGCTGAAATAGCACAGCAAGCATGGATGCTGAAAAGAGAAAATAAGATACAGGCAACATGGACAAGAAATTGTAGAGTTTGGATCAAACTAAATGGAACACCTGAGGAAGCAAAGAGTATAATAATCAGAGATATCACTGACTTAAATAAATATAGATGAACACTGATTAAGAAAATTAAGAGACTATGATAATCCATATCCACACACACGGCAAGAATAGTTCTTCTGTGACACCATGTCAATGTACTTTAAAAAAAAAAACTAAAAGCAAACAAAACTTATGACTGACTTGAGTAGACATCAATTATTCCCATTTGGAGGAAGTCATTTGACACAGAATGAGGAAATTCAAACTCTGAAAATATGCCATTATGCTGAACATAAACTACAAGAGGTGGAGAATGATATTGATCCTGATAACCACTTTTTCAATAATATTCATAATCATTGTGAATATTACACTGAAAAGCAATTCAAAAGTCAAGTGCAACTAGATGGTAAACTATCAATAATACACTTCAACAGCAGAAGTCTTAACAAAAACTTTCCACAGATTCAGGACTATTTAAAACAGCTAGACAGAAAATTTACAGCTATCGCAGTCTCTGAAACTTGGCTTAATGAAGAGCAGGCTCCTCTGATGGCAATAGAGGGATATCAGATGTTTCATATTAACAGATCTCAAAAAAAGGGTGGTGGTGTTGCACTGTATATTGATGACCTGTATAGGTGTAAGCTTGTAAACGGAATGTCCTTTGCACTACCAGGGATTCTGGAATGTGTTACTGTTGAGATTGACCAAGATAAAACAAAAAATGTAATTATAAGTTGTATATATAGCACGCCGGGAACTTGCATTGAGACATTCAGAGATAAATTAGTTGAGCTGTACAATAATATTACTAGTAAGAAAATGGTAGTAATTTGTGGCGATCTACTAAATCCATATCAACAAAATGTAATTACAGAGTTCATGAATTCTATGTACAGTATGAGTCTATATCCCACAATAACACATCCCAGTAGAATCACAGTTCACACTGCTACACCTATTGACAACCTGTTTGTTAATATTATTGATAAGAAAATAGAAAGTGGATTATTGATAAATGATATAAGTGACCATTTGCCAACCTTTGCACTTATCCATGGCCACACGGGGGCCAATACAGAAAAAAAATTTAAAATCGTTCAGATACAAATCACAAAATGCAATCAGTTCTTTTAAAGAGGACTTGCTGAAGCAAGACTGGACAAAAGTCTATGTATCAGATGTAAATGAAGCCTATGACACATTTATAAACATTGTAACCACTCTTTTTGAAAAAAATTGTCCATTAGTAAAGAAAAAACCCAAACATAAATTTGCCGATAAGCCATGGTTAACCAAAGGATTACAAAAGTCGTGTAAAAAGAAAAATTTATTATATAAAGCTTTCCTAAAGAAAAGGACAAAAGAAGCAGAGCAGTGGTATAAAACATACAAAAATAAGTTAACATATAAAATGAGATGTAGTAAAAGAGACTATTACAGTAAAGAACTGGAGAAAAACAGAGACAATATTAAAAATACATGGACAATACTTAACAATATTCTTGGAAATAAAAATAGAAACACAAGCTACCCAACCAATTTTTCAAAAAAAAAAAAATAATAATAATAAAACGACTCAGAGTGTGAATGCAGTCTCACCTGCAGATGAATTTAATAACTTTTTTGTTAACATTGGTCCTAATTTGGCTCAAGAAATACCCATTATGGCACCTACGGGTGATACAGTAAGCAAAAACACTGCTATAAAAGACTCCATTTTCATAAAGAACACAGACGAGAGAGAGGACACTGAAATTGTTAAATCGTTTAAAAGTAAAACATCTACGGACTGTGATGGTATTGACATGCTCTTAGTCAAAATTATTATTGAATGCTTAGTGAAACCACTGACGTATATCTGTAACCTGTCTCTCTAAACAGGTATATTTCCCAATGCAATGAAAATAGCTAAAGTAATCCCGATATACAAGACGGGTGACAGAGGGGAATTCTCAAACTATAGACCAATTTCACTATTGCTGCAATTTTCCAAGATACTTGAAAAAATATTCTATGAGAGAGTTGACAACTTCATACTGAAGAATAATTTATTGTGTGAGCAGCAATATGGGTTCAGACACAAGAGGACAACTGCATTTGCTCTAATGGAATTTATAGAAAAAATATCAACTGCCGTTGAAAATAAAGAGTATTCAGTTGGGGTATTCCTGGATCTTAAAAAAAGCATTTGGTACAGTGGATCATAATTTATTATTAAAGAAACTACAAAATTGTGGTATTAGCGGGGGTAGCACTGTCCTGGTTATGTAGTTACTTAAAGAACAGATATCAGTATGTATGTGTTGGTAACAAAAACTCACAGTTACTGAAGGTTACTTGTGGAGTCCCACAGGGTTCAGTTTTGGGGCCATTGTTATTCAACATGTATATAAATGATATATGTAAAGTTTCAGAAAAAATGGATTTAATATCGTTTGCCGACGACACTAATTTATTATGCAGTGGAAGCAATTTGGAACAACTTTTGGATACACTCGGAAAGGAATTAGGAAAGCTCAAACTGTGGTTTGATTCAAACAAATTAACGCTCAATTTAAGTAAGACAAAATTTATAGTTTTTAACAACCATCACAACAACTTATTATCTAAACTCAGTGTAAATGGTGTAGAGATTGAAATGGTATCCGAAACTAAATTTCTTGGAGTAATAATTGATAATAAACTGTGTTGGAAGTCACATATTAATTATATTAAAGGTAAAATATCCAAATCAATTGCAATACTACACAGAGTGAAATATTTGCTGAATCAACCCACACTATATACCTTGTATCATTCATTAATACTTCCATACATGACATATTGTACTGAAGTATGGGGAAATACATATAAAACAAACATATATCCAGTCTTTATGCTTCAGAAGAGAGCTATTAGAATAATAAACAAAGCTGCTTACAGGGAACCAACAAACCCACTTTTTCTTAAATTAAAAGCTCTCAAGTTGAAAGATCTGGTTGACTTTAAAACTGCAGTAATAATGTTTAAAGTGAAGAATCTATCACTGCCCGCAAATATCCAAAAGTTGTTCCAAATAAGGGAGAAACAATATCATTTCAGAGTAACATATATATTTCAAAAACCTTCAGTGAAAACTACCACCAAGCAACACTGTGTTTCAGTGCAAGGAGTCAGATTATGGAACGATTTTGGACCTGAATTAAAATCATGTAAAACGTTTGGCCAATTTAAACAAAAACTAAAGGAAGAAATACTTCAAACATATATACAGGATGACATGTAAAATCACATAAGGATTGTCATATCCAGTGTGCGTTGTGTTGTAGCTTAGTTTTTTTTGTCACATTTTGTCTTAGCTATGTTCTGAATTGTAATCGCTCTTGTTTTGTTTTTCTTATGAATTCTTGGATGGAATATGGGTGGGCAATATAAGCTGCGGCTTCAGCCATCACCCATTTCAGATAACTTATGTTGAACTGTATAATCAGAGGAGTTACTGTCTAATTTGACCTTGTTGGATTTTCTTCCCCCTTTGTTATATTATTCTGTTTCTTTTAATCTGTACTTTTATCCATCCGAAATAAAAGATTCATTCATTCATTCATTCATTCATTCATTGATATTGCCACCTCGTGAATGGGACGTTCACATTGCATTCACATCATGTCTTGCGCATGTACTGTCAATGCGTTCAAGTCGTGGGCAGGCGACGCCATCACAAAATTTGGGCTTCACGCGGTCGTCCGCAGTCGACACACGAGGTTTCCGGTTGCACGTACACGGACAGCAGAGGTGCAGCATGAATCCAGCTTGAGCTGTCCATGTTGAAGCTGAAGTTTTGGCTCATAAAAAATTAAAGCATATGTACAACCTACATTGCTCTCATTGCCATTGCTGTTGTACAGAGAGCTGACACAAACATTTCTCGCTGATTACGTAGTATGATGCATTTTTAGGATCAGAGCTGAATTTACACTCTGAATAAAAAATTCTGCCTTCAGATGTTGTAAACCAAAATTAAACCTGTACTAACATTTAAAAAGGTATAATTCTAAGGTATATTATGGAGACGTTTACCTGCAGTATGCACTGTAAAAGAATTGTAGTGCCATAATTGCTGTACAATATGATAGAAGGCTGGAAATGAAAGTTGGTAATTTGCCTAATTTGTCTTTGCAATAAACAGTCACATACTGTAGCATTTTTCATCTCTGATTCAGAGAGCCATTAAAAGGAATCATATAATGTGTAATGATGAGGATGAGAACTTGCATTTGTCACAAAATATAAGGCAGCGTGATATGCATATAAGTAATTTCACAGTCATCTAACGCAGAAAGGGAAAAAAAAGAATAATTTTGTTTCTGATTGTGAAAGGAAAACATTTCTTTACAGAGAAGAATAAGCTAAGTTTAGGCTGAGCTTTTCCAACAGATGGACATCAAAAGATCAGTTTTTATCGAGCCAAATACCATCTAGTGTCAAAATACAAGGATCAGCTTTCGTCAAATAGGAACGAATACATATCAAGCTGGATCCAGCGCCTCACTGCTGATGCAAAGTCCACACACACCCATGCCCACACAGACACAAATGCCTGAGTGACACCCGCAGAAACACAAGCTTGTTCTCCACAAGCAAAACAAATAGCAAGGTTGCATGTGTGTCTTGCATAAGAGTTGTGATGCTTAATGAATAGTGTGACTCTTGATCATGATTTATGTTTCTGTCAGAGTGATAAATGAGACTGGCAAAGCATTCCAACAGGTTCATAGTTGGCTTATATGGATAATGCTGGCTTATATGGATAATGCTGGATAATGGATAATGGATAATGCTGATATCAGCATTATCCATAATCACTGAGAATCACAGCTTCATATACTGTATATACATATATATATGTGTGTGTGTGTGTGTCTATACACATACACACATATATATTAGTGGTGTGAAAAAGTGTTTGCCCCTTCCTGATTTCTCATTTTTTTGTATGTTTGTCACAATTAAATGTTTCAGATCATCAAACAAATTTAAATATTATACAAAGATAACACAAGTAAACACAACATGCAGTTTTTAAATGAAGGTGTTTATAATTAAGGGAAAAAAAATACAAACCTACATGACCCTGAGTGGAAAAGGTGATTGCCCCCTAAACTTAGTAACTGGTTGGGCCACCCTTAGCAGCAACAACTGCAATCAAGCATTTGTGATAACTGGCAATGAGTCTTTTACAGCACTGTGGAGGAATTGTGGCCCACTCATCTTTGCAGAATTGTTGTAATTCAGCCACATTGGAGGGTTTTCAAGCATGAACCGCCTTTTTAAGGTCATGCCTCAGCATCTCAATCAGATTCAGGTCAGGATTTTGACTAGGCCACTCCAAAGTTGTCTTTTTTTTTTTCTTAAGCCATTCAGAGTTGGACTTGCTGGTGTGTTTTGGATCATTGTCCTGCTGCAGAACCTAAGTGTGCTTCAGCTTGAGGTCCCGAACAGATGGCCGGACTTTCTCCTTCAGGATTTTTTTGGTAGACAGCAGAATTCATGGTTCCATTTACCACAGCAAGTCTTCCAGGTCCTGAAGCAGCAAAACAGCCACAGACCATCACACTACCACCACCATATTTTACTGCTGGTATAATATTACTTTTCTGAAATGTTGTGTTACTTTTACGCCGGATATAATGGGACACACACCTTCCAAAATGTTCAACTTTTGTCTCGTCAGTCCACAGAGTATTTTCCCAAAAGTCTTGGGGATCATCAAGATGTTTTCTGACAAAACTGAGGCGAGCCTTTATGTTCTTTTTGCTCAGCAATAGTTTTCGTCTTGGAACTCTGCCATGCAGGCCATTTTTGCCCAGTCTCTTTCTTATGGTGGAGTCATGAAGACTGACTTTAACTGAGGCAAATGAGGCCTGCAGTTCTTTGGATGTTGATGTGGGGTCTTTTATGACCTCTTGGATGAGTCGTCGCTGCGCTCTTGGGGTAGTTTTCGTCAGCCGGCCGCACCTGGGAAGGTTCACCACTGTTCCATGTTTTCGTCATTTGTGGATAATAGCTTTCACTGTGGTTCGCTGGCATCCCAAAGCTTTAGAAATGGCTAGAAAATTGAACTTAGCTTTCCACAGATGTAATAAACCACAGTTAATTTATGTTTTAATGGGTGGGCAATCACTTTTTCACACAGGGCCATGTAGGTTTCGATTTTTTTTTTTACCCTTAATCATAAACACCTTCAATTAAAAACTGCATTTTGTGTTTACTTGTGTTATCTTTGTCTAATATTTAAATTTGTTTGATGATCTGAAACATTTAAGTGTGACAAACACACAAAAAATGAGAAATCAGGAAGGGGCAAACACTTTTTCACACTACTGTACATACAAACACACACAGCAGGGAAAATAATTATTGAACACATCAACATTTTTCTCATTAAACATATTTCTGATTTGGAGCCACTGACCTGATATTTTCACCATATATCAGTAACAACCCAAGTAATCCATACATACAAAAAAATCAAGGAAACTGTGTTCACAAAACAAGTTACTGTATATTTAATAAAGTGGAATGACAGGGAATAAGTATTGAACACATAAAGAAAAAGAGGTGCAAAAAGGCATAGGAAGCCAAGAAACCAGCTGAAATCCATCAGAATTTCGGAAGCCATCCCATCCCCCATCAGTGCAAATTAATTTCAGCTTGTTAAGTCCTGACTGATAGCCTTTAAATACAGTAGATCTGTGAATATCAGATTGTCACACCACAAAGAACTCACGATGGGTAGAAGCCAAGAGCTCTCTCTAGACCAGGGGTGTCCAATCATGTGCCATGGAGGGCCAGAACCCTGCAGGTTTTCTCTTCTACCCAGTCTCTTCAGCAGGGGTTTTCACTTATTAGCGAACAGTGGGAAGAAATTCAGTGAAATCTGCTGCAGAAGACAACTGGTTGGGAGTAAAGCCTGCAGGTTCTTGGCCCTCCATGGCACATGATTGGACACCCCTGCTGTAGACCTTCACAGCCTTATTGTTGCAAAACATAATGATGGCATTGGTTAGGGGTGCATTTCTAAAGTGATGAATGTTCCAGTGAGCACTGTTGGAGACATCACTCGGAAGTAAAAAGATTTTACCATATACCGGCCATGACCAGGAGCTCCTCACGAGATTTCTGACAGAGGAGTCAAAAGAATTGTCAGAAGAGTTATTCAAGAGCCAGAGACCATTCGTGGAAAGCTCCAGAAAGACCTGGGGTGTGTTCAGTTGACAAAGTAGTTTGCAACTGTTCAGAACTGTTTGTTATTCTCTGTAACTGAACGACAAGGTCGCTGCGAACTGTTTTCTCTTTGGCGGAACTCTTTTGGAGGTGACTCACGTGGCAAACAAAGATGGCAGCTAGGTAAGATAGTTTGCGATATTCTTTCATTTTCTTTTATTTTCGGAGCAATTCCATCAGTTTAAGAGTAGAGGTTATGTCATTTTGTAAGTAAAACAATATCACGCATAAAATATTGTTTTTGGTGGGGTATGACGGCGAATTCTTAGGTAATATGAAACTGAAGTAGGCTACAGTCTACGCCGTAGTTACCAGGGTCCTCTACCAGCTGACAGAGGACCATAGATCTACACAACTACAGAATGCGTGAGCCGAACAGAAAAACCATTCGCCGAGAACTGCCCATTCATTTAGGTCAGTTTGCCTTGCAAACTATGTTTGGCAAACTGTTTTATCAACTGAACGCAGGGCTGGAGTTAGCAGGTAGTGCTGTTTCAAAGAAAACAATAAGTAATGCACTCCACCGACATCTATGCCCGCACTTCTCAAGACTCCATTGCTAAAGAAAAAAACATGTTGAAGCTCGTTTAAAATTTGCTGCACAACATTTAGGCAAGGCAGTAAAATACAGGGCGAATATAGTCTGGTCAGATGAGACCAAAATTGAACGTTTTGGATGCCACAACACACAGCATGTTTGGCGGAGAAATGGTACTGCACATCAGCCCCAAAACACCATAACAAAAGTGAAGCTTGGAGGTGGAACAGCCTGCCAGAGATCCTCAGGGCCACAGAGTCAATTGATGTTTTTAAGAACAGGCTCAAGACCCACCTTTTTAATATGGCTTTTAACAAACCTGTTTAACTATTATTGAAGTATAATCATTTATGTTCCATTTTCTTATGTTCTCCTTGGTGCCATTTGTTTTTAGATTTTCTCATCTTTTCTTATTGATGTGTTTTTAGTTCAGTTTGTAAGTATGTGTTTTTAGTTCCTCTTATTTTATGTATTCTTAGTTTCATTTTGTACCTTTTTAATTTGGCTTTTAACAAACCTGTCTAACTATTATTGAAGTAGTCATTTATGCTCCATCGTTTTACATTCTTCTTAGCTCCATTTGTTTTTAGGTTTTCTCATCTTTTTATTTTGATATGTTTTTAGTTCCCTTTGTTTTATGTGTTCTTAGTTTTTATCTTGTATTTTATGTGTTTGTGTTTCCTCAGTGGAGACCCTCATGCCGGATGCTGCTTGGCCCATCTGCAGGGCTGTTGGTCTCGTGGGTTGCTCTAGCTTGGGTAGGTGGGGGCTTTATGCCATTGCCTACAGCTGTGGTATGGGCCCCGGCCTGTCCTGGTCGGGGTGGCCTCTGTGACACGCCCTATGATTATGGGCTGTGTGATCTCCCGGCGTAGGGGGCCCCATTAGATGATTGCCCCTTAACGTGGGGCCTCAATGCCGAACTATGTCTCTTATTTTATACTGTATGTATATGAGAGAAGTAGGGGGTGGTGTGTGTGTGTGTGTGTGTGTGTGTGTGTGTGTGTGTGTGTGTGTGAGGGTCGGAAGGGATGGGATGTATCGTATAAACATATGCAATTAAATTTGTCTACTGTTTTTATCTATGTAAAGCACTTTGTGCAGCATCAAATATTTGAAAAGTTCTATACAAATAAAGTTTGATTGATTGATTAATTGATTGATTGAAGGTGTGAGCATCATGGTGTGGGGTGTTTTTCAGCACATGGTACAGGTAGACTTCATGTAATTAAAGGAAAGATGAATGGGCAGATGCACAGAGACATCCTTGATAAGAACTTGTTGCCATCTGCCAAGATGCTGAAGATGAAACGAGGGTGGACATTTCAGCAAGACAATGATCCCAAACACACAGCCAAGGAAACTCTCAACTGGCTCCAGAGAAGGAAAAGAAAGCTGTTAGAATGGCCCAGTCAATCACCTGACCTGAATCCAATTGAAAATCTATGGAACGAACTGAAGATCAGAGTTCATAGAAGACACAAACGGAACCTTCAAGATTTGAAAACAGTTTGTAGGGAAGAATGGGCTAAAATCACTCCTGAGCAATGCCTGCATCTAGTTTCTTCATACAGTAGACAACTGGAAGCTGTTATTACCAACAAAGGTTTTTCTCCTAAATATTAAATGAATTTCACCAAGCATGTTCAATACTTATTGTTGTATTCCAATCTATGCTTTTATTTGTGAAGTGTGGTGTAGTGGCGGCCACTTCCTCTTCCACCACTGCACCACCCCTGTAAATACCAGCGGACATCTTGGTTCAGCCTCTTTGCCAACGCCCCTGCCTAGCTGCTGTATTGAGGAGAGTATCGCAAATAAAGCTGAGTTCTATCGAGCACCTGGCCTTGTTATTTGGAAGGTAATTCCATAACATTTTGGCGATGAGGATAAAAGTAGGGAGGCATGTATCCTGCCAATTTGGCCCTTCCTGGAGCTCCTGGGTGAGCCACCTGTCCCCTGGACGAGATGGTTTGCAGCCTTTGAGACCTGTGTAGTGGCTCTCAACCTGGGTGAGAAAGACAAGCTGAGGGCACAGGCGCTCTGTCATGAATTGCCCCTCGGGGCAAAGAGGAGAGACCCAGACGCTGAACTGTTTTTTGTGATATTTAATGAGGAAACATAAAAGTCCAAACAGCGCACAAAATAATTTATAAACTGAGTGGGCAAGGAGTAGACAGGAAAAACATAGGCGGAAGCACCAGAACGGGGAAAGGGTTCTGGTGCAGATCAGTTGACGCTCCAACAATGAGCGAAAGAAACATTGGGCTTTAAATAGGACACAAAACCAATGAACACAAATGATTGCAAGTGTGGATCACATGAGCGGGCAGGAGATGACAATAATTACCAACTGGGGTCAGCTGAGTGAAGTGAGAGGGGAGAAGACAGGATTGACAGCTGACAGGGACACCTCCTACAACAGAGCAAAAACCTGGAAGTGCCACTGACATCTGTCACCCCAAAGAGAGAGAGAAAGAACACAACGGTACAATTATATAGAACTAAATGCCAACAAATACCAAATAAATGAGTAGCAAACTATGATGACATGAACAAGGGGGTGAGAAGAATAAGAAACGATACAAGATATGCAGAAACCATCCACGGATAAAATGACGGAACTAAGAACAAAAAGATACAACAGACATACAAATCTGAAAAAAAGACCATGAGACTGAGCACGGTGGATTCCTCCGTGCTCAGATCATAACATGCTCCTAGTGCATAATTTGGGAATTGAGGGCCAGCGGATCCTAAGCATACTCGGAGAGCGTCATCGTCTGAAGGATCAGGTTTCGGCAGCGCCACCAACGGGCGAGTGAACCTATCTACCGGTTCGTCACCAACCTGAAACTACTGGCTAGCGAGTGTCCTTTTGGGCCGCTGGAGGAGGAGATGGTTCGCGACCAGCTGGCGGAGCGCACCAACAACGCTGCGATATGGACAAAACTGCTCACGGTACCAGGTGACTTGACACTGACTAGAGCTATCAACTTTGCTCTCCAATTGGAGACAGCGGACAAGCTAGCTTCTGAGCTAAGTACGCGCCAGTCACAATGGCAGCTGGAGTTTCCCACCACAGCACAAGTAGCAGACCCAGACAGCGATGGTAGCGTGGAGGACGATGCTGTGGAGACCAATGCTGTAAAACTTAGGTCTGCCCCGGAAAACCCGAGTGTATGGGGTGTGGGTCCGTGAAACACCGCTTCAAGGCCAGGGACTGCCCAGCGAGAGGGAAGTGCTGCGGCAAGTGTGGACGCTTGAACCACTTTGCCAGGGTGTGCTGTATGTCCGAGCCAGGGAGCCCACAGGGGAAATCAGCCTCCCCCCGCCCCGATAATTGTCCATTCCTCTCCATCTTCTTTTTCTGATACATCCTCCACTTCCTCTTCTGAATCAGAGTTGTCTTGCTGGACATCTGAAAAAATCAGCTCTATAGCCTGTTTGACGGTATAACGTGCACTCATGGCTTCAGCACAGAGAGAATTTGGGGTACTGTCATTTGCAGCACCTTTATAACCTCTGGAAATCCACCTGTCTTGTCTTGTTTACGTCTGCTACTGATTGATCTGAGACCGATCAAAGGCACTGCAGTCCTCGAGAAGGCCACCTGTCTTGTCTTGTTTACGTCTGCTATTGTGTTGTTTACGTCTGCTACTGATTGATCTGAGACAGAACTAAAACATTCTCACATTCTGTGGTGTGTAAATAACTCAGTGACCGTGATTTCAACTCAATTTGACTGTCGGGTCATTTTGACCCGAAGATGACCTATGTAACTTTTTTTGTACAGCTTACATGGAAATATGAATAAAGGCAACAATTCACTTATCCTAATGTTGGGGTCAATCTAGGAAAAGTCATAAAATTTTAAGTTGAAAAAATATTGTTTAGGGGGATTTTTTTTGGTTTTTAACACAGTAGCGGGTCATTTTGACCCGAGGACAACAAGAGGATTAAGGAAAAAGACAAAAAAAATTGCAGACTTGGAGCGACACGTCGAGGATCTTGAACAATATTCTCGTATGGATGATCTAATTATTAGTGGACTAGACATTAAATACCAATCATATGCCAATGTTACAGTAGGAATGAGAGGTGAGGAGGCTCCCCTGAGTGAATCAGTCTCCCTGGAAAACCAGGTGCTTCAGTTCCTTGAAAGCAGAAACATAAAGGTTGAAGTAAATGCAAGATAAAGATAATAAAAGATAATAATTAAAAGATAATAAAACAAAGAAATCAATTGTGATGCGCTTTGTGAACAGAAGGGTAAAGAATGACATACTGAGGCAGGCCAGAAAGCTACGGGGAACAGAAGTTTACCTAAATGAACATTTAACAAAGACTAATGCTGAAATAGCACGGCAAGCACAGATGCTGAAAAGACAAAATAAGATATAGGCAACATGGACAAGAAATTGTAGAGTTTGGATCAAACTAAATGGAACACCTGAGGATGCGAAGACCATAATAATCAGAGATCTTACTGACTTAAATAAATATAGATGAACACTGATTAAGAAAATTAAGAGACTATGATAATCCATATCCACACACACACACGGCAAGAATAGTTCTTTTGTGACATACCATGTCAATATACTTTAAAAAACTAAACAAAATAAACAAACAAAAAAAAAACTTATGACTGACTTGAGTAGACATCAATTATCCCCAGTTGGAGGAAGTCATCTGACACAGAGAGAGGAAATTCAAACTCTGAAAATATGCCATTATGCTGAACATAAACTACAAGAGATGGAGAATGATATTGATCCTGATAACCACTTTTTCAATAATATTCATAATCATTGTGAATATTACACTGAAAAGCAATTCAAAAGTCAAGTGCAACTAGATGGTAAACTCTCAGTAATATACTTCAACAGCAGAAGTCTTAACAAAAACTTTCCACAGATTCAGGACTATTTAAAACAGCTAGACAGAAAATTTACAGCTATCGCAGTCTCTGAAACTTGGCTTAATGAAGAGCAGGCTCCTCTGATGGCAATAGAGGGATATCAGATGTTTCATATTAACAGATCTCAAAAAAAGGTTGGTGGTGTTGCACTGTATATTGATGACCTGTATAGGTGTAAGCTTGTAAATGGAATGCCTTTTGCACTACCTGGGATTCTGGAATGTGTTACTGTTGAGATTGACCAAGATAAAACAAAAAACTAATTATAAGTTGTATATATAGAATGCCGGGAACTTGCATTGAGACATTCAGAGATAAATTAGTCGAGCTGTACAATAATATTACTAGTAAGAAAATGGTAGTAATTTGTGGAGATTTCAATATTGATTTACTAAATCCATTTCAACAAAATGTAATTACAGAGTTCATGAATTCTATGTACAGTATGAGTCTATATCCCACAATAACACATCCCAGTAGAATCACAGTTCACACTGCTACACTTATTGATAACCTGCTTGTTAATATTATTGATAAGGAAATAGAAAGTGGATTATTGATAAATGACATAAGTGACCATTTGCCAGTCTTTGCACTTATCCATGGCCACATGGGGGCCAATACAGAAAAAAAAATTAAAAGATACAAATCACAAAATGCAATCATTTCTTTTAAAGAAGACTTGCTGAAGCAAGACTGGACAAAAGTCTATGTATCAGATGTAAATGAAGCCTATGACACATTTATGCACATTGTAACCACTCTTTATGAAAAAAAAATGTCCATTAGTAAAGAAAAAGCTAAAACATAAATTTGTCGACAAGCCATGGTTAACCAAAGGATTACAATAGGCGTGTAAAAAGAAAAAATTTATTATATAAAGCTTTTCTAAAGAAAAGGACAAAAGAAGCAGAGCAGCGGTATAAAACATACAAAAATAAGTTAACATATATAATGAGATGTAGTAAAAGAGACTATTACAGTAAAGAACTGCAGAAAAACAGAGACAATATTAAAAATACATGGACAATACTTAACAATATTCTTGGAAATAAAAATAGAAACACAAGCTACCCAACCAATTTTTCAAAAAAAAAAAAAAATAATAAAACGACTCAGAGTGTGAATGCAGTCTCACCTGCAGATGAATTTAATAACTTTTTTGTTAACATTGGTCCTAATTTGGCTCGAGAAATACCCATTATGGCACCTACGGGTGATATAGTAAGCAAAAACACTGCTATAAAAGACTCCATTTTCATAAAGAACACAGACGAGAGAGAGGTCACTGAAATTGTTAAATCGTTTAAAAGTAAAATATCTATGGACTGTGATGGTATTGACATGCTCTTAGTCAAAACTATTATTGAATGCTTAGTGAAACCACTGACATATATTTGTAACTTGCCTCTCCAAACAGGTACATTTCCCATTGCAATGAAAATAGCTAAAGTAATTCCGATATACAAGACGGGTGACAGAGGGGAATTCTCAAACTATAGACCAATTTCACTATTGCCGCAATTTTCCAAGATACTTGAAAAAATATTCTGTTAGAGAATTGACAACTTCATAATGAAGAATAATTTATTGTGTGAGCGGCAATATGGGTTCAGACACAAGAGGACAACTGCATTTGCTCTAATGGAATTTATAGAAAAAATATCAACTGCCGTTGAAAATAAAGAGTATTCAGTTGGGGTATTCCTGGATCTTAAAAAAGCATTTGATACAGTGGATCATAATTTATTATTAAAGAAACTACAAAATTGTGGTATTAGGGGGGTAGCACTGTCCTGGTTATGTAGTTACTTAAAGAACAGATTTCAGTATGTTTGTGTTGGTAACAAAAACTCACAGTTACTGGTTACTTGTGGAGTCCCACAGGGTTCAATTTTGGGGCCACTGTTATTCAATATGTATATAAATGATATATGTAAAGTCTTGGAAAAAATGGATTTAATATTGTTTGCCCATGACACTAATTTATTATGCAGTGGAAGCAATTTGGAACAACTTTTGGATACACTCGGAAAGGAATTAGGAAAAAGCTTAAACTGTGGTTTGATTCAAAGAAATTAACGCTCAATTTAAGTAAGACAAAATTTATAGTTTTTAACAACCATCACAACAACTTAGTATCTAAACTCAGTGTAAATGGTGTAGAGATTGAAAGGGTATCCAAAACTAAATTTCTTGGAGTAATAATTGATAATAAACTGTGTTGGAAGTCACATATTAATTATATTAAAGGTAAAATATCGAAATCAATTGCAATACTACACAGAGTGAAATATTTGCTGAATCAACCCACATTATATACTTTGCATCATTCATTAATACTCCCATACATGACATATTGCACTGAAGTATGGGGAAATACATATAAAACAAACATATATCCAGTCTTTATGCTTCAGAAGAGAGCTATTAGAATAATAAACAAAGCAGCTTACAGGGAACCAACAAACCCACTTTTTCTTAAATTAAAAGCTCTCATGTTGAAAGATCTGGTTGACTTTAAAACTGCAGTAATAATGTTTAAAGTGAAGAATCTATCACTGTCCGCAAATATCCAAAAGTTGTTCCAAATAAGGGAGAAACAATATCATTTCAGAGGAACGTGTATATTTCAAAAACCCTCAGTGAGAACTACCACCAAGCAACACTGTGTTTCAGTGCAAGGAGTCAGAATGTGGAACGCTTTTGGACCTGAATTAAAATCATGTACAACGCTTGGCCAATTTAAACAAAAACTAAAGGAAGAAATACCCAAACATATATACAAGATGACATGTA
Source organism: Pholidichthys leucotaenia (assembly GCA_020510985.1). Lineage (NCBI taxonomy): Eukaryota > Metazoa > Chordata > Actinopteri > Cichliformes > Pholidichthyidae > Pholidichthys > Pholidichthys leucotaenia. The sequence continues at coordinate 66,995,319 of CM035849.1, read as the reverse complement.
AAATCACATAAGGATTGTCATATCCAGTCTATGTTGTGTTGTTGCTTAGTTTGTTTTTTTTGTCACGTTTTGTCTTAGCTTTGTCCTGAATTGTAATCTCTCGTTTTGTTTTTCTTTTGAATTCTTGGATGGAATATGGGTGGGCAATATAAGCTGCGGCTTCAGACATCACCCATTTCGGATAACTTATGTTGAACTGTATAATCAGAGGAGTTATTGTTTGAGTTGACCTTGTTAGATTTTTTTTCCCCTTTGTTATATCGTTCCGTTTCTTTTTTTAACCTTTACTTTTAATCTGTCCGAAATAAAGATTCATTCATTCATTCATTCATTCATTTTCCTCTGTGCAATGAAATACTGTCTGCTGTATCTTCAAATAGTTCATATTTAACTGTCCTCATTTGAGGTCCTGGCTCTTAAATCCATTTTCACTTTGTGAACAAGCTCGCATTGTCCTCAGTACCAAACAGATTTCTCCTCACATTTAAATGCTGTCATGTTAATATTAAGCCTTTGAGCTCGCGAAGCAAAGACTTCAATTGGTTTATTTCATGGTTATGGCCCAAACACACCTTTGAATAAGAAAGCGCATTAGGACAGCCTCTTCACATTTTGCACCCGGGGGAAAAATCATTTTTTGTATGGCTGAAATAAGGAAATGAACTTGGAAATGCCCGTAATAAATGTGCCCTGCACCTGAGACAACTCATTATAGACTCTGACCTTGTAATATGGCCCTAAAGGTGTAACACAGAATTGATTGACAATTTATACTAGATGCTTTAAATAACAGTCAAACCAGATGGGACCATTTTTGACCCTGGAGGACAAAAGGTGTATGGAAACCGGGAGGAGAGTATGAGGGTTAAGGTAGGGACAGAAACCCAACTGGAAGAAAAAGAAAATCTGTGAAATTGTGGTGATCCGCTCTGCGTGTCTGCTGTCTTAATTGTCTCCACAGCTGCGCGCACACCTGCTCCACTCGTTAGGCAGCCTTCTTAAGGAGCACTGCCTCTTGGTCTGCACGGAGACGTCAGCGCTCCTTCTGGAAGTAAGATCTCTACGCTAAAAGTCATCTTCTCCGTCAACTAGGGAGTTTCGCCTCCTTCATCTTCTCTGCTTCGTCAGGTCATCTGGGAGTTCATTCTCCCCAATGCAAAGTTACAATGGTAGTATTGTGTTTCAGCGAGTGCTGGAGGAATTTCCCCATGAATCACAGCCACATTGTCTGTGTTGTTAATTTATTGGAAGGGTGGGCCTTAACGTGGGCTTACGTCATCATGGCTCGGCCCGACTATGCTAGTTATACCTATGATCGGTTTGTGGTCGAGTTCAATGAGGTATTTGACCACTCTGACCGGGATAGTGTGCTCACCACTCGATTGCTTAATCTTAAACAAGGAAGTAAATCTGTCGCTGATTATTCAGTTGATTTCCGGGGGTGGCAGCGGAGGTCGGGTGGGATGATGCTTCTCTCTGCAGCATATTTGTTCGTAGCCTTAGCCCAAGTTTGCGGGATGAATTGGCCCGGATTGAGAAGCCTCCCAAATTGAATGAGCTAATCTCCCTCGCCATTTACATTGACAACCGGCTGAGGGAGCGAGCTAACGAGCGTCGACCTCCCGGTCATGTTGGCTCTCAGTTGCACCGCTCACTGCAGTCCCCCTTGCTGGCCCTCCCCCCCCTCTGATTCCTTAGAGGCTGAGGAACCCATGGTAATGGGTCAGTCGAAGCTGCCTCCGGCTGAGAGACAATGCCACCGTGATCTTGGCTTGTGTCTATATTGTGCTAGTGAGGAGCACGAACTGGCCTCATGCCCCAATCGGCCAAAAGGAGAGGGGGGCTGTGCGTCATAGTAAGGGGACTCACAGACTCACCCCGAGGCAAATCCCTTACTAGGTTCATGCTTCCCATATGCTTTCAACACAAACACAGTGAAATGTCCACCCAAGCTCTCATTGATTCCGGGGCCGAGCAGAGCTTTATTTCAGAGAGTTTGGCAACCCGGCTGGGCTTCCACGTTATCGGCTGAAGACTCCACTGAAATTGATTGCCCTTTCTAAAGTGCCGCTGGCCATTGTGGTTAAACAGACCGCCCCTGTCTCGGTCCTGGTGTCAGGTAACCACCGGGAACAAATCAGCTTTTTTGTGCTTCCTGTTTCTGCCTCCCCCATTATTCTGGGTTACCCCAGGCTCAGGCTGCACAATCCTGTGATCGACTGGCGGACAGGAAGCATTGTCTCCTGGAGCTCCTTTTGTTTGAGTGCCTGTCTGCAGTCCGCTTCTTGCTCTCCATCTGTGTCTCTCTGTTCTCCAGATTCATCCCCACCTGACCTCTCATTGGTGCCCCCCCCCCCGAGTACCATGATCTGGGCCCCGTTTTCAGCAAGGCTAAAGCGCTATCACTTCCCCCCCACTGACCCTATGATTGTGCCATTAACCTCCTGCAAGGGGCCCCATTGCCATCCAGCTGGCTCTATAGCTTCTCTGGCCCTGAGCAAGAGGCAATGGATAAATATATCAAGGAGTTCTTGAGCTCTGGCATTATCAGGCCCTCATCCTCGGCGGTGGTGGCGGGGTTCTTTTTTGTTGGTAAAAAGGACGGTTCGCTCAGGCCTTGCATTGACTTCAGGTAACTGAATAACATCACGGTCAAGAACAAGTACACTCTCCCCCTTATTAACACGGCTTTTGATTCTCTCCTGGGGGCCACAGTGTTTACCAAGCTGGATCTCCGCAACGCCTATTACCTGGTGCGGATCAAAGAGGGGGATGAGTAGAAAACGGGGTTCTGCACCCCTAGTGGCCACTTCGAGTACATGGTAATGCCCTTTGGTTGAACCAATGCACCTCCGGTATTCCAACGCCTTATTAATGATATTTTGAGGGATTTTCTGGACTCATTAGTGTTTGTATATCTCAACGACACCCTCATCTTTTCCCAGTCCCTGGAGGAACATCGGATAAATGCCAGGCGGGTCCTACAGCGCCTGTTGGAGAACCAATTGTATGCCAAGGCCAAGAAATGTGAGTTTCACACCACTTCCACCACTTTTCTGGGGTTCGTCATTTCCCACAAGAAAATCATAGCGGACCCAGACAAGGTAAAGGCGGTGGTGGAGTGGCCAGTCCCATCCTCCCGTAAGCAGTTGCAGCAGTTTTTGGGCTTTGCCAATTTTGACGTTGGAGAATACATCCGATCCTATTCTCAGTGCACAACCTGTAAGTCGTCCTCCTCTCCCCCTTCGGACCTACTGCATCCTTTTCCTATCCCTAGCAGACCCTGGTCCCACGTGGCCCTAGACTTTGTGACTGGTCTTCCCCCTCTGCAGGTCACACCATCATCCTCACCATTGTGGATCGATTATCCAAGGCTGCCCTCTTTATCCCCCAACAGAAGCTCCATGCGGCCAAGGAGACAGCGAACCTCCTCGTCCTGCATGTGGTGCAGCTCCATGGCATTCCTGTGGACATCGTGTCAGACCGTGTGCCCCAGTTCATCTCTCAGGTCTGGCGGGCCTTCTGTAAGGCTATTGGGGCCACGGTGAGCCTGTCCTCTGGTTACCATTCTCAGAGCAATGGCCAGTGTGAACACACTAACCAGGAGTTGGAGGCGGCTCTGAGGTGTGTCATGACCTTCAACCTGGCGTCCTGGAGTTCCTACCTACCTTGAGTCGAGTATACTCACAATTCCACTGTCTCCACTGCTACGGGTCTTTCTCCTTTTGAGGTATCCCTAGGATACACCCCCCCCCCCATTTCCGGAGGAGGAGGAGGACATTGTTGTTCCCTCCATCCAGGCCCACATGAAGTGCTATTGCCGGCTGTGGAGGACTACTCGGGCTGCACTGCAACGCATAGCGAGCCGCAACTCGGACATTGCCAACTGCCGCAGGACCCCGGCTCCGCCTTACCGGGTCGGACAGCAGGTATGGTTGTCAACTAGGAATATCAATCTGAAGACTGAGTCCAAGAAGCTATCTCAGCGCTTTATTGGTCCTTATACCATCACTCATATTGTCAACTCAGTCGCTGTGCACTTAGCTCTCCTTCCCTCCCTCCGCATTTGTCCCACCTTTCATGTCTCGCAGGTGAAGCCGTTTGTGTCCAGCCCTCTGTGCCCCCATCCCAAGACTCCGCTCCCGCCAGTGATGATTGATGGTGACCTCGCTTGGAAGGTCAACCGCATCCTGGATGTCCGACGCAGGGGTCGTGGCCTACAATACCTGGTGGACTGGGAGGGTTATGGTCCGGAGTGGAGGTCCTGGGTGCATCCTTCCTTCGTGATGGGTCCGCAGCTCATTAGGGATTTCCACCGGATGCACCCGGGTAAGTTGGATCGGCTGCCGAGAGGCGTCCCGTAGGGGAGGAGTACTGTGGTGATCCACTCTGCGTGCCTGCTGTCTTAATTGTCTCCACAGCTGCGTGCACACCTGCACCATCATTAGGCAGCCTTCTTAAGGAGCGCTGCCTCTTGGTCTGCACGGAGACGTCAATGCTCCTTCTGGAAGTAGGATCTCTACGCTAAGAGTCATCTTCTCCGCCAACTAGGGAGTTTCGCCTCCCTCATCTTCCCTGCTTCGTCAGGTCATCTGGGAGTTCGTTCTCCCCAACACCAAGTAAGCCTCCTGGATCTCATTCCTCTTCGCTCCTCTCCTCTTCTCCCCTGTGCACAGGTGGATTCCCCTGGGCGGACCTCCTCCTCCTGGCGGCAGACCGGGACTTCCGCCTACACGCTGTGTCACTGTTCCATCATATGAACTTATCTGCACAACCACTCCTGCACCATTGGCACAAGCACGGGCAGGCGATGGACCGGGGCAAGTGGACGGGGCAGCTCGGACGTTCTTTAGCGCCACTACTCCTCACCTGACTCATAAGATTGTTTACCACTCGTTTATGCAATCTATCTTCAGTGAACTTATACTCCTGTCTCTCCTTTTTCCAAGGGTTGCTAGACTGGTCCGTGCTCTGCTCGCACCTCTGCACACATCCACACTCATACTTCCACACACTCTCACACACACATCAATAAAGATGATTGTGTTTATTCTGAGCCTGCGTCTGCCTCTGGGTTTGTGCAAACATGTCAGAAATAAATAAGTAAACTAAAAAAATCCTACATACAGCCATCATGAAGTTGTATCTGGGTATAAAGCTACATCTAAAAAAATCACCATGAAAAGGGTATTTTTTAACTTTCAAATATATACAGTGGTGTGAAAAAGTGCCCCCTTCCTGATTTCTCATTTTTTGGTATGTTTGTCACACTTAAATTTTTCAGATCATCAAACAAATTTAAATATTAGACAAAGATAACACAAATAAACACAAAATGCAGTTTTTAAATGAAGATGTTTATTATTAAGGGGGAGAAAATCAAAACCTACATGGCCCTGTGTGAAAAAGTGATTGCCCCCTGAAGCAGCAAAACAGCCCCAGACCATGATACTACCACCACCATATTTTACTGTTGGTATGATGTTCCTTTTCTGAAATGCTGTGCTACTTTTACACTGGACATAATGGGACACACACCTTCCAAAAAGTTCAACTTTTGTCTTGTCAGTCCAGAGTATTTTCCCAAAAGTCTTGGGGATCATCAAGATGTTTTCTGGCAAAACTGAGACAAGCCTTTATGTTCTTTTTGCTCAGCAGTGGTTTTCGTCTTGAAACTGTGCCATGCATGCCATTTTTGCCCAGTCTCTTTCTGATGGTGGAGTCATGAACACTGACCTTAACTGAGGATAGTGAGGCCGGCAGTTCTTTGGATGTTGTTGTGGGGTCTTTTGTGACCTCTTGGATGAGTCGTCGCTGCGCTCTTGGGGTAATTTTGGTCGGCCGGCTACTCCTGGGAAGGTTCACCACTGGTCCATGTTTTCACCATTTGTGGATAATGACTCTCACTGTGGTTCACTGGAGTCCCAATGCTTTAGAAATGGCTTTATAACCTTTTTCAGACTGATAGATCTCAATTACTTTGTTTCTCATATATTCCTAAATTTCTTTGGATTGCAGTATGATGTCTAGCTTTTGAGGATCTTTTGGTCTACTTCACTTTGTCAGGCAGGTCCTATTTAAGTGATTTCTTGATTGAGAACAGGTGTGGCAATAATCAGGCCTGGATGTGGCTAGAGAAATTGAACTCAGCTTTCCAAAGATGTGATAAACCACAGTTAATTTACAGTATGTTTTAACGGGGGGGGGCAATCAATTTTTCACACAGGGCCATGTAGGTTTTGATTTTTTTACCCTTAATAATAAACACTATTTACAAACTGCATTTTGTGTTTACTTGTGTTATCTTTGTCTAATATTTAAATTTGTTTGATGATCTGAAACATTTAAGTGTGACAGATATACCAAAAAATGAGAAATCAGGAAGGGGGCAAACACTTTTTCACACCACTGTACATAACACACAAAGTAAAATACATAAAGCCTTTTGTTAATTTTGATTATGGTGTATAGGTCATGTCTATGAAGCCTTGTGTGCCGATACACATCAGAGTTGTTTTTTTTTTTTTGTCAAATATGACTATGCCATTAAAATAAAGTCATTGTTTGTTTGTTTGTTTTTTTTAAATTAAACTAGTGCATTGCCCGTAGAAAGCAAGTATTCTTGTCTGGAACAGGTAGGCCAATTAGGCTTTACAGGCCCAAATGTAGGCTGTGTTTAAAAATGGAATACAAAGAGGTGTAGCTTATATACAGACAATCACACGTTAGACTTTGACAAATATGAAAGGGACTGAACACCACTGAGATTTACTTGATTGTGTGAACATCCAATATTAGCGACTGTTTCAGATCCCTGGTTTATTCGTTTGTCAGATCACTTATTTGTGTGATTTTTTGACTTATATTCATAAGTGTTGTATCTTGTACTTTGGGGAATTGGAGTTGTTCAGTCACCATTATAATTGTTTTTGTTTATGTATGTAGTGTATCATCAATAAACTCATGCAGTACTATAACAGGACACTTTAACAAATATTTGAGACCCATTTTAGTGATCATTTTATATTTTATTAATATTATAAGTACAAAACACCCAGTTTTATTATACACAGCAGAATGACCCATTTGGCTGCAACTGTTGCATCAGTGTTGTCCATTTGTCTGTAAATATTTAAATAAAAATGATTTATTTGATTATTTGGGCATTTTTGTGTCCTGTTTGGTCACGGTCGTCGTTCAGTCAAAGCATGCATATGTGTCCGCATATGATATGCAGTTGATCTGGCCATTCCGCTCCACAATCATGGTGGTATTATTATTTTATAAGTTTTTAATTTTTAGATACTCGCACAGGAGGAGGGACTTGTGGTTCTGCAAAGGACAGTGGTTCCACACAGGTGAAGCAGCAGTCGGGACTCCTGTCTACCACTGATGGGGCAGGCAGGGCATGCCTCCCGGCGAAGGATCTTGGTCCGCTCAGTCGGACACCAGTGTTGGAGAAGCAGCAGCTGAACCTGCGGATTGCAGTCCCTCACAGGAACCCAAGCCCAGCCTGCCCAGTTAATGGGAGTCTCGGCTACTGCTTCACCCGTGTGCCATTGCTGTCCTTTGCAGCAACACAAGTCCCCGTGGGCACCCTCTCCCCCCACCGCACCCGCGCACCTCATGTTCTCCACCAGTGTTCGGCAAGTTACTAAAAAGATAAGATAAGATAAGATAAGCCTTTATTAGTCTCACAATGGGTAAATTCCAGGATTGCAACAGCACAGGGATAGCAACACTCAGAGCAATAATTTAGAAGATAAGAAAATAAGAGCAGTGAATATACACTACCTGTGGGTCACCCCCACAGCCTACGGACAAGCAGAGCGCTCAGCTGGGGCAATTAGCAGAACAATGAGATGTGTGTATTGATATCAATAGGCAGCCTCTCTTTGTCTAGTTCAGGCGCCAGTGTCCTGCTGTTGATATGTGTGACTCAAATGCAGGTGTTCATGGCTTCCTGCTCTGTACTGTGATGCTAATGTGCCTTTCATGTATTGTCTGTAACTGGGTATATAAGCTGACTGAAATTCACTCTCTCTGTCTGACTGCTCATCTGACTACACGCATTCCGTGTCTCCTGACGAGAGCCTGAGAGCTCGCTCCGGCACGCCTGCACGGCGCTGGAGTGAGTTCTGTGATGGCGGGATGAAATAAAGCCCACTTTTAAACCTCAGTTCGCTGCTTATTATTTCATGCCGCCACACTGGTGACCCCAAGAAAAGAACATGCTGGCAGCCCCCGGCGGTGACTCTCCGACGACAAGCGGGCGCAGCAGCCTGACGCAAATGGACTGCTCTTCCTTCGGCTACAGGGAGACCTCGACGCAGAACCAACACCAGGCGAACTCTCTGGAGATCACCCACGACCGGGAAAGCCGCAGAAAGCTTCATGGTGCGACCCTCGCCTGAGATCGGGACATCCACGCTGGACCGGCCGAGGGACACAGAACGTCTTCTCCCTCTCACCGCTCCTACGCATCTACGCGAGCCCGAGGGACAAAGATCGTCTACTCCCTCTCACCGCTCCAAAGCACCATGACCCGACACAGCGAATGGCAGCAACAGCTTCAACAGGGATGACCATCGGCGCCGACGACGCTGATCTCCATCAAGCTCCCTGACCCTGACTCGCCTCTCAATAGCGGACCACCCACGCACCGAACCCCCGCGCGCACACCGGGGGGTTACGAGGACAGCGCACCACGCGCGGGACAATAACGGCTCCACAGACCGCCACCGTCCTCCGCCGCTGCACATCGGAACCTTCAGGGCTGCTCACACACCTGAAGCACGCACGCAGCTCGCTCACAGGATTTTGTACGGGTCTCAGCCACGGCGCACAAGGGAATTCAGCCGTCAGCTGTTCCCGAGGGCTTTAGGGCTGCGCACGCACCTAAAGTCAACACACCAAGTCCCACACTGCTGCAGCTCCTTTTTTTCCCTCATAGCCGTGAGAGGAGTCAGAGACAAATTTTTCTTCTCACAGCCGCTGTGGACCACCGCACGTTCAACGGGACAGCCCCTCAACAGCGTGGATCCACATGCAATTTTTGCGCGGCCCAGACAACTTCGCACTTGCTACCCCCACCCCCCTCCCTCCACCTCCTTGGCACAGAGCCTTCCCCGCAGCTCGCTTCCAAAGCCGGACTATCGAGGCCTCAGCTTCCTGCTGAGCCCTCTGGGGGGGAGTGTGTGGGTCACCCCCACAGCCTACGGACAAGCAGAGTGCTCAGCTGGGGCAATTAGCAGAACAATGAGATGTGTGTATTGATATCAATAGGCAGCCTCTCTTTGTCTAGTTCAGGTACCAGTGTCCTGCTGTTGATATGTGTGACTCAAATGCAGGTGTTCATGGCCTCCTGCTCTGTACTGTGATGCTAATGTGCCTTTCATGTATTGTCTGTAACTGGGTATATAAGCTGACTGAAATTCACTCTCTCTGTCTGACTGCTCATCTGACTACACGTATTCCGTGTCTCCTGACAAGAGCCTGAGAGCTCGCTCCAGCGCGCCTGCACGGCGCTGGAGTGAGTTCTGTGATGGCGGGATGAAATAAAGCCCACTTTTAAACCTCAGTTCACTGCTTATTATTTCATGCCGCCACACTACCGTTCAAAATTTTGGGGTCACTTAGAAATTTCCTTATTTTTGAAAGAAAAGCACTTTTTTCAATGAAGATAACTTTAAACTAATCAGAAATACACTCTATACATTGCTAATGTGGTAAATGACTATTCTAGCTGCAAATGTCTGGGTTTTGGTGCAATATCTACATAGGTGTATAGAGGCCCATTTCCAGCAACTATCACTCCAGTGTTCTAATGGTACAATTTGTTTGCTCATTGCGTCAGAAGGCTAATGGATGATTAGAAAACCCTTGTGCAATCATGTTAGGTTTGCAATGCTGTAATTGCTTCAAATGGAGGATTCTTTGACGAAAGCAAAGTTTGAAGGAAAAAATTATTATTTCAAATACAAATCATTATTTCTAACCTTGTCAATGTCTTGACTATATTTTCTATTCATTTTACAACTCATGGTGGTAAATAAGTGTGACTTTTCATGGAAAACACAAAATAATTGTCTGGGTGACCCCAAACTTTTGAACGGTAGTGTACATATGTACACATAAATATATAAATATATATACACAGTGTGGAGCATTGTAGCTAGATGGACTAAACAGCATAACCGTCTACTGTATTTAGTTACCCTTCATGGTATGAATATGTACCCATACATATTGTCACCCTCCATAGCGACTGATATTGTCCTAGTTGTATACTGGAGGGGACCATTTGTGTAAGTCTGTTGCGTCTTTTGCATTCAATACTATTAGGTCGTCACGTTTTTTTTGCTATCTCTGTGAGCAGCCCTGCTTAGGTTATACAGTCTGACAGCCGTAGGTAGGAAGGACCTGCGAAACCTCTCGGTCACGCATCTAGAATGATGTAGTCTACTGCTAAATGAGCTCCTCAGTGCAATAAATAAGCAAGTAAATATAAACTGACCCTACCGTAACTGACGCAGCCGTCACACAGTCTCCTCCGCGGGTCTGTTTCCTGTCCTGCCCCAGTTCACATCACAACCCATTGAAGAAATGCTGTGGCGGTGGTGACTTCTCATATTGAGCCCTGATCAATATGAGAAGTATAAAATAGTAACAGTCACTAGTTACTTCTTTTCAAAAGTAACTGAGTTACTTTTGAGTTACTGCATGATTAAAATAACTAGATACTTGGAAACGTAATTTTCACGTTATTGTTAAATGCATACTTAAAGGCCAAATGTCACGTAACAGGGTACTTTAAATATCTTGAAACTAGATATAAAAGGGAACCGATCCGTTCGGGTCTTGGTGCATATGCTTCAGTAACAACTGAATATTCGTTAATTTAAAACTGCCGTGCTTGGCCTGACACGGCCCCTGGAATCGCCTGGGGAAGAAGGCGGAAGTGACGAAATCGATTGTACCCTAGTTTGATGCTTGGGGTATTTCAATTGATTGTTTATATGGAGACTGGAAGGTTGAAGTGAGCAACAAGAAAGAAAAAATTGGATATTTCACCCATACCTTAAAACGGGACTATCAGAGACAGCTGGGTAATAAGGGACACTTCTCTGGGAAATGTTTTCATACCTGTCAAGTGAGATGTTTTCGCCGTACTTCAACACCGTAAAAAGCGGCTATAAGGGACGGCGGAGCAACAAGGGACACCTCTCTGGGAAATGCCCCAAATGCAACTCGTGTTGTTATTGTCAAATATTTTAAGGATTCATGGATATTTGACAATAACAACACAACTCAGCGTCCGGCGCAAAATAAAAAAAAAAAGCAGAATTCTGTATTTGTCAGGCGATCCCTCGCTGTTCCGCAACCGCTGCACAGCTGAACGTGTTAAACCATTGTCCTAATGACTTCTCATTGTAGTGAGAATAGCTCACGCTGAGCGATCAGCCCGCCCCGACAATCTGACTGATTGACTCCACACTTCTCATTGTAGTGATAATAGCTCAGGCTGAGCCATCTGCCAGCACCAGCTGTGGGGGATCACACACAGGACGTGCTCCGCAAAACACTCAATTTTTTTTCCAGTATATTTTTCTTTTGGGCGTACAGAAATGGCAATACGCCCGTTTTTGCTAAAATTGCATTTTCCCCGTATTTTCCTTAAAATATTTGACAATAACAACACGAACTACATTTAAAACATTTCCCAGAAAAGTGTCCCCCAACACTCCACCGTCCCCCACAGCCGCGCTTGGCACCAAAATACGGCGAAAACGTCTCACTTGACAGGTATGCGCCTCCATTTTCATATTGATCTGGTCAATTTCTTGACAGCAGCGGCTCTCCTCCACTGTAATAATAATGGCTTCCGAAAAATCAATATTTATGGGGCGCCCTCGACAGACCCCCTTCGGCTTCGCAATTCTGGAGGCGATTAATGTCCAGTTCAATGACATTTTCCACTGGTTCTGCTCTCTGGTCATCGTTGGAACTGTTGTCATCAGACAAAGCATCTGATTCCGTCTTGGACGGAACCGTCTGTCTGAACCGTCTGTCTGAACCACTGACAAAAAAAAAGACAAAAAAAAAAAGGCAAAACTAAACTAATTTGTTCACAATCGCTGTCACTTTCCGTCATGATTGTCCAATGTTGATAAGTGTGAATGTGGATAGGCAGGGCAGCCAGGGTACAACTGGTGATGTCAAAAACATGGGCGTGGTCTGGACTGGCTGTCACAAGCCAGCAAGCAAGGTGGGGCCTTCACCTGGTGTATTTTGTGCAATTATGTAAATACAGGTGGGTGATATGGTCTCCGGTATGAATATTTGGTTTAAGCTATGTGTATTTTATCTAAATTCGTTGTCATTTAGAAAAAAAAATTACGTGACATTTGGCCTTTAAATCATCTTGCACACACAGCAAGATCAAGTGCCCCTTGTTCTCATCAGAAAAAATAAGAAAAAGAAAACTGATGAGAAAAAAAGTCTCATCTTACAGAGAAAAGATGTCTCAGATTTACACAAACTATTGTAATCAGTAGAAAGTCAGAAATTTACTAGAAATAAAGCCGTGAATTCAGAGAATATTTTGTACCCCCTGGTGGGTTGTTTTTGGCCCACAAACCATATGTTTGACACCCCTGGACCAGCCCATTAAAAATGCATATTTAGAGGATTTACTTCCACGAAATAGTTGCATAGCACAACAGCATGTAAATGAATGAGATAAAATAAAAAAGAAAGCACAGATGAATGAAAGTTCACTGCTTACAAGAAGCTGTTCTTTACTGCAACAAATCACAATCACTTTTTCTCTGTGCGTATGAAAACTTTGAATGCATTTAATGTGGGCATTCAATGCAATGCAATTCTGTGGTTACCACAGAAGTAGGAGCTGGTAGGGGCTACTCACTGCTACTCACCACTCGGACAGCAGGTGATCAGGGCTCAATATGAGAAGTCACCACCGCCACGGCATTTCTTCACCGGGTTGTGATGTGAACTGGGGCAGGACAGGAAACGGACCCGTGGAGGAGACAGTGTGACGGCTGCGTCAGTTACGGTAGGGTCAGTTTATATTTATTTGCTTATGTATTTGCTTGCCTTTGGCATGACAACCTCCAGTGGCTTGAGGCCGGTGGTGGTGCTGGGGATGGCAGTCCCCCCCATAGCCACAGAAACTGTGTATTCATCCCCAGTTGGCAGGTGATGAGGAGGGTGTCTAGCAACTGCAAGTTGTATGATCATCTATTTGCACTAAAATATCTATCCATATTAATAAAACGAGTAACACAAGTAACGCATCTGATCAAATTTCAGTAACTTAATGCATTACTGAATTTTTAAACAGTAATTTCGTTACACAGCACGTTACTGCAAAAGTAGTGGCGTTAGAGTAGCGCATTACTCCCAACACTGTCCTCCATATATGCCGAATTATCTTTTAGACCTACACAATCACGGCAACTTTATGGAGTAATTTTTTAAGCATTAAGGGGCAAATTTACTAACGTGCTGCGCTATTGCAAAACCCTGTTTTGGCATTAAAAAACTGTTGTTGAGATTTACTAAAGGGCACAGGGCAAAATTGGCGGTGGAAATGCGTGGACTATGTTAATTTTGCATCTGGCCTCATTACATATGTATTTGTGGGTGCTGCCATGTCAATGCACAAAATTTGAGGGAGGGGAGTATTTAAATGACTGGCACAAGGTGATTTATTAAGGTTTGCGGTTGTCAGACTCCTGCTAAATGCACCAGGATTTAACGCCCCAAAAAACCTTGTCTTAATTCAGCTGCGCCTGACATGATAGCAATCGCTGGTGCCTGGAGACACAGACGAGAACCGAGGACGCGTGGCAGAAGCTTCTCTCTGCCCGTGACTTCATTTGGCATGATAGAAGAACAGATTATATGAATATCAGTGGTCTCACAGAGATCGGTGTTATGCTGAACTGGACATCAGCCGGCAGGTTTTTTTTTTAAATTTCATTTGTTTATACTGTATATAGCCTACTACATGAATTTGTATCCATAAAATAGGATACAATAGGAGCCCTTATACCAGCAGTGGACATACAGATGGTGTCAGCCAATAACGACTCTTTTTTGTCATGATTCAGTGCAAGTGAGGGTCAAACGCAGAGCTGCCAGAACAGTCACTCAGACTCGGGAGCAGAAGTTTGACGGTTTATTGTAAAAATAAACACACACAACACTAAATAAAAATGCACAACTAAGGAAAAATGCAGCACAAAAACGCACACTTAAATGGACACAAAACTGGTGCCCCCTGAAGCGCACATAACCTACGGGGAGAGAGCAGACAGGGATTATTAGGGACAGATTCTTCCAAAGGGGAGAGTAATAATGGGAGAGTACTCTTACTCAGTGAGCAGAGGAGCCTGGCAGGGAGCGCCTGCGTGGACCAGGGGGACAGGGGGAAGACGGTGACTTGGGTGGACGTCCAGCATCTTCTGGTCAGGCGAGCGTGATCAGCTCCAGAGGACACACTGGCGGGTGGCAGCAACCTGGGAGACAGAAGGACGGAGGGGTCAGAGCACAGGTCAAACCGAACAATAATAAGAAATAATGCTTAGACGTTTTGCTGAGGTAGCAAACCCAAACGATTCAGCGATGGACACTCCACACACTGGCTCTTAAATACACTGGGTCATCAGGACGCAGCAGGTGTGTAATACCACAGGAGTGGCTGATCCTCCGGAGCCGAGGAGACAGGAACAGGAAGGGAGGGGGAGCACGCTTGCGTGATCATCACAGTGCCCCCTCCTCAAGGGACGCCGGGTCCCACTGGGCTTGCGAGGATGGACCCGATAGAATGCCCGCACCATTCGTTTGTCCAGGATGTAGAACCCCGGGATCCAGGACCTCTCCTCAGGACCATACCCTTTCCAGTGAACAAGGTACTGACACCCATGACCCCATCGACGGACTTCCAGGATCCTCTCCACTGTGTAAGTAGTCTGGCCATCGATGACCCGGAAGGGGGGGGGGATCCGGAGAAGGGCAGAGACGAGAGGACTGGCGGAGAGGTATTTAATCCAGGAGACGTGGAACATTTGGTGAATCCACATTGAAGGCAGCAGGTCCAACCGAACAGTGATGTTATTGATCAGCCGCTTGATGGTGAATGGGCCCAGATAGCAGGGGGAGAGCTTCTGAGACTCAGTCTTGAGCGGGATCTGATCGGTGGACAGCCAGACCTTCTGTCCCACCGTGTACTTCGGCACCGGCGTGCATCTGCGGTTAGCATACAGTTGATTGCGGTCCGCATAGTGGAGGAGGGCAGCTCTTGTGGCCCTCCACAGATGGCGGCACCGGCGCACGTGGGCCTCCATGGATGGGATGGTGAGGCCCCTCTCCACCATGGGCAGCAGAGGTGGCGTGTAGCCCATCGAGGCCTTGAATGGTGTGAGCCCAGTAGAGGAGGGGCTCGCCGAGTTGTTGGAATACTCCACCCAGGTCAGGTGGGAGCTCAAGGTAGAGGGGTTCCGGGATGCTACACACCTTAGGGTGGCCTCCAGAGACTGATTGGCATGCTTGGCCTGACTGTTGCCCTGCGGATGGTCTGCGGACATCAGGCTAGCAGTAGCAGCCAAAAAGCCGCAGAAGGCCTTCCACACCTGGGATGTCTATTGGGACCCCGGTCCAAGACAGTGTCCGCTGGTATCCCATGCAGCCGGATGACATGCTGCATCACCAGGTTGTCCGTCTACGTGGCAGATGGTAACTTGCAGAGAGGGACCAGATGGATGGCCTTGGAGAACCGGTCGACGATGTTGAGGATCACTGCGTTGCCTTGGGATGAAGGGAGGCCCGTGACAAAGTCCAAAGCAGTGTGTGACTATGGGCGACTTGGCACCAGGAGGGGATGGGGGAGGCCAGCAGCAGGAAAAGAGTCAGCTTTGTTAGTGGTGCAGGTGTGACAGGCCTTCACATACTCCTGCACATCCCTCCCGAGTGTGGGCCACCAAAACGCTCTCCTGAGCAGCTCAGTTGTCCTGTAGATGCTGGGATGACAGGCGAAATAGCTAGTATGCCCCTACCTAATCATCTCTCCGTGTAACGCTGAGGGGACATAGAGCCGGTCCGGTGGGCCTCCCACTGGGATGGGTTCCAGTGACTGTGCCTGTCGGACCCTCTGCTTAATCTCCCATGAGAGTGTCCCGAGAAAGCAGGAGGAGGGGAGAATAGTCTCCGGGGGAGATACAGCAGCTACAGAGGAGGAGGTGGAGGAGGAGGAGTCCTGAGAAAACTGGCGTGAGAGAGTGTCACCCTTGGCATTACGGGACTCTGGTCGGTACGAGAGGGAAAGATTGAACCTATTAAAGAACAGGGCCCACCGAGCCTGCCGTGAATTCAACCATCTGGCCAATCGAAGATATTCTAAATTTCTATTATCGGTCCAGACAGTGACTGGTTGGCTAGCATCCTCAAGCCAGTGTCTCCACTCCTCCAACGCCAGCTTAATAGCCAACAGTTCGCAGTCCCCAACATTGTAATTCCTCTCAGCTGGCATTAGCCGCCGGGAGAAATACATGCGAGGATGGAGCTTCTGGTCGGAGCTGAAGTGCTGGAAGAGGACAGTGCCCATCCCTGAATCGGAAGCATCCACCTCGACCACAAACTGCGCTGCGGAATCCACCTGCATCAGGATGCGCACATTGGTGAACAGGCCCTTCAGGGTCACAAAAGCTCGTTCAGCGGCCTTGGACCACTTGAATGGGTTTTTGGTCGACGTCAACTGCGTAAGCGGTTGTGCCACCTTACTATAATCATGGATAAATCAGCGGTAGAAGCTGGTGAAGCCCAGGAAGCGTTGGAGGCCCTTCCTGGGCTGGGGGGTAGGCCAGTCTACTACTGCCTTGATTTTCACTGGATCAGCCTTTACCGTGCCCTCGGCGATGATGAACCCTAGGAATGAAGTAAAGCGAGTGGAAAATATGCACTTCTCCACTTTCACAAATAGCTGGTTCTCCAGCAGCTGCTGTAGAATGGACCGAACGTGGACTACATGCTCCTCCAGCGTGCGGGGAAAAAAAAATCAGAATATCGTCCAAATACACAAAAACAAACTGGTTCACCATATCTCGTAATACATCATTGACTAACCGCTGGAAGATGGCAGGGGTGTTGGTCAGCTCAAATGGCATGACCAAATACTTAAAGTGGCCCAGCGGTGTTTTAAATGCCATCTTCCACTCATCTCCCTTGCGAATGTGGACCAAGTGGTACGCATTACGGAGGTCAAGTTTGGTGAAAAAACACACCCTTTGGAGTAGCTCCAATGCTGAGTTAATAAGGGGGAGCGGATACTTGTCCTTAAGGGTAATCATGTTAAGCTCACGGTAATCAGTGCACCGCCACAGTGTCCCATCCTTCTTCCATACAAAAAAGAACACAGTGCCAAAATGGGTGGACGACGGGCAAATAATGCCGGCGCTGAGGGAGTCTTTAATGTACACTACCGTTCAAAAGTTTGGGGTCACTTAGAAATTTCCTTATTTTTGAAAGAAAAGCACTTTTTTTCAATGAAGATAACTTTAAACTAATCAGAGTTTGTCGGCCTCCGTCGGTCTATGATGACCATGGAAGAGAATCCTAAACGTCTACTCTGCTGGAACAGCACTGCCTGTGGCTGAACAGGCCGATGCGCACCGGTGTTCTACCTTCCAGCGTTGGGTGTTGGTAGGATTCAAGCCTGGGCAGGAAGAAATGGAGGACAAGATGTTACCCATGCAGCGTGTCCCCCCTCTCCACGTCACTGATGAATCCAAAGGAACAACAGGGCTGCTATAGTTTGGCACCAGTGCCGTCGCAGGAGCTGCCAGAACAATGTTGAGCACAACAGAGAACTGCCTTAGGGGCTCTGACTCCGGATTTTTCCTCAGGGTTGACTCCCGAAGCCTTTCCCGTGATCGGGTGTGCCGCCAGGCAGCGGAGGTTTGAAATCAGGGTTTACCTTCCCCTAGATGGGCTACCTTCCCAGGTTGACGAGCCACCATCTACCCGAAGCATCTGGTTTTAAGGCACCAGAGATCCGCCCTCGCCCCTTCTCCTATTAGTAAAAGCAGTTCCGCCGGGCTTAGAGACTAAACCACACGGGCAAACTAATCAGAAATACACTCTATACATTGCTAATGTGGTAAATGACTATTCTAGCTGCAAATGTCTGGTTTTTGGTGCAATATCTAGATAGGTGTATCGAGGCCCATTTCCAGCAACTATCACTCCAGAGTTCTAATGGTCAGAATCAGAATCAGATTTATTGCCATTGTTCATGTAGTACACAAACTAGGAATTTGTCTCGGTGCGATGCTACAACATTAAACATGAAAAAATAAAAGATAGAAATAAAAACTATACATGCAATAAAATGTAGAATATGAATGAGTAATACTAGTCAAAGCAATTTTAAATATATTAGCGAGTAGCAGATATTGTGGAGTACCACATAGTGCAGTCGGTAATGCAAAAAGAAAACAGTGAATTGACATGAGTCTGGTTGAGCTGCTGTACATAGTGCACGAGAGTCTAATAAGTCACTTAGTGTTCAGCAGTCTGATGGCAGAGGGGACGAAGCTGTTCATGTGACGGGAGGTTTTAGTCTGAATGGACCGAAGTCTTCTACCTGAGGGGAGGGGGGCAAACAGTACGTGACCAGGGTGTGAAGGATCGGCTGTGATCCGGCCTGCATGCCTCCGGGTCCTGGAGATGTACAGGTCCTGGAGGGATGGGATCTTGCAGCCGATCACCTTCTCAGCAGTGCACACGATGCGCTGCAGCCTTAGTCTGTCCCTGGCAGTGGCTCCTGCGTACCACACGGTTATGGAGGTGGTGAGGATGGACTCGATGATGGCCGTGTAGAACTGCACCAACATCTTGGTGGGTAGCTTGAGCTTCCTCAGCTGCCGCAGGAAGAACATCCTCTGCTGGGCCTTTTTGATGAGGGAGCTGATGGTCGGCACCCACTTGAGGTCCCGGGTGATGGTGGTGCCCAGGAAGCGGAAGGAATCTGCAGTGGTGATGGGAGAGCCTGTGAGGGTAAGGGGGGGGCAGAGGGGTTGTGACTTTCCTGAAGTCCACGATCATCTCCACTGTCTTCAGAGCATTCAGCTGCAGGTTGTTGTGGCTGCACCAGGACGCCAGCTGGGCCACCTCTCCCCTGTAGACAGACTCGTCGCTGTTGGAGATGAGCCCGATGAGGGTGGTGTCGTCCGCAAACTTGATCAGCTTGACAGACTGGTGGCTGGAGGTGCAGGACTTGGTATACAGGGAGAAGAGTAGGGGGGAAAGTACACAGCCCTGGGGTGATCCGGTGCTGATGCTGACGGAGTCTGAGACAGTCTTTCCCAGCCGCACATGCTGCCTCCGGTCCGTCAGGAAGTCGGTGATCCACCTGCAGAGGGAGTCAGGTACAGTAATGGTACAGTGTGTTTGCTCATTGCGTCAGAAGGCTAATGGATGATTAGAAAACCCTTGTGCAATCATGTTGGGTTTGCAATGCTGTAATTGCTTCAAATGGAGGATTCTTTGACGAAAGCAAAGTTTGAAGGAAAAAATTATTATTTCAAATACAAATCATTATTTCTAACCTTGTCAATGTCTTGACTATATTTTCTATTCATTTTACAACTCATGGTGGTAAATAAGTGTGACTTTTCATGGAAAACACAAAATAATTGTCTGGGTGACCCCAAACTTTTGAACGGTAGTGTAGGTTTCCATCGCCTGCCTCTCCGGCCCAGATAAGCTGTAGAGCTGGCTGGATGGTAGCCGCGTGCCCGGGAGGAGGTCGACAGCGCAGTCGTAGCCCTGGTGAGGCGGTAACAATAGGGTCCTGGACTTGCTAAAGACTTCCCCTAAGTCATGATAGACCTTGGGCACAGAGCTGAGATCTGCCAACTCAACTGGAGGGGAGGAGATCAGGAGCAAAGGCGAGCACGCGGCCAATCGGAGACATGACGAGAGACAGAAAGGGCTCCAGGACGAAATGGAGCCCTGACTCCAGTTTATAATTGGATTATGTATGCTGAGCCATGGATACCCCAGAATCATGGTGGTGGTCAATTGAGGCAAGAAGTAAAATTGAATAGTCTTGCGGTGATTACCGGATAGAATGACCGAAATGGGCTCAGTCTGCTCGGTAATTGCTGTGACACTGCTGCCTGAGACTGCCAAGACAGTAAAGGGTGTCGGGACATTCCTAGTGGGTATCTGCAATTTTTGAACAATGGCCTGTTGAATGAAATTCTGCCCCACTCCTGAATCAATCAGAGCAGAGGTTTTGAACTCAGCCCCCGGTAATTGAATGAGGGCCGGGAGTTCAAAATGGTTAGGGGAATTTTGTGAAGACCCTCCTGCCAGACCCCCCATGGCGACTGATGGGCTGGGTCTCTTGGGCCGAATTGGGCATCTCGAGATTGCATGGCCAGGAACCCTGCAATAAATACACTCCCCAGCACTCTTGAGACCCCGGCGTTCCCTCGGAGTCAGATGAACCCTGCCGAGGTCCATCGGCTCCAGTACCAAAGCCGGCAGAACAGTATCAGAGGCTGGGGGGGCTGGCCGTGGAGCGAACGGGGAAGCAGCAGCCTTCTGCTCCCTCGTATGCTCCCGAAACCGGTTATCCTGGGCCACAGCCTGCACAATCATCTCATCCAGAGAGGAGGGGGAATGCGCAGATAGCCAGCTTGTCACGGAGGAGCATCTCCAGACCCCAGAAGAAGGCGCTGCACAGGGCAGCGTCATTCCATCCGGAGTCAACCACAACGACCCGGAACTCGATGGCAAAATTGGCCTTGTCGAAGTCCCATCAGCTGGCTATGTTCCCCTGACTCTCCGTATGGTTGAATACCTCGGAGAATTCCCGCACAAACCGTTCATGTGTGTATAGGGGACCGTCCGGGCTGCTCAAGATGGACTGTGCCCACTTAACCGCCCAGTCTCGCAACAACAGGGTCATGAAATGGACCTTAGCCAAATCATCCCTATGTTCCCCTTCCACCTGCTGAAAATAATGCTGGCAGTGGAGTAGGAACCCTCTGCACCCTCCCACCTCTCCCCCATAGGGGGCAGGTGAAGGAACAGAGATGTTCCTGCGAATGGCAGATGCTTCCGGAGCAGCAGGTGCAGGGGGAGACACCGCACCAGGAAGCCGACCTAAGTGCTTGGTGATGGTGGCCAATTGCTGGGTAACTGTTTCGAACTGGTCAAAAAGAAACATGACCCGGCGTTCCGTGGCCTCCAAGCACCAGAGTGCCGACTGTTCGCCCAGCTGAACACTCGCTGAGCCTCGGTCTTGGCTGGATCGTTCTGTCATGATTCAGTGCAAGTGAGGCTCAAACGCAGAGCTGCCAGAACAATCACTCAGACTCGGGAGTAAAAGTTCACCAGTTTATTGTAAAAATAAACACACACAACACTAAATAAAAATGTACAACTAAGGAAAAACGCAGCACAAAAACGCACACTTAAATGGACACAAAACTGGTGCCCCCTGGAGCGCACATAGCCTACGGGGAGAGAGTAGACAGAGATTATTAGGGACAAATTCTCCCAAAAGGGAGAGTAATAATGGGAGAGCGCTCTTACTCGGTGAGCAGAGGAGCCTGGCAGGGAACTCCTGCGTGGACCAGGGAGACGGGGAAGACGGTGACCTGGGTGGACGTCTGGCGTCTTCTGGTCAGGCGAGCGTGATCAGCTCCGGAGGACACACCGGCGGGTGGCAGCAACCTGGGCGACAGGACAGAGGAGTCAGAACACAGGTCAAACCGAACAATAATAAGAAATAAGGCTTAGACATTTTGCTGAGGTAACAAACCCAAACGATTCAGCGATGGGCTCTCCACATGCAGGCTCTTAAATATGTTGGGTCATCAGGATGCAGCAGGTGTGTAATCATGCAGGTGTGGCTGATCCTTCGAAGCCGAGGAGACAGGAACAGGAGAGGATGGGGAGCACGCTCGCCTGATATAACATTTTTTTTCCTTTTCTGAAGAGGTTAGAGTGGGGTCTGGAGTTTTCCTCAGCTGCCCCTTGCTCTTGAAACAAAATCTTCCACATTGCCAATTTTCTTCATTTTTTCCCCCTTTATCCATATTTCTGTATTTACAGGATTTCTTTTTGCTGTACATAAAATGGTAATTCAGTTCCCTCTTCTCTCTATTTCTCTCTCCCAGTTCAGGATACACAATATAGGATGAAAACAACAATGAGATTATTAACAAAAAAGAGCACACAGATCCATAGAAACATTCCCCTAAATTGTAACTCAATGGCATTTATAAAAAGTTGTGAACTGGGAGACCTGTAGATTTTGTTAAAACAAAATTATTCACATAATAAAACCCAGAGTCAGACCATGATGTTTCTAGTGTTAATAAAATAAACACGTTGGTCAAATTGTTATGTCTGTAAATACCTTGGTACAAGGATGAGTCCAGGTGAACGGTTGAACTCAGCTTTATTTATTGTTGGACACACAATACAGCCACCAGGCAGGGGCTTTGGCAAAGAGCCATAAAATGGATGCTCCCTGGTATTTATAGGGCGATGCAGTGGCGGAGGAGGAAGTGGCCGCCACTACATTGCACTTCACACTAAAGGCACCAGAAACGTTACACCACCCCCCATCCCGTAGAAAGTTCAAAAACACACACCTAATTTAGACCCTCCCCTTATTTAGGACCTGAACCACACACCAAGAAAACTAAATTGAAATTACTAAATGGCCTACCTCATTCACACAACTAAATCTAAACTGGGGAGGACGGGTGGACCACCGTCCTGCCCCACACGGCAAGGTGGATTATTCTGCCACCTGTAAACTAAACAAAGTCCATTAATAACTCAAAATTACTGCCATGTTCCTATACTAACCAAAACACCCAAGACCATAACATTTCTGTTTTCTTCTTTTTTTTAAAAAAAATAAATAAATCATGCACAAACATACTGTATGAACACAGAACTAACTGTTAAATTTACACTACTGTCCTTCTGGCAGGAAAAGGGTAGAACCGGCTTGTGGGAGGCCCAGGGCAGCCCCTCAGCATAACCGCCCCTGGAAGCAGCATGCACCCAGGGTCACAGCTGACCTCATGGACGAAAGCGCCTCTTCTCATGACCACCGACTGCCTCTCTCATCCGGACCTGCCATCAGAAGCCTCCTCTCGGACATGCCGCAGCTCGTTGGCATGCCTCCTCGAGCTGTCCGACAGTTCGAAGTAAGCTGTGCACCACTTAGCCATGATGCACAGGTGTCCTTGGTGTTCTGCTGGCTGTCGCTTAGCTTGTACCTGCTGTGGACGTTTCTCTCCTCGACCCCGGACCAAGTCCATAACTCTAAGAGGGGCTCTGCTTGGCCTACAATGGTGCTGTTTGGCATGCAGTCTCTCCGTGCCTGTTGGTCTGGCCCCAACCTCTTCTAAAGCCGTTGCAGTGGTCGCCATGGTAGCTGCAGATCCTCCAGCACTCTGTGGCCAAGCTCCGGAGGAGTGTGGGGCTAGCATGTTGGCGTCAGTCGCCGACGCAGGGGCCTCGCCGCCACGCTTGGTGCCCTCTTCTACCGTTCCCCGAGCACCGGCACTGAGACCCTCCTGCATCGAACCTGAGTGAGGCTGGTTCTGCTTGACCGCCGTGGTCTCCATTAGGTCTTTGTCCCACACAGCGTCGTCCTCCGCTGCCAGAACTAGACAGTTCCACTGACCACAACCAAGCCATTCTTCCCCAGCGTCGTCTTTGATGGCGAAACCCAGTCTGTAAAACAGGTCACAACCCATGATGTTGTCGCCTCAGGCTGTGACGTGGAACGTGAAATCAGCCATCACTGCCGACTTGTACCGAACTGTTAACTTCAATGTTCCAAAGGTGCACAGCCTGCCACCTCCATAACCGTAAAGTGGTGCTGGATTACCTCTTATCCTGTAGTGGGGGAAAAACTTCCTCACTGTGGCCAAATTCAGCAGTGATCCGTCCGCCCCCGTGTCGAGCAGCAGTAGCACCTCCACACCATCCAGTGTTACTCTGCAGAACCTGTTGGTACTCGGGGACATTGTGTGTTTAGTTGTCGGGGGCAGGCAGAGTGATTTCTTCCATGGGCTCTCCGGCTCAGACACACAGCACACTCTGGCATAATGGTTCAAGCGTCCACACTTGCCACAACGCTTCCTTCTAGCCGGGCAATCCCTAGCCTTATATTGGTGCTTTGCGGACCCGCAACCCATACACAGGGGTTTTCCCGGGGCAGACCTTCGGCTGGTACCATTGGCTTCTACAGTATCACGTTGTCATCCATGCTATCCTCACTATCTGGGTCCACTACTAATGCCGTGGTGGTAGGCTCCAGCTGCTGTTGTGACTGGTGCCACTTTAACTCCGAATTTAACTTGTCTGCGGTCTCCATTTGGAGAGCTAGCTCGACAGCCCTGGCTAACGTTAAGTCACTTGGTGCCGTGAGTATCCTAGCTCGTAAAGCGGTGCTGTTCATATGCTCCACCAGCTGGTCATGTAACATTTCTTCCTCCAATGGTCCAAAACAACACTCGCTAGCTAGCAACCTCAAGTCGGTGACAAACTGGCGGACTGGCTCACCCGCATGTTGATGTTGTTGTCGGAACCGAATCCTCAGGACAGTCACGCTATCCGGGGTATGAAAATGGCTTGCTAGCAACTCGACCACGTCCTCAAACGAGTCCGAAGCCCCGAGTGGGCGTAGGATACACTAGCCCTCAATTCCCAATTTATGTACCAGGAGCGCATGTGCTCTTAGCTTATTTAGTTCACTTAGGTCGAGCACGACAATGTAATTTTGGAAAGCCGTAAACCATCTTGGCCAGGGCACAGGTGGCTCGCCTGGGAGCTCTAGGAAGGGGCGAAATGGTGTAATACACGCCTCCATAGTTTGTCCTCATCGCCAAAATGTTATGTCTCTAAATACCTTGATACAAGGATGAGGCCAGGTGAACGGTCGAACTCAGCTTTATTTATTGTTGGACACACAATACAACCACCAGGCAGGGGCATCGGCAAAGAGGCCGTAAAATGAATGCCCCCTGGTATTTATAGGGCGGTGCAGTGGTGGAAGAGGAAGTGGCTGCCACTACACCGCACTTCACATTAAAGCCACCAAACACAGCATTTATAAAAAGTTGTGAACTGGGGGACCTGTAGATTTTGTTAAAACAAAGTTATTCACATAATAAAACCCGAGTCTCTATCAGACCATGATGTTTCTAGTGTTAATAAAATAAATACGTTGGTCAAATAATCAATTTATTCATGAGTAGTCCTTAATTTAAACATATTAAACAAAGGAGTCTGCCATGTGAAATGAAAATCAAAACTTTGACATATGACGAACAGATATAAACTATTTTACTGGGGTTTGCGCTTAAAGAAAAGCTTAAAAAAAAGTTTAAAAAACTATATTATGCTCCACCAAACTGGCTGTGCCTTTGTTAATGACCCACTTCCTCAGGTGTGCCTGTGCGCAATTTTGCGGTGCTCTTTGGTGGATGGGTGGTCATTACTGAAATGAAGTGACTGCATCTGTGTTCATATAATCTTGTGTGTTGATAGTAGATCACTGGCAAAAATTGGCTACTCCCTTAGGCGCTCTGCCTAATTTATGCACTCGCTAATTTGCACTGCTTTAGTAAATCTGCCCCTAAATCTTCAGTATTATCTTTTTCTATTCAAATTTGTCACTTTTTGCTTCCTTGTTTTGCTCGCGGAGCGCTGTGTTTACTGATGCCATGATGCTGCATATTTTCCAGTGAGTATGGAGTCAATCCGAAACTCCGTCCACACTTCGAGAAGCAAGAGCATGAGGAGAGAGCGATGGCTAAACTTTTATTTATAAAAATTACATATTTTGACTGAACAACTCCATACTCGGGATGCACACCCTCCTACCCTCAGCAAAGCACTTGTAAAATCTGAGGTCAGTCTGACGAGCGGTTTGAGAGATATCTGAGGAACACACACACACATACAGAGCAGAGATTTGTTGCATGTACTGTATAGATAGAGATTGTTTTTATAAGAGGAATGGACATTAATGATATTCAAGTTTATGCCTGTCTCATCCAAAGAACACCTCATACTTTACATACTCATACACACTCATACACATTTTTTTTTTTTTTTTTTTCTCGGCGCCACACGAGTCGGCTGCCTTTTGCAACAGCGGCTCGATTCCGAGTCTTTTTCCCTTCCTCTCTCTTTTGATCCGTCTTTTTTTTTCACCCCACTTATATCACGGACACACAGATCGTCCTAAATGTCTCCTGAGCCGGTGGACGGAGCCACTGTCTATAGCAGGATACGATACAGCAGAGAACAGCTGCTAGCATTCAACCGCCACCCGGTCCCATTGGAAAAACTCGACATACCGAGAGAACTGAGGCGAAAACGCCGCGGCTGCCGGGCTGGAGTAAGGCGGAGGACAAAAAATATAAGGTACAGACCCTCCCTTCCATCTGTTGTCATGGGAAATGTACGGTCGATACTGGGAAAGTTAGATGAGCTAGCGGCTATCTCCCGTTATGATAGCACATACCGGGAGTGCGCTCTCCTTTTGTTTACTGAGACGTGGCTAACTGAACTAGCAGCAGATGCTAACATTGAGCTGGAGGGTTTTCACATGATACGAGCTGACCGAACACCAGACAGTGGCAAGGCTAGGGGCGGTGGAGTGATAATGTATGTTAACAACAACTGGTGCAGACCGGGACATATCACTGTTAAACAACGACACTGCAGCAAAGACATTGAGTTGCTAGCTGTTAGCATGAGGCCTACATATCTCCCGAGAGAACACTCACACGTGATCTGCATTGTTGTTTATGCAAATCCGACGGCGAACGCTGGGACAGCACGTGACGTCATCCATTCAGTAACCAGCAGGCTGCAGACAGAACACCCAGATGCTCGTCTCCTCATCTCAGGCGATTTCAACCATGTTTCACTGTCTCCCATTCTACCCACGTTCACCCAGTATGTCACATGCCACACTAGAGACAATAAAACACTGGATTTATTCTACGCAAACACTAAGGAGGCGTACACCTCATCACAACTCCCCCCACTCGGGAGATCGGATCACAACTTGGTTCATCTCCGGCCGGTGTACAAATCCCTAGTGCACAGACAACCTCCGGCCATGCACACTGTGGAGTTATGGTCTGAGGAGACAATGGACACCCTAAAGGGCTGTTTTGAAGCCACCGCCTGGAAGCAGCTCTGCGATCCACATGGTGAGGACATCGATGGCCTCATTCACACCTTCACGGGCTACCTCAGCTTCTGTGTGGACAAATCCGTTCCCACCAAGACCATACGGCGTCACTCAAACAACAAACCCTGGATCAACCCTGAGATAAAAACACTTCTGAGAGAGAAGAAGAGGATCTTCAGGTCAGGGAACAGGGAGATGCTGAAGTCCGTACAGAGGGAGCTGAGGAGAAAGATCAGAGAAGGCAAGGACAGCTTCAGGAAGAAGATGGAGGACAAGCTGCAACAGAGCGACATCAGCGGGGTCTGGAGAAACCTCAAAACCATCTCGGGGCTCCAGAATACCTCCCCCCAGGCCACAGGGGGCAGGGAGTGGGCGAACAACCTGAATCTGTTTTTCAATAGATTTGACCAACCGCCCTCCCCCCTGACTGCACAACAACCACTGCTGCCTCTAAAGAAATCAAGTCCTGCTGCCCACTCCCCACTCCACCAACACCCCCCCACTCCCAACACACAGCCCCCCATCCTGACCCTGACCAGGACCCAGGTGAGGACGGAGCTGAGGAAGATCAAGGCGAGGAAGGCGCTGGGACCGGACGGCATCAGCGCAAAGCTCCTCAAGTCCTGTGCAGACCAGCTGTGTGGGATTGTGACGTATATCTTCAACATGAGCCTGAAACTGGGGAGGGTACCACAGCTGTGGAAAACATCTTGTGTGGTACCTGTACCAAAAACTTCCCACCCCAAAGACCTGAACAGCTACAGACCGGTGGCCTTGACGTCCCACTTGATGAAGACCCTGGAGAGACTGCTCCTTGCTCACCTCCGCCCCCTGGTGGAACCAGCGATGGATCCACTCCAGTTTGCCTACCAGCATGGCATTGGGGTGGAGGATGCGGTGATCTTCCTCCTTCACCGTTCTCTGTCCCACCTGGAGAAGCCCGGGAATATGGTGAGGATCATGTTCTTTGACTTCTCCAGTGCTTTCAACACCATCCAACCGATGATCCTGAAGGACAAGCTGCTGCGCGCAGGGGTGGACCAGCACCTGTCATCATGGATCCTGGACTACCTCACGAACCGGCCTCAGTTTGTGAGAACCCGGGACTGTGTGTCCAACACGATCATCAGTAGCACGGGGGCCCCCCAGGGAACGGTGCTGGCTCCCTTCCTGTTCACTCTTTATACTGCGGACTTCTCACACAACACAACACACTGCCATCTACAGAAGTTCTCTGATGACTCTGCGATCGTTGGCCTCATCTCCAATGGAGATGAAGCTGAGTACAGAGGGCTTATCCAGGACTTCGTGGACTGGTGCCATCGGAACTGCCTCCAGATCAACGCGAGGAAAACTAAGGAGCTGGTGGTGGACTGCCGCAGGCATGGGCAGCCCCTCACAGTACCAGTAAATATACAGGGAACAGACATCGAGATGGTGACATCCTATAAGTACCTGGGTATTCATCTGAACAATAAACTAGACTGGTCACACAATACTGATGCACTCTACAAGAAGGGACAGCGCAGGCTGTTCCTGCTGAGGAGACTCAGGTCTTTTGGTGTACAAGGGGCGCTGCTGAAGTCATTCTATGACACGGTGGTGGCATCAGCCATCACTTTTGGAGTGGTCTGCTGGGGCAGTGGCATTACTGCAGCCGATAGGAAGAGACTGAACCAACTGATTAAGAAAGCTAGCTCTGTCCTGGGGCAGCGCCTTGATCCGATGGAGGAGATAGGAGAGAGAAGGACGGTGGCTAAACTGTCATCTCTGCTGGAGTCCGAGTTCCACCCTATGCAGGACATACTGAATGCACTGAGGAGCTCATTTAGCAGCAGACTACATCATCCCAGGTGCACAACCGAGAGGTTTCGTAGGTCCTTCCTACCAACGGCTGTCAGACTGTACAACCTAAGCAGGGCTGCTCGCAGAGATAGCAAAAAGACGTAACAAACTAATAGTTTTTTGAATGCAAAAGATGCAATAGACTTACACAATGGTCCCCTCCGGCATACAACTAGGAACATACCGGTCGCTATGGAGGGTGAGAATATGTATGGGCACATAATCATACCATGTAGGATAACTAAGTAGACGGTTATGCTGTTTCATTCCATCTAGCAACAATGCTCTGCACTGTGTGTGTTTATATATTTGCATATTTATTCCATCTAGCTACAATGCTCAGCACTGGGTGTGTTTATATATTTATATATCTACATATTATTCCATCTAGCTACATTGCTCCGCACTGTGTGTGTTTATATACTTGCATATTTATTCCACCTAGCTGCAATGCTCCGTACTGTGGGTGTTTATATATTTACATATTTATTCCATCTAGCTACAATGCTCTGCACTGTGTGTTCATATATTCATATATTTATTCCATCCAGCTACAATGCTCTGCACTGTGTGTCTGTGTGTGTGTGTATATATATATATTTTATAGTAATACGTACATATGTTTATTAGCTGCTCTTGCTTGCTTGTTTTTTTTCTTGCCTTCTGATTGTTGCTCTGAGTGTTGCTATCCCTGTGCTGTTGCAATCCTGGAATTTCCCCGTTGTGGGACTAATAAAGGCTTATCTTATCTTATCTTATCTTATCTTATACAAGTCCAGGAAGAGCTCATCCACAGTATCTTTGAGTTACAGCTTATAGTTACTGGAGTATTTTCTAAAATCAAACAAAACTGGGTGTACAGTACAGAAATGTCCAAATTTGGAAAAGTATGTTCATTTATAAACTCCAAACACGAGTGTTGGTGTTTGAAACGCCTCGCATCTTTGAAAGCATGGATGCACAAAGGGCAAAGGAATATTTTTGTGGTATAGATGACAGGTGCAGAGATAGGTGCAAGCAGAAAAAAAACATTCAAAATAACAAGGGAATAGAGATTAACAAAAGCACATTTGCCTTCACAGTCCACCAACAACTGTTGGGTTTTTGTCACCGCTTTAATTAGAAGATAAATAGCCCAAGTGTCCAATTCAGCCACGTCTGATGCATCTACCCAACTCTGC
The DNA here is from genome assembly GCA_020510985.1 of Pholidichthys leucotaenia. NCBI lineage: Eukaryota > Metazoa > Chordata > Actinopteri > Cichliformes > Pholidichthyidae > Pholidichthys > Pholidichthys leucotaenia. Next base: position 66,965,016 of record CM035849.1, on the reverse strand, counting down.
CATTTTCTCTGGCATTATGTAGAGGAGATGACTGAGGGTGTTAATTGGAGCTGTCTGTTGTTTTTGCAGTGTGACACGGCCCGCTGTGCGCTGCTGCTGCTGCTGCTGCTGCCGCCGCCGCCGCCACCGCCCGAGGAATGTTCAGTGGATGCAGAAACGTGGCCTGAACACCATGAGCAGCCAGGACAAATGGGTCACTCTGACCCCAGCTGAATTCGCCTTGTTACAGGAGTATACTCAGTGTGAGTACGAGAGGTGCTCGCTTCTCACTGTTTTTTTTTTTTGACATATTACAAATATTACAACCATTTATTGTACATCAAAGGAAATCTGGGGGTTTGGCTTCTGTTACTTGATTTACTGCACATCAGAATATCTGAAGGCTGTCTATCATTCTGGCAGATTACACTGAAATTGCACTAAATGTACATCTCAGGATAAAATTTGAGAGATTTGAAAATTTGCAACTGTCTTAGCTAGTTATTATAATCATGTGTTTTTTAAGGTTTTCAAATGTTTTATGACTGAATCCCAATTTACCACCTAAAATAAGAGTTTTGCACATGTATATACACAGAGTCCTTTAAGAGGATCTTTGGTTTTTGGTAGCAGAACAAAACTAGAATGAGCACTTTTGTTTTTTAGTTCCGCTGCTACAGCTGTCACAGCTGTCTAGACCTTCCATAAATTGGTCAATTAAACTCTTATTGACCACTACAGAACAGAAGACACATTTTACTCACACATTCTTCCAGAACTAGACTTTTGTTCACTTTGTGCACTTTATCTAACCCACTCACCAACTAATTTAACAAGCTGTGTGTCTTTGGAAGAAACCAAAGGAAACCAGAAGAATTCCACCCAGCAAAGAGGTGATATTTTGATTCCACACAGGACAGTTTGAACCTAGAACCAGCATACATTGTATTGTAGAGGATTGTGAGGGGAATGTGATATGACACCATCACGATACTCGGGTCACGGTGCAATACTATCACAGTACTATGATTCCTTACATACAGTATTAAAATACCATATATTCCCCCCAAAGTCCCCCCCCCCCCCATTCAACATCAAGGCTCACAGTCCTCCGTGGAATGACGTGCTGTTGTGCGGTCCTTTCTGCTGTGCTCAGGGATTTCTTGGCTTTGGACTTCATTTCTCGGTTCAGTTTCAGGACCACTGTGGCTGCAGGATGGGGTCACATGCCTGGGCTCCAGCATTGTAATGTTCCAGGGCGGGCTTCATTTTCTGCAGCGACACAAGTAGCTGCACACAGAGAGGGTGGTGAGCTGTGTGGTCTTTTTGGCTCCATCTGAATTTGGAGGTGGCTTTGTTGTGCAGAAGTGTCCAGAGTTGTCAGATTTTTCCCTGGTGCTATTTTGGCTTGACTGTCGCCGGAAGTCGGTGGAAGGGTTTTCATAGTGTTTTTAGCCCAGCACGCCAGCGCCAACAGCCCACCGCAGAATCTCGGCAAAACCACTAAAAAAACAAGCCAAAAACAAGCCAGAATGACATGAGATATACCATCAACTGTGGATCAGTGAACCAATGCCACTCATCTGAGTTAGAAGGAGGCTAAGAGGTAAAGGCTAGAAGCTAGTCAGCTAATGGATAAGTGACGTAAGAGGGAGGGCGGAGTTGAATAGGTGAGGGATTATGGCTGTGTTGTGAGACATGTATATGTTGGACACTGCATATGTGATTTAACCTCACGATGAAGGAGAGCCAGCCCCCTGCGGTGCGGAGCCACAGAGCCTGGACCCCCTGCGGAGGACAGGGGACAGAAGACTTCCTGACCACTGAGGCTCGAGAGGAGAGAAGGGGGAGTTATGTAAATAAAAGGCTAATGAATGTGAATAAAGAGACTTTGATATAGATGTGTGATTTCCCCCGCGAGGGAAATGGTTTGATGTGAGAATGTTTAAATGAGAGAACTTTGGTGTGTTCACTCTCTTTGTTCGCTGCTCAAGAATAAGAGCAGACAGTGGAATGATTTCTTGAATAAACTGAAATGGAAGACAATTCGGTTTCGTTATTCAAGTCTCCCCACATTGGTGACTGACGACGTTGAGAATGAACGAAGAAATTCTCAGGGTCCCGGACTCACAGCGCTCAGAGCTGGCGAGCGCAGTGGCCGTTAAGCTGCCTGATTTCTGGCAGGATAACCCACGGTCGTGGTTTCTGCAAGCAGAGTCGCAGTTCGCGCTCGCAGGAGTAACGGTGGATGACACTAAGTTCCACCATGTCATCGCTAAACTGGACAACAGCACAGCTCGGTGCGTGCAAAGCTTGGTGGAGCAGCCACCCGCGACCGACAGGTACGGCAAGCTGAAATCCACCCTCATCAAGTTTTTCACCCCCTCGGCTGAAGTGAGGGCGAGGAGGATCCTGTCTTTGCTAGACCAAGGTGGACACAGGCCGAGCGCCCTGATGGAGGAGATGATACAGCTGAGAGGTTTGGACAACGATGATTTCATTTTTCAGTTCATCTTCCTCTCCAACCTCCCGGCACATGCGAGAAGCACGCTGGCCGGCAAAAAGTGTCACACCCTGGAGGAGTTCCGGGAGCTGGCCCAGGAGGCAGATGGGATCCTGGACGCCTGCGGCGGGCAAGCAACCACAGCAGCGACCCGAGACAGCGGGGAGCCAGAGGCGGCAGAACCAGACTGGCCGACGACGGCGGCAACACGGCCGCGACGAGGGGGAGCCAATAGCCCGGCGACAGAGGCGCGGGCACGACACAGCGGAGGAGAAGATCTCTGCTTTTACCATCGGAGGTTCGCAGAGAAGGCACGCAGGTGTGTGCCGCCCTGCATCTTCAGGAGTTCGGGAAACGGCAAGACCGGGGGTCGCTAGCAGCCTCGACCCTCGGAGAACGCAACAAGCTGCTCTACATCACGGATGCGCGCTCCGGACGAGTGTTCCTCATTGACACCGGAGCACAAGTGAGCTTCATCACCCCAACATACGCGGACCGGGTAGCTGGACCCCACGGTGACGGAGCTACAGCGGCAAATGGCTCGAACATCAACACCTACGGGAGAAGGACCTTGCCTTTATGCTTACATGGCCGCACATATGAATGGACTTTTGTAATAGCGGCGGTGAGTTTCAACATGTTGGGCGCGGATTTTTTGTGTTCACACAATCTGTTAGTTGATCTTGCTAATAGACGGCTGGTAAATGCACTCTCTTTTTACTCTCTCCCCTGTTCAGCTCGAGTGTCCCCGCCACCAGTACAGACCCACGTCGCTACAGCAGGTGGTAAGTTTCACACACTCCTCACCCAATTTCCAGCGCTCACTGTGCCCACTTTTTCAGCGACGGTCGCGAAGCACGGGGTGAAACACTTTATCCCCACTTCTGGTCCTCCCGTGTTTGCAAAAGCTCGGCGCTTGGATGCAGTTAAGCTCGCCATTGCGCGCGAGGAGTTCGCCAGCCTGGAGAGGCTGGGCATCGTTCGTAGGTCGAAGAGCCCGTGGGCTTCGCCGCTGCACATGGTACCGAAAGCCGATGGCTCCTGGAGACCGTGCGGGGATTACCGCAGGCTAAACAACGCTACGGCACACGATCGTTATCCCATCCCGCACATTCAGGATTTTTCGGTGCACCTGGCGGGGGCGCGCATTTTTTCAAAGATTGATCTAGTTCGCGGCTATCACCAAGTCCCGGTCCAACCGGAGGACATTCCTAAAACAGCGGTAATAACCCCGTTCGGACTTTTCGAATTTTTACGCATGCCGTTTGGTCTCAAAGGGGCGGCGCAAACATTTCAGCGGATGATGGATGCCGTGTTACGCGATCTCCCTTTCGTGTTTGTGTACCTCGACGACATTTTGGTCGCGAGTACTTCAGAGGACGAACACGAAACGCACCTCACAGCAGTTTTTAGGAGGCTGGGAGAGCACGGCTTAATAGTTAACCCAGCCAAGTGCCAGTTCGGCGTTGAGCGGATTGATTTTTTGGGTCACCGCGTCTCCCCGGAGGGAGCGGTTCCGTTACCAGAGAAAGTACGCGCGGTAGCGGATTTTCCCCGTCCACAAACGGTCAAATCACTACAGGAATTCTTGGGGATGGTGAATTTTTATAACCGGTTCCTGCCCCACGCAGCTCAAATCATGCAACCGTTATATGCCGCGCTCAAAAAACAAAAGCCGACCCAGGCGGTCGAATGGTCTCCGGAGCGGGAGCGCGCGTTCACAGAGGTTAAAAAAGCCTTGGCTGACGCTGCGCTCCTGGCCCACCCAGACCCTGCAGCACGTATCGCGCTGACGACAGACGCTTCAGATTTAGCCATAGGGGCCGTTATTGAGCAACAGGTAGCCGGAGTTTGGCAGCCTTTGGCTTTCTTTAGCAAATCTTTAAGCGCGGCTGAACGAAAATACAGCGCGTTTGACAGAGAACTGTTGGCGCTGCATTTGGCTATTCGTCATTTCCAGTTCTGGCTGGAAGGACGGTGCTTCACCGCTTATGTGGACCACAAGCCGCCCACATACGCCATGGCCAAAATTTCAGATCCGTGGTCCGGCAGGCAGCAGAGGCAGCTGGCCGCAATCTCGGAATTTACCACTGACATTAGGCACGTCGCGGGCAAATTCAATGTAGTAGCGGATTGTCTCTCACGTGCGTTCACGACCCCAACACGCGCAGAGGCAGAACGGGCCACCGTGACCGCGCCGCAGGAGAGCGGCACGGTGGCGCGCGCAGCCCCGGTGCACGTGGGTATAGATTACGCAGCCATGGCAGCGGACCAGGGGGCGGACGCAGACGTGCGCGCGCTCCAGTCTGGACCAACAGGGTTGAGGCTGGAGAGCAAGTGTTTACAAACCGGTATGCCCCCCCTGATCTGCGACATGTCGACGGGGCGCCCGCGTCCGGTGGTTCCGGCCACGTGGCGCCGCCGTGTTTTTGACTCGGTCCACTCACTGGCGCACCCGGGGGTGCGCGCGTCGGTGAAACTAGTGGCGGAAAAGTTTGTTTGGCCGTGCCTGCGCAAGCACGTGAAGGAATGGGCAAAAACCTGCATTTCCTGTCAACGGGCCAAAATTCACAGGCACACAAGAGCCCCGTTAGAACCGTTCCGCATTCCGGCCAGAAGGTTCGACCATGTGCACGTCGACCTTGTGGGCCCCCTACCGGCATCACAGGGGTTCACGTATCTTTTGACAATGGTGGACCGCACCACACGTTGGCCGGAAGTGGTCCCACTTGCGACGACCACGGCCGCGGAGGTGGCTCGCGTTTTTTTAACGGCTTGGGTGGCGCGCTTCGGGGTTCCGTCGGACATTACGTCCGATAGAGGACCGCAATTCATCTCTGAGCTGTGGTCAGCGATGGCCAACGGCTTAGGAGCCAAAATTCACCGCACTACGGCTTACCACCCTCAGGCTAATGGTTTATGCGAGCGTTTTCATAGGTCTTTGAAGGCAGCACTCAGAGCGTCGCTCACGGATGCAGATTGGGTAAATAAACTTCCATGGGTTTTATTAGGGTTGCGTTCTGCGCCTAAAGAGGACTTAGACGCCTCCCCAGCGGAGCTGGTATTCGCACAAACTCTGAGGCTGCCGGGCGAGTTTTTACCAGAGCACCCAGAGCCCCCACCTCTCTCTGCTCTGGGACCGTTAGTCGGCACGGGGGCAGACACGCTCCCGGGTCCGGTTCATCACGCTTTTCCACGAGTTTTCGTCCCCAAGGCTTTGAAAGATGCCGATTTCGTTTTTGTCAGGCGCGAAGCCCTTAAAGCAACGCTCAAACCACCTTACGAAGGGCCATTTCGAGTGCTGGAGGCAGGTGATAAGCAATTTGTGCTAGATTTTGGAGACAGAAAAGAGACAGTCAGCATTGACAGACTGAAACCTGCTTTTGTCATGAAGGACGTTTCTGTACCGGTCGCGGTGGCGCCTCGACGAGGCAGGCCCCCGCAGAGGGCAATTAACCACTCTCTTCCTCAGTCAACAGACCCGAAGCAGAACAGCACCGCAGGCAAGGCGGGGCCAACGCACAGCAGATTCGGCAGACGGCTGAAGCCCAAGCGGCACACAGACTGAATGTTGGTGTTGATTATTCAGTAGTGAGTAAGGTGCTATTAAATTTTGGGAATTAGTCTGTTCTTCATCGTTTGGGGGGGGTTATATGGCTGTGTTGTGAGACATGTATATGTTGGACACTGCATATGTGATTTAACCTCACGATGAAGGAGAGCCAGCCCCCTGCGGTGCGGAGCCACAGAGCCTGGACCCCCTGCGGAGGACAGGGGACAGAAGACTTCCTGACCACTGAGGCTCGAGAGGAGAGAAGGGGGAGTTATGTAAATAAAAGGCTAATGAATGTGAATAAAGAGACTTTGATATAGATGTGTGATTTCCCCCGCGAGGGAAATGGTTTGATGTGAGAATGTTTAAATGAGAGAACTTTGGTGTGTTCACTCTCTTTGTTCGCTGCTCAAGAATAAGAGCAGACAGTGGAATGATTTCTTGAATAAACTGAAATGGAAGACAATTCGGTTTCGTTATTCAAGTCTCCCCACAGGGATGTTCTTAAAGTGATAGGCTCTAAATCAGAGCATTTCAAGAAAGCCGTGAAAAATACAAAACAAATTTGCTTCAATAATTAAATAACTTAGGAAAATGTGAACAAAATATGCCACAAACATTTCATTAAGACATGTGTGAACTGTTCAAATGTGTGAAAAGGTGCAGTTACCCTTTTAATACGCAAGAGTGTAACATTTACAAAAAAATATACGATTAATAAAAGATCGGTATGTGCGTTTAATGATCGTCATCATCACAAGTGCCAAATATTGCAATGCATCGCCAAATTGATCTTTTGTCCCATCCCATTGCATTGTAAAATGGTAAATGGCGTTCACTTATATAGCGCTTTTCTTCTCGTCTAGGATGACCAAATCGTTTTACAGATCCTGCAATCTACCCATTCACACACACATTCACACACACTAATGGCGGCAGAACTGCCATACACACGGGCACTAACCAGGCCACCAGGAGCAACTGGGGGTTCAATGTCTTGCTCAAGAACACTTCGACAAGTGGACAGCAGACAGAGCGGGAGGTGGTGGCTCATTTCAAAGAGGTGTGGTGGTGCACAATCTAATGCGCATTACTATTATAGTGCATGTCACTGACAATCCGCTTTTTAATCAGGAGAAAGGCTTCTATCATCAGAAGCACATTGTTTAATACTATTTCAGTGCCATGTTTTGAAATCACACAGCTCCGGAGCTCGTGAGGAAACGGCATGTGCTGGGATCTTTATGTCAGTAGAGAGTTGTAACAGTCATCATATAATCGCCCGTAATTTTAATTATATGATGATCACACTAGTTTTTTAGTCCATCCACACTCTCATTTTAATTGTGAACTTACCATTGGAGGCTATAGATTAGGCATTAATATAGGATTTTTTTAGGGGAATGAAAGAATGAACAAGGAGGATGTGTGAGTTCCAAGTGTGATGTGCAATGCAGGGGAAGGCTTGTTAGTCTGAAGATTACTATTCCATCCACATTTTCATTTTCATCACGGACTTATTAGGCATTAATGTATTTATTTTTAGGGGAATAAATGAATGAACAAGGAGTGTGTGGCATTTTACTTTTCATTAACTCCCTAGAGAGACAGGAGATGCATCCACGTCTGCCAGCAGAGCCGCCAAGAGCGGACTCACTTCGTGGCGTGGGGCTGGTGGCAGATGGGAAACCGCGCCAGATCTTTTCCCACTCTCCCGCCCGAGAGGGACTCGGACAGAGAGCTGCAAACCTCGGCAGACCCTCGCACAAGATGGGAGAGACCCTCGGTTGGCGAAAGGAACAGGAGAGGGAGTACTCCATCCGACCACGGGCCGGGAGCAACTTCCGCGCCATCGTTAATTAAAGTTTATGAAAGTTTGCACAGGCATCATCCTCTTTTCCTGAAGTTTCAAACCCATTCATGTGTGTTGCATCTGTGCACCCTGCATTAAACCATTCAGCTGATTTTTCAGCTCAACTTTCTTCCCCGTTTGTTTGGTATCAACTGTGATTGACGTCTTCATTATTACCAAGCAGTGTTACTATTGCGTGCATTTTGGCTCACACACACGGGCTTTGGTCAACGCAAAACCCGTCTTAAACTGTCATGATCACAGTTCACTTTAGACAATGCGCCTCTATGCATTAAAGGGATGGGCATGAGCGCTTTGGATTAGATTATCCAAAACACACCTCTCAATAATTAGACCGGCCTCTGTTTGTCATGCGCCGGCGAAAAGTTCATTTCCACACTGTTGTGATAAGGAAATAAACTTGGAAACACCCATAAATTTATTCTGCGTCAGTGACAACTGGTCACTAGTCAACGGGCATTCTTGTAATACGGCTCCAACTGTGAAGACATGAAATTCACAAGACTGCATCTTTTCCTTTATGGCAAAATAACTGCATATTTCATAGGCTTTCTACCTTACACAGTCTTGTTTACTCCATATGCGAGCTGTTAAACTCACTAGTTTCTCTGTTAATTTGAAGCTTATTTGATAACCTCCACACCCCGTTTTAACTGATTTATTTTTTCCACATCCTTTAACCAGTGTACACCTGTCAAAGCAGATTTCTTGTGCTTTTATACTTGGCCATAATAAATTATTCAGATTCTGGTAAAATGCTGCTTTGTTCTGTAGTTGCAACTGTGAGAGACGAATTAGCTTAAAAGATCAGCTGAAAATCAGGTAACTGACTAACACGGGAAGTTAAACAAGAGGATATTTGTTATATTCCTCCCTAAAACACAACCTCATACTTCATTAGTCCTACTAACATGTTGGATTATCATTTTAAAGGGAGCTCCAATTCTTCACAGTGGCAACATAGAAAATAGTGCTTTCAGATGGAAATTTAATGCTGTATTTTAGCACAAACAATGATCTTTTCCTCAACTTAGTTTTGGTGCTTAGAACTGATTTGAACCAAAAAGAACTCTAGTTTCTTGACTAAAAGTTGCTTTTCATCTTCCAAACCTCCACTAGTAATGTAAGAAGCACGAACTAGTTAGTTATGGTGGGTTTGGTAATAGGAATTGTTAATTAATTTTAACAGTATGATTAAAAACCCCCAGCCCCGTCACCTGGGGGTGACGGGGCCCAGCGAAGGAGCCACCCAGCCAGACGGCGACGAGTGGCTGTGATCGGTGGATTCCGGCTGCGCCGTCGGTGTGCGACATAACTGGCCAGGTAGACGGAGGCAGGCGCCGGCGATAGCCTAGCCGGATTCTCTGTTTATTTCTATCCACAGGTCAGTATAATGCCACCCAAAAAAGAGGAATTGGAAGAAATTAAAAAATCTCTTAACTTTGTGTTAGAAGAATTGGCCAAAATGACTAACCAACAGGCCAAAATAATAAACCTAATACAAGAGGTACAAGCCCTACATTCAGTAATAAAAGAAAAAGACAAAAAAATTATGGACCTGGAGCAACACGGGCGTCTTTTGGAGCAACGCGTCGAGGATCTTGAACAAGGTTCTCGCATTGATGACCTAGTTATAAGTGGACTAGACATCAGATATCAGTCGTACGCCCATGCCGCAACAGGACTGAGTGGTGAACATGCTTCCATAAGTGAATCAATGTCCCTAGAAAACCAAGTGCTTCAGTTCCTTAATGATAAAGACATTAAGGTAGAAGCCAATGCGATCTCAGCCTGTTATGCTTTACCGAAGAAAGATAACAAAACAAAGAAATCAAATGTGATGCGCTTTGTGAACAGGAGGGTGAAAAATGACATACTGAGGCAGGCCAAAAAACTAAAGGAAACTCAAGTTTACCTAAATGAACACCTGACAAAAAAAAACGCTGAATTAGCACGGCAGGCACGGATGCTAAAAAAACAAAATAAGATACAGTCAACCTGGACAAGAAATTGTAGAATTTGGATTAAACTAAATGGAACACCTGAGCAAGCAAAAAGTATAATGATCAGAGATGCTACTGACTTAGATAAATACAAATGCACAATGACTATGAAACACAGAGTGAGGAAACTCAAACTCTAAAAATATGCCACTATGCTGAACATAAACCACAAGAGATGGAGAATGATATTGATCCTGATAACCACTTTTTCAATAATATTCATAACCACTGTGAATATTACACTGAAAAGCAATTCAAAAGTCAAGTGCAATTAGATGGTAAACTGTCAATAATACACTTCAATAGCAGAAGTCTTAACAAAAACTTCTCACAGATTCAGGACTATTTAAAACAGCTAAACAGAAAATTCACAGCCATTGCAGTCTCGGAAACCTGGCTTAACGAAGACCAGGCTCCCCTGATGGCAATAGAGGGATATCAGATGTTTAACATTAACAGATCTCAAAAAAAGGGTGGTGGTGTTGCACTGTATATTGATGACCTATATAGATGTAAGCTTGTAAATGAAATGTCCTCAGCACTACCAGGGATTTTGGAATGTGTTACTGTTGAGATTGACCTAGACAAAACAAAAAATCTAATCATAAGCTGCATATACAGAACGCCGGGAACTTGCATTGAGACATTCAGAGATAAATTAGTCGAGCTGTACAATAATATTACTAGTAAGAAAATGGTAGCAATTTGTGGAGATTTCAATATTGACCTACTTAATCCACATCAACAAAATGTAGTTACAGAGTTCATGAACTCTATGTACAGCATGAGTCTATATCCCACAATAACACATCCCAGTAGAATCACAGTTCACTCTGCTACACTTATTGACAACCTGTTTGTCAATGTTCTCGATAAGAAAATAGAAAGTGGATTATTGATAAATGATATAAGCGACCACTTGCCAATCTTTGCACTTATCCATGGCCACATGGGGCCCAACCCAGAAAAAATCTCAAAATCGTTCAGACACAAATCACCAAATGCAATCAGTTCTTTTAAAGAGGACTTGCTGAAGCAAGACTGGACAGAAGTCTATGTATCAGATGTAAATGAAGCCTATGACACATTTATAAACATTGTAACCACTCTTTATGAAAAAAACTGCCCATTAGTTAAAAAAAAGCTTAAACACAAATTTGCTGACAAACCATGGTTAACCAAAGGACTACAAAAGGCATGTAAAAAGAAAAATTTATTATATAAAGCTTTCATAAAGAAAAGGACAAAAGAAGCAGAGCAACGGTATAAAACATACAAAAATAAGTTAACATATATAATAAGATGCAGTAAAAGAGACTATTACAGTAAAGAACTGGAAAAAAACAAAGACAATATTAAAAATACATGGACAATAATCAACAGTATCCTTGGAAATAAAAGCAGAAATACTAGCTACCCAACTAATATTCCAAAAAATAATAAATCGACTCCGAATGTGAATATAGCTTCACCTGCAGATGAATTTAATAACTTTTTTGTTAACATTGGACCTAAACTGGCCCGAGAAATACCCACTACGGCGCCTACAGGTGATACAATATGCAATAACACTGCTGTAAAAGACACCATCTTCATAAAGAACACAGAAGAAAGACAGGTCATTGAAATTGTTAAATCGTTCAAAAGTAAAACATCTACTGACTGCGATGGTATTGACATGCTACTAGTCAAAACTGTTATCGAATGCATAGTGAAACCACTGACGTATATCTGTAACCTGTCTCTCCAATCAGGTATATTTCCCAATGCAATGAAAATAGCTAAAGTAATTCCGATTTACAAGACAGGCGACAGAGGGGAACTCTCCAACTACAGACCAATTTCACTATTACCGCAATTTTCCAAGATACTTGAAAAAATATTCTATGAGAGAATTGACAACTTCATACTGAAGAATGATTTATTGTGTGAGCAGCAATATGGGTTCAGACACAAAAGGACAACAGCATATGCCTTAATGGAATTTACAGAAAAAATATCAACAGCCACTGAAAATAAAGAGTATTCAGTTGGAGTATTCCTGGATCTTAAAAAAGCATTTGATACAGTAGATCACAATCTATTATTAAAGAAACTGCAAAATTGTGGTGTTAGAGGGGTAGCACTGTCCTGGTTAAGTAGTTACTTAAAGAATAGATATCAGTTTGCATGTGTTAACAGCAAAAACTCAGAGTTACTGAAGGTCACCTGTGGAGTCCCACAGGGTTCAGTTTTGGGACCATTATTATTCAATATGTATATAAATGATATATGTAAAGTTTCAGAAAAAATGGACTTAATATTGTTTGCTGATGACACTAATCTGCTATGCAGTGGAAACAATTTGGAACAACTTCTGGATACACTCGGAAAGGAATTAGGAAAGCTGAAACTGTGGTTTGATTCAAACAAATTAACGCTCAATTTAAGCAAGACAAAATTTATAGTCTTTAACAACCATCACAACTACCCAGTACCCAAACTCAGTGTAAATGGTGTAGAGATTGAAAGGGTATCCGAAACTAAATTCCTTGGAGTAATAATTGATAACAAACTGTGTTGGAAGCCACATATTAATTATATAAAAGGTAAAGTATCCAAATCAATTGCAATATTACACAGAGTGAAAAATTTGCTGAATCAACCCACACTATACACCTTGTATCATTCATTAATACTCCCATACATGACATATTGTAATGAAGTATGGGGAAATACATATAAAACAAACATATATCCACTCTTTATGCTTCAAAAGAGAGCTATTAGAATAATCAACAAAGCAGCTTACAGGGAACCAACAAACCCACTTTTTCTTAAACAAAAAACTCTCAAGTTGAAAGATCTGATTGACTTTAAAACCGCAATAATAATGTTCAAAGTGAAGAATCTATCACTGCCCGCAAATATCCAAAAGTTGTTCCAAACAAGGGAGAAACGATATCACTTCAGAGGAACATGTATATTTCAAAAGCCTACAGTGAGAACAACCACCAAGCAACACTGTATTTCAGTGCAAGGAGTCAGATTATGGAACGATTTTGGACCTGAATTAAAATCATGTACAAAGCTTGGACAATTTAAACAAAAACTAAAGGAAGAAATACTCCAAACATATTTACAAGACGACATGTAAACTCACATAAGGATTGACATTTCCAGCCTGTGTTGTGTTGTAGCTTAGTTTTTTCTTTTTTTCTTTGTGACACTATGTCTTAGATTTGTTTTTGAATAGTAACCGCTTAACTTAGACTAGCTCAGTTTTTCTTTTTCTCTCAGTCACATTTTGTCTTAGCCTTGTTTTAAATTGTAATCGCTCTTGTCTTGTTTTCTCTTTTTTCTCCTTTGAATTCTTGGATGGAATATGGGTGGGCAATATAAGCTGCGGCTTCAGCCATCACCCATTTCGGATAACTCACGTGGAATTGTATAGTAGAAGGAGTCTTTGTCTAATTTGACCTTGTTGTTATATTATACAGTTTCTTTTAACCTGTAATGTACTATCCGAAATAAAATAAATTCATTCAAAAAAAAAAAAAAAAATTCATTCATTCAAAATGGCAAGGACTTCTTATTTTTCCAACATCATCTCATTCACTTGAATCTGGTTGTGTCCCCTCGTATTTTAAACATGCAGTTGTGCAGCCATTTAAAAAAAAAACCTAACCTTGATCCATCTCTTTTTAAAAACTTCAGGCCAATTTCTAAGCTTTTTTTGTTTCTAAGCTTGTAGAAAAAGTTGTCGCTAAGCAACTCACTGACTTTCTGATTGAACACAATATTTTTTAATAAATTTCAGACAGGTTTTCGTCAAAAACACTCAGACCACTCTTCTTAGGGTGTCGAATGATATTTTAATGTCATCAGACTCTGGAAAATACTCTGTTTTAGTGTTATTAGATCTTACTGCGGCATTTGATACTATTGATCATTATATTTCGTTACAAAGGCTTAGAGATTGGGTAGGGATTTCTGGAAAAGCCTTGGAATGGTTTTCCTCCTACCTTTCTGGTAGGAGTTTTTCCGTGGCTGTTGGCCCTTACTCATCTGACTCTGCTCCTTTAACCTGCGGGGTGCCTCAGGGTTCTACTCTGGGTCTGCTTTTATTTGCCTTATACATGCTGCCACTTGATTCTATCATCAGCAAATTCAAAGGTGTGTCTTATCACTGCTACGCTGATGATTTACAGCTGTTCTTTTCTTTTAAACCTGACCATGTTGACAATTAAAAAATTATTCATGATTGTCTGTCTGCAATTAAGGACTGGATGTCCAGTAACTTTTTGCAACTTAATGCTGACAAAACTGAAGTCCTTATTGTAGCACCTGACAGTCTAATTGCTAAGATGGTTAATAGCATTGGTTCATTAAGCTCTAATGTATGGTCTAATCTAAAAAAAATGTTGGTGTCATTTTTGACTAATTGATGAGTTTTGATGAGCACGTCAAATCTCTGACCCAAAATTGCTTTTTCCACCTCAGGAATGTCTCCAAAATTAGGTCACTGTTTTCCTATAGTCAGAAACTATTATTCACACTTTTGTTTCTTCACGTTTGGACTACTGTAATGATCTCTTCACATGCCTCAGTTAATCCTCTATACACTGCTTACAGTTAGTCCAGAACTCTGCTGCAAGACTACTGACTAGGTCCAGTAGGTTCTATCATATCACTCCCATTTTAGCCTCCTTGTGTCATAATCAGCCCTTTCAGGGCAGAAATTAAGACCCCACTCACCAGCTGTAAGTTTGCGTATTTAACAATGGAGAACAGAAATGAACCACAAAGGTCAACATGCAAAAAGGCAATCGATGAGGACAACAAAGGGTAACTGCAGAAAAATGCAATAAAAGAAAACCACGAAAGGTAACACAATTATTCAGGCGAGGCTGAGCACTGAGCTGAAAATAAACAGGAATCAGACGGGGGGATTCCTGTCTGAGAACAGAGTGAGGTCACAGCAAGGAATAAACCCCACAAGCGAGCTTAAATAATAAGACAGGGAAAAACCAAATGTGGATCAGGTGTGGGTGCATGAGTCAGAAAGTAGTCAGTGATAACAAAATAGCTGGGACAATCCGCAAACAGATTTGACAGGAGGAAGTAACATAATGGCGCTGTTGTGGAGAATGCAATAAAAAGACCAGACTTGGACGGCAGACGAACTTTATTCACTCTTTCACTTCCTTCATACACAGAAAAAGCATTCTCATCATACACCAGGGTCTCTCCTTTTATATCACCCCACTCCTTCCCCTTGCTGCCTGAGATCTTGCATCACAATACATTTAACACATCATCACCCCTACTGTTCCTGCAGCTACTCCTTCCTGCTGCCTGGGGTTCTACATCACCATAACGTCTCACATCACAATACCTATTGTCCTCATCTGTTTAATCCCCCACACTCTACCAGCAGAGGGACTATTTGCCTCTCCTCTGCTTCCAGTCTGAGACGAATATCCCATTGTGGGTTCCCCACACACCCCCACACCCCCCAGAGTCTCAGACTGAGTGTCAACCCTCACGTCCTTTTGGCTTCAGTCTCCTCCCATATCTGCTGTAACGAGGGTTCTTTGGCTCTGCGGCGCTGCTGTGCCGGTGGGGGGCTCCTGGGGGTGTGTCTGTCTGCGGGTGGGCAATGGCGAGGGGGGGGGACATTCGACTTGCCCGTGTGGCTGCTCTGATGATTCGTTTACCTGGGGAGTTCTCAGTGGGGGTCTTCCACGCTGAGGAGCTCGAGCCAACATCACTTGCTCATCTGCCACCACAAAGGTGGGCTTAAGTCTGTCTATACATATTTTCTCCCGACGACCCCCCAAGTCTAACAAAAATGTTTGTCCCCTGGTTCCAGCACTCTGAACGGGCCATCGTAGGGTGGGCGCAATGGGGGGCGGTGGGCATCGTGCCTAACAAACACGAACGCCACGTTCTTCAAAGTTTTTGGCACAAAAGCGCGTGGAAAACAGTGATTGGCCGGGCCCAGGAGCGTGCCTGTGTCCGCGCTATGCTGTGAACGCGGAGACAGATGGTTGTTCGGTGCGGGATTATCTGGTAACAATTTCCCAGGGAGTCGCAGTGGCTGAGAAAGGACCAGCTCCACCGGGGAAGCCTCCAAATCCTCTTTTGGTGCAGAACGCAACCCTAACAGAACCCACGGCAACTGGTCTACCCAATTTGCATCCGTAAGCGAAGCCCTGAGTGCTGCTTTCAGTGACCTATGGAAACGCTCGCATAACCCATTGGCCTGTGGGTTGTACGTGGTTGTGCGATGAATTGCGACACCCAGGCTACAGGCCATCTCAGACCAGAGGTCGGAAACAAACTGAGGACCCCTATCAGACGTAATGTCCGAAGGGATGTCAAAACGTGCCATCCATGTTGTCAAAAAGGCACACGCCACGTCCGCGGACATGGTTGCCACTAGTGGGACTGCTTCTGGCCATCGTGTGGTGCGGTCCACCACTGTCAGAAGGTGCGTGAACCCCTGCGATGGCGGGAGGGGGCCTACGAAGTCCACATGCACGTGATCAAACCTCTTAGCCGGGATACGAAACGGCTCCAAAGGGGCCTTTGTGTGGCTGTGCACTTTGGCTCGTTGGCACACTACGCAGGCTGCAGCCCACTCTTTTACCTGTTTGAGCAGGCCTGGCCATACGAACCTCACTCCCACCATTTTGACTGACGCGCGCACTCCTGGGTGCGCCAGGGCGTGAACTGACTCAAACATGCGGCGGCGCCAAGCGACTGGGACCACCGCGCACGGCCGTCCCGTGGAGATGTCACAGATTGCTCTCCAGCCTTAACCCTGTTGATCCAGACTGGAGTGCACACACATTCGCGTCGCCAATCTGCTCTGCTGCCATGGCTGAATAATCTATCCCTACGCAGACTGGGGCCACTACTGCGCGCGAGAAACAGTCCGCCGCTGCATTCAGTTTACCGGCCACATGCTGAATATCGGTCGTAAACTCCGAGATCGCAGCTAGCTGTCTCTGCTGCCGGCCCGACCATGGTTCCGAAACCTTGGCCATCGCGTACGTTAGCGGTTTGTGGTCCACAAACGCAGTGAAGCTGCACCATTCCAGCCAGAACTGGAAGTGGCGTATGGCCAGGTGGAGAGCCAGCAACTCTCTGTCGAACGCGCTGTATTTATGCTCACTGTCATTCAAAGCCCTGCTAAAAAAAGCAAGCGGCTGCCAAGAACCAGTGACGCGTTGCTCCACGACAGCCCCTATGGCCACGTCCGAGGCGTCGGTAGTGAGTGCTATCCGAGCCGCCGGGTCTGGGTGCGCCAACAGTGCAGCGTTTGCCAGGGTTGTTTTAACCTCAGAGAATGCCTGCTCCCGCTCAGGAGTCCAGTCGACTCTGTCCGCCAGTTTCCGTTTCTTGAGCGCGGCGTACAATGACTGCATGAGCTGAGCTGCGTGGGGGAGGAATCGGTTATAAAAGTTAACAATCCCCAAAAACTCTTGCAGCGCCCCGATCATCTTAGGCTGGGGAAAATTCGTAACCACGTGCACCTTGTCCAGCAAGGGTATTGCTCCCTTCGGTGAGATGCGGTGCCCCCCAAAAAATCGATCCCCATCACGCCAAACTGGCATTTCGCCGGGTTGATTATTAACCCGTGCTCCTCCAACCTCCAGAAAACCGTCCTGACGTGGGTTACGTGTTCGTCTTCGGATGCGCTGGCCACCAGGATGTCATTCAGGTAGACAAACACAAATGGCAGATCGTGCAACACCGCATCCGTCATGCATTGTTATGTCTGTGCCGCACCTTTTAATCGGAAGGGCATGCGTAAAAACTCAAACAGGCCAAACGGAGTTATTACCGCCGTTTTGGGTATGTCCTCCACACGCACCGGGACCTGGTGGTAACCATGGACCAGGTCTATTTTAGAAAAAATATGTGCCCCGGCGAGGTGAACGGAAAAATCCTGAATATGGGGAATTGGGTAGCGTTCGTGTGCTGTGGCGTTGTTCAATCTGCGGAAATCTCCGCACGGTCACCACGATCCCTCGGCCTTAGGGACCATGTGTAGTGGGGATGCCCATGGGCTGTTTGAGCGCCTGATGATGCCCAACCTTTCCAAGTTGGCAAACTCCTCGCGTGCTATGGCCAGTTTAGCTGCGTTCAGGCGCCGAGGTCGTGTGAAAATGGGCGGCCCAGTGGTGGTAATAAAGTGCTCCACCCCATGTTTAGTGATGGCCGCCGAAAATGTCGGGACCATGAGTGCTGGGAACTGAGTGAGCAGTGTGCGGAACTTACCGCCTGGAGCTGTGATGTTGGCTATCGTTGTTGGCCCGGCCCCTCGAGCTGTACAAGGGAGAGACTCAAAAGACATTGCGTTGATCAGGCGTCTGTTAGCAACATCGACTAGCAGCCCGTGTGCGCACAAAAAATCATCGTCCAAGATTGGGAAACTGCATGCCGGTATGACGAATGTCCACTCGTACATACGGCGATGTAGGCATACCGTCAGTGTCCTCTCACCAAAAGTCCTAATGTCCGAGCCGTTTGCGGCCATCAGCTCGGGGCCGCTAGCTCCCGCTAGCCGGTCGGCGTAAGACGGCAGGATAAGGCTCTTTTGGGAGCTGGTGTCTACGAGGAACCGTCTCCCCGAGCGTGAGCCCATCATGTAGAGCAGCTTGTTTTCTTCACCAGTGGTCGCAGCTGCTACTGACTGCCGGCCTTGGCATTTCCCGAATGCTTGAATTGGCACGGTGGCACACATCGGCGTGCGTCCTCTCCAAAGCGGCGGTGGTAGGAGCAGAACGTGTCTCTCTGGTGCTTCCTGGCCCCCGCCACCATCGCCGGCTCCTCGCTTCCACTGGCCATCTCGCTGGGTTCCGATGCCGCCGCGTTCACTGTGAGGGCTCTGGTGGTGAGGATGATCCGATCTGCCTTCTTGGGCTAGCGCCCGGTAGTCACGCGCAGCCAGTAACGGCGAGTTGGCAAGGGCCGCTTTTGCCTCTGTTGGGAGGTTCTGGAGGAAAAGGTGGGTAAATAGAAAATGCCCGTCATCCGTGCCCATCAACACCAACATCTTCTCCACCAGTTCGACCTCCGACCCATCTCCTAACTCGGACCGCCTCAGAAGCCTCTCTGCTCTATCGCAGTCCGAAAGTGTGTAGCGCCGGGTCAGCGCGGCTTTGAGAGTCCCGTATTTATCGTGGGCTGGAGGCTGTTGGAGCAGGCTCGCTACTTGCTGAGTCATGCGTGCGTCCAGCGCTGCGACCACATAGTAATATCTGGTGTCATCTGCCGTTATTCCCCAGAGGGCGAACTGGGCCTCGGTGTGGAGGAACCAAGACTGCGGGTCGTGCAGCCAAAAGTCCGGTAGTTTGACCGAAACGGCACACGCGTTGCTGGGGCTTCCCGTCT
Source organism: Pholidichthys leucotaenia (assembly GCA_020510985.1). Taxonomy (NCBI): domain Eukaryota; kingdom Metazoa; phylum Chordata; class Actinopteri; order Cichliformes; family Pholidichthyidae; genus Pholidichthys; species Pholidichthys leucotaenia. Next base: position 66,945,718 of record CM035849.1, on the reverse strand, counting down.
GGCCCGACTCCGGGGTTTTTGCCTCGTGTTCCATAATTCATCAAGGGTCACCAGTGTGAAGAGTGCAATAAAAAGACCAGACTTGGACGGCAGACGAACTTTATTCACTCTCTCACTTCATTCATACACAGAAAAAGCATTCTCATCATACACCAGGGTCTCTCCTTTTATATCACCCCACTCCTTCCCCCTGCTGCCTGAGATCTTGCATCACAATACATTTAACACATCATCACCTCTACTGTCCCCGCAGCTACTCCTTCCTGCTGCCTGGGGTCCTACGTCACCATAACTTCTCCCATCACAATACCTATTGTCCTCATCTGTTTAATCCCCCACGCTCTACCGGCAGAGGGACTGTTTGCCTCTCCTCTGCTTCCAGTCTGAGATGATTATCCCAGCGTGGGTTCCCCACACTGTCAAAATAAAAGCACAAACCATAATGGATGAAAAACAAGAACAAACACACAAACAGAAAATCACCAGTAACCTAGAGACCCGAGCATGGCTGTGACCCATGCTTGGAATCATGACACCTTGCATTGGCTTCCTGTAAATTAGAGTTAATTTTAAAGTTCTTGTTCTTACTTACAAAGCCATTCATGGTGAGGCACCTTCTTATACCAGTGACCTGCTCCACCTATACCACCCCAGCAGGTCTCACAGGTCTTCTAATCAGAACCTACTGGCAGTCCCGAGCACTAGGTTCAGAACCAAAGGTGGTAGAGCCTTTGCCGCTGGTGTTCTCAGACTTTGGAACGCTTTACCATCTGAACTTAGATCTGCATATTCCATTGATGTTTTTAAGAAGCAGCTAAAGACCCGTCTTTTCAGCCTGGCTTTTTATTAATCATGTGTTGATTGTACTTTTCTGTGTTTTTCGTTGTTTATTCTGTCTTTTATTGCTTTATGTGCCTGTGTTTTTATTTGCTCTTTTATTGTATATTACTATCTTATTTGTTTCTTATGATGTTAAGCACTTTGTGACTTTGTCTGTGAAAAGTGCTCTATAAATAAACTTATTATTACATCAAAAGAGTCACTTAATTTAGTTATTTTGGAGTAGAGTTATGTGCAGTATATCTGAGTATCCATGTAATTACCTAAAGTAGTCAGTGGTATGGCTTCTCTCCTTTTAGAGGATAAGGGAGGGGCACTGACTGGTGCAGCGGAGTGCAATGGACTCATGTTTAGAACCAGTTTTCATCATCTAAAAGTATTTAATCTTCAAGAACTTTACCACAGCTCAAGAGAGCACTATCTCAGCTACATACCGCTTCACATCTGCATCAGACAACGCCTTACTTAAGCACTATATTTTCAGTCGAAGAACGTCTGTGTTACTACGCATTGTTGGATGCCGCTCCGCTCTGATTCCTCTGTGAAGACTCAGCTGTTTGGCGGAGTGATACGGGAGCAGCCACAGTACAATACTGCAAAGAAGCACAGGTTTTGTTTGGTTGAAAATATTGTGCTCAAGTGAATCACTGTTTGATGTGTCGTGAAACGGAATGAAATAAGTTTGAGATAAAGCTCTTTCGAACTGCAGTGGAGTTTTTGTTGTTTTAATATTTTTAAACAGTGACAATTTGCTTTAAACATGAGTCCATTACACTCCACTGCAGCCCTGAGTCTATACTCAGCTCTCCTCCTTTGTTCTGTTAAAGGAGCAGAGCCAGACCACAGATTACTGAAGGTAATTCCATGACTACTCAGAGGTATCTCACATAGCCCCACTTCAAAAGAAATGAACTATCCCTTTAAGAAATCTTGCGGTATATTACCAGATTTCTCACTGAACAGCACATTTAGCCTGGCTTATAACCAAATGTGCTTCACAAACCAACAACTCATGGATTTTGCAGAATAATATATTTATACAAGTTCAAATATTCTCCTGGTGACATTAAGGCGGCTGTGTTCAGTGTGAGTGTTGCTTCACTCATGACTACTCGCTCACCACCTCCAATCCGTGACAACTCTGTTCTCATCATCACTTCCTTATTTGATTTCTGTCATATCATAGCTCCTATGGCAATCATAAACCAATTATTTATTCATAGATTTTTCCCCATTTATTTCATGTCAGGTATTCTTTGAATGAAATTTCTCCACAAATGTATATTGACAAGCCTATGATCAAGCCTTTGATCTGCATGAGAGATTTCCTGAGTCGTGCATCTTGGTTTCTTTGAAAGCCCCTGAGATCACGGTTTTAAATAACATAAGTGTACTTGCTGTACAAGTCTGGGTGATAGCATATATTATGCTTCTCTTAAGGTACACATAGTCCTTCACACACTGCACAGAGAAACAGAGTCGTGAGAGGCCCATTGTTTAGAAGATTTTCACCTTTTTTCTGTGCATCAGAGGGTAAGACGGTGTTTTTCAGAAGCTCAGTGCTAACCTTGAGCTCTGATTGGGCGTACGAGTGAAAACGTTTGGCGTGAAAATCGCAATTGACTTTCCAGTGGCAGAAGTGTTTTTCTCGAACAAAAGAGATTCTCAGAATTTGACACTTGGCTGTGCTTCTTTTTAATGAATTTTTTATTTGAGCTTAGATTGTCTTTGTACCATTTGCAACAAGTATTGTGGTTCTACACTGACACAAAGTAAGAGAGGCAAGGCTGAGACGGTTTGGACATGTGCAGAGGAGGGATAGTATAATTCTACAAAAAAATCAAAAAAAAAACTGTGATATAAATGTTTTTGGTCATACTGCACTCAGTGCATCTGGCAGTGTGCTTCTTTACGTCAAAAAAATGGACCAGAGGACAGGTACCATAAGACGGACTACATGGCCATGCTCTGGGACCCTGCAACATCCAGGCCCGGATGTGTCCAGATGTTGCCATGTCTCCTTGCAGGTGCCCCATCCAAAGTGTACCAGCCCCCCCCCCCCCCATCCCACTCACAACAACCTTAACACCTTAGCTGTGTTTGCCATGGTTTCACCTGCCAGTGCCATTAAAGACATTAAACTCCTGTTCTCCCTTTAAGAGTTGAAAGGAGGAGTGGCAGAGCGGCGTTCAGCATTTATGTTGTCGTGACAGTCTTCACTGTTAAAGCTGTTTGACTGAACGCATCCTCAGCTGATGTCTCTGCGACGTAGCTTACACATAAATGATTGACTCTCATCTCACTCCAGCAAAGAAAGTGAAGCAGCAATGTGTAAATCTGGCTCCCCTCATTACCTTGCTTCTGTGTTTTGATGTTGCAATTATCCCCCAATTTACACTCTCATTTTTGTCCTGAGGCAAATTGTCAGCCTCGTCACTTTAAGTTAATGGAAACCTGGCAAGATCGACGCTTTCATGCAGCCAGCAATCCCCGTAAATGGAAACAAAACATTTACAGAAGCCCCTCAGTGTCTCAGAGATAGCATCTAACCACCAAAGCAGTGTGCCAGTTAAAAGTAAACTGCTGCACAACAGAGCTCACTGCAGCTGAACATCTCAAACACCAACTGGTATAATTACATAATTCTGACGTTGTAGAGAAAGGAGGCAGGCGAGGCAACGAGCTGGACAACACAGAAACTTTATTCCATCTCCAACATACAGTACGGTAAAATAGCTCCCGGGTCTCTGTGCATTCCTCTTTTGTATCTTTAATACCATGCATTGAGACCCGAAACTTCCGACAATCATACATTGTGTTTAGGACAAAGCCTGTGTGGCACATTAACATGTCGGCGCCGCTCTCACACCCTTCTTCTTCCAGCGGCTCCGGCATTTACTCCTCTCCCTGGGGGGCGCATAGTCCTTACTGTCCCGTCTGATACCCCCCCGTGACACCTCCTCTTTCGGTCCATTGTTCTCCCCTTCCTCAGCTGGCTTCTTCTCTGGCTGGAGAAGTCCCACACCATGCCCCCGCTGCAAACTGATGTGGGAAGCCTAAATCGCCTAATCGTTAAATCTTTGCGGTGAGCTGCAACTGATTCATTCACAGCCACACAGATGGATTCCCTGCTCACCGGATGGCGCTCTGGATACCTCCGGTTTATGTTACGCTCCAGCATGTTGATGTATTTTGTCATTTGAAACAGCACCAGAAGTGGAAAATATGATGATGACACATGGCAGCACCCGACTGCAGGATGCTATGCAACACCCGCGTGTAGTTTTGGTCCAACTCTGAAAGTGTGTAAATCAGCCTAGGGAGTTAAATGAAGGAGCCAAGGACAGGAATAGAGCCACTCTGCCTCCAATGTTTGCAGATCTTAAGTGCTTTCTCTATTAGTAACAGCAGCTGAATATATGTCAGAGCTATTTTTAGCCTCCTGAAAACATTGCCTCTTTTATTTGCAATTCAGAGCGCACAGTACGAACCTTAATAATTAATGCATTTCACCCAGGATTCCTTGTACCACTGTTTCACTCCGTAATGACAATTTTCACTTTAATTGCTCTGAGACGGAGCCCACGCTCTTCTTCACGCTGACAGCTCTCTCTTTGCTCCTTTCAGGCCCAATCAGAATCTGCTAGTTTTGGGGTGTTGGTGTGAGAAATCCTTGAGAATAAAATTGTGCTTGAAAACACCAAAAAAAGCAAGTGGAAATTGAGCTGCCTTTGCATTTGTGCAGGTGTGCATGCAGGCAGATTTGAGATAATCGTGTTCCAATGAGCTCAGGGGCGACTCTTAGTGGACTTTGCAGCTACAGATTATTAGAATCTCTCTCTCTCTCTCTCTCTCTCTCTCTCTATCTCCAAGCTGTAACAATGGGCATCTAATCACCTCACCTTCTCATCCTTCATCTCCTCTCTTCCTTCTCATTAAAGTAAGCTGTGCACACTTTCATAACAGTTTAATGGCCGCACAGCAAAGCAGGCACCAAAGGTCTGACTCAGAACAATTATACTTTCTCTTCATGGGATAGAAATGCTAATGTGAGCAGCACGGCAGTGAGCTGTTTAACAGAAGGGCGATCATTTTACCTTTTGGTTGAAAAGAAAATCCACCTTAAAACATGGAATTAAATTTATCCACCTTATTCCCGGGGGTGCCGCTGTATGAACGATTATGGGCGGAGCTTCCAGTTTCGGCTGAAGTAGTGTTAAATCAGTCAGTAAGAGTGGAGCAGCAGGGACATTTAAAATAGCATTTTAAAAAAAATTTCAAATTCATTTTAATGTATAGTCCACGTATGTGTTTTGCATTCAAGTGGCAGCTAATTTCAGCATTTGCAGTTTTTGTATTTTTTGAATGTTTTGGCATAGTTCTGGTACTTGTTGCTGGTGTTCGTGGTTGTGCCATAGACTGTATAAATGGAGGTTTCTCACCATGCAATGCGTAGATCATGCAGTAAAAACGAAAAAGGAGTGTTGGTGTGATTGGTGGTACAGACACAGGACAGACACAAGAGCACCAGGTATGTTTTCACTTATATGAATGTCACAGATCTGACGTTTATGTGTTACATATGTCACCAGAATGAAGGCTGCATGAAGTAAAATAATAAATAAAAAATAGTAACAATTTGCTTCCTAAGGCTTAACGATTTAAGAAAGATATCAAACAGTTTTTTGTTTTTTTTTTGGGGGGGGGGTGCATTTGTTACACTGCCTTGGAACAATATGGACTTCAGCATGCAGTCATTTTTAAATGATCACAAAATATAGGTCAATAAAATTCTGAACAATTGTCAGAAAAGGTCTGTACGTGTTAAGTTAAATAACAAGCATTCACGACATGACAACAGCATGAACATTTTAATTTCGGGGTAGACCAAACAGCTGCAGTTGTCTGTATTTACCCCATTAAAACACCCAAGCACTGTGTTGTGGTTCTTTGTGGCTCTGACTAGATTCTACATCTGATCTAAGGTAAATCTGATAATGTCCAACATATTTTAACAAAATGCAGCTGACTTTATTGCGGTGGAGACATTTTTTTTTTTTTTTTTTTTGTTACTTATTTGTACCCGTAGGTAGACTTGGTTTGCAGTCTGGTGACAAGCCACCGGCTGCTGGTCGCTGCGTGCGCGAGCGCCCTAAACCTACATGTTTTTGGTGTGCGGGAGGAAACCGGAGAAATCCCGGAGTAAACCCGCGCAACACGGGGAGAACATGCAAACTCCACACAGTTCACTGTTGGTCGGGGGCTGGGATCGAACCCACGATCTCATGATCCCCGCGGTCCCCCGGCCGAGGGTAAAACTGTGCTGCCACAGTGCTAAACCACTGCGCCACCGTGCAGCCCAAAGACATTGATATATCTCCGAGCTTTTATTTGTTTACAGCATTAGCATCTTAGCAGCGGTGCTAACAAACGGTGCTACAGTCTGCCAGGCCACTTTTTAAGGTCATCTTCCTGTCCCCAGATAGTTGTGGGAAGCGGTATGATTATATTACTGTTTTTGAGGTGAAAGAGGCAGTGTTCCCGCATTTCTGATGCCAAAGTCATTGTTTTTTTAACAAGGAAAAGTGTCCCGTTTCAGTGACAACCATACTTTCTAAATTAGTACTGGAAGTTGCATCCATAATTCACACAAGGCATCACGGGGCCTAGGAATAAGGTGGATAAAATCATTACACTGACTGAGAAAGCACATTGTAAAGCAGCAGCTGACTGTAGCAGGCAATCAGTGGGTTCACAATCGCTGCGCCCAGTAATGGTTTTGTGTAGCTGGCGTGCTAATAAAGATGGTCAATAATGATGACACACATTCAGGCCGGCGAGGGGTGTTTATTTGTGGTTGCTGTCAGTGAAGCACATCCTGAGAAAATCAAAGAGCCAGAGCCATTAGAGCAGCATGAAAAAAGAGTTCAAATGGACATGTGAATCCATACAGAATATCAGTTGTTATTAATGACACAGAAAACTGTATTTACAATTAAAAAAAAGTACATGTTATAACCAGGCTTAACTGACAGAGAGGGTTATGGGCAGTTTTACATATGACGTATTTCTTCTCGTTTTACCTTCAACACTGTATACTAGGGGTGTGAGTACATTGCTCAGTAGAAGTCAGTTTAGATCATTTTCAACACAACAATGGAAAATACTGGAAAGTTACTGTAAAAAAGTGAGCTTTTATGAATATCAGCTGCCTATAATTTCATTTTATTTCATTTTAGGTGAAGCATAAATAAAGCAAAGTCAATAATAGAATACAGTTGGAAAATACACTCACCTACATTTTTAAAAGGTACACCTGTGCCACTACTTGTTAATGCAGATTTATACAACAGTTAGTTCTGACCGAACAATTTGATTGGACAATAGGGATTTCAGGAGTTACTGAAATCCACGATAATTGCACTCCAACGTGTTACTGGATATGTATCACTCTGCTTCAAAAGTGTTCATGTAACCATTGATTACTAACAGTAATTTACCATCAACTCTCAGTGAGAATTGCAACACTATGTTGGATACCTTAATTTCCATAGTGAGGCGCTGTTTAACAAGAAATTACACATCCATTACCCGGAAGTCCCACCCTTTTGAAAAAAAAAACTTTGTTTATATCTGCCCTTGTGTAAATGTCGTTAAGCTATTTCACATCTGTTTAAAAAAACATAGGCAGTGCTAGAGTTGGATTTATTGTCTTGATTAACAAACTACAATAGGTTTGTGGTGATCAACACTTTATTTTATCTGAAAATGCCAAGGAAAAGCAATCAAAGTGTGCTAAAGCCAAATTGGTAACACGCTAACTAGCAACGCATTGGCTAAGTTTTGATCTGGGCCTTTTTGGTACTGACTTAACAGGTGACCGGTATATATTAATAAACAATGAGTTTTGCACTTCACAATATTTAATTTGTTTACATGCATGTGAAATGACAACAGACGTCTTCATGCTGATTGAGATGTTTAGCAACAGTTACTGGCTACATTTAGAAGGGACTGTTTTTTCTCACCTGTGCAAAATAACTGGTTTAACAAACAAATCATAATATTTTGTACAGTACTGCTGTCATTTAATAAATTGTGCTTGTCGGAGCACAATTCATTTGTTCATTGTTACATGATACTGTAACAATGAAGGTTGTTACAGTATCATGAATATACTAACTACGGGTGCGATACTCTAATACCCTCACACCCGCAGTTACTATATTAATTGATACCGTACTCCCTCTTGTATAATATTGCTTAAATCTACTCAGCCAATCATATGTCTGCAACTCAATGCTTTTTGACATGTAAACATGTTTAAGATGAGCTGCTGACATTCAAACTGAGCATCAGAATGGGGAAGAAAGGTTATTGATGTGACTTTGAACATAGCGTGGTTCTTAGTGCCAGGCGGGCTGGTCTGAGTATTTCAGAAACTGCTGATCTACTGGGATTTTCACACACAAACATCTCTAGGGTTCATAGAGAATGGTCTGAAAAAGAGAAAATATCCATTAAGTGGCAGTTCAGTGGGTGAAAACATCTTGTTGATGCTAGAGGTCAGAGGTGAATGGCCTGACTGGCTTGAGATGATAGAAAGGCAGTAGTAGTAATAATAATAATAATGGATTGCATTTTTTTTCCCACAATATCTTTATTGAACCTTTTTTTTTAACAAACATGACACAAACAATCAAACACTAACACTAAAGTACTACAAAAAAAATGCACTAAAAACACCAACAACCACCAACAAAATCAAGTCTTCAACTATGCTCCTCTGTTTAGTCTAGACAATCCATTACATAAGTGTACATATTATGTTCACCAGTTTGGAATTTACAAGGTCCACACACATCATTCACCTTCTTCTTCAAGAGTTATGTTTAAATTTTTTATATAATCAATAAAAGTTCTCCATATATTCTCAAACACAATTTCCTTTGATTTCAGTATGTATGTTATTCTTTCTAATGGAAGGTTTGTTAACATCTGTCTTAACCACTGAGTCACATCTGGTCTATGAGTCTTTTTCCACAGTAGTGCAATACATTTTTTGGCATTAAGCAAACTGAGGTCTATGAATGTTCTTTCACTTTTATTAAAGTTATGCTTTTCTGGGTACAGACCCAACAAAAACAGTTTAGGATTCAATATGATTTGTTTTGAAATTATTTTTTCAATTGTTACCCTCACCTCTTCCCAAAACATTCTAATTATTCTACATTCCCATACACAATGAAATAGGGTTCCTTTACTTTCCATGCATTTTGTGCATGTATCTGGTATGTTTTTGTTATATCTATTTAACTCCTCCGGTGTAACATACATCCGCATTAACCATTTAAAATGTATCAATTTAAGACGTACATTTATTGATTTGGTTTGAACTTCTGTACAAGCCAATTCCCATTGTTCCTCTGAAATTTCAGTTTGCAGATCTTCTTTCCAGTAGTTTAATCTTTTCTGTGAATTTTCACTTGAGGATAGTGTCAATGAGTTATAAAACTCTGAAATAATACCCTTTCTTTTACTATCTTTCATCAACATTTTTTCCAAGGATGAGTAAATAGGTCGAGTGAGAGCTCCATTTTGATTTGATCGAATAAAGTTCCTAAGTTGAAGATATTTAAAAAAATGTGTTCTATTAAGATTAAATTTGATCTTCAGCTCTTCAAAAGACATTATGTTATCTGCACATGGCAGATATAAATCTTGAATCTTTTGAATCCCTTTTAAATTCCATACTTTAAATACAGCATCCGCTCTCCCTGGTTTAAAATATTGATTACCCCATATTGGGCTAAATTGTGACAATAAGTGTGGTTCTTTTAAATAGTTTTTAGTTTCACACCATATTTTGATCATATGCTTTACAAATTGATTTTTAACTTGTTTTTATAATTTTTTTGCCGAATCTGAGTATATGAATATGGGAAGAGGTAAAGGTAAATTGTATGATTCCATTTCAGTCCAGTGAGGGAGATCATTTGATGAAAAATAATATGTCATAGACCTCAGTTGTGCCGACCAATAATACAACATAAAATTTGGACATTTCAGACCGCCACGATCAAATGGTAAATATAATAAAGACAGACGTAATCTAGCCCTCCTGTTGTTCCATATAAATTCCACTAACTTTTTTTTTAATTCTTGAGAATAAATCTAAAGGTGGTGGTAAGGGAATGTATTGAAATAAATAAAGTATTTTAGGTAAGATATTACTTTTAAGTATATTAATTCTCCCGATCATCGACATTGGTAGTGACATCCATCTCTGAAGTAACTCATTAATATCTGTCATTAAGGCTTCATAGTTGACACTGGCGACTGATTCTAGCTTAGGCACAATTTGGATTCCTAAATATTTAAACTGATTTACAACATTGAATTGATTTACCTCAGGGGCTGGGTAATTTCTCTGGGTCTCATTTAGCATTAATATTGAAGATTTAGTTTTATTTATTTTATATCCTGATATTTCCCCAAAATTCTTTATTAAATTCAACAAGGTCGGAATTGATTTTTTAAGATTCGACATAAACAAAATTATGTCATCGGCATACAGGGAGATTTTATGTTCTATTGGTCCAACTTTAATTCCATATATTTGTGAATGTAAACGTATCGCCATCACTAAAGGTTCAATTGCCATAGTAAACAGTAAAGGTGAAAGTGGACAGCCTTGTCGACATCCTCTATTGATTTTTATTGATTTTGAAATATTGCTATTTGTTAGGATTTCTGCTGTAGCATTATTGTATATTATCTGAACCCATTTTATGAAATTATTTCCAAGTCCAAACCTTTGTAAGACTTCAAAAAGAAAGGGCCATTCGACTCTATCAAAGGCCTTTTCGGCGTCCAGTGATAGGAGAGCTGTATCCGGTGCTTCTTTATTAGAATAGATAATATTAAATAGTCTTCTTACATTATGGAAGCCTTGTCTTCCCTTTATAAAGCCATTCTGATCTCGATTAATAATATTTGGTAAAATTTCTTGTATTCGTCTTGCTAAAATTTTACAGATTATCTTAAGGTCGGCATTTAATAGGCTTATTGGTCTCATATTTTCACATTTATTAGAGGGCTTACCTGGTTTTGGCAACAGTATAATTAAGGCATTATTCATGTATGATGGTAAATTACTATTTTGAAATGCTTCTAAAACCATTTCCAAAAAAGGTTTTATTAATTTATTCTTAAATTTTTTATAAAGGTCAACTGGAAGACCATCTGGTCCTGCACTTTTTCCTGATTTCATATTATCAATGGCTAGCCCAACTTCTTCTTGACTAATTTTAGACTCCAGTATCTCCCTGTTTTCATTTGAAATACACGATATAGATAGTTCGTTCAAAAACCCATTTAGTTTTGTTAAATCAGGTTCATTTTTGGTATCAAATAATTTTTCATAGTAATCTCTAAAGGCTCTATTAATTTCTAAAGGATCTATAACTACCTGTCCGTTACTTATAATACTGGTAATTGGTGTTTTAAATTCTAATTGTTTAATCTGCCATGCCAATAATTTCCCTGATTTTTCACCTTGTTCATAAAAAGATTGTTTCAATCTTAGAAGACTCGAGGCAGCTCTATTCGCTGATTTTTTGTCATATTCAGCTCTCAAAATCAGTAATTCGTTCTCCAACCTTGGATCACTTCCTGCATACACTTTTTCTTGAAGAATTTTTATTTTATGTTCCAATTGGACTCTCTCCTCTCGAGTCTTCTTAGATTTTGAACCTGTATAACTAATAATATGTCCCCTAATAAAAGCTTTGAAAGCCTCCCACTTTACACATGCTGATGTTTGTGTAGTATTGATGTCAAAGAACTCATCTATCTGTTTTTCTATATACTTAACAAATTCCTCATCCTGAAGCCATTTATGCTGAAATTGCCATCTACCTGATTCCTTTGTCAATTTCTTATCTACATATATTAGACAGCAGGGTGCATGATCAGAGATCACGATGTTATCATAAAAGCAGTTTTGAATCTTGAACCTTAATTCTGTGGAGATCAAAAAATAATCAATACATGAGAATGTCTTGTGGGTATTGGAATAACAAGAGTAGGCTTTAACTTGTGGTTTCATTTCTCTCCATATATCTAGCAATCTCAATTCTTTCATAAAATGATTAATGGTCATCCTACATCCATTGTGCGTACAGTCCAGTCCTGTTGATCTATCTATACCGGGATTCAATGTACAATTAAAATCCCCTGCTATTATATGTTGCCCTGTAAGTGATGATAAGATAAGAAATAAATTAGCAAAGAACTTTTGATCATCTATATTGGGACCATATAAGTTCACCAAATTTATATTTTCTAATAGCAAAGATCCTTGAATGATTAAATATCTTCCAAATTTGTCTCCAATTACATTTTTCACTTGAAATGGGACTGATTTATGTATGAGAGTCATAACTCCCCTGGCTCGGGATGAAAATGATGAGGTGAAAACACTTCCTTGCCATCTACTCCTAATTCTTTTTACATCCTCCTCTATTAGATGAGTTTCTTGTAAAAACACAATTTTTGAACCCATGTCTTTTATTTTATTCATAACTTGTTTAAGTTTTTTTAAATTCTGTAGACCTCTGCAATTCCATGAAGTTAAATTAAGATTAACGCTTTGGTTTATGATCAATAGGGAGTTTGGGATTACCTTGCAGTGTAAACATGCTCATACAGAGAAGCAAAAACATGAGTGGTTGAACATTCATCCTACAAACTACACACAAACAAATTCCCCCTTCCCACATTTGTGGTAATCCCCCCAAAATCAAAAGAAAAATTCCATCTCCCGATATAGCCATCGACCGCTCCACACCCACGAGGATCAGCCAAAGCCACTCCTTCATCCTCCCAATCACACTAACTCTACTGCTTTTAATGACGTAACATTAACTCTCTTCTGTAGTTTTCCAACTTAACTCCAAAATTTTTAGCAACTTTGTACATCATAGGTTTTTTTTGTTTTTTTTAAATATATAATACAATCTATATTTTGTAAGCTTGCTATTTGCTTCAAATCAGTCAGATGCCTGTGCAAATGCTTAAATATTCTACCTTATATTTTGTTCATGCTTAGCTCCCACCAGTCTCTTCTTGGATCTTCTTGATGAACTCCTGCGCCTCCTCTGGGGTCTTGAAGATGTGTGTTCTGCCCCCATACGTGGTCAACAGTCTCGCAGGATAAATTACACCATGATGAATCCCAAGGTTGCGCAGCTCTTTACGTACGGGATCAAACTGCTTCCTCAATTGTTGGATTCCTGTGGCCAAATCTGGGTAGAACCGCACGTGCTGGTCCTGGTGTTTAATTTCTCCTTTAGCTCGCGCAGCATTGAAGATCTTCATCCTGTCTCTGTTGCTGAGGAACTTCATAATAAGCGTCCTCGGTGGTCCCTTATCTCTCCGTGGGCCAATACGATGTGCGCTTTCCAGAACGACTGCTGATTGCAGCTCCGCGCTGCCCAGCGCCTCCGGAATCCACTTTTCCAAAAAGGAACATGTGTCCCGACCTTCGGATTCCTCCGGTAGACCCACCAGCCTCAAGTTGTTCCGTCTCGACGAGGACTCCAAATCCAGGACATTATCTTCCAGACATTTATTTTTTTTTTCCAAAGTGCGCACCTTTAATTGAAGACCGGTGACGTCATCCTCAGCACTAGAGACACGAAGCTCCACCTGCGCCATTCGTTCTACACAGTCACCCAATTCCTTTCTCATTCCTTCCAACGCTGCCATAATCCCATCAAATTTAGAGGAAAAGTCTGCTCTCATTGAACTAATGGCAGCTAGCACTGCACCTGTGCCATTTCCCGCAGTCACCGCACCACTGCTAGCTTCCTCCGCCATATATGGAGCTTTATCTGCTGCGTCACAGACCTGAAAGTCCGTTAATTTGGACTGTTTCGGCGGCTTGCTTTTTCCTCTACCTGGTTTTCCAGACTTAGGCTTCACCGACATATCCTCGCCCAAACGCTGGGATACGTTCTGTCCCAAATGAGAGAGTTATTTGCCTATTTTTTTTTCTCCAGGAGCAGAGCAGAGTGATACGTGTCCCTCTCACATGGCCGCCAAAACCGGAAGTCGGATTGCATTTATTTTATTTATTTTTATTAATCTTTATTTATACAGGTAGTCTTATTGAGACACAAGGTCTCATTTTCAAGAGAGACCTGTCAAAACAGCACAGTATAATACCGAGTTACAGACAACATTAAGCGACCTTAATCAGTACAAAACAACAAAGAAAATATGCAGAAAGTGCTGATTGATAACAATTAGAGTACTAAGAACAAGAACAGTTTCCCAATGATGCCTTCTCCAGTGACCCAATAAAAAGTTTAACTAGCGCCTAGTTTACGTTTATATAGCGCCTTTCATGATACCCAAAGCGCTTTACAATGAGTCCATTATTCTTTCACTACATATACAGACAATGGTAGTGGTAAGCTACTGTTACAGCCACAGCTGCCCTGGGGCAGACTGACGGAAATTGTCTTGCCCAGGAACACAACAGCAGGATGGCTGGGGAGAGCAGGATTCAAACCGCCAGCCCTCTGGCTATTGGATAACCCACTCTACCTCCTGAGCCACTGCCGCCCAGTAAATAAAATATCCAGTAGTTACCACAAAGGTATTGCAGAAGAGTATCTCTGAAGGCTCCACAGATTTGATCCTTGAAGCAGATGGGCTACAGCAGCAGAAGACTTGAACTGGTGCCACAAAAGTCAGCTAAGAACAGGAAACTGAGGTTACAATTTGTACAAGCTCACCAAAATAGAATAATAGAGGATCCCTATGTCTACTGCGCAGTGGAGCCACGCTCACCTCCATTTTAATTGCACTGTAGACACTGAGGGCTTGGGGGGATGGGAGCCACGCTGCCCATAGCAGTGGCTAGTGGTGCCCTAACACACTATCCCCCCAATTTTAACTGCACTTTGGTAGTTCACACACCTGCACACAATCATACCACACAACTAACACTCACCCATCACGATTCGCTTGGGGGGTGGGGGGTCTTCCCCCACTCCTGCTGCCCTCCTTCTGCCGGGGGTCTGGGGCCTAGCTGATTTCCTGGGGCCCGTCACGTTGTCGTCATCCCTGGTCGCTGCCGAATGAATAGGTACGAACAAGGGAGTGAGTGAGTGAGAGAGTGAATGAGCAAGTGAGTAAATGAGAGTGAGGGAGTGATGAGTGGAGATGGTGATGGTGGGTCGGATTTGTGTGGCGCTTTGCATGTCGGGTGGCATCTCGGAGTGTTTGTGGTGGTCCATTGATCAGTCACTTTGGGTGGGTGTTGGTGATGGTGGTCTGCTTCTGTGGCTGCGGCCACCCCGGGGTGGGTTGGTGGGGGTGTGGCTGCTGGTCCATGCCAGTGGTCTCCCCAGCCACTGCTGGGCATTGGTGCACGTTCATGCCCGCTACATCTGCGCCACAGCCGCCTCAAGTGTCAAGGGTGAATGAGTGTGGGTGAGTGTGTGGGGGAGGCATGAGTGGATGTGAGTGAGTTGGAGTGCAGATGAGAGTGTGTGTATGGGTGAGCATTGGTGGGTGCGAGTTACTATGAGGGCAAGTGGGAGCGAGATTGAGTGGGTACGGGAGTGGGTGAGAGTGGGTGGGTCTGGGTGTGGGAGTGCGAGTGTGGGATAGTGTGGGGGAAAGGGTGAGTGAAAGCGAGTGAGTGAGCATGTGTAGGTGCGAGTGGGTACGTGTGAGAGCATGAGGGTGTGAGTGCGTGGGAATGGGTGTGTGTGCTGGTCAGGGGGTGCTGGACTGAGGGGGTGGCACCTCCTGGCGGTGTGGGCTTCCTTGGACTGGGGAGGCTGGCACCCCATGGGGCTCCTGTGGCTTGCTGCCGCCTTCTTTGGGCGTGGGGACTTGGGGGCTCCTGGGGTGTGTGTCAGTGGTGCTGGGGTGGGCGCAGGCCTGCTGTGGGGGAAAGGGGGGTCTTTGGGCGCCTGGGGTGTGGGGGCTGGCGTTGGCCCCACTGGGGGTGCGGGGGCTGGCCGGTCTGGGGGCGGGGGTGCATCGCACCGGCCGCTTGGCGGCCCGGCCTCCCTTGGCTGTCCCACCTGGGGCAAATGCCTGGTTGTCCTGGGGCTTGCTTGCCTCTGGACATTTGTGCTTGGTTGGTGATGCTGTTTTGCTTGCTCGGGGTTTCTGGGAAGGGGGCGGGGGTGTTGCTGTGACCTGCCACCCTCTTTGTATGTTCCTTGCCAAACCACTTACACACACTTACTTTGCGCACGCTCTCATACACATGCACACACACATATGTCTCTCCTTTAACAGGTGCAGATACCAGACTCGTGATGAGACCTTTTCAGTAGAAGAAACATTTTGTCTTCTGTTTATTTCAGTTGTGTTAGCCTGTTTGTCTTCTCTGTTTGTTCCTCTCTCTTTTCGTCCCCCGTCCCACCCCTCCTTTCCCCATTCATCCCCTGTCGGGTCCTTCATGAATAAAACAATTTAAATAAAGTATTAAAAGTTATTACAAGAGGAGTTTATAATAATATACAGTACATATATATGTACTGTATAAAGCTAAATAAAGTAAAGTAAATCTGGCACAATAAGGGAGGTAGATTTCTGTACTGCTCACCTAGCTGGTTGATAGGACAAGGGGAAAAAAAGAACAATAGAGGATTGGAAAAACACTAACTGCTGTAGCATTCAGATAGTAGGGTCAGAATTTAAACAAATTGAAAGCATGATCAATGACCAATGCTTAGTTGGTGCATTAGTATCAATTGAGCATTGTTTAAATGCAACAGCCTACCTGAGTTTTATTGTTGACCATGTCCTCCCTAAGCAGTGAACACCAGTAGCTGTTTAAGACCTTTTATGACAAAACTGTTGGTGACCTGGTAAACTGTTTTCCAGCCTTTCACGAATCCTAACAAAACCCAAAAAGCCAGAGTGTCACGCTGTGGGACACTAGCTTGGTTTTCGTTTGATTTTCGCCAACATTTGTCAGAAAATTTGGCGAATCCAAAAATCGTCACGCTCCATGAGATACCTTCAGGACTACAGTATACCCATCTTCTGATGGCTACTTCCAGCAGAATAATGCACCATGTCATAAAGTTTGAATCATCTCAAATTGGTTTGTTGAAGATGACAATGAATTCACTGCACTCAAATGGCCCCCATAGTCATCAGGTCTGAATCCAGTAGAGCACCTTTGGGATGTTATGAAATGGAAGACTTGCACTTGTGTTTGACTGACACAACAAAACTTATATTCAGCCAGTTCAGGGGATGATTAATATTAGCGAGCAGATTGAAAGCTGACTTCTTCAGACAGAGCTTTTTGGTGAGCTATAAAACAACACAGAAATGTGTGTTTTTAAAGACGGATTCCAGTGGATATAAATTCCCGATAAAAACAAAACTACATTGTCTAAATTGGTATCTTATGCATTTTCTTCTGCAAAAAAACTTTTACTGTCCTACAGTTTTGTGTCAAAATCTTTTCACTTTTCCTCCTCCTTGAAATGCCAGGATTTGTGAATAGGCCCACCCACATCCCACAAGGCTAATGGTGGCTAGTGCTACATTAAACAGAATAAATCCTGTGATAAAAAAGACTTGCCGGTTGAAGGACGTGTCCAGTTGTATGCATGGTGGCCCAAGATAATGACTGAAACTGTATTGGTCCTTGTAAGCAGTTTAATGGTAAAACCCATCATAATTTGGGTCAAGTTTTCAAAGCAGCTATCTAAAAATGCTAACTGGCCCTGGAGGGTAACTTCAGTTAGGCCAGAGACAGTTCTTAGTCCTGAATGGCTCAACACTACTGACCAGTCATAATTATGTCACCAAAAACACTCCATCTAAACTCACTTTTTTTCAAGAGGTGAGGCTTA
This sequence comes from Pholidichthys leucotaenia, assembly GCA_020510985.1. NCBI lineage: Eukaryota > Metazoa > Chordata > Actinopteri > Cichliformes > Pholidichthyidae > Pholidichthys > Pholidichthys leucotaenia. The sequence continues at coordinate 66,927,974 of CM035849.1, read as the reverse complement.
ACCAAAATTTCACAGGAAAAAAAAAAATGCAGACATGACACATTTGAGTGATTTCACTCTTGATATGTCTTCTTACAGACATGTTAACAAAAAAAAAAAAAAAAAAAAAACTTGATTTTTGGCGGTGTGTCATTTTAAACTATATACTAGATGGAGACGTCCTGAAGGCTGATGACAAGTTTACATACCTTGGCAGCACACTATCCAGGTCTGTCAACAGTGATGATGAGGTAGATACATGCATCGCCAAGGCAAGCTCTGTATTTGGACGGCTGCGGGAGTCAGTGTGGGAGAGGAGAGGCATCACACTGTCCACAAAGCTGAAGATGTACAGGCAGCCGTACTGCCAGCTCTACTGTATGCTTGTGAGACATGGATTGTGTATGAGTGCCATGCCAAAAAGCTAAATTGCTTCCACATCAACTGCTTAAGAAGGCTGCTGAAAATTACCTGGAAAGATAAAGTCCCAGACACAGATGTCCTCACATGAACTGGCCTGTCAGGTAGACACTACTGAGGAGATATCAAGGCGGACAGACCATCTTGTACGTATGCCAGACACATGCTTGAGACTGTTCTATTGTGAACTGGCTGAAGGCAAATGTACGGTGGGCAAAAAAAAGTGCTTTAAGGACACACTGAAAGTCCCCAAGGAGCTTTAGCATCGATATAGACTCATGGGAGGCACGAGCTCAAGACTGCCCCTGCCTGTCAAAGCTGCATCAGCAAAGGCGCTACCTGCTATGAGCAGAGCAGGACTGCAGAAACACGAGTTGCGCAAATTCAAAGCCAATCCTCTGCCAATCAGCTCAACAGACCACCAGTGCCCTACATGCAGCAGAGCTTTCCGAGCCCGCATTGGACTGATCAGCCACAGCCAGACACACCGTACCCAGCCATCCTCTGCAACGTGATGTTCTTGGTCATCGTCGACAGTGACAGACAAACAACCAACAACTAGGGATGTCCTGATCCAATCTCAAGTAACGGCTCGGGAGCCCAATCAAGGCTTTTGTAACCAATCAGTATCGGGGCCACTGGGTTCATCTCCATTCAACTCTCTGTCATTTCACGTTAGCCTCACCATAACATGACAGTCATACAAAGTTGAGGGAAGGTGCTGCAGTCATGTCTGCTGTGTGGAATATGCTGAGCATTGAGGTGTCAAGCAAATATAGTATATGGCATTGATTTTTAAAATAACTTTAATTTACTTAATGGTGTGTATTTTATAATAAAGTTTTATAGGAAAATGTTTATCCCCCGCAGGTCAAACACCAAATAGGGGTTATGTTACAGCAACGCCCGTCTGTCCGTCCAGCCGTCTGTCCTACCTGCCTTATGAAATCAACTCCTCCTACAGTTTTGTTCCAAATGTTTTGAAACTTGGTACCAGGGTTTGATAGACACTGATGATGTGCATGGAAAAGATGAAAACTGCTGTTCTTCAGTAAGATATTGGGATATTGCACTCTTGCTACACATCATTGTTGTTTTAACTTGAAGGGGTCATTGATTGCACTTGCTTCAATTTTTTTAAAGATCACATGCGTTTAAATGAAATGTTTGTGATATATTTTGTTCTAATTTTCTTTAATATTTTAACTATGCCTCAGTGGAACAGAGGCATATGGTAATCACTCACTGTGGCTGTGTGTGTTTGTGGTTGTGTGTGTGTATCTGTCTGTTACCAGCTTTTCAGCTTGCCCGGTCAAAATTAGGTGGAACTAAAGGCTTGTATCATTGTATTGCCATATTTTCTCGACTTTTAATTTGCTAGAATTTCGAGATACAGGTTTGTTTTCAAAATAAACACAAATTTAGCTCACCATTTCTGTCAATGCAGCTGCGAAAAAAGGTATTGTAATAACTATCCCGGGCCAGTAGTGGTCAGATTGCCACTTTTTTACAGGCCTCCATGCTACCATGCAACAGGCACCGAGGCACAGCCCCTTGGTGTTTTCATTATTGCAGCAAATTTGTTTTTTATTTTTCCAGCCTTTCTGAAAAGGGCTGGTTTTACTGCTCTAGCACTTTAAAATCTCTGAGACCACATTCATATTTGCCCTCCCTCTTACGTCACTATTGCTAACATTAGCTGGCCATAGGGCTGTCTATGCTTACGTCACCGATCTCATGAATGTGCCCTAGCGGCACAGCAAGGTATCAACAACCAACGATTTCAATGCATTTCTAAGGCAATGTTAGCTGAATTTAACCCTCAAGCGACCAAGCTATTTTACGGACTGAAATGACCAAGTGGGGTCATTTATGACCCCATTGTGCTCTGTACAGGGATCCTTATTATAAATGGCTGGTATTTTATAATGATCTAATGTAAAATGTGTTTGCTAATAATACTTTTATTGCAAGAAATAACCAAAACACAGACGGTAAGAACAACATTACATTTATTTAGACAGTCCTTATCAGTTCACTCTTGGAACATCATCATCATCATCATAGTTATTATCATCATAGTTACAATAATAGGTATCATCATCATCATCATCATCATCATAGTCATCATATCATCATCACGATGATGATGATACCTATTATTGTAGTTATGATGATGATCATGATACCTATTATGGCATTTTGCGTAATGGCGGTTTTCTTGTGGACGGTGATCCGGATCACCACCAAAATCTAATCATCTGTAGGATACCCCATTTCTGACAATCTGTGAAAATTTCATGAAAATCCGTCCATAACTTTTTGAGTTATCTTGCTAACAAACAGACAAACAAACAGACAAATGTAAATCTTGCTATCCTAGGTCTGTTAGCCATGGTTCACTGCAATACAATATAAAGTACTGATTAGAAGTGGAAACCGGAGTGGTGGCTCAGTTGGTAGAGCATCCGCCCCACACCCGGGAGGCAGGGGTTCAAATCCCGGCCGGGTCATACCAAAGACCATATAAAAATGGTGCTTTCTGCCTTCTAGCGTGGTGCTCCGCATAATGGAATGGGGAAAGTAAAGTTACACACAGAGCTACCAGAGGACTGACCCCCCGCTGTAGCTTTCACTACTTACAGTAGCTGTGTGGCCTAGGGTCAGAGAAACGGAGATAGGCACCGCCCATATACACCTTCAGGTGTGAAGGGATTAACTAACTAACTATTAGAAGTGGAACATTTGAATAAAATTTATAAAACCAATGTTTAAAAACCAGTGCTTCTCTTCGGGGTCATAAATGACCCCACAAGAGTTTGCGATGTCTACGCCACACCAATTGGTTGATCCCTGCAAAAAACTATGAAAGTGTGTAGGATTAGTAGACTGACAAATTCATGCTAGGAAAGAAAATTTTGATAAAAAATAAAGAGACGGCACATTAAATTATATGGTTGGGGTCGTAAATGACCCCACTCGGTCGCTTGAGGGTTAAACAAAGAAAATGTTGAAATGGTGCGCAACTGGCTCATGTAGCCATCACCATCTTATGAAAGATGGTGATGGCAATTAGAAATACAGATTTTTTAGATTCACATCAGCCAGCAAACAGGAGGATTTTGTGGGCTGCCTTTTCATATGAGCTGGCTGAGGGATGATATGACCCTCGTCTCTGTCTGTTCTGACCACTTTATAACTTTATAACAGGTATGTCTGTTTACCAAACTGTGGGGCAGATTTACTGACGTGCTGCGCCATCGCAAAACCCTGTTTTGGCGTTAAAAAACTACTGTTGAGATTTACTAAAGGGTGCAGGACAAAGTTAGTGGTGGAAAGGCATGGACTATTTTAATTTTGTGCCTGGTCTCATTGCATATGTATTTGTGGGAGTTGTCATGTCAACTCACAAATATGAGGGAGGAGAGTATTTAAATGACTGGCTCAAGGTGGTTTACTAAGGTTTGCGGTTGTCAATCTCCTGCTAAATGCGCCAGGATTTAACGTCCCAAAAAAGCTTGTCTGAATTCATCTGCGCCTGATGACAGCGATCACTGGTGCCGAGACACCGGCGAGAACCGAGGGTGCGTGGCCAGAGAGAGAGAAGCTTCTCCCTGCGTGACTTGATTTGACAGGGCAGAACACATTAATATTAACAGAAACAATCTCACAGAGATTAGTGTTGTGCTGCTCTGGACATCAGCCAGCAGAGGATTTTTTTAAATTTCATTTGTTTTTAATATAGCCTAATAATAATAATAATTTATTTCTTTTATAACACACTTTACATCTTGGGGCAAAATCGCTCCACTAATAGGATTAAGTACAAGAATAAAAGGAAACATTAAGTACATAAGATGACACACCAGGACATCCCTGGTGAGAATTGCTCTCGAATATTTTACCTGGTAAAATAAAGGTCAAGTATATAAAATGAAAAAGCCTTCCTAATCAATGAATTTACATCCATAAAACAGTACAGCCCTTCCTACCTGGAGTGGACAAAAGAAGCACAGTGTTGTGATCAGGTGACCATGTCTCCCCTCCCTTCCTGTGGGAGGTTCCTTGTCTAGTCCCTGTCTCCGCAGGTAATCAGTACACCTGCATGAGTGGATGCACCTGCTGTCTCTTCCCTGCCAGCGCTTAAAAGGACCAGTTTGTGAACGCTCCAGCGCTGGCTTGTTGGGTATACTGCCATTTAAGAGAAAAGTAAATGAAACTTTTTTTTTATTCTTTATTTAATATAGACATAACAAATTACATTAGTACAATCACAAGGAGAGACCAGATGTTTTGCATAGGTGTATATAGCACAAGTGCTAATTCTCAACACCAGTCCATAGGTGGCTTATATAGGTTATAAATTAGCCTATACATACAAAATTTATAAGCTAATTAAAATTACAAATACATTACAAATTATAAATAGAGCAAGAGATCCATGATCACAACAAACAACAATTCAGACTAGACATGCACACATTGCTGGTGGGATTTTAGCCTATCTTTAACGCCTCTGTTGAAGAGGTTGGCATTTGTCTCCAATTTTAAGTGAGTTGGCAGAGAGTTCCATAAGTTTGCCCCTTTTATGGAGAAAGCAGACTGACCAAATTAAGTTCTAGACATGGTGACAATGCAATCACCGTTGATGGAAGCTCGTGTGCTTGCTCTGCTAGAGCTCGAGCGTCTAGCCACCAAACCAGAAAAAGGAGGTGAAACAAGATTGTATAGACATTTAAAAACCAGTCTGATATTACAACTTAAGTTATCAAGGAACCCAGACATTAATCTCTTCTTCTCTTCCACTTTCTCAGGTTGCTGCCATCTCTGCGGTGTGTCCCTAGGGGTTGTTGTGCGCTCACCTGCTCTGTCATTGTCATCGTTTTCCGGATTGCCTTCTCCACCCGGTCAGACATCTCCTCAGCCCTACTCATCTGCAGTCTCTTCACTGGATCATCTTTGCCCTGCTGGGTTCCTCTGTTGGGCTCTCTGCTCCTATTCGTAAGAACATTCCTGTTATTCATTATTCCCCGTCTCCCTCCTCATACTAGCCTGCTCTCGTCTCTGTCCTTACAGGCTGGGTATTCCTCTGGCGAGTGAGGTGTTTTTTCCCGCTAATCCTGCATTCACTCGTTCAATAAAATTGTGTTTAAACTTTGCTTCTCTTTGTTGTGTGCGTTCACTGGTGTAGCATCTTGCACGTGAGCTGATCATTCTTGTAATCATAACAGAACGAGCCAGCCACGAAATAGGCTCAGCAGGTGCTGCATCGGCGGAGCACTGTGCCCTCTACCGTCTCGACGTCACAGAGAGGCAGGTGGCCGTGCTGACAGAACAGCTACAGATAATTACGCAGCAGCTGAGCACGGTCACTGACCATCTTAGCCACATGTCTCGTTCGGGTTCTGTCCCCCCACCTGCTATCCCAGTTTCTTCCACCATTCGCCGAACCACTTCCATTCCCTCACCAGCCCCGTATGCTGGGGAGGTGGGGAAATGTAAGGGGTTTCTTTGCCAGGTTTGGCTTTATCTGCGGCAGGTGGTCGGGGAGTACCTGGACAACACGCCCAAAATTCATTTCATGACCCTCAAGCTGTGAGACGGAGCCCTCAGCTGGGCTCAGTCTATTTGAGACAGTGCGGAGGGTCCTCGCTACACTTTTGATAGATTTATTGATGAGCTCTCCCGGGCTTTTGATCACTTGGAGAACGAGGATAACATCATGAGCCGTGTCTTGTCACTCCGCCAGGGTAGTCGGTCTGCAGCCAACTATTCTGTGGAGTTTCGGGTTGTTGCGGCAGACTCTGGTTGGAATGACGTTTCCTTAAGAAGCGCCTTCCTCCAGGGTCTTAATGCCAACCTCCGCGATGACCTGGCGGTTCATGCTGTTCCCTCCTCTCTGGATGAGCTCATAGATCAGGTCGTCAGATTGGATAACCGCTACCAAGAGCACACAAAGGAGTGGAAGGCCTCCTCCGGCCCGCCCATTTCACCCACATTTTCCTCGGCTACTGGTGAGGCTATGGTGCTTGGCCGAGTCCATCTGACTTCGGAGGAACACCAGCGATGGAGGAGAGCTGGTGCTTGCATGTACTGCGGCTCTTTAGAGCACAAGATGTTTAATTGTCACCTGAAGCCAAAAAGACACAGCCTGTCAGTAGCCATGGAGGGTCTGCCGGGCGGGAACTCCATTCATCCCCCCCGGTAACTTTTCCATTCCAGCCCTCATTCAGTTGCCGGGGGTCGAGAGGTGGGTTTCAGCATTAATTGACTCAGGGACAGAGCAGAACTTCATCTCTTTGCAGCTCGTGCGGGAAATTGACATTCCCACGACTGAACTGCCGACTTCATTATACGTTGCAGCATTACCTGGTAGTTGTATGGCGTCCATCACCAAACGCACGGCACCAATCTCTGTTCTCCTTTCCAGGAACTACCGGGAGACCATATCGTTCTTTATTCTCCCTAGTTCATCCTCCCTGGTGGTTCTGGGGTATCCGTGGCTCTGGAAGCATAACCCTATTATTAATTGCGCACAAAATTCTATCTCTTCCTGGAGCCAATTCTGTTTAGCATCCTGTCTCTGTTCAGCCGAGTGTTCCCCGTCCCTTTCCGTCTCCTCTCCTTCGGTGGAGCCGCCGGATCTCAGCCTTGTACCCGAGGTCTATCATGACCTTGGGGAGATATTTAGCAAGTTGAGATCCCTTTCTTTGCCTCCTCACCGCTCTTACGACTGCACTATCCACCTCCTCCCGGGTGCACGGTTACCGTCCATCCAGCTCTACAGCCTTTCTGGGCCGGAGAGAGAGGTGATGGAAAGTTATATTAAGGACTCATTGAATGCTGGCCTCATTTGACCTTCTTCGGCTCCTCTTGGGGCAGGGTTCTTCTTTGTCAGAAAGAAGGATGGATCTCTGCGGCCTTGCATAGATTTCCGCGAGTTAAACGCCATTACAGTTAAGGATAAATACCCTCTGCCCCTGATCAACTCTGCTTTTGAGCGTATTGTTTAGTCCGCATTTGTGAGAAGGATGAATGGAAGGCAGCTTTCAAAACACACCTGGGGCAATTTGAATATCTTGTGATACCTTTTGGGTTCACCAACGCCCCCGCTGTCTTCCAGCGAATGATTAATGATGTCCTTCACGATATGGTTAATCAATTCGTTTTTGTCTACCTTGATGATATTTTGATTTTTCTTCTTACACACCAGAGGAGCACTCAGTCCATGTCAGGGCTGTGTTTCAGTGGCTCCTGGAAAACCAGCTCTTTGTGAAGGCTGAAAAGTGTGAGTTTTCCGCCTGCTCCACTTCCTTCCTGGGGTTTATTGTTGCTGAGGGAGAGTTGAGGGCTGATCCGGCCAAGGTGAAGGCTGTGTTTGATTTGCCTACACCCCAGTCTCGTAAGGAGCTTCAACGCTTCTTGGGATTTGCAAATTTTTTATCGCCGATTCCTTAGAAATTGCAATGGGGTAGCACAGCCTCTTACTCAGCTGACCTCGGTCAAGGTGCCTTTCACCTGGTCCGAGGCAGCTGGACGGGCCTTCTCTAAACTGAAGGACCTATTTTCCAACACACCCATCTTGGCCCAGGTCGACCCTCAGCTCCAGTTCATTGTAGAGGTGGACGCTTCTGATTCAGGGGTAGGCGCTGTCCTCTCGCAGCGCTTGACCTCTGATCAGAAGCTCCACCCATGCACATATTTCTCTTAATGGCTCACGCCGGCCGAGAGGAACTATGACGTAGGGGACCGAACATTTCTGGCCATTAAATTGGCTCTGGAGGAGTGGAGGCACTGGCTGGAGGGAGCGGTTCATCCTATCGTTGTGTGGACCGACCATAAAAATTTAAGAGTATCTTCGGTCAGCCTGCTGATTAAATGCCAGGCAGGCCCGCTGGGCCCTATTTTTTATTAGATTTAATCTTACCATCACCTACAGGCCGGGCTCCTGTAATAATGACGCTCTCTCCCACCAGTTTACCCCTGACTACTCAGCCCCCTCCTCCCTCCCCCAAATCATTGTGCCCTCCTCATGTATCCTAGGTGCCCTTACCTGGGAGATCGAGCAGAGGGTCCAACAGGCCCAATCCACTGAGCCCAAACCCGAGGGGGGACCCAATGATCAGCCGTTTATCCCGGCTGGCCTCCACAGCGACATCATCAGGTGGGGTCACACAAGTCATTTTTCTTGCCACCCAGGGGTTTTCTGGACCATCAACCTTATCCAACGGGTGTTCTGGTGGGCCCTGCTGTGGACGGACGTCTGGGACTATGTCAAGGCTTGTCAAGTATGTACCAGAAACAAATCCTACTCTTCCCCTTCCGCCGGGCTGCTTCATCCCCTCGCGGTTCCCAGCTGCCCTTGGTCATACGTAGCTCTGGACTTTGTCACTGGACTTCCCCCTCAAATGGTAATACAGTCATCCTCACCATTGTTGACTGTTTTTCAAAGGCCATCCATTTAGTGCCCCTCCCCAAGCTGCCCTCCGCCTCAGAGACTGCCAGTCTGTTCACTGTCCACATCGTCTGCCTTCACGGCATTCCCCTGGACATTGTGTCTGACCGGGGCCCACAATTTACCTCCCAAGTGTGGAAGTCTTTTTGTTGTTCCCTGGGCACTATGGTCAGCCTTTCATCTGAATACCACCCTCTGAGCAACGGGCAGGCTAAGCGTACCAACCAATCCCTGGAGGTCGCCTTCAGATGTGTGGCATCCTGCAACCCATCTACTTGAAGCACTCATCTGACCTGGGTGGATTACGCTCTTACGCTCACAACTTTGCAGTCTCCTTGACTACTGGATTAACACCTTTGGAGGCATCTATGGGGTACTCCCCAGCTCTCACTTTCATGACAAGGGGATGGTCCGGGCTTTTCACCGAGCCTATCCCAACAAGCCCGGTGGGCCGCCAGGAGGCATCCCTTCAGGAAGGGGGGCACTGTTATGATCAGGTGCATGCGCTCCCCCTCCCTTCCTGTGGGAGGTTCCTTGTCTAGTCCCTGGCTCCGCAGGTAATCAGTACACCTGTGTGAGTGGATGCACCTGCTGTCTCTTCCCTGCCAGCACTTAAAAGGACAAGTTTGTGAATGCTCCAGCACTGGCTCGTTGGGTATACTTCCATTTAAGAGAAAAGTAAGTGAAACTTATCAAGGAACCCAGACATTAATCTCTTTTTCTCTTCCACTTTCTCAGGTTGCTGCCATCTCTGCGGTGTGTCGCCGGGGGTTGTTGTGTGCTCACCTGCTCCGTCATCATTCCGGATTGCCTTCTCCACCCAGTCAGACATCTCCCTAGCCCTACTCATCCGCAATCTCTTCAGTGGATCATCTTTGCCCTGCTGGGTTCCTCTGTTGGGCTCTCTGCTCCTATTCGTAAGAATATTCGTGTTATTCATTATTCCCCATCTCCCTCCTCATACTAGCCTGCTCTCGTCTCCCTCCTTACAGGCTGGGTAATCCTCTGGTGAGTGAGGTGTTTTTCCCCTGCTAATCCTGCGTTCACTCGTTCAATAAAATTGTGTTTAAACTTTGCTTCTCTGTGTCGTGTGCATTCACTGGTGTAGCATCTTGCACGTGAGCTGATTATTCTTGTAATCATGATACACAGATCCATAACATCCCCCGACATTGCAACATCGTAGTAACTCAGTGACAGCAGTCTCTGCTGTGGCTGTCCGAGGAATAAATTAAATCATGTGTGTTTAATTTTATTATGTTCCAGACTTCAAAAAAGATAAAATGCGCATACAGTATTTATGAAAAGTCATGGACAGGGAGACCTGTAGATTTTGTTAAAACAATGTTATTCACATAATAAAACCCCAGAATCTCCATCAGATCATCTTGATGGTTCTTGTGTTAATAAAACAAACACATTGGTCAATAATCAATTTATTCATGAGTAGTCCATAATTTATACATATTAAACAAAGGAGTCTGACATGTAAAATGAAAATCAAAACTTTGATATATGACAAACAATTATTGTGGAGAGGCGAATAACCAGGCCAAGCGTTCAGAGCAGATGAACTTTATTCACTCTCTCACATCTTCCAGAATCAGAAAAACATTAACCTCATGTAGCAGGGACTGTCTTTTATATCACAACACTCTCACGTCCCTGCTACCTGAGGTCCTGCATTACAGTTCATTCCCGCATGACAATTCCTTTTGTCCCCCAGTCCTTCAATCCCCATGCTCTTCCTTCAGAGGAAATTACTGCATCTCCATGTCTTTCAGTCTGAGATGAATACCACAGCATGGGTCCCCCATAATATAAACATTTTACTGGGGTTTTGTGGTTAAAAAAAAGCTTAAAAATTTTTTAAAAGCTTAAAAAAAAGCTTTAAAAAAAAAAACTATATTATGCTCCACCGAACTGGCTGTATATTTGTTGATGACCCGCTTTCTCATCAGGTGTTCCTGTACGCAGTTTTGCAGTGCTTTGGATAGATGGTTGGTCATTGTTGAAATGAAGTGACTGTGTCTGTGTTCATAATTTTGCGTGTTGTTAGTAGATCACTGGCAAAAATTGGCCACTACCTGAGGCGGTCTGTCTAATTTGCGCATTTGCTAATTTGCACTGCCTTAGTAAATCTGCCCCTTTGACTCGTATTTATCATTAAAAGTAACTTGCCTCCATATAAAGTTAATGCAAACATGTGAAAAATGTCCAAATTTGCATCCGAGGGAGTTAATGGCTGGAATAGCATTAGCATAGAAACATGTTGGCTCGGTAGGAATATTTGTTCCAATTTGAGCTGCTGATCAACCTCAGAGTAAACGTATCAACACTGCAGTTAAACTAGATTAAAAATAAGACTGACACTGACCTGCTGACAAATGGACCGAAGCACTGTAGAGCTGAAACAAAGTGTCGGGATTAACATGGCGAACCAGTGTAAATAAACAGCGTCTCCCATACAGGAGACAGAAGGCTGTTTTTCCTGTGAGCTCCTGTGGATAAATTTTGCAAACCTAAACATGATGGCTCTTTGGGGATTTCCATAGCAGGTACAATTATTTTTTATTATTAGTGTTCTGCCAATGTACAGCAAAGCTGGCACATCTATTCAGTTACAAATATCAATAAATATTGTTTCTGGCCACTCTATTGGATCATTCTTCCACATACCGGCCGGTCGACGGTAGGGATACTTTTTGAGATCACAAATTTAAAGTTTTTGATCATATCTGATCTGACCTTGCGGTGAAAGCTCGTCATAATATTGATATTCCATATTGTTTCAATGGTAAACTGCTGGTTTTTCTCACTTCCCCGCGCTCCCGGGTTTGCGTGTTCACTTGCAAGTACCCGGATGTGTAGACAGCCCTATAGCCGCCTAGCTTGGAGCCAACATAAATTTGTCTCAAAGAATGAGTGAAATAAGTCATCACTGGTGGGCAGGGGTGTGTGGTTTCAGTGGTCAATGAGATATGACTGGTCCTTGGAGTACAACAAGCATGGAAATGTATGTGAATGAGAGGCTAAACTGCTAGCTTCAGCTAGCCGTCTTGGACAAAATGTATGATCAAGTATTGTTAGAGGAACAAGGATTCCAGTGTGGGTGAATGGAATTTCTAGAAAATAGTGATCCATACCAGCCACATCCAGGCAGCATGTCCATCACCTCCTCCCTGCCACTCCCTGTTAGCACTAGCATGCTAGTGCTAACAGTTTAATGTAGAATCACGGTGAAAATATAGTAAAATAAGCCAGAATGATGCAAGATATATTATCAACTGTGGATTAGTGAACCAGGTAGAAACAAGAATGTCTATTAGGATGACTGAAATATAAAGAAAATAACAATATAAACCACGCTTGGTGCAAGCTTCCCTGTACCACTGTTAGCTTGAAATCGAACCCCTTTGCCTCCCCGCCCACCTACATGGCAGACAGTTAGGCTGGCCAATGATAGAGTAGTGGGCAGGTATCAAGACGAGTGAGGTTTTCCTTTTAGTGAGGTACAAGAAAATCCCCAGAAGAGTCAAAACGGCTTCTTGGAGAGAAAAACGAGATAAAGGCTGTGTGCTTTTTAAAGAGAAGTGAGCATTTTGATGTTTTTTTCCCATAATCACGTGACCAGTTGACACATTCCAGTCAATGGCCCCTTTAAGAAGAGCTCAAAAATCAGTGTTTGGTGAAATAACCCTAACTTTTAATTAAATTTTTCATGCATCTTTGCTGGTGGTCACCTGTTCAGTTCCTTGTTAAGTTTAATGATGTGTGTTTGTGTTGGAATTCAACAGACAGTGGAATAAAATGGCTGTCATACATGCAGAGATGCTGATTTAAGAGTGATTTTCCATTACGGATGTCAAAACAAAAATAGAAGAGCACTCAAAGACCGTATACCTCCGCCAAGGTTCCTTCCATCCCTCATGAATCACCTCCAAAATCTAATGGATTCGTGTGCAGGCCATGAGGCATTTCTGGGGAAAATTGCATCAAAGTCTATACATTAGTTTTGGAGGTTTCTCGCCAACACTCTGTGAGAAGTTAAGAGCCTTGGCGGAGGTATGCATTCTCAGATCATCACCAAAATGTAATGGGTTCCTCTGTAGCCTAAGAACCACCTCTGGTGAAAATTTCATCTAAATCCATCAAGTAGTTTTTGTGTAATCCTGCAGCACAAATACAAACAAGGTCCTTGGTGGAGGTATGCACTCTCAGGGCATCACCAAAATTTAATGGGTTCATCCTTGGTCCAAGGGCTACCTCTGGTGAAAATTTCATCAAAATCCATACAGTAGTTTTTGCATAATCCTGCTAACAAACAGACAAACAGCCAAACCACCCTGAAACCACAACCTCCCTGGCAGAGGTAATTAATCCCCAGAAAATGCCCTTATGAGACATTTGAAATTTTTAAAGGAATTATTATTTACTCTGAGATTTATATTTGCTGTTTTTCATATAATGTATGTATTTTTTGTTCATATTTTGCAAAGTGTTTAAAGAAAAATCGTTATTATTCGGTGTATTTAATAATTCGGAAAGCAAACCCTTCACTGATTTCTGTCTTCAGTCTTTGGTGCATTTATGGCTACACGTCTTGGACAGTGACGGAGTACACACTATTCTGAGTACACTATTTAGACTAAAATTATGCTCACAAGAGAAAGTAAACTGATGAGTGTTAAAAAAAACTTTTATAGTTTAGTCAAAGCATTTTTGTAGCATGCTGTATCTATATTAGACAGTTTAATGCTACCCTTAAATGGGCGTAGTAGGAACTGATGTATTTTGCTTTTGAATGTTTGCTTCACTGGTAAATATATTCTCTTTTTTTCTTTGCTGCAAAGCTTAACTCAGTGCAAACAGCGTGATCAGTCAGTGGCACGCTGTGAAGTATGATAAGAAGTGTCATGACCTCAGCCTTTCTGCCCACTCAATTTCATTCATAGCAGGAGGGCGAGGTTTTGGTTCTACATGTCTTTACTCCTCCAGGATTAAACACACTGTGTAGTATGTGACACTATTAGATGGTGCTTTGTATTCAGACTTTCTGTAGTGGTAGATGAATGCTTTTAATGAGGGGTTTCAGCAGGCGTCTTAATGTTTCTCTAATGATGCACAGACCAGTAAAAGCTGAGAAAGGAACTGGGCCCTGCAGTGCGTGTGAGGAAATTAACTCCAGTAGCATCAGAACCCGATATCTGTCGTGCAGCAAATTGATTCAGTAGTAGGGCCTGTGAACTCTCTTTAGCATACAGCAATTATCACAGCAAATCTCTGTGTGACTGAAGTTATTTTTGTCCAGTGCTAAATGCTAAAACAGTAAGTGAAAATGATCGTCTGTTTTTTTGTGTTTTGATTCATTTTGCAGGAGTCCTGCTTACTTCGCTTTTTCTTAATTTAATGACCCTGATTAAATTATTGTGATACAGAACCCTACAAGGAACCTCAAGGTTTTTTTTTCTTGTGAATACTTTTACATCACCTTGCAGAAGCACTTCTCTTTACTCCATTATTGTTAAGCTCAGCTGCATTTATATAAAGTATTGTAGAAGATGCCTTACAAACGAGACTGAGTTTATTTCTCAGGAAGCTTTATTGAAAGTCACATCTTCTATCATCAAAGTTCTCAGCATAATAAGAGAAAGAAACACAACTTTCCTCCAGCTTTTATAACCCCCAGAGATACTCAACCCCCACATAGCGTATCTCACACCTTTACCCCCACAGAAGCTCAGTAAACATATGCACCCATAGTCACACATAGCCCTCGAGACTTGCTGGCGTCTCTGCTCTCTTCTCCACCTCGGGGCTCCTGCCGGGACATTGTCTCTGACTTCCTTCTTCCCCCAGCACCCACCTCCTAGCCGAGGTCCCTGCTGGGGCATTGTTCATTTGGACGTTTGACTGTAGGCTCTGCACCGTCGAGCCACTGTATGCCTGTGGGGGAGAATGCGTACCATACAGCATGCTACATATGTGCATTAAATATGCACCATATAACCCCCCCCCCCCAAACGTTCAAATAAGGACCAGGTACACTTCAAATGCATAGAACTATGACACTCTACACAGAACAAGAGAGAAAAAAAAACTTGGCACAACAGATTACAGTTCCCACTGCTTGGGCTTCAACACTCTGCCATATCTGCTGTGAGCCGGTCTCGCTCTGCTTGTTGTTGTCCGCTGCATCTGTGAAGTAGAATCGTTAACACATCGTCGTGAAAGCTTAGCAGAGCGTCTCCCGGGTGGCCTGCCGCAGCGGGGGGCACTGGCTAACTGGACTGGGTCGTCAGCTAACACAAAAGCGGGTTTGAGCCTGTTGATGCAGACTAAATCTGTCCTGTCTCCCAAATCAAGCAAAAAGTGCTTTTCCCCGGTTTCTAACACTCTGAACGGTCCATCGTAAGGTGGTCTTAAACCTGGCCTCTGTGCGTCGTGTCTAACAAAGACAAATTCTGTATTCTTTAAGGCTTTAGGCACAAAAACACGTGGAAAATTGTGATGAGCCGGACCAGGGAGGGTGTGCGACCCCGCGTTGCTCTGCAGCCGCTGAGCGGGGAGGCGCTCCGGAGCAGGATTCTCAGGGAGGAAATCTCCCGGTAACCGGAGGGGTTGGGCGAAGACGAGTTCTGCCGGAGAGGCATGCAAGTCCTCTTTAGGAGCTGAACGCAACCCTAATAAAACCCATGGAAGTTTATCAACCCAATTTGTGTCCGTGAGAGCCGCTCTGAGGGCTGCTTTCAATGACCGATGGAAGCGCTCGCACAAACCGTTGGCCTGGGGGTTATACGCGGTCGTGCGATGAATTTTCACCCCCAGGCTGCGTGCCATGGACGACCAGAGCTCGGAAACAAACTGTGGTCCTCTGTCGGACGTTAAGTCTGACGGGATACCAAAGCGCGCGACCCAAGCCGTTAAAAAGGCGCGTGCAACATCTGCCGTTGTAGTTGCCGCCAGAGGAACCGCCTCTGGCCAGCGCGTGGTGCGGTCTACCATGGTTAGAAGGTGTGTGAAACCCTGGGACAGCGGAAGCGGTCCTACTAAGTCGACATGCACATGATCAAAGCGTTTGGCTGGGATGTGAAAAGGTTCAAGAGGGGCTCGTGTGTGTTTGTGTACCTTTGCCCTTTGACACGCAGTGCAAGCTGCAGCCCACTCTTTGACTTGTTTACGCAGCCCCGGCCAAACAAACTTCTCCCCTACCATTTTGATAGAAGCGCGGACGCCCGGGTGTGCCAGTGAGTGTATTAAGTCAAAAACACGGCGACGCCACGCAGCCGGGACTACGGGACGGGGACGCCCCGTGGAGATATCGCAGATTAGGGAGGGCATGCCTCTTTGAAGCACCCTGTGCTCCAGCCTTAGCCCTGTTGGCCCAGACTGGAGCGCGCGCACGTCCGCGTCGCCAACCTGTTCAGCGGCCATGGCTGCGTAATCTAAACCGACGCAGACCGGAGCTGTGAGCGCTCCCGTGCCGCCAGCCTGACCTAGGTCTGCCGTAGCCGACTCTGCCCCCTGGGGGCCTGTCGCTGCAACCAACTTGAGGAAAGGTTAACTATGGCTGTGACACATTAATTTATATTGGAGCCACGCTAACTAACTATATTCCAAGTTTGCAGCTCCTTCTGCATCTTTATGATGCATCGGTCATTGAAACCATTGAAAGCAAACAAGCAAAGTTTAAACTGATATTGTACCATTCATCCACAACAGTCACAAACTACTTTCCAAGAAGAAATAAAAACAGTATTCAAAGATGTACTCCAGTGGATATAAATCCCCTCTAAAAACAAATCCATATTGGCCATATGCCAAATGCCAGGGTCTGTGAAAAGGCCCGAGCACATCTCACAAGGCTAATAGTGGCCAGCCCTACATTAATCAGAATAAATCCTGTGATAAAAAGACTTACCAGACATGCCCAGTTGTGCACGGTGGCCCAGGATAATGAGTGAAACTGCACTGGTCCTTAAAAGCTGTTTAATGGTAAAACCCATCTTAATTTGGGTCAAGTTTTCAAAGCAGCTGTCCAAAAATGCTAACTGACCTTGCAGGATAACTTCAATTAGGCCAGAGAGTCCTGATGGGCTCAACGCTACAGACCTCATATAGTTAGGTCACCAAAAATGCTCCGTCTGAGCTCTTCTTTTTTCAGGGGGTGGGGCTTAAGTGAAATTTCACAGCAAAAAAAAAGCACAGATATAACACATTTTAGTGATTTCGCTCTTGATAGGTATGTCTTGTAAGTCAATGAAAAAAAAAAACATGTTACAGCCATGTTAACAATAAAAAAAAAAAAACTCAATTTTTGGCAGAGTGTCACTTTAAAATTTGCACTAGAAATATATATTAAAAAATGGAGAGCTGGGTAGAGTACCCAGAAATTGTACTCATGTAGAAGTAGTACCTCGAGATATTAGTCACCAAAAAAATTACTGGTGTAAGAGTAAAAAACTTTGTTTTTCATACCTTTGTGATATTTTGTGACATTGTTTTAATTTAAACTTTTCCTAATACACCATTTCTTTTCTCATATGTTTTTTTTTTTTACTTTTCTCTTAAATTCTCAACTTTTTGTGATAAATGTGCAACTTTTTTCTTGTAAATTTTTGACTTTTTTTTTTGTAAATTTGTTGTAAACACCTTCACTTTTTTTCTCCTATACTGAAGACCTCTTTCTTGTATTTTCTAGCTTTAAAAAAATTGCAACTACTTTCTAGTAAGTTTGCAATTTTGCAATATATGAAGACATTCTACAGTCAGAATCAGAATCGGAATCAGATTTATTGCCATTGTTCATGTAGTACACGAACTAGGAATTTGTCTCGGTGCAATGCTGCAACATTAAACATGATAAAATAAAAGAAATAAACTATACATGCAATAAAGTGTAGAATAAGAGTGAGTAATACTAGTCAGCAGTTTAAATATATTAGCGAGCAGCAGATAATGTGGAGAACCATATAGTGCAGTCGGTAATGCAGGAAGAAAACAGTGATGATTGACATGAGTCTGGTTGAGCTGCTGTACATAGTGCATGAGAGTCAATAAGTCACTTAGTGTTCAGCAGTCTGATGGCAGAGGGGAAGAAGCTGTTCATGTGACGGGAGGTTTTAGTCTGGATGGACCGAAGTCTTCTACCTGAGGGGAGGGGGGCAAACAGTACGTGACCAGGGTGTGAGGGATCGGCTATGATCCGGCCAGCACGCCTCCGGGTCCTGGAGATGTACAGGTCCTGGAGAGATGGGAGCTTGCAGCCGATCACCTTCTCAGCAGTGCGCACGACGCGCTGCAGCCTTAGTCTGTCCCTGGCAGTGGCTCCTGCGTACCACACGGTTATGGAGGTGGTGAGGATGGACTCGATGATGGCTGTGTAGAACTGCACCAACATCTTGGTGGGTAGCTTGAGCTTCCTCAGCTGCCGCAGGAAGAACATCCTCTGCTGGGCCTTTTTGATGAGGGAGCTGATGGTCGGCTCCCACTTGAGGTCCCTGGTGATGGTGGTGCCCAGGAAGCGGAAGGAATCAGCAGTGGTGATGGGAGAGCCTGTGAGGGTGAGGGGGGGCAGAGGGGTTGTGACTTTCCTGAAGTCCACAATCATCTCCACTGTCTTCAGAGCGTTCAGCTGCAGGTTGTTGTTGTTGCACCAGGACGCCAGCTGGGCCACCTCACTCCTGTAGGTGGACTCGTTGCCGTTGGAGATGAGCCCGATGAGGGTGGTGTCCTCCGCAAACTTGATCAACTTGACAGACTGGTGGCTGGAGGTGCAGGAGTTGGTGTAAAGGGAGAAGAGTAGGGGGGAAAGTACACAGCCCTGGGGTGATCCGGTGCTGATGCTAGCAGAGTCTGAGACAGTCTTTCCCAGCCACACATGCTGCCTCCGGTCCGTCAGGAAGTCGGTGATCCACCTGCAGAGGGAGTCAGGCACGTTGAGCAGGGACAGCTTGTCCCGGTGCAGATCGGGGCGGATGGTGTTGAATGCGGAGCTGAAGTCCACAAACAGGATCCTGGCGTAGATTCCCGGGAAGTCTAGGTGCTGCAGGATGGAGTGGAGGGCCAGGTTGACTGCGTCGTCTACAGACCTGTTGGCTCGGTAGGCAAACTGCAGCGGGTCCAGGAGGGGGGTGGTGATGGACTTGAGGTGGGGCAGGACCAGGCGCTCAAAGGACTTCATGACTACAGAGGTGAGCGCTACAGGTCTGTAGTCGTTAAGACCAGTGATCCGTGGCTTCTTGGGAACAGGGATGATGGTGGAGGATTTGAGGCAGGACGGCACGTGGCATAGCTTAAGGGAGGTGTTAAAAATGTCTGTGAAGACAGGAGCCAGCTCTTTCGCACAGTGTCTCAGGGTGGAGGGAGACACGCCGTCCGGACTGGGGGCCTTGCGTGTGTTCAGTCTGGAGAACTGTTTGAGCACGTCCTGCTCACTGATGACAAGGGCGGGGGGGGAGGAGGGGGGGCGCCTTTGATGAAGTAGGGACCGTGGAGGCTGTGGAGCTGGAGGGAGGGGGGGAGTTGGACACAGATGACGGGGTGTCAAAACGGGCATAGTGTTGGGACAATCTTTGACAAAGGGCTTTGTCATCCTGACCTTTAGGAGCCTGAGGCTGATAATTGGTGATTTGCCTCAGTCCTCTCCACACAGAAGCCGAGTCATTAGCAGTGAACTGCTGCTGGAGTCTCTCAGAATACACAGATTTAGCTCTCCTCAGCTCTCTGTTAAACCGATATTTAACCTCCCTGTAGCAGCCCCTGTCTCCACTTTTCAGCGCTGCTTCCCTCTCCTTCCTGATCTGTCTGAGCTTAGCAGTGAACCACGGCTTATCATTAGAGTACCTCACCCTGGTGCGCGATGGAAGAATGCTCTCCTCACAAAAGTGGATATAAGAGTTCACAGTGTCCGTGTACTCATCCAGATCCTGCGTGGCTCCTTTAAACATGCCCCAATCAGTTATTTCCATGCACGTTTCCAGCTTCTCCTCAGCTTCACTGGTCCATTTCTTCGTAGTGCTCACAACAGGTTTAGTGAGCTTCAATCTCTGTCTGTATGTGGGAATGAGATGGACCATCACGTGATCAGATAGTCCGAGCGCAGCACGGGGAACAGCGCGATATGTGTCTTTCACTGTGGTGTAACAGTGATCCAGCGTGTTTTTTCCTCTGGTGGGGCATTTAATAAACTGTTTGTAGCGGGGGAGATCGTGGCTCAGATTGCTTTGGTTAAAGTCGCCAACCACAATAACCAGAGAGTCTGGAAAAATCCGCTCTGTGTGTTGGATGTGATCCGCGAGCACGCGCTGAGCTTCGCGCGTGTCCGCGTCGGGAGGGACGTACACAGCGACGAGGATGAATGAGGCGAACTCCCGCGGGGAATAAAATGGCTTGCAGTTAATAAAAAGAAATTCCAGGGCGGGAGAACAGTGTTTGGAAATTACCGTTACATCAGAGCACCAGCTGCTGTTGATGTAGAAGCAGACTCCTCCTCCAGAGAATTTACCGGAGAGCTCTGTGTCACGATCAGCACGAAACAGCTGAAATCCCTCGAGGCGCAGCACGCTGTCCGGTGTATTTTCCCTGAGCCAGGTCTCGGTAAAACAGAGGGCAGCCGAGGAAGAGAGGTCCTTAAAACGCATCGGCAGTCTTAGTTCATCTACCTTGTTAGAGAGAGAGTTGGCATTGGACAGAAATATGCCAGGCAAAGCCGTGCGCGTGTCTCTTCTGCGGAGCCGAACGAGAGCGCCCGCTCGTCTTCCTCTCTTTCGCCGTCTCACTTTTCGAGCCAAGCAATGAACCAGATCGGCGGCAGGAGCTAAAAAAACTGGGAGTAGGTCCGTGGGAGTGAAAGTCCTGATATTTAGAAGCTCTTCACGGGTATAAGAGCAGGCAGACACACAATTGACAAACAAAAACAAACAAAGGGCGCAGCGAAGCACCATGGCGACCACTGTGGGCGCCATCTTGCGCAGCCAAAGTCAGAGGAAAATATAAGCTATACACAGAAACCCTCTCATATAAACCAAACCATACATGAAAACATGACTCACACTTTTCACAGTACAAATCACTGAAATCAAAAGTAACCCAGAGTATGAATGAATGTACTTGAGTAAAAGTATATTTTTCTTCAAAAATCTGCTCAAGTAGGATTAAAAATTATCCTGCAACAAAATTGCTCACAAAAGTAGAATTTTAAGATAAGATAAGATAAGATAAGCCTTTATTAGTCCCACAACGGGGAAATTCCAGGATTGCAACAGCACAGGGATAGCAACACTCAGAACAACAATCAGAAGGCAAGAAAAAAAAAAAAAAGCAAGCAAGCAAGAGCAGCTAATATACATATGTACATATTACTATAAATATACGTATATACACACAGACACACAGTGCAGAGCATTGTAGCTGGATGGAATAACTATATGAGTATATAAACACACAGTGCGGAGCATTGTAGCTAGATGGAATAAATATGTAGATATATAAACACCCACAGTACGGAGCAATGTAGCTAGATGGAGTAATATGTAGATATATAAACACCCAGTGCGGAGCATTGTAGCTAGATGGAATAAATATGTAAATATATAAACACACACAGTGCAGAGCATTGTTGCTAGATGGGATGAAACAGCACAACCGTCTACTTAGTTATCCTACATGGTATGATTATGTGCTCATACATATTCTCACCCTCCATAGCGACCGGTATTTTCCTAGTTGTATGCTGGAGGGGACCATTGTGTAAGTCTATTGCATCTTTTGCAGTCAAAAAAAACTATTAGGTTGTTAAGTCTTTTTGCTATCTCTGCGAGCAGCCCTGCTTAGGTTGTACAGTCTGACAGCCATTGATAGGAAGGACCTGCGAAACCTCTCGGTTGTGCACCTGGGATGATGTAGTCTGCTGCTTAATGAGCTCCTCAGTGCATTCAGTATATCCTGCATAGGGTGGAACTCGGACTCCAGCAGAGATGACAGTTTAGCCACCGTCCTTCTCTCTCCTATCTCCTCCACCGGGTCAAGGCGCTGCCCCAGGACAGAGCTAGCTTTCTTGATCAGTTTGTTCAGTCTCTTCCTATCGGCTGCAGTAATGCCACAGCCGCAGCAGACCACTCCAAAAGTGATGGCTGATGCCACCACCGTGTCATAGAATGTCTTCAGCAGCGCCCCTTGTACACCAAAAGACCTGAGTCTCCTCAGTAGGAACAGCCTGCGCTGTCCCTTCTTGTAGAGTGTGTCAGTATTGTGTGACCAGTCTAGTTTATTGTTCAGATGAACACCCAGGTACTTGTAGGATGTCACCATCTCAATGTCTGTTCCCTGTATATTTACTGGTGCTGTGAGGAGTTGTCCATGCCTGCGGCAGTCCACCACCAGCTCCTTAGTTTTCCTCGCGTTGATCTGGAGGCAGTTCCGATTGCACCAGTCCACGAAGTCCTGGATAAGCCCTCTGTACTCAGCTTCATCTCCATTGGAGATGAGGCCAACAATCGCAGAGTCATCAGAGAACTTCTGTAGATGGCAGTGTGTTGTGTTGTGTGAGAAGTCCGCAGTATAAAGAGTGAACAGGAAGGGAGCCAACACCGTTCCCTGGGGGGCCCCCGTGCTACCGATGATCGTGTCGGACACACAGTCCCGGGTTCTCACAAACTGAGGCCGGTTCGTGAGGTAGTCCAGGATCCATGATGATAGGTGCTAGTCCACCCCTGCGCGCAGCAGTTTGTCCTTCAGGATCATCGGTTGGATGGTGTTGAAAGCACTGGAGAAGTCAAAGAACATGATCCTCACCACATTCCCGGGCTTCTCCAGGTGGGACAGAGAATGGTGAAGGAGGAAGATCACCGCATCCTCCACCCCAATGCCATGCTGGTAGGCGAACTGGAGTGGATCCATCGCTGGTTCCACCAGGGGGCGGAGGTGAGCAAGGAGCAGTCTCTCCAGGGTCTTCATCAAGTGGGACATCAAGGCCACCGGTCTGTAGCTGTTCAGGTCTTTGGGGTGGGAAGTTTTTGGTACAGGTACCACACAAGATGTTTTCCACAGCTGTGGTACCCTCCCCAGCTTCAGGCTCAGGTTGAAGATGTATGTCACAATCCCACACAGCTGGTCTGCACAGGACTTGAGGAGCTTTGCGCTGATGCCGTCCAGTCCCGAGGCCTTCCTCGCCTTGATCTTCCTCAGCTCCATCCTCACCTGGGTCCTGGTCAGGGTCAGGATGGGGGGCTGTGTGTTGGGAGTGGGGGGGTGTTGGTGGAGTGGGGAGTGGGCAGCAGGACTTGATGTCTTTAGAGGCAGCAGTGGTTGTTGTGCAGTCAGTGGGGAGGGCGGTTGGTCAAACCTATTGAAAAACAGATTCAGATTGTTCGCCCACTCCCTGCCCCCCGTGGCCTGGGGGGAGGTATTCTGGAGCCCAGAGATGGTTTTGAGGTTTCTCCAGACCCCACTGATGTCGCTCTGTTGCAGCTTGTCCTCCATCTTCTTCCTGAAGCTGTCCTTGCCTTCTCTGATCTTTCTCCTCAGCTCCCTCTGTACGGACTTCAGCATCTCCCTGTTCCCCGACCTGAAGATCCTCTTCTCTCTCAGAAGTGTTTTTATCTCAGGGTTGATCCAGGGTTTGTTGTTTGAGCAACACCGTATGGTCTTGGTGGGAACAGATTTGTCCACACAGAAGCTGAGGTAGCCCGTGAAGGTGTGAGTGAGGCCATCGATGTCCTCACCATGTGGATCGCAGAGCTGCTTCCAGGCGGTGGCTTCAAAACAGTCCTTTAGAGTGTCCATTGCCTCCTCAGACCATAACTTCACTGTGCGCATGGCCGGAGGTTGTCTGTGCACTAGGGGTTTGTACACCGGCCGGAGATGAACCAAGCTGTGATCCGATCTCCCGAGTGGGGGGAGTGGTGATGAGGTGTACGCCTCCTTAGTGTTTGCATAGAATAAGTCCAGTGTTTTATTGTCTCTAGTGTGGCATGTGACATACTGGGTGAACGTGGGTAGAATGGGAGACAGTGAAATATGAAAAGTTACTTACAGTAAGTGCATGTACTTGAGTAAATGTAACTAGTTGTAACCCAACTCCCACAAAAAGGATTACATTTGTAATGTCACAAGTGTTAGAACAAAGATAAAAACAAATGAAGAACAAAGAAAAAGGTCAACATAAAATAGCAGATAAAAAGCTAGCTAACAAGCTGGTTAGGTTGAAAACAAGATAACTAACAACAAACAAACATGTTAACAAATGTACTAATGAACTAACATGTTAACAAATAAACATGTCAACAAACGGCCAGTGTTAACAAATTAACAAGAAGAAGCATGCTAACCTAATCACTAACAAACAAATTAACTAACAAGATAACTAACAAACATGCTGAGAACCTAATAAACAAGCTAACAACTTAATAAACTAACAAACAAGCTAGCCAACAAACAGACAAGCAGAAGGTAAACATGCAGGTACAGTAGTTAAAAATGTACAGTGAAGATGAAATGGCAACAAGTGCCTGTTTAGACAGGTAGGTCTTAAGCTGGATTTATGCTCTCTTTTCGTGCTCCACTTCTGCTCGACCACAAGGCTTCAGTGACAGAAATTTTTTCATTCTTTCCAGACGCGGGGGCCCCTTTGTGGCTGGCCACGTGCAGCCCAGATTTTGTGACCGTGTTGCCCATGTGTGCTTACTATGCATGCGCAAGAGTCAACCTCCAGTCCAAACGAGGGTGCCAGTGAAACAACATTAAAAAAAAGATGAAGAAGAGGAAGTAGACGAACAGAAAGACGCAGTAGTCACAGATAGATAGATAGATAGATAGATAGATAGATAGATAGATAGATAGATAGAGTGGTGTGAAAAAGTGTTTGCCCCTTACTGATTTCTCATTTTTTGTATGTTTGTCACACTTAAATGTTTCAGATCATCAAACAAATTTAAATCTTAGACAAAGATAACATAAGTAAACAAAATGCAGTTTTTAAATGAAGGTGTTTATTATTAAGGGTTAAAAAAATCCAAACCTACATGGCCCTGTGTGAAGAAACAGCCCCCCCCCCCCAAACTGTAAGTTTGTTTTTCTAGCTTGAGTTTTTCCCTTTTTCGGGTACCTGTGTGAGTGGAATCATGGCAGCGTCTAGAACCAGATATTCGATGAACCTGGGGTTTGAGCTAATCCAGGCTCTGATGGAAATAGACGGTCTCCTGTCCAACGCCCGTATGTTTGCCACCTCTGTGAACGCACAATGGTACCTGGACCTCACAGAGGCTGCTGTAAAGAGCCATCCTCACCTGGCCGAGCACGCCGAGGGCATGGAGAGGATGGCCGAACTCGCGGCACTTCGGTGGAGGAACCGTGGGCCGGTGAGGACTCCCAGCAGGAAGCCGAAGTTGGAGCCGACGGTGAGGCATCCCCACTCCTCACCTCGGGATCAGGTTCCTGCCACCCATCCAGCCCTAAGTTCTGCGCCACCAAAGGGCCGTCTCCATACGCAGCAGAGGAAGAGGACAGCCGGGGCCCCCTGTGAAGAGACACAGTGGGCAGCTGAGCTCATCAGGGGCTACGTGGCTGAAGCACGCTCTTCTTCCCATCCCAGTGGAATCCTTGGGAACGTAGTGGCAGCAGTTAGACTGGTGGAGGCTAATCTCAAACTCTGTAATTATCCTGAGTACGCCGAGCTGCTGGCCTCAGTTTCTGCGCAGCAACGGCGCTTTCCAGATTTGAATCTAGCCTCGCCCTCTGCCGGAAGACGCAGTTGCCCTGTCCGTGATCAACCTCTGCGAGATCCCCATCCAGATCCTGTTCCGGGCCACCATGGGAACTCTGCCTCCCAGCCAGCTGTTTTCCCCGCGTCACGACGGAAGGGAAAGACAGCAGCCTCAGCCTCTGGGTCACCTCTTCCTGCTGTTCCGTCAGCTCCTCGTTCCCGGACTGCCTCAGCTGCTCCTCCCTCCTCCTCGGCACTCTCTTCAGCTGTTGTGAGCCCAGCGAGTCCTGCTCTGGCTGCGCCCGTTGTCGATCCTGTGAGAGCAGCTCCTCCTCATCTTCCTGGGGGGCCCTCCGTTACCATTCTTCGGGGAAAAGGGAGAACCAAGCCCACTGCAGCAGTCACCATTGTTCCCCGGGAAAACAGGCAAGTGTTTTTTCATTCTCAGTCTCAGTGTAGTGAATTGCCTTGTCTAATTCCTGTGGGTGGAGCTCAGGGTTCAGAGTCCTCTGAGCTCCCACCACCTGCTGCAGCCATAAGTAGACTGTTGGACAGAGGAGGAGCCTGCTGGCCTGGAGAGCCTGGTTCCAGTCCTGAAGCCACGTCACGGGCAGAGGAGGAGGCCTGACTGTCGTTTGGAGCCTCAGCCGATGATTAAGTGTCCTCGGGTCTCTGTGGAGGAACAGTCGGCCCCAGCAGGCCATGGATCCCCTGCCACCATGCTCTGCGGGCCTTCGTTGTGGGCTTCAGTGCCAGGGGGTTCCTGGACTGTGAGGACCATCACGCCAGCTGCAGAGCCCACCGCAGTCGAGTCGGAACCAGGAATGGACCTCCAGATCATTGAGCCTGGATCGTCGGAGTCCTGGACGGCAGTGGAGCCCGAGATCAGGCAAGTGCTCTATTTTGTCTTCCTGCTTTCTGTTCTGGAGCATTCTTGACTGTCTCTTGGGGAGAAGAGCCGGTACAGCCGACCGCTGCATCTGAGCTCATCTCGCCAGGCTCTGCCGCTGCCGGTGATCCTGACCCCTGTTCTCCCTGTCTTTCCGAGCCTTCTCCCAGGGTCATCGGAGACGAGTCAGCTCCGATCGTTATCATCAAGGCTCTAGGTTCGTGTTCGGAGGTCACCCCCGGTGCTGCGCTGGCCCAATCGGGGTCCATCATGGGTGCTGTGCTGGCCCAATCGGGGTCCATCATGGGTGCTGCGCTGGCCTGGTCTGGGTCCACCGAGGGTGCTGCGCCGGTTCGGTTCGAGGTCGGTGAGGGAGCTGCAGATCCTCTTCCACCGGACACCAGACTGGTTCCTTGTCTTCCCCCCATTCTCCTCCACTGGACGCCGCTGGGATCTGCCTTACTTGGGTCGGCTTCCCCTCGCTGTGCCTCTCAGTAGGGAAGCTGCCTCCAAGCTCCCCCCTCCGGTCCTGGTGGTCTAAGGACACGGGTCGGCCGCCTGAGAGACTGTTTCGCCGGTTCTGCGTCCTGGGTCGGCCACCCGAAGGACTGCTTTGTTGGGTCAGCGACCTGGTCCAGCCGCCTGAGGTACTGTTTCCCCGGGTCTGGGACTTGGGTAGGCTGCCCGAACTGTTTTTTTTCCCTCTCCGTTATATGGAATCTGGATGCAGGTAGACCGCCTAAACTGCCTTTTTTTTCTCTCTGCTCTCTACCTGCCGGCGTCCTTGAAGTTGTGTTTTTTTTTCCATGTGTTTTTGAAGGGATGGTCTTTTATTTGCCTGGACTATAGTGTGGACTATGCCTATATTTTTTTGTTAGCCTATTCTGTAGCACTTATTTTTTCTAGTGTTTATATGGTACTTATGTATTGTGAAGTGTACCTGTATTTTGGTTTTCTCTTGTTTTTCTTACCGGGCAGTACGTTACATATATTTTTTTTGTTTATTCATTCTATTGCACTTGAATATTTTTCTGGTTGAAGTGCTTTTCTAGTTTTGGGTAATTTCTGTGTTTAAGCCTCACCATTTTATGTTTAATCCATGTGGTTATTCGTTCTTGGTGGGGGGGGTTTCTCCCCGCTTTCGGTGTGTGTCTCTTTAGACATTTTTTGGGGGGCTTTGTTTCTCTCCCTCCTAACCTGTTTCCCCCTCCGCCTTGCCTGGGTCGGTCCTGGTAGCCTTCTGGTTGGGGGGGGGGGGGTTCTTTTGATGTTATGTTTGACGCCTGGAATCCGCCTTTTGAATGGGGAGTACTGTGGTGATCCAAGCGCTGATCCCATCCACGCTCGGGTTACTCAGTATTTTCTCTTTTCTCCCATATTATTTTGGGTTTTGTTATTAGTGCCTTTCCAGGGCTTTTATTGTGACAGCGTCATGGCTGAACTTCCGGCTGTCAAAACCGAGCCGGCGTCATGACAGCTGTTTGTTATTTCGTTAATTACATTCCCCTTTCCTGTTTGGTTCCTTTACGTTTGTGTTTAGTATTTAAGGGAGCAGCTGAGGCTCACTCCACGCTGCGACCTACACATTCAGGTCCCCGGACTGGAGTGCCTAGCCCTGACTCCAGTCTTCTCTCTGTGTTTTGGATTCATCTTTGCTCATCTCTTGTAGGTGTATGTTTTACAGTGTAGGTTCCGTCCTTGCTGCACCTCCACGTTTGATGTCAGTGTTTACTAACTAACTAACTAACTAACCTGCACTTATATAGCGCTTTTCTAGTCACAAAGACCACTCAAAGCGCTTTCACTAATACTAACCCTCTATTCTAAGGGCCTATAGGAAACAGATATCTAGAGACAATTTAGAACAGCCAATTAACCTAACATGCATGTCTTTGGATTGTGGGAGGAAACCGGAGCCACCGGAGTAAACCCACGCAGCACAGGGAGAACATGCAAACTCCACACAGAAAGGTTCCAACCCCTGCCAACCTGGGGATTCGAACCAGGAACCTTCTAGCTGTAAGGCAACAGTGCTAACCACTGCACCACCGTGCTTACTATTTTGTGTTCTAGTTTATGTACGTGTTTTGCCCCACAAGGCTATTTACTTTGTCATTTTGTCCTTTTTGTTAAATAAACAAGCAAACTTACTACTGGCTCCTGGCGCCTCATTAATGCCCTGAAAGGGGCATTCATGTCAGTTCATGCTCGAAAACCCTCCAATGTGGCTGAATTACAACAATTCTGCAAAGATGAGTGGGCCAAAATTCCTCCACAGCGCTGTAAAAGACTCATTGCCAGTTATCACAAATGCTTGATTGAAGTTGTTATATTTGTGTATTTATAATATTTATAATATTTATAATTGTGTATTTATAATGTATTTATGTTTTTTGCTTTGATGTATGTGGTTATTGTGTATTCCTTTTCTTTCCTTTTTTTTTTTTTTTTTTTTTTTAAACTTGTTTCTCCTTTCTAAAGCCCATCCAGGGACAAGAGTTGCAAATTAGCTAATAGCTATACACTCTGTGCAACACATCAGATTGATTGTCATTGATTAATTGTCTATGTTTATTGCACTGTCCCTGTCAAATAAACAAATCTATCTATCTATCTAAGTTGTTGTTGCTAAGGGTGGCCCAACCAGTTATTTGGTTTAGAGGGCAATCACTTTTTCACACAGGGCAATGTAGGTTTGGATTTGTTCCCCCTAAACAATAAACACCTTCATTTAAAAACTGTATTTTGTGTTTATTTGTGTTATCTTTGTCTAATATTTAAATTTGTTTGATGATCTGAAGCATTTAAGTGTGACAAACATACAAAAACATGAGAAATCAGGAAGGGGCAAACACTTTTTCACACCACTGTAGATGCACTTTATTGATCCCAAACTGGGAAATTACAGATTATATCTCTGTAGTTGTTGTAGTAGCAGCAGCAGCATAACCAGAAGAAAAGTAAAATAATAGTGATTAGCTTCTTCTTCTTTCAGCTGCTCCCTTCAGGGGTCACCAAAGCGGATCATCTGCCTCCTTCTTACCCTATCCCTTGCATCTTTCTCTATAACACCAACCCTCTCCATGTCCTCGTTCACTACATCCATGAATCTTCTCCAGGGTTTCCTCTGGTAACATTTCTTTGTGGCGACCCGCCTCGCCAGACATTTTGCCGCCACCCCAAGGCGATATGAATTTATTAAGAAAAATATATGAAGCAATGACTTTCCGCAAGCTCGCACACGAACAATGCACGTCTTTGTAATCAGAGTTAAATTATTGTTCTGTTCTGACTGCAAAATGATGGTCAAAATTGTAAATTGTTATAAGGAAAAAGTTAAAAAAAAAATACCACAGTCTGTTTCAGATTTATCTAAAAACAAAAAAACAAAACAGTAATTTTATTTTAAAAAACAGACAAAAATTAGTCATAAAATGATCCACAAATTTATAACAAAGTTTCAAATGTACAAGAAAAGTCAATTTTACAAGAGGAAATTACAAATTTGAGGAACATGGTTTCAACTTTAGATTTACAGAGAAAAGTAGAAAACTATAAGAAAATTGTTTTAAATTTTTGAGAAAAACCTCAAACCTTCAAGACTGAAGTCATTACTCAAGTTTTTAAGTGGGTGCTCTTTGTACCCTTAACTCTACGAGAAATTTTTGGTTCTCAGCTTTTAATTATTAATTTCAAAGCACTACTTTTACATGAGTAGAATTTCTGGTTACTATACCCACCTGATCATATAATTTAAGTATGCTTGAGTACATTACTATTATGAATGTTTCTTTCCCTTCCCTACTCTCTCAATGGAAAAAAAAGAAACACTAGTATAAAAATACAAAAAATACACATATTTTTGTCATTTATGTAAACCATGACACAAAAATCCTGCAGGACAAAACATGACACTTGATATTTTCTGACCTGTTTGTATACCACCATAGACAGAGAGAGAACCTGAATTAGACAGAGCTCAGAGAGGGCAAGATGAGACAGAAGAGAGGAGCCAAGGAGAGGGAAGTGTTCAGGCAGAGGAAGGAGAGAAGGATAACACCACTAAAAAGTCAAAACGCAGGATGTCTGGGTGGGACCCCAACTGGCCCAATATTCAAGCCTCGGTTGTACAGTACTTCAAATGGTAAGTTCCATATGCAACGTTACTGTGTAAAATTTTAAAAAGAAATAAATAGTATAAAATTAATATATTCCGGTATGTTTACTCCCCACCCGGGGAAAATATGTTGCCACCTCACCAAGGTCTTTAAGCCAGAGGAAACACTGTTCTCTGTGGTCTTGTTGTTTTCCTCCTGCCTGGCAGCTCCATCTTCAACATCCTTTGTCTACTATATCCCCTATTCCTCCACTGCACATGTCCAAACCATCTCAGCCTTGCCTCTCTTACTTTGTCTTCAAACTGCTCAACCTGAGTTGTCCCTCTGATATACTCATTTCTAATCCTGTCCTCATCACCCCCAGTGAGAATCTTAGTATCTTCACCTCTGCCACCTCCAGCTCCGATTCCTGTCTTTTTGTCAGCACCACCATCTCCAAACCGTACATCATAGCAGATCTCACGACTGTCTTGTAAATCTTCCCTTTCACTCTAGCCACTATCCTTCTGTCACAGACCACCCCGACACTCGTCTCCACCCACTTCACCCTGCCTGCACTCTCTTCATCTCTCTTGTGCATTTTCCATTGGTTTGAATGGTTGACCCCAGGTATTTAAACTTATCTACCTTCATGACCTCTACTCCTTCCATCTTTACTGTTAGACCTGCCTCCCTTTCATTCACACTCATGTATTCTGTCTTGCTTCGACTGACTTTCATTCCTCTTCTATCCAGAGCATACCTCCACCTCTCCCATGTTCTCTTCCACCAGCTCCCTACTCTCACTACAGATCACAATGTCGTCTGCAAACCTCATGGTCCATGCAGACTCCTGCCTGACCTTGTCTGTTAGCCTGTCCATCACCATGGCAAGCAAGATGGGGCTCAGAGCTGATCCCTCATGTAACTCCACCCCCCATTGAATCCGTCTGTCACTTCTACAGCACACCTCACTGCCCTCTCACTGTCCTTATACTTGTCCTGCACCACCCTCACATACTTCTCTATCACTCCGGACTTCCTCATACAGTACCACACTTCTCTTGGCACCCTATCATATGCTTTCTCTAGATCCACAAAGACACAGTGCAACTTCTTTTGACCTTCTCTATATTTCTCCATCAGCACTCTTAAACCAAACATTGCATCTGTAGTACTCTTTCTTGGCATGAAACCGTACTGCTGCTCACTGATTGCCACCTCTTCTTTTAACCTGGCTTCAACAACTCTTTCCCATATCTTCATAGTGTGGCTGATCAACTTTATGCCTCTGTAGTTACTACAACTCTGAGCATCACCCTTGTCCTTCAGAATTGGCACCAAAACACTTCTTCTCCACTCCTCAGGCATCCTCTCACTCTCCAAGATTGTGCTAAAACAATCTGGTTAAAAAATCCACTGGCATCTCTCCTAAACATCTCCATACCTCCACAGGTATGTCATCTGGACCAACCGCCTTTCCATTCTTCATCCTCTTCAAAGCTGCCCTCACTTCCGCCTTGCTGATCCACGGGACTTCCTTGTTCACCCTCTTTCCTTCATCTCTTCTCCTCTCACTCTCATTTTCTTCATTCACCAGCTCCTGAAAGTACTCCTTCCATCTTCTCAACACACTCTTATCACCCATTAGTGCATTACCATTTCTGTCCTTAATCATCCTAACTTGCTGCATATCCTTTCCAACTCAATCTCTCTGTCTAGCCCACTGATACAAGTCCTTCCTTAGTTCCCAGGCTGTCATGCAACTCACTATATGCATTTCCCTTTGCCTTTGCCACCTCTGTCTTTACCATGCACCTAGATTCCAAATACTCCTGTCTACTTTCTTCATCTCCGCGACTATCCAACTTTTTCTATGCTAACCTCTTTCTTTGAATACTTTCCTGCATCTCCTCATTCCACCACCAAGTCTCTGTCATGAGCTAAGCACAGGAGGTTTCTGCCTTGCTCAGTCTCATGGCTTTTTCCTCTGTATTTATATATTTGTTGTATTTTGTGCTATTTTGGTTTTTGTTATTCTTGCACTGTTTTTCATTTTCCTGTTGATGTCTTAGTTTTGTTATGCTCTTATTCGGTATTAATTGGTATTTATTTCTCAGTCTGTATTTGTTGATATTTTTATTCTTTAAATTCCTTGTTCAGGTTCAGGTTCAGGTTACTTTATTTGTACCCGTAGGTAGATTTGTTTGTTGTTGTGGTTGACGGCTGTCATTGGCATTTCCTGGGTGGTGCTCTGAGTAGGCGTAGCCCCTGTCAGCTGTCAGCCGATCGCTCCTCTCTCATTACCCCCAGCTGGTCTAGTTATGAATCATTGCTTCCTTCTGCCTGCTCATGTGACCCACACCTGTCATTGCTTATGTAAATTGTTTTTGACCCTATTTAAGGGCAGTTATTTTCATTTCCTGTTGCCGCTGTCTTGTATGAGTTTCTCCTCATCTCCGCCAGAGCCCTGCCCTCGCTCTGGTGCACTTTATCAGTAAGTTTGCTCACTTGTTGGAATTTTGTTTTAGAGCACTGTTTTGGACTTTATGTTTACTGTTTCAATAAACCTTACAAACTCACAGTTCAGCACGTGGGTCTCACCTCTCTTCCCCGTGGGGCAATTCATAACAGATGACAGCGGCCAGTAAGAGACCCAGCTGCTGTGAGTTTGTGGATTTTTTGGCCGTTTTTTGTTTTTTCACTCACCTGTTTCTGTGGAGCTCATCATGTTCCCAGCACGGCAACCTCCAACAAACAAAGGGAGATCGGCAGTGGGGGGTTCCAAGTGTGGAGGAGCAGTGGGCTGCCGAGTTCGTCCAAAGTTTTGTGGATGAAGCTCTCGTCTCTCGCAGCCCGAAACAGATCTAGAAGAGTGTGGATGCGGCATTGTCGAAGCGCACCCAGGGTTATGGAGGCATGCCCAGTTCGTGCACTTGCTGGCCACACTCTCTGTGCTACAACAATCCTTCCCTGGGCTGATGTGGGGGCCATCTCCAGCGAACCCGGCACCTACACGGAAGCATGCTCCGCTGAAGACGCCCTGCTTCGCCTCCAGTGCGCCCATTCCTGCTCCTGCTCCGCCAACTCCACGATGTCACCTCCGGCTCCAGATCGCCGGAGGAACACCTCCACCTCCTCGTCAGCAGCCCCTCCTTGGCTGAGGTTGAAAACTCCCACAGCAGTTCCTTCTTCTGATTTTTCCTCGCTGTTCTACCAGCCAACTCCTCCGCTGCTGCTACCTCTCCCTCTTCCTCGTCAATTCCTCCCGCTGCTGAGAGGTCATTCATTTCCTTACCGGCTCCACCCGTCACCGTGCCTGCAGGGGTGGCTTCTCCACATTCCATTGAGGGGCCCATAACTGCTGAGGCAATGGAGAGGGTGGATTCAACATCTACTGCAACAGAAAACATCATGCCCCGGGAACACAGGCAAGTGTCTTTTCATTCTCTATTACCCACATATAAATTATCTTGCCTGATTTCCGGTGGTGGGGCTCAGCCCCCGCAGTCCTATGTGCTCTCACCACCTGCTGCAGTTAAACTTTTCACCTGCTCTCTCCGTGTCTCCTCTTCTGCCCCCTGAGTGTCCACCGGCTCCAGGATTGAGCCACCAGACGTTGGAGGAGCCTCCGGCCCTGGAGAACCTGCTTCCAGCCCCGCAGTCACGCTCTGGACGGAGGATGAGCACTGAGACCGAGCCAACACCTGCGTTGATGAAAAAGTGTTCCCGGGCTTCAGCTGAGCAGAAGCCAGCGCCAGCAGGAAGTCGACCTCCTGTCGCCACGCAGGGCTAGCCACCTGCGTGGGTCACCTTGCTGGGGGGTCCCAGGACTGTATTGACCACCATGCCTGCTGCAGGGGCCACCGCAGCAGAGCCGGAGTTTGACCTCCAGAGGGCCAGGCCTGAAGAACCATCGCCTGGATTGATGGAGTCCTGGATGGCAGTGGAGCTTGAGATCAGGCAAGTACTCTCCTTTGTCTTTGTTGTTTCTCTTTTGGAGAGATCTTGCCAGGCTCTTAGTGGGGAGAGCCAGGTGCAGCCGTCAGCTGCACCTGAGCTCACCTCGCTGGGCTCCACTGCCGCCAGTGACCCTGACCCTGTTTCTTTGCCTCTCTTGCCTGAGCTTTTCCCCAGGGTCACTGAGGATCATCCAGCTCTGCTAGAAGCCTCCGTGGGTCCCGGCTCACTGCCCGAGATCCCCATGTGTCCAGCTACTCCCGCCGAGGTCATCGCAGGTGCTCCATCACAGCCTGGGACCTCCGTGGGTGCTGCTCTCCCTCCGGATGAGGTCGTCGTGGGTGCGCCGTCCCAACCCGGGGTCTCCGAGGGTGCTGCTTCCCCATCTGATGAGGTCATCACGGGTGCTCCGTCCCAGCCCGGGACCTCCGTGGGTGCAGCTCCTCCTCAGTTTGGGTCTCCGTGGGTGCTGTGTCCCAGTTGGGGACTGTCATGGGTGCTGCGCTCCAGTGTGGGCCCGCCATGGGCATTCCGCTCCAGCCCGGGGGCCGCCATGGGTGTAGCTCTGACCCAGTCTGGGTCCACCGAGGGTGCAACTTTGGTCCAGTCCGGGTCCATCGAGGGTGCAGCAGTGTCCCAGTCCGGGACCACCACGGGTGCAGCTCCGCTCCAGCCCGTAGGCCCTGCAGGTGCTGCAATGTCCCAGTCCGGGACCACCGAGGGTGCTACAGGCCAGTCCGAGGGCATCGTGGTTCCCCCTCCTCTGCCTGACACTGTCGGGATTTCACCCTCCTCTGGCCGAGGTCGTTGTGGTTCCCTCTCCTCTGCCTGAGGTTGTCGTGGCTCCCTCTCCTCTGCCCGAGTTCGTCGTGGTTCCCTCTCCTCTGCCTGAGGTCGTCATGGTTCTCTCTCCTCCACCTGACATAATCATGGCTCCCCTGACTCCTCTATTGTGCCCACACTTAGTTTTTACCGTTGGGCAGCCGCCTCCTAGACCACTCTTTCTGTTCAGGTGGCTAAAAAACTCTGGCAGACCACCCAACAGATTGTGTCGCAGGGTTGGGTGGCCGACGTTCTCTGGTAGGCCACCCAACTCTTTTCATCATGCCATCTGCCAGGCCTGGGACTTTGGCCGCCCACCTGAACTGTCCAGCTCTTCGGTCCAGGGGGCTTAGATGGTTGAGGTTTTCCCTGGTGTGGGTCCTGAGCGGGGTTTTGTTTCGTTCCCTTCTATCCTGTTCCCCTCACCACCCACCTGGGGTGGGTTATTGTTGGGCTCCTATTTTTTTTGGGGGGGGGCTTTCTTTTCCTGTTGATGTTACCCTGGGGTGTCTGGTGTCCACCCCTTGAGAGGGGGGCTATGTCATGAGCTGAGCACAGGAGGTTTCCGCCTTGCTCAGTCTCATGGCTTTTTCCTCTGTATTTATATATTTGATGTATTTTGTGCTTTTTTGGGTTTTGTTATACTTGCACTGTTTTTTCATTTTCCTGTTTATATCTTCGTTTTGTTATACTCTTATTCTGTATTATTGGTATTTATTTCTTAGTTTGTACTTGTTGATATTTTATTTTTTTAAATTCCTTGTTGTTGTGGTTGACGGCTGTCATTGGCATTTCCTGGGTGGTGCTCAGAGTGGGCGTAGCCCCTGTCAGCTGTCACCCAGTCGCTCCTCTCTCATTACCCCCAGCTGGTCCAATTATGTATTATTCTTTCCTTCTTCCCGGTCATGTGACCCACACCTGTCACATGACCGTATGTCACATACTTACAGTATGTGAATTGTGTCTAATCCTATTTAAGGGCATTTATTTTCATTTATTCAGCTTTAGCTATATTTATACAGTGCCATATCACAACAAAAGTCATCTCATAGCACTACCAAATGCAGGGAAAACCCCACAATTTCAGAAAGACCCAGCAATCAGACGATCCCCTGTGAGCAAGCACTTAGTGACGGTGGAGAGGAAAAACTCCCATTTAACAGGAAGAAACCTCTAGCAGAACCAGGCTCAGGGAGGGGCAGTCATCTGCTGCGACTGGCTGAGGGTGAGGGGATAGAGAGGATGAAGAGAACAGACATAAAGAACATGAACAGTGAGAAGCCAAGTACATTATTGGAGGTCAACCGGCAGTCTGAATCTATTAACAGCAGAACAATAGGGGGGTTAAGAGACACAAAATCCCTCCCTAATCATAGGCTACAGTATATTGAAAAGGAAGGATTTTACCCTGTTCTTGAAAACAGAGCTCAAGTCTGACTCCTGGACCCAGAGTGGTAATTGGTTCCACAGAGAAGGAGCTTGATAGCAGAAGGCTCTGCCTCCCATTGTACTTTTGGAGATTCTGGGTATTACAAATAATCCAGCATTTTGGGAGTGTAGTGCTCTGTTAGGATGATAGGGTAATATCAGATCTTTTATATATAAGGGGGCCTGATTATTAAGAGCTTTGAAAGTGAGAAGAAGGATTTTAAACTTAATTCTAAACTCTATGGGAAGCCAATGAAGGGAGGCCAGAACTGGAGAGATATGATCTCTCTTTCTAGAACCAGTTAAAACTCTTGCAGCAGCATTTTGGATCAACTGAAGACTTTTTAAGGATATTTTAGGACAACCTGATAATAACGAGTTACAATAATCTAATCGAGAGCTGACAAAGGTGTGGATCAGTTTCTCAGCATCATTCAGAGACAAGATGCTCCTAATCTTGGCAATATTGCGCAGATGATAGAAGGCAGTCTTAGAAACAAATTTAATATGTGAGTTAAAGAACAGATCTTGATCAAAAATAACTCCAAGGTTCCTCACAGAACTATTCAGAGTGAGAGTAGTGGCATCCAAATTAAGAGTATGATTTGGAAAGGAATTTCTAAGGTTTTTTGGACCAACAAGAATGACTTCAGTCTTATCTGAGTTTAATAGCAGAAAATTACAAGTCATCCAGGCTTTGATTTCCTTAAGACAGGCATCTAACTTGGCTAACTGATTACAATCATCGGGCTTCATTGACAGGTATAATTGTGTGTCGTCTGCGTAACAATGAAAATTTATACAGTGCTTTCTAATGATATTGCCTAACAGAAACATATATAAACTAAAAAGAACAGGGCCTAACACAGATCCCTGTGGAACTCCGTGACTGAGCTTAGAGTTGGAAGAAAATTCATCATTGATGTGAACAAACTGAAGTTTATCGGACAAATAAGATCTAAACCACTGCAGCAATGTTCCATTTAGTCCAACATAGTGTTCTAATCTATCAAGTAGAATGTCATGATCGATAGTATCAAAGGCTGCACTAAGGTCTAAAAGGACAAGTACAGAAATAAGTCCATTATCGGATGCGATAAGGAGGTCATTAGTGACCTTCACCAAGGCTGTTTCGGAGTCTGAACCCAGATTGAAACTCTTCAAATAAACCGATTCCCTGCAAGTGGTCAAACAATTGTGCAGCAACAGCTCTTTCTAAAATTTTTGAAATGAAAGGCAGATTAGAGATTGGTCGATAGTTAGCCAAAACTCCTGGATTAAGCGTTGGCTTTTTGAGTAAGGGTTTAATTACAGCAATTTTAAAAGCCTGTGGTACATAACCCAAAGTAGACTTAATTATATGAAGAATA
Organism: Pholidichthys leucotaenia; assembly: GCA_020510985.1. Taxonomy (NCBI): domain Eukaryota; kingdom Metazoa; phylum Chordata; class Actinopteri; order Cichliformes; family Pholidichthyidae; genus Pholidichthys; species Pholidichthys leucotaenia. Next base: position 66,889,852 of record CM035849.1, on the reverse strand, counting down.
CGGCTACCAATAACTGGGAAGACTATTTTAAACTAGAAAAGCACTCGGAGAGCGCAGACCTCCGCCAAGCGCCACAGTTCCCCCCATACAGTGTTTTGCATCATAAATATTAATCCTACATTTATTGTGTGTACGTTTTCAGATTCCTTGACCATGAAAACATATGAGTAGCAATTGGATTCACATGGATAGGATTAGTGGTTCAGTAGTTATTCAGGAAAATCGCATTTCGCATAATGGCGGTTTTCCGGATCACCACCAAAATGTAATCATCTGTAGGATACCCCATTTCTGACAATCTGTGGAAATTTCATGAAAATCTGTCCATAACTTTTTGAGTTATCTTGCTAACAAACAAACAAACAAACAAACCAACGCCGATGAAAACATAACCTCCTTGGCGGAGGTAATAACCTGGAAGGAATAGGGTCTAAACGACAAGATGAAGGCTTAGATGAGGAGATTATTTTATCCAACTCTAAAAGGTCAATTGGAGTAAACTTATCTAAACAGATATCAATTGAAGCAGTTGTAGTAGTTGATGTACTTAAGTTTACGGTGGGAAGAATCTGACTGATTTTATCTCTAATATATAAAATTTTATGATTAAAAAGTTCAAAAAGTCCTGACTAGAAAGCTCAAGGGGGATGCGAGGATTGACCGAGTCCTGACTCTTTGTCCGCCTGGCTATAGTGTTGAAAAGAAACCTGGGGTTATTCTTATTCTCTTCTATTAATGCAGAGTAATAACTCATTCTAACTTTTCTAAGAGATTTTTTATAAATTAAGAGATGATTTCTCACGCAAAATAGAATTCATCTAAATTAGTAGAATGCCATTTTCTTTCTAATTGACGAGTCTGTGGTCTATATTAATCATATATCCCATAACCTACATATGTATAAGCATGTGAGAATGTTTGGTGATTACATATGTAAAGCGACTTCACACCTCAGAACAGGACAAAGAGGTCTCAACCGCCAGTGAAGATCAAAGAGCATCCGAGCACTGCGGTGGAGACCGGATAGGTCGCCCTGACCCCCCAGGGCCAGGTGGAGGGGTACGAAGACAAAAGAGGGGATTAAGATAGTGAGGGATGTCAGCTTTTGATATGCATGTCTTTTGTTATGTGCGAGTATAAGTTGGTAGAGCCGAAGGTGTTCGCTCTCTTACTTCTTCTGCTGCTGCACCTAGATGAGACTTGTTAGAGGAGCTGATAATAAACTTTGGTTTATGAATCACATCGCCTCGTTATTTCAAGCTCCTCTACACTGGTGACCCTGACGCGAGAATGGACCAGAGGCGTTCCCCCGCGATCGACTCATCTGTGGCGACCCAGGCAGACGCCGGCGCCCATGCAGACAGGGGAACAGATGGACGACGTTCCCCCACGGCAGAAGTGATAGAGAGGGCTCAACCGAGCACCAGCGCCGCGGAGAGAGCCGAAGCAAGGCACTCTCATCCTGCGGACACATCAGTGACAGTCCACACAAGCGCCGTCACCGTCAAGCTGCCGGACTTCTGGCAGGAAGACCCCGCCTCGTGGTTTCAGCAAGCTGAAGCCCAGTTTGCACTTGCGGGTATCACGGCTGACGATACAAAGTTCTATCACATCGTCGCCAAACTCAACGCCGCCACTTCGAGATGTGCGCGGAGCATAATCCAGCGGCCGCCGGCCCAGGACAAATATAAAGAACTGAAAGCGACCATCGTGGCAAATTACGTCCCCTCAGCCGAGGAGAGAGCCGAGAGGATCCTGGCGGTCTACGGCCACAGAGGATGCAGACCCAAGGCCCTCATGGAGGACTTGCTGCAACTTAAAGAAGAGGACAACGACATCTTCCTCTTCCAATTCATATTCCTCAGTACGCTGCCGCCACACATGAGAGGGACGCTTGCCAACATGCGATGCAGCACCCAGCAAGACTTCCGCACGCTGGCTCACGAAGCTCAACGGCTCGTCAACGCCTGCAAGGAGCAGACACCCACAGCAGCATCCGCAGACCTCAACGCTGATGTCCGGAGCCACGAGGAGCCACAAACCACCGAGCAGAATCAGCCCGCGGTGACAGCGACACGGCCAAGACGTAACAGACGGAGCGACGTTTGTTATTACCACCACCGCTTCGCTGAGAAGGCTTACAAATGCTTTCCCCCCTGCAAATTCACGATTTCGGGAAAACGCCAAAGCCGAGAGCCGTTAACAGCGGCGGTTCTTGACGAAAAAAGCAAGCTTTTATATGTGACGGATGGACACACTGGCAAGCAGTTCCTTATCGACACGGGAGCTCAACTAAGTTTTGTCATGCCCTCCCAAGCAGACCGGGCCATTCTATTCCCTGCTCAGCTCGAATTTCTCCACCACCCGTGCAGGCCAGCGTCACCACAGCAGGAGGTAAGTTTGATCAACTCCTCACCCAATTTCCAGCACTCACAATTCCCAAATTCTCAGCCACAGTGGCTAAACACGGGGTCGAACACTTTATTCCCACAACGGGCCCACCCGTATTCGCCAAAGCTCAGCGCTTAGACGCGACCAAGCTCGCCATAGCTCGGGACGAGTTTACCACCCTTGAAAAATTAGGCATTATCAGGCGCTCGAAAAGCCCCTGGGCGTCACCACTTCTCACATGGTCCCGAAATCCGACGGTTCTTGGAGACCGTGCGGCGATTACCGCAGATTAAACAATGCGACAGCGCATGACCGCTACCCAATTCCTCACATTCAAGATTTTTCACTACATCTGGCGGGTGCGCGCATTTTTTCAAAAATAGACCTGGTCCGCGGCTATCATCAAGTCCCAGTTCGAGCAGAGGACATTCCTAAAACAGCTGTAATAACCCCCTTCGGTCTTTTTGAATTTTTGCGGATGCCTTTCGGCCTCAAAGGCGCCGCTCAAACCTTTCAGCGGATGATGGACGCGGTATTACGCGACCGCCCCTTCGTGTTCGTCTACCTCTACGATATGCTGGTAGCCAGCTCGTCTGAGGAAGAACACGAGCAGCATCTCACTATGGTTTTTCAGAGACTAGAAGAGCACGGGTTAATAATCAATCCAGCCAAATGCAAATTCGACGTGTCTCAAATTGATTTTTTAGGACACAGAGTTTCACCGAAGGGGGCAGTCCCACTGCCAGACAAAGTTCACGCAGTAAAAAGTTTCCCACGGCCACAAACGGTCAAATCGCTGCAAGAATTTTGGGGAATGGTTAATTTTTACAACTGTTTCCTCCCCCACGCAGCTCAGCTCATGCAGCCCCTATATGACGCACTCAGAAAACAAAAACCTTCCAGCGCGGTCGAATGGACCCCGGAGCGCGAACGCGCCTTCGTGGAAGTAAAAAGTGCCCTAACTAATGCCACATTGTTGGTTCACCCCGATCCCTCGGCCCGCAATGCGCTAACAACAGACGCTTCAGACCTGGCCATAGGGGCAGTTGTAGAACAACACGTCAGCGGAATCTGGCAACCTTTGGCATTCTTCAGCAAATCGCTAAACCAAACTGAGCGTAAATACAGCACTTTTGACAGGGAGCTGCTAGCGCTTCATTTATCCATCCGCCACTTCCAGTTCTGGTTGGAAGGGCGGCGTTTCACGGCTTTTGTAGACCACAAACCGCTCACCTTTGCGATGGCTAAAATTTCCGAACCGTGGTCAGGCAGGCAACAGAGACAGCTAGCTGCGATTTCAGAGTTCACCACAGACATTCGACATGTGGCAGGCAAACTTAACGTGGTAGCAGACTGTCTCTCTTGCGCTGTGACATCGCCAGAGCACGGGGAGACAGATTATACTACCTCAGCCACAGAACTCTTCGCCAACGCGGACACATACGCGGCCCCAATCCATGCAGGGATAGATTATGCAGCCATGGCGGAGGAGCAAAGTAGTGACGCGGACGTGCGCGCACTCCTGTCTGGACCAACAGGGTTAAGGCTGGAGGAAAGGGGTTTACGCGACGGTGTGCCCCCCCTAATATGCGACATCTCAACCGGCCGACCTCGCCCGTTAGTCTCAGCTGCATGGCGCCGCCGTATTTTCGACTCGATTCACTCCCTCGCGCACCCAGGTGTGCGCACTTCGGTTAAAATGGTCGCCGAAAAGTTTGTGTGGCCTGGCCTGCGCAAAAACGTAAAAGAATGGGCAAAGACTTGCATTTCTTGTCAGAGCGCCAAAGTACACAAACACACAAAAGCCCCTCTAGAGCCTTTTCAAATCCCTGCTAGAAGGTACGACCACATTCATGTCGACCTCGTGGGGCCACTACCTTCCTCCCAAGGTTTCACACATCTGTTAACAATAATAGACCGCACCACGCGCTGGCCGGAGGCAATCCCCCTGGCATCAACCACAGCGGAGGAAGTCGCTCGTGTTTTTTTGACAAACTGGGTGGCACGTTTCGGCGTCCCATCGGACATCACGTCCGATAGGGGGCCTCAATTTGTCTCGGAGCTTTGGTCAGCCATGGCCAGCAGCTTAGGAGCAACAATTCACCGCACCACCGCTTATCACCCTCAGGCTAATGGGTTATGCGAGCGTTTTCACAGATCTTTAAAGGCCGCCCTCAGAGCCTCACTAACGGCTACAAATTGGGTAAATAAACTTCCCTGGGTTTTATTGGGGTTGCGTGCTGCGCCTAAAGAGGATCTAGACGCCTCCCCAGCAGAATTAGTTTTTGCACAACCTCTCAGGCTCCCAGGTGAATTTTTACCAGAGAACCCAGAGACAGGGCATCTTCCTGCCCCGAGGTTTTTAGGCAGCAACGGACCGGACTCTCTCCCCGGACCGGCACATCACTGTTTTCCACGGGTTTTTGTCCCCCAAGCCTTAAAAAACGCTGAATTCGTTTTTGTTAGGCATGAAGCTTTAAAACCAACTTTCCGCCCACCATACGATGGACCATTCAGAGTGCTGGAACCTGGTGATAAGCATTTTGTGCTTGATTTTGGGGATAGAAAAGAAACAGTCAGCATTGACAGACTTAAACCTGCCTTCTTGTTGAGAGACGAGCCTGCACGGTTGGCGAGAGCACCTCGGCGGGGTAGACCCCCCAAGAGAAAAGACTCAGCCCCCCTGCAGCGAACAAATAATCACTCTCCTCCCCAAGCTGCAGATTCCTTACAGGAAGGTCCCACCAGGACGCCCAAGCGGACCCACAGCAGATTCGGGAGAAGATTAAAACCCAGACAGCACAGGGACTGATGCAAACTACTCAACAGTTGTTCACTAATTGTGCTGTAACAGTTTAGGACTGACTTGTGATATTACTATGCTGTTATGATTACCACTGAACTCTCTTAGGAGCATGGCTGCTGGAAAGTTTCTTCTGTGTCAAGAGGTGTAGCAGTTAGTATGTCATAATAATTATCTTAAACTGTGAATTTTTCTATTGTCCTTTTCTTAGTCGTTTGGGGGGGGGCTGTGGTCTATATTAATCATATATCCCATAACCTACATATGTATAAGCATGTGAGAATGTTTGGTGATTACATATGTAAAGCGACTTCACACCTCAGAACAGGACAAAGAGGTCTCAACCGCCAGTGAAGATCAAAGAGCATCCGAGGCACTGCGGTGGAGACCGGATAGGTCGCCCTGACTCCCCAGGGCCAGGTGGAGGGGTACGAAGACAAAGGAGGGGATTAAGATAGTGAGGGATGTCAGCTTTTGATATGCATGTCTTTTGTTATGTGCGAGTATAAGTTGGTAGAGCCGAAGGTGTTCGCTCTCTTACTTCTTCTGCTGCTGCACCTAGATGAGACTTATTAGAGGAGCTGATAATAAACTTTGGTTTATGAATCACATCGCCTCGTTATTTCAAGCTCCTCTACAGAGTCTTCTGTTTTAAGCTACGAGTTTCTGTGTTAAGCCAAGGGGTTAGAAATCTCTGGCTAGACTTTTTCTTTTTTAAAGGGGCCATCAAATCTAGAGTCTGATGCAGAGAGGCTGTAACACTATCTACCATGCTATCAATTACGGAAGGAGCAGCTCTCCATCTTTTATTTCCGTTGTGTTGACCCATGGTATGGAGGAGACAATCTGTAAAAATTTGGTAACAACGTCATCTGAGAGACATCTGCTGTAGTAATATTTTTCTTTAGGAGTCAAAGAATCAGAAATAGTGAAATCAAAGGTTAACAGACAATGGTCTGACAGTACAGGATTATGAGGAGACACTACCAGATTTTCTATTTCTTTACCATAAGTCAAAGCAAGGTCCAATGTATGGTGGAGATAATCGGTAGAATTTTCTACTTTCTGGGAAAACCCCATTGAGTCTAAAACTGAATGCCTTATTAAGACAGTCACTATCTACATCAACATGTATATTAAAATCCCCTACAATAATTATTCTACCTGATTTCAGCACTAAATCAGCTAAAAATTCAGCAAATTCGGATAAAACTCTGAGTAGGCCGAGGGAGGACAGTAAACTATGGCAAAGAAAACTGGGTTCAAGCCAAGATAGCCAACATGCCCCACACTGTGGACCAGGCCCTCAAAGGAATTAAAACATGATTTTTGCTTTACATTAACTAGTAATTTAGAATGGAAAATTGCCGCTATTCCACCTCCACGACCAAAACTTCTGGGATTATGATAGTTCAGATAACCAGAGGGAGTTGATTCATTGAAACCAACATAATCATCTTGCCCTAACCAAGTCTCTGTGAGGGATATTAAATCGATCTGATGATCAATTACTAGATCATGGACTAGAAGAGACTTGGGAGTTAGAGACCTAATATTTAATAAACCACATTTAATTTTTAAATTATGAGGAGGAACAGAGGCCAAATTATTAAATTTAGAGACTTGAGGTTTGATTTGGGTTTTACCAACATTTTGTTTAATCACTTTGGGATGTTTATGCATTATATTTTTATTAACTTTTTTTATTAACTTTGGGAGGAGAAGACAAAGGTTCTCTAAGGGAGAAGACAGGGGCAAAGTTGGGGGAGTGGTGGATGAGGAGGAGCTGCAGAAAGACGTGTATTTATCAAGTTGTGTTGTATTTGTCTTGGGTTATAATATTTTGGGTAATGGGAGACAGACACAGTCTCTGTAGGGTTATAAATCAAAGACTGATCCAAACAGTGAGAATTATTTGGATTAATGGGATTAATATGAGAAGTGGAAACAAAACCAAAAAAGGGCTGGTTGGCAGACCCAGGAACTTCAGAGTGAGTTAACACGCCAAATTTCAGTCACTGTACTAAAAAACGCTGAATGGAATAGAACAGATTGTCCCTTAAAACATGTGCACCAAGTCTATTTGGATGGATGCCATCTGGCCTCATAAGTGATGGGCGGTTCCAAAACATGTTAAAATTGTCTACAAAGCCAATGTTAAAAGTAGGACAAGTAAAACACAACCAAGTATTAAGACTGATAGTTCTGTTAAAATAATTGCAACCTCGTCTGAAAGGTACCAAAGGCCCAGAGATAAATGCACGTCTGCCACAGTTCATAAGAGTGGACAGAAGGCTCCTGAAGTCACTTTTTAAGATCTCCGACGCTTTATCTGGGATGTTGTTGCATCCAACATGTACTATAACAGTTTTAACGTGGGGGTATTCATTTAGTAGGTCAGCGATAAGAACCTCAATGTCAGACACTCTAGCCCCAGGAAAAAATTTAGTGACACAGTACCTGCTTCTGATGTTCCTCATAATCGAGTCACCAATTACCAGCGTCGTCTGGGGGGGCTTTGTCGGTGGTTTTTGACGTGGTGAATAATTTTGTCGATGTTGTTGTTGTGAAGGCGGGGTAATGCGGTCTCTTCTATTTGGAGCTGGTGTGTAATTTGGCACACCTAGGGTAGTCTTAGTCCGGGGTTGGAGGGTTTGAGCCACTGCTGAAGGAGAGGAAGGAGGAGGAGGGGTGGCTACGGGCAGGCGGCCAGCGTCCAGGTGGGGAAAATCCTCCAGAGAAAGGATGTCAAATCTATTTTCCAAGAGCAAGGGAAGAGAAGAGGCACGGCCCTGTCTGGTCGATCGACGATGATTGCTAGCTGGTCCAACCAAGGTCCAGGGGGCGCATTGAGGATGAGCGGAACCAACCGGGGCTTTGGGTTTAGCCCCGAGATGAAGCCAGTGATTATTGCTGTGGTCCTGAACATCTGAAGAGGCCGGAGCAGGGATAGAAGTGGATGGAGATGCGCTGAACTCACCCAGGTAAGTAGTCGTCTCTGCCAGCTGCGAGTCGGTAGCTGGGGCCGATGTTCACCCGAGAATGATGGTGTCGAGGTGATCTTCAGCCTCCCGAATCTTATAAAGGTTGGAGAGTCTCACTTCCAACTCAGAGACCTTCCTAAGGAGGAACACACAGCTGGTACACATCGGGGATGGAGCCATGACGTTCCAGGCGAGAGGTGGATAGCCAACCAGCTAAAAACAGCTAAAAACAGGTTAGCTAAAAACAGCTAAAAAGGCTAAAAACAGGTTAGCAGGTTAGCCTAGGCTGGTAAAACAGCCTAGCCAGGGGTCCGACCCACCCGCACGTCTGATCAGGCTTTTCAGCTAGGCCAATACTAAGCTAACACCGAGCAAAAACTAATATCAGCAAAAAGAGACAAAAAATAAAAACGAAATCAATAAAAACAAACAAAAGTGGACAAGATAATTCTTTGACACGACGAGACATTAACAGACGCCAGTGCATGCACGTCTTCAGTGTTCAAACACTGTCTGGACTGAGTTTCTCTTCAGCTCCGCCAGAGCCCTGTCCCTGCTTTGGTGTACCTTATCAGTAAGTTTGCTCTCTTGTTTGTATTTTGTGTTTGAGCACAGTTTGGACTTAGGTTGTGTTATTTTCAATAAACCTCACAAACTCACAGTTCAACACATAGGTCTCACCTCTCTGCCCCGAAGGGCAATTCATGACAGTCTCCTTGTCTTCTTTCCTCTGTCCAGAGGATACACCACATACCTTTCTACCTGTTTCTCTCAATACTTTTGCTGTACTTTCCCAGTTATCTTGCAATTCTTCCCTACCACCCAGAGCCTGTATCAACTCCTTCCTGAACTCTGTGCGACCTTCTTCCTTCTGTAACTTCCCTCATTTAATCTTTGGCTCTGCCTTCACTCTCTTCCTCTTCTTGCTTTCCAAAGTCATCCTACAGACTACCATCCAATGCTGTCTAGCTACATTCTCCCCTACCACCACCTTTCAGTCTCCTATCTTTTTCAGATTTCTCCTTTTGCATAAGATATAGTCCACCTGTGTGCACCTTCCTCCACTCCTGTAAGTCACCCTATGTTCCTCTCTCATCTTGAAATATGTATTCACCACAGCCATTTACATCCTTTTAGCAAAATTCACAACCATCTGTCCTTCCACATTTCTGTCCTTAAGACCATACCTACCCAGAACCTCTGTTTCCTACACCTACATGCCTATTAAAGTCTGCTTCAATCACCCCACCCCAACCCCCGGAACACTCTCTACCACTTCAGTTAACTTACTCCAGAATTCTGTTCTCTTCTACCTAATATGCAACTTGTGGGGCATACGCATTGACAACATTCAACATCACACGTTGACTTCTAGCTTCAAACTCATGATTCTGTCTGAATCCCTCTACACTTTTCACATACTCTTCCTTCAAGATTACTCCTAATCCATTTCTCTTCCTATCTACTCCATGGTAGAACAGTTTAAATCCACCTCCAATGCTCCTAGCCTTGCTTCTTTTTCATCTGGTTTCTTGAACACACAGTATATCTACTTTCCTTCTCTCCATCATATCAGCCAACTCTCTCCCTTTACCAGTCATAGTCCCTACATTTAACGTCCCTGCTTTCACCTCCACACTTCTACCTTACCTCTTCTCTCTCTCCCTCCTAACACGCCTTCTCCCTCTACTCCTCCTCGATCTTCGACCAACAGTAGTCCAATTTCCACGGGCACCCTGTCGGTTAACAGCACCGGTGGCAGTCGTTGTTCACCCGGACCTCGACTGATCTGGTGTGAAAGTCTTAGTCGTCATGATCCACATGTTTGATTTGGCAAAGGTTTTGTGTCGGATGCCCTATCTAACACAACCCTCCCCATTTACCCGGGCTTACGTTCAGCACTAGGAGTACAGTGGCTTGTGTGCCCCCTGTGGCTGGGTTGAAATAATAGCGATTAGTGAACCCACAAATTGGATTCTTCTTTTTAAAGAGCGACTTTTTCTCTTGTATAGCCGGTGAACAAACTAGCGCATCTGCTCCTTATCGCTACCATTTGAGCTGGGGTGAAACTGCAGCATCCACTTGGCCTGGCATATGCAAAAAAGAAGCATATATACAAGCAAGTGCGCAATGGGCTTGTCACGGAAAGGGAGCATAAATCCAGCCATAAGTTGACTATTATAGGACTCATCAGATTACGGCCACTACCATATGTCACTATACTACTCGTAGTCCAAGCCATAACTGTATCCAACCTTTTCCATAACAATCAAAGACAAGCAAACTGCCTTACAGCCAGTGGATGTTGTAGAGATAAGCCGTTAAAAAATAATGAGCAATAAATGTGTTGTGTGAAGTATCACATCATCTCTGCTTTGTTTAGCATCTTCACTTTCACTCTTAGTTAGCCGCTATTATGACTAGACTGGAACAAATCACAGGTGTTTGCATGAATCTGATGCGTCACTGTGATAATTAATATAACTGACAATCTGCACCTCAACATAATAAATTTAGTTTTACACAGGAGTGGAAAGTAATGAGTGTGAGCCAATTTGACTGCTTAGCCCTGTTTGTTTCCTTAAAAAAAGCAGAAATAGCTCACAGGGAAATGATTTACTTGTTTGTGGCATTGTGCAGTCATAATTCAAGCTCCTTAGATCAAACAAAACACAAATAAAGCAACGTGCCCTGAATGTTTTCCCTCAGACTCGACCAAGAAGCTGAAGGATGTGCTGCAGGAGTTCCATGGAGATGGTGTGTTGGCTAAATACAATCCAGAGGAGGTATGTTCAGTTTATACTGCATTATATAACAGTTCATAGTGTGATGGCTCAACACTTCCCTTATCACCCAAAGAAAATACATTTCCATATTGGCAAAAAGTGTATAAATGTGTTTATATGATTTTTTTTAATTGACTTGCTTTTCTTTTTATATATATATATATATATATATATATATATATATATATATATATATATATATATATATATATATATATATATATATATACTGTATATATATATATATATATATATATATATATATATATATATATATATATATATATATGTAAAACAAAACTCATGGATAAGCGATTTTATTAAAGGATTTTAAACTGAAAAACAAGAGTGTGAAATTTTAGATAAACAATTTCAGTAGCACTATAACTTTTTTTTCTAGAAATATTTTCACATTGGTCTTAACTATAAGGGTTCAATCCTGGACCAGCAGGATCAGATCTGGGTGAGTCAGATGACATACAGTGGATATAAAAAGTCTACACACCCCTGTTCAAATGCCAGGTTTTTGAGATGTAAAAAAAATGAGACCAAGATAAATCATTTTGAAAGTTTTTTCACCATTAATATGACCTGTAACCAGTACAACCCAATTGAAAAACAAACTGAAATCTTTAGAGAGGAAAAATAAAAATAAAGAAAATGCAATATCCTGGTTGCATAAATATGCACACCCTTAAACTAATACTTTGTCGCAGCACCTTTGGCTTTTATTACAGCACTCAATCTTTTTGGGTAGGAGTCTATCAGCGTGGCACATCTTGATGTGGCAATATTTGCCTGCTCTTCTTTGGCAAAACGTTCCAAATCTGTCAGATTGTGAAGGCATCTCCTGTGCACAGCCCTCTTCAGATCACTCCACGGATGTTTGATCGGATTCAGGTCTGTGCTGTGTCTAGGCCATTCCAAAACCTTAATCTTCTTCTGGTGAATCCATTCTTTTGTTGATTTAAATGTGTGCTTTGGGTCATTGTCGTGCTGAAAGATGAAGTTCTTCTTCATCTTCAGCTTTCTAGCAGAAGCCTGAAGGTTTTGTGGCAACGCTGACTTTTATTTGGAACTGTTCATAATTCCATCCACCTTGACTAAGGCCCCAGCTCCAGTTGAAGAAAAACAGCCCCAAAGCATGATGCTGCCACCACCATGCTTCACTGTAGGTATGGTGTTCTTTTGCTGATGAGCACTGTTGTGTTTGTGCCGAATATACCTTTTGGAATTATGGCCAAAAAGTTCAACCTTGGTTTCATCAGACCACAACACATTTTCCCACGTGTCTGGGAGATTTCAAATGGCTTGCATGTTTTTCTTCAGAAGATAAGGCTTCCATCTTGCCACCCTACCCCATAGCCCAGACATATGAAGAAGATGGGAGATTGTTGTCACATGTACTAAACAGCCAGTACTTGTCAGAAACTCCTGCAGCTCCTTCAATGTTGCTGTCGGCCTCTTGGCACCCTCCCTGACCAGTTTTCTTCTCGTCTTTTCATCAATTTTGGAAGATCAGCCAGTTCTTGGTAATGTCACTGTTGTGCCATATTTTCTCCACTTGATGATGACTGTCTTCACTGTGTTCCATGATATATTTAATGCCTTGGAAGTTCTTTTGTACCTTTCTCCTGACTGATACCTTTAAACAATGAGATCCCACTGATGTTTTGGAAGCTCTCTGCGGACCATGGCTTGTGCTGTAAGACGTAACTTCAAAAATGTCAGGAAAAGCCAACAGCTGAACTTTATTTGGGGTTAATCAGAAGCACTTTAAATGGTGGCAGGTTGTGACTTGATTAATTCTGAACACAGCCACATCCCCAGCTATAAGAGGGTGTGGATATTTATGCAATCAGGTTATTGTAAGTTTTTATTTTTATTTTTCCCCTTAAAAGATTTCAGTTTGTTTTTCGATTACTGTACAGGTTATAGGTCACATTAATGGTGGAAAAAGTTTTGAAATGATTTATCTTGGTCTCATTTTTCTACATCACAAAAACCTGGCATTTGAACAGTAGTGTGTAGACTTTTTATATTCACTGTAACTATAGCTTGAAACTTATAAAAATAAATGGAGTAGAGATCTAGAGAGAAAGATGCAACAGAAAATCTCAATGAGCCAGTCGGGGCCCTATTTTTATTACTTCTGTTTGTTTGCTTTCACTTTGCAACTCGTTTCAAACATTAAATACACATTTTTAGGTGTTGTGTGTGTGTGTGTGTGTGTGGGGGGGGGGGTTAACAGTGTTAGGTTAAGAGTTAGGGTTTAGGAAGAATGAAGGTCTACTTCAAAAACATTGCACCTGCAACCCTCTGCCATATCACTTTATGCAATGATTTTCACAACCAATAGAGGTCACTTTTTCAAAACGTAGCTATACCTGCTGGGAATACTGCCTCCTTGTTGTTTTCTGTTGGAAGACAGTCTCCGCTAGTTCTTTCAGTCTTCTCTGGAAAAAACGACAGTGGTTCACTGCTCATTGGTTAAAAATGTTGCCTCACACCACGAGCGTTGTGGATTTTAACCCAGATTGGACTCTCTTTGCATAAAAACAATGAACCTGGTTACATGGTCACAATAATCTGATAACGGAATAAACAGATAATGGTAATAATTAGATTTGATATTTACATGCATTGAATAAATTGATTATTGGGCAGTTAATGTGATTTCTCTTAACCTGATAATGAATGCCCTTTATTTGACTAATCGTAACATGATTACTTGAATAATCGGTAACTCCAGAAATCCAATTATTATTTGTTTTCATGTAAACATGGTCACAAACGCCAAATGATAATTTCTGACTCTTAAGCTGGATTTATGTACCCACACTGATGCGACACAGGTGCGACGGTGTCGATGCAGCAGCGATGTGCATTCCTATTGCGCCGCCCGATGTGCACCTCTCTAGAGAAGGAGAGGTGCACGTCGGTGACACAGGCCATAAGAGCTGTGATTGGTCCGCTTTGTCTCCTCATTCACATTTTCTGGTTCTTGTCACTGCTCCGCTCTGCTGAGCAGTGTTGCCAACTTGACAACTTTCTCACTAAATCGGACGACTTTTCAAATCCTTTTGGCGATTTTTTTTTTTTTTTTTTTTGTCAAAAGCGACTAGTGACTAATCTAGCAACTTTTTCTGGTGTTTTGGAGACTCTGACATGAAAGCACGATTGCTCTGCAGTTACTGTCCTCAACAAGCAAGCTGGTGCTACCATGAGCCTCTCCCCATCCCAAAGCACTCACACAGTGTTGCCAACTTAGCAACTTTGTTGCTATATTTAGTGAGAATTTAGACCCCTCTAGCAACGTTTTTTTCCCCAAAAAAGTGACTAGTGACAAATCTAGCAACTTTTTCTGGTGTAATTGGAGACTTTTGGCGACTCTGACGTGAAAGTACATATCGTTCTTACTCTTCTCAATGAGCAGCGAGTGCTGCCATGGGCCCCTCCCCTGTCACAAAGCACTCACAGGTGGCCCTGTCCTCAATCAGCAGTCTCTCTCAGCTGCAGTCAGAGCAGGAGGTGTTCAGCCATCTGCATCCAGACTGCAAATCAGTGGCACATGCGCAGAGCCACCACTGGCTGATCATGAATGTTGTAAAATTTTCTTTAAAAAAAACCCTAAGTAACTGCTAGAATACCTCTTTTTGGTCACTTTTGAAGGAGGGCTGGAATTGTAGCAATAAAAAAAAAAGGAGAATCGACAAAAGTTCATTTGTAGTTCTAGACATATTTAGGATGTTTTTAGTCACTTTTTGTCTTTCTCACAATATTATTCCTTTCTAAAGCATTCATTACAATTACATACACAGGGCCAACTATGCAAATTAAGTGATGATGTCATTTAGCGACTTCTAGGACAGCCAATAGTTACTTTCCTTATTGAGGAGTTGGCAACACTGCTGTTTAGGCACAACTTCCAAAGCTAGTCAGTTAAACAACGGTCCAAATTCAAAAGAATATTGATGAAGTAAGCACATACAGAACATTTTGTGGCTCATTATAACCCCACTAATTACACAGATTGCCAAATAACGGCAGTGGTGGTGGTCACACGCACCATTTTCTCCAACTTCTCTTTTTTCTCTGTGCAATGACTGTATGAAAAGTTGCTTTTTCTTAACATTTATTAGCTTCAACTCCATCACAATCTGCTCTTGTCCATCGCTGTTTTATTAAAAAAAAAACACATGACGAACACAAATCACTCTACACATCGGCTAAAACCCATTTTGGCAATGGAACAACGCATTTCACCCAACACACAAGAAAAAACTACTGATCACTGGGTCTGCGACGGACGTTGGTAATGGCGTTGATGTGATGCAGGTGCATAAATCCCGCTTTACACGTGTGAGAGTGATGACTACTCTTACTTGGAACTCTACTTTTACTTGAATATTATTTTTGGACATTACTCACGTCTGTCAAGCAAGCAGGATATTGAAAAATACACTTTTAGACGCTAACATGTCAACTTTGTTTTTTCCTTCCTTCCTTCCATCCATCCATGCTACTGGTTGTAGAAGCAGGAAATCCTCAACCAGGTAACAACTCTCTTACTCCATAATTCATCATGTGTATTTTTCTTGTATTGCACCCTGCTGAGTAACTGAAACATCTCAAGTAGAACTGAAGCATTACAGCAAATACACAGAAAAAAACAACATTATAGATATTAATAGATTACTTGCAACCACGTGCAGGGAAATATTACACAGTTTGTTTGCTGCAGTAGCCATGTTCACAAGCAACAACAATCACCCATGCAATCAATAGAACTGAAATGCGCAATCTCTGACTGTACTATGAGATTGTTGTCTATTGTCTCGACTCTGTGGGCATGAACTCTATATTTGTCGGAAACAGTCAGCGATTTTCCTCAGAACACATTCATGGAATTGTTCTCTGTATATCTGTTACTGACAGCCGACCTGCTCTAATTCTGTCTCGCCTTAGGAGATTGACTTCGAAGGCTTCAAGGTCTTTATGCAAACATTCCTGGAGAGCGAACTCGACGAAGAGTTCTGCCAACACCTCTTCATGTCATTTAGCAACAAGGGACCCAAACCCAGTTCCTCATCTTCTGACAGGCCCAGAGTCTCTGGTAAGTGTAGACAGAGAGCAGCATTTTCCCCTTTTAGTTCATAAGCGTAACGTTGCAGTGTTTGTTGCATAAGTGCAGCCCATCTGTCACTTATTCCCTCGCCTCGCAACATTTTTGTGAAGATTGTTTATGTTGATTTACTGTCCCTGCGTCATTATTTCAGTTTGGTTCCAGTGGAATCCGATTTACTGATTTATGCATCTAGTTCTGTGATACATGATTTAAAAAGCAGCTCCGTGACTGCCAATTGTCTTGGCAATAGATTTGTTTGTTTACAACGTTATACTGTATTAATGCCTCATTCCCGTGTGGTAATGACTAACTGATACTGAAATGGTACTTACATAATGTCAAAACAGAAGCAATTTCAGCCAGATTTTTTTTATTCTGCTGCCACTTGGCTGCACATCTTTTTTAACAGCCCACTGTCACAGACGACTAACAGGAAGGAAGATGTGGTTATTATGGCATGATATGAGGGTGTGTTTTTCTCCGTCTGCACTGGCTTTTTTGCAGTATCAATGCTGCTCTCGCTGAATAGCACCCTGGCATCACTACATGTAAGCCAAGAGAAGTAAAGCTTTTTGAATGGATCTTTTTCCGGAAAAAAATAGTAAACTGTGCTTTATGGTAAGGTTGATAAAAACAATCTGCTGTACGCTGCACTAGTAAGGAGGCATGAAACGCTAAAGGCCTGTCTAAACACAAGTTTTAAGTAGGGATACACCAATATGGTATCAGGTGCTTTCTCCCGGTCCATTCCCTCTGAAGGCAAACACTCTTTCACACCATTGTACAAAGAAATCAAGGCAACTGTGCTCACAAAACAAGTTATATTTAATAAAGTGGAATGACACTGGGAATAAGTATTGAATACATCAAGAAAAAGAGGTGCAAAAAGGCATAGAAAGCCAAGAAACCAGCTGAAATCCATCAGAATTTAGGAAGCCATCCCATCCCTCATCAGTGCAAATTAATTTCAGCTGGTTAAGTCCTGACTGATAGCCTTTTAAAAGGTCTGTGAATATCAGATTGTCACACCACAAAGAACTCATGATGGGTAGAAGCAAAGAGCTCTCTCTAGACCTTGGCAAACTTAAGGTGCCTTCACACCAAATACAAACGGGTGGCGCAAATCCATAAAAAGTCAATGGAAAGAGGTGAGCACACACGAAATTGCACATTCGCACGTTCACACCCGAGGGATAGCTCTAGCTTTGAGATTCTGCTGTCATCAGAGTAAAAGTCTCAACACTGGAGAGTAAACTAGTTTGAAAATGAGACTGAAAGTACACAGAAGAGAGACAGAAGGACTGGGAGCTCTTCAGCTGAATCAAGATGCCAGAGTTATTTACCCACTGATTCCTACCACGGACATGCTAACAAGGCTAGCAAGCTAGCAACGGAAACACCCATCATCTTGTAAAGTTTTGGAGACAGGGACAACTTTTTCAGGCGAACCCCCTGTCGGATAATGTAAACCTAAGCATGATGTTATTTTGTGGATTTCCACAGTAGGTTGAACACTGCTGCAGAAGTTGTAAAGGCAACTTCGCCTGTCTGCATCTCACTCAGACAGTGAATTCATGTCTATTTGTGTGTTTACATTGAGTTATAATGTAATTGTGCTGCGCAAAAAAGGAGCTCCTCGCAAGATTTTCTGACAGAGGAGTCAAAATAATTATCAGAAGAAGTATCCAAGAGCCAAAGACCAGTCGTGGAAAGCTCCAAAAAGACCTGGAGTTAGCAGGTACTGTTGTTTCAAAGAAAACAATAAGTAATGCACTCAATCGATAAGGGCTCTATGCCCGCTCACCTCGCAAGACTCCATTGCTGAAGAAAAAGCATGTTGAAGCTCGTTTAAAGTTTGCTATACAACATTTGGGAAAATACTGGGAGAATATAGTCTGGTCAGATGAGACCAAAATTGAAGTTTTTGGATGAACACCTAGCATGTTTGGAGGAGAAATTGCACTGCGCATCCCATCATGGTGTGGCGGTGTTTTTCAGCACATGGTACAGAGCAGACTTCATATTATTGAAGGAAAGATGAACGGACAAATGTACAGAGACATGAAGAGACAGAACCTGTTGCCATTTGCCAAGAAGCTGAAGATGAAACGAGGGTGGACATTTCAGGAAGACAATGATCCCAAACACACAGCCAAGGAAACGCTCAACTGGCTCCAGAGAAAGAAAATAAAGCTACAAGAATGGCCCAGTCAGTCATCTGACGTGAATCCAATTGAAAATCTATGGAATGAACTGAAGATCAGAGTTCATAGAAGACACCCATGGAACCTTCAAGATTTGACAGTTTGTGTAGAGGAATGGGCTAAAATCACTCCTGAGCAATGCCTGCACCTAGTTTCTCCATACAGGAGGCATCTGGAAGCTTTTATTACCAACAAAGGCTTTTTGACTAAATATTAAATGAATTTCACCAAGTGTGTTCAATACTTATTCCCTGTGTCATCTCACTTTTTTTTAATATAGCTTGTTTTGTGAACACAGTTGCCTTGATTTCTTTCTATGCATGGATTACTTGGGTTGTTGCTGATATCTGGTGAAAACTTCAGGTCAGTAGCTCCATCAGAAATACAGACGTGAACAAAATTGTTGGTACCCCTCTGTTAATGCATCTGGCACAGGGCATCTGCATCTGGCACAGGGTGTCTTGAATCTGTGCAGGGTACAATGAAATCTTAAGACTATCAAGGTATTCTAGAGAGAAATGTGCTGCCCAGTGTCAGACAGCTTGGTCTCAGTTGCAGGTCATGGGTCTTGCAACAGGATAATGACCCAAAACACACAGCTAAAAACACCCAAGAATGACTAAGAGCAAAACATTGAACTATTCTAAAGTGGCCTTCAATGAGCCCTGATCTAAATCCTATTGAACATCTGTGGAAGGAGCTGAAACATGCCGTCTGGAGAAGACACCCTTCAAACCTGAAGCAACTGGAGCAGTTTGCTCATGAGGAGTGAGCCAAAATACCTGCTGAGAGGTGCAGAAGTCTCATTGACAGTTACAGAAATCGTTTGATTGCAGTGATTGCCTCAGAAGGTTGTGCAACAAAATATTAAGTTAAGGGTACCATCATTTTTGTCCAGGCCTGTTTCATGAGTTTGTTTTTTAAAATAATTCTGTTGAACCACAATTCAAAAGCATTGTCTGATTTTCATTGGTTAATTTTCATAGAATTTTTATTTATTCCCATTTTTGTCAGATTCAAGTTATTTCTGTGACCATTGTGGGTTTTTCTTTCATTAACAGAGGGGTACCAACAATTTTGTCCATGTCTGTATGTTTAATGAGAAAAATGTTGACGTGTTCAATACTTATTTTCCCACCTGTATAGCAAGTAAAAAGATTTGGACCTATCACAAAGCCCTATGGAACTCTGTGACTGAGTTTTTAATTTGAAGAAGACCCATTATTGAGAACACACTAACATATCAGCTTAACATAGTATCAGCCGATACTCGCTTTTTCAAGTTTGTTGCTTTTTCTCATGAATTTATGACAATTTTTACCTCCGCCAGGCCGACAAGGCCAGGAGGAGGTTATGTTTTTGCCAGGGTTTGTGTGTTTGTCTGTCTGTCTGTTTGTCTGTTGGTTAGCAAGATAACTCAAAAAGTCTTGGACGGATTTGCATGAAACTTTCAGGCGTTGTTGGAAATGGTACAAGGAAGAACTGATTAAATTTTGGGGGTGATCCGGTTCACCGTCTGGATACAGGAATTTTTTTAAAGCATTTTTCCACACTGTGACATAGGGCCATTTTCAACATGTGCGCAGGCGCAATGGAGGGCGCTGGGCGTCGTGTCTGACCAACACAAACTCCGCCTTCTTCAACGTTTTAGCCACAAAAGCATGCGGAAAACACTGCTGGCCTCGGACCCCCAGCGTGCCTGTGCCAGCCATAGGCGCTGCGCACATTGCGCTGGTCGTCGTGTCTGACCAACACAAACTCCGCGTTCTTCAACGTTTTAGGCACAAAAGCACGCGGAAAACACTGCTGCCCTGGCCACGCCAGCGTGACTGCTTTTGCGCCACGCTGCAAAACCTGACACGGCCACCTGTCCGACGCCCCATTATTTGCCACAAATTCCCCGCCCAGCTATAGGCGCTGCGTAAAAATGACCTCTCTGCCGGGGAAAATTCTAAATTCTGTTTTGCCGCGGAGCGCAACCCCAATATAATATGAAACCCACGGCAACCTGTCTAACCAATCTGCATCCGTCAGTGGAGGAGATGGACACACCAACACTTCAGTTTATTACCTCCGCCAAGGAGGCAATGCTTTTACAACCGTAAAACGGGGCTATAAGGGACGGCGGGGTAATATGGGACACTTTTCTAAATGTAATTCTGCTTTTTTAATTTTGCTTCCGCCTAGATTTGATGAAGGATTCATGGATATTTGACAATAACAACACAACTCAGCGTCCTGCTCAAAATAAAAAAAGCAGAATTACATTTAAAACATTTCCCACAAAAGTGTCCCTTATTAACCCACCGTCCCTTATAGCCCCATTTTACACTACTGAACCACTAATCCTATCACTATCACATTGATTGTCATTCATTAATTGTCTGTTTATTGCACTGTCCATGTCAAATAAACAAATAATCATTGTGAATCCAATTGCTACTCATATCTTTTCATGCTCAGGGAATCTGAAAACGTACACACAAACACTGTATGGGGGGAACTGTGCCGCTTGGTGGAGGTTTGCGCTCTCCGAGTGCTTTTCTAGTTTTATACTTGATTCATAGAATTTTTTCAGATTTTTCTTGTAACTACATAATGTTTTTCTCATAAATTTGTTTTTTTAATTACCTCCGCCAGGCCGAAGGCCAGGAGGTTATGTTTTTGCCAGCGTTTGTCTGTTTGTCTGTCTGTTTGTTTGTTTGTTTGTCTGTTGGTTAGCAAGATAACTCAAAAAGTTTTGGACGGATTTCCATGAAACTTTCAGGCGTTGTTGGAAATGGTACAAGGAAGAACTGATTAAATTTTGGGGATGATCCGGATCACCATCTGGATACAGGAATTTTTTAAAGGATTCTTTAACATTGTGAGATACGGCCATTTTCAACATGTGTGCAGGGGCAATAGAGGGCGCTGGTGTCTGACGAACACAAACTCCGCGTTCTTCAAAGTTTTAGGCACAAAAGCACGTGGAAAAAAGTGGTGGGCAGGGCCCGCCAGCGTGCCTGTGTTTGCGCTGCGCTGCAAAAACTGAGACGGGCAGCTGTCCGGAGCGGGATTATTTGGCAGAAATTCCCCGGGCAGCCATAGGGGCTGCGCAAAAACCAGCTCTCTGCCGGGGAAGCTTCCAAATCCTCTTTTTTTCCGCGGAGCGCAAACCCAATAAAACCCACGGCAACCTGTCTACCCAATTTGCATCCGTCAGTGAAGCCCTCAGTGCTGCTTTCAGTGATCTATGAAAACGCTCGCAGCCTGGGACTTTGCACATGAAGGAGATGGACACAACACCAACACTTCAGTTTATTACCTCCGCCAAGGAGGTAATGCTTTTACTACTGAACCACTAATCCTATCATTGTGAATCCAATTGCTAGTCATATGTTTTCATGGTCAAGGAATCTGAAAACGTACACACAAACACTGTATGGGGGGGAACTGTGGCGCTTGGCAGAGGTCTGCGCTCTCCGAGTGCTTTTCTAGTTCCTAAATTTGTCTTTTTTATAATTTATTATTATTATTATTATTATTTTATATTTATTCCCCATATATGTTATCAACGTTTATGCAAATTTGAAAAGCCAGAATAGAAAAAAATGACTCTAGTTCTCATTTTTAAAAACATGAATAAAACGATCTTTAATGAAACAAAATTCACTAAAATGACTAAAGATGGAGCCAATTCTGTTTATTACAGTGTAAACAAACACCTTTCTATCCAGTTTCAAAATCAGCGAAATCTAAAATAATTCAGAATACCGCCAGATGTGCGTGAGTAAAAGTACTGTACATGTACTTGAGTCAATGTAGCAAGTGACTTTTCGCCTCTGGCCTTCTGCTGTTATATTTGTGAACATCATAGTTTGGAGGAGCCAGGTAGACCCTGCCCACCATTGGTCAGTTTCTGTGTTTGTGACTGATGTCAGACATCCCAACATCGTAAGCTCAGCGGCGGATGTTTTGACCTTTTACTGCATCTGTCTGTAGGACTGAAGCTGATCAAAAGCAACTCCACCCCTCTGAAGTCGCCCTCGCCGCCCAGGCCTCTGGACACGGTGCAGCTTAAGGACATCGTTTGTTACCTCTCATTGCTGGAGGGCGGGCGTCCTGAGGACAAGCTGGAGTGTGAGTATCATCTCCCATCACATGGTGAGAGCACTGGCGGTACGATAATGCACAGTGAATAAGTCTGTGTAGTAAAGATACGAACTACACAAGCCACACAACTGAGCCACCAGGAAAGAGGAGGGCTGTCACATGCTGTTAAATCTGAGTGGGTCAAAGCTGAATCAGGTCAGACTGAACTTCACTGGAAAGGACAGAGGCTAAGAGAGGATAAAGAGATGACTTATTCGGTTAACGGTGTGCCTTTTTCTGAATATGTATGTACAGTGTGTATAATTGACCAGCCTGCTGAAACCTTGTTTTATTACATTTCTGTGTATTTGTTGGGGCAGGGGGAGAATTGATGCAGCATGATACTGCAATACTTTGCTGTAACTACACTGTATCAGTGCAGACACTCTAGTGTCTAAGTATTTTATTAAAAATTAAATGTTGTAAAAACAAAGTCAGCTTTTTGGTATCAGGGTAATTTAAAAACAACTGACTTTTTCAGTCCGCCAGATGGCAGTAATAAGAAGAAGCCAACTTTATTGTCATTCAATCTATACGGTAGAACAAAAATACGTTTCTCCTATCTACAATGTTAATCACATCTAGAATCAGAGGGCAAGGCACCGCCACAGTCAACTTTTCCTTCCCCATTCTATTATGCTGAGCACCAAGCTAGAAGGTGGGAAGTACCATTTTTATAGGGTTTTTGGTAAGACCTGGCTGCGACTTGAACCCACGACCTCCTGGCTGTGGGGTGGATGCTCTACCACTATACCACCACTCTGGCCATGTGGTAGAGCTCACCACAGCTCACTGTCTGGTTAGGTCAGCACAAAAAAAGAAGTGACTTGTGACATCTAGTTGGGAGTTGGACAAGACAAAGACGGGAGAAGGGAACTGCAAGACTGTATATGACATCACAATGCTTAGCAGGTTGTCCAGTAACCAGAGGGTTGGTGGTTCGAATCCCGTTCCCCCCAGCCACCCAGCCGTTGTGTCAGTGGGCAAACACTTTACCCACCTTACCTCCAAAGTCTATGACTCTGGTGTATGGTTGTGCATAAAAACTTGGTGGTGGTCGAGAGGCCATTGGCGTGGATTGGCAGCCACGTCTCTGTCGGTCTGCCCCAGGGCAGCAGTGGCTTACCGCTGTCAAGTACTATATAAATCTGGTGAAGTGCTATATAAATCAGGTGGTGTTAGAAAAACAAATTTAAAAGGAAAATCTTGCTAATTAGTTTATAAAAAGTTGCAGGTGCATAAAAAAGCTGCAAATTTAGCTGAAACTGCAAGAAAGAAATCATAAAATGCTACAAAAATTATAAGACAAAAGTAGCAAACCCATTAGAAAACAACTGTGAATGTAAAAAAAATAAAGAAAAACCCCACTGTTGCAGATGGCAGAAGACTGTGAGAAACTGATCCATGTTTCAAAGACAGAAGTATAAAATAAAATAATTTGTTTGCTTCAGTCAGTTTCTGTTGGCAGTTTGTTAACAGCTCAACTAATTGCATCTCTAATCATTTATTCTCAGGGATTTATTGCTCAATTGGACAGCAGCCTTTTTTATGTGCTGCTATAATTCACATCCATCTGTTCAGTTATTAAATATAGTTACACTCATTAAGCGCAGAGACTGCTGAATAATTCAGCTGATGGTGCCCGTTTGTCAACACTTCATAGAATTAGTTGTGGCTGATAACCTGTTAAGGTCGTTTTTGGTCTTTTCCTCTATACGCACTCTATGAATTTTCTGCAGTAAATGACGCCATCTATAGGTTGGTTGGCATAACTGTTTAGATTTTAGAGATTTTCTCAGGATACTCTGAAATTATTATTTTTTTTTTTACAATCCAACATAAATGTCTAAACTTTAAAAGCAATTTGTTGAAAGATGAAGATGCATCTTAAAGCAGAGAGCCAATATGCTTTGAAATTATTCAGGTTAAAGTAGTTCTCACACCTCTAGCCAACACAGTTGCAGTTTTTATTTGTACATACCCCACAAAACACTTTCTAATTGAAATTAATTTAAATCTTAAAAATCTGTTCAGTTTTCAAAATTATTCAGCAGCAGCAGTCTTATTCTTTTCATAACTCTTAGTGTGTTTCTGCATTGTGAACATCAGCGAATACTGATATTAAAAGTACTATAAAATAGGCAATATAATAAATTATAAGCAGATACTACTGTATATGGAAATAATAATTTCTTATTGAAGAAATAATTATTATCGAGTTGCTACCAGTTTTGTTTTCAAAAACAGTGTTTTTTTGTGACATCTATGCAAATTATGTTCATTTTTTTGGACCAATTAAGACGTGAGACCAGAAAATTTCCCTCAGAAACCTAAATGTTCCAGGGATCCCCGCTTTAAAAAACAGTAACTTCCTTTATTTTACTCACACACGTTTGGCTGCTCCCTGTTTGGGGTTGCCACAGTGGATCATGGGTCCACATATTTGATTTGGCAAGGATTTTATGCCAAATTTAACCCTCCCAATTCACCTGGGCTTGGGGCGGGCACAAGGACTACTCTTGTTTTGTGTTTTCCCATGTGACTAGGTGTTTTCCCCATTCTATTTATGCTGAGCATCAGGCAAAAAAACCATGCAACAAAGCAATACAACTATACAACAAAACCATACAATTACTTCCCCGTTATGACACTTAGCTTACCTTATTTTACGATAGTTTTGTACTCTGACTGGAACCTATCGTGGATTTTCTTTATATTAATAAATGCTCCGTATTGATCTGGTGTTTAAATAAAGATGCAGAGTCAGAGGTGCTGCCTTTTCTGGGTATTTACAATGGTGTGAAAAAGCGTTTGCTCCCTTCCTGTTTTCTCATTTTTTTGTATGTTTGTCACACTTAAATGTTTCAGATCATCAAAGACATTTAAATATTAGACAAAGATAACACAAATAAACACAAAATGCTTTTTTTAAATGAAGCTGTTTATTACTAAGGGGAAAAAAAGTCCAAACCTACATGGCCCTGTGTGAAAAAGTGATTGCCCCCCTCGCCCCCGTTAAAACATAAATTAACTGTGGTTTATCACATCTTTGGAAAGCTGAGTTCAATTTCTCTAGCCACACCCAGGGCTGATTACTGCCACATCTGTTCTCAATCAAGAAATCACTTAAATAGGACCTGCCTGACAAAGTGAAGTAGACCAAAAGATCCTCAAAAGCTAGACATCATGCTGCGATCCAAAGAAATTCAGGAACAAATGAGAAAGTAATTGAGATCTATTAGTGTGGAAAATGCTATAAAGCCATTTCTAAAGCTTTGGAACTCCAGCAAACCACAGTGAGAGCCATTATTCACAAATGGCAAAAACATGGAACAGTGGTGAACCTTCCCAGGAGTTGCCGGCCGACCAAAATTATCCCAAGAGCGCAGTGACGACTCATCCAAGAGGTCACAAAAGATCCCACAACATCATCCAAAGAACTGCAGGCCTCACTTGCCTCAGTTAAGGTCAGTGTTCATGACTCCACCATAAGAAACAGACTGGGCAAAAATGGCCCGCATGGTAGAGTTCCAAGATGAAAACCACTACTGAGCAAAAAGAACATAAAGGCTTGTCTCAGTTTTGCCAGAAAACATCTTGATGATCCCCAAGACTTTTGGGAAAATACTCTGTGGACTAACGAGAGAACAACTGAACTTTTTGGAAGGCGTGTATCCCATTACATCCTTCTTAAAAGTAACACAGAAAAGGAACATCATACCAACAGTAAAATATGGTGGTGGTAGTGTGATGGTCTGGGGCTGTTTTGCTGCTTCAGGACCTGGAAGACTTCCATCCATCCATCCATCTTCTACCGCTTAATCCTTTCGGGTCGCGGGGGGGCTGGAGCCTATCCCAGCATCTTTGGGCGAGAGGCAGGGTACACCCTGGACAGATCGCCAGTCCATCGCAGGGCCAACACAGAGAGACAGACAACCATTCACTCTCGCATCCATACCTAAGGACAATTTAGAATCCCCAGTTTTGATGCCAATTAACCTAACTTGCATGTTTTTGGCCTGTGGGAGGAAACCGGAGTGCCCGGAGTAAACCCACGGAAGACCTGGAAGACTTGCTGTGGTAAATGGAAGCATGTACTGCTGTCTACCAAAAAAAATCCAGAAGGAGAATGTCCGGCCATCTGTTCAGGACCTGAATAGCTGAAGCGCTCTTGGGTTCTGCAGCAGGACAATGATCCAAAACACACTAGCAAGTCCACCTCTGAATGGCTTAAGAAAACCAAAATGAAGACTTTGGAGTGGCCTAGTCAAAGTCCTGACCTGAATCTGATTGAGATGCTGTGGCATGACCTTAAAAAGGTGGTTCATGCTCGAAAACCCTCCAATGTGGCTGAATTACAACAATTCTGCAAAGATGAATGGGCCAGAATTCCTCCACAGCGCTGTAAAAGACTCATTGCCAGTTATTGCAAACGCTTGATTGTAGTTGTTGCTGCTAAGGGTGGCCCAACCAGTTATTAGGTTTAGGGGGCGATCACTTTTTCCCACAGGGCCATGTAGGTTTGGATTTTTTTTCCCTTAATAATAAACCCCTTCATTTAAAAACTGCATTTTGTGTTTACTTGTGTTATCTTTGTCTAAAGCTGGGTTCAGACTATAACGTTTGGACCGACTTTTACTGACGTTTTGAAAAATCAGACAAATCAGTCCAAACATTGATGAAATTACGTTTGTGAGCACACAGCAACTTTTATGAACTTTTACAAACTTTTTTGAACTTTTGCTAGCATTTGCCAGCGTAGCATTCAGCGCTGTCACACTTTTGCCAACTTAGGCTAGTGTATGTGTAGCAGTTGCCAACTTAGGTTAACTTAAGCAAACGAATACTCAGCGCAGGTCAGCTGACATCAGTGTCAGGTGACACTGATATAAAGATCAGCATTTGTGGAGGCTTCCTGCCATCCTGGACCTGCTTTTTTGGATTGATTCACACTACAACGTTTGGACCAACTTTTACTGACGTTTTGGCAAACGTCTGACTATGCTGGCAAAAGTTGATAAAAGCTAATGATGGTTGATGTTTGTTGGCGAAAGTTGTATTTGTTCAGAATTTTCAGCATGCTGAAAATTTGCCAATGTTTGGAAATAAACGTTGGTGAAAGTTGTGTTCAGTTTGTAAAAGTTCCTCTAAGTTATGGAGAGATCGCCTAAGTCAGTTAAGTTAAGCTCCTTTGGCAAATGTTGACTGAAATGCTGGTGAAAAAAGATGTTTTTAGATCAAAACTCAGTTCAGACATGCAGGAACAAAAGTGACAAAATGTGTTTGGTGGACACTTAGGCTGCATGTACTCTCCCAAAAAATGTGACAGCCCAAAAGAAAAAAAATCTCATTGAGAAATTTACTGTTCTTAATTTTCTACTCCGTGCGTAATCAGTCTCCAGGATTGGTTGGTTCACTTCCAGTGTGGGAATCAAACAGCGCTGACGTGGTTTCAAAAAGTAAATGAAATTTAACAGGATTTTATTTATTTTAATGGAGTGAGGTGTAACAGTCAAAATACAATCACCTGTCATTTTATTTATGTGATGATTCACTAAATAGTTTTTTTATTCCATCCACATTTTAATTGTGGACTTAGTGTTGGAATCTATAGCATGATTTTATTATTTTTTTAGATGAATGAATGAATGAACAGGGGAAAAGGACATGCAGAAGTAACTACATAGGAATATAAAATGAAAATAAATACTGAGACGTATGCCCAAGGGAGATGTGTTCACTCCAGAAGCAGGTCCAGAATGGCAGGAAGCCTCCACAAATGCTGAGCGCTATATGAGCGTCATCTAACGCTGATGTCAGCTGACCTGCGCTGAGTATTTCTCTGATTTTTCAAAACGTCTGTAAAAGTCGGTCCAAACGCTGTAGAGTGAACCCAGCTTTAACTTAGGCTGACTTAAGCCTGTTTTCCACTAGCCCAGCACACCTCGGTACGGCTTGATTCACTTCAGTACGGCTCGGAATGCTTCTGTCTCCATTAGCACGGTGTTGTGCTTGTGCTGTGATGGTTTGTGTTAGGAGGTTTTAGAAGCGGGGCGGCGGCAGATTCTCAGCGAGGCGGGGCCACACTCCCGTGACGTTACACACCCGACTGAGTCCTTATTTACACGAGACAAAAAAGGATCCAAGGATTATTGCCTTGCTCGCTCTGTGGTTTTATCTCACAATTAATTTTATCTCATAATTAAGCTGCAACAACACAAGTCACTTTTGTTTTGAATTAACTGCCAAATGACCTAATGCCTAATGACCTAATGCCAAATGAGCTGAAACTTGTTTTTATTCGTATTAAATAATGAGACGGTGGCACACTGGCCAACACCAAATTGTATTATTTTTTACATCCTAGGGCATTTTGGATGTACTGAATTAAAAAAATTCATGTTTTTCACCTTCAGGTCAACGTTTGGAACAACAGTATTATTATTTTCCGTTTAGATGATGCTACACTCCTTCTAAAGTATTGTAAATCTCTGAATTTGGAATGCCGATAGAACATTCAATTTACATATACTTGTACCTACTTTGACTTGGTGCTAAGTTTTTATGATATTTCAATAAAAAGAACAGAAAGCTTACAAAAAGATTTGTTTTTTGGTCTAGTTAAAAATTACATTACCTTTACAATGGTTGACCCCTGACAGGAAGATCAGCATCATTTTAATCAGACTAGGCAATGGAATTTCTATGTAATTATACTGTTTTATAATTCAGTGTTATAACAGACAAACCACACTTTCCAAAACAATTCCATTTTATTATATACAAAATATTAAAAGAAAAAAAAACTTTGCAACACAACATGAAGGTTAATCGACATTTTATACACGCCGACCACTGAGTGTCTACACCAGCTTCCCAAACTGGGTCAGCAAGACTCGGATGAATGAAGCCGTCTCTGCCAGCTGTGGGTCAGGAAGGCTCGGTTGAATTAATCCGGACGGGCTGTCGCGGCGGACGCGTGGGATGATTCTACAAGGAAAATGCACACAATAAAATACAGCACGAAAGTGCAATATATACAGAAAAGACAATAGTTTTTAACAAGAATACATAAGCTTATTTCAGCGTATTGTTCACATGAATAATTAAAATAAAAGCTTTAGTCCGCAGTGTGCTGCAATAAAGCAGCGATCCATCCACAAATGAACAGCTTTTTTATTGCATAAATAAACTGAGCGTCTTACCGAATATATTTGCGAAAAAACGCACAATAAAAAAAAATTAAAACTCACCGTTAAAGGACTCCGATGTCGAGACCTCCCGGTATATTTTTTCATTCCGGGCGGCTCCGTCTAACTCGCGCTGAATACGTTCGTCTGACAATGCAGTGAGCAGACACTGCACCTCCTTATTGGTCCATGGAACACCCTTATTACGCGAAGCCATTTTTGATAGAGAATAAATGAAAATAGCACAGCAATACACTGAAAAGAAACCGCCAACAGTGGTTGCGTGCTGAGTAAAGGCGGTCGTGAAGATTCTTTTTTTTTTTTTTTCAAAAACTTTATTGAGAAGGTCGTGAAGATTTGGTAGATGAGGAGGAGGAGAGGGGCGGTTATAACCTGACCAATCAGCGCCGGTTACGACCTGACCAATCAGCGGCGACCAGTCTGTTAACGTCACAACACGGCACAGCTCAGCACTGCTGTACCCTGTCCTGGAGCAGGGCTGAGAATCGCGGCTGTTAAACCGTGTTGGGGCTTGTGGAAAAGCGTACAAAGCGTGCTGAGCCGTCCCATGTCGCGCTAAAGCGTGCTAGTGGAAAAGGCCCTTTAGATAAACGCTGCATAACTTAGCCCAGTGCTCAGGAACTCTTACAAACTGAGCACATATTTCACCAACGTGTCCAAATGTTGGTAAATTTTCAACATGCTGAAAATTTTCAAAGTACACAACTTTTGCCAGCATTTGCCAACAAGCACCAGCAATCATTAACTTTTGCCAGCAGAGCCAG
Organism: Pholidichthys leucotaenia; assembly: GCA_020510985.1. Classification (NCBI taxonomy): domain Eukaryota; kingdom Metazoa; phylum Chordata; class Actinopteri; order Cichliformes; family Pholidichthyidae; genus Pholidichthys; species Pholidichthys leucotaenia. The sequence continues at coordinate 66,859,447 of CM035849.1, read as the reverse complement.
ACATTTGCCAAAATGTCAGTAAAAGTTGGTCCAAACGTTGTCGTGTGAATCCACCTTAATATTTAAATTTGTTTGATGATCTGAAACATTTAAGTGTAACAAACATACAAAAAAATGAGAAATCAGGAAGGGGGCAAACACTTTTCACACCACTGTATTCTTGATCAAGAGGAAAATTTCATGCAGCTGTTCAGCAGAAATGTTTGCAGTCAAAATGGTGTAGGCAGATTTTATACCTTGAAATAATCAAAGATAATCTCTTATGAGAATGTTCTGTGGGAGCCTAGCTGTCTCCCAGAACCAGAGGCCAGATCCTCAGTATGATATGCTGTGTCTAGAAACATAATAACAAGAACACAGTGTAATATTAATTGATAAAATAAGGAAATCTTTCACGAACCAAAGGCAGGCTGTTAGCAGTTTCTCTCCCAGTGAAAGTTTATTTCATTCATTCTTTCAGATGATTTTACGCCAGTTAGCTGAGGCTGTGATTGCTCCTGGAGATGGGGTGAACTGGTTCTCATGAGCATTTCAAAAGGCATGCACTGAAACAAAGCCGTTCTGAGGAAGGCTGCCTGCAAAAAATGGCTCAAAATGGTGCCTCAGTAATTGAACACTGAGGCATTTTGACCAAAGCATGTCAGAGTCATTTCATTAGGACCTGTGGGAACCGTGTCCACATTGTGGGAAAAGTGCAGGATGCGTCTCCTTAAAAACTGCACTGTGTGAGTTCACCCTAAAACAGTGTTTTCACACTTGTTTTGATGGTACATAACCCTCTGACCAGGTGAATGTCACTTCCACCAAAGCTTGTGGGTGTGAGTGGGCCTGCATCGCCTGAAACAACACTCTCCAGATTTTATGGCCCCAGTCTCACTAGCCAGTCATGAGGTATGATAACACTCATCGTCCATTTTTGCCTTTTGGGGCCCTCTTTGGGTCACCGCAGCCACTTTCCTTTGACACCCTCAACCTCCAGCCAACACCCAGCCCCAGACACTAGCATCACTTCCTCCTTACTTTAACCCCAGAGGTCACGCCCCCTCAGGAAACGGGCAATTAGCTCCTCATTAACCACCAGACAAAAACCGCCAGCTTTTTATGATGGTATCAGTCGCAGCAGAGCCATTCTGTGGGTTGGAGGTTGTGGCAGCGGTGGTTCGCAGCATTTTTCCTATCTTTAGCCACATGGATGGAAATAATCTGCAGTCAGTTCAGTTCTTATTTCTTCTTCTTTTTTTTCTTTTAATGTTTTGAAGCGATACTAAGGGAGCTGTCTGTATCCATGGTGACATGTTTGAGTGGTTATTGGGAGCACTTAAAGTTGCAGCTTTGAGTTGCTGACAGCTGCAGAGGTGGTGGTTTTGTTTTTGGTGCTTTTGTGTGTTTTCAGTGGCATTCAGATTAATTAGCATTTCCCCAAATTCAAGGTAAAAATCGACTTTAAAATGATTACAGAGGAGATTTAATTTGTCTGTTGTTGGGTTTTTTTGTCTCCACAGTTATGTTCCGCCTGTATGACACAGATGGAAACGGGTCACTGGACAGCTCGGTAAATATCTCTCCTATTAGAAAATGTCATAAAAGAATCGAAAAGCTAAAGCCAACTATCAGCTCAAGACTGACCATGTTTACATGCACATGAATAAACCGGTTATGACTGGATTTCTGGTGTTCTGGAGTGGCCATGTAAACAGAATAATCCATTAAAGGCCATGCGGCCAGGTTCATTAACTCAAGTGGTTTACCCTCCAATAATCCATTTATTCACTGCGTATAGAGGGTATGCACATGATGTCACGGAACGGAACTCACAGCAGTTACAAAACACTGAGTGGCAAAAATGAGTGGCAGCATTAAGGTGCCTTCACACCAGCAGGTGGTGTGAATGCATACAAAGTCAATGGAAAGAGGCAAGCACATCCGAAATTGCGCATTTGCATGTTCACGTCCAAGGGATGGCGCTAGCTTTGAGATTCTGCCGTCATCAGAGTAAAAGTATCAATATTGGAGAGTAAACTAGTTTGAAAATGAGACTGACACTCACTTGCAGACAGAAGGACCAGGAGCTCTTCAGCTGAATCAGGATGTTGGAGCTTTTTACCCACGGACTCCTGCCATGGACGTGCTACCAAGGCTAGCAGGCTAACAATGTAAATACCCATCATCTTGTGAAGTTTTGGAGGCAGGAACAACTTTTTAAGGTGAGCCCCCGTGGATAATGTAAACCTAAGCATGACGTTATTTTGTGGATTTCCACAGCAGGTTGAACACTGCTGCAGAAGTTATAAAGACAACTTCGCCTGTCTGCATCTCACTCAGACGGTGAATTCATGTCTGTTCACATGTTTACACTGAGTTATAATGTAATCGTGCCACGCAGAAAATTCGCCCATTTGCGTTTGGTGTGAAAGCACTTTTAGGGTGTATGCAGTAAAACACAAAAAATACACATAGTATTCAATCACAGCAGTACACAGAGTGCCTGCTTACATTTTGGAGAGCTAATCTTATTGTTCCATCTTGTATTAATTGACAAACAATAGATAAATCAGTGATTAAAGGCTCAGATCCAGTTCTTCACTTATGTGTGTTCTTACCAACACATCATTACAGTCAAGTAAACAGTATGGTACTAACATCTGAAGTAAAAAAGGTACTCTCTGCACTGCTTTGACTAAATATTTTGTGTGATTTTTATGTTTTTCTGCATACAAACTAAAGCTGCCATATGTGTGTGCCACTCAGTGCTGGGTAACTATGGTAACTTCCCTGTAACTGCCAAGAGTTCTGGTTCCAATGCGTCCCCTCTACAAACACAACAAAACTGATTATCGGTTTATTCCCAGTTATCAGTTTATTGTGACCATGTAACTGGAGTCCATCCATCCATCTTCTTCCGCTTAATCCTTTTCGGGTCGCAGGGGGGGCTGGAGCCTATCCCAGCATCTTTGGGTGAGAGGCAGGGTACACCCTGGACAGATCGCCAGTCCATCGCAGGGCCAACACAGAGAGACAGACAACCATTCACTCTCTCATTCATACCTAAGGACAATTTAGAATCCCCAGTTTGATGCCAATTAACCTAACTTGCATGTTTTTGGCATGTGGGAGGAAACCGGAGAAATCCCAGAGTAAACCCACGCAGACATGGGGAGAACATGCAAACTCCACACAGATCACTGTTGGTCGGGGGCTGGGATTGAACCCAGGATCCCCCGGCCAAGGGTGAGTTGCTGTGCTGCCGCAGTGCTAACCACTCGTAACCAGTCATTGTTGCTAAATAATTGGTGTCAATAACGTGTTTTTTTGGTGCTTGCCAGGCTGACACTGTAAATAAGAATCTTTTGGTAATGTATTGCCTGTAAAAATAAAGGTTAAATAGATAAATAAAATAAGCAATTAAGAAAATATTAAGGGTATTTCTAGCAGGTGACATGGTTTTTGACCCAAGAAGCAGACACGACTCAGGATTAACACAATTAACCTTTTATTTACAATTATGTGAGTGTGTGGATGCGTGTATGAGTATCTGTGGTGAGTGTAGTGTGTGGAAAAGTCAGCTTGGGGTGAGCAGAGCACCGTTCGACCTGACAACCCTAAGGACAGAGCAGAGGGACAATTAGAGACAGTCCAGGCAGAGGAAGCACCCGTAAACACAATCCTTACTGTTAGCAGTGTAGGAGTAGCACTCAGGCTAGCTCAACGGCCCAGGCCAGGAGGACAGTGTCAGTCGCCCCGTAGGTAGGCAGGTGAACAGAGCAGGGAGGTCTGCCGCCAGGTGGAGGAGAGTCCGCCGCCAAGGTTACACCGCCTGTGCACAGGGGAAGTAGAAGGGTGAGAGGAAAGGTTTGCAGGCTTACTTGGCTGCTGGGAAGTGAGACATCCGAAGGCTAGCAGTAGCACTGGAGAGAAGACGAGGCTGGAACCTCAGCGTAGAGTTGGTGAGTACTGATCCCTTGGAAAGGAAGCAGACGACTCCGCGCTGATCTCTGGGTCTCACAGAATAAATAGGCAGAGCCAGATAGCAGACAGGTGTGTGCGCAGGTGTGCCTAATTGGCAGCCATGACAGCAGGTGGTTACGAATTAAGCCATCATACAGGCGACTGTCTGTTCTTCAAACTAAAATAAATAAAAGAAGAAAATATTTCAAAACATCTTGTCATTATGTTCTTGTCGTTATAAGTAGCACCCTAAAATCAAAAGACTAAGCTAGTTACACTGGTATAGCTAGCAGCCATACTCCGCCTTTATTCTTTCTGCTCTTTCACTTCAGTTGCTGTTAATATACTGTACATCATGTATGTCTGTACTTTACTGTTTATTTCCTTTCATTTTCTCTTTTTTTTTTTTACATATGCTTTTCAGATAGATTAGGTTAACGCTGTTTTAGATGTGCACTGGTTCAGTTTGTGGCAGCAGAACATAAAGCGATATGTAACACAGTGTACGAGTTAGAGATAAAATCAAAAAAGATGGAACCCGGCATTGAGCAATATTTTGTATAAACAAACAAAAAAAGCTCATCAAGTTTTTCTAATCAGCTGTACTTGGATGGGTGTTTAACATCAATGCTCACCAGAGGCGAGTAAACTAGCCAGAGTAGTGTACTCAAGAAAAAATAGTGCTAACCTTGTTATGCATTGCAAGCAGGCATGGAGAGAGGACCCAAAGATGCAGGCAGTATGACTAGAATTATTAATCAATTAAACAAACTGAAGACTGACCAAAGTAGAAAATAAAATGCAGCACAAGGGCTGAAAACATCCAAACTAAGACACCAGGGACATTCTGTACGAGCCGGGAAAACATGAGGAATACACAGGGATGATCCACACACAGAAGGTAATGTTGCCACAAGCCGGGGAAGGCGAAACCAAACTTATAGAAAACTGATAATTAGACATGGAGAACAGCTGGGGTGCACAGGGGCAAAGAACCAAACTAATCAGGTTACAAAACACAAAGCATAAGCCGAGAATCACAACTAAGGACCAACACGAAGACACTACCAAAATAAAATGGAATCAAGTGGCACGAAACTAAATGAAATTAAAACAGAAAGTGCTGTCAAAATAAACACGCGCTCAAATAAACACGAGGATAATCGAAGGGATACCTATAAAACCAGAGTAAGGACAAGGGAGGCGAGCTAGACAGGGGTGACACAAGGGTGTGACATCATAAACCTTAGACAGAATGAATGTAATAATAACGAGTCTGGCAAAGTAAAAAACAGCTCAAGGAGTCCCACATTACAACCCCATGATATTAATTACTCAAGCATAAGTTAACGGTGTCTACTAAAAAGTTACTTTAGTAGTGAGTAATAACTTCATTCTGAATAATTTGTGAGATTTTCCTTTTATATTCAAGACTTTTCGCACATAAATTTAGAACATTTTCCTTTTTTTTTTTTTTTGCTGAAATGGGCAATGTATGTATTTGTTAATTTGTAATTAATTTTGATTGATTTAATACCTAATTATTTTTTACTAATACATTTTACTTTTTCCCTCAAAGAAATTCAGTTATTGACTTAAAAATTAGATTTACAAATTTGAGGTTTTTCTTCCTAAATTTGATTTTTTAAAATTTATTTCTATTTTACAAATTAACACTTTTTTTTATAGTTCGTGCATTTTTGTGGTAAAAATTTTTTTCCACATAAATTTTCAATTTTTTCTTGTTCTTTTGGAACTGAGCTTGAAATAAAATGATAAAATTATCAAAAACAAATATAGATGCAGACATTTCTGGTAAAACTAAACCAAATAATTACAGTGCTAACAAGCACATTTCTAACCAGCTTTTTTTAAATCAATAAAATAAAGTAGCTCAGAATGCAACCAGGTTTTCTTGAGTAAAAGTAGTTTCTTCATAAATGTGCTCAAGAGTAAAAATAATCCTGCAATAAAAACTACCCAGTAAAGTAGAATTTTGTGAAAAAGGTGCTGGGGTACATGTACTCGAGTAAATATAACTAGTTACTACCCACCTCTGTTGCTCACTCAAGCAGATTTGACTATAAAATTACTTTAAAAAAAACCCACTCCAAACTGAACAAAACTTCCAGTGATCATTCTAGTCATCTGTCTCAATTTCTCTCACTTGTTTTTGTTTGTGTGTCCGGTTAAATCGCCTTTACCTGTAGACAAAGTGGTGCTATATCTTCCAGGAAAGTGTGTCCGTTTGGCGAAACTTGACTGGCTCATGATAGAAGTAAATGAATGGATGACTGAAACAAAGGAGGATCGAAAGAGACAGGAAAACGGTGGGTCATGGGCTCGTTCATGAATGAGGCAGCGCTATTGTTTTTGTGCACGGAGGGCGTGGGAGGGAGTTTGAATTACAGGGTTAACAGGGACATGAAAAGGGTGGAGTGGGTTCTGTAATGTATCCAGTTATTAGTCATCTACCACCCATCATTTACTGGAAGATGGAGAGTGATAGAGAAGACTATATGGGGACAAAGGTAATAACATTTTTAAGGAGACATTATGTTTAGCCCAGTTATTTAAAAGAAAAAAAAAAACAGATTTTAGAGAAAATGTAATCTAAATGCATGGACTCTGGATGTGCCCTCATACACGCTTCCTGGTAACGAACGGTGTTAAGTGATGCATCACTGTGATTCACTCTTGATAATAACATCACCCACCTCTGCCCCCCAAAAAGCAACCACTGTAATTAAGCCTTCAGCCTCCGAGCTCTTCCCACGCTGCCTTTGTTTTTCCTCCCTGAAACTCTTCTGTGCGGAAGAGTGACATTTTCAGACCTGCTATTACTGGCCGTTTCTCAGGCTTATTCGTGCCAAAGACGTTGGGCGACGTCAGCAAGTGAGGTCTGTGATATGCAGAAAGGCGAACGCAGGATTTGTGGGCCTGTTTAATGGCTGTGTGTGGTCTCGCTGCAGGAGCTGGAGCACATCGTCTCCCAGATGATGCATGTCGCCGAGTACCTGGAATGGGACGTGACCGAGCTGAAGCCAGTAAGAAGGGACATTTGGTGGAGAAATATTCATACTTTTAAATGAAAAGTGGGCGGAATAGCCCTGAAAAAGTAAAAGCAGCATTATGGGTAGCACATTATGATACGCTGGACGTATGAGGAAAGCACAGGGGAGGTAAAGGGGAAAAAATGGGGTAGATAAAGGGAAAATATGAGATAAGTTTGGGTTAAATGTGAGGCTGTGGTCTGTATTATTCCTCATCTTTATTAGCTATAATTACCCAACAAGTACATACTATGTATAGGAAAACACAGGCTAAATACAAGGAAAGTATGAAGACAAACATGCTGTAATATTACTTTATTTAATCAGACATACAATGTATGTTTTTTTAGGGGAATGAATGAATGAACAGGGAGCATGTGTGCCAGTGTGTTCCAATGTGATGCATGGCGTGGGGGGGTGGTGGATTTCATTTCCATCACGGACTTATTAAGGATTAATGTGTTTATTTTTAGGGGAATAAATGAATGAACAAGGAATGTGCAGCGTTTTACTTTTCACAACTCCCCAGAGAGACAGGGGATGCGTCCACATCTGCGTCGGCCATGGTCCCAGGGTTTCCAGCCCAGCAAGCTCCCCGGCAGTCACCTGTCAGCCCCCAGCAGAGGCTGCTGAGAGTGGGTTCACTTCATGGCGGGGGCCAGAGGCGGCAGATCGCCTCCTTCCCTCCTACCCAGGACGGATAGGGGGAGACCCTTGGTCAGCGAAAGCAACAGGAGAGGGAGCACTCCATCTCCCCACAGCCGGGAGCGACTTCCACGCCATCATTAATGAAAGTTTATCAAAGTTTGCACAGGTATCATCTTCTTTTCTTCATGTCTGTGTTGCATCTGTGCGCACATTAAACAATTCCGCTGATTTTTCAGCCCATTCTTACCCGGTTGTTCGTTCTAACATAACAAACTAGGCATCAACTGTGATTGATGTCTTCCTTATTACCAAGCAGCATTACTATCACGTGCATTTTGGCACACATGCACGGGCTTTAGTCAGCGCAAAACCCATCTTAAACCATCATGATCACAATTCACTTTAGATAATGCGCCTCTTTGCATTAAAAGGATGGGAAGGAGCACTTTGTATTGGATTATCCAAAACACACCTCTGAATGATCTGACTGGCGTCTTTGCGTCAGGCGCTGGTGGAAAGTTTGTTTTTACACAGTTGTGCTAAGGAAATGAAGTTGGAAACACCCATAAACGTGTTCTGCATTAGACAACTGATCAAGTAACCCTGTCATTGTAATACGGCCCCATGACTGTCCCAGCGCTGCTGTTTCCTGAGCTCTGGAGCTGTGCGATAAGGGGATAAGGGCCTGCACTTATACAGCGCTTTTCTAGTCTCAAAGACCACTCAAAGCGCTTCACTGGTACTAACCCTCTATTCTAAGGGCCTATAGGAGACAGATATCTAGGGACAATTTAGAACAACCAATTAACCTAACATGCATGTCTTTGGATTGTGGGAGGAAACCAGAGCCCCCGGAGTAAACCCACGCAGCACAGGGAGAACATGCAAACTCCACACAGAAAGGTTCCTACCCTTGCCAGCCTGGGGATTCGAACCTGGAACCTTCTAGCTGTTAGGCGTCAGTGCTAACCACTGCACCAAAACACCCCACTGAAATATCATTAAACAATACACTTCTGAGGAAAGACTTCCTTTTTCCTGATGAAAAGCAGATTCTGATGAAATGCACTATTCGCATTAGATTGTGCACTGCCACACCTCTTTGAAATGAGGCGCCTCCTCCGAGCGCATAGCGGGCACTCTGTCTACTGGTAATTTGATGGTGTGACGCACGGCATAAGAAACAGACAATGCGCTGACAGAAACTAACAAAAACACCGGCGCATAGCAGAAAGTCTGTCTGAAAAGGGCGCGGATGACCATCTAAATAGGGGCCTTAGTGTGCTGTGTGAGCTAGGGTTGGGGCAGGGATTAACGTGTTGCCACAGGGCCAGACGATCAACCAGCATGTCTACAAAAAGATCCTGCAGCATTTGCTTCATTCGGTATGTGAGAAGAGGCGGGAGTTGAGGCACAACAACTCATGGCTGCTTCACCATGACAACGCACCGGCTCACAGCACCCTGAGCATCTGGCAGTTCCTGGCTGAGAAAAACATTGCCGTGCTGGAGCAGCCTCCCTACTCACCTGATCTGGCTCCATGTGATTTTTTTTCCCTTTTCCCCAAGCTCAAAGGGGTCATCAAGGGGACATGTTTTCGGAACTTGGAAACCATCAAGAGAGCTGTGACGATGGAGCTGCGGAGAATCCAGGGAGAATCCTTCCAGGGGTGCATGGAGGTGTGGCGGAGAAGGATGGGAAAGTGCGTTAGACTCGACGGGGATTATTGTGAAAGGGAAAACTTGTAGTTTGTAGTTTACATTTGAAAAAAAAAAATTGTGACCCCAGTCCTGTTTCTTTTCTGATGCACCTCATAAGCATGGGGTAAATACAGGTGAAGTACAAGGTAAGTATGTGGGCCTGGACTGTATTATGCCTTCACTTTGATCAGACATAATTACCATGTAGTTATTGGGTTTCATAAGGCTGTGTAAATGGTTTTGTAAGGCTGTTATAGCTGGGAAGCGGGTTGTGAGGCTGGGCTCTCACAACCTCTTGAAATGCTTCCTATGGCGTGCGACTCAAATAGCCTCTGACAGCAAAGTCCAACTCCCGGCCTTCCCGCGGTGAAACTGTTATCACTGACAGGAGAAGGGGCGAAGGCGAGCCACTGGCACCTTAAAACCAGTTGCTCAGGGTAGATGGAGCTCTCAGCCTGGGAAGGCAGTCGATCTAGGGGAAGGAAAACCCTGAATCTAAACCTCCGCTGCCTTGTGGCTATACCTGATCGCAGGAAAGGCTTCGGGAGTAAACCCCGAGGACAAATCCAGAGTGGAACTCTGAGGCGAATAGTAGTCACTCTGCACTACTTTCCAGCAGCTCCTGCAGTGAATCTGGCTCCAAATTGTATTGGTTCATCCTTTCCTTTGGGCTCTGCCAGTGACGCTGAGAGGGGGACACTGCCCTATGGGCAGCCCAGTGTCTCCATATTCACTTGCCTAGGCCTGAAGCGCAAACTGAAGAGGCCACTCCAACGGTGGGATGAGGCAGTCTACCGGTTAAAAGCTCCGACCGATTGGCATATGAAGGAGGGCCTGGGGTCTCATTTGACGATGGGAGAAGTCATTGCAGCTTCATTGGGCAGCTACCGCCCGCCTCAAGCTGGACAGCCCCCAGCCAGTAAGGTGTTGCCCCGCCATGGCTTGACTGCTCTACTGGGTGCGTAGAGCTTAGGGAACCTTCCTGACAAGCAAGCGTCAAGCTGCACCAGGCAGTTCAAACGAAAAGCAATGAAGACTCCAGCTCTTTGATTCGCAAACTGGAACGTGTGCACAATGTGCCCTGGACTCTCTGATGATCTCCAACGAATGGATGACTCACATAAGACAGCCATCATCAACAAGGAACTTGCACGACTCAACATTGACGTCGCTTGTCTCCAAGAAACTCGCCTAGCCGACAGTGGTTCACTTAGAGAAACAGACTACACCTTCTATTGGCAGGGCCTGTCTCAGGACAAGCCCAGGCAGCACGCCGTAGGATTTGCCGTGAGGAACTCGCTGATCGCTTCCATAGAAACTCCCACAGGAGGTTCTGCAAGGATACTCGCTCACCGCATGAAGACAGCATCAGGATTTGTAAACATTATTTCTGTATATGCTCCAACCCTTTCATCCGCCCCAGAGGTCAAATATCGATTTTATATTTCTCGAGGAAGAAATATTTAAAATCCCAGCTTCCCAGCTCAGAAGGCATATACATGCTAGGTGACTTCAACACTCGTGTTGGAGCTGACTGGCAGGCCTGGCCATCCTGTCTCGGCCACTTTGGCATTGGCAGGATGAACGAGAACAGACAGAGGTTGTTGGAAGTCTGTTGTCATCACTGCCTGTGTATAACCAACACCTACTTCAAGTGTAAAGATCTGCAGAAAGTGTCCTGGAGACACCCCTGGTCCCGCCACTGGCACCAGCTAGACCTCGACATCACCAGAAGAGCCGACCTCCGCAGCATCCTTCACACGAGAATCTATCACAGTGCCAACTGTGATACCGACCACTCACTTGTTGCCAGCAAAGTCAGACTGATTCCCAAGAAAATCTACCGTGCAAAAACAAAGGGCCGACCACGCATTAACACCTGCACCACTTCTGAAATTGAAAGGGTCCAAACTTTTGGCGACATCCTTCAATGAAAACTCAAAGATTATTCAAACAGCAACAATCAAACAGATGCAGATGGGAAATGGTCCTACCTCCCCAACGCCATATACTGTATGACTCCACTGTGACCGCATACGGGAAAAAAGTACACAGAAATGCAGACTGGTTTGAGGCACACTGGAATGAAATGCAACCAGTCACAGAGGCCAAATGGAAAGCATTGCTAGCTTATAAGCAGAACCCTTGTCCTAGCACACGCGACGCCCTGAGAGCAGCAAGGAGGAAGGCCCAGCAGATCGCCCGCCGTTGTGCCATTGAGTACTGGCTGAACCTGTGTGCCAACATACAGGTAGCTGCCGACTGTGGCCATGACAAAGGAGTGTACGAGGGCATCAAAACAGCAACCGGTCCCACCAGCGTCAAAACAGCCCCTGTCAAATCCAAGTCAGGCAAAGTCATCACGGACCAGAGCAAACAACTTCAGCGTTGGGTTGAACACTATCTAAAGCTTTACTCGACCCAGAACATCGTGACAGACGCTGCCCTGGATGCCTTACCCAGCTTGCCAGTTATGGAGGCGCTAGACAAAATGCCCAGCCTGGAAGAGCTCAGCAAAGCCATCGACTGTCTTAGCAGTGGTAAAGCTCCAGGGAAAGACGGCATCCCCCTTGAAGTCTTAAAAAGTGGTAAAGTAGCACTCCTACAACCTCCTCACGAACTTCTCTGCCTCTGCTGGGAGCAAAGACATGTGCCTCAAGATATGCGTGATGCAAACATAGTCACATTGTACAAGAACAAAGGGGATCGCAGTGACTGTAACAACTATCGTGGAATTTCATTACTCAGCATTGTTGGCAAAGTCTTAGCCCGTGTCACTCTGTCCCGTCTGCAGAGTCTTGCTTTGCAAGTGTATCCTGAGTCACAAGAGCCGAAAGGTCCACAGTGGACATGATCTTCTCCCTCCGTCAGCTGCAGGAGAAGTGTCAAGAGCAGTAGCAGCCACTGTTCATCGCGTTTGTGGACCTGACAAAAGCCTTTGGCTTAGTTAGTCGAAGCAGACTCTTTCAGCTTCTGCAGAAAATAGGCTGTCCTCCAAAACGTCTGGGGATAATCACCTCATTTCACAAAGACATGCTTCAGATGCCTTCCCAGTCAGCAGTGGAGTGAAACAGGGCTGCATCCTGGCACAAACCTTGTTTGGAATCTTCTTCTCAATGCTCCTCCACTACACTTTTGATGATTGCCCTGAAGGTGTCTACATTCGCATGAGATCGGACGGAAAACTTTTCAACATCGCGCGACTGCGTGCAAGAACCAGTGTGACAGAGGTCTTAATCAGAGAGCTACTCTTTGCGGACAACGCAGTCCTTACATCACACAGCAAAGACGGCCTCCAGCGCATGATTGACTGGCTATCCCATGCATGCAAAGAGTTTGGGCTCATCATCAGTATAAAGAAAACCAACATCATGGCACAAGACGCTCATACTCCCCCTGTCGTCACCATCAACAATACTCAGCTTGCTGTGGTCGACAGCTTCATCTACTTGGGGTCCACACTTACTAACTCCCTCTCCTTAGATGCTGAAATTAATTCCAGAATAGCCAAAGCAGTTGCTGTGATGGCGAAGCTCAACAAACGAGTGTGGAACAATGATCTGTTGAGCGCGAGGATCAAACTCTGCATCTACCAAGCCTGTGTCCTGTCAACTCTCCTGTATGGCAACGAGTCCTGGACAGCCTATGCCAGACAGGAGAAACGGCTCAATGGATTCCATCTGCGCTGCCTCCGAAGCCTCCTATGCATCAAATGGCAATATAGAGTCACCAACATGGAGGTACTTGAGCGCGCTGGCCTACCCAGTATGCCTGCACTTCTCAGCCAAAGGCATCCTCGATGGCTTGGCCATGTGCACCGCATGGAGCCAAACCTCCTGTCCAGAGAAATCATGTACGGTGAACTGCTGGAAGGTGTTCGGCCGGTAGGATGACCCCTGTTGAGGTACAAAGACATCTGCAAACGTGATCTCTGATGCGCAGAAATAAACACCAACCACTTGGAGGTGGCCAAGGAATGTGACGTTTGGCAGCACTTTGTAAGAGAAGGAATGAGCAGGGCTGAAGCAAGTTGGAGGGAAAAACAGGAGAGGCGGCATACTGCAAGACACGAGCACGCAGGGGCGGAGCAATATCCATCAGCCTTCATCTGCACCAACTGCAACAAAGACTGCCACTCAAGGATTGGTCTACACAGCCACTCCATGCACTGCGCCAATCCTTGACAAGACGCGCTTCACCATCGCCTCTTCGAGACGAGGATGCCGGAATTGGGAAAATATAGGGTATGTACAAGGGAAGTATGGAGAAAAGTACTAGGTAAGTATGAGGAAATTATTTGGAAAGTATGAGAAAAGTACAGGATGACAGACTGCATTATTCCTTGAGTTTCAGCAGAGATACAGTAATTATCATGAAGTGTAGGGAAAGTATGGGGTAAACGGAAGAAAAGTACAGGGAAATAACAAGGAGGAAACTAGTTACCGTAAGTATGAAGAAATTACAATGTAAGTACGCAGTAAGTATGAGAAAGGTATGGATAAGTACAGGGTCACCTAGGGCTGTACTAATTCTTGACTTCAATCAGATATACAGTATGTACCATGTAAGTATTGCGAAAGTATGGGGCAAGTACAAGGAAAGTATAGGATAAATATGGGGAAAGAATGGGAAAGAAACCATCAAAGTACAAGAAAAGTATAGGGAAAAAATATGAAAAGTATGAGGAAAGTACAAGCTAAGTAGGGGGGGGGGAAAGGGAGTATTAATCCTCCACTTTGATTGGATAGAATCACTGTATGTTGTGAAGTTCTTACCCTGTACTCTCTCCATACTTACCCAGTACCTTTCTCACACTTATAGGTAACTACATCCGAATAAAGTCAAAAAATATTACAGCCCACTCCCCTAAACTTTTACCCTAACATTCCCCATACTTTCCCTGTACTTCTAGGGTTATTGCATCTGATTAAAATTAGTGAACAATACAGCCTTTGTTACAGCACTTTCCACATACGTTCACTGTACTTTACTCACACTTATCCCCTTCTTTCCATATACTTTTTTTCTATTCTTTGCCTGTACTTAACTGTTTTACTGTATTACATCTGATCAAAGTATTGGAATAATACAACCTGTGACTCTGTTGTGGTGTGGTATTTTATTATGAAGTGTGGTGTAGTGGCGGTCACTTCCTCTTCTGCCACTGTGCTACTCTATAAATACCAGCGGGCATCTCTATTTAGCCTCTTTGCCAGTGCCCCTGCCTGGTGGCTGTATTGTGTGTGATCTACCCCTTAATAAAGCTGAATTCATCTGTGCACCTGGCCTCGTCATTACAAAGGTAATTCCGACATAACATTTTGGCAACGAGAATAAACATGGAGGCATGTGTTTCACCGCTTTGGCCCTTCCTGGAACTCCTGGGCTAGCCACTTGTGCCCTGGCCAAGATGGCTTGCTACCTTTCAAAACTACATCATGGCGCTCGACCTGGGTAAGCTAGATAAACTGAGGGCATGTGCGCTTCTGGTGCATAATTTGGGGATTGAGGGCCAGCGTATCCTGCGTACATTCGGGGCTTCCAACTCGTATGAGGATGTGGTCGAGTTGCTAGCACGCCATTTCCACACCCTGAACGGTGTGACCGTCCGGGGGATTCGGTTCCGACAACGACACCAGTGAGTGGGTGAGCCTGTCCGCCAATTTATCGTTGACCTGCGGCAGCTGGCTAGCGAGTGTTGTTTTGGACCACTGGAGGGGGAAATGGTACGTGACCAGCTGGTGGAGCACACACCCAGCAATGCTTTACGAGCTAGGCTACTCACGGCGCCAAATGACCTAACGTTAGCCAGGACTGTCAAGCTAGCTCTCCAAGTGGAGACCACAGACAAGCTAGCTTCCGAGTACCAATGGGTTCACGTTCTGCAAGGTGATGCTGGATGGTGAGGAGGTGCCACTGCTGGTGGACACGGGAGCGGAGGGATCGTTATTGAATTGGGCCACGGTGAGGAAATTTTTCCCCCACTACAAAATAAGAGGTAACCTAGCACCACTCTACGGTTATGGAGGTGGCAGGCTGTGCACATTTGGAACACTGGAGTTAATGGCTCAGTACAAGTCGGCAGTGATGGCTGATTTCACGTTCCACGTGATGGCCCAAGGCAACAACATCATGGGCTGTGCACTGTTTTATGGTCTGGGGTTCACCATTAAAGACAACATTGGAGAAGAGTGGACTGGTTGTGGCCAGCGGAACCATCCAGTTCCGGTGGTGGAGGACGACGCTGTGTGGGACGAAGATTTACTGGGCACCACAGCGGTCAAGCAAGACCAGCCTCACTCAGGTTCCACGCAGGAGGGTCTCAGTGCCTGTGTTCAGGGTATGGTAGGAGAGCGTACCGAGCATGGCGGTGAGGCGCCTGTGTCTGCGAGTGACGCTGACGAGCTAGCCCCAGATTCCTCCGGAGCTTGGCTGCAGAGGGCTGGAGAATCTGGAGCCACAATGGCGACCACTGCAGCAGCTTTAAAAGAGGTCGGCCAGACCGACAGGCACGGAGGGACCGCGTGCCGAACAGCAACACTGCAGGCCGAGCAGAGCTCCTCTGAGAGTTGCGCCCCTGGTCCGGGCTTGAGGGGAGGGATGTCCACGGTGGATGTGAGCCAAACGACAGCCAGAGGGACACCAGGAGCAGCTGCGCATCGTGGCTAAGTGGGGCGCGGCCTACTTCCAGCTGTCAGATGGTTCGTGGAGGCACACCAACGAGCTGTGGCGTGCCAAGGAGGAGGCTTCGGATGGTGGGTCTGGACGAGAGAGGTGGCCGATGGCGAGGAGAAGAGCACCCTTGTCTATGAGGTCAGCTGCGACCCCGGGGGCATGCTGCCTCCAGGGGCGGGTCTGCTGAGGGGTTGTCCTAGGCCCCTGCAAACCCGGTTCTACTCCTTTTCTGCCAGAAGGACAGTAGAGTCAGTTTGAAAAAAAAGAGAGAGTTCTAATGTTCTGATGTTCATATGTTTGTATGTGTTAAAAAAAAAAAAAGAAAAGAGTAAACTGTTATTGTCCTGGGTGTGTTTTATTTTAGGAGCACGGCAATATTGCCAGTTATAGATGGACTTTGAGTTAGTTTACAGGTGGCAGAATAATCCACCTTGCTATGTGGGGTGGGACGGTAGTCCACCCGTCTCCCCTAGCTTTGGTTTGTTGTGTGAATGTGTTAGGCCATTTAGTGATTTCAGTTTTAGTTTTCTTAGTGTGTTATTCGGGTCCTAAATTGGGGAGGGTCTCAATTGTATGTGTGGTTTTGGACTTTCTATGGGGGGAGGATGTGATGTACACTGCACTTCATATTTTATTATGAAGTGCAGTGTAGTGGAGGTCACTTCCTCTTCCGCCACTGCACCGCCCTATAAATACCAGCGGGCATCTCTATTTGGCCTCTTTGCCGATGCCCTTGCCTAGTGGCTGTATTGTGTGTGTGATCAGCCCCTTAATAAAGTTGAGTTGAACTGTGTACCTAGCTTTGTTATTACAGAGGTAATTTCAGACACAACATCTGTACTTACCTCTACTTTCTCCATACTTACCCTGTACTTTTCACATACTTATGTTGTCCGTACACCTGAGGAAAGGTGAGAAATATTACAGCCTACTCCTCTGGACTTATCCTGTACTTACAAATTAATTACATCTCTGCAAAGTAGAGGAATAATACAGCCAGTGACCCATCCTTGCCCTGTACTTACCCCATACTTTTCCCTTACTTAACCACATACAGTATTTTACATTGCAAATGTTGTCTCTTTTCCTTTGACCTTTTACCTTTTTAGATCCTCCAGGAAATGATGCAGGAGATTGACTATGATCACGATGGCACCGTGTCGCTGGAGGAGTGGATCCAGGGAGGCCTGACCACCATCCCACTGCTCGTCCTGCTGGGCCTGGAGACGGTGAGGTTAAAGAGAAACACTGAGTGGTCGGAATGAGAAAAAAACAACAACATCAGAACAAAAACATTTAAAAAAAAGTCACGAGTAGGAAGAAATTCCGTGAAACCACCTGTTGATGACTATGGTTGGAAGAAAAACACATGCGGGATTTTGGCCCGCCATGACGCAAAGTTTCCATCCTTGATCTAGATTAACAAGAAAAAATTGAACCACTATGTAGGATTAAGCAACATTATACAAGAGGGAGTTTGCTATCAATGAGTATAGTGACTGCAGTGATTCTCATCGGGCTGAAGACACAACTGCTACTACATTCATGATATTGTCATTCCACTTTGCCAGGCAAAATAGTTCCTTCTAAATGTACCCAGTTAACTGTTGCTCAGCCCCTGAATGAACCACACATGTAAATAAACAAATTAAATATTGTCCAGTGAAAAAGCCGGTGTTTGTGGTCACCGTAACATGGCGCAGGTGGCTAGTTAGCATGCTAGGGATTTCGCTTCAGCACGCTTTGCTCGCTTTTTCTTGGCATTTTCAGATGAAATAGAGTCAATCACCACAAAGGCATTGTGGTTGGTAATCAAGACAATAAATCAAACTATAACTTCTCTATTTTTTTAAACAGTCGTGAAATATCTTGTTTACAAGGGTAGGACCGCCGGTCACAGAGATGATTTCTTTTCAGACAGCGCCTCACTGTGGAAATTAAGATATCCAACACAGTATTATAATTCTCATCTATAAGAAGCCACTGATAGAGTTGACAGATGTGACAATAAAGAATGTTTAATAATTAGTGGTTACTGGAACACCTTTGAAGCGGAGTGATACATGTTCAGTGAAATGTAGGAATGTGATTATCATGGAATATAGTGAATCCTGGAATCCCCGTAGTCCAGTCAAATCACTTGGTCGAAACTAACTGTTGTATAATAAAAATTTAATCAGAATCCGTATGATCATTGCAAATTCATGAGAAAAAAGTTAGAAATTTACTCTTTCGTGTAAATTTAGCAGCTTTTTCTTAATAAATTTGTGGATTTTTTTTCCACATAATGGACCCATAAATTTATATTTTTTTCCTCATAAATTTGTGGGCTTTCTCATGTCAATTTGTGACCTTTTCACGTAAATTTTGCCACCTCGTCACGTAGAATGTGACACTTTTTTCCTCTCACAAATTTGTGACTTCTTCTTCTTCATATAAAATGTTCTAATTTTTTCCAATAAATTTGGGACTTCATTCATGTAGATTTGTGAGTTTTTCACCTACTTCACAGGAATGTAATAGCACAGACGGCAAGTGCCACTCCGAAAGGGTGGCGTGTGTATACATAAGCAGATAAAAAATATTCTGTGATAACTGCCCAAACCATCTTTCATGAGTTTTTTTTTTTACAATATTGATATCGTGCAACAGTGACATGTAAACATGCGTTTCCTAACTCTGTAGATGTGCCCCAGTTGCCACGATCTAAAGTCCCAGTTCAGAGAAGGAGCAGCAGTTCATTGTTTGTCCACTGGGTGGCAGCATTGGTCAAGCTTTAGCAGCAGAAGGCCCTACTGTATAATGACATTTTTATGAATGAATATTACTAGAAAAGGAGATTGCTGACCTCACTGAATTTGGACTAAAATTAATATTTCATTCTGTCTTCAGCTGATCTAATTAGGCAATTTATTATTATGATTATCTGATGAGTTTTTCAGCACTGTGAAAAAAAAAAAATCCAAGTAAATAAGGAGAGATTGATTGTACCGTATCTGTTTGTTTGTGTCGCCGTAGAACGTGAAAGATGACGGCCAACACGTGTGGAGACTGAAACACTTCAACAAACCCGCCTACTGTAACCTGTGTCTCAACATGCTCATTGGACTGGGGAAGCAGGGACTCTGCTGCTCATGTGAGCCGCTCACCTACTACTGGCCACTGAACAGACGCGCCGCCTTCTTTAGAGCGATACAGAGGGATGATGTGTGTCAGAGCTGCCTTTCTCCTGCAGCACAGAGGTGGAGGCAATCAGGGCCGCTTCCAGCGTTGTGGCGACCCTGTGCTAGATTGTGTTATATGGATGAAAGCCAGGATGAGAGAAAGGGAAGCCACACTGCAGCAGACTGAATGTTTTTTAGTTTCTGCAGCCCTGTTGGTCTTAATTCATTCCCCATCAGCTCTACACCTGACCTCCAACCTATATTTGCAGCTTCGTAACAGCACTGTACTATAGAAAACCCTAAAATCCCTTCTGTTTTTTTTAACCCCCCCTTCCTCTTCTCTCTCCTCTTCCCAGTCTGCAAGTACACCGTCCATGAGCGCTGTGTGGCACGGGCCCCGCTCTCATGCATCAAAACCTATGTCAAGTCCAAGAAAAACACCGAGGTACATCCAATTGGAGAGTTTACCAGTCGGCACGCTTGGCTCGGCAACGCTCGGCGGAGCTTGGGACAAGGGCTGCTCTGCCTCTAATGGAATTGAAACAACTCAATATGCTGCTAAGCATTTCTAATTACCAGGATTAAACCCAGTTTGGAGACGGGGACACGCACACACACACACACACACACACACACACACACACACACACACACACACACACACGGCTGCACTTGTTCTCGGTTCCTGCTTGTTTTCTTCCCCTCTTTCTTTCTTTAATTGTCGTGTCACTTGTGCCATTGTATATGTCTTGTTTTTCTGCACCCTATTTCTTTTCTCACTTCTTCCCCTTCCCCATATGCCCCCCGCCCCCACCCCACCCCGGTCGCCCCTCCTCTCTCTGTGCAGGTAATGCATCATTTCTGGGTGGAAGGGAACTGTCCCACCAAGTGTGACAAGTGTCACAAAACCGTTAAGTGTTACCAGGGCCTGACTGGGCTCCACTGTGTGTGGTGTCAAATCACGGTAAGCCGCCACCCGAGGAGAGGCAGCCACCTCCTCATTATATTCCCACTGCTTCTTGTTTAGGGTTTTGTTTTTGCACCTCTGCTCCCTCGCAAGTCCTCCATTTCAATTTACACTCGGAAAACACTTGTTTGCAGTTTGCAAAGTTAATAGAAAATAAAGCGGGGAGCAGCGACACATGCAATGCAAACGAATGGGGAGCATGTATCAGAGAGTGTGCAGTTGAACGTTTACTTTTGTTGGCACGAGTGGGTTGTTAATACTGGTTGCCACCTCCACCAGCTCCATAACAAGTGTGCCTCGCACGTGAAACCCGAGTGTGACTGTGGACCCCTGAAGGATCACATCCTGCCCCCCAACTCCATCTGCCCCGTCGTACTGGTAAGTCTTCACTCCTTTGACTGGCCAGCAGGTACCATGGTTGGGTGAGGCCAACCTCGTTTGGCACCCGGGGATCCAATCATCAGACCCCCGGCCCCCCACTGAGTTCTGAAATGGCAACATATTTTTTTTTAGAAGTTTATTTCCAAAATGGCACAAGTCTGTTCCAGTGGAGAGATGCTGACAGGATACACTTTAGAAGTTCTGTGGTAAAAGAATTACATAAAGAAACACGGTTAAAACAATGATTGGATTGTTAAAAATAAAGCTAGGGCCCCTTTACACAGATGGAGATCGTTGGGTGACCAGTGAGAGATCAGAAATTGGCCTGATCTCTCAAGGATCTCCTAAAGCCTCGAAAAAGCTGTTTCTGTGTAAATGTTTGTGAACTGATTCAACAACTTTCATGGTGGTTTATACAGATCTTTGAAAGATCCTTAGAGATCATTGAGTTCAACGAGGATCATTAAGAGTTTCTTGCATGACCGAAGAAGTATATATACACCACTCACAAAAAGTTAGGGATAGTCGGCTTTTGGGTGAAATTTCAGGATGCACTATAACCTTTACAGGTGAACTTAATTTGACCTTCTCTAACCTTTTGAATGTCCAGCTGTTCAGTGTTTCAGTCCTTTTTGCATATCTTGCTGTTCTCTAATAAGATGCTTAACAGCAAAATTCACAACAGGTGTTTGATCCATGAATCGACTAAGAAATTTTCTGGTTCAATTAGAATTGGTATTTAAACAGTCCTCTTCATCATGCTGTTCACATTTTGACATCATGAGACCAAGAACACACCTCACAATTGATCAACAGTACCTCACCATTGTGAGGCTTCAAACAGGATGTTTTCAGAGGGAAGTGGCCACTGAGCTTAGAGTGTCACAGAGTGTCATCAGCAGGTTGCAACAGAGGTACAGAGAGACTGGAAGAGTCACAGAAAAGCATAGAAGTGGACGTCCTTTGGCCACATCCCACACTGATGACAGCTTCATTGTGAACAGTGCCCTGTAGAACTGGATGATGAATGCTACTCAACTCCAGGCACATTTAAGGGGGGTGAGAGGCACCCAAGTGTCACGTCAGACTATTCGAAACTGTTTACTTCAGTGTGGTCTGCGTGCTAGATGACCTGCAAGGGTACCTGACCACACCACCAGGCACAGGAATTGTCTTGCAAGGGCCAGGGAGCATTTATGCTGGACAAGGGACCAGTGGGCCTCAGTGATGTTCTCTGATGAAAGTCGATTCATGTTGAGCAGAAATGATGGCCGCCAACGATGTTGGAGATGTCAAGGAGAGCACTATGCATCAGCCACTGTTGTCGCCAGATGAGCCTTTGGTGGTGGTGGTGGTGGTGTTACAGTCTGGGCAGGTGTATCTAGTCAGTACAGAACTGACCTATACCTTGTGAATGGTACAGTGACAAGCTGATACTACCTGAATAACACTAGTAATCCAGTCATTGTGCCCCTGCATGAACAGCACAGGCCTAATTTCATCTTCATGGACAACAATGCTCCAGCTCATCGAGGTCGCATCATTAGCGAACAGCTGCTGGAGGATGGGGTGCATCAAATGGAGTGGCCTGCACTTTCTCCAGACCTGAATCCCATAGAAAACCTACGCGATCAACTGAGTTACCGTGTAAAGGCTCGCAACCCTGCACCCCACAGCCTCAATGACCTGAGGGCTGCCACTCAAGAAAAGTGGAACGCCATGCCTCAGCAGACAATAAGTCAACTTGTGAACAACATGAGACGTCGTTGCCAAACTGTAAAGGTGCATTCACACCAAATGCAAACGGGCAAATTTTTCACGCGGCACGATTACATTATAACTCAATGTAAACATGCGAACAGACATGAATCCCCCTTCTGAGTGAGATGCAGACAGGCGAAGTTGCTTTAGAACTTCTGCAGCTGTGTTCAACCTGCTGTGGAAATTCCCAAAATAATGTCATGCTTATGTTTACATTATCCGACCGGGGTCTCACCTGAAAATGTTGTCTCAAGCCTCCAAAAGTTCACAAGATGAAAGGTGTTTACGTTGCTAGCTTGTCCATGACAGGAAACCATGGGTAAATAACAACAACATCCCGATTCAGCTGAAGGGCTTCCGGTCCTCCTGAGTCTCCAGGTGAGTGAGTCAAATTTTCAAACTAGTTTACTCTGCAATGGTGATACCTTTACTCTGATGATGGCAGAATCTCAAAGCTAGCAGCTAACTAGCTAGCCTGGGACACGAACGAGCGACTGTGCAAATTTGCGCGTACTCGTATCTTCCCATTGACTTTGTATGGATTTGCGTCGCCCGTTCGTGTTTGGTGTGAACGTACCTTAATTGTTCCTCAAGGGCATATGACAAGTTACTGAGACATTGACATTTTTCGTTGTGGTATACCCACCATAGTTATTGGCTTTTCTTTCTATAAATTGTTTGAGATGAGGAAATCACCATTACTTGCTAATAGTTAAATGCCCTACTTTCATATCATGTCACTGTAGCGTGAACTTTTTACATTTTCCATAAATTTCACCCGAGAGCCAAATATCCCAAACTTTTTGTGAGTAGTGTGTATATGTACATATATACAGTATATATATATATATATATATATATATATATATATATATATATATATAGTTTCGAGTACTCTTCTACCCACTTTACACAGGGGTGGAGATCACTGAGAGATCTCTGAAAGATGAAAAAATGCCCAGACCTTTTAATGATTTCTCAGCGATTGCCAAGATCTCTCAGTGGTCTTATAGTGATCTCCACAGTCCTCAAAGTTTTGGCTCAGTCCAAAAACAATCTCTCAACGATCACCAAACGGAAGTGATCTCTCACTGATCACTGAGAGATCATTGAAAGATTGATGAGTGATCATTGGGTGATCGATAAAGCTACAGTCACAAATTCCCTTATGAACGGCTGCTCTTAAGATGGCCGTAGAGGAATCCAGCATTCGTGGACCATTCGTAAGTTCCTGACCAAGTTGATGGTCTTGTGCAAGATTTCTATGAACGCCCCACAAAAACGCCTCATTGTAGGGCGGCGGTATGAATGCCATAGGAACAACATAAGAACTACACAAGATGTTGGCTGTAAGTATGCCTCAAGAACACCTTAAGTTGTTCTTGAGAGTCTCTTACAGTGGTCGTAGGAAATGCTGTATGAATTCCTGTCCGTACAGCGTGCGTAAGGCGGTAGTGAGGTGCTCATAAGGCAGAAGCACATCGTTCATGCGACATTTGTGCTGACAAAATGTACCGAAACCCATAAAATCTTCCTACCAACGACTTGAGAGTGCCGTGAGTTGCACAGAAATTTTCACAAGATGGCACTAAGTATGCTGTAGGACGATCCTAAGGCACCCTTACGAAGAACATAAGAACTCCCGGGCCATCGTGTGACAGAAAAGGCTCCTACTTTTTCAAGAATGCCTCAAGTTGCTCTTGCCAAATGAACAGCAGCCGTAAGAAATTGTGCCCCCCTCCATGAATGTCTGCGAACTCCAGAATTCGTAGGAACTGGCAGATTCTTACGAACCCATCGTTCGTAAGAATCTTTTTGACCATAGCTTAAGATCATTGAGTGCTCCAGGACTGCTCAACAATCTCATCAATCGCCCAATGATTTCAGCAATTTTTTTCAATGAAAGCCAAATTTTTCCACCACAAAGGAGGTGAGAGGGATCGCTGAACATTTGATGAAACACCAATAGAGTTTATTGAAAGATTTCTGAAAGATTTTGGGGTCACTTGGAGATCATTTGGAGATCAATTGAGAGATTGTTTCCCTTTGGTGATCATTGAGAGATTGTTTTGGACTGAGTCAAAACTTTGAGTGGACTGTGGTGACCGTGGAGATCACTGGAGGATCACTGAGAAATCTTAGCGATCGCCGAGGGATCGTTGAAAGATCGTTAAGCGATCTGACCATTTTTTCATCACAACCATTTCTCAACTGCCTCCACCCCTGTGTAAAGGTGGTATTAATTTGACAGTTTTTAAAGATGGAGAATGAAAAGTCCAGATGTTTAAAGATGGTTTAGAATTTCCCTCTGCCAAAGAAGCTGTATGATCAGTTTGGGCAGTTATTTTAAAGTTATAAAGTTTTATTCAGAGCAGTGCTCTCCAGACTTAGAAATGTAAGGTTGAATATTTTAAGCTACAATTATAAAAGAAAAAAAAATTAGTGGTGTCAGTCAATAACAATTTTTAATCACAATTAATCGCGTGACAGCCATAGTTAATCTTTATTAAATGCACTTTGATCACACATTTTCTGTCTGTTATACAGGTGCATCTTAATAAATTAGAATATCATCGAAAAGTTAATTTATTTCACTAATTCAATTCAAATTCTGCATTTTTTGACTCAGTTTGATGTGTCAAAAAAGTAGCATCATCAAACGGGGTGGGGTGTTAACTCATTATTGTTGTGTTATCTTTGGCTGCACTAAAATATACAGATTATTACTGTTTAGTGTAGAAATAAAAAATGATTTGAATTTACAGTCCGCATAACCTCAGTCCTAAACTCTGTAGTTCTTTGATTTCTGTCCAGCCTTCGTCAGCTCATAGCGAAGTCCCTCTTCTTTGTTCATAATGTTGATCTGTATGTTTTACAATGAGCTGCTCAGTCAAAATGAGCCGACAGGCTTCTGGAAATCAGCGTTGGCTGATAAACTAAGCAGAGATTGCAATAACACTCACAGCTTTCCCTGTAATTATCACCACATTAAATGGCCATTCTCAAGAAACTTTAGAGAATGTTGGTGGAAAATAACCGGCAAACTTAGTTATGCTGCTAATAGATTTAGACAGCTGGGGGACCTCTAATAATATACTGGGCTTCTCCCCTTTAATGTTTACTCTCTACATGTCTGTTCTTCTCATCTTCTCTATCCCCTCACCCCCCAGCCAGTCGCAGCAGATGACTGCCCCTCCCTGAGCCTGGTTCTGCTGGAGGTTTCTTCCTGCTAAAAGGAAGTTTTTCCTCTCCACCGTCGCCAAGCGCTTGCTCACAGGGGATCGCCTGATTGCTGGGGTCTTTCTGCAATTGTGGGGGTTTCCCCTACATTTCAAAGTGCTATGAGATGACTGTTGTTGTGAATTGGTGCTATATAAGTAAAGTTGAATTGAATTGAACTGAAATAAAACAAAACACAACAGTTTACTGTTTATCCTGACAGGAATAAAAATCGTCTGTCCACTAAATCCACCTGTTATTCACTGTTATTGTTACAACTCATAGACTGGCTCCAGCTGTAGCGATAATTACTGCACAGTGCACACACGCACAGCTACAGCACCAGACGTTTGAAAGAAACTCTGCCGCAGCGCTGTAGTGATCCATGTCACATTGTGGACCTTAACTGTTTGACCTCTGACCTCAGGAACGACAGTCCACGCTGAGGAAGGACTCTCGGTCGAGCCAGTCAAGCCGAGGTAAAATGCAGCGAGCCAACTCAGTCACAGTGGACGGCCAGGGGCTTCAGGTGAGACTCTCACCGGACACGTTGGTCTTAGTGAGGTATGGGATGTTTGTCGTGTTGGAGTCACCGAGAACAAAGGACTAAGACTTTCAAGGAGGGGCGTGGCAAGCGTTTCAAAAATGTGGGTGTCGGGGTTCGGCCAGTACCCAGTAGATTTTCACAGAAACCACCATCCTCCTCATCATCATGTATTTACAGGACAAAGGGTCAGTGACAAAAAAGAACAGGCAGCTTCCAGTGAAAAATAAATCATGGAAAATACATCTTTGCAAAATCTGAAAAAGGCTTTTCTTTCAATAAATAAAAAAAACCCCATTTATATAAGGAAATCCTTTCAAAAAATAAAAATAACAAAGGCTATTACCTTGGCCCCTGTGTTAACCCGTCCCCCTCCATCCTCATAAAGACTGCAAGGAGAGTTTAAACAGGACAGCTTAGTTCATCAGTGAGAAGACAGGAGCAAATGGACAAGAAAAATCATGAAAATATGAGGAAAACTCTATAGGAAAAAAGTTGTAAATGTATGATTATATTGTAAATCTGTGTGGGAGAACGGAAACAATTTTATCACAAAACATGGCAAATTTACAGGAAAAAAGTACTAAATTTACAGCAAAAATAATAAATGCGCCAGGAAAAAGTTGCACATTTATAAAAAAAAGTTAAAGCTTTCCAAGAAAAATGTTTACAAGAAAAACTTAACTAATTGGTGAGAAAATGGGACAATTCTGAGACAAAAGGGTAGTAAAAAACAACTAAAATGCTCTAGAAAATTGGCATTTACAGTGGTGTAAAAAAGTGTTTGCCCCCTTCCTGATTTCTCATTTTTTTATGTTTGTCACACTTAACTGTTTCAGATCATCAAACAAATTTAAAAGTTAGACAAAGATAACATAAGTAAACACAAAATGCAGTCTTTAAATGAAGGTGTTTATTATTAAGGGAAAAAAAATCCAAACCTACAGTGCATCCGGAAAGTATTCACAGCGCTTCACTTTTTTCCACATTTTGTTGTTACAGCCTTGTTCCAAAAGGGATTAAATTAATTTTTCCTCTAAATTCTACACACAATAACCCATAATGACAATGTGAAAAAAGTTTTTTTTAATTTTTGCAAATTTATTAAAAATAAAAAAAACTTAGAAATCACATGTACATAAGTATTCACAACCTTTGCTCAATATTTTGTTGATGCACCTTTGGCAGCAATTACAGCCTCAAGTCTTTTTGAATATGATGCCACAAGCTTGGCACACCTATCTGTGGACAGTTTGGCCCATTTCTTTTTGCAGCACCTCTCAAGCTCCATCAGGTTGGATGGGAAGTGTCGGTGCACAGCCATTTCCAGATCTCTCCAGAGATGTTCAATTGGATTCAAGTCTGGGCTCTGGCTGGGCCACTCAAGGACATTCACAGAGTTGTCCTGAAGCCTCTCCTTTGATATCTTGGCTGTGTGCTTAGGGTCTTTGTCCTGTTGAAAGATGAACTGTCGCCCCAGTCTGAGGTCAAGAGTGCTCCAAAGCAGGTTTTCATCGAGGATGTCTCTGTACATTGGTGCATTCATCTTTCCCTCAGTCCTGACTAGTCTCCCAGTTCCTGCAACTGAAAAACATCCCCACAGCATGATGTTGCCACCACCATTGGCATGGTTATGAATGGTAAATGGTTATCTCCAAACATGATGCCTGGCATTCACGCCAAAGAGTTCAATCTTTGTCTCATCAGACCAGAGAATTTTGTTTCTCGTGGTCTGAGAGTCCTTCAGGTGCCTTTTGGCAAACTCCAGGTGGGCTGCTATGTGCCTTTTGCTAAGGAGTGGCTTCCATCTGGCCACTCTACCATACAGGCCTGATTGATGGATTGCTGCAGAGATGGTTGTCCTTCTGGAAGGTTTTCCTCTCTCCACAGAGCAAAGCTGGAGCTCTGACAGAGTGACCATCGGGTTCTTGGTCACCTCCATGACTAAGGCGCTTCTCCCCCGATTGCTCAGTTTAGACGGCTAGCCAGCTCTAGGAAGAGTCCTGATGGTTCTGAACTTCTTCCATTTACAGATGATGGAGGCCACTGTGCTCATTGGGACCTTCAAAGCAGCAGAAATTTTTCTGTACCTTTCCCCAGATTTGTGCCTCGAGACAATCCTGTCTCGGAGGTCTACAGACAATTCCTTTGACTTCATGCTTGGTTTGTGCTCTGACATGCGCTGTGAACTGTGAGACCTTATATAGACAGGTGTGTGCCTTTCCAAATCATGTCCAATTTACCACAGGTGGACTCCAATTTAGCTGTAGAAACATCTCAAAGATGATCAGTGGAAAAAGGATGCACCTGAGCTCAATTTTGAGCTTCATGGCCAAGACTGTGAATACTTATGTACATGTGATTTCTTTAGTTTTTTATTTTTAATAAATTTGCAAAAATCTCAAAAAGACTTTTTTCACATTGTCATTATGGGGTATTGTGTGCACAATTTTGAGGAAAAAAATAATTTAATCCATTTTGGAATAAGGCTATAACATAACAAAATGTGGAAAAAGTGAAACGCTGTGAATACTTTCTGGATGCACTGTACATGGCCCTGTGTGAAAAAGTGATTGCCCCCTAAACCTAATAACTGTTTGGGCCACCCTTAGCAGCAGCAACTGCAATCAAGCATTGGCAATAACTGGCAATGAGTCTTTTACAGCGCTGTGGAGGAATTTTGGCCCACTCATCTTTGCAGAATTGTTGTAATTCAGCCACATTGGAGGGTTTTCCAGCATGAACCGCCTTTTTAAGGCATCCACAGCATGTCAATCGGATTCAGGTCAGGACTTTGACTAGGCCATTCCAAAGTCTTCATTTTGTTTTTCTTACGCCATTCAGAGGTGGACTTGCTGGTGTGTTTTGGATCATTGTCCTGCTGCAGAACCCAAGTGTGCTTCAGCCTGAGGTCACAAACAGATGGCCAAACATTCTTCTTCAGGATTTTTTGGTAGACAGCAGAACTCATGATTCCATTTACCACAGCATGTCTTCTAGGTCCTGAAGCAGCAAAACAGCCCCAGACCATCACAGTACAACTTTTGTCTTGTCAGTCCACAGAGTATTTTCCCAAAAATCTAAAGGATCATCAAGATGTTTTCTGGCAAAACTGAGATGAGCCTTTATGTTCTTTTTGCTCAGCAGTGGTTTTCATCTTTCTTATGGTGGAGTCATGAACACTGACCTTAACTGAGGCAAGTGAGGCCTGCAGTTCTTTGAATGTTGTTGTGGGGTCTTTTGTGACCTCTTGGATGAGTCATCACTACGCTCTTGGGGTAATTTTGCTCGGCTGACCACTGCTGGGAAGGTTCACCACTGTTCCATGTTTTCGCCATTTGTAGATAATGGCTGTCACTGAGGTTTTCTGGAGTCCCAAAGCTTTAGAAATGGCTTTATAACCTTTTCCAGACTGATAGATCTCAATTACTTTGTTTCTCATTTGTTCCTGAATTTCTTTGGATCGCAGCATGATGTCTAGCTTTCGAGGATCTTTTGGTCTACTTCACTTTGTCAGGCAGGTTCTATTTAAGTGATTTCTTGATTGAGAACAGGTGTGGCAGTAATCAGGCCTGGGTGTGGCTAGAGAAATTGAACTCAAGCTTTCCAAAGATGTGATAAACAACAATTAATTTATGTTTTAACGGGGGGGGAGGGAATCAGTTTTTCACACAGGGCCATGTAGGTTTGGATTTTTTTTCCCCTTAATAATAAACACCTTATTTAAAAACTGCATTTTGTGTTTACTTGCATTATCTTTTTCTAATGTTTAAATTTGTTTGATGATCTGAAACATTTAAGTGTGACAAACGTACAAAAAATGAGAATTCAGGTAGGGGGCAAACACTTTTCCACACCACTTTATTTCTTGTAAATGTGCGACTTCATTGTTGTAAATTTATGACCTTTTCTTAGAAATGTGGAGTTTTTTCAGCTTTTGGAAGTTGTGTATTTTCTCACAAAAATTTAGTTTTTTTTCTAATAAATTTGGGCCTTTTTAAATTGTACATTTGTATCTTTTATCATATTTTTGCACCTTTATTCTTGCAAACTTATACTGACATTACCTTTACACCGTACACTATATTTATGAACATCCCCTTGTTAAAAAATAAATCACCAACTGTGTGTAAAAACTCTCCAGGAGGAAACTTTAGTGGGCAAAGGGGCAGTCCACGAGCATCACAACATCACAACATGAAACTGGGAATTTTACACACACGCACACACACACACACACACACACACACACACACACACACGCAGCTGCTCTTCCTTCAGTAGACGTCTTTCACAAACTGTAACCAAGAAAAAAACCTGTATGTAGTTATTTTAATCCCAGATTTATTTCATTGCTCACCTGTGAAGCTTCAACTTCACTTAGAGGACCGGAAACCATTAGCTCACACTCACTGGTGTCGTGTTTCAAGGAACAGGAGAAACTGCTTGTTTGTTGTGCAAAATCTGGCAACACTGATCGGGACTCTGGTCGTTTGTGAATCTGTCAGCGTGTGGTCCTGCTGTAAATGTGATGACTTTTTCCTGTGGGGTCGTCAGGCTTAATTTGATGTTTACTGAAGTTGAAGCATAATGGAAATTAAAAGCACAAAGACGCAAATGTTTTTATTTCTGGTGTGTAGCATCTGGCCTGGCGCACACTAAGAGATTTTTGAAATCTTTACAGATTATGAAAATCAGAGCGAGACCCCACACATGAGGATTAAAAAAAGGATAATTGAACAGAATCATAGCTTTAAATGTTTTGCTCCTATAGTGTATGGAGCACACCACACACTGAGAGATTTCTGAGAGAGTTCGGACCAGTGATGCCAGATTTTACGAAACAAACAAGCAGCTTTACCCATAAAAACAAACACTCATGAATTAATCTTAAGTGTATTTTTTTGGGTTCAGCTTTTGTCTGTTTTGGTGCCTATACCATCACCATAGCTGCTTATTTTTACTTTATTTAAGTGGCTTTCTGGAAAAAAGAATACTGAAATTAGTAGACAAGTGAACTGGCAACCCGGGTCCTGACAATCCAAAACAGTCTCTGTTAGTTAAACATGACTTCATGCTAACAAAGACAACCAACAACACTTCTGTCCTCTGTCAGCTCGTGTTCAACTTGATTATTGTGTTGTTGAACTGACAGTCCACAGAGTAGACGCCCATCTGCCCTCACACAACAGGATACTGGGCCTCATGCAAGAACGGGGAAGTCACGCGTATTTTGTTAGTAAGCCGCGTTAGTGCTAACAAGCCACTCTTGACTCAACAAACGCTTTTATGTCCTCCTAACGTGTGTAAAAATGATGGAGTCCACCCATGAGTGGGTACGTGAAATGATTTCCACCCTAAAACTACCATATAAGGTCATGCTTTCCTGGTGGGGGTGCCTTTTATGCACCAACAAGAGGTGCATAAAAGTGATCTAAAATTCAAACATCACATCATCCTGACCTTTGGCCATCTCTATAACAGGAACACAGAGCACACTTGCACTCCAACTAAGGAGGATAGGCTCATTTTAAAACATTCAACACGAAATGGGAAGCCTGTTTTCTTTATGGGCACCAAACTGATACACTAGGGGGCCCCAAAATGCAACCTCACACAGGGCCCTAAAAACCAGGAAACAGCATCAGATGCCCTAATGTCACGCTCCAACAATTTGGGCTGTTTTGCATCTGATAGGATTTGAACGTTGATGGAAGGATACCGCTTTTATTTATTTTTAACTATATTTTCATTTTAATTATAGCTTAAATCGACTAATTATTAGTTTATAGGGTTTACACTCTTATACTTGATTCAGACAAATAAACTATAGAGCCATTTAGTGAAAACTAAGGTTAGAATAACAGAAAACTATCTGTACATAACTCTAACAACTGGTCTAGACCACTCGTAAATTTAATTATGCCTCAGTGCAACGGAGGCATGCGGTAATCACTCAGTGTGTGTGTGTGTGTGTGTGTGTGTGTGTGTGTGTTACCAGTCAAAATTAAGTGGAACTAAAGGCTTGTTTCATTGTATCGCCATATTTTCTTGACTTTTAATTTGCCAGAATTTCAAGATAAGGCTTTGTTTTCAAAATAAACACAAATTTAACTCACCACTTCTGTCAGTGCAGTGGCGAAAAAAGGTATTGTAATAACTATCCTGGGCCAGTAGAGGTCGGAGTGCCACTTTTTTACAGCTCCCCATGCTACCGTGCCACAGGCACCGAGGCACAGCACCTTGGTGCTTTCATGAGTAAATGTACTAAATTTCTAGATACTAACAGATTGGTGAATCCCAAAAGTTCACATAAATTGATCGTACATCACATTTATGGACAAATCTGTTAGCACTGACGGTTCTTGCATGAGGCCCATTGATTCGTAAATAATGTTGGATACTGTGAAGATGCATCAGGTGGTCCCAACATTCTGGATCACTTGTAACACAGAAACTTTTAGAATCTGGTCCAAAATCGTACAGATTTATTATTTTTGATTAGAACATACTATAAATCTTAGCAAGGAGGTGAGGCATTGTGACGGTTTACAGCCTGTAAGACCTCATCTGATCATACTTCTCATTCTAGATATTACTTTAGCTTATTAGCTCATTCAGGTGAAGCCGAAAGGAGCTTATGCAATGACGTGGTGCCTGGCGCCTAATGACCACTCAAACCATACACCCCGTCCCTACTTTTATGTTGTCATATTCAGCGATTGTTACATTAATTCACTCATGTGGTGCCCGACAAGTGGAGCTAGCAAGGTAACATTAGCTGTGACAGCAGAGAAAGGTGGGGTAAACTGTATCTTATATTAGCATGTAAAGAAACACACACTATGAAGAAGAGTGTTTATTCTGGGTAGGACAGTGGATGGCCTGCTGGACCTCTAAAAGGAAAGCCAAAGAAACTGAGGCAGCGATAGAAGGCCCAGTCCTGTGTCCAGCAGCAGTAACGAGTATTTAAAGAGGCTGTCCACACGTCTAGTCCTTTTCTTGTTGCTAAGAAATGACCCTCTTCAGTCAGCGCTGGGTCTTTGATGGCTCTCTGCAGGACCTGCTGCCAGTCAGCCCCACACAGCACAGCCCAGTCCGGCCTGATCCCCTCTAATGTCTGTCAGCCAGAATGTTGGCGATGGAAACCTGCCGCCGTCTGTGGCGACTGCTCGTCTGCGCGTGGCTGGGAGAGAAATCTGATGAATCATATCCCAGGCACATCCATCTATGCCTCGCGCTGGCTAACCAGCATAATAATCAAGATTATTATTTATAATTACAGGAAGTAATGGATCACTCTGGACTGGACAGGGAGCTCATTAATTCACCCTCGGCCTGCTGGGATAGCAGACAGGGGGAGTTAAGTGCTTCATCTGTGTCAGGGAGAGCACTGGGCGAGTTGTTGCAGGCGAACCGCAGGAAGGCCGATTCAAACTGGGGCCAGCGGACCAGAGTCTGTTTATGTGGCGCTTTGAGAGCTCAGCCTCCAGCATCGGACGCTCTGCCTGACACGAGCAGATCTTAATATTGGTGCCAATCTCGGAACAGTTTGACCCTGTTTAGAGACTCAGGTGCTACTGTGGGTCCATATTTATTTTATATGAAACCAACATGGAAAACTGTAATTGTCGTCATCTTAATTGTCTCTGCTGAAGAGGTCTGTTAATGGCTCACTTTAGGCATTAGCTGGTATTCCACAAGCTGATCCACACTCCCCCGATAGTCCATGGATGTAACACAAGTTGACTGTTGAGTCCTTTATAAAATATAAATGTCAACAAATAAAAAGAGGTAATTTCAGAACTATTTTCATTAAGAGACCACACATTTCCATATTTGTTTTTAGCCTTTTCTAACTTTTAATGCATTTTATATCCTGACATTGACAGGGAAAGAGTTCAGATGCAGCAGAGATGAAAAGAAAGACATAAATAAGGTCTCAAAATTTTAAAAAGTTAATTACCAGGAGGTTAAACTAAAGAGTGAAGTTCTTCAGCTTCATCACTGATGTATAAGGGCCCCTTCCCATAGACGGGGATCATTGGGTGACCACTGAGAGATCAAAAATTGACCTGATCTGTCAACGATCTGCTAAAACCTCAAAAAAGCTGTTCCTGTGTAAATGTTTGGAAGATTTTCACGGCGATCTATAGAGATCTTGAAAGATCCTTGAGAAATCATTGAGGGATCATTGAGAGTTTGCTGGGAGACCGAAGAAGTATATATATATATATATATATATATATATGTTTAAGAGGTTTCTAGTGCTCTTCTACCCCCTTTATACAGGGGTGGAGATCATTGAGAGAGCTGAGATTGTTGAGCGGTCAAAGTGATCTCTCAGTGATCTTTCAATGAATGCCAGATTTTTCCCCCCAAAGGCAGAGATGGCTGAGAGATCAGTGAGGG
Source organism: Pholidichthys leucotaenia (assembly GCA_020510985.1). Lineage (NCBI taxonomy): Eukaryota > Metazoa > Chordata > Actinopteri > Cichliformes > Pholidichthyidae > Pholidichthys > Pholidichthys leucotaenia. Next base: position 66,824,978 of record CM035849.1, on the reverse strand, counting down.
ATCGATGAGCATTCGATGAAAAACCAATAGAGTTTATTTAAAGATTGCTGAAACATTACCGGGAGGTTGATGAGATTGTTGAGAGATCTTTGAAAGATTATTGAGAGATCACTTCCCTTTGGTGGTCGTTGAGCGATTGTTGTGGAATGAGTCAATACTTTGAGGACAGTAAAGATCACTGGAGAGTATTGCGAGATCATTAAGAGATCTTTGCAATTGCTGAGAGATCATTGAGAGATCTCATCCATTCAATTTTCACTCCAGGTGTAAAGGAGGTATAAAGGATTGCAGTGGCCAGAGGAATGGTTTTAAAGCAACACTATGTAAGGTTCCATATATAATAATGTTTCCCAAATAATTTTGATGGTACATCAATCTTTGATCGACCATTGATTTCACTTCCCAATAGCCTAAGTGGGCCTGCATTGTCTGCAACAGTTCTGTTCTCAGTAGGTACACTGAAACAACTACAACTATGGTGATTATAGGTACTTTCACAACTAACCCATTTGGTCTGGACTTTTGGACTTTTGAGTTACCGTGGTATTGACTAAAGAGATGAAATTTGATCTGGGTCAAACTGAACTTTGGTCGAGTTCGTTTGAAAGCAATGTTCAGAAACATTCAGACGTTCAGAACAAACACATCAAGTTAAGAAGCCAAAAAAGAGGTAAAATGAGCCACTGTAGCACTCAGCGAGAGGAAGAGATCCAGTTTATAGCTGAAATATGGCCATTAGTGGCATAAATAGTCAGTTAAAAAATCTTGCAAGATATTTTTGTAGAGGATGCAACAAAGTTTGTGGAAAAGAAAATGGATGAGCAACAGCATCTGAAAGTCGTCGCAGCTGATGAGAAGAACAAATGTCCTTTTTAATGAAGACCTGGATAATATTCTATCCTCACTAAACTAGTTCACCGACTAATATGATGGAGTCTTCCTAAATTTCAACTGTAAAAGTGAAAGTGTCAAAGTGTAGTTAATGATGTGTCCAGAGTTGCAGAAAACACCTTGGAGGGTGAGTAGCATGTTTGCTAACTACCAGCCTATGCTAACAACAAAAATATTGTCATAACAACAAGAGGTAGGAATGTTACGTAAGAATTCTTTAGTTCGCTTTGATAAGGAGCAGTGTGAAACCAAACTCAACCGGACCAAATGTGTACAATGTAACAAAAGCATGAACCTTGGTCTGGATTTTCAGGTATGAAAATGCTGTATGACGTCAGTCCCAACAGCCAGTCACAGGGCGCTTCGTTGTTGATGACTACAGTTGTGTCCTGTGATTGGCTGTTGGGAATGACCTGTAGTTTTTTTCAGTGTCCCTACCTAGACCAAGAAAGTTACATAGCGCTGCTTTAAGTTTTGTAATGACTGGCTAACAACAAATAAATGATGACTTTCAGTCAAATTTACTCTTGAGTACAGTACTTTACCACTCTTCACAGATGACAACTTAAAGCGTGGCGGTGAAAACAAGGTTATAAGCACGCATCATATGGAGGAGGGATAAGCCACAGGTGAACTCAATTGTATCAATAAAAACATAAAAGAAGAAAAGCCATTTTGCGACTCCTTCCATAAGAAATTAAATCAGCGGTGCAGTTTCCTGACTCACCAAGATTCACCTCCACTACTAGCTCACGGTGAGGGGAGGCATTCCTCTTTGGCTCAGTGGTTGGAGTGTGAAGATTTGGATCACAGAGTCAGGGCTTCAAATTCCAGCATGAGTATATAGGTGTAAGTCTACATTGCCTAATGGTGAAAAAGACAATAGCTTAGTCCACCTTGATGTTAAAAGGTCGAAACAGACAACAAAAAAGTTCCCGGGTAAATTGTTGATTCTGACCTTGGTCTAGTAGGGCCATAAGAGAAAATGGGGGCTCGTCTGGGATCTGTCAGCTGCACCACTGATTGAGATCTTATGGAAGGATTTGTAACAACCACTTGAGGAAGTAATCTATAAAATAAAATAGGAGAAAAGACAGTGAGATAGCTATTGGGGAAGTAAAAGGAGGCAATGAGACGCAGTAGGAAAACTTGAACAACCACAAACAAAAAACTAAGAACTATATTAATAACCAAGACAAATACTGAGAACCCTGACATGCTCTGTGTTGTTTGGGGGCAGAAATGACCTTATGACCTCTTTCTAAATATCATCAAAATTAAACAAATTGATGTTCTTCTGAAAACAATGTTTTTGTTCTTAGTGGCTCTTTAAAGTCAATAGTACTATGTGGTGTAGTGTGGCTGAATACTTTTGGTCTTGGTCTTGTTTTTTTAATTAGATATTTTAATTAGAGATGAAGTTTATACTCATGTGAAGAGATATAGAGCGCTCACACCTTTTGCTGGGCCACATATTGGGAAAACTCTTTAAAAAAAACAACAACAACAACGAATCAGATGACTGGCATGGCTCGGGAGTGCTGCATGCAGTCGACCAAATGTCCGAGGGATACGGCTTGAAAGTGAATTCCTGTGAAGCATCCTGCCGTCTCCAAACGCCAATGGTTTGTTTTGACATCTCCCCATTCAGATCACAACAATAGAGGGCACTCATCCTCTGCTGGTGTTTGTCAATCCGAAGAGCGGGGGGAAGCAGGGAGAGCGGTGAGTACACGCAGCCTGTCTCAACGTGCTACCAGAGGGTCCTCTAAGGCCAGAGGGGCAAGGCTTCGGGCTTACTTATTCAAATAAAAACACTGTAACGTTTACCTAATGCACCACACGCCTCCGCTGTCGCCTCTCTCTCTCCCCCCTTAGATGCCCTACTTCTTCTTGCTGTCATGTCACTGGTCGGTCCCCCTTTTCTTTAACCCAGGGCTAATTGGGTTATTACTGAAGCATATTCATTCACTCCTTATTACACCGGCCCTCATTTGTTTAAATTATGTGATCAAAATATGACTTCAGCCAGTTGATATAATGAAATTGAAATTAAAATGAATTAGTCTTTCTAATGGTTTCTCCTCAGGGGGACTTTGGGGTATGTCCCTCACCGCTGCCCGGTCCACTGCCTCGTTAGACCGGGAACGGACCGTGGCTGACGTCTGTTCTTAACACACTCAGTCCTGTTATAACCTGATCTGATCTCAAACTGAATGGCTGCCATACATGTAGAGACGCTAATTCAGGAAAGACTTTGTAGTGGTCTCATTTTTTCCAGAGCTGCACTGTATATATCACTGTCACAAGAAAAGTTGCTAATTTATGAGATGGGGAAACAAAGTCACAAATTTACGAGGCTGGGGGGGAAAGTTGCAAATTTAGTAGGGGCTGGACAAAATGTTTTGAAGGGGTCTTGACATTGACACCTGTGATGTAGGATATTGTGTGGACCCACATTACATCACCTCTCTGTTTTTCTCTATTTTTTTTAATCGCTCTGCATCTCTGTAGGATTTACAGAAAGTTCCAGTATCTTCTGAACCCAAGACAAGTGTACAACCTGGCCAAGAATGGACCCATGCCAGGGTACGTTGACAACAGTGACATCCCATATAGTGGATTTGTAGGAATTAATTTAAGTTTTTGCATCCTCAAAGAGATACATATGTAATTTATAGAGCGAAACCTTTTCTGTGATGTTTTCTAGCTTCTCTAAAAAGCTGCGTGTGTAAGGTTCTGTCTGAAACTGTCAATTTTCTGCCTGCTCACTAATATTAATGAGCCCCTGATTTGATTGAGTAAAGTTTTTCCGGAGTTGGCCTTCATAAGTAAAGAAGCAGTCAGAGTGTGTTTGTTTTGCTAACTTAAACAACTGAAGTTGGTGCTTGTTGGTTTGTGTCATAAAAAACAGGAAGTGCAATTTTCTCATTTCTTTAAGAGTTTGATTAGATAAAGCCGGTGTGTAATTCTTTGTGAGTTGAGCTTTTTAGTCGTACAGGTCTACATGTGACCTAGTTTGGTCAGCATGCCACGCCTCTCAGTTTTGATGGCCTTCCACAATTTCTGCAGCAGTGAAAGTCAAAGTCAGCTTTAATGTCAATTCTGTCATATGTACAGCACATACAGAGAATTGAAATTACGTTACCCACGGTGCAGCAAGGTAAACACTAAGCAGGGAATATGAATGTAAAGTAAAACATCTAACACCAAACATTAAACATCAAACATCAGTGCAAAGAACACCAACCCCCAACCAGAAGCTAACTAAAAATACTAAGGGTGTGCAAGATAACTAAATATGATAAAAATTAAGACAGCATATAGTGACTTAAGGCACATATCAGGGCACATAGAGGGTTAAAGTGGCATGGAGTGCAAAGAGAGCAGTCCATTGCTGCATAAAGTGACCGGTGCAACCCTGAGATCAGTGTGCGTGCGTGTGGGAGTGAACAGTACCTGGGGATGTCAGAGTTCAGTTATTGAAGTGTGGGGTGGGGGTGGAGCCAGAGTCCAGGATTCATGTGTGTGTGGGGGGGAGAGGGGACAGAGCAGGGAGAGAGTTGAGCTTCCTGACAACCTAGTGGATGAAGCTATCCTTGAGTCTGCTGGTCCTGCTGGTCCTCCTCCCTGATGGCAGCAGACTAAAGAAGCTGTGTGATGGGGTGAATGGGATCATGTGCAATGCAGAGGGCTTTGCGGGTGAGACCGGTGCTGTAGATGCCGGTGCTGGGCAGCGCAGTGGCGGAGTGGTTAGCATTGCAGCAGCACAGCAACTCACCCTTGGGCGGGGGATCCTGGGTTCAATCCCAGCCTCTGACCAACAGTGATCTGTGTGGAGTTTGCGTGGTCTGCGTGGGTTTACACCGGGATTTCTCCAATTTTCTCCCACATGCCAAAAACATGTAAGTTAGGTTAATTGGAGACTCTAAAAGTGGCCCCAGGTGTGAATGTGTGTGTGAATGGTGAAAGAGTTGGGTGCCACACCAGTGGCTGCCTCATCTACTCATGTGGATGCCCTGTAATTTCCCCATTGTGGGACTAATAAAGGAATTTAAATATTCAATTCAATTCAATTCAATTCAACTTTATTTATATAGCGCCATTTCACAACAACAGTCATCTCATAGCACTATCAACTGTAGGGAGGACCCCCACAGTTGCAGAAAGACCCCAGCAATCAGGCGATCCCCTGTGAGCAAGCACTTGGCGACGGTGGAGAGGAAAAACTCCCTTTTAACAGGAAGAAACCTCCAGCAGAACCAGGCTCAGGGAGGGGCAGTCATCTGCTGCGACTGGCTGGGGGGTGAGGGGATAGAGAAGAAGAAAAGAACAGACATGTCTCATCATATAAAAAAATCTAAATCCAGATGGCCTCAAGGGAGGGGAGAGAGGCACCGACGATCTTCTCAGCTGTTCTCACTGTGTGCTGGAGGGTGTTGCGGTAGGACAGGGTGCAGGCGCTGTACCACACAGTGATGCAGCTGTTCACGATGCTCTCGATGGTGCCTCTGTAGAAGGTACACATGATGAGGGCTGGGGCTTTGACTCTTCTCAGTTTGTGGAGGAAGTACAGACGCTACCGAGCTTTCTTGGCCAGTGATACAGTCTTGGTGGTCCAGGAGAGGTCCTTTGTAATGTGCACACCCAGGAACTTGGTGCTGCTCACCCTCTCCACAGCAGCACCATGGGAGCATGCTGGGTGTGCGCTCTTCTGAAGTCCACAACAATCTTCTTCATCTTCTCCATGTTCAGAGAAAGATTGTTGTCTTCGCACCACATGGCCAGGCGGCTCACCTCATTTCTGTAGTTTGTCTTTGGAAAGGTGTGAGCAACTGGGGAATCCATCATGCAGACAACTTCTGCATGCACAAAGGGTCATGGATTACTTTTTTCCACAGACCTCACACTGATCTTGACATCTTGGACTAGTTGACGAGCAGTTATGCAGTGACTCTCCAAAATGATGGCCTCCACTTGATGGATGGTGTCTTCATCATCAGTGCACTGTGTGATCACCCGGGAATGGGTGCCATTTCCACCGGTGTCCGACCGCACTTTAACTGTTGATGCCAGTGCTTAACTACATCATACAATGAGGCATCCTCCCCATAAGTCTCTTTCATCTCATCAAACGTCTCCCGTGGTGCAGCCTCTCAAATACAGGAACCTGATGACCGCTTTGCATTCAACTGGCACCATTATCACACTACTCCACCTTAGCACCTGTAAAAGAGAAACTCTTAGGAGTTCAGAGCTGCAAATTACCACCTGACCTATAGAGATGTGTATTATTGTGCATGTGCAGTTTCAGCCTGCTACAGTAACCGGAAGTGGGTCAGGGAAAATCTTTAATGAGCAGCCCTTGAACATTATACTGTACTCTAAGGAAGGTTCTTTCTGCTGTTATTGTCTTTTTAACAGGCATGAATTATACTTTATTGTAATTATTAAACAATCAATTGATTATTTTTAATGTATTATTTATTACCAAAATACATCTTTCAAAAGGCCATGCTCACTTTTAATCCAGAATTTCAGGGACCTCATGTTTAATTCATGTGAAAGTTTAGAGGTATGATTACAAAAAAGCACATTTTAAAGAAAATACATCCACTGCTTTAAATTTAAAATTGGAATATTTACAATTAGCTTTAAAAATACCACACAAATTTATCTCCCTGAAACAAATAGCACAATATATACAGTATATAATGCTATATAATGCTATATGCTATATAATATGCTATATAATGAAAAGTATGAACCCCAATTCCAGTGATTTGGGGACATTGTATAAAACATGAATAATAACAGAATACAATGATTTACAAATCCTTTTCAAACTATATTCAGTTGAATATGCTACATAGACAAGATATTTAATGTTCAAAATGATAAACTTTATTGTTTTGGGGTTTTTTTTCAAATATTCACTCATTTTGAATTTGATGCCTGCAACACTAAAAAGCTAGGACAGGGAAAGAAAAGACTGGAAAAGCTGAGGAATGCTAAAAAAAAAAAACAAAAAACAAAAACAACACCTTTTTGGAACATTCCACAGGTGAGCAGGTTAGTTGGAAACAGGTGAGTGTCATGACTGGATATAAAGGGAGCATCCCAGAAAGGTTCAGTCATTCACATGCAAGGATGGGGCGAGGTTCATCGCTTTGTGAACAACTGTGTGGGCAAATAGTCCAACAGTTTAAGAACAGCATTTCTCAACGTACAATTGCAAAGAATTTAGGGATTTCATCATCAACATTCTATAATATCGTCAAAAGATTAAGAGAATCGGGAAAAATTTCTGCATATAAGCAGCAAGGGCAAAAACCAACATTGAATGCCCGTGACTTTCGATCCCTTAGGTGGCACTGCATTAAAACACAACATCATTCTGTAGAGGATATTATCACATGGGCTCAGGAACACTTTGGGAAACCATCGCCAGTTAATGCAGTCCATCAAGCTGGCCTTGAGCTCATCTGAGATGGACTGAGGTGAAGTGGGAAAGTGTGCTGTGGTCTGACCAGTCCACATTTCAACTTGTTTTTGGAAATCGACATCATGTCCTAAAGAGGAAAAGGACCATCCAAATTATTATCAGTGCAAAGTTCAAAAGCCAGCATTTGTGATGGTATGGGGGTGTGTTAGTGCCCATGGCATGGGTAACATGCATAAGTCACCATGAACGATGCTGCGTTAATACAGTTGGTATCCTCAGTTCCTAAACACTTACTGAGTGTCGTTAAAAGGAAAGGTGATGTAACACAGTGGCAAACATGCCCCTGTCCCAGCTTTATTGGAATGTGTTGCAGGCATCAAATTCAAAATGAGCGAATACTGGCAAAAAACAAAGTTTATCAGTTTGAATGTTAAGTATCTTGTCTTTGTAGTGTATTCAACTGAATATAGTTTGAAAAGGATGTGCAAATCATTGTATTCTGCTTTTAACTTGATTTTGCACAATGTCCCAACTTAAGTGGAATTGGGGTGTGTATTATTAATTATGACTTATGCTTAGCCACAAAATAAAGAGCTTTAAGAAAGAAAGAAAAAAGGAAAGAAGGAAGCAAAGTCCAAATCCAGCCCATTGTTTTCTTCCCTCACAAATCACATCAGTTAATGATCCCCTTTTTACACACAGGGATGTTTTCTGTCGCTCACATATAATAACCACCATCACATGCATGAGAGGCCTTTTGGTATTAAAGCCTTCGTTCGGTCCCCTCACAAATGAGGTGAGTTCACCTGTAACGACTCCAGGAGATGACGCTGTCACGCCACAGCCTCGGTGGCTCCATATGCACAAGGCCCAACGCAGAGCCGCCGCTGAACTTTCGCCATACCCACATGTGATCATGCATACAGACGAGTGAGCCGGCGGCAGGGCTGGAGGAGGAGCGGGCAGCGTGGAGTTTCCTATGGTCCACGTCTGTGATTTGGAAAATGAATGGATCATTTACATGCATGAGGCACCCTCACTTTGTAGTTTGCATCCCACGGCGGTTAAACACACGGGAATGCCTTGGCACCCGTGCCGCCACGTTGTTTGGCTTTGATTAGATCTGAAAACAGAATCTTGGTGACTTATGAAAAATAAACACACAGCAGTGCTCTCGGAGTACTTCTGCTGTCACAGATTGTGCGGACGCAGCTCAGCGTTTCAGGGACTGACCCCTTGTCGGCTGTTTTTGTTTCTCTTCCTCGCAAGTCCTTCAACATCACCTGCCCCTCCTCCGCAGCCTGGACCTGAATCCAGATCTTCTCCTCAGGGCCGAGAACATTCCAGATGACCTCGTCACACTGTAACCTTGTTAATATTTTGTCAAGTGTGCCCACATTAGCGGCGCACATTAGCAGGGCGAGCGGTCACCGTCAGCGGACGCTGCAGGCCGAGGCAGCCGCACGCACTGCTGTCAATTAGCTGCCTTACTAACTCAATTACAGCAAATTAAGTGTTTGTTTCTTGGTATTTAAACATCCCCAAAGTTGCCTTTCATGTTGTCGGCCGTCTGTTTTGCGTCTAATATGGTTTGTGGTCCCAGTTGGAGAGTAATTGAGCGAATCATTTACCCGCCATACGAGGCTGGGAGGTTGGCTCATTCAGTTAGGGCTTTGTTATTGTGAAGGAACGGAAGAAGTTGGACTGAACATTGCCTGTCATGATCCAATTAGCCCTTGAACAGGCGGGCTAGCTGGCTGAATGAGTAATTATCAATGCGACATGTGTTATTTTGTGGTATTAGATGCTGCTTGCAGTGGAGCGGCCTGTTATGGCACCGGAACCCCAGATATGTTCACGATATGCACACCATGTCTGTGTTAGGCGAACTCTGGATCACACGAAGGCTTTCATTTCCTTTTTTTAAATCACCTGACCAAAAATTGTGTCTTTAAGGGAAGAATTTTGAGATCTTTTACTACAGTGTCACAAGGCTGAGCGCGGTGTGTCACCGTGCTCAGGCCTTTTATTTATTCCTGAGTATTTTCCAAATTGTTTCCAGTGTTATGTGTGTATCTTTATATGCGTGATTTAGGAGGTGTCCTGAGTTGTCAGTTGTTCTATTGCGCATTCATGTCCTCATTATTATTATTATTATTATTATTATTATTATTATTATTATTATTACACAGGTTACAAAAATATTTTTTTTGTATGTTGTCTGTGTTTTTTCAACTGATTTAAGACAATTTTGCACCGCTGAATCCGAAAATGACATCAGTTTCTCTCGATCAGGTCAGGTTTTTATGGTAAGTTGATTTTTAAAAAAATCTGATCTTCTGACTAAATCGATTACATTTTTGTGACATTATCGGTTGATTTTTGTTAATATTTCTCATCCGAAATAGATTTTTAAGAGAAAAAATCATTTTCTAACACAATTTATTGATTAAATGTTACAAACTTCGATTACTGTAAATTGAATAAAAGACAATGATAAAGGTAAGTACATGTAAATTGAATATTACGTCATCATTGTTCAAAATTCAGAGCTTCAACTTCCGTTTATTCGAACCTCTAGAATGCTCAGCGGCAGGGATGTCTGTCTTCAGAGTTCAACAGTAATCAGTCATCATGACAAGTTATGACATCATGTCATAAATTGGTGCATGCAAACTCTTCAGAGTTCGAGAAATTTCAAGAAATAAATAAAGAATTTTGCATCATATAAAGCGAAAATGCCCATACATGTAAACAAAAACGTAAAAAAATAACATGTGGCCATAGTTCAAAAAGTTGACCTGATTGAACAAAACCAATGTGGCTTTTGGATTCAGCACATCAAAATTGTCCTAAATGAGCAAAAAAAAAAACCTTTTGGTGTTGACCAGTGTTATTATTATTATTATTATTATTATTGTTATTATCCTGGCATTTAGTTCTGAGTGTTTATATTTTGTTTCTTTGTGACATAAGCCATCCACCTCTGCTTCCGGACACTCCTACCTTGTGATCATCTTGTGTGTTGCTCAGCTGCTCCTGCTCAGTAATTAGATCACCTGTCCGCTGATGAGATCCACACCTGATAGCACTTGTTATGATTAATTTCCTGCCCTATTTAAGATAGGCTTTGTTAGTCTGTCTTTGTCAGAGCATCATTGATTCTACTAATCTCCGTCGGGACCCCATCCCTGTTCTGCCGGGTGCGTTTGTGTTTTTCATCTCGCCATTCTCTGTTGTAAGTTTATTTTTGTGCACTGTTTGGACTTTTCTTTAATAAATCTCACAACTAGCAGTCCAGCACTTGGGTCTTCATTCCTGCCCCGAGGGGCAAATCATGACATACAGTGGTTTTGCTTCGATTTCAATTCTTCAGCTGGAACCAGAACAGGTTTATTGCCCAGTAAAGTTTACACAATAAGGAAGTCCTGGTGAGTAGGTGCAACAGTAACAGAAAAGTAGCAGAAAAAGACAGGAAAAGACAACAGGAAATTGTGCAAAAAGACAAAAAAAAGAGAAAAGTTAAAGACAGGGCAAGAAACAGCAGACAAAGGACAATAACTTTCTTTGCGCATTTAATACACATTAAAGCTTAGTATTCATACAAAAAATGCATTTAAAGAATTGTGCTACTTTTTATTAAAAAAATTTACGTAATACTTTGCTATATGTGTCTTTTTTAAGCAAGGATGTTTATCCTCCAGAATCTGAAACAAATAAGTAGATTAAACATCATTGTGCTATAAACACGTCATCAACCTTTTCTGATGTATTTCTTATTGTTTAAACCAGAACCATTTCTGCCTATAAAGCAGAGTACACAAACACAACAGGGCCCCTCATCCACTAGAGGACCCCAAAGCTACAAGTTCAACCTGAACATTTTTTTAAAGGGAGAATTAAAAACGTACTCCTGCAGCTCTAAAACCACCTCAAAAACAAATGTGTTTTGACTAAAATAGTATATTGTGGTTTTTATCCACAAAAAAGCAGCTGGAGGACTCTGATCTCTGAGCTGACCGCGCCCCGCATGTGCTACAGTGTTCCAGAATATGGTAGCACTGGTGGTGGAAAACTACAGGTCGCTGTGGTCGGTTTCACGCCGTGCGCGGGAAGGGACGCTGACTGTCAGCATGGTCAGTGGTAGGTAGACTGTGAACCTCTGTCCGCAGACCCAGTTCGGCTCCTCCCTCTTTCCCTGGGGGAGTGAACTCAGGTGTTTAGTCATGCCCAGTGCTTAGCCTGATTGGTTAATGTTATAACCAATCAGGCTAAGTAGGAATGCTTATGTACGTAGCTAGAAACGCTCTGTTCAAGCTCACATTTTTTTTGGTGGGGGGGAGGAGCTTAACTGGACATTCACAGCAGAAAAACACAGACTTGGGATTTGGGACTGATTTTGTTCTTGATATGTCTTGTAAGTCACAAAAAAACATGTTGCAAACATGTTAACAACAGAAAAACTTGATTTTTGGTGGAGTGTCACTTTAAAGTTATCTTCAACTTTTTTTTCCAACAAATTTGCAACATTTATTTCTCATAAACTTGTGTTTTCTCTTGTAAATTTGCAACATTCATATGGATGCTGGTTAAATTTGTATTCTGTGTTATGTTTTATTTCTTTCCTCTTCATTAGTTCATAAGTTGTTGTTTTTTTATTGAAAGGGGAGATCATTTTTTCACCCCATTCAAAGAGTTTGAACTCTTCCTCATTCGAAAAATATTGGCCCCCAAACCCAGTCACCCCCAACAAGCTACAATTGGCATTAGTTCATGCAACACAGAGACATCCACATCTATGGCCATTTAAAGTTTCGTTTAACCAGTGAACAAGCATATCTTTGGGCTGTGCAAGGAAACTGGAGTACACCCACACAGGAAAAGGGAGGGAGCAAACTGCACACAGAAAGACCCTCAGCCTGAAGCTTTAAACCCTGAACCTTCTAGCGGTGGATTTCTTAGATAAAACCATAGTTTTTACTATGCCCCCACCCCCCAAATGGTTTGTTAAGACTGATTTTGGTTAAAGTTGTGCAAATTGGCCCTTAAATAAATACAGTACATTCTCATCCGTTGATATTGCGGCTTGCCCACTCTATTGCAAGACCTAAAAATGCCATAAGAGAAGTTTGTGTTTGTTTCTTGGTTTCTTCACTAGCTGACACTTATCATTTTCCCTCATGATTTACAGTATTTTCACTTCCACTTGCAGGATTCACTTTAGAATAAATAATATACATAATAACACTGTAACATGCCAAAAACATTCTAAATCACTTCTGTCAAAAATCCTTTATGGGAAAGTTATGCAATTTACAACATATGCTGTGTGCCAACAAAAAAAGTACAAACTACATGTTTTCAAATTCATATTTTTTAATGTATGTTTGTTGCCTTTTTTAGTCAATATATTTGATGGGGACAACACATTAATAAACATAACTGAAAATGTACTATAATTAGCCATAAAGCTATTTTTCATCTATAGTCTGTGTCACCTTAGCATTGCAAAAGAAGTACAGTACATTCTAATAAATAGAAATTAGTAATACATTATCTTATTAACCCTCAGGGACCTATGAGCACATTTTATGTGCTTTTCATTCTTCATTTTTTGATAATTATGGCTTGTTATAGCATTATTTCCTGCTCAGCTCCTACAGTAAGTCTAAAATACACTGTGTACAAGCAGTTGTAGCATTCATACTGTTAAGTTAAAAAAAATGTGCCATTGAAACCCATTCAAACTGCATTTTTTTTTTTAATCTCACTGCCATTAAAGCACAGTACAGGCTTTTTATTGTATCTGCGTGTCAATCTGGGCTTTTCCCTTGGAATTGATCATTTTTACTACTCTCCACCAGATGGTGCCATTTTTTTACCATATGTGGCATATGGAGACAACGCACATTATTCCCACTAGATGTCAATATCACAACCCCCCCTTGCTGCTGACCACTGACACATCAGGCAGTAATAATTCAACACAAAAAAATTACTTTGTGTTATGTATGGTAAAATACCTGGGTGAAGGACGAGGCAAGATGACTGGACGAACACAGCTTTATTGAGTGATGTTGAACAGCGGTTACACAGCAGGCACTTGGCAGAGGACACCAGTCAAAGAGGCAATATGGGCGCACTCCGCCTTATATAGGGCGGTGCAGTGACGTGACGGGAAGTGCACGTCATTACACCGCACTACACAATAATGTGCCGGAACACAACATCACATTCTCTCCCCCCCTTTAGAAAAGTCCAAAACCATGCACACAATTGAAACCCTCGCCAAATTTGGGACCCAAACATAACAAAAACAAAACAAAACAATGTACTAAAATGGCCTAACACATTCACACAACATAACTTAAAATAGGGCTGACGGGTGGACTACCGTGCAGCCTGCAAGGCGGTGTGGATTATTCTGCCACCCAATAAACTAAAAAGAATCCGTACATAAACTAAAATTACACGCCGTGCTCCTAAACTAAACAAAATACACAAAATGATCCCATTTTACAACATGCATATACTTGAACACCAGAACTATGAATATAAACTTATTTACAGCACTCTTCCTTGGGCAGGAGGAGTAGAACCGGCATGGGAGGCCCAGGGCAGCCCCTCAGCAAGCATGCCCCTGGAAGCAGCAGATCCTCAGGACATTGGCTGATCTTCCGGATGAAGGAGTCTCGCTTCTTCACCGCCAAGCCTCTTCCCGGATACGTCGAAGCTGATTGGCGTGCCTTGCGGAGCCATTGGACAACCTGAAGTATGCTGTGCCCAGCTTAGCCACTATGTGCAAACACCCATGATGTTTAGCTGGCTGTCGTCTGGCTCATTTTCGCCGTGGACGTTCTTCACCCCAAACCCGAACCAAGTCCAAAACCCTCAGCGGGGCCCGGCTCGGCCTGAAGTGGTGCTGCTGAGCATACAGTTCCTCCATGCTCATCGGTGTGGCCCCGACCTCTTCTAAAACCGTCGTAGCGTTCACCATCATAGCTGCAGACCCTCCATCCCCCTGCAGCCAAGCTCCAGAGGCATCTGGGGCTATCACATCGGTTTCACTGTCCAGCGCAGGCTCCTCGCCACCACGCTCAGTACCCCCCTCTACCATATCCCGAGCACCGGCACTGAGACTGCACCATGCCTGAGTGAGGCTGGTTCTGCTTTACCGCCGTGGTGTTCGTTAGCTCTTCGTCCCACACAATGTTCTCATCGACCACTGGAACTAGAGGGTTACACTGGCCACAACCCAACCATTCGTTCCCCGTGTCATCTTTTATGGCAAAACTGATGAAAATCCATTCTTCCTTCCTCTCTTCATGCGCTCTTATGCAGGGCACGGAGAGGGAGGATGAAATAATGAGGATTTACGTGCAGGGTTCACCACAGCACATTTAATACAGAAAGACAGACAATTCCCAAAAAGATGACGTACAAAAAACATAAACACACTTACTGATGGCGGTCAGGGGCCGGCATTGCCCAGAAAATGAATGAGAGAAGACGTGTTAGCCACAGGTGCGCCCCAGAGCCGACATCTCTTCAAGGACGCACGAGAACCGCGGCGAACATAGAGTGACTAACACGTCGTGGGAGTGCTGAAAATACTGGCAGACTAACAGCACAGCTGACAATACTATGGAACAGCAGTGCGTGACTGGCAAATGGCCGCTAAATACACGCACTGCTGGTGATGGTGTGATGAGAAGCACCTGGGCGTGGACCGGGAAACATGATCAGCGGGAGTGGAAATCAGCTGGTGATAATGATAAGAGGGGACGTGGCCGGACCGGCGAGCGTCAGCATACCCTCACAGAAAGTAGGTCACAGCTGCGCGTAAATCCATTAATCCTTCCCCTCCTCATGCACTCCTCCTGCGTAAAAGTGCGCGAGGAGTGCATGAGGAGGCTTATGACAGTTGGAGCTGAAGTGTGTGATGTGGTCTTTCACGGCCTGCTGTTTATCTAAGCCTGCGACCATGATGTCGCAGGCCCATGATGTTATCGCCTCGCGCTGACATATGGAACATGAAGTCAACCATCTTCGCAGACTTGTACCGGACCGTTAACTCCAAAGCCCTAACCGTGCACAGCCTGCCACCTCCATAACCATACAACGGCGCCGGGTTACCTCTAATCCTGTAGTGGGAGAAAAACTTCCTCACCGTGGCCCAATTCAGCAGTGACCCCTCCGCCCCCATGTCGAGTTGCAACGACACCTCCACACTGTCCAATTCTTCTGTGCAAAATGTGTACCTGTTGATACTGGGGGACACCGTATGGATGGTTGTCGGGGGCGGGTAGAGTGATTTCTTCCGTGGGGTCTCCTGTTCAGATACACAGCACACTCTAGCATAATGGTTCAAGCATCCACATCTGCTACAACTTGCTCCCCTAGCCGGACAGTCCTTAGCCTTATTGTGGTGCATTGCGGACCCACAACCCTTGCACAGGGGTTTTCCCAGGGCAGACCTTCAGTTGGCAGCATTGGCTTCCATAGTATCGTCGTCCAAGCTATCCTCGCTATCCGAGTCCGCAACATTTGCTGCGGCAGGAGGCTCCGGCGGCCGCTGTGATTGGTGCCAGGTTAGCTCCGAAGCTAGCTTGTCTGCGGTCTCCAGCTGGAGAGCTAGTTTTGACAGCGCTGGCTAATGTTAAGTCACCCACAGGCCGTGAGTAGCCTAGCTCACAATGCAGCACTGCATGTGTGCCCCATGAGCTGGTCACGTACCATTTCATCTTCCAACGGCCCAAAGCAGCACTCTCTAGCTAGCTGCCTCAAGTCAGCGACAAACTGATGAATAAGCTCACCCACTCGTTGATGTCGCTGCCAAAAATGAATCCTCCGGACAGTCACGTTATCCGGGGTGTGAAAATAGTTGGCTAGCAGTTCCATGATGTCTTCAAAAGAGTCTGAAAACTCCGAGTGTGCGCAGGACTCGCTGGCCCTCAATACCCAAGTTGTGAACAAGTACTGCACGTGCTCTTAGCTTGTCGAGCTTACCCGGGTCCAGCGCGGTGATGTACGTCCGGAAAGCCTCAAACCACATAGGCCAAGGCACTGGTGGCTCACCGGGGAGCTCAAGAAGGGGGCGAAGTGGTGTGATATACGCCTCCAGGAGTTAATCCTCGATCGCCAAATGTCATGTATGGTCAAATACCTGGGTGAAGGATGAGGCAAGATGACTGGACAGACACAGCTTTATTGAGTGATGTTGAACAGCGGTTACACAGCAGCCACCTGGCAGAGGGCACAAGTCTAAGAGTTCCGCAATATCATGCATGTTACTACACCGCACTTCACAATAATGTGCCAGAACACAACATCACATTCTGCATATAATACATTGAAAATAATTCATTGTTTCTGTTTTTTCCATCTAAAAACATGATGGCATCATGACAAAACCTGGCATTTAACCCTTTAAATGCCAGGTTTTTGTCTTGATGCCGCCATGTTTGTAGAAACAATATTTGTAGAAACAATGGTAGAAACAATGAATTATTTTCAATATATTATATCCAAAGTAATTTTTTTGTGTTGAATTATTACAGCCTGGGATATGTCAATAATTAGTAGCAACACTGATTTTTATGTATTATTATTTTTTGTGCCATATCAAATGCTCACACTCATACTGCTAAGCACAAAAAATGTGCTTTTCGTAAGGTAGCTATTTTAAAAAAAATTATATTCTGTTTTCATTGAGCTAATTTTTTCATCTACATCTGACCTAATTATTGATATCAAATATTCTTTCATTTTTAACTATTTTAATATCTTTAGCTCAATGAAAGTAGAATAGTAATGTATAATTTGTTTATAGCTACCTCATGAAAAGCAATTTTTTTGCTCTTTTTGTACGAGTGTGACTCATATTTGAAAGGTTCCTAAGGGTTAAAATAAAATCAGCACATGTTACATTGCTTAAAAGGACAATGAAATGAAACACCGTCTCAAACTCTGGAAATTTATAAATTAAAGAAATGGAATTCATGCTTTCTTCCACAGTATTTCTTGCACACAAAATTTTAATACATATTATCAGTACCCTTCAAAATTAATTGTACACATCACTATTTATCTTGTTATCTAAACTAATAAATCATAAACAAAAATAATAATCTTAAATTACCTATAAGTTGCATATAGATCAAGGCCTGGTTTGTTCCCCAGAACAAAGTGGTCAGACTTAAAACCATAGCTAATAAGAATTAATAAAATTTTGTACCTTATCCATCACTATTGTGCTGCGTGATTAAACCCCAAGAGCTGATTTTGTTTTTTTGCAGGTTGAATTTTTTCAGAGACGTTCCTGATTTCAGAGTGTTGGCCTGCGGAGGGGACGGCACCGTGGGCTGGATCCTGGACTTCATCGGTACCAAACAATATATATTTCTTAAACCAGATTTTTACCTCATCACAACAAATTTTTTTTCTCTTTGCCTCTGCAATACAGCAACACAATTTTTGTCAAACCAAGAAAAGCTCTCGGAGTGCTGCTGTGCATGTACAAATGATACCTTCAGTTTAGCTTTTTTCTTTTTTTTTTAATAACGTAAAATATAGTAGAACTTAAACACGCCATTTCCTTTTTTGGCTAAAAATTGCTTTTGTTTTTATTAGTTTTCCAAAGCCCACAGCAGCACTCCTGTTGTTCAGGCTGAAATGGTAAAGCCTAATAAATGGGTTGTATATGAACACTTTCATTACATCCAAGCCTGCGTATTCAGGAGTGGTAAAATGGGATGATTACATGAGTTGGAAAACAACATATTAGTCATCATTTGAAGGGGGGGAGACAAAAAAAATCACCTGGCCTCACCTCTATTTAGTCTTGAAGATGTGTTACTTGCTTGGGCTCTCAAAAATTGCCTCAATTTTTTATCAATCAAAACAAAGAGAGGTAATAACTGTCAGGCAAAATGTGCCTCTTGAAATAGACTGTACAACTGGACATTCATGTTGATGTGTGGTTTGTACAATAAGGGATTGGATGCTTCCAAGTTCTTGCAGCGAGTTTTGCGTGGTCTGGCCTTGTTTTGCAACTTGTTGTTGTATTTGTCCCACTCCTTCAGATAAAGCCAACCTGGACAGGAACCCCCCAGTGTGTATACTTCCTCTTGGAACGGGCAACGACCTGGCAAGATGTCTGCGATGGGGAGGAGGTACTGAAACGGAACAGATACACGACAGTGAAAAACATGGGTCTCTTTGCTGCAGTCAGTAGGTAGAGATGTAGCTGCTGCACAATCCCTCCTGGGACCAGATTACCTTAAAGAAGTCACTTTTTTGCAGCAGAATTGATAAAACACGAGAAGAGTTTGACTCAGTGGTTGAATAATCTTAAAAAAGACAATTAATTAGTGACTCGAGTTTTCTTTATTCCATGTTTTATCCACTCAAAGCCAGAGATGTCTGGAGTACAGTCACAGACGTAAATCACGCACGGCGGTGTTGGGGGGGGGGGGGGGGGCGGTGTCCACCCCAAGCTGGGAAAAAAAAACAGTGAATTGTCCCCACCAGAATGTTGTCATAAACCTTTCTATGTCATATAACTGAGTAAAATGTGTTTGAAGCAGCAATGTTTAGGAGAAATGCAAAACATTTTTTTCTTCTAAAGTTGTTACTTTTTCTCATAAATTCAAAATTAAAATAGAAATTTGCAATTTTTTCTTGTAAATTTGCATTTTTTTCTCATAAACGTGCTGCTTTTCTCTTATAAATTTGAGTTTTTCTTGTAAATTTCCAGCTTTTTTCCTGTAAATTTATAACTGTTTCTTATAAAGCTGCCACCTTTTTCTCACAATTTTCCATCTTTTTTCTTATAAATTTGCAATGTTTTTCTTGGTAATCTGTGACTTTTTTTCTGGCAAATCTGCAACTTTTTCTCATATTTGTGGCTTCATGTGTTCCTGTGTTTATTAACTCCTGGGGCTGGTAATATCCCATCGACCACTCAAACCACACACTCATGTCTCTACCTTCTTCCGCTTAATCCTTTTCGGGTTGCGGGGGTGCTGGAGCCTATCCCAGCATCTTTGGGCGAGAGGCAGGGTACACCCTGGACAGATCGCCAGCCCATTGCAGGGCCAACACAGAGAGACAGACAACCATTCACTCTCACAGTCATACTGAAGGACAATTTAGAATCCCCAGTTTGATGCCAATTAACCTAACCTGTATGTCTTTGGCCTGTGGGAGGAAACCAGAGTACCTGGCGAAAACCCACGCAGACACGGGGAGAACATGCAAACTCCACACAGAAGGGTCACTGATGGTCAGTGGTGAGATCGATCCTTGTTGTGCTGCCACAGTACTAACCACGGCACCACCAAGCTGCCCCTCATCTCTAATAATGTTTGATTTGGGCTTTCACATTCTCACATTTAGCCAGTTTTATATTAGTTAGCTCAGGATGTCTTCCACACTGGAGCTGTGACGTAACCAGCTATCAATAGCTACAGAAGTCAGCAGTGATGGTGGAGACAAGCTGGGGTGCATTGCGGCCCGAATAAAAGTAAAATCCACAAAAACAGCTGGTTGTGAGGAAGGCTTCTTCAACCAGGTTTAAAATGGTAGTCTAATACTTAAACCCTGACTTATTTTGACCTAAGCATGTCACAGACATTTCATTAACAGCTCTGGGAACGGTGTCAACTGTGGAAAATGACATGTCACGGTCATGTTCATTCAGTGCCAAAACAAACAAAATTTTTGACGACTTATGAACTAATAAAAATCTGACTTAATAATAATGATGATAACATACTTTACCATCAAAGTAACTGTATATAAATTTGTAATGTAGAGATACTCTATATACAGCGGGGGGAAAAAGTATTGAACCTGTCAACATTTTTCTCATTTAACATATTTCTGATGGAGCCACTGACCTGAGATTTTCACCAGGTATCAGTAACAACCCAAGTAATCCATACATACAAAGAAATTAAGGCAACTGTGTTCACAAAACAAGTTATATTTATTTATTTATTGATTGATTGATTGATTGATTTTATTTATTTGAACATCAAGAGAAAAAATTTTTTTTAAACAAAAACCAAAACCCAAAAAATAAAATAAAAAAAAGCCTTGTTCAAAAGGAGTGGGAAGAAGCCAGCGCTTATACAGTCCCACCCCTTCTCCATACCCAATAAATTATAATATCATTCCAGTCATTATCCATCCCACAATTACATTCATTATACAATACCATAATATGTAATACATCTTATAATTAAATTATGCAATAGAAATGATACAACAATAGTTTATAGTGACAATAATACCAACATCTAATAATAATAATTGTAATAATAATAAATAAATACTTCTGGTATGTTTAATATAATTACATACAATATTATTGTCATCATAATCATCATATATACCACCATATGCCCCCACATGGCTTACAATACCTAGGCGCAATAAGTAACCATATAATAATAATGACCATAATAATAGGTAGCCATATGGTAGTTACAACAACAACAATAATAATAATAATAATAATAATACCACCTGGCCTATATAATTCTTCAAATAATTCCATCCTAACAACAATCATAATACTATAATACTGTTGTAATATTCTAGTAATAATGATATCAATAATAATAGTACTCGGCATATATATTCAACAATAACAACCTTTCTTCACTGAAGACACATTGCAGTATTACTGTCCTTTATTTTTATATAGTTCAAAAATCATTTCTTTATATGTTGATTTAAATATTAAGATGTTTGGACATTGCCTGTGTTTCTCCCCCAACCCATTCCACAATTTTACCCCACACACAGGCACACAAAAACTTTTCCTAGTAGATCTTACTAAGTGCATTTTAAATTTTGTATTCCCCCATAAATTGTATTTCCCTTCTCTCTCATTGAAAAAATTTTGTATATTGTGTGGCAAAAAGTTTTTACTGACTTTAAACATTAACTGTGCTGTATAATAATCAACCAGATCCTGTAATTTCAATAACTTTGAATGTAGAGACAATAAATTAGTATGTTCAAGGTACCCGACTTTGTGTATAACATGGACTGCCCCTTTTTGTAATATTAGCAATGAATTAAGTGCACTTTTATAATTGTTACCCCAGACCTCTATACAATAGGTCAAGTATGGAAGTACTAATGAGCAATACAAGATATGAAGCGATTTGTAATCTAGGACTTGCTTAATTTTATTTATAATTGCAATATTTTTTGCAACTTTGTTTTGTATGTATCTGACGTGTGGTTTCCAACTAATTTTATCATCTAGTATTACACACAAAAATTTGATCTCCTTAACATTTTCAATAATTACATTTCTACATTATCTATATGAATATGTTTATCTTCTTTATTTTTACAATTACCAAATATCATTACCTTAGTTTTATCTATATTTAGTGCTAATTTATTACTATCCATCCATTTTTAAGCGTATTTAATTCATTATTTAGAGTATGGATTAGTTGATTATAATTATTTCCAGAATAAAATATATTAGTATCATCAGCACATAATATTATTTTTAATAATTTAGAAACTTGGAATATATCATTTATATATATGTTAAATAATTTGGGGCCCAATACTGACCCCTGGGGGACCCCACAGGCAATTCCCATACACCCAGAAAGATATTCTCCCATTTTCACAAACTGCTGTCTCTCAGATAGATAACTTGTAACCCAATTCAGTGCCACTCCCCTAATACCATACATTTGCATTTTATCAAAAAGTATTGAATGATTTATTGTATCAAATGCTTTTCTAAAATCTATAAATACACCAACTGCATATTTTCCTTGATCTAATGCATTTATTTCCTCTGTTGCTTCCATTATTGCCAATGATGTTGTACTCTTTGCTCTAAATCCATATTGATTCCGATTAAGCAGGTCATGTTTATTTAAAAAGTCCTCTAATCTGTTGTTGAAAAGTTTTTCCAGAATCTTTGAAAATTGTGGGAGGAGCGATACTGGTCTGTAGTTTGTGTAGTGGTGTTTATTTCCTTTCTTGAATAATGGTATTACTTTTGCTATTTTCATTTTCTGCATATTTAATAAAGTGAAATAACACAGGGAATAAGTATTGAATGCATGAAGAAAAAGAGGTGCCAAAAGGCATAGAAAGCCAAGAAACCAGCTGAAATCCATCAGAATTTAGGAAGCTATCCCATCCCCCATCAGTGCAAATTAATTTCAGCTGATTAAGTCCCGACTGATAGCCTTTAAAAAGGTTTGTGAATATCAGATTGTCACACCACAAAGAACTCATGATGGGTAGAAGCAAAGTGCTCTCTCTAGACCAGGGGTCGGCAACCCACGGCTCCGGAGCCGCATGCGGCTCTTTCATCCCTCTGCTGCGGCTCCCTGAGGCTTTGGAAAATAATGAGTATTTAATTAAAATGTATTTTATTTTAGTTCATTAGTTTTTAAAATGTAATTCTAAATTTGAAGATTATGGTGATCTTGTAAAATCAAAAAAAAAACGTGTTAAAGTTTAATCACCGTCAGCGAAATTCAACACGAAGTCGGAAGTCGTCTCCCGCGATAACCCGGATGTGTTGTGTTCAAGCTACTGCTGTATTGTAAACAGCCCTGCGATTGGATAGTTGCAAACAATTGGACCAATCAAATGGCTCGTTGTATGCTTTTTCAAAGATTCATGGCAGCGTGTTCTCAGGGATGTGATTTTCTGTTAATTCGCCGAATTCCGCTTTATTTTATCTTCCAAGAAGATAAAGTACGTTAAGTACGTTAGCGGCTTGTGGTCCACGAATGCAGTGAAGCTGCGCCCTTTCAGGCAGGACTGGAAGTGGCGTATGGCCACTTCCGGTAATCGGTATGGCCAGGTGGAGAGTCATTAACTCTACAACGGCTGTATGAGCTTGGCTGGCGCGAGGGATTAAACGGTAATAAAAGTTAACCATCCCCTTTTATGATTCCAAACAGTTTGAAATTGACAGTGCACAGTGGACATTGACTCATAACTTTTGAATATTTCTAAGACTTAGCTACATCAGTGATTGTGCAAAATGAACTGCTCAAGACTCAATAGAGATTGAAACTGGTGATCTGAAATGAATGCTGAAATTATAAAAAGTAATGGTATGTTGGAATTTTATTTCTATTATGGAACAGATAAAATTAACTGATTTTGATTTGATCAAGTGTTAAAGTATGTGATGGATAATGCTTGTTGGAATATTTTAGGAATGCTATCTTCTTGGAACATAAGTCAATATTATACATTAATAAGTGACATTCAGCTGTTTGTTTTATGTCATTTAAGCACAGTTCTGGTACTTAAAAATCATAAAAACCCAGGAGCTTCGGGGGTCTTTGCCCCCCTTGCCCCCGATCCCACCCCGGACCCCGCTGGGGGACTATGTCCCCCAGACCCCCTGCTGAATTTTCAGATAATTTCCCCAACCCCAAATCACATCGCTGGTTCGTGTTGGAATTCTGAGCTTTCGGTATTGTTTTCAGCGGAATTATGAGATTTTTATCGAAGGATCAGGAGTCATCAGTGCTAGAAATAGCACTCTCCTTTCAACCCAATGTCAACCTTCAACCCAATGTCTTTTTTTTTTCGGAGTTCAAAATGTTTTTGTTGCATGCAGAAATGTAATTTTGTTTTCTCTGCAGGAGTTCCCTGATTTCATAAATGCAACACATTATAGTTTGTTTATACATAGCATAAAGGGGAAAAAAGTTATATGCAGTGTTATTTCATTTTAAGGGTCAAAAGGGTTTTTGTGGCTCCCAGTGTTTTCTTTTCTGTGGGAAATGGGTCCAAATGGCTCTGAGCGGTAAAGGTTGCTGACCCCTGCCCTGGACAGGTCGCCAGTCCATCGCAGGGCCAACACAGAGAGACAGACAGCTATTCAGTCTCACAGTCATACCTAAGGACAATTTAGAATCCCCAGTTGATGCCAGTTAACCTAACTTGCATGTTTTTGGCATGTGGGAGGAAACTGGAGAAATCCCGGAGTAAACCCACGCAGACACGGGGAGAACATGCAAACTCCACACAGATCACTGTTGGTCGGGGGCTGGGATCGAACCCAGGATCCCCTGGCCAAGGGTGAGTTGCTGTGCTGCCGCAGTGCTAACCACTTCTCCACCGCGCCGCCCACAACCAATCCACTAGTTGTCAAATTGAGAGTCTGGAGAACAAGTGAAGGATACAGATTTATATTATATTAATACATTTGAACAAGGAGCATTATGAGGAAACAGGATGAAAAGTAGCTTCTTCTAAATAAAACTTTCATCTCTAATTTATGAAAATATCAGGAACTAAAGCTATGTGATCACTGTTGAAAGTAGGAGATGGGTGATATTTTTCAAATTTAAACAATTTATGAATGTGCTGATAATTAAAACTATGCAAAAATTATGGTCAGATATTCAGAAATTTATTTTTCAGCACAAAACAATTTATAATATATATCTAACATTTATTTCATGAATGAAGCTATATAAATGAAGCTATAAGCAGTTTTTTCCCACTGCTGTAGTAGGAATTCATTAATGCCACATAATATTCAGAGCTATGTACAGTATATAAAAAACTTTATAAGCAGCATAATCTTTATTTTAAAGGTCAAATTGCCGTTGCGGCTCTCAGCCACGTCTGTTTTAGTCGGAGACGGGCAAAACGGCTCTTCGGCTGGCAAAGGTTGCAGACCCCTGCTCTAGACCTTTGCAACCTTATTGCTGCAAAACATAATGATGGCATTGGTTACAGGCACATTTCTAATCTGCCAAATGTTCCAGTGATCACTGTTGGAGTCATCATTCGGAAGGGGAAAGAACACCATTTTACCATAAACTGGCCACGACCAGGAGTTCCTTGCAAGATTTCTGACAGGGGAGTCAAAGGAATTATCAGAAGAGTTATCCAAGAGCCAAAGACCACTCATGGAGAGCTCCAGAAAGACCTGGATTTAGCAGATACTGCTGTTTCAGTGAAAACAATAAGTAATGCACTGAACTGACATGGGCTGTATGTCCACTCATCTCGTAAGACTCCACTGCTGAAGAAAAAGCATGTTGAAGCTCATTTAAAGTTTGCTGCACATTTGGGAAAGCCAGTAAAATACTGGGAGAATATAGTCTGGTCAGATGAGACCAAAATTGAACTTTTTTGATGCCACAACGCACAGCATGTTTGGAGAAGAAATGGCAGTGCACATCAGCCCCAAAACACCATACCAATAGTGAAGTTTGGAGGTGGGAGCAGCATGGTGTGGGGGTGTTTTTCAGCACATGGTACAGGCAGACTTCATATAATTGAAGGGAAGATGAATGGACAAATGTACAGAGACATCTTTGATAAGAAGATTCAAGATTTAAAGATTTTATTTGTCAATACTACTATATGTACAGGACATACATACAGGAGAATTGAAATGGTGTTTCTCTCTCTCTTCAGTGGTGTTTGCAATATAAAAAAAGAAACAGGAATAAGGCTGGGAAAACAGCAACAGCAGTCTATGTACAGTAATGCTACTCGTAGTGCAAGTGACAACAAAGATAGACCAGACATCCCATAGTGCAAATAAAGTTAAACAATGAAACCCAGCAATCCTATATGCAGAAAAGTAGAGCAGTAATACTCGTAGTTGCAAGTTTGATGCGGTAGTGTAGGTGCAGACAGTGACAGATTGGACTGCACATGATCAATATTGCAGTAACAGACAGCAGCAGATATGGCATTTGTGCAAATGGTTGCAGTAAAGTGCAGAGACATATAGCAGCAGATGTATTACTCTTGGTGTGCCAGTCTTTCTGTGCCAATAACTGAGGTAGTTATTGTGCGGGTGAGTGCGTTATGGTCTGTGGGGGGGGGGGGGGGCAGAGTTCAGGGTCCTGATAGCCTGATGAGCAAAGCTGTTTAGCAGTCTTGTGGAGCGGGCCCGGACACTCCGGTACCTTTTCCCTGAGGGCAGGGAGCTGAAGGAGTGTGAGGGGTGTGAGGTGTGGCCTGCACACCTCACACCCCTCACACTCTTTTAGAATAGGGTCTTTTAGACCCTATTCCTACCAGGTTATTTAAAGAAGTCTTCCCACTTATTGGTAGCTTTATTCTTCATATAATCAATTCTTCATTAACTTTAGGCCATGTACCGCAGGCTTTTAAAACGGCTGTAATTAAACCCTTACTCAAAAAGCCAACGCTAGATCCAGGAGCTTTAGCTAACTATAGACCAATCTCTAATCTCCCTTTCATTTCAAAAATCTTAGAAAGAGTTGTTGCTATGCAATTATTTGACCACCTGCAGGGAAATGGTTTATTTGAGGAGTTTCAATCTGGGTTTAGAATCCATCATAGCACTGAAACAGCCTTAGCGAAGGTCACTAACGACCTCCTCATTGCATCTGATAATGGACTAGTTTCTGTACTTGTCCTTTTAGATCTTAGTGCAGCTTTTGATACTATTGATCATAATATTCTACTTGATAGATTAGAACACTATGTTGGACTTAATGGAACTTCGTTGCAGTGGTTTAGATCTTATTTATCTGATAGGTTCCAGTTTGTTCATGTAAATGATGAGTTTTCTCTCAGCTCAAAGCTTAGTCATGGAGTTCCACAGGGATCTGTGCTTGGCCCTACTCTTTTTAGTTTATATATGCTTCCGTTAGGCAACATTATTAGAAAGCACTGTATACATTTTCACTGTTATGCAGATGACACACAATTATACCTGTCAATGAAGCCAGATGATACTAATCAATTAGCCAAGTTAGAAGCCTGTCTTAAGGAAATCAAAGTTTGGATGACTTGTAATTTCCTGCTATTAAATTCAGATAAGACTGAAGTCATTCTTGTTGGTCCAAAAAACCTTAGAAATTCCTTTCCAAATCAAACTTTCAGTTTGGATGCAGTTACTCTTTCTCTTAATAGCTCTGTGAGGAACCTTGGAGTTATTTTTGATCAGGATTTGTCCTTCAATTCACATATTAAATTTGTTTCTAAGACTGCCTTCTATCATTTGCGTAATATTGCCAAGATTAGGAGCATCTTGTCTCAGAGTGATGCTGAGAAGCTGATCCACGCTTTTGTTAGCTCGAGATTAGATTATTGTAATTCTTTATTATCAGGTTGTCCTAAAACATCTTTAAAAAGTCTTCAGCTGATCCAAAATGCTGCAGCAAGAGTTTTAACAGGTACTAGAAAGAGAGATCATATCTCTCCGGTTCTGGCCTCCCTTCATTGGCTTCCCATAGAGTTTAGAATTAAGTTTAAAATCCTTCTTCTTACTTACAAAGCTCTAAACAATCAGGCTCCTTTTTATTTAAAAGATCTGATACTACCGTATCATCCTAACAGAGCACTACGCTCCCAAAATGCAGGTTTACTTGTAATACCTAGAATCTCCAAAAGTACAATGGGAGGCAGAGCCTTCAGTTATCAAGCTCCTCTCCTGTGGAATCAGCTGCCAATCTGGATACGGGAGTCAGACTCGATCTCTGTTTTTAAGAATAGGGCTAAAACCTACCTTTTTGATCTAGCCTACAATTAGGGAGGGATCATGTGTTTTCTGAACCCTCCCTTAGTTATGCTGCTAATAGGTTTAGTCAGCCGGGGGACCTCCAGTAATGCACTGGGCCTCACTCCTTTCCTCACTCTCTATGAAATATTTTTTTTTTGCTGGTCATTAACATTTGTTTGTTCTCTCCCATAGATTGAGTCCCCATCGTGCTGTTTGCTCTCTACATGTCTGTTCTTTTCTTCTTCTCTATCCCCTCACCCCCCAGCCAGTCGCAGCAGATGACTGCCCCTCCCTGAGCCTGGTTCTGCTGGAGGTTTCTTCCTGTTAAAAGGGAGTTTTTCCTCTCCACCGTCGCCAAGTGCTTGCTCACAGGGGATCGCCTGATTGCTGGGGTCTTTCTGCAACTGTGGGGGTCCTCCCTACAGTTGATAGTGCTATGAGATGACTGTTGTTGTGAAATGGCGCTATATAAATAAAGTTGAATTGAATTGAATTGAATTGCAATGTTGATGGCTCTGCGGGTGAGGCAGATAAGGTAGATGTCCAAGAGGGGGGGGCAGAGGGGCACTGATGATCTTGCTGGCTGCTTTCACTGTGCATTGTGGTGTCTTCCAGCAGGAGGTGGTGCAGCTTCCATACCACACCGTGATGCAACTGGTGAGGATGCTCTCAACGGTGCCCCGGTAGAATGAGCACATGATTCAATTCAATTCAATTCAATTCAACTTTATTTATATAGTGCCATTTCACAACAACAGTATGTAACAACAATAGTAACCTATTAGCAGCATAACTAAGGGAGGGTTCAGAAACACATGATCCCTCCCTAATTGTAGGCTATATCAAAAAGGTAGGTTTTAACCCTAATCTTAAAAACAGAGATCGAGTCTGACTCCCGAATCCAGATTGGCAGCTGATTCCACAGGAGAGGAGCTTGATAACTGAAGGCTCTGCCTCCCATTGTACTTTTGGAGATTCTAGGTATTACAAGTAGTCCTGCATTTTGGGAGCGTAGTGCTCTGTTAGGATAATACGGTAGTATCAGATCTTTTAAATAAAGAGGAGCCTGATTGTTTAGAGCTTTGTAAGTAAGAAGAAGGATTTTAAACTTAATTCTAAACTCTATGGGAAGCCAATGAAGGGAGGCCAGAACCGGAGAGATATGATCTCTCTTTCTAGTACCTGTTAAAACTCTTGCTGCAGCATTTTGGATCAGCTGAAGACTTTTTAAAGATGTTTTAGGACAACCTGATAATAAAGAGTTACAATAATCTAATCTCGAGCTAACAAAAGCGTGGATCAGTTTCTCAGCATCACTCTGAGACAAGATGCTCCTAATCTTGGCAATATTACGCAAATGATAGAAGGCAGTCTTAGAAACAAATTTAATATGTGAATTGAAGGACAAATCCTGATCAAAAATAACTCCAAGGTTCCTCACAGAGCTATTAAGAGAAAGAGTAACTGCATCCAAACTGAAAGTTTGATTTGGAAAGGAATTTCTAAGGTTTTTTGGACCAACAAGAATGACTTCAGTCTTATCTGAATTTAATAGCAGGAAATTACAAGTCATCCAAGCTTTGATTTCCTTAAGACAGGCTTCTAACTTGGCTAATTGATTACTATCATCTGGCTTCATTGACAGGTATAATTGTGTGTCATCTGCATAACAATGAAAATGTATACAGTGCTTTCTAATAATGTTGCCTAACGGAAGCATATATAAACTAAAAAGAGTAGGGCCTAGCACAGATCCCTGTGGAACTCCATGACTAAGCTTTGAGTTGAAAGAAAACTCATTATTTACATGAACAAACTGGAACCTATCAGATAAATAAGATCTAAACCACTGCAATGAAGTTCCATTAAGTCCAACATAGTGTTCTAATCTATCAAGTAGAATATTATGATCGATAGTATCAAAAGCTGCACTAAGGTCTAAAAGGACAAGTACAGAAACTAGTCCATTATCAGATGCAATGAGGAGGTCGTTAGTGACCTTCGCTAAGGCTGTTTCAGTACTATGATGGATTCTAAACCCAGATTGAAACTCTTCAAGTAAACCATTTCCCTGCAGGTGGTCAAATAATTGCGTAGCAACAACTCTTTCTAAGATTTTTGAAATGAAAGGGAGATTAGAGATTGGTCTATAGTTAGCTAAAGCTCCTGGATCTAGCGTTGGCTTTTTGAGTAAGGGTTTAATTACAGCCGTTTTAAAAGCCTGCGGTACATGGCCTAAAGTTAATGAAGAATTGATTATATGAAGAATAAAGCTACCAATAAGTGGGAAGACTTCTTTAAATAACCTAGTAGGAATAGGGTCTAAAAGACAAGTTGAAGGTTTGGATGAGGAAACTATTTTGTCTAACTCACAAAGGTCGATTGGAGTAAACTCATCAAGACAGACATCAAAAGAAGGAGTTGTAGTAGTTACAGTATTTAAGTTAACCGTGGGAAGAATCTGATTGATTTTATCTCTGATGGATGAAATTTTATTATTGAAAAAGTTCATAAAGTCCTGACTAGTAAGCTCTAAGGGAATGCTAGGATTGACAGAGTCCTGACTCTTTGTCAACCTGGCTACAGTACTGAAAAGAAACCTGGGATTATTCTTGTTCTCTTCTATTAATGCAGAGTAATAACTTGTTCTAGCTTTTCTAAGAGTTTTTTTATAAATTAAAAGATGATTTCTCCAAGCTAAATAGATTTCATCTAAATTAGTAGAGCGCCATTTTCTTTCTAATTGACGAGTCTTCTGTTTTAAGCTACGAGTTTCTGTGTTGAACCAAGGAGTTAGAAATCTCTGATTAGACTTTTTCTTTTTTAAGGGGGCCACCAAGTCTAGAGCCTGATGCAGAGAAGCTGAAACACTATCCACCATGTTATCAATTACAGAAGGAGCAAGCTGTCTATAGCTTATTTCCGTTGTGTTGACACATGGCATAGAGGAAACAATCTGCATAAATTTGGAAACAGCATCATCTGAGAGGCATCTACTGTAATAATATTTTTCTTTAGGAGCCAAATAGTCAGAAATGGTAAAATAAGATAAGATAAGATAAGATAAGCCTTTATTAGTCCCACAATGGGGAAATTCCAGGATTGCAACAGCACAGGGACAGCAACACTCAGAGCAACAATCAGAAGGCAAGAAAAAACAACATCTAGCAAACATATGTCCATATTACTATAAATGTATATATAGACACACAGTGCAGAGCATTATGGCTGGTGGATGTGCAGCAGAAAGTCTAAGCTCTCTCTCCGCGGATGCAGCGGGCCAGCTGGAAGTCTTTGGGCATGATGGTGACCCCCTTAGCGAAGAAGAGACCACCAGGTGGGTCTCGCTGGTCTCCTGCAGAGCCATGACGGCGAAACTCAGGAAACGCAGGACGGTCTTGAAGTCCTGAGCGATCTCCCTCACCAGGTGCTGGACGGGCAGCTTACGGATGAGCAGCTCCGTGGATTTCTGGTAGCGACGGATCTCTCTCAGAGCCACGGACTTGTGACGGCGAGGCCTCTTCACTCTGCCGGTGGCCAGAGCGCCTCTCCGAGCAGCCCTGGTGGCTAGCTGTCTCCTGGGGGGCTTCTTCCTCCAGTAGATTTTACGGGCGGTCTGCTTGGTTCAAAATCAAAGGTTAACAGACAATGGTCTGACAGTACAGGGTTATGAGGAGACACTACAAGATTTTCTATTTCTATGCCATATGTCAGAACAAGGTCCAATGTATGGTGGAGGTAATGAGTAGAATTTCCTACTTTCTGAGAAAACCCAATCGAGTCTAATATTGAATTAAATGCCACATTAAGGCAGTCACTATCTACATCCACATGTATATTAAAGTCCCCTACTATAATTATTCTATCAGATTTCAGCACTAAATCAGCTAAGAAATCAGCAAATTCGGATAAAAATTCTGAGTAGGTTGATGGGGGACGATAAACTATGGCAAATAAAATTGGGTTTAACCTAAAATTGCTAAAGTGCCCAATACTGAGGACCAGGCCCTCAAAGGAATTATAACATGTTTTTTGCTTTACATTAACTAGTAATTTGGAATGGTAAATTGTTGCTACTCCTCCTCCACGACCAGAACTTCTGGGATTTTGACAGTTTAAATAACCAGAGGGAGTTGATTCATTTAAACCAACATAATCCTCTTGCCCTAACCAAGTCTCTGTAAGGGAAATTAAATCAATCTGATGATCAATTAACAGATCATGGACTAACAGAGACTTGGGAGTTAGAGACCTAATATTTAGTAAACCACATTTAATTTTTAAATTATGAGGAGGAACAGAGGCCAAATCATTCAATTTAGAGGCTTTATGTTTAATTTGAGTTTTACCAATGTTTTGCTTTATCACTTTGGGATGCTTATGCATGATATTTTTATTTACTTTGGAGGGAGCAGACAACGATTCTCTGATGGGGAAGACAGGGGCTAAGCTGAGGGGTGGCGGATGAAGAGGAGCTGCAGAGAGGCGTGTAAGACTGCGACTCTGCTTCCTGGTCCCAACTCTGAGTAGTCATGGTTTTGGAAATTTGGATAAAAAAGATGCCAGATTGTTAGATAAATGAGAAGCACCATCCAAAGTGGGATGAATGCTGTCTCGTCTCATAAGACCAGGTTTTCCCCAAAAAGAGCTCCAATTGTCAATGTAGCCCACGTCATTTTTAGGACACCACACAGACAGCCAGCGGTTCAAGGATGACGAGCGACTAAACATGTCATCACTGGTCAGATTGGGGAGGGGCCCAGAGAATACTACAGTGGCAGACATCGTTTTTGCAAAGTCACACACCGATTCTACATCAAGTTTGGTGACTTCCGACTGCCGGAGACGGATGTCATTAATGCCGGCGTGAATAACAATTGTGGAGTATTTACAGTTACTTTTAGCCAGCATTTTCAGATTTGACTCGATGTCGCCTGCTCTGGCCCCAGGAATGCATTTGACTATGACCGCTGGAGTCTCTAGGTTCACGTTTCTGACTACAGAGTCGCCAATGATCAGAGTTTTTTCCTCAGCGGGTGTGTCGCTGAGCGGGGAAAAACGATTAGAAACGTGAACAGGTTGGTGGTGAACCGGGGCTTTGCGACTAGGCTTCCTTCTCACCATCACCCACCCAGTCTCCTCGCTGCTGAGGAGAGCCGGGGAACCGCTGACAGGGGGGCCTAAGCTAGCTAGCTCCGCTGCAGCTAATGGGCGTCCGTCGAGATTAACTGGCGCAGACGGTGTTTCAATGCAGCGGAGCCGGGATTCCAAATCAGACAACCTCGCCTCGAGCGCCTCAAAAAGACAACATTTATTACATTTACCGTTATCGCTAAAAGAGGCAGAGGTGTAGCTAAACATCTGACAGAGAGAGCACACCAGAGGAGAGGAAAGAGAGCTAGTAGCCATAGCTAATAGCTGGAGAGCAACCACACAGGCAGACAGCAAAACAGGAAGTGACGATACGTTACGTTACCACAAGGAAGTGACGATCCTCCCAATGTACCACTGATGGGGGTAGGACTCGTGCTCTCCTCAGTTTGCGGAGGAAATGGAGGCGAGTTTGAGCCATCTTGGCCAGTGATGTGGTGTTGCTGAACCAGGAGAGGTCCTCGGAGATCTGCATCCCCAGGATCTTGGTGCTACTCACCCTCTCCACAGCGCGCCATCGATGATCGGCGGGGGAGGGGGGGCTGTGTGTATCCCCTCCTGAAGTCGACCACAATCTCCTTGGTTTTTCCCATGTTCAGGAAGAGATTATTGTCTTTACACCACTGGACCAGTTGGCTTACCTTATTTCTGTAGTTGGCCTCCTCATTGTTGGTGATAAAACCCACCACCATCGTGTCGTCCACAAACTTGATGATGTGGGTGGTGCTGTAGGCTGGTACACAGTCATGGGTCAGCAGGGTGAAAAGCAATGGGCTGAGCATGCACCCTTGTGGGGCCCCTGTGCTCAGTGTGATGGTCTTGGAGGTGTTACTGCCAAACCGCACATTCTGTGGCCTCCCTGTGAGAAAGTCCAGCACCCAGTTACAGAGAGAGGTTTTAAGTCCCAGGTGTCTGAGTTTTTGTATTAGAAGCTGGGAGATGACTGTGTTGAATGATGAACTGAAGTCCAAGAACAGCATTTGCACATAGGAGTTCTTTGAGTCCAGGTGGGTGAGGGCTGGATGGAGAGCAGCAGCGATGGCATCTTCTGTGGATCTGTTTGACCTGTATGCAAACTGAGATGGGTTGTGGGAGGGAGGGAAGATGGACTTGATGTTCTGCATGACTAAATTAAATTAAATTTAATTTAATTAAATCACCCTTTATTGTCATTCAACCATACAACCAATCATGTACAGTAGAACGAAATTGTGTTTTACCTATCTACAGTGTTTATCACACACACCCCATGTGTAGAATCAGAGGGCCGCTGCCATGCAAGGCGCCGCCACAGATTTCCCTCCTCCATTCCATTATTGCTGAGCACCAAGCTGGACGGCAGGAAGTTCCGCTTTTATATGGTCTTCGGCATGACCCGGCCGGGATTTGAACCCCTGCCTCCCGGGTGTGGGGCGGATGCTCTACCAACTGAGCCACCACTCCGGTTACCGACTAGCTGCCCAAATCACTTCATTATGATGGGGGTCAGTGCTACAGGCTGGTAATCTTTGTAGCCAGATGGGACAAGCTCCTTTGAGACTGGTATTATGGTAGCAGTTTTGAAACATGTGGGGACAACAGCTTGACTCAGGAAGATGTTGAAGATGTCGGCCTGGACATTCTTGATCTCCTCTGCACAGTCCTTCAGAATGCAACCTGGTATGTTGTCTGGTCCAGCTGCCTTGCATGGGTTGATCCTGCAGCAGGTTCTCTTCATGCTAGCCGGATCCAGACTTATGGCCTGCTTGTCTGGAGGAGGAGTGGTCTTCTGTGCTGATGTGCTGTTTTGTGCTTCAAAGAGCCTGAAGAAGTTGTTTAGGTTGTTAAGCAGTGTAATGTTACTTGCACAGGTCTGAGGTGGAGGTTTGTAGTTGGTGAGGGTCTGTTTGCCACGCCAGAGGAAACGTGCATCTCTGGTGTTGCTGAAGTGGCCGAATATTTTCTTGCTGTGCTGTCGTTTTGCCTCCTTGATGCCACGGGACAGGTTGGCCCTAGCTGTTGTTAGTCCTGCAGTGTCACCGACCCTGAAGGCTGCGTCCCAAGCCCTCAGGAGCCCTTGGGCCTCTGCTGTCATCCATGGCTTTTGATTGGCACGAACAGTGATGGTTTTGCAGTGAGTGACATCATCAGTGCATTTAGCCATGTATGCTACAACAACCTCATTGTAGTCCTCTAGGTTTGTGTGTCCACTGTGAGTGGCTGCTTGCTTGAAAGTGACCCAGTCTGTAGTGCTGAAGCAGTCTTTCAGAGCATCAGAGGCCCCCTCTGGCCACACACGTACCTGCTTTTTTGTTGGTCTAATTGTTTTCATTCTGGCCTTAACAAGATGGTGATGTGATCAGAGACACCCAGGTGGGGAAGGGGGGAGGTTCTGTATGCTTCCTTGTGAGTTGTGTACACCAGGTCCAGCAAATTGTCTCCGCTTGTTGGCAAGTCTACATGTTGGTGTGGATTTGGTAGGAGGGCCTTTAAATCTGCATGGTTGAAGTCTCCTGCTGTGATAAGGAATCCGTCTGGATACGCTATTTGTGTCTCACTGATGGCCTGGTAGAGTGCTTTTAGTGCTTTACTCCTCTCGCAGTGGCAGTGGGCGGGGCATACATGGTGACTAGTAGGACAGATGAAAATTCTCTCGGAATGTAAAAGGATTGGCACTTGATGATCATAAACTCCACCAATGGAGAACAGTGTTTATGTCCAGCAGTTGCATCACGGCACCAAGTGTCACTGATGTACACACAGACACCGCCACCTCGCATTTTCCCTTCTTCCTTGAACCTGTTGCCATCTGCCAAGATGCTGAAGATGAAATGAGGGTGGACATTTCAGCAAGACAATTGTTGCAAAAATTCTCTTTAACCAGTAGTCAAAGAATCAGGCAGGATTAAAGTTTCAGTAAATTTAATTTGCACTGATCAGTGGAGAACAATAAGTGATACATTCAGAGTCTCCTATGGAAATTGTTCTGAATCACATACACATCTTTCAGTCTTTAAGAGTCCTGTTATGTCGAAACTGTCCATGAAAGAATATCTGGTTCAGGCTGGTTCTTCCAAACTGTATCCCTTCTAAGACACAATCATAACAGCACAAAACGTTCGCATGAGAACAACCAGATAAATGTCCAGCTGGTCGACCTTGTACACAATTCACCCAGACTCTGAGGAGCCAAAGATAAAGAATACAAAATTATTCCATCACCCCCCCCCCCCCGATGCCATGCAAAGTATCATAAATGAAAAGTGTTAACAAATTATGGCATCTAAAACCCCAGCTGGCAGCTATGCTAATCTCCAGTGCATTGATGTGCAACAGACCCTAACTAGCTAGTGATGGGGAAAGTCAGCCATCGACCCTACTGCCCCAGGCGCCACCTGACATTCTAGACCATTAGGAGGATAAATAGAACAGTAAAACTTATTAATTAATGATAAAAGTAATTAATGATAAAAGAATTAAAATGAAAATGATAATAAAGTAGGGATATGATAGTAAGGATATAATAAGGATATACAGTATATGTATGCTTGTATAAAAAGAAAGCATAAAAGATGAAAACAAAAATCATAACAATCTAAAAAAAACAGTAATAAGTGTAACATAAAAACAAAATAAACGTAAAAATAATGTTTCAACTTCATAAATGTATTTACAGGTAGTACGTTTCAACTTCACATCATGATCATGCAACTCCTTTTGGTTTTCTGCATGTCAGTCATACTTTTATTCTGTACTTGGGTTATGGAGAGACACCTTGAGGTCACACTGTTTGTTCATCATCCCCATCATCCCTGGCAACTGCTCCATGGTACATCACTAAATTAACATGCACAAGTCTCATCATCATATTACGGATGCAGGGAATGACACAAGAAAAGATGAGAAATATTACCACAAAAATAATTAACAAGTTCATGATGAGACCTCTCCATGAAGAGAATAACCAACTTAACCAGGTATGTTCATCAGTGACATTGTCCTTTGCTATGGCAGCCTCCAAAGCAGTCAAATACCGTATGGCTGAGACAATCACGTGACTATCTGCATTATTTTCAGGGGATAAAAGTACAGCAGTTATCCCCCACAATCACACACACACCCTCCGGCGGCAGTTATTTGATCAAGAACCATCCTATTTTGGGCCAACATAAGGCTGAGCTGTTAACTCCTTATTTATACCAGAAAAAGCAGACAAAGAAAAATTCATAAATGAGTGTAGTCTATAACTAGTTGTTTCAATCCATAAGGTATTTTTAGCCACTCCCATCAAAGGGAACAAGGAATTAAGTACCTCCTGCCCCATGGTTTCTAAATTGAATTCTTCCGGCACATCTGTGCCCCAGATGGGATCATGTGGTGAAAAAGAGACAACTCTCTTTACCCTGCCTACCTGTCCTGCCGACAGTATGATGGTATGGTCAGTAACCACCACAGGGGCACACACCCCTCCCCAATTCATGGGCAGGTGTGAGTAGACACGATGGCCACACAGCCACCAACCCCCTGCCACCATATATGTGCTGTATTTGTGAGAATCACAAATTGCGGCGCTACAGAGCTCCTTCATGGTGGCATCGCTTTCCAGACTTCTAGACTGAGAATAAGGATCTTCCGGACAGCTTTTGCCCACTACGCCGGTCCGGCAGGTAGCAGTACAAGGGCGAGATATATGTACCGTTGCACACCTGGAAAATAATAAACTGCCCAAAGAGACGTTTCCACACCCTTTTAGACAAAAGGAAAAATTCCCTGGCGAGGTTAAGCTTGCCTTCACCGAGTAAGGGGTGTCATCGTGTCTCCGGTCAGTGGAGTCATAGACAATGTGGCAGGTGTGATTCAAGTTAATGCTGGCTGTACTATTTCCATACATAGTCTCTTGCAAGAAACAAACAGCTTCTGACAGTTGCATTGGTTTAGCAGTAACAGATATTTGACCAGCTGAGAGTGGAAGCAAAGAACACACACATAACAATTTGAACGATTAGCTGTTTTGGCTGTGTAGTTAGCATACTTCCACCACACATTACCAGCATAAACATGGTCATCATAGCCTGGTCCTTCTAGCCAGTCAGGATGCGCGTGAGTAACATGCCTAGCCCTGTGATAAATAGGTAGTGGTGTCCCTAAAAGTAATCAAATCAAAAGTGTTACCACAAGGATGATGATGATGATAAAAAAACAGGTGTACCATTCACATCCTTCTGGTGCCAACCTTCTCCCTCTTGCATTTTGTCTCTCCAGGATAAACAACAGTTGTTTCACTATACAAGCTGTTGCTGGGCGCCCGAGGGCGCCATCAGCCGAACACTTGCATAGAGAAACAATGACTTGCTTGTATAGCTAAACAGTTAAACAGTCTCTTGCTGAGGGTTCTGAGTGGGGTAAAGTTTGCAATGTGTTAAATGCACCCAAGAATTACGTCCTTCAACTTTTACGGCTGTTGGTGTCACCAGGATGACCTTGTGTGGTCCTTGCCAGGGAGCATCGGCCCAGTTTTTATTTTTGATGGCTTTGATGAGGACCAGCTCTCCTGGTTGGGTTATGATGGGCACACACCTGTGTTTCTTCCTGGGAAGAGCAGCATGTACAACATCTCTGTCAGTCAGCATTCTTCACATGTAATCAGCTAAACACACTTCCTCATCACCTGAATTAAATGGCCTTAATGGTGGGAGTAGGTAAGGCTTGGCATACATTATTTTTTTGTCCTATTTCTGCCATTGTTTTCCTAATGTTACGTGTGGCCCTCGCGAGCCACACAATGAGAGCCGAGGGCGAGCCAGTGAGTTTGCAATGTTTTATTATGATAGGGAACAGGGGATAAGGAACATGGCCTTGTGGGGCCAAAAAGCACAAATACTCATACAGGGGTACACTTACAAATAATGCAGAACGACGAGCAGAGGACTGGCGCCGGGCGTAGGGGTTCCAGCCTTTGATGTGCTAAGTCACAGCCCCGAATGATCGGAGCTGCTCCTTCTCATACCCATTAGCAGCGCCTCAGCTGATGAGGGTTAATTGGGCTCCAGCCGTCCCATATAACTGACAGCTGGGAGCCCGCTGAGACGCTGTCACAGAAAGAACCGGACTGAGGGGGAATATGGTCTGAGCGCCGGATGACACGGCGTCTCATCCCATGACACCTAAGCCTTCTTTAAAGGTCTTATTTGTGCATTACACCAATCCTGCAGATTGTGGATGGTAAGCTGAGTGGTTTTCCAAGTTAACGTTAAGTGCTGTGCCTAAGTGTGATATAACCTGATTTACAAAATGTGTTCCATTATCTGAGTGAATCTTTTCAGGTATTCCAAATCTTGGTACTACTTCAGCTAAGAGTTTCTTTGCTACTGTAACAGCATTTGGATGAGTGCAAGGGAAGGCTTCTGTCCATTTAGTAAATGTATCAATAATCACCAAGCAATATTTCTTCCCTTCACATTTATTTAGTTCAATGGAATCCATGCAAATGTTTTGAAAAGGATAAGCTGATGCAGGGAAAGTGCACTTATGAGGTTTTAAATGTCCCTGAGCATTATTTTTTGCAGAGATTAGGCTTTTTTTTTTTTTACAAAATTGAATAGCAAATTAACTAATCATACCCCCAGCTGCTACATGGGAAAGCCCATGAAGACTCCTGAAGCTCCTGAAGACATTCTACGACACGGTGGTGGCAACAGCCATCACTTTTGGAGTGGTCTGCAGGGGCAGTGGCATTACAGCAGCCAATAGGAAGAGACTGAACAAACTGATCAAGAAAGCTAGCTCTGTCCTGGGGCAGTGCCTTGACCCAGTGGAGGAGATAGGAGAGAGAAGGATGGTGGCTAAGCTGTCATCTCTGCTGGAGTCCGAGTCCCACCCAATGCAGAACATACTGAACGCATTGAGGAGCTCATTTAGCAGTAGACTACATCATCCTAGGTGCGCGACCGAGAGGTTTCGCAGGTCCTTCCTACCTACGGCTGTCAGACTTTATGACCTAAGCAGGGCTGCTCGCAGAGATAGCAAAAAAATGTGACGACCTAATAGTATTGAATGCAAAAGACGCAACAGACTTACACAAATGGTCCTCTCCAGTATACAACTAGGACAATATCAGTCACTACGGAGGGTGACAATATGTATGGGTACATATTCATACTATGTAGGATAACTAAATAGATGGTTATGCTGTTTATTGCATCTAGCTACAATGCTCCGCACTGTGTATATATATTTATATATTTATGTGTACATATGTATATTCACTGCTCTTATTTTCTTATCTTCTAAATTATTGCTCTGAGTGTTCCTGTCCCTGTGCTGTTGCAATCCTGGAATTTCCCCATTGTGGGACTAATAAAGGCTTATCTTATCTTATTGCATCAAATGTTGCCACCTTTTTTATCCACTGGTAAATTTCAGCTTGTGGTGATGTTTCCTGGGCATTAGTGGGCATGTCATGTGATAGCTGTTCTGTCAGTGTTAAAAGAAGAGATGCTGTGGTGTGGTTTCCTATATGACCTTGAGCAGCTGCTTTTGCGGTGTTGTCTGCAAGTAGTTGCCCTTAGAGATTGGATCTGTGCCATTAGTGTGTGTGGCACATTTACATATGGCCAATTTTGAGATCTTTGTGTTAGATTGGCTTTCCTGTTGATGTAATCATGCCTCTTTTTTTCCCACTGTTGTGCAAAATGATGGATAGTAGAAAAAGTATATTGGCTGTCCGTGTATATTGTGAGTGCTTTCCCTGGCCTAATTTACAAGCCTCAGTTAGAGCCACTAATTCAGCTGCTTGTGCAGAATAATGTAATGGGAGTTTTAGTGCCTGTAAAACAGTGTCATGGGTGACCACTGCGAAACCGGACAAGTTTGAACCAGTACACTCACGTTTGGAGGAGCCATCGACAAACAATGTGAGATCAGAGCCCTCCAAAGGTGTGTCCTGCAAATCAGGGCGTGGCAATGTTTCACTCTCAATTTCTTCCAAACAGTCATGAGGTTTTCCAAGTGTTGAAATTGGAATGTTGAGTGGTTAGATGAGGCTGTGATAATAGCACTGCCATGCATGCAAAGTGTCTGGATGGTGAGAGAACTGATATTTTACTTTGTGACAAGATAACTAATATGCATGCGTGACCTTTAGGGTCAAGGGATGAAAAAGAACGAGCCCTGCTGAGGCCTGCATTGCCATAGAGGCAGCTATGACAGCCTGCATACATGGTGGCACTGCCCTCGCCACAGGGTCTAACCTTGAAGAATAAAATGCTATTGGATGCATTTTTGTACCACTTGGTTGGAGAAGTACCAACGTCATGTGTCCCTCGCTACAATCAACCATTTGCACAAATGGCTTTTTGTAACTGGGGAGCGCCAGGACGCCAGTGCTGACCAAATTTTTTTTTCATTTTAATAAAAGCCTCTTCTGCCTCAGGTGTCCTCTCAATTTTGTCCACCTGAGCCATGGGTGTTTTGTAAATGAGATCAGACAAGGGTTGTACTTCAAATGAGTAATTTGAAGTCCAAGAGTGACAGTAATTTAAAGTACCCAGAAAAGACATCAAGTCTCTTTTTGTGATGGGTCCTTAAATATTTGACCTCTTTTTCCACAACTCTTATTTTTCCTTATTGACTTTGTGACCTTGTTCTGCTAAAAATCACATTAAGGCAATGGTCTCTTGTTTGCATGTTTCTTCATCAGGTGATGCCAGCAAGATGTCGTCAATGTAAAGGAGCAACTGGCTCCCATTAGGAGGAATAAACTGTGCCAAGTTTGCTGACATTGCCTGTGAAAAAATAGTTGGTGATTCACAGTAACCTTGTGGTAACCTGGTGAATGTGTACCTTTTGTTTTCAAATGTGAATGCAAACCGAAACTGATGATCTGGATGTATTGGGATGCTGGAAAAAAAAAACATTGCTGATGTCTATCACTGTAAAGAAAAACTGAATGTGTGGCTGTGGGTCATTTAACAAAGTGCGTAGAGGATATTGTCTTTTGTATGGTTTATAGTGTGATTTTGCATTTATTTTGACCAACTCTGCATTTTTTATTAATCCTACATCTGCCTGCCCTGTTTACCACAGAGAATTTGGAATTTGTGAGAGTGTATGTTCCTTTTCTTAATGTTAACGTAAAAATGATCAAATGGGCGAGCTGGGAACATCAGTGTAGACCTCTTTTTGCACTGTGGTCACTCAGTTCAAGGGCAGTGATTAGGTATAAAGTTTTGAGGAATATTAACCTTTGGATTGGAAGTTTGCTTCCAAGACTGACCACATTCCTCTGCTGTGGTCACAAACTGACCTACATCCTTCCAGTCCATGTGTTTGGGTCTGATCAATGAGATGTGGGAAGCTTCCCATTGTTTAAAATGCCTGCTATCCTCATCAGATAACACAACAGATGCCCCCACACATCCCCTTGGTGACCAGTATAGATTTTTAATGCCCAGTCTGGAGGATGGATTTGCAAGGAATGTTTTGGACTCTAAATTTTGCATAGTTTTTGTGTGCAGGTCTGATGTCACTGAGTGTGGTCTGGCCGAAACCAAACACAGTGAGTAGCAGTACCTGGGCACATTGAAATCCTGCAATACATTTATTCCTTCCACATGTGGAAAATGTGATGTTCTCATACCATTACTCATTGGGATTATGGCAGTATTGAGGGCTGAGAGGAGATCCCTTCCCAAAAGGTTGACAGGGCATGCTTCAGACAATATGAAACAACCTTCTGCCATGCCACAGGTGACAGGGTCTTTTGACATTTTGAAAGGTGCTCTGTTTTTAACTTACCGTTTGCGGCTTTTACAGTTATTTTTTAATCTGATTTTGTAAAATTGTGAATGTCTGTGCCTATTATTACCATTCTGCATGCTCCTGTGTCACATAGAAACTTTACTGGAATGTCCTGAACCTGCAACATCACTTCAGGTAAACACTGCATTGTCAACATCAGATCAAAGTCAGGTAAACTGAAAATGTATGTTATGTCTGCCATGTCCATTATGTCAATGTTAGCGTCAATAATTGCACTTATCTTTGGTGCGGTCAGTCAGGCAGTGGGCCCGTGAGGTCCTCCACCCCCTCCCTGCCGCTGCTGGCATTCAGGACATTGCCTCCACCAATGGCCCCTTTGTCCACATTGATGACAAATGTTACGTTCCCCTTGCCGCAGCCAGCCTGCCCCACGTCTCCTTCCGTCTCCCCTCCACCGCTAAGGTCCAGTTCCGGTGCCACTCTGAAAAACAGAATAGGGAG
The DNA here is from genome assembly GCA_020510985.1 of Pholidichthys leucotaenia. Lineage (NCBI taxonomy): Eukaryota > Metazoa > Chordata > Actinopteri > Cichliformes > Pholidichthyidae > Pholidichthys > Pholidichthys leucotaenia. The sequence goes on along the minus strand of CM035849.1, from coordinate 66,781,734 downwards.
GGGAAGCTCCCCCCTTCCCTTGTGGCAGCAATCAGATAAACACAAGTTGTTTTTTCTTTCAGTTTTTTTTTCCTTTTCTTTCCTTTCCTCCTCTATTGTCTCTGCATGTTTGGCATAGGTTAACACATCACCAAATGCACAGGTGCGGTATGTGACCAAATGTTTGTGGACGTAATTGCAAAGAGACACTTTTCAAATGCTGCCAATAAGATTCTATACCTGGATTATTATCAGCCTTAATTAAACCAGAATGGCTGTCAAAAACCTCTTGTAACCTGGTTCTATTAGCTTCCACACCTTCATCTTTACCTTGTTTTGTGGTTTGGATCGTCCCGTATAAGCTGTATTTGAAAGTTTAATCATAGAATATTGTTCAGTGACAACATGTTTCATAATCTTCAGTCTTACTGATCGTATTGATGGTGATTGTGGAGTGGATATGTGTGCGTATCTACTTAACTTCCTTGGCGCCCTGGTGTGGCTGCTCCCGGGTACCCCACTCCTTCTTCACTTTGGGTTTGGCATCAGCAGGTAGAGGGATGGAGACGAGCGGAGGGTAGGTGACGTCAGCCGCAGCTTCTCCAGCCTGGAGTTCTGTAAGATCGGGGTAGATGGGCACAATAGCGGATAGGAGTGATATGGAGGAGGAGGAGGAGGAGGAGGAGCAGAAACACGGCCCCCTGCCCCCACGTCAGACTTGTCATGCACCATAGAAGAGACAGAACACATATTAGCCAAATCCTTTTTTTTAAAAAAAAATCATGGTCAATTTTTCAGATTTATCATCAGATTTAGATTTTATCGTCACAAGGTCAAAGTCAGCCTGTCGCTTTTTTTTCCCATCTGAAGCCATAACGCAACTGTGAGCTAGAGAATACAATTACACTGCAAAAAGTCAAATATGAGTCAAATAAAATAAACTAATGCTGTTTACATGCCTTCAGGCATCCCAAACAAAAGAAAAATCAAAATTTCTTGGTCTGCTGGCAGATAATTTTACTTAAAATAAGCGAAAAATTCTGGCAATAGATAATGTTAGTTAAAAATTTTAAAAAAAACCCATCTGCTTAATACAAGTAATCCATCCTAAAACAAGCACAAATCCCACAGAAAACTGCACAACAAAGAAATTACTGTCAAAACTATCTTGAGATAAAAATAAGCAGCTAATACATGTCATCTCACCGAAATCCCCAGTTCAGTGTGACCTTATTACAGCCTTCAGCACAAACACAAGTTAGTCCTCTCACACACACACATACATACACATAGCAAGCCCCAAATAAGCACACACATGTTAGTAAACAATCCCAAAGCTGCTTATACAGACGTGGACAAAATTGTTGGTACCCCTCTGTTAATGAAAGAAAAATCCACAATGGTCACAGAAATAACTTGAATCTGACAAAAGTGGTAATAAATAAAAATTCTATGAAAATTAACCAATGAAAATCAGACAATGCTTTTGAATTGTGGTTCAACAGAATTACTTTAAAAAACAAACTCTTGACTTCCGGTCTGGACACCATGGTGATAGCAGCTTAACGCTGAAGCTCCCAGACCCCATCCGTGAAAATACCTTGAAAATCAGATTTAACGGATTTTTGGAAGAGTGAAAATCAAAAGACAAAGTCATTATGCCTAAAGGAAAACAGAAGAGATCGACATTTCCCAGGCCAAGATGCACATCGGCCGGAGAATCTGACCTGGAGGACAACATCCACTCGGAAACAGAGGAGCTGAATGAGGCTAGCAACACGGTTAGCTTAAAAATGATAATTCAAGAATTAAGAGAATTTCGCCGAGAGTGTTGGGCCGAATTTCGTGAAATTAAAGACAAAATAAAAAGGACAAACAACAGAGTGGACCAGGCTGAGGACCGAATCATGGAAGCAGAGGAAAGAATAAAAGGGCTGGAAGAAACCGTGCTGGAATTACTCAAACAACAGACAAGACTGGAGGCTAAGCTAACTGACCAAGAAGGAAGACTAAGAAGGGCCAACATAAGAATTCATGGTCTGAAAGGAGTCGAGGATGGTTTCACCACAATGGCTGCATGCGTGGAATCCATACTGAGAGAGAAGTTGGAAATTCCCCAATCCACCGACTTGAAGATAGAAAGGGCACACTGTTCATTAGCCCCAAGGCCGTTGGCGGAAGCGCCCCCACGATCGGTGGTGGTGAAGTTTTCCAACTTCAGAACAAAAGAAGAGGTTTTGAGACTGGCTTGGCAGAAAAAAGGATTTATGCACCAAGAAAGAAAAGTTTTTGTGGAGCACGACTACGCCCCGGAGGTCCTTAAAAAGTGTCGGGAATACAACAACGCTAAAAAGGTACTAAGAGAGAAGAAACTGTGCTTTCAAACTCCATTTCCGGCGAAGCTGCAGGTTTTTTACGGGGAAGAGACGTGTCTCTACAACTTGGCGGAAGAAGCAACCAGCGATATGGCGAGAAGAGGGCTCCTGGTAATGGTGTATAAACCCACAGCAGACCCGATCGAAAGAATCAAGGCTCAAACGTGGTGCACACAGGGACCCTCAAAATCCACGGGCCAGCAGCGGGAAACCCAGTGCCAGGCCTATAAGGAAAAACTGAACACTTTCAGGAGGGAATAACGATATTTTTAGTCAATCTGCGCATCCAGCCCTCCTCCTACAAGGTAACAAACATTAAAGGAGATGCAGAACCAGCAAGTGGTAAAACATTTCATGGAACAATCATAATATTAGAAACAAGTAAGTCTTTAAAAAAAAAAAAAAGAAAAAAAAACTTGTTAAAATAGAAATGTGACAATGAACCACATGAACTCTCCACACTAACAAATACTGTATTAACGTGATTGTTTGCTGTGACGGTGGAGGGAGGTTGCGCACAATTTCATAGGGTATAGGCATAAAAAAAAAAAAATCATTACAAGTTCGGATTGGGATCTGAAATTCACGTTAAAAACATGGGACAACTTACAGGGGTAAGAGAGGGCCCTCAACACGTAACAGAGTTTGAGGAATTTCCCTCAGAGCCAACGCACCAGCAAGGCTCTTCTAAGGTCACTAAAAAGACCTCAGCTCAGGAAGATCTTTTGACAGTTTTTTGTTTTAAAGTTTTATATGCTATGTTCTTAATGTTTTTTTATGTTCTTAATGTTCTTTCAGTTTCTGAGTAGCATAAAAGAGGGCCACTACACTGTTATACTAAATAAGACAACACCATGGAGAAACAGGGTGTAACCAAAATAATCTCATATAATGTCAAAGGGATCCTGAATCCAGTTAAAAGATCCAAGATTCTTGGCAAAATGAAAAAAGACAAAGCAGGAATAATATTTTTACAGGAAACCCACCTAACAGACTTGGAGCACACTAAACTTAATAGACAAGGGTTTAAACTGATCTCTTCATCTTCATATAAGTCAGGGAGGAGGAGGGGGTAGCGACATTGATCTCAACCAAAATTATGTTTGAAAAAAATTCAGAACACAAAGATAAAGAAGGGAGATTTAGCATGGTACTTGGTCAGCTAGAGGGAGAAGATATCACCCTGCTGAATGTATATGCACCTCCAGGGGCTAACTGGAAATTTTATAAAAATGTATTTGACCTAATGATAACTAAAGCCAAAGGTTAGTGATATGTGGGGGAGACTTCAGTCTAAGACTGAACCCATACTGGGACGCATCAGGTAATTCTCCACATCAAAATAACACTCAAAGTAGAAAAACTCGGATGCTACTAAAAGAAATGGGAATCTGTGACGTGTGGAGGGAACTCAACCCCAGTGTAAAAGATTATACATTTTACTCAGCACCACATTCATCATACTCAAGGATTGACTATTTTTTATGTTTAATAGAGACATTGGAAGAGTAAAAACATGTAAAATAGGACTGATGGATCTCTCTGACCACAGTCCGATCTATATGGACTTAAATATCCAAAAATACACAAATAATACATTTTCTTGGAGGTTAAATTCAAATGTGTTGAAAGGACCACTGAAAGATGAATTGGAATCAGATATTCTCAGATATTTGGAAGAAAATGATAATGGAGAAGTATCCCCTTTAATACTGTGGGACGCATGCAAAGCTGTAATAAGGGGAAAGATTATCGCAAAACTGGCAACCCAAAAGAAACTGAGACAACAAAAACTAACCATATTAGAGTCAGAACTTAAGAAACTAGAAGAAGAGCACAAAGACAACACTCATTCTAATGACTCGCTCAAAATTAAGGAAATTAAAAAACAAATAAACGAGATCTACACAATAGAAATCCAGAAGAAACTTACATTTCTGAAATAAAAATACTATGAAACAGGTAGCAAATCGGCAAAATTACTAGCCTACAAATCGAGGAAACAACAAACGGAGAGAGCAATCTACAAAATCAGAGACCCAGTATCAAAGGAAATAAAATTTAGAATTCAGGAAATTCTTAAAAGCTTCGAGAATTACTACAAGAACTTATACTCCCTCAAAAAACACAAAAATGCATCCGAAGCCTTCCTAAATACATTAAATCTTCCCCAACTTACTGAATCACAAAATAAAACACTACTGTCAGAAATACAACCTAAAGAATTAGAAAAAGCAGTTATGAAACTTAAAGCTATCAAATCCCCAGGAGCAGATGGCTATACAGCAAAGTGGTACAAAACCTTTAAACAGCAACTATCTCCTCTCCTCCTGAAAACATTTAACTATGTCCTCCACACAGGGGAAATCCCCCCTCCTAGAGAGAAGGGGTCATTGCAGTCATACCTAAACCTGAAAAGGATAAACTAGACTGCTCCAACTACAGACCAATCAGTGTGTTAAATCGGGACTATAAACTTTTTACCGCTATCCTTGCCAAAAGGTTAGAAAATATACTGACAGACTTAATTCATTTAGACCAAACAGGTTTTATAAGACAAAGACAGACACAAGATAACATTAGACGCACTTTACACATAATTCATCATATAAAAAAAATATAATTTAAATGCAGCCATATTGGGATTAGATGCTGAAAAAGCATTTGATTTGGTTGACTGGTCTTTCCTATATAGAATCTTATCCAGTTTCAATTTTCATAATAACTTCATTAGAACTATCCAGGCATTATATAAAAAACCAACAGCTAAAATAAGGATTAACGGTAAATTATCATCATCTTTTGAACTGGAAAGAGGATGTCGTCAGGGCTGCCCCTTCTCTCCACTGCTCTTTGCAATCTTCATAGAACCTCTGAGCCAATGGATAAGACAGAATCAAAAAATTCAAGGTATTACACTTGGTCAGAAGGAACATAAAATAGCACTCTTTGCTGATGACATTTTAATATACCTGGGGCAGCCGGACACCTCTTTTCCAGAACTAATCTCAGTTTTTTCAGAGTATGGAGAGCTATCAGGGTACAAATTAAACATGCATAAAACCCAAATTTTAACATTCAACTATGACCCAAATCAATATTTACTAAGCAAACTCAAAACTAACTGGGAGATGGAATCTATGAAATATCAGGGGATCAATATCCCGAAACAACTCAACAAAATTATAACACTAAACTATGATCCACTGATGGCAAAAATAAAATCTGATCTAGCAAGATGGAATATGATACCATTCTTGGGTACTGCACAAAGAATCGAAGTAGTCAAAATGAATATACTTCCACGTCTTCTATACCTTTTCCAAACAATACCGGTAGAACCTCCCAAAAAAACATGGCAAGAACTGGACAGAAGGATCTCAAAATTCATCTGGCAGGGCAAGAGACCTAGAATCAGATATAGAACCCTACAGCTAAACAAAGACAAAGGTGGGCTCGTGCTGCCAAATATCAGGAACTATTTTAAAGCCGCACAAATTAAAACTTTAGTAGAGATATGTAACCCAGTCTACACTGCACAATGGAAGGAGATGGAATGCCAAATAACAAGTGACATTCCCCTACAGGCAATTATAGGGAGCAATGCCTTACCTAAACTTTTGAATAACACTAACCCGTGGATAGAGACCCCGCTAAAAATTTAGTTTAAGATAGTCAGAGAGAATCAAACTAAAGAACCCTATCGATTATTGCAATGGATTTCCTATGATCAGGACTTTACTCCTAATAAAACAGACACTAGATTTAAAAAGTGGAAAGAGAACGGACTGATAAAATATTACAATTTTTTTAAAGGGCAAACTTTAAGAAGTTTTGAAGATTTGAAAAACAAGGTCTAGTAAATCAAGACCTTTACAGGTTCTTTCAGCTTAGACACCACATAAACAAAATACTTAAAAAGGAGGATTTGGAAAGGGCCCAGTTAGGTGTTCTGAAGGTTTTCTTAATGGCATATAAAGGGATCCCAGGGATCAGATACATTTCTAAAATATACCATGGTCTTCAAGACTTAAAAGGAGACAACACATCATATATAAAAGAGAGATGGGAAAAAGAGGGGAATTTCACTTTACAACTGGAAATATGGGAAAAGCTAAATAAACAACAATGGAAAAGTACTTCATCCCTGCAGTGGAGTTAATTTGGATGGAAAAATTTGGTGAGATTTTTCAGAACACCTGCACAAAACAAATTTACTCGTAAGGGGTTGAATTGTTGGCGCTTGTGTGGTGAAAAGACTGCAAATCATTTTCATGTATTTTGGTCATGCCCAGTTATCCACCAATATTGGACCAATGTACAGACAATATTGGGGGAAATATTCAAAGTAACAGTTCCCTTTTCTTTTGTAACTTTGTATTTGGGTTTATTACCGGAATCACTGGAAAGACGAGGAGAAAAATACTTATTCACTGTTTTAATATTGGCAAGTAAAAAAGCTCTAACTAAAAAATGGATGTTGAAAGACTGTCCAACACCTGAAGATTGGATTAATGTGATTCGGGACATTTATTCGATGGAAAAGTTGACATTTGCACTGAGACAGGACATGGATGGGTTCTTTAACTTTTGGCAACCCTGGAACGCATATGTGTCTTCCATCAGATCTAATCTTTGACAAATACCATTTCAATAATGGCACCTCTCTTTGCTCCAACGCTACTCAGATGCTCTTTTATTTTTCTGCTCTTTTGGGTTTTTTTGTTTTGTTTTGTTTTGTTTGTTTTGTTTTGTTTTGTTTGTTCTTCATTTAATTTCTCTTTTTCTTTCACTTAAAAAAAGGGTGTTGTAATATTTTTTTTCCAATGTTGTCAAAAAACAAAAAAAGGGGGAATATGTGATGAAAATCTAAACAATGCAATGCTGTAATGACATGTATACCCTTTACAAAAACTTTAAAAAAAAAAACCTCTTGAAACAGGCCTGGACAAAAATGATGGTACCCCAGAAAAGATTGAAAATAATGTGACCATAGGGACATGTTCAACCAAGATGTGTCCTCTAATTAACATCACAGGTGTCTACAAACTTGTAGTCAGTCAGTCGGCCTATTTAAAGGGTGACAAGTAGTCACTGTGCTGTTTGTTGACATGGTGTGTACCACACTAAACATGGACCAGAGGAAGCAAAGGAGAGAGTTGTCTCAGGAGATTAGAAAGAAAATTATAGACAAGCATGTTAAAGGTAAAGGCTATAAGATCATCTCCAAGCAGCTTGATGTTCCTGTGACTACAGTTGCACATATTATTCAGAAATTTAAGATCCACGGGACTGTAGCCAACCTCCCTGGACGTGGCCGCAGGAAGAGATGGATAATACGAATGATAACAAAAGAGCCCAGAACAACCTCTAAACACATTCATGGTGAACTCCAAGGTCAAGGTACATCAGTGTCAGATTGCACCATCCGTCGTTGTTTGAGCCAAAGTGGACTTCAAGGGAGACGACCAAGGAGGACACCACTGTTGAAAACAAATCATAAAAAACCCAGACTGGAATTTGCCAAACTGCATGTTGACAAGCCACAAAGCTTCTGGGAGAATGTCCTATGGACAGACGAGACAAAACTGGAACTTTTTGGCAAGGCACATCAGCTCTGTGTTCACAGAAGCAAAAATGAAGCATACCAAAAAAGAACACTGTCCCTACTGTGAAACATGGAGGAGGTTCTGTTATGTTCTGTGGCTGCTTTGCTGCATCTGGCACAGGGTGTCTTGAATCTGTGCAGGGTACAATGAAATCTCAAGACTATCAAGGTATTGTAGACAGAAATGTGCTGCCCAGTGTCAGACAGCTTGGTCTCAGTCACAGGTCATGGGTCTTGCAACAGGATAATGACCAAAACACACAGCTAAAAACACCCAAGAATGGCTAAGAGCGAAACATTGGACTATTCTAAAGTGGCCTGAGCCCTGATCTAAATCCTATTGAACATCTGTGGAAGGAGCTGAAACATGCCATCTGGAGAAGGCACCTTTCAAACCTACTGGAGCAGTTTGCTCATAAGGAGTGGGCCAAAATACCTGCTGAGAGGTGCAGAAGTCTCATTGACAGTTACAGAAATCACTTGATTGCAGTGATTGCCTCAAAAGGTTGTGCAACAAAATATTAAGTTAAGGGTACCATCATTTTTGTCCAGGCCTGTTTCATGAGTTTGTTTTTTAAAATAATTCTGTTGAACCACAATTCAAAAGCATTGTCTGATTGTCATTGGTTAATTTTCATAGAATTTTTATTTATTATCACTTTTGTCAGATTCAAGTTATTTCTGTGACCATTGTGGGTTTTTTTTTTCATTAACAGAGGGGTACCAACAATTTTGTCCACGTCTGTAATAAGCAGATCTGGCATCTAAAGGTTCTCACCATCAGTAACTTTCCGCTACCTTGAAAACACATTCATTTTTCGCCATCTTTCCCACTTACCGAGCACCATCTTTATCTCTCCTGTGCATATTTTTGCCATCTTCCGTTAAAACAAAAATCTCATTCTCATCCTCTCACGCTCCACAGAACGACACGCATCCTCTCTTCCTGCCACATCGCAAGAGCTCGCTCTCTTCCTGCCTGTCGCGATCTCTCCCTCTGCTACAACAATTACTCATTTTTCACCAAAGTAAACCGTAAAAACGTTAAAAACACACACAAATGAACACGCGAATGACCAGAGAAACAAACTGCAGTTATTTGTTTTAATTTATTTATTTATTATTTTATCTTAGTCTAAAGGCTATTCTATTTTGAGCTTATTTTGAGTTATCTCTTATGGTATTTTAGTTATTGTTAAAGTTATTCCTTATTATTTTAAGGCTATTTCTTATTATAACTATTTTTCTTGTATTTTTTCTCTCTCTATATTTTTTTTCTAGTTTATTTTGGCCGTTAATATCACTCCACGGGTACTGTACCTTCCACCGCTGCTGTAACCTTCTGCGATGTGCACTCCACCTTGTTTGTGCACTTCCATGTTTAATGTTGTTCCATGTTTAATGTTGCAGCATTGCACCGAGACAAATTCCTAGTTTGTGTACTACATGAACAATGGCAATAAATCTGATTCTGATTCTGATTCTGATTCCACCTTGATATCACTCCGTGGGTACTGTACCTTCCACCGCTGATGCCACTCCGCCGTCTGCACTCCACACCGATATCACTCCCCAGTACTATGTATCTTTCCGTGCGCCTATTTCCCGATTTTAGACTCAAACTAAAATTCAGTAAAAATGCATTTATTACTGAAAGGTTCCGTTTAACCGCGCTACTTTTCCCGACCGGACTCGAACCAACGGTACCACACTCTACGCATAATCCCACAACTGGACTGGAACTGACCGCGCCAGAAGTCTAAAACAATTAATAAATATTATTTAATAAGTATTAATATTAATAGTTAATTAAATTTACTCACTTCAATCCGCCTCGGTTCTGCTCCATCACCCTCTCCACCTAGGCGCTCCAGACCACCTCTGCTGTCGCCTCACTTCAGACAAACCGCTCCAATTGGGATGCAGGTGGGAGGTCTTTTCAGCAGACCATATACTGACTGTGAGACTGGTCCAAAGTGCCGCAGGTGTGGAGAAAGATTTCTGGAGTCCCTGTTCGGTGCGTCAAATATGTGCGTCAAATATATGCGTCAAATATATGCATCAAATATATCCCAAACACACAGCCAAGGAAACTCTCAAGTGGCTCCAGAAAGAAAATAAGGCTGTTAGAATGGCCCAGTCAGTCACCTGACCTGAATCCAACTTAAAATCTATAGAACGAACTGAAGATTAGAGTTCATAGAAGACACCCATGAAATCTTCAAGATTTGAAGACAGTTTGTGTGAAAGAATGGGCTAAATTCACTCCTGAGCAATGCCTGTGCCTAGTTTCTCCATACAGGAGGCATCTGGAAGCCATTATTACCAACAAAGGCTTTTCTACTAAATATTAAATGAATTTTACCAGGCATGTTAAATACTTATTCCCTGTGTCATTCTGCTTTATTAAATATAACTTGTTTTGTGAACACAGTTCCCTTGATTTCTTTGTACTATGTATGGATTACTTGGGTTGTTACTGATATCTGGTGAAAATCTCAATGGTCAATGGCTTCATCAGAAATATGTTTAATGAGAAAAATGTTGACGTGTTCAATACTTATTTTCCCCACTGTAGATGAATATCAATTTTACTTGTGCTACTACACGAATCTGACTTGTCTGGTGTTATTCTTCTTGAGGCTACGAGGGTGAGAGCCTTCTTAAGATCCTTCGGGACATCGAGAACAGTTCGGAGGTGATGCTGGATCGCTGGAAGATTGATGTCACGCCCACGGACAAGGAAGAGCGAGGTGATCCAGTGCCTTACAGCATTGTCAATAACTACTTCTCTATCGGAGTGGTGAGTTAAATACAAGACATAATTTGGGTGGGGTGCCTTTTTTTGTTTTATAAAGTAACATGGTCTAATGGGGGGTGAAAATGCTTGCTTTGTGAGGTGAAAGTTTGAATTCAATCTAGAACAAATACACCAGTGAAGATGATTGTGTTGATAGCAAGGCACAAAACTAATTTCATTGCACATTTTATTATCTATAGCTGTGTGTACAGTGGGTATAAAAGTCTACACACCCCTGTTCAAATGCCAGGTTTTTGTGATGTAAAAAAATGAGACCAAGATAAATCATTTCAAAACTTTTTCCACCGTTAATGTGACCTATAACCTGTACAACCCAATTGAAAAACAAACTGAAATCTTTTAAGGGGAAAATAAAAAAAAAAAAAAAAACTTACATTAACCTGGTTGCATAAATATACACACCCTTAAACTAATACTTTGTTGCAGTTCCTTTGGCTTTTATTACAGCACTCAGTCTTTTTGGGTAGGAGTATATCAGTGTGGAACATCTTTATCTTGGTCTCATTTTTTACATCACAAAAACCTGGCATTTGAACAGGGGTGTGTAGACTTTTTATATCCACTGTATATCACAAATAAAGGGTTATATGTATAAAATTAGTTGGTAGGGATTTTATATTTTGGAATTCTTACTACTTAGAACTCAAAATTTTAAGTTTTTATATACATTAAATGTATATTTTATATAAACAGAAGATAATTAGTCAATACAATTTTAGGTATTTTTGTTTCCGTAACTCTGGAGTTTGATTTGGTCTCAAAATTTGACAATCTAGTATAGTAAGTTGCCTTGAAGTTTTGTGTTTTGTAACGTTTTCATTGCTATGGTGTATGGAGGAGTAGAAGTGCCAAAATGGAATACATGTAAAATGAAACTGATCATTAATAATTTAACCCCTTGCACTCCCGTCAATTTTCCTAAAAACGCCAAAAAATAATGTGCCCAAAGTAAATCGAAAGCTGTTATTCAACCCTTTGCAGCATCTTCATGGGGTTGGTCTCATTTAAAAGAAAACACTTTGAATTTTTTGGCAAAAAAACCATGATCTCTCTAAGTGCTCCGGCCACTGAGTTACAGTCATCTAAACATAGTGAACGTAAAGAAAATAAATTTGGCCTGGGTGTTTTTTTGGATACAAATGCTTGCAAATAACACACAGCTTCAGATCCGGGCTGGAAAATGCAACAGAAATGTAGAACCAAGTGTTATCCAGCTGAGGTCCAAATTTTGTAACAATACCACAAAAAATGAATATATTACACAGCTTTGTTCTCAGGCTGTTCCCAGGCGTTTTGGAACTGTGCCAAATTGTGCCAAATGGCACAGTTTGGAAAAACGTCTATAACTTTTGAATGATTAAACATAGAAGCTTCATTTTGGGCTCAAATGAAAGGTCACATTCTGGGCTGTGTCTGTGTGTGTGTGTGTGGGGGGGGGGGGTTGTCCCCCCACTCCCCCGCTACAGAGGACGGAGATCGGCCCTCGCTACATAACGGATTACACTCGGAAGTGGCATGTTTCCACAGCAACGCTGTCACCGCGGCTTCCCCCCCCCTCGCTACTGTGTGTGTGTGTGTGGGGGGGTTGTCCCCCCCCTCGCTACAGAGGACGGCCATCGGCCATCGCTACATGACGGAATAGACTCATATGGCTATGTGGCGACCGCTGCGCAGTCACCGCGCCTTCCCCCCGCAGACCGGGGGGCGTTCGGACCGTGAACGCCCCCCCCCGCTCCTCTTCTGCAGCGGGGGGGGGGGCGTTCACGGTCCGAACACGGCAAATGAACCGTTTATCGCGGCGCACGCACTTCGTACTTTGTGCGCCGTACTGTTGTAATTTACCAATCGGTCAAAAGTCATTTTTGGATTACAATTTTCAGGGATAAATAATAACTTAGCTTATAACACCTTACCTCTTCACAGCAGCGTCCTGGCGAACTTCTCTTCCCCATTGTCAGACGAACGCGACGCTGGTCCGCTCGTGGATCCCGGTCAAAACATAATTCCATTATTGCGGTTTTGGCAAATGATTTACGACCTTTGTCATCGGCCTCCTTCGGTCTATGATGACGGAAGAGAATCCTAAACGTCTATTCTGCTGGAATGAGTGCAGGTCGCACTTGTGGGTGTTCTCCATGCTGCTGGATCTGTAGCAGGTTCTTCCAGCGTCCTTTTTTTCATCTATGGCAGCAGTAAGTCTCTCTTCACCCAGCCCGAACTTCTGTGCTTCAATTGGCTCCTGCATTCACAGTAGGCGGGTCCTCCTTCCTAGGTTTTCATTCATTGGTTCTTCAAGGTTTCAGAAACCCAATTCAAGGCTCTTATTAGTCGAATGAGAGGTCAATCAGATGAACTAATCTGTTCGCGGCTGTGTCTGCAGCTTTTATTTTCAGTGCGCGCTTGGACGCCACACCACCTACATCACCACCATCAGGATCATGCGTCCGAGAGCCCACGAGTGCGCCCTCGTGCACCCTAGGATGCAGAGACTTGCCCGCCCGCGGTACAACGGAGCGCAAGAGGTTAAAAGCAGAATTAAAAATATTCATTAAATATATAAGTGAATTATATGTTCCAAGAATAATGAAATTCAAGATGAATATATAAATAATTAGTATTTTAATATTAATAAATTTAACTGCTAATTTATTTTATTTAAAGGTCTCAAAAGGAAGAAAACTGAAAGTGAAACTATATATTTGTTATTAGATTATTTCATTTAATTTAATAATTTGGTAATTTATTATTGTTCCTCTGCATTTTCCTTGTTTTTCTCTTTTAAAGGGAGGGACTTTGTTGCCAGGTTAAATTATTATTTTGAATTAGCTTATTATATTTACTTCATCATTATTATTTATTATTACTCTGTGGCAATATAAAGATATATAGATTTTTTTAAACTGTTTGCTTTGCGAAATTTTTAACAGATAAAGTCACTTGATTTGCACAATTTGGCAACACCAGCAATAGTGGTTATGACTGGGCAATTTGACCTTAAATCAACACTGTGGTTAACTGAACTCTCAATTTCTGTTTCTTTTTTTCTTTTCCTAATTTCTTCCTCTCCATTACAGTTTACTGACTCCAGTGCAGAAGTCAGTATTTATATACATACTGGTCGACCTGATGAGGGTTTGTGGGTCACATGACTCATGCCAGTAAATAGTTAGCTTGTTAGCTCCTTTGAGGGACTCCTTTAGGCAGGCATGATTGTGTTATCACCACATAGGGATTACAACTCTCTGACTGCAATGGTAAATCCAACTTCAGCTTGTCTACTTTATCATCATTTCCTCCACTTGAAAATGGGTGAGCTGACACGGATAGCGGTTAGCGGCTAACAGCGATTTAGCTTTAGCATATTTCCATATTAGTTTCTCAGCACTTTGCTCGCTTTTTCTTGGGAACTTCAGATGAAATAAATACTCTGTCACGACGCACTATGTGGACAAACACTGCATTTCTTTTCAGTACAAGCCACTTTAATTAATAGCCCATTTTGGTGAAGCTGAAAGGAGCTAATGTGATGATGTGGCATCTATTGGTCCGTCCAGTCCGTCTGTCCGTCCACATTTCACGAGAATTGCTCCTCCTCCTAGGCATTTGTCCTGATGCTCACCAAACTCACTCACAATGATCCCCATGTGTGTCTGCATCCAGGTTGGGCTCAAGAGCAAGGTCAAAGGTCAGATCCGGGCTTTTATGATTTCAAGAAAAACATTACTCTTCCTAGGCCAGTGACCTTGACTTTAAGCACCTCCTACATGGGTCTGCATCTAGACTGTACTTAAGGTCAAGGTCAAAGTTCAGGAAATCTGAACACTCCTGGGGTGATTTTGTCAGATGGAATGAGCTACCCCATCATTGACTGTCTGGTTCAGACTGTGTTCTCCTGCTTCGAGGAGTGCTGTGACTGTGCTGTTTCCAGGTTGCAGAGTCACATGACCACACATGCGGGAGACGTTTTACGGGGGCAATACATGAAACCTTTTACATACACACAAGAGGGAGAGGGGAAAAGCCTAAAAAAAATGGCATGAGCAAGATTACCGGCGTCGGGACCGGACGGCATCAGCGCAAAGCTCCTCAAGTCCTGTGCAGACCAGCTGTGTGGGATTGTGGAGCACATCTTCAACCTGAGCCTGAAGCTGGGGAGGGTACCACAGTTGTGGAAAACATCTTGTGTGGTACCTGTACCAAAGACTTCCCACCCCAAAGATCTGAACAGCTACAGACCAGTGGCCCTGACGTCCCACATGATGAAGACACTGTAGAGACTGCTCCTTGCTCACCTTCGCCCCCTGGTGGGACCAGCGATGGATCCACTCCAGTTCGCCTACCAGCATGGCATTGGGGTGGAGGATGCGGTGATCTTCCTCCTTCACCGTTCTCTGTCCCACCTGGAGAAGCCCGGGAATGCGGTGAGGATCATGTTCTTTGACTTCTCCAGTGCTTTCAACACCATCCAACCGATGATCCTGAAGGACAAGCTGCTGTGCTCAGGGGTGGACCAGCACCTGTCATCATGGATCCTGGACTACCTCACTAACCGGCCACAGTTTGTGAGAACCCGGGACTGTGTGTCCGACACGATCATCGGTAGCACGGGGGCCCCCCAGGGAACGGTCTTGGTTTCCTTCCTGTTCACCCTTTATACTGCAGACTTCTCACACAACACAACACACTGCCATCTACAGAAGTTCTCTGACGACTCTACGATCGTTGGCCTCATCTCCAACGGAGATGAAGCTGAGTACAGAGGACTTATCCAGGACTTCGTGGACTGGTGCCATCGGAAGTGCCTCCAGATCAATGCAAGGAAAACTAAGGAGCTGGTGGTGGACTGCTGCAGGCAAGGACAACCCCTCACAGCACCAGTAAACATACAGGGAACAGACATCGAGATGGTGACATCCTACAAGTACCTGGGCGTTCATCTGAACAATAAACTAGACTGGTCACACAATACTGATGCACTCTACAAGAAGGGACAGCGCAGGCTGTCCCTACTGAGGAGACTCAGGTCTTTTGGTGTACAAGGGGCGCTGCTGAAGACATTCTACGACACGGTGGTGGCATCAGCCATCACTTTTGGAGTGGTCTGCTGGGGCAGTGGCATTACAGCAGCCGATAGGAAGAGACTGAACAAACTGATCAAGAAAGCTAGCTCTGTCCTGGGGCAGCGCCTTGACCCAGTGGAGGAGATGGGAGAGAGAAGGATGGGGGCTGAACTGTCATCTCTGCTGGAGTCCGAGTCCCACCCTATGCAGGACATACTGAACGCACTGAGGAGCTCATTTAGCAGCAGACTACATCATCCTAGGTGCGCAACCAAGAGGTTTCCCAGGTCCTTCCTACCTACGGCTGTCAGACTGTATAACCTAAGCAGGGCTGCTAGCAGAGACAGCAAAAAAATGTGACAACCTAATAGTATTGAATGCAAAAGACACAATAGACTTACACAATGGTTCCCTCCGGTATACAACTAGGAAAATACCGGTCGCTACGGAGGGTGACAATATGTATGGGTACATAATCATACCATGTAGGATAACTAAGTAGACGGTTATGCTGTTCATTCCATCTAGCTACAATGCTCCGCACTGTGTGTGTTTATATATCTATATATTTATTCCATCTAGCTACAATGCTCCGCACTGTGTGTTTATATATTTATATATTTATATGTACATATGTACACTACCGTTCAAAAGTTTGGGGTCACCTCAGACAATTTTGTGTTTTCCATGAAAAGTCACACTTTTACTTACCACCATGAGTTGTAAAATGAATAGAAAATATAGTCAAGACATTGACAAGGTTAGAAATAATGATTTGTATTTGAAATAATAATTTTTTCCTTCAAACTTTGCTTTCGTCAGTGAATCCTCCATTTGCAGCAATTACAGCATTGCAGACCTAACATGATTGCACAAGGGTTTTCTAATCATCCATTAGCCTTCTGACGCAATGAGCAAACACACTGTACCATTAGAACACTGGAGTGATAGTTGATGGAAATGGGCCTCTATACACCTATCTAGACATTGCACCAAAAACCAGACATTTGCAGCTATAATAGTCATTTACCACATTAGCAATGTATAGAGTGTATTTCTGATTAGTTTAAAGTTATCTTCATTGAAAAAAAGTGCTTTTCTTTCAAAAATAAGGAAATTTCTAAGTGACCCCAAACTTTTGAACGGTAGTGTATATTCGCTGCTCTTGTTTTTTCTTGTCTTCTGATTGTTGCTCTGTGTGTTGCTATCCCTGTGCTGTTGCAATCCTGGAATTTCCCCATTGTGGGACTAATACAGGCTTATCTTATCTTATTACGTCGGATATACAGTTGAAACCAGATGTTTACATACACTGTATAAAAAGACACTTTTTTTCTCACTGTCTGACATTAAATCAGACTAAACTTTTTAGGTCAGTTAGGATTACCAAAATTATTTCTACTTCCTAAATGCCAGAATAATGAGATTTTTTAGAGAATGTTTTATTACTTTCTTTAAAGTCAGAAGTTTACATACACTAAGATTACTATGCCTTTTAACAATCTGGGAACGCCCAGATGAGAGCTCCTGACCAGAGAGAGTGATGATATAGAGTGACGTACGTGGCGGTAATGCACCTGTAAGCTGGTTGCCAACCGCCAATCAAATCTAAAAGAAGAAGAAGGGAATGCCGAGATGATGTCGCCATGGCTTTGGAAGCTTTTGATAGGTTAACTGACAGCATTTGAGTTAACTGGAGGCACACCTGTAGATGTATTTTAAGGCACACCTCAAACACACTGCTTTTTTGTGTAACATCATGGGAAAATCAAAGGAAATCAGCCAAGGTATCAGGAAGAGAACTGTGGGCCTCCACAAGTCTGGTTCATCCTTGGGTACAATTTCCAAATGCCTGAAGGTGCCACGTTCATCTGTTCAAATAATTATACACAAGTATAAACACCATGGGAATGTCCAGTCATCATACTGCTCAGGAAGGAGACAGGTTCTGTGTCCCAGAGATTAACTAAGTTTTGGTGCAAAATGTGCGTATCAACCCCAGAACAAAATCAAAAGACCTTGTGAAGATGTTGGCTGAAGCTGGTAAAAGAGTATAATTATCCACAGTGAAACGAGACCTGTACCAACATGAGCTGAAAGGCCACTCAGCGAGGAAGAAGCCATTACTCCAAAAGCAACATAAAAAAGCCAGATTACAGTTTGGAAATGCACACAGGGACAAAGACCTTAATTTTTGGAGATATGTCCTGTGGTCTGATGAAACTAAAATTGAACCGTTTGGCTGTAATGACCATTGTTACATTTGGAGGAAAAGGGGGAAGCTTGCAAGCCTGAGAACATCATCTGAACTGTGAAGTATGGGGGTGGCAGCATCATGTTGTGGGGGTATTTTGCTTCAGGAGGGACTGGTACACTTCACAAAATAGATGGCATCCTGAGGAAATAACATTATGTGGAAATATTGAGGCAACATCTCAAGACATCAGCCAGGAAGTTAAAGCTTGGGTGCAAATGGGTCTTCCAAATGGACAGTGACCCTAAGCATACCACCAAATTAGTTACAGAGTGACTTAAGGACAACAAAGTTACTGTTTTGGAGAGGCTATCACAAAGCCCTGATCTCAATCCCATAGAAAGTTTGTGGGCGGAGCTGAAAAGATGTGTGAGAAAGGTGGCCTACAAACCCGACTCAGTTACACCAGGGGTGGGGGTGTTTCAGTTAATTGCCCAGCCCTACTAGTGATTTATTCAGAATATACAGATTTAAAATCTGAATATTTAGTTGCTGTCAGTTGATAAAAATGTGTAGTCATGATTAATCACATGATATCCAGTTAACGCTTGAATATTTGCACTATCATCACATAGCTTCTGTTATATTGTAAATATAAAGCTGAACTTGCTCTTCAAAATGGCCCATCCACATGTATGTTAATCACACGTCAAAAAAATGGCAAAGTCAAATAGGGTGGTACCTTAACTCATATCTTATATTTGATAGCACTAAGATATCCATGTAGCTGCAGCACATGTAAACACCTTATTTGGATTATTACCTTGACCACAATATAGTGAACATCAAAATATAGTCCCAGTTTTAGTGGTTAAGACCATTTTTTTATATTGGATTTTTTTAAAAACAGCCATCTAAAATACTGTAAACCTTTAAATTAAAGCAATGAGACTAAACAGTGAGTTTTCCCAAATGAAAAGGAATGAAGGGAACCACACACACACAAAGAAAGCTTTGAAGCACACATAAATCTTTAATCTGAAGCTGACAGATACAGTAGTGGTTGTATTTGTTTATTTGCTGTTGTGAGAATGCACCAATCACTGCACTTACAGTAAATATGCCTTTAAATAAACAATCTTTTGTAGTTATTTTTATGTGTAATTGTGTCTGCACGCAAGCAATTGACGGCTGATTGCATGTTGCCTAGCAATTGCACGAGGCCTCACGCCACTAAAACACCTTGCTGTAACTGGGACTGTGGAGAGTCTCACGTTTTTATGTGTCAGATGTGATTCTCACAAGAAAACAAAAACAAACCACGTGGCATCGTGTAACTCAAACTGTAGAGACTCATTAGTTATGATGGAATTGTTTCACACATTTTTTTATAATAAAAAGTTAATGAGCATGAGTTCTGCTTTGTTTGATTTAAACCAATCTCTCCAGGCTGCAGTTGAAAACTGAAGTAAAATCATTAAAAGTAGAGCACACATTCAAATGTAAAAACAAGTAAAACCATTTGGTAGTAATATGGCAAATTTTAAAATAATACAATTCAAATCAAAAAACAATAAGATGGAATGGAATGGAGTTGAAATATTAGAAAGGAAAGCGTCTCTATGCAGTTGCAGAATTGAGTTGCAAAGAGGAAGAAGAATAATCAGAGCAAAAAATCAGTAGGTTTCCCACAGCATAGCAGCTTGAAACCCTAATTATACTTCTCTGTCACTTATTAGACTGCCAACTATTAAC
Source organism: Pholidichthys leucotaenia (assembly GCA_020510985.1). NCBI lineage: Eukaryota > Metazoa > Chordata > Actinopteri > Cichliformes > Pholidichthyidae > Pholidichthys > Pholidichthys leucotaenia. Next base: position 66,761,942 of record CM035849.1, on the reverse strand, counting down.
TATGTGTGGTAAACTGAAACATTTCTACCCATGTGGATAAACTTGATTACTCGATAATGTGAGTTCTGCTAAGCAAAGGAAAAAAGACGCTTTGCTCCGTTACATATTGTTGTGAAGAATTTTCTCTGACATAAGTTTTCATTTTATTTTATTATTCAGCTTTTCTGTAAGTTTTCTTGTAAAAATATAAGTAAAACCAAATTTTAAAGGACATTCAGTACACAAAATACATATCGCGATATGTATTGTGTACTGAGATATAGAGAAATTATATTGCGATACATTTTTTGAGCTATATCGCCCAGCCCTAATGTGTCGCTCAAGTTCTTTTTCATTCACCTAATAGTGAACACTAGCAACTGTTGGTGACCTTAAAAACTGTGTGATCAAGGTCTTTTATTGTTTAGTAACAGCTTTAAAAAACCACAGCCACAGGCCACAACCACAGCGATCATGACCCCAGTCCCAACAGCCAACCACAGGACACTCTGTTGTTGGTGGCTAAAGTTATGCCCTGTGACTCGCTGCGCTGGAGCCACCACAGCTGTCCCTTCCCCAAGTGATCCTGTGGAGGAATAGGATCAGGCGAGATATGACGATCTGGAAGGTTGCAGAGTTTTATTTCCTCCATCATTATGAGACGAACTTGTAGCGCTGTGCGCTACTGTGCTGTACAGTGCGGTGCTGTGTTGCTGAGGCATGTATCGTCAGCTCTTTTATATGTTATACAAACAGAGAGAATGCATGGCACATTAGCATATTGATATACATATCAGTCAATACATATGATTAGCCTGACCAACTGGCGCCCGGACGTCTTCTCCTTAATCCGGGGATGTATAAACAATAGTCCATTGTTCTGGTTGTCCCCCCAGGGGCTCTCTGTCCGTATGTGAATGGTCCTCTGCTTCTTCCGGACCTTCTGAGTGTGAGAATGAATGTCCCTGTAGATTGTGGTGGGTCACCACAGGGCTCCCCCCCAGAACACTCAGAAGAGGCTGTGACACCCCCCCTTCCTGTCATTTGGGCTCCAGCACAGTACAACTGTCCGGCTGTAAAGGAGTGCCTGAGGGCATGTAAGTCGTGGTGGTGGTGGTGGGGGGGGGGAGACAGTGTGCTCCGCTCCGAGTTCCAGCACATTGAACGGCCGTGGATCATGGGCGCCGGGGCCGGTGTGCGTCGTGCGTAATTGAACCAGACGGCGATTGGCCCGTTTTAGGGAGTGAGGTGCGGGAAGAGTGCTGTGGAGGAGGAGGGGGAGGGGGTGGGAGTAAGTGAGTGCCGGCCCGGGATGTCAGAGGTGTCTGGGCTGTGGAAAAATTGCGTGTGGATCCGCGATGGTGAGGGACTTTCCCGTTAAACCTGGCGGTGATCCACAGCGGCTGTGAAAAAAAGATTGAAGTCTCTCGCAGCTCGATCCAGCAAGGATGTGGGGAAGGCGAGCGGCCAAATTCCCCGAGGATGCGTAGTGGCTGTGAAACAACTGCAGCTGTGTGAGGGACCTGGCGGTCTGGCTTTTAGGTGCGGAAGCAGCCCTAAAGCCATCGGGGACAGCAATTGGCTAAATTCCCCTTGTGTGCCTTGGCTGAGAAACCCATACAAAGTCCTGTGTGAGGGCTGCACGTCTGCTTCAGGTGTGTGAGCAGCCCTGAAGGCTCCGAGGCTGGCGATCGGCCATGTTTCTCGGGCATGTGCAGCAGCGGAGGACGATGTATCAGTCTGTAGAGCCGGCTTGACCCTGTGCATGGTGCGCGCATGGCGCAGTGACCACTTAGCTGGCAGTTGCACTGTCCTCATAATCCTGTGGTGTGCGTGCGGGGCTTCTGTGTGCGGGAGGTTGGCTGCCGGCTCCACAGACTGATACATCGTCCTCCGCCGCTGCACATGCCCGAGAAACACGGCCGATCGCCAGCCTCGGAACCTTCAGGGCTGCTCATGCACCTGAAGCAGATATGCAGCCCACACACAGGACTTTGTATGGGTTTCTCAGCCATGGCGCACAAGGGGAATTTAGCCGATTGCTGATACATGCCTCAGCAACACAGCACACACAGCACCGCACTGTACAGCACAGTAGTACACAGCACTACAAGTGCGTCTCATGATGATGGAGGAAATAAAACTCTGCAACCTTCCAGCTCGTCATATCTCTCCTGATCCTATTCCTTCACACTGGTGACCCTGACCTGATTCTGAGTCAGGGTCGGGGAGCTTGGTGGAAATCAGCGCAGTCGGCGCCGATGTCCTTCCCCGTTCAGGCTGCTTCCTTCGGTTCGCTCGTGTCACCATTCATGGTGCGTGTCGGTCCCATCGCTGCGCTCCAGAGCGCGCGCTCCGGTGAGGATGAAGAGGTTGCAGGTGTTCTCTGGTCCTCTGTGTCCACAGCGCGGTGAGAGGGAGCAGACGGTCATTCTCTCTCGTCAGGTCACCAGTGTTGAGTGAAATGATCAGGCGTGATATGACGAGCTGGAAGGTTGCAGAGTTTTATTTCCTCCATCATCATGAGATGCACTTGTAGTGCTGTGCAGTACTGTGCTGTACAGTGCGGTGCTGTGTGTGCTGTGTTGCTGAGGCATGTATCGTCAGCTCTTTTATATGTTATACAAACAGAGAGAATGCATGGCACATTAGCATATTGATATACATATCAGTCAATACATATGATTAGCCTGACCAACTGGCACCCAGACGTCTTCTCTTTAATCTGGGGATGTATAAACAATAGTCCATTGTTCTGGTTGTCCCCCCAGGGGCTCTCTGTCCGTGTGTGAATGGTCCTCTGCTTCTTCCGGACCTTCTGAGTGTGAGAATGAATGTCCCTGTAGATTGTGGTGGGTCACCACAATCCCACCAAAAAAGAGCTGTTGCAGGCAATGTGGGCCCACTCAGGCTATGGGGGAAGTGACCTTCACTCACTCAAACGTTGGTGTACTGTCAAAATAATTTTGTAAACGTTACTTTGAGGTGAAAATCTTACATAGTGGTACTTTAAAACGCACAACAGAGGCACTATGGTTCAGCCGTGGGTGGGATTGGCTGGGCCTGTGCCCACCCACTCATCATTCATGCCCAGCCAATCAAAAGGCTTCTTTTGTTTTAATTGCTCACACCAACTGCCGATCAAAATGTGAGCAGCCCTTTGTACCTCCCTTCTCTTCATGTGTCTGGAAGACACACACACACCTATACTTAGACATGCGCACAGAGGCACAAGCACTGGCCTATAAAATCAAAACGAATTGATATTTTTTGATAATTTTAACAACTTTTCATCATCAATATCTGTAGACGATCGGTGCTTAATTTTGAGCAACTTGGAGAATGACCTAGGAGGGGTTCATTTTAAATTCACTTGCACATTTTTGAAAATATGGTGGAGAAAACTACATTTTTAGTGCATAAGACCAGTAGAGAATAGAATAACGAAGGAATTTGGAGTCCAGGCCCAGCTGTGTAAAACTGTTTATTATAGTGCCATCTACGTATGTACATAGTGCCTTAATTTTTAGTCTCTGAGTAGTGGAGAGAATTTCTGATCAGACTGTGAAATTTCATGTGTCTACATTTCCCCATTTTTGCTCCCCATGTACTTTTAGAAGAGAAAAATATAAGAAGAATCAGAAGAAGAAGAATCAAAACAATTAAAATAGGTTCCCCACAGCACAGCTACTTGGAACCCAAATGAACCTGCCACCAACATAATTTCAAATAGCAAAGCATACACATTTTTCATTATTTCTCTCGCGTATCATTACTAGGTTAACAGCTTTAGCAGCAACAACCTTCGGTTATTCAGTCTCTCAGATAAAATATTTAAATTATATACTTATGGTTTGTGGGTCTGAAGTAAAGCTCAACAGTGTGGATTCAACAGCATCAACAAGAAGCAGCTTCATGGTGAAACACAAACTTTTAGTCAGGCTGTTAGCTATTGTTAGCACTGATGCTAACAAGCCACACTTGGATCCCCGGGTCTGAGTGAAAATTCTCTGGATAAAGGTGACTGGTGCTGTGGAAACGGAGGTGCTATTGTTTAGGACTTGGGGGGGGAATGTGAGCTTCTCCGGTGTTTGTCTAACAAAAACTGGTAGTCTGCCATGTCTAGGATCGTGTCTTTTATTGTTGTTTTCATGGCTGTGGCCCCAGTGGTTGAGGAAGTTGTCCAGTAGTTCCAGGGTTGGTGGGCAAATATTCACAGGATATTTTCAATGGCAAAAAAAAAGGTGCAAACAAGTAGTGACTTTATTTGCATGTGTGATGATAGGAGAATGCGGCACCCTATTAAATCAAAGGAGAGCTCAACCAAGATCAAAAAATGGGACTAAGTCTGTTATCAAATGTTGGGGGAGAAAAGCTGAAGAATAGACATTAGAATTCATGCAGTAGCAGCAAAATCAGTCAATTTATTTATTTTGATTGCATTGTGGTTAGGACTTTATTGAGGTGTGCCCAAGCCTCATCTATGCCCCACTGATAAATAAGGTCTGTTGTGTATCTGCATGGAGTTGCGCGCCCATTAGCATCTCCCTGTCCATCACCTCCATAATGACACTGATTTCACGTAGCTCATGTTGGCCATTACTGATAAATGTCAGGGGGAAATATGGTAATTGACATTTGCAGATGGCAGAGGAGGGAGCCGCTCGGAGTTGTGAGGTGTGTGGAGGTAGTGGCAGCGATGTAGGTGATGCATGGCCTTAGAAATGTTAGTTGAATAACACCTCCATTGCGGGCCCCTAATGACCGTGTTTGAGGATATTGGGGGACAGGTCTTGTTAACATTGTGATAGAGGAGAACAATGACTGTAATTTGTCTACAGAGCTGAACATATGGCGTATGGCGTGCAGCGGAAAGTGGCAGCATCTCTGAACACTCATCCTAATGTTCAGATGCATTAATTTCACAGAATAAGTGTCACAAACACAAGTCGTCTTGTTTCTCTTTTATGCAAAACAGTCGAATAAGATTTATTTACTGTGGATAATATTTTAAAAGCTGCAAGTGACTGTGCTTTAAAATAGAGTGGGGAAAAAAACGTAAAAAAGTATGTTTCTATAAAAATGCACCAAAAGATGCAAAACCTTAAAATAGTTTACAGTGAAAAAAGAGCACATACCTCCCTAACTAAAGACCAGATTTCAATTAGATTTGCCGGGACAGCTCAGGCCAGGGAAGGAGCCATTACATTTTTGGGCAAAGCTCAAATCAAAGGGCCAATTGAATTTTTTTTTTTTTTCATATTGGAATCAATGAAAGTCGTGGTGCTCTGTGATTTGGTCTTTAAACCCGATACGGACATAGCACAGTCTAACAATCAAGCAGTCTGTCGTTCTTGGAACGTTATTATTGTTCATTCTTCCTGCTGAGACTCTTTGCATGCTTTATTGCATGGCCGTCTTTCCTTTTTTTTTTTTTCAATCCTTTGACTGGCGTTGAGAGTTAAAGTTCTCCACTTGCTTCTATCTTTCACCTTAAAATTCCAATCATTGATTGCATTCCCACTCTTGAGAGCACTCTACAGGTGTCCTTGTAATGAAGAAGTGGACAACCAACATTTTTTGCTCCTTCTGCTAACTCTCCATAAAACAGGGCTTTGATTGGCCGGTCGTCATCCATGCGGCAGACGTGGCCCATCCAGCGAAGGCAATTTCTAATCAATTAGGTCTCTATGTCCTCTACATTGGCTTTTTCTAAGACCTCTTAATTTAAGGCAAAATGGTCCTATTTGATTCACAGTATAGACCTGAGATGACGTTGTTGAATGGATCTCAACTGATTAACATGTTGTTTGTGAAGCATCCATGTCTCGTTGCCATACAGAAGGGGAGGGGTAATGCGCTGATCATAGACTTTAATTTTTGTAGCTGCAGTCAGTTCTCTACAATCAAATATTCTATTCTGCAAGTGTCCAACGGCACAGGATGCACTTTGTATTCTTACATTAATCTCTTCATTCATCGCGCAGTCCTTGGCTACAGAGCTACTGAGATACTTGAGATAATCTACTCGTGCCAGCTTATCATCATCTACAAAGAAGTCAAGTGGGGTGCCAATACTCATAGTTTCGGTCTTGGAGGTGTTTATAGAGAGACCCATTCTCTTAAATACTTCATTATAGGCAGTGAGTAGATTTTGGAGACCCATTGCACTATTGCTAAACAAAGCTATGTCATCTGCATACTGGGCTCCACACTTTTACACTGTAGGTGGTGTCAATAGATTTGAAGGATAACTGGAGAACAACAGACACATTAGAAAGTATGCTGATGACTCAGTTATTGTCAGTCTCCTCCAGGATGGTGAGAGTGGCCACGGCCCAGTAGTTGATGATTTTGTTCACTGGTGTGAGGATTCCTACCTGCAGCTGAATACGACAAAAACTAAAGACATGATTATTGACTTTAGGAGGAAAACTCCCAGGCACAAAGTCACCGTACTAAAAGGCCAGACCACCGAATGTGTACAATCCTACAAATATCTTGGGACGATTATTGAAAGTAATTTAAACTTTGAAGAGAACTGTGAAAGGGTGTGCAAAAAGGGCCAGCAACATTTGCATTGCTTGAGAAAACTTGCACGCTTCCAAATTGACCGAACCATAATGACAATGTTTTATCGGGCTTTTATTGAATCTGTTTTATCCTTTTCTTTAGTGTCATGGTTTGGTCAGATAAAACTGAAACAGAGGAAATCCTTGGATCAGGTAGTTAGATGGTCCAGTCATTTGCTTGGTGAGTCACAGCTGAGCCTGACATCCCTGTACACCAGACAGGTACAGAGGATTGCTACCTCCATTTTAAATGATGACTCCCACCCTTTGCACTGCAACTTTCAGCTTCTTCCCTCAAGATGGAGGTTTGCTGTCCCAAAAAGTAAAACCCAGCGCTACAAAAACAGCTTTGTTCCTGCTGCTGTCAAAGAGTTGAACAAGCTGTAACAATATATTGCACATAATTTAGGTACCTATTTATTAACTCCATTTTATATTTACTTATTTTTGTAGGATGTTACTTGGGTTCTAAATATTTTATTGGGTTTTAGACCTTTGAGTTTTTAACCTCTTTGACTAGTTTTTAACTTTTAATATGACCCTTCTCTCTTACCTCTGGTTTTTCTCTCATCTCTTTGTCCTTTTATACCCTGATTGATGGAGCCTTGAGTATTTTTTATCATGTTTATAGTCAGCTTCATGTGTGCCTGTGTTTGTGTCTATGTTGAATGTAATTTGTGGCTTGTAAATATGGATGTCACCAGACTGCAAAACAAATCTACCTACGGGTACAAATAAAGGAACCTGAACCTGAAGCACAGCTGCGTAGATACCGTAAAGGGTCGAAGCAAGTTTGCAGCCTTGTTTTATGCCACAGTTGTGCTCTGTGGTTGGTGTTGTAAAAGCATTACAGTGCAGTCTACTGGCCCTGACATGATTACAGCAGTTTCAACAGCTTTTATAGATCTGTGTGGAGTCTTTTCTTTTTCTGAGACTTTGATGTGTTGATGTTTTTTTTTTCCCCTTCACACTGATTGAAGACTCCACTATAACATAAGAACTCAGCCAGAATGTGGGCGTTCTTTGCAATGTCTTGACAAGGTCTTCGGGAGCATATTAAGGACATACTGGGATCCTCATTACACGCGATCAGTGGTTTCTCTGGCACAGAAACTCTAGTGGAACACAATAAACAAACTACTTACTCCATGAATGTAAATACAATGCACCTCCTCAAATCATAATCACACATAGCGGGCTAATGACATTCACTGAACTTCTATTGCCCTATTAAGCCAAACAGCCTAAAAAGTCGAGGTCGTATAACCTCCTTGGTTAAACAGTAATAAATTGCAAAGCCATACTTAAGCAGTTATTGCTCAGTTATAACACATTCAAAGTAATATTTCAGAGCAGGGAAACCCAAGATTCTTAACAAATAATGTAAAATATACTCACCAGTGGTGTTCACTTGAAAAGAAAGGCTGCATGTCCATCTTTCATCTGGACAAACTTGTCAATCACTCTTTTATCAAGGTCTACTAGTCCATGAATGAATTCATTTTTGATTGATAACAGTAAGTGCATTTAACCCTTGCTGTCCCATGATGTTGTGTAAAAATCTTAATCCTTTTCAGCATTGAAAAGTTCCCCTCCGACTCAGTATCATTCGACCAAGAACAAACAATACCTGTTCTCTTCTACCTGCTGATTGTGAAGATTATTTACCTGTTTGAATGGTGTCAATCTGGGCTACTATATTAGCGCTTCTTCCAAGCAAGCCAAATCTAATGGCATTTTCTATCTGCTGCTTTCATGTTCAACAAGTCCTTCAGAAAGATGCTTCAGACCCATAAATCCAGCAGTGGTACAAGTAGTGTCCCCTCCAAAGAGCAGGCAAGGAAAGCAGAAAAGTGACTTTGTGGCAACACTTGCAGTTAGCCATGTTTTTCTTCTAAACCATTCTTGGTTGACACAGTGGTTTTTGTCTTTTTTTGACAGAGTGATGTTTAAATCCTCTGGCTGGTGTGGTACCAAATGCTTAATCTCCAATTTCCACTCTAATTGCGAGGTGCCAAATCTAACTTTTAATACATTTTCCGCTTGATTCATTTTATTGCCCTGTTAGGTGGCTGTGACTAACTACATAGTATGGTATAAAAGGGCAATATTTATACCCCTCCACGTTTCGTCACCTTATTGTGGTGGAGGGATTGGTGTGCCCCAGTGATCCAAGAGCTATGTTGTCAGGGACAGCTTGCCCCTGGTAGGGGTCTTCCAAGGCAAATTGATCCTGGGTGAAGGGCCAGACTAACAGTGGTCTAGTACAGCCATTAAAGAAAAGGTTTCATCAATGACCCAGTGTACCCAAAACAGCCACATGGATCCACCCTCCAGTGGGAAGGATCATGGGGATCATGGAGTTATATGAACTGAGCAAAAGTCTGGGCTACTCTGTTTGGACTGTTGCCCCCATGACCTGGACCCCTGGATAAGTGGCAGAAGATGGATGGATGGGTGGATGGATATTTTTTGTAAGTGTTGAAAATGTATATTACTGACTGTGCTTGCACTGCTCACTGCAGAGACACCAGTGTGCTTGATAGAGCATGGAGAGTTTTGAGCGTGCACAAAACTTCTATGGCGTGGTCACGGCGTTTAATGATTGTGGTGGCATCGTATCAGGGTCGTGAGTGGACTGTAGTGGCAGCAGTGGCACTGTGTCAAAGTCGGTGGGGCCCACGTGGCTTTGTTGTCAAGAATTTGAAGCAGGACTGACCAAGCTGATAAATGTAGCAGTCCCATCACGCCAGTGTGGAGTGACCTTCCAGTGTAACACAGTCCGTGGGGGGTTGTACATGGGTTTACGTGGCAGGATCATCAAGGGAATGTTCTTCTGATATATAGAGCCTGGTGAGGCACAGGAAAGCATTGTCAGTACATGGAAAATAGCAGTTCAGCGGTGTTAGGATTGCCATCAAGCTGAAGGAGGTTTTCCAGTTGTTCAGCAATTCAGCCACTTTTTAATAGGTTGTGTAGGTTGTGGAGAGGATAGCGGGGTCTTCATCCAGAATGAGTTTAGTTCAGCTTCTTGCTGAACTAAACTCAAGATAAGAAGATGAAAAGAAGACATCTGTGGTCTGACGGGCACATAAACTCATTATACCGTAACCCCTATTGTCTTTGCTCTCTTAGCAGGATTAGTCGGCGGCGGGCGTGATGATGACAAATGAAGTTGTTTGTGGGGGATTAAAGGGACTTTGAGCTCTCTATGGATTTGAGTGTGATATAATATTTTTCTGGTATCTTTTTATTTGCTTTCCGTTGAATGAAAGAATTATATTAAAGATTATGCGGCAAGTCAAGCTAATAATTACCTCAGAGATTATGCAGATGAAGAGCAGATTGTTTCTGTAATGATGTTGTTGAAATCAAAAGATCAGCACTAGTAGAGGGCGAAGAGCACCCAACATGCGTGAGTGTAGAGTCAATTCAAGAAAAGTTGAAGAGGGCTCCAAAACAGCCAGCTGAATCCTGGAATCCATCCAGCCTTTCTTCTCATTTTTTGACCTTATTGGGAAGAAAAATTTCTTGGCATTTTTACAGTTTGCATGGGCACCACTCTGGTATAATCCGACTAATAAAAAAAAAAAAAAAGCAACTTTTATCCCCATTCATTTTAATTACACACATCAGGCAATTCTCCACTCAAAACAAGGTTCATCTTTATTTCTCTCTTTTGTAAATTCTTCTACCTCTAACCTTCTGCCATGGCCTCATTGGATTGAGAATTAATGGCGCCATCCCTTTGGGAGGATGTGGAAGTGACGTGAAGTGTAATGATCTCAATCAGAGCCAGGGGTGAGAGACAGAACTAATCACTGAGCGCGCTCTGCTACCATAATGCAGTCAGTCGCCCTAATGACCCTGGCGCTCCTGTCAAAGCCATTACTCTCCCCCGTGGTGAAGGGCACATCAAACCGCCGAGGCCTTACCCATAATTGGACTAAACTTTGAGCTATGAGAGGACATTACACATGTCCTGTATTAATTTGGGTGCCAGATTTTTACAGTAGTAATTATTTGAGGGCGGCTAGGGAGAGAGCGGGAGAGAGAGAACGCTTGCGGCAGATCAGTGCCACAAGGAGGGTCGATGTATGAGAATGTAAATGTACATAAGTTATGTGTTGAATGTGGGCCACACTTGGTACCATATTTTTCCAGGCTTTTCTGGTTTGTTGAATATTCAGGGTTATTGGAAACCTTTAACAATAAAAAAAAACACACACACACACACAAAAAAAACTGCTTATAGCAAAGAAAACAATGTACCTTAATGAAGGTAAAATAGTTGAATGATAAGTACAAACTGCCCTAACAACATTAGTAAAAGTTTATCTGTAGCTCTTTCTGGCCAAGCCGAAAGGAGCTAATGCGATGGCGTCCGCCCATCTGTCATGAGATTCACTAATCATAAGAATCACTCCTCCTCCTAGGCATTTCCCCTGATGCTCACCAAGCTCACTCACAATGATCCTCAAGTGGGTCTGCATCTAAGCTGTGCTCAAGTTCAAGGTCAACATTCAGGGGATCTGAGCGCACTCGGGGTGGGTTCATCAGGCCTGAGCGAGCTACTCCATAATCACTGACGGTCTGGTTCACTGTCATTAACACGTGATGTTCTCAGTGTTTGTTACTGATCAATCGGTATTTGACGTGAAGATGAGGTGATTTTTATCTATTAAAATGAAATACTCAAAAGTAAATTATAGATTTATTTTAAATTGCCTTGTCTTTATTTTAAGGCAAAACAGTTGTGTAGATGGTAATTTAAAAAAAAAAAACCTTCCTGTTTAAAGGAGAAGAACTGCTGCTTTGAAAACTAAAAATAGGAGATTTTTGAGAATAATATAGAAAGCACCATTTTAAGGAATTTTTACCCAGTAAGAGCTGAAGGGAGGCATGGTAAAATTATTTAGTATGAATTGGTCTCCAGCATTAGTAACTTGTCCCCCCCCCCTCTTTTTCAGATTAAATGTGCACAATTTCTCTCATGAAATTTAACTTTTCTTGTGAATTTGCAACTTTTTTTCTTAACATTTATGTATATATTAATTTACTTTTCTCCTAAACAGTGCTGCCAGATATACGATAATTATCATTTAACAATAGTTTTAGGGCCTATACGATATACGATCAATTGTTTTTAAAAAAGGCTAAATATATGATAGTTTTTGGCATTTCCATGCACCCCCCAAAAACGACATTCTGATTTACATGAACACCCCCACATCACCAGAAAGTGATGTCTGCGTATACCCAGTCAGCTCATACCTGGCTGGCTCCTCCTCACTGCCAGTTACATCAGCAGCGCTCAGCTCACGTTTGTTTGCACAGCTGTACTGACACCACAACAAACTTAAAAAGTGAACATGAGTTCGGACTCGGTGGAAAAAGAAAAGAGTCCGGCAGCACAGACACTGGTAAGAAAACAAAGCAACCCTGCCGGGCGCAGCAGCTTTCTTGCCCTGCCTTGGCGTTACACCGTACATTTAAGGGATGGCTTCATCCTGTTGCTGGGAACAAGGCTGAAGCATTTTGCCACTGCTGTAACATTCAGTTGGTGTCATTGCAGTTCTGAAAAAGTCATGCCAAAGGAAATAAACGAAATGTATAATCTCTGGCTCCAAATCAAACCTCCATTGCCCACTATTTATAACTGTAGCACCCATCCCATGTAGCTAATAGTTGAGTCTACTTATAGACCAATAATAAGGGTGTAATAGTACTATGGGTGGGGCCCTAGGTTCCGTTACTATTATGGCATGCCCTTTATACCTGTAATGCATAACAATTAACGCAAAGAGTTGAACTTTTTAACTTACAGAAAAAAGCAAAATGGTCGGTGCCTCCACTTAGGATAATTAAATGAATTAACTTTCGCTCCGACTAAGAATTAAATTTATTTGCTATCATCTATTTTTTTAAACACTTTCCCTTTTAAATGATTAACACATTCAAACTTGCAAAGAAATTAAAATATCACAAACTTTTAAATCCAAAATAAGAATTTCTGTATTTAAAATTAAATAAATGAAAACAAAAAAAATAAAATAAATAAAACTGGGATATACTTTTGAATTATAAAAGGATCCTCTGAATACAACACAAATGAAAGCGGGTTAATAACTAGATCATACACTCACTCACACAGGCACACACAAACTGCTACTAAAAAGTCCTTTAAAAACTAAACGTTGCAGGCCTGTGTCGATGCTTGGGCGCGATATGGTCTAAAACTGGCTGACCCCTTCACTTGCAAAGCAAGCAAAAATAAATAAAGATAAAGAAAAAAAAAGGAAAGCATGTGCATTAGTTACTCACAACCTTGGAGCAGTTTTGTAACTTGAGCGGGGCAATAGTGTGGCGTAGGATGAGATGGGATGAGGGGGGATGAGGGGGAAGTAGAAAATGAGGGAAAAACCAGGGGCTGGCGGGATGACAGGACGTGTCCACAGCTGTACCGGGATTCTTCTTTGCACAAACAAAAGTCCAAGGATTGACTCCTGGTCCGGTCCTTTAGCAAGCATAGGCAAATGTCCTTTAGTCAGTTTTCTTGTCTGAAAGTCTCTAAATACATTCTTTCTGAGCTCATTTAGCTTCACATTAGCGTACAACATTAGCACAGTCAGCAACATCCACAGTCACACAAATGCAACACATGCTAATATGGTTAGCAGCTAATAGGCTAGTTGCGATTAGCATCCATATTTAATCACACTGCATCTGGTTAACAGCTCGCAATTAACAGAACAGGTCTTATACCTTCTGTACAGGTCTAGAAAGTCCTTTTACTCCTCAGTAGACTCCGTACGCACCATCAGAAAAGGGTTAGTGTTTCAGTAGCTTTTAACAATGTTACACGTACTGACCGTCAGATCATCTATCTCTGCTCCCAGCTCATGTGTGCCCACTGTAGGTGTACTGATTATCCTGCCCTATTGTTCTGATTGGTTAGACATCTTATTAACAGCCAATACAAATAAACAAAGGGTAAGATAGACAGGCCTATGCTCTGTTATGTCTGGAAAATGTGGCATGAACCAATAGAGAGTGTCTTGCTGGGAGCACAAACTTTATTACATAAAACCTTAATGGTGGTACAGAGTGTTGTCTGTTGGGAGGTCGAGCACCAAAGAGAGAGAGAGGGTGGCTGTAAAATGGCCATCCTTACATTTATATGTTCGGCGTGATGACGTCATTGAGTGGCCACGTCATCACGCTGACACCAACCAGAATTGTGGTTTTAGAACACCACATTCACACATACACCCGCCTTGGAAAAGCAAAAAAAACACTATCAATTTACCCTCCCCAGTTTGGTAATTGTAAAACCACAGAACTAGCTAGAGCCAGCGGGTGGACAACCGTTTGGCCCAGCACGGCTGAGTGGTTTATTATGCCACTTCTGTTGGCAGCCACACCCCTAGCTAAACACAGTCCTTTTTTTAGGCAGTTCAGTTCAAGGGGCCTTGAGACGAGCCCGTAGTGGACGCTCCCCTGGGGGTGCCAGCTGTAGCGGACCTGGGCGCCATCCCACTGGAGCTACGGCTCACTCGTCAGCAACATCCCAGCCTCGATCCCACACCAGCTGGGTCGGCTCCAATGCTATGTCTTGATCTGCGGCAGCTGCTCTTAACTTTTGTAGATGGCTGGCTTGCCATCTCGAACCATAAGCCATCTGGACGACGGCTGGTCTCAGCTGCGCGGCACTCAGCGTCATGGTTGTGATGGAGTGGCTCTCACGTCTGCATTGGGGCATCCACCAGGTTGTGGTGGTTCTGCTGTGTCTTGTTGGTCACAGACTCTTCATCCTGCAGCTCAGCGGCAGCTCCTGGAGGCTAATGCCAGGCACGCATTCGAAAGCAGTCCGGTGACTCTACTGCGTTTTGTTGAATCGCGGACCCTTCACCCTGCAGCTCAGCAGTGGCTCCTGCAGGCTGATGCCGGGCATGGATTTGGAAGGCGTCTGGTGGTTCTGCTGCTTTTTGTTGGGTCACAGACTCTTCATCCTGCACCTCAGTGGCGGCTCCTGGAGGCTGGTGCCAGGCACTGATTCAGAAGTAGTCCGGACTCTTTTCCCCCTCTCCTGGGAAGTCTGGTCATGGCGATGTGTTGCTGTCGCCGTTGGTAGAACCTGTGTCAGGTTGTTGTGTCCCGGGGTTCCCGATAGACGTGGGCTCCTTCTCCTGCAGTTCTGCAGCGGCTCCCTGAGGCTTATGGTGGGCGAGGATCTGAGACAAGTCCGGTGGCTGCCCCTTCTCTGGGCAGGAGCGTGCTCTGGATTGGCATTGCTCTGCTGGGTCCTGCTGGGCTGCGAACTCTCTATCCTGCAGCACTGCGGCGGTTCCTTGAGGCTGATGCCGTGCGAGGATGCGAGATGAGTCCGGCTTCTGCCCCCTCTCTCCTGGTGCTGATTGTTGTTGTGCCGATGTGTTGTTGCCGGCGACAGGACACGTGCCAGGTTGTTGTCGTTCACCAGGGTCCCCTTTGACCATGAACTCCCTCTCCTGCAGCTCTGCAGTGGCTCCCTGAGACTTATGCCGGGCGAGGATTGGAGGTGAGTCTGGTTTATGCCCTCTCTCCATGTGTTGGCATCGCTGCCCCTTGGCTGGGCAGGAGTGCACACTTTCTCGGTGTGTCGGGGAGCCACAATTGCCACATGGGATGCACCTCGTAACGTTCCTCCAATCTGCGGTGTCACGATCTGTGCATGGGGAGGATTCCACCGTGCTTTGTCTCTTTACTTTTTTGTTTTTCCTTATTTGTTTAATATTGTATTTTGGAGTTCTTTGCCTGTGGTGTTATTTCTAGTTTGTTTTAGCATTTTTGGTATTGTTTCTTTGTATGATTTATTTTTCCTGGTTACGTTCAGCTGTCCTTATTTGTTTCCACTTTATTTTTGCCATCTTATTTTATTTTCTTTCTGTTGTATTCTCCCTCTGGGTTGATAGCTGTCAGTGACGTTTCCGGGTTTCTGTTCCGTGTGGGCGGGGTCCCTGTCAGCTGTCAGCCCGTTCTCTCCTCTCTCATTGCTCACACTTGATTGTCATTTTCTCCCCAGCCCGCTCATGTGATTCACACTGGGTACTATTTGTGTTTGATTGTTTCTAACCTTGTTTAAGGGCTGTTATTTTCATTTCTCTTTGTCAGAATCTCAGTTGTCGTCTCCGCCAGAATCCTGGCCCTGTTCTGGTGTGCTGTAGGTCTGCTTAGTTTTTCAGTCTGGATTTTCTCTTTTGCACTTTTTGGGATTTTGTGCTGTTGTTAATAAATATCACAAACTACAGTCTAGCGTGTGGATGTCTCCTCCCTGCCCTGAAGGGCAATTCATGACAACCTCAGCCTTTTCTGCCATATCAAGGCGCTTGAAGGTGCACGTGCTCGCTAAGACTCGGAGCTCCGTGGCATAACGTTGAGTTGACTCACCTGCATGTTGTTTGCGGCGGAAGAAGATTCTTCAGGCCGTAAAGTTGGTCACGTCGTAATATTTTTTTGCCAGTAAGGGTTTTATCCTTAGTTTTGTGTGGGTCATGCTCGTCGCCATTTGTTATGTCTGGAAAACATGGAATGAACCGACAGAGAGCATCATGCTGGGAACAGGAACTTTATTACATAAAACCTTAATGGTGGTATAGAGTGTTATCTTTTGAGAGGTCGAGTGCCAAAGAGAGAGAGAGTGGCTGTAAAATGGCCGTCTCTTACATTTATATGTTTGGCATGATGACATCACCGAACGGCCGTGTCATCACGCTGACACTGACCAGACCTGTGGTTTTAGAACACCACATGCTCCAAAAAGGTTAGGTTGTAGCTGAGCATGCTATATTGTTGTCCAAACTACTTAAATTGAATCCAACTTTATAAATCTAAAAATCACCCTTTATTGTCATTCAGTCCATACAGCCAATCATGTACAATGAATGAAATTGTGTTTCTCTTATCTACAGTGTTAATCACACACACACCCATATATAGAATCAGAGGGGTCGCTGCCATGCAAGGCGCCCCCACAGATTTCCCTCCTCCATTCCATTATTGCTGAGCACCAAGCTGGACGGCAGGAAGTTCCGCTTTTTTATATGGTCTTCGGCATGACCTGGCCTGGATTTGAACCCCTGCCTCCCAGGTGTGGGCGGATGCTCTACCAACTGAGCCACCATTCCGGTACGATATTTGACAAAGGCAATTTTATCAGCTTCTATTTAACATGTAAAACACATCATGAACTGTTTTTAACTGAGTTTAACACTGTACATGAATTGTCAAACATTTATCACATTTTAGAAATATTTACAGTGGTGTGAAAAAGTGTTTGCCCCCTTCCTGATTTCTCATTTTTTTGTATGTTTGTCACACTGAAATGTTTCAGATCATCAAACAAATTTAAATATTAGACAAAGATAACACAAGTAAACACAAAATGTAGTTTTTAAATGAAGGTGTTTATTATTAAGGTAAAAAACAAATCCAAGCCTACATGGCCCTGTGCGAAGAAGTGATTGCCCCCTAAACCAAATAACTGGTTGGGCCACCCTTAGCAGCAACAACTGCAATCAAATGTTTGCGATAAGTGGCAATGAGTCTTTTACAGTGCTGTAGAGGAATTTTGGCCCACTCATCTTTGCAGAATTGTTGTAATTCAGCCACATTGGAGGGTTTTCGAGCATGAACTGCCTTTTTAAGGTCATGCCACAGCATCTCAATCAGATTCAGGTCAGGACTTTGACTAGGCCACTCCAAAGTCTTCGTTTTGTTTTTCTTAAGCCATTCAAAGGTGGACTTGCTGGTGTGTTTTGGCTCATTGTCCTGCTGCAGAACCCAAGTGAGCTTCAGCTTGAGGTCCCGAACAGATGGCTGGATATTCTCCTTCAGGATTTTTTGGTAGACAGCAGAATTCATGGTTCCATTTTCCACAGAAAGTCTTCCAGGTCCTGAAGCAGCAAAACAGCCCCAGACCATCACACTACCACCACCATATTTTACTGCTGGTATGATGTTCCTTTTCTGAAATGCTGTGTTACTTTTATACCAGATGTAATGGGACACACACCTTCCAAAAAGTTCAACTTTTGTCTCGTCAGTCCACAGAGTATTTTCTTAAAAGTCTTGGGGATCATCAAGATGTTTTCTGGCCAAACTGAGACGAGCCTTTATGTTCTTTTTGCTCTGCAATAGTTTTCGTCTTGGAACTCTTGCCATGCAGGCCATTTTTGCCCAGTCTCTTTCTTATGGTGGTGTCATGAAGACCGACCTTAACCTCTTGCACTCCGGTGTACCGCGGGCGGGTACGTCTCTGCGTCCCAGTGCACCCTCGTGCATCCTAGAACGCACTGTGCGTCTCAGTCCGCACTGAGACGCACAGTGCCTGTGCGTCTCAGTGCGCACCGGAAAAAAAAAAAGCTGCATTGTTCAGCTTTCTTTTCACACAGCCGTGAACAGAAAGCCAAAGGAGTGTATGATTGGTTTAGATTTGATTGACCTCTAATAAGAGCCTTGAATTGGGTTTCTGAAACCCTGAAGAACCAATGACTGAAAACCTAGCAAGAAGGACCTGCCTACCAACGGCTGCGAATACGAGCCAATTGAAGCAGAGAAGTTTAACAGTTAACGTGCGTCTCCCTGCATAAAATCTCTTTTGCTTAAGCCGCTGGGTGACTGACATTGAGACCTGCGCGGAACAGTAGCATCAGCCAGTCTTTTTTGGATTATTTGTTTGGAAAAATGGTTCGCCAAAACCGCAAGCGTGGAAGTGGAGATGTTTTGACCGGGTCGGGTGACCAGAAGCACGAGTCCGTTACAACCGGACCAGCTTCATGTTCGTCTGACAATGAGGAACTTAGTGCTGCTGTGGACAGGTAAGTGTTATAAGCTAAATTATTCTTTATCGATGAAAATAGTAATAAAAATCACTTTTGACCGATCGGTAATTCCAACGGTGCGTCATGGTCACAAATTTTTTGGTGTGCAGAGTTCCTCTGTAGCAGGGTGGTCGGGGGGGTGTTATCCTCTGCATTGCAGATAGATATTTTAGCATAATTTTTATTGCACTGTAGGCTATTTTTTCTTGTAAAAAAGGCCACACATTTTTTATGTGGCATGTTTTTGTGTGTGTGTGTGTGGGGGGGGTTGTTTGTTATCCATCCATCCATCCATCCATCTTCTACTGCTTTTCCGGAGGTCCGAGTCGCGGAGGCAGCAGTTCAAGCAGAGAAGCCCAGACTTCCCTCTCCCCAGCCACCTGCTCCAGCTCTCCAGAGAGGATACCAAGGCATTCCCAGACCAGCTGGGAGACATAGTCTTTCCACCGAGTCCTGGGTCTGCCCCGGGGTCTCCTCCCAGTGGGTTGTTTGTTACCCTCTAGAAATGTAATAATGTTTTAGTATAATTTTTATTGCACTTTAGGCTATTTTTTCTTGTAAAAAAACAAAACAAAACAGGAACTGTGCTGTGTATGTGAACTCTGGGAAAATAGGAGAATAGTGAAAAATAAAAATTGAACTTTGTAAATGACTTTATTTTCACATAATAGACAAACTTCAGATGAAGACTCTGGTGAGGAGTGGGTGCCAGACGAGCACTCTGCCAGCAAGCGCAGAAGAAGGGAGCTGCAGGCGAGCTCGTCAGAAGAGGAAACCCCTACCCCAAAAAGAGGGACACCACTGAGAGAGGAAGAGGAAGGAGAGGAAGAGGGAGAGAAAGAGATGGTAGCAGGAGAGGAAGAGGAGGCGAGAGTGGTGATGGCAGCCCTCAGCCTGGGACATCGGCCGGCCCTTCATCAGCTGAGGAGAGGTGGCATGATTCCGACACCCCTGACATCATTCCACCACAGCCCATTTTTCGTCCCAAAAATCCACCTGGACCTCAGCTATTTACAACAGCTTCATACACCCCCGTTCAGTTGTTTGAGTTATTTTTCACTCCATCTGTGCTAGACCACATTGTTGAGAACACCAACCTACATGGCTCTGCACCCTACAACACACCCACCAGCCCCTGGATTGACCTCACACGCTCCGACCTGCTCTCATTTTTTGGCCTGATTATTTACATGGGTAGAGTCAAGTGCAAATCCTTCAGTGATTACTGGCGAGGGGGACACCTGTACAGCCTTCCTTTCCCCAAGAGTGTAATGACCAGGACAAAGTTTCTCCTGATCAGCTGGGCCCTTCACCTCAGCAGCCCAGCAGCAGAAGAGGCCAATGAGCAGAAGAGAGGCACGGATATGCTTGACTGCCTCAGCAAAATCTTGACACATTTTCTAGGAATCAGTATGATGATGAGTAGGATTAGAAAACTATATTTGATTGAGAGGGTATTGCTGTCAACTTGTAAAATATCCCGTCGCCAAGTGCTTGCTCACAGGGGATCGCCTGATTGCTGGGGTCTTTCTGCAACTGTGGGGGTTCCCCCTACAGTTGATAGTGCTATGAGATGACTGTTGTTGTGAAATGGCGCTATATAAATAAAGTTGAATTGAATTGAATTGAATTGAATTTGTTGTTTGTAAACAGTATGTTTTGTATATTGACATTTTTGTTCAGTAAAGCATGTTTAGAATTGAAACTTCATTTTCTCTGCATCATTACTACTGACAGTGTTTCTGGATAGCTAACAAGATAGCCCTGAGTGTCACCTTTCATTAGAGCCCAAGATGAAGCTTCTATGTTGAAGCATTCAGCTTCTATGTTGAAGCATTCAAAAGTTCTAGATGTTTTTCCAAACTGTGCCATTTGGCACAGTTTGTGCCATTTGGCACAGTTTGGCACAGTTTGGGCTACCTAACAAGATAGCCCTGAGTGTCACCTTTCATTAGAGCCCAAGATGAAGCTTCTATGTTGAAGCATTCAAAAGTTCTAGACGTTTTTCCAAACTGTGCCAAACTGTGCCATTAGTTTGGGCTATCTAAGTGTCAGAATCAGAATCAGAATCAGATTTATTGCCATTGTTCATGTAGTACACAAACTAGGAATTTGTCTCGGTGCAATGCTGCAACATTAAACATGATAAAATAAAAGAAATTAAAAAAAAACTATACATGCAATAAAGTGTAGAATAAGAATGAGTAATACTAGTCAGCAGTTATAAATATATTAGCGAGCAGCAGATATTGTGGAGTACCACGTGGTGCAGTCGGTAGTGCAAAAAGAAAACAGTAATGATTGACATGAGTCTGGTTGAGCTGCTGTACATAGTGCACGAGAGTCAATAAGTCACTTAGTGTTCAGCAGTCTGATGGCAGAGGGGAAGAAGCTGTTCATATGACGGGAGGTTTTAGTCTGGATGGACCAAAGTCTTCTACCTGATCATCTCCACTGTCTTCAGAGCATTCAGCTGCAGGTTGTTGTTGTTGCACCAGGACGCCAGCTGGGCCACCTCTCTCCTGTAGGCGGATTTGTCGCCGTTGGAGATGAGCCCGATGAGGGTGGTGTCGTCCGCAAACTTGATCAGCTTGACAGACTGGTGGCTGGAGGTGCAGGAGTTGGAATAAAGGGAGAAGAGTAGGGGGGAAAGTACACAGCCCTGGGGTGATCCGGTGCTGATGCTAACAGAGTCTGAGACAGTCTTTCCCAGCCGCACATGCTGCCTCCGGTCCGTCAGGAAGTCGGTGATCCACCTGCAGAGGGAGTCAGGCACGTTGAGCAGGGACAGCTTGTCCCGGAGCAGAGCGGGGCGGATGGTGTTGAATGCAGAGCTGAAGTCCACAAACAGGATCCTGGCGTAGGTTCCCGGGGAGTCCAGGTGCTGCAGGATGGAGTGGAGGGCCAGGTTGACTGCGTCGTCTACAGACCTGTTGGCTCGGTAGGCAAACTGCAGCGGGTCCAGGAGGGGAGTGGTGATGGACTTGAGGTGGGGCAGGACCAGGCGCTCAAAGGACTTCATGACTACAGAGGTGAGCGCTACAGGTCTGTAGTCGTTAAGTCCAGTGATCCGTGGCTTCTTGGGGACAGGGATGATGGTGGAGGATTTGAGGCAGGTCGGCACATGGCATAGCTTAAGGGAGGTGTTAAAAATGTCTATGAAGACAAGAGCCAGCTCTTTCGCACAGTGTCTCAGGGTGGAGGGAGACACGCCGTCCGGACCGGGGGCCTTGCGCGGGTTCAGTCTGGAGAACTGTCTGAGCACGTCCTGCTCACTGATGACAAGGGCAGGGGGGGAGGAGGGGGGGCGCCTTTGATGAAGTAAGGACCGTGGAGGCTGTGGAGCTGGAGGGAGGGGGGGAGTTGGACACAGCTGACGAGGTGTCAAAACGGGCATAGTGTTGGGACAGTCTTTGACAAAGGGCTTTGTCATCCTGACCCTTAGGAGCCTGAGGCTGATAGTTGGTGATTTGCCTCAGTCCTCTCCACACAGAAGCAGAGTCGTTAGCAGTGAACTGCTGCTGGAGTCTCTCAGAATACACAGATTTAGCTCTCCTCAGCTTTCTGTTAAACTGATATTTAACCTCCCTGTAGCAGTCCCTCTCTCCACTTTTCAAAGCTGCATCCTTCTCCTTCCTGATCTGTCTGAGCTTAGCAGTGAACCAGGGCTTGTCATTTGAGTACCTCACCCTGGTGCGCGATGGAAGAATGCTCTCCTCACAAAAGTAGATATATGAGTTCACATTGTCCGTGTACTCATCCAGATCATGCGTGGCTCCTTTAAACATGCCCCAGTCAGTTATTTCCATGCACGTTTCCAGCTTCTCCTCAGCTTCACTGGTCCATTTCTTCGTAGTGCTCACAACAGGTTTAGTGAGCTTCAGTCTCTGTCTGTAAGTGGGAATGAGGTGGACCATCACGTGATCAGATAGTCCGAGCGCAGCACGGGGAACAGCGCAATACGCGTCCTTCACTGTAGTGTAACAGTGATCCAGCGTGTTCTCTCCTCTGGTGGGGCATTTAATAAACTGTTTGTAACGGGGGAGATCATGGCTCAGATTGCTCTGGTTAAAGTCGCCAACCACAATAACCAGAGAGTCCAGGAAAGTTCGCTCCGTATGTTGAATGTGATCTGCAAGCGCGCGCTGAGCTTTGCACGCGTCCGCGTCGGGCGGGACGTAAACAGCGACCAGGATGAATGAAGCAAACTCCCGCAGGGAATAAAATGGCTTGCAGTTAATAAAAAGAAATTCCAGGGCGGGAGAACAGTGTTTGGAAATTACCGTTACATCAGAGCACCAGCTGCTGTTAATGTAAAAGCAGACTCCTCCTCCTGAGGATTTACTGGAGAGCTCTGTGTCACGATCAGCACGAAACAGCTGAAAACCCTCGAGGAGCAGCGCGCTGTCCAGTGTATTTTCCCTGAGCCAGGTCTCAGTAAAACAGAGGGCAGCCGAGGAAGAGAGGTCCTTAAAACGCATCAGCAGTCTTAGTTCATCTACCTTGTTAGAGAAAGAATTGGCGTTGGAGAGAAATATGCCAGCCAACGCCGTGCGCGTGCCTCTCCTGCGGAGCCGTACGAGAGCACCCGCACGCCTTCCTCTCTTTCGCCGTCTCACTTTTCGAGCCAAACAATGAACCATATCGGCGGCAGGAGCTAAAAAAACTGGGAGTAGGTCCGTGGGAGTGAAAGTCCTGATATCTCATCTCATCTCATCTCATCTCATCTCATTTAGAAGCTCTTCACGGGTATAAGAGCAGGCAGACACACAAATGACAAACAAAAATAAACAAAGGGCGCAGCGAAGCACCATGGCGACCACTGTGGGCGCCATCTTGCATCTTGTCACCTTTCATTAGAGCCCAAGATGAAGCTTCTATGTTGAAGCATTCAAAAGTTATAGACGTTTTTCCAAACTGTGCCAAACTGTGCCATTTGGCACAGTTTGGCACAGTTCAAAAACGCCTGGGAACAACCTGAGAAAAAAGCTGTGAAATATATTCATTTTTTGTGGTATTGTTACAAAATTTGGGCCTCAGCTTGATAACACTTGGTTCTATATTTCTGTTGCATTTTCCAGCCGGATCTGACAGCTGTGTGTTATTTGCAAGCATTTGTATCCAAAAAAACACCCAGGCAAAATTTATTTTCTTCAAGTTCAGTATGTTTAGATGACTGTTACTCAGTGGCAGGAGCACTTAGAGAGATTATGACTGTTTTGCCAAAAAATTCAAAGTGTTTTCTTTTAAATGAGACCAACCCCATGAAGATGCTGCAAAGGGTTGAAGAACAGCTTTTGATTTACTTTGGGTACGTTATTTTTTGGTGTTTTTAGGGAAATTGACCAGAGTGCAAAGGGTTAACTGAGGCAAGTGAGGCCTGCAGTTCTTCGGCTGTTGTTGTGGGGTCTTTTGTGACCTCTTGAATGAATCGTCGCTGCACTCTTGGGGTAGTTTTGGTCGGCCAGCCACTCATGGGAAGGTTCACCACTGTTTCATGTTTTCGCCATTTGTGGATAATTGCTTTCACTGTGGTTCGCTGGAGTCCTAAAGCTTTAGAAATGGCTAGAAAATTGAACTCAGCTTTCCAAAGTGTGATAAACCACAGTTAATTTATGTTTTAACGGGGGCCAACTTTTTCACACAGGGCTATGTAGGTTTGGATTTTTTTTTACCCTTAATAATAAACACCTTCAATTAAAAACTGCATTTTGTGTTTACTTGTGTTATCTTTGTCAAATATTTAAATTTGTTTGATGATCTGAAACACTTAAGTCCGACAAACATACAAAAAAATGAGAAATCAGGAAGGGGGCAAACACTTTTTCACACTACTGTATTTATTAACTGATTTAGGTACAGTATTGTTTATAGATGAACACTTATACTGGGCTACATAACAAATGTGTTTATTCCTTAGATTATTGCACTTCATCCATCCATCCATCCATCCATCCATCTTCTACCACTTTTCCGGAGGTCCGGGTTGCGGAGGCAGCAGTTCAAGGAGAGAAACCCAGACTTCCCTCAACCCAGCCACCTGCTCTAGCTCTTCAGAGAGGATACCAAGGAGTTCCCAGACCAGCTGGGAGACATAGTCTCTCCACCGAGTCCTGGGTCTGTCCTGGGGTCTCCTCCCAGTGGGACGTGCCCGAAACACCTCAAGTGGGAGGTGTCCAGGAGGCATCCTAATCCGATGCCCATACCACCTCAACTGACTCCTTTCATTGTGGAGGAGCAGCGGTTCTATTCTGAGCCTCTCCCGGATGACTGAGCTCCTCACCCTATCTCTGAGGGTGAGTCCAGCAAGTGAGTCCTTCCGGCTGAGGACCATGTACTTGGACTTGAAGGTGCTGATTCTCATCCCAGCCGCTTCACACTCAGCGGCAAACCATCCCAGCAAGAACTGTAGGTCATTGCTGGATGAAGCCAGTAGGACAACATCATCTGCAAACAACAGAGATGAGATCCTGTAGTCACCGAGCATGACACCCTCAATTCCCTGGCTGCGCCTAGAAATCCTGTCCATAAAAATTATGAACAGGATCGGTGACAAAGGGCAGCCCTGGTGGAGTCCAACTCTCACTGGGAATGAGTCTGACCGAGTGTTGGCAATACGAACCAAACTCTCACAACAGTCGTACAGAGACCGAATAGCTCATAACAACAAGCCCGATACCCCATACTCCCGAAGCACCCCCCACAAAAAACCACGAGGGACGTGGTTGAATGCCTTCTCCAAGTCCACAAAACACATGTAAACTGGTTGGGCAAACTCACACGAGCCCTTGAAAATTCTCGAGAGGGTAAAGAGCTGATCCGATGTGCCACAGCCAGGACGAAAACCACATTGCTCCTCCTGAATCCGAGGTTCGACCAACGGCTGGCCTCTCCTCTCCAGTACCTTGGCATAGACCTTCCCAGGGAGGCTGAGGAGTGTGATCCCTCTAAAGTTGGAGCACACCCTCCAGTCCCCTTTTTTGAAGAGAGGAACCACCACCCCAGTTTGCCATGCCAAAGGCACTGCCCCCGACCTCCACGCAATGTTGCAGAGGCGTGTCAACCATGACAGCCCTACAACATCCAGGGCCTTGAGGTACTTAGGGCGAATCTCGTCCACCCCCGGGGCCCGGCCACCAAGGAGATTTTTAACCACCTTGGCGACCTCAGCCCCTGTGATAGGCGAGTCATCCCCCTCTTCCACAAGCCCTGTTTCCTCTGTGGAAGGCGTATCAGTGGGATTGAGGAGATCCTCAAAGTATTCCTTCCATCGCCTGACGATATCCCCAGTCGAAGTCAACAGCGCCCCATCCGCACCATACACAGTATGTTCTCCACCTCTATTGTTGAAGCGGCGGCCCAGAGCTGCGGCCGCAAGGTGGTCGGTGCAACTCATGGTGGCAACCCCCGAACCAAGTGGTGGACACCAGTGGTGAGGGGGGCCATTAAGCTGAAGAAGGAGTCCTATCAGGCTTGGTTGGCTTGTGGGACTCCCGAAGCAGCTGAGGTGTACCGGCAGGCCAAGCGGAGTGCAGCTCAGGTGGTTGCTGAAGCAAAAACCCAGGTACGGGAGGAGTTCGGTGACGCCATGGAACAAGACTTTTGGTCGGCCTCGAAGAGATTCTGGCAAACTGTCAAGCGGCACAGGAGGGGAAAGCAGCTCCCTGTCCACACTGTGTATTGCAGTTCAATGCACATAAAATAGCTTTGTATTTGAATGCACTGTCCTGTGATTTTTCATGTTGTTTTAGTACATAGTTTGGGTCAAAATAACATAATTTTAAAACAACGGTACGGTATTTCTTCGTTTCCTATCTTGTAACACTGCTCCTAAAGAAGCTAACAAGGTTGCACAGAGTTCAGGAAGGAGTTGATACAGGCTCTGGGTGGTAGGGAAGAATTACCACAGGACTGGGAAAGTACAGCAAAAGTATTGAGGGAAACGGGTAAAAGGGTATGTGGTGTATCCTCTGGACAGAGGGAAGAAGACAAGGGGACTTGGTAGTGGAATGAGGAGGTACAGGAAAGCATTCAAAAGAAGAGGTTTGCAAAGAAAAAGTGGGATAGTCAGCGAGATGAAGAAAGTAGACAGGAGTAGGGCTGTGTGATATGAGGATATATATCGGTGACACGATAAAAACGTCTACCATTTCATATAAAACTACATAATTTATATCAGGATTTAAAAGACACATACTCCATTTCTTCTTGTCACTGCCCCGCCTCTTCCCCACAGTGTGCCAGGTGTGTGGGTTCTGGTGGATAGCACAGCAGTTAACTCCAAGCTAACGTTTTGGTCATATTGTGGAGTGTGTGAAATCACAGGCAGATTCATTTCAAATGATTTATTGCACACTCACATCTTACGAGCACAGAACAGAATGAATACTCCAGCAGAAACTCCTCTCTTAAGTTTCATGGCATTTTCCCACACACAAAATGACCTTCGCGTCACACTGCATTCAACCCCCTCATCCTTGACACCTCCCTGCTATCTCACCAGGAATCCCCTGCTCTTTGTTCCCACTGTTTCCTGTCTGAGATGCTAAACAATCAGGCTCTCCCAAGGTGCTACCCCCCCCCCCCCCAGCATCTTAGATAGGACAATAGAATAACAGTCCACATGCTGTGATAGAACAATTGAACATCAGTCCACATGCTGCTTGGGCTTCCGTCTTCTCCCGTGCCTGCTGTAACCGGAGTTTACCGCCTCCGCGGCACTGCCGTGCCTATGGGGGGCTGTTGCTAGGGGGGGAGCCACTTCGGTCTGTCCGTGTGGCTGCTCTGGCGAATCGTTTCCCTGGGGAGCTCTCTGTGGGGGTCTTCCACGCCGAGGGGCCCTAGCGAACAGCACTTGCTCGTCCGCCACAACGAAAGCGGGTTTGAGTCTGTCTGTGCCAATTTTTTCCCTCCTACCCCCCCAAGTCCAGCAAAAAATGCTTATCCCCTGTTTCCAACACTCTGAACGGTCCATCATAGGGTGGGCGCAATGGAGGGCGGTGGGCGTCGTGTCTGACAAACACGAACTCCGCGCTCTTCAAAGTTTTAGGCACAAAAACATGCGGAAAACTGTGGTGGGCAGGGCCCGGCAGCGTGCCTGTGTTTGCGCTATGCTGCAAAAGCTGAGATGGGCAGCTGCCCGGAGCGGGATTATCTGGTAGAAATTCCCCGGGCAGCCGTAGTGGCTGCGTAAAAACGAGCTCTGCTGGGGAAGCTTCTAGATCCTCTTTCGGCGCGGAGCGCAACCCCAATAAAACCCACGGCAGCCTGTCTACCCAATTTGCATCCGTCAATGAAGCCCTGAGTGCTGCTTTCAGTGATCTATGAAAACGCTCGCATAACCCATTGGCCTGTGGGTTGTACGAGGTTGTGCGGTGAATTGTAACACCCAGGCTGCGGGCCATCGCAGACCAGAGTTCAGAAACAAATTGAGGACCCCTGTCGGACGTAATGTCCGACGGGACTCCAAAACGCGCCACCCATGCTGTTAAAAAAGCGCGCGCTACGTCTGCGGACGTGGTTGCCGCCAGCGGAACCGCTTCTGGCCAGCGCGTGGTGCGGTCCACCATTGTCAGGAGGTGCGTGCACCCCTGTGATGGCTGGAGGGGGCCCACGAGGTCCATGTAAACATGGTCGAACCTCTTAGCCGGAATATGAAACAGCTCCAAGGGAGCCTTCGTGTGTCTGTGTACCTTGGCTCGTTGGCACGCCACGCAGGCTGCAGCCCACTCTTTCACTTGTTTGCGTAGGCTCAGCCGCACAAACTTCTCTCCTACCATTTTGACCGACGCGCGCACTCCTGGGTGCGCCAGAGTGTGAACCGACTCAAACACGCGGCGGCACCATGCGGCCGGGACCACTGGACGCCGGCGACCCGTGGAGACATCGCAGATTGGGGGGGGGGGGGCATCCTGCAGCACCCTGCTCTCCAGCCTTAACCCTGTTGGTCCAGACCGGAGTGCGCGCACGTCTGCATCGCTAATCAGCTCCGCGGCCATGGCTGCGTAATCTATCCCCACGCAGACCGGGGCCACCACGCCGCGCGAAAGGCAGTCCGCCACTACATTCAGTTTACCCGACACATGCTGAATATCGGTAGTAAACTCTGAGATCGCGGCCAGCTGTCTCTGTTGCCGGCCCGACCATGGTTCTGAAACCTTGGCCATCGCGAATGTTAGCGGCTTGTGGTCCACGAACGCGGTGAAGCTGTGCCCTTCCAGCCAGAACTGGAAGTGGCGAATGGCCAGGTGGAGAGCCAGCAACTCTCTGTCGAACGCGTTGTATTTACGTTCGCTGTCGCGCAAAGTTCTGCTGAAAAAGGCGAGCGGCTGCCAAGCCCCAGCGACGCGCTGCTCCACGACAGCCCCTATGGCCACGTCTGAAGCGTCGGTGGTGAGCGCTCTGCGGGCCGTCGGGTTTGGATGTGCCAGCAGTGCAGCGTTTGCCAGAGCTGCTCTAACTTCCGAGAACGCCTGCTGTCGCTCCGGGGTCCATTCGACCCTATCTGCGGGTTTCTGTTTTTTGAGCGCGGCGTACAATGGTTGCATGAGCTGCGCCGTGCGGCGAAGGAAACGGTTATAAAAGTTCACCATTCCCAAAAATTCCTGCAGCGCCCTGACCGTTTGAGGCCGGAGAAAATCCACTATGGCGCGCACTTTGTCGGGCAGCGGGATCGCTCCTTCTGGAGAGACGCGGTGCCCCAAAAAAATCAATCTCCGTTACGCCGAACTGGCATTTCGCCGGGTTGATTATTAACCCGTGCTCCTCCAACCTCCGGAAAACCATTATGAGGTGGGTTTCGTGTTCGTCTTTGGACGCGCTGGCTACCAGGATATCGTCCAGGTAGACGAACACGAACGGGAGATCGTGCAGCACTGCATCCATCATGCGCTGGAACGTCTGTGCCGCTCCTTTTAACCCGAATGGCATGCGCAGGAACTCGAATAGACCGAATGGAGTTATTACTGCTGTTTTGGGTACGTCCTCAGCGCGCACTGGAACTTGGTGGTAATCGCGGACCAGGTCTATTTTGGAAAAAATGTGTGCTCCGGCGAGGTGAACGGAAAAATCCTGTATGTGAGGAATCGGGTAGCGGTCGTGCGCCGTGGCATTGTTCAACCTGCGGAAATCACCGCACGGTCGCCACGATCCCTCAGCCTTAGGGACCATGTGTAGCGGGGATGCCCATGGGCTGTTGGAGCGCCTGATGATGCCCAACCTTTCCAGGTTGGCGAACTCCTCGCGCGCTGTGGCCAGTTTAGCTCCGTCCAAGCGCCGAGGTCTTGCAAAAACGGGCGGCCCGGTGGTGGTGATAAAGTGCTCCACCCCATGTTTAGCGATGGCTGCGGAAAACGTCGGGACCGTGAGTGCTGGGAACTGAGTGAGCAGTGTGTGGAACTTACCGCCTGTAGCTGTGACGTTGGCTTGTGCTGTTGGCTGGGTCACTCGAGCTATACAGGGGAGAGAATCAAAGGACAGTGCATTAACCAAGAGTCTGTTAGCAACATCAACCAATAAACCATGTGCACACAGAAAATCAGCCCCCTGTATATGGTAATTCAGTGCTGCTACGACAAAAGTCCACTCATATGTACGGCCGTGTAGAGATAAGAGCAGAGTCCTCTCACCAAAGGTCTTAATATCCGAGCCGTTTGCTGCCAACATCCCGGGGCCACTAGATCCTGCCAGCCAGTCAGCGTAGGTCGGCCGGATGAACCTCTTCTGGGCTCCGGTGTCCACGAGGAAACGCCTCCCCGAGCATGCGTCCGTCAGGTAGAGCAGCTTGTTCTCTTCACCGAGGGTCGCTGCTGCTACCGACCCCCGGCCTTGGTGTTTTCCCAAGCGCTGGAATTGGCACGGTGGCGCACATCTGCGTGCATTCTCTCCGAAGCGGCGGTGGTAAAAACAGAGCGTGTCTCTCTGGCGATCCTTGGCCCCCGCTGCTGCTACCGTCGGTGGCTCCTCGCCTCCTCTGGTCGTCTCGCTGGGCTCCGCCGCTGCCACGTTGACTGTGATCGCCCTGGTGGTGATGATGATCCGGTCTGCCTCCTGGGCTAGCGCACAGTAGTCTCGCGCAGCCAGCCGCGGCGAATTGGCCAGAATCACTCTCGCTACTGTCGGAAGGTTCCGGAGGAAGAGGTGGGCAAACAGAAAGTGCCCGTCGTCCGTGCCCATTAACGCCAGCATCTTCTCCATCAGGTCTACGGCCGAACCATCTCCTAGCTCGGTCCGCGTCAGGAGTCTCTCCGCTGTCTCACAGTCTGAGAGCGTGTAGCGCTGGATGAGTGCAGCCTTGAGCGCCTCGTATCTGTTGCTGGCTGGTGGCTGATCAAGCAGGCTCGCTACCTGTTGAGCTGTGCGGGCATCGAGCGCTTCAACCACATGGTAGAATCTGGTGTCATCTGCCGTTACTCCCCGGAGGGCGAATTGGGCCTCGGTGAGGTGGAACCAAGAGCGCGGGTTGTGCTGCCAGAAATCCAGTAGCTTGACTGTAACCGCACATGCGTGGCTGGAGGTTCCAGTCCGGGCTGTCTGTGGGATGGCTGCCGCCTCGCTGTAGCTTCCTGACCGGGCCGGCTCTGGGGATCTTGCCTCGTGTTCCATAATACGTCTTGGGTCACCAGTGTGGAGTGTGTGAAATCACAGGCAGATTCATTTCAAATGATTTATTGCACACTCACATCTCACGAGCACAGAACAGAATGAATACTCCAGCAGAAACTCCTCTCTTAAGTTTCATGGCATTTTCCCACACACAAAATGACCTTCGCGTCACACTGCATTCAACCCCCTCATCCTTGACACCTTCCTGCTATCTCACCAGGAATCCCCTGCTCTTTGTTCCCACTGTCTCCTGTCTGAGATGCTAAACAATCAGGCTCTCCCAAGGTGCTACAATATCACTGCTACTTCTGTTTGCCAAGGATGTGGGACTGTTTCCCACAGTGCAGAATCAGAGAGGATAGTCCTCTAAACTCATTTTAATTGGAGGTAAGTAACATTAACACCATCTCTCTTTAATTATAAAATAGCAAATGCTGAATGATGATGTTAACTTGTCGCTAATAGGAAACATAGTGATCAGACCATCGTTTCTTTGGTTTAAATTACTGCCAAGTTTCTTAATTTTGTCAGAAAAATATTACTAAAGCTCCAAAAGCGCGTGACAGTGGCCGCATACACACTAAAATAATAAACTAGAAAAACACTCAGAGAGCGCATATCTCCGCCAAGGCTCCTTCTGTCCCACATGCATCACCTCCAAAATGTAATGGCTGTAGACCTAGAGCCACTTCTGGTGAAAATTGCATCAACGTCTGTCCATTAGTTTTGGAGTATTATTGCTAACACATATGGCGCTTTTCCACTAGTACCCAGTCGGCCTTACTCAACTCTACTTGGCTCTACTCGGTTCGGTTCGGTTGTGTTTCCATTGCAGCTGGGTACAGCTGGGTACGCCTGGGGTGGGTGGGATTTTTTTACAGCAAGGCGGCGCCACACTCCCGTGACATAAAACACATGTCCCAAGCAAAACATAACATTGCTGCTGTACAAGGCGACTCCTCGGTCTCTGGCTTTTTGTCACCGTAAAAGCCAAAAAGAACCGCCAGACAAGGGTACAGGCAGCGAGATGAAACACTCTGGAAAAGTACTGGAGCGTCTGGGAAGCCATAGAGCCAAAGACGTGAGGATACGAACTAGATCATATATGACGGTAAGCTAATGATTGCTAATGCTAGTTTGCTTTAAGAACGTCGTACTACACTGTAATGTCTGCAAGTTATCGCTATTAGGTACTGAAATACAGTATGTATGCTGTGTGAGTGTGTGTTTCAGATGGCTCTGTTGTGGGAAAATTACCGCTTCAAACCGTGGGTCTGGCGTTCAACACAGCATGTCACTGATGTCACCTCACTGTCAGCTGTAATTTGAGAGTATTCACATCCAAATTGGAGCAAGGGTTTAGGAATTACAGCTCTTTAATACGTAGCCGCCTCCTTTTCAAGGGACCAAAAGTAATTGGACAAATGACTCAGAAGGCTGCAAAAAAAAAATAACAAGGCTGCATGGGCTCTTCCCTCGTTAACCTGTCATCAATTAAGCAGTTAAAAGGTCTGGAGTTGATTCCAGGTGTGGCGTTTGCATTTGGAAGCTGTTGCTATGAACACACATCATGTGGTCAAAGGAGCTCTCAATGGAGGTGAAACAGACCATCCTGAGGCTGAAAAAAAAGAAGAAATCCATCAGAGAGATAGCAGAAATGTTAGGAGTGGCCAAATCAACAGTTTGGTACAGTCTGAGAAAAAAGGAGTGCACTGGTGAGCTTGGGAACTCAAAAAGGCCTGGACGTCCATGGAAGACAACAGTGGTGGATATTCACAGAATCCTTTCCTGTGAAGAACAACCCCTTCACAACATCCACTCAAGTGAAGAACACTCTCCAGGAAGTAGATGTATCAGTATCTAAGTCTACCATAAGGAGAAGACTTCATAAGAGTAAATACAAAGGATTCACCACAAGGTGCAAACCATGAATCAGCCTCAAAAATAGAAAGGCCAGAATTGACTTTGCCAAAAAACACCTGAAGAAGCCAGCCCAGTTCTGGAACAGCATTCTTTGGACAGATGAGACTAAGATCAACCTGTACCAGAATGATGGGAAGAAGAAAGTTTGGAGAAGAATTGGAACAGCTCATGATCCAAAGCACACCACATCTTCTGTAAAACATGGTGGAGGCAGTGTGATGGCATAGGCATGCACTGCAATGGTACTGGGTCACTTGTGTTTATTGATGATGTGACAAAAGACAGAAGCAGCCGGATGAATTCTGAAGTGTATAGGAATATACTTTCTGCTCAGATTCAGCCAAATGCAGCAAAGTTGATTGGACGGCGCTTCACCAATGATCCAAAATATACTGCAAAAGCAACCCAGGAGTTTTTTAAAGCAACAAAGTGGAATATTCTGCAATGGCCGAGTCAATCACCAGATCTCAACCCAATCGAGCATGCATTTCACTTGCTCAAGACAAAATTTAAGGCAGAAAGACCCACAAACAAGCAACAATTGAAGACAGCTGCAGTAAAGGCCTGGCAAAGCATCACAAAGGAGGAAACCCAGCGTCTGGTGATGTCCATGGGTTCCAGACTTCAGGCAGTCATTGCCTGCAAAGGATTCTCAACAAAATATTGAAAAGTAACATTTTACTTAGGGTTATGTTTATCTGTCCAATTACTTTTGAGCCCCTGAAATGAGGAGCGTTTGTATAAAAATAGCTACATTCCTGCATGTTTAATCATATATTTTTGTTCAACCCCTTGAATTAAACCTTAAAGTCTGCACTTCAGTTCCGTTGTAGTTGTTTCATTTCAAATCCAATGTGGTGGCATGCAGAGCCCAAATCATGAAGATTGTGTCACTGTCCAAATATTTCTGGGCCTAACTGTATATAGCAATAGCCACTAAATATATATTCAAAAGGTAAACAGTACTGTTTTAGGTGTAATAAGATAATTTGACAATTATGATGCATTTTATGTTATGACCCGAGCGCCGGTTCTGACCGCGCTCGGGCTAAGTTATTTCTCGCTGCCGGCCTTTACAGCTGCGGGCTGTATTCTGGCCTCACCGGGCTCTTATTGTGAAAGTGCTCGGTGGGGCTTCCACCTGTCAACGGCCGGTCAGCTGATTGTCATTACCGTCGTTAGTGCTTCGCCCTTTTAAGCCCGGCACTGACGACGGTAAGAGGCAGGTGTTTTGGTCTACATTCTGTCGACGTCTCGTCTCGTTTGTCTTGTCAAGTCTGGGTCTACGCCTCGTCATGTTAGAGAGTGCCGTAGACCTTCATGTCAGGTTTG
Source organism: Pholidichthys leucotaenia (assembly GCA_020510985.1). NCBI lineage: Eukaryota > Metazoa > Chordata > Actinopteri > Cichliformes > Pholidichthyidae > Pholidichthys > Pholidichthys leucotaenia. Next base: position 66,727,672 of record CM035849.1, on the reverse strand, counting down.
TCATCATAGTTTTGTCACAGTTAGCTCGTAGTGGCTGGGTTAGCCCTACGAGCCCAAGTCTCAGTCATGTGTGTGTTTTGCCCTAAGGGGTTCATAGTTGTGTTTTGTCACGTCTAGAAATAAATTAACATCTTAGCCAAACTCCCTGGTGAACTCTGTGGCGTCTCTTGGTGATCCACAAGGATCACCACATGACAGTATACTCCTGCCAGGTCGCCCAAACGGGGGCGCCGCATTGAGACGCCGTTTCACCGGGAGTTTGTGCCATATTGGACTGTTTGTTCTTCCCTGTCTGGATGCCTGTTGCTGGGAGAATGCCGTCATCCAGGGGTCGCGGTCGGCGCCTGGACAGAAGGCTAGCGGAGGTCCTGGAGTACGTGGACTGCACGTTATTCTCCGCTACGCTGTGGGATGCTCCCAGCGACGTGTGCAGGCATTTGGACTACGCTGAGGAGCTTTTGGACAACCTTCCCCTCGATAGTTACGACCACCTGGAGGTGATAACGAGGTGGGAGGAACTCGCCATTCAGCGCGAGTTGCTTCGCGGGCTGGAAGAGAAGAGCAGGAAGCAGGGGAGGAGGAATCCCCGCTCCCCGCGTTGGTGTCCTGTCCCGGAGCAGGTCCAGGAGTACGCGCCGTCTGGGGGCCGGCGAGGACGTCGGCGTAACGGCGCGGGCAACCCTCAGCGTAATCCCCGGCTGGACTCGCTGCCGGCGTATCCCGTCAGCGAATCTCCGAGAGCGGCCCCACCTCGTCTTCCCAGGGGGCCCTCTGTTGCCATCCAGTGGGGAGAAGGAGGAACGACGTCCCCCACAGCAGGAACCATCTCTGCCCCGGTAGGAAGGCAAGTGCACGATAATTTCTCACGTCATGATTTTATTCTGCCTTGTCTGACTCCTGGGGATGGAGTTCGGGGTTTGCAGTCCCCCGAGCTCCCTCCACCTGCTGTGGATGAAATTATTAAACTCACTGCCTCTGTGTTCTCCTCCGTTGAGCGGTCCGCGACGCCAGGCCAGCGTCGGCGGACGAAGAGGGACCCTGCAGTGCTGGACAGCCTGCATCCGGCCCTGCAGTCACGTCTTGGACGGAGGAGAGGAGCGGACTGCGGCCCGGAGCCTGAGCCGACGAAGAAGCGTCCCCGGGTCTCCTCGCCGGAGCGGTCCGAGCCAGTGGGTCAAGGGTTCCCTGCCTCCACGCCATACGGGTCGTCGGCGTGGACAACAGCGTGGGAGGAACCTGAGGCTGCTGATGACATCGTGCCAGCTGCGGAGCCCGACGCAGCTGAGTCCGAGCCAGCTGACGAGAGTCGCCCTGAACCCGGATCGTCGGAGTCCTGGGTGGCAACGGAACCCGAGTGCAGGCAAGTGCTCCCTCTTATGTCTCTGTCCTCTTTTGTTGAGCATTTTTGCCTGCCTCTCGGGGAGACTCGCTGGGTCCCGTTGCTGCCGGTGATGCTGATCCCGGTTTTCCTGTCCCCGAGCTTTGTTTTAGTGTCGCCGGCGGGGAACGGGTCGGTGTCACCGAGGTGGAGGTCCCAGGTTCGGGGGTGGAGTTCGTCAGCGGAGCTGCACCGGAGGTCCAAGTGGGTCCCACCGCAGGTGCGGTTCTGGCCAAATCGGGGTCCAACGTGGGTGCACCGGAGGCTCGATCGGGGTCCACCGCGGGTGCCTGTTCTGGCCCAATCGGGGCCCAACGTGGGTGCAGCTGGGACCCAATCTGGGTCCAGCGGTGATGCAGCGCGAGCATGGTCCATTGGCGGTGGAGGAGCTGCAGACCCTTCTTCGCGGAGCGGATTCTTGGCTCATCCTGCTCATCAATCCCCTCAGAATCACCGCCCCTTTTCATCATCGCCGGGGGCCATGGGGGTCCCTGTTCGCTCGCCCCGGTTCTTCCGAGTTTTGTTCTCGTCTGGGAGGCCGCTGCGGGTTGTTGATGCCCTGGACTGGTGGCTGAGGGACACGGGTCGGCCGCTGGAGAGACTGTTTCGCCGGTTCGGCGCCTCGGTTCGGCCACCCGACCTGTTATGTGTGCCATGGGGCTACCTAGTTCGACCACCAGAGAAGCGGACGTGCGGGACTTTGGACTCTGGTGAGCCGCCTGGTCCGCCTCCTGTGACCATCGGTCGACATAAACTGTCGGGGGGTGGTAGTGGTCCCTGGGTTTGTCTCAGTATTTGTGCTTTTTTTTTTCTTTGTCCTGGTTATTTTGTATCTGGCTTATGTATAGTCTGGGTAGAGCGTGTGGTGCTCTGGTGTTTTTTTTTTTGTTTCATGTATAGTTTGGTTTGAGCGAGTAATGCTCTGTTTTTGTTTCATATAGTCTGGTATGAGCGAGTAATGCTCTGTTTTTGTTTCATGTTAAGTCTGGTATGAGCGGGTAATGTTTTGTTCTTGTATTTAGTTTCATGTTAAGTCTGGTATGAGCAGGTAATGTGTTCTTGTATTTAGTTTATCTGGCTCTGTAGGTCTGGTCCTTATTCTTTCCCATGTGTATTTGTTCTCTTGTGTTTATCGGAGTTTTTTTTTCAGGTCATCGCTCTGTTTTTTGAATATTTGGTGTTTTTGTTTCAGTAGTCTGTGATTTTGGTCTGAGTTGTTTGCCTTGTCATTGTCTTGTATGGTTTTTTTTTTTGTCTTGTTCATGGGTTGGTTTCTCTCCCTCCGCACCTGTCCCCCAACCTCCCACCCTGGGGGGGGCAGGGTGGTTCCTTGGGGCGTTCGGAGTCCGCCCGTGGAGGGAGGGTACTGTTATGACCCGAGCGCCGGTTCTGACCGCGCTCGGGCTAAGTTATTTCTCGCTGCCGGCCTTGACAGCTGCGGGCTGTATTCTGGCCTCACCGGGCTCTTATTGTGAAAGTGCTCGGTGGGGCTTCCGCCGGTCAGCTGATTGTCATTACCGTCGTTAGTGCTTTGCCCTTTTAAGCCCGGCACTGACGACCGTAAGAGGCAGGTGTTTTGGTCTACATTCTGTCGACGTCTCGTCTCGTTTGTCTTGTTAAGTCTGGGTCTACGCCTCGTCATGTTAGAGAGTGCCGTAGACCTTCATGTCAGGTTTGTCATCATAGTTTTGTCACAGTTAGCTCGTAGTGGCTGGGTTAGCCCTACGAGCCCAAGTCTCAGTCATGTGTGTGTTTTTCCCTAAGGGGTTCATAGTTGTGTTTTGTCACGTCTGGAAATAAATTAACATCTTAGCCAAACTCCCTGGTGAACTCTGTGGCGTCTCTTGGTGATCCGCGAGGATCACCACATGACATTTTAGGCCAAAACAAACTTGATCTAGGATTAAAAGCAATTAACCCTCTGGTGCATAGCGGTCACTACAGTGGACAGCTACTAACAAGGCTTTCATAATTCATACATCAGAGGGTTAAAATAATGCAGTCACAAGGTTACATGGAGAAATACTTGATTTACTTGATACATGTACTGTAGAAATATATATTCTCTGCATCAACAATGTACTATACATGTATTCATGTAGTCATCATCATTGGCGGTCACTCGGAGCGAGTATGACAGTCATTCCTCGTGGGGACGTCTACTTGTGGGTCTTCAGGTGGGCGTAGAGGCCGATCCGTGACCCACATATTTTGGTGCAATGTTGGCATGGGAAAATAGTGGTGGGTTGTGGTCATGCTGGAGCCTTTTTCTGTCTTTCCTTGCGGAGCTGTCGTTTTGTTTCTGCGACACGGTGGATTTCCTTCTCATAGTGTGCAGCTCCTTCTTGCACCGCTTCCTTCCATCGGTGCCTGTTTAGAGCCATGTGCTCCCAGTCAGGAGATAAGATATTGAATTTTTTAAGGTTTGTTTTAATATTGTCCTTGAACCGTTTCTTTTGCCCTCCTGGAGCCCACGAACCTCTCTCCAGTTCAGAATAAAGAATTTGTTTTGGGAGACGGGTGTCACACATGCAAATGAGATGGCCAGTCTATCGTAGTTGGTGTTTTATTATTGTGGTGGAAATGCTGGGCATTTTGGCCTCTTCCAGAACGCTGATGTTTGTGCGTCGGTCCTCCCATTTAATCCTCAGAATCTTTCTCAAAGTTCTTTGGTGGAGCTGCTCCAGAGCTCTCAGGTGCCTGCTGTAGATGGTTCATGATTCTGCCCCGTACAGCAAGGTGGGGAGAACCACAGCCTTGTAGACCAAGAGCTTGGTATCGATCCTGAGATCTCGATCTTCAAAGACCTTCATCCTGAGTCTGGCATATGCTCCATTGGCACAGCTCAGACGATGGTTGATCTCAGAGTCAATGTCCACTTTGGAGGAGAGAAGACTGCCGAGGTAGGGGAAGTGGTCAACATTTTCGAGAGGGGTGTTGTCCACTTTTATAATGGGTGAAATAAATGGCTGATTGGGTGGAGGTTGATGTAGCACCTGGGTCTTCTTGATGTTTTAAGGTTACACCCAGGGCTCTATATGCCTTGGCAAAGGCATTCAGGATACCCTGTAGGTCTTCTGCGGAGTGTGCTACTATGGCGTTGTCATCTGCATATTGGAGCTCCATAATGGTGGTGTTTCTAACCTTGCTTTTGGCTTTGAACCTGGCAAGGTTAAAGAGCCTACCGTCGGTTCTGTACTGGATCGGAATTCCCTGTGGTAGGTCTTTGCCAATGAGGTGAAGTATGGCAGCAATAAAGAGGGAAAACAGGGTGGGTGCAATGATGCATCCCTGTTTGACCCCCTGTCTCCACGGTGAAAGGCTCAGACATGGAGCAGCTGTTACTTAGCACTGTGGCTGTCATTCCATCATGCAGTAGCCTCAGAATCCTGATGTATTTCTCTGGGCACCCATACCTCAACAGTATGCTCCACAGAGCCTGGCGATCTACTGAGTCAAAGGCCTTTGTCAGGTCTATAAAAGCCATGTACAATGGCAACTTATGCTCACGGCATTTCTCCTGAAGTTGCCGGGCAGTGAAGATCATATCTGCTGTGCCTCTAGATGGATGAAAGCCGCACTGTGATTCTGGGAGTATTTCCTCAGAAAGTGGCGGTAAACGTTTAGCGAGAACACGAGCAAGTACCTTGCCAGTTGTTGACAGGAGTGAGATGCCTCTGTAGTTTCCACAATCAGCTTTGTCCCCCTTCTTAAATATGGTCACGATCAGAGCATCCCTGAGCTCTGAGGGGAGTTCTTCCTTCTCCCAGACCTTCAGAAGGAGGGCATGGAGATGGCACAGGAATTCTGGACCACCTTCCTTTAGGACCTCAGCTGGGATCCCATCTGGATCGGTGGCCTTGTTGTTCTTCAGGCTCCTGATGGCATCTTGGACCTCGGATAAGGTGGGAGGTGCCCCTATGTCTTCCCTGATGGGACTCTGAGGGATGTAACAGATGAAGTCTGATTGGGTTGCAGTGTTACGGTTGAGGAGTTCCTGAAAGTGCTCTTTCCATCGCTTATTAATAGACTCGTTGTCCTTCAGCAGCTCCTGTCCATCCTTTGAGCGTAATGGGTTCAAGCCACGACGGCTTGGGCTGTAGACAGCCTTAATGGCACTGAAAAAGCCTCTGGTGTCTCCAGAGTCTGCCAGACGCTGGATTTCCATTGCCCTTTCTGTCTACCAGGAGACATAAAGGGCAATTTACTAGATACATGTACTGTAGAAATATATATTCTCTGCATCAACAATGTACTATACATGTATTCATGTAGTATTGCACAGAGAATACTTGGAATTGCACTGACAGTAAACCTTTGAAATTTTTGCAGATGTGTCTCTTGTTTTATGTGTGAAGGTTACCACCAAATGACATAAATTAAATACTAAAAGATTGGAAAAGCTGTCTAAGAGCAATCCAGCAGTTTGAGAAATCACTTTTGGTTTGGTATAAGTCTGTCAACAGAATTATGAACCATAAAGACGTTTGTGTTAAAATGTTAAATCCCATTAAACCCTCACCCACAGGTGTCCAATCATGTACCATGGAGGGCCAAGACCCTGCAGGTTCTCTTCTACCCAGTCTCTTCAGCAAGTGTTTTCACTGATCAGCAATCAGTGGGAAGAAATTCAGTGGAATCTGCTGTTGAAGACACTGTTTGGAGGCAAAGCCTTCAGGGTCTTGGCCCTCTGTGGCACATGATTGGACACCCCTGCCCTAACCCATTATGATAAAGTACAGATGCTAATATGGCCCAGAATTCCTCCATGTACTGGTACTGTCACTAAAGTGTGCAATGTCTTCTGCTCTGGCACATCCAACAATACAGTCTTCAGTAAATAAAATAATTGTTTTGGTTACTTTTTCTTAAAAATGAGCCATTATTTTCAAAGTCACTGATAAATGGTTTGTACTGTTGACTCTTTTCCCACCGGTGTCTTAACAGATAAAATAGAAAATCATGATGCAAACACATAAGTCACTAAATTGTTTATTACAATCAGCAGCAAATTCCAGATTATTCAGAATGTGCAAAATTCAAACTGTAAAAAAAAACAAACAAAAAACTTAGAATGGGTCGCACACGCCGGCCACGCTGCCTCACTGAGAAGCAACTGGGATGTGCCGCTCAAGCTGGTCCCAGTTCAGCAGATCTTCAGCCTGCATCTCTGTGAATAGTAAGGCAAGGTCCAGTTTGGGGTGGATCGTTTCCCTCTTGCCTAGACCAAAGACAGAAATGGGTGGTGGTTAATTAATGCAAGTTTAAAACATATTTGCGAAAGACACTTGTTGCTAAAAGCCAGTAGTGGAATGTGACAATAAAGTACTTCGTTATTGTATTTATCCACAATTTTCATGTAGCTGCGCTTCAGTAAAGTAGATTTTACAAGGGCTGGGTTACGTTTAAAATCATTTGTTTTTATTGTGGCCTCAGCAATCAGAATGAATTAATACATTCACTTGAATGGAATCTAGTACTTTAACTGAGGGTGTGCATCACCGAGTATGGCGTTGCTCAGTCAAAATATGGAATTTTTATCAATAAAAGTTTAGCCACCGCTCTGTCACCGCTGTGTCTCTTCTTGCCATGGCTTCAAGTGTGGGTGGTGTTTTGTACTTGTATTGCTAAAATATAAAAGGATGCATTACAATGGGTCTCAAATATTTGTAATGTGTCCTGCTATTAGACTGAACAAACTGATTAAGAAAGCTAGCTCTGTCCTGGGGCAACGCCTTGATCCGATGGAGGAGATAGGAGAGAGAAGGAAGGTGGCTAAACTGTCATCTCTGCTGGAGTCCGAGTTCCACCCTATGCAGGACATACTGGATGCACTGAGGAGCTCATTTAGCAGCAGACTACATCATCCCAGGTGCACAACCGAGAGGTTTCGTAGGTCCTTCCTACCAACGGCTGTCAGACTGTACAACCTAAGCAGGGCTGCTCACAGAGATAGCAAAAAGACGTAACAAACTAATAGTTTGTTTTTTTTTGAATGCAAAAGATGCAATAGACTTACACAATGGTCCTCTCCGGCATACAACTAGGAACATACCGGTCGCTATGGAGGGTGAGAATATGTATGGGCACATAATCATACCATGTAGGATAACTAAATAGACGGTTATGCTGTTTCATCCCACCTAGCAACAATGCTCTGCACTGTGTGTGTTTATATATTTACATATTTATTCCATCTAGCTACAATGCTCTGCACTGGGTGTGTTTATATTTATATATCTATATATTTATTCCATCTAGCTACAATGCTCAGCACTGGGTGTGTTTATATTTATATATCTATATATTTATTCCATCTAGCTACAATGCTCCGCACTGTGTTTTTATATATCTACATATTATTCCATCTAGCTACATTGCTCCGGACTGTGTGTGTTTATATACTTGCATATTTATTCCACCTAGCTGCAATGCTCCGTACTGTGGGTGTTTATATATTTACATATTTATTCCATCTAGCTACAATGCTCTGCACTGTGTTCATATATTCATATATTTATTCCATCCAGCTACAATGCTCTGCACTGTGTGTCTGTGTGTGTGTATATATATATTTTATAGTAATATGTACATATGTATATTAGCTGCTCTTGCTTGCTTTTTTTTTTTTTTTTTTTTCTTGCCTTCTGATTGTTGCTCTGAGTGTTGCTATCCCTGTGCTGTTGCAATCCTGGAATTTCCCCGTTGTGGGACTAATAAAGGCTTATCTTATCTTATCTTATCTTATCTTATTATAATACTGCATGAGTTTATTGATGATAGACTATAAACTACACATATAAACTTAATTATATTGATGACTGAACTCCCACTCCCCAAAGTGCAGCATACAGTTATGAACATAACTCACAAAGGATCACAAGTGATCTGACAAAAAAAATAAATACAATAACAAGTGGTTTATTTTACAGTTGATGTGCCATTCATTTTCAATTATTCTGTAATTAATATTCACACAATCAAATAAATCTCAGTTCAGTCCCTTTTATATTAAGTGGAAATTGTGCTACTTTAGTTTTGGCACTTCATCTATACTTTAAAAAAGCAAAGGATTTCAGTACTTTCCACAGTGGCAAGGTCCGTTGTGGGGCGGCTGCTTTTCCTTTAATCTTGCCAAGACCAAAGACAGAAATGGATGGTGGTTAGTTAAAGCAAGTTCAACACATATACAGGTACATCTCAAAAAATTAGAATTATCATAAAAATTCAATATTTTTTGTCACTCATTTCAGAAAGTGAAACCCATATATAGACTCATTACACGGACAGTGATATATTGCAAGTGTTTATTGTAATTTTGAAGATTATGGCTACAGCCCATGTTAACCAACATTTCGATGGCCAACATTTCTATTTAAAAACTATTTTTTAAAATTAATTTTATGTAATATTCTAATTTTTTGAGAAACTGAATTTGGGGTTTTCAGGGGCTGTAAGCCATAATCATCAAAATTAAAATAAATAAACGCTTGAAATATATCACTGTCTGTGTAATGAACCTATATAATATATGGATTTCACTTTCCAAAATGAGTGACAAAAAATATTGAACTTTTTCATGATATTCTAATTTTTGGAGATGTATCTGTATTAGGGAAATACATCTTGTGAAAGTCAGTGGTGGGATGTGACAAAAATGCTTCGTTTCCCTGACAAGTGAGCACCCCAGGATCCACTCTGTACATGTACAAGTACATTTTCAATCCAGGGCTTTCTGGTGGAACAGAAACAGCACGACAACACTGTTCCAACACTTTTTTTTGAAAACCCACAGAATAGGTGTGTGGGTCTATTCTGACGCTTTAGAAAATTATATGAATCACTTTATAAATCACTGGTTTGAAAATGCACTTGAACATGTTGAGATTTTGGATCCTGGGGGCACTTGACCTGTAACCATATAAACACAACATGCTGAGGGAGGCGGACCCCTGGCATGTGGAAACGGATTCATTCATCTTCTTCCGCTTAATCCTTTTCGGGTCGCTGGGGGGCTGGAGCCTATCCCAGCATCTTTGGGCGAGAGGCAGGGTACACCCTGGACAGATCGCCAGTCCATCGCAGGGCCAACACAGAGAGACAGACAACCATTCACTCTCACAGTCATACCTAAGGACAATTTAGAATCCCCAGTTTTGATGCCAATTAACCTAACTTGCATGTTTTTGGCATGTGGGAGGAAACCGGAGAAATCCCGGAGTAAACCCACGCAGACACGGGGAGAACATGCAAACTCCACACAGATCACTGTTGGTCGGGGGCTGGGATCGAACCCAGGATCCCCCGGCCAAGGGTGAGTTGCTGTGCTGCCGCAGTGCTAACCACTCCTCCACCGCGCCGCCCGTGGAAACAGATTCTAGAAAGTAAATACACACAACTTAATGCACAGCACCAAAGTGCAACACGTACACAAACCAGGACTTTAACCAGGATTAACATACTTTGGACAAAGCAAGCGCAACTCAGCAGAGTTGGCTACTAGCTAGCTAGCTACTAGCTAACACTCGTTAGCCAGCACAGGACGGTGTTGTATTGCTCAAAAAAAAGTGATCTTACCACCAGCAGGATAAATAAGCGAAAAGATGCACAATATCACAAATCACTCACCATCGATGGTTCTCTCACTTTCATCTTCAGCTTGTCCGTAGTCCGGTTCTATGCTGGGCTGCCATCTGTATCAGTGTGGGTTGCTCCATGTCGCTCTGGATACTGATATCTGCCATCAAGCACAGAAAATTCCGCACCTCTTCATTGGACCACGGTGTAGATTTCCATGAAACCTGCAACACCATCGCTACTAATATTGTGTTTACTCGGTGACCGAGTTTACTCCATGAACTTTTGCAAATGGCGGTTTGGCGATTCTTCAGAACACGGACGCTTTCATGACGTTACGCCCTGACCAATCAGTGACCTGCAGTCTGTTGACATCACATTTTTGGCTCGACTTAACTCGGCTGTACCCTGGCCTCTAGTCGGTACTAAAAGAATACCTGGTACCAGGTACCAAGTACTAATGGAAAAGGTTACAAACCGAACTGAGTAGGGCAGAGTGGGTACTAGTGGAAAAGGGCCAGTAGTGAGAAGATAAGAGCCTTGGCTGAGGTATGCATTCTCAGATCATCACCAAAATGTGATGACTTCCCCTGTATCCCAAGAACCACCTCTGGTGAAAATTTCATCCAAATCCATCCATTAGTTTTGGAGTATTGTTGCTAACACTCTGTGAGAAGATAAGAGCCTTGGTGGAGGTATGCATTCTCGGATCATCACCAAAATGTAATGGCTTCCTCTGTAGTCCAAGAACCAGCTCTGGTGAAAATTTCAACCAAATCCATCCAGTAGTTTTTGTGTAATCCTGCTGCACAAATACAAACAAAGCCCTTGGTGGAGGTATGCACTCTCGGCTCATCACCAAAATCTAATCATCTGTTCCCCGTGCCATTACACACCTTTCCTGAAAATTTCATCAAAATTCATCAAAATTTCATCAAAAATTATGTTGCTAACAGACAAACCAACAAACCGATGCCACTAAAAGCATTACCTCCTCCCTTGGTGGTGGTAATAAATTAAAACGTGTCAGAGGAACAAACTGGCTCTTAATGTAACTTGATTTCTAATAATTTTTAATTAGTCAAGTAGCAATAACGAATAAAGTTGAAGTCATCTCAAATGCATATTAAAAACAATTTTATAACAACACTGGAAAAAGGTGCATAAAATTAATGACATGAATTTGTACAACTGATTTTTTTCAGTATGCAATTTAAAATGTATAAAAAAGAGACGTCCTTTTTATTGGTTATTATATATAAACTATAGAATTTACTGAAAGAAATCAAGTCCTGCTACCCACTCCCCACTCCACCGACACCCCCCCCCACTCCCAACACACAGCCCCCCATCCTGACCCTGACCAAGACCCAGGTGAGGACGGAGCTGAGGAAGATCAAGGCGAGGAAGGCGTCGGGACCGGACGGCATCAGCGCAAAGCTCCTCAAGTCCTGTGCAGACCAGCTGTGTGGGATTGTGACATATATCTTCAACATGAGCCTGAAACTGGGGAGGGTACCACAGCTGTGGAAAACATCTTGTGTGGTACCTGTACCAAAAACTTCCCACCCCAAAGACCTGAACAGCTTCAGACCGGTGGCCTTGACGTCCCACTTGATGAAGACCCTGGAGAGACTGCTCCTTGCTCATCTCCGCCCCCTGGTGGAACCAGCGATGGATCCACTCCAGTTCGCCTACCAGCATGGCATTGGGGTGGAGGATGCGGTGATCTTCCTCCTTCACCGTTCTCTGTCCCACCTGGAGAAGCCCGGGAATATGGTGAGGATCATGTTCTTTGACTTCTCCAGTGCTTTCAACACCATCCAACCGATGATCCTGAAGGACAAGCTGCTGCGCGCAGGGGTGGACCAGCACCTGTCATCATGGATCCTGGACTACCTCACGAACCGGCCTCAGTTTGTGAGAACCCGGGACTGTGTTTCCGACACGATCATCAGTAGCACGGGGGCCCCCCAGGGAACGGTGCTGGCTCCCTTCCTGTTCACTCTTTATACTGCGGACTTCTCACACAACACAACACATTGCCATCTACAGAAGTTCTCTGATGACTCTGCGATCGTTGGTCTCATCTCCAGCGGAGATGAAGCTGAGTACAGAGGGCTTATCCAGGACTTTGTGGACTGGTGCCATCGGAACTGCCTCCAGATCAACGCGAGGAAAACTAAGGAGCTGGTGGTGGACTGCCGCAGGCATGGGCAGCCCCTCACAGCACCAGTAAATATACAGGGAACAGACATCAAGATGGTGACATCCTACAAGTACCTGGGTATTCATCTGAACAATAAACTAGACTGGTCACACAATACTGACGCACTCTACAAGAAGGGACAGCGCAGGCTGTTCCTGCTGAGGAGACTCAGGTCTTTTGGTGTACAAGGGGCGCTGCTGAAGTCATTCTATGACACGGTGGTGGCATCAGCCATCACTTTTGGAGTGGTCTGCTGGGGCAGTGGCATTACTGCAGCCGATAGGAAGAGACTGAACAAACTGATTAAGAAAGCTAGCTCTGTCCTGGGGCAACGCCTTGATCCGATGGAGGAGATAGGAGAGAGAAGGACGGTGGCTAAACTGTCATCTCTGCTGGAGTCCGAGTTCCACCCTATGCAGGACATACTGGATGCACTGAGGAGCTCATTTAGCAGCAGACTACATCATCCCAGGTGCACAACCGAGAGGTTTCGTAGGTCCTTCCTACCAACGGCTGTCAGACTGTACAACCTAAGCAGGGCTGCTCGCAGAGATAGCAAAAAGACGTAACAAACTAATAGTTTTTTGAATGCAAAAGATGCAATAGACTTACACAATGGTCCTCTCCGGCATACAACTAGGAACATACCGGTCACTATGGAGGGTGAGAATATGTATGGGCACATAATCATACCATGCAGGATAACTAAATAGACGGTTATGCTGTTTCATCCCACCTAGCAACAATGCTCTGCACTGTGTGTGTTTATATATTTACATATTTATTCCATCTAGCTACAATGCTCAGCACTGGGTGTGTTTATATTTATATATCTATATATTTATTCCATCTAGCTACAATGCTCCGCACTGTGTTTTTATATATCTACATATTATTCCATCTAGCTACATTGCTCCGCACTGTGTGTGTTTATATACTTGCATATTTATTCCACCTAGCTGCAATGCTCCGTACTGTGGGTGTTTATATATTTACATATTTATTCCATCTAGCTACAATGCTCTGCACTGTGTGTTCATATATTCATATATTTATTCCATCCAGCTACAATGCTCTGCACTGTGTGTCTGTGTGTGTGTGTGTGTGTGTGTATATATATTTTATAGTAATATGTACATATGTATATTAGCTGCTCTTGCTTGCTTGTTTTTTTTTTTGTTTTGTTTTGTTTTTTTTTGCCTTCTGATTGTTGCTCTGAGTGTTGCTATCCCTGTGCTGTTGCAATCCTGGAATTTCCCCGTTGTGGGACTAATAAAGGCTTATCTTATCTTATCTTATCTTATCTTATCTTAAAAATTATATCATGATATATATACAGTTCATCTGGAAAGTATTCACAGCGCTTCACTTTTTCCACATTTTGTTATGTTACAGCCTTATTCCAAAATGGATTAAATTCATTGTTTTCCTCAAAATTCTACACACAATACCCCATAATGACAATGTGAAAAAAGTTTGGGTTTTTTTTAGGTTTTTGCAAATTTATTCAAAATAAAAAACTAAGAAATCACATGTACATAAGTATTCACAGCCTTTACCACGAAGCTCAAAATTGAGCTCAGGTGCATCCTGTTTCCACTGATCGTCTTTGAGATGTTTCTACAGCTAAACTGGAGTCCACCTGTGGTAAATTCAGTTTATTGGACATGATTTGGAAAGGCACACACCTGTCTATATAAGATCTCACAGTTGACAGTGCATGTCAGAGCACAAACCAAGCATGAAGTCAAAGGAATTGTCTGTAGACCTCTGAGACAGGATTGTCCTTGAAGCACAACTCTGGGGAAGGGTACAGAAAAATTTCTGCTGCTTTGAAGGTCCCAATGAGCACAGTGGCCTCCATCATCCGTAAATGGAAGAAGTTCGGAACAACCAGGACTCTTGCTAGAGCTGACCGGCCATCTAAACTGAGCGACTGGGGGAGAAGGGCCTTAGTCAGGGAGGTGACCAAGAACCCGATGGTCCCTCTGTCATAGCTCCAGCGATTCTCTGTCGAGAGAGGAGAACCTTCCAGAAGCACAACCATCTCTACAGCAGTCCACCAATCAGGCTTGTATGGTAGAATGGCCAGATGGAATCCACTCTTTAGTAAAAGGAACATGGCAGCCCATCTGGAGTTTACCAAAAGGTACCTGAAGGACTCTCAGACCATGAGAAACAAAATTCTCTGGTCTGATGAGACAAAGATTGAGCTCTGTGGCATGAATACCAGGCGTCATGTTTGGAGGAAATCAGGCACCGCTCATCACCAGGCCAGTACGATCCTTACAGTGAAGCATGGTGATGGCAGCATCATGCTGTGGGGATGTTTTTCAGCAGCAGGGCGACTAGTCAGGATAGAGGAAAAGATGAATGCAGCAATGTACAGACGTCCTGAATGAAAATCTGCTCCAGAGCACTCTTGACATCAGACTGGGACGAAGGTCCATCTTTCAGCAGGACAACGATCCTAAGCACACAGCCAAGATATCAAAGGAGTGACTTCAGGATAACTCTGTGAATGTCCTTGAGTGGCCCAGCCAGAGCCCAGCTTGAATCCAATTGAACATCTCTGGAGAGATCTGAAAATGGCTGTGCACTGACGCTTCTCATCCAACCTGATGGAGCATGAGAGGTGCTGCAAAGAGGAATGGGCAAAACTGCCCAAAGATAGGTGTACCAAGCTTGTGGCATCATATTCAAAAAGACTTGAGGCTGCAATTGCTGCCAAAGGTGCATCAACAAAGTGTTGAGCAAAGGCTGTGCATAATTATGTACATGCAATTTCTTAGTTTTTTTTTATTTTTAATAAATTTCCAAAAATCTCAAAAAAACTTTTTTTCATGTTGTCATTATGGGGTATTGTGTCTAGAATTTTGAGGAAAAACATAACTTTACTCCATTTTGGAATAAGGCTGTAACATAACAAAATGTGGAAAAAGTGAAGCACTCTGAATACTTTCCGGATGCACTGTACCCCAGCCTCCAGCAGCCGTTCCCTAATGATGCAACCTCGATGAGGTGGAGCATTGTTATCCATGAAGATGAAATTAGGCCTGCATTGTTCATGCAGGGGCACAATGACTGGATTAATGATGTTATTCAGGTAGTATCGGCTTGTCACTGTACCATTCACAAGGTGTAGGGCCGTTCTGTATTGACTAGACACACCTACCCAGACTGTAACGCCACCACACCAAAGACTCATCTGGTGACAACAGCGGCTGATGCATAGTGCTCTCGTTGACGTCTCCAACATCGTTGGCGGCCATCATTTTTGCTCACCGTGAATTGACTTTCATCAGAGAAGAGCACTGAAGCCCTCTGGTCCCTTGTCCAGCGTAAATGCTCCCTGGCCCATGCAAGACAATGACGCTTGTGCCTGGCGGTGTGGTCAGGTACCCTTGCAGGTCTTCTAGCACACAGACCACACTGATGTAAACAGCTTCAAATGGTCTGACGTTGACACTTGGGTGCCTCTCACCTCCCTTAAATGTGCCTGGAGTTGAGTGACATTCATCATCCAGTTCCACAGGGCACTGTTCACAATGAAGTGGTCATCAGTGTGGGATGTGGCCAAAGGGCGTCCTCTTCTATGCCTTTCTGTGACTCTTCCAGTCTCTCTGTATCTCTGTTGCAACCTGCTGATGATGCTCTGTGACACTCTAAGCTCAGTGGCCACTTCCCTCTGAGAACATCCTGTTTGAAGCCTCACAATGGTGAGGTACTGTTGGTCAATTGTTAGGTGTCGCCTTGGTCTCATGATGTCAAAATGTGAACAGCATGATGAAGAGGACTATTTAAATACCAATTCTAATTGAACCAGAAAATGTATTGATTGATTCACAGGTCAAACACCCGTTGTGAATTTTGCTGTTAAGCACCTTGTTATAGAACAGCAAGTTATGCAAAAAGTATTGAAACACTGAACAGTTGGAAATGTGCATTCAAAAGGTTAGAGAAGGTCAAATTATGGCCACCTGTAAAGGTTATAGTGCATTTTAGGTGCATCCTGAAATTTCACCCGAAAGCCAAATATCCCTAACTTTTTGCGAGGTGTGTGTGTGTGTGTGTGTGTGTGTGTGATGATGAGCTGATGTTTTTCAGCAGCAGGGCGACTAGTCAGGATAGAGGAAAAGATGAATGCAGCAATGTACAGAGACGTCCTGAATGAAAATCTGCTCCAGAGCACTCTTGACATCAGACTGGGACGAAGGTCCATCTTTCAGCAGGACAACGATCCTAAGCACACAGCCAAGATATCAAAGGAGTGACTTCAGGATAACTCTGTGAATGTCCTTGAGTGGCCCAGCCAGAGCCCAGCTTGAATCCAATTGAACATCTCTGGAGAGATCTGAAAATGGCTGTGCACTGACGCTTCTCATCCAACCTGATGGAGCATGAGAGGTGCTGCACAGAGGAATGGGCAAAACTGCCCAAAGATAGGTGTACCAAGCTTGTGGCATCATATTCAAAAAGACTTGAGGCTGCAATCGCTGCCAAAGGTGCATCAACAAAGTGTTGAGCAAAGGCTGTGCATAATTATGTACATGCAATTTCTTAGTTTTTTTTTATTTTTAATAAATTTCCAAAAATCTCAAAAAAACTTTTTTTCATGTTGTCATTATGGGGTATTGTGTCTAGAATTTTGAGGAAAAACATAACTTTACTCCATTTTGGAATAAGGCTGTAACATAACAAAATGTGGAAAAAGTGAAGCACTCTGAATACTTTCCGGATGCACTGTACCCCAGCCTCCAGCAGCCGTTCCCTAATGATGCAACCTCGATGAGGTGGAGCATTGTTATCCATGAAGATGAAATTAGGCCTGCATTGTTCATGCAGGGGCACAATGACTGGATTAATGATGTTATTCAGGTAGTATCGGCTTGTCACTGTACCATTCACAAGGTGTAGGGCCGTTCTATATTGACTAGACACACCTACCCAGACTGTAACGCCACCACACCAAAGACTCATCTGGTGACAACAGCGGCTGATGCATAGTGCTCTCGTTGACGTCTCCAACATCGTTGGCGGCCATCATTTTTGCTCACCGTGAATTGACTTTCATCAGAGAAGAGCACTGAAGCCCTCTGGTCCCTTGTCCAGCGTAAATGCTCCCTGGCCCATGCAAGACAATGACGCTTGTGCCTGGCGGTGTGGTCAGGTACCCTTGCAGGTCTTCTAGCACACAGACCACACTGATGTAAACAGCTTCAAATGGTCTGACGTTGACACTTGGGTGCCTCTCACCTCCCTTAAATGTGCCTGGAGTTGAGTGACATTCATCATCCAGTTCCACAGGGCACTGTTCACAATGAAGTGGTCATCAGTGTGGGATGTGGCCAAAGGGCGTCCTCTTCTATGCCTTTCTGTGACTCTTCCAGTCTCTCTGTATCTCTGTTGCAACCTGCTGATGATGCTCTGTGACACTCTAAGCTCAGTGGCCACTTCCCTCCGAGAACATCCTGTTTGAAGCCTCACAATGGTGAGGTACTGTTGGTCAATTGTTAGGTGTCGCCTTGGTCTCATGATGTCAAAATGTGAACAGCATGATGAAGAGGACTGTTTAAATACCAATTCTAATTGAACCAGAAAATGTATTGATTGATTCACAGGTCAAACACCTGTTGTGAAATTTGCTGTTAAGCACCTTGTTATAGAACAGCAAGTTATGCAAAAAGTATTGAAACACTGAACAGTTGGAAATGTGCATTCAAAAGGTTAGAGAAGGTCAAATTATGGCCACCTGTAAAGGTTATAGTGCATTTTAGGTGCATCCTGAAATTTCACCCGAAAGCCAAATATCCCTAACTTTTTGCGAGGTGTGTGTGTGTGATGATGAGCTGATCACTGGAGGTTTCTGCCATGCTCAGTCTCATGGCTTTTTCTCTATATTTATATATTTGTTGTATTTTGTGTCTTTTGGTTTCTGTAATTCTTGTACTGTTTTCTATTTTCCTGTTTATGTCATAGTTTTGTTACTCTCTTATTTTGTATTAGGTTGTATTTATTTCTCTGTCTGCATTTGCTGATATTTTATTCTTTATATTCCTTACTGTTGTGTTCTCCCTCTGAGTTGACAGCTGTCAGTGGCGTTTTCAGGTTTCTGCTCCGTGTGGGCATCACCCCTGTCAGCTGTCAGCTCCGGTTGCTCCCCTCTCATTGCTCCCAGTTGGTCCAATTATGAATCATTGTTACCTTCTGCCTGCTCATGTGACCCACACCTGTCATTACTTATGTGATTTTTTTTTATCCCATTAAAGGGCAGTTATTTTCATTTCCTGTTGCCACAGTCTTGAGTTTCTCCTTTCCTCATCTCCACCAGAATGCAGCCCTTGTTCTGGTGCACTTAATCCATAAGTTTGATTGCTTGTTTGAATTTTGTTTTAGAGCACTGTTTTGGACTTTGTGTGTTGTTGTTTTTCAGTAAATCTCACCAACTCAGAATCAGAATCAGAATCAGAATAAACTTTATTGCCAAGCATGTAAAAAAACACACGAGGAACTTGACTTGACATTGGTGCGCATGCGCGCGACACAACGACACGGCAGCCATAAAGGCGCCTCATCAAACAGAGATAGATAAGAAAGGGAGGGGAAGGGAGGGAACGACACAAGGGGGGAGGAGAAAAAAAACTTCGTTATCAAAATACAGCTTATTTTTAAGCAGATTGTGATTACAATGAAAAAAAATCTCTCAATAGCACAGAGCAACAACTCAGAATTCACGAGACACAAGAGAGCAGTGTACAGTATATCTTTAATCAGTTCATGAATCAATGTGTGTGCGGTGTTGAGCAGTGTTGATGATAATAAGAGAGACCCAAGGACCCTTGGCAGAAGATGTTTTGTCTGTCTGGCGCCCAGTCTTATCTGGCGCTGCAGCTGGCTGTCCAAGGCCTTGTGCTCATGATTTGAAAAAAAAAACACAGTCTGCAGACAGCCAGGAGGAATTTTCATGGGGAATAATAATGCCAAATAGGACTGATCACAGAGAAGACTTGTATTTCTTCTGTAGATTCAGTACATTAATCCTTCATTGCGCAGCTTTGAACTCGTCGTGGAAAGACCTGAGCGAACCCATGATGTAATCCACCTTACGAGACAGTTCTCCAGTAGTCGCTATCAGGGTCTTCTCCAGTTTCTCAATTTGTTGGATGCACCTCGCCTGGCCAGCATTTTGATAGGTTGAATCCATCTTCAGCAATTTGCGGTAAACCAAGACAATTCCTGTCCCAATCAGAATTATCCCAATCACCAAGATTACGAAGATAAACAAATCTTCAATATCTTCGATAGAGAGATTAGAGAGACACAGCATTTTCCAAATACCTGTGTCACATAGATAGCCCACTGGAGCCGTTCCAGCGGGGCAAACAGCTTCCCCCGGAGCACTTTTCCTTGTTGAAAAAATAGTGTCAATTGTGTTCAAAGCCCAGCTTATTAACTCCATAATTTCTTTTCGGCGGTCGCAGTCAGACGCAGACAGACAACAGCAAGCTGGGATCCAGTAGGAGGGGAGGAAAAAATCAGCAGGAGAGAAGAAAAAAAGCGTCTGCTCTCTTGGGAGGGCGGAAGTGAACCACACTGAACTCACAGTTCAGTGCGTGAGTCTTCCTCTCTGCCCCAAGGGGCAATTCATGACATATATATATATATTTTAGTGGCGTTGGTGTTATCACGTTAATGGCCCATTAACGCTTTGCCCCCGTTAACAGCGACAAATTTTGTGATTGCAGTTAATGGCAGTTAACAGCAGAAACAGTACTTTTTGGCCTTGTGGCTCTCCGTACCAAGGCCGTTCTGGCTACAGACACCGTGCGCACCATGCAGACATTATGAAGTCAAACAAGCTGGATTACAGCAGTGGATATCCCCAAAGTGCTGTCATGTTTAAGTTTACAACGTTATCTTTCGAAGCTCTCACCTGGGTAATTGTTACAGCCTCCTCCAAAACTTTGCCAGGATGTTGGGGTTGTTCTTCTTCTGTGGAAGCTAGCTAGTTGGCTAGTAGCTACATGCTAGGTTATAGCTGACCTTCAGCAGCTGACATGGACTGAATTTCGCCTGTTTTCATCCTCATAGCTTTGGGACCAACTGTTGGTGAGTACCAGTCTAAAAAAATTCTCAAGCTGTGTTCGTAATGTCCATTCACTCCCCCGCTGTTTTTGCAGCACAGTGGGGTGTCATCACGGGCGAGATAGTTGTTTGTTTATGTTTGCAATTTTTCTGCTAAAAGGGAAATTGTGTCTGTTGTGATACACGAGGTTATGTGCTGATCTGCTTAAGGTGGATGTTTGCTATAGGAGAAAGAACAAGCTCCTTTTGTGCCTACTGGCTGGTTGTTGTTCAGTGGCGTTATTCAGCCTTGGCATTCTGTTGTTTGCACATGCAGTAATACTTTTGAGAATTTTCTGGAGAATATTCTGGATAGTTTTTTTTTTTTTTTTGGGGATCATTTGGGCTGATTATCCCCTGCTACCAGCTGCTGTGGTAACGTATCGTCACTTCCTGTGTTGCTGTCTGTCTGTGTGGTTTGCTCTGTGGTTAGCTCTCCTCAATCTCCTGAGGATTTTTGCCTTTAATTGTATTTTAATCACTTTTTTCCATCTACTGTCAGCTGTCACTTCTGTTTATCAAGCCTCTTGCACCTGTGTGCGCACTCAGTGTCATCTAATCACCCTCTTTAGCCTTCTGTTCACCTTTCATCGGTGTTTTTTTTAGCTTCGGGTTAGCCACTAGCTGTGGCTACTAGGTCTCCTTCCTCTCCTCCTCTGGTGTGCTCTCTGTGTCAGATGTTTAGCTACACCTCTGCCTCTTTTAGTGATAACGGTAAATGTAATAAATGTTGTCTTTTTGAGGTGCTTGAAGCGAGGTTGTCTGATTTGGAATCCCGGCTCCGCTGCATTGAAACACTGTCTGCGCCAGTTAATAATGACGGCTGCCCCTTAGCTGCAGCGGAGCACCCGAACATAGGGCGGCCTGCTAGCGGTCCTCCTTAGCAGCGGGGAGAATGGGTGGGTGACGGTGAGAAGGAAGCATAGCCGCAAAGGCCCGGTTCACCACCAACCTGTTCATGTTTCTAATCACTTTTCCCCACTCAGCGACACCCCCGCTGAGGAAAAAACTCTGATCATTGGCAAGTCTGTAGTCAGAAACATGAACCTAGAGACTCCAGTGGCCGTAGTCAAATACATTCCTGGGGCCAGAGCAGGCCACATCAAGTCAAATTTGAAAATGCTGGCTAAAAGTAACTGTAAATACTCCACAATTGTTATCCACGCCGGCATTAACAACATCCGACTCCAGCAGTCAGAAGTCACAAAACTTAATGTGGAATTGGTGTGTGACTTTGCCAAAACAATGTCTGCCTCTGTAGTATTCTCTGGGCCCCTCCCCAATCTGACCAGTGATGACATGTTTAGCCGATTGTCATCCTTCAACCGCTGGTGTCTGTGTGGTGTCCTGCAAACAATGTGGGCTACATAGACAATTGAAACTCATTTTGGGGAAAACCTGGTCTCATTAGACAAGACGGCATCCATCCCACTTTGGATGGTGTGTCTCTTTTATCTAACAATCTGGCATAATTCTTATCCAAATTTCCAAAACCTTGACTACTCAGAGTTGGGACCAGGAAGCAGAGTCGCAGTCTTACACGCCTCTCTGCAGCTCCTCTTCATCCACCACCCCTCAACTTAGCCCCTGTCTTCCCCATCAGAGAATCATTGTCTGCTCCCTCCAAAGTAAATAAAAATATAATGTATAAGCATCCCAGAGTGATTAAAACTCAAATTAAACATGAAGTCTCTAAATTTAATGATTTGGCCTCTCTTTCTCCTCATAATTTAAAAATTAAATGCAGTTTGTTAAATATTAGGTCTCTAACTCCCAAGTCTGTGCTAGTCCATGATCTGTTAATTGATCATCAGATTGATTTAATATCCCTTACAGAGACTTGGTTAGGGCAAGAGGATTATGTTGGTTTAAATGAATCAATTCCCTCTGGTTATTTAAACTGTCAAAATCCCAGAAGTTCTGGTCGTGGAGGAGGAGTAGCAACAATTTTTGGGCGGTGCAGTGGCGCAGTGGTTAGCACTGCACCAGCTCAGCAACTCACCCTTGGACATGGGATCCCTGGTTTGATCCCAGCCCCTGACCAACAGTGATCTGTGTGGAGTTTGCATGTTCTCCCCCGTATCTGCGTAGGTTTACTCAGGGATTTCTCCGGTTTCCTCCCACAGGCCAAAAACATGCAGGTTAGGTTAATTGGAGACTCTAAAGTGGCCCTAGGTGTGAATGCGTGTGTGAATGGTTAAGGGATAGCGCCGTACCGTGGCTGCTTCATTCATCCAGGTAGATGCCCTCAATTTCCCCTCTGGGGATCAAGAAAGTATACAAAAACAACAACAACAAAAAAAAATTACCATTCCAAATTACTAGTTAATGTAAAGCAAAAAACATGTTTTAATTCCTTTGAGGGCCTGGTCCTCAGTATTGGGCATGTTAGCATCCATCCATCCATCCATCTTCTACCGCTTTTCCGGAGGTCCGGGTCGCGGAGGCAGCAGTTCAAGCAGAGAAGCCCAGACTTCCCTCTCCCCAGCCACCTGCTCCAGCTCTTCAGAGGGGATACCAAGGCGTTCCCAGACCAGCTGGGAGACATAGTCTCTCCACCGAGTCCTGGGTCTGCCCCGGGGTCTCCTCCCAGTGGGACGTGCCTGAAACACCTCAAGTGGGAGGCGTCCAGGAGGCATCCTAATCAGATGCCCATACCACCTCAACTGACTCCTTTCAATGTGGAGGAGCAGCGGTTCTACTCTGAGCCTCTCCCGGATGACTGAGCTCCTCACCCTATCTCTGAGGGTGAGTCCAGCAATCCTACGGAGAAAGCTCATTTCAGCCGCTTGTATCCGCGATCTCGTTCTTTCGGTCATTACCCAAAGCTCGTGACCATAGGTGAGAGTAGGAACGTAGATTGACTGGTAAATCGACAGCTTTGCCTTAGAACTAAGCTCCCTCTTCACCACAACAGACCGGTACAACGTCCACATCACTGCAGATGCTGCTCCAATCCGTCTGTCGATCTCTCGCTCCATTTTCCCCTCACTCGTGAACAAGACCCCAAGATACTTAAACTCCTCCACTTGGGGCAGGAGCTTGTCCCCAACCCGGAGAGGACAATCCACCTTTTTCCGGCTGAGGACCATGGACTCGGACTTGGAGGTGCTGATTCTCATCCCAGCCGCTTCACACTCAGCGGCAAACCGTCCCAGCAAGAGCTGTAGGTCATTGCTGGATGAAGCCAACAGGACAACATCATCTGCAAACAAGAGAGATGAGATCCTGTGGTCACCAAGCATGACACCCTCCATTCCCTGGCTGCGCCTAGAAATCCTGTCCATAATGCATGTTAGCAATTTTAGGTTAAACCCAATTTTGTTTGCCATAGTTTATCATCCTCCCTCAGCCTACTCAGAGTTTTTATCCAAATTTGCCACATTCTTAGCCACATTCTTAGCTGATTTAGTGCTGAAATCAATCAGCGGCCGGTGCTGAAATCAAATAATTATAGTAGGGGACTTTAATACACATGTAGATGTAGATAGTCTTAATATGGTATTTAATTCAATATTAGACTTGATGGGGTTTTCTCAGAAAGTAGGAAATTCTACCCATTATCTCCACCATACATTGGACCTTGTTCTGACATATGGCATAGAAATAGAAAATCTGGTACTGTCTCCTCATAACCCTGTACTGTCAAACCATTGTCTATTAACCTTTGATTTTACTATTTCTGACTATTTGGCTCCTAAAGAAAAATATTACTATAGCAGATGCCTCTCAGATGATGTTGTTACCAAATTTATGCAGATTGTTTCCTCTATGCCATGTGTCAACACAATGGAAATAAGCTATAGACAGCGTGCGTCTACTGTAATTGATAGCATGGTAGATAGTGTTACAGCTTCTCTGCATCAGACTCTAGACATGGTGGCCCCTTTAAAAAAGAAAAAGTCTAATCAGAGATTTCTAACTCCTTGGTTCAACACAGAAACTCGTAGCTTAAAACAGAAGACTCTGTTATGACCCAAGCACTAATGTTATTTGCGCTCAGGCTATTCCTGTCAGGTCTTGACAGCGGCGTTATTATTCCGGCTCTCCGAGCTTTTATTGTGACAGCGCTCGGGGAGGCTTCCGCTCAGCTGTCAAGACCTGAACAGCTGTTCTGCATTTGCGGTTGTTAGCGGCCGGCTTCTTAAGCTGACGCTAGCGGCTGCATCCTTGCAGCAGTGTCCGTCGCTGATCGTCGGAGCGATCGTACTATATGGATTGTACTACATTGCCCATCTGTGGTGTGACCGTCTTATCCTGTGGACCCGTGAGTGAGCTTGTTAGCCTTACGCCTCCCTGTGTGTAGACTTGCTTGTGTCATAGCCTCAGCGGCTTGTATTATTGTGACTTCACCGTGAATAAAGACACTAACACAACTCTCTGGTGACGGTGTGGCGTCTTATGGTGGCTCGCGAGGGCCACCGCATGACAGTACACTGCTGCCAAAAACGGCGTTTTTACGGTGACGCCAACCCGAGACGCCTTTCGCCAGTGAGGTTGTGTTAATTGGCCATTGTTCTTTTCTAGTCTGGGTACGGTGTGTTGGAGGAATGCCATCGCGGAGGGGCTGCGCTCGGAGTCCGAGCCACGAGCTGGCGGATGTCCTGGAATATGTGGATGAGACGCTCATCTCTGCTTCCCTCCTCGACTATGACCGCAGCATACTCTGGTACCTGGACTGTGCTGAGGACTCGCTCAATCATCTTTCTCCCCGCTACTCCAGCCACCCAGAAGTCGCTGCGAGGAGGGATGACATCGCCGCGCAACGCAAGATACTTCGTATGGTGGAGGAGGAATACGGCAAGAAGCAGAGGAGGAGGTGTTCACGCTCCTTGCTTTGGGATCCTGTTCCTGTCCTCGATCCACTCCAGGGGTTCGCACCATCCAGGGGTCGTCGTAGACGTCGGTGCCGCGGCCAAGGGCAGCCCAGCAAGCTCCTGTTCTGGATCCAGTTCCGGGCCACCGGAGTGACCCAATCAACCAGCCAGCTGCTGTGTGTGACAAGAGTGCTGCTTTGGCGAGCCCCGTCCATGGGTCCTTGAAAGCGGCTCCCCTTGGTCCTTCCGGGGGGCCCTCTATTACCATCCAGCGGGCGAAGGAAGGAGCAATGCCCCCTACAGCTGGCACCACCCTCCCTCTGGGAGAGAGGCAAGTTCAAGTTCACTCCCCTACTGATAATAGTGATCTGTCTTGTCTGACTCCTGGGGGTGGAGTTCGGGGTTTGCAGCCCCCCGAGCTCCCACCACCAGCTGTAGTCATCTTTACTGAACCTGCTGCCTCTGTTTTTTCCTCCGCTGAGCGGTCCTCGGCGTTAGGTCTACGTCGTCGAACGAGGAGGAGGCCTGCAGCTCAGGGAATAATCCCGGTCCCACAGCCATGTTTTGGACAGAGGAGAAGAGCGGACTGCGGTGTGGAGCCTGAGCCAATGAGGAAGTGTCCCCGGGTCTCCACGGAGGAGCAGCCCGAGCCAGCGGGTCGAGGGTCCCCTGCCGCCATGCTGTGTGGGTTATCGGTGTGGACATCAGCGCGAGAGGATCCGGCTGCAGAGACCATCATGCCGGCTGCGGAGCCCGACGCAGCTGAGTGGGAGCCCGACGACGAGCTTCTACCCGAACCTGGATCGACGGAGTCCTGGACGGCTCCAGAGCCCGAGTGCAGGCAAGTGCTCTTCTTTGTTTTCCTTTGTGGTGTGTTAGAGCATTTTTGCCTGCCTCGCGGGGAGGCGAGTGAGGGGCAGCCGTCTGCTGCACCCAAACTCGTCTCGCTGGGCTCTGGCGCTGCCGGGGATACTGATCCCGGTCCTCTCTGTTCCTCTGAGCCTCTTCACAGTGTCGCCGGCTTGGAATCTGTCGAGGTCGCGGGGCAGGAGGTCCCAAGTTCAGGGGTGGAGGTTGTCGCCGATGCAATGCCGACCCAGTCGGGGTCCGACGAGGCCCAGTCGGGGTCCAACGCGGGGGCAGCTGTGACCCAGCGGGGGTCCGACGCAGGTGCAGCTGTGACCCAATCGGGGTCCGACGAGGTCCAGTCGGGGTCTGACGCAGGTGCTGCTGTGACCCAATCGGGGTCTGACGCAGGTGCAGCTGTGACCCAATCAGGGTCCGACGAGGTCCAGTGGGGGTCCGATGCGGGTGCTGCTGTGACCCAATCGGGGTCCGACGTGGGTGCAGCGGTGACCCAATCGGGGTCTGACGAGACCCAGCGGGGTTCCGGCGCAGGTGCTGCTGTGACCCAATCGGGGTCTGACAATGTCCAGTGGGGATCCGACGCAGGTGCTGCTGTGACCCAATCGGGGTCTGACGCGGGTGCAGCTGTGACCCAATCGGGATCCGATGCAGGTGGAGCTTCAACGGTCGCATCGGTGTGGATCGAGGTCGGTGGAGGAGCTGCAGACCCTTCGCCGCCTGATGTGATGTGGGATCATCATCACGATTATTCCCCTTTCAGGAGCCACCAGCTGGGGTTGTCAGCGCTGGGAGCCATTGGAGGTTTTCTTCCTGCAGGCTGGCGCTCCCATGTAGTTTCTTCATTGGGGAGGCCGCCGCATGCTGTTTCTCCATGGTTCTGGTGGCTGAGGGATGCGGGTCGGCCACCCGAGGAGCTGTTTTACCTGTTCGGCGCCTTGGGCTGGCCACCCGATGAACTGTGTTTGTTACTGGGTGGCCTGGTACGGCCGCCGGAGGACTTGACTCTCGGGGCCTGGGACTGGGTCAGGCTGCCCGACCATGTACTGTTTCCCGTGACCACCTGTCGGCCATCGGACGCAGGGAGACCGCCGGAACTTTGCCTGGAGCGTTTGGCCTCTGCCTGCCATCGTCTGTTTGGGCTGTATGGTGTGAGGGTCCTTTGGAACAATAAGATTGCCGCATGTGTATGTTGATGTAGTATGTTTTTTTTTTTTCCTATCGGAGGGGTTATAGCATGTTACTTTGTGGGTTTTCATAGGCACTCTGGTGTTCGAGGATGATGGTTTTTTTTGGGGGGGGGTAAACGGTACTTTTGTGAAGAATGTGGCAGATGTTTCATGCACTTGGGGACTTAGAAGCATAAACTGATCCATTGTGGCATTTAGGGGTTTGTGTGTGAACTGCGTGGAAGGACCTTCACTCAGATGAGTTCCTTAAGACCACATGAAGTCATGTATACTGGAGTTAAACAGTTTGTCTGTGGTCACTGTGGGAAAACCTTCTGTGTCTGGTAAATTATGCTCTGTATGGTTTGTGCCCCGTGTATTGTAACTCTTGCCCTATTTGTTTCGTTGTTTCTGTGGGAATGTAATGGATATGTCAGGGGATGTGTTTTGTTTTTTTGTTGTTTTTTTTTTTTTTTTCTGGGGCCTTGTTGGTGTTTGTTTCGCTCCCTCCTTGCTTGTTCCTCCATTCACTCGCCCTGTGGGTGTGGGTGTGTGTGTGTGTGTGGGGGGGGGGGCTAGGTGTTACAGGGCGTTTGGAGCCCGCCTTTGAGGGAGGGGTACTGTTATGACCCGAGCGCTAATGTTATTTGCGCTCGGGCTATTCCTGTCAGGTCTTGACAGCAGCATTATTATTCCGGCTCTCCGAGCTCTTATTGTGACAGCGCTCGGGGAGGCTTCCACTCAGCTGTCAAGACCTGAACAGCTGTTCTGCATTTGCGGTTGTTAGCGGCGGCTTCTTAAGCCAACGCTAGTGGCTGCATCCTTGCAGCAGTGTCCGTCGCTGATTGTCGGAGTGATCGTACTATGCCAGCAGTTCCTCCTGTGAATAAGTGAAGAAACTGGCTCTTGGTTGCATTTCAAAGTTATAAGTATCCATAGGATATCTAGACACACAATCTCTTCGCAAGAAGAAGAGTAAAAAAGTGGAAAACAAGGTTAAAAGAGGTTAAAAAGGAGCTAAATACCGAGCTACTGGAAAGGCAGCCGTCTACACAGTGCCCCTCAATACAGTATTAAAACGCTTGCTGCAGCATTTTGAATCAACTGAAGGTGACCTACCGGCATCCAGACTCCACGTTAGACAAAAAGAAAAAAGAAGTTTGGGTGGCCTGCCCAAGTCCCAGAATCGGGGAAACAGTACCTCAGGCGGCCGGCCAGGTCGCCGAACCAGCGAAGCAGTCCTTTGGGCGGCCGACCCAGGTCGCAGAACTGGCGGAACAGTCCTTCAGGCGGCCGACCCAGGTCACAGAATTGGCGAAACAGTCCTTCGGGCAGCCAGCCCGCATCCTTAGACCACCGGGACCGGAGGGGGGAGCTCGGAGGCGGCTTCCCTACCGAGAGGCACAACGAGGGGAAGCCGGACCAAATGAGAAGGACCCCAGCGGCGTCGGGTGGTGGAGAATGGGGGGGAAGGGGGGGAAACGGGGAACCAGTCCGGTGTCAGGCAGAAGGGGATCTGCAGCTCCCTCACCAACCTCGAACCGGGCCAGCGCAGCACCCTCGGTAGACCCCAACCAGGCCAGTGCAGCACCCGGGATGACCTCCAAACATGAACCCGGGACCTCAACGACAACGACCGGAGCTGACTCATCTCCGGTGACCCTGGAAGAAGGCTCAGACAGAGAGGGAGAACAGGGGTCAGGGTCAGCGGCAGCGGCAGCAGCAGAGCCCAGCAAGACGAGCTTGGATGCAGCGGCCGGCTGCACCCGGCTCTTCTCCCCAAGAGACAGGCAAGAATGCTCCAAGACAGAAAGTAAGAAGACAAAATAGAGCACTTGCCTGATCTCAAGCTCTACCGCCGTCCAGGACTCCGACGATCCAGGCTCGATGATCTGGAAGTCCACTTCCGGTTTCCACTCGACTGCGGTGGCCTCCGCAGCTGGCATAATGGTCTCCACAGTCTGATAACCCCCTGCCGCTGAAACCCACGCCAATAGACCACTCAACGTGGTGGCAGGGGGATCAATTGCCTGCTGGAGCTGACTGCTGCTCCATGGAGACCCGGGGATGCTTTATTGTCGGCACAGGCTCCGAATGACAGTCAGCCCTCCTCCTCTGCCCATGATGCAGCTGCGGGGCTAGAACCAGGCTCCCTAGGGCTGCAGGCTCCTCCTCCATCTGACGGTCTACTCCTGGCACTGGGGGACGCTCGGAGAGAAGGGGAGGAAACACAGAGGTAGCAGGTTCAATTTCAATGGCTGCAGCAGGTGGTGGGAGCTCAGTGGACTGTGAACCCTGAGCTCCACCCCCAGGAATCAGAGAAGGTAATTCATCAAATAGAGATTTAGAATGAAAAAAACACTTGCCTGCTTTCCCGGGGAACGATGGTGACTGCTGCAGCGGGCTTGATTCTCCCTTTTCCCATGGGATGGTTACGGAAGGCCCCTCCGGAAGACAAGGAGGAGCCGTCCCAACAGGATCGGTGATGGGCGGAGCCAGACAAGGGACCATAGGGCTCACAGCAGCTGAAGGGAGTGCCGAGGAAGAGGGAGGAGCAGCCGAGGCAGCCCGGGGACATGGAGCTGACGGAACAGCAGGAAAAGATTACTCGGAGGCTGAGGCTGCTATTTTCACCTTCCATCATGACACAGGGAAAACAGCTGGCTGGGAGGCAGAGTTCCTTTGGCGGCCCAGGGCAGGGTCCTGACAGGAATCTCGCAGAGGATTGGCCCGGTCAGGAGACTCCCTCCCCGTCGGAAAGACCATGTCCCAGGGAGGAGATAGATCATGGGCAGGACAGCGACGTCTTCTGGCTGGAGGCGAGGCTAAATTCAGGTCAGGGAAGCACCACTGCTGCACAGAAACTGAGGCCAGCAGCTCAGCGTACTCAGGATAATTATTTAGTCCGGGATTAGCCTCCACCAGTCTAACAGCCGCCACGTTCTTTAAGATTCTGCTGGGATGGAAGGAAGAGGGTGCTTCAGCCACACGTCCCCTGTTGAGCTCAGCTGCCCACTGTTCCTCTTCACTGGGGACCCCGGCTGCCCTCTTCCTCTGCTGCGTTGGGAGACGGCTCTTTGGTGATGCAGAATCTGGGGCTGGACGCTTAGCAGGAACCCGATCCCGGGGCGAGGAGCGGGGATGCCTCACCGTCTGCTCAGTCTTCGGCTTCCTGCTGGGACTCTTTACCAGCCCACAATTCTTCTGCTGAAGTGCCGCAAGTTTGGCCATCCTTTCCCTGCCCTTGGCGAGCTCGGCCAGGTGAGGATGGTGCTTTACTGCCGCCCCTGCAAGGTCCAGGTACCAGTATGCATTTCTGGAGGTGGCGAACATATGAGCATTGGAAAGGAGGCCATCAATCTCCATCAGAGCCTGGACAAGCTCGAAGCCCAGGCTCATAGGATACCCAGTCCTTGATGACGCCATCTCTCCAAATAAAACTGGCACCTGGAAAAGGGGAAAAAACTCAGCCCCGAAAAACAAACTTACTGAGGCTGGCACCTTGTTTGGCTGCGACCTACTGTCGTGTTTGCCCCTTTCAGGGCATAAATGAGGCGCCCGATGCCAACAGAGAGTTTGCTTTTTTATTATAGAAGATACAAAATAAGGAGCCACGTGGGGCAAAACACAAACACTAAACTTGAGCACAAATAAAGAATACTAGCACCAATACAAGAAGGTAACGAGGGCGGAACCTGACGCTATGGAATAAACACTTACAGATACAAAGTAGCGAGGAAGGAAACTGGAACAGGACTGGAACAGGACTGGAGCCGGACGTAGGGACTCCAGTCTAACGTTGATGTAGGTCACAGCGAGGAGTAAGCCTCAGCTGCTCCCTTAAATACTCATGGCAAAAGATAAGATAAGATAAGCCTTTATTAGTCCCACAATGGGGAAATTCCAGGATTGCAACAGCACAGGGATAGCAACACTCAGAGCAATAATTAAGAAGATAAGAAAAATAAAATAAAAAAAAAAAAAAAATAATAATAATAATAATAATAATAATAATAGCAGTGAATATACATACGTACACATAAATATATAAATATATATACACAGTGCGGAGCATTGTAGCAAGATGGAATAAACAGCATAACCGTCTACTTAGTTATCCTACATAGTATGAATATGTACCCATACATATTGTCACCCTCCGTAGCGACTGATATTGTCCTAGTTGTATACTGGAGGGGACCATTTGTGTAAATCTGTTGCGTCTTTTGCATTCAATACTATTAGGTCATCACATTTTTTTGCTATCGCTGCGAGCAGCCCTGCTTAGGCTATACAGTCTGACAGCCTTAGGTAGGAAGGACCTGCGAAACCTCTCGGTTGCGCACCTCGGTTGCGCACCTAGGATGATGCGCAACCGACTGCGCAACCGACTGACTGCTAAATGAGCTCCTCAGTGCGTTCAGTATGTCCTGCGTAGGGTGGGACTCGGACTCCAGCAGAGATGACAGTTTAGCCACCATCCTTCTCTTTCCTATCTCCTCCACTGGGTCAAGGCGTTGCCCCAGGACAGATCTAGCTTTCTTGATCAGTTTGTTCAGTCTCTTCCTATCAGCTGCTGTAATGCTGTTGCCCCAGCAGACCACTCCAAAAGTGATGGCTGATGCCACCGCCGTGTCGTAGAATGTCTTCAGCAGCGCCCCTTGTACACCAAAAGACCTGAGCCTCCTCAGTAGGAACAGCCTGCGCTGTCCCTTCTTGTAGAGTGCGTCGGTATTGTGTGACCAGTCTAGTTTATTGTTCAGATGAACACCCAGGTACTTGTAGGATGTCACCATCTCAATGTCTGTTCCCTGTATGTTTACTGGTGCTGTGAGGGGTTGTCCTTGCCTGCGGCAGTCCACCACCAGCTACTTAGTTTTCCTCGCGTTGATCTGGAGGCAGTTCCGATGGCACCAGTCCACGAAGTCCTGGATAAGTCCTCTGTACTCAGCTTCATCTCCGTTGGAGATGAGGCTGACGATCACAGAGTCGTCAGAGAACTTCTGTAGATGGCAGTGTGTTGTGTTGTGTGAGAAGTCCGAAGTATAAAGGGTGAACAGGAAGGGAGCCAAGACCGTTCCCTGGGGGGCCCCCGTGCTACCGATGATCATGTCGGACACACAATATCGGGTTCTCACAGTCTGTGGCCGGTTAGTGAGGTAGTCCAGGATCCATGATGACAGGCGCTGGTCCACCCCTGCGCCCAGCAGCTTGTCCTTCAGGATCATCATTTGGATGGTGTTGAAAGCACTGGAGAAGTCAAAGTACATGATCCTCACCACATTCCCGGGCTTCTCCAGGTGGGACAGGGAACGGTGAAGGAGGAAGATCACTGATCACTGCATCCTCCACCCCAATGCCATGCTGGTAGGCGAACTGGAGTGGATCCATCGCTGGTCCCACCAGGGGGCGGATGTGACCAAGGAGCAGTCTCTCCAGGATCTTCATCAAATGAGATGTCAGGGCCACTGGTCTGTAGCTGTTCAGATCTTTGGGGTGGAAAGTCTTTGGTACAGGTACCACATAAGATGTTTTCCACAACTGTGGTACCCTCCCCAGCTTCAGGCTCAGGTTGAAGATGTGCTCCACAATCCCACACAGCTGGTCTGCACAGGACTTGAGGAGCTTCGCGCTGATGCCGTCCGGTCCCGAGGCCTTCCTCGCCTTGATCTTCCTCAGCTCCGTCCTCACCTGGGTCTTAGTGAGGGTCAGGTTGGGGGGCAGTGTGCTAGGAGTGGGGGGGTGTTAGTGGAGTGGGGTGTGGACAGCAGGTCTCGATGACTTCAGAGGCAGCAGTGGTTGTTGTGCAGTCGGGGGGGAGGGTGGTTGGTCAAACCAATTAAAAAACTGGTTGAGATTGTTCGCCCACTCCCTGCCCCCCGTAGCCTGCGGGGAGGTATTCTGGAGTCCAGAGATAGTTTTAAGGTTTCTCCAGACCCCGCCGATGTCGCTCTGTTGCAGCTTGTCCTCCATCTTCTTCCTGAAACTGTCCTTGCCTTCTCTGATCTTCCTCCTCAACTCCCTCTGTATGGACTTCAGCATCTCCCTGTTCCCTGACCTGAAGATCCTCTTCTTCTCTCTCAGAAGTGTTTTTATCTCAGGGTTGATCCAGGGTTTGTTGTTTGAGCAACACCGTATGGTCTCGGTGGGTACGGTGTTGTCCACACAGAAGCTGATGTAGTCCGTGATGGTGTGAGTGAGGCCATCGATGTCCTCACCATGTGGATCACAGAGCTGCTCCCAGGCAGTGGTTTCAAAACAGTCCTTTAGAGCGTCCATTGCCTCCTCAGACCATAACTTCACTGTGCGCATGACCGGAGGTTGTCTGTGTACTAGGGGTTTGTACACCGGCAGGAGATGAACCAAGTTGTGATCCGATCTCCCGAGTGGGGGGAGTTGTGATGAGGTGTACGCCTCCTTAGTGTTTGCATAGAATAAGTCCAGTGTTTTATTGTCTCTAGTGTGGCATGTGACATACTGGGTGAGCGTGGGTAGAATGGGGGACAGTGAAATATGGTTGAAATCACCTGAGATGAGGAGAAGAGCATCTGGGTGTTCTGTCAGCAGCCTGCCAGTTACTGAGTGGATGACGTCACGCGCTGTCCCAGCATTCGCTGTCGGATTTGCATAAATAACAATGCAGATCACGTGTGAGTATTCCCTCGGGAGATAGGTAGGCCGCATGCTAACAACTAGCAACTTGATGTCTTTGCTGCAGTACTATTCCTTAACCGTGATATGTCCAGGTCTGCACCAGTAGTTATTGACATACATTATCACTCCCCTGCCTCTTGCCTTCCCACTGTCTGGTGTTCGGTCTGCCCGTATTGCGTGGAAACCCTCCAGTTCGATGTTAGCATCTGTTGCTAGTTCTGTTAGCCATGTCTCAGTAAACAACATCAAACTACTCTCTCTGTAGACGCTCTCGTAGCGGGAGATAGCCGCTAGCTCATCAGTCTTAATGAGTAGCGATCGTACATTCCCCATAACGGATGGGAGGACGGGTCTGTACCTTATATTCCTCGCCCGCTGTCTTACTCCAGCTCAACATCCACGCTGTTTCCATCTTATTTTTCTTGGTATGTCGAGTTTTTGCGTTAGCATCGTGGGCCGGTTAAGTGCTTACAGCTGGTCTTTATTGTACTGCCTCCTGCAAGAAACAGTGGCTCTGTCCGCTGGCTCAGGAAACATTTGGGTGATCTACGTGTCTGGATGGAATAAAGGTGTCACTGGGCCAGAAAGGTTAGCAAGAGAGCCAGATAGTAAATAGAAATAGGAAGAAATTGATCTGCTGTTGCAAAAAGGCAGCCTACTCATGTGGCGCCGGAAGTCAAAAAACAAAAAAATAGCACTGGTCCAAACAGGAGAGGAGGAAACGTAATTACAAATCACGATCAGCTGTGACAGTGCCGGCTTGACTTTGATAGCCGGAAGTCCAGCC
Source organism: Pholidichthys leucotaenia (assembly GCA_020510985.1). Taxonomy (NCBI): domain Eukaryota; kingdom Metazoa; phylum Chordata; class Actinopteri; order Cichliformes; family Pholidichthyidae; genus Pholidichthys; species Pholidichthys leucotaenia. Next base: position 66,693,093 of record CM035849.1, on the reverse strand, counting down.
ACGGCGCTGTCACAGTAAAAGCCCTGGGAGAACCAATAATAACTGAGCAGAAATAAAAAGGGAGAAAAAGGCAGAATACTGAGTGGCCCGGGCGCGGATAAACTCAGCACTCGGATCACCACATTATGTAAACCATGACAAAAAAATCCTGCAGTACAAAACATGACACTTGATATTTTCTAACCTGTTTGTATACCGCCATAGACAAAGAGAGAACCTGAATTAGACAGAGCTCAGAGAGGGCAAGATGAGACAAAAGAGAAGAGCCAAGGAGAGGAAAGTGTTCAGGCAGAGGGTCCAGGAGAGGGGAGAGCAGAGGAAGGAGAGAAGGATACACCAGTAAAAAGTCCAAACACAGGACATCTGGGTAGGACCCCAACTTATCCAATATTCCAACATTCAAGCCTCGGTTGTGCAATACTTCAAATGATAAATTCCACATGCAAAGTTACTGTGCAAAATTTAAAAAAAGAAATAAATAGTATAAAATTAACATATTCTTATATGAATATTCATATATGAATATTCTCATATTCATATATGTCTCCCCATTTTTATTCCTAAATCCTTTTTTTAAGTCTTTGGACTCTCTGATTACCTCATTTATTTGGAATGGTAAACATCCGAGATTGAGGAAAGTTTTTCTTCAAAGACCCAAATCAGTGGGTGGCATGGCTCTGCCTAACTTTCAATATTACTACTGGGCAACAAATATCAGGTGCATGTTATATTGGAAACATTTCTATCTGGAACCCAAATCACCCATTTGGATCTTTATGGAGTCACATGTGGACAATCAAACCTCCCTACCGGCAATTTTAGGTTCACCACTTCCCCTTGCTTTGTCTACACTGGGTAATAATAAAGTAGTTCGTCAGTCTCTTAGAATTTGGTCTCAATTCAGGAAAAATTTTGGTCTTCAGTTTTTCTCCATTAGAAGTCCAATTGCCGCAAATCATTTATTTACCCCATCAACTATTGATAGTGCATTTCATATATGGCACAGAAAAGGTTTAAAATCTTTTGCAGATTTATATTTTGATGGTCAGTTTGCAAGTTTTTCTCAACTTTCCACTGAATTCGATATCACTTCTACACATTTTTTCCGCTTCCTCCAGGTCAGATATTATGTGCAAACCATGACAAAACAATTCCCTCAAAAACCTTCTGATAATCCTCTAGATGATTTTTTATTAGTTAAACCAACTTCTAAGAGGGTAATATCAGTTGTATATAATTTAATTTCAAATTTACAACCTTTTTCTCTGGCTGCTATTAAATTGAATTGGGAACAAGATCTTAAGTTTACTTTTACTGATGAACTGTGGGACTCTATTCTTGGCCAGGTTCACACTGCATCAATGTGTACTCGTCACGCTCTTATTCAATTTAAGATTGTACACCGGGTGCACCTGTCCAAGGTTAAGTTCGCATGTATTTACTCGGATATAGACCCAACTTGTGAAAAGTGTGGTAGCGCTCCTGGCACTTTGCTTCACATGTATTGGTCCTGCCCTGCATTGATGAATTTTTGGCATTCTGTTTTTATCACTATGTCTAAAGTCCTGCAATATCAAATTAAACCTGATCCATTATGCGCCATTTTTGGTGTGGCTCCAGAACTTGTCTTGCCAAATTCCAAATTAAAAGTATTCAAATTTTCATTATTATTGGCTAGACGTGCTGTATTACTGAAGTGGAAAGACTCTTCGCCCCCTTCACATTTACAGTGGATAAAAGATATAATGTCCTGTTTGGATTTAGAAAAAATCAGATATACAGTTTGTGGCTCTGAAAACAAATTCTATAAATTATGGCGTCCGTTTCTTGATTTCTTTGAAAGACCCACGATTATAGTTTCTGAGTAGCTCATATCCCCTTTACCCCACCCCCACCTCACACACACAATTTTTTTTTGTATTTTTTTAATTATTGTTTATTTAAAGGTTTTTGTGTTTTGAAGCATTTACATTTGTTAGCTTTAAATTCTAGTTTTGCACTGTTTGGTTAAAACAAAAATGAAAATTTCTAATACTTTGTATTGTATTGATACTTCAATTAATAATAATAAAAAGACCTTTGAAAGAAAGAAAATTAACATATTCCGGTTACAATAGTGTCATGTGTCTGGTCTTTAAGCCAGAGGAAACACTGAAAGATGTGTGTGTGTGTGTGTATATATATATATATATATACATATATATATATATATATATATTGAGGAGGAACAAATAAGTTCAGGTGAGATGCTACGAGCTGGAAGGTTGCAGAGTTTTATTTCTCCATCATCATGAGACACACTGTAGCGCTGTGCACTGTGCTGTGTGTGCTGTGTGTGTGTGCGTCCTGTGTGTGCTCTTGAGGCATGTAAAGTAAGCTCTTTTATACAGACAAGAGAGAATGCATGGCACATTTGCATATTGATATACATATCAGTCAATACATATCAATCGCGCGATTAACTGGCGCCAGACTTCCTCTCCTTAATCCGGGGATGTATAACAATAGTCATTGTTCTGGTTGTCCCCCTAGGGGCTCTCTGTCTGTATGCAAATTGTTCTGCTTCCTGCCCTAGCTGAGTGTGAAGGTTGAATGTCCATGTAGATTGTGGTGGGTCACCACAGGGCTCCCCCCAGAGCACTTAGCAGGGGGTGTGACCCCCCCCCCCCCCCCGTTTGGCTCAAGCTCCGGTAGAACTGTCGGAGGGCATGTCAGTCCGTGAGGGGGATGGGGGAGGGGTGGAAAGGGCAGTGTGCTCCGCTCCGAGTTCCAGCACGTCGAACGGCCGTGGATCGTGGGCGCATGGGCTGGTGTGCAGTCGTGCGTAATGGAACCAGACGGCGATCGGCCGGCTTAGGGAGCAAGGTGCGGGAAAAGCTCTGTGCAGGAGGAGGGGGAGGGGGTGGGAGTAAGCGAGTGCTCGCCCGGGACGTCAAAGGTGTCTGGGCCGCGCAAAAATTGCGTGTGGATCCGCGATGGTGAGGGACTTTCCCTTTAAGCCTGGCGGAGATCCACAGCGGCTGTGAAAAAAAAATATATATCTCTGACTCTTTCGCGGCTCGATCCAGTGAGGATATGGGAAAGGTGAGCGACCAAATTCCCTGTGTGAGGGACTCGGCAGTTTGGCTTTAGGTGCGGGAGCATCCCTAAAGTCATTGGGGAAAGCAATCAGCAAAATTCCCGTTGTGTGCCGTGGCTGAGAAACTCATACAACGTCCTGTGTGCGGGCTGCACATCTGCTCCAGGTGCTTGAGCAGCCCTGAAGGTTCCGAGGGTGGCGATCGGCCATTCTTCTCAGGCATGTGCAGTGGTGGAGGACAATGTATCTGTCTGTGGAGCCGGTTTTGTCCTGTGCGTGGCGCGCGCTTGGCGCAGTGACCACATAACTGGCAGTTGCGCTGTTCTCATAATCCCGCGTTGAGCGTGCGGGGCTTCAGTGCGTGGGAGGTCCGCTGTCCAGAGTTTAGTCAAGAGTCGGGGAGCTCGGTGGAAATCAGCGCAGTCGGCGTCGATGATTGTCCCCGTTCAGGCTGCTTCCTTCGTTCGCTCGTGTCGCTCATGGTGCGTTTTGGTCCCAGCGCTGCGCTCCTGTGAAGATGAAGAGGTTGCAGGAATTTTCTGGTCCTCTGGGATCCACAGCGCGGTGAGAGGGAGCAGACGGTCATTCTCCCTCGTCAGGTCATCAGTGTGGAGGTAAAAGATCAGGCAAGGGGCGCACCACGACGCGTGCTGGCGCTTCCCGTTCGGGTCGTCTCTGGGGTGTTCGCCTCGTGTTCCATTCTTCGTCAAGGGTCACCAGTGTGTAGGAACAAATAAGTTCAGGTGAGATGCTATGAGCTGGAACGTTGTAGAGTTTTATTCCTCCATCATCATGAGACACATTGTAACGCTGTGTTGTGTGTGCTGTGTGTGTGTGCGTCCTGTGTGTGCTCTTGAGGCATGTAAAGTCAGCTCTTTTATACAGACAAGAGAGAATGCATGGCACATTTGCATATTGATATACATATCAGTCAATACATATCAATTGCGTGATTAACTGGCGCTGGACTTCCTCTCCTTAATCCGGGAATGTATAACAATAGTCATTGTTCTGGTTGTCTCCCTAGGGGCTCTCTGTCCATATGCAAATTGTTCTGCTTCCTGCCCTAGCTGAGTGTGAAGGTTGAATGTCCATGTAGATTGTGGTGGGTCACCACAATATATACACTATGTAGTTATCTTCAAATAAGATTACTTACTGTATATTGTGATATGAAATTTTGGTCATATTGCACAGCCCTACACAGGACTATTTGGAATCTAGGCAGATAGGAAAGAGAGAGGTGGCAAAGGAAAAGGCATATAGTGAGCTGTATGAGAGGCTAAACACTAAAGAAAGAGAAAAGGACTTGTATAGATTGGCTAGACAGAGGGCTCGAGCTGGATGTACAGCAAGTTAGGTTGATTAAGGAAAGAGATAGTAATGTGCGGGTGATGGGAGTGTGCTGAGAAGATGGAAGGAGTACTTTGAAGAGCTGATGAATGAAGAAAATGAGAGAGAGGAGGATGGATGAAGGAAAGATGGTGAACAAGGAAGTTCTGAGAATTAGCAAGGCAGAAGTGAGGGCAGCTCTGAAGAGGATGAAGATTGGCAAGGTGGTTGGTCCAGATGACATACCTGTGGAGGTATGTGTACGTTTAATGTTTATTTGAAAGGGACATTATATACTAATGAACATTAATACAAATGCAAGTATGCCAAATTTAGCAATACTGCTAATTTGCATCTGTAGTCCCTATGGTATGGAGATGTTTAGGAGAGATGGCAGTGGACTTTTTAACCAGATTGTTTAGCACAATCTTGGAGAGTGAGAGGTTCTGAGGAGTGGAGAAGAAGTGTTGTGGTACCAGTTTTCAAGAACAAAGGTGGTGCTCAGAGCTGTAGTAACTACAGAGGCATAAAGTTGATCAACCACACTATGAACATATGGGAAAAAGTTGTTGAAACCAGGTTAAGTCATCATAAACATTTTTGCACTGATATGTACAAATCGTTTTTTCTTGTGGAATTATGAAAAAAAGTTTTTTAACATTTGCATTTTATGTGATTCTAAATCACCTAAGATTTTGAGGTAAAACCTTGATATACGTAGCTGTTAATGACTTTGTTTTAAATTCCTGTTTAACAGAAATAATGAAGTAAAATTTTTGAGGTTAAAGTGTTTCATTAATTTAGCATATGGTATATGAAAATAAGTTAATAAATTAAAGATAAATTACCTGAATGTGTCACTAATGTTATGGTAATGTTTATCTTTGGTTTGATACTAGTAAAAAAAAAACATTCAAAGACGTGAACGGTGACCAATAGATTGGATTTACACAAAGAAACTAAAAATGACCAAAAATGGAGATACGAGTTTTTCACTTTACTGCAATGATATGTTATATATTTTGGACACTGATCTAAGCCATCGGCATCATTATCCTGGCTTGTTTTAAAAGCTTCACAGTTCAGAGCAGACAAACACCACAGGATTATAGTGTAAAAGGAAAAAGGCTCTATCCACTCCCACTTGCTTGAAATGGCTGTTTACTGTTGCGAAGCTGCAGCTCCACTTGTACACATCTCAGATAATAGAGCCCAAACCAAAGGGGAGACAACCTCTCCTAGCTTCTGCTCTCTTGTTTGCAGCTATTGTCCTGTTTGTAAGAAAATCAAGTTACACTCTCTCAGATACATCCATCACCACACCTTTTCTTTGCTCTCGTTGGAAGCGTGAGCCGAGTCTGCGGGGATCTTGAAGGAATCTTTTGGTCTTCTGCTAACAGCGTCTTGAAGAGACATCAAGAGAAGCGCCATTGATTTTTTTTTTTTTCTCTTTTGGCTTCTTCTAAATTTCGGTACAGAGAGCTAGCAGGGGGTCCTCCCTGTAGGTGCAGTTTCACTCAAAAAACGGAGCGGGTCAAAACAGATTGCTTCAGCAGAGGGGAGGAGAGGAACAAACCCAGAAAGTTTACAGCAACTTTCCCTGAGAAGTTTCCTGTCGTCTCCTGCTTTTTTCCCCACAAAGGCTCAGCCAACATTTTTCTGCTGACACCGAGTCCGAGGCGTAAATTAAAGGAAGTTTTAGAGTTATTTCTTCTTCATTACTTCAGGGCCTCACACGCAGAGGATTTCTGCATACACTGTGATATACAGTAATTTAATTCATATGTTTTGTTTACATGCTAATTAGTGTCCTGATTAAACACCTTCTTTAGACTTCTTGCACAAATGCTAATATCATTGACATCATTTTGTGAAATATTTAAGCTCAAAACGCAGTAATGTGCTGCAAATTATTTAATGTTTCACAAGCAGGTGTTGGGATAGGTGTGTGCTATCTTCCATATGGTGATCGCTGAAATATGACACTACACCAGAGCTGGTTTTTCTGTGAGTTTATTCTCTCTGCAAAGAGGAGCAGTTACACACAGCAGCAGGAGTAAGAGAAAAAGCTAAAAATAAAATAAAATTAACGTGTATTTTTTTTATAAACAGACTTCCCTCTGATCTTATTTACATAAGAACCTGAATTCAGTCATAGACCAGTTAGTCAGCCTAAGAGAAGGTCATCATGCCTTCCACTTATCTGTCCTGTACAGATAATGAGTTTTCCTTAGGCATCACAGGATATTTATAATTCTACAGTAAAGGATAAGTATTGAATAGGCTCTGAACAGAGCATAAACATTAAAAACTTCCATCACACAGGTTATTCCAATGAAGATTTTACTGCTACATCAAACTAAATGGATTTTTCTTTAGTTTTTTTTTTTTTTTTTTTTTTAGCTCATTCTGATAAAGCCAGTAGGAGGAAATGTGAAGATGTGGTGTCTGTCGTCTGCCCATCTGTCGATCCCCAGTCGCTACTCTTAATAGGCAATGGTCCTGATGTTCACCAAACTCGAATACAATGATCCTCAGGTGGGTGTGCATACATGTTGTGTTCAAGGTCAAGTTTAGGGTCAAAGGTCAGAAGGTCTGAGCACTCTTGGTGTCATTTCATCAGGCCCGAATGAGCTACTCCGTCACTGACATTCTGGTTTTTAATGTAATTAATCTTTTCTTTCTTTCGTTTTTCAAAAATATAATTCACCTACCTATTGCCACCTTAGATAAGCTATATAAGATAAGATAAGATAAGCCTTTATTAGTCCCACAATGGGGAAATTCCAGGATTGCAACAGCACAGGGACAGCAACACTCAGAGCAACAATCAGAAGGCAAGAAAAAACAACATCTAGCAAACATATGTCCATATTACTATAAATGTATATATATAGACACACAGTGCAGAGCATTATGGCTGGTGGATGTGCAGCAGAAAGTCTAAGCTCTCTCTCCGCGGATGCAGCGGGCCAGCTGGGAGTCTTTGGGCATGATGGTGACCCCCTTAGCGAAGAAGAGACCACCAGGTGGGTCTCGCTGGTCTCCTGCAGAGCCATGACGGCGAAACTCAGGAAACGCAGGACGGTCTTGAAGTCCTGAGCGATCTCCCTCACCAGGCGCTGGACGGGCAGCTTACGGATGAGCAGCTCCGTGGATTTCTGGTAGCGACGGATCTCTCTCAGAGCCACGGACCTGTGACGGCGAGGCCTCTTCACTCTGCCGGTGGCCAGAGCGCCTCTCCGAGCAGCCCTGGTGGCTAGCTGTCTCCTGGGGGGCTTCTTCCTCCAGTAGATTTTACGGGCGGTCTGCTTGGTTCTTGCCATCGCTCTTTATTATTCTGTCTTATATTTCTTTCACGCCGCCTAAACTCCAGCCCGGCACCCGCTTCGTTTTCGCTACAGCTCCCGGTATGTCGAGTTTCCCATTAGCACCGGGCGGCGGCCAAGTGCTAGCTAGCACTAGCTCCTCCCCGCTGTAACGTCTCCCGCTGCAAACCGTGGCTCCGTCCGCCGACCCGGGAGACCCCCGGGGCGATCCGTGCGTCCGTGATATATATACAGAGTGAAAGGTGTAGAAAGAAGAAGGAAGATAAAAAAAAGGCTGTTGCAACAGGCAGCCGACTTGTGTGGCGCCGCCGGTCCGGCAGAGCCGGAACCGGATTTTTTTTTTTTTTTTATATGATCAATGCTTCCTTAAACTCAAATTAATTAATAATTAACTTAATCATCATATACAGTAAATCATTTTGGTAGCATATTACAATAAGGATCGACATATAAAGGATTAAATAGGTTTTATAAATCATGAACAAGGCAATCAGAAATTAATTATAAGACATATTTCACACATTGATGAAAGTTCATTATGTGTATCAAATGGATAGCATGTATCAAAATGTGTATCAAATGGATAGCATGGATAGCATGTGTAGCAAAAGGAAACTACATTTTCAATATGAAGCAAAAAAGTTACAAAATTACAATTTAAAAATAATGCTGAATTATGAAGAAAACCTGACAAACGTGGAAGAGGAAAACTTTTTCAGCAGATACTTTTTACCCTTCCTCAAGTAATTTCTTTGGTGACTGCTCCTATTTGAGTAATTGATTTCATAAGGTAACGCTACATCCCCTTTTCCGGATCGCCACCTTATTGTGGTAGAGAGATTTGGGTGCCCCTCTTGATCCCAAGAGCTATGTTGTCAAGGTAGTTTGCCCCCTGGTAGGGTTTCCAAAAGCTAATTGTTCTTGGATGAAGGGCCAGGCCAAGAGCGGTCCAGTGTGTCCCAGTGAAAAAGTTTAAGACAAGGATCTGGAATACCCCACCCATTATGGGGTTACTGGGCCTCTGCCCCAGAGCCAGGCTGGGGAGAGGAGCTGGACAGCAAGCACCTGGTGGGTGGGCTTCTACCTGTGGGATTCAGCTGGATTCAGCCCAAATGAGCCACACGGGTCTGTCTTCCAGTAGGCTCACCACCTGCAGGAAGGATCATTGGGATCATGGGTGCATTGTGGTTCAAGTGGGAGTCTGGGCTTCTCTGCTGAAACTGGTGCCCCTTAGACTCAGACGCCTGGATAAGCGGTAGAAAATGGATGGATTATTATTGTATTATGCATATTATTTGACTGTTATGGATGAATCAAAGACTAAAACACAGCTTATTGTACCTTCTCTTTATATCTCACTGTGTAGACCAGGGCTATGCAATTACAAAATCAGTTGGGCCACAGTTTGAAATCAAGACATGTTACTGGGCCACACATGTTCAGCAATCTGTTAAATGTCAAATATCAAACCAACACAGATCAATATGACAAAAAATATGGACTTTTTATTCATTGTCTTGGTTTTAAATGTGCGCTTGGGACATGACAAAGGCACATCAAAAGTGCATAAAAACACAATAATAGTGCTGGGGTTGAGCAGAACGTGAAGTAGAAATATTTTCCTCTTGAACAACAAATAAATAGAATGAAAAAAAATTATATAAATACCATTTTGGTCACATCTTACTCAGGCATGTCTCAAAGTGCATAAAAACTCAATGTGCACTGTTAGTAACATTAACATTTGTTTTCCTTTTGAAATAAAATATACTACACATTCTGGTCATAACTGACCTTGGCACATCACAAAGGGCATTTAGCTGAATAAAAATGAACTGTCAAACACTTCAGTGCACAAATTCCCCCAACAAAAGATTGATGACATTAACAAACATTGCACATCCACTATTGTGGTTTGTTTAGTTTTAAATCACCACATGTGTGAATAGGAACCACTTTTTATAACTACACATTCCATTACACACATATCAGTCCAGGCAGGGATTTTCATCATCAATTTTATGCTTCAGAGTTGACAATGACATGTAACGGTGCTATTGGAGAGTAAACCAGTTTGAAAAATGAGACTGACACTCACCTGGAGACAGAAGGTCCGGGAGCTTGCCTCTTTCCATTGGCTTTATATGTATTCCCATTTGGTCTGAAGGTACCTTTAGCCACAGTCATAGAGCCCACACTTCAAAACAAATGCACTGCATTGTGGGTTGACAGTTGCTAGGTTACGCGGAGTGCTGCATTTATGGTCTGTAGCAATTAATGGATTTCTGCAATTCTGTAAAACGTGCTGACCTTTGCTTCTCTGGATGGACCACAGACTGGGCCTGTGCCACTCGGAGGTTGGTTTTGGGCTGCATGTGGCCCGCGGGCCGCCAATTAATTAGGCCTGGGGTAGACTATTCATTCAATTCAGTCCAATTCAACTTTATTTATATCACTAATTCACAACAATAGTCATCGCATTGCACTTTAATCTGTTAGCCAAACACCCCACAACTGCAGAAAGAGACCACAACAACCAGATGATCCCCTGTGAGCAGCACTGGTGATGGTGGAGAGTAAAAACTCCCTTATAACAGGAAGAAACCTCCACTAGAACCAGGCTCAGGGAGGGGCAGTCATCTGGTGCAGCTGGTTGGGGGGTGAGGGGATTGAGAAGAGGAAGAAACAAACAGACATGCAGAGTGCACGGTGGCAGCACGGTGGTGCAGTGGTTACACTGTTGCCTTACAGCTAGAAGGTTCCTGGTTCGAATCCCCAGGCTGGCAGGGGTTGGAACCTTTCTGTGTGGAGTTTGCATGTTCTCCCTGTGCTGCGTGGGTTTACTCCGGGGGCTCCAGTTTCCTCCCACAATCCAAAAACATGCATGTTAGGTTAACTGGCTGTTCTAAATTGTCCCTAGATATCTGTTTCCTATAGACCCTTAGAGTAGAGGGTTAGTATTAGTGAAAGCGCTTTGAGTGGTCTTTGTGACTAGAAAAGCGCTATATAAGTGCAGGTTAGTTAGTTAGTTAGAACAAACACAATCTTTGGGAGAGTGAAGAAAGAAGTGAAAGCCTATTGCATCATGGGAGGTCCCCCAGGAAGGTTTAGGGTCACTTGCTCCAACTTTAATTGTAAGCTTTTGTCAAAAAGAAAAGTTTTAATCCTGTTCTTAAAGATAAGAGATCGGGTCTGTCTCCTGAATCCAAACTGACAGCTGGTTCCATATGAGCTATATTATGTGTATAACTATACACAGCGACTGATGGGGTCCAGATGTGTTCCCATGTTAACTTCAGTCACACAAGAATCATAGACATGAGCCCAAAGTGCATTTTTCCATCTTTGTTTGCATCCATTGCACCTTGTGTAGGGCTGTCTTGCTGGAGCTTTATGATTTAGTGATGCATTTTAAATAAACTTTGCCTATTAAAACAGCAAATCATCTTGGTTTACTATAAATAAAGGTTCACACTCAAATACTGTTTCAGTTGAGATGGTGTACTGCTGAAGCTTGTCGTGAGTCACAGGAGAATATGTAACATTAAATCCTTTGTAACAGGAACTAAAATGGATTTTGCACATTTAGCCCCACATCACAAATGAGAGTGAAAAAGGTGGTGTGCTAGGGTTTCTGAGAATAATTGATCTGTGAGGAAGAAAGTCAAGGGTGACATATATGTAGGAACAGGGAAAAGAAAAAGTAAACAGATTGCTACCAGGGTGTCAGAAGCATCCTGTAGGATAGTCTGTGCCTGTGATTACTCACAATGTGTGTTTAATTAATTAACTCATGAGCGTGCTGTTCTTCAGTATCACAGTACCTCTACTGCTGCACACAGCTGATGTGATCTTAGAGAAATATAAACAGAGGGCAGGTAGTATGTGAAAAAGGAGGTAGTAACTCCTTTTTTAAGTATATGTATTCAAGTAAACTTTTCAGAGAATTGTGTCTCTTTGACTAGTTTTGTTGTTTTTTTCTTATTTGAGCTCATGTATGAAGAAAAAGATGCACTTTTAGGCTGCATGTCCACTGAGAGCATTTTTTCTGCTGGGAGCGTCTACTATCTGTTTTTATTTAGCGAATGCAAAGTCCTTAAGCCAAGCAGTTGCCTCCTGGTTTGCTGTATGGAGGGTGTGTAATCCTCCTTCCAGTCTTTGCAGCGGGCAAGCCTCTATGATGTGTTCCATAGTTTGCTCCTCTCCACATGCACACAGTGGGCTAGGGCTACTGCCCCATCTGTGAAGGCTGGCCAAGCAGGGGCCATGTCCAGTCCTGAAGCGATTGAGTGTAGACCACTGTCTCCTTGGGAGGTTGGTGCCCGGGACCTGTTGGTTGGGGTTTATCACCAGCTGTTTGTTTGGGACCTCCTTGGTCTCCCATTCCTTTTGCCAAGCTGTCTGGATGGTAAAGTCAGCTGGGGGAGGGTTTTTCCAAATCGGCCATCTGGATGAAAGTTGGGCAGTGGGTGGGGTGTAGATATCTGCATGGATTGGTAAGTGAGGAAAATCTTTAACTTTTTGGAGCATCCTTTGAGTTAATGCTGCTCGCCGGATGTGTGGAGGGGCTATGTTTGACAGTACAGAGAGCCAGGGGAGTGGTGTTGAGCGGATTGTTCCAGTTATAGTTCTCATGGTTGAGTTGAGCTGGGTGTCTACATGGTGTGTGTAAGATGACCTGGACCAGACAGGGGCACAATATTCTGCTACAGAGTATGAAAGGGCCAGTGCTGAGGTGCGCAGTGTGGAGACTGCCGCCCCCCATTTTGCACCAGCGAGCTTGCAGAGCAGGTTGTTTCGTACTTTCACCTTAGCAGCCGTCCCCTTTAGATGTTCCTTGAAGGATAAGGTCCTATCAAGGGTCACTCCAAGATAAGGTGGATTTGGGGCATGCTTAAGCTTGAGTCCGCTCAGGTGGATGTTTAGTTCTCTGGCAGCTTTTGCATTGTGGAGATGAAATACACTGGAGACGGTTTTTGCTGGGCTTGGTTTTAGGCGCCAGATTTTGCAGAACTGGTCCAGTTTAGCAAGATCTTCCGTGAGCACCCGTTCCAGTGGTTCAAAGTCTGGTGCTTGGAATGCCAAACAGATGTCGTCTGCATAGATGAATTTGCGGGATTTTGTAGTAGGCAGGTCGTTTATGTAGAGGTTGAACAGAGTTGGAGCTAGAACTGAGCCAAAGCACCCCAAGACAAAGACACCAGAAAAGCAGTTACAACTGAGCTAAAAAAAACACCAAAAAATGCCTGTAGAGGAAACAAACCCTGAACCCTTCGAGGCTGCTGAACTGGAGAAAGTCCTACAGGGCCTGAAATGTGGAAAGGCAGCAGGGTATGATAACATCTTCCCAGAATTCATGAAAAATCTTGGCCCCCGAGCCCTAACCTGGTTGACACAATTCTACACAAGGATCACACAAACGAACTTGATCCCAAAGAAATGGCGGACAGCAAAGGTCATTGCCATCCCAAAACCTGGCAAAGACCACAAACTACCAGCAAGCTACCGCCCAATCTCACTACTCGGCGTTCCTTACAAAATCATGGAGCGCCTAATACTGCAACGCATTTCCCCAGAAATAGAGGATATTCTAAGTGTGGATCAAGCAGGTTTCCGCAAGGACCGCAGTACAGGAGAACAAGTACTGGCCCTAACCACCTTCATTGAAAATGGCTTCGAGAGCAGACTGAAGACAGGGGCTGTGTTTCTCGATCTTACAGCCGCCTATGATACGGTCTGGCACAAAGGCCTCCTCCTGAAACTTATAAAGGCGATCCCTGCTTGGGCAACAGCAATTATAAAAACCCTGCTGACCAACCGAAGGTTCAGAGTCCACCTCAGTCAGAACACAAGTGCATGGAGAATGCAGAAAAACGGACTCCCACAAGGCTCAGTTCTAGCTCCAACTCTGTTCAACCTCTACTATCTGTTCATGTTTTATGTAGCTGAGCATTTAATGCAATTAAATGCCCTTGTAATGTCCTTGGAGCAAAAAAGAAACTCACCGGTAAGTGTTTTTTGTTGCTGCCACCCAGAGCACTGAAATCACTCATCACTCATATGCAGAACACCCCTAATACCAGCCCATCAGAATTAGACTAGAAGGATACCATGATCAGTATTTAAAACTAAAAGCTAGGAGGGATGTGTGTTTTCTTACCAGTTTGTTGCAGTATAGTGTAGTGTAGTAAGTAGAGCGTCTAAAGCTTTGTTTATGCCCTACCTCGACTCTGCACGTATGTGATGCATGTTCCCTTTGGACAAGGCCGGTGCACGCACGGCTGTATATATGCTTCGTTTTTTGAAAATCTTGATAGTGTGTGTGTGGTCTCGGCTATTGTACAGCGTGCAGACATGGAAGCTATCATGTGTGGAACTCCAGAAGCTCAATGCTGTTTGGAATGGCTTGTTAAGAAAAATGATAGCAGGGGGCTATGTAAGGAAGAACACATTAGTAAGAAGGAGACAGACCCAGCATCCATAGTCGATGGGAACTTGGATTGGCCTTTCAAGATCGTGGATGCTAAGCTCTACCAAATAACCCAATCACAACCCACTGAAGTCTTTTGTCACATCAAATATCTGAACTACATAGCGCATGTGTGCAGAATGCCAAATGACACAATCCAAAAAGTTATGTTTGACAGGAGGAGAAGTTGGAGGAGGGTTGAAGAACTGCTTGGTGCCGATAAACAGCAGACCCTGAAGACAGTGATGAGGAAAGAAGACTTCATGCAGATGTTGGAGATTCGATTTCCATGCTCCAAGCAGCCGCGCCCCAAGGCCGATCATGTGCCCCATGAGAAAACATGATGATGCTGAACTACTAGACCAAGCGTTTGATGCATGTGCATAACCGTTATTTGCAGTTTCACCCCAGCCCTATTGGTAGCACAAATGCTCTGATGCACCAGTTTGTTCACCGGCTATACTGTATAAAAGAGAAGAAAAATAAGAGCCGCACACATTTCGGCAACAACAATAGCGACGCCACAAAGAAACTCCTGTGTTTACTACTTTTACCACTAATCGTCTTTTCTTTTCCTTTCTTTGGTCTCATCACATTTCTTCTTAATTCGTCTTCCTCTTTGCCTTTGTATGCTGTGCCGGTAGCACCATCACTTGAATGGCAGGGTGGCTCTTGCACATGTGTAGTTGACAAACACAGGCAATGTGGTCAGAAAATTTGGGCTGCACATGCTCAGCTGTGGAGGGGCCCCGCAGAGCATAGTGGACTCGCAACGATGGCTTAATTGTCATCACACAAGCCTCGAGCAGATGGGCAGTGCAGAGGTGGGGCATAAGCCCAGCTTCAGTGTGAAAAGCAATACAGAGCTGTGAGTGACAGGTGAAGCTGTTGCTAGGATACAGAGCAGAGACTTTTTTAAAGACGCACTCCTGTGGCTTGAAAACCACCTCAAAGATTAAGGTTAAAGGTCACATTAATGGTGGAAAAAGTTTTGAAATGATTTACCTTGGTCTCATTTTTTACATTACAAAAACCTGGCATTTGAACAGGGGTGTTTAGACTTTTTATATCCGCTGCACGTAGCTAGAAACAGTCTGTCTAAACTCGCCTGTTGGAGGGGGGCGTCACCAAACTGGAAATTCACAGAAGAAAAACACAGACTTGGGACTCTGGTGAGATTTTGCTGTTGATATGT
Source organism: Pholidichthys leucotaenia (assembly GCA_020510985.1). Taxonomy (NCBI): domain Eukaryota; kingdom Metazoa; phylum Chordata; class Actinopteri; order Cichliformes; family Pholidichthyidae; genus Pholidichthys; species Pholidichthys leucotaenia. The sequence goes on along the minus strand of CM035849.1, from coordinate 66,677,689 downwards.
CTTGTAAGTCAGAAAAAACATGTTACAGACATGTTAACAACAGAAAAAACTTGATTTTCGGAGTTTCACTTTGAGTGCTGGAAAAAAAAAGACCAGAGTGTTCCCAGTGAGGGCAAAAAAAAGCTTTCTGTGGACACGCAGCATTACTCAGCTATATCTGGCAATATTCTTTCAGTTACTTTTTATTATATTGATTTGAATTTAATGATTTATCACTGGTTCTTTTTATGATTTAGATTATGTTTACAGAGGGCACATGTCACTCCTTTATATTATCCATCCATCTATCCATTTTCATAACTACTTCATCCGTTCAGGTCACGAGTACTTTATATTAATAGTCACAAATTTATTTGAGAAAATGTATTTGCAAATGTGTGAAAAATCACATTTTTTTAGTTGTAATATTAGAAAAAAAACACAAATTAATAGTGAAGATGCAAGGTGTAGAGGTAGTGAAGGTAGATGAGTTTAAATACCTGGGGTCAACCTTCCAAAGCAATGGAAAATGGACAAGAGAGGTGACGAAGAGAGTGCAGGCAGGGTGGAGTGGGTGGAGACGAGTGTCAGGGGTGATTTGTGACAGAAGGATAGCCGCTAGAATGAAAGGGAAGATTTACAAGATGGTAGTGAGACCTGTTATGATGTATGGTTTGGAGAAGGTGGTGCTGACAAAAAGACAGGTGGTGTAGCCAGAAGTGGCAGAATTTAGGATGCTATGATTCTCACTGGGAGTGACTAGGAGGGACAGGATTAGACATGAGTATATCAGAGGGACAGCTCAGCTTGATCAGTTTGGAAACAAAATAAGAGAGACAAGGCTGAGATGGTTTTGACATTTGCAGAGGAGGGACAGTGGATGTGTTGGACAAAGGATGTTGAGGATGGAGCCGCCAGGCAGGAGGAAAAGAGGAAGACCACAGAGAAGATTCATGGATGCAGTGAAGGAGGACATGGAGAGGGTTGGTGTTACAGAGGAAGATGAAGGGATGGGGTGAGATGGAGGCAGATGATCCACTGTGGCGACCCCTAAAGGCAGCAGCTGAAAGGAAAAAATTAATTTACGAGAACAGAAGTCCTGAATTTTTATAAGAAAATTGTAAAGTCCTGACGGAGGAAATGTCACAAAATCAAAAGTCACTAATTTATGACTGAAGAGTTGCAAATTTGTGTGAAACAATGCAGATTTATTTTTCACAAATGAAGTTACACATTTATAAGAAAAAAGGAACCACTGAAAAAAACGATTAAGAAAAAAACTGGAATTTTGAGAAAAAAAATCACATTTAAGAAAAAAGCATTAAATGTTGCAGAAAAAGTCACATTTATGACAATTATGATACAAATGTATAAGTGAGGAGTCACAGATTTTAGTGGAAAAAGCCATAAATATATCACAAATAAGCTTAAAATGTATGAGATAACGATAGTAAATTAAGGAAAAATGAGAAATTTATGAAGGAAAAAAAACCTCAGAAATTAGAGAGAAAATTGCAAATAAGATAAGATAAGCCTTTATTAGTCCCACAACGGGGAAATTTATGAGAAAATCCAAATTTTCTTTAAAAAAAAGTCACAAATTGGTAAAATCATAGCTCGCTACTTCAGTAAGGAGTGACCTGAGTCACTGATAAGTGGTAAGACCACTTTTACACTAACACCCCCCCCCCCTCCCCCGGTCTGGCTGTAACTGCTGTCTTCATGTAATATCCTAATTTAATTCCACGATAATTCAGCATGTTTAATAACACCGTTTATGGTGACAATAGCTTGAATGCTGTGTGGTGGGAACAGGAGAACTGTGGGGCCACCAACACGGCAGATACAATACAGATAATTTAAGACTAATGGGCTTTAACACAACTCCAGCGACGGTTAGGAAACGCCGGCTCCTTCTCTAAAGATTTGTTTGTTTCTTTCAGGATGCCTCGATTGCACATCGCTTCCACATGATGAGAGAGAAGCACCCTGAGAAGTTTAACAGCAGGTATGCGTCTGGTTTCCATTTTTTCCACCATGGGATCCACTTCCTTTCTAATGTGCTTTCAGCTGAGATAGCATGAGTTTACCTGAGGCTGAAGAGTCGTGTGAGCACAGTGCAGAGTGACGGTTATCAGGGCCACGGAGCTTTTCGGGAGCCCTGTGCATGAGTGTTTCGGGGCGCCACTTTGGTCACTGACAGTTTGAGCAGAAAAAAAATTAAACCATCGCATGGAAAAAAGTGTTTCCAGCATCCATATTAATTTGGCAAATGTAAAAGAAGTCAAAAATTAATGAGAAAAAATATGTAAATTAACAAGAAGAATGTTGAAAAATTACAATAAAAAGGTGGTGAATTTACAAGAAGAGGAGGCACAGATTTACTAGAAAAGGTGTCAGAGTTACAGGAAAAAAAACTTACAAACTATTGCAAATCCTCTACTAAATACAAATAAATTTACCGATAATTTATGGGGAAAAATTGCAAATTCATGAGAATTTTTTTGCATGCCAGTTATATATGTCACTAGGTGTTTTTCAAGTAAAATCATGCTGGGCCAGTCCGTACTTGATACTTGGTGCACGTGCCCGTGGCCTATTTTTGGACTGAACTCAAGCGCTAGTGGTTGTGTAAATAATGACCTGAAAAGTAGCATGGTGGAGGGTTAAAACTGCAAAATAGGCACCGACCTATTCTAAGTCCTCATATTATCAAGTTCCCTAATGTTACCAAAGTGTTTTTAATGTGTAAACCTATCCATCATGTTAAACCTAACTAAAAATGTGTATTTAATGTGTAAGGGAAGTGAATCAGAAAACGGTGGTGGTGTGAACACGGGTTTCCAGCAGCGGGGCGTTGCTTTTCGTGCCGTTCGCCGTGCCTCACCCACCTTTCTGTGAGTGATGTCTCCATCTTAGAAACTTGGACACGTAGTAAAAAAAAATCTTTGGAGGAGCCATATTTGTTGAAATATTCTGATATGCTGCATTTTATAAACAGCTAGCATAAAATCCTGCTGTCTTGGGTTAAAACAAAAAAAAAAAAAAGAAACCCTACATCTTTCCACAGTCTGAACAATTAATCTTTTTACAACGTTAAGTGACAAAATGCCGCCATATTTTCAGGCTGAGCACACCTGCAGAGCCTCTTCACCACAACACCATGATGAGCACGCGTGCATCACATTTAGCATTTGTGATTACCTCGAGGAGATGCGTTCACCTTTGGAGACGAAGAAAACGCGGCATCTTGGTTTCCATCAATATTTAACGTCTCCGATACGTCTCCACTAACGCCGGGGAGTAATTGCGGGCCTAATTGAATTTGCTTGGCTAGTTTGACAACGCGGATCAGTCAGACTGATGACACACGGCCTCCTAATAAGCCCATTTGTACTCATTATCATATTTTACCCCGGTCTTAGTACAACATTTAGCCAGCTATCCCTTCTGCCGGCTCGAACACGCAGATAAGCTGGAGAAATGGTCCTGCAGACGGAAGCGAAGGGGGTTTTTGAGATAAACACAAGGCTGCTATTTATACGGATGGTCACGACAGCTGTGGCACCGTCCTGGAGGAGAGCCAAGGAGGGGAGACTGAATCAGCTCCGAATTTCCTTCTCAAACAAAGAGGGTGTTATGGAGTCATCACCCACTCCAACATGGCGGCGCATCCTCTACACGTGTTGACAAATAATTCTCATCTGAGACGCACCCTCCCCCCCCTTCCCCCCATTTTTAAGCCTCGGTGAAAAATGATTGAGATATTTTAAGAAAATTATTCTGTCTTTTATTTGAATTCTATTAATAATTCACACCAGGGAATGAGTTTAGGATCTCTCTATTACACACTATCCTTGCCAGTTCAATAATGCATGATTATAGTTTTTCAAGGTAGTGTGGATTTTGTTAGATTTGTCCAAGGGGCTCGTGTCCGTTGGACGTATATTGCGACTTATCACCGAGTCATTTTCCCACCGCTGGAAGCTCTTTTCTCAGGAACTTCTCTGACAACTGAAGCCAAGTGCTGCTTGTCTTCGGGGCGAGATTTTATTTCACCGTTATCACGTCTGCAATAAGTATTTTGGTCAGGAATGAATTAAAGAAGAGGGTGCAACTGTGATGCTTTAGATGAGTTTTTAACTGGGTTTTGATATAAGGAAACTTTCAGGGGGGGAAAAAAAAAGCTTTCACTGGGATTTTATGGCAGATTAAGAAAGATGTTCAAAATTAACACTTTTTTGGAGCTAAAAGTGTTTTTGCTACAAAGAAGAGGTGCATAATGTGCGTAAAGCCCCTGTCACATATTCATGGGAGCATCAGTAGCTGTGTGGGATACAGGAGGACGGAGGGGAGCATCAGGGCTGTTGCTAGAATTTTTAGGAGTCCTAATCAAGATTGTGTTTGGGGACGCCTGTTTTTGTAATGGAGAAGAGTTCAGATTGTTTAAACTGAAAACAAAGTGTGTGATTAAAAAAAAAAAACAACAACTGACAATGCAGAATTGACAGTCTCACCTGCTGTGTCATCACTGGGCCTTTTCCCCTTTTTAAAGAAACTCTCCAAAGACAAGTTTTTTTTTTACTCATTTCAGTGCGCTAGCTTGTGGGGTTAATATTAAAGCATCACCGCTAATTACCGGAACAGCTGTCTGTCAAGATGTGCAGACAAATACAAAACGAAGGAAGTCAAGCCGTGAAAGAGAGAGGCTGTCGGGCAGTTTTGTTTAAAATGAAGCAGCCATCAGTCAAAAAACATGTTTTGGGAGTTTTTTTTTCTGTGGCCCAGTACCAAGTGGTGGTGGTTGGGACCACTGATGTGAACTGTAGACGTGTGCAATCACTTCTTCTTCTTCTTCTCCTGGCTGCTCCCGTTAGGGGTCATGTCAGTGGATCATCTGCCTTCATCTCACCTTATCAGGGCTTGACATTAGCACCCGCCAACTCACCTGTGGCGGGTAGATTCCACTAGTGGCCGGTAAGACAGCTACACCCACTAGCCACTTTGGTGGGTTGTGGTTTTCTCAAACGGCAATTTTAATGATAAACCTATTGCAAAGCGAGACTACAAAACTACAACTCCAATTTTGTTAACAATAAAAACACTTTCATCCACTCAGAAAAAAATCTGACCATCACTGTCACCTGTTCTGACAGCAGAGCTGAAATAAATGACAGAAGCCGGGGGGACGTTTATCTACCTGCTTTCAGCAGGATCTGAGTGTGCAGTAGGTGGAGGAGGAGGAGGTCAAATGATCATAATCTGTATTTGGAGGCATAAAGTGGCCCTCTGAAACAGCTGTATGCATCCAAGCTGAAATAATGATAATTATTATTATTAGCAAACCCGTGTGATTCCGCTTTGTGCCGTGCACTCACTTAATCCTACCTGTGTGTCCAGAGTCTGGAGCTGAGAGAAAAATCCGGTGAATAATTTCACACTCTTTGCTTTTCTTCTTCTTCTTCTCTGCCCAAGGTAGTGGTCTGGTAAAACAAAATCTTTTAACTGATTGCAGCAGTGGCATAAACGGTGTCATCCTGCAGCAGGAGAAACATGTATGTGGTGGTGTGGAGTACGGCTCATGTTTGGCTCTATCATTAATTGGTGTGTACGCTTACTGACAACAATTTTTAAAACTATAATTTTATAGTTATCATTATCGTGTTTGGTGTGGATAGGCCTTTACCCTCTAAATATGTATTTTTAAAGGGGCTGGTCCAGGGGTGTCAAACATATGGCCCACGGGCCAAAACCTGACCACCAGGGCGTCCAAATTTTTCTCTGTGAATTTACAGCTTTCTTTCTAGTAAATTTCTGACATTTTCTACTGATTAGATTTGCTCATGTAAATCTGAATCATTTTTATCCCCACCGATCTTCACCCAAAGGGGTCAAAGACTGAAGGGAGATTATGGTATGGGTTAGTCCGTCAGTCCATCCCACTTTTGTGAAATCAACTCCTCCAACAGTTTTGGTCCAGTTGTTTTGAAACTTGGTACCATGGTTTGAGATATATAGGTTCACCTTGGGATACTGACTTCTGACTATAGGTTTGGGGCCAAAAGGTCAAAGGTCAAGTTTCACATTTCTTTTGCCTTATTACTGTACAACAAGTAAAGCTAGGGCCACCAAACCTGTTACACAGGCTCACTGTGGGATCCTGACCTCTGACTATGGGTTTGGGGTCAAAAGGTCAAGGTTAACATTCCTTATGCCTTATTACTGTACAACAAGTAAAGTTAGGGTCACCAAACTTGGTACACAGGTTCACCTTGGGATCTGACCTCAAACTATGAGTTTGGGGTCAAAAGGTCAAAGGTCAAGGCTAACATCCCTTATGCATTACTACTGTACAATGAGTAAAGTTCGAGTCACCAAACTTGGTACACAGGTTCACCCTGTGACCCTGAAGTGTGACTGGTTTTGGGATCACAAAGTCAAAGGTCAACATCAAAATGGCTTATAAACTGTATCTCAACAACAAAGAAAGCTAGGGTCACCAAACTTGCTACATAGGTTCACCTTGGGATCCTGACTTCTGACTTATGCTTTGGGGTCAAAAGGCCAAAGGTCAAGGTTAGCATTTCTTATGCCTTATCACCTGGGCACCAGCCACCCAAGCCGTGACGGATACATGAGTTGTCTGTGTTCCATCCACGTGCAAACACCTGAGGAGGACTGCATCCCCACGCCACCACCCTGGTACGACCTGCTGTACCGTAGCCTTCATTAATACTCCACCCTACTGCTGTTTGACAGCTGTCGACATTCAGTCAGCTGGGCGTGGCACCGTGCTGCCGTCATGGATTAAGATGGCTCTGCTGAACGCTTGCTCCATCTTAAAGAAATTGTTTTTCCCTGAACAATTTGATTGGGAAAGAAAACCTGGATTTTCTATTTCTGACTGAAACGTGACAATGACAGAATGAATTCGCTCACCTTTAGGAGATCTGCCCGACAGACTGTGCCTTTATTACAGCCCGTCGCCTGAGTGGATGTGGAGGTGGCCTGGCTGTCATTTTCCGCAACCGCTTCAAAAGTCGGTCTGTGAACTCTGAATATTTCTCTTCATTTGTCCTTCAGATATCGAAGATAAGTGCTTCAACTCCTTTTTATTGTATTTTAATCTACCGCCCGCCCTGCCCAGCTGGTGTGTTTTTATCAGAATTCTTAGACTTCTTATCTTCCATTATTAAACTAGAAAGAGTTTTAATTTTAGGTGATTTTAATATTCATATAAATGATACGTCTTCTAATGCTGCTGCAGACGTTTTAACTATTACAGAGGCTCCCAATTTCAGGCAGCACGTTTCTGGATCTATATATAATAAGAGGCGCTCCTTGAACCTTGTCTTTTCACTGGGACTGAATTTGGACAATGTTGAAGTGGAGGATGTTCTTGTCAGTGATCATTGCTGTGTTTTCTTTGAGCTGTCAGTTAATGTAGAACAGCAGGAATGTAAAGCATTAAGACAGACGTATTATTAACCAGCAGGCCATGGATAGATTCATTTCAGCTTTTGATGCTCACCTTGTTGCAGGATGTAAGGATGTAAATTCTATGGTGGACTGCTTTAACCAACAGTGCCGATTGGTACTTGATAAAGTGGCTCCTATTAAATATACAGTCATGTGAAACAATTAAAAATGAATTAAAGGATTTTTCCAAATTTTCTGTAAAATGTAATTCTAAACAAATAATGAGGAATAAATTAGGACAGCCCCCATCTTTTTTAAGACACCCCACATTCATTCCCACTTAAAATGGCTAAAATAAATGTTAAAAAATGCAAATTAAAACAAAAACAAGGTTAGACATAGATATGTGAACATTTCTTGATAAAGAACTGAATATTTGAGGGGGGGTCCTAATTTTTTCACATGACTGTAGCTATACCTCTTCTAAGAAACCACGCCCATGGTTAAATGAAGAGATCTGTACCCTTAGGAGAAGATGCCATAAGGTGGAGTGTTTGTGGAAGGCCAGCAAGCTTGAGGTGCATAGACTCCACCTCAAAGACCTCATAACCTCACTAAATGATATGATGAAGATTCAAGATTCAAGATTTTATTATCAATACTACTATACGTGCAGGATATACAGGAGAATTGAAATGGCGTTTCTCTCTTTCTTGATTGGTGTGCATTTTATAAAAAGAAAAGGAATAAGGCTGGATAAAAAAAAAAGAAAACAAGAACAAACAGTGACAGCAGCTGTCTATGTACAGTCTATATACAGTGATGCAACCAATGGCAGCCAGAAGGACTCTGCCCTCTATAGAGGTAAACGATTAGTTTAGGTAAATGATTAGTGATAATAAACCCAGCAATCCTATATTCAGACAGCTAGAGATGACTACCCGTAGTTGCATTTCAGTGCGGTAGTGTAGGTGCAGGTAGTGACAGATATGATTGCACATGATCAGTATTGCAGTCACATACAGACAGCAGCAGATATGGTATTTGTGTAAATGGTTGCGGTTAAATTGCAGAGACATATAGCAGTAAAAGTACAACAGAACAACAGTGTTATTGTTGGTGTGCCAGTCTTTCTGTGCCAACATCTGAGGTAGTTATTGTGCAGGTGTTACCGTCTCGGGGCGTGGGGGGGGGGCGGTGTTGGTGAACAGAGTTCAGGGTCCTAATGGTCTGATGAATGAAGCTGTTCAGCAGTCTTGTGGAGCGGGCCCGGAGGCTACGGTACCTTTTCCCTGAGGGCAGGGGCTGAAGGGGGGAATGTAGGGGATGGGAGGTGTCGCCTGTGATGTTGATGGCTCTGTGGGTGAGGCAGGTGGGGTAGATGTCCGAGAGGGGGGGCACCAATGATCTTGCTGGCTGCGTCCACTTTGCGTTGTAGTGTCTTCCGGCAGGCGGCGGTGCAGCTTCCATACCACACCGTGATGCAGTTGGTGAGGACGCTCTTAATGGTGCCCCAGTAGAAAGACTGCATGATGTGAGGTGGGTCTCATACTCTCATCAGTCTGCAGAGGAAATGGAGGTGAGTTTGGACCTTCTTGGCCAGTGATGTGGTGTTGTTGGTCCAGGTGAGGTCCTCAGAGATGTGCACCCCCAGGAACTTAGTGCTGCTCACTCTCTCCACAGCTGCACCGTCAATGATCAGAGGGGGGTGTTGTGTGTGACCCCTCCTGAAGTACACCACAATCTCCGTGGTTTTTCCCACGTTCAGGAAGAGGTTATTGTCTTTACACCACTAGACCAGTGAACGGTGGCGCAGTGGTTTAGCACTGTAGCAGCACAGTTTTACCCTCGGCCGGGGGATCGCGGGGATCATGAGATCGTGGGTTCGATCCCAGCCCCCGACCAACAGTGAGCTGTGTGGAGTTTGCATGTTCTCCCCGTGTTGCGCGGGTTTACTCCGGGATTTCTCCGGTTTCCTCCCGCACACCAAAAACATGTAGGTTTAGGGCGCTCGCGCACGCAGCGACCAGCAGCCGGTGGCTTGTCACCAGACTGCAAACCAAGTCTACCTACGGGTACAAATAAGTAACAAAAAAAAAAAAAAAAAAAAAAGGGTGGAAGAACAACCTACTTTGCTCAGCTTATATCCTTTAACAAGGAAATCCCCAAGTTTTTGTTTGACACTATTAACTCCAGTCACACTACTGGATGTAAATGATCTTCTGGCCTCTATGGAGCCCTCTTCAAGCCCCTTAGATATCCTCCCAACTAGGGCTGTGCGATATGACCAAAATTTCATATCACGATATAAGTAATCTTATTTGACGATAACGATATATATCACGATATACATTTTCTGTAAATTCTATGTTTATCTATGATAACCAATAAAAAGGACTGTCTCTTTTTCTACATTTTAAATTACATACTGAAAAAAAACAATTGTACAAATTCATCTGCCATTAATTTTATGTATTTTTCCCTCTTAATTTTGCAGTGTGTTATAAAATTGTTTTTTTAATGTGCATTTGAGATGACTTCAACTTTATTCATTATCACTACTTGCCTAATTAAAAATTATTAGAAATCAAGTTATATTAAGAGCCAGTTTGTTCCTCCGACACGTCTTAATTTAATTATTATTTATTTAGTGTGCATGCAGCCACTGTCACGCACTTTTGCAGCTTTAGTAATAATTTTTAGACAAAATTAAAAACTTGGCAGTGATTTAAACCAGAACAATGGTCTGATACACTATAATGTTTCCTATTAGCGACAAGTTAGCATCATCATTTAGCATTTGCCATTTTGTGATTAAAGAGAGATGATGTTAATGTTACTTACCTCCACTTAAATTGAGGTTAGAGGACTATCCTGTCTGATGCAGCACGGTGGGGAAAAAGTCTCACATCCCTCGCACAGAAATAGCGGCTCCATAGAAGTAGTGGCAAAACATTAGTTTGCTGTTAGCTGCTGTGGCGCACCTGGCACACTGGGGGAGAGGCAGGGCAGTGACGAATAGAAACGGGTATGTGTCTTTTAGATGCCGATATAAACGATACAGTTTTGTATGAAACGACTGACATTTTTTATCATGTCACTGATATATATCGTCATATCACACAGCTCTACTCCCAACTTCACTGTTTTTAAAAATATTTGACTCTATCGGGCCTTTAGTTGTCGAAATCATAAATTGTCACTTTTATCAGGCACTGTTCCCAGTTCTTTCAAACAAGCAGTGGTTGAATCCAAATTAAAGTAACAAAATCTAGATCCAACAGAACTGAACAATTACAGGCCAATTTCAATGCTCCCCTTCCTATCCAGAATGCTTGAGAAAGTAGTAGCCAATCAATTAACTACATTCATAGAGAAAAAATCAAATCGTAGATACCTTCCAGTCTGATTTCCATAAAATTCACTTCACTGAGACAGTGGTAATTAAAGTTTCCAGTGACATTATGATGGCAGCAGATTCTGGTCAGTACTCGGTCCTGGTGTTACTGGATCTCACCGCTGCTTTTGACACAGTGGACCCCAGTATACTGAAAAGTAGGATGAAGGACACTTTCGGTATTTCTGAATCAGTTATGAACTGGTTCTCATCTTATTTAACTGACAGAGGGTTTTGTATTTTGTCCAATGAGAAGATGTCAGAGATCAATGGATTCTCCTGTGGGCTTCCTCAAGGCTCAGTTCTGGGCCCTATTCTGTTTTTATTGTATTTAACCCCACTTGATCAGATTATCAGCTAGTTTCAGGGTGTCTCCTATCATTTCTACATAGATGACATTCAGCTTTACTACTCCTTCAAAGAAAATGAGCTGAACATTTTATCAAACCTAATCTCTTGCCTGTCTGCTATCAAGAAATGGTTAAACAATAACTTCTTACAACTAAACCTTAACAAGACAGAAACACTGATCATTACTCCAGACAGTAAAATTCCTCTAATAACGCAAAACTTAGGCCACCTACGCTCTTCTATCCAGCCCAGCCTGCGTAACCTGGTTGATGTTTTTGACAATGCCATGTCATATTGCCATGTCATATTGGACTGCCATGGTAGGCAAATAGCCCAAAACTGCTTATTTCATCTGAGGAATATAGCAAAACATAGACCTATGGTTTCAACACCTGAACTAGAAATGATCATTCATGGGGTTATTTTTATCTCGTTTTGATTATTGTAATGCCCTTTTTATGTGTTTTAATAAAACTGCTGTTGCCTGTCTTCAGACTGTGCAAAACACAGCAGCTCGGCTTTTAACCCAGACTAAGCAAAGGGAACACATTTCCCCAGTTTTATCGTCCCTTCACTGGCTGCCAGTTGCTTTTAGATTTCATTTTAATATTTCAGTTTTGACTTTTAGAGCTCTTAATGGCCAAGCCCCTTCATACATCTCAGCCCTCTTGACTCCTTGTGCAATGACATGATCATTAAGATCCTCAGACCAGAAACTATTGGTGGTCCCTCGGATCAAATTTATAACTTGTGGAGATCGGTCCTTCCAGGCTGCTGCTCCACGGCTTTGGAATGCACTTCCCTTGTCTTTGCGCTGCCTCAAGGCTGTTGACTACTTTAAGAAGGAGTTAAAAACTCATTTGTTTAGACAGGCTTTTAGCTCTCATTGAATGGCTTTTATTCCCTCATCGTTCACTCTTTTATATTCCTATTTATATGTGTATTTAATCTTATTTCTCTTGATTTTAATTTCTTGTGTATTTGTAAATTTTAATTTGCTGTGAAGCACTTTTGCGATCTATAGCTGTGAAAAGGGCTATACAAATAAACTTTGATTGCTTGCAACTGTACAATGAGTAAACCTAGGGCCACCAAATGTAGTATATAGGTTTACCCTGTGACCCTGAAGTGTGACTGTGGTTTGGGGATCGTAAGATCAAAGGTCACATCAAAATGCCTTATAAAGTATATCTCAACAACAAAGAAAGTGAGGGACACCAAACCTGGTGCACAGATTCACTCTGAGACCATAACCTCTATCTACAGGTTTGGGGTCAAAAGGTCAAAGGTCAAGGTTGGGACTTCCTATGATCTTTTACTATATGTAGTGGACTTAAAACTGTTATCTGCATCTGCATTGTGTTGTGTAGGGAAATAACCCCAACAGTGGGTTCACAGCTAGCACTTTATTCTATGAAAGACAGAGATTAATCAGTGGGGCACACAAAGCAGCAGCACACTCTCGTCCCATCTGAGCAGGGTCCACGCAGGTTTTTATAAACATGTGCTGCATTACAAAATTATATATTAATAAAATACATTCCAAAAGTCAAACCAAAAACACAGTATAATTGAAATAAATAAATACAAATCAAATAAACACAACTGTACTCAAAGGCATCATTAAATAAAAAGACACTCAAATTAGACAGTTATAAAAATAAAAACTAAAAAAAATATAAAGTGACTCAAAGTATTAACTTAAGTGCAGCTTCAAATAAAACTCACATTATAACATTTTTTACATGAAACATACCTATGAAAGACAGGGATTAATGAGTGGGGCACACACAGCAGCAGCACATTCTTATCCTGTCTAATGCAAAAGGAAAAAAAAAACGGCCTCTGAGCGGACACGACGACAAAACAGCAATAAAAGTGATATTTTTCTGCTCAGAAGTTACTAAATCTTAATGAAAATCCTTCTGCAGTGCTATACAGTTATTAATAAGCACTTATTACAGCAAAGAATACGAAGTTTAAACTTAAAATCTCACTAGAGGGAGAAGAGCCACACACACCCATCTTACCTGAGCAGGGTCCACGCAGTTTTTGCCGGAAAAACCTCTGCATGCGCAATGAGCCCATTTCCTGTGTCCCACCAATTAATGACCCACTAACAACAAGGAAAATCGGAACCTCTAAATTATAAATTTGTTCCACCGACTCAAAATGAACTAGATTATTAATATTGTCACTTTACTATAGTTTTGAAGAAGTTCACTTAAAAATAAACATAATGAACATAATGCCTCAGCTACATATAGAACATGTACATCTCTCTAGGGTCACCATACTTGCTACACAGGTTCACCTCGGGGTCCTGCCCTACAGCTAGGGGTTGTATACTTTGTTGTATATTTGTGGATGATGGACTTATCATAATTTGATTCTGCCACAGTTATTATATTGAAAAGGTGAAAACTGTTCTCTGTCAGTAAGTATTGGGATCGTCAAAGAAAATGGAGGCGGGGGATATTGCACTCGCCTCAGAGTGCTCTTGTTCTCCTTAAGATGAGACTTTTTTTCCTCATCAGTTTTCTGTTCTTTTTTTTTTCCTTTTTTCTGGTGACAACGAGTAGTGTCCATTTAGATTAAATCCATCAGAAAACACTAATGACGTAGTGGAGCCTGAGGAGGTGTCCAAGTTCATAGGGGTAATTTTCAGCCCTCAAGGGCCACAGGGTAGGGATAGATGAAGGGGAATGGGTAAGGGTACAAATGAGAATAGGCAATGTCCCCAAATCTACTTGTACTTTACTCTCACATTGCAAATATTTTTCTCTACTGTTTTGCAGTATTTACTGCTTTTCATAAATAATTGCGTTTCTCTTCCTACTTTTTATGTATGTATAAGGATCATTTACATTTAAAAAGGTTGTAAATTTAGTTCAAGTAAATTTTAGTATGCAACAGTCAGATTTGATCATATTAAATGTAATTTTCCAACCACAAAATTGTGGCTAGTGGAAAGGCTGAGTGACTAATAACCTTGGAAAAGCACTAGCCACAGTGGCTGCTGAGCAAAAAAGTTAATGTGAAGCCCTGCACCCTAGCCCTCGCTTCAGGAGAAGATGCAAGGGATCCTCCCTAGAATCCATCTGCCACTCCTACACCACATACTTCAATGTATCAGATCATCAAACAGATTTTAATATTAGACAAAAATAACCTGAGTCAATACAAAATGCAGTTTTTAAATGATGAGTTCATTCATTAAAGACAAAAAAGCTATCCAAACCTACCTGGCTGTATGTGGAAAAAGTATCCCCCCCAGTCCTGTTACAACATTAATTAACTGAAATGAATCACAATTTTTTTGTAAGGCCGAGTTCAGTTTCACTCGCCACATCCATTCCTGATTACTGTCAGACCTGCTGAATCAAGAAATCACTGAAAAGGAACCTAAATGACAAATTAATAAGAAAAAAGTTGCAAATGTTCACAAAAAAGGAGATGATAGTAAATTTACCCCCCCCCCCCCCAAAAAAAATGTGTTTTTAAAGATGGCACCAGCGCTTGTTCTAAATGTGTTTCACTTATACATAAATGAACATTTAACATTTTAACACCTAAAAAGGTAACCGTTTAAATTACAACTGCAGTTATCTGTATGAACGTCCCACACAAACCACATCTGTACATATCATGACTGCCTTGACCTTCAAAATGTTTAATGAGTTTTAATCACAAAGCAAACAACATAATTAAGCACCAGCACTCGATTATCCACTGATGGGGGCTTTGTTGGTGAACCGCCAGGGTCATGCGCTCGCTCTCCCTCAATTTCTCTCATTCTATCCATCTTTTTTGTATTTGCACCTTGGGGTGATTACCAGGGTGAAGGTGTGAAGATTTGACACTCGGCAGATAGATTCATTTACTGCCACTGCCGGACCTGGAGGTGATAATGAGGTCGAGGATTAAAAGCAGACAATCAGTCGGCCCGTGAAGAAGGGCCGCGCCACCACCTCCACCTCCTCCCCTCCCCACCGCAGCACTCCTCCTCGACCGGCTTGTTAAAATATACTGGTTCCTTTTTTTCTGACACCGATTTTTTTGCTGAGCTCCCTTGTAATTACACACTAATCTCTGACTCTGAGGGAAAGAGACAGACGGTGAGAGGAACCAGGAAAGAAAAGTGGAGGCAGAGGAGTAAAAAACAGTTGTTTCTGTTATAATTAGGCATTTGCCACTTTTTCATTCATACCATTTACTACTGTTCAGATTTGACTGTGCTGTCATTCACAATATTGCTTTAAAAGATTATTCCATCTTAAAATATGTTGGATTAATTTTGTTTCACACCGTAAATCATATCAGAAAAACTATTAAAAAAAGTTTTTGTATCTGAAATGTTATGACTTAAGCCGGCACTTCCTAAGCATTCAACTAACGTTTTTGTTTTTTAGTCTTTAGCAGATTTTAAATCACATAGATGCATTCTGTGTAGCAAGGACTTGATTGACAAAAGCTACAATAATACACCCCCAACAACTGAAAGATGCATAGATCAACCCCTCAATAAAGTACTTTGAAAACATTTTTTCCATTGCCCTGCTCATTTACATTATTTCCATGTAACTTATTCACATAGGCGTGCTCCTGTAGTATTTGCGCATTCCTGCAGAAACGCATGCTCATGCAAAGTAGTGAGTAATCCAGTAGTAAAGTGTTCACTCTTAGTAAGTCAGTTCTAACCATTTTCATCCTCCGCCGGTCGAACCTTAGTACACCTTAGTATTCTGACCCCTGACTATGGGGTTTTTTTTTTGTTTTTTTTGTTACTTATTTGTACCTGTAGGTAGATTTGGTTTGCAGTCTTGTGACAAGCCACCGGCTGCCGGTCGCTGCGTGCGCGAGTGCCCTAAACCTACATGTTTTTGGTATGCGGGAGGAAACCGGAGAAATCCCGGAGTAAACCCACGCAACACGGGGAGAACATGCAAACTCCACACAGCTCACTATTGGTCGGGGGCTGGGATCGAACCTACGATCTCATGATCCGCGCGATCCCCGGCCGAGGGTAAAACTGTGCTGCCACAGTGCTAAACCACTGTACCACCGTGCAGGGTTTGGGGTCAAAAGGTCAAAGATCAAGGCAAACATTGCTTATGCCTTATTACTGTACAACAAGTAAATTTAGGGCCACCAAACCTGGTACACAGGTTCACCCTGTGACTCTGAAATGTGCCTATGGTTTTGACAAGGTCAAATATCAACATCAAAATATCTTATAAAGTATATCAGAATCAGAATCAGAATGAGATTTATTGCCATTGTTCATGTAGTACACAAACTAGGAATTTGTCTCGGTGCAATGCTGCAACATTAAACATGGAGTAGCACTAAAGATAAAAATAAAAAACTATGCATGCAATAAAAGGTAGAATATGAATAAGTAATACTAATCTATGCAATTTTTAAATATATTAACAAGCAGCAGATATTGTGGAGTTCCACATAGTGCAGTCGGTAGTGCAAAAGAAAACAGTGATAATTGTCATGAGTCCGGTTGAGCTGTTGTACGTAGTGCACGAGAGTCTAATAAGTCACTTAACTAACTAACTAACTAACCTGCACTTATATAGCGCTTTTCTAGTCACAAAGACCACTCAAAGCGCTTTCATTAATACTAACCCTCTATTCTAAGGGCCTATAGGAAACAGATATCTAGGGACAATTCAGAACAGCCAATTAACCTAACATGCATGTTTTTGGCATGTGGGAGGAAACCGGAGAAATCCCGGAGTAAACCCACGCAACACGGGGAGAACATGCAAACTCCACACAGATCACTGTTGGTCGGGGGCTGGGATCGAACCCACGATCCCACGATCCCCACAATCCCCCGGCCAAGGGTAAACTGTGCTGCCGCAGTACTAACCACTGCGCCACTTAGTGTTCAGCAGTCTGATGGCAGAGGGGAAGAAGCTGTTCATGTAGCGGGAGGTTTTAGTCTGAATGGACCGAAGACTTCTGCCTGAGGGGAGGGGGGCAAACAGTGCGTGTCCAGGGTGTGAAGGGTCGGCTATGATCCGACTTGCACGCCTCCGGGTCCTGGAGATGTACAGGTCCTGGAGGGATGGGAGCTTGCAGCCGATCACCTTCTCAGCAGCACGCACAACGCGCTGCAGTCTTAGTCTGTCCCTGACGGTGGCTCCTGCGTACCACACGGTGATGGAGGTGGTGAGGATGGACTCGATGATGGCCGTGTAGAACTGCACCAACATCTTGGTGGGTAGCTTGAGCTTCCTCAGCTGCTGCAGGAAGAACATCCTCTGCTGGGCCTTTTTGGGAGCTGATGGTCGGCTCCCACTTGAGGTCCCGGGTGATGGTGGTGCCCAGGAAGCGGAAGGAATCCGCAGTGGTAATGGGAGAGTCTGTGAGGGTAAGGGGGGGCAGAGGGGCTGTGACTTTTCTGAAGTCCACGATCATCTCCACTATCTTCAGAGCGTTCAGCTGCAGGTTGTTGTGGCTGCACCAGGACGCCAGCTGGGCCACCTCTCTCCTGTAGATGGACTCGTCGCCGTTGGAGATGAGCCCGATGAGGGTGGTGTCGTCCACAAACTTGATCAGCTTGACAGACTGGTGGCTGGAGGTGCAGGAGTTGGTGTACAGGGAGAAGAGCAGGGGGGAAAGTACACAGCCCTGGGGTGATCCGGTGCTGATGCTAACAGAGTCTGAGACAGTCTTTCCCAGCCGCACATGCTGCCTCCGGTCCGTCAGGAAGTCGGTGATCCACCTGCAGAGGGAGTCAGGCACGTTGAGCAGGGACAGCTTGTCCTGGAGCAGAGCGGGGCAGATGGTATTGAATGCAGAGCTGAAGTCCACAAACAGGATCCTGACATAGGTTCCCGGGGAGTCCAGGTGCTGCAGGATGGAGTGGAGGGCCAGGTTGACTGCATCGTCCACAGACCTGCTGGCTCTGTAGGCGAACTGCAGTGGGTCCAGGAGGGGAGTGGTGATGGTCTTGAAGTGGGGCAGGACCAGGCGCTCAAAGGACTTCATGACTACAGAGGTGAGCGCTACAGGTCTGTAGTCGTTAAGTCCAGTGATCTGTGGCTTCTTGGGGACAGGGACGATGGTAGAGGTTTTGAGGCAGGCCGGCACATGGCATGACTTCAGGGAGGTGTTAAAAATGTCTGTGAAGACAGGAGTCAGCTCCTCCGCACAGTGTCTCAGGGTGGAGGGAGACACGCCGTCCAGACCGGGGGCCTTGCGCGGGTTCAGTCTGGAGAACTGTCTGTGCACGTCCTGCTCACTGATGGCAAGGGCAGGGGGGGAGGAGGGGGGGGCTGCCTTTGATGAAGTGGGGACCATGGATGCAGTGGCGCTGGGGGGAGGGGGGGGAGTTGGACACAGCTGACGAGGTGTCAAAACGGGCATAGTGTTGGGACAGTCTTTGACAAAGGGCTTTGTCATCCTGTCCCTTAGAAGCCTGAGGCCGATAGTTGGTGATTTGCCTCAGTCCTCTCCACACAGAAGCAGAGTCGTTAGCAGTGAACTGCTGCTGGAGTCTCTCAGAATACACAGATTTAGCTCTCCTCAGCTCTCTGCTAAACCGGTATTTGACCTCCCTGTAGCAGTCCCTGTCTCCACTTTTCAACACTGCTTCCTTCTCCTTCCTGATCTGTCTGAGCTTAGCTGTGAACCAGGGCTTGTCGTTGGAGTAACTCACCCTGGTGCGCGATGGAAGAATGCTTTCCTCACAAAAGTGGATATATGAGGTCAAAGTGTCCGTGTACTCATCCAGATCATGCGTGGCTCCTTTAAACATGTCCCAGTCAGTTATTTCCAAGCACGTGCGCAGCTCCTCCACAGCTTCACTGGTCCATTTCCTCGTAGTGCTCACAACAGGTTTTGTGAGCTTCAGTCTCTGTCTGTATGTGGGAATCAGGTGGACCATCACGTGATCAGATAGTCCGAGCGCAGCGCGGGGAACAGCGCGATACGTGTCCTTAACTGTAGTGTAACAGTGATCCAGCGTGTTCTCTCCTCTGGTGGGGCATTTAATAAACTGTTTGTACCGGGGGAGTTCGTGGCTCAGGTTGCTCTGTTTAAAGTCGCCAACCACAATAACCAGAGAGTCCGGGAAAGTCCGCTCCGCTTGCTGAATGTGATCCGCGAGCGCGTGCTGAGCCTCGCGCACATCCGCGTCGGGCGGGTCGTAAACAGCGGCCAGGATGAATGAAGCAAACTCACGCGGGGAATAAAATGGCTTGCAGTTGATGAATAAATATTCCAGAGCGGGAGAACAGTGTTGGGAGATCACAGTTACATCGGAGCACCAGCTGCTGTTGATGTAGAAGCAGACTCCTCCGCCTGTGGTCTTGCCAGAGAGCCCCATGTCGTGGTCTGCACGAAACAGCTGAAATCCCTCGAGGAGGAGCGCGCTGTCCGGTGTCTTTTCCTTGAGCCAGGTCTCAGTGAAGCAGAGGGCACACGAGGTGGAGAGGTCCTTAAAACGCATCAGCAGTCTTAGCTCATCTACCTTGTTATAAAGAGAGTTGACGTTGGACAGAAAGATCCCAGGCAAAGCCGTGCGCGTGCCTCTCCTGTGAAGCCGCACAAGGGCGCCTGCTCGTCTTCCTCTCTTTCGCCGTCTCACTTTTTGGGCTAAAAAGTGAACCAGATCAGCGGCAGGAGCCAAAAAAACTGGGAGTAGGTCTGTGGGAGTGAAAGTCCTGATATTTAGTAGCTCTTCACGGGTGTAAGAGCAGGCAGACACACAATTGACGAACAAAAACAAACAAAAAAAAGCGCAGCGAAGCACCATGGTGACCACTGTGGGCGCCATCTTGGATCATGATCCAACATGATCATGATCCAACATATTTCAACAACAAAGAAAGCTAGGGTCACCAAACCTGGTACACAAGTTCAGTCCAAGACCATAACGTCTGACTACAGGTTTGGGGTCAAAAGGTCAAAGGTAAAGGTTGGCGGTCCTTGTAGTTGCTTACTATAGAATGTGTAACGCTCTCTAGGGTCACCATACTTGCTACATGGGTTCACCTTGGAATCCTGACCTAAAACTATGGGTTGTATACTTTGTTATCTCTGCCAAGAGGAGGAGGGTAATGTTTTCGGCAGTGTTGGTTGGTTAGTTGGTTTGTTGATTGGTTTGTCTGTCTGTCTGTTAGCAATATTACTCCAAAAGTTATGAACAGATTTTGATTAAATTTTCAGGAAAGGACTGTATTGGCACAGGGAACAGATGATTAGATTTTGGTGGTGATCCAGCTCACGATGTGGATCCAGGAATTTTTTGAAAATTATTTTGTATATTAATGTTGCGCTTTTCATGTACTGCCCCTTTAAGATGTGTCCATGGAGTTATGGCAGAGTTACATGCATGGCCATGTGCACCTCCACAACCCGGAAGCAATGCACGCTTACCACCAAACACTGCAGAAAAAGTAAAACCACTATGTGGTCTCCATCCACATAGTATGTGATGATTGACATTTCATCTGAAGATGCCAAGAAAAAGCAAGCAAAGTGTGCAGTTTAATTTGGAATTTGGAGTGCGTACAGACGTAACTCCAGCTGGCAGACAAGGATGGAAGCCACGTGACCCACACGGTATGTAAACACAGTAAACTTCAGCACTGAACAATGTTTGATTTTTTTGTTTGTGAAATCAGAATAGGCCTGTTCTATTATGCTTGTTTACTACACACCACAGTGATAAGATACCGCACTGTTGTGTAACATTGCTTAATAATTATGAACCTTGTCAGTAAACTAACTGTAAGGGAGAAGAGAGGAGGGGAAAAAAAATGAAAACCTACCTGAAAGATTCAATAAACCATGATGCTGACCTAAGGTGGAATTGCCCAGACCCAATGTATGGTCAATACAATTATGACAGTCTTGTTATTATAATGTAGTCATATAATGTAGTCATATTGTTTTTGCTGCCGTTTCTCTGTTTATTAGCAGGACCACGCAAAAACTCATTGATGGATTTGGATGACATTTTCACCAGAGGTGGCCCTTGGCCCAAAGATGAACTCGTTAGATGTTGGAGGTGAGCCGTTTAGTGCATACACTACCGTTCAAAAGTTTGGGGTCACCCAGACAATTATTTTGTGTTTTCCATGAAAAGTCACACTTATGTACCACCATGAGTTGTAAAATGAATAGAAAATATAGTCAAGACATTGACAAGGTTAGAAATAATGATTTGTATTTGAAATAATAATTTTTTCCGTCAAACTTTGCTTTCGTCAAAGAATCCTCCATTTGCAGCAATTACAGCATTGCAGACCTAACATGATTGCACAAAGGTTTTCTAATCATCCATTAGCCTTCTGACGCAATGAGCAAACACATTGTACCATTAGAACACTGGAGTGATAGTTGCTGGAAATGGGCCTCTATACACCTATCTAGATATTGCACCAAAAACCAGACATTTGCAGCTATAATAGTCATTTACCACATTAGCAATGTATAGAGTGTATTTCTGATTAGTTTAAAGTTATCTTCATTGAAAAAAAGTGCTTTTCTTTCAAAAATAAGGAAATTTCTAAGTGACCCCAAACTTTTGAACGGTAGTGTACCTCTGCCAAGGCCCTATCTTGCAATGTACAGATGGATGGCAATATGGACGGACAAAGGGACGGAGGGGAGGACGAAGGGAGGGAGGGCTGGAGCCTTGGTGTGGGTATGTGCTCTCTGAGTGCCCTCTAGTTGCATATTCGTGGATGATGGGCTTATCATAATTTGGTTCTGCCACAGTAATAGAGAGCCTAAGTCACCCCCCCCTCTACTTCCGCATATGGGACCTTAAATCGAAAAAAATCTCCATTGAAATGAATGGCAAGAGCGAAATTATCTTTAGATCCCAACTGAATTTTTCCATGAGTTACACATATGATGTTTGTCAATTTAAAAGATAATTTTCCACATAAATAACAGTGTAGGCTGTTGTCTAACTGTTAAGGTATAAGGTTATGAAAATACGTAAATTAAAAAAACTACAAACACAGATGGACAGCGCTTACATCATCTTTTCATAGTGCGCCCAGGGTGAAGTAACAGTCCTCTGGATCAGCTGTAGCTCTCACAATACAAAACAATAACTTTGTGTTGTTTTTCTCCTCTTGGGATCCTTTTTCCCTTGATTAGGAAACGGGAGGTGAGGTTTTAGTAATCTCCTGCCATGCTCGTGTTTAGTGATGTGGGATGATGGGAGCTGTTGTCCACTAATCGTTGAAGCAAAAACTAAATATTATTCTGTCATTATACGACAGCCGACAACTTTAATTACGTGGAAAATTGTCTTTTAAATTGACAAACATCATATGTGTAACTCGTGGCAAAATTCAATCAGGTCAAAAGATAATTTTGTTCTTGCCATTCATTTCAATGGAGAATTTTTTCGATTTAAGGTCGCATATGTGGAAGTAGAGAGGGTGTGACTTAGGCTCTCTATGATATTGAAAAGTTGAAAATGGTTCAGTGCTCTCTGTCAGTAAGTATTGGGATCTTCAAACAAAATGGACGCAGAGGATATTGCGGTGCTCTTGTTTGCAGGTGCTATCAACTTTGCACATATTTTAGTGCAAGCAAACCTTTGGTCAGTCAGGGCCTTAATTTAGTCCTTGTTCAAGATCAGAATTCACAAGCGGGTCCCCTGGAATCTTTGGGAAAATGGCAGACTCTTTGGAGAAATGGGTCAAACACCCACCCATGCGCTGTGGGTGATTAATTTCCTCCTACAGGAAAGGCATTGAAGCTGCCATTGAAAACAGTCTTCTCCAAGTATTAGATACATTTCAGAAATTGTTCATTTTTTGCCCTGTTTCATTCCACTTTATTACACATTACTTTATGAAGTTAAAAGTTTTGATTTCTTTATAAGTATGTATTTCTTAAGTTAATGCCAAAGTCTGGGGAAAATTTATGTGAAAATTTATGAGTAGCCTCATTGAAAATATACAGTTGAAACCAGATATTTACGTAGACTACAGTTAGGCCCAAAAATATTTAGACAGTGACACAAGTTTTGTTATTTTAGCTGTTTACGAAAACATATTCAGGATACAATTATGTAATCAATATGGGCTTAAAGTGCAGACTCTCAGCTGTAATTTGAGAGTATTCACATCCAAATTGGAGCAAGGGTTTAGGAATTACAGCTCTTTA
Organism: Pholidichthys leucotaenia; assembly: GCA_020510985.1. Lineage (NCBI taxonomy): Eukaryota > Metazoa > Chordata > Actinopteri > Cichliformes > Pholidichthyidae > Pholidichthys > Pholidichthys leucotaenia. The sequence continues at coordinate 66,654,384 of CM035849.1, read as the reverse complement.
ATACGTAGCCGCCTCCTTTTCAAGGGACCAAAAGTAATTGGACAATTGACTCAGAAGGCTGCAAAAAAAATATAACAAGGCTGCACGGGCTCTTCCCTCGTTAACCTGTCATCAGTTAAGCAGTTAAAAGGTCTGACGTTGATTCCAGGTGTGGCGTTTGCATTTGGAAGCTGCTGCTGTGAACACACAACATGCGGTGAAAGGAGCTCTCAATGGAGGTGAAACAGACCATCCTGAGGCTGAAAAAAAAGAAGAAATCCATCAGAGAGATAGCAGAAATGTTAGGAGTGGCCAAATCAACAGTTTGGTACATTCTGAGAAAAAAAAGAGTGCACTGGTGAGCTTGGGAACTCAAAAAGGCCTGGACGTCCACGGAAGACAACAGTGGTGGATGATCGCAGAATCCTTTCCATGGTGAAGAACAACCCCTTCACAACATCCACTCAAGTGAAGAACACTCTCCAGGAAGTAGGTGTATCAGTATCTAAGTCTACCATAAAGAGAAGACTTCATGAGAGTAAATACAAAGGATTCACCACAAGGTGCAAACCATGAATCAGCCTCAAAAATAGAAAGGCCAGAATTGACTTTGCCAAAAAACACCTGAAGAAGCCAGCCCAGTTCTGGAACAGCATTCGTTGCACAGATAAGACTAAGATCAACCTGTACCAGAATGATGGGAAGAAGAAAGTTTGGAGAAGAATTGGAACAGCTCATGATCCAAAGCACTACATCTTCTGTAAAACATGGTGGAGGCAGTGTGATGGCATGGGCATGCATGGCTTCCAATGGCACTGGGTCACTTGTGTTTATTGATGATGTGACAAAAGACAGAAGCAGCCGGATGAATTCTGAAGTGTATAGGGATATACTTTCTGCTCAGATTCAGCCAAATGCAGCAAAGTTGATTGGATGGCACTTCACCAATGATCCAAAACATACTGCAAAAGCAACCCAGGAGTTTTTTAAAGCAACGAAGTGGAATATTCTGCAATGGCCGAGTCAATCACCAGATCTCAACCCAATCGAGCATGTATTTTACTTGCTCAAAACAAAATTTAAGGCAGAAAGACCGACAAACAAGCAACAACTGAAAACAGCTGCAGTAAAGCATCACAAAGGAGGAAACCCAGAGTCTGGTGATGCCCATGGGTTCCAGTCTTCAGGCAGTCATTGCCTGCAAAGGATTCTCAACAAAATATTGAAAAGTAACATTTTACTTAGGGTTATGTTTATTTGTCCAATTACTTTTGAGCCCCTGAAATGAGGAGCGTTTGTATAAAAATAACTACAATTCCTACATGTTTAATCATATATTTTTGTTCAACCCCTTGAATTAAACCTTAAAGTCTGCACTTCAATTCCGTTGTAGTTGTTTCATTTCAAATCCAATGTGGTGGCATGCAGAGCCCAAATCATGAAGATTGTGTCACTGTCCAAATATTTCTGAGCCTAACTGTATATAAAAAGACACAATCTTTTTTCTCACTGTTTGACATTAAATGAGACTAAACTTTCCTTGTTTTAGATCAGTTAGGATTGCCAAAATTGTTTCTATTTGCTAAATATTTTTAGAAAATTTTTTATTACTTTCTTAAGTCAGAAGTTAACATACATCTCCTTAGTATTTGGTAGCATTGCCTTTAAACTGTAAGACTTGGGTCAAACGTTTTGAGTATCCTTCCACAAGCTTCAAAATGGTTTGCTGGAATTTTGGCCCATTCCTGCTGACAGAACTGGTGTAACTGAGTCAGGTTTGTAGGCCGCCTTGCTCCCACACATCTTTTCAGCTGTGCCCACAAATTTTCTATGGGACTGAGATCAGGGCTTTGTGATGGCCACTCCAAAACATTGACTTTGTTGTCCTTGAGACACTTTGTAACTAATTTGGTGGTATGCTTAGGGTCATTGTCCATTTGGAAGATATATTTGCACCCAAGCTTTAACTTCCTGGCTGATGTCTTGAGATGTTGCTTCAGTATTTCCACATTATGCTCTTTCCTCACGATGCCATCTATTTTGTGAAGTGCACCAGTCCCTCCTGCAGCAAAACACCCCCACAACATGATGCTGCCACCCCTGTACTTAACAGTTGGGACAACATTCTCAGGCTTGCAATCTTCCCCCTTTTTTCCTCCAAATGTAACAATGGTCATTATGGCCAAACAGTTCAATTTTAGTTTCATCAGACCACAGGACATGTCTCCAAAAATTAATGTCGTTGTCCTTGTGTGCATTTGCAAACTGTAATTTGTTTTTTTTTTTTATGTTGCTTTTGAAGTAATGGTTTCTTCCTCACTGAGTGGCCTTTCAGACCATGTCAGTACAGGACTCGTTTCACTGTGGATAATGATACTCTTTTACCAGCTTCAGACATCATTTTCACAAGGTTTTTTCTTTTGTTCTGGTCTGGGGTTGATACGCACATTTTGCACCAGAACACGTTAATCTCTGCAACACAAAACCCATCTCCTTCCTGAGTGCTATGATGGTTGGACATTCCCATGGTGTTTATACCTGTGTGTAATTGTTTGAACAGATGAATGTGGCACCTTCAGGCATCTGGAAATTGTACCCAAGGATGAACCAGACTTGTGGAGGTCCACAATTCGCTTCCTGATATCTTGGCTGATTTCTTTTGATTTCCCATGATGTCACACAAGGAAGCAGTGTGATTGAGGTGTACCTTAAAATACATCCACAGTTGTGCCTCCAATTAACTCAGTTGTTGTCAGTTAACCTATCAGAGGCTTCCAAAGCCATGACATCATCACCTGGGCTTTCCCAAATCGTTTAAAGGCATAGTAATCTTAAAGTGCGTTCACACCAAACGCAAACGGGCGAATTTTTCGCACGGCACGATTACATTATAACTCGCATGTAAACATGCGAACAGACATGAATTCCCCTTCTGAGTGAGATGCAGACTGGCGAAGTTGCCTTTAAAACTTCTGCAGCTGTGTTCAACCTGCTGTGGAAATTCCAAAAATAACATGTTGCTTAGGTTTACATTATCCGAAGGAAGGCTCACCTGATAATGTTGTCCCTGGCTCCAAAATTTCACAAGATGATGGGTGTTTCCGTTGCTAGCGTGCTAGCCTTTTTTAGCACGTCCGTGGCAGGAATCCATGGGTAAATAACTCCGAAATCCCAATTCAGCTGAAGAGCTCCCAGTCCTCCTGTCTCCAGGTGAGTGAGCCTCATTTTCAAACCAGTTTACTCTGCATTGATGATACTTGCACTCTGGTGACCGCAGAATCTCAAAGCTAGCAGCTAGCTAGCTAGCTAGCCTTGGACGCGTGAATGCACAATTTCACGTGTACTCACTTCTTTGCATTGACTTTGTATGAATTTGCGTCGCCCGTTTGGTGTGAACGCACCTTTAGTGTATGTAAACTTCTGACCTTGAAGAAATTCTCTAAAAAAAAATTTAGCAAATATAACAATCATTTAGCAAACAGAAATAATTGTGGTAATCCTAACTGTCCTAAAACAGGAAAAGTTTAGTCTGATTTAATGTCAGACAGTGACAAAAAAAAGATTGTGTCTTTTTATACATTGTATGTAAATATCTGATTTCAACTGTACGTACTGGAAAAAAAATGTTGATGCATTCAGTACTTAGTTCCCCCATTGTAACTATGGCTCCTAGTCAGCTTGTTCTGTTCAGGGTTCATTTTTGTTTTATTCAGATTATGTTATGAAAACAAATCACAGCATTCCACAGCAATCAGACAACATCAAATATGTGAGGGAAAACAGCAGATTTGGGACATTGCAGCTGCGGTGTGAACGCCACTGCGGCTTCACCTGCCACGTTTGTTTATTCTCCGCCATCCATAATGGCACCTTGATGTTCCCCTGATATTTGCTCTGCTTACCCACATCTATTTTTGGTCCTGAGACATCTGACACCATCGGCGTGCTCCTCCAGAGCCTCTCTGCCCCCGTGCACCCACGGGCTCTCACTGTGCTGTGTAACCATCCCGAGTTAACCTTTCCTGGAGGCACAGGGAAGCCCAGGCATGAAGCACTCTTTAGCATAATGAGCATGTTCATCAAAGCTCTTTGGATTTGCAGGATGGGGCCGCCGGATTCACCGACGCACGCACCCGTCAACGCATGCTAATGTGTGTGAACGCATGTTTGAGTGTGAGTGTGTGTGTGTCTCCCACTGAGCTGGGAATGGAGCCACAGGTGATGGTGCTCTCTGTTACACATGCACACATACACAAACACACACATGCATGGTGGACCTCAGTGGAGGCCACCCTCATTTAGGGATGAAATCGTTTATGTGACAAAAGTGTCATTTATAATTAATGACCATTTGTGTGTAATTTAGAGAGATCTCACCTGTGGCCCTGTCCCCCACTCAGTAGGAGCATGCGCGCGCGCGCGCACACACACACACAAATGTATAACAATAGAGACTGAAGTGAGCATGCACAGAAGTATCTGCACACTCACTTGTGAAATGGCGAAATAGAATCATTATAATAATAAAAAATACTTTCCCAATGAGCTGAACTCAATCGTACAGTATTTTAATAATAAAATGGCAGTGCTGTGGTAAAGTGTTTAGCGCTGTTGCTTCACAGCTAGATGGTTCACTGGACAAAGGATGTTGAAGATGGAGCTGCTAGGCAGGAGGAAAAGAGGAAAACCACAAAGAAGATTCATGAATGTAGTAAAGGAGGGCATGGAGAGGGTTGGTGTTACAGAGGAAGATGCAAGGGATACGGTGAGATGGCGACAGATGATCCACTGTGGTGGCCCCTAAAGGGAGCAACCAGAAGAAGAAGAAGGAGCATTATGAGGAAATATAAAAAGGTTAAAAAATAGCTTCTTCTCAATAAAAATTTCATCTCTAATTTATTAATACATCAGGAACTAAAGCTATGTGATCACTGTTGAAAGTAGGAGATGGATGATATTTTTCAGATTTAAACAATTTATGAATGTGCTGATAATTAAAAAATTATGCAAACAATTATGGTCAGATATTCAGAAATCTATTTTTCAGCACAAAACAATTTGTAATATATTTCTAATACTTTTATTTCATGAATGAAGCTGTATATAAAGCTTGACAGTTTTTTTCCCACTGTTGTAGTATGAATTTATTAATGCCACAATATTCAGAGCTATGTATACAAAAAAATTATAAGCAGTGTAATTTTTATTTTAAAGGTCAAATTTCAACTACTTCTATTTTAGTCGAAGACGGGCAAAATGGCTCTTTGGCTGGGAAAGGTTGCCAGACCCCTGATCTAGTCCAAGCTAATGCTAACAGTTTTATGTAGCATCACGGTAAAACTATAACAAAATAAGCCAGAATGATGTGAGATATTGTCACAAAGGGGTACCCGGGCTGGGCAGAAAGTAGGACCCAAATGCAAATGATACATGGCATGACAAGGCAGAAGCATGCAGACTCACACTGGATGATGAGGAAGCTGGGCCCAGGTGAGGAGGGGCATTCCTTAAATTGTGGGCAGTGGTTGCTTAATGGTTAGGGATGTAGACTGATGAGAGAGGGTCGTGTGGTCGATACCTAGACTGGCAGGATTAGATCTGGGTGGAACAGATAACATAGGAGTGTTTGCCCCACCCTCCTTAAAGGTCTGATGACACGATTTTGACTTCATCTAATTTTGCAACACATGATTTCAATATGACAAAATAGGTTGGTCGGTGCAGTTCTAAGTCAAACAGGATTTTTTCACTCGAATATCCGATGTTTTCATGAGCGCCACGCCACAAATTGCATCAGTGGCTGGAAAACCCCCCCGGCTATGTTGTGATGTCAGCAACAGAACAGCACTTGGCTGCCCATTGCACACGCAGGATGGAAGCGGTAGAAAACATCGACGATGGTTCCAGCACATGTGATCTGGAATTGGTTTGTGTTGTCCAATCTTCAGACGATTATAGTTCAGAAGAATGGGATGATAATGGAGAATATGGGGGGCATCAGACCTTATAGGTTTGAGCCGTGCCAAGCAGGCATCATGCCTAGCGAGTCAGACTCAGAGAGTGATGGTGGAGAGGCACACATGTCCGCTGCAGCAGTAGTGGCAAATACACAGCAGGGGAACACCGAGTGGTATGCTTTGGTTACAGATATTGCAACAAATTATTTGTTCATAAATATAATTTATTTAAACCTGTTTTTTCAATAAAATCATAGCAGTGTATTCTCTGTGGCTCAGGCACCGGGTTTATTATGTATTATCTTTTGAGTTCTTGTTGTTTTTATGTTTTGTACATGTGGTTTATGTGCCGTTTTGACCCACTTTCAGGTGGACACTGTCCAAGATTCGCCGGTCCGACCATGCGCCCTCTCTCTTTTACGGTCAGCTGTTCATGTTTTGTGTGCATCATCTGCCATCTTGTCAGCCAGCCAATATTGCCAACACTATCATGACGTGTTAGCCACTCCACACAGTCGTGGTTCTGTTGCGCCCCTTGAAGCGATGTCGGCCCTGGGGCGCAACCGTGGTTAACACGTCTCCTCTCCATGCGTTCGCTGGGCGATGTCAGCCCCGAACACCAACTGTAAGTGTTTCTGTTTATTTTTGTAAGTCTTCACCTTTTTTGGGAACTGTTGTCATACATGTGCTGTGGTGAATCCTGCGTGTAAATCCATTCATCCTTCTCCTCCTCGTGCGCTCCTTGTCATGACCCTCCTTGCGCTGCGTAAGAGCGCACGGAGGGAGGATGAAATAATGAGGATTTACGTGCAGGGTTCACCACAGCACATTTAATACAGAAAGACAGACAATTCCCAAAAAGGTGAAGATGTACAAAAAACACAAACACACTTACTGATGGCGTTCGGAGGCTGGCATCACCCAGCAAACGAATGAGAGGAGACGTGTTAGCCACAGGTGCGCCCCAGAGGCAACATCGCTTCAAGGAAGCATGAGAACCACGGTGAACATGGAGTGACTAACACGTCGTGAGAGTGCTGAAAATACTGGCAGACTAACAGTACAGATGACAATACTATGGACCAGCAGTGCGTGACTGGCAAACGGCCACTAAGTACATGCACTGCTGGTGATGGTGTGATGAGAAGCACCTAGGTAAGGACCGGGAAAGATGATCAGCAGGAGTGGGAATCAGCTGGTGATAATGATACAGGGGACATGGCCGGACCGGCGAGCTGTCAGCATGCGCTCACAGAAAGTAGATCAAAGCGGCCGTCTAACAGCTGCCGGCCAGACAGTGGCTAAGGAGAGGAAAGCACACTGAAATACATAATATACATACATAAACAGTAGTACCTAAACCCACAGAGAGGTCTGGACCGAGCCGGGAGAAACCAAGCCGGCTCGGCTCCTGACACTCCTCCTGCGTAAAAGCGCACGAAGAGCGCACGAGGAGGCTTATGACAGTTGGAGCTGTGGTGTGGTCTTTCACGGCCTGCTGTTTATCTAAGCCTGCAACACAACGCGAAGGCATAGCCGTAAAATTAAAACAAGAAACCAGAGAAACTGTGAGCTACAAAACTGCCGGCATCCCAGTCAACAACACCAGCGTCCGTTCTGTTGCTTTTGTCATGGTGGTGCCACCCTTCATTCAGTGGGCGGCACCACAGTCCAGTCAGCGGCTGCGGTTTTTTGATAACTATGTTATGCAGGCGTGGTTGTAAATATTATATTGATCATCGACAATGACTTTTGGGTTTACACAACATGCTAAAAATGTCAAAATAGTGTCATCAGACCTTTAACTCCATTGTGGTGCCTTTGAGAAAGGCCCTTAACCCCAACTGCTACAGTGGAGCTGCTCAGTGGCCACAGGTCGGTCTGTGGTTGTACTGGGCAGCTTCCAGGTGTGAATGTGTAACTGTGTGAATGTGAACAGGGCATCCTTGAAAAAGAGAGGTTGCCTCTCACTAGAACTACGCTGTATAAATAAAGGTTAAATAAATAAAAAATAAACAAACAGGCAAATGAACATAAATACAAACAGGTGTGAACGATCAAGAAATTAACAGGACAACAATCAGACTATACTAAGAGGGAAATAACTAGACACTGTCAAATTAAGGCAAGGACATGGACCCAGCCCACCTTCTGACCGTACTCCCCACTTAAGGGGCGAAGACCAGACATCCCGGAAACAACAGCAAAAAATGACCTTCCCAGGGTAGGTGGTGGGGGCACAAGGCCAGGTGGGCCAAAACAAATTCTTACCCTCCTCAGAGTAAAAAAAAAAAAACAGTTTGTGGGGGATCAGGTCAGGTGGCCTCCCAGCATCCATAGGCCACTGGACCAGAGACTATGGTGGGTCGGGTGGTCTTCCAGAGTCTCAGGACCACTGGACCAGAGAACAAGATGGGTCAGGGGGCCTACCCAAGTCCCTGCATCCCCAGACCAGAGTACATGGTGGGTCTGGTTGCCTATCAAAGTCCCTAAGCCACCAGATCACAAAACAAGGAGGGTCAGGGCGTCCACCAAAGTCTATAGGGCCCCAGATCAGAGAACAAGGTGAGTCAGGGTGCCCAGCCAAGTCCATGGGCCCCCAGACCGAAGCGCAAGACAGCACAGGGGCATTGAGCTCAGCGAGCAGTGACGGGAGGTTTTAGCTCTGGAGACAGTAATGGGGAAACTTTTCACTCTGGAGACAGTAACAAGGGAGCTTTTAGCTCTGGAAGCAACAACAAGGGAGCTTTTAGCTCAGAAATGGGCGACTGCGGCACACTGACCTCAGAAACAGCTGACAAGGATGTGCTGAACCCAGGAACAGATGACTGACACACTGGCCTCCAGGACAGATGACTGGAACGCACCAACCCCAGGAGTCACAGCTGAAGCATGCCGACCACATGAACTGGAGACAGAGGTGCACCGGCCTCAGGAGTGGACGACAGAGGCACGCCGGCCTCAGGAACTGGTGATTGGGGTACACTGACCTCAGGAACAGACAATTGCTGGGACACGCTGAAGTCAGAAGCAGATGATGCAGGCCGACCAGCGGCAAGATGAGACGATGCAGGCCAACCAGCAACGAGATCAGATGATGCAGGCCAACCAGCAGTGAGATCAGACGATGCAGGCCGACCAGCAACGAACCCAGACAATGCAGGCTGATCAGTGGCAAACCCAGACGATGCAGGCTGATCAGTGGCGAGCCTAGGTGACACAGGCTGGAGAATCTCGAGCCCAGCTTCTTGGGGATACATACCCGACACAGCCACCTTGGATGGGGAGAAAGAGATAAAAGCCGGGTCACTACCAACAATAGCAGTGGAACCCGGCAGAGAGAGCCCAGGAGCAGATGGCAGCTGCAACTGGTTCCCCCCGTCAAAAGCTAGGAAAGATCCCCCCTTGTAAAGATATAGAAGAAACAAAAAGAGGGACACTTGCCTTAGCTCTTGCTCCACCACTGACAAGGACCCCGGTGTTTCTTCTGCTGGAGTGATGGCTTCTAGAGGAGCTGCAGTCTGAACGGCGGCAGCACGTGTGGCGACAGACACTGAAGCTAGGAAGTGATGTGGAACTGGCACTGGAGGTACTGAGCGTCATGGAGCTGGCACTGGAGATACAGAGCAGATGACAGGAGCAGATGAAACCCCAGACATGGAGAGAGGTGCTAGTGGAACTCCAGACGTAGAGACCTGAGCAGCTGATGGATCACCAAACTTGGGAGCTACACCTGCTTGGAACCCACCAGGTGTGGAGCTCAGGAGAAGGGAGAGCAGAGATGCAGGTGAGGGTAGATGAATGGAAGTGGTAGCAGAGGTAACAGCAAAAACAAGTAGACAGAGCTCAGCAGAGATAGGTGGCTGTCGCTGAGCCCCCTCACCGAGAACAAGGCAAAACCTTTCATTAAATGATGTTAAAAAATGAAAAGGTACTTGCCCTTGTTCCCGCTCTGCTGGCACTGGACAGTCAGATGAGTCCTCCCGGGAGATAACGGAACCCGTCTGACAAGGAGCCGCTGCACGATGGTGTGGTGCAGGTTCTGAACAGAGGGAGGAGGGTATTGAGGTCTGCAGTGCCTCCGATGGAGAAGCGAAGCCGGGCAGCTGTGGTGTCTGCTGGGACGAGCTGCGTCTTCTCCTGGCTCGCTGTAGTCCACCCACCCACCCACCCCCCACTTGCCAGAGACGTCTCCACTAGTCTCTGGAGCATCAACTGCAGATAGTGCACCAGGCGCAGGTGTCCAGCGAGCTGGGGATGACAACTTTGGAAAGTCCTGGATCACTCAGGAGGCGCTTTCGAGGATCCTAAGGGGTCTTTCTCGCGAGTCAGAGGAGTGGGCGTCCTCGGTGAGGCGTTTGATGAAGGAGGCAGCCCAACTCTTCATCGAGGCCCATTTCGATAAATTTAGAGTCCACTGGGTCCATGATGGATGGCTTCCGACTGTCACAAACGGGTGCCCGGGCTGAGCAGAAAGTAGGATCCAAATGTGAGACTCAAGTTCCATGTTATTTATTGAGATGGCAATTAAAACCAGCTCAAGCGCTGAAAACAAAGACCAAGGCATGGCAAAAATAACAAGCTGACCAGGCAAGGCAAGAACTAAAGACTAGGATACATGGCATGACAAGGCAGAAGCGTGCAGACTCACGCTGGATGACGAGGAAGCCGTGCCCAGGTGAGGAGGGGCATTCCTTAAATACAAACAGGCTAATGAACATAAATACAGTGTGAATGATCAGGAAATTAACAGGACAACAATCAGACTACACTAAGACAGAAATAACTAAAGACACTGTCAACATAAAAGCCCAAATCAAAACTACAGATAATGACAGGAATAAACTACAAGATGTAACTAGGATAATAATGACAACCAAGGACTAAGGACAAGGCAGGGATCCAAATAATACAGAACATAGAAACCATGAAGCTAGTAATGATAAAGACAATGACCACAAAGAACTGAGGCTGAGGCAGGGATAATAATCACATATGGTCATGTGGTCATGTGAAAAAGTGTTTTCCCCCTTCCTGATTTCTCATTTTTTGTATGTTTGTCACACTTAAATGTTTCAGATCATCAAACAGATTTAAATATTAGACAAAGATCACAAACAAATACAAAATGCAGTTTTTAAATGAAGGTGTTTATTATTAAAGGGAAAAAAAATCCAAACCTACATGGCCCCGTGGGAAAAAAATGATTGTCCCCTAAACCTAATAACTGGTTGGGCCACCCTTAGCAGCAGCAACTGCAATCAAGCGTTTACGATAACTGGCAGTGAGTCTTCTACAGTACTGTGGAGGAATTCTGACCCGCTCATCTTTGCAGAATTGTTGTAAGTCAGCCACATTGGAGGGTTTTCAAGCATGAACTGCCTTTTTAAGGTCATGCCACAGCATCACAATCAGATTCAGGTCAGGTCTTTGACTAGGCCACTCCAAATTCTTCATTTTTTTTTTCTTGAGCCATTCAGAAGTGGACTTGCTGGTGTGTTTTGGATCATTGTCCTGCAATTTATGTTTTTATCATGGGGGGGGTGTCACTTTTTCACACAGGGCCATGTAAGTTTGGATTTTTTTTTACCCTTAATAATAAACACCTTCATTTAAAACTGCATTTTGTGTTTACTTGTGTTATCTAAGATAAGATAAGATAAGATAAGCCTTTATTAGTCCCACAATGGGGAAATTCCAGGATTGCAACAGCACAGGGATAGCAACACTCAGAGCAACAATCAGAAGGCAAGAAAAAAAAACAAGCAAGCAAGAGCAGCTAATATACATATGTACATATTACTATAAAATATATATATATGCACACACACAGACACACAGTGCAGAGCATTGTAGCTGGATGGAATAAATATATGAATATGTAAACACACAGTGTGGAGCATTGTAGCTAGATGGAATAAATATATAGATATATAAACATAAACACACCCAGTGCGGAGCATTGTAGCTAGATGGAATAAATATGTAAATATATAAACACACACAGTGCAGAGCATTGTTGCTAGATGGGATGAAACAGCACAACCGTCTACTTAGTTATCCTACATGGTATGATTATGTGCCCATACATATTCTCACTCTCCATAGCGACCGGTATTTTCCTAGTTGTATGCCGGAGGGGACCATTGTGTAAGTCTATTGCATCTTTTGCATTCAAAAAAAACTATTAGTTTGTTACGTCTTTTTGCTATCTCTGCAAGCAGCCCTGCTTAGGTTGTACAGTCTGACAGCCATTGGTAGGAAGGACCTGCGAAACCTCTCGGTTGTGCACCTGAGATGATGTAGTCTGCTGCTAAATGAGCTCCTCAGTGCATTCAGTATGTCCTGCATAGGGTGGAACTCGGACTCCAGCAGAGATGACAGTTTAGCCACCGTCCTTCTCTCTCCTATCTCCTCCACCGGATCAAGGCGCTGCCCCAGGACAGAGCTAGCTTTCTTGATCAATTTGTTCAGTCTCTTCCTATCGGCTGCAGTAATCTTTGTCTAATATTTAAATTTGATGATCTGAAACATTTAAGTGTGACAAATATACAAAAAAAATGAGAAATCAGGAAGAGGGCAAACACTTTTTTACACCACTGTATAACCTATAGAATTTACAGAAAACGTATATTGTGATATATATCGTTATCGTCAAATAAGATTACTTATATCGTAATATGAAATTTTGGTCATATCGCTTAGCCCTAGCTTGAGCCCATGTCACGGTTAAAACAGAATGTACAAACTATAAGGCAAGGACATGGACTCAGCCCACATTCTGACATATGTTATCAACTGTGTATTAGTGAACCAGCTGTAAAGCAGGGATGTCTGTTACAGTGACTGAAATTTAAAGAAAATAACAATATAAACCATGCATGATAAGCTAACTCCTTAGTAGCACTGTTAACCCTGAAGTTAACACCTTGGGTTCCCTGCTCATCTTGCAGGGATTGGTTCATCACAGCCAACAGCATGGTGAGTGAAAATTGAACTAAAATGCAATCAGAGATTGCAAACTTCTGCAAGGGCAGCCAATTTTCTCTCTCATGTATTAATATATTAATTAATCCGAACAAACTGTTATTAACTGTCAGCATACAGTGCCATCTGCCGGTGACCAGTAAAATATCTAACAAAGCACTGCATTCATTCACTCCTTTGAAACCATTAAAAAAATGGTCAGAGGCTGATCAGGATTCACATCACTTGGTCCCTCGTCCACTACCAACTTTTCCAGAATTAAAATCTGTGAATATTTTTGTGAGTTACTTCAATTGACACACAAACGCATGAGCAAACCAACAAATGCTAAAAGGTAACCTCTTTGTGGAGATAATAAAATGTACAGGTCATGGATAACAGATCATTTTTGGGTTTATATGCATATATAGCTACTTACTACCAAAGGGAAATGTCTCTTTTCCCTCGGTGTATAACTGAAAAATGCTTTAATTTAACTTAGATTTTTGCAAATTAACAATAACAATTCAGACAAATGCATGCCTCCTGTTGTTTGAACACATAAGGGTGGAGTTGCATTCAAAAGCCACACATGTTTTGGCTGAGTTAGAACAACAGCACATCCCCATAGGATTCTACTTGTTATTGGTAACTTTGAACAAGCTTTAAATGTCTCAAAATTGCTAAGAGTGGTCCAGTATTTGGTAATAAACACCTTTTGGGTTTCCATCAAGGTTTCTGCATCCATGAGAGTGTTTGTGTTTTCTACAGTCATGTGAAAAAATTAGGATACCCTGTATAAGCCTGTGTGTGTGTTTTTTTTTAAACATATTTGGACATATGGATATTTAATATCAGTGTTTATAATACTGGGAGATTCATGTAATACAACTAAACAATTAAAAATGAATTAAATGTTATGACCCGAGCGCTGGGTTCTGTCCACGCTCGGGCTACGCACAGCTCGCTGCCGGCCTTGACAGCTGTGGGTTGTATTCTGGCCTCACCGGGCTCTTATTGTGAAGGCGCTCGGTGGGACTTCCGTCATTACTGCTCGTTAGTGTTCGCCTTTATAAGGCGGGTACTGACAGCAGTTAGATTGCAGGAGTATCGTCAGACATCGTCAGATATCGTCAAGCAATCCTCGTAAGACCTTTCATGTCAGGTTCGTGTTCTTTTGGTCTTGTCATAGTTTAGCTCGTAGTGGCTGGGGTTAGCCCTACGAGCCCTTGTATCGCTTAGTGTGTGTTTTTGCCCTTAGCGGCTCATAGCCTTGTGTCTTGTCTTGTTTTATTAATAAATTACCATCATTGCAAAACTCACCGGTGGACTCTTGGCGTCTTATGGTGATCCGCGAGGGTCACCGCATGACAGTATACTCCTGCCAGACGTCTAAACGGAGACGCCACTCCGAGACGCCTTTTTCACCGTGAGTTTTGCCATTGTGTGGAGTTTTTTCCTGTAGTTGGACTTGGTAGGGAGATGCCCGACAGCGAGGGTGATTATTGCCCGGAGTGGCTGGGGGAGATTGACGGCTATCTGGTGGAAGCCGCCCGTCTCATGCCCACTGATGCGGCCGATTATTACCTATGCCTCGCACAGCGGGCTGTGCACCGTTACCATCTAACCTATATTCCGGAAGGAGAAAAGAGGTTAGCGTGGATTGTTGCACAACGCACATTAAGGGAGAAGGCGCTCCTGGGAGCCCCTCCACCTCCCGCAAGGACAGCATCTCAGGCGAGAGTGGAGATTCGTCGGCTGGAGGGAAAGCCCGGCAGGGGACCTGTGGATCGGACTCCAGTGCCTGCCGCCCGCCCAGCGTCATGTGTTCCCGGGCCCTTCGCCACTCCATCGGCCAATAGGCCCCATAGCCGTGCTCTTACCAAGCCCAAACGAGAATCCCGTCCGGATCCAGCTCCGGGTCATCGGAGGGACCCAGCCTCCCTGTTGGCCGCATCATATACATCACGACAGAAGGGAATCCCCGCAGCCGCCGCCCACGGGTCATCTGTTCCAGCTGCACTGTCAGCTCCTCGTGCCCGCGTCACCCCGACTGCCATGTCCTCCTCGGTAACGTCACCCCCCGCGGCTGGGAACGCTGTGAGTCGTGCTTCGGCGAGCCCTGTCAGCAAACCACCTCGAGCGGCTCCTCCTCGTGGCCCCATGGAGCGTGCCGTTTTCTCCCGGAGGGATGAAAGGAGAACTCCACCTGCTGCAGCAGGCACCACCTTCTCTCCAGGAGACAGGCAAGTGCAAATTGTTTCTTCCCATCATGTTTATGATCTGCCTTGTCTGACTCCTGGGGCCGGAGTTCAGGGTTCGCAGCCCCCCGAGCTTCCGCCACCTGCTGTAACTATTATTCCTAAACCTGCTGCCTCTGTGTCCCCCCTGTTGAGCGGTCCGCAACATCAGGCCAACGTCATTGGATGAAGAGGGGGCCTGCAGTGCTGGAAAGCCTGGATCCAGCCCTGCAGCCACGTCATGGATGGAGGAGAAGAGCGGACTGCGGCCCGGAGCCTGAGCCGAAGATGAAGCGTCCCCGGGTCTCCTCGCCGGAGCGGTCTGAGCCAGTGGGTCGAGTGTCCTCTGCCCCCACGCCATACGGGTCATCGGCGTGGACAGCAGTGTGGGAGGAACATCAGGCTGCAGACGACATCTTGCCAGCAGCGGAGCCCGACGCAGCTGAGTTGGAGCCTGCTGACGAGAGTCGCCGCCCTGAACCTGGATCGTCGGAGTCCTGGGTGGCAACAGAACCCGAGTGCAGGCAAGTGCTCCCTCTTGTGTCTCTGTCTCCTGTTTTGGAGCATTTTTGCCTGCCTCTCGGGGAGGCAAGTGAGGACCAGCCACCTGCTGCACCCGAGCTCATCTCGCTGGGTTCTGTTGCTACCGGTGATTCTGATCCCGGTTTTCTTCTTGTTTGTGAGCCTCGTTGCAGTGTCGCCGGCATGGAACCAGTCGGAGTCACTGGGTTGGAGGTCCCAGGTTCGGGGGTGGAGATCGTCAGCGGAGCTGCACCGACCCAGTCGGCGTCCGTCGTGGAGGCTGCTGTGGCCCAATTGGGGTCCGACATGGGTGCGCCAGAGGCCCAATCGGGGTCCACCGCAGGTGCGGTTCTGGCCCAATCAGGGTTCGACGTGGGTGCACCAGAGACTCAATCGGGGTCCACTGCAGGTGCGGTTCTGGCCCAATCGGGGCCCGACGTGGGTGCAGCTGGGACCCAATTGGGGTCCAGCGGAGGTGCAGCTCCGGTGTGGTCCGCGGATGGGGGAGGAGCTGCAGACCTTTCGCCATCGGACGGATTACGGGCTCATCCTTGCCTTCTTTCCCCTCTACTGAGTCACCGCCCCTGCGCATCATCGCCAGGGGCCGTGGGGTTTCCTGTTCACTCGCCCCGGCTCTCCCGAGTTTTGTCCTCGTCTCTGAGGCCGCCGCAGGCTGTTTGTCCCCGGGACTGGTGGCTGAGGGACACGGGTCAGCCGCCTGAGGGACTGCTTCGCCGGTTCGGCGCCCCGGGTCGGCCACCCGACGTGTTGTGTGTTTCGTTGGGCGACCTGGTTCGGCCGCCAGAGGAGCGGACGTGCTAGGTGTTGGACTGTGGTGAGCCGCCTGGTCATGTTCCGCCTCCCATGACCACCCGCCGGCTGTTGGACGCGGGGAGACCTCCTGAACTGGGTATGGGACCTGGTCTCCGCCGGTCGGCATAAACTGTCGGGGGGGGGGGAGTGGTCATTTTCTGGTGATGATCTGTCCCAGTGATTGTTCTGGGGGTTTTTTTCCCCTTGCTATCCTGTGTGCTTTGTGTTATGATCATTTGGATGTCTGCGGGTATTTGTTATGTCTTGCAGTTGCCCTAGTTTGTTTTGTGTGTAGTTAGGTGTGAGCCAGTAATTGCTCTGTTTTTCTGTATTTGGTTATTTGGAAGTGTACATGAGAATTCACACAGGTGGGAGGCCATTTTCTTGTGTAACGTGGGCAAAGATTTAATTTTCTCTTGCTGTCCTGTGTTTTCTGTAACTGTTATTTGGGGATCCTTGGCAATTTGTGTTATGTCCTACAGTTGCCTTATTTTCCTCCATGTGTATTTTATCTGATTTGAATATTCGGTATTTTGTCATTGTCCTTAGTTTTCTGACCCAGTAATTCTGTTTTTTTTGTTTTCTCCATGTTATCCTGTGCAATTTTTTTGTGATCGTTAGTAGTTGGTATCTGTTGTCATTGTCCTGTATTTAGTTGTTTTGATTGTTTCTGGGTTTGGTCTCTCTCCCTCCGCACCTACCCCCAGCCACCCACCCTGGGGGGTGGGGGGGTCCGTGGGGGGTCCGTGGGCGTTCTGAGCCCGCCCTTGGAGGGAGGGTACTGTTACGACCCGAGTGCTGGGTTCTGTCCGCGCTCAGGCTACGCACAGCTCGCTGCCGGCCTTGACAGCTGTGGGTTGTATTCTGGCCTCACCGGGCTCTTATTGTGAAGGTGCTCGGTGGGGCTTCCGCCTGTCAAGGTTGGTCAGCTGTCTGTCATTACTGCTCGTTAGTGTTCACCTTTATAAGGCGGGCACTGACAGCAGTTAGATTGCAGGAGTATCGTCAGACATCGTCAGATATCGTCAAGCAATCCTCGTAAGACCTTCATGTCAGGTTCGTGTTCTTTGGTCTTGTCATAGTTTAGCTCGTAGTGGCTGGGGTTAGCCCTACAAGCCCTTGTATCGCTTAGTGTGTGTTTTTGCCCTTAGCGGCTCATAGCCTTGTGTCTTGTCTTGTTTTATTAATAAATTACCATCATTGCAAAACTCACCGGTGGACTCTTGGCGTCTTATGGTGATCCGCGAGGGTCACCGCATGATATTAAAGACTTTTTTCAAATTTTCTGTAAAATATAATTCTAAACAAATAATGAGGAATAAATTAGAATACCCCCATCTTTTTTAGGACAACCCCACATTTATTCACACTTAAAATGGCTAAACTAATTGTTAAAAAATGCAAATAAAAACAAAAACAAGGTTAAACATACAGTGGGGCAAAAAAGTATTTAGTCAGCCACCAACTGTGCAAGTTCTCCCACTTAAAAGATGAGAGAGGTCTCCAATTCTCATCATAGGTATACCTCAACTATGAGAGACAAAATGAGAAAAAAAAAATCCAGAAAATCACATTGAAGGATTTTTAATGAATTAATTGGTAAATTCCTTGGTAAAATAAGTATGTGGTCACCTACAAACAAGCAAGATTTCTGGCTCTCACAGACCTGTAACTTCTTCTTTAAGAGGCTCCTCTGTCCTCCACTTGTTACCTGTATTAATGGCACCTGTTTGAACTCGTTATCAGTATAAAAGATACCTGTCCACAACCTCAAACAGTCAGACTCTTGCTTCACGCAAGATCTCACCCCGTGGGGTCAAAATGATCATGAGAACGGTGAACAAAAATCCCAGAACCACACGGGGGGACCTAGTGAATGACCTGCAGAGAGCTGGGACCAAAGTAACAAAGGCTACATCAGTAACACACTACGCCGCCAGGGATTCAAATCCTGCAGTGCCAGACGTGTCCCCCTGCTTAAGCCAGTACATGTCCAGGCCCGTCTGAAGTTTGCTAGAGAGCATTTGGATGATCTAGAAGAAGATTGGGAGAATGTCATATGGTCAGATGAAACCAAAATAGAACTTTTTGGTAAAAACTCAACTTGTCGTATTTGGAGGAGAAAGAACACCATACCTACTGTGAAGCATGGGGGTGGAAACATCATACTTTGGGGCTGTTTTTCTGCAAAGGGACCAGGACGACTGATCCGTGTAAAGGAAAGAATGAATGGGGCCATGTATCGTGAGATTTTGAGTGAAAACCTCCTTCCATCAGCAAGGGTATTGAAGATGAAACGTGGCTGGATCTTTCAGCATGACAATGATCCCAAACACACCACCCGGGCAAAGAAGGAGTGGCTTCGTAAGAAGCTTTTCAAGGTCCTGGAGTGGCCTAGCCAGTCTCCAGATCTCAACCCCATTGAAAATCTTTGGAGAGAGTTGAAAGTCCGTGTTGCCCAGCAACGGCCCAAAACATCACTGCTCTAGAGGAGATCTGCATGGAGGAATGGGCCAAAATACCATGAACAGTGTGTGAAAACCTTGTGAAGACTTACAGAAAATGTTTGACCTCTGTCATTGCCAACGAAGGGTATATAACAAAGTATTGAGATGAACTTTTGTTATTGACCAAATACTTATTTTACCGAGGAATTTACCAATTAATTCATTAAAAATCATTCAATGTGATTTTCTGGATTTTTTTTTTCTCATTTTGTCTCTCAGAGTTGAGGTATACCTATGATAAAAATTGGAGACCTCTCTCATCTTTTAAGTGGGAGAACTTGCACAATTGGTGGCTGACTAAATACTTTTTTTCCCCACTGTAGATATGTGAACATTTCTTAATAAAGAACTGAATATTTAATATTGTATCCTAATTTTTTCACATGACTGTACTTACATCAACTAAAATATGAAGAGTAGAAAATATTTTTAAGATATCAATGTTTTCATTTTATTCCAATGTAATTTTTGCAGTTCAGTTTTGTCATGAATCGCCCCTTGGGGCAGAGATAGACAGACTCACGCGCCACCTGCAATTTGTGTTTTTTATTACATGAAAGCATAAAGTTCCAAAGTGTACAAAGCAAAATTCAAAAAGGAACACAGAGAGAAACTTACAGATGGAAACTCAGAGTGGGATCAGAGCTCTGGTGGTGAAGACAGAGTTGTAATAATTGTGACTGTGGCAATAACGAGAGGGAAAAGAAGTCCTTAAATAGGAACGGAATAAACAACATGAGTGATAACAGGTGTGGGTTCACATGAGCGGGAAAAGGGAACAATAACTAGTGATTGGAATCAGCTGGCAGATATGAGAGAGGAGCGGCAGGGCTTGACAGCCGACGGGGCGATGCCCACACGGAGAGCAAAACCGGAAGCACTGCCTGACAGCTGTCAACCCCGAGAAAGACATCACAGTACAAATATAAAGGATAAGCATAATCAACTGCAGACTAATAAATAATTACAAATGAAACGAAACATGGCCGTAACAAAACTGAAATATAAACAGAAAAATAGAAAGCAGCATAACAACTCAAAAGGCACAAAAATACAACAAATATATATAAATACAAAGAAAAAAGCCACGAGACTGAGTGTGACAGAACTTCCAGAGCTCAGCTCGTGACAGAGCCCCCCGCTCAAGGAGTGGGTCCCAGACACCCCAGGGTAACAGCAAAAGAAAAAGAAAGAGCCTGCCCCCCCCAGCAGGGGCACAACAATAACCCACCTAGGATGGTTGGTGGGGAGAACAGGCTAGGAGGGAAAAAAAAAAAAACCCACTCAGGACCCACACCACTCAATAACAATGAATTAGGCCCCCCGGACCAAGGAGCTAGAAAGTTCAGGGGGCGACTTAAGTCCCAGGACTGGTGGACGGCGAGGTGGAACGAGTCAGGTGGCCTACTGGAGAACATGGGCCACCCAACCCAACGACCCAGTCCGTCAGGTGGTCGACAAGAGTTTTTCAGCCACCTATCCCAAAGGGGTGGATCAGGAGGTGGCTCCCCCACGGGGAGGTCCAACGGAGGGAAGGGCAACAGGGGAGGTGAACCCCCGATGGCGTCCGGCACAGGGGGAGGAACCACAATGGCGTCTGGCACTAGAGGGGGAGCCACGATGCCCTTGGACCAACTGGCAGCACCCTCGGTGGTCCTGGACTGGGACAAAGTTGCACCCGCAGAGGCTCCGGACTGGAGCGAAGCAGCACCCGCAGTGGTCAGGAGTGGAGCTGCACCCTTGGTGGCTCCGGGCTGGAGCAGAGCTGCCCCCTCGGTGGGCCTGGACTGGGCCAAGGCTGCACCCTCGGTGGACCTGGACTGGGCCATGGCTGCACCCACGGTGGACCCAGACTGGGCCATGGCTGCACCCACAGTGGACCTGGATTGGGCCACGGCTGCACCCACAGTGGTCCCTGGGTTGGGGCGTCACGCCCATAGCGAGCCCCCACTGGAGCACAGCACTCAAGTTGGATTAAGGCTGGGACGCAGCACCCATGACGGTACCCAACTGGGACACAGCACCGACGGAGACCCGGACAGGAGAGGAGCTGCACCCACGGAGGACTCGGACTGGGCCGAAGCTGTACCCACGGAGGTCCCGGGTTGGGATGGAGTACCCACGACGACCTCAGCGGGAGGAGCTGGACCCATGGCAATCTCGGGGGCGAACCTGGATCCACGGCGGCATCTGGCACAGGTGGATTATCCTCAGTGATCCTGGGAGAAAGCTCAGACAGCACAGGCAAAGAAACAGGGTCAGGGTCACCGGCAGCGGCGGAGCCCCGCGAGGTGAGCTCAGGTGCAGCTGACGGCTGCGCCCGGCTCTCCTCACCAAGAGCCAGACAAGATTTCTCCAAAACAGATACAAGGAAATCAAAGGAGAGCACTTGCCTGAGCTCGAGCTCCACCGCCATCCAGGATTCCGTCAATCCAGGCGATGGTACTCTGGGATCAGCCCTCTGGAGGTCCAGTTCCGGCGGCCCCCGCAGCAGGCTTGGTGGTGAATGCAGTCTCTATGGCCCCAGCCGAAGTGATCCACACAGGAGACTCGTCTGGTGTGGCAGCTGGGGTTTGGCTCACCGTTGGTGCTGGACTCTGCATAGCCGAAGCCAGGGGACACTCCGTCGTCAGTGCAGGCTTTGGGTCGCAGAAAGCGCTCTCCCTCTGTCCGTAGCGTGGCTGCGGGGCTGTACTCAGATCTTCCAGCACCGCAGGCTCCTCCATTGTCCGGCAGCTCTGTTCCGGGACCCGCGGACACTCAGGGACAGCAGGAGGATACACAGAGAGGGCAGGTGAGGAGTTATTAGTTGCAGCAGGTGGTGAGAGCTCAGGGGACTGCACACCCTGAGCCTCACTATCGGGAATCAGGCAAGGCATATCATTATACATTGTGGGAGAATGAAAAGACACTTGCCTGTTATCCTGGAGTTTGATGTTTCCTGCTGGATACGAAGTGGGGCCAACGCTCTCTGTGACTTTAATTGAAGAGGGCCTCCCAGGGGAACGTTGTGGAGCCGCCTCTGGCACATCAGTGACGGGTGGAGCTGAAGAGGAAACGAATGGCCCCTCAGCAGCAGGAGAAAGCGGCAAAGTGAGGAGCAGCAGCTGTGGGAAAACAGAGAGCTGGCGGAACAGCTGAAGAGGAAAAATGGGGAGAATGCACTGCTGCGGGAATCTTCTGCCTCGGCAAAGAATTTGCTAGCTGAGAGGCGGGAGTATTCCTCCGGCGGTCTGGGGCTGGATGGCGACACTGTGGAGCAGATGGGACTGGAGCAGGAACGGGCGCCGGAGACTGGCGAGAAGCCGAAACAACAGGGACCCGGGAGTGCCTCTCCTTTGGTGCGGGCCCAGGCTTCCCCAGGGAATTCCTCACCATCTCACTGTTCTCGCATTGTAGCACTCCCACCAGAGAAATCCTCTCCACTCCCTCAGCATGCTACAAAAGCTGAGGGCACCGGCAAGCAGCTGCCTCCGCGAGGCCCAGATACCACAATGCATCTTTCGGGGTAGAAACCATGCGTGCTGCAGAGATTAGCTCATCAATCTCCATGAGGGCACGGCAGCACTCCCACCCCAGGCGTATCGGGTAGCCGCGTCCACCTGCAGAGTCCATGTGAGCTGGGGACATGGTGAGCTCCACAGAACAGGTGAGTGAAACACAAAAAGGGCAAAAAATCCACAAACTGCAGCAGCTGGGTCTATTACTGGTTGCAGTCAACTGTCATGAATCACCCCTCAGGGCAGAAAGAGAGAAACCCACTCGCCAACTGCAGTTTGTGGTTTTTATTACACGAAAACATAAAGTTCCAAAGTGTACAAAGTAAAAAACAAACACAGAGAGAAACTTACGGATGGAAACTTCAGGAAAACTCACCAGAGCGGGATCAGAGTTCTGGTGGTGAAGACAGAGGAGTAATAATCGTGACTGTGGCAATAACAAGAAGGAAAAGCAGCCCTTAAATAGGAATGGAATAAACAACATGAGTGATAACAGGTGTGGGTTCACATGAGCGGGAAAAGGGAACAATGACTAGTGATTGGAATCAGCTGGCAGAGATGAGAGAGGAGCGGCAGGGCTTGACAGCTGACAGGGTGATGCCCACACGGAGAGCAAAACCGGAAGCATCGCCTGACAGCTGCCACCCCCTAGAAAGACATCACAGTACAAATATAAAGGATAAACATAATCAACTGCAGACTAATAAATGAATACAAATGAAACAAAACACAGCCGTAACAAAACTGAAATAGAAACAGAAAAATAGACAGCAGTATAACAACTCAAAAGGCACAAAAATACAACAAATATATATAATTACAAAGAAAAAGCAACAAGACTGAGTTTGGCAGAACTTCCAGAGCTTAGCTCGTGACAAGTTTGGGTATTTCTCCATAGAAATGCTGTATATCTTCAACAGTATATCAGTAGTTGGTTAAGAACAAAAACAGCCTGGAATCACTGCAGTGCAACAGAAAAAAAAAAAAAAAAAAACATTTTTCAAGCTGCTTGCTGCATCTCTGAAGGCAAGAAGAAGCAGCACGAGTCATTTCTCAAACTGCCAGTCGGAGTTGGAGCGCTCCAGGCTGTGTCATGTTAAACAAAACAGTGCATTGATGCAATGCACAAAGAGTTGGTTATGTCAATGTGATATTTATCACCTCTGATCAAGAAGAAATTAGTGTGAAAATAAGGTCGTAGATCATTGTGGGTGAGATTAAGTGTCAGAGGGAGAAAATAAATCAATGGGCATGAGCATCGTGTTCAGTGTGGCTGGTGGAAAGAGCATCTAAAGGTGCTGTGGCCTCAGGACAGTGACGCCACGCTGAAGTTTATCGCCTAAGATGTCCTTCAGTGCAGGGCTGTTCCTAGTATTTTAGGGGTACTATATTTGTAAAAGGGAACAGTTCAAACCCTTTAAAGCAACTTTCTTGTTCTGGGTAAGAACACTGAAAAGACTACAACTATGGCGACTATGACATGGTGCTTTGTTGCTGGTAGCTACAGTTATGCCCTGTGATTGTTCTGTTGAGACTGAAGTCATAGTCACCCACAGAGGCTATGGGGGAAGTGACATTCACCCAGTCAAAGGTTGATGTAGCATCTAAGTAATTTTGGAAACATTATGTTAAAGTGAAAATCTTACATAGTGTTGTTTAAAAATGGAAGGGGGGGGGGCACATACAAATATATAAAAATAAACTTGGGTCATTCTATAAATGAACAGAAAAATTGTAAACTATTACAGAATAAAAATGTAACCACCATGCATATGAATGTTGTAAGTTTGCATGAAAAAAGTTTCAAATTTCTGAGAAAAAAGTTAAACATTCCCAGAAAAAAAGTTGCAAATTTGCACTGAAAAATGTAGAAAATCTATGAGGAAAAAGTTGCAAGTCTACCAGAAAAAAAAAAAAAAATCACAAATTTTTGAGAAAAAAATTGTAAATTTATAATGAAAATGTAATTTTACAAGATAAAAGTAGCAAATTTACAAGAAAAAAAGATGTATGAGGAAAATAAGTTGGAAATTTATTTCGAAATAAATTAAGAAAAATAAGATAAAATAAGAAGTTTCAAATTTACAAGGAAAAATTCACAAATTTACAAGAATAAGTTACAAATTTACAAGAAAAAAGTTCTACTTTAACAGAAAAAAATTACAAATTTACAAAAAAATAGGTTAAAATTTACCAGAAAAATGTTGCACATTTACACTAAAAAAGAACAAGTTTACGAGAAGCAAGCTGCAAATTTAACAGGAAAAAAATCACAAATGTGCAAGAAAAAATGCTACTTTACAAGAAAAAAGATACAGTAACAAAATTTATCGAAAACGGTTGAAAATTTATGAGGAAAAAGTTGAGGGTGAACTTGGGTGGCATTATATTTGCGTACTCTGCTTTATAGAGAGAAACGGCTGTGCTTCACTGGGGAATAAGCAGCTGCAGTATGAGCATGGCTGTTCACATTCAGACAGTTCAAAATGCTTATGTCTCATTTGCATTTTTACACATTTCTCCATTGTCTTGTGCTGTTTTTTAATGCCCACGGGCTGTTTTTTCTTCTTGACCACGCAGTTTGTATTCGTCCTCTCATTTTCAGTTTTGTTTTACGATTTGTTTGTGCAAATTAAGCCACATGTCAGCGGCTCTGGAAACCTGAGCTGTTGTTTTCTTTTGGCCCACCAGCTGTGACTATGACAGCTGATCTCACATGTACGCCGCTAAAGTTATTACTGCAGTGCACTTTGCATTGATACATTCCAGGTACAATCACAACCGAGGCCGTGTGACTGTTTGGAGAACTGGAAGCACTCGCCGTACAATAAATGAACTTCAGAGTCGCCCTGGAAGCTTAGCGCGAGCCATAGGTGCAAGTCAAGGGGGGGATTGGGGGACATGATCCCACCAGCCTGGAAAAAAGAGAGAATTGTCCCACAATACAGTCATATATCATGTTAAATTATTGAATAAAGTCCATTTCAAGCACCAGTGCTAAGCATAAAGGCAGTGTATTACATTTATGCTCAGCTTTGATGCTAAGCATAAATTGGCATTTAAAGTGTCTGTGACACGATTTAGGAACTACGGATCAATATTCAGTATGAATTTA
The DNA here is from genome assembly GCA_020510985.1 of Pholidichthys leucotaenia. Taxonomy (NCBI): domain Eukaryota; kingdom Metazoa; phylum Chordata; class Actinopteri; order Cichliformes; family Pholidichthyidae; genus Pholidichthys; species Pholidichthys leucotaenia. Next base: position 66,628,785 of record CM035849.1, on the reverse strand, counting down.
TCTTCAATTGTCCATATAGTTGGTTCTTTTGACTTAGAACGCTAAATAAGTGGAAAAATATTTCCAAGTGAATTCAAATTTAGCGCCGTGTTGCACTAAGGCGATATCCGGAGACTCGTCTCATTTCCGGTATGACGTCATGAGGTGAAGTTCATCTCGGCTGATCCGTGTGCTGTCAATGTAAACAAGCTGTCTAGCTTCTATATCAGCAAAGAAATGCCGAAACGTTGCGTGGCGGCTGGGTGTTCTAATTGCTCCAGTGAACGTATAAGCCTGTTTTCATTCCCAAAAGATCCCAATCTTCTTAAAAAATGGGCGAAGCAAGTACAGAGAACAAGGGACAAATGGCAACCAGCACCATCTTCTGCACTCTGTAGCGATCATTTCACTGCAGACAGTTTTGAGGAGGCGCCTGCTATACAGGAATCTGTAGGCTTGAAAGTTCGTTACCAACAGGTTCTAAAACCGACTGCCATACCTACGGTTTTTAAATGAAAACCCACGGCTCAAGACGATATCAACATATCAAAACAGCACAGAGAAGCAACAGTGTCAAAACTCGCCCCGGAAAAATGTTTGTGTAATTGATTTTTTTTCCATATAAGGCGGTCGTGATTTAACCGTTTGGTTTACAGAAATTTGGCCTTCAGTTTTTTTTTTTATTTCCCTGATGGAGTGGTCGGGGAAATTAAAAAAAAAAAAAAGCTCAGATATTCAGCCTTGGTAGGCAATGAGATTTCTAAAAATGAAAACTGAAAAAAGTAATATAACGTTTTTTAACACAAAGTCGTTCCATTTGGAATAAAGTCAACACTCGGCTTCAAAATGCAAAGGGAAGGATTTTACTTTCAGCAGAAAAAATATAAAATCACAATTGCCTTATGTGGAAAAAAAAATCAATTACACAAACTCTTTTCCAGGCGAGTTTTGACACTGTTGCTTCTCTGCGCTGTTTTGATATGTTGATATCGTCTTGAGCTGTGGGTTTTTGTTTAAAAACCGTAGGTATGGCAGTCGGTTTTAGAACCTATTTGTAACGAACTTTCAAGCCTACAGATTCCTGTATAGCAGGCGCCTCCTCAAAACTGTCTGCAGTGAAATGATCGCTACAGAGTACAGAAGATGGTGCTGGTTGCCATTTGTCCCTTGTTCTCTGTACTTGCTTCGCCCAATTTTTAAGAAGATCTGGATCTTTTGGGATTGAGAACAGGCTTATACGTTCACTGGAACAATTAGCACACCCAGCCGCCACGCAACGTTTCGGCATTTCTTTGCTGATATAGAAGCTAAACAGCTTGTTTACACTGACAGCACATGGATCAGCCGAGATGAACTTCACCTCATGACGTCATACTGGAAACGAGACGAGTCTCCGGATATCACCTTAGTGCAACACGGCGCTAAATTTGAATTCACTTGGAAATATTTTTCCACTTACTTAGCGTTCTATGTCAAAAGAACCAACTATATGGACAATTGAAGATAAATTCATACTGAATATTGATCCATAGTTCCTAAATCGTGTCACAGACACTTTAAATATGTATTTTTTTCCTAGTAAATGAGAAACTTTTATATAAAATTTGCAACTTTTGTCTTAAGTGTAAATTGTTTTATGTGTAATTTTGTTGTCTTATGTGTAATTTTATGACTTTTTCTCATAAATTTGTAACTTTTTTCATAATCTTGCAACTTTTTTATCGTGATTTTGCTACTTTTTTCCCCATTAATTTGCAACTTTTTTCTTATAAATGTGTGACTTTTTCCATTGCAAATTTGCAACTTTTTCTCTTAAATTAGCTGCTTTTTTCTTCATTAATTTGCTACACTTTTCTCATAAATTTGCGACTTTTCTGTAAATTTTCAATGTGTTCTCATAATTTTGCAATTTTTTTCCTCAAAAATTTGCTACTTATTTATTTTGCAAAATTCCCTTGTAAATTCACTACTTTTTTCTGTACATTTGCAACATTCATATGGATGACGTTTAAATTTTTATTTTATGTAATGGTTTGAATTTTTTTCTGTTCATATAAAAAGAGTAAACGAGATTATTTTTTTAAATGTTTTTCTTGGTCGAGGAGAGATTTTGTTTTTCCTTCACTTTAAAGGGTTTGAATTATGAAAACATGGTACGTCAAACAGGTTCATTTTGTCTTCTTTCAATTATTTATCCGCTGAGCTGGCCCCGCCTACGAAAATCAGCTGATAAATGTCACCTGGCAGCAATCAGCTGACTCTTCTGATGAAGGCTGCAGTGCAGTTGAAACATGTAAAGAAGGTAAAGACATCTTTCTATTTTACTTTTGTCTTTCAAGGAAAAAAAAAAAAAAAAAAGGATAAATTATGAAAACATGGGCCCAAAACACAATCTTGCAAAGAGCCTCCAGAAAGCTATAAACAGCCCTGACTGTAAGAATACTTACAGTGTCCCCCTCTATATTTACCCTGGGGAAAATTTTCTCTTTATGCCCCCCACCCCCCATAGTGAAATGAAATATCTTCCCTTGACATCGGCCAACAGTTTAAGCAAATGGGGGCTTTATGTTCACTTTTATTACACTTATATTGAGTAAGGTCCTCCCAGTCAAGTATCATCCCACTCAAATGGACTCCCCATTAATCCCAGGAGAAGCTGGCTGTTAAAGATGCTCCTCCTGGTCGGTCTGTCAGATGGGTCCAGCGTTTGGCATTAGTTGACGGATAACAAACGGCAGCCCGATCGGGCCAGCGAGATGCTCCTAATTACCTAATGAACGGGGGACATGAGGTGATTTGTTTCCCCGGTGTGCTTGTTAAGTTAAGTGGTGTGAATCGACAGGCTAGTTGAAGGTTTCCTCTTACCGTGAACTGCTCATAGAGCGCTTTGGTTTTTTTGTTTTTTTTCATTGGTTCTGTTGAAATGTAAAAACTTGAGATTTGTTTTTATGGGCACATTTAATGAATTAACTGCAGATCTGAGGTTGCTGAGCCTTTTGTGAAGAGATGAAACAGTCTGTGTTGGGCTTTTCTTTTTAGAGTTGACTGTTAAAATATTTTTATTAAAACTTTGCATTTACAACTGTCACACACTGAACAATAACAGATTTCTACCCCCACCAAGGGGAGGAGGGATGTGAGGTACCGTATGTAGTTTTAACAGGAAACCTCGGGAAGTTAAGGGCAGATTTTGATTAAATTTTCTGGAGATGGTCCATTCCCCCCAGTCTGTTTCTGTCAATTACCCCCACCCTGGAGCTTCTTCCCCCGTGGAACCAGGCTAAAAGTGTAGTGTTATGTAATTCTACGCAAAAAATGACTCCCACTAACAAAACAAGCCCGAGGGGGAACAGCCAGGGGCTCAACAGCCCAGTGGGAAATGGACCTTGTGAATGAAATCTATAATGAATAATACTTTTTCTCTATTTAGTGCTTATTTACTTGGCTGTAGAATTATAACTGTCTTTGTAAAGTTCAAAGAAAAACCTTCTCCGAGGCTAACTCCAACTGGTCTGTGACTACATTTAGTCTCTTACCTGAGTAAGGACAGAAGGAGGCCTGTTTATAACCAGAACACCACACACGATACATTATATGCCCATAGTGCATAGCTATCACACCAACACCTGAAAAATCTATTACAAATGGAAGATGCAGTATAGTCATGTGAAAAAATGTGGACACCCTTTTAAATATTCAGTTCTTTATTAAGAAATGTTCACATATCTATGTCTAACCTTGTTTTTGTTTTTATTTGCATTTTTTAACATTTATTTTAGCCATTGTAAGTGGTAATGAATGTGGGGGTGTCCTAAAAAAGATGGGGGGTGTCCTGATTTATTCCTCACTATTTGTTTAGAATTACATTTTACAGAAAATTTGAAAAAAGTCTTTAATTCATTTTTGTTTAGTTGTATTACATGAATCTCCCAGTATTTTTAACATTGATATTAAATATCCATATGTCCAAATATGTTAAAAAAAACCCACACAGGCTTATACAGGGTGTCCTAATTTTTTCACATGACTGTATATGCTATCTGTAATAAAACAAGCAATCTACAATTCATTGTGGATCAAATTTAGAGAAAATGTCAGAAAATCATTTACCCCCCCCCCCCAAACAATATGCACATCTTCAATACATGAACAAACACTGGGTGAAATTTAAAAGAGTCCTTGCTTGAAAACTGTGGGAGGAGTTAGCCAGACCCTTGAGGGTTCGTGGGAGTTTGCCCAACCACTCTACATGTATTTTGCAGAATTGGAGAAACCATTCAACCACGTCCCCCGTGGTTTCTTGTGGGGGGTGCTTCTTGAGTATGGGGTATCGGGCTCATTGCTATGAGCTGTCCGGTCTCTATATGACCTTTGCAAGACTTTGGTTTGTATTGCCAACAATCAGTCAAACTTGTTCCCAGTGAGAGTTGGACTCCACCAGGGCTGCCCTTTGTCACTGATCTTGTTCATAATATTTATGGACAGGATTTCTAGATGCAGCCAAGGAATAGAGGGTGTCATGTTTGGTGACCACAGGATCTCATCTCTGATGTTTGCAGATGATGTTGTCCTGTTGGCTTTATCGAGCAATGATCTACATGTCTTACTGGGATGGCTTGGTTTGCTACTGAGTGTGAAGCGGCCGGCATGAGAATCGGTACCTCCAAGTGTGGGTCCATGGTGCTCAGGCGGAAAAGGGTGGATTGTCCTCTCTGGGTTGGGGATGAGCTCCTGCCCCAGTTGGAGGAATTTGAGGAATTTGAGTATCGCTCAATCTATGTTCCTGCCCTCACCTATGGTCATGAACTTTGGGTAATGACGGAAGAATGAGATTGCAGATACAAGCAGCTGAAATGAGCTTTCTCCATAGGGTTGCTGGGCTCACCCTTAGAGATAGAGCGAGGAATTCAGTTATCAGAGAGGGGCTTGGAGTAGAGCAGCTGCTCCTCCACATTAAAAGGAGCCAGTTGAGGTGGTTTGGCCATCTAATTAGGATATCTCCTGGACACCTAACACTTGTTTATTTTTTAGCACATCCCACTGGGAGGAGACCGCAGGGCAGACCCAGGCCACACTGGAGAGACTATGGGCCCTATTAGGACGATCATCCATGCACTTTTCCGTCAGACTTCCTGCCGCACGCCAGTGTTCTTGTTAGTTTCTGTCAGCACATTGTAAGTTTTTTACGCTTTGTGTCACCGTCAAATTACCAGTAGATAGTGCACCCGCTATGCACTGGGAGGAGGCATCTTATTTCAAAGAAACAATCTGCTGCTTTTGATCAGGAAAAAGGAGGTCTGCCGTCAGAAGTGCATTGTTTAATGATATTTCAGTGGTGTGTTTTGAAATCGTGCAGCTCTGGAGCTCATGAGGAAACGGCATGCACTGGGATCTTATTTTATTAATAGAGAGAGTTTTAACAGTCATCGCCTTTCATTTTAATTATATGATGATCACACACTAGTTTTTTTTTTTTTTAATTCCATCTACACTCTCATTTTAACCCAATGACTGCCACAGGTGCTCCATTGCACCATAAGCCCCTAGTTGTCAAGATTTCTTTCAAGAAAATGTTCACTTCAGATGTCAGAGATTTCCAAGGCTATAACTTGAAAGTGGTAAGAGATAATGGCTTACTGTCAATTAGAAAGCTGTAGAATATGAGATGAGATGAGATGAGATTCAACTTTATTGTCATTACACATGTATGAATACAAGGTAACAAAACGTGACTTGGCATTTGGGCACGCTCTGCAGAGCGCATCCAAGGCCGGGGCAGCCGCTAGGCGCCAGTCATAAAGAAGAAAGGAAAAAAAGAAAAAGAGAATGGACCCAAAGTTTAAGATAGGAGTAAATTTACGCATCCAATTTGCATAATTCCACGGCAGCCATATCGAATTACATAACTTTCAGTCAAAAGTAGACTTCAGACATATTTACACAAAGAATGGTTTTACTTTTTGTCACCGTTTCTTGTTTTGGGCATTTTGTTATCTTTAAAGTATATGAAGCAGAAAATCAGTACAATGTAAACAATCAAACAAATTCGTCACTTACCGCTATCCGGGCAGCTCGCTCGCTTTGTCCTTTTGCGGCATCCTGGTCATTATTTTCTCTTTTGTCGGTCATTTTATTTTTCCCTCTCACATCCAGAAACTGTTATGATTATTCCACCTCAATTTTGCTTTTATTGTGCCATTATTTACCTTATATGACAACATGGAACAGGCACGATTGTTCTCTCCAGTCACATGGCGCTGGGGGCGATGGCAGGTGAACATCAACCAGCTTCGCCCACCCTCTGTTATAACAAAATATATATATTTACCTTCATAAGCTAAATAATCTCTTTTTAGAATCATAGTTGGCAAATTTGGGAGCAAATGCCTCCTCTGTCTTGCCATGGTGATGGCGAACATGGCGAACATGGTTCTATGTCCGCCATAAGTCATCCAAGGCAAGAGCAGTAAGTTATACGTGTCTGCCACCTTGTGAGGTAGAATCCTTTGTACAACCTAAATCAACTGGGGAGTTTTTGGCCACATCATATAGCATCACATGACAGGCACAGCACTGCACCTGTGGCAGTGGGGGCGCTATCTGTTCATGAAATCTTGCCACAAGAAGGGTTAATTGCGGATTTGTCATTGGAGTCTATAGATTATGCATTAATGTAGGATTTTTTTAGGGAATGAATGAATGAACAGGCAGTGTGATGTGCGTCATGGGGGGTGTTAGTCTGATGAGTTGTATTCCATTCATATTTTCGTTTTCATCATGAACTTATGAGGGATTAATGTATTTATTTTTAGGGGAATAAATGAATGTGCCCATACATTGGGCGCATGCGCACACAGCGACCGGCAGCTGGTGATATAGTGCGTGTGTGTGTTTTTTGTACTTTTTTACGTTTTTAGAAAATCCTCTGTGTCGTTTCTGCCCTGGAGCGTTTGTGGAATATATGGCGAAGAGCTCCCTGGTCTCTGCAACATGGATTTCCTCTCCTCTCTCGCACTGCTGCTATCTGTGCTGTGGCTCTTTGTCTCTGAGGTAAACGCGTTCGGCTCCATGGCGAGCAGAATAGTGGGCAGAATACAGTATTCCAGGGACGTGTTGCTACGCTTAAACACAGCTGATGCAGCGTCTGTGATTGAGCCCAAACTGCAGCTGCCGGACTTTATTTTGAGAGACGGACACAGCGGTGAAAAGAGAGGCGGCAGAAGGAAGCGTGGAAGACGTGGAGGTGTGAAATTGCGCCTTAGGAGACATCAGTTTGGTAACATTCCTCTTCCTTCGATAATTTTTGGGAATGCACAGTCTGTGAGAAACAAGGTGGATGAAATTCAAGGCAATGTACGTTACCAGAAGGATTTTAAGAACTGCTGCGTCATGGCTTTCACTGAATCTTGGCTTACTGCGCATGATCGTGATGCAGACCTGTGGATTGACGGCTTTGGAGCCCCGCTGCGCTCGGATCGGCAGGAAGAGGTAACGGGGAAGCGTCAGGGGGGCGGAGTATGTTTATACATTAATAAGCAGTACTGCACATCTGTCACGGTCAGAGAGCGCATCTGTACACCCGATGTAGAGCTGCTGTCTGTGTCACTACGCCCCTTTTATTTGCCTCGTGAGTTTCCCCAACTTTTCATCACAACTGTGTACATTCATCCGAGGGCAGACGCTGACTCCGCCTCCAGCACCATCTCTGATGTGGTGCAGCGGCTGCAGTCAATTTCTCCAGAGGCGCCAAACTTCATTCTTGGGGATTTTAACCATGTTTCTTTAAAGAAGACACTTAAAAACTTTCATCAGTATGTCTCCTACCCAACCAGGCGAAAAAAGACATTGGACCTGTGCTATGGATCCATAGAGAGGGCCTATAAATCACTCCCCCTTCCTCCTTTAGGATCCTCAGATCACAACTGTGTTCATTTGCTGCCCACATATAAAACTGCTCTCAGAAGAGGCAAGGTGGAGATGAGAGACATTGATGTGTGGACAGAAGTTTCAGAGCACAGCCTCCAGGAATGCTTTGACTGAAAAGACTGGGAGATGTTCATAATGGCCTGCGGGGATGATTTGGACTCTCTGGCTGAGCTCACATGCTCATACATGGCTTACTGTCAAAATAAGATTGTTCCACATAAACGTGTCAAAATATACCCCAACAACAAACCATGGGTTACTAAATCAGTTAAATCCTGCTTACAGAGGAAAGCACTTGCCTTTAAACAGGGGTCTGTTTCTGAGCTACAGGTTGCCACTAAGGAGCTGAAGGCCGAAATTTTAAGAGCAAAACAGAATTATAAATCAGAGTTGGAAAGCAAGATGGCAGCAAATAAACTTGGTTCAGCCTGGGCCAGTATGAAAACTATTGCAGGCCTTCAGAGCACAGAGCGCAGTAATCGTGTGTTTTTAGATGGTTTTAGTTCAGACACAGAGCTGGCTAATGCTCTTAATTGTTTTTATGGTCGTTTTGACTCCTTTGATTTCAGCACAGAAATCCAAGATTTGAAACAGAAACTCAAAGACAATCAGCACTTTAATATTGAGATGCAGGATGTTAAAAGGGAGTTCTGCGCTGTAAAAGTGAACAAAAGTCAGGGCCCTGATAATATACTGTATGTGGGCGCCTGGTAAAGTCCTGTGCACATGAACTGAGTCCTATATTTCATTACATTTTCAATAAGTCCTTACAGACACAACATGTGCCTAAGATCTGGAAAGATGCCGTGGTTGTTCCCGTTCCAAAATCCAGCTGTCCTAAAATGGTAAATGACTTTAGACCAGTTGCTTTGACTTCAATTTTAATGAAAATTTTTGAAAAACTGGTCAGATGTGAGGTCCTAAGGCAGACTGAACATGCATTGGATCCTCTGCAGTTTGCCTATAGGCCTCACAGAGGAGTGGAGGAGGCCACTGTCACTCTGTTTAACATGCTTTTTAAACATCTGGATTTTAATGGGACACACGCCAGGCTTTTATTTGTGGACTTTTCTTCTGCCTTTAATACAATCCAACCTCATATTTTAGTTGAAAGGCTCCTGCAACAATTTGATTTGAGCAATAATCTGGTGGGTTAGATTCTGGATTTCTTAACCAACAGGATGCAGAGAGTAAGGGTCAATGGCACATTGTCTGACCTAAAGTGCTCTTCTACTGGCTCTCCTCAGGGGTGTGTGTTGTCACCACTACTCTTCATCCTGTACACAAACATGTGTCGGAGCAGACATGACAACAGACACATTATAAAGTATGCTGATGACTCAGTCATTGTCAGTCTCCTCCAGGATGGTGAGAGTGGCCACGGCCCAGTAGTTGATGACTTTGTTCACTGGTGTGAGGATTCCTACCTGCAGCTGAATACAACAAAAACGAAAGATATGATTATTGACTTTAGGAGGAAAACTCCCAGGCACAAAGTCACCATACTAAAAGGCCAGACCACCGAATGTGTACAATCATACAAATATCTTGGGACGATTATTGATAGTAAATTAAACTTTGAAGTGAACTGTGAAAGGGTGTGCAAAAAGGGTCAGCAAAATTTGCATTGTTTGAGGAAACTTGCACGCTTCCAAATTGACCGAACCATAATGACTATGTTTTATCGGGCTTTTATTGAATCTGTTTTATCCTTTTCTTTAATGTCATGGTTTGGTCAGATAAAACTGAAACAGAGGAAATCCTTGGATCAGGTAGTTAGATGGTCCAGTCGTTTGCTTGGTGAGTCACAGCTGAGCCTGACATCCCTGTACACCAGACAAGTACAGAGGATGGCCGACTCGGTTTTAAATGATGACTCCCACCCTTTGCACTGCAACTTTCAGCTTCTTCCTTCCAGACGGAGGTTTGCTGTCCCAAAAAGCAAAACCCAGCGCTACAAAAACAGCTTTGTCCCTGCTGCTGTCAAAGAGTTGAACAAGCTATAAAAATTATATTGTACATATTTTATATTTACCTATTTTGTAAGATGTGTGACTGTGTTTGTGTCTATGTTGAATGTAATTAGTGGTTTGTAAATATGGATGTCACCAGACTGCAAAACAAATCTACCTACGGGTACAAATAAAGTAACCTGAACCTGAACCTGAACCTGAATGAACAAGGAGTGTGCAGCATTGTACTTTTTACTGTAACTCCCCAGAGAGACAGGAGATGCATCCACATTTGCATCGGCTGCACGCCCTGGGTTTCCAGGCAGGAGGGACTGGGAGACTGGGACAGAGACCCCCGCACGAGATGAGGGAGACCCTCAGTTGGCGAAAGCAACAGGAGAGGGAGCCTTCCATCTCCCCACGGGCCGAGGGCGACTTCCGTGCTATCGTTAATGAAAGTTTATGAAAGTTTGCGCAGGCATCATTATCTTTCTCTGAAGTGTCAAACCCATTCATGTCTGTGTTGCATCCGTGCGCACTAACATTAAACCATTCAGCTGATTTTTCAGCTCAACATTCTTCCCCATTTTTTCTCTTTAAAATAACTAACTGGGCATCACCTGTGATTGATGTCTTCCTTATTACCAAGCAGCATTACTATCGCGTGCATTTTGGCTTACACATACAGGCTTTGGTCAGTGCAAAACCCGTCTTTAACCGTCATGATCAGAATTCACTTTAGATAATGTGCCTCTTTGCATTCAAGGGATGGGAAGGAGCATTGTGGATTGGATTATCCAAAACACACCTCTGAATGATTAGACCGGCCTCTTTGCATCATGCGCCAGAGGAAAGTTAGTTTTTATGTCATTGTGATAAGGAAATGAACTTGGAAACGCCCATAAATGCGTTCTGCGTCAGTGACAACTGACTAAATGATCCTGTCATTGTAATATGGCCCCATGTCTTCCCAACTGGCATGAGAATGCCTTGGTGTCCTCTCTGAAGAGCTGGAGGAGGTGGCTGGGGAGAGAGAAGTCTGGTCTTCTCTACTTGGACTGCTGCCTCTATGACCCAGATGACATAACGCACGGCTCAGGAGACGCACACACACAGGCTCAGAGTAGTTCAAATAGTTTATTAACAACAGGCGTGTATGAATGTGTGTCAGCGGGATGTAAATGTATTGGTGGCGGCGTCTGCTTCGGGCACAGAGGCAGGAGACCGTACAGCCGGACAACCCTATGGGAAAAGCACAAGGAGAAGGGTGATGGGCACACACCAACACAGGAGATATATGAGCGAGAGAGGAGCTTACTTGGATAGGACAGATGACTGGCACAACAAGGGACGAGGTCCGGTAGACAGCCACCTGGAGAGCCCGGTGCAGCAGCGAGGAATAGGCGATGGAGAGGCGTTGTCCGCCGCCGAGGAATCCACCTGTGCACAGGGGAGCAGACTGGGAAGAGAAAGGAGGGAAGGTCTTCTTACCAGGGTAATGTGCTGAGGGTGAAGGAACTCACAGCGATGCATGAAGAAGTCTGACGGCTTCAGGCCGAAGCTCAGGGCGAGGCGGCTTATATCCCTCGCCGCTGATGACGAGCAGGTGTGCGAGCAGGTGGCGCCGCTGATGAGCAGCGCGGCGTGACAGTACTCCCCCCTCTAGCAGCGCCTCCTGGCGATGGCTTCTCTGGGTGCGCTCGGTGGAAATCAGCGATGAGCAACGGGTCCAACACAAACGACGAGGGTACTCACTGTCGATGTTCAGGCCCATAGCCCTTCCAGTCCACCAAGTACTGCAACCCACGACCCCAGCGCCGGGAGTCCAGGATGGAGGCGACGGACCAGGCCGGATGGCCATCAATCATCCGGGGCGCGGGTTGCGCAGCAGGAGGAGGGCAAAGGGGATCGGAGACTGCCAGCTTCACCTTGGACACGTGGAAGGTGGGATGGATGCGGAGGGAGGGGGGAATAGCTACACGCACAGCCACCGGGTTGACGATCCTGGTGATGGGGTAGGGACCCATGAAGCGCTGTGCCAGCTTCCTCCTCTCGCCCTTTAAGGTCACGTCCTGGGTCGACACGTAGACTTGTTGCCCAACTCTGTACGCCGGGGCAGGTCTTCTGTGCCGGTCCGCCACGGCTCTGTTGCGCTCCGCCGTGCGTAAAAGCGCATTACGCGCTGATGCCCAGATGGAGCGGAACTGCCTGAGATGCGCCCTTACTGAGGGGACAGTTACCTCACTCTCCTGCGCCGGGAACAGCGGGGGGTCGTAACCCAGGGACGCCTTAAAGGGAGACATCCCTGTAGCAGAAGAGCGAGCAGTGTTATGGGCGTATTCAACCCAGGCGAGGTGGTTACTCCAGGACGTGGGTTTGGATGCCGTTACACAGTGGAGCGCAGCCTCCAGCTCCTGGTTGGTCCGCTCATACTGCCCGTTGGATTGGGGGTGATGGCCGGAGGAGAGGCTCACCTTGGCTCCTAAGGCGTTGCAGAACGATCTCCAAACCTCAGAGGAAAATTGGGGCCCCCGGTCCGAGACCACGTCCACCGGAATCCCATGCAGCCTGACCACGTGTTGGATGAGGAGGTCCGCCGTCTCCAGGGCAGTTGGGAGACCTCGTAGGGGGACGAAGTGTACCGCCTTGGAGAAGCGGTCCACGATGGTCAGGATGGTGTCACAGGTGTTCGAGACTGGGAGACCGGTGACGAAATCCAGGGCGATATGCGACCAGGGCCTGCCAGGGACGGGCAGAGGCTGGAGCAAACCTGCTGGAGGGGCATTACCCGATTTGTTGGTGGCACAAACTGGACAGGCCCGGGCGTAGCGGGCAGCATCCCTCCGCAGGCCCGGCCACCAAAAGGACCGCTGGAGGGGGTCAATCATCCGGGAGGAGCCAGGGTGACAGGTGAGCTTGGACGTGTGCAACCAGTGGATGACCTCCCCTCGAACCGTAGATGGCACGAACAGCCTCCCCTCCGGTCTGCCGCCAGGGTCAGGTTCCACTTCCTGCGCCTTCCGGATCTTGCTCTCGATGTCCCAGGTGACGGCTCCCACGACGCACGACCTGGGTAGGATGGTGTGGACCGTGTCCTCCGACTCCTCAGGGGCGAATTGCCTAGAGAGGGCGTCGGGCAGGCCGTTCTTGGAGCCAGGCCTGAAGGTGATGGTAAATTGGAACCTGGCGAAGAACAAGGACCAGTGCGCCTGGCGGGCGTTCAGGCGCCTGGCAGATCTAAGGTACTCCAAGTTCTTGTGGTCCGTCAGGACCACGAACAGCAGGTCCGCCCCCTCTAGCCAGTGACGCCACTCCTGTAGCGCGAGCTTGATGGCGAGGAGCTCTCTGTCACCCACGTCGTAATTTCTCTCTGCCGGGGACAAGCGCCGGGAGAAGAAGGCGCAGGGCCGTTTGATACCGTCGTCTGGCGACCGCTGGGATAGCACCGCCCCCACTCTTGTGTCCGAAGCGTCCACTTCCACGATGCACTGCAGCGCAGGGTTGACTTGGCTAAGGACCCGGGAGGAGGAGAACTCCTCCTTCAGCGCCTGAAAAGCAGCTGCGACCTCTTCGGTCCACCGGAACGGAACCTTAGGGGACGTGAGGCGGGTCAGCGGGCCGACGATGGTGCCAAAGTTTGGGACAAAGCGGCGGTAGAAGTTCGCAAACCCAATGAACTGTTGCACCTGCTTCCTTGATGCAGGTGTAGGCCATTCCACCACCGCCTTCACCTTCTCTGGGTCCGGAAGCACCTGGTCGTGTGAGATGATGAACCCAAGGAAGGATGTTGTCTTTGCATAAAATTCACACTTTTCAGCCTTCACGTATAACCGGTTCTCCAGCAGCCTTTGGAGGACCCGCCTCACATGGACCTGGTGCTCGTCCCTGGACTTGGAGAAGATGAGTATATCATCCAGGTAGACGAACACAAAGAGGCCGATGAAATCCCGGAGGACGTCGTTGATGAGGCGCTGAAAGACGGCTGGAGCGTTGGTCAACCCGAACGGCATTACCAGGTATTCGAAGTGGCCGTTCGGGGTACGGAAGGCTGTTTTCCACTCATCTCCCTCCCGGATCCGGACGAGGTGGTATGCGCTGCGTAGATCCAGCTTGGTGAACCAAGTCGCCCCCTGGAGGGAGTGGAAAGCGGTGTCCATGAGGGGCAGGGTGTAACGATCCTTCTCCGTTATGTCATTAAGAGTACGGTAGTCAATGCAAGGACGGAGGGATCCGTCCTTCTTGCCGACGAAGAAGAATCCTGCCCCCACGGGTGATGACGATGGGCGGATTATCCCAGCACTCAGCGACTCCTTGAGGTATGTGTTCATTGTCTCCTTCTCCGGCGCCGACAGACTGTAGAGCCGTCCAGAAGGTAAGGGCGCCCCCTGGCGGAGATTGATTGCGCAGTCGTAGGGCCGATGAGGAGGGAGAGACATCGCCTTGGATTTGCTGAATACCATACCCAGGTCGTGAAATTCCAGTGGCACCAGGGACAGGTCCGGGGGTGCAGTGTCCGAAGGAGGGGGAGAAGCGGACGGAGAGCAGGCCGCGGACTGAAGACAGGTGCCCATGCAGAATGTGCTCCATGCCGACACCCCAGCGGACTTCCAGTCCAGAACAGGGTTGTGGAGGCGTAGCCAGGGATACCCCAGGATGACGGGCGACACAGAGTTGGGCAGGACATAAAAGGTCATCTCCTCCCGGTGGTTTCCAGAGATAATAACCGGGACGGGGATGGTCTGGTGAGTAACTCTCCCAAGGGAGGCATGAGAGAGATTGACCAGGGAGATGGGGTTCCTGAGTGCCTGACAGCGGATGCCCAATCCGGTTGCCAGGCTTTGTGAAATAAAGCTGCCTTCTGCGCCCGAATCCACCAGTGCGTGGGTGAGATGCCCAGTGGGGTTGTGGCAGAAACGGATGGGCAGCTTCAATTGTGTGAGGGAATTTAACCGATTGACATCCGCGAGGCCCCCTACAGTGACTTGCGGACCCCGCCGACTGGCTTTCCGTGGGCAAAGCTTCACCGTGTGTTGGTCATCTCCGCAATACATGCAGAGATCCAACTCACGGTGGCGTTGTTTCTCCGCAGGGGAAAGCTTTGTCCAGCCCGTCACCATCGGCTCCGACTCCTCGGGGCACGATGGTGGCGGCGCCGCCAGGGGGTGAGCTTGGAACAGGCGCGGCGAGACTCCACGAGGGCGAGAAGAAGACGACTTCCGCCCCGAGGAGCGCTCGCGCAGCCTGTTGTCCAAACTAATCACTAAGGATGTTAGCTCCGCTAGCATCTCAGGAATATCCCGCCCAGCCAGTTCATCCCTCAGATCATCATTGAGACTGCGGAGGAAAAGGCCGCAGAGGGAGCGTTCCTCCCAGCCTAATTCCTCCGCCGCTACCCGGAAGTCGACCGCGTAGTCCGCTGCCAACCGGCTTCCCTGCTGGAGGGCGAGAAGCCGATCGACCTGGACCGTCTCGGTAGGAGAATGGTCAAAGACCTCCAGGAAGCGTCTCACGAATTGGTCATAAGTGAGGGTGGCATAACTGGGCCTTGCCATTACGGCGTAGGTCCATGTTAATGCTCGCCCCTCCAGGAGATTCCCGATATAACCAATTCGGCTATGATCTGAGGGAAAGTCCCCGGGCACACGGTGGAAAACGGACTCACACTGCATAATAAACCCCCGCGCTCCGCCGAGCTTACCGCTAAAGCGAGCGGGGGTTGGAATGGGCGTGAGCCAAACCGGTGCACCCGGAGCCTGCTGGAC
Source organism: Pholidichthys leucotaenia (assembly GCA_020510985.1). Taxonomy (NCBI): domain Eukaryota; kingdom Metazoa; phylum Chordata; class Actinopteri; order Cichliformes; family Pholidichthyidae; genus Pholidichthys; species Pholidichthys leucotaenia. The sequence goes on along the minus strand of CM035849.1, from coordinate 66,613,166 downwards.
GGCCACTGGAGCAGCAGGAGCCGCGCCACCCTGACGAGCCGGGGGGAACGGCTGTTGGGGGTCGAAGCGGCCCAACCGGTTAGTTAAATTTAACAACTGATTAAAAATCACCTGTTGCTGATAGGCTATCTGATCCACTCGAGCCTCGAGAGTGGAAAACCGGTGTGCGAGCCCGCCGTCTGCCGAGCCGCTCTGCTGAAGCCGTACTGACATAACGCACGGCTCAGGAGACGCACACACACAGGCTCAGAGTAGTTCAAATAGTTTATTAACAACAGGCGTGTATGAATGTGTGTCAGCGGGATGTAAATGTATTGGTGGCGGCGTCTGCTTCGGGCACAGAGGCAGGAGACCGTACAGCCGGACAACCCTATGGGAAAAACACAAGGAGAAGGGTGATGGGCACACACCAACACAGGAGATATATGAGTGAGAGAGGAGCTTACTTGGATAGGACAGATGACTGGCACAACAAGGGACGAGGTCCGGTAGACAGCCACCTGGAGAGCCCGGTGCAGCAGCGAGGAATAGGCGATGGAGAGGCGTTGTCCGCCGCCGAGGAATCCACCTGTGCACAGGGAGCAGACTGGGAAGAGAAAGGAGGGAAGGTCTTCTTACCAGGGTAATGTGCTGACGGTGAAGGAACTCACAGCGATGCATGAAGAAGTCTGACGGCTTCAGGCCGAAGCTCAGGGCGAGGCGGCTTATATCCCTCGCCGCTGATGACGAGCAGGTGTGCGAGCAGGTGGCGCCGCTGATGAGCGGCGCGGCGTGACACCAGATCCCCAGAAAAGTGGTAGAAAATGGATGGATTTGATGGATGTTCTTTAAAATTCCAGTCATTCCATTAGCATATTTTGTTATAATTTTGCTGTGATAGACGGTAGATCGGATTTTTAGCGTTAGCTTGGCTTGGCAGTCTCAGATGGTCTGTCTAACTGCATCAAAGCTTGCCCCAACAAGGAGACATTGACACTGTCCTTGTTGATCTCCCAACACTTGAGTATATACTAGTATGTTGTTCTCTGACATGTTTAGCTTATTGCCTCCGCCAAGGAGGTTATGTTTTCATCGGCGTTGGTTTGTCTGTCTGTCTGTCTGTCTGTTTGTTTGTCTGTCTGTTTGTTTGTTAGCAAGATAACTCAAAAAGTTATGGATGGATTTTCATGAAATTTTCACAGATTGTCAGAAATGAGGTATCCTACAGATGATTACATTTTGGTGGTGATCCGGATCACCGTCCAGAAGAAAACTGCCATTATGGAAAATGCGATTTTCGTGAATAACTACTGAACCACTAATCCTATCATTGTCAATCCAATTGCTAGTCATATGTTTTCATGGTCAAGGAATCTGAAAACGTACACACAAACACTGTATGGGGGGAACTGTGGCGCTTGGCGGAGGTCTGCGCTCTCCGAGTGCTTTTCTAGTTTTACTATATTGTACTTTGACCAGGATCAAAGGTGGCTAGCAGGAGTTAGAATTTTGCCATTCACTCATTCAGCTGTTTCAGTGATCGCCCCTATCCTATCAACCACTGAACCCACAGACTCCTGTCCACCAATGATGCTTTATTTCATTCATTCTTCTAGACTATTTTACCTTAGTTAGGATGTGTTTGCTGTTGGAGCTAGGAGCTGACTAGACCTCATAAGGGACAGAAGAGGGAGGGTGGGGAGAACTGGGTCTCATGACCATTTCAAGAGACATGCACTGAAATGAGCTGCTCTGAGGAACACTGCAAAAGATGGGTCAAAATGGTGTAGCAGTAATTTAACACTGAGGCATTCTGACCAATGCATGTCACAGACATTTCATAAAGACCCGTGGAAACTGTGTCAACGTGTGGAAAAAGTGCAATTAGGAATGCAGGTTCATAACAGTTGATGGTTATGCCACCTGTAAATCTCTTAACTGACTTCAGATATCAAAGCTTATTGAGCCAAAACAAGTTCAGCAATGAAAGCAGCATCAAAAGATCACACGCACTCTATCTGGATTCATTCCCTCCATCGGCCAGTGGTTTTGAATATCCTTCTCAAAGTAGCCACCTACATTTGTTTATTTGCAAACTTACACACCCTTGAGTGTGCCTGTGTTCCCTTTGGTTTTGTCTCTGACAGCTGAGCTTACAGACTCGTGTTGGCAACAGTGATGGCGTTGGTGGTGGCGGAGGGGGAATTGTGGGGGTTGTGTTGTCAAAAAGCCTCTCAGGCATTGCCCCGGTCGCCCTCCTGCCCCCTCCCATACACCTCCCTCTTCTATTGACCATGTTGCACATTATAAATCACCTGTAAGCTGGGCTACCTTGCAAGTACCCTAATGAAAGCTCATTTATAAAGTGGCTAAATGGTCCTGACAAAAGTGCTAATGAGGAAATCAATAATTCAGTGATTGTTACTGTGCTTATACTAATACGTTCCTCTTGTAGGGCTTTGATTCCAGCTAAAAGAAGGACATTTGTTACGGTGTTCACTTCTGCGTGTCAGCACTGCCTTTTTTTTTTTTTTTTTTGTTCTTTGAGTCTGTAAGATGAATGGTGTGGTGTTTCCTGGTGTTTCTTAGAGAGACCAGAAGCTGTTTGTCGTCTGAGTTTCACTGCAATCGGAATTTTCACTCAAATTCTACAAAGGGAAAATGAAAACAGCAATCAGTTAAGAATGATTGGTGAAGCTAATGTAAGCAGCAATTTATGCAAAATAGTGACCTTTTAACTAAATTTGTGAGCTTTTTCAATTGTGACATTTTTCTCATACATTTGCAGTTTTTACTATTAAATTTGCAGGGTTTTTTCATACATTTGTCACTTTTTTCTTGTAAATGTGAAACTTTTTTCCATCATAAATTTGTTACTTTTTTCATAGATTGGCTTTTTTTGGTCATAAATTTGCAACTTTTTTCTCATAAAATTTCAACTTTTTTCTTGTAAATTTCCAAATTTTTTCTCATAAATTTGGTACTTTTTTCCTCACAAATTTAGAACATTTTCACCTCCGCCGTTGGTTTGTCTGTCTGTCTGTCTGTTTGTTAGCAAGATAACTCAAAAAGTTATGGACGGATTTTCATGAAATTTTCACAGATTGTCAGAAATGGGGTATCCTACAGATGATTAGATTTTGGTGGTGATCCGGATCACCGTCCACAAGAAAACCGCCATTACGCAAAATGCCATTTTCGTGAATAACTACTAAACCACTAATCCTATCATTGTCAATCCAATTGCTTGTCATATGTTTTCATGGTCAAGGAATCTGAAAACGTACACACAAACACTGTATGGGGGGAACTGTGGTGCTAAACCGCCATTATGGAAAATGCCATTTTCGTCAATAACTACTGAACCACTAATCCTATCATTGTCAATCCAATTGCTAGTCATATGTTTTCATGGTCAAGGAATCTGCAAACGTACACACAAACACTGTATGGAGGGAACTGTGGCGCTTGGAGGAGGTCTGCGCTCTCCGAGTGCTTTTCTAGTTATTACTCATGAAATTGCAACTTTTTTCTTGTAAATTTACAACTTGTTTCTTCTATTTGCAACTCTTTTCTCATAAATCTGCAACTTTTCCCCTTAAATTGGGCACTTTTTTCTTATACATTTGCACTTTTTTCTCAGAAATTTGCATTTTTTTGATGTAATTTTCCAACTTTTTTCCTTCTATATTTCCAAATTTTTTTCTCATAAATTTCCTACATTTTTCTCACAAATGTACAATTTTTTAATCATAAATTTGTCTTTTTTTTCTTAAACATTTGCAATTTTTTCTCAAATTTGCTAAATTTTTCTCACAAATTTACAACTTTGTTCTCAAAAATTTCCCACTTTTTTCGTATACATTTGCATTTTTTCTTCCAATTTTTTTTCTTGTAAATTTAAAACTGTTTTCTTTTATATTTTCCACTTTTTTTCTGATACATTTTGAACTCTTTTCTTAGAAATTTCCAGCTTTTTTCTTATACATTTGCATTTTTTTCTCAGAAAATTGCATTTTTTTGTTGCAAATTTCCAGCTTTTTTCCTTCTGTATTTAATTTTTTCTGTTAAATTTGCCACTTTTTTCTCAGAAATGTATAGCTTTTTTCTCACAAATTTGCAACTTTTTTGTAAATTTTTACAACTTTTTTCCATCTATATTTGCAATGTTTTTTCTAATAAATTTGAAACTTTTTTCTCATAAAATTGCAACTTTTTTCTTGTAAATTTCCAAGTTTTTTTCTTCTATAATTGCAGCGCTTTCCTCATAAGTTTGGAACTTTTTTTTCTTGTAAAGTTCCAGCTTTTTTCTTCTAAATTTGCAGGTTTTTTTCCTCATAAATTTGCCACTTTTTCCAAATACATTTGCACTTTTTTCCTCTGAAATTTGCATTTTTTTCTTGTAAATTTCCAACTTTTCTCTCTCTCTCTCTCTCTCTCTCTCTCTCTCTCTCTCTCTCTCTCTCTGGCATTTGCAACAATCACATTGGTGGTTGTTAAATTTTTATTCTATATAATATTTTTTCCTGTCCTTTCTGTGCATACCCAATCAAAGGCCATGGAAGTACCACAAGGTTCAATTTTTGACCCACTGCTGTTTACTTTGTATATTAATGATTTCCCATCAGTATATGAAAATGACATAAAAATTCAGATGTGTGTAGATGACAGTCATCTACACACATAGGAAAGATGCCAAACAAGTGGCTGACAAGTTAATGGTAGCAATGGAGAAAGTGTCAAAATGGCTTAATCAATCATGCCTCACTCTGAACGTAGGGAAAACAGATGCCATGTATTTTACCATCCATCCATCTTCTTCCGCTTAATCCTTTTCGGGTCGCGGGGGGGCTGGAGCCTATTCCAGCATCTTTGGGCGAGAGGCAGGGCACACCCTAGAGTTTAAGTATTTGGGTGTCACATTAGATCCCAGGCTCAGCTTTAAAAAGCACATAAAACGGATAAGCCACACTCTGAAATATAACTTTGCAAACTTTTGATGCATCATAAACTCACTTACTCTAAAAGGATCAAAAACCTTTCTGAATGCCATAATTTTGATACATTTCTCCGATTGCATCTCATGTTGGTCACAAGCTAACAGTACAACTCTGAAACCTTTGGAATCTCTGTATAAACAATCCATCAAAATTCTGGATAAGAAGACATGACAGTATCACCATTGTGATATACTTGCCAAACACAAGATGTTAACCCTGTAAGGATTAAATCTGATTACATGAACTACCTCTCCTGCGGCTGGTGTCGCAGATCCACACCTGTCACGTGACTGGTCAAAAAGTATGAAAAAAAACCCAAAATAAACCCAGATGTACCACACATTTCACATCACTAGATGGAAGACATATAGCTTACTGCTCTTCACTGGAGGACTCCGTTCAGCCCACCAGAATCTTGTCAAATCTGATATCACTTCCAGGGCGTAGAAGAAGAGACGTATAAACAATTGTGCAACATATGTTTCAACAGGGAGGAAGCATTTGCTCCAAATTTTGCCAACTGTGATTCTGAAAGGGATTATTTAACTTCTGAAGGGAAATATTTACCTTCTGTGACAGCAGAAGATGGACCGGAGCATGTACGCTTTTCGTCTGCCATTGACGAAGCTGCATGTGATGGAGAGGACAATACTGCCAGTTCTGCGGCGTAATCTAACTGAAATCGAGGTAGAATAAATCTGAAGATAAATGTGATTGTTTCTGGATGTGGGAGAGAAAGTGAAAATGACGGACAGAAAACAAAATAAGGACCAAGGATGAGCATATGAATGCAAGGCGACACATGACGAGTGGTATGTCTCTACTGATTCTCTGGTTCATATATTTTGAAGATAAGATAACAAAAAAAGCAAAAACAAAGACAAACAAACTGTCATGTCTGGCCCTCACGAGCCAGTATAAGACGCCACAAGTCACCGGTGAGTTTTGCAAGATGTTTTATTTGCAAGACAGGACACAAGGCTATGAGCCGCTAAGGGCAAAAACACACACTAAGAGATATAAAGGCTCATAGGGCTAACCCCAGCCACTACGAGTTAAACTATGACAAGACAAGCTGACCAACCTTGACAGGCGGAAGCCCCACCGAGCGCCTTCACAATAAGAGCCCGGTGAGGCCAGAATACAACCCACAGCTGTCAAGGCCGGCAGCGAACTGTGCGTGGCCCGAGTGTGGACAGAACCCAGCGCTCGGGTCATAACACAAACCAAAATATCCTTTGTGTAAATATGTCCAAAGTCCACTTTGACCAAAAGTTATGTAATCCGATGTGGCTGCCGTCACATTATGCAAATTAGGTGCATAAATTGGGCTGCACGGTGGCACAGTGGTTAGCACTGCAGCAGCACAGTTTACCCTCGGTCGGGGGATCGCAGAGATCGTGGGTTCGATCCCTGCCCCCGGCCAACAGTGATCTGTGTGGAGTTTGCATGTTCTCCCCGTGTTGCGTGGGTTTACTCCGGGATTTCCTCCCGCATGCCAAAAACATGCAGGTTAGGGATAAGGGGCGCTTGCGCACACAGCGACCAGCAGCTGGTGGCTTGTCACCAGACTGCAAAACAAATCTACCTACGGGTACAAAATAAGTACAAAAAAAAAATTACTCCTACCATAAACTTTGGATCATATTCTACATCTTTCTCATTTACAGTAAGCAATTATCTCTTACCACTTTCAAGTTACAGCCTTTGGAATTTGTGATATCTAAACTGATTATTTTCTTGAAAAAAATCTTCGCCACCAGATGGTGCATGCAGATGCAGATGGTGCATGCAGATGGTGCATGCAGATGGTGCGGCTCTGCGACAGAAAACCTCTCAGGGTTAAGCTTTGAAAATATGATCATGAATGCAAATATACGGTTGGTCTTTAAAATTTTCCGTGGTTCTGCACCCCCACCTCTTAAGACTTTTGTGTACCTAACTTCTGAACAAAATACCAGAATAACAAGGACTACCTCTAGACGGCATTGTTGCATCCCCTTACGTAAAACTGCTTTTGGACAATCAGCATTGTCATACAAAGCTATAACGGAATGGAACAAGCTCCCCACTTCTTTGAAGACCAGAACAAATTACAGAAACTTTTCCACAGAGACTAAAAAATGGATTTTAACCCCTTGCACGCTGGTCAGTTTCCCTAAAAACGCCAAAAAATAACATGCCCAAAGTAAATCAAAAGCTGTTCTTCAACCCTTTGCAGAATCTTCATGGGGTTGGTCTCATTTAAAAGAAAACACTTTGAATTTTTTGGCAAAACAGTCATAATCTCTCTAAGTGCTCCTGCCACTGAGTAACAGTCATCTAAACATACTGAACTTGAAGAAAATAAATTTGACCTGGGTGTTTTTTTGGATACAAATGCTTGCAAATAACACACAGCTTCAGATCCGGGCTGGAAAATGCAACAGAAATGTAGAACCAAGTGTTATCCAGCTGGGGTCAAAATTTTGTAACAATACCACAAAAAATGAATATATTACATAGCTTTGTTCTCAGGTAGTTCCCAGGCGTTTTTGAACTGTGCCAAATTGTGCCAAATGGTACAGTTTGGAAAAACGTCTGTAACTTTTGAATGATTCGATATAGAAGCTTCATCTTGGACTCTAATGAAAGGTGACACTCAGGGCTGTGTGTGTGGGGGGGGGGGGTTGTTTATTCATTCATTCATGAATGAATGAACAAACAAGCCCCCACACACAAAGAAGCATGCCACGTAAAAAATGTGTGGCTTTTTTTTACAAGAAAAAATAACCTACAGTGCACTAAAAATTATTCTAAAATATTTGTAATGTAGAAGATAACAACTGCCACCACCCCCCCACCCCCCGCTACAGAGGACGGACATCGGCCATCGCTACATGACGGAACAGTCATGTGGCGATGTGGCGACCGCGGCGCACAGTCCCCGCGGTCCCCGTGCCCCCCCCCCACTACAGAAGAGTAGCGGGGGGGGGGGGCGTTCACGGTCCGGACGCAGCGCACGAACCGTGTACGAAGTCCGAAGTCCGTGCGCCGCGGTCTACTAAGCACAGTTCTAATTTACCGATCGGTCAAAAGTCATTTTTGATTACAATTTTCAGGGATAAAGAATAATTTAGCTTATAACACTTACCTGTTCACAACAGCAGCGTAGCTGGCGAACTTCTCTTCCTCATTGTCAGATGAACAAGAAGCTAGTCCGCTTGTTACGGACTCGTGGTTCTGGTCACGCGACCTGGTCAAAACATAATTCCATTACTGCGGTTTTGCGCTTCCATGATTGCGGTTTTGGCGAACGATTTTTCAAAACAAATAACAGTAGTAATAAAAAAAGACTGGCAAACGCGTGTGTGTCACCCAGCCTTCATCGTCGGCCTCCGTTGGTCTATGATGACCATGGAAGAGAATCCTAAACGTCTACTCTGCTGGGACAGCACCGCCTGTGGCTGAACAGGCCGATGCGCGAATGGCAGTCCCTGTCACACAGGTCGCACTTGTGGGTGGTCTCCATGCTGCTGAGTCTGTGGCGGTTCTTCCTGCGGGTCCTTTTTTCATCTGCTGCAGCAGTCAGTCTCTCTTCACCCAACCTTACACAAAACAGCTTTCGAACTTCTGTGCTTCAATTGGCTCGCTGCATTCCCAGCCGTTGGGAGGCGGGTCCTTCTTGCTAGGTTTTCAGTCATTGGTTCTTCAAGGTTTCAGAAACCCAATTCAAGGCTCTTATTAGCCGAATGAGAGGTCAATCACATCTAATCTGTTCACGGCTGTGTCTGTAGTGGAAGAACGGAAATGCAGCTTTTTTTTTTCAGTGCGCTCTAGGACGCAGCGCCCTCGTGCGCTCTAGGACGCAGAGACGTGCCCGCCCGCGGTACACCAGAGTGCAAGAGGTTAAGTAATCAAGCCTGCCAGCATTGACTCTCTCCCTTAAATTGGATTTGAAATTGTACTCTTTAAATTGTTTTTATGTATTCTGCTCTCATCTTTTTACCTTTTAAACTTACTCCCTGCTTGTTTCAGGGTTGACAGTTTCTGAAACCCGATCTGAACTGCTTTCTATATGTGCTGTTTTTTTGGTTTTTTTGGTTTTTTTAACTACAGATGGAAATTAGTGAGAATGCTATAATCTGGTACAGAGATTGTTTACCCTGTGTTTAATGTTTTTTTTCTGTACATGGTCCCTGACCAATAAGCCAATAGACTAAACTAAATCCTAGAAAATGGTCCAAGTTTATTTTTTTTTATGTTTTTGTGTAGGGGAGATTTTTTTTTTTAAATTGCAAAGAGTTTTAACTTTTCTCCTAATTTTATATTGCTGATAGCATTTGTAGATCACATGGTTAAATATACATCTACTGCTTAGTTCCTTTGTTAGAAAATCCTTGTATAATACCAGAAAAATGATGAGCTGATACCACTAGGTTGCTTATATTGGCTGTCTTTCAGAAAAACTGATAAATGATAAATATTTCAGTAATCAAATATTAAATGACACTGAAGTTTAATGCCTGTGGTTGTGAGAGAATATAACATAGAAAAGCGGTGTGTAGACAGATGGTGACTCACACCTACGAGGTCATTGATCATCAGCCTTAGCCATGGGAGTGTGTGCTATAGGAGACCCAGGGAGCAGAACCCCAGTCCTCTGTTAATTGCCGGGGCAGCTAGATTACCCTCTAATGCCCCTGCCTGGGCTTCACTGTTCCCTCAGACTGGCTTTAGATTCATTATTAAGCTTCAATATATGATTAATGGAGCCTATTATGCATTTTTGGAGACAGATGACAGTGATTTTGATCAGTGGTAAACGTTAAATTTGTATTTCCTTTGTAGATTAGTGTGCTCTTCAGTTATTTTTATACTGTATAGGCTACAAAGGTGTAAATCAGGGGGATGGGGGGCATGTCAGCATCATAAACTTTTCTATATCGTGCTATATCTGTTACGATCTGAGCATGGGGGGATTCCACCGTGCTCAGTCTCTTTGCCTTTTTTTCATATTTGTTCATTCATTCATTCATCTTCTTCCGCTTAATCCTTTTCGGGTCGCGGAGGGGCTGGAGTCTATCCCAGCATCTTTTGGGCGAGAGGCAGGGTACACCCTGGACAGATCGCCAGTCCATCACAGGGCCAACACAGAGAGACAGACAACCATTCACTCTCACATTCATACCTAAGGACAATTTAGAATCCCCAGTTTGATGCCAATTAACCTAACTTGCATGTTTTTGGCATGTGGGAGGAAACCGGAGAAATCCCGGAGTAAACCCAAACATACACGAGGAGAACATGCAAACTCCACACAGATCACTGTTGGTTGGGGGCTGGGATCGAACTCAGGATCCCCCGGCCAAGAGTAAGTTGCTGGGGGGGATCACTCCGATGTCCGAGCCTGCACTGACGAAAAGCAAGCGCCCACATACACGGAAGCCTTCAGCCTCTTGCCGCTTTCCGGAAGCAGCTCTGCCGTCTCCTGCCAAGCACAGTTCTGCACCATCAGCCAAGGAACTGGAAGAGCGCAGGCAGGTCATATTAGCGGAGACTGAGCTGCTGTTAGAATATAAGCCATGGCTCCTTCTGGATTTTGCCCAGGAGCTGGGGGAGGTTTTCCCGAGGGGCCCGGGGTTAGACCCAATGAGTGAGTGTCCCCTGGCAACGGGGCCTTCGCCATGAGCCAGTGTCTCCACCTTCTGTTTCCCACCGTTGCCCAGGGAAATACCGCCGGAGAAGCGCCTCCACCTCCTCGTCAGCAATCCCTCCTTCGCCGGGGCCAAAAACTCCCACAGCAGTTCCTTTACCTGGTTTTTCCTCTCCGGCTGTCCCGTCAGCCTCCTCTGCTGCTGCTGCCTCTCCCTCCTCCTCGGCGATTCCTCCCGCTGCTGAAGGACTGGTCACCTCCTTCCTTGCTCCACCCGTCACCATGTCTGCTGGGGCGGCTCCTCTACATTCCTCAGAGGGGTCCGCAACAACGGCAGCCACGGAGAGGACGGATTCTACACCTGCTGCAGCAGAAAACATCATGCTCCGGGAACACAGGCAAGTGTCTCTTCATTCTCTATTACCAACGCATAAATTATCTTGCCTGATTCCTGGTGGTGAGGCTCAGCCTACGCAGTCCCCTGAGCTCTCATCACCTGCTGCAGCTTAAGACTTTTCACCTGCTCTCTCCATGTCTCCTCCTCTACCACTTGAGTGCCCGCTGGCCGCAATATTGAGCTGCCAGACGATGGAGGAGCCTGTGGCCCTGGCGGGCCTGGTTCCATCCCCACAGCCACGGTCTAGATAGAGGGAGAGTGCTGAGACCAAGCTGATGCCTGTGCCAATGAAGGAACGTCCCCTGGCCTCAGCAGTGCAGGAGCCAGCACCAGCAGAAAACCAACCTCCAGTGTCCACGTTGGGCGGGCCACCTGCATGGGCCACTTCGCTGAGGGGACTTAGGACTGCATCCACCACCATGCCTGCTGTAGGGGCCGCCACAGCAGGGCCGAAGTTGGACCTCCAGAGGGCCGGGCCCGAGATGTCACTGCCTGGATCGACGGAGTCCTGGACAGCGTTGGAGCTTGAGCTCAGGCAAGTGCTTGTCTGCAAGATCTGGTCTGGCTCTTGGTGGGGAGAGCCAAGTGCAGTTGTCAGCTGCACCTGAGCTCACCTCGCCAGGCTGCACCGCTGCCAGTGATCCTTATCCTGTTTCTATGCCTCTCATGTCGGAGTCTTTCCCCATGGTCAGCGAGGATGTTGCAGCTTCACCAGAGGTCTCTGTGGGTCCAGCCTCGCCACCCGAGACCGTAGTGAGTGCAGCTCCCCCATCGGCTGAGGTCTTCGCGGGTGCTCTGTCCCAGCCCAGGACCTCCGAGGGTGCTGCTTCCCAGCTAGTTGAGGTCGTTGTGGGTGCTCCGTCCCAGCCCGGGACCTCCATTGGTGCTGTTCCCCCTCCAAATGAGATCTTCATGGGTGCTCCATCCCAACCCGGGGCCTCCAAGGGTGCTGCTTCCCCTTCAACTGAGGTCATTGTGGGTGCTCCATCCCAGCCCGGGACCTCCATGGGTGCTGCTCCCCCTCCGGGTGAGGTCTTCGCGGGTACTGTGTCCCAGCCCAGGACCTCCGAGGGTGCTGCTTCCCAGCTAGCTGAGGTCATCGCAGGTGCTCCATCCCAGCCCCGGACCTCCATGGGTGCTGCTCCCCCTCCAAATGAGATCTTTGCCAGTGCTCCATCCCAACCCGGAGCCTCCGAGGGAGCTGCTTCCCCGTCAACTGAGGTCGTTGCCGGTGCTCCATCCCAGCCTGGGACCTCCGTGGGTGCTGCTCTCCCTCCAGATGAGGTCTTCATGGGTGCTCTGTCTCAGCCTGGGACCTCCATGGGTGCTGCTTCCACGTCATCTGAGTTCTTCGTGGGTGCTCCGTCCCAGCCCGGGACCTCCATGGGTGCTGCTTCCCCTCCGGTTGAGGTCTTTGCAAGTGCTTCATTCCGGCCTGGGGCCTCCGAGGGTGCGGCTGCCCTGTCAGCTGAGGTCGTTGCGGGTGCTCCGTCCCAGCTCGGGACCACCATGGGTGCAGCTCTGGCCCAGTCCGGGTCCACTGTGGATGCAGCTTTGCTCCAGCCCAGAGCCACTACGGGTGCAGCTTTGCTCCAGCCCGGACCCACCGCAGGTGCAGCTTTGCTCCAGACCGGAGCCACTGCAGGTGCAGTTTTGCTCCAGCCCAGCACCACCGCAGGTGCAGCCTTGCTCCAGCCCAGTCACCACAGGGGCAGCTTTGCTCCATCCCAAAGCTGATTGTCATTACCTTCTCCTCCAGTCCGCTCATGTGATCCACACCTGCTTTCATTTGTGTTAATTTGTTTTTGGCTCTATTTAAGGACGGTTATTTCTTTTCCTTATTACTGGAGTCTAAAAGTGTCATTTGCATTAGAACCCTGTTCCCGTTCTGATGTCTGCTATCTGCGGAATCCCGTCTTCTCCTTTGTCATTTCTGTTCATAAGTTTTGCTTTGTGTACTGTCTGGACTTTGTGTTTGTGCTGTTTGGATTTTGGTGTTTTGTTGATAAATATCACAAACTGCAGTTCAGCGTCTGGGTCTCACCTCTCTGCCCCGAGGGGCAATTCATAACAATATCAGTGAATAAAATCCATTGGAAGTTATAAATGCAATTATAAATGCTATTTTTTTCTAGTAAAACTGGACGTTTTCCTTTAAATTTACAACTTTTTCTTTGAAAATTTGCTGCTTTTTTCTTCCAGATTTGCTATATTATTGTCATAAATTTGCAGCCTTTTTTCTTGTTAATTAGCATTTTTTTTCTAATTCATGTTTTTTCTTGTATTTTCTTTTACTTTTTTCTGTAAATTTGTGATTTTTTTTACTTGTACATGTGCATTTTTTTCTCATAAATGTAATGCTTTTAGTTCATTCCGGTGAAGCTGAAAGGAGCGAATGTGATGATGTGGCGTCCATCATCTGTCTGTCCGTCTGCCCACATTTCTTGGGAATCATTACTCCTCCTAGGCAATTGCCCCGATGGCCACTCACTCCTCAGCTGTGAGCTGAAGATGTGCTCAATGTTTTAAGGTCAAAGGTCAGGAGCTCTGGGCACTTATGTGATTTCACAAAAATCAATTTTCCTCCTAGGCAATTGCCCTAATTCTCAACAAACTCACGCACAATGAACATCAGGTGGGTCTGTATCAAGGTCATGTTCAATTCCAAGGTCAAAGGTCAGGAGATCTCAGTGCTTATATGATTTTATGAAAATTGTTACTCCTCCTAGGCAATTCCCCCAATTCTCAACAAACTCACACAGTGATCCCCAGGTTTTTTTGAATCCAGGTTGAGCTTACAAAATCATTGTCAGACATCAGGAGATCTGGGAATTTAGGACTTCATGAAAATTGCTATTCCTCCTGGCAATTTCCCCAATGTTCAGGAAACTCATGCACAATGATCGTCAAGTGGTCTACATTTAGGCTGTGCTCAAGGTCAGGGTAATATCTGGAGTTCTGGGCACTCTCAGGGTGATTTCATAAGATCAGAACGAGCTTTTTTACCTGTAAATTTGTGATTTTTTTCTTCTATTAAATTTTCAACTCTTTTCTTGCAAATGTGCAACTTTTTTCTCTTAAATTTGATACATTTTTCTTGTAAGTTTGCAGTTTTTCTCAAATGTGCCACTTTTTTCCATCATAAATTTGCTGCTTTTTTCTTGGAAATTTTCAACAATTTTCCTGCAAACTTGAAGTGTTCACATGAATGCTGATTAAATTTTTATTCAGAGTCATGGTTTAATTTTTCCAGTTCACCTAGACAACAATCTGATTTAATCGTTTAATATTTTTTTGTTGGGAGCCATATTTTTTTTCTTTCCATTTTAAAGGACTTGCACTCTTCTGCATTACAAAAGCATGGCGCCTATACATAATCTGCCCCCTCCTCCACCCAACAAAAAAAAGCGAGAAATGACCCAGCTACAATGATACTTTTAATGTCCTCCTCAATGTTTTTTTGTCCCCCTCAGTGTTTACTTTTGATAAAATGTTCTGTTTATTGCACCCCCCACCCCACCCCAACAGTGAAATGAAATATCCACCCACGGCTGTATACAGTATTTTTTTACACAGTACATAGAGGGGCTAGGGATGGAGAGCTTCAGATTTTGATGTGAACAATGTTTCCCTTTTTCTCGGTCTCTTTACAGTTCCTGTTGTTTGTTTGTTTTTCCAGAACAAAGAATAAGCTGTGGTACTTTGAATTCGGCACTTCGGAGACCTTTTCAGCCACGTGTAAGAAGCTCCATGACTTTCTGGAGGTTGAGGTAAATCAATCAAAACCTCGTATTTTTTCTGTTTGTGGAGACTTGTACAAGAAAAGAAACAACAGCTTCTATTGTGTGAGAGATGCTGTTTATTTTTTAAAAAGGAAAGAAAAAGGACTGGTTATTCCCACTTTTAAATATAACACAAATGTATACTAGTTTCACATCCATGAAAGTGTTGATGTGTGAAGGCTATGTGTGCCCCTCCCCACCCAGTTCGACACACAGGTAATTAGCCTTACACGACCCTGCTGTGTGTGATATTGAGTGATAATGGAGATGGTGTCTCTACTATCCATCTTCCCCCTTTTCTCAGAACTATCCACACAGTGCAGAGGTCTTTATTAATTAGGGCTCAATAGGTGAAGAGAAGCGGGGGATGGCACATAAAAACCGTTAGAGTCCATTGGATCCTAAATTGAAGTTTTCAGACAGCAGGTTTGAATGAACTTTTAGATGAAGAAAATTTTTCAGAAAAGACAGTTTCACATCATTCCTTAAACCGGGAGTGTCAAATTCAATCTTACTGAGGGCCAGCAAGGCCCATGAGTAAAGCCAGGGGCCAGGCATTTATCGACTCGTTCCAGTGAAGCCAACAGGAGCTAATGCGATGATGCAGCATCTGTGCGTCCGTCCTTTCGTCCACATTTCACGGGAATCGCTACTCCTCCTAGGCATTTTCCCCGATGCTCACCAGACTTGCTCACAATGAACCTCAGGTAGGTCTACATCCAACATTGTGTTCAAGATCAAAGGTCAGAAGATCTGGGTACTTGTGTGATTTCAGAAGAATCACTACTCCAAGGAAATGACCTCGATGCTCACCAAACTCACTCACAATGATCCTCAGGTGGGTCTGCATTCAAGCTGAAGTCAATTTCAGAGTCATTGTCAAAGGTCTAAAGAGCTGGGCATTTATGATTTCACAAAAAACAATACTCCTCATAGGCCATTGATCTTGACCTAAAGAACATCCTAGATGGGGCTGCATCTAGAGTTCTTAAAATCAAGGTCAACGATCAGGAGATCTGAGCACTCACAGGGTGGTTTCGTCAGACTGCAATGAGCCATTGACAGTCTAGTTTTTTTAAATTAAAAAGCCTATGCAGCTTTTAAGTGAAAAAAGTGTTGTAAATTCTTATAAAATATCTAGTATGCATTAAGAAAAAAGCTGAAAGTTAAGACAAGTAAAAAAAGTCATTTATGAGACTATTGACTGTTTTAAAAACCAGCTGAAAACTTTTTTCATTGCATTTCAAATCAGCTGCTTTTTAATGGTCCAATATTTTTAAATTATTTTAATCTTGTGTTTTAACTTGTGTATTTTTTGCAAATTTTTTTTTTTGAAATTTCTACTTTTATTGTGCCTCTGTCTGGTTCTTTTATAAATAAACTTTATTTACTTACTTACATGAGAGGCAGAAGCATAAATCAAGGGGAACATGAGAGAACATGCCCCCCCCCCCCCCGTATCTGGCCCCCGGGCCTTGATATTGACACCTGTACCTTAAACAGAGGTTTAGAACTTTTATAAAATTAGTTTAATGTGTTCTTCCATTTGTCTTTTTTCTCCACAAGTGTGATGGCGTTACGCTGGACCTCAGCAGCATTTCCCTGGAAGGCATCGCCATTCTCAACATTCCCAGCATGCACGGCGGCTCCAACCTCTGGGGCGAGAGCAAGAAAAGGAGGGGCAACCGCAAGGGTGGCAAAAAGGGTCAAGATAAAAGGACGCCATTGACCGACCCCAAAGAGCTCATGTTTGCGGTCCAAGGTAACTGTAACACATTTGATTTTCTTTCTCTGTGTGTGTGTGTGTGTGTGTGGAGGGGGTGATGAAAGAATAAAGTCATTACTCGCTTCTCAAGTAACTTTTTAAGTAGCTACTTCATTACTTTAACTTAAGTAACTATTTTTTTTTTGGGGGGGGGGGGGCTACACTTACTTGTACTTGAGTAGATATAACTTGGTTGGCACCCCAGTACTTTTGTCTAATGATGCACCACTTCTCCCGGCTGTGAGAACTTTTCTGTGACTAGGCCCTATGTCAGAAGTCTGAAATATAACCTCACAAATACAGAGTACAAAAAGGTATTAGACTGAATCAAAGATCAGACTTAAGACACGCAGAGCCTTTGAAACTTTTACTTGCAAGGAGTGATCAACACATACCATTTACAGGATGAGCTGAACACTGAGGGGCAGTCGCAGCTGCCTTCTTTTATATACAATGATAGTACGTGGAGTATGTGACAAACTCAGCAAAAGCAGAACAACAGAATTACCACATAAGCAAAAGTACGCTCTGTACGTCTTCAAGTGTGTGTAGGAGATAAATTGCATGAACACTCATCGCGGGGAGAACATCTGCTTCTCCACTCAGTAAAGGCAGAGAGGGGGAAACAACTCCATATATGGGCCCGCAACAAACCAATGCTTCCGGTCATAGTTAACAGATGATTACATACAACAGTCTTTTGCAGAAAAAATAAGATGCACAGGGTGTACAGGGGACAAGTCTTGATACAGCATAAAGATTTGCATGTGTCAACACTCTTTTATCACACCACATATGAATAAACAGAAGGGTGATGCAGCTTAGTCACTAACAGTGATTATAAGAAGAGGCACAAGTTGTAATAAGAAAAAGCATCATACATATAAGAATATCAATCTTCATTTCATGAGTTATTAATAAAATGATAACCATATATTCAATTTTCCACCACCCTACATGGCACCTCAGAATTCTTTGTTAGTCTTTAGGTTTCATAATAGTAAGACACCCAGTACTTGAAACAGCAAAGCAACCATAAAACATCATTGAACCTCCACCATGTTTGACTGGTCTGTCCGTCCAAGGTAAAGGATCTTACGACAGGACAATGACCCAAAACATACTTCAGAAAGCACCCAGAATGTTTTAGGTTGAAGCACTGGAGACTTCCAGAGTGGCCAGCAATGAGTCCAGATCTAAACCCCATAGAGCACCTGTGGAGAATTTCAGAACAACAGTTGGTAAAAGGAACCTTTCAAATCTGAGAAATCAGGATTAGTTGGCAAAAGAGGTGTGGTCCAAAATTCCAGTAGGACAGGGTAAGGACGTCAGTGATTGTTACAGGAAGTGACTGATTTTGTTTGTTTCTTTCAAAGGGTCTGTTATCAATGTCGATATTAAGCTCAGAGTGTCAAACAGTTCATATCTTTGGATTTATGTGGAATGTCTCAGATTTGCTGCTTTTCTGGGAGAAGTGGTGCCTTACCTGACAGAAATGAAGAAATGCCTGTCACGACTCGCCGCTCATCAGCGGCCTCAGCTGCGCGCACACCTGCACCTCGTCAGCAGCGGGCTATTTAGCCCACTCAGCCCAGCGCTGCGGTCTGGAGCCTTCTGTTCGCATCGGCACTTTGTAGCTCGTGTATCAACCTCTGATCACCAGCAAGACTTCTATCTCACGTAAGCATTCCTTACCTTTCTCCAAGTCTTCACCCCTGTGCACAGGTGGATTCCCAGGCGGCGGATTTCCCCGTCATCGCCAAACAATTCTCACCATCGACGCAGGCTCTGCAGGACGCTGTCTTCCGGCCTTCTCCCTTGCCAACGCCAGCCACCTGTACCCACAAGTAAGCAACATACAACTCATTATTCCTGTTCAGGTGTGGTGCCCTTTACCCTTGTCCTCTGCTCTCTCTCCATAGGGTTGTCCGGCTGTACGGCGCACTGCTCTGCTTCCTGCGCATCGGCGTTCACCCTCAACACATACACATACCGCACACATCCATTCAGACACACCTGCTTGTTGAATAAAGCTGTTAAATCTATCCTGAGTCTGCGTGCGTGTCTCCTGGGCCAGACATTATGTCCGTACGGCTCCAGCAGAGCGGCTCAGCAGACAGCGGGCTCGCACGCCATCTTTCCACCCTCGAGGCTCAGGTAGATTTAATAGCCCATCAACAGCAGGTGATTTTGAACCAGTTGGTTAACATAACTCACCGGTTAGACCGCTTGGACCCCCAGCAGGCGTTCCCCCCGGCTCGCCAGGGAGGGTTAGCTCCTGCTGCTCCGTTGCCCGGTCAGTCTGCCACGGGGACGCCTACTCGACTCACACCGATTCCAACCCCCGCCCGCTTCAGCGGGAAGCTCGGCGGAGCGCGGGGGTTCATTATGCAGTGTGAGTCGGTGTTTCTGCGCGTTCCCGGGGATTTTCCCTCGGACCACAGCCGAATTGGCTACATCGGTAATCTTCTGGAGGGGCGAGCGTTAACTTGGGCTTAGGCCGTCATGGTGAAGCCCAGTTACGCAAACCTCTCCTATAGCCAGTTCGTGCAGAGCTTTCTCGAGGTATTTGATCATTCCCAGCACGATAGCATCCTCACTGACCGGCTCCTTGGTCTCCAACAGGGAAGCCGGTCAGCTGCGGATTATGCTATCGACTTCCGGGTCGCAGCGGAGGAGGTCGGCTGGGGTGAGGCCGCACTCTGTGGCATCTTCCTCCGCAGCCTCAGCTCTGGTCTGAGGGATGAGCTGGCCGGTCGAGATCTTCCGGAGACACTTGCAGAGCTGATCTCCACAACCATTAGTTTAGATAACAGGCTGCGTGAACGGTCTACGAGCGGAAGTCTATCAGCCGCTCACGTGGAGGCCCCGTCCGCACGCCTCAAGGCCGCCCCCTGGCGTTACCTCCACCGGAGTCATCCGAGGAACCGGAGGCGATGGTGGTTGGTCGGTCAAAGCTCCCCCTAGCGGAGAAACAGCGCCGCCGGGAGTTGGGCCTCTGCATGTATTGCCGAGGAGACCAACACACTGTGGAGCATTGCACGGAGAAGCCAAACGGGGAGGTCCGCGAGTCACTGTAGGAGGCCTCGCGGACTCTAACCGGTCAAATCCCCTCACAAGTCTATCCTTGCCCATCCGATTTTGTCACAACGCCACGGGGCATCTCACACACGCACTGGTGGACTCAGGAGCAGAGCAGAGCTTCATTTCTAAGAGCCTGGCAGCCCAATTGGCCATCCCCTGCCATCCTCTGGCCGCTCCTCTCAGCCTGATCACCCTTTCCCGTGCACCCCTCGGACAAGTGACTCATCGCATGCAACCAGTTCCTGTCATAATCTCTGGTAACCACCGAGAGGATCTCACCCTGTACGTCCTGTCCTCCTCTGTGATGCCTGTCATCCTTGGGTACCCCTGGTTGCGTCTGCACAACCCCGTGCTGGATTGGCAGACAGGAAGAGTCGCCGCCTGGAGTTCCTTCTGCATGGGCACCTGTTTACAATCTGCAGCCTGCGCCCCGTCTTCTCCTCCCCCGGCTAAGGACGCCGCGCCTCCGGATCTCACTCTGGTGCCCTCGGAGTTCCATGACCTGGGCCTCGTATTCAGCAAGTCCAGGGCGATGTCTCTTCCTCCTCACCGGCCCTACAACTGCGCCATCAACCTCCCCCCGGGGGCGCCTCTGCCTTCCGGACGCCTCTACAGCTTGTCAGCGCCGGAGCGGGAAGCGATGGATAGTTATATCAAAGAGTCACTCAACGCAGAAATCATCAGTCCCTCCTCGTCTCCGCTCGGCGCAGGGTTCTTCTTCGTGTCAAAGAAGGATGGGTCACTCCGCCCATGTATCGACTTCCGGGCCTTGAATGACATCACGGAGAAGGACCGTTACACCCTGCCACTGATGGACACTGCCTTCTACTCCCTGCAGGGGGCAACCTGGTTCACCAAATTGGATCTTCACAGTGCATACCACCTCGTCCGGATCAGGGAGGGGGATGAGTGGAAGACAGCCTTTAGAACGCCTAGTGGGCACTTCGAGTACCTGGTGATGCCCTTTGGACTGACCAATGCCTCTGCTGTATTTCAACGCCTGATCAATGACGTCCTGCGTGATTTCCTCGGCCTCTTCGTGTTCGTATACCTGGATGACATCCTCATCTTCTCCAGGTCACGGGAGGAACACCAGGTGCATGTGAGGCGGGTCTTGCAGCGGCTGCTGGAGAACAGGCTGTACGTCAAAGCCGAGAAGTGTGAGTTTTACGCCAAGACCACCTCCTTCTTAGGGTTTGTAATCTCACACAACCAGGTCCTACCTGACCCCGCGAAGGTTAAAGCGGTGGTTGAATGGCCCACGCCGACCTCCAGGAAGCAGGTCCAGCAATTTATTGGGTTTGCCAATTTCTACCGCCGTTTTGTGCCTAACTTTGGTGCCATCGTTGCCCCGCTGACCTGTCTCACTTCCCCCAAGAACACCTTCCACTGGACCGAAGAGGTCGCTGCGGCGTTCCAGGCGTTGAAGACGGAGTTCTCCTCCTCCCGAGTCCTGACCCAGGTCGACCCCGCACTGCAGTGCCTGGTGGAAGTCGACGCGTCTGACACGGGAGTGGGGGCGGTGCTATCCCAGCGATCACCCACCGATGGGGTCAAGCAACCCTGCGCCTTCTTCTCACGGTTGTCTCCGGCCGAGCGGAATTACAACGTTGGGGACAGGGAGCTTCTCGCCATCAAGCTCGCCCTGCAGGAGTGGCGCCACTGGCTGGAGGGGGCTGCATTACCATTCGTGGTGCTGACGGACCATAAGAACTTGGAGTATCTTCGATCTGCTAGACGTCTGAATGCCCGCCAGGCGCGCTGGTCCTTGTTCTTCGCCCGGTTCCGCTTCACCATTACCTATCGCCCTGGCTCTAAGAACGGCCTACCCGATGCCCTCTCCAGGCAATTTGCCCCTGAGACGTCAGAGGAGCCGGGTCATACCATCCTGCCCAGCTCGTGTGTGGTAGGGGCAATTTCCTGGACCATCAGGGACAAGATCTGGAGGGCGCAGGAGACCGAACCGGACCCTGGCGGCGGACCGGAGGGAAGGCTGTTCGTTCCATCTTCTGTCCGGGGGGAGGTCATCCATTGGGTTCACACCTCCAAACTCGCCTGCCACCCTGGCGTATCCCGGCTAGTGGATCTCCTCCAGCGTTCCTTCTGGTGGCCAGGTCTGCAGAAGGACGCCGCCAACTACGTCTGGGCGTGCCCTGTGTGTGCCACCGGCAAATCAGGAAATTCTCCCCCCACGGGTCTGCTCCAGCCTCTGCCGACCCCTGGCAGGCCCTGGTCTCACATAGCCCTCGATTTCGTCACTGGTCTCCCAACCTCAAACACCTATGACGCTGTCTTGACCATCGTGGATCGATTCTCCAAGGCCGCCCACTTCGTGCCACTTCGGGGTCTTCCAACAGTGCGGGAGACAGCGGACCTTCTGGTTCAGCACGTGGTCAGGCTGCACGGGATACCGGTGGACGTCGTCTCGGATCGGGGGCCCCAGTTTGTCTCAGAGGTGTGGAAGTGTTTCTGCAATGCCTTGGGGGCCACAGTTAGCCTCTCCTCCGGTCACCACCCGCAATCCAATGGGCAGTGCGAACGGGCCAACCAGGAGCTGGAAGCTGCCCTACGCTGCGTCACTTCCTCCAACCCGTCTTCCTGGAGCACGCACCTGGCTTGGGTAGAGTACGCCCACAACACGGCTCGGTCTTCCGCCACAGGGATGTCCCCCTTCAAGGCGTCCTTGGGTTATGATCCACCTTTGTTCCCGGAGCAGGAGGCGGAGCTGGCGGTTCCTTCCATCCAAGCACACCTGAGACGGTGTCGGGCTCTGTGGACCAAGGCGCGCGACGCGCTCTTACGCACGGCGGCGCGCAACAGCACCACGGCGAATCGCCACAGGAGACCGGCCCCTGCCTACCAGGTGGGTCAACAGGTCTGGTTGGCCTCTGAAGATATCCACCTAAAGGCTGAAAAGAGGAAGCTGGCCCCACGCTTCATTGGCCCCTTCACCATTTCTAAAATTGTCAACCTGGTGGCTGTGCGTCTGGCCCTCCCCCCCCCCTCCGCATTTGTCCCACCTTCCACGTGTCCAAGATTAAGCCCTTTGTCTCCGATCCCCTCTGCCCCCCGCCCACAGCGCCGCCCGCACCTATGATGATCGATGGCCACCCGGCCTGGAGAGTCGCCTCCATCATGGACTCCCGGCGCCGAGGTCGCGGGCTGCAGTACTTGGTGGACTGGGAGGGATTCGGTCCTGAGTGGAGGTCCTGGGTGCGCTCTTCTTTGGTGTTGGACAGGAGTCTCATCACGGAGTTCCACCGGGCGCTCCCGGACAAACCAGCACCAGGAGGCGCTGCTGGGGGGGGGGGGGGTACTGTCACGACTCGCCGCTCATCAGCGGCCTCAGCTGCGCGCACACCTGCGCCTCGTCAGCAGCGGGCTATTTAGCCCACTCAGCCCAGCGCTGCGGTCTGGAGCCGTCTGTTCGTATCAGCACTTTGTAGCTCGTGTATCAACCTCTGATCACCAGCAAGACTTCTATCTCACGTACGCATTCCTTACCTTTCTCCAAGTTTTCACCCCTGTGCACAGATGGATTCCCAGGCGGCGGATTTCCCCGTCATCGCCAACCAATTCTCACCATCGACGCAGGCTCTGCAGGACATTGTCTTCCGGGCTTCTCCCTTGCCAACGCCAGCCACCTGTACCCACAAGTAAGCAACACACAACTCATTATCCCTGTCCAGGTGTGGTGCCCTTTACCCTTGTCCTCTGCTCTCTCTCCATAGGGTTGTCCGGCTGTACGGCGCGCTGCTCTGCTTCCTGCGCATCGGCGTTCACCCTCAACACATACACATACCACACACATCCATTCAGACACACCTGCTTGTTGAATAAAGCTGTTAAATCTATCCTGAGTCTGCGTGCGTGTCTCCTGGGCCAGACATTATGTCATGCCAACTTTTTAGACTATATACATATTTTTATGAAAGGCCACGCTCACACTGGATGAAGACCTCGCTAAGCTCTCCACGACCTATGACAGTCCCTCCAGGATTTCGCGATGATGCGATTCTACCAGTTCCTGTGAGTTCAGCAGGTCCTGCATAATTTGAATTTTGTCCAATCACTACAACTTTCCCACAATTTTGCCCAATTGTTGTCAACTTCCGCCAATTTCGCCAATCAAATTTGTCCCTGCGTAGCACGCAAACATGTATATCATCAGCCTAACCAGTCAAATGCAGCGCTGCACCATGCCTACTTCCGTGTTTACAGTGAGTATATACCGAACAAATTAGCAAAAAACAGTGTGTGATTTAAAAAAACACTCACCTGCGAGTTTTCCCACATCGTTCCTTCCTCTGTCTCCCTCAACCCGCCGGTGAACGTCTCCTCGAGCCTCAGCAATGACCATGTGCATAAAATGCCAGGTTTGTATTGAAAATGTCCCCCTGCCTGAAAGCACCCCCCATCTCGGAAGCACACATGAGGAGAGACGCTGTAAAACCACAAACAACCGAATCTAATACTACAGTTAGTGTTGTAACATTTTATACATCTTTAGAGGTAAATGTCACTACTACATCTTGTCAATGAGTTTTAAAGCTGTGAATCTCCGGTCTGGACACGGACCAATGTGCGATTCAGGCAAATCCAATGAGAGTCTCACAACTTCAATTCACAGATTCAAAGATTCAGAAATTTTTATTTGTCAGTACTTCTGTATGTACAGGACATACAGTAGAATTGAAATGCCGTTTCTCTCTCTCTCTTAGTGGTGAGCGCAATATATATACAGTATAAGACAAGAAGGATTAAGGATGGAAAACAACAACGACAATCTGTGTACAGTAATGATACCCGTAGTGCAAATAAAGGTAAAAACACAGCAATCCTATGTACAGTAAACCGTAATACCTGTAAATTGCAAGTTCATTGCAGTAGCGGGGTGCAGACACTGACAGATTGGTCTGCGCATGATCAGTATTGCAATGACAGACAGCAGCAGGTATGGCATTTGTGCAAATGGTTGCAGGAAGGTGCAAGACATACAGCAGCAGATGTGGTACTGTTGGTGTGCCAAGTCTTTCTGTGCAAACAGCTGAGGTAGAGTTATTGTGTGAGTGGGTGTGTTACAGTCCAGGGGCAGGGGGCGGGGGAATGGGGAGTAGGCAGAGTTCAGGGTCCTGATGGCCTGGTGAACAAAGCAAACTTACCACAACAATCACAAAAAAATCCCTCAAAATCCTGGAGGGATTGCTATTAGAAAGTGACTAGATTGCAGAAAAATTGGAAAACCTCCTTCACTCTGAAGGCAATCATGACATTACTATGCTTTTTTTCCCCCACTATTTTCCACATCGCTGAAACACTCCATGTTCGACACGTCAGCAGCATGTTCCCTTGATGATCCAACCACGTACACCCATAATAGCACACGGTCCGGACACGCTGTGGCACAACCCCCCTTGGACAGTGTCAGGATGCAGCTATGCACTAGAATAGTGGTTCTCAACCCCCCCCCCCCCCCCCCCCCCCCCATGGAGCCCCCCTCTTCCCCCTTGCTTGCATCTGAAATAAGCAATCCACCCACACACACACAGCAAAAGAATAAACTGACTAATAAATCTTTATTTACTCGTTTGCTTGACGTTTTACCCTAACAGCCTGATAGAAGTTTGGTGCATGCTCAGAAGTCCCCACTCTTTATCACATTTAATGGCCATCTCAGTACGTTCTTAATGCACCAGGACCCTGCAAAGACCAACCACGTTCTGGCTGATTTCTGAGGTCAGAGTGTGGTCTTCATCCAGTACAAAGATGGTTTAAATATATATTTTAATATATTCAGTATTAATATCATCTGTATTTTTTCATTCCGGGATGATAATGAGGAAGGAGTGGGGTTCTGTTTCACAAACTCTCCCTCTTGCTTCTTCCATGAACCGATGCCAAAGTTGTTCCTTATGGTGGAAAGCTGTCACCAGTTAAATTTAAGTATGATTGTCAATAGAAAAAGTAATTGCCTGAGGCTTAAGGGTTTAAATACAAATTCTCTTTAGGAGGTGTCAGAAATCTCAACATGCACTGACGTAACTGGTGAGTCATCAACAGCACTCTTGGAGCTACAGCACATGGTTGATTTGCACTATTGGACAATAATAGCACGAGGTAAATAGGTTTGACAGTGTGGGAGGCTCCTCTCCCTGAAGCCCACATCGGACTCGCTCTGTGTCCTTGCTTCTATCGGATAGATCAAAGACTAAACTTTTTTTGTGTCCAACTTTTCCTGGGCGCATTAATATTTCACTGATGACAAGGTGAATCACAGCCTACAGGTTTTGTTTGCAAAGAAGAGGTACAATCATGTCACAGTTTGGAGCTGTCACTGGTGTGTTAATGGTCTGTGTAGGCGCCAGTGCACAGGCTCAGTTAATAGGAGCAGACTGAGTGGAGTGCTGGGCATACCCCCGAATCCATTTACGTCAAAAGGAAGCCCGTCAATGGGAATATATGAATGAACGAAACAGAATGAGTCAGCTGCTCTGTGGTGACTGGTGAAATGGTGTGAACCATTTAAAAGACTCAATGGGAAAACAATGAAAAAAAAATACAAAGAACACCAGCAGAATAAATGCTGCAATCTGAATAAAGTGGAAAAAGGCCGTACATTTATTAACAGTTTTGTTTTAAAGTATTCAACTTCTAGTGAATATGTCTGCCATCACATCAGAACAGTGCACTCCAAAAAACTGAAATCTAAGTAAGATAATGGCTCTCTATTCAACAATCTATTGTCTGCGGGGTAGAGTGCATTTCTGGGTGTGTCCAAGTCCATTTTGTAATCACAACAGCGTTAAAACGGTCTCTGTGCCTTGCAAAAAGTGCAAACAAAGAGGCTCATCTAATGATTCAAACGTGTTTTGGGTAATCCAATCCAAAGCGCTCCTGCCCATCCCCTTAACGCAGAGAGGCGCATAATTGAAGGTGAACTCTGAACATAATGGCTTGTTTAAGATGTGTTTTGCAACTTGTGATTATATACTAGGTAATATAAACCAAATTAGCGTCTGTGGGGCAGGGGTAGTGTGGCCGACTACTAATCAGAGAGTTGGATTCGGGCTCTGCAAAGTGTCCTTGAGCAAGACACTGAACCCCCAGTTGCTCCTGGTGGGTCAGGCCAGTGCCTTGCATGGCGGCTCCACCGCCATCAGTGTGAATGGGTCGATAGCAGGATCTGTAAAGCACTTTGATCATCCAGAGATGAGTAAAAAGCACTATATACAGTGGTGTAAGAAAGTGTTTGCCCCATTCTTGAGTTCTCATTTTTATGTATGTTTGTCAGACTTAAATGTTTCAGATCCATCCATCCATTTTCTTCCGCTTAATCCTTTTCAGGTCGCGGGTGGGCTGGAGCCTATCTCAGCATCTTTGGGCAAGAGGCAGGGTACACCCTGGACAGATTGCCAGTCCATCACAGGGCCAACACAGAGAGACAGACAACCATTCACTCTCATAGTCATACCTAAGGACAATTTACTAGAATCCCCAGTTTAATGCCAATTAACCTAACGTGCATGTTTTTGGCATGTGGTAGGAAACCAGAGAAATCCTTGAGTAAACCCACACAGACACGGGGAGAACATGCAAACTCCACACAGATCACTGTTGGTCGGGGGCTGGGATCGAACCCAGGATCCCCCGGCCAAGGGTGAGTTGCCGTGCTGCCGCAGTGCTAACTACTGCACCACCGCACTGCCCATCAAACAAATTTAAACATTAGACAAGTAAACACAAAATGCTGTTTTTAAATTAAGGTGTTTATTATTAAGGGGACTCCTTCTTCTGAAGAAGGAGTCCTATCAAGCTTGGTTGGCTTGTGGGACTCACGAAGCAGCTGAGGTGTACCGGCAGGCCAAGCGGAGTGCAGCTCGGGTGGTTGCTGAAGCAAAAACCCCGGTATGGGAGGAGTTCGGTGAGGCCATGGAACAAGACTTTCGGTCGTCCTCGAAGAGATTCTGGCAAACTGTCCAGCGGCTCAGGAGGGGAAAGCAGCTCCCTGTCCACACTGTGTATGGTGTGGATGGGACACCGTTGACTTTGACTGGGGATATCTTCAGGCGGTGGAAGGAATACTTCGAGGATCTCTTCAATCCCACTGATACACCTTCCACAGAGGAAGCAGGGTTTGGGGACGAGGGGGATGACTCGCCTATCACAGGGGCTGAGGTCGCCAAGGTGGTTAAAAGTCTCCTTGGTGGCCGGGCCCCGGGGGTGGACGAGATTCGCCCTGAGTACTTCAAGGCCCTGGATGTTGTTGGGCTGTCATGGTTGACACGCCTCTGCAACATTGCGTGGAGGTCGGGGGCAGTGCCTTTGGCATGGCAAACCAGGGTGGTGGATCCTCTCTTCAAAAAGGGGACCGGAGGGTATGCTCCAACTTTAGAGGGATCACACTCCTCAGCCTCCCTTGGAAGGTTTATGCCAAGGTACTGGAGAGGAGAGTCCGGCCGTTGGTCGAACCTCAGATTCAGGAGGAGCAATGTGGTTTTCGTCCTGGCCGTGGCACATCGGACAAGCTCTTTACCCTCTCAAGAATTCTTGGGTTCGTGGGAGTTTGCCCAACCAGTTTACATGTGTTTTGTGGACTTGGAGAAGGCATTTGACCGTGTCCCTCGTGGTTTTTTGTGGGGGGTGCTTCGGGAGTATGGGGTATCGGGCTTGTTGTTACGAGCTATTCGGTCTCTGTACGACCGTTGTGAGAGTTTGGTTCGTATCGCCAACACTCGGTCGGACTCATTCCCAGTGAGAGTTGGACTCCGCCAGGGCTGCCCTTTGTCACCGATCCTGTTCATAATTTTTATGGACAGGATTTCTAGGCGCAGCCAGGGAATGGAGGATGTCATGCTTGGTGACCACAGGATCTCATCTCTGTTGTTTGCAGATGATGTTGTCCTGTTGGCTTCATCCAGCAATGACCTACAGCTCTTGCTGGGACGGTTTGCCGCTGAGTGTGAAGCGGCTGGGATGAGAATCAGCACCTCCAAGTCCGAGTCCATGGTCCTCAGCCGGAAAAAGGTGGCTTGTCCTCTCTGGGTTGGGGACAGGCTCCTGCCCCAAGTGGAGGAGTTTAAGTATCTTGGGGTCTTGTTCACAAGTGAGGGGAAAATGGAGTGAGAGATTGACAGACAGATTGGAGCAGCATCTGCAGTGATGCGGACGTTGTACCGGTCTGTTGTGGTGAAGAGGGAGCTTAGTTCTAAGGCAAAGCTGTCGATTTACCAGTCAATCTACGTTCCTACTCTCACCTATGGTCACGAGCTTTGGGTAATGACCGAAAGAACAAGATTGCGGATACAAGCGGCTGAAATGAGCTTTCTCCGCAGGATTGCTGGACTCACCTTCAGAGATAGGGTGAGGAGCTCAGTCATCCAGGAGAGGCTCAGAGTAGAACCGCTGCTCCTCCACATTGAAAGGAGTCAGTTGAGGTGGTATGGGCATCTGATTAGGATGCCTCCTGGATGCCTCCCACTTGAGGTGTTTCAGGCTCGTCCCACTGGGAGGAGACCCCGGGGCAGACCCAGGACTCGGTGGAGAGACTATGTCTCCCAGCTGGTCTGGGAACGCCTTGGCATCCTCTCTGAAGAGCTGGAGCAGGTGGGTGGGGAGAGGGAAGTCTGGGTTTCTCTGCTTGAACTGCTGCCTCCGTGACCCGGACCTCCGGAAAAGCAGTAGAAGATGGATGGATGGATTATTAAGGGGAAAAAATCCAAACCTACATGGCCCTGTGTGAAAAAGTGATTGCCCCCTAAACCTAATAACTGGTTGGGCCACCTTTAGCAGCAACAACTGCAATCAAGCGTTTGCGATAACTGGCAATGAGTCTTTTACAGCGCTGTGGAGGAATTTTGGCCCGCTCATCTTTGCAGAATTGTTGTAATTCAGCCACAGTGGAGGGTTTTCGAGCATGAACCACCTTTTTAAGGTCATGCTACAGCATCTCAATCGGATTCAGGTCAGGACTTTGACTAGGCCACTCCAAAGTCTTCATTTTGTTTTTCATAAGCCATTCAGAGGTGGACTTGCTGGTGTGTTTTGGCTCATTGTCCTGCTGCAGAACCCAAGTGAGCTTCAGCTTGAGGTCACGAACAGATGGCCGGACATTCTCCTTCAGGATTTTTTGGTAGACAGCAGAATTCATGGTTCCATTTACCACAGCAAGTCTTCCATGTCCTGAAGCAGCAAAACAGTCCCAGACCATCACACTACCACCACCACATTTTACTGTTGGTATGATGTTCCTTTTCTGAAATGCTGTGTTACTTTTATGCCGAATGTAATGGGACACACACCTTCCAAAAAGTTCAACTTTTGTCTTGTCAGTCCACAGAGTATTTTCCCAAAAGTCTTGGGGATCATCAAGATGTTTTCTGGCAAAACTGAGATGAGCCTTTATGTTCATTTGGCTCAGCAGTGGTTTTCGTCTTGGAACACTGCCATGCAGGCCATTTTTGCCCAGTCTCTTTCTTATGGTGGAGTCATGAACACTGACCTTAACTGAGGCTAGTAAGGCCTGCAGTTCTTTGGATGTTGTTGTGGGGTCTTTTGTGACTTCTTGGATGAGTCGTCGCTGCGCTCTTGGGGTAATTTTGGTCGGCCGGTCACTCCTGGGAAGGTTCACCACTGTTCCATGTTTTCGCAATTTGTGGATAATGGCTCTCACTGTGGTTCGCTGGAGTCTGGCTGAACAGATTTAAATTATAACTCTCAGCTGAAGATCATCTGGTCAAAGCAGCGGTGTAGCAGCCTCGATCACCTCCAAAATGTGGTTCTTTTGCAATGAATGAGACTTTTGATGTTGTCACACAATGCTAATTATTTTTTCCCCTTTACTAGTACATACCCGTGCATACCCATCCATGCCCATAAAAACCAAGTATAAGCAAGTATTTCTGCATGCCCGTTGTTCATAGGTTGTCCTATGATGTCCTATAAACATGACAGACAGACAGACAGACAGTGGATCAGCCCCCCCAATGGGGGGCAATGGATCAGCGTTCTCGTCGCGCCCTCCGCCAGTACCCGGGCTCGCCTGGGGAAGCTAATGATCCTACCAGCAGACTAAATTCGAAGAGACGACGCCTCTGTGCCAAGTCAAAGAAGAATCCTAGTCACAGTCCTAAAGCCGAAAGCAAACAGCCCCAAGAGCACTTTGTGGTAGGATCGGCCCTTCGCATATTACAACTAAACGTTGAAGGCCTATCTGCAGCCAAGCGAAGCCTTATCGAAGTCCTCGCCTTCCAACATTCGATTGATGTAATCTGCCTCCAAGAGACTCATATTGGCACAGAGGAAGCTGGCCGCTTCACCATCAAAGGCTTTGACCTCCTGTGCTATGTTCTACATGCTAAACATGGACGTGCCACCTATGTGCGTTCTGACATAGTTGAAGCAAATCACCTGATAACAACACATTTCTCAGACACCATAATCATTGGTGGCTTCCATATTGTCAATGTGTACAAGCCCCCTAATGCCAACTGGGATCTGCAGGTCTTACCCACCCTACCCCACCCTGCCATCTATGTGGGGGACTTTAACAGCCATCACCCTGACTGGGGGTACCCAGCAGTGGACAGTGATGGGAAGGCACTTTCAGACTGGGCATCCAGAAATGACCTCGCTTTGATATACGACCCCAAACAAAGAGGAACCTTCCACTCTGCTAGGTGGAAGAAGGACTATTCTCCTGACCTGTGTTGGGTCAGCTCTTTGAATGGGGAGCCATATCCTACACAGATCCTCATTCTTGATGATTTTCCACACAGCCAACACCGGCCCCTGCTTGTACACATTGGCCTACAACTTCCAGTCATATACAGCCCAAGGAAGATGCGCTGGAACTTCCGCAAAGCCAACTGGAAGAAATTCAGTGAAACTCTGGACCGGAGCGTTGTTACCATCCCACTCCACACCATCACTGTAGATGAAGCATACAACCGCTTCTGCAGCGCAATCTTCAAGGCTGCCCATACTGCAATCCCACGAGGCTACCGACCCCTCTATGTCCCATGTTTGGACGGAGAAAGTGCTGCCCTCCTACAATCCTATCAAACATCAGGGGACCCAGAGATAGCAGACCATCTCATTGAATCGCTAAATACAGCTCGGCGAAAGAAATGGGAGGAGACAGTTGCTGACCGGAGCTTTACCCACTCTAGCAGGAAATGTTGGAGCCTCATCCGTCGCCTAGGAGCTGCACAGAAGCCCCCTAGCCAAAGCCGAGCATCCGTCACACCCAACCAAGTTGCATCCCACCTACTGACTATCGCCAAAGCACCCCAAGACAAAGACACCAAAAGAGCAGTTACAACTGAGCTAAAAAAACACCAAAAAATGCCTGTAGAGGAAACGAACCCTGAACCCTTCGAGGCTGCTGAACTGGAGAAAGTCCTACAGAGCCTGAAATGTGGAAAGGCAGCAGGATACGATAACATCTTCCCAGAATTCATGAAAAATCTTGGCCCCCGAGCCCTAACCTGGTTGACACAATTCTACACAAGGATCACACAAACAAACTCGATCCCAAAGAAATGGCGGACAGCAAAGGTCATTGCCATCCCAAAACCTGGCAAAGACCACAAATTACCAGCAAGCTACCGCCCAATCTCCCTACTCAGCGTTCCTTACAAAATCATGGAGCGCCTAATTCTGCAACGCATTTCCCCAGAGGTAGAGGATATTCTAAGTGTGGATCAAGCAGGTTTCCGCAAGGACCGCAGTACAGGAGAACAAGTACTGGCCCTAACCACCTTCATCGAAAATGGCTTCGAGAGCAGACTGAAGACAGGGGCTGTGTTTCTCGACCTTACAGCCGCCTATGATACGGTCTGGCACAAAGGCCTCCTCCTGAAACTTATAAAGGCGATCCCTGCTTGGGCAACAGCAATTATAAAAACCCTGCTGACCAACCGAAGGTTCAGAGTCCACCTCAGTCAGAAGACAAGTGCATGGAGAATGCAGAAAAACGGACTCCCACAAGGCTCAGTTCTAGCTCCAACTCTGTTCAACCTCTACATAAACGACCTGCCTACTACAAAATCCCGCAAATTCACCTATGCAGACGACATCTGTTTGGCATTCCAAGCACCAGACTTTGAACCACTGGAACGGGTGCTCACGGAAGATCTTGCCAAACTGGACCAGTTCTGCAAAATCTGGCGCCTAAAACCAAGCCCAGCAAAAACCGTCTCCAGTGTATTCCATCTCCACAATGCAAAAGCTGCCAGAGAACTAAACATCCACCTGAGCGGACTCAAGCTTAAGCATGCCCCAAATCCAACTTATCTTGGAGTGACCCTTGATAGGACCTTATCCTTCAAGGAACATCTAAAGGGGACGGCTGCTAAGGTGAAGGTACGAAACAACCTGCTCTGCAAGCTCGCTGGTGCAAAATGGGGGGCGGCAGTCTCCACCCTGCGCACCTCAGCACTGGCCCTTTCATACTCTGTAGCAGAATATTGTGCCCCTGTCTGGTCCAGGTCATCTTACACACACCATGTAGACACCCAGCTCAACACAACCATGAGAACTATAACTGGAACAATCCGCTCAACACCACTCCCCTGGCTCTCTGTACTGTCAAACATAGCCCCTCCACACATCCGGCGAGCAGCATTAACTCAAAGGATGCTCCAAAAAGTTAAAGATTCTCCTCACTTACCAATCCATGCAGATATCTACACTCCACCCACTGCCCGACTTTCATCCAGACGGCCGATTTGGAAAAACCCTCCCCCAGCTGACTTTACCATCCAGACAGCTTGGCAAGAGGAATGGGAGACCAAGGAGGTCCCAAACAAACAGCTGGTGATAAACCCCAACCAACAGGTCCCGGGCACCAACCTCCCAAGGAGACAGTGGTCTACACTCAATCGCTTCAGGACTGGACATGGCCCCTGCTTGGCCAGCCTTTACAGATGGGGCAGTAGCCCTAGCCCACTGTGCGCATGTGGAGAGGAGCAAACAATGGAACACATCATAGAGGCTTGCCCGCTCCAAAGACTGGAAGGAGGATTACACACCCTCCATACAGCAAACCAGGAGGCAACTGCTTGGCTTAAGGACTTTGCATTCGCTAAATAAATAATAATTATTTTTTCCCCTTTACTAGTACATACCCGTGCATACCCATCCATGCCCATAAAAACCAAGTATAAGCAAGTATTTCTGCATGCCCGTTGTTCATAGGTTGTCCTATGATGTCCTATAAACGTGACAGACAGACAGACAGACAGACAGACACACACACACACACACACACACACCGATTTCTTGCTTTTATAGAGTAATGATAATGTCAATTTTTTACGACAGAGAAGTTTCTCTTTTTTGCTGTTTTTCATTCCACTGTGTCATAAATTCTGGGGGTGAGATGTGGGTGTGGAATTCAAATGATGCTCTGATCCATCCATCAGATTTATCAATAAGTGAATGATCGTACGATGAGATTGACCAGATACGCACGGTTTCATAAATACCACGTAGACCTTTTTGTCAATCATATTTACACCCTAATGTGCGCCAATTTCTATGCACTTTTGATAAATGAGGGCCACTGTGTTTTTGAGCAGTGGTAGGACAGCTTTAATGTTTTACATAAATATCGCACAGACTGTTTTACATATTTTTTAAAATTTCTCCTAAGTGATGCTTTTTTTTTTTAGAAGTTCCATGGACATAATGTCCATTTTCTAGATGTTTCTCTAAAAATAAGGAAAGGTTTTTATCTCCTATCAAGAATAATGTTTCAGTGTGATATAGATGTCCTGCTATTTGTTGGATCCCAGATTTGTTTGTTTATTTCTTATCACCACTATCCACTGCCTGTTCAGGTGATGCGCAGTATGTTTTTAGGCTTCCCGGGGAGATGGAGTGTTTGTACTCAGGGCTGAAGTGGATGTTACAATCTGTGTCGGGCTTGAAACATGACGAGCCCGTGAGGATCTCCAGACATGGCTGCCAGTGATCCCCGATGAGGCTTCACTGGTTGAAAAAAAAAAAAAGGCGAAACTGTCTGTGAAGATTTATTCATCTTTTCACA
Source organism: Pholidichthys leucotaenia (assembly GCA_020510985.1). Taxonomy (NCBI): domain Eukaryota; kingdom Metazoa; phylum Chordata; class Actinopteri; order Cichliformes; family Pholidichthyidae; genus Pholidichthys; species Pholidichthys leucotaenia. The sequence goes on along the minus strand of CM035849.1, from coordinate 66,578,475 downwards.
GTTCTGATTCAGTTTTTTGTTCTCTTTGAGACTGGTGTGCCTTCAACCCTTGTAAAAAAAATCTGTCAAATTAGTCCCTAATTCACTAGTGGCATTTGCTGTAGTTTGGATCAGTTAGAGCGGTGTTGTTTCATGTTGGATGAGCAGCTAAAACAAGGGAAAGTGGTGTAAATCCTAACAGGGACAATGGGGAAACAGCTTGGGTTTTGAAGGGGACATCTGATTAAATTTTCACTTTTCAGGGCTTTTGCAGATGAATTTGTGTATTTGGAGAGGTTACAAAAAAAAAAAAGAAAACCCCACAACACCATTACTTTATTAAGGTCTGCCTTAGTCTTTCTAGGTCTTATTCAGTGCGTCGTTTCTGACTTGCCTCCAGCTGTGGCGTAACAAAATTCACTGGAATGGAACTTAACAGTTTTGTCTCCACCCATTTTATTGATGGTGTAAGAATATATGTCCCCATGAGTGTCCGAAGCCACACACTGACAGTGCTGTTAAAGAGTTAGCTTAGCGAGCAACCACTGCTTTTCTGGCTACTCTGTACATATTCTACTTACCCCAACAGACATCCATGTTCACAGCTGGTTCATTAATCCGCAGTTGATCATAGATGACACTTTCAGATGTGGTTTTACCTTAATTGTTAAATTTTTGGGTGGGGTGGCTCTAAAGCTTGGCTTCCCACCAAGACCATACGGCGTCACTCAAACAACAAACCCTGGATTAACCCTGAGATAAAAACACTTCTGAGAGAGAAGAAGAGGATCTTCAGGTCGGGGAACAGGGAGATGCTGAAATCCGTACAGAGGGAGCTGAGGAGAAAGATCAGAGTAGGCAAGGACAGCTTCAGGAAGAGGATGGAGGACAAGCTGCAACAGAGCGACATCAGCGGGGTCTGGAGAAACCTCAAAACCATCTCTGGGCTCCAGAATACCTCCCCCCAGGCCACGGGGGACAGGGAGTGGGCGAACAACCTGAATCTGTTTTTCAATAGGTTTGACCAACCACCCTCCCCCCTGTCTGCACAACAACCACTGCTGCCTCTAAAGAAATCAAGTCCTGCTGCCCACCCCCCACTCCACCAACACCCCCCACTCCCAACACACAGCCCCCTATCCTGACCCTGACCAGGACCCAGGTGAGGACGGAGCTGAGGAAGATCAAGGCGAGGAAGGCGTCGGGACCGGACGGCATCAGCGCAAAGCTCCTCAAGTCCTGTGCAGACCAGCTGTGTGGGATTGTGACGTATATCTTCAACCTGAGCCTGAAACTGGGGAGGGTACCACAGCTGTGGAAAACATCTTGTGTGGTACCTGTACCAAAAACTTCCCACCCCAAAGACCTGAACAGCTACAGACCGGTGGCCTTGACGTCCCACTTGATGAAGACCCTGGAGAGACTGCTCCTTGCTCACCTCCACCCCCTGGTGGAACCAGCGATGGATCCACTCCACTTCGCCTACCAGCATGGCATTGGGGTGGAGGATGCGGTGATCTTCCTCCTTCACCGTTCTCTGTCCCACCTAGAGAAGCCCGGGAATATGGTGAGGATCATGTTCTTTGACTTCTCCAGTGCTTTCAACACCATCCAACCGATGATCCTGAAGGACAAGCTGCTGCGCGCAGGGGTGGACCAGCACCTGTCATCATGGATCCTGGACTACCTCACGAACCGGCCTCAGTTTGTGAGAACCCGGGACTGTGTTTCCGACACGATCATCGGTAGCACGGGGGCCCCCCAGGGAACGGTGCTGGCTCCCTTCCTGTTCACTCTTTATACTGCGGACTTCTCACACAACACAACACACTGCCATCTACAGAAGTTCTCTGATGACTCTGCGATCGTTGGCCTCATCTCTAATGGAGATGAAGCTGAGTACAGAGGGCTTATCCAGGACTTCGTGGACTGGTGCCATCGGAACTGCCTCCAGATCAACGCGAGGAAAACTAAGGAGCTGGTGGTGGACTGTCGCAGGCAAGGACAACCCCTCACAGCACCAGTAAATATACAGGGAACAGACATCGAGATGGTGACAGCCTATAAGTACCTGGGTGTTCATCTGAACAATAAACTAGACTGGTCACACAATACTGACGCACTCTACAAGAAGGGACAGCGCAGGCTGTTCCTGCTGAGGAGACTCAGGTCTTTTGGTGTACAAGGCGCGCTGCTGAAGACATTCTATGACACGGTGGTGGCATCAGCCATCACTTTTGGAGTGGTCTGCTGGGGCAGTGGCATTACTGCAGCCGATAGGAAGAGACTGAACAAACTGATCAAGAAAGCTAGCTCTGTCCTGGGGCAGCGCCTTGATCCGGTGGAGGAGATAGGAGAGAGAAGGACGGTGGCTAAACTGTCATCTCTGCTGGAGTCCGAGTCCCACCCTATGCAGGACATACTGAATGCACTGAGGAGCTCATTTAGCAGCAGACTACATCATCCCAGGTGCACAACCGAGAGGTTTCGCAGGTCCTTCCTACCAACGGCTGTCAGACTGTACAACCTAAGCAGAGCTGCTCGCAGAGATAGCAAAAAGACGTAACAAACTAATAGTTTTTTGAATGCAAAGATGCAATAGACTTACACAATGGTCCCCTCCGGCATACAACTAGGAAAATACCGGTCGCTATGAAGAGTGAGAATATGTATGGGCACATAATCATACCATGTAGGATAACTAAGTAGACGGTTGTGCTGTTTCATCCCATCTAGCAACAATGCTCTGCACTGTGTGTGTTTATATATTTACATATTTATTCCATCTAGCTACAATGCTCCGCACTGGGTGTGTTTATATTTATATATCTATATATTTATTCCATCTAGCTACAATGCTCCGCACTGTGTGTTTATATATTTACATATTTATTCCATCTAGCTACAATGCTCCGCACTGTGTGTTTACATATTCATATATTTATTCCATCCAGCTACAATGCTCTGCACTGTGTGTCTGTGTGTGTGTATATATATATTTTATTGTAATATGTACATATGTATATTAGCTGCTCTTGCTTGCTTGTTTTTTTTTTTTTTTTCTTGCCTTCTGATTGTTGCTCTGAGTGTTGCTATCCCTGTGCTGTTGCAATCCTGGAATTTCCCCATTGTGGGACTAATAAAGGCTTATCTTATCTTATCTTAAAATTGTGTTGCTAGGGGGATTAGCTTAGAGACCGTGGCTTCCATGGCTATTCTACTCACTGTCATATTTCACCTTAGTAGGTGTAATGACGGACCCAAGTGCAAAGGTGCATCCGGAAAGTATTCACAGCGCTTCACTTTTTTCAACATTTTGCTATGTTACAGCCTTATTCCACAAGGGTTTAAATTCATTTTTTCCTCAAAATTCTACACACAATACCGCATAACGACAATGTGAAAAAAGTTTTTTTTGGGAGATTTTTACAAATTTATTAAAAACAAAAAACTAAGAAATCACATGTACATAAGTATTCACAGCCTTTGCTCAATACTTTGTTGATGCACCTCTGGCAGCAAATACAGCCTCAAGTTTTTTTGAATATGATGCCACAAACTTGGCACACCTATCTTTGGGCAGTTTCGTCCATTCCTCTTTGCAGCAGCTCTCAAGCTCCATCAGGTTGGATGGGAAGCGTCGGTGGACAGCCATTTCCAGATCTCTCCAGAGATGTTCAATTGGATTCAAGTCTGGGCTCTGGCTGGGACACTCAAGGACATTCACAGAGTTGTCCTGAAGCCACCCCTTTGATATCTTGGCTGTGTGCTTTGGGTTGTTGTCCTGCTGAAAGATGAACTATCACCCCAGTCTGAGGTCAAGAATGCTCCGGAGCAGGTTTTCATCCAGGATGTCTCTGTACATTGCTGCATTCATCTTTCCCTCTATCCTGAGTAGTCTCCCAGTTCCTGCCACTGGAAGACATCCCCACAGCATGACGCTGCCACCACCATTGATATGGTTATGAGCGGTTCAAGTTACTTTATTTGTACCCGTAGGTAGATTTGTTACCTGGTTTCCTCCAAATATGACACCTGGCATTCACGCCAGAGTTCAATCTTTGTCTCGTCAGACCAGAGAATTTTGTTTCTCATGGTCTGAGAGTCCTTCAGGTGCCTTTTGACAAACTCCAGGTGGGCTGCCATGTGCCTTTTACTAAGGAGTCATTTCCGTCTGGCCACTCTACCATACAGGCCTGATTGGTGGATTGCTGCAGAGATGGTTGTCCTTCTAGAAGGTTTTCCTCTCTCTACAGAGGAACACTGGAGCTCTGACAGAGTTACCATCGGGTTCTTGGTCACCTTCCTGACTAAGGCCCTTCTTTCCCAATCGCTCAGTTTAGACAGCCGGCCAGCTCTGGTAGGAGTCCTGGTGGTCCCGAACTTCTTCCATTTACAGATGATGGAGGCCACTGTGCTCATTGGGACCTTCAAAGAAACAGAAATTTTTCTGTACCCTTCCCCAGATTTGTGCCTTGAGACAATCCTGTCTCGGAGGTCTACAGACAATTCCTTTGACTTCATGCTTGGTTTGTGCTCTGACATGTACTGTCGACTGTGGGACCTTATATAGACAGGTGTATGCCTTTCCAAATCATGTCCAATCAACTGAATTTAGCAGAGGTGGACTCCAATTAAGCTGTAGAAACATCTCAAGGGTAAGTCGAAACAGGATGCACCTGAGCTCAATTTTGAGCTTCATGACAAAGGCAGAATACATATGTATGTACATGTGATTTCTTAGTTTTTTGTTTTTAATAAATTTGCAAAAATCTCAAAAAAAAAATCACATTGTCATTATGGGCTATTGTGTGTAGAATTTTGAGGGAAAAATTAATTTAATCCTTTTTGTAACAAGGTCGTAACAACAAAATGTGGAAAAAGTGAAGCACTGTGAATACTTTCTAGATGCACTGTACATAATTTGGAACGTGGTATATACTGTATATACTGTATATATCAGGTTTCGTTCACTGAAAATTGTCCTTCCACAGAATTTTTCCAGCAATGACTACAAATTCTGAAAGCTGTCTATCATTTGACAAATTATATGGAGAGTGATCTAATTAAAGTCAATTAAAATGATAGATAACTGATTGACAGAATTTTTACAAGCCTGTCTGAGAAAATGACGTAACAAAAACTGTAGCGCAACCTGTGATATCGAGTATTGCCCTTTTTCAGGTTTTCAACTCAGATGCAGTTCTGACAGTCAGTCACCGGATGACAGTCTTTATTAGATGTTTCATAAGACTGTCGCTCATGAAGCAATTGTCCCAAGTTGCTCATTGTTTCATGAGGCCTCAGTTTTAACATCACTAGGCTGAACAAGTTACTAGAAGATGAGGTAAATAAATCCAAGCGTCACAGAGTTGATGGGGGATGAACCTTTAGACTTCTGCAATGAAACTCAAAAGGTGGCAACTTAACTGACCAGATAATTAGAAAATAAGGAATAGCTGGCTAGAGTTACATAACTGAAAAGAGTAAATAGCAAATCATGAGTAAGAACAGCAAAAAGAAAACCATCACAATAAAACTAAATAAGAACAAAACAGGAAGTACTACAAAATAAGAGTAACTCAGAAACCACAACAAGCCAATGGATGAAACAAAGAACTACCAAAGTAACTCGAGATCAGCAGGATAACTGGAGTGGTGGCTCAGTTGGTAGAGCATCCGCCCCACACCCGGGAGGCAGGGGTTCAAATCCCAGCCGGGTCATGCCAAAGACCATATAAAAAAGCGGAACTTCCTGCCGTCCAGCTTGGTGCTCAACAATAATTGAATGGAGGAGGGAAATCTGTGGCGGCGCCTTGCATGGCAGCGGCCCTCTGATTCTACATATGGGGTGTGTGTGATTAACACTGTAGATAGGAAAAACAATCTCGTTCTACTGTACGTGATTGGTTGAATGACAATAAAGGGTGATTTAATTTAATTTTAATAATGATAATAAATACAAAAATAACTTAAAGTGTGGACATGGTCACACTCACCTCACTTTACACACACACACACACACACACACATAGAGCTCCCATACAATATTCACCAGTAGAACATAGCTGCAGCTAGTAGAGCCATTCATCCACTTACTCAGGCTCGTTTATGTGCTCATTATAATCCAAGGACGTGTTCTTTCCTACCTACTACTCAATTGCTACACCCCTTTCTGCAGTGATGCTTTTTTTTGGCTTTTACCCTCTCAGATTCAGCCAATTTTAAGTTAGCTCAGGCTGTTTCCAACCAGAGCTAGCTGGCTAACATCTCATCCACAGATCCCAGAAGTGATGAAAGAGGAAGGACTGGGGTGAACAGTTGCTCATTGGCATACAGTATAAAGAAGCAAGCGCTGAAATGGGCCGCTGTGAAGAAGGGTGTTTAATCTGGATGGAAAATGGTGATGTAGTATTTAAAGTAAACCCTCAGGTATTCTTTTTCTTGTTGTTTTTAACAGATTTATATAGCACATAAACAAAAATATACAGATATATACATATATATATATTCTACCAAATCATTATTCAGCTTTGATTCTGGCATTACTTTCTCACATAATAGGTATTATACCTCCTTTTAAACTACAGTGTTTTTCATTCACCATTTAATACAAACATGAAATAAACTACAATAATTTTAAAAAGAAAAGAAGCATAGATGTTCAGAAATCCAATATTAAATGTAACATGCAACATTTCTTATCAATTTTTTTTTCTGTTTTTAACTGTAGCCTTATGTTGTTTTTTTTCATAATAAAAACAGCCTTTACTCGATTTCTCCAGTCTTTTATATGAAGAGATTCTGCTTTTATCCAAGACTCTTTGGGTGCTTTCACACCTACAGGCTTTAGTTCATTTCAATCAAACTCAAGTTTGTTTTCTCCATTAGTGCAGTCCGTTTTGTCTGGTGAGAACACAATAATCGCACTCAGGTGTGCACCAAAGGAACCGTACTGAGACCTCCTGAAGGAGGAGATCTCTATTCGAATCAACTGACGAACTCTGGTGCGGTCCTGTAGGTGAGAAAGGAACCGCACTAAAACAGGACCAGCGGCAAACTGGAAAACATTTTATGCCACTGTACATACCTGATGGATCTTTGAAAATATCTGTGGCTGAGCACGTCACGGTTCTGTAGGATTAATGAATGTTAACATGTTATTTTCCATCCATAGCTGCGCTTCATTTTCAAACTGTACGATTTGCCAAAAGTGGTATATGCACGTAATGTAATAAATGGTAACCAGGGTGATGAAAACCCCCTGTAGATTTTGCTACGATTTGTATTATTTTCTCTCCAGAAATGCATAAATACACAGTAGTCATCCTACTTCCTGTATTTACCTTTCCTGTTGTCGCGGCAAAAAAAATCTGACCATTAACAACAGAGAACATTCCGACGTAAGTCTCGCAGGATTTAACGTGACGCAGTTTGGGCCGCTGGAATTTTTGCCTGTGTGAAAGGGAACTGAACCAAGGAAAAAAAGGATACAAAATAACAAACTTGTCAACTGATTTGGACCAAAGTAAATAATTTTAGGTGTGAAAGCACCCTTAGTGATTTATTTGCAAAATAAAAGCAGAACTCTTAAATATATCAGTTTCATCTGTGCAATCTGGACATACAAGTATACCTGAGATGTAAATTACTCGATCTAAAGTGAGTTCGTCTGCTAAAATCTGTTAATTTCTTTTTGAACATCTTGATATGTTCAAACCCTGAGATACTCTGACCAAAGAAAGCCACACGTATTTCATTAAGACATCTGGGAACTGTGTCAACATGTGGGAATATGTCCAGTTTAAAATAACCAATTATAACAAAGCATGGAAGATTCTCCTAAAAAAAACACTGTTGACTTTAATTCTTGAATATGACTGTGATTGCGTGATGAAAAGACAGGCTGTTATGGACGTAGATGATCCATTCAAAGATTAACCTTGCTGCGGCGAACACGCCATTTATCTCTGGAAAATAAAAATCAATCATTTCTGTGTTTGTGGTTAAAAAAAAAACATGGCCACAATCCAAACCTGGGAAGGCACTTAGCGATATAAAAATACACCCTCCTGCTCGTACGGCGTTATGCCCGCGCATTGATGTGTTTGTGTGTGCCGTATGCGTGTGAACAGATGCCCTTGTGGAAGGTCCCCTCAAGGTGAGCGGCCCGGATCAAGAGAACAGCGTATTTAGAGGTAAACGCGGGAGTGCATTAACCCAGAGGGGGCACTGGCGAGCTCTGACTGTTGGCTGGGATTGTGTGTGTGTGTGTGTGTGTGTGTGTGTGTGTGTGGCTGGTGGGTGGCTGGGGAATAGAAAAAAAAAAAAAAAACCTGACCTTTCGGGAGCTGTTAAATCGTCCTGCTGGTGACGCCAGGAGACAAGCCCCTCAGGTGGAAGGGAATGGCTGCAGAGTGAATTATTTAGAATGGGACTGAGGGTTTGTGGGGTGGAGGGGGGAGCGGGGGAGGGCTTGGGACTGATCCCCCGCGACAAGCCCCACCAAGCTCTCATTGGAGGATGGGCCTCGGCGCACCATGCCTGCTTCTCCCGCCATTCCCCTTCAGTTTTACTTTCAGCCGATGGGCTGCTGCTGCTGGTGCCGCTCCGCTCCGTCACTGTCTGTCTTTTGCTCCTCTGCTCTCACCCTGTCGCTCCACATGTGTCACCGCGGCCACTGGCCTTGGTAGTAGTTTGACAGCGACAAGGACGCCGTTTCTAATCCCACACATTGACAGAAAGACATGGCTAAGATTGAAGCCGCCGCGCTGCTTCTCTGTCGCACTTGGACACTCATTCATATAACTCAGTGCATTTATCACTGTTAAATACTGAGCAATTTGGTTGTAGGTTGATTAACTAAAGATTAATTTGGTTTATATTTGACCATAGGGTGCTCATGTGGTGTCCTCTTAATTCCTCCAGTATGTTTTAAAGAAGTAAATGTGTTTTGTTTGTTTTTTTTGGGGGGGGTAGTTGTTAGTAATATTTGGACGAAAGCAGCCAATGTTCGTTTCCTATATTATATAAGAAATACATAATGACTCAAAACTAAATTAATCATATAATGTAGGCGCAAGCAGCAATCGTCGGCTTCCAAGCAGCTGTATGCTGCAAGGTTTTGCACTGTTTACCAACATCATTTAAAGCCTAAGATGTGCCACACATTAGGTTTTAAAATGCACAGGAAAAGCATGTTGTTCAGAAGAATAGGAGTGTTTTCACACCTAACCTGTTTGGTCCAGACGTTTGGACCTTTTAGTTGGAGTTTGGACCTACATTTGAGGTGTGCTTCTCCGTGGATCGCCACCTTATCATGGTGGAGGGGTTTGAGTGCCCGACTGATCCCAGGAGCTATGTTGTCGAGGCAAACTTGCCCCTGGTAGGGTCTCCCAAGGCAAACTGGTCCTGGCTGAAGGGCCAGAAAAAGAGCGGTCTAGTAGATCTCGATGAAAAATGTTACATCAAGAATCCAGTGTACCCAAAGGAGGCACATGGGTCAGCCCTCCACCTGCAGGAGGGATCATGGAGATCATGGTGCTACGTGAACTGGGTGGAAGTCTGGGCTACTCTGCCTGGTCTGATGCCCCTGTGACCCGGATCCCACATAAGCAGTTGAAGATGGATGGATGGGTGGATTGATTGATTGATTTTAGGTGTGAAACTTCCTTCGAACCACGGTCTGGAACAAGGAGCTGAAATTTGGTCCAGCAACAAGAGGTGGGCTAAGGCCAAGTCCAACTGAACCTTGGTTTGTTTGTTTAGAGTGTGAAAGCCAGCCATCCATCCATCTATCTTCTTCCGCTTAATCCTTTTCAATTTTCAAAAAGGTTCTGACTTTCAAACCAATCACAGGAAGGTAAGACAGCCAATAACAGGGAAAATGAACCGTGGTAGCACTTGGAGAGAGGAAATAAGGCTGTTAGCAGCATAAGTTGTCACTTGGAAAAAAAAAATGCAGAAACTTACCAGATATTTTTGGAGGGGATGCAAAAGTTTTTGCAAAAAAAATAAATAAAATAAAATTTAAAAAAATGGATGAGAAATGCCACCTGAAAACAATTACTCGCTACTGGCCTGTGCTAACAACACAAACGTCATATGTACAGTGATTTCTCAAAGTGGCAAATGTAAAATTAAAGCAACACTATGCAAGATTTGCAGCATAAAGTAATGTTTCCTAATTTGTTTTGATGATACATCAACCTTTGACAAAGTAAATGTCACTTCCTCCATAGCCAAACTGGGCCCACATTGCCTGCAGCAGCTCTGTTCTTGGTAGGAACACCAAAAAGACTACAACTATGGTGACTATGACTTCTATCCTAACAGCCAGTCACAGCTGTAGCCACCAACTGTAGCCACCTATAACTAAGCACCCTGTGATTGGCTGTTGGGACTGAGGTCCTAGTCACCATAGTTGTAGTCTTTTTGGTGTTCCTACCTAATCATCATTTAAAAACTGCATTTTGTATTTACTCGGATTATCTTTGTCTAATATTAAAACTTGTTTGATCTGAAACATTTAAGTGTGGCTTCTTCTTTGGGCTACTCCCTTTAGGGGTCGCCACAGCAGATCACCTGCCTCCTTCTCACTCTATCCCTTGCATCTTCCTCTGTAACACCAACCCTCTCCATGTCCTCCTTCACTACATCCATGAATTTTCTCTGTGGTCTTCCTCTTTTCCTCTTGCCTGGCAGCTCCATCTTCAACATCCTTTGTCCGGTATATCCCACTATCTCTTCTCTGCACATGTCCAAACCATCTCAGCCTTGCCTCTCTTACTTTGTCTCCAAACTGCTCAACCTAAGCTGTCCCTCTGATATACTCATTTCTAATCCTGCCCCTCCCAGTTACTCCCAATGAGAATCTTAGCATCTTCAACTCTTCCACCTCCAGATCCACCTCCAGTCTTTTTGCCAGTACCACTGTCTCCAAGCCATACAGTACCTCATAGCAGGTCTCACTACCGTCTTGTAAATCTTCCCTTTCACTCTAGCTGCTATCTTTCTGTCACAAATCACCCCTGACACTTGTCTCCACCCACTCCACCCTGCCTGCACCTTCTTCTTCACTTCTCTTGTGCATTTTCCATTCCTTTGGATGGTTGACCCCAGGTACAGTATTTAAACTCATCTGCCTTCATGACCTCTACTCCTTCCATCTTCACCGTTACACCTGCCTCCCTCTTATTCACACTCATGTATTCTGTCTTGCTTCTACTGACTTTCATTCCTCTTCTCTCCAGAGCATACCTCCACCTCTCCAGGTTCTCTTCCACCTGCTCCCTACTCTCACTGGAGATCACAGTGACATCTGCAAACATCATAGTCCACGGAGACTCCTGCCTGACCTCGTCTGTCAGCCTGTTCATCACCATGGCAAACAAGAAGGGGCTCAGAGCTGATCCCTGATGTAATCCCACCCCCATCTTAAATCCGTCTGTCACTCCTACAGCATACCTCACCGCCATCTCGCTGTCCTTATACATGTCCTGCACCACCCTCACATACTTCTCTGCCACTCCTAACGTCCTCTCTTGGCACTTTATCGTACGCTTTCTCAAGATCCACAAAGACACAGTGCAACTTCTGACCTTCTCTATACTTCTCCATCAACACTCTTAAATCAAACATTGCATCTGTAGTACTCTTTTTTTGGCATGAAACCGTACTGCTGCTCACTGATTGTCACCTCTCCTAATAATCTGGCTTCAACAACTCTTTCCCATATCTTCATAGTGTGGCTGATCAGCTTTATGCCTCTGTAGTTACTACAGCTCTGAGTATCACCTTTGTTCTTGAAAATTGGTACCAAACAGTTAAGTGTGAGAAATATGCAAAAATATAAGAAATCAGGAAGGGGATAAATACTTTTTCACAGTACTGTATGTATGGAATGTTTAAGTGCTTGACTATGTAGAAAATTAACAGAAAATGTACAGTATGTTTCCAGTAGGAAAAAAATGTTCTGTGGAAACACAGCCCTAACTCTCAGAACATTAGATATAGTGACTTTATACTACACACAAAGAAATCAAAGTACAGAAATGGACTTAAAAAGGTACAAATGCTTGTCGCTCCAGCAGTACCGTAAAAGGTATGAGAACTGTAGCTTGGAAGAACACATCTGGAGCCCCAGTGACAAAAGTGTACCTTTAAATCCAAACAAAGGTCCATAGTTGCCACTGGGGCTCCAGATATGTTCTTCCAAGCTACAGTTCTCATACCTTTTACGGTACTGATGGAGCGGCAAGCATTTGTACCTTTTTAGGTCCATTTCTGGACTTTTGATTTCTTTGTGTGTAGTTTTGTTTTCAAACCTCATGCAGGTCTTTTTTTTTTTTTTTTTTTTTTTTTTTAAATCAGAACATCTGGTTGAATGTGGCGTCTTGAACTTGTTAAACCGGCAGAGACACAGAAGCTGCTGTGTTACTTCTGAGGGTAACACTTGAGGTAATAGTGGACCTTTTATAGGTGAGGGCAAACAGAAATCCTTATCGCCGTGGTGATGCTGTTCATCATCCGTGTCAGCGTGGGCCTGGGTTAGCCGTTCACGCTGATGCGAGAAGTCACAAAGAGGGGAGCAGGTTTAAAACTCAGAGTCAGGAGGTCAACCTGCCCTGGACTTGAACGTACACACACTTCTTCCACCGCGACCCTGGAAAGCGCCGCACTCACCGTCCGCCGCTCAGATAGGGTTAGACGCGTGTCCATCACCGTGGTGGCAGCTGGACACGGCAGCTCGGCGACAACAACAACATCTCACTGCAACATCACCCCCGACACTCCTTCAGGAAACTGGCGCGGCTCACACACACATCACATGGTAACGTCGAGCTACCACGCTCACATTCACCGAGCGCCTAAAAATGGGTCCTAGTTTCAATTAGTGTCTGCGCGCTACCAACAGCGAGGCAGCAGCTTCTTAATTTGTGGAGGGACGAGTCGAAGGAGAGTCAGAGGCAGAGCGGGGCCGCTGAAACAGATGGGCCCTGCATGACACTGGGCTTCCAGCAGGGCCAAAATCAATGCTCATAAGTGAAAAGCAGAAGAGAAATTAATAATTATATTATCACAAGATTGCTCTGCATTGCCGGTGCAATCTAATTAATAGCTGTTTTGTTTGGAGCTTGTTGCCTTTTTTTCACTTTTTTTAAACAGTGAATATTAAATGTTTCAGCAGCAGAAGGCAAAGTCAGAAGTGAGGAACATCACATGTTTTTGTTTTTTTTAATCTGTCTTCACCTTCCTCTCACTTTCTTTGTTCCATCCACACTGTCTTACTACGTTTATTCTATTGTCTTCCCAGTACTTGTGAAACTGTGTTTTAATCCCTTGATAACATTTAAAACAGTGAATAAAAATGATGACAAATTATATGAAATACTTGTGAGTGTTAGCAAATTTAGCGTAATTTCTCTTGTTACCCATAGGAACTAAATGACAATATGCTCACACACTTTGCAAAGACCTCCACCCTCTACTAGAAAAAGAGTCATTTTGAATCATTTTTGTCCAAAACATTATTTGTCAGCATTTTGAGTATGCATATTTCCATCCATCCATCTATCCATCTTCTACTGCTTTTCCAGAGGTCCGGGTCGCAGAGGCAGCAGTTCAAGCAGAGAAGGATCCTCTTCAGAGAGGATACCAAGGTGTTCCCAGACCAGCTGGGAGACGTAGTCTCTCCAGCAAGTCCTGGGTCTGCCCCGGGGTCTCCTCCCAGAGGGACGTGACCGAAACACCTCAAGTGGGAGGCGTCCAGGAGGCATCCTGATCAGATGCCCAAATCACCTCAACTGGCTCCTTTCAATGTGGAGGAGCAGCGGTTCTACTCTGAGCCTCTCCCGGATGACTGAGCTCCTCACCCTATCTCTGAGGGTGAGTCCAGCAATCCTACGAAGAAAGCTCATTTCAGCCGCTTGTATCCGCGATCTCGTTCTTTCGGTCATTACCCAAAGCTCATGACCATAGGTGAGAGTAGGAACGTAGAGTGACCAGTAAATCAACAGCTTTGTCTTAGAACTCAGCTCCCTCTTCACCACAACAGACCGGTACAACGTCCACATCACTGCAGATGCTGCTCCGATCCGTCTGCCAAGCTCTCGCTCCATTTTCCCCTCACTCGTGAATAAGACCCCAAGAAACTTAAACTCCTCCACTTGGGGCAGGAGCTTGTCCCCAACCAAGAGAGGACAATCCACCTTTTTCTGGCTGAGGAGTATGCATATTTTCATCTGGAAAATGTGTGTTAATTTTATTTTTGTACATTTCTGATTCTTTCTGTAAATTAGAAACTTTTTTCATATAAATTTGCAATTTTTAGCTCATTCCGGCAAAGCCAAAAGGAGCTGATGTGATGACGTTCAATCATAAGATAAGATAAGCCTTTATTAGTCCCACAACGGGGAAATTCCAGGATTGCAAAAGCACAGGGATAGCAACACTCAGAGCAACAATCAGAAGGCAAGAGAAAAACAAGAGCAGCGAATATACATATGTACATATAAACATAAATATATAGACACACGATGCGGAGCATTGCAGCTAGATGGAATAAATATATAGATATATAAACACACAGTGCGGAGCATTGTAGCTAGATGGACTAAATATATGAACATATAAACACACACAGTGCAGAGCATTGTAGCTAGATGGAATAAATATGTGAATATATAAATATATAAACACACACAGTGCGGAGCATTGCAGCTAGATGGAACAAACATGCAAATATATAAACACACAGTGCAGAGCATTGTAGCTAGATGGAACAAATATGCAAACACATAAACACACACAGTGTGGAGCACCGTAGCTAGATGGAATAAATATGTAAATATATAAACACACCCAGTGCGGAGCACTGTAGCTAGATGGAATAAATATGTAAATATATAAACACACAGTGTGGAGCATTGTCGCTAGATAGAATAAATATATAAATATACAAACAAACACACACAGTGTGGAGCATTGCAGCTAGATGGAATGAAACAGCATAACCGTCTACTTAGTTATCCTACATGGTATGATTATGTACCCATACATATTGTCACCCTCCGTAGCTACCGGTATTTTCCTAGTTGTATACCAGAGGGGACCATTGTGTAAGTCTATTGTGTCTTTTGCATTCAATACTATTAGGTTGTCACGTCTTTTTGCTATCTCTGCGAGCAGCCCTGCTTAGGTTATACAGTCTGACAGCCGTTGGTAGGAAGGACCTGCGAAACCTCTTGGTTGTGCACCTAGGATGATGTAGTCTGCTGCTAAATGAGCTCCTTAGTGCATTCAGTGTGTCCTGCATAGGGTGGAACTCGGACTCCAGCAGAGATGACAGTTTAGCCACCATCCTTCTCTCTCCCATCTCCTCCACTGGGTCAAGGCGCTGCCCCAGGACAGAGCTAGCTTTCTTGATCAGTTTGTTCAGTCTCTTCCTATCGGCTGCTGTAATGCCACTGCCCCAGCAGACCACTCCAAAAGTGATGGCTGATGCCACCACCGTGTCATAGAATGTCTTCAGCAGCGCCCCTTGTACACCAAAAGACCTGAGTCTCCTCAGTAGGAACAGCCTGCGCTGTCCCTTCTTGTAGAGTGCATCAGTATTGTGTGACCAGTCTAGTTTATTGTTCAGATGAACACACAGGTACTTGTAGGATGTCACCATTTCAATGTCTGTTCCCTGGATGTTTACTGGTGCTGTGAGGGGTTATCCTTGCCTGCGGCAGTCCACCACCAGCTCCTTAGTTTTCCTCGCGTTGATCTGGAGGCAGTTCCGATGGCACCAGTCCACAAAGTCCTGGATAAGCCCTCTGTACTCAGCTTCATCTCCGTTGGAGATGAGGCCAACGATCGCAGAGTCGTCAGAGAACTTCTGTAGATGGTAGTGTGCTGTGTTGTGTGAGAAGTCCGCAGTATAAAGGGTGATGAACAGGAAGGGAGCCAAAACCGTTCCCTGTGGGGCCCCCGTGCTACCGATGATCGTGTCGGACACACAGTCCCGGGTTCTCACAAACTGAGGCCGGTTTGTGAGGTAGTCCAGGAACCATGATGACAGGTGCTGGTCCACTCCTGCGCACAGCAGCTTGTCCTTCAGGATCATCGGTTGGATGGTGTTGAAAGCACTAGAGAAGTCAAAGAACATGATCCTCACTGTATTCCCGGGCTTCTCCAGGTGGAACAGAGAACGGTGAAGGAGGAAGATGACCACATCCTCCACCCCAATACCATGCTGGTAGGCGAACTGGAGTGGATCCATCGCTGGACCCACCAGGGGCGGAGGTGAGCAAGGAGCAGTCTCTCCAGGGTCTTCATCATGTGGGACGTCAGGGCCACTGGTCTGTAGCTGTTCAGATCTTTGGGGTGGGAAGTCTTTGGTACAGGTACCACACAAGATGTTTTCCACGACTGTGGTACCCTCCCCAGCTTCAGACTCAGGTTGAAGATGTGCTCCACAATCCCACACAGCTGGTCTGCACAGGACTTGAGGAGCTTTGCACTGATGCCGTCTGGTCCCGACGCCTTCCTCGCCTTGATCTTCCTCAGCTCCGTCATCCGTCCGTCTGTCTTTCCATCCATCCAGATTTTATAGGAATCGCTACTCCTCTTAGGCATTTGCTTTGTTGCTCACCAAGATCATTTACAATGATTCTCAGGTGGTTCTACATCCAAGGTTGTGCTCAAGGTCAAGGTCAAAGATCAGGAGATCTGAGCACTTGTGTGATTTCAGAAAAAAATTGCTACTCCTCCCAGCAAATTGCTTCGATATTTCCCAAACTCACTCAAAAGAATCCTGGTCTACATCCAGGTTGTGCTCAAGGTCAGTGTCAAGGTTAACAGTCAGGAGATCCGGGGACTTGCGTGATTTTAGAAAAATTGCTACTTCTCCTGGGCAAGTACCTCGATTCTCACAAAACTCACTCACAATGATCCTCAGGTAGGTCTGTATCCAGGTTGAGGTCAAGGTCATTGACAAAGGTCAAGAGGTCTAGGCATTTATGATTCCACAAAAAATGTTTCTCCTCCTGGGCCATTGACCTGGATCCTGGATGGATCTGCATCTAGGCTGTGCTTAAGGTCAGGGTCAATGGTCCAGATATCTGACCACTCTCGGGGTGATTTCATCAAGCTACTCCATCATTGACAGTCTAGTTTTTTCTTAAATTTAGGAATATTTGCTCCCTTAGCTGCTGGATTTTAAACAAGTTTATACAAGAAGTTTGTTGCGTGTGTTATTTTTGTAATATTCATTAATAAAGGCAAACTGAGCTAATAAATTTTGAAAAAAAATCACTTTAGTTTACTTTTTTTTAAACTTGTGTATTCTAAATTCTAACAATTTGCTCTTCTTTTTCTCTTAAATGTATGAATTTTCTTGTACATTTGCAACATCTTAAAATTTTGTGGGTTTTTTCTTACTTTTTTTAATTGCAAATTTCCAGATTTTTCAGTAACTTGTACTTCTTTAGGGTTTTTTTTGTTGTTGTTTTTTTATTTTGTTTGTTACTGTCAAAGCCACAGGAAGCCATTCAGTATGAGATGGAGCCACAGGTTGAAGACCCCTGATATAGTCAAAGGACTTGATAAGATTTTTAGATAAAAACATGTTTTTTTCTTATTTGAACACATTTATTTATTTTGTCTCAGACTTGTCAGACCAGCTCCTGGAGGTGGTGGGGCTGGAAGGGGCCATGGAGATGGGTCAGATCTACACCGGTCTGAAGAGTGCTGGCAGACGCCTGGCCCAGTGCTCCTCTGTGATCATCAGGTCAGAGTTCAGCTGGCTTTTAAATGTGCACTGATCTGTAATAGCCAATATTACCCTTGCTGACTGGTATCAGAAGATAAGACAGTATTTACACAGAAGGTTTACTGAGTGATACAAAGCTTAAAATAGGTCAGATTTGTTTCCTTGGAACAAAAAAGACCATGAATTAAATTAATGGTAGACTCAGATGAGGGGCATGACTAAAGTGACCTCTAGACTTATTAAAACCAAGACTAACTTTCCTATTGGTGGTCTTCTACATGAGGAAAATGATTGTGAGTGTTTTAGATTAAGAACATTTGATATGCCTTAATGAATGCCTTTCTAGGGGAGAAAATCTGATGCCATATCATTGATGGTGCCCTGTGGGTGCCCTGTCATTTTGTCATGGCTTCCATGAATATCCCAAAGGGTGCCCTTTCCAGTGGAGAAAACGGGATACATAGCTGTTTAGGATACTCCTCCTGGTGAGAAAATGTGATAAAGTGCCCAATTTGTCTGAGCTGTGTACAGTAGAAGTCAAGTGAATTTGGTCGATAGAAACAGTGGCATCAGTAGTCTAATTTCACTGCTCCTCTGGAAGTGTTCCATCCTTAAATCAAAGGTGTTCAAATTTAGTGGACCTGGCTCCAATAATAATAAAGTTTGCTCTGATTTAAAAAAAAAAATTACTTGTAATTTAGAACATTCATTGAGTTCTTGCAGTGGTTGTGAAACATTCCAAATTTGTTTACCAAGTAGGTTGGCCTGGGTAGGGTGTTAAAAGTGGTAAAATGTTGTTTTGTTCCCTTACAGAACCAGCAAATCCCTTCCGATGCAGATTGACGGAGAGCCTTGGATGCAGAGTCCCTGCACCGTAAGTCCTCAGATATAATCATTGTATCTATGTGAAAAATCCTTCAATAACCTGCCACTACAACTGCTGCTTGTACAGAAAGCTCAATCCTCCAGTCATCATATCTGGTGTCATAATAGACACTTGAGGTTTCATATCATAACCTTGTGAACTAGTAGATGTCAGGGTTAACTTTGTCCACCTCTGCATGGGGGTGGGAATCGTTAGGCACATCTCGATTTGACTCAGATTTGATTCAGAGGGCTGTGATGCATCTTTAGGCATCTTTTTTTTTTTCTATTCAGGCCTTTTTTCCTCCCACAAGTAACATAGTATTTCAATCAAAAATACGCAGAATTTCTAACATACTAAATATTTGACTTCTAATGAAAAATAGAAACATTTTTACGTGCGTTCTTCGGTGGTTTCATGTTTTAGTATAGCCATAGCTGTGCAGGTCCGGTAACCCGCCCACTTCTCCGTCAGGCACTGAAGCTGTCTGCCACACAGCATGTTTGTCACACATGTGCACTAAATGTAATCTACAGTCCATATGTCCACATATCATGACAGCGATGCTCCAGCAGACTGATTTGAAGACCCAGACTTAAATAAAATGAGGAGTTTGAGCCGGACTTCAATAAGCATCTCTGCTGTGTGCTGCACCAAAGACTGTCCAGGCAGGTGCCAACTTTTGCGCTTCAAGGTTACACTTTTTTCATTCTGTCAAAATTAATTACAGCATTAATTCATATTTAACAATCAAAATCTTGACATTTGTGCATCGATTCAGAATCATTTGTGTCTGCGTCACGGTGCATCGGAAAAGCGATTATTTTTAAAGTTAATTCAAAACGTCATAATCTTCAAAATTTAAAACAAAAAAAGGGTTGAAATCGTTCCCTTTATGTGTGATGCATATGTAAGAAGAATTGGTGTACGGTGGCCCTCATTTATCATTTATAGAGTTTGGTGGCTAAGCAAGCCAGGTTTGGCCAGCGCTGACAGCAAGCGGGTGAGTCGGTCCAGCAGTTTGTCGCTAACCTCCACAGTTTGGCTAGAGTATATGAGTTTGAACACTTAGAGGAGATTGTATGAGACAAGTTGGCGGAGGACATGACAAATAACAAGCTGCTGGTGGAATTGTTCATGGTGCCGGATGACCTGATGGTAGCTGAAGCACTGGAGATAGCATCCCAGCTGGAGCGAGAAGAGGCTGCTCAGTTAACACTGCAGTTAGCGGGCCCCAGCCCACGCTACCCACAATCATCTCCACTGGTGCAGATGGTTGTCCCGGTTGGTGAGCCCGTCGACCTCTCATCATCAGCGGGGACTGTGTAAAGAGGGTAGCTGACTTCCGTTTCCTGGGAGTCCACATGGAGGAGAACCTGTCCTGGAGTGTGAACACCTCTGAGCTGGTGAAAAAGGCCCAGCAGAGACTGTACTTCCTGAGGATTCTCAGGAAGGAGAACATCACACAGAGACTGCTGGTGTCCGTTTATCGAGCTTCCATTGAGAGCATATTAACATACTGTATATGCATCTGGTACAGTAGTTGTACAGTAGCTCAGAGGAAAGCACTCCAGAGGGTCATTGACACCACCCAGAAGATCATTGGCTGCCCTCTCCTCACGCTGGAAGACCTACACTGCTCTCGTTGCCAGAAGAAAGCCCAAAATATTTTAAAGGATACTTCACATCCTGGACACTCATTGTTTGAACTACTGCCATCTGGGAAACGATATAGACAAATGAACACAAGGACTAACAGACTCAAACACAGCTTCTATCCAACAGCAATAACCATTCTGAATAAAACGAGAAAGTAATGTGCTAAATGGACATGATTGTATGTTGTTGAATGCTCTTTGCAATGACTGTGTGTGCATGATGTCCTGTGTTGATGTCTGTGTGAATGTGGCTAGTTATTTATTCTTTTAATTATTATTTTTAACTGGATTTTAGTAATTTTAGGTCTATGTTTTTTATAATGGGGCAATGTTTTTATAAATGGGGCACTGACTGGAGAGCACTTTGAATTTCGTTGTACCTGTGACAATGACAATTAAAGATCTATCTGTCTATCTATCTATCTATCTATCTATCTATGAGCGTCCTCGAGCTGGAGCCTTATTACATGAGGGAGAGTATGATTTCACAGATGTGGTTACAGCCGAAGACCAGACCATGGAGAGAGAACACAGCACGGAAGAGAGAGCACAAACTGGACTCACCTCCAATCCTCGCTCAGCACGAGCTTCAAGCAGCCGCCGTGGAGCCACAGGAGAGGGAGTTCCTGAAGAAAGGGGACCCCGGTGACTGAAGACAACCCGGCCCGTGTCCTGTCGCCGACGACAGCAACACATCATCACAACCACAACCAGCACCAGGTGAAAGAGAAGAAGCCAAACTCGTCCTGCATCCTCGCCAAGTATCAGCCTCAGGGAGTCGCTGCAGCGCAGCAGGATGGAAAGTTTGTCACCCAGCAGAACCCAGCAGAGCAACGCCCACGAGGGCACGTCCTGCCACTGACGTGGACCGCACGCCGCCAAAGCAACAACCAGCATCAGAGACGAGAGAGCAGCAGAGCCGAGTGTAGCTGAACCTATTGCTGCGCACACTACTTGAGTAGGTCCAGGCCCAACGATCCAACCACCTGGTCCCACAGACGGTCCAGTCACCGTGGATGAGAATTGCCACACGAAAGAGGCCAGTCGCTGTCCAGATGGCCGATGGTTCGAGATGGCACACCAGCCGTCTACAAAAGGTAAGAGCAGTTGGCTCAGATCAAGACGCAGTGCTGGAGCTGATCCAGCTGGTATGGGACCCGGGCTGGGACAAGTGAACCATAACTCCAGCAAGACAGCACCCAGGTCCGCTGCAGCCAGCACCTCCGGGGGCACACCCACCGTGGGCTCAACTGAGGCCCCTGAAGTTGAACTGTAAGCAGAGACTGTGTTTTGATTTGTTTAGACAGAGCACGACTAATTCAGTCATCATAGCAGTCTGTCGTGGGCGACAATGACTGTTTCATTTAGGTCTGATCAGATTCCTCCACACAGCTCTGTCCTTAGCCTTCCGCTGCCAGGAACTCCTGTCTATATCCAACTTCTTCAAGTTTCTTTTTACAGTGTCTTTAAATCTGAGCCTTGGTCTACCCTGATTGCATCACACAAGGCTGCTGTTTTCCTCTTCTTTTGTCTTCCTGCTCCTAGCTTACTTTTCGCTGCCTGTCGGAGTGTGAACTGATCAGCACGGACCTTGTTAGCCCGGGCGACGTCCGAGCTGGTATGAGTTGCTTTCTGATTGACCATTTCATGAAACTGCTTGCAAAGTATTTGAGTACTGCTAGCTTTTGCTGGACTAGCAGCACATTCTTGGCAGGTAAAGGTATTATCAGTGGCAAGGACAGGCCAAGACAAACTGACTCCAGTATCTGTTGCAGTGACTGACCAGATGATAGATTTGTCTATCACTGCTCTTTGTGTAGTGCATGTCACGATGCACCGACTGGCACAGTCCACCACAGACCTTGCGACAGGTGTGTTTATCTGCCAGGATGTCCAGTCTCACCCCGTGTAACTGGGAGTGGCCCACCACAGACCTGTGGCAGATATTGTTTTTAGTTCTGCCAGGATGCCCAGTTTCACCCTCCATGCCCTCAGAAGGGCAGGGTTGCTGGTTGAGTCGCCGACGGCCCAACCCATGAAACAGGTAGTACCGGTTTTCATGGTTATCCAGCAGCAAGCAAGCCAATACCTGACATGCCAAAAAAAAAAAAAAGGGGGGATGTAAGTCCCAGTGGCAGAATAATCCACACAGTCGTGCAGGGTTAAGTGGCAGTCTACCCGGTGGTCCAGGTTCTATTTCTCTGCTTGTTGTTAAAAAAAAAAAGCTGTTGTGAGAGTTAAGCTGCTGTGAGTTGATAATGTTTTGAGCTTTTTCGGGAAGGGGGAGGTGTTAGATATGTCCCCATATTAACAATAGGCAGCACGGACGTGAGGATGCAGGCACAGGTGACATCATCACGCCATGCCTACTGTATATTAGGAGGACTGACAGCAGAAATCAGAGTCTTTGGCGCGCCGTCTCCGTAACAGTCACAGCCTGTGTTACTTTGGCATTAGCTTGCAGGTTATATGCTACACACGTGTACCATCTTGTGTATTTGTAATATAGTTCGTGTTCGGTTTGACTCCTGCCTGCGCTGTCCTATTTCCAGACAGTCTCCACAGTAGAAATTGATATTGTTATGAGAAGAAAAAACTAATAAAAAATTAGTGTTGTATGGCAACCTCAGAAGTCGCCATCAGTGTAAAGGAACCACATTTTGGAGGAGATTCGTAGCACCGATCTCCATCTGAGGATTATAATAGTAATAAAATTAATAAAGGACTGTTGTGTGGCAACCTCAAAAATGTCATCAAAGGCAGAAGACTCACGGCTGGAACGAGATCCATGATGCGCAACAGCTTGTCCTGACCTTGGGTCGAGGATTATAATTTAAATGTACACATACAGCCATGATATAAATTGTGTACCCTGTCTTCTTTCGGCTGCTCCCTTTAGGGGTCGCCACGGTGGATCATCTGCCTCCATCTCACCCTATATTTCCTATACAATCACAGTTCTCTTTTTTGAGGTTAAAAAAATGTGGTTCTATAAAAATGCTCATCAGTTCTGTTACCGGCATCGTGAGATAAGTGATTAAAGTGTTCGAGTAAATGTAGGTCACCTAATTATTTTAAAAGCATAGATGTCTAACATAAGAATTTAATACTCACATTTTAGAAGTGATGATGTACTGTCTCCGTCACCCCTCTGTGCACTCAGCTGATCACAGCTGTCCGGCACAGGCATCCAGTGTGATATTATGCACAACAGCAGGTGTGAAAATAATTTCAAAAGACTTTCTCTGACGTATAGATTAGCATTGTTTCGGGTAATCGTATTATTTATTTATTTGTTTAACCCCCATACAGTCACCACAGCTGTATGCTCTGTGCTGCTGGGCCTGCTGTGTTGTGAGTTTACCAGTGGAGTTAATGAGACAATCCATGATGGATACCAGTTATTAACTAGTACATACAGTGGGGCAAAAAAGTATTTAGTCAGCCACCAATTGTGCAAGTTCTCCCACTTAAAAGATGAAAGAGGTCTCCAATTTTCATCATAGGTATACCTCAACTATGAGAGAGAAAATGAGGAAAAAAAATCCAGAAAATCACAATGAAGGATTTTTAATGAATTAATTGGTAAATTCCTCGGTAAAATAAGTATTTGGTCAATAACAAAAGTTCATCTCAGTACTTTGTTATATACCCTTTGTTGGCAATGACAGAGGTCAAACGTTTTCTGTAAGTCTTCACAAGGTTTTCACACACTGTTGCTGGTATTTTGGCCCATTCCTCCATGCAGATCTCCTCTAGAGCAGTGATGTTTTGGGGCTATCGCTGGGCAACACTGACTTTCAACTCCCTCCAAAGATTTCCTATGGGGTTGAGATCTGGAGACTGGCTAGGCCACTCCAGGACCTTGAAATGCTTCTTACGAAGCCACTCCTTCATTGCCCGGGCGGTGTGTTTGGGATCATTGTCATGCTGAAAGACCCAGCCACGTTTCATCTTCAATGCCCTTGCTGATGGAAGGAGGTTTTCACTCAAAATCTCATGATACATGCCGCCATTCATTCTTTCCTTTACGCGGATCAGTTGTCCTGGTCCCTTTGCAGAAAAACAGCCCCAAAGTATGATGTTTTCACCCCCATGCTTCACAGTAGGTATGGTGTTCTTTCTCCTCCAAACACGACAAGTTGAGTTTTTACCAAAAAGTTCTATTTTGGTTACATCTGACCATATGACATTCTCCCAGTCCTCTTCTGGATCATCCAAATGCTCTCTAGCAAACTTTAGACGGGCCTGGATGTGTACTGGCTTAAGCAGGGGGACACGTCTGGCACTGCAGGATTTGAGTCCCTGGCGGTGTAGTGTGTTACTGATGGTAGCATTTGTTACTTTGGTCCCAGCTCGCTGCAGGTCATTCACTAACTAACTAACTAACTAACTAACTTGCACTTATATAGCGCTTTTCTAGTCACAAAGACCACTCAAAGCGCTTTCATTAATACTAACCCTCTATTCTAAGGGCCTATAGGAAACAGATATCTAGGGGCAATTTAGAACAGCCAATTAACCTAACATGCATGTTTTTGGCATGTGGGAGGAAACCGGAGAAATCCCGGAGTAAACCCACGCAACACGGGGAGAACATGCAAACTCCACACAGATCACTGTTGGTCGGGGGCTGGGATCGAACCCACGATCCCACTAGATCCCCCCGTGTGGTTCTGGGATTTTTGCTCACCGTTCTCGTGATCATTTTGACCCTACAGGGTGAGATCTTGCGTGGAGCCCCAGATCGAGGGAGATTATCAGTGGTCTTGTATGTCTTCCATTTTCTAATAATTGCTCCCACAGTTGATTTCGTCACACCAAGCTGCTAACTTATTGCAGATTCAGTCTTTCCAGCCTGGTGCAGGTCTATAATTTTGTTTCTGGTGTCCTTTGACAGCTCTTTGGTCTTGGCCATAGTGGAGTTTGGAGTCTGACTGTTTGAGGTTGTGGACAGGTGTCTTTTATACTGATAATGAGTTCAAACAGGTGCCATTAATACAGGTAACGAGTGGAGGACAGAGGAGCCTCTTAAAGAAGAAGTTACATGACTGTGAGAGCCAGAAATCTTGCTTGTTTGTAGGTGACCAAATACTTATTTTACCGAGGAATTTACCAATTAATTCATTAAAAATCCTTCAATGTGATTTTCTGGATTTTTTTTTCTCATTTTGTCTCTCATAGTTGAGGTATACCTATGATGAAAATTGGAGACCTCTCTCATCTTTTAAGTGGGAGAACTTGCACAATTGGTGGCTGACTAAATACTTTTTTGCCCCACTGTAACACCAGACTTAGTCAAAGAAATGTTTTTATAGAATAATTTACCACAATTTAGCGCCATAGAATTAATTTACCACAGTGCTCACACCAGATCTGGTGACTCACATTTAAAAGAAAAGATGAAAAAGCAATTTTCTGGAAAAGCTCTCAGCCTAATCACAACTGTATGGGAAAAATATTTTAAATATAAGAAGTCAAAAGTTTAACTCAGGTTTCTTTTTTCTCATATATGTTTTTATTAGAAAAGGGTGCCATTTTTACAAATATAGCATCCAGACATTTGCATCATAGTCCTTTTCTTATTTGTTTTATAGGAACAAAAAAAAAATATTAAAAAACAAACAAAAAAAAATTAAACAAACTGAACTGGGGTCTTACAGTCATTCCTTCTTCTCATATGGAAGAATAAATAAACAAAATTTCAGTCTTAGTAAGGTGATTCAACAAGGATGTTTACATCTGGAGTCATACAAAATCATTCCGAATAGGGGATATAAAATGAATCCACTTATTCCAAATTGAATAAAATTTTTCCCTTTGAATTCTTAACAAATACGTCAATTTTTCCATTTTGAAGATTTCCAAAATTATTCCAAACCAATCATTGAGTGTGGGTGGGTCTGGGTTTAACCATTTTCTAGTAATTGATTTCTTTCTGGCTGCTAAGAGCGCCTGCAGCAATTTTATGTCCCCTCTTCTGTCCAGAGTTAGAACAAGACCCATATATAAATTTAAAAAGTCGTTTGCAATGTTTACCTTGAAGATATCATTTAAAGCTTTATGAATTCCAGACCAATATTGATGCAAAACCGGACGTTCCCAGAATATATGAAAATGATTTGCTTCAACAGAGCCACACTTTCTGCAACACTCATTATTTATGTTTCTATATTTACTTTGGTGAGGAGTCTTAAAAAACTTATCACATTTTTCCAACAGTGTTCTCTCCATACCAAAGAGTTTGTGGAGGACCATTGAAAGATACAATTTTTTTTCCCAATTCTCATCAGAAATGCCCATTCCCACTTCATGTTCCCACTTATTCTTAATGTGTAGCGTATCATCGTTCCTTGCAATTAGCATCCCATTATATAACTTAGAAATTGCCTTTTTCATTGAAGTGTCATAAGCTGACTTTAAATTTTTAAAAAAGTGTGACTCTGTTGAAGATAGGTCTAGAGATTTGCTATGCTTGTTAAAATAATCACGTATTTGGAGGTACCTGAAGAAGTCTACTTGCTCAAGACCAAATTTGGTTTGTAGGGACTGGAAATTCTGTAATGTTCCTTTGCTTGTAAAGGTGAGGTACGTTGTTAGCCCTTTTTTTGTCCAAGTTTGAAATCTTTTATCACTTTTGTTGGGTTGAAAATCTGTGCCATAGGCACACCATCTGAAATTTCTTAGCATGTTTCCTATTTCACAGGTTTTCACTACTTTATGCCATACCTGAAGTGTGTGTTCAATCCAAGGGTTTAGACCCTGTAATTGGTCAGCTAGTCTTTTAAGATAAGATAAGCCTTTATTAGTCCCACAATGGGGAAATTCCAGGATTGCAACAGCACAGGGATAGCAACACTCAGAGCAACAATCAGAAGGCAAGAAAAAACAAGAACAGCTTGTAAACATATGTACATATTACTATAAATATATATATATATATATATACAGTATATATATATATATATATATACAGTGGGGCCAAAAAGTATTTAGTCAACCACCAATTGTGCAAGTTCTCCCGCTTAAAAGATGAGAGGGGTCTCCAATTTTCATCATAGGTATACCTCAACTATGAGAGACAAAATGAGGAAAAAAAATCCAGAAAATCACATTGCAGGATTTTTAATGAATTAATTGGTAAATTCCTCGGTAAAATAAGTATTTGGTCACCTACAAACAAGCAAGATTTCTGGCTCTCACAGACCTGTAACTTCTTCTTTAAGAGGCTCCTCTGTCCTCCACTCGTTACCTGTATTAATGGCACCTGTTTGAACTCGTTATCAGTATAAAAGACACCTGTCCACAACCTCAAATAGTCAGACTCCAAACTCCACTATGGCCAAGACCAAAGAGCTGTCAAAGGACACCAGAAACAAAATTGTAGACCTGCACCAGGCTGGGAAGACTGAATCTGCAATAGGTAAGCAGCTTGGTGTGAAGAAATCAACTGTGGGAGCAATTATTAGAAAATGGAAGACATACAAGACCACTGATAATCTCCCTCGATCTGGGGCTCCACGCAAGATCTCACCCCATGGGGTCAAAATTATCACGAGAACGGTGAGCAAAAATCCCAGAACCACATGGGGGGACCTAGTGAATGACCTGCAGAGAGCTGGGACCAAAGTAACAAAGGCTACATCAGAAACACACTACGCCGCCAGGGACTCAAATCCTGCAGTGCCAGACGTGTCCCCCTGCTTAAGCCAGTACATGTCCAGGCCCATCTGAAGTTTGCTAAAGAGCATTTGGATGATCCAGAAGAGGACTGGGAGAATGTCATATGGTCAGATGAAACCAAAATAGAACTTTTTGGTAAAAACTCAACTTGTTGTGTTTGGAGGAGAAAGAACACCATACCTACTGTGAAGCATGGGAGTGGAAACATCATACTTTGGGGCTGTTTTTCTGCAAAGGGACCAGGACGACTGATCCGTGTAAAGGAAAGAATGAATGGGGCCATGTATCATGAGATTTTGAGTGAAAACCTCCTTCCACCAGCAAGGGCATTGAAGATGAAACGTGGCTGGGTCTTTCAGCATGACACTGTCCCTGTCAAATAAACTAATCTACTACTACTACAATGATCCCAAACACACCGCCCGGGCAACGAAGGAGTGGCTTCGTAAGAAGCATTTCAAGGTCCTGGAGTGGCCTAGCCAGTCTCCAGATCTCAACCCCATAGAAAATCTTTGGAGGGAGTTGAAAGTCCATGTTGCCCAGCGACAGCCCCAAAACATCATTGCTCTAGAAGAGATCTGCATGGAGGAATGGGCCAAAATACCAGCAACAGTGTGTGAAAACCTTGTGAAGACTTACAGAAAACGTTTGACCTCTGTCATTGCCGACAAA
This sequence comes from Pholidichthys leucotaenia, assembly GCA_020510985.1. NCBI lineage: Eukaryota > Metazoa > Chordata > Actinopteri > Cichliformes > Pholidichthyidae > Pholidichthys > Pholidichthys leucotaenia. Next base: position 66,549,860 of record CM035849.1, on the reverse strand, counting down.
GGGTATATGACAAAGTATTGAGATGAACTTTTGTTATTGATCAAATACTTATTTTACCGAGGAATTTACCAATTAATTCATTAAAAATCCTTCAATGTGATTTTCTGGATTTTTTTTTTCTTATTTTGTCTCTCATAGTTGAGGTATACCTATGATGAAAATTGGAGACCTCGCTCATCTTTTAAGTGGGAGAACTTGCACAATTGGTGGCTGACTAAATACTTTTTTACCCCACTGTATATATATATATATATATATATATATATATATATATATAGACACACAGTGCGGAGCATTATGGTTGGTGAATGTGCAGCAGAAAGTCTAAGCTCTCTCTCCGCGGATGCGGCGGGCCAGCTGGAAGTCTTTAGGCATGATGTTGACCGTCTTAGCGAAGAAGAGACCCACCAGGTAGGCCTCACTGGCCTCCTGCAGAGCCATGACGGCGAAGCTCAGGAAGCACAGTTCGGTCTTGAAGTCCTGAGCGATCTCCCTCACCAGGCGCTGGATGGGCAGCTTACTGATGAGCAGCTCCGTGGATTTCTGGTAGCGACGGATCTCTCTCAGAGCCACGGGCCTGTAACGGTGAGGCTTCTTCACTCCGCCGGTGGCCGGAACGCTTTTCCAAGCAGCCTTGGCGGCTAGCTGCTTCCTGGGGGGCTTTTTCCTCCAGTAGATTTTACGGGCGGTCTGCTTGGTTCTTGCCATCGCTCTTTATTATTCTGTCTTATATTTCTTGCACGCCACCTAAACTCCAGCCCGGCACCCGCGTCGTTTTTGCTACAGTTCCCAGTATTTTATCTGAAATTGCAGCTTGTAAGGGGAATATAGGTGGATTGGATTCTATTATCTTCCAATTGGCTTGGAAGTCTGGGTTACACCAATATAATAGAGGAATAACTTGAGAAGCATAATAATAGTATTTTAAACAAGGAAGCATTGCTCCACCCTTTTCTTTCCTTAATTGTAAAACAGTATAGCGCATTCTTGGTTTCTTCCCCTGCCATATAAAGCGTGAAATCCATTTGTCCCATTCCTTGAATTGATTGTCACTCACTTCAATAGGTAATGTTCTGAACAAACACAGCAATCGGGGAACTATATTCATTTTCACTGCAATAATCCTTGAGTTTAAATTGAGAAAGGGTACGAGATTCCATCTATTTATGTCTGATTTTATTGCTAATGATAGTGGGTCATAATTTGCTTGAAACAGTCTAGAAATGTCTTTAGTGAGAATTATACCTAAATATTTTAGGGAGACAGCATCCCAGTCAAGATTATGTTTTTCCTTAAGAGATTTTGAAATTTTATAATTCAAGGTCATCACCTGAGTTTTAGATATATTTAATTTGTATCCAAATAATTTCCCGAAGCTGTTTAATGCCGACATCAACTTCATAAAAGATTCTTCAGGCTCCTCCAAAAAAACAAGTACATCATCTGCAAACATTGCAACTTTTTGTTCATTCCCAGCTACTGTAATCCCCTTAATCTCCCCAGTCTGTCTTATCAATTGGCCAAGGGGCTCAATATAAAGGGCAAAAAGGAGAGGTGAAATCGGGCATCCCTGCCTCATTCCTCGCTCCAGGAGGAAGGAGTCAGAAAGATCTCCGTTGATCTTTACATGAGCCCTTGGCTTATCATAAAGGGATTGTATTAATGTGATAAAATTTTCATTAAAACCGAATTTCGCCAATACTTTATAGAGGAATAACCATCTGACTGAGTCGAACGCCTTTTCGGCATCTAATCCTACAATAATGGCCTTAGTTTTTTCCTTATTTATTTGTCCTATCACATGCAAGGAGCGTCTTATATTATCTAAAGTCTGTCTTTGCTGGATACATCCACACTGGTCTAAATGTATCAAATCAGGTAGGAATTTTTCAAGTCTTTGAGCCACTATTGCTGTGAATAATTTATAATCCAAGTTAAGGGCACTAATGGGACGGTAGCTACTGCAAACCTGTCTGTCCTTACCCTCCTTGGGTATGACAGAAATGACTGCATCTTTCCAAGATGGAGGAATTTCACTATTTTGTATAATCCAATTAAAGGTTTGTAATAGTATAGGGGACAATTCTTCTTTAAAACATTTATACCACTCTGTAGTGTAACCGTCGGAGCCTGGGGACTTCCCCACTTTTAATTTGGAAATGGTCAGATTTAGTTCTTTGGTTGTTATTGGTTGGACTAATTTTTCATTTTGTGTATTTGTCATTGTTGGTAAGTTCAATGCTTTTAAAAAAATCTTCTGTTTGTATCTCGTTAGAAGTTTGAGGTTGGGAATACAAATCTTTATAAAATAATTCAAAACTTTCCTGTATTTTTTCCAGTTTGTTTTCAACCCTCTTCGTTTGGGGGTGTTTTATTCTATAAATTGTGTTTTCTGCTCTCTGTTTGCGTAATTTATATGCTAGTAGTTTAGTCGATTTACTCCCAATTTCGTAGTATTTTTGCTTTAAAAAAACATTTTTTTTCTGGGTGTCCTGTGTATAGATGTTATCAGTTTCACTTTTAATCTTTTTTATTTCCTCTTTTACTTTTGAATTACTCATTTGGAGATCAGCTAATTTTTGCCCCTTTAATTTTTCCAAGTGAGACGTCATTGAAATGATCTTTCCTCTCATTACAGCTTTCAGAGCGTCCCACAAAATTATCTGTGACACTTCGCCTGTGTCGTTCAACTCGATAGTTCTTAATGTCATCCTTTAATTTTTGTCTTAATTCGGAATCATTTAATATATTTGAGTTGAACTTCCACAACACTTTTCTGACCTTCTTTTCTAAAATAACAGACAATGAAATGGGACTATGATCCAAGAGATCAATTGTCTTAATTTTGCAATCTCTTACTCCGAAAGAATCATTATTGAACATAAAAAAAAATAGTCTATTCTTGAATAAACACTGTGCGGGCAAGAATAGTGTGTATAGTCTCTACTTTTAGGATGTAATTCTCTCCAAACGTCAATAATTCCCATTTCTTTCATCAATGAATTTACCTTTTTAATTAGTGCATTTTCTGCATTGGTTGTACTTGATACATCTAATTTTGGATTTAATCTAATATTGAAGTCTCCTCCACAGATTACCACTCCCTGAGAATTGATCATTAACTCAAATATGTGTCTATAGAGAGTCCAATCACTTCCAGGTGGAATATAAATGTTTATAAGCATTATTTCATGTCTCTCTGTTTTACCAGTAATTTTGATAAATCTTCCCTCCTCATCTTGTACTTCTGATATATGATCATAATTTAGTAAATTTGAAATAAGTATAGCAACCCCTCATCGGTGCCCAGCTTTATAAGAAGAGGAGAAAACAAATTTAAAGCCCTGCCTTTTTAATTTTGCATGTTCAGGTTGACTCAAATGGGTTTCTTGAAGGAAGGCAATCTGTGCCTTTTCTCGTTTTAGTTTTGTCAAAATCTTACTCCTCTTTATAGGATTCAGAACTCCATTTACATTGAAAGAAACAATTTCAACTGGTTCTCCTTGCATTCAAATATTTACATTTAACCTCAGTTCCCTGTAAGCACTCCCTTGGAAAAAGAATAACATAATGAATAACAAAAACAAACTTTATGAACATTGAACAGATTCCAAAACTAACTTCCAACCCTAAGGTCGATTTACTGACCCGTTGCTGGTTTGAGGAATAACCTCTACACCTCCAGTGTCTCAGAGGGCCCTCCCCTATGACGTCAGCCATATAAACAGTTCAGTGTCCCCTCGTTATCCCTTCCTCCGACCAAAATTTTCATAGTTCTTTTCTTATACATCTTTCTCATTGATTTCTTATCTTTAATCAAAAAAGACCAAATCAACCTGTATCCTCCGTTGCTGTGCGTCTAAATGCTTGCAGCTTTTGCTTGAAGCTCTGCGTGTTCCCAGCTGCGGTGGTCCATTTGGTCCGCGCTGGCTGCCAGGCTCCTCGCTGAATCCTCTCCCACAACGTTGCTGGCTGCTCAATCACTTTCACCGGCAGGCCACGCTGTCGCCTCTTCTGCTGTGTCATACGTTCTCTGCCCTTCTTCATAGTGAACTCTTAGGCGAGCTGGATAGAGAGTCTGAAATCGTATTTTGTTTTCTTTCAGGACTTGTCACGCCTCGGCATATGCTTTTCATCTGTGTAAAATTACCGGAGTATAATCATGATCCAAGTTTATCTTATGGCCATCCAGAGTAAAGCCTTTCTTTTGCCATGCCAAACGGATTACTTCTTCTTTCGTTCTAAAGCTCTGGAATTTGACAAGGATAGATCTCGGCTTGGCTCCAGGTGGGGGCTGAGGGGCGAGTGCTCGGTGCGCCCTCTCTATATTCAGGTTTACAGTATCAGGGATGCCGAGGTTATCACTAAGCACTTTCTTTATAAATGTAATCATTGTCTTTGGGTCCATTTCTTTTTGTTCGGGAATTCCATAAATCCTGATGTTTTCTCTTCTCGACCTGCATTCCTCATCCGTTAATTTCTCCTGAAGTTGTTCTTGCAATTTTAACATTCCTGCCACCACTCCTTCTATGTCTTGTAGCCTTTCCTCGTTCCCCACAATTCTTTTCTCCGCTTCATCCAGTCTTGAGTTTGTCTTGGCAAATTCTCTCATGATCTCTTGTCTGTATTTACGCAGTTCTTTGAGTATTGTGCTGTTAGTCACCTCTCCTTCGTCCTCATTTGCATCGCTTTCTCCCTGGTTAGCAGCGGTAGGATTAGCATTAACTTCTTGATCTTGCGACACATTTGTTTCTGTGGATGTCGCTACAGTGGTTGATTTATTTCTCCCTTTCGGAGGCATCTCCTCTCCTTTGTAGGCGTTTGGACTAGTTTTGTCTGTTTTAATTTGACTTTTTCGAAGTAATTTCTTGTTTTTGGTTGGGAGACCACGCTCTATGCTGCCATCCCTTGGTGACCCGGAAGCGGAACCCTTAACTCAGGTTTCTACATCTGATCAGTTAGATTTTCTGTTTAAATCTGCTACATAGACTCCAGTGATATAATAAATACGTATGGAACTTTATTACTAAAAACATCCTCTTTAGTCTTTAAAATAAATTGTTAAAACTATCATGTGAATATAACACAAGGCAAACATCACCTGAAAGGATGCACTGCTCTATAATTAAGCAATATTACATCAGAGAGAGTACGGTATCAATGAATATAGTAACTCCAGGGTGTGATACGGCTGATTAGAGTATCACACCCAGAGTTAGTATATTCATGATACTGTAATGACCTCAAGTGTAATACTGCTTTTATACAACAGTTCCACAAGCACAGTTTATTAAATGACAGCAATACTGGACAAAATATTATGATTTGTTTGTTTACACAGCTGAGAAAAAAATAGTCCCTTTTAAATGTAGCCAGTAACTGTTGCTAAACATCTCAATCGCATGAAGACGTTGATTGTCATTTCACACACATGTAAACAAATTAAATATTGTCAAGTGCAAAAGTAATAAGTGTTTATAAAACATATACCTGTTGAGTCGGCACTGCAGAAAACTTGAGATTGAAACGCCAGTCGTCAGAACACTGGTAGCTAGCCGGTAGCTAGCAGTTAGCATGCTAGCGATTTAGCACACTTTGCTTGCTTTTCTTCACACTTTCAGATGAAACAAAGAGTCCACAAACCACAAAGATATTGTGGTTTGTTAATCGAGACAATAAATCCAACTCTAGCACTGCCTATTTTTTAAACAGATGTGAAACAGCTTCACCATGTTTATACAAAGGCAGGATGTAAGGTTTTTTCAAAAGGGTGGGACTTCTGGATCAGCTAAGAAATCTTTTCAAACAGCGCCTCACTGTGGAAATTAAGGTATTCAAAAAAGTATTGCATATGTCACTGAGAGTTAGTTGACAGTAAATTAACATTAGTAATTAACATTTATATGAACACCTTTGAAGCGGAGTGATACTGAATGAAACTGGAGTGCAATTATCGTGGATTTTAGCAACTCCTGGAATCCCTATTGTCCAATCAAATCTCTCAGTCAGAACTAACGGTTGTATAACCTGATATGATCAAATAATTCTCTGCTGCATCACAAGTCCAGCAGTGACTTGAAAATTTGTGTAACGAGCTTAGACTTGTGGAGATTTCAGCATACCGTACGATCACGGTCAGACTGATAAATAACGAATTTGCATTGAAGTGATCATATGACCACTTTTCTGCATTACGCACTTTTGAGAAATGAATGAGGGCCATTGTGTTTATCTGTCCGTACCACAGAATTTTGCTTTGTATTTTTGTGCACTAATTCATAAAAAGTCTTTCTTCTCCCAGTTTTCTCTCTTTCTCCATCTCAAACATGCCTCTCCATAAGTGTGTGCTCTCTGTCCAAGATGTTCATTTCTCATAAATGAAACTCCTCAGTGTGCATTGATTATGGTTGTGTTTAGCTTTAATTAGAATGTCGCTGCAGTTGAAGAGCTGCTGAGATTTACATATAGATCACCCAGGCAGAACTAAAAAAAAAAAGCGCATGACAAAACAAGTGGGCCCGCAAGTGCTCTTGTGTCTGCTGGCAGAACTCCACAGAGCAAAGTTTGGCTTTGACAAAACATAATTGTGCTGCAATGATTTCCATGGCAAGTTACTCCTGCTGTATGTCGAGGCTGAATTTGAATCAGATGGCCCGTTAAATGCTTCATAAAAACATCACGGTTGAAACGGGATGTTACTCCACTAATTATTAACAACAACAGCAAGTATATGCAAATGAATCTCAGTTCCTCTGCATGCATAACATATTTAACACCATTAAAACATTTGCATTTTGAAGCGACATACGTGTCATTGTGTCTTTGATAACTAGGTCTATGAAATAAACTGCATTTTGTATTCATTTTGGTCTGTAAATGATGGCTTTTTGGGGCTCAATTATCCCTCCAAATTGATTCCAGGTATTCCTTTAGATCTTCCTTTTAGAACACTGCCTTACATGGAAAGGTTATCAAGTATATTGTAGTGCAAGTGCATCATAAACATTAAGTTCAATCACGTCTAATGATGGCAGAAACCCAACAAAAGCTGGTAATTGCCACCGAGTCAGAGTGCAAGTACAACAAATGGCAGCTTTCCTTTGAAGTGAACGTGGTCCTCTGGATGCAGATGGCAGCATTTCCCCTCCCCATTACTGCGTTTAGACACTATAATGATGTGCTTAATCTGGCAAACCCTTGATAGTTGAGATTTCAGATCGTTAAAATGGCAAATATCAACTTCTAAAAGAAATGGCATCATTGCAGGGCAAACAGGATATTGTCAGATATTATAAAAGCCAAACAGTATTGTGAACCCAGTGTCATATGTGACGATTTGTTATGGGAGTCATGAACCCCCGAAATCCTCAAAGTTTGTTATAGGAAAGACTTCTAAATGTTTATATATTCATAAGGCACTTGACATGAACCCATATGGACACAGGGGCGTATGGGATGTCTTTATTGTTGTCTGTGATACTTTATTGAATAGAACTGTAGCTCTGGGTTGATGAACTATGCCTTCAAATGGTGCTGTTTTTTGGGGGATATATTTCAGAGATTTCACAATCTTCCTCTGATTTAGGCTAAAGGTGTAGAGTAACATATGGCTTCTTTTTCTATACCACTTACTTGCGGCTTTGACAAAAATGTACAAGACTAGAATTGCGCTCAACAGAGATGCAGACACGCGCCTTACAGTCCTACCCCTGTTATAGTAGGAAAAATCCCTGGTTGACTTTCTGCTTCAAATCTGATGGGACGCCATGATGTATTTTCAGACCTTGTTGATCTTCAAGGTGTCTCAGACCCCATTCTAGGCTGTGTTAAAATATGGTGTTTCTATCTGTCATAATAAAGTCACTACAAGCCCAAACTGATTTTGACCTTTTATGACTCTGTCACCTTGACCTTTGATCTTTTGATCCCAAAAGCATTGCCAGACGTGGTACCTCTGTAGTCAACCTGTTGCCAGGTTCGGTCACCCTAGCGTCATTTCCCCTTGAGTTAAATCACAGATATGCAGACAGACGGACAGACGATGGGGAACTGCTGACTTTGGTCTTCTGTGGTCACCCTAGCCTCATTTGGTGTAAAATTATAAACAGTAAGGTATATTTTTACTTTCTGCCACCAAGACCTATTTTCAGACCTTACTGATCTTTAAGGTCAAACGCAAGGCCAAGGTCCCTTACAGACCATACATTGGGTCTGGGATACCTCTTGTATGTCTAATGTGTTAAAATGTGGTGGTTCTATTTCTGATAATGAAATCATTGTAAGCCAAAACTGATATTGAACTTTTATGACCCTGTGACCTTGACCTTTGATCATTTACAGTACAGTTGATTCCCTAATTGATGACATTAGACACTGTGGGGACAGGCCAAAATAAATGTTTATGATCCTGCAGAACTGAGATTTGTACTGGGTAATCTTTTTGCCTCTTCAGATGTCAGACCCTGCAGGTTGCTGATCTTCAGCCAGGGATCTCTATGTTATTCCTTTGATGGCAATGCAAATAAAGCCTTTTTCGTAAGACTGGTGTTTTCACACCTACAAACCGGAGCAATCCACTTGAGATACTGCACTGTGATAAAATCTTTGATGGCCACAGTCTTTGTTAATTTAAAAATATCTTCACTGGAATAAACAAAGTGAAATGCGTCTTCCTTATCATCACATTGCTTTTGATCCCAAAAGCATAGTGGAATGGACGGACAGACAGACGGACAGATACACAGATTCAGGCAACCGCCCCACCCATGCCTCGACTTCATCAGCGTGAGTAATAATACCAAAGGCATCTTAATCTTAACCAGGGGTGTGTAAGTTGCTAACTACGATAGCAACTTACATGGTAGGATTGATGCAGTTGCAACACAAGTATTTCCCAAAACCAGTGATCAAACTACAATGGTGTAACTTACATAGTGTGATGTACTGTAGAACAGCACAGGTGTTTTCTGAAACCACAGTTCCAGTAACCATCGTAAACACCGTCATAAAGTTGTGTAGTTCCAACGATAGCTCCTGAGCTGTCGCAGAAGCATAATTTTTTGAGGCAACGTAAACAATAACCGAATACTTAGTCATTATTTCACTCCACTGTGCATGGATTGAATGGCAATAAAGTTGGTTTTTCTTCATGACCTATTCAGGGGGATAGTTTTGGGTCATTTTGCCAACAAGGGGGATGGCATCTCCCTCTCATCCCCACCTAAATCATCTATTGTTTATTATATTACAAGATATTACTCCCACTGAAGTTACCAAAAATGGGTCTTTGAGCTATCAAGCCGGATAGATGGATCTGGATAAATGGATTCATCTTTGCTCTTTCTTTCTCTCCAACACCAGATTGAGATCGTCCACAAGAACCAGGCCCCCATGCTGATGGGACCGCCACAGGGCCGAAGCTTCTTCTCTTCAATCATCAGACGAACAAGAGCGGAGAGCAAAGACTGAGCCGTCGCCGCTCCCAAAGACCTTCAAGTCCTTATGAACAGCTGAACGGCAGCGGCCTCATGTTGATTGTCGCTCCGACCAGTCGGTGGAGAGGGTGCTCGTTGATGTCTGTCTGACAGCCCAGCATACGGTAGCAAACTGTAGGTTTGAAGCATGAAGATGTCACCGAGAAGATCTCATCTGATCCAAAGTGAGACATGATTCGGACTTTCAGAATGTGTTGTTTATTTTGAGCTCCAAAAAGAAGTCCGCTTCTGTTTCTAAAAAGTCTGTTTTCATTTATTTTTTGTGGAGCAAGCCTACTCATGAATGTTTTGTGAGATGATGTTTTATTTATTTATTTATTTATTTATTCATATTTAACTGGTGTTGATGTTTTCTAATGTTTGACATTTTTTTTTGTATATTTGCATACCCTCGATGCATGATGGGCAGCTGAAGATAACTGCTGCTGTTGTTGGAGCTGACATATCTGGAGTCTGCAGATGATTTTATGAATTTTTTTTTGCCAGTGTTTAGTAAGAGTTGACGTTCCTGTGGGCAGCATTTCTTCAAGTACCGCAGCGACAAAGACTCACGTTTACTTTCTTTCAGTGATTCCTGCAAGTCATCCTTGTCATGTTTTGATCGGCCGCGTCGCCGCCCCATCGGTGACAGAGATCAGGAATGATTATTGATCGTTTATAAAAAATGCATGACACTCTCTGTTTTACGTCGCACGAGAGATTTTCCAGACGGTTTTAACCGAATGTGTGCACACTCCCTGTGGCATGAGTGACCAAAATCTGTTCTGACACTTATGGAAATTGAGTGTTTTCGTTAGCTCGGCTTCAACCATATCATCCTTTTTTTTATTTTGTCTGCATTTTGGTTGGATCCTGTGTCGCTTGGGTGTTTTTATAATGAAAGCCAGTGACAAAGCAACAGAAAAGAGGCTGTATATTAGTGTGTCAAATGTGAAGTTATTTTCACATGAAGCAGCTTGACCTTGTGTGATCACTGATCTGCTGCAACGTCCGCTGCTGGATGTTGACAGCTGACTGCCCGTACACACCAACATTAAGTAGTTAAAGTGTAAATACAAAATGGCTATTGACATATTTACAGTAAAAGGGTGATTTAAGGAGTCAATACCCAAAATCAATCCCGTCCTATAAGCAGTTTTCCAAAGTATTTTGTAGACACTCAAGTGTGCACATGACATATATGGAATTTGAAATAATTACTCCTTATTCAGAATAATGTTGTTATTCTAGGTTGGGGGTCTGCAACCGTTGGTTCTAGAGCAGGGGTCTGCAACCTGCAGCTCTGAGACTCTGAGAAGACAACTCAGAAAAGAAGAGGAAGAGAAAAGATGAAACACAGTGCTGTGAAAAAGTATTTGCCCCCTCCTGATTTGTTATATTTTTGCATATTTGTAAGATAAGATAACCTGAGTAAATACAAAATGTAGTTTTTAGATGATGATTTCATTTAAGGGAAAAGGCTATCCAAACCTACCTGGCCCTATGTGAAAAAGTAATTGCCCCCAACCCTAATAACTGGCTGTGCCACCACTGGTGCCAACAACTGGCAATGAGTCTTTTAGTTCACTGTTGAGGAATTTTGACCCACTCTTCTGTGCAGAATTGTTTAAATTCAGTCACATTGGAGGGCTTCATGAACTGATGGCTGGACATTCTCCTTCAGGATTTTTTAGTAGAAAGCAGAATTCATGGTTCTGTCAATTTGGACAAGTTGTCCAGGTCCTGAAGCAGCAAAGCAGCCCCAGACCATGACACTACCACCACCATGTTTGACTGTTGATACGATGTTCTTTTTATGAAATTCTGTATTAGTTTTATGCCAGATAAATTGGGACACACGTCTTCCAAAAAGTTCAACTTCTGTCTCGTCAGTCCCCAGAATATTTTCCCAAAAGTCTTGAGGATCATTTAGATGTTTTCTGGCAAATGTGAGACAAGTCTTTGTGTTCTTTTTGTCCAGCAGCGGTTTTTGTCTTGGAACTCTCCCATGGATGCCATTTTTGCCCAGTCTCTTTCGTATTGTTCCATCATGGACCAGGGTCCAAACTGAGGCAAGTGAGGCCTGCAGTTCTTTAGACGTTCTGGGTTTTGTTTCTTATCTGATCTTGAATTTCTTTTGATCACAGTGGGATGTGTTGCTTTTTGAGATCTTTTAGCCTACTTCAGGTTCTCAGACAGGTTCTATTTAAGTGATTTCTTGATTCACCAAGTCTGGTAGTAATCAGGCTTGGGTGTAGCTACTGAAACTGAACTCAGCTTTCCAAAAAATATGGTTAATCACAGTTAATTCACGATGTAACATGGGGGGCAATTACTTTTTAACATAGGCCCAGGTAGGTTTGGATAGTGTTTTTCCTTTAATAAATGAAATCATTTGAAAATTGCAATTTGTATTTATTCAGGTTATCTATGTCTGATATTAAATTTGTTTGATGATCTGAAACATTTAAGTGTGACAAATATGCAAATATATAAGAAATCAGGAAAGGGGAAAATACTTTTTCACAGCACTGTAAATTTACAAGAAAAAAGGTTGCACATTCATGAGAAAAATATCCTAAAAAGCAGGAAATGAGAAAACCTGAAAATTTATGCAAAAAAAGAAACTTGCAAATAAAAGGATTTTTTTTTTCAATTTTCTGAGGAAAACATACAAATTTGAAAGTAACAAAATTTATGGAAAAGAAATAACAAATTTACTGGAAAATGTTGGCGTTTTATAGAAAAGTGTAATAAATTTATATAAGAAATGCTGCAGTTTTACCCATAAAAGCTAATATAGAAAAGAAAAAAGAAAAATACAATAATAAATATAATATGATAATAAATCTGAGAATAGCTGAAAATTAATGCCAAAAATACTCAAAATTTGGGGAAAATGTTGCACTTCTATGAGGAAAAACATCACAAATTAGCAAGAAAAAAAGTCACAAATTTACCAGAAGAAGCTGCAATTTTATTAGAAAATGGTTGCAAACTTATATATATTTTTTTAAAAGGTAGCATTTTTACCTGAAAAGGGTAGCAATCAGACAACACAGTCTTATGATAAAAGCAGAAGATTATTCCAAAAAATATCAAAATTTATGAAAAAAAAGCTTATAACTTTATGGTGAAAAATGTCACAGATTTACGTGGAAAAAGTATTTTACTCAATAGATGAATGCATTTTTTTAAATGATGAAAGACTCACAAAACTTATTACAAAAAAAAGCTAATTTAAAGGAAAAATTGTAAATTTATGAAGAAAAATATTGAAAATTTATGTGAAAAGGTCACACATGTAGAAGAAAAAGTTGTACATTCATTGGAAAAATTTGCAAAAAATGACAAAATGGTGTATATTCAAAAAGTTGGCATGACTATGAGAAAAAAAGTTATACATGTAAAAGAAAAATTTGCAAGGGAAAGTTTGCAAAAATACAATGAAAAATTAATACATTCAAAAGGAACAAAACCCACAAATTTGGACAAAAAAAGCTTGCAAACTAATGAAAAAATAAATATATACTACAAGTAAATAAAATCACAAATTTAGATCAATAAAGTTTCAAATTTTTAAGTGAAAAGCTGCACATTTAAGAGGAAAAGCACATCTATTGTTAAAGCTGATGGTGCATTTTATGCTCAGATGTGCACCTTCATCTTAACACTCAAACATATATTTTCTGGTTCGATGCAGATTTTTTTTTTTTTTTTTTTGCCAAAAATTTCTCCAAATATCTCCTGCCAAATAGCAGGTTGCCGACCCCTGTTCTGGATGGTATCATTTCTCTCTCAGCCTCACCAAAGATGAAACCATTATTTTAATTTATGTGGATAACTTGTTACAGACCAACAAGACACACAGGATAATACAGTAGGCTACGTTGTTTCAGACTTCTGCATGTTTTCTGATTAATTTTCGGCTCGACTGTTTCGGTCTTTGGAAGTGCCACATGCCAGCTGAGGCCGAGTCGACAGGTCTCCCATGTCTTTGCTCTGTACGCTGTAGCGTTTGTACAGTGAGTTTGTATTTTTGTACACAGTATTATTTATTTTTCTGCTTACTGCTTCATTCCAGAACTTGCACCATGTTGTTCTTGCCTAAAAATCAAATATGCCTGCCAATGTGGATTGATAAAAGTGATGGTAAACAATGGTAATTAAAAAAAAAGATTTTGTTGTTGGATATGGCTGTTTGACTTTTCTGTATTCAATATCAGTCATAATGGAAGAGCTGTAAAAAACATCCTCTAGTGTTCATATACTATACATATAGCTGAATGGCATTTAAATCCTGTAAATTAAGCTTTAATTGTACCCATAGCTGTCGAAAAGTTTGAGAAAATCAGGTTGAAGCTTGGTCTACAGTAGACCATTCTATAGTGTATAACAATTAGGCCAGTATGCTGTCACAGAGACAACAATCTGACAGCCTCAGACACTGCACACAATATTTTAGCAAAGATTAGCATCCATTTGCAACATTTCACTACAATGAAATGACTTTCAATATGACCAGAAGAGATCAAATTTATGGTACTGAATGCTCAAGGGTTACCTTAGCAGGGATTCAAAGGTATTGTAACATGGGGTGTCTGACTTTCTCTGTTGTTCCTAATGCTGCTAATTAGTCAGCATGTTAATTAGTTAGCTTTACCCTGCTAGCTGTCACAACATTGTAGACCACCACCAAACAACCTTTTCAGCACATCAGCTGGCCAACAGGCTGCTCAGCCTTTAATCACATAACATCCAAACACTTACAAATAGACATAACCTGGAGAAGCTGCAGTAAGGGCTACATTAGCAAAACCAGCATACACTTATTTTCAAAGTTAGCATTTAGTAGTAGGGCTGGGAATCATCAATAATTTCCAGAATCTATTCGATTCTGATTCAGTATTGATTCAATCAGGGGAAATTACCATTACAATAACTATTTTACTTGCAAAGGGAAAAACTTATGCAACTTAGGATTTCACATAGTGCCAACAACCCAGCCAGCATGCCCATGTGGGCCCCACAATAGGTTAAATCTAAATTGAGTCCTATGTGGGTTTGTCTGTGGGTTCCATGTTGGCCCCATCTGTTTGCCCACATGGACTTTGCCTGTGGTACAGGTAATCTGCTTTCCCACTTTAAACCCATGTGGACCCCACATGGGTTTAATGCGGATGAGAAGCTTTCAGAAAGACTGGCGCCAAAGGTAAAGTCCATGTGGAATCTGCAGACAAACCCACATGGGACCCATAAAACAGCCCAAGGATTGAACCAGCAACCCCCCCCCCCCAGTCACCAGTCCACGTCCCTAACCATTAGGCCACCACTGCCAATAGCCTCCACTGCCCTCACACACTGAGAGGTGCCAGTCTCGCCACAGATGCCCCCTCCAGTGATGGCCCCTGCAGTATTTCACCTCTGCTCCACGAGTCCTGCACGCTGGCCCGGCTCCTTCGAGCTCCTCACTGTCCTCACAGCTCTTGAATCCGAGGCACTGTCAGCCACGTACAGCGCACTGCCATGATGATCCACACTCGGTCGTGGCCGAACTCCCATGTGAATGCCGAACCACACGAGATTTCAGCTAGGCCATAGTCAAGTTTCATACACCTAAGAAGCACTATATTAAAAGATCGATGCACAGATTTTATGAATTAATATCAACTCATTCAAACATGATTCACTTTGAATCCAAGAATCGTTCTTTTGGACCCACCCCGAGTTAGTAGTAGGCCGATGCTTACAACCAGATACATAAAATAAAACAGCAATATTACTGTATGTTCAAAGTTAATTTTTAAACTGGGCTGTAAAAGTTCTTAACAATAGTGGCAAACAGTTACGAATTCCACATAATACCTGATGTATAATAAGCAATATTACAGGAGAGGAAGTACAACACCATGACTATATCATGACTGTGATACATCACAGTCACAAGGCCACAGGCGAGCTAGCCATCTTGGCGCCTCCATTTCTCTTTACATTCTCTTCTAACCTCATATTGGCAGCTTCAGATGAAGTTAAGCATCAAAAGCATGCATTACACCATGAGAATTTAATAGAAACTGGACGCTGGGAGGCTAAACTTAATAAAAACTTTAGGATAATTAATCTAAGAGTAACAACTGCTAAGTGGGCTAACTGTCAGCATGAACCTGAACACAACAACACAATATCCAGGTTGCAAAGGCTGACGCTTTTCGAATGGTTTTCAAACAGGTAATTGCTCATCTTCCACTAAAAGCTTCAATATGCACTTTGGTGCAGCAATTTAACTCAAATTTGTGTTTTCCAAATGATGCAATTCCTTATGGGGCAGGAAAAAAGGCAGATACTGCTTATTCTTTCAGAAACTTAATAGACTAAGAAGCAATTAATAATGCGGATAAATGTCTTCAAAGTACCTTTTCCTCATTTTTTTATCATTACATTTTTGGGTAAACAAGGTAAAATACTGTAGGTTTTTAGAAACTCCATTTTTAACACAAACACATCCACTATCTTGTTGGAGTGATGCTTGGTTTTGGCTCTTGTATGTCTCGGTGTCAGCTGGGTAGACGCCTGCACTTGACCTGCGTTTCTCCGTCCTCAGTGTGTGCAGCAGGTCTGACACAGTACTTCACTTCGCATCCACTTCACCTGCCCGATAATGGAACCCTGCCTGGATCCAAGATGGCACCAGCGTGACCACCACTGACTTCCGATATGCCGTCTTTCAGTCAAGTGTTTTAGTGCCTCTGGAAAGTTCCCCTTCAGAGTTTCTATACTGGATCTGTCCCTGCATACTGCTACCAAGGCAGGTTCTAGCTTTTGGGGGCAAGATTGTGTGTGTGTGTGTGGTCATTGTCTAGACGATGAACAGAAAATAAATTAAATCATTACATAAAAATTTAACCAGCATCTATATGAACGTGCAAACAGCACAGGATAAAAATAAGAAAAATGCCATAGACATTAGAGTAAAAATACCATCAGCAAGCATCTATTATAAAGTGTAAATAATAAAAGTAAAACCACAAGAGTAATTCTGATTTTGTAGTTTGAAAAGATAAATTGTAAAATGTATAATTTATTTTTTAACCAGTGGCAATATGTGAGTAATGCAGCCAGAAATTGTACCAAGTAAAATTAGTGTTACCCTATGATAGTAATTACTTTGTATCTGTAAGAACAGTCAGGGCAGCGGTAAGCACTGTTGCCTCACAGCAATAAGGTAATGGGTTCTAACCTAAGAGCTGGCCAGCAGGGACCTGCGTTTATGTTATCTAATTTGCATGTTTTTGGACTGTGGGAGGAAACTGGAGCATCTGGAGTAAACCCACCCACGCAAGCTTGCATACACTCACAGATAGGCCCTGCTGAGTGGTGGATTTGAACCCACAGCCTTCTCACTGTGAGGCAATAGTGCTAACCACTATGCTGTGGTTAGTACTGTGGGTTTCCTCCCACAGTCCCGAGACATGCACTGTTTGGTTAACTGGCACCAGCTGGGGGTTTTAAATTGTCAGGCATGAATGTGAGCGTGAATGATTGCCTCCGGCTCTGCATTGGCCCGGTGATGGGCTGGTGATCTCCATGGTGTCCACTGACTCTTGCTGGGATAGAACCCAAAACCTGTGTGGGGCACATGCTCTACCACTAGGCCACCACTCAAGAAGAAGAAGAAGAAAGCCCAACTTTACTGTCATTCACTCCATACAGTCAATCATATAAAATAGAACAGAATTATGTTTCTCCTATCTACAAAGTCAGTCACATCTAGAATCAGAGGGGAAGTGGAAATGCAAGATTCCGCCACAAACAATTTTCCTTCCCTCATACTATTATGCTGAACACCAAGCTAGAAAGTGGGAAGTACCATTTTGATACGGTCTTTGGAAAAACCTGGCCAGGGCTTGAACACAAGGCCTCTCGGCTGTGGGGCAGATGCTGTACTAGGGCTGCTACCTGTCCTGGAAAATACAGTATTGTCCTGTTTTGTACACTAAAGTAATGTGTCCTGTATCTATCTATAAATGCAAGAAATCTCTGTCTGTGTGTCTGTCTGTGTGTTCCGCACATATCTCTCAAACCATTCGTCAGACTGGCCTCAGATTTTATATGTGCTTTGCTGAGGTTACGAAGGTGTGTGTTAGATATTAATATTATGTATATAGTTGAGTGTACCAATATGGCGGTGCCTTGGGTGTAGTGGGAAGTGACACCCCGTCTTTCTGGTGGTGGCGTCACGGGGAGTATAAGAGGCCATGGCGGAAGAGACTCGCTCTCTTTGCAGTGGACCATTGACCTGTACAGAGTGACTCCTGTTCGGTTCCTGTTCTTCGAATAAAATACATAAACTGTCACTTTGCCTCCTCACCCTTTTACGGACGTAACAGTGTGCATCCCCGAATTTCAGCCTCCCCGGATATGTGGAAGTTTAGGAGAGGAAATCTTTAATGAACGTCCATAGCGGCGCTATGGAGTTAGCTCAGGGAGTTACTTCTTCTTCTCCTTCTCTCGGTTACTGGCGGATAGCAAAAAACTGAAAGGTGCATACCGCCACCTACTGTACAAGAGTGTGTAACATTATGTCATCTGAGCCCGACCCCGAAATTCTATGACTTAATCCTGTGTTATTTAAAAAAGAGAAAAGAGCCCTTCTCATGATTCTTATTGCCTCTCCATTTCCACCTGTTCCCAGAATCCCAGTTATATCCCATTCCCTACCGGCCTCTCGAACTTTATTTTCCATTATCTGTCTTTCATTTCCGTATTTGTGACAGTGTAATAAGATGTGCTCGACATTTTCTTTCACTCCACATTCTCTACATTTGTCACTTTCACTTTTCCCCATGGTGAATAAAGTGCCGTTTAAACCTGTGTGATCCAGTCTGAGTCTTACCATAATGATGTCTTCCTTCCTTTTGGTTGTTACGAAATTCTTTATTGCAACAGATTTTTATATTTTGTAATACAATCTACCTTTATGATCTTCATCCCATCTTTTTTGCCATAGCTCAGTTCCTTTTTTCTTGATTACTGCTTTCTCTTCACCTTTTCCAAGAGACAATGGTATAGTTATGTCTTTTCCAAGAGCACTTTTTGCTAATTTGTCTGCACAGTCATTCCCTTTCAACCCTTCATGTGCAGGAACCCAACAAAACTGAACTTCTCTACCACCCCGTGTACCCTAAATAAACTGTGATATAGCTCAATCACCAAGTCTTCCCTTGTAGATTTTAGTGTCTGTATGGTTTTTAAGCACTGCAAGTGAGTCCGTGCACACCACCACCCAGTCTGGTCTGACCTCCTCCACCCACTGTAAAGCAAAAATTATTGCCACAATCTCTGCTGTAAACATGGATGTATTGTTGGAGAGTCTTTTTGCGATGGTCACTTTAAATTCTGGGATGTATACTCCAACTCCAGCAGAGCCCTCTTTGTTCTTTGGACCGTCAGTATAGAGCTGTAAGAAGTTATAGTAATTGTTCCTGAGGTAAATGCTTGTTTTAACACCAACTTCACTCATATGCTAATCCTTTTTCCTCATTAGCAGACTAGCGTCTACTTCTATTCCCAGAAACATCCAAGGGGGAACATTACTCACTGGACTGGTGTTAGTTATATCAATAGTATGCAGCCCATACATTCTGGTTCTTCTTTCAATTATCCACCCAAACCCATGTCCCTGGAAATTTGAGTATTCCCAGCAGTCTTGTAGTGTTGTTTTTGAAATATTTGCTTCGTCACTTCCTTTCAGCTTGACCCAGTATGATAATGCGAGTTCATCTCTTCTCAAATCCAGTGGCATTTCTCCTGCTTCTATTAAAACTGCATTGTTTGGTGTTGTTTTGACGGCTCCAATGCCCAGGTGAAGCGCTCTATGCTGCATTCTGTCTATTTTTTCCTGGGTCGTCTTTGTCGCTGCTCCATAAATCGTGCATCCGTAGTCTATTGTCGATCGCATTAGTGCTCTGTAAATGTCAATTAATGCCTGTTTATCTGCACCCCATTCGTGTCCAGCTACAGCTTTTACGAGATTAATTACTTTTTTGAATTTGTCTCCAAATTTTCAACCTGAACTCTCCATGTGTATGCACTATCAAACCACAATCCTAGATATTTGAACTCACCGACTTTCTCTGTTGGTTGATTATATAATGTTAATGGTTCTGTACCAGTTCTGCATTTTTTTGTGAAAGTCATATAGCAGGTTTTACTGTTTGAAAATTTAAATCCCCAGTCATATGACCACTTTTCCACTTTCTCCATTGCTTCCCTGATGTTTTTGAACACAAATTTCTCATTTCTTCCCCTCGTCCATATGGCTATATCATCTGTATATGGTGCTGTTTTGATGGATCCCTCTTCATCCTCAAACATGTCATTAATCATTATATTGAATAAAACAGGGCTTATTACACTCCCCTGAGGAACACCATTTTCTATTTCAAAGTCGTTAGAAACTTCTGATCCTACTGTCATGGCGTGTTAAGTTCTTGACAGCTCACACGCACGATGCCAAACACAGGATGAACCACACAGAGGGGCATGTTTGACAGTTTATTAAAAGCAAAAACCACAGCGGTGCACAGCTACAGAAACAGTCACTCACCAGAGGACTGGACCTGTGGAGAGAAGACAAGAGCCGTGAGCTGAGGAGTGGAGTAAGGGGAAAATGGGCGAGCCAAATTGCCACTTACTTGGGAAATCCAGGGATGACCGGCAGGACCCAGCGGGGAATAGACGAACCAGTAGGGTAGGGGGGAGTAGTGGAGCTGATGCTGCCTGACTGGGGGAATGAAGTTGCTGATGGGTAGTGAGGTGGAGCAGGAGAGTGCGCACAGTCCCGGGGACACACCTACACGGTGGCAGCAACCTGAAAGAGAGGAGAAAAAGGAGGTTAATGATGTGTTAACGGTTCCAACGATAATAGCTACTCCGATTGATGGGCAGTATACGCAGACAGGCCAGCGTCGACTGCGCGGAGGAGGCCTCCTTAAGTACACTGGCTGATGAGCAGGCGCAGGTGTGTCTTCTGCCTCAGGTGCCGTGATGAGCTGGAGGAGATGGGACCGGAGGGGAGGGGCGCGCTTCCGCTGCTCATGACAGGGCCCCCCCTTCTAGGGACACCTCCTGGCAGACCGGAGGGCTTGTCCGGGTGGGCACGGTGAAAAGCCCGGAGCATCTCTTCGTCCAACACCCATGATGAGGGAGTCCAGGTTTGCTCCTCTGGCCCATAACCCTCCCAATCAATGACATACTGCAGACCCCGCCCTCGGTGGCGATCATCCAGAATCCGCCGAACAGTGTGGGTGGGGTGGCCGTCGATAATACGGGGAGGAGGAAGAGGCAGGGGAGGGGGGCAAAGGGGACTGGTTGAGAGGGGTTTGATGTTGCTGACGTGGAAAGTGGAGTTCACCCGTAGGGACAAGGGCAGTTTAAGCTGAACCGACGCGTCATTGACTACCCTGGCGATGGGAAACGGCCCAAGGAAGCGGGGAAACAGCTTCTTGGATTTACCCTTGAGGGGGAGCTGGCTAGATGCCAGCCAGACCTAATGTCCCACGACGTATTTGGGGGCCGGCACCCACTTATGATCAGCAGCGGCCCGGGTGCGTTCGGTGGTGCAGGTCAGGGCAGCCCGAGTGGATCTCCAGACATGCTGGCAGCATCGCGCGTGCGCCCTTACGGATGGCACCGAAACCTCCCTCTCGGCCATAAGGAGAAGAGGCAGCGTGTACCCCAACGACGCCTCAAAGGGGATTAGTCTGGTAGCGGAGGATACCGCAGAGTTCATGGAATATTCAACCCATGTCAGGTGTGTGCTCCAGGATGAGGGGTTATTGGCTGCTACGCACCGCAAGGCAGCCTCCAGGAACTGGTTGGCGTGCTCCACCTGCCCATTACTCTGAGGATGATTTCCTGATGAGAGGCTCACAGTTGTTCCCAGCATCCAACAAAAGGCCCTCCAAACCTGGGACGTGAATTGGGGACCCTGGTCTGACACAATGTCAACAGGAATGCCGTGGATCCTGATGACATGATCAGTGAGGAGGACCGCTGTCTCCAAGGCCGATGGGAGTTTGGGGAGGGCCACCAGATGAACCGCCTTGGAGAAGTGATCCACGATGGTCAGAATGACCGTTTTGCTGTGGGAAGAGGGCAACCCAGTAACAAAATCCACGGCAATGTGGGACCACAGCCGACCAGGGATGGGGAGGGGGTGAAGGAGTCCCGATGGGAGGGGGGAGTCACTCTTAACCCTGGACGCACATCTGGCAGGCTCTGATGTATTCCTGGACATCCCGCCACAGTGTCAGCCACCAAAATGCCAGTCTAATGAAGCCAATGGTCCGGGCGATGCCAGGGTGGCAGGCAAAGTGACTGGTATGACCCCACTGGGTAACATCGCTGCGGAGGGCGGACGGGACGTACAGACGGTCCCAAGGGCACCCTACTGGCACAGGCTCCTGGGACTGTGCCTGGCGGACCCTCTGCTTGATATCCCAAGTAAGGGCTCCAATGACGCATGCAGGTGGCATGATGGTTTGGGGGGAGGGAAGGGGGAGCTACGTCCTCGGAATCAAACTGGCGCGAGAGCGCATCCGGTTTGGTATTCCGGGTGCCAGGCCAGTAAGTGATGGTAAAATTAAATCGCTGGAAAAATAGCGACCAGCGGGCCTGCCTGGCATTCAGTCAGCGGGCCAACCACAAGTGCTCAAGGTTCTTGTGGTCGGTCCACATGACGATGGGGTGGACAGCACCCTCTAACCAGTGCCTCTACTCCTCAAGTGCCAACTTAATGGCCAGCAGCTCTCTGTCCCCTATGCCACAGTTCCTCTCGGCTGGCGTGAGCCGCAGAGAAATATGCGCATGGGCGAAGCTTCTGATTGGGGGGCGTGTGCTGTGATAGCACAGCGCCAACCCCCGAATCAGACACATCCACCTCGAGGACAAAAGGAAGCTGCGTGTCGACCTGGGCCAAGATGGGTCTTTCCGTGAACTGGCACTTTAATTTATTAAACGCCAGTTCAGCTGCCTCAGTCCACCGAAAGGGGACATTAACGGAGGTCAGCTGCGTTAAAGGCAGTGCGATCCCACTGTAGTTCCGGATGAACCTGCGGTAGAAATTCACGAACCTGAGGAAGTGTTGGAGCTCCCTGCGGGAGTGGGGTGTTGGCCAATCCAACACTGCCTTTACCTTGGCCGGGTTGGCAATCAGCTCCCCCTCAGCCATGATGAAGCCCAAGAAGGTGGTTGATGGTCTAGAGAACTCACACTTCTCGGCCTTCACGAACAGCTAGTTCTCCAAGAGCTGTTGTAAAACAGCTCTTACGTGGACCTCATGTTCCTCTGGCGGAGAAAATCAAAATGCCATCAAGGTAGACGAACAAGAATTGATAAAGCATATTGCGGAGGACATCATTAATTAACCGCTGGAAGACGGCGGGGGCGTTAGTGAGCCCAAATGGCATCACTAAGTATTAAAACTGGCCCTGGTGTGCTTTAAAGGCCGTCTTCCATTCATCGCCCTAGCGAATGCGAACCAAATAATACGCGTTCCTGAGGTCTAACTTGGTGAACACCCATGAACGCTGAAGGAGCTCAAATGCTGAACTGATCAATGGCAGAGGGTACTTGTCCTTGACGGTAATAGCGTTGAGCTCCTGGTAGTCGATGCACGGGCCAAGCGAGCCATCCTTCTCCCCGACAAAGAAGAATCTGGCCCCAAGCGGGGCCGAAGATGGTCAAATAAGGCCAGCGTTCAGCGAGTCCTTGATGTACTGCTCCATCGCCTCCCTCTCTGGGCCGGAAATGCTGTACAGCCGGCTAGACGGCAGCCTCGCCCCCAGGATGAGATCTACAGCACAGTCGTAAGAGCGGTGAGGCGGCAGCAACAGCGCTCTTGATTTGCTAAAGACCTCGGCCAAATCGTGATAAGCCCGAGGGACGAGGCTGAGGTCCGGCAGCTCAGCCCGGGATGGGGGAACAGAGAGCGATGGGGAGCATTCAGCGGAACGCATACAGCTGGCCATACAAAACGGGCTCCAGGTGGAGATGGTACTCTTAGCCCAATTGATCATTGGGTTGTGTTTCTGGAGCCATGGGAACCCTAGGACCACCAGGGAAGACGAAACTGGGAGAACCAGGAACAAAAGTTCCTCCCGGTGGTTCCTGGAAAGAAGGATCGGTATAGGCACCGTGCTTAGGGAGACCACCACGAGCTCGTTGCTGGATATGGCAGTAACTCTCTGATAGCGGGGCATTTTACGCGTGGGAATGCCCACCTGCTCGACGAAAGCAGCGGAAACGAAATTACCCTCCGACCCTGAGTCAATCAGCGCCCCAACCCTCCTCTCGACTCCCAGCAACTGCACAAGGGCCGAAATTCAAAATTTGCTGGGGGGAGTAGATTTGGTCCCGCCGGCCAGACCCCCCGCAGTTACTGACGGGCCACGTCTTTTGGCTGCTGGCGGCATTCGTCCAGACTGTGGTTAAGCGAACCACAGTACATGCACGCGCTGGCCCTTCGCCTTCGCCAACGCTCATCATCAGTTAGGCTCCGACAGAGCTCCATCTGTTCGGATGAAGCGCCGGCGCCGCCAGCTCCAGTAACCGCGGTGGATACGCGCTCGGCGCGCAGGCGATGAGCGGGGCCGCACTCCTTTGCGCGTTCACAGTACCGATTATCCAGCCCTACCGCCTGATCCATAAGGTCGTCGAGCGTCTCCGGGACAGGATGAACCACCAGGTCATCACGGAGTTGGTCGTTCAACCCGTGGAGGAACGCGCTGCATAATGCAGTCTTGTTCCACCCCGACTCGGACGCCACAACCTGGAACTCCACTGAGTACTCGGCCACCGACCGGGTACACTGGTGGAGAGTCATTAGGCGGCCCATGGCGTTGCCCTGACTCTCAGTCCAGCCAAATGCGCACTTAAATGCGGCCACAAATTGGTCAAATGAGTACCTGCACCCCTCAAGGCTGTCTAGATTGGACTTGGCCCACTCCAGGGCTCGATCCCTGAACAACAGGGTGAAAAACTGGATCTGAGCTACATCCCCCGGATACTCCTCCCTGACCTGCTCCAGGTATATCTGCACTTGAAGAAGGAATGGTTTACATTTCCCCACCTCCCCCGCGTACAGGGAAGGCATGCGAACGGAGGAAGTATGGCGCATAGCGTGCGGAGCAGGCTGAGGGGGTGTAGCCGCGCGATGTGCTGCGGACCATAAAGTCAACATGTTGGACACCTGTTGCGTCAATGCAGTGAGCTTCTGCTCGGTCACCGCTAGGCGGTCCATAGCGGATTGCTCCTGCGGTGAGGCATCAGCTGAGCTACCTTCCTGGCTGGCTCATTCTGTCATGGTGTGTTAAGTTCTTGACAGCTCACACACACGATGCCAAACACAGGATGAACCACGCAGAGGGGCATGTTTACCGGAGTGGTGGCTCAGTTGGTAGAGCATCTGCCCCACATCCGGGAGGCAGGGGTTCAAATACCGGCCGGGTCATGCCAAAGACCATATAAAAGTGGAACTTCCTGCCATCCAGCTTGGTGCTCAGCAAAAATGGAGGAGGAGGGAAATTTGTGGCGGCGCCTTGCATGGCAGCGGCCCTCTGATTCTACACTTGGGGTGTGTGTGATTGACACGGTGGATAGGTAAAGCCCAATCTCGTTCTGCTGTACATGATTGGTTGTACAGCTGAATGACAATAAAGGGTGATTTAATTTAATTAATTTAATTTAATTTAATTTAATTAATTTAATGTTTGACAGTTTATTAATAGCAAAAACCACAGTGGTGCACAGCTACAGAAACAGTGACTCGCCAGAGGAATGGACCTGTGGAGAGAAGACGAGGGCCGTGGGCTGAGGAGTGGAGTAAGGGGAAAATGGGCGAGCCAAATTGCCACTTACTTGGGAAATCCAGGGACGACCAGCAGGACCCAGTGGGGAATAGATGAACTAGTAGGGTAGGGGGAGTAATGGAGCTGATGCTGCCTGACCAGGAGAATGAAGTTGCTGATGGGTAGTGAGGTGGAGCAGGAGAGCGCGTGCAGCCCCGGGGACACACCTACACGATGGCAGCAACCTGAAAGAGAGGAGAAAAAGGAGGTTGACAACGTGTTAACGGTTCCGACGATAATAGCTACTCCGATTGATGGGCAGTATACCCAGACAAGCCAGCGTTGACTGCGCAGAGGAGGCCTCCTTAAGTACACTGGCTGATGAGCAGGCGCAGGTGTGTCTTCTGCCTCAGGTGCCGTGATGAGCTGGAGGAGATGGGACCGGAGGGGAGGGGTGCGCTCCCGTTGCTCATGACACCTACTTTAACCCTAATTGTCCTGTGTGTAAAAAAAATCCATTATCGAATTATACATCCAACCACCAATGTCCATTTTATTCAATTTCATAAGAAGACCATCCCTCCACAGTGAGTCATAAGCCTTTTCAATATCCAGATAAATTATAACCATTACTTCTTTCATTTTGAGAGTCTTTTCAATATCATTACTTACCCTAACTAGAGCATCCACTGTGGATCTTCCTCTTCTAAAACCATTCTGATAGTCGTTCATTAATTGTTTTTGCTCAAATACATATGAGAGTCTGTAAACTAACACCTTCTCCATCCATTTCCCTAAATGTGACATTAATGCTATTGGCCTGTAGTTGCCTGGATGAGCTGGATCTTTCCCTGGCTTATTAAATGGTAAAATTACAGCCTTTTTACACCCACTTGGGAGAACCCCCTCCTTCCATATCCTGTTAAACAATTTCAGCACCAGCTGCATTGATTGCATAGGCAACTGCCGGAACATAGCATAGCTTAACTGATCATATCCTGGAGCTGTGTATCCACTATCTTGTAAAGCTCTCTTAAGCTCTGACATTGTGAGCTTGAGGTCTAACACAGTCATGTCCTCTTTCACTTCATTTTTTAAGTTTGCATTTTCTCTGAGTTTATGCTGCCTTTGCTGTCTATGACTCTCACCAAGATGGTCTCATCTATGCACTGCTGCAAATGCTCTACCTAGGACTTCTGCCTTTTCTTTATCTGATACAGCCATCTTGTCCCCATCCGCTAAAGCTGGAATTTTAACTGATACCCTTTTCCCACTCATTTTCATAAACATACCCCAGACATCACCTAGTTCTGTTTTCCAACCAAGGGTGGAACAAAATTCTCTCCATGTTGACCTTTTCCTGTTTTTAATAATCCTTCAAACTACTGCCCTTTTCTTTTTATACTCTATTAAGTTTTCACTAGTCATATTCATCCTCAGCTCTCTGAATGCTTTGTTTCGCTCTTTTATTGCAATACTACATTCGCCATTCCACCAGGGTACAACCTTCTTCCTACCCTGTGTTGTCAGTTAAAATTCCAGCTTTAGTGGATGGAGACAAGATGGCTGTATCAGACAAAGAAAAGGCAGAAGTCCTGAAGTCCTAGGTAGAGCATTTGCAGCAGTGCATAGAGGAAGCCATCTTGGTGAGAGCCATAGACAGCAAAGGCAGCATAAACTCAGAGAAAATGCAAACTTAAAAAATGAAGTGAAAGAGGACATGACTGTGTTAGACCTTGAGCTCACAATGTCAGAGCTTAAGAGAGCTTTACAAGATAGTGGATATACAGCTCCAGGATATGATCAGTTAAGCTATGCTATGTTCCGGCAGTTGCCTATGCAATCGATGCAACTGGTGCTGAAATTGTTTAACAGGATATGGAAGGAGGGGGTTATCCCAAGTGGGTGGAAAAAGGCTGTAATTTTACCATTTAATAAGCCAGGGAAAGACCCAGCTCATCCAGGCAACTACAGGCCAATAGCATTAACGTCACATTTAGGGAAATGGATGGAGAAGGTGTTAGTTTACAGACTCTCATATGTCATCATCATCATCATCATCATCATCATAGCAGTCTGTTGGGGGCGACAATGACTGTTTCATTTAGGTCTGATCAGATTCCTCCAAGCAGCTCTGTCCTTCGTCTTCAGTTGCCAGGAACTCCTGACCTCGTTAACACGGGCAACGTCTGAGCTGGTATGAGTTGCTTTCTGACTGACCATTTCATGAAACTGCTTGCAAAGTATTTGAGTACCGTTAGCTTTTGCTGGACTTATTAGAGCAAAAACAATTAATAAACGACTATCAGAATGGTTTTAGAAGAGGAAGATCCACAGTGGATGCTCTAGTTAGGGTAAGTAATGATATTGAAAAGACTACCAAAATGAAAGAAATAATCGTTATAGTTTATCTGAATATTCAAAAGGCTTTTGACTCACTGTGGAGGAACGGTCTTATGAAATTGAATAAAATGGACATTGGTGGTAGGATGTATAATTGGATAATGGATTTTTTAACACACAGGACAATTAGGGTTAAAGTAGGATCAAAAGTTTCTAATGACTTTGAAATAGAAAATGATGTTCCTCATGGGAGTGTGATAAGCCCTGTTTTATTCAATATAATGATTAATGACATGTTTGAGGATCAAGAGGGATCCATCAAAACAGCACTATATGCAGATGATGGAGCCATATGGACGAGGGGAAGAAATGAGAAATTGGTGTTCAAAAACATCAGGAAAGCAATGGAGAAAGTGGAAAAGTGGTCATATGACTGGGGATTTAAATTTTCAAACAGTAAAACCTGCTAAGATCTGTCTTTCAATTCACATATTAAATTCATTTCTAAGACTGTCTCCTATCATTTGCATAATATTGCCAAGATTAGGAGCATCTTGTCTCAGAGTGATGCTGAGAAACTGATCCATGCTTTTGTTAGCTCTAGATTAGATTATTGTAATTCTTTATTATCAGGTTGTCCTAAAACATCTTTAAAAAGTCTTCAGTTGATCCAAAATGCTGCAGCAAGAGTTTTAATGGGTACTAGAAAGAGAGAGCATATCTCTCCGGTTCTGGCCTCCCTTCATTGGCTTCCCATAGAGTTTAGAATTAAGTTTAAGATCCTTCTTCTTACTTACAAAGCTCTAAACAATCAAGCCCCTTTTTATTTAAAAGATCTGATACTACCGTATTATCCTAACGGAGCACTACGCTCCCAAAATGCAGGATTACTTGTAATATTAAATTAAATTAATTAAATTAATTAAATTAAATAAATTTACCGGTTCCGGTTCCGCCGGACCGGCGGCGCCACACGAGTCGGCTGCCCGTTGCAACAGCCTTTTTTTTTATCTTCCTTCTTCTTTCTACACCTTTCACTCTGTATATATATCACGGACGCACGGATCACCCCGGGGATCTCCCGGGTCGGCGGACGGAGCCACTGTTTGCAGCGGGAGACGTTGCAGCGGGTTGGAGCTGGTGTTAGCTAGCACTTGGCCGCCGCCCGGTGCTAATGGGAAACTCGACATACCGGGAGCTGTAGCGAAAACGACGCGGGTGCCGGGCTGAAGTTTAGGCGGCGTGCAAGAAATATAAGACAGAATAATAAAGAGCGATGGCAAGAACCAAGCAGACCGCCCGTAACATCTACTGGAGGAAGAAGCCCCCCAGGAGGCAGCTAGCCACCAGGGCTGCTCGGAGAGGCGCTCCGGCCACCGGCGGAGTGAAGAGGCCTCGCCTTTACAGGCCCGTGGCTCTGAGAGAGATCCATCACTACCAGAAATCCACGGAGCTGCTCATCCGTAAGCTGCCCGTCCAGCGCCTGGTGAGGGAGATCGCTCAGGACTTCAAGACCCACCTGCGCTTCCTGAGCTTCGCCGTCATGGCTCTGCAGGAGACCAGAGAGGCCTACCTGGTGGGTCTCTTCTTCGCCAAGAGGGTCACCATCATGCCCAAAGACTTCCAGCTGGCCAGCCGCATCCGCAGAGAGAGAACTTAGACTTTCTGCTGCACATTCACCAACCATAATGCTCCGCACTGTGTGTCTATATATATATATTTATAGTAATATGTACATATGTTTACTAGATGTTCTTGTTTTTTTTCTTGCCTTCTGATTATTGCTCTGAGTGTTGCTATCCCTGTGCTGTTGCAATCCTGGAATTTCCCCATTGTGGGACTAATAAAGGCTTATCTTATCTTATCTTATCTTATCTTAATACCTAGAATCTCCAAAGGTACAATGGGAGGCAGAGCCTTCAGTTATCAAGCTCCTCTCCTGTGGAACCAGCTGCCAATCTGGATTCGGGAGTCAGACTCGATCTCTGTTTTTAAGAATAGGGATAAAACCTTCCTTTATAGCCTACAATTAGGGAGGGATCATGTGTCTCTGAAGCCTCCCTTAGTTATGCTGCTAATAGGTTTAGACAGCCGGGGGACCTCCAATAATGCACTGGGCTTCACTCCTGTCTTTACTCTCAATGAATTTTTTTTTTTTTTGCTGATCATTAACATCTGTTTGTTCTCTCCCATAGATTGAGTCCCCATCGTGCTGTTTGCTCTCTACATGTCTGTTCTTTTCATCTTCTCTATCCCCTCACCCCCCCCAGCCAGTCACAGCAGATGACTGCCCCTCCCTGAGCCTGGTTCTGCTGGAGGTTTCTTCTTGTTAAAAGGGAGTTTTTCCTCTCCACCGTCGCCAAGCGCTTGCTCACAGGGGATCGCCTGATTGCTGGGGGTTTTCTACAGCTGTGGGGGTTTCCCCTGCAGTTGAAAGTGCTATGAGATGACTATTGACTGTTGTTGTGAAATGGTGCTATATAAATAAAGTTGAATTGAATTGCTATATGACTTTCACAAAAAAAATGCAGAACTGGTACAGAACCATTAACATTATATAATCAACCAATAGAGAAAGTCAGTGAGTTCAAATATCTAGGACTGTGGTTTGATAGTGCATACACATGGAGAGTTCATGTTGAAAATCTGGAGACAAAATGCAAAAAAGTCATTAATCTCTTTAAAGCTGTAGCTGGACATGAATGGGGTGCAGATAAACATGCATTAATTGGCATTTACAGAGCACTAATGCGATCGGCAATAGACTATGGATGCATGATTTATGGAGCAGCGGCAAAGACGACTCTGGAAAAAATATACAGAATGCAGCATAGAGCACTTCGCCTGTGCATTGGAGCCGTCAAAACAACACCAAACAATGCAGTTTCAATTGAAGCAGGAGGAATGCCAATGGATTTGAGAAGAGATAAACTTGCATTATCATACTTGGTCAAGCTGAAAGGAAGTGACGAAGCAAATATTTCAAAAACAACACTACAAGACTGCTGGGAATACTCAAATTTCCAGGGACATGGGTTTGGGTGGACAATTGAAAGAAGGACCAGGATGTATGGATATAGCTAACACCAGTCCAGTGAGTAATGTTCCCCTTTGGCTGTTTCCGGGAATAGAAGTAGACGCTAGTCTGCTAATGAGGAAAAAGGATTGGCATATGAGTGAAGTTGGTGTTAAAACAAGCATTTACCTCAGGAACAATTACTATAACTTCTTACAGCTCTATACTGACGGTTCAAAGAATAAAGAGGGCTCTGTTGGAGTTGGAGTATACATCCCAGAGTTTAAAGTGACATCACAAAAAGACTCTCCAACAATACATCCGTGTTTACAGCAAAGATGGTGGCAATAATTATTGCTTTGCAGTGGGTGGAAGAGGTCAGACTGGACTGGGTGGTGGTGTGCACGGACTCACTTGCAGCACTAAAAACCATACAGACACTAAAATCTACAAGGGAAGACTTGGTGATTGAGCTACATCACAGTTTATTTAGGGTACACAGGGGCGGTGGAGAAGTTCAGTTTTGCTGGGTTCCTGCACATGAAGGGTTGAAAGGGAATGACTGTGCAGACAAATTTGCAAAAAGTGCTCTTGGGAAAGACATAACTATACCATTGTCTCTTGGAAGGTAAAGGGAAAGCAGTAATCAAGAAAAAAGGAATAAAATACAAAAATCTATTGCAATAAAGAATTTCATAACAACCAATAGGAGGGAAGACATCATTATGGTAAGACTCAGACTGGATCACACACGTTACATTATTCACCATGGGAAATGCGAAAGTGACAAATGAATGTGGAGTAAAAGAAAATGTCTAGCACATCTTATTACACTGTCACAAATATGGGAAATAAAAGACAGAAAATGGAAAATGAAGCTCGAGAGGCCGGTGGGGAATGGGATTTAACTGGGATTCTGGGAACAAATGTAGATGGAGAGGCAATAAGAATCACGAGAACGGCTCTTTTCTCTTTTTGAAATAACACAGGATTAAGTCATAGAATATAGGGGTCGGGCTCAGATGACATAATGTTACACACTCTTGTACAGTAGGTGGCAGTATGTACCTTTCAGTTGTTTGCTATCCGCCAGTAACCGAGAAGAAGAAGAAGAAGAAGTGAAGTAGACCAAAAGATCCTCAAAAGCTAGACATCATGCTGCGATCCAAAGAAATTCAGGAACAAATGAGAAACAAAGTAACTGAGATCTATCAGTCTAGATAAGGTTATAATGTGGTGACACTAAACACAGCAGGGAGACACTCTTCTGGGACATTCTTCTGGAGCTTTCTTCACACCCAGCAGCAGGGCTGGAAGAAGCAGAGGACAATTTACATGCGGACAGGGAACCACAGGAAGCAGTCAGACGGGACTGTATGCATGCATCCTCGAGCCAACCAATGTCATGCTAATCATGTGTATTGACCAATGTGTATTAGATGACAATTGATATGCTAATGTGCCATGCATTCTCTCTGTCTGTATCACGGTATAAAAGAGCTTGTTTCACTCTCAGCTCTCTCTGTATGCTCTACTCTCAAGACCATTCAAGAGGGGTCAACAGGCTTTATTCAAGTTAGAGGGTCAATAAAGAATCTATGCCAACCTACGCCCATGCCTCGCCTCCACATCCTTTTCCTTTGCACCCTCTACAATAAAGCCATTTCTAAAGCTTTGGGATTCCAGCGAACCACAGTGAGAGCCTTTATCCACAAATGGCAACAACATGGAACAGTTGTGAACCTTCCCAGGAGTGGCTGGCCGACCAAAATTACCCCAAGAGTGCAGTGACGACTCATCCAAGAGGTCACAAAAGACCCCACAACAACATCAAAAGAACTGCAGGCCTCACTTGCTTCAGTTAAGGTCAGTGTTCATGACTCCACCATAAGAGACTGGGCAAAAATGGCCTGCATGGCAGAGTTCCAAGATGAAAACCACTGCTGAGCAAAAAGAACATAAAGGCTCGTCTCAGTTTTGCCAGAAAACATCTTGATGATCTCCAAGACTTTTGGGAAAACACTGTGTGAACTGACGAGACAAAAGTTGAACTTTTTGGAAGGTGTGTGCCCCATTACATCCGGTGTAAAAGTAACACAGCATTTCAGAAAAGGAACATCAAACCAACAGTAAAATATGATGGTGGTAGTGTGATGGTCTGGGGCTGTTTTGCTGCTTCAGGAACTGGAAGACTTGTTGTGGTAAATGGAACCATGAATTCTGCTGAATGTCCGGTCATCTGTTCGTAACCGCAAGCTGAAGTGCACTTGGGTTCTGCAGCAAGACAATGAACCAAAACACACCAGCAAGTCCATCTCTGAATGGCTTAAGAAAAACAAAATGAAGACTTTGGAGTGACCTTGTCAAAGTCCTGACCTGAATCCTATTGAGATACTGTGGCATGACCTTAAAAAGGTGGTTCATGCTCGAAAACCCTCCAATGTGACTGAATTACAACAATTCTGCAAAGATGAGTGGGCCAAAATTCCTCCACAGTGCTGTAAAAGACTCATTGCCAGTAATCGCAAATGCTTGATTGCAGTTGTTGCTGCTAAGGGTGGCCCAACCAGTTATTAGGTTTAGAGGGCAATCACTTTTTCACACAGGGCCATGTAGGTTTGGAATTTTTTTTTCTCCTTAATAACAAACACCTTCATTTAAAAACTGCATTTTGTGTTTACTTATGTTATCTTTGTCTAATATTTAAGTTTGTTTGATGATCTGAAACATTTAAGTGTGACAAACACAAAAAAATGAGAAATCAGTAAGGGGGCAAACACTTTTTCACACCACTGTAAGTGATCTGACAAAAAAATAAACAAGTGGTTCTTAAACAGTGGCTAATATTGGATGTCCCATTCATTTTCAATTATTCTGTAATTAATATTCACACAATCAAATAAATCTCAGTTCAGTCCCTTTCATATTTGTCAAAGCCTAACATGTGTGATTGCCTGCATATACGTAGGTTACACCTCTGTATTCCACTTTCAAACTCAGCCTACATTTGGGCCTGTAAAGCCTGATTAGGCTACCTGTTTCAGACAGGAATACTTGCTTTCTACGGGCATGCACTAGTTGAATCAATACAGGATGCCATTTGTCCTATATTTACTAGGTGCCTTTAACGCAGGATCATCTCATCCGCATTCTGCATGTTGCTCTCTGTTACATCTGAGAATGAGGCGTGGACAGCGGGCATGAACTGCACTCTCCTTTATTCAGTACACAACTGAACTATATACAGACCATATATAGTTGGTGCCGTCGGTGCCGTCGGTGCCATATCGCACCAATGGTTAGTTCACCACGTGATGACGTCACCTACGGTGAGCCACCACGTCCAAACACCACAATTTACTCCCCCGTTGAAAAACCCAAAGAACTATGTACAGCTACCTGGCACCTGGGTGGACTACCGGTATGACCGCACGACCGAGTGGGTTATTCTGCCACTGTTATCGATCACATCCTGGCTACACTTTAAGAGTCCATTATTTAGTTACAAAGTCCCTAAGGTAGTGGGGTCTCTGTCAAACCCAGGCTGAGTGGTGCTCAGGTCGCACCACCGTCGCTGGCTCTGACAGACGTTCGTCAGGGGTTGTGGGTCTTGTGTCATCGAAGTCCCAGCTTGGTCTCATTGTGTCCACAGCTGTCTCCTGGTCCAGAGCCGAAGTCGGTGTCACTTTTCTGAGGCGGCTGGTGTGCCACCGTGACCCATCAGCAAGATGAAAAGTGGCTGGACCCAACTACGCTGTGATCTGCATCGGCGTTATCCAAGACGACTGTAACTTGTGGGCGTGGTTGGGACGTTGGATTCGAACCCAGTCCAGCACTGTGAGTCTGGATTCCCTTGCCCTGCGCTTCTTGTGGAACCTTTGCTTCATCCGTTGTTGTTGTTCCACCACCCTCCGTATAGGTGAGGACATCTCGGGCGGTGTAGCAGCCGCTGGGGGGGCGTAGTCAGTCCAGGGGAAGATTCATCTCATGTCCCAGCATCAGTAATACCGGGGACCTGCCCGTCGTGGCGTGAGGTGTTGCTCTATAAAAATAGAAACCCATCCTCTAGATGTGCCCTGAGACCGTTCTTGTATATGTTTGATGCCCCTTTCTTTCATAAAGGCCTCAAAATCCGTGAGGTGAACTGCGGTCCGTTGTCTGTTGTGACTGAGTCCAGTACACCCCAACAGGCGAAAAGGGAGGTGAGGAAGTCGGTGACTACGTCAGTGATGACTGAGCCAAAGGGCCACACCTTGGGCCATTTCAAGTGGAGGTTGTAGGCCACTAATAGAAAGCATAGGTGCTGGGGGTTGCTATGCAGTTTGCCACCCCATGACGTTATCACCATGGTGTGTCACCTGGAACCGGAATGCTGGGATTGTTCTGCCAGCGTATTGCACTGCAAAGGTGATGTTCCTGCTGGTCTTAGACTATCCGTCGTCCGGCAGTTCCACCGCTTCAGGTCGCCGGAGAGTAAGCCTTCTAACCATGGCCTCATTTACCAGGGTCCTTGAGGCAGCCGTGGCCATCATCATTGATACACTGACGCCGTCCAGCTTCACTACACACTGCAGTCCTGACCAGTTCTTGGGGACCACAATGTTGATGTTGTCCATGTCAGATGTGGGGTCGACGGGCTCACCAACCAGGACAACCATCCGCACCAGTGGAGATGATTGTGGGTAGCGTGGGCTGGGGCCCGCTAACTGCAGTGTTAACTGAGCAGCCTCTTCTCGCTCCAGCTGGGATGCTATCTCCAGTGCTTCAGCTAGCATCAGGTCATCCGGCACCGTGAGCAATTCCACCAGCAGCTTGTTATTTGTCATGTCCTCCGCCAACTTGTCTCATACAATCTCCTCTAAACATTCAAACTCATACACTCTAGCCAAACTGTGGAGGTCGGCGACAAACTGCTGGACCGACTCACCCGCTTGCTGTCAGCGCTGGCCAAACCTGGCTTGCTTAGCCACCAAACTCTATAAATGATAAATGAGGGTTACCGTACATCAATTCTTCTTACATATGCATCACACATAAAGGGAGCTATTTCAACCCTTTTTTTTGTTTTAAATTTTGAAGATTATGACGTTTTGAATTAATTTTAAAAATAATCGCTTTTCCAATGCACCGTGATGCAGACACAAATGATTCTGAATCGATTCACAAATGTCAAGATTTTAATTCTTAAATATTACTTAATGCTGTAATTAATTTTGAAAGAATGAAAAAAGTGTAACCTTGAAGCGCAAAAGTTGGCACCTGCCTGGACAGTCTTTGGTGCAGCACACAGCAGAGATGCTTATTGAAGTCCGGCTCAAACTCCTCATTTTATTAAAGTCTGGGTCTTCAAATCAGTCTGCTGGAGCATCACTGTCATGATATGTGGACATATGGACTGTAGATTACATTTAGTGCACATGTGTGACAAACATGCTGTGTGGCAGACAGCTTCAGTGCCTGACGGAGAAGTGGGCGGGTTACCGGACCTGCACAGCTATGACTATACTAAAACATGAAACCACCGAAGAACGCACGTAAAAATGTTTCTATTTTTCATTAAGAAGTCAAATATTTATGTTAGAAATTCTGCGTATTTTTGATTGAAATACTATGCTGCTTGTGGGAGGAAAAAAAGCCTTAATAGAAAAAAAAAAGATGCCTAAAGATGCATCACAGCCCCCTGAATCAAATCTGAGTCAAATCGAGATGTGCCTAACGATTCCCACCCCCATGCAGAGGTGGACAAAGTTAACCCTGACATCTACTAGTTCACAAGGTTATGATATGAAACCTCAAGTGTCTATTATGACACCAGATATGATGACTGGAGGATTGAGCTTTCTGTACAAGCAGCAGTTGTAGTGGCAGGTTATTGAAGGATTTTTCACACAGATACAATGATTATATCTGAGGACTTACAGTGCAGGGACTCTGCATCCAAGGCTCTCCATCAGTCTGCATCAGAAGGGATTTGCTGGTTCTGTAAGGGAACAAAACAACATTTTACCACCTTTAACACCCTACCCAGGTCAACCTACTTGGCAAACAAATTTGGAATGTTTCACAACCACTGCAAGAACTCAATGAAAGTTCTATATTACGAGTAATTTTTTTTTAAGGGTCTGGGGAAGGGGGGCACGGGTCATCCTCACCGAGCTATGGATAGGTATATGTTATTAGTTATTAATCTGTATTTATAGTTCTGGGATTATTTTGGTGTTCTGTTTTATGTAGGAGACACGGCAGTAATTTTCTTTTTAGTTTATGACAGGACATTTATATATCATACACGGCAGAATAACTCGCCTCGCCGTGTGTGTGTGTGGGGGGGTAGGACGGCAGTCTACCCATCTCCCCTAATTTTAGTTGTTTTGTGTCGATGCCATAGGCCCCTTTTGTGATTTTAGTTTAGTTATGTTTAGCGGATGATTCGGGTTCCAAATTGGGGTGGGTTCTAATGGTGTGTGTGTTTTGGTCCTTTCTGCAGGGGGGGAAATGTGATGTTGTTATTTATAGTTCATATTGTTCTGCACTGGAGCTTTTATTTGTATAGCGCGGGGTGGTGGCTTCATTTTCCGGTTCCGCCAACCCCGTGTGTATAAGAAGGGCTGCAGATAGGGGGGCGGGCTCTTCCGCCTGTACCTCTGCTTGCGGTCGCATGTGTAGTTCGATGCACGGAGCTCTGTATTTAATAAACGAGTGTTCCACTCCTGGCATTCTCCTTGACTCCAAACTCAGACATAACAGTCCTGAGCCACGTCAGAATGAAAACTAGGTGTGTACGATAATTTTCCTCAAAATATGATAATTTTAAGCCACTGGTACGATACTTCAACATTTCCTGTCAGGCAACACTGTGCCCGTAAATGCACAGAGGTACCAGATGAGAGAGGACTGACCCCCCACTGTAGCTTTTACTGCTTACAGTAGCTGTGTGACCTAGGGTCAGTGAAACGGAGATAGGCGCTGCCCCACACACCACATGGTGTCCCACATGCTGTGGCAGTGTTGCCACATGGGAAATGTTGAAGTATCGTACCAACGGCTTAAAATTATCTTATTTTGAGAAAAATTATCGTACACTCACAGTTTTCATTCTGATGTGGCTCAGGACCACCTGCTTCAGTAACATATTATCACAGATTGTGCATATTACAACCTATAATACAGTTTTACCTTTAAATAATCTAAGAGATCAGTTGAAAATGTCACAACGCGCCCGTTTCACAGGCACAAATAGGACACCAAACACTCTCTGTGGGTTAGCACATTTATTAATATAAAGACAAACACAAACGCTAATATACAAAAGCTAAATCATGAAGTGCATGGCGTAAGGAACACGTACACAAACACAGACGTTGGAGGAGAGTGGGGCTCGACGTTCAGCGGGACATGGAGCCAGAGGACACCTGACCAGGCACGGAATCCAGTCGGAGCCTCCCCAAAGGCTACAGGGCTCAATGCTGGAAAAAGGGAAAATGTACCTGGACGGAGCAACTCCAACTCTCCTCAACAGCAGGCCCCAAACACACTCTGGACAGCTTGCTCTGCTCCAGAGGACAGGGATACATGGTAGAAGGACACGACAACCTCTGCGGGTTGTCGTGCCCCTTTAATACAAAACATAATCAAAGACAGGTGTGGATACATGAGTGGAGAAACTAACACAATGGGTGACAGGTGTAACAACTCCGACCAGTTCGACAGCTGGAAGCTGCACAGCGCTGTCAAAATAAAACATAACAGGAAACTACAACACAACCCCAACATGAGAACATAACTACAAATACACAATGAAACAGACAAAAAAAAGACTGAACAAAAACTAGATACTGGGCACGGCACCCATCCATGCCCCAGGATCATGACAAAAAAAAGTATCGCGATCTGGATGAGCCTGTACTGAACCGCCCAAAATATCAGTCGTACTCAATTATCTTCTATATGCCTTCTAGTGAATCATCATATATCAAGGTCTTGCCTCATAAATATTTTGAGAAGTATTCTGTTTATACATTAGGAATAAACAATCAATCCACCTAAACTACTGCTAAAATGCCTCTGATAACTGAAGCAGAAACCTGTTTCAGTTTTATTGAGAACTGCAATTCAGTGACATTTTTGCAGACATTTGCATGTTGCAGCAGCAGCAGAAAACTTTACTAATGCCAACAGCAGGTTTGAGCCACCCAGTAAAACTGGGGTCTGTCATCCCCCCAATTCATTTCACAGCCTGCTCATGATGTTACTCGTTGAATCTGCCATGCCTGCATTCGTGCTGAAACGTACACGAACGATACTAGTTTTTATGGGTGAATGGACTATACTGAATCACTCAAAGGAGCTGTAGTGGAAGCCAGGGATCAGCAGCTGAATCCCCCACCTAAGTAGCAAACGAGCCCCGCTTGCTCAGTTCAGCTGACTCTCAGTTCAGTGAGACAGCTGGAGCTCCAGTACAGCACTGAGCGATTCAGTGTACAACTATTTAGAACAGTAGGTTGACTCGGCACGTTTCATTGAACTGTGGATCCCATCACTAACCTCCATAAGAGGCTGCCTCTCTCCTACTGCAACACAAGTCTTCAGTTGTGGAGGATGGACTCAGACGAGACACGAGCTGATGACACAGAGCTTTATTCACCTCCAACAACAGAACAGACTAAATCTGGGTGCCAAAGCAAACTCCTTTATACCACTTTATTCCCGCCTTTGGCACCCAGGGTGAACACATTGACACATGCATCACAGAGCATGTACACACATCCATACACACGTCACAGAACATTGCTTAACACAATACTTTGGCACCCCGGAGTCCTCAAGTGTGAAAAGCATCTTACCTCTCCACAATACATCCCACACTTGGCACAGCGGGGGTGAAGGCGCATCTTTATTCAGTTTAATACCCCCCTAGCGCTCTGGCGCCCGTCTCACTTGTTCCCCCCTTACCATTTCTCTTTTTCTTTCCCCCAGTACCCCAAAGTCCTGGGTGGAGTGCCATCTCCTATTGTGTCACCACACAGCTCCCCCTCCCCCGAATACCCAGAAGGGGCTCTAACCCGCTGGTCCTTTGGGCTTAAGCAAGCACCCGTAACGTGGAGCCATCGGGACGGCCAAAGTGCCTTGCTGTCAAGGTGGGTAGGATAAAAACTTGGTCTCTTGCAAGCCGTCCTCTGGAGGGGGAAAGGGTGGGGAAGAGAAAGATCTAGTCTCCCGAAAACAGCTTTCTGAAGTGGGAACACCAACCTGCGGAGCCACCGTAAGTGGGCGTCTGCGCCGGGGAGCCTGGGCCAGCACCACCTGCTCATCTGCCAAGACGTAAGCGGGCTTCAGCCTGTCTATGCAGATGGTTTCCTCACCCCCCCCCCCAGTCTAACACAAAATGTTTTGCCCCATTTCCTACACTCTGACCGTGCCATCGTACAGTGGACGTAGTGGTGTTCTGTGGGCGTCGTGCCACACAAAAACGAATCTGGCATTTTCCAAATGTTTTGGAATGAAAGTACGGGGACAACAACGGTGCGCCAGCCTCCGCCCCAGAAAAAAGGCACGTGGGTGGGCCGAAACCAGGCGCAGGTTTCTCTGGCAAAAATTCCCTCAGATTCCGCAACAGCTGAGAAAAAATGAGTTATGCCGGGGAAGCTGCCAAATTTTCCTTAGGCGCGGAGTGCAACACCAATATGACCCAAGGTAGGTGGTCGACCCAATTTGCGCCTGTTAGCGAGGCTCTGAGCGCTGCTTTAAGCAACCTGTGAAAATGCTCACACAAACCATTAGCCTGCGGGTTGTACATGGTGGTTCGTGTATTTTGATCGGCCATTGCGGACCAGAGTTCTGAAACAAATTGTGGACCCTTGTTGGATGCGATGTCCGATGGGAAGCCGAACCGTGCGACCCAAGCTGACAAAAACTCTTGGGCTACCTCGGCAGACATGGTGGAACTCAGTGGAACCGCCTCCAGCCAACGCGTAGTGCAGTCCACGATTGTTAAAAGGTGTGCGAACCCCTGCAAGGACGGAAGGGGACCACTAAATCCCCATGTACGTGGGTGAACCTCCTGGATGGAATTTGAAAAGGCTCAAAGGGGGCTTTGGTGTGCTTGTGCACCTTAGCCCATTGGTACATGACGCACGCTGCGGTCCATTCTTTCACATCTCTGCGTAAGTGAGACCAGACAAATTTGAACCCCATCAGCTTAACCAAAGCTTGCACGCCGGGATGTGAAAGGGAGTGGACGGACTTGAAAATGTGGCGGCGCCAAGAGCTCAAAACCACCGGGCGGGGGCGGCTGGTGGAGACATCGCAGAGCAAGGGGGGGCACCCTTCTTGTACCACCTTGCTCTCCAGTTTTAATCCGGTAGCTGCGGACTGGAGCATATGAATGTCTTTGTCCCTGGTGGCTCTGCGGCCACTGCAGAAAAATCAATACCCACGTAGACCAGAGAGACCAGCGCGTGTGACAGGCAGTCTGCCATAACGTTAAATTTACTGACTACGTGCTGGATGTCGGTTGTGAACTCCAAAACTGTGGCCAAGTGCCATTGTTACAGAGCCGACCACGGTTCTGAGACTTTGGACATCGCATAGGTCAGTGGTTTGTGATCGACAAACACGGTGAACTCGATGACCTTCGAGCCAGAACTGAAACTGAAACTGATGCGTAGCCAGGTAGAGAGCCAACAACTCCCTGTCAAAAGTGTTATACTTACGTTCGTTGTCCCGCAAGGTACAGCTGAAAAAGGTGAGGGACTGCCATGAACTGGAGATGTACTGCTCCACAACAGCTCCTACCATGTCATCTGATGCATCTGTGGTGAGCGCTATTTGCGCTGACAGGGCTGGGTGGGCCAGCAAAGCTGCGTTGGCGAGCACCGTTTTGCCGCCTATGAAAGCCTGGACCCGATCGGGGGTCCAGTCAATGCTATCCGCGGGTTTCTTCTTTTTGAGCATGCTGTACAGGGGTTGCAGCAGCTGGGCTGCGCAGGGGAGGAAGCGGTTGTAAAAAGTGACCATCCCCAAAAACTGCTGCAGCGCCCTCACAGTCTGCGGACACGGAAAAGCTGACACTGCACGTACCTTATCCAGCAGCAGGATCACACCCTCCGGCAAGATGCGATGGCCCAAGACGTATATTACCGGCAGCCCAAACTGACACCTCGCCGGATTAACAATCAGCCCATGCGCTTCCAACAGTTGGAAAACTTGTTTGAGATGGGCGAGGTGATCCTCCTCTGACACGCTAGCCACCAAAATGCCATCTAAGTAGATGAAAACAAACAGTAAGTCACGGAGCACCGCGTCCATCATCCTTTGGAAAGTTTGTGCTGCACCCTTTAAGCCGAATAGCATGCATTAAAAAATCAAAAAGACCGAAGGGAGTTATTACCACTGTTTTGGAAACATACTCTGCGCAAACCAGGACCTGGTGGTAACCATGGACCAGATCCACTTTTGACAAAATGCGCATCCCAGCCAAGTGCACAGAAAAATCCTGGATGTGCAGGATGGGGTAATGGTCATGTTCCGTGGCATTGTTCAAGCGTCGGAAATCACCGCACAGCTGCCACGACCCATCGGACTTGGGCACCATGTGCAGCGGAGATGCTCAAGGACTGTTGGAGTGCCTAATGATGCCTAAGCATTCTAAGTTGGTAAACTCGCGCGTGACGGCTAGTTTAGCCACATCCAGGCAGCAAGGGCACGCAAAACGGGCGGACCTTTCATGATGATAAAATGCTCGACCCCGTGCTTGGTTACCGTAGCAGAAAAAGTGGGCACCGTGAGTGCTGGGAACTCGGACAGCAAACGCTGGTACTTACCCCCTGGAGCTAGAACATTAGCATGTGTTGGTGGCCCAACTCCCTGAGCTATACAGGGCAATGAGGAAAAAGATACAGCGTCCATTAAACACCTGTTGGCAAAATCAACAAAGAGACCGTAAGCACACAGAAAATCAGCACCTAAGATGGGGACCGAACATGCAGCTACCACAAAGTCCCACTGGTAATTGCGTCCATGCAAACATACAGTCACCATCCTTTCTCCGAACGTCCTGATGTGGGATCCGTTGGTGGCCGTTAAAGCCAGGCCACAGCCTTCTGCCAGCCTGTCTGCACTGACTGGCAAAATGAGGCTCTTCTGGGAGCCAGAGTCTACCAGAAAACATCTCCCAAAATGTATGTCCTCGATGAAGAGCAGCTTCTCCCTGTTGCCAGCAGTCGCAGCTGCGACTGACCGCTGGTTGTCCCGTTTCCTGGCTTCTTGAAGCGGGATGGCGGCAGACAATGTTGCCCTTCTGTACCAAAACACTGGCTGAACGCCGAGAGCCTTGTTTGCCCAGATGATGCGATCTGCCTCCTCTGCCAACGTGTGATAGTCCCTGGCCACCAGCAGTGGTGAGTTAGCGAGGATCACTCGCACCACAGCCGGTAGGTTCCTGTGGAAGAGGTGGGCAAACAGAAAAGATCCGTCGTCCGTGCCCATTAGCGCGAGCATGCTCTCCATCAGTTCCACAGCCGATCTGTCTCCTGACTCCGAGTTGGTGAGGAGCTTCTCTGCCCTCTCTCCATCCAAAAGGGTATAATGGTGCAGCAGCAGACGCTTGACAGCGTCGTATGTTCCTTGGGTTGGCGGGGCTCA
Source organism: Pholidichthys leucotaenia (assembly GCA_020510985.1). Lineage (NCBI taxonomy): Eukaryota > Metazoa > Chordata > Actinopteri > Cichliformes > Pholidichthyidae > Pholidichthys > Pholidichthys leucotaenia. Next base: position 66,506,538 of record CM035849.1, on the reverse strand, counting down.
GAGCAGACTAACTGCTCACTAGTGTGGAGCACACGTCCAGTGCAGTCACCACATGATGGTCCTTTGTGTCGTCTGCTGAGACTCCATGGAGGGCGAACTGGGATTCCACGTGCATAAACCAAGCGGCCAGGTGATGGAGCCAAAAGTCCGGGAGTCTGACTGCAACGGCGCATGCAGTGGTGGGAGACTCCTGCGGGAGTGTCCCCACGGAGGAGCGCGGTTCATTTTCCATTTCATGTCTCTAGGTCACCAATGTGGAGGATGGAATCAGACAAGACACGAACTGATGACACAGAAATTTATTCACCTCCAACAACAGAACAGAATAAATCTGGGTGCCAAAGCAAACTCCTTTATACCACTTTATTCCCGCTTTTAGCACCCAGGGTGAACACATTGACACATGCGTCAGAGAGAATGTACACACATCAATATACATGTCACAGAGAATGGCTTAACACAATACTTTCACGCCCCAGAGTCCTCAGGTGTGAAAAGTGTCATCTCTCCACAATAAGATAATCCTTTACATCCCACACCTGGCACAGCGGGGGAGAAGGCGCATCTTTATTCAGTTTAATACCCCCTCAAGCTCTGGCGCCAGTGTCACTTCTTTCCCCCCATTACCATCTCTCCTTTTCCTTCCCCCAACACCCCAAAGTCCTGGGTTGAGTGTAATCTCCTATTGTGTCACCACACCTGTTATGATCTGAGCACGGGGGATTCCGCCGTGTTCAGTCTCACGGTCTTTTTCTGTATTTGTATATTTGTTGTATTTTGAGTTCTTTTTTTCTTGTCATTTTATCCGTGGTTGGTTTCCGCATATCTTATATTGTTTCTTATTCTTCTCATCCCCTTGTTTATGCCATGGTGGTTTTGCTACTCATTTATTTGGTGTTTGTTTGTATTTATTTCTCAGTCCTTATTTGTTGGCATTTAGTTCCTTATAATCATACTGTTGTGTTCTCTCGCCGGAGTGATAGCTGTCAGTGGCACTTCCGGGTTTTTGCTCTGTTGTGGCCGGTGTCCCTTTCATCTTTCGATGAATCATTTGTGTTCATTGGTTACATGCGCTATTTAAAGGCCATTGTTTCTTTCACTCATTGTTGGAGCCTCAGCTAATCGGCATCAGAAACCTTTCCCCTTTCTGGTGCTCCTCCTGTGTTTATCTACCTACTTCCTTGCCGCTTCAGTTTGTAAGTTTATTTTGTGCACTGTTTTGACTTTTATGTTTCCTTATTAAATACCACAAACTGCAGTTCAGCGTTTGGGTCTCTTCTCTCTGCCCCAAGGGGCAATTCATGGCAGTAGGCTCCAACCTGTTAGAGACCCAGCTGCTGTGGTTTGTGTTTTTTTTGTTTTTTGTTTTGTTTTTTTCACTCACCTGTTTGTGGAGTTCACATCATGTCCCCAGCACGCAGACCTCCAGCAAACAAAGAGAGATCAGCAGCGGGGTCCCCCAGTGTGGAGGAGCAGTGGGCCGCCGAGTTCATCCAGAGCTTCGTGGATGAAGCCCCCCCCCCCCACCACCACCACAGCCCAAAGACGATCTGGGAGACCGTGAAAGCAGCGACCGTTATTGTCAAGGTGCACCCTGGGTTGTGGAGGTTTCCCCAATTCGCAGAGTTGCTGGCTATGGTCTCTGTCCTGCAGCAGTCTTTCCCCGGGCTGACGTGGGGGCTGCCTCCAGCGAGCACAAAGCCGACACGGAAGTGCGCTCCATGGCAGACGTCCTGCTCCACCTCCAGTTGATCCATTCCTGCTCCCGATCATCCAGCTCCAAGACGCCGCCACCCAGCTTCGGACCACCGGAGGAACACCGCCGCATCTCAGGCAGTAGCTTCTCCCACGCTGAGACAGACAATTCCTGCAGTAGTTCCTCCTTCTCATATGCCTTCACCAGCTGTCCCATGAGCCTCTCCTCCTCCTTTACTGCTGCAATTCCCGTCTCCTCAGCGTATCCTCCTGCTGCAGAGGGTCTGGCTGTTTCCTCTCCGGGCACGCCCGTCTCTGTGGCTGCAGGGGCAGCTCCTCAACGTTCCCCTGGGAGGCCCTCTTCTACTGAAGTCATGAAGAGGGTTGATCCTACACATGCTGCAGCAGGGAACATTGTCCCCGGGAACTCAGGCAAGTGTCTATTCATTTTCCAACATTTTATGATGATATGCCTTGCCCGATTCCCGGTAGTGACGCTCAGTTTTTGCAGTCCCCTGAGCCCTCACCACCTGCTGTAGCCCACATCACCTTACCTGATCTCTCCAGCCCCGCAGCCATGGTCTGGACAGAAGGAAAGTGCTGCCAAGAATCCAGAGCCTGCACCGACGACTGAGTGTCCCCGGGCTTCAGCTGAGCAGGATCCAGCGCCAGCAGGGAGTGCCCCCCCCCCCCCGTATCCACGCCGGGCGGGCAAGCCACCTGCATGGGTCACTTTGCTGAGGGATCCCAGGACTGCATCTACCACCATGCCTGCTGCAGGGGTCGCCGCAGCAGAGTTGAAGCTGGACCTCCAGAGGACCAGGCCCAAGACATCATTGCCTGGATTGATGGAGTCCTGGATGGTGGAAAAGCTAAGCTCAGGCAAGTGCTCTTTGTTTTCTGTCTCTGTTTTTGAGAGATCTTGCCTTGCTCTTGGTGGGGAGAGTCAGGTGCAGTCAGCTCAGGTGAGCTCAGGTGCTCAGCTGCACCTGAGCTCACCTCGCTGGGCTGCACTGCTGCCGGTGACCCTGACCCTGTGTCTCTGCTCCTCTTGTCTGAGCCTTTCCCCAGGGTCACTGAGGTTTGTCCAGCTTCACCAGAGGTCTCTGTGGGTTCAGTCATGCCACCGGAGAGCTTCCTGGGTTCAGCTCCTCCTGCCAAGGTCATCATGGGTGCTCCGTCCCAGCCCAGGGCCTCCGTGGGTGCTGCTCCCCCTACAGCTGAGGTTGTCGCCGGTGCTCCGTCCCAACCCGGGACCTCCGTGGGTGCTGAGTCTCTTGACTCCTTACGCCACGACGCGATCACTAAGATCCTCAGACCAGAGACTCCTGGTGGTCCCTCAGACCAAATTCAAAACCCGTGGAGATCGGTCTTTCCAGGCCGCTGCACCACAGCTTTGGAACGCACTTCCCCTGTCCTTGCACTGCCTTGAGTCTGTTGACGCCTTTAAGAAGGAGTTAAAAACTCATTTGTTTAGACAGGCTGTTTTCTCTTTTTATTTCTATTAATATGAATCTTTATATCTTATTTCAATTGATCTTAATTTCTGTGTATTTGTAAATTTTAATTTGCTGTGAAGCACTTTGCGATATATATCTGTGAAAAGCGTAATACAAATAAACTTTGCTTGCTTGCTTCTCCTCTGGCTGAGGTTTTCGCAGGTGCTCCGTCCCAGCCTGGGACCTCCGTGGGTGCTGTTTCCCCGTTAGCTGAGGCCATTGCGGGTGCTCCGTTCCAGCCTGGGATATCCGTTGGTGCAGCTCCTCTTCAGTCCGAGTCTCTGTGGGTGTGGTGTCCGAGTTGAGGACCGTCGTGGGTGTTGCGCCCCAACGTGAATCCAACATGGGAACTGCGCTGTAGTGTGGGTCTGCCATGGGTGTTACGCTCCAGCCCGGGACCCACTGTGTGTACAGCTCTGGCTCAGTCTGGGTCCACCGTGGGTGCAGCTCTGGCCCAGTCCGGGTCCACTGTGTGTGCAGCTCTCACCCAGTCTGGGTCCACCGTGGGTGCAGCCTCGCTCCAGCCCAGAGCCACCATGGATGCAGTCTCTCTCCAGCCCAGAGCCACCGCAGGTGTAGTCTCGCTCCAGCCTGGAGCCACCGTGGGTGCTGCTCTGCTCCATCCCGGAGCCACCACGGGTGCTGCAATATCTCAGTCTGGGACCACCAAGGGTGCGGCAGGGCAGTCTGAAGGCATCGGGGTTCCCTGTCCTCTGCATGACGCCATTGGGGTTCCCTCTCCTCTACCTGACACCGTCGTGGTTCCCTCTCCTCTGCCCGAGGCCGTCATGGTCCCCTCTCTTCTGCCCGAGGCGGTTGTGGTTCCCCCTCTTCTGCCCGAGGCCGTCGTGGTCCCCTCTCCTTTGTCCAAGGCTGTCATCATGGTTTCCCCTACTCCTCCATCCTCCTCATCACTGGTTGTCCCTGCTGAACAGCCGCCCCCTGGACCACCTCTTCTGTTTAGGTGGTTAAAGAATTCTGGCAGACCACCTGACAGACTGTGCTGTTGGGTGGGGTGGCCCACGTTCTCTGGTAGGCCACCCAACTCTTTCCATCATGCCATCTGCCAAGTCTGGGACGTTAGCTGACTACCTGAACTGTCCAGGTCTCTGGTCCAGGGGGCCTAGGTGCCTGGTTCTGCGTGGGTCCTGAGCGGGGTTTTTGTTTTTGTTCCCTTCTAGCCTGTTCCTTCCACCACCCACCCAGGGTAGTTTATTGTTATACTCCTTTTTGTTTGGGGGGGGGGGGTCTTTTTTGATGTTGCCCTGGGTGTCTGGTATCCACCACTTGAGAGGGGGGCTCTGTTATGATCTGAGCATGGGGGATTCCACCGTGCTCAGTCTCACGGTCTTTTTCTATATATATATAGTTGATGTATTTTGAGTTCTTTTGTTCCTGTCATTTTATCCGTGGTTGGTTTCCACATATCTTGTATTGTTTCTTATTCTTCTCATCCCCTTGTTTATGCCATTGTGGTTTTGCTACTCATTTATTTGGTATTTGTTTGTATTTATTTTTCAGTCCTTATTTGTTGGCGTTTAGTTCCTTATAATCGTACTGTTGTGTTCTCTCTCCGGAGTGACAGCTGTCAGTGGCACTTCCGGGTTTTTGCTCTGTTGTGGGTGGTGTCCTTGTCAGCTGTCAGTCCCATCTTCTCCTCTCTCATTACACTCAGCTGACCCCAGTTGGTAATCATTGTCTTCTCCTGCCCGTTCATGTGATCCACACCTGTTTTCATTTGTGTTCATTGGTTTCATGTGCTATTTAAAGGCCATTGTTATCATTATTTGTCCCAGGGGGCAGGCACAAAGACCCAAGAGCTGGACAGCTAGTTGTGCAATTTATTAAGGAGAACATAAAGTCCAAATAGTGAGCAAAAATAAACTTACATCAACTGAGGAGTGCAGGGAAACGGTGAGGATACAAACAGGAATGCATGTCGGAACAGGGTTGGGGTTCCAACAGGGTTGAGAAACAATCAGAGATAACCATGAGGCACTGACAATGAGTGGCAGGAAAAGCATTCTTAAATAAGGCAAGTAATCAAACACAATGAGTGCCATCAGATGTGGATCTCATGAGCGGGCAGGTGACCTAATTACTGAGCTGAGTGCACAAACGAGGTGAAAAGGAAGGAGGGAGTGTCTGGAAGAGGAGAGCTCATGCCATGGAGACTACACATAACAACACCCACACACAGACAAATAATGTATAAACTTGAGAAAACACAGGATAAGAACAACAATAAATACAGAGCCTGAGTACACTGAAACGCAGTGCTCAGTCTTGTGACAGAGCCCCCTCCTTAAGGGGTGGATTACAGACACCCCAGGGTAACATCAAAAAAGAAACTGACCCCGCCCCCCCCCCCGCCCCCCATAAAAAAGGTATTACAAACCAACCCGGGTGGGAGGTGGGGGGAACAGGCCAGGAGGGAACAAAACAAAACTCCGCTCAGGACCCACACCAGACAAAACCAGGCCCCTAGGCCTCCTAGGCCAAAGAACTAAACAGTTCAGGTGACTGGCCAAAGTCCCGGGCCTGACAGGCGGCGAGGTGGTAGGTGGCCTGCTGGAGAATACAGTGGGGAAAAAAAGTATTTAGTCAGCCACCAATTGTGCAAGTTCTCCCACTTAAAAGATGAGAGAGGTCTCCAGTTTTCATCATAGGTATACAATTCAATTCAATTCAATTCAACTTTATTTATATAGCGCCATTTCACAACAACAGTCATCTCATAGCACTATCAACTGTAGGGAGGACCCCCACAGTTGCAGAAAGACCCCAGCAATCAGGCGATCCCCTGTGAGCAAGCACTTGGCGACGGTGGAGAGGAAAAACTCCCTTTTAACAGGAAGAAACCTCCAGCAGAACCAGGCTCAGGGAGGGGCAGTCATCTGCTGCGACTGGCTGGGGGGTGAGGGGATAGAGAAGAAGAAAAGAACAGACATGTAGAGAGCAAACAGCACGATGGGGACTCAATCTATGGGAGAGAACAAACAAATGTTAATGACCAGCAAAAAAAAAATATTTCATAGAGAGTGAGGAAAGGAGTGAGGCCCAGTGCATTACTGGAGGTCCCCCGGCTGACTAAACCTATTAGCAGCATAACTAAGGGAGGGTTCAGAAAACACATGATCCCTCCCTAATTGTAGGCTATATCAAAAAGGTAGGTTTTAGCCCTATTCTTAAAAACAGAGATCGAGTCTGACTCCCGAATCCAGATTGGCAGCTGATTCCACAGGAGAGGAGCTTGATAACTGAAGGCTCTGCCTCCCATTGTACTTTTGGAGATTCTAGGTATTACAAGTAAACCTGCATTTTGGGAGCGTAGTGCTCTGTTAGGATGATACGGTAGTATCAGATCTTTTAAATAAAAAGGAGCCTGATTGTTTAGAGCTTTGTAAGTAAGAAGAAGGATTTTAAACTTAATTCTAAACTCTATGGGAAGCCAATGAAGGGAGGCCAGAACCGGAGAGATATGATCTCTCTTTCTAGTACCTGTTAAAACTCTTGCTGCAGCATTTTGGATCAGCTGAAGACTTTTTAAAGATGTTTTAGGACAACCTGATAATAAAGAATTACAATAATCTAATCTCGAGCTAACAAAAGCGTGGATCAGCTTCTCAGCATCACTCTGAGACAAGATGCTCCTAATCTTGGCAATATTACGCAAATGATAGAAGGCAGTCTTAGAAACAAATTTAATATGTGAATTGAAGGACAAATCCTGATCAAAAATAACTCCAAGGTTCCTCACAGAGCTATTAAGAGAAAGAGTAACTGCATCCAAACTGAAAGTTTGATTTGGAAAGGAATTTCTAAGGTTTTTTGGACCAACAAGAATGACTTCAGTCTTATCTGAATTTAATAGCAGGAAATTACAAGTCATCCAAACTTTGATTTCCTTAAGACAGGCTTCTAACTTGGCTAATTGATTAGTATCATCTGGCTTCATTGACAGGTATAATTGTGTGTCATCTGCATAACAGTGAAAATGTATACAGTGCTTTCTAATAATGTTGCCTAACGGAAGCATATATAAACTAAAAAGAGTAGGGCCAAGCACAGATCCCTGTGGAACTCCATGACTAAGCTTTGAGCTGAGAGAAAACTCATCATTTACATGAACAAACTGGAACCTATCAGATAAATAAGATCTAAACCACTGCAACGAAGTTCCATTAAGTCCAACATAGTGTTCTAATCTATCAAGTAGAATATTATGATCAATAGTATCAAAAGCTGCACTAAGATCTAAAAGGACAAGTACAGAAACTAGTCCATTATCAGATGCAATGAGGAGGTCATTAGTGACCTTCGCTAAGGCTGTTTCAGTGCTATGATGGATTCTAAACCCAGATTGAAACTCCTCAAATAAACCATTTCCCTGCAGGTGGTCAAATAATTGCATAGCAACAACTCTTTCTAAGATTTTTGAAATGAAAGGGAGATTAGAGATTGGTCTATAGTTAGCTAAAGCTCCTGGATCTAGCGTTGGCTTTTTGAGTAAGGGTTTAATTACAGCCGTTTTAAAAGCCTGCGGTACATGGCCTAAAGTTAATGAAGAATTGATTATATGAAGAATAAAGCTACCAATAAGTGGGAAGACTTCTTTAAATAACCTGGTAGGAATAGGGTCTAAAAGACAAGTTGAAGGTTTGGATGAGGAAACTATTTTGTCTAACTCACAAAGGTCGATTGGAGTAAACTCATCAAGACAGACATCAATAGAAGGAGTTGTAGTAGTTACAGTATTTAAGTTAACTGTGGGAAGAATCTGATTGATTTTATCTCTGATGGATGAAATTTTATTATTGAAAAAGTTCATAAAGTCCTGACTAGTAAGCTCTAAGGGGATGCTAGGATTGACAGAGTCCTGACTCTTTGTCAACCTGGCTACAGTACTGAAAAGAAACCTGGGATTATTCTTGTTCTCTTCTATTAATGCAGAGTAATAACTCGTTCTAGCTTTTCTAAGAGATTTTTTATAAATTAAAAGATGATTTCTCCAAGCTAAATAGATTTCATCTAAATTAGTAGAGCGCCATTTTCTTTCTAATTGACGAGTCTTCTGTTTTAAGCTACGAGTTTCTGTGTTGAACCAAGGAGTTAAAAATCTCTGATTAGACTTTTTCTTTTTTAAGGGGGCCACAAAGTCTAGAGCCTGATGCAGAGAAGCTGAAACACTATCCACCATGTTATCAATTACAGAAGGAGCAAGCTGTCTATAGCTTATTTCCGTTGTGTTGACACATGGCATAGAGGAAACAATCTGCATAAATTTGGAAACAGCATCATCTGAGAGGCATCTACTGTGATAATATTTTTCTTTAGGAGCCAAATAGTCAGAAATAGTAAAATCAAAGGTTAACAGACAATGGTCTGACAGTACAGGGTTATGAGGAGACACTACCAGATTTTGATCTGGTAGTGTCAATCTGGTAGTGATTTTGATACCTCAACTATGAGAGACAAAATGAGAAAAAAAAATCCAGAAAATCACATTGAAGGATTTTTAATGAATTAATTGGTAAATTCCTCGGTAAAATAAATATTTGATCAATAACAAAAGTTCATCTCAGTACTTTGTTATATACCCTTTGTTGGCAATGACAGAGGTCAAACGTTTTCTGTAAGTCTTTACAAGGTTTTCACACACTGTTGCTGGTATTTTGGCCCATTCCTCCATGCAGATCTCCTCTAGAGCAGTGATGTTTTGGGGCTGTCGCTGGGCAACACGGACTTTCAACTCCCTCCAAAGATTTTCTATGTGGTTGAGATCTGGAGACTGGCTAGGCCACTCCAGGACCTTGAAATGCTTCTTACGAAGCCACTCCTTCATTGCCCGGGCGGTGTGTTTGGGATCATTGTTATCCTGAAAGACCCAGCCACGTTTCATCTTCAATGCACTTGCTGATGGAAGGAGGTTTTCACTCAAAATCTCACGATACATGGCCCCATTCATTCTTTCCTTTACACGGATCAGTTGTCCTGGTCCCTTTGCAGAAAAACAGCCCCAAAGTATAATGTTTTCACCCCCATGCTTCACAGTAGGTATGGTGTTCTTTCTCCTCCAAACACGACAAGTTGAGTTTTTACCACAAAGTTCTATTTTGGTTTCATCTGACCATATGACATTCTCCCAATCCTCTTCTGGATCATCCAAATGCTCTCTAGCAAACTTCAGACGGGCCTGGACACGTACTGGCTTAAGCAGGGGGACACGTCTGGCACTGCAGGATTTGAGTCCCTGGTGGCGTAGTGTGTTACTGATGTAGCCTTTGTTTGCAGCAGAGCTGCACCCACGGTGGCTCCAGGCTGGAGCAGAGCTGAACCGTGGTGGTCCCGGACTGGGACACAGCAGCACCCGTGGTGGCTCTGGACTGGGCCAGAGCTGCACCCACGGTGGCCCCTGGGCTGCGGCATAATGCCCACGGTGGGCCAAATCTGAAACGCAGAACCCAAGTTGGTTTCAGGCTGGGGCGCAGCACCCACGACAGTCCCCAACTGGGACACAGCACCCACGGAGACCCGGACTGAGGAGGAGCTGCACCGACGGATGTCTCAGGCTGGGACAGAGCACCCGCGATGACCTCATCTGATGGGGAAGCAGCACCCACAGAGGCTCTGAGCTGGGATGGAGCACCCATGAAGACCTCATTCGGAGGAGGTCCACTGGACAGCTAGTTGTCCAGTGGACAGAGCACAGACAGAGCACCCACGACAATCTCAGCGGGACAAGCTGGACCCACGGTGATCTCGGGTGGCGAGCCTGGACCCACGGAGACCTCTGGCATAGTCGGACGATCCTTGGTGACCCTGGGGGAAAGCTCAGGCAAGAGAGGCAGAGAAACAGGGTCAGGGTCACCGGCGGCAGTGGAGCCCGGCGAGGTGAGCTCAGGTGCAGCTGACGGCCCACCAAGAGCCTGACAAGATCTTTCCAAAATTGAAACAATGAAAACAAAGGAGAGCACTTGCCTGGGCTCAAGCTCCACCGCTGTCCAGGACTCCGTTGATCCAGATGGTGACATCTCGGGCCCGGCCCTCTAGAGGTCCAACTCCGGCTCTGCTGCAGCGGCCCCAGCAGCAGGCATGGTGGTGGATGCAATCCTGGGACCCCCCCCAGTGATGTGGCCCATGCAGGTGACTCACCTGGCATGGCAACAGGAGGTCCGTTCCCAGCTGGCGCTGGATCCGGCACAGCTGAAGCCCGGGAACGCTCACTTGTTGGCGCAGGCTCCAGATCACAGGCAGCACTCTCCCCCAATCCAAACCATGGCTGCGGGGCTGTAACCAGGTTCTCCAGGGCCGCAGGCTCCTCCATCACCTGGTGGCACAACCCAGTAGTCGGTGGACCCTCGTGGAGAATAGGAGGAGACATGGAGAGGGCAGGTGAGAAATTAATGGCTGCAGCAGGCGGTGAGGACTCAGGGCACTGCAAACACTGAGCCTCACTATCGGGAATCAAGCAAGGCATATCATCATAAAATGTGGGAGAATGAAAAGACACTTGACTGTGTTCCGGGGGCTTGATGTTTCCTCCTGTAGCAGGTGTAGAGTCATCCCTCTCCGTGGTTACGATGGACATGGGCCCCTCAGAGGATCGTGGAGGAGCTGCCCCTGCAGACACGGAGACATGCGGAGCCTGAGAGGAAGCAATCAACCTCTCAGCAGTGGAAGGGAACGTCGATGAGAAGCGGGAAACAGCAGCTGCAGAGAGAGAGGAAGCTGGCAGAACAGCCAGAGAGGAAAAACACAAAGAGGGCACTGCTGTGGGAGTCTTCTGCCTCAGTGAAGGACAAACTGCTGCCTGAGAGGTGGAGGCGTTCTTCCGGTGGGATTTTCCTGGATAGTGGAGTTCTGGAGCAGGTGGAGGTGGAGCAGGAACAGGTGCCGGAGACTGGTGAGGAGCCGATACTACAGAGGCATGGGAACGCCTCCCCTTTGGTGCAGGCTGGGGCGCAGCACCCACGACAGTCCCCAACTGGGACACAGCACCCACGGAGACCCGGACTGAGGAGGAGCTGCACCGACGGATGTCTCAGGCTGGGACAGAGCACCCGCGATGACCTCATCTGATGGGGAAGCAGCACCCACAGAGGCTCTGAGCTGGGATGGAGCACCCATGAAGACCTCATTCGGAGGAGGTCCACTGGACAGCTAGTTGTCCAGTGGACAGAGCACAGACAGAGCACCCACGACAATCTCAGCGGGACAAGCTGGACCCACGGTGATCTCGGGTGGCGAGCCTGGACCCACGGAGACCTCTGGCATAGTCGGACGATCCTTGGTGACCCTGGGGGAAAGCTCAGGCAAGAGAGGCAGAGAAACAGGGTCAGGGTCACCGGCGGCAGTGGAGCCCGGCGAGGTGAGCTCAGGTGCAGCTGACGGCCCACCAAGAGCCTGACAAGATCTTTCCAAAATTGAAACAATGAAAACAAAGGAGAGCACTTGCCTGGGCTCAAGCTCCACCGCTGTCCAGGACTCCGTTGATCCAGATGGTGACATCTCGGGCCCGGCCCTCTAGAGGTCCAACTCCGGCTCTGCTGCAGCGGCCCCAGCAGCAGGCATGGTGGTGGATGCAGTCCTGGGACCCCCCCAGTGATGTGGCCCATGCAGGTGACTCACCTGGCATGGCAACAGGAGGTCCGTTCCCAGCTGGCGCTGGATCCGGCACAGCTGAAGCCCGGGAACGCTCACTTGTTGGCGCAGGCTCCAGATCACAGGCAGCACTCTCCCCCAATCCAAACCATGGCTGCGGGGCTGTAACCAGGTTCTCCAGGGCCGCAGGCTCCTCCATCACCTGGTGGCACAACCCAGTAGTCGGTGGACCCTCGTGGAGAATAGGAGGAGACATGGAGAGGGCAGGTGAGAAATTAATGGCTGCAGCAGGCGGTGAGGACTCAGGGCACTGCAAACACTGAGCCTCACTATCGGGAATCAAGCAAGGCATATCATCATAAAATGTGGGAGAATGAAAAGACACTTGACTGTGTTCCGGGGGCTTGATGTTTCCTCCTGTAGCAGGTGTAGAGTCATCCCTCTCCGTGGTTACGATGGACATGGGCCCCTCAGAGGATCGTGGAGGAGCTGCCCCTGCAGACACGGAGACAGGCGGAGCCTGAGAGGAAGCAATCAACCTCTCAGCAGTGGAAGGGAACGTCGATGAGAAGCGGGAAACAGCAGCTGCAGAGAGAGAGGAAGCTGGCAGAACAGCCAGAGAGGAAAAACACAAAGAGGGCACTGCTGTGGGAGTCTTCTGCCTCAGTGAAGGACAAACTGCTGCCTGAGAGGTGGAGGCGTTCTTCCGGTGGGATTTTCCTGGATAGTGGAGTTCTGGAGCAGGTGGAGGTGGAGCAGGAACAGGTGCCGGAGACTGGTGAGGAGCCGATACTACAGAGGCATGGGAACGCCTCCCCTTTGGTGCAGGCCGAGGTTTCCTCAGGGAACTCTTCACCATCTCACTGTTCTCACATTGCAGAGCCACCACCAGAGAAATCCTCTCCACCCCCTCAGCATGCTCCTTGAGCTGAGGGCACCGGCGAGCAGCTGTCTCCACGAGACCCAGGTACCACAGTGCATCATTCTGGGTAGGACGGATACGAGCTGCAGAGATCAGGTTCAGGTTCAGGTTCAGGTTACTTTATTTGTACCCGTAGGTAGATTTGTTTTGCAGTCAGGTGACATCCATATTTACAAACCACAATTACATTCAACATGAACACAAACACAGGCACACATGTAGCTGACTATAAACATGATAAAAGTGCTCAAGGCTCCACCAATCAGGACATAGGACAAAGAGATAAGAGAAAAAACAGAGATAAGAGAGAAGGGTCATAATAAAAAGTTAAAGACTAGTCAAAGAGGTTAAAAACTCAAAAGTCTAAAACCCAATAAAAGATTTAGAACCCAAATAAAAAACCTACAAAAATAAGTAAATATAAAATAAAATTAATAAATAGGTAACTAAATTATGTGCAATATATTGTTACATCTTGTTCAATTCTTTAACAGCAGCAGGAACAAAGCTGCTTTTGTAGCGCTGGGTTTTACTTTTTGGGACAGCAAACCTCCGTCTGGAGGGAAGAAGCTGAAAGTGGCGGTGCAAAGGGTGGGAGTCATCATTTAAAATGGAGGTAGCAATCCTCTGTACCTGTCTGGTGTACAGGGATGTCAGGCTCAGCTGTGACTCACCAAGCAAACGACTGGATCATCTAACTACCTGATCCAAGGATTTCCTCTGTTTCAGTTTTATCTGACTAAACCATGACACTAAAGAAAAGGATAAAACAGATTCAATAAAAGCCCGATAAAACATTGTCATTATGGTTCGGTCAATTTGGAAGCGTGCAAGTTTCTTTAAACAATGCAAATGTTGCTGACCCTTTTTGCACACCCTTTCACAGTTCTCTTCAAAGTTTAAATTACTATCAATAATCGTCCCAAGATATTTGTAGGATTGTATACATTCAGTAGTCTGGCCTTTTAGTACAATGACTTCGTGCCTGGGAGTTTTCCTCCTAAAGTCAATAATCATATCTTTAGATTTTGTCGTATTCAGCTGCAGGTAGGAATCCTCACACCAGTGAACAAAATCATCAACTACTGGGCTGTGGCCACTCTCACCATCCTGGAGGAGACTGATAACAACTGAATCATCAGCATACTTTATAATGTGTCTGTTGTCATGTCTGCTCCGACACATGTTTGTGTACAGGATGAAGAGTAGTGGTGACAACACACACCCCTGCGGAGAGCCAGTAGAAGAACACTTTTGGTCAGACAATGTACCATTGACCCTTACTCTCTGTGTCCTGTTGGTTAAAAAATCCAGAATCCAACCCACCAGATTATTACTCAAATCAAATTGTTGCAGGAGCCTTTCAACTAAAATATGAGGTTGGATTGTATTAAAGGCGGAAGAAAAGTCCACAAATAAAAGCCTGGCGTGTGTCCCATTAAAATTCAGATGTTCAAAAAGCATGTTAAACAGAATGACAGTGGCATCCTCCACTCCTCTGTGAGGCCTATAGGCAAACTGCAAAGGATCCAATGCATGCTCAGTCTGCTTTAGGACCTCAAATCTGACCAGTTTTTCAAAAATTTTCATTAAAATTGAAGTCAAAGCAACTGGTCTAAAATCATTTACCGTTTTAGGACAGCTGGATTTTGGAACGGGGACAACCACAGCATCTTTCCGGATCTTAGGTACACGTTGTGTCTGTAAGGACTTATCGAAAATGTAGTGAAATACAGGACTCAGCTCACGTGCACAGGACTTTACCAAGCGCCCACATATAATATCAGGGCCCTGACTTTTGCTCACTTTTACAGCGCAAAACGCCCTTTTAACATCCTGCACCTCAATATTAAAGTGCTGATTGTCTTTGAGTTTCTGTTTCAAACCTTGGGTTTCTGTGCTAAAATCAAAGGAGTCAAAACGACCGTAAAAACAATTAAGAGAATTAGCCAGATCTGTGTCTGAATTAAAACCATCTAGAAACACACGATTACTGCGTTCTGTGCTCTAAAGGCCTACAGTAGTTTTTATACTGGCCCAGGCTGAACCAAGTTTCTTTGTTGCCATCTTGCTTTCCAACTCTGATTTATAATTCTGTTTTGCTCTTAAAATTTCGACCTTCAGCTCTTTTGTGGCAACCTGCAGCTCAGAAACAACCCCCTGTTTAAAGGCAAGTGCTTTCCTCTGTAAGCAGGATTTAACTGATTTTGTAACCCATGGCTTGTTGTTGGGATATATTTTGACACGTTTACGTGGAACGATCATATCTCTGCAGAAAGCCATGTATGAGCATGTCACGTCCACTAAAGAGTCCAAATCTTCTCTGCAGGCCAGCGTGAACACCTCCCAGTCCGTACAGTTAAAGCATTCCTGGAGGCAGTGCACTGAATCCTCTGTCCACACGTTTATGTCTCTGGTCTTCACCTTGTCTCTTCTGAGAGTAGTTTTATATGTGGGCAGCAAATGTACACAGTTGTGATGTGAGGATCCTAAAGGAGGAAGGGGAAGAGATTTATAGGCCCTCTCAATGGATCCATAGCACAGATCCATTGTCTTTTTTCGCCTGGTTGGGCAGGAGACATACTGATAAAAGTTTGTGTCTTCTTTAGAGAAACATGGTTAAAATCCACAAGGATAAAATTTGGAGCCTCTGGGGAAATCGACTGCAACCGCTGTACCACATCAAAGACGGTGCTGGAGGCGGAGTCAGCATCTGCCCTCGGGTGAATGTACACAGTCGTTATGAAAAGTTGGGGGAACTCGCGGGGCAGATAAAAGGGGAGTAGCAATACAGACAGAAGCTCCACATCTGGTGTACAGATGCGGTCTCTGACCGTGACAGATGTACAGTACTGTTTATTAATACTGTATATAAACATACGCCGCCCCCCTGATGTTTCCCCGTTACCTCTTCCTGCCGATCTGAGCAAAGTGGGGCTCCAAAGCCGTCAATACACAGGTCCGCATCCCGGTCATGCGCCGTAAGCCACGTCTCCGTGTAAGCCATGACACAGCAGTTCTTGAAATCCTTCTGATATCGTACATTCCCTTGAATTTCATCCACTTTATTTCTCAGGGATTGTACGTTCCCCATAATAATGGAAGGAAGAGGAATGCGGTTAAGCTGACGCCTCCTCAGGTTTAATCTTACGCCTCCACGCTTTCTGCGTTTCCTCCTCTTGTCTCTCTTTTCATTGCTGTGTCCATGAAAATCTCTTAAAATAAAGTCTGGCAGTTGCAGCACAGACTCAAACACAGATGCTGCATTATCCATGTTTAAATGCAGTAACATGAGCCCGTCCATCTCCATAAGAGTTCTGCAGCACTCCCATCCCAGGCTCATCGGGCACCCGTGCCCACCTGCAGAGTCCATGGAAGCTGGCAACATAAGGACCGCTCCAGAAAAAAACAGGTGGGTGAACCAAAAAACCACAAACTAGCAGCAGCTGGGTCTTAACTGGTTAATGCCTACTGCCATGATTTGCCCCACGGGGCAGGAACAAAAACCCAAGAGCTGGACAGCTAGGTGTGCAATTTATTAAGGAGAACATAAAGTCCAGATAGTGAGCAAAAATAAACTTACATCAACTGAGGAGTGCAGGGAAACAGTGAGGATACAAACAGGAATGCACGTCGGAACAGGGTTGGGGTTCCGACAGGGTTGAGAAACAATCAGCGATAACCATGAGGCACTGACAATGAGTGGCAGGAAAAGCATTCTTAAATAAGGCAGGTAATCAAACACAATGAGTGCCATCAGGTGTGGATCTCATGAGCGGGCAGGTGACCTAATTACTGAGCTGAGTGCACAAACGAGATGAAAAGGGAGGAGGGAGTGTCTGGAAGAGGAGAGCTCATGCCATGGAGACTACACATAACAAAACTCACACACAGCGAAATTAATATATAAGCTTGAGAAAACACAGGATAAGAACAACAATAAATTGAAAGCCTGAGCACAGTGAAACACCACGCTCCGTCTCGTGACAATTGTTTCTTTCACTCATTGTTGGAGCCTCAGCTAATCGTCATCAGAACCCTTTCCCTGTTCTGGTGCTCCTCCTGTGTTTATCTACCTACTTCCTTGCCGCTTCAGTTTGTAAGTTTATTTTGTACACTGTTTGGACTTTTATGTTCCCTTATTAAATACCACAAACTACAGTTCAGCATTTGGGTCTCTCCTCTCTGCCCCGAGGGGCAATTCATGATAACACTGTCTTCTTTTCCACACAGCCTGCACACATGAGATGATGTGTAAAAACAAATGTAGTATGTATGTGCAGGATCCGTATTCTGATTGCGTTTGCTAATGTATTAAGGTAGCCATGTAATGAAGGGGGTCAAATTATCGTACATTAGGGGATTTTTGAAATTATCAAAATTAATGATCCTACATTGTACAGAGGGCAAAATTATTGTACAAATACGATAATTGTACAAATACGATAATTATTGTACATCTGGCAACACTGTGCTGTGGAAGGGATTAACTTAACTCAACTCCTGCCCCATGAAAAAAGGCAAACCAAACGTTTTTGGCGAAGTAACTTTAACAGTTTGTAGTGTTGTGCTAATCAGGACTGTGGCCTAACTGAAGTTAGCCTCAAGGTCCAGTTAGTATTTTGGCTAGCTTCTTTGAAAACTCGACCCAAGTTAAGATGAGTTTTACCATTAAACTGCTTTTAAGGACCAGTGCCGTTTCAGTCATTATCCTGGGCCATTGTGCATACAACTGGACATGTCCTTCAACCGGTAAGCCTTTTTATCACAGGTTTTATTCTGATTAATGTAGCGTTAGCCACAATCAGCCTTGTGGGATGTGGGTCGACAGATCCTGGCATTTGAAGGAGGAGGAAAAGTGAAAAGATTTTGACATGAAACTGTAAGACAATGAAAGTTTTTTTTTTTGTTTTTTTTTTTGAGAAAAAAGGGCATAAGATTCCATTTTAGACTATGTAGATTTGTTTTTTATAGGGGATTTTATTCACTGGAGTGCAAAACCAGAAGCCTGGTTCAGAAGTAGAAAAAAATAGAATCCTGTAAATAATAAATGTTCCCCTATTGACAAAAACATAATATTAATTTTTCTTTGGGTAAGTTCATGTCTGCCGGTTGATGGCTTTTAGCTGATTAGCATTTTTTTTATGTTGTTTAGCCCTTTTGCTGTGTAACTTGAATACCTTTAAAGACCTTTTTATTTGCACTTTATGTTCAAATACACATGCACAAAAATATACATTACAGTAAATAAAGATTAGAGATTTTTTGTCTTTCTATTGTTAGCCTAATGCTAACCATTTTACACTGTAAGCATAAGCTAATAATGTAGCATCAATCAGAAGAAAGTGATCATTAAAGGAGCTAAAGCGGCTAGCTTCAGACAGAAGATTAACTAAGGTAGTGCACCAAAGGAGGGGATAAACAAAATAAGGATTTCTTTAAATTTATACCAAATTCAGTGTGATTAATTAGCCTCTAATGCTAATAAGACCAGATCTCCATTATGGTTTTCCATCACAAATTAGGGAAGTCACAATATCAAATTTGGCTCAGTTACTACAACACAGGAAATATCTGTGATATTATCAATTGATCTATAACAGAATTTATTTGTTGCATCTTTTTTGATGAGAAAATTTATCATGAAAAGGTCTAACTATGATGCAAAAAACACAGCTCACAATATCTGAATATGTTATGTATTTTACTGTTTTTATTTAAATATTGTAGCCACACATGTGACTTACTTAATGCCTTGCATAATGCCTCACATCTTAGATAAGAACAAAGTGCAGAGTTTCCTTGGAGATAACAGGAAGCTGTGAAATTGTAATCTTTTATATGCAAGAGACTGCTTGGAGGATCCTTTGTGGGCCAAAGACTGTGAGGGGGATGCTAGGGGATTTAAGAGGAAATGCAAAGTTACCTTTGATGTGAATGCAATGTGATTTGTGAGCTGTGGGGAGACCTGGGTATATAAGGGACGAGTTTTTTCTGAGATGTTCTCTTTCTACAATGCTCATGTTGGAGACGTGTAATAAACTGCCTTGAGACAAACCTGCCTCGTCAATTACACACTCCACAATGGTGACCCAAGAAGTAGCATGCAGCAAGAAGAGAATTCCCCGGGGCCAGCCGCGTTGGGAGCCCCCAGCCAAGCGTATGCCGTTACGGTCCAGCTACCAGACTTTTGGCAGCACAACCCGCGCTCCTGATTCCACCTGGTTGAGGCACAGTTCGCCTTCCGGGGAATATCGGTAGACGACACGAAATTCTACCATGTGATTGCAAAGCTCGACAACCACACGGTTCAGCATGTGGAGAGCCTTCTGGAGCAGCCACCAGCCAGCGACAAATACGGCGCGTTGAAGGCTGCACTCATCCAGCACTACACACTCTCGGTGGAGGAGAGAGCAGAGAGACTCCTGGCGCTGACCGGGTTGGGAGATTGCACCCCCATTGACCTGATGGAGAAGATGCTGAGGTTGAAAGGCTCGGACAATGACCACTTCATCTTTACCCACCTCTTCCTCAGGAACCTGCCGTCAGCGACGAGAGCGGCACTGGCCAGTTCGCCGTTGTTGGCCAAGCGGGACTACCGTGCGCTGGCCCAGGAGGCGAATCGGATTGTCATGGCCAGCAGAGAACGCACGGCCACGGCGGCAGCAACGGAACTTGGCGCGACGGCCGGAGATGGCGGGGAGCCATTGACAGCGGTATCAGAGCCGCCAACAATGGCAGCGGCGGGGGCCAAGGAACGCGGAGGAGACACCCTTTATTTCTACCACCGCCGCTTTGCAGAGAAGGCACACAAATGTGTACCACCGTGCCAGTTCAAGCACTCGGGAAACGCCAAGACCGGGGGTCGGTAGCAGCTGCGGCCCTCAGGGAGGAGAACAAGCTGCTCTACTTGACGGACGCACGCTCGGGGAGGCATTTCCTCGTGGACACAGGCACCCAGTTGAGTTTCATCACGCCTTCCTACACTGACCGGCTGGCAAGGTCCAGCGGCCCCGAGAGGGCAGCAGCGAACGGCTCAGAGATTAAGACTTTTGGTGAGAGGACTCTGCTTCTGTCTCTACACGGCCATACATTTGAGTGGACTTTTGTCATAGCAGCATTGAATTTCAATATATTGGGGGCTGATTTTTTGTGCTCACATGGTTTGTTGGTTGATGTCGCTAACAGGCGCCTGGTTAATGCACTTTCTTTTGATTGTATTCCCTGTACAGCTCGAGCGGCCCGGCCAACAGCACAAGCCAACGTCACAGCTGCAAGCGGTAAGTTCCACACACTGCTCACTCAGTTCCCAGTACTCACGGTCCCCACATTTTCGGCAGCCGTCGCTAAGCATGGGGTGGAACATTTTATTACCACCACCAGGCCGCCCGTTTTTGCAAAACCTCGGCACTTGGACACAGCTAAACTGGCCATAGCGTGCGAGGAGTTCGCCAACCTGGAGAGGTTGGGCATCATCAGGCGTTCGAACAGACCATGGGCTTCCCCGCTACACATGGTCCCGAAAGCTGACGGTTCGTGGCGACCTTGCGGGGATTTCCGCAGGCTGAACAACGCCACAGCGCATGACCGCTACCCAATCCCTCATATCCAAGATTTTTCCGTTCATTTGGCAGGGGCGCACGTTTTTTCTAAAATAGACTTGGTCCGCGGTTACCACCAAGTCCCAGTGCGTGCTGAAGACATACCCAAAACAGTGGTGATGACTCCATTTGGCCTATTCGAGTTTTTGCGCATGCCATTTGGGCTTAAGATAAGATAAGATAAGATAAGCCTTTATTAGTCCCACAACGGGGAAATTCCAGGATTGCAACAGCACAGGGATAGCAACACTCAGAGCAACAATCAGAAGGCAAGAAAAAAAAAAACAAGCAAGCAAGAGCAGCTAATATACATATGTACATATTACTATAAAATATATATATATACACACACACAGACACACAGTGCAGAGCATTGTAGCTGGATGGAATAAATATATGAATATGTAAACACACAGTGCAGAGCAATGTAGCTAGATGGAATAATATGTAGATATATAAACACACATTGCGGAGCATTGTAGCTAGATGGAATAAATATATAGATATATAAACATAAACACACCCAGTGCGGAGCATTGTAGCTAGATGGAATAAATATGTAAATATATAAACACACACAGTGCAGAGCATTGTTGCTAGATGGGATGAAACAGCACAACCGTCTACTTAGTTATCCTACATGGTATGATTATGTGCCCATACATATTCTCACTCTCCATAGCGACCGGTATTTTCCTAGTTGTATGCCGGAGGGGACCATTGTGTAAGTCTATTGCATCTTTTGCATTCAAAAAACTATTAGTTTGTTACGTCTTTTTGCTATCTCTGCGAGCAGCCCTGTTTAGGTTGTACAGTCTGACAGCCGTTGGTAGGAAGGACCTGCGAAACCTCTCGGTTGTGCACCTGGGATGATGTAGTCTGCTGCTAAATGAGCTCCTCAGTGCATTCAGTATGTCCTGCATAGGGTGGAACTCGGACTCCAGCAGAGATGACAGTTTAGCCACCGTCCTTCTCTCTCCTATCTCCTCCACCGGATCAAGGCGCTGCCCCAGGACAGAGCTAGCTTTCTTGATCAGTTTGTTCAGTCTCTTCCTATCGGCTGCAGTAATGCCACTGCCCCAGCAGACCACTCCAAAAGTGATGGCTGATGCCACCACCGTGTCATAGAATGTTTTCAGCAGCACGCCTTGTACACCAAAAGACCTGAGTCTCCTCAGCAGGAACAGCCTGCGCTGTCCCTTCTTGTAGAGTGCATCAGTATTGTGTGACCAGTCTAGTTTATCGTTCAGATGAACACCCAGGTACTTATAGGCTGTCACCATCTCGATGTCTGTTCCCTGTATATTTACTGGTGCAGTGAGGGGTTGTCCTTGCCTGCGGCAGTCCACCACCAGCTCCTTAGTTTTTCTCGCGTTGATCTGGAGGCAGTTCCGATGGCACCAGTCCACGAAGTCCTGGATAAGCCCTCTGTACTCAGCTTCATCTCCATTGGAGATGAGGCCAACGATCGCAGAGTCATCAGAGAACTTCTGATGGGGGCTGCACAGACGTTCCAACGCATGATGGACGCGGTGCTGTGCGATCTCCCTTTCGTGTTCGTCTACTTAGACGATATCTTGGTAGCCAGCGCGTCCAAAGACGAACACGAAAGCCACCTCGCGGCAGTTTTCCGGAGGTTGGGAGAGCACGGGTTAATAATCAACCCAGCGAAGTGTCAGTTCAGGGTGACGCAGATCAATTTTTTAGGACACCGCGTCTCCCCCGAAGGAGCAGTTCCGCTACCTGACAAAGTGCGCGCGGTAGCAGACTTCCCCCGGCCGCAGATGGTCAGGGCGTTACAGGAGTTTTGGGGAATGGTGAATTTTTATAACCGTTTCCTCCCCCTTGCATCGCAACTCATGCAACCGCTTTATGCCGCGCTCAAAAAACAGAAACCCGCGAATAAGATCAAGTGGTCCCCGAAGCGGGAGCGAGTGTTCGCGGAAGTCAAAGCAGCCCTGGCAAACGCTGCGTTGTTGGCACATCCAGACCCAACGGCCCGCATAGCGCTCACCACTGACGCGTCAGATGTGGCCATAGGGGCGGTTGTGGAGCAGCATGTAACCGGGGCTTGGCAGCCACTCGCCTTTTTCAGCAGGACCTTGCACGATAGTGAACGTAAATACAGCGCGTTTGACAGGGAGTTGCTGGCTCTCCATTTGGCCATTCGCCACTTCCAGTTCTGGCTAGAAGGGCGCTGTTTCACCGCGTTCATTGACCACAAGCCACTAACTTTCGCGATGGCCAAAGTTTCAGAACCGTGGTTGGGCCGGCAGCAGAGGCAGCTAGCCGCGATCTCAGAGTTTACTACTGATATTCAGCACGTGTCGGGTAAACTGAATGTAGTGGCAGACTGCCTCTCGCGCGCCGTGGCTGCCCCCGTCCGCGTGGTGATAGATTACACAGCTATGGCTGCGGAGCAGGTTAGTGACGCGGATGTGCGCGCGCTCCAGTCTGGACCAACAGGGTTAAGGCTGGAGAGCAGGGTGCTGCAGGATGGTATGCTCCCTCTAATCTGTGATGTCTCCACGGGGAGACCGTGTCCCGTGGTACCGGCAGCGTGGCACCGCCGCGTTTTTGACTCGATTCATTCTTTGGCGCACCCGGGGGTGCGCGCGTCGGTCAAAATGGTAGTGGAAAAATTTGTGTGGCTGGGCCTCCGCAAACAAGTTAAAGAGTGGGCGGCAGCCTGCATGGCGTTCCAACGAGCCAAGGTACACAGACACACGAGAGCTCCCTTGGAGCCATTTCACATTCCGGCTAAGAGGTTTGACCACGTTCATGTGGACCTCGTGGGTCCCCTCCCGCCATCACAGGGGTGCACGCACCTTCTGACAATGGTGGACCGCACCACGCGCTGGCCGGAGGTGGTTCCTTTAGCGTCAACCACAGCCGAGGAGGTGGCGTGCGCATTTGTAACAGCATGGGTGGCGTGTTTTGGAGTCCCGTCGGACATTAGGTCTGACAGAGGCCCTCAATTTGTTTCCGAACTTTGGTCAACAATGGCCCACAGCCTAGGCGTCACAATTCACCGTACAACCGCATACAATCCACAGGCTAACGGGTTATGTGAACGTTTTCACAGGTCATTGAAAGCAGCTCTCAGAGCATCACTGACGGATGCAAATTGGGTAGACAAGCTACCGTGGGTTTTATTGGGGTTACGTTCTGCGCCTAAAGAGGACTTAGAGGCTTCCCCAGCCGAACTCGTTTTTGCGTAGCCACTTCGGTTGCCTGGGGAGTTTCTCCCAGATAATCCTGCGCCGGGCAGCTCCCCATCTCGGCTTTTGCAGCGTAGCATTGACACAGGCACGCTGCCGGGCCCTGCCCACCACAGTTTTCCGCGCGTTTTTGTACCTAAAACTTTGAAAAACGCGGAGTTTGTTTTTGTCAGACATGATGCACATCGCCCCCCATTGCGACCGCCTTATGATGGACCGTTCAGAGTGCTGGAAACAGGGGACAAGCATTTTTTGCTAGATTTGGGGGGTAGGAGGGAAAAGGTTGGCTTAAACAGACTCAAACCCGCTTTTGTGGTGGCGGACGAGCAAGTGCTGTTGGCAAGGGCCCCTCGGCGCGGAAGACCCCCACAAGGAGCTTCCCAGAGTAAAAGTTCCCCAGAACACCCGCAGGGACTGACAAAAGGTCTTCACCCCCAGACAGCAGCTCCCCAGCATGACAGCACCGCTGAGGCGGCAAATCCTGGTTACAGCAAATACGGGAGAAGACTGAAGCCCAAGCAGCATGGGGATTGATGTGTAATGATTCTATCACAGCATGCAGACTCTTTTGTTCGATCTAAAATGTTTGGGGGGGGGGGGGTGCAGCCACACATGTGACTTACTTAATGCCTTGCATAATGCCTCACATCTTAGATAAGAACAAAGTGCAGAGTTTCCTTGGAGATAACAGGAAGCTGTGAAATTGTAATCTTTTATATGCAAGAGACTGCTTGGAGGATCCTTTGTGGGCCAAAGACTGTGAGGGGGATGCTCGGGGATTTAAGAGGAAATGCAAAGTTACCTTTGATGTGAATGCAATGTGACTTGTGAGCTGTGGGGAGACCTGGGTATATAAGGGACGAGTTTTTTCTGAGATGTTCTCTTTCTACAATGCTCATGTTGGAGATGTGTAATAAACTGCCTTGAGACAAACCTGCCTCGTCAATTACACACTCCACAATATCACCTTTAAAACCATGGCTAATGGCACTCTCAGATTATCATTTGTGAAGTACCTCTACAAATGTCAGCCCTCTTTTGGGCCCTCTTTTGGGCATGATGGTGACCCAAGAGGGTCACCATCATGCCCAAAGACATCCAGCTGGCCCGCCGCATCCACGGAGAGAGAGCTTAGACTTTCTGCTGCACATTCACCAACCACAATGCTCCGCACTGTGTGTCTATATATATATATATATATATATATATATATATATATATATATATATATTTATAGTAATATGTATATATGTATACTAGCTATTCTTGTTTTTTCTTGCCTTCTGATTGTTGCTCTGAGTGTTGCTATCCCTGTGCTGTTGCAATCCTGGAATTTCCCCATTGTAGGACTAATAAAGGCTTATCTTATTTTATCTTATCTTATCTTATCTTTTCCCCACAGCCTCCTATGGCAAGGTGAGTAGAAACTCCATGCTACATCTACTCAACGACCATTTTCCACAATATTTGGCTTTATTAGGTGGATTTATAGTAGGATACTTTGATGGTGTAACAGGTCTGTTGTGGACCACTCCCAGTTACACAGGGTGAGACTGGACATCCTGGCAGATAACCACATCTGTCACAAGGTCTGTGGTGGACTGTGCCAGTCGGTGCATTGTGACATGCACTACAAAAAGAGCAGAGATAAACAAACCTATCATCTGGTCAGTCACTGCAACAGATACTGGAGTCAGTTTGTCTTGGCTTGTCCTTGTCACTGATACTACCTTTATCTGCCAAGAATGTGCTGCTAGTCCAGCAAAAGCTAGCAGTACTCAAATTTTTTGCAAGCAGTTTCATGAAATGGTCAATCAGAAAGCAACTCATGCCAGCTCGGACACCGCCCGGGCTTACAAGGTCCACGCTGATCTGTTTACACTCCGACAGGCAGCGAAAAGTCAGCTAGGAGCAGGAAGACAAAAGAAGAGGAAAACAGCAACCTTGTGTGTAGCAGAATGTAATGTACGCACTCTGTTGGACAGAACAACACCACAGCACCCAGAAAGACAGACTGTGGTTGTGGCCCTGGAAATGAACAGGTACAATGTAGACATAGCTGCACTTAGTGAAACAAGATTGCCTGGATATGACAGCTTGGAAGACCATGGGTACATCTTCTTTTGGAGTGGGAGATCAACTCAAGAAAGGAGAGAAGCAGGAGTGGGCTTTGCAGTTAGAAAGGAGATAGCAGCAATGCTTGATGAGGAACTGGTGCCAATCAACGACAAGATAATGACTATGAGACTCCCACTACAGCGGAAGATGTATACCACACTCATCAGTGTATATGCCCCAACAACGACCAACACAGAGGAGGTGAAGGAAGAGTTCTATAGTGATTTACGTGAGACTATCAGGCATGTACCAACTGATGACAGGCTGATACTCGTTGGAGATTTTAATGCCAGAGTTGGTTCGGACACCGAGAAATGGAAAGGAGTGCTAGGCAGTCATGGAGTAGGCAAGTGCAATGCTAATGGAGAACTTCTACTTGCACTATGTTCAGAGTACAACCTTGTGATAACCAACACTCTATTTAAGCACAAGGACACACACAAGAAGACATGGATGCACCCAAGATCCAAGCACTGGTACTTATTAGACTACATCATAGTCAGGCAGAGAGACAGAAGGGATGTATTGGACACCAGAGCAATGAGAGGCGCGGACTGTGGCACTGATCATGTTATGCAGAGATCTAGATTAAGGATTTGCAGACAAAAACAGCACTGCAGGACGGATGCGAAGCCACCACGGAAGCTAAACACTAGTGCACTGAAAGGCCAAAAGAAGGAGGAAGAAATTACACAGGAAATGGATGAAAACTTGAAAGACTGGGACAGCAACAACTCAGAGAATGACATAGAAGAGAAATGGGCAACACTGAAGGATACGGTGTATCAGACTGCGAGTGATGTATTAGGCCACCCTGAGAGGAAACATCAAGATTGGTTTGATGAGCATGATGAACACCTGAAGAAACTACTAGAAGTGAGGAATACAGCTAGGCAGGAAAACCTACAGTGTAACACAAGGTCGAAGAAGAAGAAATACTCAAAAGCTCAGAGTGAGCTACAGAAGTACACCAGAGAGATGAAGTCCAACTGGTGGGATGAAAAAGCAGAGAAACTTCAAACTGCAGCAGACAGGAAGGACATGAAGACATTCTTCACAGGTTTGAGAGAAATCTACGGCCCTAAACCAAGAGGATTGATCCAACTAAAGGCTATGGATGGTGAAACAGTTTTGCAGGAGAAAGACAAGATCCTGGACAGATTTGCAGACCACTTTGACCAACTACTAAACAACCCTGGAGATCTCACTGAAGAGGCTTAAGAAGCTCTAGTGCAGTAACCAACTGTATCAAGTCTAGATGAACCACCAAATTTTGATGAACTAATGGCAGCTATCAGGACAACACAGGATGGTAAAGCTCCAGGAAGGGATGGAATTCCAGCAGAAGTGTGGAAATTTGGTGGTGTTCAGCTGACCAACTGCCTGCACAAGCTCATCCAAGAGATATGGGATGCCCAGAAAGTACCTCAAGACTGGAAGGATGCAAGTATTGTGCCTTTGTTCAAGAAAAGTGACAGGAAGGATTGTGGAAATTACCGAGGTATATCACTGCTAGCCACTGTTGGTAAGATTCTCTCACGTGTACTACTTAACAGACTCAGTGAACACATCTCGCAGAATGTACTACCGGAAACCCAGTGCGGCTTTAGAAGTGGAAGAAGCACAATGGACATGATTTTCTGCTTGAAACAGGTTCAAGAAAAGTGTATCGAACAGAACATGCCGCTTTATGTAGTCTTCATAGACTTCAGTAAAGCCTTCAATACTGTTTCGCGACAAGGACTTTGGCAGGTACTCAAGAAATATGGTTGTACAGAGAAGTTTGTCAGCCTGATCGAGGCACTCCATACAGGTATGCAAGCAAACGTGGCAATGAGTGGTTCAGTAGCTAAAGACTTTTCAGTAAGCAACGGGGTGAAACAAGGGTGTGTGCTGGCACCTACACTCTTCTCGCTATATCTGGCAGCCATGCTTGAGGTGGCCTTCAAAGACACTTCAGAAGGAGTATACATTCAAACAAGGAAAGAAGCAGACTTGTTCAATGTGGCACAGTTTAAAGCCAAGAGTAAGACATCGATAAAGATAGTAAGAGAAATGCTCTTTGCCGACGACAGTGCTCTAGTTGCACACAGCGTGGAAGATATGCAATTTTTAGTGGAGAAATTTGCAAGAGCAACTAGCCAATTCAGCCTCCAAATCAACATCAAGAAGACAGAGTGCCTTTATCAACCATCAAAGTTCCAATTATCAACATCACTACCAGAAGAGATCAGCATTGGTACAGAGCCACTAGTCAAGTGCAAGACTTTCAAGTACCTAGGGAGTACTGTTTCAGAGAATGCTAGGCTGGAGGATGAACTGTCTCTCAGAATGGGAAGAGCAAGCGCTGTGTTTGGAAACTTGAGGGAGAGACTGTGGAACAATCGACATGTGTCTATCCGTGTGAAATGCAAAGTGTACAGAGCGACAGTACTGGCTACTCTATTGTACAGTGCTGAAACTTGGATTGTCTACAGAGTGCAGGTGAAGAAACTCCACGCGTACATGATGAGACACCTTCGAGCCATAATCAACATCTCATGGAAAGACAAGATAACCAACATAGAAGTGTTGAAACAAGCTGGTCTACCATCAATGGAGGACATGCTAATACAGATGAACCTGAGATGGCTCGGACATGTTGAGAGGGTGGACCACCAGCGTCTCCCTCGGCAGTTACTCTACTCACAATTATGTGAGGGCAAACGCAATCAGGGTAGACCAAGGCTCAGATTTAAAGACACTATAAAAAGAAACTTGGAGAAGTTGGACATAGACAGGAGTTCCTGGCAGCAGAAGGCTAAGGACAGAGCTGTGTGGAGGAATCTGATCAGACCTAAATGAAACAGTCATTGTCGCTCATGACAGACTGCTATGATGATGATGATGACTTTGATGTGTCTCCATATGTTCAATTACATCATTCTTGGTAGTACTTCACATCAAATTAAAACAGAATTTTAACATCAAATCCTCCTCCAGAGCAGGAGGCTGCTGCAAAACAGTGAAAAACTTTCTACCACATCTTAGATTTGGACACTCTACTCTTATTTAACATGTGCAAGGAAGTGGTGTGCAGCTCTTTTGCCCACTGACCTGCAATTTGCTTCCAGGTCAGTGCCTTCTGCAGTCCTCCACAAAGTATTCTTTACAGGCATGGGGGAAGAGCTGGCTCTGCAAATGATGCTGTTGGAGGCTCTTTAAAAGAGAGTTTCCATGGATACCAAAGGGGGCACAATCCTCATACTCACGTGTTCTACCTGTTTCCCTCCCTCAGGTTAGCCCCAAAATTTGCATGGAACCAAAAAATATGTCTGAGCCTTAAAATGGAGGTAAAACAACCATATGGCTGTTATGCATAAATGGGGCTGTCAGCATTTGTTATAAGTGAGGATTTTCCTTATGAAACTGCAGCTTTTTTATCTCAAATTTCCTTTTTTGTAAATGTGACCTTTCTCATGTAAATTTGCAACTTTTTAATATAAACTTGCAACTTTTTTCATTAATTTGCATTTTTTTCATGTGTTTGACATGTTTTTCTTCATAAATTTGCAACTTTTTCCCTAAATTTGAAAGTTTTCAGGTAAATGTGATCTTTCTCAGGTAAGTTTGCAACTTTTATGTCAGTTTGCATCCTTTATTGCAACCTTTACCAGAGCAGTGGCCTTGTTGATAGAGCATCCACCCCACATCTGGGAGGTTGGGGGTTCAAGTCTCTGCCGGGACATACCAAAGACCATATAAAAATAGTACTTCCCACCTTCTAGCTTGGTGCTCAGCATAATAGAATAGGGGAAGGAGACGTTGTTTCAGAGGAGTGAGGTTTCAGAGGAGTCTGGTCTGTTGCAGTTCGTTGTTGTTACAGACCAAACAATATGGTGCTCCAGATAACTTTTTATGGTCCAAAGCGTAGAGGTATTTCAAGTGTTACAGACTTAGTATAGACTTGTTGCCAGCAATAACACCCAATACCTTTTGCAGGACTGTAATGTCAGGGCTAAGGCATGAATACAGTTTTTTTTCTTCTTTTTACTGATATAATCACTGCAGGAGCTCATGCTTCCTCCACATTAAAGTTTGTGTTCAATCCCCTTCATACTCTGTCTACACAATTACTGTTTTACTTACGCTTTTCTTGCGAGGAAGTGTTTGTAACATGAGACATCACTATTCCTGGGAAAAACTGGGGCTGCTGAGGGAGAGCACATTTAATCTAAATACTGATTTTGCCATTATGTACAATTAAAACGGGATATTCCCTCTTTGCACAGGGGTGGAGATTGTTGAAAGATCATTGAGCAATGAAAAAATGGCGAACTCTCTCAACAAGCTTTCAAGGAGTGGCCAGCGATCGCCAAGATCTCTCAGTGGTCTTCCAGTGATCTCCATGGTCTCCTCGAAGTTTTGATTCAGTCCAAAGCACACAAGGATCTCCCAAACATTTACATGAAAACAGCATTTTCAAGGCTTTAGGAGATCATTGAGAGATTGGACAGAATTTTAATCTTCCAGTGGTCACCCAACAATCTCTTTACTGTGTACAGCGGCCCATAGTTTAAAATACTGTATTGCCATATGGCTTTATGAAATACGGCAAATCAGGAAAAGTTATCTGTGCTATATGTACACTTAGAGAAAGTTAGATATTCAGAGTTAATAAAAAAAGACTACTGCATAGTTTCCTATAGGCCCTTAGAATAGAGGGTTAGTACTAGTGAAAGCGCTTTGAGTGGTCTTTGTGACTAGAAAAGCGCTATATAAGTGCAGGTTAGTTAGTTAGTTAGTTAGTTGTTTATAGCGGTGCCTTGCATGGCAGCAACCCCTCCGATTCTACATGTGACTAACATTGTAGATAGATGAAATGTAATTTCGTTCTACTGTACATGATTGGCTGTATGGAGTGAATGACAATAGAGATGGCTTCTTCTCCTTTATTATAAATTTGCCATTTTTCATAAGGTTTACATGATTTTTCTTATAATTTTGAAACTTTTTTCTTAAATTTGCAACTTTTCTTGTAAATGTGACTTCCTCATGTAAATACTTATACTGTAGACGCGGGGTTAATCATCTCAGACTGGATGCAGCAGGAAGGAGAGCTGGGAGACAGTGGGGGGAGAAGGGTTGAATGTATTGTGATATGAGATGTCATGCAGATGTGAGATGGGTGGAGGATATAAAAGGAGAGACTCTGGTGTATTGTGAAAAATACTTTTTCTGTTATGACTGATGTGAGAGTGAATAAAGTAGTCTGCTGCAAGAGTCTGCCTCCGTTATTTGCACTCTCCTCACTGGTGACCCTTGACGAATTATGGAACACGAGGCAAGAACCCCAGAGTCGGCCCAGATGGGAAGCCCCAGCAACACAGCAAGCATCCCAGAGATGGCCCGGACGGGAAGCCCCAGCAACGCGTGCGCTGTTTCAGTCAAACTACCGGACTTTTGGCTGCACGACCCACGGTCTTGGTTCCACCACATCGAGGCTCAGTTTGCCCTCAGGGGAATAACGGCAGACGACACCAGATATTACTATGTGGTCGCAGCGCTGGACGCACGCATGTCTCAGCAAGTAGCGAGCCTGCTCCAACAGCCTCTAGCCCACGACAAATACGGGGCTCTCAAGGCCGCGTTGACCCAGCGCTACACGCTCTCGGACTGTGAGAGAGCAGAGAGGCTCCTGAGGCGCTCCGAGTTAGGAGATGGGTCAGCGGTCGAACTGATGGAGAAGATGTTGGCGTTGATGGGCACGGACGACGGGCATTTTCTGTTTGCCCACCTGTTCCTCCGGAACCTCCCGACAGAGGCAAGAGCGGTCCTTGCCAATTCGCCGTTGCTGGCCGCGCGTGACTACCGGGCGCTAGCCCAGGAGGCAGATCGGATCATCCTCACCACCAGAGCCCTCACAGTGAACGCGGCGGCGTCGGAACCCAGCGAGACGACTAGCGGAGGCGAGGAGCCGGCGACGGTAGTGGCAGCGGGGGCCAGGAAGCGCCAGAGAGACACGCTCTGCTTCTACCACCGCTGCTTTGGAGAGAACGCACACAGATGTGTGCCACCGTGCCAATTCAAGCGTTCGGGAAACGCCAAGGCCGGCTGTCAGTAGCAGCTACGACCGCCAGTGAAGAGGACAAGCTGCTCTACGTGATGGATTCGCACTCGGGGAGACGGTTCCCCATAGACACCGGCTCCCAAAAGAGCCTCATCCTGCCGTCCTACGCCGACCGGCTAGCAGGAGCTAGCGGCCCCCAGCTGGTAGCCGTAAACAGCTTGGACATTAAGACTTTTGGTGAGAGAAGACTGACTTTATCCCTACACGGCCGTATGTACGAATGGACTTTTGTCATAGTGGCATTGAGTTTCCCAATCCTGGGAGCTGATTTTCTGTGTGCACACGGGTTGCTAGTCGATGTTGCTAACATGCGCCTGGTTAATGCAATGTCTTTTGATTCTCTCCCCTGTACAGCTCGAGGGGCCGGGCCAATAACACAAGCCAATGTCACAGCTCCAGGCAGTAAGTTCCACACACTGCTCACTCAGTTCCCAGCACTCACGGTCCCAACGTTTTCGGTGGCCAGCACTAAACACGGGGTGGAACACTTTATCACCACCACTGGGCTGCCCGTTTTCGCACGAGCTCAGCGCCTGGACGCAGCTAAACTGGCCATAGCGCGCGAGGAGTTTGCAAACTTGGAAAGGTTGGGCATCATTAGGCACTCAAACAGCCCATGAGCATCCCCGCTACACATGGTCCCTAAGGCTGAGGGATTGTGGTGACCGTGCGGAGATTTCCGCAGGTTGAATAACGCCACAGCGCACAACCACTACCCGATTCACCATATTCAGAATTTTTCTGTTCACCTCGCCGGGGCACGCATTTTTTCTAAAATAGACCTGGTCCGTGGTTACTACCAGGTCCCAGTGCGCGTGGAGGACATACCCAAAACAGCGGTAATAACTCCGTTTGGCTTGTTTGAGTTTTTAACGCATGCCCTTTGGATTAAAAGGCGCGGCACAGACATTCCAACGCATGATGGATGCGGTGTTGCGCGATCTGCCGTTTGTGTTTGTCTACCTGGATGATATCCTGGTGGCCAGCGTGTCCGAGGACGAACACGTAACCCACCTCAGGACGGTTTTCCGGAGGTTGGAGGAGCACGGGTTAATAATCAGCCCGGCAAAATGCCAGTTCGGTGTGACGGGGATTGATTTTTTGGGGCACCGCGTCTCACCGGAGGGAGCGATACCCTTGCCCGACAAGGTGAGCGCCGTGGCGAATTTTCCCCGGCCTCAGACAGTCAGGGCGCTGCAAGAGTTTTTGGGGATGGTTAACTTTTATAACCGGTTCCTCCCCCGCGCAGCTCAGCTCATGCAGTCATTGTACGCCACGCTCAAGAAACGGAAACCGGCGGACAGAGTCGAATGGACTTCGGAGTGGGAGCAGGCATTCTCTGAGGTTAAAACAGCTCTGGCAAACGCCACACTGTTGGCGCACCCGGACCTGGCGGCCCGGATAGCGCTCACTACCGACGCCTCGGACGTGGCCATAGGGGCCATCGTGGAGCAACGCGTCGCCGGTTCTTGGCAGCCGCTCGCTTTTTTCAGCAGGGCTTTGCACGACAGTGAGCGTAAATACAGTGCGTTCGACAGAGAGTTGCTGGCTCTCCACCTGGCCATATGCCACTTCCAGTTCTGGTTGGAAGGGCGCAGCTTCACCGCGTTTGTGGACCACAAGCCGCTAACGTTCGCGATGGCCAAGGTTTTGGAACCATGGTCGGGCCAGCAGCAGAGACAGCTTGCCGCGATCTCGGAGTTTATGACCGATATTCAGCATGTGTCGGGTAAACTGTATGTGGTGGCAGACTGCCTCTCACATGCAGTAGTGGCCCCAGTCTGCGTCGGGATAGATTATACAGCCATGGCCGCAGAGCAGATTGGTGATGCGGACGTGCGCACGCTCCAGTCTGGACCAACAGGGTTAAGGCTGGAGAGCAGAGTACTACAAGACGGCAACCCCCCCAATCTGCGACGTCTCCACGGGACGCCTGCGCCCGGTGGTCCCAGTTGATTGGTGCCGCCAAGTGTTTGAGTCAGTTCACGCTCTGGCGCACTCAGGAGTGCGCGCGTCAGTCAAAATGGTGGGAGCAAAGTTCGTATGGCCAGGCCTGCGCAAACAAGTGAAAGAGTGGGCGGCAGCCTGCGTAGCGTGCCAACGAGCCAAAGTACACAGACACACAAAGGCTCCTTTGGAACTGTTTCGTATACCGGCTAAGAGGTTCGACCATGTTCACGTGGACCTCGTGGGCCCCCTCCTGCCATCGCAGGGGTGCATGCACCTTCTGACAGTGGTGGACCGCACCACACGCTGGCCAGAAGCAGTCCAGCTGGCGGCAACTGTGTCCGCGGACGTGGCGCACGCTTTTTTGACAACATGGGTGGCACATTTTGGCATCCCGTCGGACATCACATCTGATAGGGGCCCTCAGTTTGTTCCCGACCTCTGGTCCACGATGGCCCATAGCCTGGGTGTTGTAATTCATTGCACAACCGCGTACAATCCACAGGCCAATGGGTTATGCGAGCGTTTCCATAGGTCACTGAAAGCAGCGCTCAGGGCTTCGCTGACGGATGCAAATTGGGTAGACTGGTTGCTGTGGGTTTTGTTGGGGTTGTGTTCCGCACCAAAAGAGGATTTGGAGGCTTTCCCGGCAGAGCTTGTTTTTTCTCAGCCACTGCGGCTCCCCGGGGAATTTTTGCCAGATAATCCCGCGCCGGACAACTGTCCGTCTCACCGTTTGCAGCATAGCGCAGATGCAGGCACGCTGCAGGGCCCGGCCCACCACTGTTTTCCATGCGCTTTTGTGCCAAAAACTTTGAAGAACGCAGCGTTCGTGTTTGTCAGGCACGATGCCCACCGCCCCCCATTGCGCCCACCCTACGATGGCCCGTTCAGAGTGCTGGAACCAGGGGACAAACATTTTTTGTTAGACTTGGGGGGTCGTCGGGAGAAAATATCTATAGACAGACTTAAGCCCGCCTTTGTGGTGGCGGACGGGCAAGTGATGTTGGCTCGGGCCCCTCGGCATGGAAGACCTCCACGGAGAACTCCCCAGGTAAATGATTCATCAGAGCAGCCACACGGGCAAGTCGAAGGTCTCCCCCCCTCGCCATTGCCCACCCGCAGACAGACACCCCCCCAGGATCCCCCCACTGGCACAGCAGCGCCGCAGAGGCGGAGAATCCCTGTTACAGCAGATACAGGAGGAGACTGAAGCCAAAAGGATGTGAGGACTGAAACTCGGTCTGAGATTCTGGGGGGCGCAGTGTAGACGCGGGGTTAATCATCTCAGACTGGATGCAGAGGGTAAACAGATGAGGACAATAGTTATTGAGATGGGAGAGATTATGGTGATGTAGCAGGAAGGAGAGCTGGGAGACAGTGGGGGGAGAAGGGTTGAATGTATTGTGATGTGAGATGTCATGCAGACGTGAGATGGGTGGAGGATATAAAAGGAGAGACTCTGGTGTATTGTGAAAAATGCTTTTTCTGTTATGACTGATGTGAGAGTGAATAAAGTAGTCTGCTGCAAGAGTCTGCCTCCGTTATTTGCACTCTCCACAGTACATACTTATCCACCTTATTCCTAGGCCCCATGATGCCTTGCGTGAATTATGGTAGCAACTTCCGGTACTAGTTTAGAACATATGGTCATCACTGAAACGGGACACTTTTCCTTGTTAAAAAACAATTCGGCATCAGAAATGCGGGAACATGGCCTTTTGCACCTCAAAAACAATAATATAATCATACCACTTCCCACAACTATTGAGAGCTGAGAAGATGACCTTGAAAGTGGCCTAGCAGACAGCAGCTCCGTTTGTTAGTGCTGCTGCTAAGATGCTAATGCTGTAAACAAATAAAAGCTCTGAGATATATCAATGTCTCCACCGTAATAAAGTTGGTTGCATTTTGTTAAAATATGTTGGACATAATCAAATTTAGCTCAGAGCAGACGTAGAGTATAGTCAGATCCACAAAGAACCACAACACCGTGCTTGGGCGTTTTAAATTTGGGGTAAAACATCAGATCTGTGACATTCATACAAGTGAAAACATACCTGGTGCTGCTGTGTCTGTACCACCGATCACACGAACAATCCTTCAGTTTTCAGTGCATGAGCTACTCATTGCTGTTGAAACCACAGATGTAGCTGTGCTCATCTATAAGGAGCCTCACACCACGAACAGCAGCAAGTACCAGAACTATGCATAAACATTCAAAAATACAAAAACTTCAAGTATTGAAATTAGCTGCCACTTGAGTGCAAAACACGTATGTGGAATATACATTAAAATGAATTTGAAAAACTTTTAAAAACGTTATTTTAAATGCCCCTGCTACTCCACTCTTACTGACTGATTTAACACCACGTCAGCTGAAACCGGAAGCTCTGCCCATAATCGTTCCTACAGCAGCACCCCCAGGAATAAGGTGGATAGGCTAAAAGCCTGTTAACAGATTGGGTCTTTCATCATATGACCTGTTATAACCAGGTCATATGTGTTGTGTCCATAATCCTTCTATCAACGACCAGGCTGGAGGATGTAGTGAAGGTAGCTTTATTACAACCACAACTATATACAACGCAGCTACGGCACTCCTGCTTGCCAGGGGTCAACAGCGAAAGAGACATGGCTGCTTCCCACCATGCCCTTTATACCCCGGGTGACGCCACCACCAGAAAGGCGGCCTCACCATTCCCCGGGAGCCGCACCTGCCATCTTACTAATACTATTTCCATACATAACATTTTGCCCCCTGCAGAAAAATGGCAAACACACCGATTAGGCCCTCCCAAAATTTACAACACGACTCACACACTAAACAACAAAACCAAATGTACAGAAATAAACAAACAAACCTATCCACGCACACAACATAAGCTAGAGGGGCCAGGTAGACTGCTGGAGCCCCCTCCACAGCCAGGCGGGTTATTCTGCCGCCTAATCTAAAACAGTTTACAAATTTAGACACTCTCACCCAGGGCACAAACCAATAGGACCAGGTAAACCATATCCACTAAGACACAGGGAACATAACATCAGAACACTCTAAACATACCCCAGTCACTTCATAAACCCCGTGGAGGCCCCCCCTTCCCCTTGGATTGCCATCTGGTGGTTCCCACCCAGAGCGCCTCCATCTTTTGGCCTCTGGAGATGGACTGCGCCGCCTCCTCTTCTCCACTACACGGCGCAGTTCATTAGGGTGCCTCCACGATTCATCAGACAAGCCCAAATAGCCGTCATTTCGGGCCGCTGTCACCTGTAGCCGCCCCTTTTCATCACTCTGCTCACGACGTTTATGGGTCCCTCTCAGACGAGCTTCAACCCTTGGGCGAACCTCGTCACCGACACGCAGGGGAACTCTGACATTCTTCCTAGGACCACCGTGCTGTGAGCGGGCCTCCCATTTTGGGCTGGTCGTCTTATCAGCCTGGAGTGAGGCCCTCTTCGAAGGCTGTTGTTTGGCGCACTTTAAAACTGCACCGGTTGGTCTCACCCTGGGTTCTTTCGGTGCTTGCACCTCGGTCCTACCTGCCACCCCGGGGATCCCGTCGAGCCATCCAGTTCCCACACCAAGGGCAACTTGGACACTGGCATCGGGTCCGTCCCGGGATGGCCCACCGTGGTGTTTTGTATGGACTCCTTCTGTAATAACAGACCAGTCAGTCATTATCCCACACTTCACCATTATCCACATACGGTGCAGGTTGGTCCCACAATCTGCAGCCCGACCACTCCTCTCCAGTGTCGCTGGCGATCGAGAAGCCCAAGCCATAAAACATGTCACACCGCATAATGTTGGATCCCGCTGTGGTCACCACCACCTGGGCGTCTGCCATTATTCTTGACTTGTACACCGCCAACAGCTCCACAACAGCCAGCTTATTCCTCCCATAGCTGTAGTAGGGCGTGGACACTCTGCTT
Organism: Pholidichthys leucotaenia; assembly: GCA_020510985.1. Taxonomy (NCBI): domain Eukaryota; kingdom Metazoa; phylum Chordata; class Actinopteri; order Cichliformes; family Pholidichthyidae; genus Pholidichthys; species Pholidichthys leucotaenia. Next base: position 66,468,889 of record CM035849.1, on the reverse strand, counting down.
ATGTGATAGTGGGGAAAGAGACTCTTCACCGTTGCCAAATTCAACACCGAGGCCACCGATCCTGTGTCAACCAATAATGACACCTCAGCGCCATCCAGCAAAACAGTACAATAAATACGTCCATCTGTCTCCGGGGAAACTGTGTGGATGACCGTCAGAGTCTTCGCAGGGGAGCCTGTTTCTTGTCCTTGGTCCCTGTGCTCAAAATTCTTACAGGTACTGGCAAAGTACTGGCCACATCTACCACAGCGCCTGCCTTTCGCCAGACACTCTCTGGACTTGCAGCGATGCCTGACGGACCCACAGCCGTAACATTTTTGCGTCCCAGGAGCAGACCTAATCCTGACAACAGAGGTGTATTCCTCTTCCTCTACGTCATCATCATTATCAGGGTCTAATGTCAGCGCCTTAACACGAGGCTCGTCTAGGGTAGGAGTGGACCTCCTGCTGACGTCCCTCGCTATGACTTCCGCAGCCTCAAACTGCTGTGCTACCTCGATAGCCTTGGCTAGCGTCAGTTCACCCGAATGAGTCAGGAGACTTGACCAAACCGCAGTACAGTGCACATGCTCCACCAGCTGGTCCCGGATCATTTCATCCTCCAGTGCTCCAAATTGGCACTCACCAGCCAGCTGACACAGGTCTGCAACGTACTGCTTAACAGACTCATCCGTCCGCTGGTGGTGCTGCCGAAACTGGATGCGTTGGACCACGATGTTCTCTGGGGCGCGAAAATAGCACGCCATTAGCTCCACCACCTCGTCAAAGCTATCCACTCCTCCCAATGTCTCGAGGATTTGTTGGCCTTCCATGCCTAAATTATGTACCAAAATTGCCCTTGCACACAACTGCTCGAGCTCGCCGAGGTTAAGGGCCACCATGTAGTTGTTAAAAGCAGCAAACCACCTCGGCCAAGTCATGGGTGGCTCACCCGGGGCCTCCAAAAACTGTTGGAAACTGGTGGCAGCTCGCTCCATTACCATGTTCTCCTCGTCGCCAAATGTTGTGTTCATAATCCTATCAATGACCAGGCCGGAGGATGTAGTGAAGGTAGCTTTATTACAACCACAACAGTGAAAAAGATATGGCTGCCTCCCACTGTGCCCTTTAAACCCCGGGTGACGCCACCACCGGAAAGGCGGGCTGCCACCCCTCACCATTCCCCGGGAGCCCCGGCTGCCATCTTACTCATGCTATTGCCATACATAACAATATGATGTTTTTTTTTAAACTTTGTTAATGTAAATGTTAACCTTTATGATTTTGTCAATTTTTTCATAATTGTGACATTTTTCCTAATAATTTTGCATTTTTTTTTTTGCTTTTTCATGCGCTCTTTTTCTGGTAAATATGACCTTTCTAGTGTAAATTTGCAACTTTTCTAATAAATTTAAAACTAGAAAAGCACTCGGAGAGCGCAGACCTCTGCCAAGCGCCACAGTTCCCCCCCATACAGTGTTTGTGTGTACGTTTTCAGATTCCTTGACCATGAAAACATATGACTAGCAATTGGATTCACAATGATAGAATTAGTGGTTCAGTAGTGAACGCATTACCTCCTTGGCGGAGGTAATAAACTGAAGTGTTGGTGTTGTGTCCATCTCCTTCATGTGCAAAGTCCCAGGCTGCGAGCGTTTTCATAGATCACTGAAAGTAGCACTCAGGGCTTCAGTGACGGATGCAAATTGCGTAGACAGGTTGCCGTGGGTTTTATTGGGTTTGCGCTCCGCGGAAAAAAAGAGGATTTTGAATCTTCCCCGGCAGAGAGCTGGTTTTTGCGCAGCCCCTATGGCTGGCTGGGGAATTTGTGCCAAATAATCCGGCGGCGGACAGCTGCCCGTGTCAGCTTTTGCAGCGTGGCGCAAACACAGGCACGCTGGCGGGCCCTGCACACCACAGTTTTCCGCGTGCTTTTGTGCGTAAAACTTTGAAGAAGGCGGAGTTTGTGTTCGTCAGGCACGACGACCAGCGCCCTCTATTGCCCCTGCACACATGTTGAAAATGGCCGTACCTCACAATGTTAAAGAATCCTTTTAAAAATTCCTGTATCAAGACGGTGATCTGTATCATCCCCAAAATTTAATCAGTTCTTCCTTGTACCATTTCCAACAACGCCTGAAAGTTTCATTGAAATCCGTCCAAAACTTTTTGAGTTATCTTGCTAACCAACAGACAGACAAACAAACAGACAGACAGACAAACAGACAGACAAACCCCGGCAAAAACATAACCTCCTCCTGGCCTTCGGCCTGGCGGAGGTAAAAAAAACATTCATGTTTGAAATGTTTTTCTTCCACCCCAACCCCCCAGTCCACAGGGGGCCACTAAAGAGCTTCCTGTGGCTCTGGACCCGCAGGTTGCAGACCCATGGGTTGGCAATTAAGACTTGTGCACGTATATTAAAAAATAAAATTTTGCGTTGACGTTAAAACTTGCTTTTACATTGAGAAAATGGATGGCCAGGACTGATCACCCAAACTGGGTTCCCATATCCATAAGCGCGCGTGACAGTGCTGCCATTGACTTCGCTCGCGCACGCTCGCCTGCAGCCGCGCGTGATTGAGTCGCCGACAATCTGGTCCAAGTGGAAAAAGCCAACTGACAACCGGTGGCGAAGCGGAGCACGGTTCGTTTCCATGGGAGGCCCCCCGGGAGGGAGGCGACGCAAAGCCGCTAGAAAGCGACACACCGAGCGGGGAGAGGCGCGAGCAGCAGCCGGCGAGCACCGTGGACGTCCGTGGGCAAAAGAAGAAAAAACTGTAGGTGAGTGCCTGTGCTCCCACATACACCTCCTCACCTTTACAACTTTATATATAATTAAAAAAAAAGAAGAGCGAGAGATGGAAGGAGAAACGGATTTTGGTGTCTGCGCGCTCCGCTTTTACGCACCGAACTTTTCAGGGTGAAAACATCGACGAGGGGCTCGCGAGTTGCTCTCGGCGCGTAGGGAACACACGTTTCAAACGGCCATGCGTGTCTCTGCTGTGATTCTTCACTCTTCTGAAGGGCTGCAGGACCGGTGAGCGCCGGAGACTCCGGACCGCTGGCGACCGAGAGCCGGCAGCGGCGCGGATAATGGATGGATTGAGCGACCAGCGAGTGCCTCACTGTAGCTGCAGAGTGAGTGACGCCTCACGACACAAGTCAGAGCTCCACGCAGGCCTCTGCAACCATATCATGCCTCTGATTTCTGACTATTTTTAAAAAAAATAAATAAATCTGATCCCTCCTCTGTCTGTCTGCTGCCGCCAACACTCATTTCTCCCTCTCTGGGGACCATTTAGGTTTCATCTAATCCTCAGAGATAAGCAGCCAAACAGGGAGCCCACAAAGTGTTACTGGTTATGCACAATGTTAACACACAACCAGTTAATAATGTTTGATATGTGAAGCACAGCCCCCCCCCCCTCCTTCTTTTTTTTTTTTTTTTTTTGCATGGGTCAGGCATTAATCAGAGGCTCATTGAGGCTCTTTCATTTGCTGTTTCACTGAATCACTGCACCAGAGAAGTGAAGTTACAAAAAAAAATTGATCTCTGTGCACGTGTGTGTGTGTGTGTGTGTGTGTGTGCCCCCCACAGAAGCTGCAAGAAAAGACAACGAGCACCCAGAGGCCAGCGGATGACAGAAAGAGAAAATTCATTAAGCCCGACCTGGCTCTGGACACTGAAGGTAAGGCGCAGGACAGAGGGAGAAAGTTAATTTCACGGCTCCTAAACATTTAGCAAAATTCAATTGGTTTGTGGCCACCTGCGCTACTAACTAGAGAATCTCAATTACAGCACAGCGGCGTGCGATGACTCCTCACACGCACGCTCCTGTCAGTGGTCAGAGACACAAATTGACTCGTTGTTCGCGGCGCACTCATGCCCACGGAGCTTCGGCGGGCAGCTGATCAACTCTTTCTTTAAACCGCCTCCAAACACTGTTCTCCGCCTCTGTTTCCCCCGTTTCAGAACTCTTCCAGGACCTCAGTCAGCTGCAGGAGACTTGGCTTGCAGAAGGTGAGTTTTTTTTTTTTTTTTTAAATCTTGAGGAGGAGATGAGTAAAAAATGGATAGACTGTGAGGAGGAGGAGTGGGGTGTGTGTGGGGGGGGGGGGGGCAGGTTGGAGTTACATGCCTAGCGTTGCAGTCCAATTAAAAGCCTGTGTGGAAGAGGCACCTTGTGTGTCATGCATACATTAGAGACTGTGAGCGAGGGGTCTTGAGGGAGACCGAGGAGGCTCTACCCAGAGAGTGTCATCACAAATTACCAGGAGAAGGCTCTCCGACGCTCACTGTCTCTTCTGCTTTTGGCAGGAGCGAGCGCGCTGCACGCCAGCCTCCGCCACTACCTCCACCTCCACCAGAGCTCTGCTGGAGCAGCTCTCTCTCTCTCTCCCTCACTCACTCTGTCATCTGCTCTCTCACCCTCCCTCCCTCCCTCTCTCTCTCTCTCTCTCTGTTTCCTCTCAGCACACCTCTCTATCTTCTCCAGCTGTACCACCACCTTCCTTGTCTTCTTTAATTTCATTTCTTGGCGGCAAAAGGCAAAAAAAAAAAAATTATGGATCTATGATTTTTTTTTTCTCGCCAACTTTTAAAACAGCAGATCATCCCAGCTGATTTTTTTTTTGTTTGTTTTGAATCCATCCATCCATTTCTTTGCCATTTCATATATTTTTTTTCTCTAATGGCAAGACTTGCTGATTGTGGTCTAACTGAGACGTGATGCTTCAGGATTTAAGTGCGAGCGTCCTCTTTCCACCGTGTCTGCAGCACCGAAGTTTTGGTCAGTGGTGACCGTTGGTCTTTTCTCTGTTTTGATGTGCATGTGGGACTCAGTTTTGTGTTGGCAACTTCAAGGCTCAACAACGCATGTGATGTTAAAGTTTTTACTGCAGTGGGAAAAGAGTTAAAAAAAAAAATTGTAGAATTTGCTTTTAGAAGTGCAAAATTTGGTGGTGCTGAAAGCAGTTTTTGATTAGCCTTGTTTTGAGTGTAAAGTTGCACAGCAGGAGAGTGCAAGGTTGCTGGGAAACAGCGATTTGATGGAGTTCAAAAGTGGGAAAAAATGAGACAAAATGTCAGCAGTTTGTCTAAAAAGAAGGGCCACAGTGGTGGTGTGAAAATGAAATTTTGATTTTCTTCAGAGTCGGACCTGTTCACTGATGTTGGGTAAAATCCACATTTATGCTCAAGCAAAAAAGGAAAATGTATAAAATTGTAGTTTGGCTGAGGTTTAAAAGTGTTCTGAAATTTAAACTAAAATGAAACTCTTGCTAGGAGAAGTGTTAAGTGATCAAATTTAGTTTTTGAGTCAGTTTTAATGAGAGCTTTTTCTTTATTTCGTTTGGTTTTTAACAATAATAAAATACGCCTTTTTAACAGTGCACTTCCTACTATCGTCCTCTGCTTATGCTAGTATAAAGTGTTCAATGTACTTCAATCGACTTTAATCCCTTTTTCTTTTTTTTATTAAACAAAAGATCGAGTTGTAATACATTTATTTTAAAATTCTCAGCAGTGGCAAAACGACTCAGTCACCCTTACGCTCCATCTATCCTTTAACATGTTCGAAAACACTCGCAAAAAAAAATGAGAAATATTCTCTAAAAAGTGATATTGGAGGAGTTGAACGGGGGCGACAAGACGAGGCGCACACCCCGGGGTGTGTGAACGTGCGTATGTGTGCGTGTGTGTGTGTGTGTGTGCACGCGCGCGGGTGAAAAAGAATAAGAGGGGATTTTAATATTTCAGCACTCAAAGTGGGAAAAGAGGTATTACTGTTAAAGATTACAGTTCTGCCTGTCCTGGATCAATGTGATGATGTACGCCGTCCACACTGTGGATTTAATGAATGACTTCCTGTCCATTTAGATGAAAAGGAGTACCTTCGCCCCATTTCTGAGATTTATTAGTTCAGGTAATTGGAACAAGAGGAGGAATTATGAGGCTGAATTTCCGACTTCGGGGAGGTTGAAGGTTTGTCTGATGACGGGAGAATATCTGACCCTCACCAACAAAAAAAACCACATCTGCCCTCCTCCCACGCTCCAGTTTTGGACTTTTGGACTTATTTTGCCAACAAACAAATCATCATCTTAGCTTTAAGTACTTTTTTAAAAATGACTTTGTTATTTAATTCATGCTCTGATTCCTCTGTGAAAATCGGCATCATTTGTCTTGGAAATCAGCGCAGGCAAAACGACGCGTTTGTTTAAAACTCATCCCGGTTTTTCTTATCACTGGCAGGTTTATAAAACTGCTCCGATTCGCTCAGGCCTTACGTTTCCATCTTTTTTTCCCCCCCTTTTAATCCACAGTCCCTTCTGTCCTTCTCCCTCCCTCCTCTGGCTTTTTTGGGGTGTTTTTTTTGTGAATGGCGGCAGTTTTCCAGCTCCGCCGTTCTCCCCAGGAGTTTGTAGCAGAGATCAGCTGGCTCATTCACAGGCTGAGGCCGGTGACTCATCCATCCTCCACTTCCTTTTGGACTCAGCACCTTCATTTTATGTGTGTGTGTGTGTGTGTGTGTGTGTGTGTGTTTGGCCCCATGCGTCCCCTTCCAAGTCATATTCTGTGAACTTTCTGGAGAGAGCTGTTGTTCTTCTGTTGAATTTTCCTTTTTTTTTTTTTCATTGCGGCGTTGCTTTGCTGGATCCAGAGGTTGTGCTTCTTTTTTAAGAGAGCAGTCAGTAATTTATCTATTGCATTTTATTCACGTCTTCATGTCATAGCCCCTTTAAAAAAAAAAAAAAAACATTAAAAAAACACAAAAAAAGTTGAAAATTTTCTTCACATTTGCACTGTAACCTCAGTTGTTTGCTGGTCTCTTCTCCTGAAAATTTGGAGCAATTTCTCCTCCTCGTCTGCTAATTGTTTGCTCTCCGAATTCCCACCTCTGCTGAGGAAAAAGACTAGCAGAAATAGAAGACTCTGTATTTTTTTGAAATGAAGCTCTCTCGACATGCTGGGTCTTGCTGCTGCTCCTGTGATAATGAGGATCCACCTCATTGTGCGTATAAATAGACGTGCTAATGACACATTTAAACACGCTTTCGCCGCAGAGAGTCAAACTTGAGGGGATGTGGCGGGTGCTGTCGGCGAGAGTAAATATGTGTGATTTTAAATACGCACACGTGCACTTCATTATTTTAGCATTAGCCCGGGTTTGCAGGGGCGTCTGAGGCTCAGGTGAAGCACATGGACGGCCTGGAACAGACCCGACTCGGCGGGTACAGGTGGATTCAGCGGTAGGGAAGAAGCCAATTAGATACAGCTAACAATGGGTGTTTGGCTGCTGGCGAAGGAGCGAGAGCCGAGGCTGCCGAGGAGTCGGTGGATGACCTCGGCACAAGAGGAGAGAGACGGTCACACGAAAGGAAATTTTTGACGCTCTTTCACGTAGGCGTATGGTGGGAAAAAATAAGGGACACCATCTCTTTAAAAAATATCAGAGGAAAAATGTTTGCGATAATTGTTTTGGTTGTAAGTTTGTATCATTATCATTGTTATATGTCTTTAAAGTCGACGTGGATCATGATCAAACAAGAAAAATCAAATTCAGCAAATTGATGTAGAGTGTTTCTTTTTGATGATTTAGGTTTTTTCAACTTAAGCAAAAGCTTAAATCAACGTGAATGAGAAGTCCTGAAAGACTCACTATATAGTTCCAGAGCACTCACTGATGGAAATCATTTTTAAGTGTTTTTTGCAGATAAAATTACTGCCATTATGATAGAAAGGCTTATATATTTAGTCATTTTTTCCACACATAATCTTGTACACAGTAGGTGATTTGGTTTTTTAACAGGAGGGATGGTGGTGAGGCAGTATTCACAGGTTTGGTATCAGGTACAGATGAATAAATGGAAATTAAGTTTAAATTTGCGAGAATATGCATGCAAAAAATATAATAAAAGATGCTAATTTACAACTTAAAAAGTAACAAATTAACCATAAAGCAAGGTCCAAATTTATGAGGAAAAAAACGTACTAATTAGTAATGAAAAATCTCACGAATGAGTGAGCAAATAAATTTCCAAGGAAAAAAATAATACATTCACAAGAATGAAGTCACAAATTTACAAGAACAAAAGTTGCACGTTTATATACAAGTTCAAGAGTAGGTCTGTGAAATGTGGACATGCCATTTTCTTGCCAATTTCTAATAAATGTAGCTTTTTTAGGGCTACTTTTGACATAAATTTGCAACCTTTTTACTGCACAAACTTACACCTGACACACAAATTTGCAACTTTTTCTCATAGCGGTTTTATGTTGCCATCAGGAATGCACCTTAGAGGTCGTGTGCACATTGACAAACCACCGCTGTAAATCTGGCCACACGAATGGCAAAGCTACTTGTGTAAATGTAGTAAATGTAACTGTTACTATGCTGTTCTTGCACTCTCTCTGGGGATGGGGGGGGGGGGGGTGAGTTAACAGGGGGGCTAGCATCCCCCCCCTCCTGCACATCATTGCCAGTAAAGTAACAGGCAGTGCTGTTGCAGATTTTGTTCAAGTTTTCTTTATTTTCTCACAGCTGTGTCCGTAACAACGCTTGGCTAGGCTAAACTAACAACCCAGAGGTCCGTGTTGAAGCTCCTCCGTTGTCCATCAGCATCACAGTCATTCCCTTTCTTCTTCTTCTTTTCTTCTTCGTGTCTGTAGCCCAAGTTCCCGACAACGATGAGCAGTTCGTCCCGGACTTCCAGACTGAAAACTGTGAGTAAGAGTCTCTTTTTTTTCGTATCTTTGGTGTTAATGCAAACATCTGTGGTGATTGTTTTTATATTTTCACTCATCTCACCTGGTGTGTTTGCACTGGGAAAAAGTGCGAGTGTCGGTGTGTGTGTGTGTGTGTGTGTGTGTTTTTTCCCCAAGTCTCTCGGCTCCGTCACCTTTGCTTGCTCAAGTGCTCTCCGGAGAGCCGCAGCAGTCTTGCGAGTCAGTAGACAGGTGGACGGTTATCTCTCTCTCTCTCTCTCTCTCTGTCTTTGTTTGTCTGTTTCTATCTCATTCTCTTTATCTGGCTTCCTCTTGTCGCCCTGCTACTGGGATGTGATTATTATTGCACTGTGACTTATTTGCATACGAAAACAACAAAATATTGTGGTTGAAGTGATATTTTTAACTCCAGCTTGCCCAGATTGCTGTCAGTCGATGGCTGTTTTGAATTTTTTTTTTTTTTTTAAATAAAATCGTTTCTAAAATGTGCTCCTCCTTGACCTTTCCCCAAAGTGTTTCTTTCCCTTTTTTTTCCTACAAACCACCAGTGTGGTTGTATTTTCTAAATCAGGCGGTGTAATATTAGTTCCTGCTAGATTTATCCCTTTTTCATTTGGTTGACCTTCTTGTACACTCCCCAAATAATTTTGTTTTTATATTCACATTTTATCCCCCAAAAGGAGAAATTCGCCTTTCAAGAATACCTCCTAGACGTTAAAAGACGTCCTCCAATGTCTAAAATGGTCCGTTTTGGGTTGTTTTATTTGCCAGTACAGTGAAGCGGGTGAGGTAGCTGGTTTGTGCTTCACCTGGCTGTGCACGGTGGCTGCACACGATGACTGGTAACTTGGCACGGTCCGTTTCTGGAGGAAGTAGTGCCAAGGTGGGGACAGAAATTGAGTGAGTGGAGCTCAGTGGGACCCGAAGCAAGCACATGTCTTTCCTATGAGCCAAAATGCTCATGAAACTGAAAAAAAAAAAAAAGAACACAAAACCGAGTGTCCTCATCACACTTGAACCTGCAAAGGAGAAGTTGAGCGCAAGGTAGAAGTTAGGATTCAGAATGAGAGCAAAAAGAGGAGGGAGGAGGGGTGATTTTTATCTGAAATCTTAATCTTTATGCTGTGCTGAATCGTGTATTGCTGTGGGGTTGAACTGAAGTGGCTCTGGCACCCAACAGGATCACAGACCTTTTAAACCCAGAGGACCCGGATCACAGCTTCAGATCATGAGGCAGGTTGTCTGGATTAGAAACCACGGAGGGATTTATGTCTTCTCCTGGTTTGTCTTGGCTACCTGCAAATATAATTATTTGGATGGAATTTTTTTCCTTTTTGAATGATCTCAGCCACTCCACATCTGCTGATGAATTTGAGTTGTCATAAAAAAAAACAAAATCACCAGCTGAGACTTTATTAAAGTGCTTTTAAAATCGCAGGCATAAGCTCTTTTTATCCACCTGAATTGAATAGGAAAGAAAGTTCAGCTGCTGCATAAGTGTCCCCTCTGAAAACACAAATCTTGGGTGTGAATCAGCCTGAAACCCAACATAGCGGAGTGCTGTGGTGTACAGTAGAGAACCAGAGGTCACCCAAGTCTGTCCCGTTGTCCTTCAGAGGTAAACCGGGGTGGGTGGCCATGGTGGCAGGAGACTGCTGACCATCTGAATTGTCCTGTTGGCAAACCTGCGGCAGGCTGGAGAGGCACTAACAGATGGCGGGAGGGTGAGGGCACCGTGGTTGGGCGCATGAGCAGGCATCCCAGCCGGCAGCTCTCCCATATGGGTTTTCACCGAGCTGAGGGATGGGGTGGGGGGGGGGACGCGGGGAGAGAAAGAGGTGAAAAGATGTATGGCTGGAAGTTTGGAGCTAAAAGATGCAAGTGAGGCGGCAGAGTGGCATCACCGAGGAGTTTAAAAGACTAGTACGAATGAAAATCCCCCATCCCGCGGTGAGACCAAACCAACAATTAACAAATCCTTCAACAGAAGCGCCGGCTTTTATCGCTCTGCCAGCGCCACAGTTGTCCAACAACAGTGACGTGAATCACACTGGGAAGACGAATTCCTTTGTTAACCGGGAACATGGGTGCTGTTTGTTTTACAGCCCCACATACTGCATTCTGGGGCGATAAAAGCCCATACAGTGCATAGTGCACGTGCTTGTCAATCCACGGCAGACTTATCTGGTGTTTGAGCAGCAGACTGGAAACTGCACACCGCCCAGCGTTCAGTACGTTTCGTTAATAAGTGTGGTTAGTCCCTGGAAGGACACGTGCCACTCGCTGTTTGAGGGCTGTTTCCTTCTAGCTACACTGCAGAACACACTGCTTTTTTTAGAGAAAAAAAAATATAATCCATCTTTTTTCTTAAATTCTTTAGTGGTCTTGTTTTTCACTTTCAGGCAAGGTAACTAAATCCTTTTGAATTAATGAAGTGGCACCGACTCTCAACACTGAGCTATCGTCTTGGCTTTAGCGCATAGCTTAACCAAAAAGTAACCTAGACATCTGAGTTACTGTATTGGTGCATTTATTGGCTAGCCACTAAATAAATGATTTTATTATTTACTATACTAATTGTAGCAGTTTTAACGAGATTGTGGCACATTAAAGGTTTATTTTAGCACATTAAAAAGAAATGTAAATGTCAACTTTATCATGACTGAATTTTATATTTGTAATCTTGTAGCTTCTAGCATTAACAAAATCCATGTTTGACATTTGCTTTACCAAAGCATTTCCAATTAGGAAGCTATTTTATTTATTTAGAATGTTGATTTAAAATAGAATAAGAACAAAATTGTTATATGTTTTTATCAGTAGTTTTTGGGGAAAAATTACAGCTATTGCTAGCTAGCGGCTAGCACTAGCACAAGTCTACTCGACGCTAGCATTTTTGAGAAAAAAATACTGTTTGTTAACTATTCATAGAAAAAAAATATATATTGTGTTTTTGCAGCTTGACAGCCTTATAACAGTATTTTTAATTTGCTGTTCTTGCTAGCCAGAGCTACTAAATGCTGCTGCAACAGGCTAATGCGGAGGTGTCCAACTCATTTCATTTTGTGGGCCACGCACAGCCCAGTTCAGTGTCAGTAAAATAACAACATAATAACCCAGATAACGAGAACTCCAAATTTGTTTCTTTGTTTTAGTGCAAAGAAGTACAAGCACATTATGAAATTATTGCATTCAGTAAACCATTCTTTTACAAAACAGTATGAACAAGCTGAATTTTAAAAAGAAGAACAAGTGCAGTTTCTACAACATTGTGTCTCAGTTAATCATTTGCATGTGTGCATTACAACTTATACATCACCGTGGGTCTGTAATTCCTCCATTGTGGGACTAATAAAGGTTTATCTTACCTACAAAGGCACAAAACCTTAAGTCACAAGTGTCTGGAAACTCAAAAATATAGTATTTCACTTTAGGATAAAAACAACTTGGCAAGATCTAGAAATGTTATTAAATTTACATATATTTCCACATTTGTCATCAGTCCTAATCAGTTCTAACCACCAGAACTGACTCACCACACCATACAAACTAAAGTGGGAGCTATTAAGGAAGAACATGAAGTTATCCCCTGACTTGTAAATGTATAACATTTATACATAAAAATCCGTAAAAGCTGCGTGCGTTAGAGCACGTTGCTGCCTTCTGCTGATTAACTCTGAGTCTCAGTGTTGGCTGCTACTCTCAATAAAACAGTTTTTTTTACCCCCAGTGAACAAATTGGGAATAGCGGTTACTTTATTCAAAAATGGCAGCCTATCTTTTCACATTTTGCAACTTCATCCCACGGGCCGGCTTTGGCCCTCGGGCCATATGTATGACACCCCTGGGCGAACGCTGTGTTTTACATGAAATTTACGTTTTCTCACTGCTAGCATTGCCAAAGGAAACAGTTTTGTAAAATATTCAGAGGAACTTCATATTCTGAAATGTGTATATTGTTAGAAAAGTAAAACTGAAAAAGTCCGCTTTACTACTTTAAAGTAGTGTTTTTATTACTAGCTAGCTTCTAGCATTAATCAATCAATCAAACTTTATTTGTACAGCACCTTTTAAACATTAGATGCTGCGCAAAGTGCTTTACATAGATAAAAACAGTAGACGCATTTAGCTACATATTGTACACGATACATCCCCACCCCTTCCAACACACACACACACACACACCACCCCCCTACCTCTCTTACACACATAAAATAAAAGAGACATTGCTCGGCACATTAGCATAATTTCTATTTGCCATTTTTTTAATAATTACAAAAAGAAATATTTTCAGTGACCCTGCTTACATGGTCACTAATAAACCAGTTGTGATCAGTTTTCTGGAGCTACCTGATTATTCAAACTGTCGTGTAAACAGTGAAATCGACAATCTTTATTGGCTAAAGGCCATTATTGGTTTATTAGAAGTTTATTGCTTAATCAGCCGTTTATTCAGTGCATGTATACCTTAAACATTTTCTTTCATTCTCTTACATCAGGGCGTGCACAAAGTTGTACAGTAAAAGCGGAAGACAGAGCAGCGTTTGCCCCACCCTCATTAACCTCACTGCGGTGCCCTTGAGCAAGACCCTTTACCCCAGCTGCCCCAGTGGAGCTGCTCAGTGGCCACAGGCCAGTCTGGGGATGGACTGGGCTGCCTCCTGGTGTGAACGTGAGCAAGGCGTCCTTGAAGAAGCGAGGTTGCCTGTTAGTAGACCTCCCTTGTGTAAATAAAAAGGTTAAAAGCGGAAGTCGGTAAAACAGAAGCGGATATAGGCAAGAAGAAAGCCGACAGATATTTTTGGAACGAGGAGGAAGCTAACTATATGCTTAACAAAAGGAAGAAGATAAACATTCTTCACCTTCTGGAGGAAGGAAACATAGAAATGCCAATGTTTTCAAAAGAGTATCTACGGAAATGACGGAGGTGGGGTTTAAGAGAGCTGTGGAGCAAATGTGTTGAAGATAATGGAGCTTATGTTTCACGTGTGTGGAAAAAAATCCGATTATTGACTAAGTCATACAGGTTTTTTCAGTTGAAAGATTAGTGAAGTGCACGTAAATGCGTAAAATTCATTTATTACTATTATCTGATTATTCTTAGATATTGGTTTATTAGTGGCCATGTCAGCAGGGTCATTGCTGTCAAATATTCAGAGAAGGTTCAGGTTCAGGTTCAGGTTCCTTTATTTGTACCCGTAGGTAGATTTGTTTTGCAGTCTGGTGACATCCATATTTACAAGCCACAATTACATTCAACATAGAGACAAACACAGGCACACATGAAGCTGACTATAAACATGATAAAAATACTCAAGGCTCCATCAATCAGGGTATAAAGACAAAGAGATGGGAGAAAAACCAGAGATAAGAGAGAAGGGTCATGTTAAAAAGTTAGACTAGTCAAAGAGGTTAAAACTCAAAGGTCTAAAACCCAATAAAAGATTTAGAACCCAAATAAAATCCTACAAAAGTAAGTAAATATAAAATGCTTAATATAAATAAATATAAAATGGAGTTAATAAATAGGTACCTAAATTATGTGCAATATATTGTTACAACTTGTTCAACTTGTTCAAGAGAAGCTTAATATATTAAAATGTCTTCAACCTGAGAATAGATGGTAAAATATATGCTTGAATTTTAGGGACCAAAACATTGAATCAGAATACTTAAACCTGTTTTCTACTGCAATACGCAACACTGTCCTTTAAGTGCCTTGCTTTTTTTCCCTGTGACCTCAAAGTCATCACCTCTTTCAAGAAGCTGCCACCACTTCCCTCAATGTCAACTTCGCACTCTCCGTCTATGTGGCGCAGAAGCAGCAAGTGAGCGGCCTCGGCGCCGAGAGTGTCCTCGGGCTGGAGGAGGAGAAGGAGAAATTTCTTTTGTTTCAAACTCCAACACAGATGCTTACCATTAGCATAACTTAGCAGGGGAACGAAGGAGGAGAGGAGGTGTAAAATGAGGCCACACAGTTACCAGCAGATCCCAGCCTCTGTCATTTAACAGCAAAGGCGAGCACCTACAGTAGGTGAAAATGGAATGGAAGGGTTTTCGGCGTTGCCAAAAGACCTGTGTTTTTTTATGAATGGACTGGAGAATTATCTGCCAAACGTGTAGGCTCTGGTTCTGCCAAAATATGTGAAATTTGTACACGACAGCGGCCAAGAGTTGTTTGAGGAATCACAAATGTTGCTGTAACCTGTTCCACTATTGTTTAAAGCAAACACTTTTATTTAATCTGTATAGGAAAGGCCGAAGAAAATTGCAGGGGGAGGGCGGTGGGCACTAACATTTGCATTCAAAAACAAGCCAGTAATTGTTTTAACCGCTTCTTCTTTAAAACAGCCTGCTGCCTTGGTTAATCAATATGTAGATAATGAGAGCAGTCAAGCAGTGATGGGCATGACACTCTGGACGAAAAGGGAAGTCTCTGTTTTAGTCAGAGGCAATGCCCTCGCTATCGACTTGTGTACCTTGGCACCCCGCTGACGAAATCCATTGTGACATTTCCATTTCTAATTTAAGGCCCAAGGCGACAGCACGCCGAAGCTGCTATAAGTAGCTCACGTGACACAGACAGATATAAACACAGTATTTTATATATATTACTTCATTTTTTGTATAGAAGTCACAAAAGCTGTAAAAAAGAAGTCATGCTTATTTATGTTTTTGTAGGTGACACCGATTGTGATCTGGACAGGCAAAGCTGAGGCATTTGTTTTGACTCCGTAATCTCTTAACAAGCCTCTGCTATGCCAGTGTCGTCAAAAGGTCTCCCCTCAGGAAGTGTCTCTTTGACCTGCGATCGATGACCCAGAAAGGTCAGGCCCCCAGCGAGGGCCGCCAACAACCCTGGAGCTTTGTCACGCCGGGCCCGTGTGGCCCGTTCCCCGGGGGCCCGGCCGAGCGTCAGATGGGTGGGTGGGGGGTGGGGTGGGTGGCAGATCGACCCCTCCCTGCTCGTATGGCAGCTGTCTGTCAGCCACGAGAAAACGAAACCAAAACATCCTGCTTTTTAGCCTTAAAGACCTTCCCGCCTGTTGGGTGTGTTTTGATATAGAAATAATACTCCAACCCAGTAGGTGATGTGGTGGGGGGGTACTCACAAATTTAGCATAGGGTATAAATACATATAAATGCAAATTAATTAAAAATTTGTAAGAGTAAAAGAACAAAAGTATGATTAAAAAATGCTAATTCACAATTTAAAAAAAATCACAAATTTATAAGACAAAGGTTGAAAATTTATGAGGAAAAAGTTGGCAATTATGAGAAAAATGGCAAAATGTACAAGAAAAAGTTCAAAATTTACAACAAAAAAGCAAATTTATGAGAAAGAACTTGTAATTTTGCAAGAAAGAAGTCAGATTTGTGAGGGGGAAAAGTCTCAAAACAATTTCGAGAAAAAGGTTGCAAAGTTGGAAAAAAAAGTTGAAATTTTAATTGAAAGAAGTTGCAAATTTACAAGAAAACATCACACATTTGAGAAAAGTCACAAAATTGCAAGAAAAAAAACTGATGTAAATTTATAAGACAAAGCTTGAAAATTTATTTGAAAAATCAACTTACAATTCTAAGAGAAAATGTCGGTAAATTTATGACAAAAACTTGAGGCTTTCTTGTAAACTTGTAACATTTTTCTTGGAAATTGATAACTTTTTCCTGCAAATTTGCAAATTTTCTAATGAATTTAGTACTTTTGCCTATAAATTTGTCACTTTTTGGGATAAATTTGCTACCCTTTTTTCCACAAGAATTTACATGCACTATATAGTCAGAAATGTAACAATTTTTCTATTAAATTTGTAACTTTTTCTCATTAATTTTCAAAATTTTTCGTGTACATTTTCAACTGTACTGTCACTGACATACAGTGGTGTGAAAAAGTGTTTGCCCCCTTCCTGATTTCTCATTTTTTGTATGTTTGTCACACTTAAATGTTTCAGATCATCAAACAAATTTAAATATTACACAAAGATGACACAAGTAAACACAAAATGCAGTTTTTAAATGAAGGTGTTTATTATTAAGGGTAAAAAAAATCCAAAATCTACATGGCTCTGTGTGAAAAAGTGATTGTCCCTCCTGTTAAAGCATAAATTAACTGTGGTTTATCATATCTTTGGAAAGCTGAGTTCAATTTCTCTAGCCACACCCAGGCCTGATTACTGCCACACCTGTTCTCAATCAAGAAATCACTTAAATAGGACCTGCCTGACAAAGTGAAGTAGACCAAAAGATCCTCAAAAGCTAGACATCATGCTGCGATCCAAAAAATATTCAGGAACAAATGAGAAACAAAGTAATTTAGATCTATCAGTCTGGAAAAGGTTATAAAGCCATTTCTAAAGCTTTGGGACTCCAGTGAACCACAGTGAGAGCCATTACCACAAATGGCGAAAACATGGAACAGTGGTGATTCCCAGGAGTGGCCGGCCATCAAAATTGCCCCAAAAGCACAGCAAGGAGTCATCCAAGAGGTCACAAAAGACCCCACAACAACATCCAATGAACTGCAGGCCTCACTAGCATCAGTTAAGGTCAGTGTTCATGACTCCACCATAAGAAGGAGACTGGGCAAAAATGGCCTGCATGGCAGAGTTCCAAGACGAAAACCACTGCTGAGCAAAAAGAACATAAAGGCTTGTCTCAGTTTTGCCAGAAAACAGCTTGATGATCCCCAAGACTTTTGGGAAAATACTCTGTGGACTGACTAGACAAAAGTTGAACTTTTTGGAAGGTGTGTGTCCCATTACATCCGGCGTAAAAGTAACACAGCATTTCAGAAAAGGAACATCATATCAACAATAAAATATGGTGGTGGTAGTGTGATGGTCTGGGGCTGTTTTGCTGCTTCAGAACCTGGAAGACTTGCTGTGATAAATGGAACCATGAATTCTGCTGTCTACCAAAAAATCCTAAAAGAGAATGTCCGGCCATCTGTTCATGACCTCAAACTGAAGCGCACTTGGGTTCTGCAGCAGGACAATGATCCAAAACACACCAGCAAGTCCATCTCTGAATGGCTTAAGAAAAACAAAATGAAGACTTTGGAGTGGCCTAGTCAAAGTCCTGACCTGAATCTGATTGAGATGCTGTAGCATGACCTTAAAAAGGCGGTTCATGCTCAAAAACCCTCCAGTGTGGTTGAATTATAACAATTCTGCAAAGATGAGTGGGTCAGAATTGAATTACAACAATTCTGCAAAGATGAGTGGGTCAGAATTCCTCCACAGCGCTGTAAAAGACTCATTGCCAGTTATCACAAACACTTGATTGCAGTTGCTGCTGCCAAGGGTGGCCCAACCAGTTATTAGGTTTAGGGGGCAATCACTTTTTCACACAGGACTGCATAGGTTTGGATTTTTTTTTCCCTTCGTAATAAACACCTTCATTTAAAAACAGCATTTTGTGTTTACTTGTGTTATCTTTGTCTAATATTTAAATTTGTTTGATGATCTGAAACATTTAAGAGTGACAAACATACAAAAAAAAAGAGAAATCAGGAAGGGGGCAAACACTTTTTCACACCACTGTATGTCACCAGAATGAAGGCTGCATGAAGTAAAATAATAAATAAAAAATAGTAACAGTTTGCTTCCTAAGGCTTTATGATTTAAGAAAGATATCAAATAGTTTTTTGGGATTTTTTGCATTCGCTGCACTGCCTTTGAACAATATGGACTAGCAACTTCAGCATGCATTAATTTTTAAATTATCACAAAATATAGATCAATAAAATTTTGAACAATTGTCAGAAAAGGTCTGTACATGTTACGTTAAATAACAAGCATTCAGGGCTTGAGAGCAGCATGAGCATTTTAATTTCGGGGTAAGACGAACAGCTGTAGCTGCCCGTTTTACCCCGACATTAAAACACCCAAGCTCACTGTTGTGGTTCTTTTTGGCTCTGACTAGATTCTACGTCTGCTCTGAGGTAAATCTGATTATGTCCAACATCTTTTAACAAAATGCATCCGACTTTATTGCAGTGGAGACATTGATATATCTCAGAGCTTTTATTTGTTTACAGCGTTAACATTTTAGCAGCGGCGCTAACTAACGGAGCTACTATCTATGAGGCCACCTTTTTAAGGTCATCTTCTCATCCCTCCATAGTTGTGGGAAGTGGTATGATTATATTATTGTTTTTGAGGTGCAAAAGGTTGCATTCCCGCATTTTTGATGCCGAAGTCATTGTTTTTTAACAAGGAAAAGTGTCCTGTTTCAGTGACAACCACATGTTCTAAACTAGTACCGGAAGTTGCACCCATAATTCACGCAAGGCATCATGGGGGCTAGGAATAAGGTGGATAGAACAATAAAAAAAACTGAGCTTTCAGACACTACTTGGCTTATTTTCTCTGAGCCATTAATGACATTATTACTATGAGACAATAAAACATAACAGATCAATGTAGTATAAATGTGAATACTTACATGCAGTAAGTGATTTGACGGGGGCTGTTGTCCTCCTTGTTAGCAAAATGACCCAAAGGCATCCCTCTGCTAGTCTGCCAACCAACCATCTCCATCTCCATTATGACTGCAAGGACAGTTTATATAACATATTTGAATATGTCAGCAAGGGCACAGCTGCAGACGTACAAGAAAATGTTTTAATATTTATGAGCAAAAAGCTGCAAATTTAAATTAAAAAAGTTTGACATTAACTCTATTTCATGGTGTATGGGAATGTAGATTAATAAGAATGTTTTGGGAAGAGGTGAGGGTAACAATTGAAAAAATAATCTCAAAACAAATCATATTGAATCCTAAATTGTTTTTGTTGGGTCTGTACCCAGAAAAGCATAATTTTAATAAAAGTGAAAGAACATTCATAGACCTCAGTTTGCTTAATGCCAAAAAATGTATTGCACTATTATGGAAAAAGACTCATAGACCAGATGTGACTCAGTGGTTAAGACAGATGTTAACAAACCTTCCATTAGAAAGAATAACATATATACCGAAATCAAAGGAAATTGTGTTTGAGAATATATGGAGACCTTTTATTGATTATGTAAAAAATTTAAACATAACTCTTGAAGAAGAAGGTGAATGATGTGTGTGGACCTTGTAAATTCCAAACTGGTGAACATAATATGTATACTTATGTATTGGATTGTCTAGACTAAACAGAGGAGCATTGTTGAAGATTTGATTTTGCTGGTGGTTGTTGGTGTTTTTAGTGCATCTTTTTTTTTTTTTGTTTTTTTGTAGTACTTTAGTGTTAGTGTTTGATTGTTTGCATCATGTTTGTTAAAAAAAAAAGGTTCAATAAAGATATTGTGGAAAAAAAAAGTTTGACATTTATCAGTATGTAGTTGTAAATTTGTGTGGAAAATAACTATTTTATCACTAGAAGTGACAAATTTATAGGAAAAAAAGTTCAAAATTTATTAAAAACATCACAAATTTGCCAGAAAACAAGTTGTTAATTTATTTTAAAAAAAACAGATAAATTTCCCAGAAAATTGTTAGAAATTTACAAGAAAAAAATTGCACAGACAATTCCTGGGCTGTTAACGGATTTTTTTTTTCTTTCAGTTGGTTGAATAAATCAAGCTGGAGCAGCCACAACAGAACGAAAATAAACCTCTGGACACTTTGGACGTTAACAACACCACTTCAGGGCAAAGTAAAACTTTTCCCTGAAGCGGTGTTGTTGACAGGTAGAAAAAAGTGTGGGGAGATTATCTGCATCGCTGCACCGTTTTTGTTTGTTTGTTTGTTTTAAGATGGAAGTAGTCTGAAACAGCCTTAAAACTAAATTATTTTCTCAGAACTAGACACAGACGTTCTAAGCACGGAGAGCCCCTTCTCGCGCCATGTTTTGCCGTTTCTATGGTGACGGACCCTAAATATCGCAATGTTCATTTTTACACCATTATCAAAATTTATACCGGTATTATCGTGAATGATACGATATAGCACACCCCTAGTGTTTGGGATCATTGTCTTGCTGAAATGACCACCCTCGCTTCAGCTTCAGCATCTTGGCAGATGGCAACAGGTTCTTATCAAGGACGTCTCTACACATTTGTCCATTCATCTTTCCTTTAATTATATGAGGTCTGCCTGTACCATGTGCTGAAAAACATCCCCACACCAAGATGGGATGTGCAGTGCCATTTCTCCTCCAAACATGCTGTGTGTTGTGGCATCCAAAAAGTTCAATTTTTGGTCTCATCTGACCAAACTATATTCTCCCAGTATTTTACTGACTTGCCCAAATGTTGTGCAGCAAACGTTAAATGAGCTTCAGTGTGCTTTTTCTTCAGCAAGGGAGTCTTACGAGGTGAGCGGGCATAGAGCCCATGTCGGTTGAGTGCATTACTTATTGTTTTCTTTGAAAGAGCAGTACCTGCTAACTACAGGTCTTTCTGGAGTTCTCCACGAGTGGTCTTTGGCTCTTGGATAACTCTTCTGATAATTCTTTAGACTCTGTCAGAAATCTTGCGAGGAGCTCCTGGTTGTGGCCAGTTTATGGTAAAATGATGTTTTTTTCACTTCCGAAGGACTGCTCCAACAGTGCTCACTGGAACATTCAGTAGTTTAGAAATGCGTCTGTAACCAATTCCATCATTATGTTTCACAACAGTAAAGTTGTGAAGGTCTCAAGAGAGCTCTTCTACCCATCATGAGTTCTTTGTAGTGTGACAATCTGATAGTCACAGATCTTTTTAAAGGTTATCAGTCAAGACTTAACCAGCTGAAATTAATTTGCACTGATAGAGGATGGGATGGCTTCCTAAATTCTGATGGATTTCAGCTGGTTTCTTGGCTTTTTATGCCTTTCTGCACCTCTTTTTCTTCATGTGTTCAATACTTGTTCCCTGTGTCATTCCACTTTATTAAATATAACTTGTTTTGTGAACATAGTTGCCTTGATTTCTTTGTATGTATGGATTACTTGGGTTGTTACTCTGGGCTTGACATTAACTTTTTTGCTTACTGGCCATTGTGGCTAATGATTTTCCAAAGTCACTAGCCACTCAGCCTTTTCACTAGCCACAATTTTGTGGTTGGAAAATTATGTTTAATATGATCAAATTTGAGCATGCTAAATTTTGCTTGAACTAAATTTACAACATTTTTAAATATAAATGACCCTTATACATACAAAAAAAATAGCGAGAGAAACACTGTTTAATTATTAACAGGAGTAAATACTGTAAAGCAGTCGAGAAAAATATTTGCAATGTGAGAGTGAAGTATAGGTAGATTTGGGGTCCATCCAAATTCTCATTTGTACCACCTCCCCTTTGCCTACCCCCACCCCTTGGTCCTTGAAGTCAAAGGCCATGGGGTAGGGGTTGAAATTACCCCTGTGAATTGGGACACCCCTTCAGGGTTGCACATCACTAGTAATTGCTGATGGATTTAATTTAAATGGACGCTACCTGTTTTCACCAGAAAAAAAGAAGTAAAAGAAAACTGATGAGAAAAAAGGTCTATCTTAAGGAGAAAAAAAGTCTCAAATTTACATGAACAATTCTAATCAGTAGAAAAAGTCAGAAATTTACTAGAAAGAAAGCTGTAAATTCAGAGAAAAACTTGGACCCCCTGGCAGGCCATTTTTGGCTCACGAGCCACATGTTTGACACCCCTGGACCAGTACATTAAAAATACATAATTAGAGGTAATACTTCCATGAAATAACTGCAAATCACAGATATCATAGATAATTACAGATAAACAAAAGTTCACCTCAGAAGAAGCTTGATTTGCTCTTTACAGCAACATAAAGTTTAGTCACTTTTTCTCTCCGTCATATGAAAACAAATTTGCACAACTGCGGACAATAAACGGGAGCTTCTTCCTTTAAAAATAATCATATTTAACCATAGAGGTAGGAGCTGATGTGGGGAAAGAGCACAGGTTATTCTCACTGCTGGGACAACAGGAGATCGGGGCAGTTGTCCCCGTGATCTGATCACTGAGAGCGGATGCTGTCTGTTCATCGCCGTTTCTCGACTGGAAAGAAAATGAACCGACCTGTGGAGCCAGTCTCCTGGGCTGCAGCTGGCTGACAGTGGACCAATGAGAATACACTCTGTGTGTGCAGATAGTGCTTATGGGAGTTGTAGTTTTGTCGTGTCACTTTACAATAGGTTTATTATTTAGAAGCTATTTGAGAAAACTACAACCCGCTAAAGTGGCTAGTGGGAATCGCTGTCTTACCCACCACAGCCGAAATATACCCGCCAGGAGCGGGTGGTGGGCTGTTAATGTTTAGCGCTGTTGTTACTGATATCTGGTGAAAATCTCAGGTCAGTGGCTTCATCAGAAATATGTTTAATGAGAAAAATGTTGATGTGTTCAATACTTATTTTCCCCGCTGCATATACTGTATATATATACTATACTTGATTCACCTTATCGATCGATTAACAGTTAATTGATAAGCGGCAGTTTTCCTGAGAATCTGAATTTCCCTCTGTACAATACGGCCTTTCTAACTTTAACATAGAGAAAGTTAATTACTGTTTTTGATATACTGAATAAAACATGGACATCACATTCCTCAGTGATTTATTGTACCATTTGAATTTTATGTTACAAAAAAAATAACTTTCATGTTCTCATTTACTGAGGTGTACTAGTAGACCGTTTTAACAGGAAAATAAATTGTGAGCTGCTTCATCTGTTGTATGTTAAACATTATCACAGTATCCCAGCAGTCCAGGCAAACCCAGTACGATCTGGGCTCCCTCTGTTGTCTGTTACCTCAGTGGTAACTGGAGTCCGGTCTGCTTTCCCATCTAGCAGCATGTTGAAGGCAGCAGGGATGGGTTTTTAGCGCTCGTGTAGTTTCTTTCTTGCTCTGGTCCGTTTCTCCACCATGCTGATTTGAAGCAGGCAGGTGGATCTGCGTGCCATTGGAACTTCTTGTGGCTCTCTGACGTAATCCGGAAGGGCGAAGTTTTTTGCTCTGCACAGCGCATGCGCTCTGGTAGCTTGGTGTCTTCTTCTTTTTCTTAAGTTTTGGTTGAAAGGTGGCAGTGGGTGACCACGTACGGCCCCGCCTGGACAGCGACACCACTATCAATTAATTGACAACTAATTTAATTTAGTTGACTAAATTCTTGATAATTAATCGAAAGTCAATCATTAACATCATTAATATATATATATGTGTGTGTGTGTACAGTATGTGTGTATTTTTATATATATATATATACAGTGGATATAAAAAGTCTACACACCCCTGTTCAAATGCCAAGTTTTTGTGATGTAAAAAAAATGAGACCAAGATAAATCATTTCAAAGCTTTTTCCACCATTAATGTGACCTATAACCTGTACAACCCAATTGAAAGACAAACTGAAATCTTTTAAGGGGAAAAATTAAAAATAAAAAACTTACAATAACCTGTTTGCATAAATATGTACACCCTGTTATAACTGGGGATGTGGCTGTGTTCAGAATTAACCAGTCATATTCAAACTCATGTTAAATGGGAGTCAGCACACACCTGCCACCATTTAAAGTGCCTCTGATTAACCCTAAATGAAGTTCAGCTGTTCTAGTAGGCTTTTCATGACATTTTTGTGGTCACATCTTACAGCACAAGCCATGGTCCGCAGAAAGCTTCCAAAGCATTAGAAGGATCTCATTGTTCAAAGGTATCAGTCAGGAGAAGGGTACAAAAGAATTTCCAAGGCATTATTTATATCATAGAACACAGTGAAGACAGTCATCATCAAGAGGAGAAAATATGGCACAACAGTGACATTACCAAGAATTGGACATCCCTTCAAAACTGATGAAAAGACGAGAAGAAAACTGGTCAGGGAGGCTGCCAAGAGGCTGACAGCAACATTAAAGGAGCTGCAGGAATTTCTGGCAAGTACTGGCTGTTTAGTACATGTGACAACAATCTCCCATCTTCTTCATATGTCTGGGCTATGGGGTAGGGTGGCAAGACGGAAACTTTATCTTACGAGGAAAAACATCCAAGCCCGGCTACATTTTGCAAAAACACATTTGAACTCTCCCAAACGCATGTGGGAAAATGTGTTATGACCCAATGAAACCAAGGTTGAACTTTTTGGCCATAATTCCAAAAGGTATATTTGACGCAAACACAACACTGCTCATCACCAAAAGAACACCATACCTACAGTGAAGCATGGTGGTGGCAGCATCATGCTTTGGGGCTGTTTCTCTGCAGCTGGAACTGGGGCCTTAGTCAAGGTGGAGGGAATTATGAATAGTTCCAAATACCAGTCAGTGTTGCCACTGACTGGTATTTGGAAATACCTGAAGGCTTCTGCTAGAAAGCTGAAGATGAAGAGGAACTAAATCTTTCAGCACGACAATGACCCAAAGCACACACCCAAATCAACAAAAGAATGGCTTCACCAGAAGAAGATTAAGGTTTTGGAATGGCCTAGCCAGAGTCCAGACTTGAATCCGATCAAACATTTGTGGGGTGATCTGAAGAGGGCTGTGCACAGGAGATGCCTTCACAGTCTGACAGATTTGGAGTGTTTTTGCAAAGAAGAGTAGGCAAATATTGTCACATCAAGATGTGCCACGCTGATAGACTCCTACCCAAAAAGACTGAGTGTTGTAGTAAAAGCCAAAGGTGTTGCAACAAAGTATTAAAGGTAAAGGTAAAGCCAGCTTTGTCATTCAGTCCATACAGCCAATCATGTACAGTAGAATGAAATTACGTTTCTCTTATCTACAATGTTAATCACATCTAAAATCAGAGGGGTTGCTGTCATGCAAGGCGCCGCCACAAATTTCCCTCCTCCATTCCATTATTGCTCAGCACCAAGCTGGACGGCAGGAAGTTCCGCTTTTATATGGTCTTCAGCATGACCCGGCCAGGATTAGTTTAAGGTTGTGCATATTTATGCAACCAAGTTATTGTGTTATTGTAAGTTTTTTATTTTTCCCCTTAAAAGATTTCAATTTGTTTTTCAATTGGGTTGCACAGGTTATAGGTCACATTAATGGCTGAAAAAGTTTTGAAACGATTTATCTTGGTTGCATTTTTTTACATCACAAAAACCTGGCATTTGACAGGGGTGTGTAAACGTTTTATATCCACTGTATATTATATACTGTATACTAGTGCATACCCGTGCATGCCCGTAGAGGGGATGCATTGGAACAGAATTCTTGCCACAGGACAGTTGGTATAGCAACACAGCACTAAGTGGCAATCACATGTGATGGCTTTTGTATGCAGCAAAACATAATCACACAAAATATGCCCTGCCATCTGGGGCTGTTTGCTCCTGCTTGTTACTTCTTCTCCTGCCTGTCACTGTTCTGTGTTATGTTGCTTACCTGTGTCTATATCTTGTAGGGAGTCATGTGCTCTGTCTATGTGCCGTCATATAGACATCATCTGGTGGGTCTTCTTCTTCTTCGTTCGGACCACTGAAGGGTCTCCTCCTGTCTCAGACGACTGTGTTGTTCACAGTCATGCCTGTGGCGTACTGGTGGAACCTGAGGTGTTTCATGTTCACGTCATCCTTTCTGATGTGCAGCAGTTCTCCTCATTCTATTGCTCTCCATCTGGTGGGCCTTCTTCTTCTTCGTTGAGACCACTGGTTGAGGGATAGGTGCGTCGTAATTCCAGTTCGTGGGCACGATCCTGAAAAAGTGGCTTTCGATCCTGTTCAGGAAGGCCCGTGCATGCCTGTAGAAACCAAGAAACCGGAGCACCTGGAGAAAATCAGCACTTTGCTTGGCATTTTACACATTTGTAGTGTAGATTGGCATTCGTCAAGGTTACACATTTGCTATCATATAGGCATGGCGAGTCGTCCAGTGATGCCTGAGTTCATAGGACGCGCTATGATGATGAGGCAGAGATCATAGGCCGTCCTATGATGTCCTAGAAATGTGCTTTAAAGTCTGTCGTACCCTATGTTGGTGAAGGGTATCCTCCTGTCTCAGACGGGTGCGATGTACTGCTGGAACCTCAGATGTTTAATCTTCATGGCATCTTTTCTGACGTGCAGCAGTTGTCGTGATTCTATTGCTCTCCATCTGGTGGGTCTTCTTCTTCTTCTTCTTCTTCTTCTTCTTCTTCTTCTTCGAGACCACTGGTTGAGGGATAGGTGCGTCGTAATTCTAGTTCATGGACAGGATCATGAAAATAGATCTGAGCAAAACTAGTTCATAGGACGTCCTATGATGTTCAGGCAGAGATCATAGGCCATCCTATGATGTCCTACGAATGTGACAGACACACACACAGAGCTTTCTTGCTTTTATAGAGTGTGACATCATAAAGACATAGTGTGACATCATAAAGACACATTTGTCTGTGTCCTATGATGCCTGAGTTCGTGTGACATCATAAAGACACATGGAGTGTGACATCATAAACACACATTTGTCTGTGTCCTATGATGCCTGAGTTCAAAGACACATGGTCTATATGACATCATAAAGACACATTTGTCTATGTGTCCTATGATCTCTGCCTGAGTTCATAGGACGTCCCATGATGTTCAGGCAGAGATCATAGGCCGTCCTATGATGTCCTATGAAGCATGACACACACAGACACGCACACAGAGATTTCTTGCTTTTATAGATATACTGTATACAGTATACAGTATTACATATACTGTATATGTACAGCACTGTACTAATACTGTACAGTATTAAGTATTGAACATTCCAGCATTTTTCTCATTAAACATATTTCTGATGGAGCCATTAACCTGAGATTTTCACCAGATATCAGTAACAACCCAAGTAATCTATATATACAAAAAAAAAATCAAGGCAACTGTGTTCACAAAACAAGTTACAGTGGTGTGAAAAAGTGTTTGCCCCCTTCCTGATTTCTCTTTTTTTTGTATGTTTGTCACACTTAAATGTTTCAGATCATCAAACAAATTTAAATATTAGACAAAAACAATGCAAGTAAACACAAAATGCAGTTTTTAAATGAAGGTGTTTATTATTAAGGTTAAAAAAAAATCCAAACCTATATGACCCTGTGTGAAAAAGTTGATTGCCCCACCTGTTAAAAACTAACTGTGGTTTATCACATCTTTGTAGAGCTGAATTCAGTTTCTCTAGCCACACCCAGGCCTGATTACTGCCACACCTGTTCTCAATCAAGAAATCACTTAAATAGGACCTGCCTGACAAAGTGAAGTAGACCAAAAGATCCTCAAAAACTAGACATCATGCTGCGATCCAAAGAAATTGAGGAACAAATGAGAAACAAAGTAATTGAGATCCATCAGTCTGGAAAAGGTTATAAAGCCATTTCTAAAGCTTTGGGACTCCAGTGAACCACAGTGACAGCCATTATCCATAAATGGCGAAAACATGGAACAGTGGTGAAGCTTCCCAGGAGTGGCCAGCCAACCAAAATTACCCCAAGAGCGCAGCGACAACTTATCCAAGAGGTCACAAAAGACCCCACAACAACATCCAAAGAACTGCAGGCCTCGCTAGCCTCAGTTAAGGTCAGTGTTCATGACTTCACCATAAGAAAGAGACTGGGCAAAAATGGCCTGCATGACAGAGTTCCAAGACGAAAACCATTGCTGAGCAAAAAGAACATAAAGGCTTGTCTCAGTTTTGCCAGAAAATATCTTGATGATCTCCAAGAATTTTGGGAAAGTACTTTGTGGACTAACGAGACAAAAGTTGAACTTTTTGGAAGGTGTGTGTGTCCCATTACATCTGGCATAAAAATAACACAGTATTTCAGAAAAGGAACATCATACCAACAGTAAAATATGGTGGTGGTAGTGTGGTGGTCTGGGGTTGTTTTGCTGCTTCAGGACATGGAAGACTTGCTGTAGTAAATGGAACCATGGATTCTGCTGTCTACCAAAAAATCCTGGAGAATGTCCGGCCATCTGTTCATGACCTCAAGCTGAAGCGCACTTGGGTTCTGCAGCAGGACAATGATCCGAAACACACCAGCAAGTCCATCTCTGAATGGCTTAAGAAAAACAAAATGAAGACTGTGGAGTGGCCTAGTCAAAGTCCTGACCTGAATCCGATTGAGATGTTGCGACGTAACCTTTAAAAGGCGGTTCATGCTCAAAAACCCTCCAATGTGGCTGAATTACAACAATTCTGCAAAGATGAGTGGGCCAGAATTCCTTCACAGCGCTGTAAAAGACTCATTGCCAGTTATCGCAAATGCTTGATTGCAGTTGTTGCTGCTAAGGGTGGCCCAACCAGTTATTAGGTTTAGGGGGCAATCATTTTTTCACACAGGGCCATGTAGGTTTGGATTTTTTTTTTCCTTAATAATAAACACCTTCATTTAAAAACTGCATTTTTTGTTCACTTGTGTTATCTTTGTCTAATATTTAAATTTGTTTGATGATCTGAAATATTTAAGTGTGACAAACATACAACAAAATGAGATATCAGGAAGGGGGCAAACACTTTTTCAAACTACTGTATATTTAATAAAGTGGAATGAGACAGGGAATAAGTATTGAACACGCTTGGTGAAATTCATTTAATATTTAGTAGAAAAGCATTTGCTGGTAATAACAGCTTCCAAACACCCCCTGTATGGAGAAACTAGGTGCAGGTATTGCTCAGGAGTGATTTTAGTCCATTCTTTCAAACAAACTGTCTTCAAATCTTGAAGGTTAAGTGGATGTCTTCTATGAACTCTGATCTTGTGGGCGGCAGTGGCCCAGGAGGTAGAGCGGGTCATTTAATAACTGGAGGGTTGGTGGTTTGAATCCCGCTTTTCCCAGACATTCTGCCATTATGTCCCTGGGCAAGACACTTTACCCACCTTACCTGCAGTGTGTAGGACACGGGGCATAAATGTGTATAAATGTTCGGTAGTGATCAGAGAGGCCATTGGCGCCATGTTTCTGTCATTCTGCCCCAGGGCACCTGTGGCTACAGTAGTAGCTTACCACTACCATTGTCTGTGGAGTGAATGATTTATGTATCCATTGTAAAGCATCTTTGAGTGCCTATGAAAAGCGCTATTTAACCCCTTGCACTCTGGTCAATTTCCCTAAAAACGCCTAAAAATAACGTACCCAAAGTAAATCAAAAGCAGTTCTTCAACCCTTTGCAGCATCTTCATGGGGTTGGTCTCATTTAAAAGAAAACACTTTGAATTTTTTGGCAAAACAGTCATAATCTCTCTAAGTGCTTCTGCCACTGAGTAACAGTAATCTAAACATACTGAACTTGAAGAAAATAAAGTTCGCCTGGGTGTTTTTTTGGATACAAATGCTTGCAAATAACACACAGCTGTCAGATACGGGCTGGAAAATGCAACAGAAATGTAGAACCAAGTGTTATCCAGCTGAGGTCAAAATTTTGTAACAATACCACAAAAAATGAATATATTACACAGCTTTTTTCTCAGGTTGTTCTCAGGTGTTTTTGAACGGTGCCAAATTGTGCCAAATGGCACAGTTTGGAAAAACGTCTGTAACTTTTGAATGATTCAATATAGAAGCTTTATCTTGGGCTCTAATGAAAGGTGACACTCAGGGCTGTGTGTGTGTGGGGGGGGGTTGTTTATTCATGAATGAATGAACAAACAAGCCCCCACACACAATGAAGCATGCCACGTAAAAAATGTGTGGCTTTTTTTTTCAAGAAAAAATAACCTACAGTGCAATAAAAATTATACTAAAATATCTGCAATGTAGTGGATAACAACCCCCCCCCCACTGCTACAGAGGAGTAGCGCTGGGGGGGGCCTTCTCTGCGCACGGTCCGGTCCGTGCGCCGCGGTCCGTCATGTGGCGATGATGCACAGTTGTAATTTACTGATCGGTCAAAAGTCATTTTGATTACAATTTTCAGGGATAAAGAATAATTTAGCTTATAATACTTACCTGTCCACAACAGCAGTGTCGCTGGTGAACATCTCTTCCTCATTGTCAGACGAACATGATGCTGGTCCGCTTGTTACGACTCGTGGTTCTGGTCACGCGACCCGGTCAAACCATGATTCCATTATTGCGGTTTTGCGCTTCCATGATTACGGTTTTGGCGAACAGTTTTTCAAAACAAATATGAACAGTAGTAAGAAACAAAGACTGGCGAACGCTACTGTTACACACAGCGGCTTACACAAAACAGATTTTACGCACGGAACGCACGCTTTCAATCGTTGAACTTCTCTGCTTCAATTGGCTGGCTGTATTCGCAGCCGTTGGTAGGCGGGTCCTTCTTGCTAGGTTTTCAGTCATTGGTTCTTCAAGGTTTCAGAAACCCAATTCAAGGCTCTTATTAGTCGAATGATAGGTCAATCAAATCTAAACCAATCAAAGCACTCCTTTGGCTTTCTGTTCGCGGCTGTGTCTGTAGTGGAAGAACGGAAATGCAGCTTTTTTTTTTTTCAGTGCGCACTAGGACACAGAGACGTGACCGCCCGCGGTATCCCGGAGTGCAAGAGGTTAAATCTGATGCATTATTACTATTATTATATTCGGTTTGTTCCATAGATTTTTAAATGGATTCAGGTCAGGTGACTGACTGGGCCATTCTCGCAGCTTCATTTTCCTTTTCTGGAGCCAGATGAGAGTTTTCTTGGCTGTGTGTTTGGAATCATTGTCTTGTTGAAATGTCCATCCTCGTTTCATTTTCAGCATCTTGGCAGATGACAACAGGTTCTTGTCAAGGATGTCTTTGTACATTTGTCCATTCATCTTTCCTTCAAGTGTATGAAGTCTGTCTGTACCATGTGCTGAAAAACACACCCATACCATGATGCTCCCACCTCCAAACTTCACTGTTTGTATGGTGTTTTAGGCTGATATGCAGTGCCATTTCTCCTCCAGACATGCTGTGTTGTGGCATCCAAAAAGTTCAATTTTGGTCTCATCAAACCAGACTATATTCTCCCAGTATTTTACCCAGATGCTGTGCAGCAAACTTTAAATACGCTTCAACATGCCTTTTCTTCAGCAATGGAGTCTTGCGAGATGAGCGGGCATAAAGCCCATGTCGGTTGAGTGCATTACTTATTGTTATCTTTGAAACAGTTGTAGCTGCTAACTCCAGGTCTTTCTGGAGCTCTTCATGAGTGGTCTTTGGCTTTTGGATAACTCTTCTGATAATTCTTTTGATTCCTCTGTCAGAAATCTTGCGAGGAGCTCCTGGTCTTGGCCAGTTTATGGCAAAATGATGTTCATTCCACTTCCAAATGATGGCTCCAACAGTGCTCATTGGAACAACCAGCAGTTTAGAAATGCTCTTGTAACCAAAGCCATCATTATGTTTTGCAACAAAACGAAGGGGGGGCGGCACGGTGGTGGAGTGGTTGGCACTGCGGCAGCACAGCAACTCACCCTTGGCCGGGGGATCCTGGGTTCGATCCCAGCCCCCGACCAACAGTGATCTGTGTGGAGTTTGTATATTCTCCCCATGTCTGCGTGGGTTTACTCCGGGATTTCTCCAGTTTCCTCCCACATGCCAAAAACATGCAAGTTAGGTTAATTGGTATCAAACTGGGGATTCTAAATTGTCCTTAGGTATGACTGTGAGAGTGAATGGTTGTCTGTCTGTCTGTGTTGGCCCTGCGATGGACTGGCGATCTGTCCAGGTGTACCCTGCCTCTCGCCCAAAGACGCTGGGATAGGCTCCAGCTCCCCCTCAACCTGAAAAGGATTAAGCGGAAGAAGATGAATGGAAGGTTGCGAAGGGCTAGAGAGAGCTTTTTGCTTCTACCCGTAATGAGTTCTTTGTGATGTGGCAATCTGGATATTCACAGACCTTTTTAAAGGCGATCAGTCAGGACTTAACTAGCTGAAATTAATTTGGACTGATGATGGGATGGCTTCCTAAATTCTGATGGATTTCAGCTGGTTTCTTTGCTTTGTGTGCCCTTTTGCACCTCTTTTTCTTCATGTGTTCAATACTTATCCTCTGTGTCATTCCACTTTATTAAATATAACTTGTTTTGTGAACAGTTGCCTTGATTTCTTTGTATGGATTACTTGGGTTGTTAATGATATCTGGTGAAACTCTCAGGTCAATGGCTCCATCAGAATTTTTTTTTTTTTTAACTTTGTTTATTGGTTAATTTTTCAATATAATCCACATTTGAACCAAGTCACAACAGGTAATGCAGCATACTAAAATGTAAAATTTTGACATGTGACGATGTTACAATTTTAAAGAGTATACAGAAAACCATTAAACCAAAAAGAAACAAAACCCACACAGTAAACTTACTGATCATAACTCCCCACCCCCAAAAAACCCTATTTTCAAATAAATTTTAAAAAATGTACAAAAATTATATATATCATATTCAGCCAGCACACCAAACAGAGTTGAAAAAAGGAAACTAAGAGTAGCCACCGCAACCGCGCTTTATCCAAGAGAGGCAGTGGAAAAGAGAAGGGAATCCATCAGAAATGCTTAATGAGAAAAATGTTGACGTGTCCAATACTTATTTTCTCTGCTTTGTGTGTGTGTGTGTGTGTGTGTGTGTGTGTGTGTGTGTGTGTGTGGCATGTTTATACAACAGTTGGTTCCGACCAAGCAATTTATTGGACAACAGGGATTCCAGGAGTTACTATAATCCACGTTAATTGCACTCTAATTTCACTGGATATGTATCACTCCGCTTCAGAGGTGTTCTAGTAACGTTAATTACTAACAGTATTTTTCTATCAACTCTCTGACAATTACAGTTCTGTTTTGGATACCTTAATTTCCACGGTGAGGCACTGTTTGACAAGAAATTATACATCTGTGACCCAGAAGTCCCACTCTTTTGAAGAGGTCACCCTCCGTCTATCCCGGCCCTGCTGTCATTTTAAGCTCATTAAGCGATTTCATGTCTGTTTAAAAAAATAGGCAGTGCTAGAGTTTGATTTATTGGCTCGATCAACAAACCACAATACCTTTGTGGTGATGGACTCTTTGTTTGATCTGAAAATGTGAAGGAAAGCAAGCAAAAAAATGCTAAATATATCCTAAATCGCTAGTATGTGCTCAATCGCTAGCATGCGCTAAATTGCTAGCATGCTAACTACTAGCTACTGGCTGACTACCGATGGTTCTGGCGACTACCAACTCAACAGGTATATGTTTTATAAACACTTATTACTTTTGCACTTGACAATATTTAATTTGTTTAAATGTGTGTGAAGTGACAATCAACGTCTTCATGCTGACTGAGATGTTTAGCAACAGTTACTGGTTAGATTCAGAAGGGACTATTTTTTCTCAGCTGCACAAAATAGCTAGTTAAACAAACAAATCTTAATAATTGTCCAGTATTGGTGTCATTTCATAATTTGTACTTGCAAAACTGTTGTATAAAAGCAATATTACACTCAAGTTTGTTATGGTATCATGAATATACTAACTCCGGGTGTGATACGGCTTGTGCCATCCGCGTACCGTATCACATCCGGAGTTTGTCTATTCATGATACCATAACTTACTCTCGTGTAATACTGCTTAATTATTCTTGCAAATTTGTTAATTTAAATTTATATGTACCTGCTGCTATATGCTAAATTATGAATAAGACTCAACACCACCGTCTCCTTTGTTAAAAATTAATAAATTGCCTACTGCTGCCTACGTTTATGTATTTTGTAGTAAATATACACTGAATTGATTTTACTGTAATAAACAAAAATACAGTTTATGTTGTGATGAGAAGCTCTCCTCTCACCGCTCGGTACACACACTGGATAATGTAGTGACAATCAGTTGTACACTACTTTTCAAAATGCATTGTGGGATATTTTGAGTGTACTGTATAGTGAATGAAACAATTAATTTTAGGATTTCAAACAGCACTACAAAACAGCTCATTCACTATATAGGGCACTATGTAGGGAACGAGTGGACATTTCAAACACAGCGTGAAAATTATGAGGAGGAAAAAAAGAAGGAAATTTGGAGTAAAACTTTCACATTTATAAGAAAAACTTTGAAGTTTATCAGAAAAGTTACCCACGAATTTGTAAGGACAAAATACCACAGACTTACATGAGAATTTATGATGTAAATAATATGAAATCTGCAATTAAAAAGTCACACGTTATGAGGAAAAAAATAAAATTTTACTGCAAAAAAAAAAGAAATGAAAATTTGAAAAAACACAAATTTATTCCTGATGTTGACAGGACTGTATATACATATTCTCAGATATGTTTGCAGCTCTACGTCCTTGTTTTTGAGCTGCTGATTCCCGCTCCAGTCTGAACCATCAGTCAAAATTCATTCCCCTCGATAATAGAGCGCTGCGGCTGCCGCTCTGTGAGCCGTCGCGGTGAGACGGCGATCGACGAGGCAACCCGAGCCCGACTTCATTCTGACTGACTGGCTTTTTCTTCGGAGGCGCAGTCAATTGGGTTAGCGTTGATCATGACTCAAGATGATGGGATGTTAATCAGGACTGATCAGGCACTTAACGGCCTCTCAGATGCACCCGGCTCACTGCGGGGCCATAGGTGGAGAACGCAGCCCCTCCCCCTCCCCCAACTCAGATCAATGTGACCTGTTGTTGTCGTCTGGAACTTATTGACAGCCAGCTGAAAGCAGATAAAGCATTTAGCAGAGCTCGCTGCACCACCCGGCTTTATGATTGTCATATTTCACCAACAGAGTCCCTGTCAGGAGGAAGGCAGAGCAAATGAGATTTGCTCTGACTTGCTTGTTGTGTGTGGGTCCTGGTCCGGGATGTGAAGTCTCTGGAAAGCCAAAAGTCTTTTGAACCGTTATTTATCCATCACAGATTTTTCCTTTTCAATTACGGCTTGATATGTGTTCATTTTCACAGCCGCATCATTTGCTTTTTGCACATAAATAAAGCAGCAATTTGTACCCGAATGCTGCTATTTTTGTATGTGACTTATGCCATTCCTTTTATTGTTCTGTCTGTATGGCTGCCCAAATCCCCACATTATTTACCGCAAACACTTCTATTTGGTTAAGTAGGTGTTCCAGTCACATGTAATTATGCGCTTCTCCTTCATTTCTTTCTCCATTGCAGTGGCTTTCCACGGACTGCAGCTGAAGATCAAGAGGGAGCTGCACAGCCCGTGTTCAGAGCTGAGCTCCAACTGTAGTCAGGAGCGGCCCTTCAAACTCCAGTATGGAGAGAAGTGCGCGTACAGCATCAGGTGAGGGCATGGATGGCGAGCGGAGCATTAACGTCCCAGGGGCAACAGCTGTCTTCCTCACAATTTTACTAAAGTTATAAGAACAGCCCCCGAGATTTGGTTAAATAGGTGTTTATTAACTAGAAGCAAAGGTTAAATATAGAGTGGAAAAACACATTAAATATTTTGGATAATAAACCTTTCTATTTTGATGGTTATACAGCATTACATTGTAAATAATAATAGAATAATTCACTTTATTTGTAAGAAATTAAACAAATTATCCATAACTACCTTATAAACTTGCAACTTTTTACCATAAATTTACAAACTTCTATAAATTTGCATCTTTTTTCTTGTAAATTTTTTTTCCTCTAAAGGTAAATTATTTTCTTATTGTTTTGCAGCTTTTCCCCATAAATTTGCAGCTTTTTAAAAATAAATTTTCTAACCTTTTTCTGATGATTTTGCAGTTTTTTTCCTCAGTGTAATACATATAATTAGTCAGCATGCTCTTCTATTAGAATTTTGTTTGTCTGAAAATGAGGATTATAAAGAATTTCATTGCAAATATTATTAATAGGATGATTCACTTTATTTGCAATAAACTGCAATAAAATTAAAATGTTATTTGTAACTATATTGTTATAAATGTGATTTTTTTTCTACAAAATTGGAACTTTTTTCTTGTAAACTTACAGGATTTTTTCACTTAATGTGAACTTATTTTTAATAAATTTGCAACATTTTCACCATAAATTTGTAACTTCTGCTTATTTTCTTTTGTAAATTTGACACTTTTTTAAACGTAAATTGGTAACTGTTTTCTCATGCATTTGCTGTTTTTTCCTTTAAATATTCAGTATATTTTAAGATAGTTTTAAAATCTTAATGCAAATTTTGTTAATAGAATAATTAACTTTATTTGTAATAAATTAGACAAATCATTCATGATTTTATTATAAATGTGTGACTTTTTCCTATAAAATTGCAGCCTTTCTCTTGAAAATTTGCAGTATTTTTGACCATTTATTTATAACTTAATTTGTAACTTTCCCATTTTCTTATGAATTTGCAGGTTTTTTCTTCTAAATGTAAATGCATATAATTATTCTTATATATTTTATTAGAGCTTGTCTTAAAATCATAATGTAAATTTTATTAATAGAATAATTAACTTCATTTGTAATAAATTAAATAAATAATTCATAACAATTTTCTTATATTTGTAACTTATTCCTCATAAATTATCTACTTTTTCCTTATAAGTTTGCTACTTTTTCTCATAAATATGCAAATTATTGTGTAAATATGTAACTTTTTCTTTCTTTAAACATGAACACGTACTATTTGTCAGCAGGATATTTTATTAGAATTTTGTCTTAAAATAACTTTTCTTTAAAATTTGATTTATATTACATATTGTCCAATCTACTTGCTTCAGGTCTGTCATTTAGACCGACTTTTTACACAATTTATTGCATGTGATGCTAAAACAAGATCAAATGTATCAGTGGAACAAGTCCATCTACTTTATGTCATGTTAAAATCTTGGAATGATAAATGGTTGGCAAAGAAATTGGGAAAATTTTCAACATTGTTAACAAATTTGTTTTTCAGAAGCATCAGTTTCTTTTAACCCATTTAAAATTATATTTAATTTGCACATTTGAAGTTGCATTTCTTTTCTTAAGCAATATAAGATAATGATTCATTGTCGTGAAATGTAGAATAAAGCAGGCTAAAGTATAGCTACAGCTTTACTCCAACAAAATTTAAACCAAACAAGTTTAGTCAGACACATTCAGTACTCGATTCATCTTCCCTCCCTGTTTCCCATTTCTACAGTGCCTATGAGCAGAAGCAGCCCGCAGGAATGAAGCCCTCCAGCCCAGTGACACCCCCCTGTAGCACCCCAGTGTCCCCCCTCCACCATGGCTCACCCACGTCAGCCCCGACTCCTAAACCAGACAGGACGTACGCCCACATACCGTCCTCCCAGCCTCTCCCCGATAACGCCTACTCCATGGACCACAGGTATGCATGCAGCCCGAAGCCTTTTACATTTACATCACATTTACATCAGCAGCTTTTTTTTAAAGCCCTTCCCACTCCATTAGGACACCCGAGGCCAAACTGTGCATTGTCTCAAGATTGCTTACTGATGTACAAGTTTGTAAAATGTGATGTTTCCGTTTGTGTTAACCTTATATAATGTGGTCATGGGTCACAGGCATATAAAAATGCTCACTTCACAGACAGATAAACGCTGCCTTGAGTTATCTCTAAAAAAAAAACAGGAAGATTTTGGTGCGTTCCTATTCTTTTCATGGTCCGTAGCCAGTTCACATCACAGACCTACAATCAGTTTTAAATGTCCTACAAAAGCAACCATGAAACCAAGATAAATGCCCCCAGCCGAGTTAACAACTAGCTCGCTCTAGTGCTAGCGGTTGCAGATACAGTACAGTGCTAATCTGAGAAATGTCTCTTCAAAAATCAGAAAGAAGTAAAGCGGCAGAGGTATGCTTGTTTTTTTATGTGTTTATTTAGATGGTCCTTCTGCACCAAGGATGGAGGATTCTGACTTTAGAGATGCCACAACGTGATCTTGGGTTACAAGAACCTCACCCTACCTCAGCAGCAAAAAAATCTGACAATGTCCTGGAAGTACTTACTGGGCATGCCCCAACTTGCGTTGCTCTGAGGTTTAAGAACGCAGCATTGCACTTCCGGGGTTTAGCAACGTCACAAACCAGCAAGCCCCGCCTCCAGTTCTCTAAGTTAGTAAACCTAACTTGTGATTGGCCCACTTAGAAAACCTTTACCCAATCAGACGAGGGACATATTATTGATAATAAGCATCCTGTGAACTGACTCAGACAGCATTTGATGAGCTGCAAAGCAAAACAGAAATGTTTTTTGAACTTTAAAACTACATCTGTATGTCTTACCCTCGTATTTCACGGAGCGGCGAATGCTGAGGAACATTCATGAACATAGTCCTTTTTATCCCCCGCCGGTCGAAGCCCAAAGTGGTCGAAGAGCCTTCTGGGCGAAGACTGAAGGGGGATTATGTTATGGGTCAGTCCCTCCATTCCATCTTCTTCTTCTGCTTAATCCTTTTTGGGTCGCGGGGGGGGGGGGGGGGGGCTGGAGCCTATCCCAGCATCTTTGGGCGAGAGGCAGGGTACACCCTGGACAGATCGCCAGTCCATCACAGGGCCAACACAGAGAGACAGACAACCATTCACTCTCACAGTCATACCTAAGGACAATTTAGAATCCCCACTTTTGTGAAATCAACTCCTCTTACAGTTTGTTTTTGGGCAGCACGGTGGGACAGTGGTTAGCACTGTGTCAGCACAGCAAGAAGGTCATGGGATCGATTCCACCCCTGACCATCGTGGGTTCGATCCCACCCCCAGACCATCAGTGTGCCTTCTGTGTGGAGTTTGCATGTTCTCCCCATGTCTGCGTGGGTTTACTCCGTGCACTCCAGTTTCCTCCCACAGGCCAAAGACACACAGGTTAGGTTAATTGGCATCAACTGGGGATGTGGGAGTGAATGGTTGTCTGTCTCTCTGTGTTGGCCCTGCGATGGACTGGCGATCTGTCCAGGGCGTACCCTGCCTCTCGCCCAAAGATGCTGGGATAGGCTCCAGCCCCCTGCGACCCGAAAAGGACTAAGTGTTAGAAGATGGATGGATAGATGGATAGATGTTTTGAAACTTGGTACCATGGTTTGATATACTCTGATGATGCACATATTGTAATTTCACTCTAATCGGATCATTTTGAGGTAAAGGTCAGAGGTCAGATTTTTCCGTAAATCTAAACACAATAACTACTGAAAGAAATGATGTGGGCTTTTCAAATCAATACAGTAGTTGTATCTAATACACATCTTGGATGACTTACACCCTCACCTAACTAGGGGTTTGGGGTCAAGGGGTCAAAGGTCAAAGTTCAGAGTTAACAGTGCAGTTGCACTATGGTACTATGGTAAATGCTACATACCATTACTATAAAACAAGTAAAACTAGGGCCACCAAACCTGGTATACAGGTTCATCTCGGGATCCTGACCTCTCACTATGGGTTTGGGGTCAAAAGGTCAAAGGTCAAGGTTAACATTTCTTATGCCTTATTACTGTACAATGAGTAAGGCTAGGGCCACCAAACTTGGTACACAGGTTCACCCTGTGACCTTGAAGTGTGACTGTGGTTTTGGGATCACAAGGTCAAAGGTCAACATCAAAATGCCATATAAAGTATATCTCAACAACAAAGAAAGCTAGGGTCACCAAACCTGGTACACAGGTTCACTGTGAGAACATAGCCTCTGACTACAGATTTGGGGTCACAAGGTCAATGGTCAAGGTCGGCGCGTCGTATGATCTCTTACTATAGAACATGTAAAGCTCATACTTGCTAAACGGGTTCACCTTGGGATCCTGACCTACAACTGTGGGTTCTATACTTTGTTGTATATTCGTGGATGATGGGTTTATCATAATTTGGTTCTGTCACAGTAATTATATTGAAAAGTGTAAAACTGCTCTCCATCAGTAAGTATTGTGATCTTCAAAGAAAACGGAGGTGGGGGATATTGCACTCGCCTCAGAGTGCTCTTGTTGAGTTTGGTCAGGGTTCGTAAAAGGCCAAACAGCTCACAAACAGTTTTTAAGGTCCCAAACAATTATTCTTGTCACAATGTATTTGTCTGCAAACAGTTGCAGACGTTTGCAAAATGGTTGTAAGCATTTGCAAATTGTTGTAACACATGTCACTAAAGTTCTTTTTGGTTCACTAAGAAGTGAACACTAGTAACTGTTTAAGAGCCTTTACGACCTTAAAAACTGTTGGCAAACTATTTTGCAACCTTCTACGAACTGTGACGAAACCCAAAAAAGTGCAACATTCATGAACGTTCCTCAGCATTCACGCTCTGTGAGATGCTAGCTTGATTTTCACCAGTATCTGTCAGAAAAGTTGGTGAATCCAAAAATCGCTACGTTCGCCAGCATTCACCGCTTCATGAGATACTACCCTTAAAGATGTCAAAACTTAAAATTAATCCCCCAAAAAGGATCTTTATGGGACCTTTAACAGCAAAAAGATGTTGTACACTTTTCTGTATATTCTGAGTTTGCTCAGACTGTCTTAACATCTCATGTCCCTCAAGTGTGGAAGTTTATTCATCACACTAAATCCTACTGAATAAATCAGCTGGGAGAAAAATGTTAACAACAGTTAAGTAAATATTTAAAGGGAATGTTGAAATCAAAATAAAACGTGTTTTCTTTTACATGTAGTGCTGCTTAACTAAATTACATTTGGTTTGTAAAATCAATGCCAAAACTGAGCTTGAATGTCTTTTTTTCCTAAAAACTATGACCAGGTTAAAGTTCTATTTTACCATAAAAAGGTTATAAATCTAAAAAAGACATTTCCATCCATCCATCCATCTTCTTCCGCTTAATCCTTTTCGGGTCACAGGGGGGCTGGAGCCTATCCCAGCATCTTAGGGCGAGAGGCAGAGTACACCCTGGACAGATTAGAACAATAAAAACCCAATACCAAATAATCATTTTTTATGAGGAAAACACCCACATAATATTGAAAGAAAAAAGTTACAAAATGTTGCCCAAAAGGCTGCAATTTTACTTGAAAAGATAATAAAATTGTAAAGAAAAACATGACAAATTTATTTTTAAAAAAGCTGAAAATGTACACCATCCAAATTTGCAAGAAAAAAAAAGTCACAGATTTTCTGCAAATAATCAAAAATTCACTGGAAATAAATTGCAAATTTGTGAGAAAAGGGTAATAAATTTACAAGAAAAAAGTTTGCAACTTTATAAGGACAATACAGATGTTGTCAGGCGAGGAGTAAATAATGAAAATGAGGATGATTCTCTGAATGTTGAAGTGGACATTGTCTTAGAATTTAAAACTTAATTCTAGTGTGGGGTAATGAAATTTTACCACTAAATTTGTGCTCTGCCTCAGATTTCGACGTCAGCTCTCAGAACCGTGCCACTCGTTCCCCTCCCCGCCCACGATGGCCCGGGACGGCCGGCCCATCTACCACCGGCAGATGTCGGAGCCCAACATCCCGTTTCCTCCCCAGGGCTTCAAGCAGGAGTATCCCGACCCGCTTTTCGAACACCCAGCCATGATGGGGACCCCGCTTCCACACGCGTACCCCGCCAGCATGATGATCAAGCAGGAGCCGAGGGACTTCACCTACGACTCAGGTGAGATGAGTTGAAAGAAGAGAAGGAAAGGCTGGGCGGTGGTAACTGCTGCTGCGTTATCATGTTGCAGGTGGGGGTGGCTTTTATTGAGTTTGCCCATTATTAGGGGCAGGGGATCTGGTTGGGCCGGGTGTCTGTGTCGTTGGTCATTTCCTGTGGTGCTCTAATAGAAAATGACCGGGGAAAGAGTGGGTGGCGGTTGTGGAGGGGGGGCTAAGCCTGGTCACAGTCCAGAATCCGTCCTCCCACGCTTATCCGTTCCCTTTGGCTAGAGAGTAAAGGGATCTAATCATCAGCCTGCGGCCTCTGAGGAGCCCAAGGCTACATCAGGACATGAATGAACATTCGGCCGACTGCTGGGTTCATTCAGGAGCTGACAGAGTGGACCCAGGAGAGCCAGAGTGACTGGTGAGGGGGAAACGTAACCTCTTCACTTAGAGGGAAAAAAAAAAAAAAATCGCTCAGAGTGTTTGTTTTCCTAACAGCAGCTCAGCAGGTTTCATCATTGAAAATCCTGATATCTGGGGTTTTTTGGGTGTCATTTTCTCACTTCAGGGTTGACTTTATCATGAATGTACTTACTGACTTTTACAACTGAGTAGCTTCTAAATGTCAATTGAAACTGTTGGAAATTTGAAGACCCCGCCCCCACACACACACACAAGTTTAGTGGAAAAACATTAGAATCATTCACTAGCATTTCCTTAGATCGTGGCCAACTTTTAGCATAATTATTTTCACATCAGGTTCAGGCAGTTAGCAATATTAAAAGTGTCATATCACAATTATTCTAGCCAAAATAATCATGATTAACAATATTATCATGGTAATCATCAAAATATGCTCTAAACTATAAAAATGTCACGAAAACATAATGAATCAATTTATGCGAAAAGTAACAAGCAACATTGTAAATGCACTTACTCATATCAGTATACTGTTAATTATCCCGATAACAGAAATTTCTGTTTTTATACAGTAAAATCATGCATCAGCCCACCCCTACAGGCAGTACAAGATGTTCATAGGGCTAGGCAGTGTGACCTGAAATCAGTATCACAGTTAACTGAACCTTTTACATTGTTTTTTTTTTTTCTGTCTCCTTTCTTCCCCCCCATACACCGTGTTCCAAATTATTATGCAAATATGATTTTAGTGTCATAAACATTCAATTTTTTCTTTTTCAATTAAACTCATGGATGGTGTTGTGTCTCAGGGCTCTTTGGATCACTGATATCAATCTCAGACACCTGTCATAATTAGTTTTCCAGGTGAGCCCAATTAAAAGAAAACTACTCAAGAAGGATGTTCCACATTATTAAGCATGCCACAGGTTTCAAGCAGTAAGAAAGAAAAATGATCTCTCTGCTGCCGAAAAGTGTCAAATAGTGGAATGCCTTGGACAAGGTATGAAAACATTAGATATTTCACGAAAGCTTAAGCATGATCATTGTACTGTGAAGAAATCTGTTGCTGGTTCAAAGCATAGACGGGTTTGTGCAGATAAAGACATAATGAGGAAGGTTTCTGCAAGACAAATTCATCGGCTTAAGAGAGCAGCTGCTAAAATACCATTACAAAGCAGCAAACCGGTATTTGAAGCTGCTGGTGCCTCTGGAACCCCACAAACCTCAAGGTGTAGGATCCTCCAGAGACTTGCAGTTGTGCATAAACCTACTATTTGGCCACCCCTAACCAATGCTCACAAGCAGAAACGGTTGCAGTGGGCCCAGAAATGCATGAAGACTAATTTTCAAACAGTCTTGTTTACTGATGAGTGCCAGGCAACCCTGGATGGTCCAGATGGATGGAGTAGTGGATGGTTGGTGGATGGCCACCATGTCCCAACAAGACTGCGACATCAGCAAGGAGGTGGCGGAGTCATGTTTTGGGCCAGAATCATGGGGAAAGAGCTGATAGGCCCCTTTAGAGTCCCTGAAGGTGTGAAAATGACCTCGGCAAAGTATATAGCCTTTCTGACCCCTTTCTTCCATGGTACAAAAAGAAGAACCTTGCCTTCTGTAGCAAAATTATCTTCATACATGACAATGCACCATTTCATGCTGCAAAGAATACCTGTGTGTCATTGGCTGCTAAGGGCATAAAAGGAGAGAAACTCATGGTGTGGCTCCCAACCCCATCCCCCTTTTGGTTGTCAAGATGGCGGCGCATTCACACGCAGCAGC
This sequence comes from Pholidichthys leucotaenia, assembly GCA_020510985.1. Lineage (NCBI taxonomy): Eukaryota > Metazoa > Chordata > Actinopteri > Cichliformes > Pholidichthyidae > Pholidichthys > Pholidichthys leucotaenia. Next base: position 66,424,654 of record CM035849.1, on the reverse strand, counting down.
TAGATGCTCCGGACTACTGCACTCATTTTTGTGTTTTTTTCTGCGGTTTTCTGTGCTCCTTCTGTGACGGACTAATTACCTACAGTTGCCAGGAACTTATAGGCATTGGTCGCCAACTTACCTTCGACATCTCCAGCACTTATTCCAGTAATTACCATCACATCCCTGAAGAGATTGCCAGACTCCTGTGCACCCCCGTGGTTTGTTATGCCCTGCAAATGGCGTAGACAATGGGAGAGAAAGCAGAAACGAGGCTGCAGGGCTGGCCTCCATGTCCAGCTGCGCAAACTATGCACCAAACCACCGTTACCTGCAATTTTTCTCACCAACACCAGATCCCGCGCCAACAAAATGGATGAGCTGCGATCGGAGATCGCCTACAATCACTACGTCCGGGACTGTTGTATTCTGATTGTGACCGAATCATAGCTGCTCCCACATATTCCTGACGCCACTGTGGAATTACCTGGCTGAACGACACACTGTTTCCACCGCAATGGTGATTCTGGTAAGGGAAGGGGTGGAGGGCTCTGTGTTTATGTGCTTCAGACTTGGTGTAATAACAGCAGAATAAATCAAAGCCACTGTTCACCGGACTTAGAAACCATGTTCTTCCTGTGCAGGCCTTTTTACCTTCCCCACGAGCTAAATGCAGTAATTTCCTCCAGATGCTAACATTAGCTTAGCACTCAGTCACCTTCAGCACATCGTCAGCAGGCAGCAAAGAGATCACCCCGACGCAATCCACATTATTGCAGGGGATTTTAACAAAGCATGCTTAACCTCTTGCACTCCGGTGTACCGCGGACGGGCATGTCTCTGCGTCCTAGAGCACACGAGGGCGCTGCCTCCAAGCGCGCACTGGAAAAAAAAAAAAAGTTCTTCCACTACAGACACAGCCACGGACAGATCAGATATGATTGACCTCTCATTCAACTAATAAGAGCCTTGAATTGGGTTTCTGAAACCTTGAAGAACCAATGACTGAAAACCTAGCAAGAAGGACCCGCCTACCAACGCTGTGAATGCAGCGAGCCAATTGAAGCACAGAAGTTCGCGAGCTGTTTTTTGTAAGGCTGGGTGAAGACAGACTGCTGCAGCAGATGAAAAAAAGGACCCGCAGGAAGAACCGTCACAGACCCAGCAGCACTGAGACCACCCACAAGTGCTACCTGTGTGACAGGGACAGCCATTTGCGCATCGGCCTCTTCAGTCACAGGCGGTGCTTTTTTTTTTTTATTCGAGCAGAATAGACGTTTAGGATTCTCTTCCATGGTCATCATAGACCGACGGAGGCCGACGACGAAGGTCGTAAATCATTCGCCAAAATCGCAATCATGGAAGCGCAAAACCGCAATAATGGAATTATGTTTTGACCGGGTCGCCGAAACCAGAACCACGAGTCCGTAACAAAGGACCAGCGTCGCGTTCGTCTGACAATGAGGAAGAGAAGTTCACCAGGACACTGCTGCTGTGAAGAGGTAAGGTGTTATAAGCTAAATTATTCTTTATCCCTGAAAATTGTAATCAAAAATGACTTTTGACCGATCGGTAAATTACAACTGTGCGGCGCACGAAGTCTGAAGTCCGTGTGCCGCGGTACACGGGTCGTGCGCCGCATCCGGACCGTGAACGCCGCCACCCCTCCCGCTACTCTTCTGTAGCGAGGGGGGGGGAAGCTGCGGTGACTGCGCCGCGGTCGCCACATGACTATTCCGTCATGTAGCGATGGCCGATGTCCGTCCTCTGTAGCGAGGGGGGGGAACAACCCCCCCCACAAACACACACACAGCCCTGAGTGTCACCTTTCATTAGAGCCCAAGATCAAGCTTCTATATTGAATCATTCAAAAATTACAGACGTTTTTCCAAACTGTGCCATTTGGCACAATTTGGCACAGTTCAAAAACGCCTGGGAACTACCTGAGGAAAAAGCTGTGTAATATATTCATTTTTTGTGGTATTGTTTCAAAATTTTGACCTCAGCTGGATAACACTTGGTTCTACATTTCTGTTGCATTTTCCAGCCCGGATCTGAAGCTGTGTGTTATTTGCAAGCATTTGTATCCAAAAAAACACCCAGGCCAAATTTATTTTCTTCAAGTTCAGTATGTTTAGATGACTGTAACTCAGTGGCCGGAGCACTTAGAGAGATTATGACTGTTTTGCCAAAAAATTCAAAGTGTTTTCTTTTAAATGAGACCAACCCCATGAAGATTCTGCAAAGGGTTGAAGAACAGCTTTCGATTTACTTTGGGCACGTGATTTTTTGGTGTTTTTAGGGAAATTGACCGGAGTGCAAGGGGTTAAAGACTGTACTCCCCAAATTCCACCAACATGTTAAGTGTCCCACAAGAGGGAAAAGAGCACTAGATCATGTTTACAGCAACATTAAACGCACCTACAGAGCCCACCCCCTCCCCCACACTGAACAATCAGACCATCTTTCTCTGTTTCTAATGCCTGACTACACCCCCCTCAGAAAGCGTCCCCCCCAACCAAAACAAACAATTAAAACTTGGCGTGAAAATGCTCTCCTCCAGCTACAAGACTGCTTTTCCTGCACTGATTGGAGCATCGTTGAACAGTAGGACCTGTACTTCTACACTGGGTCTGTCCTCTTCTACATCAAATGCTGTGTAGAAAACATGACAATCACCAAACACATCCGGGTCTTTCCAAACTGCAAACCCTGGATGACCAGTGAAGTCCAAGCCCTAATCAGAGCCCGCAACTCAGCCTTCAGACAGAGGGACAGCTCTCTGTACAGTGCTGCTAGAGCCAACCCAAGGAGAGGCATACAACTCGCTAAGAGCGCCTATAGGAGGAAGGCGGAGGGCTTCCTCACACACAACATCCCCGACAGATGTGGAGAGGCATCCAAGCCCTCACCAATTACAGGGGCCAGGGCCCACCTACATCAGACAGCAGCCTCACTCTGGCAGAGGAGCTTAACAGCTTCTTTGTCTGGTTTGAGCACACCTTCCCCCCAAACTTGTCCCCCTCCTCCCCTCTCTCCCCTCAGGTCTACAGAAGACACCATCACCACCACTCTCCACCGAGCGCTGAGCCACCTGGAGAACCCAAGGAGATACGTGAGAATGCTGTTTGTGGACTACAGCTCAGCTTTTAATACCATCATCCTGGACATACTGCTCAACAAACTGCACCTCCTCCAGATCAGGTTCAGGTTCAGGTTACTTTATTTGTACCCGTAGGTAGATTTGTTGATCTTCCCCCCTACCTGCATCTGGATAAAAAACTTTCTCACCAACTGCCCACAAACCATCAGACTTGGGCCCCACCACTCCTCCAAACTGTCTCTTAGCACTAGCTTCCCCCAGGGCTGTGTGCTATGGCTGCATTCCAACCCACCTAACCACTGTCATCGTGAAGTACGCAGATGATACCGCCTTGGTTGGGCTCATCACCAATGACAATGAGAAAGCATACAGAGCGGAGGTAGAGAATCTGCTGCTGTGGTGTCAAGCAAACAACCTGAAAATGAATGTCCAAAAAAACAAAGAACTCATACTGGACTTAAGGAAGAACAAACAGGACCACCCTCCCCTCCTCATAAATGGCAACCACGTGGAAACCGTCCCCACCTTCAGGTTCCTGAGCACCCACATCTCCTCTGACTTCTCCTGGACTGTGAACACCAAGGCCCTGGTGAAGAAAGCCCAGCAGCAGATGCACTTCCTCCCTGTCCTGAGGAAGAACAACCTGGACCAGAAGCTGCTGCTGGCCTTCTATTGCTGCTCAATGGAGCGTGTACTCACCTACTGTCTGGGTGTGTGGTAAGCCAGCTCCGTGGCCGTGAACAAGAAGGCTGTGCAGAGGATCATCAACACCACCCAAAAATTTATTGGCAACCCTCTGCCCTCCCTGGAAGACATCTCCAGATCCTCCTGTCTCAGAAGGATCACAGCCATCACAGGAGAACCCTCACACCCCACCCACCACCTGTTCGACCTGCTTCCCTCTGGATGAAGGTTCAGATCAACCAGGTCCCACACCTCCAGACTGACAAACAGTTTCTTCCCCTGGGCCATCCGAACTGCAAACAGTCATTTGTCAATTGTGTGTCTGCATTCTGCACTCTTATATGCATACTGTAGTTTCATCCATGTAGCCACTACCATATCTGTCTATATTTCTATAATCCTGGGCCATTTTTAATTTCAATTTTATTTTCATTTATTTTTATTTTAGTTGTGTATTTAATCGTGTGCTCTATAACCGTGTTTTATCTAATCCTTCTCTCTTACTTTATTGCGCAGTAGCCTGGTGGAGCATCCACAATTTCATTGTACTGTATTACTGTACAATGACAATGAAGCCTATTCTATTCTACTCTATTCTCCCCTGACCTCAACCCTATTGATAACCTTTGGAGCATCCTCAAGCAAAAGACCTATGAGGGTGGGAGGCAGTTCACATCAAAACAGTAGCTGTAGGAGGCTATTCTGACATCTTGCAAAGAAATTCAAGCAGAAACTCTCCAAAAACTCACAAGTTAAATGGATGCAAGAATTGTGAAGGTTATATCAAAGAAGGGGTCCTATGTTAACATGTAACTTGGCCTGTTAAGATGTTTTTGATTGAAATAGCATTTGATTTCAGTAAATATGACCTCCTAATGCTGCAAATTCAACAAATGACCATTTTCAGTTCTTTACAACCAATAGAATGTTTTGAAACTCTGTTGTGCATAATAATTTGTAACAGTGCATTTTGAGTTTTTTTTTATTTTTGAAAAACATAGTTATCATTGGGAGGTTTGTTCAAATTTTTGTTCAGTAAAATTTGAATTATGCTCTAATGGTTGATGACTTGAAAATTATACTGACTGCCATTTGCATGGACTAGGAAAATCAGAGACAAATATCATTTGCACAATAATGTGGAACGCGGTGTAGTTCACTGACATGGCTTGCAATTAGCAATATCACACAAGAGAGTGATATATCACTGCAGTGCTGTAGTCAATGAGCATAACATAGTAAAGAGTAGAACTAGTGTCATTTCACACACAAATTAAATATTGTCCAATGTAGAAGTCAGTGTTTTGCATTCCTTTTGAGAGGGCTGAGTAGCTTGTTAGCTGTGTTGGTAGAGTCCTTTACGCAGCCATGATTGCATTACTATGATATAGTGATTATAAGTCTCTTACTGGGTTCTTAAATACAGCATTTCCTTGTCCAGTTTGTGGCCCTTTTCCACTGTAAAACAGTTGAGATGGCGTGGATGGCTATCAGAGGCTAACAGCGACTTAGCTGAGGGCATCCTCTATGTGTTAGTTTCTGCGCACTTTGCTCGTTTTGTCTTGGCATCTTCAGATGAAATAAAGAGTCAGTCATCACATACTATATGGATGGACACCACATTTCTTTTTCATTACAAGCCGTTTTTAATTTTCTGCTGTGTTCTGCTGTTTCTAAACAGCGCTAACTGTGCTACGTCTGGGATGCAGAGTAACTTGGCAGGTACGTCTTTAAAGGGGCAGTACACGAAAAGCTCTCTATACACACACACACACAACAGGGAGAGGGGAAAAACTGACTCGAGTTTTACACCCCAAACGTCGGTTTTATTTTGTTTAATCACCCAGCCCTAACAGTTCGTATATTTGCTCCTTTCATAGACATCGTAATGTTGTATTTATGGATGTGTTGGAATAATGAGCCAGGGAGCACACATGTATTTCCTTGCTCCTTTTCACCATATGTGACCCATGTTGGCAAAATGAGTCACAATGAGGAATTTTTCAAAGCTGAGGTACCGTTATTTTCATATTCTGTATTGAAAGACCTTCAAAATGATGTTTAATTTGTAGAACGTGGGCAAAAACTGACCAGCAACAAGCTGATTTTGTTTATATTTTGGCTGGTTTGGAAACTCGCATTCGATTGGTCCTGAGTTACGTCTTCCGCAAAAACGTGTATTTTTAGAAAGTAGGAGTTACAAGCTTTACAGTGATACCAGGCACTGACGGGAGTTTCCCGGGACTTGCCGCCAGCAAACAAACAAAGAATCATGATTTATGACTTCACGTGCCTGTAGCTTTTAATTACCCAGTGCGCATTCCAACTCATTTTACCAGCACGGGTCACATATTTTTACACACTTTAAACAATGTGCAAAATGCATAAGAATAAAATTTGACATATTTCTCACCATATTTGTCAGTTCTACTTATTTAACAGAACTTTTTCTGTAATGACTGGTAACATGTCCTCATCCAGTGCCTCTCTCTCCTGTAGGGTCCCACAGGGCTCTATCCTTGGCCCTATTCTGTTTTCACTATATATGCTGCCACTTGGGTCAATAATAGCCAGGCACAACATGTTTTTCCACTGTTATGCGGACGATTTGCAGCTTTATTTACCTTTGAGCCCAGAACAAAGTGACAAAATGTTCTATTGAACTGCATCACTGACATTAAGTTGTGGCTAAGCCAAAGTTTTCTCCACTTAAATCAAGAAAAAACAATGTATTGTGTTTGGGGATATGTAACGGCTGGCTTTGGTACCCTGTCTTTAAGGCTCAGTTCAGCTGTCAGAAATCTGGGGGTGATTTTTTACAGCCATTTAAAATTTGACAAACAGATTGACAATGTAGTCAAGATGAGCTTTTAGCAGTTACGTCTGTTATCCAAACCCAAACCTTTCCTGAGCCGTCATGATCTCGAGATAGCCATCCATGCTTTAATCACTTCTAGACTTGATTACTGCAATGCACTTTATGTTGGCATCTCCCAGTCCTCTCTCAGCTGCCTTCAACTTGTGCAAAATGCAGCGGCCCATCTTTTAACCAACACAACTAGACGAGAGCACATTACACCTATTCTTTTTTCACTTCACTGGCTTGCAGTCCATTTTAGAATTAATTTTAAACGTTTACTCTTTGTTTTTAAAGCTCTTAATGGCCTTGCTCCGGCTTATTTATCTGAGATTTTAACTGTCCATGGCCAAGGCAGAGCTTTGAGGTCATCCAATCAGTTTTTGCTGGATGTGCCCAGGCTAAGGCAAGAACACTGGGGTGACCGAGCCTTTTCTGTTGTTGCCCCCAGACTCTGGAATAATCTCCCCCCTGACTTACGTGCTATCTCTGACCTGGCCCTTTTTAAATCAGATCTTAAAATATATTTATTCAGGATGGCTTTTAATACCTATCCAGTAGTGGTGACACTTATTCTTTTTATTTTTTTCATCTTTTTATCCTGTTTGTATTTTTAGGTATTTATGCTTATGCCTTTGTTTTTGTAATCTGTTTTTATGCTGTGTGTGTTTCTAGTGCTGTTCAATTTTCCTGTAAAGCACTTTGGTCACCTATGGATTGTTTTAAAAGGCTATACAGTATAAGTAAAGTACATTACATTACATTACATATGCAACTTATCCATTTTAAAATTTGCCATGCTTTATCTACTTTTATCTTTAGAAGCTCAAAATGCTGCTCAGTCTTCCTTACCCTGGATTTACGCTGACTCCAGATGCAGTCCATTACGGATACAGTGCAGACAAAGCCTTGCATCCATCCCTACCAACTCTGTTTGTGTTTTGAAGCAGCATGGATAAGAACATAGTTTGAAATATAAGATTGTGCGAGAATTGTATAAAATAACGCGAGATCTCAAGAAAGACCCGGGAGTGACCGAGGACAACCAATTGAGCTCACATGATAACAACAAGGAAGCGTGATGTACTGGCTCTCCACCTGGATTTTTGTGCTCTAATAAAACATAAGTAGCCCGTGAATTTTAATTCTATGAAGTGTTTGTATGTTATGTCAAAGATTTTACCTTCTCTGACACAGTGGTGGAGTAGACCTCAGAAAATAACAGACGATCCTTAAATTGTTTTTAATGAACAAGCAGCTATTAAATACCGTGAGATACCGCAGCATTTCCTTGCAGATTGGATCTGGCATCCATCAAAAATAGACTCCTTGCGCTTCATTAGCAATCCGAATCTGATGAGCCGGATTCGTTCTACAGTGGTCCGGACCAGGTGGGGATTAGAACATTGACAAGAATGGGAACTATATGCTGCGGAGTCCGGATTGCAGCCGCAACGGACTGCATTTGGAGTCAGTGTAAATCCAGCGTTATGTTGCTCAATCACACGCAGTTTAAAGGGAAAGATGGTAAACCACGAGCCCAGTGCATGCTGTTGTTGACAATAGACTCCAAATACATGAAGTAATTCTGGAATCTCAGACTTCTGTTTCAAAGTTTCGCCTTTCATGTCATTTCTAGACAAACTCATAGAATGGCAAATGATTACTACTATTTATTGGCTTCCACTGTTGTCATATGATTAACTATCTAAAGCAGTGTTGCCAGGTTTCACGAGAGAAACAAGCAACCAGCTATATGGAAACAAGCCCCAAAAAAGCCCAACAGGCAACCTACCACACTGTGTAAAAGAGAGGCTGCTTGATAACATACATCGATATATGTGAAAAAAGTGTTTGCCCCCTTCCTGATTTCTCATTTTTGTGTATGTTTGTCACACTTAAATGTTTCAGATCATCAAACAAATTTAAATATTAGACAAAGATAATACAAGCAAACACAAAATGCAGTTTTTAAATGAAGGTGTTTATTATTAAGGTTAAAAAAAATCCAAACCTACATGGCCCTGTGTGAAAAAGTGACACCCCCCCCCCCCCCCACGTTAAAACATAAATTAACTGTGGTTTATCACATCTTTGGAAACTGAGTTCAATTTCTCTAGCCACACCCAGGCCTGATTACTGGCACACCTGTTCTCAGTCTAGAAATCACTTAAATACTGTAGGACCTGCCTGACAAAGTGAAGTAGACCAAAAGATCCTCAAAAGCTAGACATCATACTGCGATCCAGAGAAATTCAGGAACAAATGAGAAAAAGTAATTGAGATCTATCAGTGTGGAAAAGGTTATAAAGCCATTTTTAAAGCTTTGGGACTCCAGCAAAACACAGTGAGAACCATTATCCACAAATGGGAAAAACATGGAACAGTGGTGAACCTTCCCAGGAGTGGCTGGCCGACCAAAATTGCCCCAAGAGCACAGCGACGACTCATCCAAGAGGTCACAAAAGACCAAACAACATCCAAAAAACTGCAGGCCTTGCCTCAGTTAAGGTCAGTGTTCCTGACTCCAGCATAAGAAAGAGACTGGGCAAAAATAGCCTGCATAGCAGAGTTCCAAGACGAAAACCACTGCTAAGCAAAAAGAACATAAAGGCTCGTCTCAGTTTTGCCAGAAAACATCTTGACTTTTGGGAACATACACTGTGGACTGATGAGACAAAAGATGAACTTTTTGGAAGGTGTGTGTCCCATTACAACCGGTGTAAAAGTGACAGCATTTCAGAAAAGGAACATCATACCAACAGTAAAATATGGTGGTGGTAGTGTGATGGTCTGGGGCTGTTTTGCTGCTTCAGGACCTGGAAGACTTGCTGTGGTAAATGGAACCATGAATTCTGCTGTCTACCAAAAAATCCTGAAGGAGAATGTCCGGCCATCTGTTCGTGACCTCAAGCTGAAGTGCACTTGGGTTCTGCAGCAGGACAATGATCCAAAACACACCAGCAAGTCCACCTCTGAATGGCTTAAGAAAAACAAAATGAAGACTGTGGAGTGGCCTAGTCAAAGTCCTAACCTGAATCTGATTGAGGTGCTGTGGCATGACCTTAAAAAGGGGGTTTATCCTTGAAAACCCTCCAATGTGGCTGAATTACAACAATTCTGCAAAGATGAGTGGGCCAGAATTCCTCCACAGCGCTGTAAAAGACCCATTGCCAGTTATCGCAAACGCTTGATTTCTTTTTTTTTTTTTTTTTTTTTTTTTTTTTTTTTGTTACTTATTTGTACCCGTAGGTAGACTTGGTTTGCAGTCTGGTGACAAGCCACCGGCTGCTGGTCACTGTGTGCGCCCTAAACCTACATGTTTTTGGTGTGCGGGAGGAAACCGGAGAAATCCCGGAGTAAACCCGCGCAACACGGGGAGAACATGCAAACTCCACACAGCTCACTGTTGGTCGGGGGCTGGGATCGAACCCACGATCTCATGATCCCCGCGATCCCCCGGCCGAGGGTAAAACTGTGCTGCCACAGTGCTAAACCACTGCGCCACCGTGCAGCCATTGCAACCATTGCAGTTGTTGCTGCTAAGGGTGGGTCAACTAGTTATTAGATTTAGGGGGCAATCACTTTTTCACACATGGCCATGTAGGTTTGGATTTTTTTTCCACTTAGTAATAAACACCTTCATTTAAAAACTGCATTTTGTGTTTACTTGTGTTATCTTTGTCTAATATTTAAATTTGTTTAAATTTGTTTGATGATCTGAAACATTTAAGTGTTATGGCTGCCCTTTGCAGGGCATAAATTAGGCACCAATCATCAGTAGTGAGTTTGCTTATTTATTAAATAATAAAGAACAAAGGCCACGAGGGGCAAAATACACACAACTATAATACGCCCTCGAGGGGGAACAACGTAAAACATCCAAGTACCAAAAAACCATGAAAGGTAACTTACAAATGGCAAGAGAGTCCACAGTCCAAAAGTAGAAAGTAGACTGGAATCAGGGGTAAGGGATTCCAGCTGTGAGTGAGCTGTGTGGTCACAGCAAGGAATGACCCTTGTTGGCGACCTTAAATAGTACATGAAAAGCAAATAACAAACCGGTGTGGAGAGAAAGTAATTACTGAAGCACAATCAACTGTGACAGGCCAGGCACAGACTGAAAGGCGGAAGTCCTACCATGGCGCTGTCAAAATAAAAGCACAATCATAAAGACAGATAAACATGACTAAATGCATACACAGAAGAAGGATAATAAACAGGGGACCCGAGCACGGTACAGAACCGCACTCGGGATCATGACAGTGCCCCTCCCTGAAGGGGTGGCTCCCCAGACACCCCGCAGTAATATCACGTGGAAAAGGAGAACCCCCCCCCCCCCCCCAAACATCCACAACTACAAAAACCAACCCCGGGAGGGCGGTGGGGGAATCCAGGCCTGGAGGGAGAGACACAAAAAACAAAACAACTCGGAAACCCATAGCCATACATTAACAAACAGAATATAAAGAAAACTAGCTCATACATAATAAATAAAGAAACAATTCAGGTGGCCTCCCAGCATCCTGGCTCCACCCGACCAACAAGCGGAAAAGGTCAGGCGGCCAACCAAGTGTCCAAAGACCCCAACTAGGAGAAAAGAGTTCGGGGGGGCAACTGAAATCCCAGGACTGCCAAACAGCCAGATGGAATGAGTCGGGTGGTCTGCCTCAGAACATAGACCACCTGACCCGGCAGCTCAGTTTTTCAGGCGGCCGGCCAGTGTTCATTAAGCCACCAGGACCGGAGGGGTGAACCAGGAAGTGGCTTACCCACCAGGAGGCTCAGTGGCAGGAAGCCGGGGCGGGGGAGGGGAACCCCAACGGCATCTGGTGGTGGAGAGAGGAGAGGGACCATGACCGCGTCAGGCTGGAGCTTAGCAACACCCGCGGTGGACCCCGTCTGGGCCAACGTAGCACCTGCAGTGGCTCCAGGCTCAGTAGCACCCATGGTGGACCCCGACCGGGCCAACGCTGCACCCACGGTGGACCCAACCCGAGGATGGACCCAAACGATGGCCTCGGGCATGGGGGAAGCACCGCCATGGACGACCTCCAGAGGCGAATCCGGACCCTTAGAGACATCAGATGGAGCTGGATCATCTCCAGTGACCCTGAAAGAAGGCTCAGACCCAGCAAAGAGACACAAGGGGTCAGGGTCACCGGCAGTGGCGGAGCCCGGCGAGGTGAGCTCACATGCAGCGGGCGGCTGCACCCGGCTCTCCTCCCCAAGAGACAGGCAAGATTGCTCCAAAATAGAAAATTGAAAGACAAAATAGAGCACTTGCCTGATCTCGAGCTCCACCGCCGTCCAGGGCTCCGACGATCCAGGCAGTGACAGAGATTTGGACTCGGTTCTCAGGAGGCCCATCTCTGGCTCCCACTCGGCTGCGGTGTCCTCCGCAGCCAGCATGATGGCCTTTGCAGTCTTCAAACCCCCTGGTGATGTAACCCTCACCGATGGCTTGCTCGGCGTGGCGGCAGGGGGTCCATTTATTGCTGGGGCTGAATTCTCCTCCGGTGACGCCCGTGGATGCTTTGTCATTGGTTCAGGCTCAGGGGTGCAGATAGCCCTCTTCCTCCATCCGTGTCGTGGCTGCGGGGCTGGAACCAGGCTCTCCAGGCCCGCAGGCTACTCCTCCGTTCGGCAGCTAGATCCTGGACCCGGCGGACACTCGTTGGGTATAGGAGGAGACACAGAGGTAGCAATAAATCCATTCGTGGCTGCAGCAGGTGATGAGGACTCAGTTGACTGCAAAAACTGAGCCTCATCCCCAGGAATCAGACAAGGTAATTCACCAAATTGTGCTATAGAATGAAAAAACACTTGCCTGTCTTCCTGGGGTACGATGGTGACTGCTGCAGCAGGGTCATTTCCTCTCTCTCCCATTGTACTGGTGATGGCAGGCCCCTCAGGAAGACAAGAAGGAGCTGCTCCAGGAGGACTGAAGATTGAGGCAGCCGGAGATGAAACCACAGGGCCCGCAGCAGCTGGAGGAAGCGCCGTGGGGGAGGGAGGAGCAGCCACAGCAGTCCGGGGTAAGGGAGCTAGTGAAACAGCTGAAAAAAGAGACCCGGAGGCTGAAGCTGCTGTCCTCACTCTCTGCTGTGGCGAAGAAAAAACAGCTGGCTGGGAGACAAAGAAATTTTTCTGGCTGCCCATAGCTGGATCCGAATGGGAGCCTCGTTGCGTGTTGACCTGGTGATTCTCCTCCTTCCACTTCGAGACAGCCATGTCGCAGGGAGGAGAAGGGTTCTGCGTCGGGCAGCGTTGTCTTTGAGCTGAAGGCAAACTGATCGACAAATCAGGAAAACGTTGCTGCTGCGTTAAGATGGTGGCTAGCAGGTGAGCGAATTCCGGATAATTATTTAGACTGGGATGTGCCTCTGCAATCCTAACAGCTGCCACCATGCTCTTAAGAACCCTACCCGGGCTGCAGGAAGAGAGTGCTTCAGCCATATGGCCCCTGATGAATTCAGCTGCCCACTGTTCATCTTCGCTGGGAACCTCGGCTGCCCTCCTCCTATGACGCATTGGAAGACGGCTTTTCAGTGAAGGGGACACCGAAGCTGGAACCATAGCAGGAACCTCATGGCGAACCGAGGGACGGGAGTGCTTTGCCGTCAGCCCCAGTTTAGGCTTTCTAGTTGAGTTCTTCTCCAACTCACGGTTCTTCTGCTGCAGTGCTGATAACAGGGAAATCCTCTCCCTTCACTCAGCATGCTCAAAAAGGCGAGGGTGATGCTGCACAGCTGCCTCCGCGAAGTCCAGGTACCATAAAGCATCTTTTGATGTGGAATAACAGCGAGCTATGGCGAGGAGATCATCTATGGTTCCATAAGAGCCTGGCAAAGTTCAAACTCCAGGCTCGCAGGATACCTTTTGCCATATGACGCCATATCCCCCAAAAAAACAAAAAAACGCAGGCACCCAAAAGAGGGAAAAAAAAAAAAATCAGCCACAAACTCACTACCGCTGGTACCTATCTGGCTGTGACCTACTGTTATGTCTGTCCCTTGCAGGGCATAAATTAGGCACCAATTGTCAGTAGTTGAGTTTGCTTATTTATTAAATATTAAAAAACAAAGGAATGTGCTACGAGGGGCAAAATACACACAACTATAATACGCCCTTGAGGGGGAACAACGTAAAACATACAAGTGCCAAAAAACCAAGAAAGGTAACTTACAAATGGCAAGAGAGTCCAAAGTCCAAAAGTAGAAAGTAGACTGGGATCAGGAGTAGAGGATTCCAGCCTGAGTAGGGCGAGGTCACAGCGAGGAATGACCCTTGCTGGCGACCTTAAAAAGTACATGAAAAGCAAATAACAAACCGGTGTGGAGAGAAAGTAATTATTGAAACACAATCAGCTGTGACAGGCCAGGCACAGACTGACAGGCGGAAGTCCTACCATGGTGCTGTCAAAATAAAAGCACAATCATAAAGACAGATAAACATGACTAAATGCATACACAGAAGAAGAAGAATAAACAAGGGACCCGAGCACGGTACAGAACTGCACTCGGGATCATGACATTAAGTGTGACAAACATACAAAAAATGAGAAATCAGGAAGGGGGCAAACACTTTTTCACACAGCTGTATTTTTGTTTGCAGTGAATTGACTGTAAACACGGTCAGCATTGAATAACAGAATTTTATAAGCTGTAATTAAAGGAAAATACATAGCATTCTGTATAAAAACAGCAAATTTATGGTAAACAGTCAACATAAAAACTGAATAAATAAAATTTTTAAACTCTTATCAAAAGAAAAGACGTGCATTCTGCATAAGTAGCAGCACTAAACATGATTACAGTTTAGTGATGTGGGATGACGGGACATCATATGTGTAACTCATGGCAAAATTTGATTGGGATCAATAGATAATTTTGCTCTTGCCATTCATTTCAATGAAGAATTTTTTTTCGATTTAAGGTCCCATATGCACTGATCAATCCATCCATCTATCCATCTTCTTCCGCTTAATCCTTTTCTGGTTGTGGGGGCGCTGGAGCCTATCCTAGCATCTTTGGGTGAGAGGCAGGGTACACCCTGGACAGATCGCCAGTCCATCGCAGGGCCAACACAGAGAGACAGACAACCATTCACTCTCACAGTCATACCTAAGGACAATTTAGAATCCCCAGTTTGAGGCCAGTTAACCTAACTTGCATGTTTTTTGGCATGCGGGAGGAAACCAGAGAAATCCCGGAGTAAACCCACGCAGGCATGGGGAGAACATGCAAACTCCACACAGATCACTGTTGGTTGGGGGCTGGGATCGAACCCAGGATCCCCTGGCCAAGGGTGAGTTGCTGTGCTGCCGCAGTGCTAACCACTCCACCACCGCACTGCCCTGCACTGATCTATATAAAAAAAAAAAAAACCTGGATAGCTCACGCCCCATTAGCGAGTACAGAGGTGAGTGGAGTTGGGCGGGCCACTGATCTCTATAGAAAAAGTGAATGAATCATTGGCCGCCAGAAGTGAAGCCCCCGACCGGTCACTTTTACCTCAGTAACTTCCACAAAAATTAACAGATTTTGAACTTCTTGGTATGGAGACACAGTTTATAATCTTGTGCAACCGGTGAACTATAGAAATCGAGTTGGCGTTATGTTTAGTGACCGTTGATTTGGATGTACTAGTGTTTTGGAAGTATTAATATGGCAGCCAGATGGCTTCACTTCTGGCGGCCAATGATCCGTCTAGTTTCTCAATAGAGATCAGTGGGGCAGGCGCGGTAACCAGGAAATGGGGGTGTGGATGGGTCCTGTAAACAAACTAATTATTGCGCTCGTATTTTGTGGGGAGCTGGGAGAGCTGTCATGAAAGCAAGCCCAAATAAGCAACTACACGTTTAAAAACAAGCCCAAAAACCCGCAACGTGCGACTGACGAAATTTACAAGTGACTTTAGAAAAAAACAAGCCCAAAGTCGCTTATAATAAGCGGACTTGGCAACTATGATCTAAAGCACCAGTCTTGCAGACTTGCATGTGTGAACACTTGTGTACACTTGGGTATACCTAAAAAACAGGCAAAAAAAAAAAAAAAAACCAAGTCGAAAAATGCACTTTAGGTTCATGTCCATGACTCCTGCATGACTGCAATTCACACGGGAATGCTTGGAAATATAGGCAGCGCGGTGGCGGAGTGGTGAGCACTGCGGCAGCACAGCAACTCAGCCTTGGCCGGAGGATCCTGGGTTCGATCCCAGCCCCCGACCAACAGTGATCTGTGTGGAGTTTGCATGTTCTCCCCGTGTCTGTGTGGGTTTACTCCGGGATTTCTCCAGTTTCCTCCCACATGCCAAAAACATGCAAGTTAGGTTAATTGGCATCAAACTGGGGATTCTAAATTGTCCTTAGGTATGACTGTGAGAGTGAATGGTCGTCTATCTCTCTGTGTTGGCCCTGCGATGGACTGGCGATCTGTCCAGGGTGTACCCTGCCTCTCGCCCAAAGATGCTGGGATAGGCTCCAGCCCCCCCGCGACCCAAAAAGGATTAAGCGGAAGAAGATGAATGGATGGATGGATGCTTGGAAATATGTGTTGAGTCACGTCAGTAAAGAAAAATGGTCCTCCATCTTGCGTCACTTGGGTTGACTTGCATGTACGTCTGCAGTCACCTGCAGATACCTGCAATCACACGCAGCAAGAATCCAAATGCTTTCTTTTTTGTTTACATTTCAAGCCTCTCACCCCCACCCCCACCAAGCTGTACACCACCTGGGTTTCAAATCCTCAAACTGACGCATCACTGCCTCTACCCACCTGCATCTACCTGCATCACAGGTGGATATGGGAGGTGTTCACAGGTATTTCAGTGTACAGGTCTGTGACTGGATCTTCATGAGTCTTTAGCCCATGTCACTGGAACCACATGTGCTTGTTTTGCTCAGCAGCATGCTCCCTGTGGCTTTGTCAAAAAGAAAAAAAATTAAAAAAGAAATCACAAATTTGCAAGAAAAAGCTCAAATTAATGAGAAACGTCACAAATTCATCTGCACATTTAATTGGAAAAACCATTACTAATGTTAATATGTCGGTTTATTCTTTTAATTTGGTTGTTTAACCTTCATTTTAAGGAGTAAACATGGTTCATGGCTTCTTGCAAATTTTAATTTTTAAAAAAATCACTCAAATTTGCTTTTTCTATTGTAGAAGTTGCTTTCCCTTGGTTTAAGAAAATTCAAGTTACTGAATTATCCACAATTATCTTCAGAAATGGCTAAAAGGTAACAGGGCAGCATATGTTGCAAACAAATAATCTTCAAATGCAGCATAAAAAGCCACAGTTTACCAATGTTAATGATAAAAGTGTACAATGAGACCTACGGGGAAGTTAACGACTAACTGAAAACCCCAGAAAACATGTGAAAAAGTTTGCTTAAACACAGTAAGTGCTCGGATGTGTTTTGAGTGTTGTGTTGCCTACTGTGTGTCCACTATGGAGCATCAGTGTGAATTCATTATCAATCACAGTGGGCCATGTTGACTGGAGCAGGCCCATTGAAAAGGATGGGTGGGGAGCTGGTAATTTCATTAGCAGCAATTTCCTCTACAAGGCCATTACTTTGATGAAGCTCAGAGAAATGTTTATGGGCCCAAATGAAGGGCCTCGGTCTGTTTATCGAACATTCACTTTGCGTCCCGTTTGACCGCTTTGTTGATGGCTGCGTCTTGTCTGTGCTGTGGGAGTTTCTGACATATACAGTAAAGGGATGAGTCGATCACACGGCGTTGCAAAGTGCACGGGTGAGTTAGAGCTTTCATAGAAGCTGAAAAGAGAAGTTTTAATTAGCAAGTAATAATAAAAATCTCTTAAAAATCCCCTATTATGTTTTTTTTTTTTCACATGTTGACACAGCTCCCAGAGGTGTCAGTGAAGTGCCTGTGACATGCTTTGATTAAAATATCTCAGGGTTTAATTACTGCGGCACCATTTTACACATGGGGAAGGAGCTCTCCTCAAAACAGGCTGTTTTTATGGCATATTGGTTTAAATGCTAATGAGACCCAGTTCACCCCATCCTCCCTCTTTGGTAATTTTGGGGGGATTTTTGTTTTGACAGCTGCGCTATGTTTGAGGCTAACGTTAGCTTTTAGCTTCAGTTGTCAGCCTAAGTAACGTACTAGGAAATACTGTCTGAATGTTAGAGTTTAAAAGCCCAATAAAGCATTATGAGAGACAGGTGTGTGTGGTTTCAGTGGCTGATAACATATCTGGTCCGTGGGGTGTAATAAGCACAGAAACTACCCTGAACAAGTGAATGGCTAACTCTGCTAGTGGCATTTATCTGTTGCTAATCAAGGTGTCCAGTCCAGAGTCTATAATAAAATAAGCTAAAATAATACAATATATGGTCAAGGGTTGGTAGATGATCCAGCTAGCAAGACGGGTGTCTAGAGGGAATTTATTTATTTAGCGAATGCAAAGTCCTTAAGCCAAGCAGTTGCCTCCTGGTTTGCTGTATGGAGGGTGTGTAATCCTCCTTCCAGTCTTTGGAGCGGGCAAGCCTCTATGATGTGTTCCATAGTTTGCTCCTCTCCACATGCGCACAGTGGGCTAGGGCTACTGCCCCATCTGTGAAGGCTGGCCAAGCAGGGGCCATGTCCAGTCCTGAAGCGATTGAGTGTAGACCACTGTCTCCTTGGGAGGTTGGTGCCCGGGACCTGTTGGTTGGGGTTTATCACCAGCTGTTTGTTTGGGACCTCCTTGGTCTCCCATTCCTCTTGCCAAGCTGTCTGGATGGTAAAGTCAGCTGGGGGAGGGTTTTTCCAAATCGGCCGTCTGGATGAAAGTCGGGCAGTGGGTGGGGTGTAGATATCTGCATGGATTGGTAAGTGAGGAAAATCTTTAACTTTTTGGAGCATCCTTTGAGTTAATGCTGCTCGCCGGATGTGTGGAGGGGCTATGTTTGACAGTACAGAGAGCCAGGGGAGTGGTGTTGAGCGGATTGTTCCAGTTATAGTTCTCATGGTTGAGTTGAGCTGGGTGTCTACATGGTGTGTGTAAGATGACCTGGACCAGACAGGGGCACAATATTCTGCTACAGAGTATGAAAGGGCCAGTGCTGAGGTGCGCAGGGTGGAGACTGCCGCCCCCCATTTTGCACCAGCGAGCTTGCAGAGCAGGTTGTTTCGTACTTTCACCTTAGCAGCCGTCCACTTCAGATGTTCCTTGAAGGATAAGGTCCTATCAAGGGTCACTCCAAGATAAGTTGGATTTGGGGCATGCTTAAGCTTGAGTCCGCTCAGGTTTCATTCTAGAGGGAATGGATAGAATATATGGAAAACAGACATACAGTAAATGGATATCTAGCGGATAGGCTTGCAGACTCCTTTCTCCCTTTGTCCCTAGTAGTAGTTTGTACCTTGAAGTTGGGCTGAAATCTCAGTTGTGGACACAGACAGAACAGCTTTCAGATTTTCTTCTAAATTTGTGACCTTTTTAATCATCAGTATACATTTTTTTCTCAAGTAGGTTCATTTTGTCTTCTTTTAATTATGTACCTTTTGTTCTTATCTCCTGGCTATTTTTGTCTTTAATAAGAACAAAAGATAAATACATTTTTTTCCCCTGACAGGACAAAGGGGAAAAAGTATACATTTTTATACATATAGAATGTATTGTTTGCATCATAAATATACCTTTCCCTTAATTTCTGAGCATTTCTTGTAAATTTTAGGACTTTTTCTTCAAAAATTTGCAATTTTTGTCACATATATAAATTTGATTTTTTCCCCAGTGCATATGGAAACTTATTAATGTAAAGTTTTTTTTACATTTTTGATATATGTTGTGACTTTAACATCAAGCTGAGGCTCGTTTTTTCAAATTTATGAGAATTTTCTGCTACATTTTCATCATTAAGTGAAAATGACTCTAATTTACCTTCATTGGAATAAAGCAGTTTAAGGGAAAAAAGCAAATGTCTTAATACCAAATTTAAAAACAGATTAACAGTAGAACAGATGAATATCTGGATAATCTAAAATTTTGGTACAGCCAGTACCAGTTTAATATCCAAGATTTATGATAAAACTTAAAACATTTGCAATTTTTTTTAAGCATTTTCTGGAGGTTTCAGTATTTTGAGGGTTCCAGGACTGTTAAAGGTCAAAATAGCATCCCTAAATACCTACACAGACACCTTGCTAGGATGTCTGCCAGCAGAGGAGACTTGCTTCTAAAAGGACTTTAGCCTCGATGTGCTGAGGTCGCTCATTCCTCGGTGAAAAAGTCAAAGAATCTTCCACGTGTAGGTCTGTTTAGTTTTGATCTGAAATCATGTGTAAAATAATCATGTTAAGCCCTCGTGTTATGGAGAAAAAAAATGTACATCTTGTTGGCTTGTGTTTTCACATGAGCGCTGTGTTTTATACGGTAGTAAATCTTCCTCCTGAGTGGAGACGCTCGGGGCGCATATCAGCGGCATGATGTAGAGCGCTCGCCTATGGCTGCGAGCCATCGCAGTGCCGACGCCTGAGGGCATTTTCTTTAATCAGAGCCAGTGGTGCAGTGAGTGAACAGGCTTTGACTGCTCTCAGATAACTGAGATAGTGTTCTTAATGCTGCCTTCGGGCCCTTTAACACCCACTCTCATTCTTGCCTGGGTTTCAGCAGAAGTGCATAGCTGCCATTCTGTCTACTTACGGCAAGACGGCTATCTGGCTCACACTAACAGGACTGAAGGTACAGACGACGATACGTCTGGATGTTGTGATGGTGCACTTTTTAATTTTTTTAGTATTTCAAAGGTTTCTTTTTGTTTTTGTCTTGTTTTCCAGGTTGCATGTTTGACAAGGTAGCGAGGCATTTCTACGACGATACCTGCGTGGTGCCAGAAAAGGTCGAAGGTGAGTCCCAAATCAGAAAGCCATGCTGAAAGCTCATCCATGTAAAGACATATTCAGCTATCACACAATAACTCTTTCTTCTGCGTTTTCTAGGTGACATTAAACAGGAATCAGGTCTGTACCGCGAGGGTCCGTCATACCAGCGTAGAGGCTCACTGCAGCTTTGGCAGTTCCTGGTGGCCCTTCTGGACGACCCGTCCAACTCCCACTTCATTGCCTGGACCGGCCGTGGCATGGAGTTCAAACTCATCGAGCCAGAGGAGGTGAGAAGATCAAAGAAATTCACTCTGACACTTTTTTTTCCTCTATAAAAGCTAACATTTGCTTTGGAAAAGCCTGAAGAGCTTGTTGTGTTTTAAAGAACATGCATAAAAAAATATTCAAAAAGATTATAAACCCATTTTTTCTTTTACAAGTGGAAGACTTTTTCCATGCACACAAAATGTGTGTTTCTGTCCAATTTTGAGCACAATTTTGTTGAATACCAGGTAGAGCTGGGTGATGTGACCTCAAAACAACATCACAACTAACTGAACATTTAACTTTATGATTGAAGATCTTTGCCTTTTAATTGTGAAGACTCAAGAAAAAAGTTGCAAATTTTTGAGAAAACCACAAACTTACACAAAAACGTCATAAATTTATCGGGGAAAAATCATAAATTTTCCTATTGACTAATCAAAAAAACTTATTTGCAGCCCAATATATCATATTTGCTGTCAAAAAAAGTGAAGATTTACCAGAGGACTGGACAAGTACCGCTTAAGTATTGAGGGAAACAGAAAGAAGAGTATGTGGTGTTTCCTCCGGACAGAGCAAATTGGACAAGAAGACTTGGTAGTGGAATGAGGAGGTACAGGACAGTTTTGAAAGGAAGAGGTTGGCAGTGAAAATGTGAGAAAGTCAGAGAGATGAAGAAAATTTACAGGAGTATTTGGAATCTTGGCGGATGGCAAAGAGAGAGGTAGCAAAGGCAAAGGAAAAGGCGTCTAGTGAGTTGTATGAGAGGCTAAACATTATAGAAGGAGAAAAGGACTTGTGACGATGGGCTAGACAGAGAGATCCAGCTGGAAAAGGATGTGCACCAAGTTAGGTTGATTAAGGACAGAGATGATAATGTACTAACGAGTGAAGAGGGTGCGTTGAGAAGGTGGAATGAGTACTTTGAGGAGCTGATGAATGAAGAAAATGAGAGAGAGAGAGAGAGAGAGAGAGAGAGAGAGAGAGAGAGAGGGGATGGATGAAGGCAAGATAGTAAACCAGGAAGTTCCATGGATTAGCAAGGAGGAATTGAGCGCAGCTATGAAGGCAGCGAAGAGTGGAAAGGCAGTTGGTCCAGATGACATACCTGTGGAGGTATGGAGATGTTTAGGAGAGATGGCAGTGGACTTTTTAACCAGATTGTTTAACACAATCTTGGAGAATGAGAGGATGCCTGGGGAGGGGAGAAGAACTGTTGTGGTACAGATTTTCAAGAACAAGGGTGATGCTCAGAGCTGTAATAAATACAGAGGCATAAAGTTGATCAGTCACACGATGAAGATATGGGAAAGAGTTGTTGAAGCCAGGTTAAGAGCCAGGTTAAGAAGAGAGGTGACAATCAGTGAACAGCAGTGCAGTTTCATGACAAGAAAGAGTACTACAGGTGCAATGTTTGTTTTGAGTGTTGATGGAGAAGTATAGAGAAGGTCAGAAAAAGTTGCACTGTATCTTCGTTGCAATAGAGAAAGCATATGATAGGGTGCCAAGAGAGGAGGTGTGGTACTGTATGAGAAAGTCAGGAGTGGCAGAGAAGTATGTGAGGGTGGTGCAGAATGTGTGTGATGACAGCGAGACCGTGGTGAGGTGTGCTGTAGGAGTGACAGATGGATTTACGATGGGGATGGGATTACATCAGGGATCAGATGTTTGCAGATGACATTGTGATCTGTAGTGAGAGTAGGGAGCAAGTGGAAGAGAACCTGGAGAGGTGGAGGTATGTTCTGGAGAAACGAGGAATTAAAGTCAGTGGAAGCAAGACAGAATACATGCTTGTGAATGAGAGGGAGTAGGTGTAACATACAGATGCAATGAGTAGAGGCAGTGAAGGTAGATGCGTTTAAATACCTGGGGTCAACCATTTAATGCAATGGAAATGCACAAGAGAGGTGAAGAAGAGAGTGCAGGCAGTGTGGAGTGGGTTGAGATGAGTGTCGGGTAATTTGTGACAGAAGGATAGCAGCCAGTGAAAGGGAATATTTACAAGATGGTAGTGAGACCTGCTATGATGTATGATTTGGTGACAGTGGCACTGACAAAAAGACAGGCGGCGGAGCTAGAGGTGGCAGAGTTGAAGATACTAAGATTCTCTAGGAGGGACAGGATTAGAAATGAGTATATCAGAGGGACAGCTCGGGTTGAGCGGTTTGGAGACAAAGTAAGAGAGGTAAGGTTGAGATGGTTTGGACATGTGCAGAGGAGGGATAGTGGCGATATTGGACAAAAGATGTTGAAGATGGAGCTGCCAGGCAGGAGGAAAAGAGGAAGACCACAGAGAAGATTCATGGATGTAGTGAAGGAGGACATGGAGAGGTGTTAGAGGAAGATACAAGTGATATGGTAAGATGGAGGCAGATGATCCACTGTGGTAGCACCTAAAGGGAGCAGCTGAAAGAAGAAGAAGAAAGTCACACATTACTTTAAAGCAGCGTTTGATTCTGTGAACAGGGAGTATATGTGGGCTGCACTTGAACACTATGAAGTGCCACTTAAGAACATCAATATCTTCAAGGTGTTCAACACAAATTGGGGATGATTTGACAAATTGGTTTGAAGTTAAGTGTGGGACAGGTCAAGGTGATATTCAGAAGCCCCAGTCTTCAGTATTGTCATTGACTAGCTAATGGAGCAGGCCATCCAAACAAAGTCTGTTTTGAGCCATTTCTTACTAAACCGGAAGAGTTCAAGATACCCAGCTTTTTACATCACCAACCTGGACTATGCAGGCAACTCTGCTATCATGGATAGTTCACCCTCAGGCCTTCAGGAAACCACCTTTCTAATATCTGATGCCGGTAAGAACGCTGGGCTGAAGATCAGGGCAAGCAAGACCAAGACCATGCTTATCGGGAAATTCCACAGTCAGCGTCCATACCACTTCTCTGGGCAATGGTGAGAATCTAGAGCTAGTAAACCACTTTCAGTACCTTGGATCAACCATATCTAGTAATGACTCCATTGACTGGGAGATTAACACTGGAATTGGTGTAGCATCCCTAGTCTTTAATATGCTCAGCTGTATTGGGGGGGGGGGCTGAAAAGTTCATGGGCTGAAAAGTCCGTAGTGGTCAAATTTGACCAAATGTGGTTTATTTTTCAGCTGCAGGGATCCAAGTGCTGCAACACCGATGGAAGAAGTGTGTGGGCCGAAGGGGAGACTATGTTGAAAAATAAACCACATTTGGTCAAATTTGACCACTATGAACTTTTCACCACCCCCCCTCGTATTTGGAACAACAAAGGAGTGTCACTTGGTACCAAGATTAAAATCTACGAGTGTGGCGTTATCATTCCAGTTCTCTATGGCTGTGCTACGTGGATCCTGACGCAGCAACAGCTGCATCGCCTTGACTCTTTCCACCACGCATGTTTGCAGAGAATCCATCAAGTTCGAGGGAGAGACCCTATCTCGAACAATGAGCAGAGGAGCAAAGCAGGTTGCTGCAGCTTGGGCATTCAGATTTGATACACCTGGCGTCAGTACTATGGTCACATAGCCCAGATGCCCAATAACAGGATCCCCAAATTTCTGCTGGACTGGACACCCACTTGCGGCTCCCAAGGTGTTGGCCTCCCTAGATTAAACCTCATGAAGATCTATGAGGAGGCCCTAGCGACCCTGTGTCTAGACCTAAACTTAGCTACACCTCGAGCACGAGATTGCTCAGACTGGCGCCACCTCCTGCACTCTGCAAAGACTCGTGCATCACATCGTGAGCAGGCAGACCTTTCTCTGTATGAGTAGAGACCTATCCAAGATCAAGAAGGAAAAAGTTGCACATTCATAAAGGAAAAAAAAGTCATGTTTAAGAAAAACAAACTAAATTTTAAAAAAAAGTTGCAACCTAACAAATTACTTAGAGAAAACTCAGTGTTATGCCACCATTTATACAAATATTTAAGTGAGAGGCCCTCACAGCTGCAGCAAGTCATGTTCATATTCCCACATTCAACTGTGTCCCAAAGAATCATGCCAATCAAAAAGTATTCTTAGAATTCTGGGTTATGTAATGATATATTTTGGACGAATGTCCGCAATTATAGGCTACTATAATAGTATAATAAGGCACAACCGTTATTTTTTTCTTGTAGAGGGGCAGCTCAGCCAAAGAACACAAATGGACTGTTGCCCAGGCAACAATAGCCCGAACGTGTACATGTCCTTGTTTTAGAATACAGAAAGAAACTGCAATAGGATATAAATGATGTTTCTGTAAGCGTTCCTGTCTCCGTTTCAGCCAAGTTTCAAGGCCTGGATTTTCAGTTTATTTTGCTGCCAACCACATCTAACCAGCTGACCCTCATGGCCTGCACCCCCGCTAAATATTTCACAGGGCACACTCCTAAAAATATAACCCGTGTCGGTGGTGGGGCCTTTTGAAATGAAAACAGAGGCAGGGTCTGTGTGCACGGCCACATCGCACACAGTGGGGCTCAGTCACTGCTGGAGGACGGAGGAGGATGCTGGGATGCAGGCATGATGGGGGGGGGGGGGGGGGGCAGAGGAGTACCTGGCAGCCGCCAACGCAGCCTGATGGTGTGTGTAAGCTCTGACCAGCTGCAGCTAACAGGGGGGCCCATTCATGCCATCAGATGACCTAACGCGCTCACTTTGAAATGCTGCGGGCAAACGTTAGCCAACATGCATGGGTGGATATTTCATGCCACTGTTGTGGGGACAATAAACAGAACATTTTCTCTAGAGTAAAGATTCTGGAGGGCACTACAAGTAAAATTGTAATCAGGGGCTTTTTTTTTTTTAGCTTTTAGAGATTGTGTCACGTATACTGTTGTCTCTGAATTGATACACTATCAGCACCACAAAGTATTGCAATAATACAGTGCATCGATCCCCCTCTAGTACTTAGAATATAAATTTCCCACTATCCATATGTGAACATTGCAAATTTACAAGAAAAAGTCACAAGTTTACAAAAAAGTTGCAAATTTCTAAGAAAAACATTGTAAATTTATGAGAGAGAAGTTGCAAATGTATGCAAAAACGTAGCATATTTGCAAGAAAAAAGTAACAAATTTATGAGAAAAATGGCAAATTTGCAAGAAAAAAGTTGCAAATTTACCCACAAAAGTAGAAAATTTAGGAGGAAAAGGTGCAAATAAACAAGAAAAAAGCACACATTTTTGAGGAAAAACTGCAAAATTATGAGAAAAATATTGCAAATTTCTCCAAGTCACAAATTTGCAAGAAATAAGTTAACAATTTATACAAGAAAGTAGCAAATTCAGGAGGAAAAGTTGCAAAGTTACAAGAAAAAATCAAATTTGTGACAAAATATTGCAAAAATGGGAGAAAAAAACACAACTGTATGCAAAAAAGGAGCAAATTTGTGACAAAACTTACAAGTTTATGAGAAAAAGTTGCAAATTTACTAAAAAAAAGTTGCAAATTTACAAGTGAAATGTAGCAAGTTTATGAGAAAAAGTGGTAGTTGTAAGAAAATTTTTTTGAGATAAATGTTGCAAACTTACAAGAAAAAAGTTACAAATTTATGAGTTTTTTTTATTCATTTATGCTTAGCATTGTTGCTTCAAAGGCATTTTATTCAGTTATATGACACGATATAAGATAAGATAAGATAAGATAAGCCTTTATTAGTCCCACAATGGGGAAATTCCAGGATTGCAACAGCACAGGGATAGCAACACTCAGAGCAACAATCAGAAGGCAAGAAAAAACAACATCTAGCAAACATATGTCCATATTACTATAAATGTATATATGTATATACAGTATATATGTATATAGAAAAGTTTATGACGATATGGGCGTACATATCCCCCATTCCCCCCGCTGATTTACACCTATGCAAACACATCAGCATTTACAAAAAAAACCCCAAAAACAGCTGCTGAAAGGCGCGATTGAATATGAACTTGAGGGGTAAAATCGCAGAGATGAGAAGCTGAGTGTTGAGCCTCGGGGTTGTGGGTTTGGACCGTGGACGGCCGGCTGGTGGGCGGTCTGTTAGACAGGTGCTGCAACAGCTGCTGCCTCCTCCGCTGGGTGTGTGACAAGCTCCTAATGAACACATCCCTGGTCAGCTCTGCTCAGGCACTCTAATTACGCTTATTAGCAGAATAGAGATTGATAAGTTTGTTTAACATTTCAGCTGCAGCGCGCCGTTCTTGTCAGGAAATCAGGTCGGCCGTGTCTGTGAGCGTGTGTGATTTGGCAGCGGCTCTGTTTACTGACCATCTCTGTGCTGTTTGGTTTTTTGTTTTTTTCTTGTGATAAAGGTGGCACGACGGTGGGGGATACAGAAGAATCGACCGGCGATGAATTACGACAAACTCAGCAGATCGCTGCGCTACTACTATGAGAAAGGAATCATGCAAAAGGTGAAAATTACATGTATTATTACAAAAAGATACGTCAAAGAGAGAAAGTAATGACCGGGCCTCATGAAAGATTTGTTCGTAAACATGAATTTGTGGCATTGGCCCGTCTTTTAGTTTTTTTGTCATTTCTTACAAGAATAAAATTTGTTTCTCATTAAGCAGCCCCATATTTACAGTAATTCATCATAATCGTTTTTAAGGGGGCCTTCACAGCTGACCCGTTTGATCTGGATTTTTGGACTTGTTCCCGACCAGAATTTTAGGTGTGAAACCACGGACCAGACCAAAGAAATTAAATTTGGACCGGATCAAACTGAACCTTGGTCTGGTTCATGTAGAGTGTGAAAGCAATTTTCATTAAAGTTCAGACTTTTTTTTAATGTATTTCATTCTTGAAACAAAACAACACAAAACAAGAATGAAAAGGAGCAAAAGGAAATCTTATATCAACTGCCCCTTTTTACATAATCCTATTTATGAGAACATATTAAAAATATAATATGAAATAAGGCTCATTTAGGCTCTCACAACTACCTGCCAAGGCACGTCTCATTTTAATCGATCACAAGTTTAACGTGTTAACTTTCTGACTAAACAGTGAAAGGGAAGTTACAGCAGCCAAAAACAGGGAAGATGAGCTGTGGTAGCACTTGGGGAGAGGAACGACATACGTTTTGATCCCCTGCCTCATCCCTAAGGAGGATTATGTTATGGGGCAGTCTGTCCATCTGTCCCAATTGTTTTGAAACTTGGTACCAGGGTTTGATATACACTGATGATCCGCATATTGCAATTTTGATTCTACTTGGATGGCCATGAGGTCAAGGTCAGAGGTCAGATTTTCCCTAAATCTTGTAAATGTAATAACCACTGAAAGAAATGATGCAGACTTTTCAAGTCAACACAGTGGTTGTATCTAAGGCGCATGTTGGACAACTTACACCCTGACCTGACTATGGGTTTGGGATCAAAAGGTCAAAGTTAACATTCTGTTTGCACCATTACTACAGAACAAGTACAAACGTGGTACACAGTTTCACCTTGAGACCATGACCGCTGACTATGGGTTTGGGATCAAAAGGTCAGAAGTCAAGGTTAGCATTCTCTATGCCCTCTTATTGTAGAAGCTCTCTAAGGTCACCAAACCTGGTACACAGGCTCACCTTGGGATCCTGACCTACAACTATGGGTTGTACACAGCTATTTTTGTTGTATGTTCATGGATGATAAGCTTATCATAATTTGCTTCTACCTCAATAATTATATGGAAAAAGCTGAAAACTGCTGTCCTTCAGTAACATTGGGATCTTCAGAGAAAACGGAAATGGGGGATATTGCACTCGCCTCAGAGTGCTCTTGTTTAAATTGGATATCACCCAGTAGAGGCATAAAATAGTCATTTAAAAAAATCATAAAAATGTAGAAATTTACCAGATATTTTCAGAGACGATGCAACATAAAGCTTATGAAAGATTGGAATAGCAATGCCACCTGGCGATAAGGGGCACAAACATAGACTCTAATGAAGACCTGGATAGCATCCTGGCTTCACTAAGCTAGTTCACCTCCTGATGTGGTGGAGTCTTCCCCAGTTTCACATTAAAGTACAGTTAATGATGTACCCAGAACTACAGAAAAGCTGTGTTTGCTAACTACTGTAGCCTCTGCTAACATCGTTATGACAGCAGACCATAGGTGTGCTACGTAAAGTTGTTTGGTTCACTTGGATAAGGAGGAGTCTGAAATCAAAACCAGACTGGATCAGATTTATACAACAAAAACAGGAACCTTGGTCCCGACCTTGGTGCAGACTTTCAGGTATGGAAAAGCCCATAAATCAGCCTTTTCCAACTTGCCATAATGCAAAGGCCACCTTTAAAAGTCTTTTGCAGCTGCTGGCCCACCACAGAATTGTTGCAAGTACTTCTTTAAAGAAATAGTTAAGCCATGGCAATGGTGGAGCAGAAATAAATAAGAAAAAAGCAGCATAGAAATGTAGTGTTTTATCAGTTATTGTTTTGAGATTCAAATACCTCATTATTAATTTTTAATAATGATTTTTACAGTTTTGAGGAATGCCACATCGACACGTTTGCATCAGGGATGCTCAGATAATGGTTTACATTGGTATCGACTGATATTCGCCTTATTGACTGATATCTGTTACTAGCAAATAAGATATCAGCAGTGGTTGATATCTTTCTAGTGTGTCCCAGTTGTGTTACATTGATTTTGCCCTGAAACAGATTACAGCTGCGTATTCAGAAAACATCCGGGATAGAAAAAATTTTAAATCATTTTACTTCAGCCATTTTATATTAATGCATATTCCATTGTCTGCCAGTTGCTGCATGTCTACTTTTTATGTATTTTTTTGTAAGTGACTTTTTTGAGACTTACCTGCAACTGATTCAAGTTATATTAATAAAATTAAGTGTATGGTGTCCTAAACATTTTAACTGGATAACACTGACATTGTATAACAAACAGCAGCTTTAGGACTCACCGCTCACTTACACACATGTGGAATTAGGGATGAGCAATTAACCGGAACATTCAGACCCTTGGACTGACGTATTTTTGCCCATGTCAATCATTTCGTCCCCTTCCCCCCCACTGTCAGTACTTTCCCCCACTGTGTACGTATGTGTTCATCCTCTATCCCCTTATGTATGTGGATTAAATAAATGCTTTATTAAATTCAGTATGAAACAATAGTGCTTCTGGTACAAGCTGATATTTAATGCATGTAATGAGTCTCTCTGGGTAAGGTGCAGTAGCAGCTCTGTTCAGCGAGCCTCTTTTCCTTTGAATTTATCCTGCTAAAAACAAATGTGAATGCTAACTAGCAAAAGTTCAGCTAAAACAATATAGAGCCGCTTTAGTGTTAGCGACAGTTACTTTAGTGTCTCATTGTGAAATTAAAAAAAATCATGACCTGAACACCGCAATTTGTAGCTTACAGTTGAAACTAAATGCTCCCAAAGTAGAAGCCGAGCCTTTCCAATAAAAGCGAGATTTTTAATCAGAAGTTTACATTTCTTTTTCTCTGACGACTGGAAAACGGCATGAACCAGAAATAATAATATTTATAAATAGTATATAATTTCCGCTGTTAAATAAAGTTATTTATTTGGCATACCGCTTAAGGCCACAATAAATAAAAGATGTTAGGATCTGCTTAAAAACTACGAGGGATTTACTCATACTAACATGTTCTTGCATGAGGCCCCATAGCTCTGTGGTATTTACTAATGTACACATTATGAAAACAAGTAACCAAATTTAACAGATTTTAAACAGGTTAAATGGGCTGTTCCACCACCTGTGAAAAACGAGTTTCACATGCCAACTCCCCTGCCCAGGTGGTTTACATATGGGTGTTTCATGGGAGAAACATGGTGAAACTGCTGAAGAACAAGAGTTCAAATCTTGGGTTTTCACTAATTTTCTTTAATTTAGCCCGTATTCTTCCTGCACCACCACCACCAACAACAATGGCACGCTGGGAATTATGTCCAAAATAGAGCAAAATAAGTCAGAGTGACATGAGCGATATTACCGACGGTGGATTAATGAAGCAGGTGAGAACACGGATGTCTAGTGGGGTGACTAGAATGTAATGAAAATAGCAATATACTCCACTGCCATCAAGCTAACTCAGCTAGCAGCCATAGCAGCACTGTCAGACTGGGTTTGGATGTTCACAAGGATCCTCCCACTGAGACGGCACGGTGGTACGGATCCAGTGAGCTCCGGTTCTCATGCCACAACCAGAGCAAAATAAAAACTGCTCATTTAGAGAAAAGTGCAGAGACAATGGTCGACCTTAACAAAGTGACAGGCTTGTGTTCACAGAGAGCCTAAGTCCCGCCCCTCTACTTCTGTATATGGAGCCTACCTTTGGGAAAAAAAATGCATTGGAGTCGCTGGCAAAGCAGAAATTATTTTTCAACCCCAGTGGAATTTTGCCACGAATCACACGTGACATTTGTCAATTTAAAAGATAATTTTCCACATAAATAAGGTTGTAGGTTGTTGTCTATCTGTTAAAGTATAAGGTTGTGAAAATACATAAATTGAAAGGCTACAAACCCAGCGTTGCCTAAGTTTTGTCATCATTTTCAAAGAGAGCCCAGGAGAAGTTGACTAACAGACTTTAGACTAGTTTTCAGCTGCTTCCTTTAGGGGTCACCACAGCAGACCATCTGCCTCCGTCTCACCCTGTCCCTGCATCTTCCTCTGTAACACCAACCCTCTCTATGTCCTTCACTACTTCCATGAATCTTCTCTGTGGTCTTCCTCTTTTCCTCCTGCCTGGCAGCTCCATCTTCAACATCCTTTGCCCAATATTATCCACTGTCCCTCCTCTGCACATGTCCAGACCATCTCAACCTCGCCTCTCTTACTTTGTCTCCAAACCACTCGACCTGAGCTGTCCCTCTGATATACTCATTTCTAATCTTGTCCCTCCTAGTCACTCCCAGTGAGAATCTCAGCATCTTCAACTCTGCCACCTCCTGTTTTTTTGTCAGTGCCACCACCTCCAAACCTACATCATAGCAGGTCTCACAACTGTTTTGTAAACCTTCCCCTTCACTCTAGCTGCTATCTTTCTGCCGTAAATCTCCCCTGACGCTCGTCTTCCCCCACTCCACCCTGCCTGCACTCTCTTCTTCACCTTTCTTGTACACTGTCCATTGCCTTAGATCAGTGGCGTCCAATCATGTGCCATGGAGGGCCAAGACCCTGCAGGTTTTCTCTTCTGCCCAGTAGGTGTTTTCACTAATCAGCAATCAGTGGGAAGAAGTTTAGTGAAATCTGCTGTTGAAGACACTGGTTGGAGGTGAAGCCTGCAGGGTTTTGGCCCTCCATGGCACATGATTAGACACCGCTGCTTTAGATGGTTGACCCCAAGTATTTAAACTCATCTACCTTCTTCCCCTGTACTCCCTGCATCTTCTTCCCTCTAATTCACACTCATGTATTCTGTCTTGCTTCTACTGACTTTCATTCCTCTTCTCTCCAGAGCATGCCTCCACCTCTCCAGGTTCTCTTCCACCTGCTCCCTACTCTCACTACAGATCACAGTGTCGTTTGCAAACATCATAGTCCACAGAGAATCCTGCCTGACCTCATGTGTTAGCCTAGCCATCATCATAGCAAACAGGAAGGGGCTCAGAGCTGATCCTTGATGTAATCCCACCCCCACCTTGAATCATGATCCGCATGTTTGATTTGGCAAAGGTTTTACACCGGAGGCCCTTCCTGACAAAACCCTCCCCATTTACAGTACTAGGGTTGGGACCAGCACTGGGAGTGCACTGGCTCCTGTGCCAGGGTTCCCCCGTTAGACTTTGGATTAGCTACAGCTCTCAAACCACATTTGCATTGTTTTTCTCTTCTTCAGATGCTTCTTTCCTTAGTCAGAAAAAAGGAGGTGAGCTTTGAAAGGGTAACTGCCATAATCATGTCTGGTTAGAACTAGCAAGTAGATGTAGTTCACTAAGCGGTTACACACAAAACTAAATATTACTCATTCATTTTACAAGAACCTACAACTTTAAGTGTAAAATTATCTTTAAAGACGCACTGTGGTGGATATAAATCCCCTATCAAAACAAATCTACATCGTCTAAAATGGTATCTTATGCCCCTTTTTTCTACAAAAAAACCCCTCAGTCTTACAGTTTCGTGTCTAAATCTTTTCAATTTTCCTCCTCCTTCGAACCTTAGGATCTGTGAATAGGCCCACCCACAACCCACAAGGCTAATGGTATCTAGCGCTATATTAAACAGAATAAATCCTGTGATAAAAAGTTGAAGGACATGCCCAGTTGTATGGACGGTGGCCCAGGATTATGACTGAAACTGCATCGGTGGTTTAGCTCTTGATATGTCTTGTAAGTCATAAAAAATATGTTCCAGACATGCTAACAAGAAAAAAAAAAATTGACGGAGTGTCACTTTAAGGTTGACGAACACCATATGTGTGATTCATGGCAAAATTCAATCAGGATGGAAAAACAATAAAAATAATACACATTTTTTTTCTGAAGATCCCATGATGCAGAAGTAGAGGGGCAGGACTTAGGCGCTCGATTCAGAGTTTTCCTATGAGTAGCCACTCAAGATATGCAAATAGATGCATAAAAGCACTGAAATAAGTGAAATTTGCATCCTATGTTCCCTTTAATTGTTCGATGACTTGTAAACTTGAGATCATTTTGAAGAAATTGTACTGTACTTCAGATCTAAAGGTTTTTTTTTAGATGAAACATGGCTGAACACATTGCTGTAATATAATCCCTACGTCTGTCTTCTTGCAGGTGGCCGGGGAGAGATACGTGTACAAGTTTGTGTGCGACCCCGAGGCCTTGTTCTCCATGGCATTCCCTGACAATCAGCGGCCGGTGCTGAAGACAGACATCGAGCGGCAGATTAACGAGGAGGACACGGTGCCGCTGTCGCACTTTGACGAGAACATGGCCTACGTACAAGAGGGACCATACTGCCAGCCGCACCCCTACAGCGAAGGCTACGTTTATTAACGTCCCCCTGGTCCTCCGTACGCCCGAGACTGCCGTGTCCTCTAGTTTCCCTTCCCTCCGTCTGTCTCACATGAACACACACAAGCGTCCTCTGCTCTTGTCTTTCTGACCGCACGGCGAGGTGGAGAGTGCACTTTATGGACGGGAACGGCGCGGCGTTAACCCGCCGGGGGTGGTGGTGGCTATGTTTGATTGACGTCATTTATGTTGATGTAGATTATTGTGGGAATCATTCTTGTTTGTTTTGCTTTCTGATTTCGAGCATGTGCCGCCCTGGTGAGACTGGACTTCTGATTCATTAACGTCGATCTCCCACTGAAGAAAAAGTCTCGTCTGCACAAAAATTGAAAAAAAAAATCTTTTTTTTTTCAACTGTTTAGTTGTTTCTCCTCAAGCAGCCACCTGGTGATGATTACAGACTTCTTGAAAAAGAAATGTGATTATAAACAATCCAAACACGCCACCTCCGTCTGCCCCCCCCCCATCATCATTCAATCAAATTGTAGATCTCATCATGTTGGTGTTTTGCTGTAAAATCCACCGGATCCTCAGCAGCTTGGTAACGATGAGACTTTTTCGCCGACGATCTGGACCACACGTGTGTGCAGGCTGCTGTAAAAGGAACTCCTTCACTTTCTATTCTGCAGATGCATCAAAGCAGCTGAGATTTATTTCTTCGTCGTTCGAGTGTGTACAGTTAAAGTGGGGGGAAAAAAAAAGACATCCAGGATCATATGTTTGCAATCCCCAAATAAATAATAAAATGCATCTGATTTCATTGGCATAAGACAATAAAATGAAGTTTTAAAAAGAAAGTCAACATAAAATACATTAAAACCCCCTTTGATTTTTGTCTTCAGTTTTGTTGCAGGGTGAATATGATTTGTATATATTTTGCATCAAGTATGTTGCTTTGGCTATTAGGCTGCTTTTTTGTTTTGTTTTGCTAAAAAATAAAAAGGTAAAAGAACTATTTAGAGTTTTATAATGTGATGAATAAAAGTCATATCAAAAAGGTTTCAGCATATAATCGGGTGAATGCACACTCTGTTGCTGCTTCGAAGTGTATTTTCCAGTTATAAGGACAAAATGACTGAATTTCTCTTTCTGTTTATTTTCTTTTTTCAGGTTAAATTTCAGCATTAAAAAATCTGGTCGGCTTCAGTTTTGTTGTCAAGGTTCACATGTGTGGGATGGGATGGCATTAGGAGAATCTGTAATAAAAGAGTTGTGAAAGACACATTTTCTGACCTATTTTCAAGTGTTTTTGCTCAAAATGTGCTTATCACAGCCCCAGTTTTCCATCATAAATGTACATAGTGGAAATGTATCTTTGTGTGAAGGCTAATAGATTATGGATTCTGGTCCATTTCCAAGTTGGAGAAAAAAAAAAAGAATTCCAACTACAAAGCATTTAACCAAAGTGACACCTGAGGAAAAATCAATGGCTAATTTGAGACACTGCTTTTTTCATGGAGGTGAATTGTTTCTGTCCTTTTTGTTTGTGGTGCTGGCAGTAATGAAAAAAAAAAAACACCTTAAAGTTATTATTTCCTTTTGTGAAGTGTCACTATTGGTGAAAATCAATGACTAATTTAAGGAAGCATTGTTTAATTGGTTCCACTGATTTGAAAAATGAAAACGGATGTGTAAGTAATGAAAAAACACTTCTCGCCTTAATTTGTCAGGGCAGGTTAGAAGCCAAACCCCATTACACTTCCCACTTTTTTTTTATTGATCGTCTGTTGGGCAGGGAATTGGCCTTAACTTTAAACACCTGATTGCTTCCCTAAGGATATTTAACATCGTCTAATCCAACATGTGCAAAGATTAAAAAAAAGAAAGAAAAACAGCAGTTCAGCTTTTAATATGATGAATGGCATTTCTAATGTAGGTATTTCCTATTAAAATGACAAACTAGATTGATAAACGTTAAGTTAAAAAAAAAAGTAGGTCATGGTTAGTTTGGTTCTAGGATAAACAAGTCCACATCTGTTGTACCTCTGTAGGGATAAAAGGTTATTTTTAAGTGATTTTAATTTGAACTTGTAAAACTTAGATTTACTTGACAGTTAAGCGCAAACAGCTTTATTTTAAACTCAGCATGACATCAAGATTAGCTGGTGATTATCTGTCAAATCTCATACAGGGTTAGGCTTGCCTTACTAAAGTTGCCTCAGTGCTCTTCCAAATGGCGTTCACTGACATAGCGCTTTTTCTCATCTCCGGATGACCAAAACGCTTTACAGATCCTGCTATCGACCCATTCACACACACTGATGGCAGCAGAGCTGCCACGCACAGGCGCTGGCCTGACCCACCAGGAGCAACTGGGGGGTCAGTGTCTTGCTCAAGGACACTTCGACAGACTGCAGACAGAGTGGGAGTCAAACCACTGACCCGCCGATCAGTAGTCAACCACACTACACCTGCGTCACAGCCACCCGAAGACACATTATGCAACCCAGCTCCATTTCATTTTTAATCACTGTCATCTGTTCTCATTGATGTCTGCTCTTTATGGGACTTTAGTCGACCTGACTGAAGCTAGTTAAAAGAACTTTGATATCTGCGGTGCATCCGGAAAGTATTCACAGCGCTTCACTGTTTCCACATTTTGTTATGTTCCAGCCTTATTCCAAAATGGATTAAATTCATTTTTCTTCTCAAAATTCGACACACAATACCCCATAATGACATTGTTAAAAAAGTTGGGTTTTTTTAGAGTTTCACAAATTTATTAAAAATAAAAAACTAAGAAATCACATGTACATAAGTATTCACAGCCTTTGCCATGAAGCTCAAAATTGAGCTCAGGTGCATCCTGTTTCCACTGACCATCTTTGAGATGTTTCTCCAGCTTAATTGGAGTCCATCCATCTTCTACCGCTTAATCCTTTTCAAGTCGCAGCGAGGCTGGAGCCTATCTCAGCATCTTTGGGTGTGAAGCAGGGTACACCCTGGACAGATCGCCAGTCCATTGCAGGGCCAACACAGACAGACAACCATTCACTCTCATATTCATACCTAAGGACAATTTAGAATCCCCGGTTGATGCCAATTAACCTAACCTGCATGTCTTTGGCCTATGGAAGGAAACCAGACTACCCGAAGTAAACCCACGCAGACACGGGGAGAACATGCAAACTCCACACAGAAGAGTCACCGATGGTCTGGGGGTGGGATCGAACCCACAATGGTCAGGGATGGAATCGATCCATGACCTTGTTGCTGTGCTGACACAGTGCTAACCACTACGCTACCGTGCTGCCCCTAATTAGAATCCACCTGTGGTAAATTCAGTTGATTGGACATGATTTGAAAAGGCACACACCTGTCTATATAAGGTCCCACAGTTGACAGTGCATGTCAGAGCACAAACCAAGCATGAAGTCAAAGGAATTGTCTGTAGACCTCTGAGACAGAATTGTCTCGTGGCACAAATCTGGGTAAAGGTACAGAAAAATTTCTGCTGCTTTGAAGGTCCCAACGAGCACAGTGGCCTCCATCATCCGTAAATGGAAGAAGTTTGGAACCACCAGGACTCTTCCTAGAACTGGCCGGCCATCTAAACTGAGTGATTGGGGGAGAAGAGCCTTAGTCAGGGAGATGACCAAGAACCCAATGGTCACTCTGTCAGAGCTCCAGTGTTCCTCTGTGGAGAGAGGAGAACCTTCCAGAAGGACAACCATCTCTGCAACAATCCACCAATAAGGCCTGTATGCTAGAGTGGCCAGGCAGAAGCCACTCCTTACTAAATGCCACATGGCAGCCCACCTGGAGTTTGTCAAAAGGCATCTGAAGGACTCGCAGACCATGAGAAACAAAAGTCTCTGGTCTGATGAGACAAACATTGAACTCTTTGGCGTGAATGCCAGGTGACATATTTGGAGGAAACCAGGCACTGCTCGTCACCAGGCCAATACCATCCCTACAGTGAAGCATGGTGGTGTTAGCATCATGCTGTGGGAATGTTTTTCAGTTGCAGGAACTGGGAGACTAGTCAGGATAGAGGGAAAGATGAATGCAGTAATGTACAGAGACATCCTGGATGAAAACCTGCTCCAGAGCGCTCTTGACCTCAGACTGGGGCGATGGTTCATCTTTCGGCAGGACAACGACCCTAAGCACACAGTCAAGATATAAAAGGAGTGGCTTTAGGACACCTCTGTGAATGTCCTTGAGTGTCCCAGCCAGAGCCCAGACTTGAATCCAACTGAACATCTCTGGAGAGATCTGAAAATGGCTGTGCACCGATGCTTCCCATCCAACCTGATAAAGCTTGAGAAGTGCTACAAAGAGGAGTGGGCGAAACTGCCCAAAGATAGGTGTGCCAAGCTTGTGGCATGATAGTCAAAAAAACTTGAGGCTGTAATTGCTGCCAAAGGTGCATCAACAAAGTACTGAGCAAAGGCTGTGCATAATTATGTACATGCGATTTCTTAGTTTTTTATTTTTAATAAATTTGCAAAAATCTTAAAAAAAAATCATGTTGTCATTATGGGGTATTGTGTGTCGAATTTTGAAAAGAAAAATTAATTTAATCCATTTTGGAATAAGGTTGTAACATAAAATGTGGAAAAAGTGAAGCGCTGTGAATACTTTCTGGAAGTCGGGTAGGAAACCGGATAACACAGGTGAGTGCCTGCCCTGCAATGACTGTGGCTCAGCCAGACACCAAACTCAATCACCCGCCTGCCCAGCCAGAGGGCTGAAATGCTATCACTGTAAAAAGCTCAACCACTTTACCAAAGCCTGCCACTCACCCTTTGCAAATCCAACAGCCTGCCCATCAGGCCCAACCTCCATCCATACAGTCGGCGCCAAAAGCTGGTCGGTCAAATGGTGCACAGTACAGCTGGACGGCGTTGATGTGGCACTGCTGCTGGATACGGCGGCCTCGAGGTCCCTTCTGAGCGTGGCTATGGTTAGGAAACTGTTTCCCCGGAAGGCCATCACAGCGACTGTGGACGACTTATTCAGCTACAGACACGTCAAGATCAGCATGGTGGGAACTGTCGCCTTTTCTGTATGTTGAGGCCCTAAAACCATCCTGTTGTTCACCTTCCAAGTAACACACCGGGGGTCCAACTTGCTGGGCATCAACCTGATCAGCGTGTTGGGTTTCTCCATTACTGACCCAATGGGCTCTACCGTTCTGACAGTCTCCCCATCCTGGCAGCATCATTGCCTAATGCTCTTCACGGGACTGGGATGCCTCACCTCCTTCAATTGTGGACCACTCACTGATCCGAAGGTGTCACCAAAAATCCAACCACTCTGCCGACTTCCCCTTGCACTGCGGGATGACGTCATGGTGGAGCTGCAGAAGCTCTTGGATGTAGAGCACTCATGGTGCCCACCTTTTCCGCTACGGTAACCAAGCACGGGGTCGAGCATTTTATCACCACGAAAGGTCTGCCCGTTTTTGTGCACCCTCGCCTTCTAGATGTGGCTAAACTAGCCATTGCGTGCGAGGAGTTTGCTAACTTAGAATGCTTAGGCATTGTAAGGTGCTCCAACAGTCCTTGGGCATCCCCGCTGCACATGGTGCCCAAGTCTGATGGGTTGTGGCGGCCGTGCGTTGATTTCCAACGCTTGAACAACGCCACAGAACATGACTGTTACCCCATCCTGCACATTCAGGATTTTTCTGTGCATCTGGCCGGGACGTGCATTTTCTCAAAAGTAGATCTGGTCCGTGGTTACCACCAGATCCCGGTTCGTGCAAAGGACATTCCAAAAACGGCAGTAATAACTCCCTTTGGTCTTTTCGAGTTTTTACGCATGCCGTTCAGGTTATAGGGCACAGCGCAAACTCTTTTGTGCAACAGCAAATAGACTTTAACACAATTAAGTGAGAATGAAGTAGCTACTCATAAATTTGTCATAAAAATGACCAACACTGTAGGCTACTCTTACTGACAACTTGAATAAAAAGGATGAAAAAAATAATTATCCATTACAACAGCTAAATTGCACTGAACCCTGCTGGAAAAACCAGCATAGACCAGCATGATTTTCATGATGGTCTATCCGGGTTTATGCTGGTCTCTGCTAGTATGCTATGCTGGTGACTAGTTTCAAAACACAACAAATGTTGGTCTTCATGCTGGTGACCAGCATGCTTGTCCATACTGGTTTTTCCAGCAGGGAATGCATGTTAAGAGTATAGATTTGGAAATTATGGCAACACCTTCATTTGAAAATTTCCTAACTGTAGTGGTACCCAACCATTCAGTACCAAGCGCAGAGGGAAAAAAAAATATTCTGTTGCTCTGCATTGTCTATCGAAGTCTGTGTTTTTCTGGAAAAAAAATTACTGAATATTCTTGTTATGGCGGCATTTAATGTGAAGTGTGGTGTGATGATGCCGACTTCCTGTTGCATCATCACACTGCTCTATGGGGCTGTCTACGCTTGCAGCACACCGATCTCATGAACGTGCAGAATGATGAGCGGAGGTAACAAAAACTGATGATTTCAATACATGTCTATGGCAATATTAGCTAAATTTCAACCAGGAAAATGCCAAAATTGTGCACAGTTGGCGCATGTAGCCATCACAATCTTATGAAAGATGGTGATAGCAATCAGAATACAAGTTTTTTAGATTCATATCGGCCAGCAGAGATTACCAAAGGAGGATTTTGTGGGCTGCTGTTTCATATAAGTTGGCTGAGGGATGATATGACCTACGTCTCCGTCTGGCTACAAATTGAGATTGCTCCTGCTACAGGTATGTCTGTTTACCCGAATTTGCATCAGAGGGCGTTAATAGCTAAAATAGCATTAGCATAGAAACATGTTGGCTCGGTAGAAATGTTAAATCCAATTTCAGCTGTTTATCAATCAATCAATCAATCAATCAACCAATCAACCAATCAATCAATCTTTATTTCGGATAGATTAAAAGTACAGATTAAAAGAAACAGAATAATATAACAAAGGGGGAAAGAAAATCCAACAAGGTCAAATTAGACAGTAACTCCTCTGATTATACAGTTGGTAACTTATATCACAGTGGTTATAAGTTATCCGAAATGGGTGATGGCTGAAGCCGCAGCTTATATTGCCCACCCATATTCCATCCAAGAATTCAAAAGAAAAACAAACAAGAGCGATTAAAATTCAGAACAAAGCTAAGACAAAATGTGACAAAAAACAAACAAAAAACTAAGCAACAACACAATGCAGACTGGATATGACAATCCTTATGTGATTTTATATGTCATCTTGTATATATGTTTGGAGTATTTCTTCCTTTAGTTTTTGTTTAAATTGTCCAAGCGTTGTACATGATTTTAATTCAGGTCCAAAATCGTTCCATAATCTGACTCCTTGCACTGAAACACAGTGTTGCTTGGTGGTAGTTCTCACTGAAGGTTTTTGAAATATACATGTTCCTCTGAAATGATATTGTTTCTCCCTTATTTGGAACAGCTTTTGGATATTTACGGGCAGTGATAGATTCTTCACTTTAAACATTATTACTGCAGTTTTAAAGTCAACCAGATCTTTCAACTTGAGAGCTTTTAATTTAAGAAAAAGTGGGTTTGTTGGTTCCCTGTAAGCAGCTTTGTTTATTATTCTAATAGCTCTCTTCTGAAGCATAAAGACTGGATATATGTTTGTTTTATATGTATTTCCCCATACTTCAGTACAATATGCCATGTATGGGAGTATTAATGAATGATACAAAGTATATAATGTGGGTTGATTCAGCAAATATTTCACTCTGTGTAGTATTGCAATTGATTTAGATATTTTACCTTTAATATAATTAATATGTGACTTCCAACACAGTTTATTATCAATTATTACACCAAGAAATTTAGTTTCGGATACCCTTTCAATCTCTACACCATTTACACTGAGTTTAGATACTAAGTTGTTGTGATGGTTGTTAAAAACTATAAAATTTGTCTTACTTAAATTGAGCGTTAATTTGTTTGGATCTAATTCCTTTCTGAGTGTATCCAAAAGTTGCTCCAAATTGCTTCCACTGCATAATAAATTAGTGTCATCGGCAAACAATATTAAATGCATTTTTTCTGAAACTTTACATATATCATTTATATACATATTGAATAACAATGGCCCCAAAATTGAACCCTGTGGGACTCCACAAGTAACCTTCAGTAACTGTGAGTTTTTGTTACCAACACATACATACTGATATCTATTCTTTAAGTAACTACATAACCAGGACAGTGCTACTCCCCTAATACCACAATTTTGTAGTTTCTTTAATAATAAGTTATGATCCACTGTATCAAATGCTTTTTTAAGATCCAGGAATACCCCAACTGAATACTCTTTATTTTCAACGGCAGTTGATATTTTTTCTGTAAATTCCATTAGGGCAAATGCAGTTGTCCTCTTGTGTCTGAACCCATATTGCTGCTCACACAATAAATTATTCTTCAGTATGAAGTTGTCAATTCTCTCATAGAATATTTTTTCAAGTATCTTGGAAAATTGCGGCAATAGTGAAATTGGTCTATAGTTTGAAAGTTCCCCTCTGTCACCCGTCTTGTATATCGGAATTACTTTAGCTATTTTCATTGCATTGGGAAATATACCTGTTTGGAGAGACAGGTTACAGATATACATCAGTGGTTTCACTAAGCATTCAATAATAGTTTTGACTAAGAGCATGTCAATACCATCACAGTCCATAGATGTTTTACTTTTAAATGATTTAACAATGACCTCTCTCTCATCTGTGTTCTTTATGAAAATGGAGTCTTTTATAGCAGTGTTTTTGCTTATTGTATCACCTGTAGGTGCCGTAATGGGTATTTCTCGAGCCAAATTAGGACCAATGTTAACAAAAAAGTTATTAAATTCATCTGCAGGTGAAGCTGCATTCACACTCTGAGTCGTTTTATTATTTTTTGAAAAATTGGTTGGGTAGCTTGTATTTCTGTTTTTATTTCCAAGAATATTGTTAAGTATTGTCCATGTATTTTTAATATTGTCTCTGTTTTTCTCCAGTTCTTTATTGTAATAGTCTCTTTTACTACATCTTATTACATATGTTAACTTATTTTTGTATGTTTTATACCGCTGCTTTGCTTCTTTTGTCCTTTTCTTTAGAAAAGCTTTATATAATAATTTTTTCTTTTTACACGCCTTTCGTAATCCTTTGGTCAGCCACGGCTTATCGGCAAATTTATGTTTAAGCTTTTTCTTTACTAATGGACAATTTTTTTCATAAAGAGTGGTTACAATGTTTATAAATGTGTCATAGGCTTCATTTACGTCTGATACATAGACTTTTGTCCAGTCTTACTTCAGCAAGTCTTCCCTAAAAGAACTGATTGCATTTTGTGATTTGTATCTGAACGATTTAAAATTTTTTTCTGTATTGGCCCCCGTGTGGCCATGGATAAGTGCAAAGGTTGGCAAATGGTCACTTATATCATTTATCAATAATCCACTTTCTATTTTCTTATCAATAATATTATCCACCTCAGAGTAAACATACTAACACTGCAATTAAACTAGCTTAAAAACAAGAGTGACTCACCTGCTGACAAATGGACTGAAGCTCTGCAGAGGTGAAACAAAGTGTCAGGATTAACAGTGCGAACAAATGTATTTTTTTTCTCTCTCTCTTTTTTTTTTTTACCAGTGTAAATAAACAGCGTCCCCCGTACGGAAGAAGGGAGGCTGTTTTTCCTGTGAGCTCCAGTGGATAAATTTTGCAAACCTAAACATGACTGCTTTTTGGGGATTTCCACAGCAGGTACAATTTATTTTCTCCCAGTGTTCTGCCAATGTACAGCCAAACTGGCACATTTATTCATCATTACAAATATCAATATTGTTTCTGGACACTCTGTTGAATCATTCTTCCACATACTGGCTGGTAGATGGTAGGGACACTTTTTGAGATCACAAATTTAAAGTTTTTGATCATATCTGATCCGATCTTGTGATGAAAGCTCGTCATAATATTGATATGCCGTATTGTTTCAATGGTAAACTGCCGATTTTTGTTACCTCTGTGCTTTGCGCGTTCACGTGAAGAACCCAGACATGTAGACAGTCCTACAGTTAGGCCCAAAAATATTTGGACAGTGACACAAGTTTTGGTATTTTAGCTGTTTACGAAAACATATTCAGGATACAATTATATAATCAATATGGGCTTAAAGTGCAGACTCTCAGCTGTAATTTGAGAGTATTCACATCCAAATTGGAGCAAGGGTTTAGGAATTACACCTCTTTAATATGTAGCCGCCTCTTTTTCAAGGGACCAAAAGTAATTGGACAATTGACTCAGAAGGCTGCAAAAAAAAATAACAAGGCTGCATGGGCTCTTCCCTCGTTAACCTGTCATCAAATAAGCAGATAAAAGGTCTGAAGTTGATTCCAGGTGTGGCGTTTGCATTTGGAAGCTGTTTCTGTGAACACACAACATGCGGTCAAAGGAGCTCTCAATGGAGGTGAAACAGACCATCCTGAGGCTGAAAAAAAGAAGAAATCCATCAGAGAGATAGCAGAAATGTTAGGAGTGGCCAAATCAACAGTTTGGTACATTCTGAGAAAAAAAGAGTGCACTGGTGAGCTTGGGAACTCAAAAAGGCCTGGACATCCACGGAAGACAACAGTGGTGGATGATCGCAGAATCCTTTCCATGGTGAAGAACAACCCCTTCACAACATCCACTCAAGTGAAGAACACTCTCCAGGAAGTAGATGTATCAGTATCTAAGTCTACCATAAAGAGAAGACTTCATGAGAGTAAATACAAAGGATTCACCACAAGGTGCAAACCATGAATCAGCCTCAAAAATAGAAAGGCCACAATTGACTTTGCCAAAAAACACCTGAAGAAGCCAACCCAGTTCTGGAACAGCATTCTTTGGACAGATGAGACAAAGATCAACCTGTACCAGAATGATGGGAAGAAGAAAGTTTGGAGAAGAATTGGAACAGCTCATGATCCAAAGCACTACATCTTCTGTAAAACATGGTGGAGGCAGTGTGATGGCATGGGCATGCATGGCTTCCAATGGCACTGGGTCACTTGTGTTTATTGATGATGTGACAAAAG
Organism: Pholidichthys leucotaenia; assembly: GCA_020510985.1. Lineage (NCBI taxonomy): Eukaryota > Metazoa > Chordata > Actinopteri > Cichliformes > Pholidichthyidae > Pholidichthys > Pholidichthys leucotaenia. Next base: position 66,379,927 of record CM035849.1, on the reverse strand, counting down.
ACAGAAGCAGCCGGATGGATTCTGAAGTGTATAGGGATATACTTTTTGCTCAGATTCAGCCAAATGCAGCAAAGTTGATTGGACGGCGCTTCACCAATGATCCAAAACATACTGCAAAAGCAACCCAGGAGTTTTTTTAAAGTAACGAAGTGGAATATTCTGCAATGGCCGAGTCAATCACCAGATCTCAACCCAATCGAGCATGCATTTCACTTGCTCAAGACAAAACTTAAGGCAGAATGACCCACAAACAAGCAACAGCTGAAGACAGCTACAGTAAAGGCCTGGCAAAGCATCACAAAGGAGGAAACCCAGCGTTTGGTGATGTCCATGGGTTCCAGACTTCAGGCAGTCATTGCCTGCAAAGGATTCTCAACAAAATATTGAAAAGTAACATTTTACTTAGGGTTATGTTTATTTGTCCAATTACTTTTGAGCCCCTGAAATGAGGAGCGTTTGTATAAAAATAGCTACAATTCCTACATGTTTAATCATATATTTTTGTTCAACCCCTTGAATTAAACCTTAAAGTCTACACTTCAATTCCATTGTAGTTGTTTCATTTCAAATCCAATGTGGTGGCATGCAGAGCCCAAATCATGAAGATTGTATCACTGTCCAAATATTTCTGGGTCTAACTGTATATAGTGGGGGCAGCAGCCATAGGCACTTCCTCTTGTGCCGGATGACTCTGCTGGGTTCATGCCATGTACTGTGTGTTCTCTATTTAATAAAGCAGTGTTCAACACTACATCTCTGTCAGCCTTGTTCATCTCCAGGTTTGTGGACATAATATTTGGCGACTGAGGATTAACGTATGGAGGTGTGCATTACACCACTCCATCCCTTCCTTGAGCTCCTGGACGAGCCACCGGGGCCATGGCCGCGTTGGTTTGAGGCCTTCCAAACTTACATCATGGCGCTGGACCTCGGGAAGATTGATAAGGTGAGGGCACGTGCGCTTCTCGTCCACAACCTGGGTATCAAAGGCCAGCGAGTCCTACGGATGCTCGGTGCGTCGGACTCATTCGAGGATGTCATAGAGCTGCTAGCTAACCATTCCACAACTCCAGACAACGTGACTGTTCCGAGAATCTGTTTTTGCCAGAGACGCCAACAGGTCGGTGAGCCTATCCTCCAGTACATCGCTGATTTGAGGCAGCTAGCTAGCGAGTGTTGTTTTGGGCTGTTTGAAGACGAGATGGTACGCGACCAATTGGCTGAGCACATGTGCAAAACTGGACTGCGAGCTAGGCTATTAATGGTGCCGAATGACTTGATGTTAGCTAGGGCTGTCAAGGTAGCTCTCCAGTTGGAGGCCGCAGACAGGCTAGCTTTGGAGCTAAACTGGCGTCAGTCACAGAAGTCGCCGAAGCCGCCCGCCTCAGCTATGTTGTGGACCCTGATAGCGAGGATAGCTTGGATGAAGATTGTTCGGAAACCAATGCTGCCAGCTGAAGGTCTGCCCCGGGGAACCTCATTGCAGGGGTTATGGGTCCACGATGCACCACCATAAAGCGAGAGAGTGCCCGTCAAGACGGAAACAATGCAGTAGATGTGGACGCTTGAATCACTATATCATGGTGTTGCCAGTAATCTGATCCAGAGAGCCCACTGAAGAAATCACCCCTCATGCCCCGGACAGCTATCCACTAGGTGAATCCCATTACCAGCGGTTATAGGTATTGTGCAGTGGAGTTAGACAGCGTAGAGGTGCCACTGTTACTCGACACGCCGGCGGTGCGGTCGATGCTGAATTGGGCCACAGTGAAGAAGTTTTTCCACCACTACAGGAGTAGAAGTAACCAGGCACCGTTTAGAAAAATATTTGCAATGTGAGAGTGAAGTACAGGTAGATTTGGGGTCCGTCCTAATTCTATATTCCACCCTTTACCCTTGAAATCAAGGGCCCCTTGTTCTCATCAGAAAAAAGAAGAAAATGAAAACTGATGAGAAAAAAGTCTCATCTTACAGAGAAAAAATGTCTCAAATTTACACAAACTATTCTAATCAGTAGAAAGTCAGAAATTTACTAGAAATAAAGCTGTAAATTCACAGAGAAAAGTTTGGACCCCCTGGTGGGGCGTTTTTTGGCCCACGGGCCATGTGTTTGACACCCCTGGACTAGCCAATCAAAAATACATATTTAGAGGATTTACTTCCATGAAATAGTTGCATATCACAACAGCATGTAAATGAATAAGATAAAATAAAATGGAAAGCACAGATAAATGAAAGTTCACCTTACATGAAGCTTCATATTTGTTCTTTACAGCAACAAATCACTTTTTCTGTGTGGTGAGAAAACTTACATTTACACAACTGTGGACATTAAATGCAGCTTCTTGCTCTAAAAATACTCAGGTTTAACCACAGAGGTAGGAGCTGATGTTGGGGGCTGCTCACCACTCAGACACAACATTTATTCCCACCGGGCTGCGGTGTGAACTGGGGCAGGACAGGAGACCAACCAAGTGACAGTGGATCAATGAGCACACACTGTGTACAGATTGTGCTTCTGGGAGTTGTAGTTTCGTAGTCTCATGTTACAGATAGGCTTTATTTTAGATTCCGTCTATGGAAACTACAACCCGCCGAGCCCTGCACGTCAGAATCTACAAAACACCACAAAAGTCTCTGATAACACCAGAAAAAGTTGTTAGATTTGTCACTAGTCACATTTGACAAAAAAAGTCACCAAAGGGGGTTTGAAAAGTCACCAGATTTAGTGAGAAAGTTGCCAAGTTGGCAACAGTGCCAGGTGGTGAGGCTGGACGGGAGTTGGTGAAGGTGGTTTGGGATCCGGGCTCCAACGGCCAGAAGATCAGCCTTTGCGCTGGGGTCCTGTTGCCTCCAGTGGCGCGCCTGCTGTGGGGCTGCCCAGGGCCCCTCCCATGTTGGTTCCACCTCTTCCACCCAAGTGGCTGTGCTGTGATAGCTTCTCATGTTTACAGTTCCATTTACTGTTTTGTGTGTTTAGTTTAGGAGCACAGCAATTTTTTCATTTGGTTAAAGACTTTTAGTTTAATCCAATGGTAGAATAACCCACTGTGCCATGCGGGCCATGTGGTAGTCAACCCACTGGCCCTATTTTAGATTGGTTTTAAGCGAGTGTGTTAGCCCTTAGGTTATTTTAGCTCCACGTTAATTAGAGTGTGATTGGGGTTCTAAATTGGGTGGGTTTGAATTGTGTGAGTGGTTTTGGACTTTGTAAAGGGTGGGGGGAGGATGCTATGGTGGCATTTAATGTGAAGTGCGGTGTGATGACTCCCACTTCCTTTTGCGTCATCGTCGGCCTCCGTCGGTCTATGATGACCATGGAAGAGAATCCTAAACGTCTACTCTGCTGGAACAGCACCGCCTGTGGCTGAACAGGCCGATGCGCGAATGACAGTCCCTGTCACACAGGTCACACTTGTGGGTGGTCTCCGTGCTGCTGGGTCTGTGGCGGTTCTTCCTGCGGGTCCTTTTTTCATCTGCTGCAGCAGTCAGTCTCTCTTCACCCGCCTTGAGCTGTCTGGTCAGGGTGCCTCTCCATTTGGAGCGGTCCGTTGCAAGGTCCTCCCAGCGCTCTGTGTTGATATCCAGGGCCTTCATGTCTCTCTTGCAGACATCTCTAAAGCGCAGCTGTGGGCGGCCAACGTCTCTCCTGCCAGTTGCCAGTTCTCCATAGAGGACGTCTTTGGGGATTCTGCCATCCTCCATACGGTGAACGTGGCCTAGCCAGCGGAGCCTGCGCTGCCTGAGTAGAGTGAACATGGAGGGAAGGCCGGCGCGGGACAGAACTTCTGTGTTGGGCACTTTGTCCTGCCAGGATATGTCCAGGATGTGGCGAATGCAGCGCAAGTGGAAGGAGTTCAGTCTCTTTTCCTGCCGGGCGTATGTTGTCCACGTCTCACTCCCATAGAGCAGTGTGCTGATGATGCAGGCGTTGTACACTGCCATTTTCATCTTGACAGAGAGTTTGGGATTCTCCCACACTCGTGTGGTGAGGCGAGCGAGTGTGAAGGCTGATTTTCCAATCCTCTTGTTGATCTCTGTATCAAGGGAGAGGTTGTTGCTGATCGTGGACTCCAGGTACGTGAACTGATTCACGACCTCCAGCTTGTAGTCATCAATGGTGATGGTTGGTGGTGCTTCCGTGCCTTGCGCCAAGACGTTAGTCTTCTTCAGGCTGATGGTAAGCCCGAAGTCCTTGCATGCCTGGGAGAAGCGGTCCATCAGGGTCTGAAGCTCCTGCTGTGTGTGGGTTGCGACTGCAGCGTCGTCTGCGAACAGCATGTCTCTGATTAGAGCCTCGCGTACTTTGGTTCTGGCTTTCAGGCAGGCGAGGTTGAAAAGCCTGCCGTCAGATCTTGTGTGCAGGTAGATTCCCTCTGTTGCTGTGCTGAAGGCATGCCTCAGGAGCATAGCAAAGAAAATCCCAAAGAGGGTTGGCGCAAGTACACAGCCCTGTTTCACTCCGCTGCGTATGTTGAATGGCTCTGAGACGTTGCCATCGTGCTGCACTATCCCCTGCATGTTGGTGTGAAACGATTCGATGAGGCTTTGCAACTTTGGTGGGCATCCTATCTTTGGCAGGATCTTGAAAAGGCCCTCTCTGCTGACCAGATCGAACGCTTTGGTGAGGTCGATGAAGGCGACGTACAGAGGCATGTTCTGTTCTCTGCATTTCTCCTGGAGTTGGCGGATGGAGAATATCATGTCTACCGTCGATCGCTCAGCGTGGAAGCCACACTGAGACTCGGGGTAGACTCGTTCGGCAAGCTTCTGTAGACGAACGAGAACAACTCGTGTGTAGACTTTGCCAACAACGCTGAGGAGGGAAATGCCCCTGTAGTTGTTGCAGTCGCTTCTCTCCCCTTTGTTTTTGTAGAGGGTGATGATCTTGGTGTCCCTCATGTCCTGTGGTACGGCACCTTCCTTCCAGCACTGGCAGAGGACGTCATGTAATGGCAGCAGTAGGGCGGTCTTGCAGTGCTTGATCAGGTCAGGGGGTATGCCGTCGTTGCCGGGTGCCTTGCCAGCGGCCAAGCTATCAATGGCCTTACTGAGTTCGTCGATGGTTGGCTCGGCGTCAAGTTCGTCCATGGATGGCAGGCAGTCGATGGCATCAAGGGCTGACGGTGTCACAGTGTTCTGTCTAGAGTAGAGGTCAGAGTAGTGTTCTGCCCATCTCTCCATCTGCTTGTTCTTCTCTGTGATCATCTCCCCAGTGGAAGATTTGAGGGGGGCCGTCTTGCTCTGAGCCGGACCAAGTGCTTTCTTGATGCCATCGTACATACCACGGATGTTCCCTGTTATGGCAGCGGTTTGAATGTCTTGGCTGAGCTGAGTCCAGTACTCGTTGGCACAGCGCCGAGCAGTCTGCTGAACTTTGCTTCTCGCAGCCCTGAGAATCTGGAGATTCTTCTCGTTTGGCTACTTCTTGTACTCAGCAAGTGCTGAGCGCTTGGCTTCAATGACGGGGGTCATCTCGGTCAACTTGGCATCAAACCAGTCCTGTGACTTCGAGGTCTTCCTCCCAAAGGTAGCCAAGGCTGTGCGGTAGATGGTGTTTCGCAGCTCTTCCCACTTCTGCTTTGCAGATTCTCCTCCTTGTGGTACACCAAGTTCTTTCTCAAAGGTGGAGGCAAACTGCTCAACAAGTTCTGGTTGGGCCATCTTGCTGATGTCAATCCATGCCTTTCCAGGCTGTCTAGCACGATGGAATTTCTTCAGCTGCAGCTTGACCTTGCAACACACCAATGAATGGTCTGTGTCGCAATCTGCACTCTGGAACGAACGGGTGATTAGCATGTTCTTCAGTGAGGTGCGCCTGGTCAGGATCAAGTCTAGCTGATGCCAGTGCTTTGAGCGCGGATGTTGCCAGGAAACCTTGTGTTGGGGCTTGGTCTTGAAGAACGAGTTTGTGATGCACAGATCGTGATATGTGCAGAACTTGAGCAGCCGCTGTCCGTTGTCGTTCATTCTGCCCACGCCAAAAGGTCCAAGACAGGAGGGCCAGGAGTCGTGGTCAGCACCCACTCTGGCATTGAAGTCTCCAAGGAGAATGAGTTGTTCAGAGTTGGGGATGATCCTGACAGTTGTTGCGAGATTCTCGTAGAACTCGTCTTTTGCCTCTGGTGTGGCTGTCTGTGTTGGGGCATACACACTGACGAGGGTGACTGGGCCTTGAGTGGTGTTCAGGCGGAGGGTGAGGAGTCGTGCAGAGCCAGTGCTGCCCGGTTCCACCATCTTCAGCAAAGTGTTCTTCACTGCGAAGCCCACTCCGTGTTCCCTGTGTTCGTCACTGCCCTTTCCCTGCCAGTAGAACGTGTAGTCCTTCTCTCTCAATGTGCCTGCATCAGCTAACCGTGTTTCCTGGAGAGTGGCGATATCCACTCCCAGTCTCTTCAGCTCATTATTGATGATGGCAGTCTTCCTGGTGTCATTGATGTCCTTGAGGTTAGCAGCGAGTCCTGTCATCATAGTGCGGACGTTCCAAGTTCCCAGTTTTAGAGTTGGTCTCTTTTGTTTTATTGTCTTGCCTGGTGCGAAGGTTCTCAGCCTGCTGTTTGGATTTCTCCTTATCCCCATGCACCCAATGAGGAAAGCAAGCTGTGGCGGGACAACACCTTATTGGCTGGGGGCTGCCCAGCTTGAGGCGGGCGGTAGCTGTCCAGTGAGATCTGATGATCCCTCCCACCGTCGGGAACAACCCCTGGCGCCACGCTCTACGCCAATTGAGCAGTGGCTTATAACCAGTAACTGTCATTCCCCGTGTTTTGTCTACGCCAAAGGCGAAGCTGGAGTGTCCTCTCCAGTGATCCGGTGTTCTACCTTCCAGCGTTGGGCGTTGGTAGGATTCAAGCCTGGGCAGGAAGATATGGAGGACAAGATGTTGACCATGCAGCATGTCCCCCCCTCTCCACGTCACTGATGAATCCAAAGGAACAGCAGGGCTGCTACAGTTTGGCACCAGCGCCGTCGCAGGAGCTGCCAGAACGATGTTGAGCACGACATAGAACTGCCTTAGGGGCTCCGACTCCGGATTTTTCCTCAGGGTTGACTCCCGAAGCCTTTCCCGTGACCGGGTATGCCGCAAAGGCAGCAGAGGTTTGAAATCAGGGTTTACCTTCCCCTAGATGGGCTACCTTCCCAGGTTGACGAGCCACCATCTACCCGAAGCATCTGGTTTTAAGGCGCCAGAGATCCGCCCTCGCCCCTTCTCCTATTAGTAAAAGCAGTTCCGCCGGGCTTAGAGACTAAACCACACGGGCAGGCTAGGAGTTGGACTTAGTTGTCAGAGGCTTTTCGAGACGCACGCCATAAGGAGCATTTTATGAGCACTGGGAGCTTAACCCCAGTGCCGCTCCTGGCTATGACAACCTTGGAACTTTGCGTCACTGCCCTATATAGCGGGGCAGCCGCCATAGGCACTTCCTCTTGTGCTGGATGACTCTGATGGGTGCATGCTGTGTACTGTGTGTTCTCTATTTAATAAAGCAGTGTTCAACGCTACATCTCTGTCGGTCTCGTTTATCACCAGGTTTGTGGACACAGTTCTCTCTTTCCGTGTCTGACTCCTACCTGTCTGTCTATTGCATGTCGACACATACCTGTCTCATCAGATACTCAACTTTCTTTTACCGGGAGGAGGGGCTCTCCTTAGGAGTTTGCCAGGGCGCACGTTGGTCCGTGTCCAGACCGGAGATTCACAGCTTTAAAGCTCATTGACAAGATGCAGTAATGATTTTACCTCTAAAGATGTATAAAATGTTCAAGCACTGGCTGTAGTGTTAGATCTGCTCGTTTGTTTGTGGTTTTATGGCGTCTCTCCTCAGCCACTCTTCTGCAATGTGGTGCTTTTCAGGCTGGTGGACTTTTTTCAACACAAACCTGACACTTTGTACATGCGGTCAAGGAGAGACGTGGGGAGACGTCCATCGTGGGGCAGAAGAAGACAGAGAAGGGATGGTGTGGGAAAACTCGGGGGTGAGTGTTTTTTTTTTTTTTAAATCGCACACTGTTTTTTTGCTGATGTGTTCCGTTACTCACTGTAAACACGGGAATGGGTGTTGCCTTGCCTGCTTGGGGTTTCTGGGGGGGGGGGGGGGGTGTTGCTGCCACCGGCCACCCTCTTCGTATGTTCCCTGACAAACCACTCACATGCACACACTTACTTTACGCGTTCTCTCATATACACACACACGGATGCACATACACAAATGTCTTCCCTTTAACAGGTGCGGATACCAGACTCGTGGTGAGACCTCTTCGGTGGAAGAAGCAGTCTGTCTTCTGCTTGCTTTAGCTGTTGGTTTGTTTCTCTTTTTTGTCTCTTCCTCTCCCTTTTCTTTCCACCCCCTGCACACTTCCTTTCCCCATTCCCCATCCTGTTGAGTCCTTCATGGGTAAAATAATTTAAGTAAAGTATTAAAAGTTATTACAAGAGGAGTTTACAGCGATATACAGTATACAGATAGGTACTGTATAAAGCTCCTTTGGCAAAGTAAATCTGTTTTGGCACAGTAAGGGTAGCAGATTTCTGTTCTGCTTACCCAGCTGCCTGACAGACAAGGGGAAAAAAAAAAAAAAAAAAAAAACAGAAGTGAGTGCGGTGCAGCGACACATTTGATTGGTTGGACTGAGTGTTTGAGCGCTACTCAGGGACAAATTTGACTGACGAAATTGATGGAAATTGACGAGGATTGGCCAAAATTGCGGGAATGTTGCGGTGATTGGACAAAGTTGTAAAGTCGCTCAAAAGATGTGGTGATGGCCTGATTTCGTGTGAATGAGTGCGATCACAATATCGCAAAATCCTGGAGTGACTGGTAAGTGTTAAACAACAGATCTTCCATGTGATTTTTTTTTAAATAATAGACAAGAGTCTACATTCAATTTGTTAAACTTCTTTGTTTTTCTACAGATGTAATTCCTGATGCCTGAATGATATCATCATTTGAAGACTTCTGAGGACAATAAGTTTCAGGTAGGATTTCAATAAGGCCTGAAAAGAAGGTGTAGAACAAAGAAAAAGTAGGGCCCCATTTCTGTCTTTGCCTAGGGCCCCAAATGGACTAAGTCCGCCCCTGTGTAACAATTAAAAAGAATTTTTTTTCTGATGTCATATTCGGAAAAAAGCCTTAGGTGGTTCTCACAATGGTCCAGTCAAGTACATAAGCATAACTTGTTTTACATTAAGCATATGCTAATGTTGGCCCGTTTGGCCACATCTTGTGTGTGTTTAACTTTATATAAGCCGATATGCCAGTTTGTTTTAATGTTTACTTGCTACCCTTGCTAAAGCTAACCACAGACATAGTTCTAAGCTTTTTCAAGGGGGGATAAATGTGATATATGGGAAATGGCACGACACACCACACTGCGGTCGCACGTACCTCACTGTGTGCTCCCTCCTAGCTGTTTGGGCTAACATTCAACAAAGCAAACCTCAACACGTGGACCTGTCTGCATCCATTATTTCCAAACACAACAGTTATGTCACTAAAAATGCTTTGTCTAAACTTGTCTTTTTTCAGGGGGTGGGGCTTAAGTGAAACTTTAAAGCAAAAAAAACAGACATGAAACATTTGAGTGATTTCACTCTTGATATGTCTTGTAAGTCATAAAAAAACATGCTACAGACACATCAACAAGAAAAACAAACTAGATTTTTGGCAGAGTGTCACTTTAAATATGCTGGTTTAAAGGCTAAAATAGCTTAAAGCTGAAAACTAGTTCGAAAGCAAAGTATCTTAAAGAGGTTATTAACTGAAAAATGGCGTGTTGTGAGTCTTAACCATCCCAAATATGTCTACTGGTCATATAATTATCAAAAAATATCAAAATACTCACTTCTCTCAAAAAACCCCCCACACATCCTTTATCCAGTTTCTCTCCAAGAACCCGTTTTGACTCTTCTGGGTTTTTTTCCCCTCTATGTTAATGGGAAACATCACTAAAAGGTAAACCTTGATACCTGCCCACTGCTGTATTATTGAGCCACCTAGCTGTCCGTCATGTAGATGGAAGGGGAGCTAAAGGTGTTAGCCCCTGAGCTGACATGATGCGAGGAGGCTCGCCCCAAACGCGGCTTATATTATTTTCTTGAGATTTTAGTCACCCTATCAGCCATCCCTATTGCCACCACATGCTCATGAATCCACAGTCGATAACATATCTCGTGTCATTCTAGGTTATTTTTTAATAATTTCACCATGATTCTACAATGAACTGTTAGCACTAGCATCCTAGGTGGTCTGCGTTGGCCACTGTAACCGGAACACAGCTCGCTTGCGCGGAGACTAGGTGACGGACAGGCCACATGGACAGGACAGGCTGATTTCAATCACTATTCTCTATAAATTGACATGATTTTGGTGTGAAAGACCCATAAGCAGACACGGACCCAGTTAGTAGATTAAACAATGATTTATTTATGTGCAGGTGATAATAACTGGTGGAGAATGACAACCGGGTTGAGGGCTGCAGGCTGTGGAAAACTGCTGATGAATCCACATTCCTCTCCCAGCTGTCGTCGTCCGTGAAGGTTGGTGACCTCAAAGTGCTGATATATACAGTGCTATGCTAGTTGAAGGCGTGCCGTGGCCGAAGGAATATTTAGGAAAGACAGTTCAGTCAATGAATGTTCACTTACAGCTGTAGGAATGAGCAGAAGAGGTTTCCTTCTGCCAGGAGGAATGTATCCAGATCCACCAGGGAGGAGGAGTCCTGGTCCGGTGGGAGGATGGCCCACCTGTGCACAGGTAAGTCTGGGAAAACGCAGAGTGGAGATGGAGAAAATTCCTTACAAGTCTCCCGCGCTGGAGAAGAGGGTGAAGGCCGCACACAGGTAGGAAACCACAAACGGACACATTTTACAGCCTGAGTCCCAATAGCAAATCACAGGGTGCTTTGTTTGATGGTGTCTAAAGTTGTGCCTTTTAATTGGTAATGGGACCCAGTCTGTAAAATGTGCTAGTTCTAGTCTTTCCGGTGTTCTTACAAACAGGAACGTTACATAGTGCTGCTTCCACCATAGCCAACCCACGCTATGGTGGAAGTGACAGTCACCTGGTCAAAGGTTGGTGAACCATCAAAGTGATTTTGGAAACATTATTTTTAGATGAAAATCTTACATAGAGCTGGTTTAAATTGCAGAGATTTGAGCTGAGTTGGCCACTATAGTTTGTGTACAACATGTTATATAGGTTTATAAAATTAAATGCAAAGTACAAAAGACACTGGCTGTCCATTCCTTCATAGTTTTTCTTTTTTTGTGATTAAAAAAAACCTTTCTGTGGATCATCACCTTATCGTGGTGGAGGGATCTGTGTTCCCTAATGAGCCCAGGAGCTATATTGTCAGGGACAGCTTGCCCCAGGTAGAATCTCTCAAGGAAAATTGGTCCTGGGTGAAGGGCCAGACCAAGAGCGATCCAGTAGATCCCTATGAAAAGTTACATCGAGGACCCAAAGGAGCCACATAGGTCCCCTTCCAGTGGGCTCACTGCCTACAGGAGTGATCATGGAGATCATGGTACTATGTGAAGTGGGTGACAGTCTGGGCTTCTCTTGTTGGACTGTCGCCCCCATGACCTGGACCCTCAGATAAGCGGTAGAAGATGGATGGATGGATTTTGTGATAAAAAATTACAACACATTTTGCTTTTTTTTTCCAGGGACTTATTCAGATAACAGAGTGCGGTACTCTTTTTGCACCAAGGATCTTGTAAAATCCAGTAAATAAAATTCTGTTCAAAAAAAGAATCTGGATCTCGTTGGTGATCCAAATCACATTTACAATGTAACAGACTGCCCTTGGTCCATTTTCAACCTCTCCTGAAAATTTAAGCGAAATGCCTTTTAGAGTCACGCTGATAGCACACACGAACACAAGAACACAACATAACCTCATCAACGTTCCTTTTAAAACCATAAGAACTTCACTGAGGCTCATTCCTCTCAGCCCTGGTAGAACCGGTTTCCTCCTCTAAAGCTGCGTGTGGTCTGACTTTGGCTGTTCAAATGAACTTCACGGTTACAGCCCGGACACAAATGGCTGTGGTTTATTCAAACTCTCATCATTGAAATCCTATGCAAACACGTTGGTGCTTTAAATATGTGGTGAGTTTTCCATGACAGCGGTGAGCTGCCGACGGGACGAGAAGGTCGGCCCCACTGTCCACCTGTACGTGGCTCAGAATGTGAAGGTCACTTACTGGATTACTTGTCTTACACCTTTTAAAAGCACTCTGTCACCGGGGCTGAAAACCACCAGGCAAATCCTGTTATCTGGCCCGCGCTCAGGGAATCGGGGCCCCAGCTATCAACATACTCACCATTTATGGACATATGCTTTACATCCTGTGCCATCAGCCAAATCCTCCCCTCCTCTGCCACACTACCGGCTAATATTCTGTATATCTGAACTGTGAATTGTGGTGCTCCCCCACTGTACCAAACAGATGGCCGCTCGATCTTGAGTCATCACAAACCCATTACGGGGAGTGACTCGTCCTCAGCCGGGCCGCCTCGATTCATGCTCGATGGCTCTCGCCGCTGTTTGCTCAGGCTCTTAAGTCGTCCTCGGGCTTCGTGACACACCGTGTTTGCTCAGGTTAAATGGTTCTCGCTGCCCCCCGGATTCCCCCCGGTTGGCTGTGACACTGCAGTGTTTGACAAGTGAAATGACACAGAGCAGTCCCCCACCACCACCGCCACCCCGTCGCAGCAAATGTGTTTGGCGGCTTGAAACAAGTTGGCTTTTAATACACCGTGTTTACACACCAAAAAGCCCTAAGTGTGTTTCTATCTGTGTTGCCAGGGTCTATCAGTGGCCAGACCAGTGAGCATAAATCATTCAGAGGTAATTCAGAGGAACAACAGTAGCTCTAGGAGGAAAAAGCAGGGAAATTATAAAGCTGCTATAATGGAGGCCCCCATTACGGCTGCTGGCCCGATTTAAGACTGCCTTATCAAAGGTTTTATTATCTTGGAGGCATCTGTCCAAAAATCATTAGGTTTTTAAGTTGTGATCAAAAGGTTTTCTTAAAAAAATCTCTTTAGAAGTTACGATTCCCTAATTCAATGTCAAGTCAACATTTTCCCCATTTCCTGTCTTCTTCTGGTCAATTACAGCCGCCGTACGCTGCTGTAGGACACGCGCCCGGGTCGCCATTTCTTTCAAAGGTCTCTGAGAAGCTGCTGACTGCTCAGACAAGTATGGCAGTGATCTAATTTAACAGGGATCCTGTGTTTTTTTGGGGGGTGGGGGGTGGGGGTGGAGGTTTCAGGCAAAGATTCTTCAGTCATTACACTTTTCGCTTTCTTGTTGATCATCTTCCTGCTTTGGAGCAGATGAAACACAAAAGGCTGCTCCTCCTTCTCCTCTGCCCCCCCAACACAAAGACTGTGACAGTAATAAATAGCCTCTGTGATCCAGGTTTAGAAAGCTGTGAAATTGGATATTGAGATGCTCTCCGGAGCTGCGGGTCGGGAGTAGTTTCAGACTAGACTGTGGGAATCGTCTAATCCGATCACCGGGAATGTAAGACCGGCTAATCGCCTAACGGGCCGGGCCATTGGGGCCCATGGGGCATTGGCGGTGGAGAGTGGTTGTCGTGCTCTTTTGGAAATGAGTTTTAGCAGCGCTTTTTGCTTTTTTTTCTGAGACTTGTAAAATCACTTTTACGTGTAGAAATGTCAATGTATTTGATGAGTAATTAAGAGCTTGTGTGTTTAGTTCAACAACAGGCTGGTTTCTTCTGTTACTCCTCATATTGAATCAATGATTTTTTTTTTCCAAGTACAAATCTTCCCTAAACCACTCAAGAGATGGTATAGTCGTTCATGTATAAATCTGCCTTTTACCCCATTCAAGAGATTATATAGCAGAATGTCTTAATGAGAGATACTACATTAGTACATATGAAAGACTACTTAAAATTAAGAAAAATACATTTTAAAAAAGTTTAACATTTTGAGAATAAAGTTGAAATTTGGAGAAAAAAGTCAAAATACTACTTGAAGAAAAAAGTTGAAATGTCGTGAATGCCCTTCTAATTATAGGTAGCGAAATGATAACTAGCTGCCAGTATGAACATTAAGTTTGTGTGTTTTTTCTTCTTCCTGTTGCATTTGAGCAGCCGTGCTATTAATTGCACGGCCATGTGATTGTAGAAGCACAAACATCCCATTTGCAGCCAATGCCCTAGGGCTCATGTCTTCTGTTTTCAGTGGTTATTTATTCTTCCTTTCTCCATTTTTTTAGGGGCTGGGGGTGGGGATCAGTGCATTGCAGTACTGCAATACATTGTGGTGGTAATACTGTATTTTTTAATTTAATTTTTTTTTTTTTTAGAATCTTTTATTAGTCCCACAATGGGGAAATTACAGGGCATCTACCTGGATGGATGAGGCAACGGTGTGGTGCCAAATCCCTTCACTATTCATACGCACACACACACACTCACACCTAGGGCCACTTTAGAGTCTCCAATTAATCTAACTTGCATGTTTTTGGCTTGTGGGAGGAAACCAAAGTACCCGCGCACAGACACGGGGAGAACATGCAAACTCCACACAGAAGGGTCACTGATGGTCAGGGGGTGGGATCGAACCCACGATGGTCGGGGTTGGAATCGGTCCCGTGACCTTCTTACTGTGCTGCCACAGTGCTAACCACTGCTCCACCGAGCTGCCCAGTATTGTCCGTATTGAATCAGAGTGTGACGATGGAGTGTCACCACTGTATGACTTATTGTATGTGTGATTGTGTTGTATTTGTAATATGGTAAATGTTATTATGATTGTTTGTAAAGTGCACATTATTTTGGGATCTGTCTTTGTCTAATTTGAATGCCCTTGGGAGATAATTGTATGGTTAAGTATTTTGGTAAAATAATTGATAATGATTTATTTCACATACCTTTGCCAACATGCTTCCTGTGGGTGTCCGGGCAAAAGACTCTGTTAGGGGTTGAGGGCCTTTTATAGGACACCAGCAGGAAGGATGCATGTATGGTAAGTTAGAGGGGTGGTTTAGCTTTTGTAAATAGGGGTTTGAACTATTTATTGAATTATTTATATTGTTATTTATTATATGTTATTTTATTTACATTGTATATAGTTGGGGAAGTATTCATGTATTTTTAGATATTAGTGGGTATGTACAAAGAATGGAAATGTTTATTGTCTTACCTGGGGTTATGGTAGGGGCTAATCAGCTCTAATTATCTCGAATAGTATTTAACAGGTGTGGTTAATGATAAATAGTATTCTTGATCCTTAGTATTCTTCTGTATCCTTGGTATCCTTAGTATCCTTGGTATTCGTCTTGGTTGATGGCGAATTATTCATTGTTGATGAAGAGTCGTGTCAGATGTTTGGGGAACTATTTACTTGTAAGTTTAATAAAATAAAAAACTGACTAATTGAAAACTGAAATCTGGCCTCGCCCCGCTGTTACTTTGTTACACAGAGACACAGTATCATGATACTTTATTAAAAAATGTTAATAAATGTTACAAATTCAAACTTGCCTATTTAGGTACCAGAGTAATAGAAACAAACCATTTGACTTTCTAGTCCATTAGATGGTGCTAGGGGTGGGGCCAAAGATTGAACTGGCGTAGTATTGCAGTACTTGACACTCATGATGATGCAGCGATCCCTAAACACACTTACTAATCTTTTATTAATATATGTATATTGTAGCCACACATGTGACTTACTTAATGCCTTGCATAATGCCTCACATCTTAGATAAGAACAAAGTGCAGAGTTTCCTTGGAGATAACAGGAAGCTGTGAAAGTGTAATCTTTTATATGCAAAAGACTACTTGGAGGATCCTTTGTGTGCCAAAGACTGTGAGGGGGATGCTAAGGGATTTAAGAGGAAATGCAAAGTTACCTTTGATATGAATGCATTGTGACTTGTGAGCTGTGGGGAGACCTGGGTATATAAGGGACGAGTTTTTTCTGAGATGTCCTCTTTCTACAATGCTCATGTTGGAGACGTGTAATAAACTGCCTTGAGACAAACATGTCTCGTCAATTACACACTCCACACTGGTGACCCAAGACGTAGCATGCAGCAAGAAGAGAATTCCCCGGGGCCAGCCGCGTGGGGAGCCCCCAGCCAAGCGTATGCCGATACGGTCCAGCTACCGGACTTTTGGCAGCACAACCCGCGCTCCTGGTTCCACCTGGTTGAGGCACAGTTCGCCCTCCAGGGAATATCGGTAGACAACACGAAATTCTACCATGTGATCGCAAAGCTCGACAACCACACGGCTCAGCATGTGGAGAGCCTTCTGGAGCAGCCACCAGCCAGCGACAAATACGGCGCGTTGAAGGCTGCACTCATCCAGCACTACACACTCTCGGTGGAGGAGAGAGCAGAGAGACTCCTGGCGCTGACCGGGTTGGGAGATTGCATGCCCATTGACCTGATGGAGAAGATGCTGAGGTTGAAAGGCTCCGACGATGACGACTTCATCTTTACCCACCTCTTCCTCAGGAACCTGCCGTCAGCGACGAGAGCGGCCCTGGCCAGTTCGCCGTTGTTGGCCAAGCGGGACTACCGTGCGCTAGCCCGGGAGGCGAATCGGATTATCATGGCCAGCAGAGAACGCACGGCTACGGCGGCAGCGACGGAGCTTGGTGCGACGGCCAGAGAGGGCGAGGAGCCATTGACGGAGGTAGCATAACCACCAACGACAGTGGCGGCGGGCGCCAAGGGACGCGGAGGAGACATCCTTTGTTTCTATCACCGCCGCTTTGCAGAGAAGGCACGCAAATGTATACCACCGTGCCAGTTCAAGCTCTTGGGAAAATGCCAAGACCGGGGGTCGGTAGCAGCTGCGACCCTCGGGGAGGAGAACAAGCTGCTCTACTTGACAGACGCACGCTCCGGGAGACATTTCCTCGTGGACACCGGCGCCCAGCTGAGTTTCATCATGCCGTCCTACGCCGACCGGCTGGCAGGTTCCAGCGGCCCCCAGATGGCAGCAGCAAACGGCTCGGACATTAAAACCTTTGGTGAGAGGACTCTACTCCCGTCTCTACACGTAGAGACATAGCAGCATTGAATTTCAATATATTGGGGGCTGATTTTTTGTGCTCACATGGTTTGTTGGTTGATGTCGCTAACAGGCGCCTGGTTAATGCACTGGCTTTTGATTCTATTCCCTGTACAGCTCGAGCGTCCCGGCCAACAGCACAAGCCAACGTCACAGCTGCAAGCGGTAAGTTCCACACACTGCTCACTCAGTTCCCAGCACTCACGGTCCCCACATTTTCGGCAGCTGTCGCTAAGCACGGGGTGGAACATTTTATTACCACCACCGGGCCGCCCGTTTTTGCAAAACCTCGGCGCTTGGACGCAGCTAAACTGGCCATAGCGCGCGAGGAGTTCGCCAACCTGGAGAGGTTGGGCATCATCAGGTGTTCGAACAGCCCATGGGCTTCCCCGCTACACATGGTCCCGAAAGCTGACGGTTCGTGGCGACCTTGCGGGGATTTCTGCAGGTTGAACAATGCCACAGTGCATGACCGCTACCCAATCCCTCATATACAAGATTTTTCCGTTCATTTGGCAGGGGCGTGCGTTTTTTCTAAAATAGACTTGATCCACGGTTACCATCAAGTCCCAGTGCGCGTTGAGGACATACCCAAAACAGTGGTGATAACTCCATTTGGTCTATTTGAGTTTTTGCGCATGCTATTCGGGTTTAAAGGGGCTGCACAGACGTTCCAACGCAAGATGGACGCGGTGCTGCGCGATCTCCCTTTCGTGTTCATCTACTTAGACGATATCTTGGTAGCCAGCGCGTCTGAAGACGAACACGAAAGCCACCTCGCGGCAGTTTTCCGGAGGTTGGGAGAGCACGGGTTAATAATCAACCCAGCGAAGTGTCAGTTCGGGGTGACGCAGATCGATTTTTTAGGACACCGCGTCTCCCCCGAAGGAGCGGTTCCGCTACCTGACAAAGTGCGCGCAGTAGCAGACTTCCCCCGGCCGCAGACGGTCAGGGCGTTACAGGAGTTTTTGGGAATGGTGAATTTTTATAACCGTTTCCTCCCCTGTGCAGCGCAACTCATGCAACCGCTGTATGCCGCGCTCAAAAAACAGAAACCCGCGAATAAGATTGAGTGGTCCCCGGAGCGGGAGCGAGCGTTCGCGGAAGTCAAAGCAGCCCTGGCAAACGCTGCATTGTTGGCACATCCAGACCCAACGGCCCGCATAGCGCTCACCACTGACGCGTCAGATGTGGCCATTGGGGCGGTCGTGGAGCAGCATGTAGCCGGGGCTTGGCAGCCACTCGCCTTTTTCAGCAGGACCTTGCGCGATAGTGAACGTAAATACAGCGCGTTTGACAGGGAGTTGCTGGCTCTCCATTTGGCCATTCACCACTTCCAGTTCTGGCTAGAAGGGCGCTGTTTCACCGCGTTCGTTGACCACAAGCCACTAACATTCGCGATGGCCAAAGTTTCAGAACCGTGGTCGGGCCGGCAGCAGAGGCAGCTAGCCGCGATCTCAGAGTTTACTACCGATATTCAGCAAGTGTCGGGTAAACTGAATGTAGTGGCAGACTGCCTCTCGCGCGCTGTGGCTGCCCCCGTCCACGTGGGGATAGATTACACAGCCATGGCCGCGGAGCAGGTTAGTGTGTGATGTGTAGGATGTGTGCGCGCTCCAGTCTGGACCAACAGGGTTAAGGCTGGAGAGCAGGGTGCTGCAGGACGGTATGCCCCCTCTAATCTGTGATGTCTCCACGGGGAGACCGCGTCCCGTGGTACCGGCAGCGTGGCGCCGCCGCGTTTTTGACTCGATTAATTCTTTGGCGCACCCGGGGGTGCGCGCGTCGGTCAAAATGGTAGCAGAAAAATTTGTGTGGCCGGGCCTCTGCAAACAAGTTAAAGAGTGGGCGGCAGCCTACATGGCGTGCCAACGAGCCAAGGTACACAGACACACGAGAGCTCCCTTGGAGCCATTTCACATTCCGGCTAAGAGGTTTGACCACGTTCATGTGGACCTCGTGGGTCCCCTCCTGCGGCGGACCTGTCCAGGATGACGCCGTCTTCGTGGAGTGGACAACTCAATGACCTCTGGCTCCTCCATAGTCTGGAAACCTCCTCCCAGGACCGACGGAAATGTGGGGGAGACAGGAGACACAGATGGATAAACGGTAACGACAGCTGATGATGGAGACTCAGCAGGCTGTGAAATCTGAGCCTCCACATCAGGAATCAGGCAAGTTATTTCAGAGGAAAGAGTGAGTGAGTGTATAAGAACTTGCCTGAATTCCTGGGGAGTGATGATGTCAGCTGTCGACCTGAGGCCATGCTCCGTCTCCCCGGGAGTTTGGGAGGATTCTGCAGCAAAATCTTCTTCCCCCCGAGAGGGAGGGGTTGCTGGGCGAATGGTGGAGCCACACTGTCCCGACCCTCCTGGACCGTCTTGGGGGAAAGGGAGACCCACGTCTGCGTCAGGGTACACTCCAAAAAACACACCACCCACTGCTCCACTTCGTCCAGGTGGGACATGGTGCTCCAAAAAACAGGTGGGTGGAAAAAATGTAAGGGTGAACAATTACACAAACTCACAGCAGCTGGATTGAACACTGGTCACCGGCTACTGTCATGAACGTGTGCCTTTACGCAGCAGACGGAGGGAAAAGACAATCCAATCGCTGTACTGTGAGTTTGTGAATTTATTGATGCACAAAAAACACAAGTGCAAGAGAAACACATGATGAACAAACAAGTAACACCTACAAAGAGACTCACCAGAGCGGAAGGCTCTGGCGGGGAGAAGGGGATCAGTCCTTACAACCCAGAGTAAACTGATGTTCAGCCGGTGACGAAGAATATGACGAGTGAACTACTATATAAAGGGGAATAGCTGATTAATGATGAGGGGCAGATGTGGGTAACCTGAGCAAGGAAGACAGACAGTGACACACAGCTGGGAATAATGAGATAGAACGGCTGCTGGTAGACAGGTGAGGGAGGGGCAACCGGCAGTTTGACAAGCTGCCGGACATGCCCACACAAACTGACAGCTCCGACCGCTGTCAAAGAGGAAACAAAACATAACAGCAACCTAGAGAACACAGTACAGAGAAATGGCAAACAGATTTACATACAGGAAACAAATATAAATCATATCAGGCAAGGAGCACATGAATATAACAGCACGGAAGACAAAATAACATAATAGGCAAATATGAATGAACAGGGGAGTCATGGAACCGGGTTTGGGAACCCCCAAACTCAGCACATGACAGGCACGATTACATGTAAACTTAAGTGTGGTACATTTACGTTTTCTGGCGGGGCTCACAGCTGGGAAATTGTCACTGCTTCCTCCAGAAACTGCACCTGGATGACAGTTGTTTGTTTACACTGCTAGCCCTCATTAGCACATCCATAGCAGGAGTACATGAGTGGAAACTCCCAACACTTTCACGTTTCAGCTGCAGAGCTCTGGTCGATCTGTCTGCAGGTGAGCGGCAGCGTCATTTTCAAAGTAGTTTACTCTCTAGTGTTGATACTTTTATTCCGGTGACAGCAGAATCTCAAGGTTTATAAACTATCGCAGGGATGTCAAAGTCAAATACACAGAGGGCCAAAAAACCAAATCTGTTACAAACCGAGGGCCGAAATGGTTGAATGTTTATTAAAACATATTGAAGTGATTACAAATAGCCTTTTGAACCAAGACCTAACACAGTGTACTGTATATTATTTAACGACTGAATGAATAATCCAATATTTTTATGGCTCTGTCAGTAATTTCAAGTGGAAACATTTTTTAACAGGCTCACAGACAAAAACAAACTTTCTTCAAAGAAAAATTGCATGTCCTGTACATTAAATGAATAAAGAAATATTTTCTTATGGTTCTGTCAGTTATTTCAAGGGAAAACATTTTCAACAGGCAAACAGCAAAAAAGTAAATGTCCTTCAAAAATAAAATGTTTCTTAATATCAAGATTAATGCAGAAATGAAATTGCAGGATTAAAAACTGAAAATGCAATATTGTGCTGCTCTGATCCTAGCAATTACTGCTTTCAAATTACTGCCAAATGAGAAAATAAAAAAAATAAATCAAATCAGTTCCATTCTTTCTCATGGCTCCTATCTGCAATTTTCTCTGAGTCCATTAACTGAAAAATGAATATAAATAAATAAAATACAATAAGATAAAATACAAAATCTATGGCACACAGACAAAATAATACTTCCTTCAAAGAAAAATCACGTCTTGTAGAAACAAATGTAAAAATTTAACTGAATTAAAAACTAGAAAGATGTTAATGTTCTGTGATGCTCACTTGTCTGAGGCTAAGCCTGATACTTGGTAGTGTCTCCTCTTTTGTACAAGTTCATTAATGTCCGGGGTCAGGCTCTGAGCTGAGGAAATCCTCAGGATTGAATGAAGGTGTTCATCAGTAAGACGGCTCCTGTGTGATGTTTTGTTTAGCTTCATCAAAGAGAACAGTTTTTCACACAGGTATGTGCTGCCAAACATAGACAGCGTCTGAGCAACTTGAATGCGCAGCTGAGGCATTGTGTCGGGGATGAAACGTGCAAACTCAGCAGCACCCACACTCTCATACTTTTCCCTCAGTGTGTCATTGCACTGGAGCTCAATCAGCTCCATTTGTAGGTTTGGTGGTGTGCTTTCCACGTCAACTCCAAAAGGATTGGAGAGCAGTTCAAACCTGCTTTTTTGGGCTTCTGGCTTCGGCTTCGGGCTTTTGGCGGCGAGTATGTTGAGTTTATCAGCAAACTGTGCACTCGGAAACACAGCGGTAGACAGCTTCTCTTTCATGATCTTACAGCTGGAAAAGTGGCTCAAGTTTTCTTTCCGCATCTGCGTCTCCCACAGACTCAGCTTGGTTTTAAATGCCTTCACTGTACTGTACATATCAGTGATGACACGCCCCCGTCCCTGCAGCTGCAGGTTCAACACATTCAAATGGCTTGCGATGTCGCACAGAAACGCCATTTCACACATAAATGTTTCATCTCGGACCTCTGTAGTGTCTTTTACTTTGCTTTCCATGAACAGACAGATCTCCTCACGCAGCTCGAAACATCTTTGCAGCACCTTTCCCTGGCTTAGCCATTGCACATCTATGTGATAGGGCGCGTCACCATACTCTGTGTCTAACTCGCCCAGAAATGCCTTGAACTGGCGGTGATTTAAACCTTTGGCTCTGATGAAGTTAACTGCACGCGTTATGACGCTCATTACATGCTCCATTTTCAAGGCTTTACCACACAACGACTCCTGGTGTATTATGCAGTGATAAGCTGTCAGCTCACCTGAGACCTTTTCGTCCCGCATCCTCTCACGCATTCTTGCCACCAATCCACTCCTGTGTCCAGTTGACATCTGCTCTGAATTCTGATGAATAATGAAGCCGAGGCCCACTCGCAGGACTGCAGTGAGTTCGTGGGCTATTGTTGCATTGTGGGAAATGAAGTATTGATGCATTCAAAACGCCAGCAGGCGGCTGCGGCCTGCGGGCCGGTACTAATACTAATCAAATATCATTCTGGGGGCCATAGATAATTTATTCTGACTTTGACACATGTGAACTATCGGGATGACCTCCCTTGGACATAAATGAGTGTGTTTACATTAACTTTACATGTATTTGAACCACACAAAAAATTTGCTTCACATTTGGTGTGAATGTGTCATTTGACTGACCCTTCACCCAGGACCAATTTGCCTTGGGAGACCCTAGCTGTTCTAACAACATAGCTCCTGGCATCACTAGGGCACACAAACCCCTCCACCATGATAAGATGGTGGCTTTCCTTTCTCAAAATACCATTTTGACTTTTTCTCCACTTTGTGTTCACAAATTTAGCATAAGGTACAAAAGTACAGACGTAAACTAAATATAAATTTGGAAGAATAAAGATGCAAAAACATAAAATGTGAACATTTACAATTTAAAAACTCATAAATTTATGTGGAATAAAGTTAAATTCATGAGAAAAAAAAACTAATTTGGGGGGACACATTTCCATTGGGGTAATATTCACAAAAATAAAGTCATACGTTTACAAGAAAGTAAAATGTAAAGAACAAAAGCTGCACATTTGTATACATTTTTTAAAAACTTTTTTTCCCTTGTAAATTTCCTATATTTTCATCAATTTGTGAGGTTTTTCTTGTAAATTTGTAACATTCTTGGAAAAGTGTAGCTTTTTTCTGGTAATTTTGCAACTTTTTCCGGGCAAATTTGTAATTTTTCTAATAAATTAACCATTCTTTTTTCCCTACATATTTGACACTTTTTGTGATAAATTTATTGCCCTTTTTTCCACCACACACAAATTTACAGCTATATACATACATTTTCAACATTTTTTTTTACATTCACAGAGTGGTGACTTAGAGGTAGAGCATCCGCCCCACAACCAGGAGGCTGGGGTTCAAGTCCCGGCCGGGTCATGCCAAGGACCATAAAATGGAACTTCCTGCCATCCAGCTTGGTGCTCAGCAATAATGGAATGGAGGAGGAATGGTTACCCAGCCACAGTGGGTGCACAAGCCAGTATACTCCCTGTGCCGGTCCCAAGCCCGTATATAAATGGGCAGGGTTTCAACAGGAAGGACATCTGGCGTAAAAACTCTGCTCCAGTCTATAAGACTACGGCAGATACACTGATGTCTGCCGTAGCGTCTCGTCCAACCCACTTGGTAGTGGAAAAAACAGACGTTAAAAGAATAAAAAAAAACTTCACAGCTATACTTCCATCGGTGTGACATTTTCCTCTTAGAAATATTAGTCTGAGAGAAATCAAATATAAACCCCACAGGAAAGTACAATTTTGCAATAAAAGCTACCTGAGTACAAGTATTAGATGTAAGTCATTCCTATGTTATACTTGCACTCTTTATGGGGATGCGGATAACAAGAATGGAGCCATTTCTGATTATAAAGCAGCAAATGCAATTTTAAAGAATGAAAAGTCCTGTGATTTCTTTTTCTCATAAACTTGTCACTTTTTTCATAAATTTGAGGCTCTTTCTTATAAATTTTAAAGTGACACTCCAGCAAAAATCAAGTTTTTTTCCTCTTGTTAACACATCTGTAACATGTTTTTTGTAACTTACAGGACATATCAAGTGAAAAATCTCACCACAGTACCAAGTCTGTATTTTTTTGTTGTGAATTTCTAGTTTGGCAACACCCCCCTCAAACAGGCGAGTTTGGACAGACTGTTTCTACTTAGCCTGGTTGGTTATAACATTAACCAATCAGATGGATACGCTTGGCTACGTCGGGAGAAGAGGGAGGAGCCGAGGAGCAGCGGGACTGAGACAGAGCGGGCTGAGGTAGTGTTACGGCCCCCTCCATAGGGAATTAGTCAGTGGTGCAGTTCCTGACACCTTAGGGTACACCTCCACGACTAGCCAAGTGCTAGAGAGGACTTCCTCTTTGGCTCAGGGGTAGAGTAGGAGGTTTTCAGATCATGGTGTCATAGGTTCAAATCCCAGCCTGGGATATACGTAGGTGTATGTCTGCCTTGCTGTGTGCAAAAGAGACTGTGTAGGTGCTGGTCTACCTTGCCTGTGGGTGAAAATGACTATATCTCTGTCCACTTTGATGTGAGGTCAAAACGGACTTGGTCATCCTAGGCTGAAGTAAGGAATTCTAGCCTTGGTCCAGAAAGTGGGTTGTAACAGTAGGAGTGGAGAGAGGCAGTCTTGCACAGTCACATTCAAATCAAGCTGCTCACTTCTTCAGCGGACGGGTGCAGCGCTGTGAGCAGCCACATTCAAATCACTCCCTCCTTGCTCAGTCGTCGGAGGACAGGGGACTGGTTGTTAGTCAAAAGTTGACACTTATACTATTTTGGGCAATAGACATTTGTTTTTGAGGTGGTTTTAGAGCCGCCAGAGTGTGTCTTTAAGTTTTTTTTTTTTTTTTTTTACTTTTTTCTCATGAAAAAAAAAATAAATTTTTTTTTAATAAATTGGCATCTTTTTTTCTCATAAATTATAACTTTTTTCTTGTAAATTTGCAACCTTTTCTCTAAATTTGCTACTTTTTATCAGAAATTGTTTAACTTATTTCTTGTTAATTTGTGACTCTCTTTTCTTGTAAATTTGGAACTTTTTTCTTGTAAATTTACAAAGTTCATACAAATGCTGGTTCATTTGTGTCACGACCCTCCTCGTGCACTTTTATGCGGTGCATCGAGGAGTGAGGAGGAAGGATGGATTTATGTGCAGGGTTACACCACGACACATTTATTGACAAAGAGGCAGACAGTTCCAAAAATAAAGACTTACAAAAATGCTACAGGGTACACTAAATTGCTCACACGACGAGCGTGCAGCGAGCAGACCACAGTGTACCGTGGCCACAAGACAAATAATACAAAATAGGCAGACTTACAAAGAGAAGACAGGGTTCACTATTTGACTCACATGATAAGTGCAACGGGCAGACCACAGTGAACAGTGGCCACACATTCCTCACAGACGAATCAGTGGTCCAGCAATGCTTGACTGGCAAAGTCCGCTTAAGTACAAGCGTTGCTGGCACATCAGATTGGGCGCACATGCGCGAGGTGCGGGAAAAGCAATTACCGGAGTGGAACCAGCTGGCTGTCAGGAGAGAGGGGGCGTGGTTGGACCGGCAGGTGTCAGACAATGCTCACACGAATGTAGGTCAAGGGAGCCTAACAGCTGCTGGCCACAACAGTGGCTACAGGTACGGGAAAAAGAACAAGAGACAAAGAAACTACAAGAACTCGAAAGATAACACAATACACAAATATACTGATAACCGGAGCCACAGAGAACGGTCAGAACCGAGCCTAAAGGACAACACCGGCTCGGTTCATGAAAATTTGTTATTCTATGCAAGGGTTTAACTTTTTGTGCTCATCTAAACAATGACCCAAGGTTGTTTCATTCATATTTTTTTGTTGGAAGGGATTTCACCCCCCCCCCCCATTTTAAATGGCTTGTTTTGTTCCCCATTACAAAACTAGAAGCCCCC
Organism: Pholidichthys leucotaenia; assembly: GCA_020510985.1. NCBI lineage: Eukaryota > Metazoa > Chordata > Actinopteri > Cichliformes > Pholidichthyidae > Pholidichthys > Pholidichthys leucotaenia. The sequence goes on along the minus strand of CM035849.1, from coordinate 66,353,891 downwards.
AAATACAATCTTGCCCTCCAAAAGCTAGAAATCAAGGGAGATAGTTTTGTTTTATTTTGCTAACAAAAGGGGTGGCATCCCCCCTCAAATCGCCTGAGAACTGTATAAAGACATCTTCTACATCCAAAATCTGAAACTTGCACTCAATAAATAGTGCGAGCCGCTGCTAACAAACAGCTCTGCAGTCTGTCCATACACCTCAGCTAAAGCTAAAAAAGTATTCTCTTTCAAGTGAAGTAGCCCCACTTTATGTCTCCATTTCTGCCGCTCTATAAAGACATCGGCACTTGTGCAAACAGCTTTGATCAGAGTGTGATGAAACCTAATGAAAGCTGTTTGCTATAACGCTGGTGTCTTAATAAACATGAGAACACAGCGTGAGGCTACTTTGACGTTATATAAAGCAGAAATATTGGACACTTGTGTTTCACTGTTGATGTGGGTGAATGTTTTCTGTCATAGAGAGCTGCAATAATATTAATATTTGTATTTATTTTTTCAAAATTTATTTTCACCTTTAAAAGCAGTTCATTGGACCACATCCCCCCCAAATTGCTTGTATTAGCACATTCTGTAGATGCAATATGCACAAACACATCTTCCAGAGTCGAACACGTCACACATTACATGACTGAGTGACAAACCCAGATAGGAAATGCTTTGCGATAGAGAACAACTTTATTTTAAAAAAGTTCAAAGATGATTGGAATGGCAACTTTTCCAGATATTTAAACGACCTGATATATTGTTTTAAAAGTAAAAAGTTCTTTGTGTGTGATCAATCAGACGATTTTTGAACAGAGACATCCATTTGTCTCAGGATTTAGCTTTAAAAGGTGATGTTGTTTACAAGTGGATGAGGGCTCTATAACATAAAAATGACTTTTTGTGCTCCAAAATGAAACCAAAAGCATGGGTTTCTTTCAGACCAGACTGTACCATCAAATAAACCACCTTATTGCACCACATCTGCACTTGCTTAGCACATTTCATTGAGATGATATTTGAAATAAAAACTCAGTTATTCAAAGCAGTGTTTTTCAACTTTTTGAGCCACAGCACATTTTTCATATTGAAAAAAAAAATCCCGTGGCACACCACCAAACAAAAATTTTACTAAATGACACATTACAGCTGATTATGGCATATATAATGACAGTTTAGTCTTGCAGTTTGCTTATATTCACTCAGTGTGAGACGCTGCATCATCACATAAAAAGTCAATAGAGAGATGCAAACATGAAAATTTGGCAAGTTAAATACATGCGAATGGGATTTTTTTCAACTCGAGTGACAAATTTGTTTGATGCTTGGTCATGGTAGGAAGTCAGCATCACCAGGAGTGAGTATCAACAATGGACAATAAAATAGTTTGAAAATGAGCGCCACTCACTGGAGATAGATGGACCAGAGCTGCAACGCTGAGACAGTCTGTAGTTTTCATCAACCCGTGACATCTTGCTAGGCTGCTGCTAACCATCTGCTAACAATGGATAGCATCTTGTTTAGTGTCGAAAACAATCGCCATCAAGATGCAGTTTCTGGAGAAGACAGTGACATTTTCCCAGCTGTGTGCCCGTCTGGATAATGTTAAGCAGTTGCAGAAGTTATGAAGGTAGCCCTGCCTATTTGTAGAGCAAATTTTTGCATGTTGATCTCAACTCTGGCAGCTGTACTCACACAAGTAAAGCAACACAAATTTTTGCTTGTTTGGTCTGACTGCACCTTGAATATTTCCTTTATATTTTATCCTTTTATATCGCTGTTTTCCATCTTGTCACTACCACTTCTCATACGTATCACTTAACAAGTTTATAACCTAAGCTAACAGCTGTTTAAAAAAACATGTAGGACAAGAAGATCATCATTGTTGCGTTCATACTGCCATTCACTGGCATGGAAAAGCCACTACATTGCAGAGACAAATGCACAACACAGTTATCTGTGACAACTAAATAATAGTTTTTAGACCAATTGAAAGAAATTAGACAGTTTTCCACAGCACACTTGACAATGTCTCATGGACTGTTTTTCAGTAAGACTGAATAAGTAAGTAAGTCAAAGAAGGTTTGAAAACAAACTGGAAATCTATCAGTATTTGGAAGGTGGCAGTGGGTTAATTTAGCAGTCTGGTTATGATTAGTGGCCTAAAAAAAATCCTTATTTTTTTTTTTTTTTTTACAGGTTTACGTAGACTTAATTATGTGTCTAAATAGTAGACGTGTGTTGACATGATACATTTTTAATGAGCAGGCCTTTACAAAGACATTACTCCCAGTTTTGTTCAACAATCTTTTGGATGTTTCAGGTTTTCTGCAAAACTGTAAGATATCAACTGGGGTGTAAAAATATCAACACTGGCAGCTTCTTCCGAAACCCCCCTAAATTCGAGCCCTAACACCCTCTCCTCCTTCACTCCGGCCTGGCACACCAAGCCGTCTCTTCACCTTCCACAAAGTCGTTTGATCTCTGTGACGCTGTCAGCGCTGCGGATCAGCCTCACGACAGACCTCGTAGCCACAGCCACCCAGCGAGGTGGCTAACCATCTGTCACCGGGGCCCGGGGACCTTGGGCGGCAAAGGGCCCAACCCCACTCCACCTCCCCCTTCCCACACACCCCATCCAGCCCTCACCCCCTCCCAGGGCCCATTAGCTCTCCCTAATGCAGCCAGCGCAGCCCCTAACAGGCACAAAATGGACTGCTACTTATCCTCCTTAATTCCCAAATGAGCTCTCTTTAGCGTATACATAATTCATTTCTTGAAGTCGCGTACGTGCGCTGATCAGCCGTTTAGCAAACACTCACGTCGGGCTTATGTTTCTTTTTTGTTTCATACACTCTCAGGTGAGTAAATGTGATCGCAGCTGCCACGGAGATTAATGCTGGCGGGAAGACGAACGTCCTGGGTATGAAAAACAGATCCCAAACGAAGACTGGGGTTTCACTGGAGTCGCGCAATGAGATTTAAATAGCAAGTAAAGGAGCCTGGAAAAGTATACTAATGTAGTCAGATGAAGACAGATAACATGGGGGGTAAATTTAGACCACCTCACATTCATAATACCTAATGCCCTTTAAATAGGCTTAAGAAGAGGACTAGAAATAGGCTTTGATAATAAATTATTTTCTGCAGATTTTGTTCTTCTTCTTCATCATTTTCTGGCTTTACTTTCTCTAAGAGATGTTAATTCTTTCTCTGTGAATATGTGGCAGCCATGTCAAATCTACTAAATAATGCACTTAATACAATACACCTTAATTTCTTGGAAACGAGAGGAATTCGTGGGGGTATTCGGTGGTTGAAATGAAGGCAGGTCGTGATACTTTGGCTATATACGTAAAGCCAGCAAAGCTTAAGAAAATGATTAAGACAGTGGAAAGCAAGAATTGTGACTGGCCATGCAGCAATCAGTGGGACTACAGTAAATCTGCTGTTTCCAGGCCAGACAATAAGTGCCTAATAACACTAAAAAAGCAGCACGTCTCGGTCTTGGATTAGACAACATGTATGGTAAAACATAAAACAAAAAATAAGCAAACAATTAGCACTAAAAAAGTCTGGAAAATAAACCCCGCTGGTGGGCAAACAGTCATATTTTAAGGCTCCGTGTCATAAATAGGAGTGACAAAGATATCTCTGGTTATCATAAAACCTGCAAAACACACACAGGAGTGCGTACAGGACAAATATACTCTTTCACCTCGTAGTGCGATAGCGGCACATGGCAGGTTTCCAGGACCCCCTCGTCACCACCACCCACTCTCCACCACAAGCCGCGCGACGAAGGAGCACAGTAAATACATTACACCCGAGGACCCGGGAGCACAGACACAAAGGCAGCGGGAGCGAGCTGACCAAACCACTCATGTGAGAAGAGATTTCTGCTCTCGACCCCCGTCGTCTTGTTTTGGCAACAGAGGGCAGGGGGACGGAGCACCGAGCCAGGACAATATGTTTTTTCAAATGCCCCTCGGCCAATATTTATTTAGCTACAAGCTGGCACGTCTGAGGGGCACCCGACGTAGCCAAGGCGGGCGTGCAATTTGATGATTTTTTTTTTTTTTTCTTTGAGATGCTGCAAACATCAGGCTTCACCGTGATTCGGGGCCTGCTAATGTCCAATAAGTTACAAATGAGCTATGAGTGTGAAGATGATTGCACTGCCCATGTTTGATCATGAATTATACTGACAGTCAAGGCAGAAGAAATTGTGTTATTTGTGTGGAAAATGGTTGGAATAAAATAGTTTTCTGATTGGTTTTGACTCAATTTGAAAGGCCACTACAGGGCAGCCGCAGGAGTAATTTTTGGTAACTAGCTGTAGATTGCCAGTGATGAAGGGTAAGGTGGCGGATAACAGAGGAGCCCTGCATATTGTCGACTTGTGGTGGAAAGAGTAAATGGGGATGAGAGAGAGCAATAGATGGAGATAGGGAGGGAGAGAGTGGGGGCGGGGGCTCTTTATTTCTTTCTTTCTAGCTTTTAAAACAGATGGTTCCTTATGTGCCGAGCGGAAGTGTCTGTTAACTCAGTTGGCTCGCTATTGGTGGCTGCCGGCCAATGACAACAACGGGATTGGGGAGTGTGAGCAACAGTGCAGTTTGCTTTCTTCAGATGCTCCGCGAACAGAAGGATGGCAGCCTGCAGATACTGTTGCATACGGCCACCCGGGCCTGCCGGTGCCAGCGAAAACACACACACACCGGCACCCATCACACCTCGGCGCGGCACCCGCTCGGTCACACTGCTGCAAGTGCGGGTCGCGGGTCAAACGGAGGCCAAAAACACAGGGGAGGCGTTCAGTTCAGAGTTCACTTGGGTTGTCTTGTTTTTTTTAAAAGTGACACAAAAATCAAGTTTTTTTTTCTTGTTAACATGTCTGTAACATTTTTTATGGCTTACAAGACATATCAATAGTGAAATCACTCAAATGCCTCATGTGCCTTTTTTTTTTCTTTAAAGTTTCACTTAAGCTCCACCTTCCTGGTGACGTAGCTATGTACAGCCGCTGGCACGTGAGTAGTGTTGAGCCAATCAGGTCTGTCTGGCCTAACTGAAGTTAGCCTTGGGCCAGTTAGGATTTTGGGGCAGCTGCTTTGGAAAATGGTTTTACCATTAAACAGCTTTTAACTCTTTGAGTGTGAGAATTTTCGTGCCCCTAGTGGCAGAGCATGGCACTGTGCCTGTCATCTCACTCTGACATGATCGCCTGCCTTGGGGATTTGTACTAATTGTACTGATTTGCCAGTTTCAAAAGGTGGCAGACATCCGTTGGAGGACTCAGTGGATGACACGTAATACACCAAAGAAGAAGAACTCCTCATTTCCTTTTCCTGTTTTAGCATTTAGCCCAGAAAGCTAATATGTCCGTGATCGTCACGTCACTTTTTCAGTTTTGTATGCCGAAAATAGCAGCGGGATACAAGCAAAATTTATGTGGGATAATCATAAGACTTTGTAGATGTGGTACAGACTTTAAATTACTGACAGAACGCAAAATATGGACCATGATGTGTGAAAACACAGCGACCATGCCAGCCCCCTTTTGTCAACAGTAAGTGACTTATTTCAGTTTTTTTTTTTAAATGTATTGATTTCTTGTTCATATACTTTGAAGATAAGATGATGAGGTACCTCTGTAAAAAAAAAAAATGGTGTCAAAAGACTGAACCATTTTTTGTGTAAATACGTCCAAAGTCCAGTTTTGACTGAGTTATTGAATTTAAAGAGGTGCCGTGACATTATGCAAATTAGATGCGTTAATTTATTCCTATCTGAAACTTTGGATCATATTTTACATCTTTCTAATTGACAGTAAGCCATTATCTCTTGCAACTTTCAAGTTATAGCCTTGGAAATATGAACTATTTTATTGACAAAAAATATTTACCACTCTTGACCACTAGGGTTATGTCGCAGTTTGGCAACATACACACTCAGAGGGTTAAGGACCGATGCAGTTTCAGTCATTATCCTGGGCCACTGTGCATACAACTGGGCATGTCCTTCAGCCGGTAAGTCTTTTTATCACAGGATTTATGCTGTTTAATGTAGCACTAGCCACTATTAGCCTTGTGATATGTGGGTTGGGCCTAGACACCGATTCTAACACCCAATTATTAAACAACAATGTTGGCAAGTTAGTCCTTATGCACTACAGTTTACATTCATTCCATGCATCATCATTTCTGTATGAGTTTAGCATATTTTATAAATGTATGCACTGAGTTGGGGTCGAATCTGTCAGACGATTACATCACGAACTAGAAAAGCACTCAGAGTGCATACCTCCACCAAGGCTCCTTCCGTCGGTCATGGATCACCTCCAGTGTTTCCGCTGGCTGAAAGACCCTGGCGCGGTGGCAACATATCTTTCCGGGTGGTGAGGGAGGGGCAGTAAACATATGACACGATTGTTACCGAAATATGTTAATTTTGTACAATTTTTATTTCTTTTTTAAATTTTGCACAGTAACTTTGCATATGGAACTTACCATTTGAAGTACTGTACAACCGAGGCTTGAATACTGGAATATTAGGCCAGTTGGGGTCCCACTCAGACGTCCTGTGTTTAGACTTTTTAGTGGTGTTATCCTTCTCTCCTTCCTCTACTCTCACCTCTCCTGGACCCTCTGCCTGAACACTTTAGATTTTTTTTTAGATTTTAGATTTAGTATACTTTATTGATCCCCAGAGGGGAAATTGAGGGCATCCACCACCTGGATGGATGAAGCAGCCATGATACAGCGCTATCCCTTAACCATTCACACACACATTCACACCTAGGGCCACTTTTAGAGTCTCCAATTAACCTAACCTGCATGTTTTTGGCATGTGGGAGGAAACCGGAGAAATCCCGGAGTAAACCCACGCAAACACGGGGAGAACATGCAAACTCCACACAGATCACTGTTGGTCGGGGGCTGGGATCGAACCCACGATCCCACGATCCCCCGGCCAAGGGTAAACTGTGCTGCCGCAGTGCTAACCACTGCGCCACCGTGCAGCCCTTTCCTCTCCTTGGCTCCTCTCTTCTGTCTCATCTTGCGCTCTCTGAGCTCTGTCTAATTCAGGTTCTCGCTCTGTCTATGGTGGTATATAAACAGGCTAGAAAATATCAAGTGTCGTTTTGTCTTGCAGGATTTTTTTTTTTTTTTTGTCATGGTTTACATAAATGACAAAAATATGTGTATTTTTTTGTATTTTTATTCTAGTGTTTCTTTTTTTCCATTGAGAGAGTAGGGAAAGGAAAAATTCATAATAGTAATGTACTCATGCATACTTGTATTATACGATCAGGTGGGTATAGTAACCAGAAATTCCACTCATGTAAAAGCAGTGCTTTGAAATTAATAATTAAAAGTAGACAACCAAAAATTTCTAGTTGAGTTAAGGGTACAAAGACCACCCACTTAAAAACTTGAGTAATGACTTCAGTCTTGAAGGTTTGAGGTTTTTCTCAAAAAATTATAACAATTTTCTTATAGTTTTCTATTTTTCTCTGTAAATTTATCTAAATCTCAAATTTGTAATTTCCTCTTGTAAAATTGACTTTTCTTGTACATTTGAAACTTTATTTTAAATGTGTGGATTATTTTATGGCTTATTTTTGTCTGTTTTTTTTACAAATAAAATTCTTCTTCTTCTTCTTTTAGATTTGATTGGCGGTTGGCTACCAGCTTACAGGTGCATCACCGCCACGTACTTCACTCTATATCATCACTCTATACATCTTGGCCGTGGCAACTGTTTTTTAAATAAAAATTTGAAACAGACTGTGGTAATTTTTTTTTACTTTTTCCTTATAACAATTTACATTTTTGACCATAACTTTGCAGTCAGAACAGAACAATAATTTAACTCTGATTACAAAGAAGAAAAAGAAAGTTGTATTTAATGAAATAAATTAACTTAAATGACCAAGGATGCCATTATTTCTGTTATAATATTTCTATATATTTATAGTTTTGGGGTTTTTTTTTTTTAGAAATCTCACCACCACCCAGACAGCAGGAAAAACCTCCCTTATTTTGAAATCCAAATGTTGGCACGTTTAGTTTGTCTGAAGGCTGCTGACGGATTAAAGTCATTGACTTTGTAAATTTCGGTCATCTTAACTTGCCAGGTACATAGTAGGGGACATAACTTAATATTGTAGTGGCTGGTGAAATATACCCTCAGGAATTCATCAGTCCCCCTTGCCTTTCCCTTCATATGAAGCCGGTTGCATATGAATTCTAACCACATCTCTTAGCTAAGCGACTCTTCCATTATTGCTCCCGTTTCCAGCGGGTTAAAACCATGATAAATGCAAGCGCTTACATACCTCTTCTGATTTTTTTCCGCGTTTAAAGTACTTTCATAAACCCATGTTTCTATCGGACAGTCACGCTAGCGAGACTCTGTCTGGCGACTACTGGAAAGCTTGCGTGGGCGGGGCGCTTCTAAACTCCGTGCGGACGACGGCCATGCACGTTGTTCGTGTGCACGCTTGTGGAAAGTCATTGCTTCATATATTTTTCTTAAATTCATATCTCATAAGTGTGGCGGTTATTTTTCTGGCAAGGTGGGCTGCCACCCAGAAATGTTACCAGAGGAAACACTGGCCTCCAAAATGTAATGGGTTTGTGTGTAGGCCACGGGCCAGTTCTGATGAAAATTGCAGCAAAGTCTGTCCAGTAGTTTTGGAGGATTCTTGCTAACACACTGTGAGAAGATAAGAGCCTTGGTGGAGGTATGCATTCTCAGATCATCACCAAGATGTAATGGGTTCCTCTCTAGCCCAAGGACCCCCTCTGGTGAAAATTTCATCCAAATCCATCCAGTAGTTTTTGTGTAATCCTGCTGTACAAATACAAACAAGGTCCTTGGTGGAGGTATGCACTCTCAGATCACCAAAATTTAACGGGTTCATCCTTGGGTCTAGGGCTACCTCTGGTGAAAATTTCATCCAAATCCATACAGTAGTTTTTGTGTAATCCTGCTAACATTCAAACAAACAAACTACCCCAATTACATTACCTCCTTGGCAGAGGTAATAAACATGATGACAAAAGTGAAGCTAGTACATTGCCCTCTGGTGGCTGGCTGCAATAAGACAGTAAGCCCTTTTTTTTTGCACCATTACTCTGTGCTTCCTTTTGCCAAACTGAAAACTACAAATGCTCCTTGAAAAAATGTTTCCAAATGATGGTTTCTGGCCTTGTAGGTAGTTCTCATCATGCTGAATTATGCTCAAGTGTTTATTGTTTTGATCAGTTCAGTTTTGAATAGATATTTAACAGCATAAAAACAGGATGTGGTTACAGCTGAGTGCAGATGTGATGAACTGCCTACTTCATGTCAGGGGCATGTACAGATATTTTGAGGGGCTGTTGCTCACCAGAAACAAGGGTTAAATTACAAGAAAAAGTGAAATCATGAGAAAAAAATGAGAAAAGTTTCAAATGTATGAGGATAAAAGTAACAAATGTACAACAATCACTGAAAATGTATAGCTGCTGCTGTAGTCCCTGCCTAGCTTGGTCTTTGCTTGGCTTGTTGGAAGCTACTGTAGCTGTTACTATGATCTTAGCCTGGTTTGATGGTAGCCTGCTACCACCAAGAAAAAAATGAAGCATATTACAGAAAAATGCACTAAATTCCCGAGAAAAAAGTTTGTAATTTTTTAACCTTTGTCTCGTAAATTTGCAATTATTTTCTTGTAAATCTGCTACTTTTTCCCCCAAATTCACAACTTCTTTTTAAATTTTTTGCTCGTAAATTTGCAGCTTCTTTTCTTACTTACTTACTTTCAACATTTTTTCTCATAAATTTGCTACTTTTTCTTGTAAATTTACAACTTTCTTCTCATGAGAAACAGTTCATATGTGCATTGGTAATAGTTTATAATTTAAATAAAGGATTAATTTTATTCTTTAAAATTTTGTTGGCAGGAGAGATATTTTTCCCCTTACAAAAATAGGGGCCTCAAAACAGTCTTGCATAGAGGTCCCCAAAAAGCTAGAAACAACCCTCTTTTGAGTCTGACATCCATCTGATAAGCATTCAGAATATAAGTGGTCAAACAGAGACTTAAAAATGACAAGATTACAGTCTGGTAGAAACAGAATTAAATGGTTTTGGGTGTTCAAAACTTTCCAGTTTATTTGAGTTACACCTTCCTTGTCAACATCTGCCTGAGGGTTTGTTGATAGGACTCATTATGCAGGCACAGATTAGGTGCAAAGGTGATTTATTAACAAAATCAAAAGTACAAACAAAAGGCAGCACATGGGCTGAAAACTAAACTAAACTTGGCATGGCAAATACTAAACTAAAACTTGGCAAACTTACATGGAACGGGGACAAGAGCATGGACATAGCAGGACATAGCAGGATAATAGACAATGACCTTACAATGAGTCATACATAGAGACACACATATATAGGGGCAGGAACAATTAACAAGATGCAGGACAGCTGAGAACAAGCAAGGGCTGAACAGTGCACACATGAAGGGGAGTGGCTATGGATACAGAAACATAAGGGACTGGAAACAATAGGTCAGGGGTGCCCAATCATGTGCCATGGAGGGCCAAGACACTGCAGGTTTTCTCTTCTACCCAAGTCTCTTCAGCAGGTGTTTCCACTTACCAGCAATCAGTGGAAAAAATTCAGTGGAATCTGCTGTTGAAGGCATTGGTTGGAGGTAAAGCCTGCAGGGTCTTGGCCCTCCATGGCACATGATTGGACACCCCTGCAATAGGTAGACAATTATACCACAGGACCATAATAAAGACAGTAAAGACAAACAGGGGATGACACATCACACAATAACAATAATAAACACAGAGGGACAAAATGAACAAAAGGCAAACCTGACATTCCTGACTCTTCAAAGGGCTAACCTCTCAACTCTTTAATTTAACCTTTTACTAATAAACATGTTCAAGGGGTTTCATCTTCTGTATACAGTTCATAACCATGGTTCCACATATAAAGGGGATATTTGAAGTGAATCAAACCAAGCAGGACCAGGGGACCATTTTATTTCTTGGAATAATGCTTCATATCAAACACTGTAAAAAAATTTTTGTTGGAACAACACCACACAAATCTTAACTTGCTTCATTTAACAGTCGGATTAATTAAATTACTCACAAACTCTATACATCGTCACACCACGAGGTCTGGGAGGTGTAATCAGCCTATATGAAATGTGTCTAATTAAACAGCTGATTAGTCAGTATGCTAATGAAACCATATTGATACACTTCCATGGAACTGATTTGGAGGCCTGGTGGCGAATGAGATCAAATCAGAGCACTGGGGCATTTGCGCTAAAATGATGTGTGGAGTACCTGGCAATATGTTCCTCCACACTGAGGGGAAAAAAAACCATAAAAACACATCTCTGTCTATCCATATGGCTGTATTTGTGGTGCATCTGGCTCAGCATGCCGTATACAGTTACCAACCTATATTTCCAGTTGTATTCGCACCTCACAATGCTGCGTGCAAAGTGAAAATTAAGGGCAGAAGGCTTGTGTGACGGGATTAATTAGACGGAGGCCAAGTGAAGTCACACTCCTCGTGGCAAACACGCTCCAACCCTCAATTACTCAGAGTGAACAAAGCAATTAAAAGGTCTGTCCTATGGCGTTACCTAGGACTGGCTTGTGAGCTGTCTATAGTGAAACCCCCAGGGGCCTAAAGAGCTCCGCTAGCCAGGTCCACAGGTAGGTAATTACTATTGATCAACTGGCATTAGAGCATGTGAAACGACATTGTTATTTTTGCCAGTGCTCTATTTTAGGCATCCTCCTGAACAGCGGGGTTGTTTGGTAGCTCCTGTGCTGATAAAAGGAGGGACTTTTGGTACAGAATTGGGCAGATAGATAACAGTGATAAATGACATGAACAGCAAATTTATTCATAATGTGAAGTGTATTTCATCATACTTTGGCGTGGCAAAAACAGGAAATCATCTGCTTTTTATATGTAGTGTGTTCTAGAGTTTAGAATGAAAACCTTTATACAGCATAACCTGAAGATGGATGGATGGATAGAACTGTAGCAAGTGTTTGGATTGGATTTGTGCACTATAAAATCCAATCTCTTAACATTACTGTACTTGAAAAAAAGCATACAAACAGATTGCCTAAAGTGGAATAAAGCATCTATGTTGCAAAGAAATGTTGGTACAACATGCAATTTCTATTTCTACAAATCTACCTACGGGTACAAATAAAGTAACCTGAACCTGAATTTCTGTTACACATCCTTTCTTTAAAGGTGTTTTCACACCTGGAAAGTCCAGCCTAAGGTTCGTGTTTTTGTTTAGTTATGCAGACATGGACAAAATTGTTGGTACCCCTCTGTTAATGAAAGAAAAACCCACAATGGTCACAGAAATAACTTGAATCTGACAAAAGTGGTAATAAATAAAAATTCTATGAAAATTAACCACTGAAAATCAGACAATGCTTTTGAATTGTGGTTCAACAGAATTACTTTAAAAAACAAACTCAAGAAACAGGCCAGGACAAAAATGATGGTACCCCCAGAAAAGATTGAAAATAATGTGACCATAGGGACATGTTCAACCAAGATGTGTCCTCTAATTAACATCACAGGTGTCTACAAACTTGTAATCAGTCAATCGGCCTATTTAAAGGGTGACAAGTAGTCACTGTGCTGTTTGGTGACATGGTGTGTATCACACTTAACATGGACCAGAGGAAGCAAAGGAGAGAGTTGTCTCAGGAGATTAGAAAGAAAATTATAGACAAGCATGTTAAAGGTAAAGGCTCTAAGACCATCTCCAAGCAGCTTGATGTTCCTGTGACTACAGTTGCACATATTATTCAGAAATTTAAGACCCACAGGACTGTAGCCAACCTCCTTGGACGTGGCCACAGGAGGAAACTTGATGAAAAATGGAAGAGTTGTTGTTTGAGCTGAAGTAAACAAAAACTCAGAGCTACTGAAGGTCACCTGTGGAGTCCCACAGGGTTCAGTTTTGGGACCATTATTATTCAATATGTATATAAATGATATATGTAAAGTTTCAGAAAAAATGGACTTAATATTGTTTGCTGATGACACTAACCTGCTATGCAGTGGAAACAACTTGGAACAACTTCTGGATACACTCGGAAAGGAATTAGGAAAGCTGAAACTGTGGTTTGATTCAAACAAATTAACGCTCAATTTAAGCAAGACAAAATTTATAGTCTTTAACAACCATCACAACTATCCAGTACCCAAACTCAGTGTAAATGGTGTAGAGATTGAAAGGGTATCCGAAACTAAATTCCTTGGAGTAATAATTGATAACAAACTGTGTTGGAAGCCACATATTAATTATATAAAAGGTAAAGTATCCAAATCAATTGCAATATTACACAGAGTGAAAAATTTGCTGAATCAACCCACACTATACACCTTGTATCATTCATTAATACTCCCATACATGACATATTGTAATGAAGTATGGGGAAATACATATAAAACAAACATATATCCACTCTTTATGCTTCAAAAGAGAGCTATTAGAATAATCAACAAAGCAGCTTACAGGGAACCAACAAACCCACTTTTTCTTAAACAAAAAACTCTCAAGTTGAAAGATCTGATCGACTTTAAAACCGCAATAATAATGTTCAAAGTGAAGAATCTATCACTGCCCGCAAATATCCAAAAGTTGTTCCAAACAAGGGAGAAACGATATCACTTCAGAGGAACATGTATATTTCAAAAGCCTACAGTGAGAACAACTACCAAGCAACACTGTATTTCAGTGCAAGGTGTCAGATTATGGAACGATTTTGGACCTGAATTAAAATCATGTACAAAGCTTGGACAATTTAAACAAAAACTAAAGGAAGAAATACTCCAAACATATTTACAAGACGACATGTAAACTCACATAAGGATTGACATTTCCAGCCTGTGTTGTGTTATAGCTTAGTTTTTCTTTTTTCTCTGTGACACTATGTCTTAGATTTGTTTTTGAATAGTAACCGCTTAACTTAGACTAGCTCAGTTTTCTTTTTCTCTCAGTCATATTTTGTCTTAGCCTTGTTTTAAATTGTAATCGCTCTTGTCTTGTTTTCTCTTTTTTCTCCTTTGAATTCTTGGATGGAATATGGGTGGGCAATATAAGCTGCGGCTTCAGCCATCACCCATTTCGGATAACTCACGTGGAATTGTATAGTAGAAGGAGTCTTTGTCTAATTTGACCTTGTTATATTATACAGTTTCTTTTAACCTGTAATGTACTATCCGAAATAAATAAATTCATTCATTCATTCATTCAAAGTGGACTTCATGGGAGATGACCAAGGAGGACACCACTGTTGACAACAAATCATTAAAAAAGCCAGACTGGAATTTGCCAAACTGCATGTTGACAAGCCACAAAGCTTCTGGGAGAATGTCCTATGGACAGACAAGACAAAACTGGAACTTTTTGACAAGGCACATCAGCTCTATGTTCACAGATGCAAAAATGAAGCATACCAAGAAAAGAACACTGTCCCTACTGTGAAACATGGAGGAGGTTCTGTTATGTTCTGGGGCTGCTTTGCTGCATCTGGCACAGGGTGTCTTGAATCTGTGCAGGGTACAATGAAATCTCAAGACTATCAAGGTATTCTAGAGAGAAATATGCTGCCCAGTGTCAGACAGCTTGGTCTCAGTCACAGGTCATGGGTCTTGCAACAGGATAATGACCCAAAACACACAGCTAAAAACACCCAAAAATGGCTAAGAGCCAAACATTGGACTATTCTAAAGTGGCCTTCTATGAGCCCTGATCTAAATCTTATTGAACATCTGTGGAAGGAGCTGAAACATGTCGTCTGGAGAAGGCATTCTTCAAACCTGAGACAACTGGAGCAGTTTGCTCTTGAGGAGTGGGCCCAAATACCTGCTGAGAGGTGCAGAAATCTCATTGACAGTTACAGAAATCGTTTGATTGCAGTGATCACCTCAAAAGGTTGTGCAACAAAATATTAAGTTAAGGGTACCATCATTTTTGTCCAGGCCTGTTTCATGAGTTTGTTTTTTAAAATAATTCTGTTGAGCCATGATTCAAAAGCATTGTCTGATTTTCATTGGTTAATTTTCATAGAATTTTTATTTACTACCACTTTTGTCAGATTCAAGTTATTTCTGTGACCATTGTGTGTTTTTCTTTCATTAACAGAGGGGTACCAACAATTTTGTCCACGTCTGTATATGTTTGGTTGAATTAGGTTTGATTTCCCACTGTTGTTTATCCAAACGAACCAAACAACTTTATGTGACACACCTGTGTCCTGCTGTCATGACGTTTGCTTGGCAGACTGCGATGGTTAGCAAATATGCTACTCACCCTCTGAGGAGTTTTCCACAGCTCTGGACACACGAGTAGCCACAGTTTAAGTGTAAACTGGGAAAGACTCCACCAGATTAGTCAGTGAATTAGTTTAGTAAGGCAAGAATATTATCCAGGTCATCATTAAAAAGCACGCTTTGTGCTTCTCAACTGTCATGATGGTGGCATTGCCCTTGCAATCTTTCATAGACTCTCTATTGCATCCTCTCCAAAAACATCTGGCAAAATTCTGCATTTTCCTCTGACTGAGGACTCTGGCTCATTTCTTCCACTTTTGGACCAACCGCAGCCGTTTGGTCCAAAAGTTTAAACCTTTTTGAAAATTGCTTTCACACTACAAGGTTCATTTTTATCTAGACCAAATCCACCTCTTTTTACTAGACCAAATTTTGGCTCTTTGGTCTGGACCATGGTTTGAGGGAGGTTTCACACCTAAAATTTTAGTCCGGATCAAACAGAAAAGATTGAAAGTCCAGACTAAATGGGTATGATACCTAATTAATCCTTTTCCTCACCAGAGCATTACGTTTAGGTTTCTAACCTCAGCATTTTCTTATTTTTATCTTATTTTTCTAGTTTTCTAGATGTTCAGAATATTTTATGGAAAATATAAACAGTGAATACATCAAAAGAAAGAAAAGAGATAAAAAATAACAATTTAAATGAAAATAAACAAACAAAAAAATCTCCCCCTTAGCGCAGGGGTGTCCAATCATGTGCCATGGAGGGCCAAGTGTCGTGGTTCGAGCGCCGATCTCGTCCACGCTCAGGCCATGCAGTATTTTCCGCCCAGCTGATGTGTGTGTTCCCTATGGCTCTCCGAGCTTTTATTGTGACAGCGCTCGGAGGGGCTTCCGGCTGTCAGAGCTGAGGTGCTGACAGCTGAGCTGCATTTAGCCTCATCAGCTGTTCCGCCTTGAGCCCTACTTAAGAGGGCAGCTGAGGGCGAAACGTGCGGCAGTCTCATCGGACAACCCCACGTCTGACATCATCAAGCATCCCTCTGGTCAGACGTTTACAACCCCTCTTCTATTATCATAAGTGTGTTTCATTATGAATCCGTTCTTCTTGTCATTGACTGAGTTATCGTTATAGTGTGTTTTAGCCCCCCGTGGCTCGTTATTTTGTCATTTCTTTTCCCTTTAATAAACTGTGCAAACTCACTGGCTGAAATATAGCGTCTTATTGATGGCTCGTGAGGGCCATCCATGACAGTAGACTGCCGCCAGACTGAGATGCCTGTCGCCGTGAGTTTGCCGTGGGCTGGAGTTTTTTCCCTTCGCTAGGGCTTGTTATAAATATGTCCGCCCTCGAGCGTGGGTTTTGCCCTCAGTGGTTCCAGGAGATCGACGGCTACCTGGCCAAGGCCCGTCTCCTCATGCCCACCCGCGCGGCAAATCACTACTTGTTTCTCACCCAGAGGGCTTTATTAAGGTATCACCTTACCCCCTTTCCGGAAGGAAAGGAGAGGGTGATATGGATTGTGGCACAATGTGGACTGATCGAAAAGGCAGCCCAGGAACCTTCTCCTTCTCCCCCAAGTACAGCGTCCCCGACGAGGGTGGGGATCCGCGGACTGGAGGAGAACCCCGGCAGGAGGCCGACGGAGAGGCATCCCCGCTCCTCGTCTCGGGACTCAGCTCCCGTCACTCGTCCAGCCCCAGTGCCATCTGTTCCTGGTCCCATCGTCTCATCATCAGCCAACAAATGTTGTCGCCATGCCACAAATAGGCCTCAGCGAGAATCCCGTCCGGATCCAGCTCCGGGTCATTGGAGGAACTCAGCCTCCCAGTCAGCTGCTTCGTCTACGTCACGACAGAAGGGAATCCCCACAGCCGCTTCCCTCAGACCATCTGTCCCTGCTGCCCCGTCAGCTCATTGTGCTTGGATCGCCTCAGCTGTCGACCCCTCCTCCTGGACGTCATCTCCGGCTGCTGTGAGGGCCACGAGTCCTGCTTCGGCGAGGTCCGTCTGCAATCCACTGCGAGCAGCTCCTCCTTGTCTCCCCGAGGGTCCTGCCATTACCATCCGGAGGGGAAAGGGAAGAACTCCGCCTGCTACAGCAGGCACCATCGGCCCTGCGGCGAACAGGCAAGTGCAGTTTCATTCTTCTCCTCGTTGTTGTGATTTGCCTTGTCTGACTCCTGGGGGTGGAGTTCGGGGTTCGCAGTCCCCTGAGCTCCCACCACCTGCTATAGCCTCTGACATTGAACCTGCTGCCTCTGTGTCTCCCTCCGCTGAGCGGTTCATGACGCCAGGCCTACGTCGCCGGACGGGGAGGGGGCCTGCGGTCCTGGAGAGCCTGGTTCCAGCCCCGCAGCCACGTCATGGGCAGAGGAGAGCGGACTGCTGTGTGGAGCCTGCGCCGACGACGAAACGTCCCCGGGTCTCCACCGATGAGCGGTTCGATCCAGCGGGTCGAGGATCCCCTGCCACCACGCTGTGCGGGTCGTCGGCGTGGATGTCAGCGTTGGAGGGTTCTCAGACTGCGGAAAACATCATGCCGGCTGCGGAGCCCGCCGTAGCCGAGTGGGAGCCAGAAGACGTCCTCCTTCGTCCTGAGCCCGGATCGTCGAAGTCCTGGACAGCAACAGAACTCAAGTGCAGGCAAGTGCTCTATTTTTCCTTCCTACTATCTGTTCTAGAGCATTTTTGCCTGTCTCTCGGGGAGACGAGCCAAGGGCAGCTGTCCGCTGCATCCAAGCTCGTCTCACTGGGCTCTGTCGCTACCGGTGATCCTGATCCCGGTTCTCCTTCTTCTCCTGAGCCTTCTCCCAGGGTCACCAGTGCGGAGTCAACACCAGTCACTGTGCTGGAGGTTCCGGGTTCGGGGTTGGAGGTTGTCTATGAAGCTGTTCCGACCCAGTCGGGGTCCATCGGGGGTGCAGCCGAGACCCAATCGGGGTCCATCGTGGGTGCAGCCGCGATCCAATCGGGGTCCATCGTGGGTGCAGCGCGAGCTCACCCTGGGTCCAACTGGAAGACAGTGCCTATTCTGGTAACATTCAGAGGTGGAGCTGCAGATCCTCCGCTGAGCGACGCCGGACTGGTCCCTCATCCTTCCTCTAAACCTTCTCCACCGGGTGCCGTTGGGGTTCCTTATATTCGGCTCGACTCGCCCTCGCTGTTCCCCTCTACAGGGAAGCCGTTGCCGTTTTCTCCCCTGCGGTCCTGGTGGCTGAGCGATGTGGGTTGGCTGCCTGAAGGACTGCCTCGCCCGTTTGGCGTTCTGGGTCAGCCGCCTGACCAACTGGACTGTCTGCTTGGCGACCTGGTCCGGCCGCCAGAGATCCTGTTTTTCCGGGCCTGGGACTCGGGTAGGTCGCCCGAATGCTCCCTTCTTCCCCTACCAGCTATTTGGACATTGGACGCAGGGAGACCACCAGAACTGCTTGTGTGTCATTGGACTCTGCCTGCCGTCATCCCTGTATGTTTCGTATTGTCTCTAGATATTAAGGTCACTTTTGGTGTGTTGTCATGTGCCTTATTTTGATCTATGTATGGGGACGGCAGTGGCTCGGGCTATGGCAGTGGCTATGGGGACGGCAGTGGCTCAGGAGGTAGAGCAGGTCGTCCAATAACCATATGGTTGGCGGTTCGAATCTCGCTCTCCCTACATATCCTGCCGTTGTGTCCCTGGGCAAGACACTTCACCCCAATTGCTCCTGGTGGGTCTGGAAGTACCATGTTAGGCAGCATGCCACCATCAGTGTGTGAATGTGTGTGTGAATGGGTGAATAGCAGGATCTGTAAAGCACTATGGTCATCAAGAGATGAGAATAAAAGCGCTATATAAGTGAGTGCCATTTACCGCTGTTTAGCGTGTCTTTTTTGTTCTACCCTCTCCTGTCTGAGGGATGATTTGTATCTGCCACATTTTGTCTTATGGCCTGTGTGTTTTAGTTATAGGCCTTCCTTCTTCTGTTGTTGCATTTTTTGGTCCTGTCTATGTATCATCCGCGCTTTATGGAGTATTGTGGGTTTTTTTTCCCCTGCCGTACTCTGTAATTGCTTCGTTTGTTCCCTGTCATCGTCTTGGTGTTTTTTGTCTTTTTTGGTTCTCACCCTCCAGGCCTTTCCCCCATCCTCCCACCCTGGGTGGGGGGGCTTGGGTGTCATATGGCGCCTGGAGTTCGCTGCCTCGGGGGGAGGTACTGTCGTGGTTTGAGCGCCGATCTCGTCCGCGCTCGGGCCATGCAGTATTTTCTGTCCAGCTGATGTGTGTGTGTTCCCTATGGCTCTCCGAGCTTTTATTGTGACAGCGCTCGGAGGGGCTTCCGGCTGTCAGAGCTGAGGCGCTGACAGCTGAGCTGCATTTCGCCTCATCAGCTGTTCCGCCTTGAGCCCTACTTAAGAGGGCAGCTGAGGGCGAAACGTGCGGCAGTCTCGTCGGACAACCCCACGTCTGACATCATCAAGCATCCCTCTGGTCAGATGTTTACAACCCCTCTTCTATTATCGTAAGTGAGTTTCATTATGAATCCGTTCTTCCTTGTCATTGACTGAGTTATCGTTATCGTGTGTTTTAGCCCCCCGTGGCTCGTTATTTTGTCATCTTTCTTTTCCCTTTAATAAACTGTGCAAACTCACTGGCTGAAATATAGCGTTTTATTGATGGCTCGTGAGGGCCATCCATGACACCAAGACCCTGCAGGCTTTACCTCCAACCAGTGTCTTCAACAGCAGATATCACTGAATTTCTTCCCACTGATTAGTGAAAACAACTGCTGAAGAGACTAGGTAGAAGAGAGAACCTGCAGGGTCTCGGTCCTCCATGGCACATGATTGGACACCCCTGTCTTAGAGGAAGATTATGGAAGCACTACACTGATGAAAACCAGAACATTATGCTGTGGGGCTTTAAAAGAAAACATACAGCAATTCATTATAAGCAGGTTCTAACTCTGACAACAAGCTGGAACAACTTGGCTAGCAGGACTGAGGCGTTCAGGTTGGGAGGACTGTCTCTTGTCTATTAGCAGCTCTCAGCTGTGGAAAAGAAGGTGCAGTTTACAGCATGGTGTTATGACCTTACATTATAATAAATAATCACCAGTTACTGCATGTAAATGAACAATCAGTAGGACACCTTTGAATCAGAGTGATACTGGTTTTATGCAAACGGGGTTGATGTTATGCCAGTGCCTACTGTCCACTTAAACTGCTCAGTTGCTATAGTATTGTAGAACTGGCCTTTACAGTGTGCTCACAGAACAGGAGAATTATAAAAAATGGATGGACTGAGCACCCAGAAGGATTTGATCCAGTTTCACCCCACTGTGTGCTATCAGAGTGCAGGTAAAATAAGGCATCGTGGTGATGAGAATTTGTGGCCAAAAGCTATTCTGTGCATACATAAATAGTGAATATGTATAGTTTTGCATTTCATTACTTAAATTTCATTTTGTGCACTTGGACCATTATGCAGAAGACTGGGGCATAACTTAAATTGTTAATTTTACTTGCCAGGACTGTGACTCCAAACACTATGTATATGAATGGATGAGTTTACAACATACATGTAGAAGGTAGCGATGTAGTAAGGCTGTGGTCGAACTAATCGGTTGGTTATTCTGAGGTTTAAGTAAGGCTACTTCAAGGATCGGCTTGACTCACCCCCAAGGGGAAGGAAGGTTTTGGAAAAACAGAGGAGGCCACCTTGCTGTTTGAATTTGTCATCAGCATTAAAAGTATCTGGGTGTATTAAAGGTACAGTGTGTAAAATTTTGGTATGATCTTTTATCAAAATTAAGATAATCATGTATAACTATGTTTTTAATACTGTATAGTCTTTAAAAATGAAAAGCTGTTTGAGTTTTCTTACCTTAGAATAAGCTGTTTATATGTACATGGAGCTGGACCTGCGCCATTATGGAGGCCGCTATTTTGCACCGCCATGTTTCTACAGGAGCCCCGAAGAGACAAACATACAGCTGTGCTGTGGAAGAAACCGTTTATGGTGTAATGACGAACTGGCCTTTAGAATTTGGTGGTGCTGTAGCGTTTAGTTGACTGTTGGCCGACATAAAACAGGATATGAAGAAGAAATACACACAAGAGAAGTGGTTATAATATAAAGACTTGTTTGGAGTAGGACTTTCTTGGGTTGCATTTATAAAAATGGCATTTCATACTTATTATTCTCATCAAAAAGAGAAGAAAAGAGCGTGAATTGTCTTCAAGACAAAAAAGAAAACATGAGATGACAAGGCTTCGGGACAGGCAAAGACAGAAGACTCGTGTAAACATCGGCGTTGCCTTTACCCAATGGAAACAGCTGATGAGGGACAAAAGTTTTAAAAGTGATGCCGAAGTCACCTGGTTTCTCCTCGACAGGTAATGTACCCTACCAAAATTAATGCAAATTGTAACATTTTTTTTAACCAATAAAGTGTAGAGGATGCCTTTCACAGACGAGACTGAGTTTATTTCTCAGGATAGGTTTATTGAAGGGTTACATCCTCTATCAATCACAGAATCTCGAAAAGAGGCAGAACAATCGTCCTTCACAGTTCTTATACTCTCCCCAAGTCACACACCCCCAACCTACAGTCCTTTAGCAAACATACAGCCCCCGAGACTCCTTGGCGTCCCCATTGTCTCTTATCCTTCTAGCCTCCGGGGCTCCTGCTGGGACATTCTCTCCAACTTCCCATCTCCTGCCAGACCAACTTCACACCTCCCGTAGGTCTCTGCAGGGTCAGGTCCTCTTTGTCCATTAAGACGTGAAGCCTCCAAAATATGCACCGTCATGCCTGCTAGGTATATGTGGGAAATATGGATACAATATATGCGCCCTAAACATGCGCCATATAACCCCCCCCCCCCCCAAACGTCTAAATAAGGACAAAGTACACCCCAATATGCATAGAATCATCTCATATCACACAGAACAGAAAATGACAACATATCACACTTCTGACTGCTTGGGCTTCAACCTCCTGCCATATCTGATGTAAGCAGGTTTCGATCTGACTGTAGCCGTTTCTTGCATCTGTGGATTAGAGTCGTTAGTACATCCTTGTGAAAGCTTAGAACAGTGTCTCCCCGGCGGCCTGCCGCGACGGGGGGCCCTGGCTAACTGCACTTGTTCATCAGCCAAAACAAAAGCGGGTTTGAGTCTGTTAATGCAGACTAATTCCCTCCTGTCACCCAAATCGAGCAAAAAATGTTTTTCCCCAGTTTCCAACACTCTGAACGGTCCATCATAAGGCGATCTTAAACCTGGCCTCTGAGCGTCGTGTCTGACAAAGACAAATTCTGCGTTCTTTAAGGTCTTAGGCACAAAAACGCGTGGGAAGGCTTGACGAAACTCAGCTGGGAGCCTGTGTCCACCAGGAAATCCTTCCCAGAATTCGCGTCTGTCACGAAAAGCAGCTTGTTCTTCGCGGCGAGAGC
Source organism: Pholidichthys leucotaenia (assembly GCA_020510985.1). Classification (NCBI taxonomy): domain Eukaryota; kingdom Metazoa; phylum Chordata; class Actinopteri; order Cichliformes; family Pholidichthyidae; genus Pholidichthys; species Pholidichthys leucotaenia. Next base: position 66,331,126 of record CM035849.1, on the reverse strand, counting down.
AGCAGCTGCTACCGACTCTCGGTCTTGGCGTTTCCCTGGCGCTTGTATCGGCACGGTGGGATGCATCTGCGCGCCCTCTCGGCGAAACGTCGATGGTAAAAGCAGAGGGTGCCGTCCGCTCCGCTTCTCCTGGTCTCTGCCGCTGCTGACGTCAGTGGGTCCGGTGCTGCGGCCTCTGGTCTCCCCTCGTCTCGCGGGGATACATTCAGCTCCGTTGCCGCCGTCGTGGCTGCGTGTCGTCTATGGGCGTCGACGAGCCGCTGTGCTTCCTGGCCCAGCCCATGGTAGTCACGGTTGTTGAGCAGCTGTGAGCTGGCCAGGGTGACTCTCACTGCTGGCAGTAGTGTTCTGAGGAAGAGGTGGGCGAAGATAAAATTGTCGTCGTCTTCGCCCCTCAGGTTCATCATCCTCGCCATCAGATCTGCCAGCCTGTCTGCTTCGCCTTCTGTTAGCGCCAGAAGCTTCTCTGCTCGCTCTCCCTGCGAGGGGGTGAAGGCACGAATGAGGGCTTTCAGTGCACCATACTTGTCGTACTGGGGCGGGTGGTTGGTCAGGCTCTCCACCCGCTGCACTGTGAGGCTGTCCAGCTTCGCGACGACATGGTAGAACCTCGTTGCATCCGCTGAAATTCCCCGAAGGTGGAACTGCGCCTCCACAGTGGTAAACCAGGAGCGCGGGTTATGTTGCCAGAAATCGGGCAGCTGTAGTGTGGTAGCAGCGTTAACCCGGTTGGCTCCTGAAGAGTCCAGTGTGGGAAGATCATCGCCACCGGCCATAATTTGTCATAGGTCACCATTGTAGAGGATGCCTTTCACAGACGAGACTGAGTTTATTTCTCAGGATAGGTTTATTGAAGGGTTACATCCTCTATCAATCACAGAATCTCGAAAAAGAGAGGGAACAATCGTCCTTCACAGTTCTTATACTCTCCCCAAGTCACACACCCCCAACCTACAGTCCTTTAGCAAACATACAGCCCCCGAGACTCCTTGGCTTTCCCATTGTCTCTTATCCTTCTAGCCTCCGGGGCTCCTGCTGGGACATTCTCTCCAACTTCCCATCTCCTGCCAGACCAACTTCACACCTCCCGTAGGTCTCTGCAGGGTCAGGTCCTCTTTGTCAATTAAGACATGAAGCCTCCAAAATATGCACCGTCATGCTTGCTAGGTATATGTGGGAAATATGGATACAATATATGCGCCCTAAACATGCGCCATAAAAGAAACGTTTAGCATTATAAAATGTCATTTTGTTGATCACGATGGTTGTAGTTTTACAACACACTCATACATTGCAATCGCCGAATAAATGTTCCCTGTGTTGTAACGTTTCAATTTGAGATGCAGATATGAGAAATAACCCGAGAGTTCAACAAAAAACTTGTTTAGTTAACCAAGATCGAGACATTAGTTCAAAAGAACATTATTATGACTTAAAATATATGTTTAAAAGTTGTTTTTGAAAACGCATAATGCAGCCAAACTATACTATTGCAGTCCCTCCAGGATTTTGCAATGTTGCGATTGTACCAATTCCCGTGGATTCAGCAGGTCCTACATAATTTGAATTTTGTCCAATCACCGCAACTTTCCCGCAATTTTGGCCACTTGTCATCAACTTCCACCAATTTCACTAATCAAATTTGTCCCTGAGTAGCGTGCAAACATGTATGCCATCAGTCTGACCAGTCAAATGTGGTGCTGCACCGCGCTCATTAATGTGTTTACAGTGAGTATAAAAACTGATTAAAAAAAAAAAAAACCCACTCACCTGCGAGTTTTCCCACATCGTTCCTTCCTCCATTTAACCCGGCTCGCCGGTAAACGTCTTCTCGAGTCTCTGTAATGACCACGTGTATGTAGTGCTGAGTTTGTGTTGAAAACGTCCACCTGCCTGAAAGCACCCTCGTCTTGGGAGCACGTGTGAGGAGAGATGCCGTAAAGCCACAAACAAACGAGCAAATCAAATACTACAGCTCGTTGTAACGTTTTATACATCTTTAGGGGGAAAAGTTACTACTACATCTTGTCAATGAGTTTTAAAGCTGTGAATCTCCGGTCCAGACATGGGCCAATACGCGATTCAGCCAAATCTCCAAGGAGAGCCCTGCAACTTACCACAACAATCAAAAAAAAAAAAAAAATCCTGGAGGGATTGTATTATGTTGCAATGTTGTGTTTTTAGCTTTGCTTACAGTAAACTAAACCTAAACCTTGTGCAACACAAAGGGAGCAATGCCAGTTTGTAAAATATATATATATATATATATATTATTTATTTATTTACATAAATAATAATACTTACTCAATAATAACACTACTCAACTGCTGAATATTTATTTACTGGCATTGTCTGTGATGGTTTTGCACATTATATTTCCTAAATTTCTCTCTTACCACTTGACATATCGGTAGAGTTGCTAGGAGACAACATCTTGGCAAATACGCGTTTGGAAGTTGCAAAAGTTTTGATACCTGACGGTCTCCGTGGAGAGTCACTTGCATTCTGGAGGGGTGGGGAATAGATTTTCAGTTTGTTGCAATATGGAACCTCACCACTAGATGCCGCCAGTTTTTTACGCAGTGCACCTTTAAAGGCATTTGAATTTTTTATTTTTATTGTTTTTATTTTTGTCTTGTTTGAAATAAATATTATCAAAAACAAACAAAAAAGGGACACTCCAGCAAATAAGTTTTTTTCTGTTGTTAACATGTCTGTAACATTTTTTTTGTGACTTACAAGACATATCCAATGCAAAATTTGATCACAGTCCCAAGTCTGTTTTTCTGCTGTGACGGCTGCGGTGCAGGTGTAGTGTGGCCAACTACTGATCAGAGGGTCAGGGGTTTGATTCCCACTCTGTCTGCAGTCTGCGTGTCTTATCCTTGAGCAAGACACTGAACCCCCAGTTGCTCCTGGTGGGTCAGGCCAGTGCCTGTGCATGGCGGCTCTGCCGGCATCAGTGTGTGAATGTATGCGTGAATGGGTGGATAGCAGGATCTGTAAAGTGCTTTGGTCATCCAGAGATGAGTAAGATATGCTATATAAGTCAATGCCATTTACCATTCTGCTGTGAATTTCCAGTTAGAAAACGCCCCCCACAAACGGGTGAGTTTGGACAGACCATTTCTACCTACGCAAGCATTCCTCCTTAGCCTGATTTGGTTATAACATTAAGAGAGGGGAAGAGGGAGGAGCTGAGGAGCAGGCGGGGGGCTGGGGGGGGCTCGAATGGGGCTGGCGAGATCAGCGTCCCTTCTCGGGGATGGTGCGAACCGACCGTGGCTGCCGTTTTCCACCGCTGGGGCTACTGTATTCCGGAGCCTTAGAGCGCATGCAGTGCAGGTTTAGCTCGAAGACTGAAGCCCACCGGCTGCCGGAGGTGCCCACAGAGGAATGGGAGACGCACAGTCAGAAGGCCGAACCAGAGAGACACATTTGCTCTCAGGGGATGAAGGCGCCAAGACCGCCACTTGTCCGTTTTGCATTTGTTTGACTCAGTTCGGTGAAGGGGTTTTCGGTGGGGGGACAAAGCCTGCTGGCCACTCCATTCAGCCCCTGCAAGCGCCCCCCTTCCCGCTGCAAGTTGGCCATTGTTTAGCAAAGAGTGCAGTGTTCTTAGGTCATATGGGGAGAGGAGAGGGCTGGCCTTGCAGCATACATTACTGGTGGGCGGGGGTACGGGTGGAGCTAATTAGAATATTCATTGATATGCACATACTTAAGTAGGTGCAAGATGTAAAAGGTCTTTCCAAGCAATTCTAAGGTAATGAAAGTTTTTTGTGGGTAAAAGCCACAACGTACTATTTTAGGCAATACATATTTGTTTTTGAGGTGGTTTTAGAGCCACCAGAGTGCATCTTTAAGAAACACAACTTAATACATTGTTTCACAAAGTAAAGCACATGTTACAACCCAATGCATTCTCATCCCAGTGTCATTTAGTGCTTTACTCTCAGATGTCATCTGATTTTCAGTGTTGAATGCAAGGTGTTGTTTGGCTGACGAATCTTAACAGTATTATCTGCCAAGAGATAACGGCTCTGTTTTACAGACCCACAAACCTGCAACTTTCACCAACACCTCCATCACATTGCTAACCTACTGAAATTGTGGATGTCAGCCAAGACAGACTCGTTAGCGTTTCAGTTTGCATGTTTTCTTGCTTTTGTTTCCTGTCTCCCTTTAGTTGTTTTATACTTTCCCTTTCAGTCTCCAGAAAGGTTTGCGTAGTGAAATTATGTAGTTTTGGTTGGGTAAACAATGGATATAAGAAGTCTACACACCCTTGTTCAAATGCCAGATTTTTGTGATGTAAAAAAAATGAGACCAAGATAAATCATTTCAAAACTTTTTTCTACCATTAATGTGACCTATAACCTGTACAACCCAAATGAAAGTGTAACACTCAGTTCAAATAATAGGCTTAGTGAATAAGTGGGATCACCTGTAAGTTGGACCAGTTTCGTCTTTCTAGATTTCGACTGCTAGAGCAAAACAAGTGACTACTGACAACAAGTAGATTTTAGTTGAACAGATCTGTATTGAAAACCCAAAGGTATGATACAACAATTACCCATAAAATGTGTTATTACTGATTAATGACATTTGCAAAGACAACAAGAAATACAGTGTGAAAATAAAAAGTACATAAATGGGCCCAAATAAAATGGAAAAGAATAAAATGCCCCGGGATCTTATTTCAGTCTTTGTTTTACTTGTGCGCACTCTTTTTGCTTATAGTGTTTCAGGTCAGAGCCTCCCAACAATATGCAGGAGAGCAAATAAGTGATTAGTTGTCCTACCAATCTTGGGTTAATAAAGTTCACAATCCATTAGTGTTGCCAACTTGGTGACTTTCTCTTGAAATCTGGCGACTTTTCAAACCCTCTTGGTGACTTTTTTTAATCAAAAGCGACTAGCGACAAATCTAGTGACTTTTTCTGCTGTTATCAGATACTTTTCTGGTGTTTTGGAGAATTCTGACGTGCAGGGCTTGGCGGGTTGTAGTGTCTTTAAATGGCATCTAAAAAAAAATCTGTAATGTGAGACTACGAAACTATAACTCCCAGAAGCACTATCTACAGACAGTGTGTGCTTATTGGTCCACTGTCACCTGGACCACAAGCCAGACAATCTGCTCTGCGGGTCAGACTCAGTTTCCTGTCCTGCCCCAGAGAAAAGTGTCTCATCTTACAGAGAAAAATGTCTTAGAATTACACAAACTATTCTAATCAGTAGAAAGTCAGAAATTTACTAGAAATAAAACTGTAAATTCACAGAGAAAATTTTGGACCCCCTGATGGGCTGTTTTTGGCCCACGGGCCATATGTTTGACATCCCTGGATGATCCCATTAAAAATACATATTTAGAAGATTTACTTCCATGAAATAGTTGCATATGACAACAGCATGTAAATGAATAAGATAAAATAAAATAGAAAGCACAGATAAATGAAAGTTCACCTTAGCGGAAGCTTCATTTGTTCTTTACAGCAACAAATCACAGTCACTTTTTCTCTGTGTGGCGAGAAAACTTACATTTACACAACTGTGGACTTTAAATGCAACTTCTTGCTCTAAAAATACTCATGTTTAACCACAGAGGTAAGAGCTGATGTTGGGGGCTACTCACCGCTCGGACACAGCATGTATTCCCACTGGGCTGTGGTGTGAGCTGGGGCAGGACAGGAGACCAACCAAGTGACATTGGATCAATGAGCACACACTGTGTGCAGATAGTGCTTCTGGGAGTTTTATTTTAGATGCCATCTATGGAAACTACAACCCGCCGAGCTCTGCACGTCAGAGTCTACAAAACACCAGAAAAGTATCTGATAACACCAGATAAAGTCACTAGATTTGTCGCTAGTTGCGTTTGACAAAAAAAAAAAAAAGTCACCAAAGGGGGTTTGAAAAGTCGCCAGTTTAAGCGAGAAAGTCACCAAGTTGGCAACAGTGGTGACTACTTCACTTCACACTTCGGAAAAAACAGCACTTCTTTGAACAACTCTCTTTTACACAAAATACCATGAAATCTTTCTTCTAATTACAAGTTAACTGTTTATCTGAATAACAACAATGACATGAATGATAAAATTAATATTTTCAAAAACATTTAAACATATTTTGTTCTACTATCACAAATCAGGCAAACTAATGAAAAAACAAATGAATGCATACATCACTGAAGAGATGTGTGAAAGGATTTTTTTCTTCTTTTTTATATCCAATTTATATTGACAGGGTTACAAAAGACAAACTGAAATCCTTTAAGGGGAATAATAAAAAAATAAAAAACTTACAATAACCTGTTTTCACAAATATGCACACCCTTAAACTAATACTTTGTTGTAGCACCTTTGGGTTTTATTACAGCACTCAGTCTTTTTGGGTAGGAGTCTGTCAGCATGGCACATCTTCATGTGGCAATATTTGCTCACTCTTCTTTGCAAAAACACTCCAATGCTCCAAATCTGTCTGATTGCGAGGGCATCTCCTGTGCACAGCTCTCTTCAGATCACCCCACAGATGTTCGATCGGATTCAAGTCTGGACTCTAGCTAGGCCATTCCAAAACCTTAATCTTCTTCTGGTGAAGCCATTCTTTTGTTGATTTGGATGTGTACTTTGGGTCATTGTCGTGCTGAAAGATTTAGTTCCTCTTCATCTTCAGCTTTCTAGCAGAAGCCTGAAGGTTTTGTGCCAACACTGACTGGTATTTGGAATGTTTCATAATTCCCTCCACCTTGACTAAGGCCCCAGTTCTAGTTAAAAAAACAAAAAAAACAAAAACGCCCCAAAGCATGATGGTGCCACGACCATGCTTTACTGTAGGTATGGCGTTCTTTTGGTGATAAACAGTGTTGTGTTTGTGCCAAATATACCTTTTGGAATTATGGCCAGAAAGTTCAACCTTCGTTTCATTGGACCATAGCACATTTTCCCACATGCGTTTGAGAAATTTCAAATGTGTTTTTGCAAAATGTAGCCAGGCTTGGATGTTTTTCTTCATAAGATAAGGCTTCCGTCTTGCCACCCTAGACAGGAGATTGTTGTTGCATGTACTAAACAGCCAGTACTTGCCAGAAATTCCTGCAGCTCCTTCAATGTTGCTGTTGGCCTCTTGAAGCCTCTCTGACCAGTTTTCTTCTTGTCTTTTCATCAATTTTGGAGGGATGTCCAGTTCTTGGTAATGTTGTAGAGAGAGAAATGAGCAGGCGAGGCAGTGAGCTGCATCAGAGTAGACTTTATTCTCTCTCTATCCATTAGTCAACAAGAAGCATAACCCAGGTCGCTGGCATCTCTCTTTTATACCTTACATCCTCGGCTAGCAACCTGGGGGGTTCACATCACAATACATACAATTACAATCCCCTTTGTCACCCAGCCTGTCGGCGCATTATTATGCAGTCTGGTGGAGAATGTGCATTCTCATGCGGTCCTATGGAGAAAACCACAGTCTGCCCAGCATATCCATTTAACAGCCTTTTAGCGTCTCCTCCTGTGCCATTCAGTCTGAGTGGAGAATATAATGTCTAGGTCCTCCACAATGTCACTGTTGTGTCATATTTTCTCCACTTGATGATGACTGTCTTCACTGTGTTCCATGGTATATTTAATGCCTTGGAAATTCTTCTGTACCCTTCTCCTGACTGATACCTTTGAATAATTAGATCCCTCTGATGCTTTGGAAGGCCTCTGCGGACAATGGCTTGTGCTGTAAGATGTGACTACAAAAATGTCAGGAAAAGCCTACTAGAACAGCTGAAATTTATTTGGGCACTTTAAATGGTGGCAGGTATGTGCTGACTCCCATTTAACATGCATTTGAATGTGATTGGTTAATTCTGACCACAGCTACATCCCCAGTTATGTCAGGATGTGCATATTTATGCAAACAAGTCATTGTAAAGCCAGTTTAGGAAGCTTGGGATCAGACCGCCAAGGTCTCCGCCATCGACTGCCACCTGATCCACATAGCACCGGACCCCCGTGATCTCTCCTGCAGGTGGTGAGCCCACTGGAGGACAGACCCATGTAACTCCTTCCGGCTGAGCCTGGCTGGGTCCCATGGGCGGAAACCCGGCCACCAGGCGCTAGCCATTGAGCCCCTCCCCCAGGCCTGGCTCCAGGGTGGGGGCCTGGTAACCCCATACCGGGCGGGGTACACTGAATCCTTGTTCTAGTATTTATCACGAGAGTCTGTTGGATCGTTCTTAGTCTGGCCCGTCACCCAGGACCAGTTTGTCTTGGGTGACCCTACCAGAGGCAAATTGCCCCAGACAACATAGCTCCTGGGATCACTAGGGCATGCAAACCCCCCACCACGATAAGGTGACGATCCGGAGACATGGAGTCTGAATGGGCCATGTTCTCCACCTCCATTGTTGAAGCAATGGCTCAGAACTGTGGCTGCAAGGTCGTCGGGGCATCTTATGGTGGCAACCCCTGAACCAAGTGGTGGACACCAGTGGCGAGGGGGGCCATTAAGCTGAAGAAGGAGTCCTATCAAGCTTGGTTGGCTTGTGGGGCTCCCGAAGCGGCTGAGGTGTACTGGCAGGCCAAGCGGAGTGCGGCTCGGGTGGTTGCTGAAGCAAAAACTCAGGTATGGGAGGAGTTTGGTGAGGCCATGGAACAAGACTTTCGGTCGGCCTCCAAGAGATTCTGGCAAACTGTCCGGCGGCTCAGGAGGGGGAAGCAGCTCCCTGTCCACACTGTGTATGGTGTGGATCAAATCAAATCAACCTTTATTGTCATATTGCTGTACATACAACTGTAGTGCAGGCAAGATGAAATTGCGTTTCTCTCGGCATCCATATAAGTAAAAGAACATGATTTAAGACACACTCACACATACCCTCACCCCCCACCCCACCACAGCCATTCACACTTCCCTGAGACATACTTGAAAACTAACCAGGACTATAATATACAAATAATATACATAATGTCCGTAGGTGCAGTAGTATGTATGAGAGATTCCTTATCAACTGTTCAGCATCCTAACAGCTTGTGGAAGGAAGCTCCGGAATTGTTTGCCAGATGGCAGAAGTTCAAAGTGTTTATTCAGAGGGTGAGAATGGTCCTTGACAATGTTAAGTGCCCTGCTCCTACAACGGTTCTGAAAAAGTTCTTGGACAGAGGGGAGAGAGACTCCAATTGCCCTCTCAACTCCCTTAACTATCCTCTGCAGGGCTTTTTTGTCTGACATACTGCAGCTGGAGTACCATGTAGCAATGCAGTACGTCAGAACACTCTCCACCACACCTCTGTAGAAAGTCCTGAGGATGCAGATGGGGAGAGAGGCCTGTTTGAGCTTCCTCAAGAAGTGCAGTCTGTGCAGGGCCCGCTTCCTGATCCCCAAGGAATTCTTGCTCCAGGTCAGGTCCTGCGAGATCTGCACTCCGAGGAACTTGATGTTCTCCACTCTCTCCACTGAACGGCCGCCGATGCTGAGAGGGACGTGTTCAGGCTGTGACCACCGGAAGTCGATAATCATCTCCTTCGTTTTGTCCACGTTGAGCACCAGATTGTTCTCCCTGCACCAGCTCTCCAGGTCTCTCACTTCTTCCCTGTACATTGATTCCTCATCCCTCTGAATAAGTCCCACCACCGTGGTGTCGTCTGCAAACTTAATAATATGGTTCCCCTCGTGTCTGGATACACAGTCATGTGTTAGAAGTGTAAACAACAGTGGACTAAGTACGCAGCCTTGAGGGGATCCGGTGCTCAGCGTGATAGAGTTGGAGACATTATTTCCAACCTGGACAGACTGAGGTCTCTCAGTCAGGAAATCCAGGATCCGGAGACATGTGGCGGTGTTCAGACCAAGAAGGAGTAATTTCTCCATCAATGGGATGGGGTGCTGTTGACTTCCACTGGGGATATTGTTGGGCGGTGGAAGGAATACTTCAAGGATCTCCTCAATCCCACTGACACGCCTTCCGCAGAGGAAGCAGGCCTTGTGGACGAGGGGGACGACTCGCCTATCACAGGGGCTGAGGTCGCCAAGGTGGTTAAAAATTTCTTTGGTGGCCAGGCCCCGGGGGTGGACAAGATTCGCCCTGAGTAGATAGATAGATAGATAGATAGATAGATAGATAGATGTACTTTATTGATCCCAAACTGGGAAATTACAGTGTAACAGTAGTATGACAGCTGACAACCAAACAACAGAAACACACACATGACAGACAAAGGGATTACCCATGGAAAGTAAAAACTAACACGACTATAAAACCTATATACATCATAGCTTAATATATGATGACCCGTATAAACACATGAATCATCCCATTGCACAAAGAAGGACTATCAGGAGCAGAGTGAAAAAGTGACTTACCAGTTAGTCTGTAAGGTGCAGTGTGGCAGCATAGCTATGCCAGAATACAACATCATAGTGAGTTATTGTACAGTGAAATTACATGTGGCAGGAAAGATTTCCTGTACCTGGCCGTTCGACAACAAAGCTGTAGTAGTCTACTGGAGAAAGTGCTTCGCTGTCTATCTAGTGTGTGGTGGAGGGGGTGATCAGGATTGTCCATGATGGATTGCAGTTTATTTAGTGTTCTCCTCTCCATCACTGTCTCAAAGGTCTCCGGTCTGAGACCAACTACAGAGCCAGCCCTCTTGATAATCTTGTCAAGTCTGTTGGTATCTCTGGCCCTGATACTGCTACCCCAACAGACAGCAGCAAAGAAGATGGCGCTGGCGACATCAGTCTGGTAGAAAAGTTCCAGCATCCTGCTGCACACGTTGAAGGATCTCAGCTTTCTCAGGAAGTAGAGTCTGCTCATCCCCTTCTTGTGCGCAGCATCAGTGTTGGATCTCCAGTCCAACCCGCTGCTGATCCTGACACCCAGATATTTGTAGTCCTCAACCACTCCCACATCCTCCCCCCTAATCTGCAGTGGCTGAGAAGGAGCCTTCCTCTTCCTGAAGTCAATCACCATCTCTCTGGTCTTGCTGACATTCAACCTCAGGTGATTCTGCTCCGTCCACTCCACAAATCTGTCTACCAGTTCCCTGTACTCCCCCTCCTCTCCTCCTCTTATACACCCCACAACAGCTGAGTCATCAGAGAATTTTTACAGGTGGCAGGACTCAGTGTTGTACTGAAAGTCAGTGGTGTATAAGGTAAAAAGAAAAGGAGAGAGCACAATCCCCTGTGGAGCTCCCATATCACTAGCCTCCACTCCAGACAAGACACTGCCCAGCCGAACAAACTGTGGTCTGCCTGTCAGGTAGTCAGTAATCCAGGAGATCACAGAGCTGTCAACCCCCATCACCCACAGCTTCTCACCCAGCAGCAGTGGCTGGATGGTGTTAAAGGCACTGGAGAAATCAAAAAAAGTGATTCTCACAGTATCTCCTCCACCATCCAGGTGCAGATGGGCTCATTGCAGCAGGTAGATGACAGTATCTTCAACTCCTAAATGGGGCTGATATGCAAACTGCAGAGGGTCCAGCCACGTCTTCACCTGCGGCCTCAGGTGGGCTAAGACCAGTCTCTCCAGGATCTTCATCGCATGAGATGTGAGGGCAACTGGTCGGTAGTCATTCAAATACAATGGAGATGACTTCTTGGGGACAGGAACCAGGCAGGATGTCTTCCATAGCACCGGTACTCTCTCCAGACTCAGGCTGAGGTTGTACAGGTGTTTTAGTACCAGAGCTAGTTGGTTGGCACAGGTCCTCAGGGTTCTTGCGGAGATGCCATCAGGGCCCGAAGCCTTCTGCTGACGGAGTCTCTCCAGCTGTTTCTCCACCTGATCTGTAATCACCATGAAGTGAGGGAGGGTTCTGGTGCCCCCTGAGGAGGAGGAGGAGGGGAGAGATGAAGAGAAGTTCTGCACGGGAGCGTGGGTGGGGAGGGGTGCGTGGGGGTCTGGTTGTGTTGCTTGGGTGACAGACTGTGAGTTGAACCTATTAAAAAACAGATTCAGTTCCTCAGCTCTCTCCTGGCTCCCAGATGGCTGCCTGACTCTCCCCTTGCACCCAATTATTTGTTTCATTCCCTCCCACACATCTTTAGTGTTGTTTTGCCTGAGTTTCTCTTCCAACTTCCTCCTATAATTGTCCTTGCACCTCCTCAGCAGCTCTCTCAGCTCATGCTGCACTCCCCTCAGCTTCTCCTTGTCTCCAGCCCTAAAAGCTCTCTTCTTTTTGTTCAGAAGTGCTTTCAGGTCACTGGTGACCCATGGTCTGTTGTTGGAGAAGCATTGTACAGTCTGAGCTGGCATGGTCATGTCTTCACAGAATCTAATGTATTCTGTGATGCAGTCGGTCATATTGTCTATGTCCACCCCATGTGGTTCACAGAGTACGCTCCAGTCCGTCGTCTCGAAGCAGTCCTGCAGTGCATTAGCAGCCTCCTGTGTCCACCTCCTCACAGTCCGTGTATAAGCAGGCTGCCTTTGCACAAGGGGAACATACTTGGGTGTTAACATGACCATACAGTGATCTGATTTACCAATGGGGGGTAGAGCTGTGGCACTATATGCATCACTGGCATTGGCATACAATAAATCCAGTGTTTTGTTCTCTCTGGTGGGACATTCAACAAACTGGTGAAAGTTTGGTAGTGTTTTTCCCACTGAGACATGGTTAAAATCACCTGTGATGGCCATGAATGCATCCGGGAGCTTCTACAGTAATGTGGCCGCAGTGGAGCTGATGACGTCACAGGCCACCGCTGCGTCAGCTGACGAAGGGACGTAGACGATAACAATTAAAGCACACTTCATTTCTCGCGGCATATAATAAGGTCTCATACTAACAGCCAGCAGTTCAATGTCCAGACTGCAGCACTTTTCCTTCACATACTGTAAATGTGTCTGGGATGACACCATCGTTCATTAACAAGAAGTGCCACTCCTCCTCCTCTCTTTTTCCTGCTGCTTATCATGTCTCTGTCCCCCCGTATAGTCTTGAAGCCAGGTATCGCTATGTTTACATCCGGGATCTGTGAGCGTATCCACGTCTCCATAAAACACATGAAACTACACTCACGATACTCCTTTTGTGTCCTGACCAGCGCTGTAAGCTCGTCTGTTTTATTTCCCAGCGATCGCACGTTCCTGGTGATGATCATCGGTACAGCCGACTTATGCTTCCTCCTCCTCCTCCTCACCTTCGCTCCAGCCCTTCGCTCGTGGTGTCTCCTCTTCAGTTTATCCGGGATGAGGGGCTTCACTGCCGGCCGCAGCGCTCCAGGCTCCAGCCTCCAGCCTCCTCAGCGCAATCAGCTGTTCGCGTGTGTAAACAATGCATCCGCCCCCACCTCTGTTGATCTCCATTGCCCGAGGAAGAGAAAAAGAAAAGAAAACTAGAAAAAAGACCAGCTAAAATAGAGAAAAAAAGTACCTCAAGGCCCTGGATGTTGTAGGGCTGTCATGGTTGACACACCTCTGCAACATTGCGTGGAGGTTGGGGGCAGTACCTTTGGCATGGCAAACCAGGGTGGTGGTTCCTCTCTTCAGAAAAGGGGACCGGAGGGTGTGCTCCAACTTTAGAGGGGTCACACTCCTCAGCCTCTCTGGGAAGGTATATGCCAAGGTACTGGAGAGGAGAGTCCGGCCGTTGGTCGAACCTCAGATTCAGGAGGAGCAATGTGGTTTTCATCCTGGCTGTGGCACATCGGACCAGCTCTTTACCCTCTCGAGGGTTCGTGGGAGTTTGTCCAACCAGTTTACATGTGTTTTGTGGACTTGGAGAAGACATTCAACCGCGCCCCTTGTGGTTTTTTGTGGGGGGTGCTTGGGGAGTATGGGGTATTGGGCTTGTTGTTATGAGCTATTCAGTCTCTGTACAACCATTGTGAGAGTTTGGTTTGTATTGCCAACACTCAATCAGACTCATTCCCAGTGAGAGTTGGACTCCGCCAGGGCTGCCCTTTGTCACCAATCCTGCTATAATTTTTATGGACAGGATTTCCAGGCGCAGTCAGGGAACGGAGGGTGTCATGCTTGGTGACCACAGGATCTCATCTCTGTTGTTTGCAGATGTCCTGCTAGCTTCATCCAGCAATGACCTACAGTTCTTACTGGGACGGTTTGCCGCTTAGTGTGAAGCGGCTGGGATGAGAATCAGTACCTCCAAGTCCAAGTCCGAGTCCATGGTCCTCAGCCGGAAAAAGGTGGATTGTCCTCTCCGGGTTTGGGACAGGCTCCTGCCTCAAGTGGAGGAGTTTAAGTTTCTTGGGGTCTTATTCACGAGTGAGGGGAGAATGGAATGAGAGATTGACAAACGGATTGGAGCAGCATCTGCAGTGATGCGGACATTGTACTGGTTTGTTGTGGTGAAGAGGGAGCTAAGCTCTAAAGCAAAGCTGTTGATTTACCAGTCAATCTACGTTCCTACCCTTACCTATGGTCATGAGCTTTGGGTAATGACCGAAAGAACAAGATCGCAGATACAAGTGGCTGAAATGAGCTTTCTTCGTAGGATCACTGGACTCACCCTCAGAGATAGGGTGAGGAGCTCAGTCATCCGGGAGAAGCTCAGAGTAGAACCGCTGCTCCTCCACATTGAAAGGAGCCAGTTGAGGTGGTATGGGCATCTGATCAGGATGCCTTCTGGACGCATCCCACTTGAGGTGTTTCAGGCACGTCCCTCTGGGAGGAGACCCCAGGGTAGACCCAGGACCCGCTGGAGAGACTTATGTCTCCCAGCTGGTCTGGGAACGCCTTGGTATCCTCTCTGAAGAGCTGGAGAAGGTGGCTGGGGGGAGGGAAGTCTGGGCTTCTCTGCTTGAACTGCTGCCTCTGCGACCCGGACCTCCGGAAAAGCGGTAGAAGATGGATGGATGGATGGAAGTTATTGTAAGTTTTTTATTTTTCCTCTTAAAAGATAAATGAATGAGTGAATGAATGAATGAATCTTTATTTTGGATAGATTAAAAGTAAAGATTAAAAGAAAAGAACAGAATAATATAACAAAGGGGGAAAAAATCTAACAAGGTCAAATTAAACAATAACTCATCTGATTATACAATTGAACATAAGATATCCGAAATGGGTGATGGCTGAAGCCGCAGCTTATATTGCCCACCCATATTCCATCCAAGAATTCAGAAGAAAAACAAAACAGGAACGATTACAATTCAGAACAAAACTAAGACAAAACGTGACAAAAAAAAAAAAACAGAAAAAAAAACTAAGCAACAGCACAACACGGACTTAATATGATAAGTATATGTGTTTGGAGTATTTCTTCCTTTAATTTTTGTATAAATTGTCCAAGCGTTGTACATGATTTTCATTCAGGTCCAAAAGCGTTCCACAATCTGACTCCTTGCACTGAGACACAGTGTTGCTTGGTGGTAGTTCTCACTGAAGGTTTTTGAAATATGCATGTTCCTCTGAAATGATATTGTTTCTCCCTTATTTGGAACAACTTTTGGATATTTGTGGGCAGTGAGAGATTCTTCACTTTAAACATCATTACTGCAGTTTTAAAGTCAACCAGATTTTTCAACTTGAGAGCGTTTATATATAAGTATATATATCACGGACGCACGGATTGCCCCGGGGGTCTCCCGGGTCGGCGGACGGAGCCACGGTTTGCAGCGGAAACCGGTGGTAGTTCTCACTGAAGGTTTTTGAAATATGCATGTTCCTCTGAAATGATATTGTTTCTCCCTTATTTGGAACAACTTTTGGATATTTGCGGGCAGTGATAGATTCTTCACTTTAAACATTATTACTGCAGTTTTAAAGTCAACCAGATCTTTCAACTTGAGAGCTTTTAATTTAAGAAAAAGTGGGTTTGTTGGTTCCCTGTAAGCAGCTTTGTTTATTATTCTAATAGCTCTCTTCTGAAGCATAAAGATTGGATATATGTTTGTTTTATATGTATTTCCCCATACTTCAGTACAGTATGTCATGTATGGGAGTATTAATGAATGATACAAAGTATATAGTGTGGGTTGATTCAGCAAATATTTCACTCTGTGTAGTATTGCGATTGATTTGGATATTTTACCTTTAACATAATTAATATGTGACTTCCAACACAGTTTATTATCAGTTATTACTCCAAGAAATTTAATTTTGGATGCCCTTTCAATCTCTATGCCATTTACACTGAGTTTAGATACTGAGTTGTTGTGATGGTTGTTAAAAATTATAAATTTTGTCTAACTTAAATTGAGCGTTAATTTGTTTGAATCAAACCACAGTTTAAGCTTTCCTAATTCCTTTCCGAGTGTATCCAAAAGTTGTTCCAAATTGCTTCCACTGCATAATAAATTAGTGTCATCGGCAAACAATATTAAATCCATTTTTTCCAAAACTTTACATATGTCATTTATATACATATTGAATAACAATGGCCCCAAAACTGAACCCTGTGGGACTCCGCAAGTAACCTTCAGTAACTGTGAGTTTTTGCTATCAACACATACATACTGATATCTGTTCTTTAAGTAACTACATAACCAGGACAGTGCTACCCCTCTAATATCATAATTTTGTAGTTTCTTTAATAATAATTTATGATCCACTGTATCAAATGCAACCCGGCCCCCCTCATGGATCGTCACCTTATCGTGGTGGGGGGGTTTGCGTGCCCCAGTGATCCCAGGAGCTATGTTGTCCGGGGCAATTTGCCTCTGATAGGGTCTCCCAAGACAAACTGGTCCTGGGTGAAGGGCCAGACTAAGAACGATCCAACAGACTCTCATGATAAATTGTATATCAAGGATTCAGTGTACCCCGCCCGGTATGGGGTTACCGGGGCCCCACCCTGGAGCCAGGCCTGGGGGAGGGGCTCGAAGGCTAGCGTCTGGTGGCCAGGTTTCCACCCATGGGACCCGGCCGGGCTCAGCCCGAAGGAGTTACATGGGTCCGCCCTCCAGTAGGTTCACCACCTGCAGGAGGGATCATGGAAGTCCGGTGCTATGTGGATTAGGTAGCAGTCAAAGGCGGAGACCTTGGCGGACTGATCCCAAGCTTTCTAAACTGGCTTTTGGTACGTGGAATGTCACCTCTCTGGTGGGGAAGGAGCCTGAGCTGGTGTACGAGATTGAGCGATACCGGCTAGATATAGTGGGCCTCACCTCAACACACAGCTCCGGTTCCGGAACCAGTCTCCTGGAGAGGGGCTGGAGCTTGGCCTTTTCTGGAGTTGCCCCGGGCGAGAGGCGACGAGCAGGGGTAGGTATTCTTGTATCGCCCCACCTTGCTGCCTCTATATTGGAGTTTTCCCCGGTGGACGAAAGGGTTGCTTCCCTGCGCCTTCGGGTTGGGAAACGGGTCCTGACCATCATTTGTGCCTATGCACCAAATGATGTTTCAGAGTACCCACCCTTTTTGGAGTCTGTGACTGGGGTGCTGGAGGGTGCTCCTCCTGGAGACTCCATTGTCCTACTGGGGGACTTCAATGCGCACGTGGGCAACGACAGTGAAACCTGGAGGGGGGTGATTGGGAGGAACGGCCTGCCCGATCTGAACCCGAGTGGTGTTCAGTTATTGGACTTCTGTGCTAACCACAGTCTGTCCATAACGAACACCATGTTCAAGCATAAGGGTGTCCATATGTGCACCTGGCACCAGGACACCCTAGGCCGCAGGTCGATGATCGATTTTGTTATCGTATCATCAGACCTGCGACCGTATGTCTTGGACACCCGAGTAAAGAGAGGTGCAGAGCTGTCAACTGATCACCACCTGGTGGTGAGTTGGATCCGATGGCAGGGGAGGAAGCCATTCAGACCTGGTAGACCCAAACGTATAGTGAGGGTGTGCTGGGAGCGTCTGGCTGAGGCCCCTGTCCGGGAGGTCTTCAACTCCCACCTCCGGAAGAACTTCAACCACATTCCGAGGGAGTCTGGAGACATGGAGTCTGAATGGGCCATGTTCTCCACCTCTGTTGTTGAAGCGGCGGCCCAGAGCTGCGGCCGCAAGGTGGTCGGTGCATCTCGTGGTGGCAACCCCCGAACCAAGTGGTGGACACCAGTGGTGAGGGGGGCCATTAAGCTGAAGAAGGAGTCCTATCAAGCTTGGTTGGCTTGTGGGACTCCCGAAGCAGCTGAGGTGTACCGGCAGGCCAAGCGGAGTGCAGCTCGGGTGGTTGCTGAAGCAAAAACCCGGGTATGGGAGGAGTTCGGTGAGGCCATGGAACAAGACTTTCGGTCGGCTTCAAAGAGATTCTGGCAAACTGTTCGGCGGCTCAGGAGGGGAAAGCAGCTCCCCGTCCACACTGTGTATGGTGCGGATGGGACACTGTTGACTTCAACTGGGGATATCGTCGGGCGGTGGAAGGAATACTTCGAGGATCTCCTCAATCCCACTGATACGCCTTCCACAGAGGAAGCAGGGTTTGGGGACAAGGGGGATGACTCGCCTATCACAGGGGCTGAGGTCGCCAAGGTGGTTAAAAATCTCCTTGGTGGCCGGGCCCCGGGGGTGGACGAGATTCGCCCCGAGTACCTCAAGGCCCTGGATGTTGTTGGGCTGTCATGGTTGACACGCCTCTGCAACATTGCGTGGAGGTCGGGGGCAGTGCCTTTGGCATGGCAAACCGGGGTGGTGGTTCCTCTCTTCAAAAAAGGGGACCGGAGGGTGTGCTCCAACTTTAGAGGGATCACACTCCTCAGCCTCCCTGGGAAGGTCTATGCCAAGGTACTGGAGAGGAGAGTCCGGCCGTTGGTCGAACCTCGGATTCAGGAGGAGCAATGTGGTTTTCGTCCTGGCCGTGGCACATCGGACCAGCTCTTTACCCTCTCGAGAATTCTTGAGGGTTCGTGGGAGTTTGCCCAACCAGTTTACATGTGTTTTGTGGACTTGGAGAAGGCATTTGACCGCGTCCCTCGTGGATTTTTGTGGGGGGTGCTTCGGGAGTATGGGGTATCGGGCTTGTTGTTACGAGCTATTCGGTCTCTGTACGACCGTTGTGAGAGTTTAGTTCGTATTGCCAACACTCGGTCGGAGTCATTCCCAGTGAGAGTTGGACTCCGCCAGGGCTGCCCTTTGTCACCGGTCCTGTTCATAATTTTTATGGACAGGATTTCTAGGCGCAGCCAGGGAATGGAGGGTGTCATACTTGGTGACCACAGGATCTCATCTCTGTTGTTTGCAGATGATGTTGTCCTGTTGGCTTCATCCAGCAATGACCTACAGCTCTTGCTGGGACGGTTTGCCGCTGAGTGTGAAGCGGCTGGGATGAGAATCAGCACCTCCAAGTCCGAGTCCATGGTCCTCAGCCGGAAAAAGGTGGATTGTCCTCTCCGGGTTGGGGACAGGCTCCTGCCCCAAGTGGAGGAGTTTAAGTATCTTGGGGTCTTGTTCACGAGTGAGGGGAAAATGGAGCGAGAGATCGACAGACGGATTGGAGCAGCATCTGCAGTGATGCGGACGTTGTACCGGTCTGTTGTGGTGAAGAGGGAGCTTAGTTCTAAGGCAAAGCTGTCGATTTACCAGTCAATCTACGTTCCTACTCTCACCTATGGTCACGAGCTTTGGGTAATGACCGAAAGAACGAGATCGCGGATACAAGCGGCTGAAATGAGCTTTCTCCGTAGGATTGCTGGACTCACCCTCAGAGATAGGGTGAGGAGCTCAGTCATCCGGGAGAGGCTCAGAGTAGAACCGCTGCTCCTCCACATTGAAAGGAGTCAGTTGAGGTGGTATGGGCATCTGATTAGGATGCCTCCTGGACGTCTCCCACTTGAGGTGTTTCAGGCACGTCCCACTGGGAGGAGACCCCGGGGCAGACCCAGGACTCGGTGGAGAGACTATGTCTCCCAGCTAGTCTGGGAACGCCTTGGTATCCCCTCTGAAGAGCTGGAGCAGGTGGCTGGGGAGAGGGAAGTCTGGGCTTCTCTGCTTGAACTGCTGCCTCCGCGACCCGGACCTCCGGAAAAGCGGTAGAAGATGGATGGATGGATGGATGTATCAAATGCTTTTTTAAGATCCAGGAATACCCCAACTGAATACTCTTTATTTTCAACGGCAGTTGATATTTTTTCTATAAATTACATTATAGCAAATGCAGTTGTCCTCTTGTGTCTGAACCAGTATTGCTGCTCACACAATAAATTATTCTTCATTATGAAGTTGTCAGTTCTCTCACAGAATATTTTTTCAAGTATCTTGGAAAATTGTGGCAATAGTGAAATAGGTCTATAGTTTGAAAATTCCCCTCTGTCACCCGTCTTGTATATCGGAATTACTTTAGCTATTTTCATTGCATTGGGAAGTATACCTGTTTGGAGAGACAGGTTACAGATATACGTCAGTGGCTTCACTAAGCATTCAATGATAGTTTTGACTAAAAGCATGTCAATACATCACAATCCATAGATGTTTTACTTTTAAACGATTTAACAATTCCAATGACCTCTCTCTCGTCTGTGTTCTTTATGAAAATGGAGTCTTTTATAGCAATGTTTTTGTTTATGTATCACCTGTAAGTGCCGTAATGGGTATTTCTTGAGCCAAATTAGGACCAATGTTAACAAAAAATTCATAAAAAATAAATTCATCTGCAGGTGAGACTGCATTCACACTCTGAGTCTTTTTTTTTTTTTTTTTTTTGAAAGATTGGTTGGGTAGCTTGTATTTCTGTTTTTATTTCCAAGAATATTGTTAAGTATTGTCCATGTATTTTTAATGTTGTCTCTGTTTTTCTCCAGTTCTTTACTATAATAGTCTCTTTTACTATATCTCATTATATATATTAACTTATTTTTGTATGTTTTATACTGCTGCTCTGCTTCTTTTGTCCTTTTCTTTAGAAAAGCTTTATATAATGATTTTTTCTTTTTACACACTTTTTGTAATCCTTTGGTTAACCATGGCTTGTTGACAAATTTCTGTTTCAGCTTTTTCTTTACTAATGGACAATTTTTTTCATAAAGAGTGGTTACAATGTTCATGAATGTGTCATAGGCTTCATTTACATCTGATACATAGACTTTTGTCCAGTCTTGCTTCAGCAGGTCTTCTTTAAAAGAGCTGATTGCATTTTGTGATTTGTATCTGAAAGATTTTAAAGTTTTTTCTGTATTGGCCCCCGTGTGGCCATGGATAAGTGCAAAGACTGGCAAATGGTCACTTATGTCATTTATCAATAATCCACTTCCAATTTTCTTATCAATAATATTAACAAACAGGTTATCAATAAGTGTAGCAGTGTGAACTGTGATTCTACTGGGATGTGTTATTGTGGGATATAGACTCATACTGTACATAGAATTCATGAACTCTGTAACTACATTTTGTTGAAATGGATTTAATAAATCAATATTGAAGTCTCCACAGATTACAACCATTTTCTTACTAGTTATATTATTGTACAGCTCAACTAACTTATCTCTGAATGTCTCAACGCTAGTTCCTGGCATTCTATATACAGTATACAACTTGATAATTAGATTTTTTTGTTTTATCTTGGTCAGTCTCAACAGCACACATTCTAGAATCCCTGGTAGTGCAAATGACATTTCATTTACAAGTTTACACCTATACAGGTCATCAATATACAGTGCAACACCACGACCCTTTTTTGAGATCTTTTAATATAAAACATCTGATATCTCTCTATTGTCATCAGAGAAGCCTATTCTTCATTGAACCAAGTTTCAGAGACTGCGATAGCTGTAAATTTTCTATCTAGCTGTTTTAAATAGTCTTGAATCTGTGGAAAGTTTTTGTTAAGACTTCTGCTGTTGAAGTGTATTATCGATACTTTACCATCTAACTGCACTTGACTTTTGAATTGCTTTTCAGTATAATATTCACAGTGATTATGAATATTTTTTGAAGAAGTGGTTATCAGGATCAATATCATTCTCCATCTCTTGTGGTTTATGTTCAGCATAATGGCATATTTTCAGAGTCTGAATGTCCTCACTCTGTGTCAGATGACTTCCTCCAACTGGGGATGATTGATTTCTACTAAAGTCAGTCATAAGTTTTTTGTTTTGTTTTTTAAAGTAAACATTTGTCTTCACTGTGATTTACTTCCTTACATATATTTATCCAGCTCCTCCACATTTCTGATTACCAGCACTTTGGACTCCTCTGGTGTTCCATTCAGTTTTATAAAGACTTTGCAGTTGAAAGTCCATGTTGATTGGCTTTTCTTCTGTTTTCGCAAGAAACACGCCTTTTTGGCAATGTCTTCATTTCTCTTGGTCAGGTGCTCATTCAGATAAACTTCTGTCCCCTTCAGCTTCCTTCCCTGTTTCAACAGATCCATTTTATACTTTCTGTTTGTAAGATGGATGATTATTGCAGATTTTTCACCCTTTCTTCTTTTAGGAAGAGGATGACAAGCCTCTGTGTTGTTACTGTCTATCTCTATGCCTTTAGAATGGAGGAAGGTTGTCACCTGTTCTTCCACCGATCTGGCTTCCAGTTCACGAAGGTCTGTATTATCCGTTCTTGCCACAGCCTGGGCATAGGATCTGGGCTGTGTTTCTAATCCTGAGACAATAATGTCATTCATTCGAGTGTACTGTTCCAGGTTGTCCACCCTATTTTCCAGAAAAGCAATCTTTTTGTCTTTCTCCTCATTTTTCAGCCTCAAGGCTTTAACCTCTTCCACCAAATCAATTATCTGTTTTTGTTGCTTTCTCACCACAGTTACCAGACTAGAGATAGTCAAGTGATTTTTTTTAAATTCCTCAACTTCATCATATGTTACATTCCTTTTGGGTGGCATTGTGTTGTTATTGGTGCCAATTGATTCAAATAGAGTCTGGTTAATATGTATCACTCTAACTCATTAGCTTGTCTGCTGTTGCCACCATTTGAACCGAATGTCCATCAGATCTGCACAGTACCTTTGTGGAGTTAAACGGTCTTGCTGTGGACCATTATCTGCAATCCAATGCTCTCCCTTCTCCAAACGTTACCTTGACACACTCAGAGCAACAGTAGCATTTGGACTCCAGGTTAACTCTGGGTAGGCCTGTAGAAGTTACGGACAAACAGACAGGATACGTGTAAGTCTGTCTGGAAAAACTTTATTTACATTTTTTCACTTCCTGCTTTTATCTCCATCCAAAACGGAAAAACTCCGCCTTCACATTAAAAGATCCAATTTTGTGTGTGAGACCAACAACTAATATCACCACACAGGCCCCCCCAGAACACACAAATAACAACATAAATAAACATGCTGACAAAAAACAAACAAACAGCATGAACAAAAATCCAAAAGAAAATAACTCAAGAAAACCTCTTAGGCAACCTAATTACCCTGCCCCGATGACTGCACTGCACAGTCCTAGGGGGCACAACTGTAACTGGAGCAGAAACAACCTCAGGCGCAGGGTTGGGAGGGCGCCCCTGCCGAGCCGGGTGGGCTAACTCAACCTCATCGTCACAAAGAACATGCGCAGGCTTCAAACGATCCACCGAAATCCGATCCTGGCCAGTCCCCAACTCAACCAAAAAATCCTTATGGCCTGTTTCTAACACCGGAAAAGGGCCATCATAAGGTGCCTGCAGGGGAGAACGATGGGCATCGTGCCGGACAAAAACATATTTAGCCGACCTAAGGCTATCAGGGACGTAAGACTGAGGAAGGCAGTGGTGCGCAGCCACAGGAACAAAAGCCCTAGCTTCCTCTCGACACTTAGGCCTCTTAACCATACTGGGACCTAACCCTGGACTGGTAGGAAGAAACTCCCCTGGAACCCTCAAGGTCTGGCCAAGGACCAACTCAGCAGAAGAGGAACGCAGGTCTTCCTTGGGGGCTGAACGCAAACCCAACAAAACCCACGGTAATCTGTCCACCCATCCACTATCCACCAATGACGCACGAAGGGCCGCTTTCATAGTCCGATGAAACCGCTCGCATAGCCCATTAGCTTGTGGATGGTATGCTGTGGTCCGATGAAGTTTAACCCCCAAACTACCAGCTACTTCATTCCAAAGTGCAGAGGTAAATTGCGGGCCCCTGTCAGAGGTAACGTCCAAGGGGACACCAAAACGGGACACCCAAGAGGAGATAAATGCCCGGGCAACATCAGATGCTGTAGTTGATGTCAGGGGAACCACCTCCGGCCACCGCGTAGTCCGGTCCACCATAGTGAAGAGGTGAGTAAAACCGCGAGACGGAGGAAGAGGTCCAACTAGGTCCACCTGAACATGATCAAAACGTCGCTCCGGAATCAAAAAGGCTCCAATGGAGCCTTTATGTGGCGCTGCACCTTAGCACGCTGGCATGCCACACAGGTTGTCGTCCAAGTCTTCACATCCTTTCTAAGACCCGGCCATACAAACTTGGCGCTCACCAACTTGACCGAAGCCTTAACCCCAGGATGCGACAAAGAATGAACAGCGTCAAAAACACGACGACGCCAAGCCACAGGCACCAGAGGTCGTGGTTTTCCCAGTGTAGTATCACACAGAAGAGTGGCGCCACTGTCTTGAAAGCAGACATCCTCCAACTGCAAACTGGACTCCGTGGAACGAAGCACCTGCACCTCCGGGTCCAACAACTGATCGGCAGCCATCTCAGCATAGTCCATGCCCAAATGAACAGCAGCAACTGGTGCACGAGAAAGACAGTCCGCCACCAAGTTGGTCTTACCAGCCACATGCTGAATGTCTGTAGTGAACTCGGAAATAGCCGAAAGCTGCCGTTGTTGCCGAGCTGACCAAGGTTCAGTGGACTTGGCCATGGCAAACGTGAGAGGTTTATGGTCCACAAAAGCGGTGAATTTACGGCCCTCCAAAAGAAACCTGAAATGCCTTGTCGCCAAGAAAAGGGCCAACAGTTCCCTGTCAAAGGTGCTGTACTTCCTTTCTGACTCGCGTAACTGTCTACTAAAAAAGGCCAGAGGTTCCCAGGAATTGCCCACCCACTGCTCACAAACTGCTCCGACAGCATAATCAGATGCGTCGGTGGTAAGAGCAATGGCGGCCGTGGGATCTGGATGAGCCAACAAGGCAGCATCAGCCAGTGCAGCTTTAGCCCCATCAAATGCACATAACCTCTCATGAGTCCACTCAATGTCCTGATTACCCCTCTTACCCTTCAAGGCCTCATATAGCGGACGCATAATATGGGCAGCATGAGGTATAAAATGGTTGTAAAAATTAACCATGCCCAAAAACTCCTGCAAGGGCTTGACAGAGGAGGGGCGTGGAAAAGCTAAAACTGCTTCGACTTTAGCCGGGAGGGGCACGGCACCCTGCTGGGATACCTTGTGCCCCAAGAACTCAAGTTCTGAGAGCCCAAACTGACACTTCACGGGGTTCACTATCAGTCCATGGTCACAGAGGCGTCTGAAGAGCTGGCGAAGGTGCAACACATGTTCCTCCACCGAAGCGCTTGCCACCAGTATATCGTCCAGATATACAAATAAAAAAGGCATGTCCCGCAACACAGAGTCCATAAGCCTTTGAAACGTCTGCGCAGTACCCTTAAGGCCGAACGGCATCCTCAAGAACTCGAACAGTCCAAATGGAGTGATCACCGCTGTCTTGGGGACGTCCTGGGGATGGACAGGCACCTGATGATAACCACGCACTAAATCCACTTTAGAAAAAATGACTGTCCCCGCCAGACGTGAAGAAAAATCCTGGATATGGGGGACTGGGTACCTGTCGTTGGTAGTAGCGTTGTTAAGGTGCCTAAAATCTCCACAAGGACGCCAACCCCCATCTGACTTAGGGACCATGTGGAGGGGAGAAGCCCACGGACTGTCGGAACGGCGCACAATACCCAGCCGCTCCATATTGGCAAACTCATCTCTAGCAGTGGCCAACTTAGCAGCATCCAGACGGCGTGCACGAGCAAAAACAGGTGGACCCACAGTAGTAATATAATGTTCAACCCCATGCTTAACTACTGCTGCAGAAAACGTAGGCACAGTGAGAGCAGGAAACTCAGAGAGAAGGCGCTGGTATCTGTCTCCTGAGGCGAGCATGTTAGCAAGCAGTGGACCAGCCCCACCCAGTGTACATGGATAAGAATCAAAAGACACAGCATCAATCAAACATCTGTTAGCTACGTCAACCAACAGTCTGTAAGCACACAAAAAATCTGCGCCAAGAATAGGAACTGCTACAGATGCTACCACAAAGTCCCAACTAAATTCACGGCCGTTAAAACACACAGTAATGAACCTGGTGCCAAAGGTGCGAATAGGAGTACCATTAGCAGCGTCCAGTGGAGGTCCATGTTCATATTCCATGACGTCAGCCGAAGAGGGGGGAACGATGCTCCGCTGCGCTCCCGAATCCACCAAAAAACGACGTCCAGCTGCGCAGTCCTCAATAAAAAGCAGCTTATTGCTGGTGCCGGTGCACGCAGCTGCTAGCGAGCACCGGCCTTCTCGTTTCCCTGTGGCTGGAAAGAGCACGGTGGAATACAGCGCCGAGCCTTCGGTCCAAAACGGCGGTGATAAAAACACATACTGCTCTCTTTCTTACGGCGATCCGATACTGCGGCCACACCCACCGAGACTTCTCCATCAGACTGCCCAGACGGCAATGCATGCACCGACAAATGACGAGAAGCCAGCCAAAGCCTGTCCGCTTCTCCAGCCAAACCCCGATAATCCTTAGTACAAATGAGGGGCGAGCTGGCCAGGACAGTGCGCACTGGAGGCGGAAGCTGACGCAGAAACAGGTGGATAAACAGAAATGCACTGTCTCCTGAACCAAGAAGTGCCAACATATTCTCCATCAGCTCAGAAGGTTTGCTGTCCCCCAAACCAGTCATAGACAGAAGACGATCAGCGCGCTCTATATCAGAGAGCTGGTACAGCTGCAGAAGAGCCCTCTTCAGAGTGACGTACCTGTCAGCGAGAGGCGGGTCCCGGAGCAGTCCCATCAAACGACGAGTAGTGGCAGAATCCAAAGCTGCGACAACATGGAAATACTTCGTGTCATCTGTGGTTATTCCGCGCAGATGGAACTGAGCCTCGACATGCTGAAACCAGGGCTCCGGGTCGTGCTGCCAAAAGTCCGGTAATTTAATTGTAGCCGCAAAAACAGCTGGTACGGGAGCCGCAGTGGATACAGACGCCGTGGCGGCGATATCAGAAGAAGTCGCTTGATTAAACATTCTTCAAATGTCGGGGTCACCAATGTAGAAGTTACGGACAAACAGACAGGATACGTGTAAGTCTGTCTGGAAAAACTTTATTTACATTTTTTCACTTCCTGCTTTTATCTCCATCCAAAACGGAAAAACTCCGCCTTCACATTAAAACTCCACCTTCACATTAAAAGATCCAATTTTGTGTGTGAGACCAACAACTAATATCACCACAGGCCTAGTTAGACACACTCAGAGCAGCAGAAGGTTAACTCCAGGGAGATCTGTTTGTTTTTCAATTAGGTTGTACAGGTTATAGGAAACATTAATGGTGGAAAAAATTTTGAATTGATTTATCTTGGTCTCATTTTTGCTCATCACAAAACCCTGGCATTTGAACAGGGGTGTGTAGCATGGGTGGCTTTAGGCCTTTTTTGGGGGGTGCTGTAGCACCCTTAAATTTAAACTCAGCACCCCCTAAAAACTGGAGTGAGAAAAGTTGTGATTATAAAATTTCAGTTTGTCTTTGACAAGCTGAAATAACATCCAAAACATATTCAGTAGTTTGTCATTTAAACTTTTTAAAAATGAAAATGACCCCCCCACCCCCACTCCGCCACGCAAATGGTATGATCCCTCCTGTCACACACGTTCTCTCCTTTGTACCTGCAGGAGCTGTGGTACAGCCCTGGCACGCACACACAGAGAGGTCCCTCCCTATCCCAACTGCAGGAGGCTGCTGCAGCTTTTCTACAGGTAACAAACTCATAATGCAGTATGACGTCAGCCACAGTTAGAATATTCTGCAATGTTATGAATAGTTTTTGGGTCTGTCAGAATTTATTCAGTAAGAGTATGCATACCTACAAACATTTAAGTTTCAGAATACGTGAGGTTTTCACCTGGGGTAGGGGTTGGAAAATAGCCTATTAATAGGCTATAAATAGCCTATAATAGGCTATTGTTATTGCAACATAGCCTATAATAGGCTATGTTGCATTGTTTATTAGCAATGGAATGACAATAAAGGCACTCTGACTTTGACTTTGACTTTGATAATATAACAGAAAATACTGCATTCTTGCTCATTTTATTTTTGAGTTTTAATTCATGAGGAAAACCTCACAAATTTATGAGCATAAAGTCTCAGATGTACAAGAAAAAAGCCCTAAATTAGCACTAAACACAAATTATGAGGAAAAAGTTGATTTACGTAAGTGGGGAAAAAACTTTCAAATTTACAAGGGAAAAAGTAGTAAATTTAGAAAAAAACTGCCATAAGTTCAGGAGAAAAACCTCAAAATGTCCAGACTAAAGTCACATCTCAGTAACTTCTTAATTAGTTTGGGGTACCTATTCTTATGTATATTTGAGTTATAATATACAAAGATAACCTATGTTTACGTGTGTGCAGTATCAGGCTACTCTACCACCTAAATTAGAGATTTTTTTTAATTGAAAATGTGAAAATTTTTTATGTGAATTTGGAGAGTCTCGTAAATAACCTGCTTTTTATTATGATCATTTTTATTTTTAAATTATAGACTTTTTAAGAAACTTCATGAAATTTGAAACTTCATGAAAAAATTTTTGCTCATGGATTGACATTTTTTTCTTGAATTTATGACTTTTGCATCTTAAACTGACATCTTTTTTTCTTCCATCTTTGTATTTTTGCCTCAATAATTTTGCATCATCTTTCCATTGATTTTTTTCCTTAATTTTTTGTAATTATTGCAAATGAGTTACATTTCTCTTGTGATTATGACCTTTGCCTCAACAATTTATTAATTTTCTTTTTCTTAATGAATTTATTAAATCTTTTAAATAGCTTCCTGTGTTTACATTCACAATGACTGCAACTTTTGCCATGAATTTGTAACTTTTATCTTTTAAATTCAAGGTTGTTTTTCTTGTAATTTTGCATTTTTTTTCTCTCATGAATTTAGTACATATTTTAAATAAATGGGCAGTCGTCCCTGTACTGTAAATTTCTTACATTATTCTAGTAAATTTAAAGCTTTTTTGTATATATGCTAGTGATGTTTTTTTTCCTTGTAATTGTATAGCTTTTTCTCAAAGTTTTGCACCTTTGTAAAATGCTGAAACTTTAAAGTTATGACAAAGTATTTATGCTGAATTAAAGTAACTTTCTTTCTTTCTTTCTTTCTGACCAGAGTTTCACTTGTTAAGGGCAAAAGTGGGATAATTTTGACCTCTGTTAGACCATGAAGTGTGATGGTTAAATGCTGCAACTGAACAAATGGGCCCAAAAATGCCAGGAATGATTTTTTTTTTTTTTTTTTTGTCACAGTGCAGCCCTGGCTAAGACAGCTAACAGCAGATGTTTTTCTTTAATGGTTGCATTGTCAATCAACCACTGTGTGTTGTTTGAATTTGAGAGAAGAAGCTGTTGTTGTTTTGGTATGAGCAAAATATTAAATCCAAGCTGTCACTTTTTTTATGTATCATCACGTACCATGTTCACTAACTAGAAGCCAGGGAGGAGATGTATGAAAGATGATAACTCTAACAAAATAACTTGTGTGTGTGTGTGTGTGTGTGTGTGTGTGTGTGTGTGTGTGTGTGTGTGTGTGTGTGTGTGTGTGTGTGTGTGTGGTGGAGCTCATTGGGTGCTCAGCACCCCTAAAGCTCTGATCCTAGACCCGCCCCTGGTATGTAGACTTTTTATATCCACTGTAGATGGTGGATTGGGTTCAAGCATGCTCCTGTACAGCAGTAACTCTGCTTGTGTAAACTGATAGGTAAAGAGTATCTAATATATCACATATTTCAGCCAAGAGACACCTTTCTCATGAGCGAGGGAAAGTGTTTTTTGACTGGACAGCACCATTCGACACCCTGAAAATCAGAATGGGCTGGCTTACAATGACTTGCACAGTCAGAGCATCCCAGGCAGAGGTTGCGTTAACCAAAAATTGTCATTCATTGACAGATTTTTTTACAGCAATGGCTGAAAATTCTGAAAGCTGTCTGTCATTTGTCAGATTACATTGAGGGTGATTTAATTAAAGTTGATTAAAATGACAAATAATAATAGATTATGACAGAATTTTTACAAAATGATCGAGTGTCTAGTGCAACCTCTGATCCCAGGTTTGTAATATTGTGTTGTTTGGTCACAGTAGTTGGTGATATGAATACACACTACACAGAGACAGCAAATCCTTTGGTGTAGGACCTACACTCTATTGTAAAATCACTGCATCAATGTTTGAAGCTTACGGCCCTTTTCCACTAGCACCTACTCAGCCCTTCTCGCCTTGACTACTTGGTTTGTAGAATTTTCTGTTAGTGCCTGGTACTAGGTACTATTTTGGTACCTACTCCAGTGAGGTTCCAAGCGTGCTGAGTCGAACTAAAAATGTGACGTCAACAGATTGCAGGCCACTGATTGGCCAGGGCGTAATGTCAGTGGAAGAGAGTGACGTCTTCACAAGATTCAAAACTGCATTTGCAAATTCGGCCGTGAGTTCTTATTAAGTCTGTGATAATCAACAAGATAAATGGCTACACACAAATCAACAACATGGTCCAACTACGAGGTGCAGACTCTTCTGTGCTTGGTGGCTGATGAGAGAATCCAGAGGGAGCTACAGGGCTGAAAAGTTCATATAGTGGTCAAATTTGATCAAATGTGGTTATTTTTCAACAGTCTCCCCTTTGGTCCACACACTTCTTCCATCAGTGTTGCAGCGCTTGGATCCCTGCGGTTGAAAAATAAACCACATTTGGTCAAATCTGACCGCTATGAACTTTCCAGCCCTGTTGCCAGCAGAGGCAACCTGAAATGAAATACCAGGAGGTCTCTGAGCTGATGGCTACTCATAGGGAAGATGGTGAGCGTTTTGTGATTTTAAGCATCTTTTACGTTATTTATCCCATTGGTGGCAAGCTCACTTTGAACAAACAAGGATATTGCCATTGTCGCCTGGATGCAGACAGTTAGCTAGCTAGTCATTAATGCTGACTCCGTGCTTTGCTTGTATTTTGTGCTTGCTGTAATAAGTATTCGCTTCTGACAGCAAAACGTCAACATGTCAACAACATAATGAGATAACGGGCCGCCTTCCTGTAATGAACCCACGCACCTTGAAGCGGTACTCAGTTATAATGAAAACGTCCTAAACCGTGTCAGGCTGAGTAGAATCGGGTCGAGTTGAGCTGAATAGGTGCTCATGGAAAAGTGGCTTTAGTGTGTCTACAGGCTTGGGAATATAAGTAGCAGAAAGGCCACTTTTAAGAGTGACAAAGCCTCCTTGTAAGGGGGTGGAGCTGTGGTAGAAAGGATTAATCAGCAGTGTGTCATGAAGCAAATTTTATGTCTGTTTTTTCCTTAGACTGTATATAAATATAGAAAGGCATGCCACTACTTACTTCCATCGTAGAAAAGTGAAGCTGTATTTCCTGGATTTAGGATGATCCATCCTCTGTTGGTGATGTCATATGCAGCCAGAGTCTGCACAGTAGTGATCGTGAGAGCCACAATGTTGAGTTCTGGTTCGTACAGTTATCTACAGTATAGTACCATTTCCACTACCAGGAACCACTTTTGTAGGCACTTCCCCCATGTGCATGTCTCTACTACCAAGAACCTCCCAGTAAGGGGGAGTTTTCAGGAACCTTTAGCAGCCGAAAAACGGTCCTGGTCAGAAGTAGGATTGGCTCTGTGCTGATTGGTTAAAACTCAGCCAGTGCGCCTCGTGGGCCGTTGGCTTCCAGAACAAAACACACAGAAATGAAAAGCTGCAAGTTTGATCAGAAAAGGTAGTAATTATAATATAATGCTGACCTGATTGCAGAGGGTCTAAACAACTATTCAGCATATATGAAGAAAACAAGCGGAGCAGTATACCACATACACCGGCCGCTACCACTGTCCTTTCCCAGGATGTGAGCCCATAGAGGACAACAGCAGACCACTCCTCTCAGTATGCGCACACATACACTACTCACAAAAAGTTAGGGCTATTTGGCTTTTGGGTGAAATTTATGGAAAATTCAATTCAATTCAACTTTATTTATACAGCGCCATTTCACAACAACAGTCATCTCATAGCGCTAGCAACTGTAGGGGGAACCCCCACAGTTGCAGAAAGACCCCAGCAATCAGGCAATCCCCTGTGAGCAAGCACTTGGCGACGGTGGAGAGGAAAAACTCCCTTTTAACAGGAAGAAACCTCCAGCAGAACCAGGCTCAGGGAGGGGCAGTCATCTGCTGCGACTGGCTGGGGGGTGAGGGGATAGAGAAGAAGAAAAGAACAGACATGTAGAGAGCAAACAGCATGATGGGGACTCAATCTATGGGAGAGAACAAACAAATGCTAATGACCAGCAAAAAAAAAATATTTCATTGAGAGTGAAAAAAGGAGTGAGGCCCAGTGCATTACTGGAGGTCCCCCGGCTGACTAAACCTATTAGCAGCATAACTAAGGGAGGGTTCAGAAACACATGATCCCTCCCTAATTGCAGGCTATATCAAAAAGGTAGGTTTTAGCCCTATTCTTAAAAACAGAGATCAAGTCTGACTCCCGAATCCAGATTGGCAGCTGATTCCACAGGAGAGGAGCTTGATAACTGAAGGCTCTGCCTCCCATTGCACTTTTGGAGATTCTAGGTATTACAAGTAATCCTGCATTTTGGGAGCGTAGTGCTCTGTTTGGATAATACGGTAGTATCAGATCTTTTAAATAAAAAGGAGCCTGATTGTTTAGAGCTTTGTAAGTAAGAAGAAGGATTTTAAACTTAATTCTAAACTCTATGGGAAGCTAATGAAGGGAGGCCAGAACCGGAGAGATATGATCTCTCTTTCTAGTACCCGTTAAAACTCTTGCTGCAGCATTTTGGATCAGCTGAAGACTTTTAAAAGATGTTTTAGGACAGCCTGATAATAAAGAATTACAATAATCTAATCTCGAGCTAACAAAAGCGTGGATCAGTTTCTCAGCATCACTCTGAGACAAGATGCTCCTAATCTTGGCAATATTACACAAATGATAGAAGGCAGTCTTAGAAACAAATTTAATATGTGAACTGAAGGACAAATCCTGATCAAAAATAACTCCAAGGTTCCTCACAGAGCTATTAAGAGAAAGAGTAACCGCATC
The DNA here is from genome assembly GCA_020510985.1 of Pholidichthys leucotaenia. NCBI lineage: Eukaryota > Metazoa > Chordata > Actinopteri > Cichliformes > Pholidichthyidae > Pholidichthys > Pholidichthys leucotaenia. The sequence goes on along the minus strand of CM035849.1, from coordinate 66,297,993 downwards.
CAGACTGAAAGTTTGATTTGGAAAGGAATTTCTAAGGTTTTTTGGACCAACAAGAATGACTTCAGTCTTATCTGAATTTAATAGCAGGAAATTACAAGTCATCCAAGCTTTGATTTCCTTAAGACAGGCTTCTAACTTGGCTAATTGATTACTATCATCTGGCTTCATTGACAGGTATAATTGTGTGTCATCAGCATAACAATGAAAATGTATACAGTGCTTTCTAATAATGTTGCCTAACGGAAGCATATATAAACTAAAAAGAGTAGGGCCTAGCACAGATCCCTGTGGAACTTCATGACTAAGCTTTGAGTTGAAAGAAAACTCATTATTTACATGAACAAACTGGAACCTATCAGATAAATAAGATCTAAACCACTGCAACGAAGTTCCATTAAGTCCAACATAGTGTTCTAATCTATCAAGTAGAATATTATGATCGATAGTATCAAAAGCTGCACTAAGGTCTAAAAGGACAAGTACAGAAACTAGTCCATTATCAGATGCAATGAGGAGGTCGTTAGTGACCTTCGCTAAGGCTGTTTCAGTACTATGATGGATTCTAAACCCAGATTGAAACTCTTCAAGTAAACCATTTCCCTGCAGGTGGTCAAATAATTGCGTAGCAACAACTCTTTCTAAGATTTTTGAAATGAAAGGGAGATTAGAAGATTGGTCTATAGTTAGCTAAAGCTCCTGGATCTAGCGTTGGCTTTTTGAGTAAGGGTTTAATTACAGCCGTTTTAAAAGCCTGCGGTACATGGCTTAAAGTTAATGAAGAATTGATTATATGAAGAATAAGGCTACCAATAAGTGGGAAGACTTCTTTAAATAACCTGGTAGGAATAGGGTCTAAAAGACAAGTTGAAGGTTTGGATGAGGAAACTATTTTGTCTAACTCACAAAGGTCGATTGGAGTAAACTCATCAAGACAGACATCAATAGAAGGAGTTGTAGTAGTTACAGTATTTAAGTTAACTGTGGGAAGAATCTGATTGATTTTATCTCTGATGGATGAAATTTTATTATTGAAAAAGTTCATAAAGTCCTGACTAGTAAGCTCTAAGGGAATGCTAGGATTGACAGAGTCCTAACTCTTTGTCAACCTGGCTACAGTACTGAAAAGAAACCTGGGATTATTCTTGTTCTCTTCTATTAATGCAGAGTAATAACTCGTTCTAGCTTTTCTAAGAGATTTTTTATAAATTAAAAGATGATTTCTCCAAGCTAAATAGATTTCATCTAAATTAGTGGAGCGCCATTTTCTTTCTAATTGACGAGTCTTCTGTTTTAAGCTACGAGTTTCTGTGTTGAACCAAGGAGTTAGAAATCTCTGATTAGACTTTTTCTTTTTTAAGGGGGCCACCAAGTCTAGAGTCTGATGCAGAGAAGCTGAAACACTATCCACCATCCATCCATCCATCCATCCATCCATCCATCTTCTACCGCTTTTCCGGAGGTCCGGGTCGCGGAGGCAGCAGTTCAAGCAGAGAAGCCCAGACTTCCCTCTCCCCAGCCACCTGCTCCAGCTCTTCAGAGGGGACACCAAGGCGTTCCCAGACTAGCTGGGAGACATAGTCTCTCCACCGAGTCCTGGGTCTGCCCCGGGGTCTCCTCCCAGTGGGACGTGCCTGAAACACCTCAAGTGGGAGGCGTCCAGGAGGCATCCTAATCAGATGCCCATACCACCTCAACTGACTCCTTTCAATGTGGAGGAGCAGCGGTTCTACTCTGAGCCTCTCCCGGATGACTGAGCTCCTCACCCTATCTCTGAGGGTGAGTCCAGCAATCCTACGGAGAAAGCTCATTTCAGCCGCTTGTATCCGCGATCTATCCACCGCGATCTATCCACACTATCCACCATGTTATCAATTACAGAAGGAGCAAGCTGTCTATAGCTTATTTCCGTTGTGTTGACACATGGCATAGAGGAAACAATCTGCATAAATTTGGTAACTGTCATATCCCGAGCGCTTTGTCCGCGCTCGGGTTATTCCTCATCCCTGTCAGCTTTTGACAGCTGGTGTCGTCACACGGGTTTCCCGGGCTCTGATTGGCCAGACGCTCGGGAGCTCTCAGCTGTCAGAACCTGGGCAGCTGTGCCGAGTTTCCAATCATGAGCAGCTGGCTTTAAATGTCAGTGCGAGTGAACTGGACGTCGCGGCTGTCTCGTCAGAAGTCCTATGACTTTCCCCTGTCTCCTTACCACATGCTCCCTGGGTTCCTCGACGTATCCCGCTGCATGTAAGTGATTTATTTGGAACTGTCTTCTCCCTCGCTGACGTTCCTTCCTAACTACGGCAGATGAGAGCTCCTCGTCACTGCCATAATTCTCCATTGTGAATTTATGTTGTGTTGTGTAATGAAGCCTGCGTGGCAAAGTTATGTTGTACACCTAAGTCCTGTGCTTTATAAATAAAAGAACTGAACTGCAATTTACTGAACTGAGGCGTCTTATGCTGGCTCGTGAGGGCCAGCCGTGACAGTAGACAGCCGCCAGAAGGAGACGCCGTTCTCAGTAAGTTGCGTTCTGGGAACTTTGTCCTTCCTGTCCAGGTACGTGGCGTTGGAAATATGCCATCTCAGCGGAGTCATTCTCGGGGTTCCCACGTCCTGCTGACCAAGGCGCTGGAGGAGGTAGATGAAATCCTCATTATCGCCTCCGACCTCGGTGGGCATCCAGACACCTCCCTCGCCCCTCCTCTCCTCGGTTATCAGCCCGATGAACAGTGGTATTTAGACCGGGCTGAGGAGGTGCTTGACCGTCTGCCTTCCCGCTACAACGGTCACCCCGAGGTCGACGCGAGGAGACTCGACATCGCTGCCCAACGCCAGATAATTCTGATGTACGAAGAGGAGGAGGCTGCAAGGTGGAGTGATCTCTGGCTCCAGCTGCCTGAGGCGCTGGAGGAGGTGGATGACTTCATCAGCGCTTCTGCCAGCCTTGACGACTCATCCGAAGCGCACTACTACCTGGACTGCGCTGAGAGAACGCTCGACCGGTTGTCTTCCCGCTACACCGACCACTTGGACGTCCAAGCGAGGAGACAAGAGATCGCCGTCCACCGCGAGGTGCTCCAGGAGATCGAGGAGGAACGAGGCCAAAGGCTGAGTGACCGGAGCTCCCGCTGCCCGCTCTGGAATCCGGATCCTTCCCTCGATCCAGTCCTGGAGTTCGCACCATCCGGGGCCCGTCGTAGACGTCGACACCATGGCCAGAGACGTTCTCAGCGTGACTCCCCTCCGGAATCCGCTCCGGTTCACTGGGCTGACCCCATTCATCCCACTGCTGTCTCTTCGGCGTCTCACCTGGAGGAGACCCCAGCAGCCTTTCCCCCCGGGCCTGCTTTCCCCGCTGAGCTGTCAGCGCGTCACGCCCGGGCTGACTTGGCTGTTGCCCCCTCCGCTTCGACGCCTTCTCCAGCGGCTGGGAGTTTGAGAAGTTTTGCTCCAGTGGACAGCGCGGCTACACCATCCCGAGTGGCCCCCTCTCCTCCAAGAGAGTCTCCGGCCACCACCCGGTGGGAGGAGGATGGAATGACGTTCCCAACGGCAGGTTCCACCGCTCCTCTGGGAACCAGGCAAGTTCAAGTTCACTTTTTCCCATCTAATAGTGATTTGTTCTGTCTGACTCCTGGGGGTGAGGCTCGGGGTTTGCAGCCCCCCGAGCCTCAACTCCCTGCTGATATGTTAATTAAACCCGCTGCCTCTGTGTCTCCCCCTGCTGAGCACGCTTCGACCTTTGAGGAGCGTCACCAGACGAGGAGTGAGCCTGCGGCCCTCGGGCAGAAGACCCCAGCCCCGCAGCCATTTTCTGGGCAGAGGAGGTCGGACGATTGGTTGGAGCCTGTGCCGACGACGGAGCGTCCCCGGGACTCCGCAGATGAACAGTCCGGTCCAGCGGGCCGAGAGCCCCTCACCTCCACGCCACATGAACAACTAGCGTGGACGATGACGTCGGGGGGTCCTCGAGCTGCAAGAGCCCCTCTTCCAGGGGCGGATGACGTCGCGACGGAGTGGGAACCGGACGACGACCTCCTCCCGTTTGAACCCGGAGCATCGAAGTCCTGGATGGCGGCAGAACCCGAGATCAGGCAAGTGCTCTATTTTCTATCCCTCCTCTTCTTTCTGGAGCATTATTGCCTGTCTCTCGGGGGGGGCGAGCCGGGTGCAGCCGTCTGCTGCGCTCGAGCCTGTCTCGCCGGGCCCTGCCGCTGCCGGTGATCCTGATCCCGGTTCCTTTTGTCCCTCTGAGCCTCTCCCCAGGGTCACTGGAGGCGAACCTGCTCTTGGTGCCACCTTGGAGGGTCCGGCTCTCGGCATGGGGTCCACCGGGAGTGCTCCGCCGGTTCAAGCGGAGCTTGACGTCATGGAGGTTCCGGCCCAATCGGGGTCCGACGTGGGTGCTGCTCTCGCCCGATCGGAGCTTGACGTCATGGGGGTTCCGGCCCAATCGGGGTCCGACGCGGGTGCTGCTCTCGCCCGATCGGAGCTTGACGTCATGGGGGTTCCGGCCCAATCGGGGTCCGACGCGGGTGCTGCTCTCGCCCGATCGGAGCTTGACGTCATGGGGGTTCCGGCCCAATCGGGGTCTGACGCGGGTGCTGCTCTCGCCCGATCGGAGCTTGACGTCATGGGGGTTCCGGCCCAATCGGGGTCCGACGCGGGTGCTGCTCTCGCCCGATCGGAGCTTGACGTCATGGGGGTTCCGGCCCAATCGGGGTCCGACGCGGGTGCTGCTCTCGCCCGATCGGAGCTTGACGTCATGGGGGTTCCGGCCCAATCGGGGTCCGACGCGGGTGCTGCTCTCGCTCGATCGGAGCTTGACGTCATGGGGGTTCCGGCCCAATCGGGGTCCGACGCGGGTGCTGCTCTCGCTCAATCGGAGCTCGGCACCATGGTCGTTTTGACCCAGGTGGGTTCTGGAGACTATGTAGCTGACCCACCGCTGAGCGCTTTCCAGGCCATGCCCCGTCCTCGCCGTGGCCCCTTCTTCCCCGCCTTTGAGACTGCGGGGGTAAATTCCGGCTGGCCCGGTTCGCCGACCTTTCCCCAGCCATTCTGTTGGCAAGCCGATACTGCTCGACCACCCGGTGACCGGCTCTTTCCTTTTGGCGTCCGGGTCCGGCCTCCTGACAAGCTGGATGGTTCTTTTGGCGCCCTGGTCCGCCCGCCGGAGACATGGTTTCCCTCGGCCCGGGGTCTGGCTGGGCCGTTAGGGCACGTTCCGCTGCTTTTGCTGGCGGCCTGGATGCTGGGTGCTGGGAGGCCTCCTGAGCGGAGTTGTTTTACTCTATTCCCCAATGTTTTTTTTTTTTTTTCCTCTCCTTCTCTTGCCCCACCACTGACTTGTGACTGAAATACCCCACTGGGGATTGGACTTCATGTTTAAGGTGACTGTTTTCCGTTGATGGACATGTTCTCTTGCCGTGGCTATCATGAGTATTGCATGTTTCTTTAGGGTGTGGTTGTTTATTTCCTATGTTACTCCCTTACTCGGGTCTAGTTCTCTTTTTTTGGCACCTGTGTTGTCTTTTGGTTTTGACGGTTTTCTGTACACATTAACTTGGAGAAGAAGGTATTATTTGTCCTTTTATTTCCTTGATCCTGCCTTGTGGTATTGACTGGTGTTCCTTGTACCCTCATCTTGGCTTTCTTTTTTGTGGTTATGTGAGTGATGTCAATCTAGTGTTGGCTTTTCTTTTTATTCATCTCTGTCCCCGTTTATGTATGGTTTCTGCCTTTTTTTCTCTCTCCCTCCCTTCCCCGATGTTTTTGTCCCCTTGTTGTGAGTTGGCCCTGCTCTCCCTCCACCTGCTTCCCCCTCCACCCTCCCTGGGGTGGGGTGGGGGGGTCTGGATGTTGCGCGCGACCAGGAGTTCGCGTAGAGGGAGGGGCCCTGTCATATCCCGAGCGCTTTGTCCGCGCTCGGGTTATTCCTCATCCCTGTCAGCTTTTGACAGCTGGTGTCGTCACACGGGTTTCCCGGGCTCTGATTGTACAGACGCTCGGGAGCTCTCAGCTGTCAGAACCTGGGCAGCTGTGCCGAGTTTCCAATCATGAGCAGCTGGCTTTAAATGTCAGTGCGAGTGAACTGGACGTCGCGGCTGTCTCGTCAGAAGTCCTATGACTTTCCCCTGTCTCCTTACCACATGCTCCCTGGGTTCCTCGACGTATCCCGCTGCATGTAAGTGATTTATTTGGAACTGTCTTCTCCCTCGCTGACGTTCCTTCCTTTACTACGGCAGACGAGAGCTCCTCGTCACTGCCATAATTCTCCATTGTGAATTTATGTTGTGTTGTGTAACGAAGCCTGCGTGGCAAAGTTATGTTGTACACCTAAGTCCTGTGCTTTATAAATAAAAGAACTGAACTGCAATTTACTGAGCTGAGGCGTCTTATGCTGGCTCGTGAGGGCCAGCCGTGACAGTAACAGCATCATCTGAGAGGCATCTACTGTAATAATATTTTTCTGTAGGAGCCAAATAGTCAGAAATGGTAAAATCAAAGGTTAACAGACAATGGTCTGACAGTACAGGGTTATGAGGAGACACTACAAGATTTTCTATTTCTATGCCATATGTCAGAACAAGGTCCAATGTATGGTGGAGGTAATGAGTAGAATTTCCTACTTTCTGAGAAAACCCAATCGAGTCTAATATTGAATTAAATGCCACATTAAGGCAGTCACTATCTACATCCACATGTATGTTAAAGTCCCCTACTATAATTATTCTATCAGATTTCAGCACTAAATCAGCTAAGAAATCAGCAAATTCGGATAAAAATTCTGAGTAGGTTGATGGGGGACGATAAACTATGGCAAATAAAATTGGGTTTAACCTAAAATTGCTAAAGTGCCCAATACTGAGGACCAGGCCCTCAAAGGAATTATAACATGTTTTTTGCTTTACATTAACTAGTAATTTGGAATGGTAAATTGTTGCTACTCCTCCTCCACGACCAGAACTTCTGGGATTTTGACAGTTTAAATAACCAGAGGGAGTTGATTCATTTAAACCAACATAATCCTCTTGCCCTAACCAAGTCTCTGTAAGGGATATTAAATCAATCTGATGATCAATTAACAAATCATGGACTAACAGAGACTTGGGAGTTAGAGACCTAATATTTAATAAACCACATTTAATTTTTAAATTATGAGGAGGAACAGAGGCCAATTCATTCAATTTAGAGGCTTTATGTTTAATTTGAGTTTTACCAATATTTTGCTTTATCACTTTGGGATGCTTATGCATTATATTTTTATTTACTTTGGAGGGAGCAGACAACGATTCTCTGATGGGGAAGACAGGGGCTAAGTTGAGGGGTGGCGGATGAAGAGGAGCTGCAGAGAGGCTTGTAAGACTGCGACTCTGCTTCCTGGTCCCAACTCTGAGTAGTCAGGGTTTTGGAAATTTGGATAAAACAAGATGCCAGATTGTTAGATAAATGAGAAGCACCATCCAAAGTGGGATGAATGCTGTCTCGTCTCATAAGACCAGGTTTTCCCCAAAAAGAGCTCCAATTGTCAATGTAGCCCACGTCATTTGCAGGACACCACACAGACAGCCAGCGGTTCAAGGATGACGAGTGGCTAAACATGTCATCACTGGTCAGATTGGGGAGGGGCCCAGAGAATACTACAGTGACAGACATCGTTTTTGCAAAGTCACACACCGATTCTACATTAAGTTTCGTGACTTCCGACTGCCGGAGACGGATGTCATTAATGCCGGCGTGAATAACAATTGTGGAATATTTACAGTTACTTTTAGCCAGCATTTTCAAATTTGACTCGAAAATGTAAAAAGTTCACACTACAGTGATATTATATCATGAAAGTAGGGCATTTAAGTAGAAGCATGCAATGGTGATTTCCTTATCTCAAACAATTTATTGAAACAAAAGCCAACAACAGTGGTGGGTATACCAAATGTCAATGTGTCAGTAACTTGTCATGTGCCCTTGAGCATCAATTACGGCTTGACAACGATGTCTCATGCTGTTCACAAGTCAACTTATTGTCTGCTGAGGCATGGCATTCCCCTCTTCTTGAAGGGCGGCCCTCAGGCCATTGAAGTTGTGGGGTGCAGGGTTACGAGCCTCTAAACGGTGACTCAGCTGATCCCATGGGTTTTCTATGGGATTCAGGTTTGGAGAAAATGCAGGCCACTACATTTGAGGTACCCCAGCCTCCAGAAGCAGTTCCCTAATGATGCAACCTCGATGAGCTGGAGCATTATCGTCCATGAAGATGAAATTAGGCCTGTGTTGTTCATGCAGGGGCACAATGACTGGATTAATGATGTTATTCAGGTAGTATTGGCTTGTCATTGTACCATTCACAAGGTGTAGGGCAGTTCTATATTGACTAGACACACCTGCCCAGACTGTAACACCACCACCACCAAAGGCTCATCAGTGGCTGATGCATAGCGCTCTCCTTGACGTCTCCAACATCGTTAGCAGCCATCATTTCTGCTCAGCGTGAATCAACTTTCATCAGAGAACAGCACTGAGGTCCACTGGTCTCTTGTCCAGCATAAATACTCCCTGGCCCATGCAAGATGATGACGCCGGTACCTGGTGGTGTGGTCAGGTACCCTTGCAGGTCATCTAACACTCGACCACGCTGATGTAAATGGTTTTGAATGGTCTGACATGACACTTGGGTGCCTCTCACCTCCCTTAAATGTAAAGCCAACTTTTTATTGTCATTCAATCCATACAGCCAATCATGTACAGCAGAATGAAATTACGTTTCTCTTATCTACAATGTTAATCACATCTCGAATCAGAGGGGTAGCTACCATGCAAGGCGCCGCCACAAATTTCCCTCATCTGTTCCATTATTGCTGAGCACCAAGCTGGACAGCAGGAAGTTCCGCTTTTATATGGTCTTTGGCATGACCCGGCCAGGATTTGAACCCAGGCTCTACCAACTGAGCCATCACTCCACCTGGAATGTGCCTGGAGTTGAAGGGCATTCATCATCTGGTTGTGCAGGGCACTGTTCACAATGAAACACAACTCAGAATCCGCCTATTGAATTTTTGACTCAGTCTCATTTAATTCAATTCTATTCTAACATTTGGCGCAACGAGTAGGGACCCAGATAACTCCGTCCTTCCGGCGCCTCTGCCCGATTTCAGTGAGTGCACAGCTGACGAAAGAACTTCCCAGACTGAATCCAACGACTCAGTGTTACTGCAGTGGAGACATTCGGAGCCGAGGCGTTGAAACGGATAGGGTGACGGGTCCAAGAACCCTACAGGCGGCTTGAGTGTGAGTACATTTATTTATTGATTGACCCTGGGCCCCGAGGGAGAAGAGAGGAAAAAAAAAAGAAGTGTTTGTTCCCTGGGATGAGACAGTCCCCGAGGGTACCCTGGGATGAGAGAGTCCCTGAGGGTAAATATTGTGCTAAGCCCTTGACACTGCAAAGTCTGGTGTATGCTTCTGCTTGCCGTAGCCGTGGTTCGGTTCGATTCGGTTGCGGTCTGGAGCAGTTCGGGTTTCGATGAGGTGGATGCTTAGCTGTGTTGTTAACATCAACATGTTGAACATCAACTTAAGAGTCTCCAATAACATCGCAGTGAGTGTTGATGAAATCGGTGTAAGAGTCTCCAATAACAACGTAGTGAGCACTGATTAAAGTGAACCGGTATAAGGAGGGTTAACCTTTAAGTAATAGTGCTGGTTCAAAAAATAACTGCAGTTTTGTTTGTTTGTCTGGTTGTTCTGTGTTATATGGTTTGTCCTGGCGAGACTGCAGAGGTGGAAGTAAAAGCACCACAAAGGGTTGAAGTTGTGTTTGTCCATTGTTTTTCTGGTTATTGTGAAGTGTAAAAGCACGGATATGTGATTATTGTTCTCCGGGGAAATGATGAAAATTGTGGGAGCTTGCAAGTAATAATTTTGGGTAAGAAAATGAATTGTGTTCTCACAGCGGTAGACAAAGAGTTGGCATGAGAATGTGGGGTTGCCAAATTTGTTTTTACAAGTACTTTGGGAGTGTTTTTTTAACTTTGGGTTGCCATTTCAAGCTTGTTTTAAGGCTGTCTTACTAACATGTATGTGTGTGTTGGATTTGAGGCTACAACTGTATGTGTGTGTGAGCAGCTGCCCAAAAGTGACCTTGAAGAGACAAAGAGACTGATTGATTACAAGTTTGTAGACACCTGTGATGTTAATTAGAGGACACATCTTGGTTGAACATGTCCCTATGGTCATATTATTTTCAATCTTTTCTAGGGGTACCATCATTTTTGTCCAGGCCTGTTTAATGAGTTTGTTTTTTAAAAATAATTCTGTTGAACCAAAATTCAAAAGCATTGTCTGATTTTCATTGATTAATTTTCATAGAATTTTTATTTATTGCCACTTTTGTCAGATTCAAGTTTTTTCTGTGACCATTGTGGGTTTTTCTTTCATTAACAGAGGGGTACCAACAATTTTGTCCATGGCTGTATGGGTATTTTTGCAAAGCTTAGGAGTTTTTACATTTTCTTTTTGTGTGGGTTTTTGAATCTAATGTTGTGTAACTGGTAAATATTCTCATATTTTTGAAGCCAACATTTTCAATTGCCAGATTTTTTCCCCTTATTTTGGGTTAAATTGCCTGCTAGCAGGGCAGAGAGACATTTGGGTTTTACTTTTATCTTTCGGGATGCCTGAGGGCAGATGAACAACATTGGGCCATTTTTATTCAATTTTTTGAAGTATCAATGTAATTTTTATTAACTCAGTTGCATTATCTCTCTGACCGAGGGAAAACAGTGAACTGCACAGGGAAAAAGGACAATGGACTAAGGGTCTGACATGACAACAGGGCCACACCTTGGTTCCTCCCTCCCCCTGCTCCTCACTCTTCTGCTGCTCAGCCATGGCCCTGCCCCAGTAGCCCAGCGAACGACGTCACCTCACCCCTGCTCACCGCACCCCTCCCGTCGACAACCAAGCCATGCCGGATAGCCCGTAAGTTAAGTAAAAGTGCACGCATATTAATCACTGCGACCATCATCAGTATGATAAATTAAACTGAAGATTATGGAATAATGCTGTCACTAAATAATACCCAATGACTGAAAGCTTTAAAGGCCAAATGTCACGTAACAGGGTCCTTAAAATGTCTTGAAACTAGATATAAAAGGGAACCGATCCGTTCGGGTCTTGGTGCATATGCTTCAGTAACGCCGGAATATTCGTTAATTTAAAACTGCCGCGCTTGGCCTGACGTTCCTACTCACGGCCCCCGGAATCGCCTGGGGAAGAAGGCGGAAGTGACGAAATAGATTGTACCTTAGTTTGATGCTTGGGGTATCCCGATTGATTGTTTATATGGAGACTGGAAGAGGCACCGCATATTTTTAATACATAGACAGTTTTTTTTTCCTTTGTTCGTGGAAGGCAATCACTATTTTTGTTCTTAGTTACCCCTCGTTACCAACGTAACAACGACCAACAATTTTATCCTTAGAAATAAATCATCTATCGTATTGCTGGATGGCACCGTAAAACTGGGCTATAAGGGACGGCTCGGTAATAAGGGACACTTTTCTGGGAAATGTTTTAAATGTAATTTGTGTTGTTATTGTCAAATATTTTAAGGATTCATGGATATTTGACAATAACAACACAACTCATCCTGCTCAAAATAAAAAAAGCAGAATTCTGGATTTGGAAGGTGATTCCTCTCTGTTCCGCAGCCGCAGGACAGTTGAAAGTGTTTCACTTCCGCCTCCCAAAGAGAGCAGACGCCTTTCTCTTCTCTCTTGCTCTGTCTTATCTCCTTCTCCCCAAACTAACTGGATCCCAGCTTGCTGTCGTCTGTCTGCGTCTTTACTGCTGATTATCGAAAGAAATTATGGAATTAATAAGCTGGGCTTTGAACGCAATTGACACTGTCTTTTCAACGAGGAAAAGTGCCCCGGGGGAGGTTGTTTGCCCCGCAGGAACGGCTGCTGCGGGCTATTTACGGGAGACAAGTAATTGGAAACTCTTGTGCCTGACTGATCTTTTTATCAAAGATGTAGAAGATTTGTACGTCTTCGTAGTAATGGTGATTGGGATCGTTCTGATTGGATCTGGGATTGTCCTGGTGTACCGTAAATTGTGGAAGATGGATACAACCTATCAAAATGCTGGCCAGGCAAGGTGCATCCATCAAATTGAAAAAATGGAAAGGACCCTGATAGCGACAAATGGAGAACTGTCTCGGAAGGTGGATTACATCATGATTACGCTTAGGACCATCCACGATGGACTCAACGCCCAGCAATGAAGGATTAAGTACTGAATCTGCAAGAGAATATAAAGTTTCCCTCTCTGTGATCAGTACTATTCGACTTAATCTGACTCCCTCACAAAAATCCTCCTGATCATCTGCAGTCTTTGTTTTCAAAACATTGAGCTCATGGCCTTCGGACAGGCAGCCGCATGGCCAAGGACAATGCTAGCAGCTAGACAAAACATCTCCTGCCAAAGAGTCCTTGTTGTTCTTAACTGATACAACACTTACTTCCAACATTACACTCATACTGATTCACAAACTGATGATAAAGATGATTCACTCACTGCTCTCTTTGTGTCCTGTGAACTTTTTTGGTCTGCTGATTGTGCATTGAGGGCTTTTTTTTTTCTTTGTAATCATAATATTGATCACATATGACCACTATTCTGAAATCAATGATTTTTTTTGCTCCTTCCTATTGTATTATTTCCAATGCTTCCTGTACCCTCCTGTTGGCAGGCGCGTTTCAGATGCAGCCGTGTCACCGGAAATGCAGGGCGTTTTCTGTGTCAAGTCAAATCCCTCGTATATTATCAGTGATCTGTTATCAGTATCTGTTAATGTACTTGGCAATAAATCTTTTCTGAGTTCTGAGTTCTGAAAGTGTGAGGCCATCAGCCTAATGACTTCTCATTGTAGTGATAATAGCTCACGCTGAGTGATCTGCCCGCCCCGGCCATCAGCCTAATGATTGAGTCCACACTTCTAACTGTTGTGAGAATAGCTCACGCTGAGCGATCTGCCAGCCCCCTAGCTGTGGGGGTCACACACACGACGTGCTCCTCAACACATTCAATAATTTTTTTCCCGTATATTTTTCTTTTGGGCGTACAGAAATGGCAATACGCCCGTATTTGCTAAAATTGCATTTTCCCCATATTAAAATACGGCGAAAACGTCTCACTTGACAGGTATGCCGCTTCCATTCTCATTCTGATTTGGTCAGTTTCTTGACAGCAGCAGCTCTCCTCCACTGTAATAATAATGGCTTCCGAAAAATCAATATTTATGGGGCGCCCTCGACAGACCCCCTTCGGTCTCCCAATTCTGGAGGCGATTAATGTCCAATTCAATGACATTTTCCACTGGTTCTGCTCTCTGGTCATCGTCGGAACTGTTGTCATCAGACAAAGCATCTGATTCCGTCTCGGACGGCTCGAACCTGTAAGGTTCTATGCCTCTGTCACTGTCTGAACCACTGACAAAAAAAAGACAAAAAGAAAAGACAAAGAAAAGACAAAAAAAAAGACAAAACTAAACTAATTTGTTCACAATCGCTGTCACTTTCCGTCATGATTGTCCAGTGTTGATAAGTGTGAATGTGGATAGGCAGGGCAGCCAGGGTGAAATTTGTGACGTCAAAATCATGGCCGCGGTCTGGATTGGCTGTCACAAGCCAGCGAGCAAGGCGGGGCCTTCGCCTGGTGTATTTTGTGCAATTATGTAAATACGGGTGGGTGATATGGTCTCCGGTATGAATATTTGGTTTAAGCTATGTGTATTTTATCAAAATTCGTTGTCGTTTAGAAAAAAAAAATTACGTGACATTTGGCCTTTAAATACAGCTTAGATGACATAATTCAAAGCACAGAACAAGGTGATAATGACAATGTTTGTGCATATGATTTACCTGAGGCTGCTAACTATCAAACGGAGGTTTTAATGCTTCTTTGCCATATTATTGTCCTTTTGGGAATAGGAAAGTCACTCTTAATGAATGACTATGTGATTTTTACAGTTTTATTCCTTTTATTATTCATGACAAAATGGCAAAGCTCTGAAGGATTATAGGATTTAGAAAAGGGGAAAAAAACAGAGAAAAAACTCCCAACACTGGGCTCTCTAATTAGATTTGATTCTGTTGACCGTAACAACAAAAAAAAGGGCCAATTGGTTGGTTTACTGTCTTGTAAATTTAAAGAAATAAATGGCTCATAACTCAGAATCCGCCTATTGAATTTTTGACTCAGTCTCATTTAATTCAATTTTATTCTAACAGCTGTTAAGCACCTTGTTAGAGAACAGCAAGTTATGCAAAAAGTACTGAAATATTGAACAGATGGACATGTGCATTCAAAAGGTTAGAGAAGGTCAAATTAAGTTCACCTGTAAAGGTTATAGTGCGTTTTAGGTGCATCCTGAAATTTCATCCAGAAGCCGAATATTCCTAACTATTTGTGAGTAGTGTCTGTATTATCTAAAAATTTAAAAGTTAATACCACCATGATTGTGCAGCAGAATGGCCAGATCAGTGTATCTCATATGCATTGGGGTACCACGAGCACAACAGAGAGGCAAGGCCACCAGCTCGAGCTGTTTGTAGCCAGAGTGGATGCACACTGTTGAGCAGCTGGGTGAAGAGTGTCTCGCTGATGCCACTTGCACAACTCTGGTCTTCTCTTCAATTACTACACAAAGGCAACTTAGCTTATACATTCAGTCCATGGATAATCATTTCTGTATGATTTCACCATATTTTACTGTGCCATGCTGCATTCAGGCTGAAACTGTCAAATGATTACATCACCAATCCTCCGGAGATATGGTTCCTACTCCCTAATGGAGATATGGTGAGAGGGCCAAATATGGTAACAACCCTTAAGAAGTTCCTGCCCCCCTCAGTTGGTTCCTGGTAGTGGAAAAAGGGCTAATTGCAGTCGATGCAGCAGCTCATAGGCAGCTCCCGCAAACATGAACAATCTTGAACACACTGCCATTTTTACATCATCAATTAATTAGTGATTGCTGAGGTCTTTTTGCAATTGTGGGGGTTTCCCCTACAGTTTGAAAATTCTACGAGATGATGGTTGTGAAATGGTGCTATATAAATAAAGTTGAATTTAAACTAAAATGACCATCTCAACCATGTCAGCATGATACGAGCTACTTATGAGGACAGAACCCATGTTTAGGAAAACTTTATTCAAGGAGCATTCTTAGTTTTCAGTTTGGCAAAATGTGCCACACAATAATGGGTAAGTAGGGGCCTGTCGTCTTGCTGCATATATTACCTGTGGATTTTGCTTTCATTTTTCAAATCATTTGATTAGAATTAGAATTGGGCAATAAAAACTACTTGTCTAAATCATTAGTTTGCTTTTAACTCACCCCTTTACACCAGTATTGTCATAAACGCCCCTCAGGGCAGGATGAGGACCCAAACACTGGAGCTGTGAGTTTGCAGGGTTTTAATGAATAACACAAAGTCCAACAAAAACACAAACAAAACTTACAAGGCAGGATACAACGGTAGAATAACCGGACGGGCTAAGGCATGGAACACACACCAGGAACGAAGGAGGTGGCTGAAGCGTGGGGCACACACTGGTAAGACCAAATAGCCAAGGTGAATAGAAATAGCATAAAGCTAAGATATGGGGCACACGTCAGGTAGACTGAGAGAATAACAAGATGCAAAACTAACATCTGGATTTTAGATAAGGACGCTGCAACGAACTGCAATGCAGCGGCCTTTAAATGAGACAAGGGAAATTAAACAAATGATACACAGGTGTGGGTAACAGGAGCAAGGATGACTAGACCAAACTGACAGCTGTGACAGCCCGCAAACTTGAGCTACAGAGGAAGTAACAAAACATGCTGTCAAAATAAAAGCACAGGAGGATATGGCAAAATAGTACCTGCCTATAAATATGAAGTAATTACAAAATGAGAACAGACCAGATAATACAGATGGGGGAAATGACCCACAAGGGTGAGGACAAGACAAATACACAACCAAGAGATGCAAAAACTGGAATACTAATATCAATATTGCAGAACAAGGACTGAAGGCAAGGGTAGGCTCATGTCTAAAAGGCAGATAATATTCATGATACAAAATAGGATGGCTAAGATCCACAATATAAATAAACAAGGCTATAGTACAACTCAGAAACATAACTCTCATAAACAGGGAGAAACAAATGACAACCCAAATAAGATGCATCCGCATCATGACAAGTGTAGCCCTTTGAAAAATAGACTATATAGTTCATTGATTCATAAATAGGAGTTAATAAATAGAAAATAGAGTGTGTTCATTAGCCAAATAAATAGCAGTTAAAAATGGTTAAAAAGTATTCATGGTTTGATATTTCATATAGTGCACTAAGTTTGGAATTTCATGATTGGTGTCATGTGTTTTATTATTTACATGATGTGAAATGTGTTTTGTTTTTATACTAAGTTCTTAAAGCTGGAAATATTGGAAGAATATTTAATTTTCTACACATTTGTAAAAGAAATGGGAATGTATGTTTTTTCTGTATTGTTTATTTTCTAAGCCAATGAGAAGTGAGCTTAAGGTCAAGGGTTGGCTGGAAATGGACGTGACGTTGGGTGAACGAAAACGGAAAAGGAGACGAAGAAAAAAAAAAGACGAGGGAGAAAGAAAGAAAACGAGGGAGAGAGCAAGCGGCCCATGGCAGGAGTGTGCTGGTGGTAGAAGCTTAAAACTGGGAAAATACATGGCCAGTGTGTTTCTGGAGTTTTGGAAGTGATATAGTAACAAGGCTGCACAACAAGTGAGCTCTGTACATTATTATATTGGACGGTGGGACTGTGTGGAACAATTTATTCCAACGAGGAGTAGCAGTTTGGGAGTCCGCCATCCTGCTCAGCCTAACGAAAAAAAAAGAGAGCTTATCCTACCGGACTGTGTGTGGACTGTATTCTTGCTAACACGGTGAGTTGAAGATGTCTGCATAACCTAGAAGGGACATTGACCTAGTCCTGACGTTCCTGTGTTTGGGGGTGATGACTGCGCTGGATTCCAGGGAGAGGAGCTGTACACACGCTGATGCCCGTGGACCCTGTGAATTGCCCAGGTCGTTTCTAGTCCAGAGGGATGGAGCCGCCATTACGGGTTGGACACCACGCATGTACGTTTCGCGCCAGGCCTGCAACACTTAGGACTGTGGGGTATTTAAAATATATTTTTGCCAGCTTTAAGTTTCCTTTAATTAAGGTTTAAAGGACCCCTTTTCCATTTTCTGTTATTTGTTTGTTTGTTTGTTTGTTTTTTGAGGTGAAATATTGCAAAGCAGTGATTTATTTTAATAATTTAAGTACTGACATTTCTGTTTGACTTAAGTCTGAAAGAGAACATTTGAAAAAAGGATTAATTATTTTTTTTTCCACAATATCTTTATTGAACCTTTTTTTTTTTTTTAACAAACATGATACAAACAATCAAACACTAACACTAAAGTACTACAAAAAAAAAAAAAATGCCCTAAAAACACCAACAACCACCAGCAAGATCAAGTCTTCAACAATGCTCCTCTGTTTAGTCTAGACAATCCAATACATTAGTATACATATTATGTTCACCAGTTTGGAATTTACAAGGTCCACACACATCATTCACCTTCTTCTTCAAGAGTTATGTTTAAATTTTTTACATAATCAATAAAAGGTCTCCATATATTCTCAAACACAATTTCCTTTGATTTCAGTATATATGTTATTCTTTCTAATGGAAGGTTTGTTAACATCTGTCTTAACCACTGAGTCACATCTGGTCTATGAGTCTTTTTCCATAATAGTGCAATACATTTTTTGGCATTAAGCAAACTGAGGTCTATGAATGTTCTTTCACTTTTATTGAAATTATGCTTTTCTGGGTACAGACCCAACAAAAACAGTTTAGGATTCAATATGATTTGTTTTGAGATTATTTTTTCAATTGTTACCCTCACCTCCTCCCAAAACATTCTTATTAATCTACATTCCCATAAACAATGAAATAGGGTTCCTTTACTTTCCATGCATTTTGTGCATGTATCTGGTATATTTTTGTTATATCTATTTAACTCCTCCGGTGTAACATACATCCGCATTAACCATTTGAAATGTATCAATTTAAGGCGTGCATTTATTGATTTGGTTTGAGCTTCTGTACAAGCCAATTCCCATTGTTCCTCTGAAATTTCAATTTGCAGATCTTCTTTCCAGTAGTTTAATCTTTTCAGTGAATTTTCACTTGAAGATAGTGTCAATGAGTTATAAAACTCTGAAATAATACCCTTTCTTTTACTATCTTTCATCATCATTTTTTCCAAGGATGAATAAATAGGTCGAGTGAGAGCTTTATTTTGATTTGATCGAATAAAGTTTCTAAGTTGAAGATATTTAAAAAAATGTGTTCTATTGAGATTAAATTTGATCCTCAGCTCTTCAAAAGACATTATGTTGTCTGCACATGGCAAATATAAATCCTGAATCTTTTGTATCCCTTTTAAATTCCATACTTTAAATACAGCGTCCGCTCTCCCTGGTTTAAAATATTGATTACCCCATATTGGACTAAATTGTGACAATAACTGTGGTTCTTTTAAATAGTTTTTAGCTTCACACCATATTTTGATCATATGCTTTACAAATGGATTTTTAACTTGTTTTTGTAATTTTTTTGCCGAATCTGAGTATATGAATATGGGAAGAGGTAAAGGTAAATTGTATGATTCCATTTCAGTCCAGTGAGGGAGATCATTTGATGAAAAATAATATGTCATAGACCTCAGTTGTGCCGACCAATAATACAACATAAAATTTGGACATTTCAGACCTCCACGATCAAATGGTAAATATAATAAAGACAAACGTAATCTAGCCCTCCTGTTGTTCCATATAAATTCCACTAACTTTTTTTTTATTCTTGAGAATAGATCTAAAGGTGGTGATAAGGGAATGTATTGAAATAAATAAAGTATTTTAGGTAAAATATTACTTTTAAGTATATTGATTCTCCCGATCATCGACATTGGTAGTGACATCCATCTCTGAGTTAACTCATTGATATCTGACATTAAGGCTTCATAGTTGACACTGGCGACTGATTCTAGCTTAGGCATAATTTGGATTCCTAAATATTTAAACTGATTTACAACATTGAATTGATTTACCTCAGGGGCTGGGTAATTTCTCTGGGTCTCATTTAGCATTAATATTGAAGATTTAGTTTTATTTATTTTATATCCTGATATTTCCCCAAAATTCTTTATTAAATTCAACAAGGTTGGAATTGATTTTTTTAGATTCGACATAAACAAAATTATATCATCGGCGTACAGGGAGATTTTATGTTCTGTTGGTCCAACTTTAATTCCATATATTTGTGAATGTAAACGTATCGCTATCGCTAAAGGTTCAATTGCCATAGTAAACAGTAAAGGTGAAAGTGGACAGCCTTGTCGACATCCTCTATTGATTTTTATTGGTTTTGAAATATTGTTATTTGTTAGGATTTCTGCTGTAGCATTATTGTATATTATTTGAACCCATTTTATGAAATTATTTCCAAGTCCAAACCTTTGTAGGACTTCAAAAAGAAAGGGCCATTCAACTCTATCAAAGGCCTTTTCGGCGTCCAATGATAGGAGAGCTGTATCCGGTGCTTCTTTATTAAAATAAATAATATTAAATAGTCTTCTTACATTATGGAAGCCTTGTCTACCCTTTATAAAGCCATTCTGATCTCGATTAATAATATTTGGTAAAATTTCTTGTATTCGTCTTGCTAAAATTTTACAGATTATCTTAAGGTCGGCGTTTAATAGGCTTATTGGTCTCATATTTTCACATTTATTAGAGGGCTTACCTGGTTTTGGCAGCAGTATAATTAAGGCATTATTTATGTATGATGGTAAATTATTATTTTGAAATGCTTCTAAAACCATTTCCAAAAAAGGTTTTATTAATTTATTCTTAAATTTTTTATAAAGGTCAACTGGAAGACCATCTGGTCCTGCACTTTTTCCTGATTTCATATTATCAATGGCTAGCCCAACTTCTTCTTGACTAATTTTAGACTCCAATATCTCCCTGTTTTCATTTGGAATACACGGTATAGATAGTTCGTTCAAAAACCCATTTAGTTTTGTTAAATCAGGTTCATTTTTGGTATCATATAATTTTTCATAGTAATCTCTAAAGGCTCTATTAATTTCTAAAGGATCTATAACTACCTGTCCCTTACTTATAATACTGGTAATTGGTGTTTTAATTTCCAATTGTTTAATCTGCCATGCTAATAATTTTCCTGATTTTTCACCTTGTTCATAAAAAGATTGTTTCAATCTTAGAAGACTCGAGGCAGCTCTATTCGCTGATTTTTTGTCGTATTCAGCTCTCAAAATCAGTAATTCATTCTCCAACCTTGGGTCACTTCCTGCATACACTTTTTCCTGAAGACTTTTTATTTTATGTTCCAATTTAGCTCTCTCCTCTCGAGTCTTCTTAGATTTTGATCCTGTATAACTAATAATATGTCCCCTAATAAAAGCTTTGAAAGCCTCCCACTTTACACATGCTGATGTTTGTGTAGTATTGATGTCAAAGAACTCGTCTATCTGTTTTTCTATATACTTGACAAATTCCTCATCCTGAAGCCATTTATGCTGAAATTGCCATCTACCTGATTCCTTTGTCAATTTTTTATCTACATATATTAGACAACAGGGTGCATGATCAGAAATCACGATGTTATCATAAAAGCAGTTTTGAATCTTGGACCTTAATTCTGTGGAAATCAAAAAATAATCAATACGTGAGAATGTCTTGTAGGTACTGGAATAACAAGAATAGGCTTTAACTTGTGGTTTCATTTCTCTCCATATATCTAACAATCTCAATTCTTTCATAAAATGATTAATAGTCATCCTACATCCAATGTGCGTACAATCCAGTCCTGTTGATCTATCCACACCTGGATTCAATGTACAATTAAAATCCCCTGCTATTATATGTTGCCCTGTAAGTGATGATAAGATGAGAAATAAATTAGCAAAGAACTTCTGATCATCTATATTGGGACCATATAAGTTCACAAGATTTATATTTTCTAATAGCAAAGAACCTTGAATGATTACATATCTTCCAAATTTGTCTCCAATTACATTTTTCACTTGAAAAGGAACTGATTTATGTATGAGAGTCATAACTCCCCTGGCTCGGGATGAAAATGAAGAGGTGAATACACTTCCCTGCCATCTACTCCTAATTCTTTTAACATCCTCCTCTATCAGATGAGTTTCTTGTAAAAACACAATTCTTGAACCCATGTCCTTTATTTTATTCATAACTTGTTTAAGTTTTTTTAAATTTTGTAGACCTCTGCAATTCCATGAAGTTAAATTAAGATTAACACTTTGGTCCATGATCAATAGAGAGTTTAGGATTACCTTGCAGTGTAAACATGCTCATACAGAGAAGCAAAAACATGAGTGGTTGAACATTCATCCTACAAATTACACACAAACAAATTTCCCCTTCCCACACTTGTGGCAAACCCCCCAAAATCAAAAGAAAAATTCTGTCTCCCGATATAGCCATCGACCGTTCCACACCCACGGGGAACAGCCTAAGCCACTCCTTCTTCATCCTCCCAATCACCCTAACTCTACTGCTTTTAATGACGTAACATTAACTCTCCTCTGTAGTTTTCCAACTTAACTCCAAAATTTTTAACAACTTTGTACATTATAGTTTGTTTTTTTTTGTTTGTTTTGTTTTTGTTTTGTTTTTTTAATATATAATACAATCTATATTTTGTAAACTTACTATTTACTTCAAGTCAGTCAGATGCCTGTGCAAATGCTTAATTATTCTACCTTATATTTTGTTCATGCTTAGCTCCCACCAGTCTCTTCTTCTTCTTTGATCTTCTTGATGAACTCCTGCGCCTCCTCTGGGGTCTTGAAAATGTGGGTTCTGCCCTCATACGTGGTCAGCAGTCTCGCAGGATAGATTACACCATGACGAATCCCAAGGTTGCGCAGCTCCTTACGTATGGGATCAAACTGCTTCCTCAATTGCTGGATTCCTGTGGCCAAATCTGGGTAGAACCGCACCTGCTGGTCCTGGTGTTTAATCTCTCCTTTAGCACGTGCAGCATTGAAGATCTTCATCCTGTCTCTGTTGCTAAGAAACTTCATAATTAAGGTCCTCGGCGGTCCCTTATCTCTCCGTGGGCCAATACGATGTGCTTTTTCCAGAACCACTGCTGATTGCAACTCCTCGCTGCCCAGCACCTCCGGAATCCACTTTTCCAGAAAGGAACATACGTCCCGACCTTCTGATTCCTCTGGAAGACCCACCAGCCTCAAATTATTCTGTCTCGACCGAGATTCCAAATCCAAAATATTATCTTCCAGAGATTTATTTTTTTTTCCAAAGTGCGCACCTTTAATTGAAGACGGGTGACGTCATCTTCAGCACTAGCGAGACGGAGCTCCATCTGCGCCGTTCGTTCTACACAGTCACCCAATTCCTTTCTTATTCCTTCCAACGCTGTCATAATCCCATCAAATCTAGAGGAAAAGTCCGCTCTCATTGAACTCATGGCAGCCATCAGCGCATCTGCGCCATTCCCCGCAGACATCGCACCGCCGCCAGCCTCCTCCGCCATATATGGAGTTTTGTTTGCTGCGTCACAGACCTGAAAGTCCGTTAATTTGGACTGTTTCGGCGGCTCGCTTTTTCCTTTTCCTGGTTTTCCAGCCTTAGGCTTCGCCGACATATCCTCGCCCAAATGCTGGGATACGTTCTGTCCCAAATGAGAGAGTTATTTGCCGATTTTTTTTCTCCAGGAGCAGAGCAGAGCGAGACACGTCCGTCCTACGTGGCAGCCATAACCGGAAGTCAGGATTAATTATTTTGATGTGTAAACAAATAGTTCTTATTTTTTTATAAAATCATTTCATTGCTTCTGAATGGTCATTTGTCATTAATACGATTTTGAACTTTTGGATTTAAGGTTTTATTCAAAGGCAAACATTCTCATTAGTGTTTGAGTTGCATGATTAGACTTAAGGGTTAAAGAAAATTCCGTTAAAGAGTGAATACTTAAAAGGTGAAAGAGTCTTGCTATATACCTGTTTTTATTCAAAACTGAAAGACAAAATACCACAACATTAACTGTAGAGATACCACTTTATTTAAAGAACTCAGGATAGCCACCCTTATTAATGCCTGAACAAGTAAAGGGGCGCTAGATAAAATGGAGGCACCACTAGGATTATTTTGTAAGCCCATTATTTTTTTTTAATCCTTGACAGCAATGTTAAAGGACTAGTAAGTAGCTTTTTTTTCTCTTTATCCTCTTTTCACTTTAAAGGTCAACTACGAGAAAATTTTGTTCCTAATTCATATGTTAACTTTCAGTAGTTATTTAAAAAAAGATGACAATGGACATTCAGGTGGTGCATGCAGAGCTGCTGAAAGGGCTCAGAGTGGTGTCAAGGTGAGTCACTTGAGGAAGACCATGGGTTATTGGCGCTCATTCCCAAAGGTGTGGAGACTGCCCAGGTGGAAGAGATGCTGGAGACTGTGAAGGCCCTGGGACGAGTGAGAGTCAGAAGCAGAATGTACGACAACAAACTGGATTGGTTGAGTGTACTTTGTGAATGCAGAGAAAAGATTGAACCAACCAAGATCCCCTCTGAAGTCAAGGATCCAGCTACCAACATCAGTTGGCCCGTCATCGTTGCAGTCAAATGTTCAACTCCTGCTGGAGATGCACCAAATTCAATGAGAGTTCTGCTGGATGCAGCAGCATCCAGTAGCTCTGCTGAGTCAATCATTTGAGCAGTTGTTGATGTGCTGTCAAAGATGGAGAAGCCATCAGGGGAAAACAGTAGCTACCACTGCCTCCGGGCATTCTCTGGCACTGTAGGACCTTGGGGAAGTCAGATTATTTAGCACCTCAGACATCGTCGTCGGCCTCCGTCGGTCTATGATGACCATGGAAGAGAATCCTAAACGTCTACTCTGCTGGGACAGCACCGCCTGTGGCTGAACAGGCTGATGCACGAATTGCAGTCCCTGTCACACAGGTCACACTTGTGGGTGGTCTCCGTGCTGCTGGAGCTGTGGCGGTTCTTCCTGTGGGTCCTTTTTTCATCTGCTGCAGCAGTCAGTCTCTTTTCACCCGCCTTGAGCTGTCTGGTCAGGGTGCCTCTCCATTTGGAGCAGTCCGTTGCAAGGTCCTCCCAGTGCTCTGTGTTGATCTCCAGGGCCTTCATGTCTCTCTTGCAGACGTCTCTAAAGCGCAGCTGTGGGCGGCCAACGTCTCTCCTGCCAGTCGCCAGTTCTCCGTAGAGGACGTCTTTGGGGATTCTGCCATCCTCCATACGGTGAACGTGGCCTAGCCAGCGGAGCCTGCGCTGCCTGAGTAGCGTGAACATGGAGGGAAGGCCGGCGTGGGACAGAACTTCTGTGTTGGGCACTTTGTCCTGCCAGGATATGTCCAGAATACGGCGAATGCAGCGCAAGTGGAAGGAGTTCAGTCTCTTTTCCTGCCGGGTGTATGTTGTCCACGTCTCACTCCCATAGAGCAGTGTGCTGATGACGCAGGCATTGTACACTGCCATCTTCGTCTTGACAGAGAGTTTGGGATTCTCCCACACTCATGTGGTGAGGTGAGCAAGTGTGGAGGCTGATTTTTCAGTCCTCTTGTAGATCTCTGTATCAAGGGAGAGGTTGCTGCTGATCGTGGACCCCAGGTACGTGAACTGATTCACGACCTCCAGCTCGTAGTCATCGATGGTGATGGTTGGTGGTGCTTTCGTGCCTTGCGCCAAGACGTTAGTCTTCTTCAGGCTGATGGTAAGCCCGATGTCCTTGCATGCCTGGGAGAAGCGGTCCAACAGGGTCTGAAGCTCCTGCTGTGTGTGGGTCGTGACTGCAGCGTCGTCTGCGAACAGCATGTCTCTGATTAGAGCCTTGCGTACTTTGGTTCTGGCTTTCAGGCGGGCGAGGTTGAAAAGCCTGTCGTCAGATCTTGTGTGCAGGCAGATTCCCTCTGTTGCTGTGCTGAAGGCATGCCTCAGGAGCATAGCAAAGAAAATCCCAAAGAGGGTTGGCGCAAGTACACAGCCCTGTTTCACTCCGCTGCGTATGTTGAATGGCTCTGAGATGTTGCCGTCGTGCTGCACTATCCCCTGCATGTTGGTGTGAAACGATTCGATGAGGCTTTGCAACTTTGGTGGGCATCCTATCTTTGGCAGGATCTTGAAAAGGCCCTCTCTGCTGACCAGATCGAACACTTTGGTGAGGTCGATGAAGGCGACGTACAGGAGCATGTTCTGTTCTCTGCATTTCTCCTGGAGTTGGTGGATGGAGAATATCATGTCTACCGTCGATCGCTCAGCGCGGAAGCCACACTGAGACTCGGGGTAGACACGTTCGGCAAGCTTCTGTAGACGAACGAGAACAACTTGTGCGTAGACTTTGCCAACAGCGCTGAGGAGGGAGATGTGCCTGTAGTTGTTGCAGTCGCTTCTCTCCCCTTTGTTTTTGTAGAGGGTGATGATCTTGGCGTCCCTCATGTCCTGTGGTACGGCACCTTCCTTCCAGCACTGGCAGAGGACGTCATGCAATGGCAGCAGTAGGGCGGTCTTGCAGTGCTTGATCAGGTCAGGGGGTATGCCGTCGTTGCCGGGTGCCTTGCCAGAGGCCAGGCTATCAATGGCCTTGCTGAGTTTGTCGATGGTTGGCTCAGCGTCAAGTTCGTCCATGGATGGCAGCCAATCGATGGCATCAAGGGCTGACGGTGTCACGGTGTTCTGTCTGGAGTAGAGGTCGGAGTAGTGCTCCACCCATCTCTCCATCTGCTTGTTCTTTTCTGTGATCATCTCCCCAGTGGAGGATTTGAGGGGGGCCGTCTTGCTCTGAGCCGGACCAAGTACTTTCTTGATGCCATTGTACATACCATGGATGTTCCCTGTTATGGCAGCGGTTTGAATGTCTTGGCTGAGCTGAGTCCAGTACTCGTTGGCACAGCGCTGAGCAGTCTGCTGAACTTTGCTTCTCGCAGCCCTGAGAATCTGGAGATTCTTCTCGTTTGGGTACTTCTTGTACTCGGCAAGAGCTGAGCGCTTGGCTTCAATGACAGGGGTCATCTCGGTCAACTTGGCATCAAACCAGTCCTGTGACTTCGAGGTCTTCCTCCCAAAGGTAGCCAAGGCTGTGCAGTGGATGGTGTTTCGCAGCTCTTCCCATTTCTGCTTTGCAGATTCTCCTTCTTGTGGTACACCAAGATCCTTCTCAAAGGTGGAGGCAAACCGCTCAACAAGTTCTGGTTGGGCCATTTTGCTAGTGTCAGTCCGTGCCTTTCCAGGCTGTCTAGCAGAATGGAATTTTTTCAGCTGCAGCTTGACCTTGCAACACACCAATGAATGGTCTGTGTTGCAATCTGTACTCTGGAACGAATGGGTGATTAGCACGTTCTTCAGTGAGGTGCGCCTGGTCAGGATCAAGTCCAACTGGTGCCAGTGCTTTGAGTGCGGATGTCGCCAGGAAACCTTGTGTTGGGGCTTGGTCTTGAAGAACCAGTTTGTGATGCACAGATCGTGATAAGTGCAGAACTTGAGCAGCCGCTGTCCGTTGTCGTTCATTCTGCCCACGCCAAATGGTCCAAGACAGGAGGGCCAGGAGTCGTGGTCAGCACCCACTCTGGCATTGAAGTCTCCAAGGAGAATGAGTTGTTCAGAGTTGGGGATGATCCTGACAGTTGTTGCGAGATTCTTGTAGAACTCGTCTTTTGCCTCTGGTGTGGCTGTCAGTGTTGGGGCATACACACTGACGAGGGTGATTGGGCCTTGAGTAGTGTTGAGGCGGAGGGTGAGGAGTCGTGCAGAGCCATTGCTGCCCGGTTCCACCATCTTCAGCAAGGTGTTCTTCACTGCGAAGCCCACTCCGTGTTCCCTGTGTTCGTCACTGCTCTTTCCCTGCCAGTAGAACGTGTAGTCCTTCTCTCTGTGTGCCTGCGTCAGCCAACCGTGTTTCCTGGAGAGTGGCGATATCCACTTCCAGTCTCTTCAGCTCATTATTCATGATGGCAGTCTTCCTGGTGTCGTTGATGTCCTTGAGGTTAGCAACGAGTCCTGTCATCATAGTGCGGACGTTCCAAGTTCCCAGTTTTAGAGTTGGTCTCTTTTGTTTTTTTGTCTTGCCTGGTGCGAAAGTTCTCAGCCTGGCGTTCGGACTTCTCCTCATCCCCATGCACCCAATGAGGAAAGCAGGCTGTGGCGGGACAACACCTTATTGGCTGGGGGCTGCCCAGCTTGAGGCGGGCGGTAGCTGTCCAGTGAGATCCGATGATCCCTCCCACTGTCGGGAACAACCCTTGGTGCTGTGCTCTACGCCAATTGAGCGGTGGCTTATAACTGGTAACTGTCATTCCCCGTGTTTTGTCTACGCCAAAGGTGAAGCTGGAGTGTCCTCTCCAGTGATCCGGTGTTCTACCTTCCAGCGTTGGGCGTTGGTAGGATTCAAGCCTGGGCAGGAAGATATGGAGGACAAAATGTTGCCCATGCAGCATGTCCCCCCTCTCCACGTCACTGATGAATCCAAAGGAACAGCAGGGCTGCTACAGTTTGGCACCAGCGCCGTCACAGGAGCTGCCAGAACGATGTTGAGCACAACAGAGAACTGCCTTAGGGACTCCGACTCCGGATTTTTCCTCAGGGTTGACTCCCGAAGCCTTTCCTGTGACTGGGTGTGCCGCAAGGCAGCAGTTGTCTGCAATCAGGGTTTACCTTCCCCTAGATGGGCTACCTTCCCAGGTTGACGAGCCACCATCTACCCGAAGCATCTGGTTTTAAGGCGCCAGAGATCCACCCTCGCCCCTTCTCCTATTAGTAAAAGCAGTTCCGCCGGGCTTAGAGACTAAACCACACGGGCAGGCTAGGAGTTGGACTTAGTTGTCAGAGGCTTTTCGAGACGCACGCCATAAGGAGCATTTTATAAGCACTGGGAGCTTAACCCCAGTGCCGCTCCTGGCTATGACAACCTTGGAACCAGCACCTCAGACAGAGACAGTGAATAAGCATGGGAGGACAATGCCCAGGGAGTTCCTGGGTATATAGCCACAAGGAGTCAGAGACATAGGGGGTTGAAGGCAGTGTAATGTAAATGTCATGCTGTGTGATGAGAAACCTTTTTTTTTTTTTTTTGTTACTTATTTGTACCCGTAGGTAGATTTGGTAAATGTGTGAAGAGTGACTTGGGTTAAAGAGGAGAGAGCTTGCTGTAATGATCCAGTCTGTTCTGTGCTTGAGAGATGTGAAGTGTGTAATAAACAGTCTGCCCATGAATCTGCCTCTTATTTCACACACTCCACACTGGTGACCCAAGACGTATTATGGAACACGAGGCAAGAATCCCGGAGCCGGCCCGGTCGGGAAGCCCCAGCGACGCAGCAGCCATCCCACAGACAGCCTGGACTGGAGCCCCCAGCAACGTGTGTGCAGTTTCAGTCAAGCTACCGGACTTCTGGCAGCACAACCCGGGCTCTTGGTTCCAACACAACGAGGCCCAGTTCGCCCTCCGGGGAGTAACGGCAGACGACACCAAATTCTACCATGTGGTAGCAGCACTGGACGCCCGCACAGCTCAGCAGGTAGCGAGCCTGCTTGATCAGCCTCCAGCCCGCAACAAATACGAGGCGCTCAAGGCTGCGCTCACCCGGTGCTACATGCTCTCGGAATGTGAGAGAGCGGAGAGGCTCCTAGGGCGAACCGAGTTAGGAGATGGGCCGGCCGTCGACCTGATGGAGAAGATGCTGGCGTTAATGTGCACGGACGATGGGCACTTTCTGTTTGCCCACCTTTTCCTCCGGAACCTTCCAACAGAGGCAAGAGCGGTTCTGGCCAAATCGCCGTTGCTGGCCATGCAGGACTACCGTGCGCTAGCCCAGGAGGCAGACAGGATCATCCTCACCACCAGGGCGATCACAGTCAACGCGGCGGCGGCGGAGCCCAGCGAGACGACCAGAGGAGGCGAGGAGCCACCGACGATAGCGGCAGCGGGGGCCAAGGAGCTCCAGAGAGACACACTCTGCTTCTACCACCGCCGCTTCGGAGAGAACGCGCGCAGATGTGCGCCACCGTGCCAGTTCAAGCGCTCGGGAAACGCCAAGGCCGGCAGTCGGTAGCAGCTGCGACCACCGGTGAAGAGAACAAGCTGCTCTACGTGACAAACTCGCGCTCGGGGAGACACTTCCTCGTCGACACCGGAGCCCAGAAGATCGTCATCCTGCCGTCCTACGCTGACCGACTGGCAGGACCGAGCGGCCCCGGACTGGTGGCAGTAAACGGCTCGGAGATTAAGACGTTCGGTAAGAGAACACTGGCCTTATCTCTACATGGCCACTCGTACGAGTGGACTTTTATCATAGCAGCACTGTGTTGACCGATCCTGGGCGCTGATTTTCTGTGTGCGCATGGTTTACTTGTGGATGTTGCTAACAGACGCCTGGTTAATGCACTGTCCTTTGAATCTCTCCCCTGTATAGCTCGAGGGACCCGGCCAACAGCACAAGCCAACGTCACAGCTCCAGGTGGTAAGTTCCACACACTGCTCACTCAGTTCCCAGCACTCACGGTCCTGACGTTTTCGGTGGCCATTGCTAAACATGGGGTGGAGCACTTTATCACCACCACCAGGCCGCCCGTTTTTGCAAGACCTCGGCGCTTGGACGCAGCTAAACTGGCCATAGCACTCGAGGAGTTCGCCAACGTGGAAAGGTTGGGCATCATCAGGCGTTCGAACAGCCCATGGGCATCCCCGCTACACATGGTCCCTAAAGCTGAAGGATCGTGGCAACCGTGCAGTGATTTCCGCAGGTTGAACAACGCCACAGCACACAACCGCTACCCAATTCCCCACATACAGGATTTTTCCGTTCACCTTGCCGGAGCACGCATTTTTTTCCAAAATAGACCTGGTCCGCAGTTACCACCAAGTCCCAGTGCACGTGGAGGACATACCCAAAACAACGGTAATAACTCCGTTTGGTTTATTCGAGTTCCTGCGCATGCCATTCGGGTTAAAAGGCGCGGTACAGACGTTCCAGCGCATGATGGATGCAGTGCTGCATGATCTCCCTTTCGTGTTTGTCTACCTGGACGATATCCTGGTAGCCAGTGCGTCCGAAGACGAACATGAAACCCACCTCAGGACGGTTTTCCGGAGGTTGGATGAGCACGGGTTAATAATCAACCCGGCGAAATGCCAGTTTGGCGTGACGGAGATTGATTTTTTTGGGGCATCGCGTCTCTCCGGAAGGAGTCATCCCGTTGCCTGACAAAGTGCGCGCCGTGGCGGATTTTCCCCGGCCTCAGACGGTCAGGGCGCTGCAGGAATTTTTGGGGATGGTGAACTTTTATAACCGTTTCCTTCCCCGCGCGGCGCGGCTCATGCAACCATTGTACTCCGCGCTCAAAAGACAGAAACCGGAGGATGGGGTCGAATGGACCCCGGAGCGAGAGCGGGCGTTCTCGGAGGTCAAAGCAGCCCTGGCAAACGCCGCACTGCTGGGGCATCAGGACCCGGTGGCCCAGATAGCGCTCACCACCGACGCTTCAGACGTGGCCATAGGGGCTGTCGTGGAGCAGCGTGTCGCCGGGGCTTGGCAGCTTCTCGCTTTTTTCAGCAGAACTTTGCGTGACAGCGAACGTAAATACAGCGCGTTCGACAGGGAGTTGCTGGCCCTCCACCTGGCCATACGCCACTTCCAGTTCTGGCTGGAAGGGCGCAGCTTCACCGCGTTCGTGGACCACAAGCCACTAACGTTCGTGATGGCCAAGGTTTCAGAACCGTGGTCGGGCCGGCAGCAGAGACAGCTGGTCGCGATCTCAGAGTTTACTACCGATATTCAGCATGTGTCGGGTAAACTGAATGTGGTGGCGGACTGCCTCTCGCGCGCTGTGGTGGCCCCGGTCTACTTGGGGATGGATTACGCAGCCATGGCCGCGGAGCAGATGAGTGATGCAGACGTGCGCGCGCTCCAGTCTGGACCAACAGGGTTAAGGCTGGAGAGCAGGGTGCTGCAAGACGGCATGCCCCCCCAATCTGCGATGTCTCCACGGGACGCCCATGTCCGGTGGTCCTGGTCGCGTGGCGCCGCCGCGTGTTTGAGTCGGTTCACACTCTGGTGCACCCAGGAGTCCGTGTGTCAGTCAAAATGGTGGGAGAGAAGTTTGTGTGGCCGAGCCTACGCAAACAAGTAAAAGAGTGGGCTGCAGCCTGCATGGCGTGCCAATGAGCCAAGGTACACAGACACACGAAGGCTCCCTTGGAGCCATTTCGGGTACCAGCTAAGAGGTTTGACCATGTTCACGTGGACCTCGTGGGCCGCCTCCCGCCATCACAGGGGTGCACGCACCTCCTGACAGTGGTGGACCACACCACGCGCTGGCCAGAAGCAGTCCCGTTTGTGGCAACCACGTCCGCAGACGTAGCACGCGCTTTTTTAACAGCATGGGTGGCGCGTTTTGGAGTCCCGTCGGACGTCCGGCAGGGGCCCTCAATTTGTTTCCGAACTCTGGCCCGCGATGGCCCGCAGCCTGGGTGTTGCAATTTATTGCACAACCGTGTACAACCCACAGGCCAACGGGTTATGCGAGCGTTTTCATAGATCACTGAAAGTGGCACTCAGGGCTTCACTGACGGATGCAAATTGGGTGGACAGGTTGCCGTGGGTTTTATTGGGGTTGCGCTCCGTGCCAAAAGAGGATTTGGAAGCTTCCCCGGCAGAGCTGGTTTTTGCGCAGCCCCTACGGCTGCCCGGGGAATTTCTGCCAGATAATCCCGTGCCGGACAGCTCCCCGTCTCAGCTTTTGCAGCGTAGCACAAACACAGGCACGCTGCCGGGCCCTGCCCACCACTGTTTTCCGCGTGCTTTTGTGCCTAAAACTTTGAAGAACGCGGAGTTCGTGTTCGTCAGACACGACGCCCACCGCCCTCCATTGCGTCCACCCTATGATGGACCGTTCAGAGTGTTGGAAACAGGGGATAAGCATTTTTTGCTAGACTTGGGGGGTAGACGGGAGAAAATTGGCATAGACAGACTCAAACACACCTTTGTAGCGGCGGACGAGCAGGTGCTGTTGGCTAGGGCCCCTCGGCGTGGAAGACCCCCACGGAGAGCTCCCCAGGGAAACGATTCACCAGAGCAGCCACACGGACAGAGTGAAGTCCCCCCCCCTCACCACGGCTCACCCGCAGTCAGACACACTCCCAGCAGCCCCCCACCAGCACAGCAGCGCCACGGAGGCAGTAAACCCCAGTTACAGCAGATATGGGAGGAGACTGAAGCCAAAAGAGAGTGTGGACTGATGTTCTGTTTAAGATGCTGGGGGGGGGGGGGGTGTAGGACCTTGGGGAAGTCAGATTATTTAGCACCTCAGACAGAGAGTGAATAAGCATGGGAGAACAATACTCAGGGAGTTCCTGGGCATATAGCCACAAGGAGTCAGAGACATAGGGGGTTGAAGGCAGTGTAATGTAAATGTCATGCTGTGTGTGAGAAACTTTTATGTAAATGTGTGAAGAGTGACTTGGGTTAAAGAGGAGAGAGCTTGCTGTAATGATCCAGTTTGTTCTGTGCTTGAGAGATGTGAAGTGTGTAATAAACAGTCTGCCCATGAATCTGCCTCTTATTTCACACACTCCACAGCACGTTACCAACACCTACAGGCGAAGAAACATTACAGCAATGGCTGGAACAAGCCCGTTTAATGGTCGAAGAGAGCGACTGCTCTGACAAAGAAAAATGCCGACGTATTATGGAATGTCTTAGAGGACCTGCTCTCGCTGTAGTAAAAGCCATGCAAACAGCTGAGGTAGATATCACCCCTTCTAAGTGCTTGGATGCTATTGAGAGTGCAATTGGTTCCGCTGAATCAGGTGAAGACCTCTACTTTGATTTTAGACTGTTGCAGCAAGAAAAAAATGAAAAACTGTTTGATTTTCTGAGGCGGGTGGAACAGTCCCTCACTAAGGTAGTTTGTAAAGATGGTATTCCTGCTAGTCGTGTGGATACTGCTCAAGTTGAGCAGCTACTGCGGGGGGCCATAAATTCAGATCTCATGCTGGTGCAGCTTAAGCTAAAGGAGAGGAAGCAGACTCCTCCTAAGTTTTTAGAGCTGGTTGCTGAAATTCTAGCTGAAGAGGAATATGCAGCTGCAAGAGTCAAGCTTAGTACATCTGTTCATAGCCTACATGTCAATGGTGATATGAACAGTCGACACACAGAGATACATCCTTGAGAGCAGATATCAAGGAGTTGAAGTCAGTGTTTGCTTCCCTGAGTACAAAGCCCTCTCAAGGAGTAGCCAGTGCTATTGGGTCTGATCCAGTCACTCAGAGCCCTGCAGCAGAAAATGGCAAAAGTACTGAAGTAGTGGCATTAAAGAATCAAGTTAAAAGAATACAAAAAAAGCAGCCAAAGTGGCCAAGTCTCTGACACTCCAGCCAGTGCGCTAAGTGTAGAGCCTTCAAGATCTGTTCAAAGCAACCAAAAGCCGAACAAGTTTAACAGAGATTCAGAAGAGGGTATCTGTTATAGATGTGGTGAATCTGGACACTTTGCCAATAAGTGTCAGAATGCTGAGAATCAGAAAAAAAGCTCATTCAATCTCTCAAGAAAGTTGAAGAGGGACAATCACCTAGTCAAGAAAGTAAAAGTTCCAACACTGTCTGCTCTGTGAAGAAAAGTGAAGTGACTTCAGTAACAGGCCGGAATATTCCACAAGGGCTGATAGGTCCCCCCTCAGTAGTCCCCTTGAGAGTGAATGGCCATCAGTGTGATGCTGTACTAGATAGTGGATCACAAGTAACCATTATCTTTGAAAAGTGGTACAAGCAGCACATGTCAGAAGTTCCAATTCATCCTGTGTCTGGCCTAGCCATCTGGGAGTTAAGTGAGACCAACTACCCGTACCTTGGTTATGTCATAGTAGATCTAGAGTTCCCTGAAAGTGTCGCTGGTTCTAAAGAATCACTCTCTGTCTTAGCCTTGATCTGTCCTGGCCCAAGAACCCCAGACCAGATTCCTGTAATCCTGGGGACCAATGCTAGTCTTTTTAAACTCTGTAAAGAGACTGTAGGGGTTGATATCGCTCAGACTTTGGGTATCAGAACTAATGACACAGTACAAATGAGTGAGAAGACCAGTGAGGGAGAAGAGGATGCTGGATGTGTGAAATGGATGGGCCCTGACCCGCTGACCTTACCTGCTGGCAGTGACTGTCGAGCCGTGTGTCATGTGGAGTTAGTGAAACCGTTGGACAAAGAGGTGCTGATGGTGGAGGCTTCGTCCACAGTCCCACTCCCAGCTGGTGTGCTGCTGCAGCCCATGATAGTGCCAAGCTCAGAGGTAGATGTGAACCATTTTCCTGTGTTGGTGCACAATGAGTCAGTACAAGACACAGTCCTTCAGGTTGGGACAGTGATAGGAAATCTGTGCTCTGCTGATCCTGTGATGCCTGCCCTGCCCACAAAGACCAAGTCTGAAGTGAACCCCACGGAGTTTGACCCTAGCCTCATCGACTTTGGTGATTCACCCATTCCAGAGCACTGGAGAGCCAGACTCAGACAAAAGCTGTCAGAAAGAGCCAGTGTTTTTTTCTCTCCATGAATGGGATGTGGGACTTGCAAAAGGGGTTGAGCATCATATTTGATTATCAGATACGAGACCTTTACGAGAACGGTCACGGAGATTAGCTCCTGCAGACATTGAAGATGTACGCAAGCACCTGCAAGATCTTCTGAAGGCTGGCATTATCAAGGAGTCTCGTAGCCCATACGCTTCTCCGATAGTTGTGGCTAGAAAGAAGAATGGCAGCATTAAAATGTGTATAGAATACAGAACACTGAACAGTCGAACAGTGCCTGACCAATATACCACTCCCTGCATTGATGATGCACTTGATTGCCTGACGGGGGGTAGGTGGTTTTCTGTGTTAGATCTAAGGTCTGGTTATTATCAGATTGCTATGGGAGAAGTTGATAAAGGAAAAAACAGCTTTTATCTGCCCGCTAGGGTTTTATCAATTAGAAAGAATGCCGCAAGGTATTACAGGTGTATCTGCAACATTTCAACGATTGATGGAAAGAGCCGTAGGGGACATGAACCTTCTCCAGGTATTGGTTTACCTGGATGACCTGATAGTTTTCAGGAAGTCCTTAGAGGAGCATGAAGAGAGGCTTCTCAAAGTATTAGATCAACTTGAAGAGGTGGGACTAAAGCGTTCTCTAGACAAGTGCCAGTTTTGCCAACCAAATGTAAAATATGTGGGGCACATAATATTTGCAGATGGCATTGCCACCGATCCCGAAAAAGTGAAGGCCGTCATCAACTGGACTCACCCTACAGATCTGAAGTCTTTAAGATCTTTCCTGGGATTCTGCGAGTATTACAGGCGGTTTGTGGCAAACTACTCAGCGATTGTCAGACCCCTCACCGAGCTCACCAAAGGGTATGCCCCCACTCAGATAGGCAAACGTCCAGCCAAAGAGAAGTTGAAGACCTATGTGAAAGAGTCTGAGCCATTTGGAGACCAGTGGAATCAAGCTTGCACCGATGCTTTCCATCAAATCATTCAGTGTCTCACCAATGCTCCAGTCGTTGCATTTGCAGATGCCAACAAGGCTTACATCTTGCATATTGATGCCAGCTTGAAAGGGCTTGGGGCTGTGTTGTATCAAGAATATCCAGAAGGACTCTGACCAGTGGCTTTTGCAAGCCGAAGGGCGAGTGCCACTGAACAGCGTTACCCAGTCCATCAGCGTGAATTTTTAGCTCTTAAGTGGGCGATTGTGGATAAATTCCACGATTACCTATATGGAGCCAAGTTCACCGTCCGAACAGACAATAATCCACTTACATACATATGTGCTAACAACAGCCAAGCTCAATGCAACCAGACACAGGTGGCTTGCGGCCTTAGCAACATATGACTTTAACATCCAATACTGGCCCGGCAAAGCCAACATTGATGCCAACCTGCTGTCTAGAAACATGGCTGATGAAGTTGAGAATGAAAAATGGGAGGAGATACCTCAGAGCGGTGTAAAATCAATCTGTCAGAGGATCTGTGTAACAGAGCCATCTGCACCACCACCCAGATATGTCGATCAACTGGGCGCATCCCCTGAGTGCTTTTGATCACACGCATTGCCTGTTTGCTGACTTGATACACAGGGCTCGCTCCGGCGCGCTTACACAGCGCTGGAGTGACCCTCGTGCTGGAGGATGAAATAAAACACTCTTTTAAACTTCAGTTCGCCGTGTCCTGCCTACACTTGGGTACACTTATTACATCCGCCACACATCTTCAGTTCACCGTGTTAGCAGGCATACAGTCCACACACAGTCCGGTAGGATAAGCTCTCTCTTTTTTTTTTTTCGTTAGGCTGAGCAGGATGGCGGACTGACATAACATGAAAGAGGACATTTACAGGTGTTCCCAGCTGGTCTGGGAACGTCTTGGTATCTGTCACGCCTTGCCGCCCGTCTGCGGCGCCAGCTGCATGCACACCTGCACCTTGTCAGCGGCGAGGGATTTAAGCCGCCTCGCCCTGGGCTTCGGCCTGAAGCCGTCAGTCTTCACTCGCTTCCCTTGCTGCAAGGAATCCCAACCGCTCAGCAAGCATTCAAGTAAGAATCTCTTACCTCCTTCTCCTAGTCTGCTCCCCTGTGCACAGGTGGATTTCCCGGCGGCGGACCACTCCTCTCCGCCACCGTTCCCTCGCTGCTGCACCGGGCGCTCCAGGTCGCTGTCTTCCGGGCTTCACCCTTGCTGTGCCAGCCACCTGCCATTTCCAAGTAAGCCAGTCATCATTATCATATCTCCTGTGTTGGTGTGGTGCCTGTTACCCTTCTCCCTTTGCTTCTCCCATAGGGTTGTCCGGCTGTACGGCCTCCTGCCTCCGTGCCCAACGCAGACGCCACCACCAACACATTTACATCTCTCAGACACACACTCATACACACTTGTTGTTAATAAAGCTATTAGATCTACCCTGAGCCTGCGTGTGTGTCTCCTGAGCCGTGCATTATGTCAGTACGGCTTCAGCAGAGCGGCTCGGCAGACGGCGGGCTCACATGCCGACTTTCCACCCTCGAGGCTCGGGTGGACCTAATAGCCCACCAGCAACAGGTGATTTTAAATCAATTATCCATCATCACTAACCGATTGGACCACTTGGACCCCCAACAGCCGTTCCCCCCGGCTCGTCAGGGCCGCGCGGCTGCTGCTGCTCCAGCAGCCGTCCAGCCTGCTCCGGC
Source organism: Pholidichthys leucotaenia (assembly GCA_020510985.1). Taxonomy (NCBI): domain Eukaryota; kingdom Metazoa; phylum Chordata; class Actinopteri; order Cichliformes; family Pholidichthyidae; genus Pholidichthys; species Pholidichthys leucotaenia. Next base: position 66,260,620 of record CM035849.1, on the reverse strand, counting down.
AGCACCGGTTCAGCTCACACCCATTCCGACCCCCGCCCGCTTTAGCGGTAAGCTCGGCGGAGCACGGGGGTTTATAATCAGAATCAGAATCAGAATAAACTTTATTGCCAAGCATGTAAAAAAACACACGAGGAACTTGACTTGACATTGGTGCGCATGCGCGCGACACAACGACACGGCAGCCATAAAGGCGCCTCATCAAACAGAGATAGATAAGAAAGGGAGGGGAAGGGAGGGAACGACACAAGGGGGGAGGAGAAAAAAAAACTTCGTTATCAAAATACAGCTTATTTTTAAGCAGATTGTGATTACAATGAAAAAAAAACCCTCAATAGCACAGAGCAACAACTCAGAATTCACGAGACACAAGAGAGCAGTGTACAGTATATCTTTAATCAGTTCATGAATCAATGTGTGTGCGGTGTTGAGCAGTGTTGATGATAATAAGAGAGACCCAAGGACCCTTGGCAGAAGATGTTTTGTCTGTCTGGCGCCCAGTCTTATCTGGCGCTGCAGCTGGCTGTCCAAGGCCTTGTGCTCATGATTTTGAAAAAAAAAAAAAAAAAAAAAAAAAAAAAAAACAGTCTGCAGACAGCCAGGAGGAATTTTCATGGGGAATAATAATGCCAAATAGGACTGATCACAGAGAAGACTTGTATTTCTTCTGTAGATTCAGTACATTAATCCTTCATTGCGCAGCTTTGAACTCGTCGTGGAAAGACCTGAGCGAACCCATGATGTAATCCACCTTACGAGACAGTTCTCCAGTAGTCGCTATCAGGGTCTTCTCCAGTTTCTCAATTTGTTGGATGCACCTCGCCTGGCCAGCATTTTGATAGGTTGAATCCATCTTCAGCAATTTGCGGTAAACCAAGACAATTCCCGTCCCAATCAGAATTATCCCAATCACCAAGATTACGAAGATAAACAAATCTTCAATATCTTCGATAGAGAGATTAGAGAGACACAGCATTTTCCAAATACCTGTGTCACATAGATAGCCCACTGGAGCCGTTCCAGCGGGGCAAACAGCTTCCCCCGGAGCACTTTTCCTTGTTGAAAAAATAGTGTCAATTGTGTTCAAAGCCCAGCTTATTAACTCCATAATTTCTTTTCGGCGGTCGCAGTCAGACGCAGACAAACAACAGCAAGCTGGGATCCAGTAGGAGGGGAGGAAAAAATCAGCAGGAGAGAAGAAAAAAGCGTCTGCTCTCTTGGGAGGGCGGAAGTGTATCGCAATGTGAGTCCGTGTTCCACCGTGTGCCCGGAGATTTTCCCTCGGACCATAGCCGAATTGGCTACATAGGGAATCTCCTGGAGGGGCGAGCGCTTACTTGGGCTTACGCCGTAATGGCGAAGCCCAGTTACGCCACCCTCACCTATGGCCAATTCGTGAGACTGTTCCTGGAGGTCTTTGATCATTCTCGTACAGACAGCGTTCAGGTCGATCGGCTTCTCAGCCTCCAGCAGGGAAGCCGGTCGGCAGCTGATTACGCGATCGACTTCCGGGTAGCGGCGGAGGAGGTTGGCTGGGGAGAACGTTCTCTCTGCAGCATCTTCCTCCGCAGTCTCAGTGATGGTCTGAGGGACGAACTGGCTGGACGGGACATCCCGGAGACTTTAGCGGAGCTAACGTCCCTAGCCATCAGCCTGGATAACAGGTTGCGCGAGCGCACCTCGGAGCGGAAGTCGTCTTCTTCTCGCCCTCGTGGTGCCTCGTCGCGCCTGTCCCAAGCTCGCCCCCTGGCGTTGCCATCTCCATCGCGCTCCGAGGAGTCGGAGTCGATGGTGACGGGCTGGACAAAGCTCCCTCCTGCGGAGAAACAACGCCGCCGTGAGTTGGGTCTCTGCATGTATTGCGGAGACAGCCAACACACGGTGGAGCTTTGTCCACAAAAGCCAAACGGGGAGGTCCGCGAGTCATTGTAGGGGGGCCTCGCGGACGTCAGTCGGTTAAATCCCCTCTCCCAATTGAAGCTACCCGTCCGGTTTTGTCACAACCCCACTGGGCACCTCACCCACGCACTGGTGGATTCGAGCACGGAGGGCAGCTTTATTTCACAAAGCCTGGCAACCCGATTGGGCATCCGTTGCCAAGTCCTCAAATCTCCTCTCGCCCTGGTCAACCTCTCCCATGTCTCCCTGGGGAGAGTTACACACCAGACCGTCCCTGTCCCTGTGATCATCTCTGGGAACCACCAGGAGGAAAACACTTTCTACGTCCTCCCCAACTCTGTGTCGCCCGTCATCCTGGGGTACCCCTGGCTTCACCTCCATAACCCCGTCCTGGATTGGAAGTCCGCCAGGGTATCGGCATGGAGTTCCTTCTGTATGTGCACCTGCCTGCAATCCGCTGCCTGCTCCCCATCCTCTTCTCCAACTCCTAAGGACGCCGCGCCTCCGGATCTCTCCCTGGTGCCATCAGAATTTCACGACCTGGGTATGGTATTCAGCAAGTCCAAGGCGATGTCTCTTCCTCCACACAGGCCCTACGACTGTGCGATAAACATCCGCCAGGGGGCACCCTTACCCTCTGGGCGACTCTACAGCCTGTCGGCGCCGGAGAAGGAGGCTATGAATTCCTACCTCAAGGAATCGCTGAGTGCTGGAATTATCCGTCCCTCGTCATCACCATTAGGCGCTGGAATCTTCTTTGTGGGCAAGAAGGACGGTTCCCTCCGTCCTTGTATCGACTACCGCGCCCTGAACGATATCACGGAGAAGGATCGCTACACCCTGCCACTAATGGACACCGCCTTCCACTCCCTCCAGGGGGTGACTTGGTTCACCAAGCTGGATCTTCGCAGCGCATACCACCTCGTCCGGATCCGGGAGGGAGATGAGTGGAAGACAGCCTTCCGTACCCCGAATGGCCATTTCGAGTACCTGGTGATGCCGTTCGGGTTGACCAATGCTCCAGCCGTCTTTCAGCGCCTTATAAATGACGTCCTCCGGGATTTCATCGGCCTGTTTGTGTTCGTCTACCTGGATGACATCCTCATCTTCTCCAAATCCAGGGACGAGCACCGGGTCCATGTGAGGCGGGTCCTCCAAAGGCTGGTGGAGAACCGGTTATATGTGAAGGCAGAAAAGTGTGAATTCTACGCTAAAACCACGTCCTTCCTCGGGTTCGTCATCTCCCACGATCAGGTGCTTCCGGACCCAGTGAAGGTGAAAGCGGTGGTGGAATGGCCCACACCTACATCAAGGAAACAGGTGCAACAATTTATTGGGTTTGCAAACTTCTACCGCCACTTCGTCCCGAATTTTGGTACCGTCGTTGGCCCTCTGACCCGCCTCACGTCCCCTAAGGTCCCGTTCCGGTGGACCGAAGAGGCCGCAGCTGCTTTCCAGGCGCTGAAGGCGGAGTTCTCCTCCTCCCGGGTCCTCAGCCAAGTCGATCCCTCGCTGCAATGCATCATGGAGGTGGACACTTCGGACACGGGGGTGGGGGCGGTTCTATCTCAGCGGTCGCCTGATGACGGAGTCAAACGGCCCTGCGCCTTCTTCTCCCGGCGCTTGTCCCCGGCGGAACGGAACTACGACGTGGGGGACAGAGAGCTCCTCGCCATCAAGCTCGCGCTGCAGGAGTGGCGTCACTGGCTAGAGGGGGCGGACCTGCCGTTCGTGGTCCTGACTGACCACAAGAACTTGGAGTACTTAAGATCTGCCAAGCATCTGAACGCCCGCCAGGCGCGTTGGTCCTTGTTCTTTGCCAGGTTCCGCTTTAACATCACCTTCAGGCCTGGCTCCAAGAACGGCCTGCCCGACGCCCTCTCTAGGCAATTTGCCCCTGAGGCGTCTGAGGACGCGGTCCACACCATCCTGCCCAGGTCGTGCATCGTGGGAGCCGTCACTTGGGACATTGAAAGTAAAATCCGGAAGGCGCAGGAATCGGAACCTGACCCTGGCGGCGGACTGGAGGGGAGGCTTTTTGTGCCGTCCACGGTCCGGGGGGAGGTCATCCACTGGCTGCACACATCTAAGCTCACCTGCCACCCTGGTTCCTCCCGGATGATCGACCTTCTTCAACGGTCCTTCTGGTGGCCGGGCCTGCGGAAGGATGCTGCCCGCTACGCCCGGGCCTTCCCTGTATGTGCCACCAGTAAATCAGGTAATGCCCCTCCAGCAGGTTTGCTCCAGCCTCTGCCCGTCCCCGGCAGGCCCTGGTCGCATATCGCCCTGGATTTCGTCACCGGACTCCCAGTCTCTAACACCTTCGACACTGTCCTGACCATCGTAGACCGTTTCTCCAAGGCGGCGCACTTCATCCCGTTACGAGGTCTTCCATCTGCCCTGGAGACGGCGAACCTCCTAATCCAACACGTGGTCAGGCTGCACGGGATTCCGGTGGACGTGGTCTCGGACTGGGGGCCCCAATTTTCCTCAGAGGTTTGGAGGTCCTTTTGCAACGCCCTGGGAGCCAAGGTAAGCCTCTCCTCCGGCCATCACCCCCAAACCAACGGGCAGTGTGAGCGGACCAATCAGGAGCTGGAGGCTGTGCTCCGCTGCGTCACTGCGTCCAAGCCTGCGTCCTGGAGTAACCATCTCGCCTGGGTTGAGTACGCCCACAACACCGCCTGCTCTTCTGCCACTGGGATATCTCCCTTTAAGGCGTCCCTGGGCTACGACCCCCCTCTGTTCCCAGCGCAGGAGAGTGAGGTAACTGTCCCCTCAGTTCGGGCGCACCTCAGGCAGTGCCGTTCCATCTGGGCGTCGGCGCGCAATGCGCTTTTACGCACGGCAGAGCGCAACAAATTCACGTTGGACCGGCACAGAAGACCTGCCCCAGCATACCAGGTGGGCCAGCGTGTCTGTGTGTCAACCCAGGACGCCATTTTAAAGGGTGAGAGGAGGAAGCTGGCACAGCGTTTTATGGGCCCATACCCCATCACCAGGATTATCAACCCGGTGGCTGTGCGTGTAGCTATTCCCCCCTCCCTCCGCATCCATTCCACCTTCCACGTTTCCAAGGTGAAGCTGGCAGTCTCCGATCCCCTTTGCCCTCCTCCTGCTGCGCAGCCCGCGCCCCGGTTGATTGATGGTCATCTGGCCTGGCCTGTCTCTTCTATCCTGGACTCCCGGCGCCGGGGTCGCGGGTTGCAGTACTTGGTGGACTGGGAGGGTTATGGGCCTGAACATTGGCAATGGGTACCCTCGTCATTTGTGTTGGACCCGTCCCTCATTACTGAGTTCCACCGAGCGCACCCGGAGAAACCATCGCCAGGAGGCGCTGCTAGAGGGGGGAGTACTGTCACGCCTCGCTGCCCGTCTGCGGCGCCAGCTCCACGCACACCTGCACCTCGTCAGCGGCGAGGGATTTAAGCCGCCTCGCCCTGGGCTTCGGCCTGAAGCCGTCAGTCTTCACTCGCTTCCCTTGCTGCAAGGAATCCCAACCGCTCAGCAAGCATTCAAGTAAGAATCTCTTACCTCCTTCTTCTCCTAGTCTGCTCCCCTGTGCACAGGTGGATTTCCCGGCGGCGGACCACTCCTCTCCACCACCGTTCCCTCGCTGCTGCACCGGGCGCTCCAGGTCGCTGTCTTCCGGGCTTCACCCTTGCTGTGCCAGCCACCTGCCATTTCCAAGTAAGCCAGTCATCATTATCATATCTCCTGTGTTGGTGTGGTGCCCGTTACCCTTCTCCCTTTGCTTCTCCCATAGGGTTGTCCGGCTGTACGGCCCCCTGCCTCCGTGCCTGACGCAGACGCCACCACCAACACATTTACATCTCTCAGACACACACTCATACACACTTGTTGTTAATAAAGCTATTAGATCTACCCTGAGCCTGCGTGTGTGTCTCCTGAGCCGTGCATTATGTCAGTATCCCCTCTGAAGAGCTGGAGCAGGTGGCTGGGGAGAGGGAAGTCTGGGCTTCTCTGCTTGAACTGCTGCCTCTGCGACCCGGACCTCCGGAAAAGTGGTAGAAGATGGATGGATGGATGGATGAAAGAGAACATTTGAAAAAAGGATTAATTATTTTGATGTGTAAATAAATAGTTCTTATTTTTTTATAAAATCATTTCATTGCTTCTGAATGGTCATTTGTCATTAATACAATTTTGAACTTTTGGATTTAAGGTTTTATTCAAAGGTAAACATTCTCGTTAGTGTTTGAGTTGCATGATTAGACTTAAGGGTTAAAGAAATTCAATTAAAGAATGAATACTTAAAAGGTGAAAGAGTCTTGCTATATACCTGTTTTTATTCAAGACTGAAAGACAAAGTACCACAACATTTACGGTAGAGATACCACTTTATTTAAAAAACTCAGGATAGCCACCCCTATTAATGCCTGGACAAGGAAAGGGGTGCTAGACAAGTATACCTGTTCATTGTTATATGACACTTTTCGACTGTACTAATAATTCCACATCACTGTGTGATGTCAATGGCTCTGACCGAATAGCAGTATATTACAGTTCCAGAATGAGAACAGGCTGAAGTAGTCCCTCTCATGACAACTAGAGTTGTCTTCCTTAATCTGGGTAATATGGAATAAAATGGATTAAGCTGGACAGTAGGGAGGTGAAGAAGGACACTAATCTAAAAGACGGATAACAACTGATAGCAACAGCTATTTGTAGAGCTTTTTCCATCCACCTCAGATCCAAAATGATGATGTAAACTGGTTTTACAAAAGTGACGTGAGAGAAAGAAATCGCCAAAGGCAAACCACAAGCTGTGGCATTAGTCTTGCACATAAACTGTGAATGTGAATTGTGGATCATGTAATGAGGATGCTCTTACCACACCGGATGCACATTCAGAACACTAAAGTGGTTTCTGTTACAATATATCCAGGGAACTTCCTGTGAGCATCCTTTTCTGTTCAATCACTCCAACGAACTGTCAATCAATGGATCCATTGACTGTTTTAGCTTGTCTCTGCACACACACACACACGCACACACAATGGACTCTTATTAACTCTGCAGCATGCCATTCTTCAATAGAATCATTCACACACACAGATGTATACAATATATCTGAGCAGAGCCGTAACCTCGGTGCAGGGTACCACCATCCTCACACAGACACACATGTACAGTACCACACCCTCGGATGCTTGATTGATTTACATCGATCGCTCTGGTGTTGTGTTTAGTCCCAAGCCAGACCCAGTCACTATTGGATTGAGCTGATGATGTTTACTTCGTTTGACTCCCTGACAGAAGCATTGTCTCATTCACACCCCCATCTCAGTTTTTTTTTTCTTCCCACTGTCGCCCACTTCCTTTTTTTACCCTCCTCGCCGTTTTCTCTGTCTCTACCTTTCGTGTTGCCTCACCCTCCTGCTTTTTCCCCCCTGTTCTCCTGCAGCTATTCTTAGCTGGGAGCTGTATGCAGTGACTGTCTCCACCTCAAAAACAAAAAACCTTGAGGGAAGAGGGATTTGAATACAGGTTTGTACCTCAAAGCGGTGGAATCTTTTTTCACAGACTCTAGAAGTCCATCCAAAAAGTACCTTCACTTCAGGTCCTTGGAGGCCTTTCAAAGTTTAATGCACAGTAATTGAGACTCCAACAGAGGATCCAAAGAATCTTCCAAGAAATGATCCTCTAGTATCAAACATATCATTTTAATCTCCACTTTACAAGACATTTGCTTCAGATGTGGGGAGTTTTATTGAGAACCTTTTTAGCAACTTGTTTGAATCCATCTCAAAAGTGAAATGTGCTTCTAAAATTGATTTGTTGTTTACTTACAAATTTGATCAAGCAGGGGCTTTTTTTCAATCATTTCCAAGGTCAAAAATGAGTTGTCCAAATAGAAACACCAGTCTGTTCTAATCTACCAAACTTATCATTTGATTGCCATATGGTGTTCAGGTAATGGCATTAGTAAGACAATTCTGTCCCTCCCAGTCAGTGGTTGCACTAGACTTTCTCGTCATCAATCATGTTAGTTACAGTTAGTGTTGTAAAAAATGATGTCATAATCTATTGTTACCTGTCATTTAAATTTTCCAGCTTTTGTTCCATTTCACATGTTCAGTTTAAGTCGTGAAACTACAGGATACAGCATGCAGATTAGACAATTATTTATTTATTTATTGGACTGATGAACAGAGATTGTGGGTCAGTGTTGTTCAGGGCCAGCAAAGAGCAATTTTTAGAGACAGCGGAGGGGCAAGAGATGCAAGGACACACTGACAGCCATTTAGCATTGTACTTCATTCTCCATTGCATCAATATCTATTCTTTCACCCCCTTATGAAAAATATCACAACTGTCTGGCCATTTAAAGAAATTTGACACAGTTACTTTGATATTTTGGCAGTTGGAGTGGAGCAGAGGCTATGTACGAGGGTCATTCATTAACAATTTCCCGACTGATTTCCCATGGACTGAGAGGAACCAAACTTGGCACAGTTATTAGTCTTTCTCTACATAGGTACGACTAAGGGTCACACACTTCTCCCATTGCTTTATGCAGCTGTGGAGATCTAACCTGTTGAAGTTTGCAGGTTGTGTCAGAAGCCATGACTTGATGTTAGAAATCAGCGTTTCATCGTCTTGGAAGTGCTTGCCCTTCAAAAAATGGCTTCATGGTTGGAAAGTCAGATGGTGCAAGGTTGGGAAAGTAAGAGGGTTGAGGAAGGATTTCATAGCCACAGGACTGTGCTTCCATCTGGGCAACATGTGAGTTATGAACTGGGGTGTTGTCTTGCAGGAGGGGGACACCTTTGATCAGCATGCCTTTCAGTTTTAATGGCCTTCCGCAATTTCTGCAGCAGTGAAGCGTTAGTAAGTCCTAGTAGTTGTGGTGTCCTTTTCCAGGAAATCCATCATCAATACTTCATGCTGGTCCCAAAAGGCCGTGAACATGACCTCGCCTGCTGAGGCTTGGACACATGCCTTCTTCGGAGGTGTTGAGTCATAATGCTTCCCTTGCTTTAACTGGGATTTAGTCTCTGGATCATAGTGACAGACCCATGTTTCGTCCTGCCTAATTAGTCTGTTCAAGGAGTCCTCCTGGTTTTCTTGGCACATGGTCAAAAATGCCTGGGAGCATGTGACTTGTTTCTGATTGTGGAAAGGTGCGAGTAACCGGGGAATCCATTGTGCAGACAACTTCCATATGTGCAAATGGTCATGGAGGACTTTTTTCCACAGACCCAACACTGATCTTGACATCTTGGACAAGACTGCCAACTGTTACGGGGCGATCCTCCAAAATGGTGACTTTCACTTGCCAGATGGTGTCTTCATCATTGGCGCACTGTGGCCACCCAGGAATGGGTGCCGTTTCAACTGATATCTGACCACATGAACTGTCGATGCCAGTGTTTGACTACGTCATATGATGGGCCATCCTCCCCATAAATCTCTTTCATCTCATCCAACATCTCCCGTGGTATGCGGCCTCTCAAATACAGGAACCTGATAACTGCTCTGCATTCATCTGAACACAAAATCGAAGATGAGCCAATACTAGAAACAGTATTTCTTCCTCTGGCTTCTCCTGGACCTCCCTCTCTGTCTCAGTCCTACCTGGATCTTCTTCTCTGCTACACTGGACTCTCAAGTCAGGCATCCTTGCACATTTTCAGAAAACATCAAGCTAACGTCACCATAGAAAAAGCCCCGGGCCCGAGTACCGCCATCACAACCAACTTCAGCAGTCTTTCCTTCCCTACCTGGATCACTCCCGCTGTATCCTCCTGCAAATGAGAGCTGCCACCTTCTTACCTACCTGAACTTTTAAGCAGCTCACTTATTTTAAATATGATAACCATACCTTATGCTTACCATACCCTATGTTTACCATTTCTGTTTCTCCTCCCTGCAGGACTGCCAATCTTTAACTGCCAACAGTTCCCAACCTGTAAAATAAAAATACTTACCTTTCATCTTAAACTGTGGTCTCCTTGTGGTTTCTGCATGTGGGTCCTTGATCTGGTTAAACATGTCATTATTTCCTAAAAATAAATATTTTAAATTTATACAGAGCCACAACATGTAGTTCCATAACCTTAACAGTAATGACTAAACCCAAGAAAGAAAAGAAAAAGTTTTTGAAGAATACAGTGAGGAAAAAAAGCTAAATAGTCCCCCAAAAAGCTACAGTCTACCTCTTGTTTTTGAAATGGGCTTATCTGACATAGTTTTGTTCTTCCTCATAATTTACAAATAATCCTAAAGGGACACACTTGCTATTAAAACATTACAAGAATTAGCTCCAAAAGCCAGTTTAGGAAGCTTGGGATCAGTCTGCCAAGGTCTCCGCCTTTGACCGCCACCTGATCCACATAGCACCGGATCCCCATGATCCCTCCTGCAGGTGGCAAGCCCACTGGAGGGCGGACCCATGTAACTCCTTCGGACTGAGCCCGGCCAGGTCCCATGGGCGGAAACCCGGCCACCAGACACTAGCCATCGAGCCCCTCCCCCAGGCCTGGCTCCAGGGTGGGGCCTCGGTAACCCCATACTGGGCGGGGTACACTGAATCCTTGTTGTAGTATTTATCATGAGAGTCTGTTGGATCGTTCTTAGTCTGGGCCTTCACCCAGGACCAATTTGAGGTGGTATGGGCATCTGATCAGGATGCCTCCTGGACGCCTCCCACTTGAGGTGTTTCGGGCACGTCCCACTGGGAGGAGACCCCGGGGCAGACCCAGGACTCACTGGAGAGACTATGTCTCCCAGCTGGTCTGGGAACGCCTTGGTATCCTCTCTGAAGAGCTGGAGCAGGTGGCTGGGGAGAGGGAAGTCTGGGCTTCTCTGCTTGAACTGCTGCCTCCGTGACCCGGACCTCCGGAAAAGTGGTAGAAGATGGATGGATGGATGGAAGAATTAGCTCATAAGCAATTGGAAGCTTGATAATAAAGTTATTCTTTGAGCTTTTCAGGACTCCCTATAGAAGATGCCTCAACAGAGGTATCAACTCAAAATATCCATCACTAAAAATTTATGTCATATATATATTTAAAGCAGATATTATGTGGCCCTGGGTTAAACAGTTAGACTTTTCAGAAGTAAAGATAAATTCATATAAACCAATATTTTTACCAGAATATTTGCTAGGAGAATGCCAACGCTAGAAAACATTTACCCTGCCTCTTTCCAGTTAAGTATCAACACATCAATTAGGGATTAGAAATTAATTTCTTGAACATCAGAAACAGCTCCGCATCTGTTCTGCTGGTGCTGCTGCTGCCTTGTGTGTGTGTGTGTGTGTGTGTGTGTGTGTGTGTGTGTGTGTGTGTGAGGAGAGAGAGAGAGAGAGAGAGAGAGAGAGAGAGAGAGAGAGAGAGAGAGGACTCGCTAACACAATCAGGCCTTCTCAGGAAAGAGAAGCAGGCTTAACTTCGACAATCCTTGGCTTAATTCTCATTGAAGCTCCAAATTGACATGTCTCCCTTATGATCTTGACATATTATTAAGATTTAATGGTGGAATTATGATCATTAAAACAACATGACTGATACAGGGGCCAGATGATGAGCTATTAATTTAACCTAGTCTTCCTGTAATAATATTGAAACAGACAGTCTGCCAGTTATTAGATCATAATTAGCTGGTACAATCTGTACGAAATCCGGGGAAATGACGCCAAGTTAGCCGCGCGGCACAGCTCGCTCCCCGCTTAAGCCTGACAGAGACGCACAGACAGACGTAGGCAACCGTTTTTCAGTCAGCTTCATGAAACAAACAAACTGCGCAGAGCTGGAGTCCGTGTCTGAATACGAAGACATATAATGGACCAGATGGCAGCTGAAGAAAATATAATAATTGGTAGCGTTGCCACCCAAACATCAGGCTTTGTTTTGACTGATGTGTGCTTGTGTGTTTTCTGCTCTGCCTCCAGACTAAGAAAAGTACAAATTGATGGTCCACATATTAGACAATCTTTGATCCCATTTTTTTGTCGTCTTTGTCTCTCTTTCTGTTAATAAATTCTGTAAACATGAATCTCTGCCTTTTCATGCGTTGCCAACTACCACACCCTGGCTCTGATTTCCATACACTGTGTATGTGTGTCTGTTCCTACATCCACTGTGCCAGTTTAGCAATGAAAAAATCTGCACCCTCAGCTGTTTTTACCTTTTAGCACAGAGGAGAGAGGGAAAGCACACCACACTGTAGGCGTCCCTCTCTCCCAGCTCCCCCCTACGGCATTTCTCCAGGTAGCGTTCTCCAAACTCGTCCTATTAATAAGCAACATATTTGATTTTCATCGTGGAACGTATTAAGGCCCCCAGAACAGGGATGAATTGGGAAATGTACGGTCGGAGGGGCAGAATTATTCAGGAGAGTTGGAGAGTGTGGGAGAGGTGTCACGCCACCCTGGGGCGACCAACATGCGTTCGGGTGGGTGAGAATGTGGAGCCGAGAACATGGCACTCACTGGTTCAGACACTCTGGGTGAGCTGAGAACACCAAATCTTGCAATTAGATTTGATTTTCCCTATCATAACACGGGTTGTTTACAACATGAAGCAGTCAAAAGTACCCAAAAGTATCTAATTTTGAGCATTACGTCACAGAATTGATGTAAATTAGCTAATAATAAAACTGGGTGTCAACTGAAGAGTGAGATAAGCCTTGTCTTACGTTGTCACCATCCAAAAATATAAGCCATCTTGTTTGTAATTCATATTAGAACTCTTGCGGTCGGTATTTCTTTAGTTTTAACAGAAGAAAAGCTTTGGAATAATGAATTTAGGGTGGTATATACTAAAAAAGTATAGATTAAGTACACAATGAGTGTATGGTAAGTACTGGGAAAGAACGAAACAAGTACTAGGTAACTACAGGGTAAGTCAGGGAAAGTGTACATAAAGTACCAGGTATGGCTGAAAAAGTATGAGGTAAGTATGCTCTCCTCTGCGCTTCTCTCCGGACCCCCTTCTGTTCTCCGGACCGGACCCCCCTCTCTTCCTGGACCTGGTCTTCAGCTGAAGATGGCAGTCATCGATGGAGACCTCTGACTCATCCTCCACGACAGGTGATGCTGAGAAAACAACCGCGTGACCAACATGGTGTATGGCAGATTTTCGTTTGTGGTCCTGACGATTTTAACTAGTTTGGCAAGCTTATCACTGAAGGGAGACTTGCTCCAGTGATGGAAGAAGGTATCTGGATCAATGAGAGAAGATTTGGAGTGGTGAAGATGATTGTACTGCTGTTTTATCATGACTGAAAAAGTGGTTGGAAGGAACGCTGGTTTACACCAGAAACGGCCCAAACATTTGCCGTTGCTCGAAATGTAAACAAATATTGGTGGAAACGAACTGTCAGACCTTGCTCTTACTTGTTTATCCTACTGATCCTGATGTCAGGGGATGTTCAGGTACAGCCGGGACCATCTAAGGTAAACTCCAACCCCATATTTCCTCGTGAAGTCTGTGACCGTAATGTCAGAAACAACCAAGCTGCTCTGCAATGTGACAGTTGTGACACTTGGTCTCACCGTAAGTACTTGAACATGACTTTATCTGAATATTATCACCTCGGCAACTGTGATGATGAGTGGCTCTGTGTTAAATGTTCCTTGCCACAGTTCTGTGACACCCTCTTTGATAACAGTATCAGCACTCAAGATATTCCCTTGAACGAAGTTGAGGTTCCCCAGGAGAGTGATATGGATGGCCAAACATCAGACTCGTCTCAGTATGACACCCTACATTCTAAAGGCCTGAATTTCATACACCTGAATGTGCGTAGTCTACTGCCCAAACTGGACGAACTACATACCCTCACTTCAACTACTAAGGTAGCTGTGATCAGCATATCTGAGACCTGGCTTGATTCTACTCTGACTAATTTGGAGGTGGAACTACTGGGATATGTGATGATACGCTGCAACCAAAATCGGGAAGGAGATGGTGTGGGCATGTATATATCAGGAGTGATATTACTTTCAACCCACGTACAGACATTGGTGGTGATCTAGAGACTGTATGGGCTGATATCATCATCATCATCATCATCATCATAGCAGTCTGTCGGGGGCGACAATGTCTGTTTCATTTAGGTTTGATCAGATTCCTCCACGCAGCTGTGTCCTTCACCTTCCGCTGCCAGGAACTCCTGACCTTGCTAACTTGGACGACGTCCGAGCCGGTATGAGTTGCTTTCTGACTGACCATTTCATGAAACTGCTTGCAGAGTATTTGAGTACCACTAGCTTTTGTTGGACTAGCGGCAGATTCTTGGCAGATAGAAGTGTTATCAGTGGCAAAGACAGGCCAAGACAAACTGACTCCAGTATCTGTTGCAGTGACTGACCAGATGATAGGTTTGTTTATCTCTGCTCTTTGTGTAGTGCATGTCACGATGCACCGACTGGCAAAAGTCCACCGCATGCCTTGCGATAGATCTGTTTATCTGCCAGGATGTCCAGTGTCACCCCGTGTAACTGGGAGTCATCCACCACAGACCTGTGACAGATATTGTTTTTGACATAACGTTCGGCTCAGGAGACGCACACACACAGGCTCAGAGTAGTTCAAACTGTTTATTAACAACAGGGATGTTTGGGTGCGTGTCTGCGGAATGTTAATGTGTTGGTGGTGGCGTCTGCTTCGGACCCAGAGGCAGGAAACCGTTCAGCCGGCAACCCTATGGGAGAAATCAGACACAGGGTGATGAGCACACACCAACACAGGAGGAGAATAGGCGAGGGAGAGAAGCTTACTTGTTAGGACAGATGACTGGCGCTTCAAGGATGGAAGCCCGGGAGACAGCCACCTGCAGGGCTCGGTGCAGCAGCGAGGAGAGACGAGGGACGGGATTGTCCGCCGCCGAGGAATCCACCTGTGCACAGGGGAGCAGACTGGAGAGATGAGGTAAGTGATTTTCTTACCGGTGACGAGGATGCTGAAGAGAATGTGGTAGAAGCCCATGGAAGGGAAATGAAGTCTACGGCTTCAGACCGAAGCTCAGGGCGAGGCGGCTTATATCCCTCGCCGCTGATGACTGACAGGTGTGTGAGCAGGTGGCGCCGTTGATGAGCGGCGCGGTGTGACAGTACTCCCCCCTCTAGCAGCGCCTCCTGGCGATGGCTTATCCGGGTGCGCTCGGTGGAAGTCCGCGATGAGCGATGGGTCCAACACAAACGACGGGGGCACCCACTGTCGATGCTCGGGCCCATAGCCCTCCCAGTCCACCAAGTATTGCAACCCACGACCCCGGCGCCGGGAGTCCAGGATGGAGGAGACGGACCAGGCCGGATGGCCACCAACCATCCGGGGTGTGGGTTGCGCTGCAGGAGGAGGGCAAAGGGGGTCGGTAACTGCCAGCTTCACCTTCGACACGTGGAAAGTGGGATGGATGCGGAGGGAGGGGGGAATAGCCACGCGCACAGCCACCGGGTTGATGATCCGGGTGATGGGAAAGGGACCCATGAAGCGCTGTGCCAGCTTTCTCCTCTCGCCTTTTAGGGTGACGTCCTGGGTGGAAACGTAGACAAGTTGCCCAACTCTGTACGCCGGGGCAGGTCTTCTACGCCGGTCCGCCACGGTCCTGTTGCGCTCTGCTGTGCGTAAAAGCGCATGACGCGCGGCGGCCCAGGTGGAGCGGAACTGCCTCACGTGCGCCCTAACTGACGGGACAGTTACCTCGCTCTCCTGCGCTGGAAGCAGCGGGGGGTCGTAACCCAGGGACGCCTTGAAGGGGGACATCCCCGTTGCAGAAGAGCGGGCGGTGTTGTGGGCGTACTCCACCCAGGCGAGATGGTTGCTCCATGACGTCGGCTTGGATCTTGCAACACAGCGGCGCGCAGCCTCCAGCTCCTGATTGGTCCTCTCACACTGCCCGTTAGACTGGGGGTGATGGCCGGAGGAGAGGCTCACCTTGGCTCCGATGGCGTTGCAAAAGGACCTCCAAACCTCGGATGAAAATTGGGGACCCCGGTCCGAGACCACGTCCACCGGAATCCCGTGCAGCCTGACCACGTGTTGGATGAGGAGGCCCGCCGTCTCCAGGGCGGTAGGGAGACCTCGCAGGGGGACGAAGTGTGCCGCCTTGGAGAAACGGTCCACGATGGTCAGGATGGTGTTAAAGGAGCTGGAAACGGGGAGTCCGGTGACGAAATCCAGTGCGATATGCGACCAGGGCCTGCCGGGGACGGGCAGAGGCTGGAGCAGACCCGCTGGAGGGGCATTTCCTGACTTGCTGGTGGCACAGACTGGGCAAGCCCGGGCGTAGCGGGCTGCATCCCTCCGCAGGCCTGGCCACCAAAAAGACCGTTGGAGGAGGCTGATCATCCGGGAGGTGCCGGGATGACAGGTGAGCCGGGAGGTGTGGAGCCAGTGGATGACCTCTCTTCGGACCGCAGATGGGACGAACAGTCTTCCCTCCGGTCCGCCGCCAGGATCAGGTTCCACCTCCTGTGCCTTCCGGATCTTTGCCTCGATATCCCACGAGATGGCTCCCACGACGCACGACCTGGGCAGGATGGAGTGGGGCGTCTCCTCCGATTCCACGGGAGTGAACTGCCTAGAGAGGGCGTCAGGCAGGCCGTTCTTAGAGCCAGGCCTGAAGGTGATAGAAAATTGGAACCTGGCGAAGAACAGAGACCAGCGCGCCTGGCGGGCGTTCAGGCGCTTGGCAGATCGTAAATACTCCAAGTTCTTGTGGTCCGTAAGGACCACAAACGGCAGGTTCGCCCCCTCTAGCCAGTGGCGCCACTCCTGCAGGGCGAGCTTGATGGCCAAGAGCTCTCTGTCCCCCACATCGTAGTTCCTCTCCGCCGGGGACAAGCGCCGGGAGAAGAAGGCGCACGGTCGTTTGGCGCCATCGTCCGGTGACCGCTGGGACAGCACTGCTCCCACTCCCGTGTCCGAAGCGTCTACCTCGACGATGCACTGCAGCGCGGGGTCGACCTGGCGAAGGACCCGGGAGGAGGAGAATTCCGCCTTCAGCGCCTCAAAGGCGGCAGCGACCTCTTCGGTCCACCGGAACGGGACCTTCGGGGACGTGAGGCGGGTCAGTGGTCCAACGATGGTACTGAAGTTGGGGACAAAGTGGCGGTAGAAATTGGCGAAGCCAACAAATTGCTGCACCTGCTTCCGGGATGCAGGTGTAGGCCATTCCACCATTGCCTTTACCTTCTCTGGGTCAGGGAGCACCTTATCGTGGGCGATGATGAACCCCAGGAAGGACGTACTCCTGGCGTAAAATTCACACTTTTCTGCCTTTACGTACAGACGATTCTCCAGCAGCCTTTGGAGGACCCGCCTCACGTGGACCTGGTGCTCATCCCTGGACTTGGAGAAGATGAGAATATCGTCCAGGTAGACGAACACGAAAAGGCCAATGAAGTCCCGGAGGACGTCATTAATGAGGCGCTGGAAGACTGCAGGAGCGTTGGTCAACCCGAACGGCATCACCAGGTATTCAAAGTGGCCGTTCGGGGTACGGAAGGCCGTTTTCCACTCATCTCCCTCCCGGATCCGGACGAGGTGGTAAGCGCTGCGTAGGTCCAGCTTGGTGAACCAGGTTGCCCCCTGGAGGGAGTGGAAAGCAGTGTCCATGAGAGGCAGGGTGTAACGGTCCTTCTCCGTGATATTATTGAGGGCCCGGTAGTCGATACAAGGGCGGAGGGACCCATCCTTTTTTCCCACGAAGAAGAACCCTGCCCCCACGGGTGACGATGATGGGCGGATTATCCCGGCGTTTAATGACTCCTTCAGATATGTGTTCATCGTCTCCTTCTCCGGCGCTGACAGGCTGTAGAGCCGACCAGAAGGTAACGGCGCCCCCTGGCGGAGGTTGATGGCACAGTCGTAGGGCCGATGAGGGGGAAGAGACATACCTTTCGCTTTACTGAACACCATACCCAGGTCGTGAAACTCCGGAGGCACCAGGGACAGGTCCGGGGGTGCAGCGTCCGTCGCGGGGGGAGGAGCGGACGGCGAGCAGGCAGCGGACTGGAGGCAGGTGCCCAGGCAAAATGTACTCCATGCCGATACCCCAGCTGATCTCCAATCCAGGACCGGATTGTGAAGGCGGAGCCAGGGATACCCCAGGATGACGGGCGACACAGAGTTGGGAAGGACGTAAAAGGTCATCTCCTCCCGGTGGTTTCCCGAGATGATGACCGGTAGGGGGACAGTTTGATGTGTCACTCTCCCAAGGGTGGCACGGGAGAGGTGGACTAGGGAGATGGGAGTGTTGAGTGCCTGGCAGCGGATGCCCAATCGGGTTGCCAGGCTTTGTGAAATGAAGCTGCCTTCTGCGCCCGAATCCACCAGTGCGTGGGTGAGGTGCCCAGTGGGGTTATGGCAGAAACGGATGGGCAGCTTCAATTGGGTGAGTGATCCTAACCGATTGACGTCCGCGAGGCTTCCAACAGTGACTCGCGGACCCCACCGACTGGCTTTCCGTGGACAACGCTCCACGGTGTGTTGGTCGCCTCCGCAATACATGCAGAGGCCCAACTCACGGCGGCGTTGTTTCTCCACAGGGGAAAGTTTAGTCCAGCCCGTCACCATCGGCTCCGACTCCTCGGGGCACGATGCTGGCGGCGCCGCCAGGGGGCGAGCTTGGAACAGGTGCGGCGAGGCTCCACGAGGGCGAGAAGAAGAAGACTTCCGCCCCGAGGAGCGCTCGCGCAGCCTGTTATCCAAACTTACCGCTAAGGACGTCAGCTCCGCTAGCGTCACAGGGATATCCCGACCAGCCAGTTCATCCCTCAGATCACTATTGAGGCTGCGGAGGAACAGGCCACAGAGGGAGCGTTCCTCCCAGCCCAATTCCTCCGCCGCTACCCGGAAGTCGACCGAGTGGTCCGCTGCCGACCGGCTTCCCTGCTGGAGAGCGAGAAGCCGATCGACCTGGACCGTTTCGGTTTGAGAATGGTCAAAGACCTCCAGAAAGCGCCTCACGAATTGATCATAGGTGAGGGTGGCATAACTGGGCCTCGCCATTACGGCGTAGGTCCAAGTTAACGCACGCCCCTCCAGACGATTCCCTATGTAACCAATTCGGCTGTGATCCGAGGGAAAATCTCCGGGCACACAGTGGAACACGGACTCACACTGCATAATGAACCCCCGCGCTCCGCCGAGCTTACCGCTAAAGCGGGCGGGGGTCGGAATCGGTGTGAGCCGAACCGGTGCCACTGGAGCCGGCTGGACGGCCGCTGGAACAGCAGGAGCCGCGCCACCCTGGCGAGTCGGGAGGAACGGCTGTTGGGGGTCCAAGCGGTTCAATCGGTTAGTTAATTCTAATAACTGATTAAGAACCACCTGTTGCTGATAAACAATCTGATCCACCCGAGCCTCGAGGATGGTAAACCGGTGTGCGAGCCCGCCGTCTGCCGAGCCGCTCTGCTGAAGCCGTACTGACATAACGTTCGGCTCAGGAGACGCACACACACAGGCTCAGAGTAGTTCAAACTGTTTATTAACAACAGGGATGTTTGGGTGCGTGTCTGCGGAATGTTAATGTGTTGGTGGTGGCGTCTGCTTCGGACCCAGAGGCAGGAAACCGTTCAGCCGGCAACCCTATGGGAGAAATCAGACACAGGGTGATGAGCACACACCAACACAGGAGGAGAATAGGCGAGGGAGAGAAGCTTACTTGTTAGGACAGATGACTGGCGCTTCAAGGATGGAAGCCCGGGAGACAGCCACCTGCAGGGCTCGGTGCAGCAGCGAGGAGAGACGAGGGACGGGATTGTCCGCCGCCGAGGAATCCACCTGTGCACAGGGGAGCAGACTGGAGAGATGAGGTAAGTGATTTTCTTACCGGTGACGAGGATGCTGAAGAGAATGTGGTAGAAGCCCATGGAAGGGAAATGAAGTCTACGGCTTCAGACCGAAGCTCAGGGCGAGGCGGCTTATATCCCTCGCCGCTGATGACTGACAGGTGTGTGAGCAGGTGGCGCCGTTGATGAGCGGCGCGGCGTGACAGTTTTTAGTTTTGCCAGGATGATGGGCTGATATATATATCTTCCTAAATTGAAGCCCGTCTTCGTAGGTGTGTGCTATACAGTGTTGTGAAAAAATGTTTGCCCCCTTCCTGATTTCTCATTTTTGTGTATGTTTGTCACACTTAAATGTTTCAGATCATCAAACAAATTTAAATATTAGACAAAGATAACACAAGTGAACACAAAATGCAGTTTTTAAATATTATTATTAAGGGTTAAAAAAAATCCAAACCTACATGGCCCTGTGTGAAAACATGATTGCCCCCCTGTTAAAATATAAACTGTGGTTTATCACATCTTTGGAAAGCTGAGTTCAATTTCTCTAGCCACACCCAGATTACTGCCACACCTGTTCTCAATCAAGAAATCACTTAAATAGGACCTGCCTGACAAAGTGAAGTAGACCATAAGATCCTCAAAAGCTAGACATCATGCTGCAATCCAAAGAAATTCAGGAACAAATGAGAAACAAAGTGATTGAGATCTATCCGTCTGGAAGAGGTTACAAAGCCATTTCTAAAGCTTTGGGACTCCAGCAAACCACAGTGAGAGCCATTATCCACAAGTGGTGAAAACATGGAACAGTGGTGAACCTTCCCAGGAGTGGCCGTCCGTCCAAAATTACCCCAAGAGCGCACCAACGACTCATCCAAAAGACACCACAACACCACCAAAGAACTGCAGGCCTCACTTGCCTCAGTTAAGGTCAGTGTTCATGACTCCACCATAAGAAAGAGACTGGGCAAAAATGGCTTGCATAGCAGAGTTCCAAGATGAAAACCACTACAGAGCATAAAGGACATAAAGGCTTGTCTCACTTTTGCCAGAAAACATCTTGATGATCCCCAAGACTTTTGGGAAAATACTCTGTGGGCTGATGAGACAAAAGTTGAACTTTTTGGAAGATGTGTGTCCCATTACATCCAGCGTAAAAGTAACACAGCATTTCAGAAAAAGAACATCATACCAACAGTAAAATATGGTGGTGGTAGTGTGATGGTCTGGGGCTGTCTTGCTGCTTTAGGACCTGGAAGACTTGTTGTGGTAAATGGAACTATGAATTCTGCTGTCTACCAAAAAATCCTGAAGGAGAATGTCCGACCATCTGTTCGTGACCTCAAGCTGAAGCACACTTAGGTTCTGCAGCGGGACAATGATCCAAAACACACCAGCAAGTCCACCACTGAATGGCTTAAGAAAAGCAAAATAAAGACTTTGGAGTGGCCTAGTCAAAGTCCTGACCTGAATCTGACTGAGATGCTGTGGCATGACCTTAAAAAGGTGGTTCATGCTTGAAAACCCTCCAATGTGGCTGAATTACAACAATTCTACAACAAGTCATTTAACTTCCAGCGCCACACGAGTAGGCTGCCTTTTGCAACAGCGGATCAATTTCTGCCTATTTCTATTTACTATCTGGCTCTCTTGCCAATCTTTATGATCCAGCGTCACCTTTATTCCATCCGAACATGGAGATCGCCCAAATGTCTCCTGAGTCAGCGGACGGAGCCACTGTTTCTGGCAGGAGGCAGTACAACAGGGACCAACTGTTAGCACTTAACCGGCCCATGATGCTAACGCAAAAACTCGACATACCGGGAGAATTAAGATGAAAACGACCTGGGTGTCGTGCTGGAGTAAGACGGCGGGCAAAGAATATAAGGTACAGGCCCGCCCTCCCATCTGTCATTATGGGGAATGTACGATCGTTACTCAGAAAAACAGATGAGCTAGCGGCTATCTCCCGCTACGATAGCATATACAGGGAGTGTAGCCTGATGCTATTCACAGAGACGTGGCTAACAGAACTAGCAACAGATGCTAACATTGAACTGGAGGGTTTCCTCGCAATACGGACAGACCGAACACCAGACAGTGGGAAGGCAAGGGTTGGTGGTGTGATGATGTATGTCAATAACAACTGGTGCAGACCAGGACATATCATGGTTAAACAACAACATTGCAACAAAGACATTGAGTTGCTAGCTATTAGCATGCGGCCTACCTATCTCCCGAGGGAATACTCACATGTGATCTGCATTGCTATTTATGCAAATCCGACAGCGAATGCTGGGACAGTGCGTGACGTCATCCATTCAGTAACTGGCAGGCTGCAGACAGAACACCCAGATGCTCTTCTCCTCATCTCAGGCGATTTCAACCATATTTCACTGTCTCCCATTCTACCCACGTTCACCCAGTATGTCACATGCCACACTAGAGACAATAAAACACTGGACTTATTCTACGCAAACACTAAGGAGGCGTACACCTCATCACAACTCCCCCCACTAGGGAGATCGGATCACAACTTGGTTCATCCCCTGCCGGTGTACAAACCCCTAGTGCACAGACAACCTCCAGTCATGTGCACAGTGAAGTTATGGTCTGAGGAGGCAATGGACGCTCTAAAAGACTGTTTTGAAGCCACTGCCTGGGAGCAGCTCTGCGATCCACATGGTGAGGACATTGATGGCCTCACTCACATTATCACGGACTACATCAGCTTCTGTGTGGACAATACCGTACCCACAAAGACCATACGGTGTTGCTTGAACAACAAACCCTGGATCAACCCTGAGATAAAAACACTTCTGAGAGAGAAGAAGAGGATCTTCAGGTCGGGGAACAGGGAGATGCTGAAGTCCGCACAGAGGGAGCTGAGGAGGAAGATCAGAGAAGGCAAGGACAGCTTCAAGAAGAAGATGGAGGACAAGCTGCAACAGAGCGACATCGGTGGGGTCTGGAGAAACCTTAAAACCATCTCTGGGCTCCAGAATACCTCCCCCCAGGCAACGGGGGGCAGGGAGTGGGCAAACATGACATGATGTTTGACCCAGGAGACAGACGACAGACACGAGTAGTTCAGTTACTGTACTGTTGCACCCAATGTGACTCGTGTCGTATATTGAGATTCACAGCCAGCTAAACTCTCTCTTGCATCACTTCCTCCAAGGAACAGGCAGGTGTCGTTTTGGACTAGGATTTAATGTAAAAAAGTGTGAAACTGAAAAGATACAGACACAAAGAAATATTTAGAGACTAGGAAATAAAGACAATATCTACAAACGGTACATTAAAAGATCAATACTAGCTAAACAGCGTCATCACACGGGCTCGGATACGGCTTCGCTATCACAAACACATCGCCGATTAGCGTCTATAAAACTCATCAAACTTATTCTAATAATCAATTATACTTTATCTACTCATCACAATAAACTACTAAACTTACTCATATTGCCACTCAAAGGGCTGGAAGTGAGCGGATGGCTTTAGAAGGAACAGCGACGCAGACTCGTGTTCCTGTTGACATTCAGTATGCTAGGTCTCTTCTTCTCGTCACCTACTGGCAAGCTTAAAGCTACTACAGAGCCTAGTGCCCTCTAGAGGACTGGACGAACAAATATATTTAAAATGTATCAACACACTCCCCGCCTGGCATTATTTTAAGAATGCCACTAAACTTATAAACTAATTTGTTAGAGATAAAAGGAGTATACAGTCTGAGATGGGTCTGGAGAAAGTCTTTGTAGTTTTGTTCTGTGTCACCTTGACCTCCACCTTCCTTACGACTCCATCCTTGCTTGCGAGAGTCTTCACGATGATGCCCATAGGCCATTCGTTCCTTTTTAGGTTCTTGTCCTTGAGAAGAATGACGTCCCCTTCTTCCAGGTTTGGTTTGTTGCGCTGCCACTTCTGACGACTCTGGAGCATGTTCAGGTACTCTTTTTGCCAGCGGGCCCAGAAGGTGTCGGCAAGGACTTGAACTCTCTTCCACTGGTGTCTGTACATGTCGGCCTTGGTGAAATCTCCAGGTAGAGTTAGGATTGCATTAGTCTTCTGTGTGAGAAGAATCATGGGCGTCAGGATCAAAGGAGCTTCCGGATCTGAGGAGACCGGCACCAGAGGTCTCGCGTTGATAATAGCTGTGACTTCAGCCAGCAATGTTGTTAGGACCTCATGGGTTAGCTTGGGGTTTCCTGATTGTAAGAGCATCGAGTCCAGGATGCGTCGTGCTATGCCGATCATATGCTCCCATGTGCCTCCCATGTGTGATGAGTGAGGAGGGTTAAACACCCAGGAGCACCTTTGTCTGCATAGGTAGTCTTCTACACTTGTCTCATCAGGCTTTGGAGGATCCAATTTCAATTCCTTGGATGCTCCGACAAAGTTGGTCCCGCAGTCAGATCTTAGCTGTTTAGCAGGGCCTCTGATGGCGAAGAATCTTCGAAGAGCATTGATAAAACTTGAAGAGCTGAGCATTTCGATTACTTCGATGTGAATGGCTCTTGTAGACATGCACGTGAACAGAACCGCCCATCTTTTGCTGTTGACTTGACCACCTCTAGTGTGTCGCATTGTAACCTCCCACGGTCCAAATACATCTAGGCCAACATAGGAAAATGGGGGATCGGTTTGCAAACGTTCAGCGGGTAGATCTGCCATGATTTGCTGCTCTATCTTGCCTCGAAGCTTTCTACAGGTCACACATTTGTGGATGACACTGCTGATGGATCTCTTGGCACCCACTAACCACACGCCGCTTGCTCTCACTGCACCCTCAGTGAAATGTCTTCCTTGATGCTTAACAGCCTCATGGTGATGTCGGATGAGCAATGTAGCGATGTGATGCTTTGCTGGGAATAGAAGAGGATTGACTTCATGACTGGGCAGCTTTGACTCTGACAGACATCCTCCTACTCGGAGTAAACCATTGTCGTTGATGATCGGATTGAGCTTGTAAAGGGAACTGTTCCGTGCTATTTCTCGTTTTGTCTTGATGCACTTGATTTCCTCTGCATAGACTTCATGTTGGACACATCTGATGATTGTGTACTCTGCTTGTGTTAAGGCTTCTTCTGTGAGACTTGTTTTACAAAGGTGCCAGCTTCTACATCTGTTACCTCCTTTGGACTTGAAACCGTGAGCAATGTGACGTAGGTAAGCTACTGCTTTGACAAGGGAGGTCCACTTTGAGAAACGTTCAAAACGTGATGAACCCAAGGCTTTGAGGTTAGCTCTTGTCACAAGCGTTGTCACGTTCTGTCGAATTTCAACATCCGACTCTGGATCGATGAGCTCAAATGGGCCTTTTTCAGGAGCGACAGTCTGTTTGTCGAGCAGGAAGGTTGGACCATACCACCATATAGTACTGGAGATTTTCCCTGCTGGCAGAGAGCGAGATCCATGATCAGCAGGATTGTGCTCTGTTGGGACATACTTCCACTGGCCAGGCAAAGACGATTGCTTGATTCTTTGGACATGATTGTTCACATATACTGTACATGAAATCTTCTGTGTTGATTGTGGATGTATCCTAACACCACTTTGCTGTCAGTGTAAAATGTGGTCTTGTCAATTTTCATCTTTAGTTCTTCTCTGAGAAGCTCAGACATTTCCACAGCGAGCACTGCAGCACACAGTTCTAGCCTCGGAACGGTGAGCTCTGGCACAGGAGCTAGTTTGACCTTACCCATGACAAACCCGACCTCGTTGTGGTCGTCTTCGTGTGTGACTCTCAAGTAGGCAACTGCAGCTATAGCTTTAACTGTAGCATCTGAGAACACACAGAGTTCAGTGACCTTGGCTTGTGAGATGGAGAATGAAACATAGGTACGGGGAACGTTCAGTGTCTTGAGATGCTGCAGAGAGTCATGCCATTTTCTCCAACTGTCATACATGTCTTGAGGCAAGGGGCTGTCCCACTCAAGATTGCTGCTGGAGAGCTCTCTGAGAAGAAGTCTGTCTTTGATGGTTACAGGTGCTAGCAGCCCGAGAGGGACGAACAGACTGTTAACAGTTGACAGCACACCACGTCGAGTAAAGGGCTTTTGCTCTTGTGGAACATCAAATGTGAACGTGTCTGATGTGGTGTCCCAAATCACACCCAAACTGCGTTGGGCTGGGAGCTCGTCTGTAGACAGACCAAGGTCTTTGAGTTCTTTGGCCCTGTCTTCAGGTGGGAAAGCGTTCACTACTTCTGCTTTGTTGGAGACAATCTTGTGGAGACGTAGATTAGAAAGTGCGAGCATTTTCTGGGCTCTTTCTAGAACGTCTATAGACTCAGCTTCTGTCGAGAAAGACTTTAATGCATCGTCCACATAGAAATCCTGTTCTATGAAGTTTCGAGCGTCAGTTCCATATTCACCTTCTGCTTCCTTTGCTGCCATCCTCAACCCGTAGATCGCCACTGCAGGGGAGGGAATATTACCGAAAACATGCACCCTCATGCGATAGTCCACCACTTCTTTGATCAGGTCGTTGTTTTCGTACCACAAGAAGCGAAGGTAATCTCTGTGATCTTCTTGGACAACAAAGCAGTAAAACATCTGCTCGATGTCAGCTGTGACAGCGACAGGTTCTTTTCTGAAGCGGAGGAGCACACCTACGAGTGTGTTGTTTAGGTCAGGCCCTGACAGCAGTACATCATTGAGTGAAACTCCATCAAACTGCGCACTGGAATCGAACACCACACGGATCTTCCCAGGCTTCTGTGGGTGGTATACGCCGAAAATGGGGAGATACCAGGCCTCTTTGTCTCTATCACGAGGTGGTGCTGGCTCCGCGTGTTTGTTGTCGAGCATCTTCTGCATGAACTCAACAAAGTGTGCTTTCATGTCTGGCTTCTTGTCAAGCATACGTCACAGAGACATGAGCCGCTTGTAGGCGTAGCACCTGTTGTCAGGGAGTAGGCGTCTGGGGTTACGAAACGGAAGTGGTGCCACCCAACTGTTTGTGTCATCTTTGAAGGACCTTTCCATCTACTTCAGAAAGATTGTGTCTTCAACAGAGTGTGCGAGGTGATTGTCTTCATTAGTGCGACAGAAGACGGCTTCACCTAGATTCTCAACCGTGGGCTTTGCATGTGGGTTTGAAAGTGGCAGTAGGTTGGAGACAGCTTTCGGTTGGCTCACTGCGAAGCTCTCTTTTACATTGAAGTGACTGTCACAGGGAGTGAGATAGCTTGGGCGTCTGTTGTCCAACACGTGTTTTGAGAGCGTTTACCTCACTTGGCTTGTGGGTGGTGCCCAGACATACATCACCAATGATAACCCAGCCCAGGTCAAGCTTCTGTGCAAATGGATCATTGTGCCTGCCACTGATTTGCTTTCTCACCTTGTGTACTCTGAGAAGGTTGCGTCCTATCAGCAGCAGTATGTCAGCGTCTGGTTCGAGGGGTGGTATTTCAGCAGCTATTGCTTTCAGATGGGGGTGATGTGAGGCAGCTTCTGCAGTGGGTATTTCTTCCCTATTGTTGGGGATAGCATTGCAGTCTATGAGCGTGGGGAGAGGAAAACTCATTTTTTCATCCAATGATTGAACTATGTAGTTGCAGGCTCTTCTACCATTTACTTGTGTTGTGCCAGCACATGTCTTCAGTGTGTAAGGTGTGGCTGTGCCTTGAATATTGAATGTTTCAAAAAACTCTGTTTTTGCAAGTGATTGATTACTTTGATCATCTATTATTGCATACATCTTTTTCATGTTGTGTGGCTCACCTTTCGGGTACACTTGCACCAAACAGATCTTGGAGCAGGATTTTCCTGTGATTTGATTTCCACATACCTCGGTACATGTGGCTGTAACATCTAAGTCCTGCGTGAGCTCTTGCTCCCCACCGTTCTCTTCAGGGGATGAGGGAGGCTTAGATGCTGTTGGAGCCGGGCCTGGGTGGAGAGCTGCCAGGTGTTTGTCGCTGTTGCATTCTCCACACTTGATTGTTATTTGACAGTCCCTGGCTTGATGGGTGGTGGAAGCAAGGCAGTGATAGCAGATGTTGTTGTCTCTGAGTACCTTTTTTCTGTCCTCGAGCAACATAGCTCTGAAACCCCTGCATCCTTTCAGTGGGTGTGGTTTGTGATGTATGGGACATTGTCTTTTAATGTCTTCGCCTCCTTCCTTTGTCTCCACTCCGACTGACACGTCTGTTTTGTGTACTGTAACTGATTGTTTCTGCATGTAGTGACTTTGTGATTTTCCTTTTTTGTAACTAATTGTAGAATTGGCAGGTGAGCTATAAGTCGTGTTGAAGCTTGGGTCATTCCTTGCTTTGGCTTGACCTTTTACAAATTCAACAAAGAATGAGAAAGGTGGGAAACTTACATGATGGTCTTCTTTATACTTTGACCCTACCATTGTCCACTTCTCCTGAAGGTGAAAGGGCAACTTTTCCACGATTGGACTTATACCCCTTGCTGTGTCTAAGTTGCTCAAGCCTGGCAGATATCCATCCAGCTTTGCTGCTTCCAGTTCACACAGTAGATCTGATAGATCGCGAAGCTTGTGTGGCTCTTTGCTCATGAGCTTTGGAAAATTTTGGATTCTTGCAAACATGGACCTTTCTATTGCCTCTGGTGAGCCGTAGCATTTTTCCAGTCTCGCCCAGACCATGTTCAGACCAGCAGGTGGATGCCTGATATTGACTGCTTTTAATCTCTTAGCATGTTCAGAAGACTCAGGGCCGAGCCACTTAATGAGGAGGTTTAGTTCTTCACTGGCTGTAAGACCGAGGTCTCTGATGGTACTCTGGAATGTGGCTTTCCAGCTAAGATAACTCTCTGGCTTGTCATCATATTTTGTCAGCCCTCCTGTTAATAGTTGGCTTTTGGCTAAGAACCTGGCAAGGTCACTGGTAGTGTTGTTTGCATCATTTGAACTTGATATCTGTTGTGATTGCAACACACTTTGAGAATTTTGGTGAATTGCATCTCTTTGTGGTGGTCGCTCGGCGCCCTCTTGTGGCTGAATTGGGCAATGAGCTGTTTCTTGTTTGGCATGGAGATGTGAATAAATCAGTGTGGAATGTTGTTCCTGATGTGTACTGTCCTGTTGAAAAGTTTCTTTCTTTTGAGATGAATCAGTACAACTATGCCTGTTTATGCATTCACTCACTTTTTGTTCTGCAGTTTGTTCTAGAGGCAAGAAGCTCAATTCTTCGCTGTGTTCTGGGTTAATGAGCCGAGCTACAGCAGACTCCATCACTTCTGCTTTAACCCTGGCTGCATCTGCTTCCTTTTGTAGGTTAAGTAGATCTAGAGTTGCCTCTAACCGTGCCTTTTCCATTTTAATGCTCATCTCTCTCTCAGCATATGCTAGTCTGTCTTTTGCTGCTTGAGCTTCTGCTCGGGCATGTGCTGCTGCCATACTGGCTTGACTTGAAGCTGATGACCTCCTAGATCCTACAGCTGATCGGGGAGTCAGTTTCCCGGAATGTACAGAAGACCTGGATGAGTGGGAGGAGCGTGACTTCGAGGAGCATGACCTTGAGGAGCGTGACCTTTTTTCGCTCCGTGTTTCTTCACTGTTATGGCTTTCAGCCCGTGTTTGCTCCATCTTGAAGACTGGATAGGACCGCTGATGTTAAATGTACATTAAATTCCACCCACCTTCACTGTAGTCCCTCACCGAGTGCTATGATTTCACTGTACTGTTGCACCCAATGTGACTCGTGTCGTATATTGAGATTCACAGCCAGCTAAACTCTCTCTTGCATCACTTCCTCCAAAGAACAGGCAGGTGTCGTTTTGGACTAGGATTTAATGCAAAAAAGTGTGAAACTGAAAAGATACAGACACAAAGAAATATTTAGAGACTAGGAAATAAAGACAATATCTACAAACGGTACATTAAAAGATCAATACTAGCTAAACAGCGTCATCACACGGACTCGGATACGGCTTCGCTATCACAAACACATCGCCGATTAGCGTCTATAAAACTCATCAAACTTATTCTAATAATCAATTATACTTTATCTACTCATCACAATAAACTACTAAACTTACTCATATTGCCACTCAAAGGGCTGGAAGTGAGCGGGTGGCTTTAGAAGGAACAGCAACGCAGACTCGTGTTCCTGTTGACATTCAGTATGCTAGGTCTCTTCTTCTCGTCACCTACTGGCAAGCTTAAAGCTACTACAGAGCCTAGCGCCCTCTAGAGGACTGGGCGAACAAATATATTTAAACTGTATCAACACAGTTACAATTATTTATTAACACAGTGTGTAGTGTTGGTGTGTAGATGTGAGGGTGAGTGTGATGCTGGTAGTGTGCTGGAGCTGAGCGAGTCCCGCTGCGACCTGGCAACCTTGCAGGTGTCGCCAGGAGACTCTTGCTTGCTCCGGGAGCAGGTGTTGGGAGGTGAGCGGGGAACTTGGCATTGTGACGAGGAGGATAGGATCCGAGGAGGAGGAGAAGAAGCCCCACCGCTACGGGGGACAGGTCCACCGCCAAGGAGATCCACCTGTGCACAGGGGAGAATACTTTGACCAGTTAAGGATGATGGTGGCTTATGTGACGAGGCTTGACGAGCTGGTTTGGATGAGGCACTGATCTGAGATAGTGGGCATGGAGCTTTGCGCCGTGGTGATGACAGACGACTCCGTGCTGAGCTGTCAGTGGATCTGGATTTTATGGCTTGCTGGGAATTGGAAACAGGTGTGCGCACAGCCGGGGCTGATGACGGACCAGCGGCCGCCATGACAGTAGTCACCCCTCTAGAGGTGCCTCCAGGCACCTGCCCCATCCTACCTGGATGCGCCCGATGAAAGTCGCGGATGAGCTGCTAGTCGAGGATCAACGCCGGGCGGACCCAGGAACGGTGTTCAGGACTGAATCCCTCCTAATCCACCAGGTACTGAAGACCCCGGCCCCGCCGGCAGACATCCAAGATGGCAGTAACCCCCCCAAGCCGGGTGGCCATCGATCATCCTCGGAGGGGGAGACGCTGCGGGGGGCAGGCACAGAGGGTCAGAGATGTAGGGCTTCACCTGGGAGACATGAAAGGTGGGGCAGATGCGCATGGAAGGGGGGAGAGCTAGGAGCACAGCCACCAGATTAATAACACGAGAGATAACATAGGGACCGATAAAACGCTTCGTTTATTTGCGTTTTTCGGCTGGTACATTGATATTTTTAGTGGAAAGCCAGAGCTGTTGACCCACCTTATAGTCCGGGGCTGGTCTCCTGTGACGGTTGGCTACCTGGATGTTGCACTCTGTGGTTCTGAGAAGGGCTCTGCGGGTGATGGTCCAAATCCGGCAACAGTGCCTAGCGTGAGCCTGAACAGAGGGGACAGCAACCTCCTTCTCCTCCTCCAGGAACAGCGGTGGATCATACCCCAACGATGACTTAAAGGGGGACATCCCAGTTGACGAGGACACCGTGGAGTTATGTGTGTACTCAATCCAAGGCAGGAACGCACTCCAGGAAGAGGAGCATGATGATATAACACAACGGAGCGCAGCCTCCAGCTCCTGATTAGCTCGCTCACACTGGCCATTGCTCTGTGGATGATATCCCAAGGAGAGACTCGCCGTGGCCCCCAACACCATACAGAACGCCTTCCAGACCTGGGAGACGAACTGAGGGCCCTGATCTGAGACAATATCCGAAGGGATGCCATGAAGATGGACCACATGCTGCACCAGGAGATCCGCCATCTCCCGTGCCGAAGGCAACCCACGGAGAGGCACAAAATGGCCTGCCTTGGAGAAGCAGTCCACTATGGTCAGGACCGAGGTGAAGTGGCCAGAAGGGGGCAGGCCCCTCACGAAATCCAAAGCCACATGAGACCAGGGGCGGGAAGGGATTGGCAGGGGATGGAGAAGACCCGCCGGGGGGGGGGGGGGATGATTTCCCGGTGGCACACTGGGCACAGGCCCGGACGTAGCTGGTGACATCCTTTCTCAACCCTGGCCACCAGAAGGCTCTCTGGAGCAAGGCGATGGTGCGAGCGATCCCTGGATGGCACGCTAACTTGGAGGCATGGGCCCACTGGATGACCTCACTCCTGACAGTGGTGGGGACGAACAGACCCCCCCCCCCCACCGGGTCGGGCTCACCCTCCTGAGCCTTCCTGACTCTATCCCGGATCTCCCACACGAGGGCGCCCACAACACAGGATGAAGGCAGGATGGTCTCCTCCTGATCCTCAGACGTCTCCGCCTCGAACTGCCTAGAGAGGGCATCCGGCTTCACGTTCTTGCTCCCAGGCCGATAGGTGATCGTGAAATCAAAATGTCCAAAGAAGAGGGACCAGCGGGCCTGGCGGGAGTTCAATCGTTTGGCCGTCTGGAGATATTCTAAGTTCTTATGGTCCGTCCAGATGACGAACGGCTGAGCAGCCCCCTCCAGCCAGTGCCTCCACTCTTCTAAGGCGAGCTTGACCGCCAGCAACTCCCTGTCGCCAATACTGTAGTTCCTCTCGGTGGGTTGCAGACGGCGAGAGAAAAAGGCGCATGGACGAATCACCCCATCCACAGGTGAGCGTTGCGAGAGGACCGCCCCGACTCCAGAATCCGAGGCGTCCACCTCCACCAAGCACTGAAGGTCCGGGTCCACCTGGGTCAAGACGCGGGATGAAGCGGACTCCTCCTTCAGCTTCCCGAACGCCGCAGCAGCCTCCTCGCTCCAACAGAAGGGGGTGTTGGGGGACGTGAGGCTGGTCAGGGGCCGGGCGATGATCCCAAAATTGGGCACAAAACGACGGTAGAAATTGGCGAATCCCAAAAACCCCTGCAACTGTTTCCTGGAAGTGGGGGTGGGCCAGTCCTCTACCGCCTTGACCTTGGCCGGGTCAAGGAGCACCTGGTTATGTGCAATCACAAACCCCAAAAACGACGTCGACCTGGTGTGGAAGTCACATTTCTCGGCCTTGACAAATAACTGGTTCTCCAGGAGGCGCTGTAGGACCCGTCTGACGTGCACCTGGTGCTCCTCCAAAGTATGCGAAAAGATGAGGATGTCATCCAGGTATACAAACACGAAGGAGTTCAGGAAATCTCGGAGGACGTCGTTAATTAAGCACTGGAAGACGGCCGGAGTGTTGGTTAACCCAAACGGCATCACCAGGTATTCGAAGTGGCTGCTTGGGGTCCAGAAGCCCATCTTCCACTCGTCACCCTCCTTGATTCGCACCAGATGATAGGCGTTACGAAGGTCCAGCTTCGTGAACCATGACGCCCCCCGGAGAGAATCAAAGGCCGAGTTCATCAGGGGCAGCGTGTACTTGTCTTTGATGGTTATGTGGTCATTGAGACCCCGGAACCTGACCCCGGTCACTGAGACCCTGGAAATCAATGCAGGGACGTAGAGAGCCATCCTTCTTCCCCACGAAGAAGAATCCTGCCCCCACCGCAGAAGAAGATGATCGGATGATTCCGGAGCTGAGGGCCTCCTTAATGTAAGTGTCCATGGCTTCACGTTCCGGGGCTGAGAGACTGTATAACCGGCTTGCCGGAAGCGGGGCTCCAGCCCAGAGATTGATCGCGCAGTCATAAGGTCGGTGGGGAGGATGGGACAGCGCCTGTGACTTGCTAAAAGCAGCTCCCAGATCGTGGTAGATCTCAGGTACCTTGGACAGATCCGGGGGCGGTGACGTAGGAGGGGTCATTGACACAGAGGGAGCACACGCTGCGGACTGGAGGCAGGCGCTGAGGCAGAACGAACTCCAAGCGGTGATATTTCCTGCCTGCCAATCAAATGTGGGGTTATGTAACCGTAGCCATGGGTAGCTCAGGATAACAGGGGAGGTGGAAGTGGGCAGCACCAGGAACCGGATGTCCTCCCGATGGTTCCCTGAAACAATCACCGACACAGGGACCGTCTGGTGGGAGACAGCGGTTAGCGGGGCCTTTGACAGGGTGATAAGATTGACAGGGGGCCGGAGAGGTTGACAGCTGAGGCCCAAGCGGGTTGCCAGGTCTCCTGAAATAAACCTTTGCTCAGCTCCAGAGTCAATGAGGGCGTGTGTGGTATGTTCTCTATGTTTGTAAATGAGTCTAATGGGGACAAGACAACTGGTGAGGGGTTTTGTCTGATCTACGTCCGTGAGTCCCCCTACTGTGACCCACGGACCTCCCCTTTTTACCCTGTTAGTGCATTCAGCTACTTCGTGGGACTCACCACCACAGTAGAAACACAGCCCTAAATCCCTCCGGCGCTGTCTCTCAGCAGCCAAAATTCCCGATCGCTTGATAACCATTTCCTCCTGCCCCGGAAGTTCCTCCGACGGAGGCAGAGCCAGCAGGGGTGGTCAAGAGGGGCGGGGGCGTGACGTGCCCGAGCAACCAGCAGCCCTTCGCTCGGCTGCCCGCTCCTTCAGTCTATTATCCAAACTAATGGTGAGTGAGATTAATTCACTTAAACTGTCTGGCTTGTCCCGTGTCGCTAGCTCGTCCCTTAGCTCTCAGCTAAGACTACGGACAAAAATACTACATAGTGAAGTATCCTCCAACCCCACGTCTGTTGCTAGCACCTGGAAATCAACAGCAAAATCGGCAGCAGATCTACTGCCCTGCCGAAGATTTAACAAACAATCAGTTAACACCGTGTCCCTATCGGTGTGGTCAAAAACCTCAGCAAAATCGGCTATAAATTGTTGGTAAGTAAAGTTGGCGTAACTGGGCTTAGCCATAACCGCATACGCCCAAGCTAGCGCTCTACCCTCAAGTAGGTTGGCGATATAACCGATCTTGCTGTGGTCGGAGGGAAAATCTCCCGGGACACGGTGAAAAACCGTCTCACACTGAAGCAGAAAACCCCGCGCCTCCCCAAGTTTTCCGCTGAAGTGGGCGGGGGTAGGCACGGGGGTGAGGCGAGATAAGGGAGGCTGGTGTACCTGACTAACTGGTGGATTAGCGGGGGCAGGTGGTGCCCCGGCGACCGGGAGAAACGCCTGGTGACCCTCCAAGCGATCCAGCCGATTATTAATCTGTGTTAATTGGGTTAATATAACTGTCTGTTGGTAGGCCATTTGGTCTACTCGTGCACCAAGAGTTTTAAGGCGGCGCGTCAGTGCGCTGTCTGCTGGGTCGCTTGGACGGAGTCGTACTGACATGATGTTTGACCCAGGAGACAGACGACAGACACGAGTAGTTCAGTTACAATTATTTATTAACACAGTGTGTAGTGTTGGTGTGTAGATACGAGGGTGAGTGTGATGCTGGTAGTGTGCTGGAGCTGACCGAGTCCCGCTGCGACCTGACAACCTTGCAGGTGTCGCTGGGAGACTCTTGCTTGCTCTGGGAGTGGGTGTTGGGAGGTGATCGGGGAACTTGGCGTCGTGACGAGGAGGAGAGGATCCGAGGAGGAGGAGAAGAAGCCCCGCCGCTACGGGGGACAGGTCCACCGCCAAGGAGAGCCACCTGTGCACAGGGGAGAATACTTTGACCAGGTAAGGATGATGGTGGCTTACATGACGAGGCTTGATGAGCTGGTTTGGACGAGGCACTGATCTGAGATCGTGGGCATGGAGCGTTGCGCCATGGTGATGACAGACGACTCCGTGCTGAGCTGTCAGTGGATCTGGCTTTTATGGCTTGCTGGGAATTGGAAACAGGTGTGCGCGCAGCCTGGGCTGATGACGGCCCAGCGGCCACCATGACAGAACAATCTGAACCTGTTTTTTAATAGGTGTGACCAACCGCCCTCCCCCCCGACTGCACAACAACCACTGCTGCCTCTAAAGACATCGAGTCCTGCTGCCCACACCCCACTCCACCAACAACCCCCCCCACTCCCAACACACAGCCCCCCAACATGACCCTCACTAAGACCCAGGTGAGGACGGAGCTGAGGAAGATCAAGGCGAGGAAGGCGTCGGGACCGGACAGCATCAGCGCAAAGCTCCTCAAGTCCTATGCAGATCAGCTGTGTGGGATTGTGGAGCTCATCTTCAACCTGAGCCTGAAGCTGGGGAGGGTACCACAGTTGTGGAAAACATCTTGTGTGGTACCTGTGCCAAAGACTTCCCGCCCCAAAGACCTGAACAGCTACAGACCAGTGGCCCTGACGTCCCACATGATGAAGACTCTGGACAGACTGCTCCTTGCTCACCTCCGCCCCCCTGGTGGGACCAGCGATGGATCCACTCCAGTTTGCCTACCAGCATGGCATTGGGGTGGAGGATGCAGTGACCTTCCTCCTTCACCGTTTTCTGTCCCACCTGGAGAAGCCCGGGAATGCGGTGAGGATCATGTTCTTTGACTTCTCCATTGCTTTCAACACCATCCAACCGATGATCCTGAAGGACAAGCTGCTGTGCGCAGGGGTGGACCAGCACCTGTCATCATGGATCCTGGACTACCTCACTAACCGGCCACAGTTTGTGAGAACCCGGGACTGTGTGTCCGACAACATCATCGGTAGCACGGGGGCCCCCCAGAATGGTTTTGGCTCCCTTCCTGTTCACCCTTCATACTGCGGACTTCTCACACAACACAACACACTGCCATTTACAGAAGTTCTCTGATGACTCTGCGATCGTCAGCATCATCTCTAACGGAGATGAAGCTGAGTACAGAGGACTAATCCAGGACTTTGTGGACTGGTGTCATCGGAACTGCCTCCAGATCAACGCGAGGAAAACTAAGGAGCTGGTGGCAGACTGCCACAGGCAAGGACAACCCCTCACAGCACCAGTAAACATACAGGGAACAGACTTTGAGATGGTGACATCCTACAAGTACCTGGGTGTTCATTTGAACAATAAACTAGACTGGTCACACAATACCGACGCACTCTACAAGAAGGGACAGCGCAGGTTGTTCCTACTGAGGAGACTCAGGTCTTTTGGTGTACAAGGGGCGCTGCTGAAGACATTCTATGACACGGTGGTGGCATCAGCCATCACTTTTGGAGTGGTCTGCTGGGGCAGTGGCATTACAGCAGCTGATAGGAAGAGACTGAACAAACTGATCAAGAAAGCTAGCTCTGCCCTGGGGCAGCGCCCTGACCCAGTGGAGGAGATAGGAGAGAGAAGGATGGTGGCTAAACTGTCATCACTGCTGGTGTCCGAGTCCCACCCTATGCAGGACATACTGAACGCACTGAGGAGCTTATTTAGCAGCAGACTACATCATCCTAGGTGCGCAACCGAGAGGTTTTGCAGGTCCTTCCTACCTACAGCTGTCAGACTGTATAACCTAAGCAGGGCTGCTTGCAGAGATAGCAAAAAAACGTGACGACCTAATAGTATTGAATGCAAAAGACGCAATAGACTTACACAATGGTCCCCTCCAGTATATACAACTAGGGCTATATCGGTCGCTACGGAGGGTGACAATATGTATGGGTACATATTCATATTATGTAGGATAACTAAGTAGACGGTTATGCTGTTTATTCCATCTTGCTACAATGCTCTACACTTTGTATATATATCTATATATTTATGTGTATGTATGTATATCCACTGCTCTTATTTGCAGTATATCTTCCGTATCTTCTTAACTATTGCTCTGAGTGTTGCTATCACTGTGCTGTTGCAATCCTGGAATTTCCCCATTGTGGGACTAATAAAGGCTTATCTTATCTTATCTTATCTTATCTTATTCTGCAAAGATGAGTGTGCCAAAATTCCTCCACAGCGCTGTAAAAGACTCACTGCCAATTATCACAAACGCTTGATTGCAGCTGTTGCTGCTAAGTGTGGCCCAACCAGTTATTAGGTTTAGGGGCCATCACTTTTTCACACAGGGCCATGCAGGTTTGGATTTTTTTCCCCTTAATAATAAACACCTTCATTTAAAAACTGCATTTTGTGTTTTCTTGTGTTGTCTTTGTCTAACATTTAAATTTGATGATCTGAAACATTTAAGTGTGACAAACATGCAAAAAAAAAAAAAAAAGAAATCAGGGAGGGGCAAACACTTTTTCACACCACTGTAGACCACCTAAACAGACAGATTTCTTCAGCCATCTGGAACAGTCCTGTGGCAAATGTGACAGTTTCTCTGAGAGTGGATGTGTTATCCTACGTGACTTTAATGTGGATGCATAAACCAGTAGATCAAATAATCAACTGAGTATGAACTTTAATAATTTTCTGTCCATGTTTGATATAACCCAACTAATTAAATCTCCTACAAGGATAATTTTAACAACTGCAACTGTCCTAGACCTGATAATAGTTTCGGCTCCTGTTAAAATAGCCAACTCTGGTGTCATAAATTTTGTGAGTGATCGCTTACTGTCATGCTCGGGGTTGTTATCAACCCCGTCCATGATTTGTGGCTGTAGGGCTTTGATTGTGCTTATTATTTTCAGCTGGCAGATTATTTGAGCCTGGCACTCTGCCAACTCTGTGGCCCCACCTCCTCCTCTCACCAGACATTCACCAGCTGTATTGTTTCACCACATGTACACACGCATGCATGCACACACACTCACATGCACACACACACACACACACACACACACACACACACACACACACACACACACACACACACTCCAATCAGTCATGCACTGGCTTGCCACATGGCTGTGTCCACTTGCTCTCATTAGTGACTGAAGTACTTATGGGAGGCAGTGTGATCAGTCAGTGTGGCAGCTTAAGTCAACATTGGACAACCAGGCTCGCTTGTGGTTGGCCCCTTCCCCTTTGGACTTTATGGTGTTGTTTTTCCAGAGCAATCCGCTCCGAGATTCATGTGAGACTTAATCTTAATTAATTATTTGCCCTTCCTCTCCACTCCTGTTCTGAGCGCATGGGGCATCTCCTCTCTGTCAACGAAGTTTGTAGCCAGTTGTTTCATCCAATTAACTCTGTGTACTGTACTTGGACATTTTGTGTTTTTCCCTTTTGTCAAATAAACACGTTACATTACTGCACTTTGGGCTTGAATCAGTTTATATGTTCGCTGCATGATGACGCAGCGGACATGACACTTGTATTTTGTACTCGTAAAGTAAGAAAAACACCTGTCAATCAACATAATGGGGTTAAGTTTCGCTCACTGAAAAATTACAGTAAAATGGCTTTTAAGGGTTTATTGTTTGAGGTGGACTAGCAGGAAGTGAAAGATTGCAATTCAGTGGACCAGGAATGGTATTTGTTTAAAAGTAAGTTTCTTTCCATTATAGACCGCATAGCACCTCTGAAGTATGTTGGGGTCAAGCAACATACTGAACTCTGGATAACAGGAGAAATTCTCCATCTCATACATGAAAGGAATAGATCTTTTAGTAAATATGAAAAATCCAAGGCCCACAGCTGGTATGAAATGTATTTACTTTCGAAACCAAGTCCAATATAAGAAAAAAATTGCCAGGTCTAAATATCTAGCAAATAAAGTTGAGGATTTTAAAAATCAACCTAAAAAGCTGTGGCAAACTCTCAAAAGTCTCGGAACTTCCTCACAGTGTAAAACTAAACGTGGCAGTACTGGTCTAACGATAGAAGGAAACACGTTTGACAAAAGTGAAGTATCCGAGGACTTTAATAAATTTTTTTCCACCATTGCCTCTACACTTGTTGACAAGCTTCCACCTTCTGTTGGAAAATATGGTTACCATCACATTAAACAATTTTATCAATCTTTACACACTCCTGGTAACAATTTCAGGCTTGGTGAGGTTATTGAGGCACTCAAGATACTGTCTAATCTAAATTCAAGCAAAGCTACCGATTTGGCTCTGTTGTCACCCCGTTTCATTAAAGATGGTACCAAGCTCATTGCATCTCCATTAATGCATATTCTAAATCTTTCGTTAACATCTGGCAAAATTCCAGATGATTTAAAGTCGGCTTGGGTGACTCCAATCTACAAAAAGAACAGTAAATTGGATGCAGGTAACTACAGATCGGTTTCGATTTTCAGCACAATATCCAAATTATTTGAGAGAGTCATCTATAAACAGCTTGAAGCTCATCTCAGAGCCCATAAGCTCCT
Organism: Pholidichthys leucotaenia; assembly: GCA_020510985.1. Classification (NCBI taxonomy): domain Eukaryota; kingdom Metazoa; phylum Chordata; class Actinopteri; order Cichliformes; family Pholidichthyidae; genus Pholidichthys; species Pholidichthys leucotaenia. The sequence goes on along the minus strand of CM035849.1, from coordinate 66,221,051 downwards.
TTATGAATATCAATCAGGTTTCAGATCCTCTTATTCTACAGGGACCTGCTTGGTAAATCTAGCTGATTATATTAAGCAAGAGCAAGACAAAGGACACTACGTACAGTATATAATTCAATTCAATTCAATTCAATTCAACTTTATTTATATAGCGCCATTTCACAACAACAGTCATCTCATAGCACTATCAACTGTAGGGGGAACCCCCACAGTTGCAGAAAGACCCCAGCAATCAGGCGATCCCCTGTGAGCAAGCACTTGGCGACGGTGGAGAGGAAAAACTCCCTTTTAACAGGAAGAAACCTCCAGCAGAACCAGGCTCAGGGAGGGGCAGTCATCTGCTGCGACTAGCTGGGGGGTGAGGGGATAGAGAAGGTGAAAAGAACATACATGTAGAGAGCAAACAGCACGATGGGGACTCAATCTATGGGAGAGAACAAATGTTAATGACCAGCAAAAAAAATATTTCATTGAGAGTGAGGAAAGGAGTGAGGCCCAGTGCATTACTGGAGGTCCCCCGGCTGACTAAACCTATTAGCAGCATAACTAAGGGAGGGTTCAGAAACACATGATCCCTCCCTAATTGTAGGCTATATCAAAAAGGTAGGTTTTAGCCCTATTCTTAAAAACAGAGATCGAGTCTGACTCCCGAATCCAGATTGGCAGCTGGTTCCACAGGAGAGGAGCTTGATAACTAAAGGCTCTGCCTCCCATTGTACTTTTGGAGATTCTAGGTATTACAAGTAATCCTGCATTTTGGGAGCGTAGTGCTCTGTTAGGATAATACGGTAGTATCAGATCTTTTAAATAAAAAGGAGCCTGATTGTTTAGAGCTTTGTAAGTAAGAAGAAGGATTTTAAACTTAATTCTAAACTCTATGGGAAGCCAATGAAGGGAGGCCAGAACCGGAGAGATATGATCTCTCTTTCTAGTACATGTTAAAACTCTTGCTGCAGCATTTTGGATAAGCTGAAGACTTTTTAAAGATGTTTTAGGACAGCCTGATAATAAAGAATTACAATAATCTAATCTCGAGCTAACAAAAGCGTGGATCAGTGTCTCAGCATCACTCTGAGACAAGATGCTCCTGATCTTGGCAATATTACGCAAATGATAGAAGGCAGTCTTAGAAACAAATTTAATATGTGAATTGAAGGACAGATCTTGATCAAGAATAATTCCAAGGTTCCTCACAGAGCTATTAAGAGAAAGAGTAACCGCATCCAAACTGAAAGTTTGATTTGGAAAGGAATTTCTCAGGTTATATATAGGCATGGTCCTTCTCAATTTTCAAAGCTTTTGACACGGTTGACCATATGATCTTATTAGTGAAACTAGAAGCTCTAGGATGTCATGAATCAGCCCTAGCCTGGTTTCGGTCCTATGTAGATGAGCAAAAACAAGCAGTTGAGCTTCGTGGCACAAGCTCATCATCTGCAATTATAACTTGCGGTCTACCACAGGGCCTTTACTCTTTCTCATATACAGTGGTGTGAAAAAGTGTTTACCCCCTTTCTGATTTCTCTCTTTTTTTTTGTATGTTTGTCACACTTAAATGTTTCAGATCATCAAACAACTTTAAATATTAGACAAAGACAACACAAGTAAACATAAAATGCAGTTTTTAAATGAAGGTGTTTATTATTAAGGGTAAAAAAGATCCAAACCTACATGTCCCTGTGTGGAAAAAGTGATTGCCCCTCCCCCGTTAAAACATAAATTAACTGTTTCATCACATCTTTGGAAAGCTGAGTTCAATTTCTCTCACCACACCCAGGCCTGATTACTGCCACACCTGTTCTCAATCAAGAAATCACTTAAATAGGACCTGCCTGACAAAGTGAAGTAGACCAAAAGATTGTCAATGCTAGACATCATCCTACGATCCAAAGAAACTGAGGAACAAATGAGAAACAAAGTCATTGAGATTTATCAGTCTGGAAAAGGTTATAAAGCCAATTCTAAAGCTTTGGAACTCCAGCGAACCACAATGAGAGCCATTGTCTACAAATGGCGAAAACATGGAACAGTGGTGAACCTTCCCAGGAGTGGCCGGCCAACCAAAATTACCCCAAGAGTGCAGCGACAACTCATCCAAAAGGTCACAAAAGACCCCACAACAGCATCCAAAGAACTGCAGGCCTCACTTGCCTCAGTTAAGGTCAGTGTTCATGACTCCACCATAAGAAAGAAATGGGCAAACATGGCCTGCATGGCAGAGTTCCAAGACGAAAACCACTGCTAAGCAAAAAGGACATAAAGGCTTGTTTCAGTTTTGCCAAAAAACAGCTTGATGATCCCCAAGACTTTTGTGAAAATACTTTGTGGACTGATGAGACAAAAGTTGAACTTTTTGGAAGATGTGTGTCCCATTACATCCAGCGTAAATGTAACACAGCATTTCAGAAAAGAAACATCATACCAACAGTAAAATATGGTGGTGGTAGTGTGATGGTCTGGGGCTGTTTTGCTGCTTCAGGACCTGGAAGACTTGCTGTGGTAAATGGAACCATGAATTCTGCTGTCTACCAAAAAATCCTGAAGGAGAATGTCCGACCATCTGTTCGTGACCTCAAGCTGAAGCACACTTGGGATCTGCACAGGACAATAATCCAAAACATACCAGCAAGTCCACCTCTGAATGGCTTAAGAAAAACAAAATGAAAACTTTGGAGTGGCCTAGTCAAAGTTCTGACCTGAATCCGACTGAGATGCTGTGGCATGACCTTAAAAGAAATTTTCATATAAATTTTCATATAAATTGAAATAAAAATTTCATATAAATTTTCATATAAAGAAAATTTCAAAAACAGTAAAAAAAAATCTGAACTGCTTTAAATTAATTAGATATTACATACCTTACGAAGCAGCTGCACTGTATATGCATTCTATGGTTTTTTCTCATATATCATACTGTTTGACAGTCTGGGCTCAAGCAGCCCCTTCCACAATAAGACATATAGGTTCATTATATAATCAAACCCTAAAAATCTTGGACAAAAAGCCCATTAGGTGGCATCACTGTAATGTTTTAAAAAAATACAACCTATTGAGTTTTGAGAGCTTCATTGACCTCTGTCTTCTGAAATTAACGTTCAAATGTTTCCATAAATCAGCACCCGAGCCACTTGCTGGTTTCGTCCAAAGACAGGACAGCAGCAGAGCCACCAGGAGTTCTGTTAACAATAACTGTAAAATATTCCACCGCAGAACCACATTTGGACAAACAGCTTTCTCTATAAAGGGCAGTCACATCTGGAACACAATGCCAAATGAAATTAAAATAATAACGGACTTTAAAACATTCACTAAAAATGTTAAAAACTGGCTGAAAAATAAACAAGAATGTACTCATGTATGAATTATTTGTCTGCAAAGTGAGAGTGAATGAAGGGAAGGAATAAATGTGTTTGTTTATAGTGAGTGACGGAGGGAGGAAGGCCTGAAATAGGCAAATGTGAGTTATGTTATATGTGTTAAATGTGAGTCAGGCTGTTATATTTGTGTATTTATAATATTTATGTTAAAGGTGAGTCAGGCTGTTATATTTGTGTATTTATAATAGTTATAATATTTATAATTGTGTATTTATAATTTTTCTGCATTGATGTATGTGGTTATTGTGTATATTTTTATCTTGATTCTTTTTTCTAAAGCCCATCCAGGGACAAGAGTTGCAAATTAGCTAATAGCTATACACTCTATGTGCAACACATCAGATTGATTGTCTTTGATTAATTGTCTATGTTTATTGCACTGTCCCTGTCAAATAAACTAATCTACTACTAAAAAGGCGGTTCGTGCTTGAAAACCCTCCAATGTGGCTGAATTACAATACAATTACTATTCTATTCAATTCAATTCAATTCAACTTTATTTATATAGCGCCATTTCACAACAACAGTCATCTCATAGCACTATCAACTGTAGGGGGGACCCCCACAGTTGCAGAAAGACCCCAGCAATCAGGCGATCCCCTGTGAGCAAGCACTTGGCGACGGTGGAGAGGAAAAACTCCCTTTTAACAGGAAGAAACCTCCAGCAGAACCAGGCTCAGGGAGGGGCAGTCATCTGCTGCGACTGGCTGGGGGGTGAGGGGATAGAGAAGAAGAAAAGAACAGACATGTAGAGAGCAAACAGCACGATGGGGACTCAATCTATGGGAGAGAACAAACAAATGTTAATGACCAGCAAAAAAAAAATATTTCATAGAGAGTGAGGAAAGGAGTGAGGCCCAGTGCATTACTGGAGGTCCCCCGGCTGACTAAACCTATTAGCAGCATAACTAAGGGAGGGTTCAGAAACACATGATCCCTCCCTAATTGTAGGCTAGATCAAAAAGGTAGGTTTTAGCCCTATTCTTAAAAACAGAGATCGAGTCTGACTCCCGAATCCAGATTGGCAGCTGATTCCACAGGAGAGGAGCTTGATAACTGAAGGCTCTGCCTCCCATTGTACTTTTGGAGATTCTAGGTATTACAAGTAATCCTGCATTTTGGGAGCATAGTGCTCTGTTAGGATAATACGGTAGTATCAGATCTTTTAAATAAAAAGGAGCCTGATTGTTTAGAGCTTTGTAAGTGAGAAGAAGGATTTTAAACTTAATTCTAAACTCTATGGGAAGCCAATGAAGGGAGGCCAGAACCGGGGAGATATGATCTCTCTTTCTAGTACCTGTTAAAACTCTTGCTGCAGCATTTTGGATCAGCTGAAGACTTTTTAAAGATGTTTTAGGACAGCCTGATAATAAAGAATTACAATAATCTAATCTCGAGCTAACAAAAGCGTGGATCAGCTTCTCAGCATCACTCTGAGACAAGATGCTCCTAATCTTGGCAAAATTACGCAAATGATAGAAGGCAGTCTTAGAAACAAATTTAATATGTGAATTGAAGGACAAATCCTGATCAAAAATAACTCCAAGGTTCCTCACAGAGCTATTAAGAGAAAGAGTAACTGCGTCCAAACTGAAAGTTTGATTTGGAAAGGAATTTCTAAGGTTTTTTGGACCAACAAGAATGACTTCAGTCTTATCTGAATTTAATAGCAGGAAATTACAAGTCATCCAAGCTTTGATTTCCTTAAGACAGGCTTCTAACTTGGCTAATTGATTAGTATCATCTGGCTTCATTGACAGGTATAATTGTGTGTCATCTGCATAACAATGAAAATGTATACAGTGCTTTCTAATAATTTTGCCTAACGGAAGCATATATAAACTAAAAAGAGTAGGGCCTAGCACAGATCCCTGTGGAACTCCATGACTAAGCTTTGAGCTGAAAGAAAACTCATCATTTACATGAACAAACTGGAACCTATCAGATAAATAAGATCTAAACCACTGCAACGAAGTTCCATTAAGTCCAACATAGTGTTCTAATCTATCAAGTAGAATATTATGATCAATAGTATCAAAAGCTGCACTAAGATCTAAAAGGACAAGTACAGAAACTAGTCCATTATCAGATGCAATGAGGAGGTCGTTAGTGACCTTCGCTAAGGCTGTTTCAGTACTATGATGGATTCTAAACCCAGATTGAAACTCTTCAAGTAAACCATTTCCCTGCAGGTGGTCAAATAATTGCGTAGCAACAACTCTTTCTAAGATTTTTGAAATGAAAGGGAGATTAGAGATTGGTCTATAGTTAGCTAAAGCTCCTGGATCTAGCGTTGGCTTTTTGAGTAAGGGTTTAATTACAGCCATTTTAAAAGCCTGCGGTACATGGCCTAAAGTTAATGAAGAATTGATTATATGAAGAATAAAGCTACCAATAAGTGGGAAGACTTCTTTAAATAACCTGGTAGGAATAGGATCTAAAAGACAAGTTGAAGGTTTGGATGAGGAAACTACTTTGTCTAACTCACAAAGGTCGATTAGAGTAAACTCATCAAGACAGACATCAATAGAAGGAGTTGTAGTAGTTTCAGTATTTAAGTTAACTGTGGGAAGAATCTGATTGATTTTATCTCTGATGGATGAAATTTTATTATTGAAAAAGTTCATAAAGTCCTGACTAGTAAGCTCTAAGGGGATGCTAGGATTGACAGAGTCCTGACTCTTTGTCAACCTGGCTACAGTACTGAAAAGAAACCTGGGATTATTCTTGTTCTCTTCTATTAATGCAGAGTAATAACTCGTTCTAGCTTTTCTAAGAGATTTTTTATAAATTAAAAGATGATTTCTCCAAGCTAAATAGATTTCATCTAAATTAGTAGAGCGCCATTTTCTTTCTAATTGACGAGTCTTCTGTTTTAAGCTACGAGTTTCTGTGTTGAACCAAGGAGTTAAAAATCTCTGATTAGACTTTTTCTTTTTTAAGGGGGCCACCAAGTCTAGAGCCTGATGCAGAGAAGCTGAAACACTATCCACCATGTTATCAATTACAGAAGGAGCAAGCTGTCTATAGCTTATTTCCGTTGTGTTGACACATGGCATAGAGGAAACAATCTGCATAAATTTGGAAACAGCATCATCTGAGAGGCATCTACTGTGATAATATTTTTCTTTAGGAGCCAAATAGTCAGAAATAGTAAAATCAAAGGTTAACAGACAATGGTCTGACAGTACAGGGTTATGAGGAGACACTACAAGATTTTCTATTTCTATGCCATATGTCAGAACAAGGTCCAATGTATGGTGGAGGTAATGAGTAGAATTTCCTACTTTCTGAGAAAACCCAATCGAGTCTAATATTGAATTAAAAGCCACATTAAGGCAGTCACTATCTACATCCACATGTATATTAAAGTCCCCTACTATAATTATTCTATCAGATTTCAACACTAAATCAGCTAAGAAATCAGCAAATTTGGATAAAAATTCTGAGTAGGTTGATGGGGGACGATAAACAATGGCAAATAAAATTGGGTTTAACCTGAAATTGCTAAAGTGCCCAATACTGAGGACCAGGCCCTCAAAGGAATTATAACATGTTTTTTGCTTTACATTAACTAGTAATTTGGAATGGTAAATTGTTGCTACTCCTCCTCCACGACCAGAACTTCTGGGATTTTGACAGTTTAAATAACCAGAGGGGGTTGATTCATTTAAACCAACATAATCCTCTTGCCCTAACCAAGTCTCTGTAAGGGAAATTAAATCAATCTGATGATCAATTAACAGATCATGGACTAACAGAGACTTGGGAGTTAGAGACCTAATATTTAACAAACCACATTTAATTTTTAAATTATGAGGAGGAACAGAGGCCAAATCATTCAATTTAGAGGCTTTATGTTTAATTTGAGTTTTACCAATATTTTGCTTTATCACTTTGGGATGCTTATACATTATATTATTCTGCAAAGATGAGTGGGCCAAAATTCCTCCACATCGCTGTAAAAGACTCATTGCCAGTGATCACAAATAGTTGATTGCAGTTGTTGCTGCTAAGTGTGGCCCAACCAGTTATTAAGCTTAGGGGGCAATCACTTTTTCTCAAAGGGCCATGTAGGTTTGGATTTTTTTTTCCCCTTAATAATAAACACCTTTATTTAAAAACTGTGTTTTGTGTTTACTTGTGTTATCTTTGTTTAATATTTAAATTTGTTTGATGATCTCAAACATTTGAGTGTGACAAACATACAAAAAAATGAGAAATCAGGAAGGGGGCAAACACTTTTTCACACCACTGTATGTGAATGACATTCCTTCCGCAGTCAATTTTAAGTCTTAGTTATATGCAGATGATACAGCCCTCATAGTCTTGGGCAATAGTACCAAGGATATAGAGACAATTCTCTCCTCGGAGCTTGAATCAATCAGAGAATGGCTGATTGACAACAAGCTTTCCCTCCACTTGGGAAAAATGGAGTCCAATCTTTTTCGTTCTAAAGATCGAAACTATGTAAATATAATACCATTCAGGTGCAGTGTGCCAGAAATACATTAAAATGTCAAAATCAAGTGAAATATTTAGGTGCCACTATCGATCAATCTCTTTGAGGAGAAGGGATGGCAAAAAATGTTGTCTGTTAGTCAAATACCAAATTAAAATTTCTTTATAGACAAGCACAGAATGTCGACTTGAAAACTATGAAATTGCTTGTATTGGCACTTATTCAGTGTCACTTTGATGATGCCTGCACCTCTTGGTACACTGGTTTAACCAAGAAATATAAACATAGGTTCCAGTGTACTCAGAACAAAATCATTTGGTATCTTTTGAATGCACTGGCCAGAAGTCATATTGGAGCTCAGGAATTTGAACAAGTCCCTATGTTACCAGTGGAGTTACAAGTTAACCAGCTTAAACTCCATCTGGTCTACAGTATCTTTAAAGGTCTGATGACACGTTTTTGACTTCATCTAATTTTTCAACACATAATACAATATGACGAAATAGGTTGGTCTGTACAGTTCTAAGTCAAACAGGCTTTTTTTCACGCAAATATCTGACATTTTCATGAGCGCCATTTCACCAATTGCGTCAGTGGCTGGAAAACCCCTGGCCATATTGTAACGTCATCGACAGAACACAGCACTTGGCTGCCCATTGTACACACAGGATGGAAGCGGTAGAAAACATCGACGATGGTTCCAGCACATGTAGTCTGGAATTGGTTTGTGTTGTCCAATCTTCAGACGATTATAGTTCCGAAGAATGGGATGACAATGAAGAATCTGGTGGCATCAGACCATGTAGGTTTGAGCCTTGCCAAGCGAGTCAGACTCAGAGAGTGACAGTGGAGAGGCACACCTGCCCACCACAGCTGCAGTGACAAACACATGGCAGGGGAACACCAAGTGTTATGCTTTTGTTACAGATATTGCAACAAATTATTTGTTCATAAATATAATTTATTTAAACCCGATTTTTCAATAAAATCACAGCAGTGTATTATCTGTGGTTCAGGCATTGGGTTTATGATGCATTATCTTTATGTATTTATGTGTTATGTATTGTCTGGTGAATCCTGAGCATAAATCCATTCATCATGACCCTCTGTGCGCTCTTATGCAGGGCATGGAGAGGGAGGATGAAATAACGAGGATTTACGTGCAGGGTTCACCACACCACATTTAGTACAGAAAGACAGACAATTCCCAAAAAGGTGAAGATGTACAAAAAACACAAACACACTTACTGATGGTGTTCGGGGGCCAGCATCATCCAGAGAACGAATGAGAGGAGACATGTTAGCCACAGGTGCGTTCCAGAGCCGACATCGCTTCAAGGATGCACAAGTTCGCCATGTTCCATGGCGAACATGGAGTGACTAACACGTCGTGAGAGTGCTGAAAATACTGGCAGACAAACAGCACAGATCAGATGACAATACTATGGACCAGCAGTGCGTGACTGGCAAACGGCCGCTAAGTACACGCACTGCTGGTGATGGTGTGATGAGAAGCACCTGGGCGAGGACCGGGAAAGATGATCAGCGGGAGTTTGAATCAGCTGGTGATAATGATAGAGGAGATGTGGCTGGACTGGCGAGCATCAGCATGCAATCACAGAAAGTGGGTCAAAGCTGCGGGTAAATCCATTAATCCTTCCCCTCCTCGTGCGCTCCTCCTGCGTAAAAGCGCACGAGGAGCGTATGAGGAGGCTTATGACAGTTGGAGCTGAAGTGTGTGATGTGGTGTTTCATGGCCTGCTGTTTATCTAAGCATGCGACACAACGCGAAGGCATAGCCGTAAAATTAAAACAAGAGAAACTGTGAGCTACAAAGCTGCTGTCATTCCAGTCAACAACACCGGCATCCGTTCTGTCGCTTACATGATGGTGGTGCCGCCCTTCTTTCGGTGGGCGGCACCACAGTCCAGTCAGCAGCTGCAGTTTTTTGATGATAACTAGTTTATGTAGGCGCGGTTGTAAATATTATACTGATCATCGACAATGACTTTTGGGTTTACACAACATGCTAAAAAATGTCAAAATCGTGTCATCAGACCTTTAATGGTACTGCTCCAAATTATCTTTCGGAACCTTTTGTGTTGACTCATAACCTTCACTCCATCAGTACAAGATCTAGCATATGTCTCTCCATGTGCCCTGTCATATAATGTGATATTTATATGTGGTGTGTCTTTAAGACTGTGGTGACGTCACAGGTCAGAGTTGACCTTCACCGAGTGATATGATATGAAAATGGCGATGTGTTGATGTTGCCGCCTGTTAATGTTCCCGCTCCTAGTTTTAAAAGAGAACTTTGTTGAAACCACTATTCGTGTGGACCTCAGTTCTTTACATGGTGTCAGAAGTGCTTGACGGATGCTCTGCTTCAGTAAGATGGCCTTGTTTAATCCCCCGGAAAGTTTTCCTTTTCATCGTCCAAATGAATGGGCGGGCTGGAAAGAGCGCTTTCTGCGTTTCCGGACGGCTATAAAACTGAATAAAGAGGACGGCGAAGTTCAGGTCAGTTCATTGATTTACGCCATGGGCCCCGAAGCTGAAAACATCTTCAAATCATTCTCATTTACTGAGGAAGCGGATCAAAAGAAGTTTGACGTTGTGTTAGGAAAATACGACGAGTACTTCTGTCCTAAACGGAACGTGATCCATGAGCGCGCTTGTTTTCACCAGAGGCTGCAGCGGCCAGTTCGCCAGTCCGAGGAGGTTGTCCTCCAGGTTCACCAGCAGGGGGAAGCACACGCCACGGTGCAGGAGATCCAGGGAAAAGCAGCAGGCAGAGGAAGATCTCCATTTAAACCAAGGAAAGGAAAAAGTGGAGAGCAAAAAGACTCATGGTGTGGAAGATGTGGAAAATTAAAACACAGAGATCCTGAAAAGTGCCCAGCCATGAAGTCAACATGCAACAAGTGTAAAAAGGTGGGTCACTGGGAAAAGAAATGTCACAGTAAATCAGTCAGAGAAGTCACTGAAGAGACAGTTTCCCAGACACCATTTTTTTTGGGCGCAGTCACAAAAACAGACAGAAATGATGACCCATGGACCATACAGCTTACAATTGGAACAACACCAGTCAATTTTAAAATTGATACGGGTGCAGATGCAAACATTATGGGACAAAAGACATTTAACGAACTAGTTCCTAAGAAGGAATTAGAGCCATCTAATGTCACACTGTGCAGCCCGGGTGGTCAATTGGACTGTATAGGAAAATTTCAAGCCTTCACAGAATACAAAGAAAAACCATATACTTTTCCTGTGTATGTCATCAGTGGCAATAATGCAAACAATTTGCTGGGCAGAGATACAGCAATGTCGATGGGGCTTGTGAAGCGTGTTGAAGAAGTTCACAAAGCATTTGGTGAGCATGGAACACTTAAAACAGAACCAGTTAAAATCCTGTTAAAAGAGAATGCTCAGCCATACACAGTGCACACTGCCCGTCGTGTCCCTTTGCCACTTTTGCAGAAGGTTAAAGAGGAATTGCAGCGTATGGAGGAGAATAATGTGATTGAAGCTGTGATTGATCCTACAGATTGGTGCGCGCCAATGGTGCCAGTCCCAAGGAAAAATGGAAAAGTGCGGATCTGTGTCGATTTAAAGAGGTTAAATGAAGCTGTACGAAGAGAGAGGTATGTTCTTCCTACTGCAGAGGAAATCACTGCAAAACTTAGTGGAGCAACCACATTCACATCATTGGATGCTGCCTCCGGGTTTTGGCAGATTCCTCTCCATCCAGAAAGCAGTAAATTAACAACCTTTATCACACCCTTTGGGAGATATGCATTCAAACGTCTTCCATTTGGGATCACAAGCGCTCCTGAAATTTTTCAGCGCAAAATGACAGAAACCCTCAACGGCCTGGAAGGCGTGGCTATCTACATGGATGACATACTGGTGTACGGCGACACTCCTGAACAGCACGACCAGCGTCTCAGCAAGGTACTGGAAAGGATCGAGTCAGCCGGACTTAAACTGAACAGAGAAAAATGTAAGTTTAGACAAAACAAGCTTCACTTCTTGGGCCAAGAAATTGACAAATCAGGCGTGAGACCCGACCCTGATAAAGTCAAGGCAATCCGCGAGCTCCCTTCACCACAGAACGTGCATGACCTCAAGCGTGTCCTAGGCATGTTTAACTACCTAGGGAAATATATCCCAAATCTGTCGACAGTGGGCCAGCCACTATATGAACTGTTGAAATCCAAGTCAGTGTGGATGTGGGACCATTCTCAGCAGGAGGCATTTCAACGCATCAAAGACATTCTGTCTACTTCTCCAGTTCTGAAATTCTACGATGTGAATCGACCTACTGCCGTATCAGCCGATGCCAGCAGCTATGGTATAGGTGGAGTACTACTACAACTGCACGATGGAAACTGGAAACCTGTGGCATACTGCTCACGTCGTCTGTCAGAGGCCGAGACTAGATATGCACAGATAGAGAAGGAGTGTTTGGCGAGTGTCTGGGCATGTGAGAGATTCGAGAAGTACCTCTGTGGTCTGGAAGATTTTAAGTTGGTCACAGATCACAAACCCTTGGTGCCTCTCATGAACAAAAAGGACCTGGACAATGTGCCAATATGGTGCCAAAGGCTACTTATGAGACTTATGAGGTTTAAACCAACAGCCGAATATGCTCCGGGAAAGACCTTGGTAGTAGCTGATACACTCTCAAGAAGTCCACTACAGTGCGTAGAAAACGAGACTGATACTCACTCTGATGTAGCGTGCTACATAGCAGCAGTTATTGATAACTTGCCAGCTACTACACATAAAATAGACACTATAAAGACCTCTACAGCAGCTGACTGTAACCTACAGTTGGTGTTGCGGTACATTAAGTCAGGATGGCCAGAATACATAGGCAATGTCCCAGCAGCTATCAGAGACTATTTTCCCATTAAAAATGAACTGTCTGAATGCGATGGAATTATCACCAGAGGAAGCCGCATGTTGATTCCGGATGTGCTCAGAGCAGACATCTTGGATCGAATACATGATGGACATCAAGGTCTGACAAAATGCAGAGAGCGGGCCTGCACATCTGTGTGGTGGCCTGGCATCTCATCTGAAATCAAACGCAAAGTCCAGTCCTGTCAGGTGTGTCGTGAGATGAGACCAGCTCAGCGAAAAGAGCCTCTCTTGTCAACCCCTCTACCTGATCGGCCCTGGAAGAGACTTGCTGTTGACCTGTGTGAGCATAACAAGCACACCTACCTTGTTGTGTCAGACTATTTCTCTCGGTTCCTCGAGATACTTCATCTGCCAGTAACCACTGCTTCTCAGATGATGTTAAAGCTGAAGGCAGTGTTCGCGAGGTTTGGTTGTCCAGATGTGGTTGTATCTGACAATGGGCCTCAATTCTCATGCCAAGAATTTAAAAAGTTTGCAAGGGAGTTTGACTTTTTGCACATCACCTCAAGTCCACATAACCCCCAAGGAAACGGACATGCAGAGAGGGGAGTTCAAACAGCAAAAAGAATCTTAAAGCAGCAAGATCCTTTGCTCGCCCTCATGTGCTTTCGATCAACGCCCTGCACCACCACAGGCGTGAGTCCCGCAGAGCTACTTATGGGTCGAAAGATCAAAACAACTCTTCCTACACTCGAAGTGAATCTTCAGCCCCGATGGCCTGATCTGGAAGTCGTCAGGAACAAGGATGCAATGGAGAAACAGAAACAAGCATTCTACTTCAATCAGCGCCATGGAGCTAAACCCCTACCTTCGTTGAAGCCAGGAGATTCAGTACTCACAAAGCTGGACCATCAGAAATCCTGGAAAACACCCGCTGTTGTCACAGGAGAAAGCAGCACACCTCGCTCCTTTTTTATTGAAACACCCCAGGGAGCAACTTTGCGACGCAACCGCCGTCACTTGCAACATGATCCTGAAACAGCCAGAGAGATACACTCTTCAGCTCCAAATGACCTGCAGCCAGAGATTGTCGATCAGCAGCCTGAAACTGCAGCTGCTGCTGACACTATTTTACCAGAATCCAGTGTCAAACCGCCAGACCCAAAGCAAGGACTGTTGTTTACCTGGTCTGGTAGAATGATTAAACCTGTGCAAAGACTAGATTTGTAGAGAAAAAAAAAAATGAATGAAAAAATAGAGAAATTCACGTGTTCACTGTGATAAGTGTGGTTATATGTGGTTCAAGGATTAAGCCATGGGCTGTGGGGAAGGGTGAAATGGAAATGGAAAATGTTTGAATTGAAAATTGTTTTGTTCTGAAAAAAAAAAAGCTAAAAAAGGGGGAGATGTCATATAATGTGATATTTATATGTGGTGTGTCTTTAAGACTGTGGTGACGTCACAGGTCAGAGTTGACCTTCACCGAGTGATATGATATGAAAATGGCGATGTGTTGATATTGCCGCCTGTTAATGTTCCCGCTCCTAGTTTTAAAAGAGAACTTTGTTGAAACCACTATTCGTGTGGACCTCAGTTCTTTACATGCCCCAAGTAAAATGTGATGGCAAAGCTTCTTTTAGTTTTTCCAGTATTTTACTATGGAATGAACTGCCAAGTTCCAGTCAAACTGCTACAAGCAAGTCCCAGTTCAAATTTTGAGTCAAAAACTTTTTATTTCAATGTCTTAATGAACAAGAGTTAAATCCTTTTATGTATTGCTATTTTTTATTGTTAGTTCTGGATATATCTGTTTCATTGTCATCATCCATGTTGATCACATGATTGTCACGTTTCCTTACCTTACATGTGTAATGACAATAAAGTTGAATCTCATCTCATCTCATTGTTTAAGGGACCACAATGGAAATAAGTGTGTGCACTTTTTGTGTTATCCCATTGTTTTAATGCATGTTATATTTTTATACAATGTTATTTTAATGATGAATAAATCAACAACAAGTACACAGTGAGTACATGGTAAGTACTGGGAAAGTACAGGGTAAGTAGTAGGTACAGGGTGAGTCCAAGGAAAGTACAGGGAAAGTATAGATGGCGTATCGGGTATATACCGAAAAAGTATGGGTTAAGTACACAATGAATACATGGTAAGTACTGGGAAAGAACAGGGTAAGTACTAGATAACTACAGAGTAAGTCCAGGGAAAGTGGCTAAAGTGCCTAGTACTTTACCCATTACTTACCATGTACTCATGTACACAATGAGAACATGGTAAGTAAGGGGTAAGTATGTAACTACAGGGTGAGTCCAGGAAAGTATGGGAAAAGCATGGATGAAGTATCAGGTATGTGCCAAAAAAGTATGGGGTAAGTATACAATGAGTAAAAAACTACTGGGAAAGTATGGGGTAAGTACTGGATATAAATATATCAATATAAAATTATATGGGGCCTGACCCTCCACAAGTGGCCACTAGAGGATCTGCAGTTTTTGGCACATTTGCATTGTCTTTTCTTTAAACCCTGGAGGTTATTACCATGTAAACTAACCATAATCTGCATTGAATGACAGTACAACAATTGTCTCTGTTTATTTCTGTACCACAATCAGTCTATGGCTACGGTCACACTGCAGGTCTTAATGCTCAATTCCGATTTTTTGCCGAGAACCGATTTTTTTTTGTGTGTGTGTGGGCGTTCACATTATAATTTAAATGCGACCCCCATCAGACTCCAGTGTGAACAGTCTACAGCTCTGAAATGACCCGCATGCACAGAAGAAAACATAACGTCAGGGACACCGTTGTGTTTACAGAAGTAAATATGAGCCCCAAACGACTGGGGGGGACAGAACTTCTTCATCCTGATGCAGTGCAGCAAACTAAAATGTTAAAATCATAAATACTGTATGAGACCAGCTTCATTCCTCTACACGCCAGATGACCGCTGTGATCAGCTCTGCCTTAACAGAACTGACTGATTAAACAGCTCTCTTTAAAATGAGACCCCGTGTCTCAATGGGATTACCTGTATAAATAAGGTTAATAATAGATAATCCTAGTGATTACAGTAGGGCTCTCGCCCACTGACGTTGTCAGTGGCTCTTGCCTTAATAAACTGCACGGCTTGTACCAGCGGCGTAACACCGGTTCGCACAGGAAAGAGAAGCCACCAGAGACTCCCTTCTCCTGTGTGTCCCCCTATCTTGCCATTCCACTCCATAGTCATGTCAGTATTAACTTTACATTTTAGACATTACAGCAGCCAGGACTCACGGTATGCTGTTTACAGGGAAAAGGGAATTTGCAGCGTCCAGTAAATGTGCCGTTACTGTGCACCTGCTTGTCTGACGGTTTCAGCCCCCCCCCCCCCCCCGAAATTTTGAAGTTATTGTGCAGAATACAAATCCAGAATACAAAATTACAATTCACTGATAAAGGGAAGAAGACTGATTAAAAAGAGAGCACAAATCAGCTGTCTGCCATGTTTGCTGCAGCCTCCACCACAGAATTGCAGCGTCTGTTCAGGTTCAGGTTCAGGTTACTTTATTTGTACCCGTAGGTAGATTTGTCTGTCTCACTTCAATGAGGAAAAAGTTGGATGAAATGCAACATGACCGTTCAGACTGAGGTCGCTTTGGAAAATATCAGATACGTATCCGAATTAGGACCACATATGAAAGTGGCCTGGGTCTGGTGTGAAAAAATTGAATATGTGCTGTTCAGACTGTCATTAAAAAAAATCAGATATGGGTCACATTTGTGCAAAAAAATCAGAATTGAGCATTAAAACCTGCAGTGTGACCATAGCCTAAGTGCCACTGTTTCACAGTCCTACAAAAGACTCAGAATTTGCAGCCAAATTTATCTTATTTATTTTTATTTAACCTTTATTTATACAGGGAAAGTCCACTGAGAGGCAACCTCCCTTTTTCAAGGATGCCCTGTTCACACTCACAGATTCACACCTGAAAGCTGTCCAGCACAACCACAGGCTAACCTGTAACCACTGAGCAGCTCAAATGGAGCAGTTGGGGTTAAGGGCCTTGCTCAAGGGCACCACAATGGCATTAAGGAGGGTGGGGAAAGCACTGCTATGTTATCTGTCCCACCCAGATCTGATCCTGCCGGTCCAGGGGTTGAACCAGCAACCTTCTGCTCACCAGTCCACATCCCTAACCAAATGTCAAACATGTTTTTTAGACACTAAAAGCAGCTTAGTTTCAGGTTTAGGTGTTATGAGTTTTGTAGTTGACCTGCCTGCACTCTGTTATCACACTGTATGTTGATGTACTGTAAATAATGGATAAATAACTATTTGTATTGCTGAAAAGGCTACAAAAGCTTTCAGAAGCAAGATAACGATAATGATTTTAAGACTCATTTTAGATAGACATCTGTTTGTGATGCCTC
The DNA here is from genome assembly GCA_020510985.1 of Pholidichthys leucotaenia. Lineage (NCBI taxonomy): Eukaryota > Metazoa > Chordata > Actinopteri > Cichliformes > Pholidichthyidae > Pholidichthys > Pholidichthys leucotaenia. Next base: position 66,203,908 of record CM035849.1, on the reverse strand, counting down.
TTAACAGTGTAAAGGGGAGTATTCTACTAAACTGTTTTTCACTCTGTTAACCCCATTTGAATAAACTCTGGTCAGCCCTTTCCTTTATAGATTTTAGAGGTTCAGTGTTTTTATTGCAGGAGAGAAATTTACATCTAAAAGCAACAAAACAGAGCTCCAAGCAAATCAGAACCAACACTGCAACAGGCAAAAATAACAGCAGAAACAGCCAATTTATGTTTTAAAGTCAAAATAATATGTTTATTAGATATGACTTATTCTTCCTCTTTATACTGTATATCTTTTCTTTTAGAAGCTTGGGATCAGTCCGCCAAGGTCTCCGCCTTTGACCGCCACCTAATCCACATAGCACCGGACCCCCATGATCCCTCCTGCAGGTGGTGAGCCCACTGGAGGGCGGGCCCATGTAACTCCTTCGGGCTGAGCCCGGCCGGGTCCCATGGGGTAGACCCAGGACTCGGTGGCGAGACTATGTCTCCCAGCTGGTCTGGGAACGCCTTGGTATCCTCTCTGAAGAGCTGGAGCAGGTGGCTGGGGAGAGGGAAGTCTGGGCTTCTCTGCTTAAACTGCTGCCTCCGCGACCCGGACCTCCGGAAAAGCAGTAGAAGATGGATGGATGGATGGATCTTTTCTTTTAGTGACTATACTGTGTCTTAATTAGTTAGATCAGAATCAACTGACACCTGCCTTGATCACTGTTTCAAGCATAAAGTATACAAAGTTGCTGCCCAATCTCACCAAAATGCAAACAAATTACATAGTTTCCCACCCCTTTAAAATTGTAGAATATGTAGGCCAATCCAGCCGCCATTACTGCAGTGGTGTCTTCCAGAAATATGTGCCTTTTTGAAAGCAAGCTGTGTAACTTTTTTTTAAAAATTTTCTTTTTATTCAAATATCAAGGAAATCGGGAAGAATATCTACAGTTCTCAGTTGCTCTAACAGCAGTGGCAAATTTCATCATTGGAAAAAAAAAAGCTTCATGTAAATACAATAATTTACTGAACGATGCATGTACCTGTCAGAGACCTCACAGTCTAAACATTCTGTGAGTATGCAGTTAACAAAAATGTTTGACAGAAGCAGGTCAAGACTATTAACATGAAGGGTTTTGTTCATAATAACAACAGCAAAATGATTAGCATGCAGCTGTTTAGCTCAAAGTGAAGCCAAGTCAAACAAAATTCAAATTATGCATGGTGAAGAAATCACTCAGCACTAAAGTCTTGTTTGTTACTTATCTGGCATTAATGAGAGCTAGGCGAGGAGTTGTCTCCTGATGGCTCAGAGCAGAGGCACGGCTCAGCGGATGAAGGTCCCATAAACCACACTGTTGCGTCGGACCCAGTTTTGCCTGGGAAGAGGGGCTTCCACTAGCAGTTGAGGCAGGCCACCACCCGGATGAGCGGGAGAAACAGGCTGGAACCCCATCGGACAATGGGCCGGAGGAAATCCATCTAAAGAAGGGCAGGTGTTGTAACTGAGCCCCCAGTGTCCAACTCCCCCCCTCCCTCCAGCTCCACAGCCTCCACATTCCCTACTTCATTTAAGGCACCCCCCCCCTCCTCCCCCCCTCCCCTTATCATCAGTGAGCAGGATGTGCTCAAACAGTTCTCCAGACTGAACCCGCGCAAGGCCCCCGGCCCAGACGGCGTGTCTCCCTCCACCCTGAGACTCTGTGCGAAACAGCTGGCTCCTGTATTCACAGACATTTTTAACACCTCCCTTAAGTTATGCCACGTGCCATCCTGCCTCAAATCCTCCACCATCATCCCTGTCCCCAAGAAGCCACGGATCACTGGACTTAATGACTACAGACCTGTAGCGCTCACCTCTGTAGTCATGAAGTCCTTTGAGCGCCTGGTCCTGTCCCACCTCAAGTCCATCACCACCCCTCTCCTGGACCCGCTGCAGTTTGCCTACCGAGCCAACAGGTCTGTAGACGATGCAGTCAACCTGGCCCTCCACTCCATCCTGCAGCACCTGGACTCCCCGGGAACCTACGCCAGGATCCTGTTTGTGGACTTCAGCTCCGCATTCAACACCATCCGCCCCGCTCTGCTCCGGGACAAGCTGTCCCTGCTCAACGTGCCTGACTCCCTCTGCAGGTGGATCATCGACTTCCTGACGGACCGGAGGCAGCATGTGCGGCTGGGAAAGACTGTCTCAGACTATACTAGCATCAGCACCGGATCACCCCAGGGCTGTGTACTTTCCCCCCTACTCTTCTCCCTTTACACCAACTCCTGCACCTCCAGCCACCAGTCTGTCAAGTTGATCAAGTTTGCGGACGACACCACCCTCATCGGGCTCATCTCCAACGGCGACGAGTCCGCCTACAGGAGAGAGGTGGCCCAGCTGGCATCCTGGTGCAGCAATAACAACCTGCAGCTGAACGCTCTGAAGACAGTGGAGATGATTGTAGACTTCAGGAAAGTCACTACTCCTCTGCCCCCCCTCACCCTCTCAGGCTCTCCCATCACCACTGCTGATTCCTTCCGCTTCCTAGGCACTACCATCACCAGGGACCTCAAATGGGAGCTGACCATCAGCTCACTCATCAAAAAAGCCCAGCAGAGGATGTTCTTCCTGCGGCAGCTGAGGAAGCTCAAGCTACCCACCAAGATGTTAGTGCAGTTCTACACAGCCATCATCGAGTCCATCCTCACCACCTCCATAACCGTGTGGTACGCAGGAGCCACTGCCAGGGACAGACTAAGGCTGCAGCGCGTCGTGCGCACTGCTGAGAAGGTGATCGGCTGCAAGCTCCCATCTCTCCAGGATCTGTACATCTCCAGGACCCGGAGGCGTGCTGGCCGGATCATAGCTGATCCCTCACACCCTGGTCACGTACTGTTTGCCCCCCTCCCCTCTGGTAGAAGACTTCGGTCCATCCAGACTAAAACCTCCCGTCACATGAACAGCTTCTTCCCCTCTGCCATTAGACTGCTGAACACTAAGTGACTCTCGTGCACCATGTACAGCAGCTCAACCAGACTCATGTCAATCATCACTGTTTTCTTCCTGCATTACCGACTGCACTATATAGTTCTCCACAGTATCTGCTGCTGGCTAATATATATTTTAACTGTTGACCAGTATCACTTAATCTTATCCTACACTTTATTACATGTATAGTTTATTTCTCTTATCTTATCATGTTTAATGTTGCAGCATTGTACCGAGACAAATTCCTAGTTTGTGTACTACATGAACAATGGCAATAAACCTGATTCTGATTCTGATTCTGATTCTGAATAAGCCGTAATCCTCACCCAAACACCTCCACGCTACCCTCGTCTTCTGGACTATTTCCTCCGTGAAATAACAGTAGGTGAGTGACACAGGTAAGTCAGTACAGATGCCGAGACATCCAAATCATGATTAATTCAAGTTTGTTGTGATGATCTGATAACAGAAAGTGCAGGTGATCAATACACAAGCATAGCAGACACATCTGGACAGCAGGCACAAAACAATACGACCATAAACAGTAGTCCAAAAAGAACCGACAGACAGCTAGCTGCACAGACTGGTGCCATCTTGTCAAGTTGGCGTAAGCAATCTAGGTTAGCAATATAGGTAATATTAATTTCTCAAGCTGGGGCAACCTAGACAGCGTGAAGTAAACATCAAGGAACCACAACCAGAACAACGGTAGCAGCCTTATAATTGAATGTAAAACATTTCATTTTAAATGAAAACATCAACAATTTCCTCCTCATGGATCGTCACCTTATTGTGGTGGGGGGGTTTGCGTGCCCCAGTGATCCCAGGAGCTATGTTGTCCGGGGGCAATTTGCCTCTGATAGGGTCTCCCAAGACAAATTGGTCCTGGGTGAAGGGCCAGACTAAGAACGATCCAACAGACTCTCATGATAAATTGTATATCAAGGATTCAGTGTACCCCGCCCGGTATGGGGTTACCGGGGCCCCACCCTGGAGCCAGGCCTGGGGGAGGGGCTCGAAGGCTAGCGTCTGGTGGCCGGGTTTCCACCCATGGGACCCGGCCGGGCTCAGCCCGAAGGAGTTACATGGGTCCGCCCTCCAGTAGGTTCACCACCTGCAGGAGGGATCATGGAAGTCCGGTGCTATGTGGATTAGGTGGCAGTCAAAGGCGGAGACCTTGGCGGACTGATCCCAAGCTTTCTAAACTGGCTTTTGGTACGTGGAATGTCACCTCTCTGGTGGGGAAGGAGCCTGAGCTGGTGTACGAGATTGAGCGATACCGGCTAGATATAGTTGGCCTCACCTCAACACACAGCTCCGGTTCCGGAACCAGTCTCCTGGAGAGGGGCTGGAGCTTGGCCTTTTCTGGAGTTGCCCCGGGCGAGAGGCGACGAGCAGGGGTAGGTATTCTTGTATCGCCCCACCTTGCTGCCTCTATATTGGAGTTTTCCCCGGTGGACGAAAGGGTTGCTTCCCTGCGCCTTCGGGTTGGGAAACGGGTCCTGACCATCATTTGTGCCTATGCACCAAATGATGTTTCAGAGTACCCACCCTTTTTGGAGTCTGTGACTGGGGTGCTGGAGGGTGCTCCTCCTGGAGACTCCATTGTCCTACTGGGGGACTTCAATGCGCACGTGGGCAACGACAGTGAAACCTGGAGGGGGGTGATTGGGAGGAACGGCCTGCCCGATCTGAACCCGAGTGGTGTTCAGTTATTGGACTTCTGTGCTAACCACAGTCTGTCTATAACGAACACCATGTTCAAGCATAAGGGTGTCCATATGTGCACCTGGCACCAGGACACCCTAGGCCGCAGGTCGATGATCGATTTTGTTATCGTATCATCAGACCTGCGACCGTATGTCTTGGACACCCGAGTAAAGAGAGGTGCAGAGCTGTCAACTGATCACCACCTGGTGGTGAGTTGGATCCGATGGCAGGGGAGGAAGCCATTCAGACCTGGTAGACCCAAACGTATAGTGAGGGTGTGCTGGGAGCGTCTGGCTGAGGCCCCTGTCCGGGAGGTCTTCAACTCCCACCTCCGGAAGAACTTCAACCACATTCCGAGGGAGTCTGGAGACATGGAGTCTGAATGGGCCATGTTCTCCACCTCTGTTGTTGAAGCGGCAGCCCAGAGCTGCGGCCGCAAGGTGGTCGGTGCATCTCGTGGTGGCAACCCCCGAACCAAGTGGTGGACACCAGTGGTGAGGGGGGCCATTAAGCTGAAGAAGGAGTCCTATCAAGCTTGGTTGGCTTGTGGGACTCCCGAAGCAGCTGAGGTGTACCGGCAGGCCAAGCGGAGTGCAGCTCGGGTGGTTGCTGAAGCAAAAACCCGGGTATGGGAGGAGTTCGGTGAGGCCATGGAACAAGACTTTCGGTCGGCTTCAAAGAGATTCTGGCAAACTGTTCGGCGGCTCAGGAGGGGAAAGCAGCTCCCCGTCCACACTGTGTATGGTGCGGATGGGACACTGTTGACTTCAACTGGGGATATCGTCGGGCGGTGGAAGGAATACTTCGAGGATCTCCTCAATCCCACTGATACGCCTTCCACAGAGGAAGCAGGGTTTGGGGACGAGGGGGATGACTCGCCTATCACAGGGGCTGAGGTCGCCAAGGTGGTTAAAAATCTCCTTGGTGGCCGGGCCCCGGGGGTGGACGAGATTCGCCCCGAGTACCTCAAGGCCCTGGATGTTGTTGGGTTGTCATGGTTGACACGCCTCTGCAACATTGCGTGGAGGTCGGGGGCAGTGCCTTTGGCATGGCAAACCGGGGTGGTGGTTCCTCTCTTCAAAAAAGGGGACCGGAGGGTGTGCTCCAACTTTAGAGGGATCACACTCCTCAGCCTCCCTGGGAAGGTCTATGCCAAGGTACTGGAGAGGAGAGTCCGGCCGTTGGTCGAACCTCGGATTCAGGAGGAGCAATGTGGTTTTCGTCCTGGCCGTGGCACATCGGACCAGCTCTTTACCCTCTCGAGAATTCTTGAGGGTTCGTGGGAGTTTGCCCAACCAGTTTACATGTGTTTTGTGGACTTGGAGAAGGCATTTGACCGCGTCCCTCGTGGATTTTTGTGGGGGGTGCTTCGGGAGTATGGGGTATCGGGCTTGTTGTTACGAGCTATTCGGTCTCTGTACGACCGTTGTGAGAGTTTAGTTCGCATTGCCAACACTCGGTCGGAGTCATTCCCAGTGAGAGTTGGACTCCGCCAGGGCTGCCCTTTGTCACCGGTCCTGTTCATAATTTTTATGGACAGGATTTCTAGGCGCAGCCAGGGAATGGAGGGTGTCATGCTTGGTGACCACAGGATCTCATCTCTGTTGTTTGCAGATGATGTTGTCCTGTTGGCTTCATCCAGCAATGACCTACAGCTCTTGCTGGGACGGTTTGCCGCTGAGTGTGAAGCGGCTGGGATGAGAATCAGCACCTCCAAGTCCGAGTCCATGGTCCTCAGCCGGAAAAAGGTGGATTGTCCTCTCCGGGTTGGGGACAGGCTCCTGCCCCAAGTGGAGGAGTTTAAGTATCTTGGGGTCTTGTTCACGAGTGAGGGGAAAATGGAGCGAGAGATCGACAGACGGATTGGAGCAGCATCTGCAGTGATGCGGACGTTGTACCGGTCTGTTGTGGTGAAGAGGGAGCTTAGTTCTAAGGCAAAGCTGTCGATTTACCAGTCAATCTACGTTCCTACTCTCACCTATGGTCACGAGCTTTGGGTAATGACCGAAAGAACGAGATCGCGGATACAAGCGGCTGAAATGAGCTTTCTCCGTAGGATTGCTGGACTCACCCTCAGAGATAGGGTGAGGAGCTCAGTCATCCGGGAGAGGCTCAGAGTAGAACCGCTGCTCCTCCACATTGAAAGGAGTCAGTTGAGGTGGTATGGGCATCTGATTAGGATGCCTCCTGGACGCCTCCCACTTGAGGTGTTTCAGGCACGTCCCACTGGGAGGAGACCCCGGGGCAGACCCAGGACTCGGTGGAGAGACTATGTCTCCCAGCTAGTCTGGGAACGCCTTGGTATCCCCTCTGAAGAGCTGGAGCAGGTGGCTGGGGAGAGGGAAGTCTGGGCTTCTCTGCTTGAACTGCTGCCTCCGCGACCCGGACCTCCGGAAAAGCGGTAGAAGATGGATGGATGGATGGATGGATTCAGTGTACCCCGCCCAGTATGGGGTTACCGGGGCCCCACCCTGGAGCTAGGCCTGGGGGAGGGTCTCGAAGGCTTGCGTCTAGTGGCCGGGTTTCCACCCATGGGACCCGGCCGGGCTCAGCCCGAAGGAGTTACATGGGTCCGCCCTCCAGCGGGTTCACCACCTGCAGGAGGGATCATGGGGGTCCGGTGCTATGTGGATTAGGTGGCGGTCAAAGGCGGAGACCTTGGCGGACTGATCCCAAGCTTTCTAAACTGGCTTTTGGTACGTGGAATGTCACCTCTCTGGTGGGGAAGGAGCCTGAGCTGGTGTACGAGGTTGAGCGATACCGGCTAGATATAGTCAGCCTCACCTCAACACACAGCTCCGGTTCCGGAACCAGTCTCCTGGAGAGGGGCCGGAGCTTGGCCTTTTCTGGAGTTGCCCTGGGCGAGAGGCGACGAGCAGGGGTGGGTATTCCTGTATCGCCCCACCTTGCTGTCTCTATATTGAAGTTTTCCCCGGTGGACGAAAGGGTTGCTTCCCTGCGCCTTCGGGTTGGGAAACGGGTCCTGACCATCATTTGTGCCTATGCACCAAATGATGTTTCAGAGTACCCACCCTTTTTGGAGTCTGTGACTGGGGTGCTGGAGGGTGCTCCTCCTGGAGACTCCATTGTCCTACTGGGGGACTTCAATGCGCACGTGGGCAATGACAATGAAACCTGGAGGGGGGTGATTGGGAGGAACGGCCTGCCCGATCTGAACCCGAGTGGTGTTCAGTTATTGGACTTCTGTGCTAACCACAGTCTGTCCATAACGAACACCATGTTCAAGCATAAGGGTGTCCATATGTGCACCTGGCACCAGGACACCCTAGGTCGCAGGTCGATGATCGATTTTGTTATCGTATCATCAGACCTGCAACCGTATGTCTTGGACACCCGAGTAAAGAGAGGTGCAGAGCTGTCAACTGATCACCACCTGGTGGTGAGTTGGATCTGATGGCAGGGGAGGAAGCCATTCAGACCTGGTAGACCCAAACGTATAGTGAGGGTGTGCTGGGAGCGTCTGGCTGAGGCCCCTGTCCGGGAGGTCTTCAACTCCCACCTCCGGAAGAACTTCAACCACATTCCGAGGGAGTCTGGAGACATGGAGTCTGAATGGGCCATGTTCTCCACCTCTGTTGTTGAAGCGGCGGCCCAGAGCTGCGGCCACAAGGTGGTCGGTGTATCTCGTGGTGGCAACCCCCGAACCAAGTGGTGGTCACCAGTGGTGAGGGGGGCCATTAAGTTGAAGAAGGAGTCCTATCAAGCTTGGTTGGCTTGTGGGACTCCCGAAGCAGCTGAGGTGTACCGGCAGGCCAAGCGGAGTGCAGCTCGGGTGGTTGCTGAAGCAAAAACCCGGGTATGGGTGAAGTTCAGTGAGGCCATGGAACAAGACTTTCGGTCGGCTTCAAAGAGATTCTGGCAAACTGTTCGGTGGCTCAGAAGGGGAAAGCAGCTCCCCGTCCACACTGTGTATGGTGCGGATGGGACACTGTTGACTTCAACTGGGGATATCGTTGGGCGGTGGAAGGAATACTTCGAGGATCTCCTCAATCCCACTGATACGCCTTCCACAGAGGAAGCAGGGTTTGGGGACGAGGGGGATGACTTGTCTATCACAGGGGCTGAGGTCGCCAAGGTGGTTAAAAATCTCCTTGGTGGCCGGGCCCCGGGGGTGGATGAGATTTGCCCTGAGTACCTTAAGGCCCTGGATGTTGTTGGGTTGTCATGGTTGACACGCCTCTGCAACATTGCGTGGAGGTCGGGGGCAGTGCCTTTGGCATGGCAAACCGGGGTGGTGGTTCCTCTCTTCAAAAAAGGGGACCGGAGGGTGTGCTCCATCTTTAGAGGGATCACACTCCTCAGCCTCCCTGGGAAGGTCTATGTCAAGGTACCGGAGAGGAGAGTCCGGCCGTTGGTCGAACCTCGGATTCAGGAGGAGCAATGTGGTTTTCGTCCTGGCCGTGGCACATCGGACCAGCTCTTTACCCTCTCGAGAATTCTTGAGGGTTCGTGGGAGTTTGCCCAACCAGTTTACATGTGTTTTGTGGACTTGGAGAAGGCATTTGACCGTGTCCCTCATGGATTTTTGTGGGGGGTGCTTCGGGAGTATGGGGTATCGGGCTTGTTGTTACGAGCTATTTGGTCTCTGTACGACCGTTGTGAGAGTTTGGTTCGTATTGCCAACACTCGGTCGGAGTCCTTCCCAGTGAGAGTTGGACTCCGCCAGGGCTGCCCTTTGTCACCGATCCTGTTCATAATTTTTATGGGCAGGATTTCTAGGCACAGCCAGGGAATGGAGGGTGTCATGCTTGGTGACCACAGGATCTCATCTCTGTTGTTTGCAGATGATGTTGTCCTGTTGGCTTCATCCAGCAATGACCTACAGCTCTTGCTGGGATGGTTTGCCGCTGAGTGTGAAACGGCTGGGATGAGAATCAGCACCTCCAAGTCCGAGTCCATGGTCCTCAGCCGGAAAAAGGTGGATTGTCCTCTCCGGGTTGGGGACAGGCTCCTGCCCCAAGTGGAGGAGTTTAAGTATCTTGGGGTCTTGTTCACGAATGAGGGGAAAATGGAGCGAGAGATCGACAGACGGATTGGAGCAGCATCTGCAGTGATGCGGACGTTGTACCGGTCTGTTGTGGTAAAGAGGGAGCTTAGTTCTAAGGCAAAGCTGTCGATTTACCAGTCAATCTACGTTCCTACTCTCACCTATGGTCACGAGCTTTGGGTAATGACCGAAAGAACGAGATCGCGGATACAAGCGGCTGAAATGAGCTTTCTCCGTAGGATTGCTGGACTCACCCTCAGAGATAGGGTGAGGAGCTCAGTCATCCGGGAGAGGCTCAGAGTAGAACCGCTGCTCCTCCACATTGAAAGGAGTCAGTTGAGGTGGTATGGGCATCTGATTAAGATGCCTCCTGGACGCCTCCCACTTGAGGTGTTTCAGGCACGTCCCACTGGGAGGAGACCCCGGGGCAGACCCAGGACTCGGTGGAGAGACTATAGCCTGTTTTCCACTAGCCCAGCACACCTCGGTACGGCTCGATTCACTTCAGTACGGCTCGGAATGCTTCTGTCTCCATTAGCACGCTGTTGTGCTTGTGCTGTGATGGTTTGTGTTAGGAGGTTTTAGAAGCGGGGCAGCAGCAGATTCTCAGCGAGGCGGGGCCACACTCCCGTGACGTTATGCACCCGACTGAGTCCTTATTTACACGAGACAAAAAAGGATCCAAGGATTATTGCCTTGCTCGCTCTGTGGATTTATCTCACAATTAATTTTATCTCATAATTAAGCTGCAACAACACAAGTCACTTTTGTTTTGAATTAACTGCCAAATGACCTAGAAATAATGAGCTGAAACTTGTTTTTATTCGTATTAAATAATGAGACGGTGGCACACTGTCCAACACCACATCCTAGGGCATTTTGGATGTACTGAATTAAAAAAAATCATGTTTTTCACCTTCAGGTCAACGTTTGGAACAACAGTATTATTATTTTCCGTTTAGATGATGCTACACTCCTTCTAAAGTTTTGTAATTCTCTGAATTTGGAATGCCGATAGAACATTCAATTTACATAAACTTACTTTTTTTACCTACTTTGACTTGTAAGCTTGATCAGTCTCTCCTGCTGCATTTTAAAGTCCAACTGTGCAACTTCTTATAAGTTAACATAAAAAATGTACCCAAAGTTTAGAACTGGATCATGTGGGGCTAATTTTTTATGATATTTCAATAAAAAGAACAGAAAGCTTACAAAAACATTTGTTTTTTGGTCTAGTTAAAAATTACATTACCTTTACAATGGTTGACCCCTGACAGGAAGATCAGATCAGACTAGGCAATGGAATTTCTATGTAATTATACTGTTTTATAATTCAGTGTTATAACAGACAAACCACACTTTCCAAAACAATTCCATTTTATTATATACAAAATATTAAAAGAAAAAAAAAACTTTGCAACACAACATGAAAGTTAATCGACATTTTATACACACTGACCACTGAGTGTCTCTACACCAGCTTCCCAAACTGGGTCACAAGTTGAATGAAGGCGTCTCTGCCAGCTGTGGGTCAGGAAGGCTCGGTTGAATAATCCGGACGGGCTGTCGCGGCGGACGCGTGGGATGATTCTACAAGGAAAATACACACAATAAAATACAGCACGAAAGTGCAATATATACAGAAAAGACAATAGTTTTTAACAAGAATACATAAGCTTATTTCAGCGTATTGTTCACATGAATAATTAAAAAAAAAGCTTTAGTCCGCAGTGTGCTGCAATAAAGCAGCGATCATCATCCACAAATGAGCAGCTTTTTTATTGCATAAATAAACTGAGCGTCTTACCGAATATATTTGCGAAAAAACGCACAAAAAAAAAAAATTAAAACTCACCGTTAAAGGACTCCGATGTCCAGACCTCCCGGTATATTTTTTCATTCCGGGCGGCTCCATCTAACTTGCGCTGAATACGTTCGTCTGACAATGCAGTGAGTAGACACTGCAGCTCCTTATTGGTCCATGGAACACCCTTATTACACGAAGACATTTTTGATAGAGAATAAATGAAAATAGCACAGCAATACACTGAAAAGGAACCGCCAACAGTGGTTGCGTGCTGAGTAAAGGCGGTCGTGAAGATTGTTTTTTTTTTTTTTTCAAAAACTTTATTGAGAAGGTCGTGAAGATTTGGTAGATGAGGAGGAGGAGAGGGGCAGTTACAACCTGACCAATCAGCGCCGGTTACGACCTGACCAATCAGCGGCGACCAGTCTGTTAACGTCACAACACGGCACAGCTCAGCACTGCTGTACCCTGCCCTGGAGCGGGGCTGAGAATCGCGGCTGTTAAACCATGTTGGGGCTTGTGGAAAAGCATACAAAGCGTGCTGAGCCGTCCCGTGTCGCGCTAAAGCGTGCTAGTGGAAAAGGCCCTTATGTCTCCCAGCTGGTCTGGGAACGCCTTGGTATCCTCTCTAAAGAGCTGGAGCAGGTGGCTGAGGAGAGGGAAGTCTGGGCTTCTCTGCTTGAACTGCTGCCTCCGCGACCCGGACCTCCGGAAAAGCGGTAGAAGATGGATGGATGGATGGATGGACATCGACAATTTTTTTAAAAGATTAATATTACTTCTTCATCAGTGTGGATGGAATAGTTAGTCTAATGTTTAATGATACTGTGACATTTTTAAAAAGGAGGTAGCACATTCATTGGGCTTTTTAAGTTGATTTAATGCAGTCTATGTGATATTAAACGTGATTTCAATGACATGAAACAGTTTACAGTAATGCAGTAATATAAAGCACTAAGCAGACTTACTGCTTAATAGCTGTGAATATGAACGTTATCAGTCCAGCTTCCTATACAGCTGTCAGCAAACAGCCTAACTGTCATTGGCTGTCGCAGAATTGGCTGCGCTGCAAGTTGGTGCAACACACAAACTGAATACACAAAGAACTAGAAAAGCACTCGGAGAGCGCAGACCTCCGCCAAGCGCCACAATTCCCCCCATACAGTGTTTGTGTGTACGTTTTCAGATTCCTTGAGCATGTAAACATATGACTAGCAATTGGATTCACAATGATTATTTGTTTATTTGACAGGGACAGTGCAATAAACACACAATTAATCAATGACAGTCAATGTGATAGTGATAGGATTAGTGGTTCAGTAGTAAAAGCATTGCCTCCTTGGCGGAGGTAATAAACTGAAGTGTTGCTGTTGTGTCCATCTCCTTCACTGACGGATGCAAATTGGGTAGACAGGTTGCCGTGGGTTTTATATTATATTATTTTGGGGTTGTGCTCTGCGGCAAACGAGAATTTAGAAGCTTCGTCGGCAGAGAGCTCGTTTTTGCGCAGCGCCTATGGCTGGCCGGTGAATTTCTGCCAAATGCGCAGCTCCTATGGCTGGCCGGGGAATTTCTGCCAAAGAATCCGTCGGCGGACAGCTGGCCGTGTGAGGTTTTGCAGTTGCGCGCAAACACAGGCACGCTGGCGGACCCAGGCCAGCAGTGTTTTCCACGTGCTTTTGTGCCTAAAACGTTGAAGAACGCAGAGTTTGTGTTGCAGACACGACGACCAGCGCCCTCCATTGCGCCTGCGCACATGTTGAAAATGGCCCTATGTCACAGTGTGGAAAAATGCTTTAAAAAATTCCTGTATCCAGACGGTGAACCGGATCACCCCCAAAATTTAATCAGTTCTTCCTTGTACCATTTCCAACAACGCCTGAAAGTTTCATGGAAATCCGTCCAAGACTTTTTGAGTTATCTTGCTAACCAACAGACAGACAGACAGACAGACAGACAAACAAACAAACACACAGACAAACCCCGGCAAAAACATAACCTCCTCCTGGCCTTTTCGGCCTGGCGGAGGTAATTAAAAGACAAGGAGGGTAGTGCAAACAGCGCCTTCTAGTGGTTGTGAAAATAACTTCATGTAGTAAGATTCAAGATTCAAAGGCTTTATTATCATGTGCACAGTTAAGAAATGCTACATTTCCTGAGCAATGAAATTCTTATTTTGCTCTCTGAATGAATGCCAGGGTAATAGGTACAGAAACAACGATTCTAATAAGGTCATGACACACTAACACAGTAACTCAATCCTAATACTAATGGATGCTAGTAACACACAGCAATTAGGACTCCTTAACACCTTGATTCTAAATACTAAAACTAATGAGTACTAATAACACACACTAGGCAATTTGGACAGTTAAAGCAGTTAAAGCAGTCAGACAAGAGGAATGAAATTGAAAGTTCACTGGATGACTAAAGTGATAGTGGTATATTGATATCAGAGACGATGTGAACCTGAGATGGCAGTGAACCTATGCACAGTGTGCAAATGGGCATTGTGCAACGAGCAGTGTATAATTACAAATTAGCACCCAGTGCTATTTTTTTTCTGTAACGATAGTACCAGTAGACTGTACATGATAAATAGCAGCTGATGATGAGAGAGATTTAAAACGTAGCCCCTTGCCCTGTCACAACCCTAATCCTAACCGTGACTGTAACAAGTTCTTCACTGTCACTATGACCAAACCTTAACAACCAAAAAAATATTTACACACTCACTTGACTCACAGCTCAGATTACGCAATCATCCTGACTGCTCTATTTAAGCCTGGGTTTTCTGTTCTAGTATTGTTGGGTCATTAACTCTTCTCAGTTCCTGAGATGATGTTTCTGTCACCCCTGTCACTCCTCAAAACATAAGTCCAGCCCCGTGCAGGGAGTTGTAGTATTTTCTGTTACCTAATCGTATGTCCAGCTAGGCTTGGTTCCCGTAGCTATTTCCTTTGCTCTGCATTTTTGTGCTTCTTTTCTCTGTTTGAATAAATTTGCAGAAGCTCACTGCCTGCATTTGGCGTTCCTTTTTGCCGTGCTTGGCGGTTCATAACACTGTCTGTTTAAGCTTGGAGCCCCTCCCTCAGTTCTTCTTCTTTGGTACACTATTATAAAAGCTGTGTACGCCTCTCACTTCCTCCCTTTTGCACAATTCTCCAAAGGGAGAAGTGAGTGTCAGTTTTAGAATCCCAATGCATTTTGTTATTTCTTATTCTCTATATATATCTGTTTTGTTTAATTAATTTTATTTATCATTTTCACTTACTATTTCTGTGAAAATTACCAGGTATGTTACGTTATATTGCATGTATGAGTTTACTGTGTTTCGCCCTTTTGCACAATTCTCCAAAGGGAGAGGAGCTGGAGTGGGCAAGCAGTAAAGGCCTGGTTTTTCTCTTATTTCCTGTGATTGCCAGAATAAATGGAGAGCATCTCCAAAGGTGACAGGCTGACCTTCATTATTCCACACAACGCAGAAAACAACCAGTTACACTTGGTGCCGTGACCCGGATTTTGAGAGACCTTTTATCCTGTCCACCGATGCCTCCTTAGATGGACTGGGTGCAGTCTTGTCTCAGGACCCTGCTGGTGAAGACAGAGCAAGACCCATAGCCTTTGCAAGCAAGTCACTCTGTCACAGCCAAGTCAAATATCCTACACACAGACTTGAATTATTGGCACTGAAGCGGGCAGTGTGTGATAAGTTCAGTCATTGGCTCAAAGGTCACAAATTCTGGAGTGATAACAATCCTCTGATGTACATCTTCACCAAGCCGAAACTGGATGCCTGTGAACGTTGGGTCTCAAAACTCGCTCCATACTGTTTCGAAATTAAGTATGTTCCTGGCAAGCAGAATGTTGTGGAAGATGCACTGAGTAGAAGGCCTTTTGTAAAACCTGTGGGCCAGCACCTTCTAAGTGGGCCATACCCCAAGCTGTTGGACGAAGTCTGAGACCTTAAGGATGATGCTGTGCAGGATGCTTTCCATTTGACTTGTCAGCCACAGTCATTGAGCGACCCCTCATTTTCAGCTGTCGTGAATACACCCATGCTGGAGGAGAATGTTTCTTCGCTTCTGTCCTCTCTGAGTGACTGGGACTTTGCTCCAAGGCAACGTGCCGCATCTATGGATGACCACTTAACAACTCTGGCCCCATCTGGTCAAGATATTTCTACCACACTGTCCCTGCCTGACCTTCTATCTCACCAAAAGCAAGACACTGTTGTTTCCAGAGTGGCCTACTACATTGACAGGAAAAGGCAACCGTCAAGACAGGAGCATTGTAACAAGAGCCAGCAGACTTTAAGGCACTTAAAACAGTGGGACAAACTCACGCTGCTGAATGATGTCCTTTACAGAGCCATAAAGGACCCACTGACCAAACGAAAAAGATTTCAAATTCGTCATTCCCAACTCCCTGATAGCTGTGGTTCTCTCCGGTATCCACAACAATGCCGGCCACCAAGGCCAGCCACACACGCTCTCCCTCATCTGTCAGGGCTTCTTCTGGTATGACATGGAAAAAGATGTGCGCAACTATGTGAGAAACTGCCACAGGTGTGCCCTTAGCAAAACCCCAGAGCCTGCTGTCTGAGCCCCTCTGGAAAATATCAAAACTAGTGCTCCCCAGGAGCTAGTGTGTATTGATTTTTGGTCAGCTGAAGACAATAACAACATGTCTGTGGATGTTCTTGTGATCACAGATCCCTTCACTAAGCTAGCACATGCATTCCAATGCCAGGACCAGACTGCTAAGAGAGTGGCGAAGAAGCTATGGGATGGATTTTTCTGTGTTTATGGCTTCCCCCAGCACATTCACTCTGACCAGGGTGCTAATTTTGAGAGTGAGTTAGTGGCTGAGCTCCTGCAGTTAAGTGGCATTAAGAAATGTCACACTTCACCATACCACCCCATGGGTAATGGGACCACAGAGAGATTTAACTGAACTCTGGCCAACATGTTGAGATCTCTTCCCCCAAAGTCAAAGCAGAAATGGCCGCAAATGATTCAGACTATAAGGTTTGTCTATATGTAACCCAGCTGAGAAAAACCCTTTTTCTCAGATTTCATATTAATGAAAGTGTGTGATTTTATTTTGAAAACCGACTATCTTGGGGAAGAGGAAATGCGATCCTCGTTATCCAACTTTTGAATTTCCGGTTCATGGTCACGTTGGGTGATCTGGGTCTTTCCATTCGTTAAGAGCGATATTAGCCCCGCCTTCCGAGTAGAGGCAGCCAGCGCGAACTCGGAATTCAGTCTTTAACGATACGAGCGCGGATGAGGGAGGGCGTGAAGTGCTCTGATTCACACAGATACCTCTTCTTGGTGAGTTTCATTCAGAAAGATGCTATAAATGGACCTAAACACTCTCCAAACGCTAATCTGCAACCTTTATTATCCTAAGTTGACTGGAGCACGAGCGTGAGGGGCATTGTGGCTGTGTCCTTTGCTGTATTCACACTGATACCTCATCTTGGTGAGTCAGATACATGCTAATGTTATGCTTGTGGAGCATGTAAAGAAAGAGGCGGATTTGGTTCAGGCGATTTATTACACATCTCACACAAGAAGCACAGACAGAATGGCATCTCAGCAAAGACTCTTCTCTTAAATACTATGGCATTCCTGTAGAAGCTTCTAACACACAAAAGGTCACATTGCATTCACTTCCTTAATCCTTTACCATTCTTCTAGAAGTTTCTAACACACAAAAGGTCACACTGCATTCATCCTTCACACCTCCCTGTTATCTCACCAGGGAACCTCTGCTCTTTGATCTTGTCCAAGATGCTACACAATTATGCTTTCCCCATGTGCCGCCATACCACCCCCCAAGCATTTTGGATAGAACAAAAGAATAACAGTTCGTATGCTGTGATAGAACCATTAAACATCAATCCACATGCTGCTTGGGCTTCAGTCTTCTCCCGTATCTGCTGTAACCAGGATTCACTGCCTCCGCAGTGCTGTCAAGCTGGGGGGTTGATGTTTGGGGGTGAAAACTTTTTGTCTGTCCGTGTGGGTGTTCTGGGGAATCCTTTCTCTGGGGAGCTCCCCTTGGGGTCTTCCACGCCGAGGGACCCTCGCCAACAGCACTTGCTCGTCCGCCACCACGAAAAGCGGGTTTGAGTCTGTCTATGCCAATCTTTTCCCTCCTACCCCCCAAATCTAGCAAAACATGTTTATCCTCCGTTTCCAGCACTCTGAACGGTCCATCATAGGGTGGTCGCAATGGAGGGCGGTGGGCGTCGTGTCTGACAAACACGAACTCCGCGTTTTTCAAAGTTTTAGGCACAAAAACACGCGGAAAACTGTGGTGGGCAGGGCCCGGCAGCGTGCCTGTGTCTATGCTACACTGCAACAGCTGCGACGGGGAGCTGCCCGGCGTGGGATTATCTGGCAGAAACTCCCCGGGCAGCCGAAGTGGTTGCGCAAAAACGAGTTCAGCCGGGGAAGCTTCCAGATCCTCTTTAGGCGCAGAACGTAACCCCAATAAAACCCACGGTAGCTTGTCTACCCAATTTACATCCGTCAATGAAGCCCTGAGAGCCGCTTTCAATGATCTATGTTCACATAACCCATTAGCCTGTGGATTGTACGCGGTTGTGCGGTGAATTGTGACACCCAGGCTGTGGGCCATTGTTGACCAGAGTTCGGAAACAAATTGAGGGCCTCTGTCGGACGTAATGTCCAACGGGACTCCAAAACGCGCCACCCATGCTGTTAAAAATGCGCGCGCCACCTCCTCGGCTGTGGTTGCAGCCAGCGGAACTGCTTCCGGCCAGCGCGTGGTGCGGTCCACCATTGTCAGGAGGTTCGTGCACCCCTGTGATGGCGGGAGGGGACCCACGAGGTCCACGTGAACATGGTCGAACCTCTTAGCTGGAATACGAAACGGCTCCAAGGGAGCCTTCGTGTGTCTGTGTACCTTGGCTCGTTGGCATGCCACGCAGGCTGCCGCCCACTCTTTCACCTGTTTACGCAGGCTCGGCCACACGAATTTCTCACATACCATTTTGATCGACGCGCGCACTCCCGGGTGCGCCAAAGAATGAACTGAGTCAAACACGCGGCGACGCCACACGGCCGGGACCACGGGACGCGGGCGCCCCGTGGAGACATCGCAGATTAGGGGGGGCATGCCATCTTGCAGCACCCTGCTCTCCAGCCTTAACCCTGTTGGTCCAGACTGGAGCGCGCACACGTCTGCGTCACTAACCTGCTCCGCGGCCATGGCTGTGTAATCTATCTCCACGCAGACCGGGGCAGCCACGGCGTGCGAGAGGCAGTCTGCCACTACATTCAGTTTACCCGACACATGCTGAATATCGGTAGTAAACTCTGAGATCGCGGCCAGCTGTCTCTGCTGCCGGCCCGACCACGGTTCTGAAACCTTGGCCATCGTGAATGTCAGTGGCTTGTGGTCAACGAACGCGGTGAAACTGCGCCCTTCCAGCCAGAACTGGAAGTGGCGAATGGCCAAGTGGAGAGCCAGCAACTCCCTGTTGAACGCGCTGTATTTACGTTCACTGTCGCGCAAAGTCCTGCTGAAAAAGGCGAGCGGCTGCCAAGCCCCGGTAACGCGCTGCTCCACGACTGCCCCTATGGCCATATCTGACACGTCAGTGGTGAGCGCTATGCGGGCCGTTGGGTCTGGATGTGCCAGTAATGCAGCGTTTGCCAGGGCTGCTTTGACTTCCAAGAACACCCGCTCCCGCTCCGGGGACCATTCGATCTTATCCGCGGGTTTCTGTTTTTTGAGCGTGGTGTACAGTGGTTGCATGAGCTGCGCTGCGCGGGGAAGGAAACGGTTATAAAAGTTCACCATTCCCAAAAATTCTTGTAGCGCCCTGACCGTTTGCGGCCGGTGAAAATCTGCTACCGCGCGCACTTTTTCAGGCAGCGGAACCGCTCCTTCGGGAGAGACACGGTGCCCCCAAAAATCAATCCGTGTCACCCCGAACTGACATTTCACTGGGTTGATTATTAACCCGTGCTCTTCCAACCTCCGGAAAACCGTCGTGAGGTGGGTTTCGTGTTTGTCTTCGGACGCGCTGGCTACCAAAATATCATCCAGGTAGACGAACACGAAAGGAAGATTGCGCAGCACTGCATCCATCATGCGTTGGAACGTCTGTGCCGCCCCTTTAAGCCCAAATGGCATGCGCAAAAACTCGAATAAACCGAACGGAGTTATCACCGCTGTTTTGGGTATGTCCTCAGCGCGCACTGGGACTTGGTGGTAACCGCGGACCAGGTCTATTTTAGAAAAAACGCGGGCTCCTGCCAGGTGAACGGAAAAATCCTGAATGTGAGGAATTGGGTAGCGGTCGTGCGCTGTGGCGTTGTTCAACCTGCGGAAATCCCCGCAAGGTCGCCACAAACCCTCAGCTTTAGGGACCATGTGTAGCGGGGAAGCCCATGGGCTGTTTGAACGCCTGATGATGCCCAGCCTCTCCAGGTTGGCGAACTCCTCGCGCGCTATGGCCAGTTTAGCTGCGTCCAAGTGCCGAGGTTTTGCAAAAACGGGCGGCCCGGTGGTGGTGATAAAATGCTCCACCCCGTGTTTAGCGATGACTGCCGAAAATGTCGGGACAGTGAGTGCTGGGAACTGAGTGAGCAGTGTGTGGAACTTACCGCATGCAGCTGTGACGTTGGCTTGTGCTGTTGGCCGGGTCACTCGAGCTATACAGGGAAGAGAGTCAAAGGACAGTGCATTAACCAGGCGCCTGTTAGCAACATCAACCAACAAACCGTGTGTACACAAAAAATCAGCCCCCAGTATATTGAAATTCAATGCTGCTATGGCAAAAGTCCACTCAAATGTACGGCCGTGTAGAGACAAGAGTAGAGTCCTCTCACCAAAGGTCTTAATCTCCGAGCCGTTTGCTGCTGCCATCTCGGGGCCGCCAGATCCTGCCAGCCGGTCAGTGTAGGTCGGCCGGATGAAACTCTTCTGGGCGCCGGTGTCCACGAGGAAATGCCTCCCCGAGCGTGCGTCCGTCAAGTAGAGCAGCTTGTTCTGCTCCCCGAGGGTCGCGGCTGCTACCGACCCCCGGTCTTGGCGTTTCCTGAGTCACTTGAATTGGCACGGTGGTATACATTTGCGTGCCCTCTCTGCGAAACGGCGGTGGTAGAAACAAAGCGTGTCTCCCTCGCGTTCCTTGGCCCCCGCTGCTGCTGTCATCGGTGGCTCTGCTGCTGCCGTCGATGGCTCCTTGCCTCCTCCGGCTGTCGCGCCGAGCTCCGTCGCTGCCGCAATGGTCGTAAACTCTCTGCTGGAGACGATGATCCGGTTTGCTTCTTGGGCCAGCGCACGAGAGTCCCGCTTGGCCAGCAACGGCGAATTGGCCAGGGTCGCTCTCGCCGCTGACGGAAGGTTCATCCGAGAGTGTGTAGTGCTGGATGAGTGCAGCCTTCAGCGTGCCGTACTTGTCGTTGGTTGGTGGCTGATCAAGCAGGCTCTCCTCATGCTGAGCCGTGCGGGCGTCGAGCGCTGCGACCACATAGTGGAACTTCGTGTCATCCGCCGATATCCCCCGGAGGGCGAACTGCGCCTCGACTAGGTGGAACCAGGAGCGTGGATTGTGCTGCCAAAAATCCGGTAGCTTGACTGCAACAGCACATGCGTGGCTGGGGGCTCCCATTGAGGCTGGCTCCAGGGATCTTTCGTTGTGTTCCATGATTCGTCTTGGGTCACCAGTGTGGAGCGTGTAAAGAAAGAGGCAGATTTGGTTCAGGCGATTTATTACACATCTCACACAAGAAGCACAGACAGAATGGCATCTCAGCAAAGACTCTTCTCTTAAATACTATGGCATTCCTCTAGAAGCTTCTAACACACAAAAGGTCACATTGCATTCACTTCCTTAATCCTTTACCATTCTTCTAGAAGTTTCTAACACACAAAAGGTCACACTGCATTCATCCTTCTCACCTCCCTGTTATCTCACCAGGGAACCTCTGCTCTTTGATCTTGTCCAAGATGCTACACAATTATGCTTTCCCCATGTGCCGCCATATGCTAACGTTAGCGCTATGCTAATGCTAGTCACGAGTGGATTTTTTTCTGTATAAAAGCAATGGAAAAGGCTGTCTTTGTGTCTGTATGGTTTTCCTAAATGTGATTTTGGTTCCCAACAGTATGCTGAAGTACTTTTAGTTCATATGCACTATTTCTGTCGAATGCAATGTGTAGTTTGATGCTAAAAGCACATGGTGTTGAGCTACTATGTAAATCCATAGGTTATGCTAAACCCAGTAGCTCAGACAAGGTTGAAAGGGATCAATCATAATTTCATGGTTAAATGATATAGAGATGAACAGAGGAATTCATTTAATTGGTTACATGAAAAAAAGGGTATTTCATGTGCTACCAGAGAGATTGTGAGAAAAAAAGAACGCATGCATGTAAGATGTAAGATGTGAAATGTAAGATATTACTATATTGCTGGATTGTGATAATAGTAATATGAGAGAAGAATTTAAACACTAAGCTATGGTGTTATATAAGAAGGGATTGGAAGACGAATTACTCTAGCTGTAAACAATAATACCATTATGGTTGTGCAGGCTAGGTTTTTTCTGGTTGCCGACCAAAAACCTTTTGGATCCTGGATTTTCTCCGAATGGAGATGGCGAGCCTGACCCGAGATTGAACCGAGATTGAACCGAGATTGAACAGAGGTCTGACCAAGGTCTCAATTGAAGGACATCCCTCCTCTCTCCAGTGCCCAGGATTTAAAGTGGTAACAACCCAAGTCGCCGCTTTAAAAGAGGAAAACAAACCTGAGCCTGGAATTACAAGACATCTTGACTGGTCAAACGACTAACCCGAAAGGACAAACAAACACTGAGCTCAGTAGGACACTTTTGGGGTTTTATGTCATGCCGGCCTTTGTTATATTTGTATATTTGTACATTGTTTGTATATTTTGCTCCGTCTATATTTATTAATAACAGACACGAATTGCTCATTTCTTGCCTCCAGTTACAGTGGGGCAAAAAAGTATTTAGTCAGCCACCAATTGTGCAAGTTCTCCCACTTAAAAGATGAGAGAGGTCTCCAATTTTCATCATAGGTATACTTCAACTATGAGAGACAAAATGAGAAAAAAAAATCCAGAAAATCACATTGAAGGATTTTTAATGAATTAATTGGTAAATTCCTCAGTAAAATAAGTATTTGGTCACCTACAAACAAGCAAGATTTCTGGCTCTCACAGACCTGTAACTTCTTCATTAAGAGGCTCCTCTGTCCTCCACTCAGTACCTGTATTAATGGCCCCTGTTTGAACTCATTATCAGTATAAAAGACACCTGTCCACAACCTCAAACAGTCAGACTCCAAACTCCACTATGGCCAAGACCAAAGAGCTGTCAAAGGACACCAGAAACAAAATTGTAGACCTGCACCAGGCTGGGAAGACTGAATCTGCAATAGGTAAGCAGTTTGGTGTGAAGAAATCAACTGTGGGAGCAATTATTAGAAAATGGAAGACATACAAGACCACTGATAATCTCCCTCGATCTGGGGCTCCACGCAAGATCTCACCCTGTGAGGTCAAAATGATCTCGAGAACGGTGAGCAAAAATCCCAGAACCACACAGGGGGACCTAGTGAATGACCTGCAGAGACCTGGGACCAAAGTAATAAAGGCTACATCAGTAACACACTACGCCGCCAAGGACTCAAATCCTGCAGTGCCAGACGTGTCCCCCTGCTTAAGCCAGTACATGTCCAGGCCCGTCTGAAGTTTGCTAGAGAGCATTTGGATGATCCAGAAGAGGACTGGGAGAATGTCATATGGTCAGATGAAACCAAAATAGAACTTTATTGTAAAAACTCAACTTGTCGTGTTTGGAGGAGAAAGAACACCATACCTACTGTGAAGCATGGGGGTGGAAACATCATACTTTGGGGCTGTTTTTCTGCAAAGGGACCAGGACGACTGATCCGTGTAAAGGAAAGAATGAATGGGGCCATGTATCGTGAGATTTTGAGTGAAAACCTCCTTCCATCAGCAAGGGCATTGAAGATGAAACGTGGCTGGGTCTTTCAGCATGACAATGATCTCAAACACACCACCCGGGCAACGAAGGAGTGGCTTCGTAAGAAGCATTTCAAGGTCCTGCAGTGGCCTAGCCAGTTTCCAGATCTCAACCCCATAGAAAATCTTTGGAGGTAGTTGAAAGTCCGTGTTGCCCAGCGACAGCCCCAAAACATCACTGCTCTAGAGGAGATCTGCATGGAGGAATGGGCCAAAATACCAGCAACAGTGTGTGAAAACCTTGTGAAGACTTACAGAAAACGTTTGACCTCTGTCATTGCCAACAAAGGGTATATAACAAAGTATTGAGATGAACTTTTGTTATTGACCAAATACTTATTTTACCGAGGAATTTACCAATTAATTCATTAAAAATCCTTCAGTGTGATTTTCTGGATTTTTTTTTCTCATTTTGTCTCTCATAGTTGAGGTATACCTATGATGAAAATTGGAGACCTCGCTCATCTTTTAAGTGGGAGAACTTGCACAATTGGTGGCTGACTAAATACTTTTTTTCCCCACTGTATTTCATTCCACACTCACTCTAGGTAATGTTTTTGCTGGGGTTTGTCTGTGTGTTTGTCTGTGCGTTTGTCTGTTTGTCTGTCTGTTTGTCTGTTGGTTAGCAAGATAACTCAAAAACTTTTGGACGGATTTCAATGAAACTTTCAGGCGTTGTTGGAAATGGTACAAGGAAGAACTGATTAAATTTTGGGGATGATCCGCATCACCGTCTGCATACAGGAATTTTTTAAAGCATTTTTCCACACTGTGACATACGGCCATTTTCAACATGTGCGCAGGTGCAATGGAGGGCGCTGGGCATCGTGTCTGACCAACACAAACTCCACCTTCTTCAACGTTTTAGCCACAAAAGCATGCGGAAAACACTGGTGGCCTGGGCACGCCAGCGTGCCTGTGCCAGCCATAGGCGCTGCACACATTGCGCTGGTCGTCGTGTCTGACCAACACAAACTCCGCGTTCTTCAACGTTTTAGGCACAAAAGCACGCGGAAAACACTGCTGCCCTGGGCCCGCCGGCGTGCCTGCTTTTGCGCCACGCTGCAAAACCTGACACGGCCACCTGTCCGCCGCCCGATTATTTGCCACAAATTCCCTGCCCAGCTATAGGCGCTGCATAAAAACGACCTCTCTGCCGGGGAAGATTGTAAATTCTGTTTTGCCGCGGAGCGCAACCCCAATATAATATAAAACCCACGGCAACCTGTCTAACCTACCTGCATCCGTCAGTGGAGGAGATGGACACACCAACACTTCAGTTTATTACCTCTGCCAAGGAGGCAATGCTTTTACAACTGTAAAACGGGGCTATAAGGGACGGCGGGGTAATATGGGACACTTTTCTAAATGTAATTCTGCTTTTTTAATTTTGCTTCCGCCTACATTTGATGAAGGATTCATGGATATTTGACAATAACAACACAACTCAGCGTCCTGCTCAAAATAAAAAAAGCAGAATTACATTTAAAACATTTCCCAGAAAAGTGTCCCTTATTAACCCGCCGTCCCTTATAGCCCCGTTTTACACTACTGAACCACTAATCCTATCACTATCACATTGATTGTCATTCATTAATTGTCTGTTTATTGCACTGTCCATGTCAAATAAACAAATAATCATTGTGAATCCAATTGCTAGTCCTATCTTTTCATGCTCAGGGAATCTGAAAACGTACACACAAACACTGTATGGGGGGAACTGTGCCGCTTGGCGGAGGTCTGCGCTCTCCGAGTGCTTTTCTAGTTCCCTATTGTAACCCTTATGAACCTAGCAACTGGTCTACACTTAATTATGTCCCTTACCTAATTAACATAAGGCAAGGGTTACAAATAACTGCAATGCCCATGAGACGACAGGCTTTGCCCCATTTTATCTGTTTGGGAGGGTTCCGAGTTTGCCAGTTGACCTAATGTTTGAAAATGTCCTTCATGATGACACAGTATGTGACTACGACACCTACAGTACGTCCAGTCACTGGTTAGTAACCTGCAGTCTGCCATGCTGGTAGCCCAGCAAAACATCACCGAGGAGCAAAAGCACCAAGGGCCTACCTCTGTCTGTTGGAGATCAGGTGCTAGTGGCTAACAAGGGGGTCAGAGGGAAGAAAAAGCTGTCTGACAAATGGGAGTGGGTTGTGTACACAGTGGTAGCCTCAAAGCCTCCATATCTGCCGCGTCGGAGATTGTGAGGGGAATGAGCGTGTGGTGCACCGCAATCTGTTCCTTAATGTCAACTTTTTACCACTGGATGTGACTTTTGGTGATGGTTCCACCCATCCTGGTGACATCATGGCTGATTCTGATTCTGTTCCTGATCTGCCTGTGACAGAATTATCAGTTGTGGATACTAATGCTGTGACAGCTGCTCTTTCTCTTCACTCTCCTACACTTCTGAACATGATGAAGACGGCACAGCTTCATGGGTCCAGCAACAGTCCTCCACTGCCTCAGACCAAGGTGCTGACCTGCATCCCCCATCTGTGTCATGCTCCCCTATCCCAAGTGGGGTGGTTGGTGCTGGTGGGCCATCAAATTCTTGTCCTCAGAAACCAACCTGTCACTTCTGCTGAGCTGGACACAGGTCATCGACTTACAACACGCTTTGGTAGAGTCATTAAGCCTGGTTGTCGTTTGATTGAATCTATGACTCAAATTGAGGCTCTCTTTGATACTGAGAAAGTTCAATCAGCTATTATGAATGTGTGATTTATTTGCTGTTGTTGCATTTGAATGTTTTTTTTTTCAGTGATGACATATAGTATTTGACTGCCCCGCATATAGTCCAGTATGTTTAGTAAGGCCAGTACTGTGTGGTGTAAAAGACACCCCATTTTGTCAATAGAGTATTATGAGATTTTGCTAGGCGCCAAGCAGATCTCATATCGCTTAACCTTTTCAGAAGGTAGCTGAACAGCTGACGTATATGTATCTGCATTTCTTTCTGGTCTGTGTTATCTGTGACTTGGGCATGTTTGATATAATTTTTGTGTAATTCGGGGGGGGGGGTGTAACAGAGTCATACTTGTCTATTTTCTATTACACAAAATTATATGCAATTGTTAGTTTTCTTAAACCTGGCTATAAAATCTTTTTTTAAACCACTGTCTGTTTAAGCTTGGAGCCCCTCCCCCAATTCGTCTTCATTGGTACACCCACTATAAAAACTGTGCGCGCCTTTCACTTCCTCCCTTTTACACAATTTCCCAAAGGGAGAGGTGGGTGTCAGTTTTATAATCCAATGCATTTTGTTATTCCTTATTCTATATATATCTGTTTTGTTTAATTTGTTTTATATATGAGATGAGATGAGATGAGATTCAACTTTATTGTCATTACACATGTATGAATACAAGGTAACGAAACGTGACTTGGCATTTGGGCACGCTCTGCAGAGCGCATCCAAGGCCGGGGCAGCCGCTATCATTTTCACTTACCGTTTGTGTGAAAATTTTAATATATTTCTGTTAATAATGTTTGTAAGGTTTTTTGCTACTCATAGGGGTTGATGGGATTCGGCTAATTCCTGGTTTTTGTCTTGTACTTCGGTTGTTATATAGGAGCTGGAGTGGGCAAGCAGTGAAGGTGTGGTTTTTCTGTTATTTCCTGTGATTGCCAGAATAAACGGAGAGCATCTCCAAAGGTGACAGGCTGACCTCCATTATTCCATACAAGGCAGAAAACAACCAGTTACATTTTCACTTTTACACATTTTTGTGGTAGTTAGGGTTAGGCGTTCCTCTGACTCACTTTAACGACCCTGTTTCTATGCTTCTCAAAGCTCACATGTACATGCTTTAAACTTTTCAAAGTTGCAAAATCAAATCATTTGCACTGCTTTTTGTGGGACTGGGCTGTATTTTTTCACATCTTCTGAGAACGGTTTGAAGAGTGTGCCTTTCGTTGCTTTCTTTGTCTCTTGGCGAACAGAGAAGATGCATAGATGTGAATACCACTGACACACGTTTTACAGACTTCTTTGTTCTCTTGTTCTTTTTGCATCATGCAGGTCTCTCACCAGCAGTGTTACTTTCCAGGAAAAAAAGTGTGGATGTGGAGACTCCAACCAGAGCAAAAGTCACCAAGTTCAGAACCTATTTGCAGACAAAACAATAACACGAGATGGAAGCCTGCTGCTCGGCCCACTGCTGCCCTCGGTTAGGGAGTGGTGAGCAGCGGAGACTGTGTCCTGTGCTGATTACAGTACTGATGGGCCTCCGTTTGTCACTGCTCTCGCTAGCTCCAGCGCCTAGCAGCAGGGTTCCCTGATTACTTAATTGCTTGTAAGAGCTCATTAAAGCTTCCTATCCATCATAAGTCGTATGGCGAGTATCAATTTCAGAGTGAGAGATGGGGAGAGAAAGAGACAGAGAGACGCTCGCAACTCTGATGAGCAATTAGTGACGTGAAACGCCTTTGAATTGTTAAAGTCTCATTTCTTTGTGAAATATCTGGAATTTATCACATGGATGGATGCTGCTGTGTTACCAATTGATAAACACATTCCCAGTTTCTCCGACACCTCAAAGTTTTAGGGATAAGATGAGAAAGAGGGAGTGTACTTACATGTACAGTATATCCATGAAAACGGAAATAAAATTTCAGATATTTTTAATAAGTGGGTAAATTAAGTCTGGTTTGCCTCTGGTGTATTTATGCAGATGCAGTTTGCATTAGGATCATATTGTTGCATCAGAAAGCTCTATTGCCTTCCTCACCTCTATTAGCTCCTCAGCTTAATTTTCTTTTCATCTGAAGCACAACACCCTTCAAGCTAATTGGTCATTTTTTTCAGTTTTTTTTTTCCACCAATGTTGATCTTGATGGGTTATGGACTTTTGCCATCCTCTTTTATTTTCTGCAGTGCTCCCTAAATAGGAGGGGGTGAAAGAAAAGAAAAAAAAAACATCCAGCAATTTGGATCCATAGCTTAGAAGAGCTTTATAAGATACTTACAATCTTACCAGGTGCAAAATTAGAATTGGATGCTGTTCGTATTAATTGGTGATCATTTGCAAAGCGGGTGGAAAAAACGTCTTTTGCCAAGAGCAAGTCTTACAAGCCCCCAGCTGGGGTTGTCAGGGGCAGGCTTGTTGGCATTGTGGCAGCATATGTTTGGTGCCAAGAACACCATTGATTTGCATTTCTTTTATATGAATTTTACAAAGCAGAAATGCTCTTTTGTGTAGAAGTGATCCCAAAAGTGAGTGTTGCAATTAATCACAAGTGAAATTTATCGGCTGATGAAAAGCCATAATTCTACTTGCAATCTTTTTTTCTCCCCCCCCCCCTCCTTTTTTTTTAGGAAAAAGTGGCAGCATCTGCAGTGCACTCGCTTTTTGATGAATGTGCCTTTAAAGCTGTGCAGTTTGGCTCCATTTAAAACTGGCTTGAAGGAAGAAAAACAGCAGTGCGATCTTTGAGATACTGCAAATGCCATAAGTCATGAAAATAGTTCTTCTGTCTCAAAAACAAGCAGTGCATAATGTCGCCGAGTGACGCAAACTTGGAAAAGTGCTTGCATGATTGAAACGAGGCTGTGACACCAGCAAATGGATATTAAGTAAGATTTAAAACTTGTCTCAAATTGTCTTAATATCAGATGATGGAAAAGCAAAGCTGAATATATCAGCCCCGCTGCCGCTCCCAGCCCTTTCAAATACCGATTCAGGTTTCATTTACAGCCGTTTGACGCACCTACTGCACGTCACAGGGACCTATTGGGATATCTAATTGATCCAATTAAGCAATTAATTCTTTGCTGGGATTAGACACGATCAGCCTCGTATGTGTACAGACAAGACAGGGTCGATCCTGCCAGGAGATGGACAAGCTCCAGGTTTTCACTTCATCTCCAAGATGGCTCCAGATGGGTTGGGGGCTTGAGACTCATCTGTGGCCAAGTGGTCCAAATCTCACACTGAGAAAAGCCTCCAGTATCAGAGACCCGGAGCCCCTCAGAGAGGCTCTGAAACCTGGAACCTGCATCTCCTTGTCAATATCGGGAGAAAAAAATCATTATTAAATGATGACTTCTCTGCTGTCTGAGGTTTAAAGACACCCCGTGGAGTTTTCCTGTGAATAAACATGTTTACATTCACTGGTTCTAACCAAAGGACACTGTTTTCTCAGGATATACCCAGCCATTCTAGCTTCCATTAAAGCAGCTATAATCATTGACATTTTAAAACAGTATCTTGAAATGACAAAGTGAGATAATTTAGCAGTCTACACTTGGTTGAGTGGTAATAAATCAGCCATGATTTGTTTTTATTCACTTTTATTGCCTTGTTTATCCTAGCAGGAAGATTCTTTGAAAACTAAAACTCTAATCCCCATTTTAGATTTAAAGTCAAATTCCATCCATCCATCCATACATTCATCCATCCTTCTTCTTCCACTTATCAAGGATTCTGGGTCACGGGGGCAGTAGTTCAAGCAGCGTTGCCTATAGACTTCTACCCAATTCACACAGCACCTATGATGAGCGGCACGGTGGTACAGTGGTTAGTACAGTTGCCTAACAGCTAGAAGGTTCCAGGTTTGAATCCCCAGGCTGGCAGGGGTAGGAATCTTTCCGTATGGAGTTTGCAAGTTCTCCCTGTGCTGTGTGGGTTTACCCTGGGATCTCTGATTTTGTACCACAATCCAAAGACATGCATGTTAGGTTAATTGATCATTCTAAATTGTCCCTAGGTAACTGTCTTCTAGGCCCTTGGAATAGAGGGTTAGTACTAGTGAAGCTCTTTGACTGGAAAAAGCGCTCTAAGTACAGGTCCTGATCCCTTATGATCACCATAGTCCCCCCTCCAGGTGGTGAGCACACTGGGGTCCGGACCCATGTGGCTCACCTAGGAAGAAGCCCAGTTACCTGGGTCTTGTCATTGAGCCTCTCTTCCTGATGTAGGTCCAGGATGGAGCCCTGGTAATCCCATGCCAGGTGGGTATACAGGATCCTTGTTGTTGTCAATTCTTTCATGGGCATCCATTGGACCACTCTTGGTCTGAAGTAGGTTCATTTTGTCTTCTTTTAATTATTTACCTTTTGTTCTTATTAAAGACAAAAATAGAAAGGAGATGTTTTTACCTTCTTTACATGTTTCGACTGTTCACTGCAGCCTTCGACACCCCGTGGAGTTTTCCTGTGAATAAACATGTTTATATTCACTGGTTCTAACCAAAGGACACTGTTTTCTCAGGATATACCCAGCCATTCTAGTCTCCATTAAAGCAGTTATAATCAACATTGACATTTTAAAACAATATCTTGAAATGACAAGCTATTGTCATATCTTGTCTGTTCACTGCAGCCTTCGTTCACTGACGAAGGCTGCAGTGAACAGTCAAAACATGTAAAGAAGGTAAAAACATCTCCTTTCTATTTTTGTCTTTAATAAGAACAAAAGGTAAACACTCTTGGTCTGGTCCTTTCACCCAGAACCACTTTGTATTGGGAGACACTGCCATGAGCAAGTTGTCTCCTACATCAAAGCTCTTGGGATCATTAGGGCACCCAAACCCCTCCACCATGATAAGATTGTGATAAACGGAGGGGAAAGTTAAAACCCAAAGACTCTATAAAAAAGATGGATGATGTGCAGCCACTTACTTCTATTGTAGAAAAGTGAAGATCTGGTTCTGGATTGAGGGTGCTGCCATCTTAAGCTTTTGCTACCAGAGTCTGTAGAGTAGCAACCAGGAAGCAAAACCAGCGTGTTAAGTTCCCACCCATCACAGTCTATTGGTACATTCTTCAGCTTCACATCAACACAGTTCAGGGCATACCCAATAAGTACTTCAGGATGTTTAAAGGCCAAATGTCACGTAACAGGGTACTTTAAATATCTTGAAACTAGATATAAAAGGGAACCGATCCGTTCAGGTCTTGGTGCATATGCTTCAGTAACAACGGAATATTCGTTAATTTAAAACTGCCGCGCTTGGCCTGACACGGCCCCTGGAATCGCCTGGGGAAGAAGGCGGAAGTGACGAAATCGATTGTACCCTAGTTTGATGCTTGGGGTATTTCAATTGATTGTTTATATGGAGACTGGAAGGTTGAAGTGAGCAACAAGAAAGAAAAAATTGGATATTTCACCCATACCTTAAAACGGGACTATCAGGGACAGCTGGGTAATAAGGGACACTTCTCTGGGAAATGTTTTCATACCTGTCAAGTGAGACGTTTTCGCCGTACTTCAACACCGTAAAAAGCGGCCATAAAGAACGGCGGAGCAACAAGGGACACCTCTCTGGGAAATGCCCCAAATGCAACTCGTGTTGTTATTGTCAAATATTTTAAGGATTCATGGATATTTGACAATAACAAAACAACTGAGCGTCCGGCGCAAAATAAAAAAAAAAAGCAGAATTCTGTATTTGTCAGGCGATCTCTGTCTGTTCCGCAACCGCTGCACAGCTCAACGTGTTAAACCATTGTCCTAATGACTTCTCATGGTAATGAGAATAGCTCAAGCTGAGCGATCAGCCCGCCCAGACAATTAAACTAATGATTGACTCCACACTTCGAACAGTAGTGAGAATAGCTCAAGCTGAGCGATCAGCCCGCCCCGACAATTAAACTAATGAGTGACTCCACACTTCGAACAGTAGTGAGAATAGCTCAAGCTGAGCGATCAGCCCGCCCCAGCTGTGAGTGATCACACACAGGAGTGCTCCTCAAGACACTCAGTTTTTTTTCCAGTATATTTTTTCTTTTGGGCGTACAGAAATGGCAATACGCCCGTTTTTGCTAAAATTGCATTTTCCCCGTATTTTCCTTAAAATATTTGACAATAACAACACGAACTACATTTAAAACATTTCCCAGAAAAGTGTCCCAAACCACTCTGCTGTCTCCCACAGCCGCGCTTGGCACCAAAATACGGCGAAAACGTCTCACTTGACAGGTATGCGCCTCCATTTTCATATTGATCTGGTCAATTTCTTGACAGCAGCGGCTCTCCTCCACTGTAATAATAATGGCTTCCGAAAAATCAATATTTATGGGGCGCCCTGGACAGACCCCCTTCGGCTTCGCAATTCTGGAGGCAATTAATGTCCAGTTCAATGACATTTTCCACTGGTTCTGCTCTCTGGTCATCGTTGGAACTGTTGTCATCAGACAAAGCATCTGATTCCGTCTCGGACGGCTCGAACCTGTAAGGTTCTATGCCTCTGTCACTGTCTGAACCACTGACAAAAAAAAAGACAAAAATAAAAAGACAAAACTAAACTAATTTGTTCACAATCACTGTCACTTTCCGTCATGATTGCCCAATGTTGATAAGTGTGAATGTGGATAGGCAGGGCAGCCAGGGTACAACTGGTGATGTCAAAAACATGGGCGTGGTCTGGACTGGCTGTCACAAGCCAGCAAGCAAGGTGGGGCCTTCACCTGGTGTATTTTGTGCAATTATGTAAATACAGGTGGGTGATATGGTCTCCGGTATGAATATTTGGTTTAAGCTATGTGTATTTTATCTAAATTCGTTGTTATTTAGAAAAAAAAATTATGTGACATTTGGCCTTTAAATGGGATTTTTTTGCTGATGAGGTAGGGTGAACCTCTTGCAATCCAAGGTCACTGTGGCATTCCAAAAGTCAGAATCTCTCACCCCTTGTCCAGAAGGACCATCTAACACAGTCAAAACATTATATAGACATACAGTATACTGTAAATACACATGAAAAACAAACATACCTCTTGTGTATGTAAACTGGCTGTATTAGTAAGATGGTGGCCGGGTTGGTCATGAGTTAGACCGGGGTGGCTACTGCCAGTTTCCGGTGGTGACGCTGCCCCTGGTATAAAGGTGTGGGCGGAAGAGGCTCTGTCTCTTTCATCGGGGAGCCATCTGGTCAGCAGGGCGGATGCCGTAAGCCTCTTTATATACATTGACTATTTATGTAATAAAGCTCCGTTAAAACTATAAACAACCGTGTGCTCATTTATCATCAGTTATGGATATAACATTTGGCGATGAGGTAAAAGCGGGAATGACTATCGCTTGTGCTGAACTTCGGCCATTTCTGGAGGCCCCGGGTACGCCGCCCGTGCCATGGCCTCGCTGGTTCTCGTCTTTTACCAACTACCTCGTGGTCTTGGATCTCGGTGAGCATGAGAGGCTCCGTGCGAGGTCAGTGTTAATCCATATGTTGGGCACCGAGGGGCAGAAAGTGTTGAACAGTCTGGGTGGGGCAGACAGTTTCGAAGGCGTGGTGGAATTAATGGCACAGCATTTTCACGCTGGTGATAGTGTCACGGTCCGACGCATCCATTTTCAACAGCGCTGCCAACGTCTGGGGGAGCCGGTATCAACGTTCGTGGCCGGGCTCCGCAGGCTGGCGAGGGGATGTGAGTTTGGACACCTAGAGGAAGAAATGATTCGGGACCAGTTAGCGGAGCACTTCACAGTGAAGCGCTGCGGTCCAGGTTGTTGAAGTTCCCAGGAGAGTTGACGTTGGCCACGGCTGTTGACCACGGCTGTTGAGCTCGCCCAGTGTTTTGAGGCAGCGGAGATCATCGCGAGGGGCCTGCCTGATGAGGCTCTTTGGAGCGAAGATGATGCTTGTGCAAAGGCACCGAATTGGGACCCTAACGATAGTGACGCCGGAGGTGACTCGTATGCCACAGTAGTGAAGATACGGTCTAACCCTGGCACGCCCTGTTGTTATGGGTGTGGGTCCCCTGTTCATCGCTATAAAGCCAGTGTGTGCCCAGCGGCAGGAAAGCAGTGTGGCAAGTGCGGTCTGTGTGACCACTTCGCCAGGATGTGCAGCAACTTCGTACGCAGGAGCCGTAGGAGGTACCCAGGTGCTGCGAAGAAGTCTCCCACCATTGTGCATATGGTCTCCCCAGCGACCACGGGGAGGATTGGTTGTGATGTCATGCTCATTGGTGTCGTGGTTCCACTGTTGATTGACACTGATGCTGTCATCTCAGTGTTGAACATGACGACCGTGAACACTCTGTTTCCTCATTGTGCCATTTATCCACCGGAGAGAGACTATTACGGCTATGGACTGGCTAGACTGGCTGTGATGGGCTTTATGGAGGTACAAGCCCGTTACGGGTCAGTCATGGTGCCCCAAGCCCGCTTTCATGTCACTGCTGCGGGCGTCAACATCATGGGGTGTAACCTATTTTATAGCCTGGGTTTTTCGGTTGCCAACATGTTGGGTGAGGAATGGTTGGGCTGTGGACTGTGGAACCGGCCGACTTTGCCGACAGACTGTGTGAAGATGACGGAATCGGACTGGTTGGACATGTGTCAAGAAGGAGAGCACATTCGGCGCTACGCGAGGATGCCGTGGGTAGGACCCGATGCCGGTCTGTCTGATACCCAAACTGGGGGTGCGGACTGGCACGATGGGACCTCACGGGCAGCCTGTAAGAATGAGGCACCCATGCTGGATCCAGGAAGAGTAGGATGAGTGAGCAGTTTGTTTCATCGCTCAGGAGATTGGTCAACCATGGATAACACAGACTGGACCCAAGAGTCAACCGGACCGTTGGTGGAGACCAGTCAGACCCATCGTCATAGGAGGAAAAAGTCATGGGCCTCCCTGCAGGTCGGCGATCTGGTGCGACTGAGGGTTGAGGCCCGGACGAGAGGAGAAACAGGTTTGCGAGAGCAGCACGATGGGAGGAGGCGGCTTCGAGTGGAGGCCGTACAGAGCGACGGGTTTCTGCGCTTGTCTGACCAGACTTGTAGGCACCCGAGCGAGCTGCGCAAGGTGGAGGAGATGGGACGTAGGAGGGAGCCCGGAGGTCAAGAGACGGAGGGTCGGGGTAAAGACCCGCCGGAGGACTGAATTATTTTATTTTATTTGTCTGTGTCTTTTCTGCTCAGTCCGGTTATTTTCTTTTCCCAGTTTTGTTTGTCTGTTACTGGTTGGTACCCTGCTGAAATTCAAAAAATGTGACAGTATGAAAATTATGGGAATTTGGGAAATATGAGCTCTTGGTATGGTAAATTGTTTGATTGTAATTATGGTTCTTGTTTGTGTGATTTTGACCAGTGGGGCTCATCTGTGTAAATTCATCTGTGTAATTTTATTTGAGTAAATTATGTGCTGTTTTTGTGATTAGTAATTTTATTAGGCTATTGTTTATGTGCCCGATTTGGGGTGGTGGGGGTATATCTGACCCTGTTAATTGGTTTACTTACCCAACAGTTATATAGTACCCAGTGTGTGGGGGGGTGTTGAGGGGAGGAGGCTGCCAGTAGCTAGTCTTTGTCTTATGTTTGTGTGATATATGTGGAGCTGTTCTGGGGTTATTTTGGTTTTATTCTACTAGGTACACGGCTCAGTTCTGTGTTCGGCGGCAGAATAATCCGCCTAGCCGTGTGGGGGTGCCAGTAGTCTACCCGGCCCCCCAGTTAGTTGTGTGCCTGGATAGATCGTTTTTGTGTTTTGTGATTATTGCATTTTAGTGCGTGAGTCGGGAAACAAATTTTTTTGGAGGGGATCTATCTGTGTGCTTGGCATTTTTTTTGAAGGGGGTAGAAATGTTGTGTATGTAAACCGGCTGTATTAGTAAGATGGCGGCCGGGTTGGTCATGAGTTAGACCGGTGTGGCTACTGCTGATTTTTGGTGGTGACGCCACCCCTAGAATAAAGGTGTGGGCGGAAGAGGCTCTGTCTTTTTGTCGGGGAGCCACCTGGTCAGCAGGGCAGATGCCGTAAGCCTCTTTATATACATTGACTATTTATGTAATAAAGCTCCGTAAAACTATAAACAATCATGTGCTCATTTACCATCAGTTATGGACATAACAATACCACCAGCACTTTACTCCTTGCTTACAATTTTGAAGAGATGTTTCTCAGTCTGTTTTACCCAGCCACAGGGGGAAGTACAAAACCAATGTGTACTACTTGTGCCGGTCCCAAACCCAGGTAATTGGGGAGGGTTGCGTGAAGAAGGGCATCTGGCGTAAAATCCTTGCCAAATCAGATATGTGGACCCATGATCTGTGGTGGTGACCCTGAATAGGAAGTAGTCAAAAGTGTGTGTGTGTGTGTGTGTGTGTGTGTGTGTTGTTTTTTTTCTTAGTCTGTTTTAGCAACTAGAACTAGAGCTAGCTAATAGCTTGCTTATCTGAGGGTTTTAGGGTTGTTTTTTTGGAACGTTAAAAACTCTGACAAGAAATGTCAGGGTGACGTCCGGACCACGGAAGGAACAGGAATGCACCTTATTCAGCAGCACATAAGCAGCCCCATCACACATGACCAATCATGACCATGGTTGGCTGTGACCATACACCACCATTTCTATGGCATCATGTAACCAATTAAAACCAAACTGTTCTGAAAAGCAAATACTTGAACACACTGTATATGAACGTGATAACAGCTATGAAGACAGAAACCATCTTATAGAGACATTTATTTGAGATCATTTTTTGTGTTCTTTTTTTGGCAAAATGGCATTCATAATAATGGGAGGGAGGCAAGGCTTATCGCCTTTTTGCAGGATGACACCAGAGGCTAATAAAGATGCACTGGGTTCACTTTTTAAAGGTCTCATACATGTACATTTACTAGTGCATCTTAGTAAATTAGGATATCATGATTTGTAATTTAAGAAACTAATACCATCATCAAAATTAAACCAAAAAACTAAATTTGCAACAAGAAAAATTATTTGCAAACTGTTGTGGAACCTTACGAACCCTGACAAAACCCAAAATCGCGATGTTTGTCAACATTCTCCACTCTTCACATCTCCATGAAATATATGCTTCACTGAAAATGAACTGTTACCCTCAGGTAGACCATTCAGAACCTGTAAATATATTGATTCAAATTCTCTTTTGTTTCTTATTCAGTCACACTATTCAACAAAATGCAGAGTATTTTCAGCCAGCAAAACTAGTTAAAAAGGTTTTGAAAAGGCTAATTCCCCAACAGTTAAAACTTCTGGATTTGATTTAAAAGTGAATGATGAAAAGCTGTCTTTTTTGGTTAAATGCGGTCTATATATCTATATAATGCGGTCTATATATCTGTATATTAGGCATAGCCCAGTGCGCAGTGAGGTTCATGGCTGGTGAGGCTATGATGCTTTCAAGGCCAGATTTACAAATGAGATTTTATAAATAATTTTAACAAAACAAGTGAAAGGTATTTTATCTCATCTCTCATTTAATACAAATTATTATTAGTATTTACAACTACTATGCATGCATGGTCTTACCATTACATGTAAATGGAATAAGTCTGCCTATTCTTCTGGACAACAATCGTTGTGACTTTGTTAAAAAAAATGTCCTTACATTCTTTTAGTTTAAAACAATCCTGTGTGTATAGTGCTCAAGCACACCCCCTCTCGTTGGGGCAATGGTACTGCCCAGCCTCTTATTGTTATTCTCAGCCTCACCCTCACCTGCCTCCCCTGACTGCACGTCACTGGCACTGTAGGATAGTAATATAATATAATATAATATATTAGTATGGCATTGCCCTAGGCTGGGAGGGGTGATGCCCTGCCTTCGGGGGGTATAAAACCCTGGTGCAGGAGACATACTGTCTCCTTGCCGTCACTCCTGTACTCGTGGTTGGGTCTTCCCAAGTGTATAATAGTTCTTGTGAATAAACCTTATAAAACGTCACCTCACCTCCTTATTATTGGGACACTACATTTGGCGACGAGGATATACGGAGATGGAGAGGGCTGCTGCCGCGTTGCACTTTGTGCTGCAGGCTCCGGGTGAGCCATTGGTCCTGTGGACCAGGTGGCAGGCGGCCTTCGAATACTATTTACTCGCGTTAGACCTCGGCGACCTGGATAAATTATGTGCACGGGCAGTCCTGGTCCATAACCTGGATGAGGGGAGCCAGAGAGTCCTGAGCACGTTTGGAAGAGGTGATCTATTCAGCCATGTGACGAGGCTCATAGTGAGCTACTTTCGCGCCGCTCGAAACATCATAAGGCGGGCCATGCAAGTCACGCAGCGAAACCAGCGACCCGGAGAGTTGGTTTGACGGTTTGTGGCAGACATACTGTCTCCTTGCCATCACTCCTGTACTCGTGATAGGGTCTCCCCAAGTGTATAATAGTTCTTGTCAATAAACCTTATAAAACGTCACCTCGCCTCCTTATTATTCGGACACTACAGGCACAGCCCAATTTTCAATGATTATTTTTGGGCATAAGGTTTGCATTAGATCAGGCCTGTTCAATTAATGGCCCACAGGCCACATGCAGCCCAGAACCAACCTCGGAATGGTCCAGGCCCAGTCTGTGGTCCAGACAGAGAAGTAAAGGCCAACACGTTTCACAGAATTGCAGAAATCCATTAATTACTACAGACAGTAAATGCAACACTCCACGTAGCCTAGCAACTGCATTTGTTTTTAAGTGTGGGCTGTATGACTGTGGCTAATGGTGCTAGGGGCAAGATACCAAGCCTACACCAAACGTGAATGGGCGGCAGACAGAGGCAAGCACATGTCAAATCGCACATTCACGTCTGAGAGATACCGCTAACTTTGAGGTTCTGCCGTCATCGGAGTAAAAGTATCAACACTGGGGAGTAAACTAGTTTGAAAATTAGACTGACACTCACCTGGAGAAAGAAGGACTGGGAGCTCTTCAGCTGAATCGGGATGTCGAATCATGGACTTCTACCACAGACATGCAAACAAGGCTAGCAGGCTAGCAACGTAAACACCTATCATCTTGTGAAGTTTTGGAGGTAGGGACAACTTTTTCAGGTGAATCCCCCGTCGAATAATGTAAACCTAAGCATGACATTATTTTGGGGATTTCCACAGCAGGTTGAACATAGCTGCAGAAATTATATAGGCAACTTCACCTGTCTGCAACTCACTCAGATGGTGAATTCATGTCTATTCGCGTGTTTACACTGAGTTATAATGTAATTGCGCCACATGAAAAATTTGCTCGTTCGCGTTTGGTGTGAAGGCACCTTAAAACATGTCATTGTCAACTCTGAAGCATAAAATTGATGATGAAAATTGTCAGTTTAACCCTGCCTGGATTGATACAGTGCATCCGGAAAGTATTCACAGTGTTTCACTTATTCCACATTTTGCTATGTTACAGCTTTATTTCAAAAGGGATTAAATTATTTTTTTCCTCAAAATTCTACACACAATATCCCATAATGACAGCGTGAAAAAAAGTTTTTTTTGAGATTTTTGCAAATTTATTAAAAATAAAAAAACTAAGAAATCACATGTACATAAGCATTCACAGCCTTTGCCATGAAGCTCAAAACTGAGCTCAGGTGCATCCTGTTTCCACTGATCATCCTTGAGATGTTTCTTACAGCTTAACTAGAGTCCACCTGTGGTAAATTCAGTTGATTGGACATGATTTGGAAAGGCACACACCTGTCTATATAAGGTCCCACAGTTTACAGTGCATGTCAGAGCACAAACCAAGCATAAAATCAAAGGAATTGTCTGAAGACCTCCGTGACAGGATTGTCTCGAGGCACAAATCTGGGCAAGGGTACAGAAAAATTTCTGTTGCTTTTAAGGTCCCAATGAGCACAATGGTCTCCATCATCCATAAATAGAAGAAGTTCAGAACCACCAGGACTCTTCCTGGAGCTGGTTGGCCGTCTAAACTGAGCGATCGGGGGAGAAGGGGCTTAGTCAGGGAGGTGACCAAGAACCTGATGGTCACTCTATCAGAGCTCCAGTGTTCCTCTGTGAAGAGAGGAGAACCTTCCAGAAGCACAACCATCTCTGCAGCAATCCACCAATCAGGCCTGTATGGGAGAGTGGCCAGACAGAAGCCACTCCTTCGTAAAAGGCACATGGCAGCCCACCTGGAGTTTGCCAAAAAGCACCTGAAGGACTCTAAGACCATGAGAAACAAAATTCTCTGATCTGATGAGACAAAGATTGAACTCTTTGGTGTGAATGCCAGGCGTCATGGTTGGAGGAAACCAGGCACCGCTCTCAACCATGCCAATGGTGGTGGCACCATCATGCTGTGGGGATGTTTTTCAGCGGCAGGAACTGGGAGACTAGTCAGGATAGAGGAGAAGATGAATGCAGCAATATACAGAGAAATCCTGGATGAAAACCTGCTCCAGAGCGCTCTTGACCTCAGCCTGGGGCGACGGTTTACCTTTCAGCAGGACAACGACCCTAAGCACACAGCCAAGATATCAAAGGAGTGGCTTCAGGACAATTCTGTGAATGCTCTTGAGTGGCCCAGCCAGAGCCCAGACTTGAGTCCAATTGAACATCCCTGGAGAGATCTGAAAATGGCTGTGCACTGACGCTTCCCATCCAACCTGATGGAGCTTGAGAGGCGCTGCAAAGAGGAATGGGAGAAACTGCCCAAAGATAGGTGTGCCAAGCTTGTGGCATCATATTCAAAAAGACTTAGAATATGGGAAGAATATGGATGGGCAATATAAGCTGCGGCTTCAGCCATCACCCATTTTGAATAACTTATGTTGA
Source organism: Pholidichthys leucotaenia (assembly GCA_020510985.1). NCBI lineage: Eukaryota > Metazoa > Chordata > Actinopteri > Cichliformes > Pholidichthyidae > Pholidichthys > Pholidichthys leucotaenia. The sequence goes on along the minus strand of CM035849.1, from coordinate 66,162,898 downwards.
ACTGTATAATCAGAGAAGTTATTGTTTAATTTGACCTTGTTGGATTTTTTTTCTTTTTCCCCCTTTGTTATATTATTCTGTTTCTTTTTAATCTTTACTTTTAATCTATCCCAAATAAAGATTCATTCATTCATTCATTCATTTGAGGCTGTAATTGCTGCCAAAGGTGCTTCAACAAAGTATTGAGCAAAGGCTGTAAATACTTATGTACATGTGATTTCTTAGTTTTTATTTTTCATAAATTTGCAAAAATCTAAAAAAAAACCAACCTTTTTTTCACTTTGTCATTATGGGGTTTTGTGTGTAGAATGTTGAGGAAAAAATAAATTTAATCCCTTTTGGAATAAGGCTGTAACATAAAATGTGGAAAAAGTGAAGCACTGTGAATACTTTCTGGATGCGCTGTATGTGTGTGTAATGGAATGTGTAGTTATAAAAAGAGGTTCCTACTCACACACGTGGTAATTTAAAACAAAGCAAACCACAATCGTGGATGTGCAATGTTTGTTAATGTTATCAGTCTTTTCTTGGTGGTGGTGGTGGGGGGTGCACTGAAGTGTTTGACAGTTCATTTTTTATTCAGCTAAATGCATTTTGTAATGTGCCAAGGTCAGCTATAACAAGGATGTGTAGTATATTTTATTTCAAAAGGGAAACAAATGCTAATGCTACTAACAGTGCACATTGAGGTTTTTATGCACTTTGAGATATGCCCGAGTAAGATGTGACCAAAATGGTTATTTACAGAATTTTTTTTTTTTTCATTCTATTTATTTAATTGTTGTTCAAGAGGAAAAATATTTCTACTACTTCAAATTCTGCTCAACCCCAGCACCGTTATTGTGTTTTTATGCACTTTTGATATGCCTTTGTAATGTGCCAAGTGCACATTTAAAACCAAGACAGTGAATAAAAGGTGCATATTTTTTGTCATATTGATCTATGTTGGTTTGAAATTTGTCCTATTCAACAGACCGCTGAGCATGTGCAGCCCAGTTCCATGTCTTGATTTCAAACTGTGGCCCAACTGATTTTGTAATGGAATAGCCCTGCATTAGAATGTACAGTAGCTGTAACAGTGCATGTGTGCAGAGATGTTGTGTGCTGGCAAGCAAGGCAGGCAAATGCCTGGGGCCCCAGGGGCTGACCAACTTTGAAGCTGTCATAAACGGCCCTTTCAGGGCAGAAATAAGGCACCAGTCTCCTGCTGTGAGTTTGCACATTTAATGATGAAGAACACAAATGGAAGCCACGAAGGATGACTACAAAAGACACAAAATAACCACGAAGGGAGACTTACAGAAAAATGCAATCAATGTAAACCACGAAGGGTAACTCACAATTATACAGGCAAGGCTGAGTGCTGAGCGGAGAGTAAAACAGGAATCAGACGGGGGGATTCCTGTCTGCACAATGCGAGGTCGCAGCGAGGAATGAACCCCGCAAGCGAGCTTAAATAATATGACAGGGGAAAACCCAAACATGAATCAGGTGTGGGTGCATGAGTGAAACAGTAATTAAAGAACACTAAACAGCTGTGACAACCTGCGAAAAAAATTTGACAGGAGGAAGTCACATGACTGCGCTGTCAAAATAAAAGTACAAACCATAATGGAAGAAAATCAAGAACAAATATATATACAGAAAATGAATAGTAACCAAAAGACCCGAGCATGGCACTGACCCGCACTTGGCATCACGACAGTGCCCTTCCCTCAAGGGGTGGAACCTAGACACCCCACCATGACATCAAAAGGGATGAAAGTACACCCCCCTCCAACAGGAATAATTGCAAAAACAGACCCCGGGAGTGTGTTGGGGGGATCCATTCCTGGAGGGAGAGACACAAATCCAACAAAACAAAACACACATGACCCATAATACTGACCAATTAAGGTGCCAAGAAAAGCAAGCGAAACTGGGTAAACAACAAAACAGTTCAGGTGGCCTTCCAGAGTCCCGGCTCCACCCGACCATCAGGTGGAAAAGGTCAGGCGGCCTACCAGGTCTCCAGAGCCACCAAAATGGAGGGGAGAGTCTATCGGGTGGTCTTCCAGAATTCAGAAGCCACCCAAGCAAGAGTTTGGTTTGCGGGTCTCCCTGCATCTCTGGGCCAACGGGTCGCAGAACAAAACACACCTCCCCCCGGAGGCGGCAGTTGGAATCCATGCATACCGTGGACCCCTGAAACCAGGAGATGGGCACCTGATGAAGGAAATGATGGATGAAGAACCACGATGGAACCAGATGTTGAGTGGGGACCTGCGGCGACCTTGGGCATAGGTGCAGAACCCCCGGTGGCCGCGGACTGGGGCAAAGCGGCACCCCCGGTGGCCCCAGAATGAGGTGCAGCAGCACCCTTGGCGGCCCCGGACTGAGGTGTAGCGGCACCCTTGGCATCCCTGGACTGAGGCGTAGTGGAACCCTCGGCTGCCCCGGACTGAAGTGTAATGGCACCCTTGGCTGCCCCGGACTGAAACATAGTGGCACCCTCAGCAGCCCCGGACTGAAGTGTAGTGACACCCTTGGTGGACCTGGACTGGGACGAAGCTGCACCCTCGGTGGACCCAGACTGGGACAGAACTGCACCCTCGGTGGACCCGGACTGGGACGGAGCTGCACTCTCTGAGGTCCCGGACTTGGACAGAGCTACACCCTCTGAGGTCCCGGGCTGGGACAGAGCACCCGCGACGACCTCAACTAACTGGGAAGCAGCACCCTGGGGGACCCCAGGCTGGAATAGATCACCTGCGACAACCTTGGCCTTTAAGAGGAGCAGCACCCACGGAGGCCCCGGGCTGGGACAGAGCACCTGCGACGACCTCGGCAGGCGAAACTGGACCCACGAAGACCTCAGGTGGCAAGCCTGAACCCACTGAGACCACAGGCAAAGCTGGACGGTCTTCGGTGACCCTGGAGGAAAGATCAGACAAGAGAGGCAGAGAAATGGGGTCAGGGTCATTGGCAGCAGTGGAATCCGGCGAGGTGAGCTCAGGTGCAGCTGATGGCTGCACCTAGATCTCCCCACCAAGAGCCAGGCAAGATCTCTCCAACATAGAAGCAACAAAAACAAAGCAGAGGACTTGCCTGAGCTCAAGCTCCACCACCGTCCAGGACTCTGTTGATCCAGATGACGATGTCTTGGGCCCGGCCCTCTGGAGTTCTAGCTTGGACGCTGCTGTGGCGGCCCCAGCAGTAGACATGATGGTCAATGCAGTCCCAAGACCGCCCAACGATGTGATCCATGCAGGTGGCTCGCCCAGTGTGGCAACAGGAGGTCTGTTCCTTGTTGGCGCTGGATCCTGCACAGCTGAAGCCCTGTGCAGGCTCCGGATTGCAGGCAGCGCTCTCCCTCCATCCAGACCATGGCTGCGGGGCTGGAACCGGGTTCTCCAGGGTCGCAGGCTCCTCCTCCATCCGGTGGCTTAATCCTGGAACCGGCGGACACTCAGGGCATAGGAGGAGACAAGGAGAGAGCAGGTGTAGTCTTTATGGCTGCAGCAGGCGGTGAGGACTCAGTGGACAGCAATGACTGAGCCTCACTCCTGGGAATCAGGCAAGGTAATTCATATAATGGTGATAAAAAATGAAAAGGCACTTGCCTGTTTTCCCGGGGCACAGTGGTTTCTGCTGCAACAAGCCCAGTCTCATCCTTCTCCATGGCTGGGGTGGTAATGGACCCCCCCGGAGAACATGGAGGAGCCGCCCCTGCAGCCTCGATGACGGGCAAAACTGGGGAAGAGACAGCCAGGCTCTCAGCAGTGAGAGGAGGCGCCGTGGAGAAGGGGGAAACAGCAGCAACGACCCAGGGAGAGGGAGCTGATGAGACAGCTGGCAAGGAAAACATAGAGACAGATGCTACTGTAGTTCCTTTTTGACACGGTGATGAGGAAGCTGCTGGCTAAGAGACGGAGGATTTCCTCTGGCGGTCTGTAGCTGGATGATGGCGGGAGGTTTGTGGTGTCTGGACCCAGTGACTCTCCTCCTTCCGATTTGGTACGGCCATGTCTCGGGGAGTTGTTGGGGTCTGCGCCAGGAGGCGGCATCTTGGAGCAAGTGGAGCCGGAGCTGGAACCTGGCGAGGAACTGATTGGAACGAAGCCCTGGAGTGCCTCCCCATCAGCACTGATCTAGGCGTCCTGGTGGCACTCTGCTCCAACTCACGGTTCTCCCGTTGCAGAGCCAACACCAGGGATATCCCTTCTCTACTTTCGGCATGTTCCGAGAGGCGAGCATGACGCACGGGCACCTCTGCAAAGTTCAGATACCACAAAGCATCCTTCGGAGTGGAATAATTACGAGCTGTGGTTAGAAGATCATTGATCTCCATAAGGGCCTGACAGAGCTCAAACTCCAGGCTCATAGGATACCATCTTCTGCTCGTTGCCATCCCAGCAAAAGCGGACACCCAGAAAAGGGGAAAAAATAGAGCGATGGCAAAAGGGAAAAAAGGCAAATCCACAGCCGCTGGCACCTACTGGCTGTGACCTACTGTCATAAACGGCCCTTTCAGGGCAGAAATAAGGCACCAATCGCCTGCTGTGAGTTTACACATTTAATGATAAAGAACACAAATAGAAGCCACGAAGGATAGCTACAAAAGACACAATAACCACGAAGGGAGACTTACAGAAAAATGCAATCAATGTAAACCACAAAGGGTAACTTACAGTTATACAGGCGAGGCTGAGTACTGAGCGGAGAATAAAACAGGAATCAGACGGGGGGATTCCTGTCTGCACAATGCGAGGTCGCAGCGAGGAATGAACCCCGCAAGCGAGCTTAAATAACGCAACATAACAAAAATAATTTTTCTGTAAGTTGTCTGTGTTTTTTCAACTGATTTAAGACAATTTTGCACCGCTGAATCCAAAAATGACATCCGTTTCTCTCGATCAGGCCAGGTTTTTATGCTGTTATAAGCAGTTGTACAGCAGTTGTACAGTTGTACTGTAAATTGAATAGCAGACATTGATAAAGGTAAGTACATGTAAATTGAATGTTACGTCATCATTGTTCAAAATTCAGAGAATTTCAAGAAATAAAAAACAATTTTGCATCATATAAAGCGAAAATGCCTGTACATGTTAACAAAAACGTAAGAAAACATGTGGCCATAGTTCAAAACGTTAACCTGATTGAGCAAAACCAATGTGACTTTTGGATTCAGCACATCAAAATTGTCCTAAATCAGCTAAAAAAAACTTAAGACAATAAATTTGGTGTTGACCAGTGAAATCAAGAACAAATACATATAGAGAAAATGAGTAGTAACCAAAGGACTTGAGCGTGGCACTGATCCGTGCTTGGCATCATGACAGAATCACTACAGCAGTGACAATTTGGAGAGTTTGCAATGACAGTGGTAGGCTGGTGCAGAAGTCGCTAAAGCTGCTTTTCCACTAGCACAGCTCGCCTCACCTCGCCTCATTTCGCCACTACTCGTTTCGGCCTCGGTTTTGTGGGGTTAAGCTGTGGTGGGCGGGATTTTTTTACAGCAAGGCAGCGCCACACTCCCGTGACGTAAAACACGCGACCCAAGCAAAACATAACACATGGCGGCTGTACAAGGCAACTCCTCGGTTTGTGGCTTTTTTCACCGTAAATGCCAAAAAGGACCGCCAGACAAGGGTACAGGCAGCGAGACGAAACACTCTGGAATAGTTCTGCAGCTTCTGCGAGAGCCGAAGACGTGAGGATACAAACTAGGTCATATATGACGGTAAGCTAATATCTGCTAATGCTAGTTTGCTATAAGTACGTCGTGCTACACTGTAACGTCTGCAAGTTATCGCTGTTAGGTACTAAAATATGTATGCTGTGTGTGTGTTTCAGATGGCTCTGTTGTGGGAAAATTACCACTTCAAACGGTTGGTCTGGTGTTCAACACAGCCTGTCACTGATGTCAACACAGCCTGTCACTGATGTCACCCCAGCTTCACAAACAATCAGTGGTTGTAGAGCTTAAGAATGTTTGTAGAAACGTTTATTTCCTGTGCAACAAATTGCTCTGATCTGCGTGAAAATCATGGAGAGACTGTTGAGACATCATGGACGTACCTGCTTCAGCAGCACTGAGTCTGAGGTGGTGTCATAACAAAAAATGATCAGCTGACACAACTTGATCGCCAGGTTAATAACTATATTAGCCACAAAATATATATTCAAAAAGTAAACACTACTGAGTTAGGTATAATAAGATATATTTGACAGTTATGATGCATTTTAGGCCAAAACAAACTTGATCTAGGATTAAAAGCAATTAAAATAATGCAGTCACAAGGTTACATGCAAAATGCTTGATTTAATAGATACATGTGCTGTAGAAATATATATTCTCTGCATCAACAATGTACTATACATGCATTCATGTAGTATTGCATTGGGAATTGCACTGACAATAAACCTCTGAAGTTTTTGCAGATATGTCTTTTTTATATGTGAAGGTTACCACCATGTGGCACAAATTAAATACTAACAGATTGGAAAAGCTGTCTAAGAACAATCCAGCAGTTTGAGAATCACTTTTGGTTTGGTGTAAGTCTGTCAACAGAATTATGAACCATAAAGCAGTTTGTGTTAAAATGTTAAATCGTTTGTGTTAAAATGTTAAATCCCATTAAACCCTAATCCGGGGGCTTCCAATCATGTGTCATGGGGGGCCAAGACCCTGCAGGTTCTCGTCTACCCAGTCTCTTCAGCAGGTGTTTTCACTGATCTGCAGTCAGTGGAAGAAGTTCAGTGGAATCTGCTGTTGAAGACACTGTTTGGAGGTAAAGCCTGCAGGGTCTTGGCCCTCCATGGCACATGATTGGACACCCCTGCCCAAACCCATTATGATGAAGAGCAGATGCTAATATGATCCAGAATTCCTCCATATACTGGTACTGTCACTAAAGTATGCAGGGTCTTCTGTGGTGGCACATCCAACAATACAGTCTTCAGTTAATAAAATAATTGTTTTGGTTACTTTTTTCTTAAAAATGAGCCATTATTTTCAAGGTCACGATAAATGCTTTGTACTGGTTACTCTTTTCCCACCGGTGTCTTAACAGACAAAATAGAAAATCATGATGTAAACACATAAGTCACTAAATTGTTTATTACAATCAGCAGCAAATTCCAGATTATTCAGAATGTGCAAAATTCAAACTGTAAAAAAAAAAAAAACTGGAATGGGTCACACACGCCAGCCATGCTGCCTCACTGAGAAGCAACTGGATCACCCCTCGTACTGGTCCTGGTTCAGCAGATCTTCAGCCTGCATCTCTGTAAATAGTGAGGCAAGGTCCAGTTGGGGTGGACCGTTTCCCTCTTGCTTAGACAAAAGACAAATGGGTGGTGGTTAATTAAAGCAAGTTTAAACCATATTTGGGAAATACACTTGTTGCTAAAAGCCACTGGTGGAATGTGAATGAATGAATGAATCTTTATTTCGGATAGATTAAAAGTAAAGATTAAAAGAAAATAGAATAATATAACAAAGGGGAAAAATCTAACAAGGTCAAAATAAACAATAACTCCTCTGATTATACAGTTCAACATAGGTTATCTGAAATGGGTGATGGCTGAAGCCGCAGCTTATATTGCCCACCATATTCCATCCAAGAATTCAAAAGAAAAACAAAACAGGAGCGATTACAATTTGAATGTGACAATAAAGTACTTTGTTGTTGTATTTAACCACAATTTTCATGTAGCTGCGCTTCAGTAGATTTTACAAGGGCTGGGTTACATTTAAAATCATCTGTTTTTACTGTGGCCTCAGCAATCAGAATGAATTAATACATTCACTTGAATGGAATCTAGTACTATAACTGAAGCTGTGCATCACCGAGTGTGGAGTCGCTCAGTTAAAATATGGAGTTTTTATCAATAAAAGTTTGTCTTGTCTGTAAAAGTGTCTCTTCTTGCCCTGGCTTCAAGTGTGGGCGGTGTTTTGTACTTGTATCGCTAAAATATAAAAGGATGCACAACAATGGGTCTCAAATATTTGTAATGTGTCGTGTTACTGGGTGAGTTTATTGATGATAGACTATAAACTACACATATAAACTAAATTATATTGATGACTGAACAACTACCATTCCCCAAAAGATACAGTTATGAACATAACTCACAAAGGATCCCACAAGTGATCTGACAAAAAAATAAATACATTAACAAGCGGTTTATTTTACAGTTGATGTGCCAGTCATTTTCAATTATTCTGTAATTAATATTCACACAATCAAATAAATCTCAGTTCAGTCCCTTTTATATTAAGTGGAAATTGTGCTACTTTGGTTTTGACACTTTACCTATAAAAGCAAAGGATTTCAGTATGTTCCACAGTGGCGAGGTCCGTTGTGGGGCGGCTGCTTTCCTCTTGCCTAGACGAACGACAGAAATGGATGGTGGTTAGGTTCAAGCAAGTTCAACACTTATACAGGTACATCTCAAAAATTAGAATATCATGAAAAAGTACAATATTTTTGTCACTCATTGCAGAAAGTGAAAACCATATATAGATTCATTACAGGGACAGTGATATATTAGAATAGAATAGACTTTATTTGTCATTATAACAAATACAACGAAATTAAAATGCAAACCAATCAGTGAATTAAGAGTAAAAAGAAGCTTAAAAAAGATTATATACATTACTAACTTTTAAATATCACACACTCAGTTTCACAGTTACAAACCTCATGTTCTGCTAGAATTCAGACAGGTAATTGCGGTCGGATAAAAACTGTTTTTAAATCTGTTTGTCCTTGTTTTGATTGCTCTAAACCACCTTCCTGATGGTAGTAGTTGGAAGACAGAGTGACGGGGATGAAAGGGGTCCTTCAAGATTTTTTGTGCCTTTTTAAGGCAGCGGGCGTGGTGCAGTTCTTCAAGGCTGAGAAGAGGGCAACCAACAATTTTTTGGGCTGTGTTGATGACAGTCTGAAGAGCTTTCTTCTGAGCTACCGTGCAGCTGCTGAACCAAATACAAATACAATAAATTAAAATGCTCTCAATAGAGCAACGATAAAAAGACAACAGCAGTCTCTGACAGATGTTGTTTCCTCTCAAAACCCTGAGGAAATGTAGTCTCTGCTGGGCCTTTTTCAGTAACTCAGTTGTGTTCACTCCCCATGTCATGTCCTCCTGAATATGGACCCCCAGGAAGCGGAAAACCTCGACCCTCTTCACACCCGTACCACTAATAGTTAGAGGTTGAATGTTTGTTTTATTTCTTCTGAAGTCTATGATGACCTCCTTTGTTTTTGTGACATTTAAAAGAAGGTTGTTGTCTCCACACCACTCTATCAACTGCTGCACCTCGCCCCTAAAACCGGTCTCAGCTCCCCCCCGAGATGAGCCCCACCACTGTGGTGTCGTCGGCAAACACAGCTGTTGCTGTGGTGTATGGGGGTACAGTCATAGGTGTAAAGGCTGTACAGTAGGGGGCTCAGCACACAGCCTTGTGGGGAGCCGGCACTGAGACTAATGGTGGTGGACATGTGAGGTCCCACTTTGACCCTCTGGCTGCGATCCGAAAGGAAACTTTGGATCCAAGTACAAATGGAATATGGAAGTCAGTGTTGCAAGTGCTTATTTTAATATTGATGATTATGGCTACAGCCCATATTAATCAACACCTCAGTGGCCAACATTTATATTTAAAAACTATTTTTTAAAGTTAATTTTATGTAATATTCTAATTTTTTGCCAAATTGAATTTGGGGTTTTCAGGGGCTGTAAACCATAATCATTCAAATTAAAATAAATAAACGCTTGAAATATATCACTGTCTGTGTAATGAATCTATATAATATACGGATTTCTCTTTCTGAAATGAGTGACAAAAAATATTGAATTTTTTCATGACATTCTAATTTTTTGGAGATGTACCTGTATTAGGGAAATACACCTGTGAAAGTCAGTGGTGGGATGTGACAAAAATGCTTCGTTTCCCTGACAAGCACTGCAGGATCCACAGAATAAGTGTGTGGGTCTATTCTGACGCTTTAGAAAATTATATAAATGACTTTATAAATCACTGGTTTGAAAAGGCACTTTTAATATGTTGAGATTTCGGCTCCTGTGGTCCACTTGACCTGCATCCACATAAACACTGAGGGAGGCTAACCACTGGCATGTGGAAACACATTCTAACATTAAATTGCACACAATTTAATGCGCAGCACCAAAGTGCAGCACGTACACAAACCAGGACTTTAACCAGGATTAACATATTTCATCGTTTTGCTCTCACAAGCGAATACTTAGGACAAAACAAGCGCGAATCAGCAGTTGGCTACTAGCTAGCTACTAGCTAAAACTCGTTAGTCAGCACAGGACGGCACTGTATCGCTCAAAAAAAGTGCGCTTACCACCAACAGGATAAATAAGCGAACAGATGCACAATATTACAAATCACTCACCATCGATGGTTCTCTCACGTTCGTCTACAGCTTGTCTGTAGTCCGGTTCTATGCTGAGCTGCATCTGTATTGGTGCGGGTCGCTCCTCTCACTGTGGATCTGCCACTAAGCAGAGAAAACCCCACACCTCTTCATTGGACCACGGTGTAGAGTTCCGCAAAACCTACAACGCTGTCTGTATTAATATCGTATTTACTCAGTGACCGAGTTAGTCCGTGAAATATTGCAAATGGCGGTCGCATAGATTTCACTGAAGATGGATGCTTTCGTGACGTTACGCCCTGACCAATCAGTGGCTTGCAGTCTGTTGACGTCACATCTCGGTTCGCTTCAGCACGGTTGTACCCTGGCCTCGATCAGGCACGAAAATAGCGCCTGTTAAACCGTGCTGGGTACAGTGGAAAAGGCTAGAAAGCGAGTCGAGTAGAAGTGAGTAAGGCCAAAGCAATACTAGTGGAAAAGGGCCTTAAAGGGCCCCTCTCCCACCTCTAACTCTCACAAGTACTGGTGTGTATCTTATGTAAACAAACAAGTGGGAGTGGCTGTATCAAAATGAAGCAAAGTTATCCATCTAGCAGTGACCCTCCAACACTGGTTGAAGGGGCCCCTGTGAATTGTTGGCTAGGGCCACAAAAGACTGTTGCTTCAAATATTCCCCGGTTTCCACCCTGAATGGTCACTGCACTAAAAGGAACACCCTGGATAACAACTAACTCCTGTGCACAAGCGAATGAACACATCCTCAGAAACGTTGCCTGTTTTGAAGAGTTTGCTGTTGTTCCCTTTTGTCAACAATTAAGATTTCCTTTAAAAACTCTTAACTGGGCTGATGAAATATGAGGAAATGATAAAAGACAACCTGAGTGACTTTAAAGACATAATGGACAGGAGGTTGTGTTTGTGACACTTGTGCGAAAGAGTAAGCTGTGTGGTTCGACAAACTTCCCGTGCAGCCTCTGAAGCCTCCTGTGCGTCCTCCGAGAGATCCCTGGTGATCAATATTAAACAGGGGAAGGACAGGGCTCCGCCGAGGACGAAACCACAGCCGTCCTCCCCCACTGGAGCCGCTCGGCGAAAGCCTTGAGTTATATTCCTGTAATTAGCTAAGTATCCACACCAGCTCCCTCGCACACATGAGTCCCCCGTTGACTCCGGCACTCTCTTCCTCGTAGATACGGCGCAATCACAAAAACACCAACGTCGACTCACAAAAAAACCCCAAAACAACCAAACTTTGAACAATGACCTTACTTCTCATGTGCAACTTTTTTCCCCTTACACCTAGCATTTTTTCTTCTGTCATGAGTATAAGGGGCAAGACTGCGACGCGTCCCCTTTTTTCCCCTCTTCCAAGGATAATGATTTACAAAATGCCTCTCATCAAAGAATTCATTAACAACGAACGTTAATTAAAAAATAAATGAGTAAACATCAATATCAAATCTCAGCACTGTGGAAGGGAATACATTATGCAGAGTAATGATGTTTGAAAGGGGCTTTAGCACCTCTGTGGGACTCTTTTAAACCCCTTACCTCTTAGGCAGTTGCTTATTTTGCAACCCTTTGTTGTTAAACAACAAAGAGAATGGGCCCTCATAATGTTATATTAATCAGCGGATTAATATTTCAATTTGATTTGCTTTATAGTTGAGGTGCTGTTGGCATTTCCATTTTCCCTCCATATGTGCAGCGATGTTAAGTGGTATCATTACCATTTTCTACCTGGGGGTTAGGGGAGATAACAGGCACCAGTGATAGCTCTATTCTGTGGAGGGAGAGGCATTTTTTTTTTGGGGGGGGGGTGCTCATGCATTTTTAAAGGTCCATGTTTGGTGTGCCTTCACATCCATTATTCTCAAATGTTGCACACAAACAGCTGAGTCACAGCCTTTCTGCCCGCCACAGGACAACGAGAGGCAATAACACCCTCAAAGTCCAAAAGTGTTTTTTGCTTTTTTTTTTTTTTTAAAGGTGCCTGCTGATATAATGGCCAAATATGATTTATTCATTCTAAATTGTGTTTGACAAACTTTGTTCCTGCTGGAGTCTGCAGATTGAGTCCAATGAAGAGGGGAATGAGAGGATTGCTTGTGATTGCCTTCAGATTCAACACTTCTACAGCCCACCTGGTTAGTTTAGGCTGAGAGTTCAACAGCACCGTTTCTGCCTATAAAGCAGAGTACGCAAATGCTCCTCAGCCAGTAGGGGGTGCTTAAGCTACAAGTTCACCCTAAAGATTTTTGGAGAGAATTAAAATTCTTCTCCTTCTTTCGGCTGTTCCCTTTAGGGGTCGCCACAGTTTATCATCTGTCTCCATCTCACCCTGTCCCTTTGTCTTCCTCTGTAACACCAACCCTCTCCATGTCCTCCTTCACTACATCCATGACTCTTCTTTGTGGTCTTCCTCTTTTCCTCCTGCCAGACAGCTCCATCTTCAACATAGTTTGTCCAATATCTCCACTATCCCTCCTCTGCACATGTCCAAACCATCTCAGCCTTGCCTGTCTTACTTTATCTCCAAACTGCTCAACCTGAGCTGTCCCTCTGATATACTCATTTCTAATCCTGTCCCTCCTAGTGACTCACAATGAAAATCTTAGCATCTTCAACTCTGCCACCTCCAGCTCTATCTCCTGTCTTTTTGTCAGTGTCACTGTCTCCAAACCATACATCATAGCAGGTCTCACTACCGTCTTGTAAATCTTCCCTTTCACTCTTGCTGCTATCCTTCTGTCACAAATCACCCCTGACACTCGTCTCCACCCACCCTGCCTGCACTCTCTTCTTCGCCTCTCTTGTGCATTTTCCATTGCTTTGAATGGTTGATCTTGCGTATTTAAACTCATCCACTTTCACTACCTCTGCTCCTTCTATCTTCACCATTGCACCTGCCTCCCTCTCATTCACACAGTGGCTCAGGAGGTAGAGCAGATCATCTAATAACCGAAGGGTTGGTGGTTCAAATCCCACTCTTCCCTGCCATCCTGCTATTGTGTCCCCGGGCAAGACATTTAACCCACCTTGCCTCCAGTGTTCATGACACTGGGCATAAAATGTGTACAAATGTTCGGTAGTGGTCAGAGACGCCATTGGTGAGGACGGGCAGCCACATTTCCGTCAGTCTACCCCAGGGCAGCTGTGGCTATAGAAGTAGCTTACCACTATCAATTCCTGTCTGGAGTGAATGAATAATGGACTCACTGTAAGCGCCTTGAGATGTCTTTTGACATGTAAAGCGCCATATAAATCTAATCCATTATTATTATTCTGTCTTGCTTCTACTGACTTCCATTCCTCTTCTCTCCAGAGCATACCTCCACCTCTCCAGGTTCTCTTCCACCTGCTCCCTACTCTCACTGCAGATCACAAAGTCATCTGCAAACATCACGGACCACGTCTGACCTCATCTGTCAGCCTGTCCATCACCATGGCAAACAAGAAGGGACTCAGAGCCGATCCTTGATGTAATCCCACCCCCACCTTGAACTCATCTGTCACTCCCACAGTGCACCTCACCACCATCTCACTGTCCTCATACATGTCCAGTACTATACTTGTCTACCACACCTGACTTTCTCATACCACACTTCCTCTTTTGGCACCCTATAATATGCTTTCGCTAAATCCACAAAGACACAGTGCACCTCCTTCTGACCTTCTCTACATTTCTCCATCACCACTCTTAGAGCAAACATTGCATCTGTAGTACTCTTTTGTGGCATTAAACCATACTGCTGCCCACTGATTGTTACCTCTCCTCTTAACCTGACTTCAGCAGCTCTTTCCCATATCTTCATAGTGTGGCTGATCAACTTTATGCCTCTGACATTACGACAGCTCTGAGCATCACCTTTGTTCTTGAAAATTGGTACCAGAACACTCTTCTCCACTCCTCAGGTATCCTCTCACTCTCCAAGATTGTGTTAAACAATTCTCCCAAAGCGTATGTCATCTTGAAGATGACATACGCTTTGGGAGAATTAAAATTACCCTCAGCTTTTTCTTTCTTGTAAATTAGCATTTTTTCCTCTCTTAAACGTGAAACTTTTCCAAATTAATTTTATACTTTTTTGTAAATTTACTTTTTTTTTCTCAAGTTTGGTGTTTTTTCCTCACAACTTTGCAACTTTTTAATTGTAAATTTGTGACATTTTTATTTCGAACCTTCATTTTTACATTATACACAAACAGGCCTTAACATTGTTTTTTTTTGTAATTTTTTTCTTTGTACATTACATACTTTGCAAATCTGTGGATTTTCCTCATAAATTTGAGACATTTTCTTGCAAAAAATCTCTCTCTCTTTCTCTCTCTCTTGTGTATATAAATTTACAAGTTTCCTCTGAATTTACTTTAACCACACTTTACACAGAGGTGGAGATCATTGAGAGATTAAAAAATGGCCAGATCTTGCAAAAGCTGTTTCTGTGTAAATGTTTGAGGGATCATCCTCAGCAAAAATATATTGTAAATCTCTGCACTTTTATGATGTTTTCAAGTGACTGTCTATGCCACTAACGGCCATATTGTGTGTGGTCTGAAAGCCCAACCTGATCTCACTAAAACTTGTACAACATGCACGTTTTCCACCCCCTCAAAAAACGTGGATTTGTACATAAAACAAACAGGCAAAAATAAAACAAAACAAACAAACAAAAACATAACTGAGATACAGGGTAGAAACAGAGTAGATATGGAGTAACAGCTGCACTCACTGCATATACTTATGATTTGTGCTTATACAGTCATGTGAAAAAATTTGGACACCCCTTTAAAAATTCAGTTCTTTATTAAGAAATGTTCACGTATCTATTTCTAACCTTGTTTTTGTTTTTATTTGCATTTTTTTACATTTATTTTAGCCATTGTAAGTGGGGATGAATGTGGGGGTGTCCTAAAAAAGATGGGGGGTGTCCTAATTTATTCCTCACTATTTGTTTAAAATTAACATTTTACAGAAAATTTGAAGAAAGTCTTTAATTAATTTTTAATTGTTTAGCTGTATTACGTGAATCTCCCAGTATTTTTGACACTGATGTTAAATATCCATATGTCCAAATATGTTAAAAAAACAAAAAAACAAAACAAAACACAGGCTTATACAGGGTGTCCTAATTTTTTCACATGACTATATGTAGTGCCTTGAGATGACTTTTGTGATTAGGTGGTGTACTGATGCAAGGTTTTGTACAGCGAGCAGATTTTTTCTACCTACTCTTTCTTTTTATTGATCAGTGAATAATTCCAGATTGTGTGTATATTCAGTGTGTATGGATGCAATGAAACTTGTTTATATGAAATGGAGCGTCTGACCAGCCATCGGCTGATATTCTATTGTATCATTTTATTTTTAAAATGTTATGTTTCTATGTGTTTTTTTTATGGTGAAACCAAAGACAAATTTCCACATTTGTGGATAATAAAATTTTCGTATTCATTTACAAATAAAGTTGAAATAAACTGAATTGAACACACAAATTCAATCACCCACTGTCATTCAGAACATGCATGAAAAGAATGCACCATACTGAATGCGCATGCGCAAAATTAAGGTAGCATATTGGTGTCACACCAGAAAAAAATAAAGGGCTATAGTATAGCATAACATACATATGGTTATTGTTAGAACAATATGTGATACGTTTCACATTATAACGTGATAAGTTTCTTGTTAGAACAGTATATCACGTTACAATATGAAACGTGTATTGTTATAACAAAAGTTTCACGTTATAACGTGATACTGAGCTATCATGTTATAATGTAAAATGTATATTGTTTTAACAATAAAAATATCATATGATACGTATATTGTTCTAACAATAAACTTATCACATTATGACGTGTTACTGAGCTAAGACGTTATAACGTGATGCATATTTTGTTCTAGCAATAAACATAACATGATTTACCGCAGCCCTTTATTTTTCATTTTTCTGGTGTGACAGCAATATGCTTCCATACAAAACATCACCCTTTTTAACAAGGCTTCATTTGGCCGGTGGGGGAAGGTGGATGGTTAGTTACTTGTGGTTTCAACCAAAAGGTCATGAGTTTGTGTCCCACACTGAGCTGTTAATCACTTATCACAAGATAAGGACAGATTTTCCGGCAAACTCTACTAAACGTGAAGTTAAAAAGTTTTATTTATATGGATTTGGGCATGGACATCTCACCCTGTACTCTATTAAGAAAGCTAGCTCTGTCCTGGGGCAGTGCCTTGATCCGATGGAGGAGATAGGAGAGAGAAGGACGGTGGCTAAACTGTCATCTCTGCTGGAGTCCGAGTTCCACCCTATGCAGGACATACTGGATGCACTGAGGAGCTCATTTAGCAGCAGACTACATCATCCCAGGTGCACAACCGAGAGGTTTCGTAGGTCCTTCCTACCAACGGCTGTCAGACTGTACAACCTAAGCAGGGCTGCTCGCAGAGATAGCAAAAAGACGTAACAAACTAATAGTTTTTTTGAATGCAAAAGATGCAATAGACTTACACAATGGTCTTCTCCGGCATACAACTAGGAACATACCGGTCGCTATGGAGGGTGAGAATATGTATGGGCACATAATCATACCATGTAGGATAACTAAATAGACGGTTATGCTGTTTCATCCCACCTAGCAACAATGCTCTGCACTGTGTGTGTTTATATATTTACATATTTATTCCATCTAGCTACAATGCTCAGCACTGGGTGTGTTTATATTTATATATCTATATATTTATTCCATCTAGCTACAATGCTCCGCACTGTGTTTTTATATATCTACATATTATTCCATCTAGCTACATTGCTCCGCACTGTGTGTGTTTATATACTTGCATATTTATTCCACCTAGCTGCAATGCTCCGTACTGTGGGTGTTTATATATTTACATATTTATTCCATCTAGCTACAATGCTCTGCACTGTGTGTTCATATATTCATATATTTATTCCATCCAGCTACAATGCTCTGCACTGTGTGTCTGTGTGTGTGTGTGTATATATACTGTGTATTTTATAGTAATATGTACATATGTATATTAGCTGCTCTTGCTTGCTTGTTTTTTTTTTGTTTTTTTTTTCTTGCCTTCTGATTGTTGCTCTGAGTGTTGCTATCCCTGTGCTGTTGCAATCCTGGAATTTCCCCGTTGTGGGACTAATAAAGGCTTATCTTATCTTATCTTATCTTATGTGGTCTTTAAAAGCCCTGAGGAAAAGCTTCCAAAATAAGGCAAACATGGCTGTTAAGCAAAAATCACAATATGGCAGAGGGTATACAGTTAAAGTACTGTTAGTTCTGCTACTTCTGGCAGGAGATATTCACCTTAACCCTGGACCTGCCACTATTAAACAGCAGACCACTGGGTTAGCACAAAACTGAGCTGTACAAAAGCAAAAACAACATTTATTATTCCAAACTGTTAATCATGCACGAGTTCTTTGGGACACCAAGGCTAAACCAAAGGGGATCCTCGGCGGACATTTAAACATACGGAGCATAATCCCCAAAAGAGATGAGATTTCGGTGTTGCTGTTGGACTCAAATCTGGACTATCTTTGTCTCTCAGAAAGCTGGCTACACAGGAACATAGACACTAATATGATCGATATTGCGGGCTATCAGTGTTTTAGAAAAGACAGGCAGGTAGGGAGGGGAGGAGGTGTTTTAATTTACATCAAAGAGAAATATAAATGTCAACTGGTTGATTTGAATACTTCACTTGAATGTTTAGCTGTTAATGTATGCCTCTCTCCGGTAATGAATTTCAACATTGCAGTAGTGTACAACCCACCGTCACACAATTCTTCCTTTTATAATGAATTAAGTGATCTGGTTAAACAACTTGAGAAGAACAGAGAAACAATAATTCATGGTGACTTTAATATTAACTGGTCTGATAAAAAGGACAAACAGAAACTGAAAAGCCTCATGACTAAATTTAATTACCAACAAATGATCAAAGGACCCACCAGGATAACCAAACAATCCAGAACACTTATTGACATGGTATTTACTAATAAACCAGAACGAATAACCAGAACCTATAATCTTGTAACTGGTCTCTCAGATCATAACATGGTTCTTGCTGTCAGAAAACTTACTAAAAAGCGACTACAGTATTTTGGGGGAGTCGATATTGACAAATCAAATTTTATTATTCCCAAATCAAAAAATGAGGAGTTTAAACATTACTTAGAGAATCAAAATTGGGAGCAGCTCATGTCAATATATGAAGTAGATGATTGTTGTAATTTTATAACTGCAACAATCACAAAGTCTATAGAAAAATTTACAAAGCAAATTAAAAGTAGACAACAGAAGATTAGCCTACCATGGTTAAATAATGAAATAAGAAAACTTATGAAGAGGCGAGACTATGCATTGAAAACATCATTAACCTCTAAACTACAAAATGATCACCTTGTGTACAAAAGTTTAAGAAATAAAGTGGTACATGAGCTGCGAAAATCAAAAGTATCTTATTACAATAAACTGATAGATCATGCAAAGGGTAACAACAGTTCCCTATGGAGGCATTTAAATAACTTAACTAATAAAAAAAAACGATCAGAAGGGGGTAAAGGAACTTAGAATCAATGGCAAGACCGTCAGTGACAAGGCTACTTTGGCAAATGAATTTAATTCATACTTTGTGGGCTCTGTGGAAGACTTAACAAAAATTTTTGTGCTGCCAAATGTGCTCAACAACACAAATTCCATACTTCCAACAGATTCTTTTCACATCGATGAGGTAAATGAGGAGTTAATTGCTGGTATTGTTAAAACACTGTCAAACTCAAAAACTAATGATATCTACAATATGAGCACCTCCTTTCTCAAAATGCACAGCAAAATATTAATCAAACCACTGACTCGTCTCATTAATCTCTCCATTAGGTCTAGTACATTTCCATCTGGCTGGAAAAAAGCTGTCGTCATACCAGTTCATAAATCAGGCAGTAAAGACGATATATGCAATTACCGCCCAATCTCTATTTTACCAGTCCTGTCTAAGGTTCTTGAAAAAGTTGTAGCTACACAGCTGATAGACTACTTACAAGACAGTCAACTTCTTCATCCACATCAATTTGGTTTTAGACCAGGATACTCAACAGAAACAGCAAATTGTTGCCTTATTGAAAACGTCAAACAGTCCTTGGACAGGGGTAATGTGGTAGGAGCTGTTTTTTCTAGATCTCAAAAAGGCTTTCGATACTGTAAACCACAGTTTGCTTTTATCCAAAATGGTATCTTTTAACTTCTCCCCAGATACATTAGAATGGTTTGCATCTTATCTCCAGAATAGAGAACAGTGTGTAAAAGTTCACCAGGATAAATCCTCATTTTTAAACAACCGCATGGGTATCCCACAAGGGTCCATTCTTGGTCCTTTACTTTTCAGCATTTTTATTAATGACTTGCCGTTACACTGCTCAGCTGCAACATGCCAACTTTATGCAGATGATGCAGTTATTTACACAGCTGCCAAGACTCCAGCACAGGCTGCAGATGTACTGTCCACAAGTATGGTTGATGTCCAAGAGTGGCTCCTCCAGAACCATCTATTGCTGAACCTTCAGAAAACAGTCTCAATGTGCTTTTCAATCAAAAAATGTAACCTGCAATGTTTTCAAGTTAATATACATGATCATGACATCAGTTTAGCTACAGAATTCAAATACCTTGGCATTGTACTAGATCCTCAACTCAAATTTAATCTTCATATAAAGAAAATTTCAAAAACAGTAAAAAAAAATCTGAACTGCTTTAAATTAATTAGATATTATATACCTTATGAAGCAGCTGTACTGTATATGCATTCTATGGTTTTTTCTCATATATCATACTGTTTGACAGTCTGGGCTCAAGCAACCCCTTCCACAATAAGACATATAGGTTCATTATATAATCAAACCCTAAAAATCTTGGACAAAAAGCCCATTAGGTGGCATCACTGTAATGTTTTAAAAAAATACAACCTATTGAGTTTTGAGAGTTTCATTGACCTCTGTTTTCTGAAATTAACTTTCAAATGTTTCCATAAATCAGCGCCTGAGCCACTTGCTGGTTTCATCCAAAGACAGGACAGCAGCAGAGCCACCAGGAGTTCTGTTAACAATAACTGTAAAATATTCCACCGCAGAACCACATTTGGACAAACAGCTTTCTCTATAAAGGGCAGTCACATCTGGAACACAATGCCAAATGTAATTAAAATAATAACGGACTTTAAAACATTCACTAAAAAGGTTAAAAACTGGCTGAAAAATAAACAAGAATGTACTCATGTATGAATTGATTGTCTGCAAAGTGAGAGTGAATGAAGGGAAGGAATGAATGTATTTGTTTATAGTGAGTGACGAAGGGAGGGAGGCCTGAAATAGGCAAATGTGAGTCAGGTTGTTATATGTGTGTATTTATAATATTTATAATATTTATAATTGTGTATTTATAATCTTTTTGCATTGATGTATGTGGTTATTGTGTATTTTTTTTTCTTTTCTTTACTTGATTCTCTTTTCTAAAGCCCATCCAGGGACAAGAGTTGCAAATTAGCTAATAGCTATACACTCTATGTGCAACACATCAGATTGATTGTCATTGATTAATTGTCTATGTTTATTGCACTGTCCCTGTCAAATAAACTAATCTATCTATCTATCTAACTTTGAGTTATTTTTATGCTTATGCATTTTTCACTCCACTAATGGTTAAGATTACGAAAAATGTTTTGGTTAGGCATCACTTCTAATGGTTAAAAAGAAAGGAAAGAGAGAAAATTGCAGACAAATCTTATGGTGCCGGCAGACATGTTTCTTAAATATGTAAATGCCATGCATCCAGTTTTTTCTGTGTCTATGCACATTTTCTCAGAGTGAAAAACCGTCCAATTGTATGTTTTTTAGGTGAGACTGGGCTGGAAAGTCCGAACTTTTCTGAAAATAGCTTTTACCCTCTAAAAGGACCGAGACCACCTTGTCTTGCTGGATTAAGTTTTGGCTTTTTGCTCCGGACCATGGTTCAGGGGAGTTTTCACACCTAAAATTTTTGTCTGAATTAAACTGAAAAATCCAAAAGTCCAGACTAATCAGTTTAGGTGTGAAAGCGCTGTGAGATGACATGTCAAAAAAGATGTGAAATCGCTCAACATTTATGTTGTGGTGACCCACCACAACCTACAGGGACATTCAAACCTCACACTCAGCAACAGGTCCGGAGGAAGCAAAGGACCATTCACATACGGACAGAGAACCCCTGCGGGGACAACCAGAACAATGGACTATTGTTTATACATCCCTGGATTAAGGAGAAGATGTCCGGGTGCCAGTGGTCATGCTAATCATATGCATTGACTGATATGTATATCAATATGCTAATGTGCCATGTGTTCTCTCTGTTTGTGTAACATATAAAAGACACGACACAGCAAACACAGGACAGCAGCACAGTAGCGCACAGCGCTACAAGTGCGTCTCATTTTGATGGAGGAAATAAAACTCTGCAACCTTCCAGCTACCGTACCTCGCCTGAATTAAATCCTCCACAATGTAATGTTAAACCTGCACTGGGAATACCAGTAAATGGTGATGTGTGAATGTAAGTGTATGGAAATGTAGTGCATGAAAAAGAAGACTGCAGCTACAATACGCAGTGGGAGACTAAAAAGACGTGAGTTAAGCCAGTCAGGGGTGATGCAACAAAGGCTTTTGGGAGTTTTCGATTGGCCATGGCGGTGAGAATGACCTGAACATTTCTTCACAGAAATACACAAGAAGGCCACATTTGCTAAAGGTGCTAGCAACATTGGAGCATACTTTGCTACAACCACAGCAGAAAATGACAAACTTGCCGCAAACGAAGCCTCATATGTGTACCATGCAGTTAAACATGGACTCAGCTGCAACAGCACAGGCTGTCTTGTTAAGATCAATGGTGCATTACACTGGTCAACACCAAATTTATTGTCTAAGTTTTTTTTTTTTTTAGCCGATTTAGGACAATTTTGATGTGCTGAATCCAAAAATCACATTGGTTTTGCTCAATCAGGTCAACTTTTTGAACTATGGCCACATGTTTTTTTTACGTTTTTGTTTACATGTATTGGTATTTTCACTTTATATGATGCAAAATTCTTTTTTATTTCTTGAAATTTCTCGAACTCTAAAGAGTTTGCATGCACCAATTTATGACATGATGTCATAAATTGTCATGATGGCTGATTACTGTTGGACTCTGAAGACAGACATCCCTGCCACTGAGCATTCTAGAGGTTCGAATAAACGGAAGTTGAAGCTCTGAGTTTTGAACAATGATGATGTAACATTCAATTTACATGTGCTTACCTTTATCATTGTCTACTATTCAATTTACAGTAATCGAAGTTTGTAACATTTAATCAATAAATTGTGTTAGAAAATGATTTTTTCTCTTAAAAATCTATTTTGGATGAGAAATATTAACAAAAATCAACTGATAATGTCACAAAGATGTAATCGATTAAGTCAGAAGATCAGATTTTTAAAAAAATCAACTTAGCATAAAAACCTGACCTGACTGAGAGAAACGGATGTCATGTTCGGATTCAGCGGTGCAAAATTGTCTTAAATCAGTTGAAAAAACACAGACAACTTACAAAAAAATTATTTTTGTAACCCTGTGTTATTTAATGATTCAAATGTTGTGAAGAAGGTGCACTTGGGAAAAACAAAAGGTGAGATGATAACAGTGAATGTTTTGGGACCAAAGACTGTGCAGGATGTTTTGAATGATCTGTCAACGACCGAAGGTGAACCTGTGTATTTCTCACTGGCCACCGATGCCTCAAACAAAGGAAATAGAAAAATATTTCTGGTCTGTGTGAGATATTTCTCTGTGTCTGCTGGAGTGCAGTGCAAGTTATTGGACTTTTATGAAGACAGTGATGAAACAGCTAATGGCATACATCAAGCACTGATAAGGTGTCTGGAAAAGTATGGACTAGATATCAGACACATCTCAGCCTATGCAGCAGATAATGCCAATGTAAACTTTGGAAAACACCATTCTATTTATCAGTTATTCAATGATGCCAGTCATCATATTCTGAGCATGCTCAGCTCACTGCTCTTCACCCTGCTGACCCATGACTGTGTACCAGCCTACAGCACCAACCACATCATCAAGTTTGCGGAAGGCACGATGGTGGTGGGCCTCATCACCAACAATGAGGAACCCAACTACAGAAATGAGGTGAGCCAACTGGTTCAGTGGTGAAAAGACAGTAGTCTCTTCCTCAACGTGGGAAAAAACAAGGAGATTGTGGTTGACTTCAGGAGGGGACACACACAGCATTCCCCCTCTGATCATTGATGGAACAGCTATGGAAAGGGTGCACATCTCTGGGGGTGCACATCTCCGAGGACCTCTCCTGGTCCAATAACATCACATCACTGGCCAAGAAGGCTCAAACTCGCCTCCATTTCCTCCACAAACTGAGGAGAGCACAACTCCCACCCCCCACCATGTGCTCATTCTACTGGGGCACCACTGAGAGCATCCTCACCAGCTACATCACGATGTGGTACGGAAGCTGCACCGCCTCCTGCCAGAAGACACTACAATGCACAATGAAAGCTGCCAGCAAGATCACTGGTGCCCCTCTGCCCCCCCCCCCCCCCACGGACATCTACCTCACCTGCAGAGCCATCACCATTGCAGGAGACACCTCCCACCCCTCACACTCCCTCTTTAGCCCCCTGCCCTCGGAGAAAAGGTACTAGAGCCTCCGGGCCCGCTCCACAAGACTGCTAAACAGCTTTGTTCACCAGACCATCAGGATCCTGAACTCTGCCCCCCCCCAACCCCCAGACCATAAAGCACTCATCTGCACAATAACTACCTCAGCTGTTTGCACAGAAAAACTTGGCACACCAACAGTAATACATCTGCTGCTTTATGTCTCTGCATGTTACTGCAACCATTTGCACAAATGCCATACCTGCTGCTGCCTGTTATTGCAATCATCATGTGATGATGTGATGTGCAATCTGTCACTGTCCGCATCTACACTACCACATTGAACTTGCAACTGCAAGTATTACTGCTCTACCTTTTTCTGTATATAGGATTGCTGGGTTTTATCGTTTATCTTTATTTGCACTACGGGATGTCTGGGTTTTATCTCTTACCGTTTGCACTACGGGTAGCATTACTGTACATAGACTGCTGTTGTTGTTTTTTCAGCCTTATTCCTTTTTTATATTGCGCACACTACTGAATAGAGAGAAATGGCATTTCAATTCTCCTGTATGTCCTGTACGTATAGTAGTATTGGCAAATAAAATATTCGAATCTTGAATATTGAGTCAGTTGTTTTGAAGATCTACAGTCATTTATCGGTATCTGCTTCAAGAAAAAAGGAACTGTGGACATTTTTTGATTTTGTTGCCACTGAGTTGTGTGAAATGCTGCGTTACATTTGCACGCAATGGCTTTCTCTTCATCTAGCTGTTGACCGACTCTTGCAAAGCTGGCCAGCTCTTACTGCATACTTCAGGTCCCTCGGTGAGACTGGTCCTGTGGCACTGAAGAGGATTTTTCAGGATGAAGAGAAAACACAAACTGATGAGATTTATCTGTGCTTTTTCCACCACCTGGGGTGTGTTTTTGAATAACTTGTAAAAAAGCTGGAAGAAAAAAAGATCTACATCACACATGTTAATGAAGAAGTCCATAAGTTCAAAATGAAGATGCTGCAAAGGAAAAAGGACAGCTTTTTGGATACCAGACCAAGCAGCCGATGGACAAAGAAATTCCAGCACAAAGGGCTAAGCAACAAGAGGACTTTATTAAGTTCTGTGACTCTGCCATTGCTTACATTTCTCTTCTGTAAAACAAAACAATTATTAGTTCAGTTCAGTTTAGTTCAGTTTATTTATATAGCACCTTTCAAATACATATGCAACCCAAGGTGCTTTAATATTATTATTATTATTATTATTATTATTATTATTATTATTATTATTATTATTATTGTTGTTATTATTATAGCCACTGTAGAAGAGCTTGAAATAACGAAGCAATGTGATTTTATAAACCAAAGTTTAATATCAGCTTCACTCCTCTAACAAGTCTCATCTCGGTGCAGAAGCAGAATAAGAGGTCGAGCACAGTCAGACCTTCATACTTATACCTACATACAACAAAAGACATTGCATATCAAAGCTGACATCCCGCATTAACCTAATCCCCCCTCCATTGTCCTCCGTCTCCTCCACCTGACCCTGGGTGGTCAGGGAGATCGATCTGGTCTCCACCGCTGCAACTCCGTCTGCTCTTTGATCTTCGCTGGCGGTTGAGACCTCTTGTCCTGTTCTGAGGCGTGATGTCATTCCACATATGTAATCACTAAACATTCTAATATGTCTATACATATGTAGGTATGGGATATATGATTAATATAAACCACAGCCCCCCCCCCCCCCCAAACGACTAAGAAAAGGACAGTCAAAGTAAGTTTACAGTTTAAGATAATCTCTATGACATATTATACTGTTAAACCTCTTGACAGGGAAAACAAGGAAAAATCTTTCCAGCAGTCATGTTCCTGTAGAGAATTCAGTGGTAACCATAACAGTATAGTAATATCACAAATCAGCCTTAAAACTGTCACGGCACAATCTGATAACATAGTTAACAACTCTTGGTTAATTTGCATCAGTCCCTGTGCCGTCTGGGTTTTAATCTTCTCCCGAATCTGCTGTAGGTCCACTTTGGCGTCCTGGTGGGACCCTCCTGTAAGGAATCTGCAGCTTGGGGAGGAGAGTGGTTATTTGTTCCCTGCAGGGGGGCTGAGTCTTTTTTCTTGGGGGGTCTACTCCGCCGAGGTGCTCTCGCCACCCGTGCAGGTTCGTCTCTCAACAAGAAGGCAGGTTTAAGTCTGTCAATGCTGACTGTTTCTTTTCTGTCCCCTAAATCAAGCACAAAATGCTTATCACCAGGTTCCAGCACTCTGAATGGTCCATCGTATGGTGGACGGAGGGTTGATTTTAAAGCTTCATGGCTAACAAAAACAAACTCGGCGTTTTTTAAAGCTCGGGGGACAAAAACCCGTGGAAAAGAGTGATGTGCCGGTCCGGGGAGAGTGTCCGGTCCGGTGCTGCCTAAAGGCCTCAGGGCTGGAAGATGCCCAGGCTCTGGATTCTCTGGTAAAAACTCACCTGGGAGTCTGAGAGGTTGTGCAAAAACTAATTCTGCTGGGGAGGCGTCTAGATCCTCTTTAGGATCAGAACGCAACCCCAATAAAACCCAGGGAAGTTTATTTACCCAATTTGTATCCGTTAGTGAGGCCCTGAGGGCGGCCTTTAAGGATCTGTGAAAACGCTCGCATAACCCATTAGCCTGAGGGTGATAAGCGGTGGTGCGGTGAATTGTCGCCCCTAAGCTGCTGGCCATAGCTGACCAAAGCTCTGAGACAAATTGAGGCCCCCTATTGGGCGTGATGTCTGATGGGATGCTGGAACGTGCCACCCAGTTTGTCAAAAAAACGCGAGCGACTTCCGCAGCTGTGGTTGACGCCAGAGGGACCGCCTCAGGCCAGCACGTAGTACGGTCTATCATTGTTAACAGGTGTGTGAAACCCTGAGACGAAGGTAGTGGTCCCACGAGGTCGACATGAACGTGGTCAAACCTTCTGGCTGGGATTTGAAAAGGCTCTAGAGGAGCTTTTGTGTGCTTGTGTATTTTGGCGCGCTGACAAGACATGCAAGTTTTTGCCCATTCCTTTACATTTTTGCGCAGGCCTGGCCAAACAAACTTTTCTGCGACCATTTTAACCGAGGCGCGCACCCCTGGGTGCGCGAGGGAGTGAACCGAGTCGAAAATGCGGCGGTGCCATGCAGCTGGGACTACCGGGCGAGGTCGGCCGGTTGAAACGTCGCAGATTAGGGGGGGGTACACCGTCACGTAAACCCTTTTCCTCCAGTCTTAACCCCGTTGGTCCAGACAGGAGCTCGCGCACGTCCGCGTCGCTGCTTTGTTCCTCTGCCATGGCTGTGTAATCTATCCCTACGTGAATAGGGGCCGCGTACGCGTCCGCGTTGGCGAAGAGTTCTGCGGCTGAGGTAGTATAATCTGTCTCCTCGTGCTCTGGCGATGTCACAGCGCGAGAGAGACAGTCTGCTACCACGTTAAATTTGCCTGCCGCATGTCAAATGTCTGTGGTGAACTCTGAAATTGCAGCTAGCTGTCTTTGTTGCCTGCCTGACCATGGTTCTGAAATTTTAGCCATCGCAAAAGTGAGCGGTTTGTGATCTACAAAAGCCGTGAAGCACCGCCCTTCTAACCAGAACTGGAAGTGATGGATGGATAAATGAAGCGCTAGCAGCTCCCTGTCAAAAGTGCTGTATTTACGCTCGGTTTGGTTTAAAGATTTGCTAAAAAATGCTAAAGGTTGCCAGGTTCCGCCAACATGTTGTTCCACGACTGCCCCTATGGCCAGGTCTGAAGCGTCTGTGGTTAACGCTATGCGGGCCGAGGGATCGGGGTGAACCAACAATGTGGCATTCGCTAGAGCACTTTTTACTTCCGCGAAGGCGTGTTCGCGCTCCGGGGTCCATTCGACCGCGTTGGAAGGCTTTTGTTTTCTGAGCGCGGCATACAGGGGCTGCATGAGTTGAGCTGCGTGGGGGAGGAAACGGTTGTAAAAATTCACCATTCCCAAAAATTCTTGCAGCGATTTGACCGTTTGTCGTCGTGGAAAATTTTTTACCGCGCGGACTTTGTCTGGCAATGGGACTGCCCCCTTCGGTGAAACTCTGTGTCCCAAAAAATCAATTTGTGACACGCCGAATTTGCATTTGGCTGGATTGCTTATTAACTCGTGCTCTTCTAGTCTCTGAAAAACTGTAGTGAGGTGTTGTTCGTGTTCTTCCTCTGACGGGCTGGCTACCAGCATATCGTCGAGGTAGACGAACACGAAGGGGAGGTCGCGTAATACCGCATCCATCATACGCTGAAAGGTTTGGGCAGCGCCTTTGAGGCCGAACGGCATCCGCAAAAATTCAAAAAGACTGAAAGGGGTTATTACAGCCGTTTTAGGAATGTCTTCCGCTCGAACGGGGACTTGGTGATAGCCGCGGACCAGGTCTATTTTAGAAAAAATGCGCGCACCCGCCAGATGTAGTGAAAAATCTTGGATGTGAGGAATTGGGTAGCGGTCATGCGCTGTCGCATTGTTTAATCTGCGGCAGTCGCCGCAAGGTCTCCAAGAACCGTCGGTTTTCGGGACCATGTGGAGTGGCGATGCCCAGGGGCTTTTCGAGCGTCTAATAATGCCTAATTTTTCCAGGGTGGTAAACTCATCCCGTGCTATGGCGAGCTTGGTCGCGTCTAAGCGCCGAGCTTTGGCGAACACGGGTGGGCCTGTTGTGGGGATGAAGTGTTCAACCCCGTGTTTCGCTACCGTTGCTGAAAATTTTGGAACTGTGAGTGCTGGAAATTGGGTGAGGAGTTGGTCAAACTTACCTCCTGCTGTTGTGACGCTGGCCTGCACGGGTGGTGGAGAAACTCGAGCTGAGCAGGGGATAGAAGAAAATGACAGTGCATTAACCAAGCGCCTATTTGCTAGATCGACCAACAACCCATGTGCACACAAAAAATCGGCGCCCAACAAGTTAAAACTCACCGCCGCTACAATAAATGTCCATCTATAGTTGCGGCCGTGGATGCAAAGAGGCAGGCTCCTTTTGCCGAAAGTGTCGATGATCGAGCTGTTGGCTGCCATCGCTCCATTTCCCCAGGGACCCATGGCCCAGTCTGCGTGGGAAGGGGTGATAAAACTCAGCTGAGCTCCGGTGTCGATCAGGAACTGTCTCCCGGTGTGTCCGTCAGTCACATAAAGCAGCTTATTTTTCTCGCCGAGAGCCATAGCTGCCAACGTTTTCGGGGCTTTGGCGTTTCCCGAGTTTTTGAATTTGCAGGGGGGCATGCATTTGTACACCCTCTCGGCGAAACGCTGATGAAAATAGCAGAGGTCGTTCTGCCTGCTGCGCCTTGGTCGTGTCGCTGCCATGGTGGGTGGGCTCTGCTCCGTTGTCTGCGGTTCTCCGCTGCTCTGGGCTTCCGCGCTGAGTTCTGCAGATGCTGTTGTGGCCATCTGTTCGCCGCAGGCGTTGATGAGGCGCTGCGCTTCTCGGGCCAGCGCGCGGAAGTCCTGCTGGGTGTTGCATTGCATGTTGACCAGCGTCCCCCTCATGTGTGGTGGCAGAGTGCTGAGGAAGATATATCGGAAAAGGAAGTTGTCGTTGTCCTCTTCCTTAAGCTGCAGCATGTCCTCCATGAGGGCCTTGGGTCTGCATCCTCTGTGGCCGTAGATCGCCAGGATCTTCTCTGCTCTCTCCTCGGCTGAGGGGACGAAATTCTCCACGATGGTCGCCTTAAGTTCTCTGTATTTGTCATGGGTGGGCGGTTGTTGGATTATGCTCCGCGCACATCTTGACGTGGCAGCGTCGAGTTTGGCGACGATGTGATAAAATTTAGTCTCGTCTGCCGTTATGCCTGCCAGTGCAAACTGAGCCTCAGCTTGCTGGAACCACGAGCTCGGGTCGCTTTGCCAGAAGTCTGGCAGCTTGACGGTGACGGTGCTTGTGTGGGCCGTCCCTGCTGTGTCCGCCGGGTGAGAGCGCCTTTCTTCTGCTCTCACGGCGGAGCTGGGGATGGTGCTCGGTTGAGCCCTCTCTTCTGCCGTGGGGGAACGTCTTCCATCCGTTTCCCTGTCTGCATGGGCGCCGGCGCTTGCCTGGGTCGCCTCTGATGAGTTAATCGCGGGAGAATGTCTCTGTTCCATCCTCACGTCTGGTCACCAGTGTAGAAGAGCTTGAAATAACGAAGCAATGTGATTTTATAAACCAAAGTTTAATATCAGCTTCACTCCTCTAACAAGTCTCATCTCGGTGCAGAAGCAGAATAAGAGGTTGAGCACAGTCAGACCTTCATACTTATACCTACACACAACAAAAGACATTGCATATCAAAGCTGACATCCCACATTAACCTAATCCCCCCTCCATTGTCCTCCGTCAACTCCACCTGACCCTGGGTGGTCAGGGAGATCGATCTGGTCTCCACCGCTGCGACTCCGTCTACTCTTTGATCTTCGCTGGCGGTTGAGACCTCTTGTCCTGTTCTGAGGTGTGAGGTCATTCCACATATGTAATCACTAAACATTCTAATATGTCTATACATATGTAGGTATGGGATATATGATTAATATAAACCACAGCCACTAGTGTTGTCAAAATATTGGAATGGCAAAGTATTTTGATTCAAGATATTTGAATTATTAATTTTGTTCACAATAGATATGTTGATACCAGCTATAGCTTTCCAAGTATCTTCTGTCAGCAAGTTGACACATAGGCCTTTTAATAAAAATCTGAAATTTCTAGGTATACAGTGTGGTATTATTTTTTTTTCCTTGTATTAATCATGACATTGAATATTAGTATTTTTTAAGGTATCAAGGTAAAAAAAAATCCCACTATTATGACACCACTAATGTCCACAACATCATGGCACCAAGCAAGACTTAAAACCCTTTGTCCCTTATTTTGTTATGAATCCCACGCTTTGTTATTTTCGTTCTCCCTGTGATGTTTTTGTGATTATTATTCACTATTGTCTCCTGTATTTGGTTGTTAATTTCAGTAATCGCCTTCTGTGGATTATCATTATTTATAGTTATTCCCTCCTGTGTTTTTCCCTGGTCCTGAGTCTGTTGTGTCATCCACTGTTTGTCCTTTGTGTCTGCATTGTAGTCTCTGTGTCCCCATGCCCCTGTTTTTGTCCTTTGTCTGGTTTTTGGTCTTGTGTGCATATTGGTTTACCCATTGTTTTCAGTTCCTCATATTTTCCATACTTGTAGATACCTCCCTTCATGTGTGCTCCTGTTTCGCTCCTGATTGTCATCTCAGCTGTCCAGTGTTCCCCTGATTAGTTTCCTTCCTATATATGGATAAATCCCCCTCCCTTCCACAGCATGTGGGACACCATGTGGTGTATGGAGCGGCACCTACAGTGGGGTAAAAAAGTATTTAGTCAGCCACCAACTGTGCAAGTTCTCCCACTTAAAAGATGAGAGAGGTCTCCAATTTTCACCATAGGTATACCTCAACTATGAGAGAAAAAATAAGAAAAAAAAAAAATCCAGAAAATCACATTGAAGGATTTTTAATGAATTAATTGGTAAATTCCTCGGTAAAATAAGTATTTGATCAATAACAAAAGTTCATCTCAATACTTTGTTATATACCCTTTGTTGGCAATGACAGAGGTCAAACGTTTTCTGTAAGTTTTCACAAGGTTTTCACACACTGTTGCTGGTATTTTGGCCCATTCCTCCATGCAGATCTCCTCTAGAGCAGTGATGTTTTGGGGCTGTCGCTGGGCAACACAGACTTTCAACTCCCTCCAAAGATTTTCTATGGGGTTGAGATCTGGAGACTGGCTAGGCCACTCCAGGACCTTGAAATGCTTCTTACGAAGCCACTCCTTCATTGCCCGGGCGGTGCGTTTGGGATCATTGTCAAGATCCAGCCACGTTTCGTCTTCAATCCCCTTGCTGATGGAAGGAGGTTTTCACTCAAAATCTCACGATACATGGCCCCATTCATTCTTGCCTTTACACGGATCAGTCGTCCTGGTCTGTTTGCAGAAAAACAGCCCCAAAGTATGATGTTTCCACCCCCATGCTTCACAGTAGGTATGGTGTTCTTTCTCCTCCAAACACGACAAGTTGAGTTTTTACCAAAAAGTTCTATTTTGGTTTCATCTGACCATATGACATTCTCCCAATCCTCTTCTGGAGCATCCAAATGCTCTCTCGCAAACTTCAGATGGGCCTGGACATGTACTGGCTTAAGCAGGGGGACACGTCTGGCACTGCAGGATTTGAGTCCCTGGCGGCATAGTGTGTTTCTGATGTAGCCTTTGTTACTTTGGTCCCAGCTCTCTGCAGGTCATTCACTAGGTCCCCCCATGTGGTTCTGGGATTTTTGCTCACTGTTCTCGTGATAATTTTGACCCCACGGCGTGAGATCTTGCGTGAAGCCCCAGATCGAGGGAGATTATCAGTGGTCTTGTATGTCTTCCATTTTCTAATAATTGCTCCCACAGTTGATTTTTTCACACCAAGCTGCTTACCTATTGCAGATTCAGTCTTCCCAGCCTGGTGCAGATCTACAATTTTGTTTCTGGTGTCCTTTGACAGCAATTTGGTCTTGGCCATAGTGGAGTTTGGAGTCTGTCTGTTTGAAGTTGTGGACAGGTGTCTTTTATACTGATAACGAGTCCAAACAGGTGCCATTAATACAGGTAACGAGTGGAGGACAGAGAAGCCTCTTAAAGAAGAAGTTACAGGTCTGTGAGAGCCAGAAATCTTGCTTGTTTGTAGGTGACCAAATACTTATTTTACCGGGGAATTTACCAATTAATTCATTAAAAATCCTTCAATGTAATTTTCTGGATACCTATGATGAAAATTGGAGACCTCTCTCATCTTTTAAGTGGGAGAACTTGCACAATTGGTAGCTGACTAAATACTTTTTTGTCCCACTGTATCTCCGTTTCACTGACCTAGGCCACACAGCTACTCTGAGTAGTGAAAACTACAGTGGAGGGGTCAGTCCTCTGGTAGCTCTGTGCGTGAACTTTCCTTTCCCCTTTCTATTATGTGGAACACCAAGCTAGAAGGTGGAAAGTACCATTTTTTTATATGGTCTTTGGTATGACCCGGCTGGGATTTGAACCCATGACCTCCCGGTTGCGGAGTGGCTGCTCTACCAATTAGGCCACCACTCCGGTTTCCTATGTACACTACTCACAAAAAGTTAGGGATATTTGGCTTTCAGGTGAAATTTATGGAAAATGTAAAAAGTTCACGCTACAGTGATGTTATATCATGAAAGTAGAGCATTTAAGTAGAAGCATGCAATGCTGATTTCCTCATCTCAAACAATTCATTGAAACAAAAGCCAACAACAGTGGTGGGTATACCACAACAAAAAATATCAATGGCTCAATAACTTGTCATGTGCCCTTGGAGCATCAATTACAGCTTGGCAGCTCATGCTGTTCACAAGTCAACTTATTGTCTGCTGAGGCATGGCATTCGACTCTTGTTGAAGGGCGGCCCTCAGGTCATTGAGGTTGTGGGGTGCAGGGTTATGAGCCTCTACATGGTGACTCAGCTGATCGCATAGGTTTCTATGGGATTCAGGTCTGGAGAAAGTGCAGGCCTCTACATTTGAGGTACCCCAGCCTCCAGCAGCCATTCCCTAATGATGTGACCTTGATGAGCTGGAGCATTGTCGTCCATGAAGATGAAATTAGGCCTGTGTTGTTCATGCAGGGGCACAATGACTGGATTAATGACGTTATTCAGGTAGTATCGGCTTGTCACTGTACCATTCACAAGGTGTAGGACAGCTCTGTATTGACTAGACACACCTACTCAGACTGTAACACCACCACCACCAAAGGTTCATCTGGTGACAACAGTGGCTGATGCATAGCGCTCTTCTTGACGTCTCCAACATTGTTGGCGGACATCATTTCTGCTTTGTGTGAATCGACTTTCATCTGAGAACAACACTAAGGCCCACTGGTCCCTTGTCCAGCATAAATGCTCCCTGGCCCATGCAAGACGATGATGCCTGTGCCTGGTGGCGTGGTCAGGTACCCTTGCAGGTCGTCTAGCATGTAGACCATGCTGATGTAAATGGTTTCGAATGGTCTGACGTGACACTTGGATGCCTCTCACCTCCCTTAAATGTGCTTGGATTTGAATGGAATTCATCATCCGGTTCTGTGGAACAGTGTGGGAGCAGCCAAAGGACATCCACTTCTATGCCTTTCTGTAACTCTTCCAGTCTCTCTGCATCTCTGTTGCAACCTGCTGATGACACTTCACTCTGAGAACATCTTGTTTGAAGTCTCGCAATGGCGAGGTACTGTTGATCAATTATTAGGTGTCGTCTTGGTCTCATGATGTCAAAATGGGGACAGCATGATGAAGAGGACTGTTTACATACCGATTCTAATTGAACCAGAAAATATATTGGTAGATTCATGGATCAAACACCTGTTCTGAATTTTGCCATTAAGCACCTTGCTTAAACAGCAAGTTAAGCAAAAAGTAGGTAGGTTAGAGAAGGTCAAATTAAGTTGACCTGTAAAAGTTATAGTGCATTTTAGGGGCACCCTGAAATTTCACCCGAGAGCCGATTATCGTCTAACTTTTTGTGAGTAGTGTATGTTACCTTTTGCTTTTAGTCATTATTGGGTCATTAACGTTAATGTGGATTTCTGAGTTCATGCCATTTTCTCTCATTGTGCTCCCCGTGTGTTCCTGTTTTTTTCTCTGAGAGTTTTGTTACTGTGTATTTCTAGTTTTTTCCAGCCTCCATGTGTCATGATTTGCCCCATCGGGGCAGAGAGGAAAGACCCAGGCACTGAACTGCAGTTTGTGGTATTTATTAAAGGAAACACAAAGTCCATAAAGTGCATAAAAATAAACTTACAACAAGTTGTAGGGGAGATAAATACCGGGACATGCACCATAAGAGGAAAAGGGTTCTGGTGTAAGTGAGTAGATTCTTGATGAGGCTCTGACAAAGAGTAGATGAGAAGGGCACTCTTAAATAAGGCAAGCAATCAATCATGACAAGTGCCATCAGGTGTGGATCACATGAGCGGGCAGGTTAACCTAATTACTAGACAGGAACTACGTAGCTACATATAAGAGATAATAACAAGGTGGGATTGTCTGGAGGAAAAGGTGGGTAACTCATGTCAAACAGAAACATATATCAACACTAAGAACTAAATGGGAAGAGACGCCTAAAGAACTAACAGAATATTAATTAGGAACATGAATACATAAACAGAACTGACAACTAAGAACGCATACTAAACCAACAAACAGAAAGGTAAACAACACTGGGAAAATGCAAAAAATAGAAATGAATTAAGAGCGTGAGTACGGTGAACACCGCGCTCAGCCTCATGACACCATGCTGTGCCCTTGTTTGTTCTTTCAGTTTTCTGTTAATAAAATTATTATCTGCCCTGAAGTCCTGCCTGTGCACTGGGTCCATCTTCTCACCCACACCTGCCTTCCAGGCAGCACATCATAACGGAATGACCCAACCAAAACCAGACCCAGCAGGTATGGACTTCTGGGGGTTAGGACTGGACACTGATGAGGTATGGGTGGTGAAAACAATTGAGGACCTTGTTTCGATCGCCTGCACATCCCATATGCCGGAGGAAGCTCTGGGATATTTGGACAACACTGCGGAGGTAGTGGGAGAATATCGCAGCTTGTAGTGCTACGCCGAGCTGGTCAGGCTGTTAATGTCAGTCTCCAACCTCCACCACATGTACCTTGAGATGGTGGGGAACTTACCTGGATTGCCGAGGCTTGTGCCAATGGAGAAGCATCCCCAACCCTGACGCCTCCCTTTTCTCACCATTCTCTAGTGCCCGCACCAGCTTCAATGCCAGCCCCACAGCCACTCCACGGGCTGGAGAAGAGATCACCATTTATGCCGTGGCCTGCGCCAACAATAAAGTGTCCTCTGGTCTCTGCATCACTGGAGCCTGTGCTGTTGGTAAGATGCTTCCTGGCTCAGTTACGTTCCTCTCCTTGCCCAGTACCAGCCCTCAGTTCCCCAGCTCCTGCGCCAGCCTCTCTAGCCTCACAGCCTCTCCACGGGCAGAAGAAGCGCCACAGCCTGCGCCAATGATGAAACCAAACTGTACCCAGCGCATCCCAATCATCGGTTCCTGAGCTCAGCGTGCTGTTGACGCCCGCTCCGGATGGCTGTGTGCTGGTGTCACCTGTCTTTGAAGTCAGCGCCCCGTCACCAGTACCTGAAGTTCCTGCATTAATGTCTGACTCAGAAGCTCCTGCAATGTCACCTCCTGAGCTAGGAAGTTCTATATTGTCATCTCCCAAGTTTAAGGGTTCCATATTGTCACCTCCTGAGATTAAAGGTTCTATGTTGCCACATCCTGGGGTTAAAGGTTCCATGTTGCCACCTCCTGAGGTTAAAGGTTCAATGTTGACACCTCCTGAGTTTAAGGATTCTATGTTATCATCTCTAAAGCTGCACGGTGCACGGGCTGCACGGTGGCGCAGTGGTTAGCACTGCGGCAGCACAGTTTACCCTTGGCCGGGGGATTGTGGGGATCGTGGGATCGTGGGTTCGATCCCAGCCCCCGACCAACAGTGATCTGTGTGGAGTTTGCATGTTCTCCCCGTGTTGCGTGGGTTTACTCCGGGATTTCTCCGGTTTCCTCCCACATGCCAAAAACATGCATGTTAGGTTAATTGGCTGTTCTAAATTGTCCCTAGATATCTGTTTCCTATAGGCCCTTAGAATAGAGGGTTAGTATTAATGAAAGCGCTTTGAGTGGTCTTTGTGACTTGAAAAGCGCTATATAAGTGCAGGTTAGTTAGTTAGTTAGTTAGTAAAGTGTAAAAGTTCCATGTTATCATCTCCCGAGTTTGAAACTTCCATGTCATCTCCTGAGTGCAAAATTTCCTTCCTGTCATCATCCCCTGAATGCAGAATTTCCTTGTTGGTATCTCATGAGGGTAAGGATTCTTTGTGGTTATCTCCAGAGGGTAAAGTTTCCATATTGTCATCTCCAGAGGTTAAAGTGTCTATGTTGTCATCTCCAGAGGTTAAAGTGTCTATACTGTCATCTCCAGAGGTTAAAGTGTCTATGCTGTCATCTCCAGAGGTTAATGTGTCTATGCTGTCATCTTCGAAGTTTACAGTTCCTATGTTGTCGTCTCCTGAGTTTACAGATTCTATGTTGTCATCTCCTGAGTGTAAAGTCTCCATGTTGTCATCTGAGTTTAGAGTGTCCGTGTTGTTACTCCCTAAGTTTGGAGCTCCCAAGTTGCTTTCACCTATGCATGTTTGTTTCCTGCTTGGGTAGGCCGCTGACTTTGGTCACCCCCCTGGGAAACTGAGCTCCCCATCCGGTTGCCCATGAACTGTGATAGGCTGCCTGACTCTTCATGTTTTCTGATCTGGGGGCCTGTGGACTCTGTGCAGCCCCATGACCCAACCTGCTCGCCGGTTTGGTGGCCTAGGAAACCTGAGAGGCCTTCAGATCTACTCTGTTCTTTGGTCTGGGGCTCCATGGACTGTGATAGGCCACCTAATTCCCCATGTTTTTGGATTCGGAGGACTGTGGACTCTGGTTGGCCCCCCAAACCATTGTGCTTGCTGTCTAGGGGTTCCTGGGCCTGTGGTGGGCCCCCCGGCATGCCGTGCTTTCCAGGGTGGTGGCCCTGGCACTTTGGCCAGCCACCCGATGGACATTTTTGTTTGTTTTTGTTGCCTGTGCTATTCCTGTGTT
The DNA here is from genome assembly GCA_020510985.1 of Pholidichthys leucotaenia. Lineage (NCBI taxonomy): Eukaryota > Metazoa > Chordata > Actinopteri > Cichliformes > Pholidichthyidae > Pholidichthys > Pholidichthys leucotaenia. Next base: position 66,125,078 of record CM035849.1, on the reverse strand, counting down.
TGTCCCCCACTGTGCCTGTGTCCCCCTCCTCCCACCCGATTGGGGTATTCTTTGTTTTGTTTAAAGGGCATCTGGAATCTGCCCTTGAGGGGAGCGGGGGGGGGGTGGCTGTTATGAATCTAGGCATGATCTTGGGATCACACCCACGCTTTATGTTATTTTCATTGTCCCGGTGATGATCTTGTGATTATTATTTGCTATTGTCTCCTGTGTTTGGTTATTAATTTCAGTGATCGCCTTCTGTGTATTATCATTATTTATTATTATTCCCTCCTGCGTTCTTCCCCGGTCCTTAGTCTGTTGTGTCATCCACTGTTTGTCCTTGGTTACTGTGCGTTTCTAGTTTTTTCCCAGCCCCCGTGCTGCGCCTTTGTTTGTTCTTTCAGTTTTCTGTTAATAAAATTATTATCTGCACCAAAGTCCTGCCTGCACCCTGGGTCCATCTTCTCAGCCACACCTGTCTTCCAAGCAGCACATCATAACATATTTGGCTGTAAGAAAGTTGGCAACCCTAAGTTACGCTAACATTGCTGCTACCTAGTCACTGCTACCTATCCTCCTGTCTCCACAGGGCTGTCCACACTGTTAATCCACATCCAGTGAGATGTTTGGCCCCTTAGAGTCTGACTGTTCAGTTGGTTTGATGCCAAGAGTTAATTCAAACTGTGCACTGTGTCACCTGAGGCACTGTCCACCATTTTTCCATCTCTGCTAAAGTCCAGTTTAAAATGCTGATTAAAAAGCTAAAAGGGAGATTTTTGCACAACAAATAAACAAAGATTGATAGCACAGATAACACTAAATAATAGGCAAAAAACTTTTTTGCATATTTTCATTGTGAAACAAGCACCTCTGTTCAGAGATGCATCCTAGATGAATGAAGGTATTGACAGGTATTCATTTGACTGTGACTGGGGCCTTCAGACTAAACCTTAACAATGTTTGAAAACATCAAGTCAAAAATGAAATTAAAATGTGAGCAAAAGATTGTTTGCAGGCACGACTCCAACTACTGATACATCAGCCAACATCAGCATAGACTTCTTATCTGTATGTGGTCGAAGCAGTAGTGAAGGCCCTGTTCACAATGATGTAAGCTAATTTTTAAACTAACTTATTAACTAGAAGCTGATGTCTTCACTTCCGCTCTGTGTGCTCACTGACAATCTCAGAAGGAAAATACAGACACAAAACATCATTACCAAGTAATTTTTAAAGTATTTATTTCTGTATAGCCACATATTAAAGAACCCTGATTATGCTCTTTTTCCATATGATAACACAGCTCCCAGAGGTGTTGATGAAATATCTGTAACATGCTTTGGTCAAAACTACGGCAGGATTTTATTTTTGCAGTACCATCTCCTCAAAACACACTCTGTTATGGCATATTGCTTTAATTACTATCGCGCTGCAGTTCACCTCACCTTTCGTCTTTCCTTGTATCCCAGAGGTCTCCATTTTGAAGGCAATGCCGTATTTGAGTCTAACATTAGCATTTAGATTCAGTTTTTCGATTAAGTAACATATTAAGCCATATCAGCTGAATGTAGAGATGACATGGGGCAACACTTAGACCCAGGAGCAGACACGGAAGACAACGTTTAAGGTGAGTGTAACAATAATCTTTATTGGCAATAATATTGTGATAATGAGATAGTGGTGAGGATCTGGCAACCAGGTTTCTTCTGGTGGGAGCAGCGGTGAATTACAGCAGATCCAATGATGGAGTTCTTCAGAGAAGGGATCCTGTTGGTGTAAATGATGGGCAAAGGGGGAGAGGCTGGCCAGGCCCGATTGCTGGGGAAAACAGGGGTCAAAGTGCTGGTTATAATGGTGGTAGGCCACCTTACTTGTAGAAGTGATAATATGCACAGCCAAAGATTATCCAAATCCAATTCGCCAGGCAGTTTTCTGAGTCCAGAGGCAGGCAGGGGTCAGAGCAGGCTAGGAGCGAACAGGCAGACAATTCCAAATAACAGACAGGCACAGGGTCAAGAGGCCGGTAAGGGTCAAACCATGGCAGAATATAGCACAAGATAGAATCAGGACAACCACAAGGCAGGATACAGGCAGGGTGTGGATCCGACTGCAGCTGCTGGGAGAAGTGCTCAGTCAGTGGGGAGAGAGAGAGGCGGGAAGGCAGGACAGACAGGAACCCTTACAAGAGACAGAATGCAGAGACAGAAGTGTGTAGTTGGAGTGGTTGGTGACCGGTCCCTGGGGTGTAATGAGCACAGAAACAACACTGAACGAGTGAATGACTAACTCTGCTAATGGCAGCTAATCGTTGCTAATCGAAAAGGCATCTGGCCCAAAATATAATAAACTATATGAAAATAAGCTAAAATAATGTCTATGAATGGAATATATGGTTAAGATTTGGTAGACGATCCAGCTGAAAAAACAGGTGTCTATCAGGAATTAAGATAATATATACAAAATAGACAAACAGACATCTAGCAGTAATGTTAGGGAGCTCCTCTCTCAACTTTGTGGCTGTAGCGCAGGTGTAGTGTGACCGACTACTGATCGGAGGGTCATGGGTTTGATTCCCGCTCTGTCTGCATGTCGAAGTGTCCTTGAGCAAGACACTGAACCCCAGTTGCTCCTGGTGGCCAGGCTAGCGCCTGTGTGTGTATGGCAGCTCTGCCGCCATCAGTGTGTGATAAGATAAGCCTTTATTAGTCCCACAATGGGGAAATTCCAGATATAGTAGGATCTGTAAAGCGCTTTGGTCATCCAGAGATGAGAAAAAGCGCTATATAAGTGAACGCCATTTAACTTGTACCCACAGGTTGAAAGTCAGTCAGAAATCCTTTTTGTGGTCACTTAGACCAGCTAACAGTAGTCCAATGTATCACAGCCAAAATATATCAACCCAGAATGGTGTGAAATATATAATCATCCATCCATCCATCTATCTTCTACTGCTTAATCCATTTCAGGTCACGGGGAAGGGGGTGGAGCTTATCCCAGCATCTTTTGGTGAGCGGCAGGGTACACTCTGGACAGATCACCAGTCCATTACAGGGCCAACACAGAGAGACGGACAACCATTCACTCTCACATTCATACCTAAGGACAATTTACAATCCCCAGTTGATGCCAGTTAACCTAACCTGCATGTCTTTGGCTTTTGGGAGGAAACCAGAGTACCCGGAGTAAACCCACGCAGACATAGGGAGAACATGCAAACTCCAGACAGAAGGGTCACCGATGGTCTGGGGGTGGGATCGAACCCATGATGGCCAAGGGTGGAATCGATCCCGTGACGTTGTGGTGCTGCCACAGTGCTAACCACTGCTCCATCGTGTTGCCCTGGGTGGCACCGTGCTGTCACCCGGGTTGACCCTCTTGGTGACACGGGTAGAATGCTAGACTCTGGAGCTGGAGGTTGTGGGTTCGAACCCCCGGTTGGATGCCACCAGTTGGGCTTAATCCCCTGTTCCCCTGGCTACAAATATATAATCAACTGTAGATTAATAAATGAGCTGGCCTATATTTTTTTTTATTACTTATTTTGTACCCGTAGGTAGATTTGTTTTGCAGTCTGGTGACAAGCCACCAGCTGCCGGTCGCTGCGTGTGCAAGCGCCCCGTGTCCCTAACCTGCATGTTTTTGGTATGTGGGAGGAAACCGGAGAAATCCCGGAGTAAACCCACGCAACACGGGGAGAACATGCAAACTCCACACAGATCACTGTTGGTCGGGGGCAGGGATCGAACCCACGATCTCACAATCCCCGCGATCCCCCGGCCGAGGGTAAACTGTGCTGCCGCAGTGCTAACCACCGCGCCACCGTGCAGCCCCATAAGGTCTAGTATGGTGACTACAATTTACAAATAAAAAAAGAGCCATAAAATCCTTTGTCACGCTGATTTGTGTCAAAGCTAGCAGTGCTACCAGCACTGGTGCTTGTGCCTTGCTGAAAAAGAACAACAAAACAGGTCAAAATTACATTAGAAATATTATCAAATGTGCATTAATATACAATTGGGGACCACAAATGTCTGCTGAGGTGACTAGAATTTACAGAGAGAAGCTGAAAAAACTAGGGATGAGCCGATCCGACAAGCCATATAGGTGTTGGGTTTGGTCCAGGCAAAATGGCTGAATTGGTATTGGTAATGTAACGAAGTCAATAAAAAGCATTCCTACTTGGTTTGCCAAGTGAGTTGACCCTCTTGGTGACACAGGTAGAGTGCCGGACTCTGGAGTGGGAGGTTGTGGGTTTGAAGCCCCGTTTGGACACCACTAGTTGGGCTTAACTGCCCATCCCCTTGGTCACAATTGGCATTTGCTGGCAAGACTTAGTGGTGGTGCATCGGTCCTATTCCCCAGATACCAACAGTGTGTCAGTCCCGCAAATGGTGCTTGGTCCCCACCACAAAAGGTGTTGGTGGTCAGACTCACTGGTGTTGACAGAGTCAGAAGGTGGACACCCTTAAAGCTAAAATGCACCTCTGACATCAGGACGATGCCAAAGTCTGAGGGGGAATAATGGAGTCAATAAAAAGCATTCCAACTTGGCTTGCCAAGTGGGTTGATCCTCTTGGTGACACAGGTAGAGTGCTGGACTCCGGAGCGGGAAGTTGTGGGTTCGAACCCCCATTTGGACGCTACCAGTTGGGCTTAACCTCCCGTCCCCTTAGTCACAGTAAGGAATTAAAGTGATTACTGATCTGATTCATCCATTAATAGTATTGAAAGAAAATGAAGGCATGATCATGTTTTCAGCCGTGCTGCGCGTGGCTCCTATAGCCTAAAGTGATAAGTGCTACTGGAGCCTGTCTATGGGACTCACCTCGGTATGTTGCTGTGTGGTACCAGCGTTTACAATTTTCTTCTTCATTGGAACACCAACACCAGCAACTTGATAAAACACTTGCAAAAGTACCACGGTAAACCGGAGTGGTGCCTCAGTTGGTAGAGCATCCGCCCCACACCCAGGAGGCCGGGGTTCAAATTCCGTCCGGGTCATGCCGAAGACCATATAAAAGTGGAACTTCCTGCTGTCCAGCTTGGTGCTCACCAATAATGTAATGGAGGAGGGAAATTTGTGGTGATGCCTTGCATGGCAGCGACCCCTCTGATTCTATACAGTATATGTGTGTGATTAACATTGTAGATAAGAGAAACATAATTTTGTTCTACTGTGCATGATTGACTGTATGGATTTGAATGACAATAAAGATGGCTTATCCTTATCCTTAAAGGAGTATGTTTAATTCTGTCAAGAACCGAACAGAAGGAAGTGCTTTTCCAGCTCAGAGGCTGGACGCTAAAAGTGAAACCTAAGCAAAAGAATGAAACTGAAAGTAAAAACCAAACTGGAGTGTGGAAACAAAGACATAACATGGGCTTACCTTTCGACAGAGGGTTACAGCTGATGAGAGGTAGGTGACAGAAACATAAGTAGTAAATTATAACAGTGAACTGGAAGCAGGACTAGAACAACAGGGCTATATGAATTGGAACAGAAATGACTTCAAATAAGAGCAAACCTAAAATCTAAGAATGGACAGAGAATAATATCAGAAACACTACTAAATAGAATAGAATAGGCTTTATTGTCATTGTACAGTTGTACAGTATAACAAAATTGTAGGTGCTCCACCAGGCTACTGTGCAATAAAGTAAGAGAAAAGGATTGGATAAAACACAGTTACAGAACACACGATTAAACATACGCCTGAAATAAAAATAAATGTAGCCCACAGGTATACACACTGGTATGGTAGTGGCTTAATGGAACTATGTACATAAGAGTGCGGCGTGCAGAACGCACGACTGAATAAAATGGCCCAAGGATTATGGAAAATATACACAGGAATGGTAGTGGTTTCACGGATTGGTCAGTGTACATGAAAGTGGGAAATGCAAAGACAGGTGTGTTGTTACTGTAATTAAAAAGGTTCTCAGTTCTGTGTATGTGAGCGTTCGAAGAGAGGGAGGTGGGGCCTCTGACTGTTTACAGTTCGGATGGCCCAGGGGAAGAAACTGCTAGTCTAGAGGTGTGGGACCTGGTTGATCTGAACCATCATCCAGAGGGGAGCAGGTCAAACAGGTGGTGGGCGGGATGTGAGGGGTCTCCTATGATGGCTTTGATCTTTCTGAGACAGGAGGATCTGGAGATGTCCTCCAGGGAGGGCAGAGGGCCGCCAATCATTTTTTTGGGTGGTGTTGATGACCCTCTGCACAGCCTTCTTGTTTTTGGCCATGGAGCCAGTGTACCACACACCAAGACAGTAGGTGACAACACTCTCCAATGAGCAGTGGTAGAAGGCCAACTGCAGCTTCTGATCCAGGTTGTTCTTCCTCAGGACATGGAGGAAGTGCTGCCGCTGCTGGACTTTCTTCACCAGGGCCTTGGTGTTGACAGTCCAGGAGAGGTCAGAGGAGATGTGGGTGCCCAGGAATCTGAAGGCGGGGACGGTTTCCATGTGGTCACCATTTATGAAGGGGGGAGGGGTCCTGTCTGTTCTTCCTGAGGTCCAGTATGAGTTCTTTGTTTTTTTGGACATTCAGCTGCAAGTTGTTTGCTTGGCACCACAGCAGCAGATTCTCTACCTCTGCCCTGTATGCCTTCTCATTGTCATCAGGGATGAGCCCAACCAAGGTGGTATCGTCCGTGTAAATAAACTGAGGACCAGGAGAATACTTATGATCAGTGGCGGACTCTGAGGGCCGGTAAAGCCTTCTCTGCTGGCCTAAACACTATCAGAGTTACATTTACAACCTTGACAACATATTTGTTCAATGAGGATGTATTAACTTATTCCCAATAGTCTATTCTCTTCATTTTGTAGCTTTTCTCTTGGTTGCACTCCTTCCAGTGGTGTAATGCATGTTAGAGGTTCTTTGTCCAATCATATTTCAGCCATCTGTGTTGCCAGGATCAAGCAAATCTTTCTTGGGCCTTCAGGAATTAACAGTGCAGCTCTGTAGGTTAATTTAACTGTTAAACTTCTCCTGTTGCTTTAACCAATCAGATTTCTTCTGTACGTCCAGAGGTACGCATGGAAGGCATCTGAGAATGTCAGCATTTTTATGTTTTTTGATTGGATGGTTAGACTCCTCCACCCACAATGCAGAGGATCCTAGCTAGCAAAACACCAGTGCAAGGACTTGCTTAAGCAGCTACAATATATTGTATCTGTTTAAATATAATAGCTGTTTTTCCAACCCACAATGGCTGACAGGGGAGAGGAAAATGATTTGGCCGCTGATATTTAAAAAAAATCAATTTTCCAGACGGACTTTTCAAGAAAAGCTGGTCATTGTGAAGAGAGGTTGGCCAACCCTGAAGCTAGCAGGCCTGCCTCAGCCGGGGAAAAGATTTGGCTGTCACTTCCATATTAACAATGAGCGGTATCCTTGGATTACAGGCTCCAAGGAGTGCTGCAAATTGTCTTGCTGGGAATGCTTGTGGTTTGCAACTGATCGGGTAGACATTTGGAGCCAGTCAGGGTTTGCATACTTGAGCTGTCTGTCACACCATGAAGATTTAGGCAGTGTTCCCCAAACGTATAAAAATTGGTCTAAAACGCTGGGATATGCCGAAATTTTCACTTTTGGCCGTATGCATCACATATCCATAAAGACTTGGACATATAATTAAGTAATAGTCACTTAAACTAACTAATGTTTAGCGTGCCGACATTCACAACTTATGAGCAGCAATAATCTAACTTCTGCATAGCACAGTCATGCCAAACTGCTGTTGCCTCCCAATCCATGAATCCCAGGTGTGGGAGAGATCATCTCTGTCCAACCCAGATGATTCTCCCCTCCAAACACCACGGTGGGGGGGTGTAACTGACCTGGCAGAGCTGTCAAATCTGTCAGGTCAGTTATGCCTAAAACAGCTGATGTGACACGTGAGGAACATCAGATAACAGTTGTCACAACCTGGCTCAAAGGCATGCGAACTGATGGCGATAAAAAAGTTTATTTTCAATAAAGTGAAAAAAATAAAACTAAGATAATACATGGAGTGCGCTTTTGCTGGGAGGCACAGCCAACAGCAAAGTACAGCTGTGCTCTGTGCTTCAGGCGATCAGCTGATTGAATCCTCCTCCAGTGTTCTAACATTTTGGCATAACTATCACAACAACATTGGACAGATGATCGTAAAGACTTCAGTTAAATGTAAAAAACCCTGACAGATCCTATGTGTTCAGCTGTGTGTGTGTGTGTGTGTGTGTGTATACATTGCAGGCAGAGAGCTCTGTACGGGGTTTTCCTGTGAACCAACATTGCAAATATGCCATTTGCTCCACGAATGCGGGACGTACCAGCCATACGCTGGATACGTCGGAAAATTTTCAGCATGCTGAAAATTCATTTTCAGAGGAACTCGGTGAACAATGCCGTATACCAGCGTCCTTCAGTGTGCTCTTAACTTAGACAAAACTGAGCCATAACTGATTCACGTACCCCAGCGTATTCTCCAAATTTTTCATACGTTTTACAAACACTGCCTAAATCATCTAAGTGTGACAGGGCCTTAACCAAGACATCAGCGAGGCACTAAAGCACAGCCGCCAGCTGGACAAGCAACAGTACTTTTAAACCTTTGGGGAAACAAGAGTGGATCTGCAGCTCAACAAACAAGTGTGCAGGGAAATGGAGCCCTACAATGAAAAGGTAAAGATTTTTAAAACTATCGTTTTATAGTACAAGTTAACTTTAACATGCTTTGTGTGGACGGCCCTATAGGCTATTTTTTATAGTGTTTGGTATGAATGGCACTTAAATCGGGTAGATCACCACTGAAGGCCCCGTTGTAAAACACACGGTCCGCCACTGCTTATGATAATAATAATAATAATAACAAATGTCAAAAATACAACTTAAAGGGTTAGTTTCTTTATTTGCCAAATCTACAGCATTTTTTACCTCATGCATAAAGTGGCACTTTGAATTTCAGCTGAATGTTTACTTAAATACTCAGCTTCAAAGTTTTCATAAACTTGCACTTAAAACTTCAGAATGCATGTTTACATAGTGCTGACCAGTGAAATGCTGCCAATGTTGCAAAGTTTAAAATTAAAAAAAGCAGCAGCGTTGCTGAACACCATGGCAATTTTTTTTCCAATCAGTCATAAAATCTTGGATGACATCATACGCCACCTGAAATCTACTACCTACTGCCTTGATACTCTCCCAAGAGGGTTTTAGAAAAATGATTCATATTGTATGGCCTCAGATCTACTACAGACCATAAATATGTCTCTGCATTCAGGTGTCTTCCCTCAGTGCTTTAAAACAGCTGTTATCAAGCCACATGTAAAAAAGAGCAACCTAGACGCCTCACTCATGAACAGCTATAGGCCCATATCAAATCTCCTCTTTCTTAGTAAAATAATAGAAAAAGCTGTTTTCAACAATTGTACAACTTCCTGACATTAAATAACTGTTTTGATGTCTTCCAATCAGGTTTTCGGCCACACCACAGCACTGACACAGCTCTAGTTAAGGTCCTTAATGACATCTGCTCCAATACAGATAATGGCAATATTTTGGTCTTGGTTCTACTGGACCTCAGTGCTGCATTCGACATGGTCGACCATAACATCTTACTAGACCAGCTGAAAAACTGGATGGGACTTACTGGTACAACATTTAGCTGGTTTGAGTCCTATTTAAAAGACGGACTATTGTGTGTCTATAGGCAACTACAAATCTGAGCAAACAAAAATAACCTGTGGAGTTCCTCAAGGTTCCATTTTGGGACCTTTGCTTTTCAACATCTATATGCTCCCACTAGCTCAAATCATAAAACACAACAAAATATATTACCATAATTATGCATATGATACACAAATCTACATAACCGTCTCACCAGGAGACCATGGTCCAATTAAAACCCTGATCAAATGCATTCGTCAAATTAAAGCGTGGATGTGCCAGAATTTTCTTCAGTTAAACAAAGACAAAACCAAAATAATAGTTTTTGGAGCCAAAGAAGAAAGACTCAAAGTTAGTACTCAGCTTCAGTCAACGATACTAAAAACCAACAACCAAGCCAGAAATCTGGGTGTGGTTCTAGACTCAGACCTGAATTTTAACAGCCACATTAAGACAGTAGTGAAGTCAGCCTATTATAACTTAAAGGACATAGCGAGGATTAAAGGTCTTATGTCTCAGCAGGATCTACAAAAACTTGTTCATGCATTTATCTTCCCTAAACTGGACTACTGTAACGCTGTCCTCCCAGGTCTCCCTAAAAAGTCCATCAGACAGCTGCAGTTGGTTCAGAACGCTGCAGCTCAAGTCCTCACTGAGACCATGAAAGTCGATCATATAACTCCAGTTCTCAAATCTTTACACTGGCTTCCTGTCTGTCAAAGGATAGATTTCAAAATACTGATGTTGGTTTATAAAGCTCTGAATGGTTTAGGGCCAAAATACATTTTAGATCTGCTGGTCCATTATGAACCACCCAGAGCCCTCAGGTCATCAGGGTCAGGCCTACTATCTGTGCCCAGAGTTAGAATCAAACATGGTGAGGCAGCGTTTAGTTTTTATGCCCCTCACATAGGGAACAAACTCCCAGAAAGCATCAGGACTGCTGAAATGCTCAGCTGCTTTAAATCGAGGTTAAAAACTCTCCTATTTGCCACAGCCTTTCAGTACAACAACTGTTAATCTCCTACAATGTACTGTAACTTTTATTTCTGTTGTATTCTATTTTAACTTGCTTTTGTTTCTCTTTAATTTACTTTTTAGTTTGCTTTTAAATTCTTACGTATTCCTTTTGCAACTTGCTGTAATGCTTTATGTAAAGCACTTTGAATTGCCTTGTACACAAAATGTGCTGTACAAATAAACTTGCCTTGAACTGAGTCAAATTTGTAATATATTCTTTGACTTTTAGATTTGTGGTTTTATATGTGTGCAAAATGCAACCAGTCATTACTAAAGTACTTTTGTTGTTTTAAATAAGAGAAACGGTATCGGGTTTGGATCAGTATCGGCCGATACTCAAAGTCACAGTATTGGTCTCAGGCTTGAAAAAGTGGTATTGGCTCATTCCTCGTAAAAAACATGGCCAGGCCACTAGCTAAGCTAGCTGCACTGTAGCTATTTGAGCTCCAAGGCTCAGCAGGGAACTTACTGTTCTCTTCCTGCTCTGTTCTGTATCAGGTCTGTTAAGCAATGATGTGATAACCTCATGGAAGAGAACAGCAAATCCAAACAAGATATTTTAGAGAGTTGCAGAAGAGTTGCAGTCCTATTTCTGTGGGAGAGGAGATCTGTGCTGGCAGACTTTGGCCTCTTTGACACAAAAATCCTACATAACCCATTGAAATAAAGGGTAACCCCCGCAAAAAAAAGTATAATGGGGCTCTTTTGAATGGATAAAAAATATTGCATATTAAGAGAGAGGATATAACATTAGCACTTAATTTTAGGTTTTGTCCTACAACCCAGCCTCTATAATATATAACCAACATCCATATTGTAACAACAAATATATCCCTGTCAAAAATAGTACATGCAAACAATTCATTTGCTAATCCAATATTCACTTCTAGAACTTTATGAAACCACTAATGCTGTCTTGGCAAACATAAAGTAAGAATTTACCTTACCTTCATAATTACCCATGCCAGCGAATTGCGTGAGTAGACCGGTCTGTGTCGTCTGCGGCCAGTCGACTAGCCAGTCATGTCCCTGCTCTAACTCAAAAGGGAATGAGGCGAGGGCCACCAAACTTGGTACATAGGTTGAGCTTGGGACCCCGACTTCTGACTATGGGTTTGAGATCAAAAAGTCAAAGGTCAGTGTTTGCATTCCCTATGCCCTATTACTATAAAACGAGTAAACTTAATACACAGATTCACCTTGGGATCCTGACCTCTGACTATGGGTTTGGGATAACAAGATCAAAGGTCGAGGTCAAAATTAAATCTCATGTAAAAAGGACCTCTTGTTCAGAACAACACAGCCAATTACTACAAATAGAAGAAAAATCTTGCTCCTTCTTTCTTAGAGTTAATATAGTGCATAATCTGTCAAGAGAGTGAATTTTGAACTCTTTATTAAAAAAAAAATCAAAACAACTCTCCATACATCAGGCAATCATGGAAGGCCGCCCTCTGCAGCTAAACATAACCTGTATGATCAGTGTCAACTTTAGTTTACTTATCAGTCCCCGGCTAATCACATCCTATCAGCGGTGCACGACTTAAAGAAAACAGACAAGCAATTAGGACATGGATTATTTGTCATAAACATCATTCAGTGCCATGCAAATGCAACATAATTGCCCAGCAGAACTTGAGTGACAAGTCATTAGATGATTGTTCACGACGGCTGATTACGATATGACAGGCGTGTCTCACTTGATACGTAGCTGAAGTAAAGTGTTGATCACTTTAAGAGGCTTCTGCTCATCACTTTCAAACGTGCAATAAACATCAACATTACTACAGTACTGTACATATGTTTGTTTTTGGAATTATTTTCACAGTGTTTCAGTGTGGCTGTTTAAAATCCCTGAAATAAACAAGAACTGAAGATGAGCCATCAGCGCAGAAGTACAGTGTGTGTTTGGCTGTAAATAATTTCCTTAACTGCGTGGTAAAAATATATTCTAATCACGGGCAAATATTTCATCAAAACAGAACCTTTTCTCAAGAGTAAATATTGAGGAGGATAGTATAAGTATCCTATAAGATACTGTATTATTGCAGTCAGAGCCATTTCTGTCTTGTTCAACCATATGAACTTTGAAAATTTATGAGAAGAAAATCACAAATTTATGAGAAAGAAGTTGCAAATTTACAAGGAAAAAGTACTTGTTCATTTAGGAATTGTCTGCATGAACAGAAAAAACTAAACCATTACAGAAAAAAAATAACCAGCATCCATATGAATGTTGCAAAATTCCTACAAAAAAGAAAAAAACATTTGCAAGAAAAAAGTCACAAATTTATAAGATAAGATAAGATAAGATAAGCCTTTATTAGTCCCACAATGGGGAAATTCCAGGATTGCAACAGCACAGGGATAGCAACACTCAGAGCAACAATCAGAAGGCAAGAAAAAACAACATCTAGTAAACATATGTCCATATTACTAAAAATGTATATATATAGACACACAGTGCAGAGCATTATGGCTGGTGAATGTGCAGCAGAAAGTCTAAGCTCTCTCTCCGCGGATGCAGCGGGCCAGCTGGAAGTCTTTGGGCATGATGGTGACCCCCTTAGCGAAGAAGAGACCACCAGGTGGGCCTCGCTGGTCTCCTGCAGAGCCATGACGGCGAAGCTCAGGAAACGCAGGACGGTCTTGAAGTCCTGAGCGATCTCCTTCACCAGGCGCTGGACGGGCAGCTTACGGATGAGCAGCTCCGTGGATTTCTGGCAGCGACAGATCTCTCTCAGAGCCACGGGCCTGTGACGGCGAGGCCTCTTCACTCTGCCGGTGGCCGGAGCGCCTCTCCGAGCAGCCCTGGTGGCTAGCTGTCTCATGGGGGGGGGGGGGGGGGGGGCTTCTTCCTCCAGTAGATTTTACGGGTGGTCTGCTTGGTTCTTGCCATTGCTCTTTATTATTCTGTCTTATATTTCTTTCACGCCGCCTAAACTCCAGCCCGGTACCCGCGTCATTTTCGCTACAGCTCCCGGTATGTCGAGTTTCCCATTAGCACCGGGCGGCGGCCAAGTGCTAGCTAGCACTAGCTCCTCCCCGCTGTAACGTCTCCCGCTGCAAACCGTGGCTCCGTCCGCCGACCCGGGAGACCCCCGGGGTGATCCGTGCGTCCGTGATATATATACAGAGTGAAAGGTGTAGAAAGAAGAAGGAAGATTAAAAAAAAAAGGCTGTTGCAACAGGCAGCCGACTCGTGTGGCGCCGCCGGTCCGGCGGAACCGGAACCGGGAAAAAAATGAGAATGAAATGAGAATTATGAGAATGAAACTGAAAATTTATAATGAAAAGTACGGAATTTTTGTGGAAAAAATTGCAAGTGTATGAGAATAAAGTTACAAATTTACAAATAAAATACTAAAGTGCAAAATTTATTTGAAAAAAGTTGCAGATTTAAAGCAGAAAAGCTGATTTTTTTTTTTTTTTTTAAAGTTGCAACTTTACAGGAAAAAGCAAATTTGTAAAAATGTTACAAATTTGTGAGAAACAGTTTTAATTTACAAGTAAAAGGTGAAAAAAATGGCAGATTAACAACAAATTAACAATTAACAATTAACAAATTAACAAGCATTTAACAATTAACAAACAAACAAACAAACAATTAACAATTAACAAATTAACAAGCTTTATTAACAATAATGCTTTGTGAACAGAAGGGTAAAGAATGACATACTGAGGCAGGCCAAAAAGCTAAAGGAAACTCAAGTTTACCTAAATGAACACCTGACAAAAAAAAACGCTGAATTAGCACGGCAGGCACGGATGCTGAAAAAACAAAATAAGATACAGGCAACCTGGACAAGAAATTGTAGAATTTGGATTAAACTAAATGGAACACCTGAGCAAGCAAGGAGTATAATGATCAGAGATGCTACTGACTTAAATAAATATAGATGAATACCGATTAAAAAAATTATGAGTCAATGATAATCCATATTCATACACATGATAAGAATAGTTCTTTTGATACACCATGCCAAAGTACTTTAAAAAAAATAAGCAAAATAAACAAAAACTTATGATCGACTCGAGTAGACATCAATTATCCCCAGCTGGAAGAAGTCATCTGACACAGAGTGAGGAAACTCAAACTCTGAAAATATGCCACTATGCTGAACATAAACCACAAGAGATGGAGAATGATATTGATCCTGATAACCACTTTTTCAATAATATTCACAACCACTGTGAATATTACACTGAAAAGCAATTCAAAAGTCAAGTGCAATTAGATGGTAAACTGTCAATAATACACTTCAATAGCAGAAGTCTTAACAAAAACTTTCCACAGATTCAGGACTATTTAAAACAGCTAGACAGAAAATTCACAGCTATTGCAGTCTCTGAAACCTGGCTTAATGAAGATCAGGCTCCCCTGATGGCAATAGAGGGATATCAGATGTTTTATATTAACAGAACTCAAAAAAAGGGTGGTGGTGTTGCACTGTATATTGATGACCTGTATAGGTGTAAGCTTGTAAATGAAATGTCCTCTGCACTACCAGGGATTTTGGAATGTGTTACTGTTGAGATTGACCAAGACAAAACAAAAAATCTAATCATAAGCTGCATATATAGAATGCCGGGAACTTGCATTGAGACATTTAGAGATAAATTAGTCAAGCTGTACAATAATATTACTAGTAAGAAAATGGTAGCAATTTGTGGAGATTTCAATATTGATTTACTGAATCCACATCAACAAAATGTAGTTACAGAGTTCATGAACTCTATGTACAGCATGAGTCTATATCCCACAATAACACATCCCAGTAGAATCACAGTTCACTCTGCTACACTTATTGACAACCTGTTTGTCAATGTTATCGATAAGAAAATAGAAAGTGGATTATTGATAAATGATATAAGTGACCACTTGCCAACCTTTGCACTTATCCATGGCCACACGGGGCCCAACGCAGAAAAAATTTCAAAATCGTTCAGACACAAATCGCCAAATGCAATCAATTCTCTTAAAGAGGACTTGCTGAAGCAAGACTGGATAGAAGTCTATGTATCAGATGTAAATGAAGCCTATGACACATTTATAAACTTTGTAACCACTCTTTATGAAAAAAACTGCCCATTAGTAAAAAAAAAGCTTAAACACAAATTTGCTGATAAGCCATGGTTAACCAAAGGACTACAAAAGGCGTGTAAAAAGAAAAATTTATTATATAAAGCTTTCCTAAAGAAAAGAACAAAAGAAGCAGAGCAGCGGTATAAAACATACAAAAATAAGTTAACATATATAATAAGATGTAGTAAAAGAGACTATTACAGTAAAGAACTGGAGAAAAACAAAGACAATATTAAAAATACATGGACAATACTCAACAGTATCCTTGGAAATAAAAGCAGAAATACAAACTACCCAACTAATATTCCAAAAAATAATAAAACGACTCAGAGTGTGAATATAGCTTCACCTGCAGATGAATTTAATAATTTTTTTAACATTGGACCTAAACTGGCCCGAGAAATACCCACTACGGTGCCTACAGGTGATACAATATGCAATAACACTGCTGTAAAAGACTCTATCTTCATAAAGAACACAGACGAAAGAGAGGTCATTGAAATTGTTAAATCGTTCAAAAGTAAAACATCTACGGACTGTGATGGTATTGACATGCTATTAGTCAAAACTGTTATCGAATGCATAGTAAAACCACTGACGTATATCTGTAACCTGTCTCTCCAATCAGGTATATTTCCCAAAGCAATGAAAATAGCTAAAGTAATTCCGATATACAAGACGGGCGACAGAGGGGAACTCTCAAACTATAGACCAATTTCACTATTACCGCAATTTTCTAAGATACTTGAAAAAATATTCTACGAGAGAATTGACAACTTCATACTGAAGAATGATTTATTGTGTGAGCAGCAATATGGGTTCAGACACAAGAGGACAACAGCATATGCCCTAATGGAATTTACAGAAAAAATATCAACAGCCATTGAAAATAAAGAGTATTCAGTTGGAGTATTCCTAGATCTTAAAAAAGCATTTGATACAGTAGATCACAATTTATTATTAAAGAAACTACAAAATTGTGGTATTAGAGGGGTAGCACTGTCCTGGTTAAGTAGTTACTTAAAGAATAGATATCAGTATGTATGTGTTAGCAACAAAAATTCAGAGTTATTGAAGGTCACCTGTGGAGTCCCACAGGGTTCAGTTTTGGGACCATTATTATTCAATATGTATATAAACGATATACGTAACGTTTCAGAAAAAATGGACTTAATATTGTTTGCCGATGACACTAATCTGCTATGCAGTGGAAACAATTTGGAACAACTTCTGGATACACTTGGAAAGGAATTAGGAAAGCTTAAACTGTGGTTTGATTCAAACAAATTAACGCTCAATTTAAGTAAGACAAAATTTATAGTCTTTAACAACCATCACAACAACCCAGTACCCAAACTCAGTGTAAATGGTGTAGAGATTGAAAGGGTATCTGAAACTAAATTTCTTGGAGTAATAATTGATAACAAACTGTGTTGGAAGTCACATATTAATTATATTAAAGGTAAAGTATCCAAATCAATTGCAATATTACACAGAGTGAAATATTTGCTGAATCAACCCACACTATATACCTTGTATCATTCATTAATACTCCCATACATGACATATTGTAATGAAGTATGGGGAAATACATATAAAACAAACATATATCCACTCTTTATGCTTCAAAAGAGAGCTATTAGAATAATAAACAAATCAGCTTACAGGGAACCAACAAACCCACTTTTTCTTAAACAAAAAACTCTCAAGTTGAAAGACCTGGTTGACTTTAAAACCGCAATAATAATGTTCAAAGTGAAGAATTTATCACTGCCCGCAAATATCCAAAAGTTGTTCCAAACAAGGGAGAAACGATATCACTTCAGAGGAACATGTATATTTCAAAAGCCTACAGTGAGAACAACCACCAAGCAACACTGTATTTCAGTGCAAGGAGTCAGATTATGGAACGATTTTGGACCTGAATTAAAATCATGTACAACGCTTGGACAATTTAAACAAAAACTAAAGGAAGAAATACTCCAAACATATTTACAAGACGACATGTAAACTCACATAAGGATTGACATTTCCAGCCTGTGTTGTGTTGTAGCTTAGTTTTTTTTTTTTTCTTTTTTTTCTCTGTGACATTTTGTCTTAGATTTGTTTTTGAATAGTAACCGCTTAACTTAGCCTAGCTTAGTTTTCTTTTTTCTCTCAGTCACATTTTGTCTTAGCTTTGTTTTGAATTGTAATCGCTCTTGTCTTGTTTTCTCTTTTTTCTCTTTTGAATTCTTGGATGGAATATGGGTGGGCAATAGAAGCTGCGGCTTCAGCCATCACCCATTTCGGATAACTTATGTGGAATTGTATAGTAGGAGGAGTCTTTGTCTAATTTGACCTTGTTGTTATATTATACAGTTTCTTTTAACCTGTACTATACTATCCGAAATAAATTCATTCATTCATTCATTCATTCAAAATGTTGCAAATTTAAAAGAAAAAGTTCCAGTTGAAAATTTATGAGAAAGCGTTTAAAATTTTCAACAAAAAAGTTGCAAATCTACAAGAAAAAAGTCAAGTTTATTAGAAAAGAGGTGAACACTTACAAAACAGTTGCAAATTTAATTTTTAAAAGTCTCAAATTTACAAATAAAAAGTTGCAGATTTACAATAGGTTGCAAATTTATGAAAAAAGTCACAAATTTACAAAAACCTACCACATCTGTGTGAAAAATTTTCAAATTTACAAGAAAATGGTTGCAAATTAAAAGAAAAAAAATTCCAAAGTGACAACAAAAAGTCACAAATTTATGGGAAAAAAAATCCAAACTTTGCAAAAAAGTTGAAAATTTATGACAAAACACTTCAAATTTACAGGAATACATTGCAGGTTTACAACAAAAAGTCACAAATTTATGAGAAAAAAAAGTTGAACATTTACAAGAAAAAGTAGCAATTTTTTTATCCCCTGCTGGTCGAAGCCCAAAGGTGTCGAAGAGCCCTTTGGGTGAAGACCAAAGGGGGATTATGTTATGGGTCTGTCCATCCGTCCATCCGTCTGTCCCACTTTTGTGAAATCAACTCCTCCTACAGTTTTGGTCTGATTGTTTTGAAACTTGATGCCATGGTTTGATACATACTGAGGAAGCACATATTGCAATTTGGTTCTGCTTGGATGATTTTTACGGGAATTGTAGGCCCTGACCTATGACCATATGCCATACACAGGCCAGCGCCGGTGTATGGCAGCTACGCCGCCATCAGTGTGTGAATGTGTGTGTGAATGGGTGGATAGCAGGATCTGTAAAGCACTTTGGTCATCTAGAGATGAGAATAAAAGCGCTATATAAGTGAATGCCATTTACCATTTACCTCCTGTTTCACCCCACTTCATAGACAGTAACTGTTTGTGAAATCAATTCCTCCTACAGTTTTGGTCCAATTGTTTTGAAACTTGGTACCATCCATTCATCCATCTTCTACTGCTTAATCGTTCTTGGGTTGGCTGGAGCCTATCCCAGCATCTTTGGGAGAGAGGCAGGGTACACCCTGGACAGATCACCAGTCCATCGCAGGGCCAACACAGAGATACACAACCATTCACTCTCACATTCATACCTAAAGACAATTTACAATCCCCAGCTGATGCCAATTAACCTAACCTGTATGTCTTTGGCCTTTGGGAGGAAACTGGAGTACCCGAAGAAAACCCACACCGACATGGAAGAACATGCAAACTCCACACAGAAGGGTCACCGATGGTCAGGGGGTGGGATCGAACACATGATGGTCAGGGGTGGAATTGATCCTGTGACCTTCTTGCTGTGCTGCCACAGTGCTAACCACTGTTAGCTCGGTGGCGCAGTGGTTAGCACTGTGGCAGCACAGCAAACTTGATACCATGGTTTGATATACACTGAGGATGCGCATATTGCAATTTGGTTCGGATCAGATGATTTTACCGGGAATTGTAGCCTCTGATCCATGACCTACTGTTTCACCTCACTTCATAGACAGTAACTGTCTTGTAAAATCAACTCCTCCTACAGTTTTGTTACGACTGTTTTAAAACTTGATACCATAGTTTGATATACACTGGGGATGTGCATATTGCGATTTGGTTCTGATAGGATGACCTTAAGGTCAAAGGTCAGTTCAGACTTTTCCTTAAATCTTGTAAACACAGTAACTACCGAAAGAAATGATGTAAGCTTTTCATATCGATACAGTAGTATCTAATACACATCATGGATGACTTACACCCTCACCTAACTATGGGTTTGGGGTCAAAGGTCAAAGTTAACACTGCAGTTGCACTATGGTAAATGCTACATTTACTATTTGTAAATGCACAAAATCTCTGTGTGTCTGTCTGCTGTTCCACACATATCTCTTGAACCAAACGTCAGACTGACCTAAGATTTTAAATGTGTTTTGCTGAGGTTATGATGGTGTGCATCCCCAAACATGGAGTCGCTCAGTCAAAATATGTAATTTTAATCAAAAAAAGTTTAGCCACTGCTCTGTCACCGCTTTGTGTCTCTTCGTGCCCTGGCTTCAAGAAGTGTGGGCAGGGTTTTGGATTGACTCCGTGCTGATTGGATAATACATGGCATCACGACCTGTCAGTCACCACAGTGTTCTCTGGACAAAACAAGGAAGTGAAAAACATAATACTGAAGATTTAATGCTTAAAAAAATTATACCATAAAGTTGCCGTGATTACATACTGTAAGTCTAAAGGATATTTCGGCATATGTGTAGAACATGAGGTGCATGAGCAGACTGGGCGGAGCGTCAGCAGACTAGGTCTGACAAATCAATACAGAGCATGCCGGGAGAAGCAGCGGCCAG
This sequence comes from Pholidichthys leucotaenia, assembly GCA_020510985.1. NCBI lineage: Eukaryota > Metazoa > Chordata > Actinopteri > Cichliformes > Pholidichthyidae > Pholidichthys > Pholidichthys leucotaenia. The sequence continues at coordinate 66,104,539 of CM035849.1, read as the reverse complement.
ACCCAACCTGACTCAAAGGGATGCTAACAGATGGCGATAAAAAAAAGTTGTTTTCAATAAAATGAAAAAAGATAATGCATGGAGTGTGCTTTTGCCCTGAGGCTGATTTATCATGGAAAACAGCTGAGCTCTATGGTTCGAGTGATCAGCTGATTGGATCCACCTCCTCTGTGTTCTGACATTTTGGCATATCTGTCAGAACAGCTGATAGTACAGGACATACAGGAGAAGTGAAATGGCATTTGTCTTCAGTGGTGTGTGCAATATAAAAAACAAAAGGAATAAGGCTGGAAAAACAACAACAGCAGACCATGTACAGTAATGCTACCCATAGTGCAAATAGCAACAAAAAATAGAGTTAAATAAAGTATACCATAAAGTTGCAGTGATTGCGTAGGTATAATGGATAATTCGGCATGAAGAACACAAGGTGCACGGGGGTGGGGGGGGGCAGCTGAACCTGTGGATCGCAGTCCTTCAGAGGCACACAGGAAAAGCAAGAGCCAATGGGTCTCAAATTTTTATAAACATGTCCTGTTATAGTCCTGCATGAGTTTATTGACGACACACACAAAAAATTCAATATTACACTGAACTATATCACTGAACAGTGATATAAACTAAAATAATTGTAATGATGACTGAACAACTCCCATTCTGACCTCTGACTATAGGTTTGGGGTCAAAAGGTCAAAGGTCAAGGTTAACCTCTTAAAGTTCTGTGGCGCACCAGAGCGCCTGTCAGCCTCCCCCCTCTGCTGGTCAAGGTTTTTTTGAAGAAAATATTCAGTTTTGATATCAGACATTCCAAAGGCTGTAACTTGAAAGTGGTAAGAGATAATGGCTTACTGTCAATTAGAAAGATGTAGAATATGATCCAAAGTTTGAGATAGCAGTAAATTTACGCATCTAATTTACATAATGTAACAGCAGCCATATCGAATTACATAACTTTCGGTCAAAAGTGGACTTTGGACATATTTACACAAAGGATGGTTTTGTTTTGTTGTCTTCATTTTTGTTTTTGGTTTTTTGTTATCTTATCTTCAAAGTACATGAACCAGAAAATCAGTAGAATGTACACAAACCAATAAAAAACGGTCAGACCTACCGCTCGTCGTGTCTTCATTCATCCATTTTCGTCATCCACGGTCCTTATTTCATCTTCTGCCATTCATTTTCGCTTTCTCTCCCACATCCAGAAACTGTCACATGTACAGTGGCGTGAAAAAGTGTTTGCCCCCTTCCTGATTTCTTGTTTTTTTGGATGTTTGTCACACTTAATTGTTTCAGATCATCAAACAAATTTAAATATTAGACAAAGATAACACAGGTAAACACAAAATGCAGTTTTTAAATGAAGGTGTTTATTATTAAGGAGAAAAAAAAATCCAAACCTACATGGCCCTGTGTGAAAAAGTGATTGCCCCCTAAACCTAATAACTGGTTGGGCCACACTTGGCAGCAGCAACTGCAATCGAGCGTTTACAATAACTGACAATGAGTCTTTTACAGTGCTGTGGAGGAATTTTGGCCCACTCATCTTTGCAGAATTGTTGTAATTCAGCCACATTGGAGGGTTTTCGACCATGAACCGACTTTTTAAGGTCATGCCACAGCATCTCTATAGGATTGAGGTCAGGACTTTGACTAGGCCACTCCAAAGTCTTCATTTTGTTTTTCTTAAGCCATTCAGAGATGGACTTGCTGGTGTATTTTGGATCATTGACCTGCTGCAGAACCCAAGTGTGCTTCAGCTTGAGGTCATGAACAGATGGCTGAGCATTCTCCTTCAGGATTTTTTGGTAGACAGCACAGTTCATGGTTCCATTTACCACTGCAAGTCTTCCAGGTCCTGAAGCAGCAAAACAGCTCCAGACCATCACACTACCACCATATTTTACTGTTGGTATGATATTCCTTTTCTGAAATGCTGTGTTACTTTTACGCCAGATGTAATGGGACACGCACCTTCCAAAACATTCAACTTTTGTCTCGTCAGTCGACAGAGTATTTTCCCAAAAATCTTGGGGATCATCATGATGTGTTCTGGCAAAACTGAGACAAAACTGAGTTTCTGGCAAAACTGAGACAAGCCTTTATGGTTTTTTGCTCAGCAGTGGTTTTTGTCTTGGAACTCTGCCATGCAGGCCATTTTTGCTCAGTTTCTTTCTTATGGTGGAGTCATGAACACTGACCTTAACTGAGGCAAGTGAGGCCTGCAGTTCTTTGGATGTTGTTGTGGGGTCTTTTGTGGCCTCTTGGATGAGTCGTTGCTGCACTCTTGGCGTAATTTTGGTTGGCCGGCCACTCCTGGGAAGGTTCACCACTGTTCCATGTTTTCGCCATTTGTGGATAATACTCCGGGATTTCTCCGGTTTGCTCCCACAGGCCAAAAACATGCAAGTTAGGTTAACTGGCATCAACTGGGGATTCTAAATTGTTCTTAGGTATGAATGTGAGAGTGAATGGTTGTCTGCCTCTCTGTGTTGGCCCTGTGATGGACTGGCGATCTGTCCAGGGTGTACCCTGCCTCTCGCCCAAAGATGCTGGGATGGGCTCCAGCCCCTCTGCAACCTGAAAAGGATTAAGCAGAAAAGATGGATGATGGATGGCTCTCAATGTGGTTCACTGGAGTCCCAAAGCTTTAGAAATTGCTTTATAACCTTTTCCAGACTGATAGATCACAATTACTTTGTTTCTCATTTGTTCCTGAATTTCTTTGGATGATGTCTAGCTTTTGAGGATCTTTTGGTCTAGTTCACTTTGTCAGGCAGGTCCTATTTAAGTGATTTCTTGACTGAGAACAGGTGTGGCAGTAATCAGGCCTGGGTGTGGCTCGAGAAATTGAACTCAGCTTTCCAAAGACGTGATAAACCACAGTTAATTTATGTTTGAGCATTGGGACAATCACTTTTTCACGCAGGGCCATGTAGGTTTCGATTTTTTTTTATACCCTTAATAATAAACACCTTAATTTAAAAACTGCATTTTGTGTTTACTCGTGTTATCTTTGTCTAATATTTAAATTTGTTTGATGATCTGAAAAATTTAAGTGTGACAAACATACAAAAAAATGAGAAATCAGGAAGGGGGCAAACACTTTTTTCACACCACTGTATGTTATGAATTATTCCACCTCAGTTTCGATTACATCATGCCGCCGAACCGGCGCTATTGTTCTCTGTCGTCATGTGCAGCTCCGTCAATGGCAAATGAAAGTGTACACGCTTCAGACCGTCTTCTCCTGTTACAAAAGGTAAATATTTCCCTTCAGAAGCTAAATAATCTCTTTTTAGAATCATAGTTGGCAAAATTTGGAGCAAACGCTTCCTCTGTGTGGAAATATATGTTAGGATGGAGGCTTTGTTTACATTTTCTTCTTTGTGTTACCAGAAATGATGTTTGCGACGGCTCATTGTGTGAAGTCCTCCAGTCCTCCAGTGAAGCGCAGTAAGCTATATGTGTCTGACATCTGGTGATGTGAAATGCTTGGTACAACTGGGTTTTCTGTGCTTTTGGGACACATCATGTGACAGGCGCAGAACGGCGCCAGGGACAGCAGGTGATGCTGATGTCTGGTACGCTGGCGGCGCTGCCAAAACTGAATCCTCCGGATGATGACATTTTCTGGGGTGCGAAAATGTCGCGCCATTAGCTCAACCACATCTTCAAAACTATCACTGTCACCCAAGGTACTAAGGATGCGTTGTCTTTCCATTCCCAAGTTGTAACCAACACTGCCTGTGCCCGCAACTTCTCCAGCTTACCAAGGTTCAGTGCCACCAAATAGTTCTGGAATGCGGCGAACCACCTTGCCCAAGGGACTGGCGGCTCACCAGGAACCTCCAAAAATGGCCGAATATTAGCTACTCCCGCGTCTGTGCCTTTATCCTCATCGCCAAATACTATGCCGGTAAATGAGAACCAAAGATGAGGCTGGGATGTTGAACTGAACACGACTTTATTGTAGACTCTGTCATGGCTGCCAATCACGGCACCTGTGCACACACCTGCCTGTCATCTCCTGCGGACTATTTATTCCACCAGGACCAGTGCTGGGCGTGGAGTCATCTGATTCTCTATGCTGAATCCAGTTACACCTGCCTCCGTGCTTCCCTGTACTCAACTCTCCAGCCTTCGGCTTCCTAGCCCTGCTGAACCTCATCCGGGCCGGTTCCACCCGGACCAACTACTAAGTAAGCCTACTCGCTTCTCATCTTGTCCAATTCCCCTGTGCACAGGCGGAGATCCGTGGTGGCGGTCCTCCTTCTTCCTCCAGGCGGCGGACTCATCCTTCCACCTCCAGCTAGACAGCCCAGCAGACACTGTCTTCCTGGCTGCAGCTTTGGTGCTATCTGAGCTACTCCAACATCTCCTGACAGTAAGCGCTGTAACATCTATTGTGCTGCATAGGTTGAACAGTAAACTAACGGCCCTTGTCTCGTTACAGGGTTGCCAGGTTGTACGGTGCTCTGCCGGCCCCAGCTGGAGATTATGGATCGCACTACACGACATTACACCATATACCCTGCACTCACGCATCCACTCACTCTCGTTTACAATAAAAGTACATTAATTGTATTTACCCTGAGTAGTGTCTGTTCTGTGGGTCACCCGAGCCATGTCAGTCTCACTATCACAGTACAGGCACTCCCTTCAGGCAGAGGTGAGGTCAATGAGATCACCTCTCCTACTCATAGCCCTCTTATACCCCGGGTGCTGGCGGAACTGGAAAGGTAGAGCCACCGCCCGTGTCACACAATAATATGTCCCAAATACAACATAGCATGCGTTTGTCATGGTGCCAGCAGGGCCATCATCAGTCTCAGCTGCACGCACACCTACTGCCAATCCAATCGTCAGAGGGCTTTAAGAGCCGAACCTGCCAGTGACTCAGCACGGAGCCATCTGTCAAACTCCCGAGGACACGTCTCTCGTCTACAGCCACATCCTGGCTCATCCTCTAACCAAGAGCAATGCGTCGCCGCACGTAAACTTAATCTCAACTTACCTTGTCAAGTTCCTCTCCCCTGTGCACAGGTGGATCTCCCTGGCGATGGATTCTCTCTCCCTGGCGGTGGTTCAGCTCCACTCCAGCACCAGGGTAACTCGCACTCCTCCCTGCACAGAGCCAGACGCTATCTCCCTGGCTGTCGCCCTCAAGGCAAACCTGAGTCCACCACCACCATCTGCAAAAGTAAGCGGCTGTCATTATTACGCCCTTAGCGCTGGTGCTGAGTTAACATCTCTGCTTTGTCTCCATAGGGTTGCCAGGCCGAACGGCGTCCAGCTCTCCCCCAGCACAAGTCCTGCACTACACACACCACACTGTACATACACACACACATACACAAGACACGGGTTACTAATAAAAGGATAATTGTAATTCCCTCGAGTCTGTCTTCTGTCCCCTGGGTCCAGAATTATGTCAGTATGGCTCCGTCAGAGTGACCCAGCGGACAGCATGCTAGCACGCCTTTTAAACACCTTAGAAGCTCGAGTGGAACAATTAGCATACCAGCAAAATGTTGTCCTTACTCAGCTAACCCTAATTAACAGCTGGTTGGATCGTCTGGATGGACAGCGGACATTCCCACTGGCTTCTGGGGTCCCATCGGGCCCCGCTAGCTCTCCTCCTAGCCAGGCTAGTCAGGTTCCATCGGCCCGCCTCACACCGGTACCCACACCTGCACGCTTCTGCGGGAAGCTCGGGGAGGCCCGGGGGTTTATCCTTCAATGTGAGATGGTTTTCCAGCGAGTACCAGGGGATTTTCCCACTGCTCACAGCAGAATAGGCTACATCGCAAACCTGCTAGAGGGTAGGGTGCTAGCCTGGGCCTACGCCATGATGGCTAATCCCAGTTATGCTAACTTAACAGATCAACAGTTTCTGGCCAATTTTCATGAGGTGTTTGATCACTCCGACTGGGATAGCGTGCTCACCACTCGGTTGCTAAACCTCCGACAGGGCAGTAGGTCCGCTGCAGACTATGCTGTCGATTTCCGGGTGGTAGCCGCTGAGGTCGGGTGGGAGGATGCCTCGTTGTGCAGCATTTTTATCTGTAGTCTAAGCCCCAGTCTCAGAGACGAACAAGCTAGGTTGGATAAACCAGAGAAACTCAATGAACTGATTTCTCTTACCATTAGTTTGGATAATAGGCTGAGGGAACAAGCAGCCGAGCGAAGAGCTTCCAGCCACTCGTGCACGCAGTTTTTTCATTCCTCACAGTCACCCCAGTTGGCCCTGCCCTCACCGGAAGTACTAGAAGGGCAGGAGGATATGGTAATCGGACGCTCCAAGATTCCGCTAGCTGAGAAACAGCGCCGCAGGGAATTAGGGCTGTGTTTGTATTGTGGAAGTAGTGCACACGAGGTGAAGAATTGCACGAGTCGGCCAAAAGAGGGGGTCCGTGCGTCACAGTAGGGGGACTCAAGGACATTTCTCAGTCAAAACCCCTCACCAGCTGCCTCGTGCCCATCAGATTTATTCACAAACACACTGAATACTCCACTCATGCACTGATTGACTCGGGGGCTGAGCAGAGTATTATATCATGAGACCTGGCAACCTGATTAGGGCTCCCCTGTCATACACTCCAGCCACCGCTCAAACTGATAGCCCTCTCCAAAGCCCCCTTAATGACTGTCTCTCAGCAGACCACTCCGGTGTCCGTGATCATGTCAGGGAACCACAGAGAGGACCTACGCCTACTGGTGCTGCCTTCCTCCATGTCCCCGGTCATCCTGGGCTACCCCTGGCTGCGGCTGCATAATCCATCATTTGATTGGCGGACAGGGAACATCACATCTTGGAGTTTGTTCTGCCTTAGCACATGCCTGCAGTCCACGGCATGTGCCTCGTTGGTGTCTTTGGCCCCACGCGCCTCTCCCCCTCCAGATCTGTCCAAGGTGCCACCTGAATATCATGATCTGGGGGCATTGTTCAGTAAGTTGCAGGCGCTGTCTCTTCCCCCTCACCGCCCCTACGACTGTGCTATTAATCTCCGGGCTGGTGCCCCGCTGCCATCGAGCCATCTATACAGCCTGTCAGCTCCGGAGCGGGAGGCGATGGATACCTCCAGTGCTTGGTCGAGGTGGATGCGTTGGACTCCGGGGTGGGGGCAGTGCTCTCCCAGTGCTCCCCTATAGACGGGGTGGTCCGCCCCTTTGCCTTCTTCTCGCACCACCTGTCTCCAGCAGAGAGAAACTACAACATCGGCGACATGGAGCTCCTGGCGGTGAAGCTCGCGTTGGAGGAGTGGCGCCACTGGTTGGAGGGGGCTGCCCAGCCTTTTGTAGTTTGGACCGACCACAAAAACTTAGAATATCTGAGGACTGCTAAGCAGTTGAACTCCCGACAGGCCCGCTGGTCCCTGTTCTTTGGTCGGTTCGACTTCACGATCACCTACCACCCCGGGAACAAGAACGCCAAACCGGACGCCCTCTCCAGGCAATTCTCAGTGGAGGTATCAGAAGACTGGGAACAGACCATCCTTCCTCCATCCTGTGTCGTTGGCGCCTTTGCTTGGGACATCAGGGAGAAGGTTGGGAAGGCGCAGGAGGCTGAGCCCGATACTGGAGGTGGTCCCTCGGAGCACTGTTTGTTCCCACATTGGTCCGGGGTGAGGTCATTCAGTGGGCCCACGCCTCGAAATTTGCATGCCATCCAGGGGTGTCCCGTACGGTTGAACTTCTCCAGAGGTCGTTCTGGTGGCCAGGGCTGCGAAGGGACGTCACTGCTTACATCCGGGCCTGCGCTCAGTGCGCCACCGGAAAGTCGTCTTCCTCTCCACTGGCAGGGCTCCTCCATCCCCTGCCGGTCCCCAGTCGCCCCTGGTCACACATCGCCCTGGATTTTGTGACGGGCATCCCGCCATCTAACCACTTCACTACGGACCTTACCATAATTGATCGTTTCTCCAAGGCTGCCCACTTTGTTCCCCTCCGGGGATTGCCGACGGCGCGGGAGACAGCAGACCTATTGGTGCAGCACGTCATACGCCTCCATGGGATCCCCACTGATGTCGTCTCTGATCGTGGGCCCCAATTCGTGTCCCAGGTTTGGAGGGCATTCTGTCACGCACTGGGGTCAATGGTAAGCCTGCCGTCTGGATACCACCCGCAGAGCAATGGGCAGTGCGAACGGGCGAATCAGGAACTGGAGGCTGCCCTACGCTGCATCATCGCCTCCAGCCCTTCTTCTTGGAGCAGCCACCTGCCGTGGATCGAGTATGCCCATAACTCTACGGTTTCCTCGGCGAATGGGATGTCTGCCTTCAGGGCGTCCTTAGGGTATGACCCCCCATTGTTTCCGGAGGAGGAGAAGGAGGTGGCGGTGCCTTCTGTCCGTGCTCATGTCAGGCGCTGCCGCCGGCTCTGGACCACCACCCGCAGAGTTCTCCTTCGGACCACCGAGTGTAACACCAGGATGGCTAACCGCCGCAGGAGACCGGCTCCTGAGTACAAGGTGGGTCAGCAGGTATGGCTGTCAACACGAAACATTAATTTGAAGGCTGAGAGGTGAAAGCTGGCCCAGCGTTTTATCGGGCCTTACCCCATTGTTCATGTGGTTAACCCTGTGGCTGTTCGCCTAGCTCCCCCACCCCCCGCATCTGTCCGACCTTCCATGTCTCACAGGTGAAGCCCGTCTGCTCCAGCCCCCTCTGTCCGCCTCCCAAGACTCCACCTCCACCAGTGGTGATAGATGGCGACTCGGCGTGGGGAGTCAATGCCATCCTGGACGTCCGCCGCCGGGGTTGCAGCCTGCAATGCCTGGTGGACTGGGAGGGGTACGGCCCCGAGTGGAGGTCCTGGGTACGTCCGTCATTTGTCCTCGACAAACAACTTATTAGGGACTTTCACCGGACGCACCCGGGTAAGATAGGGGAGGTGCCAGGAGGCACTTCTAGAGGGGGGAGTACTGTCATGGCACCCGCAGGGCCATCATCAGTCTCAGATGCACGCACACCTGTTGCCAATCGTCAGAGGGCTTTAAGAGCCGGACCTGCCGGTGACTCAGCACGGAGCCATCTGTCAAACTCCCGAGGACACATCTCTCGTCTACAGCCACATCCTGGCTCATCCTCTAACCAAGAGCAACGCGTCGCCGCACGTAAGCTTAATCTCAACTTACCTTGTCAAGTTCCTCTCCCCTGTGCACAGGTGGATCTCCCTGGTGGCGGATTCTCTCTCCCCGGCGGCGGTTCAGCTCCACTCCAGCATCAGGGTAACTCGCACTCCTCCCTGCACAGAGCCAGACGTTATCTCCCTGGCTGTCAATCTCCCTGTGTACAATCGTACAAATATCTTGGGACAATTATTGATAGTGGATTGAACTTTGAGGTGAACTGTGAAAGTGTGTGCAAAAAGGGTCAGCAAAATTTGCATTGTTTGAGGAAACTTGCACGCTTCCAAATTGACCGAACCATAATGATTATGTTCTATCGGGCTTTTATTGAATCTGTTTTATCCTTTTCTTTAATGTCATGGTTTGGTCAGATAAAACTGAAACAGAGGAAATCCTTGGATCAGGTAGTCAGATGGTCCAGTCGTTTGCTTGGTGAGTCACAGCTGAGCCTGACATCCCTGTACACCAGACAAGTACAGAGGATGGCCGACTCGATTTTAAATGATGACTCCCACCCTTTGCACTGCAACTTTCAGCTTCTTCCCTCCAGACGGAGGTTTGCTGTCCCAAAAAGTAGAACCCAGCGCTACAAAAACAGCTTTGTCCCTGCTGCTGTCAAAGAGTTGAACAAGCTATAAAAATTATATTGTACATATTTTATATTTACCTATTTTGTAAGATGTGTGCCTGTGTTTGTGTCTATGTTGAATGTAATTAGTGGCTTGTAAATATGGATGTCACCAACTGCAAAACAAATCTACCTACGGGTACAAATAAAGTAACCTGAACCTGAACCTGAACCTGTCGCCCTCAAGCCAAACCTGAGTCCACCACCACCATCTGCAAAAATAAGCGGCTGTCATTATTACGACCTTAGCGCTGATGCTGAGTTAACATCTCTGCTTTGTCTCCATAGGGTTGCCAGGCCAACCGGCGTCCAGCTCTCCCCCAGCACGAGTCCTGCACAACACACACCACACTGTACAGTACATACACGCACACATATACAAGACACGGGTTACTAATAAAAGGATAATTGTAATTCCCTCGAGTCTGTCTTCTGTCCCCTGGGTCCAGAATTATGTCAGCGTTACTCCCAACACTGATCATAATAAGAGGTGAACTTGTTTTGTGAGGCTAGAATATTATCCAGGTCTTCATTAAAAAGGACGTTTGTCCTTCTCATCAGCCATGATGATCTTTAGGTGGCCTTGCTTGTGGATTTTTTTTCAAAGACTGTCTCATCCTCTCCAAAACTATCTGATAAGTTTCTACATTTTAATGATTTTTTTTTTCAAGTGACTATTTATGCTGCTAATGGTCTTGTTTCCTCTCTCTTAGTGCTACTACGGCTTTTTTCCTCTTTTATCAGCAGCCTTAACTTCCTGTGCTTGATCCGAAAGTCCGAACTTTTCCAAAAACTGCTTTCAGATTTTAACAACAAACTTGACCAAAGTTCAGTTTGATCTGATCCAAGACCACCTTTTTGTGCAGAACCAAATTTTGGCTCTTTTGTCTGGTCCGTGTTTCGGGGGAGGTTTCACACCTAAAATTTTGGTCCAAGTCAAAGTGAAAAGTTCAACAGTCCGGACCAAATAGGCTAGGCATGAAAGCACCCTAAGTTTAAACCAAAACTTTCATGATTACACTTTTTAGGTCACCCATGTTCTGATAAAGACACGTTTGTCCAAATACTGCATGCAATACTGGAAACACTGTGTAACACATTTTATATATGGAGTGTATAAACTCAATATAATTTCACAGATATTTTTGAAACATTCACCCTGTGTTCAGTATCATCCTCACATAAATCACTGACTCTTCCTGATTATCACCACTGTTGGGAGTAATGCGTTATTACTGTAATGCATTATTGTAACGCCACTACTTTTGCAGTAACGTGCTCTGTGATGAAATTACTGTTTAAAAATTCAGTAATGCGTTACAGTTACTGAAATTTGATCAGATGCGTTACTCGTTTTATTAATATGGATAGATATTTTGGCGCCAATAAACTGACCCTTCCATAACTGGTGCAGCTGTCAGTCTCCTCCCCCGCGGGTTGGTTTCCTGTCCAGCAGTGGGAAGAAATGCCATGGAAACTTCTCATATGGAGCCCTGATCACCTGTTGTCCGAGCGGTGAGTAGCCCCCCAACAGCTCCTAACTCTGTGGTTAAACATGAGTATTTTTTGAGCAAAAAGCTCGCATTTGTCTGCAGTTGTGTAAATGTGTAAGTTGTGTGTAAGTAATTGTGTGTAAGTTTTCTTATGCACAGAGAAAAAGTGACTTGGTTTGTTGCAGTAAAGAAGAGCTTCTTGTAAGCAGTGAACTTTCATTTATCTTTGCTTTCTGTTTTATTTTATCTCATTCAGTTGCATGCTGTTGTGATATGCAACTATTTCATGGAAGTAAATCCTCTAAATATGCGTTTTTAATGAGCTGGTCCCGGGGTGTCAAACATATAGCTCATGGGCCAAAAACAGCCCACCAGGGGTCCAAAATTTTCTCTGTGAATTTATAGCTTTATTTCTAGTAAATTTCTGACTTTCTACTGATTACAATAGTTTATGTAAATCTGAGACATTTTTTCTCTGTAAGATGAGACTTTTTTTCTCAACAGTTTTCTTTTTCTTCTTTTTTCTGATGAGAACAAGGGACCTTTGATCTTGCTATGTGTGCAAGATGATGCAAAATGCAAAAATGCAAAAGTATGCATTTAAAAGTAACATGAAAGTTACTTTTCCAAGTAACTAGTTACTTAAATCATGCAGTAACTCAAAAGTAACTGTTACTTTTGAAAAGAACGAGTAACTGTAACTAGTTACTGTTTTTTAGTAACTTGCCCAACACTGATTATCACAATGATCCCCATGTCCGTATGTAGATCAGAGGTTGCATTTACTGAATATTGTCTGTTTCCATCAGGGTGGTTTGTTTGTCAGCAGGATTTCGCAAAAGCTACTGGACAGATTTAGAGGAAATTTTGACCAAAGGTGGCCCTTGACCTAAGGATAAACTCATTAGATTTTGGTGATGATCCGAGGGTGCATTAACATTTTGGTGATGATCTGAGAAAGCATACCTCCACTAAGGCTCTTATCTTGTCACAGTGTGTTAGCAAGAATACTCCAAAACTACTGGACAGACTTTGATGCATTTTTCACCAGAAGTGGCTCTTGGCCTACACAAGAACCCGCTACATTTTGGAGGTGATCCATGAGGGATGGAAGAAGCTTTGGCAGAGGTATGTGCTCTCTGAGTGCTTTTCTAGTTGACAGATAAATCTAAAGGCTACACTGTGTGTGGTCTATTGTAAGTTTTACTTCTAGTTCCTGCCTGTCCACTTTATTTTACAGATCAAATAGTGGTTATCTAGTACTGTCAGCCCTTTGATTGCAGTGTGTTCCGTCTTTATGACAGTTCAGTTTTCTCTGTCATGTGCGGCTACATACAGTCTGCAAAAATGTCAAAGCAGCTGAGGTTGAAAGCTTTCTTTAAACAGCCAAACAGTTGTGATGTTGTTGATAGTAGAGCAGTCGGTGCCGTCTGCCGCCGACCGGCTATGGCAGTGCTCTAACTCAGCAGGGAATGGGCCACCAAAATTTGGTGTGTAAACTGACCTTGGGACTAGCACCTATGACAGTCCTTTTGGGGTCAAAAGGTCTAAGTTCTAGGTCACAAGGTCATTCATTCATTCATTCATCTTCTTCCGCTTAATCCTTTTTGGGTCGCGGGGGGGCTGGAGCCTATCCCAGCATCTTTGGGCGATAAAATATCAAAATTCATTTTGGCCCATAGTGACTTCATTATTGCAACTAAGGACAAGAAATTTTAATGGAAGTTAGAATTGGGTGTTTGACTCCTGGTGACGGTCATATGACTTTGACCTTGAAGATCGGTATATGGTGTGAGTTTGGATTTCTACTGTAGGTCACCAAGTTTTAAAAAAAATATTTTATGGCTTATTACCATGATTAAATATTTTTAAACATAGGTTAGCATATTTTTTCACCCAAAGGAAGTACCAGAAGGAGATTTAGACTTTGGTTCATTCTGGTTAGAATGCTATACATTCTATAATTCTAGGCCTGCAAAAGGCACGGGTCTGCATCTCGGTTGAGTGCATTCTAGCTGATAAGGGGGGTTAAAAACATCCCCTCCACTGTCACTGTAAAACAACACAAATATAAGGGGGGGATGTCGTCCCCCTTGTTAGAAAAATGACCCAGAAGCATCCTCCTTGTTACCCTGCCATCCCCAAATCCCATTTTCCAGAGAGAGTGCAAAGATATATTTAGCAACAAGTTGCATTTACTACATGTACTCAGGTTGTTTTGTTCACAAAATTGTGCTTTCATGGCTAATGTGTGGAGTTTGTTTTTGATTTTCCTCAGACTAATTCTCCTAAGGGGAAAATGTCCCAAACTGGTGGGGGTTCCTTGCAAATTTTCAAGAAAAATGTTGAAATGTGAGAAAAAAAAAGTATTAATACAAAAAGTTTTAAATTTATGTACATAGGTATAAGTTTGTGTGGAAGAGGGCGGCAATTCTGTCACAAAAGTGGAAAATTTATTCTAGAAGTCACAGATTTGCCACAAAAAATACATTTATCTTTTTAATATTATTTATACATTTCTCAGAAAAATGTTACAATTTTACAGGAAAATTTGAAAATTATGGGAAATTTATGACGGGAAAAAGTTTTAAAAAAATACACAAATTTGAAGGATTTTTTACCTTTTCCTTGGAAATGTTTTATTTTTCCGATACTCATACATGAGTTATTTTATTTCTTACTAATTTGTAATTTTTTTCTTAAAAATTTCAGACTTGCTAAGGTAAATTTATGAGTTTTTTAAAAGTAAATTAACATTGTTTTTATCATAATTTTGCACATTTATTCTTGCCAATTTATACCTTATACTGAATTTGTGAATGTCCCCTCACCACCTTTGTTAAAAAACACAAATTGGCAACTGACTGCAAAACAAATCTGCTTTAAGTGGCACTGAACAGCACTGACCCCCAGCCTCTGATTATCGGTTCATTTAATGAATGCATCATGTGCATGTTCTGTCCTTTGCAAATAAAACTGAACATGTGAACAAAACTAAAGTTTTTTGGTGGTTTATTACTAAGAAAATTATTATTTATTTATAATAATAAATAATTATTATTTGTTTTTTGGCTGCTCCTTTTTGAGGTCGCCACAGCGTAACTTTATACCACGATGATCCACGTGTTGATTGGGCAAGGATTTTTATGCCCGATGCCCTTCCTGACAGTCTTGCCCAGTTATCCAGACTTGGGACTGGCACAGGAAGTACACTGGCTTGTGCACGCCCTGTGGTTGGGTAACTAACTTTCCTTCATCCATTCTATTTTCACCAAGCACCAAACTAGAAAGCATAAAGTACCATTTTTATATGTTCTTTGGTATCACCCGGCCAGGACTTGAACCCACGACCTCCCGGTTGTGGGGCGGACGCTCTACCTCTAGGCCACCACTCCAGTACAAAAAAAAAAAAAAAAATCAATTAACAGGTAATAATAGATTTTGACAGAATTTTTACAACTCCGTCAGTGAAAATATCTGATAACGAGGAAGTCTAGTGCAGCCTCTGGTGTAGATGTCCAGGAGTGTGTGTTTGTCTAAATTGGGGCACTTGCAGACCTGTTAATGTGTTTGTGTGTGTGTATGAGCATGTGCACGCTGCCCCTTCATAATCAGAGGTCTGAAAGACCCCCACCCCACCCCACCCCAACTCTGCCTTTGAATTGCTCACAGCTGCGGGCCCCTTGTCGCGCTGGCAGCCTCGGCCCTGTCATCGCGCGTCCGCCTATCTGACCTGCTAATTTGGAGCATATGTAAGAGCTCTTAAAGTGGCGGGCCTTTTGACATGCCACAAACAGCAGCTGTGGCAGCTGCCCTGAAGGAAAGCTTTATTTAATTCAATTACATCTTTTTGAGATATGTAAACGAGGAGCTGAGGGCCTGTGGGCGAGGAGGAGGAGAGAGGAGGACAGGAGGTGGTCTCTCCTCTCCTCAACACTCCTACCTATACTTGTCGTCGCGCCTCCAAATTTCCCTGCTCCCACACCCAGAAGACCCTCCACCACATTTGATCACCTTCTTTCCGACTCCCCAAGTGTCGAGGCCCAGGTGGCTCAATAGCCAAATGATTGGGTGAGTAACGGTTGCCTCCCCTCCTCTCCCCTCTCAGACCTCCTTCACTCCCTCCCCTCATCCAGCGGGGGGAGTCTAAAGGGGCTGTGGGGGGGATAATCAGGGTCAGGATCCTCTGCCACACTGATCAGCGCGTCTCAACCCCCGGGCAGCCCTGCAATTAATGCGCCGTTGAAAGGGAGCAAAAATATTCGCCATCTGGCAATTAGGGCTCATAGGCTCCCGCTTTTCTGCCTCTCCTCCTCTTCTCTGCCTCTCTGGGCTTTAAATGCAATTGTGATCTTATTCTTGTTCCAGCTCCAGCGCCTTGACACTGGCCCAAGGCCCATTCTGCCTCTCCGAGGGCCTATATAGGAATGAGCGAGCACAGGAATCGCAATCCAGGGCAATTGAAAAGCCCCTCTCAGTCCTTAAAATGGAGACGTAATAACGACTCTTCTTGTTATTTTCCTCCCCAACACCCACCTCACTCTGCTGCAGATTCATCCCATCACTTGCTCTTCCAGCCCCAGCTGCTGCTGGCCTGAAAGGGGGGCTTGAAAGAGGCTGGTGGTGTCATCATGATCAAATTAACTCTTTCTCTCTGGATGGGAGCAAAGGTTGTCAATGGTTCTGTCGTCTGTAGTCGCCCTTTTTCTAAACACATCAATGATGTTATGATTAGTCATTTTGCTGCCAACAATGGCCGCCAAATGCTCGTGAATGCCCTTTCCCGTCAAAGAGAAACGGCGGGCTGTTGAAAGACATTGATTTTGAGAGAAGTCAGACATCTATCCAGTTATGTTTTTTTTTTTCCTTTTTCAATTTTACCTCTCTCTCTCTCTCCCTCCTTCTCTTCTCATTGTGAAATTCAAATCTGGGGATGACAAATAGAGTGATTACGTTTGCCATTGATCTGGCTAGTTTTGAGTTGCAAATGCAGCAACCTCGACATTTGGCTAGCGCGTGAATCAAGGTCTCTGGGGACAATGGATAAGCAAATTCGAGGAAGTAGTCGGTCCCACGTACTACACACACGCCTAGAGGAACTATTGAGGTAAAGAGAAGAAGCTGTGCATGTGACCAGGAACGTGCACAGACGTTTTTAGAGGCTGTTGCTCTAACCTGCAACAAGAGCAAAATTGCAAGGAGAAAATATGTGAATAAATAAGATAAAAGTCACAAATTCTTGAGAAAAATTGCACATTTATGAGGAAAAATCACATACTGTATGTACAGTTACAATCATATAAGAAACGCGTCAGTAAACAAGACGAATATTTTTTAAATGCACTAAATTCAGGAGAAAAACTTAACAAAATTACAAAAGAAAAGTAAGACTTTGAAAAGAAAATCAATTTTTTAAAGGGTCATTGAGGAAAAAAATGTGTTTTTATGGGCTTTAACCTGAAATGTTGGTCACGCGATTATCGCAAAAATATCAAAATAATCACTTATCATCAAAAACAAAACAAAACATTGCCTTCAATTTGTTCTTCTCTCCAAGAAGTCATTTTTATCTCTTCTGGGTATTTTCCAGTACATCAAGAAATGGGAAATGTCACTAGCCTTGATACCTGCCCGCTGCTCTATTATTGGCCAGCCTAACTGTCTGTCATGTAAATGGGCGGGGAGCCAAAGGCGTTAGCCTCAGAGCTAACAGTGGCAATAGAAAGCTCGTGTTTATATTGTTATTCTCTTCAGATTTCAGTCGCCCTAACAGACATCACAGTTTCCACCTGCTTCACTAATCCACAGTCGGTAATATATTTAGTCATTCTGGCTTATTACCTCTGCCAAGCAAGGTCATGTTTTTGCAAGCGTGCATTTGTTTATTTGTCTGTTAGCAAGATTATGGATTTTGATGAAATTTTCACCAGTGGTGGTCCTTGGGCGACAGGCAAACCCATTAGATTTTATAGATGATCCATGAGTGCATACCTCCACCAAGGCCCCATTTTGCAATGTACTGAGGGATAGTGGCAGGGAGGTACAGACAGAATGATGGACAAAGGGGGGAGGGAAGGAGCCTTGGCGGAGGTACAGTGGTGTGAAAAAGTGTTTGCCCCCTTCCTGATTTCTCATTTTTTTTGGATGTTTGTCACACTTAAATATTTCAGATCATCAAACAAATTTAAATATTAGACAAAGATAACACAAGTAAACACAAAATGCAGTTTTTAAATGAAGGTGTTTATTATTAAGGGGAAAATAAATCCAAACCTACATGGCCTTGTGTGAAAAAGTGATTGCCCCCTAAACCTATAACTGATTGGGCCACCCTTAGCAGCAACAACTGCAATCAAGCGTTTGCGATAACTGGCAATGAGTCTTTTACAGTGCTGTGGAGGAATTTTGGCCCACTCACTTTTGCAGAATTGTTGTAATTCAGCTACCCTCCAGGTTTGCGAGCATAAACCGACTTTTTAAGGTCATGCCACAGCTTCTCAATTGGATTCAGGTCAGGACTTTAACTAGGCCACTCCAAAGTCTTCATTTTGTTTTTCTTAAGCCATTCAGAGGTGGACTTGCTGGTATGTTTTGGATTATTGTCCTGCTGCAGAACCCAAGTGTGCTTCAGCTTGAGGTCACAAACAGATGGCCGGACATTCTCCTTTAGGATTTTTTTGATAGACAACACAATTCATGGTTCCATTTACCACAGCAAGTCTTCCAGGTCCTGAAGCAGTAAAACAGCCCCAGACCACCACACTACCACCACCATATTTTACTGTTGGTATGATGTTCCTTTTCTGAAATGCTGTTACTTTTACGCCGGATGTAATGGGACACGTACCTTCCAAAAAGTTCAGCTTTTGTCTCGTCAGTCGACAAAGTATTTTCCCAAAAGTCTTGGGGATCATCAAGATGTTTTCTGGCAAAACTAAGACAAGTCTTTATGTTCATTTTGCTCAGCAGTGGTTTTCATCTTGGAACTCTGCCATGCAGGCCATTTTTGCCCAGTCTCTTTCTTATGGTGGAGTCATGAACACTGACCTTAACTGAGGCAAGTGAAGCCTGCATTTCTTTGGATGTTGTTGTGGGGTCTTTTGTGACCTCTTGGAGGAGTCGTTGGAGGAGTTGTCGCTGCGCTCTTGGGGTAATTTTGGTTGGCCAGCCACTCCTGGGAAGGTTCACTACTGTTCCATGTTTTCGCCATTTGTGGGTAATGGCTCTCACTGTGGTTCGCTGGAGTCCCAAAGCTTTAGAATTGGCTTTATAACCTTTTCCAGACTGATAGATCTCAATTACTTTGTTTCTAATTTGTTCCTGAATTTCTTTGGATTGCAGCATGATGTCTAGCTTTTGAGTATCTTTTGGTCTACTTCACTTAGTCAGGCAGGTCCTGTTTAAGTGATTTCTTGATTGAGAACAGGTGTGGCAGTAATCAGGTCTAGGTGTGGCTAGATAAATTGAACTCAGTTTTCCAAAGATGTCATAAACCACAGTTAATTTATGTTTTAATGGGAAGGGGGGAGATCACTTTTTCACACAGGGCCATCTGGGTTTTTTTTCCCCTTAAAAATAAACACCTTCATTTAAAAACTGCATTTTATGTTTACTTGTGTTAGCTTTGTCTAATATTTAAATTTGTTTGATGATCTGAAATATTTAAATGTGACATACAAAAAAAATGAAAAATCAGGAAGGGGACAAACACTTTTTCACACCACTGTATGTGCCTTCTGAGTGCTTTTATATTTTTGCTGTGATGTTACATTGAATTGTTAGCACCACTAAGGCAGCTAGCTGAAGCTAGCAGTTTAGCCACTAGCCCTGGCTCATTACCTTTGCCAAGGAGCTATGTTTTTGCCGGCATGCGTTTGTTTGTCTGTTAGCAACATTACTCAAAAACTACTGAACTTTGGATGAAATTTTCCCCAAAGGTGGCCCTTGGCCAAAGGATGAACCCATCAGATTTTGGTGATGATCTGAGAGTGCATACCTCCACCAAGGCCCTGTTTACTCACACTGTGTTTGGAAGATTACTGAAACACTTCTGGACAGATTTTTATGAAATTTTCACCAGAGCCGGTTCTTGGGCTAGAGACAAACCCATTACATTTTGGAGGTGATCCTTGAGTACATACCTCCACCAAGGCCCTATCTCACAATGTATGGAGGGACAGAAACACGGAAGTATGGACAGATGGACAGACAAAGGGAGGGAGGGACAGAGCCTTGGCGGAGGTCCCTAGCTAACTAAGGTTAGCAATAGTGATGATTGTGGGGGGGTGTTAAATGCAGCCTTAGACATTTAAAGAGACAAGCACTGAAACCCAGTTGTTGTCAGAAAGGTTGCAAAAGACAATTCACACTTATGTAGTAATAATTAAATAATGAAAGAAAACTTGACCAAAATATGTCACAAAGATTTTGTTAAGACCTGTGTGAGCTGTTAAAATGTGGAAGAAAGTGCAGTCAATACCCCCTTTAAAGAAAAAGTATCAACAGAAACACATCAATGAGGATTTTTTTAGAACAAGTTGCAAAGACAAGCTCCTGCCCCAAGTAGAGGAGTTTAAGTATCTCAAAGTTTCATTCACGAGTGAGGGGAGAATGGAGCAAAAGTTTGACAGATGGCTCGGAGCAGCCTCTGCAGTGATGTGGACGTTGTACCGGTCTGTTGCGGTGATGAGGGAGCTAAGCTCTAAAGCAAAGCTGTCGATTTACCAGTCAATCTACGTTCCTACCCTCACCTACAGTCATGAGCTTTTGGTAATGACCTAAAGAACAAGATCACGGATACAAGCAGCTGAAATGAGCTTTCTCTGTAGGATTGCTGGACTCACCCTTAGCGATAGGGTGAGGAACTCAGTCATCTGGGAGACACTCAGAGTAGAACCGCTGCTCCTCCACATCGAAAGGAGCCAGTTGAGGTGGTCTGGCCATCTGATCAGGACGCCTCCTGAATGCCTCCCACTTGAGGTGTTTCGGACATGTCCCACTGGGAGGAGACCCTGGGGCAGACCCAGGACACGCTGGAGAGACTATGTCTCCCAGCTGGCTTGGGAACGCCTTGGTATCCTCTCTGAAGAGCTGGAGCAGGTGGCTGGGGAGAGGGAAGTCTGGGCTTCTCTGCTTGCTGCCTCTGCGACCCGGACCTCTGGAAAAGTGGTAGAAAATGAATGGATGGATGGATGGATGGATGGATGGATGGATGGAAGTTGGAAAGACAGAAGAAAATAAAGTGACTTACTGAGCAAAGATAGAGGGCACCCAGAGAGTACATACCTCCATCAAGCCCTATATCACAATGTTAAAGAAAGTGAAAAAGTGATCCTATATCCACATCCTGACCCAGTTCACCTGCAAAATGTAATGGCTTCATCCATAGGCAAAGGACCACCTCTGGTGATAAGTTCATCAAAAATCTGTCCAGTAGTTTGTCTGTCTGTATTCACTTTGTTATGTAGCAAAACATACTGTATATATTTTTTTTAAATCCACCCAATAGTATTTGTATATATAATCCTGCCAACAAACACACCGACAAACAAGCTTACATGAAAACAGAGGAAACAAGCACAACATTTTTATGAGGTCTCCTAATTTTTTTTTGAAAATAAAAAAAAAAAAAAAACTTTAACTACAAGAAACAGTCTTCTTTCTTCTTTCATCTTCTTCCGCTTAATCCTTTTCGGGTCGCGGGGGGGCTGGAGCCTATCCCAGCATCTTTGGGCGAGAGGCAGGGTACACCCTGGACAGATCACCAGTCCATCGCAAGGCCAACACAGAGAGACAGACAACCATTCACTCTCACAGTCATGCCTAAGGACAATTTAGAATCCTCAGTTTGATGCCAATTAACCTAACTTGCATGTTTTTGGCATGTGGGAGGAAACCGGAGAAATCCCGGAGTAAACCCACGCAGACACGGGGAGAACATACAAACTCCACACAGATCACTGTTGGTCGGGGGCTGGGATTGAACCCAGGATCCCCCGGCCAAGGGTGAGTTGCTGTGCTACCGCAGTGCTAACCACTCCGCCACCGCGCCGCCCGTCAAGAAACAGTCAAAGAGGAAAAATATTTTCAAACATGATAAAAAGCATAGCCAGTTTGTGGGAATGTTCCAAAACTGCGTATAAAAATTCCAAATTTACAAGGAAAAAATAATTTAAAAAAAGCAAATTTCAGAGAAAAAAAGTCACAAATTTATAATTAAAAAGTTCCAGATTTGCTATAGTACAGTGCAAATATAAGGAGAAAGTCCCAAAGTCTAAGGAACAATTTACAAAAAAAAACTACAACTGTTATTTTTTTTTCCTCTGGAGGAGCAACTCAGACAAAGACATTAAATGGGCCGCTGCCCAGGCAACAACATCCCATACTTGTGCAGATCCTTGCATGTGACAAAGGGTGGCAAGAGGAGTTTTTCCCAGTTGAGCATAAAGGAAAAGCTGTTCAAAAAGAAAACAAATCCTCACTTTCAGGTTTTTCCCTATCGTAACAGGTCCTGTGAGGTCAGCGATCCTTGACTCCCCGAGAACACCTCCGAAGCCTCCCTGAGATCCGCTGACCCCGATCTCTCCCGTCTTTAATTACTACCACCATCCCTACGGCAAGCCGCCGCCGCCGCCGCCATTGTTGCCATTGTGCTTTCCTGTAAAGCGATAATTACACACGTTGAATTATTAACAGTCATTATCAAAGCTTGTGCTTAACTTGTTTTGTTGTAGTGTGAGGTTCCTGTGATCTCGGGCAGTCATTACTTATTAACGGACTGGATGCTTTCCCCCCAGTCGCCGCGTGTTGATGCGTGGCGTTAATGACGCACTCATCCTGTTTTCCCCCATTTTCGCTGCTGCTAAATGGCAAAAAATAATATTGGGGTTACACAAAGGGGGAGCCAAGCAAAAACTGCTATTTATTGGGCCTAGATGAGATCATTATCATAAAGGGAATTTAATTAAACCAGTATTTTGAATTGACTGTTTACATAGGCAAGGAAGTTTTTTTTTTTTTTTTTCTGTTTGTGTTTGGCTGAGATTCACAGCAATAATTTCTTCAGGGAGACTCCCAGTTAGAGGTGAACCCAGGCAGATGACCAGCCAACGCAGGGGTGTCAACCTCCGTCAAAGCAGGGACAGAACTAAAACGTCCCAATGAAGGGCAGAGAGCAGGTCATCATTTACTGAACCAGACCCTCAGTGACGGAGTAGCTCATTCTGGCCTGATGAAATCACCCCGAGAGTGCTCAGATCTTCTCACCTTTGTCAGTGACGAGACAAAGACCCACCTGAGGATGATTGTGTGTGAGTTTGTTGAGAATTATCCCCAATCTGACCAGTGATGACATGTTTAGCCGCTTGTCATCCTTCAACCGCTGGCTGTCTGTGTGGTGTCCTGCAAACAACGTGGGCTACATTGACAATTGGAGCTCATTTTGGGGAAAACCTGGTCTTATGAGACGAGACAGCATCCATCCCACTTTGGATGGTGCGTCTCATTTATCTAAAAATCTGGCATCTTTTTTATCCAAATTTCTAAAACATTGACTACTCGGAGTTGGGACCAGGAAGCAGAGTCGCAGTCTTACACGCCCCTCTGCAGCTCCTCTTCATCCACCACCCCTCAACTTAGCCCCTGTCTTCCCCATCAGAGAATCATTGTCTGCTCCCTCCAAAACAAATAAAATATAATGTATAAGTATCCCAAAGTAATTAAACAAAAAGTTGGTAAAACTCAAATTAAACATGAAGTCTCTAAATGTATTGATTTGGCCTCTGTTCCTCCTCATAATTTAAAAATTAAATGTGGTTTATTAAATATTAGGTCTCTAACTCCCAAGTCTCTGCTAGTCCATGATCTGTTAATTGATCATCAAATTGATTTAATATCCCTTACAGAGACTTGGTTAGGGCAAGAGGATTATGTTGGTTTAAATGAATCAACTCCTCTGGTTATTTAAACTGTCAAAATCCCAGAAGTTCTGGTCATGGAGGAGGAGTAGCAACAATTTACCATTCCAAATTACTAGTTAATGTAAAGCAAAAAACATGTTATAATTCCTTTGGGGGCCTGGTCCTCAGTATTGGGCACTTTAGCAATTTTAGGCTAAACCCAATTTTATTTGCCATAGTTTATCATCCTCCATCAACCTACTCGGAATTTTTATCCGAATTTGCTGAATTCTTAGCTGATTTAGTGCTGAAATCAGATAGAATAATTATATTAGGGGACTTTAATATACATGTAGATGAAGATAGTGACTGCCTTAATGTGGCATTTAATTCAATATTAGCCTTGAATGGGTTTTCTCAGAAAGTAGGAAATTCTACTCATTATCCCCACCATATGTTGGACCTTGTTCTGACATATGGCATAGAAATAGAAAATCTGGTAGTGTCTCCTCATAACCCTGTACTGTCAGACCATTGTCTGTTAACCTTTGATTTTACTATTTCTGACTATTTGGCTCCTAAAGAAAAAAATATTACTACAGTAGATGCCTCTCAGATGATGCTGTTACCAAATTTATGCAGATTGTTTCCCCTATGCCATGTGTCAACACAACGGAAATAAGCTATAGACAGCTTGCTCCTTCTGTAATTGATAGCATGGTAGATAGTGTTACAGCTTCTCTGCATCAGACTCTAGACTTGGGGCCCCCTTAAAAAAGAAAAAGTCTAATCAGAGATTTCTAACTCCTTGGTTCAACACAGAAACTTGTAGCTTAAAACAGAAAACTCATCAATTAGAAAGAAAATGGCGCTCCACTAATTTAGATGAAATCTATTTAGCTTGGAGAAATCATCTTTTAATTTATAAAAAAATCTCTTAGAAAAGCTAGAACGAGTTATTATTCTGCATTAATAGAAGAGAACAAGAATAATCCCAGGTTTCCCTTCAGTACTGTAGCCAGGTTGACAAAGAGTCAGGACTCTGTCAATCCTAGCATTCCCTTAGAGCTTACTAGTCAGGACTTTATGAACTTTTTCAATAATAAAATTTCATCCATCAGAGATAAAATCAGATTCTTCCCACTGTTAACTTAAATACAGTAACTACTACAACTCCTTCAACTGATATCTGTCTTGATGAGTTTACTCCAATTGACCTTTTAGAGTTAGACAAAATAGCTTCCTCATCCAAACCTTCAACTTGTCTTTTAGACACTATTCCTACCAGGTTATTTAAAGAAATCTTCCCACTTATTGGTAGCTTTATTCTTCATATTGTGGAGATGTGTGGAAGGACGAGGCTGAGTTTATTTCTCAAGACCAGTTTTATTCACATTTTATTCTACATTCTCCAACATCCAAAAACAGAAAGAGAAAGGAATCCCCCCACATCTGTCCCTTTAATACCCTGGGACATCAAAGCACACAGTCACATTGTCTCTTAATCCCAAATCACAATGCATCCCCCTCCAGGTCTTCTCATCTCCACCTAAAGTCCTGGTGGTCAGAAAATCCCTCAAGGCCATTTCTCTGCATACAAAAGGCCAGACTTCACATCCTCCTGTTACCCCTAGGAGGTTTAGACCTTTTGTTCCTCTGAGACGTGAAGCATACAATAAGCATACAGTAATACACATGTGAAGCATATGGAACCCACATATGTGCATCACATGACCCCCCCCCCAAACGTCTAAGATGGAACAACATAACCACAGATTGCATGTCATAATAAAATCGTTACATATCAGTCCACGTGCCACTTGGGTCTCAATCTTCTCCCGTATCTGCTGTAAGCAGGCTTTACCACCTCCGCGGCACCCTCATGCTGGGGAGCTGCTGTCTGGGGATGAGAACTGTTAGTCAATCCCTGTGGGAGCTCTGGGGAAAGCTCCCTAGGGGGTCTGTCGCGCTGAGGCGGCCTAGCCAACTGCACAGCTTCGTCAGCCATCACAAAACTAGACTGGTCACACAATACTGACGCACTCTACAAGAAGGCACAGCGTAGGCTGTTCCTACTGAGGAGACTCAGGTCTTTTGGTGTACAAGGGGCGCTGCTGAAGACATTCTATGACACGGTGGTAGCATCAGCCATCACTTTTGGAGTGGTCTGCTGGGGCAGTGGCATTACTGCAGCCGATAGGAAGAGACTGAACAAACTGATCAAGAAAGCTAGCTCTGTCCTGGGGCAGCGCCTTGATCCGGTGGAGGAGATAGGAGAGAGAAGGACGGTGGCTAAACTGTCATCTCTGCTGGAGTCCGAGTTCCACCCTATGCAGGACATACTGGATGCACTGAGGAGCTCATTTAGCAGCAGACTACATCATCCCAGGTGCACAACCGAGAGGTTTTGCAGGTCCTTCCTACCAACGGCTGTCAGACTGTACAACCTAAGCAGGGCTGCTCGCAGAGATAGCAAAAAGACGTAACAAACTAATAGTTTTTTGAATGCAAAAGATGCAATAGACTTACACAATGGTCCCCTCCGGCATACAACTAGGAAAATACCGGTCGCTATGGAGGGTGAGAATATGTATGGGCACATAATCATACCATGTAGGATAACTAAGTAGATGGTTGTGCTGTTTCATCCCATCTAGCAACAATGCTCTGCACTGTGTGTGTTTATATATTTACATGTTTATTCCATCTAGCTACAATGCTCCGCACTGTGTGTTTATATATCTACATATTATTCCATCTAGCTACATTGCTCCGCACTGTGTGTGTTTATATATTTACATATTTATTCCACCTAGCTGCAATGCTCCGTACTGTGGGTGTTTATATAGCTACATATTTATTCCATCTAGCTACAATGCTCCGCACTGTGTGTTTATATACTCATATATTTATTCCATCCAGCTACAATGCTCTGCACTGTGTGTCTGTGTGTGTATATATATATATTTATAGTAATATGTACATATGTATATTAGCTGCTCTTGCTTGCTTGCTTTTTTTCTTGCCTTCTGATTGTTGCTCTGAGTCTGAGCCTTTATTAGTCCCCCGTTGTGGGACTAATAAAGGCTTATCTTATCTTATCTTATCTTATCTTACCTTAAAAGCGGGTTTGAGCCTGTTTATGCCAATCATTTCCTTCCTGCCCCCCAAATCTAGCAAAAAATGCTTCTCTCCTGTTTCCAGCACTCTAAATGGTCCATCATAAGGTGGTCGCAAGGTTGGGCGATGGGCATCATGTCTGACAAAAACAAACTCCGCATTTTTTAAAGCCTTAGGCACAAACGCGCGGAAAACTGTGATGAACGGGGCCAGGAAGCGTGCTCGATCCCATGTCACTCTGCAACCGCTGAGCTGGGGAGCACTCTGGCGCAGGATTATCTGGGAGAAATTCCCCGGGCAGCCGGAGTGGCTGTGCGAAAACTAGCTCAGCCGGGGAGGCTTCTAAATCCTCTTTAGGTGCAGAACGCAACCCCAATAAAACCCATGGTAGCCTGTCCACCCAATTTGCATCCGTAAGCGACGGTCTGAGGGCCGCCTTCAATGACCTGTGAAAACGTTCGCATAACCCGTTAGCCTGCGGGTTGTACGCGGTCGTGCGGTGGATCGTTGCCCCCAGGCTGCGGGCCATCGCTGACCAAAGTTCGGAAACAAATTGCGGACCTCTATCGGACGTAATGTCCGACGGGACTCCAAAACGCGCTACTCATGCTGCTAAAAACGCGCGCGCCACCTCCTCGGCTGTGGTTGATGACAGTGGGACCACTTCCGGCCAGCGCGTGGTGCGGTCCACCATTGTCAAAAGATGAGTGTACCCCTGCGAGGGAGGGAGGGGGCCTACGAGGTCCACGTGAACATGATCAAACCTCTTAGCCGGAATGTGAAATGGCTCCAAGGGAGCTCTCGTGTGTCTATGTACCTTGGTTCGTTGACAAGCCATGCAGGCTGCTGCCCACTCTTTAACTTGTTTGCGCAGGCTCGGCCATAAAAATTTCTCCCCCACCATTTTGACCGACGCGCGCACTCCCGGGTGCGCCAGAGCATGAATCGAGTCAAAAACGCGGCGGCGCCACGCGGCCGGTACCACAGGATGCGGTCGCCCAGTGGAGACATCGCAGATTAGGGGGGCATACCGTCTTGCAGCACCCTGTTCTCCAGCCTTAACCCTGTTGGTCCAGACTGGAGTGCACGCACGTCCGCGTCGCTAGCCTGATCCGCGGCCATGGCTGCATAATCTATCCCTACGCGGACTGGCGCCGCCACGGCACGCGAGAGGCAGTCTGCCACCACATTAAGTTTACCCGCCACATGCTGGATATCGGTCGTAAACTCTGAAATCGCGGCCAGCTGTCTCTGCTGCCGGCCCGACCACGGTTCTGAAATCTTGGCCATCGCGAAAGTCAGTGGCTTGTGGTCAACGAACTCGGTGAAACGGCGTCCCTCCAGCCAGAACTGGAAGTGGCGAATGGCCAAGTGGAGAGCTAATAATTCCCTGTCGAATGCGCTGTATTTTCGCTCACTATCGCGCAAGGTCCTGCTGAAAAAGGCAAGCGGTTGCCAAGCTCTGGCTACATACTGCTCTACGACCGCCCCTATGGCCACATCTGACGCGTCAGTAGTAAGCGCTATGCGAGCCGTTGGGACTGGATGTGCTAACAATGCAGCGTTTGCCAGGGCTGTTTTGACTTCACAGAATGCGCGCTCTCGCTCCGGAGACCATTCGATTTTATTTGTGGGTTTTTGTTTTTTTAGCGCAGCATACAATGGTTGCATGAGCTGCGCTGCGCGGGGGAGGAAACGGTTATAAAAATTCACCATTCCCAAAAACTCCTGTAACACTTTGACCGTTTGTGGCTGGGGAAAATTTGTCACTGCGTGCAGTTTGTCAGGCAGAGGAACCGCTCCTTCTGGAGAGACGCGATGCCCCAAAAAATCAATCTGCATCACCCCGAACTGACACTTCGCTGGATTAATTATTAACCCGTGCTCTGCCAACCTCCGGAAAACTGCCGTGAGGTGGTTTTCGTGTTCGTCTTCAGACGCGCTGGCTACCAATATGTCGTCCAGGTAGACGAACACGAAAGGGAGATCGTGCAAAACCGCGTCCATCATGTGTTGGAACGTCTGCGCCGCGCCTTTAAGCCCAAACGGCATGCGCAAAAACTCGAAAAGCCCGAAAGGAGTTATTACCGCTGTTTTGGGTATGTCCTCAGCGCGCACTGGGACCTGGTGGTAACCGCGTACCAAGTCTATTTTAGAAAAAACGCGCACCCCCGCCAAATGAACTGAAAAATCTTGGATGTGCAGGATTGGGTAGCGGTCGTGCCCTGTAGCGTTGTTCAGCCTGCGGAAATCACTGCAAGGCCGCCACGAGCCATCAGCTTTCGGGACCATGTGCAGCGGTGAAGCCCATGGGCTCTTCGAATGCCTGATGATGCCCAACCTTTCCAGGTTGGCGAACTCCTCGCGCACTATGGTCAGTTTAGCTGAATCCAAGCGCCGAGCTTTAGCGAAAACGGGCGGACCGGTGGTAGTAATAAAATGTTCCACCCTGTGTTTAGCCACGGTCGCCGAAAATGTTGGAACCGTGAGTGCTGGGAACTGAGTGAGAAGTGTGTGGAACTTACCACCTGCAGCTGTGACGTTGGCTTGTGCTGTTGGCGGGGCCACTCGAGCTGTACAGGGAATAGAATAAAAAGAGAGTGCATTAACCAGGCGTCTTGTTAGCAAGATCGACCAACAAACCATGTGAGCACAAAAAATCAGCCCCTAACATGTTGAAATTGACTGCCGCTATGACGAAAGCCCACTCGTATGTACGGCCGTGTAAAGACAGAAGCAGAGTCCTCTCACCGAAGGTCTTAATCGCCGAGCCTTTCGCTGCTTACACCCGGGGACCACTGTAAGGCGCCAGCCGGTCAGCGTAGGAAGGTGTGATGAAACTCAGCTGGCAGCCCGTGTCCACGAGAAAATGCCTCCCCGAGTGCACATCCCTCAAGTAGAGCAGCTTGTTCTCCTCTCCGAGGGCCGCAGCTGCTACCGACCCCCGGTCTTGGCGTTTCCCGAGTGCTTAAAATGGCACGGTGGAATGCACTTGCGTGCCCTCTCTGCGAAGCGGCGATGGTAGAAGCAAAGGACGTCGTCTGCTCCGTGTTTCCTGGCCCCTGCCACCGCCGTCGTCGGTGAGTCTGGTGCTGCAGCCTCTGGCCCCCTGCCCTCTCCGGACGATGCGCCTGGCTCCGCTGCCGCAGTTGTAGCCGTACGCCATTTATTGGCGTTGACGAGTGGTTGTGCCTCCTGGCCCAGCTCGTGGTAGTCTCATCGGGCCAACAGTGGTGAACTGGCCAGGGTCACTCTCACCGCTGACGGTAGGGTCCTGAGGAAAAGGTGGGTGAAGATGAAGCTATCATCTTCGGAGTCTCTCAAACTCAGCATCTTCCCCATCAGGTCTGCAGGACTGTCGCTCTCAAAGTCAGCGCCAGGAGCCTCTCTGCTCGCTCCTCCACTGAGGGGGTGAAGTAACGGATGAGTGCAGCCTTCAACGTGCTGTACTTGTCGCTGTCCGGCGGGTGGTTGATCCGGCTCTCCACTCGCTGGGCTGTGTGGTTGTCCAGCTTTGCAACCACATGGTAGAACTTTGTGGCGTCTACCGAAATCCTCTGGAGGTGGAACTGTGCCTCGACTGCGTTAAACCAGGAGCGCGGATTGTTCGGCCAGAAGTCCGGTAGCTGAACTGTGGCTGCATTCGTTTGGCTGGCTCCTGACGAGTCTGGCTCGGGAGATTTGTCTCCGCTCATGATACGTCTTAGGGTCACCAGTGTGGAGATGTGTGGAAGGACGAGGCTGAGTTTATTTCTCAAGACCAGTTTTATTCACATTCACATTCTCCAACATCCAAAAACAGAAAGAGAAAGGAATCCCCCCACATCTGTCCCTTTAATACCCCGGGACATCAAAGCACACAGTCACATTGTCTCTTAATCCCAAATCACAATGCATCCCCCTCCAGGTCTTCTCGTCTCCACCTAAAGTCCTGGTGGTCAGGAAATCCCTCAAGGCCATTTCTCTGCATACAAAAGGCCAGACTTCACATCCTCCGGTTACCCCTAGGAGGTTCAGACCTTTTGTTCCTCTGAGACGTAAAGCATATAATAAGCATACAGTAATACACATGTGAAGCATATGGAACCCACATACACTACTGTTCAAAAGTTTGGGGTCACTTAGAAATTTCCTTATTTTTGAAAGAAAAGCACTTTTTTTCAATGAAGATAACTTTAAACTAATCAGAAATGCACTCTATACATTGCTAATGTGGTAAATGACTATTATAGCTGCAAATGTCTGGTTTTTGGTGCAATATCTACATAGGTGTATAGAGGCCGATTTCCAGCAACTATCACTCCGGTGTTCTAATGGTACAATGTGTTTGCTCATTGCATCAGAAGGCTAATGGATGATTAGAAAACCCTTGTGCAATCATGTTAGGTCTGCAATGCTGTAATTGCTGCAAATGGAGGATTCTTTGACGAAAGCAAAGTTTGAAGGAAAAAATTATTATTTCAAATACAAATCATTATTTCTAACCTTGTCAATGTCTTGACTATATTTTCTATTCATTTTACAACTCATGGTGGTAAATAAGTGTGACTTTTCATGGAAAACACAAAATAATTGTCTGGGTGACCCCAAACTTTTGAACGGTAGTGTATGTGCACCACAATATAATCAATTCTTCATTAGCTTTAGGCCATGCACCGCCGGCTTTTAAAACTGCTGTAAATAAACCTTTACTCAAAAAGCCAATGCTAGATCCAGGAGCTTTAGCTAATTATAGACCAATCTCTAATCTCCCTTTCATTTCAAAAATCTTAGAAAGAGTTGTTGTTATGCAATTATTTGACCACCTGCAGGGAAATGGTTTACTTGAAGAGTTTCAATCTGGGTTTAGAATCCATCATAGTACTGAAACAGCCTTAGCGAAGGTCACTAACGACCTCCTCATCGCATCTGATAATGGACTTGTTTCTGTACTTGTCCTTTTAGACCTTAGTGCAGCTTTTGATACTATCAATCATAATATTCTACTTGATAGACTAGATCACTATGTTGGACTTAATGGAACTTCGTTGCCGTGGTTTTGATCTTATTTATCTGATAGATTCCAGTTTGTTCATGTCAATAATGAGTCTTCTTTCAACTCAAAGCTCAGTCATGGAGTTCCACAGGGATCTGTGCTAGGCCCTACTCTTTTTAGTTTATATATGCTTCCGTTAGGCAACATTATTAGAAAGCACTTTATACATTTTCATTGTTATGCAGATGACACACAATTATACCTGTCAATGAAGCCAGATGATAGTAATCAATTAGCCAAGTTGGAAGCCTGTCTTAAGGAAATCAAAACTTGGATGACTTGTAATTTCCTACTATTAAATTCAGATAAGACTGAAGTCATTCTTGTTGGTCCAAAAAACCTTAGAAATACCTTTCCAAATCAAACTTTCAGTTTGGATGCGGTTAGTCTTTCTCTTAATAGCTCTGTGAGGAACCTTGGAATTATTTTTGATCAAGATCTGTCTTTCAATTCATATATTAAATTTGTTTCTAAGACTGCCTTCTATCATTTGCGTAATATTGCCAAGATTAGGAGCATCTTGTCTCAGAGTGATGCTGAGAAACTGATCCACGCCTTTGTTAGCTGTAGATTAGATTATTGTAACTCTTTATTATCAGGTTGTCCTAAAACATCTTTAAAAAGTCTTCAGTTAATCCAAAATGCTGCAGCAAGAGTTTTAACAGGTACTAGAAAGAGAGATCATATCTCTCCAGTTCTGGCCTCCCTTCACTGGCTTCCCATAGAGTTTAGAATTAAGTTTAAAATCCTTCTTCTTACTTACAAAGCTCTAAACAATCAAGCCCCTTTTTATTTAAAAGATCTGATCCTACCGTATTATCCTAACAGAGCACTACGCTCCCAAAATGCAGGATTACTTGTAATACCTAGAATCTCCAAAAGTACAATGGGAGGCAGAGCCTTCAGTTATCAAGCTCCTCTCCTGTGGAACCAGCTGCCAATCTGGATTCGGGAGTCAGACTCGATCTCTGTTTTTAAGAATAGGGTTAAAACCTTCCTTTTTGATATAGCCTACAATTAGGGAGGGATCATGTGTCTCTGAACACTCCCTTAGTTATGCTGTTAATAGGTTTAGACAGCCGGGGGACCTCCAATAATGCACTGGGCTTCACTCCTTTCTTCACTCTCAATGAAATATTTATTTTTTGCTAGTCATTAACATCTGCTTGTTCTCTCCCATAAATTGAGTCCCCATCGTGCTGTTTGCTCTCTACATGTCTGTTCTTTTCATCTTCTCTATCCCCTCACCCCCCAGCCAGTCGCAGCAGATGACTGCCCCTCCCTGAGCCTGGTTCTGCTGGAGGTTTCTTCCTGTTAAAAGGGAGTTTTTCCTCTCCACCGTCGCCAAGTGCTTGCTCACAGGGGATCGCCTGATTGCTGGGGTCTTTCTGCAACTGTGGGGGTTCCCCCTACAGTTGAAAGTGCGATGAGATGACTGTTGCTGTGAAATGGCGCTATATAAATAAAGTTGAATTGAATTGAATTAGGCAATTGTATAGGAGGAATAGTGATTCATGTGAAATGTGGAGGGACAGACGGATGACGAATGCTGCGTCATTGTAATAGCTCCTTTCAGCTTTGCCGGAAAGAGCTGAAACTAGACGTGAACTGAAAACATTTTCTACAGCAGCATTATGGCATAGAATACAGGACGTATCCAAACTTGCGTGCATTGGAATAACCAATCCAAATCAACTACAGTGGATATAAAAAGTGTACACACCCCTGTTCATATGCCAGGTTTTTGTGATGTAAAAATGAGACCAAGATAAATCATTTCAAAACTTTTTCCACCATTAATGTGACTTATAACCTGTAATAATAATAATGGGCAATCCCTCACACTGAGGATGATGTCTACCTAGGGAGGATACAGAAAGAAACAAACAAAACAAAAGAAAAAGAAAAGGTTTAATGTGTCAAGAGGTGGTGTGAGTTCTTAGATGACTAATGAGACCAATTTGAGCCCTGCACTCCCTTCTACAGATGTGATAGGTAGCTGTTGTTTGATGGGGGGGGGTCGCTTTTCCAGGGTGTTGTGCTCTCTCCTTCCTCCTCCGTCGCTTCTCAGCCTCCTTCTTGAGACGAGCCTCCTCAAAGAGAGCTGCGGCATGATGCACAGCAAGGTGCCATGTTGACCTGTCCTCGGCCAGTGTTTCCCAGTCTGCTGGATTAATGCCACCTTTCTGGAGGTATGCTTTTAGTGTATCTTTGTAGCTCTTTCTCTGGCCACCTTGGGTTCATTTGCCATGACACAGTTGGGAAAAAAAAAACACCTGCTTTGGTATTCGGGTGTCATCCATGTGCACACAGTGGCCAGCCCAACAAAGTTGGTGTTTCATGATCTGTGCTTCAATACTAGCGGACTGGGCTACAGACAGCACATCAGCATTTGTGCGATAGTCATCCCATCTAATGTGCAGTATCCTCCATAGGCAGCATTGATGGAAGCTCTCAAGGATTTTCAGATGGTAAGTTACCCATGTCTCACACCCATAGAAGAGTGTGGGCACAACCACAGCATTATACACCAAGACCTTGGTCTCATTCCACAAGACTCGATTTGCAAACACTCGGTGAAGCAGTCTTCCAAAGGATGCACTGGCACACTGTGTCCTGTGCTGGATCTCGACATCAGGGTTTGCTGACTGAGAGAGAAGGCTACAGAGATAGGGAAAGTCTGGGTTCCCTATAAGGTAGAGGCCTGCGCGTGACACTTGTAGCATGAGGAGGCCGGTGCGCCGATGGCAACCACACAAGCTTGACAGGTTGGGGTCTGAATCCAGTGGCAGGAAGAGCCCAGACAACCGGAGGCGCCCATCCTGCTGCAGCCCTCATCCGCTATCACAGGGTGACGAGCAGCCTGTTCCGCCATTGGGGTCTTCAGTTTGGACCATGCTTAGTCTGGACCCTCAACTCCGACCTGTTCGCCAAGGGTGGCCCTACCAGTACAAGACTCCAGGCGACATAGCTCGGAGAATCACCGAAGGTCACCAAATAACCTGTACAGCCCAACTGAAGAACAAACTGAAAACTTTTAAGGGGAAAAATAAAAATAAAAAAACTCACAATAACCTGGTTGCATAAATATGCACACCCTTAAACTAATAATTTGTTGCAGCACCTCTGGCTTTTATTACAGCACTCAATCTTTTTGGGTTGGAGGCTATTAGCGTGGCACATCTTGATGTGGCAATATTTGCTCACTCTTCTTTACAAAAATGCTCCAAATCTCTCAGATTACGAGGGCATCTCCTGTGCACAGCTCTCTTCAGATCATCCCACAGATGTTCGATCAGATTCAGGTCTGGACTCTGGCTGGGCTTTTCCAAAATTAATCTTCTTCTGGTGAAGCCATTCTTTTGTTGATTTGGATGTGTCCTTTGGGTCATTGTCATGCTGAAAGATGAAGTTCCTCTTCATCTTCAGC
This sequence comes from Pholidichthys leucotaenia, assembly GCA_020510985.1. Classification (NCBI taxonomy): domain Eukaryota; kingdom Metazoa; phylum Chordata; class Actinopteri; order Cichliformes; family Pholidichthyidae; genus Pholidichthys; species Pholidichthys leucotaenia. The sequence continues at coordinate 66,069,806 of CM035849.1, read as the reverse complement.
TTTCTAGCAGAAGCCTGAAGGTTCTATGCCAACACTGACTGGTATTTGGAACTATTCATAATTCCCTCCACCTTGACTAAAGCCCAGTTCCAGCTGAAGAAAAACAGCACCAAAGCAGCATGCTGCCACCACCATGCTTCACTGTTCTTTAGGTGATGAGCAGTGTTGTGTTTGCACCAAATATACCTTTTGGAATTATGGCCAAAAAGTTCAACCATGATTTCATTGGACCATAACACATTTTCCCACGTGCGTTTGGGAGATTTCAAATGTGTTTTTGCGAAAAGTAGCCGGGTTTGGATGTTTTTTTTTCTAAGATAAGGCTTCTGTCTTGCCACCCTAGACAGGAGATTGTTGTCACATGTACTAAACAGCCGGTACTTGCCAGAAATTCCTGTAGCTCCTTCAATGTTGCTTTTAGCACTCTTGGCAGCCTCCCTGACGAGTTTCTTTTCGTCTTTTCATCAATTTTGGAGGGACCTCCAGTTCTTGGTAATGTCACTGTTGTGCTATATTTTCTCCTCTTGATGATCACTGTGTTCCATGGTACATTTAATGCCTTGGAAATTCTTTTGTACCCTTCTCCTGACTGATACCTTTGAACAATGAGATCCTTCTGATGCTTTGGAAGCTCTCTGCGGACCATGGGTTGTGCTGTAAGATGTGACTACAAAAATGTCAGGAAAAGCCTACTAGAACAGCTGAACTTTATTTATGGGTTAATCAGAGGCACTTTAAATGGTGGCAGGTGTGTGCTGACTCCCATTTAACATGAGTTTGAATGTGATTGGTTAATTCTGAACACAGCCACATCCCCAGTTATAAGCGTGTGTGCATATCTATGCAAACAGGTTATTGTAATTTTTTTATTTTTCCCCTTAAAAGATTTCAGTTTGTTTTCCAATTGGGTTATACAGGTTATAGGTCACATTAATGGTTGAAAAAGTTTTGAAATGATTTATCTTGGTCTCATTTTTTTACATCACAGAAACCTGGCATTTGAACAGGGGTGTGTAGATATTTTTTTGTGTTTTTAAATCCACTGTACATACCAAGGGAGATCAGGGTAAATCTCCATCCATCCATCCATCCATCCATCCATCCATCCATCTTCTACTGCTTTTCTGGAGGTCCGGGTCGCGGAGGCAGCAGTTCAAGCAGAGAAGCCCAGACTTCCCTCTCCTCAGCCACCTGCTCCAGCTCTTCAGAGAGGATACCAAGGCGTTCCCAGACCAGCTGGGAGACATAGTCTCTCCACCGAGTCCTGGGTCTGCCCCGGGGTCTCCTCCCAGTGGGACGTACCTGAAACACCTCAAGTGGGAGGCGTCCTAATCAGATGCCCATACCACCTCAACTGACTCCTTTCAATGTGGAGGAGCAGTGGTTCTACTCTGAGCCTCTCCCGGATGACTGAGCTCCTCACCCTATCTCTGAGGGTGAGTCCAGCAATCCTACGGAGAAAGCTCATTTCAGCCGCTTGTAGCCGCGATCTTGTTCTTTCGGTCATTGCCCAAAGCTCGTGACCATAGGTGAGAGTAGGAACGTAGATTGACTGGTAAATCGACAGCTTTGCCTTAGAACTCAGCTCCCTCCTCACCCCAACAGACTGGTACAACATCCGCATCACTGCAGATGCTGTTCCAATCCGTCTGTCAATCTCTCACTCCATTTTTCCCTCACTCGTGAACAAGACCCCAAGATACTTAAACTCCTCCACTTGGGGCAGGAGCCTATCCCCAACCCAGAGAGGACAATCCACCTTTTTCTGGCTGAGGACCATGGACTCGGACTTGGAGGTACTGATTCTCATCCCAGCCGCTTCACACTCAGCGGCAAACTGTCCCAGCAAGAGCTGTAGGTCATTGCTAGATGAAGCCAGCAGGACAACATCAACTGCAAACAACATAGATGAGATCCTGTGGCCACCAAGCATAACACCCTCCATTCCCTGGCTGTGCCTAGAAATCCTGTCCATAAAAATTATGAACTGGATCGGTGACAAAGGGCAGCCCTGGCGGAGTCCAACTCTCACTGGGAATGACTCCGACCGAGTGTTGGCAATACGAACCAAACTCTCACAACGGTCGTACAGAGACCGAATAGCTCGTAACAACAAGCCCGATACCCCATACTCCCGAAGCATCCCCCACAAAAAACCATGAGGGACGCAGTCAAATGCCTTCTCCAAGTCCACAAAACACATGTAAACTGGTTGGGCAAACTCCCACGAACCCTTGAGAATTCTCGAGAGGGTAAAGAGCTGGTCCGATGTGCCACGGCCAGGACAAAAACCACATTGCTTTTCCTGAATCCGAGGTTCGACCAACGGCCAGACTCTCCTCTCCAGTACCTTGGTATAGACCTTCCCAGGGAGGCTGAGGAGTGTGATCCCTCTAAAGTTAGAGCACACCTTCCAGTCCCCTTTTTTGAAGAGAGGAACCACCACCCCGGTTTGCCATGCCAAAGGCACTGCCCCAGACCTCCACGCAATGTTGCAGAGGCGTGTCAACCATGACAGCCCAACAACATCAAGGGCCTTGAGGTACTCAGGGCGAATCTCGTCCACCCCTGGGGCCCGGCCACCAAGGAGATTTTTAACCACCTTGGCGACCTCAGCCCCTGTGATAGGCGAGTCATCCCCCTTGTCCCCAAACCCTGCTTCCTCTGTGGAAGGCGTATCAGTGGGATTGAGAAGATCCTCGGAGTATTCCTTCCACCGCCCAACGATATCCCCAGTCGAAGTCAACAGTGTCCCATCCACACCATACACAGTGTGGACAGGGAGCTGCTTTCCCCTCCTGAGCTGCCGGACAGTTTGCCAGAATCTCTTCGAGGCTGACTGAAAGTCTTGTTCCATGGCCTCACCGAACTCCTCCCATACCCGGGTTTTTGCTTCAGCAACCACCCGAGCTGTACTCCGCTTGGCCTGCTGGTATACCTCAGCTGCTTTGGGAGTCCCACAAGCCAACCAAGCTTGATAGGACTCCTTCTTCAGCTTAATGGCCCCCCTCACCACTGGTGTCTCCCACTTGGTTCGGGGGTTGCCACCACGAGATGCACCGACCACCTTGCGGCCACAGCTCTGGGCCGCCGCTTCAACAACAGAGGTGGAGAACATGGCCCATTCAGACTCCATGTCTCCAGACTCCCTCGGAATGTGGTTGAAGTTCTTCTGGAGGTGGGAGTTGAAGACCTCCCGGACAGGGGCCTCAGCCAGACATTCCCAGCACACCCTCACTATACGTTTGGGTCTACCAGGTCTGAATGGCTTCCTCCCCTGCTATCGGATCCAACTCACCACCAGGTGGTGATCAGTTGACAGCTCTGCACCTCTCTTTACCCGAGTGTCCAAGACATACGGTCGCAGGTCTGATGACACAATAACAAAATTGATCATCGACCTGCGACCTAGGGTGTCCTGGTGCCAGGTGCATATATGGACACCCTTATGCTTGAACATGGCGTTCGTTATGGACAAACTGTGGTTAGCACAGAAGTCTAATAACTGAACACCACTCAGGTTCAGATCGGGCAGGCCGTTCCTCCCAATCACCCTCCTCCAGGTTTCACTGTCATTGCCCACGTGCGCATTGAAGTCCTCCAGTAGGACAATGGAGTATCCAAGAGGAGCACCCTCCAACACCCCAGTCAGAGACTCCAAAAAGGGTGGGTACTCTGAAACATCATTTGGTGCATAGGCACAAATGATGGTCAGGACCCGCTTCCCAACCCGAAGGCGCAGGGAAGCAACCCTTTCGTCCACCGGGGAAAACTCCAATATAGAGGCAGCAAGGTGGGGGGATACAAGAATACCCACCCCTGCTCATCGCCTCTCTCCCAGGGCAACTCCAGAAAAGGCCAAACTCCAGCCCCTCTCCAGGAGACTGGTTCCGGAATCAGAGCTGTGTGTTGAGGTGAGGCTGACTATATCTAGCCGGTATCTCTCAACCTCGTACACCAGCTCAGGCTCCTTCCCCACCAGCGAGGTGACATTCCACGTACCAAAAGCCAGTTTAGAAAGCTTGGGATCAGGCCGCCAAGGTCTCCACCTTTGACCGCCACCTATTCCACATAGCACCGGACCCCCATGATCCCTCCTGCAGGTGGTGAGCCCACTGGAGGGCGGACCCCTGTAACTCCTTCGGGCTGAGACCGGCGGGGTCTCATGGGTGGAAACCCGGCCACCAGACACTAGCCTTCAAGCCCCTCCCCCAGGCCTGGCTCCAGGGTGGGGCCCCGGTAACCCCATACCGGGCGGGGTACACTGAATCCTTGATATAGAATTTATCATGAGAGTCTGTTGGATCGTTCTTAGTCTGGCCCTTCACCCAGGACCAGTTTGTCTTGGATGACCCTATCAGAGGCAAATTGCCCCGGACAACATAGCTCCTGGGATCACTGGGGCACGCAAACCCCCCCACCACGATAAGGTGACGATCCATGAGGGGGCAATGGGGGGCATGAGGGGGCAGGGTAAATCTGCGCCATAAAAATGATCCTCTTGTCATCCACTTTTTCACCCCAAAATATCAGCTTCTGGTTTGTCCTTACCAATGCAGCAAGTGGAAACATTTAAAAATGTTCGATTTTTGATGCCGCGTTCCATCTGTTCATGTTGCCTGCCACTCTCACCGTCAGTGGTGGCAGAATTTTCTTTCACTCTCTAACTGACAACAAATGAGTTTCCAATATTTGGTCTACTGTCAATATGTGAACGCATCATAAGAGCCCTAGAAAGTCAATGTTTCAGCCCATGTGTAATGACTTTTTTCAGCCAAGAGATTCATGTTTGGTTTAGGGATTCGAAACCCTTAACTGATCCAAAGGACTCCTTTTTTTTAAGATTTATTCTTGGGCTTCTTTTTTCTGTTTCAAAGGCAAAAAGAGAGAAGCATGCTGGGAACTGTTGAAACCGTTGGTGACTATAAGCTCTGTGGTTACATTTATGTAAATACTCTGGTTTACAGTTAAAATGCTTCCTGTCAGAGTAGCAACAGTAAACCCTAGATAAAGTAAAAGTACTGAGCACCAGGGGCTATCTGGCTGTAGTTCCCATTTCCTGTGCATTCCCATATAAATGATCTTGCTCTACCTTTACTCCCTGAAAGGAACACTTTTAGCTCTTTTAGGGGCTTCCAATACATAGCCAACCAGTAATGACACACCTGGGTCACAGGTCTAATTGTTGCTTGTTTTTTTTAATAAGTAAAAGTATTTACCTTCTCCTACATTTGCATTTTGCTGCTTCTCTCTGAGTGTGGCAGTTTCACAGAAGTGTGCTCCTCCTTTTCGTTTTTTTTTTAAAGATCATTTTCTGAAGTCATGCAGCTGGCGTGTGATAATATTGTCCTCCATCTTTCTGCGGTTGTTTGCTGACTTTGGTGCATAGCCTTCTTTATGTGGTTAAGCCAATAAACAGGTTTTTGTTCCAGTGGAAAAGAAGAAAGTGTCCACAGGTATAATACGTGAAAGAATTCCTCTCCCGACAGTTCTACTGAAAAGGATCAGATATTCCTGGTGGACAAACAGGTACTAAAGCTGAGTGTCACACAGAGAATTTTTAAACCTGCATTTTGTCTGAAATCCAGTAGAACATAAATCTGGATAACATCCAATCCATCATGTCCTTTAGAAGTCTACTCACAGCCATGTGTACATTTTCAAGTTTTACATTGCATTGTTTGAAACTATTTTTAGCTCATTCCGCTCATCCACATTCCAAGGGAATCATTATTCCTCCCAGGTAATTGCCTCGATGGTCACCAAACTTACACACAATGATCCTCAGGAGGGTCTGCATCCAGGTTGTGCTCAAGGTCAAAGGTCAGGAAATCTGGCCACTTATGTGAGTTCAGAAGAATCAATGCATATTTCTTATTGGTTTAATATGGTCCCATGTTCAAGTCCCGTCAAGGTGGCTAATAGCTAGCATTATATGTCTGCATAAGAGGGGTCTCAAGTCGCTTGCGGGGAATTATAGAGGGCTGAGCATAGTTGCAGCAGTGTCCAAAGTGCTATCTGGAATTATCGTTGAGAGGATTAGGGAAGCTTATGATTACATTCTGTTACAATCCCAGTTTGGCTTTTGAGCTAATACATCAATATCAGATGCTATATACATTCTACATCAGCTACTTGAAAACACTTCTAAGTCCAAAATCCAGTTTATATAGCCTTTGTGGACCTCAAAGCTGCTTACGATTGGATACCAAGGGAGGCACTTTTTAAGTGTTTAGAAATCCAACTCAGGTGCTCACATCTGATATCCTTACTACCCGCACTATACACTGGCATGAAGGCCTACATTATGGGAAGTACACGTCTCTTTGAGACACTGGTGGGGTGCCGCCAGGGAGCACTAGAATCCCCCCCTCCTCTTTAACATTTACATGGACTTTGCAGTGCGAGTCGCACATTATGAAGTTCAAAAGAAGCACCCACAGGCAGGCGGGAGAGTAGAATATTGCATACCCAATGAAGTATCACCGCAAGAAAGCTCCAACACCCGGGGTTACCCAAATTACCGAACTCCTGTATGCCGATGACGAGGCAATTTTTGTAAACTCAGACAAAGAGTTGAAGACCATCCTTGAAATCTATGACCGAACCTTCACACGTTTTGGTTTAAAGATGTCATATTCCAAAGCGGAGACAATGGCTTTCAGTGTTAATGATGAAATCAAGAACCAGGAAAGCTTGATAACTCTCGGTAATAATAATAAAATCAAGAATGTGCAAACTTTTAAATACCTTGGATGCACCATTACAAATGAAGAAGTGAACTCCTCTCATTTTCTGTATGCCAGGATCGCAGCCGCTTTTCAGAAATGGAATGAGTTAAAACACGTGCTAACAGACTATCGAATAAAGCTACCAACAAGAATGACATTTTTGACTGTATGTGTGCACTCTTGTCTTCTATATATTATTCAAACAGATTGTAACAGAAAGGGAGCTGGATAAAATTGAAATTGTATGGCACAGGTTCTTGAGGAAAATGGGGAAAGGTGGATATGAACGTAAAAATGCACCTGGGAAGAAAGAACAGATTGACACCCAGGTGGACAGGGAGCTGGATTGGAGCTTTAAAATCTCTAATAAATGCCTATGCATGATCACCAACATGCTACCCATTTGAGACTTCTGCTACCGCCAACATCTCAAATATATTGGACACATATGCCGACTTGGAAATGATGCCCCTCAAAAGCAGGTGCTTTTTGATGTCAGAATGCCCAGCAAAGTATGGAGCTATGTTGAAAAACTGTTGGGTTGGGTGTAGATATCCATCAGGCTAGGAAGACCATGATGCCAAAGACCGCCTTCATGCAACTGACAGATGTGAGGTTTGCTCTCTCAGGAGTGCCCCAAGGCCAGTAATGTGCCACGTGGGAAAAATGATGATGATGATGCTCCTCCTCGGCAACTGCCCTTATTCTCAACAAACTCATCCACAACGACCGTTAGGTGGATCTGCATCAAGGATCTGGTCAGTCTGCATCCAGGTTGTGCTCAAAGTCAAAAGTCAGAAGATCTGGACGTTTATGTGATTTCATTAAAATTGCTGCCCCTCCTAGGCAATTGCCCAAATTCTCAACCAACTCAGACACAATCATCCTCAGGTTGGTCTGCGTCCAGGTTGAGGTTAAGGTCATTGTCAAAGTCAGGAGATCTGGGCATTTATGATTTCAAGGAAACTTATTCCTCCTAGGCAATTTCCCCAATGTTCAGCCAACTCATGCACAGTGGTCTGTGCTCAAGGTGAAGGTCAACAGTCAGGAGATCTGAGCACTCTTGTGGCGTTATATCAGACCAGAATGAGCTACTCCTTCATTGACGGTCTGGGTCTGCTTTTGTGATTGGCTGCAACTCAAGCTACTAACCAGGGAGCATGTTGTTTCAACCCTGCAAGATTAGCGACAGCGGAAGAGCTGAACTTAAAGACTCATTATGGGCCATTGCTATAGGCTGTCTGCTTATGACTGAGTGAGGACAGTCTGTTATATTGTAGCCTGGTGCATCAACAGAGCCATTTCTGACTATAAAGCAAATAAAACTTATTTTGTCTTGCAACTTGCATCTTTTTTCCTTCTAAACATTTGTTAAACTTTTTTTCCTCATAAATTTGCTACTTTTGTTCTTGCAATTTGACAGCTTTTTCTGGTTAATTAATGACATAAATTTCTTTTAAATTTGCATCTTTTTGGTGGAAATTTGTAATTTTTTTTCTCATAAATGTGCTACTTTTTTCTGGTAAATTTGCAGAAATTTTCTTCAAAGTTTTTGGCAACCCCCCCCCCCCAATGATTTACACTTATGCTCATGAGTGAATACTTGTGGACAGGTACTCCTAAAATACCCAGAGTGACCTTTAAAACCAACCACCTGGATCTAAATCGGGTTATCCAAATGGAATCAGGAGTATGGAAATAGCAGGATAAACAGTGAGGGCAGAAAATGTGTCAGACAACTGTGACCTGTGTGACTTTTTCTAACCCCGCCCGGCACCCGGATATCACTGGAAGGAAAAACAGGAGCCTGGAAAAGCAGGTATTACATGTCAGAAACAACAAACTGGGTCTGAGTAGCTTTCATAACCACTTAAACAAATCACAAACAGGCTGACCACACACATGCTGACGGGCAGGGCGGAGGGAGGGCACCTCAGCTCAGGGCTTTTTTGCACATGTAAATGTTGGATTTGTGTCGGTGGCATAACACACTGCAGACAGCAAGACAGATAGAAGGTGGGAGGACAAGTCAGGCAGAATCTTCACCTGCAGGATCTCTGCTTTACTAAAAAAACACCTAGAAATGCCCACATTAGTCCAACAAGTCCCTCAACGAATACATAAAAATGTGCTGTATGTTTGCAATATTCAAATACGACCATATGTACCGGTGCATGCCCAGATTAATGGTTCACGGGCCTCTAGCCGGTTCTAGTTGATATTCGTGATTTTTAAAAAAATCTATGAGAAACTGGAATATTTATTTAATTACTGTTTATTTGTTAGGGACAGATACAATATACATAGATAAACTTAAAAAATAGTCATCTGATGCAAGTATCGCAGTGTTTATAGCAATTGCTAGTTTGCAACGCTGGTTCCTGGAAAGGCTTTTATAAAGAGAATTGTCCCATCATAAACCATCATATTACACAACTGAATAAAATACACCTGAAGCACAACTGCTAAGCGTAAATGCAAAAAAGAGAAATTCACTGTCATAAATATACAACTTTTTTTGTAAATTTGTGATTTTTTTTTCTTGTAAATTTTTTTCTCAAATATTTGTGGCTTTTTTCCCCTCATGAATTTGCAAAGATGTGTAATGTTTTTCTCATAAATTTTGACTTTTTTTTCCTTGTAATTTGCAACTTTTTTCCTCATAAATTTGTAACGTTTTTCTGGTAAATTTTTGACTTTTTTCTGTAAATTCCTCATTGTAAATTTTCTGCTTTTTTTCCGTAAGTTTGTGAGTTTTTTTTCTTGTAAGCTTGCAACTTTTTATTTGTAAATTTACAACTTTTCTCTCAATAATAATAATAATAATAATAATAATAATGGATTGCATTTATATAATGCTTTTTATGACCTCAAAAGATGCCTTACAATGACTCCATCGTCCATTCACTCCACAGACAATGGTAGTAGTAAGCTACTTCAGTAGCCACAGCTGCCTGGGGAAGGCTGACGGAAACGTGGCTGTCAATCTATGCCAACGGCCTCTCCGACCACCACCAAACATTTATTCACATTCATACACGTGTGTCACAGACATTACTAACTAAATTGAACTAAATTCACCTTTCATTGTTGTAAATTAGTGAATTTTTTTCCATGTAAATTTTCAACTTTTTTCCAGTAAATTTGCAACATGCACATGCTCACTGAATTTTTATTCTAAGTATTGGTTTATTTTTTTCTTTTAAACAATCAGCCAAGTTCATACTTTTTTAAATGTTTTTGTTATGAGGGGAGTTTTTTTCATTTTAAAGAGTCTGAACCCATACGTCATAGCGGGCCTTTTGTCCTTCTTGTAAATCTCCCCTTTCACTTTAGCTGCTATCCTTCTGTTACAAATCATCCCTAAAACTCACCTCTACAAACTCCACCCTGCCTGCACTCTCTTCTTCACCTCTCTTGTGTACTGTCCATTGCTTTGGATGGTTAACCCCAGGTATTTAAACTCATCTTCACTTTTCAGAAACTACTGTATGTTAACTTTTATGGCCAGAAAAAAACTGTGTAAATTGGATTTTTTTGTGTGTGTAAATTGTCTCTTCAGTGCTGTAAATGCTATAGAAATCTTGTCCAACTCACTGTTTGTATTTTCTAAGTTTTTCACATATTCTCTGAAAGATTAACAATGGTATGGATAAGCCTAATAGCTGCCAAATAAAACGTACACTCTGGTATATTTCTCCATGTAGTCCATCTTTTCCATCCTCTCCTCTCCTCTGGACCTTCGTCCCCCTGCTCTTCAGCCGCGTTAACTCTTCTGCCATTTTCGCTCCTCACTCTCCTCTCTTCTCTTGCTCTCTCTCTCTGCGTTGCACAAATGGGTAATAAGCGCCACTTTGTACCTCTCTCGTCTTTCAGATCCAGAGTGAAGAGTGATTAAATAATCATTGGCGGAGCGGCGTGCGTGCGGCTTTCCCCCCACTCCTCACCTTGGGGACATATTGTCCCCTGTCACTGAAACCTCGGGGACAGAAGGCTCCGCCGTGGGGAGGCTCAGTGGGGGACCGAGGAGCTGATGAAACGAAGATCGGGTAATGAAGGCATGGCCCATGGCTTCCGTGGCTCCGCCATATGTTTCACCAAATGCAAATTGCCCCCAATTCAAACAACTTTTTCATCTTGATATATGCAAATGTGTTTATAAATACTGCCTTATAAATATAGCATTACAGTTTATACGGAGGGAGCTTTGAATCATTTTCTCCCCCGCTCAGCCGCCGTTATGTGCGGCAGCGGCGCAGCATGACAGGCTTTAACAAACAGGCTTGGACCTGGCAGCAGCTAATGGAGTCCTGGGGGACAGGAAGTGAGGTGGTCAAAGGGGAGTGCCGACTGGCCCCAGAACCAATGAGAATGACCCCAGTGAACGCCTCATCCAATTAGAATTAACCCACTTATCACAGGGGACAATGACATGTCAAACAGGGCAAATGAGCACTGGTCAGATTTGAACTTTCGACATTTGGAGATCTGGATTAACTGAGGAAAAAAAAGACAAAACCGATGATAAAAACAAATCAATAATCCATAGAAGTACCTGGATTAACAAATTATAAAAAGCTTATTGCATTTACACAAGTTCTGTGGGGGCATGTACAAGTATGTGTGTGTGTGAGATGCGCTCAAAGCGATGAACCCAAAACATCAACATCAAAGAGGCAAAATGTTAAATAATGATAAAGCCTTGATTGCAGTCTAATTAGCATGACTGAGCTACCCAAGAGCTAAACCGCCAAAATGATTTCATTGTGACCTGGATAAACTCTGACACGTCTTCATCCTACAGCGTAATGGCACATTTTTAAAAACTTCATTTCCATTTCAATTCAGCTTTATTTTATTCACAGCAACAGTCGTCTCATAAACCTTTCAGAAAGCGACCACAGCGTTCAGGTGATCCCCCTGTGAGCAAGCACTTGGCAACTGTGGAGAGGAAAAGCTCACTTTTAGCAGGAAGAAACGGCCTGGTTGGCATGTGAGGGGATAGAGAAGAAGAAGAAAAGACATGTAGAGAACAAACGACATGCTGGGGACTCACACATGGGAGAGAGCAGACAAATAGTCTTGTAGTCGAGACCTCATAAGACCAGGGTTTCCCTAGACTGAAACCAAAACCTACATACACAGTGGTCTTGGTCTTAACTTGGTCTGGTCTCAACTACAACACTACAAACAAATTATTAAACACCAAAAATGTTATAAAATGTACAGTATAAAATGAGTGAAAAAGAAGGGAAAGCCCAGTGCATTCCTAAGCTGTCTAGACCTAAGGGAAGGTTCAGGGTCACCTGATCAACCATGGGAAAGTTTGAACCCTATTCTTAAAAACAGAGATCCAGTCTGTCTCCCAAATCCAAATTGACAGCTGCTTCCATAGGAGAGGTGCCTGATAACTGAAAGATCTGCCTCCCATTGCACTTTTAAAGATTCTAGGTATTAACAAGTAATCCTGGATTTCAAGTGGTCTGTTAGGATGATATGGTGTTGTGAGCTCTTTTAAATAACAAGGGGATTGATCATTTCAAATCAAATCACCCTTTACTGTCATTCAGCTGTACAACCAATCATGTACAGTACAACGAGATTGTGTTTTACCTATCTACAGTGTTAATCACACACACCCCAAGTGTAGAATAAGAGGGCTTCTGCCATGCAAGGTGCCGCCACAAATTTCCCTCCTCCATTCCATTATTGCTGAGCACCAAGCTGGACGGCAGGAAGTTCCACTTTTATATGGTCTTCGGCATGACCCGGCCGGGATTTGAACCCCTGCCTCCTGGGTGTGGGGCGGGCTTTAGAGCTTTGTACAGTGGTGTGAAAAAGTGTTTGCCCCCTTCCTGATTTCTCATTTTTTGTATGTTTGTCACACTTAAATGTTTCAGATCATCAAACAAATTTAAATATTAGACAAAGATAAGACAAGTAAACACAAAATGCAGTTTTTAAATGAAGGTGTTTATTATTAAGGGTTAAAAAAAAATCCAAACCTACACCGCCCTGTGTGAAAAAGTGATCGCCCCCTAAACCTAATAACTGGTTGGGCCACCCTTAGCAGCATCAATTGCAGTCAAGCGTTTCCGATAACTGGCAATGAGTCTTTTACAGCGCTGTAAAGGAATTTTGTCCCACTCACCTTTGCAGAATTGTTGTAATTCAGCCACATTGGAGGGTTTTCGAGCATGAACTGCCTTTTTAAGGTCATGCCACAGCATGTCAATTGGATTCAGGTCAGGACTTTGATTAGGCCACTCCAAAGTCTTCATTTTGTTTTTCTTAAGCCATTCAGAAGTGGACTTGCTGGTGTGTTTTGGATGATTGTCCTGCTACAGAACCCAAGTGTGCTTCAGCTTGAGGTCATGAACAGATGGCTGGACATTCTCCTTCAGGATTTTTTGGTAGACAGCACAATTCATGGTTGCATTTACCACAGCAAGTCTTCCAGGTCCTGAAGCAGCAAAACAGCCCCAGACCATCACACTACCACCACCATATTTTGCTGTTGGTATGATGTTCCTTTTCTGAAATGCTGTTACTTTTATGCCGGATGTAATGGGACACACACCTTCCAAAAAGTTCAACTTTTGTCTTGTCAGGCCACAGAGTATTTTCCCAAAAGTCTTGGGGATCATCAAGATGTTTTCTGGCAAAACTGAGACGAGCCTTTATGTTCTTTTTGCTCAGCAGTGGTTTTGAACTTGGGACTCTGCCATGCAAACCATTTTTGCCCAGTCTCTTTCTTTTGGTGGCGTCATGAGCACTGACCTTAACTGAGGCAAGTGAGGCCTGCAGTTCTTTGGATGTTATTGTGAGGTCTTTTGTGACTTCTTGGATGAGTTGTCGCTGCACTCTTGGAGTAATTTTGGTAAGCTGGCCACTCCTGGGAAGGTCCACCATTGTTCCATGTTTTCGCCATTTGTGGATAATGGCTCTCACTGTGGTTCGCTGGAGTCCCAAAGCTTTAGAAATGGCTTTATAACCTTTTCCAGAGTGATAGCTCTCAATTACTTTGTTTCTTAATTGTTCCTGAATTTCTTTGGATTGCAGCATGATGTCTAGCTTTTGAGTAAATTTGAATAATTATTACAATAAGCTAATCTAGAACTACCATCTGTCTGTCCGTACCTGCCATCCGTTCATTCCAAGATTGGGCCGTGGTGGAGGTATGCGCTCATGGACTGTCTCTAAAATCTAATAGTTTCATCCATAGCTGAATGACCATCTCTGGTTGAAATTTCATTCAAATCCATCCAGCAGTTTTTGCGTAATCATGCTAACACATTGTGAGGAGATAGGGCCTTGGCGAAGGTCTTTACTCTCAGATCACCTCCAGAATCTAGCGTGTTTATCCATTTTCCAAGGGCCACATCTGGTGAAAATTGCATCAAAATCTGTCAAGTAGTTTGTGAGTATTCAGACAAACAGAAAAAAAAAAAAACCCAAACGAACAAACAAACCTTCCTGATTACATTACTTCCTTGGTGGAGGTAACAAAAGCATGGTTTAGTTTCTTAGCATCACTCTGAGATGAGTTGTTCCTAATCTTGGTAATCAATATCACACAAATGATAAAAAGCGGTCTTGGAAATATGATTGACATGTAAATGATAGGACAAATCCTCAGGTTCCTCACAGAACTGTTAGTAGATAGAATACCACCTAAACTAAGTGCCTGATTTCAGTTTATCTGATTAACTGATTATTTATAATTTCTTCTATTACTGGGCGTACCTCTGAGTCACATCCTCCCCCAGCATGTCACATCGGATCACATGGCATTCGCGCGCCTCCTGAATCTCTGTTGTCCCGGCCTCTCGAGGACAACTGACGGTGTTAGCCGCTCCAGGTCAGGTGTCAGTCGCTGCGGAGATGATCAGATTGTCACAGTCCCGCTGCTTCCCTCGGAGGCGGCACCTGAGTCCGTGTCCGTGCCAACGTCTTCATCATCACCCGCGGCAACAGCAGCTGGCGGCTCTGGGCCGGCCCACGCCCCTGACACGGGCCAAGTGGGTCAGGCGTCGGTGAGAGTTGAGCCGCATTGTGGGTGGAGTGTGTTCTTCACACCATTAATGCCAAAAGCTTCACCTTTGTCACTTATGTGTTCATGTTTACCGAAATTCATGTGGGATCTGTACAGAGCCGCTTCTGACAATAAGGCAGAGTATGCAGTTGCTACAGGCCCAAGCTACAAGTTCATCAACATTTTCGGGGGAAGAGTTAAAATTACCATCAACGTTCTCCTCATAAATTTGCATTTTTTTCTCATAAATCTGAACCTTTTACTTGCAAATCTGCAACATTTTTATGTTAAATTTGCAACATTTTTAATTGCCAAATTGCATCTTTTTTCTCTTAAATGTGCAAATTTTACTTGTAAATTTGTGGCACTTTTTCCTCATAAGTTTGCAACTTTGTTACTTGTAAACTTACATTTTTCTGATAAATTTGTAAAATTTTTGTGTTAAATTTGCAATATTTTTCATTGTAACATTACATCTTTTTCCCCATAAATGTACACATTTTACTTGTAAGCTTGTGACTTTTTCTCATGAATTTGCAATTTTCTTGTAAAATTTTGACATTTTTTTGTTAAATTTGCAACATTTTAATAGCAAAATTGTGATTTTTTTTCCTCAGAAATGTACACATTTTATTTGTAAATCTGTGTCATTTTTTATCATAAATTTACAACTTTCTTACTTGTATTTTTTTTTATACTTTTTTCTGTTAAATTTGGAACACTTCAGTTAAATTTGCAAAATTTTCATTGCAGTTTTTTTTCTCATAGGTTTGCTACTTTTTTCATGCAACTTGGGAGATTTTTTTCTCATAAATTTACAAATTTTCTTGCAAAATTTTGGGACTTTTTGGGGGGTAAATTTTCAACTTTTTCTGTAAATTTGCAGCTTCTTCCTTGTAAATTTGTGACTTTTTTCTATTAAATTTGCAATGCAAAATTGGAACATTTTCTCATAAATTTGTGATTTTATGCTTGTAAATTTGTATTTTTTTTCTTAAATTTGCAACTTTTTTCTTGTAAACTTTAAACCTTTTTTCCAACAATTTGCAACATTCATATGGATGCTAGTTAAATTTTGGTTCTGTGTAATAGTGTAATTTTTTTCTGTTCATCTAGACAATGACCCGAGTTTATTGTTTGTAATTTTTACTTTAGTTCATTTTTGAAGGGTTTGAACTTTTCCAGATTCCAAAAATAATCTTGCATAGGCCCCTCAAAAAGCTAGAAACACCTCTGAGTCTGTCAGTGTTCAGACTTTTTTTTGTATTAGAGCGTGACAGACTGCAGGGTAATTAATGACAGACAGAGACAATCTATTTTGAAGATAGTTTTGAAGCTCAGTGCTCAGATTTCCTCTCAACTGTATGAAAAAATAACTTCCTCACAAATCATTAACTGGTCCTCCTCCCCAAGCTGGAAGTGCGCATGTTTTTGTTCACCATTTGCTGGCCCTGTGCTGATGTGCTTCAGAGGTATCGTAGAAGGGCAGAAGGCATTTAGAGGAAGAGCTGCAAACAACATCTCCATTACAATCAGGCAAAAGGCCTGAATGGCAGCACCATCAAGGCCAGCTAGCGCCAGAGGGACCAGAACAGGAGAGGGAGAGTCATAGTCTTGAATCAAAATTTGGCTGAGCGGAAGGTTGAATTTCATGGTTGACGGGGTAGTTTGTGGCTGAACTCGGCAGGTGCAGGGTTACAGGGTTACAGTTCAGGCTGCTGCGGATCAGAAAGTAAAGAAAGGAGACAGTGAAACAACTGTGTGATCACAGGGAGCTTGGTTAGAAAGGGTGCGAGTGAAGCTATAATTGGCCTTGTGAGAAGGTAAAGTCGTGAAAAATATCTCCTAATAATCATGAAACAACATTTTGTCATATTGTCGGAAGATCGTTCAGGTGTTTTGGAATAAAGACTGACAAAAATATCAATCCTTCATGTGATCAGTTATACAATACTGATCACATTTCAATACTGTGAAATGACTACTTGCGGAGGTAAACTAACCAAGTTCCACATGTTTGATCACGAGGGCTGATCATTAAAGACTCCCCCTGACCCACTTCCAGTTATTATAAGGATGCTATTATATTATGCTATGTATAATAATACATATCTCTATAGGTCTCGTGGTAATTTGCAGCTCTGAACTCTTAAGAGTTTCTCTTTTACATTTGCTAAGGTGGAGTAAGGTGTGATAATGGAGTCAGTTGAATGCAGAGTGGTCACCAGGTTCCTGTACTTGAGAGGCCGCACACCACAGGAAATGTTTGATGAGATGAAAGAGATTTATGAGGAGATTGCCCCATTGTATGACATAGTCAAGTACTTGCATTGACAGTTCAAGTGTGGTCTGACATCGGTGGAAGCAGCACCCTTTCCCAGGTGACTACAGTGCGCCATTGATGAAGACACCATCCGACAAGTAGATGCCACCATTTTGAAGGATTGCTGCTTAACTATTTGTTAACTAGCCCAAGATGTCAAGATCAGTGGGGGGTCTGTGGATCTATGACCATTTGCACATGCGGAAGTTGTCTGCACAATGGATTCCCCAGTTTCTAAACCTAAAGATCAGTTAAAGCAATGGAAGCATTATGACTCAATACCTCCAAAGAAGGCACATGCTCAACCCTCGGTGGGAAAAGTCTTTTGGGACCAGTGTAGAGTACTGATGATGGATTTCCTGGAAAAGAATACCATAATTACTGGGACTTACTATGCTTCACTGCTGCAGAAATTGCAGAAGAAAATCAAAACCGAGTGGCGTAGCATGATGACCAAAGGTGTCCACCTCCTGTTAGACAACACGTCGGTTCACAACTGGCATGTTGCCCAGACAGAAGCACGGTCCTGTGGTTATGAAATCCATCCTCAACCCCCCTTACTCTCCTGACCTCACACCATCTGACTTTCACCTCTTTCCAACCGTGAAGTCATTTATAAAAGGGAAAGCACTTCCAAAACAATGAAATGCTGATTTCTGAGGTCAAGTTGTGGCTTCTGACACATCTACAGGCGAGGTCTCCACAGCTGCATAATATGATGGGAGAAGTGAAGTGAGTCAGGGGAAATCTTTATTGAGGAGTCCTTGTATTTCATATTATTGGCAGCAAATTAAAATGGTAGTTTCCAATGCCATCCATCCATCCATTTTCTTCCGCTTAATCCTTTTTGGGTCGCAGG
This sequence comes from Pholidichthys leucotaenia, assembly GCA_020510985.1. Taxonomy (NCBI): domain Eukaryota; kingdom Metazoa; phylum Chordata; class Actinopteri; order Cichliformes; family Pholidichthyidae; genus Pholidichthys; species Pholidichthys leucotaenia. The sequence goes on along the minus strand of CM035849.1, from coordinate 66,051,858 downwards.
GGGCTGGAGCCTATCCCAGCATCTTTGGGCGAGAGGCAGGGTACACCCTGAACAGATCGCCAGTCCATCGCAGGGCCAACACAGAGAGACAGACAACCATTCACCCTCACAGTCATACCTAAGGACAATTTAGAATCCCTAGTTTGATGCCAATTGATGTGGAGTTTGCATGTTCTCCCCGTGTCTGCGTGGGTTTACTCTGGGATTTCTCCGGTTTCCTCCCACATGCCAAAAACATGCAAGTTAGGTCAACTGGTAGTTTCCAATGCCTTCTTTTGAAAATGGGTATAAATAGCTTGTCACTTTAAAAGTGATTTTTCACATGAAAACTTCCCTTTTTTAATGCTGTGACATACAGTGATGTCACTACATCTCACAAGTTCAGGTGTGAATCTTGGGGGGGGGGGGGCGGGGGTAGAGGGGACATGTCCCACCTAACCCGTGCAAGATTAACATGAAAAAGAAAATCTCTCATCTTCCCAACAAAAACATAAAAAAATTAACTTTGGTCACTGTCTTGATGAACAGAAAAAAAATCTCACCATCATTTTAAAAAAATTAACCAGCATCCATATGAATGCTTTAAATTTACTAGAAAAAAGCTGATGGTCATTTTTACTCTCCCCCAAGTGGCTGAGGGGGCTTCTGTATTTCTGTACTCTGCTTTATAGGCAGAAACAGTTCTAATGCTGATAATAACAACTATTGCTGTTTTTTTTTTCATTTTGTATAACTGTAATCCATCTTTTACTCTTTACATGGACTGTTAACTACTGTGCTTGTATCCAAAACTACCTATAACATCATCAATAAATACTGCAACCACAAGAGCAAAAGTTGACCATTTAGACCACATAATACACAGGTTATGTCTAACAGATTGCATAGGCACAGCTTCATAGACACTGTTATGGTCTGTAGGTGAGCACACCATTCGTAAGTCATAACTGATGAACCTGATTACCTGCAGCTGCTCCTCATTAGTGCATCTGACCTAATTGCTGCAGAGGTATAAATAGACTTCAATTTGCATCAGCTCCTTGTGGGATTGCCTCGGCACTACATCTCATTGTGCTCTCTGAGTCTTCTGCCCTAAGCTCTTGTGTGCTCACCTTCCTGATGACCAAACCACCCAGATGTCCATGTAAGCCTGCAATATTGATATTATTGCCACCTACTTGGATTTTCCTGTGTCTCTCCTCAGTGCCTGCAGTTGCCGGTCCATCCCTGTCCACCCAAGCCTGCTCACACCTGGAAGGATGGAAACAAGTAAAGATCAGATATATGAATATTCCTGATCATATCATCACAGGAAAAAAAAACCCCAGACCTGGGGTACCTCAGTACTCACCTCCAAGGAACTCTCGTTGTTACAAGATCCTTTCTCGAATTCACCCTGCAAAATACTTACCCCAGAGAAGTTCACCATCTCACCTGTTCATCTAACCCCATCTATCCACAATAAGAGTAACCTCTCACAACATATAACCAGCCATTTCGCTGCCTAGTACTCACAGCTCCTCTTCTCCTTTCCCTGCATGTCAAACCAACCACCTTCACTGCTTCTAATAAAACAACAACAACATGAATTTTGTCTCTGTGTGCTTGCTTTACCTGTCACTGTGTCCAGTACTGTGATCATGTCAGACACAGCTACCTACTACTTTTAAATGCAACAGTTTAAGAAGATGTCAATAGTTCACTCCACAAAACCAAAGCACAGCATTCTTGGAAAGACTGTATCAAACAACAGACCACATTATGTGTCAGATAACTCCATTAGATTAGAAACGCTCCAAATGGCAAAAAAAAGAGCTAAAAACACTCCAGTGACTCAGCTAAACCAAGGTGAGGTTTAACACAGCTAACAACCACATCCTGACAAATTTAAAGCACTTTCCACCCAGTTGTGCACTTGTTGAAAATATTACAAATGAGGAGACCAAAAATGTTTTATTTAATACCACAAAGAGGTTTTTTTTTTTAACACTTCTGATTCAGCTTCAAGCTTCACTTGCATAAAACAGTGTCACTGCAAAGGCCACAACTCCCATCAGGTTAGAAACATCTCATCATGAAATCAAGAAACTTTTCACTGGTTTGCACCAGTAATGAGCCATCAGGACCAGCACTGTCAGAATCATTCACCTACATTTACACCCTACATTTTTATATTTGTTCAGTTAAATTCAATTCAACTTTATATATATGGCGCCATTTCACAACAACAGTCGTCTCATAGCACTTTCAACTGTAGGGGAAACCCCCACAATTGCAAAAAGACCCCAGCAATCAGGCAATCCCCTGTGAGCAAGCACTTGACGACGGTGGAGAGGAAAAACTCCCTTCTAGCAGGAAGAAACCTCCAGCAGAACCAGGCTCAGGGAGGGGCAGTCATCTACTGCGACTGAGTGGGGGGTGAGGGGATAGAGAAGAAGAAAAGAACAGACATGTTCCATGAGGATATATTACATTATTCCCATTAGTCTCTTCTCTTTGTTTGTTGCTTTTCTCTTGGTTGCACTGCTTCCAGTAGTGTGTGCGAATGTTAGGGTTTTTGTCCAATCATATTTCAGCTGTCATGTGTTCCCGAGGTCAAAGAAATCTGAATCAAGAGTGCAGGCATCTGTAGCTTAAAATAAATGGTAATAAGGCTCTTGCTTTAACCAATCACACTTTGGGTCTGCAACACTGGGGGCAAGCTACCAGGCGTACGATAATGTCGGCACTGTCACATACTTTGATTGGATGGTCATGGTACGTGTCCAAGTGCCGGGTTGAGGTGTAACCATGTGGAGTGACAGAAAATAGTTGACATCAAGAGCTCTGTCACACGGGAAAGACTCTCATTGGTCCTGCTGCTGAGAACACAAAGGCCGCACCCAATTGTCTGACACATAACAGCTGCGGCGGTCTAACCCTACCTCCTGGATTATGAGTAAACTTTTTCTGATATCTTTAAAGCAAACCACGACAAGTGTTTCTAACATTTGAGGTGAGACATAGTAGGTGCAGTTAATGAATCTGTTCTTAGTGGACCCTTTAGAGCTATAACAGCTTCATCTTTTCAGAGAAGGCTTTCCACAGGGTTTAGGAGTGTGTTTATGGGAATTTTTGACAATTCTTCCAGATATAGTGTATTTAAAAGTAACTTGAAGTAAGAACACTACATAAAAGCTAAAAACACAAACTATCGACATGTATTCTATAAATGTTCCAAATGGTAGAGAGTAAAAATAAGATATTAAGATATAACTTAGACATAAGCTAGATAAATTCTAATTTCAATCAAATAAAACTATAAGTTCACACAAATGACTTTATGGTGTTTTGGAGAAAAATTTAAGAGAAAAAAATTGCAAAATTACGAGGAAAAAAGCGATAAATACATAAGAAAAACTACAACTTTATAAAGAAAAAGACAAAATAATATGTAAAACTGGTTACTTAAGTGGAAAATTCAAAAACAAAAAAGACTACCAGAAATTCATGATGAAAAATCTTGTAAAGTTACATAGAAAATTTACAAAGCAGGAGTTTTTACAGTATTAACAAGGATATTTGAATTAGTTTTCAAATCAGTAAAATCAATGGAGACTCAAAGACTATGATCAAATACAACTGAGTAGGCTAAAAGTAGTTTGTTTGTTTTTTTTCTCAATAAATGTACTGAAGTTAAAGAGCATCCTACAATAAACCTACGCAGTAAAGTACAATTTTGTTGAGTAAATTAACTCTCTACTACCCACCAGTGGTAACTAATAGTTTTTGCTTGGGTGCCGTTACCTCTTGACTAATTATTACTCATCAGATTTCAGAGCTTGTATGATTGTGTTAATTCAAAATGTATTCAGATCCAATATTTTAGGCTTATACTGGATGTCCCACCATGGTCACCAGCAGGCCCTATTTAAATGCTTCATATCCCTTCAATTCCCTCCTCCATTCCCCTGTCAGGTCCAGCATAAGTAAGGCAATTTAAATAAAATATTAAAGTTAATATACAGCAAGAGGTGTCTATAAATACTATTTATATACAGCATATATCAAATATAAGCAGAGTGAAAGTAAATGTGTTTGGCATAATAAGGCAAGCAGATATTTGTTCTGCTTGCCAAGCTGCTGGACAGGACAAAACAAACAAAAAAAAATGCTGAAAGAATGACTTGAAAGACACTCACCTGGCAACCAGAGGGTGGTTTTATATTTTCTTTTAAATATTTTGACCTGTATTGTTCATGTGAAATCAGTCAGTTTCAATATTTAAAATCACAACCTCTGAAATTTATTCTGCTCATCAGGCTATTTTTTTTTTTTTCTCCTGCTAGCTGTTTCTGTGAATTCTGAGGACATTTGTCTATTGGGCCAGAGCCGTTTCTGCCGATACAGCAGAAAATGCAAATGCAGGTGCCCCCTCAGACAATTCTGGGCCCACAAGGTACAAGTTCACCCTCAACATTATTTAGGGGGAGAATTGAAATTACACTTTACAAAAAAAATATTATAAAATTTGCCATGTTTTACCTGTAAATCTGAAACCTTTTCTCATAAATTTGCAACTTTTTTTTACTTCCAAATTTCCAATGTTCATATGGATGCTAGTTAGGTTTTTATTCTATGTAATAACTTAATTTTTTTCTGCTCATCTAGACAATGACCCAAGGTTTTTTCTTTTTTTTATGTTTTTGTTGGGAGCGGAGAGACTGTCCACCCCCACCCCAATTTTAAAGTCTTAGAACCTTCCCCATTCCAAGAATTGGGATCCCCAAGCACCATCTTGCATAAGGACCCCAAAATAGTAGAAACGGCCCTGACTGTGCCTATAACATACTGTCCTGTTTATTTATAGCAGACATTATAAATAAAAGAATTCATATGACAGAAAAAATGTGAAATTTTAGCATAAATACCCCTTTTTTGAGCATTGGACGACTGTGATGATGTCTATGTGTGTTCAGAGCTACAATGGCTCCCTCTAGAGGGGTTTTATTTAATATGAGGGCACAAGAGAGAGGATGGAGAGAGGGGAAAAGCATTCATCCTCATGAAGACAAACATCCCAGCTCATTCTCCAAAAAGCCACTAGATTTACATTTTTACCCAACTCTTCATTATTAATAATTAAAAAACAACAACCTTAACATCAGTGTTTTATGTCTCATTTACTTGGGATTAACTGATGTGGTCATTTCTAAAATGAAACAGATTATTTGCAATCAAAGAGAGTTTAATGTACATTCAGTCCTAAATCCTAAAATGTTGGTTTAATGAGTACAAAAACCTTAAAATATTTAATCAATGAAAACAAAATTTTAACAAGCAACAGTGAATCTGTTCAACTTTGCAATACTGATTATGAATGAAAATACTAAAAGTACAACGCTGTGAAGTATTTGCCCCTCCTTGATTGCTTCTATTTTTGCATATTTGTCACACTTAAATGTTTCAGATCATCAAACAAATTTTAATATTAGACAAAGATAACCCAAGCAAATAAAACAATGCAGCTTTTAAACAATGATTAAATTATTAAGGTAAAAAGGCTATCCAAACCTACCTGTGCCACCCTTGGCGGCAGCAACTGTAGTCAAACGTTTGTGATGACTGGCAATGAGTCTTTTACATCACTGCTGAGGAATTCTGGCCCACTCATCTTTGCAGAATTGTTTAATTCAGCCACACTGGAGGGCTTGAGCTTGAGGTCACAAACTGATGGCAGGACATTCTCCTTCAGGATTTCCTGAAGGGGGATCAACGGCCTGCCTGATCTGAACCCGAGTGGTGTTCAGTTATTGGACTTCTGTGCTAACCACAGTTTGTTCATAACTAACACCATGTTCAAGCATAAGAGTGTCCATATGTGTACCTGGCACCAGGACACCCTAGGTCACAGGTCACTGATCGATTTTGTTATTGTGTCATCAGACCTGCGACCGTATGTCTTGGTTACTCGGGTAAAGAGAGGTGCAGACCTGTCAACTGATCACCTGGTGGTGAGTTGGATCCGATAGCAGGGGTGGATGCTACTCAGACCCAGTAGGCCTAAACGTATAGTGACAGTGTGCTGGGAACATCTGGCTGACACCCCTGTCCGAGAAGTCTTCAACTCCCACTTCCGGAAGAACTTCAACCACATTCTGAGGGAGTCTGGAGACATGGAGTCTGAATGGGCCATGTTCTCCACCTCTATTGTTGAAGCAGTTGCCCAGAGCTGTGGCCGCAAGGTTGTTGGTGCCTTTCGTGGTGGCAACCCCCAAGCCAAGTGGTGGACACCAGTGGTGAGGGGGGCCATTAAGCTGAAGAAGGAGTCCTATCAAGCTTTGTTGGCTTGTGGGACTCCCAAAGCAGCTGAGGTGTACTGACAGGCCAAGCGGCATGCAGCTTGGGTGGTTGTTGAAGCAAAAACTCGGGTGTGGGAGGAGTTCGGTGAGGCCATGGAACAAGACTTTCGGTTGGCCTAGAAGAGATTCTGGCAAACTGTCCAGCGGCTCACGAGGGGGAAGCAGCTCCCTGTCCATACTGTGTATGGTGCGGATGGGGCGCTGCTGACTTCATCTGGGGACATCGTTGAGCGGTGGAAGGAATACTCTGAGGATCTCCTCAATCCCACTGACATGCCTTGTGGAAGGCATGTCAGGAAGCAGAGCTTGAGGACAAGGGGATGACTCGCCCATCACAGGGGCTGAGGTCACCAAAGTGGTTAAAAAACCCTTTGGTGGCCCGGGGTGGATGAGATTCACCCCGAGTACTTCAAGGCCCTGGATGTTGTAGGCTGTCATAGTTGACACGCCTCTGCAGCATTGTGTGGAGGTTGGGGACAGTGCCTTTGGCATGGCAAACCGGAGTGGTGGTTTCTCTTTTTAAAAAGGGGGACTGGAGGGTGTGTTCCAAATTTAGGGGATCACACTTCTCAGCTTCCCTGGGAAGGTCTATGCCAGGTTACTGGAGAGGAGAGTCCAACCACTGGTCAAACCTCAGATTCACGAGGAGCAATGTGGTTTTTGTCCTGGCCGTGGCATATCGGACCAACTCTTCACCCTCTCGAGAATCTTCGAGGGTTCGTGGGAGTTTGTCCAACCAGTCCACATGTGTTTTGTGGACTTAGAGAAAGCATTTGACGGCTTCCCTCGTGGTCTGTTTTGGGGGATGCTGTGGGAGTATCGGGCTCATTGTTGCAAGCTATCCGGTCCCTATACAACCGTTGCAGGAGTTTTGGTTCGCATTCCCAACACCCAGTCGATCTTGTTTCCAGTGAGAGTTGGACTCCGCCAGGGCTACCCTTTGTCACCGATCCTGTTCACAATTTTTATGGACAGGATTTCTAGGCACAGCCAAGGAATGGAGGGTGTCATGTTTGGTGACCACAGGATCTCATCTCTGCTATTTGCAGATGATGTTGTCCTGTTGGCTTCACCGAGCAATGACCTACAGGTCTTACTGGGATGGTTTGTTATTCATTGTGAAGCGGCTGGGATGAGAATCAGCATCTCCAAGTCCGAGTCCATGGTCCTCAGCTGGAAAAGGGTGGATTGTCCTCTCCAGGTTGGGGACAAGGTCCTGCCCCAAGTGGAGGAGTTTAAGTATCTCAGGGTTTCATTCACGAGTGAGGGGAGAATGGAGAGAGAGACTGACAGATGGATCAGCGCAGTATCTGCATCGATGTGGATGTTGTACTGGTCTGTTGTGGTGTAGAGGGAGCTGAGCTCTAAAGCAAAGCTCTCAATTTACTGGTCAATCTACGTTCCTACCCTCACCTATGGTCATGAGCTTTGGGTAATGACCAAAAGAATGAGATTGCGGATACAGAAGAAGAAGAAGCAACCATCTCTACTGTCATTCAATCCATACAGCCAATCATGTACAGTAGAACAAAATTACATTTCTCCTATCTACAATGTTAATCACTTGTAGAATCAGAGGGGTCGCTGCCATGCAAGGCAACAAGCAACTTCTCCTTCCCCCATTCTATTACGCTGAGAACCAAGCTAGAAGGCGGGAAGTACCATTTTTTTCTGGTCTTTGGTATGACCCGGCTGGGACTTGAACCCCCAGCCTCCCGATTGTGGGGCAGATGCTCTATCAACTAGGCCACTACTCCGGATACAAGTGGCTGAAATGAGCTTTCTCCATAGGATTGCTGAACTCACCCTTAGAGATAAGGTGAGAGGCTCAGTCATACGGAAGAGGCTCAGTGTAGAACCGCTGCTTCTCCCCATTGAAAGAAGCCAGTTGAGGTGGTTTGGGCATCTGATCGGGATGCCTCCTGGACGCCTCCCACTTTTTGATTTTGTTTGATTTTGTGTACTTTATTGATCCCCAGAGGGGAAATTCAGGGTATCCACCTGGATGGATGAAGCAGCCATGGTACGGCGCTATCCTTTCACCATTCACACACACATTCACACCTAGGGCCACTTTAGAGTCTCCAGTTCACCTAACCTGCACGTTTTTGGCCTGTGGGAGGAAACCAGGGAAATCCCAGAGTAAACCCACGCAGACAAGGGGAGAACATGCAAACTCCACACAGATCACTGTTGGTCAGGGGCTGGGATCGAACCCAGGATTCCATGACCAAGGGTGAGTTGCTGTGCTGCCACAGTTCTAACCACTGCTCCACGGCACCGCCACCCACCGCCCACTTGAGGCGTTTTGGGCACGTCCCATTGGGAGGAGATCCTGGGGAAGACCCAGGACATGCTGGAAAGACTACATCTCCCAGCTGGCCTTGGAACGTCTTGGTATCCTCTCTGAAGAGCTGGAGCAGGTAGCTGGGGAGAGGGAAGTCTGGGCTTCTCTGCTTGAGTTGTTGCTTCCACGACCCGGACCTCCGGAAAAGCGGTAGAAAATGGATGGATGGATGGATTTAAAAACAACATTTTGTATTTACTCAGGGTATCTTTGTCATATTAAATCTGCATGATGATCTGAAACATTTAAGTGCGACAAATATGCAAATACTTTTTCACAGTCTGGGAACGTGGGTTCATCATAAACCTATGGGGGGGGGGGGGGCTGAAAAGTTCATAGTGGCCACATTTGACCAAATGTGGTTTATTTTTCAACTGCAGGGATCCAAACGCTGCAACACTGATGGAAAAAGTGTGTGGGCCGAAGGGGAGCCTATGTTGAAAAATAAACCTCATTTGGTCAAATTTGACCACTATGTACTTTTCAGCCTATGAACTTTTCAGCTCCCCTGCATATATTACACTTACAGTTTACAGTTCCATAAAGGCCTTATTAAAACTTTCTATGTGGGAAGTTGGTGTTTGGAATATTTTTTTTTTTTGGCAAGTTAGAAGTACAACAGACATACAAGCATTGATGGATGCTGTGACATTAAAAGTAAGACTGGAAATTTTCAATAATAATAATTGAATAACTGAAAAAATAGTAAATAATACCGTTTTATTTGTCCAACATCAGTACAATACCCAAAAGTAAAAAAGAAAACACTTTACAAAAAGGCTATCCTAATAAATGTTTTCTAAATAAATTATAAGTAAAAGATAAATGGGGACCTGTTTCCTATTAAATAGTGGTCCTATGTGCTCTTTCATGCTCCACATATTTAGAACATTGTTTTCTCTTGAAATTTGTCCCATTATAGCCTATTCATAATTACTTATTTAGCATATATTTATAAAGCATTTCTAATCTAATAAATACGCTGCTTACCTATACTGTTTGGCAACATGGTGATGTAGTTATTAGCACTACTGCCTCACAATAGGAAGATCATACGTTCAAATCCAGCGGCCAGCAGGGCTTCTCTGTTCTCCCCACGCTTGTGTAGACTCTGGGTGCTCTGGTTTCCTCCCACAGTCCAAAAAAATGCCAGTTAGGTGAATTGGAGCAGTGGTGGCGTAATGGTTAGGGACGTGGACTGGTGAGCGGTGGGTTGCCGGTTCAGTTTCTGAACCTGCTGGATCCGATCTGGGTAAGACAGATGAAGAAGCAATGTTTGCCCCACCCTCCTTAACCGCACTGTGGTGTCTTTGAGCAAGGCCAGGTGTGAATGTGAGCAGGGCGTCCTTGAAAAAGAGAGGTTGCTTCTCAATGGAACTTCCCTGTATAAATAAAGATTAAATTAAAAAAAAATGAATTGCAGACTCTAAAGTGGCACTAGGTGTGAATGGTGAAGGGATGCGCTTGAATTTCCCTCTGGAATTAATACAGTATAACAAATACAAACAAAACTATCTCTAAATTCTTTATTAGGGTAGTCCATACAGTCTGTGGGGTTGCCTTCTTTTAAAGTGGTACCATTTTTACTCTAATCATTAATATTATTTCTCAAGATGGATTGAACAACATTCAGTATTCATAACAGATATAATAAAAACAGCACAGCACTGGGAATATATTGTTTGCAGCAGATTAATTTATGTGACAGTACTTTAAAAAACTGGTATAAATATTTTCTACAAAAACAAATGAACGTAAATCATGACGACAGCAGACTGACACCAGAGGGCAGCAGATGACAGCATGTCTGAGTCAACTGAATTCATCTTTGACGTGCGGCTGTGGCGCAGGTGTAGTGTGGCCGCCTACTGATTTTAGGTCGGGGTTCGATTCCCGCTCTGTCTGCAGTCTGCATGTCGAAGTGTCCTTGAGCAAGACGCTGAACTCCCAGTTGCTCCTGGCGGGTGAGGCCAGCGCCTGTGCGTGGAAGCTCCACCGCCTTCAGTGTGGGAATGTGTGGACAGCAGAGTCTGTAAAGCGCTTTGGCCATCAAGAGATGAGGAAAAACGTTACATAAGTGAATGCCATTTAAAGACATCACATATTATCATAAACATGTATTATTGTTGTTATTACAGTTTTCAATGTTTCAGCCTCTACTTTAACACCCTAATATGTGTTTCTATTGCCTGTATGCAGCTTTTATTACTATTACCTTCTGTACCTGCTGCTATATTTCCAATAATAACTGTCTCCTTTTTCACAAATGATAGGAAAAGAGCTGTTATCTGTCTTATTTTATATTACATTGGTGAAGTTCCTAATCAGGTGAGCATACAAAACACTGCAGTGGCTCAGGAGGTAGAGCAGGTTGTCCAATAACTGGAATGCTGGCGGTTCGAATCCCGCTCTCCCCAGCCATTCTGCCGTTGTGTCCCTGGGCAAGACACTTTACCCACCTTGCCTCCAGTGTCCATGACACTGGGTATGAATGTGTATAAATGTTCGGTAGTGGACGGAGAGGCTGTTGGCACGGATTGGCAGCCACGTTTCTGTCAGTCTGCCCCAGGGCAGCTGTGGCTACAGAAGTAGCTTACCACTATCAATGTCTGTCTAGAGTGAATTAATAACGGACTCACTGTAAGCGCTTTGAAATGTCACTTCACATTTAAAGCACCACATAAATCTAATCCATTGTTGTTGTTATTATTTAGGACACCCCATTAAGCATTTAGGTCTTTATTATTATTATATGAACATATTAACTTTAGATCTTTGTTCGGCTTAGCATAGATAGATAAAGGTGATGTAATTGCATCACCTATGCAAAAACAACAACATTTCTTATTCAAACACATTTCTGATGGCCCACAGATGGCCCTCAGAAATTTATGAGGGAGTTTTAGCTCTTCCTGTTTTTAATTTACTTTTTGTATGTAATATTGAAGCATTTTGGGGAATTTGGCTGAAATGGCAAGTGTTTAAAAAAAAACAAAAAACAAAAACAGTTGGAAATGATTAGAACATCATTACAGAGCTTATTGGAAGAGTCCATATACTGTATATAAGCCTGGGACAGTTGGTTCGCGCTTGATTGTGGTGAAACTCAAAAAGCTCTCTGAGGCCTTCATAAAATGATTGCAGAATCATTTAAGTGTGGAGGAGGCAAATAAAAAGATCTCAAAAGAATTGTAAAGGAATCAATCCACTACTCATAAAATAATCTACAAGGGGAGAACATTTTGTACATGACCGGTTCAGGTTATTCCTGTTGATGTCCTAGTTCAGGCAGGGTAACATATGATTAAAGCAGGCTATCAGTTACAAAATGTCAAATTGAGGTTTGCCAGAAAACACCTAGATAAAGACCAGGACTTCAGGAACAGCATGCACTGGACAGAGAAATATAAAATTAAAAATCGACACAGTAACAGAGGACATACAGTATTTGGTAAAAACACAGACAGTATTTGAGCAAAAGAACATACCAACTTTAAAGCATGGAGGTGGAAACATCATTGCCTGTGGCTGCTTTACGGCTGCTGAAAGTACAGTAGATACAGTTTATTATAAAAAGCTTCTGACAGTGCTTTGATTATGTTTGCAGGACTAATGACACATTTTAATTTTGCTTATAAAATTTGTGTTTCATTTAATTCTAATTATTCAGATGGTTTAATGACAAACACACACAACTTTTTAATGCCACCTCTTTCCGAAACAAAGACTCAAGGCCAGGCACTAACTTATTTGGAGTTGTATGTTTGCTGTTTTGGTCTAATTTAAAGTTTTTTTTTTCTCCCCACATGTTGATACCATTCCCACAGGTGCTAATAAAATGTCTGTGATGTGTTTGTTCAAAATGCCTCAGTGTTTAATTACTGCAGCACCATTCTGACCCATATTTTACACCCTTCCTGAGAATGACTGATTTCAGTACATGTCTCTTTGAATGCTTATGAGCACCATTTCACACCACTCTCCCTCTTTTGTCACTGCTGAGGTCAGTTGTTGACACCATATTGCTAATGTTAGCAGGCTAACTCCTAGCTCTAGTCTTCTTCTTCTTGGGTTGCCTAGCTGGTACCTGAAGGGGGAGGTCGTCCTTACAACCATTACACTGCTCTGGGTGCTGCAGGTGGACGGTGACAAGCTCTTCCATATGTTGCGGTCCATGGCATTGACCTTAGCTTAACTGCGGTCCAGGTACTGAGGATTTGCTTGGCTAATGTCTTTTTTGGTGCACGACATTGAATTCTCCAGTGCATGGGTTGTTACCGCAACAGGAGCCAGTGCTGTAGCCGGTGAGTGCTCATCCAGCAGACATGGAAGAACTACCTCAGCCTGCATTTCTGGACTTGTTCTTCAATGGTCAGTTGCTGCTGGCATCATTCACAGATGGTTTTGTTGGTAATATGATTGTGGAGGGAAACTCCAAGGATCTGACAGAGACACCGTGTTTGAAAATCCTTGAGCTTGTGCAGGTCCCCTTTGAAGATGGTCCAGGTTTCAGACCCATAACAAAGGATAGGCAGAATCAGTGTGTGACAGAGATGGATCTTGGTCCTTAGGGAGATGCTAGGCTTCTTATAGATGCACTATCAGAGGGATGCATACATGGACCCAAGTCTTCAGGGGAATCTTCAGGGGATTTCTGTTGTTGGTGCTACCTTCTTTTCAGTCACCAGTGAACTAATATATTTGAACCCTTGAACCTGTTCGATCTGAATGCCCTATGTTATATATGAACATATTAACACCAGGCACGTCACAGACATGAAGACGCACGCACGACATGACATCATCACACCTTGACTATATTGGGGGTCCAATGGCGGGAGACTGCCTCTTTGACGCTCCGCCTCTAGACGTACACACTGCCTGTACCTCTGTATAGTCAGCTTAGCCACTGCTCTTCTGTAACATGTGCTATCAGCTTTCTTTTAATAAACCTGCTCTGCAGGCGACATGGAGGAGGGCTCTTGCTGCACACCGTTTTGTTTTGTTTTTATTGTCTTTGTCCAGTGGCTGTTTATTGTTTGCCAGTGGGGGATGTGATGTGCAATGGGTTCATTTAATGTAAGTTGTGCTTTGGACAGTATGTGGCAGGCATGGGGAGTGAAACGGAGAAGGGCAGCATTACTAGCATTGGTGTGGCTAATTTTATCTAGCCAGACTGACTGGTGCTTAGCTACCGGTCCTACTAGCACTAGCCAACTAGCATACACCAGGACTGAGCTCCTGGGCTTCCAGGAGTGCGGAGCACCATTATCACTAGCCCTGCTGAAGGATGTGCCAAGGGAGCTTTTTCGACACCATCGACTAGATCCTCACCGAGGTGGAAAAGCTAGGAATGGAGGTGGCATTAGGCAGCGCATCTGGAGGGCCTCTAAGTTGCTGCTGCTGCCTATGCTATTGTGCAACGATCTCTGAGAAGCAAAATGAATGAACTGTGCTTACAAGTTGGAACAAGTTATGAATACCGTGAGTCCGGTTTAATGGTTTTTATAGAGACTTGGCTTGGGGAGGATGTGGATAGTTTGATACAAATTGATGGATTTACACACATATGTTTGGACAGAAATGAAAACTCTGGTAAAACCAGGGGGGAGGGGGGCGGGTTTGTATTTGTGTTAAAGACAGCTAGTGTCGGAACTTTGTTGTGAGAGACATAGTATGCAATCCTAACTTTGAGCTTTTATGTGTTACGCTCCGTCCACATTATCTTCCAAGGGAATTCATCAATATTTTTGTGTGTGTGGTGTATGTCCCACTAAGTGGGAATGTGGCCAGAGCAGCTAGTCAGATTTCAGACTGTGTCCACCATCATCTCCAGAACAAGCCTGATGCTCCCATGCTCATCCTTGGAGATTTTAATCATTGTAGTTTGAGTAAATCCCTGCCGGGTTTTTATCAATATGTTAAGTGTAGCACTAGGAACAATAATATTCTTGATAAGTGCTATGGGAACATCAAAGATGCCTACACAGCCAGAGCCAGGACCCCCCACCCCCACCCCCTTGGTAATTCGGATCATAATGTTATTTACCTCCTCCCTACTTATAGATCAGTTTTTAAGTCCAGTAAACCTGAAGTCTGCTCTGTTGAAGTGTGGTCAGCAGATAAAATAGAGGAACTGAAAGGATGTTTTTTTATGTACAGATCGGGATATTTTCTTCCAGAATGAAGATATCAATGTGGTGACAGAAACAATTACTGATTACATCTCTTTCTGTGTTGATTCTATCATTCCTATGAAAACCATTAAGAAATACCCAAATAACAAACCTTACATCACTTGGGAAATAAAGGAATGTATTAATATGAAGAAAAATGTCTTTAAATCAGGAAATGTTGCAGGTGTTAGGGCTGCACAAAAGGACCTTAACCAGAGGATGAGAGCAGCTCAGTGGCAATTTAAGGACCGGACTGAACAAGATCTTTCTGGGTTGAACACCAAGAGACTGTGGGACTCTATCCGAAGTATGACCAACATGGACTCAAAAAGGAAATCGGTGTTTGCCAATGATGAGGTCACAAAAGCAAACGAACTGAATAATTTTTACCTGCGGTCTGAAAAAGATAATAAGGAGGAATGCAGGAAGATTTTAGAGGGGGTTAAGTGTAACGGACATGAGGATAGGATTTTAATCAACCTGCAATCAGTTACTGGCATTTTTAAATCAATGCATACTAATAAGGCGACAGGGCCAGATAATATGTCTGCTTTTATGTTAAAAACCTTTGCAGGGAAACTGGCTCCTGCTTGGCATCAAGTCTTCCAGCTCTCTATTGATACTTTTACAGTACCTGAGCTTTGGAAAAGATTTATTATTGTTCCAATTCCTAAGAAAGTATGTCCCCAGGTGAACAACGATTTTAGGCCAGTGGCTCTTAACCTCCAATGTTATGAAAGCACTGGAGAAATTGTTAATTCAAGAGCTTCGCATGGAGGTGGAGCCACATTTGGATCAATATCAATTTGCGTACTAAAAGAAATGGAGTACAAGTGATGCCATCTTAACTATAATGCATTCACAGTAGTTTTAAAACATCTTGAGAGTCCCTCTGTATATGCCAGATTGTTTTTTATTGATTTTTGTTTGGCTTTTAATTGTATTCAGTCACAGATTCTTTTTTTTAAAAAAATGATTCAGTTGCACGTGAATCCGTTTTTAGTCAGGTGGTATTCTTTTTTGTCAAATAGGTCACAGCAGGTGAAGTTTATCTCTGTGTTCTCTGATATTGCATTGAGCAGTACCGGGCCCCCTCAGGGCTGTGTCAGTTCACCGTTTTTTTTTACATTGTATACTAATGACTGTATCAGTTCTCAGCAGGACCAATATGTGGTGGTTTTCAGATGACACTGTAATATTGAGTTTGTTAAAAACTAATGTCAATTCAAATAGTCACAGATAGGTTTGTGAACTGGTGTGATGACCATCAGCTGCAGATTAATACAGAAAAGATGGTGGAGATGCTGGTGGACCCCAGGTCAGCTGATGATCACAGTCCTGTGGCCATACATGGTCATGATATCAAACAGGTTAAGTCATATAAGTATCTTGGTGTTCACATTGATAGTGATCTGAGCTGGCACATGTAGGTGGCAAGTGTTTGTGCACGAATCCATCAGTGTCTGCATTTTCTTCGCCGGCTCAGACTGTTTGGCGTCTGTGGAAATATGATGTTGATTTTCTACAGGGCAACCACTGAGTCTGTGTTACGGTATGGTATTACCAGCTGGTTTGGCAATTTAACAGTAAAATCAAAAGCTCAGATATTAAATCTGATAAAGATAGTAAGGAAGATCATGGGCATGGCAGCACTTTCAACTTACAAAGATCTGTCTGAACAAGCCACCCTCAGACAGGCAAATTGCCTTTTATCTGATGGTTCTCATGTATTGTATCCTGAATATGTCTTAATGAATTCGGGGAGAAGGTACAGGGCCCCTTTTTGTAAATATAATCGGCATAAGCATTCATTTATTCCCTTGTCGGTGAAGCGCATTAATGAGCAGATAGGTCAGGTGAACAGAAGTTAGGGAGACTGTGAGGTTGAGTAGATAATAGCATTGTATTCGCACCTTGGTGGATTATGTTGATTTTATTTTGGTGGTTATTTATGTATTGGTTGTATGTATGGTATGTGTTTTTGCTGTGCAGCAGATCCTTTTGTGCAAGACAAATCTCTCCTAAAGGAGAACAATAAAGGTACTTTGACTTTGAAACCATCGTTTAGTTCAGCCACCGCCTCCGTGGTCACTCATTTACAGACATAACACCCTAGAGGTAGGCTATGGCCAGTGAACCATCTAATTTGAGAACTTTCATCTTGTCCACACTGATTTTGAGGCCATAAGGGTTAGCGGAGCAGGTGATGCGATACAGAGTATCTGTAGCCTGAGCATGGTCGTTGGCAAAAATAGCGCTGTCATCAGTGAACATGTACGTGGCTTTAGATGCTCACGGAAGTACTTCTGCTGTCTTTAAAATGGATGGCGATAAAGCTGGGAGTGTGGTATCATTCCAGCTCCAGTTCCCAGTTTAAAACCAGAGTAAAATCAAAACAGTTCATTTAGTGAGAGAGCTCGTCGTCGGCCTCCGTCGGTCTATGATGACCATGGAAGAGAATCCTAAACATCTACTCTGCTGGAACAGCGCCGCCTGTGGCTGAACAGGCCGATGCGCGAATGGCAGTCCCTGTCACACAGGTCGCACTTGTGGGTGGTCTCCGTGCTGCTGGGTCTGTGGCTGTTCTTCCTGCGGGTCTTTTTTTCATCTGCTGCAGTAGTCAGTCTCTCTTCACCCGCCTTGAGCTGTCTGGTCAGGGTGCCTCTCCATTTGGAGCGGTCCATTGCAAGGTCCCCCCAGCGCTCTGTGTTGATCTCCAGGGTCTTCATGTCTCTCTTGCAGACGTCTCTAAAGCGCAGCTGTGGGCGGCCAACGTCTCTCCTGCCAGTCGCCAGTTCTCCGTAGAGGACGTTTTTGGGGATTCTGCCATCCTCCATACGGTGAACGTGGCCTAGCCAGCGGAGCCTGCGCTGCCTGAGTAGAGTGAACATGGAGGGAAGGCCGGCGCGGGACAGAACTTCTGTGTTGGGCACCTTGTCCTGCCAGGATATGTCCAGGATGTGGCGAATGCAACGCAAGTGGAAGGAGTTTAGTCTCTTTTTCTGCCGGGTGTATGTTGTCCACGTCTCACTCCCATAGAGCAGTGTGCTGATGACGCAGGTGTTGTACACTGCCATCTTCGTCTTGACAGAGAGTTTGGGATTCTCCCACACTCGTGTGGTGAGGCGAGCGAGTGTGAAGGCTGATTTTCCAATCCTCTTGTCGATCTCTGTATCAAGGGAGAGGTTGTTGCTGATCGTGGACCCCAGGTATGTGAACTGATTCACGACCTCCAACTCGTAGTCGTCGATGGTGATGGTTGGTGGTGCTTCCGTGCCTTGCGCCAAGATGATAGTCTTCTTCAGGCTGATGGTAAGCCCAAAGTCCTTGCATGCCTGGGAGAAGCGGTCCATCAGGGTCTGAAGCTTCTGCTGTGTGTGGGTTGCGACTGCAGCGTCGTCTGCGAACAGCATGTCTCTGATTAGAGCCTCGCGTACTTTGGTTCTGGCTTTCAGGCGGGCGAGGTTGAAAAGCCTGCCGTCAGATCTTGTGTGCAGGTAGATTCCCTCTGTTGCTGTGCTGAAGGCATGCCTCAGGAGCATAGCAAAGAAAATCCCAAAGAGGGCTGGCGCAAGTACACAGCCCTGTTTCACTCCGCTGCGTATGTTGAATGGCTCTGAGACATTGCCATCATGCTGCACTATCCCCTGCATGTTGGTGTGAAACGATTCGATGAGGCTTTGCAACTATGGTGGGCATCCTATCTTTGGCAGGATCTTGAAAAGGCCCTCTCTGCTGACCAGATCGAACGCTTTGGTGAGGTCGATGAAGGCGACGTACAGGGGCATGTTCTGTTCTCTGCATTTCTCCTGGAGTTGGTGGATGGAGAATATCATGTCTACCATCGATCACTCAGCGCGGAAGCCACACTGAGACTCGGGGTAGACACGTTCGGCAAGCTTCTGTAGACGAACGAGAACAACTCGTGCGTAGACTTTGCCAACAACGCTGAGGAGGGAGATGCCCCTGTAGTTGTTGCAGTCACTTCTCTCCCCTTTGTTTTTGTAGAGGGTGATGATCTTGGTGTCCCTCATGTCCTGTGGTACGGCACCTTCCTTCCAGCACTGGCAGAGGACGTCATGCAATGGCAGCAGTAGGGCGGTCTTGCAGTACTTGATCAGGTCGGGGGGTATGCCGTCGCTGCCGGGTGCCTTGCCAGCGGCCAAGCTATCAATGGCCTTGCTGAGTTCGTCGATGGTTGGCTCGGCGTCAAGTTCGCCCATGGATGGCAGGCAGTTGATGGCATCAAGGGCTGACGGTGTCACGGTGTTCTGTCTGGAGTAGAGGTCGGAGTAGTGTTCCACCCATCTCTCCATCTGCTTGTTCTTTTCTGTGATCATCTCCCCAGTGGAGGATTTGAGGGGGGCTGTCTTGCTCTGAGCCGGACCAAGTGCTTTCTTGATGCCATCGTACATACCACGGATGTTCCCTGTTATGGCAGCGTTTGAATGTCTTGGCTGAGCTGAGTCCAGTACTCGTTGGCACAGCGCCGAGCAGTCTGCTGAACTTTGCTTCTCGCAGCCCTGAGAATCTGGAGATTCTTCTCGTTTGGGTACTTCTTGTTCTCAGCAAGTGCTGAGCGCTTGGCTTCAATGACGGGGGTCATCTCGGTCAACTTGGCATCATACCAGTCCTGTGACTTCGAGGTCTTCCTCCCAAAGGTAGCCAAGGCTGTGCGGTGGATGGTGTTTCGCAGCTCTTCCCACTTCTGCTTTGCAGATTCTCCTTCTTGTGGTATACCAAGTTCCTTCTCAAAGGTGGAGGCAAACTGCTCATCAAGTTCTGGTTGGGCCATCTTGCTGGTTTCAATCCGTGCCTTTCCAGGCTGTCTAGCACGATGGAATTTCTTCAGCTGCAGCTTGACCTTGCAACACACCAATGAATGGTCTGTGTCGCAATCTGCACTCTGGAACGAACGGGTGATTAGCTCGTTCTTCAGTGAGGTACGCCTGGTCAGAATCAAGTCCAGCTGGTGCCAGTGCAGCTAATAAGACCAAAATAGGCATTAACAAAGTGACAGGGTTGTGTTTTTCCCCCATATTTTCCCCACTGGCAGCCACTTCAAATACCCACATAGATGCACAAAAGCACCAAAAAGTGAAATTTTCATCAAGTGTCTCCATTAAATTAATGAATTCAAAAGCAATGCGCTCAAAGATGCTAAACAAAGTAATGCAGATTTTGTAATGTTGGTTTATCAGTCAGTCAAAGCTTTATTTATATACATACAAAAACTGTAACACAAAGTGCTTCACACATTGAAATAAAACACAATTAACCTTCTCCATACACGCACACGCTTGCATATGTACACACGGGCATGCACACACACACACACACACACACACACACACACACACACACACAAACACAAACCTTTGTCTATGTGAGACTTATGACTGAGCACCGAGGATCCAAGTGAGGAAACACCATCACTAGGGAGCCATCACCAACGGGAAAAAGGCTGAGTCCAGAGCTACAGGGACACCACCTCTGGGACCGCCCAAGTCCAATCCAAGGGGTCGACACTGCAGGTATGACACCGCAGTGCATGACCCCCTCGGCTAGGCAGACCAGGGCGACCACAGGCCAGCACCCCACAGCTAGAAAACAGACGCAATTCCCCGTTGGGGGGCTCCCTATGAGGAAACGCTGAAGCTTGGACAGGATGAAACAAAATAAAACAATCACTGATAAATAATAATATGATAATTTGTTGGTAGAAATTAGGCAGTTAAGATAACTAAAAAAAAAATAAAACAATGCTTAAATACATCCATCGATTTTCTACTGCTTTTCCGGAGGTCCGGGTCACGGAGGCAGCAGCTCAAGCAGAGAAGCCCAAACTTCCCTCTTCCCGGCCACCTGCTCCAGCTCTTCAGAGAGGATACCAAGATGTTCCAGGCCAGCTGGGAGACATAGTCTCTCCATCATGTCCTGGGTCTGCCCCAGGGTCTCCTGCCAGTGGAATGTGCCCAAAACACCTCAAGTGGGAGGCATCCAAGAGACATCCTGATCAAATGCCCAAACCACCTCAACTGGTTCCTTTTGATGTGGAGGAGCAGCGGTCCTACCCTGAGCCTCTCCCGAATGACTGAGCTCCTCACCCTGTCTCTAAGGGTGAGTCCAGCAGTCCTACAGAGAAAGCTCATTTCAGCTTCACACTTAAATCCCCCATGGATCGCCACCTTATCATGGTGGGGGGTTTGCGTGCCCTGGTGATCCCAGGAGCTATGTTGTCTGGGGCAATTTGCCTCTGGTAGGGTCTCCCAAGACAAACCGGTTCTGGGTGAAGGGCAAGACTAAGAGTGATCCAATAGACTGCCATGATGAACAAAAAATCAAGGACTCAGTCTACCCCGCCTGATATGGGGTTACTGGGGCCCAGTCCTGGAGCCAGGCCTGGGGAAGGGGCTCGATGGCTAGTGTCTGGTGGCCGGGTTTCTGCCCATGGGACCCGGCCGGGCTCAGCCCGAAGCAGTTACATGGGTCCGCTCTCCAGTGGGCTCACCACCTGCAGGAGGGACCATGGGGGTCCAGTGCTATGCGGATCAGGTGGCAGGCGAAGGCAGAGACCTTCGCGGTCTGATCCCCGGCTTTCGAAACACTTAAATACAGACAGACATAAATACAAAAGTATTAAGTACTAATAAAATAAGTTTATATTTATTATGCAGTGTGAAACCCCAAAGTGCCAGATAAATGTGGAGTATTTACTATTTGATAATCCCCACAGGTGCCTGCAGTTTATATGTAATCCCTGGAGTTAATTCTACATTAATTAACATGTCAGCAGCGCTGCGCAGTAAGAGCATGGAGACAGAGCAGAGCATTAATGAGAGGTGGGTTTTTTTCTGCTTTTCCATTCCCCAAAACAAATGTCTGAACTGTCAACATCCCTCAAGTCTTGAATGCATTTCACCCCCCACGGACCAGGAGGTTGTAAACTGTAAACACACTCACATATGAGCCGTGCAGCTTCTTTGGTTCTCACATTAAGAGAAATTCCCTCCAGACACTCATGCATTAAACAGCCAGGAGTTGAATGAATGCACATGCTGTAATTGGTGGATTATAAAGTCCTACACACTTGTGGCACTGTTGACTTTGCCATCTCTGGTCTCGTGTGTATTCCCTTTCAAAGGACTCATATTTGTTGGCTTTTGGTGAGAAAAACCCACAGTTTAATATGAATCCTGCAGCCCCAGTTTGGTGAAAACCCACACATGCATGCGCTATAATTGGGTCCTTTTACACAGACATAAATTATGCATGAACTTAATGGTCGGGGTTTGTGGCCCCTGCTGATATGGAAACTGCAAGGATTGAAAAACTCTACAGGGAATCAGCAGAAAAGAAATATAAAGACGTGTGTATATATGCTCCATTATATTTTTATAGGTGGTTACTATATAGTCATGCTCATTAGAAGGGAAGTAAGCAGTGTGATGCTTTTTCACTTTTTTGTGCCAGCACACTAACATTGACTTGTTCCTGCACATGTGATTAATTATTGCACATATGCAGCTGCACTTGGTGAAGGAAGTCAAGCCGCTTCTTGATTCGAGACTTCAGAGCTTCTTTCAGATGAAATGGGATTAGAATAAAGCTATAGCTCCTTCCTGTGAGTCGGCCCTACAACAGCAAATTATACACATGTGCCATAAAATCATTCCCGGGATTTCTGCTTGCAGACACATGCACGCTTTCGTCACACGCACCAGATTTAATGTCGCATCAAAACCTCAGGCAGCGGAGAGAAATAACCACTAGTTTAACACTCTTAATTATTGCCTGTTTCTATTCCGCCACAAGATCCACAGATTCACACGAGCAGAAATGAAAGGTTCCATTTAGGTGGAAAAAAGTATGCAGTATTTGGCTGTGAAAATATGTTTAGATGCAGTTTAGAAACCATCAACAGATTATTTACTAAATCCTGCTATAACAGGCCCCGTTCTAATTATATGTTTTGTCATGTTTTGTGGAGAGAGGAATAACCAGTCAGAGCGGTCCAGAACAAAGCATGGCTTTATTAATTTCTCTCTCTCCCATCATCCAAAATCACAAGCATCAGAAAAAGACACAGGTCGCAGGCACCTCTCCTTTTATAGCCTACGACCTGCTCAGTCACCTGTGGTGCTGCAGTAACATGAAAGACTTTGCAATTCCAATTGTCTTTGTCACTGTTCGCATCAACACACCAACCCCCATGACGATTCCCCTTGTCCTTCTGTCTGAGTGGAAACATACTGACATACTGAGTGGGTCCTCCACACTGCCCCCCCCCCCCCCAGAAACTCAGACTGAGCATTAACCTTCATGTCCTTTGGGCTTCAGCCTACGTCCATAGCGGCTGTAACGGGGGGTCTGCAGCTCCGAGGCACTACTGTGCCGGTGGGGGGCTCTTGGGGGTGCCTCCGTCTGTAGGGGGACATTGGGGGGGGGGACATCTTTTGCATGCAATTGTGACTGATCTGATGATTCATTTACCTGGGGAGTTCTCAGTGGGGGTTGTCCGCGCTGAGGAGCTCGGGCCAACACCACCTGCTCGTCTGCTAAAACGAAAGCGGGCTTAAGCCTGTCTATACAGACTGTTTCCTTGCGTCCCCCCAAGTCTAACACAAAATGTTTCTCCCTGGGTTCCAGCACTCTGAACGGGCCATCGTAGGGCGGGCGCAAGGGGGTCCGGTGGGCATCGTGCCTGACAAATACGAACGCTACATCCTTCAAGGCCTTTGGCACAAAAACGTGTGGAAAACAGAGATGGACCACACCGGGTACTGTCCCTGCCACTGCGCTATGCAGTGAAAGCGGGGATGGATCAATGTTCTGCGCGGGGCTATCCGGCAAAAATTCCCTTGGGAGCCGCAGCGGCTGGGAAAAAAACAGCTCTGCTGGAGAGGCTGCCAAATCCTCCTTCGGTGCGGAACGCAACCCTAATAGAACCCACGGCAACCGGTCCACCCAATTTGCATCCGTAAGCGAAGCCCTGAGCACTGCTTTAAGCGACCTATGGAAACGCTCGCATAACCCATTGGCCTGGGTGTTGTACGTGGTCGTGCGATGAAGTGTGATGCCCAGGTTCCGGGCCATGGTGGACCAGAGGACACAACTGCGGGCCCTGATCGGACGTGATATCCTAAGGGGCGCCGAAACGTGCCACCCATGTCGTCAAAAAAGCGCGTGCAATGTCTGCGGACGCAGTGGAAGCTAGCGGGACTGCTTCTGGCCAGCGCGTGGTGCGGTCCACCACTGTCAGGAGATGCCTGAACCCCTGTGATGGCGGGAGGGGGCCCACGAGGTCCACGTGAGCGTGGTTGAACCTCTTACCCGGGATATGGAACGGCTCCAAAGGGGCCTTTGTGTGCCTGTGCACTTTGGCTCGCTGGCACGCTACGCAGGCTGCAGCCCACTCTTTCACCTGTTTGCGCAGGCTCGGCCAGACAAACTTTGCTTCCGCCATTTTGACTGACGCGCGCACTCCTGGGTGCGCCAGGGAGTGAACCGTCTCAAAAACGCCACGGCGCCAAGCATGTGGGACCACCAGGCGCGGGTGGCCCGTGGCGATGTCACAGACTGGGGGGTGGGGGGGCGTCTTGCAGTACTCTGCTCTCCAGCCTTAACCCTGTTGGTCCAGACTGGGGCGCTCAAACGTCTGCATCGCTAATCTGCTCAGCGGCCATGGCCGTGTAATCTATCCCCATGTAGACTAGGGCCACTAATGCGCACGAGAGGCAGTCCACCACCACATTGAGTTTACCGGCCACATGCTGAATGTTGGTCGTAAACTCCGAGATTGCGGCCAGCTGTCTCTGCTGCCAGCCCGACCATGGTTCCGAAACCTTGGCCACGTTAGCGGCTTGTGGTCCACGAACGCAGTGAAGTTGCGCCCTTCCAGCCAGAACTGGAAGTGCCATATGGCCAGGCGGAGAGCCAGTAACTCCATGTTCAACGTGATGTATTTACACTCACTGTCATGCAAAGACCTGCTGAAAAAAGCAAGCAACTGCCAAGAACCTGTGACGCGCTGCTCCACTATGGCCCCTATGGCCACGTCCAACGCGTCGGTAGTGAGTACTATCCGAGCCGGCGGGTCCGGGTGCGCCAGCAGTACGGCGTTCACCAGGGCTGTTTTAACCTCGGAAAACGCCTGCTGTTGCTCAGTAGTCCAGTCGACTCTGTCCGCCGGTTTCTGTTTCTTAAGCACGGTGTACAACGGCTGCATGAGCTGGGCTACGCGGGGGAGGAAACGGTTGTAAAAGTTAACCATCCCCAAAAACTCCTGCAGCACTCTGACCGTCTGAGGCCGGGGAAAATTTGCCACTGCGTGCATTTCGTCCGGTAAGGGTATTGTGCCCGCCGGTGAGATGCGGTGGCCCAAAAAATTGATTCCCGTCACCCCGAACTGGCACTTTGCCGGGTTGATTATTAATCTGTGCTCCTCCAACCTCTGGAAAACTGTCCTGAGGTGGGCTATGTGTTCGTCCTCGGACATGCGGGCCACCAGGATGTCATCCAGGTAGATGAACATGAACAGCAGATCGCGCAACACTGCATCCATCATGCATTGGAATGTCTGCGCCGTGCCTTTTAACCCAAAAGGCATGCGTAAAAACTCAAAAACACCAAACGGGGTTATTACTGCCGTCTTAGGTATGTCCTCAGCACACGCCGGGACCTGGTGGTAACCGCGGACCAGGTCTATCTTGGAAAAAATGCGTGCCCTGGTGAGGTGAACGGAAAAATCCTGAATATGGGGGATTGCGTAGCGGACGTGTGCAGTGGTGTTGTTCAATCTGCGGAAATCTCTGCACGGTCGCCACGATCCCTTGGGTTTAGGAACCATATGTAGCGGGGATGCCCATGGGCTGTTTGAGCGTCTGATGATGTCCAACTTTTCCAAGTTGGCAAACTCCTCATACGCTATGGCCAGTTTAGCTGCGTCCAGGCACCAAGGTCGTGCGAAAACGGGCAGCCCCATGGTGGACCGTGTTTAGTGACTGTTGCCGAAAAAGTCGGGACCGTGAGTGCTGGGAACTGGGTGAGTAGTGTGTGGAACTTACCCACTGGAGCTGTGACATTGGCTAGCATTGTGGGCCCGGCTCATCTAGCTGTACAAGGGGAGAGAATCAAAGGACATGGCGTTAATCAGGCATCTGTTAGCTACATCGACTAGTAGACCATGTGCACACAAAAAATCAGCGCCCAAAATGGGGAAGCTGCATGCCGCTATGACGAATGTCCACTGGTATGTACGGCCGTGCAAGGATACAGTCAGTGTCCTCTCACCAAAAGTCTTAATGTCTGAGCCATTTGCGGCCGTCAGCTTGGGGCTGCTAGTTCCTGCCAGCCGGTCTTCGTAGGACGGTAGGATGAGACTCTTTTGAGAGCTGGAGTCCACGAGGAACCGTCTCCCCGAGCATGAGTCTGTCACATAGAGCAGCTTGCTCGCTTCACTGGCTGTCACAGCTGCTACCGACTGCCGGCTCTGGCGTTTCCCGAGCGCTTGAATTGGCATGATGGCACACATCGACTTGCATCCTCTCCAAAACGGTGGTGGTAGAAGCAGAGTGTGTCTCTCCGGTGCTTCTTGGCTTCCACTGCAGCCACCGTCGTTGGCTCCTCGCCCACGCTGGCCGTCTTGCTGGGTTCCGAAGCTGCTGCGTTCACTGCGAGGGCTCTGGTGGTGAGGATAATCCGATCCGCCACTTGTACTAGTGCCCGGTAGTTGCGCGCAACCAGCAGTGGCGAATTGGCAAGGACCGCCCTGGCCGCCGTTGGGAGGTTCCAGAGGAAAAGGTGGGCAAAGAGGAAATGCCTGTCATCTGTGCCCATGAGCGCCAACATCTTCTCCATTAACTCGAATGCTGACCCGTCTCCCGACTAGGAGCACGTCAGGAGCCTTTCTGCTCTCTCGCAGTCTGAGAGCGTATAGCGCTGGGTCAGCGCGGTTTTGAGAGCCTCGTATTTGTCGTGGGCTGGGAGCCGTTGGAGCAGGCTCGCCACCTGCTGAGTTGTGCGTGCGTCCAGTGCTGCAACCGTGTAGTAGTATCTGGTGTCATCTGCCGTTATTCCCTGGAGCGCGAACTGGGCCTCGGTGTGGAGGAACCAAGATTTCGGGTCATGTAGCCAAAAGTCTGGGAGTTTGACTGAAACGGCGCACGCGTTGCCGGCACCTCCAGTCCGGGTCGTCTCCAGGGTGTTCGCCTCGAGTTCCATTGTGTGTCAAGGGTCATCAGTGTGGAGAGAGGAATAACCAGGCAGAGCGGTCCAGAACAAAGCAGACTTTATTAATTTTTTTCTCTCACATCATCCAGAATCACAAGCATCAGAAGAACTCACAGGTCGCAGGCACCTCTCCTTTTACAGCCTACGACCCGCTCAGTCACCTGTGGCGCTGCAGTAACATGAAAGACTTTGCAATTCCCATTCTCTTTGTCACTGTTTGCATCAACACACCAACCCCCGCATCAACACACAAACCCCCCATGACGACTCCCCTTGTCCTTCCGTCTGAGTGGAAACATACTGACATACTGTGTGGGTCCTCCACAACATACAGTATAAGTTAATTTGATTTTGACAGGGGAACATTTATCCATCTATCCATCTTCTTCCGCTTAATCCTTTTCGGGTATCATTTTATTTTATTTCTACTTCAATAATTAGGTTTTTTTTTTTTTTTTTACAAAGGAACAAGTATGCAGGCCCGTTTCCAACATTTTGGGGCCATATGCAATATGAATAATTGTCTTCTGTTATTTTGGTTCTTGAGTTCTCAATTGTGCTCGGTCTTGACTTTGAGTTTATTTTGAAATACTTCCTGTCCAGTTCTTGGTTATGTTCCTTTAATTTACGAGTAGATTTATTTCAGTCTTGCAGTCATGATTGGTTTCTCATTTCAGATTTTTGTATGCGTTTGGGTTTTAGGTTTTCATAAGGTTTTGTTCCTTGTGTGCCTGCTTGTCTGTCCTGTCTTCTGCTCTGTGTTTCCCCCTCCTTGATTGTTTTGCATTTGTCTTCTAACTGCCTTGCCTTCATTAGTGTTATTCCCCTCACCTGCCTGATTGTTCACAGTTGTTTCCCATCCCTTGATTGTCTTCTTCTCCTGTTCTGTTCAGTTTGTCTCTCCTTTGTGGTATCATTCCCAGTCTTCCTCCTGTGCCTGTCTCCTCGGCTTCCACCCCGGTTAGTACTGGTATTTAGTTTCCTGCCTAGTAGTGCTTTTTGTTTGTGCCCTTTGTGTTTTTTTTTTTTTCAGTTATAAGTAGTGATTGCCAGATGAGGCTTTCTTGAAGCCTTGAAGCTTTTCATCAAATTGGTTCATATGGATGAAGACATGTGAAACTTTATTTGCTCTACTAAGCCATTTACTGGACAAAAAGTACACAATGTGCAGATTTTTTACAAGGGCATTATTAGTTTGATGTGTATTTTTTTCATTTCAATAAATGTATTGTCCTTTAAGAAATATAAAGAATCATAAGGGGAAAAAAAGAAATAATAAAACTAGGGTGACTGCAGTGAATGCGCTTGTGTTAATTAGTGTGCTCGTGTTACAGTGAAAGTGCCTGTGTTACTTACCGGAGTGGTGGCCTAGAGGTAGAGCATCCGCCCCACAACTGGGAGGTTGGGGTTCTAGTCCCGGCAGGGTTATGCCAAAGACAATATAAAAATAGAACTGCCTGCCGTCTAGCCTGGTGCTCAGCAAAAATGGAACGGAGGAGGGAAATGTGGGTGGCAGTGGCTCAGGAGGTAGAGCAGGTTGTCCAGTAACCAGAGGGTTGGCTGTTCGAATCCCGCTGTCCCCAGCCATCCTGCTGTTGTGTCCCTGGGCAAGACACTTTACCCACCTTACCTCCAGTATCCATGACACTGGGTATGAATGTTCAGTAGTAGTCGGAGAGGCTGTTGGCATGAATTGGCAGCCACGTTTCCGTCAGTCTGCCCCAGGCCACAGTAGCTTATCACTATTAAGGTCTGTCTGGAGTGGATAAAATAAGATAAGCCTTTATTAGTCCCACAATGGGGAAATTCCAGGATTATAGCAGCTCTTAGAGTAATAGATAATAAGATAACAACTGCTAAGCCAAAGCAGTAAATATACACATTGCAGCTAGATGGTATCAACAACATTACAGTTAGTTAAATTACCTGTCAAAATATAAATATGGACACAATAATAATGGAATCACTGTAAGAGCTTCGAGATGTCACTTAACATCACCGGAGTGGTGGCCTAGAGGTAGAGCATCTGCCCCACAACTGGGAGGTTGGGGTTCAGGTCCCGGCCGGGTCATGCCAATCATGCAACGCCATCTCTGCCTGCGGCAGATTGCGCACCAGCATGGGAGAAGTCTTTCCAGAAATCTCTGTCCTGGGTGGCCTGATTTAGGATATATAAGTTCCTTTTAGTCCATTCATTAATATTATCCCACCAGCGTCTGCGCTGTCTTCCTCTGTTTCTTCTGCCATTATTAATCATGCCTTCAAGACATATTTTGGAAAGGCCTGATTGTGAACGTTTAATGTGACCATAGAGCTTCAGAATTTTACTTTTCACAATGGGCATAATTGGAGTTAATGATATTAAACGGCAAAGTTTATCGATAGAAACATGATTTGTAACCTTGTAATTAGTCATAGCTTTCATAATGTGGTTTTGGAAGGTTTCAACAGTTCTGCAGAGTGTGGATGTCCAGTTTACACATTCAAGCCCATAAAGGACAACAGTTAGAATGTAGGTGTTATGTCTGGAAATAGGACAGCGGAGGCAAGAGTCGAACCGAACACGAACTTTATTACAAACACAATAGATGGTACATGTGTTGTATCCATATAGCAGCAAGCTAACTCTAAAGCCTTATTCATGCTGCATTTCCCCTCTGGTCTGCTTTGGTCCACGTGCTCTTTGGATGAGCCTGGTGTGCACGCGATGTACATGCTCATTATTTTCGTCTACCAGGCCAAGTAGTTGGCGCATTCGCACCGGCTTTAAACACGAGAGCAATGCAATTTTTTTTTTTTTTGTAGCAACAACAATGGCGTTGTTTCAAGGAAAAGGAGGGATTACCATTTTGCAGTGCTCTTCTCCGGTCAAGCTGCTGCTGCTGCAAAAGGATTCATGTATGTTTATTCTCGTCTTCCGCTTTGTTGTCGTCTTCCTTGTCTACTTTGTCTTTGTATGCTGTATAGGTAGCGCCACCTTGGGAAGGGGACCTTCAGTCTTGTGCATGCTCTGTCAACGCGTTCAGGTCGTGGGCAGGTTGTGCAGTCATAAAATTTGGGCTCAATATGGTCATCCTCATTAGAGTCCTGCGTATTCTAGCGGACTGGAGGCGATGGCGTAAATTTCGCCATCTGGACGGCGGCTGGCTTTTTTCGTGCAGCGATTCTCATCCGCGATGACGGGACCATCTGTGGGTCCAGGCGGTGGGATCGTTGGACCCGAATTCAATCAAGAAATGCACGCAGCAATTGGTTGGGCTGCACTCGGTGCTGCTGCTCTCCTGTCCCTGATACTGGTTGCTGCTGTGACGGCGTGCCATCCATGCCAGTGGCAGGATGTGCCTTCAGTTGGCGTTGCTCTGCTGGGTCCTGCTGGGCCATAAACTCTCCATCCTGCTGTACTATGGCGGATCCCTAAGGCTGATACTCGGCAAGGATGTGGGATGAGTTTGGCTTCTTCTCTCTCTCACCTGATGCTGGTTGTGGTTGTAGTGATGTGTCACTGTCATTGGCGACAGGATGTGCGCTGGGCCGTCTTTGGTCACTGGGGTCCCCTTTCTCTATGAACTCCCTCTCCTTCAGCTCCATGGCGGCTGCTTGAAGTTCATGCTGGGTGAGGATTGGAGGTGAGTCTGGTTTGTGCGCGCTCTCTCCGTGCTATGTTCTCTTTCTGTGCTCTGATCTTTGGCTGTACCCACGTCTGCAAAATCATACTCTCCCTCCTGCAATGAGGCTGCAGCTCGAGAATGCTTGTGCTGCACGGGGACCAGCTCCCGGTCCTGTGTGGCTGCGGACTGGGGCTCTTGTTGCTGCTCTGGTTCTGCTGGGTTCTGTTCAGCGTGCGGTGCAAGGCAGGGCGGGACTGCATCCACGTCTGAGTGCAGTGGGCCCAAATTGTCATCTCCCGAGCTGAGTTTGTTGCTGGGTTGTTGCTCTGTGGTGCCCTCCTCTCCCATGGTGTCTACCTTGGGGACCTCCCGAGAAGGTGTGGGGTCAGTGGGCTCAACAATCGGGGCCACCGTCTGCACCAGTGGCGCTGACTGTGGAGAATGTCGGTGGAGGCACGCCTGCCGCAATGCTACTTGGGCCGTCATCTCCAGCTGGGCCACTAATTCCATTACGGTTGTCTCCGAAAGGCGGTGTAGCATCTCCAATAGTGCTAACTGTAGCCAGTTCACCGAGCCTGAAACTGTCTTGATGTGCAGTCTCACCCGCAACATGTCCTGTATCAACGGATCCACAGATCCAACTTAGACTGTATCAGCCTGTCCTCCACGTGTCCAAACTCGCACATGCTAGCCAAACAGCGAAGGGCAGCTATGTACTGTAGGACCAACTCGTCTCTCACTGTCAGTGCTGGTAAAACATGAACCTCTGGGCCATCACGTTCCGTGGGGCAGTGAAATGCTCGGCCATCAAGGAGGCACATTCCCTAGAGGTCTCCGCGGGGTCCAGCGCATACAACACCTGCCGTCCATCGGCACCAAGACAGTGTTCTAGTATCCGTTTTCGTGTCCCATTCCT
Source organism: Pholidichthys leucotaenia (assembly GCA_020510985.1). Classification (NCBI taxonomy): domain Eukaryota; kingdom Metazoa; phylum Chordata; class Actinopteri; order Cichliformes; family Pholidichthyidae; genus Pholidichthys; species Pholidichthys leucotaenia. The sequence continues at coordinate 66,020,239 of CM035849.1, read as the reverse complement.
CCTATTGTTCAAGTTGCCAGCAGCAAAAAACACTGGAACCTCTTGTGCCAGCGGGGCCAGGGGATTGGCGGCTCACCTGACAGAACGAGGAAAGGCGACTGGGCTGGTATGCACGCTCTCAAGTCAGACTTATCCGGGTTTATCCTCATTGCCATTTTGTTATGTCTGGAAATAGGACAGTGGAGGCAGGAGTCGAACTGAACATGAACTTTATTACAAACAAAATAGATGATACATGTGTTGTATCCATATAGCAGTAAACTGATACAGGTTCTGACTGTTATAGAGGCGAAGTGCCAAAAAGCCCCAATTCCCACCATCAGTCTCCTAATATACTGTAGGCATGGCGTGATGACATCACCCGTGCCTGCGTCCTCACGTCTGTGCTGCCTACTTGTTAATGGGGGGCATATCTAACAGTAGATATGATCAATTTTGGCTTTAATTTTATATGGAACCCATTTAGATGTTTGAAGTTCTTTATTTTTCTCAAATGCGTCCCAACCAAGGGCAATTCTGTGTTTAACAGCAGCAGTGCCATCATTGGTAGAGGACAGTTTATGATCCAGGTAAAAAAATTCAGAAACTTGTTTAATGGGCTTGTTGTAAATTGTAAGATGGAGAGGCTGGCTTTGATCAGTTGTCATGCACTCAGTTTAGAGATATTTATATAGAGTCCAACTTCTGCAGAATAGGTGGCTAGTGTATCAAGGAACAATTGTAAGTTTTGTTCTGAATCACTCAGTGCAGCTATGTCATCAGCATAGCTTAAGTTGGAAAGAAGTTGGCCTCCAATGTGGACGTCTTTACTTCTGTTTAGTAAAATCTATCAAAGCAATGAAGACTGGACTATTGAATTCTAGAGATTTTTCAAGGATTTGTTCTAAGGCAATGATTTGTTCAATAGTTCCTCTACCAGGCTGATAAGCAGTGTGCGATGCTGGAAAGCAGGCATCGAGGTCATACTTTATCAGTCCCTCCAGGATTTCGTGGGATGTTTTTATGATTGTTCCTAGCCAAAAAGCCTGAATTCGTGGGAGCTTTTTAAAAAAAGTTGCAATAAAAGTTGTGATGTTTTTAGAGTGTTTTCTGCACTAAAAGTTGTGGGAAGAATTCCAAATTTTAAAGCAGATGCTTTTTTCCAGTTTACTGCAGTGATATTCTGTATAACAATACAAGAAAAGCACAGGATTGTCAAAAATTTCCTATTATAATGATTTGTAAATTAAGCAGAAACTTCTGCTATACAGAAAACTTCTTGTGCAACAGCAAATACAAACATTAATACAATATCCATTATAACAGCTGAATTGCATTGAATGCATGTTAAAGAGTAGATTTGGAAATGATTGGCTGCACCTTCATTTGAAAACTCCCTACAGTTCCCAACCACTCGGTACCGAGCGGAGAGGAAAAAATAAATTATTCTGTTGCACTGTATTGACTATTGGCGTCTGTGTTTTTCTGAAAAAAAAAAAAAATATATATATATAGAGAATGTTCTCTCTCTTTCCATGCTTACCTGTCTGTCTGCTGCATGTCGGTCTTCACACACACACACACACACACACACACACACACACACACACATCTTTCATTTACAGCGGGACGGCGAGGGGGAGGGGAGAGATGGATGGGTGGGTGCGTTTGTCTGTCCAGAGTCCACACCAGAGATTCACAGTTTTAAAGCCCATTGACCAGATGTAGTAATGATTTTACCTCTAAAGATGTATAAATGTTCAAACACTGGCTGTAGTGTAGTGTACTCTCCTCATGCACGCTCCCGCGATGGGGTGCTTTTGGGGCAGGCGCATGTTTTTCAACACAAACCCAGCACTTCGTACACGCGGTCAGGACGGAGATGTGGCAAGGCGTCCACGGGCAGGCTGGGGGAGACGGAGGAAGGGACAGAGTTGAAAACCTTGTGGGAGAGTGTTTTTTTTAAATCACACACTCTGCAGATGTGTTCGTTTGCTCACTGTAAACTATAAACTCACTACTCACTGTAAACACAGAAGTGAACGCGGTGCAATGGTGCATTTGTTTGGTTAGACTGAGCGTTTCAGCACCAGTTAGAGACAAATTTGATTGGTGAAATTGGCAGAAGTTGACGAGGATTGGCCAAAGTTACAGGAAAGTTGCAGTGATTGGACAAAGTTGCAAGGTCGTTCAATAGCTGCGCTGACTGGCTGATTTTGCATGAATTGGTGCGATCACAGCATCGCGAAATCCTAGAGGGACTGTGTGCTGCTATTATGCTAATGAAGAGTTTGGAGACATTGCTTAAGAGACTTATAGGTTGATAGTTTTCACTGTCTAGACGATTTTTAGGTCATGCCAAAGACCATATTAAAATGGAACTTCCTTCCGTCCAGCTTGGTGCTCAGCAAAAATAGAATGGAGGAGGGAAATGTGGGCAGCAGTGGCTCAGGAGGTAGAGCAGGTCATCCAATAACCGGAGGGCTGGTGGTTCGAATCCCGCTCTCCCCAGACATCCTGCCATTGTGTCCCTGGGTAAGACACTTTACCCACCTTGCCTCCAGTGTCCATGGCGCTGGGTATGCATGTGTTGTTTGGTAGTGGTCGGAGAGGCCATTGGTGTGGATTGGCAGCCATGTTTCCGTCAGTCTACCCCAGTGCAGCTGTGGCTACAGTAGTAGCTTACTACTATCATTGTCTACGGCATGAATGAATAATGTATCCATTGTAAAGCGTCTTTGAATGTCTATGAAAAGCGCTATATAAATCTGATGCATTTTTATTATTGACATGTAAAGCGCCATATAAATCTAATCCATTACTTAGTGTGCTTGTGTTACTTATCCATTTTTATTAAGATAACTTTTCAACAGTCTTTGGACAAAGGTGATTTTTTTCCCACCAGCTTTTGAGAATACTCTCTCACAAGGCACAAAGGATGCAGGTGAGTAATTTTTAGCAGCAGGAAATACACACTACTCACAGAAAGTTAGGGATATTCGACTTTCGGGTGAAATTTCAGGATGCACCTAAGATGCACTATAACCTTTGCAGGTGAACTTAATTTGACCTTCTCTAACCTTTTGAATGTCCAACTGTTCAATGTTTCAGTACTTTTTGCATAGCTTACTGTTCTCTAACAAGGTGCTTAATGTCAAAATTCACAACAGGTGTTTGATCCATGAATCAACTAATAAATTTTCTGGTTCTATTAGAATTGGTATTTAAACAGTCCTCTTTGTCATTCTGTTCACATTTTGACATCATGAGACCAAGACAACACCGAACAATTGATCAGCAGTACCTCACCATTGTGAGGCTTCAAACAGGATGTTCTCAGAGGGAAGTGGTCACTGAGCTTAGAGCGTCACAGAGTGTCATCAGCAGGTTGCAACAGAGCTAAAGAGAGACTGGAAAAGTCACAGAAAGGCATAGAAGTGGATGCCCTTTAGCCACAACCTACACTGATGAGCGCTTCATTGTGAACAGTGCCCTGCAGAACCGGATGATGAATGCCACTCAACTCCAGACACATTTAAGAGAGGTGAGAGGCACCCAAGTGTCATGTCAGACCATTCAATACCGTTTACGTCAGAATGGTCTGCATGCAAGACGACCTGTAAGGGTACCTGACCAAGCCACCAGGCACAGGTGTCATTGTCTTGCATGGGCCAGGGAGCATTTATAGTGGACAAGGGACCAGTGGGCCTCAGTGCTGTTCTGATGAAAGTTGATTCACACTGAGCTGAAATGATGGCCACCAACGATGTTGGAGATGTCAAGAACAACATTATGCATCAGCCACTGTTGTCACCATGTTACAGTTTGGTCAGGTGTGTCTAGTCAATACAGAACTGCCCTACACCTTGTGAAAGGTACAGTGACAAGCCGATACTACCTGAATAACATCATTAATCCAGTCATTGTGTTATGACCCGAGAGCCGATCTCGTCCGTGCTCGGGCTATGCATCATCTCTGCCGGCTTTGACAGCAGTGGATTACATTCTGGCTCCCCGGGCTCTTATTGTGACAGCGCTTGGTGGGGCTTCCTGCTGTCAGAGCCGATCAGCTGTTCTGCATCACAGCTCATCAGCTGCCGACTTTATTAGCGGGCGCTGACAGCTGGTTGGTGCTGGAGTATGGTCAAACATTCCTGGTCCTCGTTCATGTCAGGTTCGTGTTCTTGTTCATGTCATAGTTTAGGTCATACTGGCTGGGGTTAGCCCTACGATCCCTTGTATTCTGTAGTGTGTGTTTTGCCCTCAGCAGCTCACAGCTTTGTGTCTCGTCTTGTTGTGTTAAAATAAAACATCTAATGCAAAACTCACTGGTGACTTTTGGCATCTTATGGTGGCCTGCGAGGGTCACCGCATGACAGTATACTCCAGCCAGGATGTCTAAACGGAGATGCCACACCGAGACGCCTTTTCACCGTGAGTTTTTGAGTAAATTGGACTATTGTTCTTCTCTGTCTGGGTGTCACTTGCTGGGAGAATGCCGTCATCCAGGGGCCGCGGTCGGCGCCTGGGCAAGGAGCTAGCGGAGGCTCTAGAGTATGTGGATGGAACTCTATTCACTGCTACGCTGTACGACACTCCCAGCGACATACACCGGCACCTGGACTATGCTGAGGTTCTTCTGGACAACCTTCCTCTCCACTACGACGACCACCCGGAAGTGATGACGAGGAGGGCTGAACTCGCTGCACAGCGCGAGATACTCCGTGGGCTGGAGGAGGAAGATAGCAGGAAGCAGAGGAGGAGGCATCCTCACTCCCCGCGTTGGAATTCCGTTCCTGTCCCGGATCCGGTCCAAGTGTTCGCGCCATCTGGGGGCCGTCGAAGACATCGGTGCCACAGCCAAGGTGAACCTCAGCAGAATCCCCGGCTGGACCCGCTGCCGGCAAAGCCCGTCAGCAGACCTCCGAGAACGGCTCCTCCTCGTCCTTCCAGGGGGCCCTCTGTCGCCATCCAGCGGGGAGAGGGAGGAACCACGTCCCCTACAGCAGGCACCATCCTCCCTCTGGGAAGAAAGGCAAGTGCTAGTTCATTCTTTACATGATAATTGTGATCTGCCTTGTCTGACTCCTGGGGGTGGAGTTCGGGGTTCGCAGTCCCCCGAGCTCCTACCACTTGCTGTAGTTACAATAACCAAACCTGCTGCCTCTGTGTCTTCCTCCGCTGAGCGGTCCACGACGCCAGGCCTACGTCGCCGGATGAGGAGGGGGCCTGCGGTTCTGGAGAGCCTGGATCCAGCCCCGCAGCCACGCTGTGGACAGAGGAGAAGAGCAGACTGCGGCCTGGAGCCTGTGCTGACGATGAAGCGTCCCCGGGTCTCCTTGCCGGAGCGGTCTGAACCAGTGGGTCGAGTGTTCCCTGCCGCCACGCCATACGGGTCATTGGCATGGGCATCAGCGCAAGAGGAACCTCAGGCTGCAGAATCCATCTTGTCAGCTGCGGAGCCCTACGCAGCTGAGTTGGAGCCTGCGCACGAACTTCTTCGCCCTGAGCCTGGATCGACGGAGTCCTGGACGGCAACAGAACCCGAGTGCAGGCAAGTGCTCCCTCTTGTGTCTCTGTCCCCTGTGTTGGAGCATTCTTGCCTGCCTCTCGGGGAGGCGAGTGAGGGGCAGCCGCCTGCTGCGCTCGAACTCGTCTCGCTGGGTTCTGTTGCTGCTGGTGATACTGATCCCAGTTTTTCTGTGTGTTCTGAGCTTCCTTGCAATGTCACCGGCGCGGAGCCAGTCGGGGTCGCTGAGTTGGAGGTTCCAGGTTCGGGGGTGGAGGTCGTCAGGGCAGCTGCACCGACCCAGTCGAGGTCTGTTGTGGAGGCTGCTGTGGCCCAATCGGGGTCCGACGTGGGTGCGCCTGAGGCCCAATCGGGGTCCACCACAAGGGCTGTTCTGGCCCAATCGGGGTCCGACGTGGGTGCAGCCGGGACCCAATCAGGGTCCATCGGAGGTGCAGTGCCGGTGTGGTCCACGGACGGTGGAGGAGCTGCAGACCCTTCGCCGCCTGACCCAGTTCGGGCTCATCCTTGCCTTCTGTCCCCTCTTCAGAGTCATCGCCCCTGCGCATCATCACCGGGGGCCGTGGGGGTCCCTTTTCGCTCGCCCCGGCTCTCCCGAGTTTTGTCCTCGCCAGGGAGGCCGCCGCGGGCTGTTTTCCCCCGGTACTTGTTGCTGAGGGACACGGGTCGGCCACCTGAGGAACTGTTTCACCGGTTCAGCGCCTCGGGTCGGCCACTCGACATTTTATGTGTTTCACTGGGCGATCTGGTTCGGCCACCGGAGGAGTGGACTTTCCGGGCCTGGGACTGTGGTAGACCGCCCGGTCATGTTCCGCCCCCCCCCCCCCCCATGACCACCCGTCGGCCATTGGACGCGGGGAGACCGCCTGAACTGTTCCCGTGGCATTTGGTCTCCGCCGGTCGGCATGAACTGTCGGGGGTAGGAGGTCATTCCTGGTGGTGATCTAGTCCTGTAATTGTTCTGTTTTTTTTTTCTCTGTCCTGTGTTGTATTCATCTTTTGGCTTGAGAATGTGGTATTTTTGTTTTTGTACCCGTGTAATTGTGTTTCATGTATTTTGGAATGTAGTCTGGTCCTGTAATTCAGTTTCTTTTTTCTGTTATTTTGTGTTTGTGTGACTGTTTCATGTATTTTCTGAGTCATTTTTTTTCCCCTGTCTGTGTTCTGGTTCTTGATCTGTGGTTTGATCCTCTCCTGCCCCATCCACCCACCCTGGAGGGGGTGGGGTGGGGGGGATTGGATGTCTATGGGCGTTCAGGAGCCCGCCCTCAGAGGGAGGGTACTGTTATGACCTGAGCGCCGATCTCGTCCGTGCTCGGGCTATGCATCATCTCTGCCGGCTTTGGCAGCAGTGGATTACATTCTGGCTCCCCGGGCTCTTATTGTGACAGCGCTCGGTGGGGCTTCCTGCTGTCAGAGCCAATCAGCTGTTCTGCATCACAGCTCATCAGCTGCCGGCTTTACTAGCGGGCGCTGACAGCTGGTTGATGCTGGAGTATCGCCAAACATTCCTGGTCCTCGTTCATGTCAGGTTCGTGTTCTTGTTCATGTCATAGTTTAGGTCGTAGTGGCTGGGGTTTGCCCTATGATCCCTTGTATTCTGTAGTGTGTGTTTTGCCCTCAGCGGCTCACAGCTTTGTGTCTCGTCTTGTCTTGTTAAAATAAAACATCTAATGCAAAACTCACTGGTGACTTTTGGTGTCTTATGGTGGCACGCAAGGGTCACCACATGGCACATTGTGCCCTTGCATGAACAACACAGGCCTAATTTCATCTTCATGGACAACAATGCTCCAGCTCATTGAGGTTGCATCATTAGGGAACGGCTGCTAGAGGCTGGGGTACCTCAAATAGAGTGGCCTACACTTTCTCCAAACCTGAATCCCATTGAAAACCCATGGGGTCAGCTGAGTATCCCTGCACCCCACAACCTCAATTACCTGAGAGCCGCCCTTCAAGAAGGGTGGAATGCAATGCCTCAGCAGACAATAAGTCAACTTGTGAACAGCATGAGACATTGTTGTCAATCTGTAATTGATGCTCAAGGGCGCATGACAAGTTTTTGAGACATTGACATTTTTAGTTGTGGTATACCCACCACTGTTGTTAGCTTTTGTTTCAATAAATTGTTGAGGAAATCACCGTTGCATGCTTCTACTTTAATGCCCTACTTTCATGATATAATATCATTGTAGCGTGAACTTTTTACATTTTCCATAAATTTCACCCAAAAGCCAAATATCCCTAACTTTTTGTGAGTAGTATATATAAATAGACACACACCAACAAAGAACTATGGAGTGAACATGAAAAAGATCAATCTGTAGCACACAATCTCAGCTTCTCATTGTGTGTGCTGGAATGTGTCTGTAGTTTGGGGGGGGGGGGGTATATTTATATATATTTCCTGCTGTTAAAAATGGCCATGGGTCTTTTTCACCATTAACTCAAGGTCCATAGTTGAAGCACACAGCAATAATAATCAGCACGTAATACTGATGACAGTTCGAAATTGCACTAAACAAAGACTCAGACCTGTAGGACTCAGCACCAGAGTCCAGCATTCTACACATGCACCACAATGCTATGTAACTATGTAAAGGTACTAAATTAGAAGATGTTGACTGACTACATTTAATTCATTAGATTTGGAGAGATTACATAGAATGCTTAATGCCTCAGGCAGAAATTAATGAGAGTTCTTGAATGAAGAAGCTCACTGGAATCCTTTGTGTATGACAAATATAATTTAAGAAACAAGTTAATATCAACATCATAGAAAATTATATCCACAGTAAACACACATTGTTTATTTACAGTATACGTCATCAATACATGTCTCGAGACGCTTTTTGCAAAATATTTCCTGGATTATTCAGCACACACTCCGAAGCTCCAGTGCTGGAAGTCCTATCACTAGTTTTAAGTAGTCTTTCCAGCCTTCATGCCTCGGTTTTGTTTAGTTATTTCTTTTTTTTTTTAATTTAAGTTTTTGTAAAGGGTATACACGTCATTACAGCACTGCATTGTTTACATTTTCATCACATGTTCCCGTTTTTTTTTTGTTTTTTGACAACACTGGAAGAATAATTATTACAACACCCCTTTTTTAAGTGAAAGAAAAAGTGAAATTAAAGAAAGAACAAAAAAAAACCAAAAACAAAACAAAAGAGCAAAAAACAAAAACAAAAAAAATGTAAAAAAATTTAAAAAAATTAAATAAAAATAAATAAATAAAAATAAAAGAGCATCTGAGTAGCGTTGGAACAAAGAGCGGTGCCATTATTGAAATGGTATTTGTCAAAGATTAGATCTAATGGAAGACACATATGCAATCCAGGGTTGCCAAAAGTTCAAGAACCCATCCATGTCCTGTCTCAGTGCGAATGTCAACTTTTCCATCGAGTAAATGCCTTGGATCACGTTAATCCAATCTTCAGGTGTAGGACAGTCCTTCAACATCCATTTTTTAGTTAGGGCTTTTTTACTTGCCAATATTAAAACAGTGAATAAGTATTTTTTTCCTCGTCTTTCCAGTGAATCCGGTAGTAAACCCAAATACAAAGTTACAAAAGAAAAGGGGACTGTTATTTTGAATATTTTCCCCAATATTGTCTGTACCTTGGTCCAATATTGGTGGACAACTGGGCATGACCAAAACACATGAAAATGATTTGCACTCTCTTCACCACACAATCGCCAACAATTCAACCCCTTATGAGTAAATTTGTTTTGTGCAGGTGTTCTGAAAAATCTTACCAAATTTTTCCATCCAAATTCTCTCCACTGCAGGGATGAAGTACTTTTCCATTGTTGTTTATTTAGCTTTTCCCATATTTCCAGTTGTAAAGTGAAATTCCCCTCTTTTTCCCATTTCTCTTTTATATATGATGTGTTGTCTCCTTTGAAGTCTTGAAGACCTTGGTATATTTTAGAGATGTATCTGATCCCTGGGATCCCTTTATATGCCATTAAGAAGACCTTCAGAACACCTGACTGGGCCCTTTCCAAATCCTCCTTTTTAAGTATATTGTTTATGTGGTGTCTAAGCTGAAAGAACCTGTAAAGGTCTTGATTTATTAGACCTTGTTTTTTCAAATCTTCAAAACTTCTTAAAATTTGCCCTTTAAAAAAATCGTAATATTTTATCAGTCCGTTCTCTTTCCACTTTTTAAATCTAGTGTCTGTTTTATTAGGAGTAAAGTCTTGATCATAGGCAATCCATTGCAGAAATCGATAGGGTTCTTTAGTTTGATTCTCTCTAACTATCTTAAACCAAATTTTTAGCGGGGTCTCTATCCACGGGTTAGTGTTATTCAAAAGTGTAGGTAAGGCATTATTCCCTATTATCGCCTGTAGGGGGATGTCACTTGTTATTTTGCCTTCCATCTCCTTCCATTGTGCAGTGTAGACTGGGTTACATATCTCTACTAAAGTTTTAATTTGTGCGGCTTTAAAATAGTCCCTGATATTTGGCAGCGCGAGCCCACCTTTGTCTTTGTTTAGCTGTAGGGTTCTATATCTGATTCTAGGTCTCTTGCCCTGCCATATGAATCTTGAGATCCTTCTGTCCAGTTCTTGCCATGTTTTTTTGGGAGGTTCTACCGGTATTGTTTGGAAAAGGTATAGAAGACGTGGAAGTATATTCATTTTAACTGTTTCAATTCTTTGTGCTGTACCCAAGAATGGTATCATATTCCATCTTGCTAGATCAGATTTTATTTTTGCCACCAGTGGATCATAGTTTAGTGTTATAATTTTGTTGAGTTGTTTCGGGATATTGACCCCCAGATATTTCATAGATTCCATCTCCCAGTTAGTTTTGAGTTTGCTTAGTAAATATTGATTTGGGTCATAGCTGAATGTTAAAACTTGGGTTTTATGCATGTTTAGTTCATACCCCGATAAATTCCATACTCTGAAAAAACTGAGATTAGTTCTGGAAAAGAGGTGTCCGGCTGCCCCAGGTATATTAAAATGTCATCAGCAAAGAGTGCTATTTTATGTTCCTTCTGACCAAGTGTAATACCTATAATTTTTTTGATTCTGTCTTATCCATTGGCTCAGAGGTTCTATGAAGATTGCAAAGAGCAGTGGAGACAAGGGGCAGCCCTGACGACATCCTCTTTCCAGCTCAAAAGATGATGATAAATTACCGTTAATCCTTATTTTAGCTGTTGGTTTTTTATATAATGCCTGGATAGTTCTAATGAAGTTGTTATGAAAATTGAAACTGGATAAGATTCTATATAGGAAAGACCAGTCAACCGAATCGAATGCTTTTTCAGCATCTAATCCCAATATGGCTGCATTTAAGTTATATTTTTTTTATATGATGAATTATGTGTAAAGTACATCTAATGTTGTCTTGTGTCTGTCTTTGTCTTATAAAACCTGTTTGGTCTAAATGAATTAAGTCTGTCAGTATATTTTCTAACCTTTTGGCAAGGATAGTGGTAAAAAGCTTATAGTCCTGATTTAATACACTGATTGGTCTGTAGTTGGAGCAGTCTAGTTTATCCTTTTCAGGTTTAGGTATGACTGCAATGACCCCTTCTCTCCAGGAGGGGGGGATTTCCCCTGTGTGGAGGACATAGTTAAATGTTTTCAGGAGGAGAGGAGATAATTGCTGTTAAAAGGTTTTGTACCACTCTGCTGTATAGCCATCTGCTCCTGGGGATTTGTTAGCTTTAAGTTTCATAATTGCTTTTTCTAATTCTTTAGGTTGTATTTCTGACAGTAGTGTTTTATTTTGAGACTCAGTAAGTTGGGGAAGGTTTAATGTGTTTAGGAATGCTTCGGATGCGTTTTTATGTTTTTTGAGGGAGTACAAGTTCTTATAGTAGTTCTCGAAGCGTTTAAGAATATCCTGAATTCTGAATTTTATTTCCTTTGATACTGGGTCTCTGATTTTGTAGATTGCTCTCTCCGTTTGTTGTTTCCTCAATTTATAGGCTAGTAATTTTGCCGCTTTGCTGCCTGCTTCATAGCATTTTTGTTTCAGAAATGTAAGTTTCTTCTGGATTTCTATTGTGTAAATCTCATTTACTGTATTTGTTTTTTAATTTCCTTAATTATGAGCATGTCATTAGAATGAGTGTTGTCTTTGTGCTCTTTTTCTAGGTTCTTATGTTCTGACTCTAATGTGGTTAGTTTTTCTTGTCTCAGTTTCTTTTGGATTGCCAGTTTTGCAATAATCTTTCCCCTTATTACAGCTTTGCATGCGTCCCACAGTATTAAAGGGGATACTTCTCCATTATCGTTTTCTTCCAAATATCTGAGAATATCTGATTCCAATTCATCTTTCAGTGGTTCTTTCAGGACATTTGAATTTAACCTCCAAGGAAATGTATTATTTGTGTATTTTTGGATACTTAAGTCCATATAGATCGGACTGTGGTCAGAGAGATCCATCAGTCCTATTTTACATGTTTTTACTCTTCCAATGTCTCTATTAAACATAAAAAAATAGTCAATCCTTGAGTATGATGAATGTGGTGCTGAGTAAAATGTATAATCTTTTACACTGGGGTTGAATTCCCTCCACACATCACAGATTCCCATTTCTTTTAGTAGCATCCGAGTTTTCCTACTTTGAGTGTTATTTTGATGTGGAGGATTACCTGATGCATCCCAGTATGGATTCAGTCTTAGGTTGAAGTCTCCACCACATATCACTAAACCTTGGGCTTTAGTTATCATTAGGTCAAATACATTTTTATAAAATTTCCAGTTAGCCCCTGGAGGTGCATATACATTCAGCAGGGTGATATCTTCTCCCTCTAGCCGCCCAAGTACCAAACTGTATCTCCCTTCTTTATCTTTGTGTTCTTATTTTTTTTCAAATATAATTTTGGTTGAGATCAATGTCGCTACTCCCCTCCTCCTCCCTGACTTATATGAAGATGAAGAGATCATTTTAAACCCTTGTCTATTGAGTTTAGTGTGCTCCACGTCTGTTAGGTGGGTTTCTTGTAAAAATATTATTCCTGCTTTGTCTTTTTTCATTTTGCCTAGAATCTTGGATCTTTTAACTGGATTCAGGATCCCTTTTACATTATATGAGATTATTTTGGTTACACCCTGTTTCTCCATTGTGTTGTCTTATTTAGTATACCAGTGTGGTGGCCCTCTTTTATGCTACTCAGAAACTGAAAGAACATTAAGAACATAAAAAACATTAAAAACATAGTGTATAAAACTTTAAAACAAAAAACTGACAAAAGAACTTCCTGAGCTGAGGTCTTTTTAGTGACCCTGGAAGAGCCTTGATGGTGTGTTGGCTCTGAGAGAAATTCCTCAGATTCCGTTACGTGCTGAGGGCCCTCTCTTACCCCTGTAAGTTGTCCCATGTTTTTAACGTGAATTTCAGATCCCAATCCGAACTTGTAATGATTTTTTTTTTTTATGCCTTTACCCTGTGAAATTGTGTGCACCCTCCCACCACCATCACAGCAAACATTCACGTTAATACAGTATTTGTTAGTGTGGAGAGAACATGTGGATCATTGTCACATTTCTATTTTAACAAGTTGGTTTTTTTGTTTGTTTTTTTTAAGACTTATTTGTTTCTAGTATTATGACTGTTCCATTAAGTGTTTTACCACATGCTGATTCTGCATCTCCTTTAATGTTTGTTACCTTGTGGGGGGAGGGGGGTTGGATGTGCAGATTGACTAAAAATATCGTTATTCCCTCCTGAAGACGGCCAGTTTTTCCTTGTAGCTCTGGCGCTGGGTTTCCCGCTGTTGGCCCGAGGATTTTGAGGGTCTCTGTGTGGACCACGTTTGAGCCTTGATTCTTTCGATCGGGTCTGCTGCGGGTTTAAACACCGTTACCGGGAGTCCTCTTCTCGCCATATCCGAGGTTGCTTCTTCCGCCGAATTGTAGAGACACGTCTCGTCGCTGTAGAAAACCCTCAGCTTCGCCGGAAATGGTGTCTGAAAGCGCAGTTTTTTCTCTCGTAGTACCTTTTTAGCGTTGTTGTATTCCTGATGCTTTTTAAGGACCTCCGGGGCGTAATCGTGTTCCACGAAAACTTTTCTCTCTTGGTGCATAAATCCTTTTTTCTGCCAAGCCAGTCTTACAACCTCTTCTTTTATTTTGAAGTTGGAAAACCTCACCACCATCGATCTTGGTGGCGCTTCCACCGCTGGCCTAGGGGCTAATGTACGGTGCGCCCTTTCTATCTTCAAGTCGGTGGATTGGGGAATATCCAACTTTTCTCTCAATAAGGATTCCACGCATGCCGCCATTGTGGTGAAACCATCCTCGACTCCTTCTTTCAGACCATGAATTCTTATGTTGTCTCTTCTTAGTCTGCCTTCTTGGTCGGTTAGCTTAGCCTCCAGTCTTGACTGTCTGTTGTGTAGATCGAGCACGGTATCTTCCAGACCTTTTATTCTTTCCTCTGCTTCCAAGATTCCGTCCTCAGCCTGGTCCACTCTGCTGTTCGTCCTTTTTATTTCTTCTTTGATTTCACGAAATTCGGCCCAACACTCTCGGCGAAATCGTCTTAATTCTTTAAATACCATTTTTAAGCTAACCTTTTTGCTAGCTTCATTCAGCTCCTCGTCTTCTGAATGGAAATCCTCCGGATCAGATTCTTCGGCCAATGCGTGTGCTGGCCTGGTAAAAGTCGGTTTCTTCTGTTTTCCTTTAGGCATGATGACTTTGTCTTTTGATTTTCACTCTTCCAAAAATCCGTTAAATCTGATTTTCAAGGTATTTTCCTGGATTGGGTCTGGGAGCTTCAGCGTTAAGCTGCTATCACCATGGTGCCCAGACCGGAAGTCCCTTGTTTAGTTATTTCAACATTTAAGTTACTGTTTCCAGGTCTTGTGCCTTGCCCTTTTGTTTTCTTAGTTAAATAATCCCTGCCTGCTTTGGGGTCCCTTCTTGCTTTTACTTGCTCAGATTCAACAGGAGGCTTCTATTTTTGCAATGCAGAAGAATTCAAAACCCTTTAAAAAATAAATGTATTATGTATATGTATATTATAGAATGAATGATATTTGAAAGCTTAGCTCTGGAATTCAGCTCTGAAAAGATCTTTTTTTAATGACATTCTAATTGTAAGTAGTGTTTCAGGTGATGCGAGCCTGACGAGGCCATGGTGGAGGGGCATTTGCACACTCAGAGGTTGATATACTAGCAACATGATTCTGGGAACATGATTTTTAGGTGAAACTCGTACATAGTGTTGTTTCCAATAGTTGTGATCTAAACATGAAAAAGTAATTTAAAGCACAAACTTGAAGTTTATTAAAAGCAGCTGGCTCAACTTAAAATAAGAGTAGTCTTGTTTTTCCAGGGTTCAAATTTGCAAAGTTCACACAACACTAAACTGGTGATCCGGGGCACTCAGGACACCTGAAGTGTGCTACCTCATCCTGTGCACACACCTCACTTCAAGCACACACACCTGATGCAGTTCTCATTGACTGGCACTGCTCCCCCAAGAATATAAGGAGATGAAGGGATTGTCAGAATGAGCAGAGGAAAACGCCTACTCCAGCTGACCACTCACTCTGATATAGCCTTTAAAAAAGATTAAAAGCATCTAACTCACCGTTAAGTTCAGGATTATGAATGTTCTGTGGAAACCAATGGAGACTTGTTCTCTGTACTTTCATATGCTAATTATTGAGAAAGTTACCTTAGAAGCATTGACTTCCTCTTTGACCTTTTTTCAAATAAAAGAAGACACGTGACAGCAAACTTGAAAATGGTACTAATTGGGGACCCCTGTTCTAGCAGTACTTTTGTTGAATATGATACTCACAAGTGTATTTAACAAATAAAATACAATTAAAAGTTGCTAAATTATACTTATTTTTCATTGATCTTTCTTGCAAGTTTAAGGCTTAATCCCAATTATAGAAAAATGTGGTTGATTTTTAAATCAGTGCACAGCCTTAAATAAACACAACTACATGCTATAATTTGCACTTGTTACAGCAGACTTGTAGGTGACAGTTTTCTCAGTGCCCTCCCCTTTTTTTTTGTAAATACAAACCTCCCCTCATCCCTCAGTGTACCAGCCTCGGGCTGTTATCTCCTCCACCACTCACTGAACACGGAATGTCGTTACAGATGGGCCCACCACCATGTGGAATTTACTGTTAAACCAATTACTAAAGAGGTCATGGGAGGTCTTCGTCACAGATAAATCTTAACCATCATCAGACTTTTATGGGCCAAAGAGCCACAGAAAAGACACAGAAAACAAGAGAAAATTACAGAAAAACATTGAAGCCTTTATTGTTTTTTTTGTTTTTTTTTTCAAGGCTAACCCTATAGCCCAGGACAATCTGTGAACATAAAGTGAATGAATGAAAAGGGCAGTTTGGTGGAAAACTGAAAGTCAAACCAAAATCAACAGGAACAATTGTTGAGAAAATATAGTTCCTCCAGGATTTCGCAGGATGTTTTATGATTGTTACGTCCCAAAAAGCCTGAATTTGTGGGAGCTTTTTGTAAAAAATTGCAATAAAAGTTGCAATGTTTTGAGAGGTTATTTTGCACTAAAAGTTGAGGAAAGAATTACAAATTTTAAAGCAGATGTTTTTTTTCCATAGTTTACTGCAATGATATTCTACATAATACAAGAAAAGGACAGGATTGTCAAACATTTTCTCGTAAACAGTGATTTGTAAATTAAAGCAGAAACTTCTGCTATACAGAAAAAAAACCCTCTTTTGTGCAACAGCAAATACAGACTTTAAAACAATGAAGTGAGAATGAAATGGCTACTCATAAATCTGTCATAAACATGACTAATACTGTAAGCTACTCTTGCTGAGAACATGAATAAAAAATGAATAAAATATTATCATTACAACAGCTAAAGTGCGTTGAATGCATGTTAAAGAGTATAGATTTGGAAATTATGGCCGCACCTTCATCTGAAAACTCCCTAACAGCAGCAGTCCCCAACCACTTGGTATCGAGCACAGAGAAAAAAGAAATAATTTATTCTGTTGCTCTGTATTGTCTATTGAAGTCTGTGTTTTCCTGCAAAAAAATACTGAATATTCTCTGTCTTTCTATGCCTGACTTCTACCTGTCTGTCTATCTGCTACACATCTTAACACACACCTGTCTCATCAGATACTCATCTTTCCTTTACCGGGAGACATACCGGGAGGAGGGGCTCTCCTTGGGGGTTTGCCGGGGGCGCACGTTGGTCCGTGTCCAGAGTGGCGATTGACAGCTTTAAAGCTCATTGACATTCAATGTGTATTGACATTCAAGATGTAGTAATGATTTTACCTCTAAAGATGTATAAAATGTTCAAACACTGGCTATAGTGTTAGATTTGCTCATTTGTTTGTGGTTTTACAGCATCTCTCCTCACGCACGCTCCCAGGACGAGGTGCTTTTCAGGCAGGCAGACTTTTTTTCAACACAAACCCGGCACGTTGTACACGTGGTCAGGACGGAGACGTTGGGAGACGTCCACCAGCGGCCCGGGGAGAGACGGAGGAAGGGACGGTGTGGGAAAACTCGCAGGTGAGTGTTTTTTAAATCACACACTCAGTTTTTTGCTGATGTGTTCCATTAATGGGGGCGTCTGTGGCACAGGTGTAGTGTGGCCGACTACTGATTGAAGGGTTGGCAGTTCGATTCCCGCAGTCTGCATATTGAAGTGTCCTTGAGCAAGATACTGAACCCCCAGTTGCTCCTTGTGGGTCAGGCCAGTGCCTTGCATGGTAGCGCCATCGCTATCAGCGTGTGAATGGGTATATAGCGGGATCTGTAAAGCTCTTTGGTCATCCAGAGATAAGAAAAAAGCGCTATATAAGTGAACGTCATTTAATACTCACTGTAAACATGGAAGTGTGCGCGGTTCAGCAACAGATTTGGTTAGTCTGAGCGTTTGAGCGGTACTTAAGGACAAATTAGATTGGCAAAATCAGCCGAAATTGACAAGGATTGGCCAAAATTGCAGGAAAGTTGCAGTGATTTGGTGCAATCGCAGCATTGCAAAATCCTGGAGGGACTTAACGTTTGAGTGTGTCTGTTGCCGAATTGCGACATAACCCCTAGTGGTCAAGAGTGGTAAATATTTTTTGTCAATAAAATAGTTCAGATTTCCAAGGCTATAACTTGAAAGTGGTAAGAGATAATGGCTTACTGTCAATTAGAAAGCTGTAAAATATGATCCAAAGTTTTAGATAGGAATAAATTTATGCATCTAATTTGCATAATGTCACGGCAGCTCTTTAAATTCCATAACTCAGTCAAAACTGGACTTTGGACATATTTACACAAAGAATGGTTCAATCTTTTGACACCGTTTTTTGTACAGAGGCACCTCATCATCTTATCTTCAAAGTATATGAACAAGAAATCAGTACAATATTGAAAAAAAAACACAGAAATAAGTCACTTACCAGCTGCTAACGGGACTCGCTTGCTGCCGTGGTCACCTCATTTTCACCCATCGTGGTCATTATTTTGTGTTCTGTCGGTCATTTACGCTCTCTATCACAACTACAAAGCCTTAGGTTCAGGTTCAGGTTCAGGTTACTTTATTTGTACCCGTAGGTAGATTTGTTTTGCAGTCTGGTGACATCCATATTTACAAACCACAATTACATTCAACATAAACACAAACACAGGCACACATGAAGCTGATTATAAACATGATAAAAATACTCAAGGCTCCATCAATCAGGACATAAAGACAAAGTGGTGGGAGAAAAACCAGAGATAAAAGAGAAGCGTCATATTAAAAAGTTAAAGACTAGTCAAATAGGTTAAAAACTCAAAGGTCTAGAACCCAATAAAAGATTTAGAACCCAAATAAAAATCCTACCAAAAATAAGTAAATATAAAATGGAGTCAATAAATAGGTAACTAAATTATGTCACCATGGGTTGAGATGCCGTCTCGGCACTCAGCCCATGTTTTCCCTCATCCCTGCTTCCCATTGAGCAGCGTCTCAGCTGGCCCCCAGCTGGCAGCATTATGGACGGCTGGGGCCAATTAGTCTTCATCAGCTGGGGCGCTGCCAATGAGGATAAATAGGAGCAGCCTCGATGACTCGGGGCTGCGACATAAACACATTGCTAAGCTGAAGCCCCTTCGTCTGGTGTCAGCTTATACTCCTCTTGCAGCATTCCTGTGTTTGTATCCCGCTGTGAGTATGTACGTCTTGTTACCCCCACGTCCGGTACGAGCTGCTTACCTCTGCGCTGTGCAACCTGTGAGTGTACGTCTGCATGAGTATCTGTGCTCTCCTCATCCCTTCCCCTTTTCCCTGAATAAAATATCACGACTCACTGGCTTGTCCCTGGCTCTGATTGCCCGGCTCCCTAGAGCCGGATATGACAAATTATGTGCAATATGTTGTTACAACTTGTTCAACTTTCTGACAGCAGCAGGAACAAAGCTGTTTTTGTAGCGCTGGGTTTTAGTTTTTGGGACAGCAAACCTCCGTCTTGAGGGAAGAAGCTGAAAGTAGCAGTGTCAAGGGTGGGAGTCATCATTTAAAATGGAGGTAGCAATCCTCTGTACCTGTCTGGTGTACAAGGATGTCAGGCTCAGCTGTGACTCACCAAGCAAACGACTGGACCATCTAACTACCTGATCCAAGGATTTCCTCTGTTTCAGTTTTATCTGACCAAAACCATGACACTAAAGAAAAGGATAAAACAGATTCAATAAAAGCCATGTCATTATGGTTCGGTCAATTTGGAAGCGTGCAAGTTTCCTCAAACAATGCAAATGTTGCTGACCCTTTTTGCACACCCTTTCACAGTTCTCTTCAAAGTTTAAATTACTATCAATAATCGTCCCAAGATATTTGTAGGATTGTACACATTCAGTGGTCTGGCCTTTTAGTACGGTGACTTTGGCCTGGGAGTTTTCCTCCTAAAGTCAATAATCATATCTTTAGTTTTTGTCGTATTCAGCTGCAGGTAGGAATCCTCACACCAGTGAACAAAATCATCAACTACTGGGCCGTGGCCACTCTCACCATCCTGGAGGAGACTGACAATAACTGAATCATCAGCATACTTTATAATGTGTCTGTTGTCATGTCTGCTCCGACACATGTTTGTGTACAGGATGAAGAGTAGTGGTGACAACACACACCCCTGAGGAGAGCCAGTAGAAGAGCACTTTTGGTCAGACAATGTACCATTGACCCTTAGTCTCTGTGTTCTGTTGGTTAAAAAATCCAGAATCCAACCCACCAGATTATTACTCAAATCAAATTGTTGCAGGAGCCTTTCAACTAAAATATGAGGTTGGATTGCATTAAAGGCGGAGGAAAAGTCCACAAATAAAGCCTGGCGTGTGTCCCATTAAAATCCAGATGTTTAAAAAGCATGTTAAACAGAGTGACAGTGGCGTCCTCCACTCCTTTGTGAAGTCTATATGCAAATTGCAAAGGATCCAATGCATGTTCAGTCTGCTTTAGGACCACAAATCTGACCAGTTTTTCAAAAATTTTCATTAAAATTGAAGTCAAAGCAACTGGTCTAAAGTCGTTTACCGTTTTAGGACAGCTGGATTTTGGAACGGGAACAACCACGGCATCTTTCCAGATCTTAGGCACATGTTGTGTCTGTAAGGACTTATTGAAAATGTAATGAAATACAGGACTCAGTTCATGTGCACAGGACTTTACCAATCGCCCACATATATTATCAGGGCCCTGACTTTTGTTCACTTTTACAGCACAGAACTCCCTTTTAATATCCTGCACTTCAATATTAAAGTGCTGATTGTCTTTGAGTTTCTGTTTCAAATCTTGGGTTTCTGTGCTAAAATCAAAGGAGTCAAAACGACCATAAAAACAATTAAGAGCATTAGCCAGCTCTGTGTCTGAATTAAAACCATCTAAAAACACACAATTACTGTGCTCTGTGCTCTGAAGGCCTGCAATAGTTTTCATACTGGCCAAGGCTGAACCAAGTTTCTTTGTTGCCATCTTGCTTTCCAATTCTGATTTATAATTCTGTTTTGCTCTTAAAATTTCGGATTTCAGCTCTTTTGTGGCAACCTGTAGCTCAGAAACAGACCCCTGTTTAAAGGCAAGTGCTTTCCTCTGTAAGCAGGATTTAACTGATTTTGTAACCCATGGCTTGTTGTTGGGATATATTTTGACACGTTTACGTGGAATGATCATATGTTTACAGAAAGCCATGTATGAGCATGTGACGTCTACCAAAGAGTCCAAATCATCCTCGCAGGACAGTGTGAAAACCTCCCAGTCGGTACAGCTAAAGCATTTCTGGAGGCAGTGCACTGAATCCTCTGTCCACACATCTATGACTCTGGTCTTCACCTTGCCTCTTCTGAGAGTAGTTTTATATGTGGGCAGCAAATGTACACAGTTGAGATCTGAGGATCCTAAAGGAGGAAGGGGAAGTGATTTATAGGCCCTCTCAATGGATCCATAGCACAGGTCCAATGTCTTTTTTCGCCTGGTTGGGCAGGAGACATACTGATAAAAGTTTTTAAGTGTCTTCTTTAAAGAAACATGGTTAAAATCCCCAAGAATAAAGTTTGGAGCCTCTGGTGAAATTGACTGCAGCTGCTGTACCACATCAAAGACGGTGCTGGAGGCGGAGTCAGCATCCGCTCTCGGGTGAATGAACACAGTCGTTATAAAAAGTTGGGGGAACTCGCGGGGCGGATAAAAGGGGAATAGCGATACGGACAGAAGCTCCACATCTGGTGTACAGATGCGCTCTCTGACCGTGACAGATATGCAGTACTGTTTATTAATGTATAAACATACGCTGCCCCCCTGACGTTTCCCCGTTACCTCTTCCTGCCGATCCGAGCGAAGTGTGGCTCCAAAGCCATCAATCCACAGGTCCGCATCCGGGTCTTGTGCCGTAAGCCACGTCTCCGTGTAAGCCATGACACAGCAGTTCTTGAAGTCCTTCTGGTAGCGTACATTCCCTTGAATTTCATCTACTTTATTTCTCAGGGATTGTACGTTCCCCAAAATCATGGAAGGAAGAGGAATGCTGTTAAACTGACGTCTCCTCGGGCTTAATTTTACGCCTCCACGTTTCCTCCTCTTGTCTCTCTTTTCATCGCTGTGTCCATGAGAGTCTCTTAAAATAAAGTCCGGCAGTTGCGGCATAGACTCAATCACAGATTCTGCATTATCCGTGTTTAAATGCAGTAACATGTCTCTGGAATATTGTATTCTCCCCGGCATGATCGTGATTGCGCTTACCTCAGAGACAAAGAGCCGGTGGGAAAGAAGCAGCAGTGCAAAAGTAAGGAGGAATTCCATTTTGATGGAACCAGGGAGCTCTTCGTTATACAGTCCACAAACATTCAAGGACAAAAACAACACAGAGAATTTCGTTTAAACACATTAAAGTGCGTAAAAACAGAGACACAGACGACGGACTTTTTTCACCAGTTGCCGGTCGCTGCGTGCGCATGCGCCCCCCCCCCAAAAATGATTATGATTATCCCACATAAATTCTGCTTGTATCTCATGGCTGTTTCGCGTGTACAAAGCCGTCTAAGTGACGGTGATGATGACCGATCGCAGCCATATTAGTTTTCTGAGCTAAAAGAAGGCTCTACAGGAAAAGGAAATGAGGAATTCTTCTTCTTTGGTGTATTACATGTCATCCATTGAGTCCTCCAACGCATGTCTGCCACCCTCTGAAACTGGCAGAGCAGTACAAATCAGTACAAATCCCCAATGCAGCCGGCGATGTCAGTGAGATGACAGGCGCAGTGCTGCGCTCTGCCACTAGGGGCACACTCAAAGGGTTAATAAAGGAGGATTATACAGGTATTGATGTGCTATGTTTATTACTGTTACTTCAGTCAAGGAGGTTATATCTTTGCCTCTGGTCTTTTATCTATGTATGTACGTGGAACAATTGATTAAATCATGGGGGGCGATTTGAATAACTTTTGTCCTACAGGATTTCCGAAGCTGAAAGGAACTTAGGTGACTGCATGGCGTCCATCGTCCATCCGTCCACATTTCATGGAAATTGCTACTCCTCCTAGGCAATGGCCCAGATGCTCAGCAAATTTACAGACAGTGATCCTTAGATGGTTCTGCTAAAGGTCAAGGTCAACTCAAAGGTCAGGAGATAAGGGCACTTATGCGATTTCAAAAAAATCACTGTCCCTAGGCAATTGCCCTGATGTTCACCAAACTTACCCACAATGGTTCCCAGGTTAGTCTGCATCCAGGGTGTGCTCAAGGTGAAGGTTAAAGGTCAGGAGATCTAAGCGCTTAAATTATTTCACAAAAATCGCTACACCTCCTAGGCAATTGCTGCAGTGCTCATGAAACTGGCAAACGATTCATAGATGAGTCAAGGTCAACAGACATGCTCAGGTAGGTCTGCATCCTGATTGTGTTCAAGATCAAGGTCAGGGTCAAAGGGCAGGGGAGCGCAAGAGAACTGATGCAGTGCCTTGTTGTATGTTTAGATGGTCACCAGCAGAGGGCACTGTCTGCTAACATGTAACAAATAAGAGAAATTAAAATGTGAGGAAGAAAACTGCCTGCCTTGGTGGAGTTTTGCATTCTCCAAGTGTTTTCACTTTGCTTTTTTTTCTGTTGGATCAGCAAAAATTAAGCCATAATTTTTAAAAACAAGTTCATATCATGTTATTTGTATTACAACTTTCATTTCTTTAACTGTCTTATTTATTATTTCAGATTTTTAATATGTATATACAGTATGTGTATGTGTGCATGTGTACTTAGTGCTTTGTAGTGTTAAACTGCCATTTTTAGTAATACTGAGACTCAGGCTGGGAGTTATGATCAGTGCATTCTGTTGTGAAGCCCACCATGCACATGATCTGGATTGTCCACTCACAAGTTACATAATCAGATTTTATGACTTCTTCGAAAGCTTAAAACATAAAGATTACATTCTGTTTTTGGCAGTCAGGGTGCTTTTCTCATCCATTTTTACGTGTGGGTAAAATCTTGCTCTGCTGATCTAACTCATAATCCCCCCACCCCCCCACCTCCACACAGAAAAATGACAATGTCTGGCTCCTTTAAAAAAATATAACAAATGAAGGATGGGTCAAGACCTTTGGATGTTGCATTTTCTGTAAACACAAGCTGACTCTGTAATTTAGCACCAGCTACTACATGTACCTTAACTCTTCAACTCAGTTTTTTGGTGCATTTTGCCCAAGTGGCTCCAAAATTAATATTGCTCTAGCTTACCACACATTCACACGATCAGTGTGTGAATGTGTGTATGAATGGGTAAATAGCTGGATTTGTAAAGCACTTTGGTCATCCAGAGATGAAATTGCTATACACAGTCATGTGAAAAAATTTGGACGCCCCTTTAAATATTCAGTTCTTTATTAAGAAATGTTCAAATATCTATGTCTAACCTTCTTTTTGTTTCTATTTGCATTTTTTTAAATTTATTTTTAGCCATTGTAAGTAGGAATGAATGTGGGGGTGTCCTAAAAAAGATGGGGGGTGTCCTAATTTATTCCTCACTATTTGTTTAGAATTACATTTTACAGAAAATTTGAAAAAAGTCTTTAATTCATCTTTAATTGTTTAGTTGTATTAGGTGAATCTCCCAGTATTTTTAACATTGATATTAAATATCCATATGTCCAAATATGTAAAAAAACCAACAACACAGGCTTATACAGGGTGTCCTAATTTTTTCACATGACTAAGAGAACACCATTTACCATTTAACTAGTAGCTTTAATGTAAAAGCACGTCCATCCTATAAACTTTATAGGTGAGATAGGAATAGCACGTCTTTGTAAAGTCCAATTCTTTTTGTCATTATTTCTCTTTTAAACCAAATGGCATTCATAAGCGTAAACAAGGGGGGCGGGGGCATGCCCCCCAAACTAGAAAAAAGAGAAAATTGCTGCCCCAAATAATCATCATAAACCTTTTGCTGCTTTTTTCTTGTAAATTGTAAATATTTTTCCCTCCAAAATTTGCCGCTTTTCTCATAAATTTGCACCCTTTTTTGTAAATGTATGACTTTTTTCTATTTATTTTCCGACTTTTTCCTCATAAATTTGTTTTTTCATTGTAATTTTATGAATTTTTTATTGCATATTTTTGACCTTTTTCTTATAAATTTGCACCTTTTACTGTAAATTTGTGCACTTTTCTTTTCCAACTTTTTCTCATAAATTTGTGTCGTTTTCAATGTAATTTAGCAACTTGTTAATTTCTGACCTTTTTCTTGTAAATTTGGAGCTTTTTTCGGAAATTCATT
Source organism: Pholidichthys leucotaenia (assembly GCA_020510985.1). Lineage (NCBI taxonomy): Eukaryota > Metazoa > Chordata > Actinopteri > Cichliformes > Pholidichthyidae > Pholidichthys > Pholidichthys leucotaenia. The sequence continues at coordinate 65,995,492 of CM035849.1, read as the reverse complement.
ACTTATTTAATCATGAAGTTACAACTTCTTTTCTATAAAATTTAAACTTTTTTCATTCATATCATTTTCTGGTTTCATTTCTTAATTGGTCCAAAGATTTGCAAATAATTTGCTGTTGTTGTGCGTGGGTGCCTACAGAATACATGCACAACCATGATAAATTATCTGCAAATCTTTGGACCAATTAAGAGGTGGGGTTGAAGGATTTCCCACAGGGACCTGAGCATTCCAGGAGCCCCAGGTTGGAGACCCTTGATCTAATCCTTCTCTCTTACTTTATTGCGCAGTAACCTGGTGGAGCACACCCGGTCTCAGTAAAAAACGTATCTAATAAATGTTTTCCCACCCCTCTAAAAACGTACATTTCCACGTTAAATCAAAAAATAACATGCCTTGCTACGTTTTCACAAGTTCACTCACTGCGCAGTCCTCACTGAGCATGCGCAATACAATGCATCTTTTACTTTGGTAAATGGCGTTCACTTATATAGCACTTTTTCTCATCTGGATGACCAAAGCGCTTTTCAGATCCTGCTATCCACCCATTCACACACACATTCACACACTGATGGCGGCAGAGTTGCCATACACACACAGGTGCTAGCCTGGCCACCAGAAGCAACTGGGGGTTCAGTATTTTGCTCAAGCATACTTCAACATGCAGACTGCAGACAGAGCGGGAATCAAACCCATGACCCTCTGATCAGTAGTCAGTCACATTACACCTGCACTACAGTTTCCAAATGCTCATTCTGATTGTGGGGGGGGTTGGCGGACAGTTACCTACACAGCTGTTTCAACAAAAACACACAAGTTCGACTCCCATTCTCATCTGTTAATGACCTTTGCCTTCGTTTTTTTTTTCCTTGTTTTTTTTTTTCTTACTTTGTTTTTCACTCCACTAATGAAAGGTTCCTGTGAGGTTAGGGTTAGGCATTAAAATATGGGTTAGGTTGTGGTGGACACACATTGTGACTTGCTTGGTGACTCACATTTTAGACCAGAACAAAGGCAGAGCTTCCTTGGTGATTACAGGAAGTTGCAAGAGTGTTAGCTTTGGTATGCAAGGCTTGAGACTGTGGGGGTATAATTAAAGGATTAAAGAGGGGATGCATTGTAGACAGTGGGGGTGATATCATGGAGAGAGGATGCATTGTTACTGTCATTATAATGCAACGTGGTATGTGATACATGTGACTTGTGAACTGTAAGAGTCCTGGTATTTAAGGACGAGAGTTCCCTGTGTGGCTGTCTTTTCTGCTTCGAGATGTTGGAGATGTGAATAAAGCTGACTTGAGAGAGAACTCTGTCTCGTCATTCACACATTTCCACACTGGTGACCCAAGACGTATCATGCAAGAGGAGAATTCCCCCGGGCCAGCCCCGTCAGGAGCCCCCAGCCAAGCGAATGCCGCTACAGTCCAGCTACCGGACTTCTGGCAGAGCAATCCGCGCTCCTGGTTCAACGTGGTTGAGGCGCAGTTCAACCTCCGGGGGATATCGGTAGACGCCACAAAATTCTACCACGTAGTCGCAAAGCTGGACAACAACACGGCCCAGCATGTGGAGAGCCTGATCGACCAGCCGCCGGACAGCGACAAATACGGCACGTTGAAGGCTGCACTCATCCAGCAATTCACCCCCTCGGCGGAGGAGTGAGCAGAGAGGCTCCTGGCGCTGACGGAGTTGGAAAATGACATGCCCGCGAACCTGATGGAGAAGTTGTTGAGGCTGAAAAACTCTGACGACGATCATTTCATTTTCACCCACCTCTTCCTCAGGACTCTACCGTCAGCAGCGAGAGCGACCCTGGCCAGTTCACCACTGTTGGCCCAACGGGACTACCGCGCGCTGGGCCGAGAGGCGCAGCGGATTGTCAACGCCACGAAGCGGCGTGCAGCCATGGCCGCTGCAGCGGAACTTGGAGCGACAACCGGAGACGACAGGAGGCCAGAGGCAGCGGTACCAGACTCACCAACGACGGCGGCGGCAGGGGCCAGGGAACGCGGATCGGACGTCCTTTGTTTCTACCATCGCCGCTTCGCAGAGAGGGCACGCAAATGTATACCCCCGTGCCAGTTCGGGCGTTCGGGAAACGCCAAGACTGGGGGTCGGTAGCAGCCGCGGCCCTCGGGGAGAACAAGCTGCTTTATTTGTCGGACGCACGCTCGGGGAGGCAGTTCCTCGTCGACACAGGCTCACAGTTGAGTTTCATCACACCTTCCTACGCGGACAGACTAGCTGGTTCCAGAGGTCCCCGGGTGACAGCAGCGAACGGCTTGGAGATTAAGACCTTCAGTGAGAAGACTCTGCTTCTGTCTCTACACGGCCGTACATTCAAGTGGACTTTTGTTGTAGCAGCAGTAAATTTCAATATGTTGGGGGCTGATTTTTTGTGCTCACATGGTTTGTTGGTTGATCTCGCTAACAGGCGCCTGGTTAATGCACTTTCATTTGATTCTATCCCCTGTACAGCGCGAGTGGCCCCGCCAACAGCACAAGCCAACGTCACAGCTGCAAGCGGTAAGTTCCACACACTGCTCACTCAGTTCCCAGCACTCACGGTCCCCACATTTTCGGCAACAGTCGCTAAACACGGGGTGGAACATTTTATTACCACTACCGGACTGCCCGTTTTTGCAAAAGCTCGGCGCTTGGATGCAGTTAAACTGGCCATAGCGCGCGAGGAGTTCGCCAACCTGGAGAGGTTGGGCATTATCAGACGTTCAAACAGTCCGTGGATTTCCCCGCTACACATGGTCCCGAAAGCTGACGGATCATGGCGACCTTGCGGGGATTTCCGCAGGTTAAACAACGCTACAGCGCACGACCGCTACCCAATCGCGCATATCCAAGATTTTTCCGTTCATTTGGCAGGGGCGCGCGTTTTTTCTAAAATAGACTTGGTCCGCGGTTACCACCAAGTTCCAGTGCGCGCTGAGGACATACCCAAAACAGCGGTAATAACTCCGTTTGGCCTATTCGAGTTTTTACGCATGCCATTCAGACTTAAAGGGGCTGCTCAGACATTCCAACGCATGATGGATGCGGTGCTTCGCGATCTCCCTTTCGTGTTCGTCTACTTGGACGATATTTTAGTAGCCAGCGCGTCCGAAGACGAACACAAAAAACACCTGGCCACAGTTTTCCAAAGGTTGGGAGATCACGGGTTAATAATCATCCCAGCAAAGTGTCAGTTCGGGGTGGCGCAGATCGATTTTTTGGGACACCGCGTCTCCCCCGAAGGAGCAGTTCCGCTTCCTGACAAAGTGCGCGCAGTGGTAGATTTTCCCCGGCGGCAGACGGTCAGGAGTTTTTGGGAATGGTGAATTTTTATAACCGTTTTCTCCCCCGCGCGGCGCAACTCATGCAGCCGCTGTATGCCGCGCTCAAAAAAAAGAAACCCGCGGATAAGGTCGAGTGGTCCCCGGAGCGGGACCAAGCGTTCTCGGAGGTGAAAGCAGCCTTGGCAAAGGCTGCGTTGTCGGCACACCCAGACCCAACGGCCCGCATAGCGCTCACCACTGACGCATCAGAGGTGGCCATAGGGGCGGTCGTGGCGCAACATGTAGCCGGGGTTTGGCAGCCCCTTGCCTTTTTCAGCAGGACCTTGCGTGATAGCGAACGTAAATACAGCGCGTTCGACAGGGAGCTGCTGGCTCTCCATTTGGCCATCCGCCACTTTCAGTTCTGGCTAGAAGGACGCTCTTTCACCGCGTTCGTTGACCACAAACCGCTAACATTCGCGATGGCCAAGGTTTCCGAAACGTGGTCAGGCCGGCAGCAGAGACAGCTGGCCACGATATCAGAGTTTACCACTGATATCCAGCATGTGGCAGGCAAACTCAATGTAGTGGCAGATTGCCTCTCGCACGCCATGGTGGCCCCAGTCAGCGTAGGGGTAGATTACGCAGCCATGGCCGCGGAGCAGGTTGGTGACGTGGAGGTGCGCGCGCTTCAGTCTGGACCAACAGGGTTAAGGCTGGAGAGCAGGGTGCTGCAAGGTGGTATGCCCCCCCAATCTGCGATGTCTCCATGGGACGGCCGCGTCCAGTAGTACCGGCCGCGTGGCGCCGCCGCGTTTTTGACTCGATTCATTCTTTGGCGCACCCGGGAGTGCGCGCGTCGGTCAAAATGGTAGGAGAGAAATTTGTGTGGCCGAGCCTCCGCAAACAAGTTAAAGAGTGGGCAGTAGCCTGCACAGTGTGTCAACGAGCCAAAGTGCACAGGCACACGAGGGCTCCTTTGGAGCTGTTTCACATTCCGGCCAAGAGGTTCGATCACGTTCATGTGGACCTCGTGGGCCCCCTCCCGCCGTCACAAGGGTGCACACACCTTCTCACAATGGTGGACCGCACCACACGCTGGCCTGAAGTGGTCCCGCTGGCATCAACCACGGCCGAGGAGGGGGCGCACGCGTTTTTAACAGCTTGGGTGGCGCGCTTCGGCGTTCCGTCGGACATTACGTCCGACAGAGGCCCTCAATTTGTGTCCGAGCTTTGGTCGACAATGGCCCGCAGCCTGGGTGTCACAATTCACCGCACAACCGCGTACAATCCGCAGGCTGATGGGTTATGCGAACGTTTTCATAGGTCATTGAAAGCAGCTCTCAGAGCGTCACTGACGGATGCAAATTGGGTAGACAAGTTACCGTGGGTGTTATTGGGGTTGCGTTCTGCGCCTAAAGAGGACTTAGAAGCCTCCCCAGCGGAGCTCGTGTTTGCGCAGCCACTCCGGCTGCCTGGGGAGTTTCTCCCAGATAACCCTGTGCCAGACGCCTCCCCGTCTCAGCTGTTGCGGAGTAACATAGAATCAAGCACGCTGCCTGGCCCCGCGCACCACAGTTTTCCGCACGTTTTTGTGCGTAAAACTTTGAAGAACGTAGAGTTTGTTTTTGTCAGACACGATGCGCATCGAACCCCGCTGCGACCGCCTTATGACGGACCCTTCAGAGTGTTAGAAACAGGGGACAAGCAGTTTTTGCTAGATTTGGGGGGTAGGAAAGAGAAAGTTGGCATAAACAGACTAAAACCTGCTTTTGTGGTGGCAGATGAGCAAGTGCTGTTGGCGAGGGCCCCGCGGCGAGGTAGACCCCCGCGGGGGGCTCCACAGAGTAGTGTTTCCCCAGAACACCCACAGGTGCTGACAAAAGGTTTCCACCCCCAGACGGCAAACCCCCAGCGTGACAGCGCCGCAGAGACGTGGAATCCCAGCTACAGCAGATACGGCAGGAGACTGAAGCCTAGACAACATGTGGACTGATGTGTATTGATACTATCACGGCATGCATGTTGTTATTCTCTTGTTTGTTCTAAAATGTTGGGGGGGCTTTGTGTGGTGGACACACATTGTGACTTGCTTGGTGACTCACATTTTAGACCAGAACAAAGACAGAGCTTCCTTGTGATTACAGGAAGCTGCAAGAGTGTTAGCCTTGGTATGCAAGGCTTGAGACTGTGGGGGTATAATTAAAGGATTAAAGAGGGGATGCATTGTGGACAGTGGGGGTGATATCATGGAGAGAGGATGCATTGTTACTGTCATTATAATGCAACGTGGTATGTGATACATGTGACTTGTGAACTGTAAGAGTCCTGGTATTTAAGGACGAGAGTTCCCTGTGTGGCTGTCTTTTCTGCTTCGAGATGTTGGAGATGTGAATAAAGCTGACTTGAGAGAGAACTCTGTCTCGTCATTCACACATTTCCACAAGGTTAGGTTAGTTGCTCCATGCTCACACACAATAAAAGTGAAAAAAAAATGCTGTCACACACTTTTCTTAAAGCTGTAAACGCCACGTACCCAGTGCACCTCAAAAATCATTTTTACGTGCCTCTGTACATTTTCTCTGACTGACAAAACGTACAATTGAACGTTTCTTTTTTTTGCTGAGACTGGACTGTGGAGCACCCACAATTTTGTTGTACTGTACAATGACATGTCAGGTCAGGTCAGGCACTGGTTTGCTTGCTACCGGATAGCCGTGAAAACCGGTACTACCTATCTCGTGGGTCGGGCTGTCGGCGACTCAACCGTCAACCCCGCTCTTCCGAGGGTGTGGAGGGTGAAACTGGGCATCCTGGCAGAACTAAAACCAATATCTGTCACAGGTCTGTGGTGGACCACTCCCAGTTACACGGGGTGAGACTGGACATCCTGGCAGATAAGCACATCTGTCGCAAGGTCTGTGGTGGACTTTTGCCAGTCGGTGCATCGTGACATGCACTACACAAAGAGCAGAGATAAACAAACCTATCATCTGGTCAGTCACTGCAACAGATACTGGAGTCAGTTTGTCTTGGCCTGTCCTTGCCACTGATAATACCTCTATCTGCCAAGAATGTGTCGTTAGTCCAGCAAAAGCTAGCGGTACTCCAATACTTTGCAAGCAGTTTCATGAAATAATCAGTCAGAAAGCAACTCATACCGGCTCGGACGTCGCCCGGGTTAACAAGGTCAGGAGTTCCTGGCAGCGGAAGGCGAAGGACAGAGATGCGTGGGGGAATCTGATCGGACCTAAATGAAACAGTCATTGTCGCCCCCGACAGACTGCTATGATGATGATGTACAATGACAATAAAGCCTATTCTATTTTATTCATATGGATGCTGATTACATTGTAATTTTACATAAAAGTTTATTTTTTCTGTTCTTCAAAGCAATTTTTTTTCAAACTTTTGTATGTCGGGAAGGCTTTTTTTCTTCTTTATTATTATTATTATTATTATTATTCTAAGGTATTTGAACTCTTCCCATTACAAAAATGGGGCCACCAAAAATGGTCCTGACTACAATAATGTTCTTTTTTTTTTTGCAGTTACATGTACCCCCCCCCCCCCCCCAACGGTCAAATTAACTATCATCCTATGATGGCACCAACAAGAAACCGAATCACACTAAAGCATACACATAATTTACAACAACCACTGAGTCTTTATGTTGCTCACAATACTTCAGGAGCTCTGGAGTTCTCATTGTAATATCAAAAACATTTACTAACAATAGATGTAGCTGAAAAAAATATAAGTTTTGGGGGTTTTGAAAGAGCTTTACACCAAATTACATGGTTAAACTTTACATACAGACAACTCTCTGAAGAGTCGGACAGTAAAATGGTGTAATCTGGGGCATGGTGATGGCCTCAGGGGCTGTAGACCCACATCATTTAGATACTCGACTCATTGGTTTCAGTCTGACAGGGCACTGGTTTAGCTTCTTCTGACATCCTCTGTCATGGAATAAGATAAAATAAAAATAAACTCAGTACTTTTGGACAGGCCAGCTGAACAAAGGGGATGATTTTTGTTTGATACAGTTTGTTGCAGTATTGAAAAAAAGATGAATTTGCCTCTAATTGTATGACAGCGTTATGTTCATGTGGAATATTTCAGACTTCATACACTGTCTGTTGTTCATAGCAAAAACTATAGGACTAAAACTACAGCAAGATACTGATCTAAAACTATCACAATTTTGTTTCCCACATAATCACATTATTATTATTATTATTATTATTATTATTATTATTACTCTATGTTGCATATCACAGTAGATATAAAAAGTATGCATACACTTATTAAAATGCCAGGTTTTATGGTACAAATTAAAAATGAAACCACGATAAATTTCCAAACTTATCCCACCTTTAATCTGGCCTATTATCTTTACAATTAAATTGAAGAACAAACAGATCTGTTGGGTGAAAAATATAAAAACAAAACAAAAAAAAACATACATTAAGCTGGTTGCATAAGTGTGCACACCCTTCAACTAATGCTTCGTTGAAGAAATGTTTAATTTATTTACAGCATTCAGTCTATTTAGGTACACGCATCCCATCAATTAAAGTAACTCTAATTACCCTAAATGAAGTTAAATGACTCTAGTAGGTAGGGTTGTCACAATAACCACAGTTATGTAGTACCGCGCTATGGAGAAGCCTACCGCGGAGGAAAACGAGCAACCACAACAACTGCAGTGTTCACAAACAAATCTACCTACGGGTACAAATAAAGTAACCTGAATGGGGGAAGCAGCAGGACTGAGCAGCAGCCCTGAGCAGCAGGATTAAATACTACCTGTTCAAGAGGTAATAGAACTTCAATTCTTCACCTGTGGCTAGTTCTGGACTTTTGGAGGTGACTTGATTGACACTTGGCAGTGGATTGGTGGCTTGGGGGAATATTCTGGTGGATTTAGAATTGGGCCTTTCTGCCTTAGAAGCAGACTGGCAGCCATTACTACTAGGCCTCACAGGCAGCCATCAACAACAGGCTCCACAGGCAGCCACCATCACCAGGCCAGCAGCCACGACCATCAGGCTCCACAGGCAGTTCCCACCACCAGACTTCACAGGCAGTTACCACCACCGGGCCCTGCAGCCATCTCCATCAGGCTTCAGGCCTGGCACCAGGCCTTACATGCATTCCTGTTGTTGTTGCTACTTGAATTTTTCATCAACACTGAAATAGTCTTGGAAACAGACTCTTGTCTCCTTGTCCACCGCAAATTATTGCAAAACTGCAGCAAAATGCCACCTAAGCCAAAAGCAGAGGCCAAATCCGAGGAGGAATATGTGTCCCTCGCCCAGGTAAATGACTTACTGCAACAGCAAAAAGGACTGTTTTCTGCATTGTTAAACCAACAACAGGAAACTTTCAAAAGCCTCATCAAAGTGATCATGGACTCAACTAATGCAAGAATGGACACGATGACGAGAGAGTTGCAGGACATTAAAACCAGTCTACAGTTCACTCAAAAAGATGTAGATGACATAAAAGCCGATTTGTCTAAACAAGCAGACCGCAACAATGTGCTGCAATCAGATGTTTCTAAAGTGTGTGACAGTCTGTTGACTATCACTGACAAATTTGAATATCTGGAAGGACAATCCCGGAGAAATAATCTAGTCTTTGATGGTGTTGTGGAGGCACCAGGAGAGCCCTTGGCCGTCACGGAGGAGAAGATTAAAAATATTCTCATGGAGAAACTACAGTTACCACCAGGGATCGAGATGGAGAGAGCCAACTGCACCGGGAATCCTGGAGGAGAAAGACCAAGGCTCACTGAGGTCAAGTTCCTGCTGCACAAGGACAGGATGACCATTCTTCAAAGAGCCAAGTCCCTCAAAGGAACAAAAATCTTCATCAATGAGGACTTCACTGATTTGGTAAGAAGGAAGAGAAAAGAATTAATGCCAGAGCTGAAAGCTGCAAGAGCACGGGAGGACATAGCCTACTTAAGGTATGATAGACTCATTATTCACCCACACCATCCCTGTAACAGTACACCAAAATCAATGGAGCCAAAAATCAACCAGAAATGATTGACATTTCATTATCAACTTAGAGATATAAACTGTGCATTTGTTTCCATTGACTGGAATAATTAAGATGCAAACTTTTATAGGAAACAACTTCATTTTTAAAGGGTACGAATATACTGAGCATAAGCCACACAGTGTTAAATATGAAACCGATCCTGAAAATCACTTTTTCAACAGTATAAAACATCAGTGTAAATACTTTAGCTCAGACCAACTAAAAAATACAATTTCTGACCAATCATTGTCAATAATACACTTTAATAGTAGAAGTCTCAACATGAATTTTTCCAAAATCCAGGACAGTTTGTTGCAATATAACACAAATTTTTCTGCTGTTGCAATTTCTGAGACTTGGCTAAAAAATGACCAACTTCATACAGTGCAAATGAGAGGCTATGATTTATATACCACAAGCAGGTAAAAAATAAAGGGGTGGTGGTGTTGGTTTATATATCAGGTCCTTCTACCAAAGCCAAGTTGTAGATAATATGTCTTTTGAAATGGAAAACATTATGGAGTGTGTAACTGTGGAATTAATTACAACTACAAAAAACATCATAATAAGTTGCATTTATAGAGCACTGGGTACCAATATTGACATTTTCAAAGAAAAATTGTCTGAGCTTTTCAGTGCAGTAGGTAATAAAAAGCTGGTATTTATTTGTGGAGACTTAATATTGACTTATTAAATCCAAATGACCATATCCAAATAAGTGAATTCATAAATTCCATGTTTTGTATGGGTTTCTTACCCTTCAATAACATACCCCACTAGAATAACAACACATTCAGCAACGCTTATTGATAACATTTTCACAAATGTCACTGAGGGGAATGTAACTGCTGGCCTTATTGTCAGTGATGTGACAGACCATCTGCCTGCTTATGTTTCTTCATACACTGGTGGAACACATAACGTTGAAATAGATGAGGTTTTTAAACGACTTGTAACAGAAACCGCAATCAACAATCTTAGAAATGATCTAAAAATACAAGACTGGAGCGGTGTTTATGTTGATGACATTGATACAGCATATGGAGAATTTGTCTCCATTTTATCGCAACTATATAATAAACACTGCCCTCTAGTGGTAAAGGAAACCAAAATTAAATACAGAGATGAGCCGTGGATCACCAAGGGCCTGCAAAATGCTTGTAAAAAGAAAAACTTGTTATACAAAAAGTTTCTGAAATTAAGAACTGTGGAAGCAGAAAAGAAATACAAGACTTACAAAAATAAACTCATTAGTATTTTAAGATCGAGTAAAAAAACACATTACAGTAAATTATTGGAAAATAAAATAATACATGTTAAATACATGTTAAATACATGTCAAATTAACACTCAATTTAAGCAAGACAAAATTTATAGTCTTTAACAACCATCACAACTACCCAGTACCCAAACTCAGTGTAAATGGTGTAGAGATTGAAAGGGTATCCGAAACTAAATTCCTTGGAGTAATAATTGATAACAAACTGTGTTGGAAGCCACATATTAATTATATAAAAGGTAAAGTATCCAAATCAATTGCAATATTACACAGAGTGAAAAATTGGCTGAATCAACCCACACTATACACCTTGTATCATTCATTAATACTCCCATACATGACATATTGTAATGAAGTATGGGGAAATACATATAAAACAAACATATATCCACTCTTTATGCTTCAAAAGAGAGCTATTAGAATAATCAACAAAGCAGCTTACAGGGAACCAACAAACCCACTTTTTCTTAAACAAAAAACTCTCAAGTTGAAAGATCTGATCGACTTTAAAACCGCAATAATAATGTTCAAAGTGAAGAATCTATCACTGCCCGCAAATATCCAAAAGTTGTTCCAAACAAGGGAGAAACGATATCACTTCAGAGGAACATGTATATTTCAAAAGCCTACAGTGAGAACAACTACCAAGCAACACTGTATTTCAGTGCAAGGTGTCAGATTATGGAACGATTTTGGACCTGAATTAAAATCATGTACAAAGCTTGGACAATTTAAACAAAAACTAAAGGAAGAAATACTCCAAACATATTTACAAGACGACATGTAAACTCACATAAGGATTGACATTTCCAGCCTGTGTTGTGTTATAGCTTAGTTTTTCTTTTTTCTCTGTGACACTATGTCTTAGATTTGTTTTTGAATAGTAACCGCTTAACTTAGACTAGCTCAGTTTTCTTTTTCTCTCAGTCATATTTTGTCTTAGCCTTGTTTTAAATTGTAATCGCTCTTGTCTTGTTTTCTCTTTTTTCTCCTTTGAATTCTTGGATGGAATATGGGTGGGCAATATAAGCTGCGGCTTCAGCCATCACCCATTTCGGATAACTCACGTGGAATTGTATAGTAGAAGGAGTCTTTGTCTAATTTGACCTTGTTGTTATATTATACAGTTTCTTTTAACCTGTAATGTACTATCCGAAATAAATTCATTCATTCAAAAATACATGTAATATATGGAAGGTGTTAAATAATATAACAAAGAGAGGAAAATTAAATTCCAACCATATCTTTTATTTAAATTCAGAAAATGGAATAATCAATGAAAATAGCTTGATCTCCAACACATTTAATGAATATTTTGTTAATATAGGAAAAAAGATCGCCAACTCCACTGTATCATCAGCAAATACAAGTGGCGCTGACAATGTCGTCAACATAAATGCTTACTCAATGTTTATGAAAGAAACAGATGAAAAAGAAATTCTTGACATTGTTAACAAATTCAAAGACAAAAAATCAACTGATTGTAAGGATTTCAGTATGTTCTTGGTTAAATGTATTATTGACTGTATTGTTAAACACTTCACTTACATATGCAACATGTCACTTACTGCTGGTAAATTTCCAAAGAAAATGAAAATAGCAAGAGTCGTCCCTCTGTATAAGACTGGTGACAAACACTCATTGTCAAACTACAGACCCATCTCCTTGTTACCTCAGTTCTCCAAAATACTGGAAAAAATATTTGTTAAGAGACTAAATGATTTCATTGATAAGCACAATATACTCTGTGAACAACAGTATGGATTCAGGAAGAACCGGACCACCTCACTGGCACTCATGGGCTTTGTTGAACAGATTACGGATGCAACTAGATAGAAGAGAATGCACAGTTGGAATATTTCTGGACTTACAAAAGGCATTTGTTACAGTTGACCATAAATTACTCCTCAGTAAATTACATAAGTATGGCATCAGAGGAATTTCTGATGTAAGGTTGTACATCGGCTGTAAGGTTTCTCGACCTTACAGCCGCCTATGATACGGTCTGGCACAAAGGCCTCCTCCTGAAACTTATAAAGGCGATCCCTGCTTGGGCAACAGCAATTATAAAAACCCTGCTGACCAACCGAAGGTTCAGAGTCCACCTCAGTCAGAAGACAAGTGCATGGAGAATGCAGAAAAACGGACTCCCACAAGGCTCAGTTCTAGCTCCAACTCTGTTCAACCTCTACATAAACGACCTGCCTACTACAAAATCCCGCAAATTCACCTATGCAGACGACATCTGTTTGGCATTCCAAGCACCAGACTTTGAACCACTGGAACGGGTGCTCACGGAAGATCTTGCCAAACTGGACCAGTTCTGCAAAATCTGGCGCCTAAAACCAAGCCCAGCAAAAACCGTCTCCAGTGTATTCCATCTCCACAATGCAAAAGCTGCCAGAGAACTAAACATCCACCTGAGCGGACTCAAGCTTAAGCATGCCCCAAATCCAACTTATCTTGGAGTGACCCTTGATAGGACCTTATCCTTCAAGGAACATCTAAAGGGGACGGCTGCTAAGGTGAAGGTACGAAACAACCTGCTCTGCAAGCTCGCTGGTGCAAAATGGGGGGCGGCAGTCTCCACCCTGCGCACCTCAGCACTGGCCCTTTCATACTCTGTAGCAGAATATTGTGCCCCTGTCTGGTCCAGGTCATCTTACACACACCATGTGGACACCCAGCTCAACACAACCATGAGAACTATAACTGGAACAATCCGCTCAACACCACTCCCCTGGCTCTCTGTACTGTCAAACATAGCCCCTCCACACATCCGGCGAGCAGCATTAACTCAAAGGATGCTCCAAAAAGTTAAAGATTCTCCTCACTTACCAATCCATGCAGATATCTACACTCCACCCACTGCCCGACTTTCATCCAGACGGCCGATTTGGAAAAACCCTCCCCCAGCTGACTTTACCATCCAGACAGCTTGGCAAGAGGAATGGGAGACCAAGGAGGTCCCAAACAAACAGCTGGTGATAAACCCCAACCAACAGGTCCCGGGCACCAACCTCCCAAGGAGACAGTGGTCTACACTCAATCGCTTCAGGACTGGACATGGCCCCTGCTTGGCCAGCCTTTACAGATGGGGCAGTAGCCCTAGCCCACTGTGCGCATGTGGAGAGGAGCAAACAATGGAACACATCATAGAGGCCTGCCCGCTCCAAAGACTGGAAGGAGGATTACACACCCTCCATACAGCAAACCAGGAGGCAACTGCTTGGCTTAAGGACTTTGCATTCGCTAAATAAAATAAATCAGAGGAATTGCTTTTGACTGGTTACACAGCTATTTAGAAGACAGATATCAATATGTTCATGTGAATAATACAGACGCTGAGCTGCTGAAGATGACATGTGGGGTACCACAGGGTTCTGTGCTTGGTCCATTGCTGTTTATTTTGTATATTAATGATTTATGTTATGTGTCTAAATTGCTCAAGTGTATTTTATTTGCAGATGACAACTTTTTTTTGTAGTGGAGAAAATCTTAAGCAGCTTCTGGATTCAGCAGAAAATGAACTTAAACAAATCAATCAATGGTTCACTGACAATAAATTATCTATTCACCTTGGAAAAACAAAATGTATAATATTTGGAAACCGCAAATTATATAATCACAGAAAATTAAAATAAACAATGTTGAAATTGACACAGTTTTTGAAACCAAGTTCATAGGGGTTATTGTTGATAACAAACTAAACTGGAAATCACACATAAATTATGTCGAAACTAAAATGTCTCAATCCATTGCCGTACTGTATAAAGTTAAGGATCTCCTGTGTCAGAAATCTCTTTGCATTTTATATAATTCACTGATAGTTCCTTTTATGACATACTGTGTGGAGATCTGGGGAAACACATATACAGTGGGGAAAAAAAGTATTTAGTCAGCCACCAATTGTGCAAGTTCTCCCACTTAAAAGATGAGAGAGGCCTCCAATTTTCATCATAGGTATACCTCAACTATGAGAGACAAAATGAGGAAAAAAAAATCCAGAAAATCACATTGAAGGATTTTTAATGAATTAATTGGTAAATTTCTCGGTAAAATAAGTATTTGGTCAATAACAAAAGTTCATCTTTGTTATATACCCTTTGTTGGCAATGACAGAGGTCAAACGTTTTCTGTAAGTCTTCACGAGGTTTTCACACAGTGTTGCTGGTATTTTGGCCCATTCCTCCATGCAGATCTCCTCTAGAGCAGTGATGTTTTGGGGCTGTTGCTGGGCAACACAGACTTTCAACTCCCTCCAAAGATTTTCTATGGGGTTGAGATCTGGAGACTGGCTAGGCCACTCCAGGACCTTGAAATGCTTCTTACGAAGCCACTCCTTCATTGCCCGGGCGGTGTGTTTGGGATTGTTGTCATGCTGAAAGACCCAGCCATGTTTCATCTTCAATGCCCTTGCTGATGGAAGGAGGTTTTCACTCAAAATCTCAAGATACATGGCCCCATTCATTCTTTCCTTTACATGGATCAGTCGTCCTGGTCCCTTTGCAGAAAAACAGCCCCAAAGTATAATGTTTTCACCCCCATGCTTCACAGTGGGTATGGTGTTCTTTCTCCTCCAAACACGACAAGTTGAGTTTTTACCAAAAAGTTCTATTTTGGTTTCATCTCATCATATGACATTCTCCCAATCCTCTTCTGGATCATCCAAATGCTCTCTAGCAAACTTCAGACGGGCCTGGACATGTACTGGCTTAAGCAGGGGGACACGTCTGGCACTGCAGGATTTGAGTCCCTGGCAGCGTAGTGTGTTACTGATGTAGCCTTTGTTTCTTTGGTCCCAGCTCTCTGCAGGTCATTCACTAGGTCCCCCCGTGTGGTTCCGGGATTTTTGCTCACCGTTCTTGTGATCATTTAGACCTCACGGGGTGAGATCTTGCGTGGAGCCCCAGATCGAGGGAGATTATCAGTGGTCTTGTATGTCTTCCATTTTCTAATAATTGCTCCCACAGTTGATTTCTTCACGCCAAGCTGCTTACCTATTGCAGATTCAGTCTTCCCAGCCTGGTGCAGGTCTACAATTTTGTTTCTGGTGTCCTTTGACAGCTCTTTGGTCTTGGCCATAGTAGAGTTTGGAGTCTGACTGTTTGAGGTTGTGGACAGGTGTCTTTTATACTGATAACAAGTTGAAACGGGTGCCATTAATACAGGTAACGAGTGGAGGACAGAGGAGCCTCTTAAAGAAGAAGTTACAGGTCTGTGAGAGCCAGAAATCTTGCTTGTTTGTAGGTGACCAAATACTTATTTTACCAAGGAATTTACCAATTAATTCATTAAAAATCCTTCAATGTGATTTTCTGGATTTTTTTTTTCTCATTTTGTCTCTCATGGTTGAGGTATACCTATGATGAAAATTGGAGACCTCTCTCATCTTTTAAGTGGGAGAACTTGCACAATTGGTGGCTGACTAAATACTTTTTTTCCCCACTGTAAAACAAATACAAACTTAATCTTTTTACTACAGAAAAAAGCCGTACGCATTGTATCAAAGAAACCTTACCATGAACCAACAAATCCAATATTCATCCAATTACATACTCTTAAATTTAGAGATCTGGTAGATTATAATGTCATTCAAATCATGTACAAAGCAAATAATAACCAATTACCTGTAAATATTCAGAGACTGTTTAAAAAAAGGAAAGCAAATATGAGCTAAGAGGTAACTCTGTTTTTAATAAGCCAAAGGCTAGGACAAATACAAAGTATCATTGCATGTCTGTCACTGGAGTTAAACTGTGGAACTATTGCTCTGAAAATATTAAAACATGTTCAACTCTGAAGCAATTCAAAAAATTGTACAAGTATCTCCCAGTATCGCACTGTAAATGCTGGGAGATACTGTAAATTTGTAATAACTTAAAGGGTTTTTTGTCTACTTGTTCTATTTGATTTTCTTTGTTGATTTTGGGTAAGACTTAAATTTTTATGTTATTGATTTTATAATTGTAACGGGGTAGGCACTATATAAGCACTAGCTTCAGCCTATTTCAGCCTACACCCTTTCGGTTGTTCTTTTGTGCGTTCTTATTGTATTGTATGTGTTTATAATTATTATCACAGAATAAAAAAAATAAATTCAAATTCACTTTTTTGTGTGTGTGGCTATATCTCGTTGTTCACTTATGCACCCCTATTGATTAATAAATAAAATGTTAAATGTTAAGTGTATTTTTATTGCCAACAGCATGTTTGCACCTGGTACTGTGGAATCTTTCACAGGTACTGGCAGTGGCAGCACTGTGTGGGGCACTGTCTCTCCAGACGGACTCCAGCAGGCAGTCAGTGGCGGAAGCGTTTGGATGAATTGTTAAACACAGCCGTGACAGTGAGCACTGAAAGGGCACAAAGCGTGTTATTTCCTTCTGAGCTGAGTGTGTATGATCCTGACAATTGAGCTTTGAGAGTTAAACAACTACTGCATAGAGCATTCCTTGTTTGAACGTGATTTTCGGACAGATCACAGTGGCAAAAATCCAAAAATCATGGAGACAAGAGCCACGCAGGGTCCTGTATGGAGGCTGTCCTGTTTAAATAAACTGAATGTCACTGCAGTCTCCAGTCCACACACCCCGTAGTTACTGCCACTGCTTTATGAAAATTATGTATTTTTTTTTTTAACAGAATCAGCAGTTCATGTCTAGGAAGACGGGAGCTCCGCACAATTGTCACACACGCACATAAAGGTGAGAGTGGAGCTGCAGCGAGTTTCTCATAGCTTCCATCGTTTGCCACATAAGTTATGAACCCTGTTTAAATTACGAGACCACAGGATCCTAAAAACATTTGCAATAATACCGCATATCGCGGTGTTGAGCTATCCACCATCACCGCAGGGGAAATTCCTCTACTGCAACAGCACTACTATGAGGTAGAATTTTCTTGCCATTTACTCTATTGCATCCTACAGCAAAAATCATGATTCACAGAGCTCACAAAGTATCAAAGAGATCCTGAAAGGTATCAGTAAGCAGAAGGGCACAAAAAGGGCATTGAATATATTGTGAAAGACTGAAGATAGTTATCAAGAAGTGATGTTAACAAGAACTGAACATCCATCTGAAATCAAAAGATTTGACAAAAACTGGTGAGCAAGGCTACCAGGAGGCCTAGAGCAACCCTGAAGGAACAGCAGGAATTTTTGGCAATTACTGATTTAGTACTGCATGTGTCAACAGTCTCCTGTATTATTCTGTATACTAGTGCATTACCCGCAGAACACAATGTAGAAAGTATTCCTGTCTGAAACAGGTATCCCAATTGGGCTTTACAGGCCCAAATGTAAGTTGTGTTTGAAAGTGAAATATAAAGAGGTGTAGGCTATATATAGACAATCACACATGTTAGACTTTGACAAATATAAAAGGGAATAAATGGCACTAAGATTTATTTGTGTGAATATTAATTACAGAAAACCTAATTATTAAAAATGAAAGAGACAGTCAATATTAGTGACTGTTTCAGATCCCTTGTTTATTTGTTTGTCACATCACTTATTTGTGTGATCTTTTATCACTTATATTCATAATAGTGTATCTTGCACTTTGGGGAATGGGAGTTTTTCAGTCATTATAATTATTTTAGTTTATATCACTGTTCAGTGATGGAGTTCAATGCAGTATTGAATTTCTTCTGTGTATCGTCAGACTCATGCGGTACTATTACAGGACACTTTTACAAATATTTGAGACCCATTGTAGTGTATTATTTTATATTTTAGCAAGATTTTGTAATTAAAAGTTGTTTTTTTAAAAAAACAAACAAACTAGTCAATCGAATTAACTACAAAACAGCCAATATTATTACACACAGCAGAAGGACCCATTTGACTGTAACCGTTGCATCAGTGTTACCCATTTGTCAGTAAATATTTAATTAAAAATGATTTATTTCGTTATTTGGGTGTTTGTGTGTCCTGCATTTGGTCGTTAAGTCATTCCTGCCATTCTGCTCCACAATCATGGCGGTATTATTATTTAGTTTTTAATTTTTAGATACTCACGTGGGGGGGGGGGGGGGACTCGCAGTCTTGCAAAGTACAGTGGTACCACAACGGTGAAGCAGAAGCAGGGACTCCCGTCTGCCATTGATTGGGCAGGCTGGGCATGCCTCCTCGCGAAGGACCATGGTCTGCCCAGTCGAGCCGCTGCTTCTCCCGGCATGTGCTGTGGTGACTGATGCCATGATATTGCGTATTATCCAATCAGTACAGAGTCAATGCAAAACCCCGCCCACACCTCTAGAAGCCAGAGCATGAGGCAAAAGTGATGACTAAATTTTTATTGATAAAAATCACATATTTTGACTGAAAAACTCCATACTAGGGGATGCACACCCTTGTAACCTCAGCAAAACACGTATAAAATCTTAGGTCAGTCTGATGAACGGTTCAAGAGATTTGCGTGGAACAGACACAGACAGACAGACAGACAGACAGACAGAGACACACACACACACACACACAGATTCCGCGCATTTATAGATAGATGTCTGGGCTATGGGGTGGAGTTGCAAGATGGAAACTTTTTCTTCTGACGAAAAACATCCAGCCCAGCTAAATGTTGCCATAAAAACATCAAGTCTCCTAAACACATTTTGGGAAAAATGGTCATGGTCTGAGGAAACCAAGGTTGAACTTTTTGGCCACAATTCCAAAAGGTAAACAATGCACATCATCAAAATAACATCATACCCATGGTGAAACATGGTAGTGGCAGCGTCATGCTTTGGGGTTGCTTTTCTTAAGTAACAACTGGGGCTTTAGTCAAGGCGGAGGGAATTATGTAGTACTCAATATACCAGTCAATTTTGACCCGTACCCCTCAGGTGTCTGTTAGAAAGGTGAAGTGGAATTCCATCTTTCAGCTCAACATTAACTGTAAACATAAGAATGGCTTCACCAGAGGAAAATAAAAGTTTTAGAATTGCCCACCCAGAGTCCAGATTAAAATCCAACTGGGGTGACATGATGAGAGCTGTACACAAGAGATACCCTCACAATCTGACAGATCTGGAGTGCTTAAGGTTAAATTAAAAAAATACAAAACACCCCCAATAAACAGATCTAAAAGTCTAACAAAGTAAAATAGAATGAGAGTAAAACTAGATTTGTTGCATAAATCTTCATCTTAATTATAACACAGTGATTATAAGACAACAAAATAGATAAGTGAAAAGGCTGTATACAGTGTGTCTAATGTGGTTTTCATTAAGTTATGTAGCTTGCGGTGATAACCGAGACAACGGCTCCACCAGTGCTGGGAAATCATTGACATTTTACATGCTCTCATCCATGTATCCCAAACTGTCCTTTCAGCTTAAAAGGGGGGGAGGGGGGACCTTAACATTCATAATTTATTTTCCTCTGTGCGGTGCAGCAAAGACAGCGCTGACTGTTGTCATACTGTTGCCTGACTCCACGGGGTATAATTTGGGGGTTTTGAGTTACAGTTTTTTGTCCCCACTGAGTCAGCTCATGGCACCTGCCCAGGAGAGAGCATCAGCAAACCACAGCGCAGGAAGTGCTTTATTATTAGCCTGCTTGCTTGTGTTTGCTCAGTGACATCATGGTAGAATATGGGATGAGTAATGGATGTTTGTTTGCTGACAGGGTGTACCAGGCATTTGGGCAGAAAGAAATGAAGGTTTGTTGTGCATGTGCCATGCCTGGTTGTTCTCACACAGGTTGGGGACAGGATGAAATAACTCAACAGAAAAGAGGAAAATGACAAGGAGTTCCAGACTGAAGTGTTAAAGTGTGCCCAAAACCCTTTTACACATAAAAGAAGGTTTAGTTTTCAGCCCTTTGTCTCTGCCCTAAAACACAAAACCATGAACCACAAAATGCATAGTTACTGTATATGCCTCTAGAAGTTTATATGCACACAGATTTTCCTTAGTATAAACCATAGAGTTTATTTCATATTTTATGAGGTAAGTGTCATATGATTGCTGGTGTTGATTGAGGTCATATGGTGTTTAGACATATCTTTCATCCTTTCACTGTCTGGAATGCTGTAATGATCTGGCCATTTCTCACTATTATTTAATTAATCAGTGAGATCCATGGCACTTAGGTTGATCTACATTTCTAAGCTAGCTGTCATACCCTATGGCTGTGTTTGAAATGTACACTCATTCACTATAAGACAATCCTTCAGTTTTAGTCCGTCCTCGGCATATCAAGCCCTATTCATGGCATCACAAATGTGTCGGTAGGCAAGCGAGCCATGTGTGCCATGTGCATGATGTAAATTTCAGTGTCTTCCCTTCTGCAGAGGGCGAGAGCAACCCGAGCGTATGCGGCCACCCAAAAAGTGACTGTGTATCTTGGGGTGCATCAGAAAAACTTCCTCCGAGGGGAGGCAGTAGTGCCATTTTTGCCTTTTTTTGCTGCAAAATGGAGCAATGAGAGGAGAACTTATCACAACATAAAGTGACTCGAAGTATTTTTTATTGATTAACACTGTAAAATCTGTTTGAAACAATCTATATTTACTACAAAATACATGTATGCATCGTCATATTGGTCCTTCCGGGGCGGATAGAAGAACACAAATGCTGGGTGACCATTTAACATTTTACTACAAAATATAGCAGCTTGTGGGCTGAAAACAACAACAACATTAATCTGTTAACCCCTTGATGCCTGTTGTTGCGAATTCGCATCAAACCCCTTCCACTCCAAATGCAACCAAAATACCGTCTGTATTCCTCCACTTCCGGTTGGAGCACTTCCAACCCATACCTAGGTACTTTTTGCAAGCATTAGTTTCTCGTAGGAACGGTCAGAGACGGAGCACCACCCATTTCCTGATTGCTAGGGTTAGGGTTAGGGTTAGGGTTATAGTTTGGCAGTCACGAGAGTTGAAAATACTGAAAATAACTTTGTTGCATAAATAAAAGACTCTTCATACTTGAGATGGGAACAGGTGCTTTTTTTAACCATTTTTTTTACCATAGATGCCTGTTGTCGCTAATTTGCATCATACCTAGAATTATATCTATTTTATGTGCTATAGTCAAATTAACTTTCTCAACTTAATTTAGCATCTACTTGAAAGCAAAAACACAAGTGAAATTTTTTTTTTTCATAATTGGAAATAAATTCAGGCGTTAAGGGGTTAAGGGTTACTGACTTGCTGTAATGATGCAATTAGTGGTGCCGAGAAAATAAAGTGAGGGGTGTTTAAAAGTGCAAACATGCCAAACCCCACAAGAGAAAATTATTGTGATTCTCCAAAATCTTTTCAGTTCTTTTGTGGCTTCACCTTTTTTTTTAATTAATTATTTATTTATTTTTTTTTACAAATTTCATAGAAATCCTCTTAACAGAAAGACAAATGGGCCTAAAACATAACCTCTATCACTACAGAATATTACAGTTCTCCAGAACCACTGGTAAGACATTCAATATTAAAAGTTTTAAGTGTCAAAAAAATAGAAATGTTAATAATAATAATAATAATAATAATAATAATAATAATAATAATGGATTAGATTTATATGGCGCTTTACATGTCAAGTGACATCTCAAAGCGCTTACAGTGAGTCCATTATTCATTCACTCCAGACAGACATTGATAGTAGTAAGCTACTACTGTAGCCACAGCTGCCCTGGGGCAGACTGCCGAAAACGTGGCTGCCAATCCACGTCAATGGCCT
This sequence comes from Pholidichthys leucotaenia, assembly GCA_020510985.1. Lineage (NCBI taxonomy): Eukaryota > Metazoa > Chordata > Actinopteri > Cichliformes > Pholidichthyidae > Pholidichthys > Pholidichthys leucotaenia. The sequence continues at coordinate 65,973,208 of CM035849.1, read as the reverse complement.
CTCCGACCACTATTGTTAGATCAAACGCAGACCCTTTTCTCCTAAAGATACATCTGTCTTTTTTATTGAATATCTTCTCTGAGACAGCTTCATTACTCTTTAGTGATGTATTCAGGGGTTCCTGAAAACCCATCAAACTGCATGATTGAACAGGAAATGAATACAGTCAGACCTGCCATGTTGCACTTGAATAATTCAGTCTTTCATTTAAGGCAACCACTCTCAATCAGTCAGCTACAGGGGCGGTGGACATCTTTATTATGAAATGCAAATTTCCTGAAGCATCATTTGCTTCAGCTGGAGCATGCTGTGAACAGGTGCGTCAGTGTTTGCCATCAGGCGTCGTGAAGGCAACAACCTGGAATAACAGCTCTGATTAAAAATGTCTTTTCATCCTTATTATCGAGGCTGTTTCTTTCTGTTTTGAGGAAGTGGGTGGGGCTACATAAGACAGCGTTTTGGAATGAGGAAGAGTTCCAACTCTTTAAAATAAGAAAAAAACCTCTCTCCTCTCAACAAAAACATAAAAAACTAAACATTGGTCATTGTCTAGATGAACAGAAAACAATTACACAGAATTAGAATTTAACCAGCATCCACACGAACACTGAAATGTATAAAAAGTCAAAAAATTATGAGGAAAAACTTTGCAAATTTACAAGACAAAAGTTGGAAGTTTATGACGTACATAATGTGGAGCAAGCACAGTTGTCAGGAGCGGTGACAGCGGTTTGAAGAAAGAGTTGGGGTGCACCAAGGCTCTAGACCGAGTCGATTACTGTTTATTACAGTGTTGGATGTCATAAGCCAGAAGACAGGGCGAGGGTTGCCGTGGGACATGCTGTACGCGGACGACCTTGTGATCAGCGCTGAGACAGAAGAAGAGCTCTAGACAGAGGTAAAAGATGGCAAGAGGAGAGAAGAGGACAGAGTGAATGTCGCAAAAACAGAAGTGATGGCTTCCAGCAAGACTAATGAGCACATCTTACTGCACAGTAAGCACAACAATGGCCTGAATCGGACAACATCATTCAAATATCTTAATTCCACCCTTGAGACAACTAGAGGATGTGAGAAGGAAGTAATGCATGGAAGAGCTGCATGGAAGAAATGGAAAAAACTGATCCCTGAAAAAAAAAAAAAAAAAAAGGCTGAAAATTTACAAGACAAAAAGTCTCAAATTTATGAGAAAAACACTGAAAATTTCCAAGAGAAAAGTCACAAATTTTTATATATAAAGTCACAAATTTATGAGAAAAAGCTTCAGATTCACAAAAAAGTTGCAGGTTTACAAGAAGCAAATCATAAATTTTCCAGAAAAAAGCTAACAAATTTGTGAGCTATATGTTGAAAATTTACAAGAAAAAAGCCACAAAAACATTTGGGGTTTTTTTTGTACAAATTTACAAGAAAAAAATGCAAATTAACAAGAAAAAAACTGACAAATTTATAAGAAAAAGGCTCCAAATTTGCAAGAAAAAAAGTTAAAAAATGCACAAGAAAAAAGTTTATTAATAATGAGGAAAGTAATAGATTTATGAGAACAGGTTTTGGACTTAAAAGAATAAAAATTACAAATTTACAAGAAGATGTACCACATTTATCAGAAAAAATACAGTTTTAAGAGGAAAAAAGCAGTAGAGAAAAGTAGCAAAGCTGAACATAATTTTAATTCTTCCTCCCAATTATGTTTACGGTAAACTTGCTGCTTGGGGGGCCCCTAGTAACTGAGGTGCATTTGCACACACTGCTTTATAGCTGGAAACGGCACTGCTTTTCACCACCTGGACTTTACATAATTGTGTAAAACAGCTTTTGTGTTTTCCTGGTCAGCATGCGCACTAACTCAGGGGACAAGAGCATTTCCCTCCATTCTCTCATCATTAGGATGCAACTGGGGTAAGGTCCTCCATGGATGTGAGGGCCTTTGTTTGGGTCTCAGCTGAAGTGGGACCCATTTGTCCTTCCATCTCAGCAGGCACGCAGGAGTTTAATAGCTGGAGGTTGACCTAGATGCCTCGCCTGGTCTAGAGCTCGTCTTTGTGAGCAAAGAAAAAGTGTCTCTGTGTGTGTGTGTGTGTGTGTGTGTGTGTGTGTGTGTGTGTGTGTGTGTGTGTAGGAGTATTAGTAAGGAGAAAAATAAATGGGAGGAACTGGGATGTGCCCTGCCTCCCTCTGCTGCTCCTCCTGCTGCGTGATGGAACAGCTGAGGGCAATGCTGGAACAAGCCCACATTTTCTCACAGCAGATATAGAACAGCAGCATCCAGGCAGGCGTGTGCAGCAACAAATGATGCTGGGAAGACCCTGATGTAATTATATGGATATTGCAAGCAACAGATTTGTTTTAATTAAAGAGAAAAAAGTGGCACTTTATAATACAGCCCATAAATTGCAGTGTAAGTACCAGAAAAAAAAACAAGGTAAAAACAATACAGTTTTTTTGTGTTTTTACAGTTTCCCCCCAAAGATATAATGTAATTATGTTAGACAAAACTCGAGGCGTTATAAAGCCCACACCCCAGTACTTTCTGCTTATTTACTCTGTTTTGACCCTGTTTTCTCCTTGTTTTAACCCATTTTCTCCTGTTTCCCCCATTCTGTTTTTTCCAGGTACTTACATGTACACAGGGCATCCACATGAGTGGATGTCCTGTAATCTCCCCATTGTGGGACTAATAAAGGAATCTAAATGTCAGATAAAAGTCATGGCATAATCTGGTATGTTGCAACTCGTAGACAAGGAAGAGGCCAGGAGTGGAGCTGAACACTGCTTTATTAAACCAGCTGGACTCTGTACACCCGACCGCACATGCAGCCGCTTGGCAGAGGAAAAGTGGAAGAGACCGCCCCTCTACCAGCAGCCCCTCTTATACCACCGGAGATGGCGGAACCGGAAACCGGGACCACCATCCCGCACCACACAAATAAGAGCTCCAATAATAAGAGTATATGAACATTGAACAAATACATAATACTCCCCAACACACACACACACACAGAAAATCCAAAATACACACACACATACCACCATGAGAGGGCACCATGGTGACCCTGAGCACGACGCAGCCTGTCCACTTTCCGGAGTGCCCAGCAACGGTTCATCCCACACTGCATCGTCCTGGACCCTTGGAACCGGTCGGTCCACCTGACCACTCTTCCCCAGCGCCGCTCCTGATGGAGAATCCAAGGCCTTAAAATACAGTTAGGCCCAAAAATATTTGGACAGTGACACAAGTTTTGTTATTTTAGCTGTTTATGAAAACATATTCAGGATACAATTCTATAATCAATATGGGCTTAAAGTGCAGACTCTCAGCTGTAATTTGAGAGTATTCACATCCAAATTGGAGCAAGGGTTTAGGAATTACAGCTCTTTAATACGTAGCTGCTTCTTTTTCAAGGGACCAAAAGTAATTGGACAATTGACTCAGAAGGCTGCAAAAAAAAATAACAAGGCTGCATGGGCTCTTCCCTCGTTAACCTGTCATCAATTAAGCAGTTAAAAGGTCTGGAGTTGATTCCAGGTGTGGCGTTTGCATTTGGAAGCTGTTGTTGTGAACACACAACATGCAGTCAAAGGAGCTCTCAATGGAGGTGAAGCAGACCATCCTGAGGCTGAAAAAAAAGAAGAAATCCATCAGAGAGATAGCAGAAATGTTAGGAGTGGCCAAATCAATAGTTTGGTTGATTCTGAGAAAAAAAGAGTGCACTGGTGAGCTTGGGAACTCAAAAAGGCCAGGATGTCAGTGGTGGATGATCGCAGAATCCTTTCCATGGTGAAGAACAACCCCTTCACAACATCCACTCAAGTGAAGAACACTCTCCAGGAAGTAGGTGTATCAGCATCTAAGTCTACCATAAAGAGAAGACTTCATGAGAGTAAATACAAAGGATTCACCACAAGGTGCAAACCATGAATCAGCCTCAAAAACAGAAAGGTCAGAATTGACTTTGCCAAAAAACATCTGAAGAAGCCAGCCCAGTTCTGGAACAGCATTCTTTGGACAGATGAGACTAAGATCAACCTGTACCAGAATGATGGGAAGAAGAAAGTTTGGAGAAGAATTGGAACAGCTCATGATCCAAAGCACTACATCTTCTGTAAAACATGGTGGAGGCAGTATGATGGCATGGGCATGCATGGCTTCCAATGGCACTGGGTCACTTGTGTTTATTGATGATGTGACAAAAGACAGAAGCAGCCGGATGAATTCTGAAGTGTATAGGGATATACTTTCTGCTCAGATTCAGCTAAATGCAGCAAAGTTGATTGGACGGCGCTTCACCAATGATCCAAAACATACTGCAAAAGCAACCCAGGAGTTTTTTAAAGCAACAAAGTGGAATATTCTGCAATAGCCGAGTCAATCACCAGATCTCAACCCAATCAAGCATGCATTTCACTTGCTCAAGACAAAACTTAAGGCAGAAAGACCCACAAACAAGCAACAACTGAAGACAGCTGCAGTAAAGGCCTGGCAAAGCATCACAAAGGAGGAAACCCAGCGTTTGGTGATGTCCATGGGTTCCAGACTTCAGGCAGTCATTGCCTGCAAAGGATTGTCAACAAAATATTGAAAAGTAACATTTTACTTGGGGTTATGTTTATTTGTCCAATTACTTTTGAGCCCCTGAAATGAGGAGCGTTTGTATAAAAATAGCTACAATTCCTACATGTTTAATCATATTTTTTTGTTCAACCCCTTGAATTAAACCTTAAAGTCTGCACTTCAATTCCATTGTAGATGTTTCATTTCAAATCCAATGTGGTGGCATGCAGAGCCCAAATCATGAAGATTGTGTCACTATCCAAATACTTCTGGGCCTAACTGTAAGTTGCAGCCCATGATGTTAGAGCCGTAGGCCGTCACGATGAACTCCACGGGGGCCATCACCGCCGACTTGTACTGAGCTGTCAACGTGATAGTAATAATAATAATAATAAGTTTATTTATAGAGCACCTTTCACAGACAGAGTCACAAAGTGCTTAACATGGTAAAAAAACAAAATAAAAACACAGGCACATAAAACAGTAAAAAAACAAAGTAGACAGTAAAAGCACATAAAAATACAATCAGCACAAAGTTAAAAAGCCAGGCTAAAAAGGTGGGTCTTTAGTTGCTTCTTAAAAACACCAATGGAAGGTGCAGATCTAAGTTCAAAAGGCAAGGAGTTCCACAGTCTGGGAGCAACAGCAGCAAAGGCTCTAGTACCCACCGTGGCCAACCATCCTCCTCCATAGCTGTAAAGCGGCACTGAGAAACTTCCAATCCTGTAGTGGGGAAAACACTGTCTGACTGTAGCCCAATTCAGCACAGAACTCTCCGCTCCCGTGTCGACCAACATCGGTACCGGAACTCCATCCAAAATTACCGTGCAGCACGTGGGCCCATCAGCACTCAAGGACACCGTGTGTACCGCCATTGGGGCGGGAGAAGTTGAAATCTTGTGCAAACTCTCTTGTCCAGCTGACTGGCACATCCTCGTGAAATGATGGAGACGGACGCAATTTCCACAGCGCTTCCCTCTTGCCACACACTCCCTGGCCTTGTGGCGGTGCTTCGTGGACCCACAACCCATACACCTGGGCTTCTCCAGGGCAGACCTCATCCGTACAGCGTTGTCCTCTTCCACATCATCCATGACGCTACCATCGCTGTCCGGGTCCACTACCTGTGCGGCCATGGGGGATGTTGAACCTCCCGGTGAAAGGTGCTCGCTTAGCTCCTGAGTAAGATTATCTGCCTCTTCCAGCTGTAGCGCCAACTCGGCAGCCCTAGTTAGCGTCAACTCCCCCGGGAATGTGAGCAGCTTGGAGCGGACTGCAGGACAGTTGATGTGTTCCACCAACTGGTCGTGTACCATTTCTTCTTCCAACGGCCCGAACCAGCACTCCACAGCCAGTTGCCTTAAGTCCGACATGAACTGCTGGATCGGTTCGCCTACCTGCTAGCGGCGCTGTCTGAACTTAATCCGCCTAACGATGACGTTGTCCAGTGCTCTGAAATGGCGGGCCATTAACTTGACCACTTCATCATATGTGTCCGCATCTCCAAGCGTACCCATAATTCTTTGTCCCTCCATTCCCAGGTTGTGTACTAATAATGCACGAGCTCACAGCTTTTCTATTCTTCCCAGGTCCAGCGCTACCATGTACATCTGGAAAGCCTCATACCAACAAGGCCACAGCACAGACGGCTCCCCCAGGAGCTCCAGGAATGGACGAATTGGTGTTCCGCACGTCTCCATGAGTTTACCTCTCGTTGCCAAATGTTATGTCGTACTCAGACAAGGAAGAGGCCAGGAGTGGAGCTGAACTCTGCTTTATTAAACCAGCTGGACTCTGTACACCCGACTGCACATGCAGCTGCTCGGCAAAGGAAAAGTGGAAGAGACCGCCCCTCTACCAGCAGCCCCTCTTATACCACCGGAGATGGCAGAACCGGAAACCGGGGCTGCCATCCCGTACCACACAAATAAGAACTCCAATAATAAGAGTATATGAACATTGAACAAATACATAATATAATCCATCCCACATCCTAGTACTTACCACTTCCTTACTCTGTTTTTTTCTTGTTTTTGCCATTTCCCCCCCCCCCCCATTTTAACAATTTTCCCGTATCTTTTATCCCATTTTTTCCAGGTACTTATATGGTAACCATGTCTAGTCAAAGTGAGGCTGCGTGTCCACCAGACGCATTTTTTGTCGCCCGACCACCCTGAGCATTTTTTTTTCAGCATTTATGTGCAGTGCTCTGGGAAAAAAAAAAAAAAAGTCTATGCCCTGTATCCCAGCAACAACTTGTCACTCTCAGCTCAGCACTTCCGCTTTTCCAATTGTCAGACTTTCTACTGATTTTTTAATAGCAGTCTCTAAATAACAATGGACAGGAAACGTTTTCTAGCAGCTCTGGATGTAAAATATGATGACACGGAAAGCAGGAGTCTGAGTACAGACTGGTACCGGCATCCCATGTCCCGCCCATGCAGCAGTTCTGATTGGCTGCTTAAGGCCTGACATTGACGAGCTCAGCTGCAGTCTCTGAAAAGTTGAACTTTTTTCAACTTTGAGCGCCATGACAAAAAACGGCCACCGCCGAGAGCTGGTTTCAAACACCAGCAGATGACCTCTGTTCAGATAAAAGTAAATTTTGCATTTCATTTGTAAATCAAAGTCCCAGAGTCTGGAGAAAGAGTGGAGGGGCACAGAGTCTAAGTTTCTTGAGGTTTAGCGTGAAGTTTCCACAGTCAGTGATGATTTGAGGAACCATGTCATCTGCTGGTGTTGGTCCCCTGTGTTTTATCAAGACCAAAGTCACCACAGTCGTCTACCAGGAAATTTTAGAGCACTTCATGCTTCCCTCTGCTGACAAGCTTTATGGAGAAGCTGATTTTCCAGCAGGACTTGGCACCCCCCCCCCCCCCCCAACTGCAAAAGGTATCAAAACCTGGTTTAATGACCATGGCATCATTGTGTTTGATTGGCCAGCAAACTCTCCTGACCTAAACCCCCATCGACAATCTATGGAGTATTGTCAAGAGGAAGATGAGAGACACCAGACCCAACAATGCAGACGAGCTGAAGGTCACTATCAAAGCAACCTGGACCTTCATAACACCTCAGCAATGCCACAGGCTGATCACCTCCATGCCACGCCACACTGATACAGTAATTGATCCAAAAGGAGCCTCGACCAAGTATTGAGTGTGTACATGGACATACCTTTCAGTCGGCCAACATTTCTATTAAAAAACTATTTTTTAAAATTAATTTTATGTAAGCCATAATCATCAAAATTAAAATAAATAAACACTTGAAATATATCACTCTCTGTCTAATGAATCTATATAATATATGGGATTCACTTTCTGAAATCAGTGATAAAAAAATATTGAACTTTTTCATGATATTCTAATTTTTTGAGATGTACCTGTACAGACTGCACTTCAGCAAGCCAGATGAACGGCTTTCTGAACTCACTCATATGATGATACTGGCCATTATCATGATAAATGATTATCTCTGTAGTACCAAATAATTTTTTTTTGTTTGTACTTATTTTGTACCCATAGGTAGATTTGTTTTGCAGTCTGGTGACAAGCCACCAGCTGCCAGTCGCTGCGTGCGCAAGCGCCCCGTGTCCCTAACCTGCATGTTTTTGGCATGTGGGAGGAAACCGGAGAAATCCCGGAGTAAACCCACGCAACACGGGGAGAACATGCAAACTCCACACAGATCACTGTTGGCCGGGGGCAGGGATCGAACCCACGATCCCCGCGATCCCCCGGCCGAGGGTAAACTGTGCTGCTGCAGCGCTAACCACTGCGCCACCGTGCAGTTGCCAGTGTTTTTATCATAATGCACAATAATATTAGATATTGTCTCACATTATATTTATTATTAAGATAAGATAAACGTTTATTAGTCCCACAATGGGGAAATTACAGGAAATTATAGTGAATACATTTCCTATTTAATCTTTTAACCATCCTTATTACTGAGTTTTTGTTGAGCCAAAATGAAAGTAGCCCAGATAATTTTCTTGTGCTTTCAGTGCTAGCAAATGGGTGCTCTGCAGGCAAACAGAATATTGTGAATTGTTTGTACACATCTGAAAAACTCTTAAAGGCAAAAAGCTGGCATTAAAAGATTCCCACAAAAACTGATCAACGACCTTATTGTTCTCTAACAAAACTGTTGTTACAAGAGGCGTGAATCACTTTAAAACAGAGTAAATAGCCAACTTGCGTCACTTCAGCAAACGTGAGCCCTGCAAACATATAAAGTTTGAAAGCTGAGGAAACATAATTACTACCTGGCAGTGTGTCACGTGTCATGTCTGTGTCCTCATTTCTCTCTGCTGACAGGGAGTGTTTAGAGACTTTTTTTTTTAAATCACCTTTTAACTCTTTGCTTTTCAGCCTTGTTTCTTTCCCCTGTTCTCTTAATTATGACAAAATTTAGCCCCCCCCCCCCCCACACACACACACACACACTTTCATGAAGTTCAGCATTTCATTTAGCTGTCATAAAAAGTTTCACGGTGAATATAAAATAGTCTTATCAGCCACGGCACACCTGCAAATGACAGCAGGACAGAGCAGAAATCTTGTCAGCGTTCCCAGGCTGGGATGTGAAAGGCCTTCACATGTCACTTTCTGTGCCATGTCACAGCGCGTTTGATGAGATTCTTGACTGTCATTTTCACAGAGTTAAGGCTTGAGGGTGGGGGGGGGGGTGTGCAATCACTGACATGCAGATGTTGACGGTAACTGATGAGGGAATTGGCACTTGCTTTTTGTTTTTTTTGTTTTTCCTTCCAGAACAGCCCCAACCCACGTGCTTTCCCGTCAGAAAGTGTGCAGCGTTTGCAGCTTTAAGACTGTAAAGGCCTGCAGGATGCACCTGCTCCGGCTGAACTGGTCTTCACTGTTCCAGTCACGTCACAGCCGTTCCCTGCAGCGGTGGTGGTGGGGGTGGGGGGGGGGTATAGTGTATCTGAAGCTGCTGAACTTGTAGAGCACCTCTGAAAAGATACAGTCACACGCTGTTCTGTTCTCGTTACTGTTTATCTTCAAATGTGTGGAGGTCATACTAAGTTACCGAAACACAAAACAGGTTTTCACTCAAGTTCAGTTTTATTATTTGTTGCAGAAACGCTGTATCTTAACTTGGACATTCATGCATGTTGAAATAATAACGTTGTCTCGTATTGAGAACAGCATGTTGTTGCACTTATCAAAAATAACCAGGATTGTCACAATAATGGCAACATTTCTGGAGCTTTAGCTGGATTTCCCATCTCTCCAACTTTGTAGACGAGGTAGTGACAGTTGATGGAGCAAATAATACATAGTTTCAGATTCACGTCATGGATTTTCGACTTCAAGCACATTTCTTGTAGCTATTTGTCAATGTAATAGTGCAGCCAGTAGCAAATCTCTGATGGTAGTATGCTGTTTTAAACACAACGTAGATCTTCTAAAATTTTATTGGCAGTGCCTATAAAGGCCTGATTTTCTGTGTTTTTGCTTTTGAATAATATTGAAATTGTCAAGTTAAGTCAAGCTCATAATAAACCCTAGAACATGAACACTGGCTGATTTTTCACCCATGCAATTGTGGTCACAGGATTTTCACTGTGTTGCTGTTGAGTGGGTCCATGGGTAGCTTAGCCAACTGGTCAGTTTTCCCATCTCAGAAATGCCATTATTTTGTTTCTCTCTCCCACAGCTGTCAGTGATGCAGGAAGACTGTGCTTTCACCAGACAAGGCTCCCATGTGCCAGGAGTGGGTGAACCAAAGTGTTATATAGTTATTTATATGGTTCATGTTATGTGTATATTTAGTGCTCTTATTTGTGTGGCATGCAGTGGTGGCTCCACCTTACGGTTCCGCCACCACCCATGACTATAAGAGGGGCTGCAGGCAGGAAGAACGGTCTCTTGGCCGTCTTCTCTGCACAGCGGTTTGGTGTGGTTGGGTTGCACTGCCCTGGTCAATTAACATGTGTTCTGTTCAACACCTGGTCTCATCCTTTGGCTCCAACCGCCGATATAACATTTGGCAACGAGGATTAAAGAAGGATTAAAGTGGAGAAAAGGTATGGAAGTGTGAGTTTCTTCAATTCGGCCATTTTTGGAGCTCCCGGGCGGGCCACCTGTTCCCTGGCCGAGGCGGTGCGCTGCGTTCCTGGCTTACATGGTGGGGCTGAACCCAGGGAGAATGGACAGGCTGAGGGTAAGCATGTTGTTGGTGCAGAATTTGGGAACTTGAGGCCAGCGGATACTGAGCACGCTTGGCGGCTCGGACAGCTTCGAGGACGTGGTCGAGCTGATGGCACGCAATTTTCGCACCCTGAATGACATCACCATCCGGAGGAGCAGGTTTTGACACTGCTACTAACAGCTGGAGTTTCCCGTTACCACACAAGTAGAGGGCACAGACAGCGATAGGAGCATGGAGGACGACGCCAGAGATGCCAGCGCTGTGGAATTGAGGTCTGCCCTGAGGAAGCCCATGTGTATGGGCTGGGTGTCCATGAATCACCGTTTCAAGGCTAGGGACTGTCCAGCAAGAGTGAGATGCTACAGCAGGTGTGGCCGCTGGAATAATTATGCCAGAGCCCAAGTCGCCCTGGATGAGGGTACTGGGTGGCACAGCGGGACACCTGCAACGACGAGCGACGCCAAGGGGCTGGCTCCAATTGTTCTTGGAGCTCAGCTAAAGTGGGCCGGCGAACATGGGGCCACAATGGCGACAGCTGCAGCGAAGTTACAAGAGGTTGGGGCCAGACTGTTAGGCACGGAGGGGCCGCGTGTCAAGCAGAAACACTGCGAGCCGAGCAAAACACCTCTGGGAGTCATGGACTGGATTTGGGCTTGGGAGGAGGGGCAACCACAGTGGGTATGGGCCAAGCGACAGGTGGAGGAGCACCAGGGACGGCTGCGTGTCGTGGCCAGACGGGAGGACGCTTATCTCCAGCTGTCAGACGGTTTGTGGGGGCACCCGAATGAGCTGTGGCGTGCCTGGAGGAGACTGAGTGGAGGGCCTGGACGAGTGAAATATCCGATGGTGAGGAAGAGGAGGCGCACCGGTGCTGGGGCAACTTGCTGTGGCCCGGGAGGCAGGCCGCTTCCAGGGGCGGACTGATGAAAGGACGGTCCAGGGGGGCCCACGGGCTTATTTATCCTTCAGCCGTGTGTATATAGGTTAATTGTTATGCATGTGTTTGGTGTGTATTATCGTGTACATAGTTTGGGATTATTTTAGCGCAGGAACACGGCAGTTACTTTTGTTTATAGATGGACTTTCTTTTAAGATAAGCGGCAGAACAACCGGCTTTGCTGTGTGGGGTGGGACGGCAGTCCACCTGTTCCCCCCTAGTTTTAGTTGTTTTGGATATGAATGTGTTAGGACAATTTCAGTACATTGTTTTACGTTATGTTAGTGCATGAGTCGGGTCCTAAATTGGGGTGGGTCTGAATTGTGTGTGTGTTTTTTGGACTTTTGTAAGGGGGGAGGGAAATGTTATATAGTTATTTATATGGTTCATGTTATGTGTATATTTAGTGCTCTTATTTGTGTGGTACGGGGTGATGGCTCCGCCTTCCGGTTCCACCACCACCCATGACCATAAGAGGGGCTGCAGGGAGGAAGAACGGTCTCTTGGCCGTCTTCTCTGCACAGCGGTTTGGTGTGGTTGCGTTGCACTGCCCTGTTCAATAAACGTGTGTTCTGTTCGACACCTGGTCTCATCCTTTGGCTCCAACCTGCGATATAACACAAAGAGCAAATTCTCAGCTCTATTATTATTATTATTATTATTATTATTATATTTTTTTGTTAAGGATTCACTAATTTTTCACTAATTTCAGAGCCTTTTTATAGCGTAAAATCAAGTTGGAGGTTTATTCATACAGCACATTTAAAACAAGCTTAGTTGACCAAAGTTCTGAACAGATAACAAAAGCATACAATTAACAGTAAAAGCAAGCTAAAGTAATGAAATACAACCATATAAACATAACATGATTAAAATGCTAAGAATTTAAAATAAAAGCAGATATAAATACAATAAATTTTAAAGTATTAGTAATAATTAAAGCAAATGTTACCTCTTTTCATTTTATGACACGTTGTATGAGTGGAAATAAAAGAAGAGTACTTCAATTTACCTTGTATTGTTGACGGAATGAACTCCCTGTGCTGGTCCCAAGCCCGGATAAATGGGAAGGGTTGTGTCAGGAAGGGCATCTGGCGTAAAATCCTAGCCAAACTGATATGCGGGTCATTGTAATATCAGGTGATGGTACGCTGGGACGACCTTGAAAGAGGAAAAAAATAAAAGACGTGAGGGAGCGTGGTATCAATGAATATATTAAGTGCGGTGATTCGTCATAGGCCCGACATGAAGCGGAAGCACCTCAATCAGCATAATATAGAGAAGAATAGGCCTATTTTCATTTCACACACATGTAACCAAATTAAATATTGTCCAATGCAAAAGTCAGTGTTTATAATACATACTGCTCCACCTGTTGAGTAAGGTTTGTGGGTCCCCGTGAGATCGTGCAGGGGGCTAGTTGGCATGCTAGCAATTTGGCTTTGGCACACTTCACTCACTTTTTCTTGGATTTTTCAGATGAAATAAAGAGTCCATCAACACAAAGGTATTGTGGTTTGCTAATCAAGACAATAAATCCAACTCTAGTTTGCCTCTTCTTTTTTTAAACGGAAGTGAAATATCTCATGGTTGTTTACAAGGGAAGGACTTCTGGGTCACGGAGACCTCTGGGTAACTTCTTTAAGAAGTCATTGATAGAGCTGACAGACTTGACAGTAGTAATTAAAGGTTATAGAAACTGTAGGTGTCGTAATTACTCTGTACTAACTGATTTGTATAGACATGTGACATCAATCCAGTCATGCTACTGGCTGTGACCAGCTGTGATATCTTTACTGGCCATAGATATGTAAGCATTAGATAGAACATGGCTACTCGCAAGGCTAGTCACATTACAAACACATCTTGCTGACATGATTACAATAAATACAATGAATAACTGTTTGCATATTGTGATGGGGTATTTATTGTGAAGTATGGTGTGATGACACCGCCTTCCGGTTGCATCATCACACCACCCTATAATAAGGGGCGTCCACCCTTTTGGGCTTCCTCTTTGCCCAGGACAACTCCGCATATGATGTGTTCCCTGTAGTGCAACCATCTTTATATTAAAGTTGTGTTCCAGTGCAACCTCCTCATCCATCTCCTTTGTACCAGGTTTGTGGACATAACATTTGGCAGCTCAGGATTAAACCATGGAGGCATGTGTTACACCACTGCCGCCTTTCCTGGAGCTTCCTGGCGAACCACCAGTGCCATGGCCTCACTGGTTGGAGGCCTTCGAGACCTACATCACGGCCTTGGACCTTGGAAAGCTAGACAAGGTTAGGACTCGAGCACTCCTTGTCCACAACCTGGGTATCGAAGGCTAAAGGATTCGGTGCAACGGACTCGTATGAGGACGTTGTGGAGCTGCTAGCTAACCACTTTACCACACCGGACAGCATGACGGAACGACGGATTCGCTTTCGCCAAAGACGCCAAAGGGTCAGTGAGCCAATTCAGCAGTTTGTTGCTGATCTCAGACAGTTAGCTAGTGAGTGTCGTTTTGGGCCATTGGAGGATGAGATAGTCCGGGACCAACTGGCCGAGCACATGTGTAACTCTGGGCTATGTGCTAAGTTGCTAACGGTGCCCAATGACTTGAAGTTAGCTAGAGTTGTTGAGCTAGCTCTCCAGTTGGAGACCACAGATAAGTTAGCTTCGGCGCTAAACTGGCACCAGTCACAGAAGCCACCGGAGATGACTACATCGGCAAAAGTGGTGGACCTGGAGGACGAAGACAGCATGGATGAGAATTATGAGGCTAATGTGGTGAGTGGAAAGTCTGCCCCGAGAGGCCCCGTTTGCAGGGGCTATCGGTCCCCAACGCACCAGATTAAAGCGTGAGTGTGCCCAGCAAGAGGGAAGCGATGCAGTAAGTGTGGGCACTTGAATCATTTTGCCAGAGTATGCTGATTTCCAGTGCCGTGGAGCCCACTGAAGAAGCTGGCCCGCCCACCTAAAATAATGACCATCCACTCGGTGAATCCCAACATCAATGGGTATTCTTATTGCAAGGTGGAATTGGACGGTGTTACTTTGCCATTACTGTTCAACACAGCGGCGGTGCTGTCGATGCTGAATTGGGCCACGGTGAAAAATTTTTTTCTCATACCACAGGATCAGGAGTAGCCCAGCACCGTTATACGGCTATGGTGGTAACAGACTGTGCAGTGTCGGGACTGTGGCATTGACTATTCACTACAATACTGAAGTGGTGTACGACTTCATGTTCCAAATGGAAGCACATGGCGACAACATCATGGGGTGTGACCTGTTCTACAGACTGAGTTTCATCATCAGAGATAGCGCTGGGACTGAATGGTCTGGGTGTGATCGTTGGAGCTTGCCAGTTCTGGTGGACAAAGACGTTATGATTTGGGATGGGGCGCTTTCGAGCAGTACCAGCACCAAGGCATCAGCTTCAAGCTCAGTGGAGGAACGGGACAGCTTCAGTGCCCACGCTCAGCCAGAGGTAGTAGGGGTGGCTGAGTTGGTGGGTGGAGGGTCCGTTCTGACGAGCGACACCAGGGAAGCACTGGACACCTTCAGTGTCCATGCTGGGTTTCGGTCAAAGACGGGTGAGGGGTCTGCTACAACGACGGTGACTGCTGCATCGCCACAGTGTAACAATGGGGCCAGAGAACATGAGAGCATGGAGCTGCCGTGTACACAGCAGCACATCAGACCAAGTAAGGTACCGCTCCAGGTCATGGACTGGGTTCAGGTTGAGGCTGATGAAAGACCAGGGTGACAACCGGCCGGACCACAGATGGCGAAACATTGGACACTGCTGAGGATTGTGGCGAAGTTTGGAGCGGCATGTTTCTGGCTGACGGATGGCTGGGTTCGGCATGTGAACCAGCTGCGGCGTGTCCAGGTGGACGTTCCAGGTGTCGAGGCTATGCAGGAGCCAGCGAAAGTGGTGTGGGATCCGGCTCTTGTGTCTCGAAGATCGGTACTTGCCCCGGGGGCCTGCCGCCTCCAGGGGTGCGTCTGCTGCAGAGCTGCCGCAGGGCCCCCCTGCCTGACCCAACATTATTGTGGGGGACTGTAAATAAAAGACTTAAAACTGTTTAGTTAGGAGCATGGCTGTTCCAGTGCAAGTGGCAGAATAACCCATTTTGCCGTGCGGCAGTCTACCCACAGGTCCTAGTTTTAGTGTCTTAGAGTTCTTTACGATTTTATGTTTGCTTTTATTTTAGAGTGTTTGCTTGGGGTTCTGTGTTTCTAAATTTGGGTGGGTTTTGATTGGATGTGTTTTCTTATTTTGTAAAGGGGAGGGAGAATGTGATGGGGTAGTTATTGTGAAGTGCTGTGTAATGACGCCGCCTTCCAGTTGCATCATCACACCACAATATAATAAGGGGCATCCACCATTAGGGCTTCCTCTTTGCCCAGGACAACTCCACACATTGTGTGTTCCCTGTAGTGCAACCATCTTTATATTAAAGCTCTGTTCCAGTGCAACCTCCTTGTCAGTCTCCTTTTGTACCAGGTTTGTGGCCATAACATGTATCTTGTTATCACAATGCTACACAAGCTGTCAACCATTATAATACAGAATATGGCACCTCTGTTTGTCATTAAAATACTAACCATGTCCTATCTATGGTATGATATATCTATGTTACCAGCCACTGGAGCACAGACTGGAGTCTTGACATCCAACTGCTCAGATGTAAATGTTATGATTATTTTGGTCCCATAAAAGTTGTTAAAATATGCTTTCATCAATATATTATTTTTTGAAAAATACAAAGACTTTAATTCTGCACCTTTGTAAACATTAATGTAAAGAAACCAATACAGGTGACATATGATCCTCTTTGTGTGCACCAGTTAAGAGACAAGAGTTTTGGATTAGCTGCAGTCAGCCGAGCAATGAAAGACTGACACCACAAAGAGAATTACAGTAGACAAACTGTGATGAAATGAAATAAATAGGTTGAATCATGAATAAATCTTTAGTTTAATTCTGAGTCGTTAAATCACTAAATCCCTGGCAAACCAAAATAGATAAACTATTAATTGTGTCACATTCTACTTAAATGCAGTGGTGCAGCTGTTTTTTATGCATTTACATCCATTCAGTATATATGTGTGAAGCATTTCAAATTGGCTAACCAAATGGGTTGACCCTCTTTATGACACAGATTAACTCCACTGCAGGAGGTTTTAAGTTTGATCCCTTTTGGACACTGTAGAAGTGACCTTCCCCATGGTCTGCTCATTCCCAGAGACTGTCCTCCCACAGAAAATGACGGCAGGATGCATTTTTTTTTTTTTACGAGCAGGTATTACAACCTAGGGTTGCACTTGTTAAAAAGTGGTCTCTAGTGGTTGTGAAAATCATTTAATTAAAGGGTTTGTGATGATCTGGTCAGTGTGCTCCCCCTTCCCTCCTGTGTGTTGTTCCTCCGTCTGTCTCCCGGCTCCGCAGCTCACCAGCGCACCTGCGTGAGTGGACCCACCTGCTGCTTCCTCGTTGCCAGCGTATAAAAGAACCAGTCTGTGAATGCTCCTTCGCTGGACCATTGGGTATTGCTGCCTCCATTTAGAGCAAGTGATTTAAACGTTTAGTCAACCTGTGGTTAATCCCTTTTTTCCTCTTCTCCTCCTCAGATTGTTGCCATCGCAGTGGTGTGTCTCCGGGATCTGCGCACGCTCACCTACCCTTCCACCATCTGGCCTGAACCTTCCCTACTCCACCTGGTCAGTCCTCCTCCACTCCTTCCTATCTCCAGTCCCCGCACCTGCTCCTCCCGCTGGCTCAGTCCCTGCCAGCTCCTTCATTACAACATGCTGGGTATCACTGCTGGGTCCTCTGCTCATTTTTGTAAGACTCTCCTTTGCTCACAGTCTATTTATCCCTCTTCCATTATTGTTCTCTAACCAGCTCTTTGTCTCTCTCCCTTTAGGAGATCTCCAGTGTGCATCGCCTTTTGGTTCACTTTATGTTATTTAATAAAATACGATTATCGTTCTCCCCAGTGTCTGTGTGCTTTCCCTGGTGATTGTCCCTTGCATTTGAGCCTCCGGCTAAGCTAATTATGACAGAATGGTCTAGCCAGGATCGAGGCTCAGCAGGCGCTTCATCAGTTTGCAGCACTCTCCTGTTTGGATGCCACAGCATCAGCTTGCTGTTCTCACTGAACATTAACCATTATTCAACATGTGGCTTCTGCCTCTGATTACCTATGCCATCTGTCTCGTTCGGTTCCTCCTCCTGCTGTCCCGGCAGTCTCTACCCTCCGCTGGACCATTACTATCCCGTCTCCTGCCCCGTACGTGGCTCTGTGTGTGTGTGTGTGTGTGTGTGAGTGAGGGGTTCACCACCGGCTTTATTTTCAGCAGGTGGGGGGGTGGGGTACCCGGACTACATGTCCAAAATTCATTTTATGACGCTGCTCAGGGACTGGGCACTTCTTTGGGCCCAGTCCGTTTTGAGCAATCCGGAGGGTCCTCGTTATTCATTTTAGCGGTTTGTTCAGGAATTCTCCCAAGTTTTCGATCATACAGAGAGTGAGGGGAATATAGCAAGTCTACTCATGGTGCTTCAGCAGGGAGATTGGACGGTTGCGGATTTCTCAGTCGAGTTCCGGGTCATCGCGGCGGACTCCGGGTGGAATGATGTTGCTCTATGCTGCGCCCTCCTACAAAGTCTCAATACCATCCTCCGCAATGACCTGGCAATCCGCGCCAACCCCTCCTCTCTGGATTGAGCAGGCCGTCAGTCTGGATAATTGTTACCACAAGCTTGCAAAGGCGCACAAGGCCGAGAAGGCCAAGAAGGCTTCTATGTCAAGGTTGTTCCTCCCGCCTTCTTGTTCTGATTGGTCGGCTTCCCCTCCAGAGCCAATGGTCCTGCGCCAGGCCCGCTTGACTCCAGAGGAGCACCATCACCGAAGAATGGCCGGGGAATGCATGTATTGTGGCTCCTTAGCTTATTATGCTGTCCAATTGCCCCGTTAGACCAAAAAGATTCAGCTTGTCAGTAGCCGTGGGAGGTCTGGCGGGCGGATCTCCAACTAATCTCCCTGGTAATTTTTCTCTGCCCGCCCTCGTTCAGTTACCGGGGGCCAAGATAAAGGGCTTGGCATTAATTGACTCAGGGGCCGAACAAAATTTCATCTCTCAGGGGCTTGTTCAGAAGCTAGGGATTCCCACTAAAAACTTACCGGCTCCATTAAATTTCTTGGCTCTTTCCGGCTGTAGATTAGCCTCCGTTTCCCTTCAGACCAAGCCAGTGTCAGTTCTTTTGTCTGGGAATCATCGGGAGTTCCTCTCATTTTTTGTTCTACCCAGCTCATCCTGTCCCGTGGTATTGGGTTATCCCTGGCTTCAAAAGCACAACCCCATCATCAAGTGGGCGCAAAATACTATTTCTTCATGGAGTCCTTTCTGCCTTTTTTTGTGCCTCTGCTCAGCCACCTGTTCGCCTATGCTCACCATCTCCTCCCCTCCAGCTGAGCCACTGGACCTCAGTCTCATGTCCGAGGTCTATCACGACCTTGGGGAGGATTTTAGCAAGTTGAGGGCCCTCTCGTTACCACCTCACTGGTCCTACGACTGTGCTATAGCTCTCCTCTCAGGCGCGCAGCTGCCATCCAGCCAGCTCTACAGTTTGTCTGTGCCAAAGAGGGAGGCGATGGAGAGCTACATTAAAGGCTCCCTGAACGCTGGCCTTATTCACCCCTCTTCTTCTCCTCTTGGTGTGGGTTTTTTTTCCTTTGGGAAGAAAGATGGTTCTTTGCGGCCCTGCATTGACTACCGAGAGTTAAACGCCATTACAATTAAGGATAAATATTCATTGCCCCTGATCAGCTCGGCATTTGAGCTCCTTCAGCACGCATGGGTTTTCACTAAACTCGATCTCCATAATGCTTACCACCTGGTTCCCATTCGGGAGGGAGACGAATGGAAGATGGCATTCGAAACTCACTTAGGCCAATTTGAGTACCTTGTGATGTCCTTTGGGCTGACCAATGCCCCCGCCGTCTTCCAACGCTTGATTAATGATGTTCTCCATAATATGGTTAATCAATTTGTTTTTGTCTATTTGGATGAGATTTTGATTTTTTCACGCACGCTGGAGGAACACACAGTCCATGTCCGGGCTGTGTTACAATGGCTACTGAAGAATCAGCTCTATGTGAAGGCTGAAAAGTGTGAGTTCTCCTCCCACTCCACTTCCTTCCTGGGTTTCACTGTAGCTGAAGGTGAACTGAGGGGCCAACCCGGCTAAGGTGAAGGCAGTATTAGATTGGCCTACTCTCCCAGTCCAGGAAACATCTCCAGCATTTCTTGGGCTTTGCAAATTTTTACTGCCGATTCATTCAGGATTACAGTAAAGTAACTAAGCCATTAACCCAGCTGACCTCGACCAAAATCCCCTTCAAATGGTCTGAGGCTGCGGAGCAGGCTTTCACCAAACTGAAGGCCCTGCTTTCTGACACGCCCATCTTAACGCAGGTCAACGCTCAGTTACAGTTTGTGGTTGAGGTGGATGCTTCTGATTCGGGGGTGGGTGCTATTCTCTCGCAGCATTCTGTCTCCAATCAAAAAGCTTCATCCATGCGCATATTTCTCTTGGTGGTTGACTCCGGCCGAGAGGAATTACTACGTAGGGGATCGAGAGCTGTTGGCCATAAAACTGGCGTTAGAGGAATGGAGGCACTGGCTTGATGGAGCCATTCATCCCATTATTGTTTGGACTGATCACAAAAATTTAGAGTATTTACGATCAACTTGGAGACTAAATTCCAGACAGGCCCGTTGGGCCTTGTTTTTCCTCAGATTTAATCTTTCCATCACTTACCGGCCTGGGTCCCGCAACATTAAGCCTGATGCTCTCTCTCCCCAGTTCCCCTCTGATTTGTCACCTTCCTCTCTCCCTCTTTCTTCCTCTTCTTCTCCCAAACCCATTCTGTCTCCTTCCTGCATTGTAGGTGCCCTTTCTTGGGAAACTGAGCAGAGGGTCCATCAGGCCCAGGCCTCAGAATCCATTCCTGAGGGAGGCCCAACTGACCGTCTATTTGTTCCCTCTGTCCTTTGGAGTGACGTCATCCAGTGGAGGCACACCAGTTTCTTTGCTTGCCATCCAGGAATCTCTTGTACCATCGAACTGTTGCGGCGAGTTTTTTGGTGGCCTACCTTGTGGGCAGATGTGTGTAACTATGTGAAAGCATGCCAGGTTTGTGCCACTAATAAGTCGGACTCCTCACCACCTGCCGGCCTCCTTCACCCTCCGCCTGTTCCAAATCATCCCTGGTCGCACATAGCTATGGACTTTGTTACGGGTCTCCCTTCATCACAGGGCAATACTGTGATTCTCACCATTGTCGATCATTTCTCTAAAGCCGTCCATTTGGTACCTCTACCCAAGATGCCCTCAGCCGCTGAGACTGCCAGTCTTCTCTCCCTGCATGTCATCTGCCTTCATGGGATACCTGTGGACACTGTGTCTGACTGGGGTCCTCAATTTACATCCCAAGTTTGGAAGTCTTTCTGCCACTCCCTCAGCACCACAGTCAGCCGAACCTCCAGGTATCATCCACAGAGCAACGGGCAGGCTGAGCGTGCCAACTAGTACCTGGAGGCCACCCTGAGATGTGTAGCTTCCTGTAATCCCACCACCTGGAGCTCCCATCTGACCTGGGTGGAGTATGCCCACAATTCTGCTGTCTCCTCTTCCACCGGACTGACGCCTTTCAAGGCCTCTGTGAGCTATGCCCCGCCCCACTGTTGCCCATGGCGGAGAGGGAGGTAGCTGTTCCATCCATAGAGGCCCACACTCACTGCTGCCGTCGTTTGTGGAAGTCAACCCGGGCTGCTTTTCTGCGCTCATCCCAGCAGAACCATCAGTACGCCAACCGCAGACGCGCGCCTGCGCCCAAATACACCATCAGCCAGATGGTGTGGTTGTCAGCAGATCAGGTTCCTTTGAAGACCAAATCGAGGAAACTGTCACCCCGTTTCATGAGTCCATTTCCCATCTCGAGGATTATCAATGATGTGACGGTTCGTCTCAAGTTACCTCTGACATTCCACATCCGTCCTACATTCCACGTCTCCCAGGTAAAACCCCTCTCCGCCAGCCCCCTCTGTCCTCCCCTGAAGCTGCCGCCTCCTCCCTGGATCCTCGACGGCCAGACCATCTACACCGTGCAGAGGATTCTGGACGTTCGTCGTCGAGGCTGGGGATTACAATACCTAGTTCATTGGAAGGGTTATGGACTGGATGAGAGGTCGTGGATCCCTGGTTCATATTTCCATGACGGAGGATGGTCCAGGCCTTCCACCGGACACATCCCAACAAGCCCGGAGGGATGCCAGGAGGCATCCCTTGGGAGGGGGGGCACTGTGATGATCTGGTGAGCGTGCTCCCCCTTCCCTCCTGTGCGTTGTTCCTCTGACTGTCTCCCGGCTCCGCTGCTCATCAGCGCACCTGTATGAGTGGATGCACCTGCTGCTTCCTCGTTGCCAGTGTATAAAAGAACCAGTCTGCGAATGCTCCTTCACTGGACCGTTGGGTATTGCTGCCTCCATTTAAGGGCAAGTGATTTAAATATTTACTCAGTCTGTGGTTAATCCCTTTTTTCTCTTCTCCTCCTCAGGTTGCTGCCATCGCAGTGATGTGTCTAAGGGATCTGCAAACGCCCACCTGCCCTTCCACCATTCAGGCTGAACCTTCCCTACTCCACCCAGTCAGTCCTGTGCTCCGCTCCTTCCTATCTCCAGTCCCCGCACATGCTCCTCCCACTGGCTCAATCCCTGGCAGCACCTTCATTACAACACGCTGGGTGTCACTGCCGGGTCCTCTGCTCATTTATGTAAGACTCTCCTTTGCTCGCGGTCTATTTATCCTTCTTCCATTATTGTTCTCTAACCAGCTCTTTGTTTCTCTCCCTTTGGGCTGTGTGTGATCTCCAGTGTGCATCATCTTTTGGTTCATTTTATGTTATTTAACAAAATACGTTTAATGTTCTCCCCAGTGTCTGTGTGCTTTCCCTGGTGATTGTCACTTGCATTTGAGCCTCCGGCTAAGCTAATTATGACAGGGTTAAAGGTGTAATGGGCTTAAAGCAGACATTCATCCTACCCTAACCGTTATGAAGCAATTTTAGTGACAACCCCCCCAAAAATCTAAAAATGCGTCTTTAAATTATAACTCTTTAAAAAGTGATCTCTGATGTTAAAAGTGACATGCTGTAAACCATACGTGTAATCCATCCTTATCTCTGAGCATGCTCCTCTTTGTTTCCTCCTGATTTAATTTCCTTTTTTGCGTCACTCACTTTTCCTTCCACTCAGGTTTTTCCACAGTAAACAGGCATGACAGGCGCTGAAACCCACAGCTGGGAGAGAGAAAAACTTCCTCTGAAATCCCCACACAGAAGATCCTGCAGCACGTTGGACAAGCTCCAAACTATTATGCAAGTGACATGTCAGTAGGATTTCAGTTATACACACATTTGGGTGTTTTTGGTTGTTAGTTTGTTTGTTTTTGCTTTGTTTTTAAAAGAAAACTTTTGCAAGTTTTGTTTCTCCTGTCTTGTTAGATAACATGCGACAGTCTCAGGTTTGTTAACTGGTTTGTCAGGTCATTGTTTTTAAACCAAAACTCGCTTAAATGAGGATGTTTCACATTACTGGACAAGATACAAAAATGCATGTCTTGCAAAAAGCATGGAAACAATTATGACACTAGCACACAATAAAAGAGAGATCACTAAACTATGAAAAGGTTTGTGTGTGATTCAGAGTGCACACAAATTCAATAAAATCAGATAAAGGCTTAATAAGGAAGTTTCTGAGGCAAATTAATTTTATTAAAGGTCCTAGTCATGAAAACGTTAATTTTTCTGAAATGTGTCTATTGGTCACATGATTATAGAAAAAAAAATCAATGTTTTAAATCACTTTTTCAAAAAAATTCTTTCAAATTATCTCAATTCTGCATGTGAGGAGCTGGTGTAACTGTGTCTGCTCCTGCACTTTACAAAGAGGAAAACCCAGCCACCCGCTGCTCAGTGATTGGCCAACCTAGCTGTCTGTCATGTAGCTGAGTGGGGCCGCAACAGCATCAGCTTCAGCGCCAAGAGTGCTGCTAGGGAATTTGCCTACCAAGCGAGGTTTATATGGCTATTTTCTTTAGACGTCAGTCATCCTAATAGGCATCAGTGTCTCAACCGGATCTCACTGCAACTCGTACAAATGCACATTTTCTACCCCACTCAAAACGCGTATTTGTACGAGTAACAATTTTTTTTTAATGTACCTGAGATATGGAGTAACACCTGAGTATGTGGGCAGATATTTCATTTCACTGTTGGGGGAGACAAAACATTTTCTCAAGAGTAAATACTGAGGAGGACACATTAGTAATGTAGTCAGGTCCATTCCTTGATTTTCATGGGCAATCCACCTTATTCCTGGGGGTGCCGCTGTAGGAACGATTATGGGCGGAGCTTCTGCTTTCAGCTGACCTAGTGTTAAATCAGTCAGTAAGAGTGGAGCAGCAGAGGCATTTAAAATAGCTTTTTTTAAAAGTTTTTCAAATTCATTTTAATGTATAGTCCACATACATGTTTTGCACTCAAGTGGCAGATAAGTTCAGCACTTATAGTTTTTGTATTTTTGAATGTTTTTGCGTAGTTCTGGTACTTGCTGCTGTTCGTGGTGTGAGGCTCCTCACAGATGAGCACAGCTACATCTGTGGCTTCAGCAGCAATGAGTAGATCATGCACTGAAAACTAAAGGATTGTTCGTGTGGTTCTTTGTGGCTCTGACTAGACTACGTCTGCTCTGAGGTAAATTTGATTATGTCCAACATACTTTAACAAAATGCAGCCGACTTTATTGCGGTGGAAATATTGATATATCTCAGAGCTTTTATTTGTTTACAGCGTTAGCATGTTAGCAGCAGAGCTAACTAACGGAGCTACTGTCTACAGAGCTACGGGCCACTGTTTAAGGTCATCTTCTCATCCCTACATAGTCGTGGGTTCTGGTATGATTATATTACTGTTTTTGAGGTGCAAAAGGCCGTGTTCCCACATTTTTGATGCCGAAGTCATTGGGTTTTTTTTAACAATGAAAAGTGTCCCGTTTCAGTAACAACAATACGTTCTAAAGTAGTATCGGAAGTTGCTACCATAATTCACGCAAGGCATCGTGGGGCCTAGGAATAAGGTGAATATCCAACATTTTGTAATGGGGAGAATTCAAACCCCATAAAATGTGGAAAAAACATCTATTTGTGTGTGTGTGTGTGTGTGTGTGTGTGTGTGTGTGTGTGTGTGTGTGTGTGTGTGTGTGTGCGCGCGCGTGTGTGCGTGCATATGTATATAGTGCATCTGGAAAGTATTCACAGCAGTTCACTTTTTTCACATTTTGTTATGTTACAGCCTTATTCCAAAATGGATAAAATTCATTTTGTTCCTCAAAATTCTATGCACAATACCCCATAATGACAACATAAAAGCTTTTTTTGAGATTTTTGTAAATTTATCAAAAATGAAAAACTAAAAAATCACATGTACATAAGTATTCACAGCCTTTGCCATGAAGCTGTTATGACCCGAGCGTCGGTTCTGATCGCGCTCGGGTTAAAGTTATGTCTCGCTGCCGGCCTTGACAAGGCCAGAGAACGGAGTTCTGGTTCTTTCTCAGACGAGGAGGACAGACGACTCCGTCCTCTGGCCTTGTCAAGGCCGGCAGCGAGACATAACTTTAACCCAAGCGCGATCAGAACCGACGCTCGGGTCATAACAGAAGCTCAAAATTGGGCTCAGGTTCATCCTGTTTCCACTGATCATCCTTGAGATGTTTCTACAGTTTAATTGGACTCCACCTGTGGTAAATTCAGTTGATTGGACATGATTTGGAAAGGCACACACCTGTCTATATAAGGTCTCACAGTTGACAGTGCATGTCAGAGCACAAACCAAGCATGAAGTCAAAGGAATTGTCTGTAGACCTCCGAAACAGGATTGTCTCGAGGCACAAATCTGGGGAAGGGTACAGAGAAATTTCTGCTGCTTTGAAGGTCCCAATGAGCACAGTGGCCTCCATCATCTGTAAATGGAAGAAGTCCGGAACCATCAGGAGTCTTCCTAGAGCTGGTCGACTGTCTAAACTGAGCGATCGGGGGAGAAGTGCCTTAGTCAGGGAGGTGACCAAGAACCCGATGGTCACTCTGTTAGAGCTCCAGTGTTCCTCTGTGGAGAGAGGAGAACCTTCCAGAAGGACAACCATCTCTGCAGCAATCCACCAATCAGGCCTGTATGGTAGAGTGGCCAGATGGAAGCCACTGGTTAGTAAAAGGCACATGGCAGCCCACCTGGAGTTTGCCAGAAGGCACCTGAAGGACTTTCAGACCATGAGAAACAAAATTCTCTGCTCTGATGAGACAAAGATTGAACTCTGGCGTGAATGCCAGGCGTCCTGTTTGGAAGAAACCAGGCACCGCTCATTACCAAGCCAATACCATCCCTACAGTGAAGCATGGTGGTGGCAACATCATGTTGTGGGGATGTTTTTCAGCGGCAGGACCTGGAAGACTAGTCAAGATAGAGGAAAAGATGAATGCAGCAATGTACAGAGACATCCTGGATGAAAACCTGCTCCAGAGTGCTCTTGACCTCAGACTGGGGCGACTGTTCATCTTTCAGCAGGACAATGACCCTAAGCACACAGCCAAGAAGATATCAAAGGAGTGGCTTCAGGACAGTTGTGAATGTCTTTGAGTGGCCCAGCCAAAGCCCAAACTTGAATCCAATTTAACATCACTGGCGAGATCTGAAAATGGCTGTGCACCGACGCTTCCCATCCAACCTGATGGAGCTTGAGAGGTGTTGCAAAGAGGAATGGGTGAAACTGCCCAAAGATAGGTGTGCGAAGCTTGTGCCATCATATTCAAAAAGATTGGAGGCTGTAATTGCTGCCAAAGGTGCATCAACAAAGTACTGAGCAAATGCTGAGAATACTTATGTACATGTGATTTCTTAGTTTTTTATTTCTAATCAATTTGCCAAAATCTCAAAAAAAAAACAAAAAAAACCCAAAAACACATTGTCATTATGGGGTATTGTATGTAGAATTTGGAGGAAAAAAATGAATTTAATCCCTTTTGGAGTAAGGCTGTAACATAACAAAATGTGGAAAAAGTGAAACGCTGTGAATACTTTCTGGATGCACTGTATATATAAAAACTTAAGTAAAATAAAATAGGGTTATTTTCTAGACAAACATCAATTTACCATTACATAGAATAAAAATTTATCCAACATCCATGTGAATGTTCCAAAATTTATGAGAAAAAGGGTACAAATCCACAAGAAAAATGTCCATTTTCACAGACATTATTCACAAATTGTTGTGAATTAATGAGAAAAAGTTGTAAATTATTGAGAAAGAAGCTGCAAATTAATGAGAAAAAAGTGTCAAATTTGCATAAAATAGTTGCAAAATGAGAAAAAAGTTGCAAATTGAGAAAAAAGTTGCAAATTAATGAGAAAAAAGCTGCAAATTAATGAGATAAAAGTTGCAGATTAATGACAAAAAATGCAAATTAATGAGAAAAAACATCAAATTTACATGAAAAAGTTTTAAATTAAGAAGAAAAAAGTTGCAGATTAGTGAGACAAAGTTGCAGATTAAGAAAAAGTTGCAGATTAATGAGAAAAAAAGTTACAGATTAAAGAGAAAAGTTGCAAATTAATGAAAAAAGCATCAAATTTACATGAAAAAGGTTTCAAATTAACAAGAAAAAAGCTGCAGATTAGTGAGAAAAAGTTGCAGATTAATGAGGGAAAGTTGCAGATTAATGAGGGAAAAGTTGCAGATTAATAAAACAAAAGCATCAAATTTGCATGAAAAAAGTTTCAAATTAACAAGAAAAATGTTGCAAATGAATGAAAAAAAGATGCAAAATTACATGAATTGTAAATTTACATGAAAGAAATTGCAAATTATGATAAAAATGTTACAAAATTACATGAAAAAAGTTTCAGATTATTTGGAAAAGAGTTGCAAATTTACATGACAAAAGTTGTAGCATTTTAATGATTTCGACAGGTTTATGATGATGGGGGAGGGATTCTCTTGTTTTCCAGGGTGCCTGAGTCACGCCGTCACTCACTGCACATGTGCAACTGCAATCCAACAGACCGATGTCACTGTGACTTTGTCTCCCACACTGAGCTGTTTACTTTATTTTTATTTATTTATTTTACATTTTTCACTCCAGTAATGGCTCAGATTAGAAATAAAACGTTAGGATTAGGCGTCACCTCTAATGGTTAAAGAGAAAGAAAGAGAAAATCGCAGACAGAAATTATGGTGCTGACAGACATGTTTTTTAAAGTTGTAAACGCCACATATCCACTGCACATGTGAAATGTTTTTGGTTTTTTTTTCCGTGTGTATGCATGTTTTCTCAGAGTGAAAAACCGTGCACCTGTACTTTTTTAAAGCTAAGACTGGATCCCTTTTTCATTGCAAGATGGAGCGGAGCAGATCGCTGATCTGTTAACATATGAGATTTAATTTTTGATATAATGTATTTTGTGCGTTTATTTGCTGAAGGTTACAGGAATAGGAGCTGTCACTTCAATGTGCTGATTGGTTCCTGCTCTGAACAAGGCGTCATCTGTCTCATGTGAAGGTAGACACTGGCTACTTTTGAAGTCTCCGATTTCGGTCCTGGCGGTGTGTCGGAGCTCAGGGGCCCCACTGCAGCATATCAAACGCCACCCAAAGACAAAGCTACTTTTGTGTGTTTGATGTTTTTTTATGGTCATGCAGATAGATTGCTAATGAGGCTCCAGTTACTAAGCTCAGATCTGGCTTTGGGACTTCAGTCTCAGATTTCAGATCATGTTGCTAAAAAATGGGATGTTATCAATTTGTTCTTGTTTCTGAAGCACAAAGAGATTTTTCAGACTTCTTTTCGAACGATATATAGTTTCCCAAATTGTTATTTAGAAGACCACATCAATGCTGAGTTAGATCTGACCTTTGTTGCTTCAGAAACTATTTTCTTTAAATGCACAGCAGGCTGTTGTTTAGTGGTCAGTTTATTGCAGAGTATTGCACAGAACCATATTCGTAAAATGACTGTATAAATATAAATATACAATAAAATTACATATCACAATCACTAGAAAAAATAATAAAACCATATTTTCACTGCTTGCCAACTCCAGCTCCTATACAGACAGGAAAAAGACCAAGAATTACAGTAGCCTGATCCCCCAAACTTTTACGGCTAACAAATAATGACTCTACATTTTCCCCAACATCAATAAATGACAAGCAGATATATAAAAAAACATGAATGAATGAAGAACTACAGTATATTATAAACTAAAATTATGCTATAAGAACTCACCAGTTGGCAGGGGGTTTTGCTGAGTTGTACTCTGGATATGTTTTACGGACAGGTACCAGGCTGCTGGTCAGGCCATTGTGTATAATATTCCTCCCTGCTGCAGATGCTTTTTGTCTTCAGTCAGTCACAATTTAGTTTCATAAGTAGGGTTGCCATCCGTCTCGTTTTAGCCAAGACGTCCCATTTATTAGGCTAAATATGCTTGTCCCAAGTGGGATGTGTGTTGTTCCATATATTCAAGGTTGCCTTAATGAATGGGCTAGGTTGGGCTGAAACCTGGGGGCCTACGAAGATCAGGGCCTATCATGAGCCAATGAAAATGATCACATTGTTGTTAACTGGTCAAATGCTATGTCTATCACTTGATATTCATGTGTAGCTGCTGATTGGTCTAATTTACCAGAGTGGTGGCATAGTTGATAGAGCATCCGCACCACAACCGGGAGGTTGGGGGTTCCAGTCCTGGCTTGGTCATACCAAAGACCATATAAAAATGGTACTTTCCGCCTTCTAGCTTGGTGCTCAGCATAATAGAATGGGGAAGGAGAAGTTGTCTGTGGCGGCGCCTTGCATAGCAGCGACCCCTCTGATTCTACATGTGATTAACATTGTAGATAGGAGAAACGTAATTTCATTCTACTGTACATGATTGACTGTATGGACTGAATGACAACAGAGATGTCTTCTTTACAATAGCCTATCAGAGGAATTGTTTTGACATGTGACTATGGAAGCGCCAGTGAGAGGTAAGAAGTAATTAGCTTGGTCAAAATGTCCAGAAAAAAGTATGAGAGTGGCATTCATAAAATTGTTGAGAGGAAAGGAGCTTAGGGAAAATGAACTGCTCAAAAAAATCCCAAAGTGTAAAGAATTTTTCTAAGCTGGAGCATTGAGTGGAGGACGCTGCTAATTACACACAGAGGAGGCAGGTGGGTCATTAAGGCACTCAACTGGAGGAGAAGGACGAAGGGAGAAGAAAGGCCATGGTTACTTACATCAGACAGCTGTGCATAGAACAGTGGACTCATAACTTGGTAAAAAGTAGACTGGATCAAGCATGCATCCACAGAGTATGACGATATTCGTGAGCTGGACTTAATGAAGGATTTTTTCTTTAAAGAAGGCCAGGAGAAAGTACTTCTAAAAGGGTAAGTCATGCCCTTTGCAGTGCTTTCCAGTAGCCCGTGCATTGTTTGAATCAGGAAAACTTCATTGATATAATTTTATGCCGAAGGCAGTATCTGTCACACTGTAAAAAGGGAAATCTCAGTAAGACAAAATATCCTAAATCAAGGCTTTATGCTTGTTTTTCTCTCACAAGATAATTTTGACAAGACAAGAATTTCTTTTTGTTGTGCAGTTTTCTGTAAGATTTTACTTGCTTTACAAACGATTTTACTTGTTTTAAGCTATTTACACCACGTTCCAAATTATTGTGCAAATAGGATTTTAGTGTCATAAACATTCAATTTTTTGTTTTTCAGTTACACTCATGGATGGTATTGTGTCTCAAGGCTCTTAGGATCATTGACATCACTCTCAGACACCTGTCGTAATTAGTTTGCCAGGTGAGCCCAATTAAAGGAAAACTACTTAAGGATGTTCCACATAATTAAGCATGCCACAGGTTCCAAGCAATATGGGAAATAAAAAAGATCTTTCTGCTGCCGAAAAGCATCAAATAGTCCAATGCCTTGGACAAGGTATGAAAACATTAGATATTTCATGAACACTTAAGTGTGATCATCATACTGTGTGTTATGTATGGTAAAATACCTCTGAAAGGATGAGGCCAGGTGACTGGACGAACTCAGCTTTATTAAACAGTGGAACCACAATGGACACACAGTAGACAGCAGGCAGATGGCACTGGTTGAAGAGACCGTGTAATGGATGCCCTCTGCTATTTATAGGGTGGTGCAGAGGCAGAACAGGAAGTGGCCACCACTACACTGCACTTCACAATAAAGGTGTTAAATCCTAACACCACATTTCCTCCCCCCCTTGGAAACTCCAAAACCACACACTCAATTAGAACCCACCCCCAATTTGGGACCCGAATCATGCACTAACAAAACCAGAACTGATGCTCCTAAATGGCCTGACACATTCACACAACAAAATCTAAAATAGGGCCCACAGGTGGACTGCCGTCCAGCCCACATGGCAAGGTGAATTATTCTGCCACCTGCTAAAGAAAAGTCCATTAAACAACTAAAATCAATGCCGTGTTCCTAAATTAATAAAACCCACACAAAACAATAACATATAAACATCAGAAGTACATAACAAAATTTACAGCACTGTCCCTTGGGCAAGAAGGGTAAAACCGGTGTGGGGGTGCCCAGGGCAGCCCCTCAGCAGACGCGCCCCTGGAAGTGCCTCTCCTCTTCACCACCAACTCCCGCTCTTGTCCAGCCCATCACCAGAAACCTCTTCCCGGACACGCCGAGGCTGATTGGTGTGCCTCGCCGAGCCATCAGACAGCTGGAAGTATGCTGTGCCTAGTTTAGCTACTACGCGCACACACTCCTGATGTTTCACTGGCTGTCATCTGTCCCATCTTCGCTGTGGACGCTCCTCTCCTCGAACCCAGACCAAGTCCATAACTGTGAGAGGGGCTCGGCGCGGCCCGACATGGTGCTGCTTAGCATGTGGTTTCCCCGTACTGATTGGTCTGGCCCCGTCCTCTTCTGAAGCCATCGTAGCGGTTGCCATCGTAGCTGCAGATCCTCCATTCCTCTGCAGCCAAGCTCCACAGGAATCTGGGGCTAGCACATCGGCATCACTTGCTAGCACAGGCGCCTTGTCATCACATTCGGTACCCCTTTCAACCATTTCCCAAGTGCCGGCACTGAGACCCTCCTGCGCCAAAACCTGATTGAGCCTGGTCCTGCTTGACCGCCGTGGTGTCCGTTAGTCCTTCGTCCCACACAACGTCATCATCAACCACCAGAACCAGAGGGTTCCACTGGCCACAACCTGACCATTCTTCCCCAGTGTCATCTTTGATGGTGAAACCCAGTCCATAGAACAAGTCACAGCCCATGATGTTGTCGCCTTGGGCCGTCAGGTGGAACATGAAGTCAGCCATCATCGCAGACTTATACCAAATTGTTAACTCCAATGTTCCAACTGTGCACAGCCTGCCACCTCCATAACCATAAAGCAGCGCTGGGTTACCTATTACTCTGTAGTGGGGGAAAAACTTCCTCACCGTGGCCCAATTTAGCAACGACCCCTCCTCCCCCATGCCAAGCAGCAGTGGTATCTCCATGTCATCCAGCTCCACTGCGCAGAAAGTGTACCCGTTGGTACTGGGGAACATTGTATGGATGGTTGTCAGGGGTGGGCAGAGTGATTTCTTCCGTGGGCTCTCCGGCTTAGATATACAGCACACTCTAGCATAATGGTTCAAGGGTCCACATCTGCTACAATGCTTCTCTCTAGCTGGGCAGTCCTTAGCCTTTTTTGGTGTTTCACAGATCTACAACCCTTGCAAAGGGGTTTTCCCAGGGCAGACCTTCGGCTGGCAGCATTGGTTTCCATACCGTCATCATCCAAGCTATCCTCGCTATCTGAGTTTGCTACTAATGCCGCAGCGGGAGGCTCTAGCGGCCGCTGTGACTGGCACCAATTTAGCTCCAAAGCTAGTTTGTCTGTGGCCTCCAATTGGAGAGCTAGCTTGACAGTCCTGGCTAATGTTGGGTCACGGCGCTGTGAGTAGCCTAGCCCGTATAGCGGCGCTACTTGTGTGCTCCGCAAGCTGGTCACGTACCAATTCATCTTCCAGCGGCCCAAAACGACACTCGCTAGCCAACTGCCTCAAGTTAGCGACAAACTGGTGTATAGGCTCACCCACACGTTGATGTCGCTGCCAAAGGCAAATCCTCCGGACAGTCACACTATCTGGGGCATGAAAGTGGCTTGCCAGCAGCTCAACAACATCCTCAAAAGAGTCCCAAGCCCTGAGTGAATGCAGGACACGCTGGCCCTCAATCCCGAGGTTGTGAACAAGCAGCGCATGTGCTCTTAACTTGCCAAGCTTACCTATGTCAAGCACGGTGATGTAGGTCTGGAAAGCTTCAAACCATCTTGGCCACGGAACGGGTGGCTCCTCCAGGAGCTCGAGGAGTGAGTGAGTGAGTGAGTGAGCGTTCTTGTTTAGTGCCATGTCAGCATCTATGGCTATTTCATGGCAAAATTAGGACTAATAAGAAAATTGAGTTAAAAATTATATAGAAACAGGATGTTAAATGAAAGAATAAATAAATAGAGCGAGATAGATATGTAAATACAGTAAAATAGAAAAATTAAATAAGATGCTTCAGATGCACATGTGCTAAAAACCCTAAAATTTTCTTTGGTAGTGCCTTATTAAAAATATCCTTCAGTGACTTTTGAGTCTAAAAACATTGTCTTGCTGTCATGGGAGCAGGACAGTCAAGTAAAATGTGCTTTATTGATAAAAAATCTCCGCAAAACTGACGATGGTGGGGCTTCACCTTTTAATTAAAAGCTGTGCGTAAGCCTTGAGTTGCCAATACGGCATCTAGTATACACTACCTCATCATGTCGGTTTTGAAAGTGATGCAAGTGTCTATGGCTTATGGCAGGTTTAATATCATGCAGTTTATTTGCAGTACATGTGTCCCATTCAGTCTGTCACTTCTTTAAAATATAGGAGGTTATTAGAGGCCTGAGGTCTGAGGCTGGGATCTGGCATTGAGTGACTTCTTGGGTAAGGGCTCTCTTGGCAGCATTGTCTGCCTGCTTGTTACCTGACAGGCCAACATGGCTGGGGTTCTCTCAGTGTGTTCCAATGTTAGAAGCAAAGCACGAGCCTCTGCTGTAAAAATTGAACATTGTTTGGGAATCCGCAAACCATGCTGATTGTGCCCAGTGACAATTGCAGCAGAGACTGAGCCATATACTTTGGATCCATCCGAGTATATGGAAATATAATGAGGAAAACGGCATTTTATGTCTGAGATCTGCTGCTGGTACACATTTGGGTGAGTGTCTTTCTTTTTGTTTTGGATCACAGGAGCTCGAGGAATGGGCAAAGTGGTGTAATACATGCCTCCATCAGTTAATCCTCGATCACCAAATGTTATGTATGGTAAAATACCTCTGAAAGGATGAGACCAAGTGACTGGACGAACTCAGCTTTATTAAACAGTGGAACCACAACGGACACACGGCAGACACCCGGCAGAGGGCACCGGTCGAAGAGACCGTGTAATGAATGCCCTCTGCTATTTATAGGGCAGTGCAGTGGCAGAACAGGAAGTGGCTGCCACTACACCACACTTCACAATAAAGGTGTTAAACCCCAACACCACACTGAAGAAATTTGCAGCTGATTCAGAGCACAGACGAGTTTGTGCAGATAAAGGCATAATGAGGAAGATTTCTGCCAGACAAATTCATCGGATTAAGAGAGCAGCTGCTAAAATGCCATTACAAGCAGCAAACAGGTATTTGAAGCAGCTGGTGCCTCTGGAGTCCCACGAACCTCAAGAGGCTTGCAGTTGTGCATAAACCTACTATTCGGCTACCCCTAACCAATGCTCACAAGCAGAACTGTTTGCAGTGGGCCCAGAAATACATGAAGACTAATTTTCAAACAGTCTTGTTTACTGATGAGTGCCATGCAACCCTGGATGGTCCAGATGGATGGGGTAGTGGATGGTTGGTGGATGGCCACCGTGTCCCAGCAAGGCTGCGATGTCAGCAAGGAGGTGGCAGAGTCATGTTTTGGGCCGGAATCATGGGGAGAGAGTTGGAAGGCCCCTTTAGGGTCTCTCCTTGTTCTTTCGGCTGCTCCCTTTAGGGGTTGCCACAGTGGATCATCTGCCTCCATTTCACCTGATCCCTTGCATCTTCCTCTGTAACACCAACTCTCTCCATGTCCTCCCTCACTACATCCATGAATCTTCTCTGAGGTCTTCCTCTTTTACTCCTGCCTGACAGCTCCGTCTTCAACATCCGTTGTCCAGTATATCCACTATCCCTCCTCTGCACATGTCCAATCCATCTCAGCCTTGCCTCTTACTTCTTCTCCAAACCGCTCAACCTGAGTTGTCCCTCTGATATACTTATTTCTAATCTTGTCCTTCCTAGTCACTCCCAATGAAAATCTTAGCATCTTCATCTCTGCCACCTCCATCGTCATCTCCTGTCTTTTTGTCAGCACCACTGTCTCCAAACCATACATCATAGCAGGTCTCGCGACCATCTTGTAAATCTTCCCTTTCACTCTTGCTGCTACCTTTCTGTCACAAATCACCACTGACACTTGTCTCCACCCACTCCACCTTGCCTACACTCTCTTCTTCACCTCTCTTGTGCATTTTCCATTGCTTTGGATGGTTGACCCCAGGTATTTAAACTCATCTGCTTTCACTACCTCTACTCCTTCACTGTTACACCTGCCTCCCTCTCATTCACACTCATGTATTCTGTCCTGCTTCTATTGACTTTGATTCCTCTTCTCTCCAGAGCATGCCTCCACCTCTCCAGGTTCTCTTCTGCCTGGTCCCTACACTCACTACAGATAACAATGTCATCTGCAAACATCATGGTCCATGGACACTCCTGCCTGACCTCATCTGTCAGCCTGTCCATCACCATACAAGAAGGGGCTCAGAGCTGATCCCTGATGTATCCCAACCCCCACCTTGAACCCATCTGTCACTCCGACAGCACACCTCACCACCATCTCGCTGTCCCTACACATGTCCTACACCACCCTCATATACTTCTCTGCTGCTCCTGACTTTCTTATACAGTACCACACTTCCTGTCTTGGCACTCTATCATATGTTTTCTCTAGATCCACAAAGACGCAGTGCAACTCCTGGCCTTCTCTATACTTTTCCATCAGTACTCTTAGAGCAAACAAAGCATCTGTAGTACTCTTTCTTGGCATGAAACCGTACTGCTGCTCACCAGTTGTCACCTCTCCTCTTAACCTGGCTTCAACAACTCTTTCCCTTATCTTCATAGTGTGGCTGATCAACTTTATGCCTCTGTAGTTACTACAGTTCTGAGTATCAACCTTGTTCTTGAAAATTGGTACTAAAACACTTCTTCTCCACTCCTCCGGCATCCTCTCACTCTCCAAGCTTGTGTTAAACAATCTAGTTAAAAGGTTCACTGCCATCTTTCTTAAACGTCTCCATCCCTCCACAGGTATGTCATCTGGACCAACCACCTTTCCATTCTTCATCCTCTTCAAAGCTGCCCTCACTTCCGCCTTGCTAATCCTCGGGACTTCCTTGTTCACCATCTTTCCTTCATCCATCCTCCTCTCTCTCATTTTCTTTATTCATCAACTCTTCAAAGTACTCCTTCCACCTTTTCAACACACCCTCGTCATTTGTTAATACATTGCCAGTTCTATCTTTAATCAGCCTAACCTGCTGCACATCTTTTCCAGCTTGATCTCTCTGTCTAGCTAATCGATACAAGTCCTTTTCTCCTTCCTTAGTGTTTAGCCTCTCATACAACTCACTATATGCCTTTTCCTTTGCCACCTCTCTCTTTGCCATGCGCCTGGATTCCAAATATTCCTGTCTACCAGTGCCGAAACATTCAACACCATTGTGCCTAAATGACTACCGCCCTGTGGCACTGACGCCCATAGTCATGAAGTGCTTTGAGTGACTGGTCTTGGCACAGCTCAAAAAATGCCTGCCCCCTACACTGGACCCTCACCAGTTTGCCCACCGGAGCAACAGGAGTACAGAGGATGCGGTTTCTACAGCGCTGCACTATGTACTCTCACACCTGGATGACAAGAACACCTACGCAAGAATGCTGTTTGTTGACTTCAGCTCAGCATTCAACACAGTTATCCCCTCCAAGCTGATCACTAAACTTGGGGACCTGGGAATCAGTACCTCCACCTGCAACTGGATCATGGATTTTCTGACCAACAGACCCCAGCATGTTAGGTCAGGCCCCAACCGTTCTTCCATCATCACACTCAACACTGGTGTACCACAGGGCTGTGTGCTCAGCCCATTCCTCTACTCCCTCTTCACCCATGACTGCAGGCCTATGTATGGATCCAATTCCATCATAAAGTTTGCAGATGACACCACGGTGATTGGACTCATCAGGGACAACGATGAGTCAGATTACAGGGCAGAGGTTGAGCACTTGGCTACTTGGTGCGCTGACAATAACCTGCTCCTTAACACCAGCAAAACCAAGGAGCTCATAGTGGACTACAGGAAGGAGAGGGGAGAGACACATGACCCCATCCATATCAATGGCATAGCTGTTGAACGTGTCCCCAGCTTCAAATTCCTGGGGACCCACATCTCGGAGGACCTGTCCTGGTCAGTTAACGCCACCAGCCTGATCAAGAAGGCCCATCAGCGCCTCTTCTTCTTGAGGACACTGAAGAAGAACCATCTGTCAACTGACATCCTGGGCAACTTCTACTGCTGCGTGATAGAGAGTACCCTGACCAACTGTGTCACAGTCTGGTATAGGAGCTGCTCTGTCGCTGACAGTAAGGCGCTGCAGTGGGTGGTGAAAACCGCCCAATGCATCACAGGGACTCCACTTCCAGTTATAGAGGACGTCTACAGGAAAAGATGTCTGCGCTGGGCACGCAGCATTCTTAGGGACTCCAACCATCCTGCTCATGGACTGTTCCACCTTCTCCCCTCCAGAAGGCGTTTCAGAAGCCTTCGGACTAGAACCAGCAGGTTTAGGAACAGTTTCTTTCCAACAGCTGTCACGTTATTGAACTTAAGCCTGTTTTCCACTAGCCCAGCACACCTCGGTACGGCTCGATTCACTTCAGTACGGCTCGGAATGCTTCTGTCTCCATTAGCACGGTGTTGTGCTTGTGATGGTTTGTGTAAGCGAGGCAGCGGCAGATTCCCAGCGAGGCGGGGCCACACTCCTGTGACGTTACGCACCCGACTGAGTCCTTATTTACACGAGACAAAAAATGGAGGATCCAAGGATTATTGCCTTGCTCGCTCTGTGGTTTCATCTCACAATTAATTTTATCTCATAATTAAGCTGCAACAACACAAGTCACTTTTGTTTTGAATTAACTGCCAAATGACCTAGAAATAATGAGCTGAAACTTGTTTTTATTCGTATTAAATAATGAGACAGTGGCACACTGGCCAACACCAAATTGTATTATTTTTTACATCCTAGGGCATTTTGGATGTACTGAATTAAAAAAAATCATGTTTTTCACCTTCAGGTCAATGTTTGGAACAACAGTATTATTATTTTCCGTTTAGATGATGCTACACTCCTTCTAAAGTATTGTAAATCTCTGAATTTGGAATGCCGATAGAACATTCAATTTACATATACTTGTACCTACTTTGACTTGGTGCTAATTTTTTATGATATTTCAATAAAAAGAACAGAAAGCTTACAAAAAGATTTGTTTTTTGGTCTAGTTAAAAATTACATTACCTTTACAATGGTTGACCCCTGACAGGATGATCAGCATCATTTTCATCAGACTAGGCAATGGAATTTCTATGTAATTATACTGTTTTATAATTCAGTGTTATAACAGACAAACCACACTTTCCAAAACAATTCCATTTTATTATATACAAAATATTAAAATAAAAAAAAAACTTTACAACACAATATGAAGGTTAATCGACATTTTATACACGCCGACCACTGAGTGCCTCTACACCAGCTTCCCAAACTGGGTCACGAAGGCTCGGTTGAATGAAGCCGTGCGGGCTGTCGCTGCGGACGCGTGGGATGATTCTACAAGGAAAATGCACACAATAAAATACAGCACGAAAGTGCAAGATATATAGAAAAGACAATAGTTTTTAACAAGAATACATAAGCTTATTTCAGCGTATTGTTCACATGAATAATTAAAATAAAAGCTTTAGTCCGCAGTGTGCTGCAATAAAGCAGCGATCATCATCCACAAATGAACAGCTTTTTTATTGCATAAATAAACTGAGCGTCTTACCGAATATATTTGCGAAAAAAACACACAATAAAAAAAAAATTAAAACTCACCGTTAAAGGACTCCGATGTCGAGACCTCCCGGTATATTTTTTCATTCCGGGCGGCTCCGTCTAACTCGCGCTGGATACGTTCGTCTGACAATGCAGTGAGCAGACACTGCACCTCCTTATTGGTCCATGGAACACCCTTATTACGCAAAGCCATTTTTGATAGAGAATAAATGAAAATAGCACAGCAATACACTGAAAATAAACCGCCAACAGTGGTTGCGTGCTGAGTAAAGGCGGTCGTGAAGATTCTTTTTTTTTTTTTTTTTTTCAAAAACTTTATTGAGAAGGTCGTGAAGATTCGGTAGAAGAGGAGGAGGAGAGGGGCGGTTACAACCTGACCAATTAGCGCCGGTTACGACCTGACCAATCAGCGGCGACCAGTCTGTTAACGTCACAACACGGCACAGCTCAGCACTGCTGTACCCTGCCCTGGAGCGAGGCTGAGAATCGCGGCTGTTAAACCGTGTTGGGGCTAGTGGAAAAGCGTACAAAGCGTGCTGAGCCGTCCCGTGTCGTGCTAAAGCGTGCTAGTGGAAAAGGGCCTTTAGTTCCCCGCTGACTCTCTTACCATCCTCACCTGTACATAACTGCCCATCTAACTTACTGTACATTATTTGCACATAACAGTACTCTTAACTTTCTGCACTGCTGCATATATTTGCATATATTTGCTTAAATTGCACATACTGTTAATTACTGTATATACTGCACTGCTGTCCTTTGCACTTCTGATTGGATGCTAAACTGTGTTTCGGTACCTTGTATTCATACATGTGTAATGACAATAAAGTTGAATCTAATCTAATCTACTTTCTTCGTCTCACTGACTATCCCACTTTTTCTTTGCTAACTTCTTCCTTTGGATACTTTCCTGTACCTCTTCATTCCACCACCAAGTCTCCTTGTCTTCGTTCCTCTTACCACTGGATACACCACATACCTTTCTACCCATTTCCCTCAATACTTTTGCTGTACTTCCCCAGTCATCTGGTAATTCTTCCCTACCACCCAGAGCCTGTATGAACGCCTTCCTGAAATCTGTGTGACTTTCTTCCTTCTGTAACTTCCCCCACTTAATTTTTGGCTCTGTCTTCACTCTCTTCCTCTTCTTGCTTTCCAAAGTCATCCTACAGACTACCATCCAATACTGTCTAGCTACATTCTCCCCTGCCACCACCTTGCAGTCTCCTATCTTTCAGATTTCTCCTTCTGCATAGGATGTAGTCCACCTGTGTGCACCTTCCTCCACTCTTGTAAGTCACCCTATGTTCCTCTCTTTTTACCTCCGCCAAAGGGGGAGGTTATGTAATCATCGGCGTTGGTTTGTTTGTTTGTTTGTCTGTTTGTTTGTCTGTTTGTTTGTTAGCAAGATAACTCAAAAAATTATAGACGGATTTTCATGAAATTTTCACAGAATGTCAGAAATGGGGTATCCTACAGATGATTAGATTTTGGTGGTGATCAGGATCACCGTCCACAAGAAAACCGCCATTACGCAAAATGCCATTTTCGTGAAGAACTACTAAACCACTAATCCTATCATCGTCAATCCAATTGCTTGTCATATGTTTTCATGGTCAAGGAATCTGAAAACGTACACACAAACACTGTATGGGGGGAACTGTGGCGCTAAACCGCCATTACGGAAAATGCCATTTTCGTCAATAACTACTGAACCACTAATCCTATCATTGTGAATCCAATTGCTAGTCATATGTTTTCATGGTCAAGTAATCGGAAAACGTACACACAAACACTGTATGGGGGGAACTGTGGCGCTAAACCGCCATTACGCAAAAGGCCATTTTCGTCAATAACTACTAAACCACTTATCCTATCATTGTCAATCCAATTGCTTGTCATATGTTTTCATGGTCAAGCAATCTGAAAACGTACACACAAACACTGTATGGGGGGAACTGTGGCGCTAAACCGCCATTATGGAAAATGCCATTTTCATCACTAACTACTGAACCACTAATCCTATCATTGTGAATCCAATTGCTAGTCATATGTTTTCATGGTCAAGGAATCGGAAAACATACACACAAACACTGTATGGGGGGAACTGTGGCGCTAAACCACCATTACAGAAAATGCCATTTTCGTCAATAACTACTGAACCACTAATCCTATCATTGTGAATCCAATTGCTAGTCATATGTTTTCATGGTCAAGGAATCTGAAAACGTACACACAAACACTGTATTGGGGGAACTGTGGCGCTTGGCGGAGGTCTGCGCTCTCCGAGTGCTTTTCTAGTC
Organism: Pholidichthys leucotaenia; assembly: GCA_020510985.1. Lineage (NCBI taxonomy): Eukaryota > Metazoa > Chordata > Actinopteri > Cichliformes > Pholidichthyidae > Pholidichthys > Pholidichthys leucotaenia. The sequence goes on along the minus strand of CM035849.1, from coordinate 65,931,827 downwards.
TTAAAGTATGTGCTCCCCACAGCCATTTTCATCCTTTTAGCAAAATCCACAACCATCTGTCCTTCCACATGTCTCTCCTTAAGACCATACCTACCCAGAACTTCCTCATCACCTCTGTTCCCTTCACCTACATACCCATTAAAGTCCGCTCCAATCACCACTCTCTCCCCCCTGGAAACACATTCTACCACTTCATCCAACTTACTCCAGAATTCCTCTTTCTCCTCTACCTGACATCCAACTTGTGGGGCATATGCACTGACAACATTCAACATCACACCTTTGACTTCTAGTTTCAAATTCATGATTCTGTCTGACTCCCTCTTTACCTCCTGAACACTCTTCACATACTCTTCCTTCAGCATTACTCCTACTCCATTTCTCTTCCTTTCTACACCATGGTAGAACAGTTTAAAACTACCTCCAATGCTCCTAACCTTGTTTCCCTTCCATCTGATTTCTTGAACACACAGTATATCTATCTTTCTTCTTTCCATCATATCAGCCAGCTCTCTACCTTTACCAGTCATTGTCCCTACTTTCACCTCCACACTTCCACCTTTCCTTTTCTCTCTCTCTCTTCTAGCATGCCTTCCCCCTCTCCTCTTCCTCGATCTTCGACCAACAGTAGCCCAATTTCCACCGGCACCCTGTCGATTAACAGCACTGGTGGCAGTCGCTGTTAACCCAGGCCTCGACCAATCCGGTATGCAAGTCTCATTCGTTGTGATCCGCATGTTTGATTTGGCAAAGGTTTTACATCGGATGCCTTTCCTGGCACAAGCCTCCCCATTTACCCAGGCTTGGGACCGGCACTAGGGGTACACTGGCTTCTGCACCCCCTGTGGCTGGGTTTCTTTCCCCTTTAGGGTCTCTTAAGGTGTGAAAATGACCTCAGCAAAGTATATAGAGTATCTGACTGACCACTTTCTTCCATGGTACAAAAAGAAGAACCATGCCTTGTGTAGCAAAATTATCTTCATGCATGACAAGGGAGAATGTGTCCCCATCTTTCCTTGACCTCAACCCTATTGAGAACCTTTGGAGCATCCTGAAGCAAAAGATCTCTGAGGGTGGGAGGCAGTTCACATCAAAACAGCAGCTGTGGGAGGCTATTCTGACATCTTGCAAAGAAATTCAAGCAGAAATTCTCCAAAAACTCACAAGTTCAATGGATGCAAGAACTGTGAAGGTTATATCAAAGAAGGGGTCCTATGTTAAGATGTAACTTGGCCTGTTAAGATGTTTTTGATAGAAATAGCTTTCGATTAGAGTAAATGGGACCTCCTCATGCTGCAAATTCAACAAATTACCATTTTCAGTTCTTTACAACCAATAAAATGCTTTGAAACTCCATTGTGCATAGTAATTTGGAACAGTGCATTTTGAGTTTTTACCTCCGCCAAGGAGGTTATGTTTTCATCAGTGTTGGTTTGTCTGTCTGTCTGTCTGTCTGTCTGTCTGTCTGTCTGTCTGTCTGTCTGTCTGTTTGTTAGCAACATAACTCAAAAAGTTATGGACAGATTTTCATGAAATTTTCACAGATTGTCAGAAATGGGGTATCCTACAGATGATTAGATTTTGGTGGTGATCCGGATCCAGAAGAAAACCACCATTACGGAAAATGCGATTTTCGTGACTAACTACTGAACCACTAATCCTGTCATTGTGAATCCAATTGCTAGTCATATGTTTTCATGGTCAAGGAATCTGAAAACGTACAAACAAACACTGTATGGGGGGAACTGTGGCGCTTGGCGGAGGTCTGTGCTCTCCGAGTGCTTTTCTAGTTTTTGTTGTTGTTGTTGTTGTTGTTGTTGTTGTTGTTGTTTTAAATAGCTCTCATTGGGAGGTTTGTTCAATAAAATTTGAATTATTCTCTAATGGTTGATGACTTGAAAATTATACTGACTGTCATTTGCATCGACTATTTAGGAAAATCAGAGACAAATATCATTTGCATAACTTGTAATCTTACTTTGTTGGCAGACATTTTTTTTTTCTAATTTTAACTAGAATTATCTATTGTCAGAATATTTTTTTGTTTATTTTAAGTAAAATTATCTGCCAACAGAGCAAGAAAATTTGAGTTATCAAATTGCGTAAAAGAAGTTAAAACTACTGGAAAGCATGTAAAATTTTCTTACACATAAACTGCACAGCAAGAACAAATATCTTGTTAGACAAAAAACAAGCATAAACAGCCTTAATTTATTTCATTTTACTTATATTTGATATTTTGCAGTGTAGTTGTGTTTTCTAGCTCAAAGTTGCATTATTTCTCAAAGAGAAACAAAAATGAGGTGGTAGTGGCTCAGGAGGTAGAGCAGGTTGCCCAATAACCAGAAGGTTGGCGGTTCAAATCCCACTCCCCCCACCTTGCTGTTGTGTCCTCAGGCAAGACACTTTATCCACCTTGCCTCCAGTGTGTTCATGGTTCATGACACAGATGTATGAATGTGAATAAATGTTCGGTGGTGGTTGGAGAGGCCATTGGCATGGATTGGCAGCCATGTTTCCATCAGTCTGCTCCAGGGCAGCTGTGGCTTCAGCAGTAGCTTACCACTATCATTGTCTGTAGACTGAATGAATAATGGACTCGTTGTAAAGTGTCTTTGGGTGTCATGAAAAGTGCTATATAAATGCAATTCATTACTAAAAACATAGCTATTACACATCTTTAAACTGAGATTCTGTATTCTGTAAAATCTGAAATTTCTAGGTATGCAGTGTGGTATTATGTTTCCTTGTAGTGTTAAACATGACATTGAATATCAGTATTTTTATCTATGCCAAGGAGATTATGTAATCGGGGTGGCTTGTCTGTTTGTCCATCTGTTTGTTTGTCCATCTGTTAGCAGGATTATGCAAACACTACAGGATGGATTTTGATGAAATTTTCACCAGATGTAGCCCTTGGGCCAAGGGTCAAGCCATTAAATTTTGGTGATGATCTGAGAGTGCGTACCTCAACCAAGGACCTTGTTTGTATTTGTGCAGCAGGATTACACAAAAACTACTGGATAGAGTTGAATGAAATTTTCACCAGAGGTGGTCCTTGGGCTAGAGACGAATCCCTGCCACTTTGGTGATGATCCAAGAATGCATACCTCCACCAAGGCTCTTATCTTCTCACAGTGTGTTTGCAAGAATACTCCAACACAAATCCATTACATTTTGGAGGTGATCCATGAGGGACGGAAGGCGCCTTGGCAGAGGTATGCACTCTCTGAGTGCTCTTCTAGTTTAAGGCATTATCAAGGTAAAAAAAAAAAAAAAATCCCAGTATTATAACACTAATGCCCACAACATTGGGGCATAAGCAATAGTTAGAACCCTCTGTCCATTATTTGGCTGTGAGAAAGTTGGCAACCCTATTCATAGGTCCCCATCCCCTGACAAAGTTATATAACTTTTCTCACACTTTCTGACTCATGAAAGCTAAACTGAAAAGGGTTTGAGTCGGTGTTAAAACGGGTTCAAGACACCCACAAAGACTCTGACTATTCTGAGAGAAAAGTTGTTGCAAGATTTTTTTTGAAAATGTTCAAAATTCGTGTGACAGGAATGTGAGGCTGTGTAACCCACAAGAGGAAATTTTATCTACATTTAGACCGCTTGCCACCACACGAGTACTTTTTTTACAAGAAATTTTTAGGAGCAGGCTCCATTATAGCTGGGGGTTTCGGTGTAAATGAACTCATTACAGCAGTTGGTGTCAAACAGAGGTGGTGACTCAGTCATATGATTGTCCAGCAGTATGAAGTGCAGAGCTAATTATATGTAAAGGATAGAGGATTGCTCTGCATTAAATGGACTGCCAGCCTTTTCTAAGAAGATCACATGAATTTAGAAGAAGGACTTGTCAGCTAAACGGCACACTCACTGTGTGGTCCCCCATGACATGGAGAAGGATAAGTCGAAGGTGGAATCCAAATACTTTTTCAGACTGTAGCACAGCCGAAGCTCAAAACTGACAGATTCATTAACAATGTTGGGCATCAGGGACAGACTGGGATACAAATTCAGGCCGGGAATTTGACTCTATCGCAGGCCACCCCATTGTTATTGCCAGAAACCGACCTCTTTCCCTATCTCTGCACATTTTGTTGCTCTGCAGAATGAGATAAAAATGTATAACAAACTTAAACATGTACTTTTTGAGCAGTCAGTAATTCTATGCACCTGATTACATTCCATCTAACAGCATACCTACATATTTAGGACTGTGGGTCTAAATTGTACCTGAAGGTTCCTGCTCTGTGTCTGACTCTGAACTCTGAACCATCTCAGCTTCTGGACAAGTCGTAATGCTGCTTCCTTCTCCACCTTTTCAGAAAAACAAAAGCCATATTTTCAGTTTAGCTGAGTGCTGTTTGCATTCAACCAATGGCTAAATATATGTTCTAGAGAAAAAAAAAAATCATAATACTTTCTCATTAATAAATATGGAGGGGGCCAGGGGGGTACAAGAAGTTTTGTTGTAGTCAGAGCCATTTCTAACTTTTTGGGGCCTCAGGAAGCATTATGTTTGAGGGCCAATGTTTCTGGAATGAGGAAAACTTCAAACTCTTTAAAATGGGGGGAAAATCTGTTAGCAAAAACATTAAAATATAAAACTGGGTCATTTTCTAAGAAAGAAAAAAAAAAGCATCACATAGAATAAAAAATCAACCAGCATCTGTATGAACATTACAAATGTGCAAGAAAAAGGCTTAAAATATACAAGAAAAAAGGTCACACATTCATGAGAAAAAGTTGTACATTTATGAAAAGAATAGTGACTTTATGAAAAAATGTTAAGGTTCCCCGTGTGCCCTTACACGGCGCATGAGGGAAGGAATGAAAAACCCAAATGCGAGAGTAGAATGTGCCTGTGCCATTTATTAATTTAAACTCCAACAAAATAACAAGTCCAGCAAGACCACACAATACTGTAGATTGAAATGATGAATATAGGCCACCAGACATACAGGGAAGCTGCCCGGATGTTCAACAGCCAGGGAGGGGGAATGCCTAGTGCCGCCGTCACGATGAGCACAAAGAGAAAGGCAAAACACACACTTACGGCTGGAACAATCCGCGGCTGTCCATGTAGTCTGGTAGATGAAGAGGTGAGGCAGGGTCAGCCACTAACATCCAGGGATTAACCGTCTGTAAATGTCAGGCTGAATGCGCAAAGGTAGTCGTACAACATCCATGGAGGAACACGCTGCCGCGAATGAGGGTGAATGCTCCGACAATCTCTTCCCACAACCGCAGCGTATTTGTAATCATAATGCTAACAAGGGAAGAGATTGCCAGTGTGAGGAAGCGTGGGCTGAACGTAATTGAACCCTGGTGTGCATGAGTGTGTGTATGAACGTGTGAATGGGAATGAATGGAGTGTGTGGGTATGTGTGTGTAAACACCCGTACTGAAGCACAGCTGATGGCACTTGACAGGAGGAGGGGGCGTGTCCGAGCTGTCAGGGGTTGAAGGCCAAAAGCTCCCTGAAGCGTCTGGTGGAAAATAGGGCAAAATAACCACAAGTCAGAACTGGGTTCATGGCAAAAAAAAGTTGCAAATTACAATAAAATAGTTGCAAAACTAGTAGCAATTCTCTTTTCCCCCCTCAGGTATCAGGCGCTGTTGTATACTATACTAACTAGTAATGCATATGGTATGATTTAATCAAGAGACCCAAATGCAGACACAACAATGAGACCAGAGCTTAGATGCAAGGTTGAATTTATTGTATATTATCAAGGTAGGCAATGTGGACAGGGACACTCCTGTGGAAAGGAGAAGAGAGCAGGCACTGTAAGTATACTGAAGGTAAACAGGTATATACAGTGATGTGAAAAAGTGTTTACCCCCTTCCTGATTTTTCAGTTTTTTGTTTGTCACATTTAAATGTTTCAGATCATCAAACACATTTAATAGTAGACAAAGATGATACAAGTAAACACAAAATGCAATTTTTAAATGAAGGTGTTTATTATTAAGGGTAAAAAAAATCCAAACCTACATGGCCCTGTGTGAAAAAATGATTGCCTCCCCTGTAGCCCCCCCCCCCCCCCATGAAACCATAAATTAACTGTGGTTTATCATATCTTTGGAAAGCTGAGTTCAATTTCTCTAGCCCTACCTAGACCTGATTACTGCCACACCTGTTCTCAATCAAGAAATCACTTAACCCCTTGCACTCTGGTCAATTTCCCTAAAAATGCCAAAAAATAACGTACCCAAAGTAAATTAAAAGCTGTTCTTCAACCCTTTGCAGCATCTTCATGGGGTTGGTCTCATTTAAAAGAAAACACTTTGAATTTTTGGCAAAACAGTCATAATCTCTCTAAGTGCTCCGGCCACTGAGTAACAGTCATCTAAACATACTGAACTTGAAGAAAATAAATTTCGCCTGGGTGTTTTTTTGGATACAAATGCTTGCAAATAATACACAGCTGTCAGATACGGACTGGAAAATGCAACAGAAATGTAGAACCAAGTGTTATCCAGCTGAGGTCAAAATTTTGTAACAATACCACAAAAAATGAATATATTTCACAGCTTTTTTCTTAGGTTGTTCCCAAGCGTTTTTGAACTGTGCCAAATTGTGCCAAATGGCACAGTTTGGAAAAACGTCTGTAACTTTTGAATGATTCAATATAGAAGCTTCATCTTGGGCTCTAATGAAAGGTGACACTCAGGGCTGTGTGTGTGTGTGTGTGGGGGGGGGGTTGTTTATTCATTCATGAATGAATGAATGAACAAACAAGCCCCCACACACAAAGAAGCATGCCACGTAAAAAAATGTGTGGCTTTTTTTTACAAGAAAAAATAACCTACAGTGCACTAAAAATTATACTAATATATTTGTAATGTAGAAGATAACAACTCCCACCCCCCACCCCACCCCGCTACAGAGGACGGACATCGCCCGGTGCACCGCTGTCACGGTGCGCCACGGTCTACTACGCACAGTTGTGATTTACCGATCGGTCAAAAGTCATTTTTGATTACAATTTTCAGGGATATAAGAATAATTTAGCTTATAACACTTACCTGTCCACAACAGCAGTGTCGCTAGCAAACTTCTCTTCCTCATTGCCAGACGAACATGACGCTGGTCCGCTTGTTACGGACTCGTGGTTCTGGTCACGCGACCCGGTCAAACCATAATTCCATTATTGCGGTTTTGCGCTTCTATGATTGCGGTTTTGGCGAACGATTTTTCAAAACAAATAAGAACAGTAGTAAGAAAAAAAGACTGGCGAACGCGTGTGTGTCACCCAGCGGCTAAAACAAAACAGATTTTATGCACGGGAGGCACGCTTTCGAACTACTGTGCTTCAACTGGCTCGCTGTATTCGCAGCCGTTGGTAGGCGGGTCCTTCTTGCTAGGTTTTCAGTCATTGGTTCTTCAAGGTTTCAGAAACCCAATTCAAGGCTCTTATTAGTCGAATGAGAGGTCAATCACATCTAAACCAATCAAAGCACTCCTTTGGCTTTCTGTTCACGGCTGTGTCTGTAGTGGAAGAATGGAAATGCAGGTTTTTTGGGTTTTTTTCAGTGCCTCCTAGGACACACAGTGTGCGCCCTAGGATGCAGAGACGTGTCCGCCCGCGGTACACCGAAGTGCAACAGGTTAAATAGGACCTGCCTGACAAAGTGAAGTAGACCAAAAGATCCTCAAAAGCTAGACATCATGCTGCGATCCAAAGAAATTCAGGAGCAAATAAGAAACAAAGTAAGTTAGATCTATCAGTCTGGAAAAGGTTATAAAGCCATTTCTAAAGCTTTGGGCTCCAGCGAACCACAGTGAGAGTCATTATTCACAAATGGCGAAAACATGAAATAGTAGTGAACCTTCCCAGGAGTGGCCAGCCGACTAACATTACCCCAACAGCGCAGCGACGACTCACCCAAGAGGTCACAAATGACCCTACAACAACATCCAAAGAACTGTAGGCCTCACTCGGCTCCATTAAGGTCAGTGTTCATGACTCCACCATAAGAAAGAGACTGGGCACAAATGGCCTGCATGGCAGAGTTCCAAGATGAAAATCACTGCTGAACAAAAAGAACAAAGACTTGTCTCAGTTTTGCCAGAAAACATCTTAATGATCCCCAAGACTTTTGGAAAAATACTCTGTGGACTGACAAGATAAAAGTTGAACTTTATGGAAGGTGTGTATCCCATTACATCTGGAGTAAAAGTAACACAGCATTTCAGAAAAGGAACATCATACCAAGAGTAAAGTATGGTGGAGGTAGTGTGATGGTCTGGGGCTGTTTTGCTGCTTCATGACCTGGAAGACTTGCTGTGGTAAATGGAAGCATGAATTCTGCTGTCTACCAAAAAATCCTGAAGGAGACTGTCCGCCCATCTGTTTGTGACCTCAAGCTGATTGCACTTGGGTTCTGCAGCAGGACAATGACACAGAACACACCAGCAAGTTCACCTCTGAATGGCTTAAGAAAAACAAAATGAATACTTTGGAGTAGCCTAGCCAAAGTCCTGACCTGAATCCGATTGAGATGATGTGGCGTAACCTTAAAAAGGCGGTTCATGCTCGAAAACCCTCCAATGTGGCTGAATTACAACAATTTGCAAAGATGAGTGGGCCAGAATTCCTCCACAGTGCTGTAAAAGACTCATTGCCAGTTATCGCAAACACTTGATTGCAGTTGTTGCTGCTAAGGGTGGCCCAACCAGTTATTAGGTTTAGGGGGCAATCACTTTTTCACACAGGGCCATGTAGATTTGGATTTTTTTCCCCCTTAATAATAAACACCTTCATTTAAAAACTGCATTTTGTATTTACTTGTGTTGTCTTTATTTAATATTTACATTTGTTTGATGATCTGAAACATTTAAGTGTGACTTTTGGAGGTGTGATGCCATGGTGGAGAATCAGAGACCAGGTCAGTACTTTCTTTCCGACTCGGTGGGGAAGTGGACTAGGCAGGGACTGAGGTTTCGTCTGAGGTGGGGTTCCAGGCCCGGGATTTTTCCTGTAGTGAGGGTTGATTGAATGTTGTCAGATAACAATTGATTTTCTTACTCGAGAGTCCAGTGAGGAGGAAGGCAATCCAGGTAAGGGAAGTGAGGTTCCAGAGGTTAGCACAGAGGAGATCCAAGGGGAATCCTATGATGAGTGTTGTGGCATGTAATTTTGATTTCAAAGAGAGGCTTACGTGGGGAGATCCAAGGGAGGGGAGCATGAGGAACTGGGGAGAACACACCAGCGAGCTGATGAACTATGACGTTCCCACACTACTGCTAGAGTGAGCTCCACTTCAGTAGTGGGGGTGTGATTAGCAACAGGTGGGTAATTGGAAGTGGCTGCAGGTAATCAGAAGGGAAGATGAGCTGATGAAGTGTGTGTGTGAGTGTGTGTGTGTTTGTGTACACTCTCACCTGTGATCCATAACACTATAAATCTTATTTATTCTATACATTACTAACAAAAAAAAATCCAACTTGAGGTGTATAACTGAGGGTTAGTGGAATAAAAGCAAAAGATAAGTGTGGGAGTGAAAAGGGTAAGAGGCTTAACATTGACTGTAAAGTAAATTTATTTCCAAGAGACAGCATGAAGAAAAAAAGACAAAAAAGAAAGGTAAGTGGGGATTGCAGTGGTGCAGGGAGTGCTTGCTATACTTAACCCAGATAAGCATCGGATGATGTCAAAAATATTTCAAAGCAAGTTCTCTCTGCACACCTACCATAGGGATTTGGTTTAGATAGAGAAGGTGGGTTGAGAATTATTTGCACATGAAATGGCTTTCCCTGCAGTAAAGTAAAAAACTAAAGGTGCACAATGTTAAAATTTTCAAACAGTTGCTATTGTGGCAAAAGCTTTTTTCCACATTGAAGATATTTGCATATGAAGTGGGAAATTATGAAAAAATGTGAACAGCAAATGCAAAATGTATCAAAAATACCACCACAGAGCAATTACCCATGCTGACAGTCATGGGGTGGGTAGGGCGGTCACCTCTGTCTGTCCATTTGTTTGTTTGTCTGTCCACACTGTAATTTGAGAAGGAATGAAGCTAGGGTCACCAAACTTGGCACGGGGTGAACCTCATGCTTAGCATTTGTTGCCGTTTTTGGAGTCACAAGGTCAAATGTCAAGGTCACAGAGTCACAAAAGGTCAAAATCGATTTTGGCCAGCAGTGATTTTATTATTGAAGCTACAATAAGGACACAGAATGTGTGCACATGTTACAACGGCAAATAAATATCAAATGATACTGACCTTGCTTTGACCTTGAGGACTGATAGGGTCTGAAGTTACGTCACTACGTCACCAAGTTTCAAACATACTTCATTATCGGGTTAGTGGTAGCAGAATCTGAACATAAGCTATAATGTCACACAATATCCAAATATGAAATGACCTTGACCCTTTGATCCTGAAGAATGGTAATATCTGATTCTAGTTAAACTGGACATTCCCATTACAATAGGGGGTGAGATACGGTATCTTACAAAAGTGAGTACACCCTTCACATTTCTATAAATATTTTATTATCTCTTTTCATGGGACAACACTGAAGATACGACACTTGGATACAATGTAAAGTAGTCAGTGTACAGCTTGTATAACAGTGTAAATTTACGGTCCCCTCAAAATAACTCAGCACACAGCCATTAATGTCTAAACTGCTGGCAACAAAAGTGAGTACACCCCTAAGTGAAAATGTCCAAATTGTGCCCAATTAGTCATTTTCCCTCCCCGGTGTCACATGACTCGTTAGTGTCACAAGGTCTCAGGTGTGCATGGGGAGCAGGTGTGTTAAATTTGGTGTTATCGCTCTCATACTGGTCACTGGAATTTCAACATGGCACCTCATAGCAAAGAACTCTGAGGATCTGAAAAAAAGAATTGTTGCTCTCCATAAAGATGGCCTAGGCTTTAAGAAGATTGCCAACTGTCATCCCAGAAGGAAGCCCCTTTTAAAGATGATGCACAAGAAAGCCTGCAAACAGTTTGCTGAAGACAAGCAGACTAAGGACATGGATTACTGGAACCATGTCCTGTGGTCTGATGAGACCAAGATAAACTTATTTGGTTCCGATGGTGTCAAGCGTGTGTGGCGGCAACCAGGTGAGGAGTACAAAGAAAAGTATGTCTTGCCTACAGTCAAGCATGGTGGTGGGAGTGTCATGGTTTGGGGCTGCATGAGTGCTGCCGGCACTGGGGAGCTACAGTTCATTGAGGGAACCATGAATGCCAACATGTACTGTGACATCCTGAAGCAGAGCATGATCCCCTCCCTTCGGAAACTGGGCCACAGGGCAGTATTCCAACATGATAACAACTCCAAACACACCTCCAAGACAACCACTGCCTTGCTAAAGAAACTGAGGGTAAAGGTGATGGAGTGGCCAAGCATGTCTCCAAACCTAAACCTTAGTGAGCATCTGTGGGGCATCCTCAAATGGAAGGTGGAGCAGCGCAAGGTCTCTAACATCCACCAGCTCCGTGATGTCGTCATGCAGGAGCGGAAGAGGATTCCAGTGGCAACCTGTGAAGCTCTAGTTAACTCCATGCCCAAGAGGGTTAAGGCAGTGCTGGAAAATAATGGTGGCCACACAAAATATTGACACTTTGGGCACAATTTGGACATTTTCACTTAGGGGTGTACTCACTTTTGTTTCCAGCTGTTTTGACATTAATGGCTGTGTGTTGAGTTATTTTGAGGGCACAGCAAATTTACACTGTTGTACAAGCTGTACACTGACTACTTTACATTGTATCAAAGTTTCATATCTTCAGTGTTGTCCCATGAAAAGATATAATAAAATATTTACAAAAATGTGAAGGTTTTTTTTTTTTTTTGTTACTTATTTGTACCCGTAGGTAGACTTGGTTTGCAGTCTGGTGACAAGCCACCGGTTGCTGGTCGCTGCGTGCGCGAGCACCCTAAACCTACATGTTTTTGGTATGCGGGAGGAAACCGGAGAAATCCCGGAGTAAACCCACACAACACGGGGAGAACATGCAAACTCCACACAGCTCACTGTTGGTCGGGGGCTGGGATCGAACCCACGATCTCATGATCCCCGCGATCCCCCGGCCGAGGGTAAAACTGTGCTGCCACAGTGCTAAACCACTGCGCCACCGTGCAGCCACCGTGCAGGGTGTACTCACTTTTGTGAGATACCGTACATAGAAGTTACTACAGACTCCCACCCCAATTATAACAGGAGTTCAGGGCATGGGTGTGCATCTCTGTTAAGTTTTAAACTGTTAGTTAAAATGACAACTAAAAGATATACTGACATACTGACTTTTTTTCCCAATGCAATTATACAGATATTTTATCCCGATTTTCTTGTCCATGTATATCCATTTTATCAGTAGGCAACATTTCACAATTAGGGCTTGACATTGCACAAATACACCAAAAAAGCTAAGCCAATTGTAATTTGAACAAACTTTAAATGCATGTTTGATTAACATGGACAAAGATGCAAAAATGAAGAGAAATTCCTCCAAATTAAACTACAGTATCTTATTAAATACACAACTAATTATTAGACCTACTGTATTAGCACTGTGTTCTTTCTTTCTTTAGAGCTTTTATGTAAATAACGTCATATTTTCAGCAACAAGTGTACAATTTTGGTGTTTGCTTGCAACCAGATTTTTGCAAATCAAGCCAACTATAATGCTAAGGTTGATTTCAGAAAGTCCTGTCACCGAGGGTTACCATATGTTCGAGAGGAGTCTGACTTTAATTTATTTTGATTTATGGCTCTGGGGGCAAGTCGAGGAACCCAGCACATCTTTGACCTCCCCCCCCGCCCCCAACTACCTCCTCCCCCGACAGAGTTGGGAGTCTGGTTCTCAGCCAACTTCTAATACCAGACCAAGTGATAGTTGATAAGAATTTCATGGATGCTAACCAAATGCAAACCTTCTATTTTTTTAAAGTTAATGAGCAAATCTAGGTCACAGGTTGTGTCACCCGTCAGCTGACTAGACAAAGTGCAGCATCTCTGCTACCTATGGAGATGAGACGGATGTCCCCAGGCAGCCCAGGGAGCCTGATGCAGATAAGAAAGCCTGTCTGTACAATAGACAGCCGTGAAAGCCAGCCCAATCAGTCATCTCTTATCTGTTACTTTAGCTGTGCTGTTGAGCAGATGGGCGACACGAGCAAAGCCCTTCGAAATATTTCTGATCAGTTTAGTCAGGCAGAAAACCTCAGCTTTATAAAGAGGGGCTGGCGTTTATTGCCGTGGAAATCGTGGCAGATTCAGAAGCTCTCGTTGGTAAGTTTGGAGTGTTAATCATTGAGGAACATCAATATAAGAGACACCAACCACCCCTCCCACATTCCTGCTAAAAAAGGGCCCAGTTCATTATTCAGCATTTCCTTTCTTTGCAGTTAATGAACTCCTAGTGGAGTGTTTCAATGCCTTCATAAGAGGCGACGCCAATATCAGGGGAGTCCTGCTGTTTATATAAACTGGAGGTCAGCTTCATTACAGGAGGAGAGAAGAAAAACAACAAACCAGCGGAGACATCAACGCCTCTCACTCAGCACTCGACGAGATGCCCTCTTTTAGGTTTCTCTGCAGATTTAATTATGGTCCAGTGTGATTCCAATGAGAGTGATTTGATTTGAACTGTGGAGTGGTCATGGAGAGCTGCTATTCTGGCAGCTCTAAAGGCTGCAGAGTCTTATCAACACATAGACTAATGGCATGAGCTGGAGGCAGTTCAAACTAGTGTCACAGGAGCCATTTATCGATGGTAACACTTCTAACTAAAATTAAGCAAACTAGCCAATAATGCAGAATAATATTCAATTTGCCTTAGTTTAGTTTGTCACAAAAATATACACTAGACAAAGTTACACAGCACATAAATTAGAATCAAACAAATATATAGGCCTATTGTATATATATCTGAAGGCCAACCTTTTTACACTTAAGATCTACTTTTAGATTTTTCTACATCACAAGATCTACTCTTCAAAAAGTCAAAAATATACAAGAAAAAGTTTCAAATTTCAGATGCAAAAAGCAGTTAATTTACAAAGAACAAAGTCACAATTTTACAAATAAATGTAGTTGAGAAAAAGTTACAAATGTATGTGAAAAGCTGCAAAAAAAAAATCCATTTATGCTTCAAATGCATTTTGTTCAGTTGTGTAGAATGACAGTTGTGTAGAATGTAGACAAACCAGTCCTGGGTGAAGGGCCAGACTAAGAACAATCCAACAGACTCTCATGATGAATGATAGAACAAGGATTCAGTGTTCCCTGCCCGGTATGGGGTTACTGGGGCCGCACCCTGGAGCCAGGCATGGGGGAGGGGCTCGATGGCTAGCACCTGGTGGCCAGGTTTCCACCCATGGGACCCGCCCAGGCTCAGCCCAAAGGATTTACATGGGTCCGCCCTCCAGTGGGCTCACCACCTGCAGGAGGGACCATGGGGGTCTGGTGCTATGTGGATTAGGTGGCGGTCGAAGGCGGAGACCTTGGCGGTCTGATCCCAAGCTTCCTAAACTGGCTTTTTGGATGTGGAATGTCATCTCTCTGGTGGGGAAGGAGCCTGAGCTGGTGCATGAGGTTGAGAGATGCCAGCTAGATATAGTCGGCCTCTCCTCAACACACAGCTCCGGTTCTGGAACCAGTCTCCTGGAGAGGGGCTGGAGCTTGGCCTACTCTGGAGTTTCCCCGGGCAAGAGGCGATGAGCAGGGGTGGGTATTCTTGTATCCCCCCACCTTGCTGCCTCTATATTGGAGTTTTCCCCGGTGGACAAAAGGGTTGCTTCCCTGTGCTTTCGGGTTGGGAAATGGGTCCTGACCATCATATTGTGCCTATGCACCAAGCGATGGTTCAGAGTACCCACCCTTTTTGGAGTCTCTGACTGGGGTGCTGGAGAGTGCTCCTCTTGAAGACTCCATTGTCATACTGGGGGACTTCAATGCGCACGTGGGCAACAACAGTGAAACCTGGAGGGGGGTGACGGAGGAACGGCCTGCCCCATCTGAACCCGAGTAGTTTTCAGTTATTGGACTTCTTTGCTAACCACAGTTTGTCCATTACGAACACCATGTTCAAGCATAAGGGTGTCCATATGTGCACCTGGCACTAGGACACCCTCGGTCGCAGGTCAATGATCGATTTTGTTATCGTGTCACCAGACCTGCGTCTGTATGTCTTGGACACTTGGGTAAAGAGAGGTGCAGAGCTGTCAACTGATCACCACCTGGTGGTGAGTTGGATCCGATAGCAGGAGAGGATGCCATTCAGACCTGGTAGACCCAAACGTATAGTGAGGGTGTGCTGAGAACGTCTGGCTGAGGCCCCTGTCCGGGAGGTCTTCAACTCCCACCTCCGGAAGAACTTCAACCACATTCCGACGGAGTCTGTAGACATGGAGTCTGAATGGGCCATGTTCTCCACCTCCATTATTGAAGCAGCTGCCTAGAGCTGTGGACTCCCGAAGCAGCTAAGGTGTACCAGCAAGCCAAGCGGAGTGCAGTTCGAGTGGTTGCTGAAGCAAAAACTCGGGTATGGGAGGAGTTCAGTGAGGCCATGGAACAAGACTTTCAGTCGGCCTCGAAGAGATTCTGGCAAACTGTCCGGCGGCTCAGGAGGGGGAAGCAGCTCCCTGTCCACACTGTGTATGGTGCAGCTGGGGACTGCTGACTTGAACTGGGGATATCGTCGGGTGGTGGAAGGAATACTTTCAGGATCTCCTCAATCTCACTGATATGCCTTCCACAGAGGAAGCAGGGCTTGTGTACGAGGGGGACGACTCGCCTATCACAGGGGCTGAGGTTGCCAAGGTGGTTGAAATTCTCTTTGGTGGCCGGGCCCCGGGGGTGGACGAGATTTGCCCCAAGTACCTCAAGGCCTGGATGTTGTAGGGCTGTCAAGGTTGACACACCTCTGCAACATTGCGTGGAGGTTGGGGGCAGTGCCTTTGGCATGGCAAACCGGGGTGGTGGTTCCTCTCTTCAAAAAAGGGGACCGGAGGGTGTGCTCCAACTTTCAAGGGATCACACGCCTCAGCTTCCCTGGGAAGGTCTATGCCAAGGTACTGGAGGGAAGAGTCCTGCTGTTGGTCGAACCTCGGATTCAGGAGGAGCAATGTGGTTTTCGTCCTGGCTGTGGCACATTGGACCAGCTCTTTACCCTCTCAAGAATCCTCGAGGGTTCCAGTTTACTTGTGTTTTGTGGACTTGGAGAAGGCATTCGACCACGTCCCTCATGGTTTTTTAATGGATGGTGCTTTGGGAGTATGGAATATCAGGCTTGTTGCTACGAGCTATTCGGTCTCTGTACGACCATTGTGAGAGTTTGGTTCGTATTGCCAACTCTCGGTCGGACTCATTCCCAGCAAGAGTTGGACTCCGACAGGGCTGCCCTTTGTCACCGATCCTGTTCATAATTTTTATGGACAGGATTTCTAGGTGCAACCAGAGAATGGAGGGTGTCACGCTTGGTGACCACAGGATCTCATCCCTTTTGTTTGCAGATGATGTTGTCCTGCTGGCTTCAACCAGCAATAACCTACAAGTCTTACTGGACAGTTTGCCGCTGAGTGTGAAGTGGCTGGGATGAGAATCAATACCTCCAAGCCCGAGTCCATGGTCCTCAGCCGGAAAAAGGTGGATTGTCCTCTCCGGGTTGGTGACAAGCTCCTGCCCCAAGTGGAGGAGTTTAAATATCTTGGGGTCTTATTCACGAGTGAGGGGAGAATGGAGCGAGAGATTGACAGATGGATCGGAGCAGCGTCTGCAGTGATGCAGACATTGTACTGGTCTGTTGTGGTGAAGAGGGAGCTAAGCTCTCAGGCAGAGCTGTTGATTTACCAGTCAATCTACGTTCCTACCCTCATCTATGGTCATGAGTTTTGGGTAATGACTGAAAGAACGAGATCGCAGTTACAAGCGGCTGAAATGAGCTTTCTTCGTAGGATTGCTGGGCTCACCCTCAGAGGTAGGGTGAGGAGCTCAGTCATTTGGGAGAGGCTCAGAGTAGAACCGCTGCGGAGTTGAAGTGGTTTGGGCATCTGATCAGGATGCCTCCTGGATGCCTCCCACTTGAGGTGTTTCGGGCACGTCCCTCTGGGAGGAGACCCCGGGGCAGACCCAGGACTCGCTGGAGAGACTATGTCTCCCAGCTGGTCTGGAAACACCTTGGTGTCCTCTCTGAAGAGCTGGAGCAAGTGGCTGGGGAGAGGGAAATCTGGGCTTCTGTGCTTGAACTTCTGCCTCCGTGACCCGGACCTCCGGAAAAGCGGTAGAAGATGGATGGATGTGTAGAATGATGTGGAGGGGAGATATAGACAGACAGACAGACAGACAGATAGACAGATAGATAGTAATTGATCCCGCAAAGCTGGAATTGATACAGTGAAGCTGTAGCAGTCTACTGGAGAAAGTGCTCTGCTGACTGTCCAGTGTGTGGTGGAGGGGGTGATCAGGACTGTCTGTGATGGATCGCAGTTTGTTCAGTGTCCTCCTCTCCACCACAGATTCAAAAGTCTCCAGCCTGAGACCAATTACAGAGCCAGCCTTCTTGATAATCTTGTCAAGTCTATTGGTGTTTCCTGGCTCTGATACTGATACTCCAACAGACAGCAGCAAAGAAGATGGTGCTGGCAACAATGGCCTGATAGAAAAGCTCCAACATCTTGTTGCACACATTCAACTTCTCAACTTCCTCAGAAAGTAGTTTGCTCATCCCCTGCTTGTATGCAGCATCAGTGTTGGATTTCCAGTCCAGTCCGGTGCTGATCGTGACACCCAGGTATTTGTAGTCCTCCACTATCCCCACAACCTCCCCCCTAATCCGTAATGGTTGTGAAGGTGCCCTCTTCTTCCTGAAGTCAATCACCATCTCTCTGGTCTTGCTGACATTCAGTCTCAGGTGATTCTGCTCGGTCCAGTCCACAAATCTGTCTACGAGTGCCCTGTACTCCCCCTCCTCTCCCCCTCTTATACACTCAACAATAGCCGAGTCATCAGAGAATTTCTGCAGGTGGCATGACTTGGTGTTGTACAAGGTGAAGAGAAAAGGAAAAAGCACAGTCCCCTGTGGAGCTCCCGTATCACTAACCACCACATCAGATAAAACACTGCCCAGCCAGACAAACTGTGGCCTGCCTGTCAGGTGATCCAGGAGATCACAGGGCTGCCAACCCCCATCACCCCCAGCTTCTCACCCAGCAGCAGCGGCTGAATTGTGTTAAATGTACTGGAGAAATCAAAGAATGTGATTCTCACAGAGTTTCCTCCTCCATCCAGGTGCAAGTGAGCCCATTGCAGCAGGTAGATGACAGCGTCTTCAACTCTTAAATGGGGCTGATATGCAAACTGCAGAGGGTCCAGCCACGTCTTCACCTGCAGCTTCAGGAGGGCTAAAACAAGTCTCTCCAGGACCTTCATCACATGTGATGTGAGGGCAACTGGTTGACAGTCATTCAGGTCCAATGGCGATGACTTCTTGGGGACAGGAACCAGGCAGGATGTCTTCCTCAGCACTGATACTCTCTCCAGGCTCACGTTGTACAGGTGTTTCCGTACCGGAGCTAGCTGGTTGGCACAGGTCCTCAGGATCCATGCGGAGATGTCATCAGGGCCCGTAGCCTTCTGCTGGTGAAGTCTCTCCACTGTTTCCTCACCTGGCTTGTAGTTACAGTGATGTGGGGGTTGGTGCTGATGTCGTCAATGGGGCTGAGGGGAGAGGGAGGTGCTACTCAGGGGAGTGAGGGGGAGGGATGTGTGGGGGTCTGGCTGTGTTGTGGGAGTGACAGATGGTGAGTTGAACACTATTAAAAAACAGATTCAGCTCATTGGCTCTCTCATGGCTCCCCGCTGTCTGTCTGTCCCTCCCTTTACACCCAGTGATGTTTTTCATTCCAAACCACATCTCTCTCATATTCTTCTGCTGGAGTTTACCCTCCAACTTCCTTCTGTAATTGTCTTTACACATCCTCAGCATCTCCTTCAGTTCATGCCACACTCTTCTCAGTTCCTCCCTGTCTCTAGACCTAAAAGCTCTCTTCTTGTTAAGAAGTGCTTTCAGGTCAATGGTGATCCATGGTTTGTTGTTGGGGAAACAGCACACGGTCTGAGCTGGCATGGCTGTGTTTTCATAGAATCTGATGTATTCTGTGATGCAGTCAGTCACATTGTCTATATCCTCCCTGTGTGGCCCACAGAGTACATCCCAGTTCGTTGTCTCGAAGCAGTCCTGTAGTGCATCAGCAGCCTCCTGTGTCCACCTACTCACAGTTAGTGTGTGAGCAGGCTGCCTTTGCACAAGAGGAATGTACTTGGGTGATAACAGAACCAGGTTGTGATCCGATCTGCCCGGGGGGGGGGGGGGCAGAGCTGTGGCACTGTATGCATCTCTGACATGGGCATACAGTAGATCCAATGTTTTATTTTCTCTGATGGGACAGTCAACAAACTGGTGGAAGTTTGGTAATGTTTTGTCCAGTGAAATGTGGTTAAAATCTCCCGTGATGGCCATGAATGCATCAGGACGCTGGGCCAATAGCGTGGTAGCAGTGGAGCTGATGACGTTACTTGCCGCCGCTACATCAGCTAACGAATGAATGTAAACAACGATTAAAATGGTACACGTGAGCTCTCTCTGCATGTAATAGGGTCACATACTCACAGCGAGCAGTTCATTGTCTGGGCTGCAGAGAAATTTCTTCACATAAATATGTCCGGGATTGCACCATTTTTCATTCACATAAAGCACAGTTCCTCTTCCCTTCCTTTTATCGCTCCTTATAGCATCCCTGCCCGCCCGGATAGTCTTGAAGCCTGGTAGCACTACAATGTTGTCAGGAATGTGTGAGCGAAGCCACATCTCTGTAAAGAACATGATGCTGCATTCCCTATATTCTCTCTGTGTCGTGATCAGCGCTGTGAGCTTGTCCATTTTATTTCTCAGAGACCTCACGTTCCCCGTGATTATCAATGGCACGGTTGGTTTAAACTTTCTCCTCCTCATTCTAACCTTTCTTCCAGCTCTTCACCCCCCGCGGCTCCTCCTGCGCTCGTCCGGGATAAGGGGCTTACCGCCAGGTAGTCCATTCAGCACAAACAGCTGGTCGTGTGTGTAAACAATCCTTTTTACTCCACTGTTCTCCATAGCCACAAGGGAGAAAAATAGCAGGGAAACAGCAGAAAAAAAATAGTAAAACTTGGTCCAGTCTTTACTCAAGTCTTATTATCCAGCCTTGATAAGAAAGAACACACTAGAGACAGAATATACAAAATAAAGACACAAAGTTCAGAAAAACGTTAACAAGAGCTGCTGTTACTAGCCGCCATCTTCCGGCACCGGAGAATTTGGGGGATTTTCCCAGGTTTGGGGACATGTCCCCCCTGTCCCACCTTTATTTGCACCTATGGCATGCTGAGAGAGATCCAGGTCACCAAGCTGTCCGTGCCATAGGAGAAACTGAGTCAATAAAACAACTTTTTATGGACCCTGTACTCTCAAATCAGAGGAAAATCCTCCTGGCTTTATGACTGAAAATAACCTCCATACACAGCCTGACTGCTCATTCAGCTGCGGCACAGCATGATGGTTTGGGTTGGTGGGGGAAACGACACTGTTTGCATGTAGCCAGTGCACTGGACCTGTGTATGGAAGTGTGATGGGATGTTTTCGTGTCCTCACCTTGGTGTTGTGGAGTTCTGTTTAGGCGCCATGCTTGGTCTCGTGGTGACATTTTGCATTGGCAGAAAGCAGCCCCAAACTGAGAAGAAACGGCTGAGCATGGCGTGCTCCCGCACCGGCACAATCAGTTTCTAACAGCCCATCACTTTTTGGCATGACAGCTGTCAGGTGGCTGTGTGCGACTACAGTCGTGCACGAGTTATGGTGTTGCTCGGGGCATACGCAGCACTGACATGTTCAGTCGCTTTGCAGCAAAGTTGGTGGACACAGCGAGGCACACACAACTTAAGCTGGGTTTATGCTCCACCTCCGCTCTTGTATGGTGTGTGTTTGGGTCTGGACTGATTTGCAATTGATTTGCAATCTCGAGATCAAAACCAGTAGATCGTGACCGACTGGTTGGGCACCCCTGCTGTAGACAATGCAACATGCATGGAGGGAATCTTTTTGATCTTGATATTTACAAAGAAACATTCTGCTATGACAGCTGTAGTTTGTTTTAACATAAAGCGGCCTCTAGTGAATATGAAAAATATTGACATGAAGTGACATGATGGAGTGTTGTAATATGTTTAAAGTAGACTCTTGCCTTTTTTTTTTGCATTATCCTATCCTTAACCAAATATTTTTAATGTCTGACCTTAAGTCAATATTTTCCAACCTTTTTTGAGCAAAAGGAACCCTTTTTACATTGAAGAAATCTTGGGGAACCCCACCAATCAAAAAGCTTACAAAATGACATGCTGTAGCCTATTATAGCATATGTAATGACAATTTAGTCTTGCAATTAATTGATACTCATTCAGTATGAAACTGGTTCAGAATTTTTGTTTTTCAAATATTTATCCATCGCTGTTTTTCATCTTGTAACTGCTACCTCTCGCTAGCATGTCTTAGCCAGGTCATTAACCTCCATAAATCACATGAAGAAGAATTCCTATTGCCACCACTGACATGGAAGAACACATTTTTGGGCCCAATTAAGAAGTGAAACCAGCCAATTTCCCAAGGACCTCTGAATGTTCTCTCAACGACCCCTGGTTGAAAAAAAACAACAAAAAAACAAACTGCCTTAAGCATTACCCAAACCCAAACTATCTATAAATGCATATCAGTTGTATAAAGAAGTAACTTGTGAATGTTGAAGTAGATGACAGTGGAATAAAGGCGAGACAGTGTTGCAAACACAGGTCTTCAGGGTGGAGGATCAGGTTTTGATGCTCTCCCCACCCCCCTCCTACTTCTGTATGAGAATTTAAGCAATTTTCAAATTACAAAATATACAGCACACCTACCAAGAGAAGAGTGTTTCTGTGTTATGTTTGTATGTAGAATAATCTCTCCAGGGTCACATTTACACATACAATTAGAGATAGATTTACTTACAAGTGGAGCAACCCAATCCATGTGATTCAGTAGGCCATGAGATCCTTAATATGTGCTTATAAAATATCTATTTTTGCTCCACTCATAGCCTTGGTTGCATGTTATCCCTCTGCCCCAATTTACTGTGCTCAAAACCCAGAATGTAGGCATGCAATTAGAATATCTTAAAAGAGAAGTTATTCATGTGACCGCCATGTGAACCCTTTGCTTTACTTCAGTATGGGAATTCATTTCGGGGCTGACATGTTAAGAGGCGTTTAGGTGAAGCACAGACAGTGTCTGATTTGAATTTCAATTGGTACACAGAGGAGTAAGAGCGTCTAGACGAAACAACTGTCCTGTGTCCTCCACCACAAAAAAGGTTTCTGACAAATGAACCTGAAACACATTTAAATATTCAGGATGCTGAAATAATTGGAGTGGGTGACATTTTTATGCAAAATCTTACTTTCTCTCATTTTTCAAGCGTTCTTGCTCTCAGACTTAAGCTCCCTTTTCACTGTTTTAGGTACAAGCATGGGCGTAAATCAAGGGGGGAACAAGGGGGACATGTCCCCCCCAAACTGGGAAAAGACCTGACTTGCCCTCAGAAACCTTTATATCCTGTTGTATAATGAAAAATAAAATAAAAATCATTCAAATACCAATGCTAAGCATAAATGCAAAAAAGCATTTTTTCTTGTAAATTTGTGACTTTTTTCTCAAAAATTTGTGACTTTTTTTCTTGTGACGTTGTGACTTTTACTGCATAAATTTGCACATTTCTTCCCATAACTTTGCAACCTTTTCCTTAAAAATGTGTTACTTTTTCTTGTAAATTTGCAATTTTTTTCATAAATTTGTAACTATTTTCCTCATAAAATTACCCGTTTCCCCTCATAATTTGCATCCCTTTCCTCATAAATTTGTTACTTTTTTTGTACATTTGCAACGTTTTCCTCATAAATTTGTTACTTTCTCCTCATAAAATTGTGTCTTTTTCCCTCATAATTTGCAACATTTTTCTCAAAAATCTTTTTTGTCTCAAAAAAGCTTTTTTTGAGGTGAATTTGCATTTTTTCTCATAAATTTGTTACTTTTTTGTATTTTTTTAAAACTTTTTATCATGCAAATTTGCAATGTTCATATGGATGCTGGTTAAATTTTTATTCTATGTAATGATTACATTTTTTTCTGTTCATCTGGACAATGATCCAAGTTTATTTTTTTAATGCTTTTGTTCAGAAGGAGAGTGTTCCTTTTCTTCTTGATTACTTATACCAGTGGTGCCTACAATTAAAAGAATTACAACAACTCAAATGCAGTCTGTTGAATCTAATTTAGTTATTTAAAAACAGTTACAAAATGTAAAACAAGTTCTAAAACCCTTCAGACTTCATGCTGTTTTCTTGACATTTTAATTGTGAAGTTTCCAAACTCCCTAACACAAAACATTGAATCTTGAAACTATTTTACTCCCTTTCACCTGTCACATGTTGAACCACAATAGAATAACTCCGGGTCCACTGGTCACCACAAATTTCCCCACCAACATAAAGCGCTGGGGACCACAGCCCTTAAACCCGCCATAATCCCTCATGCCCAAACAAGACCAAAGACAGATTTCACAGGCTTGTGCCTTACAATGCCCAGACTGGAGGGGACACGGCTCTTTGTGGGCCAGATTTGTGTGTGAACGTGGGCGCGTCATGGATGTTGAGTGACTGCAACCGTGTCAGCCCACGGGGTTCAAGGTCAGAACGGCAGAGAGAATGAAAACGTCATTTGCCCATCATCTGGTGCACGCACCCACTCACATGCAGACTTCCCCTGCTCTGCTGTTCCAGCTGTCAACAGCCATCCTCTCACAGATGAAGACTGAGGAGCGAAGGAGCAGTCATCACCTCCACAATGAGGCTTTTCACAGAGACTCAACCAAAGAATTCCATCACACAAAACGACTGCAACAACGCCGGATAGTTCCATTTTTCTCTTTGTGTATAGTTTTGAAGAACTAATTTCCTAACACTTTATAGTGCTGTCCAAAAATTTAACTATAATAATTGTACAAGTAAGAATGTCGTACGTAAGTTATAAGTAAGGTGAAAAATATAAAGGCAGTACTTGGCCTTTCTCACCTCATACTTGTGTTGTAACTACCCGGTACTTACATCATACTTGTGTCATACTTTCCCTAGATTTACGTTGTACTAAAATGTGCTTGCATCATACTTACAGCGTCTTTATATTGTACTAACGCCATATTTATAATTGTACTTACCCTGTACTGAATATGTACTTAGAGGGCTGGGCAACATAGAAAAAAAATGTACTGCAATATAATTTCTCTATATTGCGATACATGGTACATATAGCAATATATATTTTGTGCACTGAATGTGTAGTGATCCAGGCTGCCCACTGTCTCCCCTGCTCCTAATTATTCATTCTCCACAACTGAGCACCGCACCTGCCGGTAATCAGTCCCACTCCTGAAATTGGACTCTCACTCTGCAGACTGCAGGATCAGCCACCTCAGGATCAGACACCCAGTGTGCAGCCTCCAAGCCTGAACGCCTTCCTACCACACAGCCGTAAGCAACCATCCTATCCTCACCTAACTACTACTCCAATATCATCCTCAGGACTTCCTTGGCGAGTGGATTCTCTCCTTGGCAGAACCGTGGATCCGGATTCCAACCTTCACTCTCCACCCCCTTACCAACGTGCACCTAATCCTCTCCCACACTTCTCCCCAAGGCACTGTCCCTCACTCTACAAATCCCACTTACCTTTGCTGGACTCCACCACCATGCCGGCGAGTCACCGGAGAAGCCTGCCACCACTGGGTATCTGGTCAAGCCTGTATGAGAAAAGAAATATTATTTGCAATGGCCCAAATCCATTCCTGCATCAACTTACTCATCTTTCCCTCGCTCCTCTTGCAGGGTTTCCAGACCCTCCATGCACACCAGCCAGCAAACATTCTCTCATTAAACATTATACTTGCACTGTTACCTTGGTCTCCTTTGTTGCCTGCTTTTGGGTCTGTAATTAACTACCATGTCAGAATGTTCTTTAAAATTTAATTTTACTCAGTTTTATAAGATAATCAAAATGTTTATATATCATCATCATCAGTCACTCGGAGCGAGTATGACTGTCCTCTCATTGGCGTTTTCTACTTGTGTCCTTTGAGGCTGTACAGGCCGATTTGAGAGCAACATATTTTAGAGCAATGTGAACAGTGGAAAGCAGCAGTTGTTGGTAGTGGTAGAACAATTTTTCCCTCTCTTTGCAGCACTGACTAATTTTCTCTGCAGAACGATGAAGCTTGGTTTCATGGTGTGCAGCTCCTTCCTGTACAACTTTCCTCCAAGATTGCCTGAACTGTGCAATGTGCTCCCAGTATTCTGCTGTTGAGTTTCTTGAGGTTTGTTTTGATGCTTTCTTTAAATTGTTTTTGTGGACGTCCTTAAGCAGGGAGTACAGTGTCTGTCTGGGAAGGTGGGAGTTTGACATATGGATGACATGGCCAGTCCATCAGAGCTGGATTTTGCTAGCTATATTGGCTTTGTCCAGTAGACTAATGTTTATGCGTTTGTCCTTCCAGGTGATCCTCAGGATTTTACGCAGAGACCTTTGATGCAACTGTCCCAGAGCTCTCAGATGCCTGCTATTCAGGTTTGTTTGGGTTTTTTTTATTCAAATGCAGCAGATCACCTGGATCAGGCACTTCTGTGCGTAAAGCTGTGTTGTGGCTAATGGATAATTTGCAATGGATAACTACTATGAGACACTACAACAAAACAGAAAACTTAGCCAAAGAAATACTTTTTAGAATATTTCAACACAGTGTTCACTCAGGAGACTTACAGTACAGATATATAAATACAGTAATAAAATGACAACTGAAAAACCCTACAGCTCAACTACATAAATATTTCAGAAACTAAATTTGGTTTTGTACATTCCATCAAATAACTACTTTAAAAAAATCTGCTTAAATCTGTTTTAATATTGGCTGCAGTAACATAAATATGGATAAAACGTTTAGAATAACAGCACCCCCTTTAGTCTTTAAAGTAAATCATCAAATTTCTCATGTTATATGTATAACTATAACACAAGACAAAGATATCTCCTGAAAGGTTGCACTACTCATTGTAATTTGATATGATGAACTAATTCTCCCACATAGCAGGTTTCTTTGCTGTACAGGAGTTTACAACAACTTGAAAATTTGTGTACCCCAACTCAGAGCTGATGTGAGATTTGAGCGCCCGGTATCACATTCACATTGTTAAATACTGATCTGCCCGTTGAAATGATCGTATGACCACTTTTCTGTCTTACACACGTTTGGTCAATGAGGGCCACTGAACATTTTGTGGGAGGTAAGGATGTTTTTATTATATGATGCTAGTGCATTGTGTTATATACAATAAACTGCACTTACTGTGAAGATAAGATAAGATAAGATAAGATAAGATAAGCCTTTATTAGTCCCACAACGGGGAAATTCCAGGATTGCAACAGCACAGGGATAGCAACACTCAGAGCAACAATCAGAAGGCAAGAAAAAAAACAAGCAAGCAAGAGCAGCTAATATACATATGTACATATTACTATAAGATATATATATATACACACACACACAGACACACAGTGCAGAGCATTGTAGCTGGATGGAATAAATATATGAATATATGAACACACAGTGCAGAGCATTGTAGCTAGATGGAATAAATATGTAAATATATAAACACCCACAGTACGGAGCATTGCAGCTAGGTGGAATAAATATGCAAGTATATAAACACACACAGTGCGGAGCAATGTAGCTAGATGGAATAATATGTAGATATATAAAAACACAGTGCGGAGCATTGTAGCTAGATGGAATAAATATATAGATATATAAATATAAACACACCCAGTGCTGAGCATTGTAGCTAGATGGAATAAATATGTAAATATACTGTATAAACACACACAGTGCAGAGCATTGTTGCTAGATGGGATGAAACAGCATAACCGACTACTTAGTTATCCTACATGGTATGATTATGTGCCCATACATATTCTCACCCTCCGTAGCGACCGGTATGTTCCTAGTTGTATGCCGGAGAGGACCATTGTGTAAGTCTATTGCATCTTTTGCATTCAAAAAACTATTAGTTTGTTACGTCTTTTGCTATCTTTGCGAGCAGCCCTGCTTAGGTTGTACAGTCACGTCACCGCATTGCCCTATATAAGCGATGGGTGCCATCTTACGGCCTCTTTGCCAGATGCCCATGCCAGGTGTTATGCCATGTACTGCACTGTACATAGTTCATAAATAAAGCTGTGTTCGCCAAGTCCATCTTGCCTCATCCTTCACCCAGGTATTTTCCATACATTGCATTTGGCAAACAAGGATTAACTCATGGAGGCGTGTATCACACCACTTCGTCCCTTCCTCAAGCTCCTGGCTGCCAGACATAGCGAGTAGAGTGAAGGCGCCAGCACACACCCTTGTTTCACCCCGTTGCTTACTGAAAAGTCTTTAGATACTGAACCACTCACTGCCACATTTGCTTGCATACCTGTATGGAGTGCCTGGATCAGGCTGACAAACTTCTCTGTACAGCCATATTTCTTGAGTACCTGACAAAGTCCTTGTCGTGAAACAGTATCGAAGGCTTTACTGAAGTCTGTGAAGACTACATAAAGGAGAATGTTCTGTTTGATACACTTTTCTTGAACCTGTTTCAAGCAGAAAATCATTCCCATTGTGCTTCTTCCACTTCTAAAGCCGCACTGGGTTTCCGGTAGTACATTCTGCGAGATGTGTTCATTGAGTCTGTTCAGTAGTACACGTGAGAGAATCTTACCAACTGTGGCTAGCAGTGATATACCTCAGTAATTTCCACAATCTTTCCTGTCACCTTTCTTGAACAAAGGCACAATACTTGCATCCTTCCAGTCTTGAGGTACTTTCTGAGCATCCCATGTCTCTTGCATGAGCTTGTGCAGGCAGTTGGTCAGCTGAACACCACCAAATTTCCACACTTCTGCTGGAATTCCATCTCTTCCTGGAGCTTTACCATCCTGTGTTGTCCTGATAGCTGCCATTAGTTCATCAAAATTTGGTGGTTCATCCAGACTTGATACAGCTGGTTGCTGCACTAGAGCTTCTTCAGCCTCTTCAGTGAGATCTCCAGGGTTGTTTAGTAGTTGGTCAAAGTGGTCTGCAAATCTGTCCAGGATCTTGTCTTTCTCCTGCAAAACTGTTTCACCATCCATAGCCTTTAGTTGGATCAATCCTCTTAGTTTAGGGCCGTAGATTTCTCTCAAACCTGTGAAGAATGTTTTCATGTCCTTCCTGTCTGCTGCAGTTTGAAGTTCCTCCGCTTTTTCATCCCACCAGTTGGACTTCATCTCTCTGGTGTACTTCTGTAGCTCACTCTGAGCCTTTGAGTATTTCTTCTTCTTTGCCCTTGTGTTACACTGTAGGTTTTTCTGCCTAGCTGTATTCCTCGCTTCCAGTAGTTTCTTCAGGTGATCATCATGCTTATCAAACCAATCTTGATGTTTCCTCTCAGGGTGGCCTAATACATCACTCGCAGTCTGATACACCGTATCCTTCAGTGTTGCCCATTTCTCTTCTATGTCATTCTCTGAGTTGTTGCTGTCCCAGTCTTTCAAGTTTTCATCCATTTCCTGTGTAAGTTCTTCCTGCTTATTTTGGCCTTTCAGTGCACTAGTGTTTAGCTTCCGTGGTGGCTTCGCACCTGTCCTGCAGCGCTGTTTTTGTCTCCAAATCCTTAATCTAGATCTCAGCATAACATGATCAGTACCACAGTCCGCGCCTCTCATTGCTCTGGTGTCCAATACATCCCTTCTGTCTCTCTGCCTGACTATGATGTAGTCTAACAAGTGCCAGTGCATGGATCTTGGGTGCATCCATGTCTTCTTGTGTGTGTCCTTGTGCTTAAATAGAGTGTTGGTTATCACAAGGTTGTACTTTAAACAAATCTACCTACGGGTACAAATAAGTAACAAAAAAAAAAAAAAAAAGGTTGTACTCTGAACATAGTGCAAGTAGAAGTTCTCCATTAGCATTGCACTTGCCTACTCCATGACTGCCTAGCACTCCTTTCCATTTCTCAGTGTCCGAACCAACTGTGGCATTAAAAGAGAAGACAGAAGACTGTCTCTTTGACAGTCAGCTGTTCGTGGTTTGTGTGCATCATCTACCGTGTTGTCAGCCAGCCAATATTGCCAACTCTATCACAACGTGTCAGCCACTCCCCACAGCTGTGGTTCTGTTGTGCCCCTTGAAGCAATGTCGGCCCTGGGGCGCAACCATGGTTAACACGTCTCCTGTCCATGTTCGCTGGGCAATGTCAGCCCCGAATGCCAACTGTAAGTGTTTCTGTTTATTTTTGTAAGTCTTCACCTTTTTGGGAACTGTTGTCGTCATTCTTATGTTCAAAACATGCGCTGTGGTGAATTATGTGTGTAAATCCATTCATCATGACCCTCCGTGCCCTCTTACGCAGGACCGACATCGCTTCAAGGATGCACGAGAACCACAGAGAACATAGAGTGACCAACACATTGTGAGAGTGCTGAAAATACTGGCAGACAAACAGTATAGATGACTGGAAAATGGCCGTGAAGTACACGCACTGCTGGTGATGATGTGATGAGAAGCACCTGGGCGAGGACCGGGAAACATGATCAGCGAGAGGGGAATCAGCTGCTGATAATGAGAGAGGGGACATTCCCAGACCGGCGTGCGATTAGAGAAAGTAGGTCAAAGCTGCGCGTAAATCCATTAATCCTTCCCCTCCTCGTGCACTCCTCCTGCATAAAAGCGCACGAGGAGTGCACGAGGAGGTTTATGACAGTTGGAGCTGAAGCATGTGATGTGGTCTTTCATTGCCTGCTGTTTATCTGAGCCTGCGACACAACGTGAAGGCATAGCTATAAAATTAAAACAAGAAACCAGAGAAACTGTGAGCTACAAAGCTGCTGTCATTCTAATTAACAACACCGGAGTCCGTTCTGTCGATTACGTCATTGGGGTGCCGCCCTTAATTCGGTGGGCGGCACCACAGTCCGGTCAGCGGCTGCGGTTTTTTGACCATAAATAGTTTATGCAGGCGCTGTTGTAAATATTATATTGATCATAGACAATGACTTTTGGGTTTACACAACATGCTAAAAAATGTCAAAAATGTGTCATCAGCACTTTAAAGGGTGGCTTAACAGCAGCACCGATACCCCCCCCCCCCCCAACTGACCTGCTGGACAGGCTTGGAACTAACAACTCCTCAGACCTGCTAACACAATTTTAACAACAAAAGGACATGCAAAAGAACAAAGATTCCCTTTGATTTAACAGGGTAACAGCGTGAATTTTCTGGTCTGTGAATGAACAAAGCAGCCATGAGTGTTTCACGGAGTCACTTATTGTATTATAATGGTTAATCTAAGTCACAATTTCAGGAAACATAAGCTTCAGGGGACACTTAAACCCATGACACATTGTTTTAAATTTTGCTGATTTTTTTTTCGCTTCTCTTCCAGTCCTTATGGCCACTTTCTGATTGCTTTGAGTTTTTAAAGTATTTCAAGGATAATGTTAACTTAAAGTACATTTCTAACTACACTATATCATACAATATGCCATTTAACATACAATTTCATTTGATCACATTTAGATCTTAATTCAAACAAGCAGAGTATTTGCAACCAACTTAATTAAGACTTGAACTAAAAACAATCAATCTAGATACAACTGGGAGCGTTTAAGAATAAAAATCTTTGGATTCCTTAATGAAGTTCTGCCTGCAGATCACCTGCACTCAAACATTCCAAGTACCTCATGGGACGGACCAGATTCCATATAAAAATGTTAAAATTTAACTTTGGCTTCATCTTTAAGGGGTTGCTGTTCCAGTTAAAAGTCTCAAGTGTAAAACAAAAAACCCAAGCTGACAGTAAAGTTGTGATGATTCGAGTATCTTTTTACCTCATTCTTCGGTGGTGGCTCCACCTTCCGGTTCCGCCACCACCCGTGACTATAAAAGGGCCACAGGCAGGAGAACCGGTCTCTTGGCCATTTCCTCTGTCTGGCAGCTGCGTGTGTGTTACACCAGTGCCCTCTCAAAGTTTGACTCTTGTGATGTATATACACTACCGGTCAAAAGTTTGGGGTCACTTAGAAATTTCCTTATTTTTGAAAGAAAAGCACTTTTTTTCAATGAAGATACCTTTAAACTAATCAGAAATACACTCTATACATTGCTAATGTGGTAAATGACTATTATAGCTGCAAATGTCTGGTTTTTGGTGCAATATCTACATAGGTGTATAGAGGTCCATTTCCAGCAACTATCACTCCGGTGTTCTAATGGTACAATGTGTTTGCTCATTGCATCAGAAGGCTAATGGATGATTAGAAAACCCTTGTGCAATCATGTTAGGTCTGCAATGCTGTAATTGCTGCAAATGGAGGATTCTTTGACAAAAGCAAAGTTTGAAGGAAAAAATTATTATTTCAAATACAAATCATTATTTCTAACCTTGTCAATGTCTTGACTATATTTTCTATTCATTTTACAACTCATGGTGGTAAATAAGTGTGACTTTTCATGGAAAACACAAAATAATTGTCTGGGTGACCCCAAACTTTTGAACGGTAGTGTAATTATGACCACTCCATGCACAATGAATCTGAGTCTGTGATGTATGAAAAGAGTCATAAATGCATGTGTACTCCTTCATGTAACTGGGCTGATGTGTTCAGTCACACAAGACCCGATGGTAAATGGTGTTCACTTATATAGCGCTTTTTTTCTCATTTCTGGATGACTAAAGCGCTTTACAGATCCTGCTATCCACCCATTCATGCACACATTCACACACTGATGACGGCAGAGTTGCCATACACACACAGGCGCGATCCTGGCCACCAGGAGCAACTGGGGTTCAGTGTCTTGCTGAAGGACGCTTCAACATGCAGACTACAGACAGAGCGGGAATCGAACCCATGACCCACCGATTAGTAGTTGGTCACACTACACCTGCACCACAGCTGCCAATGACTTAATACTCTGACACCTTCATGAATTAAGAAAACATATACATTATACAGTCACCCTACCATGGGGCATGTGCTACAAACGCAAGCTTCACTTATGGCCGTAATGAATGCACAATCTGTAACTATTAGAGTAACTATAACATCTCCAAAGTTGTCTGACGCTGGACAATACTATGTTGGAGTAAATGTACTTGGAAAAGACCCCTTAGAGAGCGTAGGCATGGTCTACTATTCATCCTAATTCTAATTGTGACACTCTTACTATAGTTATTTTTGAAGCAATAACATTATATTCAAACACACACCGAGATATGTAGAACATTTGGAACATGACTGGTTACCTGATCCACATCATCACAGCCATGTATTCACAATATATGAAATTAAAATAATAACAGA
This sequence comes from Pholidichthys leucotaenia, assembly GCA_020510985.1. Taxonomy (NCBI): domain Eukaryota; kingdom Metazoa; phylum Chordata; class Actinopteri; order Cichliformes; family Pholidichthyidae; genus Pholidichthys; species Pholidichthys leucotaenia. Next base: position 65,899,294 of record CM035849.1, on the reverse strand, counting down.
CCTTAAAACATTCACTAAAAAGGTTAAAAACTGGCTGAAAAATAAACAAGAATGTACCCATGTATGAAATGATTGTCTGCAGGGTGAGAGTGAATGAAGGGAAGGAATGAATGTGTTTGTTTATAGTGAGTGATGAAGGGAGGGAGGCCTGAAATAGGCAAATGTGAGTCAGGTTGTTATATTGTGTATTTATAATATTTATAATATTTATAATATTTATAATTGTGTATTTATAATGTATTTACAATCTTTTTTGCATTGATGTATGTGGTTATTGTTTATTCTGTTTTCATGTTTTTATCTTTTCCTTTCCTTTTTTTCTTTTTACTTGTTTTTCCTTTCTAAAGCCCATCCAGGGACAAGAGCTGCAAATTAGCTAATAGCTACACACTCTTTGTGCAACACATCAGATTGATTGTCATTGATTAATTGTCTATGTTTATTGCACTGTCCCTGTCAAATAAACAAATAATCTAATCTAATATTGGTGGGGGTATGCAGAGTTCCTTGCTAGTAGGACAAATAAAACAAATTTCTCCTGCTCAGGACTTAGGAACATTTCAAACAGTCCCTCCAAACCATCCTCTACAGTTGTAGTCCCAGCGTCAGTGGCGCCAGGGCAGAACAGCACCTTTGAACTAAATGGAGGATGGTGGCTCTGTGGGCATAGGGTCTACTCACACCTGCCCTCTAACTGGGAGGTGTCTGCACCCCTGTATGACTGACTGACCACACTATTATGATGTATCTGGATCAAGTCAGACAGTCAGGGCGCTGAAAGAGGGACCTGGAATACAAACCACTTGATGCAGTCTGGGCAACGGATATACCAGCTGAATTTAAACATTGGCCAAAAGGTCACACTTGCACTATTTCCTTGGACAGGAGTTGGAAAGAATATTCATAGGACTGGGTTTAGCCAAGATACTGACTATGAACCCGATGTCTTCACTGCCTGGCTACAATCCTTCTTTGGATGGTGGGCAGAAGTGATAAAAAAAACAACATTATATTATCCTTTATGATTAGAACTGCCATCTTTATGAGTGTAGAATGTTGCTGCATTCCCTGTTGTAGAGGCCTTATTGAAAAACAATACGTGCTGCTGTTGCACACCAGTATCTCTTATTAGCTCAGCAGGAGGAGAGCGACAAGGATTAAAGTGATGAGGACAGTCAGGTTTAAATCATGTCTACCAGTGTCTGCAAGAAAAAATGTTGGTATTGACAATATGCCTATAATGTCTAAAGCATGATGTAACAACTGAAAATTGTGTAAATACATTTATTGGAGGTTTTTTAAGTTTTTATTTTTGATATTGAAATTGTAATACTGAATGTTTGTAAATGATAACTCATTTTTATGGTTGCCAAAGGTAGTAGAAACGAGGTAAGAATTTTTCCTGTATAAATGCTCAAAGAATGAAGACTGAAAAGAAATTGCATTACAATGATTACTCATGAAAGTATATATACTGCTTATAGGTTTTTCACTCCATCCATCCATCCATCCATCCATCTTCTACCGCTTTTCCGGAGGTCCGGGTCACGGAGGCAGCAGTTCAAGCAGAGAAGCCCAGACTTCCCTCTCCCCCGCCACCTGCTCCAGCTCTTCAGAGAGGATACCAAGGCGTTCCCAGACCAGCTGGGAGACATAGTCTCTCCACCAAGTCCTGGGTCTGCCCCGGGGTCTCCTCCCAGTAGGACGTGCCTGAAACACCTCAAGTGGGAGGCGTCCAGGAGGCATCCTAATCAGATGCCCATACCACCTCAACTGACTCCTTTCAATGCCCCAAGTGGAGGAGTTTAAGTATGTTGGGGTCTTGTTCACGAGTGAGGGGAAAATGGAGCGAGAGATCGACAGACAGATTGAAGCAGCATCTGCAGTGATGCGGACGTTGTACCGGTCTGTTGTGGTGAAGAGGGAGCTGAGTTCTAAGGCAAAGCTGTCGATTTACCAGTCAATCTACGTTCCTACTCTCACCTATGGTCATGAGCTTTGGGTAATGACCGAAAGAACGAGATCGCGGATACAAGCAGCTGAAATGAGCTTTCTCCGTAGGATTGCTGGACTCACCCTCAGAGATAGGGTGAAGAACTCAGTCATCCAGGAGAGGCTCAGAGTAGAACCGCTGCTCCTCCACATTGAAAGGAGTCAGTTGAGGTTTTTCACTCATCACACATGAAAATAACATCAGGTGTCTGATACCTGTTTATTATAGTTACTGACTCCATGAAAATGGAGTCGACAGGAAATTGTTATAATAAATAAATAGTGAAGATTAGTTAATTAGATATTACACAAAGTGCTTGCATACACATATCTTTTAGATCCACACATACACTCACATACAAGCTCCACAGGAAAGTCTCTGTTCCCATTTCCATATATGGGCATGGGGAAAGAGGAGACATCTTGAGAGACAGGAACCAACAGGATGGAAGTCATAAAGAGCTGAGATGACATCTGAAGCCATTTGGACACTGAAAGGACCGGTTCTAACTAGTTTGGACAATAGCCACCGTATTGTTGGAAAGTTACTGTGAAACACCCAGTAGCCTGAAACCTTTTTGTAGCTGTGCTGTTCTTTGTTCTGGGTCTTTTTCACCAGAGGGGGCTGAGAAGGACCCACGGCCGTGTTCACTGACTCCCTGCGTGATTCAATAAAAGTTAAGCTTGAGAAATACCATTTCTTCTGTGATTATTGGTTGGTTAACTGAAAAGATTCTGCTAACTGTCCAAAATTAATTTTTACAGACTGTGTTGAACTATTTATTCCAACGAGGAGTTACATTTCGGGAGTCCGCCATCCTGCTCAGCCAAACGGGAGACAAAGAAAGCTTATCCTACCGGACAGTGTGTGGCCTGTATGCCTGCTAACACAGTGAGCTGGAGATGTCTGCATAACCTAGAAGGGACATTAACCTAGCCCTAATGTTCCTGTGTTTGGGAGAGGCTACTGGACCGGATTCCAGGGAGAGGAGCTGTACGTGCGCTGATGCCTGTGGACCCTGTGAGTTGCCCAAATTGTTTCTAGTCCAGAGGGAAGGTGCTGCCATTATGTGTTGGATACCACGCACGCAAGTTTCATGCCAGGCCTGCAACGCTTAGGACTGTGGGGTATTTAGAGTATATTTTTGCCGGCTTTAAGTTTCCTTTCAGTAAGGTTTAAAGGTCCCCTTTTCCCTTTTCTATTTTTTCTTCTTTTTTGGGGGGTGGTGGTGGTTGACAACTGAAATATTGCAAAGCAGTGATTTATTTTGGTAATTCAAGTACTGAGATTTCTATTTAATTTAACAGTCTAAAAGAGAAGATTTGCAAAAAGATTGATTATTTGGATGTGTAAATAAATAGTTATTTTTTATAAAATCATTTCATTGCATCTGAATGGTCATTTGTAATTAAGGTTTTGAACTTTTGTGTTTAAGATTTTTATTTAAAAGTGAACAGCCACATTAGTGTTTTGAGTTGCATGATTAGACTTAAGGGTTAAAGAAATTAAGTTAAAGAGTAAATACTTAAAGGGTAAAAGAGTCTTTCTATACACCTGTTTTTATTCAAAACTGAAAGACAAAGTGCAACAACATTAAATGGTAGAGGTACCACTTTATTTAAAGAACTCAGGATAGGCACCCCTATTAATGCCTGGACAAGCAAAGGGGTGCTAGACTTACACAAATTGAACTATTGGACCTTTTGCAATAAAACTGACTATATTTATTGGACTATCATTAATTACAGGACTCCAAGAAAGCTTCATTGGTGACTAAATGCTATGTTGCTATTCTGCGCTAGCTCGTTTGATGCACTATTAATTCCAGAGTTATGATTGTATCTCAAATCTGTTTTAATATCCAAACAGATGAAATTCTAAGCTTTCAAATGATGTACGGCATAACTATCCACTCTAAACATGTTTACCACACTTCACCATGTTGCAGCAGAAATATTAAAGTGCCCTGTGGAAGATGGAAGCAGACGAGACAGCGAGCTAGACGACACACAAACTTTATTCACCTTCCAACATAAAACACAGAAAAACTCTCCTGGGGTCTCTGGGTGCCTCCTTTTACACCTCTTTATTTCTGCCCCATGAGACCCAGGGAGCCAAAGACAATACACAGTACACAAAGCCTGTTTGGCACATTAATATTACAATTCAATTCAATTCAACTTTATTTATATAGCGCCATTTCACAACAACAGTCATCTCATAGCACTATCAACTGTAGGGAGGACCCCCACAGTTGCAGAAAGACCCCAGCAATCAGGCGATCCCCTGTGAGCAAGCACTTGGCGACGGTGGAGAGGAAAAACTCCCTTTTAACAGGAAGAAACCTCCAGCAGAACCAGGCTCAGGGAGGGGCAGTCATCTGCTGCGACTGGCTGGGGGGTGAGGGGATAGAGAAGAAGAAAAGAACAGACATGTAGAGAGCAAACAGCACGATGGGGACTCAATCTATGGGAGAGAACAAACAAATGTTAATGACCAGCAAAAAAAAAAATATTTCATAGAGAGTGAGGAAAGGAGTGAGGCCCAGTGCATTACTGGAGGTCCCCCGGCTGACTAAACCTATTAGCAGCATAACTAAGGGAGGGTTCAGAAAACACATGATCCCTCCCTAATTGTAGGCTATATCAAAAAGGTAGGTTTTAGCCCTATTCTTAAAAACAGAGATCGAGTCTGACTCCCGAATCCAGATTGGCAGCTGATTCCACAGGAGAGGAGCTTGATAACTGAAGGCTCTGCCTCCCATTGTACTTTTGGAGATTCTAGGTATTACAAGTAAACCTGCATTTTGGGAGCGTAGTGCTCTGTTAGGATGATACGGTAGTATCAGATCTTTTAAATAAAAAGGAGCCTGATTGTTTAGAGCTTTGTAAGTAAGAAGAAGGATTTTAAACTTAATTCTAAACTCTATGGGAAGCCAATGAAGGGAGGCCAGAACCGGAGAGATATGATCTCTCTTTCTAGTACCTGTTAAAACTCTTGCTGCAGCATTTTGGATCAGCTGAAGACTTTTTGAAGATGTTTTAGGACAACCTGATAATAAAGAATTACAATAATCTAATCTCGAGCTAACAAAAGCGTGGATCAGCTTCTCAGCATCACTCTGAGACAAGATGCTCCTAATCTTGGCAATATTACGCAAATGATAGAAGGCAGTCTTAGAAACAAATTTAATATGTGAATTGAAGGACAAATCCTGATCAAAAATAACTCCAAGGTTCCTCACAGAGCTATTAAGAGAAAGAGTAACTGCATCCAAACTGAAAGTTTGATTTGGAAAGGAATTTCTAAGGTTTTTTGGACCAACAAGAATGACTTCAGTCTTATCTGAATTTAATAGCAGGAAATTACAAGTCATCCAAACTTTGATTTCCTTAAGACAGGCTTCTAACTTGGCTAATTGATTAGTATCATCTGGCTTCATTGACAGGTATAATTGTGTGTCATCTGCATAACAGTGAAAATGTATACAGTGCTTTCTAATAATGTTGCCTAACGGAAGCATATATAAACTAAAAAGAGTAGGGCCAAGCACAGATCCCTGTGGAACTCCATGACTAAGCTTTGAGCTGAGAGAAAACTCATCATTTACATGAACAAACTGGAACCTATCAGATAAATAAGATCTAAACCACTGCAACGAAGTTCCATTAAGTCCAACATAGTGTTCTAATCTATCAAGTAGAATATTATGATCAATAGTATCAAAAGCTGCACTAAGATCTAAAAGGACAAGTACAGAAACTAGTCCATTATCAGATGCAATGAGGAGGTCGTTAGTGACCTTCGCTAAGGCTGTTTCAGTGCTATGATGGATTCTAAACCCAGATTGAAACTCCTCAAATAAACCATTTCCCTGCAGGTGGTCAAATAATTGCATAGCAACAACTCTTTCTAAGATTTTTGAAATGAAAGGGAGATTAGAGATTGGTCTATAGTTAGCTAAAGCTCCTGGATCTAGCGTTGGCTTTTTGAGTAAGGGTTTAATTACAGCCGTTTTAAAAGCCTGCGGTACATGGCCTAAAGTTAATGAAGAATTGATTATATGAAGAATAAAGCTACCAATAAGTGGGAAGACTTCTTTAAATAACCTGGTAGGAATAGGGTCTAAAAGACAAGTTGAAGGTTTGGATGAGGAAACTATTTTGTCTAACTCACAAAGGTCGATTGGAGTAAACTCATCAAGACAGACATCAATAGAAGGAGTTGTAGTAGTTACAGTATTTAAGTTAACTGTGGGAAGAATCTGATTGATTTTATCTCTGATGGATGAAATTTTATTATTGAAAAAGTTCATAAAGTCCTGACTAGTAAGCTCTAAGGGGATGCTAGGATTGACAGAGTCCTGACTCTTTGTCAACCTGGCTACAGTACTGAAAAGAAACCTGGGATTATTCTTGTTCTCTTCTATTAATGCAGAGTAATAACTCGTTCTAGCTTTTCTAAGAGATTTTTTATAAATTAAAAGATGATTTCTCCAAGCTAAATAGATTTCATCTAAATTAGTAGAGCGCCATTTTCTTTCTAATTGACGAGTCTTCTGTTTTAAGCTACGAGTTTCTGTGTTGAACCAAGGAGTTAAAAATCTCTGATTAGACTTTTTCTTTTTTAAGGGGGCCACCAAGTCTAGAGCCTGATGTAGAGAAGCTGAAACACTATCCACCATGTTATCAATTACAGAAGGAGCAAGCTGTCTATAGCTTATTTCCGTTGTGTTGACACATGGCATAGAGGAAACAATCTGCATAAATTTGGAAACAGCATCATCTGAGAGGCATCTACTGTGATAATATTTTTCTTTAGGAGCCAAATAGTCAGAAATAGTAAAATCAAAGGTTAACAGACAATGGTCTGACAGTACAGGGTTATGAGGAGACACTACCAGATTTTCTATTTCTATGCCATATGTCAGAACAAGGTCCAATGTATGGTGGAGGTAATGAGTAGAATTTCCTACTTTCTGAGAAAACCCAATCGAGTCTAATATTGAATTAAAAGCCACATTAAGGCAGTCACTATCTACATCCACATGTATATTAAAGTCCCCTACTATAATTATTCTATCAGATTTCAGCACTAAATCAGCTAAGAAATCAGGAAATTCGGATAAAAATTCTGAATAGGTTGATGGGGGACGATAAACAATGGCAAATAAAATTGGGTTTAACCTGGAATTGCTAAAGTGCCCAACACTGAGGACCAGGCCCTCAAAGGAATTATAACATGTTTTTTGCTTTACATTAACTAGTAATTTGGAATGGTAAATTGATGCTACTCCTCCTCCACGACCAGAACTTCTGGGATTTTGACAGTTTAAATAACCAGAGGGAGTTGATTCATTTAAACCAACATAATCCTCTTGTCCTAACCAAGTCTCTGTAAGGGAAATTAAATCAATCTGATGATCAATTAACAGATCATGGACTAACAGAGACTTGGGAGTTAGAGACCTAATATTTAATAAACCACATTTAATTTTTAAATTATGAGGAGAAACAGAGGCCAAATCATTCAATTTAGAGGCTTTATGTTTAATTTGAGTTTTACCAATATTTTGCTTTATCACTTTGGGATGCTTATACATTATATTTTTATTTACTTTGGAGGGAGCAGACAACGATTCTCTGATGGGGAAGACAGGGGCTAAGCTGAGGGGTGGCGGATGAAGAGGAGCTGTAGAGAGGCGTGTAAGACTGCGACTCTGCTTCCTGGTCCCAACTCTGAGTAGTCATGGTTTTGGAAATTTGGATAAAAAAGATGCCAGATTGTTAGATAAATGAGAAGCACCATCCAAAGTGGGATGAATGCTGTCTCGTCTCATAAGACCAGGTTTTCCCCAAAAAGAGCTCCAATTGTCAATGTAGCCCACGTCATTTTTAGGACACCACACAGACAGCCAGCGGTTCAAGGATGACGAGCGACTAAACATGTCATCACTGGTCAGATTGGGGAGGGGCCCAGAGAATACTACAGTGGCAGACATCGTTTTTGCAAAGTCACACACCGATTCTACATTAAGTTTCGTGACTTCCGACTGCCGGAGACGGATGTCATTAATGCCGGCGTGAATAACAATTGTGGAATATTTACAGTTACTTTTAGCCAGCATTTTCAAATTTGACTCGATGTCGCCTGCTCTGGCCCCAGGAATGCATGTGACTATGGCCGCTGGAGTCTCTAGGTTCACGTTTCTGACTACAGAGTCGCCAATGATCAGAGTTTTTTCCTCAGCGGGTGTGTCGCTGAGCGGGGAAAAACGATTAGAAACGTGAACAGGTTGGTGGTGAACCGGGGCTTTGCGACTAGGCTTCCTTCTCACCGTCACCCACCCAGTCTCCTCGCTGCAGAGGAGAGCCGGGGAACCGGTGACAGGGGGACCTAAGCTAGCTAGCTCCGCTGCAGCTAAGGGGCGTCCGTCGAGATTAACTGGCGCAGACGGTGTTTCAATGCAGCGGAGCCGGGATTCCAAATCAGACAACCTCGCCTCGAGCGCCTCAAAAAGACAACATTTATTACATTTACCGTTATCACTAAAAGAGGCAGAGGTGTAGCTAAACATCTGACAGAGAGAGCACACCAGAGGAGGAGAGGAAAGAGAGCTAGTAGCCATAGCTAGTGGCTCGAGAGCTGGAGAGCAAACCACACAGGCAGACAGCAAAACAGGAAGTGACGATACGTTACCACAAGGAAGTGACGATCTCGAAAAGAGAACACGAAACCCTGCTTCTCACTCCCTCTCACACTCTAGCGACTCTGGTGTTTCCTGACTCTCCGGGGTACAGCTAGTCCTTTGTGTTACATCTAAGACCCTCCGGTGCCACTTCCTCCTTCAGTCTTCTATTCAATCCCCCCCCCCCCCCTCCAACTTCCGACTCTGGCTGGAGAACGCCCTACCCAGTGCCACCACAACCCCGCCAGAAATCGAGTTTTTTTTTTCTTGTTAGCATGTCTGTAACATGTTTTTTTTTATGACTTACAAGACATATCAAGAGCAAAATCGCTCAAATGTCTCATATCTGTTTTTTTGCTGTAAAGTTTCACTTAAGCCCCGCCCCCTACAAAAAAGCGAGAGGAGACGGAACATTTCTGGTGACGTAGCTATTCGTGGTTCTAGCACATGGTTAGTGTTGAGCCAATCAGGACTCTCTGGCCTAACTGACATTATCCTCCAGGCTAGGTAGCATTTTTTTTAACCACTTGCACTCCGTTGTTCCGCGGGCGGGCAAGTCTCTGCGTTCTAGGGCGCACAAAGGCGCACGAGAGCGCCCTCGTGTACGCTTGGACGCATGACGCATGATGGTGGTGATGGTGATGTAGTGGCGTCCAAGCGCCACTAAAAAAAAACTGCAGAGATAGCCGCGAACAGATTAGTTCATCTGATTGACCTCTCATTCGACTAATAAGAGCCTTGAATTGGGTTTCTGAAACCTTGAAGAGCCAATGAATGAAAATCTAGGAAGGAAGACCCGCCTACTGTGAACGCAGGAGCCAATTGAAGCACAGAAATTCAGGCTGGGTGAAGAGAGATTTACTGTTGCAACAGATGAAAACAAAGGACACTGGACGAATCTACTACAGACCCAGGCTCACCCAGCAGCATGGAGAACACCCACAAGTGGGACCTGCACTCATTCCAGCAGAATAGACGGAGGCCGACGACAAAAGTCGTAAATCATTCGCCAAAACGGCAATAATGGAATTATGTTGATCGGGATCCACGAGCGGAGCAGCGTCGCGTTCGTCTGACAATGGGGGAAGAGATGTTCGCCACAACTCTGCTGCTTTGAAGAGGTAAGGTGTTATAAGCTAAATTATTATTTATCCCTGAAAACTGTAATCCAAAAATGACTTTTGACCGATCGGTAAATTACAACTGTACTGCGCACCAAGTACGAAGTGCGTGCGCCGCGATAAACGGTTCATTTGCCGTGTTTGGACCGCGAATGCCCCCCCCCCGCTGCAGAAGAGGAGCGGGGGGGGCGTTCACGGTCCGAACGCCCCCCGGTCCGCGGGGGGAAGCATATGAGTCTATTCCATCATGTAGCGATGGCCCTCTTCTGTAGCGAGGGGGGGGGGCGTTCACGGTCCGTTCACGGTTCCTCCCCCCACACACACACACACAGTAGCGAGGGGGGGGGAGCCGCTGTGAAAACATGCAAGGAGTGTAATCCGTCATGTAGCGAGGGCCGAACTTGGTCCATGGTAGCGGGGGGGGGGGGACGACCCCCCGCCCACACACACACACACACACACAGACACAGCCCTGAGTGTGACCTTTCATTAGAGCCTAAAATGAAGATTCTACATTGAATTATTCAAAAGTTACAGACGTTTTTCCAAACTGTGCCATTTGGCACAATTTGGCACAGTTCCAAAACGCCTGGGAACAGCCTGAGAACAAAGCTGTGTAAAATATTCATTTTTTGTGGTATTGTTACCAAATTTGGATCTCAGCTGGATAACACTTGGTTCTACATTTCTGTTGCATTTTCCAGCCGGATCGGACAGCTGTGTGTTATTTACAAGCATTTGTATCCAAAAAAACACTGTGTCCAATTTTTTTTTCTTCAAGTTCAGTATGTTTAGATGACTGTAACTCAGTGGCCAGAGCACGTAGAGAGATTATGGTTTTTTTGCCAAAAAATTCAAAGTGTTTTCTTTTAAATGAGACCAACCCCATGAAGATGCTGCAAAGGGTTGAATAACAGCTTTCGATTTACTTTGGGCATGTTATTTTTTGGCATTTTTAGGAAAATTGCCCGGAGTGCAAGTGGTTAACAAACTACTTTGAAAACTTGATCCATATTAAGATGGGTTTTACCATTAAACTGCTTTTAAGGACTAATGCAGTTTCAGTCATTATCCTGGGCCACCGTGCACACAACTGGGCATGTCCTTCAACCGGTAAATCTTTTTATCACAGGATTTATTCTGATAATGTAGTGCTAGCCACTATTAGCCTTGTAGTATGTGGATGGGCCTAGTAATCACCGATTCTGCTGTTTGAAGGGGGGATGGGTTGAAAAGATTTTGAGATGAAACCGTAAGACAATGAAAGGAGGGTTTTTTTGTAGAAAAAGGGCATAAAATACCATTTTAGACAATGCAAATTTGTTTTTATAGGGGATTTATATCCACCAGAGTGCGTCTTTAAAACACCGGAATATTAAGGGGTTAACACAGTTGTTCACAAAGTGACGAACCTAGCCCCAACCTTGTTTGTGAATGACTGAGGTTTTCAGGGAGGCTCCTTTTATATCCAATCATGACACTCACCTGTTTCCAATTAACCCGTTCAACTGTGGAATGTTCTGAAAAGGTATCTGAGCATTCCTCAATTTCCCAGTCTTTTCTTGTCCCATCCCAATTTTTTCGAACGTGTTGCAGGCATCAAATTCAAAATGAGTGAATATTTGCAAAAAACCAATAATGTTTATCAGTTTGAACATTAAATAGCTTGTCTTTGTAGTGTATTCAGTTGAATATAGGTTGAAAAGGGTTTTTAAGTCATTGTATTTTGTTTTTATTTACAGTATGTTTTACACAGTGTTCCAACTTCACCGGAATCGGGGTTTGTAATAACCACCGGCAGAAGTATAATTTGTCACTTATTTTTCAATTTAGATTGGAAAGTATTTTTGAGCAGGATGGCCTTTCATACAAACAGGAGTGAGACATTTGTTCAGTAGTTCAGGTGATTGGGGGCAGACACAGCGGACTGTCTGACCGCTGCCTTGCAAATCATAAAGCACTTCTAACATTAACAAAACCTGAAAACGTGAATGTGCAAAAGCAATTTTCTGAAGAAAGACGTTTCCTCAGCTGCAGTTCAAAATGTTTCCTTATCTTTTTTCTGGCTGGAATGGCCGGGGGAGAGAGCTGCTACTGGAGCTGCAGTAAGAGACAGAGAGGAAACGGAGAGAGAGAAGTAAGCTGAATTACATTGTTGGGTTAACGTGACAAATTACATTCAATAGGCACGATGTAGGCATTTTATGTATAGCGCACAGACAATTGTACCAATACATCGAGTATATTTAGTGTATTGCCCATCCCTACTTCATACTTACACTGCACTTGCCTCATACTACCCCTGTCCTTGCAGAGTACTAGTACTTTTGCTTACCCTTTACTTACATCCTACTTATGTCACATTTAATAATGTACATTTGTTATTTGGTGGCTGTATTATAAAGTGCTTCCAAATTTTCTTTTGAATAAATTATTGCATTGTAATGCAGACTATGATGTGTATTATCTACATCCCAAATTTAACTAGAAAGAGAAGGCATACCTCTGCCAACATTTACGTGGTAGAGCTACATTTTTAAAATCCACGTCATATTCTACACACTCATAAGCACATGCTTAAATTTTTTTCATTAAGTTCCATTCCTAGTTCTCTGATAAATGAATAAGAAAGTCAAAATGTTGTAACTTGATGGCAGCCCTCCATCAGCACCTTACCATACAGCCCCAATAGGCTTTATTTTTGATGCCCAATCAAGGTGTTTTGCAGAGTGACCACATAGGCTGTCAAAAAAAAATCTACCAAACACTGGACTAATTAATAGTTTGTTAGAACGCCATGTGATTTCATGAATGGAACGATTTCCACAAGTAAAATCGTCAATTTTAGAAGTAATTTCTAAAACGCATTTAAATAATTGGAAGTAATCAAAGTGGATTTTGTCCTCTCATTAAGTTACATGCAACTCCATTAAAGGCTTACATTAAAGTTTATAGAAGAATTTACAAAAGTTAGTTCGTTAACAGTAAAAGACTGCTTGTAGTTTGATCTTTGTGACCGGTTTTCAATTAGAATATTTGTGGCCTTACTTTTGAAAAGGCTTTATGTCCTTCTATGCAGATGAAATTCTGCTTCACCTTTTCACCTTACTTCACATATAGGTAAAAAGTAAAGCATGAGATAGCCAGTTTAGGGGCAAAATACAGCACACCCTATGGAGAAAGAGTATTCAAAAATACGGGCTGTTACCCCTCATCTTACTCCTCTTGGTGACCATTTAGTCCACATTTTGTGGATCCTCAGCGCAGTTATATACACGTCATGCTTCAGAAAGACATTGTAGAATGCTATTTATTCTGAGTACCAGCATGAGATTACGTTTATTCACAATGTCACCAACTCATCACCACCATTTTCAAGATGAGAGTGACGGCTTTTCAAGTGTTTTAGATAGATAGATAAATGTAATTTATTGATCCCAAACTGGGAAATTACAGTTTTTCGGGAATCTTGGGCACCAAATTATATCCATTCTGCATGGAAAAAAATGTGGAATGGATATAATTTGGTGCCCATTAGAACACCATCATGTACTCACTGTGTGAAAGATGGACGTATGATTTAACCCATTATTTGTTGCATTCTTCTCTAAGCCATGATGTGAGCAGTTATGGTCCTTAACCCACTGCATTCTGTTTTTTAAACTTGTACTATGAACAAGGGGCGGATCAAATTAGCCACGCCTACAAATATTTTGTTTTGTCAAAGGGACAAGGGAGCCACATGTTGTAGAACGCTGCCTTCAATTAGTTTGCAATCTCAGAAGAACTGCCCTCTAGTGTCCATTAGAAAGAATTCAGGTTGAGTACACTTCCGCATAGGCTTCAATTTTCAGACTTGGAGGTTACATCAGGCTTTAGTATAAAGTTGAATAAAATGCAAGCTGAAACTGAAAGTCTGGGCGTTTGGAAGAACATACAGTTGAGATTATAGACGAACCCTACCCTGTCATTTGTTTATTTCTCCTTTGAGGGTACAAATTAAAATGCAGCTGTAGTGACAACATTTCCAAATGTTTTGTTTTTTCAAAATGTCTAAATAAAAATCTTCACAGTATTCCGGTAACAAAAGATCATTTCTGTCTGCTTCACCTCTGTTCTCTTTAGCATTACTTTTTTTCTCTCTGTGCATTCTGAGGATTAATAAAACCAGCTTGTCTCCCTTCCACCAAAGAAAACAGGAGTGCTCCTCTGTGGCTCCTCAAACATCGTCCCCCTCCTCCCCGCCACCATCCCCTCCTCTCTTCTTGCAGGTGGCCCCCTTCACTACTTTGAGCAAGGCTGCAGGGGAAATTCACATGTAAATAGGCCACTCGCTCCCAACAAGCTGGAGGAAAAGAAAAATGGATCCCATCATGATAACCTTGCATAATAAGTAAGCTATGAGTACGAGTGTATTGCAATGCCCTCTTTCAGAGTACACCACGGGGTAAATCTCAAAGCTCAGCAGAATTAGAAAACTCTCTGGAGGGTGGCTTATGGGAAAGTGCAGCTGTGCAGTTTGGCATCTCCATAAAAAGCAAAACCTCAGTGCATGTTTTAAATTGTGTTTGATTTTACAAAAATGACTTTGTTTCATTAACTGAGCCTGTAACCGTAACTTCAATTTCATAAGAAAACTTCAGATTTTACAGGATTTGATTCAGAAGCAGAGACAGTAGTAACTTTAGATGTAGAGCAGAGTTCAGACATTTTATTGTCTCACATTAAGCTTCCTTTAGCACATACTTTGACCTTATTTCTCAGTGAGTCATGTCAGTTAAATTGCAGCTCGGCTCATGTAAATGAGGCTGGCTTCTAGCTCTTAATGTCAGATTGATTTAACATTGAAGTCTTTTTTGCTCCTTAAAGAAAAGCCAATGAAAAGACTGATTATTAGCACAACTAACCACTCGCATTCAACCACTACACTTCAAATCACCGTTATTAGACAGCCCCTCACTTGCCATCCAGCCCATGGGGATAATATGTATGGATAGTCAAAACTGCCCATTAAAAGTATATGCACTTAATAACATGCTGTAGTGTATATTTTGTTGCTAAAACATTAATTTATCAAGAATGCATTCTCACTCCCTACTCATGCTGGCATCTAACACACTGGGTAGCCATTAAGTGTCATTTTCTCCATGCAGGGTAATGATTAAAGATAATTTTTTACAGGATGTGAGAGAATAACAACCATCAAAAGCATTCATAAGGACGACAGTGGGTGTCCTCATTGCATGTCTTCCAACCAGAAGTTTGACTCAACTTAACTTCATACTTTCATTTTTGCCTTTTTTTTTAGATGATATATAAAAGGAGAATTTTCCATGAAATTTTTTGGAAACTGAGATTTCAGTGATACCTTCTGACCATTAAGTGAATTGCAATGATTTTCTGAGAGGGAAACTATAAAACTTCAAGAGTTTTCTGCAATTGGCATGTTGGAATATGTCCGACATTTATATGGACGCAAAACTTTTGAATGTGAAAATGATACACAAACGTGTAGTTTGAATTACTACCACAAGTGGAGGAGTCTAACTCTGTCAAGGTGCTGTCATGAATGAGATGGTAGATATCAGCAGGAGGATGGGTGCACCACTCCGTTGTGAGAGCTGAGAATGAAAGTGAAGCTGGTCGATCTACATTCCTACCCTCAAGTTTATGGACTATGGATTGAAACTGTGAGTATGTTTATAGTATATTTATTTACAGTATATTTATCAGAAATAGTTCTTAGTTTGCCATGAAGTTAGAGTAAGGAGCTCAGTCATTTATGAGTAGTGTTTTTACCCACCCAGACCCCTCAGGTCGTCAGGCTCAGGCCTCTATCTGTGTGTTGAGTTATTTGGGTTTTAGATTCAATGCCTGTCTAAACTCGACTCAGCATAACTGTCAACGGAGGATGCTGGACAACTCCACTCTTTTTTCTTCTTTCTTTTATTCCTCCTAAAAGAAGAATCAGACCGAGTGCCTGTAATTGGGTAGGAAATAGGTTGATAACCTTTGAAAAGAAAAAAAACAAAATCATGTCAATGGAATCAGTTCATTCTTGTTGTAGCCAAGGGCATGGGTGGTTAAACCCAATTGGTGGCTCAAACCCACAACCTGTGGCTCCAGAGTCTAGCACTCTACCTGTGTCGCCAAGAGGATCAAGCTACTTGGCAAGCCAAGTAGGAATGCTTTTATTGACTCTGCTGCATATTTCCCCCCAAGATTTTGACATTGTCCCAATGTCAGAGGTACATTTAGCTTTCAGGCTGTGTTAAGGATGGCCACCTTCTGACACCAGCGGCATCTGGGGAATGGAACTAATATGCCACCAGTAGTTCAAGTAGGTTCATTCGGTCTTCTTTTTCAATTATAGTTTTTTTTGTTTAACAAAAAATCTATAATATGCCACCAGTAAGTCCTGCTAACAGCGCCAATTGTAGCCAAGCGAACAAGCAGTTAAGCCTAACTGATGGCGTCTGACTGGGGGCTCGAACCCATAATTAGTGATGTTACGCTCGACACCGCCCACTCGACAGTGATTCGAGCAATATAAAGCAGAAGTGTCATGAGCAGTGCTTCGAGCGCTGTTTCAGCACGCCCACAGTCACATGACGATAGCAAGCGAGGCCTCGTTATGTCAGTCACATCACGTGACTTGAGGGCTCGTGGGAAATTTGAGAATTGGAATTAGGGTTTTTTTGTTTGCTTTGTATTGTTTGTTCTGCCATCCAACTTTGAATAGACCTCGGATGGGCAAATGCTCAAAAAAAAAAAAGTATTGAGATTTTTTCAGGTTTTCCACTCAGATGCAGTTCTGACACTCAGTCAGCAGATGGCACTCTTTATTGAATGTTTCAATTCAACTTTATTTATATAGCGCCATTTCACAACAACAGTCATCTCATAGCATTATCAACTGTAGGGGGAACCCCCACAGTTGCAGAAAGACCCCAGCAATCAGGCGATCCCCTGTGAGCAAGCACTTGGCAACGGTGGAGAGGAAAAACTCCCTTTTAACAGGAAGAAACCTCCAGCAGAACCAGGCTCAGGGAGGGGCAGTCATCTGCTGTGACTGGCTGGGGGGTGAGGGGACAGAGAAGATGAAATGAACAGACATGTAGAGAGCAAACAGCACGATGGGGACTCAATCTATGGGAGAGAACAAACAGATGTTAATGACCAGCAAAAAAAAAAATATTTCATTGAGAGTGAGGAAAGGAGTGAGGCCCAGTGCATTATTGGAGGTCCCCCGGCTGACTAAACCTATTAGCAGCATAACTAAGGGAGGGTTCAGAAACACATGATCCCTCCCCAATTGTAGGCTATATCAAAAAGGTAGGTTTTAGCCCTATTCTTAAAAACAGAGATCGAGTCTGACTCCCGAATCCAGATTGGCAGCTGGTTCCACAGGAGAGGAGCTTGATAACTGAAGGCTCTGCCTCCCATAGTACTTTTGGAGATTGTAGGTATTACAAGTAATCCTGCATTTTGGGAGCGTAGTGCTCTGTTAGGATAATATGGTAGTATCAGATCTTTTAAATAAAAAGGAGCCTGATTGTTTAGAGCTTTGTAAGTAAGAAGAAGGATTTTAAACTTAATTCTAAACTCTATGGGAAGCCAATGAAGAGAGGCCAGAACCGGAGAGATATGATCTCTCTTTCTAGTACCTGTTAAAACTCTTGCTGCAGCATTTTGGATCAGCTGAAGACTTTTTAAAGATGTTTTAGGACAGCCTGATAATAAAGAATTACAATAATCTAATCTCGAGCTAACAAAAGCGTGGATCAGTTTCTCAGCATCACTCTGAGACAAGATGCTCCTAATCTTGGCAATATTACACAAATGATAGAAGGCAGTCTTAGAAACAAATTTAATATGTGAATTGAAAGACAGATCTTGATCAAAAATAATTTCAAGGTCCCTCACAGAGCTATTAAGAGAAAGACTAACCGCATCCAAACTGAAAGTTTGATTTGGAAAGGTATTTCTAAGGTTTTTTGGACCAACAAGAATGACTTCAGTCTTATCTGAATTTAATAGCAGGAAATTACAAGCCATCCAAGCTTTGATTTCCTTAAGACAGGCTTCTAACTTGGCTAATTGATTACTATCATCTGGCTTCATTGACAGGTATAATTGTGTGTCATCTGCATAACAATGAAAATGAAAAAGTGCTTTCTAATAATGTTGCCTAACGGAAGCATATATAAACTAAAAAGAGTAGGGCCTAGCACAGATCCCTGTGGAACTCCATGACTAAGCTTTGAATTGAAAGAAAACTCATTATTTACATGAACAAACTGGAACCTATCAGATAAATAAGATCTAAACCACTGCAATGAAGTTCCATTAAGTCCAACATAGTGTTCTAATCTATCAAGTAGAATATTATGATCGATAGTATCAAAAGCTGCACTAAGGTCTAAAAGGACAAGTACAGAAACCAGTCCACTATCAGATGCGATGAGGAGGTTGTTAGTGACCTTCACTAAAGCCGTTTCAGTACTGTGATGGATTCTAAACCCAGATTGAAACTCTTCAAGTAAACCATTTCCCTGCAGGTGGTCAAATAATTGCGTAGCAACAACTCTTTCTAAGATTTTTGAAATGAAAGGGAGATTAGAGATTGGTCTATAGTTAGCTAAAGCTCCCGGATCTAGCGTTGGCTTTTTGAGTAAGGGTTTAATTACAGCCGTTTTAAAAGCCTGTGGTACATGACCTAAAGTTAATGAAGAATTGATTATATGAAGAATAAAGCTACCAATAAGTGGGAAGACTTCTTTAAATAACCTGGTAGGAATAGGGTCTAAAAGACAAGTTGAAGGTTTGGATGAGGAAACTATTTTGTCTAACTTATAAAGGTCGATTGGAGTAAACTCATCAAAACAGACATCAGTTGAAGGAGTTGTAGTAGTTACTGTATTTAAGTTAACTGTGGGAAGAATCTGATTGATTTTATCTCTGATGGATGAAATTTTATTATTGAAAAAATTCATAAAGTCCTGACTAGTAAGCTCTAAGGGAATGCTAGGATTGACAGAGTCCTGACTCTTTGTCAACCTGGCTACAGTGCTGAAAAGAAACCTGGGATTATTCTTGTTCTCTTCTATTAATGCAGAATAATAACTCGTTCTACCTTTTCTAAGAGATTTTTTATAAATTAAAAGATGATTTCGCCAAGCTAAATAGATTTCATCTAAATTAGTGGAGCGCCATTTTCTCTCTAATTGACGAGTCTTCTGTTTTAAGCTACGAGTTTCTGTGTTGAACCAAGGAGTTAGAAATCTCTGATTAGACTTTTTCTTTTTTAAGAGGGCCACCAAGTCTAGAGTCTGATGCAGAGAAGCTGTAACACTATCCACCATGTTATCAATTACAGAAGGAGCAAGCTGTCTATAGCTTATTTCTGTTGTGTTGACGCATGGCATAGAGGAAACAATCTGCATAAATTTGGTAAGAGCATCATCTGAGAGGCATCTACTGTAATAATATTTTTCTTTAGGAGCCAAATAGTCAGAAATAGTAAAATCAAAGGTTAACAGACAATGGTCTGACAGTACAGGGTTATGAGGAGACACTACAAGATTTTCTGTTTCTATGCCATATGTCAGAACAAGGTCCAACGTATGGTGGAGATAATGAGTAGAATTGCCTACTTTCTGAGAAAACCCAATCGAGTCTAATATTGAATTAAATGCCACATTAAGGCAGTCACTATCTACATCCACATGTATATTAAAGTCCCCTACTATAATTATTCTATCAGATTTCAGCACTAAATCAGCTAAGAAATCAGCAAATTCGGATAAAAATTCTGAGTAGGTTGATGGGGGACGATAAACTATGGCAAATAAAATTGGGTTTAACCTAAAATTGCTAAAGTGCCCAATACTGAGGACCAGGCCCTCAAAGGAATTATAACATGTTTTTTGCTTTACATTAACTAGTAATTTGGAATGGTAAATTGTTGCTACTCCTCCTCCACGACCAGAACTTCTGGGATTTTGACAGTTTAAATAACCAGAGGAAGTTGATTCATTTAAACCAACATAATCCTCTTGCCCTAACCAAGTCTCTGTAAGGGATATTAAATCAATCTGATGATCAATTAACAGATCATGGACTAACAGAGACTTGGGAGTTAGAGACCTAATATTTAATAAACCACATTTAATTTTTAAATTATGAGGAGGAACAGAGGCCAAATCATTCAGTTTAGAGGCTTTATGTTTATTTTGAGTTTTACCAATTTTTTGTTTAATCACTTTGGGATGCTTATACATTATATTTTTATTTACTTTGGAGGGAGCAGACAATGATTCTCTGATGGGGAAGACAGGGGCTAAGTTGAGGGGTGGCGGATGAAGAGGAGCTGCAGAGAGGCGTGTAAGACTGCGACTCTGCTTCCTGGTCCCAACTCTGAGTAGTCAAGGTTTTGGAAATTTGGATAAAAAAAGATGCCAGATTGTTAGATAAATGAGACGCACCATCCAAAGTGGGATGGACGCTGTCTCGTCTCATAAGACCAGGTTTTCCCCAAAATGAGCTCCAATTGTCAATGTAGCCCATGTTGTTTGCAGGACACCACACAGACAGCCAGCGGTTGAAAGATGACAAGTGGCTAAACATGTCATCACTGGTCAGATTGGGGAGGGGCCCAGAGAATACTACAGAGGCAGACATCGTTTTTGCAAAGTCACACACCGATTCTACATTAAGTTTCGTGACTTCCGACTGCCGGAGACGGATGTCATTAATGCCGGCGTGGATAACAATTGTGGAGTATTATACACAGTTGTGGAGCAACACAGTATTCATAACACTGTGTTGCTCATGATGCAATTGTCACAAAGTTGTTCATTGCTTTATAAGGCCTCAGTTTCACCATCACTGCCCACAACCTCCGGCTCCAGAGTCCGGCACTCTACCTGTGTCACCAAGAGGGTCGACCGACTTGGCAAGCCAAGTAGGAATGCTTTAAGTGACTCTGCTACATTATTTAACCACATTTGAGTTAAATATATATAAATCAAATATATGACCATCCTTGGCTTCTATACTGTAAATGTAATGTTTTAATCTAATCTATTTATTGCATTTTTAACCTATTTATTGTAGCAAAGGTTTTAATACTGTTTTTAAATAAGATTTCCCATACTTCTATACCAAAAATGAATTACTCATTTTCAACCACTCAAATGGCAACAACCCAGTTTACTTTGATAAATTAAACTCAACTTCATCCATATAATTTTACCACACCTACTATCATAACATCCACATTATATTTTTACATTTCTAAATTATAAGCAAGATTAAGAAAAGTAAATAGCCAATTATTCAGTTAAATGACCAAAAATACACTACACAAAATCTCTAAACAATAATTAGTCACTAACTAATTAGGCATGTCATCTGCAGAAAACATAAGATAAGATAAGATAAGATAAGATAAGATAAGCCTTTATTAGTCCCACAATGAGGAAATTCCAGGATTGCAACAGCACAGGGATAGCAACACTCAGAGCAACAATCAGA
Organism: Pholidichthys leucotaenia; assembly: GCA_020510985.1. Classification (NCBI taxonomy): domain Eukaryota; kingdom Metazoa; phylum Chordata; class Actinopteri; order Cichliformes; family Pholidichthyidae; genus Pholidichthys; species Pholidichthys leucotaenia. Next base: position 65,877,954 of record CM035849.1, on the reverse strand, counting down.
AGGCAAGAAAAAAAAACAAGCAAGCAAGAGCAGCTAATATACATATGTACATATTACTATAAAATATACACTACCGTTCAAAAGTTTGGGGTCACCCAGACAATTACTTTGTGTTTTCCATGAAAAGTCACACTTATTTACCACCATGAGTTGTAAAATGAATAGAAAATATAATCAAGACATTGACAAGGTTAGAAATAATGATTTGTATTTGAAATAATAATTTTTTCCTTCAAACTTTGCTTTCGTCAAAGAATCCTCCATTTGCAGCAATTACAGCATTGCAGACCTAACATGATTGCACAAGGGTTTTCTAATCATCCATTAGCCTTCTGACGCAATGAGCAAACACATTGTACCATTAGAACACCGGAGTGATAGTTGCTGGAAATGGGCCTCTATACACCTATGTAGATATTGCACCAAAAACCAGACATTTGCAGCTAGAATAGTCATTTACCACACTAGCAATGTATAGAGTGTATTTCTGATTAGTTTAAAGTTATCTTTATTGAAAAAAAGTGCTTTTCTTTCAAAAATAAGGAAATTTCTAAGTGACCCCAAACTTTTGAACGGTAGTGTATATATACACACACACAGACACACAGTGCAGAGCATTGTAGCTGGATGGAATAAATATATGAATATATAAACACACAGTGCGGAGCATTGTAGCTAGATGGAATAAATATGTAAATATATAAACACACACAGTGCGGAGCAATGTAGCTCGATGGAATAATATGTAGATATATAAACACACAGTGCGGAGCATTGTAGCTAGATGGAATAAATATATAGATATATAAATATAAACACACCCAGTGCGGAGCATTGTAGCTAGATGGAATAAATATGTAAATATATAAACACACACAGTGCAGAGCATTGTTGCTAGATGGGATGAAACAGCATAACCGTCTACATCATCAATACTGTACAAAATTTACTGCCACACAACTGATTATTCCCAGTTAATCAAATTATTCCCATTATACATACCAAGAGCGTCTCCAAGGACAGCTATATATTGAAGCACACAACCTCAGGAGCCCTGTTGAAAGAAACCAAAGACCCACACACCTGGTTTCCTAATCAACACTCTCTCTAAATGCCTGTCAGGAGACAGAGCTGCTGCCACACCTGTCCAACTGAACACTGCCCCCATGAGTGCCACCTAAAAATCACCATCATACTTATCCTAACCAAAGTCTTTTGACTATACAAGGAAAAAAAATTGAGAATGGAAAAATACACCCACCCACCCGCATGCACACACACATGCACAAGTCCAGTGAATCAGAGCTCAACACTGTGTCCGGAGTTAGAACCAAACATGGTGAAGCAGCGTTCAGTTTTTATGCTCCTCACATGTGGAACAAACTCCCAGAAAGCAACAGGGCTGCTGAAACTTGCAGCTGCTTTAAATCCAGGTTAAAAACTTTCCTATTTGCCTCTGCCTTTCAGTAGAATAAATGTTAATCTCCCACAATGCACTGTAACTTTTATTTCTTGCACTTATCTGTCTTATTCTATTTTAGCTTGTTTTTGTTTCTCTTTAATTTATTTTTTAGTTTGCTTTTAAATCTATATATTAAAAATGAAATCTTGTTAAAAAAATCCAAGATTCAAAGGCTTTATTATCATGTGCACAGTTAAGAAATGCTACATTTCCTGAGCAATGAAATTCTTACTTTGCTCTCTGAACGAATGCCAAGGTAAAGGTACAGAAACAACAATTCTAATAAGGTCATGACACACTAACACAGTAACTCAATCCTAATACTAATGGATGCTAATAACACACACACCAACACACAGTTAGGCAGTTAAGACTCCTTAAGCACACCTTGATACTAAGTACTAAAACTAATGAGTACTAATAACACACAATAGACAGTTTGGGTAGTTAAAGCAGTTAAAGCAGACAGACAAGAGGAATGAAACTGAAAATTCACTGAATGACTAAAGTGATAGTGGTATATGGATATCAGAGATGATGTGAACCTGAGATGGCATAAACCTATGTACAGTGTGCAAATGAGCATTGTGCAACAAGCAGTGTATAATTACAAATTAGCACCCGGTGCTAATTTCTATAACGGTAGTACCAGTAGACTGTGCATGATAAGTAGCAGCAGAGATGATAATTAGCAGCAGAGATGATAGGGACATCAGACAGGTGAGAATATATCTACTGTACAGATGAGCAGTATGCAAATTTAGCAGCCGGTGTGTGAGTTCCTATATGCAAAGCTGTGATACAGAGTTTCGGGAGTTGTTATCTGTTCAGGAGTCTGATGGCAGTGGAAAAGAAGGAGTTCTTCATTCTGGTTGTCCTGCATTTCACACTTCTGTACCTCCGACCCGAGGGTAGAAGTGTGAACAGTCTGTGCTGGGGGTGGGTGGGGTCCCGGAGGATGGCGTCAGCTCTCCTTTGGACTCTGTGGTGGTAGATGCTCTGCAGAGGGGAGTGGAGTCCTGATGATCTTCTCCACTATCTTCACTGCTCTCTGCAGGCATTTGCGATCCAGGACAGTGGTGCTGTTGTACCACACAGTGATGCAGTTGGTCAAGATATTCTCGATGATGCAGCTGTAGAAATTGTTGAAGATCCTGGAAGGCATGCCAAGCTTCTTCAGCTTCCTCAGAAAGTACAGTCGCTGTTGAGCTCTCTTAACCACCTCTGTGGTGTTGCGTGTCCACTTAAGGTCCTCACTGATGTGGATGGCCAGGTGTTTAAAGCTGCTCACCCTCTCCACCTCAAGCTTCCGGATAAACAGCAGCCGATGTGGGCTCCTCCTCCCTTTCCTCATGTCCACTATCATCTCCTTTGTCTTGTCTGTGTTGAGGGTGAGGTTGTTATCCTCACACTATGACACCAGGTTGGCCACCTCCCTCCTGTAGGATGCTTCGTCATCACCAGTGATGCGTCCTATCACTGCTGTGTCATCCGCAAACTTTAGGATGATACTGTCCTTGTGGGAGGCAACACAGTCATGGGTGAAGAGGTTGTAGAGGATGGGGCTGAGAACACAACCCTGTGGGATACCTGTGTTTGTGATGATGCTGGCTGAGGTCCTGTTACCCATCCTGACAGACTGGGGCCTGCCAGTTAGAAAGTCCAGTAGCCAGTCGCAGAGGGTGGGGTGCAGGCCAAGTGAAGACAGTTTGTCGGTGAGTTTGTGGGGGATGACCATGTTGAAGGCGGAGCTGTAGTCGACAAAGAGCATCCTAATGTAGGAGTCTCTATGTTCCAGGTGGGAGAGAGAATAATGGAGTGCTGCAGCAATGGCATCTGAGGTGGATCTGTTGGGCCGGTAGACGTACTGCAGGGGGTCCAGGGTGCCCGGTATGTTGTCCTGAATGAGGGGAAGCATCACTCTCTTGAAGCACTTGATGATGATTGGAGTGAGTGTTACCAGTCTGTAATCATTCAGACAGGTCGGCGGGCTCTTTTTGGGGAGGGGGATGATGGTTGTGGTTTTGAAGCAGGAGGGGACTATGTTCTGGTTGAGGGAGAGGTTGATTGCTGTGAGAACATTGGTCAGCTCTGCAGCGCATGCTCTGAGTGCCCGCCCAGGTATGTTGTCTGGTCCTGCTGCCTTGCGGCGGTTGATATTCCTCAGTGCTTTGTTTACCTGGCCCGGTGAGACTCTTAGTGTGTGTGTGTGGGGGGGGGGGGGGGGGGGGTAACATGAGTGTGTGTCTCTTCTCTGTGCTGTGGCTGGTGGTCTCGAAGCAGGTGTAAAAGATATTGAGATCGTCCGGCAGACTGTCTGTAGAACTAGTGGTGTTGCTGTTGGTCTTCTTGTAATCTGTGATGTGTTGCAGGCCTTGCCACATGCGCCCCGGGTCAGGAGTGGAGTAGAGGCTGTCCAGCTTTTCTCTGTACTGCCTCTTGGCTGTTGTTATAGCCTTTCTCAGTCCATACTTTGCAGCTTTGTACTCGACCTCACAGCCTGATTTAAATGCATGAGAGCAAGCACGCAGCATCTGACGTACCTGACTGTTGAGCCAGGGCTTCTGGTTGGGGAACTTCCTGACTTGTATCATGGGTACGATGGTATCAGCACACGTGCTGATGTACCCAGTCACGAATTCAGCATAATCCTGTACGTTTGCAGAAGAGTCCTCTTGGGTGGCGGCAGCTTTAACCACTTGCGCTCCGTTGTTCCGCGGGCGGGCAAGTCTCTGCGTCCTAGGACGCACGAGGGCGCACTCTTGCACCCTCGTGCGCACTCGGACGCATAGTCCAGATTGTGGTGATGTAGGTGGTGATGGTGATGTAGTGGCGTACAAGCGCCACTAAAAAAAAAAAACTGCAGAGACAGCCGCGAACAGATTAGTTCATCTGATTGACCTCTCATTCGACTAATAAGAGCCTTGAATTGGGTTTCTGAAACCTTGAAGAGCCAATGAATGAAAACCTAGGAAGGAGGACCCGCCTACTGTGAATGCAGGAGCCAATTGAAGCACAGAAATTCAGGCTGCGTGAAGAGAGATTTACTGCTGCAGCAGATGAAAACAAAGGACGCTGGACGAATCTGCTACAGACCCCGCAGCATGGAGACCACCCACAAGTGGGACCTGCACTCATTCCAGCAGAATAGACGTTTAGGATTCTCTTCCGTCATCATAGACCGACGGAGGCCGACGACAAAGGTCGTAAATCATTCACCAAAACCGCAATATTGGAATTATGTTTTGATCGGGATCCACGAGCGGAGCAGCGTCGCGTTCGTCTTACAATGGGGAAGAGAAGTTCGCCACGACTCTGCTGCTGTGAAGAGGTAAGGTGTTATAAGCTAAATTATTATTTATCCCTGAAAACTGTAATCCAAAAATGACTTTTGACCGATTGGTAAATTACAACTGTACTGCGCACGAAGTACGAAGTGCATGCGCCGCGATAAACGGTTCATTTGCCGTGTTCGGACCGTGAATGTCCCCCCCCCCACCCGCTGCAGAAGAGGAGCGGGGGGGGACATTCATGGTCCGAACGCCCCCCGGTCCGCGGGGGGAAGCATATGAGTCTATTCCTTCATGTAGCGATGGCCGTCTTCTGCAGCGAGGGGGGGGGACAACCCCCCCACACACACACACGCACAGTAGCGAGGGGGGGGGGCCGCTGTGAAAACATGCAAGGAGTGTAATCCATCATGTAGCAAGGGCCGAACTCCGTCTTTTGTAGCAGGGGGGGGACAACCCCCCCCACACACACACACAGACACAGCCCTGAGTGTGACCTTTCATTAGAGCCCAAAATGAAGATTCTACATTGAATTATTCAAAAGTTACAGATGTTTTTCCAAACTGTGCCATTTGGCACAATTTGGCACAGTTCCAAAACGCCTGGGAACTACCTGAGAACAAAGCTGTGTAAAATATTCATTTTTTGTGGTATTGTTACCAAATTTGGATCTCAGCTGGATAACACTTGGTTCAACATTTCTGTTGCATTTTCCAGCCGGATCGGACAGCTGTGTGTTATTTGCAAGCATTTGTATCCAAAAAAACACTGTGTCCAAATTTATTTTCTTCAAGTTCAGTATGTTTAGATGACTGTAACTCAGTGGCCGGAGCATGTAGAGAGATTATGTTTTTTTTGCCAAAAAATTCAAAGTGTTTTCTCTTAAATGAGACCAACCCCATGAAGATGCTGCAAAGGTTTGAATAACAGCTTTCGATTTACTTTGGGCACGTTATTTTTTGGCATTTTTAGGAAAATTGCCCGGAGTGCAAGGGGTTAAACACATCCCATTCTGTGCAGGCAAAACAGTCTGAAAGTAATCTTAAATCAAGGATATAATTTTTGTTTTTTGTCTGACAAGATACTTTTTCTTGTCGTGCAGTTTTCTGTAAGAAAATTTTTCTTGTTATAAGATATTTTTATTTGTTTGAAGTAATTTAATCTGGTTTTAATTAAAAAAACTGCCAAAGGAGCAAGAAAATTTTACTTATCAAATTGCTTAAAATATTTTTTGCCAGGTAATTTTTACCTGTTTCAAGCGATTTGATAAATAAATTTTTCTTGCTCCATTGGCAGAAGTTTTTTTTACTTAAAACCAGATTAAATTGCTTAAAACACAAAAAAATATCTTATAACAAATAAAATTTTCTTACGGAAAACTGCATGTCTAGAAAAAATATCTTGTCAGACAAAAAACAAATATCCTTGATTTAAGATGTTTTTTCTTACTAAGATTTCATTTTTTGCAGCGCAGAGGAGCAGGGTTGCCTTCATAACTTATACACCTGCTTTCTACTTGCTGTGGAAATCCCCAAAACGCCCTCATGTTTAGGTTTACGTTATCCAGCGGGGAACACAGCTGGGAAAATGTCACTGCCTTTTCCAGAAACTGCACCTGGCTAGCCTACTAGCCCTCACTGGCACAACCGTAGCAGGAGTATGTGGGTGGATAAACTCCTGACACTGTTTCAGCTGCAGGGCTCCCAGATGAGCTTTTACTCCGGTGATGGCAGAATCTCGAGGCTGATTAACTATCAGTACCAAATCCCTTTGACACAAATGCATGAATTCGCATGTATTCACACGTTTATATTGAGGAAACATGTAATTGTGTCGTGTGAAAAATTCCCTTTGTGGTTGGTGTGAATGCACCATTAGAGTCTTGCTCTTTGTACACTGTGGTCTTGACTGCAATGCAATTTATAAGCACCATTTCTCCTCAAATATACCCAGTCCATTTTTATTCTTCTGGTGTAAAGTAGTGCCTTTTCATTAACGTCTTCTGTACGAGTATTGTGACTGACCTCCACCCCTCCTACCTCCTATCAGAAGAGGCCATTACCTCTCTGAACCATACTGGCAAAGGTATCAGGTCTATTGCTCCCGTTGGAGGGGAAACAATCCAGGGAGAATGGCCCAGGGGGGAAATGGGCCTACAACCCTTGGCAAACTTGGTGCATCAAATCATCAAAGCAAAAAGGGAAATCAATCTAGCACCTGTTTCCTAGGCTTTCAGCAACTCAACAGTGAAAACAGGAATCCTCTCATCTCAGCACATCTAACGTTGACAAGACCTGGGGCCAGATTCAGGACTACCCTGAGAGGATGAAACACAGTTGACAGTAAAAGCTGTTGTGACGGAGATCTGGAGAACTTTGCTTTGATTGCTGCCCCTGCAACCCGAAAAAGGAAACAGACAAATGGAAAATAGGTGATTCTTTCATTAAAAAGGTTTTCAAAATAACCACATTGGTATCATTTTTTTCTGTACAAAAACAAAAATAATAATAAATTGTTTAACATTATTAGATGAATTTTTTTCACATCACTCTTTTATTCTCCAACTGCTGTGGTTCATGGTTGTATCAGAATCAAAAGGGTCACTAACCGGAAAAAAAAACATGACTGCGGCATAAGAGTATGAGTTTAAATGTCCGTGAGAACTTTTGATAACGTGCTCCTGTGTTTAGAACATTTGTGGGTGTGCCTGTGTTTAGCAACACCAGAGCTGTCATTAAGAGAGACCTTTAACATGCAGCTTTACAGCGTGGAGAAATCCTCCCAAAACTAGCTGGCTCCTCCCATTTGAGGCTCTGGAACAGGTTGTGAGAAAAAGAAAATCTGCTCTCACACGGTGGAACATTATGTACCATATTTAGCTGGAAAATACCTGCCAGTCGAAATCACACCTCAGGCTCCATAAAAGCAAGGGAAAGAAGGGGTTTATGGAGTCACTGAGTGAAAATTGTGTTTTTGTAGGTTTTAATCTTCTGAAAGGTGTCTATTGGTCACATGATTATCAAAAAATATCAAAACGCTCACTTTCTTAAAACACACACACACAGAGCATATCATTTTTCACTTCAAAATGCAAAACTGACTGTTTAGAATTTGCCACAGGATGTCACTTCCATAGTAAAACCTAGCCCAGTTGGTCCTTGACACTCGCCCGCTGCTTTATTATTGGCCAGCCTAGCTATCAGTCATGTGGACAATAGTAAGCTAACAAGTTAGGTTAACAAGTGTGGTTATTACAGTGACGGACCATGTATTTTACAACTAGGCCTTCAGTGGTGATCTACCTGATTTAAGTGCCATTCATACCAAGCACCATAAAAATAGTCTATAGGGCCGTCCCCACAAAGCATGTTAAAGATAACTTTAACTATAAAATTACGGTTTTAAAAATCTTTACCTTTTTATTGTAGAGCTCTGTTTCTCTGCGCACTTGTTCGTTGAACTACAGATCCACTCTTGTTTCCCCAAAGGTTTATTAAAAGTACTGTTGCTTGTCCAGCTGGCGGCTGTGCTTTAGTGCCTCTCTGCTGCCTTGGTTAAGGCCCTGTCACGCTTAGATGATTTAAGCAGTGTTTGCAAAATGTATGAAAAATTTGGAGAATATGCTGGGGTACGTGAATCAGTTATGGCTCAGTTTTGTCTAAGTTAAGAGCACGCTGAAGCATGCTGGTATACAGCGCTGTTCACCGAGCTCCTCTGACAATTAATTTTCAGCATGCTGAAAATTTTCTGACATATCCAGCGTATGGCTGATAACGTCCCGCATTCGCGGAGCAAAGCATTGGTTCACAGGAAAAACCCGTACAGAGCTCTCTGCCTGCAATGAATACACACACACACACACACACACACACACACACACACACACACACACACACACACACACACACACACACAGAGCTAAATGCATGGTAGCTGTCGGGGTTTTTTACATTTAAATGAAGTTCTTATTATCATCTGTCCTGTGTTGTTCTGATAGATAATGCCAAAATGTCAGAATACTGGAGGAGGAGGATTGAATCAGCTGATCGCCTGAAGCACAGAGCACAGCTGTTTGCTGTTGGCTGTGCCTCCCAGCAAAAGCACACTATGTACTATCTTGGTTTTGTTTATTTCACTTTATTGAAAATAAACTTTTTTTATCGCCATCAGTTCACATGCCTTTGAGCCAGGTTGTGACAACTGTTACCTGATGTTCCTGACGTGCCACATCAGCTGTTTTAGGCATGACTGACCTGACAGATTTGACAGCACTGCCATGTCGGTCACACCCCCCACCGTGGTCTCTGGAGGAGAGAATCATCTCGGTTGAACAGAGATGATCTCTCCCAAAACGAGGATTCATGGATCGGGAGGCAACGGCAATTTGGCATGACTGCGCTATGCAGAAGTTAGACTACTGTTGCGCATAAGTTGTGAATGTCGGCAACATTGCTAAGCATTAGTTGGTTTAAGTTACTATTACTTAATTATATGTCCAAGTCGTTATGGATACAAGATGCATACGGCCAAAAGTGAAAATTTTGGCGTATCCCAGTGTTTTAGACCAATTTTTATATGTTTGGCAAACGCTGCCTAAATCGTCATGGTGTAATAGACAGCTCAAGTTTACAAATCCTGTCTGGCTCCAAGTATCTACTCGATCAGCTGCAAACAACAAGCATTCCCAGCAAGACAATTTGCAGCACTCCTCGGAGCCTGTAATCCAAGGATGCCGCTCATTGTTAATATGGAAGTGACAGCCAAATCCTTTCCCCAGCTGAGACGGGCCTGCTAGCTTCGGGGTTGGCCAACCTCTCTTCACAATGACCAGCTTTTCTTGAAAAGTCCATCTGGAAAATTAATTTTTTTAAACATCAGCGACCAAATCATTTTCCTCTCCCCTGTCAGCCATTGTGGGTGGAAAAACAGCTATTATATTTAAACAGACACAGTATACTGTAGCTGCTTAAGCAAGTCCTTGCACTGGCGTTTTGCTAGCTAGGATCCTCTGCATCGTGGGTGGAGGAGTCTAACCACCCAATCAAAAGACATAAAAATGCCGATGTTCTCGGATGCCTTCTATGCGTGCCCCTGGATGTACAGAAGACATCTGATTGGTTAAAGCAACAGGATAAGTTTAACAGTTAATTTAACCTACAGAGTTGCACTGTTAATTCCTGAAGGCTCAAGCAGATTTGCTTGATCCTGGCAACACAGATGGCTGAAATATGATTGGACTAAAAAACTCTAACATGCATTACACTACTGGAAGGAGTGCAACCAAGAGAAAAGCTACAAAATGAAGAGAATAGACTACTGGGAATACTTTAATACATCCTCATGGAACAAATGTGTTGTAAAGGTTGTAAATGTAACTCTGATAGTGTTTAGGCCAGCAGAGAAGGTTTTGCTGGTCCTGAGGGTCCACCACTGGGTTATTATTATTATTTTCTTTAGATTTCAGCCTCCCTAATCATCACATCACTGTTTCCACAGGTGGTCAGTTGGCATTGGTCATTTGACTGACAGGCTCCCTAGCATTAGCTTAACTGTTAATCTAATCAGCTTGGATTGCTATTTTCTATAAATTCTATTCAACCCCAGTGGGATCCTTGTTCATCTACCAACACTTGACCATACGTTGTTCTTAGAAGTTATTTTGCGTGGCTAGCTAATGCTAGCTAACCACTATCGTTAGCCAGCCGCTGTTAGCTAGCCACCTTGAAGCTAGTAGTTTAGCCACTCGTTTGCAAATGTTTCTGTGCTTATTGAAACGGGTCATATCTGAAACCACACACCCCGTTAACCAGTGATGCATTTATTTAATCCATTCCTGAAGACAAACTGATGCAGTCAGCCCTCAAGTCGGCCCTGGGATCCCCAACGGCGCAAGCGGAAAACCCCCGCAAAACTGTTAAAAAGACTTTTCTTGGTCACCAACAAATGTAAAGTTTTACAGAAATTCTCCGCCCGTGTCACAAAAGGTCCCGGGCCTGACCTGACCCATGTTTGGCTCAGGATACATCCGACTCAGAGTTAAAAGGGCTAGGAGCTAGTCAGTCAGTGTTACCAATATGATGTCAAAGGAAGGGTGCTTTTAAGTCAAGTTTTCTTGTAGCAAACACACCTCATGGATGACTGCTAGAACAGAGATGAGGTCACCCTTATTCAATTATAGGACAGAGGAGCCCTTTTTTGACAATGATTCTATATAATCAACAACAGTGATGATGCTCTATTATGACCAATAAGTGCTTAAGAAATATCTAATCAAAGTACATGAACCAGAAGAGGTCTCATCATGACCAGGGCCAAAACCTGACAATAATCATTTGCTTCAGGGCATCAAAGGAAGTGACCTGAAGGTCTAGGAAGGGGCATGCGAGTTAACTTAAATACAGAAAACTGATGCGGCTTGCAAAAAAACGGGGGTAGCGGGATCAGGAAAAGTGAGAAAATACCTTTGACCTGCAGAGTTTCCTTCCTTGACAAACAAACTGGGAAGAGGCACCTGGGCCTCCAAACACAAAAACGTGATTCATCAACGTTTGCTGAAAGTGAGTCATTCAGCCTGACAAGCATGAAACCACAACACTGCAGACCATTGTTGGATGTCATTCCTTCTCCCTCTCTCTCTCTCTCTCCTGCCATTAGACACGTTTGCTCTCATTTTAACTTTTATGATATAAATTTTGCTGAAAATGTTTATTCATTTCCTTGCCACTGTACCCTAAAGTAATTCATATGTGGGAAAATGACACTCTAAACATGATATTTTCTGTTTCTAAACATAGAACCAACATTCCACAACATAAATATGACATTCAATTGAAACAGATATATTTATGTGGTGAGGACATTTCTTAAGTCAGAGCACAGTGCAAACTACCAATCTGCATCACCCAGCTATTTTGGAATACCAGCTGCTGCGCCGGCCTGCTGGGCTTACAGTCATTAATTGTTTCAAAGGAATGGGTGAACAAATGGTGTTAATGCACTGGGCCCCATATCCACCCAGACTAAGTCCCAAAATATTCAGTAATGCCTCCGGCTTCCCAGACTCCTGCCCCAGCCTGTTGTACTGGTCCAGCCCCAGGACCGCCCTGACAACATTTTCAAGCACTGAAGACAGCGTGTCTGTTTAGTAACGCATCAGCGCACACCTTTGATTTGTGCACGCAGCAGCCATTACAAGGAAGGTATTGAAGCTTTTCTAAGAGGTAAAATTTTGTGTTTGGTTTGCTTGTCTGTTAAAATGAGTTAACATCACACAAAAGTCGTGGAGTTCATCGGTGGTTAGTGCTAACTGCAATAAATTTCCCCTTAGGCAATACCATTAGAAAACACTGCTAATTTTACTATTCTTATGCAGATGGTACAGAGAAATACCAGAGAAGGGTTAGTTATGAATGAAACCAGATGACACAGTTAAAATGGATAAGCAGGCCTGTCTTACAGAAAAATGGACCTGAATGACCTGTAATTTGTTATTGCAAAATTCTGATAAGACCGAGATCAAACTATCTCCAGAGTCTTTGACTGTAAATTTCATAACTTTTGGCCTCTTGTACTACAGCAAGGAATGCAAGAGTTATTTCCAACCAGCATGTGTCAAACAAATTCTTTCACCTGCAAGTTATCACAAAGATTATGAACATCCTGTCACTTATAACTCAGAATTTAATGGATAAATTCGCATGAAAACCTTCGCACATATGGGGTTTGGCCCATCTAAGAACATTTCATTCTATTTTAAAAGTTGTCAAAGATTCTCAAAAACTAAGAAAATTATGATCAATAAAATTAAAAATTCCTATTTCAATCATACACAACACCACAGGACCAAGTCAAAACTTGCTGATATTGTTTGTGGTTCTAGAAGTCATCTGGCTCAGTCTCAAGCCGATTGTGTTTATTATTGCCTTCCTGCATCACAGGACAGATGTGGACCATTTGGTTTCAGAAAGGGAGGGCCCTGGGCTGTGATGTTATCAATGTAGCAAAGAGCTCACAGAGCATTGCTGCTGTAACGTGTTTAAAGTAGGGCTGCATGGTTAATCAAACTGCAACCGCAATGTCAGTCTCCGTAGTTACATAATCACACAAAACGGTATGAATTCAGTTTAATTAGTGTTATTTTGTAAACAGTACTATACTGCTCAAAAAAATTAAAGGAACACTTTTCATTCTTAACACATTATCCAGTCCATACCAGTGTAGATATCCAGCTTATTTTTCCCATTAAAATCTGATGTGTTTTCAAAGTGTTCCTTTAATTTTTTTGAGCAGTGTATATAGACTTAAGTTTTTCTGTGTTTTTGCGCAACTTAGTATGTGCGCTGGGAAGTAAACATTTCAGAATGATGTATTTACTCTGTACTTTTCGTGATATCAAATCAAGTAAACCCATGAAGGCATTTGTTTAAAAAAAATTATAATTTTAAAATGCATTGCAAATTGCAGTACTGTATTTGGGGCCTCAATCGCAATTTTTCCTCAAATTGTGGAGCCCCTAATGTACACTATATTGCCAAAAGTATTGGGACATCCCTCCAAATGAATGGGCACCAATGTACAAAGCATAAAGGCCTGTGCCTGATGTCATTAATTCTCTTCTGGAAGAATGGTCAAAAATTCCCATAAACACATTCCTAAACCTTGCTGAAAGCCTTCCCTGAAGAACAGAAGCTGTTATTGCTGCAAAGGTTGGCTTTCCACAAGGTTTAGGAATGAGTTTATGGGAATTTTTGGTAATTCTTCCAGAAGCGCATTTGTGAGGTCAGGCACTGATGTTGGACGAAAAGGCCTGGCTCACGGCCTCTGCTCTAATTCATCTCAAAGGTGTTGAGGTCAGGGCTCTGTGCAGGCCAGTCAAGTTCCTCCACACCAAACTCGCTCATCCACGTCTTTATGGACCTTGTTTTGTGCACTGGTGCTCATTCGTTTGGAGGGGTGTTCCAATACTTTGGGCAATATATAGTAAATCCTATTGTTTTCCTAACCCGATCCATTAACGTAACTTTAACAAAATAGTTTTAGCGTCTAAACCTAAACCCTAGTACCTCAATTAACAAGCGAAAATTTTAGATGCAACACACAACTGGAAAAAAAATGGAACAAGAAGACACAAACTTGTCTCCTGCATGAGAGACCCACCCATCTCCCAATTTTGACTTTGTGGGATTTGGAAACTAACAGATTCAGTCCCAGCTTTGCATTGGAGGGCACTGTAGTCCAAATGAAAGCATCAACGGTCCTGCAGAGAAAGGCACAATATGCTGCCGTCATGTGTAACAGAAGGGCCCTGATGACATGGCAATATACTACATACCCAGTGGGAATGTGTTGACCTTGTAGAGTCGAGAGGCATCATGGTAAGTTCCACCTTGGATTGCCAAGAATCCCATTGGCCCTTGGTAGAAATATGAAATCAGAGTTTCAACCGTGTTATTTTATTGGTGAGACACCATTGGTCAATTTGCCTTTTTTTTTTTAGTAATATTTTTGTATAACAGTAGATCCAATCTCAGAATGCTGGTTTTGTGACTTAGCCTCTGGGGCAAATTCTGTCAATCCCTGTTTTTCTTTCCCATTTACCTGCATGAAAACAAAGCATGTTCCAGCAGGACTGGGCAAAGGCACAGAGACTACAGGTGGATGTCACCAGAAGCCAAAAGCTCCCAGTACCAAAACTCCTCTCCTTGGCCTGATACTACACATTCATATGCAAATGTTGCCATTCAAAGATCACCATTTGTCTGACAACAGCTTTATAGATTTCTGAGCAGTCACCTTGTTAAGACATCTCCACATACACCCCCCAGAATACATTGTGCATTTGCTTACTACAGGCTGAGATAAGGAAGGTATGCCTCCATTTCCTTGTCCACAATCCTTTAAAAGAACTTGAAGTCTTGGGTGTGTTTCTGTGTCAACACAATTAGTGTGCAGCTAGTGTAAAATAAAACCCAGGAAGACTTGTTAAAGTGATAATTAGAGGTTAGGTTGACTCAACAGGGTTGTTTTTTTTTTTTGGTAAGGCTTTGCATCACATGCTCATAGAACAGAACAAACTAGTCCTGCAACGTCAGCTATTCAGTGCTTTTGTTAGAGATTTGTTCACACTGATTGTTTTAGTAGCTTGAACTTTCTTGCTGTCATTTAAATGAAAAAACTTGCAAATTTTACACTTCATTGCAACTATTTATTAATCAAAAAACATTTATTGCATAACATGTCTAATGACAGTGAGGCCAATGTGGACCAACTACTATTCAGTAGCATTTTTTCTATCGTACATATCTTTAAAAACCAACATCATTTGATCTAATAAAAAACTGTAAACTCCAGATGAAGTGATAATCTAAAGTGCCTTGAAAAAGAGAGATAAAAGACAGCAAGCAAACAGATAATGATGCAATAATGCATGAATACTTTTCTTTCACAAAGAAAGTCCAGTGTATAAAAATTACCAATTACATATGAAACAGAACATTTCTCATCAGGTACAACATTGTTCATTTCATTATCACCTACTCAACCGGTCTTAAATTATATTTGGTAGTGTTTTCTTTTAAAGCATCCATAAAACAAACATCTCAGCACCTTTCCAGACCCTGAACCCTCAGCCTTCTCTTAACCATATAAACTTTTTATAACGCATCCACACATGGCTGAAACTTTCTTATCTTCATACTCTATTCCTTTAAGCTCACTTCCTGATCGACGGCACAAACACAAGACCAAGACCGGGAATCCTAAAGCTCACATTTGGACTGATAAAACTCAGCGTACAGAATTAAATCCTGCAGCATGAAACCTTGAATCCACAACAGGAGAAAGTCTTAAAGTTTCCTTCACATAGAACAGTAGAAAAAAAAAATCCATCTTATAACAATTCATCTTTTTTTCCTCTGCTGCCGAAGAGCCTTTCTCCTTTTCAGGATCATGTCATGGAGTTTGTCCAGGCCCTCCCTGAGTCCGTCTCCAATGATGGCACAGGCTGACTGCAGATGCCACGGTGTTGCCGGGCTCAGTTCTTTAAGTGACAACAATTTCTCAATTTCATCCAATCCCAGAGAGTGTCTCAAGTCCTGTTTGTTGGCCACCACCAGCAGGGGCACACCCTGGTTCTCGGAGGCCTTGGCGATTTTATGGAGCTCCGTCTTGGCCTCCTCCATTCGCTCTGAATCCACAGAATCCACAACAAATATGATGCCATCTGTGCATCTCGTGTAGGACTTCCACAGGGGGCGCAGTTTTTCTTGGCCGCCGACGTCCCAGAAGTGGAACGTCACAGTCTTGTGGCCGCCCAGCGACACTTTGACCTTCTCTGCATTGAAGCCTTTGGTGGGCACAGTGTTCACAAACTCGCTGAACTGCAGTCTGTACAAGATGGTGGTCTTTCCAGCTGTGTCGAGTCCAAGGATGGCAATGTGAAAAGACTGGAAACAGGGGAAGTTTGACAAGCAGCTAGATTGATCCGAAAACCCATTCCCCATGTTTTATAACGGGGATGGATAGTAGCTTTGGGATGTTTGTTATCCAACTGCAATCCTCAGTGTTGCTTATATTCCAAAATGAGGGCAAAAGTCACCTGAAAACAGAGAGAAGCAATATAAATGAAACAAAGTTATGCAAATTACCATTAAAAAAAATCTTGAAAAAAAATGCTACATGAAGGAATTAGAATGGCAAGTAAGCAACAGCCTTAAGTCTCCAACAGGCACTTTATTGCTTTTTAAATTAAAAAAATGAAACTAGTGCATCAGAAAAATGGAGGTTTGTACATCGAAATGTCTAAATAAACAATAAGCTACTGATATAAGAGAAAGTTGATGCCAAGTATAAAGAATGAACACATTTTTGACATCTAATATGTATAATGGAATCAGGAAGTTGCAGTCAAAAATTATTTTACACCCATATCTCATCCATCCATCCATCTTCTACCACTTTTCCGGAGGTCCGGGTCGCAGAGGCAGCAGTTCAAGCAGAGAAGCCCAGACTTCCCTCTCCCCAGCCACCTGCTCCAGCTCTTCAGAGAGGATACCAAGGCATTCCCAGACCAGCTGGGAGACACAGTCTCTCCAGCGAGTCCTAGGTCTGCCCCGGGGTCTCCTCCCAGTGGGACGTGCCCAAAACACCTCAAGTGGGAGGCGTCCAGGAGGCATCCTGATCAGATGCCAATACCACCTTAACTGGCTCCTTTCAATGTGGAGGAGCAGCGGTTGAGCCTCCCCCAGATGACTGAGCTCCT
This sequence comes from Pholidichthys leucotaenia, assembly GCA_020510985.1. Taxonomy (NCBI): domain Eukaryota; kingdom Metazoa; phylum Chordata; class Actinopteri; order Cichliformes; family Pholidichthyidae; genus Pholidichthys; species Pholidichthys leucotaenia. Next base: position 65,860,942 of record CM035849.1, on the reverse strand, counting down.
CACCCCATCTCTGAGGGTGAGTCCAGCAAGCCTACGGAGAAAGCTCATTTCAGCCACTTGTATCCGCGATCTCGTCCTTTTGGTCATTACCCAAAGCTCGTGACCATAGGTGAGAGTAGGAATGTAGATTGACTGGTAAATCGACAGCTTTGCCTGAGAACTCAGCTTCCTCTTCACCACAACAGACCGGTACAACGTCTGCATCACTGCAGATGCTGCTCCGATCTTATCATGGTGGGGGGTTTACGTGCCCCAGTGATCCCAGGAGCTATGTTGTCCGGGGCAATTTGCCTCTGATAGGGTTGCCCAAGACAAACTGGTCCTGGGTGAAGGGTCAGACTAAGAACGATCCAACAGACTCTCATGATAAATACTAGAACAAGGATTCAGTGTACCCCGCCCGGTATGGGGTTACCTGGGCCCCACCCTGGAGCCAGGCCTGGGGGAGGGGCTCAATGGCTAGCGTCTGGTGGCCAGGTTTCTACCCATGGGACCCGGCCAGGCTCAGCCCGAAGGAGTTACATGGGTCCGCCCTCCACTGGGCTCACCACCTGCAAGAGGGATCATGGGGGTCCGGTGCTATGTGGATCAGGTGGCGGTCAAAGGCGGAGACCTTGGCGGACTGATCCCAAGCTTTCTAAACTGGCACCCATATCCCTGACAAAAAAAAAAATAAATTGTTTCCTCCTGCTGCTTTTGCTGTATTATACTGGGTTGTTTTTATGTGGCTGCCATTGGCCTGCCAAGGGACTGGAGATGGAAATTAGCTCTGGCTGTAATCTTGCATATTTACATGTTCATTAATATGCATTATCCCCTTCATAAATAAAGTTAAACTTTACAACAGGCATGTATGGATCTGCGCGTTTATGTTTCCAGATTCCAAAAGGCAAAAGAACATGTTCCCAACAGGGGAAATGAGGCATCACAGGGGCAAGTGAACATGCTTTTTTTTTTTTTTTAATATATTATCGGACTCTGATCTAAAAACGATTAAATGAGTTGAAAGTGACAAGAGTCATTAACGGCAGCCAAAAACCACAAGAGAATTAAACCTCAACTAAGGTTCAAGTGACCTTTATTTTAATTATTCAACACAGAGACGGCAGCAAAAAGCCCGGTGGATGACGCATCCCCAACAGCAGATGGGATTTAGGGAGCATTTAGCAAGTCAAACACAGGTATTCTGTCATGGCTGTAATGAGACACTAAAACAAACCTTAAAAGCCATGTTTAGCTGTATATAGATTTGTCAGATGTTTAGACGTCAAATTAAGGATCACACAGCTTTATGCTGACTGACGGTGTGCAAATCAGGAGAAATATCTAACACCATTTTGTAGCTTTTAGTATTCTGATTTTGTGTGTGTGCATTCTAGCGGTAAAAGCAACATACAGTAAATTCCTTCTGCAGCAATCAAGAAAACTTGTGTTTTTAAAGCCAAATAAACACTGGTGATGGGCACTTCTCAGTTTGAGGATTCAAAGCAAACAGCCATTCCTTTCCAAGCAAAGTCAGTCGTGTTTTTACAGAAGCAAAACATTCTCTTGTTGTTTCTCATAATGGACTGAAGTGCTATTTCACGATGCTTTTGCTTACAGGAGGTACAAGAACTGTAAGAGGAATCAATACTGTTTTCATTTCATACTTGGGTTATGACTGAAGCCACACAACCTGACTACATTTACGGGGCCTGTTTTTACAAATCAAATCAATCTGCGCACTGTACTGAAAAAAACACCTGACGTTAAATTCATTTAAATAGGAAAACAGTGAAAGCCAAGTAAACGCCCTGTTTAATATCTCCTGCCTAAAATGCGGTTACCTACCAGGTACCTGCTGAGAAAAATGCACAAAAACACGGACACAGTCTGCTAGTTCACCTCAGATGTAGTCCTTCCTCTTCGGCAGCAAAAACCCCAAACAAACCCCGAGTCCAGGACCAGGCGAACCTTCCTCCGTGTGTCCTCGGTGTCCCGTCTGGCTCTACCGCTGATGCCACTGCTGCTCCGTGTATGGGTCTGGAACAACGCCCACACTGGCACTGCGGAGCCACGCCATTGGTGCGTTCGCTCCCCTTTCTATCAGCCGATTGGTAAACACAGCTGCCAATCACTTGTCTTGCCCGGGAACCAGAATCACCTGTTGCTTTTTTTTTTATTTTTCTTCTTCGTCTGTTTTTTTTTTTCTCCCCAACCAATTTCGTTGCCACGTTTAGCAAGTATCTGTGAATGTGTTCTTTGGTTGTCAGTTGTCACAGAAAATGTAGTCCAGTCGTCAAGATATGCATTTTAATCGCGTTTAAAGTCCACAAAGATGCACTCTGGAAGCCTAAATTAAACATTCAAAAACATTGCCGCGTGAATCCTAGCTTACGGATTTAAGCTAGTAGCCGCGCGAATTAAAAAAGCATTTAAAAAACCATTAAAAAATCAGATTTAAATAAAAACCACACAACCTACCGCTGATGGGACGGCTGGCTCAGTGTTTTCTCCCCCTTGTGTCCGTTTGGTGGCGGTGGCGTGTGTGCGAGCAGAAACAGCGCCGCCCCCTGCCCTCTCGGCCGCCTGTTTTTGTTTAAAATGATTGGTCGGCCGGCGGCAGAAGCAGCAGCGGGGCTGTCACTGCGCCAGTCCCGCTGCGCGCAAAAGGACAGCGAGCGGCGTTTGGCCCGCAGCCACTGGCTTACATAACCCGCTTGAACTGGTTTGGATCTCTGATAATGGGTTTGATTTGTTTACTTTCACACACAGAGGGGCTCCAGTGTATTAGCCTTTCAGCACAACATGGAATTCATGTAAATAGACCACATCAAGCAGGGACGTTCATAGGTTTTTGGGGACCCTGTCTAAGCTTGTGTTGGGGGGTGGGGGGGCTGTTTTTGTTGTGGGGACAATTTTAAACCTCTCCCTTCCCAACAAAGTTGCAAATTTACAACAAAAAAGTAGCAAATTTTCAACGAAAAAAGTCACAAATGTATGAGAAAAGAGTAGCAAATTTATGAAAAAAAGGTGCAAATTTCAGAAAAAAATGTAAAAAAAAAAAAAGAGGAACATTTATGAGAAAATAGCAAATTTATGAAAAAAAACAGTCAATTTTACAAGGAAAAAGTTGCAAAATATTTATAAAAATATTAAATGTTTGAAAAAAGTCACAAGTTTAAGAAAGTTGCAAATTTACAAGCGGTGAAAATTCACGAGAGAAAGTATTATTCTGTGTCTGGATTCCAAGTGTTGTTGAGCTGTGTATGTTTTAATATTTATTTCTCACTTTATTTAAAAACACATGATACATTGTAATTAAAACTATCACCTCTGAAAAGTGAAACCAATTTTAAAGCACTTTAAATATTTTTGTCAAATGACCTGTTGATACCATCCCAAGATGTTATGAATTGCATGGACCAGGACAATCTCCCAATAACTTTATGACCATAATCTTGGTTTGCATAATGCTAAATACTGAAAACTAAAGTGGTGTGAAAAAGTGTTTGCCCCCTTTCTGATTACCTCCGCCAGGCCGAAGGCCAGGAGGAGGTTATGTTTTTGCCAGGGTTTGTGTGTTTGTCTGTCTGTCTGTCTGTCTGTCTGTCTGTCTGTTTGTCTGTTGGTTAGCAAGATAACTCAAAAAGTCTTGGACGGATTTGCATGAAACTTTCAGGCGTTGTTGGAAATGGTACAAGGAAGAGCTGATTAAATTTTGGGGGTGATCCGGTTCACCGTCTGGATACAGGAATTTTTTTAAAGCATTTTTCCACACTGTGACATAGGGCCATTTTCAACATGTGCGCAGGCGCAATGGAGGGCACTGGGCGTCGTGTCTGACCAACACAAACTCCGCCTTCTTCAACGTTTTAGCCACAAAAGCACGCGGAAAACACTACTGGCCTCGGACCCCCAGCGTGCCTGTGCCAGCCATAGGCGCTGCGCACATTGCGCTGGTTGTCGTGTCTGACCAACACAAACTCCGCGTTCTTCAACGTTTTAGGCACAAAAGCACGCGGAAAACACTGCTGCCCTGGCCACGCCAGCGTGGCTGTTTTTGCGCCACGCTGCAAAACCTGACACGGACACCTGTCCGCCGCCCGATTATTTGCCACAAATTCCCCGCCCAGCTATAGGCGCTGCGTAAAAACGACCTCTCTGCCGGGGAAGACTCTAAATTCTGTTTGGCCGCGGAGCGCAACCCCAATATAATATAAAACCCACGGCAACCTGTCTAACCAATCTGCATCCGTCAGTGGAGGAGATGGACACACCAACACTTCACTTTATTACCTCCGCCAAGGAGGCAATGCTTTTACAACCGTAAAACGGGGCTATAAGGGACGGCGGGGTAATATGGGACACTTTTCTAAATGTAATTCTGCTTTTTTAATTTTGCTTCCGCCTACATTTGATGAAGGATTCATGGATATTTGACAATAACAACACAACTCAGCGTCCTGCTCAAAATAAAAAAAGCACAATTACATTTAAAACATTTCCCACAAAAGTGTCCCTTATTAACCCGCCGTCCCTTATAGCCCCATTTTACACTACTGAACCACTAATCCTATCACTATCACATTGATTGTCATTCATTAATTGTCTGTTTATTGCACTGTCCATGTCAAATAAACAAAGAATAATTGTGAATCCAATTGCTACTCATATCTTTTCATGCTCAGGGAATCTGAAAACGTACACACAAACACTCTATGGGGGGAACTGTGCCGCTTGGCGGAGGTCTGCGCTCTCCGAATGCTTTTCTAGTTTCTCATGTTTTTGTATGCTTGTCACACTTAAATGTTTCAGATCATCAAACAAATTTAAATATTAGACAAAGATAACACAAGTAAACACAAAATGCAGTTTTTAAATGAAGGTATTTATTATTAAGAGTAAAAAAAAATCCAAACCTACATGGCCCTGTGTGAAAAAGTGATCCCCCCACCCATTAAAACATAAATTAACTGTGGTTCATCACATCTTTGGAAAGCTGAGTTCAATTTCTCTAGCCACACCCAGGCCTGATTACTGCCATACCTGTTCTCAATCAAGAAATCACTTAAATAGGACCTGCCTGACAAAGTGAAGTAGACCAAATGATCCTCAAAAACTAGACATCATGCTACGATCCAAAGAAATTCAGAAACAAATGAGAAACAAAGTAATTGAGCTCTATCAGTCTGGGAAAGGTAATAAAGCCATTTCTAAAGCTTTGGGACTCCAGTGAACAACAGTGAGAGCCATTATCCACAAATGGCAAAAACATGGAACAGTGGTGATCCTTCCCAAGAGTGGCCAGAAGCGCAGCAACAATTCATCCAAGAGGTCACAAAAGACCCCACAACAGCATACAAAGAAGTGCAGGCCTCACTTGCCTCAGTTAAGGTCAGTGTTCATGACTCCACCATAAGAAAGAGACTGGGCAAAAATGACCTGCATGGCAGAGTTCCAAGACAAAAACCACTGCTGAGCAAAAAAAACATAAAGGCTCATCTCAGTTTTCCCTGAAAATATCTTGATGATCCCCAAGACTTTTGAGAAAATACTCTGTGGACTGATGAGGCAAAAGTTGAACTTTTTGGAAGGTGTGTGTCCCATTACATCTGGCGTAAAAGTAACACAGCATTTCCGAAAAGGAACATCATACCAACAGTAAAATATGGTGGTGGTAGTGTGATGGTCTGGGGCTGTTTTGCTGCTTCAGGACCTGGAAGACTTGCTGTGGTAAATGGAAGCATGAATTCTGCTGTCTACCAAAAAATCCTGAAGGAGAATGTCCGACCATCTGTTTGTGACCTCAAGCTGAAGCACACTTGGGTTCTGCAGCAGGACAATGATCCAAAACACACCAGCAAGTCCACCTCTGAATGGCTTAAGAGAAACAAAATGAAGACTTTGGAGTGGCCTAGTCAAAGTCCTGACCTGAATCCGACTGTGATGCTGTGGCATGACCTTAAAACAGCGGTTCATGCTCGAAAACCCTCCAATGTGGCTGAATTACAACAATTCTGCAAAGATGAGTGGGCCAAAATTCCTCCACAGTGCTGTAAAAGACTCATTGCCAGTTATCACAAACGCTTGATTGCAGTTGTTGCTGTCAAGGGTGGCCCAACCAGTTATTAGATTTAGGGGACAATCACTTTTTCACATAGGACCATGTCGATTTGGATTTTTTTTTTTTCTTAATAATAAACACCTTGATTTAAAAACTGTATTTTGTGTTTACTTGTGTTATCTTTGTCTAATATTTAAATTTGTTTGATGATCTGAAATACTTAAGTGTGACAAACATACAAAAAAATGAGAAATCAGGAAGGGGGGGAACATTTGTTCACACCACTGTATATAGTATATTATTTTTAACCATTTCAAACCACCTCAAGTAGCTCCTTTTGATGTGGAGGAGCAGCAGCTGTACTCTGAGCCTCCGATAACTGAGCTCCTCACCCTATAAGGTGAGTCCAGCAACCCTATGGAGAAAGCTCATTTCAGCCACTTGTATCCACAATCTCATTCTTTCGGTCATTACTAGGGCTGGGAACGATCCCTAATTTCCAGTATCGATTCGATTCCGATTCTTGAGATTCTGAATCGATTCGATTCGATTCGATTCGATCCCGATTTGATCTGGGGAATTACCATTTTAATAGCCATTTTACTTCCCATGAAACAAAAATCTTCAAGACCTAATGCTGCAAATTGTACCAAGAATCTTCTAACTTTGTTAATACATAAATTATCACATATAGAACTGACCCAAAATCAGTTACAATAATGCACTTTTTATTATTTAACTTATCATTTCATAAAGTGCTCACAGGTGCTTTCTTTAGTGCAAAGGGTGTGTCGTGTCAAGTTCACCACCCAGAGTAAGTAAACAAATTCAATGCATGAACCATGCATACATAATCTCACTGTATTTCAGTCCCTCCAGGATTTTGTCAGCTGTTTTTGTGATTGTTGTGGCCCAAAAAGCCTGAATTTGTGGGAGCTTTTCCAAAAAGTTATGGCACTTTTAGAGTTTTTTTGCACTCAAAGTTGTGTGAGGAAGTACAAATTTTAAAGCAGCTGCTTTTTCCATAGTTTACAGTGATGCTATTCTATGTAACACCACAAGAAAAGCACAGGATTGCCAAAAAATTTCCTGTTAAACAGTGATTTCTTTAGAATTAAATGCTCAGTAAAATTGTAAAAAAAAAAAAAGACCAACATTGTGTTCTTGCTGAGAACTTAAAAAAAAGAAATAAAAGAATTTGTCATTACAACAACTAAACTGCATTGAATGCATGTTAGTCAGGAGAAAATGATGGCAGCACCTCCTTGAATCTTGAATTTGAAGGTCTTCTTCTGTGCTGAAATCCACATGAAGCAGGGATGGTTCCTCCACTGACGACCTGACCTTCAGAAGGTCTCAGTGAGAATGAAGCTTCCAGTCTTCACACATCTGAAGGCAGATAAAAAGAATAGATTTCACAGTAAAATTAACATTCATATTTTTAGATCGCCACACCACAGTAGGGTTTAATAATTTAGTTTTTTTGTAATTTTTTGTTGTTTATATTTTAACTACAAATTAACTTTCAATGTTTTAAAAGGGTTTCAATTCATTTCCTGGGAAGATTTGTTCATTTCAATTTAGTTCTACTGAGTAAAAATAGCTTGTTGTACTGCAGTCTTTATTAATTCTACCATCTTAATTTTATTGTGATTTATTCTCTTCACATCTCTTACTTAAGTGGTAGAAGTCCATAATTTCATAAAATATACCTTTATTCTGCATTTATTCACAGCGCTTAACCAACAGTTCTCTCTGTGTCCATAGTTTGTAAAAGAAACCACCATCATGCCGGATAAATTATTAACTGACAACACAAATGTTAAAACAAACAAATGATATTATACTTACTAACTAACTAACTAACTAACCTGCACTTATATAGCGCTTTTCTAGTCACAAAGACCACTCAAAGCGCTTTCATTAATACTAACCCTCTATTCTAAGGGCCTATAGGAAACAAATATCTAGGGACAATTTAGAACAGCCAATTAACCTAACATGCATGTTTTTGGCATGTGGGAGGAAACCGGAGAAATCCCGGAGTAAACCCACGCAACACGGGGAGAACATGCAAACTCCACACAGATCACTGTTGGTCGGGGGCTGGGATCGAACCCACGATCCCACGATCCCCACAATCCCCCGGCCAAGGGTAAACTGTGCTGCCGCAGTGCTAACCACTGCGCCACCGTGCAGCCCTACTTACAGTCTCAGCAGCTCCAAGTCTCCCTCTGCTTCACGGGTTTCAGTCTCCGTGCATTTTCCGTTTATCAGTCGTCAATTTTATGTTCCAACACAGCGCTGCACGTAGTAAAAGTCCGTTTATCCCCGCTTTATGAAAAATATTAAGAAGCTGTTGAGGACAGTCTTTATGGTGACTTTTGTTGCTAAATTAAGAGACATGCACGTTAATAACTCCGCTCATGTAAACACGAAAGTAAAGATGTGTGCACGCGCCGCAGGGAACTCTTGCCGGATGAGAACCGTTTTAACACCACAGAAGAAGAACTAGCATGTCCGTTAGCTTGCTAGCTCTGTTAGCGCGTCGGCTGTTTATGGTTCTCGGCTGTTGTTCCTGGCTCACTGACCCGGTTTCGACCCGATTATACTCAGCAGACATTCACAAACGTAAAAATATTATATTAAAATATATTAAATATATTATATTAAAAGATCGATCCGCGGATTTTGTGGATCGATATCGGCTCAGTCAAACGTGGATCGATCCATATCGATATATCGATCTTTTGAACCCACCCCTAGTCATTACCCAATGTTCGTGACCATAGTTGAGGGTAGGAAGGTAGATTGAGCAGTAAATTGACAGCTTTGCTTTAGAGCTCAGCTCCCTCTTCACCACGACAGACCAGTACAACATCCGCATCACTGCTGATGATGCTCCAATCCGTCTATCAATCTCCCGCTGCATTCGGCCTCCACTTGTGAATAAGACCACAAGATACTTGAACTCCTCCACTTGTGGCAGGACCTTGTCCCCCAACCCGGAGAGGACAATTCACCTTTTTCTGGCTGAGCACCATGGACTCAGATCTGGTGTTGCTGATCCTCATCCCAGCCACTTCACACTCATTAGCAAACCATCCCAGCAAGATCTGTAGGTCATTGCTTGATGAAGCCAACAGGACCACATCATCTGCAAACAGAGATGAGATCCTCTAGACCCTGAATATGACACCCTCTGTTCCTTGGCTGTGTCTAGAAAACCTGTCCATAAAAATTATGAACAAGATTGATGACAAAGTGAAGCCCTGGCAAAGTCCAGCTCTCACTAGGAATGAGTTTGGTTGATTGTTAGCAATGTGAACCAAACTCCTACAATAGTCACATAGAGACAGAACAGCTCGTAGCTATGAGCCCAATACCCCATACTCCCAAAGCACCCCTCACAAGAAATCACAAGGGACACAGTTGAATGCTTTCTCTACGTCCACAAAACACATGTAGACTGGTTGGGCAAACTCCTACAAACCCTAGAGGATCCATGAGAGGGTGAAGAGTTTGTCCAATGTACCACGACTGGGATGAAAACACCTCCTGAATCTGAGGTTTGGCCAATGGCTGGACTCTCCTTTCCAGTACCTTGACATAGACCTTCCAGGGGAGGCTGAGGAGTGTGAGCTCTCTAAAATTGGAACACACCCTCTAGTCCCCCTTCTTAAAGAGAGGAGCCACCACGCTTGCCGTGCCAATGGAACTGTCCCCAGCTTCCACACAATGCTGCAGAGGCAAATCAACTTGTACAGCCCCACAGCATCCACAGCCTTGAGGTATTCAGGGTGAATCTCATCCACCCCCGGGGCCCTGCCACCAAAGGTTTTTTTTTTAACAACTCCAGTAACCTCAGCCCCTGTGAAGGCCAAGTTATCCCCCTCGTCCTCAGGTTCTGCTTCCATAATGGAAGCCATGTCAGTGGGATTGAGGAGATTCCTTTCACTGCCTGACAATGTCCCCAGTCAATGTCAGCAGCTCTCCATCCGCACCATACACAGTGTGGACAGAGAGCTGCTTCCTCCTTCTGAGTTGCTGGACAGTTTGCCAGAATTTCTTCGAGGCTGACTGCAAGTCTTGCTCCATGGCCTCACTGAACTTCTCCCACACCCGAGTTTTAGTCTCAGCAACTATTCAAGCTTCACTGCTGGTACAACTCAGGTACTTCAGGAACTGGAGCATTTTTAATTAGCAAATAACATTTACAGTACACAGTGATATAATGCACAAAGATGATTAAAATAAAATCTCCTTCATCAATGTTAATATGCACTTTTCATTTATTATATTCTTTTAGGTTCATTACTAGAAAGAACAGCAGGGGATCAGAGTTAGAAAAGAGCCTGATAAGGAGTGGCTTCTGTGGATTAATACAGTGATTGATATGGCTTTCATTTTATATTTAGTCTAGGAATTGTGCATAGAGTCACACAAAACACATCTAACTTGTGCAGCTATTTCAGATATGCTTGACACATGCAGTCTTAACATGTTTTTAATTCTTGGGTTAGTGAATGAACAGCTGTCCTGGTAGGCTTCATGACACAGCATGCATGTCACTAGCATAAGTTAAAAGCTATAATCATATTGACATTTCAGTCAGTGTGGAAATGCAATGAAATAGCTTCAGTACGGCTGCCAAGAACTAAACATCACAACTTGTTAAGTGATAAAATTGAGGAGCAAATTTGTGATTAAGAAGACAATGTCTTTGATCATGAAGTTTTGCATCTTTAATGAGACAAATTGTGTGATGTTGTAATTTTTTGAATAGCTTACTTGGTAAGTGATAACCACAGTTACAGATGAAAATGTGGAAAAATTAGTCTGTCTCTCCTGTGATTTAAATCTGTGGGTAATGGTGCAAACCAGAATCAGCTCAGAACTTCATATTAGAATCATGTAGATCAATGGGACAACCCAGTATTCATCTCCATGTCAGTTTATGATCAGAATCAACAAAAAATGGATTTTGGTTGTAATCATTTTTAGGAGCATCATCTGTAATCCTGCCCACAAATAAAGTTTCCTGATAGAATTTTAAGATTGCTGATTGGACACTATGGAAGTGCTACAAGTGTAAATATGATGTTTTTATTTGTACTAAACAAAGAATGATCAAACTCTTTTAAAAAAAAGTTCTAAATGTGTGGTTATTTACATTAACCAAAGACAGTACAGGTGTATCTCAATAAATTAGAATGTCAACAAAAAGTTGATTTATTTAGGTAATTCAATTCAAAAAAATTAAACTTCTATATTATATAGATTCATTACACAGAGAGTGATATATTTCAAGTGTTTATTTATTTTAATTTTGACGATTATGGCTTACAGCCCATGAAAACCCCTAATTCAGTTTCTCAAAAAATTAGAATATTACATAAAATTAATTTTAAAAAACTAGTTTTTTTAATAGAAATGTTGGCCGACTGAAAAGTATGCCCATGTACACACGCAATACTTGGTCGGGGCTCCTTTTGGATCAATTACTGCATCAATGTGGCGTGGCATGGAGGTGATCAGCCTGTGGCACTGCTGAGGTGTTATGAAGGTCCAGGTTGCTTTGATAGTGACCTTTAGCTTGTCTGCATTGTTGGGTCTGGTGTCTCTCATCTTCCTCTTGACAATACTCCATAGATTCTCTGTGGGGTTTAGGTCAGGAGAGTTTGCTGACCAATCAAACACAGCGATGCCATGGTCATTAAACCAGGATTTGATACTTTTGGCAGTGTGTGTGGGGGCTACCAAGTCCTGCAGGAAAATAAAATCAGCTTCTCCATAAAGCTTGTCAGCAGAGGGAAGCATGAAGTGCTCTAAAATTTCCTGGTAGACGACTGCGCTGACTTTGGTCTTGATAAAACACAGTGGACAAACACCAGCAGATGACTTCTGTTCAGATAAAATTAAATTTTGCATTTCATTTGGAAATCAAAGTCCCAGAGTCTGGAGAAAGAATGGAGACGCACAGACTCTAAGTTGCTTGAGGTTTAGTGGGAAGTTTCCACAGTCAGTGATGATTTGAGGAACGATGTCATCTGATGGTGTTGGTCCACTGTGTTTTATCAAGACCAAAGTCAGCACAGTCGTCTACCAGGAAATTTTAGAGCACTTCATGCTTCTCTCTGCTGACAAGCTTTATGGAGAAGCTGATTTCATTTTCCAGCGGGACTTGCCCGCCCCCCCCCCACACACACACACACACGCACACACTACCAAAAGTATCAAAACCTGGTTTAATGACCATGGCACCACTGTGTTTGATTGGCCAGCAAACTCTCCTGACCTAAACCCCATAGAGAATCTATGGAGTATTGTCAAGAGGATGATGACAGACACCAGACCCAACAATGCAGACGAGCTGAAGGTCACTATCAAAGCAACCTGGACCTTCATAACACCTCAGCAGTGTTACAGGCTGATCACCTCCATGCCACACCACACTGATACTGTAATTAATCCAAAAGGAGCCCCGACCAAGTATTGAGTGTGTACATGGAAATACTTTTCAGTCAGCCAACATTTCTATTAAAAAAATATTTTTTTAAATTAATTTTATGTAATTTTATAATTTTTTGAGAAACTGAATTAGGGGTTTTCATGGGCTGTAAGCCATAATCATCAAAATTAAAATAAATAAACACTTGAAATATTTCTCTCTCTGTGTAATGTATATATATATATATATATATAGGTTTCACTTTCTGAAATGAGTGACAAAAAATATTGTACTTTTTCATGATATTCTAATTTTTTGAGATGTACCTGTAATCACAGCTCTGTTAGCTGCATACAAGTCTACGGTCAGTAGTGTGCCGACTCCCCTCTCTTTACTGCTGGCTTTTGCAAACGAATGGGCATCCACCAGAAGGGCCTCTGAACGTGCAGTCCAGAGGCCATGCAGTCCAGAGGCCGGCTCCCGCCAGTAGAGAGGTGGCTTGCTTTTTTCAAGCAAGCCACCTCTCTACCAGCGGAACCTCCTGAGGCACTGACAGATGTTGAACGAGGAAAAGCTAACAGTAACACTAACAGCAGCAACCGATACAAGCGCACACAAGTTAATAATAAAAGTGTGTGTTGTTTAAATTATGCCTAAGTGTATATTCATGTGTTTAAAGTCTACATATGATGCTGCGCACAAGTTACAGTCTCCACAGCCTTCTGGAGATATGGAATATGACCAAACATTACACCCTGGACCAGAGCATTACAGAGGAACTCCGTGGCCTAGGACTTCTCCGCCAGACTTCCACACCCCTGGCCTCGACTGCTGTGTCTCATCCCAAATGGAAATGCCACAGACAGTGTGAGAAAAGAAAGAAAGAGGGGTAAACGTGGAGGTATCCGAACAAAGCTAGCTGCTCGCCCACATAGACTCCCCATTCCAACCCTCATTCTGGCCAACGTATGCTCACTAGACAACAAAATAGACCACATACAGCTCCTGAAATCTATGCAGCGTGATGCGTGGAACTGCTGTGTTTTTATCTTTACGGACACATGGCTAAATGACAATATCCTGGACTTTGCTATTCAGTTAGCGGGGCTAGCATGCTATTGTGCTGACCGGGTGTTCATGGAAGTAGGAAAGACCTGCAGGGGAGGCATGTGTGTTTACATCAATGACGCTTGGTGCCAAATTGCGACTGTTGTGCACAAATACTGGTATCTGTTGGTGAAGTTTATGATCATCAAGTGCCAACCCTTCTACTTACTGAGGGGAATTACATCTATCCTGTTAGTCGCCATGTATCTCCCACCCACTGCCATCAGCAAGAGAAGAAAGGCACTAAATGAACTCTATCAGGCCATGAATGAGACATAACAGCGCATCCAGACAGATTTGTCATTATAGCAGGAGACATCAACAATGCAGATTTAAAGGCCCCCCTACCAAAACTACACCAACATGTGGACTTTCCAACAAAAGGAGACAGCTTGCTGGACTTGGTGTACACAACTTACAAGAGATCATACAGATCCTCCCCCTTCCCCACCTGGGCCTCTCTGATCACATCACCATCTTGCTAAGGCCTGCATACAGACCCAGAGTGAGAGCCATCAGACCAACAAAAAAGTAAGTACATGTCCAGAGGGGGCCTCGGATGTGCTGAAACACTGCTTCAGCACTACAGACTGGGACACTTTCAAGCATGCAGCCACTTACAATGAACACACAAACATAGAGGAGTACATGGAGGTTGTAGCATACATAGCTAAATGCATTGATGATGTCACTCACTGCAAAATGGTCATTGTTCATGCTAAAAAGAAACCATGGATGACAGCAGAGGTTCACGGGCTCCTGAGGGCTTGGGATGCAGCCTTCAGGGTCGGTGACAATGCAGGACTAACAACAGCTAGGGCCAAATTGTCCCAAGGCATCAAGGAGGCAAAACAACAGTACAGCAAGAAAATATCCAGCCACTTCAGCAACACCAGAGGTCCATGTTCTCTCTGGCAAGGCATACAAACCCTCACCAACTACAAACCTCCAACTCAGACCTGTGCGAGTGACATCACACTGCTTAACAACCTAAATGGCTTCTTTGGCCGCTTTGAAGCACAAAACAGCACATCAGCACAGAAGACCACTCCTCCTCCAGACAAGAAGGCTATAAGCCTGGATCCGGCTAGCGTGAAGAGAACCCTCTCCGGGATCAACCCATGCAAGGGAGCTGGACCAGACAACATACCAGGTTGCGTTCTGAAGGACTGTGAGGAGGAGCTTAAGAATGTTCTGGCTGATATCTTCAACATCTCCCTGAGTCAAGCTGGTGTCTCCACATGTTTGAAAATTGCTACAATAATACCAGTCCCAAAGAAGCCCGTCTAGTGGCTAGTCATGCAGAACATCATGTCCACCCTCCCTAGCCTCCCTCACACAACCCATCTCAGTTCACATACAGGTCAAACAGATCCACAGAAGATGCCATTGCTGCTGCTCTCCATCCAGCCCTCACCCACCTGGACTCAAAGAACTATGTACGAATGCTGTTCTTGGACTTCAGTTCAGCATTCAACACAATCATCCCCTAGCACCTAATATAAAAACTCAGACACTTGGGACTCAAAACTTCTCTCTGTAACTGGGTGCTGGACTTTCTCACAGGGAGACCACAGAGCGTGCGGGTCAGCAGCAACACTTCCAAGACCATCACACTGATCATAGGGGCCCCACAAGGGTGCGTGCTTAGCCCGCTGCTCTTCACCCTGCTGACCCATGACTGCATACCAGCCTACAGCACCAGCCACATCATCAACATCATCATGTGGCCGATTACTGATCGGAGGGTCAGGGGTTTGATTCCCGCTCTGTCTGCAGTCGGCATGTCAAAGTGTCCTTGAGCAAGACACTGAACCCCCAGTTGCTCCTGGTGGGTCAGGCCAGCGCCGGTGCATGGCAGCACTGCCGCCATCAGTGTGTGAATTTGTGTGTGAATGGGCGGATAGCAGAATCTATAAAGTGCTTTGATCATCTGGAGATGAGAAAAAAGCGCTATATAAGTGAATGCCATTTACCATTTACCATCAAGTTTGCGGATGACACGATGGTGGTGGGCCTCATCACCAACAATGAAGATGCCAACTACAGAAATGAGGTGAGTCAACTGGTCCAGTGATGAAAGCCAATAATCTCTTCCTGAACATGGGAAAAACCAAGGAGATTGTGGTCGACTTCAGGAGAGGACACACACAGCATGTCCCTCTGATCATCAATGGAGCAGCTGTGGAGAGGGTGAGCAGCACCAAGTTCCTGGGGGCGCACAGCTATGAGGACCTCTCCTGGTCCAACAACACTACATCATTGGCCAAGAAGGCTCAAACCTGCCTCTATTTCCTCTGCAATCTGAGGACAGCATGAGTCCCATCTGCCATCATGTGCTCATTCTACCGGGGCACCATTGAGAGCACCCTCACCAGCTGCAATACTGTGTGGTATGGAAGCTGCACCACCTCCTGCAGGAAGACTACAACGCACAGTGAAAGCTGCCAGCAAGATCATTGATGCCCCTCTGCCCCCTCTCTTGGACATCTACGACACCCGCCTCACCCGCAGAGCCATCAACATTGCAGGCGACACCTCCCACCCCTCAAACTTCCTCTTCAGCCCCCTGCCCTTGGGGAGAAGGTACCAGAGCCTCCGAGCCCACTCCACAAGACTGCTAAACAGTTTTGTTAACCAGGCCATCAGGACCCTGAACTCTGCTCCCCCACCCCATCCCTGGACCATACCACACTCACCCGCACAATAACTACCTCAGCTGTTTTGCACAGAAAGACTTGGCACACCAACAGTAATACTTCTGCTGCTGTATGTCTCTGCACCTTACTGCAACCATTTGCACAAATGCCACACCTGCTGCTGTCTGTTATTGCAATACTGGTCATGTGCAGTACAATCTGTGACTGTCTGCATCTACACTGCCGCATTGAACTTGCAATTACGAGTATTACGACTCTACTTTTTTCTGTACATAGGATTGCTAGGTTTTATCTTTTATCTTATTTTCACTGTGGGTAGTATTATTGTACATAGACTGCTGTTGTTTTTTCATCCTTATTCCTTCTTTTATTATATAAAAGAATATTTATATTGTACACACCACTAATATTTATATTGTACACACCACTAAGAGAGAGAGAAACGCCATTTCAGTTCTCCTGTATGTCCTGTACGTATAGAAGTACTGACAAATAAATCTTTGAATCTCTGAATCTTGAATCTTTGAAAAGAAGTCACATAACCACTAGGACTAAAACATGTTTTGGTTTCTTTTACATGTTTATTGGAGCATTGCTATTTGTTATTTGGAATGGATAAATGAGGGGGAAAAGACACTGTATCTAGGCTGGGCTAAAAGTGAACAACATCAGCCACGATATGCTGCGTATATAAATTAATAATGAAATAAGGCAGATCACAAATCTGAGCTTGTCCTTTTGTTACTGTTCTTAGTTTCATGTTATTTTATCTTAGTTTGGTTATTTTATGTTTTTCTGTACTGTGTATTCCAATTTATTTTTCCTGTGTCTATATTTGTCCTTGTCTTTGGATCTCCTTTTGTAACCGCAGTATTTATTAGTATTGTATTATTAGCTCTCATTGGTTTTGTATTTTTTCTTGTCCTCACCCTCTCCTTAGTTCTTTCCTTTAAGTGTACAGTAAGTTTGTCTTCTACTTCTATCTGGTCTTTGCTTAGTTATCATTCTCAGTGTATTCTTCTTCATTTATCTGTTTCTTGATTTTCATTCTTCCTGGTTTGAGCTTTCATTTTGACAGTCACCTTTGTTTACTTCCTTGTGTCAAATTCTGTTCGCAGGCTGTCACTCCTGTCAGTGGTTTGAGTTAATGATCTTCACTCATGTGGCCCACTCCTGGTTATCATTTGCATTATCCCTACTTGCCACAACACAACACAAAGAGCAGAGATAAACAAACCTATCATCTGGTCAGTCACTGCAACAGATACTGGAGTCAGTTTGTCTTGGCCTGTCCTTGCCATTGATGAGACCTCTATCTGCCATGAATGTGTCGCTAGTCCAGCAAAAGCTAGCGGTACTCAAATACTTTGCAAGCAGTTTCATAAAATGGTCAGTCAGAAAGCAACTCATACCGGCTCGGACGTTACCTGGGTTAACAAGGTCAGGAGTTCCTGGCAGCGGAAGGTGAATTACAGAGCTGCGTGGAGGAATCTGATCAGACCTAAATGAAACAGTCATTGTCGCCCCCAACAGACTGCTATGATGATGATGATGATGATGATCCCTACTTGCCTATTTTAGGACTGCTACTTGGATTTCTCCTCGCAGCGTCCTTCTCAATGTTTCATACGTTAATTCTACGTTTCTCTTCTCATTTGGGTGTCCCCCATTTCACTGGCATTCCATACGCCTCAGCCTCCGTGCCGTTTATCCTTTTCGTATCCAGCCTATCCTCGTAAGCTTTTGTGTTTGTTATATTTTGTGCTTTTTATTATTAAACTTGCAAACTCACAGCTGGTGTTTGGTGTCCTCAGTCTGCCCCTGCTTGAGCAATTTAGGACAGAAGGACGCTGCCAGTGCAGACTTCAGCCACTGTGGGTTTGACCTTTTTTCTTTTTCCCATCTGTATTTTTTTGGTTAAGGTCCACTTTTGTGAGGATGTCAGTCCACATGGACTTTAATGTTTTTGGGCTGGACGAGGTGGAGTGTTGGACAGCTGAGTTAGTGGAGGACATTATCTCGGATGTTCGTTTTTCCCACAATCCCGAGGAGGCACTGCGAGTTTGGGATAGCGCGGCACAGATAATAGAGGTATACCCTAGCCTGTGGAGCTATCCGGAACTTACGGTTCTCCTCACCTCTATATCCCACGCTCAACATATGCTCCGCGGGCGGGGAAAAGCCTTTTCTCCATCCGTACCTGTGTGGCCTAAGAAGCTTCCCCAGGGATGAAAGACCCCAGCCTCGCTTCGCCGTCCAGCGACAGTGCCACCTTCTCCTCCCAAGCAGTGGCACACACCATCTGCCATCACTCCGGTGCTGGAGGAGCCCACAGTTTGTTGGATTGGGCACATTGCCCTCGTGCCCCCAGATGGTCCCACTGCTGAGGAACTGGAGGAGCGCTGGCAGGTTTTGGTAGCAGAGACCGAACTGCTACTGGACTACAAACCATGGCTCCTTCCTGAGTTTGCGCAGCAGCTGGAGGGAGTTTCACTTGGTGGAGTGGAGTCTGTGCTGACGGCAGAGCGTCCAATGACTCCAGCGTTCTGCCCATCGCACCAGATGACCTCCGCAGATCCCGGAAGGCCCGCATCTGGCCCCACAGCAGCAGCAACCATCACACCCCGGGAATTAAGGCAAGTTTCTTTTCATTCTCCAACAATTTTTTAAGTGTTGGAGAATGAAAGTTCATTTTTATGAACTGGCTTGCCTTATTCCCGGTGGTGAGGTTCAGCAGCTGCAGCCCAATTTAGCTGAGTCCTCACCACCTGCTGCTGTTATTTTTCCCTCACCTGCTTCTCCCATGCCTTCCCCTGAGAGTCCGCTGGTCTGGAGAGGGAGCTGCTGGACAATGGAGAAGACTGCAGCCCTGGAAGCTCCAGTTCCAGCCCCACAGCCATGTCCTGGATGGGAGAGGAGCACCCCCTGTTCCCTGAAACCTGAACCGACAGGAGAGTGTCCCCTGGTTTCAGTGGCACGGTTCTCAGTGCCATCAGTGAGGCGATCTCCAGCATCAGCCACCATGTCAGGAGTTCCACCAGCATCGGTTGCCATGCCTGGGGGTCCTTCAGCTGCACCCACCATCACGCCTGCTGCAGGGTCGCCACAGCAGAGTCGCCGGAGTCCTGGGCGGCAGTGGAGCTTGAGTCTAGGCAACTACTCAGTTCTGTTTTTATACCTTCAGATCTAGAGAAAGCTTGTCTAGCTCGTGGTGGGGAGAATCAGTTGCAGATGTCCTCTGCTCCTGAGTTCTCCTTGCCGGGCTCCACTGCTGCCGATAATTTTCCGGTGTTTTTTCCTCGCTCCCCATCTGAGGTGGCCATGTCGGGGAGAGATCCTCGAGTGAGGGAATTCAAGACGCCCCAGCCTGGATCGTCAGAGTCCTGGACAGCTGTGGAACTCGAGCTAAGGCAAGTCCCCTTTTTTGTCTTCATTATGTTGGTATTAGAGAGGCCTTGTTTAGCTATTGGTGGGGAGAGTCAGTCGCAGTTGCCGTCTGCTACTGAGCTTTCCTCACCGGGTTCCACTACTGCCGGTGATTCTGACTCGGTACCTGTATCTGTTCTTTTGCCGAAACGATCACCTGAGGTCACTGAGGGTCCACCACCTGCACCTATGGTCACTGAGGATCCACCGCCTTCATCTGAGGTCACTGTGAGTCCTCCATCTCTGCCTGAGGTCACCATGGGTCCTCCTTCTCTGTCTGAGTTCGCTGTGGGTCCTCCTTCTCCGCCTGAGGTTGCTGTGGGTCCTCCTTCTCCACCTGAGGTCACCGTGGGTCCTCCGTCTCCACCTGAGATCACACTGGGTCCTCCGTCTGTACTTGAAGGTCACCAAGGGTCCTCCGCCTTCACCTGAGGTCATCGAGGGTCCTCCGTCTTCGCCCGAGGTCGTTGAGGGTCCTTCAACTTCAGGTTTCTTCACTGGTCAGCCACCATCGCCGCCTGGGTTCGCTGTGGGCCAGCAATCATCGTTGGGTGTCAACTCCCCACAGCCACTGACTCATTCCATCCACACCACGGTCCCCGCAGTCCGCGGGAGGCATGGGTTCCAACTGCCGCCTCCAGGTGGGGGCACATTGTGCCCCACGGTCTGTTGGCTCAGAGATGCTGGGAGACTACCTGATGGACTGTTCCGGTTGCTTGGGTGGCTCTGGTATACTGGGACGCCACCCAATGGACTACTCCATTTGTTTAGGTGGCTCTGGAATTCTGGGAGGCCACCCGACCTGTTCTGTCGTGTGACCTGGTGGTCTTGGGATTCCAGCAGGCCACCTGGACTGCCTTATTTTTTTCATCTAGTTTTGTCCTAGGGTTCTGTGCACCTTGTCTGTTCAGTGTTGTTGGTCATGAGCATATTTTTTGTTTTGGTCCCTCCTAACCTGGTTTCCCCCACCACCCTCCCGGGTTTGATTATTTGTTCTATTCCTGTTGGGGTGGGGGGAGGGGGGAGGTGGTCTCTTTTTGTGTTTTCTTTTCTCTTTTTTGATGTTACGTTGAGGTGTCTGGGACTGCCCAGACACCCCAATCTTTAAATATCACTGTGGTGCAGTAGCAAATGAGCTTATTATAATAAAGAACAGAACTAATGTCATTTCACACACAAATTAAACATTGTCCAGTGCAGAGGTCAGTGTTTGTTTACATACATTGAGGGTTTGTGGGTCACGCTAATTAGCTTGTTAGCTGCGTTGGGAGAGTCCTTCACAAGAGTCTGTCTATAAGTAGGTGGCCAGAGCAGTTATGTAAACCAGAGTATTTTGAATTTTTTTTTTTATCAAAAATAACATCACAGTATCCTTTTTTATAGTTGCTGTGAGTTTCATGTGCTCTTGATGAAACCAGCACCTTTGATGTCATCTCACCATGATGGACTTGTGTTTATCTTTTACGGAAAATTTTCAAGTACAGGTTTGTCAACATAAACACCAACTCTATGATTCAGGCTTTGATGGTTGTGTAACCATACTGTCACACAGTCACTGATAAATATGGAAGAGGTTATATTTCTGTCTAGAGGCCTGATATTACATTGCAAGGAGGGACACAAACTAAACACAAACTAAAACTAACACAAACTAAACAACATAACAGTGACCTGAAGTCATCAAACCAAGTTTCCATTTTTATCATCTATTGGAGGCCAGACAGTAAAAAACTGT
Organism: Pholidichthys leucotaenia; assembly: GCA_020510985.1. NCBI lineage: Eukaryota > Metazoa > Chordata > Actinopteri > Cichliformes > Pholidichthyidae > Pholidichthys > Pholidichthys leucotaenia. Next base: position 65,839,517 of record CM035849.1, on the reverse strand, counting down.
AATCAGATGAAGTTCTTGTCATTGTTCTCAAGTTTATCTTGATGCTAAAAAACTTTTTTATCAGTGAAGTACAGAGAGAATGTATGATGTCATGGAACAGAATTCATTGCAGTTACACAGAAAAAGTTACAAATTTATGAGGAACAAAATCGCAAATTTATGAGAGAAAAAGTTGCAAATTCATGGGAAAAGTTGAACATTTATGACAGAAAAGTAGCAAATTAATGAGCAAAAAAATTTCATATTTATAAGGAAAAAGTTAGAAATTTATGAGGAAAAGTATTACAAATTTATGGAAAAAAGATACAAAATTATGAAGAAAATGTTGGGAATTCACATGGAAAATGCCAAATTAGGAGGGGAAGTAAATACACATTTATGTGGAAAAAATTGCAAATTTCCATCCATCCATCTGTTTTCTACTGCTTTTCCGGAGATCCGGGTCGTGGAGGCAGAAGCTCAAGCAGAGAAGCCCAGACTTCCCTCACCCCAGCCACCTGCTCCAGCTCTTCAGAGAGGATACCGAGACGTTCCCAGACCAGCTGGGAGACGTAGTCTCTCCAGTGTGTCCTGGGTCTGCCCCGGAGTCTCCTCCCAGTGGAACGTGCCCAAAACACCTCAAGTGGGAGGCGTCCAGGAGGCATCCTGGTCAGATGCCCATACCACCTCAACTGGCTCCTTTCAATGTGGAGGAGCAGCGGTTCTACTCTGAGCCTCTCCGGGATGACTGAGCTCCTCACCCTATCTCTAAAGGTGAGTCCAGCAATCCTACAGAGAAAGCTCATTTCGGTGGCGGCGGCTGAAATTGCAAATTTCAATTCAAAAAAATTTGGAAATTTACAGGAGAAAAAGTGACAAATTGGTGAGAAAAAAGTTACAAATTCATGAGAAAAAGTTGGAAATTTATAAGGAAAAAAGTAGCAACGTTATGGATAAAAGCTGCAAAATTATGGGGAATAAATTCGAAAGTCACAAGAAAAAAGTTGCCAAATTATGAGAAAAAAATGTTACAAATTTATGAGGACAAAGTTGCAAATTGTCCATGTACTGCTGTGAAATATGATTTTTATGTTGTACTGTACACAAACTAAACATGCTACTCTGTTTCTTTAATTTTGCCACTCAGTACTGCATGAGCTCTGTTCTGCTCAAGCAGATGCTGCTTCAACGTTATACTCTGTTGGACAGTGAGAGCACAGAAAAACTCCTCAGGTGCTCACAACTGGGTGACAGATCAGCTGTGGAGCTGATGGAGAGCATGTTAGCGCTGAGGGGGAAGGATAACGAACCCTTCCTGTTCACCCACCTCTTCCTCAGGAACCTACCAGCTACAGCGAGGGCGATCCAGGCCAACTCACCACTGCTGGTGGCCAAGAACTACCGCACCCTGGCGCCACCATGGGATACGGATATTTGCGCGCTCCAGTCCGTGCCTACGGGGTTCAAATTGGAGAGCAGGGTGGCGCAAGAAGGGTGCCCCCCCTTGCTCTGCGACGTCTCCACCGGTCACCCACCTCGGTGGTTCCGAGCTCTTTACGCTACCGCATTTTTGAGTCAGCCCACTCCCTTTCACATCCCGGTATGCGTGCCTCGGTTAAACTGGTTGGGGCGAAATTTGTCTGGCCTCCCTTACACAGGGACATCAAAGACTGGGTTGCAGCATGCGTTGCGTGCCAAAGTGCACAAGCACACCAAAGCCCCCCTCGAGCCGTTTCAAATCCCGGGCAGGAGGTTCGACCTCATCCACGTGGATTTTTTTTTTTTTTTGTTTGTTACTTATTTGTACCCGTAGGTAGATTTTGGTTTGCAGTCTGGTGACAAGCCACCGGCTGCTGGTCGCTGCGTGCGCGAGCGCCCTAAACCTACATGTTTTGGTATGCGGGAGGAAACCGGAGAAATCCCGGAGTAAACCCACGCAACACGGGGAGAACATGCAAACTCCACACAGCTCACTGTTGGTCGGGGGCTGGGATCGAACCCACGATCTCACGATCCCCACGATCCCCCGGCCGAGGGTAAACTGTGCTGCCACAGTGCTAAACCACTGCACCACCGTGCAGCCCACCGTGCAGGATTTGGTGGGCTCCCTCCCACCATTGCAAGGTTTCAGGCATCTTTTGACAATCGTGGACCGCACCACGCATTGGCCTAAAGTGGTCCTGCTGGCTTCCACCAGGTCCGCAGAAATGGCTTGCGCCTTTTTGTCGGCTTGGGTTGCACGGTTTGGATTGGATATCACCTCTGACAGGGGTGCGCAATTCGTTTTGGAACGCTGGTCCGCAATGGCCCAGAGCCTGGGGGTCAAAAACCACCGCACCACTGAGTACAACCCCCAGGCTGACGGATTATGTTTTCACAGGTCGCTTAAAGCAGTCCTCAGAGCTTCACTCACGGATGCAAATTGGGTCAACCGCCTGCCCTGGGTCCTATTAGGGTTGTGCTCCGTGCCTAAGGAGGATCTGGCAGCCTCCCCGGCAGAACTCGTTTTTTTCTCAGCTGCTGCGGATCCCCAGGGAATTTTTACCGGAAAACCCCGCACAAGGGGCCGACCCGCCTGCACAATTTTTTTTACAGTACAGATGCTGCTAGCGTGCCGGACCCGGCCCACCACTGTTTTCCCCACACCTTCGTCTCAAAGAGCTTACAGAGCACCAAGTTTGTTTTTGTCAGGCACAATGCACACAGAAACCTGCTGCGCCCACTATACGACGGACCGTTCAGAGTGCTGGAAACTGGAGCAAAGTATTTTGTGTTAGACTTGGGGGGGGGGGGCGTAAGGAGACGGTCTGCACTAACAGGCTGAAGCCTGCTTATGTGTTAGCAGACAAGCAGGTGGTGCTGGCCCAAGCTCCCCGGTGCGGGTGCCCACCGACGGTGGTTCCACAAGTTGGTGTTCCCCAGTAGAGAACTGCGCTTGCAAAGCTAACCTGTTTCCCCCACCCTCTTCCCCTCCACAGACCAACGTGCCCTCCCGCACACCTCGCCAGGAGGGCGCTTCGGCTGGACCGGCAACCCCCCGCAACAGCCACTATGGGCGCCGGCTCAAGCCCAAGGGACTGGGGGTTTAGTCCCCTTTCTGGGTGTTGGGGGGGGGGGGGTGGCACTGGGTAGTGGGCTCTCCACCCAGAGTCGGAAGTCGAGGGGGGGTGGAATAGGTACGTTACGTCCACACACCTGGCATGAAAGAGACGGACAAAGTTGCTGCACTGGAACTGGAACTTTATTACAGAACTGGTCACACTACATTATATGCAGTTCGTGGTGGAGTCGTCCGGGCAAGAGAGCCCCTAATGGCGGACGCGCCCTATTATATGCCGGTGTGATGACGCAGCCGGAAGGTGACGTCATCACACCACATACAACAGTAAAATCCCCATAACATTCCCCCCACCTTTACAAAACACAGAACACATCCAATTAAAACCCTCCCTATACTAGGGCATGTGGGTGGACTACCACAAAGCCCAGCATGGCTAAGTGGGGTATTCTGTCACTTTTTATTTTTTCAGCTGTGCTCCTAACTAAACAGTCTATTTTTTTTTTTTCTTAACAGTCTTCCATGGGAGGAACAGTTCTGCCTGGGGGGGGTTGTGGCGGCCCCGTGGCGGCATCCTCCCTTGAGCTTTGAAACAAGTCCGTGGCGGCTTCATCACTGGAGCTCTGAAGCAGGCCCGTGGCGGCCGCCTCCCTGGAACTGTCAGAACCATGGGGTCAAGCTTCATGACACCGAGGCCCGGGTCCCACACTGCAGCCGCTGACTCCTGCGGAGCCCCGCCGCTTGGAGCAGCCACCCGGACACGCCGTAGTTGGTTCGCTTGCCAAACCGAACCATCCGTCGGTCGAAAGCATGCTGTTCTCAGTTTCGCCACGATCCTCAGCGGCGCCCGTTGTTTCGCTGGCTGCGGCCTGGCCAGTCGCCGTCCCGGTCTCCCGCTGGCACGAACCCGAACCCAGTCCATGACATGGAGCGGTGTCTTTCTTGTTTTCATGCGTTGTTGTTGTGCTCCCGGTGGCTCTGCGTGCTCGTTCGGCTTGGGACCTCTGCTGTGCTGCCGCGGTTCTGTAGTCACTGTGTACGTTGCAGACCCTTCATCTGCTGTCTCTGCCATCGGTCGAGGCTCATTGTGGGTACAGAAGGTGTCCGGTGCCTCTCCGGTTTCACTCGTTGAAGCGAACTCTCCACCCGTCAGCTCGGTCGTAACCTCCGTAGCCTGTTGAGTGAAGGAACGAGAGCAGTCCAGTTCCTCCTCTTTGTCGTCTGAAGTGCTCTGCAATGCCATGCCGTGTGTTGTGTCTGTGCCCGACCGCTGCTGCCATTCTTCGGGGATCTCTGCCCGCTCAGGCTCCTTCTCCGTGGAGCTCTCCTCCTGAGAGTGCGGCATGTGTGCTTTGGTGTCGACACCATTCATAATTACCTCGTCATGTCGTTCCCAATGGGCATGGGCTCCCTCTCCTCCTGAGCGCACGAGGTGGATGGAGCATTGCCGGTGCTGTTTCATATTACCTCATCCCACACCACCCCGTCGTCATCCAGGTCCGCTGTGTCCCAACTGCCACATCCAGACCTTTCGAACCCAGTGCTCTCTCTGATAGTGAAACCGGAGTGGTGGCTTAGTACCGCAGTGGTGGCGTAGTTGGTAGAGCATCCGCCCCACACCCGGGAGGCAGGGGTTCAAATCCTGGCCGGGTCATGCCGAAGACCATATAAAAGTGGAACTTCCTGCCTTCCAGCTTGGTGCTCAGCAATAATGGAATGAAGGAGGGAAATTTGTGGCGGCGCCTTGCATGGCAGCGGCCCTCTGATTCTACACTTGGGGTGTGTGTGATTGACACAGTAGATAGGTAAAGCACAATCTCGTTCGACTGTACATGATTGGTTGTACAGTTGAATGACAATAAGGGTGATTTAATTTTAATTTTTAATTTTTAATTTAAACCCAGTCCGTAGAAAAGGTCACATCCCATAACGCTGTCACCGTGCGCTGTCACCTGGAACATGAAGTCGTACACAATTTTGGTTCTGCAGCAAACAGTCAATTCCACTGTTCCAACATTGCACAGTCTGTGACCACCATATCCATACAGTGGCGTTGGGTTCTTCTTGATTTTGTGGCTGGAGAAAAACTTTTTCACCATTGCCCAGTTTAACATCGACCGCACTGCCACCATGTTGATCAGAAGTGGTACAGCTAATCCGTCTAATTCAACCATGCTATACGATTGACCACTGATGCCGGGGCTTATCAAATGAATGGTCGTTGTTGGCGGGCAGGTGGGCTCTCCTGACGCGCCCCACAGTGCTGACGACCGGCATACTCTGGCAAAATGTTTCAGGTGCCCACATTTGTTATATCATTTTCCTCTTGCCAGGCAAACTCGTGCTCCGTCCGGTGCATTGGGGACCCACAACCCCCACAGACGGGGCCTCTCGGAGCAAACTTCCAGCTCACTGCATTAGCTTCGTATTCTTCTGCCATGCTCTCATCGTCCTCCAAGTCCACCACGTTATCTAGCGTTGACTGTCCGGGTAGCCTCTGTGTTTGGCGCCCATTTAGCTCCGTGGCTAACTTCCCTGCTGCTTCCATTTGGAGTGCTAGCTCAACTGCTTTAGCTAGTGTCAGGTCATTTGGTGCCGTTAGCAACCTAGCGGTTCCAAGGTTGTCATAGCCAGGAGCGGCACTGGGGTTAAGCTCCCAGTGCTTATAAAATGCTCCTTATGGCGTGCGTCTCAAAAAGCCTCTGACAACTAAGTCCAACTCCTAGCCTGCCCGCGTGGTTTAGTCTCTAAGCCCGGTAGAACTGCTTTTACTAATAGGAGAAGGGGCAAGGGCGGATTTCTGGCGCCTTAAAACCAGATGCTTTGGGTAGATGGTGGCCCGTTAACCTGGGAAGGTAGCCCATCTAGGGGAAGGTAAACCCTGATTTCAAACCTCCGCTGCCTTGCGGCATACCCGGTCACGGGAAAGGCTTCGGGAGTCAACCCTGAGGAAAAATCTGGAGTCGGAGTCCCTAAGGCAGTTCTCTGTTGTGCTCAACATTGTTCTGGCAGCTCCTGCGACGGCGCTGGTGCCAAAATGTAGCAGCTCTGCTGTTCCTTTGGATTCATCAGTGACGTGGAGAGGGGGGACATGCTGCATGGGTAACATCTTGTCCTCCATATCTTCCTGCCCAGGCTTGAATCCTACCAACGCCCAACGCTGGAAGGTAGCAGACCCAGCAGCACGGAGACCATCCACAAGTGCAACCTGTGTGACAGGGACTGCCATTCGCACATCGGCCTGTTCAGCCACAGGTGGTGCTGTTCCAGCAGAGTAGACATCTAGGATTCTCTTCCACGGTCATCATAGACCGACAGAGGCCGACGACGAGCAACCTAGCTCGTAGCCCAGCGTTACATGTGTGTTCGGCCAGTTGGTCACGTACCATTTCATCTTCCAGCGGCCCAATACGGCACACACTGTTTCAGGTCAGCAACAAACTGCTGAATTGGCTCACACGACTCTCTGTTGTCTCTGGTGAAAGCGAATCCATCATACCATCACGCTGTCCGGCATAGTAAAATGGTTAGTTATTAGCTTCACAACCTCCTCATACGAGTCCATCACGCCAAATGTGCGGAGAATCCTTTGGCCCTCTAAGTCTAGGTTGTGGACAAGCAGTGCTCACGTCCTCATCTTGTCTAGCTTTCCCAGGTCCAACACTGTAACATACGTTTCGAAAGCTTCGAGCCAATGTGGCCATGGAACTGGTGGTTCTCCCGGGAGCTCAAGGAAAGGCTGCAGCAGTGTTACGCACGCCTCCATGTTCCTCAGTCGCCAGTGGTCACAGAAATAACTTGAATCTGACAAAAGTGGTAATAAATAAAAATTCTATGAAAACTAACCAATGAAAATCAGGCAATGCTTTTGAATTGTGGTTCAAAAGAATTATTTTAAAAAACAAACTCATGAAATAGGCCTGGACAAAAATGATTGTACCCTTAACTTAAAGGGCCTATATCATGCAAAATTGACTTTTTTGAGCTTTTAAGTATGCTATAATGTTAATTCCTCACCAAAAACACCCCCAAAATGGTATTTTGCTCCATTCACGCATCTCTGAGTATTCCTCCTCAACCCTGCTCTCTGAGCTGCTGCTCCGCCCTGTCCCTGATAATGACTGGGTCCCCACGTTCGTACGTATGAACGTGGATGAGCCGCCCACTCCAGGAAGTGCCTGTGCTGCCAGCACCGCCCCCAGGCTAACGCACACACCCACTTTCTCCGCACAGCTAACGGAGCGGTGATCGGCAAAACTCTTTCACTTTAGCATTGACGGTGTGAAGAAGTAGTTCCTCTCGCACCGAATCTGCTCAGTGACAACAACTGTTTGCTTTTTTACGTAAGACAATGTCTTCTAAGTGGCGTAAATGTGTCTTTGGCTGTGAGAGATTTAGGAGTTTGTTCAGCCTTCCTAAAGAAGAGCCTACTCGTCAGAAATGGTCAAAATAGACCAGAATGCAGAGGCTAAAATCATAATATTAAACGTGATTAACCATACACTACATAAGAATAATATTATAGGCTAAAATAATAACAGGAGGCTAAAGAGTTCAACATGCTCATCCATCTTTTCTAAAGTTTACTGTAAATATTGTTTTCGCGGGCGGAACCCAGCGACACGCTGCAGCAGCCGGCTCAGGGGTTACGTCATGAAATGGGTGGCAGCCACAAGAAGGAGAGGCAGAGCCTCAGAGATCGAGGCATCTTACTTCCGGGCTCGCGAAAATAACTCATATTTCATAAGAAATTCATTCTCCAGTGTACCAAAGGTAATATACTATCACATACATGCATATAGTTTACTCTGAAAAGCTTAAAATAGCATGATATAGGCCCTTTAATATTTTGTTGCACAACCTTTGATTGCAGTGATTGCCTCAAAATGATTTCTGTAACTGTCAATGAGACTTCTGCACCTCTCAGCAGGTATTTTGGCCCACTCCTCATGAGCAAACTGCTCCAGTTGTCTCAGGTTTGAAGGGTGTCTTCTCCAGACGGCATGTTTTAGCTCCTTCCACAGATGTTCAATAGGATTTAGATCAGGGCTCATAGAAGGCCACTTTAGAATAGTCCAATGTTTCGCTCTTAGCCATTATTGGCTGTTTTTAGCTGTGTGCTTTGGGTCATTATCCTGTTGCAAGACCCATGACCTGTGACTGAGACCAAGCTGTCTGACACTGGGCAGCACATTTCTCTCTAGAATACCTTGATAGTCTTGAGATTTCATTGTACCCTGCACAGATTCAAGACACCCTGTGCCAGATGCAGCAAAGCGGCCCCAGAACATAACAGAACCTCCTCCATGTTTCACAGTAGGGACAGTGTTATTTTCTTGGTATGCTTCATTTTTGCGTCTGTGAACATAGAGCTGATGTGCCTTGCCAAAAAGTTCCAGTTTTGTCTTGTCTGTCCATAGGACATTCTCCCAGAAGCTTTGTGGCTTGTCAACATGCAGTTTGGCAAATTCCAGTCTGGCTTTTTATGATTTGTTTTCAACAGTGGTGTCCTCCTTGGTCGTCTCCCATGAAGTCCACTTTGGCTCAAACAACGACGGATGGTGCGATCTGACACTGATGTACCTTGACCTTGGAGTTCACCTTGAATGTGTTCAGAGGTTGTTCTGGGCTCTTTTGTTACCATTCATATTATCTGTCTCTTCCATTTTTCATCAAGTTTCCTCCTGCGGCCACATCCAGGGAGGTTGGCTACAGTCCTTAAATTGGATCTTAAATTATCTGAATAATATGTGCAACTGTAGTCACAGGAACATCAAGCTGCTTGGAGATGGTCTCATAGTTTTTACCTTTAACATGCTTGTCTATAATTTTCTTTCTAATCTCCTGATACAACTCTCTCCTTTGCTTCCTCTGGTCCATGTTTAGTGTGGTACACACCATGTCATCAAACAGCACAGTGACTACTTGTCACCCTTTAAATAGGCCGACTGACTGATTACAAGTTTGTAGACACCTGTGATGTTAATTAGAGGACACATCTTGGTTGAACATGTCCCTATGGTCACATTATTTTCAATCTTTTCTAGGGGTACCATCATTTTTGTCCAGGCCTGTTTCTTGAGTTTGTTTTTTAAAGTAATTCTGTTGAACCACAATTCAAAAGCATTGTCTAATTTTCATTGGTTAATTTTCATAGAATTTTTATTTATTACCACTTTTGTCAGATTCAAGTTATTTCTGTGACCATTGTGGGTTTTTCTTTCATTAACAGAGGGGTACCAACAATTTTGTCCACGTGTGTATATGTAGTTCATGGTGGAGTCGTCCGGCAAGAGAGGCCCTAATGGCGGACGCTCCCTGTTATATGCCGGTGTGATGAAGCAGCCAGAAGGTGACGTTATCACACCACATACAACAATAAAGTCCCCATAACAACGACATTCTTATGTTGTTTGTCAGATAAAACTTCTATAAAAACTGATTCACCTTTCACTTCATTAGAATTTAAAGACATCCTTTCGAATAACAAATTCATAGTCTTGATGGACAAATATTGAAACTCCTCCTCCAGACTTGAACTTTCTTATTAAATGAGCAAACTTATATGATGGGATTTCATATAGACCAGATCCTTCAGGTTCCTTGGTCAACCAAGTTTCAGTAAGGGCAATTACAGAGAACTCATGATTTAATGAAGATCCATCCATCCATCCATCCAGCTTCTTCCGCTTAATCCTTTTTGGGTCGTGGGGGGGCTGGAGCCTATCCCAGCATCTTTGGGCGAGAGGCAGGGTACACCCTGGACAGATCACCAGTCCATTGCAGGGCCAACACAGACAGACAGACAACCATTCACTCTCACAGTCATACCTAAGGACAATTTAGAATCCCCAGTTTGATGCCAGTTAACCTAACTTGCATGTTTTTGGCATGTGGGAGGAAACCGGAGAAATCCCGGAGTAAACCCACGCAGACACGGGGAGAACACGCAAACTCCACACAGATCACTGTTGGTCGGGGGCGATTTAATGAAGATAAATAATGAATTAAATGGTCATAATTTTTTAGAAAGACTGCAAGAGTATTCAGAGAATAAACAAAATCTACTCACCTGTGTCCAAGTGCTTTAGCTTTAACTTCAGATTTCCAGGACCTTTTTCATAGACAGTTATCATGTCAGGGAGATCATCATCAAGCTGGGGTGATGATGAAAGCAAGAAAAGTTGAACAAGCAGGTTAATTTTTGTGTTTATATTACCATCTTCTGTTTAATATGAATATTACACCCTACAGCAGCAACAGCCTGTTATGTTGGTAATCAGAGACTGGAGTCGGTCTTATGCCATGCAGTGAACTCACTCTTTATTGAGAGAACATGAACTACTGTATATATGCAATGGTCACAGCCCGCCTGATGTCACACCGCAGGTGGGTACGGCAAGCCCCAAGGGCCACACACACACACACACACACACAACATTCTCCCCCCTTTAGAAAAGTCCAAAACACACATACAATCGAGGCCCTCCCCAATTTAGAACCCAAATCATGCACTAAGAAAACTAAACTGAAATCACTAAAAGGGCCTATCACAGTCACACAAAACAACTAAAAACTAGGGGGAACAGGTGGACCGCTGTCCCACCCCGCACGGCAAAGCGGATTATTCTGCCGCTTGTATTGAATAAAATAAAGTCCATTTCTAAATTAAAACAACCGCCGTGCTCCTAAACTAAAATAAAACACATGCACATATGAACATTACAACTATTATTGTAACACCATATAAACAAATTTACACTGAAAATTTTTTAAGTTATACCACTGTCCGCAGGCAGCCAAGGGTAAAACCGGCTCGGAGGCCCAGGGCAGCGTCTCGGTATGTGTGCCCCTGGAAGCCACCTGCCCCCGGGGTCGAAGCCGACCCCACACCCCTCCTCACCCTCGACTTCTTCTCTCATCTGGACCTGCCATCCGACACCTCCTCACGGATCCGAATGTGGTCCGTAACTCTCAGGGGGGTCCCGCTCGACCTGCAGCGCTGCTGCCTAGCACGCAGTTCTTTCGTGCCTGTCAGGTCGCCCCCGACTGTCTTCAAAGCCGCTGCAGCTGCCGCTGTTGTAGCCCCAGACACTCCGGACCCCTGTGGCCGAACTCCGGGGAAAACTGTAGCCCGCTCGTCGGCGTCGCTCGTCGACCCAGGCGCCTCGCCATTACGCCCAGCTCCCTCATCCAAGGCGCTCCGCTGCACTGTCGCCGTTGTAGCCCCAGACACTCCGGCCCCCTGTGGCCAAGCTCCGGGAACAACTGTAATTGTAGCTCACTCGTCAGCGTCACTCATCGACTCGGGTGCCTCGCCGTCATACCCAGCACCCTTGTCCAAGGCGCTCCACTATGCTGCCTCTGTGCCCGGCTGCCGCTGCTATTTCCCAGGACTCTCAGCATGCTTGTGCCCCTCCTCCCACTGCCCCTCCTCCAGCTGCGGGGAAAACTCAGTTGAGTCCAGCTGCTGCTCTCCCTCCATGCTGTCTTGGCTCACCGCACCGTCTTCACCACCAGCGCTACGGTCACGCACCGTGCTGAGCTCCTCGGCTGGTTTGCCATCTTCGGTGACCGGGGGCTCCCCCACTCGTGGCTGCGGTCCCCCCCTCGATACCTAGCTGGTAACTTGTAGCTTGTGTTTGGCGCGCTCCTAGTTTTGTGGCTAACCTTGCCATTGCCACAGACTGAGCCCTTAGCTTCTCTAAGCTAACTAGCCTAGCTCCTTTTGGCGCCAACAGCTTCACTACCCACAGCTTCTTGTCCCCTATATGTTCGGCAAAATGTCCAGCCAGCTGCCCGACAGCGTCCGCATAAGCCTCCGTCTCTCCCAACATGCAGAGAATTCTCCGACCCTCCACACCGAGACGGCGGACCAGAAGCGCTCATCCTCGGTCTCCGTCAAATCTACCCAGGCCCAGCTCTGCAACGTATCCCCCAAGCATGGCCACCCAGTCCGGCCACAGGATCGCTGGCTCTCCCGGATACTCTAGAAACAGTGGCAGAGGTGGAGGTCGCCCACACGCCTCCATGGTTTATTCTCGGTGCCAACATGTTATGTCAGTAATCAGAGACTGAAGTCACTCTTATGCCATGCAGCGACTTCACTCTTTATTGAGAGAACACGATCTATATATATAATGGCTGCAGCCCGCCTGACGTCACTCCACAAGCGGGTACGGCAAGCTCCAAGGGCCACACACACACACACACACACACACACACACACACACACACACACACACACACACACACACAGAGCCTTCCTGTAGTGTGCATGCTTATGAGTAAAAAACTTTGATGAGAGGCAGTCAAACACTTTTTTTCAGCCACTCACCGGTCTGAAGTTGTGTGGTTTGGGGTCCCTGTAAGGCCCGCTCTGATACTTCCCCCTCCTGACAAACATCAGTTCAGACTCCAGAGCACCAGGAGGTCTGTGTGACGTGATGAACTTCGGAGGATCTTTCCTTTTGGCACTCATGTGCACCAGATTTGGTAGAACATTTTTTCTCCTCTTCACTTCACTGGGCCTGGGATCTGAATTAGTCCTTCTTTCCATCTTCTGAGAAACTCCCAGAGAGCTGTAGCGATTCAGAGAGAACTCAGGAGGTTTGATGCGCCACACATCTCTCTGGTAGCGCGTCTCTGTCCGTACTCCATTAAAACATTGGCTTCTTGTGAAGGAGAGATCCTGAGTTGCTGAGAACTGGAGTTTTCTTTCAAAAGAGACAGAAGACAGTGGATGGAACAAACTCTTTGGTGGAGGCATTTTAACTTAACTCCTGACCTTCAATTTTATATCAACTTACTCATTTAAATCCCCAAAAAACTGAGAGGGAGGCAATGCAGTGCTTGATGTTATGTTTAAGTTTGTAGCCACTGAAACAGAAACAGACAGTGGCACAACATATAAAACATGCTGCCTGGCAACAAGAAGGGCTTTTAGTCTTGTTAACAAAAAGATTTAAATGGGGAGAGCTCAGCAAAACAGAAACTTGGCAACTGCCAGAGAACAATGTGGCCTCTGCAAAGAAGAAACCACGACAGGATTAAAAAAAAAAATCTTTAACGTATTTACAAATTTAAAATCCCTTTTCATATTTAATTGAATTATATTAAGTGGTTACAAATTTAAAAATCTATCTAATTTCACTGGGAGGTTTGTCATTATTTCTAACTTGGGACACAAAGCTGGTAAAACTTGCTCCTCAATGGTCAAAATTATTAATTAACAATTATTCTTAATTTAAATCAGATTTAAACCAGAAAGTGGTCTGCTTTTCTGCAATTACTAAGCTTTAGAGTGTCCACAGCCCAGCCAGCATTCCCATGTGGGCCCCACTATAGGTTAAATCAGTTCTGCCATGGACATCAACATGACATTTGCATCACACTGCATTCAACCCCCTTCATCACTGACTCCTTCCTGCTATCTCACCAGGAACCTCCTGCTCTTTGTTCTCCCATGCTTATCCACTGTCTCCTGTCTGAGATGCTAGATAATCTGGCTCCCCCAAGGTGCTACACCCCCCCCCACCCAGCATCTTAGATAGAACAATAGAACAACAGTCCACATGCTGTGATAGAACAATTGAACATCAGTCCACATGCTGCTTGGGCTTCCATCTCCTCCTGTATCTGCTGTAACTGAGGTTTACCGCCTCCACGGCGCTGCTGTGCCGGTGGGGGGCTGCTGGAAGTGTGTCTGACTGCGGGTGGGCTGTTGCTGGGGGGGGAGCCACTTCGGTCTGTCCGTGTGGCTGCTCTGGTGAATCGTTTCCCTGAGGAGCTCTCCGTGGGGGTCTTCCACGCCGAGGGGCCTTAGCCAACAGCACTTGCTCGTCCGCCACAACAAAAGCGGGTTTGAGTCTGTCTATGCCAATTTTTTGTGGCTCGGCCACACAAACTTCTCTCCCACCATTTTGACCGACGCGCGCACTCCTGGGTGCGCCAGAGTGTGAACCAACTCAAACACACGGCGGCGCCACGCGGCCGGGACCAACGGATGCGGGCGAGCCGTGGAGACATCGCAGATTGGGGGGGGCACCATCCTGCAGCACCCTGCTCTCCAGCCTTAACCCTGTTGGTCCAGACTGGAGCGCGCGCACGTCTGCATCGCTAATCTGCTCCACGGCCATGGCTGCGTAATCTATCCCCACGCAGACTGGGGCCACCACGGCACGCGAGAGGCAGTCCGCCACTACATTCAGTTTACCCGACATATGCTGAATATTGGTAGCAAACTCTGAGATCGCGGGCAGCTGTCTCTGCTGCCGGCCCGACCATGGTTCTGAAACCTTGGCCATCGCGAATGTCAGCGGCTTGTGGTCCACGAACGCGGTGAAGCTGCGCCCTTCCAGCCAGAACTGGAAGTGGTGAATGGCCAGGTGGAGAGCCAGCAACTCTCTGTTGAACGCGCTGTATTTACGTTCACTGTCGCGCAAAGTTCTGCTGAAAAAAGTGAGCGGCTGCCAAGCCCCGGCGACGCGCTGCTCCACGACAGCCCCTATGGCCACGTCTGAAGCGTCGGTGGTGAGCACTATGCGGGCCGTCGGGTCTGGATGCGCCAGCAGTGCGGCGTTTGCCAGGGCTGCTTTAACCTCCGAGAACGCCTGCTCTCGCTCCGGGGTCCATTCGACCCTATCCGCGGGTTTCTGTCTCTTGAGCGGGGTGTACAATGGTTGCATGAGCTGCGCCGCGCGGGGAAGGAAACGATTATAAAAGTTCACCATTCCCAAAAATTCCTGCAGCGCCCTGACCGTCTGAGGCCGGGGAAAATCCGCCACGGCGCGCACTTTGTCGGGCAGCGGGATCGCTCCTTCCGGAGAGACGCGGTGCCCCAAAAAAATCAATCTCCGTCACGCCAAACTGGCATTTCACCGGGTTGATTATTAACCCGTGCTCCTCCAACCTCCGAAAAACCGTCGTGAGGTGGGTTTCGTGTTCGTCTTCAGACGCACTGGCTACCAGGATATCGTCCAGGTAGACGAACACGAACGGGAGATCGCACAGCACTGCATCCATCATGCACTGGAACGTCTGTGCCACTCCTTTTAACCCGAATGGCATGCGCAGGAACTCGAATAAACCGAACGGAGTTATTACCGCCTGTTTTGGGTATGTCCTCTGTGCGCACTGGGACTTGGTGGTAACTGCGGACCAGCTCTATTTTGGAAAAAATGCGTGCTCCGGCAAGATGAACAGAAAAATCCTGTATGTGGGGAATTGGGTAGCGGTTGTGCGCTGTGGCGTTGTTCAACCTGCGGAAATCCCCGCACGGTCGCCACGATCCCCCAGCCTTAGGGACCATGTGTAGCAGGGAAGCCCATGGGCTGTTCGAGCGCCTGATGATGCCCAACCTTTCCAGGTTGGCGAACTCCTCGCGCGCTATGGCCAGTTTAGCTGCGTCCAAGCGCCGAGGTCTTGCAAAAACGGGCGGCCCGGTGGTGGTGATAAAGTGCTCCACCCCGTGTTTAGTGATGGCCGCCGAAAACGTCGGGACCGTGAGTGCTGGGAACTGAGTGAGCAGTGTGTGGAACTTACCGCCTGGAGCTGTGACGTTGGCTTGTGCTGCTGGCTGGGTCACTCGAGCTATACAGGGGAGAGAGTCAAAGGACAGTGCATTAACCAGGCGCCTGTTAGCAACATCAACCAGTAAACCATGTGCACACAGAAAATCAACCCCCAGTATATGGTAATTCAGTGCTGCTACGACAAAAGTCCACTCATATGTACGGCCGTATAGAGATAAGAGCAGAGTCCTCTCACCAAAGGTCTTAATATCCAAGCCGTTTGCTGCCAACATCCCAGGGCAGCTAGGTCCTGCCAGCCGGTCGGCGTAGGTCGGCCGGATGAAGCTCTTCGGGCTCCGGTGTCCAGGAGGAAACGCCTTCCCGAGCGTGCATCCGTCAAGTAGAGCAGCTTGTTCTCTCCACCGAGGGTCGCAGCTGCTACCGACCCCCAGCCTTGGCATTTTCCCGAGCACTTGAATTGGCACGGTGGCGCACATCTGCGTGCGTTCTCTCTGAAGCGGCGGTGGTAGAAACAGAGCGTGTCTCTCTGGCGCTCCTTGGCCCCCGCTGCTGCTACCGTCGGTGGCTCCTCGCCTCCTCTGGTCGTCTCGCTGGGCTCCGCCGCTGCCGCGTTGACTGTGATCGCCCTGGTGGTGATGATGATCCAGACTGCCTCCTGGGCTGGCGCACAGTAGTCGCGCGCGGCCAGCCACGGTGAATTGGCCAGAACCGCTCTCGCCACTGTAGGAAGGTTCCAGAGGAAGAGGTGGGCAAACAGAAAGTGCCCGTCGTCCGTGCCCATTAACACCAGCATCTTCTCCATCAGGTCTACAGCCAAACCATCTCCTAACTCAGTCCGCGTCAGGAGCCTCTCCGCTCTCTCACAGTCCGAGAGCGTGTAGCGCTGGATGAACGCAGCCTTGAGCGTCTCGTATTTGCTGCTGGCTGGTGGCTGATCGAGCAGGCTCGCTACCTGCTGAGCTGTGCAGGCGTCGAGCGCTGCGACCACATGGTAGAATCTGGTATCATCTGCCGTTACTCCCCGGAGGGCGAACTGGGCCTCGGTGAGGTGGAACCAAGACCGCGGGTTGTGCTGCCAGAAATCTGGTAGCTTGACTGAAACCGCACACGCGTGGCTGGAAGCTCCAGTCCGGGCTGTCTGTGGGATGGCTGCCACCGCGCTGTAGCTTCCTGACCAGGCCGGCTCCGGAGATCTTGCCTTGTGTTCCATATCACGTCAGGGTCACCAGTGTGGAGTGTGTGAAATCAAAGGCAGATTCATTTCAGACGATTTATTACACACTCACATCTCTCAAGCACAGAACAGACTGAACATTTAAGCAGAAACTCTCCTCTTAAGTTTCATGGCATTTACATCACACACAACATGACATTTGCATCACAATGCATTCAACCCCCATCATCCCTGACTCCTTCTTGCTATCTCACCAGAATCAGAATCAGATTTATTGCCATTGTTCATGTAGTACACAAACTAGGAATTTGTCTCGGTGCAATGCTGCAACATTAAACATGGAGTAGCACTAAAGATAAAAAATAAAAAACTATGCATGCAATAAAATGTAGAATATGAGTAATACTAATCTATGCAATTTTAAATATATTAACAAGCAGCAGATACTGTGAAGTTCCACATCGTGCAGTCGGTAGTGCAAAAAGAAAACAGTGATAACTGTCATGAGACCGGTTGAGCTGCTGTACATAGTGCATGACAGTCTAATAAGTCACTTAGTGTTCAGCAGTCTGATGGCAGAGGGGAAGAAGCTGTTCATGTAGCGGGAGGTTTTAGTCTGAATGGACCGAAGTCTTCTACCTGAGGGGAGGGGGGCAAACAGTACGTGTCCAGGGTGTGAAGGGTCGGCTATGATCCGGCCTGCACGCCTCCGGGTCCTGGAGATGTACAGGTCCTGGAGGGATGGGAGCTTGCAGCCGATCACCTTCTCAGCAGTGCGCACGACGCGCTGCAGTCTTAGTCTGTCCCTGGCAGTGGCTCCAGCATACCACACGGTTATGGAGGAGGTGAGGATGGACTCGATGATGGCCGTGTAGAACTGCACTAACATCTTGGTGGGTAGCTTGAGCTTCCTCAGCTGCCGCAGGAAGAACATCCTCTGCTGGGCCTTTTTGATGAGGGAGCTGATGGTCGGCTCCCACTTGAGGTCCCGGGTGATGGGGGTGCCCAGGAAGTGGAAGGAATCTGCAGTGGTGATGGGAGAGTCTGTGAGGGTAAGGGGGGATAGAGGGGTTGTGACTTTTCTGAAGTCCACGATCATCTCCACTGTCTTCAGAGCGTTCAGCTGCAGGTTGTTGTGGCTGCACCAGGACGCCAGCTGGACCACCTCTCTCCTGTAGACGGACTCGTCGCCGTTGGAGATGAGCCCGATGAGGGTGGTGTCGTCCGCAAACTTGATCAGCTTGACAGACTGGTGGCTGGAGGTGCAGGAGTTGGTGTATAGGGAGAAGAGTAGGGGGGAAAGTACACAGCCCTGGGGTGATCCGGTGCTGATGCTAACAGAGTCAGAGACAGTCTTTCCCGGCCGCACATGCTGCCTCCGGTCCGTCAGGAAGTCGGTGATCCACCTGCAGAGGGAGTCAGGCATGTTGAGCAGGGACAGCTTGTCCTGGAGCAGAGCGGGGCAGATGGTGTTGAATGCAGAGCTGAAGTCCACAAACAGGATCCTGGCGTAGGTTCCCGGGGAGTCCAGGTGCTGCAGGATGGAGTGGAGGGCCAGGTTGACTGCGTCGTCCACAGACCTGTTGGCTCTGTAGGCAAACTGCAGCGGGTCCAGGAGGGGAGTGGTGATGGTCTTGAGGTGGGGCAGGACCAGGCGCTCCAAGGACTTCATGACTACAGAGGTGAGCGCTACAGGTCTGTAGTCGTTAAGTCCAATGATCCGTGGCTTCTTGGGGACAGGGATGATGGTGGAGGTTTTGAGGCAGGTCGGCACGTGGCATAACTTCAAGGAGGTGTTAAAAATGTCTGTGAAGACAGGAGTCAGCTCTTCCGCACAGTGTCTCAGGGTGGAGGGAGACACGCCGTCTGGACTGGGGGCCTTGCGCGGGTTCAGTCTGGAGAACTGTCTGTGCACGTCCTGCTCACTGATGGCAAGGGCGGGGGGGGGGGCGCCTTTGATGAAGTGGGGACCGTGGAGGCAGTGGTGCTGGGGGGAGAGGGGGAGTTGGACATAGCTGACGAGGTGTCAAAACGGGCATAATGTTGGGACAGTCTTTGACAAAGGGCTTTGACAAAGGAACCTCCTGCTCTTTGTTCTCCCATGCTTATCCACTGTCTCTTGTCTGAGATGCTAGATAATCTGGCTCCCCCAAGGTGCTACTATATATATATACGTATATCATAGACTGATTTAATAAACCAGCAGGAAACACAGATGATTAGTGGAGTGTCTAGATTTTACATAGAAGGGCCATAATAAGTTCGATCCAGCAGCTAAGCTTACTCCGTCGTAGCACTGTCAGTAGGCAGGTTCAGAAACTCACAGAGGGATACTCGCACAACCTCGTCAACATGGGCTTTCTGGAAAATATGACATAAATAAATAAATAAAACAAAAACTTGCATAAAGCCCCCCAAAAACCAGGAAATGGCCGTGGTTGCATGTGCACATGTGTTACGTCCAGATGACCTCTTGGTGGCAGCAGATGGCCAGAGACCTGCTTCTGATTGCTCTTTAATGGGAACGTCAGACAGAAGGTGAAATACAGCAGACAGCGAATGACACAGTTCAGGAGTGATTTATCACACTGCCAAACTTGCAATTAAACTGTAAGTATTGTATGATATGATCAAGGTTTTAAACACCATGAAAGCTCAGATCACATACAGAGACTCAGGAGACAAGGACATAGCCCTGTCTGATAAATCTTCCAGATTCCTGCATAGTCTGTCGACGAAAGATTACACTGTCTGTTTTATATTTACTGCTTTTTACAGACCAAAACTCCTTTAAAAAGTTCCTTATACAACCTAGGTAAAACAGTGAAACATTGTTTTGCTCTGGGACTGTGTGCACATTTGTGATGAGAAAGACCTTACTTATATTTTAGCATCTCAATGCACTATATTTAGGGGAAAAAGTCAGGAATTCTAACTTATAGTGATGAATACAAGTTTAACAACACCTTTCAAGTTTGAATGTTGGCCATTTTAATGTTCAAAAACTGATGCAATATAAAAAATATATATAAATTGGAATAATAATGGATTGCATTGATATAGCCCCTTTCAAGATACTCAGAGTGCTTCACAATAAGTCCATTATTCATTGACTCCACAGGCAGACAATGGTAGCAGTTAGCTATTACTGTAGCCACAGTAGTGCAAATAACGACAAAAGACAGACCCAGACATCCCATAGTGCAAATCATAAAATAAACGATAAAACCCAGCAATCCTATATACAGAAAAAGGTAGAGCAGTAATACTCGTAGTTGCAAGTTTGATGCAGTAGTGTAGGTGCAGACAGTGACAGATTGGACTGCACATGATCAGTATTGCAATAACGGACAGCAGTAGATATGGCATTTGTGCAAATGGTTGCAGTAAGGTGCAGAGACATACAGCAGCAGATGCATTACTGTTGGTGTGCCAGTCTTTCTGTGCAAACAGCTGAAGTAGTTATTGTGTAGGTTAAGGTCCAGGGGTGGGGGGTGGGGGGCAGAGTCCAGGGTCCTGATGGCCTGGTGAACAAAGTTGTTTAGCAGTCTTGTGGAGTGGGCCTGGAGGCTCCAGTACCTTTTCCCAGGCAACTTTTTTCTCGTAAATTTTCATTTTTTTTTCTGAAAAATAGCAACTTTTTTTTTTCTTGTAAATTTGTGGCTTTTTTCTCTTGAACTTGCAATTTTTTTCCGATAAATATGGAATTTTTTTCTTTCAAATTTTCAGCTTTTTTTTAATCATACAGTTGCTATGTTTTTTTGCATAAGTTTGCAACTTTTTTATTGAAAATTCCCTACTTTTTCCATCATAAATTTGCAACTTTTTTCCTATCAAATCAACTTTTTTTAATTTCCTTTTTTTTTGTAAGTTTGCAACATTCATATGGACGTTGTAAGTTTTTATTCTATGTTTTTTGTTTGTTTATTTTTCTGTTTTTGTTGGGGAGGCATTTTCCCCATATTAAAGGGTTAGAACTCTTCCCCATTACAACAATACCCCCCCAACATAATCTTGCATAGCACCCTCACAAAAGCTAGCAACGGGCCTGTAAAACGTACTGCACTGTGTACTTTATTTCAAAATTGTCTCTTTTTTCCCACATAACAAAATGTTACAACAATAAGAATATTTCATTCTTAAAAAGGAGTGCGGTAAAAGGAGGATCTCCTTTCAAGTCAACAATGATCTGTTTGCAGTAGAGACACAGACAACTGTTGAGGCAGTCTCTTTGTTTTCATCCACTTGGACAGCTGACATGGGATAAAGGGAAGAGGAAACCTGAGCTGAGCCCAAACAGCGTCTGTGAAGGATCTGACCTCAGTGCCCCTGTAAAACAAGAAGCTGCCACCTTCAGAGGCTCCAGCCGACCTCTAGCCCTTCGGTCCCGTGCGTGACAGCTCCTACCATTGTATGCAGTGATATTTACAGCCAGTGGTTTCAGACAATTAACGGATGCTTCTGTCTGACGTGACAGCCCTCACACGCTGCTGTTGACCCTGCCTTCCAGAGAGCGACGTCTCCACATCAGTGCGACGGGGAAGCTTAACTGCATCCCTGTTTTGACACAGAGAGTAAAAGTCGTACATATGGAACACCTTAAAGCTTTAAAATGTAAAGGTATTCAAAGCTAAAACAGCAAGTCTCAGTTCTGGACTTTTTCCACCTAGATCACCAGAGGGTGTACTGTATAGGGCACTCCACATTATTTTGTCCAGTCCAGTATTTTTTTTAATACATTTTTTCATCAAATTTGCAACTACCCCCCCCCCACACACACACACAGTCATGTTAATTTATATCTTTTTATCACTGTCTCTCCCACCAGTCTTGAAAATTTTGACTTATTTCCCTCAGTTTTGGTAAATTTGCAACTCTTTTCCCCTCAGCTTTCATAAATTGGTGACTTTTTTTCCCTGCAGTTTTGTGAGTTTTCGTAAATTTTGCAGCTTTTTCCCTCAGTCTCATAAATGTACAAATTCTTCCTCCAAGTCTCATAAATTTGCAACTTTTTGTACACTTTCAACATTTTTTCCAAATGCACAGATATTTTCTAATTTACAATACTTTTTCAATTAATAAAAGAGATAATAATTTAAAGGCTGTTTTCATCACCCTGTCGGCCCACAGATGCTTACCTCGCATCCTTGAATAACAGTGAAAAAGACAATAGGTTAGTCCACCCTGACCATAGAGAGTTGAAGCAGACATCAAAAGTTGGGTGTTGTTGGGATTCATCAGGGTTTATAACAGGTTACGAAACAGTTTTTAAGGCCGCAAACAGTTTTGTCATAAACGGTTAGTGTTCACCACTTGGTGAACCAAAAAGCACTTTAGCAACACACGTTACAAAAGTTTGCAAACACTTACTACTATTTTGCCAATGTTTGCAACTCCATCCATCCATCTACTGCTTATCCCAGGGGCCGGGTCACCAAGGCAGTAGTCCAAGTAGAGAAGTCCAGACTTCACTCTTCCAGCCACCTCCTCCAGCTCCTTAGGAAGAATACCAACGTGTTCAAAGGCTAGCTACAAGACATAGACCCCAGTTACATGGTCACAATAAACCGATTACTGGGAATAAGCTGATAATAGGAATAATCAGTTTTGTCGTGTTTGCACGCGCTGAATAAATGGATGATTGGAGGGTAAACCATTTCAGTTAATGACCCCAGTTACATGACCTTTATTGGATTATTCTGTTTACATGGCCTGTTATGAACTTTTATGCCTCGGTGAAACCGAGGCATACGGTAATCTGTTATTGTGTCTGTTTGTGGCTGTGTGTGTGTATCTGTCCGTCTGTCCACCTTTCTGTTTCAGCTTGCCCGGTCAAAATTAAGCAGAACTAAAGGCTTGTATTATTGTATCACTATATTTTCTCCATTTGAAATTTGCCAGAATTTCAAAATAACGCTTTGTTTTTGAAATAGAAACAAAAATAGCTCACCTTTACCGTCAATTGAACGGTACTGCACATGCGCCCGTAAACTCCCACCAGAGGAAAATACTATGCAATCCGCCAATACTGGGCGAACAGATGTCCGTCTTTTTGCCCGTCTGTTTTCTTCCTCTGCCACTAAACACCAAACGCTCCTGTTTGGCTTGATTGTCATTGCATTCACATACCTACGTCACTTCGGCCATTTAAAATGTCTGCCACTGTGCTCTTCTTTGTGCTTGAATTGCAGCTCTTCACATCAGTTTGGTGGCTCTTGGCTGCCGCCGACAGCATGGGCATGTGAACTGCAGATTATTTTCACTGTGTATGCATGTACCTGTAGTCCAAAACTACTGGATGGATTTGGATAAAATTTTTACCAGAGGTGGTCCTTGGGCTAGAGAGGAACCCATAACATTTTGGTGATGATCTGAGAATGCATACCTCCGCCAAGGCTCTGGCACCAAGCCATCAGCACCTTGGTGCTTTCATTTTTATTATTGTCTGTTCATTCTGTCTCCTGTAATCATAAATGACATTACACTCAGTACTTTTTCCCCTGAGGATCCAATGCAGCCTTGAACACTGCTGATTCAGCATTCTCAAAGCAATGCTTATCTGTTTGGTCTATTGTATTAAAACTCTCTGCTCTGTTCTGAGATCTTGAATCTTCTCGTGGTACTCTCCTGTGTGCGGGACATGACATTTTCCCTTCTTGGCCAAGATATAAATAAATACCCAGAAACGGCATCTTTGACTCTGCACTGTATTTATTCACCAGATCAACAAGGGACATTTATTAATATAAAGAAAATCCACAGCAGGTCACTTGAATAATCAAATAACTCCAGAAATCCAATCATAACCAGTTTATTCGTGTACATGTATACATGGTTAATGTCTCTCCAGTGTGTCCTGGGTCTGACTCAGAGTCTCCTTCCAGTTGGACTTGCCCAAAACACCTCAAATGGCTCCTTTTGATGTGGAGGAGCAGCAGCTGAGCCTCTCCCAGATAACTGAGCTCCTCACCTTATCTTTAAGGGTGAGTACAGCCACCTTACAGAGAAAGCTCATTTCAACCACTTCTGTCCATGATCTCATTCTTTCGGTCAGTACCCAAAGTTCATGACCATAGGTGAGGGCAGGAACGTAGTTCAATTGGTAAATTGGCAGCTCTGCTTTGAAGTAAAGCTCTCTTCACCACGACAGACCGGTACAACGTCCACATCACTGTAGATGCTGCTCCAATCGGCCCATCAGTCTCTTGCTCCATTCTGCTGTCACTCGTGAATAAGACCCTGAGATGTTTGAACTCCTCCACTTGGGGCAGGAGCTCAACCCAACCCAGAGAGGCCAATCCAGGTTGTGGTTGTTTACGAACTGCTTTACAACCTTTCACAAACCCTGATGAAACCCAAAAATCATTACGTTCTTCAACGTTCCATAGCATTCACCACTTCATGAGATACAGGGCTTAAGATTGAATTTGACACCCCTGATCTACACTTTTATCACTGTCACCACTGCCTGTTCCACTGGATTAGATTCTATCCCCAGTATATTATAATCAATCTGTCCAAAAAGTTGCAAATTTACAAGAAAAATGCTGCAATTTTCAGGAAAAAAACCCTGCAAGCTTATGAGAAAAAAAAGTTGGAAATTTACACACAAAAAAGATAAAAGTAACTTTAAATCTCTCACAAAAAAAGCTGAGGTGGGAACTTGTAGCGTGACAGTCCCCTAGTGGCTGAAAGTGGCCATAACATTTGTGTATTCTGTTAAATCAGCAGAAATAGCTCCCTTTAAAATACCTGAACACGTCCAGTATTTATGACAGAAAAACTTTTGAAGCATTTTGTTTTGACTTCCTCTATAATGTGGCATGGTAGAGCTGACAGTTGCTCACCAAAAAGCCTTATTCAAAGTGAGACACATTTTGAGAAATTACTACAATTTTAATGTAAACATTCAGCAACCCAAGAAAATAAACTTGTGGCATTAGTGTACCTCATACCTCAGACTGAGTAGACTTTTAGATGAATTGTGCTTGAAATGCAGTGTTTGTGAAAGAGTAGTGGCACTTTTTAGAGATATGGTAGCAGGCAATCATACTTCAATCACAGGTTGTAGGGACTGGATTCATGCAGCTATGAGCTGAAAGTCTGAATTTAACCAAATTTCCATAAATTTTAATCCCTTGTTGATTTCTGTTTGTGTCATTTTTGTGTATTGGTTTAATTTTCTCAGATTTATTTTACCACCTGTAACATTTTAGACTCTCAAATGCTGCTCGACAGCACCTAAACATGTTCAAGCTATTGGCCTGGAACCCACATGTGCAGCAGCACTTCCATCTTCTCTGGCCCGTGACAGTCTTCAACGGATTTGGTTAATGCGATCAGAGATAGTGTGGACTTTCTAATATACCGACACTTCGTGGACTGTGCAGGGATGTAGGTGGTGAAAGCAGGAAAATCGCCTGTCATCGCCACCCAGCTGCCCCGAGATCACATTTGTTCTCCAGCATGATTGTAAATCATCTTTTGCAGCAATCCTCAGGACGGCTCATTTCAGTGCATGTCTGATTAAATACCCAAGAAGTTAACGTCACCCTCCCTCTTATGCCACTGTTGTTATGTATTCTCATAACACTATGCACAACACGGACATGATGGTGCAGGCACAGGTAACGTCATCATGCCATGCCTGTAACAAGAGACTGACAGCGGCAGCCCGGATCTTTTGGCACTCTGCCTCTAGCCACACACAGCCTGCACCCTGCTAATGTTAGCTTGTTTTACCTGTCCACGTGCTACCAGTTTTGGCTAATAAAAAGGCACTGTTCAGCAGAGCCATCGTCTTTAATTGTTCCCCAGCTGTCTTAGGTTTAATTAATTATCTGTTCCCACCTGTCAGTGTTCAGTGTCAGTCTGGTTGTGGCATCATAGTCATGTGTTCCCTCCGGTCTCCTTGTCATTTGAAGATTACCTTTCTGAGTGAGTTTTTGCCTTCCATGACCCTTTCTGTTTCAGCCCCCGTGCTGTGTGTTTATTTGATTCCTTTCTTTAATAAATCTTATTGCACCTAAGTCCTGCCTGCACATTGAGTCTACCATACCTGCCTGCCGGAGTGGTTTATGACAGATGAGGGAAAATTATTGAGGCAAAAATGCAAAGACGGAAGGAAAAAAGATGCCAGTTTATAATGCAAAATTCACGAATTCAAGAAAAAAATGTCAATCCATGAGCAAAAATTTTTCACGAAGTTTCAAATTTCATGAAGTTTCTTAAAAAGTCAATAATTAAAAAAGAATAAACATAATCATAAGAAAAAGCAGGTAATTTATAAGAACTCTGCAAATTCACATAAGTCATATTGATAGAATGGTCCGCTCACGAGCAGGGTGCCACACCAGAGAAAACTCACACGACACAGAGAAGCAACGTTTAAACAATTTATTAATTTCAAAATATGGAGCACTGTTAAGGAAAACGCCACTCGCCAGAGGAAGACGCAGCCTGTGGGGAGAGACAAGAGCTGATTAATACGAGGAGGAAGGAAGGGAAGTGGAAAGACAAATCTGCCACTTACGTGAGAGGAGCAGAGAGCCCGACAGAGAGACCCAGCAGGAATAGACGAACCAGCAGGATGAAGCTGACAGGGAGTAGAAGAGGGAAGGAGCTGGGTGGTGTCTGACCGGATGGAGACAGGTAGCTGAGGCGGAGTGAGGATGATGGAGCAGGTGAGTGCACAACAATCCCCGAAGACACACCGCACCGATGGCAGCAACCTGAGAAAGAGAGAAAAGAGAGGAATTAGGCATAAATCCTCTGAAGTACAACGTTTGTTTGCTTGCTTGTACTGTAGGCAGTATACCCAACGAGCCAGCGCTGAAGCCTCCGCTTGATGGTCCTTTTGTGCACTGACAAAGAAGAAGCGGCAGGTGCGTCCAATCCCGCAGGTGCACTGATTGCCTGAGGAGTCGGGGAATTCTTCATAGGAAGGAGGGAGCGTGCACTCACCTGAACATGACAATTTCCACATTTTCAATTAAAAAAAATCTCTAATTTAGGTGGTAGAGTAGCCTGAAACTGTACACACAATTATTATGTATATTATTAGTCAAATATACATAAGAATAGTTATCCCAAAATAGTTAAGAAGTTACTGAGATGTGACTTTAGTCTGGACAGTCTGAGGTTTTTCTCCTGAATTTATGGAAGTTTTATTCTAAATTTACTTCTTCCATCCATCCATCTTCTTCCGCTTAATCCTTTTTGGGTCGCGGGGGACTGGAGCCTATCCCAGCATCTTTGGGTGAGAGGCAGGGTACACCCTGGACAGATCGCCAGTCCATCGCAGCGCCAACACAGAGAGACAGACAACCATTCACTCTCACAGTCATACCTAAGGACAATTTAGAATCCCCAGTTTGATGCCAATTAACCTAACTTGCATGTTTTTGGCACGTAGGAGGAAACCGGAGAAATCCTAGAGTAAACCTATGCAGACACAGGCAGAACATGCAAACTCCACACAGATCACTGTTGGTCGGGGGCTGGGATCAAACCCAGGATCCCCCGGCCAAGGTTGAGTTGCTGTGCTTTTTCCTTGTAAATTTGAAAGATTTTTTCCCCCACTTAAATCAACTTTTTCCTCATCATTTGTGTTTAGTGCTAATTTAGGGCATTTTTCTTGTACATTTGAGACTTTACTCTCATAAATTTCTGAGGTTTTTCCTCATAAATTAAAAATCAAAAATAAAACATACAAAGATGCAGTATTTTCTGTTATATTATAGGATATTAATATCCTGTTTTCTAACCCCCACCCCAGGTGAAAACCTCACGTACTTTGAAACCTAAATGTTTGCAGGTATGTGTCATAGTCTTACCGAATAAATTCAGACAGACCCAAAACCTGTAGAATATTCCAGCTGAGGCTGGTGTCATACATCATTATGAGTTTGTTACCTGTAGAAAAGCTGCAGCAGCTTTCCGCTGTTGGGATAGGGAGGAACCTCTGTGTGTGTGTGTGTGTGTGCCAGGGCTCCAGCACGTGCAGGTAAAGGGGAGAGAACTGAGCGGAGGGATCATACCATTTGCTGGCAAGGGTGTTTTCATTTTCATTTTTTAAAAGTTTAAACAACAAACTACTGAATATGTTTTGGATGTTATTTCAGCTTGTCAAAGACAAACTAAAATTTTATAATCACAGCTTTTCTCACTCCAATTTTTAGGGGGTACTGAGTTTAAATTTAGGGGTGCTACAGCACCCCTAATGCCGCCCATTATATGTGGAAAGTCTAATCTAAAACTTTGTCAAATAGCAACATTTTCAGATTTTTCTGAAAGGTGAAGATAGTGTCTGCCTCATGAACCCAGGCTGGTAACTGGTTCCATAAGAGAGGAGCCTGATAACTGAATGCTCTGCCCCCATAGTAATTTTAAAGACCCTAGGGATTACTAGAAGACCTGCATTCTGAGAATGTAATGTTCTGTCAGGATAATAAGGTAAGGCTAAGTCTTTAAGATAACATGGGGATAGATTACGTTTAGTTCATCTTGTGGCATTTGACCCACGGAGTGCCTGGGGGAGGGGGGGGGGGGTTGGCTCCTTTAAAGTTCTTTTCTTCCTTAATTTTACATCTTTTTTGCTCAACAGAAGTGGAACACCTGTAAGGATTTTGTTCCTAATAACAACAGCAAAATGATTAGCATACAGCTATCTGGTTTACCATGTAACAGTAATGTTTTTAAGGTTTTTATCACTGCTCAGTTAGCTAACAAGAACTTGCTAACACAGTCTCTGGAGACTGTGATGCTTGGAGATAACTCTTAGTTATTATGAAATCTAAAATTAATTGTTCAAGCTAGGGCAACCTAATGACCACCAAGTCAACATCAAGGAATCACCACCAGAACAACAGTAGCAGAATTATATTTTGTAGGACTGAAGTAACAGTCAACCCAATCAATAACATTGACATTTAATTTTAAATTAAAACACCAACAATCACTTCCGGTTATGGCTGCCACGTAGGACGGACGTGTCTTGCTCTGCTCTGCTCCTGGAGAAAAAAAATCGGCAAATAACTCTCTCATTTGGGACAGAACGTATCCCAGCATTTGGGCGAGGATATGTCGGCGAAGCCTAAGGCTGGAAAACCAGGAAAAGGAAAAAGCGAGCCGCCGAAACAGTCCAAATTAACGGACTTTCAGGTCTGTGACGCAGCAAACAAAACTCCATATATGGCGGAGGAAGCTGGCGGCGGTGCGATGTTTGCGGGGAATGGCGCAGATGCGCTGATGGCTGCCATGAGTTCAATGAGAGCGGACTTTTCCTCTAGATTTGATGGGATTATGACAGCGTTGGAAGGAATAAGAAAGGAATTGGGTGACTGTGTAGAACGAACGGCGCAGATGGAGCTCCGTCTCGCTAGTGCTGAAGATGACGTCACCCGTCTTCAATTAAAGGTGCGCACTTTGGAAAAAAAAAATAAATCTCTGGAAGATAATATTTTGGATTTGGAATCTCGGTCGAGACAGAATAATTTGAGGCTGGTGGGTCTTCCAGAGGAATCAGAAGGTCGGGACGTATGTTCCTTTCTGGAAAAGTGGATTCCGGAGGTGCTGGGCAGCGAGGAGTTGCAATCAGCAGTGGTTCTGGAAAAAGCACATCGCATTGGCCCACGGAGAGATAAGGGACCGCCGAGGACCTTAATTATGAAGTTTCTTAGCAACAGAGACAGGATGAAGATCTTCAACGCTGCACGTGCTAAAGGAGAGATTAAACACCAGGACCAGCAGGTGCGGTTCTACCCAGATTTGGCCACAGGAATCCAGCAATTGAGGAAGCAGTTTGATCCCGTACGTAAGGAGCTGCGCAACCTTGGGATTCGTCATGGTGTAATCTATCCTGCGAGACTGCTGACCACGTATGAGGGCAGAACCCACATCTTCAAGACCCCAGAGGAGGCGCAGGAGTTCATCAAGAAGATCAAAGAAGAAGAAGAGACTGGTGGGAGCTAAGCATGAACAAAATATAAGGTAGAATAATTAAGCATTTGCACAGGCATCTGACTGACTTGAAGTAAATAGTAAGTTTACAAAATATAGATTGTATTATATATTAAAAAAACAAAACAAAAACAAAACAAACAAAAAAAAAAACTATGATGTACAAAGTTGTTAAAAATTTTGGAGTTAAGTTGGAAAACTACAGAGGAGAGTTAATGTTACGTCATTAAAAGCAGTAGAGTTAGGGTGATTGGGAGGATGAAGAAGGAGTGGCTTAGGCTGTTCCCCGTGGGTGTGGAACAGTCGATGGCTATATCGGGAGACAGAAGTTTTCTTTTGATTTTGGGGGGTTTGCCACAAGTGTGGGAAGGGGAAATTTGTTTGTGTGTAGTTTGTAGGATGAATGTTCAACCACTCATGTTTTTGCTTCTCTGTATGAGCATGTTTACACTGCAAGGTAATCCCAAACTCTCTATTGATCATGGACCAAAGTGTTAACCTTAATTTAACTTCATGGAATTGCAGAGGTCTACAAAATTTAAAAAAACTTAAACAAGTTATGAATAAAATAAAGGACATGGGTTCAAGAATTGTGTTTTTACAAGAAACTCATCTGATAGAGGAGGATGTTAAAAGAATTAGGAGTAGATGGCAGGGAAGTGTATTCACCTCTTCATTTTCATCCCGAGCCAGGGGAGTTATGACTCTCATACATAAATCAGTTCCTTTTCAGGTGAAAAATGTAATTGGAGACAAATTTGGAAGATATGTAATCATTCAAGGTTCTTTGCTATTAGAAAATATAAATCTTGTGAACTTATATGGTCCCAATATAGATGATCAGAAGTTCTTTGCTAATTTATTTCTCATCTTATCATCACTTACAGGGCAACATATAATAGCAGGGGATTTTAATTGTACATTGAATCCAGGTGTGGATAGATCAACAGGACTGGATTGTACGCACATTGGATGTAGGATGACTATTAATCATTTTATGAAAGAATTGAGATTGTTAGATATATGGAGAGAAATGAAACCACAAGTTAAAGCCTATTCTTGTTATTCCAGTACCTACAAGACATTCTCACGTATTGATTATTTTTTGATTTCCACAGAATTAAGGTCCAAGATTCAAAACTGCTTTTATGATAACATCGTGATTTCTGATCATGCACCCTGTTGTCTAATATATGTAGATAAAAAATTGACAAAGGAATCAGGTAGATGGCAATTTCAGCATAAATGGCTTCAGGATGAGGAATTTGTCAAGTATATAGAAAAACAGATAGACGAGTTCTTTGACATCAATACTACACAAACATCAGCAGGTGTAAAGTGGGAGGCTTTCAAAGCTTTTATTAGGGGACATATTATTAGTTATACAGGATCAAAATCTAAGAAGACTCGAGAGGAGAGAGCTAAATTGGAACATAAAATAAAAAGTCTTCAGGAAAAAGTGTATGCAGGAAGTGACCCAAGGTTGGAGAATGAATTACTGATTTTGAGAGCTGAATACGACAAAAAATCAGCGAATAGAGCTGCCTCGAGTCTTCTAAGATTGAAACAATCTTTTTATGAACAAGGTGAAAAATCAGGAAAATTATTAGCATGGCAGATTAAACAATTGGAAATTAAAACACCAATTACCAGTATTATAAGTAATGGACAGGTAGTTATAGATCCTTTAGAAATTAATAGAGCCTTTAGAGATTACTATGAAAAATTATATGATACCAAAAATGAACCTGATTTAACAAAACTAAATGGGTTTTTGAACGAACTATCTATACCGTGTATACCAAATGAAAACAGGGAGATATTGGAGTCTAAAATTAGTCAAGAAGAAGTTGGGCTAGCCATTGATAATATGAAATCAGGAAAAAGTGCAGGACCAGATGGTCTTCCAGTTGACCTTTATAAAAAATTTAAGAATAAATTAATAAAACCTTTTTTGGAAATGGTTTTAGAAGCATTTCAAAATAATAATTTACCATCATACATAAATAATGCCTTAATTATACTGTTGCCAAAACCAGGTAAGCCCTCTAATAAATGTGAAAATATGAGACCAATAAGCCTATTAAACGCCGACCTTAAGATAATCTGTAAAATTTTAGCAAGACGAATACAAGAAATTTTACCAAATATTATTAATCGAGATCAGAATGGCTTTATAAAGGGTAGACAAGGCTTCCATAATGTAAGAAGACTATTTAATATTATTTATTTTAATAAAGAAGCACCGGATACAGCTCTCCTATCATTGGACGCCGAAAAGGCCTTTGATAGAGTTGAATGGCCCTTTCTTTTTGAAGTCCTACAAAGGTTTGGACTTGGAAATAATTTCATAAAATGGGTTCAAATAATATACAATAATGCTACAGCAGAAATCCTAACAAATAACAATATTTCAAAACCAATAAAAATCAATAGAGGATGTCGACAAGGCTGTCCACTTTCACCTTTACTGTTTACTATGGCAATTGAACCTTTAGCGATAGCGATACGTTTACATTCACAAATATATGGAATTAAAGTTGGACCAACAGAACATAAAATCTCCCTGTACGCCGATGATATAATTTTGTTTATGTCGAATCTAAAAAAATCAATTCCAACCTTGTTGAATTTAATAAAGAATTTTGGGGAAATATCAGGATATAAAATAAATAAAACTAAATCTTCAATATTAATGCTAAATGAGACCCAGAGAAATTACCCAGCCCCTGAGGCAAATCAATTCAATGTTGTAAATCAGTTTAAATATTTAGGAATCCAAATTATGCCTAAGCTAGAATCAGTCGCCAGTGTCAACTATGAAGCCTTAATGTCAGATATCAATGAGTTAACTCAGAGATGGATGTCACTACCAATGTCGATGATCGGGAGAATCAATATACTTAAAAGTAATATTTTACCTAAAATACTTTATTTATTTCAATACATTCCCTTATCACCACCTTTAGATCTATTCTCAAGAATAAAAAAAAAGTTAGTGGAATTTATATGGAACAACAGGAGGGCTAGATTACGTTTGTCTTTATTATATTTACCATTTGATCGTGGAGGTCTGAAATGTCCAAATTTTATGTTGTATTATTGGTCGGCACAACTGAGGTCTATGACATATTATTTTTCATCAAATGATCTCCCTCACTGGACTGAAATGGAATCATACAATTTACCTTTACCTCTTCCCATATTCATATACTCAGATTCGGCAAAAAAATTACAAAAACAAGTTAAAAATCCATTTGTAAAGCATATGATCAAAATATGGTGTGAAGCTAAAAACTATTTAAAAGAACCACAGTTATTGTCACAATTTAGTCCAATATGGGGTAATCAATATTTTAAACCAGGGAGAGCGGACGCTGTATTTAAAGTATGGAATTTAAAAGGGATACAAAAGATTCAGGATTTATATTTGCCATGTGCAGACAACATAATGTCTTTTGAAGAGCTGAGGATCAAATTTAATCTCAATAGAACACATTTTTTTAAATATCTTCAACTTAGAAACTTTATTCGATCAAATCAAAATAAAGCTCTCACTCGACCTATTTATTCATCCTTGGAAAAAATGATGATGAAAGATAGTAAAAGAAAGGGTATTATTTCAGAGTTTTATAACTCATTGACACTATCTTCAAGTGAAAATTCACTGAAAAGATTAAACTACTGGAAAGAAGATCTGCAAATTGAAATTTCAGAGGAACAATGGGAATTGGCTTGTACAGAAGCTCAAACCAAATCAATAAATGCACGCCTTAAATTGATACATTTCAAATGGTTAATGCGGATGTATGTTACACCGGAGGAGTTAAATAGATATAACAAAAATATACCAGATACATGCACAAAATGCATGGAAAGTAAAGGAACCCTATTTCATTGTTTATGGGAATGTAGATTAATAAGAATGTTTTGGGAGGAGGTGAGGGTAACAATTGAAAAAATAATCTCAAAACAAATCATATTGAATCCTAAACTGTTTTTGTTGGGTCTGTACCCAGAAAAGCATAATTTCAATAAAAGTGAAAGAACATTCATAGACCTCAGTTTGCTCAATGCCAAAAAATGTATTGCACTATTATGGAAAAAGACTCATAGACCAGATGTGACTCAGTGGTTAAGACAGATGTTAACAAACCTTCCATTAGAAAGAATAACATATATACTGAAATCAAAGGAAATTGTGTTTGAGAATATATGGAGACCTTTTATTGATTATGTAAAAAATTTAAACATAACTCTTGAAGAAGAAGGTGAATGATGTGTGTGGACCTTGTAAATTCCAAACTGGTGAACATAATATGTATACTTATGTATTGGATTGTCTAGACTAAACAGAGGAGCATTGTTGAAGACTTGATTCTGTTGGTGGTTGTTGGTGTTTTTAGGGTATTTTTTTTTTTTTTTTGTAGTACTTTAGTGTTAGTGTTTGATTGTTTGTATCATGTTTGTTAAAAAAAAAAAAGGTTCAATAAAGATATTGTGGAAAAAAAAACACCAACAATCATGGTGTTTTTAAATATGACATAACTATTCTGTCTATGCTGGTGAATAAATGGAACAGGTATTTCATATTAAAAAACAGTGTAGCATCTAAATCTGTGTACGCTTCATTCTTCCAATATTTTATTTCTGAAATGAAAACTAGGAATAGATGTTGTATGGTTTTGCCCTTGTCAAAAGAATATCAGAATTCAGCCAAAACAGGATTTTATTTATTTATTTAACCAGGTAGGTCAGTTAAGAATCAATTCTTATTTCCAATGGTGACCTGGCCAAGAGGCAACAGAAAAAAGACAAACAAAAAAATACATATAAAGCAAACAATAAAATATCATACCACTTAAAACAGATTGTACTGTGATTTATAAAAATAATGAAAGCAACTAAAACTAAAAGCAAGTGACAATCATAGATTATTTCCCTTACCAAATAAAAGGATAATGAATCTGATTTTGTTGGGGTTTTTTTGTTTGTTTTGTTTTGTTATATTGTTTCAGTTTGGGAGCTATTAAGGAAGGAAGTTATCACCCTGAATTGTAAATATATATTTATATATAAAAATACATAAAAGCTGTGTGCAATAGGGCAAGCAGATCATTGCCCTCTCAGTTCTGCATCTCAGTGTTGTGTTGTGTCTGCTACTCTTAATAAAATGGTGCGATCCCCAGTGCACAAATTGGGAATAACAGTTACTTTATTGCTCCTCATGGATCGTCACCTGATCGTGGTGGGGGGTTTGCGTGCCCTAGTAATCCCAGGAGCTATGTTGAAATTTGCCTTTGGTAGGGTCACCCAAAATAAATTGGTCCTGGGTGAAGGACCAGACTAAGAACGGTCCAACAGACTCTCATGATGAATGCTAAAACAAGGATTCAGTGTACCCCGCCCGGTATGGGGTTACCGGGGCCCTACCCTGGAGCCAGGCCTAGGGGAGGGGCTCGATGGCTAGCGTCTGGTGGCCGGGTTTCCGCCCATGGGACCCGGCCGCACTCAGCCTGAAGGACTTACATGGGTCCGCCCTCCAGTGGGCTCACCACCTGCAGGAGGGACCATGGGGGTCCGGTGCTATGTGGATCAGGTGGAGGTTGAAGGCGGAGATCTTGGCGGTCTGAACCCAGGCTTCCTAAACTGGCTTTTGGGACGTGGAATGTCACCTCTCTGGTGGGGAAGGAGCCTGAGCTGGTGCATGAGGTTGAGAGATACCGGCTAGATACCGGCCTCACCTCAACACACAGCTCCGGTTCTGGAACCAGTCTCCTGGAGAGGGGCTGGAGCTTGGCCTACTCTGGAGTTTCCCCGGGTGAGAGGCGGCAAGCAGGGGTTGGTATTCTTGCATCCCCCCACCTTGCGGCCTCTATATTGGAGTTTTCCCCAGTGGACGAAATGGTTGTTTCCCTGCGCCTTCGGGTTGGGAAACAGGTCCCGACCATCATTTGTGCCTATGCACCAAATGATGGTTCAGAGTACCACCCTTTTTGGAGTCTCTGACTGGGGTGCTGGAGGGTGCTCCTCTTGGAGATGCCATTGTCCTACTGGGGGACTTTAATGTGCACATGGGCAGTGACAGTGAAACCTGGAGGGGGGTGATTGAGAGGAACAGCTTGCCCGATCTGAACCCGAGTGGTGTTCAGTTATTGGACTTCTGTGCTAACCACAGTTTGTCCATAACGAACACCATGTTCAAGCATAAGGGGGTCCACACGTGCACCTGGCCCCAGGACACCCTCAGTCGCAGGTCAATGATCGATTTTGTTATCGTGTCATCAGACCTGCGACCGTATATCTTGGACACTCGGATAAAGAGAGGTGCAGAGCTGCCAACTGATCACCACCTGGTGGTGAGTTGAATCCGATGTTAGGGGAGGATGCCATTCAGACCTGGTAGACCCAAATGTATAGTGAGGGTGTACTGGGAACATCTGGCTGAGTCCCTTGTCCGGGAGGTTTTCGACTCCCACCTCCAGAAGAACTTCAACCACATTCCAAGGGAGTTTGGAGAAATGGAGTCTGAATAGGCCATGTTCTCCACCTCCATTGTTGAAGCGGCTGCCCAGAGCTGCGGCCACAAGGTCGTTTGTGCATCTCGTGGTGGCAACCCCCGAACCAAGTGGTGAACACCAGTGGTGATGGGGGCTATTAAGGTGAAGAAGGAGTCCTATCAAGCTTGGTTGGCTTGTGGGACTCCCAAAGCAGCTGAGGTTTACCAGCAGGTCAAGCAGAGTGCTGTTCGGGTGGTTGCTGAAGCAAAAACTCAGGTGTGGGAGGAGTTCTCTGAGGCCATGGAACAAGACTTTCGGTCGGCCTTGAAGAGATTCTGGCAAACTGTCCGGCAGCTCCGGAGAGGGAAGCAGCTCCCCGTCCACACTGTGTATGGTGCGGATAGGGTGCTGCTGACTTCGTTTGGGGACATCGTCAGGCGGTGGAAGGAA
Organism: Pholidichthys leucotaenia; assembly: GCA_020510985.1. Classification (NCBI taxonomy): domain Eukaryota; kingdom Metazoa; phylum Chordata; class Actinopteri; order Cichliformes; family Pholidichthyidae; genus Pholidichthys; species Pholidichthys leucotaenia. Next base: position 65,802,863 of record CM035849.1, on the reverse strand, counting down.
TACTTCGAGGATCTCCTCAATCCCACTGACACACGTTCCACACAGGAAGCAGGGCTTGTGGATGAGGGGGACGAATCGTCCATCACAGGGGCTGAGGTCGCCAAGGTGGTGGTTAAAAACCTCTTTGGTGGCCGGGCCCCGGGGGTGGACGAGATTCGCCCTGAGTACCTCAAGGCCCTGGATGTTGTTGGGCTGTCATGGCTGACACGCCCCTAGAACATTGCGTGGAGGTCGGGGACAGTGTCTTTGGCATGGCAAACTGGGGTGGTGGTTCCTCTCTTCAAAAAGGGGACCGGAGGGTGTGCTCCAACTTTAGAGGGATCACACTCCTCAGCCTCCCTGGGAAGGTCTATGCCAAGGTACTGGAGAGGACAGTCTGGCCGTTGGTCAAACCTCGGATTCAGGAGGAGCAGTGTGGTTTTCGTCCTGGCCATGGCACATCGGACCAGCTCTTTACCCTCTCGAGAATCCTCGAGGGTTCGTGGGAGTTTGCCCAACCAGTTTACATGTGTTTTGTGGACTTGGAGAAGACATTTGACTGCGTCCCTCGTGGTTTTTTGTGGGCGGTGTTTCGGGAGTATGGGGTATCGGGCTTGTTATTACGAGCTATCTAGTCTCTATTTGACCGTTGTGAGAGTTTGGTTCGTATTGCCAACACTCGGTCGGAGTCATTCCCAGTGAGAGTTGGACTCCGCCAGGGCTGCCGTTTGTCACCGATCTTGTTCATTATTTTTATGGACAGGATTTCTAGGCGCAGCCAGGGAACAGAGGGTGTCATGCTCGGTGACCACAGGATCTCACCTCTGTTGTTTGCAGATGATGTTGTCCTGTTGGCGTCATCTATCAGTGACTTACAGGTCTGACTGGGATGGTTTTCCCCTGAGTGTGAAGCAGCTGGGATGAGAATCAGCACCTCCAAGTCCGAGTCCATGGTCCTCAGCCGGAAAAAGGTGGATTGTCCTCTCTGGGATGGGGACAAGCTCCTGCCCCAAGTGGAGGAGTTTAAGTATCTCGGGGTCTTGTTCCCAAGTGAGGGGAGACTGGAGCGAGAGATTGACAGACGGATTGGAGCAGCATCTGCAGTGATGCGGACATTGTACCGGTCTGTTGTGGTGAAGAGGGAGCTAAGCTCTAAGGCAAAGCTGTCGATTTACCGGTCAATCTACGTTCCTACCCTCACCTATGGTCATGAGCTTTGGGTAATGACCGAAAGAATGAGATCGTGGATACAAGCGGCTGAAATGAGCTTCCTTCATAGGATTGCTGGATTCACCCTCAGAGATAGGGTGAGGAGCTCAGTCATCCGGGAGAGACTCAAAGTAGAACCGCTGCTCCTCCACATTGAAAGGAGCCACTTGAGGTGGTATGGGCATCTGATTAGGATACCTCCTGGACGCCTCCCTCTTGAGGTGTTTCGGGCACATCCCACTGGGAGGAGACCCCGGGGCAGACCCTGGACTTGCTGAAGAGAATATGTCTCCCAGCTGGTCTGGGAACGCCTCTTTGAAGAGCTGGAGCAGGTGGCTGGGGAGAGGGAAGTCTGGGATTCTCTGCTTGAATTGCTGCCTCCGCGACCCGGACCTCCAGAAAAGCAGTAGAAGATGGATGGATGGAGTTACTTTATTGCAAAATGGCAGCCTTTGTCTTTTCACATTTTGCAAATTCATTATACAGGCTGGCTTAGACCCTCTCGTGGGCCACTTTTGGCCCACGGGCTGTATGTTTGACATCCCTGTCTTAGGCGTTTGAAAGTTATAGATTTCAATTTTGTCCCTCACTCCAGCCATGGGTCCCTATTTTGAAGGGTTTCCCTTAACTGCTTAGACCTTCTTAATTTTTTTTATCTGTTCTTCTTCCACCCACTGATCTGTAAGACAAAATGTGAAATATTAATATCCTATTAAATAACAGCTTACTTTTATGGAGTAGTAAGTAAAACATATACGATAAACTGTTTACTCGCTTTTGTTCAAGATTTAGATTTTTTTGTACAACTTGAATAACTGATGTTGATCCCTGCTGTTGTAGCTGAGAAAAAAATTGTTGACCAGGAGCCCACCAAAGGTATCATGGTGGCCCCTCACCTCTGTAAACTTTGGCCCTAAATAAACACTTTCACTGTCTGCTGAGCGTGAGTGGCCCTGGCTACAAAACAGAGCAAAGATTTACATGTTTGGGGAGTTTATTGGTGTTATTAATCAGTACAAAAAGTTTTAACCGTCTGACTGATGTATTTGTTTTCTGCTTTTGTGTTCTTGTACTCTGGGACTTTTGAGTTGCAGGTCAGTGGTCCTGTTGTTGGTGGAAGAGTTTGAGGTAATTGCTGTATGTACAGCCTGACTTTCCTGCATCATTATTACTTACAACCCATTTCCCAGGGGACACTGCTGCACTGCTATTTCTCCCACGTCAACATAGCTGATTATAATGAGAGAAAATTAGACCAAATTAGCTCCTGTGTACAGATTATGGTTTTAATCACAGCAATTATCTCCACCTCTCTGTTTTTCCCCTTAACAATTCTTTAGTTTTCAATTCAGGAGGCAGAAAGTCAAGTTAAAGTGCCCATAGCATGGCCCTTTTCCACATGTTGACACAGTTCCCAGACATGTTACTGAAATGTCTGTGACATGCTTTCGGAAAACCTGCAAAATTTGATTATTATGGTACCAGCAGCACTCGGAACAATAATAAATAATAAAATAGGGCAAAAACAGCATACACAGTGCAAGAAGTTAAAAAAGTAAAATAGTTTTTACAGTAAAAAATAAGTCAAATAGTCAGCTATTTACAGTGCTAGTAAGCAGTTAAACTATTTAGCAATATATACAGTATATTTCACAGTTGAATGACTACAGTATTATTGAAGCCTTCAATAATAATTACATTAACAGTGTAATGAAAGCAATGTTCATTATTGTGCAAAGTCATAGTAGTATGATGTGCGGTCTCCATGAGCAGCGCAGTCTGACAGCAGCAGGTAGGAGAGACCTGTGAAACGTCTCCCTCATGCACCTTGGATGGCGCAGCCTGTCGCTGAATGAGCTCTTCAGTGGACTCAGTGTGTCCCGTGTGAGGTGTGACTCAGACTCCAGCAGAGATGACAGCTTACCCACCATCCTCCTCTCTCTTATCGCCTCCACTGGGTCAAGGCAACACCCCAGAACAGAGCTGGCCTTCTTAATCAGCCTGTTCAGTCTCTCCTTGACGGCAGCTGTGATGCCGCTGCCCCAGCAGACCACTCCATACATGACGGCTGATGCCACCACAGAGTCGTAGAAGGTCTTCAGGAGTGCGTCTAGGTTGTGCTCAAGGTCAAGGTCAATGGTGAGGAGATCTGAGCACTGTTGGGGTGGTTTTGTCAGGCCGGAATGAGCCACTCAACCATTAATGGTCTAACTGAGCCTTTCAGCATTTCTGATATGATAACTTATCGCTGTAACATTATAAATACATCAGAAAACATGAAAAAGCATACCAAAGACTCTTTAAAAGTTAATCATAAAGAATGCAGAAAACACAAGTGGATCAAAATTACAATCAGTATGATAATAAATGATAGTCATGTGTGAAGTAAAGATGCATTTTAACCCATATAAAAAGGAAGGCATGAATATTTAATTTCTGGTTGCGCAAGATGTGTAAGATGAGAAGACAGCAGATGGGGAAAAAGCAGGTTTTAACCTAATGGCTATTCCAGACCTTCACCAGGTTGATGGTCTGGGAGATTTATGACGGACTGGTTATATCCTCTGTCTGGGAGTCGAACAGTCTCAACAACACAGTCGGGCACCTACACTCATGTACAGAGAGCTGGGAGAAAACAGGAGGAGGCAGAGCTGCACAGCTGTCAGCCTCCCTGTTCCTCCGTGGATCTGCAGGTTTACTCATGTAAAATCAGGCTACACTGTGTCCCTGATGCTACTGAAAGCTCACAGTTTATACAAATGTCCATTTTGTTTCGGAAATAGTCCTCCTGTTGACATTCAGCAGGAGTGAGTATTGAGAAATATGAAAGACTTACAGCAGTGCTTCGACTGGTGCAAGACTGAACTGCTGTTAGACAGAAAAGTTGCTGAGAATCTGACACATGAAGACAAGGGGAAAAATCCACACATTTTGGATTTCTTTATCTTTGGCTTTAGTACAGGTTGATTCAGGGCCATATAGCTTTTTGGGGGACCTAAGGCAAGATTGTGTTTGGGGGTTGCAAGTTTTGGAATGGGGAAGAGCTTAATCCATTTAAAATGGGGGGGGGGGACTCTCCCCTCCTAATGCTGAAACCAAAAAACGGATTTGGTTCATTGTCTAGATCGGAGGTTTGCAACCTTTGCCAACAAAAGAACCATTTTGCCCCACTCAGACTAAAATAGAATTAATTGAGAACCGCAACAGGTATTTAACCTTTAAAATAAAGATTATGCTGTTCATCCAGTTTTGTATATAGCTCTGAAAATACAAAAAATGTGTTTCATGTGGGATTTATGAATTCATACTGTAACAGTGAAGAAAACTGAATGAACTTTATTGCTATTAAATGCTATGACAAATAAGAAACTCAGACGCTTCTAAAAAAAAGTCTTATATAGCCATCTTTGAAACTAACTGAAAACCGAACTATGCACGCTGACATTCGAATCCTTCTGATATTTGGAGAAAATAAATAAAGGAAGAACTTGCCCACTCTGAAAATGAATAAACCATAATAAACAGTTACAGGTTATCACAAAAAGATTTTTTTTTTAAAAAAAGTCAGTTTGTTCAGTTAAGTCCATTTCTCACCTGTTTTTTTTTTTTTTATCTTCAGCCTTGTACGGCAATCAACCATCCTGAATGAGCAAGGTTTCCTCTCCTTTTCAAAAATAATAGCTGTTAAAGGGTAGTGTACTTTTCAGCAAAGGCTGTGTGCTTGTTCTGGAAGTGTCTTTCAACACTGGGTTTTATTTTTATTTTATTTTCTCATCACATAAGCATACAGGTAAGTCAGCATGATTGGCAGTGAACGCAAATTAATCTGTCTACACAGAATTAGGCTACATTTCCACCCGAGTGCATTCTTCCCCCTGCGCTGTAGTCCGGCATGTAATGCATTCAGCGCTCTTAGCACAAAAATGTCCTCAGTGGAGAGCATTTTAATTTTTCTCTCATCAGCGGCACACCTCTCTAACCAACCGATCAGAATCAGGCTGAAAGTATACCATGATCAATATTTAACAATAAAAGTTTAGAGGGATGCATGTTTTCTTACTAGTCTGATGTAATTTAGTGCAGTTATTTCAGTTTCAGAGCAAATGTGTGAAAGCCAATGGCAAGCTTTGAGTGATAGGTCAAGCAGTTGCTAGGATGCTGGGCGGAGATCTTTTTTTAGAGCACCTGTGAAGCACCCATAAAAACAGGTCTAGAGCATTTTTACACACTTGATGGACAGGCAGCCTTTTCCTTTTTCTGGATGTGTCCATACCTTCCCTAGGGCAGGATAAGCTTTGACAGTTGTGGATCTCTCTGTGTAGTGCATGAGCTGCTATGTGTTTGGTCAGATGTGACACGGATTTTAGCTGACAACATAACAAAACATTTAAATATATATATATATATATATATATATATATATATATATATATATATATATATATATATATATATATATATACCTGTTTTACATTTACAAAAGCATATGTTTCAGTTTAAAAATGTACTCAATACACAATCATTTGAAAAATAAAATAAATAAAATGACCTTCCTTATGTCATTTTGAGATGTAATTGCAGGGAGTCACAGCATGGGGGATGAAGAGCTGCGTGTAGCTCCGGAGCTGGAGGTTGCCGACCCCTGGTCTAGATGAAAAGGAAAAAAGAAAACCATTACATAGAATAAAAATTTAACCAGTCCCACATGAACATTGCAAATTTATAAGAAAAAAGTTGCAGATTCATGACAAAAATTTTGCAAGTTTACAAGAGGAAAGCTGCAAATGCACGAGGAAAAAGTAGCAATGTTTTTTTTTTTAGGAAAAAAGCCATGAATTTAAAAGGAAAAAAGTCACAAATTTATGACAACAAGATGCAAATTTACAAGAAAAACACTGTAAATCGATGGAAAAAAAGGTTGAACAGAAAAAATAAAACCATTACACAGGATAAAAAATTTAACCAACATCTATATGAACATCCCAAAGTTAAAAGAAAAAAATCCAAATGTACATGAAAAGTTTCCAATTTATAAGAAAAAAGTAGCAAGTTTATGAGAAAAAAAAGTTTAAAATTCATAAGATAAAACATTGCATGTCTACAAGGAAAAAGTAGCAAATTTATGGGAAAAAGATTGCAAAGTTTCTGTGGAAAAAAGTTGCAAATTTACATGGAAAAAGTAGAAAATTCATGGAAAACAAAAGTGCAAATTTATGAGAAGAAAGTCAAAGATAATTTTAATTTTCCCCAAAAAAATGTTGAGGGTGAACTTTTAGCTTGAGAGCCCCCTAGTGGCTCAGGGAGACATATTATTTGCGTCTGCTTTATAGGCAGAAATGTCTCTGCTGTATTTACCGGCTTCTTTGTTCCCCCTGAATGTAATCACTTATTTAGATTTCCATTTAGAATGGAGCCATCATTTCCCCTCTGTCATGTTTCCTCATCCTAACAGCTCTGGTTCCAGATCTGAGCCAGAACCTGCTCCAGCCAGTGAAACTGTATGTGAGGGACAAGGCCGCAGTAGAAGCGTGAGAATGGAAACAAGTCATTTGGAACAGAAGGGTGAATGTGATATCTGGTTTATCCAAAAATCCCACTCCTTGGCTGAAACCATTCCCCGAAAAAATAAAGCATACAGAACATCTGTTTTAGTGGTTTAGATTAAAGCAATATCACTGCAGTAGTGAAGCGTTATGGTTACACAATCAGTCTTGTTTTCTCCACTTTTAGAATGAGAGAAAATACCTTCTGGAGCAAAAGATCTGTTGGCTTAAGCCCATTTTAAATGTTGATTTAAACTAGTGCAGTGAGATGGATTTAATGTCCTGCGCAAAAAGATTTTCCTCCTTAATCCTAAAGGTGTTCTTTACTGCACTTTTTTCCACATTTTGACAGCTCCCACAGGTCTTTTAATGAAATGCTTGTGACACAGTCTACTTTGGCCAAATGACCTTTTGCAGCATCACTGTGAATCATCTTCTGCAGCCGCACCCAGAATGACTTGTTTCATGCCCAAGACCAGCAGTTAACTCTAACCTCCTCTGTGTGTCATTACCCCAAATCTTACCTGGCTAGCGCCTCAGCACCTGAGCCAACTAACGTAGATTTGTCTTCGAGAATGAATGAAATGAAGCACCACCGGTGGACAGGGGTGTGTGGTTTCAGTGGTTGATAGGATATGACCATCCCTGCGGTACAATAAGCAAAGAAACATTCACAAATGAGTGAATGGTGGCCCAGAGCAGCTAGTCTTGGTTAGCAAAAATAAACTATGATATCAAAGAAAGATAAAATGGTAAAGTGTTGGTCGATTAATGAGGATTCCAGCGTGAGTGAATAGAATTTAATCAACAGTTAAGCTAACACCAGGCAGCCTGTCTCTCAGCCTCTGCCTACTGAGGCACGCTCTAACGCGTTTAAACAGCCTGACTTGAACGGTTCTATGTAGCATCACAGTGAAAATATAACAAAATAAGCCAGAATAACGTGACATATATCATCGACTGGATTAGTAAACCAGGTGGAAACAGGCATGCCTATTAGGGGACTGAAATTTAAAGGCAATAACAACATAAACCGTGTTTGGTAAGCTAACTCCCTAGTAGCTTTGTTAGCTCTGAAGCTAACACCTTGGGCATCATGGGCGGGCACTGAATCGTCACGGCCAATAGCATGGTGATGGGTTGTAATTGAAGACTGACGCATTTGTCAGTTACATAGTGGCAAAGACCCAGAAGAGCAAAAACAGCTACTACCCATTCTGAAATATAATTATTTCTAAGTGGAGACATTTGAATATTTTTTACTGTAATCATATGACACAAGAAAAGCATTTTAGAAGGTTAATCACAATGTTTGAGTGAATTTGACCTTTAAAGTGACTCAGGTGTGTAGTGTTCTATGTATTTTAGCTTAGAGAATTAAACAAAGGCAAAACTAAGGTGATCAGTTTGATTTAACTGTCTTTTACTGTAATAATATTGAATTTCAATTTTGAGTATGTACTGTATTCAGGTAGCGGCGCCTTGCATGGCAGCGGCCCTCTGATTCTACACTTGGGGTGTGTGTGATTAACACAGTAGATAGGTAAAACACAATCTCATTCTACTGTACATGATTGGTTGTACAGTTGAATGACAATAAAGGGTGATTTAATTTAATTTTTAATTTAATATATATATACTGTATATGTATACACACACACACTGTATATGTATGTGTGTATACATCAGGGCGGCAGTGGCTCAGGAGGTAGAGCAGGTCGACCAATAACCACATGGTTGGCGGTTCCAATCCCGCTCTCCCCGGATACTCTGCCGTTGTGTCCCTGGGCAAGACACTTCACCCCCAATTGCTCCTGGTGGGTCTGGAAGCGCCATGTTAGGTAGCATGCCGCCATCAGTGTGTGAATGGGTGGATAGCAGGATCTGTAAAGCGCTTTGGTCATCAAGACATGAGAATAAAAGCGCTATATAAGTGAATGCCATTTAATATATATATATATATACTGTATATATATATATATATATTTGCACATGGGAATTATGTAGTTTTGAAATGTTTTTTGGTAAAATTGTTAATCCCATGTGGTCATATATGTACTCACGTTTTTCAAATGTGAAGAAATGATTTTTTTAAACTGTGAAATTTGACTATTTTCTGTAAACACTATAAATTAGTATATTCATATTTCATATTTATGCTAATATTCATTATGAAGTTCATTTTGGCCCCAAGTAAACTACTTTTACCTTCAAGAGGGTTTGTAGGAAAGACTAGCTGATTAATTAATTGATATAATTAAAAATAAAGCATTTCATTTATTAAGTAAATTTATGAATTTATTGCTGATTTGTAGTTTTAAAAATGTTAGTCAAACTTATAGAAAAATAGGTTAGATGATAGTTTTCCATTTTTTCTTAATATTATTATTTAGGTCCATTTGTTCTCTAAATTTCTGATGTATTCCCAAAATATTAATTAAATGGATTCATCAAGGCCAAATTGTTCATTGTTACTGCAAATCTTCTGAGTTTCAGCACCATTCTGAATAGCCTTTTCTGGCTTTAAAGTATAGAGTACACAAATGCAATGGGGCTTCTTAACCACTGGGGGCCCTGTGGCATACTAGTATATTACTGTACGCGTCACGGATGTGGAGACACATAAACGACGTGACGTCATCACGTCGTGTCTATATTAGGGGAGAGGGGAGAGGAGAATTAGGTTCCGTCAACGCCGACAGAGAGCAGGAGAGACGACTCAGCAATACGTCGCCGACCTCCACTGTCTGGCGAGTACATACAGGTTTGAGGAGCTAGAAGACGACATGGTGCGGGACCAGCGAGCGGAGCACACCCTCAACCCGAGGCTGCAGGAGAAGCTATTAATGCCGCTGGACGACCTGCTGCTGGTGAGGACGGTGGAGTTAGTGTTCCAGTTGGAAGCCGCCGCGCAACTAACATCACAGCTAGGGGCTTCGCAGCAACAAACCTCGCTAGCTCACACAGTTACCCCAGCAGAAGAGCCCGTCGACACCGCACCCTTTTCAGAGGATGCCGAGGTGAACACCACAGGACAATAGGACATTATGGGATGCTGGACGTGTGGTAATTGTGGTTCCCCTGTGCATCGAATGCGCGTGCGCTCCTGCCCGTCCAGGGGGCAGCGATGCCAGCACTGCAGCCAGCTTAACTATTTTGCCAAAGTGTGTCGTTCAACATGGTCAACAACGAGCTCACCACCCAGCTCAGTTGGACTGCCTTTAACAACAACCATTCATGCAGAGGACTCTAGCAATTCAGCTTACAAGTGGTGCACAGTGAAGCTCGACGATGTCACCCTGCCATTACTATTGGAGACCGCCACTACAAGGTCGCTGATGAACTGGATCATGGTGAAGAGGTTTTTCCCTTGGCATCCAGTCAAGCAGGATGCGGTGGAGCTCTACAGATATGGGCACACCAGAATCAGTCTAGTAGGAACCATCACGCTGACGATTCGCTACGGGTCCAAAGTCCTCCCAGCATTTACCTTCCAGTTAGCGAAGCATCATATGATGACAACATCCTAGGGTGGGAGCTTTTCCATGAATTGGTTTTCACCATTTCACATTCCACAAAGGGCTTTGTTTGACCGCTGATGACCAGAGCACATCTCACCCAGACGTGAGTACAGCTGCTCCAAGCTTCGCACCACACAAAGAGCAGAAGACGAGAGAGCGTAATAGATAGATAGATGTATTTTATTGATCCCAAATTGGCAAATTACAGTGTAACAGCAGCATGACAGTAGACAACCAACCAACAGAAACACACACAGCGTAATTGACAAAGGGATTACCCATGGAAAGTAAACCTGCTAAAAACTTATAATCATAGATGAATAGATGGTGACCCATATAGGTACATGAATCATACCCACTGTTCAATACAGGATTATCAGGTGCAGAGTGAAATGTGAGGCACCAATTACACTGTAAGGTGCAGTATGGTAGCATAGTTATGACCAGAGTACATCATCAGAGTGAGTTACTGTACAGTGAAATGGCATGTGGCAGGAAAGATTTCCTGTACCTAAACATTTGGCAGCAAAGCTGTAGCAGTCTGCTGGAGAAAGTGCTCCGGACTAATCTGGAGTCAAGTCCGAAGTAATCCGGACTCGACTGGTGTGCTATCTCGAACCATCGGCCATCTGGAAGGTGGCTGGCCACAACTGAGTGTTGATTCTTATTGGTGATGACGGGACTGTATGTGGGTCCAGGCAATCAGATCGTCGGACCCGAACCCATTCCAGCACTGCGAGCGGTGATCGATTCCGCTGCACCCGTCGTTGCTGCTGTGGTGGTGTGCCTTTCACGCCAGTGGCAGGACGTGCCCTCTGTTAGCTCTGCTCTGCTGGGTCCTGCTGGGCCGCAAACTCTCTATCCTGCAGCGCTGCAGCAGCTCCCTGAGGCTTATGCCAGGCGAGGATGCAAGATGAGTCTGGCTTCTGCTCCCTTTCTCCTGGTGCTGACTGTGGTCGCAGTGATGTGTCATTGTCGCCGGTGCCGGGATGTGCACCGGGTTTTTGTCGTTCACTGGGGTCCCCAATGGCCACGAACTCCCTCTCCTGCAGCTCTTGTGGCTCCTTGAGGCTTATACCGGGTGAGGATCAGAGGTGAATTCAGTTTCTGCCCTTTCTCCATGCTGTGCTCTTTCTGCGGTGTCAAGCCTGGAGTGGCTGTACTCTTGTCTGGGTGTGTTGCGCTCCCATCATCAGTGGTCAAACAGAACCCAAGGTTATTGTGGATGGTAAAACCCAGTTTATAAAACAGATCACACCCCAGGATGTTGTCCCCATGTGTGGCTACCTGGAAGACGAACTCTGGGAGGATTCTTGACCTGTAGCGAACCGTTAGTGTTATGGTTCCTACATTGCTGATGTGTGTGTATCCATAGCTGTACAGCTCCGTTGGATTCTTCCCGATAGGATGGTTAGGGAATAATTTCTTTACAGTTACCCAGTTCACAGCAGCAGTGTCCAGCAGCAATGGTAAGCCAATGTCATCCAGCCTTACCGTGCACCACTTGTACGCCACCCTTCTGGAGCTCACTGTGTGAATGGTGGTTGCTGGTGGTTCTGTTGCGTTGGGTAGCAGGCTCGGTGTTATTCATGTCAATCGGCATACCTTGTCAAAGTGATTTATCTTGCTGCATTGCTGACATCGCTGCCCCCTGGCCAGGCAGGATCGCACTTGCTCTCGGTGCGTCGGGGAGGCACAGTTACCACACGAACAGTGCCTTGTGGTGTTCCTCAGTCCCGTAGTGTTCACCTCAGCATCCTCCATGAATATCGCGGTGTAACCGGGTTCTTCTGTCGTGACTGTGCATGCTAGCGGGGATTGTTGTTGTGGCTCACCAAGCTGTGATGATAACCAATCGGCAGCCTCCAGCTGAAACGTCAGTTCCACTGCCTTCACCAGCAGTAGGTTGTCCGGTGCCATCAGTAGCTTCGCCCGCAGCTGCGGGTTGCTGGTGTGCTCTGCTAGCTGGTCCCGCACAATTTCATCCTCTAGCTGACCAAACTTGCATGTGCTAGGCAGACAGCAGAGGTCCGCAATGAACTGTTGTGTCGTCTCCCCCGCTCTCTGTCGTCACTGGTAGAACTTTATCCTCCATACCAGCACATTATCTGTTGTCGCGAAGTGTCCGGCTAACAGTGAAGCACTTCTCGTATGTGTCCGCTGGTCCAAATGAGCCAAACACCTGTTGTCTCTCGGTACCTAGGCTGTGGATGAGAAACGCTTGCAGCCGCATCTTGCCAACTTTCGCTAGGTCCATTGCCAACACGTACATGCGGAACAAGTCGAACCAGCGAGGCCATGGAATGGGCAGCTTACCTGGGGACGAGAACGGTGGCAGGGGTCTCAAGCACGCTTCCAGGTCATTATTTTTTTTGCTGTTTTCTCCTTGTCGCCAGTGCTATGTTTGGAAAGAGGGAGCAGAGGCGTCGACTGTGCTGAGCAGTGAACTTTATTAGCTGAAGCTAATAGCACGTGGAACAGGATACATGCTAACGCTAAGAAAGTACAGACTGGTGTTGGTTGAGAGGCAGAGCGCCAAGGAGGCCAAGCTGCCACCGTCTCTTTCTTAAATAGGCTGGATGTGATGATGTCACCCACGGCTTTGTCATCACGCCCACGCTGACTATTGTTATGATAGCCCTTCATAACACATAACACGCCCCCAAGCTGTAAGTTCACCTCTAACATTTTTGGGGGAGAATTAAAATTACCTTCATCATAGTTCTCTCATGAATTTGTGAATTTTTCCTCATAAATGTCTGACCTTTTTTGTCGATTTTTTACTTCTTTTCTTGTAAATTTGAACTCTTTTCTCATGTGTGACTTTTTTTTTTAAATTTGCAAAATTCTTCTTGCAAATTCAAAACTTTTTTAATTAATTTGTGACTATTCTCATAAGTTTACACACTTTTTCTTGTAAAATCGCAACGTTCATATGGATGCTTGTTGAATTTTTTTCTATGCAAGGTTTTATTTTTTCCGTTGATCTACCCAAGTTAATTTTTTAAAGGTTTTTGTTTTAAGGGAAGAGACTTTCCCCCCATTTATAGGGGTTTTAACCCGTTCCCGATCCAAAAATAGGGGACCCTCCAAACACAATCTTGCATAGGGTTCCCAAAAAGCTAGAAACGGCACTGCATTTACTCTGGGATTTCAGGAGAAGAAAATGCAGTTTTGCTCTATAACGCTCCTGCAGCAGATGTGTGCAGAGGTTTGCAAGTTCACCGCTGATGCTCCTCCTAACACCGCCTGCACCAGTCTGAGCTCAGCCGCTGCAGTCCGGCTTCTCTGGAGCTTCTGCAACTTCGATCCTGCTAACAAGAACTATTTTTTTTTTTTTTTTTTTTTAACGCCTGACGTACCTCTGGGGGTCCTGCCGCTCCGTGTCTTTTTCCCTCGGCTGCTGCGTTCCTGCGGCTCCGGGCAGACAGAGCGCCTTTTGGCAGAAAACAGCGCCAGTGCTCAGAGCCGGTGGTCACTGCGGGGACGATGAGTCTTCAAACTGTGTGGAAACTTCTCCTCTGCGTGGGATTTTTGCTTTTTACTACAACACACGCACAGACAGGTAAGGTCACCCCTGAGTACTTAATTCCCACTACAGTGCTGATTATGAACCTAATTTTAAAAAGACTGGGGAGTACATAAGATAAAATATTTTTCAGACTGAGTACTCACTGATACTGAGCCTACTGAGACACCCAGGGCCATTTCTAGCTTTCTGGGGGCATTATGCAAGATTGTGACTGGGGACCCTTATTTTTTGTGATGGGGAAAAGTCGAAACCAATTAAAAGTCCCATTCACTGCACTTATTCCCACATGTTGCAACTCCTACAGGTCTTAATGAAATGTTTGTGACATAATTTGGTCAAATTGACTTTAGTTATTGCAGCATCATTGTGAATCATCTTTTGCAGCCTTACTCAGAACAACTGGTTTCAGTGTACAGTATGTCTCTTTAAATGCCCAAGAACCATGATTAACTCTGCCCTCCCTCTCACTTCACTATTGCTAATTTTAGCTGGTTAGCTCTTAGGTCTGATAGCTAGCCTTAACCAACTAATGTAAAATTGTATTAAAGAATGAATAAAATATTGCGTCATTGGTGGACAGAGGTGTTTGGTTTCAGTTAGGATATGATTGATCCCTGGAGTACAATGAGCACAGAAACATTTGTGAATGAGTAGCTATACCGCTAGCTTCAGCTAGCTGCCTTAGATCTCATTTAGAGAAAATAAAACTTTAACTAAGCTCAAATAACATTTAAATGAACAAAGATTCCAGTGGAGGTGAATAAAACAGAATGAGTAGAGATATATTATTGACTGTTGATAAGTGAACCAGGTGGAAACAGGGATGTCTATTAGGGTGACTGAAATCTAAAGAATATAACAATATAAACCACACTTGGTAAGCTAACTCCCTTCTAGCAATGTTAGCTCTGAGGCTAACGTCTTTGGCTCTCATAGCCATCTACATGACAGACAGCTAGGCTGGCCAATAATAGAGCAGTGGGCAGGTGTCAAGGCCAGGCTCAACTTGGTGACATGCAGGAACAAACATGGAAGAATAAAAACAGCTTCTCACAGACAGAATTGATATAAAGGCTGTGTGTGTTTTTTAAGAGAAGTGAGCATTTTGGAGTTTTTTTTTTTTTTTTTTTTTAAATAGCATCACCAATAGATGCAAATCAGAAGGCTTAAACATGCAAAAATAAATTTTTCAAGCAAAAGAGTTAGCATGCTAATGCTAGCAACACAGACCTAACAGAAGGTGCATTCCGATCGCCCAGTGAAGTCCGGAGTGGACTGCAATGAGTGTTCCACCATATTAAGTGAGGTTCCAAACCGAAGGGAGTGAATGGTGTTCAGTTCAAAGGGAACTGAGAACTGAGAAGGAAGAAGTGAACAACCATACATCACTTCTCCGGAAGTTGACAAGAAAATTACCCGTAAGCCATTGCACCTCAAATATGAGTAAAACAAGCTATTGTTGCCAACATTATTAACAAGCTAAACTGATGTTGGTTATTGTTTATATCAACTTATAGTAATAAAATATATTTGTATTAATATTTTATCTAAGAAGTATAAATTATCCACCGTAGTATCAGTACGTGTACATGGTTACCGTGGTAACACACGGAGGAGGGGTGCGACAGTTGCAGGGTGTTTCAAATGGAGAAATTTTGTGAAGGGCAGTTAACAACTGATATTCCCTGAGAACGGAGCAGGGAGTAGAGAGTACAGTTGAGGTACACTGTGGATTGGAACATTGCTAGAGTTAAACAAAAGGCTAAAACTAGGAGCTAAAAGCAGTTTTTGGGCTGGCAGTTTTTGGGCTAGCATGCTATTGCTGAAAACAAACACTGAAATAGAAACTGAACAAGAGGCTAAATCTGGAAGCTTTTGGCAGCTGATACACAAAGGAATTAGCAACACATGGCTGAACAAACGGCTAAAACTAGGAGTTAATAACAGTTGTTGAGCTAGGCAGTGAGTGTATTGATGCTAACACAGAGGCCTGGACAGAACACATGATAATATAATGCTCCACTCCTAGTTCTTCACCTGCCTACCTCAACGCTCGCAATTTTATCTAAAGCAAATCAGTTAAAGATTAACTTCATCAGTGTGATATTTGTGAAGTGGAATGATTTCCACATACACAGTTGGATATTGACAGTTCTGGTGATCATCCAGTGCTCATTCTGCCTCCGTGGATGTTCTTGCAGTACTTCCTCCAGAGTGTATGCCGGGTGGCCATTCGATCCTCCAGAACCCCTACCGCAGCACCACCTTCAGCTCCAGCTGGCTGCAGCAGTCGGCCCTGCAGGACTTCATCTGTGACCACTCCCTCGCTCCGGGCTGGTACCAGTTTCAGATTTATGACAAGCCGGCCAATATGCCCACCCAGTGTGTGGAGGTGAATTGTCCTTTTCTCTTCTCAGGGGTAGTGAGATTTCTTTCAGTCTTATTTGCAGTTTGAACTCTCAATATTTACAATTTATATGAAAACAAAAATCAATTATGAGAAAAGTTAGCAAATTTACAAGAAAAAAGTATTAAATTAATGAAAATAAATTGCAAGTTCAATCCACCTTATTCCTAGGCCCCATGATGCCTTGCGTGAATTATGGTAGCAACTTCTGGTACTACTTTAGAACGTATGGTTGTCACTAAAACAGGACACTTCCTTGTTAAAAAACAATGACTTCAGCATCAGAAACGCAAGAACACGGCCTCTTGCACCTCAAAACAGTAGCATAATCATACCACTTCCCACGACTATCGAGGGATGGGAAGATGGCCTTATAAAGTGGCCTTGTAGACAGTAGCTCCATTAGTTAGCGCCGCTGCTAAGATGCTAACGGTGTAAACAAGTGACCCGTGCTGGCAAAATGAGTCACTTTGAGGACATTTTCAAAACTAATGTAATGCTATTTCCATATTCTGTACTGAAAGATCTTCAAAATGATATTTAATTTGTAGGAAGTCCACAAAAACTGACCCCCCAAAAAGATGATTTATTTATATTTTAGCTAGGTTGAAAACTCACGTTCAATCGGTCAGGAGTTATGTCTTCCGCAAAAGCATAGGTATTTTTAGAAAGTACAATTTCTAAGCTTTCCATTGATACCAGACACTCATGGGGGTTTTCCTGGGACTTTGCCGCTACCAAACAAAGAAAGAGTCATGATTTATGACTTCTCGTTGCCTGTACTCATAATGACGCAGACGTACGCCATAACACCGTGCTTGGATGTCGTCTGTCTCCGTGTGGTGAAAAGCCTCCATTTATCCAGTCTGGCACAACCACGAACACCAGCAATAAGTACCAGAACTACGCCAAAACATTCAAGAAATACAAAAACTAGAAGAGCTGAAATTAGCTGCCACTTGAGTGCAAAACATGTATGTAGACTATACATTAAAATGAATTTGAAAAACTTTTAAAAACGCTATTTTAAATGCCCCTGCTACGCCACTCTTACTGACTGATTTAACACTACGTCAGCGGAAACTGGAAGCTCCGCCCATAATCGGTCCTACAGCAGCACCCCCAGGAATAAGGTGGATAGAGAAAAAAAAAATGCTATTTTAAAAGGAAAAAATGCAGAGGGGTGAACTTGTAGCTAGGAGGCCCCCTAGTGGCTGATGGGGTCCATTGCATTTTGTACATCGCTTAATAGCCAGAAACATTGGTGATTGTACAGGCGTAACATTTAAATCCCGGAGGTTGTCGCTGGAATATGAAGCACCACCAGCCTCTATCATGATACTAAAAAAATCTCAATAAGAAATTTGAACATGAATTTTGAGATGAGCGAAAGCTTTAAAGTTGTATTTATGTCAATTTTTATCCCAGACCAATTTAAAGATCCAGTTATAGAAGTTATGATAAAAATGTTCCCAGTCAGTCACTGTTTAGTGTTTAGAATTGTTTTCTAACACTAACGGATCACCTGAAATTTCTTGAGATCCTGCATGTGTGCCTGTGTGGAGAACTTTGAGGTGGCCTATCTGTCTTCACTTGTGGTTGTATGCATTTATGAAGGAGAGAGCAAGGAGAGCCTGAATGTGTCTCATTTCCTGCGGGCGACTGCTGTGAGTCTGTAGGATCCATCTGAAGTGTCAGCCTCCCTCTGCCCACCGCTGCTCTCCCTGGGTGATGGATATCCACAGGAGTGGCTGTAGGAAGGAAGGGACGATTGCTGTGAACATGTGTTACATAATGTGGTGACGCCTTTGTGATGGTGGCGAATAAATGGTTACATTTGTCAGGCTGATTATTTTATTGAAAAGGGTACTCTTACGTTCAAGTTCTCAGCACTCTTACGTTCAAGTAGTCTTTAATGTCCCTAAGTGGGCAATTTGTGTTGCAACAAGTGCGTCACATAAAAGAAAAAACACAACGCAACATCAAACAACGACAGCAGCACTGAATTGGTGACAGGCAGAACATCGTCACAATAAAAGCCACACGCTGATCATGTTACAATACCAGCATCTCCATATATACAAAATAACCACACTAAATCATCTAAAATACATCCACATAGTACAACCGCATACATATATACATACTGTACACATGTACATGCATACATACATGCACATACATGCATATACATAACATACATGTGCCCATACATGTACCCACATACCGTCGACCAGCGACATACCATCTAAAAACAAGTTCACCACCTAGCTCCTATAAGATAAGTTAAGATAAGATAAGATAAGATAAGCCTTTATTAGTTCCACAATGGGGAAATTCCAGGATTACAGCAGCAAAGGGATAGCAGCATTCAGAGCAATAGTAAATAAGGTAATAAGAACTGGTTAGCCAAACCAGTAAATTAATATACATACAGATGTGGACAAAATTGTTGGTTTCCCTCTGTTAATGAAAGAAAAACCCACAATGGTCACAGAAATAACTTGAATCTGACAAAAGTGGTAATAAATAAAAATTCTATGAAAATTAACCAATGAAAATCAGACAATGCTTTTGAATTGTGGCTCAACAGAATTATTTTAAAAAACAAACTCATGAAACAGGCCTGGACAAAAATGATGGTACCCCTAGAAAAGATTGAAAATAATGTGACCATAGGGACATGTTCAACCAAGATGTGTCCTCTAATTAACATCACAGGTGTCTACAAACTTGTAATCAGTCAGTCGGCCTATTTAAAGGGTGACAAGTAGTCACTGTGCTATTTGGTGACATGGTGTGTACCACACTAAACATGGACCAGAGGAAGCAAAGGAGAGAGTTGTCT
The DNA here is from genome assembly GCA_020510985.1 of Pholidichthys leucotaenia. Lineage (NCBI taxonomy): Eukaryota > Metazoa > Chordata > Actinopteri > Cichliformes > Pholidichthyidae > Pholidichthys > Pholidichthys leucotaenia. The sequence continues at coordinate 65,783,824 of CM035849.1, read as the reverse complement.
CAGGAGATTAGAAAGAAAATTATAGACAAGCATGTTAAAGGTAAAAGCTATAAGACCATCTCCAAGCAGCTTGATGTTCCTGTGACTACAGTTGCACATATTATTCAGAAATTTAAGATCCACGGGACTGTAGCCAACCTCCCTGGACGTGGCTGCAGGAGGAAACTTGATGAAAAATGGAAGAGACGGATAATACGAATGGTAACAAAAGAGCCCAGAACAACCTCTAAACACATTCAAGGTGAGCTCCAAGGTCAAGGTACATCAGTGTCAGATCGCACCATCCGTCGTTGTTTGAGCCAAAGTGGACTTCATGGGAGACGACCAAGGAGGACACCACTGTTGAAAACAAATCATAAAAAAGCCAGACTGGAATTTGCCAAACTGCATGTTGACAAGCCACAAAGCTTCTGGGAGAATGTCCTATGGACAGACGAGACAAAACTGGAACTTTTTGGCAAGGCACATCAGCTCTATGTTCACAGACACAAAAATGAAGCATACCAAGAAAAGAACACTGTCCCTACTGTGAAACATGGAGGAGGTTCTGTTATGTTCTGGGGCTGCTTTGCTGCATCTGGCATAGGGTGTCTTGAATCTGTGCAGGGTACAATGAAATCTCAAGACTATCAAGGTATTCTAGAGAGAAATGTGCTGCCCAGTGTCAGACAGCTTGGTCTCAGTCGCAGGTCATGAGTCTTGCAACAGGATAATGACCCAAAACACACAGCTAAAAACAGCCAAGAATGGCTAAGAGCGAAACATTGGACTATTCTAAAGTGGCCTTCTATGAGCCCTGATCTAAATCCTATTGAACATCTGTGGAAGGAGCTGAAACATGCCGTCTGGAGAAGGCACCCTTCAAACCTGAGACAACTGGAGCAGTTTGCTCATGAGGAGTGGGCCAAAATACCTGCTGAGAGGTAGAAGTCTCATTGACAGTTACAGAAATCGTTTGATTGCAGTGATTGCCTCAAAAGGTTGTGCAACAAAATTTTAAGTTATGGGTACCATCATTTTTGTCCAGGCCTGTTTCATGAGTTTGTTTTTTAAAATAATTCTATTGAACCACAATTCAAAAGCATTGTGTGATTTTCATTGGTTAATTTTCATAGAACTTTTATTTACTACCACTTTTGTCAGATTCAAGTTATTTCTGTGACCATTGTGGGTTTTTCTTTCATTAACAGAGGGGTACCAACAATTTTGTCCACGTCTGTATATACACAGATATATACACAGTGCAGGACCATTGTAGCTAGATGGAATAATCAGCATTATGGTTTGTTAAATTACCCTGCAGAATATGAATATGTACCCAGACGGTATATTTCACATTTGAATCAACAGTGTTGTTGCCACCCTCAGTAATTATTGTTATTGTCCTAGTTGTGTATTGGAGGGGACGATCTCTACTGTACAAACTTGTTACGTTTAGTACATTTAATACAACCTCTACGAGCAGCCCTGGTTAGGTTATAAAGTCTGATAGCCGTAGGTAGGAAGGACCTGTGGAACCTCTTCATCGTGCACCTAGGATGGCACAGCCTACTGCTAAATGAGCTCCTCAGTGCGTTCAGCGTGTCCTGCATGGGGTGGGACTCGGACTCCAGCAGAGATGACAGCTTAGCCTCCATCCTCCTCTCTCCTCCACTGGGTCGAGGCGGCGCACCAGAACAGAGCTAGCTTTTTTGATCAGTCTGTTCAGTCTTTTCCTGTCGGCTGCCGTGATGCCACAGCCCCAGCAGACTACTCCAGATGTGATGGCTGATCCCACCACTGAATCGTAGAAGGTCTTTTGGAGTGCCCCTTGCACTCTAAAAGACCTGAATCCCCTCAGAAAGAACAGCCTGCACTGCCCCTTCTTGTAGAGCGCGTTGGTGTTGTGTGACCAGTCCAGTTTATTGTTCAGATGAACACCCAGGTACTTGTAAGATGTCACCATCTCAATGTCTGTTCGCTGGATGTTTACCGGCGCTGTGGTGGGTTGTTCTCGCCTGTAGCAGTCCACCACCAGTTTCTTAGTTTTCCTCGCATTGATCTGGAGGCAGTTCCGTAGACACCAATCCACGAAGTCCTGGATAAGTCCAATGTGCTCCTCATCATCCTCATCAGAGATGAGGTCGACGATCGCAGAGTCATCAGAGAACTTCTGTAGATGGCAGTGTGGTGTGTTGTGTGAAAAGTCAGCAGTGTAGAGGGTGAACAGGAACGGAGCCAGAACTGTTCCCTGGGGGCTGCAGATGATGGTGTCAGACACACAGTCCTGGGTTCTCACAAACTGTGGTCAGTTTGTGAGGTAGTCCAGGATCCACAATGACAGGTGCTGGTCCACCCCTGCACACAGCAGCTTGTCCCTCAGGATCACTGGTTGGATGGTGTTGAAAGCACTGGAGAAATCAAAGAACATGATCCTCACTGTGCTCCCAGGCGTCTCCAGGTGGGACAGGGAACGATGTAGGATGAAGATCACTGCATCCTCCACCCTGATGCCATGCTGGTAGGCAAACTGAAGTGGGTCCATTGCTGGTCCCACCAGGGGGCGGAAGTGGGTGAGGAGCAGCCTCTCCAGGGCCTTCAGTAGGTGTGATGTGAGGGCCACTGGTCTGTAACTGTTCAGGTCCTTGGGTTGAGGAGTCTTCGGTACGGGTACCACACAGGATGTTTGCCACAGCTGTGGTACCCTGCCCAGCTTCAGGCTCAGACTGAAGATGTGCTCCACGATCCCACACAGCTGGTCTGCGCAGTACTTGAGGAGCCTTGAGCTGATGCCGTCCGGACCTGCAGCCTTCCTCGCCTTGATCTTTTTCAGCTCAGCTCTCACCTGGGTCTCAGTGAGAGTCAGGTTGGGGCAGGGGGGCTGTGTGCTGGGGGGGTTGTTGGGTCTGTGGGGGGGGGGCAGAGGACAGCAGGACTAGATGAAGGTGGAGGCAGCAGGCGGAGAAGAGGGTGGTTGGTCAAACCTGTTAAAGAACAGGTTCAGGTTGTCCCCCCCCCCCCCCCCCCGTGGCTTGGGACGAGGTATTCTATAACTAAATAGATGAATACATATGTGAGAGTGAATGTGTGAATGCAAACATTGTAGTACTCTTTCTTGGCATGAAACCGTACTGCTGCTCACTGATTGTGACCCCTCCTCTTAACCTGGCTTCAACAACTCTTTTCCATGTCTTCATAGTGTGGCTGATCAACTTTACGCCTCTGTAGTTACTACAGTTCTGTGCAACACCCTTGTTCTTGAAAATTGGCAGAAAATTCTGAGAAGGTGAACTTGTATACTGCCATTTTGACGACCCCCCCCCCCCCCACACACACACACACTCACAAAATTTTAAGAAACATGTCTTAAACTCATCCACCTTCACCACCTGTACTCCTTGCATCTTCACGGTTACACCTCCCTCTCATTCACACACATATATTCTGTCCTGCTTCTACTGACTTTCATTCCTCTTCTCTCCATTGCATACCTCCACCTCTCCAGGCTCTCTTCCACCTGTTCCCCACTCACTACAGATGACAATGTTATCTGCAGCCATGTTATTTGCAACTATCATTATAAAATATTAAATGGGTATACACCCCCCCCCCCACACACACACACTGGGAGAATATGTTAAACTGAGGACTGTCACCAGTACAGCCACCAGAGCAATCACTGGAGGAGACTGTGAGGTCCCCCACAGACGCACCACATTTACTCAATCTGTGCTATCAGTGAGGGGCACCAAGATCTGGAATAATATACCATCTGCAATCAAAGAACGTACCACACTCAACACTTTTAAGACTGATCTTAAAAATTGGCTTTTAAACAACTAAAACTGTACGCATAACTAGTGGTTGCTCTGTGGCATGTATACTGTATGCTCATGCGTCACACACATATGCCCCGCCACTTGTTTGTTGCTGTTGTTTGTTGTTGTTGTGAGGTGCTTGGGTGCATGTGTGTGTGTGTATGCATACACAGCACTTCACTTGAATGTTTTGTTTTGTTGCACCTTAACTCTTGCACTTTAGCATATCTACTTTGTACAGTTTTATTGCAGATGTTCTTCTCGTGTATGATTGCTTTTTTGTGTGTTTTTGTGACCTGCTGGGGGACTACAGATGCAAATTAGCAGTATTGCTAAATCTGGCATGCTTATATTTGTATTAATATTCATTAGTATGTAATGTCCCTTTCAAATAAGCATTAAACTTGAACAAAGAACTATTACACACTTTTATAATATAGAAACACTAATAGTTTCATCAGTTCGATTCAACTTTATATAGTGCCTAATCACAACAAAACATCATCTCAAGGTGTCTCACGAAAGGAACCAGTAATTTAGGGAAAACACCAACAATTAAGTAATTGTAGTTTTTAACTTAACCTATAAATGTCTGTTTGATCTGGTGGATTAATAAAACAGCTGTAGTCCAAAAATGCCTTTTTGGGTATTTATTACATCTTGTACAAGAGGGAAAAGTCACGCAGCACTACACACTGACAGTACCACGGGAAGATTCAGAGGTTTCAGTGCAAAGTGCAGAGTTTAATACAGTACTCCAAACCAGATAAGCATTGTTTTGAGAATGCTGAGTCAGCACTATTTAGAGTGTTCTGTGGGAAGCGGAGCCTAGGTGTCTGTAAGTCTAACCTTGGGGGCCAGACTTACAGCATTCAAGCAGGATATGCTTTGTTTAGGAACACAATATCAGAAACAAAGTGTAATATTGAAATATAAAATAAGAAATGCTTCACATGATCAACGAGGAGCACACACTTGGCGACGGTGGGAAGGAAAACCTCCCTCATAGGAAGAAACCACCGGCAGAAGCAGGCTGAGGGAAGGGCAGCCAGCTGCTGCAACTGCATAGGGATGAGGGGAGAGAGAAGAAGAAAAGAAAGAGTAGACATAACAGTTATACAAATAACAGCAGCAGGCAAATAACATACAAATGCAATATCATTCACACACATACAACATGCTATACATCTATATTTAAAAACGTGAGTAACACGCTGGAAAAGCTTTCTCCTCTCTCATCCTCCAGGTGAACCACTGTGGCACTCAGGCTCCGGTGTGGCTCTCCCTGGGTGAGGGGGAGTCCCTGCCGGGTCCACTGGAGGTCAGACAACTGACGGCCTGTGCAGCGTGGCAGCTCTATCAGACCGGCAGCAAAGACTGCTGCATGTTTCGAATCCCAGTCACCGTCAGGAACTGTGGAGATTTCTACATTTATCTGCTGCAGCCCACGCAGGGGTGCATGGGATACTGTGCACAGGGTAAGCTAATAATAATGCCTTCTGAAATATGCCTATCAATAATAACTGTTCGTGTGACATTTGTTGCAATGTGCTTCAACCAATGTATAAAAAAAGCAAAATCACATAAGCACAGACTAATGAATCATACAGTAAAGCATAAAGCTATCTACCACTGATAGGAAAGATTCTTTGATTAAGGAATATTTTAAAGAAATAACTCAAAAGAGGCCACTGAATCTGACGACCTTATCGCCTTAAGTAGTTTTATATTTGAAAAGTGGAATAGATACAGTGTACAACAAATGGTAAATTCAGTTTTAGCTTGTGTTAGATCAATTGTAGTTGTATTTTAACATGAGAAAGACTGGTAAATTGTTTAACTTCACACTTAACAAGTAATGATTAAGACCCTATCTATAAAGTCGCCTATCCATATTTATTGTTTAGGTTATATTATTATGAAATAATTCAACACTGCATCTCAAGGTTAGATACAGTCAAAACTAACAAATCTAAAACTACCTAAGGAAATAATGCCAAGCAGCACAGACCAATGATGTTGGTGTGCATTTTCTCTTTGTGCACAAGCACAAAACACAACATCATAATTGCAGTCTGCCTTAGATCAAGGGCCCCTGCCTGTAAAAGGTGAGGAGAGGAGACATTCTGATTGGGTTATTGCACGTTATACCCAAAACACACCTCTGAATAATTAAGAGAGATAGGACAACGTCTCTTGCACTTTTTTGCTGCTGTAACAGCAAAATGGATGCAAACATGCTTATAAATGAGTTTAGCACCTTTGACAATGGACTGTTGAGCAATAACGTGGACAGACATTTCAGGGGACAGGTGCTCTACCAGCAAAAAGGGCATTTCTAAATACCCAAAAAGGTAAAGTTACATATAGTAGTGCAAATTTTACAGTACTTACTCTGGACATCATTTTTCATTTTCATACCTATACACTCATGGAGATATTTAATATCCCATAGATTTTTACCAAATTATCAGCACACACACAGACCGTGATCTTCATTAACTATGTATTTACAGGACAAAAATGGTCTGCTTCCACTGAAAAAAATAAATATTTGTTCAAAATAAATAAATCTTTGCAAAAATTTGATAAAAGGCTTTTCTTTCAGTAAATAAGATATTATATTGCCATTCAAAAAAAGTAAATCTCTGCAAAAAATGAAAAAGGTCATTCACCCGTCAGTAAAATGAGCCAAAATCATCCCTTCTTGTTATGCTGTCACTCCTCCATCTCCATAAAGACTCTAAGGACAGTTTACACAGGACAACTTAGTATAACATTGAGAGGATAGTAGCAAATGTACAAGAAAAATCATGAAAATTTGAGAAAAAGTTGCAAATTTATGAGTATATTGTTGTAAATTTGTGTGGGGAAAAGGTAACAATTTTAACATGGCAAATTTATAGGACAAAAGTACTAAATTTACAGGAAAAAGGTGCCGATTATAACTTTAAAAGAACCTCACTAATTGGTGAAAAAATTGGACATTTATGAGAAAAAATTTTAAAATGCTGTAGAAAACTGGCATTTTTTTTTCTTGTGCATTTGTGACTTTATTGTAAATTTGTGATTTTTTTTCCTTGGAAATGTAGTTTTTACCGGCATTTTCAAGCTGCGTTTTTCTCGTGAAAATATCACTTTTTTTTCTCATAAATGTGGTACTTCCTTATAGTAAATCTGCGACTTTTTAAATTGCAAATTGCCACCTTTTATCGTATTTTTGCACCTTTATTCTTGCAAATTTGTACTGAAATTACATTTACACCCTATGCTAAATTTATGACCCCCCCCATCACCCTTGTTGAAATATAAATGACCTGTCCTGCCGCGTTCATATCAGCGGTAAAAAATGCAGCGGCGTAGACACTAGCCTGACTCCGCTGGAAGGACAGGAGACACAGAAACTATGCTGCAGCTACTGTGGTGAGAAATGGGTGGATGGAGCTGGGGGGGTGGGGGGCACTCAGGGCTCAAGCAGCAGGTCACGTGGAATTATTTGGATGCCAAAATGTAGTTATCAGACATCAAAACAAATTTGACGGCAGTTGGTGTCTTTGTTGGGGGAAATTCAACCCTATAATACCTTTAAAAAAAAGCTGTCCGGAAGGGCAGTCTGGGAGCTTCACTACATGTCAGTCTGTGCACGTGCCTGACTGAGTGGCTCGTCATTCTACGGCCCCAAGTGTGAGTTGGCCAGAAAATCAGTGTTTTGTCTGCCCTGTGTGACTCTCCCGGTTCATGAATCTCTCGCCTGCTAAACAGAAGCGCCAGACACCGTCCTCACGTCGTCGCTGACCTGCGACCCCGGCGAGGTGATGGTCGATGGATCCTGTAGAAATGAGGACCCCTCTGCTCTCTTTATGGCCTCCGCCTTTCTCCTCGAGTTAGATCAAATACCAAAACATTCAGGAGGTGACGGTGTTGCCATGTTTCCAGGAATGCACCATCAGCCCAGCCCTCCCTCCGTCGCCGCTCCTCTTAATGAGCCGAGCATGTGTCCCGGTGTCCGCTGGGTCTCGTCTCCATAGCGACCCACGTTGTGAATTATGCCCAGGCAGGTTTTGAGGAAAAGAACAGAGGTGGAAAGAAGTAGGAGGCTTGATTAGAAGGAGGGAGGGGATGGGGGGGAAGAGGGGGGTGAACGATTATGGAACATGGTCATTAGGTTGATTTGAATAATGGGATCCATGTTGTTCCAGACCCACTGTGCTTATTGTAATTCCCAGAATGCAAAGATTCTTTTGCTTTTATCACAGAAGTTTCCTGTTGTGTTACTTTTCCAGTGTGGGATATTTTTGCAATCAGGAGATGGAGTCATAGTGAAAACAGTAGTGGGAAGCCGAGGTTTATTGAAAGGACCTTCTGGGTGTCAGCTGTCTGCTTCAGCCACAACGAAATGAAAGCTTCAGTAAGATGTGAGCTTCAGCGTTGCTGATAGCAGCTTATGTTCTAAACTCTTACTGACTGATTTAACACTAGGTCAGCCGGAACCGGAAGCTCCGCCCACAATCGCTCCTACAGCGGCACCCCCAGGAAAAAGGAGGATTTCTTGTAAGTGTTCAACTTTTTTCTTCTAAATTTGTGACCTTTTTGTTGTAAGTTGCAGTGTTTTTCTTCTGAATTTGATACCTTTTCTTATAAATTTAGGACTTTTTTCTAGAAAACTTGGGACTTTTGAAAATTTTTCAGTTTTTCTTTTCTTGTAAATTTTTTACTTTTTAATTTTAATTTTTTTTTCTCATTTAAAAAAAACCCTTTTCTTTCTTGTAAATTTTCAACTTTCTGTCACTGTTTTCTAGAAAATTTGCAGCATTTCCTCCCAAATTTGAAACTTTTTTTCTCATAAATTTGTAGACCTTTTCTTATCAACTTGCAGATTTTGTTCTCATAACTTTGTAGTGTTTTTCTTGTAAATTTTCAGAATTTTTTCTTCTAAATTTTTGACTTTTTATTTTCTTGCAAATTTGCAACTTTTTCCTCATCAATTTTCAGTTTTTTTTTCATAAATCTCTGACTTTTTCTTGTAAATTTACATTTTCTTCTTCTAAATTTGCAACATCCATATGGATTCTGGTTAAATAAAAAAATGTATAAATTGGTGCACAAAACATAACTCCTGTTATAATTCACTAAGAAATGAAAGGTTCTAAATAATTATGTATTTTCTGTTCCTGTTTCTTCCCCATCAGCTCTTCACCCTCCGGCTCCGTCTGTCCCCGTGATCGTTTCAGAGCTGATGGGCGACTCCGTCTATCTGCGGTGCAGCTTTGAGATCAGCACCAACAGTTCTCTGGGCTACGTGGTGGCCTGGTCTCGCCTGTCCCTGGCTGGCCAGAAGGAGGAGCTCAAACAGGAGACCACCATCCAGACCTCCGCTTTTATAGAGCTGGACGGCTTTAACCTCCGTCTGGGGGACAGGGTATGATACAGGCAGGGGCATTCTTGGCTATAAATCAGATATGCAAATGCTGCAGCCCACTGTGCCTTTTTCTTGTAAAATTATTACTTTTTTCTTGTAAATTTATTATTTTTTTTCTTGTAAATTTATGGCTTTTCTCTTGTATATTTGCAACATTTTTCTTCTAAATTTATTACTTTTTTCTTGTAAAGTTGCCACATTTTTCTTGTAAATTTATGACTTTTTTCTTGTAAATTTGCAACATTCTTCTCGTAAATTTATGATTTTGTCTTGTAAAATTGTCACATTTTTCTTGTAAATTTATAACTTTTTTCTTGTAAATTTATGACTTTTTTCTTATAAATTTATGGCTTTTCTCTTGTAAATTTGCAACATTTTTCTTGTAAATGTATGATTTTTTCTTGTAAATTTGCAACATTTTTCTTGTAAATTTAATTTGTTTTGTAAAGTTGCAACATTTTTCTTGTAAATGTATGACTTTTTCTTGTAAATTTGCAACATTTTTCATGTAAATTTATTACTTCTGTCTTGTAAATTTGCAACATTTTTCTTGTAAATTTATGACTTTTTTCTTGTAAATTTGCCACATTTTTCTTGTAAATTTATGACTTTTTTCTTGTAAATTTGCAACATTCTTCTCGTAAATTTATGATTTTGTCTTGTAATGTTGTCACATTTTTCTTGTAAATTTATAACTTTTTTCTTGTAAATTTATGACTTTTTTCTTATAAATTTATGGCTTTTCTCTTGTAAATTTGCAACATTTTTCTTGTAAATTTATGACTTTTTCTTGTACATTTGCAACATTTTTCTTGTAAATTTAATTTGTCTTGTAAAGTTGCAACATTTTTCTTGTAGATGTATGACTTTTTCTTGTAAATTTGCAACATTTTTCATGTAAATTTATTACTTTTGTCTTGTAAATTTGCAACATTTTTCTTGTAAATTTTTGACGTGTCTTGTAAAGTTACAGTTTTCTTGTAAATTTATTACTTTTGTCTTGTAAAGTTGCAACATTTTTCTTGTAAATTTATGACTTTTTCTTGTAAATTTGCAACATTTTTCTTGTAAATTTTTGACTTGTGTCTTGTAAAGTTACAGTTTTCTTGTAATTTATTACTTTTGTCTTGTAAAGTTGCAACATTTTTCTTGTAAATTTATGACTTTTTTTGTAAATTTGCAACATTTTTCTTGTAAATTCATTTTATCTTGTAAAGTTGCAACATTTTTCTTGTAAATTTATGACTTTTTAATTGTACATTTGCAACATTTTTCATGTAAATTTATTACTTTTGTCTTGTAAAGTTGCAACATTTTTCTTGTAAATGTATTACTTTTTTCTTGTAAATCTGCAAAAGAAAACCTTCCTCATAAACTTACAACTTTTTCCCCATAAATGTGTAACTTTTTTATAAATTTCCAGCTTTTTTCTTGTAAAATTGACTTTTTTGTAAATTTGCAACATTTTTCTTGTAAATTTGCAGCTTTTTTCCCTGATAAATTTTCTCTTAAATTAATAACCATTTTTTCATAAATTTGCAGCTTTAGAAAAAAAATGTCACCTTTCCAACACAACTTAGATTTTAATAAATTTATTTACTAGATTGTAGTGGTCTGGACAGGGTTAGACCCTGTCCATGCTTTGTTATTTGTTGGACTCATTATTATCATTATTACCTCCGCCAGGCCGAAAAGGCCAGGAGGAGGTTATGTTTTTGCCAGGGTTTGTGTGTTTGTCTGTCTGTCTGTTTGTCTGTCTGTCTGTTTGTCTGTTGGTTAGCAAGATAACTCAAAAAGTCTTGGACGGATTTCCATGAAACTTTCAGGCGTTGTTGGAAATGGTACAAGGAAGAACTGATTAAATTTTGGGGATGATCCGCATCACCGTCTGCATACAGGAATTTTTTAAAGCATTTTTCCACACTGTGACATATGGCCATTTTCAACATGTGCGCAGGCGCAATGGACGGCGCTGGGCGTCGTGTCTGACCAACACAAACTCCGCCTTCTTCAACGTTTTAGCCACAAAAGCATGCGGAAAACACTGGTGGCCTGGGCCCCCCAGCGTGCCTGTGCCAGCCATAGGCGCTGCGCACATTGCGCTGGTCGTCGTGTCTGACCAACACAAACTCCGCGTTCTTCAACGTTTTAGGCACAAAAGCACGCGGAAAACACTGCTGCCCTGGGCCCCCCAGCGTGCGTGTTTTTGCGCCACGCTACAAAACCTGACACGGCCACCTGTCCGCCGCCCGATTATTTGCCACAAATTCCCCGCCCAGCTATAGGCGCTGCGTAAAAACAACCTTTCTGCCGGGGAAAATTCTAAATTCTGTTTTGCCGCGGAGCACAACCACAATATAATATAAAACCCACGGCAACCTGTCTAACCAATCTGCATCCGTCAGTGGAGGAGATGGACACACCAACACTTCAGTTTATTACCTCCGCCAAGGAGGCAATGCTTTTACAACCGTAAAACGGGGCTATAAGGGACGGCGGGGTAATATGGGACACTTTTCTAAATGTAATTCTGCTTTTTTAATTTTGCTTCCGCCTACATTTGATGAAGGATTCATGGATATTTGACAATAACAACACAACTCAGCGTCCTGCTCAAAATAAAAAAAGCAGAATTACATTTAAAACATTTCCCACAAAATGTGTCCCTTATCAACCCGCCGTCCCTTATAGCCCCGTTTTACACTACTGAACCACTAATCCTATCACTATCACATTGATTGTCATTCATTAATTGTCTGTTTATTGCACTGTCCATGTCAAATAAACAAATAATCATTGTGAATCCAATTGCTAGTCATATCTTTTCATGCTCAGGGAATCTGAAAACGTACACACAAACACTGTATGGGGGGAACTGTGCCGCTTGGCGGAGGTCTGCGCTCTCCGAGTGCTTTTCTAGTTATTGTTATTATCATCATCATCATCATCATCATTGGTATTTTCACTCTCACCTCAGTTTTCATTATCACTGTTATTATATCAACTCAGTTACGTTTGTATGTTGTATATTTTCCCCACTTCATCATTCATTTCTGAGCTGGCTTTTATTTTGACAGTGTCGTTTGTTTACTTCCTTTCTAGCACAGCTCATCCTTGTTCAACTAATTATTGTTCACGGCTGTTCCTCATTAGTTAATTATGTTCATCCCTAATTATTGATGTCACTCCCTTATCCCTTTGTTGGGTCCTAATCATTCATCAGTTGCTTTTTCTTGTGTCCTCACAAACGTTCTTGTTTTGTCGCTGTTTTGGTTTCCTCCCCCAGCGTTACTATACTATTGCCGTTGTGGCTTATTTTGTGTTTCAGCTCTCACGCTGCAGTTATTTTCCAATAAATTATGGTTAAACATCGCCCTGCAAGTGAGTCTGTTCATCTACCACAGAGGGGCGTACTTGACAGTAGGACCCAACCAAGAAAAGACTCAGCGGGCAAAGGGAGGTCGGTGGCCGGTGGTCCCAATGTGGATGAGCAGTGGGCAACCCAGTTCATTCAGGACTTTGTCTCGGACGACCACACCTCCCACACACTGAAGGAGGCCCTGGAATGCCTGGACACCACGGCTGGGATTGTGGAGGCGCACCCCGGTCTGGGAAGATACCCCGAGCTGGCAGGACTACTGGGCACCGTTTCCAACCTCCACTGGACATATCACAGGCTGGTGAGGAAGTTATGTGGGGCACCGGAGTTTGTGCCAACGGCGCAGCGTCCCCTGACTCGGACATCCCTTTTTTCTCACTGCTCACTGGTCTCACAGCCACACCACGGGTGGGGGAGGTGTTTGCCCAAGACGCTGGTGACTGTGCTGGCGAAAATAGTATCCCCTGGCCTCGACATCTTCAACACTTCTTCGCCACTCACCGGTCCCTGCACCCTGGAAGCTTGTGTCGATGGAGAAACGTCCCCTGGCTTCCACAAATTCCACACACCTCTCCTCTGCTCCAACACCAGCTCCTCTCCGCTGCGCAACACCTCCTCACCAGGCCATCACCCTAGCCACTCGGAGTTATTCGTCTGGTTCAGCAGCAGCAGCAGCCTCAGCAGCAATGGAGCTGGGGACAAGGCAAGTACTATTTTCTCATTTTTAACATCATATAGTGAGAAGTCTTGCCTTGTTCCCAGTGAGGAGCCTCAGCAGCCGCTTCCTATTGCTGCTGAGCCCTCATTTTTTGTTTCCATTGCTGCCCCCATGTGTATTCCACTACTCACCTCTGCTCCTTGTTTCCCAGAGGTTATCTCCACCTCAGCTGGTCCATAATGGAGATGGTGAGCGCTATCGCTGCCACTGCTTCTCTCCATGTGCACACTCCTGCAGAACCTGCTTCTCCTCATGTGCACGCCCCTGCAGAGACTGCTTCTCCTCACGTGCATGCCCCTGCAGAGACTGTTCTGCCTCACGTGCACGCCCCCGCAGAGACTGCTTCTCCTCATGTGCACGCCCCTACAGAGACTGTTCCGCCTCATGTGCGTGCTCCTGCAGAGACTGCAGTCCTCGAGGTCGTCATCCCAACATCGGCAGCACCGGGGCCCTCGCCAGCAGAGGCGCAGGAGTTAAGGCGAGTCTTCTCTTCTTCGTTTTTTAGTATCAGTATTAGAGAGGTCTTGTCTTGATCCCAGTGGAGAGACCCAGTTGCAGCTTCCATCTGCTTCTGAGCTCTCCCTGCCGAGCTTTTCTATTGGCTGTTTTGGTGTGGCCCCTCCTCCAACCTGTTCCTGCTCCTCCCTGTCTGAGGTGGCTGCATCGGAGAGGGATTCCAGGACATTTGGGCCGGATGTTCTTCAGCCCCAGCCATCTCATCCTGAGGTCAGCGAGTCCCAGCCATCTCATCCGGTGGTTAGCGTGCTTAAATCATCAGCGCCTGGGATCGGCACACCCCAGTCAGTGGCGCCTGTGGTCGGCATGCTTCAACCATCAGCTCCTGAGGTCGGCGCACCTCAGCATCTGCCCAGCACGTCCTGTTTCCTAATTTGGGGGCCTATGGACTCGGGTAGACCCCCTGAACCACCTTGTTCCATGACCTGGGGGCCTAAGGACTCTGGGAGGCCACCAGATCCACCCTGCTCCTCAGTTGGGGGCCCATGAACTTGGGTAGGGCCCCTGAACTGCTTTGTTCTCCGGTCCGGTGGTCCTGGGACTCTGGGAGACCACCTGGTCTGCTTTGTTTTGTCTTGGGGCCTTGGACTTTGGGTTGCCCCCACAAACTAGGTTTTTTGTGTTGGACTTTGCGGGGAAAGGGAGTTTGTTTTTGCTGGCCTGGCCTTTTCTGCCACCACCCACCCGGCTGAGGGGGTCCTTCTCTTCCATCCTGAGGTTGTCTGGGACCCGCCCTTAAGGGGGGGGGTAATGTAGTGATCTGGACAGGGTTAGACCCTGTCCACGCTTTATGTTATTTGTTGGACTCATTATTATTATTATTATTATTATTGGTATTTTCACTCTCACCACAGTTTTCATTATCACTGTTATTGTATCACCTTCTCAGTTGTTGTATATTTTTCCTGCTTCATCATTCGTTTCTGAGTTTGATTTTATTTTGACAGTGTCGTTTGTTTATTTCCTTTCTAGCACAGCTCATCCTCATTAAGTAATTATTCACAGCTGTTCCTCAGTTAATTATGTTCAGCCCTATTTATTGATGTCACTCCCTTATCCCTTTGTTGGGGCCTAATCATTCGTCAGTTGCTTTTTCTTGTGTCCTCACAAACGTTCTCATTTTGTCGCTGTCTGGGTTTCCTCCCGCAGCATTACTATACTACTGGCGTTGTGGCTTATTTTGTGTTTCAGCTCTCACACTGCATTTATTTTCCAATAAATTATGGTTAAACATTGCACTGCAAGTGAGTCTGTTCATCTGCCCCAGAGGGGCGTACATGACACAGATATTTTACTTAAAAATCTGCAACTATTTTCTTTTGCATTTGTAACTGTTTTTCTGTTTTTCTGATATTTGTCAATAACTGTCCATGTTGTCTGTTTAACTTATTTTTTTAAGAATGTTGAAGTAATTTTCTATCATGCTGCTGTTATATCTTACCAGATCTACTGCTCCAGCTCATGTTTTTTCTTGGACTCCCCACATATTCGAGGATCTTTGGTGGAAAGTTGGGAGTTCTTTGCTGGGATTCGGGTAAACACCAGTCACTTTACTTTTTTCTAATTATGTGCTGTATGTTATGAGGGGGGATGAAAAGTTCATAGTGGTCAAATTTGACCAAATGTGGTTTATTTTTCAATATAGTCTCCCCTTTGGTCCACACGCAATTGGTATTGCAGTGCTTGGATCCCTGTGGTTGAAAAATAAACCACATTTGGTCAAATTTGACCACCATGAACTTTACAGTCTATGAAATTTCAGCCCCCCTCATAATTCAGAGTATCTTCCATATTGTTTTAATTTGTAAGAACAAAAGTGTCAGGGGTGATTTGTGACAGAAGGATAGCAGCTAGAGTGAAAGGGGAGTTAACAAGATGGTACTAAAATCTGCTATGATGTATGGTTTGGAGACAGTGGCACTGGCAAAAAGACAGCAGTTGGAGCTTGAAGATGCTAAGGTTGTCATTGGGAATGACTAAGAGGGGACAGGATTAGAAACGAGTATATCAGAGGGACAGCTCAGGTTGAGCAGTTAGGAGACAAAGAGAGGCAACGCTGAGATGGTTTGGACATGTTCAGAGGGGGGATAGTGGATATATTGGACAAAGGATTTTGAAGATGGAGCTACCAGGCAGGAGTAAAAGAGGAAGACCACAGAGAAGATTCATGGATGTAGCGAAGGAGGACATGGAGAGGGTTGGTGTTACAGAGGAAGATGCAAGGGATAGGATGAGATGGAGGCAGGTGATCCACTGTGGCAACACTTAAACGCCAAAAGAAGAAGAAGAAGAAGAAATAGAAGAAGAAGAAGAAATAGAAGAAGAAGAAGAAGAAGAAGAAGAAGAAGAAGAGGTTATATTTATGTATAAGCCCAGCTAGGGACAACAGTTGAAAATTAGCATTAGCTATAAACTCTCGCCACCCCATACACCACATGGTGTCCCATATGCTGTGGAAGGGATTGACTTAACTTAAAAACTCTCTGTACAGCACATTTTTGTATTGGAACTATGTTACAATCTACTGTCCCTATTTAAATAAAATTCAATTCATATAATGTAGAATTATTTATAATTTATTAACTAACATATGTCTCTTTTCTAGTCTTCTATTTATGTAAAAAGAAAACGATATGACAATTACAAAAAGGGAGACAGAAAAAGGTTTAACTGCTAAAAGTTCACTGTTTTACTGGGCTATAACAATCTTCAGTGGTATGGTATCATTTAGATATTATATTAAAAATATTTTGTGAATTCAAACAATTTATTTGTGTCTCCTGTCAAACTGAATTTGGTTGATTTTACATCAAAAAGAGGCTAAAGAAAATTTTCTAACACTTTTTTTTTTACAGCTAATTCCAGAGGTGAGCAGCGTATCTGAGGATGGAAGACTGTATGAGATGGTGGTGGAGAGCACGGTTCCTGTCCCATGTCCAGAGGGGTCTTCGTCCTCTACGGATCACTGCACTCTGTCCCTAGAGCTCAGCATGAGCAGTGAAGGTGAGGATCTACAGTCAGGCAATAACCAGATATATTAACTGCTCATTATTTACTTGTAGTATTAGTCTTAAAGTGGACATATGATGAAAATGTCACTTTTTCCGGGCTTTTGTGCATCTACATGGGTACCTGGAGCGACCACAAACAGAAAAACTCTGATAAAACACAATCCTGTCACTTTGTTAGGGTCAGCTTTTGTCTCAGTATCGCTTTCTAAATGAGCAGTTTTGATTTTGTTCTGGCTGTGACGTGAGAACCGGAGCTCTCAGGAATAGTACCACCCTCCCAGCTTCATCGCCACCCATTTTAACGCAGATGGGAGGATCCCCTTGAACATCTAAACCCACACTGACAGTACTGCGATGGCAGCTAGCCTGCTACAGAGTTAGCTTTGCGACTTCAGTTTTTATTGCTATTTTCTTCACATTCTAGGGCTGGGCGATGTGACCTCAAATCAACATCATGATTAATTTACTTCAGTTTTGTTTTTTACATTTTTTTTTTAAATTTTGATTTATAAATCAGACAGAGAGAAACTTAAATTTATGACTGAAAGCTTCACTTTAATTATAGAGGCTCTGCTTTTATTTTTGAAAGCTTCTGCCTCTGCGGTCAGCTCAACTGAGTCACTTTAGTTTCACTTTTAAACTGGGCGTTCAGTTCATGATTTTTAATTTGTTTTTAGAAGGATAAATCCAGTTGAAAATAGAGGTGGACAAATAGAGCTGTAGCTACACTGCATGGAGAGACTCCATCCATCCATCTTCTTCCGTTTAATCCTTTTTGGATCGCAGAGGGCTGGAGCCTATCCCAGCATCTTTAGGCGAGAGGCAAGGTACACCCTGGACAGATCGCCAGTCCATTGCAGGACCAACACAGAGAGAGAGAGACAACCATTCACTCTCACAGCCATACCTAAGGACAATTTAGAATCCCCATTTTGATGCCAATTAACCTAACTTGCATTTTTTTGGCATGTGGAAGGAAACCAGAGAAATCCCGGAGTAAACCCACACAGACACAGGGAGAACATGCAAACTCCACACAGATCACTGTTGGTCGGGGCTGGGATCGAACCCAGGATCCCCTGGCCAAGGGTGAGTTGCTGTGCAGCCGAAGTGGTTAATCTCTCCTGCGCGGAGTGGTTAATTTATCCAGCACTGCATAGAGAGGCTCATTAAATATATTAAATATCAGCCCCCCCCCCCCGTCCTGTCAGGCAGGTAAGCAGAACAGAAATCTCTTACCCTTATTGTGCCAAAACAGATTTACTTTGCCAAAAGGAACTATATACAGTACCTAACTATGCACTGTATATTGTTGTAAACTCATCCTGTAATAACTTTTAATACTTTATTTAAATTATTTTACCCATGGAGGACCCGACAGGATGAGGAAGTGTGTGGAGGGGGAAAGAAAAAGGAGGGGAACAGAGAAGAAGACAAACAAACCAACAACTAAAACAAACAGAAGACAAACTGCTTCTTCCACCAAAGATATCTAAACACGAGTCTGGTAGCCGCACCTGTTAGAGGAGAGACATTTGTGCATGTGCGTCTGTGTACGTATATATGAGAGCGCGCGCAAAATAAGTGTGTGCATGTGAGTGGTTTGTCATGAAACATACAAAGAGGGGGGCCGGCAGCAGCTCTCCCCCCCTGGGAACTCCAGGCAAGCAAGGCAACACCACCAACCCCCACAGGGCACAAATGCCCAAGGTCAGCAAGCCCCAGGAAAGCCAGGCATCCGCACCCGGAGGGATGATTAAGGGAGGCTTGGCCGCCAGGCAGCCGGTGCAGTGGGCCCACACCCCCAAGCCTACCAACCCTTCACCCCCCCAGTGGAGAAAAACACCAGTCCCCGGGCCCCAGGTGCCAGAAGGCCAGCGCTCTCACCCCCCAGGCTGGAGACCGTCCCGCACCCCTCGGCTCGAGCCCCCCCAGGCACCCCCAGAGTGGGTCCACCCCACCCAGCTCCGCCACCGCCCATGCCCAAAGAAGTCCCCCCCACCCCCGCTCAAGGCAGCCCACATAGCCGAGAGGCACTACCCCCCTCAATCCAGCACTTCCTGGCTTGCAAACACACCCATCCCCACGCCTTCACACCCTCATGCTCTCATACGCACCCACATGCACTCCCTCACTCTCACTCACCCACTCTCACACTCCTGGACCCACCCATTCTCTCTCACTCCTGTACCCATTCAATCTCACTCCCACTCGCCCTCAGGGTCACCCACACCCACTCACGTTCACCCACACACGCACTGTCACTCACACTCCGACCTACTCACATCCATTTGTGTTCTCCCCCTCACACTCACCTTCCCTCATTCACCCTTATTTCTTAGGGTGACTGTGATGCAGATGCAACAAACCTGAACATGCACCAGTGCTCGGCAGTGGCAGGGGAGACCGCCGGCGCAGGTCAGTGGCCACCCCCCCACGACCCATCCCAGGGCGATCGCAGCCACAGAAGCAGACCCCACCCCCAGCGCCCACCAAAGCAACTGATCAGCAGATCACCGCAGGTGCCTCAAGATGCCAACCGACACGCAAAGCGCCACAAAACTGACCCACCATCACCACTTCCATTCATCACTCCCTCACTTTCGCTTACTTTCTTATTCAGTCTCTCTCTCACTCCCTTGCTTGTATCTATACATTCAGCAGCACCTAGGAATTTTGACAACATGACGGGTCCCAGGCCCCCCACCGGACCCCCAGGCCCGCAGCAGGAGGAGGGCAACAGGGGTGGGGGAAGACCCCCAGCCCCCTCCCGCTTGCACAAAACATGGTAGGTGCATGTCGGTTGCTTGATGTGATTGTGTGTAGATGTGTGGACTACCATAGTGCAGTTAAAATTTGGGGGATGGTTGTTGGAGCACCACTAGTCACTGCGATAGGCAGCGGGGCCCTTTCCCCTCAAGCCCCCAGTGTCTAAAATGCAATTAAAATTGAGGTGAGGGCAGCCCTACCGTGCAGCAGAGGTATCCCCTTCACCGACACAGTGCGGCACACCCACGCCCCAAAGCCCTAAATGTATTTAAGAAGGTGTATATTTCACCCAGAATCAGGTGGAGTGGGGGCGGGAAATAAGACTGGGAGAGAGGCGGTCCAAAAGCGAGGCCGTCCCCCCCCCAGAAGCCAGTTCACAAACTGGTTCATGAGGCCATGCACTGCCCCCAAATCCCAATCCAGGGTGAGGGCCGCCAGGCCGAGCAGCCCAGGACCCACCAGCGTCGCGTCCTGGTGCTCCCAGCACCACAAACATGATGGAGCAGCCACACCCATTCCCACTCATCTTGCACACACAAACATGCACAACAGCAATAGTCACAATAGTGAACAATGGGCCAGACCCACACGGTGCCCCATATGCCAAACAACACCCCCGAGCTCCTACCACAAGCCCACCAACCACCCACCCCAGACATACACCAACAGAAGCAGGCCTTCCCGCAGCCACAGCCATCCCAGAGCAGCCTGACAGCAATATGGCCACCAACTCGCGCCAACGGCCATCCAGCCACCCCCGAGCACCCACACACACCCACTGCCAGTGACACTAGGGGCAATGTGACAAAGCACCCCACCCCGCGACACAACAGCAGGGCGGTCGGGACAAGCAGGCCCCGTATCGCCAACCCCCATGCCACTAGATGGACTGCCCCACCCCCGCCACCCAATGAAGTTCTCCTACCCATACACACATCCTCCACCCCCACACATCCACCCACAGGTAACCACGCCCATACACACACACACACACATACACACCCACCCTCATGTGCACACATACACACACACTCACCATCACACGTGGCCACCTACACTCACACACAGCCCCACATGCCCACACACAACACACACACCCACTCACCCACTTCCACACCCACTCACACACATGCCCCCACTCACACGCACTCTCACACACGTACACACACACACACACATGTACACCACACCCACAGGCCCCAGAGGACAGGGAGGGTGACTCCCCAGAACACAGGCACCTGCCTCAGGGCACCGCCAGGGCCTCAGGGAGGACACGACCCCACAGCACAAGGACGCACTGGTGCGGGCCCGCACCACTGGCGCACACCCGACCCTGGCCCGGGGGGGAGATGCCCCCCAGCACCAGGGGCCCAGGACCAGACCCAGCCCCTCCCAGGAGGCAAGGCCAGCCCACGCCGCAGCCCCCCCCAACTAACCCCCCCAGCCAGACACATGGCCACCCCAGAACAGGCCCCCCGTACACCGGCCCCTCGTGGTCGGGGCGCAGCCAGCCCCCAGAGGCGCCAAGGAGAGCAAGTCACCGCCCTCCACCCCTCAGGTTTTACAGTTAATAAGCGGGGACCAGAGAGAATTGAATTCAACCAATTGATTATTTGAGGAGGCAGGCATTCTGTCCAGGCTAATATAATCTAATAGTAAGTTATTATAGTGAGTCATGCATAAATTATTTCTTGATTTCCAATTCATGAGGATAGTTTTCTTTGTGACGCATAAGGCTGTGAGAACCATGTGTGACATCCTTGCCTCTATACTTATTTCATTTAAATCACCTAATATGCAAAGTGTGGGTGAGGATGGGACACGATACCCAAGGCACGTCCTCACATGTCTTCCGCCAGAACTTTTGAACCGGTGCACAGGACCACATAGCATGCATATATCTATCTGGGATGTTGCTGGTGCAGAAGAAGCAGATATTTGTGTGACTCAGGCCCATTTTGAACATCCTTTGTCCTGTGTAATGAATTCGTTGTAGAACTTTATACTGTATGAGTTGTAAATTAGAGTTTTTAGTCATCTTAAAAGTGTTTAAACATATTTGTGTCCAGAAGCTTTCATCCTTATTGATCAATAAGTCTTTCTCCCATTTTGATATTGGAAGTAGATACGGACTCATCCAGTTTTGATAATAGTCTGTATATTTTTGATATCAATTTAGGGGAACGAAGATTTAGAAACTCTGCCACCTTAACTGGTACCTCTAAATCTGTCTGATTAAGATTGTATCTTGCTTTTATTATGGATTTCAGCTGTTGGTACTCAAGAAACTTTTTATTACTGGTATTGTACGTACTGTAACACTAATTCCTGAAATTGTATAAAATTTCCACCTTGAATAAGATGCTCTAAGTTTTTTATTGCCTTCTCATACCATAGTGGAAAGTTTAACTTCTTTTTTTGTTGCAAGGTATCAGGATTATTCCAAATGGGTGTGAGTTTACAAGGGAGAAGCGAAGACCCCGTTATTTTTAAAAATTTCCACCAAGCTGTCAGAGAGGAGCTGATATTAATGCTTTTAAACAGTCACAACGTTTAATACAGGTACTCATAAAAGATAAGTCAGAGATATTTAGCGACCCACAGAGAGCCTGTTCAGCATCTAACCATGGGTTTCCTAGTGGGGTTGATTTTGTCTATTTAGAAACAAACTGCAATCTATTGGCTAAGAAGTAATTTAAAAAAAATTGGTAGATCTAAACTTCCGCACTCTTGCTTTTTGAAGAGTTTTTAGACTGATCTGTGATGGTTTATCCTTCCATAAAAATTTACTTATATTTGAGTCTAAAGACTTAAACCAGGTCATAGTTGGTTGGGTAGGACTCATTGAGAACAAATAGTTGATTTTAGGAAGGACTATCATTTTAACGATTGCGACTCTTCCCATTAGTGATATAGGCAGTGTCCTCCAGTGCGTAAGATCGTCTTGTATTGTTTTTAAAAGGGGAGTGTGATTTAGTCGTAATGACTCTGAGAGCATGGGGGAGAGATCTGTTCCTAAGTATTTAATATTACGTGATTGTATTGGAATAATGGATGTATTTGAGAAATTACAATTTATAGGTAAAACTGATGATTTACCCCAGTAATAGAGTACTCTGATAATGATGAAAATTGATCAATGAGCGCCACTGTCTGAAGAAGAGATCTTTGTGAGTTTTCAAGGAAAATCAATGCATCATCAGCATAAAGACTTATCTTGTGTTCTTTTTCTCCAGTTTGAATATCTCTGATATCAACATTCTGTCGTATGGCTGCTGCTAATGGTTTGATAAAGATGGTAAAAAAGGAGGGAGCGAGTGGACAATCCTGTCTAGTACCTCTCTGGAGAGTAAAGCTTCTTGAAGTCTGATCATTTGTTTGGACAGATGCAGTTAGACAGCTATACAGTGTTTTAATCCAGTTTATGAAAGATGAACCAAACCCCTCATGGATCGTCACCTTATCGTGGTGGGAGGGTTTGCGTGCCCCAGTGATCCCAGGAGCTATGTTGTCCGGGGCAATTTGCCTCTGATAGGGTCACCCAAGACAAACTGGTCCTGGGTGAAGGGCCAGACTAAGAACGATCCAGCAGACTCTCATGATAAATTCTAGATCAAGGATTCAGTGTACCCCGTCCGGTATGGAGTAACCGGGGCCCCACCCTGGATCCAGGCCTGGGGGAGGGGCTCAATGGCTAGGGTCTGGTGGCCGGGTTTCCACCCATGGGACCCGGCCGGGCTCAGCCCGAAGGAGTTACATGGGTCCGCCCTCCAGTGGGCTCACCACCTGCAGGGGGGATCATGGGGGTCCGGTGCTATGTGGATCAGGTGGCGGTCAGAGGCGGAGACCTTGGCGGACTGATCCCAAGCTTTCTGAACTGGCTTTTGGCACGTGGAATGTTACCTCTCTGGTGGGGAAGGAGCCTGAGCTGGTGTATGAGGTTGAGAGATACCGGCTAGATACCGGCCTCACCTCAACACACAGCTCCGGTTCCGGAACCAGTCTCCTGGAGAGGGGCTGGAGCTTGGCCTTTTCTGGAGTTACCCTGGGCAAGAGGCGACGAGCAGGGGTGGGTATTCTTGTATCCCCACACCTTGCTGCCTCTATATTGGAGTTTTCCCCGGTGGACGAAAGGGTTGTTTCCCTGCGCCTTCGGGTTGGGAAACGGGTCCTGACCATCATTTGTGCCTATGCACCAAATGATGTTTCAGAGTACCCACCCTTTTTGGAGTCTGTGACTGGGGTGCTGGAGGGTGCTTCTCTTGGAGATTCCATTGTCCTACTGGGGGACTTCAATGCGCACGTGGGCAACGACAGTGAAACCTGGAGGGGGGTGATTGGGAGGAACGGCCTGCCCGATCTGAACCCGAGTGGTGTTCAGTTATTGGACTTCTGTACTAACCACAGTTTGTCCATAATGAACACCATGTTCAAGCATAAGGGTGTCCATATGTGCACCTGGCACCAGGACACCCTAGGTCACAGGTCAATGATCGATTTTGTTATTGTGTCATCAGACTTGCGAACGTATGTCTTGGACACTCGGGTAAAGAGAGGTGCAGAGCTGTCAACTGATTACCACCTGGTGGTGAGTTGGATCCGATGGCAGGGGAGGAAGCCATTCAGACCTGGTAGACCCAAACGTATAGTGAAGGTGTGCTGGGAACGTCTGGCTGAGACCCCTGTCCGGGAGGTCTTCAACTCCCACCTCCGGAAGAACTTCAACCACATTCCAAGGGAGTCTGGAGACATGGAGTCTGAATGGGCCACGTTCTCCACCTCTGTTGTTGAAGCGGCAGCCCAGAGCTGCGGCCACAAGGTGGTCGGTGCATCTCATCGTGGCAACCCCCGAACCAAGTGGTGGACACCAGTGGTGAGAGGGGCCATTAAGCTGAAGAAGGAGTCCTATCAAGCTTGGTTGGCTTGTGGGACTCCCGAAGCAGCTGAGGTGTACCGGCAGGCCAAGCAGAGTGCAGCTCGGGTGATTGCTGAAGAAAAAACCCGGGTATGGGAGGAGTTCGGTGAGGCCATGGAACAAGACTTTCGGTCGGCCTCGAAGAGATTCTGGCAAACTGTCCGGCTGCTCAGGAGGGGAAAGCAGCTGCCCGTCCACACAGTGTATGGTGCAAATGGGGCGCTGTTGACTTCGACTGGGGATATCGTCGGGCTTTGGAAGGAATACTTTGAGGATCTCCTCAATCCCACTGATACGTCTTCCACAGAGGAAGCAGGGTTTGTGGACGAGGGGGATGACTTGCTTATCACAGGGGCTGAGGTTGCCAAGGTGGTTAAAAATCTCTTTGGTGGCCGGGCCCCGGGGGTGGATGAGATTCGCCCTGAGTACCTCAAGGCCCTGGATGTTGTTGGGCTGTCATGGTTGACACGCCTCTGCAACATTGCGTGGAGGTCGGGGGCAGTGCCTTTAGCATGGCAAACTGGGGTGGTGGTTCCTCTCTTCAAAAAAGGGGACCGGAGGGTGTGCTTCAACTTTAGAGGGATCACACTCCTCAGCCTCCCTGGGAAGGTCTATGCCAAGGTACTGGAGAGGACAGTCTGGCCATTGGTCGAACCTCGGATTCAGGAGGAATGTGGTTTTCATCCTGGCCATAGCACATCGGACCAGCTCTTTACCCTCTTGAGAATTCTCGAGGGTTCGTGGGAGTTTGCACAATCAGTTTACATGTGTTTTGTGGACTTGGAGAAGGCATTTGACTGCGTCCCTCATGGTTTTTTGTGGGGGAAGTGCTTTGGGAGTATGAAGTATCAGGCTTGTTGTTACGAGCTATTCGGTCTCTGTATGACCGTTGTGAGAGTTTGGTTCGTATTGCCAACACTCGGTCAGATTCATTCCCAGTGAGAGTTGGACTCCGCCAGGGCTGTCCTTTGTCACCGATCCTGTTCATAATTTTTATGGACAGGATTTCTAGGTGCATAAAGGGAATGGAGGGTGTCATGCTTGGTGACCAAAAGGTCTCATCTCTGTTGTTTGCAGATGATGTTGTCCTGTTGGCGTCATCCAGCAATGATCTACAGCTGTTGCTGGGACGGTTTTCCGCTGAGTGTGAAGCAGCTGGGATGAGAATCAGCACCTCCAAGTCCGAGTCCATGGTCCTCAGCTGGAAAAAGGTGGATTGTCCTCTCTGGGTTGGGGACAGGCTCCTGCCCCAAGTGGAGGAGTTTAAGTATCTTGGGGTCTTATTCACGAGTGAGGGGAAAATGGAGCGAGAGATTGACAGACGGATCGGAGCAGCATCTGCAGTGATGCGGACGTTGTACCAGTCTGTTGTGGTGAAGAGGGAGCTTAGTTCTAAGGCAAAGCTGTCGATTTACCAGTCAATCTACGTTCCTACTCTCACCTATGGTCACGAGCTTTGGGTCATGACTGAAAGAACAAGATCGTTGATACAAGTGGCTGAAATGAACTTTCTCCGTAGGATTGCTGGACTCACCCTCAGAGATAGGGTGAGGAGGTCAGTCATCCGGGAGAGGCTCAAAGTAGAACCGCTGCTCCTCCACATTGAAAGGAGTCAGTTGAGGTGGTATGGGCATCTGATTAGGATGCCTCCTGGACCCCTCTCACTTGAGGTGTTTCGGGCACATCCCACTGGGAGGAGACCCCGGGGCAGACCCAGGACTTGGTGTTGAGACTACGTGTCCCTGCTGGTCTGGGAACGCCTTGGTATCCTCTCTGAAGAGCTGGAGCAGGTGGCTGGGGAGAGGGAAGTCTGGGTTTCTCTGCTTGAACTGCTGCCTCCGCGACCCAGACCTCCGGAAAAGTGGTAGAAGATGGATGGATAGATGGAACCAAACCCAAACTTATTTGACAGCATAAAAAGAAATTTCCAGTAAACTCGGTCAAAGGCTTTCTCTTCATCCAGAGATAAAATTGTAGTTTCTAAGTTATTGATCTTACAGTAGTCTATTAAATTAAATAGTCTGCATGCATTATTAGCTGAGTGCCTACCCTTGATGAAAGCTGTTTGATCTGGATGTATAATAACCAGAATTATCCTGTCCAGTCTTTTGCCGAGAGCTTTGCAAATTATTTTAAGATCGACATTCATAAGTGAGGTGGGACGGTAGCTGGATGGAAGCATAGGTTCTTTTCCAAGTTTAAGGAGCAGGGTAATACTAGCCAAATTCATATTTGGAGGGATTACATTATCTTCTTTAATTTGGTTCACCATTTTAAAGAAAGTAGGTGCCATCACAGGCCAAAATTCTTTATAAAATTCTACTGGAAAACGATGTAGTCCCAGAGCCTTGTTGTTTGGGATGTGCTTAAATGCCTCCTGGAGTTCGGACACCAGAAAAGGTGCATCCAGAGCTGCAATCTGTTCATTATTTAATTGTGGTAAGTTAATATGATCCAAAAATTTATTTGTCTCTAAGTCAGATGGGTTAATCTGAGATGAATAGAGGTTTTCATAAAATTTTCTAAAGGAGTTATTTATTTCTTCAGTCTCATGGGTAATATTTCCAGTCATATCCTTAATAGAGTGGATAGTTCTTTTGTTTTGTTTTTTTTTGTTCAGTCTAAGCTGGTTCGAAAGATAATCGCCCCGATTTATTACTCTGTTCAAACTTCTCAAGATGCAGTCTATGTATTAAAAACTTTGTTTTTTTCTTTGTAATTTTTTTTAATTCCAGCTTTAATTTTCTCAGATTGTTAAGTGCCTGTTAATGTGGAGAAATGGCATAGGTCATCTCCAGTGATTTAATTTTCTGTTCTAACTCCAGTACCAGTGCTTTTTCTTTTTTATTCTTATACGAACAGTAAGAGATTTTTTGACCTCGCATGACCACTTTTGCTGCTTACCAAAGAACACACAGGGATATTCCTGGCACATCATTATATTCCAGATATGATTCCCACTCTTTATTAAAGTATGTAATAAAGTCTTTGTCTTTTAGTAGTGTTTTTTTTTCCATTTTCATTTTTCCATTTTTTTCCAGTAATAAATTATTTCCAGTAATAAATTTCCAGCTCCTATTTTTCCTTATAACGTTCCTATTTACTAGTGTAAGAGATACTGGATAGTGATCACTAATAGCTTGATTTGAACATATTTGTGTCTGTGATGTCCCTCACAATAGTGTTACTGGCTAAAAAGAAGTCTAAACATGAATGTGAACTATGAACTGATGAAAAAAAGTGCATTCCCAAAGAGTTGGGTGAAGAGAATCCATTCATCACAAAGACCAAAATCATTCATGTGTTGTTTGAGAGTATCAGTAGCCTGCCAGTTTCGATAATTCCCCAATGCACTGAGCCTGTCGACTGCAGGGTTTAATACCAGGTTAAAGTCTCCTCCTATTATAAGTGCAGTGTCAAAATGCTTAGAAAGAGAAGTGAAGAAAGTGTGAAAATAGGATGGGTCGTCAACATTTGGGCCATAAACGCTTGCAATACATAGATCCAAATTTTGAACTGAGATTTTTAGTATTATAAATCTACCTTCCAGATCTGCTATGGTATTATTCACAACAAAGCGCATTCTTCTGTTTACCAATGTAGCTACCTCCCTTTGTTTAGAATTAAAGCTGGCTGAGTACATGTGGGGGAATTCCGGGGACGTGAGTGCCTCTACAGATGACTTAGAAACATGTGTTTCCTGTAATAAGACAAAGTCTGCCTGTAAATCTTTCAGTCAATTAAAAACTTTTAGCCTCTTCTCCCTGGTACCAATTCCACGTATGTTCCACGTGACAGACTTAAATGTGGACATGTCTTCACTAACTGGTTTTGTGCTAAAGGCTAACTAAATGTGCCTATGTGATTATATGTCCATAATGTATGCATATATGTGTATATGTATGTTGTGTATAAAATATATACCTACGCATGTATGCTTGGGTGTGCGCGCATGATGTCTCTGTTCCATTTGCTTGCCATATCAGCTTGTAACAGATCGCACTTCTGTTATTTATTGTCACAAGGCACTATTATTTGATACTGAATTTAATAAAGCATCTATTTAAATCCACATATGCATATAAGGAGACTGGGCATGAACACACTGTGGGGAAAGTATCAAGATAGTAGGGAAAATCTAAATAATTGACATGGTCAAAATTACGCTGGTTTGGGGGTTAATTTTCAGTTAATCTCCCAGCCCTGTATTCTAGTCACCCAGTTGGATGCCACTGTTTCCACCTGGTTCCCTAATCCACACTTGATGGCATATTTCTCATCACTCTGGATTAGTTTATTATATCTGGGCTATGATAGGCTGGCACCTGGGCCCAGCAGCACCTTGGCTAGCTGGCCGAGGATGGTCTGTCTACTGCCATGGAGATCGCCTCAGCGAGGAGGGAGCAACAGATTAACTTGCGTAGCATTAGCAGGGTTAGCCATTCACAGATTCAGGGCTATTTCTGTACTTTTTTCTAATCCAGGGTCGGGTCATAGTCTTTCAGCCACTCACATCACACACCCCTGCCCCTGATAATGCTTTACTTGGGTTCTTAACATTTTTAGTACTCAGCCAGTTTATGTCAGTTAGCTCAGTGTGTCATCACCACAGGTGCTAACAGCGAGACAGCTTACATTAGCCTCAAAACTGTGTCTGCCCGACATTAGCCAAACTTCTCAACATTCACTGTGAACTTAGGTTTGTGTAGAAGTTAAAGGGGCTTGGGGAAGTCACTCAGATCGGACAACTGTTGTATAAATACTTTTCCTTTTCCATTAAACTGCAGATGAGGGTTTGCTTGGTGCGGACCTGTCTCTGTCCTCCTGTGTGGTGGACCTGTCCCAGGGTCCCTGTAAGGACGGGCTTTGTAGCCGAGCTGTGATCCAGTTCAGTCCCATCACCGACTTTGTCAAAGACAACAACAGGACAACTCAGATCTCTGTTAAACCCGTCATGTCGCGTGATTTCCTCTGGAATGGATACGCACCTGAACCTGCGCAGGTAAACACATTTAACTTTGGAGGTGGGTTACTGATTTGTCAGGTCTGTTTTTTGTCCTTCTATATGAGTCCTTTGCATATTTTTAGGATTTTGGGGACCCTGTACATGATTGTGGTTAAAAGTTCCTATTTTTGTAAAGGAGAAGTGTTCAAATCTTTTAAAATCCAACAAAGACATTAAAAAGTAAACCTGAGTAATTGTCTAGATGGAAAATTTTTTTTAAACCATTATAAAGAAAAATTTTAACCAGCATCCATATGAACATTGCAAATTTACAAGAACAAAGTTGAAAATTTACAGTATGTGAAATAATGTTGGAAGTTTATGAGAAACAAGTTACAAATTTACAAGAGAGAAGCTGTAAATTTCTAACAAAAACATTTAACAATAAAATTGTTACAAATTGTATCCACTTTATTCCTAGGCCCCAAGATGCCTTGCATGAATTATGGGTGAAACTTACGGTACTAGTTTAGAATATGTGATTGTCTCTGAAATGGGACACTTTTCCTTGTTAAAAAAACAATGATTTTGGCATCACAAATGCGGGAACGCGGCCTTTTGCACCTCAAAAAGAGTAATATAATCATACCACTTCCCACGACTATTGAGGGATGAGAAGATGACCTTAAAAAGTGACCTGGCAGACAGTAGTGTTATGTTGGTATGTGGAGCCAAGGACGAGGCCAGGTGTCGAACTGAACACACGTTTATTAAAGAGGTCACACACAGCACATGTGCAGCCGTCAGGCAGAGAGGTGGCAAAGAGACCGCCCTTCCTGCCCGCTGCCCTCTTATAGCTGCAGGAGGTGGCGGAACCAGAAGGTGGAGCCGCCTCCCGTACCTCACAAATAAAAGCCTAAACTATAACACAACATCCCCCCCCTTTCACAAAAGCCAAAAACACACACACAATTCGGACCCACCCCAATTTAGGAGCCGAGTCACACACTAAAATTAATTAAACAATACAACACAGATGGCCTAACACAGTCGCTCTAAAATAACTAAAACTAGGGGAGATGGGTAGATTGCCACCTTCCCTACACAGCAAAGCGGGTTATTCTGTCGCTTAAACTAAATGAGTCCATGCGAAACTAAAACACTGCCGTGTCTCTTAAATTAAAATAAAACACATAGATTAATCCCCAAAACTGTATATAGAAATAACAAAACAATCAGAACACCAACATGACCATCAACTTATAATATACACACAACAAAACATTCCAACTGCATGCACATAAATCAGCCTGTATACATATGGCCGGAGAAAACAAGTCCGTGGGCCCCCCTGGACTGCCTTGCCATCAGTCCGCCCCTGGAGGTAGCCAGCCTCCCAGGCCACAGCAGGTCACTTCAGCATTGGTGTGCCTCCTCTTCATCACCACCGGCCGCTCCACTCATCCAGGCCCACGTCCCTCAGTTCCCTCCCGGGCACACCATAGCTTGTTCGGGTCTAGCAGCTGGAGATGAGTGTCCTCCCATCTGGCCACGACGCGTGACCGTCCCTGGCACTCCTCTGACTGCCGACTAGCCTGTTCCTGCCGTGGTCGCCTCTCCTCCCAAATCCAGTCCTTCACCCCCAGAGGGGTCCCGCTTGGCCTGCAGGGCCTCCGCTTGGCACATTGTTCTACCGTGCCTGACAGTCCTGCCCCGACCTCTTTTAATTTCGCCGCCGCCATCGCCGTTGTGGCCCCCTGTTCACCAGCCCACCTTTAGCCGAGATCCAGGAACAGGTGGAACCAGCCTCTCAAAGTCGCCCGTCATCACAGGTGTCCCACTGTGTTGCCCAGTACCCTCATCCAGGGCGACTTGAGCTCTGACACAGGGACCCTCCTGTGATGACCCTGAGCGATTTTGGTCTTGCTCACTCTCCAGGGTGCCAGTTTGTTCCTTATCCCACATTGCACCGTCTACCACTCTCGGGACCGGACGGCCCCACATCTCGGCGGATTTGTATTGAGCCGTCAGTTCCAACGTTCCCACCGTAGCCAGCCGTCCTCCTCCACAACCACAAGGTGGTGCCGGGTCACACCTAATCCTGAAGTGTGGAGAAAAACATCTCACAGTCGTCCAGTTCAGCATGGAGCCCACCGCTCCCGTGTCGATCCATAAAGGCGCCTCCACCCCATCCAACTCCACCATACAGTACGTGTGTCCATTGGTGCTCGGGGATACAGCATGGGCAACCGTGGGGGCGAGAGAGTCCTCTTTGCGCTGCGGACTTCCTTGCTTGGCTCTGTGGCATACCCTGGTGACATGAAGCAAGTGGCCAAACTTGCCGCAGCATTTCGCTCCTGCCAAACAGTCTCTGACCCTGAAATGGTGCTTTGTGGACCCACAACCCACACATTTGGGCTTTCCCGGGGCGAACCTCACATTCTCAGCGCTGGCATCATACACATTGTTCTCCATGCTTCCAATGCTGACTGGGCCCACTGCATGTGCAGTCGACGGTGATCCTGGATGTCGGTGTGACAAGCTCTCACTCAGCTCCCGTGACAATTTGTCTGCAGCTTCCAGCAGTTGAGCTAACTTGATGGTTGTGGGCAGTGTCAGTTCGCCCGAAAACATAAGCAGCCTTGACCTAATCGCAGTGCAGTTGATATGCTCCGCCAACAGGTCTCAAATCATCTCCTCTTCCAACGGTCCAAGCTGGCACCCGCTGACCAATAGCCCCAAGTCTGCCACAAACCGCTGAATAGACTTGCCCACCCATTGGCAGCACTGTCGAAACTGAATCTTGTGAACCATGACGTTTTCCGAGGCGTGAAAATAGCGCGCCTTTAGCTCAACTACTTCGTCAAAACTATCAGTCACCCAGCGTGCTTGGAACACGCTGTTCCTTCACTGCAAGATTGTGCACCAACAACTCACGTGCCCTCAACTTCTCTAGCTTTCCAAGGTTCAGCGCCACCATGCACATCCAGAAAGCGGCACACCACCTCGGCCAGGAAACCGGTGGCTTGCTGGGGGGCTCCAGAAACGGCCGAATTTTAGACTCACACGCTTCCATACCTTGTTTTAATCCACTTTTATCCTCGTTGCCAAATGTTATGTCGGTATATGGAGCCAAGGACGAGGCCAGGTGTCGAACTGAACACATGTTTATTAAGGAGGCACTACACAGCACACATGCAGCCATCAGGCAGAGAGGTGGCAAAGAGACCGCCCCTCCTGCCCACTGCCCTCTTATAGCCGCAGGTGGTGGCAGAACCAGAAGGTGGAGCCACCACCCGTACCTCACAAATAAAAGCCTAAACTATAACACAACAAGTAGCTCCGCCACTAAGATGCTAACGCTATAAACAAATAAAAGCGCTGAGATATATCGATGTTTCCACCACAATAAAGTCAAATGCATTTTGTTAAAAGATGCTGGACATAATCAGATTTACCTTAGCGCAGATGTACACCACAACACCGTGCCTTGCTGTCATAGTATACAGTATACAGACAGCTGCAACCATTTGTTTTACCCCGAAATTAAAATGCTCACGCTGCTGTCATGCCATGAATGCTTGTTATTTAACTTAATGCATAGACCTTTTCTGACAGTTGTTCAAAATTTTATTTATCTATATTTTGTGATAATTTAAAAATTAACACTTTAACTGCCCAGATTAAATGGACGGGTCACGCGCCCCCAGTGGCACAGCACAGCAACTGCACGTGTCAACTTATTGACGTCCCCAGACTATGTGAATATGAAAATATATGTTTTTTTTGACATTTTGTTGATTTTCTGGTTCATATACTTTGAATATTAGATAAAAACATACCCCTGTAGACAAATTGGCATAAAAAAACGGACAATTCTTTATGTAAATGTGTCCAAAGTCCACTTTTGACTGAGTTATGTAATTTATATAGCTGCTGTGACGTTATGCAAATTAGATGCGTAAATTTATTCCTATCTGAAACTGTGGATCGTATTCTACATCTTTCTAATTGACAGTAAGCCATTATCTCTTGTAACTTTCAAGTTATAGCCTTGGAAATCTGAACTATTTTATTGACAAAATTTTTTTACCACTCTTGACCACTAGGGGGGGCCTTGACCACCATTTAACTGTCCCTGTTGCCATATGGTGCCTGGGACAGTTAAATTAATGCATGCTGAAGCTGCTAATATCAAGTCCATATCATTCCAAGGCAGTGCAACGAATGCAACGCCCCCCCAAAAAAAACAAACTAGTTGATATCTTTCTTAAATCGTTAAGCCTTAGGAAGAAAACTGTTACTATTTTTTTTATTATTTTACTTCATGCAGCCTTGCATCTGGTGGCGTGTATGACGCATAAACATCAGATCTGTGATATTCATACAAGTGTAAACATACCTGGTGCTGAAATTAGCTGCCACTTGAGTGCAAAACACGTATGTGGACTATACATTAAAATGAATTTGAAAAACTTAAAATCGCTTTTTTAAATGCCCCACTACTCCCCTCTTGCTGACTGATTTAACACAACTTAAGCCGAAACTGGAAGTTCCGCCCATAATCGTTCCTACAGTGGCACTCCCAGGAATAAGGTGGATAAGAAAAACAAGATTTATGAGAAAATAGTTGCAAATTTACAAAAAAGTCATAAATTTGAGAAAAAGTTGAAAATTTCCATGAAAAAGCAGCAAATTTATGAGAAATAAAGTAGCAACATTACAAGAAAAAAAGTTGCTAATTTAATAATTAAAAAAACTTGCAAATATATAAGAAAAATATTGCAAATTTACCAGAAAAAAAATCACAAATTTATGAAAAAAAAGTTAGAAGAAAATAGCTAATTTATGAGAAATGAAGTTGCAAGTTTATGAGAAAAAATTACAATTTACAAGAAAAAAACTGCAAATTTCTAGCAAAAACATCACAACTTAATGAGGTAAAAAGTTGAAAGTTTTCATAAACAAAATAGCAAATTTATGAGAAATTTTGAAGTTTACAAGAAAAAAAGTTAAAAGTTTCCATGAAAAAGTAGCAAATTTATTCCAAAAAGGTTGCAAATTTACAAAAAAAAGTCACAAATTTGAGAAATAAAGCTGCAAGATTAAAAGAAATGTAAACATAAAAATGTTGCAGACTTTATAAGAAAAAACATTGGAAATTTATGAGAGAAAAGTTGAAAATTTACTAGAAAAAAGTTACAAATTTATGAGAAAAAAGTTTGAAACTTACAAGAAAAAAAGTTGCAAATTTCCATGAAAAAGATGCAGATTTATGAGAAATAAAATTGCAAGATTGCAAAAAGATCCTATTTTAAAAGTTTAAAAAGTTGCAAATATATCAGAAAAACTATATTTCCAAGAAAAAATTCACAAATTTATGAGAAATGAAGTTGCAGATTTATGAGGAAAAAAAAGTTGAGGGTTAACGTGCAGCTTGGGGTCCACCTAGTGGTGAGGAGGCTCATTGCAGTTGCGTACTCTGCTTTATAACCAGAAAAGGCTCTGGATATTTATGTATAACCATTCTTTTTGACCCCCTCATGGATCGTCACCTTATCGTGGAGGGAGGGTTTGCGTGCCCCAATGATCCCAGGAGCTATGTTGTCCCGGGCAATTTGCCTCTGATAGGGACTCCCAAGACAAACTGGTCCTGGGGGAAAGGCCAGACTAAGAACGATCCAACAGACTCTCATGATAAATTGTATATCAAGGATTCAGTGTACCCCGCCCAGTATGGGGTTACCGGGGCCCCACCCTGGAGCCAGGCCTGGGGAAGGGGCTCGAAGGCTAGCGTCTGGTGGCCGGGTTTCCACCCTTGGGACCCGGCCGGGCTCAGCCCGAAGGAGTTACATGGGTCCGCCCTCCAGTGGGCTCACCACCTGCAGGAGGAATCATGGGGGTCCGGTGCTATGTGGATTAGGTGGCGGTCAAAGGCGGAGACCTTGGCGGACTGATCCCAAGCTTTCTAAACTGGCTTTTGGTATGTGGAATGTCACCTCTCTGGTGGGGAAGGAGCCTGAGCTGGTGTACGAGGTTGAGAGATACCGGCTAGATATAGTCGGCCTCACCTCAACACACAGCTCCGGTTCCGGAACCAGTCTCCTGGAGAGGGGCTGGAGCTTGGCCTTTTCTGGAGTTGCCCCGGGCGAGAGGCGACGAGCAGGGGTGGGTATTCTTGTATCGCCCCACCTTGCTGCCTCTATATTGGAGTTTTCCCCGGTGGACCAAAGGGTTGCTTCCCTGCGCCTTTGGGTTGGGAAAAGGGTCCTGACCATCATTTGTGCCTATGCACCAAATGATGTTTCAGAGTACCCACCCTTTTTGGAGTCTGTGACTGGGGTGCTGGAGGGTGCTTCTCTTGGAGACTCCATTGTCCTACTGGGGGACTTCAATGCGCACGTGGGCAACGACAGTGAAACCTGGAGGGGGGTGATTGGGAAGAACGGCCTGCCCGATCTGAACCTGAGTGGTGTTCAGTTATTGGACTTCTGTGCTAACCACAGTCTGTCCATAACGAACACCATGTTCAAGCATAAGGGTGTCCATATGTGCACCTGGCACCAGGATACCCTAGGTCGCAGGTCGATGATCGATTTTGTTATCATATCATCAGACCTGCGACCGTATGTCTTGGACACCCGAGTAAAGAGAGGTGCAGAGCTGTCAACTGATCACCACCTGGTGGTGAGTTGGATCCGATGGCAGGGGAGGAAGCCATTCAGACCTGGTAGACCCAAACGTATAGTGAGGGTGTGCTGGGAGCGTTTGGCTGAGGCCCCTGTCCGGGAGGTCTTCCGGAAGAACTTCAACCACATTCCAAGGGAGTCTGGAGACATGGAGTCTGAATGGGCCATGTTCTCCACCTCTGTTGTTGAAGCGGCGGCCCAGAGCTGCGGCCGCAAGGTGGTCGGTGCATCTCGTGGTGGCAACCCCCGAACCAAGTGGTGGACACCAGTGGTGAGGGGGGTCATTAAGCTGAAGAAGGAGTCCTATCAAGCTTGGTTGGCTTGTGGGACTCCCGAAGCAGCTGAGGTGTACCGGCAGGCCAAGCGGAGTGCAGCTCGGGTGGTTGCTGAAGCAAAAACCCGGGTATGGGAGGAGTTCGGTGAGGCCATGGAACAAGACTTTCGGTCGGCCTCAAAGAGATTCTGGCAAACTGTTCGGCGGCTCAGGAGGGGAAAGCAGCTCCCCGTCCACACTGTGTATGGTGCGGATGGGACACTGTTGACTTTGACTGGGGATATCTTCGGGCAGTGGAAGGAATACTTCGAGGATCTCCTCAATCCCACTGATACGCCTTCCACAGAGGAAGCAGGGTTTGGGGACGAGGGGGATGACTCACCTATCACAGGGGCTGAGGTCGCCAAGGTGGTTAAAAATCTCCTTGGTGGCCGGGCCCCGGGGGTGGATGAGATTCGCCCTGAGTACCTCAAGGCCCTGGATGTTTTTGGGTTGTCATGGTTGACACGCCTCTGCAACATTGCATGGAGGTCGGGGGCAGTGCCTTTGGCATGGCAAACCGGGGTGGTGGTTCCTGTCTTCAAAAAAGGGGACTGGAGGGTGTGCTCCAACTTTAGAGGGATCACACTCCTCAGCCTCCCTGGGAAGGTCTATGCCAAGGTACTGGAGAGGACAGTCCGGCCGTTGGTCGAACCTCGGATTCAGGAGGAGCAATGTGGTTTTCGTTCTGGCCGTGGCACATTGGACCAGCTCGTTACCCTCTCGAGAATTCTTGAGGGTTTGTGGGAGTTTGCCCAACCAGTTTACATGTGTTTTGTGGACTTGGAGAAGGCATTTGACCGTGTCCCTTGTGGATTTTTGTGGGGGGTGCTTCGGGAGTATGGGGTATCGGGCTTGTTGTTACGAGCTATTCGGTCTCTGTACGACCGTTGTGAGAGTTTGGTTCGTATTGCCAACACTCGGTCGGAGTCATTCCCAGTGAGAGTTGGACTCCGCCAGGGCTGTCCTTTGTCACCGATCCTGTTCATAATTTTTATGGACAGGATTTCTAGGCGCAGCCAGGGAATGGAGGGTGTCATGCTTGGTGACCACAGGATCTCATCTCTGTTGTTTGCAGATGATGTTGTCCTGTTGGCTTCATCCAGCAATGACCTACAGCTCTTGCTGGGACGGTTTGCCACTGAGTGTGAAGCGGCTGGGATGAGAATCAGCACCTCCAAGTCCGAGTCCATGGTCCTCAGCTGGAAAAAGGTGGATTGTCCTCTCCGGGTTGGGGACAGGCTCCTGCCCCAAGTGGAGGAGTTTAAGTATCTTGGGGTCTTGTTCACGAGTGAGGGGAAAATGGAGCGAGAGATCGACAGACGGATTGGAGCAGCATCTGCAGTGATGCAGACGTTGTACCGGTCTGTTGTGGTGAAGAGGGAGCTTAGTTCTAAGGCAAAGCTGTCGATTTACCAGTCAATCTACGTTCCTACTCTCACCTATGGTCACGAGCTTTGGGTAATGACTGAAAGAACGAGATCGCGGATACAAGCGGCTGAAATGAGCTTTCTCCGTAGGATTGCTGGACTCACCCTCAGAGATAGGGTGAGGAGCTCAGTCATCCGGGAGAGGCTCAGAGTAGAACCACTGCTCCTCCACATTGAAAGGAGTCAGTTGAGGTGGTATGGGCATCTGATTAGGATGCCTCCTGGACGCCTCCCACTTGAGGTGTTTCAGGCACGTCCCACTGGGAGGAGACCCCGGGGCAGACCCAGGACTCGGTGGAGAGACTATGTCTCCCAGCTGGTCTGGGAACGCCTTGGTATCCCCTCTGAAGAGCTGGAGCAGGTGGCTGGGGAGAGGGAAGTCTGGGCTTCTCTGCTTGAACTGCTGCCTCCGTGACCCGGACCTCCAGAAAAGCGGTAGAAGATGGATGGATGGATGGATGGCATTCTTTTTGAAATTTCTTCTTATTTTTTCGGTGCTTTGGTGTATTATAAATTTGACCTGTTTTTTTTTTTTCAGATAACTGTAAATGACGTTTCCTCAGCCTACTGCTACTCCTTCACTGATCCTCACATCATCACATTTGATGGCAGGTACTTCACTATTCTTCTATATATTTGCATCCAATAACCTCTACCAGAATCTATCAGGAATATTGACATTATCTTGGTTTTTCTCAGGTACTATGAGAACTACCAAATAGGAACCTTTGTTCTCTACAAGAGCAGTTTCTCCTCATTTGAGGTCCATGTCCGTCAGTGGGAGTGCGGCAGCGTGCTGCATGCCGCATCATGCACGTGTGGCTTTGTGGCCAGAGAAGGTGGTAATGTCGTGGCTTTTGATATGTGCAACGGAGAGATGGGCGAAACGAAGCCTCACCTGTCTGTGAAGAACAGAAGCCTGGGCAGGAGTGGCATCAGGATCACCGAGTCCTACCAAGGACGCAAAGTTACTGTGAGTGGCCTTCACTGTTTTTAGGAAACTTGTCAGTAGTTTTATTTATGACTGACTTGTTTACTCAGAGTTAAAAAAGAAATCATTTTCTCCCCTTGATTCTTAATATTTCCTTTTGTCTGCATGCTAGTAAATGAAATCTTTGACTCTTTCCAGATGACTTTTTCATCTGGGTCGTTCGTTCGTGCAGATGTGTCTGACTGGGGGATGAGTTTGACGCTGAGGGCTCCCAGCTCAGACCGTAATCACACCAAAGGTCTGTGTGGCACCTACGATGGACAGTCAGGCAATGATTTTCACTCAGAAAGAGGCGCCAGGCTGGAGGATCCACAAGCGTTTATCTCAGAATGGAGGTGATTATCTTTTGAATGATCATTTGACCCCCTAATCAGATTAACAGATTTTCTTCTGCTTTGCAGTGTTATCCCATGTAGACTGTTTTGGGTGGTTTTGGAAGCATGTCATCTCCTCAGTATAATGGAACTAGATGGCATGTGGGTTGCCGTGCTCCAACTGTTATGCTAGACTCATAATGGCATGTCAACATCCACGCAACCACACAGTGCACATGACTTAAATTTCGTCAACTCCCCGTCCACAGAGAATCCACACCCTCAGAAATATAAACACTGAGTTGTACTTTTAGAGGTACAATGTTTGTCACTGGGGCTGTACCCTCAAAGGTAGGGCTGGGTGATAGCTTAATATTTTTTAAATATATCAGTATATTTTTGGCTGTGATCTAGGATGCCACAATATTGTTTATATCAGTAGGGACCGTGTCGCTGGCGCTTCGCTATGCCCTTCCGGCGTTTGTTTTCCTGGTGGCTACACACAGGGATATTATCCTGGGATGTGACCTTTTCTACGAACTGGGTTTTACCATCTGTGATAACCTTGGGCTCTGTTGGAATGCTGATGTTTGGAGCGCAACACACCCAGACGGGAATACAGCCACTTCGAGTCTGAGACCGCAGGCAGAGAACAGCGAGGAGAAGGGGCAGAATCCGGACTCGCCCTGTATCAGCGCCCGGCGTCAACAGCAAGGAGCTGCCGCAGTGCCACAGGATGAAGAGTTCGTGGTCCAGCAGGATCCAGCAGGACAACCCCAACCGAGCGCACGTCCCACTGCTGATGTGGAGGACACGCCACCACAACAGCAACGCCATGTGCAACGGAACCGATTGCCGCTCGCAGTGCTAGAATGGGTTAGGGTCCAACAATCTGAATGCCTGGGCCCACAGATGGTCCCGTCATCGCCAATGAGAATCGCTGCGCAGTTGGAGCCAGCCACCTTCCAATTGGCCAGTGGATCGAGATGGCACACCAGCCATCTGTGGAGGGTGAGAACAACTGCCCCGGAACCGATCCAGCCAGTGCGGGACCCGGACTGGGTCTTGGCAGCGGGACGACCAGACCAGCTGCGTTCAGCGCCTCCAGGGCCACGCCCACCGAGGGCTCGCCAGAGGCCCCCAAACTGAAAATCTCAGCGGTGACTGTGTTTGGAACTGTTTCACAGGGCACGACTTCTTCAGAAGTGACAGAATAATCTACACAGTCATGCAGGGTCAATTGGTGGTCTACCCAGTGCCCCACGTTCTGTTTTCCACTGTTTGTTTAAAAAAAAAAAGAAGAGCTGTTGTAAATGTGAAGGCTCAAAATGTTCATTGTGTTTGGGGGTTTTTTTTGAGGGGGAGGGGGGTAAATGTTAGATTTTTATTTTTTTTTAACTTATCTTGTACCTGTAGGTAGATTTGTTTTGCAGTCTGGTGACAAGCCACCAGCTGCCGGTCGCTGCGTGCGCAAGCGCCCCGTATCCCTAACCTGCATGTTTTTGGCATGTGGGAGGAAACCGGAGAAATCCCGGAGTAAACCCACGCAACACGGGGAGAAC
Organism: Pholidichthys leucotaenia; assembly: GCA_020510985.1. NCBI lineage: Eukaryota > Metazoa > Chordata > Actinopteri > Cichliformes > Pholidichthyidae > Pholidichthys > Pholidichthys leucotaenia. The sequence goes on along the minus strand of CM035849.1, from coordinate 65,743,056 downwards.
ATGCAAACTCCACACAGATCACTGTTGGCCGGGGGCAGGGATCGAACCCACGATCTCACGATCCCCGCGATCCATGGGCCGAGGGTAAACTGTGCTGCCACAGTGCTAACCACTGCGCCACCATGCAGCAGATATTCCTCATATTAACAATAGGCAGCGTGGACGTGGGGATGCACGCATGACGTGACGTCATCATGCTGTGCCTACATAAGGAGACTGTTGGCGGGAGATGGCCTCTTTGGTGCTCCGCCTCCATGCCAGCAGTAGCCGGTATCAGCTTAGCGTTAGCTTGCTAGTTAGCACTCTGTAGCACGTGCTGTTAACAACTCTGTTTAATAAAATCATCATACGGTACAGCTCCTGCCTCTACTGTCCTGTTTCCAGACATAACAAGGCCCTATCTCGCAATGTACAGATGGATGGCAATATGGACGGACAAAGGGACGGAGGGGAGGACAAAGGGAGGGAGGTGTGGCGGCATGAAATAATAAGCGGTGAACTGAGAGTTTTTGAGGGAGTTTATTAATCATACCGCCATCACGAGAACTCACTCCGGCGCCGTGCATGCGTGCCAGAGCGAGCCCGGAGGCTCTCCAGCAGATAGGCAATGCGTCTAATCAGATGAGCAGTGAGAGAGAGAATGAACATAAACATTTCAGTCAGCTTATATACCCAGTTACAGACAATACATGAAAGGCACACTAGCATCACAGAACAGGAAGCCTGAACACCTGCATTTGAGTCACACATATCAAAGCAGATTACTGGCAGGAAGAAGCTAGACAAAAGAGAGGCTCCTTATTGATATCAGTCATTGTTCTGCTAATTGCTCCAGCTGTGCGCTCTGCTAGTCTGTAGGCTGTGGGGGGTCACCTACAGGAGGGACAGAGTCTTGGTGGAGGTATGCGCTCTCTGAGTGCCCTCTAGTTTGCAGTCTGTGGTCACTGCCCTTAGTCTGGGGCAGAACCAGAACTTCTGTATTGCAGAAGACTATTTCTTAGTCTCTCCTCATGCATGGACAAGGCCTCGAAATCCTTAAACTCACTCTTACTTTGAATCCTCAGAGGGTAATCCTTCCTTTTCCAGCTGAAGACACATTTGGAACCATGCTCTTGTTTCTTTTTAATTATGGTTATATTGGAATACTTTATGTTTTACTGAATAATACCTGCTGGTAGTATCACTGTTAATAAGGGAGTGTGCATCTGTCTGTTCCACAAGGCTTGCACTTCTAACAATTTATAAAGATCTGAACTTCTCACTTTTCCTTCTTTTGGTTAACTGGCAAATTGAACAACAGTCACTAAAACAGTCTAAAAGAATAAACAACACTACAGGCAGAGAAAGAACATACCATGCAAATCTGAGCTGGGGAAACTTGTCAGTGTTAATGGATTGAAACATTGATAGAAATGTGAGATATATTGACTTAGTATTTGTTTTGTTTTAGTGTTAACAATGCGCTATCTTGGTAGCTAGCTTGTGTTTGGTTAGTTGTCTTGTCTTGAATGTTCTATGTTATGTTTTCTTTTCCTCTCTCAGACTACCTCCAGGCAGCAGCCTATTTGATTCTTTGCCTTCCTATTCGACTGAACTGACGTCCCACACGTACTGCGCCTGTCAGGTCTCTCAATCTCAACTGCCTACCTCCTCTGACTCCACCTGCTCTGTTCATGGTAATGTACATCTCTCCAGTGCCATCCCTGCTCTGGATGTTACAGCAGAGTACATCGGCTCAATGGAGCTTCTCATTGGAGACAAAAGACAGACAGTTTCTCCAGGCCAGAGTAGCCGTGAAAGAGATAAATCTTCAGCCTCAGCTCGTCACCAGCAGCGCAGGGCAAGGCGCTACACACCGCGTTTTATTTCTAGTGCCAGCCAGGATGATCTGGAGGACTTCACCTACTTTTTTCCCGAGGACCACGAACCTGAAGCTCAGCGAGAGTCTTCGTTAGCATGGCCCACTCCTTCCGGTCTTATCAAGCAGCAGGCCCAGGCCTGGTGCTGGCAGACCATAGCCAACTCGAGCATAGCGATAGGCTGCAGGGTGCTGCTGAAAGACTTCATCATGACCCATGCAGTGGCGATGTGTGTTAGAGACCTACAGCTGAAGGATGAACTGTCATGGTTGAATGGAACATTACCGTTGCTGGAGAATGAGTGTGAGAGGAGGCTGGTGGAGAAGCGGAGGAGAGAGGAGCAGTACCGGGACGTGGCAGCTCTCCTCAAGTGTCCGAACTTGTGTAACGGAAACGGGCAGTGCTCAGACTGGGGTTGTATCTGCTTTCCTGGATTTGGGTCATATGACTGCAGTGTGTTGTCTGGTAACTCCCATAACATTCTTTTATTTTATGTCTTTACTAATGCCAGTGGAACGTTATGAGCAGGATGAAGCTCATAATGTTATAATACTGAAAAATGCACACATGTTAAAAATCATTCTAGTTGTAATATGGCTCACAGCTTCCTGTATATACAGACATGAACAAATTTGTTGGTAACCTTCCATTAAAGAAAAAAAATCCCACAGTTGTCACTGGAATAACTTGAAACTGACAAAAGTAATAAGTAAAAATTTGAAATTTGCCCTTTGAATTTTGGTTCAAGAGAATCATTTTAAAAATGTGCTGTTTGGTATCTTGATGTGTACCACGCTGAACATGAACCACAGAAAGCTAAGGAGAGAGTTGTCTCAGGGGATTAGAAAGAAAATTATAGACAAGCATGTTAAAGGTAAAGGCTGTGGGACCATCTCCAAGCAGCTTCATGTTCCTGCCACCACAGTTACAGTATATTGTAAATTGCTGTTTTTAAGGACAGTGCAAGTTGATGAAAATTGATATCAAGAAACGTAAACTTGCCAGATTGTAGCCAGTGGCTAATTTCCATCTGTTGTCTGTGGGTTACAATTTTTCCTTCCCTCATTCTATGTTGCTGAGCACCAAGCTAGAGGGTGGAAAGTACCATTTTCATATGGTCTTTGGTTTGACCTGGCAGGGGCTTGAATCCATGACCTCCCGGCTGAGGGGCAGGTGCTCTACCACTAGGCCATCAGTCCAGTTGCCAATATTATTAATGAGTGTAAGGTTCATGGGATTGTCGCCAACCTCCCAGGACATGGACACAAGAGGAAATGCAACCCCAGGTTGATCAGAAGAATAGTGCGTATTGTAGAATAAAAGCCTAGGAAACCATCCAGAATCATTCAAGCTGAACTCTAAGGTCAAGGTATGTCGCTTTCTAATCACACCATGGGTCGCATTTTGAACAATAATGGACACCATGGAAGAAAACCATGAGGGTTCTACTACTGACAGAAAAACATTAAAAAGCCAGCCAAAATGCATGCTGACAAGCCCCAACATTTCTAGGAGGTTGTCCTTTGGACTGATGAGACAAAACTGGAGCTTTTGGGCCAGTCACATCAGCTCTATGTTTACAGAAGGAAAAATGAAACATACAAAGAAAATAACACTGTACCTACTGTGAAACATGGAGGAGGCTTGGATATGTTCTGGGGCTGCTTTGCTGCTTCTGGCACAGGGTGTCTTGAATCTGTGCAGGGTACAATGAAATCTCAAGACTGTCAAGGCATTCTGGAGTGAAATGTGCTGCTCAGCGTCAGAAAGCTTGGTCTCAATCACAGGTTCTGGGTCCTCCAACAGGGTAGTGACCCAAAACACATGGCTAAAAACACCCAAGAATGGCTAAGAACAAAACATTGGTCTATTCTGAAGTGGCCTTCTGTGAGCCCTGATCTAAATCCTATTGAACATCTGTGGAAGGAGCTGAAACATGCCGTCTGGAGAAGACACCCTTCAAACGTGAGACAGCTGGAGCAGCTTGCTCACGAGGAGAAAGCCAAAATACCTGTCCACAGGTGCAGAAATCTCATTGAGAGTTACAGAAATTGCTTGATTGCAGTGGTTGCATTAAAAGGCTGTGCGGCAAAACATTAAGTTAGGATATCATCATTTTTGCCCAGGCCAGTTTTGTTAGTTTGTTTTTTAAAAATGATTGTGTTGAACCAAAGTTCAAAAGCAATGTCTGATTTTCATTAGTAAAATTTCCATTTTTTATTTATTTATTATTATTATTGTCAGTTTCAAGTTATTTAAGTGACCATTGTGGGATTTTCTTTCTTTAATAGAACAGTACCAACAAATTCATCCATGTCCGTACTGTGATATGTGAGATTTGTATGAGTTGAACTGAATTCCCACTCTCCATTTCTACAATTTTTGTTCATGTTGCAAAGACCAGATCCCTGAGATCCTGGACCTGGAGAACAAGGGCCTGTGTGATGTCCATCAGGGGAAAAACTGCTCCACAGTCCGGGTTTACGGTCAGGGCTTTAAGGACTCCCACGAGCTCAAGTGTGAGTTTGTGAAAGAAAAGGTACTTTTTATGGGATTTTTCTTTTCTGTTTTTTAATTTTTCTTCCTGCTTTCCTCTTTCAGAGTGGCATTTCTGCATCTGAAGGACCCAGCTTTCCCTTATTTCCTGTTGTGTCTGCACTTTTAGTGGATAGCTACCAAATTTTCAAATAAGAAGGGCTGCTCATGTGGTATCAGACTACCTGAACGTTTTTTTCCGTCTCTTAAATTTTTATGTGGTATTAGAGAAGGAATATATTTCAGTGTTACAGCTCTCCCTCTAAACACCCAAATGCCTCTAAACCTGTCTGGAAGAGGCAGAAAGATATTAACGTAAAGGAAAAATGTCATTTGTTAGATTACTAGCATTACCACAAGTATTCATTTTTAATATGTGACCTGTTTTGCACCTTTCATGACTGCTGTCTACTTTTCCTCTGTGTCTACTCTGAAGTTGGTGGATGGGGAGTGGATTCTGGACGAGCCTCGGTTTGTCCTGGCCTCCTTCCTGAAGGAAACGGCTCTGGAGTGCTGGCTCCCTCTGGAGGACAGCCGGGCTTCTTCTGGCCCGCAAACGACGACCGACACACCACTGACCCGCTGGCAGATTAAAGTCAGTCTTCTTTTTCCCAGCAAAACACACTGGTGAAATTAGTAATAACCACAGCGTGACGAAGTGCACTAAAACTTAAAAAAAAAATAAAAATTGGTTTATCAAAATTAAGGCCTTAATTTTCCTCAGAAATGACAATTGATCCTAAATCGGCATTTCAGTTATTACAAACATGAGATTTGAGTTTTCTTGTATTTATGGGGTGAAATGATCATTATTGCTAATGAATTTGTAATTACTTTTTGCATTTTAACAAAAAAAATGAGTCAGTGAACAGCAGTCATTTGTCACAATTTTGTGATGTTTTCTCATTATTTTGCATCTTTTTTCTCATAACTTTACACCTTTTTTCTCAAAAATCTATAACTTTTGCACATAAATTTGATGGAATCATGTTTTGTAAATTTGTAACTTTTTTCTCATAAATATGTATTTTTTTGCTTCTTAATCCCACCCCCACCCCAGTAGTTTGCAACTTTTTCCCGTGTAAATTTGCGCAATTTTTGTTACTCATAAGTTTGTACTTTTTTTCTTGTAAATTTGTGTCATTTTTATACATAAATTTGCAACTTTTTTCCTGATAAAATTGCAATTTTTTTCTGGCAAATGTGCAGCTGTATTCTTGTAAATTTTGGTCTCTTTTACCGAAACAGTTACAACTTATTCTTGTAAATTTGCAACTTTTTTTCCTTGCAAATTTGCAGTTTTTGCTCACAAGTTTGAAGTTTTTTCGTGTAAATTTGAATCATTTTTGTTTCACATAAATTTGGAACTTTTTTCTTGTAAATGTGCAACTATTTTTCTTGTGAATTTGCATCTTTTTTTTTACAGAAAATTTACAACCTTTTCTTGTATATTTGCAACTTGTTTCTTTGTAAATTTGCACAATGTTTACTCATAAACTTGCAACTTTTTCATGTAAATTTGTATCTTTTTTTCCAAACAAATTACTATTTTTTTCTTGTAAATTTGCAACTTTTTTCCTTGTAAATTGCAGTTTTACTCAGAAACTTTTTTCTTGTAAATTTGCATCTTTTTTATTCAAATTTGCAACTTTTTCTCTTGTAAATTTGTAACTTTTTCCTTGTAAATCTGCATCATTTTTACTTATAAATTTGCATGTAAATTTGTGAATTTTTCTTGAAAATCTGCAACAAGTTTTATCCTTGTAAATTCTTTTTTCAGCTTTTGGTGTTAATGATGGGGACTAGTGACATCATTGATCCTGGGGAAATTTACATTTTTTTGACCCAAAATTTGCATTCAGTAAATAACTGGACAATGCTAGCTGTAATGTGGTCACATACTGAGTGACCTTGAAAAGTTCTTCAGTGGCCTTTATTTTAACATCCTTATACAGTAGTTGCAGAAACCCTGTACTTAATGTTTTGTTTGTTTATCTTTCAGTCCTAACTCTCCTTTAAGAGCTATGTTTCTAGGTGTATATGATCAAATCAGAGTACTCATGCAGTACGTCTGGTAGATGTCAGGATCTGTAAATTTCTATTTTCCTGGTCCAGTTGCTGAATAGACGGAGATCAGCTGGAGGTTTTGTTCTGCTTCAGCTTGGACTCAGCAGTGTGAAACGGATTAGCCAGATTACATCACTGCCAAGTGCATGAAACAATTTCACAGTAGTTTGATTTAATAAATGTGAAAAAATGTATCACAGAGTAGGACCTATCACAGAGTGAACCCACACTAAAGATTATTCCCTGGCCGTAACCGACTCCGTGTGTTCATTTCACTTGTTATAATGTTGTTTTCCAGTGGTCTGTAGTAACAGGCTTCTGCTGATGGCAGGTTTCCAACGATGGCTACAGCTACAGCAACGCCAAGATCCTGACTCTGTACGATGGAGCCTGTCACACCTGCAGCCTCAGCACGGAAGTCATCTGTACTCTGAAGGTGAGTCACATGGGTTTAGTGATTTTAATGTATGATATATAATGTGGCAGCACGGTGACGGAGTGGTTAGCACTGCGGCAGCACAGCAACTCACCCTTGGCCGGGGGATCTTGGGTTCGATCCCAGCCCCTGACCAACAGTGGTCTGTGTGGAGTTTGCATGTTCTCACCGTGTCTGCGTGGGTTTACTCCGGGATTTCTCTGGTTTCCTCCCACATGCCAAAAACATGCAAGTTAGGTTAATTGGCATCAAACTGGGGATTCTAAACTGTCCTTAGGTATGACTGTGAGAGTGAATGGTTGTCTGTCTCTCTGTGTTGGCCCTGCGATGGACTGGCGATCTGTCCAGGATGTACCCTGCCTCTCACCCAAAGATGCTGAGATAGGCTCCAGCCGCCCGCCCCCCCCCCCCCCCCCCCCGCGACCCGAAAAGGATTAAGCGGAAGAAGATGGATAAATGGATGGATGGATGACATATAATGTGGAAAACCCCAAAATCCAAACATTCAAGTTCATAGATAATGTTATGTACTGTATATTAAAGTGGAATGAAACAGAAAAAAGTATTGAACATAGTGACTTATTTTTTAATACTTAGTGGAGAAGCCTTTGTTTACAGTGACAGCTTCAAGACCCTTCCTGTATGAGGAAACTAGTCTCCTGCCGTGGTCAGGTGGGAGTTTGACCCATTCCTCAGAAGACCTTTTGTGAATCCTGATCTTTAGCTCTTTCACAAATTTTCAACTATATTTAAGTCAGGTGACTGACTGGGTCATTCTAACGGCTTGATTTTCTTTCTTTCTTCTGGACTTTCTTTCTTTCTTTCTTTCTTGAAAGCTGAGAGTTTCCTTCTCTGTGTGTTTGGGATCATTGTCCTACTTGAAGGTCCACCCCTGTCTCATCTTCATTAATCTGGTGGATGACGGCAAACTATTTTCAAGAATACTTTAGCACAAGGTTCCAGTTATTGTTCCTTTAGTTATATGAAGTCTGACAATGATGCTTCCACCTCCAAACTTCACTGTTGGAATCATATTTTTAGGTGATGTGCATAGCTATTTCTCCTCCAAACATGGCATGTAGTATGACAACCAAAAAGTTCTATTTTCATCTCATCTGACCAAACTACATTGTCCCAGTATTTCATAGGCTTATTTAAATGCTGCTTGGCAAACTTTAAATGAGCTTCAGTATGCATTTTCTTTAAAAATGGTGTCTTGAGAGATGAGTGTTTTCTCTGTCACAATTATGCTGGGAGGAGACCCCGGGGCAGACCCAGGACATGCTGGAAAGACTATGTCTCCCAGCTGGCCTGAGAACGTCTTGGTATCCTCTCTGAGGAGCTGGAGCAGGTGACCGGGGAGAGGGAAGTCGGGGCTTCTCTGCTTGAGCTGCTGTCTCCACGACCTGGACCTCTGGACAAGCGGTAGAGGATGGATGGATGGATAGATGGAATTATAACCCGCTGCCTCCAAGTCTTTCTGGAGTTCTTTCCAAATTATGCTCTGCTGTTGGTTTACTCTTCTGACTATCCTTCTTACTCCCTGGTCAGATATCTTGTGAGGAATTCCTGTGCATAGCCAGTTGATGGTAGAGTGACGTTCCTTCCACTTTATGGATAATGCCTCTCATGGTGCTTACTGGATGATTATGGTGCTTACTGGAGATTAGCTCCATGGTACAGCTCCCACACTCATGAGTTAAAACAGAAAGTTAGATTCTGTGAAAAGCTTTGGCGTGCAAATAAGATAGAAGAATCATGTTCAGCCTGGAATGCCAGTCTTATCACCTATAAGAAATCTCTCCGTAGTGCTAGGCAACAGTGCTATTCATCCTTGATAGAAGAAAATAAAAACCACAGATTTCTTTTTAACACTGTGGCTCAGTTAACCAAGAGCCAAAATGCCATAGATCCCTAAATCCCTCCAACTCTTAGTGCTGATGACTTTTTGAATTTTTTTTTAATGATAAAAGTGTCAGTATTAGGAATATTACTCTAAAAAATAGCCCCCTTAAAAATACCAAGCCTCTGCCCAACACTGCTGTGTCCACAGGCTCAGAACTCCACTTTTCTGAATTTTCTCGTATTAGTCATTCTGATCTAGCCCTAATAGTGTCAGCCTCTAAACCAACTACCTGTCTCCTAGACCCAATCCCCGCTAGACTCCTGAAGGAATCGCGATCTCTGATTAGTCCACCGCTTTTGAACATGATTAATATGTACTTTATTGATAGGACATGTACCGCAGTCTTTTAAAGTGGCAGTAATTAAACCTCTACTTAAAAAAAACCTTTGCTTGATTCTGGGATTTTGGCCAATTATAGACCAATATCTAACTTCCCTACCTTTCTAAGATCCTCGAAAAAGTAGTCGCCAATCAACTGTTTTTTATTTATTTATTACTTATTTTGTACCCGTAGGTAGATTTGTTTTGCAGTCTGGTGACAAACCACCAGCTGCCGGTCGCTGCGTGAGCAAGCGCCCCTTAACTCCCTAACCTGCATGTTTTTGGCATGTGGGAGGAAACCGGAGAAATCCCGGAGTAAACCCACACAAACACGGGGAGAACATGCAAACTCCACACAGATTGCTGGGGTCTTTCTGCAACTTTCTGCAACTGTGGGGGTTCCCCCCTACAGTTGATAGTGCTATGAGATAACTGTTGTTGTGAAATGGCGCTATATAAATAAAGTTGAATTGAATTGAATTAGATCACTGTTGGCCGGGGGCAGGGATCGAACCCAAGATCTCACGGTCCCCGCGATCCCCCGGCCGAGGGTAAAACTGTGCTGCCACAGTGCTAACCACTGCGCCACCCAACTGTGCACTTTTTTTAAAAAATAATTCTATATTTGAGAAATTTCAGTCAGGTTTTAGGAAACACCACAGCACAGAGAAAGCCTTAGTGAAAGTTACTGATGACCTCCTTATGGCATTTGACAAAGGACTTGTGTCCATCCTTGTCCTGTTGGACCTTAGTGTTGCCTTTGACACCAATGACCACCATATTCTGCTAGAGACTTGAACAGCGAATTGGTTTGAAAGTAACAATGCTAAGATGGTTCCAGTCTTATCTATCAGACCATTCCCAGTTTGTTCATGCCCATAAGTCCTCTACTCAGACCACGGTTAGCTATGGAGTTCCGCAGGGATCGGTACTTGGACCAGTACTGTTTACATTATACATGCTGCATTTGGGAGACATTATGAGGAAGCATTCAATTCATTTTCACTGTTACGCTGACGACACTCAGTTATATTTATCCATCAATCCAGATGATCCCAGCCATTTGGGTTCACTCCAGGAGTGTCTTAAGGATATTAAAACCTGGATGAACAACAACTTTCTTTTACTGAATACAGATAAAACTGAAGTCATTGTTCTTGGCCCCAAACATGCTAGAAGTAGTCTTTCTAGTAAGATAACACTAGATGGCATTGTACTGGCTTCTACGTTTTCTGTTAGGAATCTTGGAGTTGTCTTTGACCTGGCTGCCCCGGCCTTGGATGCGCTCTGCAGAGCGTGCCCAAATGCCAAGTCACGTTTCGTTACCTTGTATTCATACATGTGTAATGACAATAAAGTTGAATCTCATCTCATCTCATCTCATCTCATATGTCTTTCAACTCTCATATACAGCAAACCATTAAGACTGCCTTCTTCCATCTGTGTAATATTTCTAAAATTAGGTCCATCCTGTCTCATAAAGATGCAGAGAAACTTGTACATGCCTTTATCACCTCTAGGTTAGACTATTGTAAATCACTTTTATCAGGTTGTCCTAATAAGTCCATAAAGTTTCTCCAACTCATTCAGAATGCAGCTGCACGTATCCTAATGAGAACAGGGAGAAGAGATCACATTACCCCAGTTTTAGCTTCTTTACATTGGCTCCCAATAAAATATAGAATTGAATTCAAGATATTGCTCCTAACTTATAAAGCCCTTAATGGTATGGCTCCTTCTTATCTGCAAGAACTCATAGTTCCCTATCGTCCAACCAGAGCTCTGCGCTCCCAAAAATCCAAACTACTGGTGGTCCCCAAGATCTCCAGAAGTAGATTGGGAGGTAGAGCTTTCAGCTATCAAGCTCCCCTCCTGTGGAACCATCTTCCCAGTTCAGTTTGGGAGGCAGACACTCTCTCTTTATTCAAGAGTAAGTTGAAATCTTTTCTCTTTGATAAGGTCTATAGTTAAAAATGTTGCTGCTGCCAGGCCTTCACTCACATGTGCAGCCCAACCAGGCTTGGTACTGGAATGTCTGGCTTTGACTATTGTATTTGTTATGTTTGTTTTGAATGTAGCTACTGCAGGCCTCCTACTTTTTATCTCTTTTTTTCAACCCAGCCAGTCAAGGTGGATGGCCATCCCCTATGAGCTATGGTTCCACTCGAGGTTCCTGCCCGTTAAAGGGAAGTTTTTCCTCACCTGTGTCACTGCAGTGCTTGCTCTTTGGGGTCTCTGCTGGGTTCTATAAATTTGAGAGCGTGGCCTAAACCCACTCTTTTCTGTAAAGTGCCTTGAGATGACCTGTGTTGTGATTTGGCACTATATAAATAAAATCGAAATTGAAATGATTCAGAAGTTTTGATATATGTCAGTATCTATCCATCCATCCATCCATCCATCTTCTACCGCTTTTCCGGAGGTCCGGGTCGCGGAGGCAGCAGTTCAAGCAGAGAAGCCCAGACTTCCCTCTCCCCAGCCACCTGCTCCAGCTCTTCAGAGGGGATACCAAGGCGTTCCCAGACTAGCTGGGAGACATAGTCTCTCCACCGAGTCCTGGGTCTGCCCCGGGGTCTCCTCCCAGTGGGACGTGCCTGAAACACCTCAAGTGGGAGGCGTCCAGGAGGCATCCTAATCAGATGCCCATACCACCTCAACTGACTCCTTTCAATGTGGAGGAGCAGCGGTTCTACTCTGAGCCTCTCCCGGATGACTGAGCTCCTCACCCCATCTCTGAGGGTGAGTCCAGCAATCCTACGGAGAAAGCTCATTTCAGCCGCTTGTATCCGCGATCTCGTTCTTTCGGTCATTACCCAAAGCTCGTGACCATAGGTGAGAGTAGGAACGTAGATTGACTGGTAAATCGACAGCTTTGCCTTAGAACTAAGCTCCCTCTTCACCACAACAGACCGGTACAACGTCCGCATCACTGCAGATGCTGCTCCAATCCGTCTGTCGATCTCTCGCTCCATTTTCCCCTCACTCGTGAACAAGACCCCAAGATACTTAAACTCCTCCACTTGGGGCAGGAGCCTGTCCCCAACCCGGAGAGGACAATCCACCTTTTTCCGGCTGAGGACCATGGACTCGGACTTGGAGGTGCTGATTCTCATCCCAGCCGCTTCACACTCAGCGGCAAACCGTCCCAGCAAGAGCTGTAGGTCATTGCTGGATGAAGCCAACAGGACAACATCATCTGCAAACAACAGAGATGAGATCCTGTGGTCACCAAGCATGACACCCTCCATTCCCTGGCTGCGCCTAGAAATCCTGTCCATAAAAATTATGAACAGGACCGGTGACAAAGGGCAGCCCTGGCGGAGTCCAACTCTCACTGGGAATGACTCCGACCGAGTGTTGGCAATGCGAACTAAACTCTCACAACGGTCGTACAGAGACCGAATAGCTCGTAACAACAAGCCCGATACCCCATACTCCCGAAGCACCCCCCACAAAAATCCACGAGGGACGCGGTCAAATGCCTTCTCCAAGTCCACAAAACACATGTAAACTGGTTGGGCAAACTCCCACGAACCCTCAAGAATTCTCGAGAGGGTAAAGAGCTGGTCCGATGTGCCACGGCCAGGACGAAAACCACATTGCTCCTCCTGAATCCGAGGTTCGACCAACGGCCGGACTCTCCTCTCCAATACCTTGGCATAGACCTTCCCAGGGAGGCTGAGGAGTGTGATCCCTCTAAAGTTGGTTCCTGCCCGTTAAAGGGAAGTTTTTCCTCACCTGTGTCACTGCAGTGCTTGCTCTTTGGGGTCTCTGCTGGGTTCTATAAATTTGAGAGCGTGGCCTAAACCCACTCTTTTCTGTAAAGTGCCTTGAGATGACCTGTGTTGTGATTTGGCACTATATAAATAAAATCGAAATTGAAATGATTCAGAAGTTTTGATATATGTCAGTATCTATGTCTTTTTCTATAAAGGGCAGTCATATCTGGAACACAATGCCAAATGAAATCAAAATAATAACGGATTTTAAAACATTTACTACAAAGGTTAAAAACTGACTGAAAAGTAAACAAGAATGTACCCATGTATGAAATGATTGTCTGCAGGGTGTGAGTGAAGAAGGGAAGGCAAATGTGTAACAGGCATTTTACTGTAACAGGCAAATGTGAATCAGGTTTTTATATTGTGTATTTATAATTTTGTTTGCATTGATGTATGTGGCTAATGTTTATACTGTTTTCATTTTGTTTTTTCTTCATCTTTTTCTCTTTTTCTCTGTTTCTTTTCTCTAAAGCCCATCCAGGGACAAGAGTTGCAAATTAACTTAATGCTATACACTCTCTGTGCAACACATCAGATTTTCTTTTTTGTCTATGTTTATTGCACTGTCCCTGACAAATAAACAGATAAAATAAAAATAAATAAATAACCAAAGTTTGTGTGTTGCAGCAATCAGGTTGAACAGATCTCATTAGAGCCCTTGGCTTTTAACCAGCATGAGATGTTTCTTGTATGACACCTTGGTAACAAAAAACATTTTTCTAGACCAATCAGGCAAAAAGTGGAAAGAAACAAAGCCGCTGTTATCACGGTGATGCACAATACATAAGCCTTTAGTGTAACAACTTCATCCCTGTCTGAGACCTTATAGTTTACACACCCAAGGAGGTCCTTGAGAGAATGTTCAGGGGTCCTTGAGAAGTTAATTGGTCCAAAAAATACAAATAATATGATGTTGTTGTGCATGGGTGCCTGTAATGGCTCTTCCATGTCAGTAGGTGACAGTATGAATGCAATAATGGCCACTGTTATATTCTTCTTCTTCTTCGTGTGTTTTATGGAGGTTAATGGCCTTGTTAAAATGTGCTGCAGGTTACAGTGACAAGATGAAAAATGGATAAATATTTGCAGATGAAAAATTCAGACTTTGAACTGGGACCAGCTGCCATGGTCGGGTGCACCAAAGGCTTCATTAGCAGAGTAAAAGAAACACTCAGATGATTTAGGCACTGTTTTTTGCACTGCGAGGCGCTCGTGGCCAAGACTTTATCAACAGACCCAGCTCCTGTGTTGGTTGATGTTATGTGGATGGTAAGCTTTGTAAAGATAAGACCTCTGAAAAGCATCTTTGCATCTTTATGAAAGGAAATGGGAGCGGAGCATAAAACCTTATTGCTCCATTCTGAGGTCGCATGGTTGTCGCGTAGCAAAGTGCTGGCCCACATGCATGAGATTTTTTCATTTTGTAATATTTTTGGATGGTGGGCCAAGATTTTTTTTCAATGTTAATTTGTTGTTGCAATTGCATACTCTGCTTTATAGCCAGAAACGGTCCTGGTTTCACAGAGGACATGGGTTTGTTGTTATCAAACTAATCTCTGTTCTTTTGGGATGTGTCAATAAAACTGTGCAGGCTGGAGAGTAGTTGGAATCTTATCAGGCCCCCCAGCATTTTTTTAATCATCTATTATCTATGTTTGCAGGAGAGGACCTGCAGCATTGACGGCCTGTGCTACGGTGAGGGACAATCTCATCCCAGAATCCCGTGCCTCGCCTGTCATCCACAGTCGTCCAAGCACGCCTGGTCCATAGCAGAGAGTACGTGCACAAAAACTTCAAATGAAATTTCAGTTCTCATGTGTCTCAGACTCAAAAATATTTCGCTGTGTCACTTCCAGAGCAGAGCTGAGGTTAGATAGCAGTTGTGGAGTTTTATGTGGTACTAACTTGGGGCTATTTTGATCATTTGTCAGCAGTTCTGCCCAGATTAGAGTCACTGAAGTTGTTTCTGTCCTCTGGCACCGACATAAGGACAGCTCAGCTCATCGTTACGCTCGCTCACCAACTTTACTTCTTCACCTTAAAGTAGGTCAGACGGTGATGACCTCCTGTCAGCGCTGGTGTTTGTGCTGCAACAGTTAGCAGATTAATCAGCGAGTCAATGGACAGAAAATTAATCTACCACTAATTTGATAATCGATTAATTGCTTATGCAGACCTTTCCACTGATTTCCATTAAAAAATTCAAATAAAAAACTTGTAAATTAACAAGAAAAAAATCACACACTTACTGGAAAAAAGTTGCAAACCTAAGAGAAAAAAACAAATTTCTTATGAAAAGGTCACAAATTTGAGAAAAATGTTACAAACTTAAAAGAAAAATAGTTCTGAGGGGAAAAAAATCACACATTTTAGTGAAAAAGTAGCAAATTTACAAGGGAAAAAAGTTGCAGATTTATGAGAAAAAAATTTCAAATTCCCAACAAAAAAGTTTGAGAAAAGTATCACAGACTTGCATAAAAAAGTCATAAACTTATCAGGGAGTTAAAATTTTAAAACAAAAATTCTGAGAAAAAAATCACAAATTTACAAGACAAGAAAACGTAACAAATTTAAAAAGAAAAAGTAGCAAAAAATCGTAAACTTAACAGAAAAAGAGCATAAATTTCTAATAGAAATATGAAAATTTGAGAAAAAAAATATTACAAACTTCCAAGGAAAAATATGAGGGGAAAAAATCAAGTTCAGAGAAAAAACTTGCAAACTTGTATATTTGCAAGAAAAACAACTGCAAACCTAAAAGAAAAAAATTCTAATAAAAAGTTCAAAAATTTGAGAAAGTGTTACAATGTTACCAGGAAAATTGTTGCAAAATTATGATTTTTTTTTTAAATTCCCAACAAAAAGTCTCAGAATTTTGAGAAAGACGTCACTGACTTACATGATAAAAGTCACAAACTTATCAATACAATTTTTACAAAATCATGAATGTCTAAAAAAAAAAAAAAAAAGCATATGCCTCAACAATTTATGAAACAAACTCTAAAGTGACCCTGTGTGTGTGTGTGTGTGTGTGTGTGTGTGTGTGTGTGGTGCAGGGACTGGCGCCGCACCGTGGCTGCCTCATCCATGTGGATGGCCTGTCATTTCCCCATAGGGGGACTAATAAAGGATTATTTAAAAAAATAAACAAGGAAAAGTAGCAGATTTTTGAGAACATTTATTTATAATTTTGTAATTTATTTTTAAAAAACTGCAAAGTTAGGAGAAACAATACAAATGTCAAAAATTAGAGAAAACTGTTATAAACTTCCAAGGAAAATTTATTCTGAGGGGGGGGGAAAATCACAGATTTGGGGGAAAAGGAACCAAATTTACATGGAGAAAAAGTCGCAAATTTATGCGAAGCAAATAAATTTCCCAACAAAGTTGCAAAAGTTTTCCAAACAACATCAAAGACATACATGGAAAAAAGTCACAAACTTAGCAGAATAAAAAAATTTTGAAAAAAAATTCTGAGGGGAAGAAAGCCACAAATGTCCAAACAATTAGTCGACTAATAGACAAATAATCAGCAGATTAATCACTACCAAAAACAATCGTTAGTTTCAGGTCTGGTGACAAAATAACCAGAGAGTAGTTAAATAATGACCACAACCTTTACAATCCTCCGTACCTTCAAAGGATAGTTCATCCTAAAATCTAGTTGGTTTTCCCCCTTTGGATCTACTAGTTGTAGTATTATTTGTAGTACTATCTGTCACCACAGATTGTTGACAGTTAGTGACTAAAAGAGAGGTTTAAATCTCAGAATTCATTAAATCTAAATCAACAGAACACAGATGGTGGCTTCTATCAACCGGTAATCATCACCATGATCACCATTTCAGTGATGAAATGGTGATCATGGTGTGGCAGCAGACGTCTAAATTCTGACCTGTCCATCATTGTTCTTCTAGCCTGAATTCAGTCGACCCCAAATAGTTCCTCAGCGTTCTTCCACAATCTAGTTGATGTTCTCTTGTCAAACAGGACTTGTTTATGGAGAGCGTCGTCATCCATACGACACACATGTCCCATATATTTCACATGTTGCACCTGACGGCAGCCTCGTATGGAGTTTGATTTCGTAATCTCTTGCAGTCTTTCATGAGAAATGCTTAAAAGCCCAGTTTAACTGCTCTTCGTCCCGGGTGGCTGGATCCTTTTTATAGCGGTTACGTGGAGGAGCATTCTTCCTAGCATGCCCTCCTGAAACCATCTTCCGTGGAAAACCATTCCATACATTTTCCACCTTTTGGCGTTTGGCGACTGTGAGATCGGAAGCTTGTACTCCGTAGAGCAGTTGGGATCTGACACACACTAGCATGGTCATCCACGTGTCGAGATGAATCTCCCTGTCTATAAAACAGCCTTGAAGCTCATCCCACTCACTAAACGCGGGGGCAGGTCTGGAGTGAACAGCTGCTGATGACTGCTCTGAATTAGTCATTCAGTGACCCAAGCAGTGAAACTGTCAGGCGTTCTTGATATTCACATTATTTACAGAGAGCAGGGATTCCTGAGCCTCAGTCGCTTCATCGACAGTGAAGGCCACAGCCTCTGAGTTGGAGTAAGAAGACACCTGAAGTCAGAATGTGGTGAACATGCTGTCATAAATAGCTAAGATCCGACTTAGCTAGCCATGCTCTTTGAGAACATTACAGCACCATCTACAGCTCGGTGACTCTTCTTCAAGCAGCTGTCCACGCTTTTTATGAGTAATCACAGGCTGACGAGAAATGTCTGCATTTTGAACTGAACTCTGCATGATGTCATGGTAGAATAAATGAAACAACAGTCACTAGTCACTATCTTTGGTTTCTCTAGTGGTCTTCTCAGTCCCTCCTTCGTATTTTTCTCCAGAAAATAAATCTCCACAGCTCCAGTCGCCGACCTCTCCCCTCCGCTCCTTCCAGGGGGAGAACTTCATCTACCAGCTGAAAGCGCTAGACCCAGAGGGCTCGGCGGTTGTTTTCAGCCTGCTATCAGGTCCCGAAGGAGCGTCTCTGTCCCCGGCCGGCCTGTTGACGTGGACGGCCTCCACTGAACCCGCCGACACGCAAGCATTCCACTTAACTGTGACAGACGAATGTAACGCTGAGACCGGAGCTTCAGTGGAGGTAAAACTCCACTCCACAGCAGTCACCACAAGGGCACATGTTGGGCGGAGTCGCTTTCTTGTGGGTTGTAAGCTTGTAAACTAGGGTTGTGGGTCACATTTATAGTTAGAATATTAAGACATTCACATCACAAATACACACTGCCTTTATTTAGTTAAACTCTTAATGAAACAGGCAGATTACACAAAGTAAGCTCCACCCAGGCTAAGAACGATCCAACAGACTCTCATGATGAATGCTAGAACAAGGATTCAGTGTACCCCGACCGGTATGGAGTTACCGGGGCCCCACCCTGGAGCCAGGCCTGGGGGAGGGTCTCGATGGCTAGCGTCTGGTGGCCGGGTTTCTACCCATGAGACCCGGCCGGGCTCAGCCCGAAGGAGTTACATGGGTCCGCCCTCCAGTGGGCTCACCACCTGCAGGAGGGACCATGGGGGTCCGGTACTATGTAGCTCAGGTGGCGGTCAAAGGCGGAGACCTTGGCGGTCTGATCCCAGCCTTCCTAAACTGGCTTTTGGAACGTGGAATGTCACCTCTCTGGTGGGGAAGAAGCCTGAGCTGGTGCATGAGGTTGAGAGATACCGGCTAGATATAGTTGGCCTCACCTCAACACTCAGCTCCGGTTCCGGAACCAGTCTCCTGGAGAGGGGCTGGAGCTTGGCCTACTCTGGAGTTTCCTGGGGTGAGAGGCGGCAAGCAGGGGTGGGTATTTTTGTATCCCCCCCACCTTGCGGCCTCTATATTGGAGTTTTCCCCAGTGGACGAAAGGGTTTTTTCCATGCGCCTTTGGGTTGGAAAACAGGTCCTGACCATCATTTGTGCCTATGCACCAAATGATGGTTCAGAGTACCCACCCTTTTTGGAGTCTGTGACTGGGGTGCTGGAGGGTGCTCCTCTTGGAGATGCCATTGTCCTACTGGGGGACTTTAATGTACACGTGGGCAGTGACAGTGAAACCTGGACGGGGGTGATTGGGAGGAACGGCCTGCCCGATCTGAACCCGAGTGGTGTTCAGTTATTGGACAGATGGATCGGAGCAGCATCTGCAGTGATGCGGACGTTATACTGGTCTGTTGTGGTGAAGAGGGAGCTGAGCTCTAAGGCAAAGCTGCTGATTTACCAGTCAGTCTACGTTCCTACCCTCACCTATGGTCATGAGCTTTGGGTAATGACCGAAAGAATGAGATCGCAGATACAAGCGGCTGAAATGAGCTTTCTTTGTAGGATTGCTGGACTCACCCTCAGAGATAGGGTGAGGAGCTCAGTCATCCGGGAGAGGCTCAGAGCAGAACCGCTGCTCCTGCACATTGAAAGGAGCCAGTTGAGGTGGTATGGGCATCTGATTAGGATGCCTCCTGGACACCTCCCACTTGAGGTGTTTCAGGCACTCAGGCACGTCCCTCTGGGAGGAGACCCCGGGGCAGACCCAAGACTCGCTGGAGAGACTATGTCTCTCAGCTGGTCTGGGAGCGCCTTGGTATCCTCTCTGAAGAGCTGGAGCAGGTGGCTGAGGAGAGGGAAGTCTGGGCTTCTCTGCTTGAACTGCTGCCTCCGTGACCCGGACCTCCAGAAAAGCGGTAGAAGATGGATGGATGGATGGATGAAAGCTCCACCTTCAGGTCTCAAAGTTAGAAAAATGAATGCACCCTGCTTATTTATTTGTGATTAGCCAATTAAAAAACCTTTATCCAATGAGATTAGGGGTTCATTAATATTAATGAGCAGGCTGAAAACAATAGAAAATTACAGAGAGCTTTTTTTTTTCTAGCTGTAAAACACCACAGAAATGTTTTTGGTCTTTACAACTGCATCTGGTAGGTCTTTAAGGATATAAAAACTTAAAATTAATCCCTGAAAAAAGTACAACATGGGACATTTAAATATAGACCATTTTAGTTTGTTTCCTTCTAATAGAAGTCAGAGTACAGATGTACAGTCTCACAGGTGTTATGAATGAATTTTTCACAAAAGAGGGTTTTAAAAAGTGTCACGGTGGAGTTAAATATAGTCAAACCTTTCAGTTGTTCAGCATTTTTCAGATGTACAGCTCTGAAAAAAATTACGAGACCAGAGAGACCGCTGAAAAAGTATCACTTTATCTGGTTTTACTATTTATAACATGTGTTTGAGTAAAATGAACAATTTTGTTTTATCCTCCAAGCTACTGAACACAAGTGACCCAAATTCCAAGTCAGACTATCGTCATTTAGAGCATTTATTTACAGAAAATGACAACTGGCCAAAACAACAAAAAAAGCTGTTGCTTTTTGATCAAATAATGCAAAGAAAACAAGTTCATGTTCATTCTTAAGAACTACAATAGTTAAGAAATCTGTATTTGTGGAATAACTCTGATTATTATTCACGGCTTTCATGTGACTAACCATGCTCAGATGACCTCCTAATCAGTACCTCCTTTAGTCGATTGAGGTGTAATTGTGTTGGAATTCAACAGATACTGAAACTGAATGGTTCCCATACATGTAGAGATGCAGTGGTCTCTTTTTTCCAGAGCTGTATTAAAAGATTTGTTAGATTGGGCATTAGAAGCTACAAACAAAACAAAATGTTTGGTCCTAAACCCAGTTTTCAGACCTTAAATGTTTAAAATTGGTAGTTTAGTTGTCCAGCAGTGGGCGTTTAACAGCCACTCAACAACCTGCTCTAGCCCTTTAAGTAGATATTTACTAATTTTTTTTAAGCTTGTATGATAAGCTAATGATCACTGATAGATTTACTTTTTGTTTCACAAGTCAAAGTAATTGCTGCATCCTGCCACTAGATGGCGGTAATGCTACATATTAAACTGATATGGAGAAGACCGGTGCATCTCACGAAATTAGAATATCATCAAAAAGTTGATTTATTTCAGTAGTTCAATTCATTTTTTTCATTTTTTAAAATTAATTTTATGTAATCGATTTTTTTGAGAAACTGAATTTGTGGTTTTCATGAGCTATAAGCCATGACCATCAAAATTAAAGAAGAAGAAGCCAACTTTATTGTCATTCAAGCCATACAACCAATCCTGTACAGTAGAACGAAATTACATTTCTCCTATCTACAATTTTAATCACATCTAGAATCAGGGGGGTTGCTGCCATGCAAGGTGCCGCCACAAACAACTTCTCCTTCCCCCATTCTGTTATGCTGAGCACCAAACTAGAAGGCAGGAAGTAGCATTTTTTTTTTTTAATGGATTTCGGTATGACCCGGCCGGGGCTTGGACCCACAACCTCCCAGCTGTGGGGTGGATGCTCTTTCAATAGGCCACCACTCCAGAATAAGAAACAAATACTTGAAATATATCACTGTGTGTAATGACTATGAAATATGAGTTTCACTGTTTGAACTGAATTACTGAAACAAGTCAGCTTTCAATGACATTCTAATTTATTGAGATGCACCTGTATGACAGGCACTGTTGAAATTATACATTGCAAATTATTTATTGTAAAAATTTACACACTTTAACCAGTTTGCAAAATGCAGGTCTAACAAGAAATATTTAAGTAGTTGACCAGTTTTCACTGTTTAAATGTCTCTTGTTTGATTTGTTTTATGCAGAAAATTTTCAGCATGCTTTAATTTGAAATGAAGGCTGAATAACTTATTCATCATTGCATACAGAGGAACACCGGGGCATGTCGTCACACTTTCCTACACTGACGTAGCACATCACAGTGGTATAAATGTGAAGCCAAATCTCTTGGGTATACATTTTGAATTCATCACATCTTCACATATTATTTCAGTGCAGAGGTTTAGATGGTTAAATAGAGTGTGTGCAGTTAGATGAAGCCACTAACATCCCACAATGCACTGCAGTCAAGAAACTGAGGCACTCTGCTGACAGCTGCATTTTTTAAAAATTTGATATAACATGCAAACAAAAAGGTTTATATTCTGTTATGCTGTACAGTGGTGAATTTGTAGTTTTACATCTGTGGGCTTTTTTTTTTTGCCAGAAATTGTTTTTACATGTTTCTAAACCCCTTTCTACCGGAGTGGTGGCCTAGTTGGTAGAGCATCGTTCAAATCCCGGCCAGGTCATACCAAAGACCTTATACAAATGGTACTTTCTGCCTTCTAGCTTGGTGCTCAGCATAATAGAATGGGGGAAGGAAAGTTAACACACAGAGGACTGACCCCCCCACCCCCACTGTAGCTTTTGCTACTTACAGCAGCTGTGTGGCCTGGGGTCAGTGAAACAGACAGGCGCCGCCCCATCCATCACATGGTGTCCGACATGCTGTGAACCCCTTTTCCCCTTTCAGTCCCTCCATTCATGTATCTTGCATAAAATGCCCCCCCACTCCCCATCTGCACACATTTGCTGTTATAAAAACACCTGTAACATTTATATGTATATTGATTGCAAAAATATTTTTTTTTTATCTTTACCATCAATAAACAAATATTTTCAGGTAATCTAAGGAGGCTTTGACACCTAACCTGTTTGGTCCAGACTTTTGGACTGTTCAGTTCGATACGAACCAAAACTTTAGGTGTGAAACTTCCCCTGAACCACGGTCTGGCTCAAAGCTCTGAAATGTGGTCAGGCAAAACAAGGTGGTCTTGGTATTGATCAAACTGAACCTTGGTTCTGTTTACAGTTTTCAGAAAACTTTGGACATTTGGACCAAACAGGAAGTTAAGGCAGTCGGTAAGAGGGAAAATGAGCCTCGGTAGCATACAGAGAGAGGAAATATGGCCATTAGCGACATAGATAGTCTTGAAAATATTCATAACTAGCACACACTCAACCAAGAGGCAGACCCACACTTTTCGCAGCCCTGTAGATTTAAAACCTTGACCTTTGACCTTTTAACCCCAAACCCGTAGTCAGAGGTCAGGGTGTCAAGGTGTTTGGTGACCCTAGCTTTACTTGTTCTGTAGTAAAAGGACATAGGGAATGCAGACCTTGACCTTTGACCTTTTGATCCCCAAAGTATAGCCATAGGGGCTAGTCCCACCGTCAGCCTTTGTACCAAGTTTGGTGGCTGTTGCCTAATTCCTTGTCAAGTTAGAGCACAGACGTAGCTGGGCGGCCAGCTGGTCAGTCGGCTGCCCGCAGACGACACCGACCACCTTACCCACGCTAACGAGGTGGTGTGGATAAAAATAAACTCACAAGATTATCTTCAGAGAGAATGCAACAGAGTTTTTGAGAAAAAAAAATGCACGAGCAGTGTCAGCTGAAAATCATCACAGCTGATGAGGACAAACGTCCTTTTTAAAGAAGGCCTGGATAATATTCTAGCCTCACTAAACTAGTTCGCCAACTAACTAACTAACTAACTAACCTGCACTTATATAGCGCTTTTCTAGTCACAAAGACCACTCAAAGCGCTTTCATTAATACTAACCCTCTATTCTAAGGGCCTATAGGAAACAGATATCTAGGGACAATTTAGAACAGCCAATTAACCTAACATGCATGTTTTTGGCTAATATGATGGAGTCGTCCTCAATTTTAACTTAAAGTGCAGTTACTGATGTGTACAGAGCTGCAGAAAACACCTTGGAGGGTGAGTAGCATGTTTGCTAAGTACCGGACTTTGTCAGTCGCTGGTCGCCATGACGACAAGATGGAGGCACATCACGTAAATTTGTTGAGTCCGCTGGAAAAGTTGCGGTGTGAAACCAAACCTAACCAGACCAAATGTAGACAATGGAACAATGGAACTGCTGCTATTTTGTGATATTATTTTATCCACCTTTTGCCAAAATGTAATTTTAAGGTTGCAAACATTTGTAAGTGTGCAGTGCAAAGGATGAAGAACTTTCTCTCCCATCAGGTCTCCGTGCGCTCATGCGGATGTCTGAATGGCGGCTCGTGCGTCACCAACGTCAACCTCCCTCCTGGCAGCGGGGAGTACATGTGCGTTTGTCCCGATGGGTTTGAAGGACGGACGTGCGAGGTGGACATCGATGACTGTAAGCCCAACCCCTGCAGACTGGGCCGGTGTACAGACGGACCAAACTCCTTTTCCTGCATCTGTCCTACAGGGATGACAGGTAGCGATGGAATTCTGGGCCATTTTCTATTTTTGTTTTAACAAAAGAACAGAATGGATTATTTCAGATGTGCTGTTTTTATTTCAAACAAACATGATTCCCTATTGGGGATGAAGTGCCAGCCTGGCTTTAACCAAACTAAATCAAACCTTTTTTTTAATCAAGGTTTGATCAAAGATGAATCCATAAGATGATTTTCATTTTTTGACATTGTCCAATCAGATATACTTGAATTTCAGTTTAAAATCAATTTATTCCGCAGCGTTTTGGAGGAACATGGTCTTTACTTTGGTCACAGTTGCAACAGTGAAACACAGTTTGAAAACAAATGTACTACAACTATTCCAAAGAGCTACAGTTAGGTCCATATATATTTGGACGTTGACACAAATTTTTGTTATTTTAGCTGCTTACCAAAACATATTCAGGATACAGTTATGCAGTCAATATGGCGTTAAAGTGCAGATTCAGGGTATTCACATCCAAACTGGAGTTATGGTTTAGGAATTGCAACCATTTTTATACAAAAACTCCTCATTTCAGGTGCTCAAAAGTTATTAGACAGTTGACTCAAAAGTTGTTTCGTGGGCTGGGCTATTCCCTCATTAATCTGTCATCAGTCAAGCAGGTAAAAAGTCTGGAGGTAGTTCCAAGTGTGGCATTTACATTTGGAAGCTGTTGCTGTGACCCCACAACATGCAGTCAAAGGAGCTCTCAGTGGAAGTGAAACAGACCATCCTTAAGCTGAAAAAAAAAAGAAAAAAATCCCTCAGAGAGATGGCAGGAATGTTAGGAGGGGCCAAATCAACAGTTTGGTACATTCTGAGAAAAAAAAAAGAGCACACTGGTGAGTGGTGGATGATGGCAGGATCCTTTCCATGGTGAAGAAAAACCCCTTCACAACATCCACCCAAGTGAAGAAACACTCTCCAGGAAGTAGGTGTGTGTGTATGGACTTAACTGTAGGGGGTGATGGACCAGGAAAAGTGGACCTGGATCTCTTTAACTCTGGGTTTAAATCCTATTGTATGTTCATATTGAAACGTGATGCAAATAAAAAATCTGCACATAGTGACCCAGCTACAGGGGGCGCACAAGCCTGTGTACTCCCTTCGCCGGTCCCAAGCCCAGACAAAATGGGCAGAGTTGCATCAGGATGGGCATCCGGCATAAAAACTCAAGCTTCAACTGTCAGGATATGACAGATATGTTGATGTCTGCTGTAACGACAACTCGTCTAACCCACTAGTAGTGGAAAAAATGGACGTTAAAAGAATAAAAAAAATAGAGAATTGTGAATCCTGTATGATGTTTTTCTAATTTTTTCAGGTCGCACCTGTAGAGAGGATATAGATGAGTGCGTCTCTCAGCCTTGTTTCCCTGGAGTGGGCTGTAACAACACGCTGGGATCATTTATGTGTGGACAGTGCCCTCAGGGATACAGCGGTGATGGGAAGACCTGCAGGCGTAAGTCCATGCCTTATTTAGAAATCACACACAAGCATGGGAGACAACGTGAAGCCCTGGGGAAAAGCTCATAAATTACACTGGAACATGACAGCTGAAGATCATTCTCATTATTTTATTCCCAAGTTAACACAGAATCTCTGGTGACTCCAGCAAGAGAACCTCAGCTGTCACTGAGACCCAGAACTTCAGGCCCGTCTCCGTGCAGCAGAAGCCCCTGTTATCCAGGCGTCCTGTGCTTCCAGAGCATTCACGTTTCCACAGGATTCGTTTGTGGGCCCTGCCCCCGTGGTCTACATGGAAATGGGCAAACATGCACGACAGGTGACACTGAAGCAGTTCTTTTAAATCTTTTAAATGACACCTGTGCGCACTGTTGGCATTTAAAAATAAATGGAAAACTAAAAAAGCAGGACACTAATCTCAAATGTCTGTTGCTGAATTTGGGAGTTGAAATAGTTGAGAGTGCAGGAGAACTTACTGAAGATGAGGATTTGAAGAAAGTGGGAGGATGACTGAGGCAAAACTGTGTCAGAAAACACAATTATAAGACTTGTGCTAAAAGATGATGGTTAAACAAGCAGTTACAGTGGATATGAAAAGTCTACACACCCGTGTTCAAATGCCAGGTTTTTGTGATGTAAAAAAATGAGACCAAGATAAATCATTTCAAAACATTTTTTCCCCCATTAATGTGATCTATAACCTATACAACCCAAGTGAAAAACAAACTGAAATCTTTTAAGGGGAAAAAAAAAAAAAAAAAACTTACAATAACCTGGTTGCATAAATATGCACACCCTTTAACTAATACTTTGTTGCAGCACCTTTGGCTTTTATTGCAGCACTCAGTCTTTTTGGGTAGGAGTCTATCAGCGTGGCACATCTTGATGTGGCAATATTTACTCCAAATCTGTCAGATTGCAATGGCATCTCCTGTGCACAGCCCTCTTCAGATCACCCCACAGATGTTCAATCTGATTCAGGTCTGGACTCTGGCTGGGCCATTCCAAAACCTTAATCTTTTTCTGGTGAAGCCAGTCTTTTGTTGATTTGGATGTGTCCTTTGAATCATTGTCGTGCCGAAAGATGAAGTTCCTCTTCATCTTTCTAGCAGAGGCCTAAAGGTTTTGTGCCAACACTGACTGGTATTTGGAACTGTTCATAATTCCCTCCAGCTTGACTAAGGCCCCAGTTCCAGCTGAAGAAAAACAGCCCCGACGCATGATGCTGCCATCACCATGCTTCACTGTAGGTATGGTGTTCTTTTGGTGAGCAGTGTTGTGTTTGTGCCAAATATACCTTTTGGAATTATGGCCAAAAAGCTCAACCTTGGTTTCATCGGACCATAACACATTTTCCCACATGGGAGATTTCAGATGCGTTTTTGCAAAATGTAGCTGGGCTTGGATGTTTTTCGTCGTAAGATAAGGCTTCCGTCCTGCCACCCTACCCCACAGCCCAGACATATGAAGAAGATGAGAGATTGTTGTCACATGTACTAAACAGCCAGTCACTTGCCAGAAATTCTTGCAGCTCCTTCAATGTTGCTGTCGGCCTCTTAGCAGGCCTCCCTGACTAGTTTTCTTCTCATCTTTTCATCAGTTTTGGAGGGACGTCCTGTTCTTGGTAATGTCACTGTTGTGCCATATTTTCTTCACTTAATGACTGTCTTCACTGTGTTCCGTGATATATTTAATGCCTTGGAAATTCTTTTGTACCCTTCTCCTGACTGATACTTTTGAACATTGAGATCCCTCTGATATTTTGGAAGCTCTCTGCGGACCATGGCTTGTGCTGTAAGATGTGACTACAAAAATGTTAGAAAAAGCCTACTAGAACAGCTGAACTTTATTTGGGGTTAATCAGAGGCACTTTAAATGGTGGCAGGTGTGTGCTGACTCCCATTTAACATGAGTGTGAATGTGACTGGTTAATTCTGAACACAGCCACATCCCCAGTTATAACAGGGTGTGCATATTTATGCAACCAGGTTATTATAAGTGTTTTATTTTTATTTTATTCACCTTTAGTCCTTTGTCAGCTTAGTTTTTCATAGCTTAATGCATGTGTAGATTTGAAGAAGTAAGTGGAACATTCACTTATCTTTCTTGTTTTGAAAAACAGCACACATACAGTACATGGCATCAGCGTTGGGCCAACATACCAGTGATGTGCAGTCAGGGGAGGCCAGTGAGGCTGAAAATCACAGTAAGAGGCTGCAGAGTACTGTTGCCTCAATGAGAGGGGGTGTACTTGAGCACCATAAGCACAGGATTTTAAGAGCATTTTTTAACAGTCACAGCAATTTTTGTCCAGGATAGGAAAATTTACTTCTTTTACAAGTAAAGATAAGACCATGCATGCATAGTAGTTGTAAATACTAATAATATTTTGTAATAATGAGTATAAATTGTGAAGCTCCAACAGAGAGAGAGATGCAGCTGTCTGAGCCACGATAATTTACGTTATTCCTTGGCCAAAAACAAAGTATAATGAATTTTGTGCACAAAATACTTGTTTGTAAAATAGCTTAATATATTATACTCGTGAAACCAAAGGTCTTTGCACTTTATCTTTACTCAAGGAGAGTTATAAAATGAAAAACTTGGACTTTTATTACTGGATTTTCTGTGTATTCTTTTAAGAGGTATTTCAATAAAATGCCTTACACTTGTTTTGTTAAAATTTATTTAAAAATCTGATTTGTAATTCTGACTCTGAAAGCATCACAGCCTCACCAGGCATGAACCTCACCGCACGTCACTGCAACGTACGTAGTTTACATCAGGAATACATCTTATAGAGGTCGTTTGTTCATTGGTAAGGCATTGGCTAGATGTCGGCATTAGGTGTCAAAACAAAAATAGGGAGGTTTGGGTGAGCTTGGGCTCATTAACATTTAAATTAATACACTACAAAACAGCCTGTTTTTAAGGGAGCTCCTTTCCCATCTGTAAAATGTTAATGCAATAATGAGTTGTTTTGACCAAATTGTATCACAGACACTTCATTAACACCTCTGCATAACAGGGCCTTTTTAAAGCCATGTATGTTTGTTTGTAAGTCAGTCCCTCTAACGTCTAGTGTCTCTCAGCTCAGGGGACAGTCACCAGTGGAGAAGACCTTCACGTCGTCAAATCAAACTCCACTTCCTTCACATCTTCATCATTGTCTGCCTCATCCAGACGCCCCACTGAGAGGGGCACTAGACCAGAAGCGACTGGTGTCAAGAGGGTTCCTTCATGGGACAAAAAGACCACCGCGGCCCCCAGGAATCAAACTGCAGCCAGAGTTTTCTCTCCTTCTAACCACAGACGTCGGCCCACTGAAATGGAGCTGACCCCTGACCTCTCTACGGGGGTCGGATGGGGGTCAGTGACCTGTGCCGACACCCCCTGCTTCCCCGGTGTTCTGTGTGAGCCCACCGCCTCCGGGTCCTTCAGGTGCGGCCGCTGCCCCCACGGCTACACCGGGGACGGAGTCACCTGCAAAGGTAAAGGAAATCTGTCAGGAAATGTTAATATTTACTGTCATCCGATCTATCATCTGGCTGCACGGGGCTGAAATCAGTCTACATATCTGCTAATGTTTCACTTTGAAATTTACTTGAGCGATTCAAGTATACTTTGCCTTCAGCCGTGTGCAGGTACCTGTGTGGGAGGAACATGGAGTGCTCTCTGCCCAACACCTGCACCTGTAAAGAGGGATACACAGGTTACAGCTGTCACATAGGTGAGAGCCAGGAGGTTAGACGGAGTGGAGTCTTTTTATTTTATTCCAACCTGCTGTAATTAAATCATTATTCAGCTCATTTAACGCAGCGTCTGGTTTCATCCTGTCGCCTCAGCTGTGTGCCGACCCGACTGTAAGAATCAGGGAAAGTGTGTGGAGCCAAATGTGTGCGAGTGTCCCGCAGGCTATGGAGGGCCCACCTGCGAGGAAGGTAACCCGAACTCACGCTGAAACCAGTCTGAGCATGCCGGTGAATGCAGGGCGTACAGAGTATTGATCGATGTTGCCGCGTCGTACTTCTCTGTGTCGTTGTGCAGAGAGCTGTGAGCCGCCCTGTCAGCACGGAGGAACCTGTCTGACCAGAAACCTGTGTACCTGCTCCTATGGCTATGTGGGACCCAGATGTGAAATCAGTAAGAAAATTAATTCAAGTTGGTCTAATGTGGGAAAAAAATTCATTTATATGCTGTTTTTCTGGCACATGTGCAATGGGTTCATTTTTTAGAGTTCTAGTATTTCAGTTTAGTTTGTTTCCCCAGTTTATTGCTATGGTTTTCTGTTTGCTGTTTACTAATAAATCCCCGCTTCCACCTGAGTTGCGCCTGCGTTTGGGTCCTCTTCCTGTCTGCTCCCTGTGATGAACCACAACAGACACTTTTTGTTTCTGTATGATGCCAAACAGACAGGAGATATCTAAAAATTATTTCCAACATGCAGTCGAAGTTTTTGTAAAGTCTTAAAAGGCCTTATATGAGTTTGTCTAATACTAAGGGCTTAAGCATTCTTAGAAATGAAAATGAATCCTTAAATTCATCTTCCTAGGCCGGGGGTCTACAACCTGCGACTCTGGAGCCACATGTGGCTCTTTTGCCCATAGCCAGTGGCTCACTGAGGCCTTAACAGAAACACACATGCACACGTTTCAAAGATACAATGAATTTTCAAGAAAAGGGGTTGCACATTAATGAGAAAAATATAATAAAAAAAACAGAAAATTACAAAACCTGAAAGTTTATGCAGAAAAGCTTACAGTTTTTTTTTTGTTGTTTTTTTTTTTTAGAGAAAATGTTGCCATTTTATGGAGAAAACATCCCCAGAATTTACATGAAAAAAATCACAGGTTTCTTGGAAGAATTCACAAAATAACTCGAAAAAGTTGATGTTTCATGTGAAAAAAATGTTCAAAAAATGCTGTAGTTTTACTCATAAAAGGTAGTAAATTTACAAAATAAAAAATAAATGCATTTGTGAGAATAGCTGGAATTTTGTGCCAAAAATATTCAAAATTTAAGGAAAACGTAATTTTATGAGGAAAAAACCCACACAAATTTGCAAGAAAAAAAAATCACAATTTTACCATAAAAAGATAAAATTTTATTCAAAACTGCTGTGACTTTATGTGAAAAGGCCACATTTTTACATGAAAAAAGTAACAAATTTACAAAAACAGACTCTCTTATGGAGAAAAACAGAAGATCAGGCCAAAGATATCAAAATTAATCAAAAAAAAACGTCTTCGATTTTATTCAACAAATGTATTAAACACCAAATTTTCCATCCATCCATCCATCTTCTACCGTTTTTCCAAAGGTCTGGGTCGCAGAGGCAGCAGTTCAAGCAGAGAAGCCCAGACTTCCCTCTCCCCAGCCACCTACTCCAGCTCTTCAGAGAGGATACCAAGGCGTTCCCAGACCAGCTGGGAGACATAGTTTCTCCACCGAGTCCTGGGTCTGCCCCGGGGTCTCCTCCCAGTGGGACGTGCCTGAAACACCTCAAGTGGGAGGCATCCAGGAGGCATCCTAATCAGATGCCCATACCACCTCAACTGACTTCTTTCAATGTGGAGGAGCAGCGGTTCTACTCTGAGCCTCTCCCGGATGACTGAGCTCCTCACCCTATCTCTGAGGGTGAGTCCAGCAATCCTATGGAGAAAGCTCATTTCAGCCGCTTTTATCCGCGATCTTGTTCTTTTGGTCATTACCCAAAGCTCGTGACCATAGGTGAGAGTAGGAACGTAGATTGACTGGTAAATCAACAGCTTTGCCTTAGAACTAAGCTCCCTCTTCACCACAACAGACCGGTACAACGTTCGCATCACAGCAGATGCTGCTCCGATCCGTCTGTCAATCTCTCACTCCATTCTCCCCTCACTCGTGAACAAGACCCCAAGATACTTAAACTCCTCCACTTGGGGTAGGAGCCTGTCCCCAACCCAGAGAGGACAATCCACCTTTTTCTGGCTGAGGACCATGGACTCGGACTTGGAGGTGCTGATTCTCATCCCAGCCGCTTCACACTCAGTGGCAAACCGTCCCAGCAAGAGCTGTAGGTCATTGCTGGATGAAGCCAACAGGACAACATCATCTGCAAACAACAGAGATGAGATCCTGTGGTCACCAAGCATGACACCCTCCATTCCCTGGCTGCGCCTAGAAATCCTGTCCATAAAAATTATGAACAGGATCGGTGACAAAGGGCAGCCCTGGCGGAGTCCAGCTCTCACTGGGAATGAGTCCGACCGAGTGTTGGCAATACGAACCAAACTCTCACAACGGTCGTACAGAGACCGAATAGCTCGTAACAACAAGCCTGATACTCGATACTCCCGAAGCATCCCCCACCAAAAACCAATGCCTTCTCCAAGTCCACAAAACATATGTAAACTGGTTGGGCAAACTCCCACGAACCCTCAAGAATTCTTGAGAGGGTAAAGAGCTGGTCCGATGTGCCACGGCCAGGACGAAAGCCACATTGCTCCTCCTGAATCCGAGGTTCGACCAACGGCCGGACTCTCCTCTCCAGTACCTTGGCATAGACCTTCCCAGGGAGGCTGAGGAGTGTGATCCCTCTAAAGTTGGAGCACACCCTCTGGTCCCCTTTTTTGAAGAGAGGAACCACCACCCCGGTTTGTCATGCCAAAGGCACTGCCCCAGACCTCCACGCAATGTTGCAGAGGCGTGTCAACCATGACAGCCCAACAACATCCAGGGCCCTGAGGTACTCAGGGCGAATCTCGTCCACCCCCGGGGCCCGGCCACCAAGGAGATTTTTAACCACCTTGGCGACCTCAGCCCCTGTGATAGGCGAGTCATCCCCCTTGTCCCCAAACCCTGCTTCCTCTGTGGAAGGCGTATCAGTGGGATTGAGGAGATCCTCGAAGTATTCCTTCCACCGCCCGACGATATCCCCAGTCGAAGTCAACAGTGTCCCATCCGCACCATACACAGTGTGGACGGGCAGCTGCTTTCCCCTCCTGAGCCGCCGGACAGTTTGCCAGAATCTCTTCGAAGCCGACCGAAAGTCTTGTTCCATGGCCTCACCGAACTCCTCCCATACCCGGGTTTTTGCTTCAGCAACCACCCGAGCTGCACTCCGCTTGGCCTGCCGGTACACCTCAGCTGCTTCAGGAGTCCCACGAGCCAACCAAGCTTGATAGGACTCCTTCTTCAGCTTAATGGCCCCCCTCACCACTGGTGTCCACCACTTGGTTCGGGGGTTGCCACCACGAGATGCACCGACCACCTTGCGGCCGCAGCTCTGAGCCACCGCTTCAACAACAGAGGTGGAGAACATGGCCCATTCAGACTCCATGTCTCCAGACTCCCTCGGAATGTGGTTGAAGTTCTTCCGGAGGTGGGAGTTGAAGACCTCCCGGACAGGGGCCTCAGCCAGACGTTCCCAGCACACCTTCACTATACGTTTGAGTCTACCGGGTCTGAATGGCTTCCTCCCCTGCCATCGGATCCAACTCACCACCAGGTGGTGATCAGTTGACAGCTCTGCACCTCTTTTTACCTGGGTGTCCAAGACATATGGTCGCAGGTCTGATGACACGATAACAAAATTGATCATCGACCTGCGTCCTAGGGTGTCCTGGTGCCAGGTGCACATATGGACACCCTTATGCTTGAACATGGTGTTTGTTATGGACAAACTGTGGTTAGCACAGAAGTCCAATAACTGAACACCACTCAGGTTCAGATCGGGCAGGCCGTTCCTCCCAGTCACCCCCTCCAGGTTTCACTGTCAGAATCAGAATCAGAATCAGAAAAGATTTATTGCCAAGTACATTAACAGATCACTGATAACATACGAGAGAATTTGACTTGACACAGAAAATGAACCTGCATTTCCAGTGACACGGCTGCATCAGGGACGCGCCTGCCAACAGGATAGAGGGTACAGGTAGCATAAGAATAAGAATAATACGAGGAACAATAGGAAGGAGCAAAAAAATCATTAATTCAGAATACTGGTTGCATAATCAATCAATATTATGATTACAAGGAAAAAAAAGCTCTCGATGCACATACGCAGACAGGATTCACAGGACACAAGACACAAGAGAGCAGTGTGTGTATCTTTATTCAGTTCATGGATCAATGTGTGTGCGCTGTTGAAGCAATGTTGATGATAATAAGAGAACAACAAGGGCACTTGGCAGGAGATGTTTTGTCTGGCTACCGCCGATCGTCCTTGCGATTATCTGGGCAGGCTGTCCAGATGGCTGTCCAAGGCCTTGTGCTCGATGATTTTGAAAACACAGACTGCAGACAGCCAGGAGGAATTTTCATGGGGAAATTGAGCCAAATCGGACTGATCACAGAGAAGGCGTTTTATTTCTTCTGTAGATTCAGTACTTAATCCTTCATTGCGGGGCTTTAAGTCCATCGTGGAAAGACCTAAGCGAGACCATGATGTAATCCACCTTCCGAGACAGTTCTCCATTTGTCGCTATCAGGGTCTTCTCCAATTTTTCAATTTGACAGATGCACCTCGCCTGGCCAGCATTTTGATAGGTTGTATCCATCTTCAGCAATTTGCGGTACACCAGGACAATCCCAGTTCCAATCAGAAAGATCCCGATCACCATTATCACGAAGACATACAAATCTTCAATATCTTCGATAGAGAGATTAGTGAGACACAAGATCTTCCAATTACTTGTGTCACGTAAATAGCCCGCTGGAGCCGTTCCTGCGGGACAGACAGCTTCCCCCGGAGCACTTTTCCTTGTTGAAAAAATAGTGTCAATTGTGTTCAAAGCCCAGCTTATTAACTCCATAATTTCTTTCTTTCGACGGTCGCAGTTAGACGCAGACAGACAACAGCAAGCTGGGATCCAGTAGTTGGGGGGGGGGAGGAAAAAAAGTCAGAGCAAGAGAGAAGGAAAAAGCGTCTGCTCTCTTGGGAGGGCGGAAGTGAATGTCATTGCCCATGTGCGCATTGAAGTCCCCCAGTAGGACAATGGAGTCTCCAAGAGGAGCACCCTCCAGCACCCCAGTCACAGACTCCAAAAAGGGTGGGTACTCTGAAACATCATTTGGTGCATAGGCACAAATGATGGTCAGGACCCGTTTCCCAACCCGAAGGCGCAGGGAAGCAACCCTTTCGTCCACCGGGGAAAACTCCAATATAGAGGCAGCAAGGTGGGGGGATACAAGAATACCCACCCCTGCTCATCGCCTCTCACCCGGCCAAGCTCCAGCCCCTCTCCAGGAGACTGGTTCCGGAACCGGAGCTGTGTGTTGAGGTGAGGCCGACTATATCTAGCCAGTATCTCTCAACCTCGTACACCAGCTCAGGCTCCTTCCCCACCAGAGAGGTGACATTCCATGTCCCAAAAGCCAGTTTAGAAAGCTTGGGATCAGTTCGCCAAGGTCTCTGCCTTTGACCGCCACCTAATCCACATAGCACCGGACCCCCATGATCCCTCCTGCAGGTGGTGAGCCCACTGGAGGGTGGACCCATGTAACTCCTTTGGGCTGAGCCCGGCCGGGTCCCATGGGTGGAAACCCACCCACCAGACGCTAGCTATCGAGCCCCTCCCCCAGGCCTGGCTCCAGGGTGGGGCCCCGGTAACCCCATACCGGGCAGGGTACACTGAATCCTTGATATAGAAGTTATCATGAGAGTGTGTTGGATCTTTCTTAGTCTACCCAGGACCAGTTTGTCTTGGGTGACCCTATCAGAGGCAAATTGCCCCGGACAACATAGCTCCTGGGATCACTGGGGCATGCAAACCCCCTACCACGATAAGGTGACGATCCATGAGGGGGACACCAAATTTTGGAAAAAAACCCCATTATGGTTTGATAAGAAAAACACATGCACAAATTTGCAAGAAAAAAAGTCACATTTTTTATAGCTAATCAAAAATTTACCCAAAGAAGATATTGTTGTGGCTCCATGCAGATTTTATAGACAAAATCAGTCAGTCAGGCTGGCTCTTTGTGAAGTTCAGGTTACTGACCCCTGACCTAGGCTCTTAAAAATACCAGACATAAGAGAGAACAGGCTTCCATGAAAAAAACAAACAAACAAGGTTTTAATTTAACCTACCCAGTATGAGGGTGTAGCCAGACCTAGGGGAGGGGCTCAATGGCGGGCGCCTGGTGGCTGGATTTCTGCCCATAGGACCCGGCTGGGATCATCCCCACGGAGTCATATGGATCCCCACCTGCAGGAGGGATGATGGGGACCCGGTTGCTGTGTGGGTTAGGTGTCAGTCAAAGGCGGAGACCTTGGCCGTCCCGGCATACTAAACTGGCTTTTGGGATGTGGTGCGTCACCTCTGTGGCGAGGAAGGAGCTTGAGCTGGTACACGAGGTTGAGAGATACCAGCTAGATATAGTCGTGCTGACTTTGACGCACAGCTTGGGTTCTGGAACCATTCTCCTGGAGAGGGCTGGATGTTAGCCTGTTCTGGGGTTGTGAGAGGGGTGGGTAATCTTCTGTTTCCTGCTGATCTGCCTCTGTGCTGGAGTTCTTCTCAGTGGATCAAAGTGTTGTTTCTTTGTGCCTTCGGGTTGGGAACCTGGTCCTGATTGTCATCTGTGCCTGTGGGCCAAATACAAGCGTTGGGAGGCTGGACTCACCCTCAGAGATGTGGTGAGGAGCTCAGTCAACCGGAGAGGCTCGGAGCACTCCTTCCACATCGAAAGGAGCCAGTTGAGGTGGTTTCAGGCATCTGATCCAGATGCTTCCTAGCCAACTTGCATGTGACGCAATTCCGCACGTCCCACTGGGAGGTAGACCCCGGGATAGACCCCGAACACGCTGGAGAGACTGTGTCTCTCAGATGGTCTGGGAACGCCTTGGTGTCCTACCTGAAGAGCTGGGGGAGGTGGCAGAGGAGAGGCAAGAGTGGGCTTCTCTGCTTAGACTGCCGCCCCATGACTCTAGATGAAACTAGATACAGTAGATAGATGGATGGATGGATGTACTTTATTGATCCCAAACTGGGAAATTACAGTGTAACAGCAGCATGACAGTAGACGACCCAAACCAACAGAAATATGCACAGCATAATAGAAACTACTGTTTTGTTTTGTTTTTTCTTTGTACAGTGAAATCTTTGCATTTAGTTTTTGTGGATTTGTAATTTGTTAATTCTCCAATGTTCAAAAGAAAAGCACACATTTATGTTTAAAAAAAAAGCAAGTTTGCACATAAAATTTGCTCCAATTTACAAGAAGGGACAACGTTCCGACAGATGACGCTTCCTTGTCAGCTGATTTGCGGTTTGCCTCTCTCTCCCTGCAGTGGTGTGTAACAGGCACTGTGAAAACGGGGGCGAGTGTGTTTCCCCTGACGTCTGCAGATGCAAACCCGGCTGGTACGGACCCACCTGTAACTCAGGTACTGACCAGCACCGTTTGACTGAATGAACTTTGCTTTAATCAGCATTTTTAAATGTACGCCATATTTGTACGATGACAAAGCCTGATACATGCTGTAGCTAGTAAAGAAAAGCCACAGTCATACGTCTGACTGGGCCTTGTGTTTCCTGCAGCTGTGTGTAGCCCCGTCTGCCTGAATGGAGGAACATGTGTTAAGCCCAACGTCTGTGCTTGTCCCAGGGGCTTCTACGGCTCCCAGTGTCAGATCGGTAAGACTGTGAGGATCAACACCATAAGAGTACATTTTACCTAACTGCATTTCTCTGTCAATGCCTTCGCAATAATTTCTGTTACTTCCTAAAATATATTGGCAGCATTTTTTACTAAGTATTGACTTTTTGCTCTTTAAAATGTGTCAAAACCTAAAAGAATATCAGTAATCAGCTCCTGGTTGGAGGAGAGAGTACTTATTAGCAGTGCTGTGAAATGGTTAAAATATTTACTCATGATTTTCGGAGTGATTTTAAATGGATTTTTGTTCTAAATGTATAGCCTGTCAGACCAAGTTTTAACTGTGACAAGTTAAATATCTGCTTTACAACCAGAAAAAGCTCTGGTCTGACCCAAAGCTCCCTTCTTACGGTGTCCATTTACCTCCTCACAGTTGTGTTGTTCTGTTCCAGCTGTGTGTAATCCTCCCTGTAAGAACGGAGGTCAGTGTATGAGAAATAACGTCTGCTCCTGCCCCGACGGCTACACGGGGAAAAGGTGCCAGAAGAGTAAGCGCCATCGCAGTGTGAATATTTATGACACTAAGGAGGCTAAATGCAGCGTCTCTTTAATGCACGTGTGAATAAACTGTTTCCAGGTGTGTGTGAGCCGATGTGCATGAACAGAGGGAAGTGTGTGGGGCCCAATACGTGCTCCTGTGCATCTGGATGGAGGGGGAAGAGGTGCAGCATACGTGAGTGGTGACAGTAGTGCTCTACAAACATGTAAAAAAAAAAAAAGACATGCACTTAATAAGTGAAGAGAATGGGCTGCAGTTCACTTATTGTTGACACACAGTTCCCAGAGGTCTTCAGTAGTCTTATTTCCACTACAGGATCCAGGAACCAATTTTAGAGCACAGGAACTTGATAAGAGCCGGTCCTGTATCTGGCCCTTTACCTGTCGTGTCTCCATTATGGGTGTAGGAACCATTAATCTACTGACCCTCCCAGCACAAATTGGTTGAAAAATTGTTGAAAATTCAGCTTTGCCAACTGTCTAAAAAAATATCTGGATTTGTTTAAAAAGCTGTCTTTTTCAAGTCATTGAAAAAGAATCTATAACCAGTTTTTGTTACACCAATACCATTAATTTTCTTAACTTTTCCCAGCGGTGTCCCATCCATCCATTAACCAAGCCCAACCCTGCTTAGCCTCCAAAAGCAGTTAAGATCAGGGGTGCCTGCAGACACCTGGAGCCTGAGGTGTGAACATCAATAAAGAGACATTTCTGCAAAACACACTTGTGTTCAAACAGTGCTTATTAAATGTACAGTACAGTAGCACTATCACTGGTTTTAAATTGTTCCAGAAATTATTTAACAACCACTATGCCAAATGTCGAACTTAAAAAAGCTGTTAGAAAGATGCGCTTTATAAAGCACTGTTAGCGAAGAGTCCCAGTGGTCATAAAAGTACACTTCACTTTTGAGAGACAGACCCCACTACCATCACCAAATGTCAAAAACTATTTTAAGGATAAATTTGGGCCATATTCTGTGGACTAAACTAAACAAACCTATCATCTGGTCAGTCACCGCAACAGATACTGGAGTCAGTTTGTCTTGGCCTGTCCTTGCTACTGATAATACCTCTATCTGCCAAGACTGTGCTGCTAGTCCAGCAAAAGCTAGCGGTACTCAAATACTTTGAAAGCAGTTTCATGAAATGGTCAGGCAGAAAGCAACTCATACCAGCTCGGACGTTGCCCGGGTTTGCAGGGTCGGGAGTTCCTGGCAGCAGAGGGCGGGGGACAGAGCTGCGTAGAGGAATCTGATCAGACATAAATAAAACAGTCATTGTCGCCCGCGACAGACTGCTATAATGATGATGATGATGAAACAGCCCAATTATTGGATTAGTTCTTTGGTTGTTATTATTATGGTCAGGCACAGCCCAATTTTCAGCATCTATTTCTGGGCTAAATTAAGGCTTGGATCGATGGACCTGATTTAGCCCAAAACGCAACGTCTAAATTATGGCTTGTGCTGGGGGGGGGGGGGGGTGCTGGTAATCTAATCTTTAGACAGTTTTGACTGCAGTGCAGTAAAATATATTGAAATCATACAGAGATGGTTATGCACAAAATGAATGTAGAGTGGAGTGCATGGGGCCAACTTGCCGCCATTGTTGTTTAATAATTGCGGAGAGGAATGGCTCAGTTATATGGGATAGCTGCACGAGCATGAACACTCCTAAACCTTGTGGAAATCCTTCCCTGAAGAGTCAAAGCTGTTATAGCTGCAAAGGCTGGCTTTCCACGAGGTTTAGGAGTGTGTTTATGGGAATTTTTGACCATTCTTCCAGAAGCGCATTTGTGAGGTCAGGCACTGATGTTGGACGATAAGGCCTGGCTCACAGTCTCTGCTCTAATTCCTCCCAAAGGTGTTTTGTCGGGTTGAGGTCAGGGCTCTGCGCAGGCCAGTCCAGTTCCTCCACACCAAACTCGCTCATCCAAGTCTTTGTGGACCTTGCTTTGTCCATTGGGGCCCATTCATTTGGAGGGCTGTCCCAGTACTTTTGGTAATATAGTGTACTGTATATAATCACGTGGTCCAGCTGGGAAGAGGGATGTCTACTGTAGTGAGAAGACTGTATAGAGAGCAGCTATAAAACCATGGTTGCTGCAACATTATGTGTATTTGTGTCGTATCAAATTTAACCCCTCAAAGACACACTCTGGTGGCTATAAAGCCCCTATAAAAACACATCTACATTGTGTAAAATGGTATCTTATGCCCCATTTTTCTTCAAACCTTTCATTGTTTTACAGTTTCATGTCAAAATCTTTTCACTCCATCCTTCCCTTCAAATGCCAGAATTGGTGACTAGGCAAAACCCACATACCACAAGGCTAACAGTGGCCAGTGCTACATTAAACAACATAAATCCTGTGATAAAAAAGACTTACTGGTTGCAGGACATGCCCAGTTGTATACACTATGGCCCAGGATCATGACTAACACGGCATCAGTAGCAATGGGACGGCAGGCTCCGGAGCTTCGAGGGTGCTCCGAGCTTGTCCAGGAAATATTTGGCGAAACGCGTTTTGAGGCATATATTGTTGACATCATACCACGTGACTGGGTCAGGAAGCCATTCATGAGTTTGCTCGCAACATGAAATAAAGTGAGCAGCGATACAATGGAAATCCTCCCTCACGTTTTGTGTTGTCGATGTTTGACTGTGTAAGGGATTTGTCACAGCCAATTTTCAAAAACACGGACTTCTCCCATTTGGGAACAGTTTGAGCTCATTTCTCTCATTGATATATTTTTCACAAATAGTGGATGTTTATTGTAACTGAAGTGATGGCCTAGTGGTAAAGCCTTTGCCCCTGTAATTGGGAGGCTGGGGTTCAAATCCCAGTTGGGTCATTCTTGTAATTTTATTTTTATTTGCAAGATGAAGTGTCTGTTGTGTTTCAAAGAGCTTGGATCATTATGCTGAGGCACTATTGTGCCCTGCATGACAATAAGGACAGAGGTGAATACACTGGGAAAGACAGAAACTTGTCTACCCTACACTGTAATCGTTGATATTTCTTAAAAGACAGTGCATTTATTGAAATGGAAAAATACACATTAAACCAATAATGCCCTTGCAAAAATCTACATGTAGTATACTTTTTGTCGACTGCATGGCCTAGTAGAGAAAATGAAGTTTCACATGAGGCTTTGTCTATATGAACAATTTTAATGAAAAGCCTCAAGTATTCAAGGAAGCCTTATTAAGCTGTCACTACGTGGTAGCATAGCGGTAAAGCATCTGTCCTTCATCTGAGAAGCTGGTGTTCAAGTCTCATCTGGGCCATTCTTATAATTTATTTTTATTTGCACGGTGAAGTGTCTGTTGTGTTTCAAAGAGCTTGGATCATTATTACGCATCATTATGCTGAGGCACTATTGCTATTGTGCCCTGCATGAGAATAAGGTCAGAGGTGAATATACTGAGAAAGACAGTACAAGACTGTTGAAAAGTTATTATTTCTTAATAAAAATGGATAAGTAGTACAAGCACAGTAAGTAACACAGGCACATTCACTGGAGTCACCCCAGTTTTATTATTTCTCTTTTTCTCTTATGATCATTGATATTTCTTAAAAAGACAGCACATTTATTGAAATGGAAAAAATATACATTAAACCAATAATGCCCTTGCAAAAATCTGCATGTTGTATATGTTTTGCCACCTACATAGCCTAGTAGAGCAAATGAAGTTTCACATGAAGCATTCGTCTATATGAACCATTTTGATGAAAGGCTTCAAGTCTTCAAGAAAGCCTCAACTAGCCATGACTAAGAAATAGCTTAGAGGTAAAATATCTGTCCTGCAACTGGGAAGCAGCACCATTCTTATAATTTATTTTTATTTGCACGGTGAAGTGTCTGTTGTGTTTCAAAGAGCTTGGATACAACAATAACACATCATTATGCTGAGGCACTATTGTGCCCTGTATGAATGTACCACAAGCACATTCAATGTAGTCACCCGAGTTTTATTATTTCTTTTTTCCCTTATGATCATTGATATTTCTTAAAAGACAGCATATTTATTAAAATGGAAAAAATACACATTAAACCAATAATGCCCGTGCAAAAATCTGCATGTTGTATATGTTTTGTCCACTAGATGGCTTAGTAGAGAAAATGAAGTTTCACATGAGGCCTCGTCTATATGAGCCATTTTGATGAAAGGCCTCAAGTCCTCTAGAAAGCCTCATCTGGCCGTCACTAGGCATCGACCCTTAAAAGCAGTTTAATCTTTTGAGTGTGTCCGTCGCCGAATTACGACATAACCCCTAGTGGTCAAGAGTGGTAAATTTTTTTTGTCAATAAAATAGTTCAGATTTCCAAGGCTATAACTTGAAAGTGGTAAGAGATAATGGCTTACTGTCAATTAGAAAGATGTAAAATATGATCCAAAGTTTCAGATAGGAATAAATTTATGTATCTAATTTGCATAATGTCGCGGCACTTCTTTAAATTCCATAACTCAGTCAAAACAGGACTTCGGACATATTTACACAAAGAATGGTTCAGTCTTTTGACACTGTTTTTTGTACAGAGGTACCTCATCATCTTATCTTCAAAGTATATAAACAAGAAATCAGTACATTAAAAAAAAAAACAGAAATTCCTCACTTACTTTTGACAAAGGGGGCTCGCTGGCTGGTGTGGTTGCCGCATTTTCACCCATCGTGGTCGTTATTTTGCGTTCTGTCGGTCATTTACGGTCTCTAACACATCTACAAAGGCTTATGATTATTCCACATAAATTTCACTTGTATCCCGTTGCTATTTTCCGCGTACAAAGCCGACAAAGTGACGGTGACAATGACCGATCACGGCCATATTAGCTTTCTGGGCTAAAATGCTAAAATCAGGAAAAGGAAATGAGGAGTTCTTCTTCTTTGGTGTATTACATGTCATCCATTAAGTCCTCCAACGGATGTCTGCCACCTTCTGAAACTGGCAGATCAGTACAAATCAGTACAAATCCTGAATGGAGCTGATCATGTCAGAGTGAGATGACAGGCGCAGCTCCGCCCTCTGCCACTAGGGGCACGCAAATTCATACACTCAGAGGGTTAATGGTAAAGCCCATCTTAATCTGGATCATGTTTTCAAAGCAGCTGTCCAAAAATGCTAACTGGCTGGAGGCTAACTTCAGTCAGGCCAGAGAGTTCTGACTGGGTCAACACCATAGTGGCCAAGTCCGCTTATTATAAGCGACTTTGGGCTTGTTTTTTTCTAAAGTCGCTTGCAAACCTCGTCAGTCGTGGGTTGTGGGGTTTGGGGCTTGTTTTTTTAATGTGTAGTTGCTTATTTGGGCTTGCTTTGCTGTCTGTGTGACAGCTCTCCCAGCTTGGTTGCATAAGATTATAAACTGTGTCTCCATACCAAGAAGTTCAAAATCTCTTAATTTTCGGAGAAATTATTGAGGTAAAAGTGGCCGGCCAGGCGCTTCACTTCTGGAGGCCAATGATCCATCCAGTTTTTCTAGAAATCACTCGGGCCCACCCGACTCCACTCTGCTCTGTACTGGCTAATGGGGCGTGGGCTATCCAGGTTTTTTTAATACAGATCAGTGCATATGGGACCTTAAATTGAAAAATAAAAAAAATCTCCATTGAAATGAATGGCAAGAGCAAAATTATTTTTTGATCCCGATCAAATTTTGCCACGAGTTACACATATGATGTTTGTCAATTTAAAAGATAATTTTCTACGTAATTAAAGTTGTCGGCTGTCGTGTAATATTTAGTTTTTGTTTAAAGGACTAGCGGACAGCAACACCCATCATCCCACATCACTAAACCGTAATCATGTTTAGTTGTGTTACATATGCCGAATATACATGTCTTTTCTTTTGATTAGAGTTTAAAAATTTAATTTATTCAAAGTTTTTATGTTGACTGTGTTTACTATACATTTGCTGTTGCTTATGCAAAATGCATATGTATTTTCCTTTAATTAGTGTTTATTAAATTCCGTTATTCAATGCTGACTGTGTTTACAGTCAATTCACTGCAAACAAAAATTAATCTATATATTAATATGTTATCAAGCAGCCTCTCTTTTACAAAGTGGTAGGTTGCCTGTTGGGCTTGTTTTGGGCTTGTGTCCATAGAGCTGATTGCTTGTTTCTCTCGTGAAACCTGGCAACACTGGTCAACACTACTCACATGCCAGCGGCTGGACATAGCTACGTCACCAAGAACGCTTTGTCTAAATTCGCCTTTTTTCAGGGGGCGTGTTTTAAGTGAAACTTTAATGCAAAAAAACAGAAACATGAGACATTTGAGAGATTTTGCTCTTGATATGTTTTATAAGTCATAAAAAACATGTTACAGGCATGTTAACAAGAAAAAAAAAACAGATTTTAGTGGAGTGTCACTTTAAGCACTGTGGATCCTCTGGTAGGTCCACAAAGTCTAAATTCAGACACTGTCATTTGCTGCCATCTGGTGGGTTAGCAGTGGTACCGCAAATTAAAACCAATTTGATATCATTCTCCATCTTGTGAGCTTTCCAAAGATGTGTGACATGTGCAGTTCACCTTGTTTTACACTGTTTACATTTCAATTTAAAACATTTTATTTAATACATTTATTTTATATAGTTAGTCCACC
Source organism: Pholidichthys leucotaenia (assembly GCA_020510985.1). Taxonomy (NCBI): domain Eukaryota; kingdom Metazoa; phylum Chordata; class Actinopteri; order Cichliformes; family Pholidichthyidae; genus Pholidichthys; species Pholidichthys leucotaenia. The sequence continues at coordinate 65,698,781 of CM035849.1, read as the reverse complement.
TGCTCCTTTTATCAAAACTGTGCAGAATCTGTTTAAATGTTTTGTTTTCTGTTGTCATTGCAGCTGTCTGTCTGCAGAAGTGCAAAAATGGTGGCGAGTGTGTGGGTCCAAACACCTGCAACTGTCCCGTGGGCTGGGAGGGCCTTCACTGTCAAACACGTCAGTCAGCTTCTCATATACAGCATATTTTATCCTGCAGTAATGCAAAATATTTTATTATCTAGGGCATGTTGTTGGGACTTTAACTGGCAGTAACATGTGGCCGAGTTTTTCTGGACTTTTAATAGCTGTTAATCAAAATGTAAATCACATCATTCTTTCTGCAACTGTGGGGGTCCTCCCTACAGTTGATAGTGCTATGAGATGACTGTTGTTGTGAAATGGCGCTATATAAATAAAGTTGAATTGAATTGAATTGAATTGAATCATTCCTCTGTAGTTCAGTCTTCCAGGCTGTGTCTGTTTGGTTTTTAGGAAGTTTAAGTGAATTTGGCCAAAACAGAAGTTATAATGCTGGGTGGGAAACCACTGTGAACTTGAAACACTTCTATCAAAATCTGATGTCATGGAGATGATCCTGTTAATTGTGGCTAGTACGCATGTTTTTCCTAATTATCAGTATGTTTTTAACTAATTTTAAGAAGTGAATTACTTTTGCTTACTGTATGTAGACCCGTTTTATGTGTAATTCCTGGCAGGTTGGTTTTATTTTAAAATTTGAAATTTTCTCCTTCACTCCACTTTAGCACAGCCAGCAACATATCAGACATTAGTTATAATGTAACCTTAAATGGATGCAAGGTTTGGGGTTATTCTGACTTTTCACAACAACAACTCTCCATTAGCTCATTCCTTCGAAGCTGTAAGGAGCTAACGCGATGCCACAGCGTCCATCTTTTTGTCCGTCTGTCCACATTTCACTTGAATCACTCCTCCTCCTACATATTTTCCCCGGTAGTCACCAGACTCACGCACAGTGATCCTCAGGTTTATCTGCATCCAGGTTGAGCTCAAGGTCAAAGGTCAGGAGATCTGGGCATTTATGATTTCACGAAAATCATTAATCCTCCTCGGCAATTGCCCCAGTGTTTGGCAAACTCGTTGCACAGTGATCCTAAGGTGGGTCTGCATCTAGGCTTAAGGTCAGGTCAAAGATCAGGAGATCTGAGCCTCTCGGGGTGATGTCATCATGCCAGAATGAGCTTCTGCATCACTGACGGTCTGGTCAGATAATGCTCGACTTGGTAAGCAATGATTAGTTTTGCTCTAAAATAACCGCCGCTTTTCAGCGTGCTCATTAATATTAATGAGCTTCCAATCTGATCGGGTAAAGATTTACTGAGTGGGCCAATCACAAGTGAGGAGGCAGTCGGGGTGCTTCTGCTCCACCAACTCTGAAAACTGAAGGCGGGGTTTGTTGGTTTGTGACGCCATCAAAACCAGGAAGTGCTATCCACTCATTTACTACTTAGGAGCTTCACTACATCAGTGCAGTATGTATTTCCTTTTGAAATGAGCATTTTAATATTGCAACTATGACATGTGACCAGTGTCTGTATTTTATAAGGCAAAACCCACCAAAAAAAATTGCACAATGAGGCACCCTTGAAAACACTTGTATTCATGCTTTGAAATGTGACACAGTCTTCGTTTTCAGTAAGAATATGAAAAACAGGAATTGCTTTAAAAAAAAATGAATTCTTTTTCCTCAGCGGTGTGTAGACAGCGATGTCTTAACGGGGGGCGGTGCGTGCTGCCCGACTACTGCCACTGCAGGAACGGCTATAAGGGCGTCACCTGTGCAATAAAGGTGAGTCACAGTCATATTCAGGACACTGATTTTTAATAATATCTGAGTGTTTCCCCCATGATTCTGCAAATTCATTGTGGGGAGCTGCAAATTTATGAAATTGAGTAAAATGTCACAAATTTAGGATTGTGTAGGGGTAGTTGCATATTTGAAAGGGGGGCGAGGCAGTCAGATATTTAAGAAATAGGAAAAAAGTTGCAGTTTTTTCACAATGGAAATTCATGAGACCAGATAAAAAAGGCCTAAACTTAAGAGACAGAGGTGACAGGTGTGTTAGGGAGCCAGCCAAATTTATACTGGAGGACTGCAGATGGCCCCGGGGCCTTGTTATTGACACCTCTGATGTATATGTTGAAAACAGGACTGTTACTAAATCCATGTCTGCTCTTCACAGGCGTCACACGCATAACGAAGAAGAAGCGAGAAATGGAGGGAAAGCAGCTAATGTACAAAGCCAGAGGAGAGCGCCACAGCTCGTGGTGTGTGTGAATGTGAGTGTGGGCGCTTGTGTCGGTATGTGCTGAGCTTTGTGGCTCCACAGACATCTGAAGGCCAACAGAGGGCCTTGATGTATTGCACTAGGTTTTTTTTTTTTGTCCCTATATATCACTACCTCAAGGCCTGAAGCAAAAACACATCTGCTAAATGCATCAGCAGTCATACGGTCGCTGCATTTTTTAAGCCTGCTCTGATTCATTGACAGTTTCAAGTGTTACGATAAAGTTTTGAGATGTTCAGTTTCTTTATTTTCATCATTATGCCTGAATGAGGTGACATCATTGGTGATTGGAATGAAGACATGTATGTTTTTTTAATTACCAAACACCAGCCTGATTTTTTTTCTCTCTTTATTGCTTTCAATAAAGTGGACCTGTGAGGCTTTTCAGTTTAATTCTGTAATTCTTGGTCTCAGAATTGATGTGGATAATTCTTATTTGTCCTGTAGTTTTGCTGCTCCTCTGACTGAAGCGAGCCAGCTCAGTCCTCTCCCGTTAATGACACTTTTTTCCTTTCGGACAAACTTTTTCTCTCACAAGCAACAGTTGGTTTGGGTGGCACCTGCCTATTTTCACTTGAGAGTTACAATTAGAGGGTATCTCCTCTATGTGACGTCATGCGGAGCTGTGACCTAACAAAAAAATCTCACACAGTTTGAAGAAGGATGAAGTTTCATCTTCTTAACCCAAATAACAGCTTCAAATGGGGCTAGTAAGTTTAATAGATTGATCAGTATCAGGGGTAGGATTCGCAAGGGCCCTCACGATGCAATGTTATCACAATACTATGATTCCTCAAGTATTGTGATGCCATATAGCCCCCTTATTCAGTGTCAAATTGTGTCACCAAAGTACAACTGTCACTATCTGTTTCATGTAAGTTTTCACTCCCCTTAATTCACCGCGGCCTGTGGCCGGCTCTACACAAGAACAAGAGGAGGCAGTGTCCCCTCCAGCAAATGTCTTGCCCCCTCAAATTTTCACATTAAGAAAACATGTAATCCCTTTCTCCTCCCCACTCTCTGTGCATCAGAGCGCTTCAAACCCAGTCCCCTCCCCCCTCCGGGCCCCCAGTAAACATCCAATCAAACGTTAGTATACAAACGAGCTACGGAGTAGCCTGTGAAGCCTATGGAGATCAGGAGCCTATCATGAGCCAATAAAAGAAGTCACATTGCTGTTAATTGGCCAAATTCTGTGTCCATCACTTGATATTCATGTGTGGCTGCTGATTGGTCCAGTTTACAAGTACCTCGCGTGGGCACCGCATAACAATGGCCTATCAGAGGAATTATTTTGACATGTGACTATGCAAGCACCAGTGAGAGGTAAGGAGTAATTAGCTAGGTCAAAATGTTCGGAAAAAAGTTTGACAGTGGCGCTCATAAAATTATTGAGAGGAAAAGAGCTTAGGGAAAATGAATTACTCAAAAAATCCCGAAGCGTAAAGGATTTTTCTAAACTGGAGCATCGAGTGGAGGAGGCTGCTAATTACTGCACCGAGGAGACAGGTGGGCCGTTAAAGCCCTCACCTGGAGGAGAAGACCACCACATCCCACCCAATGAGAGCAGGCCAGTGGAGAAGGCAAGATGAGAGATGAAGACCAGCACAAGAAAAGCCAGGTCACTGGGAAAGGCCATGACTGCTTACACCAGACAGCAGTGCGTGGGACAGTGGACTCGAAACTTGGTAAAGGTAGACTGGATCAAGCATGCATCCATAGAATATGATGATATTCGTGAGCTGGACTTAAAAGACATAATGAAGGATTTTTTTTTTTTTTTAAAGAAGGCCAAAAGAAAGAACTTGTAAAAAGGAAAGACATGCTCTTTGTAGTTCTTTCCAGCCACCTGTGCAGGTTTCCGATTGCTGCTGTTGTGCTTGTTTGAATCAGAAATATGTCACTGATATAACTTTGTGTTCTGCTGTCATCATCAGACTGTAACTCTTGATCAGTGTCATCCTCTGACACCTGGTGTTTAGGCTGTGGTGGTGTGCGTGTGAGAGAGAAAGAGAGAGATTAGACTAACTTGTGTTTATGCTGAAGGCAGTATCTGTCACACTGTGAAAATGAAAAAAAAATTCTCTCACAGGATAATTTTGACGACAAGAATTTCTTTTTGTTGTGCAGTTTTCTGTAAGACTTAACTTGCTTTAGACAGTTTTTACACGTTTTAAGCAATTTAATCTTACTTTGTTGCCAGATTTTTTTTTTTCTAATTTTAACTAAAATTACACAGGGTTACAAAAATAATTTTTTTGTAAGTTGTCTGTGTTTTTTCAGTTGATTTAAGACAATTTTGCACTGCTGAATCCAAACATGACATCCGTTTCTCTCGATCAGGTCAGGTTTTTATGCTAAGTTGATTTTTAAAAAATCTGATCTTGACTAAATCGATTACATTTTTGTGACATTATCGGTTGATTTTTGTTAGTATTTCTCATCCAAAATGGATTTTTAAGAGAAAAAATCTTTTCTAACACAGTGTATTGATTAAATGTTACAAACTTCAATTACTGTAAATTGAATAAAAGACAATGATAAAGGTAAGTACATGTAAATTGAATGTTACATCATCATTGTTCAAAATTCAGAGCTTCAACTTCCGTTTATTCGAACCTCTAGAATGCTCAGCCGCAGGGATGTCTCTCTTCAGAGTCCAACAGTAATCAGCCATCATGACAAGTTATGACATCATGTCATAAATTGGCGCATGCAAACTCTTCAGAGTTCGAGAAATTTCAAGAAATAAAAAAGAATTTTGCATCATATAAAGCGAAAATACCCGTACATGTAAACAAAAATGTAAACGTGGCCATAGTTCAAAAAGTTGACCTGATTGAGCAAAACCAATGTGATTTTTGGATTCAGCACATCAGAATTGTCCTAAATGAGCAACAAAAAAGCCTTAGACAATAAATTTGGTGTTGACCAGTGTTGTCTATTGCCAGAATTATTTTTGCTTATTTTAAGTAAAATTATCTGCCAACAGAGCAAGAAAATTTGACTTATCAAATTGCTTAAAACAAGTTAAAACTATTTGAAAGCATGTAAAATTGTCTTACAAATTGCACAGCAAGAATATCTTGTCAGACAACAAACAAGTATAAACAGCCTTAATATATTTCTTTGTACTTATATTTGAGTTTTTGCAGTGTAGTTGTGTTTCCTAGCTCACAGTTGCATTATTTCTCCCAGAGAAACAAAAATGGGGCCGTAGTGGCTCAAGAGGTAGAGGAGGTTGCCCAATAACTGACAGGTTGGCGGTTTGAATCCCCCCACCTTGCTGTTGTGTTCTTGGGCAAGACACTTTATCCACCTTGCCTCCAGTGTGTTCATGGTTCATGACACTGATGTATGAATGTGAATAAATGTTCAGTGATGGTCGGAGATACCGTTGGCATGGACTGGCAGCCATGTTTCCGTCAGTTTGCGCTGGGGCTACAGAGGTAGCTTACCACGATCATTGTCTGTGAATTAATAATGGACTCATTGTAAAGTGTTTTTGGGTGTCATGAAAAGTGCTATATAAATGCAATCCAATATTAAAAACAAACATATTACACATTTTTAAACTGACATTCTGTTGGGGGGGGGGGGTGGCTACAAAACCTCTCAGCCTCATTGCCTAATAGCAAGTTAAGGTGGCCCTGAATAGAGAGATAAAAATTAACAACAAAAAACAAAAGTAGATGTAAGATCTCTCTGTCTATATATATATTTGTTCAGCCAACTGAGGTGCAGCCTGCTGAGCTCTTCCCCCAGTGGAGTGTCTCTTACAATTTTAAGAATATAATTACTGATTTTTACAAAGATTGCTCACTTCCCACTGCTGCTTCTAACAGTTCACAAGTTGAGGAGATGCATTATTCATTATGTTGTATATATGTTTTACAAATTAGTTTGAGAAAAGGCTTTGTATTTTTTTTTTTTTAATAAGAATACCTTTTAGTTTTGTAAATACTGGCTATAGTGAGTCTTACTGGTGAATTCAAATTATTTGAAAATTAGAATAGAATGATTCAGTGCAACTGAAAAATAGCCAGCTGGACAAGTCTTAGGATAGAGGCCTGACCAAGTGCCATCCAAGAAAGGAAAAAGAATGATATAGAGGGGTTGCACGTGACGTCAGTGGTCACGTGCCACATTGTTTTTCTGCCATTTTGGACAGCAAATAGCGTGGACCCTATGTTGAGAATAATAATAATTCCACTAGCACGTACTCAGCCCGACTTACCACAGTGTTGTTCATTTTTCATTATGACTGAATACCAGTGAGATCTTTACAGCAAGGCAGCCCGACACTCCCATGACATCATTTGTATGTAATGTACTTTATTTGTAATGAACTTTATTTATATAGCACTTTAAAACAACCTGTAGGTGACCAAAGTGCTTTACAGAAAATTAAACAGCACTACACAGCATTAAAAACAAATAACATAAACAAAGAAATAAGCATAAATACCTGAAAATAAAATTAAAAACAAATGTCAAGACAAATATCACCACTACTGGGTATTAAAAGCCATCCTAAACAAATATAATATGATATATGTATGTGACATATATATCTGGGAGGAGACCCCGGGGCAGACCCAGGACTCGGTGGAGAGACTATGTCTCCCAGCTGGTCTGGGAACGCCTTGGTATCCCCTCTGAAGAGCTGGAGCAGGTGGCTGGGGAGAGGGAAGTCTGGGCTTCTCTGCTTGAACTGCTGCCTCCGCGACCCGGACCTCCGGAAAAGCGGTAGAAGATGGATGGATGGATGGATATGTATGTGACAAGAAAAACACAAGATGGATATGGAGGCGAGCCTGCTGCTCGCTGGCTTTTTGTCACAGTAAAGGCAAAAAAGGAGAGCCAGAGAAGGCTACAGGCAGTGAGACGAAACACTGGAAAAGTACTGGAGAGTTCAGGAAGCCATGGAGCAACGGAAGATGTGAGGTTACGAACTAGATCACATATGAAGGTAAGCTAATGATTGCTAATGTTAGTTAGCACTAATAAGTCCTCCATACTACATTGTAATGATGGCAAGTTATTGCTAATAGGTACTAAAATATGCATGCTGTGTGTGTGTGTTTCAGATGACTCTCTTGCGGCAAAATTATCGCTTCAAACCGTCAGTCTGGGTGTTCAACCAATCTCCAGTGGTAGGATGTCACCCCAGGTTCAAGAACGGCAGTGATTGCAGAGCTTCAGAATGTCTGTAGAAATATTTAGCTTCCTGTGCTACAAATTGCTGTGATCTGTTTGAAGATCATGGAAAGACTTTTGAGACATCATGGGATGTACCTGCTCCAGCCAGTGGTGTCGTGGCCAAAAGTGATCAGCTGCCAAAAATTGATCATCAGGTGCCATATTATACAGCTGTGGACAAAATTGTTGGTACCCCTCTGCTAATGAAAGAAAAACCCACAATGGTCACAGAAATAACTTGAATCTGACAAAAGTGGTAATAAATAAAAATTCTATGAAAATTAACCAATGAAAATCAGACAATGCTTTTGAATTGTGGTTCAGCAGAATTACTTTAAAAAACAAACTCATGAAACAGGACTGGACAAAAATGATGGTACCCCTAGAAAAGATTGAAAATAATGTGACCATAGGGACATGTTCAACCAAGATGTGTCCTCTAATTAACATCACAGGTGTCTACAAACTTGTAATCAGTCAGTCGGCCTATTTAAAGGGTGACAAGTAGTCACTGTGCTGTTTGGTGACATGGTGTGTACCACACTAAACATGGACCAGAGGAAGCAAAGGAGAGAGTTGTCTCAGAAAGAAAATTATAGACAAGCATGTTAAAGGTAAAGGCTATAAGACCATCTCCAAGCAGCTTGATGTTCTGTGACTACAGTTGCACATATTATTCAGAAATTTAAGATCCACGGGACTGTAGCCAACCTCCCTGGACGTGGCTGCAGGAGGAGACGGATAATACGAATGGCAACAAAAGAGCCCAGAACAACCTCTAAACACATTCATGGTGAACTCCAAGGTCAAGGTACATCAGTGTCAGATCACACCATCCGTCTTTGTTTGAGCCAAAGTGGACTTCATGGGAGACGACCAAGGAGGACACCACTGTTAAAAACAAATCATAAAAAAGCCAGACTGGAATTTGCCAAACTGTGTGTTGACAAGCCACAAGGCTTCTGGGAGAATGTCCTATGGACAGACGAGACAAAACTGGAACTTTTTGGCAAGGCACATCAGCTCTATGTTCACAGACGCAAAAATGAAGCATACCAAGAAAAGAACACTGTCACTACAGTGAAACATGGAGGAGATTCTGTTATGTTGTGGGGCTGATTTGCTGCATCTGGCACAGGGTGTCTTGAATCTGTGCAGGGTACAATGAAATCTCAAGACTATTAAGGTATTCTAGAGAGAAATGTGCTGCCCAGCGTCAGACAGCTTGGTCTCAGTCACAGGTCATGGGTCTTACAACAGGATAATGACCCAAAACATACAGCTAAAAACACCCAAGAATGGCTAAGAGCCAAACATTGGACTATTCTAAAGTGGCCTTCTATGAGCCCTGATCTAAATCCTATTGAACATCTGTGGAAGGAGCTGAAACATGCCGTCTGAAGAAGGCACCCTTCAAACCTGAGACAACTGGAGCAGTTTGCTCATGAGAAGTGGGCCAAAATACCTGCTGAGAGGTGCAGAAGTCTCATTGACAGTTACAGAAATCGTTTGATTGCAGTGATTGCCTCAAAAGGTTGTGCAACAAAATATTAAGTTAAGGGTACCATAATTTTTGTCCAGGCCTGTTTCATGAGTTTGTTTTTTAAAATAATTCTGTTGAACCACAATTCAAAAGCATTGTCTGATTTTCATTGGTTAATTTTCATAGAATTTTTAATTTATTACTACTTTTGTCAGATTCAAGTTATTTCTGTGACCATTGTGGGTTTTTCTTTCATTAACAGAGGGGTACCAACAATTTTGTCCACGTGTGTAGTTATGGGGTTATATTAGCCGTAAAATATATATTTCAACAGGTAAACAGTACTGAGTTAGGTATAATAAAATATATTTAACAATTATGATGCATTTTTAATCCAAAACAAACTTCATCTAGGATTAGAAGCAATTAAAATAATACAGTCACAAGGTTACATGGAAAATACACAGATTTACTGGATATATACATGGAGATACTGTATAAATATATATTCTATGTGTGAATAATGTACTATGTACACCTTTTATATTGCACTAGGAATTTTTACAATAAACTTTTGTGCCTTTTGCAGATATGTCTCCACTTTTGTTTATGTTTTATTTGTGAAGGTTACCAAGATTTAGTGACATAAATTAAATGCTAAAAGATTGGAAAAGCTGTGTAAATAATTCAGCAGTTTGAGAAATCACTTTTGGTTTGGTGTAAGTCCGTCAACAGAATTCTGAACCATAAAGTAGTTTGTGTTAAAACATGTTAAATCCCATTAAACCCTAACTCATTGTTAGGAAATACAGATGCTAATATGGCCCAGAATTCCTCCATATACTGGTACTACCACTAAAGTGTGCAGTGCTTTCTGCACTCACACATCCAACAATACAGTCTTCAGTTAATAAAATAATTGTTTTTGGTTATTTTTTTCTTAAAAATGAGCCATTATTTTCAACGTCATTGATAAATGTTTGGTTTGTACTGTTGACTCTTCCCACTGGTGTCTTAACAGAAAAATAGAAAATCATGATGCAAACACAAGTCACTAAATTGTTTATTACAGTCAGCAGCAAAATCCAGATTATTTAGAATGTGCAAAATTCAAACTTTAAACTGTTAAAAAAAACTCAGAATGGGTCACACACACCGGCCACACACGCTGACTCCTCGCCTTCGTAAGGTGACCCAGCACACCAAGGAACGCTTGACTGAAGGCAGCATTCTGAGCCATCTCCTCCCTTCACAAGGTAGTTTCATGGGATCCAGGTGAAGTGGACCCCTGGCCAAGTGAGCACTCCAGGATCCAGTCTGTACATGTACAAGTACATTCACAATCCAGTGATTTGTAAACGCGAAGAAGGAGAACAATAACAAGAATTTGTGTAAAACTGTTGGAAAGACTTTTCCCGGTCACCAAGAAGTGTAAAAAATATATCTATGTAAGATGACAACTAAGCTGACCCGGAGAAGGTTTTGGCTCTGTTTCTGCTTTCAAAAGACTTTCCTTCACCGCTGCTGCTTGTCACCGCTGGCTGCCGCCAGATGGAAATCCACAGAATAGCTATGTGGAAATAGAATGTTCTGAATGAGGCTTTAGAAAGCTCTGAATCAGTTTGTAAACCACTGGATTGAAAATGTACTTGTACATGTGCAGATTGGACCCTGGGGTCCACTTGGGGTGCTCACATGGGGTTCTCACTTGGTCAGGGGTTCTCACTTGGTCAGGGGTCCACTTGACCTGTTCCCGTTTCATGCTTTCTTGCCTCACTGAGAAGCAACTGGATGTGCTGCTGGTCCCGGTTCAGCAGATCTTCAGCCTGCGGTGGGACTCTAGAATGAAGATACTGTGGAGGTAAAAGATCAGGTAAAAGATCAGGCGAGATGTGACGAGCTGGAAGGTTGCAGAGTTTTATTACCTCCAACATAATGAGACGCACTTTGTAGCTCTTGGTGCTACTGTGCTGCTGAGGCATGTATCGTAAGCTCTTTTATAGATGTTATACAAACAGAGAGAATGCATGGCACATTAGCATAGTGATATACATATCAGTCAATACATATCATTCGCGTGACCAACTGGTGCCCGGATGTCCGCTCCCTCATCCAGGGGATGTATATACAACAGTCCATTGTTCTGATTGCCCCCAGGGGCTCTCTGTCCGTACGCAAATTGTCCTCCGTTTCCTCCAGCCCTGCTGAACGTGAATAATATCAGTCTGCATTGTGCTCGGTCACCACAATACACACACAACTTAAGTACATGCACAGCATGAAAGTGCAACAAAACTACTTTTTAACCAGGATTAACACTAGCTTATTTTGTCAGATGTTGTTAACACAAGCGCAGAATACAAACAGAGCACGGAGTTAGCATTGATGGCTAACTAGCTAGCTCATTGTCTGCATACAGGAGACAATGGTGTTGTTTGTTCAAAGTGAACTTTCCACCGCTGGGATAAATAACGGCAAAGATGCATAATATCACATCACTCACCATCCTCTATCACTGTTTTCAACAATGATGATGCTGTAGTTGGGTCCACACCACTCTGCCTCCCATCTGCTTCTGCCATGGCCGGGAATTCATTTCAGGTTGCTCCGTCCAGCTTCCTCTGGATTTCTTTAATCATCTACCACGCACAGAAAAGTCTGCACCTCGTCGGTGGGCCACGGTGTTGATTTGTGTGTAGCCATTTATCTCGTCACCCACCCGTCATCACTCACTCATGCTTGCTGTTGGTGATTTGACTGTTTGTTGCCGTCCAAAATGGTGCAATAAACAAAAGACACGTGACCCACGTGACGCAGTGCAGGCTCTCAGACCTCCGTGGGATAGTGTGCTGTTGTGGGGGACCTTTTTTCTTTTCTGTTCGGCTTTGGGCTACACTTCTCAGTTCAGTTTCAGGACCACCGCGGTAGCAGGATGGTGTCACATGCCTGGGCTCCAGCAGTCTTATGTTCCAGGGTGGACATTGTTTCCGTGGCAACACAAGTATCTGCACACAGGGAGGACGGTGGACTGTGTTGTCTTCTTGACTTGCTCTGAGTTTGGACGTGGGGTATCTGGAGTTGGCTGATTTTTACCAGGTGCTATTTTGGCTTGACTGTCGCCGGGTCTGCGCCATTCATGGAGTGTTTTTAGATTAGCTGTGATCTACTACCACTGCTGTTGCTGCATGGTTCCAAGAAGAATGGGTTGGCCCATGTGTTTTTTTTTTTTTCCTTTCGTGTGGAGCTCCTTGTGGGTTGAGTGTGTCATTTAAACATCTTTTGTTCCGTCTTTGTTATAAAATCCAAGAAAGCCGGACAATGCGTGTTTACTTTGTGCCATCTAGTGGACTGAAAACGCAATTGGTTGATTAATACCCAAGAGTTTGCAACATTTACATCAGTATGTATAATTAATAAAAGATCAGTATGTGTGTTTAGGGATTGGTGCATCATCGTGAATGCAGAGTATCACTATACATCGCCGAATTGATCTTTTGCCTCATCTCTAGTCAAAATATGACCCCAGGTTGTTTTTCAAAGTGTATACAGAAAAATTAAAACAACCAGAGTGGATTCTTGCTTTTTGGGGGTAATAGGGTGAAAAGAAATGTTAACCTACCTCTTCAACCTTCCAACTGTTTATCTGCAAGCCAAGCCAAACACTCAAAGAAGAAAAGGTGGACTGTAATGGCCCTTTTCCACTAGCCTCACTTGGCCCTACACCGCACCACTCAGCCCGCTTTAGACCACTGGCTCTGCACATGCTCAGTCTGCAGCGGCTTTCTCTCTTTTTTTTTATTGTTGTTTCATGGTGGCTTGAGTTTCATTACTACCACTGTCTGGATATGAGTGGTATCCTTAGTCTTTTGACTTAAAAGGTTTGTGATTGAACAATACACTACTATTATGTACAGTTAACATGACATATTTACATTAACTTTATAAGAAAAATACATTATAAGTCAGAAAACATGTATGTTTTAGGTCAAATTAAATAGAATCATGAATGTAAAGAGAGCAATAACACTAGTCCAGGGGTGTCCAATCATGTGCCATGGTAGGCCAAGAACCTGCAGGTTTTCTCTTCTACCCAGTCTCTTCAGCAGGTGTTTTCACTTATCAGCAATCAGTGGGAAGAAATTCAGTGAAATCTGCTGTTGAAGACACTGGTTGGAGGTAAAGCCTGCAGGGTCTTGGCCCTCCATGGCACATGATTGGACACTCCTGCCCTAGTTCATTTTTTGAGTGTGAGATTCTCTTTGGGGGCCCCTATTTTTGTAATGGAGGAGAGTTCAGACCTTTTAAAATGAAAAAATACAATGAAATAAAAACAATCTCTCCCCTCCCAACAAAAACATTAAGATGGTGTTCATCTATATAGTGCTTTTTCTCATCTCTAGATGACCAAAGCACTTTACAGATCCTGCTATCCACCCACAGATGGTGGCAGAGCTGCCATACACAGGCGCTGGCCTGACCCACCAGGGGCAACTGGGGGTTAAGTGTCTTGCTCAAAGACCCTTCGACATGCAGACTGCAGACAGAGCGGGAATTGAACCCTTGACCGTCTGATCAGTAGTCGGCCACACTACACCTTTGCCACAGCCGCCCCCAGTTTAAAAGTAAACTTGGATCATGGATCAATGTTTTTCAATCAGGGTTCCTTGAATGTTCAGGTTTCTGTGGGACTTTCACTTCTTTTGGTCCAAAAATATTGCAAATAATTTGTCGTTGTTGTGCATGGGTTCTGTAGGCACTATTAAATTAATTGATAATCAGTTATTGTGTCTTTGTAGTGTATTCAGTTGAATACAGGTTGAAAAGGAAAATCATTGTGTTCTGTTTTTATTTGTTTTACACAGCATCCCAACTTCACTGGAGTTAAGGTTTGTAATTTCAATCCTCCAGAAATTTTAGCCACTAGAAACAACTTTTATCTTTTCCGATCCTGTCACACTGACTATGTTTTGTTTTTTTTTCCAAGTTGGAGTACAACTACCTCCACTCCGGTGGTGGCCTAGAGGTAGAGCATCTGCTCCACAACAGGGAGGTCGGCGTTCAAGTCCCGGCTGGGTCATGCCAAAGACCATATAAAAATGGAACTTCCTGCTGTCCAGCTTGGTGCTCAGCCAAAATGGAACACAGGAGGGAAATGTGGGTAGCAGTGGCTCAGGAGGTAGAGTGGGTCGTCCAATAACCAGAGGGTTGGGGGTTCAAATCCTGCTTTCCTCAGCCATCCTGCCATTGGATGGGCAAGACACTTTACCCACCTCGCCTCCAGTGTCCATGACATTGGGTATGAATGTGTATAAATGTTCGGTAGTGGTCGGAGAAGCCGTTGGCGCGGATTGGCAGCCACCTTTCCGTCACCCTGCCCCAGGGCAGCTGTGGCTACAGCAGTAGCTTACCACTATCAATGTCTGTCTGGAGGGAATGAATAATGGACGCACTGTAAGCGCTTTGAGATGTCCCTTGACATGTGAAGCGCCATATAAATCTAATCCATTATTATCATTATTTTACAGAAAAAAGGAAAGCTTAATAGGTCCACTTTAGTCTGCGTATATGGATCTAAAAGCAGAGATGATCGAAGTTGTTAATAAGATTTTTTCATGTTACACCAGATTACACCTTGATAGAAATTACATGTCAAAAAATAAAGATAAAAATAATCTGTTTCTTTCATTTTTTTTTTTTTGTTAAATGAAACAGTGATGATGCACATATTGTATTTGGTTCATTTAATGACACAAATTAGAGTACATTCAGTGATTAAAATACCAAATAAAAAACAGAAAATACATATCAAATAACAAAAACAAGTTTTAGCTAAAAAATGCAATTATGTCTACATCCATTGTTGGGTAACATTAGTAAATCTTTTTCTTCTCCTCACAGCGAAGTCCAGAGTAAGGCAGGCGGCAGCGGCATTTGTTGGGAGAAACACACTTCCCTCCATGCAGACAGGGCTGAGTGCACACAGCTACAGACAGACAGAAAAAAACAGGAGTTATTTAGTTATAAAACCTGGAAAAAGAGAAGTGGTTGTGAGGAGCCTGTATATTTAAACACGATAAACTGCAGCTGCTGGTCTCTGAGGTGAGACGTGTCACATCTGGAAATAAAATGAGCTGGAAAATTGAATGTTTTTTAGCTTTGGGAGTACAGAGTACAGTAGGTATAGAAAAGACCCCCCCCCCCCCACACACACACACGCTTCAAAATAATCACAGTTGCTTCATAGCCTGAAATGAAGACGAACCCAATTTTTATCCAGCTGTTTTACTCATTGCCACTTGAAGCATCCAACTGGAGCACAAGAGAATCAGCTCAGGGGAAAAAAATCAAAAGCAGAATCACTGAGTTGGATAAAAGATCACGCCCACCTAAAAATGACTTGTAAAATCAATCAGGAGTAGCTAATCTCAATGGTATAAAAACCCATTTCACTTCCACCTGTGATCAGCTGTGGTCAATTTGATTACTTCAACACCGGATAAAAAGATATTCCTGAAGTAGTGGACAGGCACAAGTCTGGAGGTGGATACAAAAAAAAAAAAAAAAAATCCAGGGCCTTTATCAATCCCTGGAAGCACAGTCTAAGGTGTTTGGTAGAACTGATACCCTCCCTGGATCAGGAAGTTCCTCTAAACTTGATGAAAAGCAACAAAGAAACTGAGAGGCTACCAAGAGGCCTACAGCAACGCTGAAACAGCTGTGGGAATTTAGAATTAAGAGTAATCATCAAAATGTGATTTGTAGGCCGCGTATCTCATGGAGCGGAGAATGCTGAGGAACGTTCAGGAACATTGCACTTTCTGGGTTTCATCTGGGTTTGTAAAAGATTGTCAAACAGTTCACCAACAGTTTTTAAAGTCTCCAGCTGTTTGTCTTGCCGCTTGCAAATGTATTTTTCCACAAACAGCTGCAAAATAGTTGTAAGCATTTGCAGACAACTGTAACGCATGTCACTAAAGATCTTTTGGTTTGCCTATAGTGAACACTAGCAAGACCCTTTACGACGAAACTGTTTGCAACCTTAACAAGAGCACTCTGAGGAGAGTGCAATATCCTCCGCCTCTGTTTTCTTTGACGATCCCAGTACTTACTGACAGAGAGCAGTTTTCAACTTTTCAATATAATTACCGTAGCAGAACCAAATTATGATAAGCCCATCATCCACGAATATACAACAAAGTATAGAACCCATAGTTGTAGGGCAGGATCCTGAGGTGAACTTTGAACATTTGAACATTTTCACTTAGGGGTGTACTCACTTTTGTTGCCAGCGGTTTAGATATTAATAACTGCGTGTTGCGTTATTTTGAGGGGACAGCAAATTTACACTGTTATACAAGCTGTACACTGACTACTTTACATTGCATCAAAGTCTCATATCTTCAGTGCTGTCCCATGAAAAAGATATAATAAAATATTTACAGAAATGTGAGGAGTGTACTCACTTTTGTGAGATACTAAAACTCTCTCCATCAAAATGATGACCAAAAAGAAATTCTGGGCGATAATTAAGAAAAAAGCCAAGAAGAAAAGGAAATATGATGAGGCTTAGCTTGCTCTTGGATTCATTGTGGGTGTGGAGGGGTAGAGAAATAGCTGTGGGTAGGTGGGCTTGTTAATCGTCTGGCTCCCCAAAATGGGGAATACACACGTGGACAAAATTGTTGGTACCCCTCTGTTAATGAAAGAAAAACCCACAATGGTCACAGAAATAACTTGAATCTGACAAAAGTGGTAATAAATAAAAATTCTATGAAAATTAGCCAATGAAAATCAGACAATGCTTTTGAATTGTGGTTCAACAGAATTATTTTAAAAAACAAACTCATGAAACAGGCCTGGACAAAAATTATGGTACCCTTAATATTTTGTTGCACAACCTTGTGAGGCAATCACTGCAATCAAACGATTTCTGTAACTGTCAATGAGACTTCCTGCACCTCTCAGCAGGTATTTTGGCCCACTCCTCATGAGCAAACTGCTCCAGTTGTCTCAAGTTTGAAGGGTGCCTTCTCCAGACGGCATGTTTCAGCTCCTTCCACAGATGTTCAATAGGATTTAGATCAGGGCTCATAGAAGGCCACTTTAGAATAGTCCAATGTTTGGCTCTTAGCCATTCTTGGGTGTTTTTAGCTGTGTGTTTTCGGTCATTATCCCGTTGCAAGACCCATGACCTGTGACTGAGACCAAGCTGTCTGACACTGGGCAGCACATTTCTCTCTAGAATACCTTGATAGTCTTGAGATTTCATTGTACCCTGCACAGATTCAAGACACCCTGTGCCAGATGCAGCAAAGCAGCCCCAGAACATAACAGAGTCTCCTCCATGTTTCACAGTAGGGACAGTGTTCTTTTCTTGGTATGCTTCATTTTTGCGTCTGTGAACATAGAGCTGATGTGCCTTGCCAGAAAGTTCCAGTTTTGTCTCGTCTGTCCATAAGACATTCTCCCAGAAGCTTTGTGGCTTGTCAACATGCAGTTTGGCAAATTCCAGTCTGGCTTTTTTATGATTTGTTTTCAACAGTGGTGTCCTCCTTGGTCGTCTCCCATGAAGTCCACTTTGGCTCAAACAATGACAGATGGTGTGATCTGACACTGATGTACCTTGGAGTTCACCATGAATGTGTTTAGAGGTTGTTCTGGGCTCTTTTGTTACCATTCGTATTATCCATCTCCTCCTGCGGCCACGTCCAGGGAGGTTGGCTACAGTCCCGTGGAGCTTAAATTTCTTAATAATATGTGCAACTGTAGTCACAGGAACATCAAGCTGCTTGGAGATGGTCTTATAGCCTTTACCTTTAAACATGCTTGTCTATAATTTTCTTTCTAATCTCCTGAGACAACTCTCTCCTTTGTTTCCTCTGGTCCATGTTTAGTGTGGTACACACCATGTCACCAAACAGCACAGGGACTACTTGTCACCCTTTAAATAGGCCGACTGACTGATTACAAGTTTGTACACACCTGTGATGTTAATTAGAGGACACATCTTGGTTGAACATGTCCCTATGGTCACATTATTTTCAATCTTTTCTAGGGGTACCATCATTTTTGTCCAGGCCTGTTTCATGAGTTCATGAGTCAAATATTTCAGAGTGAAACATTTGCTGAATCAACCCACATTATATACTTTGTATCATTCATTAATACTCCCATACATGACATATTGTACTGAAGTATGGGGAAATACATATAAAACAAACATATATCCAGTCTTTATGCTTCAGAAGAGAGCTATTAGAATAATAAACAAAGCTGCTTACAGGGAACCAACAAACCCACTTTTCCTTAAATTTAAAGCTCTCAAGTTGAAAGATCTGGTTGACTTTAAAACTGCAGTAATTATGTTTAAAGTAAAGAATCTATCACTGCCCGCAAATATCCAAAAGTTGTTCCAAATAAGGGAGAAACAATATAATTTCAGAGGAACATGTATATTTCAAAAACCCTCAGTAAGAACTACCACCAAGCAACACTGTGTTTCAGTGCAAGGAGTCAGATTGTGGAACGCTTTTGGTCCCGAATTAAAATCATGTACAACGCTTGGACAATTTAAACAAAAACTAAAGGAAGAAATACTCCAAACATATATACAAGATGACATGTAAAATCACATAAGGATTGTCATATTCAGTCTGTGTTGTGTTGTTGCTTAGTTGTTTTTTTTTTTTTGTCACGTTTTGTCTTAGGTTTGTTCTGAATTGTAATCGCTCTTGTTTTGTTTTTCTTTTGGATTCTTGGATTGAATATGGGTGGGCAATATAAGCTGCGTCTTCAGCCATCACCCATTTCGGATAATGTTGAACTGTATAATCAGAGGAGTTATTATTTGATTTGACCTTGTTGGATTTTTTTTCCCCCTTTGTTATATTGTTCTGTTTCTTTTTTTTTTTTAATCTTTACTTTTAATCTATCCGAAATAAAGATTCATTCATTCATTCATGAGTTTGTTTTTTAAAGTAATTCTGTTGAGCCACAATTCAAAAGCACTGTGTGATTTTCATTGGTTAATTTTCATAGATTTTTTATTTATTACCACTTTTGTCAGATTCAAGTTATTTCTGTGACCATTGTGGGTTTTTCTTTCATTAACAGAGGGGTACCAACAATTTTGTCCACGGCTGTAAAAAACAAGTTTAAGAGCCACTGGTATAAATGAACAAAAAAATCAGCAGATTACAATGACCACAGTCTCTGAATTTTTACTGTTGATATGGGATTGAAACTGTCAGTGCTTCAGTCCGTTCTTTAGAAAGAAACCTCAAAGCTTTGAATCTTTTTCTGCACAATTAGAAGAAAAGCCTCCAAGCTCCATGAGACTTTACATGCCAAATAAGAATAAATACTACAGCTCCTCAGAAGTATTTATTTTTGTTTAAAAGCAGCCTACTTTGTACATTTACTGCTGTTTACAGCCTATTAATGCAGTCTTAGCAGGCAACATACCTTAAAAACATGTTTTTCGCTGGTGCACTG
The DNA here is from genome assembly GCA_020510985.1 of Pholidichthys leucotaenia. NCBI lineage: Eukaryota > Metazoa > Chordata > Actinopteri > Cichliformes > Pholidichthyidae > Pholidichthys > Pholidichthys leucotaenia. Next base: position 65,679,293 of record CM035849.1, on the reverse strand, counting down.
TTCCCTTTGTGGCTTCTTCCCTTTCACTCTCTCGGTTGACCACTTGCACAGAGCAGCACCTAGGTTTCAATTAGCGTTCCCTCTGCTGGCGGCCTACATAATTGCATTTAAGAATGCGTTTCCAAATACAGCAAATGTGATATAAAAAAATAATTGTTTTTGGAAATGGACTAGTGGGCCGCAGTGGATGAGGCGGTGGGCCGCCATTTGCCCATCCCTGTTGTATAGTAAGAGAGCATAGGGAGTGCCAACCTTTGACCTTTGACCCCAAACCAATAGTCAGAGGTCATGGTCTCAGAGTGAACCTGTGTACAAGGTTTGGTGACTCTAGCTTTCTTTGCTGTTGAGATATAGTTAATAAGCCATTTTGATGTTGACCTTTAATCTTGAGATCCCAAAACCATAGTCACAATTCTGGGGTTACAGGGTGAACCTGTGTACCAAGTTTGGTGACCCTAACTTTACTCGTTATGCAGTAATAAGGCATTGGGAGTGTTTGACCTTTTGATCCCAAACCCATAGTCTGAGGTTAGGATCCCAGTGTGAACCTGTGTACCAGATTTAGTGGCCCTAACGTTACTTGTTTTATAGTAAAAGTGCAAATGGAATGCTAACCTTGATGTTTGACCTTTTGGCCCCAAACCCACAGTCAGAGGTCAGGATCCCAAGGGGAACCTGTGTCACAAGTGTAGTGATTCTAGCTTTCTTTGTTGTTGAGATATAGTTTATAAGCCAGTTTGATATTGACCTTGCGATCCCAAAACCATAGTCACACTTCAGGGTTACAGGGTGAACCTGTGTACCAAGTTTGGTAAGCCTAACTTTACTCGTTGTACAGTAAAAAGGCTTAGGGAATGTTAATGTTGTCCTTTGACCTTTTCACCCCAAACCCATAGTCAGAGGTCAGGATCCCAAGGTGAGCCTGTGTACCAGGTTTGGTGGCCCTAGCTTTATGCATTTTATAGTAATAGTAAATGCAGCATTTACTATTTACCATAGTGCAACTGCAATGTTAACTTTGACCTCTGACCCCAAACCCATTGTTAGGTCAGGGTGTAAATCGTTCAAGATGTATATTAGATGCAACTACTGTATCAATTTGAAAAGCCTACAGTACATCATTTCTTTCAGTAGTTATTGTGTTTAGAAGATTTAGGGAAAATCTGGCCTTTACTTGAAGGTCATCCAATGAGAGTGAATTTGCAATATGCATATCCTCAGTGTATATCAAACCATGGTACCAAGTTTCAAAACAATTGGAACAAAACTGTAGGAGAAGTTGATTTCACAAAAGTGAGACGGACGGACGGACCCATAACATAATCCCCCCTTTGGGCTTCGACCGGCGGTGGATTAATTTGTTCGGCAAGATTTAATTTACAGATCGCGCCCCTAGTGGCACAGCGCAGCTCTGTGCCTGTCAAGTGAAATGACGTGGCAAACACTCCGCAGTTGTACTGAGGATTGTACCGAGGATTTGTACAGATGATGGCAGCTCACAAGGTGGCAGACATGTATAACTTTCTGCTCTTGTGTTGGCGGAATCATGGCTGATCTGGAAGCATCTGTATTACACCAAAAAGGAAGACATTTTTCTTCTTCTTCTTTGAGATCAAATAGACATTACCGATTGACGGAGGAGCCATTTGCTCCCAAATTTGACAACTGTGATTCAAAAAAGAGATTATTTAGCTTATGAAGGTAAATGTTTACATTTTGTTATAACAGAGTGTGCAGTAAGCAGGTTGAATTCACCTGCTGTTCATCACAGCGCCATGTGACCAGGGGAAGAATAGCTCCATTTTATAACATAAATAGCGCCGGAATAAAAGCAAAATTGAGGTGCAATCATCGTAACCGTTTCTGGATGTGGGAGAGAAAACAAAAATGCCTGACAGAAGAGAAAATAACGGCCAACATGCTGCAAAAAGCCACCTTTTGCCAGCGGTAAGTGATGGCTGTTTGTGTTTGTTTGTTGTTTTGTTTACATTGTACTGCATTGTACTGATTTTCTGGTTCATATACTTTGAAGACAAGATAACAAAATGCCCAAAACAAGAAACAGTGACAAAAAGCAGAACCATTCTTTGTGTAAACATGTCCAAAGTCCACTTTTGACCAGTTATGTCATTTGATATGGATACTGTGGCATTATGCAAATTAGATGCGTAAATTTACTCCTATCTGAAACTTTGGATCATATTCTACATCTTTCTAATTGACAGTAAGCCATTATCTCTTACCACTTTCAAGTTATAGCCTTGGAAATCTCTGATATGGCTGCCGTGGTATTATGCAGGGCATTATGCAAATTAGATGCATAAATTTACTCCTATGTCAAACTTTGGATCATATTCTACATCTTTCTAATTGACAATAAGCCATTATCTCTTGCCACTTTCAAGTTATAGCGTTGGAAATCTCTGACATCTGATCTGAATATTTTCTTGACAAAAATTTTTACCACTCTTGACCACTAGGGGGTTATGTCGCCATTTGGCACCTGTGACAGTTAAGATTTTTTAAAACTGTTGGTGACCTGTTTTGCAACCTTTTACGAACCCTGACAAAACCCAAAAAGTGCCACGTTCATCAGCATTTGCCACACTGTGAGCTACTAACATTTGGGTAATAGCGAAAGTCAAGCTAGTGTCTCACCAAGCAGCGAATGCTTGGGAACGTTCAAGCACGCTGCACTTTTTGGGTTTTGTCAGGGTTCATTAAAGGTTGCAAAACAGTTCACACAGTTTTAAAGGTCACAAACAATTTTGTTGTAAAGGTTCTTAAATAGTTGCTAGTGCTTGGTGTACTTGGCGAATCAAAAAGAACTTTAGCAACACTTGCAAAGGTTTGCAACCATTTACCGAACAACACATTTGCAAAAAAAAAGTGAATGTTTTTTAAATTTTTTAGTGACAAGAAAAAGCATTTGCGAAGTGTTTGGCAACTTTTTTATGAGCACTGAGAAAAAAATCACTTCATTCGCCAGCATTCGCTGCTCTGTGAGATACAGGTGTAAGGGAGTTTTGCAAGAAAAAAGACACTCCTCAAGTACACCCACTCAAAACGCGCCATCAAGATTCTGAAGCCAAATGGGAAAATGTGTTCGGTCAGGTGAGACTAAAGTAAAACCATTTTGGCTCAACACCAAACGATACGTCTGATGAAGAATCAGTACAGTTCCCCATCCAAATTACATGATTCCTACAGTAAAGCATGGAGGTGGTAGTATCCTGTTGTGGGGGTGTCAAATTTAACTGAATTCAACCAGTTCTGCAAAGAAGAAGGGGTAAATGTTACAAAGTGTAGATGTGCAAATTTGGTAGAGATTTATCCCAACAGAAGAAAGGCTGTAATTAAAGGGGTCATTGACTGAAAAATGTGTGTTGGTAGATTTCAGCTGTGATCTTGATCCAAGATGGCGCCCACAGTGGTCGCCATGGTGCTTCGCTGCGCTTTTCTTTGTATGTTTTTGTTCGTCAATTGTGTGTCTGCCTGCTCTTACACCCGTGAAGAGCTACTAAATATCAGGACTTTCACTCCCACGGACCTACTCCCAGTTTTTTTGGCTCCTGCCGCCGATCTGGTTCACTTTTTAGCCCAAAAAGTGAGACGGCGAAAGAGAGGTAGACGAGCAGGCGCTCTCGTGCGGCTTCGCAGGAGAGGCACACGCACGGCTTTGCCTGGGATATTTCTGTCCAACGTCAATTCTCTCTATAACAAAGGTAGATGAACTGAGACTGCTGATGCAATTTAAGGACCTCTCCACCTCATGTGCCCTCTGCTTTACTGAGACCTGGCTTAAGGAAATGACACCGGACAGCGCGCTCCTCCTCGAGGGATTTCAGCTGTTTCGTGCAGACCGAGACACAGAGCTCTCCGGCAAGACCACAGGAGGAGGAGTCTGCTTTTACATCAACAGCAGCTGGTGCTCCGATGTAACTGCGATCTCCCAACACTGTTCTCCCGCTCTGGAATATTTATTCATCAACTGCAAGCCATTTTATTCCCCGCGTGAGTTCACTTCATTCATCCTGGCCGCTGTTTACGTCCCGCCCGACGCGGACGTGTGCGAGGCTCAGCGCGCGCTCGCGGATCACATTCAACAAGCGGAGCGGACTTTTCCGGACTCTCTGGTTATTGTGGTTGGCGACTTTAACCAGAGCAATCTGAGCCACGATCTCCCCCGATACAGTTTATTAAATGCCCCACCAGAGGAAAGAACACGCTGGATCACTGTTACACTACAGTTAAGGACGTGTATCGCGCTGTTCCCCACGCTGCGCTCGGACTATCTGATCACGTGATGGTCCACCTGATTCCCACATACAGACAGAGACTGAAGCTCACAAAACCTGTTGTGAGCACTACGAGGAAATGGACCAGTGAAGCTGGGGAGGAGCTGCGCACATGCTTGGAAATAACCGACTGGGGCATGTTTAAAGGAGCCACGCATGATCTGGATGAGTACACAGACACTGTGAACTCATATATCCACTTTTGTGAGGAGAGCATTCTTCCATCGCGCACCAGGGTGAGTCACTCCAATGACAAGCCCTGGTTTACAGCTAAGCTCAGACAGATCAGGAAGGAGAAGGAAGCAGCGTTGAAAAGTGGAGACAGGGACTGCTACAGGGAGGTCAAATACCGGTTTAGCAGAGAGCTGAGGAGAGCTAAATCTGTGTATTCTGATAGACTCCAGCAACAGTTCACTGCTAACGACTCTGCTTCTGTGTGGAGAGGACTGAGGCAAATCACCAACTATCGGCCTCAGGCTTCTAAAGGTCAGGATGGCAAAGCCCTTTGTCAAAGACTGTCCCAACATTATGCCCGTTTTGACACCTCGTCAGCTGTGTCCAACTCCCCCCCTCCCCCCAGCGCCACTGCCTCCACAGTCCCCACTTCATCAAAGGCGCCCCCCCCTCCTCCCCCCTGCCCTTGCCATCAGTGAGCAGGACGTGCACAGACAGTTCTCCAGACTGAACCCGCGCAAGGCCCCCGGTCCGGACGGCGTGTCTCCCTCCACCCTGAGACACTGTGCGGAAGAGCTGACTCCTGTCTTCACAGACATTTTTAACACCTCCCTGAAGTTATGTCACGTGCCGACCTGCCTCAAAACCTCTACCATCATCCCTGTCCCCAAGAAGCCACGGATCACTGGACTTAACGACTACAGACCTGTAGCGCTCACCTCTGTAGTCATGAAGTCCTTTGAGCGCCTGGTCCTGCCCCACCTCAAGACCATCACCACTCCCCTCCTGGACCCGCTGCAGTTTGCCTACAGAGCCAACAGGTCTGTGGACGACACAGTCAACCTGGCCCTCCACTCCATCCTGCAGCACCTGGACTCCCCGGGAACCTACGCCAGGATCCTGTTTGTGGACTTCAGCTCTGCATTCAACACCATCCGCCCTGCTCTGCTCCAGGACAAGCTGTCCCTGCTCAACATGCCTGACTCCTTCTGCAGGTGGATCACCGACTTCCTGACGGACCGGAGGCAGCATGTGCGGCTGGGAAAGACTGTCTCAGACTCTGTTAGCATCAGCACCGGATCACCCCAGGGCTGTGTACTTTCCCCCCTGCTCTTCTCCCTGTACACCAACTCCTGCACCTCCAGCCACCAGTCTGTCAAGCTGATCAAGTTTGCGGACGACACCACCCTCATCGGGCTCATCTCCGACGGCGACGAGTCCGTCTACAGGAGAGAGGTGGCCCAGCTGGCGTCCTGGTGCAGCCACAACAACCTGCAGCTGAACGCTCTGAAGACAGTGGAGATGATCGTGGACTTCAGAAAAGTCACAACCCCTCTGCCCCCCCTTACCCTCACAGACTCTCCCATCACCACTGCAGATTCCTTCCGCTTCCTGGGCGCCACCATCACCCGGGACCTCAAGTGGGAGCCGACCATCAGCTCCCTCATCAAAAAGGCCCAGCAGAGGATGTTCTTCCTGCGGCAGCTGAGGAAGCTCAAGCTACCCACCGAGATGTTGGTGCAGTTCTACACGGCCATCATCGAGTCCATCCTCACCACCTCCATAACCGTGTGGTACGCAGGAGCCACTGTCAAGGACAGACTAAGACTGCAGCGCATTGTGCACGCTGCTGAGAAGGTGACCGGCTGCAAGCTCCCATCCCTCCAGGACCTGTACATCTCCAGGACCCGGAGGCGTGCAGGCCGGATCATAGCCAACCCTTCACACCCTGGACACGTACTGTTTGCCCCCCTCCCCTCAGGTAGAAGACTTCGGTCCATTCAGACTAAAACCTCCCGCTACATGAACAGCTTCTTCCCCTCTGCCATCAGACTGCTGAACACTAAGTGACTTATTAGACTCTCGTGCACTACGTACAGCAGCTCAACCAGAGTCATGATATTATCACTGTTTTCTTTTTGCACTACCGACTGCACTATGTGGAACTCCACAATATCTGCTGCTTGTTAATATATTTAAAAATTGCATAGATTAGTATTACTCATTCATATTCTACATTTTATTGCATGCATAGTTTTTTATTTTTATCTTTAGTGCTACTCCATGTTTAATGTTGCAGCATGGCACCGAGACAAATTCCTAGTTTGTGTACTACATGAACAATGGCAATAAATCTGATTCTGATTCTGATTCTGGGGGTGTCAAATTTAACTGAATTCAACCAGTTCTGCAAAGAAGAAGGGGTAAATGTTACAAAGTGTAGATGTGCAAATTTGGTAGAGATTTATCCCAACAGAAGAAAGGCTGTAATTAAAGGGGTAATTGACTGAAAAATGTGTGTTGGTAGATTTCAGCTGTCTCAAATGAGTCTACTGGTCACGTAATATTAAAAAAAAAAAAAAAAAAATCAAAACAGTTAATTCTCTAAAAAAACACAGCCTTTATCTCATTTTTCTCTCCCAAGAAACGGCAGAAACATTTTTGATTCTTCCGTCTAAATCATACAAGTCAAGATTAGAAAAAGCCAACTCACCTCCGTCTTTGAGACCCGCCCACTGCTCTATCATTGGCCCGCCTAGCTGTCTGTCATGTAAATGCAAGGGATGGCTAATAGTACTTAGTACATATCCTGATTTACTGGTATGCACATCAGAAGATGCTGGTGAAATGGGATAAGAGTCATTCATCCCCATTTGGTGTGAGCAATGGTGTCAGACAGGGCAGTATATTGTCCCCTGTCCTATTTAATCTTTATATGGATGATTTGACAAAGCACCTGAATGCCTGTAAAACTGGGTGTTTAATAGGGAATAAGTTAGTGAATCATTTTATGTACGCTGACGATCTAGTTCTTCTCAGTCCAAGTAGTGCTGGTCTTCAGGAGTTATTAAGAGTGTGTACTGCTTATGGAGATGAAAATGACATAAAATATAACATGAATAAGAGTTGTGTGCTGATTTGCCGCACTAGAGAAGATTTGATAATGAAATTCCCTCTTTGATTTGGCAGGCAGGGAATTAATTGTCAGGGATAAAGCTAAATATCTGGGACATTTTATTAATGACAGAATGACTGATGATGATGATATTCTCAGACAACGCTGCAAAATCTACATGCAAGCAAATATTCTTGCACGTCGGTTTGGCTTTTGTTCAGATGAGGTGAAGCTGGTTCTTTTTAAAACCTGTTGTACACCTTTATACACTGCTCATTTATGGATAAATTTTAGGAAACAAAGCATGCAGAGATTACAGGTTGCTAATGATGCTTTAAGAATTTTATTTAAAAAGCCTCGATGGTGCAGTGCTTCTGAGTTATTCATATCATCACGTGTAAATACACTGCATGCAGCAATAAGGAATCTTATGTATAAATTCATCTGTCGGCTTGATGTATCTGGAAATGAAATCATCCAGGTTATGTCTAGCATTAAGCTCAGTTCTATTCGCTGTCAGTCACAGTTTAGAAGGCTTTGGTACAGTTGTCTTTTTAAGTCTTTTTAAAGTCTGTACTGTATTTAAGATAAGCCTTTATTAGTCCCACAACGGGGAAATTCCAGGATTGCAACAGCACAGGGATAGCAACACTCAGAGCAACAATCAGAAGGCAAGAAAAAAAAAAAAAAAAAAAAAAAAAAAAAAAAAAAGCAAGCAAGAGCAGCTAATAAACATATGTACGTATTACTATAAAATATATATATATACACACACACACAGACACACAGTGCAGAGCATTGTAGCTGGATGGAATAAATATATGAATATATGAACACACAGTGCAGAGCATTGTAGCTAGATGGAATAAATATGTAAATATATAAACACCCACAGTACGGAGCATTGCAGCTAGGTGGAATAAATATGCAAGTATATAAACACACACAGTGCGGAGCAATGTAGCTAGATGGAATAATATGTAGATATATAAATATATAAACACCCACAGTACGGAGCATTGTAGCTAGATGGAATAAATATGCAAATATATAAACACACACAGTGCAGAGCATTGTTGCTAGATGGAATGAAACAGCATAACCGTCTACTTAGTTATCCTACATGGTATGATTATGTGCCCATACATATTCTCACCCTCCATAGCGACCGGTATGTTCCTAGTTGTATGCCGGAGAGGACCATTGTGTAAGTCTATTGCATCTTTTGCATTCAAAAAACTATTAGTTTGTTACGTCTTTTTGCTATCTCTGCGAGCAGCCCTGCTTAGGTTGTACAGTCTGACAGCCGTTGGTAGGAAGGACCTACGAAACCTCTCGGTTGTGCACCTGGGATGATGTAGTCTGCTGCTAAATGAGCTCCTCAGTGCATTCAGTATGTCCTGCATAGGGTGGAACTCGGACTCCAGCAGAGATGACAGTTTAGCCACCGTCCTTCTCTCTCCTATCTCCTCCATCGGATCATCGTATTTGTACTTCTTTTATTGATTATTTTTAATTGTTTCTAACTTTTTAATTGTCTTGTTTTTATTAACTGTTTCTTAATTGTCTTGTTTTTATTTTGATGGACCATGAGTCTGGAATAAAGTTTGATTGATTGAGTAGCCTATTAGCCCCTGAGCTAACACTGGTACTAGGAGCCTCGCACCAAGCGTGGCTTATATTGTTATTTTCTTCAGATCTTAGTCACCCTAATAGCCATCCCTTTTACCACCATGGTTTGCTGGTGGATCACCCGTACCGGCACACTGGTCACTGCAATCAAGATGGCCTGGAACCAGAGGCTACTGGCCAGTGTTATGCCGAGAACTCCCTCGGATGCAGTTCTCAGCAGACGGGGGAGTTCTCGACATAACACCGGTACAGGCGATCCGCCGTGGAATCACGACAAAACCACTGGGAGATGGGCTGCCGGCTGGAAGCTGAGGGCTCTCACAGCCAGCTCCCCCACCATCCTCCGGGGCTTTGCGCAACTCCGTTCCGCTCTCGCAGGCAGTGTAGTCACTCCAACTCCCAGCTGGCCGTGGGAGCAGAGCGGAGTCCCTCAGAGCGAGACACTGCCCTTTGAGGTCCCTTGGCTTGGTAGCTCGGCTCGGCCAGCAGCATCAGGTCACGGGCCAGGTCTCGGTTGCAGCAATCAGGGGGGCCGTTTGGCGCACGGTGCTAGCAATTTGTTGTGAAATCACGGCAAAATTATTGGGAGATAAGCCAGACTGACGCGAGATACACCATCAACTGTGGATCAGTAAACTAGAGCGCTGCTCATTCAAGCAGGGAGGCTAGAATGCACCGGAGTGGTGGCTCAGTTGGTAGAGCATCCGCCCCACACCAGGGAGGCAGGGGTTCAAATCCCGGCCGGGTCATGCCGAAGCCCATATAAAAGTGGAACTTCCTGCCGTCCAGCTTGGTGCTCAGCAATAATGGAATGGAGGAGGGAAATCTGTGGCAGTGCCTTGCATGGCAGCGGCCCTCTGATTCTACACTTGGGGTGTGCGTGATTAACACTGTAGATAGGTAAAACACAATCTCGTTCTACTGTACATGATTGGTTGTACAGTTGAATGACAATAAAGGGTGATTTAATTTCAATACAAGCTAATGGCTAACTGACATATGAGGGAGGGCGGAGTTGATTAGATGAAGGATGGTTCTTACGAGTGACAGACTTTAAATCAGAGCGTTTCAAGAAAGCGAGGAGAAATACAAAACAAATTTGCTTCAATAATTAAAAAAAATGTTAAAAAAATGTGAACAAAATATGTCACAAACATTTCATTAAGACGTGTGAGCAATTAAAATGTGGAAAAAGTGCAGTCAATGACTCCTTTAAAAGAAAAGATAGTTAAAAAAAAACCACTGACACAAGGGGATGATCCTTTATCCAACTCAGAGCTAATATTGTATAACTATTATATATTATAACTTGTAATATTGTATAACTTGGTGTATAACATACACCAAGTCTTTATGAAGATAAAGAGGAAAATCCTGCTTTGTTTTAGAATGCATATAAAAGTGCTCTACTGGTACGCCCATCAGCAGTGTGTGAACTGACCAATGTGGCAGGCGCCGCCCAGCCAGCCCTCCGGACAGCTGCAGATTCCTGGAGCCACACAGATCCCCCCGTTCCTGCAGCCCTGGGGACAGATCGCTGCACGGGAGCAAACAATAGAGGGAAATAAAACAACTGTTTGAAAATAATAAAAGTTTTTGTCATCCATCTCATAAAAGTGGTCTTTTTGCAGTTTTTTTTTTCATGCAAAGTCCAAATTCAGCAAACATGATGCACAGGAATGAGCATTTTAGCAGTAAATCATGATATGAAAGAAAGAGTCTTAGCAGCCTTGGAGAGTGTTTATAAATTTACTTTATCTATATAGAGTGGAGCTTCCTAACTTTTATGTATTTTCCACACATGCATCCCATTTCCTAAAGATGACGTATGTGTGTGTGATGTATTAGGTTACAGTTAAGCAGCTGCATAGCTCAGCGTAGCATGAAGATTGGATGTAGGAGGGGTTGGTGGGGCTAAAATTTGGTCGTTGTCGAAGTGTAACAACATACAAGTATTTGTGTTTAATTCATCAAGAGACGGAACACGTTAGACCCTCCACCCTTAATGCCACTCTCTGATAACTGACTGGTTTGCTGTGAGACGAAAATACCCCCCAAACAGTTTCATTTTCTGCATTCAGGGCCACAAGAAGGGAAAAGTTCAAACTCTTTAAAAACAAAATATACAGTATATATATGTTGCAAAGACAAAAAAGGCCACAAATTGACAAGAAAAAAGTTGTGGGAAAAATGCTGCAAATTTACAAAAAAGTTGAAGGTATTTTTGAGCAATTCGATCAAATCTGATGGTAAAACGATGACACATTGAGCCCAAATCAGTGAAATCAAAAGTAAATCAGAGAATGACAAAATACAGTGGGGCAAAAAAGTATTTAGTCAGCCACCAATTGTGCAAGTTCTCCCACTTAAAAGATGAGAGAGGTCTCCAATTTTCATCATAGGTATACCTCAACTATGAGAGACAAAATGAGAAAAAAAAATCCAGAAAATCACACTGAAGGATTTTTAATGAATTAATTGGTAAATTCCTCAGTAAGATAAGTATTTGGTCACCTACAAACAAGCGAGATTTCTGGCTCTCACAGACCTGTAACTTCTTCTTTAAGAGGCTCCTCTGTCCTCCACTCGTTACCTGTATTAATGGCACCTGTTTGAACTCGTTATCAGTATAAAAGACACCTGTCCACAACCTCAAACAGTCAGACTCCAAACTCCACTATGGCCAAGACCAAAGAGCTGTCAAAGGACACCAGAAACAAAATTGTAGACCTGCACCAGGCTGGGAAGACTGAATCTGCAATAGGTAAGCAGCTTGGTGTGAAGAAATCAACTATGGGAGCAATTATTAGAAAATGGAAGACATACAAGACCACTGATAATCTCCCTCGATCTGGGGCTCCACGCAAGATCTCACCCCGTGGGGTCAAAATGATCACGAGAACGGTGAGCAAAAATCCCAGAACCACACGGGGGGACCTAGTGAATGACCTGCAGAGAGCTGGGACCAAAGTAACAAAGGCTACCATCAGTAACACACTACGCCGCCAGGAACTCAAATCCTGCAGTGCCAGATGTGTCCCCCTGCTTAAGCCAGTACATGTCCAGGCCCGTCTGAAGTTTGCTAGAGAGCATTTGGATGATCCAGAAGAGGATTGGGAGAATGTCATATGGTCAGATGAAACCAAAATAGAACTTTTTGGTAAAAACTCAACTTGTCGTGTTTGGAGGAGAAAGAACACTATACCTACTGTGAAGCATGGGGGAGGAAGCATCATACTTTGGGGCTGTTTTTCTGCAAAGGGACCAGGACGACTGATCCGTGTAAAGGAAAGAATGAATGGGGCCATGTATCGTGAGATTTTGAGTGAAAACCTCCTTCCATCAGCAAGGGCATTGAAGATGAAACGTGGCTGGATCTTTCAGCATGACAATGATCCCAAACACACCACCCGGGCTATGAAGGAGTGGCTTCGTAAGAAGCATTTCAAGGTCCTGGAGTGGCCTAGCCAGTCTCCAGATCTCAACCCCATAGAAAATCTTTGGAGGAAGCTGAAAGTCCGTGTTGCCCAGCGACAGCCCCAAAACATCACTGCTCTAGAGGAGATCTGCATGGAGGAATGGGCCAAAATACCAGCAACAGTGTGTGAAAACCTTGTGAAGACTTACAGAAAACGTTTGACCGCTGTCATTGCCAGCGAAGGGTATATAACAAAGTATTGAGAAAAACTTTTGTTATTGACCAAATACTTATTTTACCGAGGAATTTACCAATTAATTCATTAAAAATCCTTCAATGTGATTTTCTGGATTTTTTTTTTTCTCATTTTGTCTCTCATAGTTGAGGTATACCTATGATGAAAATTGGAGACCTCTCTCATCTTTTAAGTGGGAGAACTTGCACAATTGGTGGCTGACTAAATACTTTTTTGCCCCACTGTATACTTGAGTAAAAACGTTTGTTGCTTGAAGGTCCCATTCACTGAAAACTTATGTTTTTGTAGGTTTTAACTTTCTGAAATATGTCTGTTGGTCATGTGATTAACACTATCATTATAACACTCACATCTCTTACAAACACACACAGCCCTTATATCAATACTGTCTGTGAAGAGCCGGTGTAACTTTTCTTGCTCCTGTACGGCATGAAAAGTAAAACCCCGCCTTGATACCTGCCTGCTGCTCTGTTATTGGCCGGCCTAACTGGTCCAATCCAGCCCCATTTCCCTCCCTTGTGTTGTCTTGTTTACAGCACAACTCAGCAATCACTAGATGTCTGCAAACATATTGAGGAGCTGTTGTGCACTCGAGCAATGTAAGGCAACAACGGGATCCTTAGAGAAACTCCCAAAGGATGCATCTCTAAGAGAAAAGTGGCAAAAATATATTTTAGAGCATGTGCCAAAGGATTTTAGCCCAAACTTATTACTCTGTTCTGGTCATTTCAGTACAGATTCTTTCTGAAACCTTGGAGGTATGACAGCAATGCCGTAAAATGCCCAAATATTCAAAATTCAACACCACCATGACCACGAAGACAAAACGACAGGACCCATCATACATCACATGGGGCCACACAGCATATGCACCGGGTGAGCACGACTGCAGTGACGCAGGCAAGGCACAGTCGATGGTGTGGTTTCACACTCTGGACACACGAGTCCCCGGTTAGCCGGCGGTGTGGGTAGGACCTGGTTATGAACTGTTGACTGGCCGACAGGTCCTGCCTGGAAGCCGGGAGCCGTCTCCCATTGATTATGCCCAGATGGCACATTTATTTATAAAGCATGTTTGAAACAATGTTGACCAAAGAGCTGTACAGTTTAGGGACGACATAAAACAGTAAAAACAAGGAAACAGGACAATTCAAACAAACACAAGAACAATAAACCAATCAATTAACAGATCAGCAACATAATGAACTCAAAAGACTGGATTAAAAGGCCAGAGGATAAAAATAAGCTTTTAACCAAGACTTAAAAATGGATAGGTTAGGGACCAGTCTTGCATCTGTAGACCTCAGTGACCTTGCCGTGGCATGGGGAAGTAAAAGGTCAGAAAGGTAAGAATCAGTTAAGAGATTTAAAAGTCAAAAACAAAATTTTAAAATCAATCCTAAAGCGAACAGGGAGCCAGTGAAGGAACGCAAGGACAGGGGTGATGTGCTCATGTTTCTGAGTCCTTGTAAGGAGATAGGAAAGCAGCATTCTGGACTAACTGCAAACAAGACAGACAAGCTTGGATGACACTAAAATAATAAGTAAATGACACACAATTAATCCTCTCTCCATAATCATGCCAGCACCAGACCCCAAATCCATAGGCATTATACGTACAACATTGCTGACTCAGCAGAGTAGGAACAGCACCAGTGGAAACTTGGTTTTCTGTTGGCCGGCTACAGTGCCGGCCCTTGGCATAGGTCATACAGGCGGTCACCTAGGGTGCCACCTGCTGGAGGGCGCACTGCTGCAAACCCTCAAAAAATGGTTTTAATTAATAAAATGAAATTCATAATGGTCAGAGGTGCTGTGCCAGTAGACAAGGCAGATTAGTGGTTGAGGCCTCAGGGCAGAAGGGGGCCCCCGAACTTTGAATTACTACAGTAGTGACAATGTGGAGACTTTGCAATGACCATGGTAGTGTCATGAGCACCTCTACGAGGCAGAGAGAGACAAGCCCAAGCCCTGGATAGTGTTGTGCATTATTAAACAAAGAAACATAACAGTCCACAATGTGCCCAAAATACAAAAATGTCAAACAAGGAAGAACTTACAAAATGTGCCTCGCAGCAGGGAAGCTCCGGAGGTAAGAGCAGCACATACAAATGTAGACTCTAAGGGGGGTACAGGAGGTAAATCCAATGAAGTGGCAATGACCAAATGACACGGCAGAACTTAAATACAAGTGAGATAGATAAACATAAGTGAGCATGGGTGTGGGCAGCATGAGCAGGCAAAGAGAAGCACAATAGATAATCGGAATCAGCTGGTAACAATGGGAGGTGAGGGAGGAGCGGTTGTCAGCTTGAGAGGTGACGCCCCCAGCACAGCATAACATGGAAACATAGCCTGACAGCTGTCAACCCAGAGAAACACACCATAAAACACAAAACATAACCAATACAGACAGATAACAAACTATAAATGAACAAGAGACAGAACTGAAGTCAAAACAGAACATAAAAAGCAATAATGAAATTCAAGGGCCAAAAATACAATAAATATCCATAAATGCAAAGAAAAGAGCCACAAAGCTGAGTCTGGCAGAAGACCCAGACTCAGCACGTGACAGGTAGACCTTTGTAGAACTTCATAGAGGGGCTGCACCCCCACCTCTCACTCTTGTACCAGTGCGGCATCTTATGTAAACAAATTGCAGAGAGGAACTTGTTGAGATTTATGAAATAAATTAAATAAATATGCCGGCTGACTAAAGAGAGAAGAGAGTCCAGCTTTGCTTATTTCTCTACACACCAGAAGACAATTATGACAAACTCTGATCTGATCGATTAAACAGCATAAACAACGTGACTAGTACCATCGGCAATTCCACCTCTGGCTGGCCGATGGTGTGGATTCCATCTCCAGCTACAAACAGCTTGAACCACTGGTCCTGTGTGTTGCTTCTCGAGTATGATTTATAGTGACAAAACAGCAAAGTTAGGACAAAATTTATTGTGGTGGCTGTATAAAGTGAAGTTTGTTTTTGCTCTTCTTTGGCTGTTGGCTCAGTCACTGCTGGTTAGCGATAAAACTTGGCTTGTTGTTTTCTGTTACGTCTCCAGTTTCGTACGATGTGTTGTGTTGCTGCTGCAACAGCTCCAGTTATTATGCAAACTGTGTGGACTGGACATGCATGTTACTGTAATTTTTGCAGTTTTAAGATGTAATGCTTCATGTCATGATTGTCTTTTGTGTAGATCGAAGTTGTTGTTTTAACTTTATTGCCGAGGCTCTCCCTGCTTTGTGGAAGTGTAGCATAATGACTATGTTGATGCAGGGTAGTGTGTCTTAATATGAGATTGTTTATGAGCAGTAATGCGAGTCCCCAGTAATGTTTGGGGTTGTGTGTATGTGTGTTTTGGTGGGGGGAGGGGCTCCTCATCTTGGAATTGGCTTTGCCACATGTGTCAATCACAAAGCTTTCAGGCAGTCAGATTAGGGGCTCATGAAAACACTGAGGAGGCCTGAAACAGCGTTTTCGGGGCGAGATCACTGCGTGGCTTTCGA
Organism: Pholidichthys leucotaenia; assembly: GCA_020510985.1. Lineage (NCBI taxonomy): Eukaryota > Metazoa > Chordata > Actinopteri > Cichliformes > Pholidichthyidae > Pholidichthys > Pholidichthys leucotaenia. Next base: position 65,663,103 of record CM035849.1, on the reverse strand, counting down.
GATCTCATGTAAAACAGAATGTTTTTTTGGTTTATCATAACACAGATGTATGTTCTCGATGGTGTCAGAATCTGAAATTAATCAATAAATGGGACCTTTAAGTACATTAACTTGAGTAAAAATCCCTGAGCAGCCCAGCTCTGATCTACTGAAGGATGATTATGAGCAGCAGTATTTCTTCCAGACAAAATTAAATTATGTTTTACTGTCTCTGTTGTGTGTAAAGTTGTAAACTCTGCATGTCTGTCCAGCTCTAAATCAGACTGATTATTGCTGCTGCTGGCGAACAGCTGCAGCCCCATTTGGCAGCTTTGACCTCTGGTGTTAATTGGGTAATCGGATACGGCCATAAAACGGACCCTCTTGGCATTTTGAGCCTGTCCAGCTTGAAGGGCAGATGCACGTGGCCACCCCGTTGACGGCCGTGCACTCCCCTCCATTCCAGCATCCGCCATCACATGTCACTGCAAAATAAAAGATCACAGAAATCACATTAAAAAGAAGAAATCGTATCACAGTCCCATCAACATTTCTCATCATTTTAGCTGATTTTAAAAGTGACGAAGAGAAATGTATATTTACAGTAGTAAATTAGTTAATAGTCGTTATTTTTTTTATCTTGTTATTGCTAGTTGTCTTGTTTGCAAAGATAAACTGTGTGCAAAAGATATTTATCTTGTGAGAGCAAGATAACTAACTTGTACACACAAAATTTGCATGTTTTTTATCTACAGACTGGGCTGTTTCTAGCTTTTGGGGGCCATATGTAAGATTGTGTTTGTGGACCCCATTTCTGAACGGGGAAGAATTCAAACCCTTTAAAGTGAGGAAAAAAGAAATCTATCCCTGGCCTAAAAATATGACACAAATAAACTTGGGTCACTGAAAAAAAATCAGCAGTACATAGAATAAAAATTTACCAGCATCCATATGAACATTGAAATTTACAAGAAAAAAAAGTCACATTTAAAAAAAAGGAGTTACAAGTTTACAAGGAAAAAAAATGCAAAACTAATTTTTTCCTCATAAATTTGCTACATTTTTCTTGTTGAAAAGTTGCAAATTTACAAGAAAAAGTTAGCAAATTTATGAGGAAAAAAAGTTCCAAACTTGCAAGAAAAAAAGCTGCACATTTATGACAAAAGAGTAGCTAATTTACAAGAAAAAAAGTTGAAAATATAAGAGAAAAAAGTTGCATATTTATGGGAAAATTGGAAAAATTACAAGAAATTGCACATTTATGAGAAAAAAAGATGCAAATTTACAAGAAACATTTGGTAATTTACAAGAAAAATGTCACAAATTTATGACAAAAAAACACATATTCACAAGAAATAGCTTGTAAATGTACATGGAAAAGGCCGCAAATCAACAAAAAAAAGTTCCAAATTTATAAAGAAAAAGTTGAAGGTAACTTTAATTCTCTCAAAAAAAAAATCAAGGGTGAACTTGTAGCTTGAGGTCCCCCTAGTGACTGAGGGGGGCCACTGCATTTGCATATTCTGCCTAATAGCCAGAAATGTCCCTCCATTCCTCATTATAAATAACAAAAAGTAACTATATAATTATGTGTTAATTGTATGGCATCAAAACTATAATCTCTTGTTTGCTCTGGGTTTTGAACTTGTGCAAACAGAAAAGAACTTGCGCACAAAATATTTTTAAAAAAATCGCCATTCAAGAATTTATGGGCTCCATGCATCACCCAAACCGAGGTCAACACAAGGCATTTTCACTTAGGGGCAACTATTCTACCCAGAATTGCTTTGAAAGAGCCAGGAGTGTGTCAGCTGAAGCTGCTCACCCCTGTGACAGTATCTGCCCCCATATCCAGCTGCACATCTGCATTTGCCAGGGCGAAGACACGCTCCTCCATTCTTACATTTGGGGTAACAGTTGGCTGTAATAATCAGCAACACGTCACTTCATCAGCGGCACAATAACAAAACCAGGCCTTAAATGACTGAAAAGCTGACTGTTTAACAGAGCATTTTTCTGTAATACTTATCATGCAAAAATACAGTGAAGTGTCTCTGAAATAAAGCGTTTATGGTCACCGTATTGGCAGCTCTCTCCCTCGTAGCCCTTGGAGCAGAAGCAGGTATTGTTGCGGATGCACACTCCCGCGTGTTCGCACGGCGGTTCGCACGTCGCTTTGGGGTCAAAAACGAAGCCGACCGCGACGCCTCGGGGCGCGTCTGAACGGCCGCAGCAGACGACGCCGACGAGAGCGGCGAAAGAGGCAACGAGAAGAACGGCGGAACCCATGGTCCACTGTGTTTTACTGCTCTAATGGGGGAAGTTGTCAGAGAAAGTGTGTCCAAAAAGAGATGAGGGTTCTCCTGGTCGCCCCCGCCGCCGCTGCTGCTGCTGCTGCTCCTCAGGGCGAAGCTTCCACCGGCGGTCTGGGGGCAGGAGGAGAAGGGGCGGAGAAGTCCCAGCGAGGGGGGCTGGAGGAAGAAGGAATGTCTGGACTGAAAATGTCCACAGGTATACACAGTCACGGTGAAGGTCCCATGCTGTACATTTTCCAGGGGTTAGCTTTAAGTTCTGACATCCTCCAGGACATGAGCTATGTTGTTTTAAAGGCCACAGACCAGATCATTATTGCATCATTTGGATTTTTAAGTTTAGTCTAAAACAATCTTCCATCAGCTCAGCATTAACAAACTCCTAACCTGAATGGATGAAGGTTTTTTGAGTAGGCCAATGATCAGTGAGGAAGTAGTCAGACTGTATCAGTCCCACCCATCTACCTCCGCACAGCATGGGACCTTTAACTTTTTGTTTTGCTAATGTGACAGAGATCATCCTGCGCAGTTCGCCCCACACGGGACACGAACCCGCGACCTCTCAGTCAACTAACACAGTTCGAGCATGGGAGACACAGCACGATCGCGCTGAGCTAAAGGTCCGACCGGTAGCTCAGCGCTACCATCTGGGGCTCACAGCACCACTTTTAACTGAGGTCATCAGCGCAGTTCGCCCTACACAGGACGCGAACCCGCGACCTCACAGTTAACTGGTCAGAGACACGCACAGCACGATCGTGCTGAGCTAAAGGTCCGACCGGTAGCTCAGCGCTACCATCTGGGGCTCACAGCACCAGTTTGTAACTGAGGTCATCAGCGCAGTTCGCCCTACACAGGACACGAACCCGCAACCTCACAGTTAACTGGTCAGAGACACGCACAGCACGATCGTGCTGAGCTAAAGGTCCGACCGATAGCTCAGCGCTACCGATACTGTATGAGGCTTTGGGAGGGAGGTTTACTAACGTTCTACGCCGAACAGCACTAGTTGGCATCCGTTACACTCTCCCCCTTAAACCTCACTCCCATCCGGGTCACGGCACCAGTGTGACAGAGATCATCCTGCGCAGTTCGCCCCACACGGGACACGAACCCGCGACCTCTCAGTCAACTAACACAGTTCGAGCATGGGAGACACAGCACGATCGCGCTGAGCTAAAGGTCCGACCGGTAGCTCAGCGCTACCATCTGGGGCTCACAGCACCACTTTTAACTGAGGTCATCAGCGCAGTTCGCCCTACACAGGACGCGAACCCGCGACCTCACAGTTAACTGGTCAGAGACACGCACAGCACGATCGTGCTGAGCTAAAGGTCCGACCGGTAGCTCAGCGCTACCATCTGGGGCTCACAGCACCAGTTTGTAACTGAGGTCATCAGCGCAGTTCGCCCTACACAGGACACGAACCCGCGACCTCACAGTTAACTGGTCAGAGACACGCACAGCACGATCGTGCTGAGCTAAAGGTCCGACCGATAGCTCAGCGCTACCGATACTGTATGAGGCTTTGGGAGGGAGGTTTACTAACGTTCTACGCCGAACAGCACTAGTTGGCATCCGTTACACTAACTTAAGCCCCATTTAGGAACCAACTTTACAGGAACTTCCCCTGTGATGTGTGTCTTCACTACAGGAACCAGTGATGTACAGTGATGTGAAAAAGTGTTTCTCCCTTCCTGATTTCTCATTTTTTTTTGTGTATTTGTCACACTTAAATGTTTCAGATCAAACAAATTTAAATATTAGACAAAGATAAAACAAGTAAACACAAAATGCAGTTTTTAAATGAAGGTGTTTATTATTAAGAGTAAAAAAAATCCAAACCTACATGTCCCTGTGTGAAAAAGCGACCCCCCCCATTAAAACATAAATTAATTGTGGTTTATCACATCTTTGGAAAGCTGAGTTCAATTTCTCTCGCCACACCCAGGCCTGATTACCGCCACACCTGTTTTCTATCAAGAAATCATTTAAATAGGACCTGCCTGACAAAGTGAAGTAGACCAAAACATCCTCAAAAGATAGACATCATGCTGCAATCCAAAGAAATTCAGGAACAAATGAGAAACAAAGAAATTTGAGATCTATCAGTCTGGAAAAGTATATAAAGCCATTTCTAAAGCTTTGGGACTCCAGCGATCCACAGTGACAGCCATTATCCACAAATGGTAAAAACATGGAACAGTGGTGAACCTTCCAGGAGTAGCCGGCCGACCAAAATTACCCCAAGAGCGCAGCAACAACTCATCCAAGAGGTCACAAAAGACCCCACAACAACATCCAAAGAACTGCAGGCCTCACTTGCCTCAGTTAAGGTCAGTGTTCATGACTCCACTACAAGAAAAAGACTGGGCAAAAATGGCCTGCATAGCAGAGTTCCAAGACAAAAATCACTGCTGAACAAGAACATAAAGGCTTGTCTCAGTTTTGCCAGAAAACATCTTGATGATCCCCAAGACTTTTGTGAAAATACTCTGTGGACTGACGAGACAAAAGCTGAACTTTTTGGAAGGTGTGCATTCCATTACATCTGGCATAAAAGTAACACAGCATTTCAGAAAAGGAACATCATACCAACAGTAAAATATGGTGGTGGTAGTGTGATGGTCTGGGGCTGTTTTGCTGCTTCAGGACCTGTGAGACTTGCTGTGGTAAACAGAACCATGAATTCTGCCGTCTACCAAAAAATCCTGAACCTCAATCTGAGGCACACTTTGGTTCTGCAGCAGGCCAATGATCCAAAGCACACCAGCAAGTCCACCTCTGAATGGCTTAAGAAAAACAGAATGAAGACTTTGGAGTGGCCTAGTCAAAATCCTGACCTGAATCCGATTGAGATGCTGTAGCATGACCTTATAAAGGCGTTTCATGGTCGAAAACCCTCCAATGTGGCTGAATTACAACAATTCTGCAAAGATGAGTGGGCCAAAATTCCTCCACAGCGCTGTAAAAGACTCATTGCCAGTTATTGCAAACACTCAACTGCAGTTGTTGCTGCTAAGGGTGGCCCAACCAGTTATTAGGTTTAGGGGGCAATCACTTTTTCACACAGGGTCATGTAGGTTTGGATTTTTTCCTTTAATAACAAACATCTTCATTTAAAAACTGCATTTTGTGTTTACTTGTATTATATTTGTCTAATATTTAAATTTGTTTGATGATCTTAAACATTTATGTGTTGTTACAGTTTAAATATATTTGTTCGTCCAGTCCTCTAGAGGGCGCTAGGCTCTGTAGTAGCTTTAAGCTTGCCAGTAGGTGACGAGAAGAAGAGACCTAGCATACTGAATGTCGACAGGAACACGAGTCTGCGTCGCTGTTCCTTCTAAAGCCATCCGTTCACTTCCAGCCCTTTGAGTGGCAATATGAGTAAGTTTAGTAGTTTATTGTGATTAGTAGATAAAGTATAGTTGATTATTAGAATAAGTTTGATGAGTTTTATAGACGCTAATCGGCGATGTGTTTGTGATAGCAAAGCCGTATCGGAGTCCATGTGATGACGCTGTTTAGCTAGTGTTGACTTTTTAAATGTACCGCTTGTAAATATCGTCTTTATTTCCTAATTTGTAAATATTTCTTTGTGTCTGTATTTTTCAGTTTCACGCTCTCTGTATTAAATCCTAGTCCAAAACAACACCTGCCTGTTCCTTGGAGGAAGTGATGCAAGAGAGAGTTTAGCTGGCTGTGAATCTCAATATAGGACATGAGTCACATTGGGTGCAACACTACAGTGAAATCATAGCACTCGGTGAGGGACCACAGTGAAGGTGGGTGGAATTTAATGTACATTTAACATCAGCGGTCCTATCCAGTCGTCAAGATGGAGCAAACACAGGCTGAAAGCCATAACAGTGAAGAAGCACGGAGCGAAAAAGGGTCACGCTCCTCAAGGTCACGCTCCTCAAGGTCACGCTCCTCCCACTCATCCAGGTCTTCTGTACATTCCGGGAAACTGACTCCCCGATCAGCTGTAGGATCTAGGAGGTCATCAGCTTCAAGTCAAGCCAGTATGGCAGCAGCACATGCCCGAGCAGAAGCTCAAGCAGCAAAAGACAGACTAGCATATGCTGAGAGAGAGATGAGCATTAAAATGGAAAAGGCACGGTTAGAGGCAACTCTAGATCTACTTAACCTACAAAGGGAAGCAGATGCAGCCAGGGTTAAAGCAGAAGTGATGGAGTCTGCTGTAGCTCGGCTCATTAACCTAGAACACAGCGAAGAATTGAGATTCTTGCCTCTAGAACAAACTGCAGAACAAAAAGTGAATGAATACATAAACAGGCATAGTTGTACTGATTCATCTGAAAAGAAAGAAACTTTTCAACAGGACAGTACACATCAGGAACAACATTCCACACTGATTTATTCACATCTCCATGCCAAACAAGAAACAGCTCATTGCCCAATTCAGCCACAAGAGGGCACCAAGCGACCACCACAAAGAGATGCAATTCACCAAAATTCTCAAAGTGTGTTGCAATCACAACAGATATCAAGTTCAAATGATGCAAACAACGCTACCAGCGACCTTGCCAGGTTCTTAGCAGGAAGCCAACTATTAACAGGAGGGCTGACAAAATATGATGACAAGCCAGAGAGTTATCTTAGCTGGAAAGCCACATTTCAGAGTACCATCAGAGACCTCGGTCTTACAGCCAGTGAAGAACTAAACCTCCTCATTAAGTGGCTTGGCCCTGAGTCTTCTGAACATGCTAAGAGATTAAAAGCAGTCAATATCAGGCATCCACCTGCTGGTCTGAACATGGTCTGGGCGAGACTGGAAGAATGCTACGGATCACCAGAGGCAATAGAAAAGTCCATGTTTGAAAGAATCCAAAATTTTCCAAAGCTCATGAGCAAAGAGCCACACAAGCTTCGCGATCTATCAGATCTACTGTGTGAACTGGAAGCAGCAAAGCTGGATGGATATCTGCCAGGCTTGAGCTACTTAGACACAGCAAGAGGTGTAAGTCCAATCGTGGAAAAGTTGCCCTTTCACCTTCAGGAGAAGTGGACAATGGTAGGGTCAAAGTATAAAGAAGACCATCATGTAAGTTTCCCACCTTTCTCATTCTTTGTTGAATTTGTAAAAGGTCAAGCCAAGGCAAGGAATGACCCAAGCTTCAACACGACTTATAGCTCACCTGCCAATTCTACAATTAGTTACAAAAAAGGAAAATCACAAAGTCACTACATGCAGAAACAATCAGTTACGGTACACAAAACAGACGTGTCAGTCGGAGTGGAGACAAAAGAAGGAGGCGAAGACATTAAAAGACAATGTCCCATACATCACAAACCACACCCACTGAAAGGATGCAGGGGTTTTAGAGCTATGTTGCTTGAGGACAGAAAAAAGGTACTCAGAGACAACAAAATCTGCTATCGCTGCCTTGCTTCCACTACCCACCAAGCCAGGGACTGTCAAATAACAATCAAGTGTGGAGAATGCAACAGCGACAAACACCTGGCAGCTCTCCACCCAGGCCCGGCTCCAACAGCATCTAAGCCTCCCTCATCCCCTAAAGAGAACGGCGGGGAGCAAGAGCTCACACAAGACTTAGATGTTACAGCCACATGTACTGAGGTATGTGGAAATCAAATCACAGGAAAATCCTGCTCCAAGATCTGTTTGGTGCAAGTCTACCCGAAAGGTGAGCCACACAACATGAAAAAGATGTATGCAATAATAGATGATCAAAGTAATCAATCACTCGCAAAAACAGAGTTTTTTGAAACATTCAATATTCAAGGCACAGCCACACCTTACACACTGAAGACATGTACTGGCACAACACAAGTAAATGGTAGAAGAGCCTGCAACTACATAGTTCAATCATTGGATGGAAAAATGAGTTTTCCTCTCCCCACGCTCATAGAGTGCAATGCTATCCCCAACAATAGGGAAGAAATACCCACTGCAGAAGCTGCCTCGCATCACCCCCATCTGAAAGCAATAGCTGCTGAAATACCACCCCTCGAACCAGACGCTGACATACTGCTGCTGATAGGACGCAACCTTCTCAGAGTACACAAGGTGAGAAAGCAAATCAGTGGCAGGCACAACGATCCATTTGCACAGAAGCTTGACCTGGGCTGGGTTATCATTGGTGATGTATGTCTGGGCACCGCCCACAAGCCAAGTGAGGTAAGCGCTCTCAAAACACATGTGTTGGACAACGGACGCCCAAGCTATCTCACTCCCTGCGACAATCGCTTCAATGTAAAAGAGAGCTTCACAGTGAGTCAACCGAAAGCTGTCTCCAACCTACTGCCATTTTCAAACCCACATGCAAAGCCCACGGTTGAGAATCTAGGTGAAGCAGTCTTCTGTCGCACTAATGAAGACAATCACCTCGCACACTCTGTTGAAGACACAATCTTTCTGAAGAAGATGGAAAGGTCCTTCAAAGATGACACAAACAGTTGGGTGGCACCACTTCCGTTTCGTAACCCCAGACGCCTACTCCCTGACAACAGGTGCTACGCCTACAAGCGGCTCATGTCTCTGCGACGTATGCTTGACAAGAAGCCAGACATGAAAGCACACTTTGTTGAGTTCATGCAGAAGATGCTCGACAACAAACACGCAGAGCCAGCGCCACCTCGTGATAGAGACAAAGAGGCCTGGTATCTCCCCATTTTCGGTGTATACCACCCACAGAAGCCTGGGAAGATCCGTGTGGTGTTCGATTCCAGTGCGCAGTTTGATGGAGTCTCACTCAATGATGTACTGCTGTCAGGGCCTGACCTAAACAACACACTTGTAGGTGTGCTCCTCCACTTCAGAAAAGAACCTGTCGCTGTCACAGCTGACATCGAGCAGATGTTTTACTGCTTTGTTGTCCAAGAAGATCACAGAGATTACCTTCGCTTCTTGTGGTACGAAAACAACGACCTGAACAAAGAAGTGGTGGACTATCGCATGAGGGTGCATGTTTTCGGTAATAGTCCCTCCCCTGCGGTGGCGATCTACGGGTTGAGGATGGCAGCAAAGGAAGCAGAAGGTGAATATGGAACTGACGCTCGAAACTTCATAGAACAGGATTTCTATGTGGACGATGCATTAAAGTCTTTCTCGACAGAAGCTGAGGCTATCGACGTTCTAGAAAGAGCCCAGAAAATGCTCGCACTTTCTAATCTACGTCTCCACAAGATTGCCTCCAACAAAATAGAAGTAGTGAACGCTTTCCCACCTGAAGACAGGGCAAAGGAACTCAAAGACCTTGATCTGTCTACAGACAAGCTCCCAGTCCAGCGCAGTTTGGGTGTGATTTGGGACACCACATCAGACACGTTCACATTTGATGTTCCACAAGAGCAAAAGCCCTTTACTCGACGTGGTGTGCTGTCAGCTGTTAACAGTCTGTTCGACCCTCTCGGGCTGCTAGCACCTGTAACCATCAAAGGCAGACTTCTTCTCAGAGAGCTCTCCAGCAGCAATCTTGAGTGGGACAGCCCCTTGCCTCAAGACATGTATGACGGTTGGAGAAAATGGCATGATTCTCTGCAGCATCTCAAGACACTGAACATTCCCCGTACCTATGTTTCATTCTCCATCTCACAAGCCAAGGTCACTGAACTCTGTGTGTTCTCAGATGCTTCAGTTAAAGCTATAGCTGCAGTTGCCTACTTGAGAGTCACACACGAAGACAACCATGACGAGGTTGGGTTTGTCATGGGTAAGGCCAAACTAGCTCCTGTGCCAGAGCTCACCATTCCGAGGCTAGAACTGTGTGCTGCGGTGCTCGCTGTGGAAATGTCTGAGCTTCTCAGAGAAGAACTAAAAATGAAAATTGACAAGACCACATTTTACACTGACAGCAAAGTGGTGTTAGGATACATCTACAATCAACACAGAAGATTTCATGTATATGTGAACAATCGTGTCCAAAGAATCAAGCAATCGTCTCTGCCTGGCCAGTGGAAGAGAGTTCAAGTCCTTGCCGACACCTTCTGGGCCCGTTGGCAAAAAGAGTACCTGAACACGCTCCAGAGTCGTCAGAAGTGGCAGCGCAACAAACCAAACCTCGAAGAAGGAGACGTCATTCTTCTCAAGGACAAGAACCTAAAAAGGAACGAATGGCCTATGGGCATCATCGTGAAGACTCTCGCAAGCAAGGATGGAGTCGTAAGGAAGGTGGAGGTCAAGGTGACACAGAACAAAGCTACAAAGACTTTCTCCAGACCCATCTCAGACTGTATACTCCTTTTATCTCGAACAAATTAGTTTATAAGTTTAGTGGCATTCTTAAAATAATGCCAGGCGGGGAGTGTGTTGTTACAGTTTAAATATATTTGTTCGTCCAGTCCTCTAGAGGGCGCTAGGCTCTGTAGTAGCTTTAAGCTTGCCAGTAGGTGACGAGAAGAAGAGACCTAGCATACTGAATGTCGACAGGAACACGAGTCTGCGTCGCTGTTCCTTCTAAAGCCATCCGTTCACTTCCAGCCCTTTGAGTGGCAATATGAGTAAGTTTAGTAGTTTATTGTGATTAGTAGATAAAGTATAGTTGATTATTAGAATAAGTTTGATGAGTTTTATAGACGCTAATCGGCGATGTGTTTGTGATAGCGAAGCCGTATCGGAGTCCGTGTGATGACGCTGTTTAGCTAGTGTTGACTTTTTAAATGTACCGCTTGTAAATATCGTCTTTATTTCCTAATTTGTAAATATTTCTTTGTGTCTGTATTTTTCAGTTTCACACTCTCTGTATTAAATCCTAGTCCAAAACGACACCTGCCTGTTCCTTGGAGGAAGTGATGCAAGAGAGAGTTTAGCTGGCTGTGAATCTCAATATAGGACACGAGTCACATTGGGTGCAACACTACAATTTAAGTGTGACAAACACAAAAAAAAAAAAGAGAAATCAGGAAGGGGGCAAACACTTTTTCACACCACTGTACGTATTATGACTGGAAACCTGGAATGACAAACGGAGAGTGGTGTCTGCTTGGAACACAAACTTTATTACAACAAAGCTATACATGTCTTACAACACAGGGTCTGCTACGGGAGGCTGAGCGCCAGAGAGCCAAGAGGCCATAAGATGGCCGACTCTCACATTGTATCTGTATGGGCGTGATGACGTCCAGTGTTGGGAGTAACGCATTCCAAAGTAACAAAGTAATGCATCTACTTTTGCAGTAACGTACTGTGTAAAGAAATTACGGTTTAAAAATTCAGTAATGGGTTACAGTTACTGAAATTTGATCAGATGCATTACTCGGGTTACTTGTTTTATTAATATGGATAGATATTTTTAGTGCAAATAAATACAAACTGACCCTACGTAGCTAATGCGCCGTCAGTCAACGTTGCAAAGAGCCTCTTCACTGCTGCAGCCAGCAGCCGCAAAGGGAGCTTGCTCCTGCTGAGAAAAGATGAAGCTACTTTGTTTTTTGTGGAAATAGATTATTTTTCCTTTAAGGACAAAGGTATATTAGTGGGTTGGAAGCTAAGTGCCATGTGAGACCAACGGCAATCTTCAGAAGCGCCTGAACAGCAACAAGACCAAAACTAGTGCTATGCTATGCTAGCACCGTGTTAATGGATCTACGCTATCTGAACAGCCACGCTGCATTTCAAGCACAGGTGCGCATCTGGACAGTTTGTGACCCAGCAAGAATTAAACAGACTGATTGCCAGATACGTCGTTACAGAATGAAGATCTGGTAACAGTTATTTTCCATCAGACAGCTGAGACTGTGAGCCACTGATGCTAAAACACATTTACTTGCTACCTGGATAAAGACTATTCAAAAATGGATTTTGATCTCCAAAAGGAATTTACAGGACTGGATCATGTCTCTGTCACAACAGACATTTGAACTGTGGATAATGAACATTTTCTTTGGATCACTGGACATTGGATTAAATCCATGAAGGTAAGAAACATTGACAGCTTTATGCAGTGTTGCCAACTCACTCTTTTGGAATGATTGTCACGCTTTTTCCCTCTCTCTCACGCCACAAACCCTATTTCTCACTCCAAAATGAGGAAATTACTGGTAATTTCGTGTTGTTTTTCTTCACTTTTTCCCACAGTAAGAGCTCTCAAAGCAGGATAAAGCAGACTGAACATGTTCTAAAAGCTCTGTCTGAAACAGTCTGTGTTCAGCCTGACATTAATAAGCCCTGACATAACACACGGCTCAGGAGACACACACGCAGGCTCAGGGTAGATTTAATAGCTTTATTAACAGCAGGGATGTGTGACTGCGTGTCTGTAGAATAAGGATGTATTGGTGGTGGCGTCTGCGTCAGGCACGGGGGCAGGAAGCCGTTCAGCCGGACAACCCTATGGGAGGAAGCAGAGGGAGAAGGGTAACGGGCACCACACCAATACAGAGGATAATAACGGTTTTGCTGGCTTACTTGGTTAGGACAGGTGGCTGGCGTTGACAAGGGTGGAGCCCGGGAGACAGCGACCTGGAGTGCCTGTAGCAGCGGCGAGATGGGCAGGTCCACCGCCGGGGAATCCACCTGTGCACAGGGGAGAAGGCTGGAGGAAAGGAGGTAAGGGGAGCTTACCCAGATTATCTTGCTCGTAGGCGAGAGTTCCGTTGTAGCAAGAGATGCCGAAGTAGAGAGACGGCTTCAGGCCGAAGCCCAGGGCAGAGTGGGTTAAATACCTCGCCGCAGACGAGATGCAGGTGTGCACGCAGCTGGCGCCGCTGATGAGCGGCGAGTCATGACAGTACTCCCCCCTCTAGCAGCGCCTCCTGGCGATGGTTTCTCTGGGTGCGCTCGATGGAACTCAGCGATGAGAGACCGGTCCAACACAAACGAGGAACACACCCATTGTCTCCATTCGGGTCCATAGCCCTCCCAGTCCACCAAATACTGCAACCTGCGACCCCGGCGCCGGGAGTCCAAGATGTCGGAGACAGTCCAGGCCGGGTGGCCACCAATCATCCGGGGAGCGGGATGCACTGCAGGTGGAGGGCAGAGGGGGTCAGAGACCACCGGTTTAACCTTGGAGACGTGGAAGGTAGGATGGATGCAGAGGGAGGAGGGAATAGCCACACGCACAGCCACCGGATTGATGATCTTGGTAATGGGAAATGGGCCGATGAACCGTTGGGCCAGCTTCCTCCTCTCACCCTTTAAGTTAACGTCCTGTGTGGACACCCAGACTTGTTGTCCCACCTGGTAGGCAGGGGCAGGTCTCCTGTGCCGGTCCGCCGTGGATTTGTTGCGCTCCGCCGTGCATAAAAGCGCATTGCGCGCCGTAGTCCAAAAGGAGCGGCACCGCCTGAGGTGCGCCTGGGCTGAGGGGACAGCCAATTCGCCCTCCTGCGCGGGGGATAGAAGTGGATCATAACCCAGGGATGCCTTGAAGGGAGACATCCCGGTGGCAGAAGAGCGGGAGGTGTTGTGGGCGTACTCCACCCAGGCGAGGTGTGAGCTCCAGGACGCGGGCTTAGATGTGGTGACGCAGCGGAGCGCAGCCTCCAGCTCCTGATTGGTCCGCTCACACTGCCCGTTGGATTGGGGGTGATGGCCGGAGGTGAGGCTTACTTTGGCTCCCAGGGCGTTGCAAAAGGATCTCCAGACGTCCAAAGAGAACTGGGGACCACAATCGGAGACCACGTCAACCGGTATTCCGTGCAGTCTGACCACGTGCTGGATGAGGAGGTCCGCCGTCTCCAAGGCTGAGGGGAGTCCACGTAGGGGCACAAAGTAGGCGGCCTTGGAGAAACGGTCAACGATGGTCAGAACTGTGTCGAAGTTGTTGGAGACAGGGAGGCCGGTGACAAAGTCTAGGGCGATGTGCGACCAGGGCCTGCCAGGGACAGGCAGGGGCTGGAGCAGACCCGCAGGGGGAGCGTTACCTGACTTACTGGTGGTGCAGACGGGGCAGGCCCGGGCGTAGCGGGCGGCGTCCTTCCGCAGACCTGGCCACCAAAAGGACCGCTGGAGGAGGTCGATCATCCGGGAAGCTCCAGCATGGCAGGTGAGCTTAGAGGTATGGAGCCAGTGGATAACGTCCCCCTGGACAGCAGATGGCACGAAGAGCCTCCCCTCCGGTCCGCCGCCAGGGTCCGGTTCCGACTCCTGCGCCCTCCGGATCTTGTCCTCCATGTCCCAGGAAACAGCCCCCACGACGCACGACCTGGGCAGGATGGTGTGAACAGCATCTTCCGAGGCCACCGGGGCGAATTGCCTGGAGAGGGCGTCGGGTAGGCCGTTCTTGGAGCCAGGCCTGCAGGTGATGTTGAATTTAAACCTTGCAAAGAACAGGGACCAGCGCGCCTGGCGGGCGTTCAGACGCTTGGCAGATCTTAGATACTCCAAGTTCTTGTGGTCAGTAAGAACCACGAAAGGCAAGGCGGCCCCCTCCAGCCAGTGGCGCCACTCCTGAAGCGCGAGCTTGATGGCCAGAAGCTCTCTGTCCCCCATGTCATAATTACGCTCCGCCGGGGACAAGCGCCGAGAGAAGAAGGCGCAGGGTCGCTTGGCTCCGTTGACAGGAGACCGCTGGGACAGCACCGCCCCCACCCCCGTGTCCGAAGCGTCCACCTCCACAGTGCACTGCAGCGCGGGATCGACCTGGCTGAGGACCCGGGAGGAGGAAAACTCCGTCTTCAGCGCCTGGAAGGCCATTGCGGCCTCTTCAGTCCACCGGAACGGGGTCTTAGGGGAGGTGAGGCGGGTCAGAGGACCGACGATGGCTCCAAAGTTAGGGACAAAGCGGCGGTAGAAATTGGCGAACCCGACGAACTGCTGAACCTGTTTCCTAGAGGTTGGTGTGGGCCAATCCACCACCGCTTTGACCTTTGCTGGGTCCGGGAGCACCTGGTCATGGGAGATGACGAACCCCAGGAAGGAAGTGGTCTTGGCGTAGAACTCACACTTCTCCGCCTTGACATATAGTCAATTCTCCAGCAGCCTCTGCAAGACCCGCCTCACGTGGACCCGGTGCTCATCCCTGGACCTGGAGAAGATGAGAATATCGTCCAGGTAAACGAACACGAACAGGCCGATGAAATCCCGGAGGACATGATTAATCAGGCGCTGAAAGACGGCTGGAGCGTTGGTCAACCCAAACGGCATAACAAGATATTCAAAATGACCGTTAGGGGTACGGAAGGCAGTCTTCCATTCATCTCCCTCCCGGATCCGGACGAGGTGGTATGCGCTGCGGAGATCCAGCTTGGTAAACCAGGTCGCCCCCTGGAGGGAGTGGAAGGCGGTGTCCATCAGGGGCAGGGTGTAACGGTCCTTCTCCGTGACGTCATTGAGAGCTCGGTAATCTATGCAAGGACGAAGGGACCCGTCCTTTTTACCCACGAAGAAGAACCCTGCGCCTAATGGTGAGGAAGATGGTCGGATAATCCCAGCGCTGAGCGACTCCTTCAAGTAGGTGTTCATTGCCTCCTTCTCCGGCGCTGACAGACTGTAGAGGCGTCCCGAGGGTAGGGGCGCCCCCTGGCGGATGTTGATGGCACAGTCATAGGGCCGGTGAGGAGGAAGAGACATCGCCTTGGACTTGCTGAAGACCGCACCCAGGTCGTGGAACTCTGAGGGCACCAGGGTGAGATCCGGAGGCGCGGCGTCCTTAGCTGTGGGGGACGAGGACGGGGCGCAGGCAACGGATTGGAGACAGGTGCCCATACAAAAGGTGCTCCAAGCAGACACTTTACCGGTCTTCCAGTCCAAGATGGGGTTGTGGAGGCGGAGCCAAGGGTATCCGAGAATGACAGGTGAAACCGAGGTGGGCAGAACGTAGAAGGAGAAATCCTCCCGGTGGTTTCCTGAGATGATTACCGGGACAGGGGATGTTCGGTGGGTCACTTTTCCCAGGGAGACACGGGAGAGATTAACTAGGGCGAGAGGAGGATCAAGGGGGTGACAACCCTATGGGAGGAAGCAGAGGGAGAAGGGTAACGGGCACCACACCAATACAGAGGATAATAACGGTTTTCTGACTTACTTGGTTAGGACAGGTGGCTGGCATCGACAAGGGCGGAGCCCGGGAGACAGCGACCTAGAGTGCCTGTAGCAGCGGCGAGATGGGGAGGTCCGCCGCCGGGGAATCCACCTGTGCACAGGGGAGAAGGCTGGAGGAAAGGAGGTAAGATGAGCTTACCCAGATTATCTTGCTCGTAGGCGAGAGTTCCGTTGTAGCAAGAGATGCCGAAGTAGAGAGACGGCTTCAGGCCGAAGCCCAGGGCAGAGTGGGTTAAATACCTCGCCGCAGACGAGATGCAGGTGTGCGCGCAGCTGGCGCCACTGATGAGCGGCGAGTCATGACAAGCCCGTAATGTAATCCATTAATTAAATTATCTTACCATGTGTGCAAGATGATTTAAGTATGCATTTAAAAGTAACATGAAAGTTACTTTTCCAAGTAACTAGTTACTTTAATCATGCAGTAACTGGTAAGTAACTCAGTTTCTTTTGAAAAGAAGTAACTAGTTACTGTAACTAGTTAGTACTTTTTAGTAACTTGCCCAACACTAATGATGTCACGAAGTGGCTACGTCACCAACTCTAACGGTAGTCCATCAGTTTCAACGATGACGTCTACGTGCTGGGGTGGATTCACATGTGACCGTTGAGCCCAAGTCGAAAACGGCAGAGACGTCCACAGTGGATGCAGGGAAACTGGCTTGGTGGGTTGGGTGCCTCTGGTAGGGCCTTCTTTCTTGTACGGGCCACACTGATGCTGTTGCGTCTGCTTTCTCCAAAGCTCATTTGTGCTTTGTGAGTCAGAGTACACTATCACACCGATGGCAACCAAATCTGTGGTTCCGCTGAACTTGTGGTTACATCACATCCCCCCCCCCTTGGAAAAAACAAAACAACACACATGTCCGAATTGACCCTCCCCAATTTGGTACCATAAAACCCCAAACTAGCTAGGGCCAGCAGGCAGACTACCGCATAGCCCAGCGTGGCTGAGTGGTTTATTTTGCCACTATCCGTTGGTAGCTGTGCCCCTAGCGAAACAGTCCTCTTTTCCCTTTCTTGAGGAAGGTAGTCCAGTTGGAGGGGCCTTGTAGCGAGCCCGTGGTGGATGCATAACTGGAGGTGCAGGGGCCCGCAGACCCGGATCGTCTCTCACAAAACCCCAGTCCGGGTCCTGCACTGTGCGAGTCACCTCCCATGAAGGCTTGTCGTCCGGGGCCGCTGTTTGAACCCGACGGAGATGGTTGGCATGCCACATCGAACCATCTGCCAGCTTGAAGGTTGCTGGGCCCAGCTGTGCAATGATCCTGATGGGTGTCGATGGTGGTGGGGGTTGTGTTGGGGCCAACTGTGGGTCCGGCCATTCTTTTCTGCAGACCCGAACCTAGTCCATCACTGCAAGCGGCATTCTGTTCGGCTGCACATGGCGTTGAGGCTGTGCTGGTGTAGCTCTTATGTCTGTTGCAGGGCGTCCGCGAGGTTGTGGTGGTTCTGCAGCGTCCTGTTGGGTCATGGATTTTTAATCTGTGTCTCAGCAGCGGCTCCTGGTGGCTGATGCCAGTCATGGATTCGGAAGACATCTGGTGACTCTGCTGCATTTTGTTTGATCGCGGACTCTTCATCCAGCAGCTCAGTGGTGGCTCCTGTAGGCTGGTGCTGTGTGTGAATTCAGAAGTAGTCCGGCCCCTTTTCCCCCTTGTCTGGGGAGTCTGGTCGTGGTGATGTGTCGCTATAACCGTCGATCGAACCTGCGCTGGGTTGTTGTGTCCTGGGTTCCCGATAGATGCGGGCTCCCTCTCCTGCAATTCCGCAGCCGCTCCTGGACGCTCATGTTTGGCGAGGATCTGAGAGGAGTTGGGTTGTTGCCCTGTCTCTGGGCAGTGCTCCTCCTGTGAGTACGGGATGGCTGTACCCTCGTCATTGTCATCTGGGTGTGTCACGTCCCACTCGCCAATGTTGGTCAAATTGAGTCCGTTACTGTCGCAGATGGAGAAGCCCAGTTGGTAAAACAGGTCACATCCTAGTATGTTGTCTCCATGTGTGACCACTTGGAAAGCAAAGTCAGTAATGACTCTTGGCGTGTAGCAGACCATTAGTGTGATGGTCCCTACATTGCTGACTCGGTAGCCACCATACCCATATAGCACCGCAGGTTTTTTTCTGATCGAGTGGTTGGGAAAGAACTTCTTCACCATGGCGCAGTTTAGCATCAATCTCACTGCAGCGGTGTCGAGCAGAAGCGGCAAGTTGACATTGTCCGGCCACACCATGTAAAATGCCTACGCCGTGCCTCTGGACCTCACCATGTGAATGGTCGTTGCGGGCAAGTGGCTTGAGTTGGCCAGCAGGTTCGGCGGTGGTGCTGACCGGCAGACTTTGGGAAAGTGGTTGAATTTTCCGCATTGCTTACATTGTTGCCCCCTTGCTGGGCAGAAGCATGCTCTCTCAGGGCATTGGGGAACCACAGTTGCCGCATGAGAAGTACCCTGTGGCATTCGTCTGATTTGTGGTGTTTACCTCGGCCTCTTCTGCCATGTCACCGGGTTCTTCTGTGCTTACTGCATATGCAAGGGGTGTGTGGCTCGGCTGTTGTTGTTGCTGCACACCTAGCTTTGATATTAACCTGTCAGCAGACTCCAGCTGGAATGCTAGCTCGATGGTGTTAACTAGCGTCATGTCATTCGCCCTGTTAACATCTTTGTCTGCAGCCGTGGGTTGCTAGTATGCTCGGCTAACTGGTCCCGCACCATTTCGTCCTCCAACAGACCAAATCTGCACATGCTAGCTAGGTTGCAAAGGTCCGCGACGAATTGCTGTGTTGTTTCTCCAGGCTTTTGTCATCGTTGGTGAAACCTAATGCCCCACGCCCACACATTGTCGGGTGTAGCAAACTAGCTAGCTAGCAGCTCGACTGAATCGGCAAACGACTCCATTGGTCCTAACATGTGGAAAATACGTTGGCCTTCTATGCCCAGGTTATAAATCAGTAGATCTCACTTCCGTCCCTTGTCCAGCTTGCCCAGGTCCAATGCCAACACATAAGTCTTGAAAGCATCGAGTCAGCACAGCCATGGTAAGGGCGGCTCACCGGGGTTTTCCAGAAACAGTCGCAGTGGTTTCACGCACGCTTCCATGGTTTATTCTCGTCACCAAATGTTATGTCTGGAAACCCAGAATGACCAACAGAGAGTGATGTCTGCTTGGAACACGAACTTTATTACAACAAAGCTATATACTGTATATCTTACAACACAGGGTCTGCTACGGGAGGCTGAGCACCAGAGAGCCAAGAGAGGCCGTAAGATGGCCGACCCTCACATTATATCTATCAGCGTGATGACATCACCAAGTGGCTGCGTCACCACGCCGATATTAACCAAACCCGTGGTTCCGCAACACTTGTGGTTACACCACAGTGCGGTCAGGGGAGGCAGGTGAGGCAGCGCCTTACCTGTTATCATGAAAAAATAAAAAAATAAAGAATTATAAATATATCATTATTTGTCCACTAATTTTTCTTGTGGATCTAAATGTAATTTCTGGATGATTGCAATCATTTCAACAATATTTATAATTTAAAATCGCCAAATCTGCGCATTTCCTGTTCAAATACAAGGGAGAGTGGCCAGGTGAAACAGCAGCAAATGCAGCCTCAAAAGGATTGCGCAATCCTTTACAGTCCAGTTAGAGCTCGTGCAAGATGCGCATTCCTGGTGACAGCTCTGTGTATGTCAAAGATGTAATGTTTGTAGGTCCATTAAAAGGCTGTGTGATGTGTCTAGTGCGCTATAGAAGTGTGCACTTCTGTCCCACCGCTAGCTAGCCTGCTGTTTACAGCAAGAAAAAAGGGAGCAGAGTGCGTAAGTCTCCTCTGCTAGTACATAGCCTCTCCACAGCAAGCCCCATGCGTACCTCCTTGTGGTAATGGATGGAAACTGGGTACCGTAGGCCCCAGGCTAAAATGCAGGGACTCGGAGGAGGTTTGGCCCCCAGACTTGCGGTACTCATGGCCCACCGGCGTGTGGACATGCCCTGATACCCATGAACCAAATCCCCAACTATGAGTTAAGTAGTATACGGACTACATAGTCCGTTAGGAAAGTCCCCAACGGCGAGTAGTCTGCTACTTCGGTGGATGAGGGCAGTGCCTGGTGGGCAGGTGCTAGAGAGGCGGGCCTTGATAAACAAAGCACCCGGCAGCCCGTTGCAGCCAACTTCATGAAAATCGCACGTTTTGGCCTGCCGAACCGCGTTGGACATGCTGATGGACAAGAGCGTGGGCGTGGCCCTTGCACAGCCACGACCACCCTAAACAAATTCACAAGCAATTGGCCTTCGTCTTCAATTTGGACGATCCCTTCAAGCCCAATGGCGATGGAACTGCGAGTAACGGGGGCAGGTTTGTTATGACTGGAAGCTTCTAGCTCGCAGCCACACATTGGCAACGGATCTAAGATGATCGCCTTCCAATGAACTCTGCGGTGACATTGGATTTCGGTAGCTGGATCCGCGACTGGGCTGGCCTAATGTTTGTAGGAGCTTTTATTGTGTGTCCTCCTTTTCTATAATCAATGTAATGTACTTAATGTGTTTGTGTATAACATATTTAGTCTTCTTAATCTGACATAAAACTTAGTTAAAAATCACGGTCAGAGGCTGTGCAGTAATGTTGCTCCAATGGGGGGGGGCATGCTTAAGCACCATAGGCACAGGAGTTTGTCCCAGTGGCTCTTCTTCTACGCTGAGGATAAACACGGTGATGTTGGGTTTGATGTGTCCTTTATTGTGAAGTGTGGTGTAGTGGTGGCCACTTCCTCTTCCGCCACTGCACCGCCCTATAAACACCAGGGGGCATCCATTATATGGCCTCTTTGGCAATGCCCCTGCCTGGTGGCTGTTCTGTGTCCAGCAATATTAATAAAGCTGAGTTTGCACGTTCACCTGGCCTCATCATTATATCAGGTATGTACAGACATAACATTTTGGCAATGAGGACAAACTATGGAGGCGTGTATTACCCCACTTCGCCCCTTCCTGGAGCTCCTGGACCTGTGCCCTGGCCAAAATGGTTTGTGGTGTTCCAAAATTACATCGTCGTGCTTAACCTGGGTGAGTTAAATAAGCTAAGAGCACGTATGCTCCTGGTACATAATTTGGGAATTGAGGGCCAGTGTATCCTGCGCACACCTGGGGCTTTGGACTCGTTTGAGAATGTGGTCGAGTTGCTGGCGAGCCATTTTCATACCCCGGATAGTGTGACTGTCCAGAGGATTCAGTTCCGGCAACGACATCAATGTGCGGGTGAACCTGTCTGCCAGTTTATCGCCGACTTGAGACTGCTAGCTAGTGAGTGTCATTTTGGGCCATTGGAGGATGAAATATTACGTGACCAGCTGGTGGAGCACACAAACAGTGCTGCTTTACAAGCTTGGCTACTCACGGTACCAAGTGACTTAACGTTAGCCAGGGCTGTTGAGCTAGCTCTCCAAATGGAGACCGCAGACAAGCTAGCTTTGGAGCTATAGTGGCACCAGCCACAACGGCAGCTGGAGCCTACCGCCGCGGCATTAGTAGCGGACCCTGATAGCGAGGATAGCTTGGATAACAACGTGGAAACCAACGCTACCAACCAAAGGTCTGCCCTCGGAAAACCCCTGTGCATGGGTTGTGGGTCTGCGAAGCACCAATACAAGGCAAGGGAATGCCCGGCTAGAGGGAAGCATTGTGGCAAGTGTGGACGCTTAAACCATTATGCTAGAGTGTGCCATGTATCTCAGCCGGAGAGCCCATGGAAGAAATCACATCACCTGCCCCAGACAACTATCCACATGGTGTCCTCGAGTACCAATGGGTGCGCATTCTGCACAGTGACACTGAACAGCGTGGAGGTGTCGCTGTTGCTCGACACGGGGGTGGAGAGGTCATTGCTGAATTGGGCCACGGTGAGGAAGTTTTTTCCCCACTACAGGATAAAAGCTAACCCAGCGCCGCTTTATGGTTATGGAGGTCACAGGCTGTCCACAGTTGGAATGTTGGAGTTAATGGTTCGGTACAAGTCTGCAACGATGGCTGACTTCACGTTTCACTTGACGGCCTGAGGCGACAACATCATGGGCTGAGACTTGTTTTGTGGACTGGGTTTCACCATTAAAGACGACGCTGGGGAAGAAAGATCTGATTGTGGCTAGTGGAACCCTCCGGTTCCGGTGGTAGAGGATGACGTTGCGTGAGACGAAGGACGAACAGACACCAAGGTGGCCAAGCAGGACAAGCCTCATCCAGGTTCAACACAGGAGGGTCTCAGTGCCTGCGCTCGGAAGACGGTAGAAAGGGGTACTGAGTGTGGCGGTGAGGTACCTGTGTTGGTGAGGGACGCCAGTGTGCTAGCACCAGATTCCTCCGGAGCTTTGCCACAGAGGGCTGGAGGATCTGCAGCTACGATGGCAACCACTGCAACGGCGTTAGAAAAGGTTGGGGCCAGACCAACAGGCATGGAGAGACCGCGTGCCAAACAGCACCATCTTAGGCCAAGCAGAGCCCTCTTGGGTTTATGGACTTAGTCCGGGTTCGGGGAGAGGAGCGTCAACGGCGACTGTGGGCCAGACGACAGCCTGTGAAACAATGGGAGCATCTGCGGATCGTGGCTAAGCTGGGCGCAGCCTACTTCCAGCTGTTGGACAGCTTGGCAAAGCACACCAACGAGCTGCTGCACGTCTGGGAGGAGGCTTCTGGTGGCGGGGCTGGACAAGAGAGGAGGTTGGTGGCGATGAGAGGAGGCGCTTTCATCCATGAGGTCAGCTGTGACCCCGGGGGCACGCTGCTTCCAGGGGCAGGTCTGCTGAGGGGCTGCCCTGGGCCCCTCACAAGCCGGTTCTACCCCTTTCTGCCAGAAGGACAGTAATGTGCATTTAATAAATAGTTCTATTGTTCATATGTTTGTGCATGTTAAAATTTTTTTTATTGTTCTAAGTGTCTTTGTAGTTTAGGAACATGGCAGTAAGTTATTAATGAACTTTATTTATTTTATAGGTGGCAGAATAATCCACCTTGCCATGTGGGCAGAATGGTAGTCCACCCGTCCTCCCTATTTTAGGCTCTATTGTGTGATTGTGTTAGGCCTTTAGTGAGTTCAGTTTCATTTTGTTAGTGCGTGATTCGGGTCCTAAATTGGGGAGGGTCTTAATTGTGCCTGTGTTTTTGGACTTTCTACGGAGGGGGGGGGGGGATGTGATGTTGGGTTGATGTGTCCTTTATTGTGAAGTGCGATGTAGTGGCAGCCACTTCCTCTTCCGCCACTGCACCGCCCTAAAAATACCAGGTGGCATCCTGTTATGTCTGATATTACCTGCTGAACAGAAGAGGTGAGGTGACTGGGAACACAGCTTTATTTAGCTTAACTCACACTGACGGCTGTTGACAGGTTACCGGCTAAGCTCAGGCGAGAGAGACTAATAAGATGGTGGAACTGGCCTTATATAGGGTGGAGTGGAGGCGCCACCTGGAGATGATGTCCATCTTACACTTTCATATCTCACATTTCCGCCCCCCTTTTAAAAAAGTCCAAAACCACTTACTCAGTTAAGACCCTCCCCAATTTGGGACCCGAATCACGCACTAATAAACAAAAACTAATGTCTTGAAATGGCCTAATGCATTCACGCAACAAAACCTAAAATAGGGAGGACGGGTGGACTGCCGTCCTGCCCACATGGCAAGGTGGATTATTCTGCCACCGGCTGGAGTAACTTAAAGTTCATTAATAACTAAAATTTCATGACGGGCTCCTAAACTAGAAAAAAAAAAAAATCCCATCTATAACATTATTTGTTTTGGTTTTTTTTTTAACAACGACACCAACACAACAACAACAGAACTTCAATATATACTATTTACAACCCAAGTGTTCCAGTAAAAAGGACATAACTGGCATGGGGGCCCAGGGCACCCTCCCAGCAGATACGCTCCTGGAAACTGCCAGTCTTCGGGGTGGTGGCTGACCCTCCAGATGCTGAAGCCGCTCCTCCTCACTCTCGACCTCGTCCCATGTCCAGCCTCGTCTCCTGGAGTCTTCTCCTGGACACGCCGAAGCCAATTTGCGTGTCACCCTAAGCCGTCAGACAGCCTGAAGTGCGCTACGCCCAGTTTGTCCACTATGTGCAGACACTCCCGATGCGCCTCAGGTTGTCGTCTGGCCCATTTTCGCCACGGATGTTCCTCATCTTGGCTCCAAACCCAATCCAGGACCCTCAACGGGGCCCGGCCCGGCTCGGCTTGAGATGTTGTTGTTGAGCACGCTGATCTTCCGTGCTTCTTGGTCCTGCCCCGACCTCTTCTAATACCGTTGTAACGTTCACCATCATAGCCGCAGACCCTCTGTCCTTCTGCGGCCAGGCTCTGGAGGCATCTGGGCCAGCCCATTGGTGTCACTCCTTGGTCTAGGTACTAACCCTGGACGAAATTGGGCCTGCTTGACCGTGTGGCGCCCGGTAGTTCTTCAGCCCACACCGTGTGGATGGTTGTTGTGGATGGGCAGAGTGATTTCTTCCATGGGCTCTCTGGGTTAAATCCACGGTAGACCCTGGCAAAATGGTTCAAGCGACTACATCTGTTACAACGTGCTCCTCTCGCTGGACAGTCCTTAGCCTTTTTGCGGTGCGTCGAAGACCCACAGCCCATACAAAGGGACTTTCCCAGGGCCGACCCCTGGCTAGTAGTGTTGGCTGCCATCTCCTCACCTGCCAAGCTATCTTCGCTGTCCTGGTCCGTGGCATTTGCTACGACAAGAGGCTGTAGCTTGTCCGCCGCTTCCATTTGGATAGCTAGCTTGACGGCTCTGGCTAACGTGAGTTCACTTGGCACCATCAGTAGCCTAGCCCACAATGTGGCACTACAAGTATGCTATGCCAGCTGGTCACAAATCATTTCTTCCTCCAGTGTCCCAAAACTACACTTGCTAGCTAGCTGCTTCAAGTCGGTGACGAACTGCCGGACGGGTTCACCTACCCACTGATGCCGCCGCAGAAAGCGGATCCTCCAGACCGTCACGCTATCCGGGGTGTGGAAATGGCTAGCTAGCAGCTCCACTACCTCTTCATACGTGTCAGCAGCACCGAGTGTTCCTAGGATTCGTTGGCCCTCTATGCCCAAATTGTGCACCAATAGCACATGGGCTCTCTGCTTGTTGAGCTGCCCGAGACCCAGCGTGGCATCATAGTTCCAAAAGGCCTCGAACCACCTAGGCCAGAGCATCGGTGGGTCTCTGGGCGCGTCAAGGAAAGGGTGGATAGGGACAATGCATGCCTCCATGGTTTAATCCGACGTCGCCAATGTTATGTCTGATATTACCTGTTGAATAGAAGAGGCGAGGTGACTGGGAACACAGCTTTATTTAGCTTAACTCATACTGACAGCTGTTGACAGATCACCGGCTAAGCTCAGGCGAGAGAGACTAATAAGATGGCTGATCCGGCCTTATAAAGGATGGGGCGGAGGTGCCACATGGAGGTGCGTGTCCATCTTACACTTTCATATCTCACACATCCATTATATGGCCTCTTTGCCGATGCCCTTGTCTGGTGGCTGTTTTGTGTCCAGCAATATTAATTCAATTCAATTCAATTCAACTTTATTTACATAGCGCCATTTCACAACAACAGTCATCTCATAGCACTTAATAAAGCTGAGTTTGCACGTTCATCTGGCCTCATTATTGTATCAGGTATTTACAGACATAACAAACACCACATTAGCTAAACATAAAATCAGAAAGTCAACAGTACTGAATACTGCGTTTGTGCTTCTATTTTACACAAACTGAAAATGGAAGAATTTATAGCTAAACTTAAAAAATTCTCAAAATTGGACTTTCAATCGAAACTGGCAGCAATGTTGAATTAAATTGAGACAGAGACTTAAAAAGAAAACAAGGAGGACATTTACAACAAAGTCATTGAGATTTTTGCCTAGAGGGACAGGTGGATGGATTTTATTTACAAGTAAAGGTAAGACCATGCATGCTTGTTTTATATACTTGAATTTGTATTGAATTGTGGAGCTACAGGGTGCACAGCAAATGTGCTATAATTTTAGTTCTTCGTTGGCCTGAAACAAGTAGTCTGTAATCAATTTTGGGCCCCCAAATTTGTCTGTAAAATAACTTAATACATTTTATTTGTGTAGCCAAGGCTCTGTACACTTTGTTTATATTCAGGAGAGTTGAATGAAATGAAGGCATGGAGTTAGTCAGCAGAACTTTAATTGCCTTTCTGAAAAACAAAAGCAATTAGAGTGTACTACTGTTTCTTCTTCCCTTCACAATAAAAACTCTAGACATGCATTGCAGAACTGAACTTAAATTCACTGCAGATTCTATCAAGAGGCAATTCAGTAAAATGCCTTTGTTGTTATGTTAATAAATTATTTATATCATTGGATTTTATAATGTACAATAAGCAGATCATAAAACATGCAAACTTTCAATTGAAATTAAATTTTAGCTTATACTACTCTGTTCATATATTTGTAAATCTAACTTTGAAAGAGTCAGTGCCTCACCACCCGCAAACCTCACTACATGTCACTGACAGGAACCTCCTTGTAAGGGTAAGCTTTCAAGAACTGGTAGCAGCCGAAATAAGACCCTGGTCAGAGGTACGTACGTCAGAGCGCTGAAAACTGCTGAGTGGGACTTAGGATTGACTTGATGCTGACTGGGTAAAACTCAGTCTCACAAACAAAACAGGAGTAAATGAGAAAAACCAAATTTGACCAGAAATAGATAACAGTGAAGCTCTAGAATGCTTAAAAATTTATAATATAATGGTGCTGCCCTGATTGTGGAAGAATTGAACAATTATTCGGTACATGTGGTCATACAATGCGAGCTTTGGGAAGTCACAAGCATTACCGCGGAGCAGCACAGCACATAACACAGACAACTACCACTGTCCTTCATCAGGATGTGAACCCACACAGCCAGCCAACAGGAGACAGAGTCCCCGCTGGTGCTTCTCCCAGTGTACTCATGTAGCTATGCTGTATAGTGCCTAAAAATTTAAAAGCTAATACCACCATGGATGTGGAGATTCCAACGTATTTTACTTTGTCGTGCTGTGTTGCAGTCAAAATTTTCAAATGATTACATCACAAACAAGTCCTCCAGATATTGATGAGTCCAACCCCCATAACAGAGACACGAGAGGGCCAGATACAGGACCGCTGAAGGTGGGGCTTGTTGGTTCACAACATCATAAAATCCAGGAAGTACAATTCGACAGAGTGTACAGTATTTCTCTGTAAAGTGAATGTTTCAATATTTTAATGGTATACATGTTACCAGTGGACCCATTTTAAAAGGTACATTGGAAGACTAAAGATTTAAACTCTAATTTTTATTAAATTAAATATGAATAAAATATAAATTCAATAAAATTATTAAAGGTGCAGGTATTTCTGGTAACAACAGATTACAGTTTAAACATGAACATTTCTGAACAGACTTCAAATTAGTGAAATTAAAAGTTACTCATAAGTTACTCTGTTTTTCCACCTCACTCCTTCACCCCCAACTCTTCTGACCACTTCATAGCTCTTCAATTTCCTCCCCCATTCCTCCCTGTCAGGTCCAGCATAAGTAAGACAATATAAATAAAGTATCAAAGTTATTATAGGGCAAGAGGAGTCTATAAATACTATTAATATACAGCACATTGTGGAGGAACAAAATAAGTTCAGGCGTGACACGACGAGCTGAAGGTTTAAGAGTTTTATTCCTCCATCATCAGAGACACACAGTAGCGCTGTGCTGTGTGTGTGTTCTCTGAGTGCACTGTGAGGCATGTAAAGTCAGCTCTTTTATACAGACAAGAGAGAATGCATGGCACAGTTACATATTGATATACATATCAGACAATACATATCAATCGCGTGATTAACTGACGCCAGACTCCTCTCCTTACTCCAGGGATGAATAACAATAGTCATTGTTCTGGTTTTCCCCCTAGGGCTCTCTGTTTGTGTGCAATCCCTGCTGAGCGTGAATATTATCAGTCTGCATTGTGCTGGGTGCCTACACCGCTCCCCCCCAGAGTGGTCAGAAGGGGTTGTGAACACCCCCCCCCCCCCCATCATTTGGCTCCAGCTCCGGTAGAACTGTCGGAGGGCATGTCAGTCCGTGAGGGGGACGGGGGACGGGTGAAAAGGGCAGTGTGCTCCGCTCCGAGTTCCAGCACGTTGAACGGCCGTGGATCATGGGCGCATGGGACGGTGTGCAGTCATGCGTAATGGAACCAGACGGCGATCGGCTGGCTTTGGGAGTGAGGTGCAGGAAAAGCTCTGTGCAGGAGGAGGTTGAGGGGGTGGGAGTAAGCGAGTGCTGGCCTGGAACGTCAAAGGTGTCTGGGCCATGCAAAAATTGCGTGTGGATCCGCGATGGTGAGGAACTTTTCCCGTTGAACGTGGCGGAGATCCACAGCGGCTGTGAAAAAATTATATCTCTGACTTCTCTCGTGTTTTGGTCCAGCGAGGATGTGGGGAAGGCGAGCGGCCAAATTCCCCGAGGATGCGTAGTGGCTGTGATAAACTGAAGCTGTGTCATGGACTCAGCAGTTTGGCTTTAGGTGCGGGAAACAGCCCTAAAGTCATTGGGGAAAGCAATCGGCTAAGTTCCCCCTGTGCGCCGTGGCTGGAAAACTCATACAAAGTCCTGTGTGCTGGCTGCACGTCCGCTCCAGGTGCGCAAGCGGCCCTGAAGGTTCCGAGGGTGGCGATCGGTTGTTTAACTTGGGCATGTGTAGCGGCGGAGGACGCTGTATCAGTCTGTGGAGCAGATTTGTCCCTGGTGCATGGCGCGCGCCTGGCGCAGTGACCACATAGCTGGCAGTTGCGCTGTCCTCGTAACCCTGCGATGTGCGCGCGTGGCTTCTGTGCGCGGAAGGTCCGTTCTCGAGAGGTGAGTCAGGGTCATGGAGCTTGATGGAAATCAGCGCAGTCGGCGTCGTTGATTGTCCCCGTTCAGGCTGTTTCCTTCGTTCGGTCGTGTTGATCGTGGTGCTGGTAAAAGATCAGGCAAGGGTCGCACCATGACGCGTGCTGAGGCTTCCCGTCCGGGTCATCTCCGGGGTGTTTGCCTGGTGTTCCATTCTTCGTCCAGGGTCACCAGTGTGGAGGAACAAAATAAGTTCAGGTGAGACATGGCGAGCTGAAGGTTTAAGAGTTTTATTCCTCCATCATCACGAGCGCACAAACAGCACACAGCGCTGCAGTGTGTCTCATGATGATGGAGGAATAAAACTCTTAAACCTTCAGCTCGCCGTGTCTTGCCTGAACTTATTTTGTTCCTCCACAACATATCATATGAGTAGAGCTCCTTTTGGCAGAGTAAATCTGTTTGGCACAATAAGGCAAGTAGATATTTGTTCTGCTTGCCAAGCTGCTGGACAGGACAGGTAAAAAAATGTAAAAGATAATTTATTCACACACAATAAAAAGTCTTCGCTATTCAGGACTTTAGGGGCTAAAAACAATTTACATTCCAACCCCATTTAGTTCTTTTATAGTTAATAATTATAATCTAAAACTTTTCATGTGTCAACTGAATGGTGCATTCAGTTTAGTTTTGACCTGTTTTACAATGTGTTGAATGTAAATTTCTGCACAATTGGTAGAAAAGGGTTCATTGTGATTCAAGAGTTGTTCAGCAATGCATGTTCATGTAGGACTCATGTGGAAAAGCCATTTCCTTTTACCTGGTTACTAAAGAATGAGCCGTGGGGTGAGGGGAATGAATGCTGTAATGACAATAACACAGCCTGTTCAGTTGCAGGATGTGGCATCGTCTCAAGCAGGCCCCTGTTCTACTAAACACAGTCAGAGCTTGGAGTATAGTGATTTTCTAGATTTACTTCTACTTTATCTGCATGCTTCCAAATATTATTCTGTAAACTCACATACTGCAAAATGGAAGATTAATCCACCAGTGTTGGAAGTGGAACTTAACCCGACCACAGTAGCCCGCAGTTTTTTTTTTGTAAAGAAGAGTTCAAACCTTTAAAATGAAGAAAAATTCATTGCTACCCTCCCATCAAAAACATAAAAAAGTAATTCTGGGTCATTGTTTAGGTAAATAGAAAAATAATAAACCATTACATAGAATACAAATTTAACCAATATCCATATGAACATTGTAGATTTACAAGGGAAAGTTGGACATTTACAATAGAAAAAAAATCACAAAGTTTGTGAATTTTCTCTGTTGTAAATGTCCAACTTTTTCTTTTTTCTTAAAAATTAGTGACTTAAAACAAAAATTCCTGGAGAGAAGTTTCCTGGAGAGGGGCCTACTCTGGAGTTGCCCGAGGTGAGAGGCGACGGGCAGGGGTGGGTATTCTTATATCCCCCCCACCTTGCTGCCTCGACATTGAAGTTCTCTTCGATGGATGAAAGGGTTGTTTCCCTGTGCCGTCGAGTTGGGAAACAGGTTCTGACCATCATTTGTGCCTATGTACCAAATGATGGTTCAGAGTACCCACCCTTTTTGGAGTCTCTGACTGGGGTGCTGGAGGGTAGTCCTCTTGGAGACTCCATTGTCCTACTAGGGGACTTCAATGCACACATGGGCAACAACAGTGAAACCTGGAGGGGCATGATTGGGAGGAACGGCCTGCCCGACCTAAACCCAAGTGGTGTTCAGTTATTGGACTTCTGTGGCAACCACAGTTTGTCCACAATGAACACCATGTTCAAGGATAAGGGTGTCCATATGTACACCTGGCACCAGGACACCCTAGGTCGCAGGTCGATGATCGATTTTGTTATCGTGTCATCAGACCTGCGACCATACAGTATGTCTTGGACACTCAGGTAAAGAGAGGTGCAGAGCTGTCAACTGATCACCACCTGGTGGTGAGTTGGATCCGATGGCAGAGGAGGATGCCACTCAGACCTGGTAGACCTAAACGTATAGTGAGGGTATGCTGGGAATGTCTGGCTGAGGCCCCTGTCAGGGAGGTCTTCCAACTCCCACCTCTGAAAGAACTTCGACCACATTCTGAGGGAGTCTGGGGACATGGAGCCTGAATGGGCCATGTTCTCCACCTCCATTGTCGAAGCAGCTGCCCAGAACTGTGGCTGCAAGGTTGTTGGTGCATCTCATGGTGGCAACCCCCAAACCAAGTGGTGGACATCAGTGGTGAGGGGGGCCATTAAGCTGAAGAAGGAGTCCTATCGAGCTTGGTTGGTTTGTGGGACTCCTGAAGCAGCTGAAGTGTACCGGCATTTCAAGTGTAGTCCAGCTCAGGTGGTTGCTGAAGCAAAAACTTGGGTGTGGGAGGAGTTTGGTGAGGCCATGGAAGAAGACTTTCAGTCGGCCTCAAAGAGATTCTGGCAAACTGTCTGGCGGCTCAGGAGGGGGAAGCAGCTCCCTGTCCACACTGTGTATGATGCGGATGGGGCGCTGCTGACTTCAACTGGGGACATCGTCAGGTGGTGGAAGGAATACTTCGAGGATCTCCTCAATCCCACTGACATGCCTGATATGTCTGTATATGGAGCCAAGGACGAGGCCAGGTGTTGAACTGAACACACGTTTATTAAAGAGGCACTTTACAGCAGTGGCGCAGCCATCAGGCAGAAGAGGTGGCAAAGAGACCTCCCCTCCCGCCCGTTGCCCTCTTATAGCCACAGGTGGTGGCGGAACCGGAAAGGTGGAGCCACCACCCGTACCACACAAATAAGAGCTCAAGCTCTAACACAACACCCCCCCTTCATAAAAGTCAACAAAATCACACATCCACTTCGAACCCACCCCAATTTGGAACCCGAGTCACTCACTAAAAGTAAAGGGACAACACAATACAAGTGGCCTAACTCAGTCACTCCAAAACAATTAAAACTAGGGGGAACAGGTGGACTGCTGTCCCACCTCACACGGCAAAGTGGATTATTCTCCCACTTATCCTAAATGAAGAGTCCATTTATAAACAAAACAACTGCCGTGCTCCTAAACTAAAATAAAACACATAAAATAATCCCCAGAAACATATACAAACAACCAATTACTCTGAACACGTGCATGATAAAAAACCTATACACACACACACAGAACCATTAACCTATATACACACGGCTGGAGAAAACAACCCCGTGAGCCCCCTTGGATCGTTCTTTCCTCAGTCCGCCCCTGGAGGTGGCCTGCCTCCCGGACCGCAGCTGGTTGCCTCGGCCCTGGTGCGCCACCTCTTCCTTACAATCGGATGTTCTGCTCGTCCAGGCCCACGTCCCACAGTCTTCTCCCGGGCACGCCGCAGCTCATTCGGGTGCCTCCACGAGCCATCTAACAGCTGGAGATAAGCATCCCTCCGTCTGGCCACGATGCGCAGCCATCCCTGGTGCTCCTCCACCTGCCATTTGGCCCATACCTGCTGTGATCTCACCACCCCCCGAGCCCAACTCCAGTCTGCTGCTCCTAGAGGGGTTTTGCTGGGCTTGGAGGGTCTCTGTTTGGCACGTCATTCTACCGTGCCTAAAGGTCTGGCCACGACTTCTTTTAGCTTCACTGCCACCATCACCGTTGTGACTCCTCGTTCACTGATACTTTCCAGCCAAAATCTGGGAACAGATGGAGCCAGCCACTTGGCATCACCCGCCATCACAGGCGTCCCGCTGTGCCGCCCAGTTCCCTCGTCCAGGGCTACTTGTGCACTGGCATAGGAACCCTCCTGTGATGACCCTGGGTGGGGCTGGTCTGGCTCACTCTCCAGGGTGCCAGGCAGTTCCTCATCCCACACTGCGCTGTCTTTTTTTTTTTTTTTTTTTTTTTTTTTTTTGTTACTTATTTGTACCCGTAGGTAGACTTGGTTTGCAGTCTGGTGACAAGCCACCGGCTGCTGGTCGCTGCGTGCGCGAGCGCCCTAAACCTACATGTTTTTGGTATGCGGGAGGAAACCGGAGAAATCCCGGAGTAAACCCACGCAACACGGGGAGAACATGCAAACTCCACACAGCTCACTGTTGGTCGGGGGCTGGAATCGAACCCACGATCTCATGATCCCCGCGATCCCCCGGCCAAGGGTAAAACTGTGCTGCCACAGTGCTAAACCACTGCGCCACCGTGCAGCCCACTACCACTGACTACCACTGTCTACCACTGTCTACCACTCTCAGGATCGGACAGCCCCATGTCTTGTCCAACTTGCACCAAGCCATCAGTTGCAACGTTCCCACCATGGCAAGCCATCCTCCACAACCACAAAGCGGCGCCAGGTCCCTCTCAATTCTGACGAGCGGGGAAAAACATCTCACGGTCATCCAATCCGGCACGGAGCCCACCACTCCTGTGTCAGTACACAACAACACTTCCAACCCGTCCAGCTCCATCATACAGTATGCATGACCGTTGTTGCTCTGAGGCACAGCATGAACAGCCATGAGTGTGCTAGAGTCCTCCTTGTGCCACGGACCTCCTCACTCGGATCTGTGGCATCCCCTGGTGACATGAAGCATGCGGCCATACGTGCCGCAGTGCTCCGCTCTTGCCGAACAATCTCCGTCTCTGAAACGGTGCTTCATGGACCCACAGCCCTCACCTTTGGGCTGTTCCGGGGCGGACCTCACATTCACAGCGCTGGCATCGTCCTTCACGCTTTCCACGCTGACCACTGCATGCGCGGTCGGCAGTGATCCCAGATGTGACAGTGACAGTTCATCCGCAGCTTCCAGCTGTTGAGCTAACCCGATGACTGTGGGCAGCATCAATTCTCCCCAAAACGCAAGCAGCCTTGACCCCATCGCAGCACCGCTGGTATACTCTGCCAACCGGTTGCAAATCACCTCCTCTCCCAATAATCCAAACCGGCACTCGCTGATCACCAGCTCCAAAGTCTGCCACAAATCATTGAATAGACTTCCCCACCTGTTGGTGGTGCTGTCGAAACTGAATCTTGCAAACCATGGCGTTTTCCAGGGCGCAAAAATAGCACACCATTAGCTCAACCACTGCAGCCAAGCTATCACAGTCACTCAGTGTGCTCAGAGCATGCTGTACCTCCATGTCAGGATTGTGCACCAACAACTCACATGCTCACAGCTCCACCAGATTCCCGAGGTCCAGTGTCACCACGTATGTCCGGAAAATGGCACACTACCTCGGCCAGGGGACTGGTGGCTTTCCGAAGAGCTCCAAAAATGTCCGAATTCCAAACCCACACGCTTCCATACCTTGTTTTAATCCACTTTTATCCTCGTTGCCAAATATTATGTCTGTATATGGAGCCAAGGACGAGGCCAGGTGTCGAACAGAACACACGTTTATTAGAGAGGCACTTTACAGCACTGGCACAGCCGTCAGGCAGAAGAGGTGGCAAAGAGACCGCCCCTCCTGCCCGCTCTCCTCTTATAGCCACAGGTGGTGGCGGAACTGGAAAGGTAGAGCCATCACCCTTACCACACAAATAAGAGCTCAACCTTCCACAGAGGAAGCAGGGCTTGAGGACGAGGGGGACAACTCACCCATCACAGGGACTGAGGTCTCCAAGGTGGTTACAAAAACCCTTTGGTGGCCGGGCCCTGGGGTGGACAAGATTTGCCCTGAGTCCCTCAAGGCCCTGGATGTTATAGGGCTGTCATGGTTGGCACGCCTCTGCAATGTTGTGGGAAAGTTGGGGACAGTGCCTTTGGCACGACAAACCAGGGTGATGGTTCCTCTTTTTAAAAAGGGGAACTGGAAGGTGTGTTGCAACTTTAGGGGGATCACACTCCTCAGCCTCCTTGGGAAGGTCTATGCCAGGGTACTGGTACTGTTCGCTGGTCGAACCTTGGATCCAGGAGGTGCAATGTGGTTTTCATCCTGGCCAACCACAATTTTGAAGAGTTTGCCTCAAGGATTTTTTTTCTCACTGCGGTACAGACAGAATACACAAATGTAATTTAATAATCACTAGGGAGAAGTTCAGTAGTTCATTATGATGCACTTTAAGCAGGGCTGTTTTTAGATTTTTGAAGGCTCTATGCAAGATTGTTTGGGTGCTCTTATTTCAGACCCTTTAAAAATGTAACCAGTGTCCTTATGAACGTTGCAAATTTACAGGAAAAAATAGCAAATTTATGAGGGAAAAAGTCAAAAATATGTGAGACCAGCTCTTTACCTCTCAAGAATCCTCGAGGGTTTGTGGGAGTTTGCCCAACCAGTCCACAAGTGTTTTGTGGACTTGGAGAAAGCTTTTGACCATGTCCCTCGTGGTCTATTGTGTGGGGTGCTGCGGGAGTATGGGGTATTGGGCTCGTTGTTACGAGCTATCTGGTCCCTATACGACCATTGCAAGAGTTTTGTTCGTATTGCCAACACCCAGTCAAACTCGTTTCCAGTGAGAGTTGAACTCCACCAGGGCTGCCCTTTGTCACCGCTCCTGTTCATAATTTTTATGGACAGGATATCTAGGTGCAGCCAAGGATTACAGGATCTCATCTCTGCTGTTTGCAGATGATGTTGTCCTGATGGCTTCATCGACCAATGACCTACAGGCCTTGCTGGGATGGTTTGCTAGTGAGTGTGAAGCAGCTGGGATGAGAATCAGCACCTCCAAGTCCAAGTCCATGATCCTCAGCCGGAACAAGGTGGATTGTCCTCTCCGGGTTGGGGACAAGTTCCTGTCCCAAGTGGAGGAGTTTAAGTATCTCGGGGTCTCATTCACGAGTGAGGGGAGAATGGAGGGAGAGATTGACAGACAGATCGGAGCAGCATCTGCAGTGATGCGGACGTTGTACCGGTCTGTTGGTGGTGAAGAGGGAGCTGCGCTCTAAAGCAAAGCTGTTGATTTACTGGTCAGTCTACGTTCCTACCCTCACCTATGGTCATGAGCTTTGGGTAATGACCAAAAGAACAAGATCGCGGATACAAGCGGCTGAAATGAACTTTCTCCATTGGATTGCTGGACTCACCCTCAGAGATGGGGTGAGGATCCCAGTCATCCGGGAGAGGCTCAGAGTAGAACCGCTGCTCCTCCACATTGAAAGGAGCCAGTTGAGGTGGTCTGGGCATCTGATCAGGATGCCTCTTGGACGCCTCCCCTTTTAGGTGTTTCAGGCACATCCCACTGGGAGGAGACCGCAGGGTAGACCCAGGGCACGCTGGAGAGACTATGTCTCCCAGCTGGCCTGGAAACGTCTTGGTATCCTCTCTGAATTGTTGGAGCAGGTGGCCGGGGAGAGGGAAGTCTGGGCTTCTAAGTTTGAGCTGGTGCCTCCACGACCCGGACTTCTGGAAGAGTAGTAGAAAATGGATGGATGGATGGAGGGAGGGAGGGAGGGATGGAAAAGCTGCAAATTCATGAGAAAAATGTGCACACATTTATGAAAAAAATTGCAAAAAAAAAGCTGTAAATTTATGAAAAATACCAAATTTACTTTAAAAAAAGCCCAATTTATGACAACAAAGTTGCAAATCTACCAAAAAAGTCTATGAGAAGATATAACAAATTCATGATGAAAAAAGTTGCAAATTTAAAAGAAAAAAATCAAAAATTGTCGAAAAAAGTTGCAAATTCACAAAAAATAGCAAATTTATGAGAAAAAAGTTGAAAATTTACAAGAAAAAAGTCACATTTAAAAAAGCTACAAATTTATTAAAAAAATATCAAATTTATGAGAAAAAGTTGCAAATTTCCCAGTAAAATTTGCACATTCAAAAAAAAATTTGCAAATTTATGAGAAAAAGTTGGAAGTTTATAAGAAAATAGATGAGGATCATCGAGGGTGAGCTTGTATCTTGGGGGGCCCCTGATGGCTGCCAGAGTCTGTTATGTTTGCATAATCTGCTTTATAGCCAGAAATGGTTCTGACCACATTTCTCAGCCTACTTTTCACACTCCTTATTTAAATTTGCACTTCAATACCCTATGCATTTCAGTATTTAATATTCATTAATTAAATATACAGTATATATAATAGGATCATTCTCTCATCTAAAGTGACTGTATACCATTTTATTTGATTCTCCAAAACTTGGGCAGTTTGTCTCAATCCTGTACTAGTGAACAAAACATTGTCAGAGTATCTCAGACCATGTGAAACCTGATGTTTTTTCTTTATTTTTCTTTTCCACATGTGTTCCAGTGGTGCAGCACTCCAACCTGGATCCCACGGTGGAAGTGAACAGACGTTTCAATGAGTAAAACAGATGTGAACATAACATAAAACACCGGCGATGTCGCATACTTAAAGTTACAATAAAAACAACTGCCAACTTGTGCGTATTTAACAATGATTTGCAGTACAAACATATTGGAAAAACTGGTAATTTAAGAATAATTTTAATCAGACCATTTCTGGCTATGAAGCAGAGTATGATCCTCTCAACATTTTTTTCGGGGGGGTTGGTGTTATGTCTGTATATGGAGCCAAGGACGAGGCCAGGTGTCGAACTGAGCACACGTTTATTAGGGAGGTACTATACAGCACAGGCACAACCGTTGGGCAGAAGAGGTGGCAAAAGAGACCGCCCCTTCTGCCCACTGCCCTCTTATAGCCACAGGTGGTGGCGGAACCGGAAGGTGGAGCCGTCACCCGTACCACACAAATAAAAGACCAAACTCTAACACAACATTCCCCCCCTTCACAAAAGCCAAAAACACACATACAATTCGGACCCACCCCAATTTGGAACCCGAATCACACACTAAAAGTAATGATCTAACACAACACAAATGGCCTAATGCAGTCATTCCAAAATAGCTAAAACTAGGGGGAACAGGTGGACTGCTGTCTCACCCCACACAGCAAAGCGGATTATTCTGCCACTTAAACTAAATGAAAGCCCATTTATAACCAAAATTACTGCCGTGTTCCTCAAACTAAAACAAAATACACAAAATAATCCCCCAAAAATATATACAAACAACAAATTACTCTGAACACATGCATAAAATCAACCCATGATACACGCAGAAATCAATTCCAAACACATGCACAATAATGAACCCATATACATACGGCTGGCGAAAACAACCCCGTGAGCCCCCCTCCTGGACCATCGTTTTCTCAGTCCGCCCCTGGAGGCGGCCTGCCTCCTGGGCCGCAGCTGGTTGACCCAGCCCCGGTACGCCTCCTCTTCCACACCATCGGATGTTCTGCTTATCCAGGCCCACATCCCACAGTCTCCTCCCGAGCCTGAATCTAGTCCGCAGCTTCCAGAGGTGTTTTGCTCAGCTTGCAGAGTCTCTGCTTGGCACGTTGTTCTACCGTGCCAGATGGTCCAGCCCCGACCTCTTATAACACCGCCGCCATCGCTCACCGGCCCACGTCAGCTGAGATCCGGGAATAGGTGAGAGCAGCTTCTTGACGTCACCTGTTGTCACAGGTGTGCCGCTGTGCTGCCCAATACCCTCATCCAGGGCGACTTGGGCTCTGGCACAGGTACCCTCCTGTGATGACCCTGAGCGATATTATAATAATAATAATAATACATTTTAAAAGCGCCTTTCAAGACACTCAAGGACACTTTACAGAAATAGATAAAACAGAATATCAATAAACAACAAAAACACAAAAACGACAATCATAAAAACCATGGCAGTTACAATGAAAATGCTATTCTGAGCAGGTGAGTTTTGAGAGCGGATTTAAACTGAGGGAGGGAGTCAATGTTTCTGATGGCAGGTGGGAGTGAGTTCCAGAGTTTGGGAGCAGAGCGACTGAAGGCTCTACTCCCCATGGAGCTGAGTCGAGCAGGAGGGACAGCAAGGTGGACAGAGGAGGAGGATCTGAAGGAGCTGGTAGGGGTGACAATGTGAGGGAGGTCAGCCAGATAAGGAGGGGCGAGGTTATGGATGGCTTTGAAAGTATGAAGGAGGATTTTGAAGTCAATGCGGAATTTGACCGGGAGCCAGTGAAGTTGCAGGAGAACCCGGGAGATGTGAAGGAAGGATGGGGTTTTGGAGATAACACGGGCAGCTGAATTCTGGACCAGCTAGAGCTTGTGAAGGGATTTCTGAGGGAGACCAATGAGTAGGGAGTTACAGTAATCTAAACGGGAAGTGGTCTTGCTCACTCTCCAGGGTGCCAGGCAGTTCCTCATCCCACACCACACCATATACCACTTTCAGGGTCGGACAGTCCCATGTCTCAGCCAGTTTGCATCGATGTGTCAGTTCCAACGTTCCCACCGTGGCCAACCATCCTCCTCCACAACCACAAAGTGGCGCTGGGTCACTTTCAATTCTGACGTGCGGGGAAAAACATCTCATGGTTGTTCAGTCCAGCATGGAGCCCACGGCCCCCGCGTCAATCCATAAAAACACTTCCACCCCGTCCATTTCCATCATACAGTACGCATGTCCATTGGTGCTCAGAGACAAAACATGGACAACCGTGGGGGCGCAAGAGTCCTCTTTGTGCCATGGACTTTCTTGCTTGGATCTGTGGCATACCCTGGTGACGTAAAGCAAGTGGCCACACTTGCTGCAGCGCTCTGCTCTTGCCGAACAATCTTTGGCCTCAAAACAGAGCTTCGTGGACCCACAGCACTCACTTTTGGGCTTTCCTGGGGCGGACTTCACATTCACAGCACTAGCATTGTCCTCCATGCTTTCCACGCTGACCGGGTCCACTGCATGCACAGCCAGCAGTGATCCCAGATGTTGGTGTGACAAGCTCTCACTCCTGTGACAGTTTATCTGCAACTTCCAACTGCTGAGCTAACTCGATGGCTGTGGGCAGCGTCAGTCCACCCGAAAACGTAAGGAGCCTTGACCTAATTGCAGCGCAGTTGGTACTGTATGCTCTGCCAACTGGTCGTGAATCATCTCCTCTCCCAACGGTCCGAACTGACACTTGCTGGCCAACAGCCCCAGCTCTGCCACAAACTGCTCAATAAACTCGCCCATCCATTGGTGGCGCTGTCGAAACTGAATCTTGCGAACTGTGATGTTTTCCGAGGCTTGAAAATGGCGCGCCATTAGCTCAACCACTCCATCAAAACTGTCACAGTCACCCAGCGTGCTCAGAACTCGCTGTCCCTCCATTCCAGGATTGTGCACCAACTCACGTGCCCACAACCTCTCCAGCTTCCCAAGGTCCAGTGCCACCATGTATGTCCGGAAAGTGGCACACCACCTCGGCCAGGGGACCGGTGGCTCGCCGGGGAGCTCCAAAAACATCCGAATTTCAAACCCACATGCTTCCATACCTTGTTTTAATCCACTTTTATCCTCATTGCCAAATGTTATGTCTGTATATGGAGCAAAGGACGAGGCCAGGTGTCGAACTGAACACACGTTTATTAGGGAGGTACTATACAGCCATACCACACAAATAAAAGACCAAACTCTAACACAACAGTTGGGGTAGAATTAAGTTCATTTTCAGCTTTTATTTTTTCTCATGTATTTTCATCTATTTTTTTTTGTGAACTTTTTTGTCAATTTTAAAGTGGCACTCCGCCAAAAATCAAGTTTTTTTTGTTATTAACATGTTTGTAACATGCTTTTTTTCATGCTAACAAGACATATCAAGATCAAAATCATTTGGAAGTCCCAAGTCTGTGTTTTTCTGCAGTGAATGTTCAGCTAAGCTAAAGGTGACTTTGAACAGCGCGTTTCTAGCTACATACAGTGGTGTTTAAAAGTGTTTTCCCCCTTCCTGATTTCTCCTTTTTTTGCACGTTTGTCATATTTAAATGTTTCAGATCAATTAAAAAATTAGACAAAGATAACACAAGTAAACACAAAATGCAGTTTTTAAATGAATGTGTGTATTATTAAGGGTTAAAAAAAAATCCAAATCTACATGGGCCTGTGTGAAAAAGTGATTGCCCCCTAAACCTAATAACTGGTTGGGCCACCCTTAGCAGCAGCAACTGCAATCAAGCATTTGCGATAACTGGAAATGAGTCTTTTACAGTGCTGTGGAGGAATTTTGGCCCACTCATCTTTGCAGAATTGTTGTAATTCAGCCACATTGGAGGGTTTTCGAGCATGAACCGCCTTTTTAAGGTCATGCCACAGCATCTCAATCGGATTCAGGTCAGGACTTTGACTAGGCCACTCCAAAGTCTTGATTTTGTTTTTCTTAAGCCATTCAGAGGTGGACTTGCTGGTGTGTTTTGGTTTATTGTCCTGCTGCAGAACCCAAGTGCGCTTCAGCTTGAGGTCACGAAGAGATGGCCAGACATTCTCCTTCAGGATTTTTTAGTAGACAGCAGAATTCATGGTACAGTTTACCACAGCAAGTCTTCCAGGTCCTGAAGCAGCAAAGCAGCCCCAGACCATCACACTACCATCACCATATTTTATTGTTGGTATGATGTTCCTTTTCTGAAATGCTGTTTTACTTTTACGCTGGATGTAATGGGACGCACACCTTCCAGAAAGTTCAGCTTTTGTCTCGTCAGTCCACAGAGTATTTTCTCAAAAGTCTTGGGGATCATCAAGATGTTTTCTGGCAAAACTGAGATGAGCCTTTATGTTCTTTTTGCTCAGCAGTTGTTTTTGTCTTGGAACTCTGCCATGCAGGCCATTTTTGCCCAGTCTCTTTCTTATGGTGAAGTCATGAACACTGACAACAGGGTTTCCTCTGGTAACATTTCCCAGTGGTGGCCTGCCACATCTGAAAAATTTCCGCCGTTCCAACAGAAAATATAAATTTAAGAAAAATTTATGAAGGGATGACTTCAAGCAAGCAAGCACGCACACGAACAACTCTCGTGACCGTCATTCGTGCGGAGTTCAGAAGCACCCCGCCCGCATGTTCCAGTCGCCAGGCAGCGTCTCGCTACTAGCGTGACTGCCCAAGAGAAACATGAGCTTATAAAAGTACTTTAAACACGGAAAAAATAAAAAGAGGTATGTAAGCACTGGAGGCATTTATCATGGTTTTAACCCACTGGTAACGGGAGCAGTAATGGAAGAGTAGCTTAGCTAACACATGTGGTTAATAAGAGCTCAAGTTGGCTCATTTCGTCTTCTTTTTAATTATTAGTTTTTTGTTTTTCTTATTTCAGACAAGAATGAAAAGGAGCTGGTTTTAACGTTTACCTTAGTTAATATTAACTAACTAATATCAGACTCTCATGATGAATGCTAAAACAAGGATTCAGTGTACCCGCCTGGTATGGGGTTGCCGGGGCCCCGCCCTGGAGCCAGGTCTGGGGGAGGGGCTTGATGGCTAGCATCTGGTGGCCGGGTTTCCGCCCATGGGACCTGGCCAGGCTCAGCTTGAAGGAGTTACATGGGTCCGCCCTCCAGTGGGCACCACCTGCAGGAGGGACCATGGGGGTCCGGTGCCATGTGGAT
Organism: Pholidichthys leucotaenia; assembly: GCA_020510985.1. NCBI lineage: Eukaryota > Metazoa > Chordata > Actinopteri > Cichliformes > Pholidichthyidae > Pholidichthys > Pholidichthys leucotaenia. Next base: position 65,620,597 of record CM035849.1, on the reverse strand, counting down.
CAGGTGGTGGTCGAAGGCGGACACCTTGGTGGTCTGATCCCAAGCTTCCTAAACTGGCTTTTGGGACATGGAATGCCACCTCTCTGGTGGGGAAGGAGCCTGAGCTGGTGCATGAGGTTGAGAGACACTGACTAGATATACAGTAGTCAGCCTCACCTCAACACACAGCTCCGGTTCCGGAACCAGTCTCCTGGAGAGGGGTGAGAGCTTTGCCTACTTTGGAGTTGCCCCGGGTGAGAGGCGACGAGCAGGGGTGGGTATTCTTGTATCCCCCCACCTTGTTGCTTCAATATTGGAGTTTTCCCCGGTGGATGAAAAGGTTGTTTCCCTGCGCCTTCAGGTTGGGAAATGGGTCCTGACCATCATTTGTGCCTATGCATCAAATGATGGTTCAGGGTACCCACCCTTTTTGGAGTCTCTGACTGGGGTGCTGGAGAGTGCTCTTCTTGGAGACTCCATTGTCCTACTGGAGGACTTCAATGCGCACATGGGTAATGACAGTGAAACCTGGAGGGGGGTGATGGGAGGAACGGCTTGTGTGATCTGAACCCGAGTGGTGTTCAGTTATTGGACTTCTGTGCTAACCACAGTTTTTCCATAACTAACACCATGTTCAAGCATAGGGGTGTGCACATGTGCATCTGGCACCAGGACACCCTAGGTCACAGGTCGATGATCAATTTTGTTATTGTGTCATCAGACCTGTGACCGTATGTCTTGGACACTCGGGTAAAGGGAGGTGCAGAGCTGTCAACTGATCGCCACCTGGTGGTGAGTTGGATCCAATGGCAGGGGAGGATGCCATTCAGATCTGGTAGACCCAAACGTATAGTGAGGGTGTGCTGGGAACGTCTGGCTGAGCCCCTGTCCGTGAGTTCTTCAACTCCCACCTCTGAAAGAACTTCAACCACATTCTGAGGGAGTCTGCAGACATGGAGTCTGAATGGGCCATGTTCTCCACCTCCATTGTTGAAGTGGCTGCCCAGAGCTGCGGCCACAAGGTCGTCGGGGCATGTCGTGGTGACAACCCCTGAACCAAGTGATGGACACCAGTGATGAGGGGGGCCATTAAGCTGAAGGAGTCCTATCAAGCTTAGTTCGCTTGTGAGACTCCCGAAGCAGCTGAGGTGTACCGGCAGGCCAAGCGGCGTGTGGCTCGGGTGGTTGCTGAATCAAAAACTCTGGTACGGGAGGAGTTTGTTGATGCCATGGAACAAGACTTTTGGTCGGCCTTGAAGAGATTCTGGCAAACTGTCTGGCGGCTCAGGAGGGGGAAGTAACTCCCTGTCTACACTGTGTATGGTGCGGATGGGGCACTGCTGACTTTGACTGGGGATATCATCAGGCGTTGGAAGGAATACTTCAAGGATCTCCTCAATCCCACTGACGAGCCTTTCACAGAGGAAGCAGGGCTTGTGGACGAGGGGTCAACTCGCCTATCTCAGGGGCTGAGGTTGCCAAGGTGGTTAAAAATCTCTTTGGTGGCTGGGCCCTGGGGGTGGACGAGATTCGCCCTGAGTACCTCAAGGCCCTGGATGTTGTAGGGCTGTCATGATTGACATGCCTCTGCAACATTGCGTGGAGGTCGGGGGCACTACCTTTGGCATGGCAAACCGGGGTGGTGGTTCCTCTCGTCAAAAAAGGGGACCGGAGTGTCATGTTCGGGGTTGCCACCCCGTCCATGACTTGTGGCTGTAGGTTTTGATCATGTCTTATTAATTCCAGCTGGCAGATTGAGCCTCACTCTCTGTCAGTCCTATAGTCATACTTTTCCCCTCATACCAGATGCTCACTAGCTGCTTGAATCACCACACACGCACACACACACACACACACACACACCAGTTCAATCAGCCACGCACCTGTCGCCACAGCTGTGTCTACTTGCTCTCATTTGGGGATTGTGTATTTATTGAATAGAGTGTGACCGGCTAGTGCGACAGCTTCAATGTGTACTTTGGACATTCCAGTGGCGTCTGTTGGTTTTTCCCAGACTGAACAGTGTTGTGCCTCAGAGCCTTTCCGCTCCGACATGTTAGTAAGTCTGTCTTGTTATTATGCCTTTTCTCTCCGCTCCTAATCAGCCAGGAGCGCGTTTTGTATGTAACCCCAGCCAACGTAGCTGTAGCCAATTGTCTCACGCATAGGCACAGTGACTGTTTTTGGACATTGTTGTATATTCACCCTTGTGTAAATAAACACGTTACATGTTGCATTTTGGGCTCGCTGCCAATTCTTATGTTTGCTGCGAAGTTACACAGCAAACATGACACGGAGGGTGTGCTCCAACTATAGAGGGTTCACATTCCTCAGCCTCCCTGGGAAGGTCTATGCCAAGGTACTGGAGAGGAGATTCTGGCCGTTGGTCGAACCTCGGATTCAGGAGGAGCAATGTGGTTTTCGTCCTGGCTGTTGCACATCGGATCAGCTCTTTACCCTTTCGCGAATCCTCGAGGGTTCATGGGAGTTTTCCCAACCAGTTTACATGTATTTTGTGGACTTGGAGAAGGCATTTGACCACATCCCTCATGGTTTTTGTGGGGGTGCTTCGGGAGTATGCGGTATCGGGCTTGTTGTTACGAGTTATTTGGTCTCTGTACAACTGTTGTGAGAGTTTGGTTCATATTACCAACACTTGGTCGGACTCAATTCCAGTGAGAGTTGGACTCCACCAGGGCTGCCCTTTGTCACCGATCCTGTTCATAATTTTTATGGACAGGATTTCTAGGTGCAGCCAGGGAATGGAGGGTGTCATGCTTGTTGGCCACAGGATCTCATCTCTGTTGTTTGCAGATGATGTTGTCCTGCTGACTTCATCCAGTAATGACCTACAGGTCTTACTGGGACGGTTTACTGCTCAATGTGAAGTGGCTGGGATGAGAATCAGCACCTCCAAGCCCGAGTCCATGGTCCTCAACTGGAAAAAGGTGGATTGTCCTCTCCATGTTGGGGACAAGCTCCTGCCCCAAGTGGAGGAGTTTAAGTATCTTGGGGTCTTATTCACGAGTGAGGGGAGAATGGAGCAAGAGATTGACAGATGGATCGAAGCAGCATCTGCAGTGATGTGGACGTTGTACCGGTCTGTTGTGATGAAGAGAGAGCTAAGCTCTAAGGCAAAGCGGTTGATTTACCAGTCAATCTACCTTCCTACCCTCACCTTTGATCATGAGCTTTGGGTAATGACCAAAAGAACGAGATCGCGAATACAAGCGTCTGAAATGAGCTTTCTTTGTAGGATTGCTGGACTCGCCCTCAGAGATAGGGTGAGGAGCTCAGTCATCCGGGAGAGGCTCAGAGTAGAACCGCTGCTCCTCCACATTGAAAGGAGCCAGTTGAGGTGGTTTGGGCATCTGATCAGGATACCTCCTAGACGTCTCACACTTGAGGTATTTCGGGCACATCCCGCTGGAAGGAGACCCCAGGACAGACCCAGGACTCGCTGGACAGACTACGTCTCAGAGCTGGTCTGGGAACGACTTAGTATCCTCTCTGAAGAGCTGGAGCAGGTGGCTGGGGAGAGGGAAGTCTGGGCTTCTCTGCTTGAACTGCTGCCTCTGTGACCCGGACCTCCGGAAAAGCGGTAGAAGATGGATGGATGGATGGATGGATGGATGGTTGGGTGGAAAGTTAAGATGACCGAAATTCACGAAGTCAATGACTTTAATCCATCAGCAGCCTTCAGACAAACTAAACGTGCCAACATTTGAATTTCAAAATAAGGGAGGTTTTTCCTTCTGTCTAGTTGGTGAGGAGAGTTCTCAAAAAAAAAAAAAAAAAAAAAACCCCAACCTATAAATATATAGAAATATAACAGAAATAACTGCATCTTTGGTCATTTACGTTAATTTATTTTATTAAATACAATTTTATTAAAATTTTTTCCTTTGAAATCAGTGTTAAATTGTTATTTTGATCTGGATCTTCAATATTATGGTAAAAAATGTAAATTGTTTTAAGGAAAAAGTTAAAAAAAATTAGCACAGTCTGTTTCAATTTTTTTTTTTAAAAAGACAATAATTTTATTTTAAAAAATAGACAAAAATTAGTCATAAAATCGTCTACAATTTTATAATAAAGTCACAAATGTTCAAGAAAAGTTAATTTTACAAAGAGAAAATTACAAATTTGAGGAAAATGGTTTCAAATTTAGATAAATTTACAAAGTACAAAACTATCACAAAATTGTTATAAATTTTGGAGAAAAACCTCAAACCGGAGTGGTAGTCTAGTCGGTAGAGTGTCCACCCCACACCTGGGAGGCCAGGCTTCGAATCCTGGCTGGGTCATGCCAAAGACCCTATAAAAGTAGAACTTCCTGCCATCCAGCTTGGTGCTCAGCAATAAGGGAATGGAGGAGGGAAATTTGTGGCAGCGCCTTGCATGGCAGCGACCCCTCTGATTCTAGATGGGATTATTGTAGATAAGAGAAACTGTGGTGACACAAAGGAGATGATACTCCACCCAGTACTTTGGGGTTTTGGGGGGGCCAGCCAAGGGCACCAGAGCGCTGGGGGGCATGAAGTAAATAAAGATGTGCCTTTCGCTCCCGCTGTGCCAGGCTCACACCTGAGCACGCAGGGGCACGAATGTATTGTACTAAGCCTTGCTCTGTGACGTGTATGTTAATGTGTATGTTGATGTGTGTTCACGCTTCGTAATTGGTATGTTAATGTGTTTACCCTGAGTGCCAGAGGCGGGAAGAAAATGTATAAAGCAGTTTGCTTTGGCACTCAGAGTTTGTTCTGTGTTGGAGGAGAAATGAAATTCTGTGTCGTCAGCTCATGTCTTGTCTGCTTTCATCCTCCACGTTGGTGACCTAGAGATGTGAAATGGAAAATGAAATGGACCGAGTACCACCACAGAGACACTTCCGCTGGAGTGTCTCACCACTGCATGCGCTGTTGCAGTCAGACTCCCGGACTTTTGGCTTTACGACCCGGCTGCTTGGTTTATTCATGTGGAAGCCCAGTTCATCCTCCGCGTAGTCACGGCAGACGGCACAAAGCACCACCATGTGGTGGCATCGCTGGATGCATGCACCATGCAGCGCGCCATGAGTCTACTCCGAGCTCCGCCAGCCCAAGAGAAACACGGCGCTCTCAAGCGACTGCTGCTGCACCGTTATACCCTTTCAGATGCAGAGAGGGCAGAAAAACTCCTCACCCGCTCGGAGCTAACAGACAGATCAGCTGTGGACCTGATGAAGAGCATGCTTGCATTGATGGGCACGGACGACGGATCTTTCCTTTTCGCCAACCTCTTCCTCAGAATCCTACCGGTTTCTGTGAGAGCGATTCTTGCTAACTCACCACTGCTGGCGGCCAGGGACTACCACGCGCTGGCAGAGGAGGCAGACTGCATCATCCTGGCAAACAAGGCTTTCAGTGTTCAGGCAGTGAGAGCGGGATCTCTGGCCGAGCCCAGCGAGGTCGAAGAGCCAATGGTGGTGGCCGCCACCTGGAGATACAGGACTGGGATGCTGTGTTTTTATCACCGCCATTTTGGCAAGGAAGCGCAACATTGTCTGCTGTCATGCTACTTCAAGAAGCAGTAAAACTGGACAGCCATCGGTCAGTAGCAGCTGCGACCGCTGGCAACAGGGAGAAGCTGCTTTTCATCACGTACACATGTTGGGGAGACGTTTTCTGGTAGACTCTGGCTCCCAGAAGAGCCTCATTTTGCCAGTCAGTGCAGACAGGCTGGCAGAAGGCTGTGGGCCATCTTTAACGGCCGCAAACAGATCCCACATCAGGACGTTCGGAGAAAGAACGGTCACTGTATGTTTACATAGACGCAATTACCAGTGGGACTTTGTGGTAGCTGCATGTTCGGTCCCCATCTTAGGTGCTGATTTTCTGTGTGCTCATGGACTACTTGTTGATGTTGCCAACAGGCGTTTAGTGGACGCTGTAACTTTTTCCTCCTTGCCCTGCACAGCTCGGGGGTTGGGCCACCAACACACACAAATATTCTAGCTCCCTGGGGTATATAACAGCGTTTGCTTTCCAAGTTCCCAGCACTCACGGTGCCCGCTTTTTCCGCTACGGTAACCAAGCACGGGGTCGAGAATTTTATCACCATGAAAGGTCCGCCCGTGTTTGAGCGCCCTCGCCGCATGGATACGGCTAAACTAGCCATTGCACGCAAGGAGTTTGCTAACTTAGAATGCTTAGGCATTGTTAGGTGTGCCAACAGCCCTTGGGCATCCCCACTGCACATAGTGCCCAAGTCCGATGGGTCGTGGCGGCCATGTGGTGATTTCTGATGCTTAAACAACACCACGGAACACGATCGTTACCCCATAGATAGATAGATGTACTTTGTTGATCCCAAACTGGGAAATTAAAGAATCCCGCACATCCAGGATTTTTCCCTGCACCTGGCCGTGACGTACATTTTTTCAAAAAATGGGTCTGGTCCGTGGTTTCCACCAGGTCCCGGTGCGCGCAGAGGATGTCTCCAAAATGGCAGTAATAACTCCCTTTGGTCTTTTGGAGTTTTTGCGCATGCTGTTTGGGTTAAAGGGCGCAGCACAAACTTTCCAAAGGATGATGGACGCGGTGCTCCGTGACTTGCCGTTCATTTTTGTCTACTTGGACGACATTTTGGTGGCTAGCGTGTCAGAGGAGGAGCACCTCCCCCATCTCAAACAAGTTTTCCAACGTTTGGAAGCGCACAGGTTGATTGTTAACCCAGCAAAATGTCAGTTCGGGCTGTCGGTAATCAACTTTTTGGGCCACCGCATCTCGCCAGATGGCGTGATCCCGCTGCTGGATAGAGTGCACACAGTGTTGGATTTTTCTGCATCCACTGATGGTGAGGGCGCTGCAGGAATTTTTTGAGGATGGTTAATTTTTACCGTTTTCTCCCCCGGGCAGCACAGCTATTGCAACTGCTGTATGGCGTGCTCAAAAAAAAAAGCTCACGGATAGCATTGACTTGACCCCCCGAACAGGCTCAGGCTTTCACAAATGCCAAAAGGACACTTGCTAACACTGCTTTGCTGGCCCACCCATCCCCGTCAGTGCTAATAGTGGTCACTACAGATGCATCTGACGTTGCAGTAGGAGCTGTAGTGGAGCAGTATGTCTCCGGTTCTTAGCAGCCCCTCGCCTTTTTCAGCTGTACTATGCGCGACAACGAGCGTAAGTATAGCACTTTCGACAGAGAGTTGTTGGCTCTCCACCTCACTACGCATCATTTTCAGTTCTGGCTTGAGGGTCGCGAGTTTACTGCGTTTGTCGATCATAAACCACTGACCTATGCGATGTCCAAAGTCTCGGAACCGTGGTCAGCTTGGCAACAATGGCACTTGGCTGCAGTTTCGGAGTTCACGACCGACATCCCACATGTAGCCGGTAAATTGAACGTTGTGGCAGACTGCTTGTCACACACATTGGTCTCTCCGGTATACATGGGCATCGATTTTTCCGCAATGGCCGCCGACCAAATCGGACACACAGACATTTGCACTTCCAGTCCACAGCTACCAGATTAAAATTCGAGAGCACTCTGCGACATCTCCGCTGGCTGCATCCGCACTGTGGTTCTGAGCTCTTGGCGCCACTGTGTTTTCGAGTCTGTCCACTCCCTTTCACATCCTGGTGTGTGAGCCTCAGTTAAACTAGTGGGGTCCAAATTCGTCTGGCCTCACTTACACAGGGATGTAAAAGAATAGGCTGCAGCGTGCGTTGCGTGCCAACGGGCTAAAGTGCACAAGCACAACAAAGCCCCCCTCAAGGCTTTTCAAATTCCAGCCAGGAGGTTCAACCACGTATACGTGGATTTAGTGGGTCTCCTTCCACCTTTGCAAGGGTTCACACACCTTTCAACAATTGTGGACTGCACTACGTATTGCCCAGAGGTGGTTCCGCTGAGTTCCACCACGGCTGCCAAGGTAGCCCGCACATTTTTGTCAGCTTGGGTCGCACGATTCGGATCCCTGTTGGACATCACTTTCAACAGGGGTCCGCAATTTGTTTCAGAACTTTGGTCCGTGATGGCCGACAGCCTGGGGGTCAAAATCCACTGCACCACCGCGTACAACCCACAGGCTAACGGTTTGTGCGAGCGTTTTCACAGGTCGCTTAAAGCAGCACTCAGAGCCTCGCTAACGGATGCAAATTAGGTTGACCACGTGCCTTGGGTCCTATTGGAGTTGCGCTCCGCACCTATGGAAGTTTTGGCAGCTTCCCCGGCAGAACTCGTTTTTTCTCAGCTGTTGCGGATCCCGGGGGAATTTTTGCCAGAGAGCCCTGTACCCAGTACCAATCCACCTGCGCACCTTTTTTCCAGTCCAGGGGCTGCTAGTGTTCCGGGCCCGGCGCATTATTGTTTTCGCCGCACTTTTCTTCCAAAGTGCTTAGAGAATGCCAAATTTGTTTTCGTCAGGCACAACTCCCACAGAACCCCGCTGCATCCACCGTACGATGGCCCATTCAGAGTGTTGGAAACTGGAGAGAAACATTTTATGTTAGACTTGGGGGGGGGGCATAAGGAGACTGTCTGCATAGACAGGCTGAAGCCCGTTTATGTGTTGGCAGATAAGCAGGTGGTGTTGGGTTAAGCTTCCCGGCGCGGGCGCCCACTTACAGTGTGTCCGCAAGTTAGTGTTCCCCCTACAGAGGAGTGTTTTCAAGAAACAATTTTTTCCCCTCCCCACACTTTCCCCCTCCAGAGACCAAGTCTTTCTCCTACCCGCCTTCGACTGGCCCATGTTACAGCCGCTACGGGTACTTGCTCAAGCCCAAAGGTCCAGAGGGTTAGGACCCCTTCTGGGTGTTCTGGGGGGGGGGGGGGGCTGTGTGGTGACAGAAAAGAGATGGCACTCCACCCAGTACTTCGGGGTGTTGGGGGGGGAGTAGCCAAGGGCGCCAGAGCGCTGGGGGGTATGAAGTAAATAAAGATGTGCCTTTCACCTCCATCGTGCCAGGCTCACACCTGAGGACGCAGGGGTGCAAATGTATTGTACTAAGCCTTGCTCTGTGACATGTATGTTAATGTGTATGTTGATGTGTGTTCAAGTTTCATAACTGGTATGTTAATGTGTTTACCCTGAGTGCCAGAGGCGGGAAGAAAATGTATAAAGCAGTTCGCTTTGGCACTCAGAGTTAGTCTGTTCTGTGTTGGAGGAGAAATAAAATTCTTTGTTGTCAGCTCGTGTCTCATCTGCTTTCATCCTCCACAAAACGTAATTTCGTTCCTCTGTACATGATTGGCTGTATGGATTGAATGACAATAAAGTTGGCTTTACCTTTACCTTACCTTTAAGAAACCTTCAAGACTGAAGTCATGACTCAAGTTTTCAAGTGGGTGCTCTTTGTGCCCTTAACTCAGCTAGAAATTTTTGGTTGTCTACTTTTAATTATTAATTTCAAAGCACTGCTTTTACATGAGTAAAATTTCTGGCTACTGTACCCACCTGTGATCATATAATTTAAGTATGCATGAGTACATTACTATTATGAATGCTTTTTTCCCTTCCCTTCCCTACTCTCTCAATGGAAAAAAGACACACTAGAATAAAAATACAAAAAAATACACATATTGTTGTCAGTTATGTAAACCATGACCAAAAAAATCCCACAGGACAAAACATGTTACTTGATATTTTCTAACCTGTTTTTATACCACCATAGACAGAGCGAGAACCTGAATTAGACAGAGCTTAGAGAGGGCAAGATGAGACAGAAGAGAGGAGCCAAGGAGAGGAAAGTGTTCAGGCAGAGGGTCCAGGAGAGGGGAGAGCAGAGGAAGGAGAAAGGGATAACACCACTAAGAAGTCTAAACACAGGACGCCTAGGTGGGACCCCAGCTGGCCCAATATTCCAACATTCAAGCTTTGGTTGTACAATACTTAAAGTGGTAAGTTCCATATGCAATGTTACTGTGCAAAGTTTAAAAAAAAAAAGAAATAAATAGTATAAAATTAACATATTCTGGTTACAATAATGTCATGTGTTTTCTGCCCCCCTTCCCCCCCGGAAAAATATGTTGCCACCGTGCCAAGGTCTTTAAGCCAGAGGAAACACTGCTGACCTTAACTGAGGCAAGTGAGGCCTGCAGTTCTTTGGATGGTTTTCACCATTTGTGGATAATGGCTCTCACTGTGGTTCGCTGGAGTCCCAAAGCTTTAGAAATGGCTTTATAACCTTTTCCAGACTGGTAGATCTCAATTACTTTGTTTTTCATTTGTTCCTGAATTTTTTTGAACTGCAGCATGATGTCTAGCTTTTGAGGATGTTTTGGTCTACTTCACTTTGTCAGGCAGTTCCTATTTAAGTGATTTCTTGATTGAGAACAGGTGTGCCAGTAATCAGGCCTGGGTGTGGCTAGAGAAATTGAACTCAGCTCTACAAAGATGTGATAAACCACAGTTAATTTATGTTTTAACTTTTTCCACACAGGGCCATGACTGTTTGGATTTTTTTTACCCTTAATAAGAAACACCTTCATTTAAAAACTGCATTTTGTGTTTACTTGTGTTATCTTTGTCTAATATTTAAATTTGTTTGATGATCTGAAACATAATGTGACAAACTATACAAAAATTGAGAAATCAAGAAGGGGACAAACACTTTTTCACACCACTGTAAGTATTCGTGCTGGGCATGGCTAAACAATTGAGTTCACTCTCCCAGAGGAAGAGGGAGGAGTTGACGTGGCTCCATGGATGGAGTCTCATGGTCTCGGAGTGCGTTCCATTCACCCAATAGTGTACTCCGAAGTGGACTGCATGGAGTATTCCAATCAATCAATCAATCAATCAATCAATCAATCAACCTTTATTGTCATGATGCTATGCATACAACTGTAGTGCAAGCAAGATGAAATTGCGTTTCTCTAGGCATCCGTATTGTAAAAAGAACATAATTTAAAAACATACTCACACCCCTCCTCACCCTCCACCCCGACAGCCATTCACATATCCCTGAGACACATTTGGATATTACAGTAATGTTAACTTATTACAGCTGCAGTTAAAATGATAATAACTGCCTATGTATATATAAAACAATTAAAATGGCTAAGTGAATCTACTATAAGTAGCTAAGAGAAATAAATACTTAAAAATGACTAAAACTATAATATACATATAATATACATAATGTCCATAAAGTGCAGTAATATGTGTAAAGGATTCCGGATCTACTGTTCAGCATCCTAACAGCTTGTGGAGGGAAGCTGTTGATCAGTCTGGTGGTTCTGCCTCTGATGCTCTGGAATCATTTGCTAGATGGCAGCAGTTCAAAGTGTTTGTGCAGAGGGTGAGAGTGGTCCTTAACAATGTTCAGTGCCCTGCTCCTACAACGGCTCTGAAAAAGTTCTTGAACAGAGGGGAGGGAAACTCCAATTACCTTCTCAGCTCCCTTAACTATCCTCTGCAGAGCTTTTTTGTCTGACATACTGCAACTGGAGTACCATGTTGCAATGCAGTACGTCAGAACACTCTCCACCACACCTCTGTAGAAGGTCCTGAGAATGCAGATGGGGAGAGAGGTTCAGGTTCAGGTTCAGGTTACTTTATTTGTACCCGTAGGTAGATTTGTTTTGCAGTCAGGTGACATCCATATTTACAAACCACAATTACATTTAACATGAACACAAACACAAGCACACATGAAGCTGACTCTAAACATGATAAAAGTACTCAAGGCTCCACCAATCAGGACATAGGACAAAGAGATAAGAGAAAAAACAAAGCAATAAGAGAGAAGGGTCATATTAAAAAAGTTAAAGACTAGTCAAAGAGGTTAAAAACTCAAAAGTCTAAAACCCAATAAAAGATTTAGAATCCAAATAAAAAAACCTACAAAAATAAGTAAATATAAAATAAAATTAATAAATAGGTAAATAAATTATGTGCAATATATTATTACATCTTGTTCAACTCTTTAACAGCAGCAGGAACAAAGCTGCTTTTGTAGCGCTGGGTTTTACTTTTTGGGACAGCAAACCTCTGTCTGGAGGGAAGAAGCTGAAAGTTGCAGTGCAAAGGGTGGGAGTCATCATTTAAAATGGAGGTAGCAATCCTCTGTACCTGTCTGATATACAGGGACGTCAGGCTCAGCTGTGACTCACCAAGCAAACGACTGGACCATCTAACTACCTGGTCCAAGGATTTCCTCTGTTTCAGTTTTATCTGACCAAACCATGACACTGAATTGAATTTATTTATTTTCGGATAGTACAGTACAGGTTAAAAGAAACTGTATAATATAACAACAAGGTCAAATTAGACAAAGACTCCTCCTACTATACAAGTCCACGTGAGTTATCCGAAATGGGTGATGGCTGAAGCCGCAGCTTATATTGCCCACCCATATTCCATCCAAGAATTCAAAAGAGAAAAAAGAGAAAACAAGACAAGAGCGATTACAATTTAAAACAAAGCTAAGACAAAATGTGACTGAGAGAAAAAAGAAAACTAAGCTAGGCTAAGTTAAGCGATTACTATTCAAAAACAAATCTAAGACAAAATGTCACAGAGAAAAAAAAAAGAAAAAAAAGAAAAAAAACTAAGCTACAACACAACACAGGCTGGATATGTCAATCCTTATGTGAGTTTACATGTCGTCTTGTAAATATGTTTGGAGTATTTCTTCCTTTAGTTTTTGTTTAAATTGTCCAAGCGTTGTACATGATTTTAATTCAGGTCCAAAATCGTTCCATAATCTGATTCCTTGCACTGAAATACAGTGTTGCTTGGTGGTTGTTCTGACACTAAAGAAAAGGATAAAACAGATTCAATAAAAGCCCGATAAAACATTGTCATTATGGTTCGGTCAATTTGGAAGCGTGCAAGTTTCCTTAAACAATGCAAATGTTGCTGATCCTTTTTGCACACCCTTTCACAGTTCTCTTCAAAGTTTAAATTACTATCAATAATCGTCCCAAGATTTTTGTAGGATTTTACACATTCAGTGGTCTGGCCTTTTAGTACAGTGACTTTGTGCGGAGTTTTCCTCCTAAAGTCAATAATCGTATCTTTAGTTTTTGTCGTATTCAGCTGCAGGTAGGAATCCTCACACCAGTGAACAAAATCATCAACTACTGGGCCGTGGCCACTCTCACCATCCTGGAGGAGACTAACAACAACTGAATCATCAGCATACTTTATAATGTGTCTGTTGTCATGTCTGCTCCGACACATGTTTGTGTACAGGATGAAGAGTAGTGGTGACAACACACACCCCTGCGGAGAGCCAGTAGAAGAACGCTTTTGGTCAGACAATGTACCATTGACCCTTACACTCTGTGTCTTGTTGGTTAAAAAATCCAGAATCCAACCCACCAGATTATTACGCAAATCAAATTGTTGCAGGAGCCTTTCAACTAAAATATGAGGTTGGATTGTATTAAAGGCGGAAGAAAAGTCCACAAATAAAAGCCTGGCGTGTGTCCCATTAAAATCCAGATGTTCAAAAAGCATGTTAAACAGAGTGACAGTGGCATCCTCCAGTCCTCTGTGAGGCCTATAGGCAAACTGCAAAGGATCCAATGCTTGCTCAGTCTGCTTTAGGACCTCAAATCTGACCAGTTTTTCAAAAATTTTCATTAAAATTGAAGTCAAAGCAACTGGTCTAAAATCATTTACCATTTTAGGACAGCTGGATTTTGGAACGGGGACAACCACAGCATCTTTCCAGATCTTAGGCACATGTTGTGTCTGTAAGGACTTATTGAAAATGTAATGTGTGATATCCTACCGTGTAGCAATGATCACACTTGAGTTATTTCTTTGGCTAACTCTGCCATTTATTCTGCAACACACACGACAATAACTGAACATGGATTCTGCGCGGGGTTTTTCACACTCTTATTCTGATGTGACCCCTTAGTAGTAGTGCTGAACAATACAGGTAGTTCCCCCTAGAGGCAGGTGCCAGTAATGTTTTCATTTAGACTTGCAGTCTACCACATCCCTCCTCTCTAGATTAAACTACTCTTAATTACACTAGCCAATTACTAGACATCCTGGAACTCCCATTTAACCCTAAACTATCACAGTTACTGTTTAACTTCTTAAACACATGTGCCATACACATAATTTCTTTCTCTCTTTTTTTTTTTTTCACATGTATAACACAAATAACAGTCTAACTGGGGAATTGGTTTGACTACCGCATCCCAGTGAGGTTCCAGGACGCATTCTTGTCCTGTGGCTGGGGAACTCACTACTGACTAAGTATAGTCCTTCAAGTAGTCTGGAGCTTTCCTAGCTCGCTGAGATCTTCTCACGGCGGGTGAGCCAACTGCAGGTGAAGACTCAGACTGCTCCACTGTTTCGGCTGCTGCAGTGCTGCCCGTAGAATCTGCAGAGACGGGTACCTCAGGTATCACCTGAAGTGGTGGTTCGTTGATGCTCTCCTCAGAATGGTTGTCAGACAACACCTCTGGTGCCATCGGCAGGGGAATGGAGCTCCTACCACGAACTTGGTCGATGTGTCGCCTCACCACTTGTCCATGGCCTAATGTCACCTTGAATGACACAGGGCCTGTCTTTTCTGTTATTTCTCCTGGTACCCAGGCTGGTCCTGAGCCAAAGTTGCGGGTGTAGACCACGTCTCCTTCTCTCAGTATTCTCTCTCTAGCATGCATGTCATGATAACCTTTTTGTCTCTCTTGTTTATCATGCACTTTGTTTCTGAAGTCTGGATGTATTAAGTCAAATGTTGACCTCAACTTCCTTCCGCACAACAGCTCAGCTGGTGACTTGCCAGTTGTAGATTGGGGTGTTATTCGATAGCTGAACAGAGCTCTCGACATTCGGATTTCAATAGAGTCTCCTGTCATCTTTTTCATGAGTGACTTGAACGTCTGCACGGCCCTCTCGGCTAAGCCATTAGAAGAAGGATGGTATGGCGCAGTCGTGATGTGACGTATGCCATTCTTTTCAGAAAACTCTTGGAACTGTTCACTCGTAAAACATGTACCGTTATCTGATACTATGATTTCAGGTAGCCCATGTTGGCTGAAACTCTTTCTAAGACATTCAATGGTAACAGTAGAAGTAGAGCTACTCACAGAATATGCATCGATCCACTTTGAGTATGCGTCAACTATGATCAGGAACATTCTTCCCATCCATGGACCTGCGTAGTCAATGTGAATTCTTCTCCATGGTTTATCTGGAACTTCCCAGGGATGTAGTGGGGCTGCTGGAGGACTGTTCCTGTTCTCCTGGCATGCCGCACATGACTTCACAAGCGCCTCCACCTCTGCATCCATGTTGGGCCACCACATGTAACTCCTCGCCAACGCTTTCATGCGAGTGATGCCAGGGTGTGCTTGGTGTAGTTGTTGCAGTAAGGCATTCCGACCAGGTGGTGGAACAACCACGCGTCCTCCCCACAGGATACAACCTTCCTGGGTGCTGAGCTCATCCTGTCGTCGGGCATAGGGAATGAACTCAGGACTGTTCATCTTCGGCCATCTTCGCAAGATGTATTCTCGCACTCTTGCTAGAACAGGGTCTTTGTCTGTCCACTTCTTTATTTGTTGTGCGTTCACCAGGGGCACGCCGATATCTTCAAACAATAGCACTCTCTCCTCCTCCTCAGGCGTGCTGTCTCTTCCTCCATCCAAGGGTAGCCTACTCATCGCGTCAGCATTCGTATGGTCCCGTCCGGCTTTGTAAACGATGGTGTACTCATACGCTGCTAATGTAACGGCCCATCTCTGAATTCTCTGAGATGTCATCTGGGGTATGGCTCTCATTTCACTGAACAGTGAAATTAGTGGCTTGTGGTCAGTCACTATAGCGAACTGTCTCCCGTACAGGTATTTGTGGAACTTTTTTACACCAAATACTACTGCAAGGCCCTCCTTGTCTAGCTGGGAGTAGTTTTTCTCAGCTGCACTAAGAGTTCTTGAGACGAACCCTATGGGTCTCTCTGAGCCATCCTCCATACGATGAGAGAGTACAGCTCCCACACCGTAGGGTGATGCGTCACACGCCAGGATGAGTGGTTTGTTTGAATCATAGTGCACTAACACACTACAGGACTGAAGTAGCGCTTTGGACTCTTCAAACGCCTTCTGCTGCTTGACCCCCCATGACCATTTTTCTTCCTTCTTAAGTAAGGTATGTAGTGGTGCCAGCAGCGTGGAGAGCTTTGGGAGGAACCTATGGTAATAGTTCAACAAGCCCAGGTAGGCTTTTAACTCAGTAACATTTTGTGGCTCAGGCGCCTCCGCAATGGCTTCCACTTTGTCTGTTAGAGGGTGTAGACCACTGGCGTTGATCTTGTGGCCTAGGAACACCACCTCTTTTCCCATGAACTCACACTTGCTTCTTTTCAACCTCAGACCGCTTTTCTCCAACCGTTGAAGCACTTCCTCCAGCGTTTTCAGATGTTCTTGTTCATTTGGTCCTGTACAAAGGATGTCATCCAAATAAATGGCAACATTCGGAATTCCACCTAGGATGCCCTCCATAGTTCTCTGGAATATAGCAGGACTGGAAGCTACTCCAAATGGTAAGCGTGTGTAGGTATATAAGCCTTTGTGTGTATTGATGGTTACATACTTTCTTGATTCTTCTTCCAGGACTACTTGTTGGTATGCGTGACTCATGTCTAATTTCGTGAAGTGTCGGCCGCCATTCAGCTGTGCGAAGAGGTCCTCCACTTTAGGAATTGGATACTGATCCACCCGTGATGCTCGATTGACAGTGAGTTTGTAATCTCCACATATTCTAATGGAGCCATCCGGCTTTCTCACTGGGACTATGGGCGCCGCCCATTCTGCAACCTGCACTGGCTCAATGATCTTGTCATCCAGCAGCCTCTGTAGCTCGCTTTCGACCAGTGGCTTGACTGCATAGGGCACCGGTCGGGGTTTGCAGAATCGTGGTTGGGCCTCCTTGTCCACATTAATCTTTGCAGTGACACCTTTTAGCTGTCCTAAGCCTTCTTTGAACACCTCAGCGTGTCTTTCGAGGATCTCCTCCAGCTGCAATTTGGGCTGAGATTCCACCTTATTCACCAACTGATCAATCATGGCCAGTTCTTGTAGCCAACTTCGCCCTAGTAGATTTGGTCCTTCGCTCCCAACTACTACTACAGGTAAGTCCTTTTCTTTGTTTTTGTGTTGCACCTTCACTTGTGCCATGCCTAGCACGTCTAGCT
This sequence comes from Pholidichthys leucotaenia, assembly GCA_020510985.1. Taxonomy (NCBI): domain Eukaryota; kingdom Metazoa; phylum Chordata; class Actinopteri; order Cichliformes; family Pholidichthyidae; genus Pholidichthys; species Pholidichthys leucotaenia. Next base: position 65,603,465 of record CM035849.1, on the reverse strand, counting down.
TCTCTCCTGTGTATGTTTTTAATTTTAATGAACAGGGATTTAATTCTGCTGTGTCTGTTTTCTTCCACAGTTGTGTATATTGCTGTTTACTTAATATGGTTACTCCACAGCCTGTATCAACTTCAAATGTTACTTTCATTCCATTAACATTCATGGTACGCGTGATGGGTGCTACCTTGGTCAGCTCCTCTGACGTGTTGTAAATTGTGTGAAAACCCATGTTTTCTGTATCACTTTCTCCCTCCCCTCTAAGTTGATTCGCTCGCTGTTCCTTTCCTGGGCCCTTGTTTTCATTCTTTTGCCCTTTAACTGTTGCCTTCTGCACCTGTGCATTGCCCACCTTTGTTCTACATGCTTTCTTAATGTGCCCTCGCTTGCCACAATTATGACACAGCTCAGTGGCAAATTTGCACTCGGCGGCATTGTGCTGGCCTTTGCAGCGATAACAACTGGGGAATTTGCGCTGAAGTTTGTCAGTCGACACTTTGTGGACACCTACTTGGGTCTTAGGCACACGAACATGCGTTGCTGTGTCCTCTGTTAGCTTCCCTTGCATTTCTCTCACATCTTTAGATGCTGTTTCCATCGCTTGGCATAATTCCAAAGCCTTTGCAAAAGTGAGTTTTGTTTCAGATAAAAGTCGCCGTTGCATTCGGTCATCATTCACTCCACACACAAGTCTGTCTCTTAACATTTCTTCCAATGAGTCTTTGTAATCACAGTGCAGTACTAATTTCCTCAATTCTGCCACATACTCTGCTATGGACTCAGTGTTCCTCCTTATGCGTGAATTAAATTTGAATCGTTGCACGATTTCACTCGGTTTGGGGCTGAAGTGCTTCTGAAGCTCAGCAGTAAGCTGGTCGTACGTTTTATCTTTCGGTAATGCAGGGCTTATTAAATTTCTCAACAAGCTGTAAGTAGTTGCACCAACTCCACTCAACAGTACAGCCTTCCGTTTGTCTGGCTCCTCAATATCATTAGCTTCGAAGAAAAAGTCCAACATTTCACTATATTCTTCCCATGACTGAGTCAAGTTATCAAAAGGGGTTACCGTTCCAATTACAGCCGCCATTGCTCGTCGTGGTGGGGAAACCTCGTTTTCCTCCTCTGAACTTGCACTCGAACTACTGGAGTCACTTGAGTTCGCCACACTTGCAATGTTCTCTGTTTCTCGCCGCTAATTTTTTTCTTTTAATCCTCGTCGCCAATTGTGTGATATCCTACCGTGTAGCAATGATCACACTTGAGTTATTTCTTTGGCTAACTCTGCCATTTATTCTGCAACACACACGACAATAACTGAACATGGATTCTGCGCGGGGTTTTTCACACTCTTATTCTGATGTGACCCCTTAGTAGTAGTGCTGAACAATACAGGTAGTTCCCCCTAGAGGCAGGTGCCAGTAATGTTTTCATTTAGACTTGCAGTCTACCACAAGTGAAATACAGGACTCAGTTCATGTGCACAGGACTTTACCAAGTGCCCACATATATTATCAGGGCCCTGACTTTTGTTCACTTTTACAGCCAGAACGCCTTTTTAACAGCATGCACCTCAGTATTAAAGTGCTGATTGTCTTTGGGTTTCTGTTTCAAACATTGGGTTTCTGTGCTAAAATCAAAGGAGTCAAAACAACCATAAAAACAATTAAGAGCATTAGCCATCTCTGTGTCTGAATTAAAACCATCTAAAAACACACGATTACTGCACTCTGTGCTCTGAAGGCCTGCAATAGTTTTCATACTGGCCCAGGCTGAACCAAGTTTCTTTGTTGCCATCTTGCTTTCCAACTCTGATTTATAATTCTGTTTTGCTCTTAAAATTTCGGCCTTCAGCTCTTTTGTGGCAACCTGCAGCTCAGAAACAACCCCTTGTTTAAAGGCAAGTGCTTTCCTCTGTAAGCAGGATTTAACTGATTTTGTAACCCATGGCTTGTTGTTGGGATATATTTTGACACATTTACGTGGAACGATCATGTCTCTACAGAAAGCCATGTGTGGGGATCGTGGGTTCGATCCCAGCCCCCGACCAACAGTGATCTGTGTGGAGTTTGCATGTTCTCCCCGTGTTGCGTGGGTTTACTCCGGGATTTCTCCGGTTTCCTCCCACATGCCAAAAACATGCATGTTAGGTTAATTGGCTGTTCTAAATTGTCCCTAGATATTTGTTTCCTATGGGCCCTTAGAATAGAGGGTTAGTGTTGATGAAAGCGCTTTGAGTGGTCTTTGTGACTAGAGAAGCGCTATATAAGTGCAGGTTAGTTAGTTAGTTAGTTAGTATGAGCATGTCACGTCCACTAAAGAGTCCAAATCATCTCCACAGGACAGAGTGAACACCTCCCAGTCCGTACAGTTAAAGCATTCCTGGAGGCAGTGCACTGAATCCTCTGTCCACACGTTTATGTCTCTGGTCTTCGCCTTGTCTCTTCTGAGAGCAGTTTTATATGTGGGCAGCAAATGTACACAGTTGTGATCTGAGGATCCTAAAGGAGGAAGGGGAATAGATTTACGTATAGGCCCTCTCAATGGATCCATAGCACAGGTCCAATGTCTTTTTTCACCTGGTTGGGCAGGAGACATACTGATAAAAGTTTTTAAGTGACTTCTTTAAAGAAACATGGTTAAAATCCCCAAGGATAAAATTTGGAGCCTCTGGGGAAATCGACTGCAGCCGCTGTACCACATCAAAGACGGTGCTGGAGGCGGAGGCAGCATCTGCTCTCGGGTGAATGTACACAGTCGTTATGAAAAGTTGGGGGAACTCGCGGGGCAGATAAAAGAGGCATAGTGACATGGACAGCAGCTCCACATCTGGTGTACAGATGCGCTCTCTGACCGTGACAGATGTACAGCACTGTTTATATATAAACATACGCCACCCCCTTGACATTGCCCCGTTACCTCTTCCTGCCGATCCGAGCGAAGTGGGGCTCCAAAGCCGTCAATCCACAGGTCCGCATCCCGGTCATGCACCGTAAGCCACGTCTCCGTGTAAGCCATGACACAGCAGTTCTTGAAATCCTTCCGATATCATACATTCCCTTGAATTTCATCCACTCTGTTTCTCAGGGATTGTACGTTCCCCATAATAGTGGAAGGAAGAGGAATGCGGTTAAGCTGACGCCTCCTTAGGTTTAATCTTTCACCTCCACGCTTTCCGCGTTTCCTCCTCATGTCTCTCTTTCCATCGCTGTGTCCATGAAAATTTCTTAAAATAAAGTCCGGCAGTTGCGGCACAGACTCAAACACAGATGCTACATTATCCATGTTTAAATGCAGTAACATGTCTCTGGAATACTGTATTCTTCCCGGCATGATCGCAGTCGCGCTTACCTCCAAAACAAAGAGCCGGTAGGAAAGAAATGACAGTGCAAAAACAAGAAGGAAATCCATACTGATGGAACCAGGGAGCTCTTCGTTATATAGTCCACAAACATTCAAGGACAAAAACGGCACAGAGAATTACGTTGAAACACATTAAAGTGCATAAAAACAAAGACACAGACGTCAAACTTTTTTCACCTGCTGCCAGTCGCTGCGTGCGCATGCGCCCAAGAACTTGATGTTCTCCACTCTCTCCACCGAATGGCCACTGATGCAGAGAGGGACATGTTCAGGCCGTGACCGCCGGAAGTCGATAACCATCTCCTTCATTTTGTCCACATTGAGCACCAGATTGTTGACAGAAACCTACAGCAGAACCAGGCTCAGGGAGGGGCAGTCATCTGCTGCGACTGGCTGGGGGTGAGGGGATAGAGAAGATGAAAAGAACAGACATGTAGAGAGCAAACAGCACGATGGGGACTCAGTCTATGGGAGAGAACAAACAGATGTTAATGACCAGCAAAAAAATATATATATTTCATTGAGAGTGAAGAAAGGAGTGAAGCCCAGTGCATTATTGGAGGTCCCCCGGCTGACAAAACCTATCAGCAACATAACTAAGGGAGGGTTCAGAGACACAAGATCCCTCCCTAATTGTAGGCTATATCAAAAAGGAAGGTTTTAACCCTATTCTTAAAAACAGAGATCGAATCTGACTCCCGAATCCAGATTGGCAGCTCGTTCCACAGGAGAGAAGCTTGATAACTGAAAGCTCTGCCTCCCATTGTACTTTTGGAGATTCCAGGTATTACAAGTAATCCAGCATGTTGGGAGCGTAGTGCTCTGGTAGGATAATACGGTAGTATCAGATCTTTAAAAAAAAGGGGGGGGGCCTGATTGTTTAGAGCTTTGTAAGTAAGAAGAAGGATTTTAAACTTAATTCTAAACTCTATGGGAAGCCAATGAAGAGAGGCCAGAACTGGAAAGATATGATCTCTCTTTCTAGTACCTGTTAAAACTCTTGCTGCAGCATTTTGGATCAACTGAAACTTTTTAAAGATGTTTTAGGACAACCTGATAATAAAGAGTTACAATAATCTAATCTAGAGCTAACAAAAGCGTGGATCAGTTTCTTAGCATCACTCTGAGACAAGATGCTCCTAATCTTGGCAATATTATGCAAATGATAGAAGGCAGTCTTAGATAGAAGGCAGTCTCTCGCTGCCGCCATCTTTTTTTTAAGATGGTGGCAGCGCGCACGGACGCAGCGGCCCCTCTTGGCATCAGCGAGTGTGAGAGTTTTGAGTGTTTTGATCATCCCAGACATACATTCTGTAAAACTTACAACCGTGAGACCTTATTAAACATCAAGGTACTGCACGCTGCAAGAATCGCGGCGATCGGTTGTGACTTGGACATTCTACGCCAGCATGGAATTCTGGTGGAGTCCCCGCTGGAAGCTACCCGAGAGAGGAGGAGGCGTAAGCGGAGCGAACGCAAGCAAAAGCGTGGAAAAAGGGCCGGGATCCATGCTAGGCTAAAGGCTAACCCCTCCAGACCAGCGGTACTGTCGCTCATTCTCTCTAACGTCCGCTCCCTTGAAAACAAGCTGGACAAGCTGCTTCTGCTGAGAGAAACCCGGAGAGAGTGGAGAGACTGCTGTGTGCTTGCGTTCACTGAGACATGGCTCCACAGCAACATTCCTGATGAGGCCATTCAACTGGAAGATATGGCGATGTTCCATGCCGACAGGGAAACGGCGAGCTCCGGTAAGAGCCGGGGGGGTGGGCTATGCATCTATGTTAACAAGAACTGGTGCGTCAATGCCACGTTAGTGTCTAAACACTGCTCTCTGTTGGCGGAGTTCCTTATTGTAAATTGTCGGCCATATTATTTGCCGAGGGAATTCAGCAACGTGTTTGTAGCTGGTGTTTACATAGCGCCGAGCGCTAATGCTAAAGCTAATGCTAAGAAGGCACTCGGGGAACTGCACAATGCGATTAGTGAAATCCAAACTTCACACCCGGACAGTTTTGTGGTGGTTGCGGGGGATTTTAACCACACCAGCCTAAAGACTGTGCTCCCCAAGTTTAAACAATGTGTAGACTTTAAGACCAGAGGAGAGAATATGTTGGACTTAGTGTACACAAACACAGATGCACATAAGGCGATACCCCGCCCCCATCTCGGCCTTTCTGATCACATATCCGTGATGCTGCTGCCTGCCTATAAACCTTTATTGAAGCGCAGCAGGCCAGCAGTGAAACAAATTAGAATTTGGCCAGAGAGTGCAACCTCTGCACTGAAAGACTGTTTTCTGCACACAGACTGGGAGGTCTTCAAAATAGCAGCCTCCCAGGAAGACAAGACAGATGTGGAGGAGTATGCTGATACGGTCACCAGCTACATCGCGAAGTGCACAGAGGATGTCACTACAGTGAAGACCATCACTATGCGGGGTAACCATAAGCCCTGGATGACTGCAGAGGTGCGCTCGCTGCTTACAGCCAGAGATGCAGCCTTCAGAGCGAAGGACAGGATCGCCCTCCGCTCAGCCAGGTCTGCGCTCTCAAAGGGAATTAAGGCGGCAAAGCGCGCCTATGCGGAGAAAATCCAGGGACACCTCTGTGACACTAGGAACACCAAGCAGATGTGGCAGGGAGTTCGGACACTGACGGGCTATAAGTCTAGGCAGGGGGTCGATGATGACGACGCTTCGCTTTCAGACAGGCTTAACGACTTCTTTGCACGTTTTGAAACATCAAACATGACAATCAGAGGGAGGGCTGGCCCACCCCCACCATCGGTTGGACAGCTTTTACCATCAACACAGCGGACACACGGAGGACCCTAACCAGAGTCAACCCACGCAAAGCTGCAGGTCCAGACAACATTCCGGGACGTGTGCTCCGAGACTGTGCGAGCGAATTGGCGGATGTCCTGACTGACATTTATAACATCTCCCTGAGTCAGGCCATCGTTCCCAGATGCTTCAAGACCTCTATCATTGTACTGGTGGCAAAGAAACCAGTTGTGTCCTGTTTGAATGACTATCGTCCTGTTGCACTGACACCAATTGTGATGAAGTGTTTTGAACGGCTTGTCAAACCACACATTACAGCCTGCCTCCCTGCATCACACGACCCGCTCCAGTTTGCATATCGTTCAAACCGCTCCACGGAGGACGCTATAGTCACCACCCTATACTCTGTCATCACCCACCTGGACCAAAAAGACACCTACGCCAGACTCCTGTACATTGATTTCAGTTCAGCATTCAACACCATTATTCCCCAGAGACTGATGGAGAAATTACTCCTTCTCGGTCTGAACACTGCCACATGTCTCTGGATCCTGGATTTCCTGACTGAGAGACCTCAGTCTGTCCGGGTTGGAAACAACATCTCCAACTCTGTCACACTGAGCACCGGATCCCCTCAAGGCTGTGTACTCAGTCCACTGTTGTTTACACTTCTAACACATGACTGTGTATCCAGACACAAAGGGAACCAGATTATTAAGTTTGCAGATGACACCACGGTGGTGGGACTTGTTCAGAGAGATGAGGAATCAATGTACAGGGAAGAAGTGAGAGACCTGGAGGGCTGGTGCAGGGAGAACAATCTGGTGCTCAACGTGGACAAAACGAAGGAGATGATTATCGACTTCCTGCGGTCACAACCTGAGCACATCCCCCTCAGCATCGGCGGCCGTTTAGTGGAGAAAGTGGAGAACATCAAGTTCCTCGGAGTGCAGATCTCGCAGGACCTGACCTGGAGCAAGAATTCCTTGGGGATCAGGAAGTGGGCTCAGCAGAGACTGCACTTCTTGAGGAAACTCAAACAGGCCTCTCTCCCTATCTGCATCCTCAGGACCTTCTACAGAAGTGTGGTGGAGAGTGTTCTGATGTACTGCATTGCTACATGGTATTCCAGCTGCAGTATGTCAGACAAAAAAGCCCTGCAGAGGATAATCAAGGGGGCTGAGAGGGTAATTGGAGTCTCCCTCCCCTCTGTCCAAGAACTTTTTCAGAACCGTTGTAGGAGCACGGCACTGAACATTGTCAAGGACCGTTCTCACCCTCTGCATAAACACTTTGAACTCTGGTAAACGATTCCGGAGCATCAGAGGCAGAACCACCAGACTGATCAACAGCTTCCTTCCACAAGCTGTCAGGATGATGAACAGTTGACCCAGAATCTCTCATACACACTACTGCACCTACGGACATTTTGTATATTATTTGTATATTATAGTTAGTTAGGTTTTTTTTTTTTTTCTCAAGTATGTCTCAGGGATGTGTGAATGGATGGGGTGGGGGGGTGGGTGGGGGGGTGAAGCTATGTGTGAGTGTGTCTTAAATTATGCTGCTTCTATTTATATGGATGCCGAGAGAAACGCAATTTCATCTTGCCTGCACTACAGTTGTATGTATAGCAATATGACAATAAAGTTTGATTTGATTTGATTTGATTTGAAACAAATTTAATGTGAATTGAAAAACAGATCTTGATCAAAAAATAACTCCCAAGGTTCCTCACAGAGCTATTAAGAGGAAGGGGGGGTATATTTTCTTCAAAGTTTCACAATTAAAACTGAAAAATAGAATAGAATAGAACAGAATACAATAGAATAGGCTTTATTGTCATTGTACAGTAGTACAGTACAACAAAATTGTGGGTGCTCCACCAGGCTACTGCGCAGTAAAGTAGGAGAGAGGGATTAGATAAAACACAGTTACAGAACACACAATTAAACACACAACTGAAATTAAAGTAAAATAAAAATAAAATAAAAATAAAAATGGCCTAGGTTTATGGAAATATACACAGGTCTGGTAGTGGCTACGGGGTTGGAACTATATACGTAAGAGTACAGAGTGCAGACACACAATTGAACACACAATTAAGATAAGATAAGATAAGATAAGATAAGCCTTTATTAGTCCCACAATGGGAAAATTCCAGGATTACAGCAGCACAGGGATGGCAGCACTCAGAGCAATAATTTATAAGATAATAAGAACAAATGAATATGCATATGTACACAGATATATACACAGTGCGGGAGCATTGCAGCTAGATGGTATAGACAGCATTATGGTCTGTTAAGTTACCCCACAGAATAGGAATATGTACCCAGACAGTATATTTCATATTTGAATCAGCCGTGTCGTCACCCTCGGTAATGATTGATATTGTCTTAGTTGTATAATGGAGGGGACAATTTATTGTGCAGGGTTGTTACGTTTTGTACATTCAATATGGCCTCAATGAGCAGTCCTAGTTAGATTATAAAGTCTGACAGCCATAGGTAGGAAGGACCTGTGGAACCTCTCGGTCGCGCACCTAGGATGGTACAGCCTACCACTAAACGAGCTTCTCAGTGCGTTCAGCGTGTCCTGCTTGGGGTGACACTCGGACTCCAGCAGAGATGACAGCTTAGCCACCATCCTCCTCTCCCCTATCTCCTCCACTGGGTCAAGGGCTGCCCCAGAACAGGGCTCGCTTTTTTGATCATTCTGTTCAGTCTCTTCCTGTTGGCTGCTGTGATGCCGTTGCCCCAGCAGACCACTCCAAATGTGATGGCTGATGCCACCACCTAATCGTAAAAGGCCTTGAGGAGTGCAATTGAGTAAAACGACCCAAGGATTATGGAAAATATACACAGTAGTGGTATCACGGATGTGTCAATGAACATGAAGACAGGTGAGTTATTGTGATAATTAAAGGGGGGGGGGCTCTGACTGTTTGCAGTTCGGATGGCCCAGGGGAAGAAACTGTTTGTCAGTCTGGAGGTGTGGGATCTGATCGATCTGAACCGTTGTCCAGAGGGAAGCAGGTCGAACGTCGAACAGGTGGTGGGCGGGATGTGAGGCCTTGATCCTTCTGAGACAGGAGGCTCTGGAGATGTCTTCCAGGGAGGGCAGAGGGTCGCCGATAAGTATGCAAAGGAAAATAAAAGCTACTCAGTGTTTTATCATATTAGAATTAAAATTACAGATAAAATTATATCATAACCTAATTTTTAAAACTCTCTTCTTTAAGATGATGAGCAAAGAGAAATTTTGAATGGTAATTAACAAAAAAGCTAAGAAAAAAAGGAAATATGACAAGGCTTAGTTTGCTCTTGGATTCTTTGTAGATGTGGAGGGGCAGAGAAACACCTGTGTGTGTAGGTGGGCTTGGTAATCACCTGCCTCCCCAAAGTGGGGAATAAAAAAAATGTTTAAGAACTGATATAAATGAAAAAAAAAATCAGCAGATTAAAACAACCACAGTCTCTGAACTTTTATTGCTGTCATGGCATTGAAATAGTGTCAGTGCTTCTATCACGCTCTTGAGAGGTTGTTATGGCTTCAGTTGGCGACCAAATGTGACTGTTCTTACTTAGAAGGAAGCCTCAAAGCTTTGAATCTTTCAGCACAATTAGAAGGAAAGCCTCTGAGCATCATGAGGCTTCACCTGCCCACCATTACCTACCAGACACAAGCTGCCTTGGATACCCAGGACCAGATTGTCTAAGACCTTATAAGACACAATCTGCCCCCAACAACATAGTTCCTGAGATCATTAGGGCTCACAAACCCCTCCACCATGATAAGGTGGTGAAGTTTCAGAACAGTCAGTATGAAAACAGCCAGAGGTGGGTATTAACGAGTTACATTTACTCACGTACTCAAATAACTCTCTCACACAATTATACTTTTCTGAGTATTTTTATTGCAAGATACTGTTACAACCCGAGTGCCAGTTCCGGCCGCACTCGGATCTTATACAGTGGTACCTCTACTTACGAACGTCTCTACATACGGAATTTTCAGGTTACGAGACGCCTCAACGGGAAAATATTGCCTCTAGTTACGAACGAAATTTCAGGATACGAAAGGCAAAAAAGTACGCGCTCCTCGCAGCTTCCGTAGTTTACTGAACGTAAACATACCTGTAGCTGCTCTGCCATTGGCTATCGCCTAGCATCTTCCTGGTATCCCATTGGCCACGAAGTTTTGTTTTTTTTTCCAAAACTTTATGCGTTTGGTTGATCTCGCCAAAGAATATGGCCGTAATACATCAACGATCAGCACGGTATTAAAACAAAACAAAGCACTTACAAGCCGACAAAAGCAAACGTCCTTGGATCAGAACATGAACCAAAGAAGGCAAAAGGTGACGACGTCGACGACGATAGCAGTTAAAGGGTAAATGAACATAATTTTTATTATTCTTTCTCTTTTATTATTCTCTTTTATTATTCTTTCTCTCATTTTATGTTTATTGTGCAGTAATCTAATTGTAACATGTATTTGTTACATGTTTTGATGCGTTTTTACGATTTATAAAAAATTTATGCCCGAATTTTGGGGGCTTGGAATGGATTACGGCATTTACATGTAAAACGCGCCTCTACTTACGAATTTTTCACGTTACGAGAATTCTTCCGGAACGAATTAAATTCGTAAGTAGAGGTACCACTGTATCATCATTTCCAGGCTTTGACAGCAGTGGGTTCCTTCTAGCTCCTCGGGTTTTTATTGTGACAGCGCCTGGTGGAGCTCCCTGCTGTCAAAGTCCACAGCTGTGCTGCATTTGGAGTCATTAGCGACCGGTGTTAAAAGTGGGCGCTGAATGCACCCCGATGCAGCAGTCTCTGTTGAGATACCTTCTGTTATGATACGGTCTGTTAAACTACCTTCTGTGAGACTTCACCTGCTTCACTACATCGTCTGATGCATCGGGCGTTCCCCGGCTCAGACGCTGTCCATTCATCATCCGTTGTAAGTTGTCCTGTGATTGTCCTACCCGCACTGCTGTGTGTATCATTCTTTGTTCCTGCACTTCCTAATAAAACATCACTGCAACTCACTGGTGACTGCTGGCGTCATATGGTGGCTCGTGAGGGCCACCGTGACAGATACCTTTTGTTCTTACTCATACTTTAGTAACACTTTTACATTTTTAGAAAGAAAAAATGTTTTTAAAATAGAAGAATATGATCAAAGTAAAAAAATGTTTAACTGATAAATATGCTACATTTCTGGTTCAAATTAGCCATTTTTTTTTTTGCAAAACTATATTTTATTGTGGCATTAGATGTGCAAGGTTCTACTGATGCATTTGCATCATTTTATTTAAAAATGTATAACTTTTTAGTTGCACTGGGATTTTTTCTAAATTGGTGAGTTTTTCTGTCTTAAATTTGCCATTTCTTATATAAATTTGCCTTTCAGTTTGAAACTTGATATTGTAAATACTCCTCAGTGAGGAGCTGTAACATTTATTGTTTAAAAGCAACCTGCTCTGTACATTTACTGCTGTTCATAGCCTACCCAATGACTGCCACAGGTGCTCCGTTGCACCATAATCCCCTAGTGGTCAAGATTTTTTTCAAGAAAATATTCAGTTCAGATGTCAGAGATTTCCAAGGCTATAACTTGAAAGTGGTAAGAGATAATGGCTTACTGTCAATTAGAAAGATGTAGAATATGATCCAAAGTTTGAGATAGGAATAAATTTACGCATCTAATTTGCATAATGTGACACAGCCATAACAAATGACATAACTTTCAGTCAAAAGTGGACTTTGGACATACAGTATTTACACAAAGAATGGTTTTGTTTTTGTCATTGTTTTGTTATCTTATCTTCAAAGTATATGAACGAGAAAATCAGTACAATGTAAACAAACACACAAATTCGTCACTTACTGCTGGCCAGGTGGCTCGCTCCCTTTGTCCTTTTTTTGGCATCCTGGTCATTAATTTCTCTTCTGTCGATCATTTTATTTTTCCCCCCTCACATTCAGAAACTGTTATGATTATTCCACCTCAATTTTGCTTTTATCCCACCGCTATTTATCTTATATGACAACACGGAACCTGCGCAATTGTTCTCTCCAGTCACATGGCGCTGGGGGCGATGGCAGGTGAACATCAACCAGCTTCGCCCACCCTCTGTTATAACAAAATGTATATATTTACATTCATAAGCTAAATAATCTCTTTTTAGAATCATAGTTGGCAAATTCAGGAGCAAATGCCTCCTCTGTCTTGCGATCGAGTAAGATGTAGATTTGTTTACAAACTCTTCTTCTCTGGTGAGGTTTCAGGAATGTTCTATGTCTGCCATAAGTCCTCCAAGGGAAGAGCAGTAAGTTATATGTGTCTGCCACCTTGTGAGGTGGAATCCTTTGTACAACTTAAATCAACTGGGGAGTTTTTGGCCACATCATATAACATCACATGACAGGTGCAGCGCTGCGCCTGTGGCAGTGGGGGCACTGTCTGTCCATGAAAGCTTGCCACAGTAAGGGTTTTAATGCAGGTCTCAGCATGCAACATGTACAACTGCATCTAAGAATGCAGTTCCAAATAAATGAACAATTGATTTTTGGAAAAGGACTGGCGGGCTGCAGTGAATGAGGTGGGGGAGGGGGCGTGCATGTGGCCCGCAAGTTGCCCATCCCTGCTCCAGATAGTCAAGTTGGATCTCCTTCTCGGAGCCTTATACAATGTCCTCTTCTAGTGAGTCACCCTCGGGTTCAAACATGTATGGCTGAATCACTCCGTTGTTTTGACTAGCCATTGTTTAGCGAGGCAATCTTGAGGTGTCCTCAGGTCAGAGGACAGTGGAGGGCTGGCCTTGCAGCATCTGCTACTGGTGGGCAGGAGTATGGGTGGAGCTAATTACAATATTCGTAGATCTACGCATATTTAAGAAGGTGGAAGATGTAAAAGCTCTTTCCAAGCAATTCTAAGGCAATTAAAGTTTTTGTGGCTAAAAAGCTACAATATAGTATTTTGGGCAATACGTAATTATTTTTTCAGGTGGTTTTAGAGCCACCGGAGTGCGTTTTTAAATTTGCAACTTTTTGTTATACATTAAATGTACATTTTAGTACATTTGGTACAAATTTTGGTAATTTGTCTTGTAAATTCACTTCTTTCTTCATCCTAAATTTGCAACTTTTTTTCCACGTGGATTTGAAACTTTTTTCCTCTAAATTGGCAACTTTTTTGCATAGATTTTCAGCTTCTTTCGTCTGTTTTTTTCTCATACATCTTTTTTCTTGATAATCTCTCACTTTTTTCGTGTAAATTTTCAACTTTTTTTCTTGTGACTTTGTGACTTTTTTCTTTTTTTTTTTTGTAAGTTTGCATCATGTTTAATTTTTTTTGGTGTATTGGTATCATTTTTTTTTCCATTTCATCTGGACAATGACCCAAATTATGTGAGAAGAGATTTTTTTGTTTCTATTTTAAAGGGTTTGAACTCTTCCCCAAAACAAAAATAGCCCCCCCCCCCCCAACACAATCTTGCATAAGGACCCTAAAAATCTAGCAACGGCAGTGATTTTGATCTTCACTAGTGTTCTAAATGGAAAGCAATTTTTCTTTATATTTAATAAATAAATATGAAACATCCCCTCTAAATACATTCCTAAATAAAATGACACCAATCAGATGCCTGATCAGGCAGGTAGATGTTGCAGATGCTGACCTTTCTTGCTTTTTTACTCCCTCTAGTGGTGAGCCCTTCTCAGTTTTTAAACTTCAACCACTCAGGACAATTTCCTGTTGTGTGTGTGTGTGTGTGTGTGTGTGTGTGTGTGTGTGTGTGTGTGTGTGTGTGTGTGTGTGTGTGTGTGTGTGTGCAGAATAACACCAAAGATTGTCTTGTTATTGTGTCTGGGGTGACTTTCTGATGCGCACAGTACAAAGAAAATCTGTAGAGCTCCTAAAGTCCTGAATGGTGATTATCTGATGTGAATACGGTGAGTTCTTGTTCTTATTAAAAATAAAATCATGTGTACACAAGTTACTCCTTACACAAAACTGTAACTTTTTCACTGTCTTATTCACACAAGAAAATATCACAAGAGAAAGCACAATTATTTACATAACTAAGTTCAATTTTTGTAATGATTTTGTAGTTAATTCTGAGGCCTGAGAGTAGCTGATTCATTTTTTATGTTGTGGAGGAAAGGAATCAGACAAGACACGAGATGACGACACACAACTTTATTTCCTCCAACCAGCAGAACAGACTGTCCCTGAGTGCCAAAGCGAACTGCTTTATACATTTTCTTCCCGCCTCTGGCACTCAGTGTAAACACATTTACATAACAGTTACCAAGTGTGAACACACATCCACATACACATTAATACATTGGTGCCCCTGCCTCCTCGGGTGTGAGCCTGGCATAGCGGGGGTGAAAGACACATCTTTATTTGCTACATACCCCCCGGTGTTCTGGCACCCCTGGTTAGCACCCCCAACACCCCGAAGTACTGGGTGGAGTGTTATCTAATTTGTGTCACCACACAGCACCCCCTCCCACCCCGAACACCCAGAAGGGGTCCTAACCCTCCGGACCTTTGGGCTTGAGCAAGCGCCCGTAGCGGCTGTAACATGGGCTGGTCAAAGCGCCTTCCTGTGTGTTAGGAGAAAGGCTTGGTCTCTGGAGGGGGAAAGGGAAAATTTAGTTTCCTGAAAACAGTCCTCTATTGGGGGAACACTAACCTGTGGACCAACTGTAGGAGGGCGCCCGCTCTGGGGGGCTTGAGCCAACACCAGCTGCTCATCTGCCAACACATAAGCGGGCTTCAGCCTGTCTATGCAGACAGTTTCCTTACGCCACCCCCCCCCCCCAAGTCTAACACAAAATGTTTCTCCCCAGTTTCCAGCACTTTGAACGGGCCATCGTACGGCAGATGTAGTGGGGTTCTGTGGGCATTGTGCCTGACAAAAACGAATTTGGCGTTCTCTAAGCGCTTTGGAACAAAAGTGTGGGGAAAACAATGGTGCGCCAGGCCCGGAACACTGGCAGCCCCTGTACCGGAAAAAAAGTGCGTGGGCGGATCAGTACCAGGTGCAGGACTCTCTGGCAAAAATTCCCCCGGGATCCACAATGGCTGAGAAAAAACGAGTTCTGCCAGGGAAGCTGCAAAATCTTCCTAATCTGCAGAGCGTGACCACAATAGGACCCAAGGAAGGCAGTCGACCTAATTTGCATCCGTTAGCGAGGATCTGAGCGCTGCTTTAAGCGACCTGTGAAAATGCTCGCACAAACCGTTAGCCTGTGGGTTGTACGCGGTGGTGCGGTGGATTTTGGCCCCCAGGCTGTTGGCTATCGCGGACCAAAGTTCCGAAACAAATTGCGGACCCCTGTCGGAAGTGATGTCCGACAGGGATCCAAACCACGTGATTCAAGATGACAAAAATGCGCATGCTACCTTGGCCAACATGGTGGAACTCAGTGGAGCCACCTCTGGCCAATGCGTAATGTGGTCCACAATTGTTAAACGGTGTGTGAACCCCTGCGACAGCGGAAGGGGACCTACTAAGTCCACGTGTATGTGGTCGAACCTCCTGGCTGGAATTTGAAAAGGCTCATGGAGGCTTTGGTGTGCTTGTGCACCTTAGCCCGTTGGCACGTAGCACACGCTGCAGCCCATTCTTTCACATCCCTGTGTAAGTGAGGCCAAACGAATTTGGACCCCACTAGTTTAACTGAGGCTTGCATGCCTGGATGTGAAAGGGAATGGGCGGACTCGAAAATGCGGCGGCACCAGGAGCGCAGAACCACAGGGCAGGTGCAGCTGGTGGAGATGTCGCAGAGCAAGGGGGGGGGGGGGCACCATTCTTGTACCACCCTGCTCTCAAGTTTTAATCTGGTAGCTGCAGACTGGAGCGCGCAAATGTCTGCGTCTCCGGTTTGGTTGGTGGCCACTGTGGAAAAATCGATGCCCATGTATACCGGAGAGACCAGCGCGCGTGACAAGCAGTGCCACAACGTTCAGTTTACTGGCTACATGTTGGATGTCAGTCGTGAACTCCGAAATTGCAGCCAAGTGCTGTTTTTGCCGAGCTGACCACGGTTCTGAGACTTTGGGCATCACGTAGGTCAGTGGTTTATGATCGACAAACCCGATAAACTTGCAACCCTCAAGCCAGAACTGAAAATGATGTGTAGCAAGGTGGAGAGCCAACAACTCTCTGTCAAAAGCGTTATACTATGCTTGTTGTCACGCAAGGTACGGCTGACAAAGGCAAGGGGCTGCCACGAACAGAGACATACTGTTCTACTACTGCTCCAACCGCAATGTCAGACGCGTCTGTGATGAGTGCTATCCGCGCTGATGAGGCTGGGTGGGCCAGCAAAGCTGCGTTAGCAAGCATCGTTTTGACATTTGTGAATGCCTGGATATGCCTGGACATGGGGTTCCAGTCAATGCTATCAATGGGCTTTTTTTTTTTTTTTGAGTGCACTGTAGAGCGGCTGCAGCAGCTGTGCTGCACGGGAGAGGAAGTGGTTGTAAAAATTGACCATCCGCCAAAATTTCTCAATCAGACTTGGGCACCATGTGCAGTGGGGATGCCCAAGGGCTGTTGGAGTTCCTAACGATGCCTAAGCGTTCCAAGTTAGCAAACTCCTTGCGCGCGATGGCTAGTTTAGCTGCATCCAGGCGGCGAGGGCACGCAAACACGGGCAGACCTTTCGTGGTGATAAAATGCTTGACCCCATGCTTGGTTACTATAGCAGAAAAAGTGGGCACCATGAGTGCTGGGAACTCGGAAAGCAAACGCTGGTACTTAACCCCTGAAGTTAGAATATTTGCGTGTGTTGGTGGCCCAACTCCCCGAGTTGTGCAGGGCAAGGAGAAAAAAGATACAGTGTCCACTAAATGCCTTTTGGCAACATCAACAAGTTGTCCATGAGCACACAGAAAATGAGCACCTAAGATGGGGACCGAACATGCAGCTACCACAAAGCCCCACTGGTAATCGTGTCCATGTAAACATACGGTGGCCATCCTTTGTCCAAATGTCCTGATGTGGGATCTGTTTGCAGCTGTTAAAGACGGCCCACAACCTTCTGCCAGCCTATGTGCGCTGACTGGCAAAATGAGGCTCTTCTGGGAGCCAGAGTCTACCAGAAAACATCTCCCCAAATGTGCATCCATGATGAAAAGCAGCTTCTCCCTGTCGCCAGCGGCTGTAGCTGCTACTGACCGCTGGCTGGTCTGTTTCTGCGTACTCTGGAAACGGCACGGCAGCAGACAACGTTGCGCGTCGGTGCCAAAACACTGATGATGAAAACGCACTGTCTTGTTCCTGCGTTTCCTGAGTGGCCGTCCCCGCCACCACCTGTGGCTCCTTGACCTTGCTGGACTCCGCCGACGATCCAGGTCTCACTGCCTGGACACTGAAACTCCTGTTAGCCAGGATGATGCAGTCTGCTTCTTCTGCCAGTGCTCGGTAGTCCTTGGTCGCCAGTAGCGGCGAGTTGGCCAGGATTGCCCTCGCCAAAGCTAGTAGCTTCTTCAGGAAGAGGTGGGTGAAGAGGAAAGATCTGTCATCTGCACCCAGCAAAAACAGCATACTCTTCATTTACTCCACGGCCGATCCGTCTCCTATTTCCGTGTGTGAGAGGAGCTTCTCTGCTCTCTCTCCGGTGGAGGGGACATAACACCGCAGCAGCAGCTGTTTGAGAGCGTCATATTTGCCCTGGGTTGGGGAAGCGCTAAGCAGGCTCATTGCACGTCGAGTGGCGCGCGGGTCCAGTGAAGCCACCACGTAATGATACTCTGTGTCATCCTCCGAGGCTTCGCAGAGAGTGAACTGGGCTTCCACGTGAATGAACCAAGCGGCCGGGTCGTGGAGCCAAAAGTCCAAGAGTTTGACCGCCGCAGCAAGCGTTGCGGGGAGAACCCCAAGCACGGATGTTCCCACGGAGGTGCTCGGTCTGTCTTCCATTTTCAAGTCTCAGGGTCACCAATGTGGAGGAAAAGAATCAGATGAGACACGAGCTGATGACACACAACTTTATTTCCTCCAACCAGCAGAACAGACTGTCCCTGAGTGCCAAAGCGAACTGCTTTAAACATTTTCTTCCCACCTCTGGCACTCAGGGTAAACACATTTAGAAACCACTTACCAAGTGTGAACACACATCCACATCCACATTAACACATTCGTGCCCCTGCGTCCTCAGGTGTGAGCCTGACACAGCGGGGTCGAAAGGCACATCTTTATTCACTACATACTACTGCTACACACAGGTGCTCTGGCTCCCCTGGCTAGCACCCCCAACATCCCGAAGTACTGGGTGGAGTGTCATCTCCTTTGTGTCACCACAATGTGTTGATTTTGTAGGCAGGTGTTATATAAGCTTTAGTTTCAGCCTACACCCTATTGGTTTCTTTCATTTGACTTTTCCATATCTTATCCTTTTACTATGAGATGTCAAGAAACCAAATAAATATGAACTGAACTGGAATGAGATGGTGTGGAAAGTTCTTCTCAACCTATAATAAATAATGATAATGGATTAGATTTATATGATGCTTTACATGTCAAGTGACATCTCAAAGCACTTACAGTGAGTCCATGATTCATTCTGTCCAGACAGACACTGATAGTGGTAAGCTACTGCTGTAGCCACAGCTGCCCTGGGGCAGACTGACGGAAATGTGACTTCCAATCTGCACCAACGGCCTCTCCGACCACTACCGAATATTTATACACATTCATAACCAGTGTCATGGACACTGGAGGCAAGGTGGCTAAAGTGTCTTGCCCAGGGACACAACAGAAGGGTGGCAGGGGAGAGCGGGATTCAAACTGCCAGCGCTCTGGTTATTGGACGACCCGCTCTACCTCCTGGACCACTGCCGCCCACATTTCCCTCCTCAGTTTCATTTTTGCTGAGCATCAAGCTGGAGGGGAGGACGTTCCATTTATATGCAGTGGTGTGAAAAAGTGTTTGCCCCCTTCCTGATTTCTCCTTTTTTTGTATGTTTGTCACAGTTAAATGTTTCAAATAATCAAAAAAGTTGAAATATTGCACAAAGACAACACAAGTAAACACAAAATGCAGTTTTTAAATGAAGGTGTTTATTATTAAGTGACAACCATTCACTGTCACAGTCATACCTATGGACAATTTAGAATCCCCAATTTGATGCCAATTAGTCTGTCTCTCTGTGTTGGCCCTGCGATGGACTGGCGACCTGTCCAGGGTGTACCCTGCCTCTCGCCCAAAGATGCTGGGATAGGCTCCAGCCCCCCTGCAACCCGAAAAGGATTAAGCAGAAGAAGATGGATGGATATTAAGTGAAAAAAAAATCTAAACCTACATGGCCCTGTGTGGAAAAAGTGATTGCCCCCTAAACCTATTAAATGGTTGGGACACCCTTAGCAGCAACAAGTGCAATCAAGCATTTGTGATAACTGTCAATGAGTCTTTTACAGGGCTGTATAGAAATTTTGGCCCATTCATCTTTGCAGAATTGTTGTAATTCAGGCACACTGGACGGTTTTTGAGCATGAAACACCTTTTTAAGGTCATGCCACAGCATCTCAATCGGATTCAGGTCAGGACTTTGACTAGGCCACTCCAAAGTCTTCATTTTGTTTTTCTTAAGCCATTCAGAGGTGGATTTGCTGGTGTTTTTGGATCATTGTCCTGCTGCAGAACCCAAGTGTGCTTCAACTTGAAGGTCACAAACAGATGGCCAGACATTCTCCTTCAGGATCTTTTGGTAGACAGCAGAATTCATGGTTCCATTAACCGCGGCAAGTCTTCCATGTCCTGAAGCAGCAAGACAGCCCCAGACCATCACACTACCACCACCATATTTTACTGTTGGTATGATGTTCCTTTTCTGAAATGCTGTTGTTACTTTTATGCCGGATGTAATGGGACACACACTTTCCAAAAAGTTCAACTTTTGTCTCGACAGTCCACAGAGTATTTTCCCAAAAGTCTTGGGGATCGTCAAGATGTTTTTAGGCAAAACTGAGACAAGCCTTTATGTTCTTTTTGCTCAGCAGTGGTTTTTGTCTTGGAACTCTGCCATGCAGGCCATTTTTGCCCAGTCGCTTTCTTATGGTGGAGTCATGAACACTGACCTCAACTGAGTCAAGTGAGGCCTGCAGTTCTTTGGATGTTGTTGTGGGGTCTTTTGTGACCTCTTGGATGAGTCGTCGCCGCACTCTTGGGGTAATTTTGGTCGGCCAGGCACTCCTGGGAAGGTTCACCATTGTTCCGTGCCTTTGCCATTTGTGGATAATGGCTCTCACTGTGGTTCACTGGAGTCCCAAAGCTTTAGAAATGGCTTTATAACTTTTTCCAGACTGATAGATCTCAGTTACTTTGTTTCTCATTTGTTCCTGAATTTCTTTGGATTGCAGCATGATGTCTAGCTTTTGAGGATGTTTTGGTCTACTTCACTTTGTCAGGCAGGTCCTATTTAAGTGATTTCTTGATTGAGAACAGGTGTGGCAGTAATCAGGCCTGGGTGTGGCTACAGAAATTGAACTCAGCTCTACAAAGATGTGATAAACCACAGTTAATTTATGTTTTAATGGGGGGCAATCACTTTTTCACACAGGGCCATGTAGGTTTTGATTTTTTTTACCCTTAATATTAAACACATTCATTTAAAACTGCATTTTATGTTTACTTGTGTTATCTTTGTCTAATATTTAAATTTGTTTGATGATCTGAAACATTTAAGTGTGATAAACATGGAAAAAATGTGAAATCAGGAAGAGGGCAAACATTTTTTCACACCAGTGTATGATCTTTGGCATGACCTTGCCAGGACTTGAACCCTGACCTCCTGGTTGGGTAGCGGATGCTCTACCTCTAGGCCACCACTCTGGCAACCTAGGATCTGTTGGAATTTGTTTGAAAAATACTGTTCTGGAGGAAGAAAGCAGACGAGGCACAAGCTGATGACACAGAACTTGAGCCCCTGATTTCAACACTCTGAATGGGCCGTCGTACGGCGGACGCAGTGGAGTTCTGTGGGCATCGTCCATCCATCCATCCATCCATCCATCCATCCATCCATCTTCTACCACTTTTCTGGAGGTCTGGGTCGTGGAGGCAGCAGTTCAAGCAGAGAAACCCATACTTCCCTCTCCCCAGCCACCTGCTCCAGCTCTTCAGAGAAGATACCAAGGTGTTCCCAGACCAGCTGGGAGACATAGTCTCTCCAGTGAGTCCTGGGTCTGCCCCGGGGTCTCCTCCCAGAGGGACGTGCCCGAAACACCTCAAGTGGGAGGTGTCCAGTAGGCATTCTAATCAGATGCCCATACCACCTCAACTGACTCCTTTCAACGTGGAGGAGCAGCAGTTCTACTCTGAGCCTCTCCCGGATGACTGAGCTCCTCACCCTATCTCTGAGGGTGAGTCCAGCAATCCTACGGAGAAAGCTCATTTCAGCCGCTTGTTTCCGCAATCTCGTTCTTTCGATCATTACCCAAAGCTTGTGACCATAGGTGAGAGTAGGAACGTAGATTGACTGGTAAATCGACAGCTTTGCCTTAGAACTCAGCTCCCTCTTCACCACAACAGACCGGCACAACATCCGCATCACTGCAGATGCTGCTCCGATCCATCTGTCAATCTCTCGCTCCATTCTCCCCTCACTCGTGAGTAAGACCCCAAGATACTTAAACTCCTCCACTTGTGGCAGGAGCCTGTCCCCAACCCGGAGAGGTACAATCCACCTTTTTCCGGCTGAGGACCATGGACTCGGACCTGGAGGTGCTGATTCTCATCCCAGCCGTTTCACACTCAGCGGCAAACAGTCCCAGCAAGAACTGTAGGTCATTGATGGATGAAGCCAACAGGACAACATCATCTGCAAACAACAGAGATGAGATCCTGTGGTCACCAAGCATGACACCCTCCATTCCCTGGCTGCGCCTAGAAATCCTGTCCATAAAAATTAAGAACAAGATCGGTGACAAAGGGCAGCCCTGGCGGAGTCCACCTCTCACTGGGAATGAGTCCAACCGAGTGTTGGCAATACGAACCAAACTCTCACAACGGTTGTACAGAGACCAAATAGCTCATAACAACAAGCCCGATACCCCTGTCACGATCCCGAGTGGTCAAGGCACACCAGAGAAGGAACGGAGGCTTCCAAACAGTTTTGCAATCAGCAATTTTCCATTTATTACAAAAAATACTTCACAGGCAACAACTCACGTGAACATCCAACACCCACCACAAACCAAATGACAAACACCTGTTATATACTTAGTGAGATAATTAGAGTTAATTGGACCATACCAAAATCCCATGCAAAACAATAAACATTTTCATATTTCCACATACCCAATAATATCTAAAAGAGACATAAATACATCAATAATTTCCCCCCTATTTACAGAATAAATACACACCATAAATAATACAATAAATAGTTTTAAACCCTTATTTACATATTAAATCACCCCTCACTCAACCATCACATGCCTCCTTCCTCCTGGCATCCTTTAAAAGGCACTCAAACCCCTAAGGCACAGGTGTCAAACTCATTCCATGGAGGACCAAGACCCTGCAGGTTTTACCTCCACCCAGTGGCTTCAACAGGTGTTTTCTCTGAATTTCTTCCCACTGATTGCTGATCAGTGAAAACACCTGCTGAAGAGACTGGGTGGAAGTAAAACCTGCAGGGTCTTGGCCCTCCATGGAATGAGTTTGACACCCCTGCCCTAAGGAGTCTTTTGCCTGGATACCACCAGGAAGCATGCTGGCAAAGGTACGTGGTCTTAATATTCAATTGCCTCACCCAATTAATATAATTACCTTGGCATAGACCTTCCCAGGGAGGCTGAGGAGTGTGATCCCTCTAAAATTGGAGCGCACCCTCTGGTCCCCTTTTTTGAAGAGAGGAACCACCACCCTGGTTTGCCATGCCAAAGGCACTGTCCCCAACCTCCACGCAATGTTGCAAAGGCGTGTCAACCACGACAGCCCTACAACATCCATGGCCTTGAGGTACTCAGGGCAAATCTCGTCCACCCCCGGGGCCCGGCCACCAAGGAGATTTTTAACCACCTTGGCGACCTCAGCCCCTGTGATAGGCGAGTCATCCCCCTCGTCCACAAGCCCTGCTTCCTCTGTGGAAGGCGTATCAGTGGGATTGAGGAGATCCTCAAAGTATTCCTTCCACCGCCCGATGATATCCCCAGTTGAAGTCAACAGCACCCCAGCCGCACCATACACAGTGTGGACAGGGAGCTGCTTCCCCCTCCTGAGCCACCGGGCAGTTTGCCAGAATCTCTTCAAGGCCGACTGAAAGTCTTGTTCCATGG
This sequence comes from Pholidichthys leucotaenia, assembly GCA_020510985.1. NCBI lineage: Eukaryota > Metazoa > Chordata > Actinopteri > Cichliformes > Pholidichthyidae > Pholidichthys > Pholidichthys leucotaenia. Next base: position 65,580,021 of record CM035849.1, on the reverse strand, counting down.
CCTCACCGAACTCCTCCCATACCCAGGTTTTTTCTTCAGCAACCACCCGAGCTGCACCCTGCTTAGCCTGCCGGTACACCTCAGCTGCTTTGGGAGTCCCACAAGCCAACCAAGCCTGATAGGACTCCTTCTTCAGCTTAATGGCCCTCCTCACCACTGGTGTCCACCACTTGGTTCGGGGGTTGCCACCACGAGATGCACCAGCCACCTTGCGGCCGCAGCTCTGGGCCACCGCTTCAACAATAGAGGTGGAGAACATGGCCCATTCAGACTCCATGTCTCCAGACTCCCTCAGAATGTGGTTGAAGTGCTTCTGGAGGTGGGAGTTGAAGACCTCCCGGACAGGGGTCTCAGCCAGACGTTCCCAGCACACCCTCACTATACGTTTGGGTGTACCAAGTCTGAATGGCATCCTCCCTTGCCATCGGATCCAATTCACCACCAGGTGGTGATCAGTTGACAGCTCTGCACCTTTCTTTACCCGAGTGTCCAAGACATACGGTCACAGGTCTGATGACACGATAACCAAATTGATCATCGACCTGCGACCTAGGGTGTCCTGGTGCCAGGTGCATATATGGACACCCTTATGCTTGAACATGGTGTTCGTTATGGACAAACTGTGGTTAGCACAGAAGTCCAGTAACTGAACACCACTCAGGTTCAGATCAGGCAGGCCGTTCCTCCCAATCACCCCCCTCCAGGTTTCACTGTCGTTACCCATGTGCGCATTGAAGTCCCCCAGTAGGACAATGAAGTCTCCAAGAGGAGCACCCTCCAGCACCCCAGTCAGAGACTCCAAAAAGGGTGGGTACTCTGAAACATCATGGGCATCATGCCCAACAAAAATGAATTTGGTATTTTCCAGACGCTTTGGAACAAAGGTGCAGGGAAAACAATAGTGTGCCGGAGCGGGAACGCTGGCAGCCCCTGTCCCGGGAAAAAGGTGTGTGGGTGGGTCGGTTTCGGGCATGGGGTTCTCTGGCAAAATTTTGCCTGGGATCCGCAATGGCTGACAAAAAATGAGCTCTGCCAGGGAAGCTGCCAAATCTTCCTTTGGCGTGGAGCGCAACCCCAGTAAGACCCAAGGCAGGTGGTCGACCCAATCTGCATCTGTTAGCAAGGCTCTGTGCGCTGCTTCAAGCGACCTGTGAAAACGCTTGCACAAACTGTTAGCCTGTGGGTTGTACGCGGTGGTGCGATGGATTTTGACCCCCAGGCTGTGGGTCATCATGGACCAGTGCTCCAAAACAAATTGCGGACCCCTGTCGGACGTGATGTCCGACGGGGATCCGAACCATGCGACCCAAGCCGACAAAAACGCACAGGCTACCTCGGCCGAAGTGGTGGAATTCAGTGGAACTGCCTTTGGCCAACATGTAGTGCAGTCCACGATTGTTAGGAGGTGCGTGAACCCCTGCAACGGTGGAATGGGACCCACTAAATCCACGTGTATGTGGTCGAACCTCTTGGCTGGAATTTGAAAAGGCTCGAGGGGGACTTTGGTGTGCTTGTGCACCTTAGCCTGTTGGCACGCGATGCACGCTGCAGCCCATTCTTTCACATCCCTGTGTAAGTGAGGCCAGACAAATTTGGACCCCACTAGTTTAACTGAGGCTTGCACATCGGGATGTGAATGAGAGTGAAAATGATGTGGTGCCAAGAGCTCGGAACCACCGGCCGGTGAAGACATTGCAGAGCAAGGGAGGGCACCCTTCTTGTACCGCCCTGCTTTCCAGCTTTAATCTAGTAGCTGCAGACTGGAGCGCGCAAATGTCTGTGTCCTTGGATTGATTGGCGGCCATTGCCACAATGTTAAATTTACAGGCTACATGTTGGATGTTGGCCGTGAACTCTGAAATTGCGGCTAAGTGCCATTGTTGCCGAGCTGACTGTCATGTCCGCTGCGTAATTGTGCAGCAAACAAATAAATTGGTTCAAGCCCAAAGTGCAGTAACGTAAACGTGTTTATTGACAGAAAGGGAGTAACACAAAATGTCCATGTAATAGTCCAAACAGAGTAGTCATGATGAGACAACCGGCAGAACAGGAGTGGAACTGAGGAGCATAAATTAAAGAGTGAGTTACATGAGCATTGGAGCAAGAAAGTTCTGGGAAAAACAACACCATACAGTCAAAGAAAGGGAGCCAACAACCAGCGAGCCAGGAAGTCCAAAGTTGACTAAGCTGCCACACTGACTGATCACACTGCCTCACCTAAGTACATAGATCATTAATGAGGGCAAGTGGACACAGCAGTGTGGATAAGCAAGTGCATGCATGACTGAATGTGTGTGTGTGCTGAATGAGTGTGTCCGTGTGTGCGTGCATGTGAGTGGTGATGACCCACAGCTGGTGAATGTCTGGCGAGAGGAGGAGGCCTGGCTGTAGGACTGGCAAAGAGGCAGACTCAAATAATCTGCCAGCTGGAAATAATACGCAACAATCAAAGACCTACAGCCACAGATCATGGGCGGGGTTGAGAACAACCCCGCACATGACAGAGTCCCCCCTCAAGGGGTTGGTGCCAGGTACCCACCGTACCATCACAAAAGGAAACAAAACACAAGAGAAAACCTGCCCCCCTCCCCACCCAGATGGCCAGCACAACTAACCAGGGCAGGAGGAGGGGGGAACAGGTCAGGAGGGATTAACCAAGGAGAAAACAACACAACACAAGAAGCACAAAAATTCCCCACCCCAAAATCACAATAAACCCTCCCCAAAACCCAAGAGTCCCATGGTTCAGGGGGCCAGCCACTGTCCCAGGGTCCACAAACGGCCATATGAACCAGGCCAGGTGGCCTGCCAAAGTCCAACCCCAGCCGAACCGCCAGGCAACATGAGTCGGGTGGCTTGCCAGGGAAAATTGGCCATCTAACCCAGCAGTACAGTTTATTGGGTGGCCGGCCGGAGTTCCCCAGCCACCAGGCCAGGTGAGACGGGTCGGGAGGCGATCCCCCCATAGGAAGACCCAGTCCTTCGTGTGGCCGGGCCGAATAGTTGAGTCACCAGGACCGGAGGGGCAAACAAGGAGGCGGCCTACCCACCGGGAGGTTTGAGGGTGGGTGGCCGGACCAGGGAAGGGGAACCCCAATGGCAACCAGTGGCAGGACCAGGTGGATGACAGCAGAGCCCAGTAGGACAAGAAGGAATAGCTAGCAGGCCTCCGGGAGGAAAAAGGAGACCCAGGTGTCCACAAACTGGCCAGCCACACCCACGGTGGTCCCAGCTTGGGACAGAAACTCGGCTGCACCCGCGGTGGTCCCGGCCTGGGACAGCGTAGCACCGGCGGTGGCCCCTTCCAGGGACCTCATTGCTCCCATGGTGAGCCCCGACTGGGCCTGTGTAGCACACACGGTGGACCCCGACCGAGCCATGGTTGCACCCACGGTGGAGCCCAGATGGACCCATGCTGCACCTGCGGTGGGACCCAGCTGGACCACTGCTGACCCCAACGCCGCTTTGACCATGGGCCAGCCGACCCGTAGGAGCACCCGAGCCAGAAGGCGGTCAATGAAGGGCACCCTAGGCTGGAGGTGTGTACCCATGGTGAGTTCCCCCGCAGGAGCGGCAGGACCCATGGTGACCTCCATGGGAGCAGCAGTAGCAATGATGATCTCCGGTGGCGAGCCTGGACCCACGGACTCATCTGACACCGATGGACTCTCTCCGGCGACCCTGGAAGAGGACTTGGACAGAGAACAAAGGGGGTCAGAGTTGCTGGCAGTGGCGGAGCCTGGCGAGGCAAGCTCAGGTGCAGCGTGCGGCTGCAGCTGGCCCTCCTCACCTAGAGCTAGGCAAAAATGCTCTATAAGAGAAAGGAGAAAGACAAAAGAGAGCACTTGCCTTAGCTCGAGCTCCACCGCCGTCCAGGACTCCGACGAGCCGGGCGACGTCTCTACGGGCTCAGTCTCCTGGAGGTGCAGCTTGGACACTGACTCTGCTTTGGCAGCCTCCGCAGCAGGCATGATGGTCTCTGCAGTCATCATAGTCTCAGCCGTTATGACCCACGCTGGCAATTTCTATGGCGTGGCGGCTGGGATCTGGCTCACCATAGCAACAGGGGAACACTCCTCCCGGACCTCTGTCTCCTCCCAGTCCCGATGGTATGGCTTCAGCACTGGCGTGTACTCGGAGGAGACAGGAGAGAGCATGGAGAGGGCAGGTGAGCAGTTAATGGCTGCAGCAGGTGGAGAGATCCCTGGGGACTGCACGCCCAGGGACCCTCTACCAGGGATCAGACAAGCATTCTCAACTATTTTAGGAACAAATGAAGAGATTACTTGCCTGTTCTCTTGGTCAATGATGCTAGTTGCTGCAACTGAGAGGCATCACTCCTCGCGGTGGCTGTGGTGGAACTGGACTCCTCCATAAATTGTGGAGAAGCCTCCCCGAATGGCACTGGGGAGGGAGGGGTGGCCGCCGAGTTCTCCTCCTTTAAACAGCGATCTATCTCCGCCAGCATGGCCAGTCTGTGTCTCTCCCAACCATCCATAGATGAAACCAAACTGTCCTCCGATTGAAGCCTCTGTTCCTCCTTCAAAAGGGGGTCAGTGTCATCTAGGATGGCTTGGCTGTGTTCCTCCAGACCTCTCCGGGGTTGAGCAGGCCTGAGCTCTGGAGACATAGGCGGGGCTGGAGCAGAAGAGCTGAGGAAAGAGGAAGGCTTCATCTTGCGCAAGCACCACTTCCATGTTGGGGGCTGCTCCAACACTGGTGACTCCTTCCCAGACTCCTCTTCTCACAGTGCGAGGATGAAATGGAGGATGTCCGCTGACTCAGGGAAAAATAGAAGGTCCAGACATTCCTCTAATATCTCCCCTGCGGTATCCTGAACTACGCGAACTGCCTCGGAGGAATAACGCCCTTGAATCCCAGAGAAGACGTCCTCCAGATGGGCCAGTCCAAGCCGCTCAGCGTGGCTCCAATAATCTGCCATAACTCCAGCAGCAGGTAGGGAAAAACAAAACCAAAAAATGAAAATCACACTACTTCATTGCTTGGGCTCCTTGTTATGGTGGCGGCTTAGTGTCATGTCAGCTGCGTAATTGTGCACCGAACAAATAAATTGGTTGCAGCCCAAACTGCAGTAATGTAGACGTGTTTATTGACAGAAAGGCAGTAACACAAAATGTCCATGTAATAGTGCAAACAGAGTAGTCATAATGAGACAACCGGCTTCAAACTATGCTGGCTAGGGACAGATGCCACAAGCGCTCCAGGCAGAACAGGAGCGGAGCGAATGGGCATAAATTAAAGAGTGAGTTACATGAGCGTCAGAGCGAGAAAGCTCTGGGAGAAACAGCACCATACAGTCAAAGGAAGGGAGCCAACAACCAGCGAGCCAGGAAGTCCAAAGCTGACTAAGCCGCCACACTGCCTGATCACACTGCCTCACATAAGTACACAGATCACTAATGAGGGCAAGTGGACACAGCAGTGTGGCTAAGCAAGTGCATGCATGACTGAATGTGTGTGTGTGTGCTGAATGTGTGTGTGTGCTGAATGCGTACATGCGTGTGTGTGTGCATGTGAGTGGTGATGACCCACAGCCGGTGAATGTCTGGCGAGAGGAGGAGGCATGGCCGTAGGACTGGCAAAGAGCCAGGCTCAAATAATCTGCCAGCCGGAAATAATAAGCAACACTCAAAGACCTACAGCCACAGATCATGGGCGGGGTTGAGAACAGTCCTGCATATGACACTGACCACATTTCTGAGACTTTGGACATCACATACGTCAGTGGTTTGTGATCAACAAATGTGGTAAACTCGCGACCTTCAAGCCAGAACTGAAAATGACGCATAGCGAGGTGGAGAGCCAACAACTCTCTGTCGAAAGCGCTATACTTACGCTCGCTGTCGAGCAAAGTATGGGTGAAAAAGGTGAGGGACTGCCAAGAACCAGAGACGTACTGATCCACCATGGCCCCTACCATGACATCCAATACGTCTGTGGTGAGTGCTATTTATGCTGATGGGGCCAGGGGGGCCAGTAACGCTGCATTGGCGTGCAATGTTTTGGCACCTGTGAAGGCCTGGACCTGATCAGTGGTCCAGTCAATGCTATCCGCGGGTTTCTTTTTTTTTGAGCATGCCATACAGCGGCTGCAGCAGCTGGGCTGCACGAGGGAGGAAGCGGTTGTAAAAACTGACCATCCCCCAAAATTCCTGCAGCACCCTCACGGTCTGTGGACGCGGAAATTCTGACACTGCACGTACCTTGTCCGGCAGTTGGATTGTGCCCTCCAGCGAGATGCGATGGCCCAGGAAGTCGATTACTGGCAGCCCGAACTGACACTTTGCTGGGTAAACATCAGCCTGTGTGCTTCCAACTGTTGGAACACTTGTTTGAGATGGGCGAAGTGCTTCTCCTCTGATGCGCTAACCAGCAAAATTAAAATGTCATCTCAGTAGACAAAAATGAACGGCAAGTCATGGAGCACCGCGTCCATCATCCTTTGGGAAGTTTGTGCTGCGGCCTTTAACCCAAACAGCATGTACAAAAACTTGAACAGACCAAAGGGAGTTTTTACCGCCATTTTGGGGACATCCTCTGCGTCCACTGGGACCTGGTGGTAAGCGTGGACCAGATCCACTTTTGAAAAAATGCGCGTCCTGGCCAGGTGCATGGAAAAATCCTGTATCTGCAGGATGGGGTAACTATTGTGTTCCGTGGCATTGTTCAAGCATCAGAAATCGTCGCACGGCCGCCACGACCCATCGGATTTGGGCACCATGTGCAGCGGGGATGTCCAAGTGCTGTTGGAGGGCCTAACGATGCCCAAGCGTTCTAAGTTAGCAAACTCCTTGCGCGCGATGGCTAGTTTAGCTGCATCCAGGTGGCGAGGGCATGCAAAAACAGGCAGACCTTTTGTGGTGATAATAATGCTCAACCCCGTGCTTGGTTACCATAGTGGAAAAAGTAAGCACCGTGAGTGCTGGAAACTTGGAAAGCAAACGCTGGTACTTACCCCCTGGAGCTAGAACATTAGCATATATTGGTGGCCCAACTCCCCGAGCTATGCAGGGCAAGGAGGAAAAAGATACAGCGTCCACTAAATGCCTGTTGGCAACATCAACAAATAATTCAATTCAATTCAATTCAACTTTATTTATATAGCGCCATTTCACAACAACAGTCATCTCAGTCATCTCATAGCACTATCAACTGTAGGGGTAACTGTAGCTATAGTCCATAAGCACACAGAAAATCAGCACCTAAGATGGGGACTGAACATGCAGCTACCACAAAATCCCACTGGTAATTGTGCCCATGTAAACATACAGTCACCGTCCTTTCTCCAAATGTCCTGATGCGAGATCCATTGGTGGCCATTAAAGATGGGCCACGGCCTTCTGCCAGCCTGTCTGCACTGACTGGCAAAATGAGGCTCTTCTGGGAGCCAGAGTCAACGAAAAAACATCTCCCAGAACATGTTGCTGTGATGAAAAGCAGTTTCTCCCTGTTGCCAGCGGTCGCAGCTGCTACTGACCGCTGGCTGTCCTGTTTCCTGGTTTCTTGAAGTGGCATGGTGGCAGACAACACTGCGCTTCCTAGCCAAAACGGCAGTGATAAAAGCATTCCGGTCTTATTTCTCCGAGTGGCCATCCCAGCCACCACCCTCGGCTCCTCGACCCTGCTGTGCTCCACCGGAGATCCGGATCTCACTGCCTGAATGCCGACAGCCCTGTTTGCGAGGATGATGCGGTCTGTCTCCTCTGCCAGCGCGCAGTAGTCCCTGGCTGCCAGCAGCGGTGAGTTAGCAAGAATTGCTCTCGCAGAAGCCGGTAGATTTCTGAGGAAGAGGTGGGCAAAAAGGAAAGATCGGTCAACCATGCCCATCAATGCAAGCATGCTCTCCATCACGTCCACAGCCAATCTATCTCCTAGCTCCGAGCGGGTGAGGAGCTTTTCTGCTCTCTCTGCGGCTGAAAGGGTATAACAGCGCAGCAGCAGTCGCTTGAAAGTGCCGTATTTTTCCTTGTGCTGGTGGGACTCGGAGTAGACTCATGGCTCGCTGCGTGGTGCGTGCGTCCAACAATGCCACCACATGATGGTACTTCGTGTCAAAGTTAAAGTCAAAGTCAAAGTCAAAGTGCCTTTATTGTCATTCCACTGCTAAAAAACGATACAACAAAATTGAGATACTGCTCCCTAAAACAAACTATCACACTCACAGTTCACTCATGCATTTAACATTCTCATAATAACAACAATAAATAATGCTTAAAACAATACCTAAAAAGTTAAATACAATATGTACACAGCAATAATAAAAACAAACTGAGCGATAAATAAATAAGACCAGCTTATACACAAGGTTATTGCCTCAAAATAACATAAAATAACATCAGCAATCTGTACATGTTACATAAATCCGTTCAAAATACATACTGCTGTTGGGAAAAAACTATGATTAAACCTGGTAGTCTGGGTTTTATGGGATCTGTACCGCTTTCCTGAGGGGAGCAAGTGAAAGAAATCATGACGTGGATGAGTGCAGTCCTTAATAATGGCAGTAGCTCTGTTGAGGTACCGAGACCTGGAAATCTCTTCCAGAGAAGGGAGAGAACAGCCAGTGATTTTTTGCGCAGTCTCGATCACTCTCTGCAAGGCTTTGCGGTCTGCGGCTGAACAGCCCTCATACCAAACCGTGATGCCATATGACAAAATGCTCTCAATAGCAGAGCGATAAAATAAAACCAGCAACTGTGCATTCAGGCCATTCCTCTCGAGGAGCCTCAAAAAGTGTAGACGTTGTTGAGCCTTTTTTTATCGTAGCTATGGTATTAACTGCCCAGGTAAGGTTGTGAGAAATATGAGCACCCAGAAACTTAAAAGCCTCCACCCTCTCCACACACTCCTTGCCTATATAATGCGGAGGTGGCTCACTACTATGCTTCCTAAAATCAATAATAAGTTCTTTTGGGTTTTTTTGTATTCAATAGCAGATTATTATCTGAGCACCATCTCACCAGTTTCTGGACCTTATCTCTGTATGCAGACTCATCTCCTCCTGATATGAGCCCCACTACTGTTGTGTCATCTGCAAACTTCACTATAATGTTTGTGGGATGAACAGGTATGCAGTCATATGTGTACAATGAATACAAAGTGGGGCTCAACACACAGCCCTGCGGCGAGCCTGTGTTAAGCATGACTGTAGAGGAGGAATGGGGTCCCGCTGCTGGATAAAGTGCTCGCAGTGTCGGATTTTCTGCATCCACAGACCGTGAGGGCGCTGCAGAAATTTGGGGGGATGGTCACTTTTTACAACCAACTCCTCCCCCACACAGCGCAGCTGCTGCAGCCGCTCTACAGCACGCTCAAAAAAAAAGAAGCCCTTGGATAGCATTGATTGGACCCCCGAGTGGGTCCAGGCATTCACAAACGCCAAAATGGCGCTCGCTAACGCAGCTTTGCTGGCCCACCCAGCCCTGTCAGCACGGATAGCGCTCACTACAGACGCATCTCACGTTGCGGTAGGAGCTGTAGTGGAACAATACGTCGCCGGTTCTTGGCAGCCCCTCGCCTTTTTCAGCTGTACTTTGTGCAACAATGAGCGTAAGTATACCACTTTCAACAGAGAGTTGTTGGCTCTTCACCTCGCTACGTGTCATTTTCCATTCTTGCTCTAGGGTCGTGAGTTTACCGCGTTTGTCGATCATAAACCACTGACCTACGCAATGTCCAAAGTCCCGGAACCGTGGTCAGCTCAGCAACAACGGCACTTGGCCGCAATTTCAGAGTTCACGACCAACATCCAACATGTAGCTGGTAAATTGAACGTTGTGGCAGATTGCTTGTCACATGCGCTGGTCTCTCCGGTATACATGGGCATTGATTTTTCTGCGGTGGCTACCGATCAAACCAGAGACACAGACATTTGCTTGCTCCAGTCTGCGGCTACCAGATTAAAACTTGGGAGCAGGGTGGTATAGGAAGGGTGCCCCCCTTGCTCTTTGACATCTCCACTGGCTGCACCCACCCCGTGGTTCCGAGCTCCTGGCGCCGTCGCGTTTTCGAGTCCGTCCACTCCCTTTCACATCCCAGCATACAAGCCTCAGTTAAATTAGTGGGGTCCAAATTTGTTTGGCCTCACTTACGCAGTGGATGCGAAAGAATGGGCTGCAGCGTGCGTTGCCTGCCAACGGGTTCACAAGCACACCAAAGCTCCCTTGAGCCTTTTCAAATTCCAACCAGGAGGTTTGACCACGTACACATGGACTTAGTGGGTTCCCTTCCGCCATCACAGGGGTTCACACACCTTTTAATAATCTTGGATGTACTATACGTTGACCAGAGGTGGTTCCACTGAGTTCCACCATGTCGGCCGAGGTAGCCTGTGCGTTTTTGTCATCTTTGGTCGCACAGTTTGGATCCCCGTCCGACATCACTTTTGACAGGGGTCCGCAATTTGTTTCAGAACTTTGGTCTGTGATGGCCGACAGCCTGGGGGTCAAAATCCACCGCACCACCCCGTACAACCCACAGGCTAACGGTTTGTGCAAGCGTTTTCACGGGCCACTTAAAGCAGCGCTCAGAGCCTCACTAACGGATGCAAAGTGGGTCGACCGCCTGCCTTGGGTCCTATTGGGGTTGTGCTCCGCACCTTAGGAAGATCTGGCAGCTTCCCTGGCAGAACTTTTTTTTCTCAGCCGTTGTGGATCCCGGGGGAGTATTTGCCAGAGAGCCCCACGCCCGGTACTGATCCACCTGTGCATTTTTTTTTCTTGTACAGGGGCTGCTAGTGTTCCGGGCCCAGCGCACCATTGTTTTCCCCGCACTTTTGTTCCAAAGCGCTTAGAGAACACTAAATTTGTTTTCATCAGGCACAATGCCCACAGAACCCCGCTACATCCGCCATACAATGGCCCATTCAGAGTGCTGGAAACTGGGAAGAAACACTTTGTGTTAGATTTGGGAGGGAGGGGAGTGTAAGGAAACCATCTGCATAGATAGGCTGAAGCCCGCTTATGTGTTGGCAGACGAGCAGATGGTGTTGGCTCAAGCTCCCTGGCGCAGGCGCCCTCCTACAGTGGGTCCGCAGGTTAGAGTTCCCCCGACAGAGGACTGGTTTTGACAGGGAGGCGCTTCGGCTGGCCCACGTTACTGTCACTACGGGCGCTTGCTCAAGCCCAAAGGTCCAGAGCAGGGGTAGGCAAACTATGGCCTTCGGGCCACATCCGGCCCGTTGGTCTTTTTAATCCAGCCCGCCAAAGATTGGTACATAATTGCCCAAATCATATCATATCATAATTATGACTGCATTCATTTGACCTTGTCCTGTAATGCCTGGTAATTCCACCAGGTGACACATTAGGTGCAGCAAAACACTTGATTTTGCAGAGCCCGGGCTACTCTTTGTTATTACTCTGCTACTGCTCTGACAGCAGAACTCATTTGCAACAATGAGTGAGCCAAAGAAAAGAAAAGTCGACAGCGAGTGCCGAATGTTTAATAACGAATAGACAATTAAATACTTTTTCAATGAAGTCCGATCAAAGGCTGTATGTCTTATTTGCCAAGAAACCGTTGTGGTTTTAAAGGAATACAATGTCAGTCGTCACTTTTCCACCAAGCATAATTACACTAACAACCAGTCAACGCAAGCACGGGCGGCTACCGCTCAGAGGTTGGCAAGATGGCGCCCACAGCGGTCGACATGGTGCTTCGCTGCGCTCTTTGTTTGTTTTTGTTTGTCAATTGTGTGTCTGCTTGCTCTTATACCCGTGAAGAACTTCTAAATATCAGGACTTTCACCCCCACGGACCTCCTCCCAGTTTTTCTAGCCCCTGCCGCCGATCTGGTTTATTGTTTGGCTCGGAAAGTGAGACGGCGGAAGAGAGGAAGACAGGCGGGCGCTCTCGTACGACTTCGCAGGAGAGGCTCGCGAACGGCGCTGCCTGGCATATTTCTGTCCAATACCAACTCTCTCTCTAACAAGGTAGATGAACTGAGACTGCTGATGCGTTTTAAGGACCTCGCCTCCTCAGCTGTCCTCTGCTTTACTGAGACCTGGCTCCGGGAAAATATACCGGACAGCGCGCTGCGCCTCGACGGCTTTCAGCTCTTCCGTGCTGATCGTGACACAGAGCTTTCCGGCAAGACCACAGGAGGCGGAGTCTGCTTCTACATCAACTGCAGCTGGTGCTCTGATGTAACGGTAATTTCCAAACACTGTTCTCCTGCCTTGGAATTTCTTGTTATCAATTGCAAGCCCTTCTATTCCCTGCGGGAGTTTGCTTCTTTCATAATGATCGCTGTGTACGCCCCTCCCGACGCGGACACGCGCGAAGCTCAGCGCGTGCTCGCGGATCACATTCAACACACAGAGCGGAGTTTTCCAGACTCGCTGATTATTGTGGCTGGCGACTTTAATCAGTGCAATCTGAGCCACGATCTCCCCCGCTACAAACAGTTTATTAAATGCCCCACCAGAGGATTAAACACACTGGATCACTGTTACACCACAGTGAAAGACGCATATCGCGCTGTCCCTCGAGCTGCGCTGGGATTATCTGATCACGTGATGGTTCACCTCATTCCCACATACAGACAGAGATTGAAGCTCACTAAACCTGTTGTGAGCACTACGAAGATACGGACCAGTGATGCTGAGGAGAAGCTGGAAACGTGCATGGAAATATCTGACTGGGGCATGCTTAAAGGAGCCACGCATGATCTGGATGAGTACACGGACACTGTGAACTCATATATCCACTTTTGTGAAGAGAACATTCTTCCATCACGCACCAGGGTGAGTTACTCTAATGACAAACCCTGGTTCACAGCTAAGCTCAGACAGATCAGGAAGGAGAAGGAAGCAGCGCTGAAAAGTGGAGACAGGGACTGCTACAGGGAGGTTAAATACCGGTTTAACAGAGAGCTGAAGAGGGCTAAATCTCTATACTCAGAGAGACTCCAGCAGCAGTTCACTGCTAATGATTCGGCTTCCGTGTGGAGAGGACTGAGGCAAATCACCAACTATCGACCTAAGGCTCCTAAAGGTCAGGATGACAAAGCCCTTTGTCAAAGACTGTCCCAACACTATGCCCGTTTTGACACCTCGTCATCTGTGTCCAACTCCCCCCCTCCATCCAGCTCCACAGCCTCCACATTCCCTACTTCATTTAAGGCACCCCCCCTCCTCCCCCCCTCCCCTTATCATCAGTGAGCAGGATGTGCTCAAACAGTTCTCCAGACTGAACCCGCGCAAGGCCCCCGGCCCAGACGGCGTGTCTCCCTCCACCCTGAGACTCTGTGCGAAACAGCTGGCTCCTGTATTCACAGACATTTTTAACACCTCCCTTAAGTTATGCCACGTGCCGTCCTGCCTCAAATCCTCCACCATCATCCCTGTCCCCAAGAAGCCACGGATCACTGGACTTAATGACTACAGACCTGTAGCGCTCACCTCTGTAGTCATGAAGTCCTTTGAGCGCCTGGTCCTGTCCCACCTCAAGTCCATCACCACCCCTCTCCTGGACCCGCTGCAGTTTGCCTACCGAGCCAACAGGTCTGTAGACGATGCAGTCAACCTGGCCCTCCACTCCATCCTGCAGCACCTGGACTCCCCGGGAACCTACGCCAGGATCCTGTTTGTGGACTTCAGCTCCGCATTCAACACCATCCGCCCCGCTCTGCTCCGGGACAAGCTGTCCCTGCTCAACGTGCCTGACTCCCTCTGCAGGTGGATCATCGACTTCCTGACGGACCGGAGGCAGCATGTGTGGCTGGGAAAGACTGTCTCAGACTATACTAGCATCAGCACCGGATCACCCCAGGGCTGTGTACTTTCCCCCCTACTCTTCTCCCTTTACACCAACTCCTGCACCTCCAGCCACCAGTCTGTCAAGTTGATCAAGTTTGCGGACGACACCACCCTCATCGGGCTCATCTCCAACGGCGACGAGTCCGCCTACAGGAGAGAGGTGGCCCAGCTGGCGTCCTGGTGCAGCAATAACAACCTGCAGCTGAACGCTCTGAAGACAGTGGAGATGATTGTAGACTTCAGGAAAGTCACTACTCCTCTGCCCCCCCTCACCCTCTCAGGCTCTCCCATCACCACTGCTGATTCCTTCCGCTTCCTAGGCACTACCATCACCAGGGACCTCAAATGGGAGCTGACCATCAGCTCACTCATCAAAAAAGCCCAGCAGAGGATGTTCTTCCTGCGGCAGCTGAGGAAGCTCAAGCTACCCACCAAGATGTTAGTGCAGTTCTACACAGCCATCATCGAGTCCATCCTCACCACCTCCATAACCGTGTGGTACGCTGGAGCCACTGCCAGGGACAGACTAAGGCTGCAGCGCGTCGTGCGCACTGCTGAGAAGGTGATCGGCTGCAAGCTCACATCTCTCCAGGATCTGTACATCTCCAGGACCCGGAGGCGTGCTGGCCGGATCATAGCCGATCCCTCACACCCTGGTCACGTACTGTTTGCCCCCCTCCCCTCTGGTAGAAGACTTCGGTCCATCCAGACTAAAACCTCCCGTCACATGAACAGCTTCTTCCCCTCTGCCATTAGACTGCTGAACACTAAGTGACTTATTGACTCTCGTGCACCATGTACAGCAGCTCAACCAGACTCATGTCAATCATCACTGTTTTCTTTCTGCGTTACCGACTGCACTATATAGTTCTCCACAGTATCTGCTGCTGGCTAATATATATTTTAACTGTTGACCAGTATCACTTAATCTTATCCTACACTTTATTACATGTATAGTTTATTTCTCTTATCTTATCATGTTTAATGTTGCAGCATTGTACTGAGACAAATTCCTAGTTTGTGTACTACATGAACAATGGCAATAAACCTGATTCTGATTCTGAGGTTGGTAGCTAAATTGCAGACTCAGCAAAACACCTTTATCCAACAAACTGCCATCCAAGAATCAAGCACGAAGGCAAGTTATTTGTTGGCATTCAAATTAGCAAAGACCAGTAATATTCTTACACTGCATAATCCACCAGGAAGCACTGTGCAAATCCGTATTGCAGCTTGACCATGTAGTGAAGCCAGTTGTAAAGCTCGTTAACTTTATTCGAGCGAGGGGACTTAGCATCGTCAGTTTATTAAGTTTCTTGAAGAGACTGATGCCGATCACCAGGACTTGCTTTACCATTCCAGTGTCCACTGGTTAAGTTTGGGGAAAGTATGTCAATGAGTGTGGGAGCTGAAACAGAAGATTATCTCATTTTTGGAGCAACTTGAGAAAGCTGACGATTTTCCTGAGCTGAGTGATACTGATTGGCTTTGTGATTTAGCTTTTGCTGTGGACATACTGACACACATGAATGAGCTGAACGTGAAGCTACAAGGGAGAGCCCAGTTTGTGCATGAAATGTACATAAACATCAGAGCCTTCAAAACCAAGCTAGCTTTATTCTCAAAGCAAATGTCAAACAAGTCATTCACTCATTTCCCCACGCTGGCTACACTGAAAGAGGCCCTTCGACATGTGAAAAAATACAGGAAATCACTGGATGACCTGCATGGAGAATTCTGCCGTTGGTTCTCTGATTTTTGAAAAACTGACAAGTCACTTCAGCTGGTGTCATGTCCCTTCACACAAGATCCTGAAACAGTGCCACAGGAGTTGCAGTTGGAACTGATTGATCTCCAATTCGATACCATCTTGAAGGAGAAGTTCCACTCTCTTAAACTGGATGAGTTTTATGCTTCATTAAGCCCGGCAAAATTTCCAAACATCCAGAAGATGGCACAGAGGATGCTAGTGTTGTTTGGATCTACGTATGTCTGTGAACACACTTTTAGTGTGATGAACACCAACAAAGCACCCCACAGATCCCAGTTGAGTGATGAACACCTCAGATCTGTTTTGAGAATTGCCACAACAAAACTAACAACAGACTTCGACACACTGGCAAAAAAGGGTGATCAACAACACTGCTCCCACTAAAAGTGAATTAAGTATTAACACTGTAATGCCATTTTTATGTTTATCTTTGATATGCTGATATGATATGATATGCTTTGATATACATCTGGTGCTGGCCCAGCCCGTCTGTCAAATTTTAAAAGTCAATGTGGCCCCTGAGCCAAAAAGTTTGCCCACCCCTGGTCCAGGGGGTTAGGACCCCTTTTAGGTGTTTGGGGGGGCTGTATGGTGACACAAAGGAGATGACACTCCGCCCAGTACTTTGGAGTGTTGGGGGTGCTAGCCAGGGGCGCCAGAGCACCGGGGGTATGTAGTGAATAAAGATGTGCCTTTCGCCCCCGCTATGCCAGGCTCACACCTGAGGACGCAGGGGCGCGAATGTGTTAATGTGGATGTGGATGTGTGTTCACACCTGGCAACTGGTATGTAAATGTGTTTACCCTGAGTGCCAGAGGCGGGAAGAAAATCTATAAAGCAGTTCGGTTTGGCACTCAGGGACAGTCTGTTCTGCTGGTTGGAAATAAAGTTGTTTGTCGTCAGCTTGTGTCTCGTCAGATTCCTTTCCTCCACACCCTGAGATTTTTTTTTTTTTTTTTTTGGGGGGGGGGGTGGATTTTGTATACTTTGTTGATCCCCAGAGGGGAAATTGAGGGCATCCACCTGGATGGATGAAGCAGCCACGGTATGGCGCTATCCCTTAACCATTCACACACACATTCACACCTAGGGCCACTTTAGAGTCTCCAATTAACCTAACCTGCATGTTTTTGGCCTGTGGGAGGAAACCGGAGAACTCCCGGAGTAAACCCACGCAGATACGGGGAGAACATGCAAACTCCACACAGATCACTGTTGGTCAGGGGCTGGGATCGAACCAGGGATCCCATGGCCAAGGGTGAGTTGCTGTGCTGCCGCAGTGCTAACCACTGCGCCACCGCACTGCAGTTTTGACAGTGACACCATGTTTGAGGCTTACTTTTAGCTTCAGTTTTCAAACTAAGTAACATGCTAACAAATACTGGCTGAGTTTAAAAGCCCAAATAAATCATTATTAGAGACAGGGGTGTGTGGTTTGAGTGGTCGATAGCACGTGACCTGTCGCTGAAACGACTCTGAATGAATGAATGCTAACTCTGCTAACAGCAGCTAACCACAACTAGGCATCTGGTCAAAAGCATAATAAACTATAATCAAACCAAAATAGCATCTATGAATAGATTAAATGGTTAAAGCTCCAACTGGGAAAACGGTAATTGAGCGGGGAGAATATACAGACAAGACCGTTAATGACGGAGTAGATCATTCTGGCCTGACAAACTCACCCTGAACTCTTGACCTTGACTTAAGCACAGCCTAGACACAGACCCATCAAGGTCAAATCAGATTTATGAAATCATAAAGGCTCAGATAAGATTAGACCAGCATGGTGGCCTAAAGGCAGAGCATCTGCCCCACAACCGACCAGGCCATACCAAAGACCATATAAAAATGGTACTTCCCGCCTTCTAGCTTGGTGCTCAGCATAATAGAATAGGGAAGGAAAGTTGGGTTACCCAGCCACAAGAGGAGCACAAGCCAGTGTACTCCCTGTGTGGATCCCAAACTTGGTTAAATGGACAGGGTTATGTCAGGAAGGGCATCCGGCATAAAAATCTTTGCCAAATCGACATGTGATTTAACGCCATATCAAGTGATGACAGACTGTGGCGACCCCAAAAGTGAGCAACAGCAGAAAAATACCCAAATCTAATGACCTTAACCTTGAACACAACCTGGATGCAGACCAACCTGAGGATTGTTGTGTTTGGTGAGAATCAAGGTAATTGCTTAGGAAGAGTAGTGATTTTTCTAAACCCATGTAAGTGCCCAGATCTCTTGACCTTTGACCTTAACGTTGACGTTTAGCACAACGTGGATGCAGATCCACCTGAGGATCATTGTGACTTTGGAGAACATCAGGGCAAATGCTTAGGAGGACTAATGATTCCTGTGAAATGTGGATGGATGAACAGACAGACGGATGCTGCATCATCACATTAGCTCCTTTCTACCCAAACAGACATCTAGCTAGGCTAGGCTTGCAAACTCCTGTCCCAGTTTGTATCCGGCAGGTTGATCTCAAAGTCGGTCCAAAATCCTGCTTGTGGCCGCTCACACCAGATAACATTGGCAGCAAAGTCTATCACCCTATCACGGCCAAAATATAACAAAATAGCCCAGAATCCAATGACATACATATATATAATTGTGGATTAATTAACAAGCAGGTCTAGTACGGCAGTTTAAAAAAGGAGCTGATTAGCATCACTAAACTAGCCATGCTAACGTCCATTGTATACTGTGACGTTTGCGGGATTCACACAAAGAAAGAGGAGCAAGATGGTTGTGATGAACAGGCTTTATTTACACACCACCGACCCCCAACTTACTTCTGAGCACAGAGAGGAGGGGAGGTCATTCTCCCAGACCTCCGTTTCAATCACGGTTACACACACATGATACAGCTTGCCCTAATCCTGCTAAACACTGCTGTGTCATTATAACGCAGTTATAATGACACAGCAGTATAACTCAGTAATAACACATTTAATACACACACACAGTAACGTTTTCAACAGGCAAAGCATGATGGGAAATCCCTGCCCCCCTTAAAATGGCCCCGACGTTACACTGCCCTCCCCTGGACTGGTTTCTGTCCCCAGAAAATTCAAAGTCCACTTTCAGAAATCCAATGCGAGTCAGCCCGGTGCCGGGGCGGCATGCACGGGCCATCCAGTGTCCATCTGAGTCTCGGTCGGAGTATCTGGTTGGGGTAGGGTTCCGGTTTGGCCACCAGCGGGCAGATGGACACATCTGACAGCCTCTGTAGGACCACGCACAGTTCCTTCCCTGGCAGCGGGAGTCCCAAGCCCGCTCCGGCTGACTCCCACCGCTGCCAGGTCTCCCAGGCGGCCGCTGGCCCACGTCCATGCATCCAGCCCTTGCCACGCCTGGAAAATGGCCGGATCTTCATCCTGCTCGCTCCGCTGCTGCGCGTCTGCTGCACCGAGGGCCTCCGTGATGTCACCGAAAGGGAAAGCATCTGCGGGTGGCGGTAGGACTACACAGTTCCTCCTCTGGCAGCGGGAGTCATGACTCCCACCGCTGCCAGGACCTCCCAGGCGGCCGCTGGCCCGCGTCCAGGCGTCCAGCCCCTGCCGAGCCCGGGAAAAGACCGGCTCTGTCCTGCTCGCTCTGCTGCTGCTGCACTCCAAAGGCCTCTGTGACGTCACCGCCGGGGGAAGCATCTGCAGGAGGCGGCTTTTTCTCCGTCCATGCCACCTCGCTCTAATTTAACGTCGGCGAGGCGCCAGTTTGTCGTGCGCTGTGTGCGGGGCAGTACCATGCGATGTACCCTGGATCTGCGCTGCGGAAGCCCCCCTTCCTCGTGTCGCCACCGCTGTCTCCTTCGTGCATGCGCTGCTGTGATCTGCCGTAGCTCCTCCTCCCACTCGCTCTCAGCACGGTGGTTTCCTCCTATGACCAGTTGTTCAGCGCAGCAGCCAACTCGACCTGGGCCCGGTGGTCATCCAACAGGTTCTCGCCGTTGTAGCGGGGAATCTTGGCCCGCTGCTGGACGGATGGGATGGTCATCTCCCGGTCGATCGCCGCTCCTAATTGCTCTGGAATCGCCAGCCCGCCCTGCCCTGAAAAGGGCGGAAAACAGGGCTGGTTTGCTCTGCTCGGCCCGTTCTGCCTTGAAAAAGGCAGAGCAGTCCCGTCGGGTCCGCTGCTCCGTCCATCGCGGCGAGCCTCTCCGGTGGCCGGTGTCTCAGCTCTACGCTCCGTTCCCAGCCGAGCGATGAACCGCTCTGGCCGTTGGACCTCCGCCTGGATTTCATCTTGCTCCATCCCCACTCCTGACACCAGTGTGACATTTGCGGGATTCACACAAAGAAAGAGGAGCAAGATGGTTGTGATAAACAGGCTTTATTTACACACCACCGACCCCCAACTTACTTCTGAGCACAGAGAGGAGGGGAGGTCATTCTCCCAGACCTCCGTTTCAATCATGGTTACACACACATGATACATCTTGCCCTAATCCTGCTAAACACTGCTGGGTCATTATAACGCAGTTATAATGACACAGCAGTATAACTCAGTAATAACACATTTAATACACACACACAGTAACGTTTTCAACTGGCAAAGCATGCTGGGAAATCCCTGCCCCCCTTAAAATGGCCCCGATGTTACAATACAGTTGCCAGCTTTTCAGAAAAGCCTGGGGTGAGATTTAAAGGGAATTGTGCACAGGGGAGACTTAGGGCTAGGAGTGGACTGTGCAGGTGCACAGTTTACATATTTTTTCCAACAAATACCCTTCTTTACCTCAGAATAAGTTTTAGAAGATGTTCAGTCTATGTTGTCTTGAGAACTCTTACTGTGTAAAATGTGAAGAGTCAACACAGTATTGGCAGTAATTCCCTCATTTTGGAGCAAGAAATAAGGTTTGTGGAGTGAGAAAAAGGGTAAAAGAGACTCACTCTAAAGGAGTGAGAGTTGGCAACACTGATATATCATGCCAGAAAACAAAAAGATCAGAATAAGGTGAGATACATTATTGACTGGGGATTAATGAAAAAGCTAGGACCCCAGATGTCTACTGGGTTGACTAGAATTTACAGAGCTTTAAAAACAGCGGTCAGGCCACTAGTTAGCTCACTGGCTGAGTTAGCTGCAGCATAGCTACAGTACTGTATGAGAGCTCTGAGGCTCAGTGGGAAACTTTTTTCTTTTCCGTTGAGAAGAGGGCATGTCAGACCATCCAGGAGGCAGGTCTGTTACACAGTCACATGATAACCTCACAGCAGAGAACAGCCAATCCAAGCGAGGCGTTTCAGGCAGAGATGTAGTCCTAGTTTCCGTGGGAGAGCAGAGCTCCTGTCCAGGTGGACTTTGGGCTGTTTGACTTTGCAGACCATATAACGCCACAAAAATCCATCATAATGCACTAAAATAAAGGGGACACCCTAAATAGCATATTAGGACCCGTGTAAGTTGTGCAGAATGCTTAGCACCATCCAGTGTGGAAAAAGAATATTAATCAACAAGACTCGTTCAAAATGAAGCAATTATTTTATTTTTCTTCATGCATGGAAAACACAAAACCACCGTGTAGATGTCCACAGGGAAGTACTGTATTCACATCTACACCATCAGGATTTAGGGTTACCGTTTTTAGAAATATTAGGAAAAGGCGATTCATATCGTACTCAAACTGTCACAGATTAACTCTGCAATGAAGGTGACAGGAGAAATAAAGTTGTAACATTTTGAAAACTCAGGAACAGAAATGAAATCATGATTCAGGTTATAAATACAAAAATTGAACCCCAGTGAACAAAGTTTCTTCCAGGTCAAAAATTATCCTTAATAATAAAACAAGTTCAAACTAAGCATATAGAAAGGATATACTTCATATTTGTGCTGACACATTTCTCTGTTCTACAGTCCCCTGAAATACACCCGTGTTTGATATAAAACAAAAATATCCCTTTTACACAGTTATTTTTCTTCCTAGTCACTACACTCTCATTTAAGTCATCAATGACAAATGTAGGAAAATACTAATACAGGTCCTCAAAAATCAAATCTTAAACATGTTTTTATGGCACGACATAATATCAAGAATCAAATACAAACCAAAATAATGGAGAAAGGCAATTTTTAGGAAGAAATAAAAAATGGAAGTGGTGAAGTGATGATGAGTGGTTAAAGTGGGATTATCTCTGTGTATTTTGCAGTAGGATGGGTTCTTATTAGCAGATGCATGATTAACATTCATATCATCTTCTGCTGCTGAAGTGCAGAGCCGCTTCTGACTATAAAGTAGAGTAAAGCTTGGGGGGTCCCCACCTACAAGTTCATCCTCAGCACTTTTTTTTTGGGGGGGGGGGCAATTAAAATTACATTAAACCTTTTTGTTTTCCTTTAAATCTGCATTTTTTTTCTCATAAATTTGTAACATTTTGTGACTTTTTCCTGTAAATTTGCAACCTTCATAAGGACACTGGTTACATTTTTAAAGGGTCTGAAATAAGAGCCCCCAAAGAATCTTGCATAGAGCCTCCAAAAATCTAGAAACGGCCCTGCTTAAAGTGCATCGTAACAAACTACTGAACTTCTCCCTAGTGATTATTAAATAATATTTGTGTATTCTGTTTGTGCTGCAGTGGGAACAAAAACAATCCTTGAGACAAACTCCAAAATTCTGGTTGTGATAAAATTGTTTTTGTACCCAGGCTAAAAAGCTGGTGGTTTTATTGGAGAACGTCTATGACGCATCACATCTGACCCTTTCAAAGAAATAAAAAAGGCTGGAAACACGAAACTGGAAAAGCAACTAATTTGAGAAAGATTCTTCTTCCTCCGTTTTCACATGAAGGTTGGCCTGCTCAGCCTCTGGTTATTGCTGGGCTCCCTTCTTGTCTTCCCTCACTGGTAGACCTGTACATGCCCGTGTAGGGAGGTGGTGTTCCCCCCACAGTCCACGTATTGGAACATCTCCTGGGAGACCTGCTCCGCGTGGCCGAAGTACGACGTGGTCACCGTCACCCTGGAAACAAACAAAGGTCAGACACCTTAAAAAATGCAAAAACAGGCAGAGTTGATGAGAAACTTGTCGATTTCCATTCTCTTTTCATTACATTACATTCCAGGGCTGTTCATTAAAGGTTTCCCCTGACCCTTTTCCCATGGAGAGGGACCAAGCTTGGCACAGTTATTAGTCTTTCTCTACACCAAGGGTCACACACTTCTCCCATCGCCTTATGCAGCTGTGGAGACCTCACCTGTAGAAGTCTGCAGGTTGCATCTGAAGCCACAACTTGACCTCGAAAATCAGAGTTTCATCATCTTGGAAGTGCTTTCCTTTCAAAATGACTTCATGGTTGGAGTTCAAATGGAGTGATGCTGGGAAAGTAAGGGGATGCAGGACCATGCCCATGCTTCCATCTGGGCAACATGCAAGTTGTGAAACGAGGCATTGTCTAGCGGGAGGTGGGCACCTTTGATTAGCATGGCAGGCCTCTCAGTTTTGATGGCCTTCCACATATTCTGCAGCAGTGAAGCGTAGTAAGTCCCAGAAATTGTGGTACCCTTTGCTAGGAAATCCATCATCGATACTCCATGCTGGTCCCAAAAGACCATGAGCATGACCTTGCCTGCTGAATGGTGGACACGTGCCTTCTTCAGAGGTAATGAGTCATAATGCTTCTATTGCTTCAACTTGGCTTTAGTCTCTGGCTCACAGTGATGGATCCATGTTTCATCCTGCGTGATTAGTCTTTCAAAGAAGTCCTCCTGGTTTTCTTGGCACATGGCCAAAAGAACCAGGGAGCATGTGACTTGTACCTGCTTCTGGAAAGGTGTGAGCAACCGAGGAATCCATCATGCAGACAGCTTCCACATTTGTAAATGGTCATGGATTACTTTTCCCACAGACCCCACACTGATCTTAACATCTTGAGCTAGCTGGCAAACGGTTAGGTGATGATCTTCCAAAATGATGGCCTCCACTTGCCAGATGGTGTCTTCATCACTAGCACACAGCGGTTGCCCAAGAATAGGTGCTGTTCCCACCAATGTCCGACCACACTTGAACTGTCAATGTCAGTGCTTGACTACGTCATACAACGGGGAAGCCTCCCCATAAGTCTCTTTCATCTCATCAAACATCTCCAGCAGTGTGCAGCCTCTCAAACACAGGAACCTGATGACTGCTCTGCATTCAGCTCCATCATCAACCTTACTCCACCTTAGCTCCTGTAAAAGAGAAACTCTTGGGAGTTCAGACCTGCAAACTACCACGTGACCAGTAGAGATGTGTATTATTTTATATGTGCATTTTCAGTTTGCTACAATAACCAGAAGTGGGTCAGGGGAAATCTTTAATGAGCAGCCCTCATACACACAGAAACCAGAAGTTTACTTACACTGTATAAAAAGACACATAACTTTTTTTTTTTCTCACTGTCTGACATTAAATCTAACTAAACTTTTCCTGTTTCAGGTCAGTTAGGATTACCAAAATTATTTCTATTTGCTCAATAATGTTTATATTTGCTAAATAATTTTTTAGATAATTTTTCATTACTCAGAAATTAACATACATTATATACATAGTATTTGGTAGCATTGCCTTTAAACTGTATGACTTGGGTCAAATGTTTTGGGTACCTTTCCACAAGCTTTCAGTAGTTTGCTGGAATTTGGGTCCATTCCACCTGACAGAACTCGTGGAACTGAGTCAGGTTTGTAGTCCACCTTGCTCGCAGACATCTTTTCAGCTCTGTCCACAAATTTTCTATGGGATTGATATCAGGGCTTTGTGATGGCCTCTCCACAACATTGACTTTGTTGTCCTTAAGCCACTTTGTAACTAATTTGGTGGTATGCTTAGGGTCATTGTCCATTTGGAAGACCTATTTGCACCCAAGCTTTAACTTCCTGGCTGATGTCTTGAGATGTTGCTTCAATATTTCCACATAATGTTCTTTCCTCAAGATGCCATCTATTTTGTGAAGTGCACCAGTCCCTCCTGAAGCAAAAGACCCTCACAACATGATGCTACCACCCCTGTACTTCACAGTGTTGGGATGGTGTTCCAAGGCTTGCAATCTTCCTCCTTTTCCTCCAGATGTAACAATGGTCATTATGGCCAAACAGTTCAATTGTAGTTTCATCAGACCACAGGACATGTCTGCAAAAATTAAGGTCTTTGTTTCTGTGTGTACTTGCAAACTGTAATCTGACTTTTTTATGTTGCTTTTGGAGTAATGGTAATGGCTTCTTCCTCGTTGAGTGGTCTTTCAGCCCATGCTGGGCACTGTGGATGATGACACTCTTTTACAAGCTTCAGCCAGCATCTTCACAAGGTCTTTTGCTTTTGTTCTGGGGTTGATACACACATTTTGCACCAAAACACGTTCATCTCCAGGACACAGAACCGTCTCCTTCCTGAGCAGTATGATGGTTGGACATTCCCATGGTGTTTACACTTGCATATAATTGTTTGAACTGATAAATGTGGTACCTTCAGGCATCTGGAAATTGTACTCAAGGGTAAACCAGACTTGTGGAGGCCCACAATTCTCTTCCTGATATCAGTGTGTAAACTTCTGACTTTGAAGAAAGTACCGTATTTTTTGGACTATAAGGCGCACTTAAAATCCTTTAATTTTCTCAAAAATCGACAGTGCGCTTTATAATCCGGTGCGCCTTATGTATTAATTCTGGTTGTGCTTACTGACCTCGAACCGATTTTATGTGGTACACGGCGCTCAAAAATATGTCAAAAATGTTTTAGTACGACTTTGGTAAGTTACGAAGCCGAACCGCTTGAGGGATTTTCGGAGCATTACGGTAGTCAGGAGCCTCGTGGAGTAATATACGATATTCGATACCCAGAAGCCGATGGTGTATAGAACACGTACAGTATATTAGGATTTGTATGTGAAATTTCGGCATCGAAATTGCTCCCCAGTTTAGCTGTAAACGGGAGCAGTAAATACGGCTATAAATACATATTTACGGCTGTAAATACGGCTCGCTCTCCAGCAGAGAGCGAGCCATATTGGCATCGTACTCGGTATCGAGTACTGAGCGATATTTTGGCCAATATGGCGATGTAAACAGCCACGGACTAAAAATGTTCCGCCTGCTCATGGTCCCGTTTAGCTGTAAACGGGAGCAGTAAATACGGCTATAAATACGTATTTACGGCTGTAAATACGGCTCGCTCTCCGGCAGAGAGCGAGCCGTATCGGTATCGTTTTCGGTATCGAGTACTGAGCGATATTCTGGCCAATATGGCGATGTAAACAGCCACGGACTAAAAACGTTCCACCTGCTCATGGAGCAGGTCATTCATACTCACAGACAATCGCGCTATATGTGTCTATAATGACTACAGATAGGATTTTCTTTCCATGCACGCAAAAAAAAATAAGAAAAATTCCCAGATTCGACTACGATACTACCTCGCGAGGTAGTCGATACCCAAAAGCCGATGGTGTATAGAACACGTATATTAGGATTTGTATGTGAAATTTCGGCATTGAAACTGCTCCCGTTTTAGCTGTAAACGGGAGCAGTAAATATGGCTGTAAATACATATTTACGGCTGTAAATACGGCTCGTTCTCTGCCGGAGAGCGAGCCGTATCGAGTGCCAAGCGATATTCTGGCCAATATGGTGATGTAAACAGCCACTGGACTAAAAACGTTCCGCCTGCTCATGGAGCAGGTCATTCAACACTCGCAGACAATCGCGCTATATGTGTCTATAATGACTATAGAGAGGATTTTCTTTCCATGCACGCCATTTTTTTTTTTCCCAGCTCCGACTACCTCGTTTTAATGCGCCTTATAATCCGGTGCGCCTTATGTATGAAATTAGACCATCAAATAGACCGTTCATTGATAGTGCGCCTTATAATCCGGTGCACCTTATAGTCCCAAAAATACGGTAATAAAAAATTCTTTTAAAAATTAATGCGCAAATAGAAATAATTTTGGTAATCCCAACTGACCTAAAACAGGAAAAGTTTAGTCTGATTTAATGTCAAACAGTGAGAAAAAATGGTTGTGTCTTTTTATACAGTTTCAACTGTAAAAAAATAAGCATAATAATGGATTAGATTTATATGGTGCTTTACATGTCAAGTGACATCTCAAAGCACTTACAGTGAGTTCATTTATTCATTCACTCCAGACAGACACTGATAGCGGTAAGCTACAGCTGCCCTGGGGCAGACTGATCGAAACATGGCTGCCAATCCACGCCAACGGCCTCTCTGACCTCTACCAAACATTTATACACATTCATGCCCAGTGTCATGGACACTGGAGGCAAGGTGGGTAAAGTGTCTTTCCCCAGAGACACAATGGCAGAATGACTGGAGAGAGTGGGATTTGAACCGACAAACATCTGGTTATTGGACGACCCGTTCTACCTTCTGAGCCACTGCCACCTCATGTGTAGAACACACTGGAGATGTAGAGCTTATTCAGGAGCAACCCAGAATGAATATCCAAATATTCTCTACTTCCTTCTCCCTCAGTGGACTGCATCAACATTTGTCAGAAATGTGAATGCAATCTTGCGTAGGGCTCCCAAAATGCTAGAAACAGCCCTGATGATCTAAATATAAATTCTCTGAATGGCAGTATAAGCCTTGTGACACTGACTGCTTCTGTCCATCCTCAGCTATTGTGAAATTCTTCAGTGTAATGACGCCTGGCTACAAACCAGACGTGATTTTTTTTGGGTTTTAAGTGACGTGTTAGTGATCAAGGCACTCAAAAACCCAGGCTTCTCCTGATCAGTCACTGTATGGCAGAAGACTGCGTTCACACTGAGCAAATCTTCAAGTGTGCGTGGGTGAAGATGTGAGAGCATTGTGGGGGGAAAAAAAACATTCTGATGTTCGTTCAAGCAAAGGATAAAAATCAGAAGGCTTAACTTACTGCATCATGACCACGATGTTGTGAACCTTGATAGATGACAAGGTGCAGTAGTCGCTGTAAATAAAATAAATGGTTTTAGAAAATACAGACCAAGGCACAAATTTTTTTTTGAATTTCAGAGTGACACTTACAACATATAACTCATTTCATCGGCGAGAACAGTGGGAACGGTGTAGTCGATCTGGAATCAATACAGTTTGTTAAGCATTTCACTGATTTTGTTGAAATCAATGCAGAGTACTGAGAATCAGAAATAATGTTTACACAGCCTATCTGAAACTGTAAGCAAGTTAAATTAAGGACTTTTTAAGACTACTTGATATAAAACCATACAAAAACCATGCTAAGCAATACAGCAATACAATTTCTCTATGTATCACGATACACTATATATATATATATACAGTATATTAGGGATGTTAATGATTAATTGACTTTGGATTAATTGTCGATAAGAATTTAGTCGACTAAATTAAATTAGTTGTCAATTAATTGATGACTGCAGTTCTTTTCAATGGGAGCTTATCCTATGAAATAGAGTGGCTTTGCCATCCAGGCGGGGGCACACACGGTCACCCACTGCCGCATTTCAACCAAAAAAGCAGAAGAAGATGCTAAGCCCCCAGAGCGCATGCGCTATGTGAACAAAAAAATTTGCCCTTCTGGGCTATGTCGGAGAGCCACAACAAGTTCCAATGGCACGTTCCACTGTCCACCTGTCAAATCAACAGAGCAGAGAAAGGAACGGCAGCAGGCTACACAAGAGCAAAAACATATCTCCGCTGCCTCCCTTCAACCTGCTGTACCAGCACATACAGTCATGTGAAAAAATTTGGACACTCCTTTAAATATTCAGTTCTTTATTATGAAATGTTCACATATCTATGTCTAACCTTGTTTTTGTTTTAATTTGCATTTTTAAAAATTTCTTTTAGCCATTGTGAGAATGAATGTGGGGGTATCCTAAAAAGATGGGGGGTGTCCAAATTTATTCCTCACTATTTGTTTAGAATTACATTTTACAGAAAATCTGAAAAAAGTCTTTAATTCATTTTTAATTGTTTAGTTGTATAACATGAATTTCCCAGTATTTTTAACATTGATATTAAATATCCATATGCCCAAATATGCTAAAAAAAACACACAGGCTTATACAGAGTGTCCTAATTTTTTCACATGACTGTAGTACACACTATACAGTACAAAATTTGTTAAACTACAAAAAATGCCATTGTCCATCCATCCATCCATCTTCTACTGCTTTTCCAGAGGTCCGGGTCGCAGAGGCAGCAGTTCAAGCAGAGAAGCCCAGACTTCCCTCTCCCCAGCCACCTGCTCCAGCTCTTCGGAGAGGATACCAAGGCATTCCCAGACCAGCTGGGAGACATAGTCCTGGGTCTGCCCCGGGGTCTCCTCCCAGAGGGACGTGCCTGAAACACCTCAAGTGGGAGGCGTCCAGGGGGCATCCTGATCAGATGCCCATACCACCTCAACTGGCTCCTTTCAATGTGGAAGAGCAGCGGTTCTACTCTGAGCCTCTCCCGGATGACTGAGCTCCTCACCCTATCTCTGAGGGTGAGTCCAGCAATCCTACGAAGAAAGCTCATTTCAGCTGCTTGTATCCGCGATCTCATTCTTTCGGTCATTACCCAAAGCTCATGACCATAGGTGAGGGTAGGAATGTAGATTGACTGATAAATCGACAGCTTTGCTTAGAGCTCAGCTCCCTCTTCACCACAACAGACTGGTACAACGTCCGCATCACTGCAGATGCTGCTCCGATCCATCTGTCAATCTCTCGCTCCATTCTCCCTTCACTCGTGAATAAGACCCCGAGATACTTAAACTCCCCCACTTGGGGCAGGAGCCTGTCCACAACCCGGAGAGGACAATCCACCTTTTTCCGGCTGGGGACCATGGACTCGGACTTGAAGATACTGATTCTCATCCCAGCCGCTTCGCACTCAGCGGCAAACCATCCCAGTAAGATCTGTGGGTCATTGCTGGACGAAGCCAGCAGGACAACATCATCTGCAAACAACAGAGATGAGATCCTGTAGTCACTAAGCATGACACCCTCCGTTCCCTGGCTGCGCCTAGAAATCCTGTCCATAACAATTATAAACAGGATTGGTGACAAAGGGCAGCCCTGGCGGAGTCCAACTCTCGCTGGGAATGAGTCCGATCAAGTGTTGGCAATACGAACCAAACTCTCACAACAGTCGTACAGAGACCGAATAGCTCGTAACATCAAGCCCGATACCCCATACTCCCAAAGCACCCCCCACAAAAAACCACGAGGGACGCGGTCGAATGCCTTCTCCAAGTCCACAAAACACATGTAAACTAGTTGGGCAAACTCCCACGAACCCTCGAGAATTCTCGAGAGGGTAAAGAGCTGGTCCGATGTGCCACGGCCAGGATGAAAACCACACAGCTTCTCCTGAATCCGAGGTTCGACCAACGACCTGACTCTCCTCTCCAGTACCCTGGCAAAGACCTTCCCAGGTAGGCTGAGGAGTGTGATCCCTCTAAAGTTGGAGCGCACCTTCTGGTCCCCTTTTTTGAAGAGCGGAACCACCACCCTGGTTTGCCATGCCAAAGACACTGTCCCCGACCTCCACGCAATGTTGCAGAGGCGTGTTAACCATGACAGCCCAACAACATCCAGGGTCTTGAGGTACTCAGGGCAACTCTCGTCCACCCCCGGGGCCCGGCCACCAAAGAGATTTTTAACCACCTTGGCGACCTCAGCCCCTGTGATAGGCGAGTTGTTCCCCTCGTCCACAAGCCCTGCTTCCTCTGTGGAAGGCGTATCAGTGGGATTGAGGAGATCCTCGAAGTATTCCTTCCACCACCTGACGATATCTGTAGTTGAAGTCAACAGCGCCCCATCTGCACCATACACAGTGTGGACAGGGAGCTGCTTCTCCCTCCTGAGCCGCCAAACAGTTTGCCAGAATCTCTTCGAGGCCAACTG
Source organism: Pholidichthys leucotaenia (assembly GCA_020510985.1). Lineage (NCBI taxonomy): Eukaryota > Metazoa > Chordata > Actinopteri > Cichliformes > Pholidichthyidae > Pholidichthys > Pholidichthys leucotaenia. Next base: position 65,549,614 of record CM035849.1, on the reverse strand, counting down.
AAAGTCTTGTTCCATGGCCTCACCGAACTCCTCCCATACCCGGGTTTTTGCTTCAGCAACCGCCCAGGCTGCACTCCGCTTGGCCTGCCAGTACACCTTAGCTATTTCGGGAGTCCCACAAGCCAACCAAGCCTGATGGGACTCCTTCTTCAGCTTAATGGCCCCCCTCACCACTGGTGTCCACCACTTGGTTCAGGGGTTGCCACCACCAGATGCCCCGACGACCTTGCAGCCGCAGCTCTGGGCCGCTGCTTCAACAATGGAGGTGGAGAACATGGACCATTCAGACTCCATGTCTCCAGACTCTCTCGGAATGTGGTTGAAGTTCTTCCGGAGGTGGGAGTTTCTTTCTTTCTTTCTTTTATTTAATATGGACATAACAAATTACATTAGTACAATCACAAGGAGAGACCAGATGTTTTGCATAGGTGTATATAGCACAAGTGCTAATTCTCAACACCAGTCCATAGGTGGCTTATATAGGTCATAAATTAGGCTGCACAAACAAAATTTACAAGTTAATTAAAATTACAAATACATTACAAATTATAAATAGAGCAAGAGGTCCATGATCACAACAAACACAATTCAGTGAATTGTGTTTCAATTCACTAGACATGCACACATTGCTGGTGGGATTTTAGCCAATCTTTAGCGCCTCTGTTGAAGAGGTTGGCATTTGTCTCCAATTTTAAGTGAGTTGGCAGAGAGTTCCATAAGTTTGCCCCTTTTATGGAGAAAGCAGACTGACCAAATGAAGTTCTAGACATGGTGACAATGCAGTCACCGTTGATGGAAGCTCATGTGCATGCTCTGCTAGAGCTCGAGCGTCGAGTTGAAGACCTCCCGGACAGGGGCCTCAGCCAGACGTTCCCAGCACACCCTCACTATACGTTTGGGTGTACCAGGTCTGAATGACATCCTCCCCTGCCATCGGATCCAACTCACCACCAGGTGGTGATCAGTTGACAGCTCTGCACCTCTCTTTACCCGAGTGTCCAAGACATACAGTCACAGGTCTGATGACACAATAACAAAATTGATCATCGACCTGCAACCTAGGGTGTCCTGGTGCCAGGTGCACATATGGACCTTGGATCCACAGAAAGATCCACATATGGATCTTTCTGATTGGAACTGGGATTGTCCTGGTGTACCGCAAATTGCTGAAGATGGATACAACCTATCAAAATGCTGGCCAGGCGAGGTGCATCTGTCAAATTGAAAAATTGGAGAAGACCCTGATAGCGACAAATGGAGAACTGTCTCGGAAGGTGGATTACATCATGGTCTCGCTTAGGTCTTTCCACGATGGATTTAAAGCCCCGCAATGAAGGATTAAGTACTGAATCTACAGAAGAAATAAAAAGCCTTCTCTGTGATCAGTCCGATTTGGCTCAATTTCCCCATGAAAATTCCTCCTGGCTGTCTGCAGTCTGTGTTTTCAAAATCATCGAGCATAAGGCCTTGGACAGCCATCTGCACAGCCTGCCAAGATAAGGACTCGGCGGCAGCCAGACAAAACATCTCCTGCCAAGTGTCCTTGTTGTCTCTCTTATTATCATCAACACTGCTCAACACCACACACACATTGATCCATGAACTGAATAAAGATACACACACTGCTCTCTTGTGTCTTGTGAATCCTGTGTAGCGAATGTGCATCGAGAGCTTTTTTTTCCCTTGAAATCTTAATATTGATTAATTATGTAACCAGTATTTTGAATCAATGATTTTTTTGCTCCTTCCTATTGTTCCTCGTATTATTCTTATTCTTATGCTTGTACCCACTATCCTGTTGGCAGGCGCGTCTCTGATGCAGCCGCGTCACTGGAAATGCAGGTTCATTTTCTGTGTCAAGTCAAATTCTCTCGTATGTTATCAGTGATCTGTTAATGTACTTGGCAATAAATCTTTTCTGATTCTGATTCTGGACACCCTTATGCTTGAACATGGCGTTCGTTATAGACAAACCGTGGTTAGCACAGAAGTCCAATAACTGAACACCACTCAGGTTCAGATCGGGCAGGCCGTTCCTCCCAATCACCCCCTCCAGGTTTCACTGTCGTTGCCCACATGTGCACTGAAGTCCCCCAGTAGGACAATGGAGTCTCCAAGAGGAGCACTCCCCAGCACCCCAGTCAGAGACTCCAAAAAGAGTGGGTACTCTGAACCATCACTTGGTGCATCGGCACAAATGATGGTCAGGACCCGTTTCCCAACCCGAAGGCGCAGGGAAACAACCCTTTTGTCCACTAGGGAAAACTCCAATATAGAGGCAGCAAGGTGGGGGGGATACAAGAATACCCACCCCTGCTCATTGCCTCTCGCCCGGGGCAACTCCAGAGTAGGCCAAGCTCCAGCCCCTCTCCAGGAGACTGGTTCTAGAACCGGAGCTGTGTGTTGAGGTGAGGCCGACTATAACTAGCTGGTATCTCTCAACCTCATACACCAGCTCAGGCTCCTTCCCCACCAGAGAGGTGACATTCCACGTCCCAAAAGCCAGTTTAGGAAGCCTGGGATCAGACCGCCAAGGTCTCCGCCTTCAATCGCCACCTGATCCACATAGCACTGGACCCCTATGATCCCTCCTGCAGGTGGTGAGCCCACTGGAGGGCGGACCCATGTAACTTCTTCGGGCTGAGCCCGGCTGGGTCCCATGGGCAGAAACCCAGCCACCAGATGCTTGCCATCGAGCCCCTCCCCCAGGCCTGGCTCCACGGTGGGGCCACGGTAACCCCATACCGGGCGGGGTGCACTGAATCCTTGTTCTAATATTTATCATGAGAGTCTGTTGGATTGTTCTTAGTCTGGCCCTTCACCCAGGACCAGTTTGTCTTGGGTGACCCTACCAGAGGCAAATTGCCCCGGACAACATAGCTCCTGGGATCACTAGGGCACACACACCCCCGCCACCACAATAAGGTGACAATCCAAGAGGGGGGGGGGGGGGAAAGCCAAAATGTCAGAAAAAAATGCCATTGTCTGTAGTAAAAAAATGCAAATGGTACAATAAATCATTGAGGAATATGATGTTCATGTTTTATTCAGTATATGAAAAAACAGCAACTTTTTATGTTAAAGGTAGACCATATTGTACCAAGGGCAATTCATATTCTCAGGAAAAAGGCTGCTTATCAATTAATCGTTAATTGACTGATAAGGTCACTCAATTATCAATTAATGAATTAACTGATAACTTGCATCCCTAATATATTATATATATAATTATTATAGCTGCATAATAAAATGAAAAAAATGAAAGCTCAGAGAAATTTCTTCACAGCAGTAATTGATCAAAGTGTCGCTTTTTTTCCTCACCTAACAAAACTCATATTATCAACTAAGTTTATCCACATAGGTAGAAATTAGGGATGAAAGTTATTGATTTAAGTCATTAATCATTGGTTGAGTCACCTTATCGATCGATTAATGATCAATTGATAAGTGGAAATTTTCCTGAGAACCTGAATTTCTTTTGGTACAATGCGGTCTTTCTATCTTTAACATAAGAAAAGTTCATTACTGTTTTTGATATGCTGAATAAAACATCAACATCCTATTCCTCAATGATTTATTGTACCAGCTACATTTTTTTTGACTAAAGACAATGGCATTTTTTGTAGTTTAACAAATTTTGTACTGTATAGTGTGTACTATGTGCTGGTACAGCTCAGTAAATTACAAATGTCATGATTTTTAATTTATTTTAAAAACTATTACCAATATCATGAAATGTATCTCTTTTTAGTTATATTACAAAAAAATAACTTTCACATTCTAATTTACTGAGATGCACTAGTAGACTGTTTTAACAGGAACATAAATTGTGAGCTGCTTCATCTGGTGCATGTTAAACATTATCACAGTATCCCAGCAATCCAGGCAAACCCACTACGATCTGGGCTCCCTCTGTTGTCTGTTACTTCAGTGGTGTCCGGTCTGCTTTCCCGTCTAGCGGCGGGTTGAGGGCAGCGGGGTTTTTGCACTCATATAGTTTCTTCTTGCTCCGGTCCGTTTTTCTGCCCTGCTGATTTGAAGCAAGTGGGTGGATCTTCAAGCTCGCGTGCCATTGGAACTTGTTGTGGCTCTCTGAAGTAACCTGGAAGGGCCAGTTTGTTTCGCTCTGCACAGTGCACTCTGGTGGCTTGGTGTCTTCTTCTGCTTTTTTGGTTGAAATGCGGCAGTGGGTGACCGCCTAGACGGCGACGCCACTACATTTTATAGAATAAGTTCCCATTGAAAAGGACTGCTGAGTTGTCAGTTAATTGACAACTAATTCAGTTTAATCAACTACATTTTTATTGACAATTAATCTAAAGTCAATTAATCATTAACATTCCTAGTAGAAATATTTCAGTTTACCACACATACTTAGTACTTGATGGTCTAATAAGTGACAGGAGCATAAGTTGTCACTTATTTTTGTTTTTTATGTATCTAAAAAAATGTGTCTACGTTTGATCAGTTCTTCATATGACCAGCTGCTCGCTCTTATTTTGAAGGTTTGCAAGACTGGATAGGGGCTCTTATTTTGAAAGTTTGCTTGCAAAGAGAGCTTGAATTTAATACCTGCAGAGTTAAGGCTGGAAATGTTCATCTGGCTCCCCCCATTTCGTGCGCTTAAGACGGACCTACTTTTACTGTTTCTTCTGTTATTCTGCATTTTATCTCTGCTCCCTGCAAACTTCCCTGTGGGCAGCCGCATGTGGGGGGTGGGACTGAATTGCTGCTGAAGAGACAACTCTTCAGCAGCAGCAGCTGGACAGAGAAAGATATATGCATTTTATGTGTCACGTGTATCAGTACATTGAGTACACAGTGCATCCGGAAAGTATTCACAGTGCCTCACTTTTTCCATTTTGTTATGTTACAGCCTTATTCCAAAATGGATTAAATTCATTTTTTCCCTCAAAATTCTACACACAGTACCCCATAATGACAACATGAGAAGTTTTTTTTTTTTTTTGAAACTTCTGCAAATTTATTAAAATTAAAAAACTTTAGAAATCATATGTACAGTACATAGTAAGTATTCACAGCCTTTGCTCAATATTCTGTTGATGCGCCTTTGGCAGCAATTATAGCAACAAGTCTTTTTGAATATGATGCCACAAGCTTGGCACACCTATCCTTTGACAGTTTCGCCCATTCCTCTTTGCAGCACCTCTCAAGCTCCATCGGGGTAGATGGGAAGCGTTGGTGCACAGCCATTTTCAGATCTCTCCAGAGATGTTCAATTGGATTCAAGTCTGTGCTCTGGCTGGGCCACTCAAGGACATTCACAGAGTTGTCCTGAAGCCACTCCTTTGATATCTTGGTTGTGTGCTTAGGATCGTTGTCCTGCTGAAAGATGAACCGTCGCCCCACTCTGAGGTCAAGAGCGCTCTGGAGCAGGTTTTCATCCAGGATGTCTCTGTTTGCTGCATTCATCTTTCCCTCTATCTTGACTAGTCTCCCAGTTCCTCCCACTGAAAAACATCCACCGTGCTTCACTGTAGGGATGGTATTGGCCTGGTGATGAGCAGTGCCTGGTTTCCTCCAAACATGACGCCTGGCATTCACCCCAAAGAGTTCAATTTCTGTCTCATCAGATCAGAGAATTTTGTTTCTCATGGTCTTGAGAGTCCTTCAGGTGCCTTTTGGTAAACTTCAGGCAGGCTGCCATGTGCCTTTTACTAAGGAGTGGCTTCCGTCTGGCCGCTCAACCATACAGGCCTGACTGGTGGATTGCTACAAAGATGGCTGCCCTTCTGGAAGGTTTTCCTCTCTCCACAGAGGAACGCTGGAGCGCTAACAGAGTGACCATCTGGTTCTTGGTCACCTCCCTGACTAAGACCCTTCTCCTCCGATCGCTCAGTTTAGACAGCTGGCCAGCTCTAGATGCCATGATCCTGGGCACGGGTGCGGGCCGTGCCCGGTCTCCATTCATTCATCTTCTTCTGCTTAATCCTTTTAAGGGTCGCGGGGGGGGGGGGGGGGGGGCTCGAGCCTATCCCAGTATCTTTGGGCGGGGGCAGGGTAAACCCTGGACAGATCGCCAGTCCATCGGTTTGAGTTTAATCTTTTTCTGTTTCGTTTATTTCTTGGTTTATTACTATCTGCTGTATTTGATCTTGGTTTGTTTATGAGCTGTCTGTATTCTTAGTCTCATCCTTGTTGTCCTGTCCATATATTGTGTGTCATTTTGTAGTTATGGTATGATTTACAGTTGTGGGGGTTGCGTTATCTTATTCTTGTGTTGTTATTTAGTCTCCGGTCTGTGCTTTTATTTTGACAGTGCTGTGCAGCTTCTGGCAGTCAAATTCTGTTTCACGGGCTGCACAGCTGTCACTTGTTTTGATTGTTTTCTCACTCATGTACCCACACCTGATGATCATCTGGTTATTCCCATTTAAGCTGGCCAGTGTAGGTGATCCTTTGCAGCGGTCTTTCGTTACCTGACGTTAGTGTAATGTCTCTTCCTTCCTCAGACAGAGCCCCCGTCTGTTTGCATTCTTTTCAAGGGAATCCTCTGTCTCTCCCTGTTGTGTCCGTAAGTGTGTGTCTGTGTATTTTGTATTTGTATGTCTTTAAGTTAATAAATGTGCAAACTCACAGTCTGTGTATGGCGTCTTCAGTAAGCCCTTAAACTGGGCGATTTATGACACTAGGAAGAGTCCTGGTGGTTCTGAACGTCTTCCAGTTAGGGACGATGGAGGCAACTGTGCTCATTGGGACCTTCAAAGTAGCAGAAATTTCTCTGTACCCTTCCCCAGATTTGTGCCTCAAGACAATCTTGTCTCGGAGGTCTACAGACAATTCCTTTGACTCCATGCTTGCTTTGTGCTCTCACATGCACTGTCAACTGTGGGACCTTATATAGACAGGTGTGTGCCTTTCCAAATCATGTCCAATCAACTGAATTTACCACAGGTGGACTCCAATTAAGCTGCAGAAACATCTCAAGGATGATCAGTGGAAACAAGATGCACCTGAGCTCAATTTTGAGCTACATGGCAAAGGCTGTGAATACTTATTCACATGTGATTTCTTAGGGGTTTTTTTATGTTTAATAAATTTGCAAAAATCTCAAAAAAAAACAAAAAATCTTTTTTCATGTTGTCATTATGAGGTGTTGTGTGCAGAATTTGGAGGAAAAAAAATGAATTTAATCCATTTTGGAATAAGGCTGTAATAACATAACAAAATGTGGAAAAAGTGACGCGCTGTGAATACTTTCCAGATGCACTGTATTCGGTATATCACCCAGCACTGATACTTTGCAAAAAGTCTGTGACCTCATTACATACAAGTTTTGGGTCAAAAGATCCCCAGGATCAATGTTGCCACAAGATTTCTCATGTATATTTGTACTTTTGTTCTTGTAAATTTGCAACTTTTTTTTTTTTTTTTTTACAAAAAATTGCAAAATTTTCGAAGTATTTTTAAATACAAATTGGTGAATTTTCTACACAAATTTACAGCTTTTCACTGATAAATTTGCCACCTTTTTCTTGTACATTAGTGAGGTTTTTTCTTGCAAACTTCCAACTTTACTCTGAGTGTTTGTTTGGGTTTTTTCATGAAGCCATGACAAACACAGATGAAAGCTACTGACAGAGCAGACATGAGATTATTCCAAAAAGCTGAGCCTGCCCTGTCAGTTTTCCTTAAATCATGTGCTGCAGTAAAAACAGATCAACGCTCAGTTACAGTGAACAGATTGGCTGCTTGGGGGCAATCTGGGTTTGGACTCAGAAACAGACTGATATTCAAACCAAACTTGGATCAGCACACCTCTAGTGTCACCAATGTAAGTGCTGCTTTGCACTCAATAATGCAAATATTACAGTCGGAGCAGTATACCAGTCAGATGAGAGTCACACAGCTTTTCTTTGCACGTGAACAGTGAAAACAATTTCTACCAACCTGCCGTTCATCCAGCGGTACGATCACCGTTCTGTTACTAAACTTGGCCTTGCCTATCACCGTCTTGGAGAACTGGACTTGTGCTGTGATGTTGGTCACAGATATGGCATAGTAGTTGTTATTGGTGATGTTCAGGGTGTTCTGGAAACAAGAAAAAAAATCAGAGTTTGTGGTTAAAAAAAAAAAAAGTCATGTCATTGGCCAGGACACTCTTGGAAAAGAGATTTTAAATGTCATTGAGGTTTTCCTGATTAAATAAAGGTCAAATAAAAATAAAAATTTATTTCTACATCCTCTGGCATACAGTATGTCTACAAAATTTGACAATTACTTCTTTTCACTTGAAGTCATTGAGATATCAATTCTAAAAACACTGAAGAAACAAAAATCCAGTTTGAGTGTCATGGGACCAAAATAAGTAATCTTACGTGAAACATACTGCCATAATGCTGAATTGCTTTTTATATGTGCTGTTTTTCTTTTAAAATCTTCTTGCCTGCCTCAGGGACCACAGATGGAAATTAGTGAGAATGCTATAATCTGGTACAGAGCATCTTTACCCTGTGTTTAATGTTATTCTGTTCATGGTCCCTGACAAATAAAGCTCTAAACTATAACTATAATAAGATTTTGTACTCTTCAGCTGCCACTATTGTTGGAATTGTTTTAGCACTTCTACCATCTCAAGCTTGTCAAATCGTGGTGGCCACACTTGGCTACGCAGGCACCCTACAAGACCAAGGAGATGAAGAAAATCCAATTCTGGCTCTTGAGCTTTCTAATACTTTAACTACAGTCACTGGATTGTTGCTAAATTTGCCTGTTATCTATTTGGAGCTGGGTGAGAAGAAGAGCCTCGTTCCTTAAAGTAAATAAACACTGATGAGAGATCAGTGAGAACCAAAAGTGATAAACTCTTGTCAACTACAGCTGCAAAGTCAGGTGACAATTCTGTGTGCTGCTTTAATCAATGATGTCACCAGCTATTCACACGATATCATTTTTTAACTAGCACTAAAATGTAAACGCTCTGATATATTACCAACCTTTCCTTAATGTCTGGATCCATATTAAGTCCTGATTATTATCCATACCCACATGCCATATACCCCTGACCTATTCATGTTCCATTATAATAAAAGAGCCCCTATGGTGCTCTTTTTCCACATTAACACAGCTCCCAGAGGTGTTAATGGAATTTTTTGACACTGCAGTGCCATTTTACACATGGGGAAGGAGCTCTTGTTTTATAGCACCTTCTTAGAAGCCAACCAGAAGAAGCCGACTTTTTATTGTCATTCAGTCCATACAGACAATCATGTACAGTAGAACGAAATTATGTTTCTCCTATCTACAATGCTAATCACATCTGGAATCAAAGGGGCCGCTGCCATGCAAGGCGCCGCCACAAACAACTTTTCCTTCCCCATTCTCTTATGCTGAGCACCAAGCTAGAAGGCGGGAAGTGCCATTTTATATGGTCTTTGGTATGACCCAGCCAGGACTTGAACCCCCAACCTCCCGATTGTGGAGCAGATGCTCTACCAAGTAGGCCACCACTCATTGTGAATGCAAATTTCTTTCATCATTTCTGAGATTTTTGTTTTGATGGTGACATCATGTTTGAGGCTAATGCTAGCTTTCAGCTTCAGTTATAAGTAACATATTATCAAATACTTGGGAGACAGGGGTGTGTGGTTTGAATGACTGATCGTTAGCAGAGTTAGCCAGTCACTCATTCAGGATTATTACTGTGGTTATTATACCACGGGGACTGGTCATATACAGTGCATACGGAAAGTATTCACAGCGCTTCACTTTTTCCACATTTTGTTATGTTACAGCCTTATTCCAAAAGGGATTAAATTAATTTTTCCCTCAAAATTCTACACACAATACCCCATAATGACAATGTGATTTTTTTTTTTAGATTTTTGCAAATTTATTAAAAATAAAAAAGCTAAGAAATCACATGTACATAAGTATTCACAGCCTTTGCCATGAAGCTCAAAATTGAGCTCAGGTGCATCCTGTTTCCACTGATCATCTGTGAGATGTTTCTTCAGCTTAATTGGAGTCCACCTGTGGTAAATTCAGTTGATTGGGCATGATTTGGAAAGGCACACACCTGTCTATATAAGGTCCCACAGTCGACAGTGCATGTCAGAGCACAAACCAAGCATGAAGTCAAAGGAATTGTCTGTAGACCTCTGAGACAGGATTATCTCGAGGTATAAATCTGGGGAAGGGTACAGAAAAATTTCTGCTCCTTTGAAGGTCTCAATGAGCACAGTGACCTCCATCATCCATAAATGGAAGAAGTTCGGAACCACCTGGAGTCTTCCTAGAGCTGGCCCACTGTCTAAACTGAGTGATTGGGGGAGAAGGTCCTTAGTCAGGGAGGTGACCAAGAACCAGATGGTCACTTTGTCAGAGCTCCAGTGTTCCTCTGTGGAGAGAGGAGAACCTTCCAGAAGGACAACCATCTCTGCAGCAATCCACCAATCAGGCCTGTATGGTAGAGTGGCCAGACAGAAGCCACTCCTGACTAAAAGACACATGGCAGCCCACCTGGAGTTTGTCAAAAGGCATCTGAAGGACTCTCAGGCCATGAGAAACAAAATTCTTTGGCCTGATGAGACAAAGATTGAACTCTCTGGTGTGAATGCCAGGCGTTATGTTTGGAGGAAACCAGGCACCATGCATAACTATGCTAATGGTGGTGGCAGTATCATGCTGTGGGGATGTTTTTCAGTGGGAGGAACTGGGAGACTAGTCAAGATAGAGGGAAAGATGAATGCAGCAATGTACAGAGACATCCTGGATGAAAACCTGCTCCAGAGCGCTCCTGACCTCAGACTGGGGAGACGGTTCATCTTTCAGCAGGACAACGACCCTAAACACACAGCCAAGATATCAAAGGAGTGGCTTCAGGACAACTCTGAATGTCCTTGAGTGGCCCAGCCAGAACTCAGACTTGAACCCAGTTGAACATCTCTGGAAAGATCTGAAAATGGCTGTGCACCGACGCTTCCCATCCAACATGAAGGAGCTTGAGAGGTGCTGCGAAGAGGAATGGGCAAAACTGCCCAAAGATAGGTGTGCCAAGCTTGTGACATCATATTCAAAAAGGCCTGAGGCTGTAATTGCTGCCAAAGGTGCATCAACAAAGTACTGAGCAAAGGCTGTGTGTTACGACCCGAGCGCCGGTCCTGTCCGCGCTCGGGCTATGTATATTCGCCACCGCCTTTGACAGCTGTGGGTTATATTCTGGCTTCACCTGGCTCTTATTGTGAAGGCGCTCGGTGGGGCTTCAGGCTGTCAAAGACGGTCAGCTGTTTGTCATTACTGCTCGTTAGCGCTCGCCCTTATTAGGCGGGTGCTGACGGCAGTCAAGTTGCGGGAGTATCGTCGTATGTTCGTTTTTACCCTTGTCAAGTCATGGTCAAGCTGGGTCGGCACTCTAACCTCGTCAGACCTTCATGTCAGGTTCGTTCGTATTCTTGTCATGTCATAGTTTAGCTTGTAGTGGCTGGGGTTAGCCTTACGGTCCCATGCGCTATGTTCAGTGTATCTTCGCCACAGTCATAGTCTTGTATGTGTGTCTTGTGTCTTGTAAATAAATCACCATCACTGCAAAACTCATAGGTGGACTCTTGGCGTCTTATGGTGATCCGCGAGGATCACTGCATGACAGTATACTCCCGCCAGACGTCTAAACGGAGACGCCACACCGAGACGCCTTTTTCACCCTGAGTTTTTGCTTTAATTGGATTATTGTTCTTCCCCATCTGGGTGTCATTTGCTGGGAGAATGCCGTCATCCAGGGGCTGCGGTCGGCGCCTGGGCAAAGAGTTAGCAAGTGCGCTGGAGTACGTCGACGGGACGCTCCTCGCCGCTACCTTTGACTTCAACTCCAGCTATATGCGCTGGCACCTGGACTATGCTGAGGTTCTCCTGGACAACCTTCCTCTCCACTACAACGATCATCCGGAGGTGATGACGAGGAGAGATGAACTCGCCACGCAGCGCGAGATACTCCGCGGGCTGGAGGAGGAGGAAAGCAGGAAGCAGAGGAGGAGGCATCCTCTCTCCCCGTGTTGGGATCCCGTTCCTGTCCCTGACCCGGTCCAGGAGGTCACGCCATCTGGAGGTCGTTGACGACGTCGGCGCCACGGCCAAGGAGAACATCGGCAGAATCCTTGGCTGGACCCGCTGTTGGCGAAGCCTGTCAGCGAGCCTCTGAGAGCAGCTCCACCTCGTCCTTCCAAGGGGCCCTCTGTCGCCATCCAGCGGGGAGAAGGAGGAACAGCGTCCCCTACAGCAGGCACCATCTTTCCTCCGGGAGAAAGGCAAGTGCAAGTTATTTTATTACACCATAATTGTAACCTGCCTTGTCTGACTCCTGGGGGCGGAGTTCGGAGTTCGCAGCCCCCCAAGCTCCCTCCACCTGCTGTAGTGATAATAACTAAACCTGCTGCCTCTGTGTCCCCCCTGTTGAGCGCTCCGCGATGCCAGGCCTATGTCGACGGATGAAGAGGGGGCCTGCAGTGCTGGAAAGCCTGGATCCGGCCCTGCAGCCACGTCGTGGATGGAGGAGAAAAGCGGACTGCGGCCCGGAGCCTGAGCCGACAATGAAGCGTCCCCGGGTCTCCTCGCCAGAACAGTCTGAGCCAGTGGGTCGAGTGTCCCCAGCCCCCACGCCATACGGGTCATCGGTGTGGACATCAGCATCAGGAACCTCAGGCTGCAGACGTCATCTTGCCAGCTGCGGAGCCTGACGCAGCTGAGTTGGAGCCTGCTGACAAGAGTCGCCGCCCTGAACCTGGATCGTCGGAGTCCTGGGTGGCAACAGAACACAAGTGCAGGCAAGTGCTCCCTCTTGTGTCCCTGTCCCCTGTTTTGGAGCATTTGTGCATGCCTCTTGGGGAGGCGAGTGAGGAGCAGCCGCCTGCTGCGCCCGAGCTCGTCTCGCTGGGTTCTGATGCTACCGGTGATATTGATCCTAGTTTTCTTGTTTTTTGTGAGCTTCGTTGCAGTGTTGCCGGCATGGAGCCAGTCGGAGTCACTGATTTGGAGGTTCCAGGTTCGGGGGTGGAGATCGTCAGCGGAGCTGCACCGACCCAGTCGGGGTCCGTTGAGGAGGCTGTTGTGGCCCAATTGGGGTCCGACGTGGGTGCGCTAGAGGCCTAATCGGGGTCCACCGCAGGTGCGGTTCTGGCCCAATCAGGGCCCGACGTGAGTGCGCCCGAGGCCCAATCGGGGTCCATCGTGGGAGCTGCTTTGGCCCAATCGGGGTCCGACGTGGGTGCGCCAGAGGTCCAACCGGGGTCCACCGCAGGTGCGGTTCTGGCCCAATCGGGGCCCGACGTGAGTGCGCCCATGGCCCAATCGGGGTCCATCACGGGAGCTGCTTTGGCCCAATCGGGGTCCGACGTGGGTGCAGCCGGGACTCAATCGGGGTCCAGCGGAGGTGCAGTGCCGGTGTGGTCCGTGGACGGTGGAGGAGCTGCAGACCCTTTGCCGTCGGACGGAGTACGGGCTCATCCTTGCCTTCTAGTCCCTCTACAGAGTTATCGCCCCTGTGCATCATCGCCAGGGGCCGTGGGGGTCCCTTTTCACTCGCCCCGGCTCTCCTGAGTTTTGTCCTCACCAGGGAGGCCAACGCGGGCTGTTTTCCCCCGGTACTGGTGGCTGAGGGACGCGGGTCGGCCGCCTGAGGAACTCCTTCGCCGGTTCGGCGCCTCGGGTCGGCCACCCGACATGTTACGTGTTCTTCTGGGCGACCTGGTTCGGCCTCCGGGGGAGGGGACTTTCCGGGCCTGGGACTTTGACAAGCCGCCCGGTCATGTTCCGCCTCCCATGACCACCCGCCGGCTGTTGGACGCGGGGAGACCGCCCGAACTGTTCCTGGGGTGCTGGGTCTCCACCATTCGGCATGAACTGTTGGGGGGGGTAGAGGTCACCTTTTTGGTGGGGGTTGATCCAGTAATTGTTCTGGTTTTTTGCTATCCTGTGTGTTCTGTGTAATGGTTATTTGGGTGTCTGCGGGTATTTGTGATTATGTCCTGCAGTTGCCTTATTTTGTTTTGTGTGCAGTTAGGTTTGACCCAGTAATTGTTCTGTTTTTCTGTATTTGGTTATTTGAAAAATCATATGAGAATTCACACAGGTGGGGAGCCGTTTTCTTGTGAAACATGTGGACAAAGGTTTAATCAGCATGGTAATTTGAAAATTCACACGGGTGGGAAGCCGTTTTCTTGTGAGACATGTGGGCAAAGATTTAATTTTTTCTTGCTGTCCTGTGCTGTTTTCTGTAACCGTTATTTGGGGATCCTTGGCAATTTGTGTTTTATGTCCTACAGTTGCCTTATTTTCCTCCGTGTGTATTTAATCTGATTTGAGTATTTGGTAATTTTTGTGATTGTGCTGTGTTTAGGTTTTTTTGCCTTGTCTGGTCTGGATTTTGTCTTTTTCCTGTACTGATTCTGTGTTTGTTTTTTTTCTCCCTCCGGACCTACCCCCATCCGCCTACCCTGGAGGGGGTGGGGAGGGGGGCAGGGTGGTCTATGGGTGTTCTGGAAGCCCGCCCTCGGAGGGAGGGTACTGTTACGACCCAAGCGCCGGTCCTGTCCGCACTCGGGCTATGTATATTTGCTGCCGCCTTTGACAGCTGTGGGTTATATTCTGGCTTCACCGGGCTCTTATTGTGAAGGCGCTTGGTGGGGCTTCTGGCTGTCAAAGACGGTAAGCTGTTTGTCATTACTGCTCGTTAGCGCTCGCCCTTATTAGGCGGGTGCTGACGGCAGTCAAGTTGCAGGAGTATCGTCGTATGTTCGTTTTTATCCTTGTCAAGTCATGGTCAAGCTGGGTCGGCGCTCTAACCTTGTCAGACCTTCATGTCAGGTTTGTTCGTATTCTTGTCATGTCATAGTTTAACTCGTAGTGGCTGGGGTTAGCCCTACGAGCCCCTGTACCTCGTAGTGTGTGTTTTTGCCCTTAGCGGCTCACAGTCTTGTGTCACGTATTGTCATGTTAATAAACATCATTGCATTCCGGTGACGCTTGGCATCTTATGGTGATCCGTGAGGATCACCGCATGACACTGTGAATACTTATGTACATGTGATTTCTTAGTTTTTTATTGTTAATAAATTTGCAACAATCTCAAAAAAACTTTTTTCATGTTGCCATTATGGGGTATTGTGTGTAGAATTTTGAGGAAAAAATGAATTTAATCCATTTTGCAATAAGGATGTAACATAACAAAAAGTAGAAAAAGTGAAGCGCTGTCAATACTTTCCGGATGCACTGTATATGACCAGTCCCCGCGGTATAATAACCACAGTAATAATCCTGAATGAGTGACTGGCTAACTCTGCTAACGACAGCCAACAATAATCAGAATCAGAATCAGAATAAAGTTTATTGTCAAGTGTAGAAGAGCTTGGAAGAACGAGGCAATGTGATATATAAACCAAAGTTTATTATCAGCTCCTCTAACAAGTCTCATCCTAGTGCAGCAGCAGAAGAAGGAAAAAGAGACCGAACACCTCCGGCTCTAAGAACTTATACTTGCACATAACAAAAGACATGCAAATCCAAAGCTGACATCCCTCCTTATCTTAATCCCCCCATTGTCTTCGTACTCCTCCTCATGGCCCTGGGGGGTCAGGGCAGCTCCTCCGGTCTCCACCGCAGTGCCTGGGAAACTCTTTGATCCTCACTGGCGGTTGAGATCTCTTTGTCCTGTTCTGAGGTGTGAAGTCGCCTTACATATGTAATCACCAAACATTCTCACATGCTTCAACATATGTAGGTTATGGAATATATGATTAATATAGACCACAGCCCCCCCTAAACGACTAAGAAAAGGACAATAGAAAAATTCACAGTTTAAGATAATTACTATGACATACTAACTGTTACACCTCTTGCCACAGAAGAAACTTTCCAGCAGCCATGCTCCTAAGAGAGTTCAGTGGTAATCATAACAGCATAGTAAAATCACAAGTCAGTCTTAAACTGTTACAGCACAATTAGTGAACAACTGTTGAGTAGTTTGCATCAGTCTCTGTGTTGTCTGAGTTTTAATCTTCTCCCGAATCTGCTGTGGGTCCGCTTAGGCGTCCTGCTGGGACCTTCCTGTAAGGAATCTACAGCTTGGGGAGGAGAGTGATTATTTGTTCCCTGCAGGGGGGCTGAGTCTTTTCTCTTGGGGGGTCTACCCCGCCGAGGTGCTCTCGCCAACTGTGCAGGCTCGTCTCTCAACAAGAAGGCAGGTTTAAGTCTGTCAATGCTGACTGTTTCTTTTCTATCCCCAAAATCAAGCACAAAGTGTTTATCACCAGGTTCCAGCACTCTGAATGGCCCATCGCATGGTGGGCGGAAAGTTGGTTTTAAAGCTTCATGCCTAACAAAAATGAATTCAGCGTTCTTTAAAGCTTGTGGGACAAAAACCCGTGGAAAAGAGTGATGTGCCGGCCCGGGGAGAGAGTCTGGTCCGTTGCTGCCTAAAAACCTCGGGGCTGGAAAATGCCCTGGCTCTGGGTTCTCTGGTAAAAATTCACCTGGGAGCCTGAGAGGTTGTGCAAAAACTAATTCTGCTGGAGAGGCGTCTAGATCCTCTTTGGGCGCAGCACGCAACCCCAATAAAACCCAGGGAAGTTTATTTACCCAATTTGTATCCGTTAGTGAGGCTCTGAGGGCGGCCTTTAAAGATCTGTGAAAACGCTCGCATAACCCATTAGCCTGAGGGTGATAAGCGGTGGTGCGGTGAATTGTTGCCCCTAAGCTGCTGGACATGGCTGACCAAAGCTCCGAGACAAATTGAGGTCCCCTATCGGACGTGATGTCCAATGGGACGCCGAAACGTGCCACCCAGTTTGTCAAAAAAACGCGAGCGACTTCCTCCGCTGTGGTTGACGCCAGAGGGACTGCCTCTGGCCAGCGCGTGGTGCGGTCTATCATTGTTAACAGGTGTGTGAAACCTTGGGAGGAAGGTAGTGGCCCCACGAGGTCGACATGAACGTGGTCGAACCTTCTAGCAGGGATTGGAAAAGGCTCCAGAGGGGCTCTTGTGTGTTTGTGTATTTTGGCGCGCTGACAAGAAATGCAAGTTTTTGCCCATTCTTTTACGTTTTTGCGCAGGCCAGGCCACACAAACTTTTCGGCGACCATTTTAACTGAGGCGCGCACACCTGGGTGCGCGAGGGAGTGAATTGAGTCGAAAATACGGCGGCGCCATGTAGCTGGGACTAACGGGCGAGGTCGGCCGGTTGAGATATCGCATATTAGGGGGGGCACGCCGTCGCGTAAACCCCTTTCCTCCAGCCTTAACCCTGTTGGTCCAGACAAGACTGCGCGCACGTCCGCGTCACTACTTTGTTCCTCTGCCATGGCTGCATAATCTATCCCTGCATGGATTGGGGCCACGTATGTGTCCGCGTTGGTGAAGAGTTCCGCGGCTGAGGTAGTATAATCTGTTTCCTCGCGCTCTGACGATGTCACAGCACGAGAGAGGCAGTCTGCTACCACGTTAAGTTTGCCTGCCACATGTCGAATGTCTGTGGTGAACTCTGAAATCGCAGCCAGCTGTCTTTGTTGCCTGCCTGATCACGGTTCGGAAATTTTAGCCATAGCAAAGGTGAGCGGTTTGTGGTCTACAAAAGCCGTGAAACTCCACCCTTCTAACCAGAACTGGAAGTGGCGAATGGATAAATGAAGCGCTAGCAGCTCCCTGTCAAAAGTGCTGTATTTACGCTCGGTTTGGTTTAGCGATTTGCTGAAGAATGCCAAAGGTTGCCAGATTCCGCTGACATGTTGTTCTACAACTGCCCCTATAGCTAGGTCCGAAGCGTCTGTGGTTAGCGCAATGCGGGGCGAGGGATCGGGATGAACCAACAATGTGGCATTAGCTAGGGCGTTTTTTACTTCCGCGAAGGCGCGTTCGCGCTCCGGGGTCCATTCGACCGCGTTGGAAGCTTTTTGTTTTCTGAGCGCGTCATATAGGGGCTGCATGAGCTGAGCTGCGTGGGGGAGGAAACGGTTGTAAAAATTAACCATGCCCAAAAATTCCTGCAGCGATTTGACCGTTTGTGGCCGTGGGAAACTTTTTATCGCGTGAACTTTGTCTGGAAGTGGGACTGCCCCCTTCGGAGAAACTCTGTGTCCTAAAAAATCAATTTGTGACACGCCGAATTTGCATTTGGCTGGATTGATTATTAACCCGTGCTCTTCTCGTCTCTGAAAAACCATAGTGAGATGCCGCTTGTGTTCTTCCTCAGACGGGCTGGCTACCAGCATATCGTCGAGGTAGACGAAAACAAAAGGGAGGTCGCGTAATACTGCGTCCATCATCCGCTGAAAGGTTTGAGCCGCGCCTTTGAGGCCGAAAGGCATTCGCAAAAATTCAAAAAGGCCGAAAGGGGTTATTACAGCTGTTTTAGGAATGTCCTCTGCTCGAACTGGGACTTGATGATAACCGCGGACCAGGTCTATTTTTGAAAAAATGCGCGCACCCACCAGATGCAGTGAAAAATCTTGAACGTGAGGAATTGGGTAGCGGTCATGCGCTGTCGCATTGTTTAATCTGCGGTAATCGCCGCACGGTCTCCAAGAACCGTCGGATTTCGGAACCATGTGAAGTGGTGAGGCCCAGGGGCTTTTCGAGCGTCTAATAATGCCTAATTTTTCAAGGGTGGTAAACTCGTCCCGAGCTATGGCGAGCTTGGCCGCGTCTAAGCGCCGAGCTTTGGCAAATACGGGTGGGCCCGTTGTGGGAATAAAATGTTCAACCCCGTGTTTAGCCACTGTGGCTGAGAATTTGGGAATTGTGAGTGCTGGAAATTGGGTGAGGAGTTGATCAAACTTACCTCCTGCTGTGGTGACGCTAGCCTGCACGGGTGGTGGAGAAAGTCGAGCTGAGCAGGGAATAGAAGCAAAGGACAGTGCATTAACCAAGCGTCTGTTCGCTAGATCAACTAATAACCCATGTGCACACAAAAAAATCTGCGCCCAACAAGTTAAAACTCACCGCCGCTACAACAAATGTCCATCTGTAGTTGCGGCCGTGGATGCAGAGGTGCAGGCTCTTTTCGCCAAAAGTGTCGATGATGGAGCCGTTGGTTGCCACCGCTCCATTGCCCCGGGGGCCCATGGCCCGGTCTGCTTGGGAGGGCATGACAAAACTTAGTTGAGCTCCCGTGTCGATAAGGAACCGCTTGCCGGTGTGTCCGTCTGTCACATATAAAAGCTTGCTTTTTTCGCCGAGAACCGCCGCTGTTAACGGCTCTCGGCTTCGGCGTTTTCCGGAAATTGTGAATTTGCAGGGGGGAACGCATTTGTAAGCCTTCTCGGCGAAGTGGTGGTGGTAATAACAAACGTCGCTCCGTCTGTTGCGTCCTGGCCGTGTCGCTGTCACCGCGGGCTGATTCTGCTCGGTGATTTGTGGCTCCTCGTGGCTCCAGACATCAGCGTTGAGGTCTGCGGATGCTGCTGTGGGTGTCTGCTCCTTGCAGGCATTGACGAGCCGTTGAGCTTCGTGAGCCAGCGTGAGGAAGTCTTGCTGGGTGCTGCATCGCATGTTGGCCAGCGTCCCTCTCATGTGTGGCGGCAGCGTACTGAGGAATATGAAATGGAAGAGGAAGTTGTCATTGTCCTCTTCTTTAAGTTGTAGCAAGTCCTCCATGAGGGCCTTGGGTCTGCCTCCTCTGTGGCCGTAAACCGCCAGGATCCTCTCGGCTCTCTCCTCGGCTGAGGGGACGTAATTTGCAACGATGGTCGCTTTCAGTTCTTCATATTTGTCGTGGGCCGGCGGCCGTTGGATTATGCTCCGCGCACATCTCGAAGTGGCGGCGTTGAGTTTGGCAACGATGTGATAGAACTTTGTATCGTCAGCCGTGATGCCCGCAAGTGCAAACTGGGCTTCAGCTTGCAGAAACCACGAGGCGGGGTCTTCCTGCCAGAAGTCCGGCAGGTTGACGGTGACGGCGTTTGTGTAGACCGTCACTGATGTGTCCGCAGGGTGAGAGTGCCTTGCTTCGGCTCTCTCCGCGGCGCTGGTGCTCAGTTGAGCCCTCTCTATCACTTCTGCCGTGGGGGAACGTCGTCCATCTGTTCCCCTGTCTGCATGGGCGCCGGCGTCTGCCTGGGTCGCCACAGATGAGTCGATCGCGGGGGAACGCCTCTCGTCCATCCTCGCGTCAGGGTCACCAGTGTAGAAGAGCTTGGAAGAACGAGGCGATGTGATATATAAACCAAAGTTTATTATCAGCTCCTCTAACAAGACTCATCCTAGTGCAGCAGCAGAAGAAGGAAAAAGAGGCCGAACACCTCCGGCTCTAAGAACTTATACTTGCACATAACAAAAGACATGCAAATCCAAAGCTGACATCCCTCCTTATCTTAATCCCCCCATTGTCTTCGTACTCCTCCTCATGGCCCTGGGGGGTCAGGGCAGCTCCTCCGGTCTCCACCGCAGTGCCTGGGAAACTCTTTGATCCTCACTGGCGGTTGAGATCTCTTTGTCCTGTTCTGAGGTGTGAAGTCGCCTTACATATGTAATCACCAAAAATTCTCACATGCTTCAACATATGTAGGTTATGGAATATATGATTAATATAGACCACACCAAGCACATTTACAAGTAAACAAACAGGTAAACATACGAGGAATTTGACTTGACATTGGGTACGCCTGATAGGCGAATCCCAATGACGTGGCGAGCCATAAAGGTGCCTGTCAACAGAGGGGAATAGAGGGCAAAGGTCAGGAACAAAACAATAGGTAGAGAGAAAAAAACATAGTTAATCAAAATAACGCTCATAAGTGAGCCGAATTATGATCACCAGAAAAAAAACCCTCAATGCACAATTAGCAGACAATGTATCACACTTAACATACAGCAGCAGTAGAGAGCAGTGAATGATTGTTTTCGTCAGTATAATGAGTCAGTCGTGTGTGTATGTTGGATGCAAGGTGGTAGTTATCAGTTGTTGGTGAAACAGCAGAGATCTCTCTCTCAGCAGATGTTATTGTCACGACGGCCCTCACGGACCGTCACAAGACGCCTCAGTCACCAGAGAGTTTGCAGTGGTAATTTATTGTAGAGTAAGGATGAACACACACAGAACACATACAGTGGCTGGGTGAAGTCTGAGCCGGGGAACACCCGATGCGCCAGACGAGATAATCACAAAGATACAGTCACACAAAGCGTACCTTACAACGGGACCGTTAACAGACGGGTAACGGGGGATTCCCAAGTCCATTAACCACGATGAGCAAGGAGAATAACAGGAGCACGACGGAACGTGGCTGAACATACAGGTGAACATAACAGGATATAACAGAGACTGCCGCGTTGGAGGACATTTAGCACCCGCTTATATCTCTGGTGGCTAATGACCCCAACGCGGCACAGCTGCTGCTAATGACAGCAGAGCAGCAGCTGACTTTGACAGCAGGGAGCTCCCCCGGGCGCCTTCACAATAAGAGCCCGAGGAGCTGGAAGGAATCCTCAGCTGCCAAAGCAAGAGAACAAAAAGATATGAGACCCGAGTGTGGCCAGAACCGACACTCGGGTTATGACAGTACCTCCCCCTCAAGGCCGAGCTCTGAGCGGCCTGAGTAACACCCAAGCCCCCCACCCCCCCACGGTGGGTGGATGGGGCGCTGGCAGGAGGGAGAGAGACAAACAACCAACAAGGCTACAAGGGTAGGGAGAAACCCCCCCCCCCCACAATAAGTACAAAATAGGCAACACACCCTTTGGCAACAGAGTGACACAAAAACACAAAACAATCCCCCTCCCCCCCCCCCCCCCCCCACACACACCCCAACAGTCCCACAGACGAGATCAGGAACCCGGAAAGGGCGCAGTCCAGGCCCGGAGGGATGGGGGCAAAAGGTTCGGGGGGGTCGTCCGGCAACAAGAGGCCACAGAACAGGGAGGGGAAAAGAGGACAGTTCGGGCGGCCTACCCCAGTCCCATGCTCGGGGGAAGAGAGTTTCAGGTGGCCGGAGCAGGTCGCCGCACAGGAAGATAAACAGGTCGGGGGCCGACCCAGAGAACCAAACCAACGAGACAGCCCTTCAGGCGGCCGCCCCGCAACACCAGCCCACCAGAACCGTTGGGAAGAAGCAGCCGGTGGTCCCGCAGAAAAGGGGGGAGATGAGGGGAAACCGGGCGGAGCGTTCGGGACCCCAACGGCCCCAGGTGGAGATGGGTAGTGCTCCTCAGGGAGACGAGGAGGATGACGGTGGAGATGAGAGTGAAGAAGAAAACGAGCCTGTCCAGCATCCGGTGGCTGGGGATCTGCAGCTCCCTCACCGAACCTAGGACCTGCTGGTGCAGCACCCACGGTGGACCCCGATTGGGCCTCCGGAACAGCACTCCCGGTGGACCCCAACTGGACCGGAACAGCACTCCCGGTGGACCCGGTCGGCGTGGCACCAGACTCGACCTCCAACCCCGAAACCGGAACCTCTGGCGCAGCAGGCGGGAGCAGCCCCTCGCCGGCGACCCTGGGAGAAGACTCACACAAGAGAGAAAACCCGGGATCAGGATCACCGGCAGCGCCAGAACCCGGCGAGATAAGCTCGGACGCAGCGGGCGGCTGCACCCGGCTCATCTCCCCTTGAGACAGGCAAAAGTGCTCTAAAAGGTGAAGAAGATAGATAAAACAGAGCACTTGCCTGAGCTCGGGTTCTGACGCCGTCCAGGACTGCGATGATCCGGGCTCAGAAGTCAGGAGGTCGTCCTCAGGCTCCCACTCAGCTGCGTCGGGCTCCGCAGCTGGCATGATGGTGCGTGCAGCTAGAGAGTCCTCCAGCACCGATGTCCACGCCGGTGGCCCGCACGGCGTGGTGGCAGGAGAATCTCGCCCTGCTGGACCGGACCGCTCCTCCGTGGAACCCCGGGGACGCTTCTTCATCGGCGATGGCTCCACGCTGCAGTCCGCTCTCCTCCTCCGCCCATGGCGTGGCTGCGGAACCGGAACCAGGCTCTCCAGAACCGCAGGCCCCCTCCTCATCCGGCGACGTTGGCCTGACGTCGAGGACCGCTCAGCGGGGGGAGACACAGAGGAAGCAGGGTTATTACTTTCGTCCACAGCGGGTGGAGGGAGCTCGGGGGGCTGCATACCCCGAACTCCACCCCCAGGAGTCAGACAAGGCAAAACAATATCAAAAGAAGAGAAATTATCATGCACTTGCCTTTCCCCTAAGGGTAAGATGGTCCTCGCTGTGGAGGACGTCATTCCTTCCTTTCCCCGCTGGATGGCGACAGAGGGCCCTCTGGGAAGACGAGATGAGGCCACTCGAGGCGGATCCGGGATGAAGCTCGCCGAAACGGAGCTCTCGTGACACACAGCAGCCAGGATAGGCGACGAGGAGGAGGGGGCAACAGCCGGGGTCAGTCGGGCATGGAGCGCTGACGGGACAGCAGGCGAGGGCCTGGGAGAAGACGAGGCTGCGGGGATTCCCCTCTGACGAGGCGCAGGAGTGACAGCTGTGTGGGGGGTTGAGCCCTTGCGGCGACCCGGGACAGCATCCAGACGGGGCTCTAGCCGAGGTTGGAAGCCGGAGTGACGACGGTTCCTTGTAGGGGGTGAGGCGAAGGTGAGGTCCGGAAATCGCCGTTCCTGAGCAGAAACGGCGGCAAGCAAGTCAGCAAACTCAGGAAACTCACGCAGCGCTGGATTCCTCTCCACCAGTCTGACCGCCGCCACCACATGCTTCATACACGCCGGAGGATTCTTAGCGGAGCAAGCAGCAGCCACCCGGTCCCAGATTTCTTCTGCTGTCATCTGCAGCTTCTCTGGGGGAATCCCGAGTGACGACATGCCCGATGGGAAAAGACCTCCGGGTGGTGCGAACTCCCAGGCCGGAACGGAGGCAGGAGCGGGATCCCGAAGCGAGGGGCGACGTCTCCTCCGCTTCAGCTTCCTGCCAGGATTTCCCTCCAGCCCTCGGAGTTTCTCACGCTGGGTGGCGATGTCATCTCTCCTCACGCTTACCTCTGGATGATCGGTGAAGCGGGGAAGAGAATCCAGAATCTCCTCGGCTAGGTCCAAGTATCTACAAATGTCGCTGGGAGCGTCCAACAGCGTAGCGGTGAAGATGGTGTAATCTACCTCCTTCAGAACCTCTGCTTGCTGCCTGCCAAGGTGCCGACAATGGCCCCTGGATGACGACATACTCCCCGCTGCAGACACTCAGACAGGTAGGAATTAATAGTCCACTACTGCAAACTACACGGTGAATGGCGTCTCGATACAACGCCTCCTCTCCGGGCGTTAGGCGGCAGTCTACTGTCACGACGGCCCTCACGGACCGTCACAAGACGCCTCAGTCACCAGAGAGTTTGCAGTGGTAATTTATTGTAGAGTAAGGATGAACACACACAGAACACATACAGTGGCTGGGTGAAGTCTGAGCCGGGGAACACCCGATGCGCCAGACGAGATAATCACAAAGATACAGTCACACAAAGCGTACCTTACAACGGGACCGTTAACAGACGGGTAACGGGGGATTCCCAAGTCCATTAACCACGATGAGCAAGGAGAATAACAGGAGCACGACGGAACGTGGCTGAACATACAGGTGAACATAACAGGATATAACAGAGACTGCCGCGTTGGAGGACATTTAGCACCCGCTTATATCTCTGGTGGCTAATGACCCCAACGCGGCACAGCTGCTGCTAATGACAGCAGAGCAGCAGCTGACTTTGACAGCAGGGAGCTCCCCCGGGCGCCTTCACAATAAGAGCCCGAGGAGCTGGAAGGAATCCTCAGCTGCCAAAGCAAGAGAACAAAAAGATATGAGACCCGAGTGTGGCCAGAACCGACACTCGGGTTATGACAGTACCTCCCCCTCAAGGCCGAGCTCTGAGCGGCCTGAGTAACACCCAAGCCCCCCACCCCCCCACGGTGGGTGGATGGGGCGCTGGCAGGAGGGAGAGAGACAAACAACCAACAAGGCTACAAGGGTAGGGAGAAACCCCCCCCCCCCCCACAATAAGTACAAAATAGGCAACACACCCTTTGGCAACAGAGTGACACAAAAACACAAAACAATCCCCCCCCCCCCCCCCCCCCCCCCACACACACCCCAACAGTCCCACAGACGAGATCAGGAACCCGGAAAGGGCGCAGTCCAGGCCCGGAGGGATGGGGGCAAAAGGTTCGGGGGGGTCGTCCGGCAACAAGAGGCCACAGAACAGGGAGGGGAAAAGAGGACAGTTCGGGCGGCCTACCCCAGTCCCATGCTCGGGGGAAGAGAGTTTCAGGTGGCCGGAGCAGGTCGCCGCACAGGAAGATAAACAGGTCGGGGGCCGACCCAGAGAACCAAACCAACGAGACAGCCCTTCAGGCGGCCGCCCCGCAACACCAGCCCACCAGAACCGTTGGGAAGAAGCAGCCGGTGGTCCCGCAGAAAAGGGGGGAGATGAGGGGAAACCGGGCGGAGCGTTCGGGACCCCAACGGCCCCAGGTGGAGATGGGTAGTGCTCCTCAGGGAGACGAGGAGGATGACGGTGGAGATGAGAGTGAAGAAGAAAACGAGCCTGTCCAGCATCCGGTGGCTGGGGATCTGCAGCTCCCTCACCGAACCTAGGACCTGCTGGTGCAGCACCCACGGTGGACCCCGATTGGGCCTCCGGAACAGCACTCCCGGTGGACCCCAACTGGACCGGAACAGCACTCCCGGTGGACCCGGTCGGCGTGGCACCAGACTCGACCTCCAACCCCGAAACCGGAACCTCTGGCGCAGCAGGCGGGAGCAGCCCCTCGCCGGCGACCCTGGGAGAAGACTCACACAAGAGAGAAAACCCGGGATCAGGATCACCGGCAGCGCCAGAACCCGGCGAGATAAGCTCGGACGCAGCGGGCGGCTGCACCCGGCTCATCTCCCCTTGAGACAGGCAAAAGTGCTCTAAAAGGTGAAGAAGATAGATAAAACAGAGCACTTGCCTGAGCTCGGGTTCTGACGCCGTCCAGGACTGCGATGATCCGGGCTCAGAAGTCAGGAGGTCGTCCTCAGGCTCCCACTCAGCTGCGTCGGGCTCCGCAGCTGGCATGATGGTGCGTGCAGCTAGAGAGTCCTCCAGCACCGATGTCCACGCCGGTGGCCCGCACGGCGTGGTGGCAGGAGAATCTCGCCCTGCTGGACCGGACCGCTCCTCCGTGGAACCCCGGGGACGCTTCTTCATCGGCGATGGCTCCACGCTGCAGTCCGCTCTCCTCCTCCGCCCATGGCGTGGCTGCGGAACCGGAACCAGGCTCTCCAGAACCGCAGGCCCCCTCCTCATCCGGCGACGTTGGCCTGACGTCGAGGACCGCTCAGCGGGGGGAGACACAGAGGAAGCAGGGTTATTACTTTCGTCCACAGCGGGTGGAGGGAGCTCGGGGGGCTGCATACCCCGAACTCCACCCCCAGGAGTCAGACAAGGCAAAACAATATCAAAAGAAGAGAAATTATCATGCACTTGCCTTTCCCCTAAGGGTAAGATGGTCCTCGCTGTGGAGGACGTCATTCCTTCCTTTCCCCGCTGGATGGCGACAGAGGGCCCTCTGGGAAGACGAGATGAGGCCACTCGAGGCGGATCCGGGATGAAGCTCGCCGAAACGGAGCTCTCGTGACACACAGCAGCCAGGATAGGCGACGAGGAGGAGGGGGCAACAGCCGGGGTCAGTCGGGCATGGAGCGCTGACGGGACAGCAGGCGAGGGCCCGGGAGAAGACGAGGCTGCGGGGATTCCCCTCTGACGAGGCGCAGGAGTGACAGCTGTGTGGGGGGTTGAGCCCTTGCGGCGACCCGGGACAGCATCCAGACGGGGCTCTAGCCGAGGTTGGAAGCCGGAGTGACGACGGTTCCTTGTAGGGGGTGAGGCGAAGGTGAGGTCCGGAAATCGCCGTTCCTGAGCAGAAACGGCGGCAAGCAAGCCAGCAAACTCAGGAAACTCACGCAGCGCTGGATTCCTCTCCACCAGTCTGACCGCCGCCACCACATGCTTCATACACGCCGGAGGATTCTTAGCGGAGCAAGCAGCAGCCACCCGGTCCCAGATTTCTTCTGCTGTCATCTGCAGCTTCTCTGGGGGAATCCCGAGTGACGACATGCCCGATGGGAAAAGACCTCCGGGTGGTGCGAACTCCCAGGCCGGAACGGAGGCAGGAGCGGGATCCCGAAGCGAGGGGCGACGTCTCCTCCGCTTCAGCTTCCTGCCAGGATTTCCCTCCAGCCCTCGGAGTTTCTCACGCTGGGTGGCGATGTCATCTCTCCTCACGCTTACCTCTGGATGATCGGTGAAGCGGGGAAGAGAATCCAGAATCTCCTCGGCTAGGTCCAAGTATCTACAAATGTCGCTGGGAGCGTCCAACAGCGTAGCGGTGAAGATGGTGTAATCTACCTCCTTCAGAACCTCTGCTTGCTGCCTGCCAAGGTGCCGACAATGGCCCCTGGATGACGACATACTCCCCGCTGCAGACACTCAGACAGGTAGGAATTAATAGTCCACTACTGCAAACTACACGGTGAATGGCGTCTCGATACAACGCCTCCTCTCCGGGCGTTAGGCGGCAGTCTACTGTCACGACGGCCCTCACGGACCGTCACAAGACGCCTCAGTCACCAGAGAGTTTGCAGTGGTAATTTATTGTAGAGTAAGGATGAACACACACAGAACACATACAGTGGCTGGGTGAAGTCTGAGCCGGGGAACACCCGATGCGCCAGACGAGATAATCACAAAGATACAGTCACACAGAGCGTACCTTACAACGGGACCGTTAACAGACGGGTAACGGGGGATTCCCAAGTCCATTAACCACGATGAGCAAGGAGAATAACAGGAGCACGACGGAACGTGGCTGAACATACAGGTGAACATAACAGGATATAACAGAGACTGCCGCGTTGGAGGACATTTAGCACCCGCTTATATCTCTGGTGGCTAATGACCCCAACGCGGCACAGCTGCTGCTAATGACAGCAGAGCAGCAGCTGACTTTGACAGCAGGGAGCTCCCCCGGGCGCCTTCACAATAAGAGCCCGAGGAGCTGGAAGGAATCCTCAGCTGCCAAAGCCAGAGAACAAAAAGATATGAGACCCGAGTGTGGCCAGAACCGACACTCGGGTTATGACAGTTATGACTAGTGTCTGAAAGTCAGAGGCAACATGTCCTTGGCACGGCAGATGGGATTCTCTGTGAGTCAGACATATGGCTGTCCTTGGGAGTTCAGATACTGTACGCCAATGTTTGTGAAGAGGAAAATCAACATTTATACTGTTATCATCATCAGGAGGACTGAGTGCTGAGGGCGCCGAAAACAGGTCGAATAGCACTGACTTCAGAGAAAAAACTTTCCATTCTCTTACGGATTCAGTGCTCCAAATCCATCGTTGCCAGGCTTTGAAATCATATCCTGGACAGCTATTAGCGTGATCGTGATGATAACCGATGCTAATCGAGAAGGCGTCCAGTCCAAAGAGTTGGTTGGCGATCAGGTTGGGTAAACAGGTGTCTGGCAAGTGTTTTTGCCTGGCAGATTCACCTTGAAGTTGGTCAGAAATCCCTGTGGTCACTCAGACTACAGACTCAGTCAAATCTACCTGGCTATCACAACCAAAATATATCAAAATAAGTCAGAGTGGTCAAAGATATATAATCACCTGTGGATTAATGAATGAGCTGCTCTATTACTGTGACTACATATTACAAAACAGAGCCACATAAGCCCTGGTCATGCTGATTTGCATCACTTATGGCCCTTTTCCACTAGCACCTACTCAGTTCGACTCAATTCGGCTTGAAGGGTTTTCCATTAGGTGGTAGTACCTGGTACTAGGTACTTTTTTAGTAACTACTTAGCCGGAGTTCCAAGCGAGCTGAGTCAAGCTGAAAATGTGACGTCAACAGACTGCAGACCACTGATTGGCCAGGGCGTAAAGTCACAGGATGAGTCATGAGAACAACGTCTTCACAAGAATCAAACCTGCAAGTTGTAAAATTCTGCAATGGTGACCGTGAGTTTTTATTATTTCTGTGATAATCAACAAGACCAATGGCTACACAAAAATCAACACTGTGGTCCAACAACAAGGTGCAGACTTTTCTGTACTTGGTGGGTGACGAGAAAATCCAGAGGGAGCTAGATGGTGCAATCCGAAAAGAAAAAGTATACCAGGAGGTCTTGGAGCTGATGGCTGCTCACGGGTACCATTGGACATTAACATAATGTTGGGAAAAGCTTAAGAAACTAAAAAGGAATTACCAGACCATCAAAGACCACAACGGCTGAAGTGGGTCGAACAGAAAAGACTGGAAGTGGTTCAACCAAATGGACGCCATTTACGGGTACCGACCGGCGAGCAACGTGAGGGAGAGTGGCTTCAACTCGGCCACGGCATTGTTGGAAACCGTGATAGAAGATGGTGAGGATGGTGAGTGTTTTGCGATTTTAAGCATCTTTTAAGTTATTTATCCCACTGGTAGAAAGCTCACTTTGAACAAACAAGGATATTAGATAACGCCGTTGTCTCCTGTATGTAGACAGTGAGCTAGCTAGTTAGTCATCAACGCTAACTTCAGGCTCTGCTTGTATTTTGTGCTTGCTGCCTCTTAAGTATTCGCTTCTGAGAGCAAAACGTAAAGCCAGCATGTCAACAACATGTCAACAAATAACGCCACTGGAGTGTTGGGCTGCCTTGCTATAATGACCCCACCTACTTTGAGGTGGTACTCAATTGTAATGGAAAACAACCAAAATCGTATAGAGGCGCGTCGAGCTGGGTAGGTGCTAGTGGAAAAGGGCCATAAGCTAGCCATACTAATGGTTCCAGTACCTGTGTTATACTGGGAAAAAACAAAACAAAGCAGGCCAGAATGATGTGAGATTCATTATCTACTGTGGTTTAATGAACGAGCTGGGACCACAGATGTCTTGTGGGATGACTACAGAAAAGCTCTAAAAACCATGATTGGTCTTCCATGTTTTTAGCTAGCTGCTAGGTGGTGTAGCTGCGTGAGCTGGGAGGCCTAGTGGGAAACTTCCTCTTCTCCTCTGAGGAGAGGTGCACCAGACTATCCAGGAAGCAGGTCTGTATCAAGCCTGTTAAGTAATGACGTGATACCCTCACAGCAGGGAACAGCCAATCAAACGAGGTGTTTCAGAAAGATTTGTAGTCCTAGTTTATGCAAGAGAGGAGCGCTTTGGCTAAACAGACCATATAATGTCACAAAAATCCTTCATAATACACTCAAATAAAGGGGAGCCCCCTCCTTTACTTTTTACATAATCCTCCAAAAAGAAAAACAAATAGCAATGAAAACATAATCTGATTGGCAGATTTAAAAATAGTCTATATTAACTCTCTTACAGTGATGTTGAGATAGACGACTCGATGGTCGTGGTTATAGGAGACGTAGGCCGACTTCACCCCAACATAGGACACGTCGATGGAGCGTGGGAACAGGAAGAAAACAGCCAAGCCGCACAGCAGCAGGCAGAGGGCCACCGATATGGTGACGTAGAGCTTTCTACAGGAGAAGGAAAGAAGAAGTGAGACTGTGAAACTTCAATGTCTGTCCTGGTGCTCTGTGTCCATTTCATCACAGTCAAAGCAAGCAAAGTTAATAATGAGGGGAGAGTGAAGACTTACGTCCTGCTTGGTCTGAGCCTTTGGTCGCTGTATGGAATCAGAGCCACGAGCTGGTTCTCTTGACCTGTTAATGAAAATTGATTACCTTTGCTATGTGTTCTCATTGCTTGTCTATTATGTGGAGCTCTAATGTACAGGTCTGTGAAAAAGAATTTCCCCTTCAGGACAATAAAGTCTAAAGTCTGAAGTGCTGCAATGACTGAGGAATGTGTTGCCAGTTTAAGACCATTTAACACAGCTGTGAATGTAATGTTTTCACTTTGCCATGCATCTGTCTCTCTTATCTATTCTTTCGGATAAAGTGTATTAAAAAACAGCAATATTTATGCATTTTTCAACTCTTAGCACAGCCAGAGGGAAAAAAAAATGAAAAAAATAAAATAAAATTTTTTTAAAAATTGCTCAGAGGTAAAATAAAAACGGGAATTACTGTATTTAACTTTGTCTTTTACTGCATATTTGTATATCTGTCTCATAAGGAAGGAACAAATAGGTATATTGTGTACTGAGCTGTTTCTGGCTATAAAGCAGAATATGCAAAGACTACAGGCTCAGTCACTAGGGGGCTCCCAAGCTACAAGTTCACAATCAACAGTTTTTAGGGGAGAATTAAAATCACCTTCAACTTTTTTTTCTCATACATTTGCAACCTTTTCTGTTAAACTTGCAGCTTTTTCTTGTAAATAGTTTTTTTTTCTGATAAATTTACTACTTTTTTATTGTAAATTTGAAAAAATTTCTGATAAATTTGACTTTTTTCTTGTAATTTGCCACTTTTTTTGCAACCTTTTCTATGGTAAATTTTTGACTTTTTTCCCTTGAAAATGTGCAAATTTTTACATACATTTGTGACTTTTTCTTTTACATTTGTAACTTTTTTCTTGTAAATTTTGCTTATTTTAATCCTTTTTTTCCCCTGTTCATCTAGACCAGGGGTTGGCAACCCGTGGCCCTGGGGCCGCATGTGGCCCTTCAGCCCCCATGCTGCAGCTCCCTGCAGATATATCTCAAAACACATGGAAATTAATGAAGTTCAGTTCAATTATTTTTTAATTATTGTTTATTGCAATTGTATACATTTATCAACGGAAACATACTTTTATGAATGTAAACTATATATTTTTTAAATTACTTATGTTGTCAACCATGCATGACTGCGTCACATCTGACAGTGACTGACAGAGAGCTGCTCAGCCTCTCCGTCCTCCATCAGCGCATGTGGAGAAACAGCCGCTTCCTGCCACCCTCCGTAAGACATGAACAAATCCAGAGAAAGTAAAATCACGGAGGAAAATAAGAGTCTAATTCTGTGTGGACAGATTAATTTGTGTTCATGTATGGTTGTTGTGGAGAGAATTTTTCCACGAGAACACAAACAAGGAGAACAACAGCTGCCTCATTAGAGTCTACAGGTCCATAAAAAGTCTTAAATGTGATTTTCCTAAAATCAACGCCTTAATTATCCTGATAAATGAGAAACAATCCTTGAAGTCCTGCTCAATAACCTTAAAATAACCTGCGTGATAAATGCTGGATTCACCAGACATGACTGGTCTGAATTAGTGTGAATTTATTTTTCACAGTCACAGCTCAATACATCCTGAGTTATTAAGAATAAAAGCCGTCTACAGCGATTCAGTTTTCAGAATGGTTGTTTCTGTTATGTGCTTTTATTATGAAACATGTCAACCGGATATACTTGTCTGAAATCAGTAACATACAGTCAACAGATCGTAAAAGGACTTCAAATGAGTGAAAAGAGAGAAGAGAAGATTCTTTGACAGCTGGTTTGTTACCTGATGTTTTAATGGGGTTTTGGACATTGAATTATAAGTGCAGACTGTCTACCAATGCCACGCATTTTAAAAAAATGATAACCAATATTTAGCTCAGTGGAAGAAAGGATTTTTAAAACTTTTTTCCTACTCTGCTGTAATTATTTCTAATTGGCTTAATTTGCATCAAATGATTATTAAAGTTATTTAGAAAGTTGTTTAGGATTCTTTTTGTTTTATTCCAAAATAAAGAAGAATATCAGACAACCAATCCACTCGTTGTCAAAGTCAGAGTCTGGAGAACAGGTGAAGGATACAGATTTATATTATATTAATAGAACTGAATAAGGAGCATTATGAAGAAACGTGAAAAGGATGAAAAGTAGCTTCTTCTAAATAAAACTTTTGTCTCTAATTTATTAAAATATCAAGAACTCAAGCTGTGTGATCACTGTTGAACGTTCAGGAGATGGATGATATTTTTCAGATTTAAACAATTTATGAATGTGCTGATAATTAAAAAACTGCAAAAAAAATTATGGTTAGATATTCAGAAATTTATGTTTCAGCACAAAACAATTTGTAATATATTTCTAAAACTTTTATTTCATGAATGAAGCTATATATAAAGCTTGACAGTTTTTTCCACTGTTGTAGTAGGAATTCATTAATGCCACAAAATATTCAGAGCTATGTACAATATAAAAAACTTTATACTTACTACTACTTACTGGTCATTTAAGCTCCCTTTTCTACGTAACGCAGGTTGGAGTCTTACATTTGAAGCTGAGTTTTTATGCTACCCTTTCTGACGCAACCCTGCCCATTTTATCTGGGCTTGGAACCGGTGCAGGGAGTACTCTGGCTTGTTATCCCCCCGTGGCAGGGTAGCCAACATTTTCCCTCCTCTGTTCCATTAATACTGAGCACCAAGCTAGACGGCAGGAAGTTCCACTTTTACATGGTCTTTGGCATGACCCAGCCAGGATTTGTAACCCCACCTCCTGGTTGTGGGGTGGATGCTCCAAGCCACCACACCGGATAAGCAGCATAATTTTTATTTTAAAGGTCAAATTGTTGCGGCCCTCAGCCACTTCTGTTTTAGTCGGAGACGGGCAAAACGGCTCTTTGGCTGGCAAAGGTTGAAGACCCCTAATCTAGACAATGATCCAAGTTTATTTTTTATCACAATGAAAGGGGTCCCCATACATAGCCTTGCACAGGGCCCCCAAAAAGCTACAAGTGGCCCTGATTGTGCTTTTCTTAATCCTTAAACATTTGGTATGCTCCTTTTTGAATAATTTCTACCATCAGCAAAACCTTACCCCGTGGGATTCTGCCCGTGCCCTGACAGGTGGGGCACGTGACACTGTCCCGCCCGGTGAACTCCACGTAGGGGAACTGAGACACGTCTCCATTCTTTGCGTTCTCCTCCGTCTGACCATTCGTGTACTCCTCAGCGGCCGTCAAGGCATCGTGACCCTCGTCTTTGTGCTTGCCCAAGTGTGACTGGGACTTGCCCATGGCTGCAGCTGTGTGAATGATGGAAAAATTCTATGTTATACTGAGTTATATGCTTTATAAAGCATAATAAAGTCCAAGGATGCAGAAATTCATATGGCCCTACATATCTAAGCAGAAAACAAATTTAATTTATTTTATTTTGGTTTATTAGGGCTTGAGCCACTGACAACGTCAGTCGGCGAAAGCCCTATTGCATCTGCTTCGTTTATTTATTATATTATTAGGGCCTGAGCCACTGACAACGTCAGTTGGCGAAAGCCCTGTTGTATCTGCTTTGTTTATTTATTATTATTGTTATTCTGCCTAAATGATCGCATTTTTCACCTTATTATTATTATTATTCCGTCTAAATGATCACATTTTTCACCTTCTGAACGTTAACCAAAACGCGATTTTTTTTTTGCAAACCCCTCAGACCCGGAAAAAAATTCGATAAACTGGAAAAGATATGTTCCCCCCCACCCCTCATTTTTGTGGGTGGGGCCAAACGTACACAAATTTTCAAGGTCTATGGAGACTGGAGACCGTAAACTTTGCCGTAGAGACATAAAATTTGGGTGAGGTGTGCATCACCTCAAGATATGCAAAAAACATCACTGTGGCCCATACCCACCGCCAACAGGAAGGCCGCCATCTTCCCTCAAAGTCGGTCTAACCAAGCAGACGTGGTAGGAATAAATCCTAAGCATCCGTAGCGTGACGGAGAGTTAACAGACACTGCTGCAAGGATGTGATGGCTAGCGAGGGAAGAAATAGTCCTGGCACTAACGACCACAAATGCAGCACAGCTGTTCAGAGTTTGACAGCTGAGCGGAAGCTTCCCCGAGCACTATCACAATAAGAGCTCGGAGAGCTAGAATCATAACGCCGCTGTCAAACCCTGACAAGATTAACCCGAGCACCAAGGCATAGTGCTCGGGTCATGACAAACCACATATCAAAGCAGGCTGTTCGGAAGCTTGCCCATGTGACAAACACACAATGCATTCTGGGAGGTGAAGTCCGAATGCGTCGTCAACAGACTGCAGGCCATTAATTGGTCAGGGTGTAACATCATGAACGTGTCCGTCTTCTGAAGAATCGCCAAACCGCCATTTGCAAAAGTTAAAAAAAGGTTTTAAACAGTATTGTAGGTTTCGCGGAAATCTACACCGTGGTCCAACGAAGAGGAGCGGAGTTTTCTGTGCTTGGTGGCAGATCCATAGATACAGATGGCAGCCCAGCATAGAACTGGACTACAGACAAGCTCAAGATGAAAGTGAGAGAACCATCGATGGTGAGTGATTTTTCGATTTACAGTGATTTTTCACAAGTATGCGCTTGTGAGAGCAAAACCATGAAATATGCTAATCCTGGTTAAAGTCCTGGTTTGTGCACGTGTTGCACTTTGGTGCTGTGCATTAAGTTGTGTGTAATTTCTTTCTAGAATCTGTTTCCACATGAAGCGGACCATGTGCTTTTGTTTTCACCGAGCTCGGCCGTACCGGAAGTGGCTGCGTTGTTGTCCAATTGTGGATACAGGTCTGTCTATTAGAATATCATGAAAAAGTTCAATATTTTTTGTCACTCATTTCAGAAAGTGAAACCCATATATTATATTCAACTTTATTTATATAGCGCCATTTCACAACAACAGTCATCTCATAGCACTATCAACTGTAGGGGGAACCCCCACAGTTGCAGAAAGACCCCAGCAATCAGGCGATCCCCTGTGAGCAAGCACTTGGCGACGGTGGAGAGGAAAAACTCCCTTTTAACAGGAAGAAACCTCCAGCAGAACCAGGCTCAGGGAGGGGCAGTCATCTGCTGCGACTGGCTGGGGGGTGAGGGGATAGAGAAGATGAAAAGAACAGACATGTAGAGAGCAAACAGCACGATGGGGACTCAATCTATGGGAGAGAACAAACAAATGTTAATGACCAGCAAAAAAAAATATTTCATTGAGAGTGAGGAAAGGAGTGAGGCCCAGTGCATTACTGGAGGTCCCCCGGCTGACTAAACCTATTAGCAGCATAACTAAGGAAGGGTTCAGAAACACATGATCCCTCCCTAATTGTAGGCTATATCAAAAAGGTAGGTTTTAGCCCTATTCTTAAAAACAGAGATCGAGTCTGACTCCCGAATCCAGATTGGCAGCTGGTTCCACAGGAGAGGAGCTTGATAACTGAAGGCTCTGCCTCCCATTGTACTTTATATAGATATAGATTTATATAGATAGACTTATATAGATTCATTACTATGAATGAATTCATTCTGACTTATATAGAATGAAATTCTATATGAAAATGAATATTTTTCATTCTGAAAAATTCAGAATGAAACTTATATGAATTCATTCTGACTTATATAGATTCATTACACAGACAGTGATATATTTAAAGCATTTATTTATTTTATTTTTGATGATTATGGCTTCTGCTCCATCCACTCCTAAGAAAAGGAGAGAGCACAGTCCCCTGTGGAGCTCCCGTATCACAAGCCACCACTCCAGACAAAACATTACCCAGCTGGACAAACTGTGGTCTGCCCGTCAGGCAGTCAGTAATCCAGGAGATCACAGAGCTGTCAACCCCCATCAGGTTTTTAATCATTTTATACATCACTGTGGTGGGGCCTTGCATAGCAGCGACCCCTCTGATTCTATATATTCTGATTCTATACATATCTTTTCCACTTTATCAAATTTTTTGCCGGAATTGTTATGATGGAGATTAGTCCCACTCCACACGTTTGGCCCCACCCACAAAAATGAGGGGTGGGGGTGTACATATCTTTTCCACTTTATCAAATTTTTTGCCAGAATTGTTACGATGGAGATTAGTCCCACTCCGCGCGCTCCTACATAAAAATATTTGACAAAAGGGATAGTGACACTTACTGCTCACAGGAAGATCTGCGCCAAATGGTTTACTTTAATATTCATGCAGCCCTTGCAATGATGACGGCACATTTTCCGAGCCAGCAAGGGACGACGGGCGCCGGGTTCCGCGGGCGCATGGGGAGCGAAGGCCCGTTTACACCTGCTTGCAGGTTTAATTAGAGCCCGAGCCACTGACAACGTCAGTTGGTGAAAGCCCCATTGTATCTGCTCCGTTTCTTTATTTTTTTTTTCGCGTTCCGCCTAAACGATCGCATTTTTCACACTCTGAACGTTAACCAAAACGTGATTTTTTTTTGGCAAACCCCTCAAACCCGAAAAAAAAATTTGATAAACTGGAAAACATATGTGCCCCCCCACCCCTCATTTTTGTGGGTGGGGCCAAACGTACAAGGTCTATGGAGACTGGAGATCATAAACTTTGCCGTAGAGACATAAAATTTGGGTGATGTGTGCATCACCTCAAGATATGCAAAAAACTTCATTGTGGCCCATACCCACCGCCAACAGGAAGGCCGCCATCTTGCCTCAAAGTCGCCCCACCTCCAATTCGGAAAAAAGTCACACCTCGCATTTGAATGAACTAGTCCTAGGGACCTGCTCCGATTGAGCTCATTTTTACATGGCGGCATCTATAGGCATTGGCTATTAAAAATTGTATGAATTAAGTCAAAATCTCAAAAGGCGTGGCCAGGGCGCCATGGCGAAATTTGACTCCTCCCCTTACAACTTCAACCACCAGTAACTCGGGCAAAACCTGTCCGATGTGCACCAAACTTTCCATGATGGAAAATAGTCCCGCCCTGAACGCAATGACATCAAAATACCTGAAAACCGATATAGCGCCAAATAGTGTTTGAAAAAGAATTGCTGAAAACTGCTTTATTTATTACTCACGCGCGGCTGGGCAGAATGATTTGAAATTTTCTGAGATTCATCAGACCACAGCCATGATCATAACTGAACATCAACTTTAGCATGACATGAAATGTGTTACCATGGACACGCCCTCCTCGCCATTCAATCTGTGAGCTTATGGGGAGGGGTGGGAAGGTCCTGGAGTCATGAAATCTGGAACATAGGTTGAGGTGACTGCCACATATTGTCCTATATGGGTGTACAACACATAACTGACAAGGAAGTGTTGCCATGGTACCATGGCGAATTTTCACTCCTCCCTTTACAAAATCAAGCAGCTGTAAATCGGGCAAAACTTGCCCGATGTGCACCAAACTTTCCATGATGGAAAATAGTCCCGCCCCGAACGCAACTACATCAAAATCCCTGACAAAAGTTATAGCGCCACATAGTGGTTTTAACGAAAGAATTGCTGAAAACTGTTTTATTACTCATGTGCCGCTGGCCAGAATGACGTGAAATTTTCTGAGATTCATCAGAACACAGCCATGATCATAACTGAACATCAACGTTAGCATGACATCAAACGTGTTACCATGGACACACCCTCCTCGCCATCCAATCCATGAGCTTATGGGAAGGTCTTTGAGTTATAAATTTTTGAACATATTTACATAACCACCACACATTTGAGGCAAAAATTGCACACCCACTAGTGACTAAGCGGCTCTCTGTAGTTGCACAATTGCAGATAAAAAAATGGACCTAATTAAAACCCCGAAGCCCCTCACCAAGAAAAATTGTATGAGGTTCTCTCATGTAAAAAACCAATGATTTTTAAATTAACTTTAAACTCTGAATAGTTTAAGCTCTAGAAATTGAGAATATTTATTTCCGATGAATTTCCGATATATATTTCCGATGTCCCACAGCGAGGAGTCAACCTTCGCCATGGTAACACTTACCTATCAGTGATGTGCAGATCCAAAGAGACTAACAGCTGCTCCAAGAACTATGAGTCTGAATGAGTGTATTAAAGATCTTTGTCTCTTTAAAATGGAGTCCTCTAACAACTCCTTCAAAATGGGAGAAAACAGGCCACTGTCTTACAAACAGCAGAATCCACATTACCTCCGCTGCAACAAAGTTCAGACTCCTCAGCCTCATAGCAACCCCATTTTAATGACCAAGCACCTCCCACTGGACATATCATTCATGGAAAAATACAGTTCAATAAATATTTCTACAAAAACAGTTTACAGTTCACCATCTTCCAATATACAATATCTCACAAACGTGAGTACACCCCTCACATTTTTATAAATATTTTATTATATCTTTTCATGGGACAACACTGAAGATATGACACTTTGATATAATGTAAAGTAGTCAGTGTACAGCTTGTACAACAGTGGAAATCTGTTGTCCTCTCAAAATTACTCAACACACCGCCATTAATGTCTAACCTGCTGGCAACAAAAGTGAGTACACCACTAAGTGATAGCCATTCATAGGACAACATTTGGACCAACTTTGACTGACATTTTGCCAAATGAAAACATTGATAACATTAACAAACATTGCACATTGATTATTTTCCTTTGTTTTCTTTTAAATCACCACGTGTAAGTAGGAACCTCTTTTTATAACTACACATTCCATTACACACACATATCAGTCAAACAAAAATTTCTAGGAGAGCTAAGGATGCAAAAAGCACCTATTTAAAAGCTTGAGTAATGACTTCAGTCTCTAAGGTTTGAGGTTCTTCTCCAAAATTTATAACAATTTTCTTATCATTTTCTACTTTTCGCTGAAAATTTATATACATTTGAAACCATTTTCTTCAAATTTGTAATTTCCTCTTGTAAAATTGACTGTTCTTGTACATAAAGTTAATAAATTTGTGGATTATTTTATGACTAATTTTTGTCTATTTTTAAATAAAATTACTGGTTTTTTTTTATACATTTGAAACAGATTGTGATAAAAGTTTGACTTTTCTTCCTTATACAATTTACACTTTTGACCATAATTTTGCAGAGCAACAACAGAACAATAATTTAACTGCAACTGGAATGGTCATGCGGGCTGGTTGCTTCTGAAGTTTGTGCGGATGCCAGGTCGCTGATATCTAGGAAACTCTCAAATTCTCAATCTTCTTTGCTGACCTTCACGCCACCTGTAGAGAAAAATAAGAGCAGTTAATTATGTGTCAACTCCAGTTATTCAGAAAACTGATACTGTCATTCTGACCCCTTACAGAAATTCCGAATAAGGGAGAAACAATAGCATTTCAGAGGAATATGTAGATTTCAAAACTCATCAGTGAGAACTACTACCAAGCAACACTGTGTCTCAGTGCAAGGAGTTAGACTGTGGAACGCTTTTGGACCTGAATTCAAATCATGTACAACGCTTGGACAATTTAAACAAAAACTAAACAAAGAAATACTCCAAACATATATACAAAGTGACATGTAAAATCACATAAGGATTATCATATCCAGTCTGTGTCGTGCTGTCGCTTAGCTTCGTTTTGTTACAGCTTTGTTTTGTTTTGCAACTACTTTTATTTTATTTCTTTTTTTGACTTCTTAGATGGAACATGGGTGGGCAATATAAGTTGCGGCTTCATCATCACCCTTTTCGGATAATTTATGCTGAACTGAAGAATCCGAGGAGTTATTGTTTAATTCGACCTCGTCAGATTTTTTTTCCCCTGGTATATTGTTCTGTACCTTTCTTGTTTTTTTAATCTAATCTATCCGAAATAAAGATTCAATGGGCAACAAAAAGTCAGCATCCAAGACCAAATTGTTCCCCTCTCTGTGTCTTATCCATGAATATACAATAAAATAATCTTTTCAATGATTCTATCTTGACTCATTGTACAGTAAGAGGGAATCAGGAATTCCAACTATAACCTCTAATGGTTTGACCCCAAACCCAGAGTCAGAGGTCAAAGGTTCAAGGTGAACCTGTGTACCAAGGTATGTTGTCTGAATGTTGTTTTGCCTTCCACTGTCATATGTTTTCTCATTTTTACACATGGTTGATGTTCAACACCCCCCCCCCCAAAAAAAAACAAACAGGTTGCCACCACGCCAAAGTGTTTTAGCCACAGGAAACACTGAACAATCATTGCAGCAATCTACCCCAGACCTGGGCAAAGCTCTGCCTCGTCGCTGACATCTAGGAAACTGGATTACACCTGCACAGAAAAATAAGAGCAGCCAATTGTTTTATCTCCAGTCATTTAGAAAATTGATAAAATTGGCCAAATGAAAATTATGTCCATGTACACACTCAGTACTTGGTCGGGGCAAATTTTAAGATAAGATAAGATAAGATAAGCCTTTATTAGTCCCACAATGGGGAAATTCCAGGATTGCAACAGCATAGGGATAGCAACACTCAGAGCAACAATCAGAAGGCAAGAAAAAACAACATCTAGTAAACATATGTCCATATTACTATAAATGTATATATATATAGACACACAGTGCAGAGCATTATGGCTGGTGAATGTGCAGCAGAAAGTCAAAGCTCTCTCTCCGCGGATGCAGCGGGCCAGCTGGAAGTCTTTGGGCATGATGGTGACCCCCTTAGCGAAGAAGAGACCACCAGGTGGGCCTCGCTGGTCTCCTGCAGAGCCATGACGGCGAAGCTCAGGAAACGCAGGACGGTCTTGAAGTCCTGAGCGATCTCCCTCACCAGGCGCTGGACGGGCAGCTTACGGATGAGCAGCTCCGTGGATTTCTGGCAGCGACAGATCTCTCTCAGAGCCACGGGCCTGTGACGGCGAGGCCTCTTCACTCTGCCGGTGGCCGGAGCGCCTCTCTGAGCAGCCCTGGTGGCTAGCTGTCTCCTGGGGAGGGGGGGGGCTTCTTCCTCCAGTAGATTTTACGGGCGGTCTGCTTGGTTCTTGCCATCGCTCTTTATTATTCTGTCTTATATTTCTTTCACGCCGCCTAAACTCCAGCCCGGCACCCGCGTCATTTTCGCTACAGCTCCCGGTATGTCGAGTTTCCCATTAGCACCGGGTGGCGGCCAAGTGCTAGCTAGCACTAGCTCCTCCCCACTGTAACGTCTCCCGCTGCAAACCGTGGCTCCGTCCGCCGACCCGGGAGACCCCCGGGGTGATCCGTGCGTCCGTGATATATATACAGAGTGAAAGGTGTAGAAAGAAGAAGGAAGATAAAAAAAAAAGGCTGTTGCAACAGGCAGCCGACTCGTGTGGCGCCGCCGGTCCGGCGGAACCGGAACCGGAACAAGTTTGGATATTGGAAATTTTGGATTAAATACTGTATCAATGTGGCGTGGCATGGAGGTGATCAGCCTGTGGCACTGCTGGGGTGTCATGAAGCTTGATGTGCTCTGAAATTAATAAAAATTAATAAATAAAATTAATAATAATAAATACAATTTCAGCAAAATCCATACAGTAGTTTCTACATAATCCTACTAAACCACTGCAAGAAGATTGAGCCTTGGTAGAGGTATGCAGTCATGGATCATCCCCAAAATGTAATGGGTTCGTGTGTAGGCCAAGAATCACTTCTGGTGAAAATTTCATCCAAATCCATCCAGTAGTTTTGGAGTATTATTGCTAAAAGTGTGTGAGGATATAACAGCCTTGGTGGAGGTATGCATTCTCAGATCATGTCCGAAAATGTAATGGCTTCCCCTCTAGCCCAAGAACCAACTATGGTGAAAATTTCATCTAAATCCATCCAGTAGTTTTTGTGTAATCCTGCTGCACAAATGCAAACAAAGGCCTTGGTGGAGGTATGCACTCTCAGATCATCACCAAAATCTAATCATCTGTTCCCCGTGCCATGACACTTTTTGAGCTTTACTTGACATAAAATTACTAACTGATGATGATGTCAGCATGTCATTATTAAAGTCTCCCATGACCACAACTGTCTCACT
Organism: Pholidichthys leucotaenia; assembly: GCA_020510985.1. NCBI lineage: Eukaryota > Metazoa > Chordata > Actinopteri > Cichliformes > Pholidichthyidae > Pholidichthys > Pholidichthys leucotaenia. Next base: position 65,507,062 of record CM035849.1, on the reverse strand, counting down.
TTTTGGATGCATGGAATTGAGTAATTTTTCCTAATTATTTTTAAACAGAGACATTGGATAGGATGGTGGGCGGTAGATGACTATAAGTAGTATGCTGTTGTTAACAAAATTACAAACCAAACATTCCAAATTACAATCTGACACTTTTACAATATCAAATGACAAATTTTCACAACAATACATACCGACCCCACCATGTTGTTGCCCTTGTATTTCAGTCAACGCTGGATGGGTACTGCAGTATGACTGACTACGAAGAACACTGTTAAAATTGTAACCATCTATATGGATGTGTTTGATTGGCCGGCAAACTCTCCTGACCTAAACCCCATTGAGAATCTATGGAGGATTGTCAAGAGGAAGATGAGAGACACCAGACCCAACATTGCAGACGAGCTGAAGGTCACTATCAAAGCAACCTGGACCTTCATAACACCTCAGCAGTGCCACAGGCTGATCACCTCCATGCCACGCCACATTGATACAGTAATTAAGCCAAAATTTGCCCTGACCAAGAATTGAGTGTGTACATGCACATACTTTTCAGTCAGCCAACATTTCTATTAAATAACTATTTTTTTAAATAAGTTTTCTGTAATATTCTAATTTTTTGAGAAAGTGAATTTGAGGTTTTCATGGGCTGTAAGACATTCATTCATCTTTTCATCTTCTTCCGCTTAATCCTTTTTGGGTCGCGGGGGGGGGGGGGGCTGCTGGTGCCTATCCCAGCATCTTTGGGCGAGAGGCAGGGTACACCCTGGACACATCACCAGTCTATCACAGAGCCAACACAGAGAGACAGACAACCATTCACTCTCACAGTCATACCTAAGGACAATTTAGAATCCCCAGTTTTAATGCCAATTAACCTAACTTCCATGTTTTTGGCATGTGGGAGGAAACCGGAGAAATCCCGGAGTAAACCCACGCAGACACGGGGAGAACATGCAAACTCCACACAGATCACTGTTGGTCGGGGGCTGGGATCAAACTCAGGATCCCCCGGCCAAGGGTGAGTTGCTGTGCTGTCGCAGTGCTAACCACTCAGCCACCGCGCTGCCCTCGGGCTGTAAGACATAATCATCAAAATTAAAATAAATAAACACTTGAAATATTTCACTCTCTCTGTAATGAATCTATAAAATACGGTGGGGAAAGAAGTATTTAGTCAGCCACCAATTGTGCAAGTTCTCCCACTTAAAAGATGAGAGGGGTCTCCAATTTTCATCATAGGTATGCCTCAACTATGAGAGACAAAATGAGAAAAAAAAAATCCAGAAAATCACACTGAAGGATTTTTACTGAATTAATTGGTAAATTCCTCGGTAAAATAAGTATTTGGTCAATAACAAAAGTTCATCTCAGTACTTTGTTATATACCCTTTGTTGGCAATGACAAAGGTCTAACGTTTTCTGTAAGTCTTCACAAGGTTTTCACACACTGTTGCTGGTATTTTGGCCCATTCCTCCATGCAGATCTCCTCTAGAGCAGTGATGTTTTGGGGCTGTCGCTGGGCAACACGGACTTTCAACTCCCTCCAAAGATTTTCTATGGGGTTGAGATCTGGAGACTGGCCAGGCCACTCCAGGACCTTGAAATGCTTCTTAAGAAGCCACTCCTTCATTGCCCGGGCGGTGTGTTTGGGATCATTGTCATGCTGAAAGACCCAGCCACGTTTCATCCACTAAAACACTGGACTTATTCTACGCAAACACTAAGGAGGCGTACACCTCATCACAACTCCCCCAACTCGGGAGATCGGATCACAACTTGGTTCATCTCCGGCCGGTGTACAAACCCCTAGTGCACAGACAACCCCCGGCCATGCGCACAGTGATGTTATGGTCTGAGGAGGCAATGGACACTCTAAAGGACTGTTTTGAAGCCACCGCCTGGAAGCAGCTCTGCGATCCACATGGTGAGGACATCGATGGCCTCATTCACACCTTCACGGGCTACCTCAGCTTCTGTGCGGACAAATCCGTTCCCACCAAGACCATACGGTGTTGCTCAAACAACAAACCCTGGATCCACCCTGAGATTAAAACACTTCTGAGAGAGAAGAAGAAGATCTTCAGGTCGGGGAACAGGGAGATGCTGAAGTCCGTACAGAGGGAGCTGAGGAGAAAGATCAGAGAAGGCAAGGACAGCTTCAGGAGGAAGATGGAGGACAAGCTACAACAGAGCGACATCAGCGGGGTCTGGAGAAACCTCAAAACCATCTCTGGGCTCCAGAATACCTCCCCCCAGGCCACGGGGGGCAGGGAGTGGGCGAACAATCTGAATTTGTTTTTCAATAGGTTTGACCAACCGCCCTCCCCCCTGACTGCACAACAACCACTGCTGCCTGTAAAGACATCAAGTCCTGCTGCCCACTCCCCACTCCACCAACACCCCCCACTCCCAACACACAGCCCCCCATCCTGACCCTGACCAGGACCCAGGTGAGGACGGAGCTGAGGAAGATCAAGGCAAGGAAGGCGTCGGGACCGGACGGCATCAGCGCAAAGCTCCTCAAGTTCTGTGCAGACCAGCTGTGTGGGATTGTGACGTACATCTTCAACCTGAGCCTGAAGCTGGGGAGGGTACCACAGCTGTGGAAAACATCTTGTGTGGTACCTGTACCAAAAACTTCCCACCCCAAAGACCTGAACAGCTACAGACCGGTGGCCTTGACGTCCCACTTGATGAAGACCCTGGAGAGACTGCTCCTTGCTCACCTCCGCCCCCTGGTGGAACCAGCGATGGATCCACTCCAGTTCACCTACCAGCATGGCATTGGGGTGGAGGATGCGGTGATCTTCCTCCTTCACCGTTCTCTGTCCCACCTGGAGAAGCCCGGGAATGTGGTGAGGATCATGTTCTTTGACTTCTCCAGTGCTTTCAACACCATCCAACCGATGATCCTGAAGGGCAAGCTGCTGCGCGCAGGGGTGGACAAGCACCTGTCATCATGGATCCTGGACTACCTCACGAACCGGCCTCAGTTTGTGAGAACCCGGGACTGTGTGTCTGACACGATCATCAGTAGCACGGGGGCCCCCCAGGGAACGGTGTTGGCTCCCTTCCTGTTCACTCTTTATACTGCGGACTTCTCACACAACACAACACACTGCCATCTACAGAAGTTCTCTGATGACTCTGCGATCGTTGGCCTCATCTCCAATGGAGATGAAGCTGGGTACAGAGGGCTTATCCAGGACTTTGTGGACTGGTGCCATCGGAACTGCCTCCAGATCAACGCGAGGAAAACTAAGGAGCTGGTGGTGGACTGCCGCAGGCAAGGACAACCCCTCACAGCACCAGTAAATATACAGGGAACAGACATTGAGATGGTGACATCCTACAAGTACCTGGGTGTTCATCTGAACAATAAACTAGACTGGTCACACAATACTGATGCACTCTACAAGAAGGGACAGCGCAGGCTGTTCCTACTGAGGAGACTCAGGTCTTTTGGTGTACAAGGGGCGCTGCTGAAGACATTCTATGACACGGTGGTGGCATCAGCCATCACTTTTGGAGTGGTCTGCTGGGGCAGTGGCATTACTGCAGCCGATAGGAAGAGACTGAACAAACTGATCAAGAAAGCTAGCTCCGTCCTGGGGCAGTGCCTTGACCCAGTGGAGGAGATAGGAGAGAGAAGGACGGTGGCTAAACTGTCATCTCTGCTGGAGTCCGAGTTCCACCCTATGCAGGACATACTGGATGCACTGAGGAGCTCATTTAGCAGCAGACTACATCATCCCAGGTGCACAACCGAGAGGTTTCGCAGGTCCTTCCTACCAACGGCTGTCAGACTGTACAACCTAAGCAGGGCTGCTCGCAGAGATAGCAAAAAGACGTAACAACCTAATAGTTTTTTGAATGCAAAAGATGCAATAGACTTACACAATGGTCCCCTCCGGCATACAACTAGGAAAATACCGGTAGCTACGGAGGGTGAGAATATGTATGGGCACATAATCATACCATGTAGGATAACTAAGTAGACGGTTGTGCTGTTTCATCCCATCTAGCAACAATGCTCTGCACTGTGTGTTTATACATTTACATATTTATATTCCATCTAGCTACAATGCTCCGCACTGGGTGTGTTTATGTTTATGTTTATATATCTATATATTCATTCCATCTAGCTACAATGCTCCGCACTGTGTGTTTATATATCTACATATTATTCCATCTAGCTACATTGCTCCGCACTGTTTATATATTTACATATTTTTTCCACCTAGCTGCAATGCTCCGTACTGTGTTTATATAGCTACATATTATTCCATCAAGCTACATTGCTCCGCACTGTGTTTATATATTTACATATTTATTCCATCTAGCTGCAATGTTCCGTACTGTGCATTTATATACTCATATATTTATCCCATCCAGCTACAATGCTCTACACTGTGTGTCTGTGTGTATATATATATATTTATAGTAATATGTACATATGTATATTAGCTGCTCTTGCTTGCTTGCTTTTTTTTTTTCTTGCCTTCTGATTGTTGCTCTGAGTGTTGCTATCCCTGTGCTGTTGCAATCCTGGAATTTCCCCGTTGTGGGACTAATAAAGGCTTATCTTATCTTATCTTCAATGCCCTTGCTGATGGAAGGAGGTTTTCACTCAAAATCTCACAATACATGGCTCCATTCATTCTTTCCTTTACACGGATCAGTCGTCCTGGTCCCTTTGCAGAAAAACAGCCCCAAAGTATGATGTTTTCACCCCCATGCTTCACAGTAGGTATGGTGTTCTTTCTCCTCCAAACACGACAAGTTGAGTTTTTACCAAAAAGTTCTATTTTGGTTTCATCTGACCATATGACATTCTCCCAATCCTCTTCTGGATCATCCAAATGCTCTCTAGCAAACTTCAGATGGGCCTGGACATGTACTGGATTAAGCAGGAGGACACGTCTGGCACTGCAGGATTTGAGTCCCTGGCGGCGTAGTGTGTTACTGATGTAGCCTTTGTTACTTTGGTCCCAGCTCTCTGCAGGTCATTCACTAGGTTCCCCCGTGTGGTTCTGGGATTTTTGCTCACCGTTCTCGTGATCATTTTGACCTCACGGGGTGAGATCTTGCGTGGAGCCCCAGATCAATGGAGATTATCAGTGGTCTTGTATGTCTTCCATTTTCTAATAATTGCTCCCACAGTTGATTTCTTCACACCAAGCTGCTTACCTATTGCAGATTCAGTCTTCCCAGCCTGGTGCAGGTCTACAATTTTGTTTCTGGTGTCCTTTGACAGCTCTTTGGTCTTGGCCATAGTGGAGTTTGGACTCTGACTGTTTGAGGTTGTGGACAGGTGTCTTTTATACTGATAACGAGTTCAAACAGGTGTCATTAATACAAGTAACTACTGGAGGACAGAGGAGCCTCTTAAAGAAGAAGTTACAGGTCTGTGAGAGCCAGAAATTTTGCTTGTTTGTAGGTGACCAAATACTTATTTTACCAAGGAATTTACCAATTAATTCATTAAAAATCCTTCAATGTGATTTTCTGGATTTTTTTTTTCTCATTTTGTCTCTCATAGTTGAGGTATACCTATGATGAAAATTGGAGACCTCTCTCATCTTTTAAGTGGGAGAACTTGCACAATTGGTGGCTGACTAGATACTTTTTTGCCCCACTGTATATGGGTTTCACTTTCTGCAATGAGTGACAAAAAATATTGAACTTTTTCATGATATTCAAATTTTTTGAGATGTACCTGTACAAGTCTAGTTCTAAGGCAAAGCTGTCGATTTACTAGTCAATCTACGTTCCTACTCTCACCTATGGTCATGAGCTTTGGGTAATGACCGAAAGAACGAGATCACGGATACAAGCGGCTGAAATGAGCTTTCTCCGTAGGATCGCTGGACTCACCCTCAGAGATAGGGTGAGGAGCTCAGTCATCCAGGAGAGGCTCAGAGTAGAACCGCTGCTCCTCCACATTGAAAGGAGTCAGTTGAGGTGGTATTTTTTTTTTTTTTTTTGTTACTTATTTGTACCCGTAGGTAGACTTGGTTTGCAGTCTGGTGACAAGCCACCGGCTGCTGGTCGCTGCGTGCGCGAGCGCCCTAAACCTACATGTTTTTGGTATGCGGGAAGAAACCGGAGAAATCCCGGAGTAAACCCACGCAACACGGGGAGAACATGCAAACTCCACATAGCTCACTGTTGGTCGGGGGCTGGGATCGAACCCACGATCTCATGATCCCCGCGATCCCCCGGCCGAGGGTAAAACTGTGCTGCCGCAGTGCTAAACCACTGCGCCACCGTGCAGCCCATATGGGCATCTGATTAGGATGCCTCCTGGACCCCTCCCACTTGAGGTGTTTTGGGCACGTCCCACTGGGAGGAGATCCCGGGGCAGACCCAGGACTCGGTGGAGAGACTATGTCTCCCAGCTGGTCTGGACCAACAAAGTTCAGACTCCTCAGCCTCACAATTGACTTTTTTCCTTATATAATTTACACTTTTGACCATAATTTTGCAGAGCAATAACAGAACAATTATTTAACTGCAACTGGAATGGTCAAGTGGGCGGGTTACTTCTGAAGTTTGTGCAGATGCCAGGTCACTGATATCTAGGAAACACTCAAATTCTCAATCTTCTTTGCTGACCTTCACGCCACACACGCAGCAATCTACCGCAGACCTGTGCAAAGCTCTGCCTCGTCGCTGACATCTAGGAAACTGGATTACACCTGCACAGAAAAAAAAGAGCAGTCAATTGTTTTATCTCCAGTCATTTAGAAAATTGATAAAATTGGCCAAATGAAAATTATGTCCATGTACACACTCAATACTTGGTCGGGGCAAATTTTGGATTAATTACTGTATCAATGTGGCATGGCATGGAGGTGATCAGCCTGTGGCACTGCTGGGGTGTCATGAAGCTTGATGTGCTCTGAAATTTCCTTGTAAATGACTGCTGACTTTGGTCTTGATCAAACACAGCGGACCAAAACCAGCAGATGACGTGGTTCTTCAAGTCATCACTGACGCCACTGACAGAAATGCACAGACTTTTCTTAGTTGTTTGTACCTTAGGTTTTTTAAAGTTTAAGTCTCCTCTCAAATTATAATCACTGTCTCTTTTTTTAAATTTTTTTTGTATATTACTTGGGAGTTGATTATTAATTGCCCTGTACATTAATTGTGCTGCTGTATATTTAACTAGATAAATCCATGAACTTCATGGCATGTGACTTTAAAAACAATGAGTTGGATTGGTCTCTGTATCGCAGTTTATTTATTATCATTACAGCTTTTTTTTTTGTAATGTGCATATTGGCTGTAGGTCTATCAAAGATCAAACATGCTAATGCTAACGGGCTAGCCACGAACATTAGCTAAAATGCTAATCTCAAGGTAAACAAATTTAGCAATGTTTTCTCACACAACTTACAACAAAATAAATGTAGCACTTATATCTAACGGTTAACATGCAAAATGTTAAGTTTAAACCAACTTACAGGCTGTACTTGGCTCAGGACTGCGGACCTATAACATTCTTCTTCTTCTATTGGATTACTGCTTCTTCTTCTTCTTCTTCTTCTTCTGATGTTTTATGGCGGTTGGCAAACGGCTTGTAGGTGCATTACCGCCACCTTCTGGAATGGAGTGTGATTCAAAATGGCATGACTCTCCTATATCCTTGAAATTAGTCCTGTTGCCCTAATAAACCTAAAAACTGCATTATAGACCACATCCCCTGAACTTCTCTGCAAAATCTCTTTCATACTGAGCTGGGTTTTGTTCCTGTATAGGCTGTCCACCAATGCTAACCATGCAAACTCATACTTTGGACAGTGCATAAATGTATGTTCAACTATTTCATTGTTTCCACAATTATCACATTTTCCATTTGGGTGTTTTTTCATTATAACTAATGTACTATTCAGCCCTGTGTGACCTAATCTTAAACTGGATATGATGTCCTCCTCCTTCCTACTCGTGTGAACTTCTCTAGCTCCCCCTACTTTCCTTTGTATGCCATAAAGTCTCCGTCCTTTACTTCCTTTGTCCCACTCTTCTTGTCCCTTCTTTTTAATTTGCGTTTTGATAATGCTCTTGACCTCTGCTTTACTGTTTCACATTCCAACAAACTTGACTCATCCTAGTTGCCCTTTTTGCAAATTTATCTGCTAGCTCATCCCCTCCACTCCAATGTGCGCTGGGATCCAAATGAATCTAATGTCCACACCTGCCTTTGAGATTTTCCCTACTGAACGTACAATTTCCATCACCAAATCCTGTCTTGACTCTGAATGCATTTGCCCATTACTTTCCATTACGCTGCTAGAGTCAGACCCTATCAAAACCTTTCTGGGCTTTACTTCTTCCACCCAGCCCAATGCCAAACAGATTGCTAAAAGCTCCCTAGTATACATAGCCAAGTCATCACTAACTCTTTCCTTCTTCATGACATCCAGTTCTGGAATGATGAATGCTATTCCCACAATGTTCTTTGTTGATTTACAGTGGGGTAAAAAAATATTTAGTCAGACACCAATTGTGCAAGTTCTCCCACTTAAAAGACGAGAGAGGTCTCCAATTTTCATCATAGGTATACCTCAACTATGAGAGACAAAATAAGAAAAAAAATCCAGAAAATCACATTGAAGGATTTTTAATGAATTAATTGGTAAATTCCTCGGTAAAATAAGTATTTGGTCAATAACAAAAGTTCATCTCAATACTTTGTTATATACCCTTTGTTGGTAATGACAGAGGTCAAATGTTTTCTGTAAGTTTTCACAAGGTTTTCACACACTGCTGCTGGTATTTTGGCCCATTCCTCCAAGCAGATCTCCTCTAGAGCAGTGATGTTTTGGGGCTGTCGCTGGGCAACACGGACTTTCAACTCCCTCCAAAGATTTTCTATGGGGTTGAGATCTGGAGACTGGCTAGGCCACTCCAGGACCTTGAAATGCTTCTTACGAAGCCACTCCTTCGTTGCCCGGGCGGTGTGTTTGGGATCAATGTCATGCTGAAAAACCCAGCCACGTTTCATCTTCAATGCCCTTGCTGGTGGAAGGAGGTTTTCACTCAAAATCTCACGATACATGGCCCCATTCATTCTTTCCTTTACACGGATCAGTCGTCCTGGTCCCTTTGCAGAAAAAAACAGCCCCAAAGTATGATGTTTCCACCCCCATGCTTCACAGTAGGTATGGTGTTCTTTCTCCTCCAAACACGACAAGTTGAGTTTTTACCAAAAAGTTCTATTTTGGTTTCATCTGACCATATGACATTCTCCCAGTCCTCTTCTGGATCATCCATATGCTCTCTAGCAAACTTCAGACGGGCCTGGACATGTACTGGTGCATTCCAAATACCCGTACATGTACGGGTATTTATTTCGCCCAAAAATGCAGCCCTATACGGTCTTATTTGGGTCTATACGCTTATTGGATATGCCCTATGACACCCTATACGGTTTTATTTGGGTCTCTACGCTTATCAGAACGCGTGGACCTGAATGTAGGTCCCAGTCGTGGGTGTTCTCCGGAGAGTTTCGCCTGGAAACTCTGCGTCGTAAGTCTCCCTGAAGCGGAAGGGAGGGCAGATCAGTCAGGCTGCTGCGTTCGCTTGTCGTCGGAGACTCACCGCCGGGTGCTGCGTTCGTTGCCATCAGGACACCAGCGAGGCTGTCCAAACCAGAAGGTTGCGTTGCACAAAGCGTGTGCATTTTCGGGGTCCGCGCCAGCTTTGACATGAAGGACATTTTTTCGAGATTTATTCAAAGCTTTACCGATTGAAGTGTGGCACTCGTATGTATATATTTTTTCAAGTGTGTGTGTACTAAGCAGGCCCGCAGCCTCTAAATCACTCCTCGTAATAGGAGTGTTCACCGTGTCGTCACGCGAGTATGTCACGTGATGTTAACACAGCGCTGGTGGGCAAGACGCTAACATGTTGCATGTTGAGCAGACGCTTCTGCCGATTCGGAGACGTTTTGCGGCAAAATGCCACAGTCTTGTGTTGTTAAAGACTGTACCAACAGGTGGGAGAAGGGGGGGAAATTGTCCTGGAGTAGGATTCCTGCAGATCCAGAGCGCAGGCGAGTGTGGCTGGCAGCATTGAACCGCAAAGACTGTGTCCCAGGGGAGGATGTCCGCGTGTGTGATTTTAATAAACTAATTCATCTGCACAACAGTTCTATGGTCATATTATGGTCATAATTATAGCGGTACCCTCTTTATATGTCACCATCGTACTAGGGCCAAAGAATTCTAACATTTAGACTGTCATCTCTCATTGAGGTGACAAATACACTGATTGTAAAAACCTAGTGCCAAATTTACAAAGTCAATCACATTATACAAGGAACTTAGTATTAACGGTAAGACAGAACCCACCGTGTACTGTAAAACCCTTTTCTTTGCCCTTTATTTCACAAATATTGCGAGGCCTGTGTAGATTAACAAAATTTAAGAAGAGTGCAAAATTCATGCTCTGCTAGAAAACAGTGAAAATGTAAGGTGCTCATTTACATGTACATACAGATTATAAAATAGAAGTTGCAGCAAAATTTAACAGTTTAACAGTATAGAGTCTATACTGTTAAACTGTACTGTACTATAGACCAAGCACTAGAAATACAGGATCAGTCATATAAGATGGGGACCACTGTGACTGTATAGAGCAGGGGTGGGCAATCATGTGCCATGGAGGGCCATTCCACTCTAGGTTTTCTATTCCACCCAGTCTCGTCAGCAGGTGCTTTCACTGATTAGCAATCCTTGAAGGTGATCAGAGCAAACACCTGCTGAAGAAACTGGGTGGAACAGAAAATCTGCAGTGGAATGGCCCTCGCTGCCCACCCCTGGTATAGAGTAAATGTAATCATTAATCTAGAGAACAATACATGCATTTTGAATGCTAAACATTAGTGGTGGCCATTTTACAAAAAGGTCCATCCTGAGTCGAGATCCATCCAATCACATAGCAATAAATTTAGTATTCTGAGGTCATGAACATAGTGCACTGTAATTATTTTTTTTGCTGCATGTATTGGCAACAGTTGAACACGGAAACCTGCCACAGTAGCCTATCCAGCAAGAACTAGACTCCAGCCAGTTAAATGTCATACACTGCTGAATTAAATTAATTCAGCCTAGTTTAAAATGGACTGCTAATATTTTAAAGTGGAAAAGCAAAGAGGTGGTTTCCTGGGTGTCAAAAAGACTGGCATGAACACTTAGAAACTGGCTGAGTTGAGAGACAAGGCACAAAGGAGAAGACCAGGAAAATCACTGCTGACACTGACAACACCAGTGTGTGTCTGTAACAACTGCTTGTGACACAGAGGAAGTCACTCAGAACATTTCTTATGCCATTAATTAATCATCAGAACTGGAAGCTTTACATCCTGGACAAACCCAGTGACCCCTTGGTTTCCGCTTGACGTTAACACAAGAATAGTGAAACCATGTTATGTTACATGTTGGATTGTCACAAGCAATCATCTTCCCAGCTGCTGGCTTGTTACAGACACACATTAGCTGTACTTCAGCCTCTTCTTCAGTGTCACCTGTGATTTCCAGCTTCCTGGTTAAGATCTCTGGCAGAAAGAGATGTTCTTTGCTTTAACTTCAATTCATCATTCAAGAATCAAGTCATTGCAATTGGACTTCAAATGTCACAAACTAGAATTGACTAGATGCATCACTGACACTGACACAGTGACAGTGAGCGTGACTGTCAGGCCAGAGATGGAAACGTGCAGGCAGGTCAGTTTCATCCTTTTTCAGAGAGTGAACCGCAGGACTCAGGCATTGACAAGGAACCTCTGCGATGCCACGATATCTCATAATCTTTGTACAATAAATGCTAGTGTCTTATTATTTTGTTAACATAAGATATTGAGCAAAATATGAGCGTTTCTGTGGATTGTTTCGCTCACCAAACATGGGTCCACGCAAAAGGCGTTGCAACGCTGCAATGTTTTCTTGCCCACCAGCGGACTGCGCATGCGCTAGAATTACGCTTTGTTTACCAAACATGAACACTCCAATTGGCTGAAAAAGCTGTCGGAGGCACTTCCTTTATTTCCGTATTAACTCGGCTGTGTTCGGTTGTGTTCGGGATACACGTGCCGGTTGTTTACAAAACAGTCTACATGTCGTCATGCCATGTGCCCGGGGCCATGCGCGGAGCAGCAGACGATGGCTTCTGAAGTGTCTGACCCGGTGTCTGACGGTTTTGATTTAAAGTTGAAGAAATACTCTATGAAACAGAAAGAGGAGTTGGGAAAGCAGGTTTGTAAGCTGATTTGCAATATTATGAATATACTGGTACATTTGTTGTATTACTTTTTTTCAAATGTTTAAACTTCACCATTAAATTTGGTAAATTTTAAATTGCTATTAATGTTCCTCTGATAAATTGTTCATACAATATTTTCAAAAGAAATAAAACCAATTCAGAAGGTGGTTTCTTTTAATTTTGTAGATATTTCAATATCTCAGGCATAATTATGAACATTATTTAACTTTGTATGTATTGTGCGTCCCTATACTATTATTGCGCACCTATACTTTTATTGAAATTTTAACAAATTTCCAGCCTATACTATTATTACGCCCAATACTCTTATTAAAATTTTCAGTTTTTTCCACCCTATACTATTATTCCTACCTATACTCTTATTTGGAATGCACCAGTACTGGCTTAAGCAGAGGGACACGTCTCGCACTGAAGGATTTGAGTCCCTGGCGGCGTAGTGTGTTTCTGATGTAGCCTTTGTTACTTTGGTCCCAGCTCTCTGCAGGTCATTCACTAGGTCCCCCCATGTGGTTCTGGGATTTTTGCTCACCGTTCTCGTGATAATTTTGACCCCACGGGGTGAGATCTTGCGTGGAACCCCAGATCGAGGGAGATTATCAGTGGTCTTGTATGTCTTCCATTTTCTAATAATTGCTCCCACAGTTGATTTCTTCACACCAAGCTGCTTACCTATTGCAGATTCAGTCTTCCCAGCCTGGTGCAGGTCTACAATTTTGTTTCTGGTGTCCTTTGACAGCTCTTTGGTCTTGGCCATAGTGGAGTTTGGAGTCTGACTGTTTGAGGTTGTGGACAGGTGTCTTTTATACTGATAACGAGTTCAAACAGGTGCCATTAATACAGGTAACGAGTGGAGGACAGAGGAGCCTCTTAAAGAAGTTACAGGTCTGTGAGAGCCAGAAATCTTGCTTGTTTGTAGGTGACCAAATACTTATTTCACTGAGGAATTTACCAATTAATTCATTAAAAATCCTTCAATGTGATTTTCTGGATTCTTTTTTCTCATTTTGTCTCTCATAGTTGAGGTATACCTATGATGAAAATTGGAGACCTCTCTCATCTTTTAAGTGGGAGAACTTGCACAATTGGTGGCTGACTAAATACTTTTTTGCCCCACTGTAGATGCATCCGTATAAATCTTTATAAAGTCAGGATAGTTACCGTCTAAATAGTTATTGACTTCATTCTTGTTTATCCTCCCTCTTATGTCATTTGTTAAAAGTCTAAAATCCACCTTTACTTCTTCCAGACACCATAGTGGTTCTGCAGAAAGAGGGACTGTTGGACATACTGCTTTATCAGCAACCCTTAGCTCCCTGACTTCATTCTCTATTGTCCATCCAAAGCTTCTCATTTGTCTCATTTCCTTCTCTTGGCAAAGTTTCAGTACACTGTGTACTGGGTGACTGTCACTAAATCCTCTGATGTTGGCCCAGTACGTAGCTGCTATTTGAGTTCTTCTTAACTCCAGAGGCATCTCACATCCATCTCCACTTGGAGTGCTGCTACTGGAGTAGTTTTTATGGCCCCACAGCACTGCGATAACCACAGTTGCCATGAAAACCCACTCCTTGCCATTCAATATGTTTTAGACTTTGGAGAGTTGGGAAAGTCCAAGGGTCACCAAATGTGGAACGTAAGTCAAGGTGACTCTCTTCTGTAGTTCTGTATACGTCTGCAACATGTACCTAAAATTTAAGTGTTGCCATGGCCACATGTTCACGTTTACCTAATCACAATACGTTGGACAGTTGTAACTTGGACAAATTGTGTCGGATTTTCACCGCAATTGCAGTGATGGAGATTAGTCCCACTCCGCACGCTTCGACATAAAAATATTTGACAAAAGGGATAATGCCACTTACTGCTCACAGGAAGATCTGCACCAAATGGTTTACTTTATTATTCAAGCAGCCCTTGCAGTGATGACGGCACATTTTCAAAGCCAGCAAGGGACGACGGGCTCTGGGTTCCGCGGGCGCGTGGGGGGGGCGAAGGTCCGTTTACACCTGCTTGCAGGTTTAATTTTGTTTTATTTTAGGTTGAGTTTAGTTCATTGTGGTTCATAAAGCAAACATAATAATATCATTTATCAAGGTACACAACCTAATTTAATACAATGTATAATGTAATACAACCTAATTTACCCTTTTCATTGTACTTAATAATCTTATAATTCTACATATTTTTTTTTTCAAAGAATCACATATTTTAATTGTATCAATACAGTAACCTCACAGACTGACACCCAGAACATGGAAACAGTGATATTTTACTTAAAGCGTACCTGTGGTGGTCGTGAAAAAAAAAGATATTATATTGAGCCCCTGTCTCACGTTCTAGTTCAAGTTTAAGTTGAAATTCACGTTCAAAGCAATTTGATATAAATCCATTGCTGATCTGCTGGTTCAGCTATGTCAGCAAAACATGGGTACAGCCATACTAGCGGCTACAGGGTCTTCCAGGACGCTTCCTGTGATGTAATTTCGTTGACACCGCGATCTGGATCAGTATTGGCTGAGCCTCGAGTACCCGGATGTGGAGCGGCTTTGGGGATATTCAAATTCAAACGTTTATTTCAAACTCAGGATTCATATTAAATGCAGAACTAAAACGAGTAGAAAATAAATAAATAAATGTTTAAATTCTGCGAGCCGTCTTTTCTGATCTGAGCTCGTAAATGCCGATAATTCAAAAACTGCGATCTAAGTACCCGGATGTGGAGCAGCTTCGGGGATATTCAAATTCAAACGTTTATTTCAAACTCAGGATTCATATTAAATGCAGAACTAAAACGAGTAGAAAATAAATAAATAAATGTTTAAATTCTGCGAGCCGTCTTTTCTGATCTGAGCTCGTAAATGCCGATAATTCTAAAACTGCGATCTGAGTACCCGGATGTGCTGCGGCTTCGGGGATATTCAAATTCAAACGTTTATTTCAAACTCAGGATTCATATTAAATGCAGAACTAAAACGAGTAGAAAATAAATAAATAAATGTTTAAATTCTGCGAGCCGTCTTTTCTGATCTGAGCTCGTAAATGCCGATAATTCTAAAACTGCGATCTGAGTACCCGGATGTGGAGCGGCTTCGGGGATATTCAAATTCAAACGTTTATTTCAAACTCAGGATTCATATTAAATGCAGAACTAAAACGAGTAGAAAATAAATAAATAAATGCTTAAATTCAGCGGCTTGTCTCATCTGATCTCGTAACTGCCGCAACACGGAAGATGATTCTAAAACTATATACAAAGCAGCAGACACTCGGTGCTCTTGTAAAAACAAAAACATACAATGCGATATGGATATCGCAACATGGCGGAATGTAAAGCCTTTGGATGTCTGAATAATAAGCGAAAAAAACAAAGAAACACTTTTTTTGTGTACCCAAACCCAGCTCACCTTGTCAGAAGATCGGAGCGGAAACAGGGCACAGACGAATAATTTCAGACGAAATTGCGTTGTGTGTGAGGACCACTTCGTCACTTTAACCCTCAGAAGACCTTTCTGGCTCAAACCTGTGGCCATGTTGGACAAATTCTTCCTCAGAGTCCGACAATTCAGCCATAATAGAATAAAAACACTCACAACAGCACCCTAGTCTCTCATACAGGCGGAGCAATTACTGTTGAGTATCAACGAAGTGACGTCACATCCGCATGTGTCATGGCTGCGCCCACAGTTTTCATTGGCTGCCCATGGCCAAGGTCCTATTTGAATATATGTCTGGTGGTATATGGCTGGCAAAAATTATTTACCAAAATAAGAAATACTTTTTCATAATGTTTTCAAGTCAAATGCGTCTTCACGACCACCACAGGTACGCTTTAAGTCCTAGTTTTAATTTCCATGTGGATGATATAGGAACAGAATATACGTCTCAGGAATCTTTTTCTCCTTTGTATTTTTTTTAGGGGCGAACTGAACCGTGGCAGACCAGTGCTATCTTTATTGTCTCATTGCCTCCCTCACCCCAGCATCATCACCCGGTGTCAAAACCAATGTCATCATCACCAAATCCATCCATCAACCAGCACTACAGCATGCACACTTCCTGAATGAGCAGCTCTCTGGCACAACGGACTAAGAACTCTCTTGCTAGTAACAAACTAATAGTTTTTTTGAATGCAAAAGATGCAATAGACTTACACAATGGTCCTCTCCGGCATACAACTAGGAACATACCGGTCGCTATGGAGGGTGAGAATATGTATGGGCACATAATCATACCATGTAGGATAACTAAGTAGACGGTTATGCTGTTTCATTCCATCTAGCAACAATGCTCTGCACTGTGTGTGTTTATATATTTGCATATTTATTCCATCTAGCTACAATGCTCCGTACTGTGGGTGTTTATATATATATATTTATATATCTACATATTATTCCATCTAGCTACATTGCTCCGCACTGTGTGTGTTTATATACTTGCATATTTATTCCACCTAGCTGCAATGCTCCGTACTGTGGGTGTTTATATATATTTACATATTTATTCCATCTAGCTACAATGCTCTGCACTGTGTGTTCATATATTCATATATTTATTCCATCCAGCTACAATGCTCTGCACTGTGTGTCTGTGTGTGTGTGTATATATATATATTTTATAGTAATACGTACATATGTTTATTAGCTGCTCTTGCTTGCTTGTTTTTTTTCTTGCCTTCTGATTGTTGCTCTGAGTGTTGCTATCCCTGTGCTGTTGCAATCCTGGAATTTCCCCGTTGTGGGACTAATAAAGGCTTATCTTATCTTATCTTATCTTATCTAGTCACCGGTGGGTGGCTGAAGACAACGACAGGCCAGTATTGCTTTGCTTGTGGCAATTGCCTGTAACCACCAACTGCTGAGTGACAAACATAACTCCACCTCTGTGTGCTTCGCTTGTGGCAATCGTCTCCAAGAACTGTTGAATAACATAACCCCACCTCTGTAAGTGGGCCATGAACATTCTCTGCTCTATGTGTGTGTGCCGAAGATATGATAACAGCTGAGAACTGAAGAATGGTCAAAGACAACGATAAGATGGACATTCTCTGGGTGCCGAAGAGAGGGACGAATGGACACTGTTTGCCATGGTTTACTAACCCAAAGGATAGGATTAAAAAAAACAAAAAACAAAAAAAAACCCTGAGTTAAAACGCACCAACACCAACAATTTTTTTTGTTGTTTGTTTTTCCTGTCAACATGATAATATTTTTATACGTAGGACAATAGTCAGACAAAGTACATACACATTTAAGCTACATTTTACAGTTATGAGTATACAAGTGCACTAGCACAAGGTAAGAAGTATTTCTTAAGTAATCGCACCTTTACTAGTACAAATAGTACAAAATAATAATAATGATAATAATGTCCTCAGGCCTAATTTATTACACACCAGACAGATTACAGAATAGAACTGAAGTAGGCTGATGAGTGAATGTGTGAATGAGTGAACAAATGCTTGACAAGCTGCAAACCAGAGAGAGAAAGGTGTTTAAACCACTGCTGTTGATAAATTTTAATCAAAAGTTATGTGCAACATTATTTAAAATGGTAGCCAACGAGTTTGAGATAATGGTTAACCTTTTAACATCTAAATATATGTCTAAAGTGAAAAAGTGTAAAAGTATATGCTTATATTTGAATTTCAAAATAATAATTACTAAAAGGTTTATCTGAACCATGCACGGAATAATATATTTTGAGATCAAAATGACAAAAATAGAAACTGAATAGCTCCTCCATTGCCTGAAAACTAAGAATCTTTTTCATACCCTTCTCAGATTTCTGCCATCAAGGGTGACTACAAAATAAATTTAGAAAAAATGACTGTTTTTTTCTCATTACAGGACAAACTTGAGCATGGATTATGGAGAACATTTTGAAAAAACTGGCATCCAGTGGAGGCAGTTCTGTGAACTGTATGAAATGTATGTACTCTATGTGCTGTATGTAATTTCATAAAATGTTGTTCAACAAAATAAAAATGTCATGAATTGGCCCCAGCGGGGCAGAGAGGAAGACCAAGGTGCTGGACTGCTAGTTTGTGGTATTTAATGGAAAAAACACAAGTTCATACAGTGCACAAAAACAAAACTTACAACAGGGCGAAACGGGAGAAGGCAGGTTGGCCGTCAGAACAGGAAGGGGTTCTGGCGGGGAAACGAACTTGAGAGTCCAGCCAAGAGTGGATGAAATGGCAGACTTAAATAGGGCATGAAATCAATGAACACAAATAATTGCAGGTGTGGATCACATAAGCGGGCAGGGGAAAGACAATGATTACCAACTGGGTTCAGCTGAGAGTAATGAGCGGTGAGAAGATGGGACTAACAGCTGACAGGAGCACCGCCCACAACAGAGCAAAAAACCTGGAAGTGCCACTGACAGCTGCAGCCCCGGAGAGGGAGTGAGAGAGAGAAACACAACAGTACAATTATAAAGACCTAAATGCCACAAATAAAGACTGTGGGATAAATACAATCCAATTCCAAATAAATAAGTAGCAAAACTATGACAACATAAACAAGGGGAAAAAGAAAAATAAGAAACAACACAAGATATACGAAAACCAACCATGGATAAAAAGACAGGAACCAGAGAACACAAAGTACGACAAATACACAAACATGGAAAAAGGCCATGAGACTGAACATGGCGAAAACCCCCAGTACTCAGCTCATAACGAGAAACTATAAAGTCTAACAAGTAATTAGAGTATTTTGACTACATGGCCATAAATTGAAATAAGTAAATTATAATTTGGTTTGTAAAGCAAAGATTAATCTGAACTATGTGATCACATACAAAATTTAAAAGAAAATGATTATTAAATGACTGTATTGCAAATCTTTAAGATGAATAAAATTACATCACAATAACAACAAGTATTTTTTTTTGTTTTTTTTTTTTTTGTTACTTATTTGTACCCGTAGGTAGACTTGGTTTGCAGTCTGGTGACAAGCCACCGGCTGCTGGTCGCTGCATGCGCGAGCGCCCTAAACCTACATGTTTTTGGTGTGCGGGAGGAAACCGGAGAAATCCCGGAGTAAACCCGCGCAACACGGGGAGAACATGCAAACTCCACACAGCTCACTGTTGGTCGGGGGCTGGGATCGAACCCACGATCTCATGATCCCCGCGATCCCCCGGCCGAGGGTAAAACTGTGCTGCCACAGTGCTAAACCACTGCGCCACCGTGTAGCCAAGTATGACACTTGGATCCAATAATAATGTTTTTTTTTTCTTTTTGAGACACTGAGACCTTAGCTATATTAGAATTCATGTCCTAAGTGACAGTGATATTCAGTATTTCACAAGATGTTTTGACACCATGGTTAAGTAAAGATAATGTTGATGAAGGATTGTTTCTATCCGCACGCTTAATCAAAATGCAGGCACCCCTGATGACACACTGTCAGTGGGAGAAGGCCTCAAGACCTGACTGAAATATAGTTTAATTCTAAAATAAACTGACTACTGACGTTTTGAAGCTTGACATTTGGAGACTGGACTTAGATGACCTGATTATTACGTTTAGAATGCTTCAGATGACACTGATAATCTACCTTCTACCTTTTCTGTTCTTCTTTCTTCTTTTGTTTGATGTCTGTTTGTTTTGCCCTGAATTATTTATTTGGTCTATGTTTGCCTACCTGCCCTTGGGGTAATTTTTTTTTATTTTTCCCTATATATTCACTTTGAGACAATATTACAAGTTTGGCAAATCTTATTAATTTAGAGAAAAAAACTGTTATAAACGAAGATACAGTGAAGAATAAAAGTTATTGGGGATTAACAATTATTAATATAGTTAAATTATTTGGCAAGCAAACAAATTAAATTATAGCTAATTTAACTTGGACACATCACACACACACATATACTATATATATATATATATATATATATATATATATATATATATATATATATATATATATATATACAGTATATACACTACCGTTCAAAAGTTTGGGGTCACCCAGACAATTATTTTGTGTTTTCCATGAAAAGTCACACTTATTTACCACCATGAGTTGTAAAATGAATAGAAAATATAGTCAAGACATTGACAAGGTTAGAAATAATGATTTGTATTTGAAATAATTTTTTCCTTCAAACTTTGCTTTTGTCAAAGAATCCTCCATTTGCAGCAATTACAGCATTGCAGACCTAACATGATTGCACAAGGGTTTTCTAATCATCCATTAGCCTTCTGACGCAATGAGCAAACACACTGTACCATTAGAGCACTGGAGTGATAGTTGCTGGAAATGGGCCTTTATACACCTATGTAGATATTGCACCAAAAACCAGACATTTGCAGCTATAATAGTCATTTACCACATTAGCAATGTATAGAGTGTATTTCTGATTAGTTTAAAGTTATCTTCATTGAAAAAAAGTGCTTTTCTTTCAAAAATAAGGAAATTTCTAAGTGACCCCAAACTTTTGAACGGTAGTGTATATATATATATATATGTATATATATATATATATATATACAGTGGGGCAAAAAAGTATTTAGTCAGCCACCAATTGTGCAAGTTCTCCCACTTAAAAGATGAGAGAGGTCTCCAATTTTCATCATAGGTATACCTCAACTATGACAGACAAAATGAGAAAAAAAATCCAGAAAATCACATTGAAGGATTTAGCCAGGGAAAGATCCAGTTCATCCAGGCAACTACAGGCCAACAGCATTAATGAAATGGATGGAGAAGGCGTTAGTTTACAGATTCTCATATGTATTAAGAGCAAAAACGATTAATAAACGACTATCAGAATAGTTTTAGAAGAGGAAGATCCACAGTGGATGTTCTAGTTAGGGTAAGTAATGATATTGAAGAGACCCTCAAAATGAAAGAAGTAATGGTTATAGTTTATCTGGATATTGAAAAGGTTTATGACTCACTGTGGAGGGACGGTCTTCTTATGAAATTGAATAAAATGGACATTGGTGGTAGGATGTATAATTGGATAATGGATTTTTTAACACACAGGACAATTAGGGTTAAAGTAAGATCAGAAGTTTCTAATGACTTTGAAATAGAAAATGGTGTTCCTCAGGGGAGTGTGATAAGCCCCGTTCTTCTTCTTCTTCTTCTTCTTCTTCTTCTTCTTCTTCTCTTGGTTACTGGTGGATAGCAAACAACTGAAAGGTGCATACCGCCACCTACTGTACAAGAGTGTGTAACATTATGTCATCTGAGCCCGACCCCTAAATTCTATGACTTAATCCTGTGTTATTTAAAAAAGAGAAAAGAGCCCTCCTCGTGATTCTTATTGCCTCTCCATCTGTTCCCAGAATCCCAGTTAAATCCCATTCCCTACCGGCTTCTCGAACTTCATTTTCCATTATCTGTCTTTCACTTCCGTATTTGTGACAGTGTAATAAGATGTGCTCGACATTTTCTTTTACTCCACATTTGTCACTTTCGCTTTTCCCCATGGTGAATAAAGTGCCATTTAAACATGTGTGATCCAGTCTGAGTCTTGCCATAATGATGTCTTCCCTCCTTTTGGTTGTTATGAAATTCTTTATTGCAATAGATTTTTTGTATTTTGTAATACGATCTACCTTTATGATCTTCATCCCATCTTTTTTGCCATAGCTCAGTTCCTTTTTTCTTGATTACTGCTTTCCCTTCACCTTTTCCAAGAGACAATGGTATAATTATTTCTTTTCCAAGAGCACTTTTTGCTAAATTGTCGGCACAGTCATTCCCTTTCAACCCTTCATGTGCAGGAACCCAACAAAACTGAACTTCTCCACCACCCTTGTGTACCCTAAATAAACTATGATATAGCTCAATCACCAGGTCTTCCCTTGTAGATTTTAGTGTCTGTATGGTTTTTAGTGCTGCAAGTGTTTTATTCAATATAATGATTAATGACATGTTTGGCAATTAATCTCTTGCACTCCGGGATACCGCGGGCGGTCATGTCTCTGCGTCCTAGGGCGCACTGAAAAAAAAAAGCTGCATTTCCGTTCTTCCACTACAGACACAGCCGCGAACAGAAAGCCAAAGGAGTGCTTTGATTGGTTTAGATTTGATTGACCTCTCATTTGACTAATAAGAGCCTTGAATTGGGTTTCTGAAACCTTGAAGAACCAATGACTGAAAACCTAGCAAGAAGGGCCCACCTACCAACGGCTGCGAATACAGCAAGCCAATTGAAGCAGAGAAGTTCGAAAGCGTGCGTCCCGTGCGTAAAATCTGTTTTGTGTAAGCCGCTGGGTGACAGACACGCGTTCGCCAGTCTTTTTTTCTTACTACTGTTCTTATTTGTTTTGAAAAATCGTTCGCCAAAACCGCAATCATGGAAGCGCAAAACCGCAATAATGGAATCATGGTTTGACCGGGTCGCGTGACCAGAACCATGAGTCGTAACAAGCGGACCAGCGTCATGTTCGTCTGACAATGAGGAAGAGAAGTTCGCCAGCGACACTGCTGTTGTGGACAGGTAAGTGTTATAAGCTAAATTATTATTTATCCCTGAAAATTGTAATCAAAATGACTTTTGACCGATCGGTAAATTACAACTGTGCGTCATCGCCACATGACGGACCGCGGCGCACGGACCGGACCGGACCGTGCGCCGCGTCTGGACCGTGAACGCCCCCCCCCCCCCCGCTACTCTTCTGTAGCGGATTGCAGATATATTGCAGATATTTTTGTCATAACCCGAGTGTCGGTTCTGGCCACACTCGGGCCTCATATCTTTTTGTTCCTTGGCTTTGGCAGCTGAGGGTTCCTTCCAGCTCCTCGGGCTCTTATTGTGAAGGCGCCCAGGGGAGCTCCCTGCTGTCAAAGTCAGCTGCTGCTCTGCTGTCATTAGCAGCAGCTGTGCCGCGTTGGGGTCATTAGCCACCAGATATAAGCGGGTGCTAAATGTCCTCCAGCGCGGCAGTCTCTGTTATATCCTGTTATGTTCAGCTACGTTCTGTTAATCTCTGTTGTGTTCCTGTTATTCTTGCTCATCATGGTTAACGGACTTGGGAATCCCCTGTTACCCGCCTGTTAACAGTCCCGTCGTTAAGGTACGCTCGTTGTAACTTTACCTTAATTATTATCTCGTCTGGTGCATCGGGTGCTCCCCGGCTCAGGCGTCACCTGTTCACTGTATATATTCCTATGCCTGTCTAAACCTGCACTGTAAATAAACATCACTGCAAACTCACTGGTGACTGAGGCGTCTTGTGACGGTCCGTGAGGGCCGTTGTGACAGTAGACTGCCGCCTAACGCCCGGAGAGGAGGCGTTGTTTTGAGACGCCATTCACCGTGCAGTTTGCAGTAGGGGACTGTTAATTCCTACCTGTCTGAGTGTCTGCAGCGGGGAGTATGTCGTCATCCAGGGGCCATTGTCGGCGCCTTGGCAGGCAGCAAGCGGAGGTTCTGAAGGAGGTGGACTACACCATCTTCACCGCTACGCTGTTGGACGCTCCCAGCGACATTTGTAGATACCTGGACCTAGCCGAGGAGATTCTGGATTCTCTTCCCCGCTTCACCGATCATCCAGAGGTAAGCGTGAGGAGAGATGACATCGCCACCCAGCGTGAGAGACTCCGAGGGCTGGAGGGAAATCCTGGCAGGAAGCTGAAGCGGCGGAGACGTCGCCCCTCGCTTCGGGATCCCGCTCCTGCCTCCATTCCGGCCCGGGAGTTTGCACCATCCGGAGGTCTTTTCCCATCGGGCATGTCGTCGCTCAGGATTCCCCCAGAGAAGCTGCAGATGACAGCAGACAAGATCTGGGACCGGGTGGCAGCTGCTTGCTCCGCTGAGAATCCTCCAGCGTGTATGAAGCATGTGGTGGCGGCGGTCAGACTGGTGGAGAGGAATCCAGCGCTGCGTGAGTTTCCTGAGTTTGCTGACTTGCTTGCCGCCGTTTCTGCTCAGGAACGGCGATTTCCGGACCTCACCTTCGCCTCACCCCCTACAAGGAACCGTCGTCAATCCGGCTTCCAACCTCGGCTAGACCCCCGTCTGGATGCTGTTCCGGGTCGCCGCAAGGGCTTAACCCCCCACACAGCTGTCACTCCTGCGCCTCGTCAGAGGGGAATCCCCGCAGCCTCGTCTTCTCCCGGGCCCTCGCCTGCTGTTCCGTCAGCGCTCCATGCCCGACTGACCCCGGCTGTCGCCCCCTCCTCCTCGTCGCCTATCCTGGCTGCTGTGTGTCACGAGAGCTCCGTTTCGGCGAGCTTCATCCCGGATCCGCCTCGAGTGGCCTCGTCTCGTCTTCCCAGAGGGCCCTCTGTCGCCATCCAGCGGGGAAAGGAAGGAATGACGTCCCCCACAGCGGAGACTATCTTACCCTTAGGGGAAAGGCAAGTGCATGATAATTTCTCTTCTTTTGACATTGTTTTGCCTTGTCTGACTCCTAGGGGTGGAGTTCGGGGTATGCAGCCCCCCGAGCTCCCTCCACCCGCTGTGGATGAAAATATTAACCCTGCTTCCTCTGTGTCTCCCTCCGCTGAGCGGTCCTCGACGTCAGGCCAACGTCGCTGGATGAGGAGGGGGCCTGCGGTTCTGGAGAGCCTGGTTCCGGTTCCGCAGCCACGCCATGGGCGGAGGAGGAGAGCGGACTGCAGCGTGGAGCCATCGCCGATGAAGAAGCGTCCCCGGGGTTCCACGGAGGAGCGGTCCAGTCCAGCAGGGCGAGATTCTCCTGCCACCACGCCGTGCGGGCCACCGGCGTGGACATCGGTGCCGGAGGACTCTCTAGCTGCACGCACCATCATGCCAGCTGCGGAGCCCGACGCAGCTGAGTGGGAGCCTGAGGACGACCTCCTGACTTCTGAGCCCGGATCATCGCAGTCCTGGACGGTGTCAGAACCCGAGCTCGGGGTCGCCGGCGAGGGGCTGCTCTCGCCTGCTGTGCCAGAGGTTCCGGTTTTGGGGTTGGAGGTCGAGTCTGGTGCCACGCCGACCGGGTCCACCGGGAGTGCTGTTCTGGTCCAGTTGGGGTCCACCGGGAGTGCTGTTCTGGTCCAGTTGGGGTCCACCGGGAGTGCTGTTCTGGAGGCCCAATCGGGGTCCACCGGAAGTGCTGTTCCGGAGGCCCAATCGGGGTCCACCGTGGGTTTGGTTCCGGAGGCCCAATCGGGGTCCACCGTGGGTGCTGCACCAGCAGGTCCTAGGTTCGGTGAGGGAGCTGCAGATCCCCAGCCACCGGATGCTGGACAGGCTCGTTTTCTTCATCACCCTCTTCTCCACAGTCATCCTCCTCGTCACCCTGAGGAGCACTACCCATCTCCACCTGGGGCCGTTGGGGTCCCGAACGCTCCGCCCGGTTTCCCCTCATCTCCCCCCTTTTCTGCGGGATCACCGGCTGCTTCCTCCCAACGGTTCTGGTGGGCTGGTGTTGCGGGGCGGCCGCCTGAAGGGCTGTCTCGTTGGTTGGGTTCTCTGGGCCAGCCCCCCGACCTGTTTATCTTCCTGTGCGGCGACCTGCTCCGGCCGCCTGAAACTCTCTTCCCCCGAGCATGGGACTGGGGTAGGCCGCCCGAACTGTCCTCTTTTCCCCTCCCTGTTCTGTGGCCTCTTGTTGCTGGATGAACCCCCCGAACCTTCTGCCCCATCCCTCCGGGCCTGGACTGCGCCCTTTCCGGGCTCCTGATATCGTCTGTGGGACTGTTGGGGTGTTTGTGGGGGGGGGGGGATTGTTTTGTTTTTGTGTCACTCTGTTTGCCCAAGGGTGTGTTGCCTATTTTGTACTTATTGTGATTTTGTTCTTGTTACCCGGGATTATGGGTTTTTTTTCTATAGCCTTGTTGGTTGTTTGTCTCTCTCCCTCCTGCCAGCACCCCATCCACCCACCCTAGGGGGGTGGGGGGTGGGGGGCTGGGGTGTTACTCTGGCCGCTCAGAGCTCGGCCTTGAGGGGGAGGTACTGTCATAACCCGAGTGTCGGTTCTGGCCACACTCGGGCCTCATATCTTTTTGTTCCTTGGCTTTGGCAGCTGAGGGTTCCTTCCAGCTCCTCGGGCTCTTATTGTGAAGGCGCCCGGGGGAGCTCCCTGCTGTCAAAGTCAGCTGCTGCTCTGCTGTCATTAGCAGCAGCTGTGCCGCGTTGGGGTCATTAGCCATCAGATATAAGCGGGTGCTAAATGTCCTCCAGCGCGGCAGTCTCTGTTATATCCTGTTATGTTCAGCTACGTTCTGTTAATCTCTGTTGTGTTCCTGTTATTCTTGCTCATCATGGTTAACGGACTTGGGAATCCCCTGTTACCCGCCTGTTAACAGTCCCGTCGTTAAGGTACGCTCGTTGTAACTTTACCTTAATTATTATCTCGTCTGGTGCATCGGGTGCTCCCCGGCTCAGGCGTCACCTGTTCACTGTATATATTCCTATGCCTGTCTAAACCTGCACTGTAAATAAACATCACTGCAAACTCACTGGTGACTGAGGCGTCTTGTGACGGTCCGTGAGGGCCGTTGTGACAATTTTAGTACAACTGTGCGTAGTAGACTGCGGCGCACCGTCCCTGCTGTCCGTCATGTAGCGATAGACGACGTCCGTCCTCTGTAGCGGGGGGGGGGGGAGTTGTTATCCTGTACATTACAGATATTTTAGTATAATTTTTAGTGCACTGTAGGTTATTTTTTCTTGTAAAAAAAAAAAAGCCACACATTTTTTACGTGGCATGCTTCTTTGTGTGTGGGGGCTTGTTTGTTCATTCATTCATTCATGAATGAATAAACAACCCCCCCCCCACACACACACACAGCCCTGAATGTCACCTTTCATTAGAGCCCAAGATGAAGCTTCTATATTGAATCATTCAAAAGTTACAGACGTTTTTCCAAACTGTGCCATTTGGCACAATTTGGCACAGTTCAAAAACGCCTGGGAACAACCTGACAAAAAGGCTGTGTAATATATTCATTTTTTGTGGTATTGTTACAAAATTTTGACCTCAGCTGGATAACACTTGGTTCTACATTTCTGTTGCATTTTCCAGCCTGGATCTGACAGCTGTGTGTTATTTGCAAGCATTTGTATCCAAAAAAACACCCAGGCGAAATTTATTTTCTTCAAGTTCAGTATGTTTAGATGACTGTTACTCAATGGCAGGAGCACTTAGAGAGATTATGACTGTTTTGCCAAAAAATTCAAAGTGTTTTCTTTTAAATGAGACCAACCCCATGAAGATGCTGCAAAGGGTTGAAGAACAGCTTTTGATTTACTTTGAGTACGTTATTTTTAGGCGTTTTTAGGGAAATTGACCAGAGTGCAAGGGGTTAAGAGGGATCCATCAAAACAGCACTACATGCAGATGATGGAGCCATATGGATGAGGGGAAGAAATGAGAAATTTGTACGTCAAAAAGGTTCATTTTGTCTTCTTTTAATTATTTATCTTTTGTTCATATAAAAGACAAAAAATAAAATAGAAAGGAGATGTCTTTACCTTCTTTACATGTTTCAACTGTACTGCAGCCTTCGTCAGAAATGAGAAATTTGTATTCAAAAACATCAGGAAAGCAATGGAGAAAGTGGAAAAGTGGTCATATGACTGGAGATTTAAATTTTCAAACAGTAAAACCTGCTATATGACTTTCACAAAGAAACGCAGAACTGGTACAGAACCATTAACATTATATAATCAACCAATAGAGAAAGTCAGTGAGTTCAAATATCTAGGACTGTGGTTTGATAGTGCATACACATGGAGAGTTCATGTTGAAAATCTGGAGACAAAATGCAAAAACGTCATTAATCTCATAAAAGCGGTAGCTGGACACGAATGGGGTGCAGATATACAGGCATTAATTGACATTTATAGAGCACTAATGCGATCGACAATAGACTACGGATGCATGATTTATGGAGCAGCGGCAAAGACGACTCTGGAAAAAATAGACAAAATGCAGCATAGAGTGCTTCGCCTGTGCATTGGAGCCGTCAAAACAACACCAAACAATGCAGTTTTAATAGAAGCAGGAGAAATGCCACTGGATTTGAGAAGAGATAAACTTGCATTATCATACTGGGTCAAGCTGAAAGGAAGTAACAAAGCAAATATTTCAAAAACAACACTACAAGACTGCTGGGAATACTCTAATTTCCAGGGACATGGGTTTGGGTGGACAATTGAAAGAAGGACCAGAATGTATGGGCTGCACACTACTGATATACAGCCGTGGACAAAATTGTTGGTACCCCTCTGTTAATGAAAGAAAAACCCACAATGGTCACAGAAATAACTTGAATCTGACAAAAGTGATAATAAATAAAAATTCTATGAAAATTAACCAATGAAAATCAGACAATGCTTTTGAATTGTGGTTCAATAAAATTACTTTAAAAAACAAACTCATGAAACAGGCCTGGACAAAAATGATGGTACCCCTAGAAAAGATTGAAAATAATGTGACCATAGGGACATGTTCAGCCAAGATGTGTCCTCTAATTAACATCACAGGTGTCTACAAACTTGTAATCAGTCAGTCGGCCTATTTAAAGGGTGACAAGTAGTCACTGTGCTGTTTGGTGACATGGTGT
Organism: Pholidichthys leucotaenia; assembly: GCA_020510985.1. Taxonomy (NCBI): domain Eukaryota; kingdom Metazoa; phylum Chordata; class Actinopteri; order Cichliformes; family Pholidichthyidae; genus Pholidichthys; species Pholidichthys leucotaenia. The sequence continues at coordinate 65,478,268 of CM035849.1, read as the reverse complement.
GTACCACACTAAACATGGACCAGAGGAAGCAAAGGAGAGAGTTGTCTCAGATTAGAAAGAAAATTATAGACAAGCATGTTAAAGGTAAAGGCTATAAGACCATCTCCAAGCAACTTGATGTTCCTGTGACTACAGCTGCACATATTATTCAGAAATTTAAGACCCACGGGACTGTAGCCAACCTCCCTGGATGTGGCCACAGGAGGAGACGGATAATATGAATGGTAACAAAAGAGCCCAGAACAACCTCTAAACACATTCATGGTGAGCTCCAGGTCAAGGTACATCAGTGTCAGATTGCACCATCCGTCGTTGTTTGAGCCAAAGTGGACTTCATGGGAGACGACCAAGGAGGACACAACTGTTGAAAACAAATCATAAAAATGCCAGACTGGAATTTGCCAAACTGCATGTTGACAAGCCACAAAGCTTCTGGGAGAATGTCCTATGGACAGACGAGACAAAACTGCAACTTTTTGGCAAGGCACATCAGCTCTATGTTCACAGACACAAAAATGAAGCATACCAAGAAAAGAACACTGTCACTACTGTGAAATATGGAGGAGGTTCTGTTATGTTCTGGGGCTGCTTTGCTGCATCTGGCACAGGGTGTCTTGAATCTGTGCAGGGTACAATGAAATCTCAAGACTACCAAGGTATTCTAGAAAAGAAATGTGCTGCCCAGTGTCAGACAGCTTGGTCTCAGTCGCAGGTCATGGGTCTTGCAACAGGATAATGACCCAAAACACAAAGCTAAAAACACCCAAGAATGGCTAAGAGCGAAACATTGGACTATTCTAAAGTGGCCTTCTATGAGCCCTGATCTAAATCCTATTGAACATCTGTGGAAGGAGCTGAAACATGCCGTCTGGAGAAGGCACCCTTCAAACCTGAGACAACTGGAGCAGTTTGCTCATGAGGAGTGGGCCAAAATACCTGCTCAGAGGTGCAGAAGTCTCAGTGACAGTTACAGAAATCATTTGATTGCAGTGATTGCCTCAAAAGGTTGTGCAACAAAATTTTAAGTTAAGGGTACCATCATTTTTGTCCAGGCCTGTTTCATGAGTTTGTTTTTTAAAATAATTCTGTTGAACCACAATTCAAAAGCACTGTATGATTTTCATTGGTTAATTTTCATATAATTTTTATTTATTACCACTTTTGTCAGATTCAAGTTATTTCTGTGACCATTGTGGGTTTTTCTTTCATTAACAGAGGGGTACCAACAATTTTGTCCATGTGTGTAGCTAACACCAGTCCAGTGAGTAATGTTCCCCCTTGGCTGTTTCTGGGAATAGAAGGAGACGCGAGTCTGCTAATGAGGAAAAAGGACTGGCATATGAGTGAAGTTGGTATTAAAACAAGCATTTACCTCAGGAACGACTATAACTTCTTGCAGCTCTATACTGACGGTTCAAAGAATAAAGAGGACTCTGTTGGGAGTTGGGAGTATACATCCCAGAATTTAAAGTGACTGTCGCAAAAAGACTCTCAACAATACATCCGTGTTTACAGCAGAGATGGTGGCAATAGGTTGGCAATAGGCAACAGGCAATAGGGCGCATGCGCACGCAGCGACCGGCAGCTGGTGAAAAAAGTCCGTCGTCTGTGTGTCTGTTTTTACGCACTTTAATGTGTTTTAACGAAATTCTCTGTGTCGTTTTTGTCCTGGAATGTTTGTGGACTGTATAACGAAGAGCTCCCTGGTTCCATCAATATGGATTTCCTCCCCATTTTTGCACTGCTGCTCCTTTCCCACCGGCTCTGTGTCTCTGAGGTAAGCGCAATCGTGATCATGCCGGGGAGAATACAATATTCCAGGGACATGTTACTGCATTTAAACACGGATAATGCAGCATCTGTGACTGAGTCTATGCCGCAACTGCCGGACTTTATTTTAAGAGACTTTCATGGACACAGCGATGAAAAGAGAGACATGAGGAGGAAACGCGGAAAGCATGGAGGCGTGAAATTACGCCTGAGGAGACGTCAGTTTAACAGCATTCCTCTTCCTTCCATGATTTTGGGGAACGTACAATCTCTGAGGAATAAAGTAGATGAAATTCAAGGGAATGTACGCTACCAGAAGGACTTCAAGAACTGCTGTGTCATGGCTTACACGGAGACGTGGCTTACGGCGCATGACCAGGACGCGGAGCTGTGGATTGACCGCTTTGGAGCCCCACTTCGCTCGGATCGGCAGGAAGAGGTAACGGGGAAACATCGGGGGTGGCGTATGTTTATATATTAATAAACAGTACTGCACATTTGTCACGGTCAGAGAGCGCATCTGTACACCCGATGTGGAGCTTCTGTCCGTATCGCTATGCCCCTTTTATCTGCCTCGCGAGTTCTCCAACTTTTCATCACAACTGTGTACATTCACCCGAGGGCAGACGCTGACTCCGCCTCCAGCACCGTCTTAGATGTGGTCCAGCGGCTGCAGTCAATTTCCCCAGAGGCGCCAAACTTTATTCTTGGGGATTTTAACCATGTTTCTTTAAAGAAGACACTTAAAAACTTTTATCAGTATGTCTCCTGCCCAACCAGGCGAAAAAAGACATTGGACCTGTGCTAAGGATCCATTGAGAGGGTCTATAAATCACTTCCCCTTCCTCCTTTAGGATCCTCAGATCACAACTGTGTACATTTGCTGCCCACATATAAAACTGCTCTCAGAAGAGGCAAGGTGAAGACCAGAGACATAGACGTGTGGACAGAGGATTCAGTGCACTGCCTCCAGGAATGCTTTAACTGTACAGACTGGGAGGTTTTCACACTGTCCTGCGGGGATAATTTGGACTCTTTGGTAGACGTCACATGCTCATACATGGCTTTCTGTAAAAATATGATTGTTCCACGTAAACGTGTCAAAATATATCCCAACAACAAGCCATGGGTTACAAAATCAGTTAAATCCTGCTTACAGAGGAAAGCACTTGCCTTTAAACAGGGGTCTGTTTCTGAGCTACAGGTTGCCACAAAAGAGCTGAAGTCCGAAATTTAAAGAGCAAAACAGAATTATAAATCAGATTTGGAAAGTAAGATGGCAGCAAAGAAACTTGGTTCAGCCTGGGCCAGTATGAAAACTATTGCAGGCCTTCAGAGCACAGAGTGCAGTAATTGTGTGTTTTTAGATGGTTTTAATTCAGACACAGAGCTGGCTAATGCTCTTAATTGTTTTTATGGTCATTTTGATTCCTCTGATTTTAGCACAGAAACCCAAGATTTGAAACAGAAACTCAAAGACAATCGGCACTTTAATATTGAGGTGCAGGATATTAAAAGGGAGTTCTGCGCTGTAAAAGTGAACAAAAGTCAGGGCCCTGATAATATATGTGGGTGCTTGGTAAAGTCCTATGCACATGAGATGAGATGAGATGAGATTCAACTTTAGCGGCTGCCCCGGCCTTGGATGCGCTCTGCAGAGCGTGCCCAAATGCCAAGTCACGTTTCGTTACCTTGTATTCATACATGTGTAATGACAATAAAGTTGAATCTCATCTCATCTCATCTCAAAAACCATACAGACACTAAAATCTACAAGGGAAGACTTGGTGATTGAGCTATATAACAGCTAGGGGTGGTGGAGAAGTTCAGTTTTGTTGGGTTCCTGCACATGAAGGGTTGAAAGGGAATGACTGTGCCAAGCACATCTTATTACACTGTCACAAATATGGAAATGAAAGACAGATAATGGAAAATGAAGTTTGAGAAGCCGGTAGGGAATGGGATTTAACTGGGATTCTGGGAACAGATGGAGATGGAGAGGCAATAAGAATCACGAGGAGGGCTCTTTTCTCTTTTTTTAAATAACACAGGATTAAGTCATAGAATTTAGGGGTCGGGCTCAGATGACATAATGTTACACACTCTTGTACAGTAGGTGGCGGTATGCACCTTTCAGTTGTTTGCTATCCGCCAGTAACCGAGAGAAGAAGAAGAACATCCTGACATAGACCCAACTAATATGATTAACTAAGCTTGCCTTGTCATGTCTACTGTCGAAACATAACGCTCTTAAATGCTTTTGTCTTAATCCTAATGCTCTCTTCTCTATTATGCACTCTGAGTTACAGTTTTTGTCTGGAAAAGAGCTATACAAATATAGCCCTGATTGATTGATTAACCGATATGATCTGATAATACATTTGCAAATCTGGTCAAGTTTGGAGTAAAGTCTGATTATCAGCTGAATGAGCGTGTGTGTCAAGAGGAGTGACCCTAGCACACTACACTGTTTGAAGGACCAGGAGACTCACTGAGGAAACCGAATGACTAATCAATGTGCAGATTAATTTGTTATATACTGCACTGATGTACAATTTATTTAAAACTAAGAATAAAAGCAGTCCTGTCTGCTACTGCTTTAATCAGTTTGAAAAATTATGATTGTAAGAAAAATAAAAACAAAACAAGATACTGATTGTGCCGTCAGTATCTTCACAATCATGGGGACATTGTGAAGATACTGACAGCTTCATTTCAACGAGCAATAATCCGAGTGTGACTATACAATGGAAAAAGGATCATCTGCCTGAAACCACGCCACAAAGTTCCTGTCGATAGCCTTCACAGCTGTCAAGGTTGCAGAAAGATCCACAGCGGGGAATCAACCATTGGAAAAAGGTCCTGAATTCAAGACTCATCAGAAGTGCCCACTAACCACTAGTGAACTCTTTTGCTGGTCACCTGGCAAGATGATTGAAGCAGTGGGACAAAGAATTGTTAAAAATACTGTTTTTACTGACTAATTTAACACTACAACAGCCGAAACCGGAAGTTGCCCCCATAATCGTTACTACAGCAGTGCCCTCAGGAATAAGGTGGATTGGTAATAGTTTTTAAAATAAATTAAAAATCATGACATTTGTAATGGACTGAGCTGTACCAGCACATAGGACACACTATACAGTACACAATTTGTTAAACTGCAAAAAATGCCATTGTCTGTCGTAAAAAAAAATTCAAGTGGTACAACAAATCATTGAGGAATATGATGTTCATGTTTTATTCAGTATATCAAAAAGTAATTAACTTCTGCACGGTGGCAGAGTGGTTAGCACTGCGGCAGCACAGCAACTCAACCTTGGCCGGGGGATCCTGGGTTTGAACCCAGCCCCCGACCAACAGTGACCTGTGTGGAGTTTGCATGTTCTCCCCATGTCTGCGTGGGTTTACTCCCGGATTTCTCCGGTTTCCTCCCACATGCCAAAAACATGCAAGTTAGGTTAACTGGCATCAAACTGGGGGATTCTAAATTGTCCTTAGGTATGAGTGTGAGAGTGAATGGTTGTCTGTCTCTCTGTGTTGGCCCTGTGATGGACTGGCGATCTGTCCAGGGTGTACCCTGCCTCTCGCCCAAAGATGCTGGGATAGGCTCCAGCCCCCCACGACCCGAATTAAGCGGAAGAAGATGAATGATGAATGAATGAATGTTAAAGATAGAAAGACCATATTGTACTGAGGGAAATTCAGATTCTCAGGAAAACTGCAGCTTATCAGTTGCACCTTATCAATTATTTGTTAATTGAGCGATAAGGACCCTTTTTATTTAAAAGATCTGACACTACCCTATTATCCTAACAGTGCATTACGCTCCCAAAATGCTGGATTACTTGTAATACCTAGAATCTCCAAATGTACAATGGGAGGCAGAGCCTTCAGTTATCAAGCTCCCCTCCTGTGGAACCAGCTGCCAATCTGGATTCGGGAGTCAGACTCGATCTCTGTTTTTAAGAATAGGGTTAAAACCTTCCTTTTTGATCCATCCATCTTCTACCGCTTTTCCGGAGGTCCGGGTCGCAGAGGCAGCAGTTCAAGCAGAGAAGCCCAGACTTCCCTCTCCCCAGCCACCTGCTCCAGCTCTTCAGAGAGGATATCAAGGCGTTCCCAGACCAGCTGGGAGACATAGTCTCTTCAGCAAGTCCTGGGTCTGCCCCGGGGTCTCCTCCCAGAGGGACATGCCTGAAACACCTCAAGTGGGAGGTGTCCAGGAGACATCCTGATCAGATGCCCAAACCACCTCAACTGGCCCCTTTCAATGTGGAGGAGCAGCGGTTCTACTCTGAGCCTCTCCCGGATGACTGAGCTCCTCACCCTATCTCTGAGGGCGAGTCCAGCAATCCTACGAAGAAAGCTCATTTCAGCCGCTTGTATCCGCAATCTTGTTCTTTCAGTCATTACCCAAAGCTCGTGACCATAGGTGAGAGAAGGAACGTAGACTGACTGGTAAATCGACAGCTTTGCCTTAGAACTCAGCTCCCTCTTCACCACAACAGACCAGTACAATGTCAGCATCACTGCAGATGCTGCTCCGATCCATCTGTCAATCTCTCGCTCCATTCTCCCCTCACTCGTGAATAAGACCCCAAGATAGTTAGAACTCCTCCACTTGGGGCAGGAGCCTGTCCCCAACCCGGAGAGGACAATTCACCTTTTTCCAGCTGAGGAAATAGGAAAATAGAAATAGAAATCCCCCTCATGGATCGTCACCTTATCGTGGTAGGGGGTTTGCGTGCCCCAGTGTTCCCAGGAGCTGTTGTCCGGGGCAATTTGCCTCTGATAGGGTCACCCAAGACAAACTGGTCCTGGGTGAAGGGCCAGACTAAGAACGATCCAACAGACTCTCATGATAAATACTAGAACAAGGACTCAGTGTACCCCGCTCAGTATGGGGTTACCGGGGACCCACCCTGGAGCCAGGCCTGGGGGAGGGGCTCGATGGCTAGCGTCTGGTGGCCGGGTTTCAACCCATGGGACCCGGCCGGGCTCAGCCCGAAGGAGTTACATGGGTCCGCCCTCCAGTGGGCTCACCACCTGCAGGAGGGATCATGGGGGTCCAGTGCTATGTGGATTGGGTGGCGGTCAAAGGCGGAGACCTTGGCGGACTGATCCCAAGCTTTCTAAACTGGCTTCCTTTTTGATACAGCCTACAATTAGGGAGGGATCATGTGTCTCTGAACCCTCCCTTAGTTATGCTGCTAATAGGTTTAGACAGCCGGGGGACCTCCAATAATGCACTGGGCTTCACTCTCAATGAAATATTTTTGTTTTTGCTGGTCATCAGCATCTGTTTGTTCTCTCCCATAGATTGAGTCCTCATCGTGCTATTTGCTCTCTACATGTCTGCTCTTTTCAGCTTCTCTATCCTCTCACCCCCCAGCCAGTCGCAGCAGATGACTGCCCTTCCCTGAGCCTGGTTCTGCTGGAGGTTTCTTCCTGTTAAAAGGGAGTTTTTCCTCTCCACCGTCGCCTAGCACTTGCTCACAGGGGGATCGCCTGATTGCTGGCGTTTTTCTGCAATTTTGGGGGTTTCCCCTACAGTTGAAAGCGCTACGAGATGACAGTTGTTGTGAAATGGTGCTATATAAATAAAGTTGAATTGAATTAAATTGAATAAGGTGAATCAACTAATGATTAATGAATTAATAATTTGTCTTCCTAGTTAAAACATAATTATTTCTAAGTGAAGAGTGATTTGAAAATTTACACTGTATTCATAAGATCCATGAAAGCTTTTCAGAAGAGTAAAACCCACAAACACACCATGTTTGCATAAATGGGACCCTTAGGGTTTGAACTCTTCCCTATTACAAAAATCGGGGCTCCCGCAAACAAAGTCGTGCTGCTAAAAAGCTAGAAACGGCCCTGGTGATTGTGCTGTCAGGCCACGGTTACTGTAAATTTCCAACACGCTTGATTATGGGCTTAACATCACCTGGGTACCTGCTGGTTGCACAACACAGAAATCCTCAGACGAGCCGCAGGCTGTTGCTGAGCCCCGAGTGTTTTCATAATAATGACAATAATAGTCGTGTGTGAGTGAAGGAGCAGGCCGCCATGCTGCTGCTGAGCCTGGTTCTGGGACACAACGTACCGGGCACAGACACGGCAGTTATTACCCGTTTATTCACACCCAAAACAGCCGCCTTTCATTTTAAACATTTCTTTTTCCGCTACTATAAAAAAAAAACACATTTTCCGCATTGATTGTCTGCGCGCTGACGATGCGTTATTCCAGTTTATTTATAATTAAACAGCACACGTTTCAGCTGCCGCAATCCGCTCCGCATTCTTGTACCACCACTAAAGCCGTTTACATGAATTGCCACCCCTGAATTATCCCCCGGTGGCCTTACCTCAGTCCAGCTTTTATTCCGACCTGTTTGCCATCCGCTGTTTTTGGTCGCTGTTTGTTGTGGAGGAGAACACAGGTGGCCCCGCCCCCGAGCGCCGATTGGACAGAATCCTGACGATGGGGGTTTGATTGACAGTAGGCTGAGCTTAGAGTCTAAGCTCAGCCAGTCTAAGGTCAGAGTCTAAGCCTTAGACCCTAAGGCCATTAACTTTAACCTTTATTATCTGATTTTAAATGACGGATGTGCCGAGGAATACCGAGAAATACTGCCATCACATGCAGTCAAAGGTAGGTCCGTTTCGAGCTTTTGGGGGCTCTCTGCAAGATTGTGGCTTTTCTTTTTTTTAAACTAGTGCATACCCTGCATGCTCATAGAAACCTATGCTGTGTTCAAAATGCTCACTCCTTCCCCATATAGTGTACTATATTGTGAATCAGCCATTTTGTAGTGCTGTTCGAAATCTTAATTAAAATTTCATTCACTATATAGTACACTCAAAATATCCCACAATGCATTTTGAAAAGTAGTGTACAACGGGATTTCTCTGGTTTTCTCCCACATGCCAAAAACATGCAAGTTAGGTCAATTGGCATCAAACCGGGGATTCTAAATTGTCCTTAGGTATTACTGTGAGCAAGAATGGTTGTCTGTCGCTCTGTGTTGGCCCTGCGATAGACTGGTGATCTGTCCAGGGTGTACCCTGCCTCTCGCCCAAAGATGCTGGGATAGGCTCCAGCCCCCCACAACCCAAAAAGGATTAAGCGGAAGAAGATGGATGGATGGATGGATGGTGTACAACGGATAGTCACTACATTAGCCAATATATCCCATAATGCAATGCACAGCTAGCAGAGCAGTGAGAGGAGAGCTTCACATCACAACATAAACTACCATATTTATCACTCTATAAATTCAAGAAATCTCTGTCAGTGTGTGTGTCTGTCAGAGTGTCATGCCCAAAGATCATAGGACCGCCTACGATGTTCCTATGATCTCTGCATGATGTCCTATGATGTTCCTATGTATAACAACGACTCCTTATGTGTGAAATGTCCTATGATGTTCCTATGTAACAAAGGCAGGCATCACTCTCGATCATAGGACTCGCTATGACATCATCAAATTATTTAACATATATATAAATGATATATTCCAAGTTTCTAAATTATTAAAATTATTAAAAATAATATTATTTGCTGATGATACTAATATTTTTTTATTCTGGAAATAATTATAAGGAACTAATCCATATTCTAAATAATGAATTAAATAAGCTTAAAAATGGATGGATAGTAATAAATTATCACTAAACATAGATAAAACTAAGGTAATGATATTTGGTAACTGTAAAAATAAAGAAGATATACATATTCATATAGATAATGTAATTATTGAAAATGTTAAGGAGATCAAATTTTTGGGTGCAATACTAGATGATAAAATTAGTTGGAAACCACACGTCAGATACATACAAAACAAAGTTGCAAAAAATATTGCAATTATTAAATAAAATTAAGCAAGTCCTAGATTACAAATCGCTTCATATCTTGTATTGCTCATTAGTACTTCCATACTTGACCTATCGTATAGAGGTCTGGGGTAACAATTATAAAAGTGCACTTAATTCATTGCTAATATTACAAAAAAGGTCAGTCCGTGTTATATACAAAGTCAGGTATCTTGAACATACTAATTTATTGTTTTTACATTCAAAGTTATTGAAATTACAGGATCTGGTTGATTATTATACAGCACAGTTAGTGTTTAAAGTCAGTAAAAACCTTTTGCCACATAATATACAAATTTTTTTTAGTCAGAGAGAAGGGGAATACAATTTATGGGGGAATACAAAATTTAAAAGGCACCTAGTCAGATCTACAAGAAAAGTTTTTGAGTGTCTTTGTGTGGGGTAAAATTGTGGAATGGGTTGGGGGAGAAACAGAGGCAATGTTCAAACATCCATATGTTCAAATCAGCATTTAATAAAGAAATGATTCTTGAACAATATAAAAATAAAGGACAGTAATATCATAATGTGTCCTCAAAGAAGAAAGGTTGCTATTGTTGTTATTGTTGAATATACATATGCTGAGTTATTGTTGAATATATATGCTGAGTATTATTATTATCGATATCATTATTACTAGAATATTACAATGGTATTATAGTATTATGACTGTTGTTTAGGATGGAATTATTTAAAGTATAGTATAGGCCAGGTGGTATTATTATTGTTGTTATTGTAATTAAGATATGGCTACCTATTATTATGGGTATTATTATATGGTTATTTATTGCACCTAGGTATTGTAAGCCATGTGGGGGTATATGGTGGTATATATGGTGATTATGATGATGGTAATATTGTCTATAATTATATTAACATACCAGAAGTACTTACTTATTATTATTACAATTATTATTACATGTTGGCATTATTGTCACTATAAACTATCATTGTTGTATTATTTCTATTGCATAATTTAATTATAAGATGTATTATATATTATGGTATTGTATAATGAATGTAATTATAGTATGGATAATGACTAGAATGATATAAGTTATTGGTTATGGAGAAGGGGTGGGACTATATAAGCGTCGGCTTCTTCCCACTCCTTTTGAACAAGGCATTTTTTTTTCTGTTATGTTTATATATTTTTTTCTTGGTTTTGATTCCTTGTTTTTAAATTTTTTGTCTTGATGTTCAAATAAATAAAAATAATGTTAAATAAATAAATTAAAAAAGATCAAATGCAGGAATCACTCAAAATCATAGGACTCGCTATGACATCAGCAAAGATCATAGGACTCACATCAGCAAAGATCAAATGCAGGCATCATAGGACTTGCTATGACATCATCAAAGATCATAGGACTCACTATGACAACATCAAAGATCAAAGGCAGTCATCACTCATGGTCATAGGATTCGCTATCACATCATCAAAAATCATAGGACTCACTATGACACAATCAAAGATTAAAGGCAGGCATCACTGAATGAGTGCTGACGTGCTTGCTTCCACCCTTGCTTACACCTGCTTTCTACGGCATGCAGAAATACTTGCTTACACTTGGTTTCTACTGGCATGCACGGGTATGCACTAGTATTTATTAATTTGGGAAAAACGATTTGATTTAATATACTGTATATTTACTACAAATTACATGCAGATATTCATTTTTTATCACCGTTGCTGTTATGTTTCACTGTCTCACCATGATGATGTCATTAACTGCGCCGCAAAACCAAGCCCAGTAGTGTCCGAAATCTTATAATTTTATAGTTATATTGAGTTTACTGTGCTCTGGAGGCCTACAATAGTTTTCATACTGGCCCAGGCTGAACCAAGTTTCTTTGTTGCCATCTTGCTTTCCAATTCTGATTTATAATTCTGTTTTGCTCTTAAAATTTCAGACTTCAGCTCTTTTGTGGCAACCTGTAGCTCAGAAACAGACCCCTGTTTAAAGGCAAGTGCTTTCCTCTGTAAGCAGGATTTAACTGATTTTGTAATCCATGGCTTGTTGTGATATATTTTGACACGTTTACGTGGAACGATCATATTTTTTCAGAGATCAAAGATCAAAGGCAGGCATCACCATGGTTACTGTTGTCATCGTAACAGTAACTTTCTACGGGCATGCAGAAGTACTTGCTTATACTTGAGCTGTGTTCGGAATGTTCACTCCCTCCCTCCCTCCTTACTAGCTATGTAGTGAATTTAGATGTAGTGGACTATATAGTAAACTCAATATAACTATAAAATTATAAGATTTTGGACACTACTGGGCTTGGTTTTGCGGTGCGGTTAATGACATCATCATGGTGAGACAGTGAAACATAACAGCAGATGTAGATGTAGATGTAGATGTAGATGTAACAGCACCCGTAGAAAGTTACTGTTACGATGACAACAGTAACCATGGTGATGCCTGCCTTTGATCTTTGATCTCTGTAAAAATAAGATGGTTCCACGTAAACGTGTCAAAATATATCCCAACAACAAGCCATGGATTACAAAATCAGTTAAATCCTGCTTACAGAGGAAAGCACTTGCCTTTAAACAGGGGTCTGTTTCTGAGCTACAGGTTGCCACAAAAGAGCTGAAGTCTGAAATTTTAAGAGCAAAACAGAATTATAAATCAGAATTGGAAAAAGCAAGATGGCAACAAAGAAACTTGGTTCAGCCTGGGCCAGTATGAAAACTATTGCAGGCCTCCAGAGCACAGAGCGCAGTAATTGTGTGTTTTTAGATGGTTTTAATTCAGACACAGAGCTGGCTAATGCTCTTAATTATTTTTATGGTCGTTTTGATTCCTCTGATTTTAGCACAGAAACCCAAGATTTGAAACAGAAACTCAAAGACAATCGGCACTTTAATATTGAGGTGCAGGATATTAAAAGGGAGTTCTGTGCTGTAAAAGTGGACAAAAGACAGGGCCCTGATAATATATGTGGGTGACTGGTAAAGTCCTGTGCACATGAACTGAGTCCTGTATTTCATTACATTTTCAATAAGTCCTTAAAGACACAACATGTGCCTAAGATCTGGAAAGATGTCGTGGTTGTTCCCGTTCCAAAATCCAGCTGTCCTAAAATGGTAAATGACTTTAGACCAGTTGCTTTGACTTCAATTTTGATGAAAATTTTTGAAAAACTGGTCAGATTTGAGGTCCTAAAGCAGACTGAGCATGCATTGGATCCTTTGCAGTTTGCATATAGGCCTCACAAAGGAGTGGAGGATGCCACTGTTACTCTGTTTAACATGGTTTTTAAACATCTGGATTTTAATGGGACACATGCCAGGCTTGTATTTGTGGACTTTTCCTCCGCCTTTAATACAATCCAACCTCATATTTTAGTTGAAAGGCTCCTGCAACAATTTGATTTGAGCAATAATCTGGTGGGTTGGATTCCGGATTTCTTAACCAACAGGACACAGAGAGTATGGGTCAATGGTACATTGTCTGACCAAAAGTGCTCTTCTACTGGCTCTCCTCAGGGGTGCGTGTTGTCACCACTACTCTTCCTCCTGTACACAAACATGTGTCGGAGCAGACATGACAACAGACACATTATAAAGTATGCTGATGGTTCAGTTATTGTCAGTCTCCTCTAGGATGGTGAGAGTGGCCACGGCCCAGTAGTTGATGATTTTGTTCGCTGGTGTGAGGATTCCTACCTGCAGCTGAATACGACAAAAACTAAAGATATGATTATTGACTTTAGGAGGAAAACTCCCAGGCACAAAATCACCGTACTAAAAGGCCAGACCACTGAATGTGTACAATCCTACAAATATCTTGGGACGATTATTGATAGTAATTTAAACTTTGAAGAGAACTGTGAAAGGGTGTGCAAAAAGGGTCAGCAACATTAGCATTGTTTGAGGAAACTTGCACGCTTCCAAAGTGACCGAACCATAATGACAATGTTTTATTGGGCTTTTATTGAATCTGTTTTATCCTTTTCTTTAGTGTCATGGTTTGGTCAGATAAAACTGAAACAGAGGAAATCCTTGGATCAGGTAGTTAGATGGTCCAGTTGTTTGCTTGGTGAGCCACAGCTGAGCCTGACATCCTTGTACACCAGACAGGTACAGGGGATTGCTACCTCCATTTTAAATGATGACTCCCACCCTTTGCACTGCCACTTTCAGCTTCTTCCCTCAAGATGGAGGCTTGCTGTCCCAAAAAGTAAAACCCAGCGCTACAAAAACAGCTTTGTTCCTGCTGCTGTCAGAGAGTTGAACAAGTTGTAACAATAGTTACCTATTTATTAACTCCATTTTATATTTACTTATTTTGTAGGATTTTTATTTGGGTTCTAAATCTTTTATTGGGTTCTAGACCTTTAAGTTTTTAACCTCTTTGACTAGTCTTTAACTTTTTAATATGACCCTTCTCTCTTATCTCTGGTTTTTCTCCCATCTCTTTGTCTTTATATCCTGATTGATGGAGCCTTGAGTATTTTTATCATGCTTATAGTCAGATTCATGTGTGCCTGTGTTTGTGTTTATGTTGAATGTAATTGTGGTTTGTAAATATGGATGTCACCAGACTGCAAAACAAATCTACCTATGGGTACAAATAAAGTAACCTGAACCTGAACCTGAACCTGAACCTGATCTTTGACGTCACCACTTGTTCAGTGCCCGTAGAAAGTTACTGTTACCATGACAACAGTAACCATGGTGATGCCTGCCTTTGATCTTTTGATCTTTGATGATGTCATAGCAAGTCCTATGATATCTGCCTTTGATCTTTTGATGATGTCATAGCAAGTCCTATGATCTTTGATGATGTCATAGCAAGTCCTTTGATCTTTAAGCAAGTCCTATGATTGTGACACACACACAGACACACACAGTCCTATGCTATAACACACAGATTTTCTGGAATTATATATTGAGTGATGATTATCATATTCTTGTTTCATTTATCCTTACTTGGTCCTCAGCTCTGTTTGGGTTTTGTTTTGACAGTGTCTGGCTAATTTCCACCATAGCCTTGATGACGTCATAGCGAGTCCTATGATCATGAGTGATGCCTGCATTTGATCTTTGATGATGTCATAGCGAGTGCTATGATCTTTGATGATGTCATAGCGAGTCCTATGACCGTGAGTGATGCCTGCCTTTGATCACACACACATAGATTTTCTTGAATCACTATACTATGGACATCATGTAGACATCATAGGCACATCATAGGCAATCCTATTATCTTTTAGCGAGTCCTATGGTCATGACAGACACACAGACAGACACACAGAGATTTCTTGAAATATATCATACTAGTGCATACCCATGCATGCCCGTAGAAACCAGGTATAAGCAAGTATTTCTTCATGCCCGTAGAAAGCAGGTGTAAGCAAGGGTGTAAGCAAGCACATCAGCACTCGTTCAGTGATGACTGCGTTTGATCTTTGATGATGTCATAGTGAGTCTTATGATCTTTGATGATAGCATAGTAAGTCCTATGACGCTTGCATTTGATCTTTGATGATATCATAGTGAGTCTTATGATCATGAGTGATGCCTGGCTTTGATCACACACAGACACACACACAGATTTTATTGAATCACTCTATACTATGTGCCTACATCATAGGCACATCATAGGTGATCCTAAGATTTTTTAGCGAGTCCTATGGTCGTGACAGCCACACAGACAGCCACACAGGCAGACAGACACACAGAGATTACTTGAATTACATCATACTCGTGCAAACCTGTGCATGCCCATGGATACCCGCACATGCCCGTAGAATCCAACTATAAGCATGTATTTCTGCATGCCTGTGGAAAGCAGGTGTAAGCAAGGGTGTAAGCAAGCACATCAGCACTCGTTCAGTGATGCCTGCCTTTGATTTGTGATGGTGTCATAGTGAGTCCTATGATTTTTGATGATGTCATAACGAGTCCTATGATCATGAGTGATGCCTGCCTTTGATCTTTGATGATGTCATAGCAAGTCCTATGATTATGAGTGATGACTGCCTTTGTAGTGAGTCCTATGATCTTTGATGATGGCATAGCGAGTCCTATGATGCCTGCATTTGATCTTTGATGATGTCATAGTGAGTCCTATGATCGTGAGTGGTGCCTGCCTTTGATCTTTGAGGGTTATAGTGACTTCTATGATCGTTCGTGATGCCTGCCTTTGATCTTTGATGTCCTATGATCATGAGCGATGCCTGCCTTTGATCACACACAGACACACATACAGATTTTCTTGAATCACTCTATACTATGGTGTCTATATGATGTCATATACTGTATATACATCATGTAGAGATCATAAGCACATCATAGGCGATTCTATTATCTTTTAGCAAGTCCTATGGTCATGACAGCCAGACAGACACACAGACACACAAGAGATTTCTTGAATTATATCATATACTCGTGCAAACTTGTGCATGCCCATGCATACCCATGCGTGCCTGTAGAATCCAACTATAAGCATGTACTGTATTTCTGCATGCTCGTGGAAAGGAGGTGTAAGCAAGGGTGTAAGCAAGCACGTCAGCACTCGTTCAGTGATGCCTGCCTTTGATGATGTTATAGTGAGTCCTATGATCGTGAGTGATGCCTGCCTTTGATCTTTGATGATGTCATAGCGAGTCCTATGATCTCTGATGATGTCATGGCGAGTCCGATCCGGTGATCTTTTAGTGAGTCCTATAATTGTGACATCGTGACAGAGATTTCTTGAATTATATATAGTGATGATGATGATGAGTGATGCCTGCCTTTGATCTTTGATGATGTCATAGCGAGTCCTATGATCTCTGATGATGTCATAGCGAGTCCAATGAGCGTGAGTGATGACTGCCATTAATATTTGATGATGGCATAGCAAGTCCTATGATGCCTGCATTTGATCTTTGATGATGTCATAGTCACTATAGTGAGTCCTATGATCGTGAGTGATGCCTATATAGACATCATGTAGACAGGAACATCGTAGGACATCATGTAGAGATCATAGGAACATCATAGGCAGTCCTATGATCTTTTAGTGAGTCCTATGATTGTGACAGACAGACAGACAGACAGACAGACAGACAGACAGACACACACACACACACACACACACACACACAGATTTCTTGAATTATATAGAGTGACTAGTGCATACCTGTGCATGCCCGTAGAACCCAAGTATTTCTGCATGCCCGCAGAAAGCAGGTGAAAGCAAGGGTGTAAACAAGCATGTCAGCACTCATTGTTGAGACACACTGTTACTGCTTTTCTTCTCCTTCAGTGGACTGCAACAGCATCAATTTCTTAGTTATATAAATTAATAAAACATTTACACTTGAAACTTTTCTCATCACATTATTTTCTTGTAAATTTGAACTTTTTAAAAAAGTGGCCAAATGTGAGTTTTCCTCATAACTGTAGTTTTTCTTATAAACACCATTTTGTTCTTGAATTCCCCACTATTCTCAAATTCTTAATTTTCCTCATGAATTTAATTTCTTCACATAGCGTTTTTTCTGGGATATTTGCAGAAGCATTAATGTAAATCTGGCTTTTTAACATCAGTGTTCTACATTTTTCTTGTGAATTTTTGGTGGACCACTCCCAGTTACACGGAGTGAGACTGGACATGCTGGCACATAAGCACATCTGTCGCAAGGTCTGTAGTGGACAAACCTATCATCTGTTCAGTCACTGCAACAGATACTGGAGTCAGTTTGCCTTGGCCTGTCCTTGCCACTGATAATACCTCTATCTGCCAAGAATGTGCTGCTAGTCCAACAAAAGCTAGCGGTACTCATATACTTTGTAAGCAGTTTCATGAAATGGTCAGACAGAAAACAACTCATACCGGCTCGGATGTCGCCCGAGTTAACAAGGCCAGGAGTTCCTGGCAGCGGAGGGTGAAGGACAGAGCTGCGTAGAGGAATCTGATCAGACCAAATTGTTGCCCCCGACAGACTGCTATGACAGTCAGCCCCCCCCCCCCCGACAGACTGCTATGCTATTTGCGCACAGCAAAATATTAATCAAACCACTGACTCTTCTCATTAATCTCTCCATTAGGTCTTGTACATTTCCATCTGGTTGGAAAAAATTTGTCGTCATACCAGTTTATAAATCAGGTAGAAAAGATGATATATGTAATTACCGCCCAATCTCTATTTTACCAGTCCTGTCTAAGGTTCTTGAAAAAGTTGTAGCTACACAGCTGATAGACTAGAATAGTCATTTACCACATTAGCAATGTATAGAGTGTATTTCTGATTAGTTTAAAGTTATCTTCATCGAAAAAAGTGCTTTTCTTTCAAAAATAAGGAAATTTCTAAGTGACCCCAAACTTTTGAACGGTAGTGTATGTGGATATTGTTTATACTGTTTTCATTTTGTTTTTCCTCATCTTTCTCTCTTTTTACCTGTTTCTTTTCTCCAAAGTCCATCCAGGGACAAGAGTTGCAAATTAGCTTAATGCTATACACTCTTTGTGCAACACATCAGATTTTTTATTTTTTTTTTGGTCTATGTTTATTGCACTGTCCCTGACAAATAAACAAATAAAAAAAATAAATAAATGATGATGATGATATAATCCTTTGGTTAACCATGGCTTGTCGACAAATTTCTGTTTAAGCTTTCTCTTTACTAGTGGACAATTTTGTTCATCGAGAGCAGTTATAATGTTCATGAATGTATCATAGGCTTCATTTACATCTGATACATAAAATTTTGTCCAGTCTTCTTTGACCTACTGATTGCAGAAGAACTGATTGCATTTTGTGATTTATATATGAAGAATTTTAAAGTTTTTTTCTCTATTGGCCACCGTGTGGCCATGGAAAAGTGCAAAGACTGGCAGATGGTCACTTTTGTCAATTATCAACAAGCCACTTTCTTTCTTATCAGTAGTAGTAGTAGATTAGTTTATTTGACAGGGACAGTGCAATAAACATAGACAATTAATCAAAAACAATCAATCTGATGTGTTGCACATAGAGTGTATAGCTATTAGCTAATTTGCAACTCTTGTCCCTGGATGGGCAGTAATGTTAAAGGGCCTATATCATGCCATTTTAAGCCTTTCAGAGTAAACTATATGCATGTATGTGATAGTATATTACCTTTGGTATACTGGAGAATGAATTTCTTATGAAATATGAGTTATTTTCGCGAGCCCGGACGTAAGATGCCTCGATCTCTGAGGCTCTGCCTCTCCTTCTTGTGGCTGCCACCCATTTCATGATGTAACCCCTGAGCCGGCTGCTGCAGCGTGTCGCTGGGTTCCGCCCACGAAAACAAGGAAGGCTGAACAAACTCCTAAATCTCTCACAGCCATAGACACATTTACGCCACTTAGAAGACATTGTCTTACGTATAAAGGCAAACAGTGACATAAGGTCTGACCCAGGGAACACGCACACAGGCTCGAGTGTGATTCAATAATTTTATTGTGAGAAAAGCAGGTGTATGGGTGAGTGTCTGTGGAGTGATATGTGTTGCAGGTGAACAGGATGCGTCGAGTGCGAAGCGGAGCGCCGTACAGCCAGGCAACCCTAAGGGCAGAGCAGAACAGAGATTAGCTGCCGGTGCACATCCAGCGGAATTAATACACAGTCTTGTGCTTACTTGCTGATGGTAATGTGGCTGGCGTTGGCTTAAGCCGCAGGTCTCCCGCCTGGAAGACAGCATCCTAGGAACGCGCTCGGCGCAGTGAGGAGAGTGATGGCGAGGATGAGGGAGGAAATGCGCTACCAGGGAATCCACCTGTGCACAGGGGAGAAACTGGAGACAAGGTAAGATGATGATGAGCTTACGTGCAGACGAGAAGCAATCCAGAGAGCGCAGGCTGTCAGGGAATTGGCATGCACTGAGACGATGAGGAAAGATTAGCAGACGGCTCCAGGCCGAGGCTCCAGGCGGAGCAGGCTATATAGCCCGAGACTGATGAGGCACAGGTGTGCATGCAGCTGAGGCGGGAGACAGGCAAGTGCGAGTCGTAACAAACAGTTGTTGTCACTGAGCAGATTAGGTGCGAGAGGAACTACTTCTTCACAGTGTCAATGCTAAAGTGAAAGAGTTTTGCCGATCACCGCTCCGTTAGCTGTGCGGAGAAAGTGGGTGTGTGCGTTAGCCTGGGGGCGGTGCTGGCAGCACAGGCACTTCCTGGAGTAGGTAGCTCACCCACGTTCATATGTATGAACGTGGGGACCCAGTCATTATCAGGGACAGGGCGGAGCAGCAGCTCAGAGAGCAGGGTTGAGGAGGAATACTCAGAGATGCGTGAATGGAGCAAAATACCACTTTGGGGGTGTTTTTGGTGAGGAATTAACATTATAACATGCTTAAAAGCTCAAAAAAGTCAATTTTGCATGATACAGGCCCTTTAACAAACAGATTGTCAATAAGTGTAGCAGTGTGGACTGTGATTCTACTGGGATGTGTTATTGTGGGATATAGACTCATGCTGTACATAGAATTCATGAACTCTGTAGTTACATTTTTTTGAAATGGATTTAGTAAATCAATATTTAAGTCTCCACAGACTACAACCATTTTCTTATTAGTTATATTACTGTTCAGCTCTACTAACTTATCTCTGAATGTCTCGACGCAAGTTCCTGGCGTTCTATACAGGGTTTCCTCTGGTAACGTTTTTGTGTGGCAGCCCGCCACGCTAAGGAAGTTTGCCACGGCGCCTAAAATATATAATTTAAGTAAAATTAAATATGAAAGAAACCCTCTGCAAGCGCGCACACAAACAACGTGCGTGACTGTCATCCGCGCAGAAGTGCCCTGCCCACCCTGCGCCCGCGTGACCGTTTCTGCAGGCGGAGCATGTCTCTGTAGCGTTGCTGTCCGAGAGAAACATGAGCTTATTAAAGTACTTTAAACATGGAAAAAAGTACAAAAGAGTGGAGGCATTTATGATGGATTTAACCCGCTGATAACTGGAACAACAATGAGGAGTCGCTTAGCTAACAGGTCTAGTTAGGCTTCATTGCAGGGAAAGGGAAGAGTGACTGATGAATTGCTGAGGATTTACTTCATCAGCCACTACAGTATTAACTAATAATTTATGTTCATTATTATGTACCTGGCAAGTTAAGATGACCGAAATTCACGAAGTCATTGACTTTAATCCATCAGCAGCCTTCAGACAAACTAAATGTGCCAAGATTTGGAATTCAAAATAAGGGAGGTTTTTCCTGCTGTTGGGTTGGTGAGGAGATTTCTAAAAAACTATAAATACATAGAAACATTATAACAGAAATAACTGCATATTTGGTCATTTAAGCTAATTTATTTCTTTAAATATAATTTTAATGATTATATGTATTTCTTTGAATTCAGAGTTATTGTTCTGTTCTGGCTCTACAAAATTATGGTCAAAAGTTTAAATTGTATGAGGAAAAAAAGTAAAAAAAATTGCCACATTCTGTTTCACATTTATTAAAAAACCCCAGCAGTTTTATAATAATCTGCCTTTGTCCATCGGACAGGCCTCTTCGCTGTCCAGTTTTAAAACTCCTCTTAAAACCCATTTTTATTCTCTGGCGTTTGACCCAGTTTGAGACACTGATTTTATTTGTTGTTATTGTCTCTATTGTATGACGATTGTTTTGCTTGTGCTGTTTTGTGCTTTAGCTGTATTTTATTGTTTTTACGGGAAACAACATTGTTTTTTTAATGGGAAACCAAGGAGGTCCCAAACAAACAGCTGGTGATAAACCCCAACCAACAGGTCCCGGGCACCAACCTCCCAAGGAGACAGTGGTCTACACTCAATCGCTTCAGGACTGGACATGGCCCCTGCTTGGCCAGCCTTCACAGATGGGGCAGTAGCCCTAGCCCACTGTGCGCATGTGGAGAGGAGCAAACTATGGAACACATCATAGAGGCTTGCCCGCTCCAAAGACTGGAAGGAGGATTACACACCCTCCATACAGCAAACCAGGAGGCAACTGCTTGGCTTAAGGACTTTGCATTCGCTAAATAATAATTGTTTTTATATTTTATTTATTGTTGATGTACAGCACTTTGTGTCAACTGTCATTTTTAAAGAGCTTAATAAATAAAGTTGGATTGGATTAAAAAAAGGATAAACATTAACCATAAAATAATCCACAAATTTATAATAGTCTCAAATGTACAAGGGAAAATTACAAATTTGAGGAAAATGTTGCAAATTTAGATAAATTTACAGAGAAAAGTAGAAAACTATAAGAAAGTTGTTATACATTTTGGAGAAAAACCTCAAACCTTCAAGACTGAAGTCATTACTCAAGTTTTTAAGTAGGTGCTCTTTGTACCCTTAACTAGAAATTTTTGGTTGTCTACTTTTAATTATTAATTTCAAAGCACTGCTTTTACATGAGTAGAATTTCTGGCTACTACACCCACCTCTGATCATATAATTACCTCCGCCAGGAGGTAATGTTTTTGCCAGGGTTTGTCTGTCTGTTTGTCTGTCTGTCTGTCTGTTTGTCTGTCTGTCTGTTGGATAGCAAGATAACTCAAAAAGTTTTGTACGGATTTCGATGAAACTTTCAGGCGTTGTTGGAAATGGTACAAGGAAGAACTTATCATCATAGTTACAATAATAGGTATCATCATCATCATCATCATCATCATAGTTACAACAATAATAGGTATCATCATCATCGTAGTAACAATAGGTATCATCATCATCATCATCATAGTCATCATAGTCATCATATCATCATCACGATGATGATGATACCTATTATTGTAGCTATGATGATGATCATGATACCTATTACTGTTACAATAAAGAATCCTTTAAAAAATTCCTGTATCCAGACGGTGATCTGGATCACCCCCAAAATTTAATCAGTTCTTCCTTGTACCATTTCCAACAACGCCTGAAAGTTTCATCGAAATCCGTCCAAAACTTTTTGAGTTATCTTGCTAACCAACAGACAGACAGACAGACAGAATTTTTGGTTGTCTACTTTTAATTATTAATTTCAAAGCACTGCTTTTACATGAGTAGAATTTCTGGCTACTATACCCACCTCTGATCATATAATTTAAGTATGAATGAGGAAATTCCTATTATGAATGTTTTTCCCTTCCCTTTCCTCCTCTTTGTAAATGGAAAAAAGAAACACTAGAATAAAAATACAAAAAATACACATTTTGGTTATTTATGTAAACCATGAAAAAAAAATCCTGCAGGACGAAACATGACACTTGGTATTTTGTAGCCTGTTTCTATACCACCATAGACAGAGAAAAAAACTGAATTAGTCAGGACTCAGAGAGGGAAAGATGAGACAGAAGAGAGGAGCCAAGGAGAGGAAAGTGTTCAGGCAGAGGGTCCAGGAGAGGTGAGAGCAGAGGGAGGAGAGAAGGATGACACCAGTAAAAAGTCCAAACACAGGACATCTGGGTGGGATCCCAACTGGCCCACTGGCCCAATATTCCAACATTCAAGCCTTGGTAGTAGAATACTTCAAATGGTAAGTTCCATTATGCAATATTACAGTGCAAAATAAAAAAAAATAATAATAAAAAGAAATAGTGTAAAATTAACATTTCCGGTTACAATCATGTCATTCCCCCACCCCCTCCCCGGAAAAATATGTTGCCACCACGCCAAGGTCTTTAAGCCAGAGGAAACACTGCTACACTGCTATATAAACAACTTATAATTACATTTTTTGTTTTATCTTGGTCAGTCTCAACAGTAACACATTCTAGAATCCCTGGTAGTGCAAAGGACATTCCATTTATAAGTTTACACCTATACAATTCATCAATATACAGCGCAACACCACTACCCTTTTTTTTTTAGATCTGTTAATATGAAACATCTGATATCCCTCTATTGCCATCAAAGAAGCCTGCTCTTCATTGAGCCAAGTTCCAGAGAGTGCTATAGCTGTAAATTTTCTATCCAGCTGTTTTAAATTGTCCTGGATAATAAACACCTTCATTTAAAAACTGCATTTTGTGTTTACTTGTGTTATCTTTAATATGTAAATTTGTTTGATGATCTGAAACATTTAAGTGTGACAAACATACAAAATAATGAGAAATCAGGAAGGGGGCAAACACTTTTTCACACCACTGTTTCATGGGAACATTTTATTCTATAGCTAAAAGTAAAGCTTTGCTATCTAGATTGTGATCTCCATTCATTTAAAAGAATCATCCAGAAAGCAGAAAATATTTAATTTCAAAGCATCAAGAATTGTAATATAAACATCTAAGAGACATTGTGGGCTGCAGACAATTCAGTGCACTGTTTAAACATTCTGGGGGTCCAAAAATAGCTGAAGTCTTCAGATTTAAAGGACATGTTTGAAAACTTAGTTCCTCATTTTATGAATCAGAAAACTTACTGGAAACAATTTGCTTGCAGTTCTTGGAAAATGTTTTCAGTTGACAGAAAGATGACACAGAAGGTCTCTCTGAGCAAGTTTTCCAACAAGAGTCACCACTGTTATTCCTTATCAGCTGAATATTATCATGTTGTTCTATGTAAACAATTACGTCAGTGTGTGGGCTCCACGTGTCTGAATAATTCCTGACCAAGTCAGCTGAATCTAAAAAGACCCATAGTGGATAGGAAAAAATGGCATATGAGGGCCATGGAAATGTTCACTGACAAATATTTAAAGTATACCTCTATAACAGGCAAAATTAAAGTAGCTTTGAATGATAGCCACTTCTTTTATAAAGTTCTTGATGTACATTCATTTAGAGACCAAAAGGTCAAAGGTCAAAGGGTCATCAAGGGCAGAAAACAGATCTTTTTTGAAGATATTTAAGCTCAACTTAAAGGTACCATTCACTGCACTTTTTCCACTTTAACAGGTCCCACAAATATCTGTTGCTTATTTTGTCAAATTACTTCTAATCATTTAATTATTGCAGCATCATTGTGAATCATCTTTTGCAGCCTTGCTCAGAATGGCTCGTTTCAGTGCCTGTCTCTTAAAATACTCATGAGCCCCAGCCAACCACACCCTCCCTCTTTTGACACAGGATGTTGCTAATGTCATATTTTTGTTTACTAGTCCAAAAAACAGTTTTGATAAAAGCAGAGCAGGCAGCCACATAAAGAACACATTAAGACAACTACAGTAACAGTCCCAAAGAGCTTATTTTAATAAAGCTGGTTCGGCAGCCACAACACACATGAAATGGGCTTCACAGTCCAAAAATGACTTACATTGGGTGATTACAGTCAGAGATGAGGAGGGTTGGTGTTGAACACTGTAAAGATGATTTGTTTATAGTCCATTGATTTAATCAGACTTCTTCTAAAGGAGAGGGACAGAGTTCAGCCTGTCTGTCAGCACTGATACTACAATGGTAGATTTATACAAAAAAATCAGCTTGTTTATAGTTTATACTGTAATATCATTGAAATGGCTCTAGCTACAATAATTTTAGTAAACAAATCATCTTATTTTATTAAGATCGGTGTTGATATGGTTCCTCCACTTAGGCTCAGGTGCAAATTATAATAATAGCTCTGTAACTTGGAAAGAGTTAAATTTATGAGGAAAAACATTGCAGAATCATAGGTAAAAAGTTTCAAATTTATATGAAAAAAATCAAAATTTTATCAAAAACAGTCACAAATTTATAAAAAAAATTCTCACAGGTATATAAACAAATTCACAAATTTGTGAGGGAAAAAAAACAAATTTTAATAGTAAAAGTTGCAAATTTCCGTCATAAAAATCCCATTTGTGGGAAAATTTTATATACACAAGGAAATAGTTATACATGGATTCATTAGAAACAGGTCCTAAATGGATGAGGAAAAAAATGTAAATTTATAAAAAGAGTCACAGATGTAGGAGAAAAATCTTGCAAATTAGTTTGTCTGTTGATTAGACTGTTTTTGCTTCTGCAGCTTAGTAGATACTTTCTTGCTATTAATGTCTTCTTCTTTTAGATTTGCTTGGTGGTTGGCAACCAGCTAATGTCACAAGGTAGCCCTACTTTTATTGAGTACAATTTCTGTCTATTTCACCCACCTCTATCACGGATCTGTGCATGGATTCTGACATGCAGGGGAGACAGACTTTAGCAGGAGAGGCGCTGCTGATGGGAAATAATTGAAGCCAGCATTACATTACTGTGTCAGACTCCTATATGAACTCTGGGAATACAGTGGAAGCACCTACCTGCTCCTCACTGCAACATTTTTTAACTACAAAATAAACAGAGTAAACTAGTGGCTGCTGCTGCTTGATTGTGTGCAGCACTGTGCGCAGTCTTCTAAGCTGTGTTCGAAATGTTCACTTGTTCCCCATATAGTGTACTATATAGTGAATCAGCCATTTTGTAGGGCTGTTCAAAATCTTAACTGAAAATTTCATTCCCTGTATAGTACACTCAAAATATCCCACAATGCATTTTGAAAAGTAGTGTAGAGCGGATAGTCACTACATTAGCCAATATATCTCATAATGCAATGAGCAGCCAACAGGAGCAGTGAGAGGAGAGCTTCACATTACAACATAACTACCTTAAGGTATTTATCACTATATAAATTGAAAAAATCTCTATGTGTCTGTGTCATGACCATCATCGTCATCGTCATCGTCATCATCATCATCATCATCATCATAGCAGTCTGTTGGGGGCGACAATGACTGTTTCATTTAGGTCTGATCAGATTCCTCTACGCAGCTCTGTCCTTTGCCTTCCACTGCCAGGAACTCCTGACCTTGTTAACTCGGGCAATGTCCAAGTCGCTATAAGTTGCTTTCTGACTGACCATTTCATGAAACTGCTTGCAAAGTATTTGAGTACCACTACCTTTTGCTGGACTAGCGGCACATTCTTTGCAGATAGAGGTATTATCAGTAGCAAGGACAGGCCAAGACAAACTGACTCCAGTATCTGTTGCAGTGACTGACCAGATGATAGGTTTGTTTATCTCTGCTCTTTGTGTAGTGCATGTCACGATGCACCGACTGGCAAAAGTCCGCCACAGACCTTGCAACTGATGTGCTTATCTGCCAGGATGTCCAGTCTCACCCCATGTAACTGGGAGAGGTCCACCACAGACCTGTGACAGATATTGTTTTTAGTTCTGCCAGGATGTCCAGTTTCACCCTCCACACCCTCGGAAGGGCGGGGTTGCTGGTTGAGTCACCGACGGCCCGACCCATGAGCAAGCAAACCAGTGCCTGACCTGACAATATTGACCATAGGACTCGCTAAAAGAGCATAGGATTGCCTATGATGTTCCTATGATCTCTACATGATATCTGCCTTTAGGCAGGCATCACTCACGATCATAGGACTCGCTATGATATCATCAAAGATCATAGGACTTGCTATGACATCATCAAAGATCACATGCAGGCACCATAGGACTCGCTATACCATCAATCAGCCTATGGTGTCTATATGATGACATCATCAAAGATCATAGGACTCGCTATGACATCTTCAAAGGTCAAAGGCAAGCATCACTCACGATCATAGGACTCGCTGACATCAAAGATCAGAAGACTCGCTATGACATCATCAAAGATCA
Organism: Pholidichthys leucotaenia; assembly: GCA_020510985.1. Taxonomy (NCBI): domain Eukaryota; kingdom Metazoa; phylum Chordata; class Actinopteri; order Cichliformes; family Pholidichthyidae; genus Pholidichthys; species Pholidichthys leucotaenia. The sequence goes on along the minus strand of CM035849.1, from coordinate 65,451,104 downwards.
TAGGACTCCCTATGATATCATCAAAGATCAAAGGCAGGCATTACTGAACGAGTGATGACGTGCTTGCTTACACGTCACCACGTGTCACCACGTTACAGATGGCAGGATCTGTAAAGCGCTTTGGTCATCAAGAGATGAGAATAAAAGCGTTATATAAGTGAACACCATTTACCATTTACCTGCTTTCTACGGGCATGCAGAAATACTTGCTTATACTTGGTTTCTACAGGCATGCATGGATATGAACGTGCATGCACGGGTATGCACTAGTGCTGTCAAATGGATGAAATCCTAATTAACCGACAGACAGCAATGTGACAACAGTGTCATTCTTCTTCTTTTAGATTTGATTGGCGGTTGGCAACCAGCTTACAGGTGCATTACTGCCACCTACTCTATCTTCAGACATCACTCTACAATTATCACTCTATATCTTTTAGAAAGCTACGCAAAAGATCATTTTCGGATAATGCGGAGATCGTCACTTCCTTGTGGTAACGTATCGTCACTTCCTGTTTTGCTGTCTGCCTGTGTGGTTTGCTCTCCAGCTCTCCAGCCACTAGCTATGGCTACTAGCTCTCCTTCCTCTCCTCCTCTGGTGTGCTCTCTCTGTCAGATGTTTAGCTACACCTCTGCCTCTTTTAGTGATAACGGTAAATGTAATAAATGTTGTCTTTTTGAGGCGCTCGAGGCGAGGTTGTCTGATTTGGAATCCCGGCTCCGCTGCATTGAAACACCGTCTGCGCCAGTTAATCTTGACGGACGCCCATTAGCTGCAGCGGAGCTAGCTAGCTTAGGTCCCACTGTCAGTGGTTCCCCGGCTCTCCTCAGCAGCGAGGAGACTGGGTGGGTGACGGTGAGAAGGAAGCCTAGTCGCAAAGCCCCGGTTCACCACCAACCTGTTCACGTTTCTAATAGTTTTTCCCCGCTCAGCGACACACCCGCTGAGGAAAAAACTCTGATCATTGGTGACTCTGTAGTCAGAAACGTGAACCTAGAGACTCCAGCGGCCATAGTCCAATGTATTCCTGGGGCCAGAGCAGGCGACATCGAGTCAAATTTGAAAATGCTGGCTAAAGGTAACTGTAAATACTCCACAATTGTTATTCACGCCGGCATTAATGACATCCGTCTCCGGCAGTCGGAAGTCACGAAACTTAATATAGAATCGGTGTGTGACTTTGCAAAAACGATGTCTGCCACTGTAGTATTCTCTGGGCCCCCCCAATCTGACCAGTGATGACATGTTTAGTCGCTCGTCATCCTTGAACTGCTGGCTGTCTGTGTGGTGTCCTGCAAATGATGTGGGCTACATTGACAATTGGAGCTCTTTTTGGGGAAAACCTGGTCTTATGAGACGAGACAGCATTCATCCCACTTTGGATGGTGCTTCTCATTTATCTAACAATCTGGCATCTTTTTTATCAAAATTTCCAAAACCGTGACTACTCAGAGTTGGGACCAGGAAGCAGAGTCGTAGTCTTACACGCCTCTCTGCTGCTCCTCTTCATCCGCCACCCCTCAGCTTAGCCCCTGTCTTCCCCATCAGAGAATCGTTGTCTGCTCCCTCCAAAGTAAATAAAAATATAATGTATAAGCGTCCCAAAGTGATAAAGCAAAATATTGGTAAAACTCAAATTAAACATAAAGCCTCTAAATTGAATGATTTGGCCTCTGTTCCTCCTCATAATTTAAAAATTAAATGTGGTTTATTAAATATTAGGTCTCTAACTCCCAAGTCTCTGTTAGTCCATGATCTGTTAATTGATCATCAGATTGATTTAATTTCCCTTACAGAGACTTGGTTAGGGCAAGAGGATTATGTTGGTTTAAATGAATCAACTCCCTCTGGTTATTTAATGTCATATCCGGCTCTAGGGAGCCGGGCAATCAGAGCCAGGGACAAGCCAGTGAGTCGAGATGTTTTATTCTGGGTAAGGGATAAGGAGAGCACAGACACTCATACAGACGTACATTCTCAGGCTGCACAGCGCAGGGGTAGGTAGCTCGTACCGGACATGGGGGTAACAAGACGTGCATACTCACAGCGGGATACAAACACCGGAATGCTGCAAGGGGAGTTGAGGCTGACACCAGACGAAGGGGCTTCAGCCTAGCAGTGCTTATGTCGCAGCCCCGAATGATCGAAGCTGCTCCTCTTTATACTCATTAACAGCGCCCCAGCTGATGAGGATTAATTGGCCCCAGCCGTCCCGTGACACTGACAGCTGGGAACCAGCTGAGGCACTGCCCAATGAGAGGCAGGGATAAAAGGAGCATGGGCTGAGCGCCGAGCCGGCGTCTCACCCCATGGTGACAGAGCCTCCCCCTCACGGTCGGGCTCCCGAACGACCAGGAACATCCCAGCCCCCCCCCCCCCCCCCACCCCACCTAGGGTGGGCGGAAGGGAGGCAGGACCGGAGGGGAAGATGCAAAGGGAAGGACAAAAAAAAAACAATAGACCAATGTAGGGCAGCAGGGCAGAGAAAAAAAACCCCAAATACAATACCCTACAACACAGGGAAAAGGATTAACCCAGAGCACAGTTAGGGAGAAAACTGAGTTAGGACACAGGTAGGGAAAATACCAAATACGACTACAGACAGCATACAAATAACGTATAGATCGGGGCAAAAAAAAGAAAACCAAAAACCCACCAAAAAGGTGGCAGGAATGAATAAAGCAATCACAGAGTATAGTTAAGGGGAACAAAACACACTACTCCATAATGCACCAACAAGACAAAGGTCAGGACAAAAAATGATGAAAAACGCTGTGCATGGATACTAAAGAAAACAAAACACACAGCACTGAATATATAAAAGATCACCTAAAGAAACAGAGGTGACAAGGACAAATGGGTAATAATGAAGTACAGTTAAGTGGGAATGAAACACATTACTTCAAACAATAACAAACACAGTCAATGTTAAAGTCGGGGCCAGGGAAGGCCCCCCACGAGGATAATAAGACAGAATGGGGTGATCACAGAGTATGGTTGAACAGGAAACCACACGCATACTCCATGATGCACCGACGAGGCCAAGGCTAAGGTAAGGATGAATGAAAACGCTGAGTAAAGATAAGAAAATGCAATACACAGCGCGATACATAAGGTGAGTCACCAAGAGGAAAAAAAGGTGACAGGGTAACAATACGATAAAAATGCTGAGTATGGTTAAAAAAAACAACACACAGCACAAAAACATATATTCCCCTAATGGACAAAGAAACTACACCCGAGTGACCTCAATAATAATAAAAGAAGTAAAGGACACCCGAGGAGACGGCAGGCAGAGTCCAAAACGGCCGGAATTGTTCTGGTAATCTCCCCGCCCATTGTCCAGTTGGCAACCCGGGGAAGAGAAATGTTCGGACGGCGAACTCTGGGCCCAGATCCCAGGAATCCAGTCCAACGGCTGCCGAACCAGGCCGCCCAAAGGCAAACAGACCAGTGGGGGGAAACCAGATCGCCGAACCGAAAGTTTTGCGGGTCGGGTCGTCGACCCGCATCACTCAACCACCAGGACCGTTGAGACGGACGAAGGGTCAGAGCGGATCCCGGTGGAAGAGGCTCAGGGGAGAGCCGATGACGAGGGCGGCGGGCCTCAGGGAAACGGCCACCTCCTCACCGGACCTGGACAACACTGGGGCAGCACCCACGTCGGACCCCGATCGGGCCTCAGGCGAACCCACGTTGGACACTGCACCAGAACCGACCTCCAACGTTGAACCCGGACCCTCCAGCACCACGAGGAACAGCAACTCCTCGCCGGTGACCCTGGAAGAAGGCTCAGAAGAGAAAACAGAACCGGGATCAGGATCACCGGCAGCGCCAGAACCCGGCGAGACGAGCTCAGACGCAGCGGGCGGCTGCACCCTGCTCGTCTCCCCTGGAGATAGGCTGAAGTGCTCAAAGATAAAAAGAAAGAAAAGAAAGGAGAGCACTCGCCTGATCTCGGGTTCTGACGCCGTCCAGGACTGCGAAGATCCAGGATCCGTCGTCAGGAGGTCGTTGTCAGGCTCCCATCTAGCCGCGTCGGGCCCTGCAGCCAGCACGATGGTCAGCGCAGCTTGAGATCCCTCCAGCTCAGGTAACCCCGCCGACGACCCACTCGGCGTGAAGCCAGAAGAATCTCGTCCCGCTGGACCGAACCGCTCCTCCGTGGAGACCCAGGGACGCTCAGTCGTCAGCGTAGACTCCACGCAGCAGTCAGTCCCCCTCCTCCGTCCGCAATGTAGCTGCGGAACCACAGGCCCTCTCCATATCCCACCACGTTGACCCGGAGCCGGGGACCGCTCGGCGGAGAGAGACACAGAGGATGCGGGATTAGGCATACAGGTTACAGCAGGTGGGGAGAGTTCAGGGAGCTGCGAACCCTGAACTTCTCCTCCAGGGATGTGACAGAGCAAATCATTAAGCAGGTGTGAAAAAACAATGACTTGCCTGCCCCCTGGAGGTTGAGTATCGCCTGCTGTAGTGGATTCTGCTTCTTCCTCTCCCCGCCCGGCGATAACGGAGGACCCCCCGGGAATTCGTCTGAGGATCGCTCGCGTTGTCTCCAGCAGAGAGCTCACCAGGCCGGGATTCCAGGCACACACAGCGGTCAGGAAGCGCGTCGAGGAGGAGGGGGAAACAGCCGGGGTGAGCCAGCCCGAATGTCCAGGAATGACAGCGGGGGAACGAGGCTCAGGGGACGAGGCTGTAGAATCTCCACACTGACGAGGCGAAGGGATGACAGCTGCGTGGGAGGAACGGTCCTGACGATGACCCAGAACTGGATCCGGACGAGGTTCGTGCAGAGGTGACTCGGCGATGTGACGACGACTACTCCCAGGGGACGAAGCGAGGGGGAAACCCAGGATTCGCCGCTCCAGATCGGAGATCGAGACGAGGAAGGCGTCGAGCACGGGAAGGCTTCGTAGCCCTGAAGTCCTCACCATCAATCTCACTGCCGCCGCCACATGCCTGAAGGTGGTGACAGGAAACACAGTAGAGCTCGCGACAGCCACTCGACCCCGGACATAACTGCTGTCAGCTGCGGCTCCTCGAAGGGAATCCCGAGTGACGTGGCGCAGGTCGGGGGAAGTCCTCTGGTTGGCGCGAACTCCCGGACTGGAATAGCGGCAGGAACGGGACTCCGAAGCGGGGAAAGACGTCGCCCACTTCGACTCCCTGCCGGGATTTCCATCCACCCCGTGGAGCTTCTCTCGCTGTGTACCTGAAGCGTCTATCCTGGCACTGTCCTCCAGATGGTACAGAGAGTGAGGGTGACAGTCCAGGAGTTCCTCAGCACGGCCCGGATGCCAGCGTCTCGCGTTGGAGGCGTCGTGCAGGGTGAAGAATGTCCCGTCGACAGCCTCCGAGATGGACCTCAGCTCGTCGCCCTGGCGCCGGAAGTGACTCCTGGGAAACGGCATGCTAGCAGCGCTGACACCCGGACAGAAAGGTACATTTCCACAGCGACTCACGGCCGCCGGCAACTCTTCTGGCTGCGACATACTGTCATATCCGGCTCTAGGGAGCCGGGCAATCAGAGCCAGGGACAAGCCAGTGAGTCGAGATGTTTTATTCTGGGTAAGGGATAAGGGATGAGGAGAGCACAGACACTCATACAGATGTACATTCTCAGGCTGCACAGCGCAGGGGTAGGTAGCTCGTACCGGACATGGGGGTAACAAGACGTGCATACTCACAGCGGGATACAAACACCGGAATGCTGCAAGGGGAGTTGAGGCTGACACCAGACGAAGGGGCTTCAGCCTAGCAGTGCTTATGTCGCAGCCCCGAATGATCGAAGCTGCTCCTCTTTATACTCATTAACAGCGCCCCAGCTGATGAGGATTAATTGGCCCCAGCCGTCCCGTGACACTGACAGCTGGGAACCAGCTGAGGCACTGCCCAATGAGAGGCAGGGATAAAAGGAGCATGGGCTGAGCGCCGAGCCGGCGTCTCACCCCATGGTGACATTTAAACTGTCAAAATCCCAGAAGTTCTGGTCGTGGAGGAGGAGTAGCAACAATTTACCATTCCAAATTACTAGTTAATGTAAAGCAAAAAACATGTTATAATTCCTTTGAGGGCCTGGTCCTCAGTGTTGGGCACTTTAGCAATTTCAGGTTAAACCCAATTTTATTTGCCATAGTTTATCGTCCCCCATCAACCTATTCAGAATTTTTATCCGAATTTGCTGATTTCTTAGCTGATTTAGTGCTGAAATCTGATAGAATAATTATAGTAGGGGACTTTAATATACATGTGGATGTAGATAGTGACTGCCTTAATGTGGCTTTTAATTCAATATTAGACTCGATTAGGTTTTCTCAGAAAGTAGGAAATTCTACTCATTACCTCCACCATACATTGGACCTTGTTCTGACATATGGCATAGAAATAGAAAATCTTGTAGTGTCTCCTCATAACCCTGTACTGTCAGACCATTGTCTGTTAACCTTTGATTTTACTATTTCTGACTATTTGGCTCCTAAAGAAAAATATTATTACAGTAGATGCCTCTCAGATGATGCTGTTTCCAAATTTATGCAGATTGTTTCCTCTATGCCATGTGTCAACACAACGGAAATAAGCTATAGACAGCTTGCTCCTTCTGTAATTGATAACATGGTGGATAGTGTTTCAGCTTCTCTGCATCAGGCTCTAGACTTGGTGGCCCCCTTAAAAAAGAAAAAGTCTAATCAGAGATTTTTAACTCCTTGGTTCAACACAGAAACTCGTAGCTTAAAACAGAAGACTCGTCAATTAGAAAGAAAATGGCGCTCTACTAATTTAGATGAAATCTATTTAGCTTGGAGAAATCATCTTTTAATTTATAAAAAATCTCTTAGAAAAGCTAAAACGAGTTATTACTCTGCATTAATAGAAGAGAACAAGAATAATCCCAGGTTTCTTTTCAGTACTGTAGCCAGGTTGACAAAGAGTCAGGACTCTGTCAATCCTAGCATCCCCTTAGAGCTTACTAGTCAGGACTTTATGAACTTTTTCAATAATAAAATTTCATTCATCAGAGATAAAATCAATCAGATTCTTCCCACAGTTAACTTAAATACTGTAACTACTACAACTCCTTCTATTGATGTCTGTCTTGATGAGTTTACTCCAATCGACCTTTGTGAGTTAGACAAAATAGTTTCCTCATCCAAACCTTCAACTTGTCTTTTAGACCCTATTCCTACCAGGTTATTTAAAGAAGTCTTCCCACTTATTGGTAGCTTTATTCTTCATATAATCAATTCTTCATTAACTTTAGGCCATGTACCGCAGGCTTTTAAAACGGCTGTAATTAAACCCTTACTCAAAAAGCCAACGCTAGATCCAGGAGCTTTAGCTAACTATAGACCAATCTCTAATCTCCCTTTCATTTCAAAAATCTTAGAAAGAGTTGTTGCTACGCAATTATTTGACCACCTGCAGGGAAATGGTTTACTTGAAGAGTTTCAATCTGGGTTTAGAATCCATCATAGTACTGAAACAGCCTTAGCGAAGGTCACTAACGACCTCCTCATTGCATCTGATAATGGACTAGTTTCTGTACTTGTCCTTTTAGATCTTAGTGCAGCTTTTGATACTATTGATCATAATATTCTACTTGATGGATTAGAACACTATGTTGGACTTAATGGAACTTCGTTGCAGTGGTTTAGATCTTATTTATCTGATAGGTTCCAGTTTGTTCATGTAAATGATGAGTTTTCTTTCAGCTCAAAGCTTAGTCATGGAGTTCCACAGGGATCTGTGCTAGGCCCTACTCTTTTTAGTTTATATATGCTTCCGTTAGGCAACATTATTAGAAAGCACTGTATACATTTTCATTGTTATGCAGATGACACAGAATTATACCTGTCAATGAAGCCAGATGATACTAATCAATTAGCCAAGTTAGAAGCCTGTCTTAAGGAAATCAAAGCTTGGATGACTTGTAATTTCCTGCTATTAAATTCAGATAAGACTGAAGTCATTCTTGTTGGTCCAAAAAACCTTAGAAATTCCTTTCCAAATCAAACTTTCAGTTTGGATGCAGTTACTCTTTCTCTTAATAGCTCTGTGAGGAACCTTGGAGTTATTTTTGATCAGGATTTGTCCTTCAATTCACATATTAAATTTGTTTCTAAGACTGCCTTCTATCATTTGCGTAATATTGCCAAGATTAGGAGCATCTTGTCTCAGAGTGATGCTGAGAAGCTGATCCACGCTTTAGTTAGCTCGAGATTAGATTATTGTAATTCTTTATTATCAGGCTGTCCTAAAACATCTTTAAAAAGTCTTCAGCTGATCCAAAATGCTGCAGCAAGAGTTTTAATAGGTACTAGAAAGAGAGATCATATCTCTCCGGTTCTGGCCTCCCTTCATTGGCTTCCCATAGAGTTTAGAATTAAGTTTAAAATCCTTCTTCTTACTTACAAAGCTCTAAACAATCAGGCTCCTTTTTATTTAAAAGATCTGATACTACCGTATCATCCTAACAGAGCACTACGCTCCCAAAATGCAGGATTACTTGTAATACCTAGAATCTCCAAAAGTACAATGGGAGGCAGAGCCTTCAGTTATCAAGCTCCTCTCCTGTGGAATCAGCTGCCAATCTGGATTCGGGAGTCAGACTCGATCTCTGTTTTTAAGAATAGGGCTAAAACCTACCTTTTTGATATAGCCTACAATTAGGGAGGGATCATGTGTTTCTGAACCCTCCCTTAGTTATGCTGCTAATAGGTTTAGTCAGCCGGGGGACCTCCAGTAATGCACTGGGCCTCACTCCTTTCCTCACTCTCTATGAAATATTTTTTTTTTTTTTTTGCTGGTCATTAACATTTGTTTGTTCTCTCCCATAGATTGAGTCCCCATCGTGCTGTTTGCTCTCTACATGTCTGTTCTTTTCTTCTTCTCTATCCCCTCACCCCCCAGCCAGTCACAGAAGATGACTGCCCCTCCCTGAGCCTGGTTCTGCTGGAGGTTTCTTCCTGTTAAAAGGGAGTTTTTCCTCTCCACCATCGCCAAGTGCTTGCTCACAGGGGATTGCCTGATTGCTGGGGTCTTTCTGCAACTGTGGGGGTCCCCCCTACAGTTGATAGTGCTATGAGATGACTGTTGTTGTGAAATGGCGCTATATAAATAAAGTTGAATTGAATTGAAAAGCCTCAATTTATCGCTCTATATATAATTCAAGAAAATCAGAGTGAAGTACATGGCAGTAATGCACTTGTAAGCTGGTTGCCAACGACCAATCAAATCTAAAAGATGAAGACATCACCCTATTGTCAACAGTGTCTTCTTCTTCTTTTAGATTTGATTGGCGAGACACAGAGATTTCTTGAATTATATACAGAGTGATATCCAGTGCAGAAAACGCCCCTCCGGGGGCCGTGGCAGTTGCCTCGACCAAGATGTGTAGGGTGATAATATGAGTGAAGTGATGATATAGAGTGAAGTACGAGGAGATGAAGAAGAGTGATGTCTGAAGATAGCATTGAGGTTCAGTTGGACACAGCAATGATGATAGAAGGGCTACAGCTCCTGACCAGATAGAGTGATGATATAGAGTGAAGTATGTGGCGGTAATGCACCTATAAGCTGGTTGCCAACCACCAATCAAATCTAAAAGAAGAAGAAGCTGGAGCTCTGCAGCACCTGCGATGCGTATTCAGCCGCACCTTGGACACAGTCCAAGGATGGATAATTTTTTCACACATAAGGAGTTGTTCAGAACTCCTTATATAAAGATATAGAGCTATGTATAGAGTGATGATAATCAAGTCAGTGGCGGTAATGCACCTGTAAGCTAGTTGCCAACCACCAATCAAATGTAGAAGAAGACGAAGAAGATGTAAGTGATGGAGATGGGAACTCCTGATACAAAAATATACAGTGATGATATAGACTGAAGTACGTGGCGGTAAAGCACCTGTAAGCTTGTTGCCAACCGCCAAGCAAATCTAAAAGAAGATTTCTTGAATTACTAGTACTAGTGCATACCGGTGCGTGCCTGTGCATATTCGTGCATGCCCCTTAGAAACCAAGTATAAGCATGTATTTCTGCATGCCCGTAGAAAGCAGGTGTAAGCAAGGGTGTAAGCAAGCACGTCAGCACTTGTTCAGTGATGCCTGCCTTTGATCTTTGATTGTGTCATAGCGAGTCCTATGATCGTGAGTGATGCCTGCCTTTGATCGTTGATAAGATAAGATAAGATAAGATAAGATAAGATAAGATAAGATAAGCCTTTATTAGTCCCACAATGGGGAAATTCCAGGATTGCAACAGCACAGGGATAGCAACACTCAGAGCAATAATCAGAAGGCAAGAAAAAAAACAAGAACATCTAGTAAACATATGTACATATTACTATAAATATACAGTATATATATAGACACACAGTGCGGAGCATTATGGTTGGTGAATGTGCAGCAGAAAGTCTAAGTTCTCTCTCCGCGGATGCGGCGGGCCAGCTGGATGTCTTTGGGCATGATGGTGACCCTCTTAGCGAAGAAGAGACCCACCAGGTAGGCCTCTCTGGTCTCCTGCAGAGCCATGACGGCGAAGCTCAGGAAGCGCAGGTGGGTCTTGAAGTCCTGAGCGATCTCCCTCACCAGGCGCTGGACGGGCAGCTTACGGATGAGCAGCTCCGTGGATTTCTGGTAGTGACGGATCTCTCTCAGAGCCACGGGCCTGTAACGGTGAAGCCTCTTCACTCCGCCGGTGGCCGGAGCGCCTCTCCGAGCAGCCCTGGTGGCTAGCTGCCTCCTGGGGGGCTTCTTCCTCCTGATGATGTCATAGCAAGTCCTATGATCTTTGATGATGTCATAGCAAATGAGATGAGAGTGAGTGATGCCTGCCTTTGATCTTTGATGTCATAGCAAGTCCTATGATTGTGAGTGATGCCTGCCTTTGATCTGATCTTTGATGATGTCATAGTGAATGCTATGATCATGAATGATGCCTGCCTTTGATCTTTGATAATGTCATAGCAAGTCCTATGACCATGAGTGATGCCTCCCTTTGATCGTTGATAATGTCATAGCCATAGGATCATGAAGATTGTGTCACTGTCCAAATATTTCTGGGCCTAACTGTATATATATGTATATACAGTATATGTCCCCTCTGGGGATCAATAACATATATATACACACACACAGCGCGCGCGTGTGTGTGTGTGTGTGTGTGTGTGTGTGTGTACAAACATCAGCGTTCTGGAAGAGGCCAAAATGCCCAGCATTTCCACCACAATAATAAAACACCAACTGCGATGGACTGGCCATCTCATTTGCATGTCTGACACCCGTCTCCCAAAACAAATTCTTTATTCTGAACTGGAGAGAGGTTCGCGAGCTCCAGGAGGGCAAAGGAAATGGTTCAAGGACAATATTAAAACAAACCTTAAAAAATTCAACATCTTATCTTCTGACTGGGAGCACATGGCTCTAAACAGGCACCGATGGAAGGAAGCAGTGCAAGAAGGTGCTGCACACTATGAGAAGGAAATCCACCGTGTCGCAGAAACAAAACAACAGCTCTGCAAGGAAAGACAGAAAAAGGCTCCAGCACGACCACAACCCACCACCATTTTCCCATGCCAACATTGCACCAAAATATGCGGATCACGGATCGGCCTCTACGCCCACCTGAAGACCCACAAGTAGATGCTCCCATGAGGAATGACTGTCATACTCGCTCTGAGTGACCGCAGATGATGATGATGATGATGGTGTGTGTACGTATATATATATACAGTATATATATCTATATCTATATATCTGTCTACACACACACACACACACACACACACACACTATATATACTGTATATATACTGTATATACTGTATATATATATATACAGTGGGGCAAAAAAGTATTTAGTCAGCCACCAATTGTGCAAGTTCTCCCACTTAAAAGATGAGAGAGGTCTCCAATTTTCATCATAGGTATATCTCAATTATGAGAGACAAAATGAGAAAAAAAAATCCAGAAAATCACATTGAAGGATTTTTAATGAATTAATTGGTAAATTCCTCAGTAAAATAAGTATTTGGTCACCTACAAACAAGCAAGATTTCTGGCTCTCACAGACCTGTAACTTCTTCTTTAAGAGGCTCCTCTGTCCTCCACTCGTTACCTGTATTAATGGCACCTGTTTGAACTCGTTATCAGTATAAAAGACACCTGTCCACAACCTCAAACAGTCAGACTCCAAACTCCACTATGGCCAAGACCAAAGAGCTGTCAAAGGACACCAGAAACAAAATTGTAGACCTGTACCAGGCTGGGAAGACTGAATCTGCAATAGGTAAGCAGCTTGGTGTGAAGAAATCAACTGTGGGAGCAATTATTAGAAAATGGAAGACATACAAGACTACTGATAATCTCCCTCGATCTGGGGCTCCATGCAAGATCTCACCCCGTGGGGTCAAAATGATCACGAGAACGGTGAGCAAAAATCCCAGAACCACATGGGGGGACCTAGTGAATGACCTGCAGAGAGCTGGGACCAAAGTAACAAAGGCTACATCAGAAACATACTACGCCGCCCGGGACTCAAATCCTGCAGTGCCAGACGTGTCCCCCTGCTTAAGCCAGTACATGTCCAGGCCCATCTGAAGTTTGTTAGAGAGCATTTGGATGATCCAGAAGAGGACTGGGAGAATGTCATATGGTCAGATAAAACCAAAATAGAACTTTATTGTAAAAACTCAACCTGTCGTGTTTGGAGGAGAAAGAACACCTTACCTACTGTGAAGCATGGGGGTGGAAACACCATACTTTGGGGCTGTTTTTCTGCAAAGGGACCAGGACAACTGATCCGTGTAAAGGAAAGAATGAATGGGGCCATGTATCGTGAGATTTTGAGTGAAAACCTCCTTTCACCAGCAAGGGCATTGAAGATGAAACGTGGCTGGGTCTTTCAGCATGACAATGATCCCAAACACACCGCCCGGGCAACGAAGGAGTGGCTTCGTAAGAAGCATTTCAAGGTCCTGGAGTCGCCTAGCCAGTCTCCAGATCTCAACCCCATAGAAAATCGTTGGAGGGAGTTGAAAGTCTGTGTTGCCCAGTGACAGCCCCAAAACATCACTGCTCTAGAGGAGATCTGCATGGAAGAATGGGCCAAAATACCAGCAACAGTGTGTGAAAACCTTGTGAAAACTTACAGAAAACGTTTGACCTCTGTCATTGCCAACAAAGGGTATATAACAAAGTATTGAGATGAACTTTTGTTATTGACCAAATACTTATTTTACCGAGGAATTTACCAGTTAATTCATTAAAAATCCTTCAGTGTGATTTTCTGGATTTTTTTTTCTTATTTTGTCTCTCATAGTTGAGGTATACCTATGATGAAAATTGGACACCTCTCTCGTCTTTTAAGTGGGAGAACTTACACAATTGGTGGCTGACTAAATACTTTTTTTTACCCCACTGTATATATATATATATATATATATATATAAAATCTAAAAGAAGAAGAAGAATAGAACAAGAAGTAGACCGCTGGAACAGCCACAGGGGATAACACCGAAGCTCCTTTGGAAAAGAAGACAACGGCATTTCAACGAAAGCGATATAAGATGGCGATGAGAGGTGGGAACTTTGAATCGGAGTGGCACAGCCGGGTTATGAATGGACAGGAGATGGCAGAGCAGGTAGCAGACGGTGATAAAGCAGGGTGTGATCTTGGAGGAATGGAAGTAGGAAGTGGGAAAGAGGAAGTTTCTAATTCGGTGATGTCTAAAAGAAACAAACGTAGATGAAAGGAAATTCAATCAAGAGCGTTATCAAGTGCTGATGAATCAGAAGATGATCAATCCCAGAATAATCAGAAGGAGTGTAATCATTAAACTTACTCAGGGGCATCATTTCGTGAGTGGAGCCCAATTAAGCTCCCAAATGCAATTAAGTCACTTGGAGAAGTTTTAAATGCAAGAATCCTTTGTAGTGGTTCGTTACTAGTTACATGTAAAGATAGTGTTCAGCAAGGAAAAGCAATCAGAGTCAATAAGATGGAGGGGGAAAATGTGCAGTGTTCAGTATTGAAAGGAAATAAAGCAATGAGAGGAGTGATATTGGGCATTTCAACGGCTGTCTCAACTGATGAAATAATGAAAAACTTAACTGGAGCAAAAGTAACAGAGGTACAAAGATTGAAAACTAATAGAAATGGTGAAAAATGTAATAGTCTGTCGGTGATGTTAAAATTTGATGAAACAAGACTGCCAAGTAAGGTGTATGTTGGCTACATGAGCTATGAAGTCAGACTTTACGTTCCTCCTCCGCTCAGGTGTCAAAAGTTTGGTCATGGAGCAGTGATATGCAAAGGTAGCCAGCGATGTGCCAGATGCTCTGGTGAACATGAATATGGCAAGTGTGAAAGAGGGGCCAAATTAAAGTGTTGTAACTGCTGTAGTGAACATAGCTCTGCATATCGAGGTTGTGAAGCCAGCAAAAGAGCAGCAGAAATTCAGCAAGTAAAATTCTCCCAGGGATTATCATATGCAGAAGCTGTAAAAAAGGTACCAGCTAAAAAAGTGGGAGTGGACTCTAACAGAGAAAATGTGCAGGCTTGCAGTGCATGCAGTAGAATTAAGGAAGATACTCTGGTTATGAAGGAAAATAATTGTGTCTTATTTGTGGGAGATGTGATAAACTGCACCGCGCAGACTTCCAAGAAAACAAAAAAATCAAAATCATTGTGTAAGCAGCAGAAAAATATCTTGGCATTAAAGGGCTACTTTGCGAAGCAGTCGATGACTTGTTAAGTGGGGGATCTTTAAGTTCACAGACATCATGGGCTAGTGGGTCATTATGGTAACCACGATTTTGCAAAGGAATGCCAGTTTAATATCAAATGGGCAAGAATTCAAAAAGTTTATATCTGATATGCAAGACAAACCCCAGGTAATCTGCATGCAGGAAACATGGCTAAAACCTCTGTTGGATTTTGTCATTCAAGGATACACATCTATAAGGAACGACAGGGAAACTGGTAGAGGAGAGTGTAGCAACTTTTGTGCATAATGGAACAAATTACAAAATACTGGACATAGGGAAAGAACATGAATCAATAATGGTAAAAATATGGGCAGTAAAAGACAAAATAACAATTATTCCTATAATCCATGTAGCAGATTGACAGTTGACACTGTAAATAGACAAGCACAGGGTAAGGTGGTTTGGTGTGGGGATTTTAATGCACATAACACACTGTGGGGTAGCAGGAATATAAATATAAATGGCACAGTAATTGAGGATTTTTTAGAGGACAGGGACTTAATATGCATGAATAATGGGAAAGGTACTAGATTTAGCAGTAATCTTGAAAGTATGTTAGACCAAACTTTGGTTTCAAATGTGATTGCAGGAATCACATCTTGGGAGGTATTAAGTCAGTCAGCTAATGGGAGTGATCATCATCCAATAAAGGTTAAAATTGGTCTAGAAGCGGGAGAAGAAGGGATGCAGTCTGGCACAAGATGGAAATTGGATAAGGCAGATTGGGATAAATTTAAATATCTGTGTAAGACTAGATGTGAGCAGCTAAATAGTGAGGACATTATTGATGGGGAGAAATTTAGTAAAAGTGTCAGTGCGATTATAACAGAGTCTGCAAATCAAACAATACCAAAAAGTACAGGTTATAGACAATGAAAGAATCTTCCTTGGTGGGATGATAATTGTAATAAAGCTATTAAAAATAGAAATAGGGCATTCAGACAAGTGAAAAAGCGTCATACTTTGGAAGCAATGATTGAGTACAAACGGTGTCAGGCAATCGTCAGGAAAACAAAACAGCTAAGTGTGGAGAAAGGATGCAGGTGAGGCAACGAGCTGAATGACACAAGACTTTATTCTTTCTCCAACAAACTGTATAGCAAAAGAGAATCCCGGGTCTCTGTGCATCCCTCTTTTATATCTTTATTCTCACGCATCGAGACCCGGGGCTTCTGACCATAACACGTTGTCTGAACAAAAGCATGTGTGGAACATTAACGTAACGCTGGCACCACTCCAACACTCTCCTTCTCCAGTGGCACCGGTAGCTCTCGCTCTCCCCGGGGGTGCATAGACCCAACCGTCCTGTCTGATGCCCCCGGTGACACCTCCTCCTTCGGTCCATTGTCTTCTCCTTCTCCCTGCCCTCTCTGGGTGGAGAAAACCCACACACCTTGCCCCCACACAGCTCCCCCAACACCTAGCAGGGGCACTACCCTCCCATCCCTTGGCCTTGAGCCGGCATCCATCGCAGCTGTAGTATGGGGTTGCAGATCCAGTCAAACTTCCCTGCTGGTGAGGTGTACTGGAGGGCACTTCAATCTGTGGAGGAAAAGAAGGAGGGGGGGAAACACATTAGCTTCGCTAGTGCGGGTTCCTGCCGATGGATCACCACCTTGCGGCGCCACCGACAGTGGGTGTCCACGCCGGGGACTTGGGCCAACACCACCTGCTCATCTGCCAACACAAAAACAGGCTTCAGCCTGTTGATGCAGACGGTTTCCCTATGCCCCCCCAAGCCTAACACAAAATGCTTTGCCCCAGGTTCCAACACCCTGAATGGTCCATCGTACGGTGGACGCAGTGGGGTCTGGTGCGCATCGTGCCTGACAAACACAAAACTGGCATTCTGTAAGCTTTTTGGACCGAATGTGCGGGGAAAACAATGGTGGGCCGGGCCTGGTACACTCACAGCCTCCGTACTGTGTAAAAATTGCACGGGTGGATCAGCATCAGGCGCAGGGTTTTCTGGTAAAAACACTGGGGATCCGCAGCGGCTGAGAAAAAATGAGTTCTGCCGGGGAGGCTGCCAAATCCTCCTTAAATATGGAGTGCAACCCTAAACGAACACAGGGCAGGTGGTTTACCCAATTTGTGTCCATGAGCGAAGGTCTGAGCACTGCTTTAAGCGACCTATGAAAACGCTTGCATAACCTGTTAGCTTGGGGGTTGTACGCAGTAGTGTGGTGAATTTTGACTCCCGGGCTCTGGGCCATCTCGGACCAGAGTTCTGAAATGAATTGTGGACCCCTGTCGGACGTGATGTCAGATGGAGATCCGAAATGTGCAACCCAAGCCGACAAAAAAGCGTGCGGTCCACGAACGCGATAAACTCACGCCCCTCCAGACAGAACTGGAAATAGCGCGTTGCCAGGTGGAGAGCCAGCAATTCTCTGTCGAATGTGCTGTAACTTGCATTTGTTGTCGCACAAAGTCCTGCTGAAAATTGAGAGCGGCTGCCACGAACCCAAGACGCACTGCTCCACCACTGCCCCTATGGCAACATCAGATGCATCCGCCGTGAGCGCCATCCGTGCAGACGGATCCGGGTGGGCTAGCAATGCGGCATCCGCCAGTGCTGTTTTGGCGTTTGTAAAAGCCTGGTCTCGCTTGGGAGTCCAGTCGATGTTTTCCGCAGGCTTCTTTTTTTTAAGCACAGCGTACAACAGCTAAATTAGCTGGGCTGCCCGGGAAAGGAAACAGTTGTAAAAATTAACCATTCCCAAAAACTCCTGTAGTGCCCTCACGGTCTGCGGAAGCGGAAAATCTGACACCACGTGCACCTTGTCCGGTAACCGAATCGCACCCTCCGGCGAAATGCGGTGGCCCAAAAAGTTAATCACTGGCACACCAAACTGGCACTTCGCCGGGTTAACTACAAACCCGTGCCCTTCCAACCTCTGGAAAACTGTCTTGAGATGTGGGCTGTGCTCCTCCTCAGACGCACTGGCTACGAGAATGTCATCTAAGTAGACAAATATGAAGGACAAGTCACGAAGCACTGCATCCATCATCCTCTGGAAGGTCTGCACTGTGCCTTTTAATCCAAACGGCATGCGTAAAAACTCGAAAAGGCCAAAAGGAGTTATTTCCACTGTTTTTGGGACGTCCTCCGTGCGCACCGGGACCTGGTGGTAACCGCGGACAAGATCCACTTTGGAAAAAACACGCACCCCAGCCAAGTGCACGGAAAAATCCTGGATGTTTGGAATAGAATAGCAATCGTGTTCTGTAGCGTTGTTCAAGTGCCAGAAATCACTGCATGGTCGCCACGACCCGTCCGCTTTAGGCCGAGCTGTTGGAGCGCTTGACGATGCCCAACCGTTCCAAGTTGGCGAACTCCTCGCGCGCGCTGGCCAGTTTAGCTGCATCCAGTCGCTGAGGTCGTGCGAATACTGGCGGCCCTTTAGTAGTTATGAAATGTTCGACCCCGTGCTTCGTTATCGTAGCTGAAAACATTGGGACCGTGAGTGCTGGGAACTGTGTGAGTAACTGTTGGTACTTACCCCCGGAGCTATAACGTTAGCCAGTGTTGTCGACCCGGCTCCCCGAGCTGTACAGGGCAGAGAGGTAAAAGAGACGGCATCCACTAATCTGCTATTAGCAACATCAACTAATAACCCATAAACACATAAAAAATCTGCACCTAAAATGGGGGCAGAACATGCAGCTACCACAAAGTTCCACTGAAAGTTGCATCCGTGTAAGCATATTATCAGTGTCCGCTCACCAAATGTCCTGATGGTGGATCTGTTGGTGGCCGTAAGCTCGGGACTGCTACCCCCTGCCACCCTGTCTGCATTGACTGGCAGGATGAGGCTCTTTTGGGAGCCTGAGTGCACCAGAAACCATCTCCCCAAGCATGTGTCTGTGACATACAGCAGCTTGTTTCTGTCGCCAGTGGTTGCAGCTGTTACTGACTGCTGGCCGTGCCATTTCCCGACTTCTTGAATTGGCATGGCGGCACGCATCGCTGGGCGTTTGAGCCGAAACGGCGATCTCAGAAGCAGATCGCCTCATTCCTGCATCTCCTGGCGTCTGCTCCGGTGGCCACCAACGGCTCCTCAACCTCGCTGGAATCTCTCCTGGGTGCTGGTGCCGCTGCATTCATGCTGAGCATTCTGGTTGCCAGAATGATGCGATCCGCTTCCTGCGCCAGTGCACGGTAGTCCTTCGTCACCAGCAACGGCAAGTTGGCCAGGAATCACTCTCGCTGCAGCCGGTAGGTTCCTGAGGAACAGGTGGGTGAACAGGAAAGACTCGTCGTTTCTACCCATCAGTGCCAACATGCTCTCCATTAACTCTATGGCTGATCTGTCCCCCAACTCCGAATGTGTTAGAAGTCTCTCTGCCCTTTCACTGTCCGAAAGGGTATAGCGCTGGAGAAGCATCCTCTTGAGCGCCTTGTATTTCCCCCGGGCTGGCAGCTCCTGGAGCAGGCTTGTCACCTGTTGTGTGGCGTGTGCGTCCAGCACAGCGACCATGTAGTAGTACTTTGTGTCATCCGTCGTAATCCCGTGGAGTGTGAACTGGGCTTCTCTGTGCAACAACCACGATGTCAGGTCGTGAAACCAGAAGTCCGGGAGCTTGACTGAAACAGCGCACGTGACCTTGGTGCTCTCCCTCCAGGTCATCTCCGGGGCAGTGCTCGTCTCGCTCTCCATGGCACGTCTTGGGGTCACCAGTGTGGAGAAAGGATGCAGGCGAGGCAACGAGCTGAATGACACAAGACTTTATTCTTTATCCAACAAACAGTATAGCAAAAAAGAATCCCGGGTCTCTGTGCATCCCTCTTTTATATCTTTATTCCCATGCATCGAGACCCGGGGCTTCCGACCATAACTCGTTGTCTGAACAAAAAATTGTGTGGCACATTAACATAGCATAACACCGGCGCCACTCCAACACCCTCCTTCTCCTCAGTGGCACCGGCGGCTCTCACTCTCCCCGGGGGGTGCATAGACCCACCTGTCTCGTCTGATGCCCCTGTGACACCTACTCCTTCGGTCCATTGTCTTCTCCTTCTCCCTGCCTTCTCTGGGTGGAGAAAACCCCCACACCATGCCCCCATATAAGCATTTATTTTGGAGACAGTATTGTAATACTATAGGAAGAGAAACACAGCTACCAGATATTTGGGGAATGATTAAAAAAACGAGTGGTATTAGAAGAGAGTACAAAATACCATTGGTAGACAGTAATGGGGAAATAGTTATTACTAATATAGACAAAGCAGAAGTTTTGGCACAAGCCTTAGTGAAGATTCATAGTTCAGAAATTTTACCAAACACAGTTAGACAAAGCAGGGAAAGCACTTTATCCAAACACCCACATGTAAACTTAAGGAAGAATACTTCAAGGGACACGATAGATTTGCCATTCACTCTATCGGAAATGAAAAGGTCTATTCTGAAATCGAAGCAGTCTTCTCCAGGGAAGGATGTCGTATGTTATAGGATGTTGTCGCACATGGAGGAGAGTGCACTTCAAACAATATTAAAGCTATTTAATAAAGTTTGGGAAACTGGGAAGATTCCAAGGGCGTGGAAACAATCAGCTATAATACCAATCTTAAATCCAGGGAAAGATTCATCAGATCCCAATAATTATAGGCCAATAGCTCTTACTTCACAGTTAGGGAAAACAATGGAACGAATGGTGACTGAAAGGCTGAATTTCATTTTGGAAGGTAGGGAATGTCTTTCTCCTTTTCAAAGTGGGTTCCGAAAAGGGAGAAATACTATGGATTCCATTTTGCACCTAGAATCTGAAATTTGGAAAGCCCAGGTAAATAGGGAAAATGTGATAGCTGTCTTCTTTGATGTAGAAAAAGCATATGACATGCTGTGGAAGGAAGGGTTGCTGATTAAATTAAATCAATTGGTATTGAAGATAAATTATATAATTGGGTATTAGATTTCCTGTATGATAGAATGATTGAGGTAAGAGTTGGTACAGAGTACTCCAAAATATATCAAGTTGAAAATGGTGCCCCTCAAGGCAGCGTGTGTAGCCCTGTTTTGTTTAATATTATGATTAATGATATTTTTGAGGGAACTGATAGTGGAATAGGGAAGGCCTTGTATGCAGATGATGGGGCCTTACGGACAAGGGGATGTAATCTTGAGTACATTCAGAGGAAAATGCAGGCAGCAATAGACCAAGTTGAACAATGGGAAAACCGGTGGGTTTTGAATGAATGGATTTTTATTCAGTAATAATAATAAACATACATACAATACAATAAGAACACACAAAAGAACAACCGAAAGGGTGTAGGCTGAAGCTAGTGCTTATATAGTGCCTACCCCGTTACAATTTTAAAATCAATAACATAAGAATTTAAGTCATACCCAAAATCAACAAAGAAAATCAAATAGAACAAATAGACAAGAAAACAAACAAAAACCTTTAATTTATTACAAGTTTATCTCCCAGCATTTACAGTGAGATACTGGGAGATTTCCTCATCTTTGTACAATTTTTTGAATTGCTTCAGAGTTGAACATGTTTTAATATTTTCAGAGCAACAGTTCCACAGTTTTACTCCAGTGACAGACATGCAATGATATTTTGTATTTGTTCTAACCTTTGGCTTATTAAAAACAGAGTTACCTCTTAGCTCATATTTGCTTTCCCTTTTTTAAACAGTCTCTGAATATTAACAGGTAATTGGTTATTATTTGCTTTGTACATGATTTGAATGACATAATCTACTAGATCTCTAAATTTAAGAGTATGTAATTGAATGAATATTGGATTTGTTGGTTCACAGTAAGGTTTCTTTGATACAATGCGTACGGCTTTTTTCTGTAGTAAAAAGATTAAATTTGTGTTTGTTTTATATGTGTTTCCCCAGCTCTCCACACAGTATGTCATATAAGGAACTATCAGTGAATTATATAAAATGCAAAGAGATTTCTGACACAGGAGATCCTTAACTTTATACAGTACGGCAATGGATTTAGACATTTTAGTTTTGACATAATTTATGTGTGATTTCCAGTTTAGTTTGTTATCAACAATGGCCCCTAGGAACTTGGTTTCAGAAACTGTGTCAATTTCAACATTGTTTATTTTAATTTTTCTGTGATTATATAATTTGCAGTTTCCAAATATTATACATTTTGTTTTTCCAAGGTGACTAGATAATTTATTGTCAGTGAACCATTGATTGATTTGTTTAAGTTCATTTTCTACTGAATCCAGAAGCTGCTTAAGATTTTCTCCACAACAAAAAAAGTTGTGTCATCTGCAAATAAAATACACTTGAACAATTTAGACACAGAACATAAATCATTAATATGTAAAATAAACAGCAATGGACCAAGCACAGAACCCTGTGGTACCCCACATGTCATCTTCAGCAACTCAGAGTCTGTATTATTCACATGAACATATTGATATCTGTCTTCTAAATAGCCATGTAACCAGTCAAAAGCAATTCCTCTGATGCCATTTATGTAATTTACTGAGGAGTAATTTATGGTCAACTGTATCAAATGCCTTCTGTAAGTCCAGAAATATTCCAACTGTGTATTCTCTTCTATCTGTTGCATCCGTAATCTGTTCAACAAAGTCCATGAGTGCCAGTGAGGTGGTCCGGTTCTTCCTGAATCCATACTGTTGTTCGCAGGGTATATTGCGCTTATCAATTAAATCATTTAGTCTCTTAACAAATATTTTTTTCCAGTATTTTGGAGAACTGAGGTAACAATGAGATGGGTCTGTAGTTTGACAATAAGTGTTTGTCACCAGTCTTATACAGAGGAACGACTCTTATTTTCATTTTCTTTGGAAATTTACTAGCAGTAAGTGACATGTTGCATATATAAGTGGAGTGTTTAACAATACAATCAATAATACATTTAACCAAGAACATACTGAAATCATTACTATACTGTTATCACACTGTGTATGTGAACGCAGATCAACAGCAAGCCAAACTCGTTTTTCATGAGCCAGGAAACCGAGTGTCTTGCTCCTTTATTACAGTCTTCTAGACAGCTTACAATTCTTTACAATTGTGGCTTGAAAAGCTCAATGAAAAGCCTGAGTGAAACTGAAAATATAAATAGAAAATAAAATGTGTTTTAGCTCTTTGTCAAGTGAAAAACAAATGCACCAAAAAATGACTAACGCCAGAAAACCTGCAGAGAAGTTAACCTTAGCTGTTACTAAAGGCAAGCAAGACGTTTTCGCTATCTTTTCATATGCTAATTAGATCGTTAGTAGCAGCATTACTATGCTAATACACAGTACTCTCAGTCTAAGGCAAGCTAGTAAGCTCCTGGGATAAGGCTAATTCCTGGTAACAACATATTTACAAAACGATCTCAAAACCACATCTTATAAAACTTATAAAGTTAACAAAACACTTATTAAACTCACAGCCATTGCTTTCAAAGGTGTAGAAAAAAGATTTAGCACACAGAAGGAGCATCCTGGACATTCACAGGCAGGTTTTTCCTTTTTTTTTTTTTCTCTCTGACTGACTACTGCTTCTGCTACCCATTAAGCATTGTGACCACTGACTACACCTTCGAAATAAAATACAGATAAACCAATACTGACTGTATAGAAATTACTTTTAACCCAATGACTGTTTTTTTTAGCATGAATTATTACAGATGAATTATGACATTTTATTATTAACTTATTATGAACCACTTTTAACCTTTTATGAAACACACTCTACTGTGGGCAGAACACTCCCCGCCTGGCATTACTAATGCCACTACTGCTTTTTATCAATCACTTTGTTTTCTAAGAGCATAACAACATCCGAGATGGGACGCAAGTAAGTCTTTGGAACACCCTGGGATGATATCCTCACTTCGGCCTTTCTGACCTTTCCGTCGCTGCTTGGAAAGGTGGATGTAATGATGACCATTGTCCATTCATTTCTGGGTGCTTGATTTTGTTTCAACAGCACCATGTCGCCTGTCTGGAGGTTGCGGTGTGTTGCATGCCACTTGCGCCTTGATTGGAGGGTGTTGAGATATTCGTTTCTCCAGCGGTTCCAAAATTCATTAGCAAGTGCTTGCACTTGTTTCCACTGGTTTTTGAGCGTCTTTTCCATAAAAGTCTCTCGGTGGAGGGGGAACGTGCTGCTTTTGAGTCAAGATCATTGCAGGACAGAGTAGGAATGGTGAGGAAGGGTCCGTTGAGATGGGGACTAAGGGCCTTGCATTGATTATAGACGATACCTCAGCCATTAAAGTACAAAGCACTTCATGCGTCAAACAAGTGTGTTTGTTTTGCAAAAGCATAGAGTCCAATATTCTGCGAGTGACCCCAATCATTCTTTCCCAGACGCCCCCCATGTGTGAGGCATGTGGCGGATTGAACTCCCATGTGCAACCGTTGGCATGAAGATAGTTGACAATGTTGGGGGGGGGGGTTCTTGTTTGGTTGTGCCATGCCTAACTCCACGCTCGCTGCAATGAAGTTAGTGCCTCTGTTGGATCGCATTTTCTTTGCTGGGCCTCATATTGCGAAGAATCTGCGTATTGCATTTATGCAGCTGCAAGTGTCCATAGATTCAATGACTTCAATATGTATGCCTCTTGTGGTCATACACGTAAAGAGTATTGCCCACCTTTTGCTTTGTGCAGCGCCACCTCGTGTTTGTTGAGTGACTACTGACCATGGACCGAATACGTCCAACCCGACATACAAAAATGGAGGGCATGTTTTGAGTCTCTCAGGTGGGAGATCTGTCATTTTCTGAGTCTCTAGTTTTCCCCTGAGTTTCCTGCACGTTACACAATGGTGAATAATGGATGAGACCAGTCTTTTGCAACCTACAATCCACAGTCTGGCTTGCCCAACTGCGCTCTCTGTGAACTGCTTTCCTTGATGCACAACTTTGGCATGATAGTGTCGGACAAGCAGCTTAGTTACATGATGCTTGTTTGGGAGAATGATTGGATTCTTGGATGCTGTGTTCAATGAAGCATGTTTGAGGCAACCTCCAACCTTGAGGAGGCTTTCACTCATATAGGGATCAAGAGCTACGATGGGACTTGAACTGTGGATGGTTTGGTTGGCATGGAGAGCAACATACTCGTCGGGAAAAGCGTCCTTTTGAACAGACTGGAGGATGAGGTTACTGGCAGCATCCAGCTCCTCTGGAGTGCGTGGCTTGCTACACTGATGCCAGCCCCTGCATGAATGAATTAGTGAATTAGGTGAATTAGGTGAATTAGGTGAATTAGGTGAATTAGGAATGCAATGGCACGTACTAATGAGTTCCAACTTGAAAAGCGCTGGAAGCGTTCTGATAAGGGCCCGTTTTTCTGAATGTGAGTAGTGAAAGTAGCAACTTGTCTGATTTCAGAGTCTACTTCAGGCTCAATTAACTCAAAGGATTCATGTGTCCCGGGTTCAGGTAGTTTGTAAAGGAAGTCCGGTCCCTTAAACCACATAATGTCCATGAGCTGTGATGCAGGTATTGACCTGGTGGCGGGATCGGCTGGGTTTTGCTCTGATGTGATGTAGTGCCACTGTTCAGGGGATGTGGACTGACGTATACGATGAACGCAATTATGTACATAAACATAGAAGCGCTTTGAATCATTGCAAATGTACCCAAGAACCACCCTGCTATCACAGTAGAATTTGACAGCATTTGGTTTGTGATCAAGTTCATCCAGAATGAGCTCCGCCATCTCAACCACTAGAACTGCTCCGCAAAGTTCAAGGTGAGGTATCGTGGGCTCTGGTTGTGGTGAAAGTTTTGCTTTCCCGAGCACAAACCCGACTTCGCATTGTCCTTCTGCATTGACTGTCTTCAAGTATGCTACTGCTGCAATAGCCCAGCTTGAGGCATCGGAAAAGATGCACAGTTCGGTGTAAGTGGATTTAGAAAGGGAAGCTGGAACATAGCAGTGTGGCACTTTGAGACTGCTAAGATCTTGGAGGGACATTTTCCATGTTTCCCATGTGTCCATTCTGTCCTGAGGGAAAGGAGCATCCCAACCTTGGACTCCATTTGACAGTTCACGTAACAAGAGTCTGCCTTTGATTGTCACTGGTGATGCTAGTCCCAAGGGGTCGAAGATGCTGTTAATTATTGACAGAACCCCACAGCGGGTGTAGGGTTTGTCATTAACAGCAACCTTGAATGTGAAAGAGTCAGTATTTATGTCCCAGCACAGGCCTAGACTTCTCTGAGCTGGTAGAGTGTCATTGCCGAGACTCAAGCCTTTGATACCAGTGGCCAGGTCTTCTGGCTTGAAGGCTTGCATGACTGAGACACTATCTGAGGTGATTTTGTGGAGCTTGAAATTGGACTTGGCCAAGGATGCACATGTGCGCTTGAGCAAGTCTACGGCTGCAGATTCAGTGGCGAGTGAAATCAACCCGTCATCTACATAGAAGTGTCTCTCAACAAAGTGTCTTGTGTCTGCTCCAAACTTTGGCTCGCCTTTCTGGATAGCTCTGCATAGGCAATAGATAGCTACCGCTGGCAACGGGCTATTTCCAAAAACATGCACCCGCATGTGGTACTCCTGCACCTCTTTTGACAAGTCATTTCCCTTGTGCCACAAGAACCTCAAATAGTCTCTATGGTCTGGTCTGACTAGGAACCCGTAAAACATTTGCTGGATATTGGCAGTGATTGCAATGAGCTCCTTCCTAAACTGAATCAGCACACCGAGGAGGGTATTATTAAGATCTGGGCCTGTTAACAGTACTGAGTTGAGTGACACACCAAATTGCTTGGCACTTGAATTGAAGACAGCCCATATCTGACCGGGCTTCTGGGGATGATATACCCCGAAAATGGGCAGGTACCAGCATTCAGTGTTATCAGTGATGGGTGGAGCAATCTCTGCATGGTTGTTCTAGAACAGCTTGTCCATAAACTCTGAGAACTGTTCTTTCATTTGAGGGTTTTTTGTTAAGTTGCGTCTTAGTGAGCTGAGTCTAGACAGTGCTTGGTCCCTGTTATTTGGGAGTGGCAAGCGAGGAAACTTGAACGGCAGAGGAGCGATCCAGTTGTTATTTCCATCCTGGTGGACTTCATTCTCCATTATCTTTAGAAAGGTCTCATCCTCGAAGGACACGGCACACTTGTTATCATTCTCTGTGCACTCAAAAACTTTGACCCCAAGCTTTTCTTTCGCTGCATTGGGTTTTGAGCTGCGTTTAGAGAGGCCATCCTTGTGCTCCCCGCCGTAGCATGGTTTCTCTTTGATGTTGATGCTGTTAGGACAAGGAGTGAGGAAAGATGGGTGTCCGTTGGAGAGCATGTGAGTTTTATAGACATTGACGGTTGGCTTATGAGCGTTAATGCACACTTCCCCCACAATTACCCAGCTTAGGTCCAGGCGCTGAGCAAAGGGAGCGTTGTGGGGTCCGTTGACTTGTTGCCTTGCTTTGTGGACTTGTATGATGTCTCTGCCCAGTAAAATTGCTATCTGAGCATCTGGGTTGTACTTGGGAATGAGAGAAGCGAGGTGTTTTAAGTGGGCGTGGGCAAGAGTGACTTCGGGCGTAGGTATTTCATCTCTATTGAACACTATCTTGTCGCATTCAATGAGAGGAGGGAGGTCTAAGCATGGGCCTCCACCCACTGGCTCGATTTGGAACCTCACTGCTTTCCTGCCAAGAATTTCAGTTAGACCAGTACATGTTCTCATATGGTACATCAGAGGGCTACCCTTGATCCCAAACAGCTCAAAGAATTCAGGACGGGCCAGCGATCTATTACTCTGATCGTCAAGGATTGCATACATCTTAACGGAGCATTCTGGTTAGCCTTTAGGGAAAACTCAAACTAGACATACCTTTGAGCAAGAACGTAGGGGATAACCTTCGCCGCAGATCTCAGTGCACCGTGACATTACCTCGGGTGGCGTGTTGTCTCAGGGCTGAGACTCTGGTTCAGGTGTGTTTTCTGGCTGAGGTTGCTGACTTGAATCGGGATGCATGGCAGAGCAATGTTTTCACTTTGGCACTCCTCGCACTTGAGTTTCATGTTGCAGTCCTTTATTATGTGTATGGGAGAGCAGCAGTGAAAACATCGTTTGTGTTCTTTGAGTATGTTTCGCCTTTCTTGTAGTGGTTTAATCTGGAAAGCTCTACATTTGGCAAGAGGATGCATTTTCTTATGGACTGGGCAGTAGCGTGTTAAATCGTCCTCTTTAGTACTAGTGGGAGCAGTTGTGTTGACCTCTGTTTTGTTTACAGTTAGAGGTGTTTTGTAGCTAGTTTGTTTGAATGGTGGTCTCTCACCTTTGCTGAAGGGTTGGCTGCTGCATGTCGCAAAACTTGGGTCATTTCTTGCTTTAGCCTCGTCTTGGACAAACTTTACAAAATATAAGAAGGGAGGGAATGTTACATCATATTTTCATTTGTATTTTGAGCCTGTGTGCAGACATTTATCTCGTAAACTTGGAGGTAACTTTTCAACTATGGGCTTAACACCACGGGGTGTGTCGAGGTAAGCGAGGCCTGGGAGATAAGCTTCATCTTTAGCGACCCGCAGCTCTAAGAGCAAATCTCCAAGTTCCCTGAGTTTTACATTGTCTCTGTTTGTAAGGCGAGGGAAGTTGTCTAGTTTTTTGAACAAGGCATTTTTTACTACTTCTGGCATAGCAAACATTCTTCTAACCTGTCCCATGACAACTGGAGGGCAGCTTTGGGGTTAGTGGCATAGACAGCTCTAATTCTTTTAACATGCTCTGAGGACTCTTTACCAAGCCACTTGACTAGGAGATCTAACTCCTGGCTATATGTGAGCTCAACGTCTTCAGTTGCATTTATGAAATGACGACTGCCATGCTCTAAAGTCTTCGGGGGTGTCGTCAAACTTAAAGAGCCCTGTTGTGATGTGATTAACTCTCTGCGCGCAAGGAACCTAGCAAAGTCTGCCATAGGTGGGTCACTATTGTGGGAACCATGTTAACTCTTTGGCTTGACATAGTCTCTTGGTATGTCGATGGATTCATTTTTTACGTACATTTTCTTGAACACTGGTGGAGAGGGAGTTTGTTCAGGTCTCCTTGGAGTGAATAATTGCGCCTTTTGTGCAGGTTTGACTCAAGGTGCTTCTTCTTTGGCTGGTCGCACCTGTGACTTTAGCTGGATTTGGTGTTGCACGTACTCCATAGTTCTCTGGCTGACGACTTGTAGTGGAACTGCACTCTTCACACTCTTTCCTTTGTCTTGCTTGGCAGCTGCAGCAGCTTCTAGAACTTCTGCTTTTGCTGTAGCGGCCACTGCTTCCTTCTCTATCTCCAGCATCTCTAAATCCAGTTCTAGCTTTGCTTGTTGCTTTTTAATTTCTAGTTGTTTCTTACTGTACAAGGCTTTAGCATTCGCAGCTTTGGCAGAGGCTCGTGCGATGATGGCTGCTTCCAGTACGCTGGACTCTGAAGATAACTTGGAGGATGAGTGTTTGGAGCTAGAATGTTTGGAGCTGGAGCTAGCTTTGGATGATGTTTTGGCTTCAGAGTTGGCCTTTTCTTCTGCCTTCTTCTCTTGAGTGTCATCCATCGCTGTGTCGTGAATTTTATCTTCACCAACTACTGATATGGCTTTTCACTATACTGTTATCACTACGTGTTGTATACACTGTGTATGTGAACGCAGATTTGAGCCAGGAAACCGAGCGTCTTGCTCCTTTATTACAGTCTTCTAGACAGCTTACAGTTCTTTACAATTGTGGCTTGAAAAGCTCAATGAAAAGCCCAAGTGAAACTGAAAATATAAACAGAAAATAAAATGTGTTTTAGCTCTTTGTCAAGTGAAAAATAAATGCACCGAAAAATGACTAATGCCAGAAAACCTGCAGAGAAGTTAACCTTAGCTGTTACTAAAGGCAAGCAAGACGTTTTCGCTATCTTTTCATATGCTAATTAGATCATTAGTAGCAGCATTACTATGCTAATACACAGTACTCTCAGTCTAAGGCAAGCTAGTAAGCTCCTGTGATAAGGCTAATTCCTGGTAACAACATATTTACAAAACGATCTCAAAACCACATCTTATAAAACTTATAAAGTTAACAAAACACTTATTAAACTCACAGCCATTGCTTTCGAAGGTGTAGAAAAAAGATTTAGCACACAGGAGGAGCATCTTGGACATTCACAGGCAGGTTTTTCCTTTTTTTTTTCTCTCTGACTGACTACTGCTTCTGCTACCCATAAAGCATTGTGACCACTGACTACGCCTTCAAAATAAAATACAGGTAAACCAATACTGACTGTATAGAAATTACTTTTAACCCAATGACTGTTTGTTTTTTTAGCATGAATTATACAGATGAATTATGACATTTTATTATTAACTTATTATGAACCATTTTTAACCTTTTATGAAACACACTCTACAGTGGGCAGAACAGTTACAATCAGTTGATTTTTTGTCT
The DNA here is from genome assembly GCA_020510985.1 of Pholidichthys leucotaenia. Taxonomy (NCBI): domain Eukaryota; kingdom Metazoa; phylum Chordata; class Actinopteri; order Cichliformes; family Pholidichthyidae; genus Pholidichthys; species Pholidichthys leucotaenia. Next base: position 65,420,944 of record CM035849.1, on the reverse strand, counting down.
TTGAATTTGTTAACAATGTCAAGAATTTCTTTTTCATCTGTTTCTTTCATAAACATTGAGTAAGCGTTTATGTTGACGACATTGTCAGCGCCACTTGTACTTGCTGAGGATACAGTGGAGTTGGCGATCTTTTTTGCTATATTAACAAAATATTCATTAAATGTGTTGAAGATCAAGCTATTTTCATTGATTATTCCATTTTCTGAATTTAAATAAGAGATGTGGTTGGAATTTAGTTTTCCTCTCTTTGTTATATTATTTAACACCTTCCATATATTACATGTATTAGTTTTGTTATTTTCCAATAATTTACTGTAATATGTTTTTTTACTCAATCTTAAAATACTGAGTTTATTTTTATTAGTCTTGTATTTCTTTTCTGCTTCCACAGTTCTTAATTTCAGAAACGTTTTGTATAACAAGTTTTTCTTTTTACAAGCATTTTGCAGGCCCTTGGTGATCCAAGGCTTATCTCTGTATTTAACTTTAGTTCCCTTTACCACTAGAGGGCAATGTTTATTATATAGTTGTGATAAAATAGAGACAAAATGTGTTGCTAACCACATGCTAACTACTTGAAACCCGTCGAGGACACAGTCCAAGGACGGATAATTTTTTCACACATAGGGAGTTGTTCAGAACTCCTTAAAAGAACTCCTGATACAAAGATATACAGTGATCCCTCACTTATCGCGGTTAATGGGTTCCAGAACCGACCGCGAAAAGTGAAAAACCGCGAAGTAGCGTCATCCCTAATGACGTCATCCATAAATAATACGTACGTTCATTCTCTCACTCTCTCTCTCTCATACACGTACACACACACACGTGTGTGTGTGTGTACGTGTACATACATACGTAGATGTAAACAAAGTGTACATAAATATGTTTTTAGAACTCTTTTATTCTTATAACAAGATACGTAACTCAAGATGAAAATGATTTACTGCACAGGTTAATGAGAGCTTTACTGCTCCTCAGGTGACGCCTCATCGTGAGGTGCTAGAGGCGCAGGATCATCGAGAGCAGCTTCCAGTAGAGCTGGAGGAGGCGGCGTAGTGGCTCGACGGGAAGACTATTTCGCACAAAATGGCACAAGAGAACAGCAAAAAGTTCCACGCGGCGAGACTAAGTAACACGAGCGATAAAAAGCAATGAATGCGGTCTTCCTTCCCTTCATGGGTGCTCGGCAGGGAGAGGAGGTGGGTGAAACGTCTCGGCCAATCAGCTTGCGAGATTTCCGAGCCGAGCCAACACGAGAACAGCGAACAGAGAGTTGTGCGGCTGTCCGTGTTGACACGTGATGGTCTAATGTAGTCTCCCTGCCTTCTGCTAGCGCCCGCCCATTATTTCTCAATTTTGAATTTTTGATGAATATTTTTGAAAAATCCGCGATGCACTGAGGGCGCGAAAGGTGAAGCGCGAAGTAGCGAGGGATCACTGTACAGTGATGATATTGAGTGAAGTATGTGGCGGTAATGCACCTGTAAGCTGGTTGCCAACCGCCAATCAAATCTAAAAGAAGAAGACGAATTCTCCATATGCTGTGTCAATGTCGTCAACATAAACACCGCTCCAGTCTTGTATTTTTAAATCATTTCTAAGACTGTTGATTGCGGTTTCTGTTACAAGTCGTTTAAAAACCTTATCTATTTCAATGTTATGTGTTACACCGGTATGTGAAGAAACAAAAACAGGTACAGTATACTACCGTTCAAAAGTTTGGGGTCACTTAGAAATTTCCTTATTTTTGAAAGAAAAGCACTGTTTTTTTCAATGAAGATAACTTTAAACTAATCAGAAATACACTCTAATATCTAATATACATTGCTAATGTGGTAAATGGCAATTCTAGCTGCAAATGTCTGGTTTTTGGTGCAATATCTACATAGGTGTATAGAGGCCCATTTCCAGCAACTATCACTCCAGTGTTCTAATGGTACAATATGTTTGCTCATTGCGTCAGAAGGCTAATGGATGATTAGAAAACCCTTGTGCAATCATGTTAGCACAGCTGAAAACAGTTTAGCTGGTTAGAGAAGTTATAAAACTGACCTTCCTTTGAGCAGGTTGAGTATCTGGAAAAAAATATTATTTCAAACACAAATCATTATTTCTAACCTTGTCAATGTCTTGACTATATTTTCTATTCATTTTGCAACTCATGGTGGTAAATAAGTGTGACTTTTCATGGAAAACACAAAATAATTGTCTGGGTGACCCCAAACTTTTGAACGGTAGTGTAGATGGTCTGTCACATCATTGATAATAAGACCAGCAGTTACATTCCCCTCAGTGACATTTGTGAAAATGTTATCAATAAGCGTTGCTGAATGTGTTGTTATTCTAGTGGGGTATGTTATTGAAGGGTAGAAACCCATACAAAACATGGAATTTATGAATTCACTTATTTGGATATGGTCATTTGGATTTAATAAGTCAATACTGAAGTCTCCACAAGTAAATACCAGCTTTTTATTACCTACTGCACTGAAAAGCTCAGACAATTTTTCTTTGAAAATGTCAATATCGGTACCCGGTGCTCTATAAATGCAACTTATTATGATGTTTTTTGTAGTTGTATTTAATTCCACAGTTAAACACTCCATGATGTTTTCCATTTCAAAAGACATATTATCTACAACTTGGCTTTGGTAGAAGGACCTGATATATAAACCAACACCACCACCCCTTTATTTTTTACCTGCTTGTGGTATATAAATCACAGCCTCTCATTTGCACTGTATGAAGTTGGTCATTTTTTAGCCAAGTCTCAGAAATTGCAACAGCAGAAAAATTTGTGTTATATTGCAACAAACTCTCCTGGATTTTGGAAAAATTCATATTGAGACTTCTACTATTAAAGTGTATTATTGACAATGATTGGTCAGAAATTGTATTTATTAGTTGGTCTGAGCTAAAGTATTTACACTGATGTTTTATACTGTTGAAAAAGTGATTTTCAGGATCGGTTTCATATTCAACACTGTGTGGCTTATGGTCAGTATATTTGTACCCTTTAAAAATGAGGTTGTTTCCTATAAAGGTTTGCATCTTAATTATTCCAGTCAATGGAAACAAATGCACAGTTTATATCTCTTAGATGATAATGAAATGGCAATCATTTCTGGTTAATTTTTGGCTCCATTGATTTTGGTGTACTGTTACAGGGATGGTGTGGGTGAATAATGAGTCTGTCATACCTTAAGTAGGCTATGTCCCCCCCGTGCTCTTGCAGCTCTCAGCTCTGGCATTAATTCTTTTCTCTTCCTTCTTACCAAATCAGTGAAGTCATCATTGATGAAGATTTTTGTTCCTTTGAGGGACTTGGCTTTTTGTTCATCCTGTCCTTGTGCCGCAGGAACTTGACCACAATGGGCCTCGGTCTTTCTCCTCCAGGTTTCCCAGTGCGGTGGGCTCTCTCCATCTTGATCCCTGGAGGTAACTGTAGTTTTTCCATGAGAATATTTTTAATCTTCTCCTCCGTGTCGGCCCAGGTCTCTCCTGCTGCTTCCACAACACCATCAAAGACTAGATCACATACTTTAAAAACATCTGATTGCAGCACATTGTTGCAGTCTGCTTGTTTAGACAAATCAGCTTTTATGTCATCTACACCTTTCTGGGTGAACTGTAGACTGGTTTTAATGTCCTGCAACTCTCTTGTCATCATGTCCACTCTTGCATTAGCTGAGTCCATGATCACTTTGATGAGGCTTTTGAAAGTTTCCTGTTGTTGGTTTAACAATGCAGAAAACAGTTCTTTTTGCTGTTGCAGTAAGTCATTTACCTGTGCGAGGGACACATATTCCTACTCAGATTTGGCCTCTGCTTTTGGCTTAGGTGGCATTTTGCCACAGTTTTGTGATAATTTGCAGTGGTCAAGGAGACAAGAGTCTGTTTCCAAGAATATTTCAGTGTTGATGAAAAATGCAAGCAGCAACAACAACAGGAATGCATGTAAGGCCTGGTGCCAGGCCTGAAGCCTGATGGAGGTGGCTGCAGGGCCTGGTAGTGGTAACTGCCTGTGAAGCCTGGTGGTGGTGGCTGCCTGTGGAGCCTGATGGTCATGGCTGTTAGCCTGGTGATGGTGGCTGCCAGTGGAGCCTGTTGGCGGTGGCTGCCTGTGAGGCCTAGTAGTAATGGCTGCCAGTCTGCTTCTAAGGCCCAATTCTAAATCCACCAGAATCTTCCCCCAAGCCACCAATCCACTGCCAAGTGTCAACCAAATCACCTCCAAAAATCCAGAACTAGCCACAGGTGAAGAATTGAAGTTCTACTTCCTCTTGAACAGGTAGTATTTTAATCCTGCTGCTCAGTGCTGCTGCTCAATGCTGCTTCTCAGTGCTGCTCGGTTTTTTAATTATTGGTCTCAAAGACACAAGTGATTTGCTTCTCTTACTCACAAAGACATTTCTTAAAAACTTTATGGCCAAAAGTTAGAGCAAGTAAAGGTAGTTTGGTATTTAGGTGTGTTATTCGATGAAAAATTAACCTGGAAGCAGCATATTGAAAAAACTAAAGGAAAATGTAAGAAAATAAATAATATTTTGAGATGTCTGGCAGGACGGGACTGGGGGGCCTCTATGGCCTCTCTGTTGAGGGTATATCGAGGACTAATGAGAGCGACACTAGACTATGGATGTGTTGCGTTCATGTCGGCTGCTGATTGTCACCTGAACCTTCTGGACATAGAGCAGACAAAGGCTCTTATGGTGCATTTAAAACTTCTCCAGTATCAGCGATCCAAGTAGAGATGGGTGAAATGCCCTTAAGATTAAGAAGAACCAAATTAATGCTGGCATACTGGATCAGCTTGAAGAGGCATAAGAGGTCACATCCTGCAAAAGCTATTCCTAATGATTGCTGGGGGCACAATGAGTCTAACATTAGTAGCTTTGGATGGATAAGTGATGCCTTTGCTGAGCAGGCAGGATTAAAACACGTAGATTTTAGCCCAATGGTCCTATGATCTGTTATTCCTCCATGGCTGTTTAAGATGCCACTAGTAGATTCTGAAATACAGCAACTGAGGAGGCAACATAAGCAACTAGAAAAGCACTCATAGAGCGCATACCTCTGCCAAGGCTCCTTCCGTTTCTCATGGATCACCTCCAAAATGTAATGGGCTTGTGTGTAGGCGTATCACCACTTGTGGTGAAAATTGCATCCAAGTCTGTCCATTAGTTTTGGAGTTTTGTGGCTGACACACTGTGAGAAGAGCCTTGGCTAAGGTATGCATTCCCAGATCATCCCCAAAATGTAATGGGTTCCTCTCTAGGCCAAGAACCACCTCTGGTGAAACAGACAGACAAACAGACAAATGCCAGTAAAAGCATTACCTCCTTGGCGGAGGTAATAAACTCAAGTGTTGCTGTTGTGTCCATCTCCTCCATTGCCAAACTCCCAGGCTGCGGGCATTGCAATTCATCGCACAACCGCGTACAACCCACAGGCCAATGGGTCATGCGAGAGTTTTCATAGATTACTGAAAGCGGCACTCAGGGTAGACAGGTTGGCGTGGGTTTTACTGGGGTTGCGCTCCGCGCCAAAAGAGGATTTGGAAGCTTCCCCGGCAGAGAGCTGCCCGGGGAATTTCTGCCAAATAATCCCGTGCGGGTCAGCTGCCCGTCTCAGCTTTTGCAGCGTAGCGGAAACACAGGCACGCTGCCGGGCCCGGCCCACCACTGTTTTCCGCGTGCTTTTGTGCCTAAAACTTTGAAGAACGCGGAGTTCGTGTTCGTCAGACATGACGACCAGCGCCCTCCATTGCGCCTGCAGACATGTTGAAAATGGCCCTATCTCACAATGTTAAAGAATCCTTTAAAAAATTCCTGGATCCAGACGGTGATCCGGATCATCCCCAAAATTTAATCAGTTCTTCCTTGTACCATTTCCAACAACGCCTGAAAGTTTCATCGAAATTCGTCCAAAACTTTTTGAGTTATCTTGCTAACCAACAGACAGACAGACAGACAAACAAACGCGGGCAAAAACATTACCTCCTGCGGCCTGCGGCCTGGCGGAGGTAATCAGCAACAGATTATATAGTGTATAAATATATTGAACAGAACTTCAGAAACATGCTGATACCATTTACCGATGGTTTCAAGGACCCTACAACTGGTCGTAGTGGAGCTGCGGTATACATTCCTCAGTATAAAATATCTATCAATACAAGAACCAGCAATCACTTATCAGTATACACAGTTGAGCTAGTTGCCATTATATTACCTCTACAGTGGTTGGAGATAAATTATCGGAATAATGCTGTTATTGCTTCAGATAGCTGGGCAGCTCTCAAGAGTGTTCAGTCACTGCATTCGTGTAAGCAGGACCTAATTGTAGAAATCCACTTCTTAACTCTTTGGGTGTGTCTGTCACTGAATTGTGACATAACCCCTAGTGGTCAAGAGTGGTAAATATTTTTTGTCAATAAAATAGTTGAGATTTCCAAGACTATAACTTGAAAGTGGTAAGAGATAATGGCTTACTGTCAATTAGAAAGATGTAAAATATGATCCAAAGTTTCAGATAGGAATAAATTTACTCATCTAATTTGCATAATGTCACGGCACCTCTTTAAATTCCATAACTCAGTCAAAACTGGACTTGGGATGTATTTACACAAAGAATGGTTCAGTCTTTTGACGTTTTTTGTACAGAGGTACCTCATCATCTTATCTTCAAAGTATATGAACAAGAAATCAGTACAATATTAAAAAAATCAAAGAAATTCCTCACTTACCGGCGGCTAAGGGGACTCACTCGCTGCCGTCGTTGTTGTGTTTTCATCCATCGTGATCGTTATTTTGCATTCTGTCGGTCATTTACGGTCTCTACCACATCTACAAAGTCTTATGATTATCCCACATAAATTTCGCTTGTATCCTGTGGCCATTTTATGCATACAAAGCCGACTAAGTGACGGTGCACGACGACAGACAGCAGCCATATTAGCTTTCTGGGCTAAAATGCTAAAAACAGGAAAAGGAAATGAGTTCTTTTTCTTTGGTGTATTACATGTCATCCATTGAGTCCTCCAACAGATGTCTGCCACCTTCTGAAACTGGCAGATCAGTACAAATCAGTACAAATCCTCAATGGAGCTGATCATGTCAGAGTGAGATGACAGGTGCAGCGCTGTGCTCTGCCACTAAGGGCACGCAAAATCTCACACTCAAAAGGTTAATTTACAACCTCTACAGTAAAGGCCAGTCAGTAAGCTTTCTTTGGGTTCCAGCCCATGTTGGAATAGAGGGTAATGAGGATGTGGACTTATTAGCGAAACAATCTGAAATTTGAGGCAGTGGATCTGGACATCTCACTCAGCAAGGCAGAAGGCAAATCGATAATCAGCAAGTATATAGTGCAAAAGTGGCAAGAATATTGGGACTCAATGGATACAGGAAGATCTCGTTATGACATTCAAAAGCAGGTGGTCTCTGAAATGGGACTTGGCGGAAACAGGAAAGAGGAGATACTCATCACCCAATTGAGAATAGGACATACAACTTTGAACCAGACGCTACACAGAATAGGTAAACACCCAACAGGCAGCTGTGCACATTGTGGTTCTCCGGAAACAGTTCAGCACGTTTTGTTGAAATGTCAGGGATACCGGGAACAAAGGAAACATCTGATTGCAGTAATGGAAAGGGCTAATTTAAATTTTGGTTTGGAAAACATATTAGGAACTTCAGTCAAAGAAATATATGTAGCTCTACTTAGATATTTAAGTGCAACTGAATTAATCAAAAGAATTTAAGATAAGATAAGATAAGCCTTTATTAGTCCCACAACGGGGAAATTCCAGGATTGCAACAGCACAGGGATAGCAACACTCAGAGCAACAATCAGAAGGCAAGAAAAAAAAAAAAACAAGCAAGCAAGAGCAGCTAATATACATATGTACATATTACTATAAAATATATATATACACACACAGAGACACACAGTGCAGAGCATTGTAGCTGGATGGAATAAATATATGAATATGTAAACACAGTGCGGAGCAATGTAGCTAGATGGAATAATATGTAGATATATAAACACAGTGCGGAGCACTGTAGCTAGATGGAATAAATATATAGATATATAAACATAAACACACCCAGTGCGGAGCATTGTAGCTAGATGGAATAAGTATGTAAATATATAAACACACACAGTGCAGAGCATTGTTGCTAGATGGGATGAAACAGCACAACCGTCTACTTAGTTATCCTACATGGTATGATTATGTGCCCATACATATTCTCACTCTCCATAGCGACCGGTATTTTCCTAGTTGTATGCCGGAGGGGACCATTGTGTAAGTCTATTGCATGTTTTTGCATTCAAAAAACTATTAGTTTGTTACATCTTTTTGCTATCTCTGCGAGCAGCCCTGCTTAGGTTGTACAGTCTGACAGCCGTTGGTAGGAAGGACCTGCGAAACCTCTCGGTTGTGCACCTGGGATGATGTAGTCTGCTGCTAAATGAGCTCCTCAGTGCATTCAGTATGTCCTGCATAGGGTGGAACTCGGACTCCAGCAGAGATGACAGTTTAGCCACCGTCCTTCTCTCTCCTATCTCCTCCACCGGATCAAGGCGCTGCCCCAGGACAGAGCTAGCTTTCTTGATCAGTTTGTTCAGCCTCTTCCTATCGGCTGCAGTAATGCCACTGCCCCAGCAGACCACTCCAAAAGTGATGGCTGATGCCACCACCGTGTCATAGAATGTCTTCAGCAGCACGCCTTGTACACCAAAAGCCCTGAGTCTCCTCAGCAGGAACAGCCTGCGCTGTCCCTTCTTGTAGAGTGCATCAGTATTGTGTGACCAGTCTAGTTTATTGTTCAGATGAACACCCAGGTACTTATAGGCTGTCACCATCTCGATATCTGTTCCCTGTATATTTACTGGTGCTGTGAGGGGTTGTCCTTGCCTGCGGCAGTCCACCACCAGCTCCTTAGTTTTTCTCGCGTTGATCTGGAGGCAGTTCCAATGGCACCAGTCCACGAAGTCCTGGATAAGCCCTCTGTACTCAGCTTCATCTCCATTGGAGATGAGGCCAACGATCGCAGAGTCATCAGAGAACTTCTGTAGATGGCAGTGTGTTGTGTTGTGTGAGAAGTCCGCAGTATAAAGAGTGAACAGGAAGGGAGCCAGCACCGTTCCCTGGGGGGGCCCCCGTGCTACTGATGATCGTGTCGGACACACAGTCCCGGGTTCTCACAAACTGAGGCCGGTTCGTGAGGTAGTCCAGGATCCATGATGACAGGTGCTGGTCCACCCCTGCGCGCAGCAGCTTGTCCTTCAGGATCATCGGTTGGATGGTGTTGAAAGCACTGGAGAAGTCAAAGAACATGATCCTCACCATATTCCCGGGCTTCTCCAGGTGGGACAGAGAACGGTGCAGGAGGAAGATCACCGCATCCTCCACCCCAATGCCATGCTGGTAGGCGAACTGGAGTGGATCCATCGCTGGTTCCACCAGGGGGCGGAGGTGAGCAAGGAGCAGTCTCTCCAGGGTCTTCATCAAGTGGGACGTCAAGGCCACCGGTCTGTAGCTGTTCAGGTCTTTGGGGTGGGAAGTTTTTGGTACAGGTACCACACAAGATGTTTTCCACAGCTGTGGTACCCTCCCCAGTTTCAGGCTCATGTTGAAGATATACGTCACAATCCCACACAGCTGGTCTGCACAGGACTTGAGGAGCTTTGCGCTGATGCCGTCCGGTCCCGACGCCTTCCTCGCCTTGATCTTCCTCAGCTCCGTCCTCACCTGGGTCCTGGTCAGGGTCAGGATGGGGGGCTGTGTGTTGGGAGTGGGGGGGTGTTGGTGGAGTGGGGAGTGGGTAGCAGGACTTGATTTCTTTAGAGGCAGCAGTGGTTGTTGTGCAGACAGGGGGGAGGGTGGTTGGTCAAACCTATTGAAAAACAGATTCAGGTTGTTCGCCCACTCCCTGCCCCCCGTGGCCTGGGGGGAGGTATTCTGGAGCCCAGAGATGGTTTTGAGGTTTCTCCAGACCCCGCTGATGTCGCTCTGTTGCAGCTTGTCCTCCATCTTCTTCCTGAAGCTGTCCTTGCCTACTCTGATCTTTCTCCTCAGCTCCCTCTGTACGGACTTCAGCATCTCCCTATTCCCCGACCTGAAGATCTTCTTCTTCTCTCTCAGAAGTGTTTTTATCTCAGGGTTGATCCAGGGTTTGTTGTTTGAGTGACGCCGTATGGTCTTGGTGGGAACGGATTTGTCCACACAGAAGCTGAGGTAGCCCGTGAAGGTGTGAATGAGGCCATCGATGTCCTCACCATGTGGATCGCAGAGCTGCTTCCAGGCGGTGGCTTCAAAACAGCCCTTTAGAGTGTCCATTGTCTCCTCAGACCATAACTCCACAGTGTGCATGGCCGGAGGTTGTCTGTGCACTAGGGGTTTGTACACCGGCCGGAGATGAACCAAGTTGTGATCCGATCTCCCGAGTGGGGGGAGTTGTGATGAGGTGTACGCCTCCTCCTATTTAGTTTTTTGTTTTGTTTTTTTTTTACCCTGCCATTGTCTTGTCCACGCTCCAACCCGGTGGGTGGCGATGGTGCACCTGTGGGCTGGTTACCGGCCGGCAATCAGATCTAGAAGAAAAAGAAGAAGAGTGATATAAGCAGTGACATTGTGTTGACAACAACAAAACCTGGATGAATCCTGAATCTTGGACAAAACGTCAGAAAGCTATGAGGAAGACGTCACAAAGCTATGAGGAAATCGTTGCAAAGCTATGAAGAAAACGTCACAAAGCTATGAGAAAAACATAATCAAGTCAGTGGCGGTAATGCACCTCTGAACTGGTTGCCAACCGCCAATCAAATCTAACAGAAGAAGAAGAAGAAGAACAATGCATTGGCAATGGTAAGTATTGACATTAAGGAGATCCCTGCTTCAACCCAGGCATATGTATACAAGGTAAAGTTTATCATTACATTGTTAAACAAGCAAAACAATACAACAGTGCATTGGCAGTGGCAAATATTGGCATTAAGGCGATCCCTCTGCCTGGCTTCAACCCAGGCATATGTATGCAAGGCAAAGTTTGTCATTACATGAATGGTCCTCTTCCTGAACAGGGTCGAAAGCCACTTTTTGCTCAGATCTACTTTCATGATCCTGTCCATGAACCGGAATTACGACGCACCTATCCCTCAAACAAGGGTCTGAACGAAGAAGAAGAAGAAGAAGAAGACCCACGAGATGGAGAGCAATAGAGTGAGGACAACTGTTGCACGTCAGAAAAGATGCCATGAAGATGAAACACCTGAGGTTTGAGCAGTATGTCGCAGGCATGACTGTGAACAACACAGCCGTCTGAGACAGGAGACCCTTCAGCAACAGGCATCCAGAAATCATCATCCATCCATCCATCATCACTCTATAAATTCAAGAAATCTCTGTCAGTGTGTCACGATCATAGGGGCACCTATGATGTTCCTATGATGTCTGCATGATGTCCTATTATGTTCCTATGATCTCAGGCATCATAGGACTCGGGATGCCGTCATATAGACAATAGGACTTAAAGATCATAGGATTGCCTATGATGTTCCTACCCTATGACGTCTACATGATGTCTATATGACGACATATAGACACCATAGTATAGAGTCGCCTCTGATGCTCCTGTGATGACTACATGATGTCTATATGATGTCATATAGACACCGTATTGACTGGTTCCAGAAAATCTGTATGTGTCACAGTGTCTATGCCTATGGTGTCTAGATGAGGTCATATAGACATCATAGGCTCAGTGATCCATCAAAACTTTGTTAAACAACTACCCTGCACTTATATAGCGCTTTTCTAGTCACAAAGACCACTCAAAGCGCTTTCACTAATACTAACCCTCTATTCTAAGGGCCTGTAGGAAACATATATCTAGGGACAATTTAGAACAGCCATTTAACCTAACATGCATGTCTTTGGATTGTGGGAGGAAACCGGAGCCCCCGGAGTAAACCCACGCAGCACAGGGAGAACATGCAAACTCCACACAGAAAGGTTCCAACCCCTGCCAACCTGGGGATTCGAACCAGGAACCTTCTAGCTGTAAGGCAACAGCGCTAACCACTGCACCACCGTGCTGCCCAGCAAAACAATACAACAATGCATTGGCAATGGCAAGTATTGGCATTAAGGAAATCCCTGCTTCAGTCCAGGCATACGTATACAAGGTAAAGTTTATCATCATCATCATCATCATCATCATCATCATCACTCTATGAATTCAAGAAATCTCAGTGTGTCTGTCTGTCATGATCATAGGACATCATAGGACGGCCTATGATATCTGCCTGATGTCCTATGATGTTCCTATGATGTTGGTGTTCATAGGACTGTTTACGTGATGTCTGCATGATGTCACGTAAACCAAACTCTATATGACGTCAGATAAACCGTAAGGCTGCTGTTCCTATGATCTCAGAAAGATGTCTATATGATGTCATACAGAGCGCAGGACTCGCTAAAAGACATAGACACAGGTAAGCAACATAACACAGAACAGTAACAAGCAGGGAAAGAAGTAACAAGCAGGGGCAAACAGAGACGGCAGGGCATGGTTACAGAAACCGGCATGGCTGGGGCTGCACAGATAATCACACACTGGGGACCAGAGGGCTGACAAGACCAAGGCAATAATGATAATGATGATGACGATAATAATATGGGCTGGGACCCATACCCTGGAGACAATGAATATCACTTCACTCCATCCATCCATCCATCCATCCATCTTCTTCTGCTTAATCCTTTTTGGGTCGTGGGGGTGCTGGAGCCTACCCCAGCATCAAGAGGCAAGGTACACCCTGGACAGATCGCCAGTCAAGAAATCTCTGTCACGATGTCATGGGGAGACAAGACCAAGGCAATAATGAGAATGATGAGAATGATAATGACAATAATAATAATAATAATGCTGATATACTTAAATGAAGAGGAAGACCAATGAAGAAACAAATATGCAAGACAGAATCACTCTAGAAAAGCTTGGGACTCGGTGGAGAGACTATGTCTCCCAGCTAGTCTGGGAACGCCTTGGTATCCCCTCTGAAGAGCTGGAGCAGGTGGCTGGGGAGAGGGAAGTCTGGGCTTCTCTGCTTGAACTGCTGCCTCCGCGACCCGGACCTCCGGAAAAGCGGTAGAAGATGGATGGAGAATCACTCTATAAATTCAAGAAATCTGTGTGTGTGTGTCTGTCTGTCTGTCTCTGTTTGTGTGTCTGTCTGTCTGTGTGTCACGGTCATAGTCTGGGACTGGCTCCTATGATGATCCTTCATTCTATAAATTCAAGAAATCTGTCTGTGTGTAAATCTGGAAATCTTGCTCATCACCCGATTAACAACAGGACACACTACTTTAAACCACACCCATCTGAAGCAGTACATCATGTCTGTGTGTCACGATCATAGCACATCATAGGACGGCCTATGATGACTGCATGATGTCCTATGATGAACCAAAGATATCAGACAACATAGGACTTGCGGTGCCGTCATATAGACAATAGGACTGGCTACCTATGATGTAGGCATGATGTCCTATGATGCCTGCCGGGATGTCTTTATGATGTCATATAGACCATCACTCACGATGCCTGCCTTCATGTCTTTATGATGTCATATAGACCATCACTCACCAAAGAAGAGATATCACCCGATTACCAATAGGACACAGCACTTTAAAACTGAATGGGTTTGTCTCAGTCTGCAGTGTCATATGTCTGAAACCTGAGCTCAGACCCTCACTTTATTCCAAGTATTGTTTGTCTGATTAGTTTGAGAATCTTGTATGTATTTATGGGTTTGTTTACATTTGTGCCTCCCCTTTCCCAGACGGTCCCTTCCACTGTTCACAGCCTGCCCTCTTGGCTCAGCTGTGGGCAGTTGGTTTAATTAGGCTCCTGCTCGCTCATTGATTCACACCTGCAGCGCATTTACCTGTGTGTACTTAAGCATTGACTTTCCCCTGTATTGTTGCGGTTACATTGAATGTTCAGTCTGATTCCCTTCTGGACTTTATCCTGTCATTTCGTCTCCTCCTGAGCAAGGCTACTCAGGAGAGTATTTCCCTGTAAGTTGTTCTTGTTTTTGCATTTTGTGTGTTGTGCACTATTTTTGGATTTGTTACTTTTTGTTAATAAAATGCCACAATATCATTTAGCACCTGGGGTTTGTCCTCTCTGCGTCTCGTAGAGAAGCATATGACACACAAGAGTGTTTTCCCAACAGTCTTGGGGATCATCAAGATGTTTTCTGGCAAATACTGAGACAAGCCTTTATGTTCTTTTTGCTCAGCAGTGGTTTTTGTCTTGGAACTCTGTCATGAAGGCCATTTTTGCCCAGTTTCTTTCTTATGGTGGATGTTGTGTTGTTACTGGGACATATTATTGTGTGGCACGGGTGTTGGCTCCAGCTTTCCTGTTCCACTGCCACCCAGGGTATAAGAGGGATGTGAGGAAGAGGGGCGGTTTCTTTGGCCTCCTCTCAGCCTGACGGTAGTGCCTGTATTGAGAGAGTGAGTCATCAGTAAAGTCGTGTTCAGTTCAACATTCAGTCTTGTCCTTGGTTCTCATTTTACCGACATAACATTTGGCGACGAGGGTAAAAGTATGGACGTGGGGGTTACTACTATTTAGCCATTTTTGGACTTTCCCGGTGAGCCACCAGTCCCTTGGGTGAGGTCGTTTGCCGCATTGCAAAATTATTTGGTGGCATTGAACCTTGGTAGACTGGAGAAGTTGCAGGCACGGGCACTGTTGGTTCACAACTTGGGAATGGAAGGACAACGGTATCCTTAGTACCTTGAGTGACAGTGATAGCTTTGAAGAAGTGGTTGAGCTAATGACGAAACACTTTCGGGCCCCGGAAAACGTCATCGTCCGGAGGATTCAGTTTCAGCGGTGCTGCCAGCGGACTGGCGAGTCAGTGCAGCGGTATGTAGCAGACCTACGTCAGCTGGTCAAGGTCTGTCAGTTTGGAGCGTTAGAGGGCGAGATGCTCCGCGGCCAGTTGACGGAACATACCCTTTGCCTGGCGACAAGGTCAAAGCTCCTCATACACTCGGTTGAGCTGATGTTAGCCATGTCCATTGAGTTAGCTCAACAGTGGGAGACGGCAGACAAGCTATCACGAGAGCTCGGTAAGAGAGCGACACACCGCCATTTTGAACCACAGTCGACGGCGCAAGCAGTGGACCCAGACAGCGATGATGGCGTGGAGGATGATGAGGACACACTAATTCTGAGAAGATAAGGTCCACCCTGGGATCGCCCAGGTGTTTGGGTTGTGGGTCCACCAAGCACCGTTATAAGGTTAGAGAGTGTCCGGCAAGAGGAAAATGCTGCAGCAAGTGTGGACTCCTGCTTCATTTTGCCAGGGCATGTTATAGGTTCAAGCGAGGGGACCCAAGACGCAACGAGGACCCCCCAGCTCCAACTCTCACGGTCATTCACACCGTATCCATGAGTACCGATGGTCATTCCTATTGTATGGTGGAATTGGATATTGTAGCGGTGCCGCTACTGATTGACACGGGTGCGGTGAGATCCGTGTTGAATTGGTCTACCGTGAGGAGTTTCTTCCAACATTATCGAGTGAGAGGTCATTCAGGACTGCTGTGTGGGTATGGTGGAGGAAGATTGGCCACGGTGGGATTGGTGGAACTGACAGCTAGGTACAAGTTGGCGGAGGTGTCCAACCTGAAGTTCATCGTGACTGGCTGTGGTGAAAATGTTATGGGGTGTGATCTCTTTTATGGATTGGGCTTCACCATCACCAGCAGCATTGGAGAAGAGTGGTCAGGCTGTGGTTTGTGGGGCAGGCCGGTTCCACGAGTGGTGGATGAAGCTGTGTGGGACGAACCTTTGCCTAGTATTCTGGACGATGAGCAGGACCAACCCCACCCAGGACCATTGCGGGAGGGTCCCAGTGCCAGTGCCCAAGTAACCCTAGCTGAGGGAACTGGGTGGCACGGTCGGACACCCATGATGGCAGGTGGAGCTGAGTGGATGACCCATTCTACTCTTGGAGTTTGGCTGGAAGGTATCGGTGAGCAGAGGGTCACAACGGCTTCGCCGGCGGTGAAAATGAAAGAGAGCTGGGCAGGACCGGCTGGCCTGGTAAAACGACGTGCCAAACAGAGACACTGGAAGCCGAGTAGGGCTCCTCTGGGGGTTACGGATGTGGTCCAACCCAGAGAGGAGGCCCGGTCAAGAGGTGTTCAGTGCAAATACCGATGAGAAGATGACCAGGGGCGGCTGCAGGTGGTGGCTGTTGGGGAGGATGGCTACCTCCGGCTATCTGATGGCTCGGGGAGGCATCCCAATGGGCTGCGGCGTGCCAAAGAGGAGAAGGAGGTGTTTGGGCTTTGACATGGGTCATCCCCGGGAGCAAAGAAAAGATGGTGCACCGGAGGGGAACCGTCTGATGGTTTTCTGGGGGGTGGTTCCTCTACTGGGGCAGACTGATGGTTGGGCAATGTACTGTATATAATGCATGGTGATGGAATGGAGGATAACTGGGTTGTATATTAGTTCTGTTAATGGGATTGTTTTGTGTTTTATGCTGTTTATTTTAGGAACACAGCAGTTTTCTGTTTAATGGACTGTGTTTTAGTATGGGCGGCAGAATAATCCATCTTGCCATGTGGGGGTGGAACGATAGTCCACCTGTTCCCCCCCTAGCTTTAGTTGTTTTGAGTGAAGGTCATAGGCCTTAAAATATTTCTGTTTAGCTTTTAGCATGTGATTCGGGTTCAAAATTGGGGAGGGTCTCAATTGTATGTGTGTGTTTTGGATAATTTTTTTTGAGGGGGGGGGTGTTGTGTTGTTATTGGGATATAGTATTGTGTGACACGGGTGATGGCTCCACCTTTACGGTTCTGCTGCCACCCGGGGTATAAGAGGGCTATGAGGAAGAGGGGCGGTCTCTTTGGCCTCCTCTCAGACCGATGGTAGCGCCTGTATTGAGAGAGTGAGTCATCAATAAAGTCGTGTTCAGTTCAACGTTCAGTCTCGTCCTTGGTTCTCATTTTACCGACATAACAGTGGAGTCATGAACCCTGCTTAACTGAGGCAAGTGAGGCCTTCAGTTCTTTGGATGTTGTTGTGGGGTCTTTTGTGACCTCTTGGATGAGTCGTCGCTGCGCTCTTGGGGTAATTTTGGTTAGCCGGCCACTCCTGGGAAGGTTCACTACTGTTCCATGTTTTTGCCGTTTGTGGATAATGGCTCTCATTGTGGTTCGCTGGAGTCCCAAAGCTTTAGAAATGACTTTATAACCTTTTTCATACTGATAGATCTCGTTTACTTTGTTTCTCATTTGTTTCTGAATTTCTTTGGATCGTAGCATGATGTCTAGCTTTTGAGGATCTTTTGGTCTACTTCACTTTGTCAGGCAGGCCCTATTTAAGTGATTTCTCGATTGAGAACAGGTGTGGCAGTAATCAGGCCTGGGTGTGGCTAGAGAAATTGAACTCAGCTTTCCAAAGATGCGATAAACCACAGTTAATTTATGTTTTAACCGGGGGGGGGGGGGGGATCACTTTTTCACACAGGGCCATGTAGGTTTGGATTTTTTTTTAACCTTTAATAATAAACACCTTCATTTAAAAACTGCATGTTGTGTTTACTTGTCTTATCTTTGTCTAATATTTAAATTTGTTTGAGGATCTGAAACATGGGCGGTGTGGTGGCGGAGTGGTTAGCACTGCGGCAGCACAGCAACTCACCCTTGGCTGGGGGATCCTGGGTTCGATCCCAGCCCCCGACCAACAGTGATCTGTGTGGAGTTTGCATGTTTTCCCTGTGTCTGCATGGGTTTACTCCGGGATTTCTCCAGTTTCCTCCCACATGCCAAAAACATGCAAGTTTGGTTAATTGGCATCAAAACTGGGGATTCTAAATTGTCCTTAGGTATGACTGTGAGAGTGAATGGTTGTCTGTCTGTCTGTGTTGGCCCTGCGATAGACTGGTGATCTGTCCAGGGTGTACCCTGCCTCTCACCCAAAGATGCTGGGATAGGCTTCAGCTCCCCCGCGACCCGAAAAGGATTAAGCGGAAGAAGATGGATGGATGGATGGATGTGAAACATTTAAGTGTGACAAACATACAAAAAAATGAGAAATCAGGATGGGGCAAACACTTTTTCACACCACTGTATGCTATTTTTCGTTGTTCAGAATTTGACAGAATACCAGCTGTGGCTATACCACTGCTGTACCAGCATGTTTTTTTTTTGTTTTTTTTTTAATAATCAAGGCCCTTCAACACAAACATTTATTTTGTTAAAAAAAAAAGTGAGTAAAATTGGAGCTTTAACACAAACATTTATTTTGTTAAAAAAAAGTGAGTAAAATTAGAGAACAGTAACCACTGTGTCAGAAGAGAAGATTTAAACAATGTGTTTTTTAGGGCGATAGGATTCAGAAATTAATAGGAAGTGTAGAGGCCCTTGCTTTGCATGACTTCAGCACATCTGCGCCCGCAGGACATCAATAGTTTCTCACACTGCTCTGGTTTGATCTTGGTCTATTCTTCTTGCAGTCTCTTCCACAGTTCAGTGACTTTAGTGGGTTTCTTAGCCAGAACTTTGTCACCAAGGATTTTCCAGAGATTGTTTATGGGGTTTAGATTTGGACTCTGGGCTGGCCATTTCATTGTTTTAATACTGACAGATTCAAGGAACTGTTTAAGCCGTTTGGCAGTGTGACAGGGGGCATTGTCTTGCATGAAAATTGCAGGCTGATTGGGAGACAATTGCAGTGAAGGAATTGCATATGCTGAAGGAGGGTTACATGAACTTTTGCATTCACCCTGACACGAAGCTGTACAAGAGGCCCAACTGCTGCTGCAGAAAACATCCCCCAAACTGTGACACTTCCTCACTCAAATTTAACTGACTTCTTTACACACTTTGGTTTCAGTCTTTCCCCAGTTTGACACCTAACATATTGTTTCCCATCAGACCCAAATAAACTGAACTTCCTCTCATCACTGAAGTGCACTCTGGACCAGTTCTACTCTGTCCACACAGCACGCTCCTCAGCAAAGACAAATCTAGCCTTTTTATTGTTTCTGCTAATGAGGTTCGGTCACTGCAGAGTGAGCTTTGAGTCTGAATTGTCTTAAACAGAGAGACACTGTGTGCTGAGACAGATCCTTGCCCTGTTCAGCAGTGAACTGGTGAGCAATTCCAGCTACAGTGTCGAACCGATTCCCCATTGAGAGTCTTCACATAATCCTGTCCCCCAAACCAGAGCAGTGTGAGAAACTAGTGATGTCCTGTGGGCACAGATGTGTTCAATCATTCATGTTTAAACAGCTCATGCGACACATCACGGACATCAGATGACGTTTTCTGAAGAAGACTGCAGGTGACCATTGAGACATGTCAAGGTATGAAGCATCTCTTTACTTTGTCTGAATAGAAGAACAAGACCAGTTTTATAACTAAGAAAACAAAATGAACCTTTCTGAGATAAAAACAGTAGAAGTCACAAATTAGACAATTGATACTGTTAAATGAAGCTTTATACTGGTGTCTTGTGTGTGGATGTGCTTTGTTCAGCCAGATGATGGCAGTCTGCTACCATGTGAATGTAAGAGTGGGCACCAGTGAGACTGATGATTCCTCATGTAAACAGCATTGTCATTAATGCCCTTGAGCAAACATAAAATTATTGAAATAATAGATTTATTTTAATCTGTTAAATCTCTGATTTGAACCACTCTGAATAATACATAACCTGGAAAAGAGAGAGGGGGCTTTGTAAAAGGCAAATACAAGAATAACCTGCAGTGCTTTTCCTCCAACTGTGCTGGTAACTGACCTGGGTCAGGTTTGAAAATATCAGTTTGTATTCATTTTTCTAGCCAGATGGAAGTGATTTACTGATTTGTTACAATACTGATTTTTAACTTATTTCTCCCTTGTTATTGCCCATTTTCCTGTGATTGTTAAACTCAGTGATTGACTGTACAGTAGAGCCACCATCTGCTATCATATTCAAAATGTGCTAAAAATAAAGAGCAAATGCTATTTGACACAGGTTGGCTTTAGCTACGACCTACTTGGCATCATCAGCAAGTTTGCTGTAATGCCAGCACTAAATGACAGAAATCAGTATCAACAGTGGCCCTGAATATCCTCCTAAATACGGATTTTCTACTTTAGAGAAAATATGTTTTTAATGATGTGCATTCATGCATGTTTTCTAAATGTCCTACGAACCATCTAAACTATGAATCCCGCTGATTTCCACCATAATTATGTGCAGCAAGGAACAACCCTAACTTGCAGCTGGGGACTGGAATAAGTGCAGATCTGCTGTTGCTGACTTTGGGATCAGAATATTTCCTCTTGTATTATTTAGTGGGTTAGAAATTACCACCAGCTATTCTGTGTGCCAGTAGGTGGTGGTGGGTTTGTCAAGTCACTCTGCGCTTTGGCAGGAAACCAGCCATTGTTCAGCGCTCCAGTTGCATTGAAATGAGGCCATCCCTGCAAGTTTTTTTTTTTTTTCCCCTCTGATGTGAACCACTGTGGAACAGTTTTTCTAGCTTTATTAATCTTTCATCCCACCAGGTTAGAGATGTTCAAATTTTGATTTTCACTCGTTCACACTTAAGACAGGCATAATGGATTGCACTCCCACCTTCTCTGGTGTTCATTCCAGTTAAGATCTAAGTTGAAAAAGTGACTGAAATTCAGCCCAGTTGAACACAGAGTGCTGTTATTTCATTTTTGATACACTCCAAATTCCAAGCATGGGCAACTTCTGGCTCTTATACACTGCATTTTTCCCACATTTTAACAGTTCCCACGGGTCTGTGATGTAGTTTGTTCAAATTGCCTTTAATTATGCAGCATTATTATGTATCATCTTTTGCAGCCATCTTCAGAAAGGCTTGCTTTACTGCATGTCTCAAGAGCCCCAGCAAAGACAAGATAAGATAAGATAAGATAAGCCTTTATTAGTCCCACAACGGGGAAATTCCAGGATTGCAACAGATAAGATAAGATAAGCCTTTATTAGTCCCACAATGGGGAAATTCCAGGATTGCAACAGCACAAGGATAGCAGCACTCAGAGCAACAATCAAGAAGACAAGAAAAACAAGAGCAGCGATTATACATATGTACATATAAATATATAAACACACAGTGCAGAGCATTGAGCATTGTAGCTAGATGGAATAAATATATAAATATATATACACACAGTGCGGAGCATTGTAGCTAGATGGAATAAACAGCATAACCGTCTGCTTAGTTATCCTACATAGTATGAATATGTACCCATACATATTGTCACCCTCCGTAGCGACCGATATTGTCCTAGTTGTATACTGGAGGGGACCATTGTGTAAGTCTATTGCGTCTTTTGCATTCAATACTATTAGGTCGTCACATTTTTTTGCTATCACTGCGAGCAGCCCTGCTTAGGTTGTACAGTCTGACAGCCGTAGGTAGGAAGGACCTGCGAAACCTCTCAGTTGCGCACCTAGGATGATGTAGTCTACTGCTAAATGAGCTCCTCAGTGCGTTCAGTATGTCCTGCATAGGGTGGGACTCGGACTCCAGCAGAGATGACAGTTTAGCCACCATCCTTCTCTCTCCTATCTCCTCCACTGGGTCAAGGCGCTGCCCCAGGACAGAGCTAGCTTTCTTGATCAGTTTGTTCAGTCTCTTCCTATCGGCTTCTGTAATGCCGCTGCCCCAGCAGACCACTCCAAAAGTGATGGCTGATGCCACCACCGTGTCGTAGAATGTCTTCAGCAGCGCCCCTTGTACACCAAAAGACCTGAGTCTCCTCAGTAGGAACAGCCTGCACTGTCCTTTCTTGTAGAGTGCGTCGGTATTGTGTGACCAGTCTAGTTTATTGTTCAGATGAACACCCAGGTACTTGTAGGATGTCACCATCTCAATGTCTGTTCCCTGTATGTTTACTGGTGCTGTGAGGGGTTGTCCTTGCCTGCGGCAGTCCACCACCAGCTCCTTAGTTTTCCTCGCGTTGATCTGGAGGCAGTTCCGATGGCGCCAGTCCACGAAGTCCTGGATAAGTCCTCTGTACACAGCTTCATCTCCGTTGGAGATGAGGCCGACGATCACAGAGTCGTCAGAGAACTTCTGTAGATGGTAGTGTGTTGTGTTGTGTGAGAAGTCTGCAGTATAAAGGGTGAACAGGAAGGAAGCCAAAACCGTTCCCTGGGGGGCCCCCGTGCTACCGATGATTGTGTCAGACACACAGTCCCGGGTTCTCACAAACTGTGGCTGGTTAGTGAGGTAGTCCAGGATCCATGATGACAGGTGCTGGTCCACCCCTGCGCACAGCATCTTGTCCTTCAGGATCATCAGTTGGATGGTGTTGAAAGCACTGGAGAAGTCAAAGAACATGATCCTCACCGTATTCTCGGGCTTCTCCAGGTGGAACAGAGAACGGTGAAGAAGGAAGATCACTGCATCCTCCACCCCAATGCCATGCTGGTAGGTGAACTGGAGTGGATCCATTGCTGGTCCCACCAGGGGGCGGAGGTGAGCAAGGAGCAGTCTCTCCAGGGTCTTCATTTGGGACGTCAGGGCCACTGATCTGTAGCTGTTCAGGTCTTTGGGGTGGGAAGTCTTTGGTACAGGTACCACACAAGATGTTTTCCACAACTGTGGTACCCTCCCCAACATCAGACTCAGGTTGAAGATGAGCTCCACAATCCCACACAGCTGGTCTGCACAGGACTTGAGAAGCTTTGCGCTGATGCCGTCTGGTCCCGACGCCTTCCTCGCCTTGATCTTCCTTAGCTCCGTCCTCACCTGGGTCTTACTGAGGGTCATGTTGGGGGGCTGTGTGTTGGCAGTGGGGGGGTGTTGGTGGAGTGGGGTGTGGGCAGCAGGACTCGATGTCTTTAGAGGCAGCAGTGGTTGTTGTGCAGTTGGGGGGAGGGTGGTTGGTCAAACCTATTAAAAAACAGGTTCAGATTGTTCGCCCCCCCCCCCCGCCCCGTGGCCTGGGGGGGAGGTATTCTGGAGCCCAGAGATGGTTTTAAGGTTTCTCCAGACCCCACCGATGTCACTTTGTTGCAGCTTGTCCTCCATCTTCTTCCTGAAGCTGTCCTTGCCTTCTCTGATCTTCCTCCTCAGCTCCTTCTGTACGGACTTCAGCATCTCCCTGTTCCCCAACCTGAAGATCCTCTTCTTCTCTCTCAGAAGTGTTTTTATCTCAGGGTTGAGCCAGGGTTTGTTGTTCGAGCAACACTGTATGGTCTTGGTGGGTACGGTGTTGTCCACATAGAAGCTGATGTAGTCCGTGATGGCGTGAGTGAGGCCATCGATGTCCTCACCATGTGGATCGCAGAGCTGCTCCCAGGCAGTGGTTTCAAAACAGTCCTTTAGAGCGTCCATTGCCTCCTCAGACCATAACTTCACTGTTCGCATGACCGGAGGTTGTCTGTGCACTAGGGGTTTGTACACCGGCCGGAGATGAACCAAGTTGTGATCCGATCTCCCGAGTGGGGGGAGTGGTGATGAGGTGTACGCCTCCTTAGTGTTTGCGTAGAATAAGTCCAGTGTTTTATTGTCTCTAGTGTGGCATGTGACATACTGGGTGAACGTGGGTAGAATGGAAGACAGTGAAATATGGTTGAAATCGCCTGAGATGAGGAGAAGAGCATCTGGGTGTTCTGTCTGCAGCCTGCCAGTTACTGAGTGGATGATGTCACGCGCTGTCCCAGCGTTCGCCGTCGGATTTGCATAAATAACAATGCAGATCACATGTGAGTATTCCCTCGGGAGATATGTAGGCCGCATGCTAACAGCTAGCAACTCCATGTCTTTGTTGCAGTGTTATTGTTTAACTGTGATATGTCCCGGTCTGCACCAGTTGTTATTGACATACATTATCACTCCTCTGCTCTTGCCTTCCCACTGTCTGGTGTTCGGTCTGCCCGTATTGCGTGGAAACCCTCCAGTTCAATGTTAGCATCTGTTGCTAGTTCTGTTAGCCACGTCTCTGTGAATAGCATCAGGCTACACTCCCTGTATTTGCTATCGTAGTGGGAGATAGCCGGTAGCTCATCTGTTTTTCTTAGTAGTGATCGCACATTCCCCATAATAATGGATGGGAGGGCGGGTCTGTACCTTATATTCCTCGCCCGCCGTCTTGTTCCAGCACGACATCCACGCCGTTTTCGTCTTATTTCTCCTGGTATGTCAAGCTTTTGCGTTAGCATCGTGGGCCGGTTAAGTGCTAACAGCTGGTCCCTATTGTACTGCCTCCTGCAAGAGACAGTGGATCCGTCCGCTGGCTCAGGAGACATTTGGGCGATCTATGTGTCTGTGATGGATCAAGGTGTCACCGAAACAGAAAGATTAGCAAGAGAGCCAGATAGTAAATAGAAATAGGAAGAAACTGATCCGCTGTTGCAAAAGGCAGCCTACTCGTGTGGTGCCGGAAGTAGTAGATAGTAGTAGTAGTAGTAGTAGTAGTAGCTAATTCCACACTCCTCCTTTAATTACTTAAAGGGCCTATATCATGCTATTTTAAGCCTTTCAGAGTAAACTATATGCATGTATGTGATAGTATATTACCTTTGGTACACTGGAGAATGAATTTCTTATGAAATATGAGTTATTTTCGCGAGCCCGGAAGTAAGATGCCTCGATCTCTGAGGCTCTGCCTCTCCTTCTTGTGGCTGCCGCCCATTTCATGACGTAACCCCTGAGCCGGCTGCTGCAGCGTGTCGCTGGGTTCCGCCCACGAAAACAACATCTACAGTAAACTTTAGAAAAGATGGATGAGCATGTTGAACTCTTTAGCCTCCTGTTATTATTTTAGCCTATAATATTATTCTTATGTAGTGTATGGTTAATCACATTTAATATTATGATTTTAGCCTCTGCATTCTGGTCTATTTTGACCATTTCTGATGAGTAGGCTCTTCTTTAGGAAGGCTGAACAAACTCCTAAATCTCTCACAGCCAAAGACACATTTACGCCACTTAGAAGACATTGTCTTATGTAAAAAAGCAAACAGTTGTTGTCACTGAGCAGATTAGGTGCGAGAGGAACTACTTCCTCACAGTGTCAATGCTAAAGTGAAAGAGTTTTGCCGATCACCGCTCCGTTTGCTGCGCGGAGAAAGTGGGTGTGTGCGTTAGCTTGGGGGTGGTGCTGGCAGCACAGGCACTTCCTGGAGTGGGCGGCTCACCCACGTTCATACGTATGAACGTGGGGACCCAGTCATTATCAGGGACAGGGCGGAGCAGCAGCTCAGAGAGCAGGGTTGAGGAGGAATACTCAGAGATGCGTGAATGGAGCAAAATACCACTTTGGGGGTGTTTTTGGTGAGGAATTAACATTATAACGTGCTTAAAAGCTCAAAAAAGTCAATTTTGCATGATATACCGTATTTTTGGGACTATAAGGCGCACCGGATTATAAGGCGCACTATCAATGAATGGTCTATTTGATGGTCTAATTTCATACATAAGGCACACCGGATTATAAGGCGCATTAAAGCGAGGTAGTCGGAGCTGGGAAAAAAAAACATTTTGCGTGCATGGAAAGAAAATCCTATCTATAGTCATTATAGACACATATAGCGAGATTGTCTGCGAGTGTGAATGACCTGTTCCACGAGCAGGCGGAACGTTTTTAGTCCGTTGCTGTTCATCGCCATATTGGCCAGGATACTCGCTGGGTACTCGCTCCGTACTCAATACGGCTCGCTCTCCGGCGGCGGCCCTGATAAGTAAACATATGCCGGGACGCTTGAATTCTTTCGTCCCAAAAATATCATTTTTGAATATTTAATTACAGCTAAACGGGAGCAGTTTCGATGCCAAAATTTCACATACAAATCCTAATATACGTGTTCTATACACCATCGGCTTTTGGGTATCGGATCTGGGAAACTTTTTTTTTTTTGCGTGCATGGAAAGAAAATTGTATCTATAGTCATTATAGACACATATAGCGCGATTGTCTGTGAGTGTGAATGACCTGTTCCACGAGCAAATGTACGTTTTTTGGTCCGTGGCTGTTTACATCGCCATATTGCCCAGAATACTCGCTCAGTACTCAATATGGCTCGCTCTCCAGTGGCAGCCCCGAGAAGTAAACAATGCAAACAAATGCCAGGACGCTTGAATTCTTTTGGCCCGAAAATATCATTTTTGAATATTAATTACAGCTAAACAGGAGCAGTTTCGATCCACGATCCATTGGCAGATAGTGGCGTAACTCGCTAGCAATTTAACTTTGAACGACCTGTTGACACCAATATAGCGGTTGGAGTTCTTTGGTTAATCCACCCGGAATGATGGCAAGCTCCGAATTAGTTTGCTTCACTTGGGTTTTGACAGTATCGGTGAGATGGGCGCGCATGGAGTGGCAGATCAATAGGGATGGAGATTTGTGGAAAAAGCCATCCGGCCATTATGTTGAAGCACATATTACTCCGCGAGGCTCCTGACTACCGTAATGCTCCGACAATCCATCAACCGGTTCAGCTTCGTAGCTTACCAAAGTCATACTAAAACATTTTTGACAGATTTTTGAGCGCCGTGTACCACATAAAATCGGTTCGAGGTCAGTAAGCACAACCAGAATTAATACATAAGGCGCACTGGATTATAAAGCGCACTGTCGATTTTTGAGAAAATTAAAAGATTTTAAGTGCGCCTTATAGTCCAAAAAATACGGTAGGCCCTTTAAGCTTTATTTATGCTCCACCTCCACTCTGTGTGTCTATGATGCACAGTGCACACACAGCTATATACTTCACTGTTTGTGTCTAGTCGGCCAAGCGTTTGACACAAGCGCACAACCATCATTTGTAGTTTCACTCCAGCCCTATAGGTGGTGCAAATGCACTGAATTTGTACCAGTTTTTTCACTGGGTATATAAAAGAGAGTGGAAACAAGGAGGCAGTATGCACCTTTCAGTTGTCTGCTATCCGCCAGTAACCGAGAGAAGAAGAAGAAGAAGAGCCATACGCATTTTAGTAACAATAGCAACTGCACACAGGAGAGAAACTCCTTTAACTGCTTATCGTCTTTTCTTTTTCTTTCGCTAGCCTCGTCACATTTCTTTTCAATTTATCTTCTTCTTCTTCTTCTTCTTCTTCTTCTTCTTCTTCTTCTTCTTCTTCTTCTTCTTCTTCTTCTTCTTCCTTTTCGTTTTTGTATGCTGTGTTAGTAGCGCCACCTCTTGAAGGGGAAGCTGACTGTTGCACATGTGTAGTCAACGTGGTTAGAAAATTAGGGCTGCACATGCTTAGCCACGGAGTGGCCCCAAGGAGCTTAGTGGAGTGGAGATGATGGCGTAATTGACGTCACACAAGCCTCATGCTCGAGCACACATGCAGAGCAGAGGTGGAGCATGAACCCGGCTTAAAGATGTTGCTAATGTCAATGGCTAATATTTGCTGGCTAGGTCCTAGCTAGGGTAGCTAACACAGCCTGAGCCAACAGATATAAAATTGTCTTAAAGATTGAATGAAATAAAGCATCACTGGTGGATAGGGAAGTGTGGTTCAGTGGCCTCTGGAGTACAGTAAGCACAGAAGCAATCGTGAATGAGTGAATGGGAAACTAACGACCGTTAGCTGCCTTTGGTTCTTGTAAAAGAGCAAGCTAGAGTAACATCAAAGATCAATGCATATGGTCAAGTGTTGGCAGATGAACAAGGATTCCAGTTGTGGGTGTATAGAATTGGTAGAAAATAGTGTTAAAAACCAGCCATAATCAGACAGTTAAGCTAACGATAGACAGACCAACTCTGACTGCCTAGCCATGCTAATGATCTACCATCAGGGCAAAAATATAACAAAATCAGCCAGAATGACGTGAGATTAGTGCACCAGTCATGAACAAGCATGTCTATGAGGGTGACTGAAGTTTAAAGAAAATGATCTAAACCACGACTGGTGAGCTAACTCCATAGTAGCATGGCTAGCTCTGGAGATAAAATAAGGCTTACAGTCTGGGTGGCGGGTAAATCGTCACAGTCAATAGCATTTCTGACAGAAGAGAGACTTTAATATTTTTGAGTAATTTTAGAAGGTTAAACCACAGACACACTACATTTTAGTGAATGGGACATTTAAAACCTCATGTGTTGGGTTTGTTTTCTTGCAGTCAGTTTGCATCACATTCTGACTAACGAACTCAGCAGGTTACTGTTCAGAAGATTGGCATCTGTGTTTTTTTCGAACTGTCAAATTAAAAAAATGTGGCACTAGCCAACTGCCAATCAATCAAACTTGAGAAGAATACGTGCTTGTTATAAATGTCGTACTTCCCAATGGGCAAACTGGGTTTTGTGTCCTGCCCTGTTTACTGATGCAGCAGTCTGTCCTCCCTAATCTTAGTCTTCTTCTGTTGCTGCAGCTGTCGGTGCCAGTACAGTCGTGTAGTACACAGAGGGGACTAATTCATTCAGATTCACTGCAAGGCGCATGAAAACACCTTGGTGCTGTAGTCAGAAGAAGCAGGTTAAAAAGTGGCACTGCTGGTCCGGGCCACTGTGTGAGGAAGCTGCCTGTGCGTCCCCGATAAGAGGGACTGAGCAGCGAGGACACGTCAGCCTACTTCAGGTGTCAGCACTTCAAACCACGAGCACGGCTTCACAGGGAATGTGTAAAACTCCATATTGCTGAGGTGAAGTGGAGGATATTCTGAGTTTGTAGTATTTGATGTCTGGTGTCAACTTGTTCTTAAGCTAAAGAAAAAGGTTAAGTGAATCTTCAGAGTGACGGCTCTTCAAAGCTTTCTTCTACTTTTTTAGTCCAACGGTCCTCCGCAAAGGACGCTTAGATGTTAGTTAAAGGCAGCCAAGGGAACATTTCATGCTTCAGCACCCCTTGCATTTTAAATACAGCATATGATTAAAAAAAAAAATGTTTTCCTTTTTTAGATATCCGCTTGAGATCTGGAATAGTTACGACTGGAAAAAGTCTGAAAAAACACAACCCTATCACTTTATTAGGGTTAACCTTTGTCTCTCTATGTCATGATGCGGAGCACGGTTGGGGAAGCGTGCTTACGCTCCTTTGTTATTTAAATTATTTTCAAAATTCCCCACTTTAGTTTAGTGTTCATACCATTAGGCAAAGGTAGGCAGTTGCCTTAGGCCCCGACCTGCTAGGGACCCCAATCTACTACAATCTACTACAAGCCCCAAAATATAGAAACACGGGTATTTATAAAAACGCCAAGTCAAATCACGAACATACGTAACGCCCCCGCCCCCCCAGACTTTTGGACTGTTCCACGTATCTAAGCGCCGTATAATATGAGAGTTGTGACACTCTGGTAGACTTATATAGAAACTGTGAAAGGTGGAAGTCACATGGGTCATGGAGTGGCAAATATTCCAAACAATGGAATTTTCCCCATAGACCACCATTCATGTCACGGAGTGTCTGCTTAATAATCCCGGGTAAGTTAATGA
The DNA here is from genome assembly GCA_020510985.1 of Pholidichthys leucotaenia. Taxonomy (NCBI): domain Eukaryota; kingdom Metazoa; phylum Chordata; class Actinopteri; order Cichliformes; family Pholidichthyidae; genus Pholidichthys; species Pholidichthys leucotaenia. The sequence goes on along the minus strand of CM035849.1, from coordinate 65,391,476 downwards.
ATGGCCATTGTTTTGATCATTTTACCACTTAATTTAACAGGAAGATTCTGCAGTCTGTGATCTTGTTTTATTTCGTCAGCTTTTTTTCTTGTTTATGTGCAGTAAAAGCTCATAAACTTGCAATTGTTATTAGCCTGTGCTAGCTCAACTAGTGTTGTAGGATGTGTCTGGTTCATGTGTTTAGATAGAGCAGCTCAGTGCGTGAACATGAGTGAGTGAGTGCGTGCGCGCAGCCGAGGCGTGCCCCCGGTGTGTGTGGAATGGCCCCGAGAAGCGAACGGTGTGTGTGAATTGGCGGATGAGTGGAGAGAGAGCGAGGTGACCGGAGCAGGTAAAAACTGCTGCTATTAACAGTGCGGTGTGTGAATAAAGCCCCAACGCTTCAGCAAAATGGCCTGTGCTTCTGTGTACCACCATACCATTTTTAATAAGTGTGAGGTTTACTCGGGAGTTGACCCCGGAGGAAGAGCTGCCTCCGGCCCTGGAGAAGACAGATCTCCCCTGCGTCCCCCAACCACGGTTAGGAGACGAAAGGCAGGAAAGGTTAACACTAGCTAGCTGGGTCAGGCCTTATTTTAAAAATCTGTTGTACAGTTATTGGGTGAAGACACAGTTTCTGAGAGACGATGGAGATGGGTAGTAGCATTACATGATGGGACATGGCATTAAAACCTGTGACAGAGCAAATGTGACTTATTATTTTGTTCATAGGAACTGTAGTAGCATTAGCAGCATAACTGTAGGAGGGATCAGGTCAACTGAACCCCTGACCAAGTGAGCACCCCAAGCGGACCCCAGGATCTAATTGGTATATATACAAGTACATTTTCAATCCAGTGATTTATAAAGTGAGTCATAATTTCCTGAAGCCTCATTTGGAACATTATAGTCACCAAGAAGTGTAAAAGAATACAGTATATACATACAGTATATGTATTAAAAGACTCAGAGAAGGTTTTGGCTCCATTTCTGCTTTCAAGAGACTTCTCTTTTCCACAGCTGCTGCTCGTCTCAGCTGGCTGCAACAAGATGAAAATCCGCAGAATAGGTATGTGGGACTAGAATGTTCTGAATGAGGCTTTAGAAAATTCTGAGTCAGTTTGTAAATCCCTGGATTGAAAATGTACTTGTACATGTACAGATTGGATCCTGGGGTCCACTTGGGATGCTCACTTGGTCAGGGGTCCACTTGACCTGTATCCGTTGTAGACAGTACCGCAACTGCTAGCCCATGTTGCTTAAATGACATGCCCGCTGTGTCAATGGCTACCCTTCACAGAGGAGGAGATGATGAGGGAACTATATACCACGAGTCTGATCAGTTTGTTCTTGAAGGTGACCCATCATTACGGCCTAAGCACCTAACGAAGAGCGTTGCTATTTAGTTCAGGGAGGGCCTGTTTAATAGTTTTTGTATTTATCCTTATTTTTTGTGTGATATATTCTCCCTAGTGTCTACATAGTACAGAGGAGGGAGCACAATGGATGCCTCTGCAAAATGGACCAGTAGCAGACTGTGAACAGGGCCCTGCTGGCAAATGTGGGTATGTGTAAACAAACAACAGATCTTCTATGTGAACTGTTGTTAGTTTTTTAATAATACAGAAGAGTCTACATTTAATGCATTTGTTAAGATTTGATATTAGTAATCCACTTCAATACAAAAACAGGCTGTCACTAGATAATTAAGTTACTTGAGCTGTAAATGTGCAAACTGTTAACCCCCCACCCCACCCCCTCCACCACAAACATCATTGCAGTTAGTTTGGAGACTTTTTTTCAAAAACCAATGCAATTATTCTTTTAGTTTTTCCATGCAAATTTTCATCTTTATTCTTCTGAATGACATTTTCCACAAAATTTTATGACTTTCTCAGTAATCTGCAGTTTTTTTCTTGTAACTTTGGCCTTTTTTCCTCGTATAGTGTCACTTTAAGCTTCTTTGTTTTTCTACAGATGTAATTCCTGATACCTGAATGATATCATCATTTGAAAACTTCTGAGGACAATAAGTTTCAGGTAGTATGTTATTAAGGCCTGATTGAATAAATAAATGAATGAATGTGAATTTTATTCGGCAATCAACATACAATCAAAACAAAAATATGTAGGACACATAAGAACAACCAAAAGGGTGTCGGCTGAAGCTAGTGCTTATATAGTGCCTACCCCGTTACAATTTTAAAATCAATAACATAAAAATTTAAGTCATACCCAAAAAAATGAAAAAAAAAGTGTAGAATAAAGAAAAAGTAGGGCCCCATTTCTGTCTTTGCCTTAGGCCCCAAATGGATTAAGTCCACTCCTGTGTACCCCAGTTATTTTCAAGAACTGATCGTACCCTCTTATCCTAACAGATTATTAGGCTCTCAGCATGCAGGACTCCTAGTAATCCCGAAAGTCTCTAATAGGCCTTTTCCACTAGTATCGCTTTGGCCTTACTCACTTCTACTCGACTCGCTTCCTCGCCCTTTCCACTGTACCCAGCACGGTTTAACCGGCACTATTTTTGTGCCTGTTCGAGGGCAGGGTACAACCGCGCTGAAGCGAGCCGAGATGTGACGTCAACAGACTGCGAGCCACTGATTGGTCAGGGCGTAACGTCACAAAAGCGCCCGTTTTCAGTGGAATCTTTACGACCGCCATTTGCAATATTTCACGGACTAACTCGGTCACGGAGTAAATACGATATTAATACAGACAGCGTTGTTGGTTTTGCGGAAATCTACACCGTGGTCCATCGAAGAGGTGTGGGGTTTTCTCTGCTTGGTGGCAGATACACAGTGAGAGGAGCGACCCAGACTGATACAGATGGCAGCCCAGCATAATAGAACCGGACTACGGACAAGCTGAAGACGAACGTGAGAGAACCATCGATGGTGAGTGATTTGTAATAATGTGCATCTGTTCGCTTATTTATCCTGTTGGTGGTAAGCTCACTTTTTTTGAGCCATACAGCGCTGTTCTGTGCTGGCTAACGATTTTTAGCTAGTAGCTAGCTAGTACCAACTGCTGATTCGCGCTTGTTTTCTCCTAAATATTCGCTTGTGAGAGCAAAACGATGAAATATGTTAATCCTGGTTAAAGTCCTCGTTTGTGTACGTGCTGCACTTTGGTGCTGCGCATTAAATTGTGTGCAATTTAATGCTAGAATGTGTTTCCACATGCCAGGGGTTAGCCTCCCTGTTTATATGCTGGATACTGGTGAAATGGACCACAGGAGCCGAAATCTCAACAATATAAAAGTGCTTTTTCAAACCAGTGATTTATAAAGTCATTCATATAATTTTCTAAAGCGTCAGAATAGACCCGCACACCTATTCTGTGGATTTTCCATAAAAGGTGCTGGAACAGTATTGTGCTGTTCCACCATAAATCCCTGGATTGATAATGTACCTGTACAGAGTGGATCCTGCAGTGCTTGTCAGGGAAACAAAGCATTTTTGTCACATCCCACCACTGACTTTCACAGGTGTATTTCCCTAATACAGGTACATCTCCAAAACTTAGAATGTCATGAAAAAATTCAATATTTTTTGACACTCATTTCAGAAAGAGAAATCCATATATTATATCGATTCATTACACAGACAGTGATATATTTCAAGCATTTATTTATTTTAATTTGGATGATTATGGCTTACAGCCCCTGAAAACCCCAAATTCAATTTGGCAAAATATTAGAATATTACATAAACTTTAAAAAATAGTTTTTAAATAGAAATGTTGGCCGCTGAGGTGTTGGTTAATATGGGCTGTAGCCATAATCATCAATATTAAAATAAACACTTTCAATATATCACTGTCCCTGTAATGAATCTATATATGGGTTTCACTTTCTGAAATCCATCCATCCATCCATCCGTCTTCTACCGCTTTTCTGGAGGTCCGGGTCGCGGAGGCAGCAGTTCAAGCAGAGAAGCCCAGACTTCCCTCTCCCCAGCCACCTGCTCCAGCTCTTCAGAGGGGATACCAAGGCGTTCCAAAAATATTGAACTTTTTCATGATATTCTAATTTTTGAGATGTGCCTGTATAAGTGTTGAACTTGCTTTAACTAACCACCATCCATTTCTGTCGTTCGTCTAGGCAGGAGGAAAGCAGCCGCTCCACAACGACCTCGCCACTGTGGAAAGTACTGAAATCCTTTGCTTTTATAGGTAAAGTGTCAAAACCTGTCACGCCGCGCCATTCATCAACGGCGCCACCTGCTCACGCACCTGACAATCATCAGCGGCGAGGGATAAAGGCCGTCTCGCCCGGAGGCTCGGCCTGAAGCCGTCAGACTTCGTCCCTCACCGTTGTGAGCATACTTCCCTTCAGCGTCACCATTTTGGTAAGAAGATCGCTTACCTCTTTTCTTCAGTCTTCTCCCCTGTGCACAGGTGGATTCCCCAGCGGCGGACATCTCCACTCCATCGCCCAATCCTCGCTGCTGTACGGAGCTCTCCAGGTGGCTGTCTTCCGGGCTTCGCCCCCTTGTTGTGCCAGCTGTCCTGACCCACCAAGTAAGTCCTTCTCTCGCCATAAATTCCTCCTGTGTTGGTGTATGCCCGTCACCCTCTCCCTGTGCTCTCTCCATAGGGTTGCTCGGCTGTACGGTCACCTGCCTCTGTGCCTGGAGCAGACACCATCACCAACACATTTACATCCCGCAGACACGCACTCATTCACTCCTGCTGTTAATAAACTCTTTGAACTACTCTAAGCCTGTGTGTGTGCGTCTCCTGAGCCGTGCGTTATGTCAGTACGGCTTCAGCAGAGCGGCTCGGCGGACGGCGGGCTCGCACACCGGTTTTCCACTCTCGAGGCTAGAGTGGATCAAATAGCTTATCAACAACAGGTGATCTTTAATCAATTATTGAATTTAACTAACCGGTTGGGCCGCTTGGATCCTCAACAGCCGTTCCCCCCGGCTCGTCAGGGTGGCGCGGCTCCTGCTGTTCCAGCGGCCGTCCAGCCGGCTCCAGTGGCACCGGTTCGGCTCACACCGATTCCGACCCCCGCCCGCTTTAGCGGTAAGCTCGGCGGAGCGCGGGGGTTCATTATGCAGTGTGAGTCCGTGTTCCACCGTGTGCCCGGAGATTTTCCCTCGGATCACAGTCGGATTGGTTACATAGGGAATCTTCTGGAGGGGCGTGCGTTAACTTGGACCTACGCCGTAATGGCGAGGCCCAGTTATGCCACCCTCACCTATGACCAGTTCGTGAGGCGCTTTCTGGAGGTCTTTGACCATTCTCAAACCGAGACGGTCCAGGTCGATCGGCTCCTCGCTCTCCAGCAGGGAGGCCGGTCGGCAGCGGACTACTCGGTCGACTTCCGGGTAGCGGCGGAGGAATTGGGCTGGGAGGAACGCTCCCTCTGTGGCCTGTTCCTCCGCAGCCTCAATAGTGATCTGAGGGATGAACTGGCTGGACGGGATATCCCTGGGACGCTAGCGGAGCTGACATCCTTAGCGATAAGTTTGGATAACAGGCTGCGCGAGCGCTCCTCGGGGCGGAAGTCTTCTTCTTCTCGCCCTCGTGGAGTCTCGCCGCACCTGTTCCAAGCTCGCCCCCTGGCGGCGCCGCCAGCATTGTGCCCCGAGGAGTCGGAGCCGATGGTGACGGGCTGGACCAAGCTTTCCCCTGCGGAGAAACAACGCCGCCGTGAGTTGGGCCTCTGCATGTATTGCGGAGGTGACCAACACACTGTGGAGCGTTGCCCGCGGAAAGCCAGTCGGCGGGGTCCGCGAATCGCTGTAGGGAGCCTCGCGGATCCCAACCGGTTAGACTCTCTCACTCAATTAAAGCTGCCCATCCGTTTTTGCCACAATCCCACTGGGCACCTCACCCACGCACTGGTGGATTCGGGCGCAGAGGGCAGCTTCATTTCACAAGGCCTGGCAACCCGATTGGGCATCCGCTGTCAGGCATTAAAACACCCCATCTCCCTGGTCCATCTCTCCCGTGCCTCCCTTGGGAGAGTTTCTCACCAAACCATGCCTGTCCCAGTCATCATCTCAGGGAACCACCGGGAGGAGATGGTATTTTACGTCCTGCCCAACTCTGTGTCGCCCGTCATCCTGGGGTATCCCTGGCTACGCCTCCACAACCCTGTCCTGGACTGGAGGTCCGCTGGGGTATCGGCATGGAGTACCTTCTGTATGGGCACCTGCCTTCAGTCCGCCGCCTGCTCCCCGTCCGCGGCTCCCCCTGTGGCGGATACAGCACCTCCGGACCTGTCACTGGTGCCTCCAGAATTTCACGACCTGGGTATGGTATTTAGCAAATCGAAAGCTATGTCTCTTCCCCCGCATCGACCATATGACTGTGCCATCAACCTCCGCCAGGGGGCTCCCCTGCCATCTGGTCGGCTCTACAGCCTGTCGGCGCCGGAGAAGGAGACCATGAATACATACCTGAAGGAATCTCTGAGCGCTGGGATTATTCGCCCATCGTCGTCACCCGTGGGGGCAGGGTTTTTCTTTGTCGGGAAGAAGGACGGATCCCTCCGCCCCTGCATAGACTACCGAGCGCTGAATGACATCACTGAGAGGGACCGTTACACCCTGCCCCTCATGGACACTGCCTTTCACTCCCTCCAGGGGGCGACCTGGTTTACCAAGCTGGATTTACGCAGCGCTTACCACCTCGTCCGGATCCGGGAGGGAGATGAATGGAAGACAGCCTTCCGTACCCCGAACGGCCACTTTGAGTATCTCGTCATGCCGTTCGGGCTGACCAACGCTCCTGCCGTCTTTCAGCGCCTCATTAATGACGTCCTCCGGGATTTCATCGGCCTTTTTGTGTTCGTCTACCTGGATGACATCCTTATCTTCTCCAGGTCCAGGGACGAGCACCAGGTCCATGTGAGGCGGGTCCTCCAAAGACTGCTGGAGAATCGTCTGTACGTGAAGGCTGAGAAATGCGAATTCTACGCTAGGACCACATCCTTCCTGGGATTCATCATCGCTCAAGATCAGGTGCTCCCAGACCCAGAGAAGGTGAAGGCGGTGGTGGAGTGGCCTACTCCCGCATCCCGGAAGCAGGTGCAACAGTTTGTTGGCTTCGCCAATTTTTACCGCCGCTTTGTCCCAAATTTCAGCTCGATCGTCGGACCGCTGACCCGCCTCACGTCCCCGAAGGTCCCGTTCCGGTGGACTGAAGAGGTCGCTGCTGCCTTTAGGGCGCTGAAGGCGGAGTTCTCCTCCTCCCGGGTCCTTCGCCAGGTCGACCCCGCGCTGCAGTGCATTGTGGAGGTGGACGCATCGGACACGGGAGTGGGAGCAGTGTTATCCCAGCGGTCACCTGACGATGGCGCCAAACGGCCGTGCGCCTTCTTCTCCCGGCGCCTGTCCCCGGCGGAGAGGAACTACGATGTGGGGGACAGAGAGCTCCTGGCCATTAAACTCGCCTTACAGGAGTGGCGCCACTGGCTAGAGGGGGCGGACCTGCCGTTTGTGGTCCTGACGGACCACAAGAACTTAGAGTATTTACGATATGCCAAGCGCCTGAATTCCCCCCAGGCGCGCTGGTCTTTGTTCTTCGCCAGGTTCCGCTTCTCGATCACCTTCAGGCCGGGCTCCAAAAACGGCCTGCCTGACGCCCTCTCTAGGCAGTTCACCCCCGTGGAGGCTGAGGAGACGCCCCACACTATCCTGCCCAGGTCGTGCGTCCTCGGTGCCATCTCTTGGGACATTGAAGACAAGATCCGGAAGGCGCAGGAGGTGGAACCTGATCCTGGCGGCGGACCGGAGGGAAGACTGTTCGTCCCATCTGCGGTCCGAGGAGAGGTCATCCACTGGCTCCACACCTCCCGGCTCACCTGTCATCCCGGCACCTCTCGGATGATCAGCCTCCTCCAGCGGTCCTTTTGGTGGCCAGGCCTGCGGAGGGATGCAGCCCGCTACGCCCGGGCTTGCCCAATCTGTGCCACCAGCAAGTCGGGAAATGCCCCCCCAGCGGGTCTGCTCCAGCCTCTGCCCGTCCCCGGCAGGTCCTGGTCGCACATCGCACTGGACTTCGTCACCGGACTCCCCGTTTCCAACTCCTTTGACACCGTCCTGACCATTGTGGACCGTTTCTCCAAGGCGGCGCACTTCGTTCCCCTGCGAGGTCTCCCTACTGCCCTGGAGACGGCGGGCCTCCTCGTCCAACACGTGGTCAGGCTGCACGGGATTCCGGTGGACGTGGTCTCGGACCGGGGCCCCCAATTTTCATCCGAGGTTTGGAGATCCTTTTGTAACGCCATCGGAGCCAAGGTGAGCCTCTCCTCCGGCCATCACCCCCAGTCTAACGGGCAGTGTGAGAGGACCAATCAGGAGCTGGAGGCTGCGCTCCGCTGTGTTACTAGATCCAAGCCGACGTCCTGGAGCAACCATCTCGCCTGGGTGGAGTATGCCCACAACACCGCCCGCTCTTCTGCAACGGGGATGTCCCCCTTCAAGGCGTCCCTGGGTTACGACCCCCCGCTGTTTCCAGCGCAGGAGAACGAGGTGACTGTCCCCTCCGTTAGGGCGCACCTTAGGCAGTTCCGCTCCACCTGGGCTGCCGCGCGTCATGCGCTTTTACGCACAGCGGAGCGCAACAGGACCGTGGCGGACCGGCACAGAAGACCTGCCCCGGCGTACAGAGTTGGGCAACTCGTGTATGTGTCTACCCAGGACGTCACATTAAAAGGCGAGAGGAGGAAGCTGGCACAGCGTTTCATGGGTCCCTTTCCCATCACCCGGATCATCAACCCGGTGGCTGTGCGCGTGGCTATTCCCCCCTCCCTCCGCATCCATTCCACTTTTCATGTGTCGAAGGTGAAACTGGCAGTCACTGACCCCCTTTGCCCTCCTCCTGCAGCGCAACCCGCGCCCCGGATGATTGGTGGCCATCCGGCCTGGTCCGTCTCCTCCATCCTGGACTCCCGGCGCCGAGGTCGTGGGTTGCAATACTTGGTGGACTGGGAGGGCTATGGGCCCGAGCATCGACAATGGGTGCCCCCGTCGTTTGTGTTGGACCCATCGCTCATCGCGGACTTCCACCGAGCGCACCCGGATAAGCCATCGCCAGGAGGCGCTGCTAGAGGGGGGAGTACTGTCACGCCGCGCCATTCATCAACGGCGCCACCTGCTCACGCACCTGACAATCATCAGCGGCGAGGGATAAAGGCCGTCTCGCCCGGAGGCTCGGCCTGAAGCCGTCAGACTTCGTCCCTCACCGTTGTGAGCATACTTCCCTTCAGCGTCACCATTTTGGTAAGAAGATCGCTTACCTCTTTTCTTCAGTCTTCTCCCCTGTGCACAGGTGGATTCCCCAGCGGCGGACATCTCCACTCCATCGCCCAATCCTCGCTGCTGTACGGAGCTCTCCAGGTGGCTGTCTTCCGGGCTTCGCCCCCTTGTTGTGCCAGCTGTCCTGACCCACCAAGTAAGTCCTTCTCTCGCCATAAATTCCTCCTGTGTTGGTGTATGCCCGTCACCCTCTCCCTGTGCTCTCTCCATAGGGTTGCTCGGCTGTACGGTCACCTGCCTCTGTGCCTGGAGCAGACACCATCACCAACACATTTACATCCCGCAGACACGCACTCATTCACTCCTGCTGTTAATAAACTCTTTGAACTACTCTAAGCCTGTGTGTGTGCGTCTCCTGAGCCGTGCGTTATGTCAAAACCAAAGTAGCACAATTTCCACTTAATATAAAAGGGACTGAACTGAGATTTATTTGATTGTGTGAGTATTAATTACAGAATAATTGAAAAAGAATGGCGCATCAACTGTAAAATAAACCACTTGTTAATGTATTTATTTATTTTTTTGTCAGATCACTTGTGTGATCCTTTGTGGGTTATGTTCATAACTGTATCTTTTGGGGAATGGCAGTTGTTCAGTCATCAATATGATTTAGTTTATATGTGTAGTTTATACTCTATCATCAATAAACTCATGCAGTAACAGGACACATTACAAATATTTGAGACCCATTGTAGTGCTTCCTTTTATATTTTAGCAATGCTAGTACAAAACACCGCCCACACTTGAAGCCAGGGCAAGAAGAGACACTTTTACATTCAAGACAAACTTTTATTGATAAAAACTCCATATTTTGACTGAGCGACTCCATACTCGGTGATGCACAGCTTCAGTTAAAGTACTATATTCCATTCAAGTGAATGTATTAATTCATTCTGATTGCTGAGACCACTGTAAAAACAGATGATTTTAAATGTAACGCAGCCCTTGTAAAATCGACTTTACATCAGTGCAGCTACATGAAAATTGTGGTTAAATACAACAACGAAGTACTTTATTGTCACATTGGAATTGGAATTGCTCCTGTTTTGTTTTTCTTTAGAATTCTTGGATGGAATATAGGTGGGCAATATAAGCTGCAGCTTCAGCCATCACCCATTTCAGATAACCTATGTTGAACTGTATAATCAAAGGAGTTATTGTTTAATTTGACCTTATTAGATTTTTTTTCCTCTTTGTTATTCTATTTTCTTTTAATCTATCCGAAATAAAGATTCATTCATTCACATTCCACCACTGGCTTTTAGCAACAAGTGTATTTCCCAAATATGTTTTAAACTTCCTTTGTTTAACCTCCACCCATTTCTGTCTTTTGTCTAGGCAAGAGGTAAACGATCGATCCACCCCAAACTGGACCTTGCGTCACTATTTACAGAGATGCAGGCCTAAGATCTGCTGATCTGAGACCAGTGTGAGCTGCACATCCCAGCTGCTGAGTGACCCAGTCTTACAGTTTGAGTTTTGTACATTCTGAATAATCTGGAATTTGCTGCTGATTGTAATAAACAATTTAGTGACTTATGTGTTTGCATCATGATTTCTATTTTTGTCTGTTAATACACTGGTGGGAAAAGAGTCAATAGTACAAACCATTAATGGGTGACCTTGAAAATAATGGCTCATTTTTAAGAAAAGTAACCAAAACAATTATTTTATTAACTGAAGACTGTATTGTTGGAATGTGCCACCGCAGAAGACCCTGCATACTTTAGTGACAGTACCAGTATATGTAGGAATTCTGGGTCATATTAGCATCTGCTCTTCATCATAATGGGTTTGGGCAGGGGTGTCCAATCATGTGCCATAGAGGGCCAAGACCCTACAGGCTTTAACTCCAACCAGTGTCTTCAACAGCAGATTCCACTGAACTTCTTCCACTGACTGCAGATCAGTGAGAACACCTGCTGAAGAGACTGGGTAGAAGAGAACCTGCAGGGTCTTGGCCCTCCATGACACATGATTGGACACCTGTGGGTTAGAGTTTAATGGGATTTAACATTTTAACATAAACTGCTTTATGGGTCAAAATCCTGTTGACAGACTTACACCAAACTAAAAGTGATTTCTCAAACTGCTGGATTGTTCTTAGACAGCTTTTCCAATCTGTCAGTATTAAATTTATGTTGCATGGTGGTAACCTTCACATATAAAAAAGAGACATCTGCAAAAACTTCAGAGGTTTATTGTCAGTGCAATACTACATGAATGCATGTATAGTACATTGTTGATGCAGAGAATATATATTTCTACAGTATATGTATCTAGTAAATCAAGCATTTTCCATGTAACCTTGTGACTGCATTATTTTAATTGCTTTTAATCCTAGATCAAGTTTGTTTTGGCCTAAAATGCATCATAACTGTCAAATATATCTTATTATACCTAACTCAGTACTGTTTACTTTTTGAATATATATTTTGTGGCTAATATAGTTATTAACATGGTGATCAAGTTGTGGCAGCTGATCATTTTTTGCTATGACACCACCTCAGACTCAGTGCAGCTGGAGCCGGTACATCCATGATGTCTCAACAGTCTCTCCATGATTTTCACGCAGATCAGAGCAATTTTTTTTCCCACAATATTTTTATTGAACCTTTTTTTTTTACAAACATAGCACACACAGTCAGACACTAACACAAAAGTTATTTAAAAACTAAAAAGAACAATAACAAAAAAAGGGTAATAAAAACAACAACAACCATTAACAAAAACAAGTCAACAATAATGCTCCTCTGTTTAGTCTAGGTAATCTATTACATAAGAATACATAATATACATTCACCATTTTTGGAATTTGCAAGGTCCACACATATCATTCACCTTCTTCTTCAGAAGTTATGTTTAATTTCTTTACGTAATCAATGAAAGGTCTCCATATATTCTCAAACACATTTTCCTTTGATTTCAGTATATATGTTATTCTTTCTAGTGGAAGGTTGGTAACATCTGTCTTAACCACTGAGTCACATCTGGTCTATGAGTTTTTCCACAGTAATGCAATACATTTTTTGGCATTAAGCAAACTGAGGACTGTGAATGTTCTTTCACTCTTATTAAAGTTATGTTTTTCTGGACACAGACCCAACAAAAACAGTTTAGGGTTCAATGTGATTTGTTTTGAAATTATTTTTTTCAATTGTTAACCTCACCTCGTCCCAAAACATTCTGATTTTCCTACATTCCCATAAACAGTGAAATAGGGTTCCTTTACTTAGATCAGAGCAATTTTTTGCACAGGAAATAAACCAGACATTCTTAAGCTCTACAACCACTGATCATTTGTGAAGCTGTGTTGACATCAGTGACAGGCTGTGCTGAACGCCAGACTGACCGTTTGAAGCGGTAATTTTCCCATAACAGAGCCATCTGAAACACACACAGCGTACATATTTTAGTACCTAACAGCGATAACTTGCAGACATTACAGTGTAGTATGACGTACTTATAGCAAACTAGCATTAGCAACATTAGCTTACCGTCATATATGACCTAGTTTGTATCCTCACATCTTCGGCTCTCCCAGAAGCTGCAGAACTATTCCAGAGTGTTTCGTCTCACTGCCTGTACCCTTGTCTGGCGGTCCTTTTTGGCATTTACGGTGAAAAAAGCCACAGACCGAGGAGTCGCCTTGTAGAGCCGCCATGTTACGTTTTGCTTGGGTCGCGTGTTTTACGTCACGGGAGTGTGGTGCCGCCTTACTGTAAAAAAATCCCGCCCACCACAGCTTAACCCCGCTTTACCCGGCTGCTATGGAGACACAACCGTGGTCGAACCGAGTAGTAACGAAACGAAATGAGGCGAGCCGAACTGGGCTAGTGGAAAAGACCCATAAAAGTACCATGGGGGGTAGGGCTTTCAGTTATCAGGCCCCTCTTTTATGGAGCCAGTAACCAGCCTGGGTCCGTGAGGCTGACACCCTCTCTGCCTTTAATAATAATGCATCAGATTTATATAGTGCTTTTTCATAGACACTCAAAGACACTTTACAATGGATACATTATTCATTCACTCCACAGACATTGATAGTGGTAAGCTACTACTGTAGCCACAGCTGCCCTGGGGCAGAGTGATGGAAACGTGGCTGCCAATCTGCGCCAATGGCCTCTCTGACCACTACCAAACTTTTATGCACATTTATACCCAGTGTCATGGACACTGGAGGCAAGGTGAGTAAAATGTCTTGCCCAGGGACACAACAGCAGGATGGCTGGGGAGAACAGGATTTGAACTGCCAGCCCTTTGGTTATTGGACAACCCGCTCTACCTCCTGAACCACTGCTGCCCCCTCCGTTCCATTTTTGCTGAGCACCAAGCTGGACGGCAGGAAGTTCCATTTTTATATGGTCTTTGGCATGACCCAACTGGGACTTGAACCCCGACCTCCAGGTTATGGGGCAGATGCTCTACTTTTAGGTCACCACTCCGGTGTGACAAAGCTTTTGAATAGACTTCCCACATGTTGTATGTTTGTAGCTAGTAGTGCAACGGTACTATGCATACTGTTTCACTGCTAGACGCGTGCGTAATGTTGTAGTCCACATCAATGGGGCCCACTGCGCATGCGTTTGATTGTGTATGAGCTATGTGACAGCTGGCTAGCTAGATGTGATATGTTTTAACTGGATGCCATTCACAAGTGTAGATTGGATTTTGCATATTATATTTTTGAATTTTATTATAAGTATCTACCATGTCCTCTTATATATATAAAAAAATCCCCAAAAAACTACAAACTGCTATTTATGTTCACTGTACATAGTGTTTGGGCATTGCACCACCAGGTCCAGTTACGGATGTGTCTGCTCGCAGTCTTTCCTATCTGATTCTTTAGTTAGCTTAATAAGCCTGAAAAAGCCCATAAAAATGCTGTAACCTTCAAATTAGCTTTGATAGAATTTGCATGTCATATCTGTCTACATGCATGTTGTTATGCTATGAATAGTATGTCTCTTCTTTCTCCCTTTTCTTCTCTCCCCTCACCCCCCAACCAGTTGTGGCAGAAGACTGCCCCTCCCTGAGACTGGTTCTGCTGGAGGTTTTTTCCTATGAGGGAGTTTTCCTTCCCACTGTTGCGTAGTGCTTGTTCATAGGAGATCATCTGATCATTGGGGCTTTTCTCTGAATTATTTATGATTTGTGCTTATGTATCCAGCACCTTGAGATGACTTTTGTTGCGACTAGGTGCTATACAAATAAAGCTGAATTGAATTGAAAAAAGGCTGACACTCGGGCAAGAGCCCAGGTTTATAGTTCAGAGTTTGTTCGATGAATGAGATAACCACTTGTCTGCGCTTCTCCACCTCCCAGGTGTCCACTGCAGACGAGGGCGTGGAAGCCGTAGCTGCCACCAACAATGGACAGGAGGTGGCTGGTGGCATAGGCACAGAGGCAGCAAAACAGAAAAAATTAAATTAAAGGAAAGCAAATTTCATATCTACACTGTGTTCCAAATTATTATGAAAATGATATTTGTCTCTGATTTTCCTAAATAGTCGATGCAAATGACAGTCAGTATAATTTTCAAGTCATCAACCGTTGCAGTATAATTCAAATTTTATTGAACAAACCTCCCAATAATAACTATTTTTTTGCAAAAATTAAAAAAAAATGCACTGTTCCAAATTATTGTGCACAACAAAGTTTCAAAACATTTTATTGGTTGTAAAGAACTGAAAATGGTCATTTGGTGAATTTGCAGCATTAGGAGATCATATTTACTGAAATTAACCCTTCGAGTGTAAGATTTTGCGTGCCCCTAGTGGCAGAGCGCAGCACTGTGCCTGTCAACTAATTCTGACATCCCTGTACTCCCCAGCTATACTGACGACTTGTACTGATCGTGGCAGTTCAGAAGGTAGCAGACACGCATTGGACGAATCATGGCTGACATGTAATACACCAAAGAAGAAGAACTCGTTTCCTTTTCTTGTATTCCCTTCTTTTAGCTCAGAAAGCTAATATGGCCACCATCCATCATCATGCACTGTCACTTAGACAGCTTCGTACACGGAAAATAGCCGTGGGATAAAAGCGAAATTTATGTGGGTTAATCATAAGACTTTGTAGATGTGGTAGAGAGCATAAATGACAGACAGAACACAAAATAATGACCACGATGGACGAAAATGCACTGACCACGGCAGCGAGCGAGTCCCCTTTGCCACCGGTAAGTGACAAATTTCTTTCTTTTTTTTTTTTTTTTTACATTGTACTGATTTCTTGTTCATATACTTTGAAGATAAGGTGATAAACTACCCCTGTACAAAAAATGGTGTCAAAAGACTGAACCATTCTTTGTGTAAATATGTCCAAAGTCTGCTTTTGACTGAGTTATGTAATTCAATATAGCTGCTGCGGCATTATGCAAATTAGATGTGTAAAATCACTCCTATCTGAAACTTTGGATTATATTTTACATCTTTCTAATTGACAGTAAGCCATTATCTCTTACCACTTTCAAGTTATAGCCTTGGAAATCTGAACTATTTTATTGACAAAAATATTTACCACTCTTGACCACTAGGGGTTATGTCACAATTTGGTGACAGTCACACTCATAGCCTTAAAAGCTATTTCAATCAAAAACATCTTAACAGGCCAAGTTACATGTTAACATAGGACCCTTTTTTGATATAACCATCACAAATTCTTGCATCCATTGAACTTGTAAGTTTTTGGAGCGTTTCTGCTTGAATTTTTTTGCGAGATCTCAGAACAGCCTCCCACAGCTGCTGTTTTGATGTGAACTGCCTCCCACCCTCAGAGATCTTTTGCTTGAGGATGCTCCAAAGGTTCTCAGTAGGGTTGAGGTTAGGGGAGGATGGGGCCACACCATGAGTTTCTCTCCTTTTATGCCCATAGCAGCCAATGACACAGAGGTATTCTTTGCAGCATGAGATGGTGCATTGTCAAGCATGAAGATAATTTTGCTACGGAAGGCACGTTTATTGTTTTTGTACCATGGAAGAAAGTGGTCAGTCAGAAACTCTATATACTTTGCTGAGGTCATTTTCACACCTTCAGGGATCCTAAAGGGGCCAATCAGGTCTCTCCCCATGATTCCAGCACCTCCTTGCTGACGTCACAGCCTTGTTGGGACATGGTGGCCATGCACCAACCATCCACTACTCCATCCATCTGGACCATTCAGGGTTGCACAGCACTCATAAGTAAACAAGACTGTTTGAAAATTAGTCTTCACGTATTTTTGGGCCCACTGCAACCGTTTCTGTTTGTGAGCATTGGTTGAGGTGACTGAATAGCAGGTTTATGCACAACTGCAAACTTCTGGAGGATCCTACACCTTGAGGTTCGTGGGACTTCGGAGGCACCAGCAGCTTCAAATACCTGTTTGCTGCTTTGTAATGGCATTTTAGCAGTTGCTCTCTTAATCCGATGAATTTTTCTGGCAGAAACCTTCCTCATTATGTCTTTATCTACACAAACCTGTGCTCTGAATCAGCCACAAATTTCTTCACAGTACGATGATTGTGCTTAAGTTTTTGTGAAATATCTAATGTTTTCATACCTTGTCCAAGGCATTGCACTATTTGATGCTTTTCGGCAGCAGAGAAATCCTTTTTCTTTCCCATATTGCTTAAAACCTGTGGCATGCTTGATGATGTGGAACATCCTTAAGTAGTTTTCCTTTAAATGGGCTCACCTGGCAAACTAATTATGACAGGTGTCTGAAATTGATATCAGGGATCCACAAAGCCCTGAGACACAATACCATCCATGAGTTTAATTGAAAAACAAAAAATTGAATGTTTTTGACACTAAAATCCTATTTGCATAATAATTTGGAACACGGTGTACTCCATTTAAATACTGATTTTTTTTTACATTATGCACTTGTAAAATAGGTTGGAAAAATGCTATGGGCTTATATGAATGATAGTCCCTTGGGGTTTTTGTAGACTATTACTGCAATTAACAATAACACAACATAACAAAAATTATTTTTTGTAAGTTGTCTGTGTTTTTTCAGCTGATTTAAGACAATTTAGCACCGCCGAATCTGAAGATGACATCCGTTTCTCTCGCTCAGGTCAGGTTTTTATGTTAAGTTATAAGCAGTTGTACAGCAGTTGTACAGTTGTACTGTAAATTGAATAGTAGACATTGATAAAGGTAAGTACATGTAAACTGAATGTTACATCATCATTGTTCAAAATTCAGAGAATTTCAAGAAATAAAGAATTTTGCGTCATATTAAAGCGAAAATACCCTTACATGTAAACAATGACGTAAGAAAGCATGTGACCATAGTTCAAAAAGTTGGCCTGATTGAGGAAAACCAATGTGATTTTTGGATTCAGCACATCAAAATCTTCCTAAATCAGCTAAAAAAAACTTAGACAATAAATGTTAACCAGTGTAATTATACCACAGTCTGGCTGAATGGTCTTCTGATTGTTTGGCAGGAGTACATTAAATCTATTCATTGCAAATGAGGTCTGTCTTAAGTTTAATCACCAAATTCTTCTATAAATCTATCTATCTAAATTGAAATTACTAGGTCACCATGTAAACACAACGAGTCTAAACAGCATCACTGTTAATATTTTAGTCTTTATGGAGACTTCTGTTTTTTTGTTGTTTTTTTGAAGAATGGGACACAGCAGAGAAGAGAGAACTGGAAAGGAAAAAAATCAGGACATAAGGAACTGAAACCTGAGAAGCTTAAAATGACAGCTGATATACTCAAAGTATTAATAAAAAAAATCAGACAGATGCAGAAACGTACTCTGCAGTCATATTGTTCTGCTTGTTTAAAGGGAAAAGGGGAATAGAATGATTCATTGTCATTAGAACACTCCTGCTTATTAAATCAATTAAGTCAATTAATCTTGAAATAGGTTCATTCATCTCATATTGTTAGCAAATGTCAATGGTATATGTGGGTTAATCAACCTGGAGATGTGTGTTAAAAGGATTTATAGCACTTAGCAGAGGCAATCACCCTCTGCTTTGTATCAGGGCTGTCTCCCTGTCCTGTCTCAAAGGTAGACCTTACTGAAGATCATTTCAAGATGCTGAATCCTCAGGTTAGTTGTCTTTTTTCTCTCGTTATGATGTTGTATTGTGACTGCTGGATTGGTGCATTCCACAACACATTCTTCTGTTATGTTTGCTATTTTGAGAACGCCAGTGTGTTCACACTGACCAGCGACATGAAGTATACTTAAAATACCCAGAAGTGTGCTTACAACAGGTAAAATGTTAAGCATGGATCACTGCACACTTTTCATCCTCATCACAATAATGGTGTAATCGAAGTGTTTGGAAATTAATTTGGTGACCCCCCCTCCACTGAACTACTCTAAAACTCTTACGTTACTCCATTATTATGGTGAGGAAATAGTGTAAAGCCTGCTTTAGCCAGTACTGTACTTTCCTCTTCTATTCAGTTATTTTGCTCAGGGTTGGGAGAACAGTAGTGTGATGATCAGGCGAGCATGCTCCTTCTCCCCTCCTGTTCCTGTTTTCCCGCTCCGGAAGATTGGTCACACCTGCGTGATAACACACCTGCCACATCTGATGAGCCAGCGTATTTAAGATCCAGGGTGTGGAGAGCTCATCACTGGATCGTCTGAGTTTGCTGCCACAACTTTAGTCAAACTTTGTCTTGTTACCTGTGCACTCACCTTGTGTTTCCTGCTCTTCAGGTTGCTGCCACCCGCAGGTGTGTCTCCGGAGCTGATCACGCTTGCCTGACCAGAAAGATCAAGACATCCATCCAGGTCTCTGCCTTCCCCCTGTCCCCTGGTCCCTGCAGAAGTTCCCTGCTGGACTCCGCTGCTCTTGTAGTAAGTGTGCTTTTTCGCATTATTCTCCCTTTGGAGAATCTGTCCCTTACAACCTCTGTCTGCTCTCTCCCGTAGGCTACGCGCGCTCCAGGGGGCACCTGTCTTGTCAAGAAATTTAAGTTGGCATTTTTGTGTTTCGTTTTCTTAAGCTTATGCACTTTAATTTTCTGTTGCATTTTCAATAAAAATTGTGAAACTTTTTATCGGAGTCTGAGTGATCGTTCTGGAAGCTCTGCGTTTGAGTCTAACCCTGTTCTGAATCATGACAAGTAGCCTAACTTCAAATTTTGTACGCTGCATAAGTAATGCAGTTGCAAGAAAAAGTATGTGAACCCTATGGAATCTCCTGGTTTTCCACATTAATTGATTATAAAATGTGATCTGATCTACATCTAAGTCCCACATACAGAGAAACACAATGTGCTGAACTTTATATCTCAATTAAATTTCATGTCTTTTTTGGACACATCCATTCAGTATTCACAATATTGGTGGAAAAGGTAAGTTAACTCATGGAGTTAATAACTGGTCGAATGTCCCTTGCGAGCAGTAACCTCAAAACACATGCTTCTGGTAGCTGCTGATCAGACCCACACAACGTTCTGGAGGAAGTTTGGACATTTACTCCGCACTCAACACATTTACCACTATTCCTTGTTCCCATCATACATAAAGTGCTGTTTAAACCTGTGTGATCTAGTCTGAGTCCTGCCATAATGATCTCCCCCTTCTCTCTTTTTATCCAGCTGGTCAATATGATTTTAAGCAACTGGAATTATTCACGTGTTACCAACACTTTTTGGTCCTTCATTAAGTGAGCTGCAGCCCCATTCACTCAGGTCATTTCTGTGCATATCTGCAGGCGAAGGAAATTATTTCCTGATGTGTCATAATTTAATGTGCAGAGTCCAAACAACCTGAAAGTGGAACCATTCCATCCATCCATCTTCTTCTGCTTAATCTTTTTCGGGTCGCGGGGAGGCTGGAGCCTATCCCAGCATCTTTGGGCGAGAGGCAGAGTACACCCTGGACAGATCGCCAGTCCATCGCAAGGCCAACACAGACAGACAGACAACCTTTTACTCTCACAGTCATACCTAAGGACAATTTAGAATCCCCAGTTTGATGCCAATTAACCTAGCTTGCATGTTTTTGGTATGTGGGAGGAAACCGGAGAAATCCCGGAGTAAACCCACACAGACACAGGGAGAACATGCAAACTCCACACAGATCACTGTTGGTTGGAGGCTGGGATCGAACCCAGGATCCCCCGGCCAAAGGTGACCATAATAGAGGGCACTCATACCTCCACCAAGGCTATGCCCCTCCCTTGTCCCTTCCCTCCATCTGTCCCTCCCTTCGTTCGTCTGCAGGACAGTAATTCTACAGATTGATACCTGCAACAGAGAAACACTATTTTATATTAGTCCAGATAGGGACTTGGTGGAGGTACGCATTCTTGGATCACCTCCAAAATCTAATGGGTTCATCCTTAGGCCAAGGGTCACTTCTGGTGAAAATTTCATCAAGATCCATTGAGTAATTTTTTTACATAATTCTGCTAACAGACAAACCACCCTGATTCCATTACCTCCTTGGCAGAGGTAAAAATCACCTCAAATGCAAATGCAGTCACTAACTTT
The DNA here is from genome assembly GCA_020510985.1 of Pholidichthys leucotaenia. NCBI lineage: Eukaryota > Metazoa > Chordata > Actinopteri > Cichliformes > Pholidichthyidae > Pholidichthys > Pholidichthys leucotaenia. The sequence goes on along the minus strand of CM035849.1, from coordinate 65,370,740 downwards.
TGGACTGGAGTCTTTGCCATAAATCTACAGGCCAAGCAACTAAATATTTGTGGGTGGGGAGAAAAACGACATCATAACATCTTGATACTGTATTGATTCAGAGACACTAGTATTATGATACTTTATTAAGAATCATTAATAAATGTTGCAAACACAAACTTGCCTATTTAGGTACCAGAGTAATAAAAAAACTGTTGAGTTTTCAGTCCACTAGATGGTGCTAAATGCTTCCTGTCTGGTTAGGTCAGCACAGCAAAGGAGTGACTTGAGAGATGTAGCTGGGAGTTGAAAAAGACAAAGATCAATATGGGAAATCACAATACATAATATTGTAATACTCGACGTATTGCAAGATCGTGATAGTATCACATTGCACGGCCTCTGGTGATTCCCACCCCTATGACATATAGGCCTACTGACATGATTTACGACCCAAGAGACAGACGCTGACACGAGAGATACAGACAATTATCTTTATTGTGAATTTGTGAGTGAAGTGCGAGTGAATGTGTGAATGTTCGTCTGGCCACTGGAGCTGAGCCCGTCTTGTGGTAACCTGGCAACCCTGGAAAACACAAGCACAAGGTTACGGTTGTTCAATAACAATGTTCGACGGGTATGCTGCAGGGGCTTACTTGCAGGTGCCACAATGAGAGGCTGACAGACTCCTGGTGTCCGAGCGACGTTGTGTTCGTGGTGTCCGGTGCTGTGGAAGTGAGGAGGAGCTCTGCGGAGCGGGGGACGGTGCCTCGTCAGCAGAGGAGGATGGTCCGCCACCAGGGAGGTCCACCTGTGCACAGGGGAAAGGGCTAGCAGAGGAATTGTGAGGAGATGGCTTATGTGGCCTGGTTTGGCGAAGCGTAGAGTTCTCCACGAGAAGTCGAGATCTTGGCACGTTGCTCAGTGAGGGTGACAGACGACTCCGTGCTGAGGCGTCCGCGCGTTGGGCTTTTATGGCCCGCTGATTGCCACCTGCTGAAGTGAGCGCAGCTGATGTTGATGATGCTGATGATGGCCTAGCAGCCATCATGACAGTTCTCCCCCCTCTAGAGGTGCCTCCAGGCACCTGCCCAATCCTACCTGGATGCGCCCGATGGAAATCGCGGATCAACTGCTTGTCAAGGATCAACGCAGGGCGTATCCAGGAACGGTGCTCAGGGCCAAACCCCTCCCAGTCCACCAAATACTGAAGGCCCCGACCCCTCCTGCGGACATCCAGGATTGCCGTTACCCCCCAGGCCGGATGGCCATCGATCATCCTCGGGGGAACGGGAGCCGCAGGGGGCGGGCACAGCGGGTCGGTGACGTAGGGCTTGACCTGGGAGACGTGGAAAGTGGGGCAGATGCGCATGTGAGAGGGGAGAGCAAGACGCACAGATACAGGGTTGACAATGCGGGAGATAACAAAGGGACCGATGAAGCGCTTGGTTAGCTTACGCTTCTCGGCAGGCACACTGACATTCTTTGTGGACAACCATACCTTGTCACCCGCCTTGTAATCCGGGGCCGGCCTCCTATGGCGGTTGGCCACCTCAATGTTCCATTCCGTGGTCCTCAGAAGGGCTCTGCGGGCAATGGACCAAACTTGCCGACAGCGTCTGGCGTGAGCCTGAACGGACAGGACTGCTACCTCCCCCTCCTCCTCCGGGAACAAGGGTGGATCGTACCCCAGTGATGCCTTGAAGGGGGACATCCCTGTGGACGAGGACACCGTGGTGTTATGAGTGTACTCGATCCACGGGAGGTACATGCTCCATGAAGAAGAGCAGGAGGAGATGATGCAGCGCAGTGCAGCCTCCAGCCTCCAGCTCCTGATTGGCTCGCTCGCACTGGCCGTTACTCTGAGGATGGTATCCAGAGGAGAGACTGGCCGTGGCCCCAAGCGCCGTACAGAACGCCTTCCAAACCTGTGAGACGAACTGTGGCCCTCGATCCGAAACAATGTCAGCGGGGATTCCGTGAAGGCGAACCACATGGAGAACAAGGAGGTCCGCCGTCTCCCGCACTGAAGGCAACCCCCCAGAGAGGCACAAAATGGGCAGCTTTAGAAAAACGGTCCACAATGGTTAAAATGGTCGTGAAGTGGCCGGAGGGGGGCAAACCGGTCACAAAGTCCATGGCTACATGGGACCAGGGGCGGGAGGGAATGGGCAAAGGATGAAGCAGACCTGCCGGGGCCCATGATGATGTCTTCCCCGTGGCGCACTGAGCGCAGGCCCTGACGTAGTTGTTAACGTCCCTTCGCAGCCCTGGCCACCAAAAGGTTCTCTGGAGGAGATCAACGATCCAACTCACACCCGGATTGCACGCCAGCTTGGACGCGTGACCCCACTCTATTACTTGGCTCCTGACAGGACGAGGGACGAACAAACGACCCGGGGGCCCCCCACCCGGATCGGGCTCCACCTCCTGTGCTCTTCTGACCTTATCGCAGATGCCCCAGGTCAACGCACCAACCACACACGCAGGTGGCAGAATAGGCTCCTCCCGGTCGTCAGCGGAGGGTGCGTCAAACTGCCTGGAAAGGGCGTCAGGCTTGCCATTCTTACTCCCTGGCCGGTAGGTGATCGTAAAATTAAAACGGCCGAAGAAGAGAGACCAGCGGGCCTGACGTGCATTCAACCGCTTGGCAGTCCTAAGGTATTCAAGATTGCGGTGGTCAGTCCAGACGACAAACGGCTGGGCAGCCCCCTCCAGCCAGTGTCTCCACTCCTCCAGCGCAAGTTTGACAGCCAATAGCTCCCTGTCGCCGATGCTGTAATTCCTCTCAGCAGGTGTCAAACGATGAGAGAAGTAAGCGCAGGGGCGGATCTTCCCGTCTGTCGGGGAGCGCTGAGAGAGTACCGCCCCCACCCCCGAATCCGATGCGTCCACTTCCACCAGGCATTGAAGCTCCGGGTCCACCTGGGTCAACACACGGGCCGAAGCAAACTCTCCCATCAGCCTGTCAAATGCCGCGGCAGCCTCCTCACTCCAATGGAAAGGGACCTTCGGGGATGTGAGTGCAGTCAGGGGTCTGGCGATGTTCCCAAAATTTGGCACGAAGCGCCGGTAAAAATTGGCGAACCCCAAAAAACTCTGTAGCTGTTTCCTGGATGTGGGCGTAGGCCAGTCCACCACCGCCTTGACCTTGTCCGGGTCGGGAAGCACCTGGTTACGGGCGATTATAAACCCCAGAAAGGAGGTGCGATCCGTGTGGAACTCACACTTCTCTGCCTTGACGAACAACTGATTCTCCAGGAGGCGCTGTAGGACCCGTCGTACATGCACCTGATGCTCCTCCAGTGTGCGCGAGAAGATGAGGATATCATCAAGATAAACAAAGACGAAAGAATTCAGAAAGTCCCGGAGAACATCATTAATTAAGCGCTGGAACACTGCCGGAGTGTTGGTTAACCCAAACGGCATCACCAAATATTCAAAGTGGCCGCTCGGGGTCCGAAAAGCAGTCTTCCACTCATCTCCTTCCCGAATGCGCACCAGGTGATAGGCGTTCCGTAGATCTAGTTTAGTAAACCAAGCCGCCCCCTGGAGGGAATCGAAGGCAGTGTTCATCAAGGGGAGAGTGTATTTGTCTTTAATAGTAATGTCGTTGAGACCCCGGAAATCGATGCAGGGGCGCAGTGACCCGTCCTTCTTCCCAACGAAGAAAAACCCTGCCCCAACGGCCGAGGAGGATGGACGGATGATACCGGAGGCCAGGGACTCCTTGATGTACGTATCCATGGCCTCGCGTTCCGGAGCTGACAGGCTGTACAGTCGGCTTGCCGGGAGAGGGGCCCCAGCCTTGAGATTAATCGTGCAGTCATACGGGTGATGGGGGGGAAGGGACAACGCCCGTGACTTACTAAACACCTGGCCCAAATCATGGTAGACGTCAGGCACCTTAAAAATTTGACAGGTCCGGAGGAGGTGTTGAGGGAGGCGTCATCGGCACTGAGGGAGCGCATGCAGCGGACTGAAGACAGGCGCTCAGGCAGAATGGGCTCCAAGCCGTTATTCTCCCAACTTGCCAGTCGAACGTGGGGTTATGCAACCGGAGCCATGGGTACCCCAAGATGACGGGTGAGGAAGAGAAGGGCAAGACCAGGAACCGTATTTCCTCCCTGTGGTTACCAGAAACTATCGTCAACACAGGTGCCGTCTGGTGGGAAACTGACGTCAGAGATGCTTTTGACAGGGTGACCAGATGGATGGGGGGGCGTAAAGGTTGACAGCTGAGGCCCATCAGGGTTGCCAGGTCTCTGGAGATAAAGTTTTGCTCAGCCCCAGAGTCAACTAAGGCAAGTGTGGTGTGCTCCTTGTGTTTATGAATGAGCCTAATGGGAATGTGGCAACTAGTGAGGGGCTTTGTCTGATTTTTGTCCGCGAATCCCCCTACCGTGAGCCGCGGACTTCCCCTTTTTAATGGGCAATCGACTACTCCATGTGCCCCATTCCCACAGTAGAAGCATAACCCCTGCTCCCTGCGACGCTGTCTCTCAGCCGCTGTAAGACCCGATTGCCCCACAACCATATCCTCCTGCTCCGGAAGTTCTTCAGATGCGGGCAGAGCAAGGAGGGGGGACCTAGCGGAGCGAGGGCGAGACTTATTCGCACGGATAGCTGTTCGCCGTTCTGCAGCTCGCTCCCTCAGTCTGCTATCTAAGCTGATGGTGAGGGAGATTAATTCCCCAAGTCTGTCTGGTTTCTCCTTTGCCGCTAGCTCGTCTTTTAACTCTGAGTTAAGGCTGCGGAGGAAAATTCCACAGAGTGCTGGCTCCCCCCACCCAACCTGACCAGCTAATACCCAGAAGTCCACGGAATAATCGGCGGCAGATCTACTGCCCTGCCGAAGTCCAAGCAGCCGTTCAGTTAACACCGCGCCCCGGTCAGCATGATCAAACACTTCCATGAACTCTGCCACGGACAGCTGGTAAGTTAACAATGAATAATTTGGTTTGGCCATGTTGGTATAAGCCCAATCAAGAGCCCTGCCTCCCAGCAGGTTGATGATGTACCCAATCTTATTCATATCAGTGGCAAAGTCCCCCGGGACGCGGAGAAAAACTGACTCACACTGTAGCAAAAAACCCCGAGCCTCCCCCAGTTTACCAGTAAAGCGTGCTGGGGTTGGTACAGGAGTTAGGCGATGTGTGGAAGATGGGCTGGTTTGGCTAGTAGCCGCAACTGCGGGGGCAGAAGGCACCCCGCTAGCCGGGGGGAATGCCTGGTGACCTTCCAGGCGATCCAGCCGGCTGTTAATCTGAGTCAGTTGGTTTAAGATTACTGTCTGCTGGTGGGAAATCATGTCTACTCGTGCGCTGAGTGTGTTAAAGCGGCGCGACAGCGCACTGTCTGATGGGTCATCCTGACGGAGTCGTACTGACATGATTTACGACCCAAGAGACAGACGCTGACACGAGAGATACAGACAATTATCTTTATTGTGAATTTGTGAGTGAAGTGCGAGTGAATGTGTGAATGTTCGTCTGGCCACTGGAGCTGAGCCCGTCTTGTGGTAACCTGGCAACCCTGGAAAACACAAGCACAAGGTTACGGTTGTTCAATAACAATGTTCGGCGGGTATGCTGCAGGGGCTTACTTGCAGGTGCCACAATGAGAGGCTGACAGACTCCTGGTGTCCGAGCGACGTTGTGTTTATGGTGTCCGGTGCTGTTGAGGTGAGGAGGAGCTCCGCGGAGCGGGGGACGGTGCCTCGTCAGCAGAGGAGGATGGTCCGCTGCCAGGGAGGTCCACCTGTGCACAGGGGAAAGGGCTAGCAGAGGAATTGTGAGGAGATGGCTTATGTGGCCTGGTTTGGCGAAGCGTAGAGTTCTCCACGAGAAGTCGAGATCTTGGCACGTTGCTCAGTGAGGGTGACAGACGACTCCGTGCTGAGGCGTCCGCGCGTTGGGTTTTTATGGCCCGCTGATTGCCACCTGCTGAAGTGAGCACAGCTGATGTTGATGATGCTGATGATGGCCTAGCGGCCATCATGACACCTACAGTATAATAAATAAAATGGATAATATTGCTATATGGAGAACAAATTTTTAACAGACATTTGCTATGGTCTAGCCCCCTCCCCCAAAACAATCAAACAAGCAAAAAACTAATTTTACTCAGAATCCATACAACATTAGATCGATAGATAGAGTCGATAGAGAGATATACTTTATTGATCCCAAACTGGGAAATTTTAGTGTAACAGCGGCATGACATACAATAACCAGACCAAACAGACAGAAATACCCACAGCACAATAGAATAGCAAAGAAAATGGGAAAGGAATTACCTAGAAAAGCTGAACATACCAAACTAAACTAACCATAAAAGCTAAAAATAAAGGATGACCTGTATGTGTCATGAATGGCTCTCACGAGCCATTAAGGAGACGCTATAGGCGACCGGTGAGTTTGCGTTACTTTATTAATAAAGGACACTCAATGTACAAATAACAAAGTAAAGAGCCACGTGGGGCAAAAACACATTCATAACTTATAATAACATTCTAACCCGGGAGAAAGGCTATGGAGACAGCGAGGGAAAAACACACACTGGGCAGCAGCAGCACTTACGGAAGGATGAAGAGCAGAGACAACGGGGAACTGGAATTGGGCGTAGGAACTCCAGTCATGGAAACACGATGTCCGTCTTTCCTTCGTTTAGGTCACAGCGAGGAGTGATTCTCAGCTGCTCCCTTAAATTTTGCGCAAGATGGCTCCAACAGTGGTCGCCATGGTGCTTTGCTGCGCCCTTTGTTTGTTTTTGTTTGTCAATTGTGTGTCTGCCTGCTCTTATACCCGTGAAGAGCTTCTAAATATCAGAACTTTCACTCCCATGGACCGACTCCCAGTTTTTTTAGCTCCTGCCGCCGATCTGGTTCATTGTTTGGCTCGAAAAGTGAGATGGCGAAAGAGAGGAAGACGAGCGGGCGCTTTCGTACGGCTCCGCAGGAGAGGCACGCGCACGGCTTTGCCTGGCATATTTCTGTCCAATGCCAATTCTCTCTCTAACAAGGTAGATGAACTGAGACTGCTGATGCGTTTTAAGGACCTCTCTTCCTCGGCTGCTCTCTGTTTTACTGAGACCTGGCTCAGGGAAAATACACCGGACAGCGCGCTGCTCCTCGAGGGATTTCAGCTGTTTCGTGCTGATCGTGACACAAAGCTCTCCGGTAAATCCTCAGGAGGAGGAGTCTGCTTTTACATCAACAGCAGCTGGTGCTCTGATGTAACGGTAATTTCCAAACACTGTTCTCCCGTCCTGGAATTTCTTTTTATTAACTGCAAGCCATTTTATTCCCCGCGGGAGTTCGCTTCATTCATCCTCGCCGCTGTGTACGTCCCTCCCGACGCGGACGCGCGCGAAGCTCAGCGCGCGCTTGCAGATCACATACAACATATGGAGCGCACTTTCCCGGACTCTCTGGTTATTGTGGTTGGCGACTTTAACCAGAGCAATCTGAGCCACGATCTTCCCCGCTACAAACAGTTTATTAAATGCCCCACCAGAGGAGAGAACACGCTGGATCACTGTTACACCACAGTGAAGGACGCGTATCGCGCTGTTCCCCGTGCTGCGCTCGGACTATCTGATCACGTGATGGTCCACCTCATTCCCACTTACAGACAGAGACTGAAGCTCACTAAACCTGTTGTGAGCACTACGAAGAAATGGACCAGTGAAGCTGAGGAGAAGCTGGAAACGTGCATGGAAATAACTGACTGGGGCATGTTTAAAGGAGCCACGCATGATCTGGATGAGTACACGGACACTGTGAACTCATATATCCACTTTTGTGAGGAGAGCATTCTTCCATCGCGCACCAGGGTGAGGTACTCCAATGACAAGCCCTGGTTCACTGCTAAGCTCAGACAGATCAGGAAGGAGAAGGAAGCAGCATCGAAAAGTGGAGACAGGGACTGCTACAGGGAGGTCAAATATCGGTTTAACAGAGAGCTGAGGAGAGCTAAATCTGTATTCTGAGAGACTCCAGCAGCAGCTCATGGCTAACGACTCTGCTTCTGTGTGGAGAGGACTGAGGCAAATCACCAACTATCGGCCTCAGGCTCCTAAAGGTCAGGATGACAAAGCCCTTTGTCAAAGACTGTCCCAACACTATGCCCGTTTTGACACCTCGTCAGCTGTGTCCAACTCCCCCCTCCCCCCAGCTCCACTGCCTCCACGGTCCCTACTTCATCAAAGGCGGCCCCCCTCCTCCCCCCCCTGCCCTTGTCATCAGTGAGCAGGACGTGCTCAGACAGTTCTCCAGACTGAACCCGCGCAAGGCCCTCGGTCCGGACGGCGTGTCTCCCTCCACCCTGAGACACTGTGCGAAAGAGCTGGCTCCTGTCTTCACAGACATTTTTAACACCTCCCTAAAGCTATGCCACGTGCCGACCTGCCTCATATCCTCCACCATCATCCCTGTTCCCAAGAAGCCACGGATCACTGGACTTAACGACTACAGACCTGTAGCGCTCACCTCTGTAGTCATGAAGTCCTTTGAGCGCCTGGTCCTGCCCCACCTCAAGTCCATCACCACTCCCCTCCTGGACCCGCTGCAGTTTGCCTACCGAACTAACAGGTCTGTAGACGACGCAGTCAACCTGGCCCTCCACTCCATCCTGCAGCACCTGGACTCCCCGGGAACCTACGCCAGGATCCTGTTTGTGGACTTCAGCTCTGCATTCAACACCATCCGCCCCACTCTGCTCCGGGACAAGCTGTCCCTGCTCAACGTGCCTGACTCCCTCTGCAGGTGGATCACCGACTTCCTGACGGACCGGAGGCAGCATGTGCGGCTGGGAAAGACTGTCTCAGACTCTGTTAGCATCAGCACCGGATCACCCCAGGGCTGTGTACTTTCCCCCCTACTCTTCTCCCTTTATACCAACTCCTGCACCTCCAGCCACCAGTCTGTCAAGCTGATCAAGTTTGCGGACGACACCACCCTCATCGGGCTCATCTCCAATGACGACGAGTCCGCCTACAGGAGAGAGGTGGCCCAGCTGGCGTCCTGGTGCAACAACAACAACCCGCAGCTGAACGCTCTGAAGACAGTGGAGATGATTGTGGACTTCAGGAAGTCACAACCTCTCTGCCCCCCCTCACCCTCACAGGCTCTTCCATCACCACTGCAGATTCCTTCCGCTTCCTAGGCACCACCATCACCAGGGACCTCAAGTGGGAGCCGACCATCAGCTCCCTCATCAAAAAGGCCCAGCAGAGGATGTTCTTCCTGCGGCAGCTGAGGAAGCTCAAGCTACCCACCAAGATGTTAGTGCAGTTCTACACAGCCATCATCGAGTCCATCCTCACCACCTCCATAACCGTGTGGTACGCAGGAGCCACTGCCAGGGACAGACTAAGGCTGCAGCGCGTCATGCGCACTGCTGAGAAGGTGATCGGCTGCAAGCTCCCATCTCTCCAGGATCTGTACATCTCCAGGACCCGGAGGCGTGCTGGCCGGATCATAGCCGATCCTTCACACCCTGGTCACGTACTGTTTGCCCCTCTCCCCTCAGGTAGAAGACTTCGGTCCATTCAGACTAAAACCTCCCATCACATGAACAGCTTCTTCCCCTCTGCCATCAGACTGCTGAACACTAAGTGACTTACTGACTCTCGTGCACTATGTACAGCAGCTCAACCAGACTCATGTCAATCATCACTGTTTTCTTTTTGCATTACCGACTGCACTATATGGTTCTCCACAATATCTGCTGCTCGCTAATATATTTAAAACTGCTGACTAGTATTACTCATTCTTATTCTACACTTTATTGCATGCATAGTTTATTTCTTTTATTTTATCATGTTTAATGTTGCAGCATTGTACCAAGACAAATTCCTAGTTTGTGTACTGCATGAACAATGGCAATAAATCTGATTCTGATTCTGATTCTAAATGGGGGACAGAACCCAATCAGAAGCGGGGAAGAGAATTAATAGTGATAAGAGACAGCTGTCCCGGAGCAGCTGTGCTTGACAGCCGGAAGTCAGCTGAGACGCTGTCAAATTAGGGCCTCGGGGAAGGCCGTAAGACCAGGCCCGGAACGGGGTGGAGCTGGAGGAAAAACTGCACAACCTAAGCACGGATAGCAATCAGCGCTCAGGCGTGACAGTATAGAATATATATAGATAAGTGCTGAGTAAGAGGTAAACTGTACTGTGCAAAATAGAACCATAAGGTGCAGGGTGAGATGAAGGTATAAGGTGGACTGAAAAGTGCAGTATGACAGCTAGATTATAACCAATTTAGAGTGTTATTGTACAGTGAGATGGCATATGGCACAAAAGATTTCCTGTATTTATCCGTTTGACAGCGAAGCTGTAGCAGTCTATTGGAGAAAGTGCTCTGCTGTCTGTCCAGTGTGTGGTGGAGGGGGTGATCAGAGTAATTCATGATGGATAACAGTTTGTTCAGTGTCCTCCTCTCCACTACAGCCTCAAAAGTCTCCAGCCTGATACCAGTTACAGAGTCAGCTTTCTTGATAATCTTATCAAGTCTGTTGGTGTCGCTGGCTCTGATACTGCTACCCCAACAGAAGCTGATCACCATCTCTCTGGTCTTGCTGACGTTCAGCCTCAGGTGATTCTGTTCGGTCCATTCCACAAATCTGTCTACCAGTGTCCTGTACTCTCTCTCCCCTCCCTTTCTTATACATCTAACAACAGCTAAGTCATCAGAGAATTTCTGCAGGTGGCATGGCTCAGAATTGTACTGAAAGTCGGTGGTGTATAAGGTAAAGAGAAAAGGAGAAAGCACAGTCCCCTGTGGAGCTCCCATATCACTAACCACCACATCAGACAGAACACTGCCCAGCCAGACAAACTGTGGCCTGCCTGTCAGATAGTCAGTAATCCAGAAGATCACAGAGCTGCTGACCCCCATCACCCACAGCTTCTCACCCAGTGGCAGTGGCTGGATGGTGTTAAAAGCACTGGAGAAATCAAAGAACACAATTCTATTGGGAGGAAAAGATGAGAAAAATCAGCCTTGTATCTGCACATAGTGTCTGATTCTGCTAAATATGTATAATAAATCAAACCTAAAATTTGCAAACGAACTGTGTTTGTGCGTAAGTAATGGATTTTAATAGGCACAGCACCCTTATCAGTGATGCACATCTTATTTCTAAAGAGAACAACAGTATTGCAGAGAAAGGAAAAAAAGAGGTGAAGTCAAATGAAAAAAACAAAGCAATAGGGAAGAGGGAAAAGGAGTTGACACATAGGAAATCCATATTAATGTATATCCACACAATTTGAAATAATACGTATTTCAGAATGCTGACAAGTGTCTGTTTATTGTAAACTGTGAACTATAGTTTCAGGGCACATCTGACAGTCTTCTGTGCTGTTGTTGTTTCTGCTGTATTTCAGCGGGGCATCATTTATTTGTTCACTGTTGTTATTTTTGAGATTATTCAGACGGAAGAACTATTTTTCCTCTGACACGAAAGAAATCACTTATACACAGTAGTTCAGTTAACAAGAGGATTCTTTATTTCCTTCTTTCCCGGAATAGTTTCTTTTATCACAGGGCCAGAGGAAGAAAGCAGTGAATGATGGGATCCAACTGAGCTCCTGCATGCTTCCAGGCACTTAACCAACACTCAGCACTGGCAGTGCTGTGACACTGTGGAGGCCAGCTAGACCCCAGCAGGGAGTCTGTCAAATAATTCCAAGCAGATCTACCATGCTTGGGCAATTTACAGTATCCTTTAGATGTTGTTGTCTCGTGCAGCTGACCTGTGATTCAACTCTGGCTCACTCAGACTGCCGCGGTCACATCTGTCCAGCTCTGGCAAGAAAACATCCTTCATACATTCACTGAAGGGACAGATCCTGCAAGGTTGTGTCGGGCGCTCATGACTAATAGATCGCAGACACGAAGTGGGCAGCTCCATGTCTCTGCCACTAATGCATCGTCAAACTGGCCACCCACTTACACAGAACGAAGATTTTTACAATCAAAAGAGGGCATAGTATAATGTCTGGACACCCGCCAAAGTGGCTGATTGATGCATGTGGCAGCTCCTGTCAAAATTTGCCTGCATTTTGTCTGAGAGCTGGAGACTTGATGCTTATTTTCCACCCAGCTTATAAAGCATGTCATCTCTGAGCACCATGCAGCATCTCTGATTAACTCCTGCTGGAATCCAAGCTTCAGAATCAGAATCAGAATCAGGTTTATTGCCATTGTTCATGTAGTACACAAACTAGGAATTTGTCTTGGTACAATGCTGCAACATTAAACATGATAAGATAAGAGAAATAAACTATACATGTAATAAAGTGTAGGATAAGATTAAGTGATACTGGTCAACAGTTAAAATATATATTAGCCAGCAGCAGATACTGTGGAGAACTATATAGTGCAGTCGGTAATGCAGGAAGAAAACAGTGATGATTGACATGAGTCTGGTTGAGCTGCTGTACATGGTGCACGAGAGTCACTTAGTGTTCAGCAGTCTAATGGCAGAGGGGAAGAAGCTGTTCATGTGACGGGAGGTTTTAGTCTGGATGGACCGAAGTCTTCTACCAGAGGGGAGGGGGGCAAACAGTACGTGACCAGGGTGTGAGGGATCGGCTATGATCCGGCCAGCACGCCTCCGGGTCCTGGAGATGTACAGATCCTGGAGAGATGGGAGCTTGCAGCCGATCACCTTCTCAGCAGTGCGCATGACGCGCTGCAGCCTTAGTCTGTCCCTGGCAGTGGCTCCTGCGTACCACACGGTTATGGAGGTGGTGAGGATGGGCTCGATGATGGCTGTGTAGAACTGCACTAACATCTTGGTGGGTAGCTTGAGCTTCCTCAGCTGCCGCAGGAAGAACATCCTCTGCTGGGCTTTTTTGATGAGTGAGCTGATGGTCAGCTCCCATTTGAGGTCCCTGGTGATGGTAGTGCCTAGGAAGCGGAAGGAATCAGCAGTGGTGATGGGAGAGCCTGAGAGGGTGAGGGGGGGCAGAGGAGTAGTGACTTTCCTGAAGTCTACAATCATCTCCACTGTCTTCAGAGCGTTCAGCTGCAGGTTGTTATTGCTGCACCAGGACGCCAGCTGGGCCACCTCTCTCCTGTAGGCGGACTCGTCGCCGTTGGAGATGAGCCCGATGAGGGTGGTGTCGTCCGCAAACTTGATCAACTTGACAGACTGGTGGCTGGAGGTGCAGGAGTTGGTGTAAAGGGAGAAGAGTAGGGGGGAAAGTACACAGCCCTGGGGTGATCCGGTGCTGATGCTAGTATAGTCTGAGACAGTCTTTCCCAGCCGCACATGCTGCCTCCGGTCCGTCAGGAAGTCGATGATCCACCTGCAGAGGGAGTCAGGCACGTTGAGCAGGGACAGCTTGTCCCGGAGCAGAGCGGGGCGGATGGTGTTGAATGCGGAGCTGAAGTCCACAAACAGGATCCTGGCGTAGGTTCCCGGGGAGTCCAGGTGCTGCAGGATGGAATGGAGGGCCAGGTTGACTGCATCGTCTACAGACCTGTTAGTTCGGTAGGCAAACTGCAGCGGGTCCAGGAGAGGGGTGGTGATGGACTTGAGGTGGGACAGGACCAGGCGCTCAAAGGACTTCATGACTACAGAGGTGAGCGCTACAGGTCTGTAGTCATTAAGTCCAGTGATCCGTGGCTTCTTGGGGACAGGGATGATGGTGGAGGATTTGAGCTGATGCTCTATTTAGAAAAAGGGAGCATTTTGGCTGGAATACACATGAATGTCTCTATCTGAGAGATTTCCAAAGAGGGTTAGGTAATAGAGGAAGAAGGAAAAAAAATGAAGAACAAAATTTTTGCATATATTCAGTACACTCATGTGTTGGTCTAGACATCAGCCAGAATTAAGTTAGAATATGGTGCAAAAATGATTAGGATGCTCCTGCCAAACACACATCAACTAAACAATCAATATTCAATTTCACCCACATATTTCACATTATCTGATTATAACTAACCATTAGAATAATGTTAAATAGCAGTATATTTTGGGGACTAGCTCAAAAAATTCTTAACCCCACATCCCTTTATTAACTTTCAAGACCAGCATTCCAATCTACAGTGTACTGAATGTCAATAAAAGATACTCTGTGTTGTTTAAATGCTCTTTTTTGTGAAGTGCGGTGTAGCAGTGCCCATTTCCGTTTCCGCCACTACACCGCTCCTATAAATATCAGCAGGTATGGGAGTTCGGCCTCTTTGAAATGCCCCTGCCTAGCGGCTGTATTGTGGAGCTCGCAGCACAAATAAAGCTAAGTTCAATCAAGCACCTGGCCTCATCATTGAAGGAGTATTTTTAGACATAACATTTTGGCGATGAGGATTAAGTATGGAAACATGTATTTCTCCGATTCGGCCCTTCCTGGAGCTCCCGGGCAAGCCACCCATCCTCTGACCAAGATGGTTTGCGGCCTTCAAGAGCTATGTCGTGGCACTCAACCTGGGTGAGATGGACAAGCTGAGGGTGCACGCACTCCTGGTGCACAATTTGGGAATCGAGGGCCAGCGCATCCAAAGCACACTGGGTGAGCTGGACACATTTGAGGACGTGGTTGAGTTAATGGCGCGCCATTTTCACGCCCCAGACAGCATCGTTGTCCAGAGGATCAGGTTTTGCCAGCGCCACCAATGGGCGGGTGAGTCTATCCAGCAGTTCGTCACCAACCTGAAACTACTGGCTAGTGAGTGTTGTTTCGGGCCGCTGGAGGTGGAGATGGTTCATGACCAGCTGGCAGAGCACACCAACAATGCTGCGATATGGACGAAACTGCTCGCAGTACCAGGTGACTTGACACTAGCTAGAGCTATCGAGTTACCTCTCCAGTTGGAGACAGCGGACAAGCTAGCTTAAGAGTTAAGTGGGCTCCAGTCACAACGGCAGCTGGAGTTTCCCGCCACAACACAAGCAGCGGACCCAGACAGCGATGGCAGCATGGAGGATGATGCCAGAGACCAACGCTGCTAAATTTAGGTCTGCCCCGGGAAAACCCATGTGAATGGGTTGCGGGTCCGTGAAACACCACTTCAAGGCCAGTGACTGCCCGGCAAGAGAGAAACGCTGCGGCAAGTGTGGACGCTTGAACCACTATGCCAGGGTGTGCTGTATGTCCGAGCCAGGGAGACCACAAAGGAAATCGAACCCCTGCCTCGACAATTGTCTATGCGGTGTCTCCAAGTACTAACAGGTACACGTTCTGCACAGTCAAGCTGGATGGTGTGGAGGTGCCGCTGCTGATAGATATGGGATGGAGGGCACTCTGCTGAATTGGGCTACGGTGAGAAAATTCTTCCCCCACTATAGAATTGCAGGACACCCAGTGCCGCTCTATGTTTATGGAGGTGGATGGCTGTGCACGGTGGGAACGCTGGTGCTGACGGCGTGGTACAAGTCGGTGGAGATGACTGACTTCAAGTTCACCGTGACAGCCTGAGGCGACAACATCATGGGCTGTGACCTATTTTATGGTCTGGGGTTCGTCATTAAGAACGATGCTGGGGAGGAGTGGTCTGGATGTGGACAGTGGAACCGGCCAGCTCCGAGAGTGGAGGATGACACAGCGTGGGACGGAGATTTACCGGGCACCCCGGAGGTCGAGCAGGACCAGCCTCGCTCAGGATTGGCACAGGAGGGTCTCAGTGCCGGAGCTCAAGACGCCCTGGATGAGGGTACTGAACATAACAGCGAGGCGCCTGCATTGACGACTGACGCCGACAAACTGGCTCCAGTTTTCCCCGGAGCTTGGCCGCAGTGGGGCGGAGGATCTGGGGCTACGACGGCGACCGCTGCAGCAGCTTTAAAAGCCGTTGAGGCCAGACCGACAGGCACGAAGAAACCGTGTGCCAAGCAGCAACACTGCAAACTGAGCAAGACCCCTCTGAGAGTCACGGATCTGGTTCGGGCACGTGAAGAGGGATACCCACGGCGAATATGGGCCAAATGACAACCTGACGATCACCAGGGGCGGCTGCGCACCATGGCTAAATGGGGCACAGCCTACTTTCAGCTGTCGGATGGCTCACGGAGGCACGTCAGTGAGCTGCGGCGTGCCCGGAAGGAGGCTTCGGGTGGTGGGCCCGGATGAGAGGAGCATCCGACGGCAGGGAAGAAGAGGCGCATCACCGTCTACGCGATCAGCTGCGGCCCCGGAGGCATGCCACCTCGAGGAGCAGACTGAGAGACTGTCCGAGGCCCCACAGGCCAGTTCCACCCCTACCTCGCCAAGTGGAGTGTGAGTTTATATATATGAGATAAAAAAAAAAAACTGAAAAAATTAGTTCTAACATTGTGGTATTCATAGGTTTGCAGGTGTTCTAAAGAAAACTAGTAATAATTATAAAAAAAAGGGAAATAATCATTTCAATGTTCATATGTTGGTGCATGTACAGTATAAAGAAAGAGAGTTCTAATGATCATATGGTTGTATATTGTTCTGGGGTGATTTTATCTGTTGTTGTTTAGTTTAGGAAACACGGCAGTGACTTGAAGTTATTAATGGACTGTAGTTATTTATTTTACAAGTGGCAGAATAATCCACCTTGCCGTGTGGCGTAGGACGGTAGTCCACCCGTCCCCCTTAGCCAAGGTTTGTTGTGTGAATGTGTTAGGCCATTTAGTCATTTCAGTTTAATTTTTAGTGCGTGATTCGGGTCCTAAATTCGGGAGGGTTTCAATTGTATTTGTGGTTTGGACTTTTCTAAGGAGGGGGACGGGGGAAGAGATGTTGTATAGCTCAGTGTTGTTTAAATGCTTTTATTTGTGAAGTGCGACGTAGCAACGCCCACTTCCATTTCTGCCACTACACCGCTCCTGTAAATATCAGCGGGCATGGGAGTTCAGCCTCTTTGCCAACACCCCTGCCTAGCGGCTGTATTGTGGAGCTTAATCGTGCGCCTGGCCTCATCATTGAAGGAGTATTTTCAGACATGAATGAATGAATGAATGAATGAATTTATTTCGGATAGTACAGTACAGGTTAAAAGAAACTGAATAATATAACAACAAGGTCAAATTAGACAAAGACTCCTCCTACTATACAATTCCACGTGAGTTATCCGAAATGGGTGATGGCTGAAGCCGCAGCTTATATTGCCCACCCATATTCCATCCAAGAATTCAAAAGAGAAAAAAGAGAAAACATGACAAGAGCAATTACAATTCAAAACAAAGCTAAGACAAAATGTGACTGAGACAAAAAAGAAAACTAAGCTAGGCTAAGTTAAGCAGTTACTATTCAAAAACAAATCTAAGACAAAATGTCACAGAGAAAAAAAGAAAAAAAAGAAAAAAACTAAGCTACAACACAACACAGGCTGGATATGTCAATCCTTATGTGAGTTTACATGTTGTCTTGTAAATATGTTTGGAGTATTTCTTCCTTTAGTTTTTGTTTAAATTGTCCAAGCGTTGTACATGATTTTAATTCAGGTCCAAAATCGTTCCATAATCTGACTCCTTGCACTGAAATACAGTGTTGCTTGGTGGTTGTTCTCACTGTAGGCTTTTGAAATATACATGTTCCTCTGAAGTGATATCGTTTCTCCCTTGTTTGGAACAACTTTTAGATATTTGCGGGCAGTGATAAATTCTTCACTTTGAACATTATTATTGCGGTTTTAAAGTCAACCAGATCTTTCAACTTGAGAGTTTTTTGTTTAAGAAAAAGTGGGTTTGTTGGTTCCCTGTAAGCTGCTTTGTTTATTATTCTAATAGCTCTCTTTTGAAGCATAAAGAGTGGATATACGTTTGTTTTATATGTATTTCCCCATACTTCATTACAATATGTCATGTATGGGAGTATTAATGAATGATACAAGGTGTATAGTGTGGGTTGATTCAGCAAATATTTCACTCTGTGTAATATTGCAATTGATTTGGATACTTTACCTTTACATAACATACTCCTCTCAACAAACGTCCTCCATTTGAAACACCCTGCAATCAGAGGTTGCTCTAGACCAGGGGTCACCAACACGGTGTCCGCAGGAATCACGAGTCGCCCGTGAGCCTCCTCTGAAAATAGCACTAGCCACCAATGAGCTTCGTCTTAAATTTCTTAAACTGTGTTACCATTATTTTTGAATCACATTTGCAATGATGTAGATTTTAAAATGAAAATATAAAACAATTAAAAATTAAAAAAAAATTAATATGCATATACTCTGATTTACTTTGGTTCAAAGGTCAGTATTGTGCACATGACAAATTTCAGTGTTTGGTAAGATAAGCTAGCGGGCGACGTAATGATGAGGAGTTGAATGCAGATTCTACCTTCAAAATCATGGCTGAAAAAAAAAATAATTTTCATAGTGAATGGGAAGAAGAGTTCTTTTTTACTACTGTGTAAGAAAAATGTCTGTCTCATTTGCGGGGCAACTGTGGCAATGGCAAAGACACTTCAGTACGTGTCATGAAAGCTACCATGCTAACTACCCACCGGGCAGTGCACTGCAGGCAGAGAAAGCCCATGAGTTAAAAACAACTCTGGGCAAACAGCAGTCTTTTTTCATGAGACCACTGAAAAATACTCATTTAAAGCTACACGGTTTTTGATAAAGAAGAAGAAGGCTTTTACAGACGGGGAGGTTTTCAAAGAAGCAATGATGATAGTTGCAAACACTGCATTTAAAGACAAAGAATGGAACTGATGTCATCTCCACTCGCTCCAGTGTGCAAATTGAGGCAAGTACGATGGTTAGAAGAGTGTCTGCGATGTCCGAGAACTTGACCGAGCAGCTGGACTGGGATCTGGCGAAGTGCCGATGGTTTAGCATCCAGTGTGACGAGTCCGTCAACAGCAGGAGTACAACTTTGCTGATGATCTTCATTCGGATGATATTTGATGATTTCTCCACAAAAGAAGACACTACTGCCTCTTAAAACAACTAGGAGGGGAGTAGAAATCTATAATGTGATCAAGAAGTTTTTCCTGGGGAAAAGGGTAAGTGTGTATCAAACTGGTAGCCCTTCATAGTACTCAGTACCCTTGAAGTAGCTCAGTTTCAAAAAGGTTGGTGACCCTTGCTCAAGACTTTCTAGTTTTCTATCATTTTGACAGACAGTTGCAAAAAAAAAAAAACACCCTCACAATCTGTTATTACCTGTCTCTTTTCACATGTTCAGTTTTAATCCTGAAGCTAGAGATGCAGTGTGCAGATTTATGCATTTATTTATTAAATGAAATGATGAACAGAGACTTTGTGTCCGTGCTGATCAGTGGCACGCAGCGCAGGTTCTTGGAACAGTGGAAGGGTACAGAGATGAGGCAGCCGTGTAGGTTTGTACTTCAGTCTCCACTGCATCGTGTTTTTTTCAGTCTCATCAGCAACATCATGACCGTTTGGCTGTTTAAAGAAAGAATTCACACTCATTTTCTTTGATGTTTTTGCAGTTATAGCAGAGGGGAAACAGTATAGCTGCACAAAGACAGAGAAAAGTGAATTGCTGTAAAGACTTAATCAAATCAAATCAAATCAAATCAAATCAACCTTTATTGTCATATTGCTATACATACAACTGTAGTACAGGCAAGATGAAATTGTGTTTCTCTCGGCATCCATATAAGTAAAAAGAACATAATTTAAGACACACTCACACACACCCTCACCCCCCACCCCAACACAGCCATTCACACATCCCTGAGACATACTTGAAAACTAACCAGAACTATAATATACAAATAATATACATAATGTCCATAGGTGCAGTAGTATGTATGAGAGATTCCGGATCATCTGTTCAGCATCCTAACAGCTTGTGGAAGGAAGCTGTTAATCAGTCTGGTGGTTCTGCCTCTGATGCTCTGGAATCGTTTGCCAGATGGCAGAAGTTCAAAGTGTTTATGCAGAGGGTGAGAGTGATCCTTGACAATGTTCAGTGTCCTGCTCCTACAACGGTTCTAAAAAAGTTCTTGGACAGAGGGGAGGGAGACTCCAATTACCCTCTCAGCTCCCTTAACTATCCTCTGCAGGGCTTTTTTGTCTGACATACTGCAGCTGGAGTACCATGTTGCAATGCAGTATGTCAGAACACTCTCCATCACGCCTCTGTAGAAGGTCCTGAGGATGCAGATGGGGAGAGAGGCCTGTTTGAGTTTCCTCAAGAAGTGCAGTCTCTGCTGGGCCCGCTTCCTGATCCCCAAGGAATTCCTACTCCAGGTCAGGTCCTGCGAGATCTGCACTCCGAGGAACTTGATGTTCTCCACTCTCTCCACTAAACGGCCACCAATGCTGAGAGGGATGTGTTTAGGCTGTGACCGCTGGAAGTCGATAATCATCTCCTTCGTTTTGTCTACGTTGAGCACCAGATTGTTCTCCCTGCACCAGCCCTCCAGGTCTCTCACTTCTTCCCTGTACATTGATTCCTCATCTCTCTGAACAAGTCCCACCACCGTGGTGTTGTCTGCAAACTTAATAATCTGGTTCCCCTCGTGTCTGGATACACAGTCATGTGTTAGAAGTGTAAACAACAGTGGACTGAGGACGCAGCCTTGAGGGGATCTGGTGATAGAGTTGGAGATGTTATTTCCAACCTGGACAGACTGAGGTCTCTCAGTCAGGAAATCCAGGATCCAGAGACATGTGGCGGCGTTCAGACCAAGAAGGAGTAATTTCTCCATCAGTCTCTGGGGAATAATGGTGTTGAATGCTGAACTGAAATCAATGTACAGGAGTCTGGTGTAGGTGTCTTTCTGATCCAGGTGGGTGATGACAGAGTGCAGGGTGGTGACTATAGCATCCTCCGTGGAGTGGTTTGAACAATATGCAAACTGGAGTGGGTCATGTGATGCAGGGAGGCAGGCTGTGATGTGTGGTTTGACAAGCCGTTCAAAACACTTCATCACAATTGGTGTCAGTGCAACAGGACGATAGTCATTCAGACAGGAAACAACTGGTTTCTTTGCCACTGGTACTATGGTAGAGGTTGTAAAGCATCTGGGAACGATGGCCTGACTCAGGGAGATGTTATAAACGTCAGTCAGGACATCCGCCAACTCGCTCGCGCAGTCTCGGAGCACACGTCCCGGGATGTTGTCCGGACCTGCAGCTTTACGTGGGTTGACCCTGGTTAGGGTCCTCCGTGTGTTTGCTGTGTTGATGGTGATAGCTGGCCCAACCGATGGTGGAGATGGGGCAGCCCTCCCTCTGATTGTCGGGTTTGATGCTTCAAAACATGCAAAGAAGTTGTTGAGCCTGTCTGGAATCGAAGCGTCGTCATCATTGACCCCCTGCCTAGACTTATAGTTCGTCAGTGCCCGAACTCCCTGCCACATCCGCTTGGTGTTCCTAGTGTCACAGAGGTGTCACTGGATTTTCTCCGCATAGGTGCGCTTCGCCGTCTTAATTCCCTTTGAGAGCGCAGACCTGGCTGAGCGGAGGGCAATCCTGTCCTTCGCTCTGAAGGCTGCATCTCTGGCTGTGAGCAGCGAGCGCACCTCTGCAGTCATCCAGGGCTTATGGTTTCCCCGTGCAGTGATAGTCTTCACTATAGTGACATCCTCTGTGCACTTCACGATGTAGCTGGTGACCATTTCAGCATACTCCTCCACATCTGTCTTGTCTTCCTGGGAGGCTGCTATTTTGAAGACCTCCCAGTCTGTGTGCAGAAAACAGTCTTTCAGTGCTGAGGTTGCACTCTCTGGCCAAATCCTGATTTGTTTCACTACTGGCCTGCTGCACTTCAGTAAAGGTTTGTAGGCAGGCACCAGCATCACGGATATGTGGTCAGAAAGGCCGAGGTGGGGGCGGGGAGTTGCCTTATAAGCATCTGTGTTTGTGTACACACTAACACAGATTAACACACTAACATTAAACGGGAGACAAGAAAATCACTATTTCATGCACTACAAAGTGTACATCTGGACATTACCATAAAAAGTTCATGCTGAGTGAAATATGTCAAAATGACATTCAGGTTTTTCTGCCACTGCTAAAAAATAATCTGTCAATGACAGACGTCAGTATCACTGTAGCTTGGAAGTAACCTTTGCAACAATAGCTTGATTGCCTAGTAATCCTCAGCTAAGTGGACTGTATATGGTATTCAACTATCCATCCATCCATCTTTTACCGCTTTTCCAGAGGTCCGGGTCACAGAGGCAGCAGATCAAGCAGAGAAGCCCAGACTTCCCTCTCCCCAGCCACCTGCTCCAGCTCTTCAGAGAGGATACCAAGGCATTACCAGACCAGCTGGGAGATGTAGTCTCTCCAGCGAGTCCTGGGTCTGCCCTGGGGTGTCCTCCCAGATGGACGTGCCTGAAACACCTCAAGTGGGAGGCGTTCAGGAGGCATCCTGATCAGATGCCCATACCACCTCAACTGGCTCCTTTCAATGTGGAGGACCAGCAGTTCTACTCTGAGCCTCTCCTGGATGACTGAGCTCCTCACCCTCTCTCTGAGGGTGAGTCCAGCAATCCTATGAAGAAAGCTCATTTCAGCTGCTTGTATCCGTGATCTCATTCTTTCAGTCATTACCCAAAGCTCATGACCATAGGTGAGGGTAGGAACATAGATTGACTGGTAAATCAACAGCTTTGCCTGAGAGCTCAGCTCCCTCTTCACCACAACAGACCGGTACAACGTCCGCATCACTGCAGATACTGCTCTGGTCCATCTGTCAATCTCTCGCTCCATTCTCCCCTCACTCATGAATAAGACCCCAAGATACTTAAACTCCTCCACTTGGGGCAGGAGGTTGTCCCCAACCCAGAGAGGACAATCCACCTTTTTCCAGCTGAGGACCATGGACTCGGACTTGGAGGTATTGATTTTCATCCCAGCCGCTTCAAACTCAGCGGCAAACCGTCCCAGTAAGACCTGTAGATCATTGCTGGATGAAGCCAGCAGGACAACATTATCTGCAAACAACAGAGATGAGATCCTGTGGTCACCAAGCATGACACCCTCCGTTCCCTGGCTGCACCTAGAAATCCTGTCCATAAAAATTATGAACAGGATTGGACACAAAGGGCAGCCCTGGCGGAGTCCAACTCTCACTGGGAATGAGTCCGACCGAGTGTTGGCAATACGAACCAAACTCTCACAACAATCGTACAGAGACTGAATAGCTCGTAACAACAAGCCTGATACCTCATACTCCCGCAGCACTCCCCACAAAAAACCATGAGGGACCCGGTCAAATGCCTTCTCCAAGTCCACGAAACACATGTAAACTGGCAAACTCCCACAGACCCCCACGGACTGGTATTCAACCATGTTAAAGAGTCTGTGATACATAATTCAACCAAGACATGAATAAATCTTTCTTTATTTCGGATAGATTAAAAGTAAAGATTAAAAAGAAACAGAATAATATAACAAAGGGGAAAAAATCCAACAAGGACAAATTAAACAATAACTCCTCTGATTATACAGTTCAACATAAGTTATCCGAAATGGGTGATGGCTGAAGCCGCAGCTTATATTGTCCACCCATATTCCATCCAAGAATTCAAAAGAAAAACAAAACAAGAGCGATTACAATTCGGAACAAAGCTAAGACAAAATGTGACAAAAAAAACTAAGCAACAACACAACACAGACTGGATATGACAATCCTTATGTGATTTTACATGTCATCTTGTATATATGTTTGGAGTATTTCTTCCTTTAGTTTTTGTTTAAATTGTCTAAGCATTGTACATGATTTTAATTCAGGTCCAAAATTGTTCCATAATCTTACTCCTTGCACTGAAACACAGTGTTGCTTGGTGGTAGTTCTCACTGAAGGTTTTTGAAATATACATGTTCCTCTGAAATGGTATTGTTTCTCCCTTATTTGGAACAACTTTTGGATATTTGCGGGCAATGATAGATTCTTCACTTTAAACATTACTACGGTACTGCAGTTTTAAAGTCAACCAGATCTTTCAACATGAGAGCTTTTAATTTAAGAAAAAGTGGGTTTGTTGGTTCCCTGTAAGCAGCTTTGCTTATTATTCTAATAGCTCTCTTCTGAAGCATAAAAACTGGATATATGTTTGTTTTATATGTATTTCCCCATACTTCATTACAATATGTCATGTATGGGAGTATTAATGAATGATACAAAGTATATAATGTGGGTTGATTCAGCAAATATTTTGCTCTGTGTAGTATTGCGATTGATTTAGATATTTTACCTTTATTATAATTAATATGTGACTTCCAACACAGTTTATTATCAATTATTACTCCAAGAAATTTAGTTTCAGATACCCTTTCAATCTCTACACTATTTACACTGAGTTTAGATACTAAGTTGTTGTGATGGTTGTTAAAAACTATAAATTTTGTCTTACTTAAATTGAGCGTTAATTTGTTTGAATCAAACCACATTTTAAGCTTTCCTAATTCCTGTCCGAGTGTATCCAAAAGTTGTTCCAAATTGCTTCCACTGCATAATAGATTAGTGTCATTGGCAAACAATATTAAATCCATTTTTTCCGAGACTTTACATATATCATTTATATACATATTGAATAACAATGGCTCCAAAACTGAACCCTGTGGGACTCCACAAGTAACCTTCAGTAACTGTGAGTTTTTGTTACCAGCACATGCATACTGATATCTATTCTTTAAGTAACTACTTAACCAGGACAGTGCTACCCCCCAATACCACAATTTTTTTTTTTTTTTTTTTTTGTTACTTATTTGTACCCGTAGGTAGATTTGGTTTGCAGTCTGGTGACAAGCCACCGGCTGCTGGTCGCTGCGTGCGCGAGTATTTTTAGTAGAATTTTGTAGTTTCTTTAATAATAAATTGTGATCCACTGTATCAAATGCTTTTTTAAGATCCAGGAATACCCCAACTGAATACTCTTTATTTTCAACGGCAGTTGATATTTTTTCTATAAATTCCATTAGAGCAAATGCAGTTGTCCTCTTGTGTCTGAAGCCATATTGCTGCTCACACAATAAATTATTCTTCATTATGAAGTTGTCAATTCTCTAACAGAATATTTTTTCAAGTATCTTGGAAAACTGCGGCAATAGTGAAATTGGTCTGTAGTTTGAAAATTCCCCTTTGTCACCCGTCTTGTATATCGGAATTACTTTAGCTATTTTCATTGCATTGGGAAATATACCTGTTTGGAGAGACAGGTTACAAATATACGTCAGTGGTTTCACTAAGCATTCAATAATAGTTTTGACTAAGAGCATGTCAATACCATCACAGTCCATAGATGTCTTACTTTTAAACGATTTAACAATTTCAATGACCTCTCTCTCGTCTGTGTTCTTTATAAAAATGGAGTCTTTTATAGCAGTGTTTTTGCTTATTGTATCACCCGTAGGTGCCGTAATGGGTATTTCTCGAGCCAAATTAGGACCAATGTTAACAAAAAAGTTATTAAATTCATCTGCAGGTGAAACTGCATTCACAGTCGTTGTATTATTTTTTGAAAAATTGCTTGGGTAGCTTGTATTTGTTTTTATTTCCAAGAATATTGTTAAGTATTGTCCATGTATTTTTAATATTGTCTCTGTTTATCTCCAGTTCTTTACTGTAATAGTCTCTTTTACTACATCTTATTATATATGTTAACTTATTTTTGTATGTTTTATACCGCTGCTCTGCTTCTTTTGTCCTTTTCTTTAGTAAAGCTTTATATAATAAATTTTTCTTTTTACACGCCTTTTGTAATCCTTTGGTTAACCATTGGCTTATCGACAAATTTATGTTTAAGCTTTTTCTTTACTAATGGACAATTTTTTTCATTAAGAGTGGTTACAATGTTCATAAATGTGTCATAGGTTTCATTTACATCTGATACATAGACTTTTGTCCAGTCCTGCTTCAGCAAGTCTTCTTTAAAAGAACTGATAGCATTTTGTGATTTGTATCTGAACGATTTTAAAAAAATTTTCTGTATTGGCCTCCGTGTGGCCATGGATAAGTGCAAAGGTTGGCAAATGGTCACTTATATCATTTATCAATAATCCACTTTCTATTTTCTTATCAAGAATATTAACAAACAGGTTGTCAATAAGTGTAGCAGTGTGAACTGTGATTCTACTGGGATGTGTGATTGTGGGATCATCATTAGAAAGAACTACTGTGTTTTTATTGTGTAGACAAAAAAAATTCAATAATTTTTTTTTCCATATATTACCATAAATTACATCGTGATGCAGCAGATTGCGATGTTTGTTTGTCAAAATTGGGTCAAACGGCGCCGCCATATTGTGACATCATGAGAGGAATCCAATATGTAAACAAGCATGGCTGAGTACACTGAAGCAGAGGAAGTTGTGAGCGATTTCAGCGCGATAGTTTTTGAGGAAGAAGCAGGACCGAGTGATGAAGAAGAGCGACTTGGTTCTAACGAAGGACTGCAACCCTATTTATTTGAACCGTATCGTTCAGGAAGCGACGATGACTCGCACGTTTCAGACGATGAAGGGTCCGACGGTGAAAGGTTAGAGGTGGACATCGGTTGCCTCCAAAACACTGAATGGTAATATACAGATAGATCTAAAAGAAGTGGATATGCAACTTTGATCATGTACCTTTGCTATGTTGTAAATCGAAGTGCCTAGACGGCCGAGAGCCGGTCTCCTTCATTTCAGTGGTTATTCACTTTTACCCCTAATTTGGTTTTTTAAAAAAATCACCAAAAGGCCCGTGATTCTTTTTTTTTTATTCAATAGTAGAAAAAAATACACACAAATCACAAATATGCTAATAATACAAGTCAATACCCCCTAATTTGGTTATTTGTTTAAAAAAATATATAAAAAATGCACAACTGTATGTGTTTGCCACAGTTTACAAGTTACAAATAATGCAACAAGATACTTTTTAACTAAACACCCCAATTGTTTTGCAGATCTGATGTGTACACACACCTCTATCACACCCTAAAACATAAACAAAGGGATTTACTCTTTTCCGGGCGAGTTTTGACAATGTTGCTTCTCTGCGCTGTTTTGATATGTTGATACCATCTTGAGCTGTGAGTTTTCGTTTAAAAACCGCAGGTATGGCAGCTGGTTTTAGAACTCGTTTGTAACAAACTTTCATGCCTGAAGATTCCTGTATAGCAGGCACCTCCTCAAAACTGTCTGCAGTGAAATGATCGCTACAGAGTACAGAAGATGGTGTTGGTTGCTATTTGTCCCTTGTTCTCTGTACTTGTTTCGCCCATTTTTTAAGAAGGTCGGGATCTTTTGGGAATGTGAACAGGCTTATATGTTCACTGGGGCAATTAGAACACCCAGCCGCCACGCAACGTTTCGGCATTTCTTCACTGAAACAGAAGCTAAACAGCTTGTTGACATTGATAGCACATGGATCAGCCGAGATTAAACTCCTCTCATGACGTCATATCCGGAAACAAGGCGAGTCTCTGGATATCGCATTACTGCAACACGACGCTAAATTTAAATTCACTTAGAAATATTTTTCCACTTATTTAGTGTTCTAAGTCAACAGAACCAACTATGTGGACGACTGAAGATAAATTCATACTAAATATTGAGCCATACTTCCTACATCGTGTCACAGACACTAAAGGCCCTTTTCCACTAGCCTCACTTGGCCCTACACCGCACCACTCAGCCCGCTTTAGGCGCTTTTCTACTAGCCCCAGCACCGGTTAGCAGGTACTTTTTTCGTACCTGATCCAGGGCAGGGTCTAACCGAGCTGAGTAGGGCTGAGTAGGGCTGTGATATGACTTTAAGAGACTGGTCGCCGCTGATTGGTCAGGTTGTAACGTCATGAAAGCGACTTTTTCTGCTGAATTTACTCCAAGACCGCCATTTGTAATTGTTCAGCAGTGAACACAGTGCGCCCCTTTAATACGGTATATTATATTAATATACTGTATAATATACTTATATAATAATATACTCCTAATATTATATATTAGGAGGTGCGCAATTTTCTTTCTATATTAGGCAACGATCGCATCCAGCGCGAGTTGGACGGATCTACTCGAAATGCAGGTGTCCGAGCAGATGGCTTCTCAAGGGCACATCCGTACTGCCAAACAGTGTCGGGAGAAGCTGAAAAAGCTGAAAAGCGATTACCGAGCAGTGAAGGACCACATTGCTCGAAGTTCAGCGGATGGAAGGAGTGGAAGTGGTTCGCTGAGAGACATTGGGCTCGACACGTCACTGTCACGGCCACCGTCACGGTCACGTCCCTTGGAAACCGTGGATGGTGAGTGTTTATTTGATATTGCGCATCTGTTCGTCACTTGATCCGTTCTATGCCAAGCTCACTGTTTTTAAGAAATAGGAAGGTTGTTAGATTGTGAGTAATGGTTGTTACTGAGGCTTGCGTATTGTTTTGCAGCCAACTGCAGATTCACGCTTGCTTTGTGTTAAGTATTAGCGCGAACAAAACGCTGAATTACACTTATTGTATTCCGGTTAAAAACTTGAGAGTGTTGTGTACATGTTGCACTTTGGTGTTAAGTTTTAAATTGCGTGCATTTTCTTTCTAGAATCGCATTTCATATCACAGGGGTCCACCTCAGTGGAGATGACTGACACAGCGGACTCTCCTGGCGCTGCGTCTGCGTGTGCGTCTGGCTGAGCGCCAGCTGGATCAGCTCTACATCACCAGCTCCATCTGGATCACGTTCAAGTGCCGGTAAGGCACAATAACCACGATTTTTTTTTTTGGTTGAAACAGGTCCAGCAGCGGAAACCAGGGTCGAAAATCCATCCATCCATCCATCTTCTACCGCTTAATCCTTTACAGGTCGTGGGGGGGCTGGAGCCTAACAAGTTATGTACCAAATTGATTAATGCAATTTCCTGTAGCTGCATATTAATTAATTGAAAATGTCTTTTTAAATGTACAAAAAGGTTATTCTTTGGTCTTCACTTATCGGTGTTCCACAACCATTTTTAGGTGTGGTGATTGAAGTGCTGTTGTAACTCCTGTTTTAGACAAACAAATAAAGCTGATGAACTGCTGTTGAAATCAACATGCTTCATTGAAATGCTTCGCGTCAGCTGACTGTATTAACCCATTCAGATTTCTGCGGCCACACTACAAGCAACTAGTTTAAACATTACCCATCCATCCATCCATATTCTTAATCTTAATCCTTTTTAGTTTTGCAGGGGGGCTGCAGCCGAAGACAGCACCCTGCGTGTTGCAAAATCTGCTCTACTGAGGGGCAGCAACATGACAGTTCAGCTTATATACAGCAATGAAGCATAATATAATAGTGACATTCCACCACAGACTTTCACCTGTGTAATTCCATATTATATGTAGTGATCCAGCTTTAACGACCATGCCTTTCTGTCTTTCCATCTAGGCAAGACGAAAACAGACAACTCCCATCGCTGACCTCACATTAGCGATGGTCAACATGCATGACGAAGAGATGCGGTTCTTGGAACGGCAACATGACCAGCGGCAAGAATCAGGAGTACATGCAGCATTTGTGACAGGTGGCCGCAGATGTGCGGGCAGATGCGCGTGAAGCCCTGGAACAGGACGCTGCGTTACGAAGGGAAGAGCTCGCAGAGATGTCTTCGCCCAGTCTGTTTTTTTGTTTGTAAATTTTGCTTCGGGAATAAAATTGTATTGTTTGCATCAAAAGTCTGGTTTATCTGTTATGACACCGTATGAGAAAAGCCAATAATTACATACACATTCCATTCTCTGTTCACTCCACATGCTGCTGTTCATCAGGTCAGGTGTATAGCCTTCTAATGGTAATTTAATTTTTAACAACACAACGAAACGTAATGTCTTGGTAGGTTTTTTTTTTTTTAATTTTAAACATTTGCAATGCTGAATCCATTTCTCTTGAACGGGTACATTTTTTAGGTTATAAGCAGTTGTACAGGTGTGCTTGAACTTGTAGACACTGATAAAGGTAAGTACATGTAAGTTGAATGTTGCATCGCCAGTCCAAATTTACTAAATTAAGAAGGAATCTAGCAAAAATTTGGCACCAATAACAGTAGACAGATCGGACAAGGATACACAACTGTGTTTTTGTTGCACACAACTGTTGTTACCAACAAGTGCAAAATTTTTATTCCCTTTTCCCAAAAATTAAAAATCAATTTGTAAGTAAAAGTGGGAGACCTTTACATGGGAAAATATGACATGTATCAGCACATGATTTATAGTTCAATTTGCATTTCCACCTAAGCAAAAGTGGCTTGTCGAGCTGGATTTTTGTGAAGATGGCCTGTGCGGTGTTTCTGCATGTAATTACATACCTGTCAAGTGATATGGTTTCGCCATATTTTAATACGGGGAAAATGCAATTTTAGCAAATACGGGCGTATTGCCATTTCTGTACGCCAAAGAGAAAAATATACGGGAAAAAAAATTGAGAGTGTGGGGAGGAACACGTCGTGTGTGACCCCCACAGCGTACGGGCGGGCAGAGCGCTCAGCGTGAGCAATTATCACAACAGTGAGAAGTGTGGACTCATCATTAGGCTGAAGGCTTTGCACCTTCTTAACAGATAAGCGTTATGAACAAGAGGACAGGTAGATGGACCATGCACAACATTTTATTTACAAAAAACATTTTTGAAATATGTATGCACATAAATGTGGACAAAATAGACAAGTATTGCATCACGTATTATATTGTAACATGCAGCTTGACATGGTGACGTCCCACCAGGAGGTTTGAACTCACGCCTCCCGCTCCGGAGTCCCACACTCTACCTGTGTCGCCAATAGGGTCAACCCACTTGTCAAGCCAAGTAGGGTGCTTATATTGAGTTCGCTACAATATCTCCACCCTGCTCCTCTGCTCTCTGTGCCGCTGCCACCACTGGTTCATCTACTGCATCATCCAATGTAGTGTCAAACGTCTCTCCATGACTCTCACACAGATTGTGCAGAGCACAACAAGTCAGCATCATAGATTTAACCAGTTTCATGTCACAGTCATTCCTCCTTCCTTCTCTCCTAGTCATCAGCCATGTTTGTTGTGGAGGATTCAGTCGCGTGTGTTTCACGTCACGAGGGTGTGGCGCCGCCTGCTGTTCAACAAATCCCACCCACAGCAGGTGTGCCAGCAGGTGCGCCAGCAGTAGTTGAAAAGCAACTGAGGCTGAACCGAACCGAAGTGAGTAGAGCCGGGTTTTCAAACCGGGGCTGAGTGGGGCTAGTGGAAAAGCGCCTTAAGTAATCCCAGACCATAAGATGCAAAATGTGTTCAGTTCAAAGGGAACTGTGACTTGACGAGGGAAGAAGTGAATAACTGTTCACACTTCACCAAAGCTGACAAGAAGATTCCCCATAATAATTGCCCAAATAACTGTTCACGTCTTCCCTGTACACTTCTCAGTCCAAGTGAACTGACCACCTTTGGCTTGCTGTAATTCAGAATCTTTTATTTAACATGGCTGAATACGCTATGCAGTCCACTTTTCAGGGAACTACTATATGACTGGAATGCATCAAAAGTGTTGTTTTGTATACATTTAGGACACTTGAGGCCAGACTGAGGTCATCCACTGGTCCTTCCTGGCTGTCTGGGCATATTTTGCCTTTCCTGTTCATGCGGGAGTAACAGCCAGAACTCATTTGACCATAGTGGACGGGTGCACCACACTATGTATAATTTCTTCACTTAAACTGTTTTTCAGTGCCTTTGGAAGATATCAGTGGGGACAGCGTAGTCTAATTATGTTCCCACACAGGTTAAGGTCAATTACCTAGCTAATCATCCTGTGTGCATTTCATTAATCTCACTGTGCAGCATCTAAAGCTACTTAACTGCTACTGGAACAGTGATACAAGGAAACATCAGCTTACTATAGATTTAGGACTAACATGCTGTCGGGAAGAAATTAATCCTGAGATAAGTTTGAGCCAAGTCATAAAACTTGATCTGTGAACTGTATGCTCATTTTTTAGCTCCCTGAAATGGTACTCATAGTAGAGGAAGTTTCTATTTTATCCACAGTCATTAATGGTCTTTAAATCAGGATAATATGTCATGTCATGCTCTACAAAACACAATATCGGGGATGAAGGGGGGTACAAAGCAGCTTAGTCAATGCACACAACTAAAATGATTATAACTGGATTTCTGGAGTTATCTGATTATTGAAGCAGTCATGTAAATGGGATAATCAGATAAAGGTCATTATTGGGTTATGAGAAAAAAAAGCAATAATCCATTTATTCAACGCCTGTAAACACATCAGATTTGATTACTACCATTATCTGATATTTCCTAGTTATCAGATCCTTGTGGCCATGTAAACGGACTCATAGAGACCAGTTATGTGTCCACTATATACTGGTTAGGAGAAATTACTTAAACACAATAGTGCCCCCAACTGGTGGCATTGCCATCCTGGTTCAACCCCCCCCCCCCCCAGTTGCCACCCTGCCAGTGTAACTGTGTCTAAACATAACCTCCACCAAGGAAGTTATGTTTTTTCTGGTTTGTCTGGCTGTTAGCAACATTACTCAAAAAGTTACGAATGGATTTAGATTAAATGAGGCCCCAGGTGATGTGAGCGCATTGATCAGGTGATGTTGAAAATTGTGACATCAGCCTTGAGAAGGGATGGGCAACTTTTGGTGGTAGTGAGGGCCACAAATTTTTCACCCTCACTTCTCAAGGGCCAGATTTACATGTAAACCTTAGGGGGCATTTTCTTCAAAGTCAAAAGTTTCACAAAACTTAAAATACAAATGAAAATAAAAGGTACTCAGTGTTTTATCACATTACAAATAAAACTACTGATAAAATTATATCATGACCTAATTTTTAAAACTCTCGCCATCAAAATGATGAGCAAAGAAATCCCAGATGGTAATCACACTATAAAAGCAAGAAATCTCTGTGTGTCTGTCTGTCTGTGTGTCACACTTCTCAGGACATCATAGGATGGCCTATGATCTCTGCCTGAACATCATAGGGCATCCTATAAACTCAGGCATCATAGGACTCCAAGCCTGCCTTTATGATGTTATATACGGTGACATCAGGCAACATGTCTTTATGATGTCATCATAAGCATCCTAACATGTCTTTATGATGTCATATACATCAAGGCTGCCTTCATGTCTTTATGATGTCGTATACAGTGAGTCCATGCCGAAAGCCTCCTTTTGCTCAGATCTATTTTCATGATCCTGTCCATGAACAGGAATTACGATAGACCTATCCCTCAACGGACCGATCCCACCCCCAGACCATCGGTGACCCTTCTGTGTGGAGTTTGCATGTTCTCCCCGTGTCTGCGTGGGTTTACTCCGGGCACTCTGGTTTCCTCCCACATGCCAAAAACATGCAAGTTAGGTTAATTGGCATCAAAACTGGGGATTCTAAATTGTCCTTAGGTATGGATGCGAGAGTGAATGGTTGTCTGTCTCTCTGTGTTGGCCCTGCAATGGACTGGCGATCTGTCCAGGGTGTACCCTGCCTCTCGCCCAAAGATGCTGGAATAGGCTCCAGCCCCCCCCGCGACCCGAAAGGATTAAGCGGTAGAAGATGGATGGATGGATGGACTATCCCTCAACCACTGGTCTCAACGAAGAAGAAGAAGAAGAAGAAGAAGAAGAAGAAGAAGAAGAAGAAGAAGACTTTAAAAAAGGCTTTATTGTACATTCCAAAAATGCAAAAAGACCAATATCACTGGCCCAAGTGTGTCACATTTCAAAAGTGAAAACATAACTCATCCCCCTGACCCACAGAACACAAAACGTTCCCTAAGAAGAAGAAGAAGAAGAACCAGATGGAGAGCAATAGAATGAGAACTGCTGCACGTCAGAAAAGATGCCATAAAGATGAAACACTTGAGGTTCCAGCAGTACATCGTACCTGTCTTGAGACAGGAAGACACCCTTCACCAGCATAGGGTACAACACACAAGGGATGCACAAACAGACAGGAAACATGTGGCAGTGCGCCATGCATGTGCTGAGTCACTTGAAGCCTGAAATGCCCGCAAAGCGAGCAATGCTGCTCGCCAGGCAAGGCACAGACAAGCTGAGATCAAGGAGATAGGGAATAGTCGGCTGGCCAGGGACAGTGAATTCCATGCAAGGCACAGAGAAGCTGAGAGCAAGGAGATGCGAGAAATCTCTGTGTCTGTGTGTGTGTCACGTTTATAGGACATCAGGCATCATAGGACTCGCGATGCCGTCATAAAGATATGATGTCTATATGACGGCACATAGACAGAGCACATGCGGAAGTTTGGGAGGGGAAATCTTTAATGAACGTCCGTAGGGGATCCATAGGGGAGCTGTGTGTCTGTGTGTGTGTGTCACGCTTCATAGGACATCATAGGACGGCCTATGATCTCAGGCATCATAGGACACAAATGTGTCTTTATGATGTCACATAGACCACAGAGATCATAGGATGATTTGTCTTTATGATGTCACACATAGATTTGTCTATGTGTCTACGGATGCCTGAGTTCATAGGACGATTTGTCTTGATGACAACTGCTGCACGTCGGAAAAGACGCAATGAAGATGAAACACCTGAGGTTCCAGCAGTACATCGCACCCATCTGAGACAGGAGGACACCCTTCACCAGCATAGGGTACGACACTTTAAAGCACATTTCTAGGACATCATAGAACGGCTTATGATCTCTGCCTCATCATCATAGTGCGTCCTATGAACTCAGGCCTCATAGGACGACTCGCCATGCCTACATGACGGCAAATGTGTAACCTTGATGAATGCCAGTCTACACTACAAATGTGTAAAATGCCAAGCAAAGCGCTGATTTTCTCTGGGTGCTCCGATTTCTTGGTTTCTACGGGTATGCACGGGCCTTCTTGAACAGGGTCGAAAGCCACTCTTTCAGGATCGTGCCCATGAACTGGAATTACAACGCACCTATCCCCTCAACCAGTGGTCTGAATGAAGAAGAAGAGGACCCACCAGATGGAAAGCAATAGAGTGAGAACTGCTGCACATCAGAAAAGATGCCGTGAACATGTAACACCTCAGGTTCCAGCAGTATGCCGCAGGCATGACTGAACAACACAGCCATCTGAGACAGAAGGAGACCCTTCAGTGGTCTGAATGAAGAAGAGGAAGACCCACCAGATGATGTCTATATGACGGCACATAGACAGAGCACATGACTCCCTACAAGACATACTGTATACTGTATATAGACACAGGTAAGCAAAAAGTGTGTGGCGGTTGGCTGGCCGGCTGGCTGGCACAGCTATTGACACCACCGAAGACACAGTCCAAGGACGGATAATTTTTTCACACATAAGGATACAAAGATATAGAGTGATGATAATCAACTCAGTGGCAGTAATGCACCTGTAAGCTGGTTGCCAACCACCAATCAAATCTAAAAGAAGAAAAGAAGAAGAAGAAGCATAACACAGAACAGTGACAGGCAGGAGAAGAAGTAACAAGCAGGGGCAAACAGCCCCAGATGGCAGAGCATATTTTGTGTGATTTTTATGTTTTGCTGCATACAAAAGCCGTCACGTGATTGCCACTTAGCGCTGTGTTGCTATACCAACTGTCCTGTAACTGGCAAGAATTCTGTTCCAATGCATCCCCTCTACGGGCATGCACGGGTATGCACTAGTTAACAAAAAAGCCAAGAAGAAAAGGAAATATGACGATGAAGAAAAATGTTTTTAAAATATTAGAATCAAATCAAAACTTTATTTATATAGCACTTTTCATACAAAAAGACACAAATCAAAGTGCTTCACACATTGAAGTAAACACAATTACACCCCCCCCACACACAAAGAAACTTTCGTCAGTGTAAACATAAGGCTTATGGCTGGGCACAGAGAATCCCAAGTGTGGAAGCACCAAGTCCATGGCTACAGGAACACCACCTCTGAGACCACCCAAGTCCAACCTGAGGGGTCGACACTGCAGGTGTGGTGCCGGAGAATATGATCCCCTCAGCTGGGTAGACCAGGGCAATCACCAGCCAGTGCCCTGCAGCCAGAAAACAGTCACAACTCCCTGTGGGAGGGCTTCCCATGAGGAAACGCCAGAGCTCGGACAGGGTGATTAAAAAAAAAAAAGTCACTGATAAATAAGAAGATAATTTGCTGATAAAAAAGACTAGACAGTTAAGATGACTAGAAGAATAAAACAACACATACAGTCAAACAGACATACTGTATATTCATAAGTTGTGGCAGGAGGAAGAAACACACTGGAGACAAAGGTGGTTTTTTATCTTTACTCAACTGCCACTGAACAACTAACTGTGAACACTCCCGAACTCCAAAACCGGGAAAACACAAACCATGCTCCCCAACCCCAAATCCCACTGGGTGAGAGATACCTCTTCAGTCCGCCACACAGCCCCCCCGTGAACACCCAGAGAGGACTCCCGTAGTCAAAATCAGTCTCTCACAGAGGGCCTGATGAGCCTGCCATAACGGCTGCGCCATCCTCCAACTGGAACAACCGGTGAAACCTGTCGTGCGGGGCACCCTCATGGACGACGGGCAGGTGAAACAGACCATAGCAGGCTGGAAACCAGAAAACTCATCTAGTGCAGACCTAGCTGGGGTCTTAGAATTGGGGCGACCCCAACGGGGGGACCTGGGCTGGAACCGTAGGCTCCTCCACCATAATGTGCACTGGCTTAAGCCTATCTAACATGACCCGCCCTTTACGCCCACCCATCTCTAGCACAAAACTCTTACGGCCCATCTCCAGAACCCGAAATGGACCGTGGTATGGGGGTTGGAGAGGCGAGCGGTGAGCGTCATGTCGCACAAATACAAAACGGGCCGCACTGAGCTCAGTAGGCACAAACGATCGTGGAAAACAGTGGTGAACGGGGCTCAGAGCCAGTGTGCTGTCGGGCAAAAAAGGGTAGATGGTGGGGCCGGTCTGCGGGGTGGAACTTTTGGGCAAAAACTCTCCCGGAACGTGACACAGTTGACTGAAAACCAGTTCAGCAGGAGAAGCATCGAAATCTTCCTTAGGAGCTGAACACAACCAAAGCATCACCCAAGGCAAACGATCCACCCAATTACCATTGGAGAGTGCAGCAAGCAGCATCACTTTTAGTGATCGGTGAAAACGTTCACACAAGCCGTTAACCTGAGGGTGGTACGCTGTAGTACGGTGTACCTGCACTCCCAAGGACCTTGCAAGCGCCGACCAGAGCTCCACCTCTGGCCACCTAGTGGTTTGATCCACTATGGTGAGCAGGTGCATAAAACCCTGCGAAGGGGGTAGAGGACCCACCAGGTCCACATGCACGTGGCCAAACCATTTAGCCGGAATCCGAAATGGTTCTAGGGGTGCCTTGGTGTGCTGATGGACTTTAGTGCATTGAGACGCCAAGCATGCGGCCGCCCGCCCCTTGACATCCCTCTGGAGGCCGGGCCAGACAAACTTTGCTCCAACCAGTTTTACCAGCGCCCAAACTTCAGGGTGAGAGATGGAGTGAATTGAGTCTAAAACTCAACGGCGCCAGGTCGCAGGAACAACAGGGTGGGGGCAGCCAGTGGAGACACCACAGAGGAGAGTAGGACTGCCCTCCTGCATCACCGCCTCCTCGAGTTTGAGGGATGTACCTGTAGACTAAAGGGCCAGGATGTCCGGGTCATTGGGCTGCTCAGCGGCCATGGCAGAAAAATCCATTCCGAGATGCACTGGACACACCAGCACACATGACAGGCAATCGGCAACAGGGTTGGACTTGCTAGCCACATGCTGAACATCTGTTGTGAACTCAGAGATTGCCGCCAGATGACATTGTTGATGAGCAGACCACAGCTCGGTCACCTTGGACATAGCAAACGTTAGTGGTTCATGATCTACATAATCCATGAAAGAACAACCCTCCAATAAGAAATGGAAATGATGGGTCACCAGGTACAGCGCCAGCAACTCCCAGTCAAAAACGCTGTACTTACACTCACCATCCCACAGCTTGCGACTGGAAAACACGAGGGGCTGCAACGCCCCTGCCGCACGCTGCTCAACCACTGCCCCCACAGCTATGTCGGAGGCATCTGTTGTCAGTGCTATGGGCGCCGTGGGCACAGGGTGAGTGAGTAGTGCTGCGTTCGCAAGGGCGGACTTAGCTTCGTCAAAAGCTCTGACCCGTTCGGGAGTCCAGGTGACAGGATTGTTGGCTTTTTTTAGCCTCAGAGCCTCATAAAGCAGTTGCAGGAGGTGGACAGCGTGAGGGAGGAAGCAATCATAAAAATTTACCATGCCCAAAAATTCCTGCAGTGCCTTAACGGAGTCCGGACGGGGAAATTCCTTAGAAGGTAACGGAATCGTGCCTCACGACAAAATGCGGTGGCCTAAGAAGTCAATCATCGGCAGCCCAAACTAACACTTAGCTGGGTTGACAATCAGGCCATGTTCTTCAAGGGGCCCCAAAACTTGTTTGAGGTGTGACCGATGCTCTTCGACTGACGGACTGGCCACTAATATGTCGTCAAGGTAGACAAACACGAATGGGAAGTCGCATAAAACTGAGTTCATCAACCTTTGAAATGTTTGGGCCGCACCTTTAAGGCCAAACGGCATGCGCAGGTATTCAAAAAGCCCAAACGGAGTAAATATCGTGGTCTTGGGAACGTCCTCCACGTGCACGGGAACCTGGTGATAACCGCGCACCAGATCCACCTTAAAAAAAAAATGGCAGAGCCCACCAAACACATGGAAAAATCTTGGATGTGCGGAACAGGATAACTGTCATTAGCGGTGATGTTGTTAATTTACTTAATTAATTAATTAAGCCGATGAAAATCACACGGCCGCCACAACCAATCCACCTTAGGTACCATGTGAAGCGGCAAACCCCATGGGCTGTTGGAAAGCAGGCTTTGTAAGCAACGGAAAATTTGTCAGCAAATGCAGAAAAAACATTATCCAATGCTAAAAAGTTAGTGTGTGATAACAGCCCAGCTCCCCCAGCCTCACACAGAAAAGTGGCAAAAGACACAGCATCAAACAGTGGTTAGCAATATCAACAAGCAAACCATTTGCACACAGAAAATCCACGCCAACAATAGGTACTGTAATGGAAGTGATTATAAAGTCCCACTCAAAACTGTGCCCCTGGAAACAAACAGTCACAGACCTTGTGCCAAATGTCTCAGTGGAAGAACCATTAGTTGCACTCAAACGTGGGCCGTGGCCCGCCGCCAGTCTGTCCGTGCTGATTGGTGGGAGCAGGCTCTTCTAACAGCCAGAGGCCACTAGGAAACGTCTCCCTGACAGCGAGTCTTTAATGAAGAGCAGCTCACCTCGACCCACAGCTGCAACTGAGCGCTAGCTCTGGAGTTTTCCCATCGTCTCAAATGTGCATGGCGGAACGCAGTGCTTAGCCTTGCTGCCAAACCGCAGGTGGAAGAAACAGACCTTTCCCTTGTCGTCTCCGGGCCACCACTCCAACTACTGCTGCCGGGTCCACGTCCTCTGACGTGGGTGGCAGGATACTGATGCCCCGCCTTGCACAGCAAACTGCATGGTAACCAGCAGGACCTGATCAGCTTCCTCGGCTAAAGCTCAGAAGTCACATGCAGGGAGTAGCCAAAACAGCGGGCACAGGTGGCGGAAGCTGGCGCAGGAATATGTGTGGGAACAGGAAACCACCTTCGTCCGCTTCAGGTAGTGATAGTATTCTGCCCATAAGGTCCACAGCTGTGCCGTCACCCAAACCTGACAGGGAGAGGATTTTTTCCCACCCTTTCCACGGCTGATAGACTATACCTCCGGAGCAGGAACTGTTTGATGGTGGCTTATTTACCGTGCTGTGGGGGTGCACGAAGCAACTGCATGGCACGCCGTGCGGACTGCTGATCCAAAGCAGCGACGACCAAGTAATACTTGGTTTCATCTGCAGTGA
Source organism: Pholidichthys leucotaenia (assembly GCA_020510985.1). Lineage (NCBI taxonomy): Eukaryota > Metazoa > Chordata > Actinopteri > Cichliformes > Pholidichthyidae > Pholidichthys > Pholidichthys leucotaenia. The sequence goes on along the minus strand of CM035849.1, from coordinate 65,330,980 downwards.
TTCCTCGCAGGTGGAACGGCGCTTCGATATGCTGGAACCACAAAGTGGGGTCACTCTGTCAAAACTCCGGAAGCTTCACAGCCGCAGTACAAGCAGCCGGCTGTGAGGGTCGGGGCGACACAGCTGACGAGGAAATGCAGTTTTCTTCTGTGTCGGACATGCTTGAATCAGGGTCACCAATGTGGCAGGAGGAAGAAACACACAGGAGATGAAGGTGGGTTTTTATCTTTACTCCTCAACTGCCACTGAACAACCAACTGAACACTCCCAGACTCCAAAACCGGGAAAACACAAACCACCACCCCCAATCCCAGATCCCACTGGGTGAGAGGTACCTCTTCAGTCTGCCTGAAAGTATTAATAATTTGCAGCAAGATAAGTAATTGTGACATAAAATAGGTTTAAAATCATAAATTAAGACAATTAAAATGGGAAACTAATCAAAAGCAAGGTTAAAATAATAGGTCCTTTTAAAGAAAATGATCAAAGTAAAAAATAGTTTTACTGATAAATATGCTACATTTCTGCCTTAGTCATTTTTTGCAAATCTATATTTTATTTTGGTATTAGACGTTCAAGCGTCCACTGCTAAATTTGCATCATTTTATTTACACACGTGGACAAAATTGTTGGTTCTCCTCTTTTAATGAAAGGAAAAACCCGCAATGGTCACAGAAATAACTTGAATCTGACAAAAGTGGTAATAAATAAAAATTCTATGAAAATTAACCAATGAAAATCAGACAATGCTTTTGACTTGTGGTTCAACAGAATTATTTAAAAAAAACAAACTCGTGAAACAGGCCTGGACAAAAATGATGGTACCCCGAGAAAATGTCCATAGGGACATGTTCAACCAAGATGTGTCCTCTAATTAACATCACAGGTGTCTACAAACTTGTAATCAGTCAGTCGGGCCTATTGAAAGGGTGACAAGTAGTCACTGCTGTTTGTTGACATGGTGTGTACCACACTAAACATGGGCCAGAGGAAGCAAAGGAGAGAGTTGGCTCAGGAGATTAGAAAGAAAATTATAGACAAGCAAGGCTATAAGACCATCTCCAAGCAGCTTGATGTTCCTGTGACTACAGTTGCACATATCATTCAGAAATTTAAGATCCACGGGACTGTAGCCAACCTCCCTGGACGTGGCCGCAGGAGGAAACTTGATGAAAAATGGAAAAGACGGATAATATGAATGGTAACAAAAGAGCACAGAACAACCTCTAAACACATTCATGGTGAACTCCAAGGTCAAGGTACATCAGTGTCAGATCGCACCACCCGTCGCTGTTTGAGCCAAAGTGGACTTCATGGGAGACGACCAAGGAGGACACAACTGTTGAAAACAAATCATAAAAAAGCCAGACTGCAATTTGCCAAACTGCATGTTGACAAGCCACAAAGCTTCTAGGAGAATGTCCTATTGACAGACGAGACAAAACTGGAACTTTCTGGCAAGGCACATCAGCACTATGTTCACAGACGCAAAAATGAAGCATACCAAGAAAAGAACACTGTCACTACAGTGAAACATGGAGGAGGTTCTGTTATGTTCTGGGGCTGCTTTGCTGCATCTGGCACAGGGCGTCTTGAATCTGTGCAGGGTACAATGAAATCTCAAGACTATCAAGGTATTCTAGAGAGAAATGTGCTGCCCAGTGTCAGACAGCTTGGTCTCAGTCGCAGGTCATGGGTCTTGCAACAGGATAACGACCCAAAACACACAGCTAAAAACACCCAAGAATGGCTAAGAGCGAAACATTGGACTATTCTAAAGTGGCCTTCTATGAGCCCTGATCTAAATCCTATTGAACATCTGTGGAAGGAGCTGAAACATGCCCTCTGGAGAAGGCACCCTTCAAACCTGAGACAACTGGAGCAGTTTGCTTATGAGGAGTGGGCCAGAATACCTGCTGAGAGGTGCAGAAGTCTCATTGACAGTTACAGAAATCGCTTGATTGCAGTGATTGCCTCAAAAGGTTGTGCAACAAAATATTAAGTTAAGGGTACCATGGATAAGTCCTCTGTACTCAGCTTCATCTCCGTTGAAGATGAGCTCCACAATCCCACACAGCTGGTCTGCACAGGACTTGAGGAGCTTCGCGCTGATGCCGTCCGGTCCCGAGGCCTTCCTTGCCTTGATCTTCCTCAGCTCCGTCCTCACCTGGGTCTTAGTGAATGTCAGGTTGGGGGGCAGTGTGCTAGGAGTGGGGGGGTGTTGGTGGAGTGGGGTTGTGGACAGCAGGTCTCGATGACTTTAGAGGCAGCAGCGGTTGTTGTGCAGTCGGGGGGGAGGGCGGTTGGTCAAACCTATTAAAAAACAGGTTCAGATTGTTCGCCCACTCCCTACCCCCCGTAGCCTGAGGGGAGGTATTCTGGAGTCCACAGATGGTTTTAAGGTTTCTCCAGACCCCGCCAATGTCACTCTGTTGCAGCTTGTCCTCCATCTTCTTCCTGAAGCTGCTTCTCTGATCTTCCTCCTCAGCTCTCTCTGTACGGACTTCAGCATCTCCCTGTTCCCCGACCTGAAGATCCTCTTCTTCTCTCTCAGAAGTGTTTTTATCTCAGGGTTGATCCAGGGTTTGTTGTTCGAGCAACACCGTATGGTCTTGGTGGGTGCGGTGTTGCCCACACAGAAGCTGATGTAGTCCATGATGGTGTGAGTGAGGCCATCGATGTCCTCATCATGTGGATCGCAGAGCTGCTCCCAGGCAGTGGTTTCAAAACAGTCCTTTAGAGCGTCCATTGCCTCCTCAGACCATAACTTCACTGTGCGCATGACCGGAGGTTGTCTGTGTACTAGGGGTTTATACACCGGCAGGAGATGAACCAAGTTGTGATCCGATCTCATGAGTGGGGGGAGTGGTGATGAGGTGTACGCCTCCTTAGTGTTTGCACAGAATAAGTCCAGTGTTTTATTGTCTCTAGTGTGGCATGTGACATACTGGGTGAGCATGGGTAGAATGGGGGACAGTGAAATATGGTTGAAATCACCTGAGATGAGGAGAAGAGCATCTGGGTGTTCTGTCAGCAGCCTGCCAGTTACTGAGTGGATGACGTCATGCGCTGTCCCAGCATTGGCCGTCGGATTTGTATAAATAACAATGCAGATCATGTGTGAGTATTCCCTCGGGAGACAGGTAGGCCGCATGCTAACAGCTAGCAACTTGATGTCTTTGCTGCAGTACTGTTCCTTAACCGTGATATGTCCAGGTCTGCACCAGTAGTTATTGACATACATTATCACTCCCCCGCCTCTTGCCTTCCCACTGTCTGGTGTTTGGTCTGCCCGTATTGCGTGGAAACCCTCCAGTTCGATGTTAGCATCTGTTGCTATTTCTGTTAGCCACGTCTCAGTAAACAACATCAAACTAGTCTCTCTGTAGATGCTCTCGTAGCGGAAGATAGCCGCTAGTTCGTCAGTCTTAATGAGTAGCGATCGTACATTCCCCACAATAACGGATGGGAGGACGGGTCTGTACCTTATATTCCTCACCCGCCGTCTTACTCCAGCTCGACATCCACGCCGTTTCCGTCTTATTTCTCCCGGTATGTTGAGTTTTTGCGTTAGCATCGTGGGCCGGTTAAGTGTTAAGACCTGGTCTCTATTGTACTGCCTCCTGCAAGGAACAGTGACTCCGTCCGCTGGCTCAGGAGACATTTGGGCGATCTACGTGTCTGGATGGAATAAAGGTGTCGCTGGACCAGAAAGGTTAGCAAGAGAGCCAGGTAGTAAATAGAAATAGGAAAAAATTGATCCGCTTTTGCAAAAAGGCAGCCTACTCGTGTGGCACCGGAAGTGAAATCTGGGGGCATCAGACCGTATAGGTTTGAGCCGTGCCAAGTGGGCATCGTGCCAAGCGAATCACACTCAGAGAATGATGGTGGAGAGGCACACACGTCCGCCGCAACAGCAACGACAAACACACGGCAGGGGAACACCGAGTGTTATTGTTTTATTAGAGCTATTGCAACAAATTATTCGTTCATAAATATAATTTATTTAAACCCGATTTTTCAATAAAATCATAACAGTGTATTCTCTTTGACTCAGGCATCGGGTTTATTATGGATTATATTTTGAGTTCTTCTTGTTTTGAATGAATGAATGAATGAATTTATTTTTTTTATTTCGGATAGTACATTACAGGTTAAAGGTTTTTGTTTTGGACATGTGTTTTATGTGCGTTTTGAGCCACTTTCAGGTGGGCACTGTCCATGATTCGCCGGTCCGACCACACGCGCTCTCTCTCTTTGACAGTCAGCTGTTCATGGTTTGTGTGCATCATCTGCCGTGTTGTCAGCCAGCCAATATTGCCAACACTATCACGACGTGTTAGCCACTCCACACAGCCGTGGTTCTGTTGTGCCCCTTGAAGCGATGTCAGTCCTGGGGCACAACCGTGGTTAACACGTCTCCTCTCCATGCGTTCGCTGGGCGATGTCGGCCCCGAACGCCAACTGGAAGTGTTTCTGTTTATTTTTGTAAGTCTTCACCTTTTTGGGAACTGTTGTCATCATTCTTATGTTCAATACATGTGCTGTGGTGAATCCTGCACGTAAATCCATTCATCATGACCCTCCGTGCGCTCTTACGCAGGGCCGGCATCGCTTCAAGGACGCACGAGAGCCACAGCAAACATGGAATGACTAACACATCGTGAGAGTGCTGAAAATACTGGCAGACAAACAGAAAATGTCTGTATGTGTTAAGTTAAATAACAAGCATTTATGGCATGACAGCAGCATGAGCATTTTAATTTTGGGGAAAATGAACAGCTGCAGCTGTCTGTATACACCATGACAGCCAAGCACGGTGTTGTGGCGTATGTCTGCTTCAAGGTAAATTTAATTATGTCCAACATATTTTACCAAAATGCAGCCAACTTTATTGCAGTGAAGACATTGATATATCTCAGAGCTTTTATTTGTTTACAGCGTTAGCATCTTAGCAGTGGTGCTAACAAACGGAGCTACTGTCTATGAGGCCACTTTTTAAGGTCGTCTTCCCATCCCTTGATAGTCGTGGGAAGTGGTATGATTATATTACCGTTTTTGAGGTGCAACATGCTGTGTTCCCGCATTTTTGATGCCGAAGTCATTGCTTTTTTAACAAGGAAAAGTGTCCTGTTTCAGTGACAACCATACATTCTGAACTTGTACTGGAATGTGGCAGGGCGGTGGAGTTTTAACAAAAAGCGCAACAACGCCACCTGGGGAATTTCGCCCCAAGAAATAGTTTTCTACAACCCAAGACCTGTAAGGTCACACAAGTTCCTTACACACAGAAAAACAAAGGCATGATTCTATTAGTAACAAATCATTTTTATTAAGCAATTTAAAAAAAACAATCAGTTGCTAATTAAAACCGTAACAACAGCTGGTTGCCTATAATGAGTTTTAGCTTAAAATAAATTTCCACTAGGCAAAGGCCTGCTAAGGATCAGGGCAGGGGCTTACTGGGAGGCTAGCCGGAAAAAGGGAAAAACTGACATGATGGTTGGACCCAGGGGACAGAAGACAGACTCGAGTTACAGTTTAACAGTTTTATTCACCCAAGTGTGTAGTGATGGTGCATGTATGTGTGGATGTATGAGGTGCTGGATGCGTGCTGGGACTGAGCGAGCCTCGCTGCTGCCTGGCAACCCTAAGGACACAAAGCAGAGAGATTACTACTGCACCACAGCGGGGAATGCAATAATGAACGCTGCTTACTTGCAGGTGACGCTGTGGCTTTCCTGCTTGCTCCGGGAGTGTTGGCCAGGAGGGGAGCTCGCTGTTTGGCTCCGTGAGGCGGAGGAGTGACTCCGGTGAGATGGAGGAGTTGCACCGCTGCCAATGAGAGCTGATCTGCCGCCTGGAGGATCCACCTGTGCACAGGGGAGGATAGCTGGACAAGGTGAGTGCGAGGTTGGCTTACGTGACGAGGTGTGGAGAACTTGGTCAGGCGTAGCATGGGTCTGTGGCTGAGAACATGGGACATAGCTCTGTGATGCTGACAGACGACTCCGTGCTGAGCTGTCAGTGGGTCTGGCTCTTATAGCTCGCTGGAGATTGATGGCAGGTGTGCGCGCAGCTGGAGCTGATGACGGCCCAGCGGCTGTCATGACAGTACCCCCCCAGAGGTGCCTCCAGGCACCTGCCCCACCCTACCTGGATGCGCCCGATGGAAGTCGCGGATGAGCTGCTTATCAAGGATCAACGCTGAGCGAGTCCAGGACCGGTGTCTGGGGCCGAATCCCTCCCAATCCACCAGATACTGTAAGCCCCGACCCCGCCGGTGGACGTCCAAGATGGTGGTAACCCCCCCATGCCGGGTGACTGTTGATCATCCGGGGGGGGGGGGGGGGAGACGCCGCAGGGGACGAGCAGAGGGGATCGGAGATGAAGGGCTTCACCTGGGAGACGTGAAAGGTAGGGCAGATGCGCATGGAAGGGGGGAGAGCTAAGCGCACAGACACAGGGTTGATTATGCGAGTAATAGGGAAGGGACCGATGAAACGCTTAGTCAGCTCTCGTTTCTCGGCCGGCACCTTGATATTGCATGTGGAAAGCCAAACCTGCTGACCCACCTTGTACTCCGGTGCTGGTCTCCTGTGGCGGTTGGCCATCCTGGTGTTGCGCTCCATAGTCCTGAGGAGAGCCCTGCGGGTGGTAGTCCAAACCCGGCGACAGCGCCTGATGTGAGCCTGAACGGAAGGCACTGCCACCTCCTTCTCCTCCTCCGGGAACAGTGGCGGATCGTACCCCAACGATGCCCTGAAGGGGGACATCCCTGTCGCCGAGGACACCGTGGAGTTGTGAGCGTACTCGATCCAAGGCAGAAAAGTGCTCCAGGAAGAGGAGCTCGACGAGATGACACAGCGAAGGGCAGCCTTCAGCTCCTGATTTGTCCGTTCGCACTGGCTGTTACTTTGAGGGTGGTACCCTGATGACAGGCTTACCGTGTATCCCAACGCCTGGCAGAACGCCTTCCAAACCTGGGAGACGAACTGAGGGCCCCGATCCGAGACAATGTCAGAGGGGATGCCATGGAGGCGGACCACACGCTGCACCAGAAGATCCGCCGTCTCCCGTGCCGATGGTAGCCCTCGAAGAGGCACGAAGTGAGCCACCTTGGAAAAGCGGTCTACGATTGTCAGGACCGTGGTGAAGTGGTTGGAAGGGGGAAGACCTGTCACGAAATCCAAAGCCACGTGAGACCACGGGTGAGTAGGCACTGGCAAGAGGTGGAGCAGACCGGCCAGAGGAGACGATGAAGATTTACCGGTGGCGCACTATGCGCAGGCCCGGACATAGTTGGTCACATCCCTCCTCAGCCCTGGCCACCAGAACACCCTTTGGAGAAGTGCAATGGTGCGAGAAATCCCAGGATGACACGCTAGTTTAGAGGCATGAGCCCACTGGATAACCTCACTCCTGACTGCTGTGGGCACGAACAACCGCCCCGGGGGGCCACTTCCTGGGTTGGGCTCTGCCTCCTGAGCCTTCCTCACTTTGTCCCGGATCTCCCATACAAGGGTGCCCACAATGCAGGACGGTGGAAGGATGGTCTCCTCCTGTTTCTCAGATGTCTCCGTTGAGAACTGCCTGGAGAGGGTGTCTGGCTTCTGGTTCTTGCTCCCTGGGCGGTAGGTGATAGTAAAGTTAAATCGCCCAAAAAAAAGGGACCAGCGGGCCTGGCAGGAGTTCAGCCGTTTTGCCGTCCTCAGATATTCCAGATTTTTGTGATCGGTCCAGACAACAAATGGCTGAGCAGCCCCCTCCAACCAGTGTCTCCACTCCTCCAGGGCGAGCTTCACTGCCAGCAGCTCCCTGTCACCAATGCCATAATTCCTCTCGGTGGGTTGCAGGCGGCGAGAGAAGAAGGCGCATGGCCGAATCACCCCCTTCAAAAGGCGAACGCTGTGAGAGCACCGCTCCTACTTCGGAGTCAGAGGCATCCACCTCCACCAGGCACTGGAGATTCGGGTCCACCTGCATCAGGACACGGGATGAGGCAAACTCCTCCTTCAGTTTCTTGAATGCCGCAGCAGCCTCCTCGGTCCAGCAAAAGGGGGTCTTGGGGGACGTGAGGCAGGTCAGCGGGCGAGCAATAATTCCAAAATTGGGCACAAAGCGACGATAGAAGTTAGCAAATCCCAGAAACCCCTTTAACTGCTTTCTGGATGAGGGGGTGGGCCAGTCCACCACTGCCTTGACCTTGGCTGGGTCAGGGAGCACTTGATTATGCGAGATCACGAAGCCCAAGAAAGACATCTCCCTGACGTGGAGTTCACACTTCTCGGCCTTGACGTACAGCTGGTTCTCCAGGAGGCGCTGAAGGACCCGCCTAACGTTTGCCTGATGCTCCTCCAGAGATCGCGAGAAGATAAGGATGTCATCAAGGTACACGAACACAAAGGAGCCCAGGAAATCTCGGAGGACATCGTTGATGAGGTGCTGGAAGACGGCCGGAGCGTTGGTCAACCCAAACGGCATCACCAGATACTCAAAATGGCCGCTTGGGGTCCGGAAGCCCGTCTTCCACTCATCGCCCTCCTTGAGCCGCACCAGGTGGTAAGCGTTTTGGAGATCCAACTTGGTGAACCAAGAAGTCCCCTGGAGAGAGTCGAAGGCCGAGTTCATGAGGGGCAGCGTGTACTTACCCTTGATAGTGATCTCATTGAGACCCCGGAAGTCGAGGCAAGTGTAACCCAGTGTTAAAAACGTGGATGGAATTATGAATGTCGATACCGCTTTAAGAAGAAGGGGGGACATTCATTTCACAATGGGAGTAGATAGTTTAACGTGAATTAAATTATAAATATTGATACCACTTTTAAAAAGAAAAACACCCATTTCACAATGGAGTAAATGATTTAAATCTGAATATTTAAATGAATATATATTCATAAATAGTTAGGAACGTTTTCTGGCATATTCTGATAGAGTTCCTAGTATTGTGTGTTGATATTTATTGTAACCAATGGCTGCGCCGTTGCTGGGTCACGCCACCCAATGGGTTAAGCGCTCTCTCCCTGGGTCTGGGATGACTTGCATTTTTGGCTCAGTCACGCCAGACGCCGAAAGACACAGACCAGAGAGAGAGACGGTCCTTGGTGATATGGCAACGCTAGCGTGCTGGTAGCAGCCTTTGCCTGGATAAAATCCTTGAAATTGATTGGGATCCGGGAGCTGTCGACGCCGTTGAGCGCGGGAACCCCATTGGACGCACGAGCCACTTAGCATGGTCAGGTTCTTTTTCTTTTTTTTTCTTCCTTTGGACTGGTTTGACCAGAGCGTGGATTCTCCAAATCTGGATAGCGAGCCGAAGCCCGAACCCTATGAACTGCTAAAGGTGACCCCACTAGTCACCTGGAAAGGACCAAAACAGGACTGTGAATTCTGTAAATATAAGTTTGAGATTATGGATTTTTTTTTCTATTTTATCACGCTGTGTATATTTTTGTGCACATATTTGTAAATAATATACATAGTTGCAAGTTCCATATATGGCTGTGTATGTGTTGTCTGTTGCTGCACCTCCCAGGCTCCTACGAACCCAGAGTCGGTCTGACCTGGCTCAATTATCCCTTTTCCCTTAGGTAGAAAAGTTAAGGTAAATACATTGCCATAACACACCACTACCAAAAAGGGTACTACACCTAAAGTGAGTAGGTGTTAGTTAGTAAGGGTTACACACAAAAATCTGGCGAGCGCAGGTGTTAGTGGGTGTTACCCTGGTAATACCCCGCAGGTATTATACCCTGTACCCCCCTGTGTAGTACAGGTATATATTATTACTGTGTGGTATTGTTACACAAGGGCGCAAGGAGCCATCCTTTTTCCCTACAAAAAAAATCCCGCCTCCACTGCAGACGAAGATGGTTGAATGATCCCAGAGCTGAGCGATTCCTTAATATAGGCCTCCATCGCCTCCCGCTCCGGAGCAGACAGGCTGTATAACCGGATCGATGGCAGCGGGGCGCCAGCCAGGAGATTAATTTGGCAGTCATAGGGGCGGTGGGGGGGAAGGGACAGCGCCCATGACTTGCTAAAGGCGACCCCAAGATCGTGATAAATCTCCGGGACCCTAGACAGGTCGGGGGTGGGGGGAGCAAGTGGGGTCACAGATACCGATGGGGCACACCCTGCAGACTGAAGGCATGCGCTAAGGCAGAACGGGCTCAAAGCGATGACGCTCCCCGCCCGCCAGTCAAACGTGGGATTATGTAATCGGAGCCAGGGACAGCCCAAGATGACCGGGGAGGTGGAGGTGGGCAGCACCAAAAAACGGATGTCCTCCCGGTGGTTTCCTGAAATAATAACAGACATGGGGTCCGTCTGTTGAGAAAAAACTGTTAGTAGGGTCTTAGACAAGGTGATTAGATTGACAGGTGGCCGGAGAGTTTGGCAGCTGAGACCCAAGTGGGTTGCCAGGTCTCCTGATATAAAACTCGGTTCAGCCCCTGAGTCAATGAGTGCATGAGTGGAGTGTTCTATGTGCTTAGAAATGAGCCGAATGGGAATGAGACAACTAGTGAGGGGCTTTGACTGGGCTACGTCCGTGAGTCCCCCTACTGTGACCCACGGACCTCCTCTTTTCCCCAATTCGTACATTCGGCTACTTCATGGGAAGCACTACCACAATAAAAGCACAACCCCAGATCCTTGTGGCGCCGTCTCTCAGCAGCCGAAATCCTCGAACGCCCGATTATCATATCCTCCTGCCCTGGAAGTTCCTCCGATGAGGGCAGGGCCAGTTGGGGTGGCCGAGAGGAGCGGGGACGCAGCACCCTGGAGCGACTAGAGGCTCTTCGCTCGGCGGCGCGCTCCTTCAGCCTGTTGTCTAAGCTTATGGTAAGAGAAATTAGTTCATTCAACTTATCAGGTTTGTCCCGTGTTGCTAATTCGTCTCTTAACTCAGGGCTTAGACTGCGGATAAAAATACTGCATAACGAGGTGTCCTCCCACCCGACCACTGCCGCAATTACCCGGAAATCGACAGCAAAATCGGCAGCAGCCCTGCTGCCCTGCCGAAGGCCTAACAACCGGGCAGTTGACACAGAGTCCTGATCGGAGTGGTCAAAAACCACGGTAAAATCCACTAAGAATTGTTGGTAAGTTAAGTGGGCATAGCTGGGCTTTGTCATTACTGCATAAGCCCAGGCTAGCGCTCTACCTTCTAGTAGGTTAGCGATATAGCCAATTTTGCTATGGTCGGAGGGAAAATCCCCCGGAACCCGATGGAAAACAGTCTCACACTGTAACAGGAATCCCTGTGCCTCTCCTAGCTTCCCGCTGAAATGGGCAGGCATCGGCACGGGGGTGAGACGAGTTAGGGGGATCTGGCTAACCTGGCTAGTCAGAGGATTAGCAGGGGCGGGTGGAGCCCCAGCGGCCGGAGGAAACGCCTGGTGGCCTTCCAAACGATCCAACCGGCCGTTAATCTGTGCTAATTGGGAGAGAATGACTGTTTGCTGATAAGCTATTTGGTCTACACGAGCGTCTAAGGTGTTAAGATGGTGCATCAGCGCGCTGTCCGCTGGGTCGCTTTGACGGAGTCATACTGACATGATGGTTGGACCCAGGGGACAGAAGACAGACTCGAGTTACAGTTTAACAGTTTTATTCACCCAAGTGTGTAGTGATGGTGCGTGTATGTGTGGATGTGTGAGGTGCTGGATGCGTGCTGGGACTGAGCGAGCCTCGCTGCTGCCTGGCAACCCTAGGGACACAAAGCAGAGAGATTACTACTGCACCACAGCGGGGAATGCCATAATGAACGCTGCTTACTTGCAGGTGACGCTGTGGCTTTCCTGCTTGCTCCGGGAGTGTTGGCCAGGAGGGGAGCTCGCTGCTTGGCGCCATGAGGCGGAGGAGTGACTCCGGAGAGATGGAGGAGTTGCACCGCCGCCAACGAGAGCTGATCCGCCGCCTGGAGGATCCACCTGTGCACAGGGGAGGATAGCTGGACAAGGTGAGTGCGAGGTTGGCTTACGTGACGAGGCGTGGAGAACTTGGTCAGGCGTAGCATGGGTCTGTGGCTGAGAACGTTGGACATAGCTCTGTGATGCTGACAGACGACTCCGTGCTGAGCTGTCAGTGGGTCTGGCTCTTATAGCTCGCTGGAGATTGATGGCAGGTGTGCGCACAGCTGGAGCTGATGACGGCCCAGCGGCCGCCATGACAAAAAGGTCTTAAACTAAACACCAGGTGACTGCACACCAACCAGATGGACACCCCGTGCGCTTCAGAGGGAGTCTGGGAAAAACCGCCACCAGGGGAACCGGCTGCCACACACCTCAGGCCCACAGCTCCTGTCCTGCAACAAAAGACATTTATTCAATGTTACACCATAAGAAAGGACTAAAACTCTGGGCAATAAAAGCAAAGCTGTTCATAATTAAAAAGGACAAGTGTAGAAAAAAACCAAATTTACCAACAAAATAAAGTAAAACCAGTTAAAGGGTACCTGTGGTGGTCGTCTAAACGCATTCAACTTGAAAACATTAGGCAAAATATTTGTTATTTGGTTAAATAATTATTGCCAGCCATATACCACCAGAGAAATATGCAAATACGACCGCAGGCATGACCAGCCAATGAAAACTCTGAGCGCAGCCATGACACATGCGGATGTGACGTCATATCGTTGCCAATACTCCACCTGTATGAGCGACTAGGGTGCTGTTGTGAGTGTTTTTATTCTATTATGGCTGAATTGTCGGACTCTGAGGAAGAATTCGTCCAACATGACTACAGGTTTGAGCCAGAAAGGTCTTCTGAGGGTTAAAGTGACGAAGTGGTCCTCACACTGCACTATGTGCATGGCACCGAGACAAATTCCTAGTTTGTATACTACATGAACAATGGCAATAAATCTGATTCTGATTCTGATTCTGACACACAACGCAATTTCGTCTGAAAGGAGACGTCTGTGCCCTGTTTCCGCTCCGATCTTCTGACAAGGTGAGCTGGGTTTGGGTACACAAAAGAAGTGTTTATCTTTGTTTTTTCGCTTATTATTCAGACATCCAAAGGCTTTACATTCCGCCATGTTGCGATATCCATATCGCATTGTATTTTTTTTTTTTTTTACAAGAGCGCCGAGTGTGTGCTGCTCTGTATATAGTTTTAGAATCATCTTCCGTGTTGCGGCCATTACGAGCTCAGATCACACGAGATGGCCCGCTGAATTTAAGCATTTATTTATTTATTTTCTACTCGTTTCAGTTCTGCATTTAATGTGAACCCTGAGTTTGAAATAAACGTTTGAATTTGAATTTGAATATCCCAAAAGCCGCTGCACATCCGGGTACTCCAGGCTCAGCCAATATTGATCCAGATCGCATAGTTTTAGAATCATCGGCCATTACAAGCTCAGATCACACGAGACATTGCGCTGAATTTAAGCATTTATTTATTTATTTTCTACTCGTTTCAGTTCTGCATTTAATATGAACCCTGAGTTTGAAATAAACATTTGAATTTGAATATCCCAAAAGCCGCTGCACATCCGGGTACTCCAGGCTCAGCCAATACTGATCCAGATCGCGGTAGCCACGATATTACGTCACAGGAAGCGTCCTGGAAGGCCATGTAGCTGCTAGTATGGCTGCACCCATGTTTTGCTGACATAGCTGAACCAGCACATCAGCAATGGATTTATATCAAATTGCTTTGAACGTGAATTTCAACTTAAACTTGAACTAGAACGTGAGACAGGGGCTCAATATAATATCTTTTTTTTCACGACCACCACAGGCACGCTTTAATGGAATAAAACAAGACACTGCATAGGGTTCTAATTCTCTTGTGTCCTTATAAAATTTTAGATAGATAAAAGGACAACAAGCGTATACAAAATGAGATAAACTGTCAAAATAGACAAGACCAAATAAAACATTACAGGAAAAACAAGATAGCAGTGTGGGAATGAGTGGCGGCTGCTGGAAACGAGCCGCACACCGCGGCGCTGATTACCAAAAAAACAAACCGCTTGCCTTAGGGCAACATACGTCAGGCTGCTAATGAAGGAAAAGAGCAGCATACATACTGAAGCGTGTGGGTTTACCTGCACAGTTGGATGTAAGAGGCACAGTAAACTAGTGGAAGTAAAAAAAAAAAAAAAAATCACTTAATACACACCCACAGCACACAGCCAGTGGCTAGGTGACTTAAACTGCCTACCTTAACAAGGGAAAGCAGACCCGAGTGGAGCAGAGCAACACCACCGCACAACAGGGCTCACAGCTAACATACTGCAAGCACGGCAAAAAATGTCAACCCAGATGCCAGTAGTGACGTTACGCTCGACACCGCCCACTCGAGACTGACTCGAGCAATATAACACGGAAGTGTCGCAAGCAGAGTGTCGAGCCCACAATGCCCACAGTCACGTGACTGTAGTGAACGAGGCCTCGTTGTCTCATCACGTGATTTGAGACCTGGCAAGAAATTTGAGAGGACTGGGTGTTGCAGACCAAAGCTTGGGATCAGTCCGCCAAGGTCTCCGCCTTTGACTGCTACCTAATCCACATAGCACCGGACTTCCATGATCCCTCCTGCAGGTGGTGAACCTACTGGAGGGCGGACCCATGTAACTCCTTCGGGCTGAGCCCGGCCGGGTCCCAGTCATCCGGGAGAGGCTCAGAGTAGAACCGCTGCTCCTCCACATTGAAAGGAGTCAGTTGAGGTGGTATGGGCATCTGATTAGGATGCCTCCTGGACGTCTCCCACTTGAGGTGTTTCAGGCACGTCCCACTGGGAGGAGACCCCGGGGCAGACCCAGGACTCGGTGGAGAGACTATGTCTCCCAGCTAGTCTGGGAACGCCTTGGTATCCCCTCTGAAGAGCTGGAGCAGGTGGCTGGGGAGAGGGAAGTCTGGGCTTCTCTGCTTGAACTGCTGCCTCCGCGACCCGGACCTCCGGAAAAGCGGTAGAAGATGGATGGATGGATGGGTGTTGCAGACGTTCCTGTGAGCCCTCAAGTCACGTGATGTGACCGATATAACGAGGCCTCGCTTGCTACGGTCACGTGACTATGGGCATGCTGAAACAGCACTCATGCACTGCTCATGATGCAAAAAAAATCGTTAAGAGACATTGGACAGCTCCTCTTACTATAATCAGAAAAGACTATTTTTCAGAGAATTGTTGTGCTCTTTACTGTCTCTCTCTCTCTCTCTTTTAATATGCCCCTTTTTTTCTAGTTAATTGGAATGTGTAGTTTGACTGTATATTTTTTGTGAAAGTTCTGATTTTGTATCTCTTTGTAATCGTTATCCTCATTGAGAGTTTTATGTTGTATTTTATTCTATTAAATTAAAAAAAAACTTCTCATGACACTTCCGCTTTATATTGCGTGAATGAATGTTGAGTGGGCGGTGTCGAGCCTGCAGCTGTCTGACCACTGCCGCTGAAATTCACCAGCCATTGGCAGGTGCAATTCGCTATATGCACACTCTTTTTCCTTATTCCACTTTAGCCAGGTCAACAGCTTCCGGTTCAGCTCTGTGCCACTGAATGGCTATGGCGTTTTTCACTCGGTCACTGCAGGACTTACCCAAACTCACAGTAAACGATGTCAGTCGCATGATTCAAGAATTATGTCAGATGTCGGTGACCAAAAAACAGAAAGGCTTCAGATTCTATGTTTCAAGCTACATCCACAATTACGAAGGTAAGCATTTTACGTAAAGTGTTAGCCATTAGCATGTTAGCTACTGCGATGGTACTGCTGTACTAATGTCTTGTTTACGGCTGTCTCAGGTGTTCTGATGCCATTGTCAGTCTCAATTTCAAACAAGGATTTGACAACAGGGACGATAACTGTTAGGGCTGAGTGCTACAGATCAATGAAGAAAAGCCAAAAGCCTCACAGTTTGAGTGTAAGAGAAAGCCATCCTGCAGGTTCAGTGCAGGCGTGTTCATGGAAGGTTCCTGTTCACCCTATGACGTCGGCATGATGTCCTACCACGATCATAGGACATCATAGGACGGCCTATGATGTCTGCCTGATGTCCTATGATGATCCTGTGATCTCAGGCATCATAGGACTCGCGATGCCGTCATAAAGATATGTCTATATGACGTCATATACACATAGCACATCATAGGATGCCCTATGATGTCGGCATGATGTCCTATGAGGCATGATGGCCTATGATGATCCTGTGATATCAGGCAACATAGGACTCGCAATGCCGTCATATAGACAAATGTGTCCAAATGCGTCTTTATGATGTCATATAGACCATCACTCACGATGTCTACACTAATGTGTCTTGATAGATAGATACAGATAGATACATACTTTATTTCGAACAAAAAAGTAAAAAAAAAAAAAGACAAGTGTGATAAAGTGACAGTATACAGTACTCGAAAGGGAGAAGGAAGAAGTGAACACTTAACTCTAACTCCTCTTTTCCATAAATACAACCCATGTGAAATATATACAAATTACCTCATTTAAGACCCCAAGTAAACAATTAACTATATTTTGTACATATCAACATTAACACCCATCCATCCCAACATACATACAGTCCATACATCAAAACCAGCCCCAAACAACACAGATATACACAGTATTGTCCCACCTACCATTCCATAGTGTTCCAGAGTGAGTATAGTGAATCGTACATATAAATACTACCCTTCTAACATATATTCTTTCAGCAAATAATGTTTATACCTATTTTTGAATTGATTTCTGTTTGTACATAGTTTCAGTTCCAGCTCCAGACTGTTCCACAAATCCACCCCACAGACAGATATGCACATACTTTTCTTAGTTGTTTGTACCTTAGGTTTTGTAAAGTTTAAGTCTCCTCTCAAATTATAATCATTGTCTCTTTTTTTTGAATATTTTTTGTATATTAGTTGGGAGTTGATTATTAATTGCCCTGTACATTACTTGTGCTGTCTTAAATGTAACTAAATTTTTAACTTTATGACATGTGACTTTAAAAACAACGAATTGGTATGGTCTCTATATCCTATATTTATTATCCTTATAGCTTGTTTTTGTAATGTGCATATTGGCTGTAGGTTGATCCTGTAGGTGTTTCCCCAGACCTCTACACAGTAGTTAAGATAAGGTAGAAACAGTGAATTGTACAGTAAGAACAATGATTTATAGTCCAAGATGTGTCTTGTTTTCCCCAGTGTCCCTATACATTTTGCCAACTTGGCCCGGATGTGACTGATGTGAGGTTTCCAGCAGATTTTATTGTCTAGTGTCACCCCCAGAAACTTATTTTCCTGTACTGTTTCTATTCTGGTATCATCTATCGTTACCATTATTTCATGATTTATTATATCATTTCCAAATAACATAATCTTTTTTTGTTTTTTTTCAGATTTAGAGAAAATTTATTTTTGTTGAACCACTGCGTTAACCTTTTCATTTCAGTTGTGACCACCTCTAAAACCTGCTGCAAATTCTCACCAGTGCAAAGGATATTTGTGTCATCCGCAAACGAAATAAATTTCAGAATTTTTGATACTTGGCATATGTCATTTATATACAAGATAAAGACTTTGGGTTCCAAAACTGACCCCTGGGGCACACCACAAGTGATGTCCATGAAGGGTGATTTGTGCTCACCAATTTGTACAAATTGTTGTCTGTTACTTAAATAACTTTCCACCCAACTCAGTCCGACCCCTCTTATCCCATACCTTTCCAATTTCCTCAGCAGAATTCTGTGGTCAATGGTGTCAAAAGCTTTCTTTAAATCTATAAATACTCCTACAGCAAACTTTTTTTTTATCTATACAACTAGTAATTTCTTCGATAAGTTCGATCAGTGCCAAAGATGTAGATTTATCTGCTCTAAAACCATACTGGCTGTCTGTAAGGAGGTTGTGTTTTTCAATGAAATCATCCAGTCTCTTAGTGAAGATTTTTTTGAAGTATTTTGGAGAATTGTGAGAGTAAAGAGACCGGCCTGTAATTTGTGAAATAATCACTGTCTCCTGTTTTGTATAGTGGTATTACTTTTGCTACTTTCATTTTGTTTTGAAATGTACCAGTTTGAAATGACAGGTTACAGATGTGGGTGAGTGGTTTAACAGTTCCTTCAATTACTTTTTTCACTATTGTCATGTCAATTTCATTCCAGTCAGATGATTTTCAAATCAATCAAACTTCCAGTTTGGATGTGGTTACTCTTTCTCTTAATAGCTCTGTGAGGAACCTTGGAATTATTTTTGATCAAGATCTGTCTTTCAATTCACATATTAAATTTGTTTCTAAGACTGCTTTCTATTATTTGTGTAATATTGCCAAGATTAGGAGCATCTTGTCTCAGAGTGATGCTGAGAAACTGATCCATGCTTTTGTTAGCTCGAGGTTAGATTATTGTAATTCTTTATTATCAGGTTGTCCTAAAACATCTTTAAAAGATCTGATACTACCGTGTTATCCTAACAGAGCACTACGCTCCCAAAATGCAGGATTACTTGTAATACCTAGAATCTCCAAAAGTACAATGGGAGGCAGAGCCTTCAGTTATCAAGCGCCTCCCCTGTGGAACCAGCTGCCAATCTGGATTTGGGAGTCAGACTCGATCTCTGTTTTTAAGAATAGGGTTAAAAACCTTCCTTTTTGATATAGCCTACAATTAGGGAGGGATCATGTGTTTCTGAACCCTCCCTTAGTTATGCTGCTAAAAGGTTTAGACAGCCGGGGGACCTCCAATAATGCACCGGGCCTCACTCCTTTTTTCACTCAATGAAATATTTTTTTTTTTGCTGGTCATTAACATCTGTTTGTTCTCTCCCATAGATTGAGTCCCCATCGTGCTGTTTGCTCTCTACATGTCTGTTCTTTTCATCTTCTCTGTCCCCTCACCCCCCAGCCAGTCGCAGCAGATGACTGCCCCTCCCTGAGCCTGGTTCTGCTGGAGGTTTCTTCCTGTTTAAAGGGAGTTTTTCCTCTCCACCGTCGCCAAGTGCTTGCTCACAGGGGATCGCCTGATTGCTAGGGTCTTTCTGCAACTGTGGGGGTTCCCCTGCAGTTGAAAGTGCTATGAGATGACTGTTATTGTGAAATGGCACTCTATATGTAAATAAAGTTGAATTGAATTGAACTGATTTTTTGTTCTTAAATTTACTCACAGTCTCGATAATTTCCTTTTCAGTAACTGCACCCAAAAAGATTGTGTTTGGATTTCTATCTTCTATTTCATTTACAGAACCACTGTTGTTTGTTTCTATTTTTATTTTATTTGTTTATTTGTCAGGGACAGTGCAATAAACATAGACAAAAAAGAAAATCTGATGTGTTGCACAGAGAGTGTATAGCATTAAGCTAGTTTGCAACTCTTGTCCCTATTGGTGTCACCTATTCTGGTGTCACTATTGACTTTGCTAATTCAGGACCAGCATTTACGAAAAATTTATTGAAACCACTGACCACATCCTCCATATTATTTATCAAATTGTCATTTTCAATAAAATATTCTGGATAATTAGCATTCTTAGATCGGTTACTAATAATCCCATTGAGTACTTGCCATATTCCTCTTAAGTTATTTTTATTATCCTGAATGAATGAATGAATGAATCTTTATTTCGGATAGATTAAAAGTACAGGTTAAAAGAAACTGAATAATATAACAAAGGGGGAAAGAAAATCCAACAAGGTCAAATTAGACAATAACTCCTCTGATTATGCAGTTCAGCATAAGTTATCCGAAATGGGTGATGGTTGAAGCCGCAGTTTATATTGCCCACCCATATTCCATCCAAGAATTCAAAAGAAAAAACAAAACAAGAGCGATTACAATTCAGAACAAAGCTAAGACAAAATGTGACAAAAAACTAAGCTACAACACAACGCAGGCTGGATATGACAAGCCTTATGTGATTTTACATGTCATCTTGTATATATGTTTGGAGTATTTCTTCCTTTAGTTTTTGTTTAAATTGTTGTAAACTGTTGTATGTTGTGTTGTACATGATTTTAATTCAGGTCCAAAATCGTTCCATAATCTGACTCCTTGCACTGAAACACAGTGTTGCTTGGTGGTAGTTCTCACTGAAGGTTTTTGAAATATACATGTTCCTCTGAAATGATATTGTTTCTCCCTTATTTGGAACAACTTTTGGATATTTGCGGGCAGTGATAGATTCTTCACTTTAAACATTATTACTGCAGTTTTAAAGTCAACCAGATCTTTCAACTTGAGAGCTTTTAATTTAAGAAAAAGTGGGTTTGTTGGTTCCCTGTAAGCTGCTTTGTTTATTATTCTAATAGCTCTCTTCTGAAGCATAAAGACTGGATATATGTTTGTTTTATATGTATTTCCCCATACTTCAGTACAATATGTCATGTATGGGAGTATTAATGAATGATACAAGGTATATAGTGTGGGTTGATTCAGCAAATATTTCACTCTGTGTAGTATTGCAATTGATTTGGATATTTTACCTTTAATATAATTAATATGTGACTTCCAACACAGTTTATTATCAATTATTACTCCAAGAAATTTAGTTTCAGATACCCTTTCAATCTCTACACCATTTACACTGAGTTTAGATACTGAGTTGTTGTGATGGTTGTTAAAGACTATAAATTTTGTCTTACTTAAATTGAGCGTTAATTTGTTTGAATCAAACCACAGTTTAAGCTTTCCTAATTCCTTTCCGAGTGCATCCAAAAGTTGTTCCAAATTGCTTCCACTGCATAATAGATTAGTGTCATCGGCAAACAATATTAAGTCCATTTTTTCTGAAACTTTACATATATCATTTATATACATAGTGAATAACAATGGCCCCAAAACTGAACCCTGTGGGACTCCACAAGTAACCTTCAGTAACTGTGAGTTTTTGTTACCAACACATACATACTGATATCTCTTCTTTAAGTAACTACTTAACCAGGACAGTGCTACCCCTCTAATACCACAATTTTGTAGTTTATTTAATAATAAATTATGATCCACTGTATCAAATGCTTTTTTAAGATCCAGGAATACCCCAACTGAATACTCTTTATTTTCAGTGGCAGTTGATATTTTTTCTATAAATTCCATTAGAGCAAATGCAGTTGTCCTCTTGTGTCTGAACCCATATTGCTGCTCACACAATAAATTATTCTTCAGTATGAAGCTGTCAATTCTCTCATAGAATATTTTTTCAAGTATCTTGGAAAATTGCGGCAATAGTGAAATTGGTCTATAGTTTGAGAATTCCCCTCTGTCACCCGTCTTGTATATCGGAATTATTTTAGCTATTTTCATTGCATTGGGAGATATACCTGTTTGGAGAGACAGGTTACAGATATACGTCAGTGGTTTCACTAAGCATTCAATAATAGTTTTGACTAAGAGCATGTCAATACCATCACAGTCCGTAGATGTTTTACTTTTAAACGATTTAACAATTTCAATGACCTCTCTCTCGTCTGTGTTCTTTATGAAAATGGAGTCTTTTATAGCAGTGTTATTGCTTATTGTATCACCTGTAGGCACCATAATGGGTATTTCTCGAGCCAAATTAGGACCAATGTTAACAAAAAAAGTTATTAAATTTGTCTGCAGGTGAAGCTGCATTCACACTCTGAGTCGTTGTATTATTTTTTGAAAAATCGGTTGGGTAGCTTGTATTTCTGCTTTTATTTCCAAGAATACTGTTAAGTATTGTCCATGTATTTTTAATATTGTCTGTGTTTTTCTTCAGTTCTTTACTGTAATAGTCTCTCTTACTACATCTTATTATATATGTTAACTTATTTTTGTATGTTTTATATCGCTGCTCTGCTTCTTTTGTCCTTTTCTTTAGGAAAGCTTTATATAATAAATTTTTCTTTTCACACGCCTTTTGTAATCCTTTGGTTAACCATGGCTTATCGGCAAATTTATGTTTAAGCTTTTTCTTTACTAATGGACAATTTTTTTTCATAAAGAGTGGTTACAATGTTCATAAATGCGTCATAGGCTTCATTTACATCTGATACATAGACTTCTGTCCAGTCTTGCTTCAGCAAGTCCTCTTTAAAAGAACTGATTGCATTTTGTGATTTGTATCTGAACGATTTTAAAAATTTTTCTGTATTGGCCCCCGTGTGGCCATGGAAGCCAAAGGTAGGCAAGTGGTCACTTATATCATTTATCAATAATCCACGTTCTATTTTCTTATCAATAATATTAACAAACAGGTTGTCAATAAGTGTAGCAGTGTGAACTGTGATTCTACTGGGATGTGTTACTGTGGGATATAGACTCATGCTGTACATAGAGTTCATGAACTCTATAATTACATTTTGTTGATGTGGATTTAGTAAATCAATATTGAAATCTCTACAAATTACTACCATTTTCTTACTAGTAATATTATTGTACAGCTCGACTAATTTATCTCTGAATGTCTCAATGCAAGTTCCCGGCGTTCTATATATACAACTTATAATTAGATTTTTTGTTTTATCTTGGTCAATCTCAACAGTAACACATTCCAAAATCCCTGGTAGTGCAAAGGACATTCCATTTACAAGCTTACACCTATACAGGTCATCAATATACAGTGCAACACCACCACCCTTTTTTTGAGATCTGTTAATATGAAACATCTGATATCCCTCTATTGCCATCAGGGGAGCCTGCTCTTCATTAAGCCAAGTTTCAGAGACTGCGATAGCTGTAAATTTTCTGTCTAGCTGTTTTAAATAGTCCTGAGTCTGTGGAAAGTTTTTGTTAAGACTTCTGCTGTTGAAGTGTATTATTGATAGTTTACCATCTAGTTGCACTTGACTTTTGAATTGCTTTTCAGTGTAATATTCACAATGGTTATGAATATTATTGAAAAAGTGGTTATCAGGATCAATATCGTTCTCCATCTCTTGTAGTTTATGTTCAGCATAAGGGCATATTTTCAGAGTTTGAGTATCCTCACTCTGTGTCAAATGGCTTCCTCCAACTGGGGATAATTGATGTCTACTCAAGTCAGTCATAAGTTTTTTGTTTGTTTTGCTTATTTTTTTTTTCAGTACATTGACATGGTATGTCAAAAGAACTATTCTTACCGTGTGTGTGAATATGGATTATCATTGTCTCTTAATTTTCTTAATCAGTGTTCATCTGTATTTATTTAAGTCAGTAACATCTCTGATCATTATGCTCTTTGCTTGCTCAGGTGTTCCATTTAGTTTGATCCAAATTCTACAATTTCTTGTCCATGTTGCCTGTATCTTATTTTGTCTTTTCAGCATCCGTGCTTGCCGTGCTATTTCAGCATTTTGTTTTTGTTAGGTGTTCATTTAGGTAAACTTCTGTTCCCCGTAGCTTTCTGGCCTGCCTCAGTATGTCATTCTTTACCCTTCTGTTCACAAAGTGCATCACAATTGATTTCTTTGTTTTATTATCTTTTCTGGGTAAAGCATAACAGGCTGAAATTGCATTTGCTTCGACCTTTATATCTCTACTGTCAAGGAACTGAAGCACCTGGTTTTCTAGGGAGACTGATTCACTCAGGGGAGCCTCCTCACCTCTCAGTCCTGTTGTAGCATGAGCGTATGATTGATATTTGATGTCTAGTCCACTTATAATTAGGTCATCCATACGAGAACCTTGTTCAAGATCCTTGACGCGTCACTCCAAGTCCGTAATTTTTTTGTCTTTTTCCCGAATTGTTAATTTTAATTCTCGTACTTCTTCCATTAGGCCTATTATTTTGGCCTGCTGGCTAACCATTTTGGCCACTTCTTCTGACAAGAAGTTCAGAGATTTTTTGATCTCTTCCATTTCCTCCTTCTTTGGTGGCATTTTTACTGACCTGTGGATAGTAAAAACAATCTCTGCTTGTGTTGCCGGTATCCGATCTGACCGACCTCGAATCCAGCTGGGCCTCAGCTAGCCCCCTCCGCTGCTAGTCCCGCTGCTTACCGTCGCCGTAACCGAGCTCCTGTCCAGCTCCTCCACCGAGTCCCGCCGCACACCACCGTTGTAGCTGAGCTCCGATCCTGCTTCTGTCCGGCTGGGGTCCCGGTAGATCCTCTAATATTCTGTTGCAGTATTCTTTCTTAGAAGTCCTCATTATATTAGTAAGCTTGTTTTTGTATCTTTTATATTTGATCTCAGCCTCTACTGTTCTGCACTTAATGAATTGTTTATATAATGTATTCTTCTTTTTACATGCATTTCGTAACCCCTTGGATGATGTCATATGGCTCAGAATTGGCATGGTGAATGCCAGTAATGCAGGATTAATGTTGTTATAGTGGCCAGTACTGGTTTCCTTTAAGAACCACTCAGCCATGCAAGCCATGCAAGCCACTCAGCCACCCAGCCATGCAAGATGGACTAAATCTAGCCCCATCTAAGTTTTCCACGCAAATGGGATGTTTCAACTATTACTGCTTAAATAAAAATAAGTTCTTGTCTCTATTCTTTGTAATGAAATGCTTTAACTTTTCATCATGTATGAAAACAAGACACTAATAACATATTTTCTCTCTTTTTATAGAAGCAACTTGTATAAGGGAGTTAGTTCACCGCTGCCTGAACTGTCCACACTCAGGGTAGATGAAGTCTACCATGATTTTCCCACCGACATGGCTCCACTGATAACAACTATGGGTATAGCCAATGATGTACCTCTGAATGACTCCGTGTTTGGAAAAGTGCAACAAGGTAGTGTATTATCCTATCACATGCCAGCACAGAGAGTGCCAAAGACCTGTCCACACATGGATGCCCCAGCTCCCCCACAGCTTCCACTGCATGAATACAGACTGGGACCCTCTACCGGTTCTTTTCTTGCTCTGAACATCAGCAGCTCCGCATGTCATCTCTGGAGGCATCATTTGAAACGGCACACAAAATTGAAAACAGTACAAAAGAACAAAGTTCATGTGTTGAGTGGCACCAGCTAAGGAGGCCCCGTGTCACGTCGTCGAAATTCAGGGAGGTGTGTCACACAAGAGCACAAAGCTCAGCTGAAAATCTTGCCAAAAGACTTCTGAGACCAAACTACCAGACAGCAGACATGAGGATGGGGCCTTGACATGGAACCTGTTGCAGTAGAGGAGTACTACAGAGCAAGGGAGGTCAACCATATCCCTGTGGGTTCCTGATCCATCCAGATGCACCATGGATGAGGTCATCACCTGATGGGCTTTTGTATGATCCAAAGGAGCAGCATGTTTTTGACCTTGTTGAAATTAAATGCCCAAATGTATCAAGCTATATGGACTGTCTATACATTCAGATCAGTGAGGGTAAACAAACACTGAAGAGATCACATCCCTACTTTTGGCAGATCCAGGGCCGGATGCTGATATCTGGATTGGACTGGTGTGACTTTGTTGTCTACACACAAGAATACATGTTTATTCAGTGGATTGCCAGAGACAAGGAAATGATTGAAATAATCAAAGAAAAGTGGACTATTTCTTTATTTACAGTATGTGTATCTCTATGCCTCCCTTGTAAGTTAGATGGAAAGAGGCCTCCGCTACAAAACTAGAATGTGACAGTCTTGATTGGGTTTAGGTCAATCAAATCTGGACTTTTGATCTGATCACTCAAAACTTACTTGAAATAATTTGTTCATCATGCCTCTATAATACACTTTGACAATTGTTAGTACCTTTTTTAAAATGACATTTGTTTACAGTTTACATGATTATTGTATTTAATGCATAAATGTATACTGCGTGAATGTCTATAGTTAACCATTGTAATAAAGTTAAAAAGCATGGGAGCATTTGTTTTGTCCAGAATATGACAATTATCATAGAAGGTCAGATAAGAAAACCTGGCAGATGTAAGGTCCAATATAAAGGGACTCATTAACTTGAGCAAAGAGCATATATTTCAAAATATTTCATGCAAGTATACACATATACAGTCATTGGTATTTACAGATTTCATTATAACTACACACAGATATGTTTGCAAACATTTCAAGCAGCATATTGAACATACATTAACAGTAAATAGAAAAATTTGCTATTAAACACTTTGTGTGAGTATACTGATATTTCATATTATCCATCCATCCATCTTCTACAGCTTAATCTGTTTGGGTCGCGGGGGGTCTGGAGCCTATCCCAGCATCTTTTGGGCGAGAGGCAGGGTCCACCCTGGACAGATCACCAGTGCATCGCAGGGCCAACACAGAGAGACAGACAACCTTTCACTCTCAAATTCATACCAAAGGACAAGTTAGAATCCCCAGGTGATGCCGGTTAACCAAACCTACATGTCTTTGGCCTGTGGGAGGAAACCCAGAGTACCTGGAGTAAACCCATGTAGACACAGGCAGAACATGCAAACTCCACACAGAAGAGTCACCAGTGGTCAGGGGGTGGGATTGAACCCATGATGGTCAGGGGTGGGATCGATCCTGTGACCTTCTTGCTGTGCTGCCACAGTGCTAACCACTGCACCACCGAGCTGCCCTATTTAATATCACACACAGTAAATCTGTGTAGCAGCAAATTTTGCTATTTACAAACATGTTTCACGTAAGTGAACATATGTTTAATAACCATGTACACTTATAAGAAAATGTTTATAAATAGCAAAATAAAACTTGTAAGTGCTGAATTTACATTTATTGTTTTCAATTATGGATTTCATGCAGATTTGGACTGGTGGACCCCATACCGGTCAGCAAGGTTGTGCTGTTTTGAACCCAGTGCAAGGTAGTTCAGGAACAAAAAAAGCTCATCTACTGGCTGCAGGGAATGAGTCTGTAAGAAGGAAATGAAAAGGTTCATTATTTTTCTCTGACATTTTTTGATAACATCGTTTTTTGTCATGCCGGTCCATAGAAGAATCATACAGTATCAATGTAATTTTTAATACGAACACTTACTGCAGTATGATTCGGCTTGATGAAGTTGCCCCTCTGCGCTTGCGTGACAGTGACCATAGATGACAGTGCTGCTCTATCAAGCTCTAGAAGTGCATAAGATGTTCACAGGATGCAAACCTTACAAAACAGGAACCCACTGTTAAAATTTTCACTTCCAATAAAGTAAGCCATAAACTAAGAAAGCACAAAAAGATAATGTAATCTTGTATCATACATAGGGAGGGGACTCACGTACTCATGTGAGTCCCCTCCCTTGCTTTCTCTTCCTTTTTCCCTTCTCTCTCCACCTCTTTCCCCCTCTACTTTATATGTATCATAACAAAAGCATTATTAAATAAGCTATCCCAAATAATATTCTACCAGCTAATGTCATCATATATTGCATATCCAATACCCATATGTAATACAGCATCTTCAGCATTTCTATTTACTGCAGCATTATACATTTCCTATGGAAACTGCATATTGACAAGCCTATATGTACAGTGAAATAATCATCCAAGCAAAGTTTATTTGTAAGCAAAGTTTATTTGTATAGCACTTTTCACAGATAAATATCACAAAGTGCTTCACAGCAAGTTAAAATTTACAAATACCCAGAAATTAAAATCAATAGAAATAAGATACAATATAAATATTAATAGGGATAAAAAGAGAAAACAGTGAAGAAATAAAAGCCATTCAATGAGCGCTAAAAGCCTGTCTGAACAAATAAGTTTTTAACTCCTTCTTAAAAGAGTCAACAGACTCAAGGCAGCGCAAGGACAGGGGAAGTGGGTTCCAAAGCCGTGGTGCAGCGGCCTGGAAAGATCAATCTCCACAGGTTCTGAACTTGGTCCGAGGGACCACCAGGAGTCTCTGGTCTGAGGATCTTAGTGATCGTGTCGTGACATAAGGAGTCAAGAGGGCTGAGATAAAGAGGCTTGGCCATTAAGAGCTCTAAAAGTCAAAATTAAAATCTTAAAATGAAATCTAATGGCAACTGGCAACCAATGAAGGGACGATAAAACTGGGGAAATGTGTTCCCTTTTCTTCATCCGGGTTAAAAGCCGGGCTGCTGCATTTTGCACAGTCTGAAGGTGGGCAACAGCAGTTTTATTAAAACACATAAAAAGGGCATTACAATAATCTAAGCGAGACGAGATAAAAGCATAAATGATCATTTCCAGTTCAGGTGTTGAGACCATAGGTCTAAGTTTTGCTATATTCCTCAGATGAAAAAAGCAATTTCTGACTAGTTGCCAACCACAGCAGCCCAGTGACATACAGTAGCATTGTCAAAATCATCACCCAGGTTACGCAGGCTGGGCTGGACAGAAGAGCCTAGGTGACCTAAGCGTTGCTTTATCAGAGGAATTTTACTGTCTGAAGCGATGATCAGTGTTTCTGTCTTATTAAGATTTAATTGTAGGAAGTTTTTGTTTAACCATTTGTTAATGGCAGATAGGCAAGAGATTAAATTTGATAAAATGTTCAGCTCATTTTCTTTAAAAGAGCAGTAAAGTTGAATGTCGTCTGTGTAAAAATGGTAAGAAACACCTTTAAACTGACTAATAATCTGGCCAAGTGGGGTTAATCCATCCATCCATCCATCCATCTTCTACCGCTTTTCCGGAGGTCCGGGTCGCGGAGGCAGCAGTTCAAGCAGAGAAGCCCAGACTTCCCTCTCCCCAGCCACCTGCTCCAGCTCTTCAGAGGGGATACCAAGGCGTTCCCAGACCAGCTGGGAGACATAGTCTCTCCACCGAGTCCTGGGTCTGCCCCGGGGTCTCCTCCCAGTGGGACGTACCTGAAACACCTCAAGTGGGAGGCGTCCAGGAGGCATCCTAATCAGATGCCCATACCACCTCAACTGACTCCTTTCAATGTGGAAGAGCAGCGGTTCTACTCTGAGCCTCTCCCGGATGACTGAGCTCCTCACCCTATCTCTGAGGGTGAGTCCAGCAATCCTACGGAGAAAGCTCATTTCCGCCGCTTGTATCCGCGATCTCGTTCTTTCGGTCATTACCCAAAGCTCGTGACCATAGGTGAGAGTAGGAACGTAGATTGACTGGTAAATCGACAGCTTTGCCTTAGAACTAAGCTCCCTCTTCACCACAACAGACCGGTACAACGTCCGCATCACTGCAGATGCTGCTCCGATCCGTCTGTCGATCTCTCGCTCCATTTTCCCCTCACTCGTGAACAAGACCCCAAGATACTTAAACTCCTCCACTTGGGGCAGGAGCCTGTCCCCAACCCGGAGAGGACAATCCACCTTTTTCCGGCTGAGGACCATGGACTCGGACTTGGAGGTGCTGATTCTCATCCCAGCCGCTTCACACTCAGCGGAAAACCGTCCCAGCAAGAGCTGTAGGTCATTGCTGGATGAAGCCAACAGGACAACATCATCTGCAAACAACAGAGATGAGATCCTGTGGTCACCAAGCATGACACCCTCCATTCCCTGGCTGAGCCTAGAAATCCTGTCCATAAAAATTGTGAACAGGATCGGTGACAAAGGGCAGCCCTGGCGGAGTCCAACTCTCACTGGGAATGACTCCGACCGAGTGTTGGCAATACGAACCAAACTCTCACAACGGTCGTACAGAGACCGAATAGCTCGTAACAACAAGCCCGATACCCCATACTCCCGAAGCACCCCCCACAAAAATCCACGAGGGACGCGGTCAAATGCCTTCTCCAAGTCCACAAAACACATGTAAACTGGTTGGGCAAACTCCCACGAACCCTCAAGAATTCTCGAGAGGGTAAAGAGCTGGTCCGATGTGCCACGGCCAGGACGAAAACCACATTGCTCCTCCTGAATCCGAGGTTCGACCAACGGCCGGACTCTCCTCTCCAGTACCTTGGCATAGACCTTCCCAGGGAGGCTGAGGAGTGTGATCCCTCTAAAGTTGGAGCACACCCTCCGGTCCCCTTTTTTGAAGAGAGGAACCACCACCCCGGTTTGCCATGCCAAAGGCACTGCCCCCGACCTCCACGCAATGTTGCAGAGGCGTGTCAACCATGACAACCCAACAACATTCAGGGCCTTGAGGTACTCAGGGCGAATCTCGTCCATCCCCGGGGCCCGGCCACCAAGGAGATTTTTAACCACCTTGGCGACCTCAGCCCCTGTGATAGGCGAGTCATCCCCCTCGTCCCCAAACCCTGCTTCCTCTGTGGAAGGCGTATCAGTGGGATTGAGGAGATCCTCGAAGTATTCCTTCCACCGCCCGACGATATCCCCAGTTGAAGTCAACAGTGTCCCATCCGCACCATACACAGTGTGGACGGGGAGCTGCTTTCCCCTCCTGAGCCGCTGAACAGTTTGCCAGAATCTCTTTGAAGCCGACCGAAAGTCTTGTTCCATGGCCTCACCGAACTCCTCCCATACCCGCGTTTTTGCTTCAGCAACCACCCGAGCTGCACTCCGCTTGGCCTGCCGGTACACCTCAGCTGCTTCGGGAGTCCCACAAGCCAACCAAGCCTGATAGGACTCCTTCTTCAGCTTAATGGCCCCCCTCACCACTGGTGTCCACCACTTGGTTCGGGGGTTGCCACCACGAGATGCACCGACCACCTTGCGGCTGCAGCTCTGGGCCGCCGCTTCAACAACAGAGGTGGAGAACATGGCCCATTCAGACTCCATGTCTCCAGACTCCCTCGGAATGTGGTTGAAGTTCTTCCGGAAGTGGGAGTTGAAGACCTCCCGGACAGGGGCCTCAGCCAGACGCTCCCAGCACACCCTCACTATACGTTTGGGTCTACCAGGTCTGAATGGCTTCCTCCCCTGCCATCGGATCCAACTCATCACCAGGTGGTGATCAGTTGACAGCTCTGCACCTCTCTTTACTCGGGTGTCCAAGACATACGGTCGCAGGTCTGATGATACGATAACAAAATTGTGGGGTTAAATACAATAAAAACAGAGTAGGGCCCAGAACTGAGCCTTGAGGAACCCCACAGGAAAGTCCTTTAACCTCTGACATCTTCTCATTAAATAAAACACAAAACCTTCTGTCAGTTAAATAAGATGAGAACCATTTCAGAACTAATCCTGAAATACCAAATGTGTCCTTCATCCTATTTATCAATATATTGTGGTCCACCGTGTCAAAGCAGCGGTGAGATCCAACAACACCAGGACTGAGTACTGACCAGAATCTGCTGCCATCATGATGTCACTGTAGACTTTAATTAGTGCTGTCTCGGTGAAGTACATTTTGCGGAAACCAGACTGGAAGGTGTCTAAGATTTTATTTCTTTCTATGAATGTAATTAATTGCTTGGCTGCTACTTTCTCAAGCAATTTGGATAAGAAGAGAAACTTTGAAATTGGCCTGTAATTGTTCAGTTCTGTAGGGTCTAAGTTTTGTTATACCATCCACCTAAATCAAGTCATGTTAGGCTTTATATATATATATATATATATATATATATATATATATATATATATATATAATGTGAACGCTGTGGATATTGATAATGGGCACTTTAATCATGTCAATTTAATATTTATTCAATTTTTTTTTCAGCAGCAGCAATATTTTTTCGGATAGATTGTTTACTACAAGATTTATTTTCTGTTATTCCATTTTTAGCTTTGTTGCTGTATTTCTTATCATGCCTGTTACACTACTTTTAAAACACTACAAATAAACAGGGATTCTCTAATTCATAAACTGAGATCAGGACATGAACAAATCCGTAAAATTAACACATTTGGTGCATTCAGATTTACCTTGTGAAAAAACAAATGTCTCTGTCAGAGCCAGCAAAATGCTGTACTTCAAACCGCTGCTTGATGGTTAGCTCCTCAATCTGTTGTTTTAGCTGCTCAATCTCATCTTTGAGAGACATGTTTTCAGCCAGAGCCATGTCAACGATAGCAGGGTCTGGAGCCGAGGCGTAGTCATGATCATGGTGTATGTTAACACGCTGGTTGCTAATTGTGTGATCCAATGGATCATCCTCCACCCGTCGCTGTCTCCTCTCCCAGACCCCCAGTCTTGACTGTGGAATGGAGTAATTGTTCCATTCAAACAAAGAAGGGATTGCTCCCTTTTGTAATAGTCTTTGTGCAGTCTCAGGTGATGACTCACGGATGTCCTTCTGTTTGAAATGCCAGCTGCAGACTCTAGTATGGGGGGTAACTGTAAAGTTAACTCTCCGGATAGCAACGATCCATTTTCATCTGTTTTCTTTGTGTGACAGAAATGTATGAAAACTAAGTACTTTGTTGTACTTACTAGAGATCTGACACAAAGGTACACAGCAATGTTCTGCTGTAGTGCCCTCGGTTTTTTGAAATATAAACTTCTTTTTCTGCGACATGTTGGCAAGTCGACAGAAACAACAGCAACAGGCATGGACCGGAAGCAATGCGGCTGGCTAAGGATAAACCGGAACTGAAAAAAAAAGCACTGTGCATATAGCAAATTGTCCTTCCACAGAATTTTTCCGGCAATGACAACAAATTCTGAAAGCTGTCTATCATTTGACAGATCATATGGAGGGTGATCTAATTAAAGTCAATTAAAATGATAGATAACTGAGAATTTTTACAAGCCTGTCTGAGAAAATGACATAAAAGTGTAGTGCAACCTGCGATACAGAGTATTGCCCTTTTTCAATCAACTCAGATGCAGTTCTGACAGTTAGTCACCTGATGGCAGTCTTCATTAGATGTTTCATAACACTGTGTCGCTCATGAAGCAGTTGTCTCAAAGTTGCTCATTGTTTCATGAGGCCTCAGTTTTAACATCACTGGATGCCAGTCGTCAGCAAAGCACAAAATGTGGAAAACTGATCTTGTTTCTTATTTAGAGGAGCGCACCAAAAGAGCCTCACAGACCAACAAAGCCCCACACCAGCAAGCAACTATCCCAGGAAGGCGGAAGGAAGTAGCCCGCAGGTGAGGGTTGGCACCTAAATATGCCACGTTCGTCCACAGCGCCAGGCATTTATTGACATTTACAGAGCACTAATGCGATCGACAATAGACTATGGATGCATGATTTATGGAGCAGCGGCAAAGACGACTCTGGAAAAAATAGACAGAATGCAGCATAGAGCGCTTCGCCTGTGCATTGGAGCCGTCAAAACAACACCAAACAATGCAGTTTCAATAGAAGCAGGAGAAATGCCAATGGATTTGAGAAGAGATAAACTTGCATTATCATACTGGGTCAAGCTGAAAGAAAGTGACAAAGCAAATATTTAAAAAACAACATTACAAGACATTACAACATTACAAGAGTGCACGAGAGCGCACGAGGGCGCTCTCGTGCACTCTAGGACGCATCATGGAGATTTTGATGTAGGTGGTGTATGGTGTCCAAGCGCGCACTGAAAATAAAAGCTGCAGACACAGCCGCGAACAGATTAGTTCATCTGATTGACCTCTCATTCGACTAATAAGAGCCTTGAATTGGGTTTCTGAAACCTTGAAGAACCAATGAATGAAAACCTAGCCAGAAGGACCCACCTCCCAACGGCTGCGAGCCAATTGAAGCACAGAAGTTCGCTGAGCTGTTTTGTCTAAAGCTGGGTGAAGAGAGACTGCTTCAGCAGCCACAGGCAGTGGTTTATTTATTTATTTTTTTAATTCCAGCAGAGTGTTTAAGATTCTCTTATATGGTCATCATAGACCGACGGAGGCCGACGATGAAGGTCGTAAATCATTCGCCAAAACCGCAATCATGGAATTATGTTTTGACCGGGTCGCGAGACCAGAACGAGCGGACCAGCATCGGTTCCTCTGACAATGAGGAAGAGAAGTTGGCCAGGACAATGTGGCTGTGAAGAGGTAAGGTGTTATAAGCCAAATTATTTTTTATCCCTGAAAATTGTAATCAAAAATGACTTTTGACCCATCGGTAAATTACAACTGTGCGGCGCACGATGTCCGAAGTGCGTGTGCCGCGTAACACGGTTCGTTCGCCATCTCCGGACAGTGAACGTCCCCCCCCCCCCGCTGCTACGATTCTGTAGCGGGGGGGTGGGGGGAGCCGCAGTGACAGCGGTGCTGTGGAAACATGCCTTATCCGAGTGTAATCCGTCATGTAGCGAGGGCGGATCTCCGTCCTCTGTAGCGGGGGGGGGGCAACCCCCACCCCACCCACACACAGACACAGCCCTGAATGTGACCTTTCATTAGAGCCCTAAATGAAGCTTCTACATTGAATCATTCAAAAGTTACAGATGTTTTTCCAAACTGTGCCATTTGGCACAATTTGGCACAATTCCAAAATGCCTGGGAACAGCCTGAGAACAAAGCTGTGTAATATATTCATTTTTTGTGGTATTGTTACAAAATTTGGACCTCAGCTGGATAACTCTTGGTTCTACATTTCTGTTGCATTTTCCAGCCCGGATCTGAAGCTGTGTGTTATTTGCAAGCATTTGTATCCAAAAAAACACCCAGGCCAAATTAATTTTCTTCAAGTTCACTATGTTTAGATGACTGTAACTCAGTGGCCGGAGCACTTCAAGAGATCATGTTTTTTTTGCCAAAAAATTCAAAGTGTTTTCTTTTAAATGAGACCAACCCCATGAAGATGCTGCAAAGGGTTGAAGAACAGCTTTCGATTTACTTTGGGCACATTTTTTTGGGGCGTTTTTAGGAAAATTGACCGGAGTGCAAGGGGTTAACCAACAGGACGCAGAGAGTAAGGGTCAATGGTACATTGTCAGACCTAAAGTGCTCTTCTACTGGCTCTCCTCAGGGGTGTGTGTTGTCACCACTACTCTTCATCCTGTACACAAACATGTGTCGGAGCAGACATGGCAACAGACACATTATAAAGTATGCTGATGACTCAGTTATTGTCAGTCTCCTCCAGGATGGTGAGAGTGGCCACGGCCCAGTAGTTGATGATTTTGTTCACTGGTGTGAGGATTCCTACCTGCAACTGAATGCGACAAAAACTAAAGATATGATTATTGACTTTAGGAGGAAAAATTCCAGGCACAAAGTCACTGTACTAAAAGGCCAGACTACTGAATGTGTACAATCCTACAAATATCTTGGGATGATTATTGATAGTAATTTAAACTTTGAAGAGAACTGTGAAAGGGTGTGCAAAAAGGGTCAGCAACATTTGCATTGCTTGAGAAAACTTGCACGCTTCCAAGTTGACTGAACCATAATGACAATGTTTTATCGGGCTTTTATTGAATCTGTTTTATCCTTTTCTTTAGTGTCATGGTTTGGTCAGATAAAAGTGAAACAGAGGAAATCCTTGGATCAGGTAGTTAGATGGTCCAGTTGTTTGCTTGGTGAGCCACAGCTGAGCCTGACATCCCTGTACACCAGACAAGTACAGAGGATGGCTACCTCCATTTTAAATGATGACTCCCACCCTTTGCACTGCCACTTTCAGCTTCTTCCCTCAAGATGGAGGTTTGCTGTCCCAAAAAGTAGAACCCAACGCTACAAAAACAGCTTTGTCCCTGCCGCTGTCAAAGAGTTGAACAAGCTGTAAAAATATATTGCACATAATTTAGGTACCTATTTATTAACTACATTTTATATTTACTTATTTTTGTAGGATGTCACTTGGGTTCTAAATATTTTATTGGGTTTTAGACCTTTGAGTTTTTGACCTCTTTGACTAGTTTTTAACTTTTAATATGACCCTTCTCTCTTACCTCTGGTTTTTTCTCCCATCTCTTTGTCTTTTTATACCCTGATTGATGGAGCCTTGAGTATTTTTATCATGTTTATAGTCAGCTTCATAGGTGCCTGTGTTTGTGTCTATGTTGAATGTAATTTGTGCCTTGTATATATGGATGTCACCAGACTGCAGAACAAATCTACCTACGGGTACAAATAAAGTAACCTGAACCTGAACCTGTGACTATAGTGAATGTGCTTGTGTTACTTGGTGTGCTTGTACTACTTATCCATTTTTATTAAGAAATAATAAATTTTCAACAGTCTTATTCTGTCTTTACCAGTATATTCAACTCTGTCCTTATTCTCATGCAGGGCACAATACCAATAGTGCCTCAGCATAATGATGCGTAATAATGATCCAAGCTCTTTGAAACATAACAGGCATTTCACCTTGCAAATAAAAATAGAATTACAAGAATTATCTAGCTGGGATTCAAACCCCAACCTCCCACTTGTAGAACACATGTTTTACCACTAAGCTATTACCTCAGGTACAACAAACATCCACTATTTGTAGAAAATGTATCAATGGGAGAAATGCCCTCAAAATGTTCCCAAACAGGAGAAGTCCTTGTTTTTGGTGCTGGCTGTGAAAATTGGCTGTGACAAATCCCTTACACAGTCAAACATGACAACACAAATGTTTTCCTAAAGGACTTGTAAATACTCTTGTATATAAAGTTGTAAGACCACATTCTTGTACATATTCACAGAGCAGAAGGGATGAGCTGCCTATTTCTTTTTGTCTGTTTTCTGCTGTTTTTGTTAGTGTAGGAAGTCAGGTTCAGGTTCAGGTTACTTTATTTGTACCCATAGGTAGATTTGTTTTGCAGTCTGGTGACATCCATATTTACAAACCACAGTTACATTCAACGTAAACACAAACAAAGGCACAAATGAAGCTGACTATAAACATGATAAAAAATACTCAAGGCTCCATCAATCAGGACATAGGATAAAGAGATGAGAGAAAAAAAAGAGATAAGAGAGAAGGGTCATATTAAAAAGTTAAAGACTAGTCAAAGAGGTTAAAAACTCAAAAGTCTAAAACCCAATAAAAGACTTAGAACCCGGAACTTCCGGTTATGGTGGCTACGTAGGAGGACACGTATCACTCTGCTCTGCTCCTAGAGAAAAAAAATCGGCAAATAACTCTCTCATTTGGAACAGAACCTATCCCAGCGTTTGGGCGAGGATATGCCGGTGAAGCCTAAGGCTGGGAAATCAGGTGGAGGAAAAATTGAACCGCCGAAACAGTCCAAATTAACGGACTTTCATGTCCGTGACGCAGCAGTAAAAGCTCCAGATATGGCGGAGGAAGCTAGCAGTGGTGCGGTGACTGCGGGCGACGGCACAGGTGCGGTGCTCGATGCCATTAGTTCAATGAGAGCAGACTTTTCCGCTAAATTTGGTGGGATTATGGCAGCGTTGGAAGGAATGAGAAAGGAATTGGGTGACTGTGTGGAACGAGTGGCGCAGGTGGAGCTTCGCGTTTCCAGTGCTGAAGATGACGTCGCCGGCCTTCAATTAAAGGTGTGCACTTTGGAAAAAAAAAATAAATGTCTGGAAGATAATGTCCTGGACTTGGAGTCCGGGTCGAGACGGAACAACCTGAGGCTGGTGGGTCTACCGGAGGGAACCGAGGGTCGGGACCCGTGTTCCTTTTTGGAAAAGTGGATTCCAGAAGCGCTGAACAACGCGGAGCTGCAATCATCAATTGTTTTAGAAAGCGCCCACCGAATTGGCCCACAGAGAGATAATAAGGCAGCACCGAGGACGTTAATTATGAAGTTCCTCAGCTACAGAGACAGGATGACGATCTCCGACGCGGCGCGAGCCAAAGGAGAAATTAAATACCAGGATCAACAGGTGCGGTTCTACCCAGATTTAGCCACAGGAATCCAACAGTTGAGGAAGCAGTTTGACCCCGTCCATAAAGAGCTGCGCAACCTTGGGATTCGTCATGGAGTAATTCACCCTGCAAGACTGCTGGTCATGTATAAGGGCAGAACACACATCTTCAAGACCCCTGAGGAGACGTAGGAGTTCATCAAGAAGATCCAAGTAGAGACTGGTGGGAGCTAAGCATGAATAAAATATAAGGTAGAATATTTAAGCATTTGCACAGGCATCTAACTGATCTGAAGCATATAGCAAGTTTACAAAATATAGATTGTATTACAAAAAAATAAAAAAAAACCTGTGATGTACAAAGTTGTTATAAAATTTTGGAGTTAAGTTGGAAAACTACAGAAGAGAGTTAATGTTACGTCATTTAAAGTAGTAGAGTTAGGGTGATTGGGAGGATGAAGAAGGAGTGGCTTTGGCTGGTCCTCGTGGGTGTGGAGCGGTCGATGGCTATATCGGGAGACGGAATTTTTTTTTTATTTTGGGGGGATCACCACGAATGTGGGAAGGGGGAATTTGTTTGTGTGTAGTTTGTAGGATGAATGTTCAACCACTCATGTTTTTGCTTCTCTGTATGAGCATGTTTATATTGCGAGGTAATCCCAAACTCCCTATTGATCATAGACCAAAGCGTTAATCTTAATTTAACTTCATGGAATTGCAGAGGTCTACAAAATTTAAAAAAAACTTAAACAAGTTATGAATAAAATAAAAGACATAGGTTCAAAAATTGTGTTTTTACAAGAAACTCATCTAATAGAGGAGGATGTAAAAAGAATTAGGAGTAGATGGCAAGGAAGTGTATTCACCTCATCATTTTCATCCCGAGCCAGGGGAGTTATGACTCTCATACATAAATCAGTCCCATTTCAAGTGAAAAATGTAATTGGAGACAAATTTGGAAGATATCTAATTATTCAAGGATCTTTGCTATTAGAAAATATAAATCTGGTGAACTTATATGGTCCCAATATAGATGATCAAAAGTTCTTTGCTAATTTATTTCTTATCTTATCATCACTTACAGGGCAACATATAATAGCAGGGGATTTTAATTGTACATTGAACCCCGGTATAGATAGATCAACAGGACTGGACTGTACGCACAATGGATGCAGGATGATCATTAAGCATTTTATGAAAGAATTGAGATTGCTAGATATATGGAGAGAAATGAAACCACAAGTTAAAGCCTACTCTTGTTATTCTAATACCTACAAGACATTCTCACGTATTGACTATTTTTTGATCTCCACAGAATTAAGGTCCAAGATTCAAAACTGCTTTTATGATAATATTGTGATCTCTGATCATGCACCCTGTTGTCTCATACACTGTATGTAGATAAGAAATTGACAAAGGAACCAGGTAGGTGGCAATTTCAGCATAAATGGCTTCAGGATGAGGAATTTGTTAAGTACATAGAAAAACAGATAGATGAGTTCTTTGATATCAATACTACACAAACATCAGCATGTATAAAGTGGGAGGCTTTCAAAGCTTTTATTAGGGGACATATTATTAGTTATACAGGTTCAAAATCTAAGAAGACTCGAGAGGAGAGAGTCCAATTGGAACATAAACTAAAAATTCTTCAAGAAAAAGTGTATGCAGAAAGTGACCCAAAGTTAGAGAACGAATTACTGATTCTGAGAGCTGAATATGACAAAAAATCAGCTAATAGAGCTGCCTCGAGTCTTCTAAGATTGAAGCAATCTTTTTATGAACAAGGTGAAAAATCAGGAAAATTATTGGCATGGCAGATTAAACAATTAGAATTTAAAACACCAATTACCAGTATTATAAGTAACGGACAGGTAGTTGTAGATCCTTTAGAAATTAATAGAGCCTTTAGAGATTACTATGAAAAATTATATGACACAAAAAATGAAACTGACTTAACAAAACTAAATGGGTTTTTGGATGGACTAGCTATACCGTGTATTCCAAATGAAAACAGGGAGATACTGGAGTCTAAAATTAGTCAAGAAGAAGTTGGGCTAGCCATTGATAATATGAAATCAGGAAAAAAGTGCAGGACCAGATGGTCTTCCAGTTGACCTTTATAAAAAATTTAAGAATAAATTAATAAAACCTTTTTTGGAAATGGTTTTAGAAGCATTTCAAAATAGTAATTTACCACCATACATGAATAATACCTTAATTATACTGTTGCCAAAACCAGGTAAACCCTCTAATAAATGTGAAAATATGAGACCAATAAGTCTATTAAATGCTGACCTTAAGATAATCTGTAAAATTTTAGCAAGACGAATACAAGAAATATTACCAAATATTATTAACCGAGATCAGAATGGCTTTATAAATGGAAGACAAGGCTTCCATAATGTAAGAAGACTATTTAATATTATTTATTCTAATAAAGAAGCACCGGATACAGCTCTCCTATCATTGGACGCCGAAAAGGCCTTTGATAGGGTCGAATGGCCCTTTCTTTTTGAAGTCTTACAAAGGTTTGGACTTGGAAATAATTTTATAAAATGGGTTCAGATAATATATAATAATGCTACAGCAGAAATCCTAACAAACAGCAATATCTCAAAATCAATAAAGATCAATAGAGGATGTCGACAAGGCTGTCCACTTTCACCTTTATTGTTTACTATGGCAATTGAGCCTTTAGCGATGGCAGTACATTTACATCCACAAATATATGGAATTAAAGTTGGACCAACAGAACATAAAATCTCCCTGTATGCCGATGACATAATTTTGTTTATGTCGAATCTTAAAAAATCAATTCCGACCTTGTTGAATTTAATAAAGAATTCTGGGGAAATATCAGGATATAAAATAAATAAAACTAAATCTTCAATATTAATGCTAAATGAGACCCAGAGGAATCACCCAGCTCCTGAGGTAAATCAATTCAATGTTGTAAATCAGTTTAAATATTTAGGAATTCAAATTGTGCCTAAGCTAGAATTAGTCGCCAGTGCCAACTATGAAGCCTTAATGACAGACATTAATGAGTTAATTCAGAGATGGATGTCACTACCAATGTCAATGATAGGGAGAATCAATATACTTAAAAGTAATATCTTACCTAAAATACTTTATTTATTTCAATACATTCCTTTACCACCACCTTCAGATCTATTCTCAAGAATTAAAAAAAAGTTAGTGGAATTTATATAGAACAACAGGAAGGCTAGATTACGTCTGTCTTTACTATATTTACCATTTGATCGTGGAGGTCTGAAATGTCCAAACTTTATGTTGTATTACTGGTCAGCACAACTGAGGTCTATGACATATTATTTTTCATCAAATGATCTCCCTCACTGGACTGAAATGGAATCATACAATTTACCTTTACCTCTTCCCATATTCATATACTCAGACTCGGCAAAAAAATTACAGAAACAAGTTAAAAATCCATTTGTAAAGCATATGATCAAAATATGGTGTGAAACTAAAAAATATTCAAAAGAACCACATTTACTGTCACAATTTAGCTCAATATGGGGTAATCAATATTTTAAACCAGGGAGAGCGGATGCTGTATTTAAAGTATGGAATTTAAAAGGGATTCAAAAGATTCAAGATTTATATCATGTTCAGATAACATAATGTCTTTTGAAGAGCTGAGGATCAAATTTAATCTTAATAGAACACATTTTTTAAATATCTTCAGCTTAGGAACTTTATTCGATCAAATCAAAACAATGCTCTCACTCGACCTATTTATTCATCCTTGGAAAAAATTTTGAAGAAAGATAGTAAGAGAAAGGGTATTATTTCAGAGTTTTATAATTCATTGACACTATCTTCAAATGAAAACTCACAGAAAAGATTGAATTATTGGAAAGAAGACCTGCAAATTGAAATTTCAGAGGAACTTGTACAGAAGCTCAAACCAAATCAATAAATGTACGTCTTAAATTGATACATTTTAAATGGTTAATGCGGATGTATGTTACACCGGTGGAATTAAATAGATATAACAAAAACATACTAGATACGTGCACAAAATGTATGGAAAGTAAAGGAACCTTATTTCATTGTGTATGGGAATGTAGGAAAATTAGAATGTTTTGGGAAGAGGTGAGGGTAACAATTGAAAAAATAATTTCAAAACAAATCATATTGAATCCTAAATTGTTTTTGTTGGGTTTGTATCCAGAAAAGCATAATTTTAATAAAAGTGAAAGAGCATTCATAGACCTCAGTTTGCTTAACGCCAAAAAATGTATTGCACTATTGTGGAAAAAGACTCATAGGAGTCCCCGGTTCCGCCGGACCGGCGGCGCCACACGAGTCGGCTGCCTGTTACAACAGCCTTTTTTTTTTTTATCTTCCTTCTTCTTTCTACACCTTTCACTCTGTATATATATCACGGACGCACGGATCGCCCCGGGGGTCTCCCGGGCGGCGGACGGAGCCACGGTTTGCAGCGGGAGACATTACAGCGGGGAGGAGCTAGTGCTAGCTAGCACTTGGCCGCCGCCCGGTGCTAATGGGAAACTCGACATACCGGGAGCTGTAGCGAAAAGGACGCGGGTGCCGGGCTGGAGTTTAGGCGGCGTGAAAGAAATATAAGACAGAATAATAAAGAGCGATGGCAAGAACCAAGCAGACCGCCCGTAAAATCTACTGGAGGAAGAAGCCCCCCAGGAGACAGCTAGCCACCAGGGCTGCTCGGAGAGGCGCTCTGGCCACCGGCAGAGTGAAGAGGCCTCGCCGTCACAGGCCCGTGGCTCTGAGAGAGATCCGTCGCTACCAGAAATCCACGGAGCTGCTCATCCGTAAGCTGCCCGTCCAGCGCCTGGTGAAGGAGATCGCTCAGGACTTCAAGACCGTCCTGCGTTTCCTGAGCTTCGCCGTCATGGCTCTGCAGGAGACCAGCGAGGCCCACCTGGTGGGTCTCTTCTTCGCTAAGGGGGTCACCATCATGCCCAAAGACTTCCAGCTGGCCCGCTGCATCCGCGGAGAGAGAGCTTAGACTTTCTGCTGCACATTCACCAGCCATAATGCTCTGCACTGTGTGTCTATATATATACATTTATAGTAATATGGACATATGTTTACTAGATGTTGTTTTTTCTTGCCTTCTGATTGTTGCTCTGAGTGTTGCTATCCCTATGCTGTTGCAATCCTGGAATTTCCCCATCGTGGGACTAATAAAGGCTTATCTTATCTTATCTTATCTTATCTTATCTTATCTTATCTTATAGACTAGATGTGACTCAGTGGTTAAAACAGATGTTAACAAACCTTCCACTAGAAAGAATAACATACATACTGAAATCAAAGGAAATTGTGTTTGAGAATATATGGAGACCTTTCATTGATTATGTAAAGAATTTAAACATAACTTTTGAAGAAGAAGGTGAATGATGTGTGTGGACCTTGTAAATTCCAAACTGGTGAATGTATAATATGTATACTTATGTAATGGATTGCCTAGACTAAACAGAGGAGCATTGTTGAAGACCTGTCTTTTAGTGGTTGGTGTTTTTTTTAGTATATATATATATATTTTTTTTTTTATTACTTTAGTGTTAGTGTTTGATTGTTTGTGTTATGTTTGTAAAAAAAAAAAAAGGTTCAATAAAAATATTGCGGAAGAAAAGACTTAGAACCCAAATAAAAAACCTACAAAAATAAGTAAATATAAAATGAAATTAATAAATAGGTAACTAAATTATGTGCAATATATTGTTACAACTTGTTCAACTCTTTGACAGCAGCAGGAACAAAGCTGTTTTTGTAACGCTGGGTTTTACTTTTTGGGACCGCAAACCTCTGTCTGGAGGGAAGAAGCTGAAAGTGGCAGTGCAAAGGATGAGAGTCATCATTTAAAATGGATGCAGCAATCCTCTGTACCTGTCTGGTGTACAGGGATGTCAGGCTCAGCTGTGACTCACCAAGCAAACGACTGGACCATCTAACTACCTGATCCAAGGATTTCCTCTGTTTCAGTTTTATCTGACCAAACCATGACACTAAAGAAAAGGATAAAACAGATTCAATAAAAGCCCGATAAAACATTATCATTATGGTTCGATCAATTTGGAAGCGTGCAAGTTTCCTTAAACAATGCAAATCAAATCAAATCAAACTTTATTGTCATATTGCTGTACATACAACTGTAGTGCAGGCAAGATGAAATTGTGTTTCTCTTGGCATCCATATAAATAGAAGCAGCATGATTTAAGACACACTCACACATAGCTTCACCCCCCACCCCCCACCCCCCATCCATTCACACATCCCTGAGACATACTTGGGAAAAAAAAAAACCTAACTAACTATAATATACAAATAATATACAAAATGTCCGTAGGTGCAGTAGTGTGTATGAGAGATTCCGGGTCAACTGTTCAGCATCCTGACAGCTTGTGGAAGGAAGCTGTTGATCAGTCTGGTGGTTCTGCCTCTGATGCTCCGGAATCGTTTACCAGATGGAAGAAGTTCAAAGTGTTTATGCAGAGGGTGAGAACGGTCCTTGACAATGTTCAGTGCCCTGCTCCTACAATGGTTCTGAAAACGTTCTTGGACAGAGGGGAGGGAGACTCCAATTACCCTCTCAACTCCCTTGACTATCCTCTGCAGGGCTTTTTTGTCTGACATACTGCAGCTGGAGTACCATGTAGCAATGCAGTACGTCAGAACACTCTCCACCACACCTCTGTAGAAGGTCCTGAGGATGCAGATGGGGAGAGAGGCCTGTTTGAGTTTCCTCAAGAAGTGCAGTCTCTGCTGAGCCCGCTTCCTGATCCCCAAGGAATTCTTGCTCCAGGTCAGGTCCTGTGAGATCTGCACTCCGAGGAACTTGATGTTCTCCACTCTCTCCACTAAACGGCCGCCGATGCTGAGGGGGACGTGCTCAGGCTGTGACCGCCGGAAGTCGATAATCATCTCCTTCGTTTTGTCCACGTTGAGCACCAGATTGTTCTCCCTGCACCAGCCCTCCAGGTCTCTCACTTCTTCCCTGTACATTGATTCCTCATCCCTCTGAATAAGTCCCACCACCGTGGTGTTGTCTGCAAACTTAATAATCTGGTTCCCTTTGTGTCTGGATACACAGTCATGCATTAGAAGTG
Source organism: Pholidichthys leucotaenia (assembly GCA_020510985.1). NCBI lineage: Eukaryota > Metazoa > Chordata > Actinopteri > Cichliformes > Pholidichthyidae > Pholidichthys > Pholidichthys leucotaenia. Next base: position 65,286,514 of record CM035849.1, on the reverse strand, counting down.
TAAACAACAGAGGAGTGAGTACACAGCCTTGAGGGGATCCGGTGCTCAGCGTGACAGAGTTGGAGATGTTGTTTCCAACCCGGACAGACTGAGGTCTCTCAGTCAGGAAATCCAGGATCCAGAGACATGTGGCGGTGTTCAGACCAAGAAGGAGTAATTTCTCCATCAGTCTCTGGGGAATAATGGTGTTGAATGCTGAACTGAAATCAGTGTACAGGAGTCTGGTGTAGGTGTCTTTCTGGTCCAGGTGGGTGATGACAGAGTGTACGGTGGTGACTATAGCATCCTCCGTAGAGCGGTTTGAACGATATGCAAACTGGAGCGGGTCGTGTGATGCAGGGAGGCAGGCTGTAATGTGTGGTTTGACAAGCTGTTCAAAACACTTCATCACAATTGGTGTCAGTGCAACAGGACGATAGTCATTCAAACAGGACACAACTGGTTTCTTTGCCACCGGTACAATGATAGAGGTCTTGAAGCATCTGGGAACGATGGCCTGACTCAGGGAGATGTTATAAATGTCAGTCAGGACATCCGCCAACTCGCTCGCGCAGTCTTGGAGCACACGTCCCGGGATGTTGTCTGAACCTGCAGCTTTACGTGGGTTGATTCTGGTTAGGGTCCTCCCTGTTGCTGACCCTTTTTGCACACCCTTTCACAGTTCTCTTCAAAGTTTAAAGTACTATCAATAATCGTCCTAAGATATTTGTAGGATTGTACACATTCAGTGGTCTGGCCTTTTAGTACAGTGACTTCGTGCCTGGGAGTTCTCCTCCAAAAGTCAATAATCATATCTTTGGTTTTTGTCATATTCAGCTGCAGGTAGGAATCCTCACACCAGAGAACAAAATCATCAATTACTGGGCCGTGGCCACTCTCACCATCCTGGAGGAGACTGACAACAACTGAATCATCAGCATACTTTATAATGTGTCTGTTGTCATGTCTGCTCCGACACATGTTTGTGTACAGGATGAAGAGTAGTGGTGACAACACACACCCCTGAGGAGAGCCAGTAGAAGAACACTTTTGGTCAGACAATGTACCATTGACCCTTACTCTCTGTGTCCTGTTGGTTAAAAAATCCATAATCCAACCCAATAGATCATTGCTCAAATCAAATTGTTGCAGGAGCCTTTCAACTAAAATATGAGGTTGGATTGTATTAAAGGCGGAAGAAAAGTCCACAAATAAAAGCCTGGCGTGTGTCCCATTAAAATCCAGATGTTTAAAAAGCATGTTAAACAGAGTGACAGTGGCTTCCTCCACTCCTCTGTGAGGCCTATAGGCAAACTGCAGAGGATCCAATACATGCTCAGTCTGCTTTAGGACCTCAAATCTGACCAGTTTTTCAAAAATTTTCATTAAAATTGAAGTCAAAGCAACTGGTCTAAAGTTGTTTACCATTTTAGGACAGCTGGATTTTGGAATGGGGACAACCACGGCATCTTTCCAGATCTTAGGCACATGTTGTGTCTGTAAGGACTTATTGAAAATGTAGTGAAATACAGGACTCAATTCATGTGCACAGGACTTTACCAATCGCCCACATATATTATCAGGGCCCTGACTTTTGTTCACTTTTACAGCACAGAATGCCCTTTTAATATCCTGCACCTCAATATTAAAGTGCTGATTGTCTTTGACCTGAAGTCAGGTGCAAGGTTGCCTTTTTGTTCTTTTTGGTTTCACATAGAATAGGTAGCACTAATTTGAGGTAAAGATAGGTGGGATTTTGTTTATTATTTTGGCCTTGGTTCACCCTGGAGTCACACTCACTGGTCTGTGAATAATTCACGTGTAAAGCACACTGAACTTGTTTTTTTATCTCCAGTTTTGGTTTTTGGGGACCGGGACGGGTTTTTTCTCATTCTGTTTATGGTGCCCTCCTTTACCCCTAGACAGGGGGAGTAACACTCTCGCTCGACCACTCGCACCTAAGTTTCGATTAGAGCTCCCTCTGCTGGCGGACTCTATCAGTGCATTTAAGAATGCAGGTCCAAATATATGTACGTTCAAACGGGAAATAAAATGATTTTTGGAAATGGACTGGCAGGCCGCAGTGGATGACGTCAGGGGCTGCCAGTTTCCCATCCCTGGTCTTGAGAGTTTAGAGTGTACAGTAGCTGGCTAGGTGCCACTGCTGATGGGAACACTTGTCACCCTTTAAATAGGCCGACTGACTGATTACAAGTTTGTAGACACCTGTGATGTTAATTAGAGGACACATCTTGGTTGAACATGTCCCTATGGTCACATTATTTTCAATCTTATCTAGGGGTACCATCATTTTTGTCCAGGCCTGTTTCATGAGTTTGTTTTTTAAAATAATTCTGTTGAACCACAATTCAAAAGCATTGTCTGATTTTCACTGGTTAATTTTCATAGAATTTGTATTCATTACCACTTCTGTCAGATTCAAGTTATTTCTGTGACCATTGTGGGTTTTTCTTTCATTAACAGAGGGGTACCAACAATTTTGTCCACGTGTGTATGTCATTTAATATTTACTTAAAATGTGTTTGTGCTTTTTCTGATTTTGTCTGTTGTTTGAGACAGCATTACACTTGCCACTAAGCTACCGCTAGTAGCATTAGCTTGCTACAGTAGTTCTTGGTTTCTTGTTTACTTTACCAGTGTTGCCAATTGTCACTCTTTTGGAGTGACTCTCACTCTTTTGCCCCCCCCCACCACCACCACCACCGACCTCAAATCCTTATTTCTCACTCAAAAATGAGGATATGAAAGGGGCCAAAGACATGCAGGTTAGGTTAATTGGCATCAGCTGGGGGGTATGAATGCCAGTTGCCCCTTGCCCCTTCCCCCATGCTACAGTTGTAAACAAGAATGTGTTCTTAATCTGTCCTGCCTGGTTAAATAAATCAGAATCAGAATCAGAATAAGATTTATTGCCATTGTTCATGTAGTACACAAACTAGGAATTTGTCTCGGTGCAATGCTGCAACATTAAACATTAAACATTTTTACAATAAAAAACTATGCATGCAATAAAATGTAAAATATGAATGAGTAATACTAATCTATGCAATTATTAAATATATTAAAAGTAGCAGATATGACTTCCGGTTATGGCTGCCACGTAGGACGGACGTGTCTCGCTCTGCTCTGCTCCTGGAGAAAAAAATCGGCAAATAACTCTCTCATTTGGGACAGAACGTATCCCAGCATTTGGGCGAGGATATGTCGGCGAAGCCTAAGGCTGGAAAACCAGGAAAAGGAAAAAGCGAGCCGCCGAAACAGTCCAAATTAACGGACTTTCAGGTCTGTGACGCAGCAAACAAGGCTCCATATATGGCGGAGGAGGCTGGCGGCGGTGCGATTTCTGCGGGGAATGGCGCAGATGCGCTGATGGCTGCCATGAGTTCAATGAGAGCGGACTTTTCCTCTAGATTTGATGGGATTATGACAGCGCTGGAAGGAATAAGAAAGGAATTGGGTGACTGTGTAGAACGAACGGCGCAGATGGAGCTCCGTCTCGCTAGTGCTGAAGATGACGTCACCCGTCTTCAATTAAAGGTGCGCACTTTGGAAAAAAAAAATAAATCTCTGGAAGATAATATTTTGGATTTGGAATCTCGGTCGAGACAGAATAATTTGAGGCTGGTGGGTCTTCCAGAGGAATCAGAAGGTCGGGACGTATGTTCCTTTCTGGAAAAGTGGATTCCGGAGGTGCTGGGCAGCGAGGAGTTGCAATCAGCAGTGGTTCTGGAAAAAGCACATCGTATTGGCCCACGGAGAGATAAGGGACCGCCGAGGACCTTAATTATGAAGTTTCTAAGCAACAGAGACAGGATGAAGATCTTCAACGCTGCACGTGCTAAAGGAGAGATTAAACACCAGGACCAGCAGGTGCGGTTCTACCCAGATTTGGCCACAGGAATCCAGCAATTGAGGAAGCAGTTTGATCCTGTACGTAAGGAGCTGCGCAACCTTGGGATTCGTCATGGTGTAATCTATCCTGCGAGACTGCTGACCACGTATGAGGGCAGAACCCACATCTTCAAGACCCCAGAGGAGGCGCAGGAGTTCATCAAGAAGATCAAAGAAGAAGAAGAGACTGGTGGGAGCTAAGCATGAACAAAATATAAGGTAGAATAATTAAGCATTTGCACAGGCATCTGACTGACTTGAAGTAAATAGTAAGTTTACAAAATATAGATTGTATTATATATTAAAAAAACAAAACAAAAACAAAACAAACAAAAAAAAAAAAACTATGATGTACAAAGTTGTTAAAAATTTTGGAGTTAAGTTGGAAAACTACAGAAGAGAGTTAATGTTACGTCATTAAAAGCAGTAGAGTTAGGGTGATTGGGAGGATGAAGAAGGAGTGGCTTAGGCTGTTCCCCGTGGGTGTGGAACGGTCGATGGCTATATCGGGAGACAGAATTTTTCTTTTGATTTTGGGGGGTTTGCCACAAGTGTGGGAAGGGGAAATTTGTTTGTGTGTAGTTTGTAGGATGAATGTTCAACCACTCATGTTTTTGCTTCTCTGTATGAGCATGTTTACACTGCAAGGTAATCCCAAACTCTCTATTGATCATGGACCAAAGTGTTAATCTTAATTTAACTTCATGGAATTGCAGAGGTCTACAAAATTTAAAAAAACTTAAACAAGTTATGAATAAAATAAAGGACATGGGTTCAAGAATTGTGTTTTTACAAGAAACTCATCTGATAGAGGAGGATGTTAAAAGAATTAGGAGTAGATGGCAGGGAAGTGTATTCACCTCTTCATTTTCATCCCGAGCCAGGGGAGTTATGACTCTCATACATAAATCAGTTCCTTTTCAAGTGAAAAATGTAATTGGAGACAAATTTGGAAGATATGTAATCATTCAAGGTTCTTTGCTATTAGAAAATATAAATCTTGTGAACTTATATGGTCCCAATATAGATGACCAGAAGTTCTTTGCTAATTTATTTCTCATCTTATCATCACTTACAGGGCAACATATAATAGCAGGGGATTTTAATTGTACATTGAATCCAGGTGTGGATAGATCAACAGGACTGGATTGTACGCACATTGGATGTAGGATGACTATTAATCATTTTATGAAAGAATTGAGATTGTTAGATATATGGAGAGAAATGAAACCACAAGTTAAAGCCTATTCTTGTTATTCCAGTACCTACAAGACATTCTCACGTATTGATTGTTTTTTGATTTCCACAGAATTAAGGTCCAAGATTCAAAACTGCTTTTATGATAACATCGTGATCTCTGATCATGCACCCTGTTGTCTAATATATGTAGATAAAAAATTGATAAAGGAATCAGGTAGATGGCAATTTCAGCATAAATGGCTTCAGGATGAGGAATTTGTCAAGTATATAGAAAAACAGATAGACGAGTTCTTTGACATCAATACTACACAAACATCAGCATGTGTAAAGTGGGAGGCTTTCAAAGCTTTTATTAGGGGACATATTATTAGTTATACAGGATCAAAATCTAAGAAGACTCGAGAGGAGAGAGCTAAATTGGAACATAAAATAAAAAATCTTCAGGAAAAAGTGTATGCAGGAAGTGACCCAAGGTTGGAGAATGAATTACTGATTTTGAGAGCTGAATACGACAAAAAATCAGCGAATAGAGCTGCCTCGAGTCTTCTAAGATTGAAACAATCTTTTTATGAACAAGGTGAAAAATCAGGAAAATTATTAGCATGGCAGATTAAACAATTGGAAATTAAAACACCAATTACCAGTATTATAAGTAAGGGACAGGTAGTTATAGATCCTTTAGAAATTAATAGAGCCTTTAGAGATTACTATGAAAAATTATATGATACCAAAAATGAACCTGATTTAACAAAACTAAATGGGTTTTTGAACGAACTATCTATACCGTGTATTCCAAATGAAAACAGGGAGATATTGGAGTCTAAAATTAGTCAAGAAGAAGTTGGGCTAGCCATTGATAATATGAAATCAGGAAAAAGTGCAGGACCAGATGGTCTTCCAGTTGACCTTTATAAAAAATTTAAGAATAAATTAATAAAACCTTTTTTGGAAATGGTTTTAGAAGCATTTCAAAATAATAATTTACCATCATACATAAATAATGCCTTAATTATACTGCTGCCAAAACCAGGTAAGCCCTCTAATAAATGTGAAAATATGAGACCAATAAGCCTATTAAACGCCGACCTTAAGATAATCTGTAAAATTTTAGCAAGACGAATACAAGAAATTTTACCAAATATTATTAATCGAGATCAGAATGGCTTTATAAAGGGTAGACAAGGCTTCCATAATGTAAGAAGACTATTTAATATTATTTATTTTAATAAAGAAGCACCGGATACAGCTCTCCTATCATTGGACGCCGAAAAGGCCTTTGATAGAGTTGAATGGCCCTTTCTTTTTGAAGTCCTACAAAGGTTTGGACTTGGAAATAATTTCATAAAATGGGTTCAAATAATATACAATAATGCTACAGCAGAAATCCTAACAAATAACAATATTTCAAAACCAATAAAAATCAATAGAGGATGTCGACAAGGCTGTCCACTTTCACCTTTACTGTTTACTATGGCAATTGAACCTTTAGCGATAGCGATACGTTTACATTCACAAATATATGGAATTAAAGTTGGACCAACAGAACATAAAATCTCCCTGTACGCCGATGACATAATTTTGTTTATGTCGAATCTAAAAAAATCAATTCCAACCTTGTTGAATTTAATAAAGAATTTTGGGGAAATATCAGGATATAAAATAAATAAATCTAAATCTTCAATATTAATGCTAAATGAGACCCAGAGAAATTACCCAGCCCCTGAGGTAAATCAATTCAATGTTGTAAATCAGTTTAAATATTTAGGAATCCAAATTATGCCTAAGCTAGAATCAGTCGCCAGTGTCAACTATGAAGCCTTAATGTCAGATATCAATGAGTTAACTCAGAGATGGATGTCACTACCAATGTCGATGATCGGGAGAATCAATATACTTAAAAGTAATATTTTACCTAAAATACTTTATTTATTTCAATACATTCCCTTATCACCACCTTTAGATCTATTCTCAAGAATAAAAAAAAAGTTAGTGGAATTTATATGGAACAACAGGAGGGCTAGATTACGTTTGTCTTTATTATATTTACCATTTGATCGTGGAGGTCTGAAATGTCCAAATTTTATGTTGTATTATTGGTCGGCACAACTGAGGTCTATGACATATTATTTTTCATCAAATGATCTCCCTCACTGGACTGAAATGGAATCATACAATTTACCTTTACCTCTTCCCATATTCATATACTCAGATTCGGCAAAAAAATTACAAAAACAAGTTAAAAATCCATTTGTAAAGCATATGATCAAAATATGGTGTGAAGCTAAAAACTATTTAAAAGAACCACAGTTATTGTCACAATTTAGTCCAATATGGGGTAATCAATATTTTAAACCAGGGAGAGCGGACGCTGTATTTAAAGTATGGAATTTAAAAGGGATACAAAAGATTCAGGATTTATATTTGCCATGTGCAGACAACATAATGTCTTTTGAAGAGCTGAGGATCAAATTTAATCTCAATAGAACACATTTTTTTAAATATCTTCAACTTAGAAACTTTATTCGATCAAATCAAAATAAAGCTCTCACTTGACCTATTTATTCATCCTTGGAAAAAATGATGATGAAAGATAGTAAAAGAAAGGGTATTATTTCAGAGTTTTATAACTCATTGACACTATCTTCAAGTGAAAATTCACTGAAAAGATTAAACTACTGGAAAGAAGATCTGCAAACTGAAATTTCAGAGGAACAATGGGAATTGGCTTGTACAGAAGCTCAAACCAAATCAATAAATGCACGCCTTAAATTGATACATTTCAAATGGTTAATGCGGATGTATGTTACACCGGAGGAGTTAAATAGATATAACAAAAATATACCAGATACATGCACAAAATGTATGGAAAGTAAAGGAACCCTATTTCATTGTTTATGGGAATGTAGATTAATAAGAATGTTTTGGGAGGAGGTGAGGGTAACAATTGAAAAAATAATCTCAAAACAAATCATATTGAATCCTAAACTGTTTTTGTTGGGTCTGTACCCAGAAAAGCATAATTTCAATAAAAGTGAAAGAACATTCATAGACCTCAGTTTGCTTAATGCCAAAAAATGTATTGCACTATTATGGAAAAAGACTCATAGACCAGATGTGACTCAGTGGTTAAGACAGATGTTAACAAACCTTCCATTAGAAAGAATAACATATATACTGAAATCAAAGGAAATTGTGTTTGAGAATATATGGAGACCTTTTATTGATTATGTAAAAAATTTAAACATAACTCTTGAAGAAGAAGGTGAATGATGTGTGTGGACCTTGTAAATTCCAAACTGGTGAACATAATATGTATACTAATGTATTGGATTGTCTAGACTAAACAGAGGAGCATTGTTGAAGACTTGATTTTGTTGGTGGTTGTTGGTGTTTTTAGGGTATTTTTTTTTTTTTTTGTAGTACTTTAGTGTTAGTGTTTGATTGTTTGTATCATGTTTGTTAAAAAAAAAAAAAAAAGGTTCAATAAAGATATTGTGGAAAAAAAAGTAGCAGATATTGTGGAGTTCCACATAGTGCAGATGGTAGTGCAAAAGAAAGCAGTGATAATTGTCATGAGTCCGGTTGAGCTGCTGTACGTAGTGCACGAGAGTCTAATAAGTCACTTAGTGTTCAGCAGTCTGATGGCCGAGGGGAAGAAGCTGTTCAAGTAGCGGGAGGTTTTAGTCTGAATGGACCGAAGTCTTCTACCTGAGGGGAGGGGGGCAAACAGTGCGTGTCCAGGGTATGAAGGGTCGGCTATGATCCGACCTGCACGCCTCCGGGTCCTGGAGGTGTACAGGTCCTGGAGGGATGGGAGCTTGCAGCCGATCACCTTCTCAGCAGTGCGCACAACGCGCTGCAGTCTTAGTCTGTCCCTGGCAGTGGCTCCTGCGTACCACACGGTGATGGAGGTGGTGAGGATGGACTCGATGATGGCTGTGTAGAACTGCACCAACATCTTGGTGGGTAGCTTGAGCTTCCTCAGCTGCCGCAGGAAGAACATCCTCTGCTGGGCCTTTTTGATGAGGGAGCTGATGGTCGGCTCCCACTTGAGGTCCCGGGTGATGGTGGTGCCCAGGAAGCGGAAGGAATCCGTAGTGGTGATGGAAGAGTCTGTGAGGGTAAGGGGGGGCAGAGGGGCTGTGACTTTTCTGAAGTCCACGATCATCTCCACTGTCTTCAGAGCGTTCAGCTGCAGGTTGTTGTGGCTGCACCAGGACGCCAGCTGGGCCACCTCTCTCCTGTAGGCGGACTCGTCGCCATTGGAGATGAGCCCGATGAGGGTGGTGTCGTCCGCAAACTTGATCAGCTTGACAGACTGGTGGCTGGAGGTGCAGGAGTTGGTGTACAGGGAGAAGAGCAGGGGAGAAAGTACACAGCCCTGGGGTGATCCGGTGCTGATGCTAACAGAGTCTGAGACAGTCTTTCCCAGCCGCACATGCTGCCTCCGGTCAGTCAGGAAGTCGGTGATCCACCTGCAGAGGGAGTCAGGCACGTTGAGCAGGGACAGCTTGTCCTGGAGCAGAGCGGGGCGGATGGTATTGAATGCAGAGCTGAAGTCCACAAACAGGATCCTGGCGTAGGTTCCCGGGGAGTCCAGGTGCTGCAGGATGGAGTGGAGGGCCAGGTTGACTGCGTCGTCCACAGACCTGTTGGCTCTGTAGGCAAACTGCAGCGGGTCCAGGAGGGGAGTGGTGATGGTCTTGAGGTGGGGCAGGACCAGGCGCTCAAAGGACTTCATGACTACAGAGGTGAGCGCTACAGGTCTGTAGTCGTTAAGTCCAGTGATCCGTGGCTTCTTGGGGACAGGGACGGTGGTAGAGGTTTTGAGGCAGGTCGGCACGTGGCATAACTTCAGGGAGGTGTTAAAAATGTCTGTGAAGACAGGAGTCAGCTCTTCCGCACAGTGTCTCAGGGTGGAGGGAGACACGCCGTCCGGACCGGGGGCCTTGCGCGGGTTCAGTCTGGAGAACTGTCTGTGCACGTCCTGCTCACTGATGACAAGGGCAGGGGGGGAAGAGGAGGGGCAGCCTTTGATGAAGTGGGGACCATGGAGGCAGTGGCGCTGGGGGGAGGGGGGAGTTGGACATAGCTGACGAGGTGTCAAAACGGGCATAGTGTTGGGACAGTCTTTGACAAAGGGCTTTGCCATCCTGACCCTTAGAAGCCTGAGGCCGATAGTTGGTGATTTGCCTCAGTCCTCTCCACACAGAAGCAGAGTCGTTAGCAGTGAACTGTTGCTGTAGTCTCTAAGAATACACAGATTTAGCTCTCCTCAGCTCTCTGCTAAACCGGTATTTGACCTCCCTGTAGCAGTCCCTGTCTCCACTTTTCAACGCTGTTTCCTTCTCCTTCCTGATTTGTCTGAGCTTGGCTGTGAACCAGGGCTTGTCGTTGGAGTAACTCACCCTGGTGTGCAATGGAAGAATGCTCTCCTCACAAAAGTGGATGTATGAGTTCACAGTGTCTGTGTACTCATCCAGATCATGCGTGGCTCCTTTAAACATGCCCCAGTCAGTTATTTCCAAGCACGTGCGCAGCCTCTCCCCAGCATCACTGGTCAATTTCCTCGTAGTGCTCACAACAGGTTTTGTGAGCTTCAGCCTCTGTCTGTATGTGGGAATCAGGTGGGCCATCACGTGATCAGATAGTCCGAGCGCAGCGCGGGGAACAGCGTGATACGCGTCCTTAACTGTAGTGTAACAGTGATCCAACGTGTTCTCTCCTCTGGTGGGGCATTTAATAAACTGTTTGTAGCGGGGGAGTTCGTGGCTCAGGTTGCTCTGGTTAAAGTCGCCAACCACAATAACCAGAGAGTCCGGAAAGGTTCGCTCCGCTTGCTGGATGTGATCCGCGAGCGCGCGCTGAGCCTCGCGCACGTCCGCGTCGGGCGGGACGTAAACAGCGGCCAGGATGAATGAAGCAAACTCACGCGGGGAATAAAATGGCTTGCAGTTTATGGATAAATATTCCAGAGCGGGAGAACAGTGTTGGGAGATCACAGTTACATCGGAGCACCAGCTGTTGTTGATGTAGAAGCAGACTCCTCCTCCTGTGGTCTTGCCGGAGAGCTCCTTATCACGGTCTGCACGAAACAGCTGAAATCCCTCGAGGAGGAGCGCGCTGTCCGGTGTCTGTTCCTTAAGCCAGATCTCAGTAAAGCAGAGTGCACACGAGGTGGAGAGGTCCTTAAATCGCATCAGCAGTCTCAGTTCCTCTACCTTGTTATAGAGAGAATTGACGTTGGACAGAAATATCCCAGGCAGAGCCGTGCGCGTGCCTCTCCTGCGAAGACGCACGAGAGCGCCCGCTCGTCTTCCTCTCTTTCGCCGTCTCACTTTTTGGGCTAAAAGGTGAACCAGATCGGTGGCAGGAGCCAAAAAAACTGGGAGTAGGTCCGTGGGAGTGAAAGTCCTGATATTTAGTAGCTCTTCACGGGTGTAAGAGCAGGCAGACACACAGTTGACGAACAAAAACAAACAAAAAAGCGCAATGAAGCACCATGGCGACCACTGTGGGCGCCATCTTGAGTCATAGGTTAAATAAATAAAAGGTTAAATATAAATATAATAAATAAAGGTTAAATAAGTAAAATAAAAAATATTACTGAAAATTTTGTGTTGACTTTCTTCAGATTTTTACAGACTAGGAGCTCTCAAGGCAGCATAAAGCAGACTGAACATGCACTAAAACATTCTGAAGTAAAGAAGTGTACAGTGGTGTGAAAAAGTGTTTGCCCCCTTCTGATTTCTCATTTTTTTTGCATGTTTCAGATCATCAAACAAATTTAAATATTAGACAAAGATAACACAAGTAAACACAAAACACAGTTTTAAAATGAAGGTGTTTATTATTAAGGGTAAAAAATATTACAAACCTATATGGCCCTGTGTGAGAAAGTGACCCCCCCCCCATTAAAACATAAATTAACTAGTTCATCACAACTTTGGAAAGCTGAGTTCAATTTCTCTAGCCACACCCAGGCCTGATTACTGCCACACCTGTTCTCAATCAAGAAATCACTGAAATAGGACCTGCCTGATAAAGTGAAGTAGACCAAAAGATCCTCCAAAGCTAGACATCATGTTGCAATCCAAAGAAATTCAGGAACAAATGACAAAGTAATTGAGATCTATCAGTTTGGAAAAGGTTATAAAGCCATTTCTAAAGCTTTGGGACTACAGCGAACCACAGTGAGAGCCATTATCCACAAATGGCAAAAACATGGAACAGTGGTGAACCTTGCCAAGAGTGGGCAGCAGGCCAAAATTACCCCAAGAGCACAGCGACAACACATCTAAGAGGGCACAAAAGACCCCACAACAACATCCAAAGAACTGCAGGCCTCACTTGCCTCAGTTAAGGTCAGTGTTCATGACTCCACCATAAGAAAGAGACTGGGCAAAAATGGCCTGCATGGCAGAGTTCCAAGATGAAAACCACTGCTGAGCAAAAAGAACATAAAGGTTCATCTCAGTTTTGCCAGAAAACATCTTGATGATCCCCAAGACTTTGGGGAAAATACTCTGTGGACTGATGAGACAAAAGTTGGAACTTTTTGGAAGGTGTGTGTCCCATTACATCTGGTGTAAAGGTAACACAGCATTTCAGAAAAGGAACATCGTACCAACAGTAAAATATGGTGGTGGTAGTGTGATGGTCTGGGGCTGTTTTGCTGCTTCAGGACCTGGAAGACTTGCTGTGGTAAATGGAACCATGAATTATGCTGTCTACAAAAAAATCCTGAAGGAGAATATCCGGCCATCTGTTTGTGACCTCAAACTGAAGCGCACTTGGGTTCTGCAGCAGGACAAGGATCCAAAACACACTGGCAAGTCCATCTCTGAACGGCTTAAGAAAAACAAAATGAAGACTTTGGAGTGGCCTAGTCAAAGTCCTGACCTGAATCCGATTGAGATGTTGTGGCATGACCTTAAAAAGGTGGTTCATGCTCGAAAACCCTCCAATGTGGCTGAATTACAACAATTCTGCAAAGATGAGTTGGCCATAATTCCTCCACAGCGCTGTGAAAGAGTCATTGCCAGTTATCGCAAACGTTTGATTGCAGTTGTTGCTGCTAAGGGTGGCCCAACCTGTTATTCAGTTTAGGGGACAATCACTTTTTATTATTAAGGTTTCCCTTAATAATAAACACCTTCATTTAAAAACTGTATTTTGTGTTTACTTGTGTTATCTTTGTCTAATATTTACATTTGTTTGATGATCTGAAACATTTAAGTGTGACAAACATACAAAAAAAAAAGAGAAATCAGGAAGGGAGCACTTTTTCACACCACTGTATGTGCTGAAAAAAATAAATGTTTATGGTATTGTGCATATGCACACTCACTCCACCCCCTCGCAGAGTCACCCCCAATCTCACTCCAAACTTTTCTGAAAAGTTAGCAACTCTGTACATACTGTGCATATGTGTTTGAATGAAATGAACAATGTAGTTTTATTCTCTAACCTACTGAAAACAGCTCATCCAAATTCCAAGTCAAAATATAAAGCTGGGTTCACACTATAGCATTTGGATCGACTTTTACAGACGTTTCGAAAAATCAGAGAAATTAGTCCAGACGTTGGTGAAATTACATTCGTGAGCAGGGGCCTCATGTATAAACGGTGCGGTGTTCTACCTACCAGCGTTGGGCGTTGGTAGGATTCAAGCCTGGGCAGGAAGATATGGAGGACAAGATGCTGCCCATGCAGCATGTCCCCCCTCTCCACGTCACTGATGAGTCCAAAGGAACAGCAGGGCTGCTACAGTTTGGCACCAGCGCCGTCGCAGGAGCTGCCAGAACGATGTTGAGCACAACAGAGAACTGCCTTAGGGACCCCAAAGCCTTTCCCGTGACCGGGTGTGCCGCAAGGCAGCAGAGGTTTGAAATCAGGGTTTACCTTCCCCTAGATGGGCTACCTTCCCAGGTTGACGAGCCACCATCTACCTGAAGCATCTGGTTTTAAGGCGCCAGAGATCCGCCCTCGCCCCTTCTCCTATTAGTAAAAGCAGTTCCGTCGGGCTTAGAGACTAAACCACACGGGCAGGCTAGGAGTTGGACTTAGTTGTCAGAGGCTTTTCGAGACGCACGTCATAAGGAGCATTTTATAAGCACTGGGAGCTTAACCCCAGTGCCGCTCCTGGCTATGACAACCTTGGAACCACAACATTGTTGGAACGGTGTACACTCACAAAAACATGGCGTACGCTGATTTTCACGCACACAGTGGGATGTATATAAACAAACGTGATATGAGAATCTGTGGGCCGAGCCACAAAGTTTCCACCTGCCGTGAGAAGTTGCAGGCTCTCCGCAAAATTCTGTTTGACTCTATCAAGTTGGAAACTTAACAGGATGTGTTAAGTTAACATCACAGTATGTGTTAAAATAACGTTTCTACTTCAGTTAAAATGATTTGTCTATGAAATGGTGGTTGAAAAATATGATTATTGGTATTACAAGATTTATCTCTGACATAGTTGTAGACCCAGTGAACAGACTCAAACACCGAAATAAATACAATTATATTTATTAACAATAATGTGTGGATGTGAGTGTGTGGATGTGTGATTTTGCAGCAGCTGGGGGAGAGCAGAACGTCGTACGACCTGGCAACCGTGTGGACAAGCAGAGGCAGGACAGTTAGTGGCAATACAGGTGGAGATGTGCAATTTAATCCTGGGCTTACTGTTTGCAGATATGTGGTGACGCTCAGGTTCAGCTTGGCAGCTACGGCCAGGAGGACAGCATCCACTGATCCGGCTGCTGCTTGTAGAGGGTGAATATGTGTCAAGTGGAGTTGTGTGGCTCAGTCCGCCGCCAGGGAGGAGAGAGGTCCACCACCACGGAGCTCCGCCTATGCAGAGGGGACTGAGAGTGGATTAGGGAGAATGAGCGATGGCTTACTTGGGTAATGGAGGTTTCCTTCCTGATGCCGACTGGCAGAGGGTTGGAAGCGAGGACGAAGGCAGGCTGAGGCTAGGAACTCTGGAACAGCGAAGAAGGCGTGAGTGGGTCTCATGGAGGTTGACACACAACTCCGCACTGATCCCAGGGCAGCATGGTTTAAATAGCCCAGGCCGTGATGAGGAACAGGTGTGTGCGCAGCTGAGGGGAATGAGCAGCCAGAGCAGACCATTACAGTACTCGCCCCTACGAGACGCCTCTTGGCGGTCGATCCAACCTACCTGGGTGTGCCCGATGGAAGTCCCTGATTAGGTCTTTATCCAACACGAAGGAGGGACGCACCCAGGACCTCCATTCCAGCCCGTAGCCCTCCCAGTCCACCAGATATTGCAGGCCGCGACTCCAGCTGCGGAAGTCTAGGATGGCATTGACCTTCCACAGCGGGTTGCCGTTGATCACCATCGGCAGAGGTGGAGACCTGGGAGGGGGACACAGAGGACTGGAACAGAAGGGTTTAACCTGCAACACATGGAAAGTAGGGCAGATACAGAGGGAGGGGGGAGGGCTAGGCACACAGAAACAGGGTTGATGATGCGCGTAATAGCAAACGGCCCAATAAACCGCCGGGATATCTTCTTCAGAATCAGAATCAGAATCAGAATCAGCTTTATTGGCCAAGTATGCACAACACATACAAGGAATTTGACTTTGGCTAAAAACTTGCTCTCATTGTTCAGGTGGAGGATTTAAATAAGGATTCAATGACAACAGAGTATGTACAGTAAATTACAGTCTGTCCACGTTTCTATAAAAGGATGCAAATATATACAGGAATATATGCAGTTATTTACTCAGACTAACCACACTTTGCAGAAATATATGAAAAAATATACAGTCACACAGTATTTCAATGTGAACTCAGATTCAGTGATATAATGTGAATGAAGTAAAAAGCAGTGTGAGAGTTATGTGCAATGTAATAATGGATGAAAAGTCATGAGTACAGCAACAGGTAGGACTAGGTGAATGTTAGGAGTTCATCAGAGTGATGGCTTGAGGAAAGAAACTGTTCCTGTGACGGGTGGTTTTGACCTTCAGTGATCTGTAACGACGACCAGAAGATAGAAGTTCAAACAGTTTGTGGCCGGGGTGTGATGGGTCAGCACAGATGTTTCCCGCCCGTTTCCTGGTTATGGACCGATATAAGTTCTCAATGGAGGGTAGGTCAGTACCAATGATCCTCTCCGCAGACTTAATGATCCGCTGCAGTCTGGTCTTGTCCTGTTTAGTGGCAGATCCAAACCAGACAGTGATGGAAAAGCAGAGGACAGATTGGATGATGGCGGTGTAGAAGACAACCAGCAGTTCCTGAGGCAAATCAAACTTCTTGAGCTGACGCAGAAAAAACAACCTCTGCTGGGCCTTTTTCCGGACAGTGTCTATATGGGAGGACCACTTCAGGTTCCGGGAGATTGTGGTACCCAGAAACTTGAAGGAGTCCACAGTGGACACTGTGCTGTTGAGGATGGTGAGTGGGGGGAATGAAGGGGGGTGTCGCCTGAAATCCACAGTCATCTCCACCGTTTTGGCTGGGTTAAGTTCAAGATGGTTCTGGCTGCACCAGAGGATCAGCTGCTCCACCTCCCACCTGTATGCAGACTCATCATCATCCCGGATCAAACCGATGACTGTGGTGTCGTCCGCAAACTTCAGGAGCTTCACCGAAGGGTCCTCTGAGGTGCAGTCATTGGAGTAGAGGGAGAAGAGCAGTGGGGAAAGGAC
The DNA here is from genome assembly GCA_020510985.1 of Pholidichthys leucotaenia. Classification (NCBI taxonomy): domain Eukaryota; kingdom Metazoa; phylum Chordata; class Actinopteri; order Cichliformes; family Pholidichthyidae; genus Pholidichthys; species Pholidichthys leucotaenia. The sequence continues at coordinate 65,269,730 of CM035849.1, read as the reverse complement.
ACATCCTTGGGGGGCGCCAGTACTAATTTTTCGGGAGCTGGATGTAAATCTCCCTAGCTTCACCTGTTGCCACCTGTCAGTCAGAAAGCTAGAGATCCACTGGCAGGTGGAGGGGGGCACCTTGAGCTGGAGGAGTTTCTGATGAAGAATGCCTGGGATGATGGTGTTGAACGCTGAGCTGAAGTCGACAAACAGGATCCTGGCGTATGTCCCTGGGGAGTCGAGGTGTTGCAGGATGTAATGTAGTCCCATATTCACTGCATCATCCACTGACCTGTTTGACCAGTAGGCAAACTGCAGTGGGTGCATCAGGGGGCCTGTGATGACCTTCAGGTGGTTCAGCACCAATCTCTCCAAGGATTTCATGACCACAGAGGTCAGGGCAACAGGTCTGTAGTTGTTTAATCCTGTAACAGAGGGTTTCTTGGGAACTGGAATGATGATGGAGCGTTTGAAGCAGGAAGGCACTTCACACAGCTCCAGTGATCTGTTAAAGATCCGGGTGAAGATGGGGGCCAACTCATTGGAGCAGACTCTCAGGCAGGACGGAGACACACCATCAGGTCCTGCAGCCTTCTTGATCTTTTGTCTCTGAAAGACCCGGCGCACCTCCTCTTCACAGATCGTTAGTGCTGGTGGGAGGTCAGAGTGGAGGAGGGATGGAGTTCCTGGGGCTGCAGATAATCCTTTTGTGTGGGTGGGAGGTGAGAACTGTAGGTTCTTTTCAAACCTGCAGTAAAAGCTGTTTAGGTCGTTAGCCAGCTGGAGGTTTTCCACAGGGTGGGAGATGGTCTCCTGTAGTTGGTGATATTCTGCAGGCCTCTCCAGACAGAAGCAGAGTTGTTGGCTGAGAAGTTTTTTTTGTAACTTCACACTGTAGCTCCTCTTAGCAAGCCTGATCTCCTTCGTCAGCATGTTTCTGGCCCGCTTGTACAGAGTCCAGTCACCAGTCCTGTAGGCCTCCTCCTTGGTCTGACGTAGCTGCTTCAGTTTAGGAATGAACCAGGGTTTATTGTTGTTGTATGTGCAGAAGGTCTTGGTCTGCACACATATGTCCTCGCAGAAACAGATGTATGACGTCACAGTGTCAGTGAGTTCATTTAAGTTAGTGGCTGCAGCTTCAAAAACACTCCCATCTTAGCCTCTGCCTTGAGATTAATGTGCTTTGTGGTAGCCATACCTGCTGGCCCACCTGGTAGGGAGGGGCCGACGTCCTGTGATGGTTGGCAACCGTGGAGTTGCGCTCGGCTGTGCACCATAGCACGGTCCGGGTTGCTCTCCACAGCCGGCGGCGGCGCCTCAGGTGAGCCCGGACGGACGGGACAGTGATGTCCCCCTCCTCTTCAGGGAACAGTGGAGGATTGTAGCCCAACGAAGCCTCCAACGGGGGCATGCCAATGGCTGAAGAGACCATTGTATTGTGACCGTATTCGATCCACAGGAGGTGGGTGCTCCAGGACGCCGGGTTGGCAGTAGTGACACACCGCAAAGCAGCCTCCAGTTCCTGATTTGCCCGCTTACACTGCCCGTTGCTCTGGGGGTGGTATCCGGAGGACAGGCTTACTGTAGCCCCAAGGGCATTGCAAATGGACCTCCAAACCTGGGAGATGAATTGAGGTCCTCGGTCGGAGACGATGTCTAGAGGAATTCCGTGTAACCTCACCACGTGTTGGACGAGCAGGTCCGCTTTCTCCTTCACCGTAGGCAGCCCTTGCAGGGGAACGAAGTGGGCAGCCTTGAAGAACCTATCCACAATGGTGTGGATTACCGTATGATGATTAGAAGGAGGAAGACCGGTGACGAAGTCCAACGCCACCTGGGACCAGGGCCTGCCGGAAATAGGGAGGGGGCAGAGCAGACCGGCTGGAGAAGAGGATAACGTCTTGCCAGCGGTGCACTGGGGGCAGGTGCGGATGTATTCGCTGACGTCTTTCTGGAGAGACGGCCACAAAAACGTCCTCTGTAATAGCGCCACCGTGCAAGCCCTCCCAGGGTGGCACAAGAACCTGGAAGCATGGGCCCAGTGGATGACTTTGCCTCAAACGGCAGATGGAACGAACCGTCCCCCAGCTGGCCCCCCGCCCGAGTCCAGTTCGACGTCCAGCGCCTTCAAGACCTTCTCTTTAATGCCCCACGAGAGGGCGCCCACGATACATGATGGAGGAAGGATGGGGTGTTCCGTCTTCTCCATAACATCTGAGGCGAACTGTCTGGACAGAGTGTCAGGTTTGGTATTCTTGGACCCGGGACGGTACGTGATGGTAAAGTCAAAACATCCGAAGAACAGGGACCAGTGGGCTTGGCGCGCATTCAGACACTTGGCCGTCCTGAGGTACTCCAGGTTTTTGTGGTCCATCTAAACCACAAACGGCTGGGAAGCCCCCTCCAACCAATGACGCCACTCCTCCAGCGCGAGCTTGACCGCTAGGAGCTCCCTGTCGCCAATGTTATAGTTACACTCGGCCGGAGACAGCTGTCGAGAGAAGAACGCACAGGGCTGAATCTTGCTATCCGTCGGGGAATGCTGGGATAGGACGGCTCCGACCCCCGAGTCCGAGGTGTCCACCTCCACTAGGCACTGGAGTGCGGGATCCACCTGAGCCAGAATGGGAGAGGCCAAGAACTGTCCTTTAAGATCAGCAAAGGTCGCAGCCGCCTCCTCAGTCAACCGAAAGGGTACCTTCGAGGAAGTAAGACGGGTCAGGGGGAGAGCAGTGATGCTATAATTCTTGATGAAGCGGCGGAAGAAATTGGTGAACCCCAAAAACTGCTGAAGTTGTTTCCTGGAAGAGGGGGTGGGCCAATCTACCACCGCTTTTACCTTACTGGGGTCTGGGATGATCTCATTGTGGGAGATGATAAAGCCCAGGAAGAGTGTCTTGGATGCTTGGAAGTCTCACTTCTCGGCTTTGACAAATAATTTGTTTTCCAGGAGTCGCTGCAAAACTCGCCTCACATGCACCCGATGCTCGTCCAAGGACTGCGAAAAAATGAGAATGTCATCAAGATAGACAAAAACACCCAGAAAATCCCTCAGCACATCATTGATCAACCACTAGAAGACAGTGGGGGCGTTGGTCAGCCCGAACGGCATGACAAGATACTCAAAGTGACCGCTGGGGGTCTGGAACCCTGTCTTCCATTCATCACTTTCCCGAATCCGGACCAGATGGTTGGCGTTCCGTAGATCCAGCTTGGTGAGCCAGGAAGCCCTCTGGAGGGAATCAAATGCCGAGTTAACAAGAGGCAGGGTGTATTTGTCCTTGATAATGATGTTACTCAACTCTCTGAAGTCAATGCACGGCCTCAGCAAACCGTCCTTCTTTCCCACAAAAAAAACCCCCACTCCCACCGCTGAGGATGATGGCCGAATTATCCCGGAGTTTAATGACTCTTTAATATACAGTAAACCTCCATGGCTTCCCGCTCCAGAGGTGACAGGTTGTATAGATGACTCGACGACAGCGGGGCTCCGGCACGGAGGTTGATGGCACAGTCATATGGGTGGTGAGGGGGGAGAGAAAGGGCCTGGGTCTTGCTGAAGGCGGCCCCAAGGTCGTGATACTCCGGGGGAATCTTGGACAGATTGGGGGGAGGGGTGGTGGGAGCACTCAGGGGCATGGACGGCGAGCAAGCAGCCGATTGAAGACAGGCACCGAGATAGAATGAACTCCACGATAACACACTCCCAGAGGACCAGTCATTGGAGGGATTATGAAGCCGTAACGAGGGATACCCAAGAATAACTGGGGAGGAGGAAACCGGCAACACAAAGAACTTCAGTTTCTCCCGATGATTACCAGATATAATGACGGCCACTGGGAGGGTCTGCAGGGATACAGTAGCGAGGGGGGCTTTGGACAGGGCGATGAGCTTAAGTGGGATTTTGAGCGATTGGCAGGGGAGACCCAACCGGGTTGCCAGTTCCCCCGAGATGAAGTTCTGTTCTGCCCCCGAATCAATCAGTGCATGCGTCTCTGTCTCAGTCTGTTTATGAATGAATCGAATAGGAAGAAGTAACCTGGATAGGGGATTAGATTGAGGTGAGTCCATGAGTCCCCCTACTGCAACGCATGGACTCCCTCTTTTGGCCAAACAGGACATGACTCTACCTCATGCTCCTCGCCCCCATAGTAAAGACACAACCCTAGCTCGCAGCGGTGCTGTTTCTCTGCCGGAGGTAACTTGGACTGCCCCACTACCATTGGTTCCGGGGCTTCCGGGGAATCAGAGGGAGGTAGGGCCAATAGGGAAGGCTGAGGGGAGTGGCGATATTGGGAACCCGAGTGGCTGGAAGACCTACGTTCTGCTGCCCGTTCCCTTAATCTGTTATCAAGACTGATGGCCAGGGAGATTAACTCAGTGAGCCTATTTGGTTTCTCTAGGCGAGCCAACTCATCCCGCAGGCTAGGGCTAAGACTCTTAATAAAAATGCTGCAGAGCGAGGCATCCTCCCACCCCACCTCTGTGGCCACCACCCGGAAGTCAACAGCGTAGTCTGCCACTGACTGAGTTCCCTTTCTAAGATTAAGCAGCCGGGAGGTAAGCACACTATCACGGTCGGAGTGGTCAAACACCTCCTTGAATTCACAGACAAATTGATTATAAGTCATGTTAGCATAGTCTGCCCTAACCATGATGGCGTAGGCCCAAGCTAGCGTTCGTCCCTCTAACAGATTAACCCCTTGCACTCCGGTCAATTTCCCTAAAAACGCCAAAAAATAACGTGCCCAAAGTAAATCTAAAGCTGTTCTTCAACCCTTTGCAGCATCTTCATGGGGTTGATCTCTTTTAAAAGAAAACACTTTGAATTTTTTGGCAAAACAGTCATAATCTCTCTAAGTGCTCCGGCCACTGAGTTACAGTCATCTAAACATAGTGAACTTGAAGAAAATAAATTTGGCCTGGGTGTTTTTTTGGATACAAATGCTTGCAAATAACACACAGCTTCAGATCCGGGCTGGAAAATGCAAAAGAAATGTAGAACCAAGTGTTATCCAGCTGAGGTCAAAATTTTGTAACAATACCGCAAAAAATGAATACAGTGATCCCTCGCTACTTCGCGCTTCACCTTTCGCGCCCTCAGTGCATCGCGGATTTTTCAAAAATATTCATCAAAAATTCAAAATTGAGAAATAATGGGCGGGCGCTAGCAGAAGGCAGGGAGACTACATTAGACCATCAGGTGTCAACACGGAGAGCCGCACAACTCTCTGTTCGCTGTTGTCGTGTTGGCTGGGCTCGGAAATCTCGCAAGCTGATTGGCCGAGACGTTTCACCCCACAAGCTGATTGGCCGAGACGTTTCACCCCGCAAGCTGATTGGCCGAGACGTCTCACCCACCTCCTCTCCCTGCCGAGCACTCATGAAGGGAAGGAAGACCGCATTCATTGCTTTTTATCGCTCGTGTTACTTAGTCTCGCCGCGTGGAACTTTTTGCTGTTCTCTTGTGCCATTTTGTGCGAAATAGTCTTCCCGTCGAGCCACTACGCCACCTCCTGCAGCTTCAGCTCTATCGGAAGCTGCCCTCGATGATCCTGCGCCTCCAGCACCTCACGATGAGGCGTCACCTGAGGAGCAGTAAAGCTCTCATTAACCTGTGCAGTAAATCATTTTCATCTTGAGTTACGTATCTTGTTATAAGAATAAAAGAGTTCTAAAAACATATTTATGTACACTTTGTTTACATCTACGTATGTATGTACACGTACACACACACACACGTATCATATGAGAGTGAGAGAATGAACGCACGTATTGTTTATGGATGACGTCATTGGGGTGACGCTACTTCGCGGTTTTTCACTTTTCACGGTCGGTTCTGGAACCCATTAACCGCGATAAGTGAGGGATCATTGTATATTACACAGCTTTTTCCTCAGGTAGTTCCCAGGCGTTTTGGAACTGTGCCAAATTGTGCCAAATGGCACAGTTTGGAAAAATGTTTGCAACTTTTGAATGATTCAATATAGAAGCTTCATCTTGGGCTCTAATGAAAGGTGACACTCAGGGCTGTGTGTGTGTGTGTGTGGGGGGGGGGGGGTTGTGTCCCCCCCCACTACAGAGGACGGACATCGGCCATCGCTACATGACGGAATAGTCATGTGGCAACAGCTGCGCAGTCACCGCGGCTTCGGTGACTGGTGACTTCGGCGTTCACGGTCTGGACGTGGCGCACGACCCGTGTACTGCGGGGCACGAACTTCGGACTTCATGCGCCGCACAGTTGTAATTTACCGATCGGTCAAAAATCATTTTTGATTACAATTTTCAGGGATAAAGAATAATTTAGCTTATAACACCTTACCTCTTCACAGCAGCAGTGTCCTGGTGAACTTCTCTTCCTCATTGTCAGACGAACGCGACGCTGGTCCGCTCGTGGTTCTGGTCTCAGGACCCGGTCAAAACATAATTCCCTGATTGCGGTTTTGGCAAATGATTTACGACCTTCGTCGTCGGCCTCCGTTGGTCTATGATGACCATGGAAGAGAATCCTAAACGTCTATTCTGCTTGAATAAAAAAAAAAAAAGCACTGCCTGTGACTGAAGAGGCCGATGCACGAATGGCTGTCCCTGTCACACAGGTAGCACTTGTGGGTGGTCTCCGTGCTGCTGGATCTGTGACGGTTCTTCCCGTGGGTCTTTTTTTTATCTGCTGCAGCAATCTGTCTTCACCCAGCCTTACAAAAAACAGCTCGCGAACTTCTCTGCTTCAATTGGCTCGCTGCATTCACAGCTTTGATAGGTGGGTCCTTCTTGCTAGGTTTTCAGTCATTGGTTCTTCAAGGTTTCAGAAACCCAATTCAAGACTCTTATTAGTTGAATGAGAGGTTAATCAGATGAACTAATCTGTTCGCGGCTGTGTCTGTAGTGGAAGAACTTTTTTTTTTTTCAGTGCGCGCTTGGAGGCAGCGCCCTCGTGCGTCCTAGAGCACACGAGGGCGCACGAGAGTGCCCTCGTGCGCTCTGGGACGCAGAGACTTGCCCGCCCGCGGTACAATGGAGTGCAAGAGGTTAATCATATAGCCAATCTGGCTGTGGTCTGTGGAGAAGTCCCCGGGCACCTGCTGAAACACTATCTCGCACTGCATAATAAATCCCCAAGCCTCCCCTAATTTACCACTGAAACGGGTGGGAGTGGGGATGGGAGTTAGCCGAGAAGAGGGGCCCTGGCTGGGTGGGGGGGCTAGCGGGAGCCGAGGAGCTATTAGGGGCCGAAGGAGCCGGAGGAAATGCCTGCGGGCCTGCCAAAGGATCCAGCCGGTCCGTTAAACGGGTTAATTGTGTTAAAATGATCTGTTGTTGATAAGCTAACTGATCTACCCAGGTCTCAAGGTTGTTAACCTTGCATGTTAGCGCGCTGTCAGCTGGGTCATTTTGGCGGAGTTGTACTGACAGGGTTGTAGACCCAGTGAACAGGCTTGGACACCGAAATAGATACAATTATATTTATTAACAATAATGTGTGGATGTGAGTGTGTGGATGTGTGATCTTGCAGCAGCTGGGGGAGAGCAGAATGTTGTACAACCTGGCAACCCTGTGGACAAGCAGAGGCAGGACAGTTAGTGGCAATACAGGTGGAGATGTGCAGTTTAATCCTGGGCTTACTGTTTGCAGAGATGTGGTGACGCTCAGGTTCAGCTCGGCGGCTAGGGCCAGGAGGACAGTGTCCACTGATCCGGCTGCTGCTTGTAGAGGGTGAATAAGTGTCAAGTGGAGTTGTGTGGCTCGGTCCGCCGCCAGGGAGGAGAGAGGTCCGCCGCCATGGAGCTCCACCTGTGCACAGGGGACTGAAAGTGGAATAGGGAGAATGAGCGATGGCTTACTTGGGTAATGGAGGTTTCCTTACTGACGCCGGCTGGCAGAGGGTTGGAAGCAAGGACAAACACAGGCTGAGGCTAGGACCTCTGGAACAACGAAGAAGGCGTGAGTGGGTCTCATGAAGGTTGACAGACAACTCCACATGGATCCCAGGGCAGGGTGGTTTAAATAGCCCAGACCATGATGAGGAACAGGTGTATGTGCAGCTGAGGGGAATGAGCAGCCACAGCAGACCATTACAATCTCCACAACTCGGCTTATTGAGTGCAGTGAAACTAGCAGTGAAATTAGTTGAATAACAACTAACTTCCCTCAGATATAACCTGCCTCATTCAAGTTCTAAAACCAGCACCACTGGAAACTGGATCCCATCCCTGTAAATGTGACGTAGAGATAAAAAAAAAAATTTACTGGAGACTATACAGTTGACTCACGAGGCAACGCGCACAGATCCATCTCCCCTGGGAGGAATTCTGTTTGGCAAAATGCATTCTAATCGAGCCCCAGCTCCTGCACAATATGTGCCGAGGCAACAAGAAGCCCCTGACTGCAGACGACTTGGAGGCAACTGCATTGCAGATTCCTGCAGGTGAACCCTGGTAGCTGCAGTGGTGACATTTGCAGCTGTATCAGAGTGAAAAGATGTTTCCATAGCCTAAAATATCTTTGTTTGGAGATTACAATCTGGAAATAAAAGGTTTCTCTCTGGCTGTCGTGTGTAATTTGGATTCTGACAGACTTGGTTTGTAACTATAAATTCAGGTGTAAGATTGGAGTGGTTTTCAGTGGTGTTTATTTACTTATTTTACTCGGTAGCATTACGCCTGTCTATGCAGATTACCGAGGGCTTTCTTTCACAGCATTTTTTTTTTGTGTCAACCCCCCACCCTCGTCACACTGTCTTATAGTGAGCCGTCTACAGACTTTAACTTTAATGCCATTTTATTTTATTTCAGTCTGAGCCAGCTGCATTAACTGAGGTGTAGGCACAAGTTGTTGCTTCAGCCTACACCTTTTCTGTCCGAAATATGTTGTTCTGCTGACAGAAATAAAAAAAAAGAATGAATGAATGAATGAATGAATGAATGAACTGTCATTATAACACAGTCCACTCAGTAAACTTAGGCTTATTGGTGATTCCGGAGGGTCAGAACAAAATAAAATATTTTTTTCTGACCTCCACCTCCGTTATCAACACCTCAGCGTCACACTCCATTAAGTTATTATTTTTTTATGTTGTGCTTTCTCGCAGGATTGACAATCACTGTTTGACAGAAGAGTGACAGAAGGGGTGTTTTTCTTCATTTACATCGTCATTAGTGGGAGGAACTGAAGCGGAGTAAAGAGATCGTGTGATGACTTTTCACATAACGTTGAATGTATAAAGAAAAGGAGCAGAGAATTGGGCATGCGCACAGGTTTATAAATATGAAAATTTTTGTGCGCACATACTTTTCAAATTTTGTGAGTACGCCATCTTTCAGTATGAAAGCTGTGCAATCCTTTATACATGAGGCCCTAGGCTTTTTTTAATCCAGCGCACACCACGTTTTACAAACTGAGCACAACTTTCACCAACGTGTATTTCCAAACAGCAAATTTTCAGCATGCTGAAAATTTTCAAAGAGCACAACTTTTGCCAGCGTTTGCCAACAAACACCAACTATCATTAACTTTTGCCAGCAGAGCCAGATGTTTTCCAAAATGTCAGTAAAAGTCAGTCCAGCGTTGTAGTGTGAATCCACCTTAAGCATTTACAGAAAATGGCAACTGGCCAAAACAAAGTGTTGCTTTTTTATCAATAATGCAAAGACAACAAGTTCATGTTTCATTCTTAAACACTACAGTACTTAAGTTTTAACTTAGGAAGAACTCAAACTGCATTTGTTAAATCACTCTTATTATTCACACCATTCACATCTTACCATGCTTAGATGATCACCTAATCAGTACCCTCCTTATCAAATTGAGGAATCCTTGTGATGGAATTCAATAGATACTCAAATTGAATAGCCACCATACATGATAATTTAGGAAAGATGTTGCAGTGGTCTCTTAATTTTTTCTTGAGCTGTATTGCATTGAACTTGCAATTACAGGTATTACGGCTCCACTTTTTCTGTATATAGGATTACTGGGTTTTATTTTTTATCTTTATTTGCACTTCGGGTAGGGCTGTGCACTATGATGATATATATCAGATGACAATATAAAAACGTCAATCGTTTCATAGAATACTCTATTGTTTATATCGTTATTTAAAATGGCTCCTCACCACTACTTGTCAGCACCCTGTCTCTTACCTGCAGTGTGCCACTGCGCGCAGCGGAACAGGTGTGGTGGGTGGCTGGTTAGGCTTCAGTCTGGTGGATGCTAATGCTAACTCCAAGCCACCGGTTCAGATAAATGCTACTCCTGTTTGCCAGGGATGTGGAACCGTTTTTCATCGTGCTGCTTCAGAGAGGATAGTTTGCTAACCTGGTTTTAATAGGAGGTAAGTAATGTTAACACCTTGTCAAATTATAAAATGCTAAATGATCGTCATTTAAGCTAAGTTGTGCTAACTGGAAATGTAGCAGACCATCGTGGTTTTTTTTTTTTTTTTGTTAAATTACTGCTGAGTTTCTTAGTTTTGTGGGGAAAAAAAATTATTAAAGCTGCAAAAGTTCATGATGATGGCACATAATAAATAAATTAAAACTGGTCAGAGGAGCAAGTTGGCTCTTGATGTAATTTATTTGATTTCTATTCATTTTAATTAGTCAAGTAGTGATAATGAATAAAGTTAAAGTCATCACATGTATTTTATTGCATTACCTTTTGTGTCTTTGATGTTAAGATCATGACCAATCTGAAATATTTTTACTAAGAAGCAAGCAGGTTAAATCAGGCCAGAATGGCAGGCTGCAGGTCTACACTTAAATTTTCACTGATTTTGTGGTGGTACGGGTGGGGGGTTCTCCACCCAGAGAAGGCAGCTGGCGAAGGGGGAAACAATGGACCGAAGGAGGAAGTGTCATCGGGGGGCCTCAGACGGGACAGTAAGGACTATGCGCCCCCCTGAGGAGAGGAGGAACCGCTGGAGCCGCTGGAAGAGGAAAGGGTGCGAGAGCGGTGCTGGCGTTATGTCATGTTAGTGTGCCACACAGGTCTTTGTTCCAAACAATGTATTATAGTCGGAAGTTCCGGGTCTCAATGCATGACATTAAAGGTATTAAAGAGGAATGCACAGAGACCCAGGAGCTTTTTTATTGTACTTGATGTTGGAGAAAGAATAAAGTTTGTGTGTCGTTCAGCTCGCTGCCTCATCTGTTTCCTTTCTCCACATTGGTGACCCCAAGACGTGCCATGGAAAGCGAGCCAAGCACTGCCCCGGAGACTACCTGGAGGGAGAGCACCAGTGCCGCGTGCACTGTCTCAGTCAAGCTCCCAGACTTCTGGCTTCACAACCTGACCACGTGGTTCTTGCGCATATGAAGCTCTCAAGAGGATGCTACTCCAACGTTATACCCTTTCTGACAGTGAGAGGGCAGAGAGACTCCTAACGTATTCGGAGTTAGGTGACAGATCAGCAGTGGAGCTCATAGAGAGCATGTTAGAGCTGAGGGGTAAGGACAATGAATCTTTCCTGTTTGCCCACTTGTTCCTCAGGAACCTACCGGCTATGGCGAGGGCGATCCTGTCCAACTCGCAACAGCTGGTTGCCAAGGACTACTGCGCCCTAGTGCAGGAAGCAGACCACATCATTTTGGCGACCAGAACTCTCAGCGTGCAGGCAGTGGCACCGGCATCCATGAGAAACTCCAGCAAGGTTGAGCAGCTGTTAGTGGTAGCCGGGACAGACACCAGCAGACGAAGGAACGGGGCGATCTGTTTTTATCATCACTGTTTCGGTTTGAATGCCCAGCGCTGCCTGTTGCCATGCCAATTCAAGAGGCCGGGAAGATGGCACGTTTGGTATTCAGTTGCAGCTGCGACCACTGGTGACAGGAACAAACTGCTTCATGTCAAGGACACACATTCGGGGAGACGGTTTTTGGTGGACTCCGGCTCCCAGAAGAGCCTCATCCTGCCAGTCAATGCAGACAGGTTGGCAGGAGGCAGCTGTCCCGAGCTCACAGCCGCCAACGGATCCACCATCAGTACGTTTGGTGAACGGACACTGACAATATGCTTGCACAGACGCAATTTCCTTTGGGACTTTGTGATAGCTGCATGTTCTGCCTCCATTTTAGGCGTAGACTTTCTATGTGTTTATGGGTTGTTAGCTGATGTTGCTAATAGGCGATTAGTGGATGCTGTATCTTTTTCCTCACTTCCCTGCACAGCTCGGGGAGCTGGGTCAACAACACTGGGTAACGTTGTAGCTCCAGGGGGTAAGTACAAACATTCACTCGCACAGTTCCCAGCACTCACGGTCCCGACTTTTTCAGCTACAATAATGAAACACAGGGTCAAACATTTCATAACGACAAAAGGCCCGCCAGGGTTTGTGTGTCCACGGTGCCTTGACGCAGCTAAACTGGCCAGCACGTGCGAGGAGTTTGCCAACTTAGAGCAGTTGGGCATCACCAGGCGCTCCAACAGCCCATGGGTATCCCTGCTTCACATGATGCCTAAAGCCAACGGGTCGTGGTGACTGTGCGGCGATTTCCGGTGCTTGAACAACGCTACGGAACATGATCATTATCCTATTCTGCACATCCAGGATTTTTCGTTGCACCTCGCCAGGGCGCGTGTTTTTTCAAAAGTGGATCTGGTCCGCGGATACCATCAGGTCCTGGTGCGCGTGGAAGATGTTCCGGAAACAGCTGTAATAACTCCTTTCGGCCTTTTTGAGTTTTTATGCATGCCGTTGGGATTAAAGGGCACGGCGCAGACTTTCCAGAGAATGATGGACGCAGTGCTTCATTTTTGTCTACCTAGATGACATTCTGGTAGCTAACGCGTCCGAGGAGGAGCACGTCGCCCATCTCAAGACGGTTTTCCAGAGGTTGGAAGTGCACAGACTTATAGTGAACCTGGCGAAGTGCCAGTTCGGTGTGCCAGTGATTGATTTTTTGGGCCACCGCATTTCGCCAGAGGGCGCAATTCCACTACCAAATAAGATGTGCGCCGTGTCAGACTTTCTGCGTCTGCACACCATGAGAGCCCTGCAGGAGTTTTTGGGAATGGTCAGTTTTTATAACTGTTTCCTTCCCCGGGCTGCCCAGCTGATGCAGCCATTGTATACCGCGCTGAAAAAAAAAGAAGCCCGTGGAAACCATTGACTTGACTCCCGAGCGAGTCCAGGCTTTCACGGAAGCCAAAACAGCGCTGACGGATACCGCATTGCTCGCCAATCCGGATCCGCTGGCACAGATAGCGCTCACTACGGACGCATCTGATGTTGCCATAGGAGCAGTGGTGGAGCAGTACATCTCTGGTTCGTGGCAGCCGCTCGCATTTTTTAGTTGAACTTTGCGTGACAACGAACGCAAATACAGCACGTTCAGCAGAGAGTTGTTGGCTCTACATCTGGTGACATGCCATTTCCAATTTTGGCTAGAAGGGCGCAAGTTCACCGCATTCATGGACCATAAGCTGCTGGCGTACGCGATGTCCAAGGTCTCGGAATCGTGGTCGGCCTGGCAGCAACGGCATTTGGCCGCAATCTCAGAGTTTACGACTGACATTCAACATGTTGCCAGTAAGCTCAACGTCATGGCCGATTGTCTGTCGCGCACGTTAGTCTCTCCGGTCTACATGGGAATAGATTTACCTGCTTTGGCTGCAGAGCAAGCCGGGGACGCGGATATTTGCGTGCTCCAGTCTGCGCCTACTGGGTTAAGGCTGGAGAGCAAGGTGGTTCAAGAAGGGTGCTCTCCCTTGCTCTGCAACATCTCCGCCGGCCACCTGCACCCGGTGGTTCTGAGCTCTTGGTGCTGCCGCATTTTTGATTCAGTCCACTCCCTTTCACATCCAGGAGTGTGCGCTTCGGTGAGGCTAGTGGGGGCGAAATTCGTCTGACCGCGCTTGCGCAAGGACTTGAAAGAGTGAACTGATGCTTGCATTGTGGCCACCGGGCCAAAGTACACAAGCACACCAGAGCCCCCCTTGAGCCCTTTCAAATCCCGGCCAGGAGGTTTGACCACATCCACGTGGATTTGGTGGGACCCCTCCCGCCGTTGCAAGGTTTCACACACCTTTTGACAGTTGTGGACCACACCACGCGCTGGCCTGAAGTGGTTCCACTGGCTTCTACCACATCCGCGAAAGTAGCTCGCGCTTTTTTGTCGGCTTGGGTTGCATGATTTGGATCCCCGTTGGACATCACTTCCGACAGGGGTCCGCAATTCATTTCGAAACTCTGGTCCACGATGGCCCAGAGCCTGGGGGTCAAAATTCACCACACTACTGCATACAACCCCCAAGCTAATGGGTTATGCGAGCGTTTTCATAGGTCGCTTAAAGCTGCGCTCAGAGCTTCGCTCACGGACACAAATTTGGTTGACCGCCTCCCTGGGTTCTTTTAGGGTTGCGCCCTGTGCCTAAGGAGGATTTGGCAGCCTCCCGGCAGAACTCATTTTTTCTCAGCCACTGCGGATCCCCGGAGAATTTTTACCGGAAAACCCTGCTCCTGAGGCTGATCCGTCCGTGCAATTTTTGCACAGCACGGAGGCTTTTAACGTACCGGGCCCGGTCCACCATTGTTTTCCCTGCACTTTCGTCCCCAAGAGTTTACAAAACTCCAGCTTTGTTTTTGTCAGGCACGATGCACACCGGACCCCGCTGCGCCCACCGTATGACGGACTGTTCAGGGTGTTGGAACCTGGGGCAAAACATTTTGTGTTAGACTTGGGGGGGGGGGCATAGTGAGAAGATCTGCATCGACAGGCTGAAGCCTGCTTTTGTGTTGATAGACGAGCAGGTGGTGTTGGCTCAAGCTCCCCGGCGCGGATGGCCACTGTTGGTGGCTCTGCAAGTTGATGTTCCCTCAGTAGGGACCTACGCCCGTGAAACTGGAGTGCCCCCCCTTCCCTTTTTCCCTTCACAGACTGACGTGCCCTCCTGTACACCTCGCCAGCAGGGTGTCTTGACTGGATATGGCGACCCTCCGCTACCACCACTATGGGAGCTGGCTCAAGCCCAAAGAACGGGGGGGTTAGTGCCCCTTCTGGGTGTTTGGGGGGGCTATGTGGTGGTATGGGTGTGGGATTCTCCACCCAGAGAAGGCAGCTGGGGAAGGGGAGAACAATGGACCGAAGGAGGAAGTGTCACCGTGGGGCCTCGGACAGGACAGTAAGGACTATGCGCCCCCCGGGGAGAGGAGGAACTGCCAGAGCCGCTGGAAGAAGAAAGGGTGTGAGAGCGGTGCCGGCATTATGTTAATGTGCCACACAGGTCTTTGTTCCAAACAATGTATTATGATCAGAAGGTCTGGGTCTCAATGTATGGAATTAAAGATATAAAAGAGGAATGCACAGAGACTCAGGAGCTCTTTTACTGTAATTGATGATGGAGAAAGAATAAGGTTTGTGTGTTGTGCAGCTCGCTGCCTCGTCTGTTTCCTTTCTCCACAATTTAAACTAACAGCTAATTTACATCTGTAGGTGACAGCCATGGGTAATTTTCTCATTTTCAGACATTTTTTTATGGGTGTTTTTTGGGGTTTTTTTTTGCTATTATCCTCTGGCTCAGGAAATACTTATCTTGTTGATGTTTACTTTTTATTCATATATGATTTAGAAGAAAAAACTGAATTTATGAGAATCAAGTCTCAAATGCACATTCAAAACTATTTTATAACACTGCAACATTATGAGGGAAAATGGTACATGTAAAAAAAGAGATGGTCCTTTTTATACGGTTATCTAAACTATAGAAATTACAGAAAATGTATGTCATGATATATATCGTTATCGTGATATAAGATGACTTATATCGTGATATGAATTTTTTTCCATATCACACAGCCCTACTACGGGTAGCATTACCGTACATAGACTGCTGTTGTTGTTTTCATCCTTATTCCTTCTTACATATTGTGCACGCCACTGAGAGAGGGAAACGGTTTTTCATTTCTCCTGTATGTCCTGTACGTATAGTATTGACAAATAAAAAAAGGTCAACTTTTTGAATTACAGCCACATGTTGTTTTATACATTTTTGTTTACATGTACGGGTATTTTCGCTTTATATGATGCAAAATTCTTTTTTATGTCTTGAAATTCTCTGAATTTTGAACAATGATGACGTAACATTTAATTTACCTGTGCTTACCTTACTTAGCACCTGATCGAGAGAAACGGATGTCATTTTCAGATTCAGCGGTGCAGAATTGTCTTAAATCAGTTGAAAAACACAGACAACTTACAAAAAAGTTATTTTTGTAACCCTGTGTTATCGAGGGTGGCAACAACACTGTTCATTCAAATGTGAAATATACTGTCTGGGTCCATATTTATTTTTTGCCGGGTAATTTAACTAACCGTAATGCTGTTGATACCATCTAGCTGCAATGCTCCTGCACTGTGTATAAAACTGTGTACATACTGTATGTATATTTATTTATTGCTTTGGCTAACCAATTCTTATCTTAGTATTTTATTTGCTATTGCTCTGAGTGCTGCTGTCCCTGTACTGCTGCAATCCTGGAATTTCCCCATTGTGGGACTAATAAACGTTTATCTTAGCTTATCTTATCTTATCTGATCTGATCTGATCTTACCTTATCTTTTAAAGAAAAAAAGTGATGTATGAACTAGTGCTGCAATGATTAGTTGACTAATCGACTAGTCAGTCGTCAGAAAAGTAGTCGACAACTAATTTGATAGTCGACTAATTGCCTGTGTACCCTTTTCCAGGAAAAATTCTAAATAATAGGAATGTAGGGCGGTGCGGTGGCACAGTGGTTAGCACTGTGCCAGCACAGCAACTCACCCTTGGCCATGGGATCCCTGGTTCGATTCCAGCCCCTGACCAACAGTGATCTGTGTGGAGTTTGCATGTTCTCCCTGTATCTGCGTGGGTTTACTCCGGGATTTCTCCGGTTTCCTCCCACAGGCGAAAAACATGCAGGTTAGGTTAATTGGAGACTCTAAAGTGGCCCTAGGTGTGAATGTGTGTGTGAATGGTTAAGGGATAGCGCCGTACAGTGGCTGCTTCATCCATCTAGGTGGATGCCCTCAATTTCCCCTCTGGGGATCAATAAAGTATACAAAATCAAAAATCAAATCAAAAAAATGTTTCAGATTCATGAAGAGCAATGTGGTTTTCGGCCTGGTCGTGGCACATCAGTCCAGCTCTTTACCCTCTCTAGAATCTTTAAGAGTTCATGGGAGTTTACCCAACCAGTTTACATGTGTTTTATGGACTTGGAGCAGGCATTCGACCGCATCCCTCATGGTTTTTTGCGGGGGGTGCTTCAAGAATATGGGGTATTGGGCTTGTTGTTACGAGCTACCCAGTCTCTATACAACCGTTGTGAGAGTTTGGTTCACATTACCAACACTCGGTCGGACTCATTCCCAGTGAGAGTTGGATTCCACCAGGGCTGCCCTTTGTCACCGATCCTGTTCATAATTTTTATGGACAGGATTTCTAGGTGCAGCATATCTAGGCGCAGCCAGGTAACGAAGGGTGTCATGTTTTGTGACCACAGGATCTCCTGTCTGTTGTTTGTAGATGATGTTGTACTGTTAGCTTCATCCAGCAATGACCTACAGGTCTTACTGGGATGATTTACTGCTGACCGTGAAGAGGTTGGGATGAGAACCAGCACCTCCAAGTCCAAGTCCATGGTCCTCAGCCGGAAAAAGGTGAATTGTCCTCTCCAAGTTGGGGACAAGCTCCTTCCTCAAATGGAGGAGTTTAAGTATCTCGGGGTCTTATTCATGAGTGAGGGGAGAATGGAGCGAGAAATTGACAGATGGATCGGAGCAGCATCTGCACTGATGAGGATGTTGTACCTGTCTGTTGTGGTGAAGAGGGAGCTGAGCTCTAAGGCAAAGCTGTTGATTTACTGGTTTATCTATGTTCCTACCCTCACCTATAATAATGAGCTTTGGGTAATGACCGAATGAATGAGATCACGGATACAAGTGACTGAAATGAGCTTTCTCTGTAGGATTGCTGGACTCACCCTTAGAGATAGGGTGAGGAGCGCAGTCATCCGGGAGAGGCTCAGAGTAGAACTGCTGCTCCTCCACACTGAAAGGAGCCAGTTGAGGTGGTATGGGCCTCCTGGATCCCTCCCACTTGAGGTGTTTTGGGCACGTCCCACTGGGAGGAAACCCTGGAGCAGACCCAGGACTCGCTGGAGAGACTACGTCTCCCAGCTGGTCTGGGAATGCCTTGGTATCCTCTCTGAAGAGCTGGAGCAGGTGGATGGGGAGAGGGAAGTCTGGGCTTCTCTGCTTGAACTGCTGCCTCCGTGACCCAGACCTCCAGAAAAGTGGTAGAAGATGGATGGATGGCTGGATGGATGTTTCAGGCTATAAAGCATGAAAAATTGGCACTTTTCTTGCTTGTGCATTATGAGATAAATAAATTAAGGTCTTGTGATGTCTGACAGTTATGTTGTTACAAACATTCTTGATTAATCTGTCAAGTTCAAGTCTCAAACTCATGTTTGATGGCTCATTATTTTTTATTTAGCTATGAGGAGCTTGTTTAAAACATTATATTCAAGATTTAAGATTCAAGATTTCTTTATTGTCATTTAGTATGCATGCTTGCACATAAAAAATTAAATTATTTTGTCCTATCATAACACAGTTTGTATATTAAAGGCAGCGACTGAAACAAGGTGATATTCTCAGGTGTTCCCCTTAATTTAACAAACTAAATTTAACAAACACAAAGAAAATCAAATTCTTTCTTCAATGAATGGCAGTAGAAAATTTAATGCCCCCCCCACCCCCCGGAATGCTGGAATTTTAAGAGGTTAAATTTGCAACCTTTTTCCCCTCAATTTGCATTTTTTTCTTTTAAATCTGTAACTTTTTTCTCAGAAATTTTCAACTTTTTTCTTGTAAATTTTTTAAAACTTTTTTCTCCAACATTTACAACTTGTTCCTATAAATTTACAACCTTTTTTTTTTTTTCGAAAAAATTTGCAACTTTTTTCCTGTAGATTTTCAGTTTTTTCTTGCAAATTTGAAACTTTTCTTTTAACCCCTGAAGGTGCCAGTAGGATAGGAATATCATATAATATAATAGTATGGTGGTGCCCTAGGCTGGGAGGGGTGAGGCCCCGCCTATAGGAGGCAGCGCCACCTTACTATAAAAGCCTGAGGCAGGAGACCTCTGGTCTCCTTGCCACACTCCCGTACTCGCGGTACAGTCTCCCTATATGTGATATACTTCTTGTGTAATAAACATTATTATTGTCACCTCGCCTCCTCATTATTTGGGACATAACATTGGTGATGAGGATAATTAGAGATGGAGAGAGCTGCAGTCGCCCTTCAACCTTTTTTGGAGGCTCCGGGAGAGCCGTTGGTCCCGTGGACCAGGTGGTTTGTGGCCTTCCAAAATTATCTACTTGCGTTGGACCTCGGCGACCTGACAAAAGCACATGTGAGGGCTCTCCTTGTCCATAACCTGGGCATGGAGGGCCAGAAGGTCCTCAGCACTCTTGGAGGAAGTGACACGTTTGATGATGTGGTGAGTCTCATGGCTGGCTACTTTCGAGCGCACGACAACATCATCATGCGGCGCATCCAGTTCCGGCAATGGCGCCAACAGCCTGGTGAATCGGTCCAGCAATTCGGGCAGACCTCCAGCAGTTGGTGGGTGAGTGCAGGTTTGGACCCTTGGAGGAGGAGATGGTTCGTGACCAACTGGCTGAGCACATGGCCTACTCCTCGGCGAAGGTTCACCTGCTAACGCACACTGGTGAGTTAACCCTGTTAGTGGCCATTGAGCTAGCACAGCAACACGAGGTAGTGGAGCGGCTAACGAAACACATTAGCCGCGAGGAAGCCCCTCAGAAGAGTGGAGCACATGGGACGACCCTGGCTTTGGATTTGGATGAGGGCAGCGACGACGAATACGCGGCCATCGTCAAAATATGGTCCACCCCGGGAACATCACGATGCTACAGCTGCGGATCCGCTAAGCACCCGTATCGAGCCAGGGAGTGCACAGTGAGGGGCAAGCGTTGTGGATGGTGCGGCCTGCTCCATCACTTTGCCAGAGTTTGACGCCACTTCGCCAAGGAGGAACGGGACCCAGCTAAGGTAACACCGAAGAAGAAGGCCCCAACGGTGGTTCACACAGTCTCGCCTGACACTGACGGACATATAGTTTGTGACATCGTGGTGGACGGAACGACGGTGCCATCATTGGTGGACACGGAGTCAGCGGTCTCCATCCTGAACTTGGCAACGGTAAGACGGTGTTTTCCCCACTATAGAATTAGCGGTACCAGCGTCACCTGTTATGGTTATGGTAGCCATCCGCTGGATACCGTGGGCTCGGTTTGGCTGTCGGTGAGGTACGGAGGAGCCTCTATCTACGCCAACGAGTTCTTGGTATCGCGGGAAGGAGATAACCTAATGGAGTGTGACATCTTCTACGGGTTCGGGTTCGCCATTACCTGCAGAGAGTTGGAGGAGTGGGCAGGTGGTGGTTTGTGGGACCGGCCCTCTTATGTGGGATGTGACGACGAAGTGTGGGACTTAGGGTGGCCCATTCTTGATGAAGAGGGACGCCGCAGACACCATAGTACGCCGACTAGGTGGGGATCCCGTGCCAGTGTTTGTGATCCAGCGGAGGATGGACCCACATGGTATGGTTTGATCTCTGTGGAGGCAGAAAGGTCCAGAGAGTGAGAGTTGCCGGGTTCCGGTGGTCAATGGGATACCACTATTGAGCCAGCAGTAACTGATGCCGCTCCAATGCACCATCATCTGGCGTCCGGGGCAACACCAGACGGTGCAGACCCCAACCGTGCCAATAACTAAGGCGAGGGACATGGACGGAGTCATAAAAGGGCCAGAACATGTTGACGGAGGAAGCCAGTGGGTGCTCCCCTAAGGGAGGGCGATAAAGTGCGCCCTAGGATTGAGCCTCGGCTTGGTCGAGTGCGCAGTTCCAGAATCAGGACAGCGGGACAGGATGATCTGTGGCGACGGCTACTTAAAAGTGACTGATGGGTATGACAGGCATCCCAACGAGCTGCGACATCGGAGTGTGTGTGTGTGTGTGGGGGGCATCGATGCAGTTCGTCTCCAATCGCAACAAAGCGGAGATGCTCTGGAAGTGGGCCGTATGATGGACACCCCAGGGTGTCATGGTCCACTCTGCTCATCACTGTCATCTTCGCTCACACCTGGTCCTCATCAGGCACTGCCTATATCTACTGCTTTGACCTTTGGGTTAGTGCAGAGATGTCTCACTGCGCTCCAAGAGAGCTTCATCACTGTTCCCTGCCTTCTTCCTATGCTACAGCCAGCGCTTGTCTTCTACTTCATCCAAGGAGCCATCCAGCCTGCCATGTAAGTGCTCATTCCTACTCACCTTGTGAATCAGTTCCCCTGTGCACAGGCGGTGTCCTTGGCGGCGGATTCTCAGCCTTCTCCTCCCAGGCGGTGGACCATTCATCCTACCAACTCACCACCACCAGCACGTCTACTCTCCTGCCGGAGTCACTCCACCACCTGAAGAGCACTGTCTTCCTGGCCACAGCTGTCACGCTGAAGTGGAGCTTGCTACCATCTGTTCCCACAGTAAGTTCAGTGTAACTGTTAAACTCCAGAAGTGACGCCCAGTAATTCCCTCTCCTTGTGTGTCTCCAGGGTTGCCAGGCTGTACAGTGTTTTTTTTTTTTTTTTTTTTGTTACTTATTTGTACCCGTAGGTAGTTTTGGTTTGCAGTCTGGTGACAAGCCACCGGATGCCGGTCGCTGCGTGCGCGAGCGCCCTAAACCTACATGTTTTTGGTATGCGGGAGGAAACCAGAGAAATCCCGGAGTAAACCCACGCAACACGGGGAGAACATGCGAACTCCACACAGCTCACTGTTGGTCGGGGGCTGGAATCGAACCCACGATCTCATGATCCCTGCGATCCCCTGGCCGAGGTTAAAACTGTGCTGCCACAGTGCTAAACCACTGCGCCACCGTGTCTCGCTCAGTTCCTGGCAGTTCCAGACTACATTCACACCACACTCACACTACCTGGTTGTTAATAAACTTGATTGTATCGATTTGGAGTCTGTGTGTCGTCACTGGGTCATTGAACTATGTCAGTACATCTCCACCAGAGCGACCCAGCTGACAGCACTTTGGTGCACCGTGTCAACCATATGGAGATCCAAATCGATCAATTGGTTTATCAGCAGCAGGTCATTTTGAGCCAATTAACCCGTGTTACTGATCGGTTAGACCGATTATCTAACTCTCAGCCCTTTTCCCAGGCCTTACCGTCCTCCAGCAGCTCCTCCCTCCCGCTAGCTTCCCGGCTAACCAGCTCAAGCAGGCCTTTCCGGCTTGTCTCACTCCCGTTCCGACTCCTGTTTGTTTCAGTGGTAAGTTGGGCGAAGCCCAGGGGTTTATTATGCAATGTGAGGTGGTTTTCCAGCGGGTGGCAGATGACTTTCCCTCCGACCATGGTAAGATCGGTTACGTCATTAACCTGTTGAAGGGGAGGGTGCTAGCTTGGGCATACACAGTAATGGCTAGGGCGAATTACTCGAGCCTCACCTTTAGTCAATTTATTGGTGAGTTCTATGAGGTTTTTGATCATTCTGACAGGGATAGCGTTCTCACCACCCGCTTACTTAACCTAAGACAAGGGTCTAAGACCGCAGCAGACTATGCTATTGACTTCCAGGTGGTGGCTACGGAAGTGGGTTGGGAGGATGCCTCTCTTTGCAGTATTTTTATTAGAAGCCTCTGTCCTAGCCTTCGGGATGAATTAGCCCCATTGGAAAAGACGACTAGGCTGTCCCAGTTAGTCTCCCTAGCTATTAGCTTGGATAGCAGACTCAGGGAGCGGGGGGCAGAACATAAGGGCTATGGGTGATCAGAGGAACCATTTCGTCACACCCCACGGTCCTCATGTTTAGCTCTACCATCTACTGAACCCTCAGGCTCCTCGGAACCCATGACGGTGGGACACTCTAGGTTATCCGCGGCTGAGAAACAGCGGCGCCACAAGCTGGGGTTGTGCCTCTATTGTGGAAGCGAGGAGCATGAGATCGAGTCCTGTCAGCTTCAGCCCAAAAGGGGGAGTCCTTGCGTTGCAGTAGGGGGTCTCACGGACTCATCCCGGCCTAATTCCCTATCCCGGCTAATGTTACCCATTAGATTCATTCATAAGCACACTGAAATTCCCACTCAGACTTTAGTGGACTCCGGAGCTGAGCAGAGCTTTGTTTCCAGAGACCTGGCAACCCGGTTGGGGCTCCACTGCCAACCTCTTAAGTCTCCACTACAACTGATTGCGCTGTCCAATGCTCCTATGGCTACTGTCTCCCAGAAGACTGCCCCTGTGTCAGTTATTATCTCCGGTAATCATCGTGAAGAACTGTCCTTCCTGGTTTTGCCCATCTCATTGTCTCCGGTCATCCTGGGCTACCCTTGGCTTCGTGTCCACAATCCCACTATTGACTGGAGTTTAGGGAATAATAAGTCTTGGAGCTCATTTTGTCTCAGCGCATGCCTTCAGTCGGCTGCATGTTCCCCTTCTGTGACCCTAGGGGTTCCTACCGCTCCCCTTCCCGACCTGTCTAAAGTGCCCCCTGAGTATCACGACCTTGGAGCCGTATTCAGCAAGTCCCAGACCCTGTCCCTTCCCCCCCACGGGCCGTACGATTGTGCCATAAATCTTCGTCTGGTGGCTCCACTCCCGTCCAGCAGGTATATAGCAGCTGTATAGCCTTTCCCCGCCGGAGCGGGCTGCCATGGACCCATATAGTAAGGAGTCTCTGAGTTCGGGCATTATCCGCCCGTCCTCTTCGGCGGTGGGGGCAGGTTTCTTCTTTGTGGGGAAGAAGGACGGGTCACTGAGACCATGCATCGACTTCAGGGAGCTGAACAATACCACTGTCAAAGACAAATACACCCTCCCATTACTGAAGCCTTTGACTCTCGCCAGGGGGCGTCCTTCTTCACGAAATTGGATCTGCGCAATGCCTACCATCTGGTGTGGATTCATGAGGGGGACGAGTGGAAGACAGGTTTCCGGACCCCTAGTGGTCACTTTGAGTATCTTGTGATGCCATTTTGGTTGACCAATGCGCCTGCTGTCTTCCAGAGGCTTATTAACGATGTCCTGAGAGACTTTCTGAATGTGTTCGTGTTTGTTTATCTGGATGACATTCTAATCTTCTCCCATTCCCTAGATGAGCACCGAATACATGTCAGACATGTGCTGCAGCGACTGTTGGAGAACCAATTGTTTGTTAAAGCTGAGAACTGGGAGTTTCACACCTCCAAGACATCCTTCCTGGGCTTTATCATCTCACACAAGGAGATCCTCCCGGACCCGGGCAAAATGAAGGCGGTGGTGGAGTGGCCGGTTCCAGCCTCCAGGAAACAGCTCCAGTAGTTCCTGGGGTTCGCCAACTTCTACCGCCGGTTTATTAAGAACTACAGCTGCCTGGCTCTTTCTCTGATGCGCCTCACCTCCTCCAAAGGTCCCCTTCCGGTGGTCGGAGGAGGCGTCCATGGCCTTTTCGGATCTCAAGGAGCAGTTCTCCCAGTCCCCTATTCTGGCTCAGGTGGATCCGGATCTACAGTGCCTCATGGAGGTGGACGCCTTGGATTCGGGGGTGGGGGCTGTCCTTTCTCAGCGTTCCCCGGCAGATGGCAAGGTCCGTCCATGCGCTTTCTTCTCCCATTGACTGTCACCGGCTGAGCA
This sequence comes from Pholidichthys leucotaenia, assembly GCA_020510985.1. Lineage (NCBI taxonomy): Eukaryota > Metazoa > Chordata > Actinopteri > Cichliformes > Pholidichthyidae > Pholidichthys > Pholidichthys leucotaenia. Next base: position 65,245,058 of record CM035849.1, on the reverse strand, counting down.
CAATTACAGCATCGGTGATAGGGAATTGCTGGCTGTGAAACTGGCCCTGGATGAGTGGCGCCACTGGTTGGGGGGGTCCTCGCAGCCATTCGTGGTTTGGACGAATCACCTCAGGGCAGCTAAGCGTCTGAATGCCCGCCAGGCCTGCTGGTCCCTGTTTTTTGGCCGGTTTAATTTCACCATCACATATCGCCCTGGGTCAAAAAACACCAAGCCAGACGCCATCTCCAGGCAATTCGCCACGGGCGTGCCAGAGCCCGAAGACCACCCTGTTTTCCCTGCTTCTTGTGTCTTGGGCGTCATTTCGTGGGGGATCAAGGAGAAGGTTCTGAAGGCCCAGGAATCAGAAAGGGACCCGGGCGAGGGGCCAGCAGGGAAATTGTTCGTTCCTTTGTCCATCCGGGGTGACGTCATCCAATGGGCTCACTCCTCCAAGTTCGCCTGCCACCTGGGGAGACGACGTACGGAGGAGTTGCTGCAACGCTCATTCTGGTGGCCCTCCCTCAAAAGGGATGTTGGGGAGTATATCTGGGCCTGTCCCCAATGTGCCGCCAGCAAGACCCCATCGTCTCCACCGGCTGGATTGCTTCATCCCCTCCCGATCCCCGGCAGGCCTTGGTCCCATGTGGCGTTGGATTTCGTCACCAGCCTCCCTCCCTCCAACAACCATACCATGGTCCTCACCCTAGTTGACAGATTCTCCAAAGCAGCCCACTTCGTCCCCCTTCCAGGTCTACCCTCGGCCAAGGAGATTGCCGATCTTCTGGTTCAACATGGGGTGAGGCTTCATGGGATCCCCCTGGACATCTTTTCGGATTGGGGGCCCCAATTTATTTCCCAGGTATGGAGGTCGTTTTGCAGCACCCTTGGGGCTACGGTGAGCCTGTCGTCGGGATACCATCCACAATCTAATGGCCAGTGTGAACGAGCCAACCAGGACCTGGAGGCGGCGCTGCGCTGTGTGGCAGCTACCAACTCGTCAGCATGGAGCTCCTTCCTACCTTGGATCAAGTACGCCCACAACTCGACTGTGTCCTCGGCTATAGGTAGGTCCCCTTTCCAAGCCTCTCTTGGGTATTCTCCTCCCTTGTTTCTAGAAGAGGAGGGTGACATCGCTGTTCCATCAGTCCGGGCACATCTGAGGCACTGTCAACGTCTGTGGAGGGCGACCCGGGCCACACTACAGCGCACGGCAAAACGCAACACCGCAGTGGCCAACCGCCATAGGACCCCAGCCTCAGCGTACCATGTAGGCCAGCAGGTATGGCTCTCTACCAAAAACATTAACCTGAAGGATGAGCGCAAGAAGATGCAGCAGCGGTTCATTGGACCCTTCGCTGTATCCCGCATTATCAACCCTGTATCTGTTCAAGTTGATCTCCCCCCCTCCCTCCGCAAATGCCCTACGTTCCATGTCTCACAGATCAAGCCTGTGTCTTCCAGTCCCCTGTGCCCCCCCCCCCCCAGGCCACCTCCTCCTCCGCGGATGATCGACTGCAGCCCAGCCTGGACCGTGACTGCTATCCTGGATGTTCGTCGTCGGGGCCGTGGATTGCAATACCTGGTGGACTGGGAGGGCTATGGCCCGGAGGCCAGGTCCTGGGTGCATCCTGACTTTGTCCTCGATAAGGATCTCATCAGGGAGTTTAATCGGACGCATCCAGGGAGACTGGAGCAACCGTCAAGAGGTGCTCGTTGGGGGGGGGGGTACTGTCATGGTCCGCTCTGCTCATCACCGTCAGCTGTGCTCACACCTGGTTCTCATCAGGCGCCGCCTATATCTACCGCTCTGACCTTTGGGTTGGTGTGGAGATGTCTCACTGCGCTCCAGGAGAGCTTCATCACCGTTCCCTGCCTTTTTCCTACACTACAGCCAGCGCTCGTCTTCTGCTTTGTCCAAGGAGCCATCCAGCCTGCCATGTAAGCGCTCATTCCTACTCACCTTGTGAGTCAGTTCCCCTGTGCACAGGCGGCGTCCTTGGCGGCGGATTCTCAGCCTTCTCCTCCCAGGCGGCGGACCATTCATCCTACCAACTCACCACTACCAGCACGTCTACTCTCCTGCCGGAGTCACTCCACCACCTGAAGAGCACTGTCTTCCTGGCCACAGCTGTCACGCTGAAGTGGAGCTTGCTACCATCTGTTCCCACAGTAAGTTCAGTGTAACTGTTAAACTCCAGAAGTGACGCCCAGTAATTTTCTCTCCTTGTGTGTCTCCAGGGTTGCCAGGCTGTACGGTGTCTCGCTCAGTTCCCGGCAGTTCCAGACTACATTCACACCACACTCACACTACCTGGTTGTTAATAAACTTGATTGTATCGATTCAGAGTCTGTGTGTCGTCACTGGGTCATTGAACTATGTCACGGGGGTGGGGGGGGGGGGGCTTTTGAAAGACCCAGGTTGAATGCATGGGGATAACACTGGGTCTATTGTGCAATCCATAATGTTCTGGTTTGTAGTTAATTGTTCTGTTTAAAAAAAAAGAATAGAAGAAATTCAGCTGTTTTGAGGTGTGTGTTTACTGTGGGGTGACCTGTGAGTATGCGTTACTGTTTGGTCAGGTGACATATGTACAGTGATCACCATCTTGTAAAGTGTTGTATTTTACTTTTATTTCCAGCACATGTTGCTGAGATGATTCCCCTTTCACAGGCTGGTCTTTATGGCCGTGGGTGGTCTCATTTGGGACATAATTGCCTTTGTGTTAGGGTGAGTCATTTGATAGGCATGAGACCACTGTTGTGAGTGAGTTTGTGACTGTTGTGTGTGTAAGGTGCTATAATGCCTGAGTGTGAATGGAATGGTTATTGCCCATTGTGTGAAAATGTTTTTTTTTGTGTGTGTGTCTTTATTTTGGGGTGTTCCCTGTTTACATGTTTATGTACAGTATATTCTGTGGGTTTATGGGACGGGTACCGCCATTTTCTGTGTTTGGTTTCTATGTGTTTAGCTTAGGAGGGATTATTTTAGTTTGGTGAGTGGCTCATTTTTCTTTCAGAGACTCTTATGTTTAAATAGCGGAGGGTTCCGCTGAGCCAGTGTTGTGTGAATTTTTCGCGCAGCACGATTACAACTCAATGTAAACACACAAATAGACATCAGTTCACCATCTGAGTGAGATGTAGACAGGCGAAGTTGCCTTTATAACTTCTGCAGCAGTGTTCAACCTGCTGTAGAAATTCTCAAAATAAAGTCATGCTTACGTTTACATTATCTGGGGGGGGGGGGGGGTTCACCTGAAAAAGTTTTCCTCCTCTCCAAAACTTTACAAGATGATGGGTGTTTCCGTTGCTAGCTTGCTAGGCTTGTTAGCATGTCCGTGGCAGGAATCTGTGGGTAAATAACCCCGACATCCCGATTCAGCTGAAGAGCTTTCAGATCTTCTATCTCCAGGTGAGTGGCAGTCTCATTTTCAAGCTAGTTTACTCTCCAGTGCCGATACTTTTATTCCGGTGACAGCAGAATTTCAAAGTTAGCGCTATCCCTCGGACATGAATGCGCGATTTTGCGTGTGCTCGCCTCTTTTCATTGACTTTGTATTTGTCGACTGAGCCACCGGAGTGGTGGCCTAGTGGTAGACCATCAGCCCTACAGCCGGGAGGTCGTGGGTTCAAGCCCCGACTGGGTCATACCAAAGACCATATAAAAAAAGGTACTTCCCGCCTTCTAGCTCAGTGCTCAGCATAAAAGAATGGGGGAAGGAAAAGTTGCTTGTGGTGGCGCCTTGCATAGCAGTGGCCCCTCTGATTCTAGATGTGATTAACATTGTAGATGGGAGAAACATAATTTTGTTCTACTGTACATGATTGGCTGTATGGATTGAATGACAATAAAGTTGGCTTCTTCTTCTAATCAAAAAAATAGTTGTTAGATTCGTCGACTACCAAAATAATCATTAGTTGCAGCCCTAGTGTGAACAAACTGAAACTGTGGATTGGAATGTTGATAACAGAGAAAAATCTATTTATGTTTTATTTACATGCTAGAAATCCACAAATTGTCCACATTGCAGACATACAAGTTTAAGATCTAAAGCTAAAAGGTCAAGAGCAAAATGCTCTGACAATCAAATCCAGCTGCTGGGTGTTGGTGTAGGTACTGCTTTAGTAACATTCAGTCAAAGACTCCTTGTTCTGTCTGTGGATCTAGCTTGGTGCAAATGGAATATGATGGTCCGCAGATACGTTAATCCTCCTGATCACCTTTTTCATTTATCAAATTGCAGCTCGATTAGAGCAGGGCGGGACAAACAGGAGCACTGATGCAGAGCTCGGGGGTAATCGTCCATCATGGTTTGGGGTAATTCACACAAGGCTTCTCTTTCTCTCTCTCTTGCTGCAATATACAGGGCATTAAAATGTATTTATGTAACCTCATTTTTCTCTGATATAATCACATTTATTTTCCGAGACATCAGGTGAAGAAGAGACCCAGCACGCCTAATGGAACTGAGGGATTAGAGCGGCTCGAATAAGGCAGTGAGAATGTAACTGTGAAACCTGATTTCTTGGCAAGTTTATATGCCTAACCAGGTTTTTTTACAGGAGTCTCTAGAGGATCTCATGTAAAATTCACATGAGAGGAGAATTGCTATGGCAGCAGTTTGGTAGGAGGAATGAAATAAGATCACTACCTGTAGCTACCGGCACAAAAATCCACTGTAAAGTGAAAATTAAACACAGTATACAGTGGTGTGAAAAAATGTTTGCCCCCTTCCTGATTTCTCATATTTTTGTATCTTTGTCAAACTTAAATGTTTCAGATCATCAAACAAATTTAAATATTAGACAAAAATAACACAAGTTAACACAAAATGCAGTTTTTAAATGAAGGTGTTTATTATTAAGGGGGAAAAAATCCAAACCTACATGGTCCTGTGTGAAAAAGTTATTGCCTTCCCCCCTGTTAAAACATCAGTTTACTTTGGTTTATCACATCTCAAGAAAGCTGAGTTCAATTTCTCTAGCCACACCCAGGCCTGATTATTGCCACACCTGTTCTCAATCAAGAAGTCACTGAAATAGGACCTGCCTGACAAAGTGAAGTAGACCAAAAGAGTCTCCAAAGCTAGACATCATGCTGCGATCCAAAGAAAGTCAGGAACAAATGAGAAAGTAATTGAAATCTAATTGTCTGGAAAAGGTTATAAAGCCATTTCTAAATCTTTGGGACTTCAGCAAACCTACAATGATAGCTATTATCCACAAATGGCAAAAACATGGAACAGTGGTGAACCTTCCCAGGAGTGGCCGACCAACCAAAATTACCCCAAGAGGGCAGCGAGAACTCATCCAAGAAGTCACAAAAGACCCCACAACAACATCCAAAGAACTGCAGGCCTCACTTGCCTCAGTTAAGGTCAGTGTTCATGAATCCACCATGAAAAAGAGACTGGGCAAAAATGGCCTGCATGGTGGAGTTCCAAGGTGAAAACTACTGCTGAGCAAAAACAACATAAAGGCTCGTCTCAGTTTTGCCAGAAGAGATCTTGATGATCCCCAAGACTTTTGGGAAAATGCTTTGTTGCATGATGAGAGAAAAATTGAACTTTTTGAAAGGTGTGTGTCCCATTACATCCGGTGTAAAAGTAACACAGCATTTGAGAAAAGGAACATCATTCCAACAGTAAAATATGGTGGTGGTAGTGTGATGGTCTGGGGCTGTTTTGCTGCTTCAGGACCTGGAAGACTTGCTGTGGTAAATGGAACCATGAATTCTGCTGTCTACCAAAAAGTCCTGAAGGAGAATGTCCGGCCATCTGATCGTGACCTCAAGCTGAAGCGCTGCAGCAGGACAATGCTCCACAACACACCAGCAAGTCCACCTCTGAATGGCTTAAGAAAAACAAAATGAAGACTAGTGGCCTAGTCAAAGTCCTGACCTAAATCCGACTGAGATGCTGTGGCTGTCGTGTTTGCCCCTTTCAGGGCATAAATGAGGATGCCAGATGCCAACAGAGAGTTTGTATATTTATTAAAGTGAAAAAATAATAAGCCACGAGGGGCACAACACACACAACTAAACATGCAACCCAGGAGAGTAAAATAAGGAGAGAAATAAAAAGTCACAAAGAACACTTACATATAAACAGCGAGGGCGAAACCTAATGCGGAATGAAGACTGGAACCAGACGTGGGGATTCCAGTCAGTAGTGACGAGGTCGCAGCCCTGAGTGAGCCTCAGCTGCTACTTTAAATACTACTCACAATAGACAAAGGACCAAACAGGTGAAGGGAAAAAACAATCAAGGAATCCCGCTCAGCTGTGACAGGGCCGGCTCGAGTTGACAGCCGGAAGTCCGGTCGCGGCGTTGTCACAGTAATAGCCCAAGGGAAACAAATAATAACAGGACTAAACATATTAGGGGAAAAATAGAAAACTCTGCGTGACTCGAATGCGGATTAGCTCAGCACTCGGATCACCACAGTGGCATGACCTTAAAGAGATGCATTCCAGGCGTCCACCGTGACATCCAGGAAGCACCCCCCCCCCCCCCGACCAAAAAGCTATCAAGACCAACCTCGGGTGGGTGGAGGGGGAAAACAGGCTAGGAGGGAGAGAAACTAAAATGAAAATAACCCCAAAACCCTAACCGCAAGAAACAAGAAAATAGAAACATGCACCAAGAACAAAGAAAACATCCAAGGCTCTAACATCACCAGTACAAAAGAAAAGTGGCGAAAAGCCAACCATAATACGAAAAGAAAGCTTCCTCAACAGAAATGTCCAAGTAACAATAGGCGAAAACAAAAAATATATATGTACAAAGTAGAGACTGAGGGTACTCCCCCCCCCAACAAACAGAAATGTTCAAGTCTGAATAAATTACCAATCAAGGATCGTCGGCCTCCGTCGGTCTATGATGACCATGGAAGAGAATCCTAGATGTCTACTCTGCTGGAACAGCACCACCTGTGGCTGAACAGGCCGATGCATGAATGGCAGTCTCTGTCACACAGGTCGCACTTGTGGATGGTCTCCGTGCTGCTGGGTCTGTGGCGGTTCTTCCTGCGGGTCCTTTTTTCATCTGCTGCAGCAGTCAGTTTCTCTTCACCCGCCTTGAGCTGTCTGGTCAGGGTGCCTCTCCATTTGGAGCGGTCCGTTGCGAGGTCCTCCCAGCGCTCTGTGTTGATCTCCAGGGCCTTCATATCTCTCTTGCAGACGTCTCTGAAGCGCAGCTGTGGGCGGCCAGCGTCTCTCCTGCCAGTCGCCAGTTCTCCGTAGAGGACGTCTTTGGGGATTCTGCCATCCTCCATACGGTGAACATGGCTTAGCCAGCGGAGCCTGCGCTGCCTGAGTAGAGTGAACATGGAGGGAAGGCCAACGCGGGACAGGACTTCTGTGTTGGGCACTTTGTCCTGCCAGGATATGTCCAGGATGTGGCAAATGCAGCGCAAGTGGAAGGAATTCAGTCTCTTTTCTTGCCGGGCGTATGTTGTCCACGTCTCACTCCCATAGAGCAGTGTGCTGATGACGCAGGCGTTGTACACTGCCATCTTCGTCTTGACAGAGAGTTTGGGATTCTCCCACACTTGTGTGGTGAGGCGAGCGAGTGTGGAGGCTGATTTTCCAATCCTCTTGTCAATCTCTGTATCAAGGGAGAGGTTGCTGCTGATCGTGGACCCCAGGTACGTGAACTGATTCATGACCTCCAGCTCGTAGTCGTCGATGGTGATGGTTGGTGGTGCTTCCGTGCCTTGCGCCAAGTCATTAGTCTTCTTCAGGCTGATGGTAAGCCCGAAGTCCATGCATGCCTGGGAGAAGCGGTCCATCAGGGTCTGAAGCTCCTGCTGTGTGTGGGTCGCGACTGCAGCGTCATCTGCGAACAGCATATCTCTGATTAGAGCCTCACGTACTTTGGTTCTGGCTTTCAGGCGGGCGAGGTTGAAAAGCCTGCCATCAGATCTTGTATGCAGGTAGATTCCCTCTGTTGCTGTGCTGAAGGCATGCCCCAGGAGCATAGCAAAGAATATCCCAAAGAGGGTTGGCGCAAGTACACAGCCCTGTTTCACTCCGCTGTGTATATTGAATGGCTCTGAGATGTTGCCGTCGTACTGCACCATCACCTGCATGTTGGTGTGAAACGATTCGATGAGGCTTTGCAACTTTGGTGGGCATCCTATCTTTGGCAGGATTTTGAAAAGGCCCTCTCTGCTGACCAGATCGAATACTTTGGTGAGGTCGATGAAGGCGATGTACAGGGGCATGTTCTGTTCTCTGCACTTCTCCTGGAGTTGGCGGATGGAGAATATCATGTCCACCGTCGATCGCCCAGCGCGGAAGCCACACTGAGACTTGGGGTAGACACGTTCAGCAAGCTTCTGTAGTCAAACGAGGACAACTCATGTGTAGACTTTGCCAACAGTGCTGAGGAGGAAGATGCCCCTGTTGTTGTTACAGTCACTTCTCTCCCCTTTATTTTTGTAGAGGGTGATGATCTTGGCGTCCCTCATGTCCTGTGGTATGGTACCTTTCTTCCAGCACTGGCAGAGGACATCATGCAATGGCAGCAGTAGGGTGGTCTTGCAGTGCTTGATCAGGTTGGGGGGTATGCCGTCGTTGCCAGGTGCCTTGCCAGCGGCCAAGCTATCAATGGCCTTGCTGAGTTTGTCGATGGTTGGCTCGGCGTCAAGTTCATCCATGGATGGCAGACAATCGATGGCATCAAGGGCTGATGGTGTCACGGTGTTCTGTCTGGAGTAGAGGTTGGAGTAGTGCTCCACCCATCTCTCCATCTGCTTGTTCTTTTCTGTGATCATCTCCCCAGTGGAGGATTTGAGGGGGGCCGTCTTGCTCTGAGCTGGACCAAGTGCTTTCTTGATGCCATCATACATACCACGGATGTTCCCTGTTATGGCAGCGGTTTGAATGTCTTGGCTGAGCTGAGTCCAGTACTCATTGGCATAGCGCTGAGCAGTCTACTGAACTTTGCTTCTCGCAGCCCTGAGGATCTGGAGATTCTTCTCGTTTGGACACTTCTTGTACTCAGCAAGTGCTAAGCACTTGGCTTCAATGACGGGGGTCATCACGGTCGACTTGGCATCAAACCAGTCCTGTGACTTCGAGGTCTTCCTCCCAAAGACAGCCAAGGCTGTGCGGTGGATGATGTTTCACAGCTCTTCCCACTCCTGCTTTGCGGCCTCTCCTTCTTGTGGTTCACCAAGTTCCTTCACAAAGGTGGAGGCAAACTGCTCGACAAGTTCTGGTTGGGCCATCTTGCTGGTGTCAATCCGTGCCTTTCAAGGCTGTCTGGCGCGGTGGAATTTCTTCAGCTGCAGCTTGACCTTGCAACACACCAATGAATGGTCTGTGTCGCAATCTGCACTCTGGAATGAGCGGGTGATTAGCACGTTCTTCAGTGAGGTGCGCCTGGTCAGGATCAAGTCCAGCTGGTGCCAGTGCTTTGAGCGCGGATGTCGCCAGGAAACCTTGTGTTGGGGCTTGGTCTTGAAGAACGGGTTTGTGATACACAGATCATGATGTGTGCAGAACTCGAGCAGCCACTGTCCGTTGTCGTTCATTCTGCCCACGCCAAATGGTCCAAGACAGGAGGGCCAGGAGTCATGGTCAGCACCCACTCTGGCATTGAAGTCTCCAAGGAGAATGAGTTGTTCAGAGTTGGGGATGATCCTGACAGTTGTTGCGAGATTCTCGTAGAACTCGTCTTTTGCCTCTGGTGTGGCTGTCAGTGTTGGGGCATACACACTGACGAGGGTGACTGGGCCTTGAGTGGTGTTAAGGCGGAGGGTGAGGAGTCGTGCAGAGCCATTGCTGCCCAGTTCCACCATCTTCAGCAAGGAGTTCTTCACTGTGAAGCCCACTTCGTGTTCCCTGTGTTCGTCGCTGCCCTTTCCCTGCCAGTAGAACGTGTAGTCCTTCTCTCTTAGCGTGCCTGCGTCAGCCAACCATGTTTCCTGGAGAGTGTCGATATCCACTTCCAGTCTCTTCAGCTCATTATTGATGACGGCAGTCTTCCTGGTGTTGCTGATGTCCTTGAGGTTAGCAGCTAGTCCTGTCATCATAGTGTGGACGTTCCAAGTTTCCAGTTTTAGAGTTGGTCTCTTTTGTTTTGTTGTCTTGCCTAGTGTGAAGGTTCTCAGCCTGCCGTTCGGACTTCACCTCATCCCCATGCACCCAATGAGGAAAGCAGGCTGTGGCAGGACCAACACCTTATTGGCTGGGGGCTGCACAGCTTGAGGCGGGCAGTAGCTGTCCAGTGAGATCAAATGATCCCTCCCACCGTCGGGAACAACCCCTGGCGCCACGCTCTACGCCAGTTGAGCGGTGGCTTATAACTGGTAATTGTCATTCCCCGTGTTTTGTCTACGCTGAAGGCGAAGCTGGAGTGTCCTCTCCAATGATCCGGTGTTCTACCTTCCAGCATTGGGTGTTGGTAGGATTCAAGCCTGGGCAGGAAGATATGGAAGACAAGATGTTGCCCATACAGCATGTCCCCCCTCTCCACGTCACTGATGAATCCAAAGGAACGGCAGGGCTGCTACAGTTTGGCACAGCGCCATCGCAGGAGCTGCCAGAACAATGTTGAGCACAACAGAGAACTGCCTTAGGGACTCCGACTCCGGATTTTTCCTCAGGGTTGACTCCCAAAGCCTTTCCCGTGACCGGGTATGCCGCAAGGCAGCGGAGGTTTGAAATCAGGGTTTACCTTCCCCTAGATGGGCTACCTTCCCAGGTTAACGGGTCACCATCTACCCGAAGCATCTGGTTTTAAGGCGCCAGAAATCCGCCCTCGCCCCTTCTCCTATTAGTAAAAGCAGTTCCGCCGGGCTTAGAAACTAAACCACACGGGCAGGCTAGGAGTTGGACTTAGTTGTCAGAGGCTTTTTGAGATGCACGCCATAAGGAGCATTTTATAAGCACTGGGAGCTTAACCCCAGTGCCGCTCCTGGCTATGACAACCTTGGAACCCAATCGCCCAATCAAGGATACCCGCTCAAAAAACCCATAAATACACTGCAACCAGGTGGAACACAAAAGTATATATGTACACTTACTCAGATATGAAACGAATAAACCAACATAGCGAATACCGACAGGGAGGGGAAAAAAAGGCAGTTCAGGTGGCCTCCCGGCATCCAGGCTCCACATCAAAGAAAAAGGTTCTGGTGGCCGACCCAAGTCCCAGAACTGATGAAACGGTTCTTCAGGCGGCCGAACCAAGTCACAGAACCAGTGCAACAGTTCTTCAGGCAGCTGCCCAAAGTCCTTAGACCACCCGGACCAGAGGGGTGAGCTCGGAGACAGATCCACCCATCCTGCAGGATCTGCAGCTCCCTCACTGCACTCGAACCGGGCCAGCGCAGCACCCACAGTGGACCCCGACCGGGCCAGTGCAGCAACCATGGTGGACCCCGACCGGGCCAGCGCAGCACCCATGGTGAACCCCGACCGGGACAACGTTGCACCTGGAATGACCTCCAGACATGAACCCGGAGTCTCAACGACATCAACCGGAGCTAACTCATCTCCGGTGACCCTGGAAGAAGGCTCGGAAAGAGAGGGAGAACAGGGATCAAGGTCACCGGCAGCGGCAGAGCCCAGTGAGACAAGCTTGGATGCAGCAGCCGGCTGCACCCGGTTCTTCTCCCCAAGAGACAGGCAAGATTGCGTCCATTCCAGGTTTCCACTTGGCAGCGGTGGTCTCCACAGCCGGCATGATGGTCTCCACAGTCCGCAAACCCCCTAGCGCTGAAACCCACGCCGATGGCTCACTCAGCGTGGTGGCAGGGGATCCATTGCCTGCTGGAACTGGCTGCTGCTCCACGGAGACCCCGGGACGCTTTGTCGTCGGCACAGGCTCCAAATGACAGTCAGCCCTCCTCCTCTGCCCATGACATGGCTGTGGGGCTGGAACCAGGTTCTCCAGGGCCGCAGGCTCCTCCTCCATCCGGCAGTCTACTCCTGGCACCGGGACACTCGGGGAGAAAGGGAGGAAACACAGGGGTAGCAGGTACAATTTCAATGGCTGCAGCTGGTGGTGAAAGCTCAGTGGACTGTGAACCCTGAGCTCCACCCCCAGGAATCAGACAAGGTAATTCATCAAACTGAGATTTAGAATGAAAAAACACTTGCCTGCTTTCCCGGGGAACGATGGAGATTGCTGCAGCGGACTTGATTCCTCCCTCTCCCATAGAGATGATAACGGAGGGCCCCTCAGGAGGACGAGGAGGAGCCGCCCAAACAGGACCGATAGTGGGCGGAGCCAGACAAGGACTTGCAGGGCTCACAGCAGCAGAAGGGAACGCCGAGGAGAAGGGAGGAGCAGCCGAGGCAGTCCGGGGTGAGGGAGCTGACAGAACAGCGGGAACAAATGACCTGAAGGCTGAGCCTGCTGTCTTCACTTCCCGCTGTGGTGAGGGAAAAACAGCTGGCTGGGAGGCAGAATTCTTTTGGCGGCCCCTGGACAGGATCCGGACGGGAACCTCGCAGAGGATCGGCCCGGTCAGGAAACTCCCTCCCCATCGGAACGACCGTGTCCCAGGGAGGAGATGGATCACGAGCTGGGCGGCAACGTCTTCTGGCTGGAGGTGAGGCTAAATTCAGATTAGGGAAGCACTGCTGCTGTGCAGAAACTGAAGCTAGCAACTCGGTGAACTCAGGAAATCTGTTCAGCCCAGGATTAGCCTCCATCAGTCTAACAGCCGCCACCATGTTCTTTAGAATCCGACTGGGATGGGCGGAAGAGTGGGCCTCAGCCACACGGCCCCTGATGAGTTCAGCGACCCACTGTTCCTCTTCACTGGGGCCCCTGGCTGCCCTCCTTCTCCGCTGCCTGGGAAGATGATCTGTCGAAAGAGCAGACACTGGAGCTAGAGCCTGAACAGGGGCCTGAACATGGGCTGAGGGGCGAGGAATCTTCTCCGTAAAGTCCGATCTAGGCTTCCTGGCCGGTTTCTTCGCCGGCCCCCGGTTCTTCTGTTGTAAAGCCGATAGCGCCGATATCCTCTCCCTGCCTTCTGCATGCTCGGCCAGGTGAGGATGGCGTTTAACCGCCGCCTCTGCAAGGTCCAGGTACCACTGAGCAGTTTCGGAGGGGGCAAACAAACGAGCATTGGACAGGAGATCATCAATCTCCATCAGAGCCTGGACAAGCTCGAAGCCCAACCTCATAGGATACCAAGTCTGTGATGATGCCATACGTCCGAACAAAACTGGCACCCGGAAAGAAGGAAAAATCAAGCCCAAAAACACAAACTCACTGAGGCTGGCACCTCACTTGGCTGCGACCCACTGTCGTGTTTGCCCCTTTCAGGGCATAAATGAGGCACCAGATTCCAACAAAGAGTTTGTATATTTATTAAAGTGACAAAATAATAAGCCACGAGGGGCACAACATGCACAACTAAACATGCAACCCAGGAGGGTAAAATAAGGAGAGAAATAAAAAGTCACAAAGAACACTTACATATAAAGTGCGAGGGCGAAACCTAATGCAGAATGAAGACTGGAACCGGATGTGGGGATTCCAGTCAGTAGTGATGAGGTCGCAGCCCCGAGCCTCAGCTGCTCCCTTAAATACTACTCACAATAGACAAAGGACCAAACAGGTGAAGGGAAAACACAATCAAGGAATCCCACTCAGCTGTGACATGGTCGGCTCGAGTTGACAGCCAGAAGTCTGGTCGCGGCGCTGTCACAGTAAAAGCCCAAGGGAAACAAATAATAACAGGACTAAACATCTCAGGAGAAAAAGAGAAAACACTGTGTGACTTGAGCACGGGTGAGCTCAGCGCTCAGATCACCACAGTGGCATGACCTTAAAAAGCTGGTTCATGCTCAAAAACCCTCCAATGTGGCTGAATTACAACAATTCTGCAAAGATGAGTGGGCCACAATTCCTCCACAACACTGTAAAAGACTCATTGCCAGTTATCACAAAATGCTTGATTGCAATTTGCTGTTAAGGGTGATCCAACCAGTAATTAGGTTTAGGGGGAAATCACTTTTTCACACAGGACCATGTGGGTTTGGATTTTTTTTTACCCTTAATAATAAACACCTTCATTTAAAAACTGCATTTTGTGTTTACTTGTGTTATCTTTGTCTAATATTTAAATTTGTTTGATGATCTGAAACATTTAAGTGTGACAAACATACAAAAAAAAAAGAGAAATCAGGAAGGGGGTAAATACTTTTTCACACCACTGTAATTGCATCATTCCCACTACCAGTGTTTAACCAGCAGCTTTTTCTCTTTTTATGCCGCATGCCATTTTGTTGATGAACAGACTGGAATTGGACCATTATATTATTCAACTGTGTGGGAAACAATGTTTTATGAGAGCAAGATGTAATGGCTTCCAAAACCTTTTTACAGAAATGATTTTGCCTGACCGAGACAGTCAGATGGAATTCAATTGTGTTGTGGATTAGCAAATGTATAATGCTTTGGAGCTGTCCTGTATATGACTGATTTGTCAGGATGGTGTTGTCCGATTCACTTGAGCTGCAGAGTGCAAAGTTAGTATCAGTCAGTGTGCCATGATGGTTCATAAACATGAGAACACTCAGGTTGAGATCTTTTATTAGTTTTGGATCCAATAGGATGTAAAGATTGGTTCATGACTTAATTGTTACGGTACAAATGGAGAAATGTGGAAAGCGACACAATATTCTGATGCATTTCCAGTGAGCAAATTGAAAGAAATTTCAAAAATCTATAAAACATCAATTATAAAAGACAAAGAGCCCCATTCTGGCAGCTATCCCCTCTCTGTTCTAAACCCATATTCCAGAACAAGAGCATAATGCCCATAATGAAGCATGCTCAATCTGAATGTTATTTTCTTTTGTTTGGGTTTCACAGCACATTTGCTTTAGAGAGTCTGCATGGTGCAGTGGGCTGGGAAATATGTATTTGGTATGGTGACTCTCTTTGGAAGTGTTATGGCTTGAAAATGGGAGACAAACCTCACTTATTTTACACACAATCATTACATTTTGCTAAGTTATGCTGGAATGGAGTCAGCATTCATCTGAAAAGAGAGGAGATTTGTCAGGTCCTGCCCTCATAGTTTAAATTTTCTGAAACTTAAAGGTGTTTTTGTAGGTTTTCACCTTCTGAAATACATCTATTGGTCACGTGATTATTGAAGAAACATCAAAACACTCAGTTATCATAAAACACACAACCTTTATTTTAATTCTGCCTTTGTACAGCCAATGTGACTCTTCTGGGTTTTTTTTTTCCAGTATGTCACAAGACATGAAGCCCAGCCTTGATACCTGCTCACTGCTTTATTATTGGCCAACCTTGCTGTCTGTCATGTGGCTGATGAGTGGGATGCCAATGGCATTAGCTTCAGAGCCAACATTGCTGCTAGGGAGTTCAGTGTTTCCTCTGGCTTAAAGACCTTGGCACGGTGGCAACATATTTTTCCGGGGGGCGGGGGAAGAAAACACATGACACTATTGTAACCGGAATATATTAATTTTATACTATTCTTTTTTTTTTAAATTTGCACAGTAACTTTGTATATGGAACTTACCATTTGAAGTACTGTACAACCGGGGCTTGAATGCTGGAATATTGGACCAGTTGGGGTCCCACCCAGACGTCCTGTGTTTAGACTTTTTAGTGGTGTCATCCTTCTCTCCTTCCTCTGCCTGAACACGTTCCTCTCCTTGGCTCCTCTCTTCTGTCTCATCTTGCCCTCTCTGAGCTCTGTCTAATTCAGGTTCTCTCTCTGTCTATGGTGGTATACAAACAGGTTAGAAAATATCAAGCGTCATGTTTTGCCCTGCAGGATTTTTTTTGTCATGGTTTACATAAATGACAAAAATATGTGTATTTTTTTGTATTTTTATTCTAGTGGGAGTTTTTTTCATTGAGAGAGTAGGGAAGTGAAAAAAACAATCATAAAAGTAATTTACTCATGCATACTTAAATTATATGATCAGAGGTGGGTATAGTAGCCAGAAATCCTTCTCATGTAAAAGCAGTGCTTTGAAATTAATAATTAAAAGTAGACAATCAAAAATTTCTAGTTGAGTTAAGGGTACAAAGAGCACCCAATAGCTCAAGTAGGTTCATTTTGTCTTCTTTTAATTATTTACCTTTTGTTCTTATTAAAGACAAAAATAGAAAGATGTTTTAACCTTCTTTACATGTTTCGACTGTTCACTGCAGCCTTCGTCTGCAGTGAACAGTCTTCTGACGAAGGCTGCAGTGAACAGTCGAAACATGTAAAGAAGGTAAAAACATCTTTCTATTTTTGTCTTTAATAAGAACAAAAGGCAAACAAAGGCCACCCACTTAAAAACTTGAGTAATGACTTCAGTCTTGAAGGTTTGAGGTTTTTCTCCAAAGTTTATAACAATTTTCTGATAGTTTTCTACTTTTCTCTGTAAATTTTTCTAAATTTGAAACCATGTTCCTCAAATTTGTAATTTCCTCTTGTAAAGTTGACTTTTCTTGTCCATTTGAGACTTTATTATAAATTTGTGGATTATTTTATGGCTAATTTTTGTCTATTTTTTTAAATAAAATAACTTTTTTAAATAAATTTGAAACAGATTGTGGTAATTTTTTTACTTTTTCCTTATAACAATTTACATTTTGACCATAATTTTCTCTCGGCGCCACACCAGTCGGCTGCCTTTTGCAACAGCGGCTCGATTCCGAGTTTTTTTTTTTTTTTGTTTGTTTTTTTTCCCCTTCCTCTCTCTTTTGATCACTTTTTTTTTTCACCCCACTTATATCACGGACACACAGATCGTCCCAAATGTCTCCTGAGCCGGTGGACGGAGCCACTGTTTATAGCAGGATTCGATACAACAGGGAAGAGCTGCTAGCATTTAACCGCCACCCGGTCCCACTGGAAAAACTCGACATACCGAGAGAACTGAGGCGAAAACGCCGCGGCTGCCGGGCTGGAGTAAGGCGGAGGACAAAAAATATAAGGTACAGACCCTCCCTTCCATCTGTTGTCATGGGAAATGTACGGTCGATACTGGGAAAGTTAGATGAGCTAGCGGCTATCTCCCGTTATGATAGCACTTACCGGGAGTGCTCTCTCCTTTTGTTTACTGAGACGTGGCTAACTGAACTAGCAGCAGATGCTAACATTGAGCTGGAGGGTTTTCACATGATACGAGCTGACCGAACACCAGAGAGTGGCAAAACTAGGGGCGGTGGAGTGATAATGTATGTTAACAACAACTGGTGTAGACCGGGACATATCACTGTTAAACAACGACACTGCAGCAAAGACATTGAGTTGCTAGCTGTTAGCATGAGGCCTACATATCTCCCGAGAGAACACTCACACGTGATCTGCATTGTTGTTTATGCAAATCCGACGGCGAACAAGCTGGGACAGCGCGTGGCGTCATCCATTCAGTAACCAGCAGGCTGCAGACAGAACACCCAGATGCTCTTCTCCTCATCTCAGGCGATTTCAACCACGTTTCACTGTCTCCCATTCTGCCCACTTTCACCCAGTATGTCACATGCCACACTAGAGACAATAAAACACTGGATTTGTTCTACGCAAACACTAAGGAGGCGTACACCTCATCACAACTCCCCCCACTTGGGAGATCGGATCACAACTTGGTTCATCTCCGACCGGTGTACAAACCCCTAGTGCACAGACAACCTCCGGCCATGCACACTGTGGAGTTATGGTCTGAGGAGACAATGGACACTCTAAAGGACTGTTTTGAAGCCACCGCCTGGAAGCAGCTCTGCGATCCACATGGTGAGGACATCGATGGCCTCATTCACACCTTCACGGGCTACCTCAGCTTCTGTGTGGACAAATCCGTTCCCACCAAGACCATACGGCGTCACTCAAACAACAAACCCTGGATCAACCCTGAGATAAAAACACTTCTGAGAGAGAAGAAGAGGATCTTCAGGTCGGGGAACAGGGAGATGCTGAAGTCCGTACAGAGGGAGCTGAGGAGAAAGATCAGAGAAGGCAAGGACAGCTTCAGGAAGAAGATGGAGGACAAGCTGCAACAGAGCGACATTAGCGGGGTCTGGAGAAACCTCAAAACCATCTCGGGGCTCCAGAATACCTCCCCCCAGGCCACGGGGGGCAGGGAGTGGGCGAACAACCTGAATCTGTTTTTCAATAGATTTGACCAACCGCCCTCCCCCCTGTCTGCACAACAACCACTGCTGCCTCTAAGAAATCAAGTCCTGCTACCCACTCCCCACTCCACCGACACCCCCCCCCACTCCCAACACACAGTCCCCCATCCTGACCCTGACCAAGACCCAGGTGAGGACGGAGCTGAGGAAGATCAAGGCGAGGAAGGCGTCGGGACCGGACGGCATCAGCGCAAAGCTCCTCAAGTCCTGTGCAGACCAGCTGTGTGGGATTGTGACGTATATCTTCAACATGAGCCTGAAACTGGGGAGGGTACCACAGCTGTGGAAAACATCTTGTGTGGTACCTGTACCAAAAACTTCCCACCCCAAAGACCTGAACAGCTTCAGACCGGTGGCCTTGACGTCCCACTTGATGAAGACCCTGGAGAGACTGCTCCTTGCTCATCTCCGCCCCCTGGTGGAACCAGCGATGGATCCACTCCAGTTCGCCTACCAGCATGGCATTGGGGTGGAGGATGCGGTGATCTTCCTCCTTCACCGTTCTCTGTCCCACCTGGAGAAGCCCGGGAATATGGTGAGGATCATGTTCTTTGACTTCTCCAGTGCTTTCAACACCATCCAACCGATGATCCTGAAGGACAAGCTGCTGCGCGCAGGGGTGGACCAGCACCTGTCATCATGGATCCTGGACTACCTCACGAACCGGCCTCAGTTTGTGAGAACCCGGGACTGTGTTTCCGACACGATCATCAGTAGCACGGGGGCCCCCCAGGGAACGGTGCTGGCTCCCTTCCTGTTCACTCTTTATACTGCGGACTTCTCACACAACACAACACATTGCCATCTACAGAAGTTCTCTGATGACTCTGCGATCGTTGGTCTCATCTCCAGCGGAGATGAAGCTGAGTACAGAGGGCTTATCCAGGACTTTGTGGACTGGTGCCATCGGAACTGCCTCCAGATCAATGCGAGGAAAACTAAGGAGCTGGTGGTGGACTGCCGCAGGCATGGGCAGCCCCTCACAGCACCAGTAAATATACAGGGAACAGACATCGAGATGGTGACATCCTACAAGTACCTGGGTATTCATCTGAACAATAAACTAGACTGGTCACACAATACTGACGCACTCTACAAGAAGGGACAGCGCAGGCTGTTCCTGCTGAGGAGACTCAGGTCTTTTGGTGTACAAGGGGCGCTGCTGAAGTCATTCTATGACACGGTGGTGGCATCAGCCATGACTTTTGGAGTGGTCTGCTGGGGCAGTGGCATTACTGCAGCCGATAGGAAGAGACTGAACAAACTGATTAAGAAAGCTAGCTCTGTCCTGGGGCAATGCCTTGATCCGATGGAGGAGATAGGAGAGAGAAGGACGGTGGCTAAACTGTCATCTCTGCTGGAGTCCGAGTTCCACCCTATGCAGGACATACTGGATGCACTGAGGAGCTCATTTAGCAGCAGACTACATCATCCCAGGTGCACAACCGAGAGGTTTCGTAGGTCCTTCCTACCAACGGCTGTCAGACTGTACAACCTAAGCAGGGCTGCTCGCAGAGATAGCAAAAAGACGTAACAAACTAATAGTTTTTTTTTTTGAATGCAAAAGATGCAATAGACTTACACAATGGTCCTCTCCGGCATACAACTAGGAACATACCGGTCGCTATGGAGGGTGAGAATATGTATGGGCACATAATCATACCATGTAGGATAACTAAATAGACGGTTATGCTGTTTCATCCCACCTAGCATCAATGCTCTGCACTGTGTGTGTTTATATATTTACATATTTATTCCATCTAGCTACAATGCTCTGCACTGGGTGTGTTTATATTTATATATCTATATATTTATTCCATCTAGCTACAATGCTCAGCACTGGGTGTGTTTATATTTATATATCTATATATTTATTCCATCTAGCTACAATGCTCCGCACTGTGTTTTTATATATCTACATATTATTCCATCTAGCTACATTGCTCCGCACTGTGTGTGTTTATATACTTGCATATTTATTCCACCTAGCTGCAATGCTCCGTACTGTGGGTGTTTATATATTTACATATTTATTCCATCTAGCTACAATGCTCTGCACTGTGTGTTCATATATTCATATATTTATTCCATCCAGCTACAATGCTCTGCACTGTGTGTCTGTGTGTGTGTGTGTGTATATATATATTTTATAGTAATATGTACATATGTATATTAGCTGCTCTTGCTTGCTTGTTTTTTTTCTTGCCTTCTGATTGTTGCTCTGAGTGTTGCTATCCCTGTGCTGTTGCAATCCTGGAATTTCCCCATTGTGGGACTAATAAAGGCTTATCTTATCTTATCTTATCTTAATTTTGCAGAGCCAGAACAGAACAATAATTTAACTCTGATTTCAAAGAAAAAAATTGTATTTAATGAAATAAATTAACTTAAATGAGCAAAGATGCAGTTATTTCTGTTATAATATTTCTATATACAGTATTTACAGGTTTTTTTTTTTTTAGAAATCTCCTCACTACCCAGACAGCAGGAAAACCTCCCTTATTTTGAAATCCAAATGTCATGTTTAGTTTGTCTGAAGGCTGCTGACGGATTAAAGTCACTGACTTCGTGAATTTCGTTCATCTTAATTTGCCAGGGACATAATAATGAACATAAATTAGTTAATTAATATTAACTAAGGTAAAGGTAAAAACAGCTCCTTTTCAGTTTTGTCTGAAATAAGAAAAACAAAAAAAAACCCCTTATAATTAAAAAGAAGACAAAAATGAACGAACTCAAGCTCGTGATCACATCTGTTAGCTAAGCGACTCCTCCATTATTGCTGCCGTTACCAGCGGGTTAAAACCATGATAAATACCTTCACTGCTTGCATACCTCTTCTGCTTTTTTCCATGTTTAAAGTACTTTAATAAGCTCATGCTTCTCTCTGACAGTGACTCTAGTAGCGAGACACTCTGCCTGGCGACTGGAGTGGTCACGGGAGCGTGGCGGTTCTGAACTCCGTGCAGATGACAGTCATGCATATTGTTCATGTGTGGATCGTCATTCCTTCATATTTTTTTTCTTAAATTTGTATTTCCTCATAGAGTGGTGGGAAAATTTCAAGTGTGACGGGCCATCACTGGGAAATGTTACCAGAGAAAACCCTGGAGTTTGCTTACCAAGCATGGTTTATATTGTTTTCTTTAGATTTCAGTCGCCCCAGACATGTCTGTTTCCACCTGATACACTAGTCCACAGTTGATAATACAAGGGGGGGCTGAAAAGTTCATAGGCTATCTATGATGCACTGGTCAAATTTGATCAAATATGGTTTATTTTTCAACATGTTTTTCAACATTTCAACATCAGTGTTGCAGCGCTTGGATCCCTGTGGTATAGAAGCTGTCTTGATCCTCAAAGACATAACTGCTTCTTAGTCAGCCTATGAACTTTTCACCCCCCCCCCCCCCATATATCTCACGTCATTCTGGCTTATTTTTGCTGTGATGCTACATCAATCTTAGCATCAGAGCTTGCCTCAGCCAGGAGAGGCTGATGGACAGGCAGTCTGGCATTAGATTAACCGTCAATACGGACAGTTTTGATTGCTAATTTCCATAAATTCTATTTACCTCCCCACCACTGGAAACCTTGTTCATCAAACAACTCTTGACCATATACAGTATGTCATTCTTACATGTTATTTTTAACTTAGTAAGGCCCAAAGTGGCTAGCTGAAGCTAGCAGTTTAGCCCCTCATTCAATTCATTCATTCATCTTCTTCCGCTTAATCCTTTTCGGGGGGGGGGGGGCTGGAGCCTATCCCAGCATCTTTGGACGAGAGGCAGGGTACACCCTGGACAGATCGCCAGTCCATCGCAGGGCACACAGAGAGACAGACAACCATTCACTCTCACAGTCATACCTAAGGATAATTTAAAATCCCCAGTTTTGATGCCAATTAACCTAACTTGCATGTTTTTGGCATGTGGAAGGAAAATGGAAAAATCCCGGAGTAAACCCATGCAGACACGGGGAGAGCATGCAAACTCCTCACAGAACACTGTTGGTCGGGGGCTGGGATCGAACCTGGGATCCCCCGGCCAAGAGTGAGTTGCTGTGCTGCCGCAGTGCTAACCACTCCACAATTCAATTCAACTGTATTTATATAGCGCCATTTCACAACAACAGTCATCTCATAGCACTTTCAACTGTAGGGGGAACCCCCACAGTTGCAGAAAAACCACAGCAATCAGGTGATCCCCTGTGAGCAAGCGCTTGGCGACGGTGGAGAGGAAAAACTCCCTTTTAACAGGAAAAAACCTCCAGCAGAACCAGGCTCAGGGAGGGGCAGTCATCTGCTGCCACTGGCTGGGGGTGAGAGGATAGAGAAGATGAAAAGAACAGACATGTAGAGAGCAAACAGCACGATGGGGACTCAATCTATGGGAGAGAACAAACAGATGTTAATGGCCAGCAAAAAAAAAAAAAAAATTCATTGAGAGTGAAGAAAGGAGTGAGGCCCAGTGCATTGTTGGAGGTCCCCTGGCTGACTAAACCTATTAGCAGCATCACTAAGGGAGGGTTCAGAAACATATGATCCCTCCCTAATTGTAGGCTATATCAAAAAGGAAGGTTTTAACCCTATTCTTAAAAACAGATCGAGTCTGACTCCCAAATCCAGATTGGCAGCTGGTTCCACAGGAGAGGAGCTTGATAACTGAAGGCTCTGCCTCCCATTGTACTTTTGGAGATTCTAGGTATTACAAGTAATCCTGCATTTTGGGACCATAGTGCTCTGTTAGGATAATACAGTAGTATTAGATCTTTTAAATTAAAAGGGGCCTGATTGTTTAGAGCAATGGTCCCCAAACTACGGCCCGCGGGCCGCATACGGCCCGCCTCCACAATTAGCCCGGCCCCCTGAACAATACCAGAGACGCATTATGATTTATTTTTTTCAGTCTGACAATGCGATCGAGACTAATACACGCATAGAACGTGACATTCTATTCCACCCTTCTATTCCATCCTTCAACAGCAATTCTAGTTCGCTACCTGCTCCGGTCGCCTCTTTCTCTACTCACCTGCACACTTCACACACACCATCCGCTCCGCGGGGCCACTCACACGGGGGCGTGCCTCGGCTGCGCGCACGCACTCACTCACTCACGTTCACGCACTGAAGTGCCCTATCTAAACACATGAACCAGACACATCCTGCAACACTAGACTCACCCCTGTCAAAGAAAATGGAATAATGGCGAAAAGGTTAGGCAAGAGAAAAATTGATTCAGAATGCAGGGTATTTAACCTGCAGTGGACAAACAATTATTTTTTTGTTCAATGCAAAGAAAAGGTTGTTTGTCTCATCTGTCAAGAGACTGTGGCGGTATTCAAAAAATACAATCTGCGCCGACACTATGAATCCTGTCACAAAGACAAGTATGATAGCTTGCAAGGCCAAATGCGAGCAGACAAACTCTCAAAGCTAAAAAGTGGACTGTTAGCTCAGCAGAATACATTTGTACGCCAAGCTCAGCTGAACCAGTCAACCGTTCGGGCCAGCTTTCGGGTTGCTCAACTGATAGCAAGCAGCGGTAAACCTTTCACTGATGGAGAACTTGTCAAGAAATGTTTGAATGCTGTCGTGGAGGAGGTGTGTCCCGAGAAGAAAGATGTCTTTAATGCCGTGAGTCTTTCGGCGAGTACAATCACCAGACGCATTGAAGAAATCTGGGGTAATGTACAGTATATGCCCAGCTGCAGCAGAAGACAAAAGAATTTGACTTTTTTTCATTAGCGCTGGATGAGAGCACGGACGTGCAGGACACAGCGCAGCTGCTCATTTTTATTCGTGGAGTTAGCGCAAACTTTGAAATGTGCGAGGAGCTGGCAGCCCTCCAAAGTCTCAAAGGGACTACGACGGGGGAGGATATTTTTGGCAAAGTATGCCAAACCATGGAAGAGTTGGACCTGGATTGGTCAAAGCTTGCCAGCATCACAACTGACGGAGCTCCTAGTATGGTGGGCGTGTCTCGGGGTCTAATAGGACTCATGAACCGGGAGATGAAAGAACAGGGTCTCACCGCCCCGCTACAAGTCCACTGCCTAATTCACCAGCAAGCACTGTGCTGCAAAGTGTTGAAGTGGGATTCTGTCATGAAGGTTGTGGTGTCATGCATAAACTTCATCAAAGCGAAGGGACTTAAACACAGGCAGTTCCAACAATTCCTGTCTGAACTGGAGTCTGCGCACGGCGATGTGCTGTACTACACAGAGGTCCGATGGTTGAGCCGGGGCAGAGTTTTGAGGCGTTTTTACGAGCTGCTACCCGAAATTAACACATTTCTTCATTCAAAAGACAAAACGGTCCCAGAGCTGATCGACCCAGAATGGAAATGGCACCTCGCATTTTTAACAGATGTGACAGAAATGCTGAACAGCCTTAACTTGCAGCTACAAGGCCAGGGGAAACTCATTTGGTCTCACATAAAAGCATTTGAGGTGAAAATAGCGCTACTTTTGGAACAAGTGAAAAAGCACAACTTCATCCATCTCCCTGCTACCCAAAACCTCTCTGCAGAGAACCCAGCGGTCCCGTTCCCAGCTGAAAAGTGTGTGGAAGCACTGGAAATGCTGAAGGCGGAGTTTGGTGTGCGATTCCGTGAACTACATGTTAATGCAAAAGAAATCCGTCTTTTCCAGAACCCCTTTGTTGCCGACATCGATGAAGCCCAGCCTTCTTATCAGTTTGAGTTGGCCGAGTTACAGAACTGTGATGTTCTGAAAGATGCATTCAAGCCCAACAGTCTCATTGACGTCTATGCCGCCCTCCCAAACGACACGTACCCTAACATTAAAAAAACACGCGATGAAGATGTCCACACTTTTTGGCAGCACGTATATCTGCGAGCAAACCTTTTCACACATGAAACGCCTGAAAACTCCGATGAGATCAAGATTGACAGATGAACATCTGCATCATTGTTTGAGACTGGCTGTGACTAAAATGGAACCTGACATTCAACTTCTCACAAGCCAGATGCAGGCCCACAGTTCACACTGATGAACATACATAGGTAAGCTCACTTTTCTGACTTGAATGAGTCATTCTGAGTATAAACAAATATAATCATAATAAAATCTCCTTGAATAAAATCCATCTCTACAACCATACTGGTAGTGAAATGTATTGTGCTGTGTAGGTGCTGTATCACTTAGTTTGGTTTCTCAGCCTGCTTGCTTTGTGGTTTTCACAGTGAAGTTGATGAGCGAGAGAGAGCTTCAAACAGCGGTGTCTACAAGCCTACTGAAACCTACAAAAGGATTATAAGGAAGAAACACAAGAACTTTGAGAGACTGCTCATATGAGTCATTTAAGTAAGAGATTATGCTCTGACAACTAAGCTGAACTTTTACCTGTTAAGATTGTGCACGGCACAACAGAAAGTTAATGTTCCATGGACTTTTTTTCTGTGAAGAACCCAGAGAGGGTTATTTGGTTATTATTTATTTCATAAACAGTGTTATTTATTTCATTAATAGTGTTATTATTTATTTTCTGACTTTTTTTCCTGTGAAGATCCCGGAAAGGGTTATTAATATTTGGTTACGTGTGGCTTTCTGGAAAACAATAAATGTTTACGTTTAGGCACCCCTGTGATCGTCACACTTCTTCCGTTACAAACTGACCCCGGCCCCCATCAGAGAAGGCAAAAGTTATGTGGCCCTCACAGGAAAAAGTTTGGGGACCCCTGGTTTAGAGCTTTGTAAGTAAGAAGAAGGATTTTAAACTTAATTCTAAACTCTATGGGAAGCCAATGAAGGGAGGCCAGAACTGGAGAGATATGATCTCTCTTTCTAGTACCTGTTAAAACTCTTGCTGCAGCATTTTGGATCAGCTGAAGACTTTTTGCCAAAAACATGCAAGTTAGGTTAATTGGCATCAAACTGGGGATTCTAAATTGTCCTTAGGTATGACTGTGAGAGTGAATGGTTGTCTGTCTCTCTGTGTTGGCCCTGCGATGGACTGGCGATCTGTCCAGGGTGTACCCTGCCTCTCACCCAAAGATGCTGGGATAGGCTCCAGTACCCCCCCCCCCCCGCGACCCGAAAAGGATTAAGCGGAAGAAGATGGATGGATGGATGAAGACTTTTTAAAGATGTTTTAGGACAACCTGAAAATAAAGAATTACAATTATCTAATCTAGAGCTAACAAAAGCGTGGATCAGTTTCTCAGCATCACTCAGAGACAAGATTCATTCACATTCACAAATGTTTCTGTGCTTATTGTACTCCAGGGTCCGGTCAGATCAACCACTGAAACCACACGCCTCTGTCCAACAATGATGCATTATTTTATTCATTCTTTGATACAAATTTATGTTATTTGGCTCAGGCTCGCTACTTGAGCTCGGAGCTAGCCAGCTAGGATTAACAATAGAGAGCCAAAGTCACACACCCTCTGCTTCTGCATATGGGACCTTAAATCTGAAAAAAAAAAAAAAAAAATCTCCATTGAAGTGAATTGCAAGACAGCAATTACGTATCTTTTGATCCCAATCAGATTTTGCCATGAGTTACACGTTTGTCGATTTAAAGGATAATTTTCTGTGTAAATAACAGTAGAGATCAGGGATGGGCAACTTTGGTGGTAGTGAGGGCCACAAAATTTTTTTCCTCACTTTCTAAGGGCCAGATTTACATGTAAACTTTCTGTGTGTGTGTGTGTGTGGGGGGGGGGTATTATTTCCTGCAAAGTCAAAAGTTTCACAATTAAAGTGGAAAATGCAAATGAAAATCAAAGCTACTCAGTGTTTTATCATATTAGAATTAAAATTACTGATAAAATTATATCCGCCCTGCGATGGACTGGCGATCTGTCCAGCGTGTACCCTGCTACTCACCCAAAGATGCTGGGATAGGCTCCAGTCCCCCCGACCCAAAAAGGATTAAGCAGTAGAAGATGGATGGATGGATGGATGGATAAAATTATATCATGATCTAATTTTTAAAACTCTCTCCATCAAAGTGATGACCAAAGAGAAATTCTGGATGATAATTAACAAAAAAAGCCAAGAAGAAAAGGAAATAGGATGAGGCTTTGCGCTTGGATTCATTGTGGGTGTGGCAGGGCAGAGAAATAGCTGTGGATAGGTGGGCTTGTTAATGGCTCCCCGAAATGGAGAATAAAAAAAAGTTTAAGAGCCACTTGTATAAATGAACAAAAAAAAAAATCAGCAGATTACAATGACCACAGTCTCTGAACTTTTACTGCTGACATGGAATTGAAACTGTCAGTTTTAAGTACTTTTTGTGTAATCATGCTAATATACAGACAAGCAAACAAACTGACATGAAAACATTACCTCCGTAAGGTGCATTCAGACCAAATGCAAACGGGCAAATTTTTCACGATTCATGATTATATATTAACTCAATGTAAAGATGCGAACAGACAGGACTTCTCCGTCTGAGTGAGTAGCAGACAGGTGAAGTTGCCTTTATAGCTTCTGCAGCTGTGTTCAGCCTGCTGTGGAAATTCCCAAAACACCGCCATGCTTAGGTTTACATTATCCAACGGGGTCTCACCTGAAAAAATTGTCCCTGCCTCCAAAATTTCACCTGGATGATGGGTTGTTTACATTTCTAGCCCACTAGCCTTGTAGCACGTCCGTGGCAGGAGTCCGTGGGTAAAAAAAACTCCAACACAGCTGCAGCTGTGTTGGAGTTCAGCTGCAGAGCTCAGCTGCAGAGCTCCCGGTCTTTGTGTCTCCAGGTGAGTGTCACTCTCATTTTCAAACTAGTTTACTCTCCAATGTTGATACTTTTATTCTGGTGACAGCAGAATCTCAAGGCCATTACTAGTTAGCACTATCCCTCGGATGTGAGCGTGTGAATGTGTGAGATTCGTATGTGCTCGCCTCTAACCGCTTTGCAACTCTGGCAAGGGATGAAAATTTGATTTTCCCGGTTCCACCTTCAAGTCAGGACCTCAACCTGTCACCTGCTGAAGCTGCAGCTGTTCCCCCTTTGGCCGACACCACAGTGTTCCCTCCACTGTGTACTGAGGGCAATCGGGCGGCTGGTCCCTCTGACGCGGTGCCACTGTGACCTCTTTTGCGGTCTTCAACCTCTTCTACATGACGTAGGATCCTGAGGGAGGCAGTGCAGCGACACTTCGGGATGGTCTGTTGTCTGGAGCCAGCTGGGAAGCGCTTTTCCAACTCCCCTGTAGCATCGCTACTTCACCCACCTGGCCAGACCCATGAGGAAGGCTGTGTGTCCTTTCTGACCATCGATGACCCCATCATGAGGAGCAGCAGATCAAAATCAGCTGTCACTTGCTGCCTACCTGGGGCCAAAATCACTGATGTCCTGCAGCAGATCCCACCCCTGCTCAGTAAGCACCCACAGGTACACAACATTATTATCCACTGTGGTGCAAATGACATCTCCAGACAGCAGTCCAAAGTTTTAAAACAGGATTTTAACCATCTCTTTAATGAGTTGAAGAGCAGTGGAAAGTATGTTTTTATCTCTGGGCCCCTCCCCTCGTTGAACCGGAGCGTTGGTTGTTTTAGCAGATTGCTCTCTCTTCATACTTGGCTGCAGTCTGTTTGTCCATCACAAAACTTGTTTTATATCAACAATTTTAATCTTTTTTGGGACCGACCCTCCTTTTTTAACAGAGACTGTATTCATCCCAGCTTCCATGGTACACGTGCTCTCTCAGCCAATATTTTCCATGCAGTTTCCACAGCTCCACGCTGTCACTGACTAACCGGTACCTGTCCAGACAACACACCTGTCCCGGAATGCCTCACACCAGTGTCCTCAGCTCCTATTAGCTCTCCCTACTGTCCAAATATTTCACCTGGTATTTCAGAGAACCTCTCCTTCATAATTGTCATTATCAGTAATAGACCTTCGCCAAAGCTTCACAGACCAGCAAGTCACAGGTTTTTACGCTTTTTGCCCCAGGTTGCACATTATAAGCCAGCCAAGAATTACCCGGACAACTTTACTGCTAAAATGATGGTCATTAATGCCTGCTCTATTGCTAACAAATCCTGTTTTAAATGACTTGTTCTGTAGTGAGCAATTGGATTTTATGTTTAGTTCTGAGATGTGTCAGCGTGTGAATGATGTTACACATCTTCTAGAACTATTTCCTAGTGACTGTTCATTTTTCAGTGCACCACAGATTTCTGGCCATGGAGGTGGAACTGCTATTTTTAAAAAGTCATTCATATGCCAGGTGATCTCTACAAGGACCCACAGCTCATTTGAGATGACTATGATCAAAATTGGCTGTGCTCAGCCCTTGTACTGTATTTTAATTAGTGGTGTTGGATGATTAAAATTTTTTAATCGTGATTATTCTTTTGGAATGTTGAGTTAATTGCTATTAATAACACGTTAACTGTGTTTTTTTTTTTCCATACAGATACAGTGTACCTTAAGTCTGTAATTTTTCACGTTTGTCATACTTTTATGAACATGGGAGTGGACAAATATGCTTGCCGTCTTCAAATGCAGGTTTATTAAAGCTCTCAACATAAGATAAGATAAGCCTTTATTAGTCCCACAATGGGGAAATTGCAGTATTACAGCAGCAAAGGGATAGCAGCACTCAGAGCAATAGTAATAAGATAAGAACTAGTTAGCCAAAGCAGTAAATGAATATACAGTATATACATATGTACACAGTTATATACACAGTGCAGGAGCATTGCAGCTAGATGGAATAAACAGCATTATGGTTTGTTAAATTCCCCTGCAGAATATGAATATGTACCCAGACAGAATGTTTTGCATATCCAAAATGACAAAACTATCCAGAATATTCTCTAGAAAATTCTCAAAAGTAGACTGCATGTGCAAACAACAGAATGCCAGAGCTCAGTAACGTCACTGCAACACAACTCAGCATCCAACCAGCCAGCAGCCACAAAAGGAGCTTGCTCTTTCTCCCATAGCAAACATCCACAACTTTTAAGCAGATCAACACAAAACCATGGACCTCGTGTGTCACAACAGACACAATTTCACTTTTAGCAGAAAAATTGCAAACAAACAACTATCTCGCCCGTGATGACACCCCACTATGCCGCAAAAATGGCCGGGGAGTGAATGGACATTACAAACTTTTTTTTACAAAGTTTTTTAGGCTGGTACTCACCAACAGTTAGACCCAAAGCTATGAGGATGAAAACAGGTGAATTTCTGTCCGTGTCAGCTGCTGGAGGTCAGCTACATCTTAGCATGTAGCTACTAGCCAGCTGGCCAACTTCCACAGAAGAAGAGCAACCCAACATCCAGGCAAAGTTTTGGAGGAGGCTGTAACAATTATCCAAGTGAGAGCTCCGACAGATAACATTGTAAACTTAAACATGACAGCACTTTGGGGATTTCCATGGCTGTAATCCAGCTTGCTTGACTTCGCAATGTCTGCATGGCGTGCACAGTGTCTGTGGCCAGAGCGGTTTTGGTACGAAGAGCTGCTAGGCCAAAAAGTAATGTTTGCGCTTTCTGCCATTAACTGCTGTTAACTGTGATCACAAAATTTGTTGCCGTTAAGGGGGGGCAAAGCAATTAACACGATAATGTCAACACCACTAATTTTAATATATCATCCACCTGGGCCTGCTATGTTCCTTCTTTCTGACTTTCAGAACTTTTTATCTTCCATCATGATACTAAGCAGAATCATCATTGTCGGGGACTTTAACATTCATATTGATGTTTCAACCAACAGCACTACAAAGGAATTCTTGGGCTTAATGGACATGTACAACCTTGTTCAACATATCTGACTCTACTCACACTGCAGGACATGTTTAGGACTTGGTCTTCACTTATGGTGTCACCCCTCACCATTTAAAAATAAGTGAGGTTGTTTTCAATGACCATAAATCAATCTCTTTTAATGTTTTATTTGGTTCCAAGGTTGTCATAGCCAGGAGCGGCACTGGGGTTAAGCTCCCAGTGCTCATAAAATGCTCCTTACGGCGTGCGTCTCGAAAAGCCTCTGACAACTAAGTCCAACTCCTAGCCTGCCCGTGTGGTTTAGTCTCTAAGCCCGGCGGAACTGCTTTTACTAATAGGAGAAGGGGCGAGGGCGGATCTCTGGCGCCTTAAAACCAGATGCTTCGGGTAGATGGTGGCTTGTCAACCTGGGAAGGTAGCCCATCTAGGGGAAGGTAAACCCTGATTTCAAACCTCGGCTGCCTTGCAGCACACCCGGTCACGGGAAAGGCTTCGGGAGTCAACCCTGAGGAAAAATCCGGAGTCGGAGCCCCTAAGGCAGTTCTCTGTTGTGCTCAACATCATTCTGGCAGCTCCTGCGACGGCGCTGGTGCCAAACTATAGCAGCCCTGCTGTTCCTTTGGATTCATCAGTGACGTGGAGAGGGGGGACATGCTGCATGGGTAACATCTTGTCCTCCATATCTTCCTGCCCAGGCTTGAATCCTACCAACGCCCAGCGCTGGAAGGTAGAACACCGGTGTGCATCGGCCTGTTCAGCCACAGGCGGTGCTGTTCCAGCAGAGTAGACGTTTAGGATTCTCTTCCATGGTCATCATAGACCGACGGAGGCCGACGACGACAAATGTTTTATTTAACTCAGAGCCTTCCTGTCAAGTATGTGTCAAATGTAGTCATTTTATTGATGATTATGCTATTAATAAGTTTTCTTCTCTTTTTAATTTTTTAACCCCATCTGAAGATAACGTAGACCTTGTGAATTCTTTTAAAGATCATTGTTGTATGATTCTCAATAAGGTGGCCCCTTGCAAAATAAAAACCTAATCTCGATTCTAGCTTAGTTGTTAATTATCGACCAATTTCTAAATTGCCATTTATTAGTAAAATATTAGAAAAGGTTGTGGAATGTCAGCTCAAAACATTATCATGAAATTAATGATCAGCAATCCTTTTCAATCTAGCTTTCAGAAACTGCGCTCTACTGAGACTGCTAATGATCTTTTAAAGGCATCTGATCATGAGGATTGCTCTGTTCTTATATTGCTTGATCTTAGTGCAGCATTTGATACTGTCGATCACAACTAGGGATGTTAATGATTAATTGACTTTTGTTTAATTGTCAATAACAATTTATTCGACTAAATTAAATTAGTTGTCAATTAATTGATAACTTAGCAGTCCTTTTCAATGGGAGCTTACTCTATGAAATGTAGTGGCTTCACCGTCCAGGCAGGGGTGCATGCAATCACCCACTGCCACATTTCAACCGAAAAAGCAGAAGAAGACGCTAAGCCCCCAGAGAGCATGCGCGCTGTGCAGAGCGAAAAAAACTCCCCCTTCCGGGTTACATCAGAGAACCACGACAAGTTCCAATGGCACGTTCCAATGTCCACCTGTCAAATCAACAGGGCATAGAAACGGACTGCAGCAAGCTACACGAGCGCAAAAACCCGTCCCCACTGCCTCCCTTGCTGAAGCCATAAAACTCATGGTGGCACTCGTGGCGGCTGTGGCTGCATCCATTATGGAGCTTGCTCTTTCCCCTCCCTTCAACCTGCTGCTAGGCGGGAAAAGCAGACCGGACTCAAGTCACCACTATGGTAACAAACAACAGAGGAAGCCCAAATTGTATTGGGGTTGCCTGGATTGCCGGGGTACTGTGATAATGTTGAGCATGCAACAGATGAAGCAGCTCACAATTTATTTTCCTGTTAGAACAGACTACTAGTACATCTCAGTAAATTAGAATGTGAAAGGGTTTTTTTTTTTTTTTTTTTTAGTATTACTAAAAAAGATAAGTTTTATGATATTGGCAGTAGTTTTCAAAATAAATAAAAAATCATGACATTTGTAATTTACTGAGATGTACCAGCACATAGTACACACTATACAGTACAAAATTTGTTAAACTACAAAAAATGCAGTTGTCTGTAGTAAAAAAAAAATGCAAATGGTACAGTAACTCGATGAGGAATATAATGTTCATGCTTTATTCAGTATATGAAAAAACAGCAACGTTTTATACGTTAAAGATAGGCCGTATTGTACCGAGGGAAATTCAGATTCTCATGAAAAACATTGCTTATCAATTAATCGTTAAATCAATGAATCAATTGTCAATTAATGAATTAATTGATAATTTGCATCCCTAATCACAACATTTTAATTAATAGGCTAATCCTATCCTGTCAGGTATATCTGATTCTACATTAGATTGGTTTTATTCATATCTTTCTGAGAAGACTTTTTCTGTAAGTGTAGGTGAGTTTTATTCTTCCACAGCCTCTCTGATGTGTGGGGTTCCACAAGGTTCAATCCTGGGTGCATTATTATTTTCCTTTTATGTTATTCCTTTAGCACGTATTACTCAATCTTTTAATGACATTTCTTATAATTTTTTTGTTGATGACCTCCAGTTATACATGTCTTTTAAACGTCACCATCTTGACAGTCTCTCCACCCTGGTTACTTGTCTAACCCAGATCAGTGATTGGGTCTCCAACAACTACCTCATCTTAAATTCCAATAAAACTGAGACCATAATTGTAGCCCCTTTTGATCTTCATCCAATAATCAGTCAGACACATTCTTCTTTTTGCTCATCTCCCAAGTTCAGTGTTAGAAATTTGGGTGTTATTTTTTGAATCCTCCCTTGGTTTTAATTCCCATGTAAATTCTATTTCATGTTCATGCTTTTTTTTCATTTAAGGAACATTGCCAAATTGAGAGCCATTGTTTCTTCAAGTGGGCTTGAAAAAATAATCTATGCATTTGTGTCTTCACGACTAGATTATTGCAATGCTTTGTTTAGTGGTTTAGACAAATCTTCTCTTTCTCATCTCCAGTCAGTACAAAATGCTGCAGCCAGATTACTTACATGTTCTAGAAAACGAGATCATATTACCCCATATTATATACATTACATTGGCTACCAGTGGAGTTTAGGATAAAGCTGAATTGAATTGAATGTATAGAGCACTACATGGACAAGCCCCATCTTATTTATCTGATCTCCTTCTCAAAAATACTCCTGCGTGCACTCTTAGATCTGAAGCCCAGGACTTGTTAGTTGTTCCTTTTACGACACTCAAGACCGGGGGGACAGAGCCTTTCGTCTGTAGCTCCGAGGCTTTGGAATAGTCTCCCACTCTGGCTACGTTTAGCTGACTCTGGACTCTTTTAAAAAGCAGGTGAAAGCTTTTTGGTTTAACCTGTTGAACTCTGGTCAGTTTCCCTAAAAACGCCTAAAAATAACATACCCAAAGTAAATCAAAAGCTGTTCTTCAACCCTTTGCAGCATCTTCATGGGGTTGGTCTCATTTAAAAGAAAACACTTTGAATTTTTTGGCATAACAGTCATAATCTCTCTAAGTGCTCCTGCCACTGAGTAACAGTCATCTAAACATACTGAACTTGAAGAAAATAAAGTTCGCCTGGGTGGGGTTTTTTTAGATACAAATGCTTGCAAATAACACACAGCTGTCAGATACTGGCTGGAAAATGCAACAGAAATGTAGAACCAAGTGTTATCAAGCTGAGGTCAAAATTTTGTAACAATACCACAAAAAATGAGTATATTACACAGCTTTTTTCTCAGGTTGTTCCCAGGCGTTTTTGAACTGTGCCAAACTGTGCCAAATGGCACAGTTTGGAAAAACGTCTATAACTTTTGAATGCTTCAACATAGAAGCTTGATCTTGGGCTCTAATGAAAGGTGACACTCAGGGCTGTGTGTGTGTGTGGGGGGGTTGTTTGTTCATTCATGAATGAATGAATGAACAAACAACCCCCCCACACACAAAGAAACATGCCACGTAAAAAATGTGTGGCCTTTTTTTTTACAAGAAAAAATAACCTACAGTGCAATAAAAATTATACTAAAATATCTGCAATGTAGAGGATAACAACTCCCCCCCCCCCCGCTACAGAGGAGCTCGGTGCACAAAAAAACTTGTGGCCATGACGGGCCGTTGTAATTACCGATCGGTCAAAAGTCATTTTTATTACTATTTTCATTGATAAAGAATAATTTAGCTTATAACGCTTACCTGTCCACAACAGCAGTGTCGTTGGCAAACATCTGTTCCTCATTGTCAGACAAACATGAAGCTGGTCCGGTTGTTACGGACTCATGGTTCTGGTCACCTGACCCGGTCAAACCATCTCCGCTTCCATGATTGCGTTTTTTGCGAACCATTTTTCAAAACAAATAAGAACAGTAGTAATTAAAAAAAGACTGGCTAATGGCTGAGAGTGGCTAACGCTACCGTTACACACAGGTCTCAATGTGTGTCACCCTGCGGCTTAGGCAAAAAAGATTTTACACACGGGGACGCACGCTTTCAATCGTCGAACTTCTCTGCTTCAATTGGCTTGTTGTATTCGCGGTCGTTGGTAGGCAGGTCCTTCTTGCTAGGTTTTCAGTCACTGGTTCTTCAAGGTTTCAGAAACCCAATTCAAGGCTCTTATTCGTCGAATGAGAGGTCAGTCAAATCTAAACCAATTAAACACTCCTTTGGCTTTCTGTTCGCGGCTGTGTCTGTGCTGGAAGAACGGAAATGCAGCTTTTTTTTTTTTTTTTTTCAGTGCGCACTGAGACGCACTATGATGCAGAGACGTGACCGCCCACGGAATCCCGGAGTTCAACAGGTTAAGGAGGCTTTCCGTGGAATTTCAATTCAACTGCTTTTTAATGACATGTTTGATATTTTTTAAATACTTTCGAAGAAGAAGAAGCCAATTTTGTCAATCCATACAGTCAATCATGTACAGTAGAACAAGATTAAGTTTAACCTATCTTTCCCCGTTGTGGGACTAATAAAGGCTTATCTTATCTACAATGTTAATCACATCTAGAATCAGAGGGGCCGCTGCCATGCAAGGCACTGCCACAAACACCTTTTCCTTCCCCAATTTTATTATGCTGAGCATCAAGCTAGAAGTACCATTTTTATGTGATCTTTGGTATGAACCGGCCAGGGTTTGAACCCATGACCTTCCAGTTGTGGGGCGGATGCTCTATCAACTAGGCCACCGCTCCAATGGCCTAATTGATAGAATTTTAATCTTGTGTTTTAATTTGTTCTCTTTATTTTTTTCTTTTCTTTTTGTAACAGTGCCTCTACCAAATTGTTTTTTATTCTGTTTTATTGTACAGCGCTTTGTGACTATACAGTGGTGTGGAAAAAGTGTTTGCCCTCTTCCTGATTTCTCATTTTTTTGTATGCTTGTTGCACTTAAATGTTTCAGATCATCAAACAAATTTAAATATTAGACAAAGATAACACAAGTAAACACAAAATGCAGTTTTTAAATGAAGGAGTTTATTATTAAGGGAAAAAAAAATTCCAAACCTACATGGCCCTATGTGAAAAAGTGATTGCCCCCTAAACCTAATAACTGGTTGGGCCACCCTTAGCAGCAACAACTGTAATCAAGTGTTTGCGATAACTGGCAGTGAGTCTTTTACAGCGCTGTAGAGGAATTTTGGCCCACTCATCTTTGCAAAATTGTTGTTATTCAACCATACTGGAGGGTTTTCGAGCAAGAACCGCCTTTTTAAGGTCATGCCACAGCAACTTCATCGGATTCAGGTCAGGACTTTGACTAGTTCACTTCAAAGTCTTCATTTTGTTTTTCTTAAGCCATTCAGAGGTGGACTTGCTAGTGTGTTTTGGCTCATTATCCTGCTGCAGAACCTAAGTGTGCTTCAGCTTGAGGTCACAATCAGATGGCCGGACATTCTCCTTCAGGATTTTTTGGTAGACAGCAGAACTCATGGTTCCATTTACCACAGCAAGTCTTCCAGGTCCTGAAGCAGCAAAACAGCCCCAGACCATCACAGTACCACCACCATAGTTTACTGTTGGTATGATGTTCCTTTTCTGAAATGCTGTGTTACTTTTACGCCGGATGTAATGGGACACACACCTTCCAAAAAATTCAACTTTTGTCTCGTCAGTCCACGGAGTATTTTCCCAAAAGTCTTGGGAATCATCAAGATGTCTTCTGGCAAAACTGAGATGAGTCTTTGGGGTTTTTTTTTGCTCAGCAGTGGTTTTTGTCTTGGAGCTGTGCCATGCAGGCCATTTTTTGTCCAGTCTCTTTCTTATGGTGGAGTCATGAACACTGACTTTAACTGAGGCAAGTGAGGCCTGCAGTTCTTTGGATGTTGTTGTGGGTTCTTTTGTGACCTCTTAGATGCGTCGTTGCTGCGCTCTTGGGGTAATTTTGGTGGGCCAGCCACTCCTGGAAAGTTCACCACTGTTCTATGCTTTCTCCATTTGAGGATAATCGGAGTGGTGGCTCAGTTGGTAGAGCATCCGCCCCACACCCGGGAGGCAGGGGTTCAAATCCCGGCCGGGTCATGCCAAAGACCATATAAAAGTGGAACTTCCTGCCGTCCAGCTTGGTGCTCAGCAATAATGGAATGGAGGAGGGAAATCTGTGGCGGCGCCTTGCATGGCAGCAGCCCTCTGATTCTTCACTGGGGTGTGTATGATTGACACTGTAGATAGGTAAAGCACAATCTCGTTCTACTGTACATGATTGGCTGAATGACAATAAGGGTGATTTAATTTAATGGTTCTCACTGTAGTTCGCAGGAGTCCCAAAGCTTTAGAAATGGCTTTATTACCTTTTCCAGACTGATAGATCTCAATTACTTTGTTTCTCATTTGTTCCTGAATTTCTTTGGATTGCAGCATGATGTCTAGCTTTTGGAGATCTTTTGGTGAACAGGTGTGGCAGTAATCAGGCCTGGGTGTGACTAGAAAAACTGAACTCATCTTTCCAAAAGTGATAAGCCACAGTTAATTTATGTTTTAACGGGGGGGGGGTGGGGGTGGGGTGTCACTTTTTCACACGGGGCGATGTAGGTATGGATTTTTGTTTTCCCCTTAATAATAAACACCTTCATTTAAAAACTGCATTTTGTGTTTACTTGTGTTCTCTTTGTCTAATATTTAAATTTGTTTGACGATCTAAAACATTTAAGTCTGACAAACATACAAAAAATGAGAAATCAGGAAGGGGCAAAACACTTTTTCACACCACTGTATGTCTGTTAAATGCACTTTATAAATAAACATTAATTACTTACTCACATTCTTCCCATTGACTTTGCATGTATTCGCACCATGCTTGGTCTGAACACACCTTTAGCGAAGGTAAATATGACAGGGTTTCCTCTGGTAACATTTTCCGGTGGCGGCCTGCCATGCTGGAAAATTTCCCGCCACTCTATGAGGTAAGTAAAAAATATGAAGGAATGACGGTCCACAAGAGTTTAGAAGCGCTGCACCCGTGTGACCGCTCCAGTCGCCAGGCAGACTGTCTCGCTACTAGCGTCACTGTCAGAGAGAAGCATGAGCTTATTAAAGTACTTTAAATATGGAAAAAAGCAGAAGAGGTATGTAAGCAGTGAAGGTATTTATCATGGTTTTAACCCGCTGATAACAAGAGCAATAATGGAAGAGTTGCTTAGCTAACCGATGTGGTTAAGAGCTCGAGTTTGTTCATTTTGTCTTCTTTTTAATCATTTTTTTTGTTTTTCTTACTGTATTTCAGACAAGAATGAAAAGGAGCTGTTTTTACCTTTACCTTAGTTAATATTAATTAACTAATTTATGTTCATTATTATGTACCTGGCAAATTAAGATGACTGAAATTCACAAAGTCAGTGACTTTAATCCATCAGCAGCCTTCAGACAAACTAAACATGCCAACATTTGGATTTCAAAATAAGGGAGGTTTTTCCTGCTGTCTGGGTGTTAAGATTAAAAAAAAAAACCCAAATATATAGAAATATTATAACAGAAATAACTGCATCTTTGGTCATTTAACTACCAAAAATGTGGATGCTCTACCAAGGAGGCCGGGGTTCAAATCCCGGCCGGGTCATGCCAACGACCATATAAAAGTGGAACTTCCTGCTGTCAAGCTTGGTGCTCAGCAATAATGGAACGGAAGAGGGAAATTTGTGGCGGCGCTTTGCATGGCAGCGACCCCTCTGATTCTAGATGTGATTAACATTGTAGATAAGAGAAACGTAATTTTGTTCTACTGTACATGATTGGCTGTATGGACTGAATGACAATAAAGTTGGCTTTACCTTTAAGTTAATTTATTTCATTAAATACATTTCATTAATATTTTTTTTTCTTTGAAATCAGAGTTAAATTATTGTTCTGTTCTGGCTCTGCAAAATTATGGTCAAAAATGTAAATTGTTATAAGGAAAGTTAAAATAAAATCACCACAGTCTGTTTCAAATTTATTAAAAAAACTAATTTTATTTTAAAAAAGACAAAAATTTGTCATAAAATAATCCACAAACTTATAATAAAGCCTCAAATGTACAAGAAAAGTTAATTTTACAAGAGGAAATTACAAATTTGAGGAAAATGGTTTCAAATTTAGATAGATTTACAGGAAAAGTAAAAACCTATAAGAAAATTGTTATAAACATTGGAGAAAAACCTCAAACCTTCAAAACTGAAGTCATTACTCAAGTTTTTAAGTGGGTGCTGTTTGTACCCTTAAATCAACTAGAAATTTTTGATTGTCTACTTTTAATTATTAATTTCAAAGCACTGCTTTTACATGAGTAGAATTTCTGGCTACTGTTATGTCGGTAGTAGGAGCCAAGGACAAGACTGAGTGTTGAACTGAACACAGGTTTGTTAGTGATGCCTTCTCACCATACAAGCGCACCCGCCAGGCACAGAGGAGGCCAAGAGACCGCCCCTCTCTCTCACTGCCCTCTTATACCCTGGGTGGTGGCGGAACCGGAAAGGTGGAGCCACCACCCATGTCACACAATAAAGATCCCTGAAACCCAACACAATATTCTCCCTCCCCTTCAAAAAAGGTCCAAAACACACATATACAGTCGAGACCCTTCCCAATTTGGAACCCGAATCACGCACTAAGAAAACTAAACAGAAATACCTAAACGGGGCCTATCACAGTCACTCAAAACAACTAAAAACTAGGGGAGGACAGGTTGACTACCGTCTCATCCCCACACGACAAGACGGGTTATTCTGTCGTCTGTACTAAAGAAGCAGTCCAACTAAAAGAAAATAACTGCCGTGTTCCTAAATTAACAGAAAAACACAAAATAATCTCCATGAACAAGAACAATAAGAACATATCGGTTGTCCCCCTTTCTTACACATGTATAAACATACTGTCCAACCATCAGTCCGCCCCAAGAGAAGAACCACCACCCGCATAACCGTTGGATGATTCAACTCCGGTGCACCTCGTCTTCCTCACCCCCAGGGACAACCCACATTCAGGCCCAAGCACCTCCTTCTTCTCCCAGGCGCCACAGTTCATTAGGATGCCTTCATGAGCTATCTGATAGCTGGAGGTAGGCATCCCCCCAAACAGCCACCACCTGCAGCCGCCCCTGATCATCTTCTCTCCGGCACTTGATCCAAGCTCCTCTCGACCGGGCCTCCTCCTGGGGTCGGACCATGTCCGTGACCCCCAGAGGGACCCTACTCGACTTCCAGTGTTCCTGTTTGGCACGTCGTCTCACCGTGCCAGCCGGTCCTGCCCCGCTTGCTTTCATTTTCACTGCTGGCCTCACCATTGTGACTCCCTGTTCTTTGGTCCCTCCCAGCCGAAATCCAGGAGCAGATGGAGCCAGCCACTCGGCGCTACCCACCGCCACGAGCATCCTACCATGCTGCTCAGTTCCCTCAGCTAGGGCTACTTGGGCGCTGGCACTGAAACCCTCCCGCAATGGCCTTGGGTGGGGTTGGTTCTGATCTTCCTCCAGAGGGCCAGGCAAGTTCTCGTCCCTCACAGCTCCGTTCCCCCTTCGCGGGACCGGCCGATCCCACAAACCACAACCCGACCACTCTTCTCCAGTGCTGCTTGTGATGGTGAAGCCCAGGCCATAAAACAAATCACATCCCATTATGTTCTCTCCACTGGCAGTCACGATGAACCTCAGGTTGCACACCTCCGCCAAATTGTACCTAGCCGTCAGCCTTATCAATCCCACTGTGGCCAATCTTCCTCCACCATAACCACACAGCGGCGTTGAATTGCCTCTCATATGATAATGTGGGAAAACGCTCCTCACGGTTGCCCAATTCAACACAGAGCTCACCGTTCCCATGTCAGTCAGCAATGGCACTGTTACCCCGTCCAATTCCACCATACAGTAGGAACGACCGTTGGTACTCGGGGATACAGTGTGAATAACCGTGGGAGCGAGAGGGTCCTCCTTACATCTCGGATCCCCTCTCTCAAACTTGTGACATGCTCTGGCGAAATGATGCAAAAGACCGTACTTGCTGCAGTGTTTCCCCCTTGCCGGACATTCCCTGGCTTTGTAGCGGTGCTTCGTGGACCCACAACCCAAACACCTGGGCGTTCCCGGGGAAGACCTCATCTTGACAGCATTAGCATAGCTTCCCTCATCATCCACGCTGTCGTCACTGTCCGGGTGCGCTGCCTGCGCTGTCGATTGTGGTTCAAAATGGTGATGTGGTGCTCTTTCAACGAGCTCCCGTGATAGCTTGTCTGCTGCCTCCAACTGCTGAGCTAACTCGATGGCCTTGGATGACATCAGTTCACCTGAGAATATAAGGAGCTTCGACCTTGTAGCCAGGCAAATAGTATGTTCCACCAACTGGTCGTGGACCATCTCTTCCTCCAATGCTCCAAACTCACAGTCTTTGGCCAGCTGGCATAGGTCTGCCACAAACCGTTGCACCGACTCTCCAGTCCGCTTGCGGCGCTGTCGAAACTGGATCCTGCGGACGATGACATTTTCCGGAGTGCAAAAATGTCGCACTATTAGTTCCACCACTTCCTCAGAGCTATCACACTCACCTAAAGTGCTTAAAATACACTGTCCCTCTATTCCTAAATTATGAACCGGCAGTGCTCATGCCGTCAACTTCTTCAGTCTTCCAAGGTCCAGTACCACCAGTTATGTTTGAAAAGCGGCAAACCACCTCGCCCAAGAGGCGGGCGGCTCACCAGGAAGTTCCAAACACGGCCGAATTGATGTGACACACACGTCCAAATCTTTTATCCCCATCACCAAATGTTATGTTGGTAGTAGGAGCCAAGGACGAGACTGAGTGTTGAACTGAACACGGGTTTATTAGTGACGCCTTCTCACCATACAAGTGCACCCGCCAAGCAGAGAGAAGGCCAAGAGACCGCCCCTCTCTCTCACTGCCCTCTTATACCCTGGGTGGTGGCGGAATCAGAAAAGTGGAGCCACCACCCGTGTCACACAATAAAGATCCCTGAAACCCAACACAACATTCGCCCTCCCCTTCAAAAAGGTCCAAAACACACATACAATCGAGACTCTACTACTACTATATCCACCGCTGATCATATAATTTAAGTATGCATGAGTAAATTACTGTTATGAATGTTTTTTCCCTCCCTTCTCTCTCAGAGGTGAGAGCAGAGGAAGGAGAGAAGGATACACCAGTAAAAAGTCCAAACACAGGACGTCTGGGTGGGACCCCAACTGGCCCAATATTCCAACATTCAAGCCTCGGTTGTACAATACTTAAAATGGTAAGTTCCATATGCAAAGTTACGGTGCAAAATAAAAAAAAGGAAATAAAAAATATAAAATTAACATATTCCGGTTACAATAGAAAACAATGTGTTTTCTGCCCCCCCCCCCCCCCCCGGGGAAAAATATGTTGCCACCATGCCAAGGTCTTTCAGCTGGAGAAAACACTGTATGACAAATTTACAAGAAACTTTTTGACAATTTTATGAAGAAAAAAGTGACAAGTTCATGAGAAAATCCAAATAACAAATTTATGGAAGAAGACTGGCAAATTTTGTGGAAAAATTACAAGCGACAATTGTGGCAAATTTACAAGAAAAAATTACAAATGTAAGAGAGAAAATCAAAAATCTACAAAAGAAATAAAACATTTTATTTTATTCTCCCCACAGATTGTCCCCCTAGTATGTCCTTGTGATTGAAGTTTTTTGTATTCATTTTTCACTTTCATTTTCGGGCTGTTCATTTATTTAAAAAAATATCCAGTTGGCCACAAAATTTTCAGTAATTAAGTGGGGTTAATCACAAAATCTGAGAACATGAATTCAACTAAATGGAGAAAAGGAAAAGGCGCACTAGAGTCCCTGTAAATGCCTACAGTAATGAAGTAATCCCTCCATTTTGCTGCCGTGGCTGTCACATAATCCTCCTAATGTGTTTCTGTCTCATAAATTCCCAGGTTTGGTTTGTTTGGAGAGGAGTCCAACACATTTACTGGTTGTAAACTCAGAATTGACACTTATAATTTAATGGAAACATAAAGTCATGGGGGTTTCCTGTGTTTTAAAGTGGGTGTTTGAATGGGTTGGGGGTGGGTGTTGATCAACAGCCCCCATCAGTCCATCATAAACGTATATGGGTCATTTTATCCAGAAGCACCACGGTATTATTTTAAAACGGCCTTAAATTGCAGTTTTACATTATTTCCCCCCCCATAAAAGTAAGAGCCACATTTTTCACAAACCTGCAAACCTGCTGGGTGAGCAGGAGAGAAGAGTGGGGGCCGACTCGGCTGTCGTTTTTGCACAAGTCTCATAAGGAGCATAGCAACGGCACATTGAGGAGTTAATGAGCTTTATATATAAACACAGGCAGAAACGCACAGAACATGCACTCACCAGAAAACTATATACTCCCAATAAAACACCCCACCCACACTCGCTCAGACGTGTGCGCACACACACACACACACGTACACGTACATTCTTGCCTGTCAAATCATATTAGCATCAGGTCAGGGTGCTTTTTTTTAGCTGGTTGCTATGGCAGCACATACAGGGTCTACGGGTCGCTCCTACAGGCGTCTCTAACAACGGCACTGCAGCACTAAGACTGGTGGAACTACTGGCTGAGGGTTGCTGTAGTTTGGGTGATATAGGGATGCGACTAGAAACTGCAACTGAATAAAATGGTGGTCTATATAGAATTACTGTATCATAACAATTTGCGTTAAAAGGAGTCAAAACACATCTATCCATTAATTACATTTA
The DNA here is from genome assembly GCA_020510985.1 of Pholidichthys leucotaenia. Classification (NCBI taxonomy): domain Eukaryota; kingdom Metazoa; phylum Chordata; class Actinopteri; order Cichliformes; family Pholidichthyidae; genus Pholidichthys; species Pholidichthys leucotaenia. The sequence continues at coordinate 65,200,945 of CM035849.1, read as the reverse complement.
TGTTTATTTATTTATAAAAGGGACAGTGCATATTAATGAACATAAGATATGTAAATTTGCGGCATACAAGATTATAGCTGAAGCTAATTTCCTTCTCGTGTGCCCTGGCCAGCCAGTGCCAGCCACATAGAACAGATAACACAATACAACAACAATAAACAACACAACAGTAATAAAGCAAATAACACAATACAACAACTAGAAAAGCACTCAGAGAGCGCATACCTCCGCCAAGGCTACTTCCGTCTGTCATGGATCACCTCCAAAATGTAATGGGTTTGTGTGCAGGCCTCGAGCCACTTCTGGTGAAAATTGCATCACAGTCTGTCCATTAGTTTTGGAGTATTGCTGCTGACACACTGTGAGAAGATAAGAGCCTTGGCAGAGGTACGCATTCTCAGATCATCACCAAAATGTAATGGGTCCGTCTGTAGGTCAAGAACCACCTCTGGTGAAAATTTCATCCAAATCCATCCAGCAGCTTTTGTGTAATCCTGCTTCACAAGTACAAACAAAGCCCTTGGTGGAGGTATGCACTCTGATCGTCACCAAAATCTAATCATCTGTTCCCCGTGCCATTACACACCTTTCCTGAAAATTTCATCAAAATCTGTTCATGAGTTTTTGAGTTATGATGGTAACAGACAAGCCAACCAACGCTACTGAAAACATTACCTCCTCCCTTGGCAGAGGTAATAACAATAGCAGCAAGATTGCGCAATGATTGAAAGAGACGAACAAGTGAACAAAGTTAAGATGAATGTTGTTGATCTCAGACCTGCAAAAAGTACCACAATGACCAAGGTGTTACTCGGGATGCTTAAGTGTACAGTGCTAAGGTGCATCGTGTAGCTCAGTAAAGAGTGTTTGTAGAATTACCATATGATGCATGAACTTAAAGTCCTTAGTGAATTGCACACGGCTCTATTGCACATGGTTCAGCACATACAGACGCATGTGTACTGCTGATATTGCATCAGGTTTGCATATATGGTTAAACCCATGTGTACAGGGTTATTGAACTTATGTAAATTAGCATACAGGCATACGTGCACACACACAATCACGGACACACAAACATGCCTAGGTCATATGATGGTCACAACTCTGGTCTGTTTTCAACAAATTGATTACACATGATTACTACACACGAGTCACTGGTGTTGGGCATGCACACAGGTTTGAGATGATATGAGCCACTCCTCACTTCACTCTTAAAGCTGGCAAAGCTGGGGCTTTGTTCCATAAAGTGCTACCGTGAAATGAGGGCTGTAAAGTACAACTATTTTTGTTATGATTATTTTTTCAATTGTTCGATGACTCATTTGGGCGTTTGTGTTTGTCTTTTTAATTCCTCTAATAAATTTGTGATTTTTTTTTTTTACTGTAAGTTTGTGATGATTTTCTCAAAAATTGGACTTTTTTATAGGAAATTTGTGCCTTGTTTTTTCTTTGCAAACTTGGAAATTATTTCTTGTAAATTGACATTTTTTTTCTTAAATTCCATTAGAATTTTTTTTCACAAGTTGATAATATTTTTCTCAAATTTGCAGCATTTTTAAAACAATGTATTTTTTCTTAAGTTTGCAGCTTTTTTCTTTAAATGTGAGACATTTTTGTCCGACTTGCTACTTTTTCTTGTCTTGTAAATTTCCAACTGCTTTCTTGTGGAATTTTTTCTTTTTTAACTCAGAAATTTTTGATTTTTAGCACATTCCGGTGAAGCTGAAAGGAGCTAATGCGATGAGGCGGCTTTCATCCATCCGTCCACATTTCACAGGAATTGCTACTCCTCCTAGGAAATTGCATCGATGCTCACTAAACTCACTCACAGTGATCCTCTGGTGGGTCTGCATCGAAGTTAAGATCAAGATCAAGGTCAAAGGTCAGGAGATCTGGGCACTTATGTGATTTCACAAAAATTGCTACTCTTTCTAGGAAATTGCCTCAATATTTGCCAGACTCACTCACAATGATCCTCAGGTGGGTCTGCATCGAAGCTGTGCTCAAGGTCAAAGGTCAGGAGATCTGGGCACTTAAGTGATTTTATGAAAATTGCTACTCCTCTTAGGCAGTTGTCCCAATGGTCACCAAACTCAGTATTTCCTCTGGCTTAAAGACCTTGGCACGGTGGCAATATATTTTTTGGTATGGGGGGGGGGGGCAGAAAACACATGACACTATTGTAACCAGAATATGTTAATTTTATACTATTTATTTCTTTTTTTTTAATTTTGCACAGTAACTTTACATATGGAACTTACCATTTGAAGTACTGTACAACCGAGGCTTGAATGTTGGATTATTGGGCCAGTTGGGGTCCCACCCAGCCGTCCTGTGTTTAGACTTTCTTCTGGTGTATCCTTCTCTCCTTCCTCTGCTCCTGGACCCTCTGCCTGAACACTTCCCTCTCCTTGGCTCCTCTCTTCTGTCTCATCTTGCCTTCTCTGAGCTCTGTCTAATTCAGGTTCTCTCTCTGTCTATGGTGGTATACAAACAGGTTAGAAAATATCAAGTGTCATGTTTTGTCCAGCAGGATTTTTTTTTTGTCATGGTTTACATAAATAACAAAAAAATGTGTATTTTTATTCTAGTGTTTCTTTTTTTTTAATTGAGAGAGTAGGAAAGGGGGAAAAAACATTCTTAATAGTAATTTACTCATGCATTCTTAAATTATATGATCAGAGGTGGGTATAGTAACCAGAAATTCTATTCATGTAAAAGCAGTGCTTTGAAATTAATAATTAAAAGTAGACAACCAAAAATTTCTAGTGGAGTTAAGGCTACAAAGAACACCCACGTAAAAGCTTGTGTAATGACTTCAGTCTTGAAGGTTTGAGGTTTTCCTCCAAAATTCATAACAATTTTCTTATAATTGTCTACTTTTTTCTGTAAATTTATTTAAATTTGAAACCATTTTCCTCAAATTTGGAATTTCCTATTGTTAAATTAACTTCTTGTATATTTGAGACTTTATTATAAATTTGTGGATTATTTTATAGCTAATTTTTGTCTGTTTTGTTAAAATAAATTTATTGTTTTTTTTTTCATAAATTTGAAAAATACTGTGGAAATTTTTTTTAACTTTTTCCTGATAACAATTTTTGACCATAATTTTGCAGAGCCAGAACAGAACAATAATTTAACTCTGATTTCAAAGAAAAAGAATTAATTAAATTGTATTTAATGAAATAAATTAACTTAAATGAGCAAAGATGCAGTTGTTTCTATTTCTGTATATTTATAGTAGTTTTTTTTTTTTTTTTAGAAATCTCCTCACCACCCAGACAGCAGGAAAAACCTCCCTTATTTTGAAATCCAAATGTTTGTGCATTGAGTTTGTCTGAAGGCTGCTGACGGATTAAAGTCATTGACTTCATGAATTTTGATCACCTTAACTTGCCAGGTACATAATAATGAACATTAATTAGTTAATATTAAATAAGGTAAAGGTAAAAAGTCTCCTTTTTATTCTTGTCTGAAATAAGAAAAACAAAAAACTAATAATTAAAAAGAAGACAAAATGAACCAATTCAAACTCCTGACCGCATCTGTTAGCTACAGTGGTGTGAAAAAGTGTTTGCCTCCTTCCTGATTTCTCATTTTTTTGTATGTTTGTCACACTTAAATGTTTCAGATCATCAAACAAATTTAAATATTAGACAAAAATAACACAAGTAAACACAAAATGCAGTTTTTAATTAATTGAAGGTTTTTATTATTAAGGGTAAAAAAAAAATCCAAACCTGCATGGTCCTGTGTGAAAAAGTGATTGCCCCCCTGTTAAAACATAAATTAGCTGTGGTTTATCACATCTTTGGGAAGCTGAGTTCAATTTTCTAGCCATTTCTAAAGCTTTGGGACTCCAGCAAACCACAGTGAGAGCCATTATCCACAAATGGCGAAAACATGAAACAGTGGTGAACCTTCCCAGAAGTGGCTGGCCGACCAAAACTACCCCAAGAGCGCAGCGACGAACCATCCAAGAGGTCACAAAAGAACCAACAACAACATCCAAAGAACTGTAGGTCTCACTTGCCTTAGTTAAGGTCAGTGTTCATGACTCCACCATAAGAAAGAGACTGGGCAAAAATGGCCTGCATGGCAGAGTTCCAAGACAAAAACCACTGCTGAGCAAAAAGAACATAAAGGCTTGTCTCAGTTTTGCCAGAGAACATCTTGATGATCCCCAAGACTTTTGGGAAAATACTCTGTGGACTGACAAGACAAAAGTTGAACTTTTTGGAAGGTGTGTGTCCCATTATATTTGGCGTAAAAGTAACACAGCATTTCAGAAAAGGAACAACATACTAACAGTAAAATATGGTGGTGGTAGTGTGATGGTCTGGAGCTGTTTTGCTGCTTCAGGACCTGGAAGACTTGCTGTGGTAAATGGAACCATGAATTCTGCTGTCTACCACAAAATCCTGAAGGAGAATGTCCGGCCATCTGTTCATGACCTCAAGCTGACGTGCATTGGGGTTCTGCAGCAGGACAATGATCCAAAACACACCAGCAAGTCCACCTCTGAATGGGTTAAGAAAAACAAAATGAAGACTTTGGCGTGGCCTCAAAGTCCTGACCTAAATCCGATTGAGATGCTGTGGCATGACCTTAAAAAGGTGGTTCATGCTCGAAAACCCTCCAGTGTGGCTGAATTACAACAATTCTGCAAAGATGAGTTGGCCAAAATTCCTCCACAGCGCTGTAAAAGACTCATTGCCAGTTATCGCAAATGCTCGATTGCAGTTGTTGCTGCTAAGGGTGGCCCAACCAATTAGGTTTAGGGGCAATCATTTTTTCACACCGGGCCATTTAGGTTTGGATTTTTTTTTCCCTTAATCATAAACACCTTCATTTAAAAACTGCATTTTGTGTTTACTTGTGTTATCTTTGTCTAATATTTAAATTTGTTTGATGATCTGAAACATTTAAGTGTGACAAACATACAAAAAAATGAGAAATCAGGAAGGGGGCAAACACTTTTTCACACCACTGTAAGCGACTCTTCCATTATTGCTCCCATTACCAGCAGGTTAAAACCATGATAAATACCTCCAATGCTTACATACCTCTTCTGCTTTTTTTTTCCACATTTAAAGTACTTTAATAAGCTCATATTTCTCTCGGACAGTGACGCTAGTAGTGAGACATTCTGCATGGCGACTGGAGCGGTCACGCTGGCGGGGTGCTTCTGAGCTCCTCGCGGATGACAGTCACACGCGTTGTTTGTGTGCACGCTCGCGGATCGTCATTCCTTCATATTTTTTTCTTAAATTTATATTTCCTCATAGAGTGGCAGAATAAATTCAAGCGTGGTGGGCCGCCACCCGGAAATGTTACCAGAGGAAACCCTGCAAATACACTCACAAGGATCCTCAGGAGGGTCTACATCCAGGTTTTGTTCAAAGTTAATGTCAAGGTCAAAGGTCAGGAGATCTGGACACTTACGTGATTTTAGAAAAATCACTACTTCTCGTAGGCAATTACCTCGATTCTCACCAAACGTACTCAGTGATCCTCATGGAGGTCTGCATTTAGGTCAAGGTCATTGTCAAAGGTCAGGAGATTTAGGCATTTGTGATTTCTCAAGAAACGTTACTCCTCCTAGAGTCTAGGAGGAGTAGAGTCTATAGCCTAGAGTCTAGGGCCTAGACCATCGACCTTGACCTTAAGCACATCCTAGATGGGTTTGCATCAAGGATGTGCTTAAGGTTAAGGTCAATGGTCAGTAGATCTGAGAAATGTCTGGGTAATTTCGTCAAGCTGAAATGAGCTACCCTGTCATTGATGGGTTTTTCTTGTTTGTGAATTTTTTCATGCATGTTTGTGGTAATGCTTTTCTCAAACATGTTGGTTTGTTAGTAAATTTTCTAGCTTGTAAATTTGTGACATTTTTCTTATTAATTTGCAACTTTCAGGAATTTGTGACTTTTTCTCACATTTTTTTAATCTTGTAAGTTTGAAATGGGTGAAAAAAGAGTGCATAGGCGAGTCCATTATCGGTTTAGTTTTTGATAAATTTTCTGTTGATCACCAAGTTGTTGCAGCACTGTTAATATTTTAAAAACGCTGAATTTGATTTTACTTGTTTAAACTTCTCACTAAGGTTAGGGTGCTCAGATATTGGTTATATTACTACTGTCGGTACTTTGAAGCCCTGGTAAAAGTTTGTATCATTTAGGGTGCTTCCACACCTAACCGTTTGGTCCGGAATTTCAGACTTTTCAGTTTAATTTGTAGTAACAAAGAGCTGAAATCAGTCAGGCAAACCAAGGTGGTCTGGGGTCAGATCAAACTGAACCTTGACTGGCAAAGCCCAAAGAAGTTAACGCAGTGACCCAGCAATTCATCCGTCGATACATCTGTTTGTCCACATTTCACAGGAATCGTTACTCCCCCTAGGCAATTGTCCCGATGGTCTCCAAACTCACACACAATGATCCTCAGGTGGGCCTGGATCCAGACTCAGCTCAAGGTCAAGGTCAATGGTCAGGAGATCTAAGCTCTCTTGAAGTGATTTCATCAGGCCAGATTGAGAACCAGACCATCATTGATGGTCTGGTGTCCTTCTCTTATGTATATTAAATTTAAGTATAAGGACTTATTAGTATTAAGTATTTAAGTTACAAAAAGTGACAAATTTATGAAGGAAAAAAGTGGCAAATTGGAGAGAAAAACTATAACAATCTGCAAATAGTTTAATAAATAAAAATAATAATGATAGAACAACTTTCCAGGCTAAAATCACCAGTATTTACTGACTTTAAAAATGTTTTCTTTAGGAGGCAAATGTAAACAAACAGATGCATTGTGTTTGATCAGATACATACACATTTTTACATTTACGTCATCATGATATTGTAGATTACGCTTGTGTGCTGGTTATGGTTTGAATACAGGAGTGTGTGGGTATATGTGTTGCTGTGTAGAGTTTGTTTGATCGTGTTATTTTATCATATTGAGTACTTCTATTTTATATACTGTATGTAAATTAGTTTACCTGCCAGTGGGATTGCAGATGGAAATTAGTTCTAGCTAAATCTGGTACAAAGCATCTGTTCTCTTGTGAGATTAATGTGTTTGTACACTGGTCCCCAATAAACAAAAATAATATTAAAATTGCAGTGGGCAGAAAATGAAAGGGTTTCACTTATGAAAGGCATAAACCTTCATGAATAGAATTAGGCCATTTGTTTTCTCCTCTTAATGTCATTATTCTTTCAGCTGATTATGTGACAAATGTTTCTTATTAAAGGTCCCATCTTGTGCAAAATGGTGTTTTAACCTTATAAAATACAGTCATGGGTCACACACGATATGCTGTTGAAACAGTAAAGCGCTCACTTCAAAGAAATAGACATTGTCCTTATCTATTAAAGTTTTCAAAATAAATAAGCAGTTTACACTTTCTTTAGTTCTCTAGATAAGCAAAAGAGACACACCTTAATTGGCTCCTTAATTGTGATTGGCCCACTTAATAAACCTTTACACAGTGAGGGCCAATTAGGGGCTCATTTAATGAGCCCTTAAGTTGTGGAGTCTTCAAGCTCACATAGCTACAGGGCAGCTAGCTTAGCTAACAAGCTAGTTAGCTAGTGGCCTGACTGTGGTCTCTACTGTAGATCTCTTCTCTGTAAAATTCAGTCACCCACTACACATCTGTGTTCCCAGCTCTTTTATTAATCCACACAATAACATATGTTACATAATTCTGGCATATTTTGTTTAGGGCTGAAACAATTAGTCGACGTTGTCGATAACGCCAATCATAAAAATTTGTCGACGTAGATTTTTATTGTTGACAATGTGGAGAGTGTTGGAAATGAGGAGGCCGGTTTACGAGCAGATGAAGTTTTATTAACACTCTCTCATCAGACATACACATAAAAAGCATGAAAGCATTCATGCACTGTTCTCCTTTATATCCCCACAGCTCATCTCACATCTGCGTGACATTCCACATCACACTGCATGACACCCAACATCACAATACATTTACCCTTAAACCCCCCGTCTACTGTTTACCCTCTGCTTCCTGACTGAGACGCTGTCTGACTCACTCAAGTCTCTACAACTCTACAATATGCATTTTGTGTCTGCTACACACTCCCCTCCCCCCCAGACAGAGTTTCAGTCGGCACGTCTTTTGGGCTTCAGTCTCCTCCCATATCTGCTGTAACGGGGGTCTCTGTGCCAGTGGGGGCCTGCTGGACATGGCGAGGGGGGGAGGAAAACCGCTTTGCCCGTGTGGCTGTCCTGGTGAATCGTTTGCCTGGGGAGTTCTCAGTGGGGGTCTTCCACGCCGAGGGGCCCGGGCCAGCAGCACTTGCTCGTCAGCCACTACAAAGGCAGGCTTAAGTCTGTCTATGCATATTTTCTCCCGACGCCCCCCCCCCCACAAGTCTAGCAAAAAATGTCTGTCCCTTGTTTCCAGCATTCTGAACGGGCCATCATAGGGTGGGCGCAATGGCGGGCGGTGGGCATTGTGTCTGATGAACACGAACTCCGCGTTCTTCAAAGTTTTTGGCACAAAAGCGCTAGTAAAACAGTGGTGGGCCGGGCCTGGCAGCGTGCCTGTGTCTGCACTATGCTGCAAACGCTGAGACGGGCAGCTGTCCAGCGCAGGATTATCTGGCAAAAATTCCCCAGGCAGCCGCAGTGGTTGAGAAAAAAACAGGTCAGCCGGGGAAGCCTCCAAATCCTCTTTTGGTGTGGAACGCAACCCCAATAAAACCCACGGCAACCGGTCAACCCAATTTGCATCCGTCACCAAAGCCCTGAGTACTGCTTTCAGTGACCTGTGAAAACGCTCGCATAACCCATTTGCCTGTGGGTTGTACGTGGTTGTGCGATGAATTGCAACACCCAGGCTGCGGGCCATTGCGGACCAAAGTTCGGAAACAAACTGAGGGCTCCTATCGAACGTGATGTCCAACGGGATTCCAAAACGTGCCACCCATGTTGTCAAAAAAGCGCGCGCCATGTCCGTGGACGTGGTTGCCGCCAGCGGGACTGCTTCTGGCCAGCGTGTGGTGCGGTCCACCACTGTCAGAAGGTGCGTGCACCCCTGCGATGGCGGGAGGGGGCCCACGAGGTCCACGTGAACATGGTCGAATCTTTTAGCCGGTATACTAAACGGCTCCAAAGGAGCCTTCGTGTGTCTGTGCACCTTGGCTCGTTGGCACGCTATGCAGGCTGCCACCCACTCTTTCACTTGTTTGCACAGGCCTGGCCACACGAATTTTGCTCCCACCATTTTGACTGACGCGCACACTCCTGGGTGCGCCAAAGCATGAACTGACTCAAACACGCGGCGACGCCACGCGACCAGGACCACCGGGCGCGGGCGTCCCATTGAGACGTTGCAAATTAGGGGGGGGCTGCTGTCTTGCAGTACTCTGCTCTCCAGCCTTAACCCTGTTGGTCCAGACTGGAGCGCGCGCACGTCCGTATCGCTAATCTGCTCTGCGGCCATGGCTGTATAATCTATCCCTACGCAGACCGGGGCCACAACCGCGCGCAAGAGGCAGTCTGCCACCACATTCAGTTTACCCGACACATGCTGAATATCGGTCGTAAACTCCGAGATCGCGGCCAGCTCTCTCTGCTGCCGGCCCGACCATGGTTCGGAAACCTTGGCCATCGCAAATGTCAGCGGCTTGTGGTCCACGAACGCGGTGAAGCTGCGCCCTTCCAGCCAGAACTGGAAGTGGCGTATGGCCAGGTGGAGAGCCAGCAACTCCCTGTCGAACGCGCTGTATTTACGCTCACTGTCGCGCAAAGCCCTGCTGAAAAAAGTGAGCGGCTGCCAAGAACCAGCGACACGTTGCTCCACGACGGCCCCTATGGCCACGTCCGAGGCATCGGTAGTGAGCGCTATCCGGGCCGCCGGGTCTGGGTGCGCCAACAGTGCGGCGTTTGCCAGGGCTGCTTTTACCTCAGAGAACGCCTGCTCTCGCTCCAGAGTCCATTCGACTCCATCTGCGGATTTCCGTCTCTTGAGCGCGGCATACAATGGTTGCATGAGTTGAGCTGTGCGGGGGAGGAAACGGTTATAAAAGATAACCATCCCCCAAAATTCCTGCAGCGCCCTGACCGTCTGAGGCTGGGGAAAGTTCGCCATAGCGCGCACTTTGTCGGGCAAGGGTATCGCTCCCTCCGGGGAGACGCAGTGCCCCAAAAAAATCAATCCCCATCACGCCAAACTGGCACTTCGCCGGGTTGATTATTAACCCATGCTCCTCCAACCTCTGGAAAACCGTCCTGAGGTGGGTTACGTGTTCGTCTTCGGACGCACTGGCTACCAGGATATCATCCAGATAGACGAACACAAACGGGAGATCGCGCAGCACCGTGTCCATCATCCGCTGGAACATCTGTGCCGCTCCTTTTAACCCGAATGGCATGCGCAGAAACTCGAACAAACCAAACGGAGTTATTACCGCTGTTTTGGGTATGTCCTCCGCGTGCACTGGGACCTGGTGGTAACCGCGGACCAGGTCTATTTTAGAAAAAATGCATGCTCCGGCGAGATGAACGGAAAAATCCTGAATATGGGGAATCGGGTAGCGGTCGTGTGCTGTGGCATTATTCAACCTGCTGAAATCCCCGCATGGTTGCCACGACCCCTCAGCCTTAGGGACCATGTGTAGCGGGGATGCCCATGGGCTATTCGAGCGCCCGATGATGCCCAACCTTTCCAGGTTGGCAAACTCCTCGCGCGCTATGGCCAGTTTAGCTGCGTCCAAGCGCCGAGGTCGTGCGAAAATGGGCGGCCCGGTGGTGGTGATAAAGTGCTCCACCCCGTGTTTAGCGATGGCCGCTGAAAACGTCAGGACCGTGAGTGCTGGAAACTGAGTGAGCAGTGTGTGGAACTTACTGCCTGGAGCTGTGACGTTGGCTTGTGTTACTGGACCGGCCCCTCGAGCTGTACAGGGGAGAGAGTCAAAGGACAGTGCATTAACCAAGCGCCTGTTAGCAACATCAACTAGTAAACCATGTGCACACAGAAAATCAGCTCCCAGGATTGGGAAACTCAGTGCTGCTATGACAGAAGTCCACTCGTATGTACGGCCGTGTAGGGATAAAACCAGTGTTCTCTCACCAAAGGTCTTAATGTCCGAGCCGTTTACTGCCACCAGCCCGGGGCCGCTAGGTCCTGCCAGTCGGTTGGCGTAGGTCGGCAGGATGATGCTCTTCTGGGCTCCGGTGTCTACGAGGAACCGTCTCCCCAAGCGCGAGTCCGTCACGTAAAGCAGCTTGTTCTCTTCACCGGCGGTCGCAGCTGCTACCGACTGCTGGCTTTGGCGTTTCCCGAGCGCTTGAATTGGCACGGTGGCGCGCATCTGCGTGCGTTCTCTCCGAAGTGGTGGTGGTAGAAGCAGAGCGCGTCTCTCTGGCGCTCCTGGACCCCGTTGCCGCTACCGTCGGTGGCTACTCGCCTCCTCTGGTCGTCTCGCTGGGTACCAACGTCGCCGCGTTGACTGCGGGCGCTCTGGTGGTGAGGATGATCCGGTTTGCCTCCTGGGCTAGCGCACGGTAGTCACGCGCGGCCAGCGACGACGAATTGGCCAGAACCGCTCTCGCCTCTGTTGGGAGGTTCCGGAGGAAAAGGTGGGCGAACAGAAAATGCCCGTCGCCCGTGCCCATTAACGCCAACATCTTCTCCACCAGATCGACAGCCGAACCATTTCCTAACTCAGAACGCCTCAGGAGCCTCTCTGCTCTCTCGCTGTCCGAGAGTATGTAGCGCCGAGTCAGCGCAGCTTTGAGAGCCTCGTATCTGTCGTGGGCTGGAGGCTGGTCGAGCAGGCTCGCTACCTGCTGAGCTGTATGAGCATCCAGCGCTGCAACCACGTAGTAAAACTTGGTGTCGCCTGCCGATATTCCCCGGAGGGCGAACTGGGCCTCGGTGTGGTGGAACCAAGACCGCGGGTTGTGCTGCCAAAAGTCCAGTAGCTTGACTGAAACAGCGCACGCGTTGCTGGGGGTTCCTGTCTGGGCCGTCTCCGGGGTTCTTGCCTCATGTTCCATAATTCGTCAAAGGGTCACCAGTGTGGAGAGTGTTGGAAATGAGGAGGCCGGTTTACGAGCAGACGAAGTTTTATTAACACTCTCTCATCAGACATACACATAAAAAGCATGAAAGCATTCAGGTACGGTTCTCCTTTATATCCCCACCGCTCATCTCACATCTGCGTGACATTCCACATCACACTGCATGACACCCAACATCACAATACATTTACCCTTAAACCCCCCGTCTACTGTTTACCCTCTGCTTCCTGACTGAGACGCTGTCTGACTCACTCAAGTCTCTACAACTCTACAATATGCATTTTGTGTCTGCTACAACAAATTGTTTAATTTTAAAGTTTATATTCATGTCGCGGGAATGTTCAGTTTAACTGTTCCAGCGAAGAAGAAGAGGAATGCATCATGGCGACATGGAGAGAAAATCACGGAGAAGGCCAAAAGTTTCAAAAGTGTTGGAGGATAATACCTAAAAGTAATAAATGAAACAAGTTAAATGTAGACTGTAAAGTAGTTTGTCATATCACAGCTGCACTAAAGCGATGCATCCATTGCCTCCTCCTCTCCGTTCCTCCGTTTCCAGCCATCTGTCAGCAGACTGCACCGCTAAGCTTAGCAAGTAACATTAGCGCTTCTTATTTTCAATGAGCAACTCTCAGCTTTGGAAAACTGACCACACTATTAGTGTGTTTAAATAGTTTACCTGCTGTCAGACAGTAATCTCTCTTACAATAGTTGCTGACAGCTGAGCTGTTTCCGTTATACTGGCTAATATGTTAACTGCAGCAAATGGGTGAATTACGTGAGCAGCTTACTCTTTTTCGTATTCTCTATTATTGTCACCGTAATATCAGCCCACATTCTGAATATTAGTGCATCTCGATAAATTAGAATAGCATGATTTATAATTTAATTAAAAAAAACATAACCATAATCATCACAAATAAATTTAAACCGGCTTAAATATTTCACTGTATGTGTGGTGAAGGCTCCCATTCCTGCACTGATATTTGAAGTGTTGTTTTTTTTTGGGGGGGGACTAGAAGAAGTTCTTTTAATTTTCATCTGAAGCCCAATTAAACTTTTAAACTTCTAGACCCAGCAAGGTTTCAACCAGGATGGACTTGCTTGTTTTTTTTCTTTTTTTACTTTAATGGAGTTGAATATTACTCTAGTTTGTTTTTAACACACAGTTACATCAGCCTTTATGGAGCAGCAGAGATGCTATTTGAGTTTTTTATACTTTAACATCTGTTATTTAATTGTGTTGCTACAAAGACTTCTGATTAAGCTGTCAAGTTCAAGTTTCCAACTCATGTTTGATGGGTCATTATTTTATTTAGCTATCGTAACTTTTTATAATAGGCTACATTATATTAAGGCAGAGACTGACAACAAGGTGATTTCCACAGGTGTGCAGGCTTAAATAAATTGAGGTAAAACATGACCTAGAGCCCCGAACAGGAGCCGTGCCAGCAGGAATCTGAGCTGGTGGACATGACAGAATAATGTCGATTTGTCGACTAATCGAAAAAATAGTCATTAGATTTGTTGACTACCAAAATAATCGTTAGTTGCAGCCCTAATTTTGTTATGTTTTACTGGCATGACACGGGTACCAGAAGCATAAGCATGGCTAGCTTAGTGAAGTGAGCCTTCACAACCAGGGATTTTATGGCTGTTTTTTGTAAATTGTAGTCATTGCACTAGACCAGCTTGTTAATTAATCCACAATTGATTATATACAGAATCTGTTCTGGCTTTTTTTTGTTGTATTTTAGCAGTGATAGCTGGGTGTACTGGGCTGCTAGCATTAGCTTGTCTGAGCAGCCACAGTCGGGATTTCAAACTAACTTCGGCATCCACTTGCTGGGTACAAACTGAGAGAGGAGTTGCTTGCCTTTAGCTTAGCTTTGTTTATATCTATTTTCTGTATATTGTGTCCATCCCTGCTAGACACTTGTTTACCTAGCTGGCTCATCTACCCATCCTTGACCCTTCATAAATGTTATTTTAACGTATTGTGTTGTAGTTTATTATACTTTTGACAGAACACCTCCTCAATTGACAGTGGTTAGCTATCTTGAGCAAAGCTGGCCATTCAGTCATGCAGGGCTATTACTGTGTTTATTATACCCCAGGGACCAGTCATATGTCATTGACCACTCACCCCCCCCCCCCCCCCCCAATCTCCAGTAATGCTTTATTTGAGCTTTTAAACTTTAATATTCAGCCAATATTTGCATATTGGCAAATAAGTAACATATAGCATGTTATTTAGTTTGTAAACTGAAGTCAAATGCTAATGTAGCCTCAAACCTTCTGTTGCTGTCAAAACAGGAATCTCACAAATGACTAAATTTAAAGCAATGTACCATAAAACAACAAAATTGGACGAGCGCTCCTTCCACACCTGTAAAATGGTACTAAAATAATTAAACCCTAAGTTATTTTGACCAAATCATGTCACAGACATTACAGTAACACCTCTAGGAGCTGTGTCAAAATGGGGGAAAGTGCATAATAGTGGCTCATTAACCCTTTATTTATAGCCCTTTTTTAAAATATGTAAAGCACTGTGCCACATTGCTGTTTGTTTGAAAAATACTATATAAATAAAGTTAGATTGATTGAGGAACCATATTTGGCAACTTCAGGAGGCATAAGATATTGTAATACAACAATAATAATAATAATAATAATAATAATAATAATAATAATAATGACAACAATCTTTTAATATCTGCCAATAATAGTCTAGGGTTGAAATTTTGAATTTTCTAGTTATTTTTAATATTGTATGTCTGATTAGTTTGGTTTTGTCAGTTTTTGTCAGTTTTCTGTATATATGTTGGAGTTGTCATGTGTGCCTCTACGATGCAGAGAGGACAAATGCACGTGTTGGATGGTGCTGTGCATTTTATAAAAAAAAAAGAACGTAAAAGTCCAAAATGGTGCAGTACATACAAAAAATGCAAAACAAGAGAAACTTACAGACTGAAGCGCTCAGGTGATCAGAGTAATGATCATGCAGAGGAAAACCAATCTTGACATTCAATCTAGCAGCACTGAATAGTGGAAAGGCAGTGCATAAATACAGACAGGTAAATGAGCTGCAGGTGTGAATCATTGAGCGAGCAGAGCCTAATTAACCCAACTGGCCACAGCTGAGCTGAGAAGGCAGGCTCTGAGCAGTGGAAGGGAGTGTGTATAGATGTTGGAGTGAAAACAACTCCAACATATATACAGAAAACTGACAAAATCAAACTAATCAGACATACAATACTAAAAATAAAGTGAGGGTCTGAGTTCAGAGAAACCCTGAGCTCAGACACATGACAGAGTCCCCCCTTTAAGGGGTGGAATCCAGATACCCCCAGGTAAGACCCAAAAGACCCCCCCCCCCCCCGAGAGAAAGAGGTACATTACAAACCCACACCGGGAGGGAGTTCGGGAAACAGGCTAGGAGGGAATAACAAACCCGGTCATGGCCCACACCTGCGCTACACGAGGGCCCTGGGCCCCCCAAACCAAAAAGAACCAAACAATTCAGGTGGCCGACCAAAGTCCCAGGCCAACCGGACAACCAGGTGGAGTGAGTCCAGTGGGACCACCCGACCCGGCAACCCAATCTTTCTGGCGGCCGGCCAGAGTTCTTGAGCCACCACGACCGGAGGAGTGATCCAGGAGGAGGCTCCCCCACCGGGAGGCCCAAAGGCATGAAGCAGGGCCGGAGACAAGAACTCTTGTCTTCCAGGGACAAGAGTTGCAAATTAGCTAATAGCTATACACTCTATGTGCAACACATCAGATTGATTGTCTTTGATTAATTGTCTATGTTTATTGCACTGTCCCTGTCAAATAAACTAATCTACTACTACTACTACTAGAAGGGGGGCCACAACGGTGTCTGGTGGCGGAGGAAGATGGGGGACCCCGACGGTGTTTGGCAGAGGAGGAGGGGGGAAAACGACACCCTCAGTGGTTTTGTCCAGAGAAAATATTGCACACGCGGTGGCTCTGGGGTGGAGCTTAGCAGCACCTGCGGTGGCTCTGGGCTGGAGCTTAGCAGCACCTGCGGTGACTCCGGGCTGGAGCTTAGCAGCACCCGCGGTGGCTCTGGGCCAGAGCTCTGCAGCACCCTCGGTGGCTCCGGGCCGGAGCTCTGTAGCACCCTCAGTGGCTCTGGGCTGGAGCTCTGCAGCACCCGTGGTGGCTTCAGGCTGAAACACTGCAGCTCCCTCGGTGAGCTCAGGCTGGGCCAATGCTGCACCCACGGTGGACCCGGGATGGGCCAATGCTCCACCCTCAGTGGGCCCCAGGCTGGGGCGTAGCACCCATGGTGGGCCCAAGCTGGAGCGCAGCACCCGCGTAGGATTAAGGCTGGAGCGCAGCACCCATGAGGATCCCCGGCCGGGATGCAGAACCCATGGGGACACGGACCGAAGAGGAACCCACACGACAGCCTCAGGCAGAGTAGGAGCTGCACCCAAGGATGTCCCGGCCTTGGACGGAGCACTCGCAATGACCTCTGCTGGGGGAGCTGGACCCCCGGCAACCTCGGGCAGTAAGCCTGGACCCATGGAGACCTCTGGTGGTACAGGAGCATCTCCGGTGACCCTGGTAGGAAGCTCAAACAGAACACAAAGAGAAGCAGGGTCAGGGTCACCAGCAGTGGCGGAGCCCAGTGAGGCAAGCTCAGGTGCAGCGGGTGGCTGTACCCGGCTCTCCTCACCAAGAGCCAGGCAAGATTGCTCTAGGACAGAAAACAGAAAAACAAAAGAGAGCACTTGCCTGAGCTCGATCTTCATCGCCATCCAAGACTCCGGAGGTCCAGGTGATGATGTTTCTCCAGGCTCAGTCATCAGGAAGTCCAGCTTGGTCACTGACTCTGCTGCGGCGGCCTTTGCAGCAGGCATGATGGTTGTAGCAGTCTTTGCTACCCCAGCCGCTGTGACCCACACTAGAGGCTCCTCCGACATGGAAGCTGGGGTTCGGCTCCATGTTGGCTCTGGAGTCGGGTCCTCCAGGGCCACAGGCTCCTCCATCGTTTGATGGCTCCGTTCTGGGACCGACATACACCCAGGGGTAGATGGGGGAGACACAGAGAGGATAGGTGAGGAAAGATTTGCTGCAACAGGTGGCGAGAACTCAGGGGACTACAAACCCTGCGCCTCATCACCAGGAATCAGACAAGGCATAATATCATTAATAGAAGGATAAATAAATGACACTTGCCTGTCATCTCGGTGAACGATGTTCTCTGCTGCAGCAGGTGGGCAGTCATCCCTCTCTGTGTCTAGGGTGAATCTGGGCCTTCTAGTGGATTGTGGAGGAGCCGTCTCCGTAGAGGTGGAGATGAACGTTACCGGGAAGGGCGTAGCCAAACCTTCAACAATGGGAGGACACACCAAGGAGACCTGAGAAGAAGCAGCAGGGAAGGAGGAGGAGACTGGCGTGACAGTCGGCGACGGAAGACAAGGAAATAAGTCTGCTGCAGGATTTGCCTGACTCGGTGTGAGGAAAGTTGCTGGCTGAGAGGAGGTGGCATCTCTCCGATGGTTTGGAGCAGGGTGATGGCACCGCGGTGAAGCTGGCAATGCGCATGCTGGAGCTGGAGGGGAGTCAGGCAAAGCGTGAAGGGAGAATATGGTGAGGAGTATGTCTGTCGCCTCGAGGTGATTCCACAGGATGGGGAATTCCTCCATCACCTTATCACGGGCTGCATGGTGGCGCAGTGGTTAGCACTGCGGCAGCACAGTTTTACCCTAGGCTGGGGGATCGCGGGGATCATGAGATCGTGGGTTCAATCCCTGCCCCCGGCCAACAGTGATCTGTGTGGAGTTTGCATGTTCTCCCCGTGTTGCGTGGGTTTACTCCGGGATTTCTCCGGTTTCCTCCCACATGCTAAAAACATGCAGGTTAGGGATGCGGGGCGTTTGCGCACGCAGCGACCGGCAGCTGGTGGCTTGTCACCAGACTGCAAAACAAATCTACCTACGGGTGCAAAATAAGTACAAAAAAAAAAAAAATCACCCGCGCTGTGCCATCCCGACTCTCTTGGACCATCTTGAGAGAACAGGAGGCCTGGGTCAGTGACCAAATGCCCTCCAGGAAACACACCGCCCGCCGCTCCATGTCGTCCAGGTCAGACATGGTGAGCTCCAAAACACAGGTGGGTGAAAAAACACAAAAAGGTGAAAAAATGCACACAAACATCCCAGCTGGGTTTTTCACTGGCTGCTAGATTCTGTAATGTGTGTCTCTACAAGGCAGAGAGTATAGACCCACGCGCTGGATGGTGCTGTGCATTTTATTAACAAAAAGAACTTAAAACTCCAAAATGGTGTAGTACATACAAAAAAATGCAAAACAAGAGAGACTTACAAACTGAAGCGCTGCTGAATGAATGAGGAGGGAATGAGGAGGTGATCAGAGTAATGATCATGCAGAAGAAAACCAGTCTTGACATTCAGTCTAGTAGCACTGAACAGTGGAAAGGTAGTGCATGAATACACACAGGTAAATGAGCTGCAGGTGTGAGTCTCTGAGCAAGCAGAGCCCAATTAACCCAACTACCCACAGCTGAGCTGAGAAGGCAGGCTGTGAGCATTGGAAGGGAGTGTCTGGGAAAAGGGAGGCACAAGTGAAAACAACTCCGACATCTATACAGAAAACTGACAAAATCAAACTAATCAGATATACAATGCTAAAAGAAAAGTGAAGGTCTGAGCTCAGAGAAACCCTGAGCTCACACACATGACAGGTTTTTTTTTCTTTCTACTTCCGGCGCCACACGAGTAGGCTGCCTTTTGCAACAGCGGATCAATTTCTTCCTATTTCTATTTACTATCTGGCTCTCTTACTGATCTTTCTGTTTCGGTGACACCTTGATCCATCACAGACACGTAGATCACCCAAATGTCTCCTGAGCCAGCGGACGGAGTCACTGTTTCTTGTAGGAGGTAATACAACAGGGACCAGCTGTTAGCACTTAACCGGCCCACGATGCTAACGCAAAAACTCGACATACCGGGAGAAATAAGATGAAAACGGCGTGGATGTTGTGCTGGAACAAGACGGCGGGCGAGGAATATAAGGTACAGACCCGACTTCCCATCCGTTATTATGGGGAATGTACGATCGCTACTAAGAAAAACAGATGAGCTAGCGGCTATCTCCCATTACGATAGCAAATACAGGGAGTGTAGCCTGATGCTATTCACAGAGACGTGGCTAACAGAACTAGCAACAGATGCTAACATTGAACTGGAGGGTTTCCACGCAATACGGGCAGACCGAACAGCAGACAGTGGGAAGGCAAAGGGCGGAGGAGTGATAATGTATGTCAATAACAACTGGTGCAGACCGGGACATATCACGGTTAAACAACAACACTGCAACAAAGACATGGAGTTGCTAGCTGTTAGCGTGCGGCCTACATATCTCCCGAGGGAATACTCACACGTGATCTGCATTGTTATTTACGCAAATCCGACGGCCAATGCTGGGACAGCGCGTGACGTCATCCACTCAGTAACTGGCAGGCTGCAGACAGAACACCCATATGCTCTTCTCCTCATCTCAGGCGATTTCAACCATATTTCATTGTCTCCCATTCTACCCACGCTCAACCAGTATGTCACATGCCACACTAGAGACAATAAAACACTGGACTTATTCTACGCAAACACTAAGGAGGCGTACACCTCACCACCACTCCTCCCACTCGGGAGATCGGATCAACGGCTGCACGGTGGCGCAGTGGTTTAGCACTGTGGCAGCACAGTTTTACCCTCGGCCGGGGGATCGCGAGGATCATGAGATCGTGGGTTCGATCCCAGCCCCCGACCAACAGTGAGCTGTGTGGAGTTTGCATGTTCTCCCCGTGTTGCGCGGGTTTACTCCGGGATTTCTCCGGTTTCCTCCCGC
The DNA here is from genome assembly GCA_020510985.1 of Pholidichthys leucotaenia. NCBI lineage: Eukaryota > Metazoa > Chordata > Actinopteri > Cichliformes > Pholidichthyidae > Pholidichthys > Pholidichthys leucotaenia. The sequence continues at coordinate 65,180,977 of CM035849.1, read as the reverse complement.
ACACCAAAAACATGTAGGTTTAGGGCGCTCGCGATCCACATGGTGAGGACATCGATCAGGTTCAGGTTACTTTATTTGTACCCGTAGGTAGATTTGTTTTGCAGTCTGGTGACATCCATATTTACAAGCCACAAATTACATTCAACATAGACACAAACACAGGCACACATGAAGCTGACTATAAACATGATAAAAATACTCAAGGCTCCATCAATCTGGGTATAAAAAGACAAAGAGATGGGAGAAAAACCAGAGGTAAGAGAGAAGGGTCATATTAAAAGTTAAAAACTAGTCAAAGAGGTTAAAAACTCAAAGGTCTAAAACCCAATAAAATATTTAGAACCCAAGTATTATCCTACAAAAATAAGTAAATATAAAATGGAGTTAATAAATAGGTACCTAAATTGTGTGCAATATATTGTTACAGCTTGTTCAACTCTTTGACAGCAGCAGGAACGAAGCTGTTTTTGTAGCGCTGGGTTCTACTTTTTGGGACAGCAAACCTCCGTCTTGAGGGAAGAAGCTGAAAGTTGCAGTGCAAAGGGTGGGAGTCATCATTTAAAATGGAGGTAGCCATCCTTTGTACTTGTCTGGTGTACAGGGATGTCAGGCTCAGCTGTGGCTCACCAAGCAAACGACTGGACCATCTAACTACCTGATCCAAGGATTTCCTCTGTTTCAGTTTTATCTGACCAAACCATGACACTAAAGAAAAGGATAAAACAGATTCAGTAAAAGCCCGATAAAACATTGTCATTATGGTTCTGTCAATTTGGAAGCGTGCAAGTTTTCTCAAGCAATGCAAATGTTGCTGACCCTTTTTGCACACCCTTTCACAGTTCTCTTCAAAGTTTAAATTACTATCAATAATCGTCCCAAGATATTTGTAGGATTGTACACATTCGGTGGTCTGGCCTTTTAGTACGGTGACTTTGTGCCTGGGAGTTTTCCTCCTAAAGTCAATAATCATGTCTTTAGTTTTTGTCGTATTCAGCTGCAGGTAGGAATCCTCACACCAGTGAACAAATCATCAACTACTGGGCCGTGGCCACTCTCACCATCCTGGAGGAGACTGACAATAACTGAATCATCAGCATACTTTATAATGTGTCTGTTGTCATGTCTGCTCCGACACATGTTTGTGTACAGGATGAAGAGTAGTGGTGACAACACACACCCCTGAGGAGAGCCAGTAGAAGAGCACTTTAGGTCAGACAGTGTACCATTGACCCTTACTCTCTGCGTCCTGTTGGTTAAGAAATCCAGAATCCAACCCACCAGATTATTGCTCAAATCAAATTGTTGCAGGAGCCTTTCAACTAAGATATGAGGTTGGATTGTATTAAAGGAGGAGGAAAAGTCCACAAATAAAAGTCTGGCATGTGTCCCATTAAAATCCAGATGTTCACAAAGCATGTTAAACAGAGTGACAGTGGCATCCTCCACTCCTCTGTGAGGCCGCTGGATTTTGGAACGGGAACAACCACGGCTTCTTTCCAGATCTTAGGCACATGTTGTGTCTGTAAGGACTTATTGAAAATGTAATGAAATACAGGACTCAGTTCATGTGCACAGGACTTTACCAAGCGCCCACATATATTATCAGGGCCCTGACTTTTGTTCACTTTTACAGCACAGAACTCCCTTTTAACATCCTGCACCTCAATATTAATGGTGATGGCCTCACTCACACCATCACGGACTACATCAGCTTCTGTGTGGACAACACCGTACCCACCAAGACCATACGGTGTTGCTCGAACAACAAACCCTGGCTCAACCCTGAGATAAAAACACTTCTGAGAGAGAAGAAGAGGATCTTCAGGTCGGGGAACAGGGAGATGCTGAAGTCCATACAGAAGGAGCTGAGGAGGAAGATCAGAGAAGGCAAGGACAGCTTCAGGAAGAAGATGGAGGACAAGCTGCAACAGAGCGACATCGGTGGGGTCTGGAGAAACCTTAAAACCATCTCTGGGCTCCAGAATACCTCCCCCCAGGCCACGGGGGGGCAGGGAGTGGGCGAACAATCTGAACCTGTTTTTTAATAGGTTTGACCAACCGCCCTCCCCCCCCCCAATTGCACAACAACCACTGCTGCCTCTAAAGACATTGAGTCCTGCTGCCCACACCCCACTCCACCAACACTCCCCCACTCCCAACACACAGCCCCCCAACATGACCCTCACTAAGACCCAGGTGAGGATGGAGCTGAGGAAGATCAAGGCGAGGAAGGCGTCGGGACCGGACGGCATCAGCGCAAAGCTCCTCAAATCCTGTGCAGACCAGCTGTGTGGGATTGTGGAGCTCATCTTCAACCTGAGTCTGAAGCTGGGGAGGGTACCACAGTTGTGGGAAAACATCTTGTGTGGTACCTGTACCACAAACTTCCCACCCCAAAGACCCGAACAGCTACAGACCAGTGGCCCTGACGTCCCACATGATGAAGACCCTGGAGAGACTACTCCTTGCTCACCTCCGCCCCCTGGTGGGACCAGCGATGGATCCACTCCAGTTCGCCTACCACCATGGCATTGGGGTGGAGAATGCAGTGATCTTCCTTCTTCACCATTCTCTGTCCCACCTGGAGAAGCCCGGGAATGCGGAGAGGATCATGTTCTTTGACTTCTCCAGTGCTTTCAACACCATCCAACCGATGATCCTGAAGGACAAGCTGCTGTGCGCAGGGGTGGACCAGCACCTGTCATCATGGATCCTGGACTACCTCACTAACCGGCCACAGTTTGTGAGAACCCGGGACTGTGTGCCTGACATGATCATCGGTAGCACGGGGGCCCCCCAGGGAACAGTTTTGGCTCCCTTCCTGTTCACCTTTTATACTGCTTATACTGCGGACTTCTCACACATCACAACACACTGCCATCTACAGAAGTTCTCTGACAACTCTGCGATCGTCGGCCTCATCTCCAATGGAGATGAAGCTGAGTACAGAGGACTTATCCAGGACTTCGTGGACTGGTGCCATCGGAACTGCCTCCAGATCAATGCGAGGAAAACTAAGGAGCTGGTGGTGGGCTGCCGCAGGCAAGGACAACCCCTCACAGCACCAGTAAACATACAGGGAACAGACATTGAGATGGTGACATCCTACAAGTACCTGGGTGTTCATCTGAACAATAAACTAGACTGGTCACACAATACCGACGCACTCTACAAGAAGGGACAGCGCAGGCTATTCCTATTTAGGAGACTCAGGTCTTTTGGTGTACAAGGGGCGCTGCTGAAGACATTCTACGACACAGTGGTGGCATCAGCCATCACTTTTGGAGTGGTCCGCTGGGGCAGTGGCATTACAGCAGCCGATAGGAAGAGACTGAACAAACTGATCAAGAAAGCTAGCTCTGTCCTGGGGCAGCGCCTTGACCCAGTGGAGGAGATAGGAGAGAGAAGGATGGTGGCTAAACTGTCATCTCTGCTGGAGTCCGAGTCCCACCCTATGCAGGACATACTGAACGCACTGAGGAGCTCATTTAGCAGCAGACTACATCATCCTAGGTGCGCAACTGAGAGGTTTCGCAGGTCCTTCCTACCTACAGCTGTCAGACTGTATAACCTAAGCAGGGCTGCTCACAGAGATAGCAAAAAACGTGACGACCTAATAGTATTGAATGCAAAAGACGCAATAGACTTACACAATAGTCCCCTCCAGTATACAACTAGGACAATATCGGTCGCTACGGAGGGTGACAATATGTATGGGTACATATTCATACTATGTAGGATAACTAAGCAGACGGTTATGCTGTTTATTCCATCTAGCTACAATGCTCCGCACTGTGTGTTTATATATTTATATATTTATATGCACATATGTATATTCGCTGCTCTTGTTTTTCTTGCCTTCTTGATTGTTGCTCTGAGTGTTGCTATCCCTGTGCTGTTGCAATCCTGGAATTTCCCCATTGTGGGACTAATAAAGGCATATCTTATCTTATCTTATCTTATCTTATCTTATCTTATCTTATCTTATCTTAATTAGTGCCCTATAAAGTGTTTAATAGGAATCATGAATCATGCTGAGAACTGACTTGCAAACCAACACAGAATTTTAGGGTTCTAGTTTTTGAAATTATACACATACACTACCGTTCAAAAGTTTGGGGTCACCCAGACAATTATTTTGTGTTTTCCATGAAAAGTCACACTTATTTACCACCATGAGTTGTAAAATGAATAGAAAATATAGTCAAGACATTGACAAGGTTAGAAATAATGATTTGTATTTGAAATAATAATTTTTTCCAGATACTCAACCTGCTCAAAGGAAGGTCAGTTTTATAGCTTCTCTAACTAGCTAAACTGTTTTCAGCTGTGCTAACATGATTGCACAAGGGTTTTCTAATCATCCAATAGCCTTCTGACGCAATGAGCAAAGAAATTGTACCATTAGAACACTGGAGTGATAGTTGCTGGAAATGGGCCTCTATACACCTATGTAGATATTGCACCAAAAACCAGACATTTGCAGCTAGAATAGTCATTTACCACATTAGCAATGTATATTAGATACAGTGCTTTTCTTTTAAAAATAAGGAAATTTCTAAGTGACCCCAAACTTTTGAACGGTAGTGTATATCTGTAAAGATGTCAAAAGTTAAAATTAATCCCTGCAAAATGCACAATATGTAACTTTCAATGAGGAGATATACATGTTTAATTAGCAACCAGCTGTTAATAAGCTCACAAACATAGTAATGGGCATTTATGTTTGGTTCCAATTAAATCTAAATTATGTGTTAACATTCTAAAATGGCATCTACACAATACCCCCCAAGGAAAATCCAGTCTAAATAAAATACTATAATTTGGCAGATGTCACCGTCATCATAATTATCTGTCTCGGTCAGATTTTGCCAAATTTGATGTTATAGATGACATCCGTATGCCAAGTGGCTGTTCTGCTCTTCAGTGAGTTACAATGTGCCAAGATTCTGATTGGAGTAAACAACGTTTGCTTTCAGGGTACGACAAAGTGAGCTGAAGCAGATACAAAAATCGCCTCAGTCAAGTACAATAAGATCTGAACTTTCTGAAAAATATAACTGCACACATCACAGGTGGCTCTGAAAACCCGTAGTTGAGTATTTTCTGTATATTTCATTGGCTGTGATTCTGACTTGGCTCTAAAAACTTTATCAGCATCCAGGAAGGTTCTGCATGTTTGTGCTGGTGGGATGCTGAGGCAGAGATTTGGCATGTGGGTCGACTGATATTTTTTTTTCTCTCCATCTATTTTGAGTGGCTTGGCAGAGTGGCCACTAAAAAAGTCGTCCTATCTGACCTCATTCTGCTTCAGCCTCGTTTTGGTCTCTTCTGATAATGACACTAACCCATATCTGTGGTGACTGGTCATGGACCAGTTTGTTTAGAACACAATCAAATTAGTTTTTTTGTTTAAATGGATCCAGTGGGACACAAACAAGACTAAAACTGCACACATGAACACCCAAACAAATGAGCACCCTCAGGACAAGTTTGATTAAAAAGGAACGTAAAATAAAATGGTGTTTTTGCTCACACAGATCTGTAATGTAAGCCTGTTAAACATAACAGATCAGCTAAAGTTGAAAGTTGCATTTTTACCGTGAAAAAAAGAGCAAATATATGAGAAAAGTTTTAAATTTACAAGAGAGAAGTCACAGATTTATTAGAAAAGAAAATGCAAATCTACAAGAAAACAGTTGCAAGTTTTGAAGAAAAAGTTGCAAATTTAGAAGAAAAAAGTTACAAATGTATGAAGAAAAAGTTGCAAATTTACAGGAAACAAATTTGATCTACAAGAAAAAAATTGTATACACACACACACATACACTGTATAAGTGCAGATTAGTTAGTATATATGGATTACTTGGGTTGTTACTGATATCTGGTAAAAATCTCATGTCAGAGAAAAATGTTGACGTATTCAATACTCATTTTCCCTGTTTTGTGTGTGTGTGTGTGTGTGTGTGTGTGTATTTTTTTTCTAAATTTAAAGTTACAAGAAAAAAGCTGAGAATTTTTGAGCAAAAAGTTGCAAATTTACAAACAAAAAGTCACACATTAATGATGAAAAATTAGCAAATACAGCAGGGAAAATACTGTAAATACCTTCAACATTTTTCTCATTAAACATATTTCTGATGGAGCCATTGACCTGAGATTTTTTACCAGATATCAGTAACAACCGAAGTAATCCATATATACAAAGAAATCAAGGCAACTGTGTTCACAAAGCAAGTTATATTTAAAGTGGAATGACACAGGGAATAAGTACTGAACACATCTGGGGAAATTCATTTAATATTTAATAGATAAGCCTTTGTTGGTAATAACAGCTTCCTGACGCCTCCTGGATGGAGAAACTAGGCACAGGCATTGCTCAGGAGTGATTTTAGCCCATTCTTCCACACAAACTGTCTTCAAATCTTGAAGGTTCTGTGGGTGTCTTCTATGAACTCTGATCTTCAGTTCATTCCAAAGATTTTCAATTGGATTCAGGTCAGTTGATTGACTGAGCCATTCTAGCAGATTTATTTTCCTTCTCTGGAGCCAGTCAAAAGTTTCATCCGCTGTGTGTTTGAGATCATTGTCTTGCTGAAATGCCCACCCTCATTTCATCTTCAGCATCTTGGCAGATGGCAACAGGTTCTTATCAAGGGTGTCTCTGTACATTTTTCCATTCATCTTTCCTTCAATTATATGAAGTATGCCTGTACCACGTGCTGAAAAACAACCCCACACCATGATACTCCCACCTCCAAACTTCACTGTTGGTATGGTGTTTTTGAGCTTGATGTGCAGTGTTATTTCTCCTCCAAACATGCTGTGTGATGTGGCATCCAAAAAGTTTAATTTTGGTCTCATCTGACCAGACTGTATTCTCCCTGTATTTTACTGGCTTGTCCAAATGTGCAGCAAACTAAATGAGCTTCAGCATGATTTTTCTTCAGCAATGGAGTCTTGCGAGGTGAGCGGGCATAGAGCCCATGTTGGTTGAGTGCATTACTTATTATTTTCTTTGAAACAGCAATCCCTGCTAACTCCAGGTCTTTCTGGAGCTCTCCATAATAGTAGTAGTAGATTAGTTTATTTGACAGGGACAGTGCAATAAACATAGACAATTAATCAAAGACAATCAATCTGATGTGTTGCACATAGAGTGTATAGCTATTAGCTAATTTGCAACTCTTGTCCCTGGATGGGCTTTAGAAAAAAGAATCAAGATAAAAAAATATACACAATAACCACATACATCAATGCAGAAAAATTATAAATACACAATTATAAATATTATAAATATTATAAATACACAAATATAACAGCCTGACTCACATTTAACATAAATATTATAAATACACAAATATAACAGCCTGACTCACATTTAACACATATAACATAACTCACATTTGCCTATTTCAGGCCTTCCTCCCTCCGTCACTCACTATAAACAAACACATTTATTCCTTCCCTTCATTCACTCTCACTTTGCAGACAATTAATTCATACATGAGTACATTCTTGTTTATTTTTCAGCCAGTTTTTAACATTTTTAGTGAATGTTTTAAAGTCCGTTATTATTTTAATTTCATTTGGCATTGTGTTCCAGATGTGACTGCCCTTTATAGAGAAAGCTGTTTGTCCAAATGTGGTTCTGCGGTGGAATATTTTACAGTTATTGTTAACAGAACTCCTGGTGGCTCTGCTGCTGTCCTGTCTTTGGACAAAACCAGCAAGTGGCTCGGGTGCTGATTTATGGAAACATTTGAACGTTAATTTCAGAAGACAGAGGTCAATGAAGCTCTCAAAACTCAATAGGTTGTATTTTTTTAAAACATTACAGTGATGCCACCTAATGGGCTTTTTGTCCAAGATTTTTAGGGTTTGATTATATAATGAACCTATATGTCTTATTGTGGAAGGGGCTGCTTGAGCCCAGACTGTCAAACAGTATGATATATGAGAAAAAACCATAGAATGCATATACAGTGCAGCTGCTTCGTAAGGTATGTAATATCTAATTAATTTAAAGCAGTTCAGATTTTTTTTTACTGTTTTTGAAATTTTCTTTATATGAAGATTAAATTTGAGTTGAGGATCTAGTACAATGCCAAGGTATTTGAATTCTGTAGCTAAACTGATGTCATGATCATGTATATTAACTTTAAAATGTTGCAGGTTACATTTTTTGATTGAAAAGCACATTGAGACTGTTTTCTGAAGGTTCAGCAATAGATGGTTCTTGAGGAGCCACTCTTGGACATCAACCATACTTGTAGACAGTACATCTGCAGCCTGTGCTGGAGTCTTGGCAGCTGTGTAAATAACTGCATCATCTGCATAAAGTTGGCATGTTGCAGCTGAGCAGTGTAACGGCAAGTCATTAATAAAAATGCTGAAAAGTAAAGGACCAAGAATGGACCCTTGTGGGATACCCATGCGGTTGTTTAAAAATGAGGATTTATCCTGGTGAACTTTTACACACTGTTCTCTATTCTGGAGATAAGATGCAAACCATTCTAATGTATTTGGGGAGAAGTTAAAAGATACCATTTTGGATAAAAGCAAACTGTGGTTTACAGTATCGAAAGCCTTTTTGAGATCTAGAAAAACAGCTCCTACCACATTACCCCTGTCCAAGGACTGTTTGACGTTTTCAATAAGGCAACAATTTGCTGTTTCTGTTGAGTATCCTGGTCTAAAACCAAATTGATGTGGATGAAGAAGTTGACTGTCTTGTAAGTAGTCTATCAGCTGTGTAGCTACAACTTTTTCAAGAACCTTAGATAGGACTGGTAAGATAGAGATTGGGCGGTAATTGCATATATCGTCTTTACTGCCTGATTTATGAACTGGTATGACGACAGCTTTTTTCCAGCCAGATGGAAATGTACTAGACCTAATGGAGAGATTAATGAGATGAGTCAGTGGTTTGATTAATATTTTGCTGTGCATTTTGAGAAAGGAGGTGCTCATATTGTAGATATCATTAGTTTTTGAGTTTGACAGTGTTTTAACAATACCAGCAATTAACTTCTCATTTACCTCATCGATGTGAAAAGTATCTGTTGGAAGTATGGAATTTGTGTTGTTGAGCACATTTGGCAGCACAAAAATTTTTGTTAAGTCTTCCACAGAGCCCACAAAGTGTGAATTAAATTCATTTGCCAAAGTAGCCTTGTCACTGATGGTCTTGCCATTGATTCTAAGTTCCTTTACCCCCTTCTGATCGTTTTTTTTTATTAGTTAAGTTATTTAAATGCCTCCAAAGGGAACTGTTGTTACCCTTTGCATGATCTATCAGTTTATTGTAATAAGATATTTTTGATTTTCGCAGCTCATGTACCACTTTATTTCTTAAACTTTTGTACACAAGGTGATCATTTTGTAGTTTGGAGGTTAGTGATGTTTTCAGTGCATAGTCTCGCCTCTTCATAAGTTTTCTTATTTCATTATTTAACCATGGTAGGCTAATCTTCTGTTGTCTACTTTTAATTTGCTTTGAAAATTTTTCTATAGACTTTGTGATTGTTGCAGTTATAAAATTGTTATAAGTGGTCTTTGGCTCTTGGATAACTCTTCTGATAATTCTTTTGACTCTTCTGTAAGAAATCTTGCGAGGAGCTCCTGGTCGTGGCCGGCTTATGGCAAAATGATGTTCTTTCCACTTCCGAATGATGGCTCCAACAGTTCAATTTTGGTCTCATCTAACTGGCTTGGCCAAATGTTGTGCAGCAAAAGTTAAACGAGCTTCAGCACGCAAACACACGGAGACTGGCTGAAACTCGTGAACAGAGAGGGAGACTTGGAGCTCCTGAAATTGTAAGAAAAATATCATTTGTTTGCTTTAACATTTGTGTTGTAAATGAATAATTCATCTAGCATGATGGTGTTGTCTTTTACAAACTATGGATACAGTAGTTAACCGTTGGTTAAGCACTGTGAATAAATGCAGAAAAAAGGTATATTTTATGAGACTATGGACTTCTAGCATTAACGTGAGAGATTTGAAGATAATAATAAAAATTACAATAAAATGAAAATGGCAGAATTAATAAAGGCTGCAGTACAACGAGCCATTTTCACTCAATAGAACTAAACTGAAATGAACAAATCTTCCCAGGAATTGAATTGAAACCCTTTTCAATAATTGAAAGTTAATTTGTAGTTAAAATATAAACAACAAAAAATAAAAGAAACTAAATTATTAAACCCTACTGTGGTGTGGGGATTTAAAAATATGATTATTTTCCTTTGAAATATATTCTCCTTTTCATATCCCCTTAAGACTGGGTTTCCACTCCAAGATCCATCCTGCACTGAGACATTCTGAAAGGAAGAGGTTGTCAGTAGAGGAGCCATCCCTGCTTCGTTGTGAATTTCAGCACAGAAGACCTCAGATTTTTCAGAGGTCTTAGGACGCATTCAGACAGCTACTGTTTGGTCCTTTGGTCCAGACCAAAGGACCAAACAGTAGCTTCCTCAGATAGTTCAGTTTGTTTGGTGCCATCTGAACATGCGTTGGAACTCTGGTGCTCACCAAACAAGCGAAGTCTGTGTTGTGTATGTAAATAGGCTGTATTACAATGATGGCGGCCGGGTTGGTCATGGGCTAGACCGGGGTGGCTACTGGTGACGCCGCCCATGGTATAAAGGAGTGGGTGGAAGAGGCTCTGCCTCTTTCGTAGCGGGAGCCACCTGGCAAGCAGGCGGGTGCCGTAAGCCTATATATGTATGTGACGCACTCTGTTAAATAAAGCTCCGTAAACTGCAGTGACCATGTGTTTGCTTTACCCATTTATGGACACAACAGTCTGGACCCCCTGAAAATGGGGGTCTCGGTTCTCTTGCAAACAAAGTCTGGTGCGTTCCGTTTGCAGTGTGAATCAAACAGGGTATCCAGCCGGCCAAAGGGCGGAAGTGCCCCTCGGTGTTTGTGTAACCATAGCACCACGTAGTCTGAGAAGAGGAAGTGGCATTTACTGTAGCACATGTTGGGTAGAAAATAACAATAAAGACAACCGCATGAATCCGAGAAATCCTTTTACCGTTGAAAGCTGAGGAGAAAAGTAAAAAAAAATGTCTCATTTGTTTTGTAATCTGAATTTTATTGGGTTTTCAATTTAGAAAATAAAACAGAAACAAACAAACAAACACCAAAAAAAAACAAAAAACAAACAAGTATACCCAGTGAGAGGATAAAACATTCCATTTCCACCCTAATACTCTTAAAATGATTAGCTTAATCTACTACACCTATAAAGGTAAGATAGGATCCCCACTTATTATAGAAGCTGTCCATCCTGTCCAGAAGCTTATATGAAAGGCGTTCTAGTGCAGCAATCTTGCCCAACTCCCTGAGCCATTGAGCTACGGGTGGGGCAGAGGAAGATTTCCAGTAAAAAGTGATCAACTTTCGGCCCAGCATCAAAGCAGTCTGAATCCACTCGGCATCAGAGATTGGGTCCTGAATCATTGATGGATCCCCAAGGACAAAAAGTCTCTGAGTAAATGGCACTTCTTGCTTAACAATTGTCATAATATGTCTATGGATCTGCAACCAAAAGTCCTGTATTACCGGACAACTCCAGATCATATGGATTAATGTCCCCTCCCCCTGTAGACATCTCCAGCAGCTTGAAGAGTGAATGAGATTCGCTCTCAACACTTTACGAGGTGTCCAGTAAAATCGATTCAAAATTTTAAATTGAACAAGTCTGGTTTTCAATTCCCTAGACACTTTCTTCCCATTCTTTAAAATATTTGCCCATTCAACATCAGTAAATTGTGAATTCAGATCTTTTTCCCATACGTGTTTAAGGAATGTAGAATCTTTATTTGAGCTCTTAAGGAGCATTAAATAGAAATTTGAGGCCTTAGATCTTTTGCCACAGGAACTCAAAGCCTGGATGAGCCAATCTACATCAGGAGGAGGGGTAGTTGTAGATCCAAAGACTTGACACAGCAGATGTCGAAGTTGTAAATATTTCCAAAACTGATTCTGTGGTAGTCCATACTGTGCCCGTAGAACATCAAATGATTTGAGAGCTCCCCCTTCATATAGATCTTTTAACATCAAGATGTCCTTTTTCACCCAGATTTTCCACATAAATGGGGATTTTCCAATATGGAGACTTGGGTTAAGCCAAATAGAAGCCATAGAATGAAGATGAGAGCTAAACTCTAGTATAGAAGCAACTCTCTTCCAAACGTATTGTAAAAAGGATATAATAGGATGCGACTGAAATTCAGAAGACAGTTTAATTGTGATTAGATGTACTAGGGGAAGAGGGCTGCTCAAATAACTCTCCAAATAAAACCAAGGGGGAGCTCTCTCAGGGGGGAGAGCCCAATGAATCAAATGTCTAAGACTAAAAGCGTAATGATATAAAACCAAATTTGGGACCCCCAAACCTCCTGAATCTATAGACTTCTGCAATCTTTTCAACTTTAATCTAGGGCGCTTACCATTCCATAAAAACTTATTGCACAACCTATCAAATTGTCGAAAATAACCAACTGGGATCCTAAGAGGAAGAGATTGCAGAAGGTAATTAAATCAGGGTGCACAAATCATCTTAATAACATTGACCTTGCCCCAGAGAGACAAAAAAAGAGGTGACCACCTTTCTATGTCTATTTTAAATTTTTCAAGCCAGGGTTCAAAATTAATCTGAATCAGATCTGATAAAATGTGAGGAAACAGGATGCCAAGATATTTAATTCCTAATTTTGGCCAAGAGAAGCCTATATTTTGATCAAATGTAAACAGTGTTTTAGGGCAATAAAATGTTAGAGGGAGAATTTCTGATTTTATCCAGTTAACTCTATAACCAGACAAACGTGAAAATTGGTTAATAATTTTAAGAAGAGCTGGAATTGATTTTTGAGGTTGTGTAATCAGTACCAATGCATCATCAGCATACAACATTATCTTATGGGTACTGCCATGGACCTGAATACCTGGAAAATTGCCGTCTTTGCAGATAGCAACAGCTAATGGTTCTAATGCCAAAGCAAAAAGCAAGGGACTTAAAGGGGAGCCCTGGCGCGTACCCCTATAAAGTCTAAAAGACTGTGATGTAACTCGATTTGATATCACTGAAGCTCTAGGTTCATTATATAGTAATTTAATCCAAGAAAGAAACTTTGAACCAAAACCAAAAGTCTCTAGAGTTGCAAAGAGATACTGCCACTCAACCCTGTCAAATGCTTTTTCAGCATCCAGGGAGAAGGCTGCCACTGGAGAGAGGTGTGCAAGTGAGGGATCATTTTGAACTAACCATATGATATCAATAAATCGCCTAATATTGTCTGCTGCACCCCTGGAACGAATAAAACCCACCTGATCAGGATTTATAAGAGATATCATTACTTTATCTAATCTTAATGCCAAAATTTTGGAGAGAATTTTACAGTCACAGTTTATAAGACTAATTGGTCTATAATTCTTACATTCTAACGGATCTTTATTGCTTTTTAAAATAAGCGAAATGAAAGCCTCTGTTAAAGAAGGGGGCAAACGGCCTTGTTCAAAAGATTCCGCAAACATTTCTAAAAGTAAAGGAGAAAGCTCATCAACACAGGCCTTGTAAAATTCTGCAGTGAATCCGTCAGGGCCCGGTGCCTTTCCATTCGGGAAGCTCTTAATCACTTTCACAATTTCCTCTTTAGTAATTGGGGCATCAAGTAAGTCTATTTGTTCCTTCGTTAGGGAGGGCAAAGATAGGGATGATAAAAATGCATAGATCTCTTGAGATCCAGCCTCCATTTCAGAAGAATAAAGCAAGGTGTAAAATTCTCTGAAAGCACCATTAATTTCATTTAAGTCTGACACCAGAGTACCATCCTGTGTCCTAATAGCAGATATAGTACACTGAGCTTCTTTCATTTTAATATATCTAGCCAGCATTTTGCCAGCTTTATCCCCCTCCTCAAATTGTTTGTGCCTAAGACGAAATAGGGAAAATTCAACTTTTTGTGTTAGAATTGAATTCAGCTCATACTTAAGCTTCAGAAGGGGTGACAAATTTACTAAATTTGTGTCTTGTTTGAATGAAGTCTCTAATATAGCTATTCTCCTCTCCAAATCAATCTGTTTAGCAATGTTAGTTTTCTTTTTAAAAGATGCATATTGAATAATATGTCACCTAATAAATGCCTTAAAGGCCTCCCAAGCAACCCTGGCAGAGGGAGCAGAATCCCAGTTTGTCTCAAGATATAAGGAGATCTCTGCTTTCAAAGAGGACACAAAATCTGGATTAAAAAGAAAGCTTGAATTAAGCCTCCATCTTTTTTTTCAACTGACAAGGCGGGATCATATGTAGAAAAACAGGGGCATGATCTGATAGTATTATGCTACCAATGAAGCTCGAATTTACAGAAGAAACAGAAAATTTTGACATTAAAAAATAATCAATCCTGGAAAACACATTATGAACAGTGGAATAAAAAGTGTAATCCCTTGTGGACGGATTAAAAAGCCGCCAAACATCTACCAAACCAATTGCATTGCACATGTCTTTCAATATAGAGCCAGATTTAGATGAACGCTGTGAGGGGGTGCTCCGATCTAAAATGTTGTCCATGACCTGATTAAAATCCCCGCCTACTAAAATGGGATAATTACCCATTTCGCTTAATTCGTGTTCCAATTGTGCAAAAAATGCACAATCAACTATATTTGGTGCATAAACATTAGCGAGTATCATCCTATGGCCCTGAATTTCTATAAGAATTATAAGGAGTCGTCCATCATCATCACTAACCTCTTTTAGACACTTGAACTGCAAATGTTTATGAATAAGGATTGCCACTCCCCTGCTCTGGCTATTACCACAAGACGCAAACCCATGGCCCACCCAGTCCCGACAGAGTTTTTTAGATTCTGTTTTAGTGAGGTGGGTCTCTTGAAGCAACGCTACATCCACTTTTTTTGATTTAATAAACGCCAAAATTTTTTTCCTCTTAATTCGGTGGTTAAGGCCTTTAACATTCCAAGTAATGAGGTTAAGAAAGCTCTGACAATTAGCCGACATCATAAACGGTACATATTACCATCCAAAATATCCAGCAATTCTCCACCAAAAACCCCCTCACTGGGCAAAAGACAAACACAATAAAAATTAAAAATACAAAAAAAAAAAAAAAAAAAAACGAAAACCACATAATCATAAAGTAACATAATCGGTAACATAATCGGTGACCTGAAACCAATGTCACCCATCGGTGCACAAAAACCGCACCAACCAAAAAAAAGAAAATAAAAAACTCTAGGACCGTGACTGTGAACAGTGCAACAAACTTAGGGAGAGCCGCAACATCGCAGCAGCCTCATGCCTATAGACAATATAGCGTGGGCAAAAAAAAGGAACCTTACATTAATACTGCATCAAATCCTCAGTCAAAAATATATAACAAATAAACATATAGCATATATTCATACCATTGTTCATCAATGTCTCACGGTAGTGAAAGAATCAGGTTCAATGCTTTTTTAGGGTCAGTGAACTCCTGTTTACCACTTGCCAACTTCACAACGAGAACTGCAGGGTACCTGAGAGAGAATGCAATCTTCTTCTGGTGCAGCAGATGTTTACACTGCTTGAACGCCGCTCTCATCTCGGATACTCGTCTGGAATAATCTGGGAAAATCATGATGTGATGACCATTCCAATCCAGCTTTCCCATCCTGCGCGCTGCCTCCACAATACGCTCCCTATCCTGGAAGCGCAGAAGTCGAATCAGGATAGCCCTGGGTGGCTGCCCATCAGGTCTTCGTCCGGCGAGGCTCCGATGCGCACGGTCAATTTCCAGCCCTCCAGGGAACTCCATTTTCAGCAGATGTGGGATAGCTTTGCGCATGAAGGTAAGGGCATCTGATTTTTCACAATTTTCTGGAAAGCCGACAAAGCGTAGATTGTTTCGGCGTGATCTATTTTCTAAATCGTCCAGCTTCAAAAGTAAATCTTCTACCTGCGTCTGGGTTGCGGGGGGATTAGCATCCAGAGCTGTATTAGCATTCTCAAGAAAAGCGATGCGAGACTCCACATCTCCCAGCCGGGTAGCTAACTCCGTTAGCTTGGTGTCCACCGCCCTCATTGACGCCTCAATAGAGTTGAGTTTGGCGTCTTGCCTCTCCGATATTTCCTTCAACAGTGCAAAGATCTTAGAGATGTCCTCCGCCATTTGGTCTTTGGCAACACCTGCACCTGTTGAAGGTGGCGGAGAGGAAGGAGGGCTCGATGTGGTATCACCAGCTCTAGCCAGATTTTCCTTGCTAGCACCGGCTTTGGGACGAAGATTAATTTTCTGCTGTTGCGTTGGCATACTAATCCTGTTCTCCACAAATCCAGTCTCGATGTAAAGTGTAGTAATAATAATAATTTCAGCTGAGGAAACAAGAGAAAAACGCCCTTGTAGAAGAAAAAAAAAAGGCTGTCTGCACTGCGGTGCTCCTCACCTAAGCAGCCATCTTCACTGCCCGCGTCTCTCCCCAATAACAATAAAGACAACCGCATGAATCCGAGAAATCCTTTTACCGTTGAAAGCTGAGGAGAAAAGTAAAAAAAAATGTCTCATTTGTGGCGGACAAACAACCCGGCTGAAGAGAACGGATTTCAGTTTTCGGTCCTGGCCAATTGATGAGTCTGATTTTTCTTCTTCGCTGAGATTTTTTCATCCTGGTCAGTGGTGGTTTCAGCTACAGTGCCACAAATGAGCAGTTGTTGTAACTGCATGACATTGTCCAGGCAGTTTGGTCCACTGCAGTGTGATTGCAAAGGAAGGTGCGAAAATTCTCGGCATTCCCCACCCTCTTGAACCGAGACCCCCAGACTATCCTGGTCTAAATGCAACCTTAGTTTTCAAATTCAAGATTCAAGAAGGTGCTGCCATAATTTGCTCCATACTCTAACATGCATTCGCAGTTTATAATGGCTGTAATGGCAAATTCTTTTATTTCTTTTTTTTAAGTTCTCAGCAAGAATACAATGTTGGTCATTTTTTGACAGCTTTGCTGAGCATTTAATTCTAAATAATTACTCTTTAACAGTAAATTTTTGGCAATCCTGTGCTTTTCTTGTGGCGTTGCACAGAATAACATCACTGAGTGTAAACTATGGAAAAAGCAGCTACTTTAAAAAAAAAACTCTAAAAACGTCACAACTTTTTGTAAAAGCGCCCACAAATTCAGGCTTTTTGGGCCACAACAATAACAAAAACAGTTGACAAAATCCTGGAGGGACTGAAATACAAAATCCTGGAGGGACTGAAATACAGTGAGATAATGTATACATGCTTCATGCATTGAATTTGTTTACTTACTCTGGGCTGTTAACTTGACACTACACACTCTTTGTATTAAAGAAAGTACTTGCTAGCACTTTGTGAAATCATAAGTTAAATAATAAAAAGTGCAGCTGATTTTGGGTCAGTTCTTTATATGATAATTTATGTATCAACAAAGTTTGAGTATTCCTGGTACAATTTGCAGCATTAGGTCTCTAAGATTTTTTTTTCCTGGCAAATAAAATAGCTGTTAAAATGGTAATTTCCTTGAATCAGGATTGAATCGAATCAGAATTGAATCGATTCAGAACCTCAAGAATCTGAGTAGAATCAATTCTGATATTCACAGACCTTTTTGAAAGCTATCAGTCAGGACTTAACCAGATGAAATTAATTTGCACTGATGGGGGATGGGATGGCTTCCTAAATTCTTATGGATTTCAGCTGGGTTCGTGGCTTTCTATGCCCTTTTGCACCTCTTTTTTTCTTCATGTGTTCAATACTTATTCCCTGTGTTCCCAGCTAAGATCAATGGCTCCATCAGAAATATGTTTAATGAGAAAATGTTGACATGTTCAATACCTATTTTCCCCACTGTTTATGAGAAAAAAGTTTTAAATTTACAAGCGAGACATCACAGATTTATTAGAAAAAAAATGCAAATCTACAAGAAAACAGTTGCAAGTTTTGGAGAAAAAAGTTGCAGATTTTCAAGAAAAAAAGTCAGATTTACAAGAAAAAAGTACAAATTTATGAAGAAAAATTTACTAGAAAAAAGTTGCAAGTTTACGATGACAAAAAAGGAGCAAATATATGAGGAAGCTGGAATTTTACAGGAGAGAAGTCACAGATTTTTAAGAAAAAAAACTGCAAATGTACAACAAAAAAGTTGAAAATATACAAGACAAAAGTTCAAAATTTATAAGAAAAAGGGTGTTTATTCTTGAGGAAAAAAAAGTTGAAAATTTATGAGATTTAAATGATGCTTAGCATTAAATAGATTTTTATTCGGTTGTGTAAAAAAGGCTTAGAAAGGTTTATGATGATACTGGGGGGACAATTCTCTTTTTCCAGGCTGGGTGGGACATGTCCCCCCATCCACCTCTTTATTTACACCTATTAGGACAGATATATTCTAAAGTGAAGACTGCATTTGCCATTACTTATAAAATTTAAGTTACAGTAGTTAAATCACTATTTTAACACTGTCTGTATAATAAAGTTGAAATGTTTGGCTAGTGAAGTGGAATTTAACTGTGTGGTCTTTTATTTCAGAGGGCTTCTGTTGATGTGATAATTAGATATAATTTGAGCTGCTGTGTTATTAATGGCACTTGTGGAGGTGCATTTTTTTTTACCACCCACACAAAGCTGTTTAACAGGTGATCAACCATGTTAAATATGTGAGTGCTCAACACTGTGTAGCGTTTAATTCACTGGTAAGCCTCTGGACGAAAGCAGATGTGCACCCATATCTCAACCTGCATGTCTGTTTCTGCAGTTCACTGATTGCATCAACAGATGATCAGGAAAAAAAACAAACCTTTAGTACGTTTAGCAAGGGGGTCAACTGAGGAAAAATCATCACCTCTAGAGTAAGGGAATAAGAGGAAGTGGCCTGTTGGCCCACCTCTACATGGGGAAAAACTGTGGTGACTCTGGGCCCTTTTTACAGAAAATTATATTAAATTTAATTATGGCGGGCCCTCAACAGTAGGAGTGG
The DNA here is from genome assembly GCA_020510985.1 of Pholidichthys leucotaenia. NCBI lineage: Eukaryota > Metazoa > Chordata > Actinopteri > Cichliformes > Pholidichthyidae > Pholidichthys > Pholidichthys leucotaenia. The sequence continues at coordinate 65,161,968 of CM035849.1, read as the reverse complement.
TTGGTATGACCAGAAATTTATATCAGTATTTTTTGAGATTATGGTGGTTTCACAGTATATTACTGCATTTCTTTTCTTTCTTTCTTTAGGTATTTATTTATTTTCTGCAGGATTATGATATATACAGTACAAACAATTGATTCTACAGTATATAACTGTTTCGATTTGCTTCACAAATCGACACAATATATGAAGGAATCAGTATGAGTGAGACAGTTGAACTTTAATTTCACAAACAGCAACTTATTTAAACAAAAAGGTGATGCATTAAATTACTGGTCCTACCACCCACAGCGACCATGGTGGCTCAACAAATTTTGCAGTATATATACTGTTGATCATTTCATCCCTGTTTAGTTATGTCCACTTACTTCTCTTTTACTCAATGAGCTCTGAGAAGTTTTGGATTTTGAACTCATCTATGTAAGTTTTTGAAAATTAAACTTGATTGAAGTGTCAATTGAACTTGGGATTTTAAGTTCTTCTTCTTTTAAATTTGATTGGCAGTTGGCAACCAGCGCCAGCTACCCAGTTGGAATTTGGACATGAAAATGACAGGAAGGGAAAAAATAAACTAAATTCTTTTCATTAGTCCAGTTGCAATTAAGTACTTAATTAAACATACATACGTATATTCCTTTGACAGTTGTTCCTAACAAATTTCTTTCTTTTCATCCATTCATCCATTCATTTTCTACCGCTTTTCTTGAGGTCTGGGTTGCAGAGGCAGCAGCTCAAGCAGAGAAGCTCAGACTTCCCTCTCCCCAGCCACCTGCTCCAGCTCTTCAGGGAGAATAGCAAGGGGCAGATTTACTAAGGCAGCGCAAATTAGCAAGTGCGCAATTTAGACAGAGCGCCTAAGGGAGTGGCCAGCTTTTGCCAGTGATCTGCTAACAACACGCAAAATTATGAAAACAGACACAGACATTTCATTTCAATAATGACCATCTATCCACCAACAGCACCGCAGGCACACCTGAGGGAGCGGGTCATCAACACAGGCACAGCCAGTTCGGAGGACCATAATATATAAAGCTTTTTTTAAGCATTTGTTTAAGCACGAACCCCACTAAAATAGTTTTTTTTTTGTTTGTCATATTTCAAAATTTAAATTTTCATTTAACATGGAAGACTTTTTTGTTTAGTATGTATAAATGAAGTATTTGTATCTAATTTAATAAAGGACTACTCATGAATAAATTGATTATTTAACCAACATGTTTATTTTATTAACACTAGAGCCATCATGATGGTCTGATGGAGACTCTGTGTTTTTATTATGTGAATGACTTTGTTTTAACAAAATCCACAGGTCCCCCAGTTCACAACTTTTTATAAATGCCACTGAGTTATGGTGTTGCAATTTCGGGGGACGTTTCTACAGATCTGTGCGCTCTTTTTGTTAATAAGCTCATTATTGTTTTCCTCCTACATTGTGTATTCTGAACTGGGAGAGAGAAATGGACAGAAGAGGGAACTGAATTACCATTTTATGCACAGCAAAAAGAAATACAATAAATATAGAAATATGGATAGAGGAAAAAACAAAGACAATTGACAATGTGGAAAATTTTGCTTCAAGAGTGAGGGGTAGCTGATAGGAAAGGAAAACTCCAGAGTCCGAGTCTGAACCGCCACAGAAAAGAGAAAAACACCATCTGTATGTCCACTGCAGTTAGGAAGGGCTCCTATATCCTATTTTATGGATGCAAATTCATGTAGCAGGCTATATACAGTATAAACAAATGAAATTTTAAAAAAAACTTGCCAGCTGATGTCCAGTTCAGCATAACACCGCGATCTCTGTGAGACCATTGATATTCATATAATTTGTTCTTCTGTCATGCCGAATAAAGTCACGCACAGAAAAAAGTTTCTGTCTCTTCAGTCACATGCCCTTGGTTCTCGCTGGTGTCTCCTGACACGAATGATCGCTATCACGTCACGCACAGATGAATTAAGACATGCTTTTTGGGGGCATTAAATCCTGGCCCATTTAGTTGGAGACTAACAACCACAAACCTTAGTAAATCACCTTGCGGCAGTCATTTATATCACTCCCCTCCCTCAAATTGGCATTTTGACATGACAACTCCCACAAATACATATGCAGTGAGGCCAAACGCAAAATTAACATAGTCCATGCCTTTCCACTGCTAATTTTGCCCTGCGCCCTTTAGGAAATCTCGGCAGTAGTTTTTTAATGCCAAAACAGGGTTTTGCGATGGCGCAGCACATTGGTAAATCAGCTCCCAAGACTTTTCCAGGCCAGCTGGAAGACGTAGTCTCTCCAGCGAGTCCTGGGTCTTCCCTGGGGTCTCTTCCCAGTGGGACGTGCCCAAAACACCTCAAATGTGAGTCGTCCAGGAAGCATCCTGATCAGATGCTCAAACCACCTCAACTGGCTCTTTTCAATGTCGAGGAGCAGCAGTTCTACTCTGAGCCTCTCCCAGATGACTGAGCTCCTCACCCTATCTCTAAAGGTGAGTCTAGCAATCCTAGGGAGAAAGCTCATTTCAACCACTTCTATCCGCTATCTCATTCTTTCAGTCATTACCCAAAGCTCATGACCATAGGTGAGGGTAGGAATGTAGATTGACCGGTACACCTTTGCTTTAGAGCTCAGCTCCCTCTTCACCACAACAGACCAGTACAACGTCTACCTCACTGCAGGTGCTGCTTCAATCCATCTGTCAATCTCTCGCTCCATTCTCTCCTCACTCATGAATGAGACCCCGAGATACTTAAACTCTTCTACTTGGGACAGAAGCTTGTCCCCAATCCAGAGAGGACAATCCACCCTTCTCTGGCTGACAACCATGGACTCAGACTTGGAGGTGCTGATTCTCATTCCAGCCGTTTCACATTCAGTAGCAAACTGTCCCAGCAAGACCTGTAGGTCACTGCTGGATGAAGCCAACAGGACAACATCATCTGCAAGCAGCAGAGATGAGATCCTGTGGACACCAAACATGACACCCTTTGTTCCTTGGCTGCACCTAGAAATCCTGTCCATAAAAATTATGAACAGGACTGGTGACAAAGGGCAGCCGTGGCAGAGTCCAAATCTCACTGGATACAAGTTCGACTGGGGGTTGGCAATATGAACCAAAGTCTTGCAACAGTCGTACAGGGACCAGATGGCTTGAAACAACAAGCTCGATACCCCATATTCCCACAGCACCCACCACAAGAGACCATGAGGGACGTGGTCAAATGCCTTCTCCAAGTCCACAAAACACATGTGGACTGGTTGGGCATACCCACAAATCCTTGAGAATTTGTTGGTCCGATGTGCTATGGCCAGGACGAAAACCGCATTGCTCCTACTGAATCCGAGGTTTGACCAGTGGTCAGACTCTCCTTTTCAGTATCCTGGCATAGACCTTCCCAGGCAGGGAAGTGTGATCCCCCTAAAGTTGGAACACACCTGCCGGTCTCCCTTTTTAAAAAGAGGGAACACCACCCCAGTTTGCCATGCCAAAGGCACTGTCCCTGACCTCCACACAATGTTACAGAGGCATATTAATCATGACAGCCCTACAACATCCAGAGCCTTGAGGTACTCAGGGTAAATCTCATTTACTCCCGGGGCCCGGCCACCAAAGAGTTTTTTAACCTCTTTGGCGACCTCAGCCCCTGTGATGGACAAGCCTTCCCCCTCATCCTCAAGGCCTGCTTCCTCTGTGGAAGATGTGTCAATGGGATTAAGGAGATCCTCGAAGTATTCCTTCCACCGCCTGATGATGTCCCCAGTTGAAGTCAGCAGCGCCCCAGCTGCACCATATACAGTGTGGACAGGGAGCTGCTTCCCCCTCCTGAGCTGCCGGACAGTTTGCCAGAATCTTTTCGCGGCTGACCAAAAGTCTTGTTCAATGGCCTCACCAACAAATTTCCTAAAGCAAAATTTAAATTGGCCTTCTTCATTACTGTGATCAGCTGAACATGCAGAACTTATTCAAGAGAGTCTTTTGGCCTACCTTGCATTTATTAAAACAACAACAACAAAAATCCAGACTACAGACTGAGCTCCTTTTTTGTCACAAGTTGTTCATCTTCAGTCTCCTCGGGCCTCATATACAAAGGGTACTTGCACACAAAAACATGGAGTACGTCCTTTTCCATGGAAAATTTCAGATGCATCAAGAATGAAATGACCTTGGAAATATGCGCAGCCCCATTCCAACTTCATGGCTGGCGTACATACATTTCTACTGCTATTGGTCCATTGGCAACACTTAAAGGTGATGATGGGAGACCGATAATGACGTGAAAATTATTGTACACACCAGAAACACATGATGAACAAACATCCAAGTGTGCGCAATTAGATGAGTGGATATAAAAGCAAGCCCTAAGAAGTGCAGAAAATGCCCTTAAAAACAATGACGTTGGCATTATTAGAGGATATTGCAAATCACGCAGTGAGAAGAGAAAGGGTATTTAGAGACAGAAGATTTTCTGGCTCAGGATGACAACTGGCTTGTCAGCTGGTTTAGGGTTCCGTGGGCAGTCCTTGTGGAAATGTGCTCAGATCTACAGCCACTCTTGGAGCGTGACACGGTGAGAAGTCGTGCGCTGCCCGTCCCAGTGCAGGTACTGACAACTCTGGGGTTCCTGGCAACAGGGGCATTCCAGAGGGAGTTGGCAAAGCGATTGGGAATTTCCCAGTCAAGCCTGAGCTGAACTATGCCAGCTGTCTGGGATGGCATTATCCAGCTGTCACTCAGGTACCTCATATTCCCATACAATGCAGTTGAACAGGCCAACATCAAAGCGCAATTTGCAATGACAGCTGGTTTTCCTAATGATTCTAATGAACAGCATTGTTGGGAACAAACTACAAGCTCACACTGTGCAGATGGGTGGCTTCTTGGTGAGTCATTTCATGCAATTGTGCTAAATAACCCAACTCATGCGCAATGCTCCTGTGCACCCCCAAATATTACCCTGTCTTCAAGGCTTCATTACAAGTCAGTGGGTCAAGTAAGTGACTTTCTTTGTTGCTGATTAAACTACAGTTTCACAGCATTCTACCAAGCCCCCAATTGCTTCTGTGTGTACAGTAGTTATGTCAGTAAACACATGCGTAAAGTTTGAAATGCAACAGTGTCACCCTTTCCCCGACACACTTAATTCATTTACAATAGTAATGTGTGTAATCCATGTAAGCTGTATATAACTATAAAGGATGAGATATGCATTTTAGACATAAAATGTACTTGTCGAGTGTAATATGATCTGCTTTCAACTGACAGGTGACCCTGGCTACCCACTAAATAGGTTCATCTTGTCTTCTTTTTAATGACTGTGTTCCTTTATCCAACCAGCTGATCCACCCGGCTGGTCACAAATCACAGCCATCAGCTGACATTTCTGAGGACAACTGCAGATGTCAGTGGAAACATGCCAAGGTAAAATAAACATGTCCTCATCCCTGTCTGAAAGGAAAACAATAAACTAATCTTATAGGGCTGTGAGCAGGCTATTGAATTACCTTTATCTGGTGCTAATGCCAGAGGACAGCGTGCCAAACAAAACGTTTTTACATGCCTCTACCTCATTCAGAAGCATCTCCAACTCACAGTCTGTGAAATTCCATTAAATCCATTATTTTTGATCATGGATACAGGAGAATCAAACGTGCAGCACTTGCATATGTCTATTTGCGTACCTAATTATTTGTGTTGCAAATAATCTTATGCCATGTTTTACCTTGTCAGTTTAAGTTTGACCAAATATTTCTATATTTTTATAAAATGTGTGCTGCGACTATAGACACACACACTACTGACACTGTATAAGTGTGCGTGGGGCAATTCGAAAGGTGACTCACGCAAATGATGGGTTTACATTAATAACGCACATCTACATCAGGATATAAAGAACACATGCAGCCTGGTAGTGAATCATGGATGGGTCTCCCTGGTTCAGTTCACCTTGTCCAAGAAAGCTCTGACGGCTGTAACGTGCTGTTTGGGACCCACCCACTCCGCTGTAGCAGTCTCCTTTTTGTGTGAAAAGAAAGGTGAATTTGGGAAAATGTGCGAGTTTTTTCTTCAGTAATCATAGCACAGCGACTTGTAATGCTTGTTTTTTTCCCCCCTCAGTGTTCATTTTAAATCTCCCGTTCTCTAATCGCATCCTTTTTCCACATCTCATTTCGTATGCAGCGAACCATATATTTGATTACAGCTGTTATTCAGCCGGTTTATAGTGGTATGGAGGTATTTCTAAAATTTCATACCGTGTTGGAAATTAAGACCAGATGAACTGGTGTATCGCCCAGCCCTACTTTCCAGTAATAAAATCTGATATGAGTGCACTACCTAAAAAAATCTTTAAAATATCTTTGTCAACTATATTCTGTTACAGTTTCTCTTGTACTAAATCTGCAGCATTTTCTCATAAATTAATGACTTTCTTATATATTTTGGACTTTTTTTCTTGTAAATTACCAACTTTCTCAAAAATTTACATCTTTTACCTCAAAACTTAGACTTTTTCACCTAAATTGTGACTTTTTTCCTCTTAAGATTGCAATATTTTCCAGGTACCATAAAGAGTTTTATGTACTAGCATCATGACCTACAACCTAGTGTCAGTTTCCATTTCATTTTTACATTAAGTATGATTTACCATAGAATTTTTACACACTGATGGGGCCTAATATTGTGGAGTGGGTTAGTGCCATATTGACTTTTTTGTGCCTGACTCCTCCGCCCCAGGTAAAGTTCTGTGTGGATCTTCTTTTCAGACATGGGAAAAAGTTTAGGATATAGGTGTAGATGCATATGTTCAGTTTATCGTAGTTTGAGCAGATATGAGCAATAGGTCCCTTTTAATCAAATCAGTGCTGCATTTCACAAGTAAAATCATTACTGAGTCATGTGGTTATTTTAGCTTAATTTATATGTCATGAAATGAATCAGTCAACTTTGTTTATAAAGCACCTTAAAACAACAAATGCTTAGAACAAGGTGCTGTACATCAATGGTAATAAAATCACTACACACAAAAATATAAAAGTAACTAAAATCAAGTTTTATAAATATCTAAAAACAATTACTTTAAATAAAATCAGTCAACGTCTCATGCGGGATTAAAGGCCAGACACTAAAGGTGGGTTTTAAGATAGGTTTTACAAATGGACAGAGAAAGATGCCTGTCTAACGTGCAAAGGCAGATCGTTCCACAACCTCGGGGGAGTGACAGAACAAGCCCTGTCCTCTTGAAGTTTTCGCCTGGACTTGGGAATGTCCAAGAACAGCTGATCAGCTGACCTGAGGGCCTGAGTAGGATTGTGGCATTGTAACAGCTCAGAAAGGTAAAGGAGGGGGCAAGACCATAAAACTTTAAAAACAAACAAAAGAATTTTAAAATGAAGTCTGAAGTAGACAGACCGCCAATGGAGTGAGGCTAGAACAGGGGTTATGTGATCTCTTTTCTTTGTACCTGTTAAAAGTCTAGCAGCTGCATTCTGCACCAGCTGTAGACGTGTGAGAGAAGACTGGTTCACTCCAATGTAAAAGGAATTACAGTAATCCAGTCATGATGAGATGAAGGCATGGATCACTGTTTCCAGTTGCTGCCTAGAAAGGAGCGATTTTAATTTTGCCAATGGCCTAAGATGGAAAAAGCTGGATTTAATTACAGCACTAATCTGACTGTCTAATTTAAGATTACTGTCCATCTTAAAATTCAGATTTTTAACAGTTGGCTTGACATAGGCAGCCAAAGGGCCCAGGTCAACAGGAAGGGGCTCATAAGAACTACTGTGTCCAAACATGATTACTTCCATCTTTCTTTCATTAAAATTTAAAAAGTTTATTGCCATCCAGGATTTAATGTCATTGAGGCATACTAGAAGGGGTTTAATAGAAGAGGCATGCCTATGTTTCAATGGCAGATAAATCTAACAATCATCAGCATAAAGGTGGAATGAGATGCCGTGTTTTCGGAGAACAGAACCCAGAGGAACCAGGTACAAAGAAAAAAGCAATGGACCTAAAACCGAGCCTTGCGGCACACCACATAATAAAGAAGCGTGAGAGGATTCAAAACCATCAAGCTTGACAGTAAAAGTTCTACCTGACAAATAAGAATTAAACCACTTGAGGAGTTCCCAAAATGCCCACTGAGTTTTTAAACGTGAAATTAAAATGTTATGGTCCACAGTGTCAAAAGCGGCTGTTAAATCAAGCAGTACCAGAATCGCGTTATCACGAGCATCACAAGCCAAAAAAATCTCATTAAAGACCCTTAGCAGTGCTGACTCAGTGCTATGAAGTGATTTAAATCCAGACTGAAAAACTTCCAAAATGTCATGCTCATCTAGAAAAAGTTTAAGCTGGGAATACACAATTTTCTCTAGAATTTTTGGTGTACAGGTTGTTTTGGAACACACTGGTGTGGTCACTCAGCTGATCAGAGACGGCACGGGAGGGAAATGGAGATCTAGTGGTGCTTTGGTTGGACCTTGCCAATGAGAGGTCCAGCCTCGCATTGGCGAGGGATTGGTGCAATCCCCCATAAGCTGGTAGATATCACACTGGACCAACACCACATACTCAGTAAGCTCAAGGATCTCATTCTGAACTATTATGGTCAGTTCAGACTCAGAGTCACCTCTGGCAGCTTGACCTCAGATTGGCACCAGTTGGAGAAAGGGATTATAACAGGTTGTACCATCTCTGTTATCCTCTCGGTTGAGACACAAAGCTCTGGTGGGCACAGTGGCAATAGGACATGCAGGGCTGGGCTCCATCCCACAGCCGTGCTATGATAAAGTCCAGGGAAAGGACAAACACCAGTTAATCCTGCAGGAGGTGAGAGCAGGTGTTGAAGAAGCGAGGACTAGCAGGATGGTAGGCATGTGGCAGCAGGGGGCATGGACAAAATGGGAAGGAGCAGTGGACTAACTAATAGTTGTTTTTTTTTGTTTTTTTTTGTTTTTTTTTTTTTTTTGAATGCAAAAGATGCAATAGACTTACACAATGGTCCTCTCCGGCATACAACTAGGAACATACCGGTCGCTATGGAGGGTGAGAATATGTATGGGCACATAATCATACCATGTAGGATAACTAAATAGACGGTTATGCTGTTTCATCCCACCTAGCAACAATGCTCTGCACTGTGTGTGTTTATATATTTACATATTTATTCCATCTAGCTACAATGCTCTGCACTGGGTGTGTTTATATTTATATATCTATATATTTATTCCATCTAGCTACAATGCTCCGCACTGTGTTTTTATATATCTACATATTATTCCATCTAGCTACATTGCTCCGCACTGTGTGTGTTTATATACTTGCATATTTATTCCACCTAGCTGCAATGCTCCATACTGTGGGTGTTTATATATTTACATATTTATTCCATCTAGCTACAATGCTCTGCACTGTGTGTTCATATATTCATATATTTATTCCATCCAGCTACAATGCTCTGCACTGTGTGTCTGTGTGTGTGTGTGTGTATATATATATTTTATAGTAATATGTACATATGTATATTAGCTGCTCTTGCTTGCTTGTTTTTTCTTGCCTTCTGATTGTTGCTCTGAGTGTTGCTATCCCTGTGCTGTTGCAATCCTGGAATTTCCCCGTTGTGGGACTAATAAAGGCTTATCTTATCTTATCTTATAAGAAGCTGACATCTGGCATGCAGAACCTCAGCGCATCCAATTTATGCTCAGAGCAGTATATGATGTGCTACCCAGTCCGGCAAACCTGCATACCTGGGGCAAAAATAAGCTGCCAACATGTCCTCTCTGCCCAGGAAAGGGCACGCTTGAACACATCCTCAGCAGCTGCCCAACAGGTCTTGGTGAGGGTTGATATTGCTGGCGCCATGACCAGATGCTAAAGTGTGTAGCGGAGACCATCTCCAGTGCTGTGGCCAACAATAAGTAGGCTAGTAGTCAAAGGAAAATCACCTTTGTTACAGCTGGAGAGAGGGTCATGGTCCATGTGCTGACTTTGTCTGCACTCGGGTTGTCTGGTTGTTCTCCGTTCTGTCCTCAGGCGCACCACTAGGCCTCCAGGCTTTTATTATGACAACGTCTCGGTGGTGCTTCCGGCTGTCAGAAGCCAAGCTCTGCGGGACGGCTGGATTTCAATCGGCTGATGACTTTTCATCAGCTGATCAATCAGTCTAGCAATATTTAAGGGAGCAGCTGTGTTTGCTCGGGGCTGCGAACTCGTCTGCTTTCCAGTCTGGTTTCCCTACTCCCGAAGCCAGTTCTTCCCAGCGTTCAGTTCCATCCTCGCTGATTATATGTAAGTGTTGTGTCTTGTCTTTATTTGTGTTTTGCCCCATGAGACTCATTATTTTGTAGTGCTTTTCTTTATTTAATAAATGTACAAACTCATCGGCTGCCTACAGTATCTCATTAGCGGTCCGTGAGGGCCACACCATAACAGTAGGTCGCAGCCCAAAAGAGACGCCGGTGACCGTGAGTTTGCTTAAATTGGACTTGTAGTTTTCCCTGTTCAGCGTACCAGTGTGCTGGGAGATGGCGTCACCGCTCAATGGCTATGCTATGAGCCTAGCTACGAGCTAGTCATGGCTCTCATTGAGATTGACGGGATCCTCTCCAAAGCTCGTAGCCATCCCATCCCCAGCGGCTCGCGCTGGTACCTGGACCTCACTGAGGCAATCAGGCTGGTGGAAAGGAATCCAGAACTGTATGATTTCCCCGAATACGCTGACCTGCTCACCTCTGTTTCTGCGCAGGAGCAGCGTTTCCCAAATCTCACCTTCGCCTGGCCCTCTGCCGGTAAACGTCGTCACCATGCTGTTTGCAAGCCTCAGCGAGAACCACGTCCGGTTCCAGTTCTTTTCCTTCACTGGATGAACTGCCTTGTTTGATTCCTGGGGGTGGAGTTAGGGGTTCACAGTCCCCCGAGCTCCCTCCACCTGCTGCAGAAATTAATTATGAACCTGCCACCTTTGTGTCTCCTTCCCCTGAGCGTTCCTCGGCGCCAGGACTACGCCGCCGGACGAGGACGGAGCCTGCGGGCCTGGAGAGCCTGGTTCCAGCCCCGCAGCCATGTCATGGGCAAAGGAGAAGTGCAGACTGCAGATTAGAGCCTGCGCTGACGAGCAAGTGTCCCCGGGTCTCCACGGACAGTCAGTCCGACCCGGCAGGTCACGGAGCCCCTGCCATCACGCCGTGCGGGCCCTCGGCGTGGACATCTGCGTCAGGGAATCTCCAGACTGTGGACTCCATCATGTCGGCTGCAGAGCCCACCGTAGCCGAGTGGGAACCAGATGACGACCTTCTTCCATCAGAACCTGGATCGTCAAAGTCCTGGACAGCGACAGAACTCGAGATCAGGCAAGTGCTCTACTTTGTCTTTCTCCTATCAATTCTGGAGCATTTTTGCCTGTCTCACGGGGAGACGAGCTGGGTGCAGCCGTCCACTGCATCCGAGCTTGTCTCGCTGGGATCTGTCGCAGCCGGTGATCCTGATCCTGGTTCTTTTTCTTCTCCTGAGCCATCTTCCAGGGTCACCGGTGCGATCCCGGTCGCTGTGCTGGAGGTTCCGGGTTCGGGTTTGGAGGCCGTCCCTGGTGCTGTGCCGACCCAGTCGGGGTCCATCATGGGTGTGGTCCATCGCGGGTGCAGCGTTGACCCAGTCGGGGTCCGTCATGGGAGTGGTCCCGGCCCAGTCGGGGTCCGTTGTGGGTGCAGCACGGTTGGGACCCAACGTGAGCGCAGCGCCAGTCCGTGTGGGGTTCAGAGAAGGAGCTGCAGATCCTCCACCGATCGATGCCGGACTGGTCCCTCGTTTTTTCCCCATTTCCTCTTTCCCTCCATCGGGTGCCGCGGGGATTCTCCATAATTGGCTCGGCTCTTCCTCGCCGCTCTTCGCCATAGGGAGGCCGTCTCCGAGTTCTCCCCTGTGGTCCTGGTGGCCTGATGATGCGGGTCGGCTGCCTGGGAAACTGTTTTGCCGGTTTGGCATTCTGGGTCGGCTACCCGACAAACTGAACTTTCTGTTCGGCGACCTGGTCCGGCCGCCTGAGGTACTGTTTTTCCGGGCCTGGGACTGGGGTAGACTGCCCAAACTGTTCCTTTTTCCCCTGCCGGCGATTTGGACGCTAGACGCAGGACGACCCCCCGAACTGTTTGCTTCCATGCCATTGTGTTTTGCCTGCTGTCATCCCTGTGTTTTTTTTCCCCTGCTCTGCTGTAATTTTAGGGATGCGCTGGTGTGTTGGTGACTGAACTGTGTATTTCGCCGCTCCTTAGCGTGTGTTTTTTTTTCTTTTTCTCCCCTCTGTAGTCTGAAGGTTGTTTCTTTGTTGGCTGCCCGTTACCTGGACTACTGTGTGTTGGATTGTTCACTGCTTTTGTAGCATGTTTTTTTTTTTTCTCTCCTCCCTGGTATTATGGGAGTGCACTGCATTTTGTACCTGTACTTGAGGTTCCTGTTTTCTCTGCAAAGTGTGAAGATGGTTTTTTTTGTTGTTTTTTTTTTCTCCTGTGGCTCTGCTGGACTGATTGTAGTGTTCTGTGTGTAGCCATTTGGGTTTTTACTGTCTTCTCCTCATGGGTTCTCTTTAAGTGCAGTGTATATGCCTGTTTTGTTTTGTTTTCCTTTGGCCCCTGTATTCCGTACTCTGTTCTGATTGTGGTAGCTTGTTGTTCCTTTATTTTGTCTTCCTCTGTGATGAGGTTGGACTCTGGCCCTCCTTAGCCTATTCCCCCTCCTCCCTCCCTGGGGCGGTCCTGTTGACCTTTCAGGTGGGGGGGCTCAATGTTGCATGGCGTCTGGAATCCACCTCGTGAACGGGGGCAACTGTCATGGTCCGTGTGCTGACTTTGTCTGCACTCGGATTGTCCGGTTGTTCTTCGTTCTCTCCTCAGGCGCACCACTAGGCCTCCGGGCTTTTATTATAACAGCACCTCGGCGGTGCTTCCGGCTGTCAGAAGCCAAGATCCGCGGGACGGCTGGTTTTCATCAGCTGATCAATCAGTCTAGCCCTATTTAAGGGAGCAGCTCTGTTTGCTTGGGGCTAAGACCTTGTCTGTCTTCCAGTCTGGTTTCCCTACTCCCAAAGCCAGTTCTTCCCAGCGTTCGGTTCCGTTCCTGCTGATTATATGTAAGTGTTGTGTCTTGTCTTTATTTGTATTTTGCCCCACGAGGCTCATTATTTTGTAATGCTTTTCCTTATTTAATAAATGTACAAACTCATCGGCTGCCTACAGCATCTCATTAGCAATCTGTGAGGGCCGCACCATAACAGAGAGGCCCCAACCACAGCTTAAATCATCAGCCAGCCTGCCCTCTTCAGCTTCAGACTGGGACCTGCGAACTGACTTGGGCAAGCAGATTAAGTTTCCTGACTATGTAACACCAACATCTCTTTGGCCAGATGTAGCACTTGCATCTTCCTCTTCCAGGCAGGTCCTGTTTGTGGAGCTCACAGTTCCCTGGGAGGAGTGCATGGAAGAGGCCAATGAACGCAAGCGGCTCATATACCAAGAACTGGTAGAACAGTGCCAAAGGAATGGTTGGAGAGCATACTGTGAGTCTATAGAGGTGGGATGTCGAGGCTTTGCTGCCCGTTCCCTGTGCAAAATTTACACTCTCCTTGGCATCAAAGGAGCTGCTAAAAGGAAGGCCATCAAATCTGCCACCGAGGCTGCAGAAAGAGCCTCTCGGTGGCTATGGATTAAGAGGTCTGAATCATGGGCCAATGCTGCTGGGACACAAGTCAGGGTCTGATCAATCCTGGCTGGGTCGCCTGATTGAGGGTATCTGATGTTGTGAGACCTGAAACACCCGATGACATCAGGAAATATCACTAATGATGTGTCCCGGCGCATTCATGGATGTATCTATTCATCATCAGCTGGGAGTACACAGTTTTCTCTAGAATTTTTGAGAGAAATAGCAGTTTAGAAATAGGTCTAGAATTAGCCAATACATTGTGATCCAGTCCAGATTTCTTTAAAATAGACTGCACTACTGCATATTTAAAATCAGCAGGGACCACACCAGAGGAAAGACTGCAGTTAATAATGGTGAGAACCAGGTGTCCTATGTTGGGAAAAATCCCTTTTAGAAGTTGAGGAGGAACAGCATCACAGGGGGAACCTGAGAGCTTAATATGGTCCACCACATTTTTTAGGATCAACAGTCACAGGCTCAAACTGGTTAAAGACAACTGAACTAGTGACCATAGCATAAAGATCAGAATCAGGGGCTGAGATGAGAGTCCTTACAGTGGTGACCTTATCAATAAAGAACTGCAGAAAGGCGTTACACAGTTGAACAGAGGGCTCCAAACAGGCAGGCTGTGGGGCATTGACAAGACAGTCAGTGGTTTTCAAAAGCACCTGTGGGTTGTGACCGCTGGATGAGATAATTCCTGAAAAGTGTTCCCATTTAGATTCTCTAACTATATTTTGATCATTCCTCCACCAACGTTCGGCTCTGCTGCACTCCTGCTGAGCTGCATGGGTTCTGTCATTAAACCAGGGCTCAAGTGTAACTTTAGGCTGCCTGGTTTTAAATGGTGCAACAAGATCTAAGATGGTTAGGCAGGAGGAGTGGAACCAGGAACTAAGCTCCTCTATGTCCAAGGTGATGGAATCTGGGGGAAAACGGACCTGGTCAAAAGCAGCAGAGAACTGGCCGACGGTCGGTGGTGGAAGAGTTAATAAGCTGTCAGCGCCGAGCAGAAGTGCAGGCTTTGACTGTAGTGGAGGAGAAAATAGTCTCAAATAATACAGACTTGCGATCAGAAAATATAGTGTCACAAATCTCCAGGTTAAACACCAGTAATCCACATGAGAGCACAAAATCTAACACGTGTCCTAGTTTGTGTGTAGGGGCAAGCGAAAATTGAGTAAAACTGAGTGTCGATAAGATTTAAAAAATCGGAGATATAGAGTGATGATTTAGAGTGAAGTACGTGGTGGTAGTGCACCTGTAAGCTGGTTGCCAACCGCCAATCAATTCTAAAAGAAGAAGAAGAAGAAGACGACTTAAAAAAAATCTCTCACCAGAGGTTTGTCTGGACAGCACCCATGTATGTTAAAATCCCCAACAAGAAGGACATGATCATATTTGGGCATAATTCCAGTTAAGAAATCCGAAAAGTCGTTTAGAAAATCTTTGTTGTATTTAGGTGGTCTGTAAATAACAGCACACAGCACCGGGTCTGAGTGGCCCACCTCAAACAATGTCGGTTCAAAACTGGAAAAAGAGAACTGAGGAAAACACTGTTTGCATTTAAAGTTATTTTTTAAAAACAACCGCTATTCCTTCGTCATGACCCGATGTCCAAGGAGAATTAAAATAGTAACAGTTCGGTGGCAAGAGATCAGAAAAGGCGGCTGACTCATCCACATTCATCCATGTTTCCATGACACAGAGAAAATCCAAGTTAGAGGATTCGAAAAAATCCCTCAGGTTGAACGTCTTATTTACCAGTGATCTGGCGTGGACCAAGCCAATTCTGGTAGTAGCTGTAGGCTGGGTTTCAGCAGATTGGGGTGCCCGGCACAGCGGTCTCAAGTTCCAGGGATCCATGCGGCAAAGACTGAGGCGGGGAGGGCAGGGCCAACTCCGGACCTCATTCAAGCTGACCACAAGTATGAGGCTGATAGCCGCAGTAGCCAGGAAACGCCAAGGAACAAAGAAACCATGATATATTCCATTTACTGAGCAGGAGTTAGGTGTAGAAAGCGCCAGGTGAACCTTCAGCTTAATGAGCCGACCACTGCGTCTGCCACGACGGTGGCGTTGACACCTTCACCTAGGAGACAGCGCAAGAACACGGCACAGGTGAGCGGGAACTCCAGTCAGCAATGGAGGCAAGAATTCTTGCCCGTTAAAATCAAGCAGAGCAGCAAAAGGCTGAAGATCCAGCAGTGTTTGGCGCTCATTAACCAGCAGAGACTTGATTTCTTTTGTGCAGAGAGCCATAAACAACAATAGTACACACAAAACTGACAGTGACAGACGGTGAGTCACAGACACCGGCGCCATCTTGCCAGCACTTTGTTGACTATATGTCTCTGAAAAGCGCTTCATAAATAAACTTTACTTACTTGGCGATCAGCGAAAAAGCTAAATGAATGGCATATTTGTTTTTTAATTCTGTGCCAAATCTAACCATCATGTTAATGTTATGTCCATAACCAGTGTTCCAATAACGAGGCCGGAGGTGCAATAGAACTTGACTTTATTATGTGACTCACAGTTACACTAGGCGCTCCTATACAAGCAGAGGTGTAGGTCAAAAGAGACCGTGCCTCTTCCGCATCAGCCCTGAATACTCACATCACTCAATAATACGTCTTTTAATATAACCCCCCCCCCAAAAAAAAAGTCCAAAACACATGCACACTAATTAGACCCTCCCAAATTTAGTACCCGAGTCTCACTCTAAATAATAAACAGATAAAGCAGGCCTATTCATGCACACAAAACAACTAAAACTAGAGGGGGGCAGGTGGACTACTGTCCCACCCCCACACGGCCAAACAGATTATTCTGCTGTCTTTACTGATGTATATACGTACAGTCCATGAAAACAAAAACTGCCGTGTTCCTAGTATAACTGAAAATAATCCCATGAACTTTTATACAAACAGGCAAACTCTCATCCGACAATTAAACAGTCAGTATTTACGTTTGCACAGTGCTATTGGCACACCCAACAAAACCACTCCATAGTCTGGACAAACCACACAGTAATATATACTTTAAACATCACTTGTTTTTTTTTTGTTTTTTTTGTACATGGGCAACTCACATAGCACTCAATGTAAGGAACATATTTACTACGTGGCTTAGGCAATTCACAGCACAACATACAATTTAACCAATCGCCCCTTTGCTACCATACAGTCCCGATGGAGAAGCCACCCCTCGGAGACCCGTCTGGCGGCTCCCGCCCACAGTGTCTTCATCTCTTCGCCCCTGGAGATGAGCCACGTCGGAGTCTCGACACCTCCTTCTCATCGCTGATGCGCCGCAGCTT
This sequence comes from Pholidichthys leucotaenia, assembly GCA_020510985.1. NCBI lineage: Eukaryota > Metazoa > Chordata > Actinopteri > Cichliformes > Pholidichthyidae > Pholidichthys > Pholidichthys leucotaenia. The sequence goes on along the minus strand of CM035849.1, from coordinate 65,144,952 downwards.
GTTGTGGTGTCTCCATGAGTCATTGGACAGCTGGAGGTAACCGTCCTCCCGGACAGCCACCACCTGCAGCCGCTCCTGGTCATTCCGTCATTTTCTCTTGCCATGGACCCCCCTTAGCTGAGCCTCCGCCCTGGGTCAAACCACATCAGCGACCCGCAGGGGAGCTCGATTTGGCTTCAAGCGTCCACAACATCTAGACCGGGCTTCCTCTCTGGGTCGAACCACTCCACCGACCCCATGCGAAGTTCGACGCGGCCTTCAGTGTTGTTGTGTGGTACGTCTGTCTACCGTGCCGGCCGGTCCTGCCCCGCTCTCTTTCATTTCAAACGCTGGCGAAGCCATTGCAGCCCCTTGCTTCTCGGTATCTCCAGGCCGAACTCTGGAAGCAGAGGGAGCTATCCTCTCGGCTCCATCTGCCGTCACGGGTGTCCCACCATGCCGCCCAATTCCCACATTCAGGGAAACTGGGGTCCTGGCATTGGAACCCTCCCAGGATGGCCCTGGATGGAATTGGTCCTGTCCATCTCTCAGAATACTAGGCCAATCTTTGTCCCATACCGCATCGTCCACCATGCTCAGAACCGGTCGGTCCCACAAACCACAGCCCAACCACTCCTCTCCGACGCCACTGGTGATCGTGAAGCCCAGGCCGTAGAACATGTCGCAGCCCATCACATTCGAGCCGCTGACGGTCACCACAAACTGGACGTTGGACATCACTGCCAACTTCTATCTCGCCGTCAACTCCAGCAAACCCACCATGGCCAGCCTATTTCCTCCATAGCCCCAATATGGTGTCGACAGCCCTCTTACACTGTAATACAGAAACAAACTCCTCACAGTAGGCCAGTTCAACGCGGACACTGCTGCACCCATGTTCACCAACAACGGCACTTCCACACCATCTAGCATCACATCACAATAAATCCACCCATCTGCGCTCAGGAAAACAGTGTGAATAACCGTAGGAGTCATGGCGGGGAAATCGCTGTTCCCCCCGCTCAAACCTTTTGCAGGCCCTGGCAAAATGATGTAAGAGTCCACACTTGCCGCAGTGTTTGCCTCTCGCCAGATCGGTGCCTTGTATCGTGCCTGGTGGACCCGCAGCCCAAACATCTGAGCGACCCCAAGACGGACCTAATTTTAATAGCGGTAGCGTAGTCTTCTTTATCTTCTGCACTATCATTGCTACCCAGGTCCACAGCCTGCACCGTTGATTGTGAGTCAGACTTCCTCAACATTGTTCTCTCACCAAGGTCCTTTGATAGTTTATCTGCTGCTTCATACTGTTGAGCTATCTCCACAGCTGCCTTCAACATCAGTTCACCAGAGTGCATGAGGAGCCTGGACCGTGCCGCAGAACAAAGCGTGTGCTCCGCTAACTGATCACAGACCATTTCTTCCTCCAAAGCCCCGAATTGGCACTCTCCAGCCAGCTGGTGCAGGTCGGCAACATACCGTTGCACTGACTCTCCCAGCGTTGCTGTCGGAACTGGATCCGTCACACGATGACGTTCTCAGGAGCACGAAAGTAGCGTGCCATTAGCTCAACCACGTCCTCAAAACTATCACTCGCTCCCAATGTGCTGAGAATACGTTGCCCTTCCATGCCGAGATTATGGACCAGTATCGCTCGTGCACGTAGTTTCTCCAATTCGCCGATGTTCAATGCCACCAAATAATTTTGGAATGCTGCAAACCACTTCACCCAGGGAACTGGCGGCTTGCCCGGTAGCTCCAAATTTGGTCGAATACTAGAATCACCCTTATCCATACCTTTATCCTCATCGCCAAATGTTATGTCCATAACCAGTGTTGCTGTAACGAGGCCGGAGGTGCAATTGAACTTGACTTTATTATGTGACTCACAGTTACATTCGGCGTTCCTGTTCAGGCAGAGGCATAGGCCAGAAGAGACCGTGCCTCTTCCCCATCAGCCCTTTATACTCAGGGTGGCAGCGGAACCGGAAAGGTGGAGCCACCACCCACATCACACTATAATACGTCTTTTAATACAAAACAGTTAACACTTCTGCAGCTACATAACTGTCCTAGGATTGAATGCACAGTGTACAGTGGATGTAAAAAGTCTACACACCCCTGTTCAAATGCCAGGTTTTTGTGATATAAAACAGTGAGACTAAGAAAAATCATTTCAAAACTTTTTCCCCCATTAATGTGACCTGTAACCTGTACAACCCAATTGAAAAGAAAACTGAAATCTTTTAAGCCAAAAAATAAAAAATAAAAAAAAAAACTTACAATAACCTGGTTGCATAAATATGCACGCCCTTTTATAACTGAGGATGTGGCTGTGTTCAGAATTAACCAATCAAATTCAAACTCATGTTAGATGGGAGTCAGCACACACCTGCCACCATTTAAACTGCCTTTGATTAACCCCAAATAAAGTTCAGCTGTTCTAGTAGGCTTTTCCTGACATTTTGTTAGTCGCATCTTACAGCACAAGCCATGGTCCGCAGAGAGCTTCCAAAGCTGCAGAGAGCTTCCAAAGCATCAGAGGGATCACATTGTTCAAAGGTATCTGTCAGGAGAAGGGTACAAAAGAATTTCCAAGGCATTAAATATACCATGGAACACAGTGAAGACAGACATCATCAAGTGGAGAAAATATGGCAAAAGATTAGAACAAGATCGCGGATACAAGAGGCTGAAATGAGCTTTCTCCGTAGGATTGCTGGACTCACCCTCAGAGATAGGGTGAGGAACTCAGTTATCCGGGAGAGGCTCAGAGTAGAACCGCTGCTCCTCCACATTGAAAGAAGTCAGTTGAGGTGGTATGGGCATCTGATTAGGATGCCTCCTGGACGCCTCCCACTTGAGGTGTTTCAGGCACGTCCCACTGGGAGGAGACCCTGGAAGAGACCCAGGACTCGGTGGAGAGACTATGTCTCTCAGCTGGTCTGGGAACGCCTTGGTATCCTCTCTGAAGAGCTGGAGCAGGTGGCTGGGGAGAGGGAAGTCTGGGCTTCTCTGCTTGAACTGCTGCCTCCGCGACCCGGACCTCCGGAAAAGCGGTAGAAGATGGATGGATGGATGGATGGATGGATGGATGGACAGTGACATTACCAAGAACTGGGCGTCCTTCCAAAATTGATGAAAAGACGAGAAGAAAACTGGTCAGGGAGGCTGCCAAGAGGCCGACAGCAACATTGAAGGAGTTGTAGGAATTTCTGGCAAGTACTGGCTGTTTAGTACATGTGACAACAAGCTCCCATCTAGGGTGGCAAGACAGAAGCCTTATCTTACGAAGAAAAACATCCAAGCCTGGCTACATTTTGCAAAACACATTTGAAATTTCCCCAATGCATGTGGGAAAATGTGTTATGGTCTGATGAAACCAAGGTTGAACTTTCTGGCCATAATTCCAAAAGGAATATTTGGCGCAAATGCAACACTGCTCATCACCAAAAGAACACCATACCTACAGTGAAGCATGGTGGTGGTGGCAGCATGCTTTTGGGGCTGTTTTTCTTCAGCTGGAACTGGGGCTTTAGTCAAGGTGGAGGGAATTATGAACATTTCCAAATACCAGTCAGTGTTGGCACAAAACCTTCAGGCTTCAGCTGGAAAGCTGAAGATGAAGAGGGAGTTCATCTTTCAGCACAACAATGACCCAAAGCACACATCCAAATGAACAAAAGAATAGCTTCACCAGAAGACTAATTAATTTTGGAATGGCCCGGTCAGAGTCCAGACGTGAATCCGATCAAACATGTGTGGGGTAATCTGAAGACGGCTGTGCACAGGAGATTTTTTTTTTAATTTTTTTTTTTAATTTTGTATACTTTATTTCCAGAGAGAAAGTCAGAGCATCCACGTGGATGGATGAGGTAGCCAAGGTGCAGCGCCAATCCCTTCACTGTTCACACACACACATTCACATCTAGGGCCACTTTAGAGTCTCCAATTAACCTAACTTCCATGTTTTTGGCCTGTGGGAGGAAACTGGAGTACCCAGGGTAAACCCACGCAGACACAGGGAGAAAATGCAAACTCCACATCGAAGTGGTCACTGATGGTCAGGGGGTGGGATCAAACCCACAACCTTCTTACTGTGCTGGCACAGTAAGAAGGTCGTGGCCATCGCGCCACTGAGATGCCCTCGCAATCTAACAGATTTGGAGCATTTTTGCAAAGAAGAGTGGGCAAATATTGCCACATCGAGATGTGCCACACTGTTACATTCCTACCCAAAAAGACTGAGTGCTGAAACAAAAGGCAAAGGTGCTGCAACAAACTATTAGTTTAAGGGTGTGCATATTTATGCAACCAGGTTATTGTAAGTTTTTTTTTTTTAATTTTTCCCCTTAAAAGATTTCAGTTTGTTTTCCAATTGGGTTGTACAGGTTATAGGTCACATTAAGGCTGTGTGTCCACAAAACGCGTTTTTTGTTACCCCACCGCCCTGAGTGGTTTTTTTTTTTTTTTTTCAGCGTTTGTGCATGATGCTGTGGGGCAAAAAAGGCCTGTGCTCTGTATCCCAGCAACAGCTTGTCACTCTCAGCTCAACACTTCCACTTTCCTAAGGTCAGACTTTCTTCTGATTTTTTAATAGCAGTCTCTTAATAACAATGAACAGGAAACGTGTTTTAGCAGCTCTGGATGTGAACTATGATGACACTCAAAGTAGGAGTCTGAGTACAGATGAGTACCGGAGTCCTATGTCCCGCCCATGCAGCAGTTCTGATTGGCTGCTTTGGTCTGACATTGATGAGCTCAGCTGTGGTCTCTGAAAAGTTGAACTTTTGTCAGCTCTGAGCACCATGAGCGCCGCGACAAAAAACGGCCACCGCCGAGAGCGTTTCAGTGCCGTGGGCGCTCAGTGCTGTAAACGCAGGACTAAATAGAGAATGAATGGAAAATAGTGGAAAAAACGCGTTTGGTGGACACGCAGCCTAATAATGGTGGAAAAACTTTTGAAATGATTTATCTTGGTCTCACTTTTTTACATCACAAAAACCTGGGATTTGAACAGGGGTGTGTAGACTTTTTGTATCCACTGTATATAGTATTTCGGATTTTTATGGGGATGCGCAACACACTACTTATTCTTTTTTAAAAATATGTTTTAATAGATACCTGTGCTTCAGAATCAGCAGTAATGTTGTTGGCTGTAGGCCATTGCATACTTGTTCATAAATTTTACACTTTTGCCTTTCTTGTCTCTTAGCAAGCAAGTATAATAAACACGAGAAAAGTCTAGATAATTTGCTAAAAGTCTGCTGAGGTTAGTTCTGTTAGGATTATAGCTTATTAATTCAGTGCAACAGCCCGTCAGCTGACATTAATGACATCTGCAGCCATTGACTCCATCTTTTACATTAAAACTCTCCTAATGATGTACATAACTCCTGTGCTGACCCATCTTCATTTCTTTTATTACTCTCTCAGGAATAAAACACAAACTGAGTGGACTGTTCTGGTGATAGCGGAATCAAAGCCTTTTTGGTGCCATGCAGAGGCACAGAATGAACTTCAAGTAGGAAGACTGTTTCATTTTGTTTTTTTCTCTCTGTCATCTAGATTCAATTCTGTGTTATATCAGCTTGGTTCAGTCCCCAGTCTGCTTACATTAGGGGTGGGAATCCTGAGGGAACTCACAATTCGATTCGGATGGCGATACTTGGGTCACAATTTGAGCCAATCATGACGATAATCACGATATTGCGATAATTGAGTATCACGATCCCAGATATTTCAAATTTTTTCACCTTATTCAGCCTCAGATCATGTCCCAAAGTAAAACTGTTGACATCTCTTTTATATAATAAAGTATCCTCGGGGCTTCATTTTCCGCCGAGATACGTCTCTGCACACAGGGAGGGCGGTGGACGGTGCTGTTTGGAATAGACTCCCACTCCAGATACGTTTAGCTGACTCTGTGGATTCTTTTAAAAGGCAGCTGAAAACTTTTTTGTTTAACGAGGATTTCCGTTGAGCTTCATCTGCTTTTTAATGGTAAGTCTGATATTTTTAAATTATTTTAATCTTGTGTTTTAATTTGTTTTTGTATTTTTAAAATTATTTTTAAATATTAACTTCCTTTTATTCCATTTTATTGTGCAGTGCTTTGTGACTATATGCCTCTGAAAAGCGCTTCATAAATAAACTTTATGTACTTGGCGATCGGAGAAAAAGCTCCATGCCGGTGTCTCTAGTTTTGCCGTTTCTAATGCTGCTCCGAGACGTGCGCTGGCCCGCCGTTTTCTGAGTGTTTTTCTTTTTTTCGTGCAGCACTTCTTGTGGGTTGTGTGTCATGTCAAGGTCTTTCCTTCTATCTTTGTTAGAAAATCAAAAAAAGGCCTGACATTCGAGCTAACGTTGAGCTAACTGCTTCCTAACTTTCACAGCTGGCTGCAAATCTCCGAAACAAGCTATGACTTCACTTGACTGGGTGCTTGCTTTGCACCATCTAGTGGACTGAAAACTCCATTGATTAACTGATAACCCAAAAGTATATGTGTGCGCGTTAAAAAAAATAAATAAAAGATTGATCCGTGCATTTGTGGATTGATGCATTGTCGCCAGTGCCAAGTATTGCAATCCATCACTGAATCAGTCCTTTCTAACCACCCCTAGTTTATATGATGCTGCTGAAGGCTGACTTTTGCTGCAAGATGTTCTGACAATATTATATAATCAAACCCTAAAAATCTTGGACAAAAAGCCCATTAGGTGGCATCACTGTAATGTTTTAAAAAAATACAACCTATTGAGTTTTGAGAGCTTCATTGACCTCTGTCTTCTGAAATTAACGTTCAAATGTTTCCATAAATCAGCACCCGAGCCACTTGCTGGTTTCGTCCAAAGACAGGACAGCAGCAGAGCCACCAGGAGTTCTGTTAACAATAACTGTAAAATATTCCACCGCAGAACCACATTTGGACAAACAGCTTTCTCTATAAAGGGCAGTCACATCTGGAACACAATGCCAAATGAAATTAAAATAATAACGGACTTTAAAACATTCACTAAAAATGTTAAAAACTGGCTGAAAAATAAACAAGAATGTACTCATGTATGAATTATTTGTCTGCAAAGTGAGAGTGAATGAAGGGAAGGAATAAATGTGTTTGTTTATAGTGAGTGACGGAGGGAGGAAGGCCTGAAATAGGCAAATGTGAGTTATGTTATATGTGTTAAATGTGAGTCAGGCTGTTATATTTGTGTATTTATAATATTTATGTTAAAGGTGAGTCAGGCTGTTATATTTGTGTATTTATAATATTTATAATATTTATAATTGTGTATTTATAATTTTTCTGCATTGATGTATGTGGTTATTGTGTATATTTTTATCTTGATTCTTTTTTCTAAAGCCCATCCAGGGACAAGAGTTGCAAATTAGCTAATAGCTATACACTCTATGTGCAACACATCAGATTGATTGTCTTTGATTAATTGTCTATGTTTATTGCACTGTCCCTGTCAAATAAACTAATCTACCTACCTACAATTTTAAAGAAAGATGATAAGCTGACTATTGGTCTGTTGGGAAGTATTTTAAATGCATATACTGATCTAAATCAGGCTTAAGATGTTGTAAAAGTTAAGATTAAAAACACATATTCCCCAAAACAATTATCTTGCTACATTATCCCTCTCTGTGCACCTACTGTGAAACATGATCTCTTCAGCATTGCTATAAGGCCCCAATTTCTTTCTAAAATGTTACTGAAATAACTGTTATGTAGAAAATTATGAGTGAGCCGTTGAGACATATTTAATCAGGCTGCAGTTTATTTGTCTAGCTGAAGAAGAAGCAACCTCTTCCCTTGTGGGATGAAACGTCTGTCTGGTTTTTATAGGTGACATATGATGACAATTGCACTTTTTCTGGAGTCGCTGCCAGTGAAATGGTGAATGGCGTTTACTTATATAGCGCTTTTTCTCATCGCTGGATGACCAAAGCGCTTTACAGATCCTGCTATCCACCCATTCACGCACACAGTCACACACTGAGGGCGGCAGAGCTGCCATACACACACAGGCGCTAGCCTGGCCACCAGGAGCAACTGGGGGTTCAGTGTCTTGCTCAAGGACACTCCGACCTGCAGACTGCAGACAGAGCGGGAATCAAACCCATGACCCTCCGATCAGTAGTCGGTCACACTACACCTGCGACACAGCCACCAGATAGTGGGGGTGGCTGTGGCGCAGTTCCCCAGTGGGAAAAAACTCTCTCTCTGTATGAATGAATTTGATTTTCCTCCCGGTGTGACGTGAGAACTGGTGCCCACTAGAATGATGGGCAGCACTGTGGCTTGGTGATTAACACTGAGACTGAACTCCCAGCTCAGGACCATCACATGCTCATCTGTGTGCAGATTCCATGTTCTCCCCATGCTGTGTAGGTTTCCGCCACAGTTCAGAGACATGCTTATGGTGGCGCCACGCATGGCAGTGGCCCCTCCAGTTCTTCTATGTGTGATGAACGTTAACTGTGCAGAGCTTGCTGTATATGCAGGGCTTAAAGTTTTCCGGCACCATGCTGGATTTCCGGTGTGTGCCGTGCTGGGTTTTTTTTTGGCTGCGGGGAAATTTACTTCCTCTTTCTGTGTGCAGAAACACTTTTTGTCCAAGCTGTCTGCAGTGGTGGATGACTAATGCTCAAAATAAACAGTCAGTTCTGCCTAGTTTTGAGTTCTTTTAAGATATTTAGGGTGGTGAATATAGTATTTGGCATGGCGGAACGTATTAAGCTTGCGCGTTCCATTGATCTCTATAGAAAACCTGGATAGCTCACATCCCATTAACGAGTACAGAGCCAAGTGAAGCCACCTGGCCGCCACATTAGGGAATCGAGTTGACATTTTGTTTAGTGGCCGCTGATTTCTATCCACCTTATTCCTGGGAGTGCCACTGTAGGAACGATTATGGGCAGAGCTTCCGGTTTCAGCTATAATCGTGTTAAATCAGTCAGCAAGAGTGGAGTAGTGGGGCTTTTAAAATAGCATTTTTAAAAGTTTTTCAAATTCATTTTAATGTATAGTCCACATACATGTTTTGCACTCAAGTGGCAGCTAATTTCAGCACTTGTAATTTTTGTATTTTTTTATTGTTTTGGCATAATTCTGGTACTTGTTTTTGGTGTTTGTGGTTGTGCCATAGACTGTATGAATGGAAGCTTCTCACTGGTAATGCGTAGATCATGCACTGAATACGAAAAAGGACTGTTGGTGTGATCAGTGGTACAGATGCAAGAGCACCAGGTATGTTTTCACTTCTATGAATGTCACAGATCTGACATTTATGCATCATATATGTCACCAGATGCAAGACTGCATGAAGTAAAATAAATAAAAAATAGGAAAAGTTTGCTTCCCAAGGCTTAACGATTTAAGAAAGATATCAAATAGTTTTGGGGTTTTTTTGCATTTGTTGCACTGCCTTGGAATGATATGGGCTTGATGTTAGCAGCTTCAGCATGCATTAATTTTTAAATGATCACAAAATATAGATCAATAAAATTTTGAACAACTGTCAGAAAAGATCTGTATGTGTTAAGTTAAATAACAAGCATTTGTGGCATGACAGCAGCATGAGCATTTTAATTTTGGGGTAAAACAAACGGCTGCAGCTGTCTGTATTTACCATGATAGCCAAGCACAGTGTTGTGGTTCTTTGTGGCTCTGACTAGATTCTATGTCTGCTCTGAGGTAAATGTGATTATGTCCAACATCTTTTAACAAAATGCATCCGACTTTATTGTGGTGGAGACATTGATATATCTCAGAGCTTTTATTTGTTTACAGCGTTGGCATCTTAGTAGCAGAGCTAACCAACAGAGCTACTGTCTACGAGTCCACTTTTTAAGGTCATCTTCCCATCCCTCCATAGTCGTGGGAAGTGGTATGATTATATTACTGTTTCTGAGGTGCAAAAGGTCGTGTTCCCGCATTTTTGATACCAAAGTCATTGTTTTTTAACAAGGAGAAGTGTCCTGTTTCAGTAACAACCCCACATTCTAAACTAGTACTGGAAGTTGCGCCCATAATTCACGCAATGCACCATGGGGGCTAAGAATAAGGTGGATAGTTCACCAGTTACACAAGATTATAAGTTGTGTCTCCATGCCAAGAAGTTCAAAATCTGTTAATTTTTTTGGGAAACACTTTTTTTTTTTTTCTTTTTGTTCATTCTGCCATACCCAACATTTATTGGAGGGTTTGTTTTGGCATATCAACTTTTTATTTGTTGAGGTGTACGTCTGTCCCGCCTGCTTTATTTAATTGGTTAAGAGTTTACATTTGACCTAATTATGGTTGGACGTGGGCTGGAAGTGAATCTGTGGATGAATGAATGAATGTACAATAGCAGTGTCCAAAAGAGAAAAAAAGAAGAAATAAAAACAAGAATGTGAGAAGGAGGTTGTTTTTTTTTAAATAAAAGACTCCTAAATTGACAGGATTTTTTTAAAGTGTTGTATCCGAATAATGAGGAGGTGAGGTGACGTTTATAAAGTTTATTAACAAGAACTATGTACACACAGGGAGTCTCTACTAAGTACAGGAGCCACAGCAAAGAGACAGTATGTCTCCTGCTACAGGCTTATATACCACAGGTGACGCCACCCCCCCAAAGGCGGGGCATCACCCCTCCCTAGCCTAGGGCACTGCCATACTAATATATATATATATATATATATATATATATATATATATATATATACATTATATATATATTATGATCTTACATTCCCCCACCCTTTTGAAAAAACAAGCACACAAATTTACCCAACCATATAATTTGCACCCGATTCACACACTAATACAAAGGGGTATAGGCCTACACACTGGCCCAGCGGAGCTCTCCGTTATGTAAACATACAGTCAGTGAAAAGAAAAAGGGCCACACACCAAACTAAATCAATCCCGATAAAATAAACACATATAAATATACATATACAAAAGCAGAAAATAAACGAAGGCGGTACCTGACCCCATAACTCATAGGATATACACAGCAAGCACAGAGATCCCCGAACAAACAAAAAAAACCCAAAACAGACAAATCACACCAAAATAGGGCAATGGATATATATACCTCTTACCAACAGTCACACAAACATTCACACCCAGGTGTTACTGCACCTTCCACACACACAACATTCAGTCACCAGGCATACACAACGGTGGTCAAGTGCACATAAAACAGTCAAACAGGCAGTTACATAAATTACATTACCATGTTGACAAAGCAGCGTCTCATTTTTTTTTTAAAACAACTGAACATATCTGGAACCTATAACAATAACAGTAACAGACACTATTTTTTTAACTGCACCAAGTTAGACACACCGTAAGCCCTCAGTCATACTCTAACCCGGGTCTCCCGAAGGCGCCCACCCTTGAGTGTCCGTCCCACGGCCCACTTCCAGAGCGTCTCCGCTTAATTGTTGCAGGAGAAGGGCTGCATTGGTGTCCTTTCCTGCCCAAACGCCACAGCTCGTTGGGACGCTGTCTCGACCCATCAGTCAAACTCAGGTGCCCGTCGCCGCCGGACTGGACCACCCGCAGATTATCCTGTCCAGCTGTCAGTTTCCTGGAACTGCGCACCCAACCAAACCGAGGCTCGACACTAGGGCGGAAGTCATCACCCTCACCCAGGGGAGCGCTCACTGGCTTTCTCCGTCGTCTGCATCGCAATCTGGCACCCTTATGACTCCTCAATGGTTCGCCAAGTTGACTCGAGTCATGTCCCTTGCTTTTGATGTCGGCATGGCCAGGGTTTATGCCATCTGATGGTACCCCAGATGCTAGATGTTGTTGTGTTGGAGCACCACCAGCCACTGTTGGCTCAACAGCCGTATCCAGTCGGCCACCGGAGCCCTGTAGCTCATGCTCTTTGGACCTTTTCGCCAACGCAGGGGTCAAACCATGCCGTTCGAGTCCACCGTCCACGGGACCACAAACACTGGCACAGGACCCCCGCCTTGTCGGCGTACTATGGTGCTGGCGGTGTCCCTCTTCACCCGGCATGGGCCACCCAAAGTCCCACACTTCATCGCCACTTCCCACGTACAATGGCCGGTCCCATAAACCACCACCTGACCACTCCTCCACTTCACCACAGGTGATGGTGAAACCAAGCCCATAAAATAAGTCACAACCCATTAGGTTATTACCGTCCCGAGACACCATGAACTCAGCGGTGTACATGGAGGCCTCCTTGTACCTCACCGACAGCCACACCGAGCCCACAACATCCAGCGGGTGATTACCATAACCGTAACAAGCTATGCTGGTCTTACTCACTCTGTAGTGGGGAAAACACTGTCTTACAGTGTCCAAGTTGAGGATGGAGACCGCTGACCCCGTGTCCACCAACAGCAGTATCGGTGTCCCGTCCAACAAAATGTCACAAATGATATGACCATCTGTGTTGGGTGAGACCGTGTGGACAACCGTAGGTAGCTTCTTCTTAATGGTTTCCTTAGCTAGCCTCCGTTCCTCCTTGTCAAAGTTGCGGCAAACTCTGGCGAAGTGATAGAGCAGACCGCACCATCCACAATGCTTGCCCCTCGCTGTACACTCCCTGGCTCAATCCCTGCTGGATTCGCAGCCATAGCATCTTGGTGTCCCCGGGGCGGACCATATTTTGACAATGGCCGCGTACTCGTTGTTGCTTCCATTGTCCGAATCCAAGGCCAGTGTCTTCCCATGTGCTTCTCTCTTTTGCAGAGCATCGTTATCGCTGAGGTGTTTCGTCAGCCGCTCCGCTGCCTTGTGATGCTGCGCTAGCTCCAAGGCTGCTAGCAAAGTTAGCTCACCAGCATGAGTTAGCAGGCGAACCCTCGCCGAGGAGTAGGCCACATGTTTGGTCAACTGGTCGCGGACCATTTCCTTTTCCAGAACCCCAAACCTGTACTCACCCGCCAGCTGTCGAAGGTCTGCCAGGAACTGCTGGACCGACTCTCCGAGTAGCTGGTGCCATTGTTGGAACTGGATGCGCCGCATTATGATGTTCTCTAGGGTGCGAAAATAGCCAGCCATGAGCCTCACGACATTGTTGAAGCTGTCACCTCCTCCCAGCGTGCTGAGGATTTTCTGGCCCTCCATACCAAGGTTATGGACCAGAATAGCCCTCACTCTTAATTTGTCCAGGTCGCCGAGATCTAACGCCAATAAATAGTTTTGGAAGGCTGCAAACCACCTGGCCCAAGGGACCAATGGCTCACCCGGAGCCTCCAAAAATGGATGAAGAGCATGGTCGCAGCCCTATCCATCTCCGTATATACTCATCGCCAAATGTTGTGTCTGAATAATGAGGAGGTGAGGTGACGTTTATAAAGTTTATTAACAAGAACTATGTACACACAGGGAGTCTCTGCTACGAGTACAGGAGCCACAGCGAAGTGACAGTATGTCTCCCACTACAGGCTTATATACCACAGGTTATGCCACCCCCCTAAAGGCGGGGCATCACCCCACCCTAGCCTAGGGCACCACCATACTAATATAATATACAGTATATATTACGATCTTACATAAAGTTGCAATAGTCAGTCATACACACTGGGAATACTGATCCAGAAAAAAAAACGGAGAGCTGCCAGAATAAGGATGCTGATATCAGAGCATCTAAACGCTACACAGCAGAAACCTTTTTTCTCCAAGTGCCATTTCAATCTCAAACTTCCAAATGGTGAGTACGTTTCAAGACAGTGGCTTCACTTTTCTCCTTCCACGGATGTTTGTATTATTTTGCCTGCCGCATATACAGTGATTTTTTTTTTTCTCCACTAAGCTGGGTTCACACTATAGCGTTTGGACGGACTTTTACAGACGCTTTGAAAAACCAGAGACATTAGTCCAAATGTTGTGAAATTACATTCATGAGGAGTTTTTTTTTTAATTCAGCACACACCAACTTTTATGAACTTTAAAGTAGGTTTTTAACTCCACAGCCTTGCTTGGCCATGGATGAGAGCTGTCCACTACAATTCAGAGATGATGCCATATATTATTGTTCATCTCGGCCGGAGTTATATTAATCTGCTCTGGTGAAAGCAAAATTGTAGATTTAATTCTAAAACAACTGTCGGCATATTTTCATTTTGAATCATTCTTTTAAAAGAATGATGGTGAATGAGGTTAAAATTGTAAAAACTGTCTTCATTAGATAATGAATATCGGATTTGTGCGTACATAACCTGCTCTTCTGTGGAGAACTTTTTTTTTCCCTATGTGTAGTGAAAAACCCTGTCCTGGCTTCAAGTGGTTATTATTTAACCCTTTTTTAAATATTTAACCCTTGAACAAAAAAGATGGCTTAGTGTGTTTTTTTTTCATTGTCATAATTAATTATTGTGGGTTGATACAATTACAATTATAGTGGGTTGATCGCGGTGGCAACCCCCGAACCAAGTGGTAGACACCAGTGGTGAGGGGGGGCCATTAAGCTGAAGAAGGAGTCCTATCAGGCTTGGTTGGCTTGTGGGACTCCCGAAGCAGCTGAGGTGTACCGGCAGGCCAAGCGTAGTGCAGCTCGGGTGGTTGCTGAAGCAAAAACCCGGGTATGGGAGGAGTTCGGTGAGGCCATGGAACAAGACTTTTGGTCGGCCTCGAAGAGATTCTGGCAAACTGTCCGGTGGCTCAGGAGGAAAAAGCAGCTCCCTGTCCACACTGTGTATGGTGCAGATGGGGCGCTGTTGACTTCGACTGGGGATATCGTTGGGCGTGGATGTCGGGGGCAGTGCCTTTGGCATGGCAAACCAGGGTGGTGGTTCCTCTCATCAAAAAAGGGGACCGGAGGGTGTGCTCCAACTTTAGAGGGATCACACTCCTCAGCCTCCCTGGGAAGGTCTATGCCAAGGTACTGGAGAGGAGAGTCCGGCCGTTGGTCGAACCTCGGATTCAGGAGGAGCAATGTGGTTTTCGTCCTGGCCGTGGCACATCGGACCAGCTCTTTACCCTCTTGAGAATTCTCGAGGGTCCGTGGGACTTTGCCCAACCAGTTTACATGTGTTTTGTGGACTTGGAGAAGACATTCGACCGCGTCCCTCGTGGTTTTTTTTGGGGGGGTTGCTTCGGGAGTATGGGGCATCAGGCTTGTTACAAGCTATTCGGTCTCTGTATGACCGTTGTGAGAGTTTGGTTCGTATTGCCAAGACTCATTCCCAGTGAGAGTTGGACTCCGCCAGGGCTGCCCTTTGTCACCGATCCTGTTCATAATTTTTATGATCAGGATTTCTAGGCGCAGCCAGGGAATGGAGGGTGTCATGCTTGGTGACCACAGGATCTCATCTCTGTTGTTTGCAGATGATGTTGTCCTGTTGGCTTCATCCAGCAATGACCTACAGTTCTTGCTGGGACGGTTTGCCGCTGAGTGTGAAGCGGCTGGGATGAGAATCAGCACCTCCAAGTCCAAGTTCATGGTCCTCAGCCGGAAAAAGGTGAGTTGTCCTCTCTGGGTTGGGGATAGGCTTCTTCCCCAAGTGGAGGAGTTTAAGTATCTTGGGGTCTTATTCACGAGTGAGGGGAGAATGGAGCGAGAGATTGACAGATGGATCAGAGCAGCATCTGCAGTGATGCGGACATTGTACCGGTCTGTTGTGGTGAAGAGGGAGCTGAGTTCTAAGGCAAAGCTGTCGAGTTACGAGTCAATCTACGTTCCTACTCTCACCTATGGTCACGAGCTTTGGGTAATGACCGAAACAACGAGATTGTGGATACAAGTGGCTGAAATGAGCTTTCTTCGTAGGATTGCTGGACTCACCCTCAGAGATAGGGTGAGGAGCTCAGTCTGGGAGAGGCTCAGAGTAGAACCACTGCTCCTCCACATTGAAAGGAGTCAGTTGAGGTGGTATGGGCATCTGATTAGGATGTCTCCTGGACGCCTCCCACCTGAGGTGTTTCGGGCACGTCCCACTGGGAGGAGACCCCGGGACAGACCCAGGACTCGGTGGAGAGACTGTCTCCCAGCTGGTCTGGGAACACCTTGGTATCCTCTCTGAAGAGCTGGAGCAGGTGGCTGGGGAGAGGGAAGTCTGGGTTTCTCTTCTTGAACTGCTGCCTCCGCGACCCGGACCTCCAGAAAAGTTTTAGAAGATGGATGGATGGATGGATGGGTTGATACAAGATATTTGTCGGTTGTTAGTCCTGATAGCTCTATATTTTTCTGCTATACGAGCTAAATCGAGAACTTTGTGGTCTTTGTGTGTGTGTTATTTAGTAATTGGCAATGGCTATGGATATGGAAGCTGTATCTCTATATGAAATATCTGTTGGTACAAAAGAGTTGACAATCCGACAGAAGATTGCTGGTTTGCGTCTTGCTATCGGCACCTTGTCCAAACCATTTTACTATGAGATGAAATTTAGACTTAAAATCAAGAAGTTAATCTTAGAATGTGGGATTGGGATTTTATATATATATACAGTATATACTGTATATATATATATATATATACCAGACAATTATTTTGTGTTTTCCATGAAAAGTCACACTTATTTACCACCATGAGTTGTAAAATGAATAGAAAATATAGTCAAGACATTGACAAGGCTAGAAATAATGATTTGTATTTGAAATAATAATTTTTTCCTTCAAACTTTGCTTTCATCAAAGAATCCTCCATTTGCAGCAATTACAGCATTGCAGACCTAACATGATTGCACAAGGGTTTTCTAATCATCCATTAGCCTTCTGATGCAATGAGCAAACACATTGTACCATTAGAACACTGGAGTGATAGTTGCTGGAAATGGGCCTCTATACACCTATGTAGATATTACACCAAAAACCAGACATTTGCAGCTATAATAGTTATTTACCACATTAGCAATGTATAGAGTGTATTTCTGATTAGTTTAAAGTTATCTTCATTGAAAAAAAGTGCTTTTCTTTTAAAAATAAGGAAATTTCTAAGTGACCCCAAACTTTTGAACGGTAGTGTGTATATATATATATATATATATATATATATATATATATATATATATACATATAAATGGATATGTGTGCACACACGTTTGTATCTCCACCCCTGTGACCCTGCCCCTGGAAAACAGTTTTTTTGCTTTAACCCCTGTATATGGCTTGAATGACAATAAAGTTGGCTTTCTTTATGACACCAGCTTCATCTCCACCCATTTTAATGATGGTGGGAGTTCGGGGTGGGGAAAAAAGATCAATTCAGTGATGGTTCCCAATCCTTGGCACTGGCGACAATGCATCGATCCATAAATGTACAGATCGGTCTTTCATTAAAAAAAAATGCGCACACATATACAGTGGTGTGAAAAAGTGTTTGCCCCTTTCCTGATTTCTCATTTTTTTGTATATTTGTCACACGTAAATATTTCAGATCATCAAACACATTTAAATATTAGACAAAGATAACACAATCCAATAAACACAAAATGCAGTTTTTAAAGGGAGGTGTTATTATTAAGGGCAAAAAAATGCAAACCTACATGGCCTTGTGTGAAAAAGTGCCCCCCCCCCCATTAAAACATAAATTAACTGTGGTTTATCACCGCTTTGGAAAGCGGACTTTAGTTTCTCTCGCCACACCCAGGCTTGATTAACGCCACACCTGTTCTCAATCAAGAAATTACTTAAATAGGGCCTGCCTGACAAAGTGAAGTAGACAAAAAGGTCCTCAAAAGCTAGACATCATGCTGTGATCCGAAGAAATTCAGGAACAAATGAGAAACAAAGTAATTGAGATCTATCAGTCTGGAAAAGGTTATAAAGCCATTTCTAAAGCTTTGGGACTCCAGCAAAACACAGTGAGAGCCATTATCCACAAATGGCGAAAACATGGAACAGTGGTGAACCTTCCCAGGAGTGGCTGGACGACCAAAATTACCCCAAGAGCACAGCGGCGACTCATCCAAGAGGTCACAAAAGACCTCACAACAACATCCAAAGAACTGCAGGCTTCACTTGCCTCAGTTAAGGTCAGTGTTCATGACTCCACCATAAGAAAGAAACTGGGCAAAAATGGCCTGCATAGTAGAGTTCCAAGACAAAAACCACTGTTGAGCAAAACGAACATAAAAGCTCGTCTCAGTTTTGCCAGAAAACATCTTGATGATCCTCAAGACTTTTGGGAAAATACTCTGTGGACTAACAAGACAAAAGTTGAACTTTTTGTAAGGTGTGTGTCCCATTACATCCAGCGTAAAAGTAACACAGCATTTCAGAAAAGGAACATCATACCAACAGTAAAACATGGTGGTGGTAGTGTGATGGTCTGGGGCTGTGTTGCTGCTTCAGGACCTGGAAGACTTGTTGTGGTAAATGGAACCATGAATTCTGCTGTCTTCCAAAAAATCCTGAAGGAGAATGTCCGGCCATCTGTTCGTGACTTCAAGCTGAAGCGCACTTGGGTTCTGCAGCAGGACAATGATCCAAAACACACCAGCAAGTCCACCTCTGAATGGCTTAAGAAAAATAAAATGAAGACTTTGGAGTGGCCTAGTCAAAATCCTGACCTGAATCCCATTGAGATGCTGTTGCAGGACCTTGAAAAGGTGGGTCATGCTCAAAAACCCTACAATGTGGCTGAATTACAACAATTCTGCAAAGATGAGAGGGCCAAAATTCCTCCACAGTGCTGTAAAAGACTCATTGCCAGTTATTTCAAACACTTGATTGCAGTTGTTGCTGCTAAGAGTGGCCCAACCAGTTATTACAAAAAAAAGCACCACCTGTGGCTGAACAAGCTGATGCGCAAATGGCAGTCCCTGTCACACAGGTCGCACTTGCGGGTGGTCTCCGTGCTGCTGGGTCTGTGGCGGTTTTTCCTGCGGGTCCTTTTTTCATCTGCTGCAGCAGTCTTTCTTCACCCAGCCTTACACAAAACAGCTTTTGAACTTCTGTGCTTCAATTGGCTCGCTGCATTCGCAGCGTTGGTAGGCGGGTCCTTCTTGCTAGGTTTTCAGTCATTGGTTCTTCAAAGTTTCAGAAACCCAATTCAAGGCTCTTATTAGTCGAATGAGAGGTCAATCATATCTAATCTGTTCGCGGCTGTGTCTGTAGTGGAAGAAAGGAAATGCAGCTTTTTTTTTTTCAGTGCGCTCTTGGACGCAGCGCCCTTGTGTGCCCTCGTGCGCTCTCGTGCGCCCTCGTGCGCTCTAGGATGCAGAGACGTGCCCGTCCGCGGTACACCGGAGTGCAAGAGGTTAAGTGTGACAAATACACAAATAAATTAGAAATCAGGAAGGGGGCAAACACTTTTTCACACCACTGTACTTTTGGGTTATCAGTTAATCAATGGCATTTTCAGTCCACTAGATGGCACAAAGCAAACACCCAGTTAAGTGAAGTCATAGCTTGTCTGGGTAATTTGCAGCCAGGTTTCAAAGTTAGGAAGCAGTCAACTCAAATGTCAGGCCTTTTTTTGGATTTGATAACAAGGATGGAAGGAAAGACCTAAGCATGACACACAACCTGCAAGAAGTACTGCACGAAAAAAAAACCCCAAACACTCAGATTATGGCAGGCCACACACGTCTCGGAGCGGCCTTAGCAATGGCTAAGCTAGGGAGACACCGACACGGAGCTTTTTCTAAGTGTCAAGTAAGTAAAGTTTATTTATGAAGCTTTTTTCAGAGACATATAGTCACAGAGCGCTGCACAATCAAATGGAATAAAAAGAAGATGATAGATAAAAATAATTGCAAAAATGCAAAAACAAGTTAAAACACAAGATTAAAATAATTTAAAAATATCAGACTTGCTATTAAAAAGCAGTTGAAACTCAACGGAAATCCTCATTAAACAAAAATGTTTTCAGCTGCTTTTTAAAACAATCCACAGAGTCAGCTAAACGTATCTGGAGTGGAAGTCTATTCAAAACAGCACTATGCATCACCCTCCCTCTGTGCAGAGACATATCTCTGCGGAAAATGAAGTCCCAAGAATACTTTATTATATGAAAGAGATGTCAACAGTTTTACTTTGGGACATGATTTGAGGTTGAATAAGGTGAAAAAAATTGAAATATATGGGCTTGTGATACTCAATTATCGCGATATCATGATTATTGTTGAATCTTGATAGGATTGAATCGTGACCCAAGAATTGCCATCTGAATCGAATCATGAGGTCCCTCACGATTCCCACCCCTAGTGGGAGGATCCCTGTAAACATTCAGACCCACACTAGCAATGCTACTATGGGTGCTAGCCAGCTACAGTGTTAGCTTGGTGACCATGGTTTATATTACAATTCTCTTTAAATTGCAGTCACCTCACTTGACATCCCTGGTCCACCTGGTTCATTAATCCACAGGTGATAATATATCTCCAGTCATTATGGCTTATTTTGGTATATTTTGGACATAACAGGCTGGCATACCTGCCTTGGAGACAGACCGGATCTGAGAGAGTGTGATAAATTAGCCCACCTAGCATTAGCAAAGTTAGCTGGTCAGTCATTCAGGTTTTTTTCAGAGATTTTTGTACCCTAGGGATTGGTCATATCTTTTCAACCCCTCACACCACACACCTGTTCCCGATAGCTCTTTATTTGGGGCTTTTACATAATCACATTCAGCCGTAAGTTATGTTAGCTCACTCAATATGTCTTTGCCAGCCAGAGCTAATAGCTAAACAGCTAACATTAGCTTCAAAATGACCCCTCCTCTGCCTCAACTAAACTTATTCATGGTGATGAAAGAAAGGGTATGGTATTTAAAGAAACAGCCACTGAAACGAGTCGATCAGAGGACGCCCGGTTAAAATATGTTGAAAATGGTGCTGAAATAATTAAAGGCTGATCTAAGATAACCATTTATTGTCATCGCACAGTCATACTTTGTACAATAGTGTATTGCAGTGCTGTCCCACTTCAGTGCAAATAAAAGACATACAATAATCACAATAAATACAAAATAAAATAAAAATATATGATATATAAAAATATATGCATAATAAAATATATAATATACATATGTGCAGAAATAAAATTAGCTAATCAGATCAGTCAGGTGTTTGCAGTGATTAGCACTATTGCCCTGTTATAAAATCTGTCCTTGAGTCTGTTTGTCTGTGACCTCAACACCTTTAATCTCCTGCCAGCGGGCAGCAGCTAAAAAACCCAGTGTCCTGGGTGTTTGCGGTCCCACAAGATTCTGCATGCCTTCTTGAGACAGCGGATGCTGTAGAGATCCTTCAGGAAAAGAAGAGGGTGGCCAATAATTTTTATGTGTGATGTTAATAACTCTTTGTAATGCCTTCTTATGTGCCATGGCGCAGCTCAGGGCCACACAGAGATGCAGTATGTCAGCACGCTTAGCTGAGCAGTGGTAGAAGACATTCAGCATCTCCCTCTTCAGGTTGATCCTCCTGAGGATCTTCAGAAAGTGGAGACAGTGTTGGGCCTTCCTCACAACCTCTGAAGTGTTAGAGCTCCATTGGAGGTTTGCATCTATGTGCACACCCAGGAACTTGAAGCTTGGCACCCTTTCCACACACTCCACGTTGATGCAGATGGGCTGCATCAAATTCATTCATCAGATTCATTCCTCAGGAGAAGAGATAAAGCAGAAGGGAGTTTTGGCTTCTCTTACCCAAACAACTGCTGTTGTACAACAATCTGAACTCTCCAAGGACAGCGTTATCATGTGACTAACATGGAATTTTACCATCTGGCATGAAGAGAGATGAACTCTGTGGACATGTTTATCTATGTTTAGAATACATGGACATAACATCTAGCCGTTGCCTAGGAGACGATTTTTGTTGTGCACCGGTAACTGATACATTCACACTGCACTCACACTGATATCATATGACTGATATACACACACTGGTCTCTCTCTTTTGCTTTGTTAATGTGTGGATAACTTGTCTGCTAAGTGTGCATTGAGGGTTTTTTTTTCTATGTGATCATAATCTTGCTCACTCGAGCGCTATTCTGATAATTATGTTTTTTTCTCTCTGCCCAATGTGTCATCCCCTTCCCCTCTCCCTCTTTACCCCCACTGTATTGGGCGCCTTGTCGGCTGCCGCGTCATTAGTGAGCGCTTAATATGAGCACACCTAATGTCAAGTCAAATTCCTCGTATGTGTAAACATGCTTGGCAATAAAGTTCATTCTGATTCTGATTTTGATTCTGATTCTGCAGGTCGGATTTCCTCCTCCTGAAGTCAATGATCAGTTCTTTGCTGTTAGAGATGTTGAGGATCAAGTTGTTCCACCCCACCAGCCTCTGGACCTCATCCCAGTATGCTGTCTCGTCTCCACCAGCGATGAGCCCCACCACTGTGGTGTCAGCAGTGAACTTAATGACAGCATTGTCTGGGTGGGTATTGACACAGTCATAGATAGATGTACTTATTGATCCCAAACCTGGGAATATGGGATTCTGGGATATGTGTACAACAGAGGACTCGGCACACAACCTTGTGGAGAGCCGGTGTTGAAGGTGAGGGCTGTAGAACAATGGGGACCCATTCTGACTCTGTGTATCAAAGCATGTCACAGACATTTCATTAAGACCTCTGAGAACTGCATCAACATGTGGAAAAAGTGCTTCATACTGTATGTCCCCTTTAAGCTTGGCGAAAAGTTGTCTAACATTGACTGCAGCTCCGCTTGGTTTGGTGCATTGCCTTATCACTGCTGTTTTGCTTTTATCACCCCATTAACCACCATACAAAAAGTTGAAATGCTTGAAGGTCTTTTGATGAGGTTACACCCAGCCCCAGAGAGTAAACTATAGCCGCTTTTTCACTAGCCCAGTTCGCCTCGCCTCATTTCGTTTCGTTACTACTCGGTTCGGCCGCGGTTGTGTCTCCATAGCAGCCGGGTAAAGCGGGGTTAAGCTGTGGTGGGCAGGATTTTTTTTACAGCAAGGCGGCGCCACACTCCCATGATGTAAAACACGCAACCCAAGCCAAACATAACATGGCGGCTTTACAAGGCGACTCCTCGGTCTGTGGCTTTTTTCACCGTAAATGCCAAAAAGGACCGCCAGTCAAGGGCACAGGCAGTGAGACGAAACACTCTGGAATAGTTCTGCAGCTTCTGGGAGAGCCGAAGACGTGAGGATACAAACTAGGTCATATATGACGGTAAGCTAATGTTGCTAATGCTAGTTTGCTATAAGTACGTCGTACTACACTGTAATCTCTGCAAGTTATCGCTATTAGGTACTAAAATATGTACGCTGTGTGTGTTTCAGATGGCTCTGTTGTGGGAAAATTACCGCTTCAAACGGTAAGTCTGGCGTTCAGCACAGCCTGTCACTGATGTCAACACAGCTTCACAAACGATCAGTGGTTGTAGAGCTTAAGAATGTCTGTAGAAACGTTTATTTCCTGTGCAAAAAATTGCTCTGATCTAAGTAAAGGAACCCTATTTCACTATTTATGGGAATGTAGAAAAATCAGAATGTTTTGGGAAGAGGTGAGGTTAACAATTGAAAAAAATTATTTCAAAACAAATCACATTGAACCCTAAACTGTTTTTGTTGGGTCTGTATCCAGAAAAACATAACTTTAATAAGAGTGAAAGAGCATTCATAGACCTCAGTTTGCTTAATGCCAAAAAATGTATTGCATTACTGTGGAAAAACTCATAGACCAGATGTGACTCAGTGGTTAAGACAGATGTTACCAACCTTCCACTAGAAAGAATATCATATATACTGAAATCAAAGGAAAATGTGTTTGAGAATATATGGAAACCTTTCATTGATTATGTAAAGAAATTAAACATAACTTCTGAAGAAGAAGGTGAATGATATGTGTGGACCTTGCAAATTCCAAGCTGGTGAATGTATATTATGTATTCTTATGTAATAGATTACCTAGACTAAACAGAGGAGCATTGTTGTTGACTTGTTTTTGTTAATGGTTGTTGTTTTTATTACCCTTTTTTGTTATTTTGTTATTGTTCTTTTTAGTTTTTAAATTACTTTTGTGTTAGTGTCTGACTGTGTGTGCTATGTTTGTAAAAAAAAAAGGTTCAATAAAAATATTGTGGGAAAAAAAATTGCTCTGATCTGCGTGAAAATCATGGAGAGACTGTTGAGACATCATGGATGTACCTGCTCCAGCTGCACTGAGTCTGAGATGGTGTCATAGCAAAAAATGATCAGCTGACACAACTTGATCACCATGTTAATAACTATATCAGCCACAAAATATATATTCAAAAAGTAAACAGTACTGAGTTAGGTATAATAAGATATATTTGACAGTTATGATGCATTTTAGGCCAAAACAAACTTGATCTAGGATTAAAAGCAATTAAAATAATGCAGTCACAAGGTTACATGGAAAATGCTTGATTTACTAGATACATATACTGTAGAAATATATATTCTCTGCATCAACAATGTACTATATATGCATTCATGTAGTATTGCACTGACAATAAACCTCTGAAGTTTTTGCAGATGTGTCTCTTTTTTATATGTGAAGGTTACCACCATGTGACATAAATTTAATACTGACAGATTGGAAAAGATAAGAACAATCCAGCAGTTTGAGAAATCACTTTTGGTTTTGGTGTAAGTCTGTCAACAGGATTATGAACCATAAAGCAGTTTATGTTAAAATGTTAAATCCCATTAAACTCTAACCCACAGGTGTCCAATCATGTGTCATGGAGGGCCAAGACCCTGCAGGTTCTGTTCTACCCAGTCTCTTCAGCAGGTGTTCTCACTGATCTGCAGTCAGTGGAAGAAGTTCAGTGGAATCTGCTGTTGAAGACACTGGTTGGAGTTAAAGCCTGCAGGGTCTTGGCCCTCCATGGCACATGATTGGACACCCCTGCCCAAACCCATTATGATGAAGAGCAGATGCTAATATGACCCAGAATTCCTCCATATACTGGTACTGTCACTAAAGTATGCAGGGTCTTCTGCGGTGGCACATCCAACAATACAGTCTTCAGTTAATAAAATAATTGTTTTGGTTACTTTTCTTAAAAATGAGCCATTATTTTCAAGGTCACCCATTAATGGTTTGTACTATTGACTCTTTTCCCACCAGTGTATTAACAGACAAAAATAGAAATCATGATGCAAACACATAAGTCACTAAACTGTTTATTACAATCAGCAGCAAATTCTAGATTATTCAGAATGTGCAAAACTCAAACTGTAAGACTGGGTCACTCAGCAGCTGGGATGTGCAGCTCACACTGGTCTCAGATCAGCAGATCTTAGGCCTGCATCTCTGTAAATAGTGACGCAAGGTCCAGTTTGGGGTGGATCGATCGTTTACCTCTTGCCTAGGCAAAAGACAGAAATGGGTGGTGGTTAAATAAAGGAAGTTTAAAACATATTTGGGAAATACACTTGTTGCTAAAAGCCAGTGGTGGAATGTGAATGAATGAATCTTTATTCCGGATAGATTAAAAGAAAATAGAATAATATAACAAAGGGGAAAAAATCTAATAAGGTTGAATTAAACAATAACTCCTCTCATTATACAGTTCAACATAGGTTATCTGAAATGGGTGATGGCTGAAGCTGCAGATTATATTGCCCACCCATATTCCATCCAAGAATTCAAAAGAAAAACAAAACAGGAGCGATTCCAATTCCAATGTGACAATAAAGTACTTCGTTGTTGTATTTAACCACAATTTTCATGTAGCTGCACTGATGTAAAGTCGATTTTACAAGGGCTGCGTTACATTTAAAATCATCTGTTTTTACTGTGGCCTCAGCAATCAGAATGAATTAATACATTCACTTGAATGGAATATAGTACTTTAACTGAAGGTGTGCATCACCTAGTATGGAGTTGCTCAGTCAAAATATAGAGTTTTTAATCAATAAAAGTTTGTCTTGAATGTAAAAGTGTCCCTTCTTGCCCTGGCTTCAAGTGTGGGCGGTGTTTTGTACTAGCATTGCTAAAATATAAAAGGAAGCACTACAATGGGTCTCAAATATTTGTAATGTGTCCTGTTACTGCATGAGTTTATTGATGATAGAGTATAAACTACACATATAAACTAAATTATATTGATGACTGAACAACTGCCATTCCCCAAAAGATACAGTTATGAACATAACTCACAAAGGATCACACAAGTGATCTGACAAAAAAATAAATACATTAACAAGTGGTTTATTTTACAGTTGATGCGCCATTCTTTTTCAATTATTCTGTAATTAATACTCACACAATCAAATAAATCTCAGTTCAGTCCCTTTTATATTAAGTGGAAATTGTGCTACTTTGGTTTTGACACTTTGTGGGGAGCGTGAAATGAAGAGACTGAATTATTTCTCAATTCAGGTTTATTGCAGAAATCACATCCCCAGCTTTTCTCTCAAGAACAGAAGAGACTGAGCTGCATCAAAACCCCCACATTTATACATGGCACATCAAAGGCAGAATCACACATTGCTGTCAAACCCCCATTTGACAATAATTCTCCCCTCGAGTCCCTTAGTCTTCCGTCTGGCTCCAGGAGGTCAGGAAGTCCTTTCAGAGTCTTATCACGGCAACTCCGTCCTCCAGTCATAATCCACAGTCGGTCCAGACGTATTGTCCCATCCGAGACGTGAGGTCAATCAACATATGCAGTCCTAAGCTTCTCCTTGTGCTTATACATATGTAGGCAAAAATATATGAGCCACATAACCCGCCCCCCCCAAACGTCGAAGAATGGACAATAAAGCATCGTTCACACAACATGGTAAAATCAACAGCATAGTCTACACAACATGATAAAATCACACATCAGTCCATACGCCGTCTGGGCTTCAAACGTCTTCCAAATTTGCTGTAAGCAGGCTTCGCCGTCCCTGCGGCGCGGTCCTGCAGAGAATCTGCTAACTGAGGAAAAGGATGGTTATTTGATCCCTGCGGGGGCTCCAGGACGTGCTCCCTGGGGAGTCTGCCATGTCGAGGTGCCCTCGCCACCCGTACAGCCTCATCGTTCATCACAAAAGCAGGCTTTAGTCTGTCAATACTAACTGTTTCCTTTCTGTCCCCCAAATCCAGCACAAAATGTTTATCACCTGTTTCCAGCACCCTAAATGGACCATCATATGGCGGGCGGAGGCTTGATCGCTGAGCCTCGTGCCTGACAAAAACAAACTCGGCATTTTTCAAAGCTTTGGGAACAAAAACACGTGGAAAAGTGTGATAAATGGGGCCTGGGAGCATGTCTGCTCCCGTGTCGATCAGTGGTCCCAGAGCCGGGGAGCGCCCCGGCGCCAGATGCTCTGGTAGGAACTCACAGGGCAGCCTGAGAGGTTGTGCAAAAACTAACTCCGCTGGGGAGGCATTTAAGTCCTCCTTGGGCGCAGAGCGCAACCCCAATAAGACCCATGGTAGTTTATTTACCCAATCTGCATCCGTAAGCGACGCTCTGAGGGCTGCCTTCAAAGACCTGTGAAAACACTCGCATAAACCATTAGCCTGGGGGTGGTAAGCCGTAGTGCAGTGAATTGTCGCCCCTAAGCTGCTGGTCATCGCTGACCAAAGCTCAGACACAAATTGAGGTCCCCTGCCGGACGTAATATCCGACGGAACCCCGAAACGCGCTACCCAGGCAGTCAAAAATGCACGAGCCACCTCTGCAGCCGTGGTCGATGCTAGTGGGACCACTTCCGGCCAGCGTGTGGTTCGGTCCACCATTGTCAAAAGATGTGTGAACCCCTGCGATGACGGTAGGGGGCCCACGAGGTCGACATGCACATGATTGAATCTTTTGGCCGGGATGTGGAACGGTTCTAAGGGGGCTTTTGTGTGCTTGTGAATTTTGGCCCGCTGGCAAGAAATGCAGGTTCTTGCCCACTCTTTCACGTGCTTGGCTCGGCCAAACGAACTTCTCCGCTACCATTTTCACAGAAGTGCGCACCCCCGGGTGCGCCAGGGAGTGAACTGAGTCAAAAACGCGGCGGAGCCATGGGCGCGGCCGCCCGGTAGATACATTGCAGATTAGGGGGGGCATACCGGTTTGCAAACTCCTGCTCTTCAGCCTTAACCCTGTTGGTCCAGACTGGAGCGCGCACACGTCCGCATCTCTACCCTGCTCCGCTGCCATGGCTGCATAATCTATCCCCACGTGAACTGGGGCCGCGTGTGCTTCCGCGCTGTTGTTTTGCCCTGCGGCTGCGGTAGTATAATCTACCTCCGCGCGGACTGGTGCTGTTACTGCGCGAGAGAGGCAGTCTGCCACTACATTGAGTTTACCTGCTACGTGCTGAATATCAGTAGTAATTTCGGAAATTGCAGCCAACTGCCTCTGCTGCCGGCCCGACCAAGGTTCCGAAATTTTGGCCATCGCAAAAGTGAGCGGCTTGTGGTTGACAAACGCGGTGAAACGCCGACCTTCCAGCCAGAACTGGAAATGGCGAATGGCTAAGTGGAGCGCTAACAGCTCCCTGTCAAACGCGCTGTATTTCTGCTCGGCCTCGCACAAGGATCTGCTGAAGAAGGCCAGCAGCTGCCAAACCCCGGCAACATGCTGTTCTACAACCGCCCCTATGGCCAAATCTGACGCGTCAGTGGTGAGCACTATGCGGGCCGTTGGGTCTGGGTGAGCTAGCAGTGCTGCATCTGCAAGGGCTTTTTTTACCTCCGCAAATGCGCACTCCCGTTCCGGGGACCAATCGATCGTATTGGAGGGTTTTTGTTTTTTAAGCGCGGCATACAATGGTTGCATGAGCTGCACTGCATGGGGTAGGAAACGGTTATAAAAATTTACCATTCCTAAAAACTCCTGTAGTGCTTTGACCGTTTGTGGCCGGGGAAACTCCGCCACTGCGTGCACCTTGTCTGGTAGCGGAACCGCCCCTTCTGGGGAAACGCGGTGTCCCAAAAAATCGATTTGCGCCACACCAAACCGGCACTTGGCTGGATTAATTATTAGCCCGTGCTCTCCCAACCTCCGAAAAACTGCTGTGAGGTGTTTTTCGTGTTCCTCCTCAGAAGTGCTGGGAACTAAAATGTCGTCGAGGTAGACGAACACAAAGGGGAGATCGCATAACACAGCATCCATCATGCGTTGAAAGGTTTTCGCAGCGCCTTTGAGGCCAAACGGCATGCGCAAAAATTCAAAAAGTCCGAACAGGGTTATTACCGCTGTTTTGGGAATGTCCTCGGCTCGGACTGGGACCTGATGATAGCCGCAGACCAGGTCTATTTTAGAAAAAATGCGTGCCCCCGCTAGATGCACCGAGAAATCCTGGATGTGTGGGATTGAGTAGCGGTCATGCGCTGTGGCATTGTTTAACCTGCGGTAGTCACCACAAGGTCTCCACGAGCCGTCAGCTTTAGGGACCATATGCAGTGGAGAGGCCCATGGGCTCTTCGAACGTCGAATAATGCCCAGCCTTTCAGGTTGGCGAACTCCTCGCACGCTATGGAGAGTTTAGCTGCATCCAAACGCCGAGCTTTCGCCAAGACGGGTGGGCCAGCTGTGGTGATAAAGTGCTCCACCCCGTGTTTCGCAACTGTTGCCAAAAATGTGGGAACTGTGAGCGCTGGAAACTGGGTGAGGAGTGTGTGGAACTTACCGCCTGCTGTGGCGACGTTGGCCTGCACTGGTGGCGGGGACACTCGAGCTGCACAAGGAATTGAATAAAAAGATAGTGCATTAACCAAGCGCCTGTTGGCAAGATCAACTAACAAACCACGTGAGCACAGAAAATCAGCACCTAACATGTTAAAACTCACCGCCCCTATAATAAAAGTCCATTCATAAGAGCGGCCGTACAAGGACAGAAGCAGAGTCCTTTCTCCGTAGGACTTGATGCTCGAGCCGTTCGCCGCCGTTGCCCCATCACCACGGGGGCCCGCCAGCCGGTCAGCGTAGGTCGGGGTGATGAAACTCACTTGGGCTCCGGTGTCTACGAGGAAGTGCCGCCCGGAGTTCGCATCCGTGAGGTAGAGCAGCTTATTTCGTTCGCCGAGAGCCGAAGCTGCTACCGACTCCCGGTTCTGGCGTTTCCCGAGGACTTAAAGTTGCACGGCGGCACACATCTGTGCGCCTTCTCTGCGAAGCGCCGATGGTAAAAGCAGAGGCCATCTCCTCCGCTGCGTCCGGGCCGCGCCACTGCCATCGTTGGTGTGATTGGTTCCGCTGCCTCCGGCTCTCCGCTGCTCCCGGTCACCGCGCCGAGGTCTGCCGCTGCCGTGGTGGCTGTCTGCTCACCGCAGGAGTCGAGGAGCCGCTGCGCCTCTCGGGCCAGCGCATGGAAGTCCCGCTGGGTCACACAACGCATGCTGGGCAGGGTTCCTCTCATCTGCATCGGGAGGTTTCTCAGGAAGATGTGCTTGAACAGAAAATCGTCGTTGTCTGTGTCTCTCAGCTGCAGCATGTCTTCCATCAGGTCGACTGGCCTGCGTCCTCCCCGGTCGTGCATAGCGAGGAGTCTTCTAGCCCTCTCTTCGGGTGAGGGCGTGAAACACTGGATGAGTGCAGCCTTCAGTTCGCCGTATTTGTCGTCAGCGGGCGGCTGCTGTACCAGGCTCCGCACGCATCGCGCTGTGCGGTTGTCGAGCTTTGCGATGACGTGGTAGAATTTAGTGTCATCCGCCGTTATTCCCCCGAGAGCGAACTGTGCCTCAGCCTGGAGGAACCACGAGTCCGGGTTGTCCTGCCAGAATTCTGGTAGCTTGATGGAGACGGCGCTCGCTCGGGCAGACTCCGACGAGTCTGGGTCGGGGAAATCATCTCTAGGCATTCTCACGTTACTGGTCACCAATGTGGGGAATGTGAAATGAAGAGACTGAATTATTTCTCAATTCAGGTTTATTGCAGAAATCACATCCCCAGCTTTTCTCTCAAGAACAGAAGAGACTGAGCTGCATCAAAACCCCCACATTTATACATGGCACATCAAAGGCAGAATCACACATTGCTGTCAAACTATTTGACAATAATTCTCCCCTCAAGTCCCTTAGTCTTCCGTCTGGCTCCAGGAGGTCAGGAAGTCCTTTCAGAGTCTTATCACGGCACCTCCGTCCTCCAGTCATAATCCACAGTCGGTCCAGACGTATTGTCCCATCCGAGATGTGAGGTCAATCAACATATGCAATTCTAAGCTTCTCCTTGTGCTTATACATATGTAGGCAAAAATATATGAGCCACAACTTTACCTATAAAAGCAAAGGATTTCAGTACTTTCCACAGTGGCAAGGTCCGTTGTGGAGCGGCTGATTTCCTCCTGCCTAGACGAACGACAGAAATGGATGGTGGTTAGTTTCAAGCAAGTTCAACACTTATACAGGCACATCTCAAAAATTAGAATATCATGAAAAAGTTCAATATTTTTGTCACTCATTTCAGAAAGTGAAACCCATATTTAGATTCATTACAGGGACAGTGATATATTGAAAGTGTTTATTTTAATATTGATGATTATGGCTACAGCCCATATTAACCAACACCTCAGCGGCCAACATTTCTATTTAAAAACTATTTTTTAAAGTTTATGTAATATTCTAATTTTTTGCCAAATTGAATTTGGGGTTTTCAGGGGCTGTAAGCCATAATTATCCAAATTAAAATAAATAAATGCTTGAAATATATCACTGTCTGTGTAATGAATCGATATAATATATGGATTTCTCTTTCTGAAATGAGAGTCAAAAAATATTGAATTTTTTCATGACATTCTAATTTTTGGAGATGTACCTGTGTTAGGGAAATACACCTGTGAAAGTCAGTGGTGGGATGTGACAAAAATGCTTCGTTTCCCTGACAAGCACCTCAGGAGCCACTCTGTACAGGTACAAGTACATTATCAATCCAGGGATTTATGGTGGAACAGCACAATACTGTTCCAGCACCTTTTATGGAAAATCCACAGAATAGGTGTGTGGGTCTGTTCTGATGCTTTAGAAAATTATATGAATGACTTTATAAATCACTGGTTTGAAAAAGCACTTTTATATTGTTGAGATTTCGGCTCCTGTGGTCCATTTCACCAGTATCCACAATATAAACACTGAGGGCAGCTAACCCCTGGCACGTGGAAACACATTCTAGCATTAAATTGCACACAATTTAATGTGCAGCACCAAAGTGCAGCACGTACACAAACCAGGATTTTAACCAGGATTAACATATTTCATCGTTTTGCTCTCACAAGCGAATACTTAGGAGAAAACAAGCGCGAATCAGCAGTTGGTACTAGCTAGCTACTAGCTAACACTCGTTAGCCAGCACAGGACGACGCTGTATGGCTCAAAAAAAGTGAGCTTACCACCAACAGGATAAATAAGCGAACAGATGCACAATATTACAAATCACTCACCATCGATGGTTCTCTCACGTTCGTCTTCAGCTTGTCCGTAGTCCGGTTCTATGCTGGGCTGCTATCTGTATCGGTCCGGGTCGCTCCTCTCACTGTGTATCTGCCACCAAGCAGAGAAAACCCCGCACCTCTTCGTTGGACCACGGTGTAGATTTCCGCAAAACCTACAACGCTGTCTGTATTAATATCATATTTACTCCGTGACCGAGTTAGTCCGTAAAATATTGCAAATGGCGGTCGTAAAGATTCCACTGAAGACGGATGCTTTCGTGACATTACGCCCTGACCAATCAGCGGCTCGCAGTCTGTTGACGTCACATCTCGGCTCGCTTCAGCACGGTTGTACCCTGCCCTCGAACGGGCACAAAAATAGTGCCGGTTAAACCGTGCTGGGTACAGTGGAAAGGGCAAGAAAGCGAGTAGAGTAGAAGTGAGTAAGGCCAAAGCGATACTAGTGGAAAAGGCTTATATGTGAATATGTTGAAAATGACAAGATATTTTTGACTGCGTGGTAAAATGTATGCAGCTAAGGAAGAAGAGCATATGACAAACTGAACAGATTCCCAAACCCATACTTTTTCCTCCAAAATTTGTATTGTGGGGGCACCGTGGGGGTTTCTCCATCCAGAGAAGGCAGGGGGAAGGGGGAACAATGGACCAAAGGAGGAGGCGTCACAAGGGGGTATCAGACGGGACCTTTGGGTCTATGCATCCCCGGGGAGAGTGAGAGCTTCCGGAGCTGTTGAGGGTAGAAGGGTGTAAGAGTGGCCCAGGCGTAATGTCATGTTAATGTGCCACACATTCCTTTGTTCAAACAACAATGTGTATGGTCGGAAGTTCCGGGTCTCAGTGCATGGAAATAAAGAGATAAAAGTGGAA
Organism: Pholidichthys leucotaenia; assembly: GCA_020510985.1. Lineage (NCBI taxonomy): Eukaryota > Metazoa > Chordata > Actinopteri > Cichliformes > Pholidichthyidae > Pholidichthys > Pholidichthys leucotaenia. Next base: position 65,111,855 of record CM035849.1, on the reverse strand, counting down.
TACACAGAGACCCAGGATTGCTGTTTAGCTGTACTTCATATTGGAGAAAGAATACAGTTTCTGTATCGTCCAGCTCGTTGTTTTGCCTGCCTTCTTTCTCCACACTGGTGACCCTAAGATGTGCCATAGAAAGCGAGCCGAGCGTCAACCCAGAGACTACCTGGAGGGAGAGCACCGGTGCCGCGTGCGCTGGCTCAGTCAAGCTCCCAGACTTCTGGCTTCACAACCCAACTGCGTGGTTTCTGCACATAGAAGCCCAGTTCGCACTCTGTGGGATAACAACAGACGAAACCAGATATTACTATGTGGTCACTGCGCTGGATGGGCGCGCCACGCAACAGGTGACGAGCCTGCTACAGGAGCCGCCGGCCCAAGGAAAAGACAAAGCTCTCAAGAGGATGCTTCTCCAGCGTTACACCCTTTCTGACAGTGAGAGGGCAGAGAGACTTCTAACGCGTTTGAAGTTAGGGGACAGATCAGCAGTGGAGCTCATGAAGAGCATGCTGGTGCTGAGGGGGAAAGACGATGAATCTTTTCTGTTCACCCACTTGTTCCTCAGGAACCTACCAGCTACAGCGAGGGCGATCCTGGCCAGTGCACCACGGCTGGTTGCTAAGGACTACCGTGCCCTGGTGCAGGAAGCGGACCGCATTATTTTGGCTACCAGAACTCTCGGCGTGCAGGCAGTGACACCAGCATCCATGAGGGACTCCAGTGAGGTCAAGGCACCATGAGTGGTAGCTGGGATGGACACCAGGAGACGAAGGAACGGGGCTATCATCACCATTTCGGCTCAAATGCCCAACGCTGCCTAGCGCCATGCCAATTCAAGGAGCTGGGGAGACGGTACGTTCGGAATTTGGTTGCAGCTGCAACCGATGGCGACAGGAACAGACTACTTTATGTCACAGACACACGTTGGGGAAGAAGATTTTTGGTGGACTCCAGCTACCAGAAGAGCCTCATCCTGCCAGTCAACGCAGACAGGGTGGCAGGAGGAAGCGGTCCCGAGCTCACAGCTGCTAACAGATTCACCATCAGGACATGCGGCGAGCGGACACTGACGATATGCTTACACGGACGCAACTTTCAGTGGGACTTTGTGATAGCTGCATGTTCCGGCCACATTCTAGGCGCAGATTTTTTGCGTGTACGGGTTGTTAGTCAGTGTTACTAATAGGAGATTAGTGGATGCTGTCTCTTTCACCTCACTGCCCTGTACAGCTCAGGGAGCTGGGTCAACAACACTGGCTAACGTTGTAGCTCCAGGGGGTAAGTACCAACATTTGCTCACATGGTTCACATGTGAGCAAATGTGAACCATGACTGGGGCACTCACAGTCCTGACTTTTTTGGCTATGGTAACGAAACACGGGATCAAACACTTCATAATGACAAAAGGCCCACCGGTGTTCACTCGACCTTGGTGCTTGGACGCAGCTAAACTGGCCAGTACGTGAGAGGAGTTTGCCAACTTAGAGCAGTTGAGCATCATCAGGTGCTCCAACAGCCTGTGGGCATCCCCGCTACACATGGTGCCTAAAGCCAACGGGTTGTGGCGACCATGCGGTGATTTCCGGCACTTGAATAACGCCACGGAACACGATCGTTATCCAATTCCGCACATCCAGGATTTTTCTGTGCACCTGGCCGGGGCGGCATTTTTTCAAAAGTGGATCTGGTCCAAGGATATCATCAGGTCCCAGTGCATGCGGAAGATGTCCCAAAACAGCAGTAATAACTCCTTTTGACCTTTCGAGTTTTTACGCATGCCGTTCGGATTAAAAGGCGCGGCACAGACTTTCCAGAGGATGATGGACAAGGTGCTTTGCGGTTTGTCCTACGTTTTTGTCTACTTAGATGACATTTTGGTAGCCAGTGTGTCCGAGGAGGAGCACATCGCCCATCTCGAGACAGTTTTCCAGAGGTTAGAAGTGCACGGGCTGATAGTTAACCTGGCAAAGTGCCAGTTTGGTATGCCAGTGATTGATTTTTTGGGCCATCACATTTCGCCTGAGGGGGCAATCCCGTTGTCGGATAAGGTGTGCGCTGTGTCGGATTTTCCGCGTCCACAGACCGTGAGAGCACTACAGGAGTTTTTGGGAATGGTTAATTTTTAGAACCGTTTCCTTGCCGTGCTTAAGAAAAAAAAAAAAGAAGCCTGCGTAAACCATCGACTGGACTCCCAAGCGAGACCAGGCTTTTACAAATGCCAAAACAGCACTGGCGGATGCCGCGTTGGTAGCCCACCCGGATCCATCTGCACAGATAGCGCTCACTATAGATGTGTCTGATGTTGCCATAGGGGCAGTGGTGGAGCAGTGCATCTCAGGTTTGTGGCAGCCGCTCACATTTTTCAGCCGAACTTTGTGCGGCAACGAACGCAAATACAGCGCGTTAAATAGAGAATTGGTGGCTCTCCACCTGGCGACGTGCCATTTCCAGTTCTGGCTGGAGGGAAGCGAGTTCACCTTGTGCGTGCACCATAAGCCGCTGACATATGCAATGTCCAAGGTCTTGGAACCGTGGTCGGTCCGGCAGCAACAGCATTTGGCCACAATTTCGGAGTTTACGACTGACATTCAACACGTTGCCCGTAAGCTCAGCATCATGGTTGATTGCCTGTTGTGCATGTTAATCGCCCCGGTCTACATGGGAATAGATTTCCCTGCCATGGCCTCGGAGCAAGCCGGGGACGTGGACATTTGTGCACTTCAGTCTGCGCCAACTGGGTTAAGGCTGGAGAGCAGGGTGGTGCAAGAAGGGTGCCCTCCCTTGCTCTGTGACATCTCCACCAGCCGCCCACACCCGGTGGTTACAAGCTCTGGGCACCGTCGCGTTTTCGAGTCAGTCCACTCCCTTTCGCATCCAGGAGTGCACGCTTCGGTGAAGCTTGTGGGGTGAAGTTCGTCTGGCCGCGCTTGCGCAAAGACGTGAAAGAGTGGACTGCAGCTTGTGTCATGTGCCAGTGGGCCAAAGTGCACAAGCACACTAGAGCCCCCCTCGAACCGTTCCAAATCCCGGCTAGGAGGTTCAACCATGTCCACGTAGATTTGGTGGGACCCCTCCTGCCATCACAAGGTTTCACGCACCTTTTGATGGTAGTGGACTGCACCACACGCTAGCCTGAAGTGGTCCCGCTGGCGTCTACCACGTCCGCAGAAGTGGCTTTCACTTTTTTGTTGGCTTGGGTCGCACGTTTTGGATCTCCATCAGACATCATGATTGACAGGGGTCCACAATTCATTTCAGAACTCTGGTCCACGATGACACAGATCCTGGGGGTCAAAATTCACCGCACTACTGCGTACAAAACCCAGGCTAACGGGTTATGCGAGCGGTTTCGTAGGTCGCTTAAAGCAGCGCTCAGAGCTTCACTCACAGACACAAATTGGGTCGACTGCCTTCCCTTGGTTCTTTTAGGGTTGCGCTCTGCACCTAAGGAGGATTTGGCAGCCTCCCCGGCAGAACTCATTTTTTCTCAGCCGCTGCAGATCCCCGGAGAGTTTTTACTGGAAAACTCCACGCCTGAGGCTGATCCGCCTGTGCAATTTTTACACGGTTTCTGAGTGTACTGGGCCACGCCCCCACCATTGTTTTCCCCACACATTCATCCCAAAAAGCTTGCAGAATGCCCGTTTTGTTTTCGTCAGGCATGATGTGCACCGGATCTTGCTGCGCCTACCATACAATGGACCATTCAGGGTGTTGGAACCTGGGGCGAAGTATTTTGTGTTCGACTTGGGGGGACGTAGGGAGACTGTCTGCATCGACAGGCTGAAGCCCGCTTTTGTGTTGGCAGACGAGCAGGTGGTGTTGGCCCAAGCTCCCTGGCACGGACGCCCACCACTGGTGCCTCCGCATGTTGGTGATCCCTCAGTGGGGACCTGTGCTCGCGAAGATAATGTGTTTTCTCCCCCTCTCTTTCTCCCTCCACAGACTGATGTGCCCTCCTGTACACCTTGCCAGCAGGGCAGTTCGACTGGACCGGCGAACCCCCGCTACAGCCGCTATGGACGCCAGCTCAAACCCAAAGGATGGGGGGGTCAGTGCCCCTTCTGGTTGTTGGGGGGGGGACTGTGTGGGGGCACAGTGGGGGGGTTCTCTACCCAGAAAGGGCAGGAGGAAGGGGGAACAATGGACCAAAGGAGGAGGTGTCATGGGGGGGGGGGGTATCAGACGGGACTGTTGGGTCTATGCACCCCCCGGGGAGAGTAAGAGCTGCCGGAGCCACTGAGGGTAAAAGGGTGTAAGAGTGGCCCCGGCGTAATGTCATGTTAATGTGCCACACAAGAATAAAGTTTCTGTGCCATCCAGCTCGTTTCCTCATCTGCCTTCTTTCTCCACAGTATTTTTTTTTTCCTATTCAGTCAGTGACAGTATACATAGATGTTATAAATAATATATTTAAAGTCCATATTCTATGGAGAGTCAGCTGTTTGACAGAGGGATACAGTGGTACCAATGTTGCTTAGAAAAACAGACATTCTTCGGTTGAAAATACAGTGCTAGAGTAAAGCACTGTGTGAGACAAATGTGAAGTAGTGTGAGTACGAGGAGGGGCTGAAAAGTTCATAGTGGTCAGATTTGAACTGTCTCCTTAAGAAATGGTGGCTTTATCATGTTTTTGCTTTAGACGCCCAACTGTCTTTAGACTTCATATTAATGAATTCACAGACTAAGGCTTCAGAATTAATACAAATCAGAACAAAACTTTAAGACTTGGCTGTCTTGTTTATATTTCAGCAACTTCTATCAAATTAATATGCATAATTTGTAAAGTCAAAATGGAGATGGCTGTTTTGAAATGAATGATTGCATTAGCATGCCACCTTTTTTTGTTTTTAACTGAGGTTTAAATCCCCATCAAGGAGTTCATTAATTGATTAAACGGCTGCATCTCATACTGGAGGGTGAAAGCCAAGTCTCAGTGGAACATTGCACTTAATCAATGGAGAGCTAAATAAAGTTGCAGCCCTTTACACAGTGACAACCCTCTGATGTAAATTATTAGTGTTCATGCATGTCATCAGACTAATTGGGTTCGGCGGGTATCCACTTGATGAGGTCAACAGCGACTGATCACCTGGACTGAATAAAACTCCATCTTATGGATTTCTTCCCTCAAAAAGGCCTGCTTTTGTGTAGACTTGGCATACCAGACAGACCAGTGTATAGAATAGAATAGGCTTTGTTTTCATAGTCATCTCATAGTATGCATTATACTGTATATAGGACTATTATATCTTGAACCTATCAGCCAGTTTGGGTTACACCATTGGACATCTAACCTTGAACCTTTGCAGCCAATTTGAAAATGATGGGTATTAAAATAAAGAGAAATTGCAGTTTTGATCAGCTGTCTTCTTTGTAGATGTGTTACAGCTATAAAAGTCTCCGATTCAAGTGATTTTTGTGCAGTTATTTGCAAGTGCAGTCTTGTTCCCTCTGTATGAAACTTGAAATCATTTGTAGAAAATGGAGGTTTAACGCAAGCTGATATGTGCTGGGTTTTTTGTTTGTTTTTTTTAATTGAAACCAGTTTTCAAAGCATGAGTGACAAATTAGAATTCACAGCATAATGTTGATTCCGATTACTCCCACCTACACATTTTTGTACTGGGGCTTAACATCTTCCCAGTGATGAAAAGCAAAATCCATTGGTTTAACACATAAAGGTCAGTCTATGAGATAAAAGCACAGCCTGTGAAGATGGTGCAGCCTTCTGCAGTTTTCACAGAAGGTTTCAAGTCAAGAAAGAAATAATCTCTGGTGTATGTTGTATTGAAGAAAATTGCATCTGCATTGAAATAACTAGGGTTACTGTGAGTCCTTAGAAACTGTCAGAATGATGTTAAATAATGATGAGGTTTTAATTTTTTTAAACTGGGCTGTATTCAAAGTCATTTCATTCTTTATCAAAGGAAGTGAGGGTTATGGCTGTGAATAAGGGGAGTCGGAGTCACTCTTCATGCAGCTAATGAACCCTCTTTATTCTTCTTCTTCTTCTTTTACATTTTACTGCAGGTTGGCAACCAGCTTACAGGTGCATTACCGCCACGTATTTCACTCTACATCATCACTCTGTCTGGTCAGGAGCTGTAGTCCTTCTATCATCATTGCTGTGTCCAATCAAACCTCAACTCTATCTTCAGACATCACTCTTCTTCGTCTCCTCGTACTTTACTCTATATCATCACGTCACTCCATATCATCATTCTACACATGTGGCACACAGAACATGGGACTATATACACGGTGGGCCGTGCCCGCCTGACGTCACCCTGTGGGTGGGCACAGCATCACACACACACACACACACACAACAGTGAGGTAATTATGTAAATATACTATAGATTACTCAAAGTATCCTGCAGTTCATCTTGAAAAGTAGTGTCCAACGGATTTTTACTAGCTTAGCCAATTTAACCCATCATGCAGTGCACAAAAAAAACCCATTAGCTACCTCACAGTATATTCATTAAAGAAACTATCTGTAACAACATGCAATAAACCATAAAAATAACCATGAGGCATCACAGATGTAATAAATATTTAAGCTAAAAAAAAAAAAAAAACTGTCTTCTCCAACAACGATACAGCCTAGATCAGGGATGGGCAACTGGTGGACCCCGATTTCATCCACTGTGGCCCGACAGTCCATTTCCAAAATTCAGTTACTTATTTATACCCCGTTTGAACGTATTTGGAGCTGCATTCTTAAATGCAGTTATAGAGTCCGCCAGCAGAGGAAGCTCTAATTGAAACCTAGGTGCGAGTGAGCGAGAGTGAGGGAGCAGTGTGCCCCGGAGTACGTCTTTTAAGGTATGTATGTGTTGCATGCTGAGACCGCATTAATAGCCTGTCAACAGCAGTAAATGTAGCGTAGGCTGCTTTTAAACAACAATAAATGCTACAGCTCCTCACTGAGGAGTATCTACAGTAACACGCTTCAAACTGAAAGGCAAATTTATAAACGGAAAATTTACAACAGAAAAACTAATTTAAAAAAACAGTACAACTAAAAAGTTATAAATTTTTAAATAATATGATGCAAATTTAGCAGTAGAGGTTTGCACATCTAATACCAAAATAAAATATAGATTTGAAAAAAAGGGTAAGTTAAACCAGAAATGTAGCATATTTATTAGTAAAACTGTTTTTTTACTTTGATTATTTTCCTCAAATAGACCCACTATTTTAACCTTGTTTTTGATTAGTTTCCTATTTTAAATGTCTTAATTTATGATTTTAAACCTATTTTATGCCACAATTACTTATTTTACTGCAAATTATTAATACTTATGAATATATGTCTGTTTGACTGTATTTAAGTGTTGTTTTATTCTTCTAGTCATCTTCTTATCAGCAAATGATCTGTAGCATCATCTCACTTTGGCTCAGCAACAATTATTCTTCTGCTTAAAGACATTTTTGTTTCATCCAGGAATAACGCAAATAAATGGATTTTCTTCCCCCAGGCCACAGCTGAAATCCCCTTTGTTTTGTTAAAACCAGCCTAAGGAATTTCCCCCAATGTCCGGCTTCACTTTTATTGCCCCCATAAAACATGCAACAGATACACGACTCAGCTAATTTCCTTAAACTGTGGACATGCTGGATTTAACTAGTGAACTTTAAAGTACATTATTACAAACTCAATTCTAAACCTTCATTCTTTTCAGAACTATGAAAATGCAGATGGACTCTGATGTTTTTGATGTGGAAAATCCATAATATGTGTGAAATGCATTAATCTGTGATTTTATATATATGTATGTTAATGTTAAATGAATGTTTATTCCTGCATGTTGATTTAGAAGCACTGCTTATAATTTATACTAACCACTAAAGTTATCTTAGTTTAATACATAAAGGGAAATATTAACTTCCAGTATGTATCAAAGTTTTGCCTCTAAAACCATGTGACTCCCACAGCCAATCTCTGCATGACAACTCTTCATCCCAAAGGACTCCGAACAATAGACTGTTTGTTCATTGGACTGAAAGTTCATCGAGCCCGCCCACGAAGGACGCTCATTGGCTGAGATTCCGGTCGGGCCGGAGGCCCGCGAAGCTCAACAGAGCTTATATAAAGGAGAGAGACTCCTGCTTCAGTCTCTTTTCGCCTGCTCTTTTCGCCTGCTCTTTTCGTCACCGCTTTTTTGCAGATCCTCTGTCCAGCTCGCCTCTCTCTGATCTTCTCCATTGTCTACACACAGCAAGGAAGAACAAAGGACCGTCTGAACACACTTTTCTGAACACAGAGCAGATAACTCGTAATTTATGTAACTTTGTATTTTCTTTTCTCTTAAATGCCTAGGAATTCCTATTTCTTTGAGCTCAATTCTTAATCGGAGTTAAACTCCAATTTTTATTCATCACTTTTCTTTGTTAAACTTTCTGTAAAACCGCCGTTTGTTTGATTTTAATGTAAACTTAATTTTGACTTTATTTTTATAATATTTTTCTTGACCAAGCACCCACCAGAAGCTACTATTTTTATCTAAAGTCCGAAAGTTTTTTTTTAATTTGAGATCGGATTAGATATCTTTAATTATTCCCGAAAACCTCTGCAGCTGCTTGTCTACCAGGAAGAAAAGACGCAGCTGAGGATTCAACGCGCAGCTGTCCCACATCACGCTGAAGAAGCATCGGCACCATCTGGCTAGGACCCGTTTCAACTGTGGATCATACGGCCAAGATCCAGCCCCCTTTGACCGCTTGAATCTAAAGGTCGAACTGTGGACCCTGAAATATCTGCGGGCAGATATTTCCCCTAACATCCACGAAATCTTGGGCTGAGGACGAAGACTGAGGATCACGTGAGCTGCAAACTTTTAATTCAACTGCTGAATAAACTTCTGAGGTTCGGTAATAATTTGTATATCTAATCAGATGCAAATTAAGAAGCCCTTAACATAACTCTTCTTTTCATTAAAATTCCGTTTTTATTTTCTTAAGATTAATTTAGGACTTTTTCATAATTAGTAAACTTTCTCCATAAATTTGCGGTTTTTTTTAATAATCTGTTAACTCAAACTGATAGAAATTCATCTCTCAGTTTAACCCTGGTTCCGAAAATATTGACATTGTTAATCTATCATTTACAAGATTGATTTTATGATTAAGGAAATTACTACAATGTCTGTTAATCATTTCGTTTAATAAATATTTAAAAATGAGAGAAGTTGTTGGGAATTTATTTCATTCTGAGTCTGTTTCAAGCCCAGGTGTCGAATTCACGGAAAATTTTTGAGACTGATTATTGATTAATTTGTTGAGTGATCAAACAGGTATAAAGTGAAATTAAAGATTAAATTGCTTCTTAAAGACAGAAGCTGGTGCCCCTTACGAGTGTTATTAACTTTTCTGATGTATATGAAATGAGATTTGAGCTCAGATTCCAATACATCAATATAAATTAAATAATTCATACCTGATCATATTTATTATTTATTAATATTCCCATTTTCCCTTACATTATATTTGTGCCCCGTGTGAGGCCTGGCTGAACTTGACAGACTCAGAAAGAAATGAATACATAAGCTGTGTGGGATTTTGGTCAATTTTAATTCACAAAGGTGCTTCATTGTCTGCAGCCAGTCTATTGTCTGTCTCTGTGTCACGAGGGGGAGGGGGTGAATTTGCCCCCCTGATTACTCCTGCTGTGTGTGTGTGTGTGTGTCTGCTGACCAAGAGAAGGTGGGGGTGAAGAGACTCCACTCTAGTCAGTTTTTAGTTTTTCAATGCATGCTTAAGCGTGATTACTCGCTGAATAATTAAAATAGGCCTGCGAACAAAATAGCGAAGAAATCCTATTTGTTTTCCCCATTATTTCAACACCCCACAGGCGAAGCAAACCCTTGGGGGGATTTAATTGAATTAACCATTGTATAAACTTGTTGAATTAAGTTTAGGGAGACTAAAGTTTTCCCGCCTTTGGAAAGCAAGGCGTGGTTTTATGGACTGAAGCTTGAGCTACATCCACGTGGCACGTGCACGCTCAGTCGCGCACGCGACCGTCAAGCTGTGCATGAAAAAAAAAAACTGCGCATGTGTAGATCGGCTCAGCGACGCCATCTTAAGTCTAGGTAGAGTTCCCTGTAGCCGCCATTTTGAGTAGAGATCCTTGACTCCTTGTGACGTCATTGGGTTTCCTCTTCTGGAAGTGCAGACGAAAACTGCCTCCATCTTGTGGTGAAACATAGGGACTGCAATTTTTATTTAAACTTATAATCTTTAAAGACGGTTTATAACCAAATTAAGTCTTCAAAGTAACTTCAAAGCAATTCATATTATTCGGAATAAACTAAATTTAACACTAATCCAAACTTCTATGCCAAGAATAAAAGGAAAAGGACCTGTTGGCTTCTGAAAGTTTTTTCTCAGTGGTGAAATCCCACTCATTGCATAGATACCTATAGCAGGAACATATACAAACACCTCTATTGTATTTAATCACTTATATAACCACATATTATGATCTTTTAAGCTAAAAGCAAACATATTTACACACTTTTAAGCAAAAAGTTGCAAACTTTGAAGCTATATGTGTGCTTATATTGCTGTTTTTAAATGTGATATGGTGTGATTCCCTTCCCACAGAAACCCAGTTTTAGCTTAAGGATTCTAATGCTGATGTTTACTCAAGAGTAGCATTAAAGTAGGATTAAATCTGTGCATTTTGACAAATTTACAGACTTAGTGAATATTCATAATTTTTCCTCTTTCTCAAATTTAGGAAATCACATCAAGCAATTAACACTTAAGAGAAGCTCTAGGTGTTATTTAAACTCATTGTGTCATTTCTGATTCATGCTTTCTCTACAAGAAAAGAAAAACACTTAACCAACCAACATAATTTTCAAATTTTTCCCAGGATTTAAAAGAAAAGTCAAAAAGGTGCAAACATTGATTATTCTGTAAATAAGAAATTTATAGATCACAATCAAGAAAGATCACTATTGGCTTCACTCCTAAGAAATCCTAGGATACCCAAATACTCAAACAATTCACTTGTTTCTAATTTGTAAAATTTTTAAACATTTAATGCTTCAAATGAAAATAAGCTTTAACAAATAAAACCAAAGGAAAGCCTTAACTTTAAAAGAAAGTGGAAACTTATAATCCTAAATCTTTAAAGCATTTAGCCTCTTTTGCTTTTGGATTTCTTTTGTAAATAAAATCCTCACTTTCAAAGTGACATTTTGCAAAATCCCAAAGCTAGTTATTGATGACAAATTCCAATACTAGACTTGAAAATCAAAGGAAAGAAGTCAATCCACACCATTGAAATTTCAGTTTTGTTTTGCGAAACAAATTCAATCCAATTTCAATTCAACTTTATTTATCAACGTACGGTTTCAACGAACGAATTATTTGAAGCATCACTACATTTCTAAATAATTTCAAAATTCTATTTCCCATCCTGCAAGCCTACAAGTTGAAACAAATTCTAAAGGAACTTTCAACTATCACGGTTGTAAACTAAAACACTCAAGGTTAAACCTTGTTGAACAAATTTAAGAATAATCAAGTTGAATTTTTTTTTAAAAAAAGCTAAATAACAACAACGGTCAAACATGACGAGTCAACAGACAACCGACCAATTTACCAAACTGGATGACCTTCAAACAACATTGGAAGCATGGACTTCTAATTTAATTTCTAGCTTCACAACACGGGTCAAGGAAACACAGCCCGAAGAATTGGAGCAACTCACTGAAGAACTCTTGAATGAACACACTGAAAAACCATCAGAAGGCAAGGACCTCACCAGTGTGTTAGGTAAGTTTGCGCTAACATTAGTCGCAAGATTAAAGGTAGCCGAGAACGAGCTAGCAAATCAACAAACAACGATCCTATCTCTCCAAGAAGAGAACGAGACACTGAAGGAAAATTTGGAACCATCTCAAGAGGAGAATGACAAAACTCAAAATCAACTGGATGAAGCATTACAAGATTTGGACCGTGCAGAGTCAGAAAAGGAACAGTTGATGCATAACAATGACACGCTTCATCAAGACAACAATGAACTTGAAGATGCCCTTCAAGACACAAAGAAGGAACTCAGAAGAGTTGAAGGTCAACTTGAAAATGTGAAGAAAGACTACAAGGAATGTCAACTGCTCCTAAAGGAAAGACATGAACACCGGGACACCCACCGCGCTCCCTTGCCCGATTCCCGTTTCAAATACGGACGACCGCGTGGACAGCGTGCGTGTGCCCCTTCAGATCGCGACCTTGACAAGAGCGCGCAAAATATCACCAAATTTGATCCAGGACCTACGGGTTCACCTGATGCCAAAGTCTATTTACAGGACATTGATTACTACCTGCATAAGTATCCTGATGCTACAATTGACGATCGCATCTATCTGATTAAGCTAACATCTAACAGGTCAGTATCAAAATTCATAGACAGACAGCCGACAAACATCAAAGCAGATTACACGCTGCTCCGCGAAGCCATCGAAAAGGAGTTCTCCGACGACTGCCTACAGGCAGGGCTAACCGCAGCCCTAGCTGTGAAGCAAGGATGCTCAGAGCCAACACAAGCCTACTACCAGAGACTCCTACTTGCATATTTTGGATCTCAAAATACACCAGGGATGGAAGAAGACCACAATTTCAAGACCCTCTTCATCCAAAACCTCCATCCCACTGTGAGTCATTACCTAGGAGTTACAGCTAACCCAAGGTCAAACTCAATAAGTCAGCTGAGAGAGTTTGCACACTATGCGTTCCAAAAACAGCAACAAAGTCGCAACAAGCACGCTGAGCCTGCCACAATGCTAGCTATTAGCGATGCATCTAACACCTTGGAGTTGGAAGGAGCCCCTCGCTCTACTCCACCTCTTACACCGCGAGTACATCAACAGCCGAAGCATTTTCCCAAGCGACCTCATCAAGGTCAAAACCACACTAGGTCCTCTGGATATCACTTTGGACCAACTTTGCGAAAACCCGACTACCGTCGTAGACCATATCCACGGGATAGGTCACGAGAACGCGATACGGACTACCATGATGACAGATACCGATACGAAGACACGCGTAACCGCGACAAATGGTCTCCATCCCATCACAGAAGCTCAGAAGCAGAGACCTATCACAAACCTTGGAAGGAAGAAGAAACTCCTACATTCAGTAGAGAAGCTGTTGAAATTGTCCAACACCTCCTAGCAGAGATTCAAAACTACAAAGAGAATAAAACTGCTAACATTCTAGCTATATCAGCTGTGCCAACTCAAAACAAGCATTCCAAACGAAGGAAACGCAAGAAGAAAATCCCTCATGCAAATGAGGAAGGACCAAAGGACTCAACACAGTCCAGTGCTGTCATAGCAGCCCAACCACAGGTCACAGACCACTCTAACATGTCGCAACTCTGTGTCGAACCGCCGGTTCCACAATTTCTATGCGATTTAAACGAGAGGGGGGTGGCACGGAAATTCTACCTTTCACTGACCCTTGAAGACATGGTGTGTCAGGACGCTGTTTTAGACACCGCTGCTGACATCACGCTCATGTCACACACCCTTTTTGACAAACTACGTGTAGCCACTAACCGCGCTAACAAATATTTGAAACTGGAACCCTGTTCATTAGCCGTGCGACCATATGCGCTCACTAAAACAACCCTGTTGGGCGTATCACTACTAAACATGTCCATTGGACCCATGACCTTGACACATCCGGTCTATGTGTCCAAACTTGACGCCATTCCATTGCTTGTTGGCAAAAACCTACTGAACCGTTTTGAGCCACTGATTGATTTCAAGAACCTCAAACTATGGGCTCAAACGCAACACCCTCACCCATTTGACCCAGCAAGAACAACTGAATCACAGTGCTTTGTTCTAAACACTTTGGACACTCCAAGTCTCACACAACTAGCACTGTTGGAACAACTGCAACCGAGTGAAAGCGACCGCCAAGACCAAGGTGAGTACTGTCCTAAAGAAGTCAAAAGTCACCTTCAAATACAAGGTCAAGCCAAACACTCAAATGATCTTGAAAACTCAATGGCCGAGCAGAAAACCCCAAACGGCCCTCTTGAAACCCTTGATACCCATGATTCAATGGTGGTGTCACATTTTGAAACCCACCCACCCACCCATGAGGCCCACATGGTCACAAGAGCCACACCAACCGGCTTTCTAGACCCTCTGAAACCTCAAATTTTTGCGACAATGAACCCAACTTTTGCAAACGCAAGGCGCACAGTCACTCAACCTTGCAACCAAATGATCCATGAAACCGTCAAACACCGGTCGGATAAAACGGTACATGCGCTGCCTGCATCTAAACCCTATAACATACCAAAATTGAAACCACTTCACGCGACACAATCTTCTCTGCAGCTATGCAATGGCACTCCTGTTCATGCTTCCGATGAACCATCATCGCCACCGCTCAGAGTTCCTCGAAACCAGAGGGGGGTGATGACTGCCAATGCCCATAACATTCCAGCTGCAGAGCACAAAAGCGCCAAAACGACATACAAAGCTCCCAAGGCTGTATTTCAAAACCATTCGGACCGAGTCGCTAAACAACAGAAAGCGTACAACGATCAAAAACTCTCGCATGACAAACTGCGAAGGGGGGACAAGATCTTCCACTCCACATTTGTACCACAGACACCTGAAATCAATTTACAGGAAAGGAAAATCACTCCTAAATTCCTGCCCAAGTGGATGAATCCACACATTGTCAACAACAATCTTTGGCCACTCAAGTGCCAAACCCAGGACCCCATTTTCAAATGGGCTCACCAAAATCAGAGTAACCTTTATCAAAACCCCATGGGACTTGTCGGATACAACACTGTCAAAGTAAGTCCATAAATAAGATTAAAATCAAACCTACATCTGAGAAATAACCGTAGCTAACTACTAGCCTCAGGTACACTCAGTCAAATCTCTCCAAACAATTAGTTAACTGCATCAAAACCTCCAGAAAGGAAAGGGTATATTAAAACCAAATTAGCCCTTAAACAAATTTCAAAGACCTCTGTAAAATCGAATAAACTTCAATCAACTTACTATTACCAAATAGTATACACAAGACATTCAACACCATTAGCTTGAGCTAATAATCTTAAAACTCCCATCAAAGGTGAGGAAAACAAGCACAAGGTTTAGAGTTCAATCTCTTAAGCTCTATTCTGTAACTTCCCAGTTTTGGGATCAATAAACTACATCCATCTAAAAGAAATCATTCCACCTCTAAGAGGAATTTTCATTTGCCAACCAGGTATCTAAAGAAAGATCAACAAGAAGATTAAGATCCAAAACCACTCACTTTTGTTTACCAAGATGATGGCCCTCCTGTTTATCAGTTTAGCCATCTGCCTAGCAATCACACCCACTGTTACCCAGTCAGAATTGGGCCAAGCCAAAACGAAAGGTCAAAGATCCTCGGATGGACTCTTAATAACAGCCTCATTGTTAGAGCCTCTAGTTAACCTTAGCATGCCCACTGTTAACTCGATCAACACCTCTAAACCGAAACGCCAGGTTGTCGAACCACAAATGGTTACCAAAATCTTACAAGACACTGTGTTGGTTTTGAATGCTTGCTCAGAAGCTTCAGTCAAACTCAACAAGGTCTTGAACTCTTTGCTCTTTGTGTTAAAGGTTGACTATGCTCACACACAGCCAATGTCTATGTTACTCTCAGAAGTAGCTAGAAACATTAGCTTTTCAGTTAACGCTTTAGTAATGAATATGCTCTCTCATCATATCCTTTTTGCAGTAAATCCAAATTTACTTCTTATTGCCATCCAAAGAATGATAACGACATCCTATGCCCACTCAGTTTTTCTGAACAAAAGCCTCAAACACCCTATGATTTGGACATCTGTGGAACCATGGTTTAGTCTAACTAAACAAATTCAATTTGAACCTCCTTGAGTCACCTCAATATTGATTAGTCTGAATCTACCTCAAATATGAAAGAATTTTATTTTTGCTTCTGACTAAGATTTTTGGATACATGCATGTGTATATACAAATAATCCTTTATACTTTATTTAGATTTTATGCACATTTAAAATGTTTTTGAAATCTTGAATAGATATTTTTCAGCAAACCCAAAACATTTACATCAAGTATGTCAAAACCCACATACTTCTAGTTCACTTTTTTTTCCACAGTCTTTACAAGCTTATACAGAACTTTAGTATATCCTAGACAATTATACAATGTTTATATTTGGTCATGCCAAAATTATTTTTGAAATTTCCAGAAGTTTTTCAGAAAACCAAATTTAAGGACCTACACTTTGGAATAGATACTGTTCACAAGCTTAAGACTTATCGACATCAGAACTTTAGTTCAGCATTTGGATCAAGCCTCGCCAAATTGGGATTTGATGCCTAGGATTGCTATCAACGCTGAATCAACGTCACCATTGATACCAGAGGGGGGGACTGTAGCATCATCTCACCTTGGCTCAGCAACAATTATTCTTCTGCTTAAAGACATTTTTGTTTCATCCAGGAATAACGCAAATAAATGGATTTTCTTCCCCCAGGCCACAGCTGAAATCCCCTTTGTTTTGTTAAAACCAGCCTAAGGAATTTCCCCCAATGTCCGGCTTCACTTTTATTGCCCCCATAAAACATGCAACAGATACACGACTCAGCTAATTTCCTTAAACTGTGGACATGCTGGATTTAACTAGTGAACTTTAAAGTACATTATTACAAACTCAATTCTAAACCTTCATTCTTTTCAGAACTATGAAAATGCAGATGGACTCTGATGTTTTTGATGTGGAAAATCCATAATATGTGTGAAATGCATTAATCTGTGATTTTATATATATGCATGTTAATGTTAAATGAATGTTTATTCCTGCATGTTGATTTAGAAGCACTGCTTATAATTTATACTAACCACTAAAGTTATCTTAGTTTAATACATAAAGGGAAATATTAACTTCCAGTATGTATCAAAGTTTTGCCTCTAAAACCATGTGACTCCCACAACCAATCTCTGCATGACAACTCTTCATCCCAAAGGACTCCGAACAATAGACTGTTTGTTCATTGGACTGAAAGTTCATCGAGCCCGCCCACGAAGGACGCTCATTGGCTGAGATTCCGGTCGGGCCGGAGGCCCGCGAAGCTCAACAGAGCTTATATAAAGGAGAGAGACTCCTGCTTCAGTCTCTTTTTGCCTGCTCTTTTCGCCTGCTCTTTTCGTCACCGCTTTTTTGCAGATCCTCTGTCCGGCTCGCCTCTCTCTGATCTTCTCCATTGTCTACACACAGCAAGGAAGAACAAAGGACCGTCTGAACACGCTTTTCTGAACACAGAGCAGATAACTCGTAATTTATGTAACTTTGTATTTTCTTTTCTCTTAAATGCCTAGGAATTCCTATTTCTTTGAGCTCAATTCTTAATCGGAGTTAAACTCCAATTTTTATTCATCACTTTTCTTTGTTAAACTTTCTGTAAAACCGCCGTTTGTTTGATTTTAATGTAAACTTAATTTTGACTTTATTTTTATAATATTTTTCTTGACCAAGCACCCACCAGAAGCTACTATTTTTATCTGAAGTCCGAAAGTTTTTTTTAAATTTGAGATCGGATTAGATATCTTTAATTATTCCCGAAAACCTCTGCAGCTGCTTGTCTACCAGGAAGAAAAGACGCAGCTGAGGAATCAACGCGCAGCTGTCCCACACCGCGCTGAAGAAGCATCGGCACCATCTGGCTAGGACCCGTTTCAACTGTGGGTCATACGGCCAAGATCCAGCCCCCTTTGACCGCTTGAATCTAAAGGTCGAACTGTGGACCCTGAAATATCTGCGGGCAGATATTTCCCCTAACATCCACGAAATCTTGGGCTGAGGACGAAGACCGAGGATCACGTGAGCTGCAAACTTTTAATTCAACTGCTGAATAAACTTCTGAGGTTCGGTAATAATTTGTATATCTAATCAGATGCAAATTAAGAAGCCCTTAACATAACTCTTCTTTTCATTAAAATTCCGTTTTTATTTTCTTAAGATTAATTTAGGACTTTTTCATAATTAGTAAACTTTCTCCATAAATTTGCGGTTTTTTTAATAATCTGTTAACTCAAACTGATAGAAATTCATCTCTCAGTTTAACCCTGGTTCCGAAAATATTGACATTGTTAATCTATCATTTACAAGATTGATTTTATGATTAAGGAAATTACTACAATGTCTGTTAATCATTTCGTTTAATAAATATTTAAAAATGAGAGAAGTTGTTGGGAATTTATTTCATTCTGAGTCTGTTTCAAGCCCAGGTGTCGAATTCACGGAAAATTTTTGAGACTGATTATTGATTAATTTGTTGAGTGATCAAACAGGTATAAAGTGAAATTAAAGATTAAATTGCTTCTTAAAGACAGAAGCTGGTGCCCCTTACGAGTGTTATTAACTTTTCTGATGTATATGAAATGAGATTTGAGCTCAGATTCCAATACATCAATATAAATTAAATAATTCATACCTGATCATATTTATTATTTATTAATATTCCCATTTTCCCTTACAGATCTTATTTATCAGTGACCACTGAATTTCTTTATCACCCTATCCAGTAGGGCTGGGAACGATCCCTAAATTCCAGAATCGATTTGATTCTGATTCTTGAGATTCTGAATCAGTTCAGTTCTGATTCAATCCAATTCAATCTGGGAAATTACCATTTTAATAGCCATTTTACTTGCCATGAAAAAAAATCTTTGGGACCTAATGCTGCAAATTGTATCAAGAATATTCCAACTTTGTTGATACATAAATTATCACATAAAGAACTGACCCCAAATCAGTTACAATAATGCACTTTTTATTATTTAACTTGTGATTTCACAAAGGGCTCACGAGTGTTTTCTTTAGTGCAAAGGGTGTGTAGTGTCAAGTTTACAACCCAGAGTCAGTAAACAAATTCAATGCATGAAGCATGTAGACATAATCTCACTGTATTTCAGTCCCTCCAGGATTTCGTCGGCTGTTTTTGTGATTGTTGTGGCCCAAAAAGCCTGAATCTGTGGGAGCTTTTCCAAAAAGTTGTGTGACACTTTTAGAGGTTCTTTTGCACTGAAAGTTGTGTGAGGAAGCACAGATTTTAAAGTAGCTGCTTTTGCCATAGTTTACAATGATGCTGTTCTATGTAACACCACAAGAAAAGCACAGGATTACCAAAAATTTCCTGTTCAACTGATGATTTATGTAGAATTAAATGCTCAGTAAAATTGTCCAAAAATGACCAACATTGTATTCTTGCTGAGAACTTAAAAAAAGAATTAGTCATTACAACAATTAAATTGCATTGAATACATGTTAGAGTATGGAGAAAATTATGGTAGCACCTTCTTGAATCTTGAATTTAATAAGACCCCTGAAAAATTTGAGGTCTTCTGTGCTGAAATCCACAACGAAGCAGGGATGGCTCCTCCACTGACAACCTCTTCCCTTCAGAAGGTCTCAGTGCAGGATGGATCTTGGAGTGGAAACCCAGTCTCCACACATCTGAAGGGGAGATGAAAAGAATAGATTTCACAGTAAAGTTAATAATCATATTTTTAAATCCCCACACCACAGTACGGTTTAATAATTTAGTTTCTTTTATTTTTTGTTGTTTATATTTTAACTACAAATTAACTTTTAATTTTTGAAAACTGTGTGCTTTAACTCCCACTGTTTTCAGGACTGTCCTCAACTTGATAACCTGAGTGACTTTGCATACATTTCAATATTTACTTTCTAACTTGTGTTATGTTTATGACTTTTGGACATAACTTAAGTCTTGATTATCTAGCTTAATATCTGAACATGTCAAAGAAGCAGAATTTCTTCTTCACACTCTCAAACCATCAGAATCTATAGTTGGGCTTTACTGTAATAAAGAGACCAAGATAGATCCCACATCCATGACATCTCTGTCTGGCAAGGATATCAGACTAGTTGATGATCACAAGTATTTGGGCTCTTTCATAATAGATTCCTATGAGGACTTTAAGATCCACAAAGCATTAGCTTGGATAGCCTGTAATACTCTTGGCACAATATGGAGTTTAAAGGTGACCTGTTCACATCAGTCATGGAACCCATCTCTAGGGAGCAAAGACTTGGATTGCTGACAGTCAAACAACAACAGCAACCTGATGTGACATATATCAACCTTCTGCATTGTCTCCAAAATATCCACTGGTCAGCTTATTTTTACCCCTCGAGGAGATGTTTTGGAACCCAACACCTGTTTCCCTAAGACTCAGGCAAAAGAGGCACTGTTTTTGAGCCATAAGGGAACCAGTTTCACATCTTCTCTTCTGTGCTAGAGTTGCCATCTGGTTAGATTGTGAAAGCTTACCTTCCCTGTGAGCATTTCAAGGGACACTGGGATCGACATGTGTTATCTGGCTGCAGCGATAGCTAACAGCGAGATGTGATAAAATGTACAGATCAGCTGTGGTTGAAGAATGATAATGTCTTAAGGCCCTGTCACACACCTAGACAATTTAGGCAGTATTTTCCAAACGTATGAAAAATTTGGAGAATACGCTGGCATATGTTGACTCAGTTATGGATAAGTTTTGTATAACTTAAGAGCACGCTGAAGAATGCTGAAGAACACTGGTATATGGCGTTGTACGGCGAGCTCTTCTGAAAATTTTCAGCATGCTGAAAATTTTCCAACATATCCAGCATATAGCTAAAACATCTCGCATAAGCGGGGCATAAGTTGTAGGGAAGTTATGCTTTTGTTCACACACGTTACTTGTAAGCGACTCACAAGTTACTCATAAGTTAAAATATGTTGAGATAAATGTCTAGCATACCCAAAACTTATTTCTAACATATGAGTAACATTCTTTGAACCTATGTGTAACTTACTGAATGGGTTTCTAACTTACAGCTGCCCTATAATGCTATATTTGCAGTGTTGGTTCACAGGAAAAATCCATACAGAGCTCAGCTGCTGCCTGCAGTTCATACACACACACACAGAGCTAAACACATGTACTTTTTCATATAACGGGACCTGTTGGGGTTGTGTCCGAGCACTTTCAAGCTACAGGATAAAGATCCAAATCGCTCTTTAGCCCTCCTTGCCATGTTTTGTTTTTTTGTGTTTTTTTTTTACCTTTGACTGCAGTCTGTACCACGACCTGTCCAGCGCTGTTCTGATAGATGCCAAAATGTCAGGACACCGCAGGAGGTAGATCCAATCAGCTGATCACCCGAAGCACAGAGCTCAGCTGTTTTCTATGATAAATCCTACTTTGCTGTCCCTTGGCTGCGGCTCCCGGCAAAAGCACACACCATGCATTATCTTATTTTTTTTCACTTTATTAAAAATAAGCTTTTTTATCACCATCAGTTCACGTGCTTTAGAGCCAGGTTGTGACAACTGTCATCTGATGTTCATGATGTGTCATATCAGCTGTTTAGGTGTGACCGACCTGACAGATTTGACAGATCTGCCAGGTCGGTCACACCCCCTGCCGTGGTCTTTGGAGGGGAGAATCATTTCGGTTGAACAGAGGTGATCTCTCCCACACCTAGGATTCATGGATCGGGAGGCGACGGCAGTTTAGCATGACTGTGCTATGCAGAAGTTAAGATGAGCTATGCATAAGTTAGGCTATTGTTGCGCATAAGTTGTGAATGTCAGCAACACACTAAGCATTCGTTGGTTGAAATTATTTATGGAAATATTTTATATAGTTTACTAATACGTCATTTATACGTCCAACTTGTTATGGATACACGATGCATATGGCCAAAAGTGAAAATTTCAGTGTATGCTAGCGTTTTATACCAATTTTTATACGTTTGGCAAATGCTGCTTAAATCATCATGGTGTGACAGAGCCTTTAGCTAAGACTGTCATGGGCTGGGTTGGATGTCTCCAACCCCATCCATGGTTTGTGGCTGTACAGTGATCCCTCGCTACTTCGCACTTCACCTTTCGCGCCCTCAGTGCATCGCGGATTTTTCAAAAATATTCATCAAAAATTCAAAATTGAGAAAAAATGGGCGGGCGCTAGCAGAAGGCAGGGAGACTACATTAGAACATCAGGTATCAACACGGAGAGCCCGCACAACTCAAAATCCACCTCTCTGACCACCGCTCCACTCCTCTCCACCCACCTCTTCACCGCTCGGGAATCTCGCAAGCTGATTGGCCGAGACGTTTTACCCAGCTTCTCTCCCTGCCGAGCACCTATACCCAGCGAAAGAAGACCGCATTCATTGTTCGCTATTCTCTTGTGCCTTTTTGTGCAAAATAGTCTTCCCGTCGAGCCACTACGCCACCTCCTGCAGCTTCTCCAGCTCTATCGGAAGCTGCCCTCGACAATCCTGCGCCTCTAGCACCTGACGATGAGGCGTCACCTGAGGAGCAGTAAAGCTCTCATCAACCTGTGCAGTAAATCATCTTCATCTTGAGTTACGTATCTTGTTATAAGAATAAAAGAGTTCTAAAAACATATTTATGTACACTTTATTTACATCTACGTATGTATGTATACTTACACACACACACACACGTATCATATGAGAGAGAGAGTGAGAGAATGAATGTACGTATTATTTATGGGTGACATCATTAGGGGTGACACTACTTCGCGGTTTTTCACTTTTCGCGGTCGGTTCTGGAACCCATTAACCGCGATAAGTGAGGGATCACTGTATTTCCCTGATCATTGTTTTCTTAATTGTCAGCTGGTAGTCATTAGGCGCCTCTGGGTCCTGGGCTCCCTGCCAGCCTACAGCCACGCCTCTCCGCCGGCATCCACTAGTTGATGGTGATTCATTATCATTTGTCTTGCACTCTCACTCACTTTCACACACAAACTTGCACGCACTCACACACACATTCTTACTACTGACTATTTCAGGCAAGATCATTCAGGCAAGATGGCGCCATTGTGTGTGGCTGGACGTCTACCTGTGCTATGTCTTATGTGTTTAGTTGTCTTTTTATTGTTTCTAGCTCAAAACGTGTCATCGCTACTGGTTTATGATCGCCTTGTGGCACACATATATGCACATATGTTGGTTTCAGATGCTCCACAGATATATCACTGTATGCTTATTGTATACTTCACGTCTCAGGGGAACAAAGGGACTGAGCCTTCCAGAGGTAACGGGAGGGTGTGAGATCTGGCCTTTTGTTTCAAGGAGATGGCCTTGAGAGATTTCCTGACGACCGGAGACTAGGAGGTGGATGGTGTTAAGATGGGGGGAAGTTACGTTGTGACTGGGATTAAGTACCATGTGACTGTATGTTTGATTAAGCACCATGTGATTGTATGTTTGATGTCCTGGTATAAAAGGACAGATGTGAGAAGATTCATCCTCTTTTTCTGCTTTGGAATGTTGGAGTATGTGATTGTGAATAAAGCTGAACCTGAGGAATAAACTCAGTCTCGTCCTTTCAACACATCTCCACACTGGTGACCTTACGACGAAGCATGAGCAGAAGTAATTCTCCCGAGCCGGGCTCGTCAGAAGCCAGCCTGACGAATGCCGCCACGTTCCAGCTGCTGGACTTCTGGCAGAACAGTCCGTGCTCCTGGTTTAGCGCGGTCGAGGCGTAGTTCAACCTCTGGAGAATCTCGAGAGACGACACAATGTTCTACCAAGTGGTGGCGAAGCTGGATAACCACACAGTCCAGAGGGTGGAGAACCTGGTCAACCACCCACCGGACAGCGACAAGTACAGCGCATTAAAGGCTGCGCTTATCAGCCACTTCACCCCCTCGGTGCAACAGCGAGCAGAGGGGCTCCTGGCGTTGACGGAGTTTGAGAACGACAGACCCGCAGATCTGATGGGAAAAATGCTGAGGTTGAGAGACTCCGAAGATGACAGCTTTATCTTCACCCACCTTTTCCTCAAGACCCTACCGCCAGCGGTGAGAGTGACCCTGGCCGGCTCACCTCTGTTGGCCCGACGAGACTACCACAAGCTGAGCCAGGAGGCGCAACGACTCGTCGACGCCCACAAATGGAACGCGGCTTCGGCCGCGGCGGCAGAGCTAGGCGCAACGTCCGGAGACGGCATGGTGCCAGAGGCTGCAGCACCAGACTCACCGACGACGGCAGCAGCAAGGGCCAGGCGACACGGAGCGGATGACATCCTTTGCTTCTACCATCGCCGCTTTGCAGAGAGGGCACGCAAGTGCATTCCACCGTGCCATTTCAAGCGCTCGGGAAACGCCAAGACCGGGGGTCGGTAGCAGCTGCGGCCCTCGGGGAGGAGAACAAGCTGCTCTACCTGAAAGATGCACGCTCAGGGAGGCATTTCCTCGTGGACACAGGCTCCCAGCTGAGCTTCATCACGCCTTCCTACGCGGACCGGCTGGCGCCTTCCAGTGGTCCCCGGGTGTCAGCAGCGAACGGCTCAGCGATTAAGACCTTCGGAGAGAGGACTCTGCTTCTGTCTTTGCAGGGCCGTACATTCAAGTGGACTTTTGTTGTAGCGGCAGTCAATTTCAACATGTTAGGGGCTGATTTTTTGTGCTCACTTGGTTTATTGGTTGATCTTGCTAACAGACGCCTGGTTAATGCACTCTCCTTTTATTCTATTCCGTGCACAGCTTGAGTGGCCCCGCCAACTGCACAAGCCAGCGTCACAGCTGTGGGTGGTAAGTTCCACACACTCCTCACTCAGTTCCCAGCACTCACGGTCCCAACGTTTTCGGAGACAGTGGCTAAACATGGGGTGGAACATTTTATTACTACCACTGGCCCACCCGTTTTTGCAAAAGCTCGGCGCTTGGATTCAGCTAAACTGACCATAGCGCGCGAGGAGTTCACCAACCTGGAAAGACTGGGCATCATCAGGAGGTCGAAGAGCCCCTGGGCTTTGCCGCTCCATATGGTCCCAAAGGCTGATGGCTCGTGGCGACCTTGCGGTGATTTCCGCAGGTTGAATAACGCTACAGCGCACGACCGCTATCCGATCCTGCACATCCAAGATTTTTCGGTGCATTTGGTGGGGGCGCGCATTTTTTCTAAAATAGATTTGGTATGCGGTTACCACCAGGTTCCAGTGCGCACTGAGGACATACCCAAAACAGCGGTAATAACTCCTTTCGGGCTTTTTGAGTTTTTGCGCATGCCGTTTGGGTTTAAAGGCGCAGCGCAGATGTTCCAACGCATGATGGACGCGGTTCTGCGCGATCTCCCCTTCGTGTTTGTCTACTTGGACGACATATTGGTAGCCAGCGCGTCCAAAGGCGAACACGAAAACCACCTCACAGCAGTTTTCCGGAGGTTGGCAGAGCACAGGTTAATAATCAACCCAGCGAAGTGTCAGTTCGGGGTGGCGCAGATTGATTTTTGGGGCATCGCGTCTCTCCACAAGGAGCGGTTCCTCTGCCCGACAAAGTGTGCGCAATAACAAATTTTCCCCAACCACAAACGGTCAAAGCGTTACAGGAGTTTTTTGGAATGGTGAATTTTTATAACCGTTTCCTCCCTCACGCAGGCTTTTGTTTCAAGGAGATGGCCTTGAGAGATTTCCTGACCACCGGAGACTAGGAGGTGGATGGTGTTAAATTGGGGGGAAGTTAGATTGTGACTGGGATTAAGTACCATGTGACTGTATGTTTGATTAAGCACCATGTGATTGTATGTTTCCAGCTCTATCCGCTCTGTCTGTCCATCAGTCCCGTTCTTTCCTCCCAGGTGCATTTTATTGTTCATATCCACCTTTCACCATTTTCCTCAAGAACCCGTGCCATTTCAATTTTACCCAAATCTTTGTCAAAGCCCATCCATCTTCTACCGCTTTTCTGGAGGTCTGGGTCGCGGAGGCAGCAGTTCAAGCAGAGAAGCCCAGACTTCTCTCTCCCCAGCCACCTGCACCAGCTCTTCAGAGAGGATACCAAGGCGTTCCCAGACCAGCGAGGAGACGTAGTCTCTCCAGCCAGTCCTGGGTCTGCCCCAGGGTCTCCTCCCAGTAGGGCATGCCCAAAACACCTCAAGTGGGAGGCATCCAGGAGGCATCCTGATCAGATGCCCAAACCACCTCAACTGGCTCCTTTAAATGTGGAGGAGCAGCGGTTCTACTCTGAGCCTCTCCTGGATGACTGAGCTCCTCACACCCCATCTCAAAGGGTGAGTCCAGCAATCCCACGAAGAAAGCTCATTTCAGCCGCTTGTATCTGCGATCTCATTCTTTCGGTCATTACCCAAAGCTCATGACCATAGGTGAGGGTAGGAACGTAGACTGGTAAATCAACAGTTTTGCCAAAGAGCATAGCTCCCTCTTCACTACACTGGACCGGTACAATGTCTGCATCACTGCAGATTTCTGATCAGTCTGTCAATCTCTCGCTCCATTCTCCCCTCACTCGTGAAAAAGACCCCGAGACACTTAACCCTTCTTGTGTCTTGGTTTCATGGACACAGAAAGCGCCCTCACTGTCTATGTCACAGTTCTGCACCTGTCATGTGATGTGGCCATAAACCATAAAAAATCCCCACTTGTACTAAGTATTCCACCTCACAAAGTGGCAGACACGTATAACTTACTGCTCTTACCTTGGAAGACTAATGTCTCCCAAATAACCACCCAAAAACCTCACTGCTGGGACACCAAAAAAGAAGAGTTTGTAAACAAATGTTGATGTGCTCCATTGCAACACGGAGGCAGCATATACTCCCAAATTTGCCAACTATGATTCTATAAAGAGATTATTTAGCTTATGAAGGTAAATGTCTACATTTCGTTATAACAGAGGGTGGCTGAAGCTGGTTAATTTTCACCTGCCATCGACTCCAGCGCCATGTGACTGGACAGAACAATTGCGCTGGTTCCGTGTCATCATATAAGATAAATTGCGGCGGAATAAAAGTGAAATTGAGGTGGAATGATCATAAGAGTTTCTGGATGTGGAAGAGAAAGCGAAAATGACCGACAAAAGACAAAATAATGACCAGGATGACAAAAACAGACAAAACGAGCCGCCTGGCTAGCGTTAAGTTTGACAGATTTCTTTGTTTGTTTACATTGTACTAATTTTCTGGTTCATTTCGGGTAGATGGTGGCTCGTCAACCTGGGAAGGTAGCCCATCTAGGGGAAGGTAAACCCTGATTTCAAACCTCTGCTGCCTTGCGGCATACCCGGTCACGGGAAAGGCTTCGGGAGTCAACCCTGAGGAAAAATCCG
Organism: Pholidichthys leucotaenia; assembly: GCA_020510985.1. NCBI lineage: Eukaryota > Metazoa > Chordata > Actinopteri > Cichliformes > Pholidichthyidae > Pholidichthys > Pholidichthys leucotaenia. Next base: position 65,084,679 of record CM035849.1, on the reverse strand, counting down.
GAGTTGGAGCCCCTAAGGCAGTTCTGTGTTGTGCTCAACATCGTTCTGGCAGCTCCTGCAATGGCGCTGGTGCCAAACTGTAGCAGCCCTGCTGTTCCTTTGGATTCATCAGTGACGTGGAGAGGGGGGACATGCTGCATGGGCAACATTTTGTCCTCCATATCTTCCTGCCCAGGCTTGAATCCTACCAACGCCCAACGCTGGAAGGTAGAACACCGGATCACTGGAGAGGACACTCCAGCTTCGCCTTTGGCGTAGACAAAATACGGGGAATGACAGTTACCGGTTATAAGCCACTGCTCAATTGGCGTAGAGCGTGGCGCCAGGGGTTGTTCCCGACGGTGGGAGGGATCATCAGATCTCACTGGACAGCTACCGCCCGCCTCAAGCTGGGCAGCCCCCAGCCAATAAGGTGTTGTCCCGCCACAGCTTGCTTTCCTCATTGGGTGCATGGGGATAAGGAGAAATCCAAACAGCAGGCTGAGAACCTTCGCACCAGGCAAGACAATAAAACAAAAGAGACTAACTCTAAAACTGGGAACTTGGAACGTCCGCACTATGATGACAGGACTCGCTGCTAACCTCAAGGACATCAACGACACCAGGAAGACTGCCATCATCAATAATGAGCTGAAGAGACTGGGAGTGGATATCGCCACTCTCCAGGAAACACGGTTAGCTGATGCAGGCACACTGAGAGAGAAGGACTACACGTTCTACTGGCAGGGAAAGGGCAGTGACGAACACAGGGAACACGGAGTGGGCTTCGCAGTGAAGAACACTTTGCTGAAGATGGTGGAACCGGGCAGCACTGGCTCTGCACGACTCCTCACCCTCCGCCTGAACACCACTGAAGGCCCAGTCACCCTCGTCAGTGTGTATGCCCCAACACAGACAGCCACACCAGAGGCAAAAGACGAGTTCTACGAGAATCTCGCAACAACTGTCAGGATCATCCCCAACTCTGAACATCTCATTCTCCTTGGAGACTTCAATGCCAGAGTGGGTGCTGACCACGACTCCTGGCCCTCCTGTCTTGGACCTTTTGGCGTGGGCAGAATGAATGACAACGGACAGCGGCTGCTCGAGTTCTGCACATATCACGATCTGTGCATCACAAACTCGTTCTTCAAGACCAAGCCCCAACACAAGGTTTCCTGGCAACATCCGCGCTCAAAGCACTGGCACCAGCTAGACTTGACCCTGACCAGGCGCACCTCACTGAAGAACGTGCTAATCACCCGTTCGTTCCAGAGTGCAGATTGCGACACAGACCATTCATTGGTGTGTTGCAAGGTCAAGCTGCAGCTGAAGAAATTCCATCGTGCTAGACAACCTGGAAAGGCACGGATTGACACCAGCAAGATGGCCCAACCAGAACTTGTTGAGCAGTTTGCCTCCACCTTTGAGAAGGAACTTGGTGTACCACAAGGAGGAGAATCTGCAAAGCAGAAGTGGGAAGAGCTACGAAACACCATCTACCGCACAGCCTTGGCTACCTTTGGGAGGAAGACCTTGAAGTCACAGGACTGGTTTGATGCCAAGTTGACCGAGATGACCCCCATCATTGAAGCCAAGCGCTCAGCACTTGCTGAGTACAAGAAATACCCAAACGAGAAGAATCTCCAGACTCTCAGGGCTGCGAGAAGCAAAGTTCAGCAGACTGCTCGGCGCTGTGCCAACGAGTACTGGACTCAGCTCAGCCAAGACATTCAAACCGCTGCCATAACAGGGAACATCCGTGGTATGTACGATGGCATCAAGAAAGCACTTGGTCCAGCTCAGAGCAAGACGGCCCCCCTCAAATCTTCCACTGGGGAGATGATCACAGAGAAGAACAAGCAGATGGAGAGATGGGTGGAACACTACTCCGACCTCTACTCTAGACAGAACACCGTGACACCGTCAGCCCTTGATGCCATCGACTGCCTGCCATCCATGGACGAACTTGACGCCGAGCCAACCACCGACGAACTCAGTAAGGCCATTGATAGCTTGGCCGCTGGCAAGGCACCCGGCAACGACGGCATACCCCCTGACCTGATCAAGCACTGCAAGACCGCCCTATTGCTGCCATGACGTCCTCTGCCAGTGCTGGAAGGAAGGTGCCGTACCACAGGACATGAGGGACGCCAAGATCATCACCCTCTACAAAAACAAAGGGGAGAGAAGCGACTGCAACAACTACAGGGGCATTTCCCTCCTCAGCGTTGTTGGCAAAGTCTACGCACGAGTTGTTCTCGTTCGTCTACAGAAGCTTGCCGAACGTGTCTACCCCGAGTCTCAGTGTGGCTTCCGCGCTGAGCGATCGACGGTAGACATGATATTCTCCATCCGCCAACTCCAGGAGAAATGCAGAGAACAGAACATGCCTCTGTACGTCGCCTTCATCGACCTCACCAAAGCGTTTGATCTGGTCAGCAGAGAGGGCCTTTTCAAGATCCTGCCAAAGATAGGATGCCCACCAAAGTTGCAAAGCCTCATCAAATCGTTTCACACCAACATGCAGGGGATAGTGCAGCACGATGGCAACGTCTCAGAGCCATTTAACATACGCAGCGGAGTGAAACAGGGCTGTGTACTTGCGCCAACCCTCTTTGAGATTTTCTTTGCTATGCTCCTGAGGCATGCCTTCAGCACAGCAACAGAGGGAATCTACCTGCACACAAGATCTGACGGCAGGCTTTTCAACCTCGCCCGCCTGAAAGCCAGAACCAAAGTACGCGAGGCTCTAATCAGAGACATGCTGTTCGCAGACGACGCTGCAGTCGCAACCCACACACAACAGGAGCTTCAGACCCTGATGGACCGCTTCTCCCAGGCATGCAAGGACTTCGGGCTTACCATCAGCCTGAAGAAGACTAACGTCTTGGCGCAAGGCACGGAAGCACCACCAACCATCACCATTGATGACTACAAGCTGGAGGTCGTGAATCAGTTCACGTACTTGGGGTCCACGATCAGCAACAACCTCTCCCTTGATACAGAGATCAACAAGAGGATTGGAAAATCAGCCTTCACACTCGCTCGCCTCACCACACGAGTGTGGGAGAATCCCAAACTCTCTGTCAAGACGAAGATGGCAGTGTACAACGCCTGCGTCATCAGCACACTGCTCTATGGGAGTGAGACGTGGACAACATACGCCCGGCAGGAAAAGAGACTGAACTCCTTCCACTTGCGCTGCATTCGCCACATCCTGGACATATCCTGGCAGGACAAAGTGCCCAACACAGAAGTTCTGTCCCGCGCCGGCCTTCCCTCCATGTTCACTCTACTCAGGCAGCGCAGGCTCCGCTGGCTAGGCCACATTCACCGTATGGAGGATGGCAGAATCCCCAAAGACGTCCTCTATGGAGAACTGGCAACTGGCAGGAGAGACGTTGGCCGCCCACAGCTGCGCTTTAGAGACGTCTGCAAGAGAGACATGAAGGCCCTGGATATCAACACAGAGCGCTGGGAGGACCTTGCAACGGACCGCTCCAAATGGAGAGGCACCCTGACCAGACAGCTCAAGGCGGGTGAAGAGAGACTGACTGCTGCAGCAGATGAAAAAAGGACCCGCAGGAAGAACCGCCACAGACCCAGCAGCACGGAGACCACCCACAAGTGTGACCTGTGTGACAGGGACTGTCATTCGCGCATCGGCCTGTTCAGCCACAGGCAGTGCTGTTCCAGCAGAGTAGACGTTTAGGATTCTCTTCCATGGTCATCATAGACCGACGGAGGCCGACGAGATTGTATGTTTGATGTCCTGGTATAAAAGGACAGATGTGAGAAGATTCATCCTCTTTTTCTGCTTTGGAATGTTGGAGTATGTGATTGTGAATAAAGCTGAACCTGAGGAATAAACTCAGTCTCGTCCTTTCAACACATCTCCACAGCCTGACTCTTCTAAATATTCGCAATTCTGTGGTCAAATTCTCGACCTATGAATTTAATGGTCAGCCTCCTCTGCCTCTGTTGGCGTCTATACCATCCGATCTGAGATGTGCACCCAGTGGGCTATTTCGAAACGGCCGCCTCAAAAGACGTCACAAAAGACGAGGTCGGAGAGGCGGAGTATCATGCAGACTGAGGGCTTATCTGGCTTCTTCTTCAACTTACAACTCTCGTCAACTCCTGGCTGAGATCTCCAGGAAGCGTATCGGTTTTGATGTACGAGGATCCATGGATTATCGTTACCGATGGCTGTTGCTGACTGTCCCAGAGGCTGGATACCCACTTCCCTGCCACTGGCCCGTGTGGATTCGCAGAAGGGGCTGCACACTGGAGAATCTTCACCCAATCAGTCGTGCTTCCCAGCAGGCTGATCAGTGTTTGATTCGCATGCCTCTGATTAACACCAGATCCATCGCAAATAAGACTTTTATTCTAAATGACTTTTTTACTTCACATTCCTTGGATTTTCTTCTGATGACAGAAACATGGGTTAAACCAGGTGAGACCGCTGCCTTCTCTGAGCTCCTCCCTCCCAGCTGTTCTTTCTTCAGCTCCCGCGAGCATCTGGTCAGGGTGGGGGTCTGGCTTCTGTCTTTAATGACAGTTTTAAATGTCGCCTTCTCTCCACAAATACTTATTCCTGTTTTGAACTGCAACTATTTGTGATGGATCTCACAAGTCCTGTGTTATTTGCTGTTGTCTATCATCCTCCAAAATATAGTAAGGACTTCATTAATGAGTTTTCTGAATTTTTGGCAGATGTTATGCCAAAATATGATAAACTTTTGATCTGCGGGGACTTTAATATTCATGTCTGTTGTCCATCTGATCAGCTGGCATCTGATTTTAAAAGACTGTTGGCGACATTTAATTTAAATATTTTAGTGGACAAACCAACACACCGTCTTGATCACACATTGGACCTTGTTATCTCTTTTGGGCTCTCAATCTCTCTCAAAGAAATTTCTGAGTCTGTCATCTCAGATCATTTCCCCATTATTTTTGAATTGTTGACCCCTTCATCACCCAGCAAGCCTGTGGCTCCATCATGCTGGCGTCGCATCATCACTTCTTCAACGCCAGAGGAGTTTTCTGCTGCTTTTAGGGACTCACAGTTTTTTGCCTTGAACGGACTCGTTTCCCCTTCCCATCCGGATAATATTCTTTCCTCCTTTCATACCACCTGCTCTGGGATTTTGGACTCTATTTCCCCATATCAGCTTAAATTGGCTAAACCAAAAACAGATCCCTGGCTAAACGACACTACCCGTGCCATTAGGCAACGGGTCAGGCAGGCTGAACGGAGATGGTAAAAGGACAAATTACATGGTGTCTCTGGAAATTTTTAGGGATTGTCTTGCTGATTACCAGAGGACCGTGCAAAAGGCAAAATTTCAGTATCCCTCTGATATCATTTCCAGCAGCAGTCACTGTCCTAGAGTGCTATTTAACACAATTAACTCTTTTATAAATCTACGCACTCAGACTGTAACAGATGATTCATTTACAACATGTGAGACTTTTCTTCACTTTTTTGTTGATAAAGTAGACTCTGTCAGACGAGTTATTAATAACAGTTTTAATGGGAGCTTGTCTGTTGTCCCGGGTTACTCTGCTGTGTTTGAACAGTTTGAGTTGGTTTCTTTATCATCACTTGCTGATATAGTGAAGTCGCTGAAGCTGACAAATTGCTCACTGGATGTTGTTCCCGCTGGAATACTGAAAAGGGTTTTTAATACTGTAGGGCCTGGTCTTTTGGTTTTTATTAATTCCTGCCTTAGGATTTGTCCCACCTGCTTTTAAACATGCTGTGGTTAGGCCCCTTCTTAAAAAACCTCACCTTGACCCTTCAGTTTTATTTAATTTTAGACCCGTTTCTCATTTGCCCTTTTTATCTAAGGTTTTAGAAAAAGCTGTTTTTATACAGTTACAATCATTTGTAGAAGACAACTCTATTTTTGAGAAGTTTCAATCTGGGTTTAGATCTCGTCACAGCACTGAGTCTGCCCTGCTAAAGGTGCAAAATGATATTATGATGTCTGCTGATGCCAAATGCCCCGTGGTCTTAGTGCTGCTAGATCTTACAGCAGCCTTTGACACTGTGGACCATACTATCCTTCTGTCACGCCTGAATCACCATGTTGGCATCCATGGCACTGCACTTAAGTGGTTTGAATCCTACCTATCTAAAGGCGCTTTTCCACTAGGGTCAGTACGGTACGGTTTGGTACGGTTCAGCACGGTTTGTCCGCTATTCCATTAGGCATCGGAAGTCCTTACAGTTCTGTTTTATTGGAACTGTCCCTATTTTTTCGGCCTTGCTCCAGAGCAGATCCAAAGCGTACCGGCACTGTTATGTCAACCCACTGCTGGCCACTGATTGGTCCGGACGTAGTGTCATGAGAGTGGGTGTTACACTGATGTTCCAGAATCGCTGGCTGGCCGCCATTTGCAATTTTTCGTTCATGAGCCCACGAACAAGTGATATTATAAACAACAACGATAGAATGGCTTAACAGAAATCAACAGAAATCAACACAGCGGCCCAACAGAGTTTTCTGTGTGTTTCGGCTGATGAGAGAATGCAGAGGGAAGCAGACTGAGCTTGCAGTGGGGAGCACAAGCAGACGCACTAGAAAATACACGGAGACGCACCGGGAATTAGACCCAGCCACCCGAATTGAATTGAAAGTACAGCCGCGACGCACCCAACTTCAGCAGTTGAAGCCGTGATATTGTGATACACAGGACGGTGAGTGATGTGATATTCATGTTTTACGTTATACTTCCCAGCAGTGGAAAGTTCGCTGTGGACAGACGAAAACTTAATCGTGTTTAAACGATGACCTAGCTCAATGCTACGTCCGACGTCGTATGTTGCCTTGTGTTGACAATATCTGATGAAATAAGCTAGTTGTAATCCTGGTTAAAAAGGTATTTTTTACATGTTGCATTTTCGTGCTGTGTATGAACTTAAGGTGTGTGTATTTTGATTGTAGAGTCCAAACAGGATCTGTTCAGAATAGCAACGTTTTGACAGCAGTATTGTGACAGGTAAACAACACATCAATCATATTTATAGTCAAATATTTTGCTTTTCAAGTTAAAGGACTGGTAAACCGCTTGTTTATTTATTTATTTATTTTTTTATCACATCATTTCTGTGATCCTTTATGAGTTGTAGTCATAATAGTGTATCTTGCACTTTGGGGAATGGGAGATGTTCAGTCACCATTAGAATTTAGTTTATATGTGTAGTCTATAGTATTTCATCTTTAAACTCATCCAGTAAAAGAACACATTACAAATATTTGAGACCCACTGTAGTGCTTCCTTTTATATTTTAGCAATACAAGCACAAAACACCACCCACATTTGAAACCAGGGCGACAGCGGTGGCTAAACTTTTATTGATAATGTTATTTCACACCATCACACCAACTCAGTATCTAAACTCAGTGTAAATGGTGTAGAGATTGAAAGGGTATCCAAAATTAAAATCTGTGGCGTAATAATCGATAAAAAAAATCGTGTTGGAAGTCACATATTAATTATATTAAAGGTAAAATATGCAAATCAATCGCAATACTACACAGAGTGAAATATTTGCTGAATCAACCCACACTATAGACTTTGTATCATTCATTAATACTCCCATAAATGACATATTGTGCTGAAGTATAAAACAAACATATATCCAGTCTTTATGCTTCAGAAGAGAGCTATTAGAATAATAAACAAAGCTGCTTACAGGGAACCAACAAACCCACTTTTTCTTAAATTAAAAGCTCTCAAGTTGAAAGATCTGGTTGCCTTTAAAACTGCAGTAATAATGTTTAAAGCTAAGAATCTATCACTGCCCACAAATATCCAAAAGTTGTTCTTAATAAGGGAGAAACAATATCATTTCAGAGGAACATGTATATTTCAAAAACCTTCAGTGAGAACTACCACCAAGCAACACTGTGTTTCAGTGCAAGGAGTCAGACTGTGGAACGCTTTTGGACCTGAATTAAAATCATGTACAACGCTTGGACAATTTAAACAAAAACTAAAGGAAGAAATACTCCAAATATACAGTATATAAACTGGCAAAACTAGGGGCGGTGGAGTGATAATGTATGTTAACAACAACTGGTGTAGACCGGGACATATCACTGTTAAACAACGACACTGCAGTAAAGACATTGAGTTGCTAGCTGTTAGCATGAGGCCTACATATCTCCCGAGAGAACACTCACACGTGATCTGCATTGTTGTTTATGCAAATCCGACGGCGAACGCTGGGACAGCGCGTGACGTCATCCATTCAGTAACCAGCAGGCTGCAGACAGAACACCCAGATGCTCTTCTCCTCATCTCAGGCGATTTCAACCACGTTTCACTGTCTCCCATTCTGCCCACTTTCACCCAGTCTGTCACATGCCACACTAGAGACAATAAAACACTGGATTTGTTCTACGCAAACACTAAGGAGGCGTACACCTCATCACAACTCCCCCCACTTGGGAGATCGGATCACAACTTGGTTCATCTCCGACCGGTGTACAAACCCCTAGTGCACAGACAACCTCCGGCCATGCACACTGTGGAGTTATGGTCTGAGGAGACAATGGACACTCTAAAGGACTGTTTTGAAGCCACCGCCTGGAAGCAGCTCTGCGATCCACATGGTGAGGACATCGATGGCCTCATTCACACCTTCACGGGCTACCTCAGCTTCTGTGTGGACAAATCCGTTCCCACCAAGACCATACGGCGTCACTCAAACAACAAACCCTGGATCAACCCTGAGATAAAAACACTTCTGAGAGAGAAGAAGAGGATCTTCAGGTCGGGGAACAGGGAGATGCTGAAGTCCGTACAGAGGGAGCTGAGGAGAAAGATCAGAGAAGGCAAGGACAGCTTCAGGAAGAAGATGGAGGACAAAGCTGCAACAGAGCGACATCAGCGGGGTCTGGAGAAACCTCAAAATCATCTCGGGGCTCCAGAATACCTCCCCCCAGGCCACGGGGGGCAGGGAGTGGGCGAACAACCTGAATCTGTTTTTCAATAGATTTGACCAACCGCCCTCCCCCCTGTCTGCACAACAACCACTGCTGCCCCTAAGAAATCAAGTCCTGCAACCCACTCCCCACTCCACCGACACCCCCCCCCACTCCCAACACACAGCCCCCCATCCTGACCCTGACCAAGACCCAGGTGAGGACGGAGCTGAGGAAGATCAAGGCGAGGAAGGCGTCGGGACCGGACGGCATCAGCGCAAAGCTCCTCAAGTCCTGTGCAGACCAGCTGTGTGGGATTGTGACGTATATCTTCAACATGAGCCTGAAACTGGGGAGGGTACCACAGCTGTGGGAAAACATCTTGTGTGGTACCTGTACCAAAAAACTTTGCCCTCCCCAAAGACCTGACTGCTTCAGACCGGTGGCCTTGACATCCCACTTGATGAAGACCTTGAGAGACTGCTCCTTGCTCATCTCCGCCCCCTGGTGGAACCAGCGATGGATCCACTCCAGTTCGCCTACCAGCATGGCATTGGGGTGGAGGAGGCGGTGATCTTCCTCCTTCACCGTTCTCTGTCCCACCTGGAGAAGCCCGGGAAAATGGTGAGGAGATCATGTTTCTTTGACTTCTCCAGTGCTTTCAACACCATCCAACCGATGATCCTGAAGGACAAGCTGCTGCGCGCAGGGTGGACCAGCACCTGTCATCATGGATCCTGGACTACCTCACGAACCGGCCTCAGTTGTGAGAACCCGGGACTGTGTTTCCGACACGATCATCAGTAGCACAGGGGCCCCCCCAGGGAACGGTGCTGGCTCCCTTCCTGTTCAATCTTATACTGCGGACTTCTCACACAACACAACACATTGCCATCTACAGAAGTTTCTCTGATGACTCTGGCGATCGTTGGTCTCATCTCCAGCGGAGATGAAGCTGAGTACAGAGGGCTTATCCAGGACTTTGTGGACTGGTGCCATCGGAACTGCCTCCAGATCAACGCGAGGAAAACTAAGGAGCTGGTGGTGGTACTGCCGCAGGCATGGGCAGCCCCTCACAGCACCAGTAAATATACAGGGAACAGACATCGAGATGGTGACATCCTACAAGTACCTGGGTATTCATCTGAACAATAAACTAGACTGGTCACACAATACTGACGCACTCTACAAGAAGGGACAGCGCAGGCTGTTCCTGCTGAGGAGACTCAGGTCTTTTGGTGTACAAGGGGCGCTGCTGAAGTCATTCTATGACACGGTGGTGGCATCAGCATCACTTTTGGAGTGGTCTGCTGGGGCAGTGGCATTACTGCAGCCGATAGGAAGAGACTGAACAAACTGATTAAGAAAGCTAGCTCTGTCCTGGGGCAAACGCCTTGATCCGATGGAGGAGATAGGAGAGAGAAGGACGGTGGCTAAACTGTCATCTCTGCTGAGTCCGAGTTCCACCCTATGCAGGACATACTGGATGCACTGAGGAGCTCATTTAGCAGCAGACTACATCATCCCAGGTGCACAACCGAGAGGTTTCGTAGGTCCTTCCTACCAACGGCTGTCAGACTGTTACAACCTAAGCAGGGCTGCTCGCAGAGATAGCAAAAAGACGTAACAAACTAATAGTTTTTTTTTGAATGAAAAAGATGCAATTGACTTACACAATGGTCCTCTCCGGCATACAACTAGGAACATACCGGTCGCTATGGAGGGTGAGAATATGTATGGGCACATAATCATACCATGTAGGATAACTAAATAGACGGTTATGCTGTTTCATCCCACCTAGCAACAATGCTCTGCACTGTGTGTGTTTATATATTTACATATTTATTCCATCTAGCTACAATGCTCTGCACTGGGTGTGTTTATATTTAATATCTATATATTTATTCCATCTAGCTACAAGCTCAGCACTGGGTGTGTTTATATTTATATATCTATATAATTATTCCATCTAGCTACAATGACTCGCACAGTGTTTTTATTATCTACATATTATTCCATCTAGCTACATTGCTCCGCACTGTGTGTGTTTATATACTTGCATATTTATTCCACCTAGCTGCAATGCTCCGTACTGTGGGTGTTTATATAATTTACATATTTATTCCATCTAGCTACAATGCTCTGCACTGTGTGTTCATATATTCATATATTTATTCCATCCAGCTACAATGTCTTGCACTGAGTGTGTCTGTGTGTGTGTGTGTGTATATATATATTTTATAGTAATATGTACATATGTATATTAGCTGCTCTTGCTTGCTTGTTTTTTTTTCTTGCCTTCTGATTGTTGCTCTGAGTGTTGCTATCCCTGTGCTGTTGCAATCCTGGAATTTCCCCGTTGTGGGACTAATAAAGGCTTATCTTATCTTATCTTATCTTATCTTATATACAAGATGACATGTAAAATCACACAAGGATTATCATATCCGTCTGTGTTGTGCTGTTGCTTAGTTTTTGTCATGTTTTGTCTTGGCTTTGTTCTGATTTGTAATCACTCTTATTTTATTTTCTTTTTGAATTCTTAGATGGAACATGGGTGGGCAGTATAAGCTGCGGCTTCAGCCATCACCCATTTCGGATAAGTTATGTTGAATTGTATAATCCGAGGAGTTACTGTTTAATTTGACCTTATTGGATTTTTTTCTCCTTTGTTCTATTATTCTGTTCCTTTCTTTTAATCTAATCTATCCGAAATAAAGATTCATTCATTCATTCATTTCTCAAATATGTTTTAAACTTGCTTTAATTATCCACCACCCATTTCTGTCTTTCATCTAGGCAAGAGGAAAATGATCCACCCAAACCGGACCTTGCCTCACTATTTACAGAGATGCAGGCTGAAGATCTGCTGAACCGGACCAGTACGAGGGCCAACCAGTTGCTTCTCAGTGATGGCAGCGTGGCTGGCGTGTTGTGGGACCCATTCCAGTTTCTTTGTTTTTTTTTTTACAGTTTGAATTTTGCACATTCTAAATAATCTGTAATTTGCTGCTGATTGGAATAAACAATTTAGGTGATTTACGTGTTGCATCATGATTTTCTATTTGTCTGTTAAGACATCCAGGGGGAAAAGAGTCAACACGTCGTAACCATTTATACAGTGACTTTGAAATAATGGCTCATTTTAAGAAAAGTAGACAAGACAATTATTTGCTATGAAGACTGTAAAACAAAATAGAGACCATCTGAAAAGTACAAAGGTTCTATTGGTCAAAATTCCCAGGGCAATCTACATGAATGGCAAAGTTAGTTCACTGTTGATTGCAGAGAATAAATATTTATACAGTTTCTAGTACATGTAGTCAGCAATACTCAATACAATATATTTCCAGTTATAAATCCACGTATTTCTCCATGTAACCTTGTGACTGCATATATTTAAATAACTTTAATCCAGATCCATTTGTTTTGGTTTAAAATGCATCATAATTGTTAAATATATCTTATGCCTAACTCAGTACTGTTTACCTGTTGAAATATTATATTATAACGGCTCATATGCTACAATATTAAATTACCCTTTATTGTCATTCAACCATACATGTACAGTAGAACAAAATTGTGTTTTACCTATCTACTGTGTTAATCACACACACCAAGTGTAGAATCAGAGGGCCGCTGCCATAGATTCCCTCCTCCATCCCATTATTGCTGAGCACCAAGATGGACGGCAGAAAGTTCCACTTTTATATGGTCTTCGGCATGATCCAGCCGGGATTTGAACCCCTGCCTCCCCGGTTGTGGGGCGGATGCTCTACCAACAGAGCCACCACTCCGGTGCAATATGGCACATGACCCGTGTTTTGTCACGACACCACTGCTGAAGTAGGTAAATTCCATGACGTCTCAACTGTCTCTCATGATTTTGACACAGCACAGAGCAATTTGTTTGCACAGGGAAGCTAAACATTTCTACAGACATTATAGCCACTTCGCGTTCGTGAAGCTGGGGTCACATCACAGTGTTTAATTACGTTAACCCTCAATGTTTGAAGCGATATTTTTGCCACAAGAGAGCCATTTGAAACAAACACACACAGAGAATACATATGTAGTACCCAATATTGATAACTTGCCGATATTACAAAGTTGTACGGCGGACTTAAAAGCAAAGTAGCATTAGCAATCATTAGCTTACCATGATATGTAATGTTGATTGTATCCTCATGTCTTCTCCTTTATATTGCTCTAATGGATTCCTAAACACTCCAGTACTTTTATCCAGAAGTGTGTAGTATCGCATGCCTCATCTTTCTGTTCACCTTTTTTGCATGTTAATCAGGCAAAAAAAGCAGAGAAGGCAGTACGCCGCGTATCCTGCCAGCTAGTGATTTTGCGAACGTTACGCTTGTTTTACGCCAGTACGCTGTTTTACGTAGCGGGAGGGAGAGGGTTGCACCACCTCCCGTAACTATTCCCACCCACTTCAAATGGGACCTACTGCAGTGGAAAAACAAAGCGAGCCGAACTGTGTCATCCCGTCCCGTACCGAACCGTACCGTACTGACCCTAGTGGAAAAGCACTTTAACAGAACTTTTTCTGTAATGATTGGTGATATGTCTTCTTCTAGAGCCTCTCTCTCCTGTGGGGTCCACAGGGCTCTGTCCTTGGCCCTATTCTGTTTTCTTGATATAAGCTGCCACTCGGATCAATAATAGCCAGGCACATATGTTTTCCATCTGTTAAGGGGACGATTTGCAGCTTTAAGATAGATAAGATTGATAAGCTTTATTAGTCCCACAATGGGGAAATTCCAGGATTGCAACAGCACAGGAACAGCAACACTCAGAGCAACAATCAGAGGCAAGAGAAAACACAGAGCAGCGAGTATGCATATGTACATAGAAATATAAAGTATATATATATATATATATATATATATATATATAAACACACAGTGCGGAGCATTGAAGCTAGATGGAATAAATATATAAATATGTAAACACACAGTGTGGAGCATTGTAGCTAGATGGAATAAATATATGAGTATATAAACACACAGTGCGGAGTATTGTAGCTAGATGGAATAAATATGTAAATATATAAACACACAGTGCGGAGCATTGTAGCTAGATGGAATAAATATATGAATATATAAACACACACAGTGCGCAGCATTGTAGCTAGATGAAATAAATATGTAGATATATAAACACACACAGTGCGGAGCATTGTAGCTAGATGGAATAAATATGTAAATATATAAACACACACAGTGTGGAGCATTGTTGCTAGATGGAATAAATATATAAACACACACAGTGCAGAGCATTGTAGCTAGATGGAATGAAACAGCATAACCGTCTACTTAGTTATCCTACATGGTATGATCATGTACCCATACATATTCTCACCCTCCATAGCGACCGGTATTTTCCTAGTTGTATACCGGAGGGGACCATTGTGTAAGTCTATTGCGTCTTTTTTTTTTTTTTGTACTTATTTTGTAACCGTAGGTAGATTTGTTTTGCAGTCTGGTGACAAGCCACCAGCTGCCGGTCGCTGCGTGTGCAAGCACCCCGTATCCCTAACCTGCATGTTTTTTAGCATGTGGGAGGAAACCGGAGAAATCCCGGAGTAAACCCACGCAACACGGAAAGAACATGCAAACTCCACACAGATCACTGTTGGCCGGGGGCAGGGATCGAACCCGCGATCTCATGATCCCCGCGATCCCCCGGCTGAGGGTAAAACTGTGCTGCCGCAGTGCTAACCACTGCACCACCGTGCAGCCTTTTGCAGCTTTTGCAGCTTTTGCATTTGCATTTTCGCAGCTTTTGCATTCAATACTATTAGGTTGTCACGACTTTTTGCTAGCAAAGCTGTCGATTTACCAGTCAATCTACGTTCCTACTCTCACCTATGGTCACGAGCTTTGGGTAATGACCGAAAGAACAAGATCGCGGATACAAGCGGCTGAAATGAGCTTTCTCTGTAGGATTGCTGGACTCACCCTCAGAGATAGGGTGAGGTGCTCAGTCATCCGGGAGAGGCTCAGAGTAGAACCGCTGCTCCTCCACATTGAAAGGAGTCAGTTGAGGTGGTACGGGCATCTGATTAGGATGCCTCCTGGACGCCTCCCACTTGAGGTGTTTCAGGCACGTCCCACTGGGAGGAGACCCCGGGGCAGACCCAGGACTCGGTGGAGAGACTATGTCTCCCAGCTGGTCTGGGAACGCCTTGGTATCCCCTCTGAAGAGCTGTAGCAGGTGGCTGGGGAGAGGGAAGTCTGGGCTTCTCTGCTTGAACTGCTGCCTCCGTGACCCGGACCTCCGGAAAAGCGGTAGAAGATGGATGGATGGATGGACTTTTTGCTATCTCTGCGAGCAGCCCTGCTTAGGTTGTACAGTCTGACAGCCGTAGGTAGGAAGGACCTGCGAAACCTCTCGGTTGTGCACCTAGGATGATGTAGTCTGCTGCTAAATGAGCTCCTCAGTGCATTCAGTATGTCCTGCATCGGGTGAAACTCGGACTCCAGCAGAGATGACAGTTTAGCCACCATCCTTCTCTCTCCCATCTCTTCCACTGGGTCAAGGCGCTGCCCCAGGACAGAGCTAGCTTTCTTGATCAGTTTGTTCAGTTTCTTCCTATCAGCTGCTGTAATGCCACTGCCCCAGCAGACCACTCCAAAAGTGATGGCTGATGCCACCACCGTGTTATAGAATGACTTCAGCAGCACCCCTTGTACACCAAAAGACCTGAGTCTCCTCAGTAGGAACAGCCTGTGCTGTCCCTTCTTGTAGAGTGCGTCAGTATTGTGTGACCAGTCTAGTTTATTGTTCAGATGAACACCCAGGTACTTGTAGGATGTCACCATCTCGATGTCTGTTCCCTGTATATTTACTGGTGCTGTGAGGGGTTGTCCTTGCCTGCGGCAGTCCACCACCAGCTCCTTAGTTTTCCTCGCGTTGATCTGGAGGCAGTTCCGATGGCACCAGTCCACAAAGTCCTGGATAAGCCTTCTGTACTCAGCTTCATCTCCGTTGGAGATGAGGCCAACGATCGCAGAGTCGTCAGAGAACTTCTGTAGCTGGCAGTGTGTTGTGTTGTGTGAGAAGTCCGCAGTATAAAGGGTGAACAGGAAGGGAGCCAAAACCATTCCCTGGGGGGCCCCGTGCTGCCGATGATCGTGTTGGACACACAATCTCGGGTTCTCACAAACTGTGGCCGGTTTGTGAGGTAGTCTAGGATCCATGATGACAGGTGCTGGTCCACCCCTGCGCACAGCAGCTTGTCCTTCAGGATCATCGGTTGGATGGTGTTGAAAGCACTGGAGAAGTCAAAGAACATGATCCTCACCACATTCCCGGGCTCTCCAGGTGGGACAGAGAACGGGAAGGGGAGGAAGATCACCGCATCCTCCAACCCCAATGCAAACTGGTAGGCGAACTGGAGTGGATCCATTGCTGGTCCCACCAGGGGGCGGAGGAGAGCAGGAGCAGTCTCTCCAGGGTCTCATCTTGTGGGGACATCAGGGGCCACGGGTCTGTAGCTGTTCAGATCTTTGGGGTGGGAAGTCTTTGGTACCAGGTACCACACAGAGTGTTTTCCACAACTGTGGGTCCTCCCCAGCTTCAGGCTCAGGTTGAAGATGTACTCCACAATCCCACACAGCTGGTCTGCACAGGACTTGAGGAGCTTTGCGCTGATGCCATCCGGTCCCCGACGCCTCCTTGCCTTGATCTTCCTCACTCCGTCCTCACCTGGGTCTTAGTGAGGGTCAGGTTGGGGGGCGGTGTGTTGGGAGTGGGGGGATTTGGTGGAGTGGGGAGTGGGGCAGCAGGACTTGATGTCTTCAGAGGGCAGCAGTGGTGGTTGTGCAGTCGGGGTGGGGGAGGACGGTTGGTCATACCTATTGAAAAACAGATGCAGATTGTTCGCCCACTCCCTGCCCCCTGTGGCCTGGGGGGAGGTATTCTGGAGCCCAGAGTGGGTTTAAAGGGTGCTCCCGACCCCGCTGATGTGCTCTGTTGCAGCTTGTCCTCCATCTTCTTCCTGAAGCTGTCCTGCCTTTCTCTGATCTTTCTCCTCAGCGCCCTCTGTACGACTTCAGCATCTCCCTGTTCCCCCGACCTGAAGATCCTCTTCTTCTCTCTCAGAAGTGTTTTTATCTCAGGGTTGATTCAGGGTTTGTTGTTTGAGCAACACCGTATGGTCTTGGTGGGAACGGTGATGTCCACACAGAAGCTGATGTAGTCCGTGATGGTGTGAGTGAGGCCATCGATGTCCTCACCATGTGGATCGCAGAGCTGCTCCCAGGCGGTGGTTTCAAAACAGTCCTTTAGAGCGTCCATTGCCTCCTCAGACCATAACTTCACTGTGCGCATGACCGGAGATTGTCTGTGCACTAGGGGCTTGTACACCGGGCGGAGATGAACCAAGTTGTGATCCGATCTCCCGAGTGGGGGGAGTTGTGATGAGGTGTACGCCTCCTTAGTGTTTGCGTAGAATAAGTCCAGTGTTTTATTGTCTCTAGTGTGGCATGTGACATACTGGGTAAACGTGGGTAGAATGGGAGACAGTGAAACATGGTTGAAATCGCCTGAGATGAGGCGAAGAGCATCTGGGTGTTCTGTCTGCAGCCTGCCAGTTACTGAGTGGATGACGTCACGCGCTGTCCCAGCGTTCGCAGTCGGATTTGCATAAATAACAATGCAGATCACGTGTGAGTATTCCCTCGGGAGATATGTAGGCCGCATGCTAACAGCTAGCAACTCCATGTCTTTGTTGCAGTGTTGTTGTTTAACCGTGATATGTCCCGGTCTGCACCAGTTGTTATTGACATACATTATCACTCCTCCGCCCCTTGCCTTCCCACTGTCTGCTGTTCGGTCTGCCCGTATTGCGTGGAAACACTCCAGTTCAATGTTAGCATCTGTTGCTAGTTCTGTTAGCCACATCTCTGTGAATAGCATCAGGCTACACTCCCTGTATTTGCTGTCGTAGCGGGAGATAGCCGCTAGCGCATCTGTTTTTCTTAGTATGACTGTATTACGTTGTGAGTATTACGTGTGAGTATTCCCTCGGGAGATATGTAGGTTGCATGCTAACAGCTAGCAACTTGATGTCTTTGCTGCAGTGTTGTTGTTTAACAGTGATATGTCCCGATCTGCACCAGTTGTTGTTAACATACATTATCACTCCACCGCCCCTTGCTTTGCCACTGTCTGGTGTTTGGTCTGCCAGTATCGCGTGGAAACCCTCCAGTTCAATGTTAGTATCTGCTGCTAGTTCAGTTAGCCACGTCTCAGTAAATAATAGAAGGCAGCACTCCCGGTATATGCTATCGTAGCGGGAGATAGCCGCTAGCTCATCTACCTTTCCCAGTATCAATCGTACATTCCCCATAACAACGGATGGGAGGGTGGGTCTGTACCTTATATTTATTGCCCGCCGTCTTACTCCAGCACAACACCCACGTCATTTTTGCCTCAGTTCTCCCAGTATGTCGAGTTTTTCCGTTAGCACCGAGTGGCGGTTGAGTGCTAGCAGCTGTTCCCTGCTGTACTGTCTCCTGCTATAAACAGTGGCTCCGTCCACCGGCTCAGGAGACATTTGGGGCGATCTGTGTGTCCGTGATGTATAAGGTGTGTAAGGTGTCGCCGGATCAGAAAGTTGTCACCGGATCAAAAAGTGAGAGGAAGAAAAAAACTCAGAATTGAGCTGCTGTTGCAAAAAGGCAGCCGACTCGTGTGGTGCCGGAAGAGCGCCACACCTTTATTTACCTTTGAACCCAGAACAAACAAACTCACAAAGTGTTCTATTGGACTGCATCACTGACATTAAGTTGTGGTTAAGCCAAAATTTTCTCCACTTAAATGAAGAAAAAAACAATGTATTATATTTGGGGATACTGTAACGGCTGGCTTTGGTACCCTCTCTTTAAGGCTCAGTTCAGCAGTCAGAAATTTGGGGGTGATTTTTGACAGCCATTTAAAATTTGATAAACAGATTGACAATGTAGTCAAGATGAGCTTTTATCAATTACGTCTGTTATCCAAAGCAAACCTTTCCTGAGCTGTCAGAATCTGAGATAACCATCCATGCTTTAATCACGTCTTGACTTGATTACTGCAATGCACTTTATGTTGGCATCTCTCAGTCTTCTCTCGGCCGCCTTCAGCTTGTGCAAAATGCAGCGGCCCGTCTTTTGACCAACATAACTAGGCGAGAGCACATTACTCCAATCCTTTTTTCACTTCATTGGCTTCCAGTCCATATTAGAATTAATTTTAAACTTTTGCTTTTTGTTTTAAGGCTCGTAATGGCCTTGCTCTGGTTTATCTGTCTGAGATTTTGACTGGCACGTGACCAAGGCAGGGCCTTGAGGTCATCCAGTCAGCTTTTGCTGGATGTGCCCAGGTCAAGGTATAAACACTGGGGTGACCGAGCCTTTTCTGTTGTCGCCCCCAGGCTCTGGAATAATCTTCCCCCTGACCTACGTGCTATCTCTGACCTGGCCCTTTTTAAATCAGAACTTAAAACATATTTGTTTAGGATGGTTTTTAATACCCAGTAGTGGTGATATTTTTCTTGAATTTGTTTTTATTTTACTCTTATTTTTATTTTCAGGTATTTATTCTTATTTCTTTGTTTATGGTATTTGTTTTTAATGCTGTGTGTTTTTAGTGCTGTATAATTTTCTGTAAAGCACTTTGGTCACCTACGGGTTGTTTTAAAGGGTTATATAAATAAAGTACATTGCATTACATTACATTACATCATTCAATACACATACACACACATGCACGCACTCACACATTCTCTCATCACTCAGCACATGCACACCTGCCTACACTCACTCGCACCGGTAATTACTTGGCTCATTATGTTGACATTACGTATACTCTGTAAGTTCTCAGAATCAGAATCAGAATAAACTTTATTGCCAAGCATGTAAAAAAACACACGAGGAACTTGACTTGACATTGGTGCGCATGCGCGCGACACAACGACACGGCAGCCATAATAGGCGCCTCATCAAACAGAGATAGATAAGAAAGGGAGGGGAGGGGAGGGAACGACACAAGGGGGGAGGAGAGAAAAAAAACTTCGTTATCAGAATACAGCTTATATTTAAGCAGATTATGATTACAATGAAAAAAAATCTCTCAATAGCACAGAGCAACAATCAGCCACAAAAAACCAAAAGACCAAAAGTCAGAGAGAATCAGTGAATGGATGGGTGTAATTCAGTATTATGAATCAGTGTGTTCAGTGTGTTCCGTGTGATCAGTTACTGGAGGCAGCAAAATCTCTCCCAGCCGAGATGTTATGTCTTAGTGTCTGAAACTCGGAAGCATGTCCTTGAGGCATGGCAGATGGAAATTTCCTGAGCCAGTCACATGTCAATGAGAGTTCAGATGCAGACCCAGAATGTTTATGAAAGAGAAGCACAATCTTCTGTTTTGTCTTAATCCAGGAAGAAAATAGACAACAGGGCGAATTCAAGGTCTGATAGACACAGATCACTCAGAGCATAGAATTTTACATCTCCAGCAATCCTGTGTTCATAATTTCCATACATAGGCTTTAAATCCATTCCTTGGAGGCACCAAAGACGACTCCAGATGTTTCCCTTCTAGAACATGGGTAAACATGTCCGGTAGAGTCCATCCCTCTACAGTGCATGCAGATGGTAATTTCCATGTTATCATTGCTGATAGTTAGTGCACTCCCCCGTCTAGTCGAATTGTTGAGAAGCAGCTATGCCGGGACCGCTTTTAATTAGCTCTTCCAGTTAATTTTTCGATACACCAGGAAAAACTCCAGAGCCAATCAGCAGAAAATCCTGTGATCCTAGCCAAACCAGGTAGATGTTTCCACATCCTCAGTCGAATCATGCAGACACAT
Source organism: Pholidichthys leucotaenia (assembly GCA_020510985.1). Taxonomy (NCBI): domain Eukaryota; kingdom Metazoa; phylum Chordata; class Actinopteri; order Cichliformes; family Pholidichthyidae; genus Pholidichthys; species Pholidichthys leucotaenia. Next base: position 65,063,877 of record CM035849.1, on the reverse strand, counting down.
GCATTCCAATCCATGGGTCTCTCCATAGGGGCTCCCCCTGGCCCGAATTTATATAAAATGTTGTTAATCTTATTAAAGCCGCTCACCAAATCCATTTTTTTCGTTTGGTTCAAGATTCAGCCAGAAGACAGCGACGCAGACAAGACAGCAAGCTGGGATTCTCAGTTAGGGAGGGAAGGAGGGTAAAAGGGAGCAAAGAAAAAGGCGTCTGTTCTCTCTGAAGGGCAGAAGCATGTTCATTGGATGTCATTCGCTTGTTCATTGGATGTCATGCCCACTCCAGAGTTGGCCACTCTGTCGAGTTTCCAATTGTAAGTACTCTGCCCACCGTTTCGCTGGGGGCTTTTCCTTATTATTACTGCCCTTTCTCTCCGCTGCCCAGTCCCGCCTGGGAGCGCGTGGGGCTAATCCTTCCTTCCTCCTCAATTATCCAATGAACCGGAGAGAACAGTCGAGTTTATCCTGTGTTATCCTCTGCATGCTCATTGAAGCCTTGTTATCATTTCATGTCATCACCATGTGCTTATTAAACTACACGCAACACTCTCCTGCATTGGGTTTTTGTTTCCCATTCCCACACGCATTGCATTTTATGCACACATTTGACAGAATGAACCGGCCAAATTAAGAAAACCTGCAGAAGTGTTGTGTGGGTTTTTTTTTTTTTTCTGTGTTTCTACCCACCTGTTGCCGGAGCTAATTATGGACTTCTGGAACGACGCGGAGCTGCATGGACTGTGGACCGTCTGGAGGGCGCCTTCACTAGGACACAGGAGCAGTGTTCTCCCGAGGCTTTTTGTGCCGCTGAGGACACCGCAGCGGAGGTGTTGGAGGAGTGCCCCGACCTCTTGCTTTTTTCAGAGTCGGCCGACATACTCCACTTTATCTTCGCGCTTCGTGATGAGGAGCCCAGGAGGGAATTTCCAGCATTGGAGCCACGCCCGACACGGAAGAGGCACTCACAACGGAAGAAGCCTTCCTCCTCCCGCAGTTCTCCCGCTCCAGCCCCGCCCTCTTCTCCAGAGCTCGGGGCCGCTCAACCCCCGGGAAGTCTGAAGGAATGCAGCTTGGCAATTCTAGCGGATATTGACCATCTTGAGGAGGAGGAGCATGAGCTATGGTCCGAAGATAGTCCCGCTTCTTCCACCGGAGATTGGGAGAAACACAGACTCGGGGAGATAGATCGCCACTTGGAGGAGAGATTGGCAGCCACCTCTTCCTTTTCAGCACCAATCTGGGAGGCTTCGCCGCAGCCGATGGGGGAGCCCAGACCTGCTACAGCCATAGTGAGGAACTTCGCCTCGCCAGCTGCAGCAGGAGACACCACAAGCCAGGAGAACAGGCAAGTTTTTACCCTCTTTGTTTCTAAAAACTGATGAAATTTCTTGCCTGATCCCTTGTCGAGAGTCTCTGGGTGTGCAGTCCCCAGAGACCTCTCCACCTGCTGCAGCTATGAACTGCTCACCAGCCCTCTCCATGCCTTCTCCTGTTTTCTCCGAATGTACGCCGGCACCAGAGTTGAACCACTGGGACCAGGAGGAGCCAGAGGTCCTGGAGAATCCTTCCCCTGCAGCAATGGTGAGCCAGACCCCAGCCATCACACCAGAGGAACCTCCTGCGTGGAGCATGCTGACTGGGGGTGATAAGACTGCAATGACCATCACACCTGCTGCGGATACCTCCATAGCAGAGTCTGCGCCCAAGCAGAACCTCCAGGAGACCGAGCCTGTGAGCACATCGCTCGGCTCGTCGGAGTCCTGGATGGCAGTGGAGCTCGAGCTAAGGCAAGTGCTCTCTTTTGTTTTTCTCCTCTCAGTTTTAGAGCATTTTTGCCTAGCTCTAGGTGAGGAGAGCCAGGTGCAGCCACATGCTGCAATTGAGCTCGTCTCGCCGGGCTCCGCCTCTACCGGCGACCCTGACCCCTCTTCTCACTGTCCAAGTCCTCTTCCAGGGTCGCCGGAGAGAGTCCTTGGCCACTGGACAAGTCCAAGGATCCAGGCTCTCTGGTGGAGGTCACTGGGGGTCCTGCCTCCCCCACTGAGGAGGTCGTCATGGGTGCTTAGCTCCAGCCCAGGGTGCCCATGATTGATTGCCTCCTGGCTCGGGTACTCAAGCGGGTCAGCTGGCCCACGGTTAAGGCGGCATTGGAGTCAGCAGTGGCCCAGCCGAGTCCCACGACGGATGCAGCAGGGGCCCAGCCGGGTTCCACCGTGGGTACAACACAGGTCCAGTCGAGGCCCACCGCAAGTGCAATGAGGTCCCAGACCGGGACCACCGCTGTTGCAGCCATGGCCCAGTCCGGGTCCACCACGAGTGCGGCCGAGCTCCAGTCCCAAGCCGGGACCACCGTGGGTGCTGCCGGCCAGTTTAGGGACACCAAGGTCTCCTCTTCCCTTCCAGGGGCCTTCTGGGTGTTCCTTCCTCTTCTACTGGGCACTGTCATGGCCCATCTTCCTCTGCCACCAGTAACCGCAGGGGTTCCCCTTTCCCTGTCCATCCACCCACCTCTTAGCCTTCCGGTGGGTAAGTCGCCGCCTCGTCCACCCCTCCGGTCCTGGTGGCTCAACTATGTGGGCCGGCCGCCCGAAGGACTGGGCTTCCATGTCGGATGGCCCATTAGCCCTGGCACTGTTCTGCGGGCCGCCTGCTGGGTTTGGGACTCTGGTCGGGCCCCTGAACTTTTGGGACTCCTGGGTCTTGGGGGGGTAGTCCTAGTTTTGGGGTTGGGTTGTTCACTGGGGTTTCTGTATTTCTTTGCAGCATTATTTTGTTTGTTTATTCCCTCCTGAACTGTTTCCCCCCACCTCCCACCCTGGTCAGTTGTGATAGTTCTCTGGGTGGGGGGGGCAGGTTTTCCTTTATGTTTTGTTTTCTTTTCTTGGTACTGTGGGTGTCTGGCATCCACCCCTTGAAGTGGAGACTCTGTCATGGGCTGGGGTGGACGTCTTTATCCCCGTCCATGATTTGTGGCTGTACTTCCCTGATCATTGTTTTCTTAATTGTCAGCTGGCAGTCATTAGGCACCTCTGGGTCCTGGGCTCCCTGCCAGCCTACAGCCACACCTCTCCCTCTCTGTGGGCATCCACCAGTTGATGATGATTCATTATCATTTGCCTTGCACTCTCACTCACTTTCACAGACACACTTGCACACATTCACACATACATGCATCATTCAGTACACACACACACATGCACGCACTCACACATTTTCGCATCACTTGCCCTCGTGCGCTCTGGGATGCAGAGACGTGCCCGCCCGCGGTACACCGGAGTGCAAGAGGTTAAAAGATGATTTCTCCAAGCTGAATAGTTTTCATCTAAACTAGTGGAACGCCATTTTCTTTCTAATTGACAAGTCTTCTGTTTTAAGCTACGAGTTTCTGTGTTAAACCAAGGGGTTAGAAATCTCTGATTGGACTTTTTCTTTTTTAAAGGGGCCACCAAGTCTAGAGTCTGATGCAGAGAAGCTGTAACACTATCTATCATGCTATCAATTACAGAAGGAGCAAGCTCTCCACAGTTTATTTCCATTGTGTTGACACATGGCATAGAGGAGACAATCTGCATAAATTTGGTAACAACATCATCTGAAAGACATCTGCTGTAGGAATAGTTTTGTTTAGGAATCAAATAGTCAGGAATAGTGAAATCAAAAGTTAACAGACAGTGGTCTAACAGTACAGGATTATGTACCAGATTACTACCAGATTACCGATTTCTATGCCATATGTCAGAACAAGGTCCAATGTGTGGTGGAGATAGTGGGTAGAATTTTCTACTTTCTGAGAAAACCCCATCGAGTCTAATATTGAATTAAATGCCTCATTAAGACAGTCACTATCTACAGTACATCTACATGTATATTAAAATCCCCTACAATAATTATTCTATCTGATTTCAGCACTAAATCAGCTAAGAATTTGGCAAATCCGGATAAAAACTCTGAGTAGGCTGAGGGAGGATGATAAACTATGGCAAAGAAAATTTGGTTTAACCTAAGATTGCTAGCATGCCCAATACTGAGGACCAGGCCCTCAAAGGAATTAAAACATGTTTTTTGCTTTACATTAACTAGTAATTTAGAATGGTAAATTGTCACTACTCCTCCTCCACGACCAGAACTTCTGGGATTTTGATAGTTTAAATAACCAGAAAGAGTTGATTCATTCAAACCAACATAATCCTCTTGCCCTAATCAAGTCTCTGTAAGGGATATGAATTCAATCTGATAATCAATAAACAGATCATGGACTAGCAGAGACTTGGGAGTTAGAGACCTAATATTTAACAAACCACATTTAATTTTTAAATTATGAGGAGGAAGAGATGTCAAATCATTAAATTTAGAGACTTGGTGTTTAATTTAAGTTTTACCAACTTTTTGTTTAATCATTTTGGGATGCTTATACATTACATTTTTATTTACTTTGGAGGGAGCAGACAATGATTCTCTAATGGGGAAGACAAGGGCTAAGTTGAGGGGTGATGGATGAAGAGGAGCTGCAGAGAGGCGTGTATTTATCATGTTGTATTTGTTTTGGGTTATAATATTTTGGGTAACGGGAGACAGACACAATCTCTATGGTGTTATGAATTGAAGACTGATCTAAGCAGAGAGAATTATTTGGAATAATAGGATTAATATGAGAAGTGGAAGCAAAAAAGGGCTGGTTGGCAGGCCCAGGTACTTCAGGGTGAGTTAACACACCAGCCTTCAGTCACTGTACTAAAAAACGCTGAATGGAATAAAACAGGTTGTCCCTTAGAACCCGTGCACCAAGTCTATTTGGATGGATGCCATCTGGCCTCATAAATGATGGGCGGTTCCAGAACAGGTTGAAATTGTCTATAAAACCAATGTTAAAAGTAGGACATGTTGAACACAACCAGGTGTTAAGGCTGAGAGTTCTGCTAAAATAATAATGCAACCTCTTCTAAAAGGAGCAAGTGGCCCAGAAATAAACACACGTCTGCCACAGTTCATAAGAGTAGATAGAAGGCTCCTGAAGTCTCTCTTTAAAATCTCCGACATTTCATCTGGGATGGTGATGCATCCAACATGAACAATGACAGTTTTAGCGTGGGGGTATTCATTTAATAGGTCAGGGGTAAGAGCCTCAATGTCTGACACTTTAGCCCCAGGAAAAAAATTTGTAACACAGTACCTGTTTGTGACGTTCCTCATTACTGAATCATCAATAACCAATGTTGTCGGGGGGGTGGGGGGGCTTTGTCGGTGGCTTGTAAAATGGTGGATAATTTTGCCATTGTGTGCTGCAGTGGTGGCGGAGTGCCGATGCGGGGGTGATGCGGGTGGATGCACTCTCTTCTTTTTGTAGCTGGTTTATAGTTTGACACACCTAAGGTAGTTTTGATCTGGGGCTTGCGGGTTTGGACCACTGCTGAAGGAGGAGGGGTGGCTAAGGGAGGAAGATTGACGTCCAGGTGGGGGAAATCTTCCAGGAAAGGATATCGAATCTATTTTCCAGCAAAAGGGGAAGGGAGGAGGCGCGGCCGTGTCTGGTCAATCCCCGACGTTTGCTATTTGGCCCAACCATGGTCCAGGGCGCGCATTGAGGCTGTGAAGAATCACCCGGGGCTTTGGGTTTAGCTTCGATCTGAAGCCAGTGTTTGTTGCTGGGGTCCTGGACAGCTGAGGTGACCGGGGCAGGGGTGGAAGTGGATGGCGATATGTTAATTTCACCCAGGTAAGCAGCTGTCTCTGCTATCTGCGAGTCCGTCGCTGGGGCCGATGTCCGTCCAGAAATAATAGTGTCCAGGTGGTTTTCAGCCTCCCGAATCTTATAGAGGTTAGAGAGTTTCAATTCCAACTTAGAAACCTTCTTAGAGAGGGAAACACAGCTGACACAAGTCGGGGATGGAGCCATGGCTTTCCAGGCCAGAAGTAGCTAGCTAGCTAGCTAAAACAGGTTAGCCTAACCCGGTGAACAGCCCTGCCCAGAGTCTGATTCACCTGTGAACCTGTCCGGGCTGTTGTATTTACTAAGCTAACACTAAGTAAAAAGTTAATATCAGTAAAAGAGATAAAGAGATAAAAATTTAAAATGGAGCTAATACAACAAACAAAAAACAGACAAGATAATGCTTTGAAAGCGTCGTGACAGGAACTGACAGCTTACAAATAGACGCCGATAGAGCAGCTAATGATAATGCTAATGATAGAGCAGCATGTTTCTAGTCAGCTCCTAGCTTGTGATTATCATACTGTCAAACCTATAACCAGTTTACACTGGTTCCCCTTGATCACTTACATGTGGTTTCAAAACAACAAGCTGCTGATTGCTTAAATGATACACTCAAAACCCCATATCTGAACAGTGTTTCCTCTGGCTTAAAGACCTTGGCACGGTGGCAACATATTTTTTCGGTGGGGGGGGGGGCAGAAAACATGACACTATTGTAACCGGAATATGTTAATTTTATTTTTATTTTTTTAATTTTGCACAGTAACTTTGCATATGGAACTTACCATTTGAAGTACTGTACAACTAAGGCTTGAGTATTGGAATATTAGGCCAGTTGGGGTCCCAACCAGACGTCCTGTGTTTGAACTTTTTAGTGGTGTCAGCCTTCTCTCCTTCCTCTGCTCTCACCTCTCCTGGACCCTCTGCCTGTACACTTTCCTCTCCTTGGCTCCTCTCTTCTGTCTCATCTTGCCCTCTCTGAGCCCTGTCTAATTCAGGTTCTCTCTCTGTCTATGGTGGTATACAAACAGGTTAGAAAATATCAAGTGTCATGTTTTGTCCTGCAGGATTTTTTTTGGTCATGGTTTACATAAATGACAGAAATATGTGTATTTTTTGTATTTTTATTCTAGTGTTTCTTTTTTTTCCATTGAGAGAGTAAGGAAGGGAAGGGAAAAACATTGATAATAGTAATTTACTCATTCATGCTTAAATGATATGATCAGAGGTGGGTATAGTAGCCAGAAATTCTACTCATGTAAAAGCAGTGCTTTGAAATTAATAATTAAAAGTAGTGTAGCGATATGTGATTTATAATTATCATCAGGTATAAAGATTATTTAACCCTTTGAGTGTGAGAATTTGTGTGCCCCTAGTGGCAGAGCGTGGCACTGCGCCTGCCTTCTCACTGTCAAAAGTAAGTGAGAAATTTGTTGTTGTTGTTGTTGTTTTTTTTAGTGTACTGATTTCTTGGTCATATACTTTGATGATAAGATGATGAGGTACCTCTGTACAAAAAAAGGTGTCAAAAGACTGAACCATTTTTTGTGTAAATACGTCCAAAGTCCAGTTTTGACTGAGTTATGGAATTTAAAGAGGTGCCGTGACATTATGCAAATTAAATGTGTAAATTTATTCCTATCTGAAACTTTGGATCATATTTTACATCTTTCTAATTGACAGTAAGTCATTATCTCTTACCACTTTCAAGTTATAGCCTTGGAAATCTGAACTATTTTATTGACAAAAAATATTTACCACTCTTGACCACTAGGGGGTATGTTGCAGTTCTGCACCATACACACTCAAAGGGTTAATTTGTATTAATTTATCGAGACCTGAGATTTACTCCGGGTCCACACGCAGAAAAGGTTTATAGCAGGGGTCGGGAACCTATGGCTCGCGAGCCAGATGTGGCTCTTTTGATGGCTGCATCTGGCTCGCAGACAAATCTTTAATTATAAGGTTCAAGTTCAAGTGGGGTTGCCGTATTTTGCTGTCAAAAATAGCGGCCGATGTGCGCATGTGCAAAAGGGTCCGCACAACGGCTTGTCGTGAGTAAACTTCCCTCGTTTTAATCACGTTGTCAGCTAACTAATTTTAGAAACCCTTTTGAGAAGATGGCTAAAAGAAAAAGAGACGAGGAGTATCGTACTTTTCAGCAGGAATGGACAGAGGAATTTGCCTTTGTGGAGAGAGCAGGTTCTGCAGTGTGTCTAATATGCAATGATAAAATTGCATCTATGAAACGGTCAAATATAAAGCGGCACTTCGACACACGCCATACTACATTTGCATTGAAATATCCTGCGGGGGACAGCAGGAAGAAAGCATGTCAAGAGCTACTATCAAGAGTGCAAGCTAGTCAGCAGCAACTCCGTGTTTGGACCCAACAAGGTGACTGGAATTCGGCTAGCTTTGCTGGCGCTTTAGCAATTGTGAGAAACGGAAAGCCATTTACAGATGGGGAGTATGCCAAAGCATTCATGCTTGATGTTGCCAATGAACTTTTTGACGACTTTTCGGATAAAGACAAGATAATTAAACGGATAAAAGACATGCCTCTGTCGGCAAGAACTGTTCACGATCGTACCATCATGATGTCAAATCAAATTGAGGCAACGCAAGTGAAGGACATAAATGTGGCACCGTTTTTTTCTCTCGCTTTGGATGAGTCAACAGACATAAGCAATTTATCCCAGTTCAGCGTGATTGCAAGGTATGTTGTCGGTGACACACTACATGAGGAAAGTCTTGCTGTTTTGCCTATGAAAGGGACAACAAGAGGGGAGGATTTATTCAAGTCCTTCACTGAGTTCGCTAAAGAAAAAAATCTACCGATGGATAAACTTGTTTCGGTGTGCACTGATGGTGCTCCGTGCATGGTGGGGAAAAACAGAGGATTCGTAGCGCTTCTTCGTGAACATGAAAAGAGACGCTTCCTAAGTTTTCACTGCATCCTACATCAGGAGGCGCTTTGTGCTCAGATGTGTGGCGAGCAGCTTGGTGAGGTGATGTCGCTGGTCGTTCGGGTGGTCAACTTTATTGTTGCCCGAGCTTTAAATGATCGCCAGTTTAAAACACTGCTGGATGAAGTTGGGAATAATTATCCTGGTCTGCTTCTGCACAGCAACGTGCGTTGGTTGTCAAGGGGGAAGGTGCTCAGCCGTTTTGCGGCTTGTCTGAGCGAAATCCGGACTTTTCTTAAAATGAAAAATGTCGAGCATCCCGAGTTAGCTGACACTGAGTGGCTCCTGAAGTTCTACTATCTCGTGGACATGACTGAACATCTAAACCAGCTCAATGTGAAAATGCAAGGCGTTGGAAATACAATCTTATCCCTGCAACAAGCAGTGTTTGCATTTGAAAACAAGCTAGAACTCTTCATCGCCGACATTGAAACAGGTCGTTTACTACACTTTGAAAAACTGGGAGAGTTTAAAGATGCATGCACAGCAAGTGACCCTGCTCAACATCTTGATCTTCAGCAGCTAACAGGCTTCACATCTAATCTCCTGCAGTCATTCAAAGCACGCTTTGGAGAATTTCGCGAGCGCACTCGTCTTTTTAAGTTCATCACCCATCCACACGAGTGTGCAGTGGACAGCGCTGACCTAAGTTACATCCCCGGTGTCTCCGTCAGAGATTTTGAGCTACAAGCTGCTGACCTGAAGGCCTCAGACATGTGGGTGAATAAGTTCAAGTCACTGAATAAAGATTTGGAAAGACTTGCACGACAGCAAGCAGAGTTGGCGAACCAACACAAGTGGGCAGAAATGAAAAAACTTCAACCCGCAGACCAGCTGATTGTCAAAACTTGGAATGCGCTTCCCGTCACATACCACACACTGCAGCGTGTGAGTATTGCTGTACTGAAAATGTTTGGCTCTACGTATGCATGTGAGCAGTCTTTCTCACATCTAAAGAACATTAAAACCAACCTACGATCACGTTTAACGGATGGAAGTCTCAACGCCTGCATGAAGCTTAACCTCACCACGTATCAACCAGACTACAAAGCCATCAGCAAAACCATGCAGCACCAGAAGTCGCATTAATGGTAAGAAATACTCATCATTGATTAGCAGCAGCATAACAATGTTATTAAAAAGAATTCAGAGACTTATTGTACTTTAAAAGTGTTGAAATTACATAAAATGCACACATTTACTTGTATTTTTAGTTTTAAACATATTGCATGGCTCTCATGGAATTACATTTAAAAATATGTGGTGTTCATGGCTCTCTCAGCCAAAAAGGTTCCCGACCCCTGGTTTATAGTAAACACTCGTCGAGGCACCAGCTCACCTCTTTAGTGAGCACAAAGTCACTGATTTGACTCTATACCTGTTTAATCACTCAGTGAATTAATTAATAATCAGTCTCAAAATGTTAGTGAATTTGATACTGGAGCTTTGAAACCAGACTCAGAATGAAATAAATTCCCAACAACTTCTCTCAATTTCACATCTTTATTAAATGAAATGATGATTAAAGGACATTGAAATGATTTGCATTAACCATTAAATTAAATTTGTATATGATAGAGTAACAATGTAAACATTTGCGGAACCAGGGTGAAAATGTAAGCTGAATTTAGATCAGTTTGAAATTAACACATTATGGAAAACGGAATGCAAATTTATGGGGAAAATAAAACTAATTATATAGAAAATTCTGGATTACTTTTAAGAAAATGAAAATGGAATTTTAGTGAAAAGAAGAGTTATGTTAATTGCTCTTTAATTTTGTATCTGATCAGATGCAGAATTATTCTCAAATCTCAGATGTTTTATTCAGCAGATGAATAAAGAATGCAGCTCACGTGACCCCATGGCTTGGTCGAGATAATTCGGCGTCGTAGTCTTCTCGAAGTTTTAATTGTAGGTAGCACCCAAAACCAGAATATCTTGCCAGCAGATATTCGGGTGAGGTACGGCACTTTTCAAAGTTTATTGTCACAAGATGAGATTTTGGATGTGTTGATCACAGTTGGGCTGAGGTACAGCCAAGATGGCGACGGTGTATCTTCTTCTCCGTGGCGACGCTTTCATGGATCAGCTCTTCCCAAGGGAATTTGAGAATAATTACAAAATCTGATGCAATAGCAAAATTAAAAGATTTTTCTGATTTCGTGGAGTTGAAATTAGCTTCTAGTATGGAGATGGTCAGTCCTTGAAAAACACACGGTGGATTTAAAGAAAGTTTAACAATATAAAAAGTTAGAAAAACAGAAACATCTGTGAAGCATGGAGTTTCACTCCATATCAAGATTTGAGCTCAGGAAAGAAAGAATTAATTCCCAGACGTTTAAAGAAAAACATTAAAATATACAGAAGTTTACACAAACACAATATTCCATGTTCTCTAGTCTACAGTCTGTAGTGTTTGTAGAAAAAACATGTGCGATAAGTCTCCTTTGTTCTGTGGCAGTGAAGAGATCTCTTTGTTCTCCTGTGGTGCTCTGCTGAAACTTTCAGTGAGAGTGGTCGTAGAAGGAGAGGAAGAAGAAAAAGAGCTCCAGCTCTTCAGAGAGGATACCAAGGTGTTCCCAGACCAGCTGGGAGACATAGTCTCTCCAGCGAGTCCTGGGTCTGCCCCGGAGTCTCCTCCCAGAGGGATGAGCCCGAAACACCTCAAGTGAGAGGCGTCCAGGAGGCATCCTGATCAGATGCTCATACCACCTCAGCTGGCTCCTTTCAATGTGGAGGAGCAGCGGTTCTACTCTGAGCCTGTCCCGGATGACTGAGCTCCTCACCCTATCTCTGAGGGTGAGTCCAGCGATCCTACGAAGAAAGCTCATTTCAGCCACTTGTATCCGCGATCTCATTCTTTCGGTCATTACCCAAAGCTCGTGACCATAGGTGAGGGTAGGAATGTAGATTGACTGGTAAATCAACAGCTTTGCCTTAGAGCTCAGTTCCCTCTTCACCACAATAGACCGGTTCCTTTCTTGTACATTTGAGACCTTATTATAAATTTGTGGATTATTTTATGACTAATTTTTGTCTATTTTTTTTCCCACAATATCTTTATTGAACCTTTTTTTTTTTTTAACAAACATGATACATACAATCAAACACTAACACTAAAGTACTACAAAAAAAAAAAAAAAGATGCACTAAAAACACCAACAACCACCAGCAAAATCAAATCTTCAACAATGCTCCTCTGTTTAGTCTAGACAATCCAATACATAAGTATACATATTATGTTCACCAATTTGGAATTTACAAGGTCCACACACATCATTCACCTTCTTCTTCAAGAGTTATGTTTAAATTTTTTACATAATCAATAAAAGGTCTCCATATATTCTCAAACACAATTTCCTTTGATTTCAGTATATATGTTATTCTTTCTAATGGAAGGTTTGTTAACATCTGTCTTAACCACTGAGTCACATCTGGTCTATGAGTCTTTTTCCATAATAGTGCAATACATTTTTTGGCATTAAGCAAACTGAGGTCTATGAATGTTCTTTCACTTTTATTAAAATTATGCTTTTCTGGGTACAGACCCAACAAAAACAATTGAGGATTCAATATGATTTGTTTTGAGATTATTTTTTCAATTGTTACCCTCACCTCTTCCCAAAACATTCTTATTAATCTACATTCCCATACACAATGAAATAGAGTTCCTTTACTTTCCATGCATTTTGTGCATGTATCTGGTATATTTTTGTTATATTTATTTAACTCCTCCGGTGTAACATACATCGCATTAACCATTTGAAATGTATCAATTTAAGGCGTACATTTATTGATTTGGTTTGAGCTTCTGTACAAGCCAATTCCCATTGTTCCTCTGAAATTTCAGTTTGCAGATCTTCTTTCCAGTAGTTTAATCTTTTCAGTGAATTTTCACTTGAAGATAGTGTCAATGAGTTATAAAACTCTGAAATAATACCCTTTCTTTTACTATCTTTCATCATCATTTTTTCCAAGGATGAATAAATAGGTCGAGTGAGAGCTTTATTTTGATTTGATCGAATAAGTTTCTAAGTTGAAGATATTTAAAAAAATGTGTTCTATTGAGATTAAATTTGATCCTCAGCTCTTCAAAAGACATTATGTTATCTGCACATGGCAAATATAAATCCTGAATCTTTTGTATCCCTTTTAAATTCCATACTTTAAATACAGCGTCCGCTCTTCCTGGTTGAAAATATTGATTACCCCATATTGGACTAAATTGTGACAATAACTGTGGTTCTTTTAAATAGTTTTTAGCTTCACACCATATTTTGATCATATGCTTTACAAATGGATTTTTAACTTGTTTTTGTAATTTTTTTGCCGAATCTGAGTATATGAATATGGGAAGAGGTAAAGGTAAATTGTATGATTCCATTTCAGTCCAGTGAGGGAGATCATTTGATGAAAAATAATATGTCATAGACCTCAGTTGTGCCGACCAATAATACAACATAAAATTTGGACATTTCAGACCTCCACGATCAAATGGTAAATATAATAAAGACAGACGTAATCTAGCCCTCCTGTTGTTCCATATAAATTCCACTAACTTTTTTTTTATTCTTGAGAATAAATCTAAAGGTGGTGATAAGGGAATGTATTGAAATAAATAAAGTATTTTAGGTAAAATATTACTTTTAAGTATATTGATTCTCCCGATCATCGACATTGGTAGTGACATCCATCTCTGAGTTAACTCATTGATATCTGTCATTAAGGCTTCATAGTTGACACTGGCGACTAATTCTAGCTTAGGCACAATTTGGATTCCTAAATATTTAAACTGATTTACAACATTGAATTGATTTACCTCAGGGGCTGGGTAATTTCTCTGGGTCTCATTTAGCATTAATATTGAAGATTTAGTTTTATTTATTTTATATCCTGATATTTCCCCAAAATTCTTATTAAATTCAACAAGGTTGGAATTGATTTTTTTAGATTCGACATAAACAAAATTATGTCATCGGCGTACAGGGAGATTTTATGTTCTGTTGGTCCAACTTTAATTCCATATATTTGTGAATGTAAACGTATCGCTATCACTAAAGGTTCAATTGCCATAATAAACAGTAAAGGTGAAAGTGGACAGCCTTGTCGACATCCTCTATTGATTTTTATTGGTTTTGAAATATTGTTATTTGTTAGGATTTCTGCTGTAGCATTATTGTATATTATTTGAACCCATTTTATGAAATTATTTCCAAGTCCAAACCTTTGTAGGACTTCAAAAAGAAAGGGCCATTCAACTCTATCAAAGGCCTTTTCGGTGTCCAGTGATAGGAGAGCTGTATCCGGTGCTTCTTTATTAAAATAAATAATATTAAATAGTCTTCTTACATTATGGAAGCCTTGTCTTCCCTTTATAAAGCCATTCTGATCTCGATTAATAATATTTGGTAAAATTTCTTGTATTCGTCTTGCTAAAATTTTATAGATTATCTTAAGGTCGGCATTTAATAGGCTTATTGGTCTCATATTTTCACATTTATTAGAGGGCTTACCTGGTTTTGGCAGCAGTATAATTAAGGCATTATTTATGTATGATGGTAAATTATTATTTTGAAATGCTTCTAAAACCATTTCCAAAAAAGGTTTTATTAATTTATTCTTAATTTTTTTATAAAGGTCAACTGGAAGACCATCTGGTCCTGCACTTTTTCCTGATTTCATATTATCAATGGCTAGCCCAACTTCTTCTTGACTAATTTTAGACTCCAATATCTCCCTGTTTTCATTTGGAATACACGGTATAGATAGTTCGTTCAAAAACCCATTTAGTTTTGTTAAATCAAATTCATTTTTAGTATCATATAATTTTTCATAGTAATCTCTAAAGGCTCTGTTAATTTCTAAAGGATCTATAACTACCTGTCCATTACTTATAATACCAGTAATTGGTGTTTTAATTTCTAATTGTTTAATCTGCCATGCCAATAATTTTCCTGATTTTTCACCTTGTTCATAAAAAGATTGTTTCAATCTTAGAAGACTCGAGGCAGCTCTATTCGCTGATTTTTTGTCGTATTCAGCTCTCAAAATCAGTAATTCATTCTCCAACCTTGGATCACTTCCTGCATACACTTTTTCCTGAAGACTTTTCATTTTATGTTCCAATTTAGCTCTCTCCTCTCGAGTCTTCTTAGATTTTGATCCTGTATAACTAATAATATGTCCCCTAATAAAAGCTTTGAAAGCCTCCCACTTTACACATGCTGATGTTTGTGTAGTATTGATGTCAAAGTACTCGTCTATCTGTTTTTCTATATACTTGACAAATTCCTCATCCTGAAGCCATTTATGCTGAAATTGCCATCTACCTGATTCCTTTGTCAATTTTTTATCTACATATATTAGACAACAGGGTGCATGATCAGAGATCACGATGTTATCATAAAAGCAGTTATGAATCTTGGATCTTAATTCTGTGGAAATCAAAAAATAATCAATACGTGAGAATGTCTTGTAGGTACTGGAATAACAAGAATAGGCTTTAACTTGTGGTTTCATTTCTCTCCATATATCTAACAATCTCAATTCTTTCATAAAATGATTAATAGTCATCCTACATCCATTGTGCGTACAATCCAGTCCTGTTGATCTATCTATACCTGGATTCAATGTACAATTAAAATCCCCTGCTATTATATGTTGCCCTGTAAGTGATGATAAAATAAGAAATAAATTAGCAAAGAACTTTTGATCATCTATATTGGGACCATATAAGTTCACAAGATTTATATTTTCTAATAGCAAAGAACCTTGAATGATTACATATCTTCCAAGTTTGTCTCCAATTACATTTTTCACTTGAAAAGGGACTGATTTATGTATGAGAGTCATAACTCCCCTGGCCCGGGATGAGAATGATGAGGTGAATACACTTCCTTGCCATCTACTCCTAATTCTTTTTATATCCTCCTCTATTAAATGAGTTTCTTGTAAAAACACAATTTTTGAACCCATGTCTTTTATTTTATTCATAACTTGTTTAAGTTTTTTTAAATTTTGTAGACCTCTGCAATTCCATGAAGTTAAATTAAGATTAACACTTTGGTTTATGATCAATAGAGAGTTTGGGATTACCTTGCAGTGTAAACATGCTCATACAGAGAAGTAAAAACATGAGTGGTTGAACATTCATCCTACAAACTACACACAAACAAATTCCCCCTTCCCACACTTGTGGCGAACCCCCCAAAATCAAAAGAAAAATTCCGTCTCCCGATATAGCCATCGACCGTTCCACATCCACGGGGAACAGCCTAAGCCACTCCTTCTTCATCCTCCCAATCACCCTAACTCTACTGCTTTTAATGACGTAACATTAACTCTCCTCTGTAGTTTTCCAACTTAACTCCAAAATTTTTAACAACTTTGTACATCATAGTTTTTTTTTGTTTATTTTGTTTTTGTTTTTTTTTAATATATAATACAATCTATATTTTGTAAACTTGCTATTTACTTCAAGTCAGTCAGATGCCTGTGCAAATGCTTAATTATTCTACCTTATATTTTGTTCATGCTTAGCTCCCACCAGTCTCTTCTTCTTCTTTGATCTTCTTGATGAACTCCTGCGCCTCCTCTGGGGTCTTGAAGATGTGGGTTCTGCCCTCATACGTGGTCAGCAGTCTCGCAGGATAGATTACACCATGACGAATCCCAAGGTTGCGCAGCTCCTTACGTATGGGATCAAACTGCTTCCTCAATTGTTGGATTCCTGTGGCCAAATCTGGGTAGAACCGCACCTGCTGATCCTGGTGTTTAATCTCTCCTTTAGCTCGTGCAGCGTTGAAGATCTTCATCCTGTCTCTGTTGCTAAGAAACTTCATAATTAAGGTCCTCGGCGGTCCCTTATCTCTCCGTGGGCCAATACGATGTGCTTTTTCCAGAACCACTGCTGATTGCAACTCCTCGCTGCCCAGCACCTCCGGAATCCACTTTTCCAGAAAGGAATATACGTCCCGACCTTCTGATTCCTCTGGAAGACCCACCAGCCTCAAATTATTCTGTCTCGACCGAGATTCCAAATCCAAAATATTATCTTCTAGACATTTATTTTTTTTCCAAAGTGCGCACCTTTAATTGAAGACGGGTGACGTCATCTTCAGCACTAGCGAGACGGAGCTCCATCTGCGCCGTTCGTTCTACACAGTCACCCAATTCCTTTCTTATTCCTTCCAACGCTGTCATAATCCCATCAAATCTAGAGGAAAAGTCCGCTCTCATTGAACTCATGGCAGCCATCAGCGCATCTGCGCCGTTCCCCGCAGATATCGCACCGTTGCCAGCCTCCTCCGCCATATATGGAGTTTTGTTTGCTGCGTCACAGACCTGAAAGTCCGTTAATTTGGACTGTTTCGGCGGCTCGCTTTTTCCTTTACCTGATTTTCCAGCCTTAGGCTTCGCCGACATATCCTCGCCCAAACGCTGGGATACGTTCTGTCCCAAATGAGAGAGCTATTTGCCGATTTTTTTCTCCAGGAGCAGAGCAGAGTGAGACACGTCCGTCTTATGTGGCAGCCATAACCGGAAGTCTATTTTTGTCTATTTTTTAAAATAAAATTATTGGGGTTTTTTTTTTTATAAATTTGAAACAGACTGTGGTATTTTTTTTTACTTTTTTCTTATAACAATTTACATTTTTGACCATAATTTTGCAGAGCCAGAAAAGAACAATAATTTAACTCTGATTTCAAAGAAAAATATTAATAAAATTGTATTTAAAGAAATAAATTAAAATATTTCTCTATATTTATAGTTTTTTAGAAATCTCCTCACAACCCAGACAACAGGAAAAACCTCCTGTCATGAAGTGGCACTTGGGGGGGAGCACCTGGCACATGCTCAAGGTTTTTCTAATTATGGCTTGTATTTTCAAGATGGCGGAGTGAGTGGTCTCAGTCTTGCAGGCTCAGCTTAAATAAATTTTTTTAGTTGTGGTTCAGCCGGTCTGGATTCGGGGGTCAGACTCGATCTCTGTTTTTAAGAGTTGTTTTGCGCTCGCTGTGAGAATTGGACTTTTGGGACTGCTCTCATTCGTGAGTGAACTGATTGGCGTTTCTTTTCGTGGTTCACTGCTACGCTTAACCCGAAGCGTTTGCTTGGCTAACACTATAGCTAACGCCATAGCTAGTCGTAGCACCTAGCACCGACATGGAGAAGCGACTGTCCCCGGTGATTGGGGCTCGTCGGAGGAGCAAGCCGAGGCAGCAGTTGGACGGGAGCCGGATCGGAGTTAAACTGCAGCGGTGGTGGGAGAAGGGGACCAGTGGAGGACCACCGGGGCCCCAGCCGGAGTCGGAGCCCAGTTGCAGCGGCGGGGCTCAGCGGAGGACCTACTGAGGCAGACGGCGGTAGGTGGTGGGGCTCAGCGGAGGATCTACCGGGACCCCAGCTGGACAGAAGCAGGATCGGAGCTCGGCTACAGCGGCGGTGGGTGGTGGGACTCGGTGGAGGAGCTTCCGGTACCCCGGCTGGACAGGAGCTCGGTTATGGCGGCGGTAAGCAGCGGGACTAGCAGCGGAGGGGGCTAGCTGAGGCCCAGCTGGATTCGAGGTCGGTCGGATCAGATACCGGCGTCACCAGCAGAGATTGTTTTACTATCCACAGGTCAGTAAAAATGCCACCAAAGAAGGAGGAAATGGAAGAGATCAAAAAATCTCTGAACTTCTTGTCAGAAGAACTGACCAAAGTGGTTAGTCAGCAGGCTAAAATAATAGAGCTAATGGAAGAAGTCCGAGAATTAAAATTAACAATTAAGGAAAAAGACAAAAAAATTTAAGACTTGGAGCGACGCGTTGAGGATCTTGAACAATATTCTCGTATGGATGATTTAATTATAAGTGGGCTAGACATTAAATATCAATCATATGCTCATGCTACAGCAGGATTGAGAGGAGAGGATGCTCCCCTGAGTGAATCAGTCTCCCTGGAAAACCAGGTGCTTCAGTTCCTTGATAGTAGAAATATAAAGGTCGAAGCAAATGCAATTTCAGCCTGTCATGCTTTACCCAGAAAAGATAATAAAACAAAGAAATCAATTGTTATGCGATTTGTGAACAGAAGGGTAAAGAATGACATACTGAGGCAGGCCAGAAAGCTACGGGGAACAGAAGTTTACCTAAATGAACATCTAACAAAAACTAATGCTGAAATAGCACGGTAAGCACGGATGCTGAAAAGACAAAATAAGATACAGGCAACATGGACAAGAAATTGTAGATTTTGGATCAAACTAAATGGAACACCTGAGGAAGCAAAGAGTATAATAATCAGAGATGTTACTGACTTAAATAAATACAGATGAACACTGATTAAGAAAATTAAGAGACTATGATAATCCATATCCACACACATGGCAAGAATAGTTCTTTTGACATGCCATGTCAATGTACTTTAAAAAAAAAATAAACAAAACAAACAAAAAAACTTATGACTGACTTGAGTAGACATCAATTATCCCCAGTTGGAGGAAGTCATTTGACACAGAGTGAGGAAATTCAAACTCTGAAAATATGCCATTATGCTGAACATAAACTACAAGAGATGGAAAATGATATTGATCCTGATAACCACTTTTTCAATAATATTCATAATCATTGTGAAGATTACACCGAAAAGCAATTCAAAAGTCAAGTGCAACTAGATGGTAAACTATCAATAATGCACTTAAACAGCAGAAGTCTTAACAAAAACTTTCCACAGATTCAGGACTATTTAAAACAGCTAGAGAGAAAATTTACAGCTATCGCAGTCTCTGAAACTTGGCTTAATGAAGAGCAGGCTCCCCTAATGGCAATAGAGGGATATCAGATGTTTCATATTAACAGATCTCAAAAAAAGGGTGGTGGTGTTGCACTGTATATTGATGACCTGTATAGGTGTAAGCTTGTAAATGGAATGTCCTTTGCACTACCAGGGATTTTGGAATGTGTTACTGTTGAGATTGACCAAGATAAAACAAAAAATCTAATTATAAGTTGTATATATAGAACGCCGGGAACTTGCATTGAGACATTCAGAGATAAATTAGTCGAGCTGTACAATAATATTACTAGTAAGAAAATGGTTGTAATTTGTGGAGATTTCAATATTGATTTACTAAATCCATATCAACAAAATGTAATTACAGAGTTCATGAATTCTATGTACAGCATGAGTCTATATCCCACAATAACACATCCCAGTAGAATCACAGTTCACACTGCTACACTTATTGACAACCTGTTTATTAATATTATTGATAAGAAAATAGAAAGTGGATTATTGATAAATGATATAAGTGACCATTTGCCAACCTTTGCACTTATCCATGGCCACACGGGGGCCAATACAGAAAAAATTTTAAAATCGTTCAGATACAAATCACAAAATGCAATCAGTTCTTTTAAAGAAGACTTGCTGAAGCAAGACTGGACAAAAGTCTATGTATCAGATGTAAATGAAGCCTATGACACATTTATAAACATTGTAGCCACTCTTTATGAAAAAAATTGTCCATTAGTAAAGAAAAAGCTTAAACATAAATTTGCCGATAAGCCACGGTTAACCAAAGGATTACAAAAGGCGTGTAAAAAGAAAAATTTATTATATAAAGCTTTTCTAAAGAAAAGGACAAAAGAAGCAGAGCAGCGGTATAAAACATACAAAAATAAGTTAACATATATAATAAGATGTAGTAAAAGAGACTATTACAGTAAAGAACTGGAGAAAAACAGAGACAATATTAAAAATACATGGACAATACTGAACAATATTCTTGGAAATAAAAACAGAAATACAAGCTACCCAACCAATTTTTCAAAAAATAATAAAACGACTCAGAGTGTGAATGCAGCTTCACCTGCAGATGAATTTAATAACATTTTTGTTAACAGTGGTCCTAATTTGGCTCGAGAAATACCCATTACGGCACCTACAGGTGACACAATAAGCAAAAACACTGCTATAAAAGACTCCATTTTCATAAAGAACACAGACGAGAGAGAGGTCATTGAAATTGTTAAATCGTTTAAAAGTAAAACATCTACGGACTGTGATGGTATTGACATGCTCTTAGACAAAACTATTATTGAATGCTTAGTGAAACCACTGACGTATATCTGTAGCCTGTCTCTCCAAACAGGTATATTTCCCAATGCAATGAAAATAGCTAAAGTAATTCCGATATACAAGACGGGTGACAGAGGGGAACTTTCAAACTATAGACCAGTTTCACTATTGCCGCAATTTTCCAAGATACTTGAAAAAATATTCTATGAGAGAATTGACAACTTCATACTGAAGAATAATTTATTGTGTGAGCAGCAATATGGGTTCAGACACAAGAGGACAACTGCATTTGCTCTAATGGAATTTATAGAAAAAATATCAACTGCCGTTGAAAATAAAGAGTATTCAGCTGGGGTATTCCTGGATCTTAAAAAAGCATTTGATACAGTGGATCATAATTTATTATTAAAGAAACTACAAAATTGTGGTATTAGGGGAGTAGCACTGTCCTGGTTATGTAGTTACTTAAAGAATAGATATCAGTATGTATGTGTTGGTAACAAAAACTCACAGTTACTGAAGGTTACTTGTGGAGTCCCACAGGGTTCAGTTTTGGGGCCATTGTTATTCAATATGTATATAAATGATATATGTAAAGTTTCAGAAAAAATGGATTTAATATTGTTTGCCGATGACACTAATCTATTATGCAGTGGAAGCAATTTGGAACAACTTTTGGATACACTCAGAAGGGAATTAGGAAAGCTTAAACTGTGGTTTGATTCAAACAAATTAACGCTCAATTTAAGTAAGACAAAATTTATAGTTTTTAACAACCATCACAACAACTTGGTATCTAAACTCAGTGTAAATGGTGTAGAGATTGAAAGGGTATCCAAAACTAAATTTCTTGGTGTAATAATTGATAATAACCTGTGTTGGAAGTCACATATTAATTATATTAAAGGTAAAATATCCAAATCAATTGCAATACTACACAGAGTGAAATATTTGCTGAATCAATCCACACTATATACCTTGTATCATTCATTAATACTCCCATACATGACATATTGTACTGAAGTATGGGGAAATACATATAAAACAAACATACTGTATATCCAGTCTTTATGCTTCAGAAGAGAGCTATTAGAATAATAAACAAAGCTGCTTACAGGGAACTAACAAACCCACTTTTTCTTAAATTAAAAGCTCTCAAGTTGAGAGATCTGGTTGACTTTAAAACTGCAGTAATAATGTTTAAAGTGAAGAATCTATCACTGCCCGCAAATATCCAAAAGCTGTTCCAAATAAGGGAGAAACAATATCATTTCAGAGGAACATGTATATTTCAAAAACCTTCAGTGAGAACTACCACCAAGCAACACTGTGCTTCAGTGCAAGGAGTCAGATTATAGAACGATTTTGGACCTGAATTAAAATCATGTACAACGCTTGGACAATTTAAACAAAAACTAAAGGAAGAAATACTCCAAACATATTGTCATATCCAGTTTGCGTTGTGTTGTTGCTTAGTTTTGTTTTGTTTTTGTCACATTTTGTCTTTGCTTTGTTCTGAATTGTAATTGCTCTTGTTTTGTTTTTCTTTTGAATTCTTGGATGGAATATGGGTGAGCAATATAAGCTGCGGCTTTAGCCATCACCCATTTCGGATAACTTATGTGGAACTGTATAATCAGAGGAGTTATTGTCTAATTTGACCTTGTTGGATTTTCTTTCCCCCTTTGTTATATTATTCTGTTTCTTTTAATCTGTACTTTTAATCTATCCGAAATAAATAAAGATTGATTGATTGATATTTTTGCATCGCTGTTCATTTTGTATTGAATATGGTTCGGGGTATTTTGTAATCTGGGTTTGTCCTTTTATTTCTGCTCTTAGTTTCCTGTTATTTTGTCTTAGTTTGGTTTTTACGTATTTCTGCATTATCTTGTATTTATTTTCCTGTTTATATTTGTCCTTATCTTCAGTTTTCCCTTTGTATCCTCAGTGGTCATCAGTATTGTGTTATGAGTACCTTCTGGGTTTTGTATTCCTTCTTGTTTTTGTCTTGATGGTTATTATTTCTCATGGTGTGTTCTGGTCTGTTTCTGTTTAGAATATTAGTTAGTTACTTTTTTTGTTTCCTGCGCCTTTCAGTCATCTGTTCTTATTTCTCTTGGTGTGACTGCTGTCTGTGTTTACTTCTGGTTGTCAAACCCTGTTCGTGGGTTGTCACACCTGAGCTGTATTTGATCTGATTATTCCTCACTCTTGTCTTCTACACCTGCTCAGTATCTGTAATCTGTCTTGCTTGCATATTTAAGGACTACTGCTCAGTTGATTCTTTGCTGCGTCAGTAACCTTTCCCTTGAGTCCCCGTCTCTTTCTTACAGTTTGTATCCTGCCGTAGTCGTAAGTCCAGCCTACGTGCTTGAAAGCCGTAGAATCCTGCCTAAGTTGTAACTCCAGCCTCCATGCTGGGACTCCGTAGAAACCTGCCTTAGTCGTAGGTTTTGTATTTTTGTGTATTTTTGCACTTAGTGTTTTTCTTTATTAAATTGTGCAAGCTCACAGCCTGCGTTTGGTGTCTTCTGTCCACCCCTGCCGGGCTGGTTTATGACACCTCCCGTATTCTGAAATCCAAGTGTTGGTACGTTTAGTTTGTCTGAAGGCTGATGACGGATTAAAGTCATTGACTTCGTGAATTTCGGTCATCTTAACTTGCCAGGTACATAATAATGAACATAAATTAGTTAATTAATATTAACTAAGGTAAAGGTAAAAACATCTCATTTTTATTCTTGTCTGAAATAAGAAAAACAAAAAACTAATATTTAAAAAGAAGACAAAATGAACTAGTTCGAGCTCCTAACCACACCTGTTAGTTAAGCGACTCTTCCATTATTGCCCCCGTTACCAGCATTTAAAACCACAATAAATGCCTTCACTGCTTACATACCTCTTCTGAATTTTTTCCACGTTTAAAGTACTTTAACAAGCTCATGTTTCTGTCGGACAGTGACGCTAGCGAGACACTGTTCTTGCCGACTGGAACACGCGGGCAGGGCGCTTACAAACTCCACGCAGGTGACTGTCAAGCGCGTTGTTCGTGTGCACGCTTGCGGACTGTCATTCCTCCATATTTTTTTCTTAAATTTTCTTAGAGTGGCGGCATAATGTCAAGCATGGTGGGCCACCACCCAGAAAGGTTACCAGAGGGAACCCTGCTGAATCTCTTAAACCATTGAGTCTTGTTTACGATAAGATAAACCTTTATTAGTCCCACAATGGGGAAACTCCAGGATTGCAGCAGCACAGGGATAGCAGCACTCAGAGCAATAGTAAATAAGATAATAGGATAAGAATTGGTTTGCCAAAGCATTAAATAAATATACATATGTACACAGTTACATATATACACTGTGCAGGAGCATTGCAGCTAGATGGTATCAACAGCATTACAGTTTGGTAGCCTTTGTCTGCACAGAGCAGAGAATCTATTCTGGCTAAGGACCATGGCCTCAGATTTGGAAGAACTAATTTTCATACATACAACCAGGAACCCAACAGATGCAGTTCATCTACCCAGTTTCCACTGCAGGAACTAGGAATCAATTTCAGGGAACGGGAAATTTGGTAAGAGCCATTTCTATGTCTGGCCCTTTGACCTGTCAGGTCACCATTGCGGGAGTAGGGCCACCTGTCTTGTTTGTGATGTAAATTATGCCTCGGTGAAAACGGAGGCATACAGTAATCACTCAAGGCATCTGTGCGTGGATCTGTCTGTCTGCCTGTCTGTTTCAGCTCGTCCAGTCAAAATTAAGTGGAACTAAAGGCTTGTATTTTTGTATTGCCACATTTTCTTGACTTTTAAATTGCCAGAATTGTGAGATAAGGCTTTGTTTTCAAAGTAAACACAAATTTAACTCACCATTGCCGTGCAATGGAGCCATGCAAAAATGATATTGTAATAACTATGCTCGGCCACTAGAGGCAGCACTGCAACTTTTTTTTACAGCCCATGGACCACTTCCATGACATCACTAGAGGCCCTTTTCCACTAGCACGCTTTAGTGCGACACGGGACGGCTCAGCACGCTTTGTACACTTTTCCACAAGCCCCAACACGGTTTAACAGCCGCGATTCTCAGCCCCGCTCCAGGGCAGGGTACAGCAGTGCTGAGCTGTGCCGTGTTGTGACGTTAACAGACTGGTCGCCGCTGATTGGTCAGGTCGTAACCGGCGCTGATTGGTCAGGTTGTAACCGCCCCTCTCCTCCTCCTCTTCTACCGAATCTTCACGACCTTCTCAATAAAGTTTTTGAAAAAAAAAAAAAAGAATCTTCACGACCGCCTTTACTCAGCGCGCAACCACTGTTGGTGGTTTATTTTCAGTGTATTGCTGTGCTATTTTCATTTATTCTCTATCAAAAATGGCTTCGCGTAATAAGGGTGTTCCATGGACCAATAAGGAGGTGCAGTGTCTGCTCACTGCATTGTCAGACGAACGTATCCAGCGCGAGTTAGACGGAGCCGCCCGGAATGAAAAAATATACCGGGAGGTCTCGACATCGGAGTCCTTTAACGGTGAGTTTTAATTTTTTTTTATTGTGCGTTTTTTCGCAAATATATTCGGTAAGACGCTCAGTTTATTTATGCAATAAAAAAGCTGTTCATTTGTGGATGATGATCGCTGCTTTATTGCAGCACACTGCGGACTAAAGCTTTTATTTTAATTATTCATGTGAACAATACGCTGAAATAAGCTTATGTAATCTTGTTAAAAACTATTGTCTTTTCTGTATATCTTGCACTTTCGTGCTGTATTTTATTGTGTGCATTTTCCTTGTAGAATCATCCCACGCGTCCGCCACGACAGCCCGCCCGGATTCATTCAACGGAGCCTTCCTGGCCCAGAGCAGGCAGAGACGGCTTCATTCAGCCAAGTCTTCCTGACCCAGTTTGGGAAGCTGGTGTAGAGGCACTCAGTGGTCGGCGTGTATAAAATGTCGATTAACCTTCATATTGTGTTGCAAAGTTTTTTTTAATTTTAATATTTTGTATATAATAAAATGGAATTGTTTTGGAAAGTGTGGTTTGTCTGTTATAACACTGAATTATAAAACAGTATAATTACATAGAAATTCCATTGCCTAGTCTGATGAAAATGATGCTGATCATCCTGTCAGGGGTCAACCATTGTAAAGGTAATGTCATTTTTAACTAGACCAAAAAACAAATGTTTTTGTAAGCTTTCTGTTCTTTTTATTGAAATATAAAAAATTAGCACCAAGTCAAAGTAGGTACAAGTATATGTAAATTGAATGTTCTATCGGCATTCCAAATTCAGAGAATTACAATACTTTAGAAGGAGTGTAGCATCATCTAAACGGAAAATAATAATACTGTTGTTCCAAACATTGACCTGAAGGTGAAAAACATGAATTTTTTTAATTCAGTACATCCAAAATGCCCTAGGATGTAAAAAATAATACAATTTGGTGTTGGCCAGTGTGCCACTGTCTCATTATTTAATACGAATAAAAACAAGTTTCAGCTCATTATTTCTAGGTCATTTGGCAGTTAATTCAAAACAAAAGTGACTTGTGTTGTTGCAGCTTAATTATGAGATAAAATTAATTGTGAGATAAAACCACAGAGCGAGCAAGGCAATAATCCTTGGATCCTCCATTTTTTGTCTCGTGTAAATAAGGACTCAGTCGGGTGCGTAACGTCACAGGAGTGTGGCCCCGCCTCGCTGGGAATCTGCCGCTGCCTCGCTTCTAAAACCTCCTAACACAAACCATCACAAGCACAACACCGTGCTAATGGAGACAGAAGCATTCCGAGCCGTACTGAAGTGAATCGAGCCGTACCGAGGTGTGCTGGGCTAGTGGAAAACAGGCTTAGGTTGGTTAGTGCTCAGAGGTCAGCATTAACTACTGTGGAGAGTTTTTACAAACACCAGGGTTAAATGGATGATTTTAGACCAACACTAAAAACAGATGTAAGGGCGGACATTTTTATATTACCCTGACTGCAGTGATATATTTTATGTGATCAAAACGAGGAGACATCACCTACTTTAATTTATGACATTTTCAACAGCTGACTGATGTCTGTATTGAAATGACAGAGCTGCTGTTAGCCACGATGCTAACGTGTGCAATGACCTTTTATATTAACAATGAGACAGTTTGTTTTTTTCTGAGTCAGAAGGACTGATGTTCATCAGTTAAAAATGTCTCGAGTCTGATCCTACTGTTCTCTGATTGATTTTTTTTTCTCTGATAAAGTCTGGTGTCCACAGATCACTGCACAG
Source organism: Pholidichthys leucotaenia (assembly GCA_020510985.1). Lineage (NCBI taxonomy): Eukaryota > Metazoa > Chordata > Actinopteri > Cichliformes > Pholidichthyidae > Pholidichthys > Pholidichthys leucotaenia. The sequence goes on along the minus strand of CM035849.1, from coordinate 65,036,871 downwards.
ACTGTTAGCGTAGAGGTAATGAGTACTAACGTCAGTTCAACAAAAAGTACAGCAAAAAGTACATTCTCAGTGGTGATTTATGGTAACTGGATGACCACTGTTTTCTATTCTTTTTAAGTGTAATAATTAGCTCATGTATGTGCAGCAACCCATCAGTTAAACAGCTTTCTTATCTTTGATGAGGTCTCCTAATATCACGGCAATCTTTAGGATTTAAAAAAAAAACAAAACTCTTTTTCTCCCTCTGATAAAAACTGATCATTTTAACAGGAACTTTGATTTTACTTCCAGATAAATGGATTAATTAAAAACACTTCAACTAAATTTGGTTTACCAAGAACACAAATCAGTTATTTTATTGCTGTCTACAATTCAAAGACTAGCACAAAAAAATTACAGGATTGAATATGATAATGAGAAGCTTAAAATATTTAAAGGTGAAAATCTGTGTAAAATATACAACAAATTTAAAAAAAAATGAAGAAGAGTGACAAAAGATAATTAAAACCCATTGTATGTGTCTCACAGGAGAAAAAAAAATATGTTCATTACTATCTGAATGACCACAGTTTGTTTAGCTTCAGTTATCAATTCAAAGATAATAGACTGCAATAGATTTGGAAAAAAGTCTTCCTGTCAGGTCTTATTAATTACACTGGTCAACGCTAAATTTATTGTCTAAGTTTTTTTTTTAACTGATTTAGGACAATTTTGATGTGCTGAATCCAAAATTCACATTGGTTTTGCTCAGTCAGGTCAACTTTTTGAACTATGGCCACATGCTTTTTACATTTTTGTTTACATATACAGGTATTTTCGCTTTATATGATGCAAAATTCTTTTTTATTTCTTGAAATTCTCTGAATTTTGAACAATGATGACATAACATTCAATTTACATGTACTTACCTTTATCAATGTCTACTATTCAATTTACAGTACAACTGTACAACTGCTTACAACTTAGCATAAAAACCTGACCTGATCGAGAGAAACAGATGTCATTTTCGGATTCAGCGGTGCAAAATTGTCTTAAATCAGTTGAAAAAACACAGACAACTTACAAAAAAATTATTTTGAGTTTGCATGTTCTCCCCATGTCTGCGTGGGTTTACTCTGGGATTTCTCCAGTTTCCTCCCACATGTCAAAAACATGCAAGTTAGGTAAATTGGCATCACACTGGGGATTCTAAATTGTCCTTAGGTATCAATGTGAGAGTGAATGGTTGTCTGTCTCTCTGTGTTGGCCCTGCGAAGCACTGGCGATCTGTCCAGGGTGTACCCTGCCTCCCGCCCAAAGATGCTGGGATAGGCTCCAGCCCCCCCCCCCCCCCCCCACAACCCGAAAAGGATTAAACGGAAGAAGATGAATGAATTAATGAATGAATGTTATTTCTAGCACAACACACCTCCTCAGGCTGCTTATAAATAAGAGGCTCAAATTATGAGTAAATTAAAAACAAAACATGAGTAAACAAAGTTTAAAAACTGATAGAAAAATTTCATATTTGTCTTTGCTTTGTCTCAGAGTCTGCCTTAGAGTTTGTGTAAGAGTGTCAAGGTTACAGCTGCACTAGATATCATCTTGTTTTTAGTCCAGCCTGTGTGGCTCCTGTGTGGCTGGTACAGAGTAAGTGTCATGGTTCCTGAGAAAAGATAATCTGTACACCAAGTTTTGACCAGATGTACTGGACCAATCATAATGGACAATTTGCCTCTCCATCTCTTAGATAACGGAGGGCTTAAAGAACTGAGTGATATGTGTTTGAGTCAGAGGGATGCGTGAATAGGCTCTGAGACTATTTGTGTATTGTTCTCCACTGGCCAGTGTAATTAAATTTGCTGAAACTCTGATCCAGCCAGGTTTTGGACTGAAGGTTTTCAAGAATTTTTCTAACAAAAGCCCTTTCAGTTTGTGTCTCAGTCTCTCCATTTTTTCTTCACCAGTCCCCTTGAACACCTGGATCTGCTGAATGTTAAAACATTTCTGTAGCTACACTAAACTTCACACATCCTAAACTGTTGTAGAAGGTTTTAAGTCCTTAACAAAATGTAACAGATCAAGTCTGGTTGTTGTTCTCTAATTCATAAGTACTGAACTTATTTAAAGTGGAAAACATTTTCAATCGAAACACTACATAATTTTTTTAGACTTTGTTATATGAAGATCATCACAAGGCTTGTCTCCATGATGAGGGATGGACTTGTCTTTGGATCTTTCCTGTGAAAAAGAAAACAGACATTAATAAAAATACAACATACTGCAAGTGTGTGATGCTCAAATAGGCTCTGAGACTATTTTTGTATTGTTCTCCATTGGCCAGTGTAATTAAATTTGCTGAAACTCTGATCCAGCCTGGTTTTTGACTAAAAGTTTTCAAGAATTTTTCTAACATACTTGGTGCCCGAACAGGGGCTCCATATACACTGCCGTTCAAAAGTTTGGGGTCACCCAGACATTTATTTTGTGTTTTCCATGAAAAGTCACACTTATTTACCACCATGAGTTGTAAAATGAATAGAAAATATAGTCAAGACATTCACAAGGTTAGAAATAATGATTTGTATTTGAAATAATAATTTTTTCCTTCAAACTTTGCTTTCGTCAAAGAATCCTCCATTTGCAGCAATTACAGCATTACAGACCTAACATGATTGCACAAGGGTTTTCTAATCATCCATTAGCCTTCTGACGCAATGAGCAAACACATTGTACCATTAGAACACTGGAGTGACAGTTGCTGGAAATGGGCCTCTATACACCTATCTAGATATTGCACCAAAAACCAGACATTTGCAGCTAGAATAGTCATTTACCACATTAGCAATGTATAGAGTGTATTTCTGATTAGTTTAAAGTTATCTTCATTGAAAAAAAGTGTTTTCTTTCAAAAATAAGGAAATTTCTAAGTGACCCCAAACTTTTGAACGGTAGTGTATCTTTCCTGCCTGCTTCTGGCATTCTAGGACCACAGCAAGTGCACACAGCTGCCTCCCCCGCCGGTGCCAATGAGCCGGTTTTGTGGAAGGGAGACACGGTCTGGGGGGCGCTGGAGGCAGGGCTGGATGAGTAACAGAGCCAACCCACAGGCGGATCACAGTGAGTAAATTTAATTTGTAATGATGCTCGGTTCGAGTCCGTGGTCGGTCTGAGAATACGCATAAAAGAGTTGTACACCAAGCGCTGGATACCACAAAGTCCAAATAGGTTCGGATGAGGTAGGAGCTTGGTGGGGGTCCCGGTTCGAGGCCACGGGGAAATACATTTCCACTGTATAAAGTGGACCAATAGAGACGTGCTGGGAAATAAAAATCAATGCAAGACCGTTTTTACATCACAAGTGAGCATAGATTGAAATCAATGCAAGATCTTTTCAATATCACAAGTCAGCATAGATTAGGAAAAAATATCAGTGCGAGATCTTCTTTACATCACAAGTGAGCATCAATAAAGTGAGGGTTAACCTTAAGATAAAGGTAAATAGCGCTAATATAATAAGGATAGACTCTAATGTGATAGTAAGAACCAAAATACCTTAAAGCATAATTTAAAACAGGTCTAAAATAAAGTAAAATAATTCCTTAAAACATAGAGACGATAAAATAATCTCAAATTATAATAAAATAAAATAAATACATCAAATAAATAACTGCAGTTTGTCTGTCCAGTTGTTTGCGTACTTGTTCAGGTGGGTTTTTAATGTTTCATGGTTTACTTTGGTGAGAAAAAGAGAGAAAAACAACAATGAATGAATGTGTTTTCAGAGCGGCAGAAGATGATTGATGATGAAAATCTTGGGTTGCCAGATCTGCTTAATATAAGCAACTTTGGGATTCTTTCACTAATATGTGTGTGCTTATATGGAGCTTGCTATGCGTGTGTGAAAGGACTAACTTGTTTTGAGCTGAAGCTGTGATAAGGTCACACTGAACTGGGGATTTTGGTAAGATGAACGGTATTAGATGCTTGATTTTTATCTCAAGATAGTTTTGGCAGTAATTTCTTTTGTTGTGCAGTTTTTTGTGTTTTTGTGTTGGTGTTTTTTGTTTTGTTTTGGGTTTTTTTGCTGGCTTTATGATAGTTACTTGTGTTAAACAATTTAATCTTGCTTTATTGGCAGATATCTTTTAATTTTTTTTAACTAATATTATCAATTGCCAGAATTTTTCTAACATTGTCAATTGCCAGAATCTGTCGCTTGTTTTAAGTAAAATTATCTGCCAGCAGAGCAATACAATTTTATTTTTCTTTTGTTTGGGATGCCTGAAGGCAGGCAAATAGCATTAGGTTATTTTATTTGACTTATATTTGACTTTTGCAGTGTAATTGTATTCTCTAGCAAACAGTTGCCTTATCTGTCCAACTGAGGGGCAACAGTGGCTTCAGTTGGAAAAGAGGGGGAAAAAAAAGGCAACAGGCTGACTTGGACTGGACTTGGATGGTAAAATCGAAATCTGATGATAAATCTGAAAAACTGACGATGGTAAAAGGAAGGAAAAAGATTTGACTAATATGTGTTCTATCTCTCTTATGCTGTATGATGAGTCTGGGATGGGGGCAGGGGGGTTGTGCTTCTGCTCCTCCTCCTCCGTGCTCCCCGCTGCTCAGCCCATACCCCAAGCTCATAGAACTCTCACAGAACTCCAGGCTGGGGAAGCTGCGGCTGATGTCACCTCACCTCCGCTCATCTCCACCCCTCTACCCAGAGTAGCCACACCGGGGTGCCCAAGAGTTAAGTAGATGTGGGGCCCCTCATGCCGGATGCTGCCTGGCCCATCTGCAGGGGTGCTGGTCTCATGGGTCTCTCTAGCTTGGGTGGGGGCTTTATACCATTGCCTACAGCTGTGGTGCAGGCCCTGGTCTGTCCTGGTTGGGCGGCCCTTGTGGAGCCTTCTGTGGTTACTGGCTGTGTGGTATCCCGGTGTGGGGGGCTCCACAGGATGATTGCTCCTTCACATGGTGCCTCAGTGCCGAGCAATGTCTCTTTTATTTTATATGTGTGTAAGAGAAGTAGGGGGTGATGTGTGTGCCTGTGTGTGTGAAGGGGTAGGGATGTATCATGTAAAATATGTAACTAAATGTGTCTACTGTTTTTATCTATATAAAGCCCTTTGCGCAGCATCTAATGTTTAAAAAGTGCTATACAAATAAAGTTTGATTGATTGATTGAGATGTGCACACATATCCACTCAACATCAATATGATGAATAAAACTGAAGATTATGGAAAATGTTGTCACTGAATAATACTTGATGACTGAACTTTAAATACAGCTTATATGGGATGATCCAAATCACAAACAATGTAATGATGAAAGTGTTGAAGCTTATACAACCAGGTTATAAGAGGTTTGATGGGCATTCTGATTTAACTAAGGCTGCTAATGATTCAGGCATAGAACCTTATTGGCAGCATTCAAAAAGTGTCTTTTTGCAAAACATACACCCACACCTAGCTGATTACATCTGCTAACATTTGGTCACATCAGAATCAGAATCAGAATCAGAATCAGAATCAGAATCAGGTTTATTGCCATTGTTCATGTAGTACACAAACTAGGAATTTGTCTCGGTACAATGCTGCAACATTAAACATGATAAGAGAAATAAACTATACATGTAATAAAGTGTAGGATAAGATTAAGTGATACTGGTCAACAGTTAAAATATATATTAGCCAGCAGCAGATACTGTGGAGAACTATATAGTGCAGTCGGTAATGCAGGAAGAAAACAGTGATGATTGACATGAGTCTGGTTGAGCTGCTGTACATGGTGCACGAGAGTCACTTAGTGTTCAGCAGTCTAATGGCAGAGGGGAAGAAGCTGTTCATGTGACGGGAGGTTTTAGTCTGGATGGACCGAAGTCTTCTACCAGAGGGGAGGGGGGCAAACAGTACATGACCAGGGTGTGAGGGATCGGCTATGATCCGGCCAGCACGCCTCCGGGTCCTGGAGATGTACAGATCCTGGAGAGATGGGAGCTTGCAGCCGATCACCTTCTCAGCAGTGCGCACGACGCGCTGCAGCCTTAGTCTGTCCCTGGCAGTGGCTCCTGCGTACCACACGGTTATGGAGGTGGTGAGGATGGACTCGATGATGGCTGTGTAGAACTGCACTAACATCTTGGTGGGTAGCTTGAGCTTCCTCAGCTGCCGCAGGAAGAACATCCTCTGCTGGGCTTTTTTGATGAGTGAGCTGATGGTCAGCTCCCATTTGAGGTCCCTGGTGATGGTAGTGCCTAGGAAGCGGAAGGAATCAGCAGTGGTGATGGGAGAGCCTGAGAGGGTGAGGGGAGGCAGAGGGGTTGTGACTTTCCTGAAGTCTACAATCATCTCCACTGTCTTCAGAGCGTTCAGCTGCAGGTTGTTATTGCTGCACCAGGACGCCAGCTGGGCCACCTCTCTCCTGTAGGCGGACTCGTCGCCGTTGGAGATGAGCCCGATGAGGGTGGTGTCGTCCGCAAACTTGATCAACTTGACAGACTGGTGGCTGGAGGTGCAGGAGTTGGTGTAAAGGGAGAAGAGTAGGGGGGAAAGTACACAGCCCTGGGGTGATCCGGTGCTGATGCTAGTATAGTCTGAGACAGTCTTTCCCAGCCGCACATGCTGCCTCCGGTCCGTCAGGAAGTCGATGATCCACCTGCAGAGGGAGTCAGGCACGTTGAGCAGGGACAGCTTGTCCCGGAGCAGAGCGGGGCGGATGGTGTTGAATGCGGAGCTGAAGTCCACAAACAGGATCCTGGCGTAGGTTCCCGGGGAGTCCAGGTGCTGCAGGATGGAGTGGAGGGCCAGGTTGACTGCATCGTCTACAGACCTGTTGGCTCGGTAGGCAAACTGCAGCGGGTCCAGGAGAGGGGTGGTGATGGACTTGAGGTGGGACAGGACCAGGCGCTCAAAGGACTTCATGACTACAGAGGTGAGCGCTACAGGTCTGTAGTCATTAAGTCCAGTGATCCGTGGCTTCTTGGGGACAGGGATGATGGTGGAGGATTTGAGGCAGGACGGCACGTGGCATAACTTAAGGGAGGTGTTAAAAATGTCTGTGAATACAGGAGCCAGCTGTTTCGCACAGAGTCTCAGGGTGGAGGGAGACACGCCGTCTGGGCCGGGGGCCTTGCGCGGGTTCAGTCTGGAGAACTGTTTGAGCACATCCTGCTCACTGATGATAAGGGGAGGGGGGGAGGTGGGGGGGTGCCTTAAATGAAGTAGGGAATGTGGAGGCTGTGGAGCTGGAGGGAGGGGGGGAGTTGGACACAGATGACGAGGTGTCAAAACGGGCATAGTGTTGGGACAGTCTCTGACAAAGGGCTTTGTCATCCTGACCTTTAGGAGCCTGAGGCCGATAGTTGGTGATCTGCCTCAGTCCTCTCCACACGGAAGCCGAATCATTAGCAGTGAACTGCTGCTGGAGTCTCTCTGAGTACACAGATTTAGCCCTCTTCAGCTCTCTGTTAAACCGGTATTTAACCTCCCTGTAGCAGTCCCTGTCTCCACTTTTCAGCGCTGCTGAAAATACCGCACCTGTGCATTTGGCGATGTGTTAACTTATGAAAAGTGAAAGAAAAATCAACTCCTGTTTGTGTGATTGTTGACACAAGCTGGGGGGGGGGGGCTTCCTCCCAATTCTATTTTTCAGGGTGGCACCAGAACTGGACCCCAATGGTGGAGGGGGGACAGAGGTAGGTGTGGGACGAGCTGGCCGCGGCAAGGGGAACATGACGTTTGTCATCAATGTGGACAAAAGGGCCATTGGTGGAGGCGATGTCCTGGACACCAGCAGCAGCGAAGAGGGGGAGGAGGACCTCACAGGCCGACCACCAGACTGACCGCACCAAAGCTAAATACAACTGTTGACGCTAATACTGACATAACAGACATCCACTTACCTAACTTTGACTTGATGTTAAAAATGCACTGTTTATCTGAAGTGACATTGCAGGTTCCGGATATTCCAATAAAGTTTCCCAACGGAGAATGGTATGAGAGCATCACGTTTCCCATATGTGACAGGAATAAATGTGTTGCAGGATTTCGGTGTGCCAAGGTACTGTTACTCGCTGCATTTGGTTTAGGCTGGGCCGAGCGCAGTAATCACAGACCTGCACGCAAAAGCTATGCAATATTTTGAGTCCAATATCCCCACTACACAACAGGCCACAGACCAATATCATTGCAGTATGTATGATAGGCATCTGAGTGGCCTGGATCCAAATTATGAAAGAACATTCTTTGCAAATCCATCCTCCAGACTGGTGATCAAAAATCTCTACTGGTCACCAAGGGGCTATGTGGGAGCATCTGTTGTGTTATGTGATGAAGACAACAGACATTTTAAACACTGGGGGGTGCCCCACATCCCACTAATCTTAACCAAACACATGCACTGAAAGGATGTCGGACGCTTTGTAACAACAGCAGAGGAATGTGATCAATCTTGGAAAGAAACTCCTGATGCAAGAGTTTGTGGCCGCACAGGGGCCGCACATGGGGAGAACATAATGTCTAGCATCTTAGATAAGAACAAAGTGCAGAGTTTCCTTGGAGTTAACAGGAAGTTGTGAAAGTGTGATCTTTTGTGCGTCAGAGACTGCTAGGAGGCTCCTTTGTGTTCAGAGGCTGCGAGGGGGATGTCAGGGGATTAAGGAAGTGAATGTATTGTGTCCTTTGATGTGAATGCAATGTGACTTGTGAGCTGTAGGAAGACCTGAGTATTTAAAGGTCGACTTTTTTCTGAGATGTCCTCTTGCTACGATGCTCATGTTGGAGATGTGTAATAAACTGTCTAAGACAAATCTGTCTCATCATTTACACATCCCACACTGGTGACCCAAGACGAAGCATGCAACACGAAAGGAGTTCCCCGGAGCCATCCTCGTTGGGAGCCCCCAGCCAAGCGTATGTCGCTGCCATCCAGCTACCGGATTTTTGGCAGCACAACCCGCGCTCCTGGTTCCACTTGGTTGAGGCGCAGTTCGTCCTCCGGGGGATTTCAGTGGATGACACGAAATTCTACCATGTGGTCGCAAAGCTCGACACCCACACGACTCAGCATGTGGAGAGCCTGCTGGATCAGCCACCAACCAGCGACAAATACAGCACGTTGAAAGCCACACTCATCCAGCACTACACACTCTCGGTTGAGGAGAGAGCAGAGATATTTCCTCGTGGACACCGGCGCCCAGCTGAGTTTCATCATGCCGTCCTACGCCGACCGGCTGGCAGGTTCCAGCGGCCCCCAGATGGCAGCAGCAAACGGCTCGGACATTAAAACCTTTGGTGAGAGGACTCTACTTCTGTCGTTTCACGGCCGTGCATTTGAGTGGACTTTTGTCATAGCAGCATTGAATTTCAATATATTGGGGGCTGATTTTTTGTGCTCACATGGTTTGTTGGTTGATGGCGCTAACAGGCGCCTGGTTAATGCACTATCTTTTGATTCTATCCCCTGTACAGCTCGAGCGTCCCGGCCAACAGCACAAGCCAACGTCACAGCTGCAAGCGGTAAGTTCCACACACTGCTCACTCAGTTCCCAGCACTCACGGTCCCGACATTTTCGGCAGCCGTCGCTAAACACGGGGTGGAACATTTTATTACCACCACCGGACCGCCCGTTTTTGCAAAACCTCGGCACTTGGATGCAGCTAAACTGGCCATAGCACACGAGGAGTTCGCCAACCTGGAGAGGTTAGGCATCATCAGGCGTTCAAACTGCCCATGGGCTTCCCCGCTACACATGGTCCCTAAAGCTGATGGTTCGTGGCGACTTTGCGGGGATTTCCGCAGATTGAACAACGCCACAGCGCACGACCGCTACCCAATTCCCCACATCCAGGATTTTTCCATTCACTTGGCAGGAGCGCGCGTTTTTTCTAAAATAGACTTGGTCCGCGGTTACCACCAAGTCCCAGTGCGCGCTGAGGACATACCCAAAACAGCGGTGATAACTCCGTTTGGCCTATTCGAGTTTTTGTGCATGCCATTCAGCTTAAAGGGGCTGCACAGACGTTCCAACGCATGATGGATGCAGTGCTGTGCGATCTCCCTTTTGTATTCATCTGCCTGGACGATATCTTGGTAGCCAGCGCGTCCGAAGACGAACACGAAACCCACCTCACGGCGGTTTTCCGGAGGTTGGGAGAGCACGGTTTAATAATCAACCCAGCGAAGTGTCAGTTCGGGGTGACGCAGATTGATTTTTTGGGGCACCGCGTCTCTCCCAAAGGAGCAGTTCCGCTGCCTGACAAAGTGCACGTGGTAGAAGATTTTCCTCGGCCGCAAACGGTCAGGGCGTTACAGGAGTTTTTGGGAATGGTGAATTTTTATAACCGTTTCCTCCTCCGCGCAGTGCAGCTCATGCAACCGCTGTACACCGCGCTCAAAAAACAGAAACCCGCGAATAAGATCGAATGGTCCCCGGAACGAGAGCGGGCGTTCTCGGAAGTCAAGGCAGCCCTGGCAAACGCTGCGTTGTTGGCACATCCAGACCCAACGGCCCGCATAGTGCTCACTACTGACGCATCAGATGTGGCCATAGGGGCGGTCGTGGAGCAGCATGTAGCCGGGGCTTGGCAGCCGCTTGCCTTTTTCAGCAGGACTTTGCGCGATAGTGAACGTAAATACAGCGCGTTCGACAGGGAGCTGCTGGCTCTCCACTTGGCCATTCGCCACTTCCAGTTCTGGCTGGAAAGACGCTGTTTCACCGCGTTCGTTGACCACAAGCCACTAACATTCGCGATGGCCAAGGTTTCAGAACCGTGGTCGGGCCGGCAGCAGAGACAGCTGGCCGCCATCTCAGAGTTTACCACCGATATTCAGCATGTGTCGGGTAAATTGAATGTAGTGGCAGACTGCCTCTCGCGTGCCGTGGCGGCCCCGGTCCGTGTGGGGATAGATTACACAGCCATGGCCGTGGAGCAGGTTAGTGACACAGAGGTGCGCGCGCTCCAGTCTGGACCAACAGGGTTAAGGCTGGAGAGCAGGGTGCTGCAAGACGGTATGCCCCCCCCAATCTGTGATGTCTCCACGGGGCGACCGCGTCCCGTGGTACCGGCCGCTTGGCGCCGCCATGTTTTTGACTCGATTCATTCTTTGGCGCAGCCGGGAGTGCGCGCGTCGGTCAAAATGGTAGGAGAGAAATTTGTATGGCCGAGCCTTCGCAAACAAGTGAAAGAGTGGGCAGCAGCCTGCATGGCGTGCCAACGAGCCAAAGTACACAGACACACGAGAGCTCCTTTGGAGCCGTTTCACATCCTGGCTAAGAGGTTCGACCATGTTCACGTGGACCTCGTGGGCCCCCTCCCGCCATCACAGGGGTGCACGCACCTTCTGACAATGGTGGACCGCACCACACGCTGTCCAGAAGTGGTTCCACTGGCATCAACCACAGCCGAGGAGGTAGTGCGCGCTTTTTTAACAGCATGGGTGGTGCGTTTTGGAGTCCCGTCGGACATTACGTCCGACAGAGGCCCTCAATTTGTTTCCGAACTTTGGTCAACAATGGCCCGCAGCCTGGGTGTCACAATTCACCGCACAACCGCGTACAATCCACAGGCTAATGGGCTATGCGAACGTTTTCATAGGTCATTGAAAGCGGCTCTCAGGGCGTCACTGACGGATGCAAATTGGGTAGACAAGCTACCGTGGGTTTTATTGGGGTTACGTTCTGCGCCTAAAGAGGATCTGGAAGCTTCCCCGGCTGAACTCGTTTTTGCGCAGCCGCTTCGGCTGCCCGGGGAGTTTCTCCCAGATAATCCTGCGCCGGGCAGCTCCCCGTCTCAGCTGTTGCAGAGTAACATAGACACAAGCACGCTGCCGGGCCCCGTTCACCACAGTTTTCCGCGCGTTTTTGTGCCTAAAACTTTGAAAAACGCGGAGTTGTTCATCGTCAGACACGATGCACAACGACCCCCACTGCGCCCACCTTATGATGGACCGTTCAGCGTGCTGGAAACAGGGGACAAGCATTTTTTGCTAGACTTGGGGGGTAGGAGGGAAAAGATTGGCATAAACAGACGCAAACCTGCTTTTGTGGTGACAGACGAGCAAGTGCTGTTGGTGAGGGCCCCCCTCGGCGTGGAAGACCCCTACGGGGAGCTCCCCAGAGTAAAATTTCCCCAGAACACCCACAGGGACAGTCAAACGATTTTCACCCCCAAACATCAGCCCCCCAGCATGACAGCGCCGTGGAGGCGGGGAACCCTGGTTACAGCAGATACGGGAGAAGACTGAAGCCCAAGCAGCATGTGGACTGATGTTTAATGGTTCTGTCACAACATACGGGCTATTATTCTTTTGTTCTATCCAACATGCTCGGGGGGGTCGCGTGGCCGCACAGGGGCCGCACATGGGGAGAACATAATGTCTAGCATCTTAGATAAGAACAAAGTGCAGAGTTTCCTTGGAGTTAACAGGAAGTTGTGAAAGTGTGATCTTTTGTGCGTCGGAGATTGCTAGGAGGCTCCTTTGTGTTCAGAGGCTGCGAGGGGGATATCAGGGGATTAAGGAAGTGAATGTATTGTGTCCTTTGATGTGAATGCAATGTGACTTGTGAGCTGTAGGAAGACCTGAGTATTTAAGGGTCGACTTTTTTCTGAGATGTCCTCTTGCTACGATGCTCATGTTGGAGATGTGTAATAAACTGCCTAAGACAAATCTGTCTCGTCATTTACACATTCCACAAGTTCAACATTCCTCAAAACTGGATACCTACTTACTGCCTTTGAACTGGGTGACCACAGTGCAGGAATAAGTTGACATTGATGTTACCAACTTACCTATGCGATGAGAGGAGCACACACTCTCACAAATTCCAAATTCTCTGTGGTCGACAGGAAAGGCAGATGTAGGCTTAATAAAAAAAAATGCAGAATTGGTTAAAATAAATGCTAAATCTCATTATAGGCCTTACCAAAGACAGTATCCTCTACATCTAGAGGCCCAAGAAGGCATTAAACTGGTCGTAGAGGACCTGAAAGCAGCAGGTGTCATTATTCCATGCACAAATTCTCTATGTAACACACCTTTGTTTCCTGTGAGGAAGGCTGGACCATCCTCTGTATGGCAAATTGTCCAAGACCTTCAGGCTGTAAACAAAGCAGTTATTCCAAGGGCTGTTGCAGTCCCAGACCCACACACTTTGTTGAATGACCTACAAGCACATATGAAATATTTCACAGTGATAGACATCATCAGTGCTTTTTTTCAGCATCCCCATACATCCAGATCATCAGTTTTGGTTTGCATTCACATTTGAAAACAAGAGGTATACATTCACCAGGCTACCACAAGGTTACTGTGAATCACCAACTATTTTTTCACGGGTAATGTCAGCCGATTTGGCACAGTTTATTCCTCCTAATGGCAGCCAGTTGCTCCTTTACGTTGACGACATTTTGCCAGCATCACCTGATAAAGAAACATGCAAACAAGACACCATTGCCTTACTGAAATTTTTAGCAAGGAAAAACAAGGAAAGATTACAGTTGTGGAAAAAAGAAGTTAAATATTTAGGCCACATTTTGTCAGCAGAAGGCAGCGATGTTGACCCAGCTCGCAAACAAGCTATTTTGTCAGCACCAAGACCCATCACAAAAAGAGACATGATGTCATTTTTGGGTACTCTAAATTATTGTTGTTCTTGGATTGCAAATTATTCATTTGAAGTGCAATCCCTGTCTGATCTTATCTACAAAACACCCATGGCTCAGGTGGACAAAATTGAGTGGACACCTGAGGCAGAAGAGGCATTTGTTAAAATGAAAAAAACTTTTGGTCAGCACTGATGTTCTGGCACTCCCCAATTACAAGAAGTCATTTGTACAAATGGATGATTGTAGAGAGGGACACATGACGTCAGTGCTCCTTCAGCCAAGTGGCACAAAAATGCATCCGGTAGCATATTATTTCACAAGACTTGACCCTGTCACTAGACCTCTGCCTCCATGTGTGCAGGCTGTCATAGCCGCATCAATGGCAGTGCAGGCCTCAGCGGGGCTCATTCTTTTTCCATTCCTTGACCCTGAAGGTCACACATACAGTATCAGTCATTTTGTCACAAAGTAAAATATCAGTCCTCTCATCATCCAGACACCTTGCCTGTATGAAAGTGCTATTATCACAGCCTCATCTAACCATTGAACGTTGCATGGTAACACAATTAAATTAACTTGTAAATTAGGCCAAGGGAAAGCACTCACAGTGTATACTGACAGCCAGTATGCATTCTCTACCATCCATCACTTTACACAACAGTGGAAGCAAAAAGGCATGATTACAAAGACCTCATTTTAAAACTGTTAGACTGTGTAAAACTTCCATCCAAATAAGCAATATGCAAATGTGCCACACACATTAATGGCACAGATCGAATCTCTAAGGAAAAACACTTGCAGACAGTATCGCAAAAGCAGCTGCACAAGGTCATATAGGAAATCACACCACAGCATCATTTCTTTTAACACTGACAAAAAAAACCCACTTATCACATTACACGCAAACTGTTTCAGCAGGCCTCCACTGTGCTACATGGGGTTTCCCATGTATCAAAGGGGGATATGATTAGAAAAATAATTAATAATGTGTTATTAGTAAAAATAATTTGCTGCTCAATTTTGTAAGAAGAAAACAATGCTTAAGGGAACTTAAGGCCTGAAAAAGGCACCTTCCCTGCATCAACTTATCCTTTTCAAAACCTTTGCACAGATTCCATTGAACTAAATAAATGTGAAGGGAAGAAATATTGTTTGGTGATTATTGATACATTTATTAAATGGACAGAAGCCTTCCCTTGCACTCATCCAAATGCTGCTACGGTAGCAAAGAAACTCTTAACTGAAATAATACCAAGATTTGGAATAACTGAAAAGATTTTCTCAGATAATGGAACACATTTTGTAAATTAGATTATATCACACTTAGGTACAACACTCAACATTAACTTGGAAAACCATTCAGCTTACCATCCACAATCTGCAGGGTTAGTGTAACGCACAAATAGGACTGTTAAAGAAGGCTTAGGAAAATAATGACAGAAATAGGAAGAATAATGGATGGTAAGCCTTACCTACTCCCGCCATTAAGGCCATTTAATTCACGTGATGAGGAAGGGTGTTTAGCTGATTACACGAAAAGAATGTTGACTGACAGAGATGTTGTTCATCCCAGGAGGGACCATGGGGAAGCACCCATATTGGTCCAACCGGGGGATGTGGTCCTTATCAAAGTCATCAAACAGAAAAACTGGGCCGATGCTCCCTGGCAAGGACCACACAAAGTCATCCTGGTGACACCAACAGCTGTGAAAGTCGAAGGGCGTGACTCCTGGGTGCATTTAACACACTGTAAGCTATACCCCACACAAACCCCCCCCCCCCCCCAGCAACAAGAAGCTAATTAATCCCCATTCCCTCAGCAAGACTGTTTCTATTTCAATCCCCATTGCAAACCACATCAAAGGGGGGGGTCCTCAACAAGTGACTGTTCAACAAGTGGCCATTTAGCTGTTTAACTGCTTAAGTTTTGTTGTTGTTGTTGTTGTTGTTTATCATGGAGAGACAAAATGCCAGAGAGAGAGGGTTGGCAGCTGAAAGATGTGAATGGTACACCTGTTTTTTCATCATCATCATCATCCTTGTGGTAACACTTTTATTTTGGTTATTTTTAGGGACATCATTACCCATCTATCGTAGGGCTAGATACATTACCAAACAGGTCATCAGGATCATGTTTATGCTGGTAATGTGTGGTGGAAGTATGCTAATTACA
The DNA here is from genome assembly GCA_020510985.1 of Pholidichthys leucotaenia. Classification (NCBI taxonomy): domain Eukaryota; kingdom Metazoa; phylum Chordata; class Actinopteri; order Cichliformes; family Pholidichthyidae; genus Pholidichthys; species Pholidichthys leucotaenia. The sequence continues at coordinate 65,021,108 of CM035849.1, read as the reverse complement.
CAGCCAAATCAGCTAATTGTTCAAATTGCTATGTGTGTTCTTTGCTCCCACTCTCAGCTGGTCAAATATCTGTCACTGCTAAACTAATGGAACTATCACAAGCTGTTTGTTTCTTGCAAGAGGCTATGTATAGAAATAGTACAGCAAGCATTACTTTGAATCACACCTGTCACATTGCTTATGACTCCACTGACCGGAGACACGATGACATCCCTTACTCAGTGAAGGCAAGGTTGCTCTCACCGTGGAATTTCTCCTTTTGTCTAAAAGGGTATGGAAACGTCTCTCTGGGCAGCTTACTGCTTTCTACATGTGCAACGGTGCATAGTGCATCTCGCCCCTGTACTGCTACCTGCTGGACCAACGAAGAGGGCAGAAGTTGTCCTGAAGATCCTTTTTGTCAGTCTAGAAGTCTGGAAGGAAATATCACCCTGCAGGAGCTCTGTAGTGCTGCCATTTGTGATTCTTACAAGCATGGCATGCATATGGTGACAGGGGGATGGTGGCTGTATGGCCATCGTGCCTATTCACACCAGCCCATGACTTAGGGAGGGCTGTGTGCCCCTGTAGTTGTAACTGGCCATACCATCATATTGTTGTCAGGACAGGTGGACAGGTTGAAGAGAGATGTCTCCTTTGCGCCACATGATCCCATCTGGGGCACAGATGTGCCGGAAGAATTCAAGTTAGAAACCATGGGGCAGGAGGTACGTAACTCCTTGTTTCCTTTGGTGGGAGTGGCTAAGAACACCTTATGGGTTGAAACAACTAGTTATAGATTACACTCATTTGTGAATTTTTCTTTATCTGCTTTTTCTGGTATGTAGGAGGAATTAACAGCTTTTAGCCTTATGTTGGCTCAAAACAGAATGGTTCTTGATCAAATAACTGCGGCCCGAGGGGGCATGCGTGCAGTTGTAGGTGATTATTGTTGTACCTTTATCCCTGAAAATGATGCAGATGGCCACGTGATTGCCTTGGCCATACGCAACCTCACTGCCTTACAGGCTGCTGTGGCCAAGGACAATGTTGCTGATGAACAAACCTGGTTAGGTTGGTTACTTTCTTCATGGAGAAGTCTCATCATGAACCTGTTAGTGATTTTGGTGGTATTATTTTTGGCCTCTTCTTGTGTCATTCCCTGTATCCGTATGATGATGATGAGACTTGTTCATGTTAACTTAGTGATGTACCATAGTGCAGTTGCCGGGGATGGTGGGGATGATGAACAAACAGCGTGAGCTCAAGGTGTCCTTTCATGACTCAAGTACAGAGTAAAAGTATGACTGACATGCAGAAAACCGAAAGGAGTTGCATGATCACGATGTGAAGTTGAAATGCACTACTTGTAGTGCATTTCTACCTTCTTTTTTTTTTTCCGGTTCCGCCGGACCGGCGGCGCCACACGAGTTGGCTGCCTTTTGCAACTGCCTTTTTTTTTATCTTCCTTCTTCTTTCTACACCTTTCACTCTATATATACAGTATATATCACAGACACACAGATCGCCCCAAAGGTCTCCCGAGTCAGCGGACCGAGCCTCTGTTTACAGAAGGAGACGATACAGCAGGGAAGAGCTAGCTAGCACTCAACCGCCACCCGGTGCTAACAGAGAAACTCGACATACCGAGGAACTGTAGTGGAAACGACACGGGTTCCGGGCTGGAGTTTAGGCGGCGTGCAAGAAATATAAGACAGAATAATAAAGAGCGATGGCAAGAACCAAGCAGACCGCCCGTAAAATCTACTGGAGGAAAAAGCCCCCCAAGAAGCAGCTAGCCACCAAGGCTGCTCGGAAAAAGCGCTCCGGCCACCGGTGGAGTGAAGAAGCCTCACCATTACAGGCCCGGTACCGTGGCTCTGAGAGAGATCCGTCGCTACCAGAAATCCACGGAGCTGCTCATCCGTAAACTGCCCTTCCAGCGCCTGGTGAGGGAGATCGCTCAGGACTTCAAGACCAACCTGTGCTTCCAGAGCTCCGCCGTCATGGCTCTGCAGGAGGCCAGCGAGGCCTACCCGGTGGGTCTCTTCGTGGACACCAACCTGTGCGCCATCCACGCCAAGAGGGTCACCATCATGCCCAAAGACATCCAGCTGGCCCGCCGCAGCCGCGGAGAGAGAGCTTAGACTTTCTGCTGCACATCCACCAACCACAATGCTCCGCACTGTGTCTATATATATATATATATATATATATATATATATATATATATATATATATTTATAGTAATATGTACATATGTATACTAGCTGTTCTTGTTTTTTCTTGCCTTCTGATTGTTGCTCTGAGTGTTGCTATCCCTGTGCTTTTGCAATCCTGGAATTTCCCCATTGTGGGACTAATAAAGGCTTATCTTATCTTATCTTGTAAATACTGTACATTTATGAAGTTTGAAGCATTACTTTTATTACTTTTACTTTTATTTTGTTTTTATATTACTCATATTTCTGTTTTTAGATTACATCATTACACTTCATTATTATGACTACTGTGTTGTTTTATATTGTTTTGTTTTATCTTTTATGGTTGTTTTTATATAAGCTGCAATGACACATAACTATAACACACATGTACCCTTATATCCTTTTATTATCATTTTATCATCCTTTTGCTTTCACTGTTTTTACCGTTAATGATTTTCTTTATTGATCAATGAGTTTATTGTTTCATTTCTCCTCATAAAGGACTAAAACGTTTAGCCGGTGCCTGGGGCAGCAGGGCCGATGGCAGACTTTCCCCGTAGATAGCTAGTTAGGATCTGTTGCACACAAATGCATTGGAGCTTAGCATAGCTGCTAGATGGGGTTTTAGATGCCATAAACCATTCTTTTCTGATGCCTTGCATGGCATCAAAGGGGGGAGAATGATAGAAAAATTTCATATTTGTCTTTGCTTTGTCTCAGAGTCTGCCTTAGAGTCTGTGTAAGAGTGTCAAGGTTACAGCTGCACTAATTATCATCTTGTTTTTAGGCCAGCCTGTGTGGCTCCTGTGTGACTGGTACAGAGTACCACCTGGATCTGCTGAATGTTAAAACATTTCTGTAGCTACACTAAACTTCACACATCCTAAACTGTTGTAGAAGGGTTTAAGTCCTTAACAAAATGTAACAGATCAAGTCTGGTTGTTGTTCTCTGATCCATAAGTACTGAACTTATTTGAAGTGGAAAACATTTTCAATAGAAACACCACATAATTTTTTTAGACTTTGTTATATGAAGATCATCATCATGATGAGGGATGGAGTTGTGTTTGGATCTTTCCTGTGAAAAAGAAAATAGGCATTAATAAAAAATACAACATACTGCAACTGTGGTATTCACTAAAAGAAATAAGTACAGGAATAAGTGACCATTGCAGATTAAGGCTGCGTGTCCACCAAATGCATTTTTTGTCACCCGACCGCCCTGAGCATTTTTTTTTCAGCATTTGTGCGCAGCACTCTGGGAAAATAAAAGTCTGTGCCCTGTATCCCAGCAACAGCTTGTCACTCTCAGCTCATCACTCCCGCTTTTCCTATTGTCAGACTTTCTACAGATTTTTTAATAGTAGTCTCTAAATAACAATGGACAGGAAATGTTTTCTAGCAGCTCTGGATGTAAAATATGATGACACAGAAAGCAGGAGTCTGAGTACAGACTAGTACTGGTGTCCTATGTCCCACCCACGCAGCAGTTCTGACTGGCTGCTAAAGGTCTGACATTGATGAACTCAGCTGCAGTCTCTGAAAAGTTGAACTTTTTTCAACTCTGAGCGCCCTGTGCGCCGCAACAAAAAAACGGCCACTGCCGAGAGCGTTCAGTGCCGTGGGCGCTCAGCGCTTTAAACGCTGGACTACATAGAGAATGAATGGAAAATAGCCACCCAGAGCTGAAAAAGCACGTTTAGTGGACAAGCAGCCTAACTGTGTGTAAAGTTACACAAAAGCAACCACATTACTGAAAATCTGATATCACATAAATATAAAACTACAATTATTGACACTTATAAAAACATAAAATGTAATGTTAGGCTGTAAAAGTGTGTCAGATTGAAATGGATTATCTAAACATTTATCATCTCATCAGCTGATTGCAGCTTGTTAGCAATGGCAATATTAGCATGCTAACTAGCTGTAGTGGCTTTCAGTCTAATTTTATCAGACAACCAACTGCTGTAACTGCCTTCTCCAGTTATATTAGTGACCCAGTGAAGGCAGAAGCTTTGGTTCTCACATTTTCACAAATGAATTTGCTCCCATGTTGATACTAAATAGCTAATGTTAGCTCCATTAATTACCTTCATTAGTCCACTTCAGGTCAGCTGAACATCACGGAGTAGAATCATCTCAAAGAAAAACACCCAGTTCTTGAAACACGGATTATGTAGGAAACATCCCTAAATAGTGGTCCACATCGGTGTCTTGACAGCAGAATCATGGTAGCAGCAGCATTGATCCACACCCTAGTCTACACACGCTTGAATGAAGGAGGCAGCTGCTGTAAACCTCCAGCCTCCTGCTGTTCTCCTCACTGGTTTAATGACACAGTCCATCGAGTGCCTCTAAAGCTGCATTCACACCAGGATAATCCGGGGGTCTCAGTTCAATTGGGTGGGGAATGCCAAGAATTTTTGCACCTTCGTTTTGTTTAGTTTGCATTCACACTGCAGCGGACCAAACTGCCTGAACAATGCCACGCAGTTACAACAACTGCTTTTTTGGGACGCTGCAGCCAAAACCACCACTGACCAGGAAGAAAAAAATCTTGGCGAAGAAGAAAAATCCGGCTCATCGATTGGCCAGGACCGAAAACGGAAATCCGTTCCCTTCAGCCGGGTTGTTTGTCCACCACAAATGAGACATTTTTTAACTTTTCTCCTTGGCTTTCTCTGGCAAAAGGATTTCTCGGATTTGCACGGTTGTATTTGTTATTTTCTACCCATAAACGGCACTTCCTCTTCTCAGACTACGTGTTACTGTGGTTACACAAACACCGAGGGGCACTTCTGCCCTTTGGTTTGCTGGATAGTTCGTTTGCACTCACACTGCAAGCGAAGCGCACCAGGGTTCATTTGCAAGTGAATCGAGACCGCTGTTGTCAGGCGGACCAGAGTTCATTTGTTTGGTGCGGACCAGAGTTCGAATGCATGTTCAGACTGCACCAAACGAACTGAACTATCCGCGGAAGCAGACCAGAGTTTGGTCCAGACCAAACAGTGGCCGTGTGAATATGCCCTAAAACTCCTCACTAGTGATGGGACTTTGGTGCCAAAGCTTCAGAGTGTGCACCAAGTAATCCAGGAAATATTTGGTAAAGCACGTTTCGAGGCGCATATTGCTGACGTATGGGGTGACATCAGAAGCCTTGCCGGCTGGTCGCACCTCATGATTGGGTCAGGAAGTGGTTCATGATTTTGCATGAAACATGAAATAAAGTGAGCAGCGATACACAATGGAAATCCCTGTCCTTGACATAATGGCTGACCCAGGGAACAGGCACGGACTCAGAAATGGATACAATTATCTTTATTGAACCAGTGTTCATGTGTGAGTGTGTGAAAGTGTTGTGTTGTGTATGTGAGTGCGGGCTGGAGACTCCGAGCAGCTGGGGGTGAGCAGAGCGCCATGCAGCCTTGCAACCTGTTCCAGGCAGATGGTGAGCACCCGTTGGCCAGGAAGACAGTGCCCACTGTCCCAGCGTAGTTGTAGCCATGCAGAGGGCGGAGAGGAGAGAGCGGAGACCGCCACCGAGAGGGACGATTCCGCCGCCGGGAGATTCCGCCTGTGCACAGGGCAGTAGTGGAGAACAGGTGAGTAAAGATGAGGCTTACTTGGTTGGGAGAGGATTTCCTCCAAGCGTAGATGCCGAGGTGGCGAGATAGACGATCGTGGAGAGGTTTGGCTAGGAAGTCGTAGGAAGCACTTCATGAAGCCAGGGAGACAGACGGCTCCATGCAGGCCTGCAGGCAGAGTGAGGTTATATAGTCCTGGCCTGATGAGAAGCCGGTGTGCACGCAGCTGTGAATGATAATGGCCCAGAGCGAGTCATCACAGTACTCCCCCCCCCCCCCCCCCAGAGGGGTGCCTCCTGGCACCCGATCCAGCCTACCTGGGTGTGTCCGGTGGAAGTCCCTGATGAGTTGTTTATCCAACACGAAGGATGGACGCACCCAGGAGCGCTCCTCAGGGCCATACCCCTCCCAGTCCACCAGGTACTGCATGCCGCGACCCCAGCGGCGGACGTCCAGGATGGAGCTGACCCTCCACGCCGGGTCGCCATCGGTCACGACTGGTGGAGGTGGAGACCTGGGAGGGAGACAGAGAGGACTGGAAAAGAAGGACTTGATCTGGGACACATGGAATGTGGGACAGATGCGGGGGGAGGGGGGAGAGACAGGCACACAGCTACAGGATTAATAATCTGAATTATGGGGAATGGACCAATAAACCGTTGCGACAATTTCCTTCTCTCACCCTTCAGGTTAATATGTTGTGTTGAGAGCCAAACCTGCTGACTCACCTGGTAGGTTGGAGCCGGCCTCCTGCAGCGATTAGCGACTGTGGAGTTACGTTCTGTCGTGCATTGAAGCGCCATTCGGACTGTCCTCCATATCTGCCAACAGCATCTCAGGTGGGCCTGGACAGATGGCACGCCGATGTCCCCCTCCTCTTCAGGAAAGAGCGGGGGATTGTAGCCCAAGGAGGCCTCGAAAGGGGACATGCTGATGGCTGAAGACACCATGGAGTTATGGGCATATTCGACCCATGGAAGCTGGGCGCTCCATGAGGCCGGATTGGATGAGACCACACACCGCAGCACAGCCTCAAGCTCCTGGTTAGCTCTCTCACATTGGTCGTTACTCTGAGGGTGGTAGCCGGAGGACAGGCTCACTGTAGCCCCCAGAGCATTACAGAACGACTTCCATACCTGTGACAAGAACTGCGGCCCCCGATCAGAGACGATATCCACAGGTATGCCATGAAGCCTGACAACATGCTGCACCAGCAGATCTGCCATCTCCTTCGCTGTGGGCAGTCCCAGTAGGGGGATGAAGTGGGCGGCCTTGGAGAAGCAATCCACAATAGTGAGGATGACGGTGTATTGATCGGACGGAGGGAGGCCGGTAATGAAGTCCAAGGCGATGTGTGACCAAGGTCTGCCAGGAACAGGAAGGGGGTGAAGCAGCCCCGCTGGAGGAGAGGAAGGCGTCTTGCCGGTGGCGCACTGAGGGCAGGTGCGGATGTAATCGGCGACGTCCCTCTGGAGCGATGGCCACCAAAACAACCTCTGGCGAATCCTGACCGTGTGAGAACCCCCCGGATGACATGCCAGTCTGAAGGAGTGGGCCCAGTGGATCACCTCGCCCCGAACTGTGGATGGAACAAACAACTTGCCCGCTGGCTCCCTGCCCAAGTCTGGTTCTGCCTCCTGCACCTTCAGAACCCTCTCCTTGATCTCCCACGAGAGGCCGCCCATGATGCATGAAGACGGGAGGATTGGGAGAATGGGCGCCTCTGCTGTGTCAGGGGAGAACTGCCTGGAGAGCGCATCAGGTTTAGTGTTCTTAGACCCGGGACGGTAGGTGATGGTAAAGTTGAAACGGCCGAAGAACAAGGACCAGCGGGCCTGGCGGGCATTCAGACGCTTGGCCGTCCTTAGGTACTCCAGGTTCTTATGATCTGTCCAAACAACGAAGGGTTGGGCAGCCCCCTCCAACCAGTGACACCACTCCTCCAGCGCAAGCTTAACTGCCAGGAACCCCCTATCACCGATGTTGTAATTCTTCTCTGCCGGGGACAGTCAGTGGGAGAAAAACGCACACGGCCGGACCTCCCCATTCACCGGAGAATGCTGGGACAACACGGCCCCCACCCCAGAGTCCGAGGCATCCACTTCCACAAGGCACTGTAGCACGGGATCCACCTGAGTCAAGCTGGAGGAGGACGAAATCCGGGTCTTGAGCTCGACAAATGCGGCTGCAGCCTCCTCCGTCCACCGGAAAGCCGTCTTCGGGGAGGTGAGGCAGGTGAGGGGAAGAGCAATGACACTGTAGTTATTAATAAAGCACCTGTAAAAGTTGGCAAAACCCAGGAATTGCTGCAGCTACTTCCTAGAGGAGGGGGGAGGCCAGTCCACAACGGCCTTCACCTTGTCGGGGTCCGGGATGACCTGATTATGAGTGATGGTGAAGCCGAGAAATGAGGTCTTGGAGGCGTGAAACTCACATTTCTCAGCCTTAACGTACAGCTTATTCTCCAGGAGCCGCTTCAAGACCCGCCTCACGTGAACGCGGTGCTCATCCAGGGATCGGGAGAAGATCAAGATGCCATCGAGATAGACAAAGACGAATGATCCCAGGAAGTCACAAAGTACATCACTGATCAGTCTCTGGAAGACGGCCGGAGCGTTGGTTAGCCCAAACGACATCACCAGGTACTCGAAGTGGCCGCTTGGGGTCCGGAAACCAGTCTTCCACTCATCCCCCCTCCCTGATCCACACCAGATGATATGCATTCCGGAAATCCAGTTTGGTAAAGATCGAGGCCCCCTGGAGGGAATCAAAAGCCGTGTCCATCAGAGGCAGTGTGTACTTGTCCTTGATGGTGATCTCGTTGAGGGCATGGAAGTCTATACACGGCCTTAGGGAGCCATCCTTCTTCCCTACGAAAAAAACCCGGCTCTACCACCGAGGAAGACGGGTGGATAACGCCCGAGCTGAGGGACTCCTTAATGTATGCCTCCATTGCTTCCCGTTCCAGCACCGACAGGCTGTAGAGGCGACTCGAAGGCAGCGGGGCCCCAGCCCAGAGATTGATGGCTCAGTCATAGGGCCGGTGGTGGGGAAGAGACAACGCCTTGGACTTACTGAAAACTGCCCCCAGATCATGATACTCAGTGGGCACCCTGCTCAGCTACCAAGTCAACCAGGGTGTGTGTGCAATGTTCAGTCTTATTGTGTATGAATCTGATGGGTATCGTACATTTGGAGAGGGGATTCGGCTGAGGTTGGTCCATGAGTCCCCCTACTGAAGACGCACGGACCCCCTCTTTTGGCCGAACGGGGCAGGCTTCTAACTCGTGCTCCTCACTACCACAGTACATGCACAAGCCTAGCTCCCTATGATGCTGTCTCTCAGCTTGGGAAAGCTTAGTTCGCCCCATGACCATAGGCTCCTGTGTGTCAGCTGACTCTAGGGAAAGCAAGGCCAGTAACAGGGTCTGGGGGGAGTGCAAGGCCTGGACACCCGAGCGACCGGAAGTTCTCCGCTCGGATGCCTGCTCCCTCAGCCTATTATCTAAATTAATGGAAAGAGAAATAAGCGCCGTTAATTTCTCTGGCTTCTCCAAGCGGGCTAACTCATCCCACAGGCTAGGGCTCAAGCTCCTGATGAAAATACTACACAATGAGACATCTTCCCACCCACCTCCGCTGCTACCACCCAGAAATCGACAGCATAGTCCGCCATGGACCTGCCCCCCCGTCGAAGATTTGGTGAGCACATTGTCCCGGTCGAAGTGGTTGAATACCTCGTTGAGCTCGTTAACAAAATGGCTGTAGGTTAAGTTAGCATAGCTTGCCCTAGCCAGCGTATGCCCAAGCTAGCGCTTGCCCTTCCAATAGGTTTGTAACATAACCTATCCGGCTATGGTCAGTTGGGAAATCCCCCGGAACCCGCTGGAAGACTATCTCACACTGGAGGAGGAACCCATGAGCCTCCCCTAGTTTTCTGCTAAAGCGGGAGGCCGTGGGAACAGGAGTGAGTCAGGCCGGGGTAGCTTGACAAGCCTGGCTAGTGGAAGAGCTAGCAGGAGCTGTAACACTGTTTGACGCCAGTGGAAATGTCTGCTGCCCTGCCAGGCGATCCAACCAGCTGTTAATTTGAGTCAACTGATTCAAGATAACCTGTTGTTGGTAAGTAATCTGATCCACTCGAACCCCTAAGTTAAGTTGTTGTGCTAATGTGCTGTTTGCAGGGTCGTTCTGACGGAGCTGTACTGACATAATGGCTGACCCAGGGAACAGACACGGACTCAGAAATGGATACAATTATCTTTGTTGAACCAGTGTTCATGTGTGAGTGCGTGAAAGTGTTGTGTCGTGTATGTGAGTGCGGGCTGGAGACTCCGAGCAGCTGGGAGTGAGCAGAGCACCGTGCAGCCTGGCAACCTGTTCCAAGCAGATGGTGAGCACCCGTTGGCCAGGAAGACAGTGCCCTCTGTCCCAGCATCGTTGTAGCCGTGCAGAGGGCGGAGAGGAGAGAGTGGAGACTGCCGCCGAGAGGGACGATTTCGCCGCCGGGAGATTCCGCCTGTGCACAGGGGAGTAGTGGAGAACAGGTGAGTAAAGGTGAGGCTTACTTGGTTGGGAGAGGATTTCCTCCAAGCGTAGATGCCGAGGTGGCGAGGTGGACGATCGTGGAGAGGTTTGGCTAGGAAGCTGTAGGAAGCACTTCATGAAGCCAGGGAGACAGATGGCTCCGTGCAGGCCAGCAGGCAGAGTGAGGTTATATAGTCCTGGCCTGATGAGAAGCCGGTGTGCGCGCAGCTGTGGATGATAACGGCCCAGAGCAAGTCATCACAGTCCCTCATGTTTTGTGTTGTCAGATCTTTGACTGTGTATGGGATTTGTCACAGTCAATCTTCATTTTCAGATGGAACCAGCACTAAAAAGACAGATTCCTCTGGTTTGGGAATATTTTGATCTCATTTCTCCCAATAAGGTATTTACAGTTATTAAGTTGGTGTGTGGAGAAAGGAATAACCAGACCAAGCTTTCCGAGCAGATGAACTTTATTCACTCTCTCACATCTTCCAGAATCAGAAACATTAACCTCATGTAGTAGGGACTCTCTTTTATATCACAACACTTACAGGTCCCTGCTACCTGAGGTCTTGCATTACAATTCACTCCCACATGATAATTCCTTTTGTCCCCCAGCCCTTTGACCTCCATGCTCTTCCGTCAGAGGAAACTACTGCATCTCCGTGCCTTTCAGTCTGGGATGAATACTACAGCATGGGTCCCCCACACCGTCCTCCCCCCAGAGTCTCAGACTGAGTGTTAACCCTCACGTCCTCTTGGCTTCAGCCTCCGCCCATAGCTGCTGTAATGGGGGGTCTTCGGCTCCGCGGTGCTGCTGTGCCAGTGGGGAGTTCCTGGGGGTGTGTCTGTCTGTGGGGGGACAATGGGGGGGGAACATTCAGCATGCTCGTGTGACTGCTCTGATGAATCGTTTACCTGGGGAGTTCTCGGGGGGGGGGGGTCTTCCACACTGAGAAGCTCGGGCCAACTCCACCTGCTCGTCTGCCACAACAAAGGCGGGCTTAAGCCTGTCTATACAGATCTTCTCCCGGCGACCCCCCAAGTCTAACACAAAATGTTTGTCCCTGGGTTCCAGCACTCTAAACGGGCCATTGTAGGGTGGGCGCAATGGGGGCCAGTGGGCATCGTGCCTGACAAACACGAATGTCGCGCCCTTCAAGGTTTTTGGCACAAAAGAGCGGGAAAAACAGTGGTGGGCCGGGCCCGGTAGTGTCCCTGCGTCTGCGCTATGCCGTGAACGCGGGGGCGGATGGGTGTTCGGCGCGGAGTTATCTGGTAAAAATTCCCCAGGGAGCTGCAGCAGCTGAGAAAAAACCAGCTCTGCTGGGGAAGCCACTAAATCCTCTTTTGGTGCGGAACGCAACCCTAATAGAACCCACAGCAACCGGTCCACCCAATTTGCATCCGTAAGCAAAGCCCTGAGCGCCGCTTTCAGTGACCTATGGAAACGCTCGCATAACCCATTGGCCTGTGGGTTGTACTTGGTCGTGCGATGAATTGAGACGCCCAGGCTCCAGGCCATCGTGGACCAGAGGTCGGAAACAAACTGAGGGCCCCAATCGGATGTGATGGCCGAAGGGGTGCCAAAACGTGCCACCCCTGTTGTCAAAAAAGCATGTGCCACGTCTGCGGATGCGATGGAAGCTAGCGGGACTGCTTCTGGCCATCGTGTGGTGCGGTCCACCACTGTCAGGAGGTGTGTGAACCCCTGCGATGGCGGGAGGGAGCCCACGAGGTCCACATGAACGTAGTCGAACCTCTTAGCTGGGATATGGAACGGCTCCAAGGGGGCCTTCGTGTCTCTGTGCACTTTGGCTCATTGGCACGTTATGCAGGCTGCAGCCCACTCTTTCACCTGTTTGCGCAGGCTCGGCCAGACGAACTTCGCTCCCACCATTTTGACTGACGCACACACTCCTGGGTGCGCCAGGGAGTGAACCAACTCAAAAACGCAGCAGTGCTAAGCATGTGGGACCACCGGGCGCGGGCATCCTGTGGAGACATCACAGATTAGGGGGGGCCCCCCGTCTTGCAGTACTCTGCTCTCCAGCCTTAACCCTGTTGGTCCAAACTGGAGCGTGCACACATCCACATCGCCGATCTGCTCCGTGGCCATGGCCGTGTAATCCATCCCTACGTAGACTGGGGCCACTAATGCGCGTGAGAGGCAGTCCGCTACCACGTTGAGTTTACCAGCCACATGCTGAATGTCGGTCGTAAACTCCAAGATCGCGGCCAGCTGTCTCTGCTGCTGGCCCAACCATGGTTCCGAAACCTTGGCCATCGCATACGTTAGCGGCTTGTGGTCCACAAACAAAGTGAAGGTGCGCCCTTCCAGCCAGAACTGGAAGTGGCGTATGGCCAGGTGGAGAACCGGCAACTCTCTGTCGAACACGCTGTATTTACGCTCACTGTCGCACAAACCCTGCTAAAAAAGGTGAGCAGCTGCCAAGAACTGGCAACGCGTTGCTCCACGACAGCCCCTATGGCCATGTCCAAGGCGTCAGTAGTGAGCGCTATCCGAGCCGCCGGGTCCGGGTGCGCCAGTAGTGCAGCGTTCGCCAGGGCTGTTTTAACCTCGAAGAACGCCTGCTCCCACTCAGGAATCCAGTCGACTCTGTCCGCCAGTTTCCATTTCTTGAGCGCGGCGTACAACGGCTGCATGAGCTGGGCTGCACAGGGGAGGAAACAGTTATAAAAGTTAACCATCCCCCAAAACTCCTGCAGCACCCTGACCTTCTGAGGCCGGGGAAAATTTGCCACTGCGCGCACCTTGTCCGGCAACGGTATCGCTCCCTCCGGTGAGCTGCGGTGTCCCAAAATATCGATTGCCATCACCCTGAACTGGCATTTTGCCGGGTTGATTATTAACCCGTGCTTCTCTAATCTCCGGAAAACCATCCTGAGGTGGGTTATGTGTTCGTCCTTGGATGCGCTGGCCACCAGGATGTCACCCAGGTAGACAAACACAAATGGCAGATCACGCAACACCGCATCCATCATGCGTTGGAATGTCTGTGCTACGCCTTTTAACCCGAAAGGCATGCATAAAAACTCAAACAGACCAAACGGGGTAATTACTGCCATTTTAGGTACAGTATGTCCTCTGCATGCACCGGGACCTGGTGGTAACCCCGGACCAGGTCTATCTTAGAAAAAATACGTGTCCCGGCGAGGTGAATGGAAAAATCCTGAATATGGGGGATCGGGTAGCAGTCGTGCGCTGTGGCATTGTTTAATCTGCAGAAATCTCCGCAAGGTCGCCAGATCCCTCAGCCTTAGGAACCATATGTAGTGGGGATGCCCATGGGTTGTTTGATCGTCTGATGATGCCCAGCCTTTCCAAGTTTCCAAATTCCTTGTACGCTATGGCCAGTTTAGCTGTGTCCAGGCACCGAGGTCATGCAAAAACGGGCAGCCCAGTGGTGGTGATAAAGTGCTCCACCCTGTGTTTAGTGATGGCCGTCAAAAACGTCGGGACCGTGAGTGCTGGGAACTGGGTGAGCAGTGTGTGGAACTTACCACCTGGAGCTGTGACATTGGCTAGCGTTGTTGGCCCGGTTCCTCGAGCTGTACAGGGGAGATGATCAAAAGACATTGCATTAATCAGGCGTTTGTTAGCAACATCAACTAGTAGTCCGACAAAAAATCACAAAACATCAGCACCTAAGATTGGGAAACTGCATGCCGCTATGACGAATGTCCATTGGTACGTACGGCCGTGCAGGGATACAGTCAGTGTCCTCTCACCAAAAGTCCTAATGTCTGAGCCGTTTGCGGCCGTCAGCTCGGGGCCGCTAGTTCCCGCTAGCCGGTTGGCGTAGGACGGCAGGATGAGGCTCTTTTGGGAGCTGGAGTCCACGAGGAACCGTCTCCCAGAGCGTGAGTCTGTCACGTAGAACAGCTTGCTTTCTTCACCGGCGGTCGCAGCCGCTACCGACTGCCAGTCCTGGCGTTTCCCGAACACTTGAATTGGCACGGTGGCAGGCATCGGCGTGCGTTCTCTCCAAAACAGCGGTGGTAGGAGCAGAGCGTGTCTCTCTGGCACCTCCTGGCCCCCACTGCCGCTACCATCGCTGGTTCCTCGCTTCCGCTGGCCGTCTGGCTGGGTTCTGACGCCGCTATGTTCACTGTGAGGGCTCTGATGGTGAGGATGATCTGATCTGCCTCCTGGGCTAGTGCACGGTAGTCACGCGCAGCCAGCAGCGGTGAGTTGGCAAGGACCACTCTGGCCACCGTTGGGAGGTTCCGGAGGAAAAGGTGGGCAAATAGAAAATGCCCATCCTCCGTGCCCATCAACACCAACATCTTCTCCATCAGTTAGACCACCGACCCGTCTCCTAACTCGGAGCGCTTCAGGAGCCTCTCCGCTCTCTCGCCATCTGAGAGCGTGTAGCGCCGGTTCAGCGCAGCTTTGAGAGCCCTGTATTTGTCGCAGGCTGGGGGCTGTTGGAGCAGGCTCGCTACCTGCTGAGTCACGCGAGCGTCCAGCGCTGCGACCACGTAGTCATATCTGGTGTCATCTGCCGTTATTCCCCGGAGTGCAAACTGGGCCCTGGTGTGGAGGAACCAAGACTTCGGGTCGTGCAGCCAAAAGTCTGGCAGTTTGACCGAAACGGCACACGTATTGCTGGGGCTTCCCGTCCGGGTCATCTCCGGGGTGTTTGCCTCGTGTTCCATTATTCGTCAAGGGTGACCAGTGTGGAGAAAGGAATAACCAAACCGAGCTTTCCAAGCAGATGAACTTTATTCACTCTCGCACATCTTCCAGAATCAGAAACATTAACCTCATGTAGTAGGGACTCTCTTTTATATCACAACACTCACATGTCCCTGCTACCTGAGGTCTTGCATTACAATTCACTCCCCTTATGACAATTCCTTTTGTCCCCCAGCCCTTTGATCTCCATGCTCTTCCGTCAGAGGAAACTACTGCATCTCTGTGCCTTTCAGTCTGGGATGAATACCACAGCATGGGTCCCCCACGGGTGCATTTTTCACAAATAGCTGTTATTTCCTGAAACTGGAGTGGTGGACCAGAGGTAGAGCATCTGCCTCACAACTGGGAGGCTGGGGTTTAAGTCCCAGCTGGGATATGCCATTCTTGTAATTTATTTTAGATTTATTTTTATCTGCAAGGTAAAGTGTTTGTTGTGTTTCAAAGAGCTTGGATACGAGGGGTGTGCCATATCATATCACTCATGATAATACTGGTATACATTTTGACACTGGTGTAAAAATGAATATCGCAATATTTGGGATCTGTTGAGTGATGATGTAACACCGCATAGAAACGGCAAAACAAACATGGAGTGGGAAGCTGCAGCTCCGAAGTCAGACTGTCTCCAGTTGGGTGGAAATATTTGTTTCACTTTGTTTCAGATTGCTGTCAAGTTTTGTTTTTTTTGTTTTTTTTTTAAACGGTGCAGAAGTGTGGATAATCTGCCTACATTTTTTTTCCACGTGTCCACAACACCGCTGGAGTGGTATTAACATTGAATAATGTGCAGCTCGAAGTAGCCGTAGATTTTTACTTCCATTTTGGCTGCTTTATCTTGATTTTATTCAACCACCCAAAGAGAGAGAGAGTAAAAAAGCATCCATTTAGTGCAACGAGAGCCAAAATCCCCAGGACAGGTCCATGCAATGGAAATAATGCAGGAAAAGGGATTCAGCATAAAACCCGACCTCTGTGTGCAGTTAAGATGTAACGGTTTATATTATTTTCTTGCAATATTTGATACAGAATTAAAAAATATTTTAAACTAAATTTGAGTTGCTGTTTATAAAATGGAGAAATATGTTTTTGTTTTGTTTTTCCTGAATATACTGAAGGTAAATAATGTTGGCCTGTGAAACGGTCCTTTTTGCATAAATTAAAAAAAAAACTATTCTGTGATATCATGAAAAATATCATTATTTTGAAAATTCACAGAAATATTGTGATATTGTGGAGAAAGGAGGCAGGCAAGGCAACGAGCTGGACAACACAGAAACTTTATTCTTTCTCCAACGTAACTTACAGCAAAAAAAGATCCCAGGTCTCTGTGCATTCCTCTTTTATATCTTTAATACCATGCATCGAGACCCGGACTTCCGACCATCATACATTGTGTTTAGAACAAAGCCTGTGTTGCACATTAACATGACATAACTGCAGCGCCGCTCTCACACCCTTCTTCTTCCAGCGGCTCCGGCATTTACTCCTCTTCCCGGGGGGCACATAGTCCTTACTGTCCCGTCTGATACCCCCCCGGTGACACCTCCTCTTTCGGTCCATTGTTCCCTGGGTAGAGATGTCCAACACCATGCCCCCCCCCCCCCCGAACACCCAGAAAGGGCACTAACTCCCCCCGTCCTTTGGGCTTGAGCTGGTGCCCATAGCGGCTGTTGCGGGGAGCAACCGATCCAGTCGAACCTCCCTGCTGGTGGGGTGTACAGGAGGGCATGTCAGTCTGTGGAGGGAAAAATGGAGGGGGAGAAAACACATTAGCTTCATCAGCGCAGGTCCCTTCCGAGGGATCACCAACTTGCAGAGCTACCAACAGTGGCCGTCCATGCCAGGGAGCTTGGGCCAACACCACCTGCTCATCTGTCAACACAAAAGCAGGCTTCAGCCTGTTGATGCAGACGGTCTCCCTATGTCCCCCCAAGTCTAACACAAAATGCTTTGCCCCAGGTTCCAACATCCTGAACGGTCCATTGTATGGTGGGCGCAGCAGGGCCCGGTGCACATCGTGCCTGACAAAAACAAAACTGGTGTTCTGTAAGCTTTTTGGGACAAAGGTGTGGGGAAAACAATGGCGGGCCGGGCCCGGTATGTTAAAAGCCTCCGTACTGTGCAAAAATTGCATGGGCGGATCAGCTTCAGGTGCGGGATTTTCTGGTAAAAACTCTCCAGGGATCTTCAGTAGCTGAGAAAAAGTAAGTTCTGTCGGGGAGGCTGCCAAATCCTCCTTTGGTGCGGAGCACAACCCTAAAAGAACCCAGGGCAGGCAGTCGACCCAATTTGCATCCATGAGCGAAGCTCTGAGTGCTGCTTTAAGCGACCTATGAAAACGCTTGCATAACCCATTAGCCTGGGGGTTGTACGTGGTAGTTCGGTGAATTTTGACCCCCAGGCTCTGGGCCATCACAGACCAGAGTTCCCAAACGAACTGTGGACCACTGTCGGAAGTGATGTCCGATGGGGATCCGAACCGTGCGACCCAAGCAGACAAAAAAGCACGAGCCACTTCTGCAGACGTGGTAGAAGCCAGCAGGACCACTTCAGGCCAGTGCGTGGTGTGGTCCACGATTGTTAAGAGGTGCGTAAAACCTTGCGACGGAGTCCCACCAAATCCACGTGGACGAGGTCGAACCTCCTGGCCGGGATTTGGAACGGCTTGAGCAGGGCTCTGGTGTGCTTGTGCACTTTGGCCCGCTGGCACACGATGCAAGCTGCAGCCCACTTTTTCACGTCCTTGCGCAAGCGTGGCCAGACGAATTTCGCCCCCACTAGCTTCACCGAAGCGCGCACTCCCAGATGCGAAAGGAAGTGGACGACTCAAAAACGCAACGGCACCAAGAGCTCGGAACCACCGGTCGTGAGCGGACGGTGGGGACGTTGCAGAGCAAGGGAGGGCACCCTTCTTGCACAACCATGCTTTCCAGCCTTAACCCAGTAGGCGCAGACTGGAGCATGCAAATGTCCGTGTCCCAGGCTTGCTCCGTGGCCCATGGCAGGGAAATCTATACACATGTAAACCGGGGAGACTAACGTGCGCGACAGACAATCGGCCATGACGTTGAGCTTACCGGCAACGTGTTGAAGGTCGGTAGTAAACTACGAAATCGCGGCCAAATGCCGTTGCTGCCGGGCCAACCACGGTTCCAAGACCTTGGCCATCGTGTACGTCAGCGGCTTATGGTCCACGAACGTGGTGAACTCGCGCCCCTCTCACCAAAACTGAAAATGGCGCGTCGCCAGGTGGAGAGCCAGCAATTCTCTATCGAACATGCTGTATTTGCGTTCGTTGTCACGCAACAGCTGAAAAATGTGAGTTGATGCAATGAACCTGAGACATACTCCTCCACCACTGCCCCATGGCAGCATCAGACAGATCCATAGTGAGCACTATCTGTGCAGACGGATCTGGGTGGGCTAACAACACAGTATCCGCAAGCGCTGTTTTGGAGTTTGTAAAAGCCTGGACTCGCTCGGGAGTCCAGTCGATGACTTCCGCTGGCTTCTTTTTTTTCAGCATGGCATACAACGGCTGCATCAGCTAGGCTGCCTGGGGAAGGAAACGGTTATAAAAATTAACCATTCCCAAAAACTCCTGTAGTGCTCTCACGGTCTGCGGGCGTGGAAAGTCTGACACTGCGCACACCTTATCCAGTAATGGAATCGCGCCCTCTGGCGAAATGCGGTAGCCCAAAAAATCAATCTCTGGCACACCAAACTGTCACTTTGCCAGGTTAACTATTAGCCCATGCACTTCCAACCTCTGGAAAACCATCTTGAGATGCTTGATGTGCTCCTTCTCGGATGCACTAGCTACCAGAATGTTGTCTAAGTAGACAAAAATGAAGGACAAGTCATGAAGCACTGTGTCCATCAACCGCTGGAAAGTCTGTGCTGCGCCTTTTTATCTGAATGGCATGTGTAAAAACTCGAAAGACTGAAAGGAGTTATTACCGCTGTTTTTGGAATGTCTTCCATGCGCACCGGGACCTGATGGTATCTGCGGACTAGATCCACTTTCGAAAAAGCACGCACCCCGGCCAGGTGCACAGAAAAATCCTGGATGTGTGGAATGGGACAACGATTGTGTTCCGTGGTGTTATTCAAGTGCCGGAAATCGCCGCACAGTCGCCACGAGCCATTAGCTTTAGGTACCATGTGTAGCGGGGATGCCCACGGGCTGTTGGAGCACCTGATGATGCCCAACTGCTCTAAGATGGCAAACTCCTCTCACGTGCTGGCCAGTTTAGCTGCATCCAAACGCCGAGGTCGCGCGAACACCAGCGGGCCTTTTGTCATTATAAAGTGTTCAACCCTGTGTTTTGTTACCGTAGCCGAAAAAGTTGGGACCGTGAGTGCCAGGAACTGTGCAAGCAAATGTTGGTACTTACCCCCTGGAGCTATAATATTAGCCATTGTTGTCGACCCAGCTCCCAGAGCTGTACAGGGCAGTGAGGTGAAAGAGACAGCATTCACTAATCTATTAGCAACATCGACGAACAACCCATAAGCACATAAAAAATCTGCACCTAAAATGGGGCCAGAAGCTACCTCAAAGTCCCACTGAAATTTGCGTCCGTGTAAGCATATCGTCAGTGTCCGCTCGCCAAATGTCCTGATGGTGGATCCTTTGGCTGCCATGAGCTTGAGACCGCCTGCGTCCTGCCACCCTGTCTGCATTGACTGGCAGGATGAGGCTCTTCTGGCAGCCGGAGTCTGCCAAAAACTGTCTCCCTGAATGTGTGTCCGTGACATAAAGCAGTCTGTTCCTGTCGGCATTGGTTGCAGCTGCCACTGGATTCCGAACGTGCCGTCTTCCTGGCCTCTTGAATTGGCATGGCGACAGGCAGCATTGGGCATTCGAGCCGAAACGGCAATGATAAAAACTGATCGCTCCATTCCTTTGCCTCCCGGTGTCCGTCCCAGCTACCACGAATGGCTCTTCAACCTCGCTGGAGTCCCTCATGGATGCTGGTGCCACTCTCTGCACGCTGAGAGTTCTGGTTGCTAATATGATGCAGTCTGCTTCCTGCGCCAGGGCGTGGTAGTCCTTAGCAACCAGCCGCGGCAAGTTGGCCAGGATTACCCTCACTGTAGCTGGTAGGTTCCTGAGGAACAAGTAGGTGAACAGGAAAGATTCGTTGTCCTTCCCGCTCAGCGCCAACATGCTCTCCATGAGCTCCACTGCTGATCTGTCCCCTAACTCCGAACGCGTTAGGAGCCTCTCTACCCTCTCACTGTCAGAAAGGGTGTAACACTGGAGAAGCATCCTCTTGAGCGCTTCATATATTTTCCTTGGGCTGACAACTCCTGGAACAGGCTCATCACCTGTTGCGTGGCGCTCGCATTCAGAGCAGCGACCACATAGTAGTACTTGGCATCGTCCGTTGTTATCCTGCAGAGTGTGAACTGTGCTTCTATGTGCAAGAACCACATGGTTGGGTTGTGAAGCCAGAAGTCTGGGAGCTCGACTGAGACCACGCACGCAGAGCTAGTGCTCTCCCTCCAGGCAGTCTCCGGGGCGGTGCTCGGCTCGCTTTCCATGGCACGTCTTCAGGTCACCAGTGTGGAGAAAGAAGGCAGGCGAGGCAACAAGCTGGATGACACAGAAACGTTATTCTTTCCCCAACATAACTTACAGCAAAAAAAAATCCCGGGTCTCTGTGCATTCCTCTTTTATATCTTTAATACCGTGCATCGAGACCCGGAACTTTCGACCATCATACTTTATGTTTGGAACAAAGCCTGTGTAGCACATTAACATGAAATAATGCGGGCTGCTTGGTTACATTAATTATGCCTCGGTCCAAAGCAACATAGGCATACCATAATCACTACATGCGTCTCTGTGTGTAACTGTCTGTCTCTTTGTTACCAGCTTTTCAGCTCACCTGGTCAAACTCAAGTGGAACTAAAGGCTTGTATCACTGAATCGCCATATTTTATCAAATTTTTATTTGGAAAAATTTCCACATACCACTTTGTTATCAAAATATACTACTTTAAAAGGTAAAGCTAACTTTATTGTCATTCAATCCATACAGTACAACAGAATTACCTTTCTCTTATCTACAATGTTAATCACATCTAGAATCAGAGGGGTTGCTGCCATCCAAGGCGCCACCACAGATTTCCCTCCTCCATTCCATTATTGCTGAGCACCAAGCTGGACGGCAGAAAGTTCTGCTTTTATATGATCTTCAGCATCCATGAGTTACTTTTAAACAAATTATCACAATTCTCCCTTCATAAAAATACACAAAATTGGATAAGGTCATACCTCAGTGACAGACAACAGTGTGTAATTATAAATAATGTTACATCTCCTTTAAAAGCATGCAGTATGGGTGTACCGCAGGGCTCTATTTTAGGGCCTTTGCTGTTTACATTATATATTAATGATCTCCCGTCTGTGTGTAATGCAAATATAATTATGTATGCTGACGACACTGTGGTATATACTCATGGTAAAATGACTGAAGAGGTGACTGAAAAATTAACACAGGAAATGGAGAAAGTCTCACATTGGTTGAGGAATTCTTGTTTAACCTTAAACGTCGATAAAACTGTGTCAATGTTTTTTACAAATCACTACAAATCCAAGAATTCTTGTCATAGCTTGATAGAAGGACAAAAAATTAAGAATGTGACTGAATTTAAATATTTAGGTGTTACACTTGACTCAAATTTAAGCTTTAAAAAACTCATTAAAAAGATGACAAACACAGTCAAATTTAATTGTGCTAATTTCAAACATATCAGAAATTCACTGTCTACTGAAGCATCAAGTATGTATCTAAATGCTATGATAATTCCACATTTTCTTTACTGTATGACAAGTTGGTCACAGGCGTGTAAATCTGCCCTGAGGCCTCTGGAATCATTATACAAGTATTCTGTCAAGATTCATGACAAGAAAAGACGAACGTTCCATCACTGCCCAATCCTGTTCAAATATAACCTGTTGAGCTTTGAAAATTTAATTATGTATACAAATGTGTGTCTTTTGTTTAAGATAATCCATAACTCTGCTGCTCCTCCCTTAAAAAGGTTTGTTTCATTAAGATCTGTAAATACATCTCGGACAACTCGATCAACAGCACGCGGCGAGTGCAGGATTCCTAAGCACAAGACAACATTAGCAAATTCAACATTTTCATGTGTGGCTATGCGACAGTGGAACATGTTACCAACGGAGTTACTTGCAGTAACAGACAATCACACATTTTCACGCTTGGTTTAATCTCTAAGCAAACCTGTGTCCATAATATGCTGAGATGTAAAGATGTTAGTGTGTGATGTTGACAGTGGGACCAATAAGAGTCAGTGGTTTGATGTGAAAAATTGTTTATATGGATGGAGTTATAAAAATGTATTA
This sequence comes from Pholidichthys leucotaenia, assembly GCA_020510985.1. Lineage (NCBI taxonomy): Eukaryota > Metazoa > Chordata > Actinopteri > Cichliformes > Pholidichthyidae > Pholidichthys > Pholidichthys leucotaenia. The sequence continues at coordinate 64,998,701 of CM035849.1, read as the reverse complement.
TTGTACGTTTTAGTTCTTATCAATGTTTTGGGTTCTTATCACTGATATTAATGTTTTTTAGTTTTTAGCAATGCTTGGTTCTAGTTTTTTAATCAATGTTTGGTTTTAGTTTTTTATCAGTGCTTACTTGTAGTTTTAGCAAATGTCTGCTTTTTAATGCTAACACCAGCCTGCCCAGAGACTACAGGTGGAAATTAGCTCTTGTGCTATAACCTGGTACAATGCATCTTTCCTCTTTAAGGTCAATGTATATTGTGCATGTCCCTGCATAAATAAACTAGAAAAGCACTTGGAGAGCGCAGACCTCCGCCAAGCGCCACAGTTCCCCCCATACAGTGTTTGTGTGTATGTTTTCAGATTCCTTGACCATGAAAACATATGACTAGCTGTCGTGTTATTAAAACACTGCGTGAGTCCAACTGTAGTTTTTAACGTCACTTTTTATTGCACCAAATGTCAACCTCGCTGCTAGTCTGTCACTCTCCCGCCAGTCGCCTCCGTGATGTCATTCATGCGCGACTTTGTAGTTCTTTTCCAAATAACTCATTTACACCACATCTCCCCTTTCTAGTATCAATGGGTAGACTGCCATTGATTCAACAGACCTTAGAGGATTATTCTGCCTCTGTGGCTGGAAGATCTGGTCCTACCTAATACCATTCACACACACAACAGACACACTGCAGTTTACCCTTAGCACTGAACAATATTATGTGCAAAATCAAGTACAATACTTCCATCCTAAACCCTGTACTGTTCTGTCCTCACTCTAAACTCTGAACTTGAACATTTACATTGAAAAGAGTGCAAAATCAGAAAAATAGTGCAATACATTTGCAGCCTTTTTTTTCCACTATTATTTTCAAACGTTCAAACTTCATAATTGTTTATAAGTCCAACCGGGTTGGTTTTACAACCGCTCTCCCAGACCTGGTTCTAGGAGTAGGAGTAGATGGTAGTTCAGGAACGTTCTGCTGTGATGATGTTGCTGCAGGTTGTTCTGCTGAAGGTTGTTCTGGAACACCTTCCGGGGACTGCTCAGCTGCAGCACTGTTGCTCTGCTCTGATGAGGAGTTCCAGGGGATGAGATGACGATGGTTTCGCCTGATGGTCCCATGGGGTCCCTCCACCAGATAAGAGCGCGGTGTGGTGTGATTTCCGATGACAGCACCTGCTGCTCCTTGATCAGTGACCCACACGTCCTGTCCTGGAGTGAGTCTATTGAGATGCTTTGCACGGTGTCTCAGGTTGTAACGTTGCGCATCCTTTGTTTTCCTCTTCCCTTCATTCAGCATAACAGCATTTCTATCCGGAAGAGCAGGACTCAACAACGCAGGAAGAATAGGCACAGTTGTACAAAGCCGCCTTCCCATGAGCAGTTGAGCTGGGTTATACCCATTTTGGAGAGGGGTAGCCCTGTAGGCCAGTAAAGCAAGATAGGGGTCATCTGACTTCTTCAAAAGCCCCTTCACTGTCTGCACTGCACGTTCCGCTTCAGCATTGCCCTGGGGATATTTTGGACTGCTGGTTACATGCTGGAACCCGTACAACTTTGCAAATGCTGCAAAAGCTGCTCCAGAGAATTGTGGCCCATTGTCTGTCACCAGGGTCTCACAGATTCCATGACGTGCAAAGATTGACTTAAGGTGGTGGATCACATCATTAGATCTTGTGGAAGTTAGCAGGGCAATCTCCACATATCTTGACATGTAGTCCACTACTAGCAAGTAGGTCTTGCTCCCTAACATGAACAAGTCTGCTCCCAACTTCTGCCATGGTCTGTCTGGGTATGGTGTTGGCATCAGTGGCTCCCTGTGGTTCTGTCTCTCCTGACAGCATGCTCTGCAGTTGAGAACCAACTCATTCAGCTGCTGACTCAACCCTGGCCACCATACTGACTGTCGTGCCCGCTCTCTACACTTAACCACACCCTGGTGTCCTTCGTGCAGCTTAGCGAGAACATCATTTCTCATGGTTGAGGGTATGACAAGCCTTTCTCCCTTTAGCAGTAGACCATCCTGGACAGTAAGGAATGCCCTGTCAGTCCAGTATAGCTTGAGTGCAGGTTCATTTATGCCATGAGCTGGCCAGCCTTCTGCACACAGCTGCATCACTCGAGCACACACACTGTCCCTCTGCAGCTGCTCTCTCAGCTCCTCCAGATAAGCAGTGCTTGCAGGTAGGTTCTCCATCACCATATCCACGTAGATATTCGTGTCCTCAAACAGCTCTTTGTCAGCTGGTGTCCCTTTTCTTGTGACAGGCGCTCGCGACAATGTATCAGCTGTCCACAGGCACTTCCCTGGCACATGAGATATGGAGTAGGAATAGCGCATAAGACGCATTGGAAAGCGTTGTATCCAAGGGGGTAGAGCGTCCAGTGCTTGAGACCCCAGGAGACTCAGGAGAGGCTTGTGATCTGTCTCCAACTGGAAGTGTTTTCCAATGAGGAAGTTGCTGAGCCTCTCGCAAGCCCAGGTCAGGCTAAAAGCCTCCTTTTCCACTTGTGCATATCTCTGCTCGGTGGGCGTGAGAGACCGCGACATGAAGGCTACTGGTCTCCACTCCTCACCCCAGTTTTGTAGCAGGACTCCTCCAAGTCCGTAAGACGATGCATCTGCCGTAACTTTGCATTCTCTGTTAGGATCATATATGGCTAGCACCGGTGGCGACGTCAGGGCATCCTTTAAGTCCTGGAAGGATTTAGCCTGGTCAGCGCCCCGCACCCAGCAGTTCTTCTTTGAAAGGAGATCTCTGAGGGCTTTATCCCTCTCAGCTAGCTGCGGGATAAACTTGCCTAGCTGGTTTACCATTCCAAGGAAAGATCTTAGTTCACTCACTGTTTTTGGCTCAGGCATTTCCCTCACAGCCTCCGCTGGCGGAGATCACGTGGCCTAGGAAGGTCACCTCAGACTTTGACAGATCACACTTGCCAATGTTAAGTGTGATACCTGCCTCCTGAATCTTTCTTAGCATGGTATGCAGGCGAGCATCATGCTCCTCTTGCGTACGACCCCACACCAGCACGTCGTCAATGTGACAAACCACGCCTTCGAGCCCTTCTGTGACCTCCGTCAACATTCTGTTCTGAAAGTGTTCAGGGGCGGACGCAATGCCAAAAGGTAGCCGTTTGAAATAATAACGTCCAAAGGGCGTGATGAACGTTGTCAGTTTCGCTGAATCTTCTGTCAATGGGATTTGCCAAAACCCCATATTTGCATCCAGCTTACTAAATATTTTGGCTCCAGCCAGCCTCCCAAGTGTTTCCTCTACTGATGGTAGAATGAACTTTTCTCTACACACGGACTCATTGAGGTTAGTGAGGTCAACACATATTCGCACAGGATCCATCTTGTTCTTTCTGGGCACTACCACGATGCCAGCACACCAGTCTGTAGGCTCCTCAATTCTGCATATCACCCCGAGGCTTTCCATGCGGGACAGCTCTTGCTTGACTTTGTCCATTAGTGGCAATGGGATCCTCCTTGGTGTCTTGAGTGAAAATGGTTTGGCACCTGGTTTGAGCTTGATGGCATATGCCTGGCGCACCTCACCTAGTCCACTGAATAGTTTTGGATAGTTCTCCTTTAATGTCTCTATAGTGACACTGTCAAGGCGTGCAACAAGCCCTAGTCTGCAGCTCACAGACCTCCCTAGCAGGGCAGTGTGCACATAACGGACAACATACACTTCCTCCATCTCCTCTTTCTCACCAATTCTCAACAACAGCTTGGCAACGCCCACAACATCAAGTGGCCTCCTCCCCGGTCCCAGGAGCGGCTTAGGTGCTTCGTGGAGCGCAGGTGGGTTTTCTCTGAATATTTTCTGGAACACAGCATGTAGCAAAACTGTGACATCAGCACCCGTGTCAATTTTGAATGTCACGCTGCTGTCATGAATGTCAATGTTGACCATCCAAGGATCACCATCTGTTGTAACACTGCCGAGGAAGATGGCATCCTCATCCTCTTCCACCTCAAGTACAGATTTTACGGTCTTGCACACACGTTTATAGTGACCCTTTCTCCCACAAGCATGACAATTCACCTCATTTGCGGGGCACTCCCGTTTTGAATGTGATGGAGAGCTGCCACATTTATGACATTTTAACTGTGTCCCCTTTTCCTTGCTGTTCTGAGTGCTGTGCGGTTTGTGAGCACGCTGAGGTTTGTTTTTAGCAGGCTTCCTACTTCCCTTGAACACTCTATCAACAGACATTGCCTCACTTGCCTGAGTTCTGGTGTCTCCTCTCAGAGAAGCTTGCTGCTTTTTCACCTCCTCACTCTGCCGTGCCATCCTGATTGCTTTCTCCAAAGTCAGCTCTGCATCTAGCTGCATGCGTTCAGACAGCCTCTTGTCTAACAGACCGACGACGAGTCTGTCCCGAAGTAGCTCATCATGCAGCACACCATAATTGCAGTGTTCAGCCAGCGCATATAGTGCAGTGACAAAAGAATCTACTGTCTCACTTTCTCTCTGTTTCCGCAGGTTGAATTTGGCACGTTCATAAATTACATTTTTTTTAACCACAAAGAAGCTTTGAAAGCCGTCACGCACCGCTTCATACGAGCTGCGCTGAGCATCAGTCAGAGCCAGCCCTCGTAAAACATCATCCGCCTCGTCTCCCATGCAATATATCAGAGTATTAACTTGATTCTCTTAAGAGCTTGCATTCAGATTACTTGCCAGGCGAAATCTGTTGAATCTCCGGATCCATTTGGCCCACTCCTGTGGCTTAGAAAAGTCGAAGGGCTCCGGCGGCTGGATGTTGAACGTAGCGCACGGACCCGCTGCCACAGCGGCTCCCGGAGCGGTTGCTATCCTTCCATTTGTGTCTCCGTCTTCACTCATCGTGTCCGCAAACTCCCCTCTCTTCCTCCGCGGTGTACAAACAATCCTTTTCTTTCTGGGCTTACCTCTCTACGTTAACTACAGGACTTCTGACACCATGTCGTGTTATTAAAACACTGCGTGAGTCCAACTGTAGTTTTTAACGTCACTTTTTATTGCACCAAATGTCAACCTCGCTGCTAGTCTGTCACTCTCCCGCCAGTCACCTCTGTGACGTCATTCTTGCGCAACTTTGTAGTTCTTTTCCAAATAACTCATTTACACCACACTAGCAATTGGATTGCCAATGATAGGATTAGTGGTTCAGTAGTTATTCACGGAAATGGCATTTTGCGTAATGGCGGTTTTCTTCTGGACGGTGATCCGGATCACCACCAAAATGTAATCATCTGTAGGATACCCCATTTCTGACAATCTGTGAAAATTTCATGAAAATCCGTCCATAAGTTTTTGAGTTATCTTGCTAACAAACAAACAAACAGACAGACAGACAAACCTACGCCGATGATCACATTACCTCCTTGGCGGAGGTAATAAAAGAAAAAAGGCATGACCTGGCTGGGATTTGAACCCAGGCCTCCTGGGTTTGGGGGCAGCTGCTGTACCAACTAGGCCACCACTCAGGTTAACTCACTGTTCTTGTCACTACAGCTAGGAAAAAAGGTATTGTAATAACTATGCCAGGCCAGTAGAAGTGGCAGTGCATCTTTTTTGCAGGCCCCCCATGCAGTGTTGCCAGATATAAGATAAGATAAGATAAGATAAGATAAGATAAGCCTTTATTAGTCCCACAATGGGGGAATTCCAGGATTGCAACAGCACAGGGATAGCAACACTCAGAGCAACAATCAGAAGGCAAGAAAAAAAACAAGCAAGCAAGAGCAGCTAATATACATATGTACATATTACTATAATATATATATATACACACACACAGACACACAGTGCAGAGCATTGTAGCTGGATGGAATAAATATATGAATATATAAACACACAGTGCGGAGCATTGTAGCTAGATGGAATAAATATACGATAATTATCAGATTTATACGATAGTTTTAGGGCCTATACGATATACGAACATTGGTTTTAAAAATGGCCAAATATATGACAATTATGTCATTTCTGTGCACCCCCCCCCCCAAAAAAAAAAAAAAAACAAACATCATATGAACTCCCACGCATCACCAGAAACTGATGCTCATAGCTGATCAGCTCATACCAGGCTGGCTCCTCCTCACCACCAAATGTGCCAATCACATTAGCAGCGATTAGCTCATGTTTGTTTGCACAGCTGCCCTGGTATCACAACAATTTTTTTTAAAGAATCAGTGAACATGAGTTCGGACTTGGAGGAAAAATGTACTAAAAGAAAAGAGTCCAGGAGCACAGACACCAGTAAGAGAACACAGCACCTCCGCTGGGCACAGCAGCAGCTTTATCACCCTGACTGTTAGTTAGACCCAGTGTTTAAGGATGGAAACAGTGGTTGTGCAGAGGTGCAGTTCACTGTGTGTGGGTGTGTTCAAGTGTGACAAATTGGCGATGCATAAAACAGTTGTTTCATTCAAATGGCCAAGCCTCTGCATTTATTCCTTAGGTTACTGCAGTTTCATACATATAGAATAGCTTTGTTTTTAAATGCACTGTCCTAGTCTGTGATTTTTCAAGTTAGTTTGGTACATATGACAGTTTGGGTCAAAAATATGATAATTTTAAAGTGACAGTACGATAGTTCTTCATTTCCCATCTGGCAACACTGCCCCCATGCCTCCTTGCCACAGGCACCGAGGCCACAGCACCTTGGTGCTTTCATTGTTTGACGGTTTCAGCTGCGATTTAGCCTGGCAAAGTGAAATATTGTTATATATGTATGTATAAAATACCTTGAAATCATATAGAAATGATGTACAAACTTAATCTGTGGAACCAACTTGTCATTGTTGTTGTTTAATGAATGTAGAGAGGAGTGGATTGAGTGTGGCATGGGTGTGCTAGCGGCACTAGCGGGATCTCCGCTCCTTACCGGCCTGCTATAGAGGGTGCGAGCTGCCAGTCCTCTGCTTTGCCCCTCCGTTGTAAAGCTCATGTTGTCCTGATTCTTGAGCTGCATGGCTGCGTATGCTGTACAGTCACAGGCAGCATGCTCATGTGGGCCCCACAATAGGTTTAAGTTGGGCTGTTTTATGGATCCCATGTGGGTTTGTCCACAGGTTCCATGTTGGCCCAATCTGTATGGACCCACATGGACTTGAACTGTGGTGCTGGTAGTACTGTATGTTGACTTGCATTAAGCCCTCTGGGACCCACTTGGGTTTAATGTAGGTGAGCAGGTCTCTCTTGCGCCATAGGCAAGATTATGCAGAAAAAGTCCAATAAATTCACATTTTTTCGCATAAAGTTGTTAGAAAAAAGTGACAAATTTACAAAAAAGTAATTTTATGAGTAAAACCTCACAAATTTATTGGAAAAAAGTTGTACATTTATGAGAAAGTGAAAATTTAGGAGGAAAAAGTTCCAAATTTGCAAGAAAAAAAATTGTAAAATTACTTGAAAAAAGTTACAAACTTACAAGAAAAATTTAGCAAATTCACAAGAAAAAAGTCATGAATTTATGAGGAAAAGTTGTAAGATGTAAAAAAAAAGTTGAACATTTTTGAGAAAGTTCCAAATTTACAAGAAAAATGTCTCAAATTTAGGGGAAAAATTCACAAATTTACAAGAAAATAGCAAATTCGCAAGGAAAAAAGTAACAAATTTATGAAGAAAAAGTTGTAAGATTACAGTGAAAAGTGGCAAACTCGAGAAAGTTCCAAAATTACAGGAAAAAGTTAGCAAATATGGAAGAAATAAGTCATACCTTTACAAGAAAAACCAACAAATTTATGAGAAAAAGTTGCAAATTTATGAGAAAGTGTCAAATTTTCAATTAAAATTTATCAAATTAGAGGAAAAAGTCAAAATTTACAAGAAAATAGCAAATTTATGGGAAAATAATTGAAGAAATAAGTTGAAAATAGGTAAAGTCCATATGCACAAACCCACATGGGACCCATAAGACAGCCCAGCATGCTGACTGGGATCGATCTGAACATTCTGCTCTGCAGTTCTATCTAGTTAACACCGAGTCAATCTCAAACCCTGCCCAGCCATTTTCCAAGGCAGCGCTGATGTTTTCACCCCTGACCAGGACTTATTTTGGCCCCTACAAGTTCCTGAAAACTTCCTCTTAATGGGAGGTTCCTGTGGTGGAAACACACACCCCATGGTTACTGTAAAATTGGCTCCCAGTTCCTGCAACGGACACGGGCTGGTTCCCAAAAAGCACCAGAGGCTTCTGAAATTCTGTCCAAGAAAGTCATAACAGAATAGGTGACAAAGGGCAGACCTGGGAACAGGAAAGGATAAAGATTTGTCTTTCTCAGTTAAACTTTTAGACTGAAACATCTTCAGCTCTGTTCACTGCTGGCAGAGCGGATTTGTGATCCACCTTACACAACACTAGACTTAAAGTCTTGGTCATGGGGTTAATCTCATGACATTTCCCATCTTATGCTTTCCTATTCATTTAGCTGGATTACAGGTTACATACTCAGAGACTGGATTAGTTTGATGAGGCTAGCCGAGAGAGTTTGGTGTTGTAATATTTTGTTAATCAGATTTTAACTTAAGTGATGATGGAGCCCATTAGTCAAGATGGAGTGCACCTGTTCATTCTCTTCTCAGTGTTTGAATTAATTACAAAAATACCATTTCAGGGTCAGGTAGAGCTCATACGGTAATGTGGAAAAAAGGCTAGATGGAAGTACCTACTGTAAAATAAGATTTAGGGAAGATAATTTACAGAGTACTACTTAGGAGTTGTGCCTTTACCTGCTGAGGTAGATCGTCCTTTTGTCCTGCGAACAAAGATACTGAATCATCTTTGGCTTGCTGTGAATAAGAAAAATGTACTTTTCTCTGAAACTGTCCCTAATCCCCAGGCCAAAAAATGACATTTTTTTGTATTACAACAAAACATATATGGGAACAATTTGACAGATTGTAGCATTTAATCAATTACATAAAGTCATGGTCAAGGAAACCGGACTACTTTCTTTCCCTCAGCTGCCAAAAGGCAGATTTCAGCATTGGATCCATTTCTTCGGTCCAGTGGTGTGTGTTGTTTGAATCCCTCAGATGCATTTTTTTTGTTACTTGCAGAGGTTTTGTATACTTGAACTATTAGCTACCTCTTAGTCTACTGCTGTTCAGCTTAAAAAGAGGGAACATACAGTACTAGGTTCATTTATTGCGGGTTTAATAAAACCCTAAAAGGCTTTTGCAAATGACATCTGTTATCACCCATATTCTTACTGCTTATTGGGGTCAGGATCACGTTGGTAACAGAGTGCTGCTACCTGCAGGACTCCGCCATCCTGCTGTGCAGCACTCATTTCCAGAAATCCTTAAATCGATGCTGTACTTTAGTTTTTGTTAAATCAGTAGTTTCATATCAGCGCATGTGCTCTGAATTACAAATTCTGAGCGGCAGAGAACTAAGAGTGAGTGTACAGCATGTCAGAGATCACTCGTAATGTGAATTTTTGCTCCTGTTCTGATGCAAGCCGTGGAAATTTCTTATTTGTTTTTACAACACTGACAATCCCTTAAATAGTCTTCGTGTTGGGTGGTTTGGTTTAATGGTTCATTTAAGCCCACTGGATGAAAGTAGTGGTGACTGTTGTGGGAAGCAAAGCAGATAACTCAATATTGTAAACCTCAGTTAAAAGAAAATGGCAGTCTTTTCCCCAACAGTCACTATATCATAAAACCATTTTACCCCTCAGCCTCTAAAAGGCTGATGGGGTATTGACGTCACCTCGCCGGGTGGATGGGCAGCATCAGTGGCGTCAACACCTACCTTGTAAACACAATAGCTGGAGAAGGAAGTGATGGAGGCTTTTCAAATCAATACCATAGTTCTGTCAAGGTATAAAAAGGTCAGAGGTCAGATTTTCCATAGCTCTTGTAAACATGATAACTCGGAGAGGAAATGAGAGGGGCTGTTGATTTTGATGCCATAGTTACATCTATAAAAAATCTCAAATGAGTTTGAATTTGGATGATTTTCAACTTGAGGTCTAACTAACTAACTAACTAACCTGCACTTATATAGCGCTTTTCTAGTCACAAAGACCACTCAAAGCGCTTTCACTAGTACTAACCCTCTATTCTAAGGGCCTATAGGAGACAGATATCTGGGGACAATTTAGAACAACCAATTAACCTAACATGCATGTCTTTGGATTGTGGGAGGAAACCGGAGTCCCCGGAGTAAACCCACGCAGCACAGGGAGAACATGCAAACTCCACACAGAAAGGTTCCAAGATCAGACATCAATTTTTTCTGGCAGCGGTGGTGTAAAGACTTATCATGTAAATGCAGCAACTAAAGAAAGAAATGATGGAGACTTTTCAAATCAATGCGAAAGTTGTATCCAAGAAAAATCTCAGACGACTTAGAATTTGGGTGACCTTGAACTTTAAGTCAGAGGTCAGTTTTTCCCTAAATTTTGTTAAAGTAATAACTTGAGAAGGAAATGATGTTGGCTTTTCATATTTGTACCATAGATACATTGATGAAAAGTCTTGGGATCTGAGTGACCTGGAACTTGACCCTAAGGTCAGAGGTCAGTTTAACTGTTGTAAACATGATAACTCCAGAAGGAAATGAGGAAGGCTTTTGATATTGATGCCATAGTTGCATCTATGTGAATTTTTGGAGGAGTTTGAATTTGGGTGACCTTGAACTCAGGGTCAAGGTCACCGGTCAGTTTTTCCAAAAAACATTGTAAGGTTGAGAACTCAGGAAGAAAATAATGTAAATGTTTCACAGTGATGCCATAGTTCAGTCTTTAAAAAATCTGAGAAGAGTTTGAATTTTTGTGACCTTGACCTCAGGTGAAGGTCAGAGGTCAACTCTCAAAAACCTTGTAAATGAGATAACTTGTGGATGAAATGACGTTGGCTTTTTATATTGAAACCATCAATATAAAAGGCAGTGGTGGGGGCAGTGGGGGCCTAACGGTAAGGAACGTGGCCTGGTGACTGGACGGTTCAATCCCAGGACCAGCAGGAAAAGATCTGGGTGGAACAGATGACAAATCAGTGTTTGCCCCACCCTCATTAACCCCACTGTGGTGTCCTTGAGGACACTATTGTGTTTCTGGAGCTGCTCAGTGGCCACAGGTCAGTCTGTGGTTGTACTGGGCCGCTTCCTGGTGTGAATGTGTAACTGCGTGAGTGTGAACAGGACGTCCTTGAAAAAGAGATGCTGCCTTTCAGTGGAACTACCCTGTATAAATAAAGGTCAAACAAACAAACAAATACATAAATAAATACAGTTGTAACTAGGAAAACGTGGGCAATTTTGATTTTGGGTGACTTCTTTGTGACAAACTTTTGATTTAGTTATTTTTTACTGTCCAAATGGACAATAGTATAATAGTGCATGAAAAAAATTGGTAAATAACTTGGGTGACTGAAGAAAAATATCAGGCAGCCAGTGCTCTTAATGGCAGCAGGCTGAAGGATACCACTGGCAGCCACCAGTATTTTTTATTTTCTCATGCAACATATTGTTGCAGAATTGAATTCTCTTTTAATCAATTCTTCCTTCCTCTGCTGCTAAAGATGAGTAAATTTTGGTTTCTGCTCTTGATTAATCTATGAAGAACATGATCAAGCATTCTTCTTTCTTGATTTTATTACGGCTGATGTTTGATGTTGGTTGAATATTTCACATCTTCCGTTTGTAATAATTCTTCTGATGGTTCTGTGTCCAAATTTTTGAAAACAACTTCCGACCTTGTTGTATCCCTGTACGTCTATGCAGCCAGTGAGTCTGGGGGATTTTATTCACATGAAACACAATCCTTCACCTATAGCATGTACGCAATAAAATGCATAAATAATAACCAGTCTTCTACCAAACCACCCGATTCACAAACCTATTAAATCCTCACTAAACAAAGCAAAGACAGTTTTTATTACTTCTGTCATAAAATTCATTTTAGTTTAAATACACCAACAGACAAGTTTATTCAGCTGTAAATGCTATTGCAGCAGGTTTTATGAAAAAATAAAAATACCGTGCATTGCCAGGGGTGGTAGGCAATATTAACTCTCATGGATTTTTTTGTTATTGTCTTTCATTACTGTGTTTGTTTCACTTCAGCTCAGTGTCTTACCACTCTGCAAAGCAAATCAGCTCGAGCACAGTTTGTAGTGTTCACATCCACATCCCAGAGCGACTTTTCTGTTGCACTGGTTGAGGCACGCTGATCTCATTGTGTCACAAGACGTGCGTTCATGCCCCCATACCGTACGCTGCAGTGCGGTCATCACTTCCATAAGGCACTACTGTAAGGCTTTGGTTTGACTTCCCTACTCAGTGTTGTTGTGGCGAGGTGCCCCTTCTCCACCTTGAGAGTCATCTGAGACCCAATTCTAAGAGAACCCTGAGCTCCCTGCATGGTTAGACTTCAGCGCTCATGTCACTGTCGATGCCCTTTGCTTTGCGAGCTTTGCTGTCACCCACAGGAAATCAGCCCTGAACTGAAATAGACAATGATATAAATGATAAGATGAATGTTAAGCTTGACTATGACATATCTCTGAGCGAAGCTGCCTGAAACGGTCTTATCTCTGGATTGGACAGGCAGTTAAAATGATTATAGACTTTATGTGAATCTAATCAGATTAATCACTTATCAATTAAATGTCAGATGGAATAGAACTGGGAAAATGAAATGAGCTACGATGTATTCAGACGTCTGCTTTTTTTCCAGTTTGCATTAAAAAACTACTTCAACTACTTTTCCTGTCATATCCTAATTTCTTGTGGTGTAACCCAGGTTATGTCATGGAGCTACAATTTACAAACTTCCACTAAATGCTTTGCATGCAGTAGATAATATTGCTTTGCTAAAAAGTGGAGAGCAAACTGTCCATTTCTGATGCATTCTTTGTTAAATACTCAATGCCTAGCAACCAATTGTAGGTGATTAAATACATTCTCTCTGAGGAAACTGAACAGAATAGATGACGTGGTTTGGTTTTCAGACCCAAAAGCAGACAGTGTTGAGACCAAGATGACTCTTTAAACAATGATTTTATTGAGAAACTAGAAAAGCACTTAGAGAGTGCATACCTCTGCCAACACTCCTTCCATACCTCATGGATCACCTCCAAAATGTAATGGGTTTGTGTGTAGACCTAGAACTGCTTCTGTTGAAAATTGCATCAAAGTCTGTCCATTAGTTTATTGTTGCCAACACACTTTGAGAATATAAGAGCCTTGGCAGAGGTATGCCTTCTCAGATCATCACCAAAATATAATGGGTTCCTCACCAGCCCAAGAACTACCTCTGGTGAAAATTTCAACCAAATCCATCCAGTAGTTTGTGTGTAATCCTGCTGCACAAATACAAACAAAGCCCTTGGTGGAGGTATGCACTCTCAGATCATCACCAAAATCTAAACATCTGTTCCCATGCCATTACACACCTTTCCTGAAAACTTCATCAAAGTCCATTCATAACTTTGAGTAATGTTGCTAACAAACAGACAAACAAATCAACGCTGACAAAGACATAACCTCCTTGGCGGAAGTAAACAGTGGATGAGTGTGCTTAGAATCTGGCAACCCTGCGGGGGGGGGGGGGGGGTATGAATCACTTGGGGAATTAAACGTTGGTAAGTCAACTTATTTGGGAAGAAGGGAGATTGGTCGGGGTCCAGGTGGAGTAATTCCACCAAGAGTAGATCCAAGTCTGCCAATGAGTAGAAGGATATTCTGGAAGGTATTTGGAGATGAGAAGTTAAAGTAATTTTGTCCTTACATATCCACAGTTGGAGGGGAGGACGACAGGCTTCCACACTGCACATATGAGGAGGTCAGTAGATAGCATCCAGGAAGTTGAACATGCTCAGGCAGAATGAGGGGAGCAGCTCTGATTTAAAGGCAGCTCTTGATTGCCACCAGGTGAGGAGAGCAGCTGCAGGTAAGATGTTGATTAAAGAGCTGGAAAAAACAGTGTGCAGCCCTGGAACTACTACAATAGATTGATTATAATTAAATACATATACCCCCCATTTCCCACCCCTACATCTAGTAGGGGTGGGAAAAAAGATCGATTCAGTGATGGATTGCAACACTAACAGCAATGCACCGATCCTTAAACGCAAGGATCGATCGTTTATTAATTATCATGTAAACATTGCATACTCTCTTGGGTATTCAATCAGTTGTGTTTTCAGTCCACTAGATGGCGCAAAGCAAGCACCCAGTCAAGTAAAGTCATAGCATGTCTCGTGAGATTTGTAGCCAGCTTTGAAAGTTAGGAAGCAGTTAGCTCAAAGTTAGCTCAAATTTCGGGCCTTTGTTAGATTTTATAACAAAGATAGAAGGAAAGACCTTGACATGACACACAACCCACAAGAAGTGCTGCAAGAAAAAAAAACCACTCAGAACACGGCAGGCCAGCACATGTCTTGAAGCAGCATTAGCAACAGCTAAGCTAAAAACACACCAGCAAGGAGCTTTTTCTCCGAGTGCCAGGTAAGTAAAGTTTATTTATGAAGCGCTTTTCACAGACATACAGTCACAGAGCGCCGCACAATTAAATGGAATAAAAGGAAGTTGTTAAAATAATTTTAAAAATACAGAAACGAGTTAAAACACAAGATTAAAATAATTTAAAAATATCAGATTTGTGGTCTATATTTATCATATATTCCATAACCTACATATGTTGAAGCATGTGAGAATGTTTGGTGATTACATATGTAAGGCAACGTCACACCTCAGAACAGGACAAAGAGATCTCAACTGCCAGTGAGGATCAAAGAGCTTCCCAGGCACTGCGGTGGAGACCGGAGGAGCTGCCCTGACCCCCCCAGGGCCATGAGGAGGAGTACAAAGACAATGGGGGGGATTAAGATAAGGAGGGATGTCAGCTTTGGATAAGCATGTCTTTTGTTATGTGCAAGTATAAGTTCTCAGAGCCGGAGGTGTTCAGTCTCTTTTTCCTTCTTCTGCTGCTGCACTAGGATGAGACTTGTTAGAGGAGCTGATAATAAACTTTGGTTTATATATCACATCGCCTCGTTCTTCCAAGCTCTTCTACACTGGTGACCCTGACGCGAGGATGGACCAGAGGCGTTCCCCCGCGATCGACTCATCTGTGGCGACCCAGGCAGACGCCGGCGCCCATGCAGACAGGGGAACAGATGGACGACGTTCCCCCACGGCAGAAGTGATAGAGAGGGCTCAACCGAGCACCAGCGCCACTGTGAGAGCCGAAGCAAGGCACTCTCACCCTGCGGACACAGCAGTGACAGTCTACACAAACGCCGTCACCGTCAACCTGCCGGACTTCTGGCAGGAAGACCCCGCCTCGTGGTTTCTGCAAGCTGAAGCCCAGTTTGCACTTGCGGGCATCACGGCTGACGATACAAAGTTCTATCACATCGTCGCCAACTCAACGCCGCCACTTCGAGATGTGCGCGGAGCATAATCCAACGGCCGCCGGCCCAGGACAAATATGAAGAACTGAAAGCGACCATCGTGGCAAATTACGTCCCCTCAGCCGAGGAGAGAGCCGAGAGGATCCTGGCGGTTTACGGCCACAGAGGAGGCAGACCCAAAGCCCTCATGGAGGACTTGCTGCAACTTAAAGAAGAGGACAATGACAACTTCCTCTTCCATTTCATATTCCTCAGTACGCTGCCGCCACACATGAGAGGGACGCTGGCCAACATGCGATGCAGCACCCAGCAAGACTTCCGCACGCTAGCTCATGAAGCTCAACGGCTCGTCAACGCCTGCAAGGAGCAGACACCCACAGCAGCATCCGCAGACCTCAACGCTGATGTCCGGAGCCACGAGGAGCCACAAATCACCGAGCAGAATCAGCCCGCGGTGACAGCGACACGGCCAGGACGCAACAGACGGAGCAACGTTTGTTATTTCCACCACCGCTTCGCCGAGAAGGCTTACAAATGCGTTCCCCCCTGCAAATTCACAATTTCCGGAAAACGCCGAAGCCGAGAGCCGTTAACAGCGGCGGTTCTCGGCGAAAAAAGCAAGCTTTTATATGTGACGGACGGACACACAGGCAAGCGGTTCCTTATCGACACGGGAGCTCAACTAAGTTTTGTCATGCCCTCCCAAGCAGACCGGGCCATGGAGCGGTGGCAGCCAACGGCTCCACCATCGACACTTTTGGCAAAAAGAGCCTGCACCTCTGCATCCACGGCCGCAACTACAGATGGACGTTTGTTGTAGCGGCGGTGAGTTTTAACTTGTTGGGCGCAGATTTTTTGTGTGCACTTGGGTTATTAGTTGATCTAGTGAACAGGCGCTTGGTTAATGCACTGTCCTTTGCTTCTATTCCCTGCTCAGCTCGACTTTCTCCACCACCCGTGCAGGCTAGCGTCACCACAGCAGGAGGTAAGTTTGATCAACTCCTCACCCAATTTCCAGCACTCACAATTCCCAAATTCTCAGCCACAGTGGCTAAACACGGGGTCGAACACTTTATTCCCACAACGGGCCCACCCGTATTTGCCAAAGCTCGGCGCTTAGACGCGGCCAAGCTCGCCATAGCTCGGGACGAGTTTACCACCCTTGAAAAATTAGGCATTATTAGACGCTTGAAAAGCCCCTGGGCCTCACCACTTCACATGGTTCCGAAATCCGACGGTTCTTGGAGACCGTGCGGCGATTACCGCAGATTAAACAATGCGACAGCGCATGACTGCTACCCAATTCCTCACATTCAGGACTTTTCACTGCATCTGGCGGGTGCGCGCATTTTTTCAAAAATAGACCTGGTCCGCGGTTATCATCAAGTCCCAGTTCGAGCAGAGGACATTCCTAAAACAGCTGTAATAACCCCTTTCGGCCTTTTTGAATTTTTGCGAATGCCTTTCGGCCTCAAAGGCGCGGCTCAAACCTTTCAGCGGATGATGGATGCAGTATTACGCGACCTCCCTTTTGTTTTCGTCTACCTCGACGATATGCTGGTAGCCAGCCCGTCTGAGGAAGAACACGAGCGGCATCTCACTATGGTTTTTCAGAGGCTAGAAGAGCACGGGTTAATAATCAATCCAGCCAAAGGCAAATTCAGCGTGTCACAAATTGATTTTTTAGGACACAGAGTTTCTCCGAAGGGGGCAGTCCCACTTCCAGACAAAGTTCACGCGATAAAAAGTTTCCCACGGCCACAAACGGTCAAATCGCTGCAGGAATTTTTGGGCATGGTTAATTTTTACAACCGTTTCCTCCCCCGCGCAGCTCAGCTCATGCAGCCCCTATATGACATGCTCAGAAAACAAAAAGCTTCCAACGCGGTCGAATGGACCCCGGAGCGCGAACGCGCCTTCGCGGAAGTAAAAAGCGCCCTAGCTAATGCCACATTGTTGGTTCACCCCGATCCCTCGGCCCGCATTGCGCTAACCACAGACGCTTCGGACCTAGCTATAGGGGCAGTTGTGGAACAACATGTCAGCGGAATCTGGCAACCTTTGGCATTCTTCAGCAAATCGCTAAACCAAACCGAGCGTAAATACAGCACTTTTGACAGGGAGCTGCTAGCGCTTCATTTATCCATCCGCCACTTCCAGTTCTGGTTAGAAGGGCGGAGTTTCACGGCTTTTGTAGACCATAAACCGCTCACCTTTGCTATGGCTAAAATTTCCGAACCGTGGTCAGGCAGGCAGCAAAGACAGCTGGCTGCGATTTCAGAGTTCACCACAGACATTCGACATGTGGCAGGCAAACTTAACGTGGTAGCAGACTGCCTCTCTCGCGCTGTGACATCGCCAGAGCGCGAGGAGACAGATTATACTACCTCAGCCGCAGAACTCTTCACTAACGCGGACACATACGCAGCACCAATCCATGCAGGGATAGATTATGCAGCCATGGCAGAGGAACAAAGTAGTGACGCGGACGTGTGTGCACTCTTGTCTGGACCAACAGGGTTAAGGCTGGAGGAAAGGGGTTTACGCGACGGCGTGCCCCCCCTAATATGCGATATTTCAACCGGCCGACCGCGCCCGTTAGTCCCAGCTACATGGCGCCGCCGTATTTTCGACTCAATTCACTCCCTCGCGCACCCAGGTGTGCGCGCCTCGGTTAAAATGGTCGCCAAAAAGTTTGTGTGGCCTGGCCTGCGCAAAAACGTAAAAGAATGGGCAAAAACTTGCATTTCTTGTCAGCGTGCCAAAATACACAAACACACAAAAGCCCCTCTGGAGCCTTTTCCAATCCCTGCTAGAAGGTTCGACCACGTTCATGTCGACCTCGTGGGACCACTACCTTCCTCCCAAGGTTTCACACACCTGTTAACAATGATAGACCGCACCACGCGCTGGCCAGAGGCGGTCCCTCTGGCGTCAACCACAGCGGAGGAAGTCGCTCGCGCTTTTTTGACAAACTGGGTGGCACGTTTCGGCGTCCCATCGGACATCACGTCCGATAGGGGGCCTCAATTTGTCTCGGAGCTTTGGTCAGCCATGGCCAGCAGCTTAGGGGCAACAATTCACCGCACCACCGCTTATCACCCTCAGGCTAATGGGTTATGCGAGCGTTTTCACAGATCTTTAAAGGCCGCCCTCAGAGCCTCACTAACGGATACAAATTGGGTAAATAAACTTCCCTGGGTTTTATTGGGGTTGCGTGCTGCACCTAAAGAGGACCTAGACGCCTCTCCAGCAGAATTAGTTTTTGCACAACCTCTCAGGCTCCCAGGTGAATTTTTACCAGAGAACCCAGAGCCAGGGCATCTCCCTGCCCCGAGGTTTTTAGGCAGCAGCGGACCGGACTCTCTCCCCGGTCCAGCTCATCACTCTTTTCCACGGGTTTTTGTCCCACAAGCTTTAAAGAACGCTGAATTCGTTTTTGTTAGGCATGAAGCTTTAAAACCAACTTTCCGCCCACCATACGATGGACCATTCAGAGTGCTGGAACCTGGTGATAAACACTTTGTGCTTGATTTTGGGGATAGAAAAGAAACAGTCAGCATTGACAGACTTAAACCTGCCTTCTTGTTGAAAGACGAGCCTGCACGGTTGGCGAGAGCACCTCGGAGGGGTAGACCCCCCAAGAGAAAAGACTCAGCCCCCCTGCAGGGAACAAATAATCACTCTGCTCCCCAAGCTGCAGATTCCTTACAGGAAGGTCCCAGCAGGACGCCCAAGCGGACCCACAGCAGTTTCGGGAGAAGATTAAAACCCAGACGGCACAGAGACTGATGCAAACTACTCAACAGTTGTTCACTAATTGTGCTGTAACAGTTTAGGACTGACTTGTGATTTTACTATGCTGTTATGATTACCACTGAACTCTCTTAGGGGCATGGCTGCTGGAAAGTTTCTTCTGTGGCAAGAGGTGTAGCAGTTAGTATGTCATAATAATTATCTTAAACTGTGAATTTTTCTATTGTCCTTTTCTTAGTCGTTTGGGGGGGGGCTGTGGTCTATATTTATCATATATTCCATAACCTACATATGTTGAAGCATGTGAGAATGTTTGGAGATTACATATGTAAGGCGACTTCACACCTCAGAACAGGACAAAGAGATCTCAACTGCCAGTGAGGATCAAAGAGCTTCCCAGGCACTGCGGTGGAGACCGGAGGAGTTGCCCTGACCCCCCAGGGCCATGAGGAGGAGTACGGAGACAATGGGGGGATTAAGATAAGGAGGGATGTCAGCTTTGGATAAGCATGTCTTTTGTTATGTGCAAGTATAAGTTCTCAGAGCCGGAGGTGTTCGGTCTCTTTTTCCTTCTTCTGCTGCTGCACTAGGATGAGACTTGTTAGAGGGGCTGATAATAAACTTTGGTTTATATATCACATCGCCTCGTTCTTCCAAGCTCTTCTACAAGATTTACCATTAAAAAGCAGTTGAATTGAAACTCAACGGAAATCCTTGTTAAACAACAGTTTTCAGTTGCTTTTTAAGAGTCCACAAAGTCAGATAAACGTATCTGGAGTGGGAGTCTATTCCAGTCAGCACCATCCATCGTCCTCCCTGTGTGCAGAGATGTGTCTCTGCGGAAAATGAAGCCCTGAGAATACTTTATTATATAAAAGAGATGTCAACAGTTTTACTTTAGGACATGATTTGAGGTTGAGTAAGTTGAAAAAAGTTTTAATTGATATCGTGGTTATCGTTGAATCGTGATAGGATCATATCATGACCCAAGTATCATGATCCAAATTGAATCCCACCCCTAATATCTAGTCTGTTTGTGTTGTTGCCAATGTTCTTTGCTCAAGAATTTGGCTCCAAAGACGAAAACTGTCTTTCCTTGATCCTGCAGACTCTCGAAAAAAGTCTGAACAAACAAACTGTAACGTATTGGCATGCGGATACGTAAAGCAGTCTCTCATGAAAGGAGGCTTGAGGCGATTTGCAATCAGCAAATTTCCATGTTTATTTCCAATCTTCTCAAGTAACAACTTCAGTGTACATACCCAACTTCACACTGACACGACTCTTCATCAACAATAGTGAAAGAATCTCATTATTAACTCTCCCACAATCAACACCTGTTATATATTGAATCAGAATCAGAATCAGAATCAGGTTTATTGCCATTGTTCATGTAGTACACAAACTAGGAATTTGTCTCGGTACAATGCTGCAACATTAAACATGATAAGATAAGAGAAATAAACTATACATGTAATAAAGTGTAGGATAAGATTAAGTGATACTGGTCAACAGTTAAAATATATATTAGCCAGCAGCAGATACTGTGGAGAACTATATAGTGCAGTCGGTAATGCAGGAAGAAAACAGTGATGATTGACATGAGTCTGGTTGAGCTGCTGTACATGGTGCACGAGAGTCACTTAGTGTTCAGCAGTCTAATGGCAGAGGGGAAGAAGCTGTTCATGTGACGGGAGGTTTTAGTCTGGATGGACCGAAGTCTTCTACCAGAGGGGAGGGGGGCAAACAGTACGTGACCAGGGTGTGAGGGATCGGCTATGATCCGGCCAGCACGCCTCCGGGTCCTGGAGATGTACAGATCCTGGAGAGATGGGAGCTTGCAGCCGATCACCTTCTCAGCAGTGCGCACGACGCGCTGCAGCCTTAGTCTGTCCCTGGCAGTGGCTCCTGCGTACCACACGGTTATGGAGGTGGTGAGGATGGACTCGATGATGGCTGTGTAGAACTGCACTAACATCTTGGTGGGTAGCTTGAGCTTCCTCAGCTGCCGCAGGAAGAACATCCTCTGCTGGGCTTTTTTGATGAGTGAGCTGATGGTCAGCTCCCATTTGAGGTCCCTGGTGATGGTAGTGCCTAGGAAGCGGAAGGAATCAGCAGTGGTGATGGGAGAGCCTGAGAGGGTGAGGGGGGGCAGAGGAGTAGTGACTTTCCTGAAGTCTACAATCATCTCCACTGTCTTCAGAGCGTTCAGCTGCAGGTTGTTATTGCTGCACCAGGACGCCAGCTGGGCCACCTCTCTCCTGTAGGCGGACTCGTCGCCGTTGGAGATGAGCCCGATGAGGGTGGTGTCGTCCGCAAACTTGATCAACTTGACAGACTGGTGGCTGGAGGTGCAGGAGTTGGTGTAAAGGGAGAAGAGTAGGGGGGAAAGTACACAGCCCTGGGGTGATCCGGTGCTGATGCTAGTATAGTCTGAGACAGTCTTTCCCAGCCGCACATGCTGCCTCCGGTCCGTCAGGAAGTCGATGATCCACCTGCAGAGGGAGTCAGGCACGTTGAGCAGGGACAGCTTGTCCCGGAGCAGAGCGGGGCGGATGGTGTTGAATGCGGAGCTGAAGTCCACAAACAGGATCCTGGCGTAGGTTCCCGGGGAGTCCAGGTGCTGCAGGATGGAGTGGAGGGCCAGGTTGACTGCATCGTCTACAGACCTGTTGGCTCGGTAGGCAAACTGCAGCGGGTCCAGGAGAGGGGTGGTGATGGACTTGAGGTGGGACAGGACCAGGCGCTCAAAGGACTTCATGACTACAGAGGTGAGCGCTACAGGTCTGTAGTCATTAAGTCCAGTGATCCGTGGCTTCTTGGGGACAGGGATGATGGTGGAGGATTTGAGGCAGGATGGCACGTGGCATAACTTAAGGGAGGTGTTAAAAATGTCTGTGAATACAGGAGCCAGCTGTTTCGCACAGAGTCTCAGGGTGGAGGGAGACACGCTGTCTGGGCCGGGGGCCTTGCGCGGGTTCAGTCTGGAGAACTGTTTGAGCACATCCTGCTCACTGATGATAAGGGGAGGGGGGGAGGTGGGGGGGGGGGTGCCTTAAATGAAGTAGGGAATGTGGAGGCTGTGGAGCTGGAGGGAGGGGGGGAGTTGGACACAGATGACGAGGTGTCAAAACGGGCATAGTGTTGGGACAGTCTCTGACAAAGGGCTTTGTCATCCTGACCTTTAGGAGCCTGAGGCCGATAGTTGGTGATCTGCCTCAGTCCTCTCCACACGGAAGCCGAATCATTAGCAGTGAACTGCTGCTGGAGTCTCTCTGAGTACACAGATTTAGCCCTCTTCAGCTCTCTGTTAAACCGGTATTTAACCTCCCTGTAGCAGTCCCTGTCTCCACTTTTCAGCGCTGCTTCCTTCTCCTTCCTGATCTGTCTGAGCTTAGCTGTGAACCAGGGTTTGTCATTAGAGTAACTCACCCTGGTGCGTGATGGAAGAATGTTCTCTTCACAAAAGTGGATATATGAGTTCACAGTGTCCGTGTACTCATCCAGATCATGCGTGGCTCCTTTAAGCATGCCCCAGTCAGATATTTCCATGCACGTTTCCAGCTTCTCCTCAGGATCACTGGTCCGTATCTTCGTAGTGCTCACAACAGGTTTAGTGAGCTTCAATCTCTGTCTGTATGTGGGAATGAGGTGAACCATCACGTGATCAGATAATCCCAGCGCAGCGCGAGGAACAGCGCGATATGCGTCTTTCACTGTGGTGTAACAGTGATCCAGTGTGTTTAATCCTCTGGTGGGGCATTTAATAAACTGTTTGTAGCGGGGGAGATCGTGGCTCAGATTGCACTGATTAAAGTCGCCAGCCACAATAATCAGCGAGTCTGGAAAACTCCGCTCTGTGTGTTGAATGTGATCCGCGAGCACGCGCTGAGCTTCGCGCGTGTCCGCGTCGGGAGGGGCGTACACAGCGATCATTATGAAAGAAGCAAACTCCCGCGGGGAATAGAAGGGCTTGCAATTGATAACAAGAAATTCCAAGGCAGGAGAACAGTGTTTGGAAATTACCGTTACATCAGAGCACCAGCTACAGTTGATGTAGAAGCAGACACCGCCTCCTGTGGTCTTGCCGGAAAGCTCTGTGTCACGATCAGCACGGAAGAGCTGGAAGCCGTCGAGGCGCAGCGCGCTGTCCGGTATATTTTCCCGGAGCCAGGTCTCAGTAAAGCAGAGGACAGCTGAGGAGGCGAGGTCCTTAAAACGCATCAGCAGTCTCAGTTCATCCACCTTGTTAGAGAGAGAGTTGGTATTGGACAGAAATATGCCAGGCAGCGCCGTTCGCGAGCCTCTCCTGCGAAGTCGTACGAGAGCGCCCGCTCGTCTTCCTCTCTTCCGCCGTCTCACTTTCCGAGCCAAACAATAAACCAGATCGGCGGCAGGGGCTAGAAAAACTGGGAGGAGGTCCGTGGGGGTCAAAGTCCTGATATTTAAAAGTTCTTCACGGGTATAAGTGCAAGCAGACACACAATTGACAAACAAAAACAAACAAAGAGCGCAGCGAAGCACCATGTCGACCGCTGTGGGCGCCATCTTGGATCGAAGATCCAATTATTATTGATAATAATATTAATAATATTATTATTATTACGACTGAGATAATTAGGGCTAATTAGCCCCTACCATAACCCCAGGTAAAACAATAAACATTTTCATCTTTCACACATACCCACTAACATCTAAAAGTCCATAAACAATTCCCTGCCTATTTACAAATACATATAAATAACACAGAATAAATAATACCATAAATAATTCAATAAATAATTTAAACCCCTATTTACAAAATTCTAAATCACCCCTCTAACTCACCATCACGTGCTTCCTTCCTGCTGGTGTCCTTTAAAAAGGCATTCAACCCATCACAGAGTCTTTTGCCCGGACACCCTCAGGAAGCATGTTGGCAAAGGTATGTGAATTTAATCACTACTTGTTTTACCCAAATAAATAACCAAACAATTATCTCACAAAAAGGCACTCCACATAGTCAGAAACAAATCCCAGAATAATGTGTACATTTTAACAAACAATCAGAAGGTTGCGTGTTCAAATCACGTCGGGGTCACCAGTGTGGAAATGTGAAAGTGACGAGGCAGAGTTTATCTCACGAGTCAGGTTTATTCACATTCTCCAACATCAGCAAAAACAGAAAGAGAGAGAATTCCAGACATCCGTCCTTTTTATACCCCAGGACATCAAAGCTCACAGTCACATTGTATTTAATCCCAAGTAACAATGCATCTTCTTCCGGATCTTAACACCTCCACCCATAATCTCTGGCAGCCAGGAAAATCCCCCAAGGCTGTCTCTCTGCATACCAAAGCCTAAACTTTCACATCCTCCTGTCATCTCCAAAGAGACTCAGTCCTTTGTTCAATCTAAGATGTGAAGCCTAAAGTGGTATACATATGAAGCATAAAGTAATATACATATGTGCATATGTGTCCCACAACATTAACATTTACCATACTACAGATATAATATAATCACACATACAGTGGACCATAACCATGGCGACACTCAGTCGTCACATTTCCTCCCCCCTTTTCCCAAGAGTACAGTACTCTAAGAGTTATGTACTCTTGAGAGACCATCTGCCACAAGGTTAGTTTTCCCTGCCACATATCGAACAGTAAAGTTATATGGTTGAAGGGACACATACCACCCTGTGAGACGACTGTTCATGTCCTTCATCCTGTTCAACCACTGTAGGGCCCGATGATCTGTTTCCAACACAAAATGACGCCCCAGTAGATAGTATTTAAGAGACCCTATTGCCCATTTCATGACAAGACATTCCTTCTCTATTGTAGAGTATCTTGTCTCCCGGTCCAACAATTTACGTGTCAAGAACAGTACTGGGTGTCTCTCTCCCCTCTCCTCCTGGAGAAGTACTGCTCCAATGCCAACTCCTGAAGCATCTGTCTGTAGAGTAAACGGACGAGCAAAGTCTGGACTGTAGAGAACCTTCTCACCTGAAATAGCACTCTTCAGATCCTCAAAAGCTCTGTCACACTCCTCTGTCCATTTTACCTTATTTGGTGCTGAAGCCTTAGTGAGGTCAGTCAAAACTGCTGCTCTTTCAGCAAAGTGGGGAATAAACTTGCTGTACCATCCTACCAGTCCCATGAATGATCGTACCTTCTTTTTAGTAGTGGGCACAGGATAGGTCCGGATGGCATCCACTTTACCTACTCGTGGTCTAATGCCCCCCTGACCAACCACATGTCCCAGGTACTCCACCTGCTGCTGTCCAAACGCACATTTGCGTGAATTAATCGTCAGTCCTGCCCTCTTAATCAACTGAAGGACCTGCCTATGGTGTACCAAATGCTCTTCCCAGGTCTGACTATAGATGACTACGTCATCCAAATAGGCAGCCGCAAAATTTGATACCCTTCTCAATATTTGGTCCATGAGCCGCTGAAGAGTTGCAGGTGCCCCCTGAAGGCCAAATGGCATAACCCTAAATTGGAAACTGCCATAAGGTGTTTTAAAGGCTGTAAGTCCCTTTGTTTCCGGTGCCAATGCCACCTGCCAATACCCCTTGCATAGGTCCAGTGTAGAAATAAACCTAGCCCTGCCCACTTTCTCTAATAGTTCATCAATCCGGGGCATGGGATATGACTCAAACTTAGATACTGAGTTAAGGTATCTAAAGTCAATACAGAATCTTAACGAGCCATCCTTTTTGGGGACCAGCACAATCGGGCTACACCACTCACTGACTGACTTCTCAATCCCTCCCAGCTGCAACATCAAGTCAATCTCTTGCTTCATTTTTGGAACCAATCGCTCCGGGATCCTGTAAGATTTCCTACGTGGAACAGCTTCTTCTTTCAAATGCACTTTATGATGCAGCAATGTGGTGAAACCAGGTCTCTCCTGAAACAATTCTGGATCTAACAGTGCCTCTAATTCTCTCTGCTGATCCACCTGCAAATGAGACACTTGAAACAAGCAAGGCTCTGACACATTTGTAGGAAAAGACTGTTCTCTCTCCTCATCCACTTCTGATGCACAAATGAAGAACTGATGTGTCTCCTGAAGAACAGGCTGCTGCTGATGACCAGGCTGCTGAAACTCTTTCAACAAGTTAATATGGAAGGTCTGATGTTTTACCTTCCTGTCAGGCATGTATAGTTCATATGTCACTGAACTTAGTTTTTTAGAAATTTCATATGGCCCCTGCCATTGAGCCAACAGCTTACTGTCACACGAGGGCAGCAATAACAAAACCTGCTGACCTGGGTGGAAAACCCTTTTTCTGGCCTTCTTGTCATACCAAGTTTTTTGTTTGGCCTGTGCCGTCCTCATGTGCTCCTGAGCCAAAGCAGTCATTCGATCCAGTTTCTCTCTCATCTTAATAACATATGAGACCACATTGTCCTGATCACTCGGTGGACTCTCCCAGTGCTCCTTTAATAAGTCCAGCGGGCCCCTCACCTGACGACCATACAGTAGTTCAAAAGGTGAGAACCCTGTTGAAGCCTGGGGCACCTCCCTATAAGCAAATAATAAATATGGTACCCATTGGTCCCAATCCAAGCCCGTTTCAGAAACAAATTTCCGCAGCATGTTTTTCAGAGTCTGATTAAATCGTTCAACTAGTCCATCAGTCTGAGGGTGATATGGGGTGGTCTTAATACCCTTAATACCCAACAGCTTGTATACCTGCTGCAACAGTTTTGACAAGAAATTTGTTCCACAGTCTGT
The DNA here is from genome assembly GCA_020510985.1 of Pholidichthys leucotaenia. Taxonomy (NCBI): domain Eukaryota; kingdom Metazoa; phylum Chordata; class Actinopteri; order Cichliformes; family Pholidichthyidae; genus Pholidichthys; species Pholidichthys leucotaenia. The sequence continues at coordinate 64,971,851 of CM035849.1, read as the reverse complement.
TAGAATTTCTCTAGGTATGCCTACCCTTGAAAATAACTGGATAAGGCAGTTAGCAACCTGCCTAGCCTTGATAGATTTCAGGGGGAAGGCTTCTGGGTACCGAGTAGCATAGTCACATATCACCAGAATGTATTTAATACCAGAGGAGCTTCTTTCTAGGGGGCCAACTACATCCATCCCTATTCTGTCGAATGGTGTTCCAATAATTGGTAATGGGTGCAGTTGGGCACGGGCTACTCCCCTAGGTGATGTAATCTGACATATTGCACATGTAGTACAGAACTCCTTTATCTGGGTATACATTCCCGGCCACACAAACCTTCTACCAATTCTCTGTAGAGTCTTCTGAAAAGCTAGATGACCTGCCCAAGGGATAACATGTCCCAGTTCCATAATCTGTGGTGTGAGGACCTGTGGCAAAGCTATGGCCATAACTTCACCTTGTTGCTGGTACAAAATGCCCTTTTTAATGACATACATGGCCTCAGCCAAACAATCCGTTCTACCCTGTTTCACACCCTCAATCTCCGAAACTTTTTCAAACCATGGTCCAAGTGCTGGGTCAGCTTTCTGCAATGCAGCTATGTCAGGAGGGATGTCAAAATCTACTACCTGGCTTAGCTGTGGTGTTTCTTTGCCCAAGTTCTTTACTGAGGCTAACACCTTATCTCTTCTCCTCTGAGCCTTGGATTTAGACTGTTTAATAGGGCCTGCATCTATCTCAGAATCATAAAATGGCAACTCCTGAAGAACAGTGGCAGCCCTCTGCGCCCTGGTTGTCACCATATTACAAAATTTTCCAACAGGTGCATCAAACCTCTGCTCCATAGCGCCACCTGCCTGTCCCTCAGTTTGTTCATCCCTAACCTGTTGTATGATGTCCAGCAACGTTGGAACATCATTGCCATGAATAATTGGGTAAGGCAAATCAGGCACAAGAGCTACAGAAAGGAGATAAGTTTGACCCCCCACTGTTAAATAAACCTCAGCGGTCGGGTACAATTTCTTATCCCCGTGGACACAACTGATATTAACTGTAGTCTCATTCCATAAATCTCTCGGGACTAAATTGGGCAAGACAACAGTCTGGAAACAACCGGAGTCTAACAAAGCCTCTTCACACTGACCATTAAGCAGAACGTTAGTTTTGTAAATTTCACCATGAATTGGTGCTGACAGAGTAGGTCTTGGAACTGAGCACAATAGTGAAGGTTTCTCATTTTTTAATGGCAGGACATGAGTATTGAGTGTGACCAATTTTATTGCATTGATAACAACGTATATCTTTATTAGACACAACACGTGACTTTTTGCTTCTATTATCTCTGCCATTTGTAATCTGTCTGGAATTGGAATACAATCTAATTTGAGCTGGACCACCCCTTTCACCCTCATTAGACTTACTCCACGCGGTGAAAGAGCTGTCACCGCCGAGAGAAGTTCTCCTGCTCCCAGACCTGGCCGACAGAAAAACCTCCGCCAGACGAGCAGCGCCCTCTGCAGTCTTCAGGTCCCGCTCTTGTATCCAAATTCCCAGTTCCGGGTTCACCATGAATCTCATCTCATCTCTCATCTCACCATCCGCAGAAACTGTTCCAAAATTAATAGTTCCACAATGTCTTTCACCGTTGAGGTCTCTGGTTTAATCCATTTTCCCAGTTCCGGGTTCACCATCCGCAGAAACTGTTCCAAAATTAATAGTTCCACAATGTAATTCACCGTTGAGGTCTCTGGTTTAATCCATTTAACACACAGGTCTTTTAAACGAACATACAGTTCACGGAGAGTTTTGTCCTGATAAATGTCCAGGGACCGAAACCTTCTCCTGTATGTGTCGGGTGTTATTTTGTACTTATGTAAAATTGCTTCTTTCACTTTATTATAATTGTCTGTGTCAGCAATGTCCATCAGTACATACGCACTTCGTGCTTTACCTGTAAGTAAAGGAGCCAACTGGATAGCCAACTCTTCTTCACGCCAGCGGCAGACTGTAGCAATCCTCTCAAAAGTCGCCAGGTAGTGCTCGATGTTGTCCTCGGGAGAGAGCGGATTCAGCCTGGGCTCGTGGTGTGTTCGCGTTCTCCTCAGCTGCACCTGCAGCGGTAAATCATCCTCCTGCGGGCCGACCCGACTGGCCGTCACCCTGGGGTCTTCCCCCGAAGCGTCGTCGTTACCACTGCGTTCTGCCCGGCTCCCATACTCCTCTCTCAACTCCGCCACTTGCGACTGCACCCGACGAATTTGATTATCTACAGTCTGCCACCTTTGGTCTTGAAGCACGGCTTCTTCTTCCCTCTGACGATCTCTGACAGTCAGCGAACAAACCAAGGATTTCACTAAGCACGTTAGCTCCTCGAGCTTGCCCAGTCCGCTGACTCCCGGCTCCTCAGCTGCTATAGCTGTGTCCGAGTCAAACTGCTCCTCTTGCCTCATTACCTTTCTTCTCACCATCAGTCCTTCCGTCCCATGCTCATCCACCACTTCCACCAAAAGCTACGTCTCGTCCTGGGAACGGACCACTGCTGTCACCAAATGTAACGTATTGGCATGCGGATACATAAAGCAGTCTCTCATGAAAGGAGGCTTGAGGCGATTTGCAATCAGCAAATTTCCATGTTTATTTCCAGTCTTCTCAAGTAACAACTTCAGTGTACATACCCAGCTTCACACCGACATGACTCTTCATCAACAATAGTGAAAGAATCTCATTATTAACTCTCCCACAATCAACACCTGTTATATATTGACTGAGATAATTAGGGCTAATTAGCCCCTACCATAACCCCAGGTAAAACAATAAACATTTTCATCTTTCACACATACCCACTAACATCTAAAAGTCCATAAACAATTCCCCGCCTATTTACAAATACATATAAATAACACAGAATAAATAATACCATAAATAATTCAATAAATAATTTAAACCCCTATTTACAAAATTCTAAATCACCCCTCTAACTCACCATCACGTGCTTCCTTCCTGCTGGTGTCCTTTAAAAAGGCATTCAACCCATCACAGAGTCTTTTGCCCGGACACCCTCAGGAAGCATGTTGGCAAAGGTATGTGAATTTAATCACTACTTGTTTTACCCAAATAAATAACCAAACAATTATCTCACAAAAAGGCACTCCACATAGTCAGAAACAAATCCCAGAATAATGTGTATATTTTAACAAACAATCACATTAACATTTACCATACTACAGATATAATACAGTATAATCACACATACAGTGGACCATAACCATGGTGACACTCCGTCGTCACACAAATCAACACGGTGTAGCATCTGAAATATATCCAGGCTTATCTGGATATTTGGAGATTATTTTCTCTCTGTTTGACACAAGGCTTTGACATTTACTGTACATAAAAACAACCATTAGTAGACATAAGCATCAGGCACAATAAAGGCTAATGATGGCTAATGCTACATTACATAAACAGAATAAATCCAGTTATAAAATACAGACTCACCAGTTGAACAACAAGCTCACTTGTAAGTTCGGTGGCCCAGGATAATAGTTGGAACTGTACTGGCCCTTAAAAGCTGTTCAATGGTAAAACCCATCTTAATTTGGGTCAAGTTTTCAAAGCAGCTGTCCAAAAATGCTAACTAGCACTGGAGGCTAAGGTGAATCCTCAGTTCCGCCCTCTTCCCCAGTGCTTAGTCCCAATTTGGGTTTGTCTAAACTGAATTTTTAGAAGGGAGAGGAGTTTAACTGAACTGTCACAGCAGAAGAACACAGACATGGCACATAAGAGTGATAAAGCTCTTAATATCTCTTATAAGTCATAAAAAAACATATTGCAGACATGTTAACAAGAAAAAAAAACCTTGATTTTCATCAGAGGGTCACTTTAAGTCTCTTGCGTGTGAGATTGGCTCATCAGCAGCTAAAATATTCCTCAACATCAGCACCAATGCAGGGACACAACAACCATGACCAAGAGAACGTAAAGTCTGGTCATGGAGTGGTGGCCTAGTTGATAGAGCATCTGCCCCCACAACTGGGAGGTCGTGGGTTCAAGCCCCGGCTGGGTCATGCCAAAGACCATACAGAAATGGTACTTCCTGCCTTCTAGCTTGGTGCTCACTATAATAGAATGGGGGAAGGAAAAGTTGTTTGTGGCTGCACCTTGCATGGCAGTGACCCCTGTGATTAACATTGTAGATAGGAGAAATGTAATTTTGTTCTACTGTACATGATTGGCTGCATGGATTGAATGACACTAAAGTTGGCTGCTTCTTCAGTTTTTGTAGTATAGTTATGTTAATTAGCGCAGTCTGTCTTCATTACTCACAGCTAACAGCTAACCAGCTAACATTAGCCAAAAAATGGTGTTTGCCCCGCATAAACAAATCTTCTTACAATGACGAAAGGAGGAGGGTGGAGTGAGTATTTAAAGAAACATGCACTGAATCAAGTCTTTCTGAGGAAGCCTGGTTAAAATGGGTTGAAGATGGTGCTGAGATAGTTAAAGCCTGAGTTACTTGAACCAAATCATATCTCAGACAAATCATTAAGACCTCTGAGAAACATGTCAACATATGGAAAAGGTTCATCATACAGTGATGTGAAAAAGTGTTTGCCCCCTTCCTTATTTCTCTTTTTTTAGTATGTTTGTCACACTTAAATGTTTCAGATCATCAAACAAATTTAAATATTAGACAAAGATAACACAAGTAAACACAAAATGCAGTTTTTAAGTGAAGGTGTTTATCATTAAGGGTAAAAAAAATCCAAACCTTCATGGCCCTGTGTGAAAAAGTGATTGCCCCCTAAACCTAATAACTGGTTGGGCCACCCTTAGCAGCAACAACTGCAATCAAGCGTTTGTGATAACTGGCAATGAGTCTTTTACAGCACTGTGGAGGAATTGTGGCCCACTCATCTTTGCAGAATTGTTGTAATTCAGCCACATTGGAGGGTTTTCGAGCATGAACCGCCTTTTTAAGGTCATGCCACAATATTTCAATTAAATTCAGGTCAGGACTTTGGCTAGGCCACTCCAAAGTCTTCATTTTGTTTTTCTTAAGCCATTCAGAGGTGGACTTGCTGGTGTGTTTTGGATCATTGTCCTGCTGCAGAACCCAAGTGCGCTTCAGCTTGAGGTCAAGAACAGATGACCGGACATTCGCCTTCAGGATTTTTTGGTAGACAGCAGAATTCATGGTTCCACTTACCACAACAAGTTTTCCAGGTCCTGAAGCAGCAAAACAGCCCCAGGCCATCACACTACCACCACCATATTTTACTGTTGGTAAGATGTTACTTTTCTGAAATGCTGTGTTACTTTTACGCTGGATGTAATGGGACACACACCTTCCAAAAAGTTCAGCTTTTGCCTTGTCAGCCCGCAGAGTATTTTCCCAAAAGTCGTGGGGATCACCAAGATTTTTTCTGGCAAAAGTGAGATGAGCCTTTATGTTCTTTTTTGCTCACCAGTGGTTTTCGTCTTGGAACTCCGCCATGCAGGCCATTTTTGCCCAGTCTCTTTCTTCAAATCAAATCAACATTTATTGTCATATTGCTGTACATACAACTGTAGTGCAGGCAAGATGAAATTGCGTTTCTCTCGGCATCCATATAAGTAAAAGAACATGATTTAAGACACACTCACATATATCTTCACCCCCCCACCCCACCACATCCATCCACACATCCCTGAGACATACCTGAAAAACTAACTAATATACAAATAATGTACATAATGTCCGTAGGTGCGGTAGTGTATATGAGAGATTCCGGATCAACTGTTCATTATCCTAACAGCTTGTGGAAGGAAGCTGTTGATCAGTCTGGTGGTTCTGCCTCTGATGCTCCGGAATCGTTTGCCAGATGGCAGAAGTTCAAAGTGTTTATGCAGAGGGTGAGAATGGTCCTTGACAATGTTCAGTGCCCTGCTCCTACAATGGTTCTGAAAAAGTTCTTGGACAGAGGGGAGGGAGACTCCAATTACCCTCTCAGCTCCCTTAACTATCCTCTGCAGGGCTTTTTTGTCTGACATACTGCAGCTGGAGTACCATGTAGCAATGCAGTACGTCAGAACAAACTTCTTATAGTGAAGTCATGAACACTGACCTTAACTGAGGCAAGTGAGGCCTGCAGTTCTTTGGATGTTGTTGTGGGGTCTTTTGTGACCTCTTGGATGAGTCGTCACTGGGCTCTTGGGGTAATTTTGGTCAGCAGGCCACTCCTGGCAAGGTTCACCACTGTTCCATGTTTTCCCCATTTGTGAATAATGGCTCTCACTCTGGTTCACTGGAGTCCCAAAGCTTTAGAAAAGGCTAGAAAATTGAACTCAGCTTTCCAAAGATGTGATAAACCACAGTTAATTTATGTTTTAATGGGGGGGCAATCACTTTTTCACACAGGGCTATGTAGGTTTGGATTTTTTTACCCTTAATAATAAAGACCTTCATTTTAAAAACTGCATTTTGTGTTTACTTGTGTTATATTTGTCTAATATTTAAATTTGTTTGATGATCTGAAACATTTAAGTGTGACAAACATACAAAAAAACGAGAAATCAGGAATGGGGCAAACACTTTTTCACACCACTGTATGTTTTAATGAGCAACTGGATTTCTGACTGAATAAGCATCTAAATAATGTAAATGTTCCTCAACATCCTGCATGAATTAGAGCGCTCCAGTTTAACTTCTGCCTCATTCAGGAGGTTGGATGAGGCTTTAAAGAAACGAGGGCAGAAGGCCGCCCCATTCTTTTTAGCTGCAGTGTGGGGTAAAACAAAGTAATGACATCGGTCAGCCTTTAAACAAGCTCTGACAGAAGGATTAAAAGATGGAAAAAAAGGTTTGTACTGCTGCATGTGCACTCTTGTTGTGATCAGATGAACTGCATTTTTCCTCCTTCCCCGGGCAATCACCATTCTGACTCCAGATAAAAAAAGATTAAATGGCTGACCGAGTCTGTGAATACCTGCTAAGCACAGCATTATGGGCATGTTTCAGTGTCAGCAGAAACACACAGATTAGCACTAATCACTGTACTTATAGAAACACTATTTTCTCTGGCCTTTGATTTTTACACAGCTGGTAGCTGTTTTTCCTGTCTGTGAGCTGCTGACTGAGAGACAAAAATCTGTAAAGTTGGCTTGGCAACAGCAAGTCTTCAAACTAATAACCAGTAACCATTTCTTTAAGGCCCCTTTACACAGCACGGAGATCGCTGGGAGACCAATGAAAGACTAAAAGTTGACCTGATCTCTCAACGAGCTCCTAAAGCTGTTTCTTTGTAAATGTTTGGAAGATTATTGTAAGATTTCATGGAGATCTGTAGCGATCTTTGAAAGATCTTTGAGAGATCACTGAGGGAGTTCCATGGGTGACCATGGAGACTGCTGAGCATTTCTTGTCTCTGAAGAAGAAACATTTCTAGAAGGTCAAAAACAGCTTTTACACGGGGGTGGAGATCATTGAGAGATCATTGAAAGATGAAAAAAAAATGTTAGATCTCTCAACAGTCTTTCAATGATCTCTCAGCGATCACAGGATCCCCCAGTGATCTTTAGTGATCTCCATAGTTGAGAGAATGCTTTGACTCAGTTCAAAACAATCTCTCAATGATCTCCAAAGAGAAGTGATCTCTCAAAAATCTTTCAACATTCTCTCATTGACTGCTCTGCAATGTCATCAATCTCCCAGTGATCTCTCAGCAATCTTAATAAACTCTATTTGTCTTTCATCAAACACTCAGCAATCCCTCACTGATCTCTCAGCTATCATTGCCTTTGGGCTGGAAACATTGGGCATCCATTGAAAGATTGCTGAGAGATCATTGGGAGATTGCTGAGAGAGTTTTAGGAGATCAATGAGACTGTGAGCGGTCAAGGACCACTCAACAATCTCGCCAAACCCCATTGATATTTCAAAGCTCCAAGGTGGATGAAAACAGGTTTAATGGTAAATATGAGGCTCTTCCTGATCTCACTGTTGGAGTGGATTCAGCAGGAATACCAGGTGGATGTGGAGACATCCAGGACACTGACTTGATGTTTGAATATGAAATTAACAGCGACTACAACAAAACTGTTTCCAATATTTATTGGAAAAACGGAGAAATATCAGAATTATCAATTAGAACCCACACTGATGTGATTAAGGGTCTTCCATACGTTTGACCAACAGATGGGGCTTATCCAAAGACCACAAATCCAGATTGTGTGGTCCTGATCTCACGGTATCTGCATCCCCATTGTCTTATGTTGGAAGTCTTTGCAAAACTAGGGCAAACTCTGCAGGATCAGTTTTATCTCGGATAGCAAAGAGGAAGATTAGAAAATCTGGATAATTCAGATGTGAATTGGAAGTTTTGAAATACTGGAGTGAGACTAGAAAACAGCACTTTCTCTGCCACTGTTTACTTAAGTCCTGGCTGACTGATGGATAGGTAGAAGCAGCTGATCATTGTGTGTGTCATCCTTGGGGCCCCGACGGGGCAGAAAGCAGGACTCATTTCCAGGGCGAATTCTTGGCGTGATTGTTTATTAAACAAAAACACAAAATAAACACAGCTCAAGGGCTGAAAACACAAGGCTATGGCTCGACAGGAAAAACTCACAAGGCTAGGGTACATGACAACCAATGTTGGGCAAGTTACTAAAAAAGAGTAACTAATTACAGTTACTATTTACTTCTTTTCAAACGTAACTGAGTTACTATACCAATTACTGCATGATTAAATTAATTTGTTACTTATTAAGTTAATTAGTTACTAATTACTAGTTATTAGTTACTAGTTACTAATTAGTTACTTGGAAAAGTAACTTTCACGTTACTTTTAAATGCGTACTTAAATCATCTTGCACACATAGCAAGATAATTTAATTAATGGATTGCATTATAAGCTTATTAATGTCAGGCTAAAACAGATTGTTTTTCCTTTTTTTTTTTTTTTTTTTTTTTTTTCCTTTGAAAGACAAAAGTAAAATAGAAAGATGTCTTTACCTTCTTTACATGTTTCAACTGCACTGCAGCCTTCATCAGAAGAGTCAGCTGATTGCTGCCAGGTGACATTTATCAGCTGATTTTCGTAGGCGGGGCCAGCTCAGCAGATCTGTCAGATCCACCGAGCCGGCCTCGGCGGGAGGCGGGGCCGGCGGGAGGCGGGGCCGGCTCGGTGGATCTGACAGATCTGCTGAGCTGGCCCCGCCTACGAAAATCAGCTGATAAATGTCACCTGGCAGCAATCAGCTGACTCTTCTGATGAAGGCTGCAGTGCAGTTGAAACATGTAAAGAAGGTAAAGACATCTTTCTATTTTACTTTTGTCTTTCAAAGGAAAAAAAAAAAGGAAAAATAATTGAAAGAAGACAAAATGAACCTGTTTGACGTAAAACAGATTGTTTCAAACAGAACTTTTAGAACATGTTCAGTCTGCTTTATCCTGCCTTGAGAGCTCTTATTGTGGGAAAAATCTGAAGAAAATCAACATGTAATTGCCAGTAATTTCCTCATTTTGGAGTGAGAGTTGGCAACACTGCATAAAGCTGTCCATGTTTATCTTCCCTTTATGATATGGATTTAATCCGATGTGCAGTGGTCCAAAGAAAATGTCCATTATCCACAGTCCAAATGTCTGCTGTGACGGAGACATAATTCAGTCCCTCAAATTCCTTTTGGAGATAAAATTCCATTTTTGAATCATCTTTATCCAGATAGCAAGTAAATGTGTTTTAACTTCAGTGGATCACAGTCAAGGGTCTGACTCACAAACTGTCCAGATGCATACCTGTGCTTGAAATCCAGCCGCCAGTGTTCAAATAGCGTACATCCACGAACACGGTGTTGTTAGCATAGCACTAGCTTTGTCGGAGTTTTGTTGCTGTTTTCAGGCACTTCTGAAGATTGCAGCAGGTCTCTTTGTTTGCAACCCACCAATATGCTTTTGTCTTTAACTGCAACAAAGGAAAAATTATCTATTTCCACAAAAACAAAGTAGCTTCATCTTTTTCTACGCTCGGTAGTGAAGACTCGGCTCTCTGCAACAGGTCACGTTGACTGATGGCTGCATCAGCTACGTAGGGTCAGTTTGTATATTCATGTATTTACACTAAAAGTATCTAAGAAAACAACCAACGAGTAACGCATCTGATCAAATTTCAGTAACTGTAATGCATTACTGAATTTTTAAACAGTAATTTCATTACACAGCATGTTACTGCAATAGTAGTGGCGTTACAGTAAGGCATTCCAAAGTAACGCCTTACTGATGACAACAACAGCGACATGGCAACACTGACAACAATGGCATGGCAAGAAGCGTGTTTGAAAAGCCAATATGACGTAAGGATGCCGCACCCATGAATGGGGCAGCCTCCCTAAAATAAAGCCGGACTAATCACTTAAACCCAAACAGCCATGGATAATCAAGAAATTAACAAACAAGGATCAAACTGGGCTAAAGCAGAAATAAACAAAAGACACTGTCAAAATAAAATCCCACACCAAAACTAGAGGTGCCTTCACACCAAATGCAAACAGGCAGTGCGAAGCCATACAAAGTGAATGGAAAGAGGCGAGTACACGCGAAATCACGCATTTGCACGTCCACATCCGAGGGAATATGCTAGCTTTGAGATTCTGCCATCACCAGAGTAAAAATATCACCACTGCAGAGTAAACTAGTTTGAAAATCAGACTGCCACTCACCTGGAAACAGGAGGACCAGGAGCTTTTCAGCTAAATTGAGATGTCGGAGTTATTTACCCATGGATTCCTGCCATGGACGTGCTAACAAGGCTAGCAAGCTAGAAACAGAAACACTCATCATCTTATAACCTTTTGGAGACAGGGACAACTTTTTCAGGTGAGCCCTCCGTCGGATCTTGGTTGTCCATTGATCCGATGATGATCGTCCCTCATGTGTTAAGTCCTCTTCTTGCATGCACACGGAGATGGCTGTTTAGGCCGATCCTCAATCGGCAGACACGGCTGCAGTAGGGGCAAGGAAACTGCCCAAGTAATAACACCTTTCTCTGTGCCCGTGCTTCAGCTACATCAGCTCGCATCTTCTCTTCAAAGTAGTCTCGCGCCTGGGTAGTGAGGGCGCACCAGCCTGGCCTGTCCATAGCCCACAGCTCTAATTGTTTGGGAAGGATGCCAGTGTGTCTGATGTTGAGCTTCACGCAGTCTTTGAATCTTTTGCGTGGTCTGCCTTGGTTCCGCTTCTCAGAGTAGAGTTCGTCGTACATGAGCTGCTTGGACAGCCTGTGGCCATCCATCCGGATCACATGACCAACCCATTGGAGCTGGGCTTTCAGAATCATGGCCTCGATGCTGGTCATCTCAGCTCTGTCCAGGACCTCAAGGTTTGTGACCCGGTCTTGCCAGTGAATGTTCATGATCATCCGTAGACTTCTCATGTGGAACTTCTCCATCTGCTTCAGGTGTTTTTTGTACACGGTCCACGTCTCACATCCGTAGAGAAGGCTGGTGAGGACAAAGGCCCTGTACACTTTGAGCTTCGTGGACAGCTGGATGTTGTGCTGGTTCAGGACGCAAGCTCGGAGACGACCAAAAGCTTGACTGGCCTTGCAGATTCTGGCGTTGATCTCTTATCCAGGCTGCCATCATTGCTGATGGTGCTGCCGAGGTATTTAAAGTCATCTACCATCTTCAGTTGGGTACCCTCGATGGAGATAGAGGGGGGTAGGACAGTGTGGGCGGGTGCTGGTTGGAACAGTACCTCTGTCTTGCCGAGGCTGATGGTAAGACCAAAAAGGCGGGAGGCTTCTGCAAACCTATTCACAATGATCTGGAGATCAAACTCCATGTGGGCCATGAGGGCACAATCATCAGCAAAAAGTGCTTCCAGGACAATCTTTTCTGCGACCTGGTCTTAGCCTTCAGTTGGCGGAGGTCGAACAATGAGCCATCAAGTCTGTATCGCAGGTATACCCCAATGTCCAAGTCCCTGAAGGCATGGTTGAGGACGCAAGAGAAAAAGAGGTTGAAGAGGACCGGAGCCAGAACGCACCCCTGCTTGACGCCGTTGTTGATATTGAATGGCTCCGATACCTCTCCACCTGAGAGAACCTGCCCAGTCATATTGTCGTGAAACTGGCGAATGAGGTTTACAAACTTGTCTGGGCACCCAAGCTTGGATAGGATGATCCAGAGGGCCTCCCTGTTCACCGTGTCAAGGGCCTTAGTCAGTTTGATAAAGATCGCATATAAGTCCATGTTTTGTTCTAGACATTTCTCCTGCACTTGGCGGACGGAGAAGATCATGTCCACAGTGCTGCGGTTTGAGCGGAATCCGCACTGTGTTTCTGGCAGGTTCCCTTCAGAGATGTTGTTAATCAGTTGGTTGAGGAGGACCCGGGCCAGTATTTTTCCTGCAATAGATAGAAGGGAGATATCTCGGTAATTGCCGCAGTCCGACTTGCTACCCTTATTCTTGAACAGGGAGACAACAGTGGAATCCCTGAAGTCTTTGGGCAGTTGTTCTTCATTCCAGACGCTGGTGAGGAGGAAATGGAAGATTTCAAAGGCCACAGGACTGGCTGATTTGAATAATTCCGCCGGGATTCCATCCATCCCAGGTGCTTTGTCTGAATTGGTCTGCCTAATCACCTTCAAGACTTCGTCCATTGTAGGGGGGAGGTCGAGGCAGTGGACGGTGGGTTTTTGTGGGATCAGATCGAGGGCGTGGGGGTCTACAGTGGAGGGCCTGTTGAGCAGGTAGCTGAAGTGCTCTCTCCATCGCGCATTGATGCTGCTCTTCTCCTTCAGCAGAGTTGAACCGTCTGCCGACAGGAGTGGGGTAGTACATAGTTTGGCAAGTCCATATACTTCCTTGATGATGCTGAAAAACATCTTGGAATTCTGCATGTCGGCGTATCTCTGCACCTCATCTGCCTTCTTCTCCCACCATTCAGTCTGCATCTTTCGCAGTGCTGCTTGTGCCTGTCTCTGGAGGTGCTTGAAGCGATCACACTTGGAAATGGAAGTGGGGTCATTCTGCCACTCAACAAAGGCCTTCTGCTTGTCATCCAGGAGTGTCTGGATGTTCTCGTTGTTCTCGTCGAACCAGTCCTGGTGCACTTGTTTCCTGGGGCCGATGGTGGTTTTTGCTGACTCTGTCACCAGTGCTCTAAACAGTTCCCACCTTTGTGTTGGGCAGCCAGTCAGGAGTCCATGGGCAATCAGTCTTCTGCAAATTCAGTACGTCGCTGAGGTTGTTCAAGTTTGGCAATGTTGAACACTGGCCTGATGACTTTTGGCGTCTTGCGGTGTGTTGTGGCAATATGCAGGGATAGGATAGATCTGACTAGACGGTGGTCCGTCCAACACTCTGCTCTGCGCATGGCCCTGGTGATCCTGACGTCACAGATGTCTCTCTGATGGCAAATGGCAAAGTCTATCAAATGCCACTGCTTGGATCTTGGGTGCATCCATGTTGTCTTATATTTGTCTGCTTGCCGGAACAGTGTGTTTGTGATAGCGAGGTGGTTTTCAGCACAAAGGATGAAGAGCATCAAGCCGTTGGAGTTCAATTTTCCAGTGCTGTGTGGCCCCAGCACACCTTTCCAGTTACAGCAGTCTGTTCCGACTCTGGCGTTGAAATCCCCTAGCAGAATGAGTTTGTCATTGGGGGGAGTGTCCTTCACGAGGGTACTGAGCTCCTCATAAAAGGCTTCCTTCACTTCATCGCTGCTGGTGAGAGTTGGGGCATACGCACTGATGAGGGTAACATGCCGGTTACGGTTAAGGGGGAAACGGAGTTTCATCAGCCATTCATTAACTGGCATTGGTAGGTCAGGAAGTTGCTTGAGAACTGCTGTCTTGATGGCCAGTCTTACTCCATGGATCCTCTCTTCATCTTTGGGGCCTTGCCTTTCCAGAAGAAGGTGTAGCCACCTTTTAGTTTGGCCACAGATCCTTCTTCAGCTAGTCTGGTCTCGCTGAGGGCTGCGATGTCAATGCGGTAGCGGGCCAGTTCCCTTGCAATGAGGGCTGTTCTTCTCTCAGCCTCGAGGAGGCCTCTCTGTCTATGAGCGTGTGTTCATTCCACGCACCAAGAATTAGTTTCTTTCTTCTTTGGTTTCGACCGCTTGGGGGGTAGAACTGCCAGCTGTGGTATGCTGGCCAGTTGGAAGGGACAAGCGTTTGTTTGGGACACATTTTCTAGTCTCCTCCCTCATATGAGGGTGAGCAGTGCTGTCCTAAAGAGGCTGCTCAGTCACCTGGGGGAACGCTGAACTCCACTGTTGTCCCGGGGTCAGAAGGAGAGCGACTATTGCCACCAAGCCGCCTGTGTGCAGGGTTCAAGCTACAACTGCTAGTGGTCACCTCCACCTGTTGCTTCATTCGTTCCCCATCGCTGCACGACTGTTGTAGGGTTGTGAGGACTAACACACACAAGGAAAACCTTCCGGGAAAGTTTTTTTTAAAAGTGGGAAAGTCGATGCACAGGGGCAATCCCACTCTCTGGGCCTCAAAAGCCAGGATCTGGTGGTACAAAAAGATCCATCATGACCAGGGACTTCCTCGGCTGCAGTGGATGACCACAACGTCTATAGTGCCTTGCCGTGCCCTTGCGTTCCACAACGGCTGCTGTCGCCATCTTCATGACCGTTGGGACAAAAGATGACCTCATCCGCTCAATCCGCCGACTACAGTCTTCACATGCTTGAGTAGGCATACCCTGTTTAACTCACCGGAGGGCTTGAGGCCTGACCAGCTACCTTCACCTGGTTCAGCCTGCCTGCCAAAGTGGTTTACCGGGGTATGGCTGCTGCGCATGCTACAGCTTCAACGAGCCACAGGTGAGAGTTGAGTGCCAGGTGGGAACCAATGTAGAATGAGCTGTCCTAAAAAGAACATGGCAAGAACCCCCTACAGAGGTACTATCCCTCCCCAGACACCCTAGACACCCCCTCCTTCGGATAATGTAAACCTAAAGCATGACGTTATTTTGGAGATTGCCACAGTAGGTTGAACACTGCTGCAGAAGTTATAAAGGCAACTTCACCTGTCTGCATCTCACTCAAACCGTGAATTCATGTCATGAACCTGGGTTTGGTGGTTTCACACCCAGTTCTGACCCATGGTTAGTTTTTCCCTATTTTCCATCAGGCTCTTCAGGGAGTCCTTTGGGTCCTCTGCTCCCTGACAGCTTGGACACGCCTCCTTCTCCTGTCAGTATCTCCAGCTGTTCTGTATTATGGGTGTTTCACACACGTACACACATGCACTTCATTCACTCCCATTCATACGCTCAGACACTCACTAATACACACATGGTGTTAATTATTGTTCAGCCCACACATTCTCACACCAGCGGTCTCTTCCCTCGTTAGTATTATTAGTACTTAAACGCTGGGTTAATAGGAAGAGACCGTCGGAGCACTGAGTTTCATTCACGGCAGCTTGTTCCTCCGTGTATGTTATCATTACCTGCATTTACCTTTAGCCTGATGTTTCTGTCTTCTCTGGCACTACAAGATTAGTTTCCTCTTTGGCGTCAGCGGCTGTTCCTGCTTGCCCCCATCCATCGGACTACACGGGCTGCCCCAGATCGTTCCAGCCGTAAGTCATGTTTGCCTTTCTCCTCGTGCCGGCAGCAACCCTGCGGCACTAGGCATTCCCTCCCTCAGGCTGCGGAACATCCAGGTGGTGTCCCTGTATGTCTGGTGGCCTCATTCTAACCATTCCAACTCTCTGTTTATTATGGTGACTGTTAGCTGGACTTGTGTTTTTGTTAATAAAGTGCATGTTCTACTCCTGCAATTGGGTTTTCCATTTCTCCCTCCGTGCACTGCGTAAAAGCGCACGGAGAATAATAACAATTCATGTCTATTCACATGTTTACATTGAGTTATAATCATCTGTAAACCATAGTTAACCTCGGTGGCTTCTAATTATATGTGATAATTGTAATTCTGTGTTTGATACCTTCATTTCCACAGTGAGGCATTGTTTGAAACAGACAGGCTAAAAAAAATCAGACCTCAGTGACCCGGAGGCCCCGCTCTTGTAAACATCTGCAAGATATTTCACATCTGTTTATAACACAAAAGACAAGCTATAGTTGGATTTATTGTCTCCATTAGTCAACCATAATGCCTCTGTGGTCCTCTGTGGACTCTTTATCTCATCTGAAAATGCCACGAAAAAGTTAGAGAAGTGCACCAAAGCCAAATCGCTAGCATCCTAACTAGCCAACATAGCGAAGGTACAGTGACCCACAAACCCCACTCAACAGGTGACGGTATGTATTATAAACACTGACTTCTGCACTGGACAATATTTAATTTGGATACATGTGTGAAATTATGGCCGTTAAATAGGCCTATCCTTTTCTATGTTGAGCTCATTGAGGTGCTTAGCAACAGCAAGGGACTATTTTTTTGGTGGAGCAAAATTACTGATTGAACAAACAGAAATCATAATATTTTGTTATGTATTGTTATTTATTAAAATGTGTTTGTAGAACTGCTTTATAAAAGCAATATTACACTCAAGGTCGTGCGTTATCATAACTATTTTAACAAATATTTTAGCGACATCTTCAGCCTCATGACAAATCACCACAGTTAAGATGTTCATTCATACCACACTTGTGTAATATTGCTTAATTAAGCTGTGGATGCCAATAACACTTCAGTGCTCTAATTAGATCAGCAGTTTTCATGTTTTTAATAGTTTTAAAAATACAATTTAAAAATTCTGATTTAGGGTTTTAAGTATGAATCTATTTGCTTTTTGATTTGTTTTGGACATGATTAAAATACTGGCTTTCAATTAAAGATGGTATTTTTTTTTTCGATAACAGTGTCTAATACATTTAATGCTGTGCTCAACTGTTGCTTTCCTGGCTTTGCTTTCACACTGAATACTTTATACCGCTCTGAAGAAGCTGATCTTGTTGCTTTACTGCGACTCTTTAATAACATGCTGCAGGAACTCCTTAAGCCCTCATTTATAATTCATTACAAGGAGTGCCATCTTCTTGTTGATCCATTATGTTTGATTAATCAGTATTAATCACTGTAATTTCTTGTTGAGCGATTATTTTCCTTGCCATTATCGCAATTATTTTCTCCTCTTCTGCCTACCAGGTCTACTGTTTAGTTTTGAGGAAGAGCAGTAGTCACATAGATAAAGAAAACTATTCATTCCTGATGAGATAATGATGACACGGTTCATAGTATTCATGGATATGCAATCACTTTCATATTTGCATGACACTACTGTGTATTTGGATTTACTTTCTTTAAGTATTGATAAAATATTGAGGAAGGACCCCCTTACTTGTCATTTCATGATCATGATTTTCACACCAAAAGTTCCTTCTTCAT
The DNA here is from genome assembly GCA_020510985.1 of Pholidichthys leucotaenia. Taxonomy (NCBI): domain Eukaryota; kingdom Metazoa; phylum Chordata; class Actinopteri; order Cichliformes; family Pholidichthyidae; genus Pholidichthys; species Pholidichthys leucotaenia. The sequence goes on along the minus strand of CM035849.1, from coordinate 64,954,514 downwards.
TACGTTTTGCAAGTTACTCATATCCCCTTTACACAAATGGAGATCGCTGGGTGACCACTGGGGGATCAAAAATTGACCTGATCTCTCAATGATCTCCTGAAGCCTCAAAAAGCCGTTTTTGTGTAAATGTTTGGGAGATTGTTGTTTGATTTTCATGGTGATCTATAGAAATCTTTGAAAGATCACTGAGAGACGAGTAGAGATCACTGAGGGATCATTGAGAGTTTATTAAGCAATCAAAGAGGTATATATACATATTTGAAAGGTTTCTCTTCTACCCCCTTCACACAGGGGTGGAAATTGTTGACAGATCACTTAAAGAGAAAAATGTCCAGAACTCTCAACGATCTTTCAATGATCTGTCAGTGATTGTCATTCATTCAGTCATTTCCACAGACACCACAGCGGAGAGATTCTTTTGACTCAGTCCAAAACAAACTCTGCTAAAGCCGGTCCCAAGCCCAGTTGAAAAAGGAGGAGGGTTGGGCATGGGGTTAGCACCCCCACCCCACAAAAAAAAAAAAAAACTAAGCTACAGAAACCCAAACTGCAATACCAACATTATGGAACCAAGAGAAATTACCTGGGAAAGAATGTATGAAGCAAACCAGCCAAACCCATCGTGGAGCTGATCTTCAGATGAATCTTCTCTACCCCAAGACTGTCCAGAGGATAGGAACATGAAATGTGAGAACACTATATGAGGCAGGAAAGGTGGCACAGGTGGCCGTGGAAATGGAGGAGTATAAACTTGACATTCTAGGACTCAGTGAGATGCGATGAAAAAAACTTATGGACAAGTCACCTTAGCATCTGGACATATAATGTTGTATTCAGGACCACCAAATGAGGATGACAAACACAGGAATGGAGTTGGACTCATGATGACAAAAGGAGCCAGCAGAAGCCTGACTGAGTGGGAGCCAGTCAATGAGAGAGTCCTGACAACATGATTTTATTCAAAGTTTCAGAAGGTGACAATCATCCAGTGCTACGCACCAACAAACATTGGTGAACAAGAGATAAAGGATGAGTTCTGCGAACAACTACAAAGTATGATAGAAAGAACTCCAAAAAGAGACATCACTATTATGTTAGCTGACTTCAATGCTAAAGTGGGCACTGACAATACGGGAAGAGAGCTTATCATGGGGGTACAAGGCCTTGGTAGCATGAATGAGAATGGAGAATTATTTGTCAACTTCTGCCAACAGAACAACTTTGTAAATTGCGGGACTATTTTCCCCCACAAGAGAAGGTGACTTGGATATCTCCGGATTTGGCAACAAAAAACCAGATCAGCCACTTGACAATATCTCAAAGGTGAGAGAAGGAGCCTGATAGACGTTAGAGCATACAGAGGCGCTGATGTAGGATCAGACTACCGTCTGGTGATAGGAAAGTTGAGAGTGAAGATCCAAGCTGTCAAGAAGACTGGCTCACAGAGACAACCAAGATTCAACATAGCCAAGCTCCAGACTGAGATTCAACGGAGAAAGTTCTCCACTTCCCTCAAGAACAGATTTCAGGCTCTAGCAGATTTGGAAGATGGCTCCATAGAAAAGAAGTGGGAATGAGTCAAACATGCCTTCTCTGAAACCTCTGAGAAAATTCTGGGCTTTAGAAAGAGAAGATTCAAGAGCTGGCTTTCGGAGGACACAGTCAACCTAATCGAGGAAAGAACCATAAAGCAGACACTTGGAAATGTTAGAACAAGGGCACAGAAACAACATATACAAGAGGAGTATAGCAGGAAGAACAAGGAGGTGAAGAAGAGTGCAAGGAGGAATAAAAGGATACTGATAGACAGACTGGCTACAGAGGCTGAAGAAGCTGCAGGGAAAAATGACATGAGAACGCTATACACCATCATTTGACAGCTCTCAGGAAGAAAGATCAACACCACCTGACCAGTCAGGGGGAAAGATTTAGACCTCCTCAGCAAGACTACAGACCAACTGGATAGATGGAAAGATTACTTCAGCCGCTTGTTGAAGAGTACAGCTATACAGAACCCACCTATATTAGAAGAAGGAGACGATCTTGATGCCAACCTAGGCCCTATTAGCAAGGAAGAGATGCTGAAGGCCGTCAATAAGAAAAAGAGTGGAAAAGCACCACGACCCGACACCATACTTCCAGAAGCCCTGAAAGCAGACCCTGGTATCACATCGAATATCCTGATTGAGCTGCTTCAGGAGATTTGGAACAAAGAAGAAATCCCTGAAGAATGGAGAACTGGCTACATAGTGAAGCTACTGAAGAGAGAAGATCTCAGTCTTTGCCAAAACTGGAGAGGCATACAGCTCTTATCACTTCCAAGTAAGGTCCTCACAATAGTGATTCCGGAGAGGATAAGGACAGCCGTAGACAACACGCTGAGAAGGGAACAATCAGGATTCTGAACAGGAAGATCATGTATCGACCAGATGGCAACTCTTCGGATCATCATTGAACAATCCCTGGAATGGCAGTCTCCACTATATGTAAATTTCATTGATTTAAAAAAAAGCTTTTGACATGGTGGACAGGACAACCATCTGGAGAATCCTTAGACACTACAGTATCCCCCAGAAGATTGTCTGCATTATTCAGAGCTTGCACAGGGAGAACAACTGTAGAATCATACACAAAACCGACCTCTCCCCTCCATTTACTGTCAACACAGGTGTAAGGCAAGGATGCCTCTTGTCTCCCATGATCTTCACACTGGTGATTGAGTGGGTGATGAAAACTGCAATGAACCAGCCAAGGGGTATCCAATGGACCCTTACCCAAAAACTGGAGGATTTGGACTTTGCAGATGATATTAGTCTACTTGCGCACACCCATGGACACATGCAAGCAAAAACAGATAATCTAACCATTGTTGCCAAAATGACAGGACTAGAGATCAACATTGAGAAGACAGAGCTTACGAGTGAACACCCTACAGAAAGCTCCGATCACCATAAGTGGTCAGGAAGTAGAGGACATTGAACATTTCACTTACTTCGGCAGTGTTATTAGCAAGTTAGGAGGGGCAGATGAAGATGTAAAAGCTAGGATCAGCAAAACTTGCCACACTTTTGTCATTCTGAAACCTTTGTGGAGCAAGGAGAACATCAGCCGATACACCAAGCTGAGACTGTTCAACACAAATGTGAAATCTGTGTTGCTGAATGGATCAGAAACCTGGTGACGCACAAAGAACATAGACCATAAGCTACAAGTCTTCATTAACATCTGCCTCCACTAGATAATACGCATCAGGTGGCCAGAGTGGATCTCAAACAAGGGATTTTGGCGACAAACAAGACAAGAGCCCATTGTCAATACTATTCAGAGTAGAAAGTGGAGATGGATTGGGCACGCATTGCGAGGAGAACAGACCAGCATCCCACTTCATGCCTTAGACTGGAATCCCCAAGGGAAATGCAGGAGAGGAAGACCAACCCTGACCTGGAGAAGAACCCTGCAGACAGAACTGAAGACCACTGCACTATCCTGGAGAGGAGTAAAATGCACAGCCCAAAACAGGGAATGATGGTGGTTTGCAGTGAAGACCCTATGTTCCGGATGGAACGAAGAGGACTAAGTAAGTAAGTAAGTAAGCAGACCAAAACAATCTATTAACAGTCACCAAAGGGAAGTGATCGCTCAGTGATCTCCCAATGATTTCTTATTGATCTTTCAATGAACTCTATTGGTCGTTCATCAAATGCTCAGTGAGTCATCACTGATCTCTCCTTCCACCATCGGGGTGGAGAAATTCGGCATTCATTGAAAGATTGTTGAGTGATCATTGAGACATTGATAGATTGTTTGCAGGCTCTCTTTCTGCACGGTGACGCAGTGGTTAGCACCGCGGCAGCACAGTTTACCCTCGGCCGGGGGATCGCGGGGATCGTGGGTTTGATCCCTGCCCCCGGCCAACAGTGATCTGTGTGGAGTTTGCATGTTCTCCCCGTGTTTGCATGGGTTTACTCCGGGATTTCTCCGGTTTCCTCCCACATGCTAAAAACATGCAGGTTAGGGAGTTAAGGGGCGCTTGCGCACGCAGCAACCAGCAGCTGGTGGCTTGTCACCAGACTGCAGAACAAATCTACCTACGGGTACAAAATAAGTCCAAAAAAAAAAAAAGATTGTTGAGCAGTCAGGGAGAGTTCAAGGAGCGTTCGTCGATCTCAATGTCGTCGATCTTTAATTGGCTGATCATTGAGTATTTGATGAAAGACCAGCAGAGTTCATTGAAAGACTGCTGTGAGATTATTGTGAGATCAATGAGGTCATTGAGAGCTCGATAAGAGATGATAAGAGATCATTGAGCGATCATTTCCCTTTGGTGATTGTTGAGAGATTGTTTAGGAATGAGTCAAACTGTGAGGACTGTGGAGATCATTGAGAGAGCTTGACAATCAATGAGAGATCATGGAAAGATCATTTGGAGAGCTGGCCATTTTGTCATCAGCAGTCTCTTAATGATCTCCACCTCTGTGTAAAGAGGTATAATAATACAAAGTAATCTCCCTGTTTCAAAATATAGCATGACATAAATAAACTAGAAAAGCACTCGGAGAGCGCAGACCTCCGCCAAGCGCCACAGTTCCCTCCATACAGTGTTTGTGTGTACGTTTTCAGATTCCTTGACCATGAAAACATATGACTAGCAATTGGATTCACAATGATAGGATTAGTGGTTCAGCAGTTATTGAGGAAAATGGCATTTTCCGTAATGGCGGTTTAGCGCCACAGTTCCCCCCATACAGTGTTTGTGTATACGTTTTCAGATTCCTTGACCATGAAAACATATGACAAGCAATTGGATTGACAATGATAGAATTAGTGGTTTAGTAGTTATTCACGCCAGTTTTAAGGTGCCAGTCTCTGACGCCTTAAAACCAGATGCTTCGGGTAGATGGTGGCTTGTCAACCTGGGAAGGTAGCCCATCTAGGGGAAGGTAAACCCTGATTTCAAACCTCCGCTGCCTTGCGGCACACCCGGTCACGGGAAAGGCTTTGGGAGTCAACCCTGAGGAAAAATCCGGAGTCGGAGCCCCTAAGGCAGTTCTCTGTTGTGCTCAACATCGTTCTGGCAGCTCTTGCAACGGCGCTGGTGCCAAACTATAGCAGCCCTGCTGTTCCTTTGGATTCATCAGTGACGTGGAGAGGGGGGACATGCTGCATGGGTAACATCTTGTCCTCCATATCTTCCTGCCCAGGCTTGAATCCTACCAACGCCCAATGCTGGAAGGTAGAACACCGGTGCGCATCGGCCTGTTCAGCCACAGGCGGTGCTGTTCCAGCAGAGCAGACGTTTAGGATTCTCTTCCATGGTCATCATAGACCGACGGAGGCCGACAAAAAAAGTTATTCACGAAAATGGCATTTTGCATAATGGCGGTTTTCTTGTGGACGGTGATCCGGATCACCACCAAAATGTAATCATCTGTAGGCTACCCCATTTCTGACTTTCTGTGAACATTTCATGAAAATCCGTTCATAACTTTTTGAGTTATCTTGCTAACAAACAAACAAACAGACAGACAGACAAACCAACGCCAATGATCACATAACCTCCTTGGTGGAGGTAAAAATTAATGACCCACCATATAGGCCAAAGGAATAAACGGTTAAGAAAATGAATAAATGATTCATTAGTGCAATCAAGGTACCTAATTAAAAGGTGTAAAAGTCAATAAAAAACAGACAAATCTATGAAAACAAAAAAGCCAAGGAGAAACATGAAAAAGTAAAGGTTTCAGTTTCTGCTGTGGCAGCAGTGTCGACGATATGAAAATGAAAGCTGAAAATAACAAGCTTACAGGTGGCCATAAATATGCATGGGCGTAACTGCCGTGCGTACTTGCTGACACATCAGTCACAGATGCAGCCACTCTAGCATATGTACATGGTAAACAGCTTCAGAATCTACGGTTAAAACCTGGTCAGATGGTTTCACTGGAAACTGAGAAAACAGGTTCCTGCTCAACACAAACTGTTGTTCCTTATCTGCCAGCTGAATCCGAGGAATGGTTCTGCAGCAACAGCCGTGTTCTGAAGTGCAGTTAGTCCTAGGAGGCTTGCAGGGTGAACAGACTGTATATAAGCCATGGATGCAAATACCGTGACATCACCTGTTGATTGGAAGGCCCCAGGATGAAGCTGCAAGCTGAGCTTCCACCATCCATAGGAGTACTTGCAAACTTTTTATTGGTCCTGCACTTTACCTTCATCCTTTCTTAGTGTCCGTCCTCTCCTACAGCCACAAATGGTCTCCACACCATCTGCACAATGAACCCCCAGTGGGTTTAGATCCAGGTTGTGCTCGAGGTGAAAGTCAGCATCAAAGGTCAGGAGATCTGGCCACTTCTTAGGATTCCATGGAAATTTCTGCTACTCCTCGGCAGTTGTTTGATGTGCTCACCAAACTCAAACACAGTGATCTTCATGTGGATCTCCATATCCATATGTTGCTGTAGGTTTCTTCATAGTAGCACTTACTGGCATTGTTTGGGTCAAACTTTATTTAAGCCCTCCGCTAAATATGAACATGCTGTTCTCTTTTACATCTCTATATACCAAATCCCCAGCGGTGTAGATACATCATTTATTTAGTTTTGTAGGTGCAGAATTAATTAGTTTTGTTAATTTAAAGCTAATTAGAACTAGCAGAGACCTTCTACCCATTGGAGATCTTAATCTCACAGGAAAGGATCCAACATCACAAAGACACAGGAATTGGAAGTGAATAAATCAGTCCCTCCAGGATTTCGTGGGATGTTTTTATGATTGTTGCAGCCCAGAAAGCCCGAATTTGTGGGAACTTTTATAAAAAAAAAAAATAAAATTGTGACGTTTTGAGAATTTTCTTTTGCACTAAAAGTTGTGGGAAGAATTACAAATTTTAAAGCAAATGCTTTTTCCCATAGTTTACTGCAATGATATTCTATTTAACACAAGAAAAGCGTGTGATTGTCAAAAATTTCCTATTAAACAGTTATTTGTAAATTAAGCAGAAATTTCTGCTATACAGAAAAACTCTTTTGTGCAACAGCAAATACAGACTTTAACACAATATCCATTACAACAGCTAAATTGCATTGAATGCATGTGAAAGAGTATAGATTTGGAAATTATTGGTAGCAGCTTCATTTGAAAACTCCTTAACCACAGCAGTCCCCAACCACCCAGTACCAAGCGGAGAGAAAAAAAGAAAAAAAAAATATTCTGTTGCTCTTTATTATCTATCAAAGTCTGAGTTTTTCTGGGGAAAAAAAAAAAACCAAACTACTGAATATTCTCTCTCTTTCTCACACACTCTTTTAGATTTGATTGGCGGTTGGCAACCAGCTTACAGGTGCATTACCACCATGTACTTCACTCTATATCATCACTCTATCTGGTGAGGAGCTGTAGTCCTTCTATCATCATTGCTGTGTCCAATAGAACCTCAACTCTATCTTCAGACATCACTCTTCTTCATCTTCTTTTTCTTCTTCTTTTAAATTTGATTGGCAGTTGGCAACCAGCCTACAGGTGCATTACCGCCACGTACTTCACACTGTATCATCACTCTATCTGGTCAGGAGCTGTAGTCCTTCTATCATTATTGCTGTGTCCAATCGAACCTCAACTCTATCTTCAGACATCACTCTTCTTCGTCTCCTCATACTTCACTCTATATCATCACTCGTATCTGGTCAGGAGCTGTTAGTCCTTTTATCATCATTGCTGTGTCCAATCGAACTTCAACTCTATCTTCAGACATCACTCTTCTTCATCTCCTTGTACTTCACTCTATATCATCACTTCACTCTATATCATCACTCTACACATCATCCACTCTGTTTTTTGCTGATGTGTTCTGTTAATACTCACTGTATACATGGAAGTGAGCGCAGTGCAGCGACGCATTTGATTGGTTAGACTGAACCTTTGAACGCTACTCAGGGACAAATTTGATTGGCAAAACTGGCGGAAGTTGATGAGGATTGGCCAAAATTGTGGGAAAGTTGTGGTGATTGGACAAAGTTGTAAGGTTGCGCAATAGATGTGACAATGGCCTGATGTTGCATGAATTCGTGCAATCGCAACATTGCAAAATCCTGTAGGGTCTGATAACTAAGTGTCACAATAGCAATAATAATAAGCCTAGACGACCTTTGAATATCAGTTGTTAAAGATAAGTCTTGAGCAAGGACAAACTGATGACGGAAGCTTTCATGTCTCTGTCTGACTTTCCATCTGTATTTCACTCGCTCCGTCCTTGGGAACTTACTGGTGTTGATTGTGTTTTGATACAGATTAGGCTGTGTGTTGTCATGCCAAAGCACTGCCCTCCTCTTGTGATTACTTTCTAAAGGCGTCTTTTGTCCAAGGTAGAGAGTGACTGCTCCCTCTGCCACTTCACAAATGAGATTTTTTTTTTTGATTGACGGATGTTCGGCTGGTAATTAGATAAATAGCAAATCTGATTTGTAGTGTTGACTCCTTTGTCATCCACTGATGAAGATTAGCCCACCGTTGTTGAGGTACTGCCTGCTCGTTATTATTTTCAGCCCGCCGGTTTCGCACACATCTGCTCCATCTTATCAGTTTTTCTCCATCTGTCAGACTAACTCCACCGTGCTGCTCACAGCTGACATTTAAAGGCAGAGACGGTGACATCCAGACGCTACGTCATCAGCTGACACTTTTGATCCCACTGTTGTGGTGTCGTATCATATATACAGAGGGAGTTTTTGGGGGACTGAAGAAAAGTTGAGTTATTCAAGGTGTTGCAGTGTGCTGCTGATGCGTTTGGACTGTAATACACACCAAATATGAAGCCTGGAATGATGATGTGAAAGGGTGAAACACTGGTCTCATACATTAGACCCGAGTTTGTGTCCTGCTGCATTCTTATTTTCTCCTTGTGTAATCACTACACTGGGTGCTCCTGTTTTATGTTTTGATTAAAAAAAGGAGCATCATTTAAAGAAACAAATCCTGTAACTGTTATGCATGGGGGTGGATCCATCATGCTTTGAGGTTGTTGTAGCCAGTGGCATAGGAAATATTGCGTGGATAGAGGGAAGAACAAGTTGAGCTAAAAAACTGAAACTCTGGAAACAAAAGTCACACCGCCTGTAAAAAGTAAAAAAAAAAAAAAAAAAAATCACTTCGGAATGCACCACTAACTGCATAAAGGGATTTGAAAGGCCCTCGCTGTCCCCAGACTTAACTCTTCTTGTGGCAAGGTTTCATGGACAGATAGCGCCCCCACTGCAACAGGCGCAGCGCTGTGCCTGTCATGTGATGCTATATGACGTGGCGAAAAACTCCCCAATTGATTTAAGTTGTACAAAGGATTCCACCTCACAAGGTGGCAGACATGTATAACTTACTGCTCTTGCCTTGGAGGACTTGTGGCGGACATAGAAGCATCCTTCTGGACACCAGAGAACAAGAAATTTTTAGACAAACAAATGTGGACGTTACCAATTGCTGTGGATGTATTTGATCGCAGATGGGGGAGCCATTTGCTCTCGAATTTGCCAACTATTATTCTAAAAAGAGATTATTTAGCTTATGAAGGTAAATGTTTACATTTTGTTTTAACAGAGGGTGGGCGAAGCTGGTTGATCTTCACCTGCTGCTGCCCCTAGCGCCATGTGGCTAGACAACAATTGCGCCGGTTTCATGTCATCATATAAGATAAATTGCGGCAGAATAAAAGTAAAATTGAGGTGGGATAATCATTAGAGTTTCTGGATGTGGGAGAGAAAGCGCAAATGACCAACAGAAGGCAAAATAACGACCAGGATGGACGGAAATGGATGAAGCGAGAGCCACCTGGCCAGTGGTAAGACTGACAGATTTCTTTGTTGACATTCTACTAATGTTCTGGTTCATATACTTTGAAGCGAAGATAACAAAAAAAAAAAAAAAAAATCAGTGACAAGAAAACAAAGCCACCCTATGTGTAAATATGTCCCAAAAGTCCATTTTTGACCAAAGGTTATGTAATTTGTTAGGGCTGCATCGCATTATGCAAATTAGATGTGTAAATTTACTCCTATCGCAAACTTTGGATCATATTCTGTCAAGAACCTCCCTGTGCGCTCTTCCACAGTGCATGGAGGAAGAGAAGGAAGAATGAACTTACTCGCAGGTCACACCAAACACACATTTATTAACACAAAAATAGACAGACCAAAATAACATAGACTGCTCGGGTAAAACTTAGAGTCCTCCAGGACACTTGGCTGGCATGGGAGAAGAAGCTGGGCAACAGTGCCTAAGCATAGCAGTTGTGCTGCAAGGGGAAATGCTACCAACAAGCGTAGCAACACAACTGCAAACAGAAACACTACAGCTCTACTCACCATGCAGGAACAGTCGGAGTCGTCCAAGTCTGCCAGCGAGCACACACACAAACAATCCTTCACCGACGTGACTGTCACATGGCGAATAACTGGTGGGTGACCAGACCGTAGGGAGGGAACCCCCATGGCATAGGACAGGGAGGAGAAGGGGACCACGGCATCCTCAGGCTGATCCACAGCACCCTCGGTGGTCCCGGCTTGGGACACAGCTGCACCCACGGTGGACCCTGACCGGGCTGATGCTGCACCCGCGGTGGACCCCGACTGGTCCAATGCTGCATCCACAGTGACCTCAGGCTGAGGCCCAACAGCACCCGTGGTGACCTCCGGTTGAGGCTCTGCAGCACCCGCGGTGGACCCTGATTGGGCCAAAGCTGCACCCATGGTGAGTGGGCCAACCCGCAAGAGCACCAAGCTGAAGAGGTGGTCGATAGGGGAACCCTGATGACTCTGGCAGGAGGAACAGGAACCACGGCGTCCTCTGCTGGATGGACCAGACCCCCGATGACCTCTGGCAATGGCGCACCCTCTCTGGCGACCCTAGACAAAGGCTCAGAGACAGCAGGAGAAAAAGGGTGGTTAAGGTTGCCTGCAGTGGCGGAGCCCGGCAAAGGGAGCTCAGATGCAGCTGTGTGCTGCACCCGACTCTCCTCAACCAGAGCCAGGCAAGATCTCTCCAACATTGACATAAGAAAAATGAGAGAGAAAACTTTCCTGAGCTGGAGCTCCACCGCCATGTAGGACTCCGTCAAACTTGGCGATGACAGCCTGGGTCCGGCCTCGAGGAGGTCCATCTCTGGCTCCCACTCCACTGCAGCAGCCTCCACACCAGGTGAGATGGTCATAGCAGTCTTAATGTCCACCTGCAGCGGCTCCAACGCTGGAGATTCCTCCAGCGTTGCTGCAGGGGAACCTCTCCATGTTGGCTCCGGGGCAGAGTCCTCTAAAACCACTGGTTCCTCCACCATCTGGCGGCCCTGACTTTGGGCCAGCAGGCCCTCAGGGAGAATTGGAGGAGACACGGAGAGGGGAAAAAATGAATTAATATTTGCAGCTGAAGGAGAGGACCCGGCGGACTGCTGAAACTGGGCCTCTCCCCCAGGAGACAGGCAAGATTCAATACTATTAGATGGAATAGAAAGAAAAAATACTTGCCTGTCATCCCGGTCCTTGATGTTGGCAGCTGCAGGCGGCAGACAGTCATCCCTCTCTGTGTCAGCAGTGACATGGGCCCCTCTGAAGACTTGTGGAGGAGCCGTCTCCACAATGACGGAGGTGGGCGTAGCCGGGGTGAGCTCAGCAGACCTCATGGCAGCTGGGGGGAAGAGGGTTGCCGGAGGTGAGAAGGGACTCTCCCGGTGTTTCCTAGCTGGATGACGCTGCTGTGGTGGAGCTGGGGTAACTGGAGCAGCAGCGGAGGGAATGGAGCTGTTCCTCCATGGAGCACGCCTCCATGCGCACTGCAGTCCAGCGGGAGATGACTCCATCTTCAGCCCAGGGGACGAGCGCTGGAGCGTGGTGACTGTAGCCAGCAGTTCCGTGTACTGAGGGTACCTCCAGAGGCCAGGATGCGCCTCCAGAATCCCCACCGCTCCATAAACGCACCACCAATCCCTCTCGGGTCCGCAGGCAGCGAAAAACTCATCCACATTACTCCAGATGAAATCCGCTGACCACTCCTCCTCCAGGCTTGGAGACACCGCTGCCAATCCTCCTTTCCTTGGATGAGGTTGATGAGCCGGGAACATAATGTGCTCCAAACACAGGTGGATAGAAAAAAGAAAAACAATTCAAAAGGAAAAAAGGCGAATGTGTGAATGACTCTGCTAAATCTGGGTTGGCTGGACCATTCTGTCAAGAACCTCCCCGTGCGCTTTTCCACAGCACACGGAGGAGGAGAAGGAAGAATGGACTTGCTCGCAGGTCATACCAAACACACATTTATTAACACAAAAATAGACAGACCAAAATAACATAGATTGCTCTGGTAAAACTTAGAGTCCTCCAGAACGCTCGGCTGGCACGGGAGAAGAAGCTGGGCAACAGTGCCTAAGCATAGCAATTGTGCTGCAAGGGGAAATGCTACCAACAAGCGTAGCAGCACAACAGCAAACAGAAATGCTACAGCTCTACTCACCGTGCAGCAACAGTCAGAGTCATCCAAGTCTGCCAGCGAGCACACACACAAACAGTCCTTCACAGACATGACTGTCACACGGCAAAAAATGACGTGTGAACTCATACAACGGTCTAGCGGTGTTTGACTGGCAAAGCCCTGCCTAAGTACAAACACTGCTGGTGTGACAAATGAGAAACACCTGGGTGAGGTGCGGGACAGATAATTACTGGGGTGAACAGGTGACTGTCAGAGAGAGAGGGGGCGTGGTCGGACCGGCAAATGTTAGACAGTGCCCACCAGGAAGTGGGTCAAGGGGCTGCCCAACAATCGCCGGCCAGAGCGGCGGCTACAGGCATGGAAAAGAAACATCACACAGACATGAAAACAATGAGAAATCAAAAGGCAAAAAAACCATAATAAATCCAATGAATCAGAATCAGAAAAGATTTATTGCCAAGTACATTAACAGATACTGATAACATACGAGGGATTTGACTTGACACAGAAAATGAACCTGCATTTCCAGTGACACGGCTGCATCTGAAACGCGCCTGCCAACAGGATGGTACAGATAAGAAATCATACAATGGGAAGGAGCAAAAAAATCATTGATTTCAGAATATTGACCATAAGTAATCGATATTATGATAACAAAGACAAAAAAAGCCCTCAATGCACATTCAACAGACCAAAGTTCACAGGACACAAGGAGAGCAGTGAGTGTTATCTTGTTGTCAGTTTCTGGATCAGTGTGGATGTAGTGTTGAAGCAGTGTTGTATCAATAAGAGCACAAGGACACTTTGGCAGGAGATGTTTTGTCTGGCTACTGGCAATTGTCCTTGGCAATTGTCCAAGCAGCTGCTGTCCGGAGGCCGTGTGCTCAGTGTTTTGAAAAACAAAGACTGGGGATTATCAGGAGGATTTTTGTAAGGGAAATTGAGCCAAATAGAACTGATCACAGAGAAAGAACTTTATTTTCTTCTGCAGATTCAGTACTTAATCCTTCATTGCGGGGCGTTGAGTCCGTCGTGGATAGACCTAAGCGTAATCATGATGTAATCCACCTTCCGAGACAGTTCTCCATTTGTCGCTATCAGGGTCTTCTCCATTTTTTCAATTTGATGGATGCACCTCGCCTGGCCAGCATTTTGATAGGTTGTATCCATCTTCAGCAATTTGCGGTACACCAGGACAATCCCAGTTCCAATCAGAACGATCCCAGTCACCATTATTACGAAGACATACAAATCTTCAATATCTTCGATAGAGAGATTACTCAGGCACAAGATCCTCCAATTACTTGTTGCACGTAAATAGCCCGCTGGAGCCGTCCCTGCGGGGCAAACAGCTTCCCCCGGAGCACTTTTCCTTGTTGAAAAAATAGTGTCAATTGCGTTCAAAGCCCAGCTTATTAATTCCATAATTTCTTTCGATAATCAGCAGTTAGACGCAGACAGACGACAGCAAGCTGGGATCCAGTTAGTTGGGGAGGTGGGGAGCTAGAGCAGAGAGAAAAGAGAGAAGCGTCTACTCTCCTTGAAGAGCGGAAGTGACATGTGCTCAATGCCTGAGCCACCAAGAACAGTCAGAACCGAGCCTACAGGAAACAGGCTCTGTTTGTGACAATATTCTACATCTTTCTAATTGACAGTAAGCCATTATCTCTTACCACTTTCAAGTTATAGCCTTGGAAATCTAAACTGAAGATTTTCCTGAAAAAATCTTGACCACTAGGGGCTTATGGCGCAACGGAGCGCCTGTGGCAGTCACATCATTAGAAAGGTGTAGGCAGACCTCAAAATAGCATTGTGTGCATGATGACCCATGAACATTACAGAACTAGAGATTTTTTGCAAGGAAGAATGAAAGAAATTTCATATACAAGAACTGAGAGAATTTAGCAGAACTGAAATATCTGGGCCGTCAACAGCCATCATCAAAGAGAGATTGTTGTCCAAAAGGTAAACTAGCAAATAGCACATGGTAACAATTTAATCAGTTTTCTAAAGCTGAGATGGTCGCTCATTGAAGATAAGAAGCAGTAACTTTACTCGCTAACCTTACCAGTGTGGTGTTTGGAAATGGCCCAACTTCAATCATTCATCACCAGGGCGGAGCGCAGCAGAAGCCCGCTGACAGGCGGCCTAGACAAGCGGAGGGGGAGGAGGATGGATGTGTAACTGTAGTGCTGCTGTGATAATGACAACTCTGGTTTATAGAGTTTGCATTTAACTTGTTTCATTTATTTTCGGTAAAATGCTTCCATACTGCAGAAAGTTTTGGCCTCTTCCTCTCTGTGATTTTCTCTCTTCTCTGTCACTACGATGCGCTCCTCTCCTTATAGACTGGAACAGTTAAACTGAACATTTTTGACAAATTTTTATGATCGATGTCATTGATGGTGTCGACTAATCGTTGCAGCCCTAATACCAACTTGCTCTGAGAAAAAGAACTATGAACTAAGCACATATTAGAAAAGACAATGATTGTACTTTGTCCACATGTTGTCACAGGTCTTCATAAAATGTCACTGACATGCTTTGTTAAAAATGCCTCAGCACAGTAACTCACCCTTGGCCGGGGGATCCCGGGTTCGATCCCAGCCCCCAACCAACAGTGGTCTATGTGGAGTTGCATGTTCTCCCCGTGTCTGCGTGGGTTTACTCCAGGATTTCTCCGGTTTCCTCCCACAGGCCAAAAAACATGCAAGTTAGGTTAATTGGCAACAACTGGGGATTCTAAATAGTCCTTAAGTATGACTGTGAGAGTGAATGGTTGTCTGTCTCTCTATGTTGGCCCTGCGATGGACTGGCGATCTGTCCAGGGTGTACCCTGCCTCTCAGCCAAAGATGCTGTGATACACTCCAGCCCCCACCCCCCACACCCCCGCGACCCAAAAAGGATTATGCGGAAGAAGATGGATGGATGGATGGTTTAATTATTGCAGCACCATTTCACCTATCTTGCGCAGCCTTCCTCAGAATGGCTCATCTCAGTGCATGTCTCTTTAAATGCTCATGAGTCCCAGTTCACCCCACCCCATGGTTTGGACATGTGCAGAGGAGGGATAGTGGATATGTTGGACAAAGGATGCTGAAGATGGACCTGCCAGGCAGGAGGAAAAGAGGAAGACCACAGAAGATTCATGGATGTAGTGAAGGAGGACATGGAGAGGGTTGGTGTTACAGAGGAAGATGAAGGGATAGGGTGAGATGGAGGCAGATGTTCCACTGTGGAAGAAGAAGAAGTCCTAGTTCACCCCATCCTCCCTCTTTTGTCACCATATTGCTAACGTTAGCTGGCTCCAGTAACTAACATAAAATCATCGTAAAGCAGTGATCCCCAACCATGTGCCATGGTGGCCAAACACCCTGCAGGTTTTACCTCCAACCAGTGTC
Organism: Pholidichthys leucotaenia; assembly: GCA_020510985.1. Classification (NCBI taxonomy): domain Eukaryota; kingdom Metazoa; phylum Chordata; class Actinopteri; order Cichliformes; family Pholidichthyidae; genus Pholidichthys; species Pholidichthys leucotaenia. Next base: position 64,938,647 of record CM035849.1, on the reverse strand, counting down.
TTCAAAAGGTGATTTCACTGAATTTCATCCCACTGATTGCTGATCAGTGAAAACACTTGCTGAAGAAGCTGGGTGGAACACAAAACCTGCAAGCTCTTGACCCATTCTGGAACAAGGTTGGGAACCACTATCTTAAAGAATGAATGAAATAAAGCATCACTGGTGGAAGGGGGTGTGTGGTTTCTGTGGTTGATAGTCTATGACTGGTCCCCTGGAGTACAATGAGCACAGAAAAAAAACCTTGAATTAGTGACTGGATAACTGCTAACGGCAGATAACCTTCTTTGGTCCCAGTCAGAGTACAATAAACTATCGTAAAATAAGGGAAAATAACATCTAAGAATGATGTACATGGCTGACTTTTGGTAGATAAAGGATGACTACTGGGGGTGGCTAGAATTAAAAGAAAATAAGGATAAGACCTCATCGTGATCCACTAGCTAAGCTATCCAAAGGTGACCTGACCTGTCTACGTCTTCCTGATGAGGCGAGCTTTAATGTGGTTAGACAGATTGACTCCGACTGCCTGGCCAAGCAAATGCTAACAGTCTGATCAACTGGCTGTCATGGCAAAAATGGAACAAAATAAGCCAGATTGTCGACTATAGATTAATGAGCCAGGTGGGAACATGGATGTCTAGAGGGGCGACTGATAGTTAAAGAAAATAACAATAAAAACCACTCTTACTAAGCTAACTCCTTAGTAGCACTGTTAGCTGTGAAGCTAACTCCTTGCGACGATTGTAACTGAAGACTGGAGTATGTGTCAGTGAAGTAGGGAAATGGAACCATGGAGAGATGTACCATCTTCTTCTCATTCTGCTAAACTGTAAAGACATGAATATTTCAATGGGAAGAGAGATTATATTTTTACTGCAGTCATATGAGCCAAGAAAGCATTTTACAAAGGCTAGAACCCACAAACACACCATGTTTTAGTGAATGGGACCTTTAAAGAACTTGGGGGCACAGACTCTGTCGTTCTTTAGTGAATCCTCGGCTGCTGCCCCGATCAACTGACGCTAAACCACAACCAGGTGTGACAGGCTGACCCCGCTCAGTCAGGTCAAAGCCCGCCGGTCAGCTGTCCCCAGACAACCCTCACCTGATTCACACCGCAGGAGCTGAGATGGCACAGGAGGATTAACTCCGCTGCATGCACCCTCCCTCCTTTCCATTTCTCCCCCTTTAACCAATACACTTCTTCAGTGCATTATGCTGAAAGCTGCTGTATTAGTGTTTTATTTTTGTGCTAAAATATTCAGGGTATGATTTCCATTTTAAAAGATAAAACTTTGAATGTGTCGCCTCTCCCCAGAGATCCGTTTTTCCAGCAGGAACAGATGGCCACGATGGGTCGCAGACTTATCATTGCAGTGTTATCAGATAAATTAGTGCCACAGACTTCGCTGTTGGATGTTTGGCACTGTGCTGCTACTGTTTGGGTGTTGTTGCCTTATTAAGAATTTGGATGTGGTTCAAGCCACAGTATTAAGGTTGATAAATGTCCCTAAGGCTGTTCTTCTTGTGAAAGGTGTTGGTAATACAGTGGCTTCAACCAGCATCTTTGTTCAAAACTTATGTTGGCCAGTGGCTCCCAACTTGGTGATATTTTCTCTAAATCTCAGCTTATGATTTTGTTAGAGAAATAGATTATTTCATTATTTTCATTTCATTTTCACACCCACGTCACATGTACGTAGTCAAACCCCTCACCAGAGCCGTTTCTGACTATAAAGCAGAATACACCAACGCTGCAGGCCCCCTCAGCCAGCAGGGGCGCTCCCAAGCTACAAGCTCACACTCAGCATTTTTGGGGGAGAATTAAAATTACCTTCAGCTTTTTTTCCTCTTAAATTTACAACTTTTTTCCTCAAAATTTTCAACTTTTTTTCATGAATTTGTGACCTTTTCTTGTAAATTTGCAGCTTTTTTCTTGCAAATTTAAAACCCTTTAGCATTTCAGCCAATTTCTTGCCAAAGTGAAACGTGGGTGGAACCCTGGAATTTTAAGAGGTTCAAACCTTTTTTTCTTATTAATTTGTGACTTTTTTTGTAAGCTTGCAAAGATTTTTCTTGTAAATTTGCAACTTTTTTCCATAAACTTGCTATTTTTTTCTGGAATAAGTAAATTATTGCATAAATAAATTTTGTTGCAAACTTGGGACCTTTTTCTTGCAAATTTTCTTTCTTGTAAACTTACAACTTTTTATCAGAAATGTTCTACTTGTTTTCTCATAAATCAATGGCTTTTATCTTGCAAATAACTTTTTTTGGTCATAAATCAGCATTTTTTTCTCATGTGTTTGCAATTTTTTTCTTGTGAATTTACAACTTTTGTCATATATTTTCAACCTTTTTCTCCCCTCATAAATTAGCGGCTATTTTCTTGTAAACTTTCAACTTTTTTTTTCAAATTTAGAACATTTTTCTAGTAATGTTGTGAGGATGTTTTTGTAAATTAGCAAGGTTTTTTTCTAATTTTTTTTTCTTCGTTCTTGTAAATTTGCAACTTTTTTCCCCATAAACTTGCTATTTGTTTCTGACAACTTTCCTCATACATTTCTGCTTTCTTCTCTCATAGATTAGTGACTTTTCTTGTAAACTTGGAACTGCTAGATTTTTTTTCCCCCATAAATTTGTGAAGTTGGTTTTGTAAACTTACAAAGGTTTTTCCTCATAAATTTGCATTTTTTTCTTGTGATTCTACAACTTTTTCCTTCATAAATGTGCTACTTTTTTCATTGTAAATTTGCAACTTTTGTCTCATTACATTAAAGTTTATATGGATGCTGCTTCAAATGTTATTCTATGTAACGGTTTAATTATATTTCTGTTTATCCAGACAATGATCCAAGTTTATTCTTTTAATGCTTCTGTTGGGAGGGGATTTTTTTTTTTTTCATATTAAAAGGTTTGAACTCTTCCCCTTTCCAAACCTAATTCTGCACTGTGCCCCCAGAAAGCTAGACAGCCCCGCCCCTCACCATCGTCTTCCTTGCACTTGCTCCCCAGTTTGCTTCTTCGGCGTCGCTGCTCCTCCTTGCTTCCTCGCCATGGGCCCCCACCCCTCCCTCTCCACCGTCTCTGCATTAGACCCAGCTTGTCTCTCTGCCTCTCTCTGATCCCGACAGCGGTGCTTATGGGAGCTCCTGAGACCAGTGTGAGCCCTGCTGGTCTCCGGTCGCCTTTCAGCTCTGCAAGTGGAAGATGAGTGGAAGAAATGGGGGAGCAGGAGGAGGAGTGGGAGTCGTCCTGCCCTAGGCATCAGAGGGGGGAGAACAGAGGCAGAGAAAGTCAGAAAGATGCGTGATAGAGATTGCGAGTGTGATAATGAGGGGGGAGATGACAGGAGATGAGGGCAGGAGAGAATAACAGAAAAGAAACAAGGGTGGAAATAAAGAGCGCGGGAGCAGGGTGGCACGGAGAGAGAGAGAGAGAGAGAGTGAGTGAGGGAGAGAGAGAGAGAGGGAGGCGAACAGCGCTGCAGACTCGCCCACTGCCACTGCTCCACAGCCACCACTGCTCCACAGCCACCACTGCTCCACAGCCAGAGGACAGAGGCAGCGGCAGCAGCGGCGGCAGCGGATACGATGGAGGAGGACGACCTGCGGCTCAGTCCCCGCCACTGACCACCTCTCCCACCGGGACCATCCTGCCAAGTTGGAAACAAAACTCCTCTCTCTCTCTCTCTGTCCTTCAGAAAAGACCCAGCCGTGGACCTTAAACTCCTGCCGGGCCACCACACACGTACACGCTCACTCTCAAACTGAAGAGGACTTCGCTACTCTTTGCCGGGTGGACTAAGGCGTTTTTGTTATTATTACTGATTTATTTTTTGTCACCCCCCCTCCCCTCCCCTCCCTCCATTGCATCCCGAGCTGAGTGGATTTACTTTTATCCTGTGGAGGAGCATGGGGCCGGGGTGGAGGGGTGCAGGAGGGACCCTCCGGAAAAGGACAGAGGGGAGCTGGTACCTTCGGGCGGCACTGCTGCTGTGGTGCGGTTGCTGGAAGGCTCACACGCAGACAGACGATGGGAAGTCTGTTTACTTCTGGGAAACAGGTACCGCCAAACCCTCTAATTACAGATTAAATGTGATCCCCCCCCACCCCTCCCTTGCATTGCATATGGAGTGTTTATGATTGCCGGTGCCGAGTGAAAATATGTGCTTTTGGTGCAGCTATGGTATGTGACCCCCCCACTATCCCCCCCCCCCTCCACGGTGGCGGGCAGCAGTCAGCCCGAGCTCGTCAGAGGTGTTTTTTAAAAGTCTGTGATGTTTAGGGTGTGACACGCTGACATTTATGAGGGAGAATTTTAGATGACTGCACCCCCCCCCCCCCCACCACCACCCACCCCCCCCAGACCGAGCTGGGTGCGCTGGAGTAGACGTTCCCACGCTTAATTGGGCTCGCGGAGATCTACAAAAGCTTCCCGATGACACGCTTTGGTCGTCTCGTGAATTTGTCATTTCAGGTGTGCGACCCCGCGCCGCCGAACTTCAAAGGCGCGTACACTTGAAAGATGACCCAGAAATCTACTGTAGAACCCCCCCCCCCCACCACCACCCTTTAAACTGAATAGGATGTGGCACACTCTCCTGCTGTGATCCATTTCTGAATGGATTGCTTTAATCTCCCCGAGTCTCAGGTGACGCACCATTATTGAAATGTTGCTTCTGTGCGTTACGGCACGCGGATGATTGAAAGGCAAACCCCCTCCTCCACACACACACACACACACACACACACGAACACGCTGGTGCTCGGAAGGGGAAGCAGCAGGGTGTTCCAGCAGTGCTGATATGACTGGATGTGCGGGTTCGAAATTAATGAAGTAGAGAAGCGCAGATTGGCGGATGGTCAGAGCGCTTCTCGTGCGCACGTGCGTGTTTTTTTTTTTTTTTTCTGCACCGTCCGTCAGAGCGGGAAGCGTGGAGTCAACCACGTGTCACGGCGGATTATGCCGTCAAGCAGTGATGAGCGAAGAAAGCGCGGCGCCCTTTCACTTTAAAGGTTCCAGGCCACAGATCTTACACAGAGTATTATTATTGTCATCATAAATTACCTGAGCTGCAGCTTCCTCTGAGCTACTTTTAGGTTATTACCGCGTCGCTTCTTGAATTGGTTTCATGCTAAATTAGTCAAAAGGACCCAGAGGGGTTAAGGGGATAATCTCATTCATTCAACATTTTGCAAAGAAGTGATGCTCTACAACTCGTCGGACTCAAACGCCCCCACTTCACATCCCCACCCCCACCCCACTCCTCCTTCCGTTCCACGCATCCCCACGTCTGTCCTGTGGTTCTGCATCTTTAAAGAGGATGTAGCTGAGTAAGGAGATTAAAGGAGCAGGGATTTAACAGGCCGGGAAAGACGGCCCAGGGAACAGGCTAGAGGAAGAGAAAGGCAGTGAGCGCTGCTGCATGCAGGCAGAGGGAGACTAACCTACATCCACCCTACTGTAGGTCACAGCGATCACTCCCTCCCACGCTACGCCACCTTTCTCCCACGCCATGCGTGCCCCTCCACTGGAAAGCTCCGGGCTCCGTGCATTGAAGTGTAATCCAGTGTTGGGAGTTTGCTCACTTCTTCCCAAATAAAAGGTAGCGCATTGATTCCTGCCCCCCCCCCCGCCTCTTTTTTTTTTCTTCCTTGTGCCTCTTTGGTTTGACAATTGCCCGCAGAGTATTAAAATCACATAGGCCAGTTTAGTGCCTTCAGTTCCAGTGCTTTTCATCAAAATGTGATTATGTTTGTGCAAGATTTGCATACTTTTCCTTGCCAGTGGAACCTTGTTGTGTGTGTTTTTGTTTTTTGGGTTTTTTTTTTTAAGAAAGACAGAAAATGTGATGATGTTTGTGCACATTTGCAGACTGTGCAGTGGAGGGAATATTCTTGTGGCAAGCAATGCTCTGATGTTTTGCATATTGATGAGCCGAGCTGAAATACAGCCCCTGTCTTGGAAACTGTGGGGAATTGGGCATGCATTGCTTTTTATTGCCTCCTCTGAAAATATGATGTATCTGTTTTGGAAGGTGAGACAGTTCGATGCTGATTTTTTTTTTCTTATTTTTTTTTTTTCTCTGAGAATACTATTCAAATGAAGCAGACAGAGACGACAGACTCAGCAAAGTGATGTTTCTGAAGGTGGCGGTGGGACCGCTGAAGAAAAAAGGAGCATGATTATAGCCGCCATGAGGAGGATAGTGGTGCTGCTGCTGCTGCTGATGATGGTGGGGGTGTGCCATGGATCTTTTTCTGGGGCCTCTGAGACATCACTGGGAGTTTGTCTTCCTCTCAGATGCTATTTTCACACCATTTTTCTTCTCCTCACAACTGTGCCCTGCCTCTGCGCCCCACCCACCCACCCCACCCCACCCTCCGCCACCCCTCCGCATCTTTACGCCTTTGTTTCCCTGTCTGCCACTCAAACTGTATCTGCTGTTTCTGTTTTAAGATCTGCAAATAATGAAACAGTGAAAATGTGATGAAATCCCACTGAAACGGATCGTTAGGAGGCAGCTCAGTGCTGAGCATGTGTAAAAATACGGCTGCTTCCCATGTGCTGTATAGAACTCATAACCGCACACACACACACACACACAAACACACACAAACACACACACACACACAGAGCAGATGCATCTTTCCCATTCTGGTGTAGAGTGCCAGCTTCATTACAGCTTGTTGTTGAAGCAGCAAGGTTGCCAGGTTTGAGCTGTCAGGGCCTCACACATCTGCCCGAGGACAAAGCAATTACAGGTGGAGGAGTCAGCGGTGGCGTCTTCAAGAAAACATACTGTAACATATCGGTATCTGGGTATATTACCTTACTTAAGCGAGCCTCTTAAAAACAGCATCGTCGCAGTTTAAGGATTATGAAGACTCGGGCTGTTTATTGAATGCAAGTAAATCTGGCTCCGCCACATGAGGTTTTGGCTCTCCCCCAAAGGAAAGTCACACCATTGGAACAAATGTGCTGTTGTTGTTTTTAAGGAGGGCTTTATTGATTCTGTTAAATATAGTGTCAAAGACTCATTGTCCTAATTATACACAGACAAGCTCATGTTGTTTTTCACCTCATCAGGTTAATGTATCGGTGGATTTCTTTGTCAGGGAGCCAAATTATACCCAAGGCGTGCCCTTTGGACTGGCTGTAGGCAGCAGTGAGATGAGTTCATCACGTCGCTCGTTACATTTGACTGTATGTAAAAGGAACTTTTCCATCTGGATGAAACACGGGGATTGTGTGTGTTTTATCCAGTTTTTAGCTTCAGCTGGTTTTATTCTTGAAGATGCACTTTTTGTGCTGCCATAAGGATGTCCTTATTGTCCTTGGTATTAAATGCCTTGATGCTGTCTGTTTTTTGTTTTTTTTTCTTCTTTTTTCTCACCTCCCCATTATGTTTATTATTATTTTTGCTGTATTATTGAAAATGGCACAATTGCCCAGTCCAACTGAACATGCATCACTAAGACTGTTGGAGTTAAGACTGGTCTTAAGTCTAGTTCTTGCAACAGACTTAAGAGACATTCCAAAGCAGCCCAGTCTCACCAAACATAGTACATACTGTATATCACTCTTTCCCACTCGATGAAAATGTATCACTTATACAACAGAACATTTTTTTGCGTGCACTACATACATTTTCCATTCCCGTTTACTGCTGTATTGTGGATGTGCAATATCTCTCACTGTTTCAAGGCTGATGAAATTCTTAAACAGAGGTGGGTGAGGGATGGTGGATGGTATCACAAATGAGTGTCATCTGTCTTTTCATGCTGACTCCCACCTTCACTTTTCACTTTTACATACACATTTTAATGTTGGTTACGATTCGGGAAAAGGTTAGTATTAGGCTCCGATTGTGGTCCGTTTTGGCTGCGATCTGGCCTCCACAGCAAATGGTTCCCATTCTAGTCAATGTTCTACTCCCCAACTGGTCTGGATCATTGCAGAACAAATCCAGACTGATAAAAGTATGCAACAATTGGATGCCAGATCCAGTCTGCAAGGAAATGCCATGATACTGTATTTAATAATAGTTTGTTCATTAAAAACTACTGAAGGATCAGCCATTATTTTCTGGGGTATTCCCCCACCACTGGATCAGAGAAGATAAAAACTTTGACATAACATACAAACATTTCACAGAGTTATAACTGATGGGCTACTTACGCATTATTGGAGCACAAAAATCCAGGTGGCGAGCCAGTACATCATGCTTTCTTGTTGTTATCATGTGATTGTGATTTTTCTTCCTCAGTGTCTCTCAAGCTTTCGTGTTGTTTTATATACAGCTCCAGAAAAAATTAAGAGACCGAAGGGACCTCTATAAAATTGTCACTTCTTCTGGTTTCTCTATTTATATGTATGTGTTTAAGTAAAATGAACAATTTTGCTTTATTCTGTAGCCTACTGAAAACAACTCACCCAAATTCCTAGTCAAAGTTATTATTATCATTTAGAGCATTTACATATTTAGAGAAAATGACAAGTGGCCAAAGCAACAAAAAAGATGTTGCTTTTAGATCAAATAATGCAAAGAAAACAAGTTCACGTTCATTCTGAAACACTACAATACTTAAGTTTTTACTTAGGAAGAACTCAGAAACCTGTATTTGTGGAATAACTCTGGTTTTTATTCACAGCTTTCATGTGTCCTACCATGTTTAGATGATCACCTAATCAGTACCTCCTTAAGTAGATTAAGGCGCCCTTGTATTGGAATTCAACAGATACTCAAACTGGATGGCTGCCATGCGTGTAAAGATGCTAATTTAGGAAAGCGTTTGCAGTGGTCTCTTTTTTTTTTCTTTTCTGAGAGTTGTAATTCTCACATAACCCTGTCATTCCAATAGCCATAACGGAGTCCATCCACAGTCATTGTAAATCTGGGGTATTGGTTAGGGATGAGGATGTGGGTGGGTGGCTCTCTTCTCAACAATTTCACATTTTTAACACTCCAAAATCTTGTCTCACTAAACTGCACTCTCCTTTTTCTCTTTTTGCATTTGTTTTTATAACCCCTGGGAGGCACTGTTTCTACTTTTCCTCTGTACATGCTGTACTGTTTGTGCTGCTTTTTGGTAATACTGGGCCCTTCTAACAACTGGTCCTAAATAACACTGACTTAGTGCTTGGATCTCAGGGAGCAGCAAGTGCTTTTCAGCAGATTTATTTGCGACACGAAAAACTGTTGTGCAACCTTTTCGAACCCTGGCGAAAGCCCGAAAATCGCAACATTGGGCAGCACTCACCACTCCATGTGAGATACATGCATTAGGGTGTTTTCACACCTGGAAGTCAGCACCAAGGTCCAGCCCAAAATTCATATTTTTTGGTACATTGTATGCATTTGGTCTGGTTAGGTTTGGTTTCACTCTGCTCATTTTCCAAGAGAACTAAATAATTTTACGTGATGTGCCTCCGTCTTGTTATCATGACAACAGACCAGTAGTTAGCAATCATGCTACTCACTCTCCAAGGTGTTTTCTTCAAGGTGTTCACTATAAGGTAGAATTGGGGAAGATGTCATCTTGTTAGTTGGTGAACTAGTTTAGTGATGTTACGTTCTGGACGTGGGTTTTCTTTACCATGTCCACGCCTTTCATTATTTTGGGACTTTTTGTCATCTGTGGTCTTTCTTGGTATTCCTTAGTTCCTGGTTATTATGGATTCTCTGATTTTTTCCCCCCCTAGTCTACCCTGAGTTCTTATGTCCATTGTGTTCCTTGTTTTTTCTTATTTCCTTGTCAGCCCCTTATTGTGAAGGTTCCTTTGTTACCGTAGCCCATTTCTGTTTCCTCATGTGTATTCATTTAGTCCTTGATTAGTGTCCCAGCTGTTCCGTTTTGTGCAGTTATTCAGTTCCCTATATATGTGACTCCCAGCTTATGTTCTGTGAGGCATCTTTTTCCTTCTGACTTCTGTTCCAAGTTTTGTCTCCTAGTTCTTAGTTGGTGTGTTCAGCCTTCCACGGCTCATTTTGGGTTTCAGCCCTTGTGCTGCTTTATTTTTTATTTCTGAAAAAAAGCCGAGTTAGACTGTAGTTCTGCCTGTCAGAGTCCATTATTGCTGCCTGTCAGAGGTCGCACACGACAAGTGAGGCTTCATTAAAAAAAAAATGCCTGTCCTTCTCATTCTACCGTGATATTTTCAGACAGTATTGCTTAACTTTTTTTTTCAAAAACTCTGTCACCTCCTGTCTTAAAGTATCGGGTAAGTTTCTGCATTTTGGTTCAAATTTTGGTTCAAACCAAACTGAAATTTTCAAAAGTCCAAACCAGATGGGTCAAAGCCACCATAGTTGAGCCTTAGATTCTCGGTCATCGTGCCTGAGCCATTTATGAGCAATTTTTCATTGAGAAGAACACAGCTGTTGCAATGTTATACTCAGATGAATGCAATGAACCACAAGGACATACTGAAAGATTTTGTTTCATCTGACAGTATGGAAGATCAGCATGTTAAAAAAAAAAAAAAAAAAAAAAACGGAAACTTTTTCAACAGGTGTGTATTGACATTTTGATCTTCTTCTTCTTCTTCTTCTTCTTCTTCCGGCTGCTCCCTTTCGGGGTCGCCACAGCGGATCATCTGCCTCCATCTCACTCTGTCCCTTGCGTCTTCCTCTGTAATATCAACCCTTAATTAGCGATTCCGAACTTTGATCTCATTTGACATTTTGATCTAATCACACTCCCTCAACTTTTCACCTCAACTGTTTGCGTGTTCACAATCTTGGATGCGGATTATCAACCGCAGGGATTACACCACCTCTGCCTGATCATCAGGCCAACCCAAATCGCCCCCTCGCCTCATTAGGTCAGGTCACACTTCGCAGCATGTGCCTTTTGGCCACCTGAGATTTCCACTAATTGCTTTAGAAAAACAACAGCAACAAGAATCCTGTTTAAAAAATGTCTTTAGTCACATCATTGGCTTTCAAGAACAACTGATCTGATAAAGATTAGAGAGATTAAAGCAAACAAAGGTCTTTGTCAGGGCACTGATTGACTTTAGTGTAAATTCAGAAAACACCCAAATGTGATTGAAATAATTGTATGTAAAATAATGTATTTTTAGTTTATTACAATATGGTGAAACAAAACTCCTTTTCTTAAGACCAGTGCAATAAATAAACACATTTGGGGGGGGGGGGGTGGACTGAAAAGTTCACAGTGGTCAAATTTGTTTAAATGTGGTTTATTTCTCAGCCGCAGGGATCCAAGTGCTGCAACACTGCCGGAAGAAGTGTGTGGACCAAAGGGGAAACTATGTTGAAAAATAAACCACATTTGGTCAAATTTGACCACTATGAACTTTTCACACACACACCCCTCCCCCCTCCGGTAATAGTAAAAAAAACAAAACAAGAAGAAGCAGTTAGGATAGACTTAAGGTCAAGTACAATGTCACAAAGAGTGCAAATAGGTCCGTGTTAAAACAGATTTAATAAAGGACAGTTCAGAAAAACATGCATGTACACAGCCAACATTGCAGCTTTGCCTTGAGGCCATGCACAATCCTCTTCTCACAGAAACACATGATTTCTCCGATAAGGGTGTGGGTGTATTAGAATGCCTACATTAAATTGAACTCAGCAAGGTTCTTTGGTTTTATTTGACTAAGCTATTATTGGTAAATGCCATTTAGCTTTATTATATTCAGAAGAGAAAGCAGATATCACTAATAAGGTGCTTTCACTAACTGTAAACAAGGAAGACTTCATCCTGTAAGAAGAGGACTTTCTGCCACCAACCATCACTGCTTTCAGACTGTTGTAGGAGTCTCAGAGATGCCAGGCAGTGTTGCATGTGAGATTCCCAGCCTGTTTCGGGTGCTGTGTCATAACCGTCGCTTTCAGTTCTTTTTGATGCTGCCCAGAACTCCAGAGGACATCCAGATAATTATTGATTTCTTGACCACTTAGGACATTCAGGGTCACTGGGGGCTGGAACCTGTCCAATTTGTCATAGAATGAGAGGCGGGATTCAGCCATGACAGATCTCCAGTCAGTCACAGGGACAACTCAGAGAAACTTGCAATCACATATTCTTACATTTACAAGAAATTTGGAATCACTAATTAAATTAATGAGCATGTATTTGGATTGTGGGAAGAAACCAGAGCACCCAGCATAAAATGGACTGGCACAAAAGGAACTTCATGTAGTTTTTGTCCAAGTTGAACTATTTTCAGGGCATGGTTGCCTGTATCTGTGTTGGCCAACAAGTTTACTGTCATTGTAAGTCCTTGATAGGACAAAGAAAATGGAACATATGATTCAAAAGCAGTGAGACCCACCTATGGAGGTTGGACAATACTGATAATATCATTTCCACTCAGGTAACTATGGTTAAAATCCAGCTTCTCCTGGTTGCTGATAAGCTTTGTTTAATCGGTAATATATTTGTAGACATACTGTTATGATCTGAGCACGGCGGAATCCCCCGTGCTCAGTCTCATGGTCTTTTTCTATATTTGTTGTATTTTGTGTTCTTTGGGTTCCTGTCTTTTTATCCGTGGTTGGGTTCTGCTTATCCCGTATTGTTTCTTATTTTTCTCTTCCCCTTGTTTATGTCATCATAGTTTTGCTACTCTTGTATTTGGTATTAGTTTATATTTCTCAGTCCATATTTGTTGGCATTTAATTCTTTATATCGTGTTGCTGTGTTCTCTCTCTGGAGTGACAGCTATCAGCAGCACTTCCGGGTTTTTGCTCCGTTGTGGGCGGTGGCCCTGCCACACTGTCAGTCCTATCTTCTCCCCTCTCATTACACTCAGCTGACCCCAGTTGGTAATCATTGTCATCTCCTACCCGCTCATGTAATCCACATCTGCAATCATTTTTGTCCATTGGTTTTGTGTCCTACTTAAAGCGATTGTTTCTTTCACTTTTTGCTGGAGTCTTAAGGAATCATTTGCGTCAGAACCCTGTTCCCATTCTGACATTTGTTATCCATGTGAATCCTGTTTTCTCCCTGCTGTCCGTAAGTTTTGCTTTGTACACTATTTGGATTTTTGTGTTTGTGCACTATTTGGACTCTTTGTGTTTTTGCAATAAACATCACAAACTACAGTTAAGTGTGTGGGTCTCTCCTCCTCTCCTTGCCCGAGGGGCAATTCGTGACACATACTAAAGATTACAGTAATAGTTTATCAACTAGAAAAGCACTCGGAGAGCGCAGACCTCCCCCAAGTACCTCAGTTCCCCCTAATATTGGGATTTTCCCCAAATATAATAGTCCTACATTTATTTTATCTATATTTTCAGATTCCATGACCATCAAAACATACCTTTAGCAATTGGTTTGACATTGATATCTTTATTAGTTCAGTAGTTATTGACAAAAATGACTTTCAGTAATGGCGGTTTTCTTCTGGATATAGCTTCATAGCTTTTGAAGATACAACAAATCCATTGGCACACTACTGATTCCTCAGTGTCTTGGCTATATTTTCGTGTTTGTTGTATGTTTATATCTTAATTTGTTACCTTACAGTGATGAAAATTCCAAAGATCCCCTATTATTTCCTGTTCTGGATCACAGTATCTGGATTTTTTGCAGGATCCGGATCAGTCTTTGATACTTCCTAGAACCTATTGGGATCTTATCCTGTATTTTTTTGGCAAGCGTCCTGAGCATTTATTGTGGAGTTATATACACATATGCTAAAAATCGCCCTATCTCGCAATGATAAACAATCATTTGAAAAATTCCTGGATCCAGACAGTGATCCGGATCACTCCCAAAATCTAACCATTTCTTCCTTGTCCCATTTCGGACTTTTCCTGAAAATTTCGTCAAAATGTGTTCATAACTTTTTGAGTTATGTTGGTAACAAACAGACAAACAGACAAACCCAGGTAAAAGATAAGATAAGATAAGATAAGCCTTATCTTATAAGATAAGCCTTATCTTAAAAACAACCTCCTTGGCGGAGGTAATAAAAATAGTTAGGGGACAGGACTAAGCCGCTCACACATTAAAACTCTCACCCAAATTACACCTCTCTCCATCTGCTGTTTCACTTCATGTAGTTATTTTCACAAACACTAGAGGGTGGATTTCCCCAGGTCATTCCTGCTGTTAAGAAGGCTTTATATGGTCAATTTCTGTTGGAGGACAGTCTCATCATGGCTGATGCAAACGTGCTGATTTGTGTCATTGCATGGACTTATGGATTGCACCACATTTCATTTTTGCTTTGCAAATTAAATCTGTACATTAACATTTTGGGTGTGTTGTAGGGCTGGGCAATGTCTTGATACTTTAAAATGTATCAACAGATTTTCACCCACGACACAGGATGGCCCAGTATCATTTGTATTGATACGCCATCTGCTTTTTCCTTTCCATGTGCCCCGCAACTTCACCCCACTCCGCCTCCACTTCTTCTCCCTCATTCCAAACACATAACAACACCTCCCCCACCTGCTCACTCTCGACCTGCGTCCAGAGAATTGAACAATGGTCCTGAAGCACCGAGCACATTTATTTTTTTCCCCCGTTGAGGGTGTTTATTTAGTTTTGTTGACATACTACGTTTTCTGTGAATTCTATAGTTTAGATATAATAACTAGGGATGAGCCGATACCACTTTTTCAAGACCAATACTGATACTGTGACTTTGAGTATCATCTGATACCAATCCAAACCCGATACGTCTCTCTTATTTAAAACAATAGTACAGAACATACTTTGTTAATGACTAGTTGCATTTTGTACACATATAAAAACAGAAATCTAAAAGTCAAAAGACTATATTACAAATTTGACTCAGTTCAGCAATGCTGCTGCTTTTTTATTTTAAACTTTGCAACACTGGCAGCATTTCACTGGTCAGCACTATGTAAACATGCATTCTGAAGTTTTAAGTGCAAGTATATGCAAAACTTTGAAGCTGAGTATTTAAGTAAACATTCAGATGAAATTCAAAGTGCCACTTTATGCATGAGGTAAAAAAAAATGCTGTAGATCTGAAAATAAAGCAACTAACCCTTTAAGTTGTATTTTTGTCATCCAATATTATATTATCATACAGTAAGTATTCTTCTGGTCCTCGGTTTATTTAGTTGTGTTTCTGATATTATTCTCTGTCCATTCTTAGATTTTAGGTTTGCTCTGATTTTGAAGTCATTCCTGTTCCATTTCATGTCCATGTAGCCTTGCACCTTCTGGGATTAATAAAGTATACAAAATACAAACATCCATCCATCCATCTTCTACCGCTTTTCCGGAGGTCCAGGTCGCAGAGGCAGCAGTTCAAACAGAGAAGCCCAGACTTCCCTCTCCCCAGCCACTTGCTCCAACTCTTCAGAGAGGATACCAAGGTGTCCTCTCTGACATAGTCTCTCCAGCGAGTCCTGGGTCTGCCCCGGGGTCTTCTCCCAGTGGGACGTGCTCGAAACAACTCAAGTGGGAGGCGTCCAGGAGGTATCCTGATCAGATGCCCATACCACCTCAACTGGCTTCTTTCAGTGTGGAGGAGCAGTGGTTCTACTCTGAGCCTCTCCCGGATGACTGAGCTCCTCACCCTATTTTGAAGGGTGAGTCCAGCAATCCTACGAAGAAAGCTCATTTCAGCCGCTTGTATCTCCAATCTCATTCTTTCGGTCATTACCCAAAGCTCATGACCATAGGTGAGGGTAGGAACGTAGATTGACTGGTAAATCTACTGGCAGTGCGGTGGCACAGTGGTTAGCACTGCGGCAGCACAGCAACTCACCCTTGGCCATGGGATCCCAGGTTCGATCCCAGCCCCTGACCAACAGTGATCTGTGTGGAGTTTGCATGTTCTCCCCATGTCTGCATGGGTTTACTCCGGGATTTCTCTGGTTTCCTCCCACAGGCAAAAAACATGCAGGTTAGGTTAATTGGAGACTCTGAAAGTGGCCATAGGTGTGAATGTGTGTGTGTGTGTGAATGGTAAAGGGATAGCGCCGTACAGTGGCTGCTTCATCCATCCAGGTGGATGCCCTCAATTTCCCCTCTGGGGATCAATAAAATATACAAAATCAAAAATAAATAAATAAAGTACACAAAATCAAATCAAAAATTGACAGCTTTGCCTTACAGCTTAGCTCTCTCTTCACCACAACAGACCGGCACAATGTCCGCATCACTGTACATGCTGCTCCATTCCATCTGTCAATCTCTCGCTCCATTTTCCCCTCACTTGTGAATAAGACCCCAAGATAGTTAAACTCCTCCACTTGGGGCAGGAGCTTGTCCCCAACCCGGAGAGGACAATCTACCTTTTTCCAGCTGAGGACCATGGACTCGGACTTGGAGGTACTGATTCTCATCCCAGCCACTAAACACTCAGCGGCAAACCATCCCAGTATGACCTGTAGGTCATTGCTGGATGAAGCCAGCAGGACAACATCATTTGCAAACAACAGAGATGAGATCCTGTGGTCACCAAGCATGACACCCTCCGTTCCTTGGCTGCACCTAGAAATCCTGTCCATAAAAATTATGAACAGGATCGGTGAGAAAGGGCAGCCCTGGCGGAGTCCAACTCTTACTGGGAATGAGTCCGACCGAGTGTTGGCATAACGAACCAAACTCTCACAATGGTCGTACAGAGACTGAATAGCTCATAGCAACAAGCCCGATACCCCGTAATCCCAAAGCACCCCACACACAAACCATGAGGGACACAATTGAATGCGTTCTCCAAGTCCACAAAACACATGTAAACTGGTTGAGCAAACTCCCATGAACCCTCGAGGATTCTCGAGAGGGTAAAGAGCTGGTCCGATGTGCCATGGCCAGGACGAAAACCACATTGCTCCTCCTGAATCCGAGGTTCGACCAACGGCCGGACTGTCCTCTCCAGTACCTTGGCATAGACCTTCTCAGGGAGGCTGAGGAGTGTGATTCCTCTAAAGTTGGAGCACACCCTCCGGTCCCCTTTTTTGAAGAAAGGAACCACCACCTCGGTTTGCCATGCCAAAGGCACTGCCCCCGACCTCCACGCAATGTTGCAGAGGTGTGTCAGCCATGACAGCCCTACAACATCCAGGGCCTTGAGATACTCAGGGCGAATCTCGTCCACCCCCAGGGCCCGGCCACCAAAGAGATTGTTAACCACCTTGGCGACCTCAGCCCCTGTGATAGGTGAGTCGTCCCCCTCGTCCACAAGCCCTGCTTCCTCTGTGGAAGGCATGTCAGTGGGATTGAGGAGATGCTCGAAGTATTCCTTCCACCGCCCGACGATATCCACAGTCGAAGTCAGCAGTGCCCCATCCGCACCATACACAGTGTGGACAGGAAGCTACTTCCCCCTCCTGAGCCACCGGACAGTTTGCCAGAATCTCTTTGAGGCTGACCCAAAGTCTTGTTCCATGGCCTCACCGAACTCCTCCCATACCTGAGTTTTTGCTTCAGCAACCACCCGAGCTACACTCTGCTTGGCCTGCCGGTACATCTCAGCTGCTTCGGGAGTCCCACAAGCCAACCAAGTTTGATAGGACTCCTTCTTCAGCTTAATGTCCCCCTCCCCCCACTGGTGTCCACCACTTGGTTCAGGGATTTCCACCACGAGATACCCCAACAACCTTGCGGCGCAGCTCTGGGCAGCCACTTCAACAATGGAGGTGGAGAACATGGCATTTGAATGGGCCATGTTCTCCAGACTCCCTCAGAATGTGGTTAAAGGTCTTCCGGAGGTGGGAGTTGAAGACCTCCCAGACAGGGGCCTCAGCCAGATGTTTCCAGCACACCCTCACTATACGTTTGGGTCTACCAGGTCTGAATGGCATCCTCCCCTGCCATCGGATCCAACTCACCACCAGGTGGTGATCAGTTGACAGCTCTGCATCTCTCTTTATTCGAGTGTCCAAGACATAAGGTCGCAGGTCTGATGGCATGATAACAAAATCAATCATCGACCTGTGACCTAGGGTGTCCTGGTGCCAGGTGCACATATGGACACGCTTATGCTTGAACATGGTGTTCATTCAACTTTCAATTCAATTCAATTCAACTTTATTTATATAGCGCCATTTCACAACAACAGTCATCTCATAGCACTATCAACTGTAGGGGGAACCCCCACAGTTGCAGAAAGACGCCAGCAATCAGGCGATCCCCTGTGAGCAAGCACTTGGCGACGGTGGAGAGGAAAAACTCCCTTTTAACAGGAAGAAACCTCCAGCAGAACCAAGCTCAGGGAGGGGCAGTCATCTGCTGCGACTGGCTGGGGGGGTGAGGGGACAGAGAAGATGAAAAGAACAGACATGTAGAGAGCAAACAGCACGATGGGGACTCAATCTATGGGAGAGAACAAACAGATGTTAATGACCAGCAAAAAAAATAAATATTTCATTGAGAGTGAAGAAAGGAGTGAGGCCCAGTGCATTATTGGAGATCCCCCGGCTGACTAAACCTATTAGCAGCATAACTAAGGGAGGGTTCAGAAACACATGATCCCTCCCTAATTGTAGGCTATATCAAAAAGGTAGGTTTTAGCCCTATTCTTAAAAACAGAGATCGAGTCTGACTCCCGAATCCAGATTGGCAGCTGGTTCCACAGGAGAGGAGCTTGGTAACTGAAGGCTCTGCCTCCCATTGTACTTTTGGAGATTCTAGGTATTACAAGTAAGCTGCATTTTGGGAGCGTAGTGCTCTGTTAGGATAATACGGTAGTATCAGATCTTTTAAATAAAAAGGGGCCTGATTGTTTAGAGCTTTGTAAGTAAGAAGGATTTTAAACTTAATTCTAAACTCTATGGGAAGCCAATGAAGGGAGGCCAGAACCGGAGAGATATGATCTCTCTTTCTAGTACCTGTTAAAACTCTTGCTGCAGCATTTTGGATCAGCTGAAGACTTTTTAAAGATGTTTTAGGACAGCCTGATAATAAAGAATTACAATAATCTAATCTCGAGCTAACAAAAGCGTGGATCAGTTTCTCAGCATCACTCTGAGACAAGATGCTCCTAATCTTGGCAATATTACGCAAATGATAGAAGGCAGTCTTAGAAACAAATTTAATATGTGAATTGAAGGACAGATCTTGATCAAAAATAATTCCAAGGTTCTTCACAGAGCTATTAAGAGAAAGAGTAACCGCATCCAAACTGAAAGTTTGATTTGGAAAGGAAATTCTAAGGTTTTTTGGACCAACAAGAATGACTTCAGTCTTATCTGAATTTAATAGCAGGAAATTACAAGCCATCCAAGCTTTGATTTCCTTAAGACAGGCTTCTAACTTGGCTAATTGATTACTATCATCTGGCTTCATTGACAGGTATAATTGTGTGTCATCTACATAACAATGAAAATGTATACAGTGATCCCTCACTTATCGCGGTTAACGGGTTCCAGAACCGACCGCGAAAAGTGAAAAACCGCGAAGTAGCGTCACCCCTAATGACGTCACCCATAAACAACACATACGTTCATTCGCTCACTCTCTCTCATATGATACGTGTGTGTGTGTGTGTAAGTGTACATACATACGTAGATGTAAATAAAGTGTACATAAATATGTTTTTAGAACTCTTTTATTTTTATAACAAGATACGTAACTCAAGATGAAGATGATTTACGTACTGCACAGGTTAATGAGAGCTTTACTGCTCCTCAGGTGACGCCTCATTGTCAGGTGCTAGAGGCGCAGGATTGTCGAGGGCAGCTGCAGGAGGCGGCGTAGTGGCTCGACGGGAAGACTATTTCACACAAAAAGGGACAAGAGAACAGCGAAAAGTTCCACGCTGCGAGACTAGCGATAAAGAACAATGAATGCGGTCTTCCTTCGGTGGGTATGGGCGCTCTGCAGGCAGAGAAGCTGGGTAAAACGTCTCGGCCAATCAGCTTGCGAGGTAAAACATCTCGGCCAATCAGCTTGCGAGATTCCCGAGCAGTGAAGAGGTGGGCGGAGAGGAATGGAGCGGTGGTCAGAGAGGTGGATTTTGAGTTGAGCGGCTGTCCGTGTGGATACCTGATGTTCTAATGTAGTCTCCCTGCCTTCTGCTAGTGCCCGCCCATTTTTTCTCAATTTTGAATTTTTGATGAATATTTCTGAAAAATCCGCGATGCACTGAGGGCGCGAAAGGTGAAGCGCGAAGTAGCGAGGGATCACTGTACAGTGCTTTCTAATAATGTTGCCTAACAGAAGCATATATAAACTAAAAAGAGTAGGGCCTAGCACAGATCCCTGTGGAACTCCATGACTAAGCTTTGGGTTGAAAGAAAACTCATTATTAACATGAACAAACTGGAACCTATCAGATAAATAAGATCTAAACCACTGCAACGAAGTTCCATTAAGTCCAACATAGTGTTCTAATCTATCAAGTAGAATATTGTGATCGATAGTATCAAAAGCTGCACTGAGGTCTAAAAGGACAAGTACAGAAACCAGTCCATTATCAGATGCAATGAGGAGGTCGTTAGTGACCTTCGTTAAGGCTGTTTCAGTACTATGATGGAGTCTAAACCCAGATTGAAACTCTTCAAGTAAACCATTTCCCTGCAGGTGGTCAAATAATTGCGTAGCAACAACTCTTTCTAAGATTTTTGAAATGAAAGGGAGATTAGAGATTGGTCTATAGTTAGTTAAAGCTCCTGGAGCTAGCGTTGGCTTTTTGAGTAAGAGTTTAATTACAGCCGTTTTAAAAGCCTGCGGTACATTTCCTAAAGTTAATGAAGAATTGATTATATGAAGAATAAAGCTACCAGTAAGTGGGAAGACTTCTTTAAATAACCTGGTAGGAATAGGGTCTAAAAGACAAGTTGAAGGTTTGGATGAAGAAACTACTTTGTCTAACTCACAAAGGTCGATTGGAGTAAACTCATCAAGACAGACATCAGTTGAAGGAGTTGTAGTAGTTACTGTATTTAAGTTAACTGTGGGAAGAATCTGATTGATTTTATCTCTGATGGATGAAATTTTATTTTTGAAAAAGTTCATAAAGTCCTGACTAGTAAGCTCTAAGGGAATGCTAGGATTGATAGAGTCCTGACTCTTTGTAGAAGCCTCACCGTTACAGGCCCGGTACCGTGGCTCTGAGAGAGATCCGTCGCTACCAGAAATCCATGGAGCTGCTCATCTGTAAGCTGCCCTTCCAGCGCCTGGTGAGGGAGATAGCTCAGGACTTCAAGACCGACCTGCGCTTCCAGAGCTCCGCTGTCATGGCTGTGCAGGAGACCAGCGAGGCCTACCTGGTGGGTCTCTTCGAGGACACCAACCTGTGCGCCATCCACGCCAAGCGGGTCACCATCATGCCCAAATCAGAATCCGAATAAAGTTTATTGCCAAGTACATTTACAAGTAAACAACAGGTAAACATACGAGGAATTTGACTTGACATTGGAAAGTGCCTGATAGGCTAATCCCAATGACGCGGCAAGCCATGAAGGCGCCTGTCAACAGAGGAGAATAGAGGGCAAAGGTCAGGACAAAACAATAGGTAGAGAGAAAAAAGCATAGTTGATCAGAATAATGCTCTTAAGTGAGCCGAATTATGATCACCAGAAAAAAAACCCTCGATGCACAATTAGCAGACAATGTATCACACATACAGAGCAGTAGAGAGCAGTGAATGATTGTTTTCGTCAGTATAATGAGTCAGTCATGTCTGTGTGTTGGATGCAGAGGTGGTGGTTATCAGTTGCTGGTGAAACAGTAGAGGTCTCTCTCTCAGCAGATGTTATGACTAGTGTCTGAAAGTCAGAGGCAACATGTCCTTGGCAAGGCAGATGGGATTTCTCTGTGAGTCAGACATATGGCTGTCCTTGGGAGATCAGATACTGTTCGCCAATGTTTGTGAAGAGGAAAGTCAACATTTATACTGATATCATTCATCAGGAGGACTGAGTGCTGAGGGCGCCGAAAAAACAGGTCGAATAGCACTGACTTCAGAGAAAAACTTTCCATTCTCTTACGGATTCAGTGCTCCAAATCCATCGTTGCCAGGCTTTGAAATCAATTCCTGGACAGCTCTTAGTGTGATCGTGATGTTTTCCATCTTCCTATACAGTTCTCCATTGACTGCAGTCAGAGTCCTGCCCAGCTGGTCAAATTGATGAGAGAGCTTCGCCGGGTCCGCTTTTTGATAAGCTCTGTCCATCTTCTTTAATTTGCGATACACCAGGACAATCCCAAAGCCGATCAGTAGAAGTCCTGAGACCGTTGCTCCAAATAGATATAGATCTTCTATATCTTCAATTGAAAGATCGCACAGACACAAGAGTTTCCAATTGCTTGTATCCTTAATATAACCCGCAGCAGCAGTCCCTGCGGGACAAATAGGCTCCCCCGGACCTGATTTCCTCGTTGAAAAAACAGTGTCGATTGCGTTCAAAGCCCAGCTTATTAAATCCATAATTTCGTTAGATGAATCACCAGTAGAGAGCCACGCAGACACAGACAATAGCAAGCTGGGATCCAGTCAGTTAGGGAGGGAGAGACAGGGAGCGGGAGCAGAAGAAAAAGCGGCTGCTCTCTTTGGAGGGCAGAAGAAGAAGAACATCCAGCTGGCCCGCCGCATCTGCGGAGAGAGAGCTTAGACTTTCTGCTGCATACCCACCAAACACAATGCTCCGCACTGTGTGTCTATATATATATATACAGTATATACTGTATATATATATATATATATATATATATATATATATATATATATATATATATATATATATGTATATATATATATATATATATATATATATGTATGTATGTATACTAGCTGCTCTTGTTTTTTTCTTGCCTTCTGATTGTTGCTTTGAGTGTTGCTATCCCTGTGCTGTTGCAATCCTGGAATTTCCCCATTGTGGAACTAATAAAGGCTTATCTTATCTTGTCAACCTGGCTACAGTGCTGAAAAGAAACCTGGGATTATTCTTGTTCTCTTCTATTAATGCAGAATAATAACTCGTTCTAGCTTTTCTAAGAGATTTTTTTATAAATTAAAAGATGATTTCTCCAAGCTAAATAGATTTCATCTAAATTAGTGGAGCGCCATTTTCTTTCTAATTGACGAGTCTTCTGTTTTAAGCTACGAGTTTCTGTGTTGAACCAAGGAGTTAGAAATCTCTGATTAGACTTTTTCTTTTTTAAGGGGGCCACCAAGTCTAGAGTCTGATGCAGAGAAGCTGTAACACTATCCACCATGTTATCAATTACAGAAGGAGCAAGCTGTCTATAGCTTATTTCCGTTGTGTTGACACATGGCATAGAGGAAACAATCTGCATAAATTTGGTAACAGCATCATCTGAGAGGCATCTACTGTAATAATATTTTTCTTTAGGAGCCAAATAGTCAGAAATAGTAAAATCAAAGGTTAACAGACAATGGTCTGACAGTACAGGGTTATGAGGAGACACTACAAGATTTTCTATTTCGATGCCATATGTCAGAGCAAGGTCCAACATATGGTGGAGATAATGAGTAGAATTTCCTACTTTCTGAGAAAACCCAATCGAGTCTAATATTGAATTAAATGCCACATTAAGGCAGTCACTATCTACATCCACATGCATATTAAAGTCCCCTTATATAATTATTCTATCAGATTTCAGCACTAAATCATCTAAGAAATCAGCAAATTCGGATAAAAATTCTGAGGAGGTTGATGGGGGACGATAAACTATGGCAAATAAAATTGGGTTTAACCTAAAATTGCTAAAGTGCCCAATACTGAGGACCAGGCCCTCAAAGGAATTATAACATGTTTTTTGCTTTACATTAACTAGTAATATGGAATGGTAAATTGTTGCTACTCCTCCTCCACGACCAGAACTTCTGGGATTCTGACAGTTTAAATAACCAGAGGGAGTTGATTCATTTAAGATAAGATAAGATAAGATAAGCCTTTATTAGTCCCACAATGGGGAAATTCCAGGATTGCAACAGCACAGGGATAGCAACACACAGAGCAACAATCAGAAGGCAAGAAAAAAACAAGAACAGCTAGTAAACATATGTACATATTACTATATATATGTATGTATATATGTGTGTGTGTGTATATATATATATACAGTATATATACACACACAGTGCGGAACATTATGGTTGGTGAATGTGCAGCAGAAAGTCTAAGCTCTCTCTCCGCGGATGCGGCGGGCCAGCTGGAAGTCTTTGGGCATGATGGCGACCCCCTTAGCGAAGAAGAGACCACCAGGTAGGCCTCGCCGGCCTCCTGCAGAGCCACGACGGCGAAGCTCAGGAAGCGCAGGTCGGTCTTGGAAGTCCTGAGCGATCTCCCTCACCAGGCACCAAACCAACATAATCCTCTTATCCTAACCAAGTCTCTGTAAGGGATATTAAATCAATCTGATGATCAATTAACAGATCATGGACTAACAGAGACTCGGGAGTTAGAGACCTAATATTTAATAAACCACATTTAATTTTTAAATTATGAGGAGGAACAGAGACCAAATCATTCAATTTAGAGGCTTTATGTTTAATTTGAGTTTTACCAATTTTTTGCTTAATCACTTTGGGATGCTTATATATTATATTTTTATTTACTTTGGAGGGAGCAGACAATGATTCTCTGATGGGGAAGACAGGGGCTAAGTTGAGGGGTGGATGAAGAGGAACTGCAGAGAGGCGTGTAAGACTGCGACTCTGCTTCCTGGTCCCAACTCTGAGTAGTCAATGTTTTGGAAATTTGGATAAAAAAGATGCCAGATTGTTAGATAAATGAGACGCACCATCCAAAGTGGGATAGACGCTGTCTCGTCTCATAAGACCAGGTTTTCCCCAAAATGAGCTCCAATTGTCAATGTAGCCCACGTTGTTTGCAGGACACCACACAGACAGACAGCAGTTCAAGGATGACGAGCGGCTAAACATGTCATCACTGGTCAGATTGGGGAGGAGCCCAGAGAATACTACAGAGTCCGACATTATTTTGGCAAAGTCACACACCGATTCTACATTAAGTTTCATGACTTCCGACTGCCGGAGATGGATGTCATTAATGCCAGCGTGAATAACAATTGTGGAGTATTTACAGTTACTTTTAGCTGTGGCGGCATGAAATAATATGCAGCGAACTGTGAGTTTTTGAGGGATTTATTAATCATACCGCCATCATAGAACTCACTCCAGCCCTGTGCAGGCGGGCTGGAGCGGGTCCTCTGGCTCTCGTGAGGAGACACAGAATGCGTGTCGACAGAAGCAGTGGTCAGAGAGAGAATGAACATGAATTTCAGTCAGCTTATATACCCAGTTACAGACACTACATGAAAGGCACACTAGCATCACAGAACAGGAAGCATGAACACCTGCATTTGATTCACTCATATCAAAGCAGATTACTGGCAGGAAGAAGCTAGACAAAAGAGAGGCTGCCTATTGATATCAGTCATTGTTCTGCTAATTGCTCCAGCTGTGTGCTCTGCTTGTCCGTGGCTGTTGTGGGGGTTACCCATACACTCCCCCCCAGAGGGCTCAGCAGGAAGCTGAGGCCTCGATAGTCTGGCTTTGGTAGCGAGCGGGGAAAACTCTGCGGAGGTGGAGGGAGGGGGGTGGGGGTAGCAAGTGCCGGCCTGGGACGGCGAATTTGTCTGGGCCGCGCAAAAATTGCCTGTGGATCCGCGATGTTGAGGGGCTGTCCTGTTGAACGTGCGGAGGTCCACAGCAGCTGTAAGAAGAAAAATTAGTCTCTGACTCCTCTCGCGGCCATGAAGAAAAAAAAGGAGCTGCAGCAGTGAGGGACTTGGCGTGTTGACTTTAGGTGCGCGCGCAGTCCTAAAGTCCTCGGGGACAGCTGACGGCTGAATTCCCTTGTGCGCCGTGGCTGAGACCATTACAAAATCCTGTGAGCAAGCTGCGTGCGTGCTTCAGGTGTGTGAGCAGCCCTGAAGGTTCTGTGTGCAGCGGTGAAGGACGATGGCGGTCTGTGTGAAGCCGGTATTGTCCCGTGCGTGGTACGCTGTCCTCATAACCCCCCGGAGTGCGTGCGGGGTTCGGTGCATGGCAGGTCCACTGTAGAGGCGAGTCAGGGTCAGGGAGCTTGCTGGAGATCAGCGTCATCGGCGCCGATGGTCATCCTTGCTGAGTTGTTGCATCGTTCGCTCGTGGTGCGTTGGAGCGGTGAGAGGAAATAGACGATCTTTGTCCCTCGGGCTCGTGCAGATGCGTTGGAGCGGTGAGAGGGAGGAGGAGCAGTGAGAGGGAGTAGACGATCTTTGTCCCTCGGGCTCGCGTAGATGCGTAGGAGCGCTGAGAGGGAGGAGGAGCAGTGAGAGGGAGAAGACGTTCTGTGTCCCTCGGCCAGTCCAGTGTGGATGTCCCGATCTCAGGCGAGGGTCGCACCATGAAGCTTGCTGCGGCTTTCCCGGTCGTGGGTGATCTCCGGAGAGTTTGCCTGGTGGTGGCTCTGCGTCGAGGTCTCCCTGTAGCAGAAGGGAGGGCAGATCATTTGCGTCAGGCTGCTGTGTTCGCTTGTCGTCGGAGAGTCACCGCCGGGGGCTGCCAGCGTGTTCTTTTCTTGGTCGGGTCACCAGTGTGGCTGTCCAGACCAGAAGGTTGCGTTGCACAAAGCGTGTGCTTTCTCGGGGTCACCAATGTGGCGGCATGACGTGACTGACGACGTTGAGAATGAACGAAGAAATTCTCAGGGTCCCGGACTCACAGCGCTCAGAGCTGGCGAGCGCAGTGGCCGTTAAGCTGCCTGATTTCTGGCAGGATAACCCACGGTCGTGGTTTCTGCAAGCAGAGTCGCAGTTCGCGCTCGCAGGAGTAACGGTGGATGACACTAAGTTCCACCATGTCATCGCTAAACTGGACAACAGCACAGCTCGGTGCGTGCAAAGCTTGGTGGAGCAGCCACCCGCGACCGACAGGTACAGCAAGCTGAAATCCACCCTCATCAAGTTTTTCACCCCCTCGGCTGAAGTGAGGGCGAGGAGGATCCTGTCTTTGCTAGACCAAGGTGGACACAGGCCGAGCGCCCTGATGGAGGAGATGATACAGCTGAGAGGGTTGGACAACGATGATTTCATTTTTCAGTTCATCTTCCTCTCCAACCTCCCGGCGCATGCGAGAAGCACGCTGGCCGGCAAAAAGTGTCACACCCTGGAGGAGTTCCGGGAGCTGGCCCAGGAGGCAGACGGGATCCTGGACGCCTGCGGCGGGCAAGCAACCACATCAGCGACCCGAGACAGCGGGGAGCCAGAGGCGGCAGAACCAGACTGGCCGACGATGGCGGCAACACGGCCGCGACGAGGGGGAGCCAATAGCCCGGCGACAGAGGCGCGGGCACGACACAGCGGAGGAGAAGATCTCTGCTTTTACCATCGGAGGTTCGCAGAGAAGGCACGCAGGTGTGTGCCGCCCTGCATCTTCAGGAGTTCGGGAAACGGCAAGACCGGGGGTCGCTAGCAGCTTCGACCCTCGGAGAACGCAACAAGCTGCTCTACATCACGTCGGGGTCACCAATGTGGCGGCATGAAATAATATGCAGCGAACTGTGAGTTTTTGAGGGATTTATTAATCATACCGCCATCATAGAACTCACTCCAGCCCTGTGCAGGCGGGCTGGAGCGGGTCCTCTGGCTCTCGTGAGGAGACACAGAATGCGTGTCGACAGAAGCAGTGGTCAGAGAGAGAATGAACATGAATTTCAGTCAGCTTATATACCCAGTTACAGACACTACATGAAAGGCACACTAGCATCACAGAACAGGAAGCATGAACACCTGCATTTGATTCACTCATATCAAAGCAGATTACTGGCAGGAAGAAGCTAGACAAAAGAGAGGCTGCCTATTGATATCAGTCATTGTTCTGCTAATTGCTCCAGCTGTGTGCTCTGCTTGTCCGTGGCTGTTGTGGGGGTTACCCATATTAGCCAGCATTTTCAAATTTGACTCAATGTCGCCTGCTCTGGCCCCAGGAATGCATTTGACTATGGCCGCTGGAGTCTCTAGGTTCATGTTTCTGACTACAGAGTCGCCAATGATCAGAGTTTTTTCCTCAGCGGGTGTGTCGCTGAGCGGGGAAAAACAATTAGAAACGTGAACAGGTTGGAGGTGTACCGGGGCTTTGCGACTAGGCTTCCTTCTCACCGTCACCTACCCAGTCTCCTCACTGCTGAGGAGAGCCAGAGGACCGCTAACGGGGTTAGCTATGCTAGCTAACTCTGCTACAGCTAAGGGGCATCCGTCAAGAGTAACTGGCGCAGACGGAGTTTCATTGCAGCGGAGCCGGGATTCCAAATCAGACAACCTCGCCTCGAGCGCCTCAAAAAGACAACATTTATTACATTTACCGTTATCACTAAAAGAGGCAGAGGTGTAGCTAAACATCTGACAGAGAGAGCACACCAGAAGAGGAGAGGAAGGAGAGCTAGTAGCCATAGCTAGTGGCTAACCCAAAGCTCAGGAGAGTGAGGAGAGCAAACCACACAGACAGCAAAACAGGAAGTGACGATACGTTACCACAAGTGACGATACGTTACCACCAAGGAACTAATTATGGACATTATGGACAAACTGTGGTTAGCACAGAAGTCCAATAACTGAACACCACTCGGGTTCAGATCAGGCAAGCCATTCCTCCCAATCACTCCCCTCCAACTTTCACTGTTGTTGGCCAGTTGTGCATTGAAGTCCCCCAGTAGGACAATGGAGTCTCCAAGAGGAGCACTCAACAGCACCCCAGTCAGAGACTCCAAAAAGGGTGGGTACTCTGAACCATCATTAGGTGCATAGGCACCAATGATGGTCAGGACCCGTTTCCCAACCCGAAGGCGCAGGGAAACAACCCTTTCATCCACCGGGGAAAACTCCAATATAGAGGCAGCAAGGTGGGGGGATACAAGAATAACCACCCCTGCTTGTCACCTCTCGCTCGGGGCAACTCCCGAGTAGGCCAAGCTCCAGCCCCTCTCCAGGAGACTGGTTCTGGAACCGGAGCTGTGTGTTGAGGTGAGGCCGACTATCTAGCCAGTATCTCTCATCCTCATGCACCAGCTCAGGCTTCTTCCCCACCAGGGAGGTGGCATTCCACATCCCAAAAGCCAGTTTAGGAAGCTTGGGATCAGACCGCCAAGGTCTCCTCCTTTGTCCACCTCCTGATCCACATTGCACCAGACCCCCATATTCCCTCCTGCAGGTGGTGAGCCCACTGGAGGGCGGACTCATGTAACTTCTTTGGGCTGAGCCCGGCCAGGTCCCATGGGCAGAAACCCGGCCACCAGACACTAGCCATTGAGTCCCTCCCCCAGGCCTGGCTCCAGAGTGGGACCCCGGTAATCCCATATTGGGCAGGGTACACTGAATCCTTGTTCTAGCATTCATCATGAGAGTCTGTTGGATCCTTCTTAGTCTGGCCCTTCACCCAGGACCAGTTTGTCTTGGGTGACCCTACCAGAGGCAAATTGTCCCAGACAACATAGTTCCTGGGATCACTAGGACACGCAAACCCCACCACCACAATAAGGTGATTATCCATGAGGGGAAAATTATAAACAAAATACAAAAATCGAATACAACCAAAATACAAACAAAATACAAAAAAAAAAAAAAATTCTATTTATGTTTCTGTCAGCTACTGTACCTCTCATCAACTGTAAGGCTGTGTTCGGAATGTTCACTCCCTCACTCCCTCCCTACTCACTATATAGTGAATTTAAATATAGTGGACTATACAGTAAACTCAATATAACAATAAAATTCACAGCTTTCAAACACTATTGGACTTGTTTTCGCGGCACGGTTAATGACATCATCACAATGAGACAGTAAAGCGTAACAGACTAACGGTGGTAAAAAAAAAAATGAATACCTGCATGTAATTTGTAGTAAACATGTATTAAATCAAATCGTTTTTGCTGAATTAATAAATATAAATACCTTAAGGTAGTTTATGTTGTGATGTGCAGCGCTCCTCTCACTGCTCCGTTAGCTGTGCATTGCATTATGGGATATATTGGCTAAAGTAGTGACCATCCGTTGTACACTGCTTTTGAAAATGCATTGTGGGATATTTTGAGTGTACTATATAGTGAATGAAATTTTCAGTTAAGATTTCGAACAGCACAACAAAATGGCTAATTCACTATATAGTACACTATATGGGGAAGGAGTGAGCATTTCAAGCACAGCATAAGACTCTCCTCTGAAAGGTATGCGCCAGTATGGTTTTTACTTTCAGTTTTGAAAGTAAATTAAAGTAAATTAAAGTTAATCAATTCTTCATTAACTTTAGGCCATGTACCGCAGGCTTTTAAAACGGCTGTAATTAAACCCTTACTCAAAAAGCCAACGCTAGATCCAGGAGCTTTAGCTAACTATAGACCAATCTCTAATCTCCCTTTTATTTCAAAAATCTTAGAGTTGTTGCTACGCAATTATTTGACCACCTGCAGGGAAATGGTTTACTTGAAGAGTTTCAATCTGGGTTTAGAATCCATCATAGTACTGAAACAGCCTTAGCGAAGGTCACTAACGACCTCATCGCATCTGATAATGGACTGGTTTCTGTACTTGTCCTTTTAGACCTTAGTGCAGCTTTTGATACTATCGATCATAATATTCTACTTGATAGATTAGAACACTATGTTGGACTTAATGGAACTTCGTTGCAGTGGTTTAGATCTTATTTATCTGATAGGTTCCAGTTTGTTCATGTAAATAATGAGTTTTCTTTCAACCCAAAGCTTAGTCATGGAGTTCCACAGGGATCTGTGCTAGGCCCTACTCTTTTTAGTTTATATATGCTTCCGTTAGGCAACATTATTAGAAAGCACTGTATACATTTTCATTGTTATGCAGATGACACACAATTATACCTGTCAATGAAGCCAGATGATAGTAATCAATTAGCCAAGTTAGAAGCCTGTCTTAAGGAAATCAAAGCTTGGATGACTTGTAATTTCCTGCTATTAAATTCAGATAAGACTGAAGTCATTCTTGTTGGTCCAAAAAACCTTAGAATTTCCTTTCCAAATCAAACTTTCAGTTTGGATGCGGTTACTCTTTCTCTTAATAGCTCTGTGAGGAACCTTGGAATTATTTTTGATCAAGATCTGTCCTTCAATTCACATATTAAATTTGTTTCTAAGACTGCCTTCTATCATTTGCGTAATATTGCCAAGATTAGGAGCATCTTGTCTCAGAGTGATGCTGAGAAACTGATCCACGCTTTTGTTAGCTCGAGATTAGATTATTGTAATTCTTTATTATCAGGATGTCCTAAAACATCTTTAAAAAGTCTTCAGCTGATCCAAAAGGCTGCAGCAAGAGTTTTAACAGGTACTAGAAAGAGAGATCATATCTCTCCGGTTCTGGCCTCCCTTCATTGGCTTCCCATAGAGTTTAGAATTAAGTTTAAAATCCTTCTTCTTACTTACAAAGCTCTAAACAATCAGGCTCCTTTTTATTTAAAAGATCTGATACTACCGTATTATCCTAACAGAGCACTACGCTCCCAAAATGCAGGATTACTTGTAATACCTAGAATCTCCAAAAGTACAATGGGAGGCAGAGCCTTCAGTTACCAAGCTCCTCTCCTGTGGAACCAGCTGCCAATCTGGATTCGGGAGTCAGACTCAATCTCTATTTTTAAGAATAGGGCTAAAACCTACCTTTTTGATATAGCCTACAATTAGGGAGGGATCATGTGTTTCTGAACCCTCCCTTAGTTATGCTGCTAATAGGTTTAGTCAGCCGGGGGACCTCCAGTAATGCACTGGGCCTCACTCCTTTCTTCACTCTCAATGAAATATTTTTTTTGCTGGTCATTAGCATTTGTTTGTTCTCTCCCATAGATTGAGTCCCCATCGTGCTGTTTGCTCTCTACATGTCTGTTCTTTTCATCTTCTCTATCCCCTCACCCCCCAGCCAGTCGCAGCAGATGACTGCCCCTCCCTGAGCCTGGTTCTGCTGGAGGTTTCTTCCTGTTAAAAGGGAGTTTTTCCTCTCCACCGTCGCCAAGTGCTTGCTCACAGGGGATCGCCTGATTGCTGGGGTCTTTCTGCAACTGTGAAAGTTCCCCCTACAGTTGATAGTGCTATGAGATGACTGTTGTTGTGAAATGGCGCTATATAAATAAAGTTGAATTGAATTTTGTTCTTTTTAGGTTTCACTTTTAGCATCCAGCCTCCTGAGCTGGAAAGGCAGCGGCAGCTGCTGCGCGACACATGTCCTTCTGCTCAGTTCTTGACAGAATTCAGCATACTCCTTTGTCGTGATACTTCTGCAAGTGTTTTATCAAGTTGGTGGTGTAAAATTGTAAATGCAGGTACCACACAGCAACATACTGAGGCGAGTCCCACAGACAGGGTAGAAGCCGCACTGTGCACGGCTGAGCATGTAATCACGCCTTCATTTTAATATTACTATTGCATCAGATCGGTAAATTGCTTTTATTCCTTACCAATACCAGTCCAGCCATTTTTCCTGCATCAAACCTGATACCAATATGGCGAATTGGTTCGGCTCATCCCTAATAATAACCACAAAGAACATTTTTTAACATTTCAAATGATATACTGAAACAGTTTAGAAAGCTTGAGATCAGTCCGCCAAGGTCTCCGCCTTTGACCGCCACCTAATCCACATAGCACCGGACCCCCATGATCCCTCCTGCAGGTGGTGAACCCACTGGAGGGCGGACCCATGTAACTCCTTCGGGCTGAGCCCGGCCGGGTCCCATGGGTGGAAACCCGGCCACCAGACGCTAGCCTTCGAGCCCCTCCCCCAGGCCTGGCTCCAGGGTGGGGCCCCGGTAACCCCATACCGGGCGGGGTACACTGAATCCTTGATATACAATTTATCATGAGAGTCTGTTGGATCGTTCTTAGTCTGGCCCTTCACCCAGGACCAGTTTGTCTTGGGAGACCCTATCAGAGGCAAATTGCCCCGGACAACATAGCTCCTGGGATCACTGGGGCACGCAAACCCCCCCACCACGATAAGGTGACGATCCATGAGGGAGAGCCCAGAGCAGCTCTGGGCCGCCCAGAGCTGCGGCCCAGAGCTGCCGCCGCAAGGTGGTCGGTGCATCTCGTGGTGGCAACCCCCGAACCAAGTGGTGGACACCAGTGGTGAGGGGGGCCATTAAGCTGAAGAAGGAGTCCTATCAAGCTTGGTTGGCTTGTGGGACTCCCGAAGCAGCTGAGGTGTACCGGCAGGCCAAGCGGAGTGCAGCTCGGGTGGTTGCTGAAGCAAAAACTCGGGTATGGGAGGAGTTCGGTGAGGCCATGGAACAAGACTTTCGGTCGGCTTCAAAGAGATTCTGGCAAACTGTTCGGCGGCTCAGGAGGGGAAAGCAGCTCCCCGTCCACACTGTGTATGGTGCGGATGGGACACTGTTGACTTCAACTGGGGATATCGTCGGGCGGTGGAAGGAATACTTTGAGGATCTCCTCAATCCCACTGATACGCCTTCCACAGAGGAAGCAGGGTTTGGGGACGAGGGGGATGACTCGCCTATCACAGGGGCTGAGGTCGCCAAGGTGGTTAAAAATCTCCTTGGTGGCCGGGCCCCGGGGGTGGACGAGATTCGCCCTGAGTACCTCAAGGCCCTGGATGTTGTTGGGTTGTCATGGTTGACACGCCTCTGCAACATTGCGTGGAGGTCGGGGGCAGTGCCTTTGGCATGGCAAACCGGGGTGGTGGTTCCTCTCTTCAAAAAAGGGGACCGGAGGGTGTGCTCCAACTTTAGAGGGATCACACTCCTCAGCCTCCCTGGGAAGGTCTATGCCAAGGTACTGGAGAGGAGAGTCCGGCCGTTGGTCGAACCTCGGATTCAGGAGGAGCAATGTGGTTTTCGTCCTGGCCGTGGCACATCGGACCAGCTCTTTACCCTCTCGAGAATTCTTGAGGGTTCGTGGGAGTTTGCCCAACCAGTTTACATGTGTTTTGTGGACTTGGAGAAGGCATTTGACCGCGTCCCTCGTGGATTTTTGTGGGGGGTGCTTCGGGAGTATGGGGTATCGGGCTTGTTGTTACGAGCTATTTGGTCACTGTACGACCGTTGTGAGAGTTTGGTTCGTATTGCAAACACTCGGTCGGAGTCATTCCCAGTGAGAGTTGGACTCCGCCAGGGCTGCCCTTTGTCACCGATCCTGTTCATAATTTTTATGGATAGGATTTCTAGGCGCAACCAGGAAATGGAGGGTGATATGCTTGGTGACCACAGGATCTCATCTCTGTTGTTTGCAGATGATGTTGTCCTGTGGGCTTCATCCAGCAATGACCTACAGCTCTTGCTGGGACAGTTTGCCGCTGAGTGTGAAGCGGCTGGGATGAGAATCAGCACCTCCAAGTCCGAGTCCATGGTCCTCAGCCGGAAAAAGGTGGATTGTCCTCTCCGGGTTGGGGACAGGCTCCTGCCCCAAGTGGAGGAGTTTAAGTATCTTGGGGTTTTGTTCACGAGTGAGGGGAAAATGGAGCGAGAGATCGACAGACGGATTGGAGCAGCATCTGCAGTGATGCGGACGTTGTACCGGTCTGTTGTGGTGAAGAGGGAGCTTAGTTCTAAGGCAAAGCTGTCGATTTACCAGTCAATCTACGTTCCTACTCTCACCTATGGTCACGAGCTTTGGGTAATGACCGGAAGAACGAGATCGCGGATACAAGCGGCTGAAATGAGCTTTCTCCGTAGGATTGCTGGACTCACCCTCAGAGATAGGGTGAGGAGCTCAGTCATCCGGGAGAGGCTCAGAGTAGAACTGCTGCTCCTCCACATTGAAAGGAGTCAGTTGAGGTGGTATGGGCATCTGATTAGGATGCCTCCTGGACGCCTTCCACTTGAGGTGTTTCAGGCACGTCCCACTGGGAGGAGACCCCGGGGCAGACCCAGGACTCGGTGGAGAGACTATGTCTCCCAGCTGGTCTGGGAACGCCTTGGTATCCCCTCTGAAGAGCTGGAGCAGGTGGCTGGGGAGAGGGAAGTCTGGGCTTCTCTGCTTGAACTGCTGCCTCCGCGACCCGGACCTCCGGAAAAGCGGTAGAAGATGGATGGATGGATGGATACTGAAACAATCAATTGTACAAATACATATGTAATTAATTTTCTTTTTATTTAAAGATGTAATAATCTGTAACCCCCCCCCCCTTCAAAATGCAAATGTTGGGTTGGAAAACATTAAATATCATATTGAGGTTTACTTTGATTGCACACAAACATTTTTTCAAATGTTTCCCATGCCTATTTAACTAGTATAAATCACAAACATTCACCAAAATGATGTAAAAATACTGCTGTAAACAGTGTATTTTGTGACACCCCAATATAAATAATAGCTTAACCATATGAAACAATAAACCTTTTTATTTGATATACAGTTCTGGGGAAAAAAACAAGAGACCGCTGCAAAATTGCTCTTAAATTAACGTCTCTACATGTGTGGCAGCCATTCAGTTTGAGTAGGTGTTGAATTCCAACATAAGGACGCCTCAGTCTACTGAACGAGGCACTGATTAGGTGATCATCTAAACTTGGTCAGACGCATGAAAGCTGTGAATAAAAATCAGAGTTATTACACAAATAACTCGTCAAATCTCTTGTTCTCCTTAATTTTTTCTGGAGCTGTATATCGTCATATCACACAGCCCTATTATACAACTGTTTCCGTCATTTGCTGGCGATTTTTACCAAAACAGTTTATTCCACAACATTTTCGGTTACATAAGACATACAGTTTTGTATCAAGATAGATATCAAGTATTGAGATAGTGAATAATTATATCGAGATATGATTTTTGTTCCATATCGGCCAGCCCTAGTGTGTTGTCATTTTTTATATAGCTACACAGCTGGGACTCCAGAGTGTATATACTGTTGTTTGCCACCACTCTGCTAATGACTGCCAGCTTCCACTAACAATAAAGTTGTAGTTTTCCATACAACCACAACAACTGCTCGTTTGTGTGCCACCAACACACTACTGTGTGCCACCAGATTTTGACGGCTTCTCCCCTCGATGCACAGGGACAAGGCAACTAGCCATGACAGGCGATTGTTAGCCTAATACCATCTTCCCCTTTTACAGAGGCGCTACCCAGTAAGAGATGTCACCCTCGCTAAGGGTTGTTAGTTGCTCTTCCACAATCACCTGCTATTACGGTGGACCCACTGAAGAGGCCATCCAGGAAATTGAGGCAGAGCGGGTGTGACGGGTTCACAAGTTCAATACAGCAAGTCAAGGTTGTTATATGGTAAAAATGTCCCCAGCTGATCTGAGTGCGGTAACCAAACAGGAGATGAGGTGAGTGTGAAAGCAAAGCCTCCAGATAAATGGAAACTAAAGTGCAGTATTGATTGCATTCAGGTGCTTTGAACTAATTAAACAGCCGTTCCTCCACCTTTATTTTCTGCAAGAGATCCACATGAGTAATCTTATGTAGGCTATTTTTGTCCCCCGTATTTGGGTGGAAGGACTTTCTGGTCCCATTTACAGCTTCTCATCCTGGTTTCCTTTGATTGATTCACGTCCTCGACTGACCCGAGCCCTGGCCTCTCTCAACTCTTCCAGGTTTAAATCATTACCCGATGCCTCTGCTGCACACCCTGCAAATCCTTCGCCTCAAACAGCCGCCTGTTAATACCTGCGTACCTGCATGATGTGTTTTCTTTTCATGGAGCAACAAATAAACAAATACACGTCCGGCTGAGTGACTGCCGCTGTGGTAGCAGCGGTGACTGGCATTATCCCAAATGAGAATATTCCTTGGAGATTCCCGCCTCATTTTAGCGAGTGCATTAAAACGTGACCCTCGCTGACCCTAATTAGCATGGCGCCGGAGGGCAAACAAGAGGCTGGTCCATAATTGGCCGGCTACTGTTAAAACGCCTTAGCAACAGGCAGCAAATTTAGGCCATGCATATGAATTGAAGATGATTTCCTTGGGAATTTCATTTTTCATTACAGAGTATGCCAGTGGGTTTTATTTTAATTCAGCATGCTCCTGTTTTTGTTTTTCTTGTTAGTGGTGTTACAGTGAAAATAGATGCTAATTGTGACTGTTGTGTGCGCCTGGCCCTACAATCGCAGGAAAGTGGGGGGGAGGTACAACATGAGGCCTCAGCATCTTTCCGCCTGAAAGCGGAAGGGAAGCTATTTTTCATTAACTTTTAGTCCCGCTGGGAAGAATGGGCGCGGTTCAAGCTCCAATGATCCGTGCTTCAGTGTCACCACTGCGGGAGCGGCACACGGCTCAGCCGAGAGGCGCACCATGACATTGCACCTGAATTTTAAAAAGCATCTGCAGCAAAACACGTCACGTTTGACCCACGTCGATCTGTATGTGGCTTAAGAGATATTACTCCCCCTCTCCAGGCTGCTGCATGGTTTGAGGGGTTGAAATTTCCAATCCATCCAGTGGAGAAAAAATGCCAAAGAGATGCCAGAGTTTGTTTAATCTAAATGGTACAGCTTACACTAAGACCTGGCTATTACTGATACAGGAAGGATGGCGGGATTAGAGATTACACTTCATCCAAAAAAACTTTATTTAGAGTGACATAAGAGGATTGCCGTTGCTTCATTCCACCCTGTTCAAATGGCTCATAGCATATTTCAGATGGAGCGCTTTGTCATTCAGATACAGCACCAGTGTACTTTGTGGATGAGTAAGCAGATCAGTGATAGATTTATGTTGTGGAGGGATGTTTTCTTTCTGATTATCAGCCTTGACCTGGTAAAACATGATGGCTCGAGCTGCTGTAAAAGGATTAGTAAATGAGAGAAACACTGTCCTGCTCTTCTTTGAAACGTGTGTTTTATAATTTTGAAGGCGTGGTTATAAATATTCAAACATGTACTGGGTTAGTTCAGGCTTGGACTGTTTATCAGATCTTTATTTAAAGAATCTGCGGTAAGAATAATATGCACAGAGGTGAAATGATATGGGGCGATATTCTCTCTCTTTACTGTGATGAAGACTCAGTTTATTGTGACAAATTTCTATTATCAGGATAATTTGTGATAATTGCCAGTATCTTCATATTCAGAAAGCTGTTCCCCTGGCCTGCTGAAGTGCAATCCTGGTTTCTACATGGATTCTGAACTGCAGCCACCAGGGGGAGCCTGTTTGCAGTCAAGTCTTCCAATGTTCTTAACCCGTCACTCAGTCACTGTCATGGCTGAGCAGGATATTTTTATATCTTATAAAAGCAGCTTTATTTGTTACCAGTCGAGGCAAGGTTACTACAGTTGTAGACTGCTAGTTTTTACTTCATTTGAATAGTTTGAATGAAATCTAATGCCACTGTGAATCAACTTCTGTCTGTATTCACTGACAGCAGTTTACACTGTCACACATTCATCACTTTCCAGGCTAGAAGGCAACAATACTGTTTACTGACTGAAAAGTGCCACAGTTTTAAATTATATATATATTTTTTTTATTTTAACTGGAAGTGGTCCACAATAATAAGTAGCTCATTTTAATACCAGAGTGCCAGTTGGACTTTTTGTTATAATTCATGTGTTTATGGGATTTCATGTTACTTTTCTCATAAGAGGATGCTAGCTTAAAGTGAAATTACAGTAATTTTCTAACAAAAACTGTAGTGACTATATAGCCAAAAAATGATAACACAACATTCCTGTGAATTTTCACGATAATGACATTCTTGATGATATTCTTAAATATGTCATCTGGCTGAGGAATGCCAGTTCGGGGCTTTGGAAGAAGAAATGGTCCGCGATCAGTTGGCGGAGCACATGCTATGTTCTGCGGCACGGTCAAGGCTCCTCACACACTCCGATGAACTGATGTTAGCCATGGCGGTCAAAATAGCTCAACAGTTTGAAGCTGCAGATAAACTATCTAAGGACCTCTGTGGAAGAACTATGTTGAATAAGCTGAATCACAGTCAGCGGCGCAGGCTGTGGACCCGGGTAGCAATGATAGCGCAGAAGATACGGAAGAATACGCTACCGCTATTAAAATAAGGTCCTCCCCGGAATTGCCTAGATGTATAGGCTGCGGGTCCACCAAGCACCCATACAAGGCAAGAGAGTGTCCAGCGAGGGGCAAATGCTGTGGCATGTGTAGACTCCTACATCATTTTGCCAGTGCCTGTAAAAAATTTAAGCGAGGGGAACGGCGACGCAAAGTGGATTCCCCCGCCACGACTCCTACAGTCGTTCACACCGTCTCTCCCAACACAGATGGGCGGATTTACTGTGATGTGACGCTGGTATGACTGTGAGAGTGAAAGGTTGTCTGTCTCTCTGTTTTGGCTCTGCCATGGACTGGCAATCTGTCCAGGGTGTACCCTGCCTTTCGCCCAAAGATGCTGGGATAGGCTTCAGCCCCCCCGCGACCCAAAAAGGATTAAATGGAAGAAGATGAATGAAGATGAATGACGCTGGACGACGTGGAGGTGCCGTTGTTGGTGGACACGGGAACAGCAGTTTCCGTGTTGAACTGGCCTGCTGTGAGGAGTTTGTTCCCGTATCACCGAGTGAGAGGACTGTCTGCACCATATTGTGGCTACGGAGGTAGTAAACTGGCCATCGTGGGTTCACTGGAGTTGACGGCGAGATACAAGTCAGCAGTGATGTCCAACATCCAGTTTGCGGTGACCGTCAGTGGGTTGAATGTGTTGGGCTGCGACATGTTCTACAGCCTGGGCTTCACGATCACCAGTGGCGTCGGAGAGGAGTGGTCAGGCTGCGGTTTGTGGGACTGACCAGTTACGATCGTGGTGGACGATGCGGTATGGGACAAAGATTGGCCTACTATTCTGGGAGGTGGACAGGACCAATTCCATCCAGGGCCATCGCAGGAGGGTTCTGGTGCCAGGACCCAAGTTACCCTGGATGTGGGAACTGGACGGCACGGTGGAACGCCCGTGATGGCGGATGGAGCCGAGAGGATTGCTCCCTCTGCTTCCAGAGTTCGGCCTGGAGATGCCAAGAAGCAAGGGGCTGCAACGGCTTTGCCGGCGTTTAAAATGAAAGAGAACGGGGCAGGACCGGCTGGCACGGTGGACAGACATGCCACACAGCAACACTGGAGGCCGAGTCGGGCTTCACATGGTGTCGGTGGAGCGGTTCAATGCATAGAGGAAGCCTGGTCTAGGTGCCATGGACGTTTGAAGCCGAGTCAAGCTCCCCTGCGGGTCACTGACTTGGTTCGACCCAGGGAGGAGGCTCGGCAAAGAGGGGTCCATTACAAGAGAAAACAATGGGATGACCAGGGGTGGCTTCAGGTGGTGGCCATTCGGGAGGACGGTTACCTCCAGCTGTCCGATGACTCATGGAGACACCCCATCGAGCTGCGGCACACTAACGATGAGAAGGAGGTGTCAAGACTCCAACATGGTTCATCTCCAGGGGCGAAGAGACGAAGACGCTCTGGGCGGGATCCGCCAGGTGGGTCTCCGGGGGGTGGCTTCTCCATCGGGACTGTATGGTAGCAAGGGGGCGACGGGTTAACCTGCATGTTGTATTGTGAATTGCCTAAGCTACGTAGTCAATATGTTTTTAACCTTGAGTGCTATGTGTTACCCTTGTACAAAAGAAAAAAAACAAAAAACAAAAACAAGTGATGTTTAGAGTGTGTATATTCCTGTGTGGTTTGCCCGGGTTATGGGGTGGTTTCGTTGGGTGTGACAGTAGCAATGTGTGAACGTAAATATTGACTGTTTCGTTGTTGATTGGGAGTTTGCCTGTATGTATAAAAGTTCATGGGATTATTTTCAGTTTTATTAGGAACACAGCAGTTTTTATTTTTCATGGACTATATATATTATTAAAGATGGCAAAATAATCCGTCTAGCCATGTGGAGGTGGGACAGTAGTCCACCTGTCCCCCTCTAGTTTTAGTTGTTTTGGTGTGCATGGATTGGCCTAAATATTCTGTTCATTGTTGGTGTGTGATTCGGGTTGCAAATTTGGGAGGGCCTAATTGGTGTGTTTTGGACTTTTCTGCGGGGGTGGGGGGGTGGGATTGTGATGTATTGTGTGTTATGGGTGGCGGCTCCACCTTTCCGGTTCCACCGCCACCCTGGGTATAAAAAGCGGATGCGTAAGAGGCACAGTCTCTTTACGACCAGATCTCTGCCTAGACGGGAGTCGCCTTTGACACACTGTGAGTGCATCAATAAAGTTACGTTCTACTGCACCTCCGGCCTCGTTATTGGAGTACAGGTTATGGACATAACAATTTCCACACAGCTAGATTTAACTAGGTCTAGTTCCAGGTAACTCTGACCATGTCTTCCTGAGCCATAATCATAGAAACACGTAACTCATGTCAACAGCGTAATGGCATGACTGTATCAAAATTTATACCAGTATTATCATGATCAATACGATGTAGCACACCCCTACTGTAAAATGATCACATTAATCATTTTTAGGCCAGATACCTCAAAGTACAACTACAAAGAAGGGTTACAGACATCTGTAATCAGCACTGTAGAAAACCATAGAGAGAATAATATCTTATTCATCAAACTACAGGCAAGCCAGCTACTAAACTTATCCCATAACCCTAACCAGTTAGCTCTATTTCATACCAGCTGATCAGTGCACCAATACCCTTCAGTGTCGGTGTGTTCCTTTCCTCTCCGAGGTTGAAAACCATCAGATGAAATGATGTCATATCAGGCTCAATTGTGTTTCTTAACAACAACAGCCTGGAAAACCAAGATCCTTAAAGGGTGTTTTCAGGAAAAATTCATTCATCACCATATGGATGATCTAATCCAGTCTGAAAAGAATTTTTACCGATTGACTTCTAAATTGTAATTTCCATGTCAAATTGGTTAGTTTTTCATTCATTATGGGGTGAGGAAATCCACCTGCTCTAGCTCATTAGCACCCACTGAAAACGACACAGTATATGGTAATTTGCATATAAAAATACCTTCGCAATATGTTCAGAGAAAGAAGCTCGGCAGTAATGTGTGTACAACTGATCAGAAGACACATTCGATATAAAGGATATTTTACACCACTGTGTAATAAATCTGACTTGCTGCAAGAAAAAGAATTCACTTTGTTTTCATTTGCCAAATCTCAGTAGGTCACATGCAATTTCTGCACTGCTGCAAGCCACGTTACAACCAACCTTGATCCACCTGTTTTTCCTCATAACAGCCGTTGTTTATTGGATACATTTTTGGTAATAACATCTCTTTTTTTCCCCTTTTCTCAGCGATTGCTCCTGCAATAACCAAAGTCTGCTCACACTGACCTGATCAATGGCAACAAACTGAATTCTAATTCTTAAATCTTATCTCGTCTCATAAAGCTGCGTTCAGACCAAACATGAAGTGAATTTTTCGCACCGCACAATTACATATAAAGTCAGTGTAAACACGTGAATTTGTGCATTTGTGTCCAAGGGAGTTTGTTGTGATAGCAAATCAGCCTTGAGATTCCACTGTCACTGGAGTAAAAGTATCAACACTGGGAAGTAAAGTAGTTTGAAAATGAGACTGCAGCTCACTTGCAGACAGATGGACTGGGAGCTCTGCAGCTGACACTGTGTATCGTGCTAATGATAACGAGGGCTAGCAGCTAGCACTGTTAACAACTGTCATCCAGGTGCAGTTTCTGGAGGAGGTAGTGACATTTTCCCAGCTGTGTGCCCCACCAGATAATGTTATAAACCAAAACATGATGGTGTTTTTGGGATCTCCACAGCAGATCAGCAGCTGCAGAAGGTATGAGAGCAACCCTGCTCCTCTGCAGCTCGCTCAGACACAAATTTACACTTTT
This sequence comes from Pholidichthys leucotaenia, assembly GCA_020510985.1. Classification (NCBI taxonomy): domain Eukaryota; kingdom Metazoa; phylum Chordata; class Actinopteri; order Cichliformes; family Pholidichthyidae; genus Pholidichthys; species Pholidichthys leucotaenia. The sequence continues at coordinate 64,895,974 of CM035849.1, read as the reverse complement.
AGATTGACTTTATATGTAATCGCACTTCACTAGTGTGCTTCAACTAAGCCGTGAATGAATCCATTGCTTTTTATTCTACTGCAAATGCCCAAAAGGTAAACTACCTCGCTTAAGAGCTCTGAGTAGCAAAGCTATAAAGTCAATCTGGGAGACATCTGCTCCTTCATTTTCTGTTCTGTTTGTTTTTCACCAGAGTATTCCCTAAAAGAAGAAAAAGAATAAGGTTTCTGTTTTTCCTGTTACATCAAGGTCATGTCTCTGGTGTCTCCTCACAAGCAGCGACTTAAATCTGCACTCAACCACAAGTTGAAACACAAATAAATCCAGGGTTCATATTAGGGAGCTCAGGCACTGCCGTGGTCAGGGAGTGGCATTCAAAACAAGCCCTCGACTCTCCAAGAGGCACCCAGGCAGCTTCAGTGGGCTGAGAGGAATGGCGGCGTCAGTGAACAAAGCAGTGACATTTACCTGAAAAGATCGGCCGCTGCCATCCCCGATGCTGTTCTAATAAATCAGAAGAGATGGAGGAGGAATGGAAGTAAATATTTCCCTGTCTATCCAGCTGCTTGCTCATTAATCCTTCATCTCTCCCACTGGTCATCATATTTTCATTCTTTTTAATTTTTTTTAGTTTGCTCAGCTGTGGTGGAGCCTCGTTCATGTTTTATCTTGTCTATTTTTGAAGATAAAAGGTTTGGTTTCATTATCCCAGTTGGTAAGCTGATGGAAACCTCTGAAAAGCTCATTGTTGTACAACAAGATTATTCCATTTTTTAGGTCATGTGATAATATGTATAGACTGCTTTAATGTGCCTTGTGCCTATGGAGTCATATATCAAAGCCACTCAATCTGAATATCATGAGAACATTACATTAACTATATTGACCTGCTGCTGGTTTGAAACTTGCGTAACAACATTAATTCCCCCCCGGAGAGTCGCATTGTTCTGCTGCAGTTTTGACCTCATTTATAAATGATTTTCTGCTTGTTTTTGGCCCATTTGTTTTTGGCTCATTGAGTAAAAATGGTGCAGTAATTCCTCAGAGTGCACGAAGCAACAGTGACAGGACAGTGGCTTTAGGTAATTGTTTCTGACCATGTCTGCCAGTCCCTGACTTGATGGTGTTGGTCTCCTGACATTTATTATTATTTATTTAGTTTGACTACACAAGAAGTACAGAAATACGCTGAACAATCACAGTGTTAAAAACTGTTCTTACAGCCATAGACACTGGGGACCTTCATAAATCGGAAGTGGGGGGCATGGGGGACCAGTGCACCCCCCCCCCCAACCTGGACAAGAGAGAATTGTCCCCCCATCTCCATATTAACACACATAAACCTTGCTATATCATGTTACAAAACTGAGTAAAATGCATTTTAAGCACCAATGCTAAGGACACATGCAAAACAAATGGGTTTTTTTTTTTTGGTGGGGGGGGGGGATCTGCAACTTTTCTTATTGATTTATAAATTTTTTTCTCATAAATTTGCAACTTTTTCTGAAGTTTGCAACTTTTCTCTCATAAATTTGCAACTGTTTTCATGTTTGCAGCTTTTTTAACATTGCTTTGCAATGTTTTCATCAACATTTGCAACTTTTTTCTCATTAATTTGCAACTTTTTTCTCAAAAATTTGTGACTTTTTCATGTAAATTTGCAACATTTTTAGGTAGATTTTTCTCATTATTTGCAACTTTTTCATGTAAATTTGCAACGTTTTTCTTGATAATTACCTCCGCCAGGGGAAGAGGTAATGTTTTCGGTAGCGTTGGTTGGTTGGTTTGTCTGTTGGTTTGTCTGTTACCAACGTAACTCAAAAACTTATGAACAGATTTTGATGAAATTTTCAGGAAAGGGAACAGATGATATAGATTTTGGTGATGATCTGTGAGTGCATACCTCCACCAGGGGCTTTGCTTGTATTTGTGCAGCAGGATTACACAAAAACTACTGGATGGATTTGGATGAAATTTTCACCAGAGGTAGTTCTTGGGCTAGAGGGGAACCCATTACATTTTGGTGATGATCTGAGAATGCATACCTCAGCCAAGGCTCTTATCTTTAGCAACAATACTCCAAAAGTAATGGACAGACTTTGATGCAATTTTCACCAGAAGTGGCTCAAGGCCTACACACAAGCCCTTTACATTTTGGAGGTAATCCATGACAGATGGAAGGATCCTTGGCGGAGGTATGCGCTCTTTGAGTGCTTTTCTAGTTTGCAATGTTTTTCATCTACATTTGCAACTTTTTTCTTGTTAATTTGCAAATTCTTTCATGTAAATTTGCAACTTTTGTCTCATTAATTTTCAACTTTTTATGCAAATTTGCAACTTTTTCCTCACTAATTTGTAGTGTTTTCATCTGCATTTGAAACTTTTCTCTCAATAATTGGCAACTTTTTTCTCATTAATCTGCAACTTTTTTTCATGTAAATTTGCAACTTTTTTCTTGTTAATTTGGAACTTTTTTCTCATTAATTTGCAACTTTGTCCTTCAATTCACATATTAAATTTGTTTCTAAGACTGCCTTCTATCATTTGCGTAATATTGCCAAGATTAGGAGCATCTTGTCTCAGAGTGATGCTGAGAAGCTGATCCACGCTTTTGTTAGCTCGAGATTAGATTATTGTAATTCTTTATTATCAGGTTGTCCTAAAACATCTTTAAAAAGTCTTCAGCTGATCCAAAATGCTGCAGCAAGAGTTTTAACAGGTACTAGAAAGAGAGATCATATCTCTCCGGTTCTGGCCTCCCTTCATTGGCTTCCCATAGAGTTTAGAATTAAGTTTAAAATCCTTCTTCTTACTTACAAAGCTCTAAACAATCAGGCTCCTTTTTATTTAAAAGATCTGATACTACCGTATCATCCTAACAGAGCACTACGCTCCCAAAATGCAGGTTTACTTGTAATACCTAGAATCTCCAAAAGTACAATGGGAGGCAGAGCCTTCAGTTATCAAGCTCCTCTCCTGTGGAATCAGCTGCCAATCTGGATTCGGGAGTCAGACTCGATCTCTGTTTTTAAGAATAGGGCTAAAACCTACCTTTTTGATATAGCCTACAATTAGGGAGGGATCATGTGTTTTCTGAACCCTCCCTTAGTTATGCTGCTAATAGGTTTAGTCAGCCGGGGGACCTCCAGTAATGCACTGGGCCTCACTCCTTTCCTCACTCTCTATGAAATATTTTGTTTTTGCTGGTCATTAACATTTGTTTGTTCTCTCCCATAGATTGAGTCCCCATCGTGCTGTTTGCTCTCTACATGTCTGTTCTTTTCTTCTTCTCTATCCCCTCACCCCCCAGCCAGTCGCAGCAGATGACTGCCCCTCCCTGAGCCTGGTTCTGCTGGAGGTTTCTTCCTGTTAAAAGGGAGTTTTTCCTCTCCACCGTCGCCAAGTGCTTGCTCACAGGGGATCGCCTGATTGCTGGGGTCTTTCTGCAACTGTGGGGGTCCTCCCTACAGTTGATAGTGCTATGAGATGACTGTTGTTGTGAAATGGCGCTATATAAATAAAGTTGAATTGAATTGAATTGAATTGAACTATTTTATGTAAATTTGCAACTTTTTTCTCATTAATCTGCAACTTTTTTCTCGTTAATTTGCAACTTTTTTGTGTACATTTGCAATGTTTTCCTCATTAATTTGCAACTTTTCTCATGTAAATTTGCTATTTTTTTTTCTCATTTGCAACTTTTCTCATTAATTTGCACAATTTTGGACATTTGCTTTTGTAATTTTTTAATTTTTTTTTCTTCATTTTGATCATGTAAATTTGCAACTAAATTTCAGAACGTTCACATGTATACTGGTTAAATGTGTATTATTTATACAGTATATACATATTTACAGATTTTTTTTTTCCACATTTTATAGGGTTTGAATTCTTCTCCATTATAGAATCTTGCATATTGCCCCCCAAAACTTCGGAATGACCCTGACTACAATAACACTTATAATGTCCCTCTCAATGTTTACTCTTGAGAAAATGTTCTATTTATTGTCCCACCCAACAGTGAAATGAAATGTCCGCCAATGGGGACCTTGTAGTTAGTTAGTTAATCCCTTCACACCTGAAGGTGTATATGGGCGGCGCCTATCTCCGTTTCTCTGACCCTAGGCCACACAGCTACTGTAAGTAGTGAAAGCTACAGCGGGGGGTCAGTCCTCTGGTAGCTCTGTGTGTAACTTTGCTTTCCCCATTCCATTATGCGGAGCACCACGCTAGAAGGCAGAAAGCACCATTTTTATATGGTCTTTGGTATGACCCGGCCGGGATTTGACCCCCTGCCTCCCGGATGTGGGGCGGATGCTCTACCAACTGAGCCACCACTCTGGTGGGACCCTGTAGTGTCCTGTTGTATTTGGCACCTTGACAATGGCAAGAAATTGGAGGCTACCTATTGGCCTGGTGGTTAGGGCTCATGCTATTGGTGCAGTAATCCTGTTTTCCTGTTTGTCTCCTGACTGGTGGCACGTTTGAGGCATCAGTAAACCTAGTCTGCATGATGGTTCCACCACCATCACCACAAAACAAACCTTGTGTGTTTTCTGATTAGTTGCTGAACATAGTGAATGAGTGAGGGCAGGTGCAGAACATACTGTCCATGCGTGTTTGGCATTGGCTGTAGTCTTCCCGGTGTGTGCAAGTGCATTTTTTTAAAATACCAACAAATTTGACGAAAGGGGACACAGCAGGACATCATTTGCTTGTTTTGTCACAGATGTTGGATTGGTGTCTCTCTTGCCCAAGGCTGAGACGGTACTTCTAGTTTTTTGTTGTATTCCTCAGCAGACATTGTCCTGTTTGGGAGGCTGATGCTGTTGGAAGTATTGCTTATGGGACGGATGTGCATAGGTCTGATGAGCAAACTCAAGGAATGTTACTATACAGATGTACTTACAGTACATACAGTACATTAGCAATAGACAAATAAGTGCAAAGCACATCTGAAGGAGATGCAAATCTAATTAAATTTTCAGGTACTGTGTGTATAAATAGATTTTAGCCATTGTTAATTATAAGGTGTTGCTAAAGTTGTCAAGTCATGGCCATACTATAGACGCTGAGAAGTTTAAAGGTTCTCTGTGGATTTCTTGTCTGTAAATTCGATTCAAACTACACAGTTTTGTTTTGTCTTTCACAACATCACCTTGTCAGATTAGTGAGGCTGGGACAGTAGCACCACAACATGTTTGATCATGACCAGTCATCGTATACTGCTGTCATTACTGTCACCAAGATTCTTCAGGACTCGCAGGTGGTTTGAAGGAGAGCCAAGAAAGTGTCAGTCAACCGCAACAGAGCAAAAAGAAAAACTACTGCAGACAGATTCATGGGTTTCTTAATGAGAACAGTATGATCTGTCATTTCTCCAAAGAAAACTTGAAGCAAGATGTCAAGAATATTAACCTTTATATAGCCTAATGTAGGGCTGGGTGATTAACAGAATTCAAACTGAAACAACGAGACAGGACATAGAATCAACATAATCCTGCTTATGTTGGTTATTTCTATTCTTCCTGTTCTCTGTATGTGTATATGAGAGCTTTCATGTACTGCCCCTTTAAGATGTATCACGTACTCACAGACGTGTGACTCCGCAACCTGGTAGCAGTATCAGCACAGTCAGCTTGTACTGAAAATGTGGTGTCCGGCCACATAGTATGAGTTGATTGACTCTGTTTCATCTGGGGATGGCGGGAGGTTGTGAGCGGGGTGGTCCGAGGCTGGGCCCCAGTGTTTTCCCTAGGTTTACAGCCTGGGGGGGGGGGGGGGGGGGGGCAGGGGGCGTGAAGGTCAACAATGAAAATCTCTTAAAGGAATCATGGTGTTCATAAGTTTCTTTTGACTTGTTACATACACTACTTAGTGCATTTTTACAGTTACCCATTTAGGAAGCATTGGCCTTTGGCCAGGAGCCGATATCTTCAGGTGGTGACCAGCCTTCATTGAGCATTTTGGCCCTCAACCACTAGGCTCTCCAGGTGGTGGGCCGGCAGTGATTGGCCAGATCACTGCCTATCTGCTCCTGGCTTCCAGCTCTCCTCCTCCCTCTTACTCCAAAGCCAACAGGAGGCTCACTCTGCTTCCTCCACCATCTTGCGAGCAGCTTGATTTTTGCTCCTTTCATCAAGGCCAAGAGCTGACAGCATCTGTCATACTGATTTAGCTGGGAAGCCCCTACAGCCGACCTCCACGGGGAAGAGCCACACTTGCCAGCCCTTGTCCCTACAATCCTGTACTAAGGACTGGTAGTTCAAGACCTTCCTCTCATGGCGTCCTTGCAGCCTTCCTCCCATGGCACTGTAAGTTCGACCAGAATCATCTTCTGATCTTTAGCTGGCTAGAGCACAATATCTGGCCGGAGAGTTGTGTGCACCACCTCTGTGAACTTCAGCCTTCTTCCCACATCTACTACCATCTCCCATGAATTAGTGGTTTGCAACAGGCTGGCTTTTCTTCAGGGTCACTCTAATTGATCTCTTTTTGGTTCACTCCCGTTCTAGTGTGTCAGCAAAGGCTAGAAGGACTTTATCATGGCACCACCTGTACCGTCCTTGGGATAGCGCAGTTTTGCACCTGGATAGAATGTGGGTCAGTGCCCCTCTCTGGCCATAAAGCTTACAAAAGGCACTTTTCCATTTGGAACTCAAAGGGCTCTTTTGGCCTGGAACGGAACAGTACAGTTCAGTACCCATGTTTTTCCACAGCACAAGGCTCACTGTAGCATGGGTGGGAGAAGGAGGGAGTCGGAGGCGGGATTCGGAGGGAGTTGGAGGCGGAGCTACGCTCCCCATGAGGCGGCGCCATATTCCTGTTCAGTAAAATCAACATCAAAACATGTAGCAATACATCTCCAAAAATAATGCAAAAGTTAAATATTTTTGGACACTCATGTCAGAAAGTGAGACCCATATATTATACAGAATCATTAATCAGACAGTGAAGTATTGTTAGATTTTAATCATTTATTGGCTCACAGCGCATGAATATCAAAAATTACTTTTCTCGACAAATAGATGGTTAGGTAAAAATACATGATCTATGTCAAAATCATGGAGAGACTGTTGAGACGTCATGGAATTTATCTGCTCCAGCCAGTGGTGTCGTGGCAAAACATGGATCAGGTGCCATATGAGCCGTTAAATATATATTTCAACAGGTAAACAGTATTGAGTTAGGCATAAGATATATTTAGCAATTATGATGCATTTTAAGCCAAAACAAATGGATCTAGGATTAGAAGTAATTAAAATATAGCAGTCCCAAGGTTACATGGAGAAATACGTGGATTAACTGGAAATATATCGTATTGAGTATTGCTGACTACATGTAGATACTGTATAAATATATATTCTCTGCATCAACAGTGAACTATACTTGTATTCATGTAGTATTGCCCTGGGAATTTTGACAATAAACCTTTGTACTTTTGCAGATGTCTCTATTTTGTTTTACAGTCTTCAGCAAATAATTGTGTTGGTTACTTTTCTTAAAATGAGCCATTATTTTCAAAGTCACTGATAAATGGTTCGTACTGTTGACTCTTTTCCCACCCGTGTCTGAAGAGACAAAATAGAAAATCATGATGCAAACACATAAATCACTAAATTGTTTATTCCAATCAGCAGCAAATTACAGATTATTTAGAATGTGCAAAATTCAAACTGTAAAAAAAAAAGAAACAGACAAAACGTGACAAAAAATAAGCAACAGCACAACACAGACTGGATATGATAATCCTTGTGTGATTTTACATGTCGTTTTGTATATACAGCCATGGACAAAATTGTTGGTACCCCTCTGTTAATGAAAGAAAAACCCACAATGGTCACAGAAATAACTTGAATCTGACAAAAGTGGTAATAAATAAAAATTCTATGAAAATTAACCAATGAAAATCAGACAATGCTTTTGAATTGTGGTTCAACAGAATTATTTTAAAAAACAAACTCATGAAACAGGCCTGGACAAAAATGATGGTACCCCTAGAAAAGATTGAAAATAGGCCATAGGGACATGAACATGACCATAGGGACATGTTCAACCAAGATGTGTCCTCTCATTAACATCACAGGTGTCTACAAACTTGTAATCAGTCGGCCTATTTAAAGGGTGACAAGTAGTCACTGTGCTGTGACCATTGTGGGTTTTTCTTTCATTAACAGAGGGGTACCAACAATTTTGTCCACGTGTGTGTGTTTGGAGTATTTATTCCTTTAGTTTATGTTTAAATTGTCCAAGCTTTGTACATGATTTTAATTCAGGTCCAAAAGCGTTCCACAGTCTGACCCCTTGCACTGAAACACAGTGTTGCTTGGTAGTAGTTCTCAGACCCCAGGGCAGACCCAGAACTCACTGGAGAGACAACATCTCCCAGTTGGTCTGGGAACACCTTGGTATCCTCTCTGAAGATCTGGAGCAGGTGGCTGAGGAGAGGGAAGTCTGGGCTTCTCTGCTTGAACTGCTGCCTCTGCGACCCGGACCTCTGGAAAAGTGGTAGAAGATGGATGGATGGATGTCATGTATGGGAGCATTAGTGAATGATACAAAGTCTATAGCGTGGGTTGATTCAGCAAATATTTCACTCTGCGCAGTATTGTGACTGATTTGCATATTTTACCTTTAATATAATTAGTATGTGACTTCCAACACAGTTTATTATCAATTATTACACCAAGGATTTTAATTTTGGATACCTTTTCAATCTCTACACCATTTATACTGAGTTTAAATACTGAGTTGTTGTGATGGTGTGAAATAACGTTATCAATAAAGTTTAGCCACCACTGTGTCGCCCTGGTTTCAAGTGTGGGCGGCGTTTTGTGCTTGTATTGCTAAAATATAAAAGGAAGCACTACAATGGGTCTCAATTATTTGTAATGTGTTCTATTATGTATTCGATCCCAGCCCCCCGACCAACAGTGATCTGTGTGGAGTTTGCATGTTCTCCCCGTGTTGCGTGGGTTTACTCCGGGATTTCTCCGGTTTCCTCCCACATGCCAAAAACATGCATGTTAGGTTAATTGGCTGTTCTAAATTGTCCCTAGATATCTGTTTCCTATAGGCCCTTAGAATAGAGGGTTAGTATTAATGAAAGCGCTTTGAGTGGTCTTTGTGACTAGAAAAGCGCTATATAAGTGCAGGTTAGTTAGTTAGTTAGTTAGTATTACTGAATGAGTTTAAAGATGAAATACTATAGACTACACATATAAGCTAAATTCTAATGGTGACTGAACATCTCCCATTCCCCAAGGTGCAAGATACACTGTTATGACTATAACTCATAAAGGATCACAGAAACGATCTGATAAAAATAAATAAACAAGCGGTTTATTTTATGGTGGCTATTATTGGATGTACCATTCATTTTCAATTACTCTGTAATTAATATTCACACAAATAAATCTCAATTCAGTCCCTTTCATATTAAGTGGAAATTGTGCTACTTTAAATGTGGCACTTTACCTAAACTTTAACTTAAAGTGAGGTAGTCGGATCCGGGAAAAAAAATGCTTTTTTTGCGTGCATGGAAAGAAAATCCTACAGACACATATAGCGCGATTGTCTGCAAGTGTGAATGACCTGTTCCACGAGCAAATTACGTTTTTTGGTCCTTGGCTGTTTAAATTGAATTCTTTCCTCCCGAAAATATCATTTTTGAATATTAATTACAGCTAAATGGGAGCAGTTTCGATGCCGACATTTCACATATTAATATACGTGTTCTATACACCATCGGCTTTTGCGTATCCGACTACCTCGCTTTAAAAAGCAAAAGATTTGACTATAAATATGATGTGCTGTTTACCTGTCACAATACATTGGTGTCAAAACGTCACCATTCTGAGCGGATCCTGTTTGGACTCTACAATGAAATACACACAAATTAAGTACACGCACAGCACGAAAGTGCAACATGTAAAAAAAAATTAATAAAATAAACTTTTTAACCAGGATTACAACTAGCTTATTTCATCAGATATTGTCAACACAAAAAAACAACATACAAGGACGGACCCATAGCATTAAGCTAAGTCTTCGTTTAAACACGATTAAGTTTTCGTCTGTCCTAAGTGAACTTTCCACTGTTGGAAAAAATAACATAAAGTATGAATATCACATCACTCACCGTCCTGTATATCACAATATCACAGCTTCAACTGCTGAAGTTGGGTGCGTCACGGCTGTACATTCAATTCAATTTGGGTGGCTGGGTCTAATTCCCGGTGCGTCTCTGTGTAATTTCTGGTGCGTCTGTTTGTGCGCACCACTGCAAGCTCAGTCTGCTTCCCTCTGCATTCTCTCATCAGCCGAAACGCACAGGAAACTCTGCTGGACTGCGGTGTTAGATTTCTGCTGATTTCTGTTAAGCCATTCTATCGTTGTGGTTTATAATATCACTTGTTCGCGGGCTCACTGACGAAAAATTGCAAATGGCGACCAGCAAGCGATTCTCGAAAGTCAGCGTAATGCCCACTCTGATGACGCTACGCACAGACCAATGAATGGCCAGCAGTGGCGTGACGAAACGGTGCCGGTACCCTTCGGACCTGCTTTTAACGGTGCCGAAAATAGTGTCGATAAAACTGGAACAGTTCCAAAAAAGCGAACTGTGAGGCCATTGGGTTCCAAAAGGAAAAGCGGACAATGGAGCTGGAACCGTTCTAAAGGAGGCCTTTGAGTTCCAAATGGAAAAGTGCCTAAAGTGGATCCTCTCTCAGTCCCCATGTGTGCAGATTAGAAGGCGAGGGGAGGATGTCATAAACACATTGCAGGAGGAAGGAAATGCGATAGGGCTCCAGTCTCCACAGTTCTGCCCATGAGATTCTGCGCTTAGGCAGATCCCATTTTGTCCAAGAGCCCTGCAAGCCTTGTTCCACTGTTCTTGACATCTGCCTCTCTTCCTCCCGGGTTTGAATTTCTGCCTGGATCATATTGCAACTGGTTGTTTCATTTGCATTTCCCCGTTGTTGGAAAGGTACAGAGCCATGACCTTGCCGTCGTACACATTGGTTGCCAATGATGTCATGCAGCTTTAAAGAGCTGACTCCTTGCTCTACTGCAACTTTCGCTGTCCACTTAGCCCAAACCTGGTTATAATACCTGCTTGGCTCACCAGGGCATCTTTGGAGCTGCCAAGGCTTACTTCGAACCTGCATTTCACCACCTTCTCAATAACAGTTTCTTTTAATAACAACCGTTTCTTTTATTAACAACAGTTTCTTTTATTAACAACAGTTTCTTTTAATAACAGCAGTCAGTATAAATAAAAACTGTAAAAAAAATTACAAAATAAGCTTACATTGAGCCTGTCAAAATAGGTGCAGCCCAAAAGATTAGCTAGTTGCAGCAAGGCTAGATAGTTGGTGCAGTGGGCTATTTCATGTTTTATTAGCCAGTACAAGCGCCTGAATGCTCCCCACTACAGCCTCATGCTCCAAGACAACTGTTGGCTCAAATGATGCAAGCACAGTGTTGCCTGAAATGGCGTGCATCAATTTAGCATTGATGAGCCAAACATTTAATTGATCAAATCATAGTAAAATAAATCAGTTATACCTGCTGTCAAACTTGAGTGGCGCTGACAGGCTATTTTGTGATGTTCAGATGCCATGTGTTTGTCAAGTTTGTCCTTTCTGTAGGACTGGCAGGGAGACTCTATAAATGGCTGAGTCTAGTTTCCTCTCACAACTGCCTGTTTATGCTGTCTACATATTCAACAGAACATTCCTTAAACCAAAAAGAAATATTCATTATCTATCTATCTGCCTGCCTGCCTATTCACTTATTCATTCTTATCTTATTGTCACTTATTATTCATTACTTACCAAGATCAGTCTTGTACAGCCAGGGGGAGTATTTTCCCTCTGACAGCCAAGCTGAGTCAACCTGTCATCCGGTGATGACCAGACTTTTGCTGCTTGTTGGGGGCAGGGTGTGCAGCACTTGGGCTTTTTTCTATACTTTTTGACATTGACATTAACATTGACATTGATTTTTATTTGAAAATTCTTAAAAAAAAAAAAAAAGAAGAGAGTTCAAAACACAACAAAAAAACAAACCAAAAATAAAATGTTCAAAAGGAGTGGGAAGAAGCCAACTCTTATACAGTCCCACCCCTTCTCCACACCCAACAAATTACAGTATTACTCATAATCATCATTATCCCACAACCACATTCACCATAATACACCCATAGTCAAATTATACAACAAAAATGACACAACAATGACAGTCCATATTGACAACAATACCAACATCCAACAATATCACAACAACAATAAACATACACTTCTGGCATGTTCAATACAAACACAGACAACACCATCACCTTCACAATCACCATAACACAACAACAACCTTCCCTCACTGAAGACACAATGTAACATCACTGCCCTTCATTCTCATACTGCTCAAAAATCATTTCTTTATATGTTGATTTAAATATGTGGATGTTTGGACATTGCCTGTGTTTCTTCCCCAACCCATTCCACAATTTTACCCCACTCACAGACACACAAAAACTCTTCCGTGTAGATCTTACTAAGTGCATTTTAAATTTTGTATTCCCCCGTAAATTATATTTCCCTTCTCTCTCCCTGAAAAGATTTTGTATATTGTGTGGCAAGAGGTTTTTACTAACTTTAAACATTAATTGTGCTGTGTAATAATGAACCAGATCCCATAATTTCAATAACTTCGAATGTAAAAACAATAAATTAGTATGTTCGAGGTACCCGACTTTGTGTATAACACGGACTGCCCTTTTTTGTGATATTAACAATGAATTAAGTTTACTTTTATAACTGTTACCCCAAACCTCTATACAATAAGTCAGGTGTGGAAGTACTAATGAACAATACAAAATATGAAGTGATTTATAATCTAGGACCTGCTTAATTTTATTTATAATTGCAATATTTTTTGCAACTTTATTTTGTATGTATCTGACATGTGGTTTCCAACTAATTTTATCATCCAGTATTACACCCAAAAACTTGATCTCCTTAACTTTTTCAATAACTACATTATCTATATGAATGTGTATATCTTCTTTATTTTTACAATTACCAAATATCATTACCTTAGTTTTATCTATATTTAGTGATAATTTATTACAATCCATCCATTTTTTTAGCTTATTTAATACATTATTTAGAGTATGGATTAGTTGATTATAATTATTTCCAGAATAAAATATATTAGTATCATCAGCAAATAATATTATTTTTAATAATTTATAAACGTGTAATATATCATTTATATATATGTTAAATAATTTGGGGCCCAATACTGACCCCTGGGGGACCCCACAGGCAATTCCCATACACCCAGACAGATATTCTCCCATTTTCACAAATTGTTGTCTCTCAGATAGATAACTTGTAACCCATTTCAGAGCCATTCCCCTAATACCATACATTTGCAATTTATTAAGAAGTATTGAATGATTTATTGTATCAAATGCTTTTCTAAAATCTATAAACACACCAATTGCATATTTTCCTTGATCTAATGCATTTATTATTTCCTCTGTTGCTTCCTTAATCGCCAACGATGTTGTACTCTTGGCTCTAAACCCATATTGGTTCTGATTCAGCACATCCTGTTTATTTAAAAAGTTTTCTAATCTGTTGTTGAAAAGTTTTTCCAGAATCTTTGAAAATTGTGGGAAAAGTGATACTGGTCTGTAGTTTGTGTATTGGTGTTTATTTCCTTGCTTGAATAATGGTATTACTTTTGCTATTTTCATTTTCTGCAGGAATGAGCCAGTTTGAAATGATAAATTACAAATATATGTGAATGGTTTTAATATACCATCAACAGTTCTTTTTATTAGTGCCATATCAATACCATCACAATCAGTAGATGATTTATTTTTACCCTTTTCAACAACAGATTTTACCTCTAGTTCATCCACCGCTGTAAGAAAAATTGACCGAAAGTCTCACTCACGGTGTCTCTTCCTTGATTTGGAATTTTTGCTGCCAACTCTGGCCCAACACTTACAAAAAATTTATTCATTTTATTTACTACTATATTCTTATCATAAATATCACCGCAATTATCAGTAAAATACTCTGGATATATCATTTTCATAGTTCCATTTTTCCTTAATTTGTTTAATATATCCCAGACTCCTTTTATATTATTTTTATTTTCATTTAACATTTTCCTATAGTATAATTTTTTACTAGTTCGTATTATTTCAGTTAATTTATTTTTATATGTTTTATATCTTTTTTCAGATCCTTTAGTTCTTAATTTAATAAGATTTTTATAGAGATAATTTTTCTTTTTACAAGCATTTTGTAACCCTTTGGTTAACCATGGGCAATTTTTGTATATGTGTTTTTTATTAATTTCTTTAATTGGACAGTTTTGATCATATAATAAATTAAATATATCAATAAATTTATCATATGCCAAGTCCACATTTTTCTCTCTATAGACAACATCCCAATTCTGTAACATTAAGTCTTCTTTTAAATCACTGATTCTGTCTTCTATTCATATTCTTTTATAGATACTCTTTTTACATAGTTTATTATTATTCTTACTCTCATTAGCCCCATAATTAACATTTAAAGAAACAAATACAGGCAGGTGGTCACTAATATCATTTATTATTATACCACTCACCATATTATATTCAATAACATTGGTAAAAATGTTGTCTATCAGGGTAGCACAGTGTGTCGTTATTCTCGTAGGTTTTGTAATCTTTGGAAATAAGGTTAAGCTATACATTGTATCTAAGAAATCTTCAGTTGGTTTGTGTTGTTTTGTTTTCATTAAATCTATATTAAAGTCACCACAAATAAAGATATCTTTTTGTCTTATTTTTGCATACATCTTTTCCATCCCATTTTTAAATTTTTCCATATCAGATCCCGGTGCTCTATATATACAACTTACGATTATATTTTTTTTCTTTTTTCCATCGTAATCTCAATTGTTAAACATTCCATACTTTCATTCACTGCTGATGTCATACTGTCTACTTTTTTACTTTTTAATTTTCTATCAACATACAGTGCTACCCCACCACCACTTTTACATTTCCTATTTTGTGTGTACATCTCAGATCCACATAGTTCAAAATTTACATCTTTTTCTTCATTAATCCATGTTTCACTTATTGCAATAATCCTAAATGGTGTATTAAATTGATTTAAAAACTCCTTAATACTATCAAAGTTTGCATAGAGACTCCTACTATTAATATGTATTATTGTTAATGTTTGATCCAAATTCATAATTCCATTTAATTGTTGTTCTTCATAATAAACACACTTATTATTAATATGATTAAAATAGTTGTTGTCTGGGTCAATATTTCCTAAAATGTCTTGTGGTTGCTGCTCAGTATTGACAAAATTTCCAGCTTCAATTTGCCCCACTACACTTTCATCATCAAATGAGGAGGGATGATTGACTAAAGTACTAAACATAATTTATGACAACCATGTACACCAAGAAGAAAAAAGGAAAAGAACACAAAATTTCCACTCATGATTACTGCACCGTTATTCCTGAATCAGGGCTAAGGTTTAAATCTGTCCAATTCCTCCATTTCTCTAATCATTATTACTTTAGCGTCTTCTGGAGTGCCAAGCAGTTTTATCCACACCTTACAGTTTCTTGTCCATGTCGACTGTATTTTTCCTTGTTTTCTGAGGGCCCTGGCTTGTCTAGCTATTTCGGAGTTCTTTTTTGTTAAATGTTCATTTATGTAGACAGCCGTTCCTCTCAGTTTTTTTGCTTGTCGCAGAAGATCAATTTTTGCTTTCCTACTGACGAATCGGATGATGATCGCTGGTTTTCCTTTACTGTTTTTATTGGATAATGTGTGGCAAGCCGAAATAGTCTCATTGTCCACAACAATGTTTTTAGAATTGAAAAAGGTTAATACCTGCTGCTCAAGAGTGTGTGATTCAGCCAGTGTCTCATCCTGCCCATCCTGATTACCAACTCCAGCTGTCACACGTGCATAGGAGCGGTGTCTGGTGTTCAGACCGCTCACAATGACGTCATCCATTCTTGTATGTTGTTCTAGTTCTTCCACACATTTTTCTAAGAATTTAATTTTCTTGTCCTTGTCCATAATTTCAGCCTTTAACTCGCGCACTTGTTCCATAAGGTTAACAAGCAGCATTTGTTGTTTAGCTATTTTAGATATTTCTTCAGACATAAAGTTTAGTGAGAGTTTAATCTCCTCCAGCTCCTCTCCATGTGTCTGATTCTTTTTTGGAGGCATAATGACTAGTTTGATTAGATTGACCCACTTTGACCCAAAGCAGGAGAGCTACTTTGGTTGCAGCTAGCAGGAGAGCTAGTGTTGCAACCTACGTCATCCTGGGTGCGTTTAAAAAATGCAGATATTTTTTTCTGCTTCTCAGTTGGCTGATGCAGCATGCTTTCCTAGGTGCTCTCTCTCTGTTGGTGTGAGTGTGTTCACCTGTTTGTGCACACATGTCTCTGTGTGTGTTCGCACGCCATGTCTGTGTGTGTGCAAGCGCACGTTTGTGTTTATGCGCGTGCAGCAGAGTTCCGCCTTGCATTCAATACAGAGCACAGAGAGGAGAAGAGACAGAAATGAGCTGCTGTCATGTAAAAATGATAAATAAGGATATTTACAGTGGTGTGAAAAAGTGTTTGCCCCCTTCCTGATTTCTCATTTTTTTGTATGCTTGTCATACTTAAATGTTTCAGATCATCAAACAAATTTAAATATTAGACAAAGATAACACAAGTAAACACAAAATACAGTTTTTAAATGAAGGTGTTTATTATTAAAGGTAAAAAAAAATACAAACCTACATGGCCCTGTGTGAAAAAGTGATCCCCCCTTCCCGTTAAAACATAAATCAACTGTGGTTTATCACATCTTTGGAAAGCTAAGGTCAATTTCTGTAGCCACACCTGTACTCACAGGCCTGATTACTGCCACACCTGTTCTCAATCAAGAAATCATTTAAATAGGACCTGCCTGACAAAGTGAAGTAGGCCAAAAGATCTTCAAAAGCTAGACATCATGCTGCGATCCAAAGAAATTTAAGAACAAATGAGAAACAAAGTAATTGAGATCTATCAGTCTGGAAAAGGGTGGGCAATATAAGCTGCGGCTTCAGCCATCACCCATTTCAGATAACTTATGTTGAATTGTATAATCAGAGGAGTTATTGTCTAATTTGACCTCGTTGGATTTTCTTTCCCCCTTTTGCTATATTATTCAGTTCCTTTTAACCTGTACTATCCGAAATAAAGATTCATTCATTCATTCAAAAGGTTATAAAGCCATTTCTAAAGCTTTGGGACTCCAGCAAACCACAGTGAGAGCCATTATCCACAAATGGCAAAAACATGGAACAGTGGTGAACCTTCCCAGGAGTGGCCAGCCGACCAAAATTACCCCAAGAGCACAGCGACGGCTCATCCAAGAGGTCACAAAAGACCCCATAACAACATCCAAAGAACTGCAGGCCTCACTTGCCTCAGTTAAGGTCAGTGTTCATGACTCCACCATAAGAAAGAGACTGGGCAAAAATGGCTTGCATGGCAAAGTTCCATAACGAAAACCACAGTTGAGCAAAAAGAACATAAAAGCTTCTCAGTTTTGCCAGAAAATATCTTGATGATCCCCAAGACTTTTGAGAAAATACTCTGTGGACTGATGAGACAAAAGTTGAACTTTTTGGAAGGTGTGTGTCACATTACATCCGGTGTAAAAGTAACACAGCATTTCAGAAAAGGAACATCATACCAACAGTAAAATATGGTGGTGGTATTGTGATAGTCTGGGACTGTTTTGCTGCTTCAGGACCTGGAAGACTTGCTGTTTTAAATGGAACCATCAATTCTGCTGTCTACCAAAAAATCTTGAAGGAGAATGTCCGACCATCTGTTTGTGACCTCAAGCTGAAGTGCACTTGGGTTCTGCAGCAGGACAATGATCCAAAACACATAAGCAACTCCACCTCTGAATGGCTTAAGAAAAACAAAATGAAGACTTTGGAGTGGCCTAGTCAAAGTCCTGACCTGAATCTGATTGCGATGCTGTGGCATGACCTTAAAAAGGTAGTTCATGCTCTAAAAACCTCCAATGTGGCTGAATTACAACAATTCTGCAAAGATGAGCAGGCCAAAATTCCTCCTCAGTGCTGTAAAAGACTCATTGCCAGTTATTGCAAACGCTTGATTGCAGTTGTTGCTGCTAACGGTGGCCCAACCAGTTATTGGGTTTAGGGGGCAATCACTTTTTCACACAGGGCCATGTAGGTTTGGATTTTTTTCCCCTTAATAATAAACACCTTCATTTAAAACTGCATTTTGTGTTTACTTGTGGTATCTTTGTCTAATATTTAATGGTTTTTTCTGAAACATTTAAGTGTGACAAGCATACACAAAAATGAGATATCGGGAAAGGGGCAAACACTTTTTCACATTACTGTAGTTTGTTAATAAAAGGACAAGGTAAAGACTTGTTCTATAGTGAATGCATCTTAAAATGACTTCTGTTGTGATCTGGTACTATATAGAAAAATAAATAAAATTATGGACCCCCTCCCCCCCCCCCAAAAAAAAAAAAATATATATATATATAATGGTAGGAGGAACACTGGGCCCTGTTGGCCTCTGACTGCTGTCCGTGTTATCAGCCATTTTGCAGCGGGGTGGATGAGCTGAGCCTGTATTTTAAAACCCGCTTGGAGATTCCCTACAGTTGATAGTGCTATGAGATGACTGTTGTTGTGAAATGGCGCTATATAAATAAAGTTGAATTGAATTGAATTGAATTGAATTCGTAGTTCCTGTGAAGTGATGTTATGGCCGTGGCTCTCCCAGAGCAGCTGGCTGGCTGCAGGAGTCGAGAGGTATATGTGGACACTGACTTCTGCACTGGACAGTGTTTAGTTTGGTTGTGTGTGTGTGTGTGTGTGGGGGGGGGGGGTGACAAGGATCCATTCTTCATTATGCCTCAGTGAAACGGAGAGGCATACAGTAATCACTCAATGCGTCTGTGTCTGTGTGTGTCTGTCTTTCCACCTGTCTGTTTCAGCTCGCTCGGTCAAAATTAAGTGCGACTAAAGGCTTGTATTATTGTATCGCCATATTTTCTCAACTTTTAATTTTGCAGAATTTCGAGATAAGGCTTTGTTTTCTAAATAAACACAAATTTAACTCACCTTTATAGCCAATGGAGCCGAAAAATAATAACTATGCCAGGCCACTAGAGGCGGCAGTACATTTTTACAGCACATTTTTTTACAGCATGTGGAGCTGAACTGTTATAAAATAGCAGTTGCTGAAAAAAAACACGTATTCAGCAACTACACCATTTATTCATCACATCAATTGTTTTCACACTGGTTTTGCTGTTTAGTTTTGCAGAGGAAGGACAAGGTAGTTTCTTCATGGAGTTCTCAGTTCATCGCTAAAAACTACAAGTCCTAACATTCCTCGCCCACAAATGGTCGCAGCGAACTGGGCATATGCCTGGAAACTCCCACCAGAGGGAAGTACTGAGCAATCCACCAATACTGGGTGAACAAATGTCCGTCTTTTGGCCCGTCTGCTTTCTTCCTCTGCCACTAAACAGCAAAAGCTCCTGTTCGTTTTGATTGTCATTGTATTCACATACCTCCATTGCTTCCGCCATTTAAAACGTCTGCCACCGTGCTCTTCTTTTGTGTTTGGATTGCAGCTGTTCAAATCAGTTTGATGGCTCTTGGCTCCCGCCGACGGTATGGGCATGTGAACTGCAGATTATTTTCACTGCGCATGCGTGTACTCCAAAACTACGGGATGGATTTGGATGAAATTGTTACCAGAGGTGGTCCTTGGGCTAGAGGGGAACCCATAACATTTTGGGTGATGATCTGAGAATGCATACCTTCCCCAAGGCACTGGCACCGAGGCATCATCCCCTTGGTGCTTTCATTATATTCTGTTCAGTTATGGCTGAATCACCACTGTGGTATATTCAGTGATGTTGCATTCTTGTGCCTTAATTAAGAGCCTTGTTAGTGAAATTTAAGGGAGAAGAAAAGAGCAAGAAAAACTGAAAAATCTTGAAACCGACTTGAAAGCTTCAAATAAGCATGATGCTGTTTTGATGTCAGCCCTAGCCTAATGTTCACTGTATGTAAACAGAAGGTCCCCAAGAGGGAAAAATGTGCATGCGGTTCCATTGACTGGAACCACATGCGCATGGGGTGGTGGTGGCTCAGGAGGTAGAGCAGGTCATCCAATAGCCGGGGGGATGGCGGTTTGATCCCTGCTGCCGCCACCCTGCTGCGGTGTCGTTGGGTAAAACACTCCACCCTCCTTGCCTCCAATGTCCATGGCACTGGTGTATGAATGTGAATAAATGTTGGGCGGTTGGCACAGATTGGCAGCTACGTTTCTGTCAGTCTGTGCCAGGGTAGCTGTGGCTACAGCAGTAGCTTACCATTATCTGTGAAGTGAATGAATACTGGACTCACTGTAAAGCGCTTTGGGTGTCACGAAAAGTGCTATATAAATGCAACCCATTATTATTAGTAGGGGTAGGAATCTTTAGGCACCTCACCATTTAAGTTTGAATTGATTCTTGATGCATCTTTTTTTTTTTCTATCGCCTAAGTATTAGACTTCTAATGAAAAATAGAAACATTCCTGCCCTCTGTCTTCGGTGGTTACATGTTTTGGTCTAGCCACGGCTGTGCAGATTGAGCCCTGAGGCTGTCAGCTGCACAACCATGTTTTACGCACGTGTATTGAATGTAATATACGATCCATACAGTATGTCCACGTAGTATGACAGCAATGCTGCAGTAAACTGATTTAAACACCCAGAATAAATAAAATGGGGAGTCTGGGTGGGTGCTATTCTGTTTTTAAGAGTTGCGCTTATTTCATTCCGTCACAATTAATTACGTTATAAATCTACAGTCCATACATCCACACAGAATGACAGCGATGCTCCAGCAAACTGATCTGAACACCCAGACTTAAAATCAGGAGTTTGTAACAGGCTTCATGCATGGCTCTGTTTTGTGCTGCGCCAAAGACTGTCCACTACTTTTCGTGTTTACAAGTTCTATTCTTTTGTTCTGTCAAAATTAATTCCATTATTAATTACTGTTTAAGAATCAGAATTTTGACATTTGTGCATTGATTCAGAATTGTTCACATCTGTGCAGTCATCTGGATTGCAAAAAGGATTATTTCCCCAACCCCTACATATTAGCCAATAAAGTACAAAAAATTCTGACAGAGTGCCATTTCTGAGTTGTGACTGTGAGGTGTTTGTGGATTGTGTGACTCCACATGGCTGTTCATCATGCCTGACATTTATAATCACGTACAAGAGTGGGCTGCAACAAAATCGGTTCATTATCTGACTGGATTAGTGCAGTCTGGACCATTCGTTAGTGACTGTAGCCAGTAAGTGAATTTCTGTGCCTTATAGTGTTTAGTACTTGCAGTATTTCAGTGATATGAACCAATCTTACCAAAAGGCCCACATGAGCAGCATAGACTCGATATCAAACAATAGACCAAGCTTCAGGGTCTCCAAAGTAGGTCACTGTGAAGGTGCCTTAGAGCTACATTTGGTCTAATGACCAGCTTTGTTTAGATTCTAAACTCTTCTGCTCATTCCCTCCGTGACCACAGTTAACACTCTCCTGAAAGTGAGTCAGTGAGTCTCATTCAATGTAATATGAAGTAAATTAGTGGTCCCTTTGATTCAAATATGACAGAAATAGTGACCGCCTGTGATTGATATGACCATGTTCTGGTTTTTCACTGAGAACATTCAACTCAAACTGAGGCTTTAAGGTGGGAATTAACTACCCAGTCAAATCACAGTGGCTATGTTGATCCTTTATGTGAAGTTTATATACAGTTTTATCTGCTACTTGCAGTGTATTGCCCTGCATGGCTCTAAAGCTTGAGAGAAAATTAAGTACTAGTTTGGCAGTGCAATACAGAAGGTGTCAAGTGGAAAAGACAGTGCTGTTAAACATTTTACATATGTAGGGAATAAATGCTTTCCACTACGTTATCCCCGTCTATTTCTGTGCTTCAACCACCCTGCATTTATTCATTCATTCAGTAACTACCTTTCACGGGGCTTATGCTTCTCACACTGACATATTTTAATAAAGATTTCAAATCAAAAGTCAGGATGGTGGTAAACCTGTTGATTTATCTGAATGATGGTATTCACTTTGTTTGTCTGTCGTGAAAACTTCTACTGAATTGATTATGTTTTCAGGTTCTTCATGACAGGGAATACCTACCCCTGAGAGAAGTGCTTATGCCAGGAAAAATTGATTAAAATCCATAAAGATGGAAATTCAGTTTCTACTATCAACTTCAAAGTCACAATGAATGAGGGGATGGACAGGGGAGAGTCGATGTGTAGAGGAATTTGTAAACATCAAGCATGGATACAGAGGAATATAGCTGGAGAGAGCACTGTGGCAAGCTTTAACAATTAACGCCATTATAAGCCAGAAATGCATAATAGAGGGGTGAGAGAGTGATGGAGCATCCAGCTAATCACCAGTGACAAGCCCCTGTTTAGAGGGAGGGGAGCAGATGGGCCATCAGGCCGGCAGGGCTCAGACTGTATGAACATCCCAGTAAGATCGAGCAGGCTCTGTGAAACATGGGCTGTATGTGTTTCATTGTTAATGTTGGGGTGGTCACTCCCACCCACATATTTATGTTCTGACAACGAATACCTGTAATCGTTAGTATCACTGGGTTTCATTTACTGCACATTTTTTTTGTTTTGGAAGCAGGACTGACCACACTGACAAACATGGGCAGGTAGCATTGTGCTAGCGAATTGTGATCTTCTTGAGCGTAAGCTACATCCTGACACAGTTCCGAGGGGGGGGGTCATGCCAGGGCATACGATCAAGGATATGTGTGGTAGGATCGTCGAGGGAACGTGCTGCTGATGTATAGAATGCGGTGGGGGCCACAGGAGAGTGTCAAAATCGACAATTTAGATAGTATAATCTTTGCTTATACCTTATAGTTTTCTCCTACTCCAGTACATGCAAAATCTCGCAATATACAATCATTTCCTCGCAGAGCTCTGCAACTACTTCAGCATTTATAAAATGGACAGGTCGAGGATACCTGTAGCAAGATGTGGCTCTTTTGCCCAGAGATAGTGGCTTCCTGAGACCTTGAGGAAAAAGAAAACTCATAAATTTCATGAAAAGAAGAATAAATTACAAGAAAAGAGGTTGCAACATTCATGAGGAAAATATCATGAAAAGCAAAAACTGAGAACCTGAAAGTTTAAACAAACATAAAACGTACAAATTTAGGGAAATTTCTGCATTTTCTGAGGAAAACACACCCAAAAATTTGCAAGGAAAAAAGAAAATTTCTGGAAAAGAAATCACAGATTTACTGGAAAAAGATTTATGAGAATAATGTAATAAATTTATATAAGAAATTTTGTAGTTTTTCCCAAGAAATGTAATAAATTTATAAAGAAAATATAATACATTTATAAGAATGGCTGAAAATTTATGTCAAAAGCACTCAGAATTTAAAGAAAATGTTGGAATTTTATGAGGAAAGAACCCACAATAAAGCTACAGTTTGATTAGAAAATAATTAAAAAGGCAGCATTTTTACCATTAAAAATGTACATAACAATCAGATATTACCATCTCATAAGAAAAATAGAAGATTATGCCAAAAAAAATCTAAATTTATGAAAAAGTTTATAACTTTGTTGGGAAAAGGTCACAAATTTACATGAAAAAAATCTTCAATTTTACTCGATCAAAGTATTAAATATGCAAAGAAAAGTACGCCAAATGAAGGAAAAAAGCAAAACACTAATGCCAAAAACATAACAAATTTTGCAAGAAAAAAGACAAACTTTTTGCAAATAATCAAAAAATTATTAGAGTAGCATTTTGTGAGAAAAAGGTAACAAATTTAAAATAAAAAAGCTGCAGATTTATATGTTGTCAGGCCAGATTGTAGTTTGCAATTTGCTGTTTTAACTGCAGTTTTTATACTCAGATATTTTTGTGGCTCCATGCAGATAATTTTTATACAAAAATCACTGTGGCTCTTTGTGTAGTACAGGTGCCAACCCCTGCCTTAAATGAGCAATTTGTAGTTTTTATACTTGAAAATGCTTTTAAAAATACCTGTAATTAGCCTTTTGTAATGACAGTAATGACGCTACACCAAAGACACCATTCTATTGTTTTACAGATATCTCTACTGAATTTACAGTTATTGTCGGTCTGAGCATCCTGTAGTACCACTGTTTTGCCCACAAACCAGTGGTACTACAGGATACTACTGTGCTATCAACTACCAGTTGATAGCACAGTAGGTATGCTATGTCCTTTATATTTGTTCTGTTGATAAGCCAAGAACCAGAAGCACAAAATTTATTGCGTAACAACGATAAAAGAAGTAAATCTTTTGGAAATCTCACTGCCACCAAAACTCCAGTTCTTTCAGCCCCACCCACAGAAATATGATGGCTTAAAGTAAAAACGGAGCAAAGTATAATAGCAAGTTCTGACAGACCACTCAGGCTGTGCTGTGTGGTTCCTACTTCTCCGCACACCACAAACACACCCGACCAATTTAAGCAGCCGAATTTCCCATCTCCCCCCGATGGCATGTCACCACTGCTGTCATAGAGTGCTGTCTGCCTTTTCAAACTCTCCAACCACCCCAGCATCCTGCTATAGGCTCTAAGCATCACTTCCCAGCTTCTTTAAACATAATAATCTTTGAGCCTTGAATCCAAACTGAAACTGTGTTTTCTGCAACAATAAATCATATAGAATGTGAGTTGTCTGTTCCAGCTATGTTCATAGTAGACATCCATCCTGTTTTCTGCCTGAGGAACAAGTACTGCACGTGTGAAAAAAGTTGAGAAAGAGCAGGGTGATAAATTGCCTCAAGTAGTATCACCCAAGTTTCAACATTTAGTCCAAAAATAAAAAGATGCAGAAGTGATTTTACACTTTTCAAGGCAGCCCTGTCATTTCTGCTTGAAGCTACCAGCTGCTGCTTCTATTTAAACCCCCTTTACACAGGTGTTGAGAGATCATTGAGTGAAAAAATGGCCAGATCGCTCAACGATCTATCAATGAGCATCCAGCGATCACCAAGGGAAGCGATCTCAATGAAAACCTCAGTGATCTCTCAATGGAGAACAAACGTTTCCACCCTGTCTGGTTCTGGAGAAGTCCTTGGCAACGTAGTTGGATGGCACCATGTATCAAAGCTTGGTTGTTTATCTTGAACTCTGGAACAACTCTTGAACTCTTCTGGAAATGTTTATTCTTCAACCGCTTGTCAGAGACCAATGGGAGAGAACTAGAAACGTCCCATATATACAGTGGTGTGAAAAAGTGTTTGCCCCTTCATGATTTCTCATTTTTTTGCATGTTTGTCACTTAAATGTTTCAGATCATCAAACAAATTTAAATATTAGACAAAGATAACACAAGTAAACACAAAATGCAGTTTTTAAGTGAAGGTGTCTATTACACAGCGTTACAAAAATATTTGTTTTGTAAGTTGTCTGTTTTTTCAACTGATTTAAGACAATTTTGCACCGCTGAATCCGAAAATGACATCCATTTCTCTCGATCAGGTGCTAAGTAAAAACCTGTACTTACTTAGTACTGTGCATGTACTTTCCTTTATATAAAAGTACATGTAAATTGAGTGTTATGTCATTCATTCATTTTCTTCAGCTTAATACTTTTCGGGTCGCGGGGGGGCTGGAACCTATCTCAGTGTCTTTGGGCGAGAGGCAGGGTACACCCTGAACAGATCGCCAGTCCATCGCAGGGCCAACACAGAGAGACACACAACCATTCACTCTCACAGTCATACCTAGGGACAATTTAGAATCCCCAGTTTGATGCCAATTAACCTAACTTGCATATTTTTGGCATGTGGGAGGAAACCAGAGAAATCCCGGAGTAAACCCATGCAGACACGTAGTCATCATTGTTCAAAATTCAGAGAATTTCAAGACATAAAAAAGAATTTTGCATCATATGAAGTGAAAATACCTGTACATGTAAACCAAAATGTATAAAACAACATGTGGCAATAGTTCAAGTTGACCTGATTAAGCAAAACCAATGTGATTTTTGGATTCAGCACATCAAAATTGTTCTAAATCAGCTAAAAAAAACTGAAACAATAAATTTGGTGTTGACTGGTGTTATTAAGGGCATAAAAAAAAAAAAAAAAAACGAAACCTACATGACCCTCTGTGAAAAAGTGACCCCCTTCCCCCCTGTCCCGTTAAAACATAAATTAACTGTGGTTTATCACATTTTTGGAAAGCCGACTTCAATTTCTCTAGCCATACCCAGGCTTGATTACTGCCACACCTGCTCTCAGTCAAGACATCACTTAAATAGGACCTGCCTGACAAAGTGAAGTAGACCAAAAGATCCTCAAAAGCTCGACATCATCCCAAGAAATTCAGGAACAAATGAGAAACAAAGTAATTGAGATCTATCAGTGTGGAACAGGTTATAAAGCCATTTCTAAAGCTTTGGGACTCCAGCGAACCACAGTGAAAGCCATCATCTACAAATGGGGAAAACATGGAACAATGGTGAACCTTCCCAGGAGTGGCTGGCCAACCAAAATTACCCCAAGAACACAGCGACGACTCATCCAAGAGGTCAAAAAAGACCCCACAACAACATCAAAGAACTGCAGCCCTCACTTACCTCAGTTAAGTCAGTGTTCATGACCTCCACCGTAAGAAAGAGACTGGGCAAAAATGGCCTGCATGGCAGAGTTCCAAGACGAAAACCACTGGTGAGCAAAAAGAACAAAGGCTCATCTCAGTTTTGCCAGAACACATCTTGATGATCCCCAAGACTTTTGGGAAAATACTCTGTGGTCTGACGAGACAAAAGTTGAACTTTTTGGAAGGTATGTGACCCATTACATCCGGCGTAAAAGTAACAGCATTTCAGAAAAGGAACATCATACCAACAGTAAAATATGGTGGTGGTAGTGTGATGGTCTGGGGCTGTTTTGCTGCTTCTGTCATGAATCCCCATGCGCTTTTACACAGCGCATGGAGGAAGGGAGACAGATTCATGAGCAGGTTACACCACAGACAATTTATTAAAGTAAAGTCACCTAGACACCCAACGCACCAACAAAAGAAAAAAGAGAAAACCTGCCCCGTCTCACCCCCAGCAGGAACAACAGCCATCAAACCAGGGCGGGAGGTAGGGGGAAGGAAACAGGTCATGAGGGAAGAAAAAACACCCCGCTCAGGGCCCACAACAGAAAAACAACGATTAACACCCCCCCCCCCCCCAAGTCCAGAGGCGTGGCGGCTTGGGAGGCCACACAGAGTCCCAGGCCCGGAAAACATGGGCCACCCGACCCAGAGACTCAGTCCTTCAGGTGGCCGCCCAGCATTGTTGAGCCACCAGGACCGGAGGGGCAAAGCAGGAGGCGGCTTACCCACCGGGAGGACCTCACTGGTGGGTGGCCAGATCGTAGGATGGGAACACCACGACTACTGGTGGCGGAGGAAGGAGGACCACAATGGCGTCTAGCAGGGAAGAGGAGGAGACCTCGACGGCATCTGGCTGGGAGAGGAGCAGAGGAACACGATGGCATTAGGAAGAGGAGTGAAGGTCCCGGCATCCTCAGGCAGACCGGCAGCACCCAGCAGTGGTCCCGGCTTGGGACACAGCTGCACTTCCTTGTGGCACCTGGCTTGGGCCACAGCTGCACCCTCAGTGGACCCCGACTGGGCCATGGCTACACCTGCGGTGGACCCTGACCGGGCCAGTGTTGCACCCACGGTGGACACGGATGGGCCATGGCTGCACTCGCGATGGGACCCTGGCGGGGGCCAGCACAGCACCCACAGTAAGCGGGCCAACCCGCAGGAGCACCAAGCTGAGGAGGCAGGTCTAAGGAGGAGCCCTGACGATTGCAGTGGGGGTGAGCTGGACCCACAACATCACCTGCTGGCTGAACCAGACCTAAGGAGACCCCTGGTGATGGTGGATCTTCTCTGGCAACCCTAAAAGAAGGCTCAGGAATAACAGGAGAAGAAATGTGGTTAGGGTTGCCAGCAGCGGTGGAGCACGGCGAAGTGAGTTCAGATGCAGCTGAGGGCTGCACCTGACTCACCTCACCCAGAGCCAGGCAAGCTCTCTCCAGAACTGACATTAGAAAACACAAGAGAGATAACTTGCCTGAGCTCGAGCTCCACCACCGTCCAGGACTCCGTCGAACTTTGTGATGATGTCTCAGGCCGGCCTCCAAGAGGTCTAGCTCTGGCTCCCACTCCGCAGACGGTAAGCCTCCACAACTGGCATGATGGTGGTAGCAGTCCTTCAGTTCCCCGACAGTGGCTGCAATGCGGGAGACTCCTCCGGCGTCGTAGGCTGGGGAACAGCTCCGTGCTGGCTCCGGAGCGGAATCCTCCAGGGCCACCGGCTACTCCACCATCCGACGGCTCTGTTCCTGGACCGACGGATGCTCAGGAGAAAATGGAGGAGACACGGAGAGGATTGGGGAAGAGTTATTAGCTGCAGCTTGGAGGAGAGAGCCCAGTAGACTGCTGAAAATGGGTCTCTCTCCCGGGGAGACTGACAAGGTTTATTACTATAACATTGAAATGAATGAAAAAACACTTGCCTGTCATCCCGGTCTTTGATGTTAACAGCTGCAGCTGGCAGGCAGTCATCCCTGATGAAGTCAGACATCATCTGATTGCTGGGGCCTTTCTGCAACTGTGGGGGTCCCCCCTACAGTTGATAGTGCTATGAGATGACTGTTGTTGTGAAATGGCGCTATATAAATAAAGTTGAATTGAATTGAATTGAATTGAATCCCCCTCCGTGCCGATGGTGAATCCAGCCCCATGGAGAAGAGAGGAGGAGCAGTTACTCTGGCGACAGAGGTGGGCATTCCCGGAGGCACCCTGAAGGACCTCTCAGCAGCAGGAGGAAATGTCATGGCGATGGGAGCTGCAGCACAAGCGGACAGGGCACAGGCTGGTGTGACAGCGGGCACAAGGACAGGCTTTGCCGCATGAGTAGTCTGGCATGACGTCAGGGGATGGGATGCCGACGAGGAGAGGGGCCTCCTCTGACGGTTCGCTTGGGGAGGATGTTGCCATCTCCCGACTGGTTTGCCTGCGGAGCCCATTAGGAAAAACTCCCACAGGCAGATGAGTGACAAACTGTCCAAAAAAGAAAAAATACTGTCTGGGTGTAACCCACTGAATCCTTTTATGGCTGGATTATTTTGTCATGAATCCCCATGCGCTTTTACACAGCGCACGGAGGAGGAGAGACGGATTCACGAGCAGATTACACCACAGACAATTTATTAAAGTCCCAAAGTCCAGACATACAAAAACGACTAGAGGGAAACACTTACAGCTTTACACAATGTAACGTGTAGCAGAGAGCCATGGCATAACATGGTAGAGTTTAGCAAGAGGAAACCATGGCGTGACATGGCAGTGACAACTAATAATCCAGCAATGAAGCAGAGTCACAGTCTTACACGCCTCTCTGCAGCTCCTCTTCATCCGCCACCCCTCAACTTAGCCCCTGTCTTCCCCATCAGAGAATCATTGTCTGCTCCCTCCAAAGTAAATAAAAATATAATATATAAGCATCCCAGAGTGATTAAACAAAGTTGGTAACATGAAGCCTCTAAATTGAATGATTTGGCCTCTGTTCCTCCGTATAATTTAAAAATTAAATGCATTTTTTTTTAATATCAGGTCTCTAACTCCCAAGTCTCTGCTGGTCCATGGTCTGTTAATTGATCATCAGATTGACTTAATATCCCTTACAGAGACTTGGTTAGGGCAAGAGGATTATTTTGGTTTAAATGAATCAACTCCCTCTGGTTATTTAAACTGTCACAATCCCAGAAGTTCTGGTCGTGGAGGAGGAGTAGCAACAATTTACCATTCCATATTACTAGTTAATGTAAAGCAAAAAGCATATTATAATTCCTTTGAGGGCCTGGTCCTCAGTATTGGGCATTTTAGCAGTTTTAGGCTAAACCCAATTTTATTTGCCATAGTTTATTGTCCTCCATCAACCTACTCAGAGTTTTTATCTGAATTTGCCGAATTCTTATCTGATTTAGTGCTGAAATCAGATAGAATAATTATAGTAGGGGACTTTAATATACATGTAGATGTAGATAGTGATTGCCTTAATATGGCATTTAATTCAATATTAGATTGGATGGGGTTTTCTCAGAAAGTAGGAAATTCTACCCATTATCTCCACCATACGCTGGACCTTGTTCTGACATATGGCATAGAAATAGAAAATCTGGTAGTGTCTCCTCATAACCCTGTACTGTCAGACCATTGTCTGTTAACCTTTGAGTTTACTATTTCTATTTAGCTCCTAAAGAAAAATATTACTACAGTAGATGCCTCTCAGATGATGTTGTAACCAAATTTATGCAGATTGTTTCCTCAATGCCATGTGTCAACACAATGGAAATAAGCTATAGACAAGCTTGCTCCTTCTGTAATTGATAGCATGGTAGATAGTGTTTCAGCTTCTCTGCATCAGACTCTAGACATGGTGGCCCCTTTAAAAAAGAAAAAGTCTAATCAGAGATTTCTAACTCCTTGGTTTAACACAGAAACTCGTAGCTTAAAACAGAAGACTCGTCAATTAGAAAGAAAATGGCGCAGTTGTAGTAACTACTACAACTCCTTCAATTGATATCTGTTTGGATGAGTTTACTCCAATTGGCCTTTTTGAGTTAGACAAAATAATTTCCTCATCCAAGCCTTCAACTTGTCTTTTAGACCCTATTCCTACCAGGTTATTTAAAGAAGTCTTCCCATTTATTGGTAGCTTTATTCTTCAAATAATCAATTCTTCATTAACTTGAGGCCATGTACCACAGGCCTTTAAAACTACTGTAATTAAACCCTTACTCAAAAAGCCAATGCTGGATCCTGGAGTTTTAGCTAACTATAGACCAATCTCTAATCTGCCTTTCATTTCAAAAATCTTAGAAAGAGTTGTTGCTACGCAATTATTTGACCACTTGCAGGGAAATGGTTTATTTGAAGAGTTTCAGTCTGGGTTTAGAATCCATCATAGTACTGAAACAGCCTTAGTGAAGGTCACTAACGACCTCCTCATTGCATCTGATAATGGACTTGTTTCTGTACTTGTCCTTTTAGACCTTAGTGCAGCTTTTGATACTATCGATCATAATATTCTACTTGATAGATTAGAACACTATGTTGGACTTAATGGAACTTCGCTGCAGTGGTGTAGATCTTATTTATCTGATAGGCTCCAGTTTGTTCATATCAGTAAGTTGAGTTAAGTAAGAGTTTTCTTCCAACTCAAAGCTCAGTCATGGAGTTCCACAGGGATCTGTGCTAGGCCCTACTCTTTTTAGTTTATATATGCTTTCATTAGGCAACATTATTAGAAAGCACTGTATACATTTTCATTGCTATGCAGATGACACACAATTATACCTTTCAATGAAGCCAGATGATAGTAATCAATTAGCCAAGTTAGAAGCCTGTCTTAAGGAAATCAAAGCTTGGATGACTTGTAATTTCCTACTATTAAATTCAGATAAAACTGAAGTCATTCTTGTTGGTCCAAAAAACCTTAGAAGTACCTTTCCAAATCAAACTTTTAGTTTGGATGCAGTTACTCTCTCTTAATAGCTCTGTGAGGAACCTTGGAGTTATTTTTGATCAAGATCTGTTTTTCAATTTACATAAATTCGTTTCTAAGACAGCCTTCTATCATTTGTGCAATATTGCCAAGATTAGGAGCATCTTGTCTCAGAGTGATGCTGAGAAACTGTTCCATGCTTTTGTTAGCTCTAGGTTAGATTATTGTAACTCTTTATTATCGGGTTGTCCTAAAACGGCTTTAAAAAGTCTTCAGTTGATCCAAAATGCTGCTGCAAGAGTTTTAACAGGTACTAGAAAGAGAGATCATATCTGTCTGGTTCTGGCCTCCCTTCATTGGCTTCCCATAGAGTTTAGAATTAAGTTTAAAATCCTTCTTCTCACTTTCAAAGCTCTAAACAATCAGGCCCCATTTTATTTAAAAGATCTGATACTACCCTATTATCCTAACCGAGCACTACGCTCACAAAATGCTGGATTACTTTTTATTTTATTTTTTTTAAATTTTGTATACTTTGATCCCCAGAGGGGAAATTGAGGGCATCCTCCTGAATGAATGAAGCAGCCATGGTACAGCGCTATCCCTTAAAGCAGACGGACAGTGACATTTTTTTATTGAACCAATCAACAGATTGTATGAAAATATTCTATTCTGTCTATTCCCGCGATTTAATATGTGTCACCAGCTTCCATAAATGACCTTATTTGCTCATAGCTCAGCCTTCACTTAGTGAGGCTGCAGTACCGCCATCTCTCGATAGGTGTGGGCATTGGTGACGTCACAACAGCAATGGAAAATGGCAGAACGAGAGCAAAGTGATTCGGACAGCGATTATTTTCTCGAGTTTGACAACCTCAATATAAATGATGACATTGAAAATGAAGAATCGGATGATGAAGTAGTTTTGGGGGGTATTCAGCCTTATTTGTGGGAAAGAAGTGAGGGTTATGATGCCTGCCTGTGCGGTGAGCCTCATCAGAGAAACATTCCCATCTGATCACTACAAGGGATTTTGCCTACCAAGATTAGATTTGTGAACAATGATATTTAAATAAAGTTTTGTAAAATCATATATTGAGTTTATTAATGTTCATGTCAATGTTAGAATTCTCATAGTTCAGCATTCATCAAAGTCGCATGTCATATACATTTGAATAATTTGAACACACTAAATTCTTCTCAATTTGAAAAGAAATATTACATACTATACCACCTTTGTATGAACGTTTGAAAACACAGCAGAAATATACAAAGAAATACAAAAATCAATGGAGTATCACTACAGATTAAGAAAATAACTAGTTTCCAGATATAGCAATTATTATATTCCAATAAATAACATTTCAGTTATAATGGGCACCATTTTATGGTAGAAAATTGGGGTTCCATTTTTAAAAGCACATTTCTCTTACAATCTTAGGCTTATATTTATTTTTCTTAGCAAATATGTTGCTTCCCTAAAAATTGAAAGATGAACTGTCATTGGTAATTTCTTCTACTTTTACATGTTTGATTTTGAAAATCATCCATTGCTTGGAATTCATTTAAAATGTTTAGTAAACATTTGCTGTGAATATTAAAAACTTACCCTGTTTACTTCTCGTTTTCTGACAGCTGATCGCATCGGTAGATCACTCTTGCTTTTCACGCCACTGTCACTGACACTTGTCTCACAGTCAGACTTGGGAATAGAGGGATATATAGTTGGAATAGCCGTTTCCTTTATCACCAATCTTTTTGCAAATTGTATCTTATTCTCGAAATCGCTGTCAACGAAATGTCTACTGCACATGTAGGGCGCTAACGAGGCGCAGGTGTGCGCGCAGCTGAGGCAGATGCCTGAGAGCGGCGAGCCGTGACACCTGCAAAATATATGTGGACAAGAAAGACTGACAAACCTGGGTACTATTTCACTGGAGTCTGCTTTAATACAGAAGCTGAAGCAATAGGGAACACTGTATGTCTCTGTAATTGAGAACTTTGCTTCTAATAAACACAGGAGGATGGACTTCCAATATAAGTAACCGGTGAGTTAAACTGTCTTTCTTCAGCATGTTTTTTCCCCCTAACCGTTCTTATGATCATGAAAATATTTGTTAATTCCGAGAAATATCCGTAATCGCCGATTTTAAGACGTAAACATCAAGTGTTGCATGAAGCAAAACACAGCACTGGCCGCCGACCGTGTGCGTGTGTTTGCCAGTGGTGACGTCACACAGTCAGTGGCCATCTTAGCCGCTGATCGCTCGGCTGGGTCAGACAGCTCTGCACGACAGCGTACTTCAAGAGCGCATTGTCACCTTATGCGACATTTGTTGACACCAAAACATATGCGGTTCGACTTAGCTCATCTGAGACAACAATTTGAGATATGAATTAGCGATATTGAATTTTCGTCTGTCCGTCTGCTTTAACCATTCACACACACATTCACACCTATGGCCATTTTAGTGTCTCCAATTAACCTAACCTGCATGTTTTTGGCCTGTGGGAGGAAACCGGAGAAATCTCGGAGTAAACCCACGCAGATACGGGGAGAACATGCAAACTCCACACAGATCACTGTTGGTCAGGGGCTGGGATCAAACCAGGGATCCCATGGCCAAGGGTAAGTTGCTGTGCTGGCACAGTGCTAACCACTCTGCACCGCCCGGAGATTCTAATACATAGAACCTCCAAAAGTACAATCGGAGGTAGAGCCTTCAGTTATCAAGCTCCTCTCCTGTGGAACCAGCTGCCAATCTGGATTTGGGAATCAGACTCGATCTCTGTTTTTAAGAACAGGGTTAAAACCTTCCTTTTTGATATAGCCTGCAATTACGGAGGGATCATGTGTCTCTGAACCCTCCCTTAGTTATGCTGCTAATAGGTTTAGACAGCCGGGGGACCTCCAATAATACACTGGGCTTCACTCCTTTCTTCACTCTCAATGATTTTTTTTTTTTTTTTTTTTGCTGGTCATTAACATCTGTTTGTGCGCTCCCATAGATTGAGTCCCCATCATACTGTTAGCGCTCACATGTCTGTTCTTTTCAACTTCTCTATCCCCTCACCCCCCAGCTAGTTGCAGCAGATGACTGCCCCTCCCTGAGCCTGGTTCTGCTGGAGGTTTCTTCCTATTAAAATGGAGTTTTTCCCTCTCCACCATTGCCAAGCGCTTGCTTACAGGGGATCGCCTGATCGCTGGGGACTTTCTGCAATTGTGAGGGTTTCCCCTACAGTTGAAAGTGCTATGAGATGACTGTTGTTGTGAAATGGCACTATATATATAAAGCTGAATAAAGTTGAATTGAATCAATGAAACAAAGGACAAGCACTGGCTACATACACAAACTAATGAACCAATGATTGGGAACACCTTCGTGCGGGAGTAGGGCAGTAATCCCAAGAAAGGGAACAGCTGAGTGTCAAGGGAGAGAGAGGGGGCGTGGTCTGGCTGGCAGACTGACAGGCAACGCCCACACCAAGTGCAGACTTCCACGTGCTGCCTGACAGCCTGTCAGTTAGAACCCAAAACAACACAACAACACAGAAAATAACACAAGACCTGACAAAGGCAAACTAGACAATACACTGATGATAAATAGGACACACAAAGGATAGTCATGGAACCGAGCCAAGAGGACAAGCTGGCCCGGTTCATGACAGCTTCGGGACCTGGAAGACTTGCTGTGGTGAATGGAACCATGAATTCTGCTGTCTACCAAAAAATCCTGAAGGAGAAAATCCAGTCATCTGTTCGTGACCTCAAACTGAAATGCACTTGGGTTCTGTAGCAGGACAATGATCCAAAACACACCAGCAAGTCCACCTCTGAATTGCTTAAGAAAAACAAAATGAAGACTTTGGAGTGGCCTAGTCAAAGTCCTGACCTGAATCTGATTGAGATCCTGTGGCATGACCTTAAAAAGGCAGTTCATGCTCAAAAACCCTCCAGCGTGGCTGAATTACAACAATTCTGCAAAGATGAGTGGACCAAAATTCCTCCACAGGACTGTAAAAGACTCATTGCCAGTTATCACAAACGCTTGATTGCAGTTGTTGCTGCTAAGGGTGGCCCCACCAGTTATTAGGTTTAGGGGGAAATCACTTTTTCCACACAGGGCCATGTAGGTTTGGATATTTTTTCCCTTAATAATAAACAACATTTAAAAACTGCATTTTGTGTTTAGTTGTGTTATCTTTGTCTCATATTTAAAGTTGTTTGATGATCTGAAACATTTAAGTGTGAAAAATATACAACAAAAAAAGAGAAATCGGGAAGGGGGCAAACACTTTCTTACACCACTGTATACCCAGAGGCTCCCTGTTGCCCAAGCAATGCTCAGCAACCTCCTCGTTCACCCAAGCAACTCTCAATGATCTCTCTTGTTCCCACAATTAGCGCTTAGCAAACTCTCAATGGTCGCTGCTGTTATGATTTGGACGCCAAAGCCAGCAGTGAGTTTTGTTGTTTTATTATAAAGTACAAAATAATGCGCCTCGAGGGGCAAAACACAAACTATAACACTCGACCACGGAGGGTCAGAATAACTAAACAATTACAAAGAATCAGAGTCACTTACACTTTATACAGCGAGGATGAAACCTGACGCTGGAAAGAGACTGAAGCCGGACATGGGGACCCCAGCCTGAATGGGTGTGAGATCACAGCAAGGAATGAATCTCCACTGTGATCTTAAATAGTGCCAACAATAATCCTCAAACAGGTGATAATAAGGGATTAAGTTCCCACAGCTGTGACAGCCCACAAGCAGCCTGACAGGAGAAGTGCTGCTGCGACGCTGTCAAAATAAAAGCACAAAGTAAATCCCCAAACAAACAAGACTAAACAGACAGCAAAAGGAAAAATAATAAATGACTCGAGCACGGGTCTGTCCCATGCTCGGGATCACCACAGCTTCAGGAGGTCTTAGTCTCCACTGATCTCTCAAGAAGCTCTCAATGAGCGATCAGTGATTGCCAAGGTCATTCAAATATCCCTATAGAAAGTTGCAGCAAGTTAAATTTTTGATTGCACAACAAGCACACAACGATCTCCCAAACATCTGCACAGAAACAGCTTTTTCAAGGCTTTAGGAGATCGTCGAGAGATTGAGCCAATTTTTAGATCTCTCATTTCTGTGATCTCCGTGTTGTGTAAAGAGGCCCTTAGAAAATACTATGAGAAATAAATATTGAGCCTTAGTGACTGTCCGTTCTTTATTGCAGAGAGCGCACTGAAGCATCACAATAACAACAAATCTTTATACGAACGTATGAACAATGACGTCATATTTTGGGTGAGTGTGAAAGAGAGAGAGAGAGAGAGAGAAAGAGAAGAAGGAGGAGGAGGAGAGTTGAAACTTCTGCCGTACTGCTCCATGCCAGATCTTATTATCTCAAGATCAAAGTCCTTTACTTGAAACAGGAGAAAGGAACTACACTGAACTCAAATGAGTGCAGATCTAAGCAATGTGCAATTCGTGAAAGAGAATGAGATGCAACAGTACCATATTTGAAGAAGTCAATGTTTTACAATAATTTTCTATCAAATACCCAAATCTTACTTTGGTGTAGGCTTGGTTCAATGTACCGTCGCACATGTTGCTAAAATAACCACAAATCTCCCAGGGGAGCAGTTTTGAAATTGCAATAAAAACAGTTGTATAACATTTATATCAAATTGAACATAAAACACATGTATATTTTTCTATATTTACAGAGAAAAAACATCTTGACATTTTCTCTCTTAAAGGGGTCATTGACTGTAAAATGGTGTGTT
The DNA here is from genome assembly GCA_020510985.1 of Pholidichthys leucotaenia. Lineage (NCBI taxonomy): Eukaryota > Metazoa > Chordata > Actinopteri > Cichliformes > Pholidichthyidae > Pholidichthys > Pholidichthys leucotaenia. The sequence goes on along the minus strand of CM035849.1, from coordinate 64,858,483 downwards.
TGTAGGTTTTAACTGTCTGAAATCTGTCTACTTGTCACCTAATTATCCAAAAATGTTCAAAACAGTCAGTTCTCTTAAAAAACACACAGCCTTTATGTCATGAATTGGCCCCTCCGGGGCAAAAAGACAAGCCCAAGTGCTGAACTGCAGTGTGACATTTATTAACAAAAATACCAAAACAGTGCAGATAACACAAAAATACAAACTAAGATAACTTACAGAAGATTCACTCCAGAGCTGGAATAGCTCTGGAGGAGATGAGGAGAGACACGGAGGGGATGAAGTCCAAACAAGTCTAGACTATGCATAACAATGCAATGCTGCCGCGGCGAAACAATGAGTTAGCGGAGTTTAAATATCTGGACAAACAAATGAGCAGCAGGTGTGGGCTGAGCAGGCAGGTAGCCTAATTACTCAACTGCTCACAGCTGAGAAACAGGCTGTGAGCAGCAAGCGGGGATGTCTGAGAGGGGAGGGCACATAAGTGTAAGTAAACCAAAATATATACAGAAAACTGACAACATAATACTAACAGACATACAAAACTCAGAAATGAATTGAGTCTGAGCTCAGAGGGAATGTTTGAGCTCAGACTCATGACACTTTATCTCATTTTTCTCTCCCAGAAACACCAGAAATGTTTTTTTACTTTTCTGTGGAACTCTTATATATCATGAATAGAAAAAACCAACCCACCGTCATCCTTGAGACCAGCCCACTGTTCTATTATTGGCCCGCCTAGCTGTCTGTCATGTATATAGAAGTGGTGGTAAAGGTAGCTTATTAGCCCCTGATCTATTAGCCCCCAAGCTAGCACTGGCAACAGGAAGCTCGAACCGAGCGTGGCTTATAATGTTATTTTCTTCAGATTGTAGTCACCCTAATAACCATCCCTGTTACCACCTGGCTCACTGGTCCGCAGTCCATAATGTGCCTTGCATTGCTCTGGCCCGTCTCCTGGTGGTTTCGCCATGGTTCTGCGGCAGGGTGCCGGCATGCCAGTCACAGGGAGCTGAGAGCCAGCAGCTCCAGGCAGTATCTCCGGATCACAGCAACTGCCTGCATTGGCACCCATGGAGCAGCACAGGCAGTTGCTGTGACTCGGGGATACTGCCTGGAGATGCTGGCTGAGCTCTCCCACCATCCTCCGGGCAGCATCATCATCATCATCATCATCATAGCAGTCTGTTGGAGGCAAGAATGACTGTTTCATTTAGGTCTGATCAGATTCCTCCATGCAGCTCTGTCCTTCGACTTCCGCTGCCAGGAACTCCTGACCTTGTTAACCCGGGCGACATCCGAGGCGGTATGAGTTGCTTTCTGACTGACCATTTCATGAAACTGCTTGCAAAGTATTTGAGTACCGCTAGCTTTTGCTGGACTAGCGGCACATTCTTGGCAGATAGAGGTACGATCAGTGGCAAGGACAGGCCAAGACAAACCAACTCCAGTATCTGTTGCAGTGACTGACCAGATGATAGGTTTGTTTATCTCTGCGCTTTGTGTAGTGCATGTCACGATGCACCAACTGGCAAAAGTCCACCACAGACCTTGCGACAGATGTGCTTATCTGCCAGGATGTCCAGTCTCAGTCCGTGTAACTGGGAGTGGTCCACCACAGACCTGTGACAGATATTGTTTTTAATTCTGCCAGGATGCCCAGTTTCACCCTCCATGCCCTTGGAAGGGCAGGGTTGCCGATACTCTCACGGGTGGCGTGGGGGAGCCGCTTCGTGATGGGGCAGACTCCCCCCCCCCCCCCCAACTGGCCGTGGGAGAGGAGCGGTGTACCGCGGAGTGAGACATTGCCCTTTGAGATCCCGTGGCTCAGTCAATGGCCTCAGGTTGCAGCAATCAGTGGATCGCCCAGCACTGGCAGTTTGTTGTGGCGTCTCAGCGGGGTTGTTGAGGGGTGGGCCGGGATCACTCGAGATGCACAAATGACTGTGGATCGGTGAACCAGCGCTACTCAAGCTAAAAACAGGCTAGAAGCTACTCAGCTAGTGGCTAACTGATGTAAGAGGCAGGGCGGAGTTGAACAGCTGAAGTCTTTTTCTTCAAGTGACAGGCTTTAAATCAGAGTGTTTCAAGAAAGCCAAGAAAAATAAAAAAACAAATTTGCTTCAATAATTAAAAAATTAAAGAAAATGTGAGCAAAATATGTCACAAACACTTCATTAAGACATGAGTGAGCTGTTACAATGTGGAGAAAGTGCAGTCAATGACCCCTTTAAAACATCTATTTTCAAAATAAACCCATGCTGGGTATGTAGCCCAATCAATTACGTTATGTGCTTTTAAATGATTGTGTAACTAAAACTACACTCCTGAACACCATCCAGCTCTTCATTTATCTATTGATTCCAATGTCTATTCATCTGCTCATCCATTAGCGTTTTTCCTCTTACTACTCATTGTGAGGTGGGTGTTTGGCGTGGGCCCTGCACGCATGGGTGTCACTTCAAACACTAGATCGCTGGCAGTCGCTTAGCCCATTCAGCTAACACACTCTCACACAGACACGTGCATCGAATCTCAGCAATGGCACACTTTAAATCCATGGAGACAAAGTTGGCATTTTCCTTCAGCACAACGTGTAGCTTTTCACATGTTTTAGCAGTTTCGGTCTGGGAAGACTATTCTTCAGTGGTCACACCCCCGGTTATATGTAGCTCAGTGTGACCCTGTGACAGATTGTGAGGCTGTTTTTCCATCCATTTTAAAAAAAAAATCTTATTCTGAGTTTGTTTAGTTAGCTAAGAATACTTTTAAGTTTTCATCCTTTCTAAATGTAGTATTTGAGTAATATTTAAAGTCCCATTCACTAAAACATGGTGTGTTTTGAGGGTTAAACCTCCTGAAATTTTCTTTCAGATTGACTTTCTTGGGTCATACAATTACAGTAAGAATTCAAGTAAAAATTTTAAAATCTCTCTTCACATAGAAATATTTATATTTTTACATTTTAGCAGAATAGGGAGAAGCTGGTATAGCTCTTCCTGGCTCCATTCCCTCACGTCACTAACACCTATGTAATTCGGTCCTGTGCTATAACCCATCTCTTCTGCACCCAAGACATTAGCTTCCGAGCTGTCAGTGCTCCCAATAACTTTTTTTTATTGCTATGATTTCTAAATTTCAGTCACCCCACGAGACATCCCTGCGTATGCCCACCTGGTTCACTAATCCACGGTTGATAATATATCTCACGGTATTCTGGTTTATTTTGTTATATTTTGGCCGTGATAGTTCGGCGATTGGACCATTAATATTAGCTTGACTAAGCAGTTGAAGTCAGTCTGTCCAACTGCATTAGAGCTCCAGAGCTCCCCTCAGTGGGAGAGGCTAACAGGTAAAGCCGCCTATAGCGTTAGCTTGTTTTACGGATTTAAAAGGATTTTAAAGGATTGTCTTGTCTTGTCTGGTCTGGTCTGGTCTGGTCTGGTCTCGTCACGTCACGTCACGTCATGGCCAGTTTATCCACTCCCACTACACATCCTCGTTTGTCTACCAAAACTTGACCCTATATACCTTTCTTAGATGTTATTTCACTTTATCTCTGACTGGAACCAAAGGAGGTTAGCTGCACATAGTTTCTGTGCTTATTATACTCCAGGGACCGGACGTATCATATTGACCAGTGAAGCCACACACCCCTGTCCCCTACTTCATTATCCTTTCAGATGATTTTACATTAGGCTGTGTTTGCTGCGGGAGTTAGGAGCCAGCCAGCTAATGTTAGCAATATGTCATTATTTTATAAAGTAAGCTAAAATAAAAATAAGATGGCTTTTAAACTTAGGTGCTTCTGTCATTCCCAGTTGTGAGAAAGACAGACTGTAGGACTTTCTTGACGTTTTCTCACCAAGTAAGTTTAAACCTTCTAAGCAGTTTGACCTTGCTCTTGGTGCATGACAATGACACATCATGACAACCAGGTAGGACAAAGTGAAGGCAAGTCCTTCAAGCTGAGAGACTTCCGATTATGAATCTTGAATGAAAACTATGTATAGTACAGAGAGAGAAATTTTTTTTTTAAATGCAGTGAAGTGCATTTTTGTACGAGATATATACTAAAAAGTGACCAAATAATCACCGTCTAGAATGTTGGTAGTATGTTTGCAGGAATCCTACTGTTAATTTAATTAAGCAATATTACATGAGAAGGAGTGCGGTATCAGTGAATATAGAAACTGTGGTGATTCATCGTAGAAGACATCACCGCTGTTACTATATTCATGATATCACATAATCTTGAGTGTAATATCGCTCTTATACAACAGCACAAGCACAGTTTAATAAATGACAGCAATAGAGGACAAAATATTATGATTTGTTTATCCAGTTATTGTGCTCCACCGAGAAAAATATTCCCTTCAAAATATAGCCAGTTAACTTTTGCTAAGCACCTCAATGGGAATAATATCGAAAAGAATAGGCCTATTGTCATTTCACACACGTAAGCAAATTAAATATTGTCCAGTGCAGAAGTCAGTGTTTATAATACATACCAGTCACCTGCTGAGTAGGTCTGAGGTCACCGTGGCATTGTGCAGGTGGCTAGCTAGCCTGGTAGCAATTTGGCTTTGGCACACTTTGCTTACTTTTTCTTGGCATTTTTGGATTAAATAAAGTCCATCACCACAAAGGTATTGTGGTGTGCTAACCGAGACAATAAATCCAACTCGTCTATTTCTTTTAACAGAAGTGAAATATTTTGCGGATATTTACAAGGGTGGGACTTCTGGGTCACTGAGATATGATTTCTTTTCAAACAGTTCCTCACTGTGGAATTAAGGTAGTCAGTCAGTACTGTATCAGTTTGATAAAACTGGACTCAAAGAAATAAGATTTTTTTTTAATCAATTAGGGGAGATGCTGGTATTTTAACATGGTGGACCAGCGGTTAGTGCTGTTGCCTCACAGCATCAGGGTCATGGGAGGTTCCGATTGTCGTTTATTTTTGCAGATGAGATTCTTTACCTCACATTTTTAAATTTAAATAAAGGTTGTGGTTTTATTGAAGTGAAGCTGCTGATGAGTGTTTCTACAGTATTTATCACGGTGGGGATAGTGGGTGGTGGTTGGATGGCATGCATGTTCTGCTGAATTATTTTGCATTAATGCCTTAAATGTTTATTCAAGTTGTTCATTGTTTGACAGCCATGTTGTGTACTGTTTAAAAACATATGTGCCAACATGTAGAGATGCATGCTGTTCCGTTTTGCTTTGTTCTGCATGTTACGGAGCGTATGAGTTATTTTAATCCATCAGTATGCCTTCTAACCAGCAAAGTAGTAGACAAATGACACTTTAAGTAGGAATTTTAATATGAAGTCTCATTTTCATATTAAAATAATGCAGTCCTCGGTAATGCCTGTAATCTGTCTGTGCTGTTCCACTCTTAAGTGCTGTGATCAAATTAGAGTGCGACTGTAAAACATGCAAATTAGCATTTGTCATTTTAAGAGTAGGCGAACCGCACTCTATTATAGGGGCTCACATTCTCTAATCAAACCAGCCGCGCACTAGGGGCACGGCGCGGAGAGAGCAGATGAGAATTGATGCGGCGTTGATGTGTCCTTTTGTGTTGCCACGGCACACTCCCCTAAGAGGACTCATTAATGAACAAGCAGCCGAGACAACATCAGCTACTGTAATTCATCATGGCACATGTGACCTTTCTCCTCGGTGCCACTGGCTGTTCTCTGCATGTCCTTCTTCATCCTCCACAGGCCCACGGGATGTGCCAGAGAGCTGATGTGTTTACCACCTTTTTTTTTTTTTTTTGCATTTCTTTTTTAAATGTGTCAGCCGGTTTTCTCTCTGTGTTTGTCTTAGGGTTTTATTTTCCAGCAATACTAACAACTTCTGCTTAGAAATTACACAGTGGTCAAATTGTGCTCCTTCCATGCATTTTATACAGTATGACTCATATCTAGAAGTAAGCCAACCATTGCAATCATAAAGGCAGGGCATGTCTTTAGAGACATTTGTGATTTAAGGCAGTGCATGTTTACGCCGACCCCTGACTTTACTGCAGGCAGATACCCCTCTTAGGAATGTCCCACTGTGTTTACATGTCAGTGCGTTTCCTATACACACTTACACATTTTCTCAGTAAGCTTTATTTTATCTCTACTTCCTCTACTTGCTTACATGTCAACATTTATAACACGAGTTTTAGATCCTGAAACACTTCCATGTTGGCTCTCAGCAGAAATCGTGCGGTAACACTGTTGTTTTTACTGTTGTTGTGACAGGGTGATCTGTCATTAACACGCAGGCCATATTCATACAAATGTTCATCACAGCTTCACACATTTACATTTACCACTGACAGTCTACAGGAGAGCCTGCAGATTCATTAGGGACTCCACCCACCCACGGCACAGCCCCCACCACCACCACCATCACCACCAACACTAATGGCCTCTGATAGGATGTACAGGAGTGTGAAGACTGATCACTAGATCTAATGCACTGCTGTCTATATGTGTAGTTATGGGATTGTATTTATGAGTGCTTTAGTAAACAAACCTGACAACTGTGTGTTTTTGTAGACTGTAGCTATATACTGTGACCATGTGCAGCAAGTCTCCTGTCTAAAGTGAAAAACAAGATATCAGTTATAGAGGTGTGCATCTTCATGGGTATCACAATTCAATTCACTGTTGTGCCAATGCAGACCTCGACAGATGTGACTGGTCCACTTCGTCGTCTCCTACACATTGCCTGCTTTTTGGCTCTCCATGGCGCCACTTCCAAAGCAAGTTGGATAAACAGTCGAGTGAATCAGAGAGCGATTACAAAGAAAGTTTACAGATATGAACATCTATACGTCTCATTCTCACCTCATTGCAAAGATTGTCAAATGACAGCAGTGGCAGTGGTCATTCATAACATTTTCTCTGATGTTTTCTCTTTCTCTGTTTTAGTGACCATAGTAAAAGTTGCTCTTATATAATAACTTTAATACTTTATTTAAATTGTCATTTTTATGCTGGACGGAGTTGAAGGGATATGAAGTGATCGAATGTGTGTGTGTGTGTGTGGGGGGGGCTATCCCTTCCAGAGCATGTGGGACACCATGTGGTGTATGGGGCGGTGCCCATCTCCGTTTCACAGACCCTAGGCCACACAGCTACTGTAAGTGGTGAAGCTACAGTGGGAGGTCAGTCCTCTAGTAGCTCTGTGCGTCAACTTTCCTTTCCCCATTCTATTATGCTGAGCACCAAGCTAGAATGCGGAAAGCACCATTTTTATATGGTCTTTGGTATGACCCGACTGGGATTTGAACCCACGACCTCTCGGTTGTGGAGCGGATGCTCTACCAACTAGGCCACCACTCTGGTCCCCAAAACTCAGAATTAGACCAGATTTCAGGATACTTACACCCCTTTTCCACTAGTACCTGCTTAGCCCTACTCACTTCGACTCGGTGCGCTTTTTAGGCTTTTCCATTAGTACCAGATACTAAATTTGGGTCCGAAAATCGTTCCCGCCGCATTTGGGTTCCAACCGTGTAGAGTCAAGCTGAAAATGTGACGTCAACAGACTGCAGGCCACTGATTGGTCAGGGTGTAACGTCATGAGAGTGACGTCCTTTACAGAATCTGCAGCTGCTATTTGCAAAAGATTCATTTGTGAGCAAGCAAGCAAGCGTTAGTATAAACAATGATAGAATGGCTTCACAGAAATCAACACTGTGGTCCAACAGACTTCTCTGTGCCTTTTGGCTGATGAGAGAATCCAGAAGGAACTAGATGGACCCACCTGAAATGAATTTACGGCCACCGACCGGCAAATAACGTGAAGACCCGACCACAGCAGTTGAAAACCCATGATATACTGTAGAGGATGGTGAGTGTTGTGATGTGATATTATCCACCCCACACCCGGGAGGCAGGGGTTCAAATCCCAGCCATGTCATGCCGAAGACCATATAAAAGTGGAACTTCCTGCCATCCACCTTGGTGCTCAGCAATAATGGAATGGAGGAGGGAAATCTGTGGTGGCACCTTGCATGGCAGCGGCCCTCTGATTCTACACTTGGGGTGTGTGTGATTAACACTGTAGATACACTACCGTTCAAAAGTTTGGGGTCACCCAGACAATTATTTTGTGTTTTCCATGAAAAGTCACACTTATTTACCACCATGAGTTGTAAAATGAATAGAAAATATAGTAAAGACATTGACAAGGTTAGAAATAATGATTTGTATTTGAAATAATAATTTTTTTCTTCAAACTTTGCTTCCGTCAAAGAATCCTCCATTTGCAGCAATTACAGCATTGCAGACCTAACATGACTGCACAAGGGTTTTCTAGTCATCCATTAGCCTTCTGACGCAATGAGCAAACACATTGTACCATTAGAACACTGGAGTGATAGTTGCTGGAAATGGGCCTCTATACACCTATGTAGATATTGCACCAAAAACCAGACATTTGCAGCTAGAATAGTCATTTACCACATTAGCAATGTATAGAGTGTATTTCTGATTAGTTTAAAGTTATCTTCATTGAAAAAAAGTGATTTTCTTTCAAAAATAAGGAAATTTCTAAGTGACCCCAAACTTTTGAACGGTAGTGTAGGTAAAACACAATTTTGTTCTACTGTACATGATTGATTGTACAGTTGAATGACAGTAAAGGGTGATTATGCATCTTTTATGTTATTTATCCCAGCGGTGGATAGCTCACTTTGAACAAACAACAACGTTGTCTCCTGTATGCAGACAATGAGCTAGCTAGTTAGCCATCAATGCTAACTCTGTGCTCTGCTTGTATTTTGCGCTTGTGTCGACAACATTAGACGAAATAAGCTAGAGTTAATCCTGGTTAAAAAGGGTTTGTTTTGTTTTTTTCACATGTCGCACTTTCGTGCTGTGCATGTACTTAAGTTGTATGCATTTTCATTCTAGAGTCTGACCAGCATCTGTTTTGACACTGGCAACGTTTAGCGTGACGCGTGATGACTGGTAAGAAACAAGTTGCACACAGCGTTGTTTTTGGCAGTGGTGGAGAAAGTACTCAAATCCTTTGCTATTTAAGTTAAAGTATAGATAAAGTGCCAAAACTAAAGTAGCACAATTTCCACTTAATATGAAAGGGACTGAATTGAGATTTATTTGATTGTGTGAATATTAATTACAGAATAAATGAAAATGAATGGGGCATCCAATATTAGCATTGTTTATTTTTTGTCAGACCATTTGTGTGATCCTTTATGAGTTATATTCATAACAGTGTATCTTGCACTTTGGGGAATGGGAGTCATTCAGTCACCGCTATAATTTAGGTTATATGTGTAGTTTTTAGTCTATCGTCAATAAACTCATGCAGTACTATAATAGGACACATTACAAATATTTGAGACCCATTGTAGTGCATCCTTTTATATTTTAGCAATACAAGTACAAAACACCATCCACACCTAAAACCAGGGCAAGAAGAGACACAGCAGTGACAGAGCGGTGGCTAAACTTTTATTGATAAAAATTACATACTTTGACTGAGTAACTCCATACTGAGGGATGCACACCCTCAGTTAAAGTACTAAATTCCTTTCAACTGAATGTGTTAACTCATTCTGATTGCTGAGGCCACAGTAAAAAATGATTTTAAACGTAACCCAGCCCTTGTAAAATCTACTTCACTGAAGCACAGCTACAGTACATGAAAATTGTGGTTAAATACAACAACAAAGCACTTTTTTGTCGCATTCCACCACTGGCTTTTAGCAACAAGTGTATTTCCCAAGTATGTTTTAAACTTGCTTTGATTAACCACCACCCATTTCTGTCTTTTGTCTAGGTAAGAGGAAAGCGATCCACCCCAAACCGGACCTTGCATCACTATTTACAGAGATGTAGGCTGAAGATCTGTTGAACCGGGACCAGCTTGAGTGGCACATTCAGTTGCTTGTCAGTGAGGCAGCATGGCCGGCGTGTGTGACCCATTCTAATTTTTTTCTTTTTTTTTTGCAGTTTAGAGTTTGAATTTTGCACATTCTAAACAATCTGGATTTTGCTGCTGATTGTAATAAACAATTTAGTGACTTATCTGTTTGCATCATGATTTTCTATTTTGTCTGGTAAGACACCGGTGGGAAAAGAGTCAACAGTACAAATAATGGCTCATTATGAAAATAATGGCTCATTTTTAAGAAAAAGTAACAAAAAATTATTTTATTAACTGAAGACTGTATTGTTGGATGTGCCAGTGCAGAAGACACTGCACACTTTAGTGATAGTACCAGTATATGGAGGAATTCTGGGCCATATTAGCATCTGGATTTCCTTATAATAGGTTAGGGCAGGGGTGTCCAATCATGTGCCATGGAGGGCCAAGACTCTGCAGGCTTTACCTCCAACCAGTGTCTTCAGCAGCAGATTCCACTGAATTTCTTCCACTGACTGTTGGTCAGTGGAAACACCTGCTGGAGACTGGGTAGAAGAGGAAATGCCCGTAGAAAACAAGTATAAGCAAGTATTTCTGCATGCCCATTGCTGAAGGGTCTCCTCCTGTCTCAGACGGCTGTGTTGTTCACAGTCATGCTTGCGGCATACTGCTGGAATCTGAGGTGTTTCATGTTCACGGCATCTTTTCTGACGTGCAGCAGTTCTCCTCATTCTATCGCTCTCCATCTGGTGGGTCTTCTTCTTCTTCGTTCAGACCACTGGTTGAGGGATAGGTGCGTCGTAATTCCAGTTCATGGGCAGGATCATGAAAATAGATCTGAGCAAAAAGTGGCTTTCGACCCTGTTCAGGAAGGCCCGTGCATGCCCGTAGAAACCAAGAAACCGGAGCACCCGGAGAAAATCAGCACTTTGCTTGGCATTTTACACATTTGTAGTGTAGACTGGCATTCTTCAAGGTTGCACATTTTGACTGTGTCAGCACCTCTTTAAAAATGACATTGCTGAGAAAGTGACTCTTTTGCTTAGTTTCTTCAAGACTGTTTGATATGGCAACTCTGCTCACAGCAACGTAGAATTGGCCATGGCTGCAGAAATCTGTTGTGCTTAAAACACGAACGTGCTGTAAAGACTGGCCCTGTGACTTGTTCACCTTGCCAATTTTGAGCCATATGACATCATAAAGACACATTAGTCTAGGCATCGTAAGTGATGGTCTATATGACATCATAAAGACACATTTGTCTATGTGCCGTCATATAGACATCATATCTTTATGATGGCATCACGAATATCTTTGACGGCATTGCGAGTCCTATGATGCCTGAGTTCATAGGACATCCTATGATGATCAGGCAGAGCTCATAGGCCATCCTATGATGTCCTATAGTGAAGAGTGATGATGTCACTTGGTGATAACCTTCAAACATAAAACAAAAGTGGTGACAGAGCTGCAAGAAGTACAAAGGTTTATTGTCAAAATTCCTAGTGCAATACTGAATAAATACATGTATATGTAGTACATTGTTGATGCAGAGAATATATATTTATACAGTATCTACATGCATATATCCAGTAAATCCATGTATTTCTCCATGTAACCTTGTGACTGCATTATTTTAATTGCTTTTAATCCTAGATCCAATTTGTTTTAGCTTAAAAATGCATCATAATTGTTAAATATGTCTTATTATACCTAACTCAGTACTGTTTACCTGTTGAAATATATATTTTATGGCTAATATAGATAGATAGATAGATAGATAGATACTTTATTTCAAACAAAAAAGTAAAAAAAAAACAAATGACAAATGCAATGAAAGTGACAGTATACAGTGCTCGAAAGGGAGAAGGAAGAAGTTAACACTTATTTACTTCAACTTCTCTTTTCCCTAAATACAACCCATGTGAAATATATACCTATTACCTCATTTAAGACCCCAAGTAGACAATTAACTATATTTTGTACATATCAACATTGACACCCATCCATCCCAACATACATATGGTCTATACATCTATACCCAGCCCCAAACAACACAGATATACAGATATGCACAGTACTGTCCCACCTACCATATCATAGTGTCCCAGAGTGAGCATAGTGAATCGTACATATTAATACTACGCCTCTAGCATATATCCTTTCAGCAAATAATGTTTATACCTATTTTTGAATTGATTTCTGTTTGTACATACTTTCAGTTCCAGCTCCAGACTGTTCCACAAATCCACCCCACAGACAGATATGCACATACTTTTCTTAGCTGTTTGTACCTTAGGTTTTGTAAAGTTTAAGTCTCCTCTCAAATTATAATCATTGTCTCTTTTTTGAATATTTTTTGTGTATTAGTTGGGAGTTGATTATTAATTGCCCTGTACATTACTTGTGCTGTCTTATATTTAACTAAATCCATGAACTTTATGGCATGTAACTTTAAAAACAACAAGTTGGTATGGTCTCTATATCCTACATTATTTATTATCCTTATAGCTTTTTTTTGTAATGTGCATATTGGCTGTAGGTTGGTCCTGTAGCTGTTTCCCTCAGACCTCTACACAGTAGTCACGATATGGTAGAAACAGTGAATTGTACAGTAAGAACAATGATTTATAGTCCAAAATGTGTCTTGTCTTCCCCAGTATCCCTATACATTTTGCCAACTTGGCCCGGATGTGACTGATGTGAGGTTTCCAGCAGATTTTATTGTCTAGCGTCACCCCCAGAAACTTATTTTCCTGTACTGTTTCTATTCTGGTATCATCTATCGTTATCATTATTTCATGATTTATTTTATAATTTCCAAACAACATAATCTTTGTTTTTTTTTTTAGATTTAGAGATAATTTATTTTTGTTAAACCACTGTGTTAACCTTTTCATCTCGGTTGTGACCACCTCTAAAACCTGCTGCAAATTCTCACCAGTGCAAAGGATTTTTGTGTCATCCGCAAAAAAAAAAATAAATAAATTTCAGAATTTTTTGATACTTGGCATATGTCATTTTTATATAAGATAAAGAGTTTGGGTCCCAAAACTGACCCCTGGGGCACACCACAAGAGATGTTCATGAAGGGTGATTTGTGCTCACCAATTTGTACAAATTGTTGTCTGTTTCTTAAATAACTTTCCACCCAACTCAGTCCAACCCCTCTTATCCCATACCTTTCCATTTCCCTCAGTAAAATTCTGTGGTCTATGGTGTCAAAAGCTTTCTTTAAATCTATAAATACTCCTACAGCAAACATTTTTTTATCAATACAACTAGTAATTTCTTCTATGAGTTCAATCAGTGCCAAAGATGTAGATTTGTCTGCTCTAAAACCATACTGACTGTCTGTAAGGAGGTTGTGTTTTTCAATGAAATCATCCAGTCTATTAGCGAAGATTTTTTCAAGTATTTTGGAGAATTGTGAGCGTAAAGAGACCGGCTTGTAATTTGTGAAATGATGACTGTCTCCTGCTTTGTATAGTGGTATTACTTTTGCTATTTTCATTTTGTTTGGAAATTTAACAGTTTGAAATGACAGGTTACAGATGTGGGTGAGTGGTTTAACAATTCCTTCAACTACTTTTTTCACTATTGTCATGTCAATTTCATTCCAGTCAGTTGATTTTTTGTTCTTAAATTTACTCACAGTCTCGATAATTTCCTTTTCAGTTACTGCACTCAAAAAGATTGTTTGGATTTCTATCTTCTGTTTCATTTACAGAACCACTATCGTTTGTTTCTGGTGTCACTATTGATTTTGCTAATTCAGGACCAACGTTTACAAAAAATTTATTGAAACCACTAACCACATCCTCCATTTTATTTATCAAATTGTCATTTTCAATATAACCCCATAACTACAATATGGCACCTGGCAATCAATTTTTGGCAGCTGATCACTTTTTTCCGCAACACCACCAGCTGGAGTAGCACATCCCATGATGTCTCAGCAGTCTCAACAGTCTGATCTGTGATTTTCACACAGATCAGACCAATTTGTTGCACAGGAAGCTAAATGTTTCTACAGACATTCTTAAGTTCTGTAACCACTGAGTGTTTATGAAGCTGCGGTGACATCCCACCACTGAGAGGCTGTGTTGAATCCCCAGATCCACGGTTTGAAGTGGTAATTTTGCCACAAGAGAGCCACCTGAAACACACACACACCCAGCATACATATTTTAGTACCTAATAGCGATAGCTTGCTGACATTACAATGTAGTACGGCGGACTTCAAGCTGACTAAAATTAGCAGTCATTAGCTTACCTTCATATGTGATCTAGTTCGTATCCTCACGTCTCCGGCTTTATACTGACTTCCTAAACACTCCAGTACTTTTCCAGAGCGTACCATCTCGCCGCCTGTAGCCTTCTCTGGCTCTCCCTTTTTGCCTTTACTCTGACAAAAACCCAGAGACCGAGCAATCGCCTGGTAATCCACCATCTTGTGTTTTGCTTGTGTCATGTGTTTTACCTTGCTGTAAAAAAATCCCACCCACCTTAGGCAGTACTCAGCTGTAATGGAAACAAAAGTGAACTGAGTTGAGTAAACCCGTATCGAGGTGAGTTGGGCTATATAGGTACTAGTGGAAAAGGGGCTTTAGGTGTGTGTGTGAGGGGGGGGGGGGGTGGACAGAGAAAGAAAACACAAGAAACAATTACTGCTGTGAGTAGATAATAATAATAATAATAATAATAATAAGTTTATTTATAGAGCACTTTTCACAGATAGGGTCACAAAGTGTTTTCTATAAAATTAAACAGTAAATAAATAAAAGACAATAAAAATAAAAAAAACAGTAAACAAAAGACACAAGAACAATGTACAACCAGCAGAGGATTAATAAAATGCCAAAGTAAAAAGATGGGTTTTAAACTGCTTCTTAAAATGAGCAAGTGAAGGTGCAGATCTTAAAATGAGGGGTAGGGAGTTCCATAAATTTGGTGCCACAACTGCAAAGGCTCTGTCGCCTTTGGTCTTGAGTCTAGTTTTTGGTACTGAGAGAAGGTTCTGACTCGAACACCTGAGAGACATGCTAGGAGAGTATGGATGCAGTAGGTCACAGATATAAGAAGGAGCCTCACCATGAATGGCTTGATCTCAGCACAAGCCAGGTATTTGAACCTGAAAGACTTATTTGTGTGTGTGTGTGTGTGCGCGCGCGTGCGTGCGCGTGTGCACACGCACACTAGCAAATGGGTATGTAGTTTGTCAGGAGACACACAGAAAAATGAGGGTAGGAGGGCACAGCAATGCCCATCCTGGAACTGCAGTCAAGAAGGACACCGCCCCCATCACTGGGGCGGCCCGTAGCCCCCACAGAGCATGAGCACCCCAAGGTTACCCAGTCCCAAAACAGCCAGGCACCCTCCCCGGGAGGAAGGGCAGAGGAAGGCCCTGTGTGGAGCGCCTGCAGTCATGAGGCGAGGGTCCACCAAAGGAATATTCCTTATAAAAAATAACTGAACTGAAATACTTTAAAATGGTTCACTCCCAGATGTTTTCTGAATTTGTGTTTGTAGTTTTCTGTTGTCTGTTTCAGGGTAAACTCAATGCCACCCAACTGGGTCATACTGGATAAATGTCAGCCTCTGCCATCAGTACATCTTATCTTATTTGCTGATCGGCTGAAATCAGTCAACAAGGTGGATGTCATCCATTATTTTGGCTGATATACAGTATTGGTATGATTATACATTGCAGTGTTCATTATCTCAGCTTGGAGAAATAACATGATGTCCTTATGTCCTTCCGCCTCTCGTGATTCTGTTGTTGCTTTTGTAAGCCGTTAGCATTTTGGCTGCTTGTGTGGCTACTTAAAGCTTTGATCATGGCAACGTTTATTGACTCAATTTTCATATGACCTTTTGCTGATAGGAGTGAATTGTTAACATTAATATTCCTTTAGATAATAATTCCACCTGTGGCTGTTTGTTGGTAAGTCGGATAGTGTGCTTGCTAGCAATAGTGTTAGCAGATAGCCTTATTTAACGAGACTAAAGCACTTCTTAAGGTTGTTGTCAGTTTTAACTGTGAAACTGGGAAGGCTGTTATCATCCAAATAGGTCATATGATCATTCTGTTGTGACATTGACATTTAGAATGTGGATATTTGTTCAACCATAGCAGCACTTGACACGTTAGCTTTTAGAACTTACGAGTAGCTGTACTGCTAGTATGCCACAATACTTGTACTAATGTTGATATTAATGTGCATCTTGGAATCAAAATTTCCATGCTTGTATCAGTTGGACTGGTTCTACCTCCATCTTGGGGACAGTATATGTGCTCACAGGTGTATTTTTTCCCTAGAAAGGATGGCACTGCATCCCAGCATGGAAGGAAACTATAAACTTTAAAGAAGAAGAAGCCATCTCTGTTGTCATTCAGTCCATCATGTACAGTAGAATGAAATTATGTTTCTCCTATCTACAATGTTAATTACATGTAGAATCAGGGGGGTCGCTGCCATGCAAGGTGCCTCCACAAACAGCTTCTCCTTTCCCCATTCTATTATCCTGAGCACCAAGCTAGAAGGGGGGGAAGTACCTTTTTTATATGGTCTTTGTATTACCCGGCTGGGACTTGAACCCCCAACCTCCTGGTTGTGGGGTGGATACGCTATCAACTAGGCCACCATTAAAGTGATAATAGATGAATGACAGGTCCCCCAAACACAGAGTTAGACCTGATTTCAGGACTCTTAGGTATTTCTCATAGGCTGCCTGCTGCCATACAGTACATCTAATAGCATCCAAATGAGGTGCAGAGACTCAACACCCATCTCTTAAAACATGAGAACTTACAGCCGGACTTCATTGTAAGCAACAGTTTTTGAGAATGTTGGATTCAAACGTCAAGGTGCATGGTAGATGGAAAGAATGGAATTTTAATTAATTTCAGTAGCCAGTATGTGTGGTAAGATTGGCAGCATGCAAATTTTTCATCTACCGCAGAGACAATGAAAGTCACTTGTTGATTTTCTAATCAAACTGTGTTGTTAATAGTTTGAAACATCATCTAAACATTTGTCTCCCTTTTCTTGTCAGTGTATAAATCAGTGTTTGGAATGGTCAGAGCCAGAACTTTTCTGTTTTTAATTAAATATTGGCAGAATGACACAGTGTTTTTGCTTCCTCCAGTACCTGTTTACCTCGAATTACCTCAGCAGTGGTTCCCATCTGTTGTTGTCTGCGATTTGATACAGAATTTCCCCTGCTGTAGGGATAGATGGCAGGGTTTTTTTCTTACCGCTGACATGTGAATGCATCATCACTTTGCTGGATATTCATGAATGTTGCAAGCGTTAGCACAAGAAAGAGGTTGAAACAACTAAGGGAGCAAAGTAACTTCTATATATATATTACTACTGAGATTGTCAGTAAGTTCTAGTTACTGTATATACACTTCAGTTTGTAATAGATGAGGGTTAAAGCTACATAAATGTCTTTTTGTGGTCTTTTTGTATGTATGTGCTGAATTGTAAAAATGTCCCAATGTTCAGAGTGACTTACAGAAGTTTGAAAGTTTATAAAGAAGTGGCCTTGAGGCATCCAAGAAATTTGGTTAGACTAAGATATTGATGCAAAGATGTCTTATTGCAGTCATGTTTCAAAGAATAATGTCCTTGTGCACAGTGTGCCTGTCTCATCAGCTGTTAATTTGAGTCCAAATTAATCCAATAGCCTTGACCAACAGACTATATATAAGAGGTGAATTCAGCTCCTTTGATGGCACCCAATCTCTAATAGGGAAGCATATTTTGAGATTGGATACTTCATCAGTCCCAGAGGGAAATTCAAGGACATCCAGTCAGCTGAATGAGGCAACCCCTATGTATTGCCAGTCGCTTCACACACATCTGAATTTCCAATTAACCTAATGCGTATGACTTTGGGCTGTGGGAGGAAACCCACTCAAGCACGGGGAGAACACACAAACTCCACACAGCTGCCAGCTTGACACCAGGGACCTTCTTGTTGTGAGATTACAGTGCTGATCAATACTCCACCATGGTAGAGGTCTTTTGGGCATGTCCCACTGGGAAGAGACCCCGGGGCAGACCCACGTCATGCTGGAGAGACTATGTCTTCCAGCTGGCCTAGGAACATCTTGGTATCCTGACCAAAAGAATGAGATTGCAGATACTAGTGGCTGAAATGAGCGTTCTCTGTAGGATTGCTGGACTCACCCTTCGAGATAGGGTGAGTAGCTCAGTAATCCGGGAGAGGATCAGAGTAGAACTGCTGCTCCTCCACATTGAAAGGAGCCAGTTGAGGTGGTTTGGGCATCTGATCAGGATGCCTCCTGTACGCCTCCCACTTGAGGTGTTTCAGGCACGTCCCACTGGGTGGAGACCCCGGGACAGACCCAGGACTCGCTGGAGAGACTATGTCTCCCAGCTGGCCTAGGAAAATGGATGGATGGATGGGTAATAGCATTTTTTTTAATGAAAAGATCTTTGGTGTTATTCAGTATGAGACAACAGTAGCGACCAAAATCTGATTTCAAAATGACCATGTTAGGACCCATAGAGTTCTAATGATCCAGACATCTTTTACAGCCACCCAGGCAGCCACTTGCAGGATGTTAGATAAAATGCACCTTTAAGGTACTTTTGCAAAAATTGTCAAGGTGATGTTCATACATGCCTAAATGGGAGATTTAAAGGTACAGTGTGGATTATTTTTGAGTAATCTGAATTCTGATACATGCACCCTCTGGTGGCAAAGATTTTTTTCAAGAAAATATTCAATTTAGATATCACAAATTCCAAAGGCTGTATCGTGAAAGTGGTAACAGATAATGGCTTACTGTAAATGAGAAAGATGTAGAATATGATCCAAAGTTTGCTGCAAACCACTGCTGCACGGTGGCGCAGTGGTTTAGCACTGTGACAGCACAGTTTTACCCTCGGCCGGGGGATCGCGGGGATCATGAGCTCGTGGGTTCGATCCCAGCCCCCGACCAACAGTGAGCTGTGTGGAGTTTGCATGTTCTCCCCGTGTTGCGTGGGTTTACTCCGGGATTTCTCCGGTTTCCTCCCGCATACCAAAAACATGTAGGTTTAGGGCGCTCGCGCACGCAGCAACCGGCAGCCGGTGGCTTGTCACCAGACTGCAAACCAAATCTACCTACGGGTACAAATAAGTAACAAAAAAAAAAAAAAAAAAAGTTTATGATAAGAGTAAATTTACACATCTGATTTGCATAATGTGATGGCAACCATATCAGATTACATAACTTTTGGTCAAAGTGGACTTTGGACATATTTACACAAAGGATGGTTTTGTTTGTTTGTTTTTGTTTTTTGTTATTTTATCTTCAAAATATATGAACCAAAAATCAGTAGAATGTAAACAAATAAAAACATCAGACCTACCGCTCATCATGTGTCACCAAGCGTCTGTGTGCTCATTCCCAGTCCTTATTTTGTCTTCTGTCGGTCATTTTGGCTTTCTCTCCCACATCCAGAAACAATCACATTTATCTTCTGATTTATTCCACCTCGATTTCGGTTAGATTATGCCACGGAACCGGCAGGATTGTCCTGTCCTCTCCGTCACATGCAGCTTCGTCAATGGCATACGAAAAGTGTTCCGCTCCGGTCCATCTTGTGCTGTCCAAAAGGTAAATATTTCCCTTCAGAAGCTAAATAATCCCTTTTAGAATCATAGTTGGCAAAATTTGGAGCAAATGCTTCCTCCTTGTGGAAATATATGTTGCACAATTGTTTATACATCTCTCCTTCTGCGCCCCGGAAGTGATATCAGATTCAACGTGGTTTTGGTTTGCTGAACTGAGTCCTCCAGTGTAGAGTAGTAAACTATATGTGTCTGTCATCTAGTGATGCTTGGTACATCTGGGTTTATTTTGGGGGTTTTTTTTCATAGTTTTTGACTGATCACATGACAGGTGCAGAACTGCGACACCAGCAGAGGAGAGGGAGAGGCAGATCATGTAATCAAATTTAATCCTTATAGGGTTAAGCATTCTCAAGTAAAACTTGTTCTAGTAAGTTTGCTTTTTCCGTGTTACGGTATGATAACGTCTGTCCATCTGTCTGTATGACTTGTCCAACAAACTCCTCCCACAGTTTTCAAGCTGTGACTTTACTTCCCACAGTGTTTGTACATGTATTGATGAAAATGATTTTCTGATGTCTATCCATCCATCCATCCATCCGTCTTCTACCATTTTTCTGGAGGTCCGGGTCACAGAGGCAGCAGTTCAAGCAGAGAAGCCCAGACTTCCCTCTCCCCATCCACCTGCTCCACCTCTTCAGAGAGGATACCAAGGCGTTCCCAGACCAGCTGGAAGACGTAGTCTCTCCAGCGAGTCCTGGGTCTGCCTCGGGGTCTCCTCCCAGTGGGACATGTCTGAAACACCTCAAGTGGAAGGCGTACAGGAGGCATCCTGATCAGATGCCCAAACCACCTCAACTGGCTCCTTTCAATGTGGAGGAGCAGCGGTTCTACTAGGAGCCTCTCCTGGATGACTGAGCTACTCACTCTAGCTCGAAGGGTGAGTTCAGCAATCCAACAGAGAAAGCTCATTTCAGCTGCTAGTATCTGCAATCTCATTGCAATCTTCCAAGATGGCGCCCACAGTGGTCGCCATGGTGCTTCGCTGCCCTTTAATTTTTTTAATTTGTTTGTTTTTGTTCATTGATTGTGCGTCTGCCGGTTCATACACCCGTGAAGAATTATTAAATATCAGGACTCTTACTCCCACGGACCTTCTCCCAGTTTTTTTAGCTCCTGCCGCCGATCTGATTCATTGTTTGGCTCAAAGAGTAAGACGGCGAAAAAGAGGAAAGCGAGGGGGGATTCTCGCTCGGCTGCGAAGGAGAGGCACGTGAACAGCCTTGCCTGGCATATTTCTATCCAATGCCAATTCTCTCTTGAACAAGGTAGAAGAATTAAGACTGCTGATGCGATTTAAGGACCTCGCTTCCTCGTCTGTCATCTGTTTCTCTGAGACCTGGCTTAAAGAGAACATTCCAGATAGCGCGATCAGCCTCGAGGGATTTCAGCTGTTTCGTGCTGATCGCGTCACAGAGCTCTCCGGTAAGTCTATTGGAGGAGGAGTGTGCTTCTATATTAACAGCTGGTGCTCTGATGTAACGGTGATTTCCAAACACTGTTCTCCCGCCCTGGAATTTCTTTTTATTAACTGCAAGCCATTTTATTCCCCGCGGGAGTTCGCCTCATTCATCCTCGTCGCTGTGTACGTCCCTCCCGACGCGGACACGCGCGAAGCTCAGCGCGTGCTCGCGGATCACATCCAACACACGGAGCGGATTTTTCCAGACTCCCTGGTTATTGTGGTGGGCGACTTTAACCAGAGCAATCTGAGTCACGAGCTCCCCCTTTACAAACAGTTTATTAAATGTCCAACCAGAGGAAATAACACGCTGGATCACTGTTACACTACAGTGAAGGACGCATATCGCGCTGTTCCCCGCGCTGCGCTGGGACTATCTGATCACGTGATGGTCCACCTCATCCCCACATACAGACAGAGACTGAAACTCACTAAACCTGTTGTGACCACCACGAAGAAATTGACCAGTGAAGCTGGAGAGAAACTGAACACATGCATGGAAATAACTGACTGGGGCATGTTTAAAGGAGCCACACATGATCTTAATGAGTACACATACACTGTGAACTCATATATCAACTTCTGTGAGGAGAACATTCTTCCATCGCGCACCAGGGTGAGATACTCTAATGATAAGCCCTGGTTCACGGCCAAGCTCAGACAGATCAGGAAGGAGAAGGAAGCAGCGTTGAAAAGTGGAGACAGGGACTGCTACAGAGAGGTCAAATATCGGTTTAACAGAGAGCTGAGGAGAGCTAAATCTGTGTATTCTGAAAGACTCCAGCAGCAGTTCACTGCTAATGACTCGGCTTCTGTGTGGAGAGGACTGAGGCAAATCACCAACTATCGGCCTCAGGCTTCTAAAGGTCAGGATGACAAAGCCCTTTGTCAAAAACTGTCCCAACATTACGCCCGTTTTGACACCTCGTCAGCTGTGTCCAACTCACCCACTCCACCCAGCTCCACTGCCTCCTCAGCCCCTAATTCATCAAAAGCGCCCCCCCCCCCCTCCTCCTCCTCCTCCCCCCCTGCCCTTGTCATCAGTGAGCAGGACGTGCACAGACAGTTCTCCAGACTGAACCCGCGCAAGGCCCCCGGGCCGGACGGTGTGTCTCCCTCCACCCTGAGACACTGTGCGAAAGAGCTGGCTCCTGTCTTCACAGACATTTTTAACACCTCCCTTAAGCAATGTCACGTGTCGACCTGCCTCAAATCCTCCACCATCATCCCTGTCCCCAAGAAGCCACGGATTACTGGACTTAACGACTACAGACCTGTAGCGCTCACCTCTGTAGTCATGAAGTCCTTTGAGCGCCTGGTCCTGTCTCACCTCAAGTCCATCACCACTCCCCTCCTAGACCCGCTGCAGTTTGCCTACCGTGCTAACAGGTCTGTGGACGACGCAGTCAACCTGGCCCTCCACTCCATCCTGCAGCACCTGGACTCCCCGGGAACCTACGCCAGGATCCTGTTTGTGGACTTCAGCTCCGCATTCAACACCATCCGCCCCGATCTGCTCCAGGACAAGCTGTCCCTGCTCAACGTGCCTGACTCCCTCTGCAGGTGGATCACCGACTTCCTGATGGACCGGAGGCAGCATGTGCGGCTGGGGAAGTCTGTCTCGGACTCTGTTAGCATCAGCATTGGATCACCCCAGGGCTGTGTACTTTCCCCCCTACTCTTCTCCCTTTATACCAACTCCTGCACCTCCTCCCACCAGTCTGTTAAGCTGATTAAGTTTGCGGACGACACCACCCTCATCGGGCTCATCTCCAACGGCGACGAGTCCATCTACAGGAAAGAGGTGGCCCAGCTGGTGTCCTGGTGCAGCCATAACAACCTGCAGCTGAACGCTCTGAAGACAGCGGAGATGATTGTGGACTTCAGGAAAGTCACAACCCCCCTGCCCCCCCTCACCATCACAGGCTCTCCCATCACCATTGCAGATTCCTTCCGCTTCTTGGGCACCACCATCACTCAGGACCTCATATGGGAGCCAACCATCAGCTCCCTCATCAAAAAGGCCCAGCAGAGGATGTTCTTTCTGCGGCAGCTGAGGAAGCTCAAGCTACCCACCAAGATGTTAGTGCAGTTCTACACGGCCATCATCGAGTCCATCCTCACCTCCTCCATAACTGTGTGGTATGCAGGAGCCACTGCCAGGGACAGACTAAGGCTGCAGCGCGTCGTGCGCACTGCTGAGAAGGTGATCGGCTGCAAGCTCCCATCTCTCCAGGACCTGTACATCTCCAGGACCCGGAGGCGTGCTGGCCGGATCATAGCCGATCCTTCACACCCTGGTCACGTACTGTTTGCCCCCCTCCCCTCAGGTAGAAGACTTCGGTCCATTCGGACTAAAACCTCCCGGCACATGAACAGCTTTTTCCCCTCTGCCATCAGACTGCTGAACATTAAGTGATTTATTGACTCTCGTGCACTATGTACAGCAGCTCAACCAGACTCATGTCATTCATCACTGTTTTTTCTGTTGCTTTATCAACTGCACTGTGGTACCCCATATTATCTGCTACTTGCTAATTTATTTAAAACTGCCTTGACTAGTATTACTCATTATTACTATTATTATTATTATTATTATTATTACTTATTTTTCTACACTTATTGCACGTTTTTAGTCCTTTAGTTTTTTAGTTTATCTCTTTATCTCATCATGTTTTTAATGTTTGCAGCATGGCACCGAGACAAATTCCTAGTTTGTGTACTACATGAACAATGGCAATAAATCTGATTCTGATTCTTTTGGTTATTACCCAAAGCTCGTGACCATAGGTGAGGGTAGGAATGTAGATTGACCGGTTGTACCGGTCTGTTGTGGTGAAGAGGAAGCTGAGCTCTAAAGGTGTGTTCACACCAAATGCGAACAGGCGAATTTTTCGCGTGGCACAATTACATTATAACTCAATGTATACACGCAAACAGACATGAATCCCCCTTCTGAGTGAGATGCAGACAGGCGAAGTTAGCTTTCAAAGTTCTGCAGCTGTGTTCAACCTGCTGTGGAAATTCAAAAAATAGCATCATGCTTTTGTTTACATTATCTAACCGGGGGATCACCTGAAAATGTTGTCTGAAGCCTCCAGAAGTTCACAAGATGAGGGATGTTTACGTTGCTAGCTTGCTAGCTTGTCCGTGACAGGAAACTATGGGTAAGTAACAATGACATCCTGATTCAGCTGAAGGGATCCCGGTCCTCCTGGGTCTCCAGGTGAGTGAGTCAAATTTTCAAACTAGTTTACTCTACAATGGTGATACCTTTACTCTGGTGATGACAGAATCTCAAAGCTAGCAGCTAGCTAGCTATTTAGCCTGGGACGCGAACGCGCAAATTCATGCGTACTCACGTCTTCCCATTCACTTTGTATGGATTTGCGCCAAATTGCACATGTAGAGGACATTGAATCTTGAATTTTTACTCAATTTTTGGGGTGTAGGTGTGCTTCTTCTGCACTATCGATAATGGCTATTGACAGACATATATTGCTCTTGTTTATACAAAGGAGGAGGGTCCCCTTTCATGTAGGCAGCCATTTTGAACCATTATACTGCATGTCCAAGTTTATATGTCAAACTCAACTTCTGTAGGTTATCATTATTATACACAATGAAGTTGCGTTGGATTGTCAAACATATCTAATAAGGGACTCCATGTATTTTGAGGAGGGGTCTTTTCATGTTATTGCCACTTAGCTTCTACATTTCTGATCAGATTAACTTCAGATTTATGTAGAAGCTTTAACTCATCAATACCTTGGACACATTTGATTTTTAGAGACGCCTAATGAAGGTTTCCATGTATTTTGCGGAGGGGTCTTTTCATGTTGTTTTCTCTATTGCTTCTACATTTGTGATTCAATTTTATACAGAAGTTTGACTCAAATGAGGGGTTCCATTTTGGGGGAGAGGGACTAATTTTTTTCCAGTCCATTCTATGTTAATCACAGTTCTCACTGGGGCCACTGATAGGCAGATGCGTGGGGTATGTGAGCTTACTCGTTCGGCTCATTGAAGGTTCTTTAACTCTAAATGCTTTAGAAGGGAGTAATGACCAATATAAAGGAAAGTTTTTGCATTTTGAAACTTGATTGCTAGATTGCTATAATTATTACAGACTGCACCTTTAACAAAAGTTGGCACTTCATCCTTGATGGAAGGGGAGCTACAACTATAATTACTAAACCTTTTTGTTCCCTGTGTGTACGTAGCTGTACAAAACTAATCTGGAAACCTACAGTCATCAGAGGGGGAAAAAAGTCTAGAAGGTGCTGAAGGGGCTTGGAGGAATTGAGCCAAAGCTAATTGCAAGACAAATCTTTGGAAAATGCCATCCATCACCTCCGTGATTACATTCTCCCTCTTCATTTTTCTAAAAGGGCCCCTTATTGAAAACCTTAAGGAAGGGGAAGAATGAGGTCGCTTCCTCCTGGAAGCAGTGAATAATTGCCCCTTCGCTAGAGGCATTCAGCCACCTTCTGGCATGCTCTCGAGATGAAAACTAAGTTTTCTGGAATCACAGTTGTGTCAAAAGTTCTTGGGGGGGCACTGCGCTGAGCGCTCCACACTTCCTTTCTGTTAAATGAAAAACTCAACCTTCAGTGATCTCAGGCTGCCGGGTATCATCAATCTGTGCAGGTTTTTTTTATTTTTTCTAGTATTTGTGACTGAGCATTGTAATTTACTTTTCTGGGTTACCTGCTTTTCTTCCTTCTCACTTGGAGATTTCCTGTTACGCAGAATGACTTTCGACAACCCCTACAGACAAGGCTCTGCTTTACAGCGAGTTTTTATAATTGTCAAAAGGCAGAAGTGCCAACCTTGATTGACTGAAAACCCAAGATGTCACACAGCTGCATTTTTATTTTTTTATTTATTTACATTTTTTTGTCTACAATTTTTAGTGGCTGCTGTCAGTTGACAAATTGGTGTCATTGGCTCTTTGATGGCTTTCTCCCCGTGTGACTGCCGCACATCAGTGGCAGCTGTGGAAATATGAATTTCATTTGAGTGACATTGCTAATTCATTAGCAGATGTGTCAGCATGCATTTTATTCAAGCCAGCTCTCCAGGAGTCCTTTATCCCCGCAGTTTGGAGCCGTTATTAAAAGTGATGAGATAAACATTGCTATCACTTTATTGGATGTGGGGTTTTTTTCTTCCAGGCGACCTGCAGAAGAAGAGAAGATGAATCTAGCAGTGATTGATCAATAAAGAGGAGTACGGCTAAACATTCCCTCTGGGACCGTTAGGTCTTACATCTTATCTTCCTGGTGTATTACCCACAGTTAGCCAGGAAGAATTTAGTGGCTCCTTCACTATTTATTGGTCAATACATCAAACATTTATCTAACTTCTAACTTACGCTCGGGTAGTGGGTGAAATATGAATAAAGAAATGACACAACCCATATCCCTCCGTATGAGGACCCTCAGCTCCCCGGTGCGGCGTGTCATTAGAAGTTCTCGTCAGCTGTCAGCAACCGCAGAACGCACCGGCCGAGCGCACCCTCCTTCACCTGCCTCACTGAATAATGTGTGTGTGTGTGTGTGTGGGGGGGGGTCTTTGTCTGAACACACGACCTACAGGATTATTTAGCTGTCACAGCTGTCAGTCAAGGATTGCGTTCCCCTCCCCCCCACATCCCCCACCCCAACTTGCACACCCCATTTGTAGGCTGCTGACAGCTGTAGCCATAGCAACAGAGATAATGTGATGACAGTGTGTCTGTCGGGACCTCTGCCCCGCTACCTGTGACCGTACCTGTCTTGACATCTGTTTAATGGGAAAATATTAAACTGTCACAGAGTTAATTATGGGGATGGAGTTTGTTTTGCAGGGAAGAAAGTGTGTGTGTGTGTGTGTGTGTGTGTGTGTGTGTGTGTGTGTGTGTGTGTGTGTGTGTGTGTGTGTGTGTGTGTTTTCAGTTAAATTTGGTTTACTTTTTCTAAATTACTTGAATTTTAGGATTTGTATTCCGTATGAACATTTGGAGTTTTATTCCAACAGCATTAAGTTTATCTTACGAGGTGTGTTCATGACTGAACACACTGGTTATATCTGGTTGTAACTGAAGGGGCTGCCTGTTGTCTTAGGCATGGATGGCCATTTGAGCGGAAACTCGATGCCACACCTTTACAGTCACTGGCTGCACATTGCAAGATAGCTGCGCCCTAAATCCAGGAAGTAGAGCTTCACTTTTCTACAATGGAAGCAAGTGGCATCATGTCATCTGTGCTGCCATTACTGTGGTGGGCTTGTTGCTGTTTTCTGGCAGCAGGATGGGAAGTTAGACTGACGGTGTTAGGCAGTGCAGCTATTCAAGTAAGTGTGCTTAACTGCTCTTAGGGCTAGTGCTAAACCAGTCCAGGTCACATAAATTGCTTTTATTCTCACAGAAATAACATTTAATCGACGTAAAACCACACAGCTAAAGGTGCTACCTACATCTTTTTGATGTCACACAGTATTCATAAACACAGAAATCATCATTCCATCCAGACTGGTGAAAAAGTAATATTAATAATCTCAATTTTAATAATCTTTTGAAAGGGTTATCAGTGTTTTAATTTGAAATGAAAAGTGGAGATTATCAACAGTTTTGTGCTGACAGTTCAATCCCTCGACATGTTAAGGCTGCTATCTTTGTTTTGGTTGTGGTTCCTTGATGTTTGTTTTGTGGTCATTAGGTTGTCTCTGCTTCAGAAAACAACTTAAAATTTCATAATAGCTAAGAGTTGTGTACAGCCTCTGGAGACCATTAATGTGAGCTAGTTGTGCAGTGCTAAGAACATTACTGGTGCATAGTAAGCTAGCTAACTGCACGTTGATCATTTTGCTGTTGTAATTGGGAACAAAATCCTTCCTGTTAATAGTTTTAATCCACTTCTGGGACATGATTGGTACAGTAAAGACTTGGTGTATTTTGTTTTTTTCCAAAGTCAAAGTTTGCCACTGCTGTTGGAGCATCTGTGAAGTGCACACATTCTTCCAGATTTCCTTGGCATTTTTTGCCAAACACAATATTAAATAAAAGTAAAAAGTAAAAAAATAAATAAAATTGTAGTGTTGTAAGGACAACTTATGCACAAATATGCACATATCTCTGGAAGCAGTCACAGCAGTAATGGTGGCTTGTGTACTTCCAGTATTTCGCTGGCTTTATCCATGGGGTTGATAGAAAATAAACAGAAGTGACAGAAAGTAGTGAAATTCACATTCCTGAAAAAGATATGTATGAACTACCCATCTCTGGTCCAATACCGCCGTGTGATGCACTTGCTTTGAACTGAGTGCCTGCACCTGTGTTCATCTGCCATTAAGTGTGTGGAAGTGTGTATCCCAGAGTTCCCTATTAAGTAGGTGACTCTGCCTGTAAGAGTCCACATCGCTGCCTGCACACATTTCCTCGGTCTGGGTCTCATGTCAATCCAGATGTTGTTTCACAGGCTTTTTACCCTGATGAGAATGTAGAGTAAGCACTGGTGTGTGTGCGCATGCGTGCACGTGTGTGTGTGTGTGTGGGTGTGTGTGTAATGTAGGCCAGTCCTGCTGTTGTAGCCCGCTTGTGAATCCTTCAGTCAGACAGTGGACAATCTGAAGTGGCATGTGCGCTCTCGTCAACAGGCACGTGCTTTTTTGTTTTTTAATGGATCCAAGCTTCCATTGATGATGATGAAGAGGAGATGGAATTAATAAGTGTTCACTTCTTCCTTCTCCCTTTCGAACAGTGTATACTGTTACTTTATTGCATTTGTCATTTGTTTGTTTTTGTTATACTTTTTTTTGTTCGAAATAAAGTATCTATCTATCTATCTATCTATGCCCCACATCTGCTTCTTCCATTTTTTACAATACTGACTGCCATAAAAAAACCCTACCTCTCTGAGACATCTTAATCACAGTAGGAAGAAGCAGCGTGGGAGCGGTGTAAGTAGCTCTGGCAGCAATAGGTCAGCTCTCCACGCTTCGTGAACGCCATTTAAGAGAGGCTCATTTCTGATGAAATCTTACCCCTGGTCCACTGTTAATTTACAGAGGATTAACATCATTAAAGCCTGCCCGTCCATGCTGCACAGCCTTTCTCATTGACTGTCCCCGGTGAGTTAAACTGTAGCTGGAGGACCCTGCAGCACTCCACTGTTTACGTGATTTGAGACTGCAGATGAGGAGAAAATGAAGGAGGAGAGAGAGTGTGCTGTAGTGTTGGTGGGATTCATGGACGAATTAAAATGACTGAAGCTGTGGGAGAAAGAAGGAAGATTATTTTTTCCTCAGTTTTTCACAGATTGTCAACGCTTATCAAATATATGCCAGCGTAGATGTACACTTCCTTCAATGGAAGGCTCAGTAAACTGCTGCTGCTGCACTTTGACTCCAACAAGTCGTCTCTGGCTCTTCTGCTTCTTCTTTTTTTTTTTAGTTTGCCGACAGTGTATGTTGAGTGCAGTCTTATTGCCTGCATATTTTGTCTTGTAAAGCTGCTTTAGAAGAAATTCTAAACAGAAACAAAGTGTCAAATAGAAATACATGCAGAGCAAGACATTGGCGGTAGAGATGTCTGACTTCTGCTGCTTATCTTGTGGCAACAAAAATGCATTTTAAAACGCTGTGATCTGCCAAGAGCTGGAGATTTCCGCCAGGCTCGTTCTCATGGCCTTTTCATTATATTTACTTATTTGTTGTATTTTATGCCTTTTGGGTTTCTGTATTCATGTACTGTTTACCATCTTCCCGTCTGTGTTCTAGTTTTGTTACACTTTTATTTTGTACTAATTTATATTTTATTTTTCTGCTTTGGTTGATATTTTAGTCTTTTTATCTCCATATTGTTCTTTTTCTGATTGACAGCTGTCAATGGTGTGGTGCTCCGTGTGGACATTGCCCTGTCAACTGTCAGCTTTGGTTTGCTCTTCTCTCACTGCCCCAGCTGGTTCTAATTATGTTTCAGTTGCTTTCTCCTGCCCGCTCAGATGCCCACACCTGTCATCGATTGTGTAAATGTTTTTTGTTCCTAATTAAGGGCTGTAATTTTATTTTTTCTTCGCCGCAGTCTTGTTTGGACTCTCCTTGTCTCCACCAGAGCCCTGCCCTGCTCTAGGTGCATTATCTGTAAGTTTTCTCCCTCGTTTGTATTTTGTGTTTAGTGCACCGTGTTGAACTTTATGTTTGTTGCCTTTTTGCTCAATAAATTGCCCAAACTCACGGTTCAGCGCGTGGGTCTCTGTTCTCTGCCCCGAGAGGCAGTTCATGACAGACTGTCATGACCTTTGTTTAGAGCTGTTTCATGCTCCAATCATTTTTTTTCTGCACCTGACAACTTTGAAATGATGTATCTCCCAGTGACAGGAGTGTCATAATAGTACATATAGACAGTAGGAAGTGGCAGACATCGACTGGCAAATGTATCTTCTGTTAAAGCAACACTACGATTTTAACCTTAAAATAACATTTCCAAAACTATTTTGATCATCAGCCTTTGAATGGGTGAATGTCCCTTCCCCTAATGTGGGCACACATTGCCTGCGACAGCTCTGTTCTGGGCTGGAAGACTGTAAGCACTACAACTATGGCGACTATGACCTGAGCTCCAACAGCCAATCACAGGGCACAACTTGAGGCCAACATCAAAGCACCCGGTGATGTGTTACCAAGTTCTGCTTTAATGTTTGATGCTGTTTTTGTTGCTGTATTAATAGCACAATCAGTAAATTATAAACGTGATAAATTCTTCACACAGTTGAAAACTTCCAGTCGATTTCACAGACACAAATCAGTCCAGGTCTGTAGGGTCTTAAGTTTATTTATTTTTTTTTTTTTTTCATGAGTGTTCCTTTCTAACAACAGTGTATAATTTTCAGAATAATATAATCCACATTTTATGTAAATTAACAAACTTAGCAGAAAAACACAATAAAAATTCAGTTATGAAAAGTGGTCCCTTGATGTCGTGTTTGTATGTTGTCACAGACCAAAGGCACTTTTCTGCTGGTGTTTACACCAGTCTCCATACCTACGTTCTGATCCACAGTGTACTTCAGCCGTACTCCCTACTCCCTGATCTGTTCTCAGGGAATATCACTTCACAAAATTTCTTCATTTGAAACAGCCTGCAACGACACCTCCTTCTCCTTGTGTTACCACGGTAACCATGGACACATACGGTGGATATTTTATATTTCTTAAATAAAATATTAATACAAATATATTTTTATTACTATCAGTTGATATAAACAATAACCAACATCAGTTTAGCTTGTTAATAACATTAGCAGCAATAGTTTGTTTTTCTCATATTTGAGGTACAATGGCTTATGGGTAATCTTCTTATGAACTTCTGGTGAAGTGATGTATTGTTGTTAACTTCTTCACTACTCAGTTCTCAGGTCCTTTTGAACTGAACATCCTTTGTTCCCTTCGTGTCACAAACTCCCCGTGTGCTTTTCCACGGCGCATGGAGGAGGAGAAGGAAGGATGGACTTAAACGCGGGGTTTCACCAAACACACATTTATTGACATGAAACAGTTCACAAATAGAGACTAACAGGTAGGTAACAATGTACATAAAAAGGCTGACGCAAAAGCGAGCAGCGGGCAGACCACTGTGTACTGTGGCCACAGAAAAATAAGGCAATAACAAATGCGCTCGGGAGAGCGAGGAAGACTCTAGGGAGCTCAATTGACGCAGGGGAAGCAAACTGGGCAACAGCCTAAGCGTAGCAGTAGAACTGCGGAGAGAAACGCTAAACAATTTACTCACGAGCAGGAACAGTCCAAAGAGTCCAATTCTCCCAGCAAGCACAAACCATAAGTCCTTCAACGACGTGATGGTCATACGACGGAGAGCGATCGTGCGACTCGTATAATGGTCCAGCGGTGTTTGACAGAGCTGCTTAAGTACAAACACCGCTGGCCAAACAAATTTGGAACACCTGGGTGAGGCACGGGAAAGATAATTACTGGGGCAAACAGCTGACTGTCAGAGAGAGGGGGGC
This sequence comes from Pholidichthys leucotaenia, assembly GCA_020510985.1. Classification (NCBI taxonomy): domain Eukaryota; kingdom Metazoa; phylum Chordata; class Actinopteri; order Cichliformes; family Pholidichthyidae; genus Pholidichthys; species Pholidichthys leucotaenia. The sequence goes on along the minus strand of CM035849.1, from coordinate 64,826,455 downwards.
GTGGTCGGACCGGCAAATGTTAGACAGCGTCCACCAGAAAGTGGGTCAAACAGCTGCCTAACGATCGCCGGCCAGAGCAGCGGCCACAAGCGTAGAAACAAACACACAGGTGAGAAAACAGAACACAACATACAGTATGACCAAGAATGATCAGAACCGAGCCCGCAGGAGAACACAGGCTCGGTTCATGACACTTCGGTTTGGAATCTCACTTGATATGGCGGAATACCCTATGCGGTACACTTCGGAGTACAGATCAGAATGCACCTCATGTCAGAGTCAGATCGTGGACCTCCCCAATATGTCGACAAGGCTGATATCTACAAATATGTGGGAATCAGGAGGGACCTCACGATACGATATGCATTGTGATACTTGGGTCACGATGCAGTACTATCATGATACTACCTTAAGTAGTATCAAGTACCTAAGTACCTTAAGTACTGCAATACCATACAATATACCCCCCCCCCCCCAAAATTTCACTGTCAAATTTTGTCCCCAAAGTACAACTGTCAGTATCTGTTTCTTATAAATTTTCACTCTTTTCAACTCATTGCGGCAGCTTTTATTTCTGTGACTGGAGGCTCTCAGTCCTCCGTAGGAAGGTGTACTGTTGTGGTCCTTTCTACTGCCCAGATTTTTGCATTCCAGGGGGCTTCATTTTTCATGTCAGCACCTCTCTGCACACAGGGAGGGCAGTGAACTGTGTTGTTTACTTTGCTTGTTTGAAGGTGGCTTTGGTGCGTAGGAGGTTTCACCTGGGTTGGCACAGCCCATGCTGGAGTGTTTTTAGCAGCTGTTGCTGAATGGTCCTGAGAGGAGTGTGCCAGCCCCTGTTTTCTGAGTGTGTTTTTTTTCTGTGTGGCACTCCTTGCTGGATGAGTGTGTTATGCCAAGGTCTTTCATTCCATCTTTGTTATAAAAGCCAAAAAGGCCCAGCATTTGAGCTAGCTTTTCGGTGCATCCATCCAACTGCTTCCTAACTTGTACACCGGGCTGCAAATCTTGCAAGACAAGCTATGACTTCAACTGCCACTGCATGCTTACTTTGTGCCATCTGGTGGACTGAAAACACAATTGGTTGATTAATACCCAAGAGGATGCAACATTTACATAAATATGTTGTCTGTCACTCTGTGTTGGCCCTGCAATGGACTGGCGATCTGTCCAGGGTGTACCCTGCCTCTCGCCCAAAGTTGCTGGGATAGGGTCCAGCCCCCCCGCGACCCGAAAAGGATTAAGCGAAAGAAGATGGATGAATGAATGGATGAATGTATAATTAATAAAAGATCGGTACGTGTGTTTATGGATTGATGCATCATCGCGAGGGCCAAGTATCACGATACATCGCCGAAATGATGTCTATCAGCAGCTTAAAACGTATGGCAGTTTTTGTACGCTGACAATATCTGCTGAGTTTATACTCTTAATTAGCCCGTGAGTTCAGTGGCAGGGGTGTCCAACATGTGCCATGGAGGGCTAACCAATATTTTCAACAAATGATTTCAGTGAATTTCTTCCCACTGATTGCAGATCAGTGAAAACACCTGCTGAAGAGACTGGTTGGGAGTAAACCCTGCAGAGTCTTATCCCTCAAAGGGACGTTATTGAACAATCTTGCTGTACCTGGTCCATTGGGCTCATGGAGGCAAGGAACACCTCACAGGACCTTGAGCTTAAAGAAGACTGACACAGTAGGTGATGACGTGGCAGGGACGTCTGTCTTTTGTACGTTTTGTTTTTTTTTTCTTAAAAGCAAGCAATAGGGTGAAACCTTGAAAATGGGTTTCAGGACTTTTTGCCATATATTTAAAATGTTTTTTTTCCCCCTATTATACACAGCATCTAAATTTGCTGATAAACAGACTTATGATTTAGTGGGCGTTTGGCCCATGTCCATCCATTGTGTAGATTAATCTGTTGGCACCACCTGATGCAGCTGCATTTGGTAAAAGACATGCAGTCAGCCATGATTTCATGTTGTTTTAGGGGATTTCAGCACCATATGGGGACAGCAGTCCAGTCCATTATAGTCTGGAGAAGGCTGACGCCTCTACGGCCACTACGTTCAGTCTAGGTGGATAAACAGCACTCCAGGCCTGAGGAAAATTAAAAAAAAAAAATTAGAATAAAGGGCAGTGCGGTGGTGCAGTGGTTAGCACTGTGGCAGCACCCCCCCCCCCCCGACCAACGGTGATCTGTGTGGAGTTTGCATGTTCTCCCCGTGTCTGCATGGGTTTACCTCAGGGTTTCCTCCCACAGGCCAAAAACATGCAGGTTAGGTTAAGTGGAGACTCTAAAGTGGCCCTAGGTGTGAATGTGTGTGTGAATGGTGAAGGGATAGCACCGTACCGTGGCTGCTTCAGCCATCCAGGTGGATGCCCTGAATTTCCCCTCTGGGGATTAATAAGGTACACAAAATTTAAAAAAAAAAATGGAGGTGAATTACCCCTTTAAAGGTTAAAATTGGTGATATGCTTTGTTTTTGTTATTGTGGGCCATTCTTTTTAGCGCTTTTTCTCATTCTGCCTGTGGCACTTGGTGTTGATTCCTATATTTTTCTACTTATCTGTGTTTAAAATGACTAAATGACTCCATGTTCCAGCTGAGCACTGTAGGTTTTAGCAGATATTACACTACGAGTAAATACTGTATTTGTTGTTTTCTATTTTCTGCTCCGGTTGTGACAGCAGGACGGCCGTGTGTAGGATGTGGTGTCATATTTCATCATAATGAGGGAAAAATGTCATCAAGTGGAAAAATGTAGCTCGTTGATGAGTCTGATAGGTTGTTTTTTTTATAAGAGAGGCTTTGAATCGTAGTTGCTGGTAAGATGAGTTTAATGTTCGTATTTTTTTAAGCTTGAAAAATAATAACATATTCTCTATCAGCTGACTTACTCTGTAATGTACCAGACATTTTCCCATGAATATTTTCTGGGTTCGGGGGAGGTTTCACACCCAAAATTGTCTGAAGGTCCGGACCAAAGGGGTTAGGTGTGAAAGCCTCTCTGTGAGAAAACCAGGGCCACCAGCTGGAAGGACACAATCATCAGCTCTCATCCATCACCCTCAGCTCGTCTTTTTATGTCTCACTGCGCTCTATGAATATGTCACACTGCCTCATGCACCTGCAGTGAAGGCTGAGAGGAGTGTTTCCAGGGTGTCTCCTCTGTTTAAAAGACGGTTCTATTAAAATAATGTTGGGTAGAGAACTGTCAGGGGCAGTAACACAGATGGGAAAGGTGGTGAATTTTTATTGTTATTATTACTATGTACAGGTTAGAAAAGAACATACATGTTTGTGACTGGCTGATGGCAAAGATGAATTGGCATTTTCCATGTCAGTTTGCAGTCTTAATATTTGGAGTTAATTGTACTCTTCATGCAGCTTTCACAGTATTATTGAATATTTATTTTATTGGCATTAACTTGATGGAAAACAAACAGTCCTGGGTTTTATATTATTCAATTGTTAAAATCTATTTTCAAGTCTGACTGAAAGCAGAAGCAGCCAGCAGTGACTGGAACCACCATTTTGATAACTGCATTAGAAATCTCTCCATCTCCAACTTACAGTCTGACCTAATTATCCCGCGCATCTATCCAATCGCACGTTTGTTTCCATGTGCCAGGCTGAATCTCTGCAAACTAAATGGCTACATGCACGGGCAGATTAAGCTGTAGGCCACCATAATCACAATCCCAGAGTTGCCTTACCTCAGCAAATGCACCTTGACCTTAATGTCATGATATGAAGTGAACAGGAAATCAGAGTTTGATTTATGTGTTTGGTAATTTGTCGAAACACAGCCATGCAGAATAGCATACATGAGCTTGTGCTGTGATGGGTATAGCTTTGGTATGATTCACAATTATACAACAGTTAGTTCCGACCAAGCAATTTGATTGGGCAATAGGGATTCCAGAAGTTACTAAAATCCACGATAACTGCACTCTGTTTCACTGGATATGTATCACTCCGCTTCAAAGGTGTTCATGTAACCGTTAATTACTAACACTAATTTGCTGTCAACTAACTCTTAGTGACAGTTGCAGTACTATGCTGAATACCTTAATTTCCACAGTGAGGCGCTGTTTAAAAAGATTTCTTACCTGACCTGGAAGTCCCACCCTTTTGAAAAAAGCTTTAAGTCTGCCCCATAAACTTCGTGAAGCAATTTCACATTTGTTTAAAAAAAAATAGGCAGTGCTAGAGTTGGATTTATTGTCTCGATTAACAACCCACAATACCTTTGTGGTGATGGACTCTTAGTTTCATCTGAAAATGCCAAGAAAAGCAAGCAAAGTGTGCTAAATCACTAGCATGCTAACTACTAGCCTCAACAGGTATATGTTTTATAAACACATTACTTTTGCACTTGACAGTATTTAATTTGTTTACATGTGTGTGAAATGACAATAGATGTCTTCATGCTGATTGAGATGTTTAATAACAGTTACTGGCTCAATTTAGAAGGGACTGTTTTTTTCTCAGCTGTACAAAATAACTGGTTAAAAAGCAAATCATAATATTTTGTCCAGTATTGCTGTCATTTAATAAGATAAGCCTTTATTAGTCCCACAATGGGGAAATTCCAGGATTGCAACAGCACAGGGATAGCAACACTCAGAGCAACAATCAGAAGGCAAGAAAAAACAACATCTAGTAAACATATGTCCATATTACTATAAATGTATATACTGTATATAGACACACAGTGCAGAGCATTATGGTTGGTTGGTGAATGTGCAGCAGAAAGTCTAAGCCAGGGGTGGGCAATCATGTGCCATGGAGGGCCATTCTACTCCAGGTTTTCTGTTCCACCCAGTCTCTTCAGCAGGTGTTTTCAATGATTAGCAATCCTTGAAGCTGGTCAGAGCACACACCTGCTGAAGAGACTGGGTGGAACAAAAAACCTGCAGTGGAATGGCCCTCACTGCCCACCCCTGGTCTAAGCTCTCTCTCCGCGGATGCAGCGGGCCAGCTGGAAGTCTTTGGGCATGATGGTGACCCCCTTAGCGAAGAAGAGACCACCAGGTGGGCCTCGCTGGTCTCCTGCAGAGCCATGATGGCGAAGCTCAGGAAACGCAGGACGGTCTTGAAGTCCTGAGCGATCTCCCTCACCAGGCGCTGGACGGGCAGCTTACGGATGAGCAGCTCCGTGGATTTTCTGGCAGCAACGGCTCTCTCTCAGAGCCACGGGCCTGTGACGGCGAGGCCTCTTCACTCTGCTGGTGGCCGGAGCGCCTCTCCGAGCAGCCCTGGTGGCTAGCTGTCTCCTGGGGGGCTTCTTCCTCCAGTAGATTTTACGGGCGGTCTGCTTGGTTCTTGCCATCGCTCTTTATTATTCTTATATTAGTCTTATATTTCTTGCACGCCGCCTAAACTCCAGCCTGGCACCCGCGTCGTTTTCGCTACAGCTCCCGGTATGTCGAGTTTCCCATTAGCACGGGCGGCGGCCAAGTGCTAGCTAGCACTAGCTCCTCCCCACTGTAGTGTCTCCCGCTGCAAACCGTGGCTCCGTCCGCCGACCCGGGAGACCCCCGGGGCGATCCGTGCGTCCGTGATATATATACAGAGTGAAAGGTGTAGAAAGAAGAAGGAAGATAAAAAAAAGGCTGTTGCAACGGGCAGCCTACTCGTGTGGCGCCACCGGTCCGGCGGAACCGAAGTTCCGAAGCACAATAAATTGTGCTTGCGGAACTGTTGTATAAAAGCAATATTACACTCAAGGTCGTTACAGTATCATGAATGTACTACGGGTGTGAGTATCACACCAGTAGTTAGCAGTGTTTGATAAGTTACTAAAAAATAGTAACTAGTTACAGTTACAAGTTACTTTTCAAAAGTAACTGAGTTACTTTTGAGTTACTGCATGATTAAAGTAACTAGTTACTTGGAAAAGTAACTTTCACGTTACTTTTAAATGCATACTTAAATCATCTTGCACACATAGAAAGATCAAGGGCCCCTTGTTCTCATCAGAAAAAAGAAGAAAAAGAAAACTGAGAAAAAAAGTTTCATCTTACAGAGAAAAAAATGTATCAGATTTACATAAATAAACTATTGTAATCAGTAGAAAGTCAGAAATTTACTAGAAATAAAGCTATAAATTCACAGAGAAAGATTTGGACCCCCTGGCGGGCCGTTTTTGGCCCACGAGCCATATGTTCGACACCCCTGGACCAGCCCATTAAAAATGCATATTTAGAGGATTTATTTCCATGAAATAGTTGCATATCACAACAGCATGTAAATGAGTAAGATAAAATAAAACAGAAAGCACAGATAAATGAAAATTCACCGCTTAGAAGAAGCTGTTCTTTACTGCAACAAATCACAATCACTTTTTCTCTGTGCGTAAGAAAACTTTAAATGCATTTAATGCGGACATTAAATGTGAGCTTCTTGCTCAAAAAAATACTCATGTTTAACCACAGAGGTAGGAGCTGTTGGGGGTACTCACCACTCAGACAACAGGCGATCAGGACTCGATAAGAGAAGTCGCCACCGCCACGGCATTTCTTCCTACCGGGCTGCGGCATGAACTGGGGCAGGACAGGAAACTGACCCGCGGAGGAGACTGACAGCTGCACCAGCTATGGTAGGGTCAGTTTATTTGCACTAAAAATATCTTCCATATTAATAAAACGAGTAACTTGAGTAACACATCTGATCAAATTCAGTAACTGTAACGCATTACTGAATTTTTAAACAGTAATTTCGTTACACAGCACGTTACTGCAAAAGTAGTGGTGTTACAGTAACGCCACTACTTAGCAACTTTGTAACGCGTTACTCCCAACACTGGTAGTTAGCATATTCATTGATACTGTACTCCCTCTCGTGTAATATTGCTTAATTATTAAATTACCAGTGCATTGCCCGTAGAAAGCAAGTATTCTTGTCCGAAGCAGGTAGCCTGATTAGGCTTTACAGGCCCAAATGTAGTGTATGTTTGAAAGTGGAATACTAAGAGATGTAGCCTATATTTAGGCAATCACAGGTTAGACTTTGACAAACATGAAAGGGACTGAATGCCACTAACATTTATTTGATTGTGTAAATATTAATTACAGAATACCTAATTATTGAAAGTGAATGGGACATCCAATATTAGTGACTGTTTAAGAGCCCTTGTTTATTTGTTTGTCACCTCACTTATTTGTGTGATCTTTTGTGAGTTTTATTCAGAAGTTCAGGTTCAGGTTCCTTTATTTGTACCCGTAGGTAGATTTGTTTTGCAGTTGGTGACATCCATATTTACAAGCCACTAATTACATTCAACATAGACACAAACACAGGCACACATCTTACAAAATAGGTAAATATAAAATATGTACAATATAATTTTTATAGCTTGTTCAACTCTTTGACAGCAGCAGGGACAAAGCTGTTTTTGTAGCGCTGGGTTCTACTTTTTGGGACAGCAAACCTCCGTCTGGAGGGAAGAAGCTGAAAGTTGCAGTGCAAAGGGTGGGAGTCATCATTTAAAATCGAGTCGGCCATCCTCTGTACTTGTCTGGTGTACAGGGATGTCAGGCTCAGCTGTGACTCACCCAAGCAAACGACTGGACCATCTGACTACCTGATCCAAGGATTTCCTCTGTTTCAGTTTTATCTGACCAAACCATGACATTAAAGAAAAGGATAAAACAGATTCAATAAAAGCCCGATAAAACATAGTCATTATGGTTCGGTCAATTTGGAAGCGTGCAAGTTTCCTCAAACAATGCAAATTTTGCTGACCCTTTTTGCACACCCTTTCACAGTTCACCTCAAGTTCAATCCACTATCAATAATCGTCCCAAGATATTTGTACGATTGTACACATTCGGTGGTCTGGCCTTTTAGTATGGTGACTTTGTGCCTGGGAGTTTTCCTCCTAAAGTCAATAATCATATCTTTCGTTTTTGTTGTATTCAGCTGCAGGTAGGAATCCTCACACCAGTGAACAAAGTCATCAACTACTGGGCCGTGGCCACTCTCACCATCCTGGAGGAGACTGACAATGAGTCATCAGCATACTTTATAATGTGTCTGTTGTCATGTCTGCTCCGACACATGTTTGTGTACAGGATGAAGAGTAGTGGTGACAACACACACCCCTGAGGAGAGCCAGTAGAAGAACACTTTTGGTCAGACAACGTACCATTGACCCATACTCTCTGCGTCCTGTTGGTTAAGAAATCCAGAATCCAACCCACCAGATTATTGCTTAAATCAAATTGTTGCAGGAGCCTTTCAACTAAAATATGAGGTTGGATTGTATTAAAGGCAGAAGAAAAGTCCACAAATAAAAGCCTGGCGTGTGTCCCATTAAAATCCAGATGTTTAAAAAGCATGTCAAACAGAGTGACAGTGGCATCCTCCACTCCTCTGTGAGGCCTATAGGCAAACTGCAGAGGATCCAATGCATGTTCAGTCTGCCTTAGGACCTCACATCTGACCAGTTTTTCAAAAATTTTCATTAAAATTGAAGTCAAAGCAACTGGTCTAAAGTCATTTACCGTTTTAGGGCAGCTGGATTTTGGAACGGGAACAACCACGGCATCTTTCCAGATCTTAGGCACATGTTGTGTCTGTAAGGACTTATTGAAAATGTAATGAAATATAGGACTCAGTTCATGTGCACAGGACTTTACCAGGCGTCCACATATATTATCAGGGCCCTGACTTTTGTTCACTTTTACAGCGCGGAACTCCCTTTTAACATCCTGCATCTCAATATTAAAGTGCTGATTGTCTTTGAGTTTCTGTTTCAAATCTTGGGTTTCTGTGCTAAAATCAAAGGAGTCAAAACGACCATAAAAACAGTTAAGAGCATTAGCCAGCTCTGTGTCTGAACTAAAACCATCTAAAAACACACGATTACTGCACTCTGTGCTCTGAAGGCCTGCAATAGTTTTCATACTGGCCCAGGCCGAACCAAGTTTATTTGCTGCCATCTTGCTTTCCAACTCTGATTTATAATTCTGTTTTGCTCTTAAAATTTTGGCCTTCAGCTCCTTGGTGGCAACCTGTAGCTCAGAAACAGACCCCTGTTTAAAGGCAAGAGCTTTCCTCTGTAAGCAGGATTTAACTGATTTAGTAACCCATGGTTTGTTGTTGGGGTATATTTTGACACGTTTACGTGGAACAATCTTATTTTGACAGTAAGCCATGTATGAGCATGTGAGCTCAGCCAGAGAGTCCAAGTCATCCCCGCAGGCCATTATGAACATCTTCCAGTCTGTACAGTTAAAGCATTCCTGGAGGCTGTGCTCTGAATCTTCTGTCCACACATCAATGTCTCTCATCTCCACCTTGCCTCTTCTGAGAGCAGTTTTATATGTGGGCAGCAAATGAACACAGTTGTGATCTGAGGATCCTAAGGGAGGAAGGGGGAGTGATTTATAGGCCCTCTCTATGGATCCATAGCACAGATCCAATGTCTTTTTTCGCCTGGTTGGGCAGGAGACATACTGATGAAAGTTTTTAAGTGTCTTCTTTAAAGAAACATGGTTAAAATCCCCAAGAATGAAGTTTGGCGCCTCTGGAGAAATTGACTGCAGCCGCTGCACCACATCAGAGATGGTGCTGGAGGCGGAGTCAGCGTCTGCCCTCGGATGAATATACACAACTGTGATGAAAAGTTGGGGAAACTCTCGAGGCAAATAAAAGGGGCATAGTGACACAGACAGCAACTCCACATCGGGTGTACAGATGTGCTCTCTGACCGTGACAGATGTGCAGTACTGCTTATTAATGTATAAACATACGCCGCCCCCCTGACGCTTCCCAGTTACCTCTTCCTGTCGATCCGAGCGCAGCGGAGCTCCAAAGCTGTCAATCCACAGGTCTGCATCTCGATCATGCGCAGTAAGCCAAGATTCAGTGAAAGCCATGACGCAGCAGTTCTTAAAATCCTTCTGGTAACGTACGTTGCCTTGAATTTCCTCCACCTTGTTTCTCACAGACTGTGCATTCCCAAAAATGATCGAAGGAGTGTTGTATCTTGCACTTTGGGGAATAGGAATTGTTCAGTTGTGGTGCTGTGAAAATGACGAGACAGAGTTCTCTTTCAAAGTCAACTTTTATTCACAACACCATCATCTCACAGCAGAGAGAAAAAAGAGGATGAAACAGTAACTTCTCGTCCTTAAATATCAGGGACTTCACACTTCATAGATCACATGTCACACAGACCACTTTGCATTATAAAGACAGTCACAATGCATTTCTCTCCATGATATCACTTCCACTGTCTCCAATGCATCCTTCCTTAATCCTTTAATGACTCAGGTCTTGCATACCAAAGCTAATATTCCTGCAGCTTCCTGCCTTTGTTCTGACCTAAAATGTGAGTCACAAAATCTCCATGAGTGTGTGGTCACCACACAAAGCCCCCCCAGCATTTTAGACAAACAGAACAACAAGAGAATACACATCAGTCCACATGCTGTATAGGCTTCAGCCTCCTGCCGTATCTGCTGAAGTTGGGGTTCAACGTCTCTGCGGCGCTGTCACGCTGGGGGTTTGCCGTCTGGGGGCGAAAACCCTTTGTCAGTCTCTGCGGGTGTCCTGGGGAGACATTCTTGTGAGAAACATTACTGTGTGAAGCCCCCCGTGGTGGTCTACCTCTCCGCGGAGCCCTTGCCAACAGCACTTGCTCATCTGCCACCACAAAAGCGGGTTTAAGTCTGTTTATGCCAATTTTCTCTTTCCTACCCCCCAAATCTAGCAAAAACTGCTTGTCCCCTGTTTCTAGCACTCTGAATGGTCCGTCATAAGGCGGTCGCAACGGGGTTCGATGCGCATCGTGTCTAACAAAAACAAACTCTGCGTTCTTCAAAGTTTTAGGCACAAAAACGCGCGGAAAACTGTGGTGCGCGGGGCCGGGCAGCGTGCTTGATTCTATGTTACTCCGCAAGAGCTGAGACGGGGAGGCGTTTGGCGCGCAGGGTTATCTGGGAGAAACCCCCCAGGCAGCCGGAGTGGCTGCGCAAACACGAGCTCCGCTGGGGAGGCTTCTAGATCCTCTTTAGGCGCAGAACGCAACCCCAATAACACCCATGGTAACTTGTCAACTCAATTTGTATCCATCAGTGACGCTCTGAGAGCCGCTTTCAATGACCTATGAAAACGTTCGCATAACCCGTTAGCCTGCGGATTGTACGCGGTTGTGCGGTGAATTGTGACACCCAGGCTGCGGGCCATTGTCGACCAAAGCTCGGACACAAATTGAGGGCCTCTGTCGGACGTAATGTCCAACGGAACACCGAAGTGCGCCACCCAAGCTGTTAAAAAGGCGCACGCCACCTCCTCGGCTGTGGTTGATGCCAGCGGGACCACTTCAGGCCAGCGCGTGGTGCGGTCCACCATTGTCAGAAGGTGTGTGCACCCCTGTGACAGCGGGAGGGGTCCGACGAGGTCCACATGAACGTGATCGAACCTCTTGGCCGGAATGTGAAACGGTTCCAAAGGAGCCCTCGTGTGCCTGTGTACTTTGACTCGTTGACACGCAGTGCAGGCTGCTGCCCACTCTTTGACCTGTTTGCGGAGGCTCGGCCATACAAATTTCTCTCCCACCATTTTGACCGACGCGCGCACTCCAGGGTGCGCCAAAGAATGAACCGAGTCAAAAACGCGGGTGGCGCCACGCGGCCGGTACTACTGAACGCGGCCGTCCAGTGGAGACGTTCGCAGATTAGGGGGGGCAATACCGTCTTGCAGCACCCTGCTCTCTAGCCTTAACCCTGTTGGTCCAGACTGGAGCGCACGCACGTCTGCGTCATCAACCTGCTCCGCGGCCATGGCTGCATAATCTACCCCTACGCTGACTGGGGCCGCCACGGCGCGTGAGAGGCAATCTGCCACTACATTGAGTTTGCCCGCCACATGCTGAATATCAGTGGTAAACTCTGATATGGTGGCCAGCTGTCTCTGCTGCTGGCCTGACCACAGTTCGGAGACCTTGGCCATTGCGAATGTTAGCGGTTTGTGGTCAACAAACGCGGTGAAAGCGTGTCCTTCCAGCCAGAACTGGAAGTGGCGGATGGCCAAATGGAGAGTGAGCAGCTCCCTGTCGAACACGCTGTGTTTACGTTCGCTATCGCGCAAGGTCCTGCTGAAAAAGGCGAGGGGCTGCCAAACCCCGGCTACATGTTGCTCCACGACCGCCCCTATGGCCACCTCTGATGCGTCAGTGGTGAGCGCTATGCGGGCCGTTGGGTCTGAGTGTGCCAACACACGCAGCCTTTGCCAAGGCTGCTTTCCACCTCCAAGAACGCTTGGTCCCGCTCCGGGGGCCACTTGATCTTATCCGCGGGTTTCTTTTTTTTGAGCGCGGCATACAACGGCTGCATAAGTTGCGCCGCGCGGGGGAGAAAACAGTTATAAAAATTCACCATTCCCAAAAACTCCTGCAACGCCCTGACCGTCTGCGGCCGGGGAAAATCTGCCACAGCACGCACTTTGTCAGGCAGCGGAACTGCTCCTTCGGGGAGACGCGGTGTCCTAAAAAATCGATCTGCGCCACCCCGAACTGACACTTCGCTGGGTTGATTATTAACCCGTGATCTCCCAACCTTCGGAAAACTGTGGCCAGGTGCTTTTCATGTTCGTCTTCGGATGCGCTGGCTACTAAAATATCGTCCGGGTAGACGAACACGAAAGGGAGATTGCGAAGCACCGCGTCCATCATTCATTGGAACGTCTGGAGCAGCCCTTTAGTCCGAATGGCATGCGTAAAAACTCGAAGAGGCCAAACAGAGTTATTACCGCTGTTTTGGTATGTCCTCAGCGCGCACTGGGACTTGGTGGAACCGAGGACCAAGTCTATTTTAGAAAAAATGCGCGCCCCTGCCAAATGAACGGAAAATCTTGGATATGTGGGATTGGGTAGCGGTCGTGTGCTGTAGCGTTGTTTAACCTGCGGAAATCCCCGCAAGGCGCCATGATCCGTCAGCTTTCGGGACCATATGTAGGGGGGGAAGCCCACGGACTGTTGAATGTCGGATAATGCCCAACCTCTCCAGGTTGGCGAACTCCTCGCGCGCTATGGCTAGTTTAACTATGTCCAAGTGCCGAGCTTTTGCAAAAACGGGCGGTCCTGGTAGTGGTAATAAAAGGCTCCACCCCGTGCTTTAGCGACTGTTGCCGAAAATGTGGGGGACCGTGAGTGCTGGGAACTGAGTGAGCAGTGTGTGGAACTTACCGCTTGCTGCTGTGACGTTGGCTTGTGCTGTTGCGGGGCCACTCGCGCTGTACAGGGATAGAATCAAAAGAAAGTGCATTAACCAGGCGCCTGTTTAGCGAGATCAACCAACAAACCATGTGAGCACAAAAAATCAGCCCCCAACATATTGAAATTTACTGCTGCTACAACAAAAGTCCACTCAAATGTACGGCCGTGTAGAGACAGAAGCAGAGTCTTCTCACCAAAGGTCTTAATCTCCGAGCCGTTCGCTGCCGTCACCCGGGGATCTCTCGGAACCAGCTAGTCTGTCCGCGTAGGAAGGTGTGATGAAGCTCAACTGGGAGCCTGTGTCGACGAGGAACTGCCTCCCCGAGCGTGCGTCCGACAAGTAGAGCAGCTTGTTCTCTTCCCCGAGGGCCGCGGCTGCTACCGACCCCCCGGTCTTGGCATTTCCAGAACGGCCGAACTGGCACGGCGGTACACACTTGCGTGCCCTCTCTGCGAAGGCGGCAATGGTAGAAACAAAGGGCGTCTGGTCCACGTTCCCTGGCCCCTGCCGCCGCCGTCGTCGGTGAGTCTGGCACCACTGCCTCTGGCCCCTGTCGTCTCCGGTCATTGCGCCGAGGTTCCGCTGCTGCGGCCGCGGCTGCGCGCCGCTTGGGTGGCATTGACAATCCGCTGCGCCTCTCGGCCCAGCGCGCGGTAGTCCCGTAGGGCCAACAGTGGCGAACTGGCCAGGGTCGCTCTCGCTGTGGACAGTAGAGTCCTGAGGAAGAGGTGGGTGAAAATGAAGTGATCATCGTCAGAGTCTTTCAACCTCAACAACTTCTCATCAGGCTCGCGGGCATGTTGTTTTCCCCCTCTGTCAGCGCCAGGAGCCTCTCTGCTCGCTTCCTCCGCCGAGGGGGTGAATTGCTGGATGAGTGGAGCCTTCAACGTGCCGTAATTGTCGCTATCCGGCGGCTGGTCGATCAGGCTCTCCACATGCTGGGCCGTGTTGTTGTCCAGCTTTGCAAATACGTGGTAGAATTTCGTGGCATCTACCGATATCCCCCGGAGGTTGAACTGCGCCTCAACCGCGTTGAACCAGGAGCGCGGACTGTTCTGCCAGAAGTCCGGTAGCTGGACTTGTAGCGGCATTCGCTTGGCTGGGGCTCCTGACACGGCTTGCCGGGGGAATTTTCCTCTTCCATGATACGTCCCTCGGGTCACCAGTGTGGTGCTGTGAAAATGACGAGACAGAGTTCTCTCTCAAAGTCAACTTTTATTCACAAACACCATCATCTCACAGCAGAGAGAAAAAAGAGGATGAAACAGTAACTTCTCATCCTTAAATATCAGGGACTTCACACTTCATAGATCACATGTCACACAGACCACTTTGCATATAAAGACAGTCACAATGCATTTCTCTCCATGATATCACTTCCACTGTCTCCAATGCATCCTTCCTTAATCCTTTAATGACTCAGGTCTTGCATACCAAAGCTAATATTCCTGCAGCTTCCTGCCTTTGTTCTGACCTAAAATGTGAGTCACAAAATCTCCATGAGTGTGTGGTCACCACACAGTCATCATTATAATTGTTTTAGTTTATATGTGTAGTTTATACTGTATCATCAATAAATTCATGGCAGTACTATAACAGGGCACGTTTACAAATATTTGAGACCCATTCTAGTGCATCCTTTTATATTTTAGCAATATTATAGGTACAAAACACCCAACATTAATATACACAATAGAATGGCCCGTTTGGCTGCAACTGTTGCATCAGTATTGCCCATTTGCCTATTGCCCATAAAAATCATTTATTTCATTATTTGGGTATTTTTGGGAGGGCTTGCCTCCCTGCGAAGGACTGCGATCTGCCAGTCCGGCTGCTGCTTCTCCAACACCGCTGTTATTTGTCAGACCCCAGGTCCCTGCTGGTGCTCCTTCCGTTGTACTTGTGCACCTCGTGCTCTCTACATATACCAAATTATCCTTTAGACCTACGCAATCAGGGCAACATTATAGTATCATTTTTTAAGCATTAAGTCTTCAGTATTATCTTTTTCTGGTCAAATTTGTCACTTTTCACTTCCTTGTTTTGTTCACGGAGCACTGTGGTGACTGGTTGTGATGCCACGTATTATCAAATCAGTATGGAGTCAATCCGAAACCCTGCCCACACTTCTAGAAGCCTGGGCATGAGGAGACAGCGCGGTAGCTAAACTTTTATTGATAAAAATGACATATTTTGACTGAGCAGCTCCATATTTGGGGATGCACACCCTTGTAACCTCAGCAAAGCACTTATAAAGTCTGAGCTCAGTCTGATGAACAGTTTGAGAGACATGTGAGGAACACACACACACACACACACACACACACACACACACACACACACACACACAGATTCCTTGCATTTATAGATAGATGGTCAAAAGGCAGAGATTGTAGCTAGAAATGAGCACAAGACAGAATCAAATTAATTATGAAGACAAAGTTAAAGATGGAGCTGTGCATTATCACTTCCCAAAGCTTGGCTCACACGCTTTTCTTTCTTTTTTTAATAATCTGAGCTTGTTCATTTGCTTCCTCGTGTTGTTCTTTATATTGTCAGTTTGGTCCTCATTACTGATATGGAAGTCTAACTAATTAAAGGGTGGTGCTGGTAGTGTGAAGAGTTTGTGATGATTTTTAGTCATCCCAACTGACAAAGTTTCTTTATCCATTCTTTGTGTATTTCATGTGTGTATTTCCAGCATACAAGTCTGGCATAATAATGACTTGTTTATTGCTTGTTTTCTTCATTTGTGTAAATTTTGAATTTTTCTGTTTCATTCTTTGTCTCCTTTTTTTCAATTATTTATTTTTTAAGTGCTTTTTATTATTAAAATAGCTGCTTGGTTGGAAAACACACTGTAGTGGTTTACAAGAAGATATACCTTTTTGAAGATAAGATAAGATAAGCCTTTATTAGTCCCACAATGGGGAAATTCAAGGATTACAGCAGCACAGGGATAGCAGCACTTAGAGCAATAGTAAATAAGATAATAAGAACTGGTTAGCCAAAGCCTTAAATAAACATACAGTACATATATACACAGATATATACACAGTGCAGGAGCATTGCAGCTAGATGGAATAAACAGCATTACGGTTTGTTAAGTTACCCTGCAGAATATGAATATGTACCCAGACAGTATGTTTCGTATTTGAATCAACAGTGTTGTTGCCACCCTCAGTAATGATTGATATTGTCCTAGTTTTATAATGGAGGGGACGATTTATTGTACAAGGCTGTTACATTTAGTGCATTCAATACGACCTCTATGAGCAGCCCTGGTTAGGTTATAAAGTCTGACAGCCGTAGGTAGAAATGACCTGCGGAACCTCTCCATCGTGCACCTAGGATGGCACAGCCTACCGCTAAATGAGCTCCTCAGTGCGTTCAGTGTGTCCTGCATAGGGTGGGACTCAGACTCCAGCAGAGATGACAGCTTAGCCTCCATCCTCCTCTCTCCTATTAATGCAAAAACTGCACAATGAATATTGATAATTTGGAAGTAACACACCCTACTCACTAGTCAAAATATAAACAGATCAAATTTACATTTCTCAGTCAATTCAGATTTCTAATTTGCTTTCTTCTTCTTCTTTTGGCTGCTCCCTTTAGGGGTCACCACAGCAGATCATCTGTCTCCATCTCACCCTATCCCTTGCATCTTCTTCTGTAACGCCAACCCTCTCTATGTCCTCCTTCACTACATCCATGAATCTTCTCTGTTCCCTTTCACTCTTGCTGCTAACTTTCTGTCACATACACACGTGGACAAAATTGTTGGTACCCCTCTGTTAATGGAAGAAAAACCCACAATGGTCACAGAAATAACTTGAATCTGACAAAAGTGGTAATAAATAAGAATTCTATGAAAATTAACAAATGAAAATCAGACAATGCTTTTGAATTGTGGCTCAACAGAATTATTTTAAAAAACAAACTCATGAAACAGGCCTGGACAAAAATGATGGTACCCTTAACTTAATATTTTGTTGCACAACCTTTTGAGGCAATCACTGCAATCAAACGATTTCTGTAACTGTCAATGAGACTTCTGCACCTCTCAGCAGGTATTTTGGCCCACTCCTCATGAGCAAACTGCTCCAGTTGTCTCAGGTTTGAAGGGTGCCTTCTCCAGACGGCATGTTTCAGCTCCTTCCACAGATGTTCAATAGGATTTTTTTTTTTTTTTTTGTTACTTATTTGTACCCGTAGGTAGACTTGGTTTGCAGTCTGGTGACAAGCCACCGGCTGCTGGTCGCTGCGTGCGCGAGCGCCCTAAACCTACATGTTTTTGGTATGCGGGAGGAAACCAGAGAAATCCCGGAGTAAACCCGCGCAACACGGGGAGAACATGCAAACTCCACACAGTTCACTGTTGGTCGGGGGCTGGGATCGAACCCATGATCCCCGCGGTCCCCCGGCCGAGGGTAAAACTGTGCTGCCACAGTGCTAAACCACTACTGTTCAAAAGTTTGGGGTCACCCAGACAATTATTTTGTGTTTTCCATGAAAAGTCACACTTATTTACCACCATGAGTTGTAAAATGAATAGAAAATATAGTCAAGACATTGACAAGGTTAGAAATAATGATTTGTATTTGAAATAATAATTTTTTCCTTCAAACTTTGCTTTCGTCAAAGAATCCTCCATTTGCAGCAATTACAGCATTGCAGACCTAACATGATTGCACAAGGGTTTTCTAATCATCCATTAGCCTTCTGACGCAATGAGCAAACACATTGTACCATTAGAACACTGGAGTGATAGTTGCTGGGAAATGGGCCTCTATACACCTATGTAGATATTGCACCAAAAACCAGACATTTGCAGCTAGAATAGTCATTTACCCACATTAGCAATGTATAGAAGTGTATTTCTAATTAAAGTTATCTCATTGAAAAAAAATGCTTTTCTTTCAAAAAAGTAAGGAAATTTCTAAGTGACCCCCAAACTTTTGAACGGTAGTGTAGATCAGGGCTCGTAGAAGGCCACTATAGAATAGTCCAATGTTTCGCTTTTAGCCATTCTTGGGTGTTTTTAGCTGTGTGGTTTTGGGTCATTATCCTGTTGCAAGACCCATGACCTGCGACTGAGACCAAGCTGTCTGACACTGGGCAGCACATTTCTTCCTCTAGAATACCGTTGATAGTCTTGAGATTTCATTGTACCCTGCACAGATTCAAGACACCCTGTGCCAGATGCAGCAAAGCAGCCCCAGAACATAACAGAACCTCCTCTATGTTCACAGTAGGGACAGTGTTCATTTCTTGGTATGCTTCATTGTTTGTATCTGTGAACATAGAGCTGATGTGCTTTGCCAAAAGTTGCAGTTTTGTCTCATCTGTCCATAGGACATTCTCCCAGAAGCTTTGTGGCTTGTCAACAGCAGTTTGGCAATTCCAGTCTGGCTTTTTATGATTTGTTTTCAAACAGTGGGTGTCCTCCTTGGGTCGTCTCCCATGAAGGTCCACTTTGGGCTCAAATGATGGATGGTGTGATCTGACACGGATGTACCTTGACCTTGGAGTTCACCATGAATGTGTTTAGAGGTTGTTGTGGGCTCTTTTTTACCATTCATATTATCTGTCTCCTCCTGCGCCACGTCTAGGGAGGTTGGCTACAGTCCCGTGGATCTTAAATTTCTGAATAATATG
Source organism: Pholidichthys leucotaenia (assembly GCA_020510985.1). NCBI lineage: Eukaryota > Metazoa > Chordata > Actinopteri > Cichliformes > Pholidichthyidae > Pholidichthys > Pholidichthys leucotaenia. Next base: position 64,807,562 of record CM035849.1, on the reverse strand, counting down.
TGCAACTGTAGTCACAGGAACATCAAGCTGCTTGGAGATGGTCTTATAGCCTTTATCTTAACATGCTTGTCTATAATTTTCTTTCTAATCTTCTGAGACAACTCTCTCCTTTGCTTCCTCTGGTCCATGTTTAGTGTGGTACACACCATGTCACCAAACAGCACAGTGACTACTTGTCACCCTTTTAAATAGGCCGACTGACTGATTACAAGTTTGTAGACACCTGTGATGCTAAATAGAGGACACTCTTGGTTGAACATGTCCCTATGGTCACATTATTTTCAATCTTTTCTAGGGTAACCATCATTTTTGTCCAGGCCTGTTTCATGAGTTTGTTTTTTAAAGTAATTCTGGTGAACCACATTCAAAAGCATTGTCTGATTTTCATTGTTAATTTTCGTAGAATTTTTTTATATTACCCACTTTTGTCAGATTCAAGTTATTTCTGTGAACCATTGTGGGTTTTTCTTTCATTAACAGAGGGGTACCAACAATTTTGTCCACGCTGTATCACCCCGACACTCCTCTCCACCCACTCCACCCTGCCTGCACTCTCTTCTTCACTTCTCTTGTGCATTTTCTATAGCTTTGGATAGTTGACCAAGGTATTTAAAGTCATCTACTTTCACTACACCGCTACTCCTTCCACCTTTCACCGTTGCACCTGCCTCCCTCTCATTCACACTCATGTATTCTGTTCTTGCTTCTGTGGACTTTCATTCCTCTTCTTTCTTGTGCATACCTCCACCTCTCCAGGTTCTCTTCCCACCTGCTCCCTACTCTCACTACAGATCACAATGTCATCTGCAAATGTCATGGTCACGGAGACTCCTGCCTGACCTCATCTGTCAGCCTGTTCATCACCCTTGGCAAACAAGAAGGGGCTCAGAGCCCAATCCCTGATGTAATCCCACCCCCACCTTGAATCCATCTGTCACTCCTACAGTGCTCTTCAACACTGTCTTGCTGTCCTCATACATGTCCTGCACTATCCTCACATACATCTCTGCCACTCCTGACTTTCTCATACAGTACCACACTTCCTCTCTTGACAGAATCAGAATCAGAATCAGAATCAGAATCAGGTTTTATTGCCATTGTTCATGTAGTACACAAAACTAGGAATTTGTCTCAGTGCAATGCTGCAACATTAAACATGATAAGAGAAATAAACTATACATGTAATAAAGTGTAGGATAAGATTAAGTGATACTGGTCAACAGTTAAAATATATATTAGCCAGCAGCAGATACTGTGGAGAACTATATAGTGCAGTCGGTAATGCAGGAAGAAAACAGTGATGATTGACATGAGTCTGGTTGAGCTGCTGTACATGGTGCACGAGCATAGTCACTTAGTGTTCAGCAGTCTAATGGCAGAGGGGAAGAAGCTGTTCATGTGACGGGAGGTTTTAGTCTGGATGGACCGAAGTCTTCTACCAGAGGGGAGGGGGGCAAACAGTACGTGACCAGGGTGTGAGGGATCGGCTATGATCCGGCCAGCACGCCTCCGGGTCCTGGAGATGTACAGATCCTGGAGAGATGGGAGCTTGCAGCCGATCACCTTCTCAGCAGTGCGCACGACGCGCTGCAGCCTTAGTCTGTCCCTGGCAGTGGCTCCTGCGTACCACACGGTTATGGAGGTGGTGAGGATGGACTCGATGATGGCTGTGTAGAACTGCACTAACATCTTGGTGGGTAGCTTGAGCTTCCTCAGCTGCCGCAGGAAGAACCTCCTCTGCTGGGCTTTTTTGATGAGTGAGCTGATGGTCAGCTCCCATTTGAGGTCCCTGGTGATGGTAGTGCCTAGGAAGCGGAAGGAATCAGCAGTGGTGATGGGAGAGCCTGAGAGGGTGAGGGGGGGCAGAGGAGTAGTGACTTTCCTGAAGTCTACAATCATCTCCACTGTCTTCAGAGCGTTCAGCTGCAGGTTGTTATTGCTGCACCAGGACGCCAGCTGGGCCACCTCTCTCCTGTAGGCGGACTCGTCGCCGTTGGAGATGAGCCCGATGAGGGTGGTGTCGTCCGCAAACTTGATCACTTGACAGACTGGTGGCTGGAGGTGCAGGAGTTGGTGTAAAGGGAGAAGAGTAGGGGGGAAAGTACACAGCCCTGGGGTGATCCGGTGCTGATGCTAGTATAGTCTGAGACAGTCTTTCCCAGCCGCACATGCTGCCTCCGGTCCGTCAGGAAGTCGATGATCCACCTGCAGAGGGAGTCAGACACCCTATCATATTCTTTCTCTAGATCCACAAAGACACAGTGCAACTCCTTCTGACCTTCTCTATACTTCTCCATCAGCACTCTTAAGGTGCGTTCAAACCAAACGCGAACAGGCAAATTTTTTGCGCGGCACAGTTACATTATAACTCAATGTAAACACACGAACAGACATGAATTCCCCTTCTGAGTGAGATGCAGACAGGCGAAGTTGCCTTTTAAACTTCTGCAACTGTGTTCAAGCTGCTGTGGAAATTCCCAAAATAATGTCATACTTATGTTTACATTATCCAACCGGGGGATCACCTGAAAATATTGTCTCAAGCTTCCAAAACTTCACAAGATGATGGGTGTTTAAGGCTTATTCATGCTGCATTTCCCCTCTAGACTGCTTTGGTCCGTGTGTGCTTTGGACGAGCCCGTCACGCATGCGGCGCTGTTCATGCTCACTTTTTTCATCTACCCAGGCCAAGCAGTTGACGCATGCGCACAACCATCATTTGTAGTTTCACTCCCGCCTGATAGGTAGCGTCAATGCGCTGACACTCCAGGATTTTCACCAACGAAGAAACACTGCTTGCTTTCTGCTGCTGGACTTCCCGGTTTTCACTCCTTTTCCACGAAGATGCTGCTGCTGCTGAAGTATTTATGTATGATTCATGTATGTTTATTCTCGTCTTCCGTTTCTTTGTTGTCTTCTTTGTCTACTTTGTCTCGGTATGCTGTGCCGATATCGCCACCTCATGAATGGGACGTTCAGTCTTGCGCATGCACTTTTCAACGCGTTCAGGTTGTGTTCAGGTTTCCAGTTACACGTACGTGGACAGCAGAGGTGCTGCATGAATCCAGCTTTACATTACTAGCTTGGTAGCACATCCGTGGCAGGAAATCGTGGGTAAATCACCCCGAAATCCTGATTCAGCTGAAGAGCTCACAGTCCTCTTGTCTCCAGGTGAGTGAGTCAAATTTTCAAACTAGTTTACTCTGCAATGGTGATACCTTTACTCCGGTGATGGCAGAATCTCAAAGCTAGCAGCTAACTAGCTAGCCTCGGACGCGAACGCCGCGACTGCACAATTTCGCGTGTGCTATTTCCTATTCCCATTCACTTTGTATGGATTTGCGCCCGCCTGTTGCGTTTGGTGTGAACGCACACAAACATTGCATCTGTAGTACTCTTTCGTGTCATGAAACCTGATTATTTATCTTATCTGATTTGCTTTCTAGCAAATAGCTAAACATGAACTTCCTTGCTTTCTAATTTATGATTCATGCAAGTTAGGTTAATTGGCATCAAAACTGGGGATTCTAAATTGTCCTTAGGTATGACTGTGAGAGTGAATGGTTGTCTGTCTCTCTGTGTTGGCCGTGCGATGGACTGGTGATCTGTCCAGGGTGTACCCTGCCTCTCGCCCAAAGATGCTGGGATAGGCTCCAGGGCCCCCCCCCCCCCCCCCACCCCGCGACCCGAAAAGGATTAAGCGGAAGAAGATGAATGAATGAATGAAACGCTGCAACACCGGTTTGAAGAAGCGTATGGACTGAAGGAGAGACTATGTTGAAAAATAAACCACATTTGGTCTAATTTGAACCCACTACGAACTTTTCCAACCCCCCCCCCCCCCCATAGTGTTATCTTTATGATGTAATCATTTTTACTACTTGCAAAAAAAAAGAGCTTAAGCTGATCATGTAGAAGTTACCAAGAAATGTTGACCAATGCTCGCTTTTGCAGAAATACCTGAAAAAAGTCATTTTCTGAAAGACTGTTTATTCACAGAACAAAGGAGGTATTTGAAATGGAAAAAGAGTGCAAGCGACCCCGGATGAGCCCCCAATTCTTATGACCTGGCATAAAGCCCTTTACATATACCAATTCAAATCAGTTCAACTTTATTTATATGACCCCCTTAATGGCACTAGATACATAAGGCATGAATCATAAGCAATTAAAAAAAACAACAACAACAATCAAGTGATCCCCTATGAGCAAGCAACTAGGAACAGTGGGAAGGAAAATCTTGGGGAGGAGGCAGTCACCTGGCACACATGGTTGGGAGGTAGAGAAAGAAGAAAAGAAAGAGACATACTGTTCATACAGATAACAACATCATACAGATAGAACAATGTTCGTACAGATACATGTGCAATGTTGCATCAGAAGCTTTGATTGGCCTTGGATTACAGCATTTTTATAGAGTTTTTAAAAGCTTTTCAAGCTAGCTAGCAAGTGTCACAGGTAGCACTACAGTAAGACCTTTTGTTTAAAATATTTAGATTAGTTAGGGTAGACCTTTCAAGGAAGTAATTTGATAAAAGGGTTAGGCTGGGAAAGGGTGGTGATTAGCCTGTAACAGTTAGCATTTGCATCCAGATAAAGACATTACAAACAGCATTTCATCACTTCTTGTATTTGAAATGTTTTAGGTTCCATATTGCTACCAAGGGATCATTCACACTGGTTGTAGTCTGCACTGCAGGAACATGACAGTTATTCCTCATGAAAATAGAAAAATCAGGTGCATCACATGCTAATAAGATCTGGACAGAATCTGACACATCTAGAGCTGATCAACTGGTGAACTAATTAAGTAATATCTGAGTCACCAGTCGATCAGCTAGAAAACCTCTAGTTATAACCCAAAGCCAAAGGGTCTAAACCAACACAATAAGATCTGACACTTCCTGGTAGAAAAACAAAATAGCCCACTTAAAATCTATCAGACCTACTACCATGGCCGGGAAATCTTGGGGCAGGTATTATTCTTTAACTTAATTCAGCGACCGATGCACACAAGGTCAGAAGGACACAGGGTGTAGACTAGAATGAACCTGAAAAATGCATGAAGATGATAGGGGAGGTAACGGAGAGTTATCCTCAGACTCCCGGTGCCATCTGCTCCTCTAAACTGTACGGTCGACTATAAAATGAAACTGCCTGTGAGGGGCTTTGAGGTCTATAGCATGGAAATTGACAGTATTAACCTTTAGTGGTGCTTGACAGTATAATGCTGTCTTGTCAGAGTTGAGCCTTAATGCCTCTCACATATGGGCTGACCCCCTCTGGGATACAGTTGTGTGTAAAGTGAATGGGGAGGGATACACCAGTGAGAAGGAGAGGGGAAGGGTGCGAGAAAAGGCCTCGGAGAATAGACATGAGGAATGGTGTGGGATGAAGAGGAAGAGAGCAGCAGAGACTAAAGAGACCCACTGTGAAAATGACTGCCGGCTCTCAGGATGGAGCAGCATACTCAATGGGAGAGAAGTAATAAGCGCTCCCTTAGTGTACTCTGCTGCAAATGCTGTGATTGATCAAGCCAGTGCTTCTCTCTTAATTAACACTGATCATATACGCCTGCCAAGCAGCCAGGGTCTTCCTACCCGCTTTAGGGATAAGAGAGGAGGAGCACTCTAGAATTTCATCTGAAATTTATTTCCATCTGTCGGGTTCAATTTAGCCCCGATATTGCCAGTATACCCGAATACGTCTGTCAAAGCCAGCTTGTCAAAGAGTTGGCGGACTTTTAAGCTGCCAGCCATCAAACATCCCTAAAAAGACTCCATGTTGGCCTTTGAGGCAAAGTCACTTCATGGCAGGCAAGTTTGATCGCGGTCACTGTCACTTCAGCTTAGAGTGTAACATTTAGAAGTTTATTTGCACTTTAGATATCTAGGAAAGTAAATAGAACAACATCTGCTGAAGAATGCAAGCAATAAGAGTTCAGAGGCCATTTCCTTGTATCTTGACAAGAAAAAAAACTTTGCTTTATTGTTTCTCTTCAAATCCTATATCAAAGCAAAATGCTCACATTCCCTCCCCAATCACTCCTTCAAATGTTTGTGCTCACACTGGCTTGCTCAGTATGAGGAAACTATTGCAGAGCAGTGTTTTGATTTCTTCTAAAAAAAAAAACATGGGTGTTTAAGATGGGGGTCCAGGGGCAGCTATTGAGCTGCTTTGATCCTCCACCTACTGGGGTGCCTTTCAGAGCGACTCTTTGGAGTACAGAATGTCTCCGTCATGGTCTCATCTACAAAACACAAGTCTTCTTAGAACACTCCGCTGATGCCTAACACCCTGGGTAGCCAAAGCAGATACCCTTAGCTAAATCTAACAGAAACCAATATGGGAAACTTCTTCACATATACAGAATTTAAGAAGTTTAATTTGACACAGACAGGCCAATTTCTAAAAGGATGTCTTTCTCAAACACTAATCATATAAGAATCAAATCAAGTCTATACTTGAGCATACAGTATTTTATATTTCCCAGTTATTTGACAAGAGGCAATTGTGAGCTCATATCATGCAGTGATTCAATCCCTAACATTTCACAACAGATTGTTAGTCTTCCTAGGCAGTTACCCAGATATTCACTAAACTCACAGATATTCAGTCTGTGCTCAAGGTAAATTCAGAGGTCAGGAGATCGGGTACTTAACGTGATTTTATAAAAACTGCTATCTTCTGCTATAAGCAGATGCTAAAGAAACTCACGCAATTACCGTGTTTCCAATGATCACAGAAAAAAATTCAGATGGAAACACATATTTAAATTCCTAGTGTGCATTAAAAACTTCGTTGTCGGCCTCCGTCGGTCTATGATGAACCATGGAAGAAAATCCTAAACGTCTACTCTGCTGGAACAGCAACCACCTGTAGCTGAACAAGAAGCCGATGCGCACCGGTGTTCTACCTTCCAGCGTTGGGCGTTTGGTAGGATTCAAGCCTGGGCAGGAAGATATGGAGGACAAGATTGTACCCATGCAGCGTGTCCCCCCCTCTCCACTCACTGATGAATCCAAAGGAACAGCAGGGCTGCTATAGTTTGGCACCAGCGCCCGTCGCAGGAAGCTGCCAGAACAATGTTGAGCACAACAGGAGAACTGCCTTAGGGGCTCCGTCTCCGATTTTTCCTCAGGGTTGACTCCCGAAGGGCTTTCCCGTACCGAGTTGCCGCAAGGCAGCGGGAGGTTTGAAATCAGGGGTTTTACCTTCCCCTAGATGGGCTTGACCTCCCAGGTTGACGAGCCACCATCTACCCGAAGCATCTGGTTTTAAAGGCACCAGAGATCCGCCCTCGCCCCTTCTCCTATCAGTATAAGCAGTTCCGCCGGCTTAGAGACTAAACCACATTGGGGGCAGGCCTAGGAGTTGGACTTAGTTGTCAGGAGGGTTTTTTCGAGACGCACGACGCCTGAAGGAGCATTTTATGAGCACTGGGAGCTTAACCCCAGAGTCCGTCTCCCTGGCTTATGACAACCTTGAACCGCAGTTAAAAACTTAAATGCTTGAAAACCACTGATGCAAACAAAGAATTAAGTCTCATATCAGGTTACCGTAGTTACCACTTCAACTCAAAATAGATTCATGATCAAAGGGCTTTATTATCATGTTGCACGAGTTAAGAAATGCTACATTTCCTGAGCAATGAAATTATCTACTTTGCCAAGGGTAATAGGTACAGAAACTACAATTCTAATAAGGTCATGAACCACTAACACAGTAACTCAATCCTAATATTAATAGATGGGTAATAACACACACCATAAACTCCTTAAGCACCCCTTGATACTAAATACTAAAACTAATGAGTACTGATAACACACTAGGCAGTTTGGACAGTTAAAGCGTCAGACAAGAGGAATGAAACTGAAAATTCACTGGATGGCTAAAGTGATAGTGGTAGATTGATACAGAGATGATGTGAACCTGAGATGGGCATGAACCTATGTACAGTGTGCAAATGACATTGTGCAATAAGCATGTATAATTACAAATTACAAATTAGTACCTGGGTGCTAATTTCTGTACCGGTAGTGCCAGTAGACTGTGCATGATAAGTAGCAGCAGAGATGATCTGGACATCAGACGGGTGATACTATATCTACTGTACAGGCGAGCAGTGTGCAAATTTAGCAGCCGTGTGTGAGGTTCCTATGAGTTTGGGAGTTGGTTATCTTTCAGAGTCGATGCAGTGGGAAAGAAGGAGTGTTTCAGTCTGGGTTGTCCTGCTTTTTACACTTCTGTACCTCCGGCCTGATGGTAGAAGGTGTGAACAGTCTGTGCTGGGGGTGGGTGGGGTCCTGGAGGATGGCATCAGCTCTCCTTTGGACTCTGCGGTGGTAGATGCTCTGCAGAGAGGGGAGTGGAGTCATGATGATCTTCTCTGCTGTCTTCACCACTCTCTGCAGGCGTTTGTGGTCCAGGGCAGTGTTGCTGCTGTACCACGCAGTGATGCAGTTGGTCAGGATGTTCTCAATGATGCAGCTGGAGAAATTGTTTGAGGATCCTGGGGGACATGCCAAACTTCTTCAGCCTCCTCAAAAAGTACAGTCACTGTTGAAATCTCTTAACCAGCTCTGTGGTGTTGTGTGTCCACTTAAGGTCCTCACTGATGTGGATGCCCAGGTATTTAAAGCTGCTCATCCTCTCCACCTCAAGCTTCCGGATGAATAGTAGCCGATGTGGTCTCCTCCTCCCTTTCCTCATGTCCACTATCATTTCCTTTGTCTTGTCCGTGTTGAGGGTAAGGTATTTGTCCTCACACCATGACACCAGGTTGGCCCACCTCCCTCCTGTAGGATGCTTCGTCATCACCAGTGATGCATCCTATCACTGCTGTCATCCGCAAACTTTAGGATAATATTGTCCTTGTGGGAGGCAATACAGTCATGGGTGAAGAGGCTGTAGAGGATGGGGCTGATACACAACCCTGTGAGACACCTGTGTTTTGTGATGATGCTGGCTGAGGTCCTGTTACCCATCCTGACAGACTGGGGCCTGCCAGTTAGAAAGTCCAGTAGCCCAGTCGCAGAGGGTGGGGTGCAGGCCAAGTGAAGACAGTTTGTCGGTGAGTTTGTAGGTATAACCGTGTTGAAGGCAGAGCTGTAGTCGACAAAGAGCATCCTAATCTAGGAGTCTTTATCTTCCAGGGTGGGAGAGAGAATAATGGAGTGCTGCAGCAATGGCATCTGAGGTGGACCTGTTGGGGCCAGTAGGCATACTGCAGGGGGTCCAGGGGGCTCAGTATGCTGTCCTGAATGAGGCGCAGCACCACTCTCTTTTTTTATTTTTTTCCCCTTGTCCTGTCAGGCAGCTAGGCAAACAGAACAGTGATCTGTCACCCTTATTGTGCCAAAACAGATTTACTTTGCCAAGAGGAGCTTATACAGTACCTAACTGTGTATTGTATATTGTTGTAAACTCCTCCTGTAATAACTTTTAATACTTTATTTTAATTATTTTACCCATGGAAGACCCAACAGGATGGGGAAGAGGGAAAGGAAGTATGTGGAGGGGGAGAAGAAAAGGGAGGGGAACAGACAAAAAACCAAACAAACCAACAACTAAAACAAACAAAAGACAAACTGCTTCTTCCACCGAAGATGTCTCAACGCGAGTCTGGTTTCCACACCTGTTAAAGGAGAGACACTTGTGCGTGTATGTCTGCGTGCATATATATGAGAACGCGTGCAAAATAAGTGTGTGCATGTGAGTGGTTTGTCAGGAAGCATATGGAGCGGAGGGCCGGTTGTAGCAGCTCTCCCTCGGGAACCCCCGAGCAGGCAAGGGCAGCGCCACCAACCCAACGTCCCAGGTCAGCAAGCCCCAGGAAAGCCAGGCACCCGCCCCCAGAGGGACGATCAAGGGAGGCCAGGCTGCTCGGCGGCCGGTGGGGTGAGCCCACACCCCCGGACCCACCGACCCCCCACCCCCACCCAGCTGGGCCAACGCCCACCCCGGGACCCCAGGCACCAGGATGCCAGCGACCCCAGCCCCCCGGCGCGAGCCCCTTCAGGCACCCCCACAGCGGGCCCACCCCAGCGCCTCTGTCGCACACCCCGGGGACCCCCATGCCCAAAGAAGTCCCCCCACCCAGGGGAGCCCACATTGCCGAGAGGCACTACCCCCTTAATCCAGCACCTCCCGACTCGCAGACACACCCCTCCTCACACCTTCACACCTACATGCTCCCACTGCGCACGGGCTGCACGGTGGCACAGTGGTTTAGCACTGTGGCAGCACAGTTTACCCTCGGCCGGGGGATCGCGGGGATCATGAGATTGTGGGTTCGATTCCAGCCCCCGACCAACAGTGAGCTGTGTGGAGTTTGCATGTTCTCCCCGTGTTGCGCGGATTTACTCCGGGATTTCTCCGGTTTCCTCCCGCATACCAAAAACATGTAGGTTTAGGGCGCTCGCGCACACAGCGACCAGCAGCCGGTGGCTTGTCACCAGACTGCAAACCAAATCTACCTACGGGTACAAATAAGTAACAAAAAAAAAAAAAAAATTCACAAACTCCCTCTCACTCACCCAGACTGACCCATTCTCTCTCACTCCTGTACCCATTCCCTCTGAAAAATGGTTGAAATGATGCAGTTTGCAATCAGAGGCTAACAGCGACTTAGCTTTAGGCATCTATGCATTAGTTTCTGTGCACTTTGCTCATTTTTTCTTGGCATCTTCAGATGAAATAAAGAGTCAGTCATCACATACTTTGTAAATGAAAACAGTGTTTGTTTTTGTACAAGCAGTCTTAAATTGTGTCGCCCGTGTTCTGCTCCATCTGAACAACGCTCACTACGCTGCTTCCAGAGTTACAGTGGTGTGAAAAAGTGTTTGCCCCCTTCCTGATTTCTCTTTTTTTTGTATGTTTGTCACACTAAAATGTTTCAGATCATAAGGGTAAGGGATAAGGACCTGTATTTACATAGCGCTTTTCTAGTCTCAAAGACCACTCAAAGTGCTTCACTAGTACTAACCCTCTATTCTAAGGGCCTATAGGAGACAGATATCTAGGGACAATTTAGAACAACCAATTAACCTAGCATGCATGTCTTTGGATTATGGGAGGAAACCAGAGTCCCCAGAGTAAACCCACACAGCACAGGGAGAATGTGCAAACTCCAAACAAATAAATTTAAATATTAGACAAAGATAACACAAGTAAACACAAAATGCAGTTTTTTTAAATAAAGGTATTTATTATTAAGGGTAAAAAATATCCAAACCTATATGGCCCTGTGTGACAAAGTGACCCCCCCCCCCCCCGTTAAAACATAAATTAACTGTGGTTTATGACATCTTTGGAAAGCTGAGTTCAATTTCTCTAGCCACACCCAGGTCTGATTACTGCCACACCAGTTCTCAATCAAGAAATCACTTAAATAGGACCTGCATGACAAAGTGAAGTAGACCAAAAGATCTTCAAAAGCTGGACATCATGCTGCGATCCAAAGAAATTCAAGAACAAATGAGAAACAAAGTAATTTAGATCTATCAGTCTGGAAAAGGTTATAAAGCCATTTCTAAAGCTTTGGGACTCCAGTGAACCACAGTGAGAGCCATTATCCACAAATGGGGAAAACATGGAATGGTGGTGAACCTTCCCAGGAGTGGCCAGCCAACCAAAATTACCCCAAGAGCGCAGCGACGACTCATCCAAGAGGTCACAAAAGACCCCACAACATCCAAAGAACTGCAGGCCTCACTTGCCTCAGTTAAGATCAGTGTTCATGACTCCACCATAAGAAACAGACTGGGCAAAAATGGCCTGCATGGCAGAGTTCCAAGACGAAAACCACTGCTGAGCAAAAAGAACATAAAGGCTAGTCTCAGTTTTGCCAGAAAACATCTTGATGATGCCTAAGACTTTTGGGAAAATACTCTGTGGACTAATGAGACAGAACTTTTTGGAAGGTGTGTGTCCCAGAAAAGTAACACAGCATTTCAGAAAAGAAGCATCATACCAACAGTAAAATATGGTGGTGATAGTGTGATGGTCTGGGGCTGTTTTGCTGCTTCAGGACCTGGAAGACTTGCTGTAGTAAATGGAACCATGAATTCTGCTGTCTGCCACAAAAAGGCATGAAGGAGAATGTCCGGCTATCTCTTTGTGGCCTCAAGGTAAAGCACACTTGGGTTCTGCAGCAGGACAATGATCCAAAACAGACCAGCAAGTCTACCTCTGAATGTCTTAAGAAAAACAAAATGAAGACTTTGGAATGGCCTGGCCAAAGTCCTGACCTGAATCCGATTGAGATGCTGCGGCATGACCTTAAAAAGGCAGTTCATGCTCGAAAACCCTCCGATGTGGCTGAATTACAACAATTGGGCTGCACGGTGGCGCAGTGGTTTAGCACTGTGGCAGCACAGTTTTACCCTCGGCCGGGGGACCGCGGGGATCATGAGATCGTGGGTTCGATCCCAGCCCCCGACCAACAGTGAGCTGTGTGGAGTTTGCATGTTCTCCCCGTGTTGCGCGGGTTTACTCCGGGATTTCTCCGGTTTCCTCCCGCACACCAAAAACATGTAGGTTTAGGGCGCTCGCGCACGCAGCGACCAGCAGCCGGTGGCTTGTCACCAGACTGCAAACCAAGTCTACCTACGGGTACAAATAAGTAACAAAAAAAAAAAAAAAAAAATTCTGCAAAGATGAGTATGCCAAAATTTCCTCCACAGCGCTGTAAAAGAGTCATTGCCAGTTATCGCAAATGCTTGATTGCAGTTGTTGCTGCTAAGGGTGGCCCAACCAGTTATTAGGTTTAGGGGGCAATCACTTTTTCACACAGGACCATGTAGGTTTTGATTTTTTTTCCCCTTAATAATAAACACCTTCATTTAAAAACTGCATTTTGTGTTTACTTGTGTTATCTTTGTCTAATATTTAAATTTGTTTCATTCTGTCATGTTTTGCTCCTGCGGAGAAGAGAAAAGGACACAGGCACTGGATTAGCATTAGTGAAGTTTATTAGCATAAAGAACAAACACAGGGTGATCCAACAAACTTACTGGCGAGGAAGAAAATGAAGGACATGAACAGAGTGCTCCAACAAACTAATCTGGCGACCGAGAAAGGGTTACTTACAGAGAGATTCACCAGAGTGGACGGAGCTCTGGCGGAGTAGCAGGTTGACAATACAAGGCAGCGACAAAAAAACATGGAAAACAATCTCCCTAAAATAGGGATCAAACCAATTACAAAATGGGTGACCGGTGTGAGTGCACATGAGTGGGGAAAGAGGAATAATAATGGTGATTGGAATCAGCTGATACATAAGGGAGGAGTGGCTGGATTGACAACTTGACAGGCAACGCCCCCAGCAGAGCACAAACCTGGAAATCGCCTGACAGCTGTCTACCCAGAGAAGAGAACAAACACAATCACAGCAAACTGAAAATAAATTACAAATAGCCATGAATCCAAAAAGAATTGCAAAACAAGACATGGCCACAAATAACAAAAACACAACTGGAGAAAAATGAAAAGCAGAATAACATTAATAGGGGCACAATAATACAAGAGATAAATAAATGAACTGAAAAAGCCATGAGACTGGATCTGGGAGAAATCCCAGCCCCAGCTCGTGACAGATGATCTCAAACCTTTAAGTGTGACAAACATACAAAAAAAATGAGAACTCAGGAAGGGGGCAAACACTTCTTCACACCACTGCATGTGCCTGTGCCTTAAAGGGGCAGTACATGAAAAGCTGTTGGTCAGTTCTACACCCCCGAACGTTGGTTCCAGTTTTAATTTGGTTTATTGCCCAGGTCTGTTACAGAGGTTAAAAACCAGGCTCTTACACAGTGACAACTTTTATTTATGGCTGTGTATGGTTAAGGGCTGCATTGCAGTTCAGTGCATTCTTATCTCAACAGATTTGAGACACTAGTGAAACCCCTTCTTTTCTGGGATTCTGTTTAATGCAGAGTAATTTTAGTCCCTTGATGGTAAAAGTCCTATATCACCCTCAAGAATCCTGAATCTCAATGAATTTCTTTGGTATTTATACAAATCTATTCATAGGTTTTCAAAGCAACGGCAGATCTGTGAGAATAGTCTGTTATTGATATGAATCTAAGTAAAGGACATGCTTTTTTTTTTTTTACTTAGTTGTTATCAGTTGTTGCATCTCACATTCAAAAATTAAAGCACAATGCTCCAATCAGCTCCACTGGATTTAGCTGTAATCCCCAGAGCCCTCAGCAGCATTTATGGCAGATTGAAAATGCACAATGAGCCGTCGGTGTAAAAATGTGCAGCCGTTCACTTCACAGCAGCATCTGCACAGTGTCCAACATGTGAGTGAGACACATCTGGTCCTCAGCATCATTAACCCGCGTTTATTCCCGCGTTGCTCAGCGGCACAGGAGCGAATGCCCTCTGTGGACCGTGGGTATGGGATGGGCGATGCGACGCAAACAAACAAATCCCAGACACCCACTCATTCCTGCTGCCATCGGCGCGTGCACGCTGCATTCCTTCACACCAGCCCCCCCACCCCCACCACCCCTCGCTCCCTTGTTTGCTTTTGAACAGATGGAGCCACAAGTTAGCATGTAGAAAGCTAATTGTTCACACAGTGTCTTCATGTTAATTTTTTTTCCCCTTATCCAGTTGTAGTTCATGCCACGCCGAGTTCTCCCACCTGGCAGCCCCTCCACGACCCCCTCCACCTTGCCCCCATCTCCCACTCCAGCGATTACTGCTCTAATCCATATTTAATGGATTCAGCACAGTCTCTGGCTCTGATTAAACTTCCACTGTGTTATGATCACGATGTTACAGCAGGGTTGAGGTAGGGTGTCCAGATCAGACGAGACGAAGCGTAGACGTTTTTTTCCGGTCCGAGTCGGAGAATCGATTGGCTCCCCAGGCGGCTTGTTCAATCACAGCTACAGAGAAGCTATTATCTTCCTATGTGTTTAATCCGATTGTGTTGTCTCCACTCACACAGACTCCAAAGGAAACTGTTGGATCGCGCCGCTCTTGCCAACTGGGGACAAACATGGAGGAGGAAGAAAGATTTTTCTGTTTATTGATGATGATGATGTGTCAAGCTGCAAATACAGAACGGGGTTCAAGTGTTCTCCTTGATTGCTTTTCCTCTAGATTTGGAGGAGAGAGAAAAAAGTATCAGACTCACACAGTCCTATTCATCTTCGGAAAGATGTTTTAGGCGTATGTGGATGAAAGAAAGAATATGCATACGTGTGGAAATCGTGCCGGAGACGGCTCCGTGTTTGGTGTGTGCTTACGTGCAGTTGCGTGCTCGGTGGCCCCCCGTCTCCTCGCGCTCCCTTATGTTTACCTGGAGCGCTGCGCCAGTGAAATCAAAGGGCAGAAACAGAGACTCGTGTGCTCATTTATCTCGGCGCCTTCAGATGGAGGGTGGTGGCTTTTGCAGCTCACACCCCCCGATGCGTTCACGGCGCTCATAGCCCCGGCATCTGTGTAGTGAATGCATGACTCTGTGTGTGCGTGTGTGTATGTGTGCGTGTGTGCGCATGCTCTCCCTCACCTCTGACCTCCCGCTCTACCTGATCTACATGACGGTGATATTCTGGTTTCAGCTCGCTGTGAGCCATCCATTAGCTCCTCTCACACAGCAGCGTAAAAAAAGAAGAGAGAGATAGAGAGAGAGAGAAGGATTTTAATATCTTCTTCCTCTTCTTTGAAAGCTTTGTTCTGCTTTGCCTGCTAATTTATGGAGGAAACGGAGGCTGTGGGTGGCTCATTTATACATAATAATATTCCTTGTGATGTCACTTCTTGTTATTTTTACTGAGTGAAAAGACAGGGTATTAGTTGGGGGGGGGGGGGTCAAATGAGAGCTACGTGATGACTGTGCGTCCAGTTGTGGCGGGATAGCAACACCCTGCGAAAATCTACAACTGTTAGAAAAAAACCCGATTCTTTGATTGAAAGATCCAAGAACAAGCCGGAGAATTCTTGAATTCAAAGATATAGCATTTATTTAGGAGTCACATGTAAAGCAAGCTGCGGCGGGTGCAGCGTGACGCAGCCCCCTCAGGAGCGTTGCCACACTGACCCCGACTTCTGGGTGCGAC
This sequence comes from Pholidichthys leucotaenia, assembly GCA_020510985.1. Lineage (NCBI taxonomy): Eukaryota > Metazoa > Chordata > Actinopteri > Cichliformes > Pholidichthyidae > Pholidichthys > Pholidichthys leucotaenia. The sequence continues at coordinate 64,791,483 of CM035849.1, read as the reverse complement.
TCACATTCATCTTCTCGGGTTGGTTAGACCAACCCCGTACAGTAGGATGGGCCTGTACGTGACTGTCTGATTGACCAATCTCTGACGGGAACAGGCCATCCTCTGTTCACGTCACCATCTTCTAGAATGTACCATCAACGGTGTGTGTGTGTGGGTGTTGGTTTTGGGTGTGTAACTAAGTACTAGACCTGACTAAAGGAAAGGAGAGAGAGCAGAAAGAGGGCTCTATAGCGCTGCCTAATTCCTGTTTACCAGAGTTGAGCGCCACATATTTGTTCATAAAAATGCAAACAGAATATGTATAGAATATGTGTAGAGCATAATGGGAGATTACCTACAGAATTATTATTTTTGGCACCCTAACTTTTCATAACCCTTTTCAAACCTCATACAATTCTTCAGCATTTTATTATCCCGTATAGCTTCATCTCCCACCTGTTTGCTCTGTTTTTATAATTTATAGTATTTTTTAAACCATCATTACCTTTTCACCCTTATAAACAGAAAAGGTCAGCTGTCTCAGTTTTGCCAGTAGCTACCCTGATTTAAACAGTTTTGAAACCACCTTGAGGATTTCCACCATTTTTACCTCCTCCACATATTTACTGCACTGTATGTGACCGAGTCGGTAAAAAGCATTGCCGCGTGGCTTACCAAGCGCATGGGTCGACCCTCTTGGTCACACAGGTAGAGTGCTGGGCTCCAGCGGCAGGAGGTTGGGAGTTCAAACCCCCAGGTGGGCGTCACCGTCCATTCCCTTGGTCACATGATGCCCATCTGGCGACATCCAAGCAGGAGTTTATGAACTCACAACTTCCTTACAACAAACAGTGCAATCAAAAGTTGCTGGAAAAGTACTGATTTGTCATTGTAATTCTAGCATTTAATCACAATTAATGATAGAAAATGTGTAGTTAATTAGTTACATTTGTTAATCAATTCCCAGCCAGAGTACACACATTAAATAGTGCCAGGCTAATTATAAAACAACAGCTATAACAAAAAACCTAAAAACATCAGAGAAAAAAAAACCCCATCCCAAATGCTCTGGCCTGAATAGAAACCTTGATGGTGATGATGAGCTTTCCTAATCAACAAGCTTGATAATCTGTGGATTTTTAACAAGCTGCTCCGCTTGTCTTGTACTGCAAATCATCACATTCTTGTTTTCTTTGTCACAATTTTCATCCTACTCTTCATAATAATTTCAAGGTAGTATGTTTTGTTTTGCTTCCCATTCTGGGGGTTTGAACAGTTCTGCATCAGTGTCCATCCATCCATCCATCTTCTACCGCTTTTCTGGAGGTCTGGGTTGCGGAGGCAGCAGTTCAGACAGAGAAGCCCAGACTTCCCCCTCTCCGGCCACCTGCTCCAGCTCTTCAGAGGGGATACCAAAGCGTTCCCAGACCAGCTGGGAGACATAGTCTCTCCAGCAAGTCCTGGGTCTGCCCCAGGGTCTCCTACCAGTGGGACGTGCCTGAAACACCCCAAGTAGGAGGCGGCCAGGAGGCGTCCTGATCAGATGCCCGAACCACCTCAACTTTTCAATGTGGAGGAGCAGTGGTTCTACCCTGAGCCTCTCCCGGATGACTGAGCTCCTCACCCTATCTCTAATGGTGAGTCCAGCAATCCTACGAAGGAAGCTCATTTCAGCCGCTTGTATCCGCAATCTCATTCTTTCGGCCATTATCCAAAACTCATGACCATAGGTGAGGGTAGGAACGTAGAGTGACCGGTAAATTGACAGCTTTGCCTTAGAGCTCAGCTCCCTCTTTACCACGACAGACGGGTACAACGTCTGCATCACTGCAGATGCTGCTCCGATCCATCTGTCAATCTCTCGCTCCATTCTCCCCTCACTCGTGAATGAAACCCTGAGATACTTAAACTCCTCCACTTGGGGCAAGAGCTTGTCATGTCTGCTTTTTATGAAGGTGATATTTGATTTGGTATTTTTCTCTAACTTTCCTCCCACTTGGATGTCCTTTTACAAGCCAAAAAATGGAGACTGCAAGTATTTTTTAAATAAATTTGTTGTTGTAATGGTTTAATTAGTCTAACCATAGTAAGGTACTCTCAGTTTCACTATAGCTTCCATTTTGCCATTTAGTTTGTGTCATGTTATCCTTTTTTTATCCCTGCCCGTTGAAGCCCAAAGGAGGATTATGTTATGGGTCAGTCCGTCCATCTGTCAGTCTGTCTGTCTGTCCATCCCACTTTTGTGAAATCAACTCCTCCTACAGTTTTGGTCCAATTATTTTGAAACTTGGTACCATGGTTTGTTATATACCGAGGATGCACATATTGCAATTGTTTTGCAGGAATTGTAGCCCCTGACCTATGACCTCCTGTTTCACCTCACTTCATAGACAGTAACTGTCTCCTGAAATCAACTCCTCCTACAGTTTTGTTCTGATTGTTTTGAAGCTTGGTGCCATGGTTTGATATACTCTGCCAATACATATATTGCAATTTCACTCTCATTGAATGACCTTGAGGTCAGAGGTCAGATTTGTCCCTAAATCTTCTAAACACAATAAATACTGAAAGAAATGATGTAGGCTTTTCAAACTGATAACAGTAGTTGTATCTAATACACATCTTGAACGACTTACACCCTCAGCTAACTATGGGTTTGGGGTCAAGGGGTCAGAGGTTCAAAGTTAACATTGCAGTTGCAGAATGGTAAATGCTACATTTACTATTATTATAAAACGAGTAAAGCTAGGGCCACCAAAGCTGGTACACAGGTTCACCTTGGAATGCTGACCTCTGACTATGGGTTTGTGGTCAGAGGTCAAGGTTAGCATTTCTTATGCCTTATTACTGCACAACAAGTAAAGCTAGGGTCACCAAACTTGGTACTCAGGTTCACCCTGTGACCCTGAGGTGTGACTGCGGTTTTGGGATCACAAGGTCAAAGGTTAGCATCAAAATGCCTTAAAAACTATATCTCATCAACAAAGAAAGCTAGGGTCACCAAACCTGGTACACAGGTTCACTCTGAGACCTTAACCTCTGATGACAGGTTTGGGGTCAAAAGGTCAAAGGTTAAGGTTGGCACTCCCTATGATCTCTTACTATAGAATGTGTAAAGCTCTCTAGGGTCACCATACTTGCTACACAGGTTCACTTTGGGATCCTGACCTACAACTGTGGGTTCTATACTTTGTTGTATATTCGTGGATGATGGGCTTATCATAATTTGGTTCTGCCACAGTAATTATATTGAAAAGTTGAAAACTGCTCTCCGTCAGTCAGTATTGGGATCTTCAAAGAAAACAGAGGCGGGGGATATTGCACTCGCCTCAGAGTGCTCTTGTTAAAATAATGAAGACAACCCTTCAAAGGGAGCAGATGACAGTGTTCCACATCCTTTTAGAGATAGCGAGTACATTGTATTTGCTACTACACTGCACCCTTTAAATCTAAAAAAATATTTTAGTGGCAGCTTGTAACTGACACAAATGCTGCCCACTGTAATATCGAGGAGAATCACAAAACTATGAATTATTTCGAGGCAAAGGATAGAAAAATCCCCACTTCTTTCTCTGATGATCTGCTCGCTTGAGAGCAAAATATCTTGTAATGCCGGAAGCTCGTTCTCAGCACCGTCCTCCAGCACTGAATTGTTGACAGTCTGAGCAGCAAAAGCGTTTGAAAGTGACTTGAAACTTCCAGTTTTTCATGAAAACTTGCTGGAAAGTGAGTTTTGGAAAGCCAGAAACCTCAGTGTCTGTTGAAGTAGACATCAGTCAGCAAGCCCAATATGCTGTTTATAATGTACACTGTATTACAGTAGGACATAGCAGTGAGAGCTGAGACAGTGTCATGGATATTGTATTAGTAAAATCTTGTGCTGGAGAAATGGTGAGGATGTGTGACACCCACAAAAGTGTGGTCACATTTTATGAGTTATTTTAATTTTATTTAAGTTATTTATGCCTTTAAATTGTAATATTTTTATGTTGAAGCTTTTATAATGTGTCAGATGGGGATAAATTAATTGTTTTGTGGTAACCTATGCAGTAGAACATTATTTTTGGCATTGGCCGGGAAGTGGCACTGTTGGCTGTGCTTCTGTCCAGCTGTCAATCAACTGACCAACTGACAGTAACTGTCCTCATTGTATGGAGCAAACTGCACAACAACAACACCAAGTAGCCACCTGTCTCATCATTTTCCCTCTTTATACAGGAATTACCTGTTGTGGGTCTGAACCCTAGACTGGACCTGCAACAGATGCAGTTAGCAATATTAGCAGATGTGAAGCTGCTTAAATGATTAAAACTTTAAAGAGGCCACAGTATGCACATTTTTGACATAAGAGGTCTTTGGCATGCGTTGGTTAAAATATTTCAGGGATTAAATACTATAGCACAATTTTCCACCCAGATTAAACACCGTTCTTCACATCATTCGTAAGAATCTTTGAGACTGTAGCTTAAGTTTTAATTTAGGAGGAATTCAGAAATCTATATTTGTGGAATAACTCTGATTTTTATTCACAGTTTTCATGTGCCTTACCATGCTTAGATGATCACGTAATCAGTATCTCCTTAAGTAGATTAAGGCGTCCTTGTATTGGAATTCAACAGATGCTCAAAATGAATGGCTGCTATATATGTAGAGATGCTAATTTAGGAAAGTTTGCAGTGGTCTCTTATTTTTTCCAGAGCTGTATATGGGGAAGTGTTTCTATATGATTTACTTTTGCTCATGTTGGACGTTGGATGGGGTGGTTATGTCAAGGGGACCTACAAGCATTAGTTAAGCTAGGCTAATAGAGCTAACATGTCTGGTGATGTGATTACAGGGAAATTATAGAACAAAAATATAACAAAGAAAGCCTAAATAATGCTTAAACCACACATGATCAGTTCTGGATTAATGGCCAGGTTGGAACACACTGGCATAAACTATGGTACCTAAGCGAGGGTAACTAGACTACTTGCACTGTTGGTAGGTGGCTTTGGAAACTCATAGGGAAACTTCGACCCCTGCTGTTATTAAAATGAGTGTAGATAAAGCTGTGGGCACAGTGTCATTCCAAAGAGCCCCACTTGTTACATCACAGTCTGACGCAAAACTCAAAGGCTCACTTAATGAGACCTAGTGAGACCAAGGCAGACCCTAAAAAAAGTTGTTTTTTTTCTCAGTTTTTTAATGTTGGTAGCCACTCCAGAAACCAGAATTCATGTATTTATACTGTGCTTTTACTGATCTCAAAAAAACGTTAAAAGGACTTAACTAGTAACTACATTAACGCTCTCTTCTATGAGCTTGTCAAAGACAGGCATCTACATCCATTTTGGAATCACCATTTAACCTAACATGAAAGTCTTTGGACTGTGGGTGGAAATCTGAGAACCAGTGCTAAGCCCACACAACACAGGGAGAACATGCAAATTCCACACAGAAAGGCTCCGTCCCCTGCCAGGTTGAGGTTTTGAGCCAGGGACCTTTTTAGCTATAAGGCCCAACATGAGGTTTAAAGAATAAACCAGAAATCATCCTTGGAGACATGCTTTGTTTTTAAATTAAGCTGCTTTCTCTTCTTTCCACTCTAATCCAAGAGCTTCACTTTATTGTTTGGTTGCCCTTTCTCATGTTGGCACTGCTTCTTTTCCTCTTGCTCACAGTAAACATAAGTGGTTGTGAATTTAGCAAAGTGATCACAGCCAGTCCTGTGTACTGTACCGTAGCTTACAGTAAGCATATGTGTCCGGGCACGTGGCTGAGGCCACCATATGGAAGCGATGGCAGCTTCCTTATTACTCGTGTAGCTGAGTGGCTCCGAGGGCTCACGAAAACCTGCTACTGAGTAACCAAGGATTGGCACCTCATGTTGTTGGACAGAAATTTATGCGTCTGGTGAAGTGTACAAACAGTCACTTGCTGTTCTTGATTTGCCCTCTCTGTCAATCCATTGCCTCAAGTAAATTTTGTCCTCAGGGAGCTTTTCAGAAGATCTCCACTTTAAAGGAATATGATAATTTACCTTGTGCTAAAAGTCAGAGTGATTTGTATCAGTGTGGTATTATGCAGTTTTTATGTTGCAACAGCTCCTTGCAGTCAAGTGTTCATACTGATTTATTCAACACTGAAAATGCTGATCAGTAAATTGCAGTTTAAAGATATTTGGTTATACCTTTAGTGACTACTCAAATAATTTTAAAATGCTCAAAGAAAAAAATAATAAGGAAGACAAGTTAATTGATTGGGCTCAATCTTTAATTTTCATCACTCTGAGTCTTTGTTCCTTTCAGCCACTACAGGATCTCTCAGAAGATTACAAAGCTGGAATGGGCCAGGGAGTCCTCATGAGAAAGGGTTTATTTTAAAAACAAACAAACAAAAACACACCAGCGTTGGATATCTTTATTAATGAAAAAAAAATATTCAACATTTTATTATTCGTGGCTGAACATAGCATGTCACCAGAAGAGTCTGCTTCTAGTTCTGATAGAGAACTCTCCTTCCTTTTGGTGTGGGAGCAGTAACAAGTCCACAGCGCTCTCTCATTGGTCAGAGGTTGTGGCCTGTCAGCACTGAAGCACTGTAATTCAGAATGTCAACTGCTCATAACCAAGGTAACATCTGCTACAGAACTTTTACTATATAATGCATCACAACAACCACTGCTGCCACTAAGAAATCAAGTCCTGCTGCCCACTCCCCACTCCACCGACACCCCCCCCACTCCCAACACACAGCCCCCCATCCTGACCCTGACCAAGACCCAGGTGAGGACGGAGCTGAGGAAGATCAAGGCGAGGAAGGCGTCGGGACCGGACGGCATCAGCGCAAAGCTCCTCAAGTCCTGTGCAGACCAGCTGTGTGGGATTGTGACATATATCTTCAACATGAGCCTGAAACTGGGGAGGGTACCACAGCTGTGGAAAACATCTTGTGTGGTACCTGTACCAAAAACTTCCCACCCCAAAGACCTGAACAGCTTCAGACCGGTGGCCTTGACGTCCCACTTGATGAAGACCCTGGAGAGACTGCTCCTTGCTCATCTCCGCCCCCTGGTGGAACCAGCGATGGATCCACTCCAGTTCGCCTACCAGCATGGCATTGGGGTGGAGGATGCGGTGATCTTCCTCCTTCACCGTTCTCTGTCCCACCTGGAGAAGCCCGGGAATATGGTGAGGATCATGTTCTTTGACTTCTCCAGTGCTTTCAACACCATCCAACCGATGATCCTGAAGGACAAGCTGCTGCGCGCAGGGGTGGACCAGCACCTGTCATCATGGATCCTGGACTACCTCACGAACCGGCCTCAGTTTGTGAGAACCCGGGACTGTGTTTCCGACACGATCATCGGTAGCATGGGGGCCCCCCCAGGGAACGGTGCTGGCTCCCTTCCTGTTCACTCTTTATACTGCGGACTTCTCACACAACACAACACATTGCCATCTACAGAAGTTCTCTGATGACTCTGCGATCGTTGGTCTCATCTCCAGCGGAGATGAAGCTGAGTACAGAGGGCTTATCCAGGACTTTGTGGACTGGTGCCATCGGAACTGCCTCCAGATCAACGCGAGGAAAACTAAGGAGCTGGTGGTGGACTGCCGCAGGCATGGGCAGCCCCTCACAGCACCAGTAAATATACAGGGAACAGACATCGAGATGGTGACATCCTACAAGTACCTGGGTATTCATCTGAACAATAAACTAGACTGGTCACACAATACTGACGCACTCTACAAGAAGGGACAGCGCAGGCTGTTCCTGCTGAGGAGACTCAGGTCTTTTGGTGTACAAGGGGCGCTGCTGAAGTCATTCTATGACACGGTGGTGGCATCAGCCATCACTTTTGGAGTGGTCTGCTGGGGCAGTGGCATTACTGCAGCCGATAGGAAGAGACTGAACAAACTGATTAAGAAAGCTAGCTCTGTCCTGGGGCAACGCCTTGATCCGATGGAGGAGATAGGAGAGAGAAGGACGGTGGCTAAACTGTCATCTCTGCTGGAGTCCGAGTTCCACCCTATGCAGGACATACTGGATGCACTGAGGAGCTCATTTAGCAGCAGACTACATCATCCCAGGTGCACAACCGAGAGGTTTCGTAGGTCCTTCCTACCAACGGCTGTCAGACTGTACAACCTAAGCAGGGCTGCTCGCAGAGATAGCAAAAAGACGTAACAAACTAATAGTTTTTTTTGAATGCAAAAGATGCAATAGACTTACACAATGGTCCTCTCCGGCATACAACTAGGAACATACCGGTCGCTATGGAGGGTGAGAATATGTATGGGCACATAATCATACCATGTAGGATAACTAAATAGACGGTTATGCTGTTTCATCCCACCTAGCAACAATGCTCTGCACTGTGTGTGTTTATATATTTACATATTTATTCCATCTAGCTACAATGCTCTGCACTGGGTGTGTTTATATTTATATATCTATATATTTATTCCATCTAGCTACAATGCTCCGCACTGTGTTTTTATATATCTACATATTATTCCATCTAGCTACATTGCTCCGCACTGTGTGTGTTTATATACTTGCATATTTATTCCACCTAGCTGCAATGCTCCTTATTGTGGGTGTTTATATATTTACATATTTATTCCATCTAGCTACAATGCTCTGCACTGTGTGTTCATATATTCATATATTTATTCCATCCAGCTACAATGCTCTGCACTGTGTGTCTGTGTGTGTGTGTGTGTGTGTGTGTATATACAGTATACAGTATATTTTATAGTAATATGTACATATGTATATTAGCTGCTCTTGCTTGCTTGTTTTTTTTTCTTGCCTTCTGATTGTTGCTCTGAGTGTTGCTATCCCTGTGCTGTTGCAATCCTGGAATTTCCCCGTTGTGGGACTAATAAAGGCTTATCTTATCTTATCTTATCTTATCTTATATACTGTATGCATCATAGCAGGTCTCACTATCATCTTGTAAATCTTCCCTTTCATTCTTGCTGCTACCTTTCTGTCACAAATCACCCCTGACACTCGTCTCCACCCACTCCACCCTGCCTACACTCTGTTACCTCTCTTGTGCATTTTCCATTACTTTGGATGGTCGACCCCAGGTATTTAAACTCATCTACTTTCACTACCACTACTCCTTCCATCTTCACTGTTGCACCTGCATCCCTCTCATTCACGCTCATGTATTCTGTCTTGTTTCTACAGACTTTCATTCCTCTTCTCTCCAGAGCATACCTCCACCTCTCCAGGTTCTCTTCCACCTGTGCCCTCCTCTCACTATAGATCACAATGTCGTCTGCAAACATCATAGTCCACGAAGACTCCTGCCTGACCTTGTCTGTCAGCCTGTCCATCACCATGGTAAACAAGAAGGGGCTCAGAGCCGATCCCTGATGTAATCCCACCCCCATCCTGAATCCATCCGTCACTCATACAGCACACGTCACCACCCTCTCGTTGTCCTCATACATGTCCTGCACCACCCTCGCATACTTCTCTGCCACTCCTGACCTTCTCATACAGTACCACACTTCCTGTCTTGGCACCCTATCATATTCTTTCTCTAGATCCACAAAGACACAGTGCAACTCCTTCTGACTTTCTCTATACTTCTCCATCAGCACTCTTAGAGCAAACATTGCATCTGTAGTACGCTTTCTTGGCATGAAACCATACTGCTGTTCACTGATTGTCACCTCTCCTCTTAACCTGACTTCAACAGCTCTTTCCCATATCATCATAGTGTGGCTGATCAACTTTGTGCCTCTGTAGTTACTACAGCTCTGAGTATCACCTTTGTTCTTGAAAATTGGTACCAAAACACTTCTTCTTCACCCCTCAAGCATCTTCTCACTCTACAAGATTGTGTTAAACAATCTGGTTAAAAAGTTCACTGCCATCTTAAACATCTCCATACCTCCACAGGTATGTCATCTGGACCAACCGCTTTTCCATTCTTCATCCTCTTCAAAGCTGCCCTCACTTCCGCCTTGCTAATCCTCAGGACTGTTCACTATCTTTCTTTCATCCATCCTCCTCTCTCTCTCATTTTTTATTCATCAGCTCTTCAAAGTACTCCTTCCACCTTCTCAACACACTCTCGTCATTTATTAGTACATTACCATTACTGTCCGTAACCCTTTAACTGTCCACATTTTATGGATGGGTCACGCGCCCCCAGTGGCACAGCGCAGCAACTGCACCGGTCAACTTATTGACGTCCCCCAGCTATACTGAGAATTTGTACTGATCTATATTGATCTGACAGTTCAGAAGGTGGCAGACACGTGCCGGAGGAATCATGGCTGACATGGAATACAGCAAAGAAGAAGAAATCCTCATTATTCTTCTCCCTTTTTCCGCCTTGAGCTGACAACACCAATGTGGACTCCGCCATGTTTGGTCTTGGCCGCCGCGATTGTGACTGAAACTGCATGATACAGGAAAAATAGCCACGTAATACAAATGAAATTCACGTGGGATAATCATAAGCAGTTTGTACATGTGGTACACGGTGTAAATGACTGACCAAATGCGAAACATCGACCACGATGGCCGAAACACTGAGCTACCAGTACCAAGATGGTGGCGCCCACGATCGTCATGCACTCTCACAGAAAAAATGCACCAAACAGAAAAAATAGCCACGTAATACAAACAAAATTCATGTGGAATAATCATGAGTTTGTACATGTGGTAGAGAGTGTAAATGACCGAGCGAACGCAAAACATCGACCACGATGGACGAAAACAGACTGGTTACATGGGCGAACGAGCCTCCCCCTCCCAGCAACAGGGAAGAGAGAAATATGGTTTTTTTCACATTTTATTGATTTTCTGGTTCATATACGTCGAAGATTAGATAAAAACATACGGTACCCCTGTAGACAAAACGGCGTAAAAAAAACCCCGGACCATTCTTTGTATAAATGTGTCCAAAGTCCAATTTTGACTGAGTTATGCAATTTATATAGCTGTCATGACATCATGCAAATTAGATGTGCAAATTTATTCCTATATGAAACTTTGGATCATATTCTACAGCTTTCTAATTAACAGTAAGCCATTATCTCTTGTAACTTTCAAGTTATAGCCTTGGAAATCTGAACTATTTTATTGACAAAAATTTTTAACTGCTCTTGACTACTAGGGGCGTTGACCACCCTTTAACAGTTCCTGTCGCCATACGGTGTCTGGGGCAGTTAAAAGGTTAATCAGCCTAACCTGCTTAACATCCTTTCCAGCTTGATCTCTCTGTCTAGCCAATCGATACAAGTCCTTTTCTCCTTCCCTAGTGTTTAGCCTCTCATACAACTCACTATATGCCTTTTCCTTTGCCTTTGCCATCTCTCTCTTTGCCATGCACCTAGATTCTAAATATTCCTGTCTACTTTCTTCATCTCCCTGACTATCCCACTTTTTCTTTGCTAACCTCTTCCTTTAAATACTTTCCTGTACCTCCTTATTCCGCCAAGTCTCCTTGTCTTCCCTCTTCTGTCCATTGGATACACTACATACCTTTCTACTCGTTTCCCTCAATACTTTTGCTGTACTTTCCCAGTCATCTGGTAATTCTTCCCTACCACCCAGAGCCTGTATCAACTCCTTCCTGAACTGTGTGTGACCTTCTTCCTTCTGTAGCTTCCTCCACTTAATCTTTGGCTCTGCCTTCACTGTTTTCCTCTTCTTGCTTTGCAAAGTCATTGTAAGGACTATCATCCGATGCTGTCTAGCTACATTATCCCCTGCCACCACCTTGCAGTCTCCTATCTCTTTTAGATTTCTCGTTCTGCATAAGATGTAGTCCACCTGTGTGCACCTTCCTCCACTCTTGTAAGTCACCCTATGTTCCTCTCTCTAGTTGAAGTATGTGTTCACCACATCCATTTCCATCTTTTAGCAAAATCCACAACTATCTGTCCTTCTACATTTCTCTCCTTAAGACCATACCTGCCCAGGACCTCCTCATCACCTCTGTTCCCTTCACCTATATGTCCATTAAAGTCCACTCCAATCACCACTGTCTTCCCCCTGGGAGCACTCTCTACCACAGGGGTGTCCAACCATGTGCCATGGAGAGCCAAGACCCTGCAGGTTTTACCTCCAACCAGTGTCTTCAACAGCAGATTTCTGTGAACTTCTTCCCACTGATTGCTGATAAGTGAAAACACCTGCTGAAGAGACTGGGTAGAAGAGAAAACCTGCAGGGTCTTGGCTCTCCATGGCACCTGGTTGGACACCCCTGCTCTACCACTTCATCCAACTTACTCCAGAATTCCTCTTTCCCTTCTACATGACATCCAACTTGTGGGACTTGTGGGACTTGTGGGCACTGACAACATTCAACATCACACCTTTGACTTCTAGCTTCAAATTCATGATTCTGTCTGACTCCCTCTTTACCTCCTGAACACTCTTCACATACTCTTCCTTCAAGATGACTCCTACTCTATTTCTCTTTCTATCTACACCATGGTAGAACAATTTAAATCCCCCTCCAATACTCCTAGCCTTGCTTCTCTTCCATCTGGTTTCTTTGAACACACAGTATATCTACCTTTCTTCTCTCAATCATATCAGCCAACTCTCTGCCTTTACCAGTCATAGTCCCTATACTTAACATCCTTACTCTCATCTCCACACTTCTACCTTTCCTTTTCTCTCTCCCTCCTAACACACCTCCCCCCTCTCCTCCTCCTCGATCTTCGACCAACAGTAGCCCAATTTCTACCGGCACCCTGTCAGTTAATAGCACCAGTGGCGGTCGTTAACCCGGGCCTCGACTGATCTGGTATGAAAGTCTCATTCGTCATGATCCACATGTTTGATTTGGCAAAGGTTTTACGTCGGATACCCTTCCTGACACAACCCTCCCATTTACCCGGGCTTGGGACCGGCACTAGGAGTACACTGGCTTGTGCACCCCCTGTGGCTGGGCTAAATGTTTTTTTCATTACTCTGGTACTTAAATAGGTAAAAGTTCATATTTGTAACATTTATTATTAAGTTTGGATAAAGTGTCACAATAAAGTGTCTCTGAATTGATGCAGTATCACCACATCACGATACACTGATGTATCGATTTGCCCCCCCCCACCACCTCCACCCCTACTAATGGACTAGTCGACCAGAAATTTAACATGCAAAGTAATATTAACTTCTAGCGATTTGTTGTTGCTGGGTTCTCTAACAGAGACATCTAGCATATAGAAACTGAGTTAATAAACAACTTCATGATTAAGAAATTGGTTTCATTTGAAGTCACTGCACTAGTGACTTCAGTGCTAACAGTGGCTAAAATGCTAATGATTAACAACAGCAGTAGCACTGGTGTCCATCACGTAATGATGAAATGTCATAAAGATGGACTCATGTCAGAACTTCATGTTACTATAACCATAATCTTGGGCAGCTCGGTAGCGCACTGGTTAGCACAGTAAGAAGGTCACGGGATCGATTCCACCCCTGACCATCGTGAGTTTGATCCCACCCCCTGACCATTGGTGACCCTTCTGTGTGGAGTTTGCATGTTCTCCCCATGTCTATGTGGGTTTACCTCGGGTATTCTGGTTTTCTCCCACAGGCCAAGAACATGCATGTTAGGTTAATTGGAGAATCTAAAGTGGCCCTAGATGTGAATGTGTGTGTGAATGGTGAAGGGATTGGTGCCGTACCATGGCTGCTTCATCCATCCAGGTGGATGCCCTGAATTTCCCTCTGGGGATCAATAAAGTATACAAAAAAATAGCTGTTGGTCACACGAGCTATATATGGTTAAAAAAATAATAATTCTTGATTAATTGATTCATTGGTTTAGCAAATTACAGGATTACCAACAATAATTGATAGCGGCATGCCTACTCCCAGTTAGAGTAAATGATCCTCAATGAATCATTTTTTCCCCTGTTTACAGTTGCAATAAAAATTATTCAACCCCCACTGTAAATTAGGTCTGTTGGCAAAATGCACAAACTAGCAGCTGTTTGCAATAAACAAATCAAACAAGAACAATTTAAAAAGCTCAGCACAGTTAATATTACAAGTGGTTTCTCCAAATTCAACATAAAATGCTACTTTTAATGACCACCATGGTTTCAAAATTATTCAACCCCTTCATGACAAGCATCTTTAGTACTTAGCAGAGCACCCTTTTGCTGTTATAACCTGCTGTAAACAGGATGCATCGCTAGACACCAGCCCCTGGCAGTGTTCCTGAGGAATCTTAGCACGCTCCTCATGGGAAAAGGCTTCCAGTTCACTGATATTCTTGGGTTTGTGTAGTGCCACCACCTTTTTCAAATACCACCTGAGACTTTCAATGAGGTTCAAGTCAGGCGACTGTGATGGCCATTCTGTTTTCTTCCAGGACTTCTTCTGAAACCAAACCTTGGTGGACTTTGAGGTATGCTTGGGATGATTGTCCTGTTGGAAGGCCCAGTGACGCCCAAGCTTCAACTTCCTCACAGACATCATGAAATTTTCTCCCAGAATTTCCTGACATCACTGAGCCACCACCATGCTTCACTGTAGGCAGGGTGTTCTTTTCAGTGTGTGTGGGGGGGAGCTGAAAAGTTCATAGTGGTCAAATTTGACCAGATGTGGTTTATTTTTCAACTGCAGGGATCCAAGCACTGCAACACCGATGGAAGAAGTGTGTGGACCGAAGGCGAGACTATGTTGAAAAATAAACCACATTTGGTCAAATTTGACCACTATGAACTTTTCAGCCCCCCTTGTGTGCCTCATTTTTCTCCTTCAAATATACTTCTGATCCAGTGGCCCGAAAAGTTCCAGTTTTGTTTCATAGTTCCACAGAACAGAATCCCAAAACCTATTTGGCTTAGTTATGTAGTTTTGAGCAAATTGGAGCCGACTTGTGCCTTTGGGTCAGTAGTGGTGTACGTCTTGGAGTCTGGGCATGGAGCCCTTCAGCGTTTAGTATGCATTTTACTGTGGAAACTGAAACCTCAGTGCCTGCTGCCACCAAGTCTTGCTGCAGGTCTTTTGCAGTTAGTTGAGGGTTTTTGACTATCTGCCTCCTCAGGACTCTGGTGGCAGCTGTTGATAGCTTCCTCTTTCTGCCACGTCCATGTAGTGTAGACACGGTTCCTTTAACTTTAAACTTGCCAACTATGCTTCCAACTGTATCTTTAGGAACATTCAGTGCCTTTGCTACCTTTTTGTATTCCTTTCCTTGTTTGTGCAAGGCAATGATTTCTTTTCTGAACTTTTTGGACAATTCTCTTGACTTATCATATTTCTAACATGCAATCAAACAACTGTTAACAGTTCAGGTATCTGAGGTGTGTCTATCGCAAGCACACCTGATGAAACTAATGAAGTCCTTGATTGGCTGCACCAGGTGTGCTTGAGACCACACCTGGTTTGCAAATACTGTACGTGCTGTTTTGAGGAATTTTATTCAGGGGGTTGAATAATTTTGAGACTGCAGTAATCATTGAAAGTAGGATTTAGTGTTGTATTTGGATAAAATCCTTGTAATATTGCGAGGGGTGGCTGAAAAGTTCATAGGCTGAAAAATTCATAGTGGTCAAATTTGACCAAATGTGGTTTATTTTTCAACATAGTCTCCCCTTCAGTCCAGACACTTCTTCCATCGGTGTTGCAGCGCTGCGGTTGAAAAATAAACCACATTTGGTCAAATTTGACCACTATGAACTTTTCACCCCCCCCCATAGTTTTATTTAACTATTTAAATTTTTCTTGTGTAATTTGTTTACCTGAATGCCTGAAAATGTAAAATTTTTGCCAATGAACCTAAAATGCTGTGGGGGTTGAATTATTTTTATTGCAACTGTGTAGTGCATGTGAAACAGCGTGACGCACTACGCTGCAGTAGCACGCACACATGTGTGATGTCATGATGCCTCAGGGTATGTTAAACCGCTGCCCAGGGCTAGTTGTCCTCTTTGCCTCTCTTCCAGTACATCTGCACTGTGTACTCCTGCTGAGACTCCTAATAAAGCTAACCTCAACACGTGGTCGTATCTGCCCTCATTTCCAGACATAAGCTGTCGTACCAATTCTTACTCTATATACAGTTTATCATTGTGTGTACACGTTGATACATAGAACTACAATAAATGCATAATAATAGTAATAAAAATAATAATCTAGCTACTCTTTCGTACAGTTACTACTCCTTTTTAAGGAAGAAGCTTTGTTGTTAATCACTGATTGTTTTAACAAATTACTCGATTAGCAACAATAAATGATAGCTGCATGCCTACTCCCAGCTACAGTAAATGATCCTCAATGAACCAGTTTTCCCCCCATTTATGGATTTTTTTTTCTTTTAGTTAAGTTGCATATAAAGTTTTGCTGCATAAAGAGATTCAATGAATAATTATCTTAGGAGATCCAGATGAGGAAAAAGTACATTTTTACCACAGTTGAGGTGTCTAGTTTATCAGAATATGAGGAGAACCATAACAGGTCCACTTTAACTTCTTTCAGGAAATTGAGTGTGGAGACCTTTGCTCCAAAGAGGTAAGAAACATCTGGAGCCATGTCCATCCCATGGCTTCCATCAATATCCTAGCAACCGTCTCGGGGGCTCTATAATCTCTACAGTCGAGCTTATTAAGAAGTGGGGATGGTGAAAGTGGGGTCAGAGGAGCAGAGACTGGGATGGAAAGGCTTGAGATCACAGCTTCATCACTTCCAGTCAACACCCCGGATATTTCAGCGGCGCTCAGGTGGCGTCTCCCCGCTCATTTCTGTCTCTTGATTTGATTAGGTGTTTAGGCCACTTGTCATGCTGGTGTCATGTGGAACAGATAGACGCTGAGCTGTGGCCAGCTGCCTGCTGTTAAGCTGTTTCACTCTTAGATTCAAAAGCAGAAATAGCCTCTCCAGAAAGGTTAAACACTCCATGCACCCGCCTGCTTTCACTGCACAAGGGCCCGGCTCAATTTTTCTTCAAATGAGCTAAATTGAGTCAACTGAGTGAGGGCTTCCCGTTGATGGCTGGTGCTCGCAGTGGGATTGCTAGATCCGCCTTCATCTGGCAGAATCGTTCAGGTGCACGCCGGATCAAATTCCCACCGTCGTCAAAAAGGCCTTCATCTGCCTGCATCTGTTTGACAGTTATTCTCCACTTCTGAGAAAGGAAGACAATAACGTCGATGCTCCATACGCCGCACTCCTTTTATCTTGCAGGGATGCCACGATGGGACTATCACTCCTTTTTGTTGGCACACAGAATACATCCAGCAGCCCCTATGAATTATTCAGATTTTGTTCGTATCGTTGCAGATTTGACATTGAGCTGTTTGTGCGCCATTTCTTTATCGATGGGAACCCACGTGAAAAAAGCAGAAATAGGGGTTGAACTTCTATAGGTGGGAATGAGCATCGGGGTGAGGGCATCTGTACTGTACATTCTGCTGTGATTGATGCGTGTGCTGCATAGTAAACGCAGCGCTGAACAGCAGCCCAGACCCATTCTTTTTTGCTCTATCAAGGCAGACCATTTCTGACAAGTGTGCCCAAGCCTCTCTGGTATTATACGCTCACACCTCCACATGCGTAGGCTTTGGCACAAATTAGCAGAAGCAAGAGGCTGGCATCCTCTGGGAGAGGCAGCTGTCAGTCTTTAGATCTATTCTTGGCTCTGGGAGTCTTCACACAACTGGGTGGCGAGAAGGAGCCCTGACAGGTTTTATAGTAATCAATCATCTGTCCCGTGGTGGTTAAATAATTTTATCTGAGAGTCAAGACAGAGCGATAAGAAGGATCCCTTTATGGTGTTAGAAAAAGGATATCTGTGCATAATACGAGCAGATATAAACAGTCAAATGGTCAACTATTCGCAGGAGGTTGTAGATGTTGGTGCCTGAGCTTGGAGATGCTAATATTCGTGCCTTCTGCCCTTTCTCTTCATGTCCCTCCTGCCAACATATCTTGCAATTATAGCTCGACATCCTAACAAGACCTCCCAGCGGACCACCAGTCGGTGACGCTGTCAGTTTGGTAGCTGAGACGGTTGGAAATGTCTCATTACTCCTCTGAGCAGCAGCAGCTGAAATCCCTCTCAACAAACCAGAGTTACCCCCCCCCCCCATCAATAAAAAAATGTCATTATAAAGGAATAACCCAAGGGTCCAGTGGCTACCTCCACCTGACCTTAGTCTGCAGAATGAATAAATTACATTGTGTGTTTTAGCAGGAGGTACAGGTGATGAAGGCCGGAAGGCTCAAGTCCTGTCGCCTTGGCGCGCTTCTGCACGCAAAGGCATCTGTCCACTATGTCAGTTTAAAAATGCAGAGGTGTGCAGGACTGCACCACTGTCCTTTAAAAGCTGGTAATGCAGCATCTGAAGGCTACGTGACCCATTTTGCTCTGTGAGGAACTCAGGCCACCTCATTAGCAGTTTGTAGGGCAGGAGGGTTGCAGAAGACAGAGGTGGATAGTAACTAGTGACATTTACTCAGGTATGTGTACTTGAGTAGCTTTTTTTTACAAAATTATACTTTTGTGAGTAGTTTTATTGCGAGATACTTTTGACTCTTACTTGAGTATATTTATAAGGAAACACCTGTACTTTTACTCAAGCAGATTTGGTCATACTTTTTGAGTTTCTTTCTTATGTTGTAATTATTATTCTTATCTTATTCTTTTTTTTGTAAAATTAGAATCTCATTTCACTGAAATTAGGGTTGATATCATTTATGGGTGGGAAAAAGGTTGATACCTCATACTGATGTAATAGTTTGTGGTGGTGATTCTGTATAGAGTCAGAGACACCAGTATCATGATACTTTATTAAGAATTATTAATAAACATTGTAAATACAAACTTGCCTATTTAGGTGCCAGAGTAATAAAAACCAGTTGCCATTTCAGTCCACTACGGCGTTAAATGCTCGCTGTGTGGTTAAGTCTGCACAGCAAAGGAGTGACTGCTGAGATCTGGACAGGAGTTGAACAAGACACAAGATCAGGATGTGAAATCGCAATATATGATATCATGATACTAAGCATATCACAAGAACGTGATAGTATCGCATCATGTATCATGCAGCCTCTGCTGATTCCCACCCCTAATACTGTTTTTCTAATAAAGTCCTCAGCCTCCCTGGGAAGGTCTATGCCAAGGTACTGGAGAGGAGAGTCCGGCCGTTGGTTGAACCTCGGATTCAGGAGGAGCAATGTAGTTTTCGTCCTGGCTGTGGCACATTGGACCAGCTCTTTACCCTCTCGAGAATTCTCGAGGGTTCGTGGGAGTTTGCCCAACCAGTTTACATGTGTTTTGTGGACTTGGAGAAGGCATTCGACTGTGTCCCTTGTGGTATTTTGTGGGGGGTGCTTTGGGAGTATGGGTTATCGAGCTTGTTGTTACGAGCTATTCGGTCTCTGTACGACCGTTGTGAGAGTTTGGTTCATATTGCCAACACTCGGTCGGACTCATTCTCAGTGAGAGTTGGACTCCGCCAAGGCTGCCCTTTGTCACCAATCCTGTTCATAATTTTTATGGACAGGATTTCTAGGCGCAGCCAGGGAATGGAGGGTGTCATGCTTGGTGACCACAGGATCTCATCTCTGTTGTTTGCAGATGATGTTGTCCTGCTGGCTTCATCCAGCAATGACCTACAGCTCTTGCTGGGACGGTTTGCCGTTGAGTGTGAAGCGGCTGGGATGAGAATCAGCACCTCCAAGTCCGAGTCCATGGTCCTCAGCCGGAAAAAGGTGGATTGTCCTCTCCGGGTTGGGGACAGGCTCCTGCCCCAAGTGGAGGAGTTCAAGTATCTTGGGGTCTCATTCACGAGTGAGGGGAGAATGGAGCGAGAGATTGACAGACGGATTGGAGCAGCATCTGCAGTGATGCGGACGTTGTGCCGGTCCGTTGTGGTGAAGAGGGAGCTGAGTTCTAAGACAAAGCTGTCGATTTACCAGTCAATCTACCTTCCTACTCTCACCTATGGTCACGAGCTTTGGGTAATGACCGAAAGAATGAGATTGCGGATACAAGTGGCTGAAGTGAGCTGTCTTCGTAGGATTGCTGGACTCACCCTCAGAGACAGGGTGAGGAGCTCAGTCATCCGGGAGAGGCTCAGAGTAGAACCGCTGCTCCTCCACATTGAAAGGAGTCAATTGAGGTGGTATGGGCATCTGATCAGGATGCCTCCTGGACACCTCCCACTTAAGGTGTTTCGGGCACGTCCCACTGGGAGGAGACCCTGAGGCAGACCCAGGACTCGGTGGAGAGACTGTCTCCCAGCTGGTCTGGGAACACCTTGGTATCCTCTCTGAAGAGCTGGAGCAGGCGGCTGGGGAGAGGGAAGTCTGGGCTTCTCTGCTTGAACTGCTGCCTCTGCGACCTGGACCTCCGGAAAAGCAGTAGAAAATGGATGGATGGAAATTTATGATTAAAAATATGCAAATTTAAATTAAAAATGATATCAATAATTGTCACAAATTTGAGAAAAAGGTAATACATTAAAAGAAAAATGTCTCAAATACAAAATTATGAGAATAAATTGTAAATGTACAAGAAAACGCATTTATCTGAAAAGAAGTTGCAAATTCATTCATTCATCTTCTTCCGCTTAATCCTTTTTGGGTCGCGGGGGGGCTGGAGCCTATCCCAGCATCTTTGGGCGAGAGGCAGGGTACACCCTGGACAGATCGCCAGTCCATCACAGGGCCAACACAGAGAGACAGACAACCATTCACTCTCACAGTCATACCTAAAGACAATTTAGAATCCCCAGTTTGATGCCAATTAACCTAACTTAAGATAAGATAAGATAAGCCTTTATTAGTCCCACAACGGGGAAATTCCAGGATTGCAACAGCACAGGGATAGCAACACTCAGAGCAACAATCAGAAGGCAAGAAAAAAAAAACAAAAAAAAAAAAAAAAAAAAACAAGCAAGCAAGAGCAGCTAATATACATATGTACATATTACTATAAAATATACTGTATATACACACACACACACAGACACACAGTGCAGAGCATTGTAGCTGGATGGAATAAATATATGAATATATGAACACACAGTGCAGAGCATTGTAGCTAGGTGGAATAAATATGCAAGTATATAAACACACAGTGCGGAGCAATGTAGCTAGATGGAATTATATGTAGATATATAAAAACACAGTGCGGAGCATTGTAGCTAGATGGAATAAATATGTAAATATATAAACACACACAGTGCAGAGCATTGTTGCTAGATGGGATGAAACAGCATAACCGTCTATTTAGTTATCCTACATGGTATGATTATGTGCCCATACATATTCTCACCCTCCATAGCAACCGGTATGTTCCTAGTTGTATGCCGGAGAGGACCATTGTGTAAGTCTATTGCATCTTTTGCATTCAAAAAAACTATTAGTTTGTAACTTGCTATGTTTTTTGGGGTTTTTTTGGCATGTGGGAGGAAACCGGAGAAATCCTGGAGTAAACCCACGCAGACACGGGGAGAACATGCAAACTCCACACAGATCACTGTTGGTTGGGGGCTGGGATCGAACCCAGGATCCCCCGGTTAAGGGTGAGTTGCTGTGCTGCTGCAGTGCTAACCACTCCGCCACTGCGCCGCCAAGTTGCAAATTTATGGTAAAAATTATAAATTTATATGGGGTCTGTGTACATTTATAAGAAAGACGTCATAAACAAATGAGAGAAAGCTTGAGAATTTGTGAGAAAAAAGTCACAAATGTAAAAGGAAACTCATAAATTGGGAACTGCCAGTACTCCAAGCTCAAGTAAATTTTTAAGTAGATGCATTCTCACTCAAGCATTTTTTTGGTGGATACTTTTTTATATATTTAATTCTTTAGGTACTAAACTAGTTTCTGTATACTCCATCCACCTCTGCAACTAATAAGCTAAAAGAAAAAAGATAACTAGAAAATTGGCATTTCCTGAAGAAAAAAACCTGAATGCCATAAGCGGAAAGTGCTTCCTGAAATGCTAAGAAAACCTAAAAGTGGCAGCTTAAAAGAAAAGTTACTTAACGCTGAAAAATTTGCTTAGCCTGAAATAACTTGTAGAAAGTGAGACATTTATTTACCATCTCTAAGTTAATACTGATAAATGCTAGTTTAAAGGTTAAAACTGTACATTTCTACAGCATTAGTGTGTGAAAATCACGTTGAATAAAGTTAGCTTAGAAATACTCAGTTAAACGCTAGACTGACTTGAAATTGTGCAGTGTTAGCATAAAAGCTGACGTGGCTCAAAGCTGAACACAATTAGCTTATAAATACCAAGTAAAACAAAGCTTGAAAAATGCAAGCTTAACAGCCAAAATGCCACAACCCTACGCGATGCTAGCCTAAAAGTGAAATAGCTTAAAGTTGAAGGGATTTTGTTTAGAATAAAACTTAAATCTTAAAAAAATGCCAGCGTAAAAACTGATGTGGCTTGAAGTTGAACAAAATCAGCTTAAAAATGCTAATTAAAACCTCAAAGCTTGAAAAATGCTAGCTTAAGCTAAAATGGCTTGAGGCTGAACATGGTTAGCATAAATGTGAAATAGCTTAATTTTGAAGAAAATGAGCTTAAAATAAAATGTAAAGCTGAAAAATGCTAGCTTTAAAGCTAAGATATTTTAAACCTGACCAAGGTTAGCATAAAAGCTGAACTAGACCAGTATATTAGAAGTTTAGCAGAGAATATGCAAAGATTTTTAGCCTGAAAAGCTGATGAACAAGAATTTGTGCTTTTTTTTTTCCTGGCTTAAAAAAAAGCATGAATAATATAAAAAGTCTAAACATTAGAAAGTGTCAAAAACTAGAAGCATAAATGCATTTAAAAAGCTGAACAAAATGATACCAGATTTAAGTTTCTAGCATAAAGTATGTAGGGGATAGCGGCAAAAAAAAAAAAAAATGCCATACATACTGTAAGAATAAAAATGGCCAACTCAAGCAACACTGGTGTGAACGCATAACGACGTTCACACAATCAAAAGCAGCCCAGATGAAACAAAGTGGTGCCTGGTTTCATTGCGGCACCATGATTAAGACATTCACCCCGATTTCACCGTCTCTTTCCCCGTTTTCATCATCCCCTTCTTCATGACATGAAATAAAGGCGGGCATCAAAAGAGCCAACAGAAGGCGGCGGGTCGATGCCGTGGCACAATCGCCGCCTGTCCGCTCGCGCCTGCTGTGTGCATGCATGCGTGTTTGTGTGCATGCCTTGAATGGAGTTTGGCTCTGATGTTGGAGCGCTCTGCCCAGCTCCTCCCACCTCCCCTCTGCGGCTGAGTGGCGGCCCAAGCAGGATCCCCCTGCGGGCCGTAGAGGCTGGGCCTGAGCCTCCATACGTTCAGCAGCGACTGGCCTGCAAGTGCTTCCTGCTTTCATATAGGATGTGCAGTCGTTTGGGCAAAATGTGAAGCCCCACCTCTCACGACCGTTTCCGGCTATAAAGCAAAGTATGCAAATGTTGTGGTCTGCCCTCAGCCACTAGGGGGCCCCCAAGCTACAAGATTACTGGCACCATTTTTGGCGGGAGAATTAAAAACACCTTGAACTTTTTTTTCTTTTTAGGAAATTTGTGACTTTTTTTCTCTTAAATTTGCAACTGTTCTCCTCCAATATGCACAACTTTTTTCTCATAAATTTCCTACTTTTTCTTGTAATTCTGCAACTTTATTTTCATGAATATTCAGTGTTTTTCTTGGAAATTAGCTACTTTTTTCTCATAAATTAGTTATTTTTTCATCATAACTTTGCAGCTGTTTTCCCACCATTTTTCTACCTTTTTCTTGTAATTTTGTCGCCTTTTTTCTTGTAAATTTCAACCGTTTTCACATAAAGTTGTGACTTTTTCTTGTAAATTTGCCATTTTTCTTTGTAAATTTGTAAATCTTCAACTTTTTTCTTGTAAATGTGTGACCTTTTTCTTGTATAGTTGCTACTTTTGCGCTTAAATTTGTGACTTTTTCTTTTAAATTTGCATCTTTTTGTCTCATACATTTTGCTACTTGTTTCATCATAAATTTTCTTTTTTTCCTCATAAATTAATTTTTTTCTCTGTAATTTTTTTTTGTAAATTAGAGACTGTTTTTCTCATAAGTTCGAACTCTTTCCCATTCCAAAAATAGGACACCCCCCCCCCCCCCAAGCACAAGCTTGCATAGGGCCCCCATAAAGCTAGAAGCAGCCCTGCCACCTCGGTTTAAATCGACGAGCAGACAAGTGGTAATTTTCCTTCAGTGTTCCATCACAGGGGCTTGACTGACTGAAAACAAAAGGATGCAGCTGAGTTGATCTCTTGAATGTTAATGCTTTATTTTTGGGGGTAAATTCCATCTAAATTCATCATGTGAGTTTTAAACATGTTTTGCCGCCGTCCCACTCCTAACGCCCACACCGTATCGAAGCACAATGGACTCCAAATATAGCACGTGTAGGATATCCAGATGAAAGGGATGCACACATTTTAATTTGGCCAGACTACGGTGGGTTTAGAGGCACAGATAAAATCCCTCTTTGTTATGGCCAGACACATCATTAGAACCCCCACCACCACCACCAGCTTAAGCAGAGCTCGTCAGCTGGCATTAAACCAATCCCAAAATATGCTGCATTCCATGGCTGTGCCATTAATTGAATTTTAATTTCAATTACAACTACACTATAACTATTACAGCACTTTCTCTTTTGGGCCATTTTTCACTCTTTGCTCGTCTCTAAAACCCCAATTTCTCACCCTGCCACACTGTGGGTGTTTTTGCTTAGTTCGTATTTTTGTGAAGAAATATCTTTCAACTTTGCACTTTTTTAACAGTAAAATACAAGTCTTGTTGAATAATTTAGGCAGACCACTGGAGCCTCTGTTGAATGGATTTTAATCAGCTCAACTGCATTAAAACGATTCACATAACTATAGACCAATCCACAAGTAAACGAGCCACTGTTAAAACAGTAACCAGTTCCAAAGATGTGACCCTGTTTCAGGACAAGTCATCTTTAGAGCACTACTGTTTATTTTTGATTTCTCCTTTTATTTAATGACTCATTCCATAAAAATACCAAAGGAAGGTGAAATTGCATTGGCAGTTCTTGGTTGCTTCAAAAGCAATGGCAAAATATTACTTTTGGGGGAAAAAAAGTGAAGTACACACCCCTTTACTGTACCAAGTGTGTCCCTGTCTAACTGCACAGCTAACACAGATTCCCCGAGTGCACGGTGGACAGAGGTGCTTGGCAGAGGATTTTGTTTCCAATAACACCAGCTAAAGGATTAGCTTGCAGCTACGTAGCTTACCAGGCATCAGTAATGTTTTTTATCACTGCTCAGCTAGCTAACGTTAATGGGATAACATATTCTCCGAGGGGTGCCATAAATTGCACATAATAACCCTTATTATGAAACTTAAAATGAATTGCTCAAGCTAGGGCAGCCTAATGACCGCAAAGTAAGCATAAAGGAACCACAACCAGAACAATGGTGGCAGCCTTACCTTTCGTGGGATTGAAGTAACTGCCAGCACAGTTCATGATTTTCACATTTCATTTCAGATTAAAATGTTGACAGCCCTTTCAAAGTATTAATATTACTTGATCCCAGTTATCTTTTGCTCATTCCAATGAAGCCGAATGGAGCTAATGTGATGACGTGGTGTCCGTCATCCATCTGCATTTCAGGGAAATCGTTACTCCTCCTAGGCATTTGCCCTGATGTTCACCAAACTCATTCACAATAATCCTCAAGAGGGTCTGCATCCAGGTTGTGCTCAAGGTCAAGGTCAACATCAAAGGTCAGGAGATGTGGTCACTTCCACGATTTTAGAAAACCACTACTCCTCGGCAACTACCTTGAGTCTCACCAAACTCCCTCACAATGACCCCCAGGTAGGTCTACATCTAGGCTGAGGTCAAGGTCATTGTCAAAGGTCAGGAGATCTGGGCATTTATGATTTCACGAAAAAACATTCCTCCTCCTAGGCCATTGACCTTGACTTTAAGCACCTCCTAGATGGGTCTGTATCTAGGCTGTGCTCAAGGTCAATGGTCAGGAGATCTGAGCACTCCCGGCGTGATTTCATCCAGCCGGAATGAGCTGCTCCATCATTGACAGTCTGGTTAGATTTAATAACAGTGTGTGACATCTAACAGACATAGGTGACATGGAAGTGACATGAAACAGTTTACATTAATGCAGTGATCTACAATGGTTAAACACACTTACCTGAACAGCTTTCATTGCCTAAGTCACCAATCCAACTTCCCATCCCGCCATCAGAAAACAGCAGCTAACCCTAAGCATCTGCCACTCGTCACATCAGCCATGCCAACACATGTTGACTGACATCAAGAAGACCCTGCTTTATTGTCTGACTGGTTCACTAATTTAACATTATCTCTGTTCAGTAAAATATGAAGGGGGGGGGTGCTCTGCCCATTAACACATCAGGGAATCAGGAATTGTCATGGTGTAATTTTATCCTTTTTCATTTATTTCAGTGGGAAGCCAAGGTTCACACTGACAGGCTTTCAGGTGTTTTATAACGTTGGGATATCAAGTCCCTCAGCATTTTCTGACAGACACTTGTAGGTCTTTATGCACATTTTCTGAAATTTGTGTCTCTGTTGAAAAAGTAAAGGGATTATGTTTGATTGCACTGTGATGTTAAGCCAGATGATACGGACAAAAAAGGATAAACAAAAATGCACAGGAAGAAAATAACTAAAATACTGTGAGGAAAGAAGTTTTAGTGTTTAATGCTGTTTTCATGAAAGTAATTTAGATTTTTAATTTAAATATATTCCTTTCCTCTCAGCAGCACAGATAGCCGGACTTTTGATTGTTTGGTCAGCAAGAAATAAATTTAAAATCTTAAATTAAAAGCGCCACATTCTCAGTAAGAAGAAATGTTGTTAGAGGTCAAATAGGTTCATTTTGTCTTCTTTAAATTATTTATCTTTTGTTCATATCAAAGACAAAAAATAAAATAGAAGGCTGCAGTGTACAGTCAAAACATGTTAAGAAGGTAAAGACATCTCCTTTCTATTTTATTTTTTGTCTTTTATATGAACAAAAGATAAATGTTGTTAGAGGTTTGGTCTTTTTGCAGAAAGATGCAATAGACTGTAAGAAAGCCAATACGAAAATTACCCAACTGCTCACTGAATGATCAACTTCATTAAGCTTATTCTTGATTAATTGTCTTTAGTTGTATCTAATGCAGTGTGATGCTCATTTTAAAGGTTATGATCCTTATGAATATAAAATAAATGATGCATTTGGTCGACATTTTGCAAAGTGTGCAGTGTCCTCAGTCCTGTCGTCTGATCTGCAGGTGACAGCCAGAATGTTAAAGGTGAGATTTTTACCTGTTCACATCTCTGTGTTACATGGGCTGCACCATCGCCGCTTCACAGAAACAAACCAGCTCATTACCGCTCTCTGTGAACACATCTGGACTGGTGTTGTTCTGCAACAGGCTGAAGGATGATCCAAGCCTGGCTCTCGTCTTTTGTAGTCGATTTTGAACTGTGAGCCGATCTTGTTATTCCTGTGTTGTTGGTCAAAATCCACGTGAGTTCACAGATGGAGGATGTGTTCTCTCCCACATGGTTCCAGTGGCTCCTTCTACTTTGTTCTGTGTTTTACTGAACAGCTAACGGGCAGCTGGTCACTCCTGAGAACTACACATTGTTTCATCATTTTTTTTTACACAGCAAGCTCTGATTGAGGCAAGTGGGCGTGCATGTGCACGGGTCTCTGTAGACCTGGTTTAAATGGCTTCTGAAGACCTTTGACTTAGTTCTGTGGGATGAGTTCCCCTGTTGAGTTAAAGAGCTTCTGGCTGTAGATCTATATGAGAAAAGGTAGATTAACATTGTTTCACAGAAGTTTTTAAGGACCCCTACTATGCACTTTTTCTCCACAATGACACAGCTCGAGGTATTAATTAGCTTGGGTCAGAGTAACTCCAGAGCTATTTTTTTGCAGTACTATTTTACACATAGAGAAAGAGCTCTCGTCAAAAATGGACTATTTTTTTATAATGTGTTGCTTCGGACCCTACTTCACTCCACCCTTCATCTTTTGTAATTTCTCTGAGATCTGTGTTTTGATGACGACACCATGTTTAAGGCTAACATTAGCTGCTAGCTTCAGTTCTACTAGCTAAAATGATAACTAAACTTGGCTGAATGCTAGAACGTAAAAGTCCAAATAAAGCATTGTGGTTTGAGTGGTTGATGGAATGTAGGGCTAGGAAAACCAAAACAAAACTGGAACTGACATTCGGAGTGTAGAACTAGCGTAATTTTGCTCATGTTCGGGGTTTTTTGGCTCATATCATGTCCCTCTCTCTGTTGTGTGCATACATGTGAGAGCTTTACATGTACTGCTTCTTTAAGACATGCCCGCAGAGTTACAGATGCAGGCATGTAACTCCGGCAAAATTAAAGACAGCTTGTAATGAAAACAAACATGGTCTCTATCTACATGGTATGTAATGATTGACTCTTTATTCAATCTGAAGATGCCATGAAAAAACGAGTGAAGTGCAAAGATGCTAATACTGATAAAAGCACAAGCTAAATCACTGTTAACCTCTGATGGCCATTCATGGCATCTTAACTGTTTTACAGAGGGAATGGACAAGCTAAGGCTGTATTTAACAATCTGATAAGAGATTCATATTCACTATGTGGTGGTAACATAATTACGGGTACATAAAGGAATCCAACAGTGCAGCTCACAAGCTAATGAGCTGCCGTGCACATGACATGAGCCACAAACTCTCAAGAAGTATGTGTTGTAAACACTGGGCAATGCTTATTTTGTGTGTGAAATGACAATAGGCCTGTTGCTAGTTATATTATGCTCATTTACTCATGCACTGCAGGGATATGATACCACACTCTTGTGTAATATTACTTAATTGTGAGCCTTGTCAGTAAGAAGAAGGGAGAAAAAAAAAATGAAAACCGACATGAAAGGGTCAATTAACCTTGATGCTGATTTAAGGTCAAATTGCCCAGCCATGATAGAATATAACCCATCCCAGGAGTGCAATAAGCAGAGTAAAACAACCCAGAATGAGTGAACGATTAGCTCTGCTAATAGCAGCTAACTGCTGATGATGAAGAGGTGTCTGGGCTAGAGTATAATAAACTATAATATAAATGAGCTAAAATGACAAATATGAATGAAATATGTGCTTAAGGTTGGTGGATGATCTGGCCTGGAAAATGGATGTCTAGTAAGGATGGATAGAATATATAGAAAACACAGATGTTGAGCCACAGCTAAGCTAAAGGCTAATGGACACCTGTCTCTGTCACGGTCAGGTTGAGATTGAAGTTGGTCAGAAACCCCATGGCTGCTCAGCACCTGAGTAAAATAAGCAAATTACCCTGCGTATTTACTGTATACAAATTGTTTCTGTGTGATTGCTTCCAGATCATGTCCCCGTTGGTCTGTTTATTTCTGTACAGACTTTTACTTTTTTTCTTTTTTTACTATAACATTTGTTTAGTTAGGATTGTGCTTCTCAGCTGCCCCACTGTTTACCTCACTGATCACCCATGCATCACCTCTGCTTAAGTGTTTTTTGCTGTTGTTGTTGTGGTACTTGAACCCTATAGGCTTAGGTCTTCCTCCATGTGCGATTGACACAAAAATATCCAACAAAACATGATGCAGTGTTTGTCCCACCCTCATTAAATCCACCTTGAGCAAGGCCCTTAACCCCAACTGCTCCAGTGGGCCGCTTCCAGGGATAAATGTCTAAACTGTGTGAATGTGAACAGGGCATCCTTGAAAAAGAGAAGTGGCCTCTCAGTGAACCTTCCCTGAATAAATAAAGTTTAAATAGGCCAATTAGCTAAAATAAATATCCTATTATTGGGAAATGTCTTCACTGAGGTAAACGCTTCAGCAGCTTAATTTCTGCTTGCTTCTTCTTTACTATTTAAATTCCCTGCATCTGTTTAGCGTTATAGTTTGTTCTTCTTGTGAGGAATATGCTTCTGAACACCTGCCCATGTTTGCAAATGGTCATCTGGTGCAATCACAGTCTTTTTTTTATTTTACATAAACGGTGCTACCTGCTCCAACTGAACAGATGTAGTTGCAGATGTGAGATTTAGTGAAACTATGTCTTGTCAAAATTGCTTTGTATTGCACAGTAGGCCAACCGGAGGCAATTGGTTACCTTCGTATTTTCACTAATTAACAGATAAAGGAGTCAAGTTAAAGTGCTGACACGACAGTTTCACTGGCACACCTTCTCTCAGTATGTTATATGTTTCGATTCTTTATGTATTGAATGTTCCCATCGGGAAGTCATCTAGTAATTTGTTTTGTAGCATGGCAGCTATGTCAGAGACGTAAAGAACAAGCTTCAAGGACAGGAAGAACAAGGATCTTTGCTACAGATGGTATGGCCCCCAGAGAGCTCAGACTTCAATATCATAGTCATTCTGGATTTACATGAAGAGACAGATGACATTTAGACAGCTTAAATCTCCACAAGAACTGTGGCGACTTCAAGGTGTTTGAAGAGACTTTCATGCCAAAAATGGGTGAAAGAAATTGGTGCTAGGCTCATATTTTATGAGAAATTAAACATCTTTTCTACCTCATGGTATCCCTTTTTCTGAGTTTTTAGTATATATAGTCATGTGAAAAAAATAGAACACCCCATTAAATATTCAGTTGTGGGTAACCCCCACAACATACTGGGACAGGCAGAGCGCTCAGCTGGAGCAATTAGCAGAACAATGAGATGTGTATTGAGATCAACAGGCAGCTTCTCTTTGTCTAGCTCCTTCCTGCCAGTATCCTGCTGCTGTTATGTGTGACTCAAATGCAGATGTTCATGCTTCCTGCTCTGTACTATGATGCAAATGTGCCTTTCATGTATTGTCTGTAGCTGGGTATATAAGCTGACTGAAATTCACGTTCTCTCTCTCTGACCACTGCTTCTGACTACACGCATTGCCTATCTGCCGACAAGAGCCTGAGAGCTCGCTCCGGCGCGCCTGCACGGCGCTGGAGTGAGTTCTGTGATGGCGGAATGAAATAAAACCCACTTTTAAACCTCAGTTCGCTGCTTATTATTTCATGCCGCCACACTGGTGACCCGACGACAACGAACGCAGCACCCGGCGGTGATTCTCCGACGACAAGCGAACGCAGCAGCCTGACGTAAATGGACTGCCCTCCCTTCTGCTACAGGGAGACCTCGACACAGAGCCACCACCAGGCGAACTCTCCGGAGATCACCCACGACCGGGAAAGCGGCAGAAAGCTTCATGGTGAGATCTGCCCGCCTGAGATCTGCACATCCACGCTGGGACCGGCCGCTCTCACAGCTCCTCCACACGAGAGCGCACGCACCTCGTCCTCTCTCCACGACGGCGACCTCCAGGGCCGACGGAGAACGCAGCACGTGGACCTGAACGCACCATGACCGAACTACAGCAACAACCTGAACAGGGATGACCATCGGCGCCGACTACGTTGATCTCCATCAAGCTCCCTGACCCTGACTTGCCTCTCAACAGCGGTCCACCCACGCACCGAACCCCCGCGCGCACACCGGGGGGTTACGAGGACAGCGCACCACGCACGGGACAATAACGGCTCCACAGACCGCCATCGTCCTTCGCCGCTGCACACAGAACCTTCAGGGCTGCTCACACACCTGAAGCACGCACGCAGCTCGCTCACAGGATTTTGTATGGGTCTCAGCCACGGCGCACAAAGGGAATTCAGCCGTCAGCTGTCCCCGGGGGCTTTAGGGCTGCACGCGCGCACCTAAAGCCAACATGCCAAGTCCCTCACACGGCTGCAGCTCCTTTTTTCTCACAGCCGCTACGCAGCCTTGCAACTCCTGTTTTTCTTCATAGCCACGAGAGGAGTCAGAGACAAATTTTTCTTCGCACAGCCGCTGTGGACCTCCACCACGTTCAACGGGACAGCCCCTCAACATCGTGGATCCACATGCAATTTTTGCGCGGCCCAGACAACTTCGTTCCCGGGCCGGCACTTGCTACCCCCGCCCTCCTCCCTCCCCCTCCGCCGCTTGCACAGAGCTTTTCCCGCAGCTCGCTACTAAAACCGGACGATCGAGGCCTCAGCCCCCCGCTGAGCCCTCTGGGGGGGAGTAGTGTGGGTAACCCCCACAACATACTGGGACAAGCAGAGCGCTCAGCTGGAGCAATTAGCAGAACAATGAGATGTGTATTGAGATCAATAGGCAGCTTCTCTTTGTCTAGCTCCTTCCTGCCAGTATCCTGCTGCTGTTATGTGTGACTCAAATGCAGATGTTCATGCTTCCTTTTTCCAAGATGGCGCCCACAGTGGTCGCCATGGTGTTTCGCTGCCCTTTAATTTGTTTAATTTGTTTGTTTCTGTTCGTCAATTGTGTGTCTGCCTGCTCTTACACCCGTGAAGAGCTACTAAATATCAGGACTCTCACTCCTACGGACCTTCTCCCAGTTTTTTTAGCTCCTGCCGCCGATTTGATTCATTGTTTGGCTCAAAAAGTAAGATGGCGAAAAAGAGGAAAGCGAGGGGGGGTTCTCGCTCAGCTTCGAAGGAGAGGCACGCGAACACCCTTGCCTGGCATATTTCTATCCAATGCCAATTCTCTCTCGAACAAGGTAGAAGAATTAAGACTGCTGATGCGATTTAAGGACCTCGCTTCCTCGTCTGTCATCTGTTTCTCTGAGACCTGGCTTAAAGGGAACATACCGGACAGCGCGATCAGCCTCGAGGGATTTCAGCTGTTTCGTGCTGATCGCGTCACAGAGCTCTCCGGTAAGTCTGTTGGAGGTGGAGTCTGCTTCTACATTAACAGCAGCTGGTGCTCTGATGTAACGGTGATTTCACAACACTGTTCTCCCCACCTAGAATTTCTCTCTATTAACTGCAAGCCATTTTATTCCCCGCGGGAGTTCGCTTCTTTCGTATTGATCGCTGTGTACGCCCCTCCCGACGCGGACGCGCGCGTGGCTCAGCGCGCGCTCGCAGATCACATCCAACATGCGGAGCGGACTTTTCCAGACTCCTTGGTTATTGTGGTAGGCGACTTTAACCAGAGCAATCTGAGTCACGAGCTCCCCCGATACAAACAGTTTATTAAATGTCCAACCAGAGGTGAGAACACACTAGATCACTGTTACACTACAGTGAAGGACGCGTATCGCGCTGTTCCCCGCGCTGCGCTCGGACTATCTGATCACGTGATGGTCCACCTCATTCCCACATACAGACAGAGACTGAAGCTCACTAAACCTGTTGTGACCACCACGAAGAAATTGACCAGTGAAGCTGGAGAGACACTGAACACATGCATGGAAATAACTGACTGGGACATGTTTAAAGGAGCCACACATGATCTTAATGAGTACACAGACACTGTGAACTCATATATCAACTTTTGTGAGGACAGCATTCTCCCATCGCGCACCAGGGTGAGGTACTCTAATGATAAGCCCTGGTTCACTGCCAAGCTCAGACAGATCAGGAAGGAGAAGGAAGCAGCGTTGAAAAGTGGAGACAGGGAGTGCTACAGGGAGGTTAAATATCGGTTTAACAGTGAGCTGAAGAGAGCTAAATCTGTGTATTCTGAGAGACTCCAGCAGCAGTTCACTGCTAATGACTCGGCTTCTGTGTGGAGAGGACTGAGGCAAATCACCAACTGTCGGCCTCAGGCTTCTAAAGGTCAGGATGACAAAGCCCTTTGTCAAAAACTGTCCCAACATTACGCCCGTTTTGACACCTCGTCAGCTGTGTCAAACTCCCCCACTCCACCCAGCTCCACTGCCTCCTAATTCATCAAAAGCGGTCCCCCCCTCCTCCTCCTCCTCCCCCCCTGCCCTTGTCATCAGTGAGCAGGACGTGCACAGACAGTTCTCCAGACTGAACCCGCGCAAGGCCCCCGGTCCGGACGGCATGTCTCCCTCCACCCTGAGACACTGTGCGAAAGAGCTGGCTCCTGTCTTCACAGACATTTTTAACACCTCCCTTAAGCAATGCCACGTGCCGACCTGCCTCAAATCCTCCACCATCATCCCTGTCCCCAAGAAGCCACGGATTACTGGACTTAATGACTACAGACCTGTAGCGCTCACCTCTGTAGTCATGAAGTCCGCCTGGTCCTGTCCCACCTCAAGTCCATCACCACTCCCCTCCTGGACCCGCTGCAGTTTGCCTACCATGCCAACAGGTCTGTGGACGACGCAGTCAACCTGGCCCTCCACTCCATCCTGCAGCACCTGGACTCCCCAGGAACCTACGCCAGGATCCTGTTTGTGGACTTCAGCTCTGCATTCAACACCATCCGCCCCGCTCTGCTCCAGGACAAGCTGTCCCTGCTCGGCGTGCCTGACTCCCTCTGCAGGTGGATCACTGACTTCCTGACGGACCGGAGGCAGCATGTGCGGCTGGGGAAGTCTGTCTCAGACTCTGTTAGCATCAGCATCGGATCACCCCAGGGCTGTGTACTTTCCCCCCTACTCTTCTCCCTTTATACCAACTCCTGCACCTCCTCCCACCAGTCTGTTAAGCTGATCAAGTTTGCGGACGACACCACCCTCATCGGGCTCATCTCCAACGGCGACGAGTCCGTCTACAGGAAAGAGGTGGCCCAGCTGGTGTCCTGGTGCAGCCACAACAACCTGCAGCTGAACGCTCTGAAGACAGTGGAGATGATTGTGGACTTCAGGAAAGTCACAACCCCCCTGCCCCCCCTCACCATCACAGGCTCTCCCATCACCATTGCAGATTCCTTCCGCTTCTTGGGCACCACCATCACCCGGGACCTCAAATGGGAGCCAACCATCAGCTCCCTCATCAAAAAGGCCCAGCAGAGGATGTTCTTTCTGCGGCAGCTGAGGAAGCTCAAGCTACCCACCAAGATGTTAGTGCAGTTCTACACGGCCATCATCGAGTCCATCCTCACCTCCTCCATAACCGTGTGGTACGCAGGAGCCACTGCCAGGGACAGACTAAGGCTGCAGCGCATCGTGCGCACTGCTGAGAAGGTGATCGGCTGCAAGCTCCCATCTCTCCAGGACCTGTACATCTCCAGGACCCGGAGGCGTGCAGGCCGGATCATAGCCGATCCTTCACACCCTGGTCACGTACTGTTTGCCCCCCTCCCCTCAGGTAGAAGACTTCGGTCCATTCAGACTAAAACCTCCCGGCACATGAACAGCTTTTTCCCCTCTGCCATCAGACTGCTGAACATTAAGTGACTTATTGACTCTCGTGCACTATATACAGCAGCTCAACCAGACTCATGTCATTCATCACTGTTTTTCTGTTGCATTATCGACTGCACTATGTGGTACTCCACATTATCTGCTACTTGCTAATTTATTTAAAACTGCTTTGACTAGTATTACTCATTATTATTATTATTATTATTATTATTATTATTATTATTATTATTATTATTATTCTACACTTATTGCATGTTTTAATTTTTTAGTTTATCTCTTTATCTTATCATGTTTTTAATGTTGCAGCATTGCACCGAGACAAATTCCTAGTTTGTGTTCTACATGAACAATGGCAATAAATCTGATTCTGATTCTGATTCCTGCTCTGTACTGTGATGCAAATGTGCCTTTCATGTATTGTCTGTAGCTGGGTATACAAGCTGACTGAAATTCACATGTTCTCTCTCTCTGACCACTGCTTCTGACTACACGCATTGCCTATCTGCCGACGAGAGCCTGAGAGCTCGCTCCAGCGCGCCTGCACGGCGCTGGAGTGAGTTCTGTGATGGCGGAATGAAATAAAACCCACTTTTAAACCTCAGTTCGCTGCTTATTATTTCATGCCGCCACACAGTGCTTTATTAAGAAATGTTCACATATTGATGTCTAATCTTGTTTTTATTTCACTGGAAAAGAAGGTGATTTAATTGCGGGTAAATAACAAAAATTAAACTTGTTTTACTCATTAGACAAAAGATATCAACAAAAATGCATATTCTGAGGAAAAAGTTAGGACATCCTACCGTCCAATAGCTAGTATTACCCCCTTTGGCTTAAATAACTTCAGTGAGACACTTCTTGTAGCCATCTACCAGTCTCTGACATCGGTCTGAGGAAAGTTTGCTCCACTTCTCAATGCTGAATTCTTTCAGCTGTGAGATGTTTGAGGGGTTTCTTGCATGTACAACCCATTTCAAGTTACCCCACAGCATCTCAATGGGATTAAGTCAGTGAAGTTAGTTTTTAGCCAGTCCTTCATGGATTTACTGGTATGTTTTGGGTCATTATCATGTTGCAGGGTCCAGTTCCACTTCAGCTTTAATTTTTTTACAGATGGTCCTCAAGCACCCTCTGATACACGGTAGAATTCATGGTGGATTCTATGATGGTGATCTGGCCAGGTCCTGCTGCAGCAAAGCATCCCTAAACCATGACACTTCCACCTCCACGCTTCACAATTGGTATGGGGTTCTTTTCCTGGAAGGCTGTATTTGGTTTACGCCAAACACATTCTCTGTTCTGGTGTCCAAATAATTCAATTTTAGACTCATCCGTCCAAAGAACATTATTCCAGAAGTCCTGGTCTTTGTTTACATTCTCTCTGGCAAACTTCAGTCTGGCCTTCATGTTACCCTTAGAGAGCAAAGGTTTCCTCTTTGCACACCTGCTATGCAAGTTAAACTTGTGCAGTCTCTTTCTGATTGTAAAGGCATGCAATTTCACATCAACAGTTGCAATAATTCAATTCAATTCAATTCAGCTTTGTTTATATAGTGCCATTTCACAACAACAGTCATCTCATAGCACTTTCAACTGTAGGGGGAACCCCCACAGTTGCAGAAAGACCCCAGCAATCAGGCGATCCCCTGTGAGCAAGCGCTTGGTGACGGTGGAGAGGAAAAACTCCCTTTTAACAGGAAGAAACCTCCAGCAGAACCAGGCTCAGGGAGGAGCAGTCATCTGCTGTGACTGGCTGGGGGGTGAGGGGATAGAGAAGATGAAAAGAACAGACATGTAGAGAGCAAACAGCACGATGGGGACTCAATCTATGGGAGAGAGCAAACAGATGTTAATGACCAGCCAAAAAAAAAAAATATATCATTGAGAGTGAAGAAAGGAGTGAGGCCCAGTACATTATTGGAGGTCCCCCAGCTGACTAAACCTATTAGCAGCATAACTAAGGGAGGGTTCAGAAACACATGATCCCTCCCTAATTGTAGGCTATGTTAAAAAGGAAGCTTTTAACCCTATTCTTAAAAATAGAGATCGAGTCTGACTCCTGAATCCAGATTGGCAGCTGGTTCCACAGGAGAGGAGCTTGATAACTGAAGGCTCTGCCTCCCATTGTACTTTTGGAGATTCTAGGTATTACAAGTAATCCTGCATTTTGAAGATGGAGGACAAGCTGCAACAGAGCGACATCAGCGGGGTCTGGAGAAACCTCAAAACCATCTCGGAGCTCCAGAATACCTCCCCCCAGGCCACGGGGGGCAGGGAGTGGGCGAACAACCTGAATCTGTTTTTCAATAGATTTGACCAACCGCCCTCCCCCCTGTCTGCACAACAACCACTGCTGCCTCTAAGAAATCAAGTCCTGCTGCCCACTCCCCACTCCACCGACACCCCCCCCACTCCCAACACACAGCCCCCCATCCTGACCCTGACCAAGACCCAGGTGAGGACGGAGCTGAGGAAGATCAAGGCGAGGAAGGCGTTGGGACCGGACGGCATCAGTGCAAAGCTCCTCAAGTCCTGTGCAGACCAGCTGTGTGGGATTGTGACGTATATCTTCAACATGAGCCTGAAACTGGGGAGGGTACCACAGCTGTGGAAAACATCTTGTGTGGTACCTGTACCAAAAACTTCCCATCCCAAAGACCTGAACAGCTACAGACCGGTGGCCTTGACGTCCCACTTGATGAAGACCCTGGAGAGACTGCTCCTTGCTCATCTCCGCCCCCTGGTGGAACCAGCGATGGATCCACTCCAGTTCGCCTACCAGCATGGCATTGGGGTGGAGGATGCGGTGATCTTCCTCCTTCACCGTTCTCTGTCCCACCTGGAGAAGCCCGGGAATATGGTGAGGATCATGTTCTTTGACTTCTCCAGTGCTTTCAACACCATCCAACCGATGATCCTGAAGGACAAGCTGCTGCGCGCAGGGGTGGACCAGCACCTGTCATCATGGATCCTGGACTACCTCACGAACCGGCCTCAGTTTGTGAGAACCCGGGACTGTGTTTCCGACATGATCATCAGTAGCACGGGGGCCCCCCAGGGAACGGTGCTGGCTCCCTTCCTGTTCACTCTTTATACTGCGGACTTCTCACACAACACAACACACTGCCATCTACAGAAGTTCTCTGATGACTCTGCGATCGTTGGTCTCATCTCCAACGGAGATGAAGCTGAGTACAGAGGGCTTATCCAGGACTTCGTGGACTGGTGCCATCGGAACTGCCTCCAGATCAACGCGAGGAAAACTAAGGAGCTGGTGGTGGACTGCCGCAGGCATGGGCAGCCCCTCACAGCACCAGTAAATATACAGGGAACAGACATCGAGATGGTGACATCCTATAAGTACCTGGGTGTTCATCTGAACAATAAACTAGACTGGTCACACAATACTGACGCACTCTACAAGAAGGGACAGCGCAGGCTGTTCCTGCTGAGGAGACTCAGGTCTTTTGGTGTACAAGGGGCGCTTCTGAAGTCATTCTATGACACGGTGGTGGCATCAGCCATCACTTCTGGAGTGGTCTGCTGGGGCAGTGGCATTACTGCAGCCGATAGGAAGAGACTGAACAAACTGATTAAGAAAGCTAGCTCTGTCCTGGGGCAGCGCCTTGATCCGATGGAGGAGATAGGAGAGAGAAGGACGGTGGCTAAACTGTCATCTCTGCTGGAGTCCGAGTTCCACCCTATGCAGGACATACTGGATGCACTGAGGAGCTCATTTAGCAGCAGACTACATCATCCCAGGTGCACAACCGAGAGGTTTCGTAGGTCCTTCCTACCAACGGCTGTCAGACTGTACAACCTAAGCAGGGCTGCTCGCAGAGATAGCAAAAAGACGTAACAAACTAATAGTTTTTTGAATGCAAAAGATGCAATAGACTTACACAATGGTCCTCTCCGGCATACAACTAGGAACATACCGGTCGCTATGGAGGGTGAGAATATGTATGGGCACATAATCATACCATGTAGGATAACTAAGTAGTCGGTTATGCTGTTTCATCCCATCTAGCAACAATGCTCTGCACTGTGTGTGTTTATATATTTACATATTTATTCCATCTAGCTACAATGCTCAGCACTGGGTGTGTTTATATTTATATATCTATATATTTATTCCATCTAGCTACAATGCTCCGCACTGTGTTTTTTATATATCTACATATTATTCCATCTAGCTACATTGCTCCGCACTGTGTGTGTTTATATACTTGCATATTTATTCCACCTAGCTGCAACGCTCCGTACTGTGGGTGTTTATATATTTACATATTTATTCCATCTAGCTACAATGCTCTGCACTGTGTGTTCATATATTCATATATTTATTCCATCCAGCTACAATGCTCTGCACTGTGTGTCTGTGTGTGTGTGCGTATATATATATCTTATAGTAATATGTACATATGTATATTAGCTGCTCTTGCTTGCTTGTTGTTTTTTTTTTTTTCTTGCCTTCTGATTGTTGCTATCCCTGTGCTGTTGCAATCCTGGAATTTCCCCATTGTGGGACTAATAAAGGCTTATCTTATCTTATCTTATCTTATTTTGGAAGTGTAGTGCTCTGTTAGGATAATATGGTAGTATCAGATTTTTTAAATAAAAAGGGGCCTGATTGTTTAGAGCTTTGTAAGTAAGAAGGATTTTAAACTTAATTCTAAACTATTGGAAGCCAATGAAGGGAGGCCAGAACCGGAGAGATATGATCTCTCTTTCTAGTACCTGTTAAAACTCTTGCTGCAGCATTTTGGATCAGCTGAAGACTTTTTAAAGATGTTTTAGGACAACCTGATAATAAAGAATTACAATAATCTAATCTAGAGCTAACAAAAGCGTGGATCAGTTTCTCAGCATCACTCTGAGACAAGATGCTCCTAATCTTAACAATATTACGCAAATGATAGAAGGCAGTCTTAGAAACGAATTTAATATGTGAATTGAAAGACAGATCTCGATCAAAAATAATTCCAAGGTTCCTCACAGAGCTATTAAGAGAAAGAACAACCGCATCCAAACTGAAAGTTTGATTTTGAAAGGTATTTCTAAGGTTTTTTGGACCAACAAGAATGACTTCAGTCTTATCTGAATTTAATAGCAGGAAATTACAAGCCATCCAAGCTTTGATTTCCTTAAGACAGGCTTCCAGCTTGGCTAATTGATTACTATCATCTGGCTTCATTGACAGGTATAATTGTTTGTCATCTGCATAACAATGAAAATGTATACAGTGCTTTCTAATAATGTTGCCTAACGGAAGCATATATAAACTAAAAAGAGTAGGGCCTAGCATAGATCCCTGTGGAACTCCATGACTGAGCTTTGAGTTGAAAGAAAACTCATTATTGACATGAACAAACTGGAACCTATCAGATAAATAAGATCTAAACCACTGCAACGAATTTCCATTAAGTCCAACATAATGTTCTAATCTATCAAGTAGAATATTATGATCAATAGTATCAAAAGCTGCACTAAGGTCTAAAAGGACAAGTACAGAAACAAGTCCATTATCAGATGCAAAGAGGAGGTCGTTAGTGACCTTCGCTAAGGCTGTTTCAGTACTATGATGGATTCTAAACCCAGATTGAAACTCTTCAAGTAAACCATTTCCCTGCAGGTGGTCAAATAATTGCATAGCCACAACTCTAAGATTTTTTAAATTAAAGGGAGATTAGAGATTGGTCTATAGTTAGCTAAAGCTCCTGGCTCCAGCGTTGGCTTTTTGAATAAGGGTTTAATTACAGCCATTTTAAAAGCCTGCGGTACATGGCCTAAAGTTAATGAAGAATTGATTATATGAAGAATAAAGTTACCAATAAGTGGGAAGGCTTCTTTAAATAACCTGGTAGGAATAGGGTCTAAAAGACAAGTTGAAGGCTTGGATGAGGAAACTATTTTGTCTAACTCTAAAAGGTCAATTGGAGTAAACTCACCAAGACAGATAACAATTGAAGGAGTTGTAGTAGTTACAGTATTTAAGTTAACTGTGGGAAGAATCTGATTGATTTTATCTCTGATGGATGAAATTTTATAATTGAAAAAGCTCAAAGTCCTGACTAGTAAGCTCTCAGGGAATGCTAGGACTGACAGAGTCCTGACTCTTTGTCAACCTGGCTACAGTACTGAAACGGAACCTGGGATTATTCTTGTTCTCTTCTATTAATGCAGAATAATAACTCATTCTAGCTTTTCTAAGAGATTTTTTATAAATTAAAATATGATTTCTCCAAGCTATATAGATTTCCTCTACTGTAAATTAGTGGAGCACCATTTTCTTTCTAATTGACGAGTCTTCTGTTTTAACCCCTTGAACTCTATGAATTCCGCGGGCGGTCACGTCTCTGCATCTTAGTGCGTCTCAGTGCGCACTGAAAAAAAAAGCTGTATAAAGCTGTATAAAGCTGTATTTCTTCCAGTACAGACACAGCCTTGCTACAACCTGAGAAAAAAGCTGTATAATATATTCATTTTTTGTGGTATTTTTACAAAATTTTGACCTGAGCTTGAAAACACTTGGTTCTACATTTCTGTTGTTTTCCAGCCAGTATCTGACAGCTGTATGTTATTTGCAAGCATTCGTATCTGAAAAAAAAAAACACCCAGGCGAACTTTCTTGTTACTCAGTGGCAAGAGCACTTAGAGAGATTATGACTGTTTTGCCAAAAAATTCAGAGTGCTTTCTTTTAAATGACACTAACCCCATGAAGATGCTGCAAAGGGTCGAAGAACAGCTTTTGATTTACTTTGGGCATGTTATTTTTAGGCGTTTTTAGGGAAGTTGAACAGAGTTCAACAGGTTTTAAGCTACGAGTTTCTGTGTTGAACCAAGGAGTTAGAAATCTCTGATTAGACTTTTTCTTTTTTAAGGGGGCCACCAAGTCTAGAGTCTGATGCAGAGAAGCTGTAACACTATCTACCATGATATAGCCCGCTGTAGGTCCCGTGATGACATTTTAGGGTTTTTGGAGACTTCTTTTAGCATCTTGTGGTCTGCTCTCAGGGTGGACTTGCTTGGATGGCCAGACCTGGGCATGTTGGCAGTTGTTTTGAATGTCCTCCACTTGTAAACTATTCTATGGACAGTGGAATGGCTGATTTCAAATTCTTTCGAGATATTTTTAAAATCCCTTACCAGACTCATAAGCTGATACAATCTTCTTTCTGAAGGC
The DNA here is from genome assembly GCA_020510985.1 of Pholidichthys leucotaenia. NCBI lineage: Eukaryota > Metazoa > Chordata > Actinopteri > Cichliformes > Pholidichthyidae > Pholidichthys > Pholidichthys leucotaenia. The sequence goes on along the minus strand of CM035849.1, from coordinate 64,749,151 downwards.
CTCACACAGCTCTTTCGATCTCACCATGGTGTTCACTCTCACTTCAACTGTCAGGAGAACACCAAAGTAAATGTCTGAGGTTTAAATATGACAAGCTTCCTTCAAAATGCTGTGTAACGATGTTCTAATCATGTGCACCTGATGTGATACACCTGTGCGTGATTTTAGCCATTTTAAGTGGGAATAAATGTGAGAGTGTCCTAATTTATTCCTTACCAGAAATTGTATGTTTTTAGAATTACATTTTACAGAAATTTTTAAAAAGTCTTTTCTTCAGTTTTAATTGTTTAGTTATGTTACTTGAATCTCCCAGTACTGTTAAAATTGATATGGGTGTGTCCCAATTCACCCCTTCACCCTACCCTTTAGCTCTACCCCTTCGTTTTGCACTTTCACAGTGAATGGGTAAAATGGAGGGGTAGGGCTAAGGGGTAGGAAGAAGGGGTGAATTGGGACGCACTTATAATATCAATATGTCCAAATATGTTAAAAAAAAAGCACACAGGCTTTCATAGGGTTTCCTAATTTTTTCACAACTGTATATAAAGAAGCCCTTCTGTTATTTTTTTGATTTTCCATTTAATCATCGTGTTGGCTTCTTTCATGCCACTATTGCTGGCTGTTGTGGGATTATGAGATGATTATAATTGTATTGTTCTGTAATTCCAGGCTTTGCTGAAGCAGAAAAGTGAAAGCGTTCCAGTCCTAACACATAGCTCGATATGAACCGCATGTCTGGGAATACTTAAATCTCATTGTAGTTGAGCGTGACACTGAAGTAATGGAATTGTGGGTACTCTTAAAGCAGCTTGTGTAAGCTTTTCACTTACAATATCAGTGTTGAGCGAACAGTAATAATTACCACTGGTGTCATGTTCCACTGCATGTCCCGCCCCAGCTTATTCCTATTGTCATATTTCATTATTTTCTCATCTTGCGCTTTACACGCTACCTTAACCATGTGCCAGAACAGTTTTCCTCCTTTATTAACAGGAATATGATAAAATCTGAATCAAAGCACAAGGTATGAAAAGCTCTCTGTAATGTCTTTTTTTTTTGTTACCTTATTATCCCTCGCAGGTGATACATTGTGGAAACAGATCCTACATTTAGGTTTTTCTTTCTCTCAAATTAGATGATACCTAATAGTGTTATCACATGGCTTCTCATTGTTGTGATTTAATGCACATTCCCAGAGCTAATTTTAAACCGCTCGGTTTTAAGCACATCCCCACCCTGGTATATCCCTCTGCCATTGGATTGTGATGTAAAGCGTGAAGCATTGTGGGAGGTGGTAATCTAATCCTCGTCGCTGGCGCTCCTGAGGGCGGGAGATCTTGCCACGCGATTGGACAATTTATCTTAATAAAGTGACAGCAACATCATCAAGCTGACACCCCCACTGAAACGCCAGAGCCCACAACACGCTCATGCAGATACACAAAAATAACTGGAAGGACACACCTGTAACCTCTGCATGCAAACCGGTACGAGCCGCTCAGTTAATATTTGAACTTTTCCCTCCTTCGAGCAAATTCATTCAAATATTCATTCATTCATTCCTTCCCCATGCCATCAAGAAAATCCATCCGGCATGAGCTTAATCCGCAAAAAAATACAAAACGATTACTCAACAGCTACACGCTCCTTGCTGGATATTAGTATCAAAAGGGGATTTGGGAGACCAGATTGCACACACACAATGCAGGGAGTCTTAAATGTGTTAAACTGACACTTTCATTAGAAGTGTTCGTTTTATCTTAATGTTTTAGTTAGGTAGTTAGCTTTATTTTTATTATACATGAGATACAGTGAACTTTGAGGAGCTTTCACCTAAGATGCACTACATTTTTTAATAGCATTCTATACAATCAAAATAAACAAAAATACAAGCCACACATACAGGCGTACTTGGTTTCTTAGCATTGCATTGCACAAGCTACAATAAATAGATAATAAATACAAGAAAAGCACTTAGAGAGCGCATACCTCCCCCAATGCTGCTTCCCTTCCTCCCTTTGTCCATCCATCTGTCTGTGCCTCCCTGCCTCCATCCCTCCATACATTGCAAGATAGGACCTTGTAGAAGGTATGCGCTCATGGATCACCTACAAAATGTAATGGGTTCCTCTGTAGCACAAGAAGCACTTCAGGTGAAAATTTCATCAAAATCCATCCAGTAGTTTTGGTGTAATCCTGCTAAACCATTGCTAGAAGATTGAGCCTTGGTGGAGGTATGCGCTCATGGATCACTTGTAAAACGTAATGGGTTCGTGTGTAGCCCAAGAGCCACATCTGGTGAAAATTTCATCAAAATCCATCCAGTAGTTTTTGTGTAATCCTGCTGCACAATTACAAACAAGGGCCTTGGCAGAGGTATGCACTCTCAGATCATCACCACAATCTAATGGGTTCATCCTTAGGCCAAGGGTCACCACTGGTGAAAATTTCATCCAAATCCATCCAGCAGTTTTTGCATAATCCCGCTAGCAGACAAATAAGCAGACAAACGCTGGCAAAAACATAACCGCCTCAGCGGAGGCAATAATGACTGTGTGCATATGTAAATGGTTAAAAAGGCTGGGGGCTGGGGGACGGGGGTGGGGTGTTATAATGAGTGTGTATACGTGTGTGAGTGTGCATATGTGTAGGTGTATGGGGGACATTGATCACGTATGAGTTTAGAATCTGGGGAAAACACTGTCTCTGATTCTGTTTGTTTGAGCTTTGATACCCCTGAAGAACCTTTCAGAGGGTAACAGGTCAAACAAGTGAAAACCGGGGTATGAGGGGTCCTTAGCAATGTTTTTTGCTCTGCTAAGAGAGCGAGAGCTGTAGAGGTCCTGCAGCGAGGGGAGTGGACAGCTGATGATCCTCTATGCAGTGTTAATTATCCTCTGGAGCCTCTTCTCATCGGCACTGGTGCAGCTGGAATACCATAGTGTAATGCAGTATGTCAGCAGGCTTTCCACGAAGGAACGGTAGAAGATTGACAGCAGCTTCTCCCCTAGATTGTTCCTTTTCAGTACCCTTAGAAAATAAAGGTACTGCTGTGCCTTTTCGATGATGGGGTAGTATTTACACTCCAGGTAAGGTCAGCAGAGACAGTGGTACCGAGAAATTTGAAAATGTTGACTCCACACAGTCTACCTTGTGCTTCCTGAAGTCAAAGAAGATTTCTTTGTTTTAGAGGTGTCGAGCATCAGGTTGTTGGTAGAGAACCACACTGTTGGTTCATAGGGGTGGGAACCGTGAGGGACCTCATGATTCGATTTGGGTGGCGATTCTTGGGTCACGATTCAATCCTATCATGATTCAACAATAATCACGATATCACTACAATCAAGTATCACGATCCCATATATTTCAAACTTTTTCACCTTATTCAACCTCAAATTATGTCCCAAAGTAAAACAGTTGACATCTTTTTCATATAATAAAGTATTTTCGGGGCTTCATTTTCCACGGAGATTCGTCTCTGCACACAGGGAGGGCGGTGGACGGTGCTGTTTGGAATAGACTTCCACTTCAGCGACTTTATCTGACTCTGTGGACCCTTTAAAAAGCAGCTGAAAATTTTTTTGTTTAAGGCGGCTTTCTGTTGAGTTTCAACTGCTTTTTAATGGTAAGTCTGATATTTTTTAAATTATTTTAATCTTGTGTTTTAACTTGTCTTTGTATTTTTAAAATTACAGTGCATCTGGAAAGTATTCACAGCGCTTCACTTTTTTCACATTTTGTTATGTTACAACCTTATTCCAAGAGGGATTAAATTCATTTTTGTCCTCAAAATTCTACACACAATACCCCATAATGACAATGTGAAAAAAGTTTTTTTTTTTGAGATTTTTGCAAATTTATTAAAAATAAAACCCTAAGAAATCACATGTACATAAGTATTCACAGCCTTTGCTCAATACTTTGTTGATGCACCTTTTGCAGCAATTACAGCCTCAAGTCTTTTTGAATATGATGCCACAAGCTTGGCACACCTATCTTTGGGCAGTTTCACCCATTCCTCTTTGCAGCACCTCTCAAGCTCCATCAGGTTGGATGGGAAGCGTCGGTGCACAGCCATTTTCAGATCTCTCCAGAGATGTTCAATTGGATTCAAGTCTGGGCTCTGGCTGGGCCACTCAAGTACATTAACAGAGTTGTCCTGAAGCCACTCCTTTGATATCTAGGCTGTGTGCTTAGGGTCGTTGTCCTGCTGAAAGATGAACCATCACCCCACTCTGAGTTCAAGAGCGCTCCGGAGCAGGTTTTCATCCAGGATGTCTCTGTACATTGCTGCATTCAACTTTCCCTCTATCCTGACTAGTATCCCAGTTCTTGCCACTGAAAAACATCCCCACAGAATGATGCTGCCACCAACATTGGCATGGTTATGACCGGTGCCTGGTTTCCTCCAAACATGATGCCTGGCATTCACGCCATAGAGTTCAATCTTTGTCTCATCAGACCAGAGAATTTTGTTTCTCATGGTCTGAGAGTCCTTCAGGTGCCTTTTGACAAACTCCAGGTGGGATGCAATGTGGCTTTTATTAAAGAGTGGCTACTGTCTGGCCACTCTACCATACAGGCCTGATTGGCGGATTGCTACAGAGATGATTGTCCTTCTGGAAGGTTCTCCTCCCTCCACAGAGGAACACTGGAGCTCTGACAGCATGACCATTTGGTTCTTGGTCACCTCACTGACTAAGACCCTTTTCCCCCAATCGCTCAGTTTAGACGGCCGGCCAGCTCTAAGAAGAGTCCTGGGGGTTCAGAACTTCTTGTATTTGCAGATGATGGAGGCCACTGTGCTCACTGGGACCTTCAAAGCAGTAGAAATTTTTCTGTACCCTTCCCCAGATTTGTGCCTCCAGACAATCCTGTCTCGGAGGTCTACAGACAATTCCTTTGACTTCATGCTTGGTGTGTGCTCTGACATGTGGGACCTTATATAGACAGGTGTCTGCCTTTCCAAATCATGTCCAATCAGCTGAATTTACCACAGGTGGACTCCAATTAAGCTGTAGAAACATCTCAAGGATGATCAGTGGAAACAGGATGCTCCTGAGCTCAATTTTGAGCTTCATGGCAAAGGCTGTGAATACTTATGTGCATACGATTTCTTAGTTTTTTATTTTTAATAAATTTGCAAAAATCTCAATTTTTTTTTCACATTGTCATTATGGGGTATTGTGTTTAGAATTTTGAGGGGAAAAATGAATTTAATCCCTTTTGGAATAAGGCAGTAACGTAACAAAATGTGGAAAAAGTGAAGTGCTGTGAATACTTTCTGGATGCACTGTATTTTTATATATCAACTTCCTTTTTATTCCATTTTATTGTGCAGCGGTCTGTGACTATTCAGTCCCTTCAGGATTTCACGAGATGTTTTTATGATTGTTGCAGCCCAAAAAGCCTGAATTCGCAGGAGCTTTTTTAAAAAGTTGTGATAAAAGTTGCAATGATTTGAGAGGGGTTTTTTTTTTGCACTGAAAGTTGTGGGAAGAATTACACATTTTAAAGCAGATGGTTCTTTTCCAGTTTACTGCAGTGATATTCTGTATAACGATACAAGAAAAGAGGATTGTCAAAAATTTCCTGCTACAGTGATTTGTAAATTAAGCAGAAACTTCTGCAATACAGAAAAAACTTTTGTGCAACAGTAAATACAGACTTTAGCACAACAGCCATTATTTATTTTATTTTTTGTTTATTTTGTATACTTTATTAATCCCCAGAGGGAAATTCAGGGCATCCACTTGGATGGATGAGGCAGCCATGGTACGGCGCCAATCTCTTCACCATTCGCATACACATTCACACCTAGGGCCACTTTAGAGTCTCCAATTAACCCAACCTGCATGTTTTTGGCCTGTGGGAGGAAACCAGAGTACCCGGGGTAAACCAACACAGACATAGGGAGAACATGTAAACGCCACACAGAAGGGTCACTGATGGTCAGGGGGTGGGATCGAACCCACGATGGTCACGGGTGGAATCGATCTTGTGACCTTCTTACTGTGCTGCCACTGAGCTAACCACTGCTCGACCGAGCTGCCCTAAATACAACAGCTAAATTGCACTGAATGCATATTAAAGAGTATAGATTTGGAAATTAATAGCAGCACTTTCATTTGAAAACTCCCTACGGTCCCCAACCACTCGGTACCGAGTGGAGAGGAAAAAATAAATAATTTATTCTATTGTTCTGTATTGTCTATTGGAGTCTGTGTTTTTCTGAAAAAAAATTACAGACAATATTCTCTCTCTTTCCGTGCCTGACTCCTACCTGTCTGTGCGTCTTGACACACACACACTTGTCTCTTCAGACACACGTCTTTAATTTACAGCGGGGTGGGGGGGTGTCCATGTCCAGACCGGAGATTCACAGCTTTGAAGCTCATTGACAAGATGTAGTAATGATTTCAAGATTCAAAGTCTTTATTATCATGTGCACAGTTAAGAAATGCTACATTTCCTCAGCAATGAAATTCTTACTTTGCTCTCCGAATGAATGCTAAGGTAATAAGATAAGATAAGCCTTTATTAGTCCCACAGTGGGGAAATTCCAGGATTGCAGCAGCACAGGGATAGCAACACTCAGAGCAATAATTAAGAAGATACGAAAAATATAAATAAGAGCAGTGGATATACATACGTACACATAAATATATAAATATATATATATATACAAAGTGCGGAGCATTGTAGCAAGATGGAATAAACAGCATAACCGTCTACTTAGTTATCCTACATAGTATGAATATGTACCCATACATATTGTCACCCTCCGTAGCGACTGATATTGTCCTAGTTGTATACTGGAGGGGACCATTTCTGGAAGTCTGTTGCGTCTTTTGCATTCAATACTACTAGGTCGTCATGTTTTTTTGCTATCTCTGCGAGCAGCCCTGCTTAGGTTATACAGTCTGACAGCCGTAGGTAGGAAGGGCCTGCGAAACCTCTCGGTTGCGCACCTAGGATGATGTAGTCTACTGCTAAATGAGCTCCTCAGTGCGTTCAATATGTCCTGCATAGGGTGGGACTCGGACTCCAGCAGAGATGACAGTTTAGCCACCATCCTTCTCTCTCCTATCTCCTCCACTGGGTCAAGGCGTTGCCCCAGGACAGAGCTAGCTTTCTTGATCAGTTTGTTTAGTCTCTTCCTATCGGCTGCTGTAATGCCGTTGCCCCAGCAGACCACTCCAAAAGTGATGGCTGATGCCACCACCATGTCGTAGAATGTCTTCAGCAGCGCCCCTTGTACACCAAAAGACCTGAGCCTCCTCAGTAGGAACAGCCTGCGCTGTCCCTTCTTGTAGAGTGCGTCGGTATTGTGTGACCAGTCTATTTATTGTTCAGATGAACACCAAGGCACTTGTAGGATGTCACCATCTCATTGTCTGTTCCCTGTCTGTTTACTGGTGCTGTGAGGGGTTGTCCTTGCCTGCGGCAGTCCACCACCAGCTCCTTAGTTTTCCTCGCGTTGATCTGGAGGCAGTTCTGATGACACCAGTCCACGAAGTCCTGGATAAGTCCTCTGTATTCAGCTTCATCTCCGTTGGAGATGAGGCCGGCGATCGCAGAATCGTCAGAGGACTTCTGTAGATGGCAGTGTGTTGTGTTGTGTGAGAAGTCCGCAGTATAAAGGGTGAACAGGAAGGGAGCCAGAACCGTTCCCTGGGGGGCCCCTGTGCTACCGATGATCACGTCAGACACACAATCTCGGGTTCTCACAAACTGTGGCCGGTTAGTGAGGTAGTCCAGGATCCATGATGACAGGTGCTGGTTCACCCCTACGCACAGCAGCTTGTCCTTCAGGATCATTGGTTGAATGGTGTTGAAAGCACTGGAGAAGTCAAAGAACATGATTCTCACCGCATTCCCGGGCTTCTCCAGGTGGGACAGAGAACGGTGAAGGAGGAAGATCACTACATCCTCCACCCCAATGCCATGCTGGTAGGCGAACTGGAGTGGATCCATTGCTGGTCCCACCAGGGGGCGGAGGTGAGCAAGGAGCAGTCTCTCCAGGGTCTTCATCATGTGAGACGTCAGGGCCACTGGTCTGTAGCTGTTCAGATCTTTGGGGTGGGAAGACTTTGGTACAGGTACCACACAAGATGTTTTCCACAACTGTGGTACCCTCCCCAGCTTCAGGCTCAGGTTGAAGATATGCTCCACAATCCCACACAGCTGGTCTGCACAGGACTTAAGGAGCTTCGCGCTGATGCCGTCCGGTCCCGAGGCCAGTGTGGAGGAACAAAATAAGTTCAGGCGAGACACGGCGAGCTGAAGGTTTAAGAGTTTTATTCCTCCATCTTCATGAGACACACTGTAGCGCTGTGTGCTGTGTGTCTGCTCTCCTGAGTGCGCTGTCCTGAGGCATGTAAAGTCAGCTCTTTTATACAGTGATACAGACAGAGAATGCATGGCACATTAGCATATCAATTGTCATCTAATACACATCGGTCAATACACATGATTAGCATGACATTGGTTGGCTCGAGGACGCATGCATACAGTCCTGTCTGCCTGCTTCCTGTGGTTCCCTGTCCGCATGTAAATTGTCCTCTGCTTCTTCCAGCCCTGCTGCTGGGTGTGAAGAGAGCTCCAGAAATAGCTACAGAAACAACAATTCTAATAAGGTAATGACACACTAACACAGTAATTCAATCTTCATACTAATGGAGTACACAGTTAGCACACAGTTAGGCTCTTAGGATTCCTTAAGCACACCTTGATACTAGATACTAAAACTAATGAGTACTATTAACACACACTAGGCAATTTGGACAGATACAGCAGTTAAAGCAGTCAGATGAGAGGAATGAAATTGAAAATTCACTGGATGACTAAAGTGATAGTGGTATATTGATATCAGAGATGATGTGAACCTGAGATGGCATAAACCTATTCACAGTGTGCAAATGAGCATTGTGCAACGAGCAGTGTATAATTATAAATTACAAATTAGCACCCGGTGCTAATTTCTCTGTAACAATAGTACCAGTAGACTGTACATGATAAATAGCAGCAGAGATGATATGGACATCAGACGGGTGAGACTATATCCACTGTACAGGTGAGCAATGTGCAAATTTAGCAGCTGGTGTGTGAGTTCCTATATGCAAAGCTGTGTTGCTGAGTTTTGGGAGTTGTTATCTGTTCAGGAGTCTGATGGCAGTGGGAAAGAGAGTTCTTCAGTCTGGTTGTTCTGCATTTCACACTTCTGTACCTCTGGTCTGAGGGTAGAAGTATGAACAGTCTGTGCTGGGGGTGGGTGGGGTCCCAGAGGATGGTGTCAGCGCTCCTTTGGACTCTGTGGTGGTAGATGCTCTGCAGAGAGGGGAGTGGAGTCCTGATGATCTTCTCCGCTGTTTTCACCACTCTCTGCATGTGTTTGTGGTCCAGGGCAGTGGTGCTGTCGTACCATGCAGTGATGCAGTTGGTCAGGATGCTCTCAATGATGCAGCTGTAGAAATTGTTGAGGATCCTGGAGGACATGCCAAACTTCTTCAGCCTCCTCAGAAAGTACAGTTGCTGTTGAGCTCTCTTAACCAGCTCTGTAATGTTGTGTGTCCACTTAAGGTCCTCACTGATGTGGATGCCCAGGTATTTAAAGCTGCTCACCCTCTCCACCTCAAACTTCCAGATGAACAGTGGCCGATGGGGTCTCCTCCTCCCTTTCGTCATGTTCACTATCATCTCCTTTGTATTGTCCGTGTTGAGGGTGAGGTTGTTGTCTTCACACCATGACACCAGGTTGGCCACCTCCCTCCTGTAGGATGCTTCGTCATCACCAGTGATGTGTCCTATCACTGCTGTGTCATCTGCGAACTTTAGGATGATGTTGTCCTTGTGGGAGGCAACACAGTTATGGGTGAAGAGGCTGTAGAGGATGGGGCTGAGAACACAACCCTGTGGGACACCTGTGTTTGTGATGATGCTGGCTGAGGTCCTGTTACCCATCCTGACAGACTGGGGCCTGCCAGTTAGAAAGTCCAGTAGCCAGTCGCAGAGGGTGGGGTGCAGGCCAAGTGAAGACAGTTTGTCGGTGAGTTTGTGGGGCATGATCGTGTTGAAGGCAGAGCTGTAGTCGACAAAGAGCATCCTAATGTAGGAGTCTTTATTTTCCAGGTGGAAGAGAGAATAATGGAGTGCTGCAGCGATGGTATCGGAGGTGGACCTGTTTGGTGGGTAGGCATACTGCAGGGGGTCTACGGTGCCTGGTATGCTGTCCTGAATGAGGGGCAACACCACCCTCTCGAAGCATTTCATGATGATTGTAGTGAGTGTTACCGGTCTGCTACTGGTGCTACCAGTGAGTGCTACTGGTAATGATTTTACCTCTAAAGATGTATAAAATGTTCAAACACTGGCTGTAGTGTTAGATTTGCTTGTTTTGTTTGTTTTATGGTGTCTCTTCTCATGCGTGCTTCTGTGACGGGGTGCTTTTGGGGCAGGTGAACATTTTTCAACACAAACCCAAATCACACACTCTGTTTTTACTAATGTGTTCCGTTAATACTCACTGTAAACACGGAAGTGAACGTGGTACAGCGATGCATTTGATTGGTTAGACTGATTTTGATTTAGAGTTTGAGTGCTACTCAGACACAAATTTGATTGGTGAAATTGGCGGAAGTTGACAAGAATTGGCCAAAATTGTGGGAAAGTTGCAGTGATTGGACAAAGTTGCAAGGTTGCACAATAGTCGTGCTGATTGGCTGATTTTGCATGAATTGCCGCAATCACAACATCGCGAAATCCTGGAGGGACTTACTATATGTCTCTGAAAAGTGCTTCATAAATAAACTTTACTCACTTGACGCTCAGAGAAAAAGTTCCATGCCGGTGTCTCTTTAGCTTAGCCGTTGCTAACGCTGCTCTTAGACGTGTAATGGCCTGCCATATTCTGAGTGTTTTTTCTTTTTTTCGTGCAGCGCTTCTTGCGAGTTGTGTGTCATGTCATGGTCTTTTCTTCCATCTTTGTCATAAAATCCAAAAAGGCCCAACATTTGAGCTAACTTATCAGGAAATCCTTATATTAATTATTATTAAATTAATTGTATAATTAATTGTATAATTAATTAATATTTATTTTAAAGTAATATTTTGACAGTTTGATCCTACTAGGACAATGCGACATTATTCATGGTTCACAATAATATTTTAGATCTTCATTTTTTTGTCTGAAATGAGCCATTTTAAGTCTCTCCTGTTGGGCTCATCAACAAAATATAAAGAAAAACCCAACCAGGTGTGACTTTGCCTTTTGTCTCCTAAGGATTACACACAGTGACCTATTTTTTTTTTTGGGGGGGGGGGTTGTATTGGTTGTCTTAAACGTAATCATCCACTGTTGTAACATTATGTATGAAAGAGAAAATCTAATTTCTAAGTAAATCTAACTTACAAGCATAGAACTCACAACTATTCAGCTGTTCTCGTTTATCTCTTAATATCTGTTTCATAGATTTGGTCTGCACTTTTTTCTGACAGTGTTTTTTCTTTCTGTCTAAGAGGAGGGAACAATTACATTTTTTTGAAAATTCAACAGCGACTTTGCTTTTCAGGGAGAGCACCGTGGTTACTCTGTCAGCAGTTTTCACAGAGACTCAGAAAGTAGTTTCACGGAAATACATCAAGTGTGAAATCTGTGAATTATCCAGAGTAACAGGAACACTGTGTCTGGAAAGGCATGCTTCTGTGGACTTTTAAAATATAATTTATTAATGCTTAAAACACTTCTGACTCCACTGGTTAGGGGATAAATGGAGGAATGTCTGGTTTGAACACTAAAAGCTGGGTATGGATATGTCTAGACATTGACAGTTTGATAGCATTAGCTCTGTATGACAGTACTAGAAATTGATTCATTAAGATTCATTTAAACACTGAGGAATCACAATTGTTTTATCTATATTTTAAAGGGTTCAAATTCACTTGGAGAAAATAACATGATTATGCATAAAATCTAAAGCAAACAATTACTGCCTAAAATCTGAAAACAAAGGATATGCCAAAAACAGCACGATCCCTCGGTAGTACTTTAATATAAAGCCCACAAATTACGTCATCAGTAGGGACTAGATACAGGGTAAGTATTGGGTAAGTATGACACAAGTAAGGTGCTAGTTTGACTGTATGATTCCTTACTCATACTTTCATTGTACTTAAAGTGACACTCCAGCAAAAGTCGTTTTTTTCTGTTTTTAACATGTCTGTAATATGCGTCTTGTGATTTACAAGACATATCAAGAGCAAAATCATTCCTGACTCCCAAGTATGTGTTTTTCTGGTGTGAATGTCTGCTGAAGCTCCACCCCCTCCCCCAAAAAGGGCAGATTTGGACAGAGCGTTTCTAGCTACGTCAGTATTCCTGCTTAGCCTGGTTGGTTATAACATTAACCAATCAGGCTAAGCACTGAGACCCCTACTTGACTCTCTCGAGGAAAGAGGGAAGAGCTGAGGAGCAGCAGGAGCTCAGCCTTTTACAAGTTGGGAAAGATGGCAGATTATACATGGGAGGGCAGGCTAAAAAGTTCATAGTGGTCAAATTTGACCAAATGTGGTTCATTTTTCAACTGCAGGGATCCAAGCTCTGCAACACCGATGGAAGAGGTGTGTGCACCGAAGGGGAAACTATGTTGAAAAATAAACATTTGGTCAAATTTGACTACTATGAACTTTTCAGCCCCGTGTATGTGTTCAGTTTTTGACTGTGTGGGCAAGAAGTCCTCTTTTAAATTACATGTCTTACCCACAGACATGAAAATACGAAAGCAATGATTAATTTTATTTGGAAAAACCTCAGTGTCCCTGCTAAAATACCGGAGAGGACACGGGTTTGCAGCCTGCATGCTGGAGGAGATGGCCCTGGTGTGTGTGGCGCAATCGCTGGGCGAGTATAGTCGTAGGTGAAGCTGAGGAAGGATCATTCTCTGTGGAACGGAGAGGCAGTTGCTGCTCGACTGGAGGGCTCCCCTCGCCTCGCTGGGAGCACCCACCGGTGCGCCCCGCCAGCCGCCTCACCTTTTCCTGGAGCGAGCCGGGGAGAACACTCCAAAGGAACTGACTGAGCACTCCTCGGCTCCTCCCTCTTCATCCGAAGGAGTGGTCTCCGGTTACCCACTCACCGTGGATCGCCTCGCTGAAGGCCGGAGAGCAGTTCGCATCGGAGCAGCTCGAAGCGAGGTGAGCTTCGAAGGAAAGAGGCTAAGGAGTGCCCTGGAGGCGAGCCGGCTGGCGAGCGCACCGGACTGAGGCGAACTGCTCACCGGACCCTAGCGAGGCAATCCGTGGTGAGTGGGTAACCAGAGACCGGAGAGCCTTCCAGGCTGAAAGTTCCAGCCTCCATGCCTGGGCAGGCAGCGACTCTTCCGTGGATTCACCTACGACAGCACTTCCTCAAGTTCGATTGCCTTCTCAGAGCCTTGTATAATGTACTCATCTTCTTCCAGCTACTGGTGGGCAGGAGTATGGGTGGAGCTAATTAAAACATTGGTATTGTTGGTATTGGTATTGTTTTGCATTTGCTTTAATTACGTGTCTGAAATAAATGAATAAATACCAATACCTGGATCATACTTACCACTTACCCCTTACTTACGCCATACATAGTCCATAACTACATTATACTTATTGCCTTGGGGCGGCAGTGGCTCAGGAGGTAGAGCAGGTCATCTAATAACCCGATGGTTGGCGGTTCGAATCCCGCTCTCCCCAGATATCCTGCCGTTGTGTCCCTGGGCAAGACACTTCACTCGCATTGCCTCCAGTGTCCATAACACTGGGTATGAATGTGTATAAATGTATAAAAATGTTCGGTGGTGGCTGGAAAGGCTGTTGGCGCAGATTGGCTGCCACGTTTCCGTCAGCCTGCCCCAGGGCAGCTGTGGCTGCAGAAGTAGCTTGCCACTACCATTGTATGTCTGGAGTGAATGAATAATGTACCTATTTGTAAAGCGTCTTTGAGTATATATGATAAAGCGCTATATAAAACCGATGCATTATTATTATTATTATTATTAACCCATACTAATGTCATAATTACACCATCATCATCATCATCATAGCAGTCTGTCGGGGGCGACAATGACTGTTTCATTTAGGTCTGATCAGATTCCTCCACGCAGCTCTGTCCTTTGCCTTCCGCTGCCAGGAACACCTGACCTTGTTAACCCGAGCGACGTCCGAGCCGGTATGAGTTGCTCTCTGACTGACCATTTCATGAAACTGCTTGCAAAGTATTTGAGTGCCACTAGCTTTTGCTGGTCTAGCGGCACATTCCTGGCAGATAGAGGTATTATCAGTGGCAAGGACAGGCCAAGACAAACTGACTCCAGTATCTGTTGCAGTGACTGACCAGATGATAGGTTTGTTTATCCTTGCTCTTTGTGTAGTGCATGTCACAATGCACCAACTGGCAAAAGTCCACCACAGACCTTGCGACAGATATTGTTTTTAGTTTTGCCAGGATGCTCAGTTTCACCCTCAGAAGGGCGGGGTTGCTGGTTGAGTTGCCAACACCCCGACCCATGAGACAGGTAGTACCGGTTTTCATGGTTATCTGGTAGCAAGCAAACCAATGCCTGACCTGACACTTTGAAACTTTGATTGAAACAATAATTACACCATACTCACATCATACTTAACACCATATTTCTGTCATATTTACCCCTAATTTAAGGCTTAAACCATATTTCTGGTTCCGGTTCCGCCGGACTGGCGGCGCCACACGAGTCGACTGCCTGTTGCAACAGCCTTTTTTTTATCTTCCTTCTTCTTTCTACACCTTTCACTCTGTATATATATCACGGACGCACGGATCACCCCGGGGTCTCCCGGGTCAGCGGACGGAGCCACGGTTTGCAGCGGGAGACGTTACAGCGGGGAGGAGCTAGTGCTAGCTAGCACTTGGCTGCCGCCCGGTGCTAATGGGAAACTCGACATACCGGGAGCTGTAGCGAAAAATGACGCGGGTACCGGGCTGGAGTTTAGGCGGCGTGAAAGAAATATAAGACAGAATAATAAAGAGCGATGGCAAGAACCAAGCAGACCGCCCGTAAAATCTACTGGAGGAAGAAGCCCCCCCCCCCCCCCCCCCCAGGAGACAGCTAGCCACCAGGGCTGCTCGGAGAGGCGCTCCGGCCACCGGCAGAGTGAAGAGGCCTCGCCGTCACAGGCCCGTGGCTCTGAGAGAGATCTGTCGCTGCCAGAAATCCACGGAGCTGCTCATCCGTAAGATGCCCGTCCAGCGCCTGGTGAGGGAGATCGCTCAGGACTTCAAGACCGTCCTGCGTTTCCTGAGCTTTGCCGTCATGGCTCTGCAGGACACCAGCGAGGCCCACCTGGTGGTCTCTTCTTCGCTAAGGGGGTCACCATCATGCCCAAAGACTTCCAGCTGGCCCGCTGCATCCGCGGAGAGAGAGCTTAGACTTTCTGCTGCACATTCACCAGCCATAATGCTCTGCACTGTGTGTCTATATATATATACATTTATAGTAATATGGACATATGTTTACTAGATGTTGTTTTTTCTTGCCTTCTGATTGTTGCTCTGAGTGTTGCTATCCCTATGCTGTTGCAATCCTGGAATTTCCCCATTGTGGGACTAATAAAGGCTTATCTTATCTTATCTTATATTTACTGTACTTATGTTATACTTATGTCTTATTAATGACATACTTATGGTGTACTTACATTGTACTTACTGCATATTTACATCTAATTTACCACTTAAGTCTTATACTGTACTTGTTGCATTTACCTTGTCCTTGCCCCATACTTACATTGTACTTAACCATTACTTAGACCTTATTTACACCATATTTATATCATACTTACTCTATGCATACCCCATAGTTATACCACCATACTCACGTCATACTTAACACCATATTTCTGTCATATTTACCCCAATTTAAGGCTTAAACCATATTTACTGTACTTATGTTATACTTATGTCTTATTAATGACATACTTATGGTGTACTTACATTGTACTTACTGCATATTTACATCTAATTTACCACTTAAGTCTTATACTGTACTTGTTGCATTTACCTTGTCCTTGCCCCATACTTACATTGTACTTAACCATTACTTAGACCTTATTTACACCATATTTATATCATACTTACTCTATACATACCCCATAGTTATACTGTACTTTCCTGTACTTACCATTGTTTTACATTACATGTATTTACTCCATTCTTATGCTTAACATACATATACTGTATCTTGCAAATGTTGTACTTTTGTCATAGTTACACCCTACCTATGCCATACGTACCTATATCTACATTATATTTACCCCTTAGATAACCCTTACTTGCATCATATTTACCCCATACTTGTGTTGGATGTAATTCATGCTGATTACACTTACAGTACATCATACTTATAGCATACTTACCCCTTATGGAATTTTGCTACATTAACATGTTTATGGGCTCAAAGAGCGACCCATTCCTGTTTTGTCTTTCTTTTCCAGGCTGTCCTTAATCAGTGGTTTCATTTGTTTTGTCTTTTGCTTGAATGCATTTGTACCAAGCTTAAGTTTAGATGACTGACACCACCTCTTCTGAATAACCCATACGTACAGTATGAATGAGCAGTTACACTGTTTGGTGTTACTCGCTTTAGTTAACCCTCGAGTAGGAACCATAGCTCTGCACATGCAATAATTCATCCCACTGCTTCCTGTTTCTGTCACATCATCAATAAACTCTAGTAACCCAGTGCCACTGGAAGCCATGCATTTCTAAGAACTACACTGCCTACACTTCTTGAGTTCATGATCTGCTCCAAACCTTGTCTTTGTATGTTTTTCTTCTACAAGTTGATTTTAGCTTCATCTGTCCAAAAGCTGTTGCTCCAGATCTACCTTACCTTTTTGTTATTATTTCATATTCATGTAAAACACATCATCAGGTCATCTGCTACCTGCTTATTCTTATTTTTTAATAAAGAACTGAACAGCCTTTACCTGTCCGTCTACTCGTGAGCAGCCCATACTGACACTTTGACAGGATCTCGGCTTCATGCTGTACTATACTTGAGGGTGCCCCTTTAGCATTATTTTTTTCACCGCATTGGGTTCTCTGATGAAGCTCAAAAGGAGCCCCTCATCACTGCAGCTCCATGTGTAACCATGGTAACCGAAGAAATGTGTGGAGAAGCTTGTTATAAATAGGAGAATTTTCTCTTTCACCATGTGATGGAATGGTTAAAAAAGGGTGCATTTTAACCCACTTGGTGCAGAGAAAATTTGTACCATGTTTTCTTAAAGTCTAAAGGTAACCCAGGCGCAGTGAAAGTGTAAAGAAAAGCAAAAGCCGGAGCATTGGCTCCGACTCTCATCTTCTGGTCGGAGGTTATGTGGTTGTGATGTACCCTTCCCCCACCAGCTGCTGCTTCCCGTCGTCGACTTTGGAAGGTTTTTCTCCTGTTGAAACAACCCACAGGGTGAGTGAGGTATTTGTGGGGTGATATGAGTTGATGTTACTGCTACAGCCGTTTCTGTCTGTAAAACGGAGGACGCAAACGCTGCAGGACCCCACAGCCACTAGCTTGCTCCCATTATACAAGTTCACAGACATCAGGTTTTTTCCTCTTAAAATTACAGTTTTTTCTCTTAAATTTTGAACTTTTTATCATAAATTTGTGATTGTTTTAATAAACTCACTACTTTTTAATTGCACATTTTACACTTTTTCTCAAATTTGACTTTTTTTTGTAAATTTGCCATTTTTTTCTCATAAATGTGACATTTTTCCTTGTGAATTTACTGCTTTATCAATTGTAAAATTTCAGCTTTTTCTTGTAAATTTGACTTTTTTACCATAAATTTGTGATTTTTCCTGTAAATTTGCCTATTTTTTCTTGTAAATTTGTATTTTTTTCTCATAAATGTGACTTGCTACCTCACGAATTTACTACTTTATTCATCGTACATTTTAAAACTTTTTTCTTGTAAATTTATGAGTTTTTTTCCTTGTAAACTTGCAACTTTTTCTTTTAAATTTGAAGATTTTTTTCACTATAAATTTGACTTATAAGATTTTTTTCCAAGTGAATACATAACTTTTTTCCTAAAATTGCTATTTTTTTCCTTGTAAATGTAAGTTTTTTTCTCTCAAATTTATAACTTTCTCATGAATTTCTGACTTTTTTCTTGTGAATATGAAAGTTTTTCTTGCAAATTTGTGAAATTTTTCTTATGAATTTGCTACTATTTCATCACAAATTTATGATTTTTCTTTTAAATTTATAACTTTTCCTTGTAAATTTGAAACGTTTTTATGATAAATTTGTGACTTTTTTGTTGTAAATTTGCAAGTTTTTTCTAATAAACGTGAAACTTTTTTCTCCAAAATTTGGTACTTTTTTCTTGTAAATTAATTTTTTTGCTCTCAGATATGCAACTTTTTTCTTGTATTTGCAACTTTTCTCATGAATTTATGATTTTTTTTTTCTTGCAAATTTGTGACATTTTTCTTATGAACTTGTTACTATTTCATCATAAATTTGTGATTTTCTTGTGTAAATTTGCAACTTTTTTTCTTGTAGATTTTTTTCTCCTTCTTATAAATTTATGATGTTTCTTCTAGGGATGCAAGTTATCAATTAATTCATTAATTGTTAATCGATTCACCTTATCGATTGATTAATGATTAATTGAGAAGCAGCATTTTTCCTGAGGATTTGAATTTCCCTTGGTACATTATGGTCTATAACATAAAAAGCCAATTATTGTTTGATATACTGAATAAAAAAAATGTAAGTCATTTTCCTCAAGGACTGATATATTTATGTAATGTAATCTTTTGCATGTTAAACATTAACAAAATAAACTCAGAAAAATAACTATTAAGGCTACTATAACATAAAAATGTGTCCACTGGCTGATATTAAACTTCAGCAACAAATTCTGAATAAAAAAATATTTGGACTTAGTCCACATAATATTAAAAACTGCACAAAATCAAACATGCCCTCTGAGAAGAACTGCTGATTTTACATGCCAGTTATTATCAGTGTACTCAAATACTTTGCAAGCAGTTTCATGAAATGATCAGTCAGAAAGCAGCTCATACTGGCTCGGCCGCCGTCCAGGTTAACAAGGTCAGGAGTTCCTGGCAGCGGAAGGCGAAGGACAGAGCTGTGTGGAGGAATCTGATCAGACCTAAATGAAACAGTCATTGTCGCCTCCGACAGACTGCTATGATAATGATGATGAGTGGCAAATGACCGTAATGTAGCTTTCTGTAGTTAACGCAGTCCAACAATCTGTTGTCTGCACCACATTTTCAGTGGCTAGCTGTGTTTTCAAGGCAGCTTTTTTCTTGTCGCGTGCTTCCAAGCGGGTAGTTATCGTCTCGCCTAGACATAATATTATACCCTGGCTCCATAAAGTTTATCAGCTCCCGAAAGCTCTCTCCTTCAACATTACTTATTGGCATCATGTCTTTTTCAATCATCCTGCAAATCCTCTGAGTAATGCTCTTCGTTTTCCTCTCATCACATGCCTGCCTTCCCAAGACTGCGGTAACTGTCGGTTGGGATGAAGCCAAATTCATTGCTGTTGTGTATGGAAATTGGCCTTTGGGGTTTGCCGTAGCACTGTCGGGGTGGGGAACAAGATGATGTCAGGTGGGCTACGGCGGGGAGTATAAATAGTAATGCGCACCAAATAAAGTTCAGTTGAATGTTCTCTAAGACGCTCTCCACCTGCACTCATTTCCTGATATAACATTTGGCGACGAATAAAATTATGGGCGCGTGTGTCGTGGAGCCACCTCCGTTCCTGCAGGACCAGGGTGTGCCGGCTATCCCTTG
The DNA here is from genome assembly GCA_020510985.1 of Pholidichthys leucotaenia. Lineage (NCBI taxonomy): Eukaryota > Metazoa > Chordata > Actinopteri > Cichliformes > Pholidichthyidae > Pholidichthys > Pholidichthys leucotaenia. The sequence continues at coordinate 64,729,310 of CM035849.1, read as the reverse complement.
GGCACGCTGGAAGAACTTGTTTGAAGTTTGTCTGACAGCAGCCGGACACAACGGGGTTTCCGACGACAGGCGGAGGTGCCTGTTAATCCACCATTTACGCGCAGAAGGGCAACGCCTGTTCCTCACGCTGTGTGGCGATGGCTCGCTGGAAGACTCTTTATTGAAGATGGACAATCTTTTCAGTGACAGTGCCACGGTCACCGAGAAGAGGCACAGGTTCTTCAGCCGAGTACAGCAAGCTGGTGAGTCCATTTTATCGTTTCTTATGGAACTGTGTTGTTTGGCGGGAGAGTGTGATTTTGGGCCGCTAACAGACGAGCTAGTTCTTGATAAGCTAGTGCATGGCATGGCTAGCCAGTGGCTAGGAGACATGCTGTGGGTGAATTGACAGCCTTTGTCTCTGGTTGAAGTGATAGACATGGTGAAGCTACTGGAGTCCGCGTTCCTGCAGGGACTGAGTGTCTTCACTGGTGGGGTACCGGAGGGCTGGGCCCCCGCGCCACAGGCATCACCTAACTTGCTAACTAGGCCTCGGGGCCACTTGAAGAAGAAGAAGGAGAAGAAGAAGAAGAGAAGGTGACCTGTGGCGCATGAGGGGGCCTGTGTCAGGTTCGTGGACCAAGTTGTTGAAGACCCACGGGAGGCGGGCCAAGTGTGCGTGGCACACAGAGGAAGAGGACGCCTGAAGTGGTATGTTGTGCAGCTGGACGGCGTCGAAGTGTCCCTCATGGTGGACTCGGGGGCTGGTAGGTCCATTTTCAGCCTGGCAACGTAGAAGAGGCTGTTACCAAAAAAGGCTATTAAGGCGGGAGCAGTAAGAATGTTTGGTTATGGCCACGCCGAGATCAACATGGTCGGCACGGTGGAATTTGACGTGTTGTGTGGGCCGAAGAGGGCGCTCAAGTTTGTTTTCCAGGTGGCGTAGCAGGGGTCGGACCTGCTTGGGATCGATTTGCTGGGACAATTGGGTTTTTCCATAAGGGATCCTCAAGGTTCAGTGGTGCTAACAGCATTTATGGACTGGTAACTCTGTTGGCCAGCGCTGTTCATGGGCCTCGGCCGGATCGGAACCTTTTGCCATCGCCCGTTGGTGAATGAGTCGGTGACGCCCAGGATCCAACCGCTTTGACGCCTACCCCTGGCGTTACGTGATGACGTGTCAGCAGAACTCTCAAAGCTGTTGGACGCAGGGATCATCGAGAAGGTGGATGCGTTACCATGGATTTCGAACCTGGTGGTGGCAAAGAAGAAGGACGGGGAATCAGGCCGTGCATTGATCTACGTATGGTAAACAAGGCGATCATCCCAGTTAAATACCCCCTCCCGACCATGGAGGAGCTCACGGCGGCGTTCAGTGGGTCCAAGGTGTTTACTAAGCTAGATCTTCGACAGGGATATCTGCAGGTGCCACTACACCCGGATAGCAGAAACCTGTCGGCATTTGTGACCCACATGGGGGTCTTTACGTATACCCGAATGCCGCTCGGGTTGAGTTCTGCTCCCAGTTGTTTCCAAAAGGTTATGGCCACGATGCTGGAGGTTCTGAAAGGGGTCGTAGCCTAGCTAGACGACATTGTGGTACACGGCGCGATGAATGAACTTCACGACAAGAGGTTGGAGAAGATGTTGAAGCAGATGCAGGAACATGGGGTCACTCTTAACGGCGACAAATGCCTCTTTGCAGTGGAGGCGATCAAGTTTGTGGGGTTTTGGCTGATGGGCGAGGGTCTGCAGCCATTTCACTCCAATGTGGAGGCGGTGGTTCGCATTCCGGAGCCTACTACACCTGCCCAGATTTCATCTTTCCTCGGCATGGTAAACTTCTATGGCCGGTTTATCCCACATTACTCAGACGATTGGACCCCTGAGGGCCCTGCTAAAACAAGATGCGCCATGGGAGTGGACCCCGACATGCTCAGCGGCAGTCTCAAAGTTGAAGCAGCAGCTCACCTCCCCACCGGTGCTGGCACATTTTGACCCCGAACTGGAGATGGTGGTGCCCTGTGATGCATCTGGGACGGCGTTAGGCGCAGTCATGTTCCAAATATTGGGTGGTGTGGAAAGGCCGGTGGCGTTCACATCTAGGTCCCTCTTGCCAGCGGAGCAGAAGTATGTGGTGTGCAAGAGAGAGGCGCTGGTCTGCGCCTGGGCGTGCGAGAGGTGGCACATATGCCTCTACGGATACCGCTTCACCCTTAGGACTGACCATCAAGCGCTCACGATGCTGCTGGAGATGTCGGGATTGGGGCATAGGCCGTTGAGACTACATAGATGGTCGGAGCATCTAAGAGCCTATGACTTCGCCACTAAGTTCACCCCAGGCAGAGAGAACATAGTGGCGGACCTCTTCTCGCGGGCCACTGTGGAGGCTTCACAAGTGGTCGACGATGACGCTGGCGCTGCTGAAGAAGATCTGGTGAATGCCCTGTGCGGAACGCTCCAGGGTGTGGTCTCTCCACAGACCTCAAAAGATGAATCGGAACGGGACCCAGTTATGGCACAGTTGTGCACAGTGATCAGAGAAGGATGGCCAGAGAAGGTGCCAAGCGAACTGGCTCTTTTTAACCATTTCTGAGATGAGTTGAGTTGTTGGAATGAAGTTTGCATGGCCAGGGGCTAGTGCGCCTTGATTCCTGCTGCATTGAGGGCACGGGTCCTGAACATGCTGCATGATGGCCATTTGGGAGTGGTGCGGGTGAAGCAGAGGAGTAGGAGGTCAGTCTGGTGGCCCGGCATTGATGGCGACATAGAGGCTATGGTTAAACACTGCATGCCATGCTTGGAGAGTGGCAAGTCGGGCAGACCTCCCTCACCACCACTCTGACCTGTTGAGTTTCCAGAAGGACCGTGGAAGCATATTGAGCTGGACATTTGTGGCGAATTCCATGCAGCACCGTTCAACAGTCGTTTCCTGGTGGTGGCGTATGATTTGTTCTCCAAGTGGCCGGAGGTGCTGCCCACCAGCTCGGTGACGACGGAGGTGGTCACGGGATTCCTGACATCCTTGTTTACTCTGTGGGGAATCCTGGACACCCTCACGATGGACAATGGGCCCCAGTTTGTTTCAGGGGTGTTCAAGGACTTTTTGACTGGCAAAGGGGTGAAACATATCAAGACAGCATTCTATCACCCCCAAGCTAATGGAGGAGTCGAAAGATTTAACAAGACCCTGAAGAATGGACTGAGGGCTCATCTGGTGGATGGTTTCTTGTTCCCAGAGGCGCTCCAGAACACGCTGCTCCATTACAGAGCGTCAGTCCATGCAACGACGGGCTGTTCCCCAGCGAAGCTTATGCTGGGGTAGGAGCTGTTGCTGCTGGTTAATCGGTTGGGACCTCCAGGAGCAGTTCCCTGGACGAGTAATGTGACGCTGAGGAGCAGGGTTTCGGACCAGCAATGGAGGATGAAAGGACGGTTCAACAGGAAGCATTGGGCGAGGGACCACGGCCTGAAAGAGAGGGATCAGGTGTCGATCCGGCACCCCATCAGGTCCCACAAGCTCCAGCCCTTGTGGACGGGACCGCGGGAGATCAAGAGTCGGTGGGGCCCAGACACATTTGAACAGGACGATGGGCCCAGGTGGCACGCCAGCAGGCTAAGGCGTGCGGTACCTGGCCGGAGTTTGGACACCGGAGGACGACTTGACAGGTCTTTGGATTGGCCAGCTACGCCAGGTGTGGACTCACAGGTGGTGCCGACAATGCCTGGAGCAGAGTCCCCTAGGGGGGGATGCCCGGCTAGAGTGCGTCGGAGGCCTGCCTATTTGGAGGACTATGTGGCAAGAACTGTTATGGATGACATCAGCTGGGCGTTTTGGTAGTACACCTGGCCACCCACTGATGAACTTGTTTATATGTACATATGGAAGACTTTGCTTTTACTTTGTTTACTGTGTTATAGTTCGACATTGTGGGGGGGGGGGGTGTTGTGTATGGAAACTGGCCTTTGGGGTTTGCCATAGCATCGTCCGGGTGGGGAACAGGATGATGTCAGGCTGGCTACGGCGGAGAGTACAAATAGTAATGTGCGCCAAATAAAGTTCAGTTGAATGTTCTCTAAGACGCTCTCCGCCTACACTCATTTCCCGATATAACAGCCGCGCCTTGTAGCACGGCTGAATGTGAATTCTTTAGCCGGTAACTTAGCGAACTGGTTGAGCTGCTGTATTTTGTAGTACCACATAAAATGAAAATTTAGCTTCATTGTTAGTGTTAGGCTCCAGCCCCGCTGCGACCCGAAAAGGATTAAGCGGAAGAAGATGGATGGATGGATGGATGGATGTTAGTGTTTACCAGTTTAAAATGATCCCACACTGCACTCCCTTTAGCTTCATTTTCCTGAGTGAAGTATGTCAGGTGTGGTAGAGATTAAGCTATAGCACCCTCACCAGGATTGGCAACGTCACAACATTTAATGAAAAAAAAAAAAAACTTGAAAAGAACGGTGCCACTTTCAATTAATTGGTAACTAATTTAGTTGACTAAATTCTTACTGACAGTTAATCAAAAGTCAATTAATCATTAACATCCCTATTTTCTTCTTGTAAATGTGCAGTGTTCCTATGGATAGTGGTTATTTTTTTTTCACTATGCTTATTTTTTAAAGATTTTTTGTTAAAAGAGGAGAGAATGTTAGTTTTCTATTTTAAAACTTTTGAACTTTGCCCTATTACAAAAATGGGAGCCCCCAAACACAATCTTGCATCCCTAAAAGCTAGAAACGGGCCTGATAACTGCCTAGGATGAATTATTTAAAGTCTTTCAACAGTTCAGATCTAGTTGAAAAAACTTAAATGCATTACAAACTAACTTACAGTTGAATTTGTGTTTGCTTGTTTGCGTGTGATCACATTTTTGGTTTGGTTTGCTTTGTCTTAAATTCCACTGTGATATGACATTGAATGAATGAACTATAATTACTTGTCGACAACAAAAGTTTAGTGGTTCATTTATGCTTTCAGACGGACGGAGGAGAGTGCCTCAGCTGTGGTATGCTCTCAAACAAAAGATCACTTATGTTTAAGTGCATTTCGATTGCATAGTATTCCCCTGTGAAGTGGACTGAACAATATGCTTATTATGCCTTGGTGAAACGGAGAGGCATACGGCAATCGCTCAATGCGTCTGAGTGTGGTTGTGTGGCTGATTGTATCTGTCCACCCATCTGTTTCAGCTTATCTGGTCAAAATTAAGTGGAACTAAAGGCTTGTATCATTGCATCACCATATTGTCTTGACTTTTATTTTGCCAGAGTTTCTAAATAATGCTTTGTTTTCAAAATAAACACAAAAATAGCTCACCTTTACCGTCAATGCAGCTGAAACGTCGTTGTAATACCCATGCCGGCACAGTAGAGGTGGCAGTACGCCTTTATTACAGCCCCCCTGAGCACTTCCTGACAACAATCGATCTCGTGCTGAACTTTTAAAATAGCAGTTATTTACACAAACTAAACACATATTCAGGAACTACACCATTCATTCAACACATTGTTTCTTTTCAGACATGCTTTGCTGTTTACTTTTGAAGATAAAGGACAGCATATATTCTTCCTGTAGTTTACAGCTCATCCGTAAAAACTACAATTCCCATATTGCTCAAGTGCAATGTGCCAATCACAGCAGAGCTTCCTCTGAAGTCAAAGAAGGTGTCAGATAACATCAGAATAGAAGAGCAGGAGAAAAAAAAAACTTTTACAAGTAAGTTTTTCCCTTAAATTATGCAGCAGTTTCATTGTTAACACATTAACACCTCCTAACACGGCAACATTTGGTGCTTAAAGTTGGTGTTTTGTTACATTATTTTTTTCCAATGTGCTCCACTACTGGTGGCTCCGTGGTTACATGATTCATATGTTAATAACTTATTAATATTAAATTAGTTTCTCTAAAGTTCAGTTTTTTCAACTCTTAATACTAGGGCTGGGAACGATCCCTAATTTCTAGAATCGATTCGATTCCGATTCTTGAGATTCTGAATCGATTCGATTCGATTCCGATTCAATCCCGATTCGATCTGGGGAATTACCATTTTAATAGCCATTTTACTTCCCATGAAACAAAAATCTTCGAGACCTAATGCTGCAAATTGTACCAAGAATCTTCTAACTTTGTTAATTCATAAATTATCACATATAGAACTGACCCAAAATCAGTTACAATAATGCACTTTTTATTATTTAACTTATCATTTCATAAAGTGCTCACAGGTGCTTTCTTTAGTGCAAAGGGTGTGTCGTGTCAAGTTCACCATCCAGAGTAAGTAAACAAATTCAATGCATGAACCATGCAGACATAATCTCACTGTATTTCAGTCCCTCCAGGATTTTGTCAGCTGTTTTTGTGATTGTTGTGGCCCAAAAAGCCTGGATTTGTGGGAGCTTTTCCAAAAAGTTATGGCACTTTTAGAGTTTTTTTGCACTCAAAGTTGTGTGAGGAAGTACAGATTTTAAAGCAGCTGCTTTTTCCATAGTTTAGTGATGCTGTTCTATGTAACACCACAAGAAAAGTACAGGATTGCCCAAAATTTCTTGTTAAACAGTGATTTATTTAGAATTAAATGCTCAGTAAAATTGTAAAAAAAAAAAAAAAAAAAAGATCAATATTGTGTTCTTGCTGAGAACTTTAAAAAAAGAAATAAAAGAATTTGTCATTACAACAACTAAATTGCATTGAATGCATGTTAGTGTGGAGAAAGTGATGGCAGCACCTCCATGAATCTTGAAGGTCTTCTTCTGTGCTGAAATCCACATGAAGCAGGGATGCTCCTCCACTGACGACCTCTGACCTTCAGAAGGTCTCATTGAGAATGAAGCTTCCAGTCTTCACACATCTGAAGGCAGATAAAAAGAATAGATTTCACAGTAAAATTAACATTCATATTTTTAGATCGCCACACCACAGTAGGGTTTAATAATTTAGGTTTTTTTTAATATTTTAACTACAAATTAACTTTCAATGTTGGAAAAGGGTTTCAGTTCATTTCCTGAGAAGGTTTGTTCATTTCAATTTAGTTCTACTGAGTAAAAATAGCTTGTTGTACTGCAGCCTTTATTAATTTTATTGTGCTTTATTCTCTTCACATCGCTTAAGTGGCAGAAGTCCATAATCTCATAAAATATACCTTAATTCTGCATGTATTCACAGCGCTTAACCAACAGTTCTCTGTGTCCATAGTTTGTAAAAGAAACCACCATCATGCCAGATAAATTATTAATTGACGACATAAACGTTAAAACAAACAAATATTATACTTACAGTCTCAGCAGCTCCAAGTCTCCCTTCACGGGTTTCAGTCTCCGCATTTTCCCTTTATCAGCCATCAACTTGATGTTCCAACACAGCGCTGCACGGAGTAAAAGTCCGTTTATCCCCGCTTTATGAAAAATATTCAGAAGCTGTTGAGGACAGTCTTTACGGTGACTTTTGCTGCTAAATTAAGAGACACACGTTAATATCGCCGCTCGTTTAAACACGAAAGAGCACGCGCGGCAGGAAACTCTTGCCGGATGAGAACCGTTTTAACACCACAGAAGAAGAACTAGCATATCCGTTAGCTTGCTAGCTCCGTTAGCGCGTCAGTTGTTTATGGTTCTCGGCCATTGTTCCTGGCTGACTGACCCGGTTTCGACCCGATTATACTCAGCAGACGTTCACAAACGTAAAAATATTATATTAAAACATATTAATATTAAAAGATCGATCCGCGGATTTTGTGGATCGATATCGGCTCAGTCAAACATGTATCGATACATATCGATATATTGATCTTTTGAACCCACCCCTACTTAATACTAATGTCAGTAATATACAGTAAAAACACCACGGTGTGACATTGTTGGTGCATTTCCTTTAAAATAACTTTTACAGTCCCGTCATTCCTTTTTTGATTTATTTATTCAATTAAAGCTGATGTGAGGTGTGAAATATAAAAACCACTTGAGGTTATTTTTACAGAAAGCCAAACAATTTCTTGAGTTGAGTAGGAACATGACATCTGTAATAGAATTTATTTGATGACGCTGACTGTAAAAATGTTCTGTCACATCTGTAATAATCATCACATTTTCATTATTTTTTTTTCCTTCTTGTTTCCCTCTTTGAGGTCAACGGTGGTGAACCTGAGTCTGAGCAGCCAGAGCAGCTGTGAAGAGAACCGGCTGGAAGCTACATAACAATATTGCATGTTCTCTTTGTAGAAAAACTGCATTCCGATAATTTTTTTCTGCAAGATAATTCAAGAACCTCTCTCAATACTCATAACACACAGAGTGAAACATTTCAGCCCATTCTGATTTAATGATGACGATTATGGTGGTAGTTTTTGAAGTTTTGATATTTTTACCTGCTATTGGCTGTCGTAGTGTGAATATACATGCATTAAATTAATCCATCCATCCATCCATCTTCTTCCGCTTAATCCTTTACGAGTCACAGGGGGGCTGGAGCCTATCCCAGCATCTTTTGGGCCAGAGGCATTAAATTAATCAAATCTGTTAATCCAGCATTTTTCTTTCTGCTCATAATTTTATTCTTGTGCTTCTATATTTTTTCTTTTATGCGCTCCTTGACAAAAATGCCAGCGTGCAGCCCTGGGATGACATACACCTCTTGTGTACTGTGACAGTGACATCAGAGTCATACCTGCATAAACAAATACCAAGCATTTCAAAGCCGTGCATGGATGGCAGGACACAATACCCATGCTACCATGCCACAAGCACCGAGGCATCAGCACCTATGGAACAATATTATGATTTTTTTCTCTGGAATATATATTTAGCCATTGATTGAATGCAAACAGCAGTCAGCTAAACTGAAACTATGGCTTTTGTTTATCTGAAAAGGTGGAAAAGGAAGCCGCAGTGCTACTTCTTCTTCTTTTAGATTTGATTGGCGGTTGGCAACCAGCTTACAGGTGCATCACCGCCACGTACTTCACTCTAGTTCACATATCACTCTACATACTGTATAATTCAAGAAATCTCTGTGTGTCTCGTCCAGAAGCTGAGATGGTGCAGAGTTCAGAGTCAGACACAGAGCAGGAACCTTCAGGTACAACTTAGACCCACAGTCGTAAATACGTGGGTATGCTATTAGATGGAATGTAAGGAGGGTGCACAGAATTACTGACTGCTCAAAAAGTGCATGTTCAAGTTTATCTACATTTTTTATCTCATTCTGCAGAGCAACAAAATGTGCAGAGAGATAGGGAGAGAGGTCCACAGCCCAGTACAAAATGAGAAAATGATTGACTCAAAAAGATTGAAAATTATGGATATTTATCCTCCCACCTAAAGGCTGTAACCTAACTAGCTTGACACCTGATATGCATATACAGTCATGTGAAAAAATTAGGACACCCTGTATAAGCCTGTGTGTTTTTTGACAAAAGCAGTTGAAAAATCATCTGGCCCTAGGACACAGTCCAAGGACGGATAATTTTTTCACACATAAGGAGTTGTTCAGAACTCCTTATAAGAACTCCTTATACAAAGATTTCATCATCATAGCAGTCTGTCGGGGGCGACAATGACTGTTTCATTTAGGTCTGATCAGATTCCTCCACGCAGCTCTGTCCTTCGCATTCTGCTGCCAGGAACTCCTGACCTTGTTAATCCGGACGACGTCCAAGCCGGTATGAGTTGCTTTTTGACTGACCATTTCATGAAACTGCTTGCAAAACATTTGAGTACTGCTAGCTTTTGCTGGACTAGCGGCACATTCTTGGCAAATAGAGGTATCATCAGTGGCAAGGACAGGCCAAGACAAACTGACTCCAGTATCTGTTGCAGTGACTGACCAGATGATAGGTTTGTTTATCTCTGCTCTTTGTGTAGTGCATGTCACGATACACTGACTGGCAAAAGTCCACCACAGATCTTGCGACAGATGTGCTTATCTGCCAGGATGTCCAGTCTCACCCCGTGTAACTGGGAGTGGTCCACCACAGACCTGTGACAGATATTGTTTTTAGTTCTGCCAGGATGCCCAGTTTAACCCTCCACGCCCTCGGAAGGGCGGGGTTGCCAGTTGAGTCGCCGACGGCCCGACCCATGAGACGGGTAGTACCAGTTTTCATGGTTATCCGGTAGCAAGCAAAGCAATGCCTGACATGACATAGTCAAGTCAGTGGCGGTAATGCACCTGTAGGCTAGATGCCAACCGCCTATCAAATCTAAAAGAAGAAGAAGAAGAAGAACATATTTGGACATATGGATATTTAATATCAATGTTAAAAATACTGTGAGATTCATGTAATACAACTAAACAATTAAAAATGAATTAAAGACTTTTTTGAAATTTTCTGTAAAATGTAAATCTAAACAAATAGTGAGGAATAAATTAGGATACCCCCCATCTTTTTTAGGACACCCCCACATTCATTCCCACTTAAAATGGCTAAAATGAATGTTAAAAAATGCAAATAAAAACAAAAACAAGGTTAAACATAGATATGTGAACATTTCTTAATAAAGAACTGAATATTTAATGGGGTGTCCTAATTTTTTCACATGACTGCATGGTGGTGTACAAACATAGCAGCAATGGTGTCAAATTCCCTGCCTGAATTTTTATCCTAGTCCACCCCTGAGAAGAGGTGAACAAAATGCTGAACTTTTAGCATGTGCAAAACTAGTCGCTGTTCACCATGATCTACATAAACTACCCAGTCAGCCACTACAACTGTTATGGGCTCACATTTCCAGGAGAATAACTGCTGCGTGTGAATCAAACTTAGACCAGTGGAATCATAGCGTTTCCCCTTTTGCTCGTTCACTGCTTTCAACCACTGACACTCCTTAAATCTAGACCCTCAGGAGACGTGCTCATGGTTTGCACGCTACGCTCATATATATTAGAGTTTTTCCACTTTTAGTGCATCCCACTGATTTACTGCTCCTTCTACACCGAAGTGGTCTCAGGTTACAATCCCTTTTTCAGATAACCTAATATAGCATACTTGAAAGTTACTTTGACTTTGTCAAATTATAGCCATTAAGAATTTACAACCCCAACCTTAAAAGCACTTGGAACATGAATACACCACTAATTCTGCCATTACCCCGGTAAGGTTAATTCCTATGCCTTACTGGGTCACTTTTGAATTTTACTACCAGACAACACAAACAGAAAATTAAATAACGACACTTTTAAAACAATAATTAATGCCATGACAAACAAAGCACTAATGCTAGGGAAACGTCAGTAATTTGGCTAATTCATAAGAAGTATGGTGATTTTGGTCATACATCTATTACATCACATAGGAATATTCAAAACCTATTACTGTGTAATAGATGCAACAATCAATTTATACAAGTAAATTATAAAGTCTTTTTATAATGCTTCAATGAGGAAAAAAAATGCAACAATTAACAAAGTAACATCTCTTTATCAGTTTTAAACTTACTTTACATAGTTCATGGTTCCTTGTACTTTCCACTTGACTTATAGGCTACATTGACGTCCAAAATAAGATACAGTCTAATAACTATGAAATGTTAAATTCTGGATTTCTGGTCCAAAGTGTTCCAACTCTTCTGAAAATGGCTTTGTACTTGTTTAGGTAAAACGTAAAAGAAACATTGTACTGTAAAACGCAATTGTCACATAATTGTGTTGGGGGGAAAAAAGCTATTTTAAAAATGGACTCAGAATAAATATGTAAGGACTTAAATGTGAAAATGTGGCTCCTATAACTGTTTATTCAGTGCATATGTGATGGGGTGAATATGATAGAGATGGAAACAAGAACTATAAGAAGGAACAATAAACTTTATGAAAGATTTAAATGAATACCAGGCGTAAGAGCACACTGTAAGGGACCAAGAGGTACAGAAAAGATCCTTTTTTGTGTGTGTGTGCTGGTCGGGAAGTGCTGGATTGAGGGGGTAGTGCCTCTTGGCTGTGTGGGCTCCCCTGGATGGGGGGAGCTTCTTCGGGTGTCCCTGGGGTGTGTGGCGGTGGCACTGGGGTGGGGGCGGGCCCGCTATGGGGGTGCCTAGGGGGGCTCACACTGGGGGTGTGGGCCGGTCTCCAGCCCAGGGAATGGGTGCGCTGGCCTCCCGGTGCCTGGGGCCCGGGGGCTGGCGTTGGCCCTGCTGGGGGGGGGGGGCAGTACAGGTGCGTGAGCCTGCCGCACCGGCCACCTGGTGGCCTGGCCCCCCTCAGCCGTCTTTCCTGGAGCAGATGCCTGGCTCTCCTGGGGCTTGTTGGCCTCAGACATTTGTGCTCTGTGGGGATGGGTGGCGTTGTCCTGCTTGCTTGGGGTTTCGGGGGGCGGGGGGGGCTGCAACCGGCCACCCTCTTGGTATGTTTCTTGACAAACCACTCACATGCACACACTTATTTTGCGTGCGCTCCCATACACACGCACACAGATGCACACATACACACACGTCTCTCCTTTAACAGGTGCGGATACCAGACTTGTGTTGAGACCTCTTCGGTGGAAGAAGCAGTGTGTCTTCTGTTTGTTTTAGTTGTTGGTTTGTTTGTCTTCTTTGTCTGTTCCTCTCCCTTTTCTTTCCCCTTCCCCACACCTCCTTTCCCTAATCCCCTCCTATCGGGTCCTTCATGGGTAGAACAATTTAAATAAAGTATTAAAAGTTATTACAAGAGGAGTTTACAACAATATACAGTACATATACTGTACAGTATATGTACTGTATAAAGCTCCTTTTGGCAAAGTAAATCTGTTTGGCACAATATGGGAAGCAATTTTCTGTTCTGCTCACCTAGCTGCCTGACAGGACAAGGGGGAAAAAATCCTTTTTAACTATATAGTTTTATTATGGATACCAAGGCGAAAATAACAAAAAGAAAAATATCCAACACCCAAGTTATGGCCCACAATTTTGAACAATCAAGATGTCCTTAAACCCACGTAAAAATGTTCATTTAAAAGTCCCTTAAAAATAATAAGTCTATTCTCTTAAAAAGGGATAAACAAATAAACAAAAGCTAAAGCCTTATTCATGCTGCATTTCCCCTCTGGTCTGCGTGCGCGCCGGGCTCGTCCAAAGCGCACTGTACATGCTCACTTTTTTTCATCTACCAGGCCAAGCGGTTGACACATGCGTACAACTGTTATTTGTAGCTTCGCCCCAGCCCTATGGGTAGCACAAATGTGCTAACATGCCAGTTTGTTCACCGGCTAAAAACACAAGAGCGATGCACATTTTTTTGTAGCAACGACAATAGCATTGTTTCAAGGAAGAGGAGGAATTACCGTTTTCCAGTGCTCTGCCCCCGCTCAAGCTACTGCTGCTGCAAAAGTATTCCATCCATCCATCCATCTTCTACTACTTTTCCGGAGGTCCGGGTCACGGAGGCAGCAGTTCAAGCAGAGAAGCCCAGACTTCCCTCTCCCCAGCCACCTGCTCCAGCTCTTCAGAGGGGATACCAAGGCGTTCCCAGACCAGCTGGGAGACATAGTCTCTCCACCGAGTCCTGGGTCTGCCCCGGGGTCTCCTCCCAGTGGGACGTGCCTGAAACACCTCAAGTCGGGTGCGTCCAGGAGGCATCCTAATCAGATGGCCATACCACCTCAACTGACTCCTTTCAATGTGGAGGAGCAGCGGTTCTACTCTGAGCCTCTCCCGGATGACTGAGCTCCTCACCCTATCTCTGAGGGTGAGTCCAGCAATCCTACGGAGAAAGCTCATTTTAGCCGCTTGTATCCGTGATCTCGTTCTTTCGGTCATTACCCAAAGCTCGTGACCATAGGTGAGAGTAGGAATGTAGATTGACTGGTAAATCGACAGCTTTGCCTTAGAACTAAGCTCCCTCTTCACCACAACAGACCGGTACAACGTCCGCATCACTGCAGATGCTGCTCCAATCCGTCTGTCGATCTCTCGCTCCATTCTCCCCTCACTCGTGAACAAGACCCCAAGATACTTAAACTCCTCCACTTGGGGCAGGAGCCTGTCCCCAACCCGGAGAGGGCAATCCACCTTTTTCTGGCTGAGGACCATGGACTCGGACTTGGAGGTGCTGATTCTCATCCCAGCCGCTTCACACTCAGCGGCAAACCGTCCCAGCAAGAGCTGTAGGTCATTGCTGGATGAAGCCAACAGGACAACATCATCTGCAAACAACAGAGATGAGGTCCTGCGGTCGCCAAGCATGACACCCTCCATTCCCTGGCTGCGCCTAGAAATCCTGTCCATAAAAATTATGAACAGGATCGGTGACAAAGGGCAGCCCTGGCGGAGTCCAACTCTCACTGGGAATGACTGGGAATGCAAAAGTATTCATGTATGTTTATTCTTGTCTTCTGTGTCCTCGTTGTCTTCCTCATCTACTTTGTCTTTGTATGCTCTGTTGGTAGCGCCACCTCATGAATGGGACGTTGTCTTGTGCATGCACTGTCAAAGCTCAAGTCCTTCCTCCTTCTTTCACCAATGTGCTCTGTCTGCCTGTCAGAAGCTCTCCTCCTGTTCACTGCCACTCCTAATCAACCTGTCCGTTCAGCTCCACAGGTGCAGGTGATTATCAGGGTGTGTCCATGGCAGAATTGTTACAGTATTATCGGGAAAAAAACATGCATTATACCCACAACACATGTACAATAAAAACAACAAAATGCAAATATAAAAGCATGCATGGAAACAATAAAAACTTAGCTTCTGCCATGTGACACATGGTCTCTAACAGAGCCAGGGGTTGCTATAATCATATTGTATATGATTATGATGAATGACGATTGCATGCATTGCCATATGTGAGCCACCATCTCAGCAATGGTTTGCTACCTTTCTAGTTAAAACAATGTAAAGATTAAAAACCTTTTAAAAATCTTGGCACAGAAAATGTACACATTGGAGCAGAAAGGAGGAACACAGTGATTGAAAAAGGAATATACCTAAATAATAAAGGGGATAAGGGATAAGGCCCTGCGATGGGCTGGTGATCTGCCCAGGGTGTACCCTGCCTCTCTCCCAAAGATGCTGGGATAGGCTCCAGCGCCCCCCCACCCGACCCAAAAAGGATTAAGTGGAAGAAGATGGATGGATAAGCACCTGTACTTACAGTGGGGCAAAAAAGTATTTAGTCAGCCAACAATTGTGCAAGTTCTCCCACTTAAAAGATGAGAGAGGTCTCCAATTTTCATCATAGGTATACCTCAACTATGAGAGACAAAATGAGAAAAAAAAAATTCAGAAAATCACATTGTCTGATTTTTAAAGAATTTATTTGAAAATTATGGTGGGAAATAAGTATTTGGTCAATAACAAAAGTTCATCTCAATACTTTGTTATATACCCTTTGTTGGCAATGACAGAGGTCAAACGTTTTCTGTAAGTCTTCACAAGGTTTTCACACACTGTTGCTGGTATTTTGGCCCATTCCTCCATGCAGATCTCCTCTAGAGATCTGTCGCTGGGCAACACAGACTTTCAACTCCCTCCAAAGACTTTCTATGGGGTTGAGATCTGGAGACTGGCTAGGCCACTCCAGGACCTTGAAATGCTTCTTACAAAGCCACTCCTTCGTTGCCCGGGCGGTGTGTTTGGGATCATTGTCATGCTGAAAGACCCAGCCACGTTTCATCTTCAATGCCCTTGCTGATGGAAGGAGGTTTTCACTCAAAATCTCACGATACATGGCCACATTCATTCTTTCCTTTACTCGGATCAGTCGTCCTGGTCCCTTTGCAGAAAAACAGCCCCAAAGCATGATGTTTCCACCCCCATCCTTCACAGTAGGTATGGTGTTCTTTCTCCTCCAAACACGACAAGTTGAGTTTTTACCAAAAAGTTCTATTATGGTTTCATCTGACCATATGACGTTCTCCCAATCCTCTTCTGGATCATCCAAATGCTCTCTAGCAAACTTCAGATGGGCCTGGACATGTACTGGCTTAAGCAGGGGGACACGTCTCACACTGCAGGATTTGAGTCCCTGGCGGCGTAGTGTGTTACTGATGGTAGCCTTTGTTACTTTGGTCCCAGCTCTCTGCAGGTCATTCACTAGGTCCCACCGTGTGATTCTGGGATTTTTGCTCACCGTTCTCGTTATCATTTTGACCCCACGGGGTGAGATCTTGCATGGAGCCCCGGATCGAGGGAGATTATCAGTGGTCTTGTATGTCTTCCATTTTCTAATAATTGCTCCCACAGTTGATTTCTTCACACCAAGCTGCTTACCTATTGCAGTTTCAGTCTTCCCAGCCTGGTGCAGGTCTACAATTTTGTTTCTGGTGTCCTTTGACAGCTCTTTGGTCTTGGCCATAGTGGAGTTTGGAGTCTGACTGTTTGAGGTTGTGGACAGGTGTCTTTTATACTGATACCGCGTTCAAACAGGTGCCATTAATACAGGTAATGAGTGGAGGACAGAGGAGCCTCTTAAAGAAGAAGTTACAGGTCTGTGAGAGCCAGAAATCTTGCTTGTGTGTAGGTGACCAAATACTTATTTTCCACCATAATTTGCAAATAAATTCTTTAAAAATCAGACAATGTGATTTTCTGGATTTTTTGTTTCTCATTTTGTCTCTCATAGTTGAGGTATACCTATGATGAAAATTGGAGACCTCTCTCATCTTTTAAGTGGGAGAACTTGCACAATTGGTGGCTGACTAAATACTTTTTTGCCCCACGGTATATAGCGCTTTTTCTAGTCTCAAAGACCACTAAAAGTGCTTAATTTTTAAAATAAAAAAAAATAAATAAATAAAATTTTACACTTGAAAACACTATATAAAAATGGATTGACAGAGCATGAGCTGCAGTCTGACTTTAACCTGGATGGAAAAAAACTGTATATTTACTCACAGTATGGGGATTTATTTTGAAAAATTATTTGGGTAATTCCTGAATGCAAAGAGCCAGTAATTAAGACTTCTGTAATGAGCCACATAGAGGCAAAAAAGGAATAAAACTACATCAATAACATAAATCTAATGATTGGAAAACAAAGCACAGTGTTTTGTTGTGTCTGTGGTTAGAGCTTTTTTCTTTTATTTCCTCTGCTCCTCCTTTTTTTCTTTTGACCACCACCATGACCTTCCATTTTGCCGCTGATAGGACACTTATCTCCATTTTTAATGCTGATAGAAATACTTTTTTTGAACCAGCAGCTGAGGAGGTTTGGAGCAAGTGCCGAACATAGACATATTCACTGACACCCCAGGTGGTTGTGCTCATAGTGTTCCATATACATAGTGTAGCACAGCGGTCCGTGTGTGTAAAATGAGCGTGGCAGGAGGCAGATATTTACTTTAGAGCAGGGGTGTCCAATCATGTGCCATGGAGGGCCAAGACCCTGCAGGCTTTACCTCTTCTGAAATGCTGTTACTTTTACGCCAGATGTAATGGGACACACACCTTCCAAAAAGTTCAACTTTTGTCTCGTCAGTCCACAGAGTATTTTCCTGAAAGTCTTGGGGATCATCAAGATGTTTTCTGGCAAAACTGAAACAAGACTTTGTTCTTTGTGCTCAGCAGTGGTTTTCGTCCTGGTACTCTGCCATGCAGGCCATTTTTACCCAGTCTCTTTCTTATGGTGGAGTCATGAACACTGACCTTAACTAAGGCAAGGGAGGCCTGCAGTTCTTTGGATGTTGTTGTGGGGTCTTTTGTGACCTCTTGGATGAGTCGTTACTGCGCTCTTGAAGTAATTTTGGTTGGTTAGCCACTCCTGGGAAGGTTCACCACTGTTCCATGTTTTCACCATTTGTGGATAATGCCTCTTACTGTGGTTTGCTGGAGTCCCAAAACTTTAGAAATGGTGTTATTGTCACGGGTGGTCCTTGCGGACCTCTAATGAGATGCTATCGGCCAGCCGATGAGTTTGTATATTTATTAATAAAGACAAGGATGACAAAGTAAACTGCCACGTAGGGCGAAAACAAGAACAATGACTACCGTACTGACACAGTGACAAATAAACATAAGCTAAGGGGGAAACTTACAGGACTCGGAGAATAACAGGATGGCTGGAGCCGGACGTAGGGACTCCAGCCGAACGCTGTACGAGAGCAACGTCCATCGTATGTGTGAGGTCGCAGCCCGGAGTAACCGCAGCTGCTCCCTTAAATAGGGAAAGGGATTAATCAGCTGAATTAAACCCAGCTGTCATTGCTGAGCTCCGCTCTGACAGCCGGAAGCTCCGCAGGGACGCTGTCAAAATAAGAACTCTGGGAAACTACAGAAATAAACACAGTCTGGAAGGGAAATACCGCATGACCTGAACGCAAACGAGATCTGTGCTCAGACCACGAGGGTACTCCTCCTGAAGGACGCACTCTGGGCGTAACTGTAACACCTAAGCCTCCCCCCCACCGAAAGGGCCAGAAGACCCGCACAGGGCGGGAGGCGGGACAAAGAACAGGCTTCGGAGGACTAGAATCAGAAAAAAAAAAAACACTGGGAAAAAAAAATGACAAGGGAGACTACAAAACCCCTAGGAACATGGGAAAAAAACCCACCAATAAACTTCAGGATGTACAGAGAACAAGAATGCAAATAACAAATACAAGGCAGAAAAAAAAAAAACTTCTCAGACTACAAGAACTGCAGTACAGGCACAGAATATCAAGGAAAAAAAACACACTACAGCATAGATACAAATAAGGTCCCAATAAACAGGCATCACGGAACATATCTCAGGCTACAAAGGAAAAGAAAGCACAAAGGACACGCTAAATGCGGCGATATATATACAGTTCACTATAGTCCCAATGACACAAAACACAAGGGCATCCCAGAATTACAGGGGAAGAGAAAAAACACATGCTACAAGGCGGCAATAAACACAGTTCAGTATAGCTCAAACAACACACAGAAGCATCCTCGATATTTTAGAAGAGAGCAAAAAATACAGGGATGACAGCAGATAGAGGACAACGCAGCAAGAAAAAACAACGAGTTCAGGGGGTCTTCCTGCATCAAGCCTCCAGATCGCTGGCAGGGGAAAAAGGATCAGTTCAGGCGGTCTACCCATTCCCAGGCCTGTAACAAAAGTATCTCTGGTGGCCGGACCAGGTCGCCGAACAAACGGTCCAGAAGGTCAGGTGGCCGACCCAGAATGCCGAAC
This sequence comes from Pholidichthys leucotaenia, assembly GCA_020510985.1. Lineage (NCBI taxonomy): Eukaryota > Metazoa > Chordata > Actinopteri > Cichliformes > Pholidichthyidae > Pholidichthys > Pholidichthys leucotaenia. The sequence continues at coordinate 64,710,268 of CM035849.1, read as the reverse complement.
CGGCGAAGCAATCTCCCAGGCGGCCGACCTGCATCAAAAGGCCACCAGGACCAAATGGGAGGGCTCAGGGACCGCCTACCTGCCAGGGAAAACGGTGAGGAGAAGCCGAGCCGAGAGCGGGGAACCTCCGTGGCACCCAGTGGGAGGGGAATGGGGGAAAAAAATGAGGAACCAGTCCGGCATCGAATGGCGGAGGATCTGCAGCTCCTTCTCCGAACTTCACACGAACCAGCACTGCACCCTTGCTGGACCCCAATCGGGACAGAGCTGCACCCACGACAGACCCCGACTGGGCCGGAACAGCACCCACGATGGACCCCGATTGGGTCAGAGCTGCACCCACGACGAACCCCGACTGGGCCGGAACGGTACCCACGACGGACCCTGACTGGGCTGGCACAGCACCAGAGACGACCTCCAAACCCGAACCCGGAACTGCCAGAACAGCAACCGGCAGCGACAGAGACCAGCGAGACAAGCTCGGATGCAGCGGACGGCTGCACCCGGCTCATCTTCCCGAGAGATGGGCAAAAATGCTCCAGAATAGAAAGGAGGAAGACAAAATAGAGCACTTGCCTGATCTCGAGTTCTGTCACCGTCCAGGACTTCGACGATCCGGGTTCAGTAGGAAGAAGGTCCTCCTCTGGTTCCCACTTGGCTACGACGGGCTCCGTAACCGGCATGATGGTCTTCACAGTCTGAGGACCCCCCGACGCTGATGTCCACGCTGAACACCCGCACGGCGTGGTGGCAGGAGATGCTTGACCTGCTGGGTCGAACAGCTCCTCCCTGGAGACCCGGGGATGCTTCGTCATCGGCACAGGCTCCAGTTGGCAATCCGCCCTCCTCCTCTGCCCATGACGTGGCTGCGGGGCCGGACCCAAACTCTCCGGGGCCGCAGGCTCCCTCCTCATCCAGCAGTGTAATCCAGACCGCGGGGAACGCTCAGGGGAAGGAGACACAGAGGCAGCAGGTTCAATGTTAGAGGCTACAGCAGGTGGAGGGAGCTCGGGGGACTGCGAACCCCAAACTCCACCCCCAGGAGTCAGACAAGGCAGATCACAAGGATGAGAGGAAGAATGAAATTGCCCTTGCCTTTCCTCCAGAGGGCCGATGGTGCCTGCTGTAGCAGGCTGAGCTCTTCCCTTTCCCCTCCAGATGGTGACGGAACGTCCCCCGGGAAGACGAGGAGGAGCCACCAGCACAGGATCGGGGACGGGCGCTGCCAGAACAGGACTCACGGAGCTCACAGCAGCCAGGGAGAGCATCGAGGAGGAGGAAGGAACAGTCGAGGCAGGCCGGGGACGAGGCACATACAACCCGGAGACGGCAGCGGCTGTCTTACCCCTCTGATGGGACACAGGAGCATCAGCTGACTGGGAGATGGAGTCTCTCCGACGACCTGGCACTGGATCCGGACGGGGTTCTCACTGAGGCTTATTTGGAGCATGGTGGCGACGTTTACGGGCAGATGGCGAGACGAAGGTGGGGTCAGGGAAACACGACACCTGGGCTGGACAGGTGACAGGAGCTGAATCCTGACGCAAGGAGTGGGGATGCCGCTCCGCTGGCCTCCTGCCAGGGTTTCCCTCCAGTCCGCAGATCTCCACCCTCGTCGGGGATGCCGTACTTGGGGGAGAAGGTGAAGGCTCCTTGGCCGCCTTCTCGAACGCTCTCTCGATCAATACTCGTTGCGCCACAATCCATGTCACCCTCTCCTTTCCTTCCAGAAAAGAGGTGAGGTGATACTTTAATAAAGTCCTCTGGGCGAGAAACAGGTAATTGTGTGCCGCATAGGTGGGCATGAGGAGACGGGCCTTGGCCAGGTAGCCATCTATCTCCTGAAACCACTCAGGGCAATACCCAAACTCGAGAGCGGACATACTATCACCATACAAGCCCCAGTAAAGGGAAAAAACTCAGGCCCACAGCAAACTCATGGTGACCGGCGTCTTGTGTTGGCTGCGACCTACTGTCACGGGTGGTCCTCGCGGACCATTAACGAGACGCTATAGGCCAGCCGATGAGTTTGTATATTTATTAATAAAGACAAGGATGACAAAGTAAACTGCCACGTGGGGCGAAAACAAGAACAATGACTACCATACTGACACAGTGACGAATAAACATAAGCTAAGGGGGAAACTTACAGGACTCGGAGAATAACAGGATGACTGGAGCCGGATGTAGGGACTCCAGCCGAATGCTGTACGAGAGCAATGTCCATCGTATGTGTGAGGTCGCAGCCCAGAGTAACCGCAGCTGCTCCCTTAAATAGGGCAAGGGATTAATCAGCTGATGAGGGCGTCATCTGCTGAATTAAACCCAGCTGTCATTGCTGAGCTCCGCTCTGACAGCCGGAAGCTCCACAGGGACGCTGTCAAAATAAGAGCTCTGGGAAACTACAGAAATAAACACAGTCTGGAAGGGAAATACCGCATGACCTGAACGCAGACAAGATCGGCGCTCAGACAACGACAGTTATAACCTTTTCCAGACTGATAGATCTCAGTTACTTTGTTTCTCATTTGTTCCTGAATGTCTTTGGATTGCAGCATGATGTCTAGCTTTTGAGGATCTTTTGGTCCACTTGACTTTGTCAGGCAGGTCCTATTTAAGTGATTTCTTGATTGAGAGCAGGTGTGTCAGTAATCAGGCCAGGGTGTGGCTAGAGAAATTGAACTCAGCTTTCCAAAGATGTGAAAAACCACAGTTAATTTCTGTTTTAACGGGGGAGGGGGGTGGAATCACTTTTTCACACAGGGCCATGTAGGTTTGGATTTTTTTCCCTTTATAATAAACACCTTCATGTTTTCTTTGTCTTTGTCTAATATTTAAATTTGTTTGATGATGTGAAACATTTAAGTGTGACAAACATACAAAAAAAAATGAGATACCAGGAATGGGGAAAACACTTTTTCACACCACTGTATATGGGGACTTAAATAGGCACTTTATTAAATTTAGTTTGAATAACACAGCAGGGATCTAGTACAAGCTGATATTTAATGTATTCAATGAGTCTGCCTGTGCAAAGTGCAGAAGCAGTTGTAGACCTTGCTTCGCTCCCCTCTTTTTCCTTCTGATTTATCCTGATAAAAACAAACACAAATGCTAGACTAGTGTTATGTTAGTGTAATGATAGCTCAGAGAGTGAGATGCAGTCAAGCATGGACAAATTCTCCATGGCATGTGACAACTTCGGCCTCACCATCAGCACCAAGAAGACCGAAGTTATGCACCAGCCAGCTCCAAATGGTCAACAGGCAGAACCAACTATTACAGTGAAGGGACATAGACTGCAAGTTGTAGGCCAATTTACATACCTAGGTAGCACCCTCTCCCAGTCTGCAACAATACATACCGAAGTCAACCACAGAATAGCCAAGGCCAGCATTGCATTCGGCAGACGCCGCAAAATTGCATGGGAAAGACGGGGCATTAGCCTAGAAACGAAGCTAAAGGTCTACCGTGCTGTTGTGCTCCAAACACTTCTTTATGCCTGTGAAACATGGACGGTGTATGCAAGGCATGCCAGACAGCTCAACCGTTTCCACCTAACCTGTCTTTGAAGGATCTTCAGCATCAACTGGCAGGACAAGGTATCCGATACAGAAGTCCTTGAGCGAGCTAAAATGGAAATGGTCCACACCATGCTAATAAGAGCGCAAGCCAGGTGGGCAGGTCATGTTGTCAGGATGCCTGATGAACGCATTCCAAAGCAGCTGTTCTACGGGGAACTCTCAGAAGGAAAACGGTCGAGAGGGGGACAAAAGAAATGCTACAAGGACACCCTGAAGGCCTCTCTGAAATCCCTCAATATAGACGTGGCCTCCTGGGAAACTCTTGCACAAGACCGCTTGGCCTGGCATACGAGTGTTAAGGATGGCTGCAGAAATCTCGAAGCCAGACGTATTGCTGGAGCTAAAGCCAAGTGCGAACTGCGTAAGACTAGACAGCCCAGCACATCAGCTAACGTGATGATGCATGCCTGCCCCACATGTGCCAGGACATTCCGTGCCAAAATTGGACTGATCAGTCATCTCAGGACTCACCGTCAACCATTAACTCATCAATAGGATTACGAGGTCATCATCGACAATGATGGACGAACAACTAGTGATAGCTGCTTTAGCAGTTGCACTTGAGGTCACATCTCCCAGTCCTGCATTGAGGTTCAGGCTGATGCTGTGAGAATCAGGACTTTTCAGAACTCAGAATTTATGAGTCCTTGACTGAAGGTTTCAAATTGCAGGCACTCTGAAGTTGGATTTCCAGCCTTTTTTTTTTCCAGCTGAGCTGTGCCGCTGTGTATAAGCTGTGTATATATTCTGTTTATCAGCACTTGAGTTTTATACGTCTTTGCATCAGTCACACACGACATTTCTAAACTTCAATCGCTACATTTATCACTACTGTGTTTTTATGAGCAAATTACTGAGTACTGCTATGCTTCAGGTCAGCATTCCTAACAAGATAGCCAGGGTTTTCTGGATCGTTTGGCTATAAACTATACTGTGTTTGAAATGTTCACTCACTCCCCATATAGTGTACTACATAGTGAAATAGCCATTTTATAATGTTTGAAATCTAAGCTGAAATTTCATTCACTATATAGTACACTCAAAATATCCTGTAATGTATTTTAAAAAGTAGTGCACAACTGATGGCCACATTAGCCAATATATCCCCTACTGCAGAGATGTCAAACTCACTCTATGGATGGCCAAGGACAAGAGTTGCAAATTAGCTAATAGCTATACACTCTATGTGCAACACATCAGATTGATTGTCTTTGATTAATTGTCTATGTTTATTGCACTGTCCCTGTCAAATAAACTAATCTACTACTACTACAAGACCCTGCATGTTTTACCTCCACCCAGTGTCTTCAACAGGTACTGTAAATTCACGGAATTTCTTCCCACTGATTGCTGATCATTGAAAACACCTGCTGAAGCCACTGGGTAGAGGTAAACATGCAAGGTCTTGGCCCTCCATGGAATGAGTTTGACACCCCTGCCATAATGCAATGTGCAGCCAATGGAGCAGTGAGAGGAGAGCTTCACATCACAATATAAACTACCTTACGGTATTTTTATTTATCAATACAACAAAAAGGATTTGATTTAATACATATTTACTACAAAATACATGCAGGCAGGGCTTGACATTAGCTTTTTTGCTCATCAGCCACTGTGGCTAGTGATTTTCCAAAGTTACTAGCCACTCAGCCTTTCCACTAGCCACAATTTTGTGGTTGTAAAGTTATCTTTAATATGATCAAATTGGACTATGGCATGCTAAAATTTGCTTGCAACTTTTTAAAATGTAAATGACCCTTATACATGCATGCATAAAAATAGCATGAGAAACACTCTTTAATTATTTATGAAGGGCAGTAAATACTGTAAAACGGTAGAGAAAAATATTTACAATATGAGAGTAAAGTACAGGTAGATATGGGTCCGTCCCAATTCTCATTTGCACCCCTACCCCTTCGCCTACCCCTATGAATTGGAACACTCCTTCATGGCTGCACGACGTCATTACTAGTTGCTGATGGATTTAACCTAAATGGACACTACCTGTTTTCACCAGAAAAAAGAAGAGAAAGAAAGGGAAAACTGATTAGAAACAAAACACAGTACTTATGGGAGTTGTAGTTTCGTAGTCTCACACTGCAATAGGTTTATTATTTTAGATGCTGTTTGAAAAAAGTACAACTGGCTAAAGTGGCTAGTGGGTATGGCTGTCTTACTGACCACTGCTGAAATCCACCAGCCACTGGCCGATTGGCCAGTGTTAATGTCAAGCCCTCCATGCAGGTATTCATGTTTTACCACCATTAATCTGTTACATTTTACTGTCTCACCATGATGATGTCATTAACCACGCCACGAAAACAAGCCGAGTAGTGTCCGAAAGCTGATAATTTTATTGTTATATTGAGTTTACTATATAGTCCATTATATCCGAATTCATTATATAGCTAGTAGGGATTGAGTGAGTGAGTGGACATTCTGAACAGTTTTAGCTATTGCAGGAGAGATGTCATTCTTCTTTAGTCGGATATCTGACCTATCAATAATGCAGTCTGAGACCAAAACATTTTGTTTCTATTTTTTCTACAACCCTAACGTGTCCTTCCAGTTTGTGTTAGCCCAACTTTCTAATGTGCGCTAATGCACATTAGAACAATATGGTTGTAAAGTCCATCTTTTAACCCTCGCTGGTCAAAGACCAAAGGGGATTATGTGATGGCGATGTCTGTCTGTCTGTCCACCTGTCCATCCTTCTGTCCTACAAAATGTGCCTCTATTGTGAAATCAACTCCTCCTACAGTTTTGTTCCAGATGTTTTGAAATATTGGGCTTTGATCGGATGATTTTTGCAGGAGTTATAGCTCCTGACTTATGATGTCCTATTTCATCTCAGCTAAGACAGTAACTGTCTTGTGAAATCAACGCCTCCTACAGTTTTTTTCCACAGGTTTTGAAACTTGGTACCATGGTTTGATATATGCTGATGATGCGTATGGAAAAGTTGAAAACTGCTCTCCTACAGTAAAATAATGGGATCTTCAGGGAAAAGAGGAGGGGGATATTGCACTCACTCTTATTTGTATATGTATGTTATGCCCCTGTCACACTTATTCCGAATCAGCAGGAATCAAGCAGAACCAGCTGCAATGAAGAATTTTCAAAATTTCCGCCTCTTATGCTGTGTGTATTTCTGTTGGTTTTGAGTCGTCTACGGTGTCATGCTGCTGTTACACTGTAATTTCCCAGTTTGGGATCAGTAAAGTACATCTGTCTGTCTATCTGAGGGAATTTCAAAATTGACCTAAATTCTTACAGCTTTATAAGAATACTGTTGGAATACTTACAATGTGTTTCAAACCTGCCTTGAATGATTCTTACACATTCTGGGCGTATTAGCGCTCGAATGCAGCTCAGATGTAGTTGGAACACAGTAGGAACATTAAGAATGTTGTTAAAATGTGGTCAGAATATATAGAATACACTTCAAATGCGATATGAGTGTGGTTTGATTGCTGGCCGAATACCGTCTGAAGTCTGGTCAGAAGGTGCCTCGAATGCTGTACGAATTCATCTCAGATGCAGTGAGAATACTCCTGGAATGGCCACCGATTATGGTTCGTTCCTCAATGCTGACCAATGTTCCAGCGGCAGTTGGCCGTGTTTTTTTTGTGATTCGGCTCTTCCTGGAATGTGATCAGAATGTTTTAGATGCTGCTGGAATGCCATAAGAATATTTAGAATGCAGTCATAGTGCCATTAGAATACACTTTGAATTCCCTTCGATATTTCCCCAAATGCACCTGGAAAGTTTTGAGCATAAGCAAAAAAATTCAGGCCGGCCACAAGAATGGACCCGAATATTTGGAATGCAGTCAGAATTTTTCAAATGCACTTCGAATATCCCGGAATATACAATAAATTTTTATTCTGACGACATTCTGGCTCATTCCGCCACTAGTGTGACAAGGGTATTAGTTGGTTAGCTGGAGTAGCATCAAATCAAAATCCGTCTTGAAAGGACCTTTTAAAAAGAATTCAATAAAACACTCAGAACAAGGCTTGCATTCAGAAATGTTTTGTAGTTTTAGGGGTTAAATAAGTCCATAAGTGTTATTTCTTTTATTTCTGCCTCAAAGTTTTTTGGAGTTTAGTTACATTGACAATTCCCATTTAAAAAAGCACCTTTATTAAACAAAACACTTGGATTTCTGTAAAGACAACTTTTTCATTGGTGTCCACCAAGTTCTCAGTTGTTTCTGGATGTTTACGCGGTGTTTATTCCCGCCCTCATTTGCAAGATGTCAAAAATGGTGAGAATACAGTGTGGAGGAGGAAATCAGATGAGGCAACGAGCTGACGACACAGAACTTTATTCTCCTCCAACCGATACAAACAGAACACCCTGGGTCTCAAGGCGACCACTTTTATACTCTTTATTCCCGCCTTTGGGACCCAGGGTGTGAAACATTAACATACGGGACACAAGGCATGTACACACATCAACATACAGTACACAGAGCATGACTTATTACCATACTTTCGCACCCCGGTGACTTCAGGTGTGAACCCTGTCACAGCGGGGGCAAAGGCACCTCTTGTCAAGTCTAAAACCCCCTAGTGCTATGGTGCCCCTCATTGTTTCCGCTCCTCTCTTCACTATTACCATTTCTCACCTCCCTCTCCCCCCAATCTCAAGCCCTGGGTGGAGTGCCACCTGTTATCGTGTCACCACAACAGATAAATAATGGGAGTTAACCAGCCGCCTCCTCCCTTATATAACACGGTTTGTTGTCTTTGGTGTTTCCTGTGGTGCTGAAACGCTAGAAAGATTCATACTGTGAAAATTAACAACAAATTACAATAAACTTTCTGTTTCCGCTGTGGAGGAATTGTGGCCCACTCATCTTTGCAGAATTGTTGTAATTCTGCCACACTGGAGGGTTTTCGAGCATGAACCTCCTTTTTAAGGTTATGCCACAGCATCTCAATTGGATTCAGGTCAGGACTTTGACTAGGTTGCTCCAAAGTCTTCATTTTGTTTTTCTTAAGACATTCAGAGGTGGACTTGCTGGTGTGTTCTGGCTCATTGCCCTGCTGCAGAATCCAAGTGCTCTTCAGCTTGAAGTTGCGAACAGATGGCCGGACAGTCTCCTTCAAAAATTTTTGGTAGACAGCAGAATTCATAATTCCATTTACCACAGCAAGTCTTCCACATTCTGAAGCAGCAAAACAGCCCCAGACCATCGCACTACCACCACCATATTTTACTGTTGGTATGATGTTCCTTTTCTGAAATGCTGTGTTACTTTTACGCCAGATGTAATGGGACACACACCTTCCAAAAAGTTCAACTTTTGTCAAGTCAGTCCACAGAGTATTTTCCCAAAAGTCTTGGAGATCATCAAAAGTTTTCTGGCAAAACTGAGACAAGCCTTTATGTTCTTTCTGCTCATCAGTGGTTTTTATCTTGGAACTCTGCAATGTGGGCCATTATTGCCCAGTCTCTTTCTTATGGTGGAGTCATGAACCCTGACCTTAACTGAGGCAAGGGAGGCCTGCAGTTCTTTGGATGTTGTTGTGGGGTCTTTTGTGACCTCTTGGATGAGTCGTCGCTGTGCTTTTGGGGTAATTTTGTTCAGCCGGCCACTCCTGGGAAGGTTCACCACTGTTCCATGTTTTCGCCATTTGTGGATAATGACTCTCACTGTGGTTTGCTGGAGTCCCAAAGCTTTAGAAATGGCTTTACAACCTTTTCCAGACTGATACATCTCAGTTACTTTGTTTCTCATTTGTTCCTGAATTTCTTTGGATTGCAGCATGATGTCTAGCTTTTGAGGATCTTTTGGTCTACTTGACTTTGTCAGGCAGGTCCTGTTTAAGTAATCTCTTGATTGAGAGCAGGTGTGTCAGTAATCAGGCCTGGGTGTGGCTAGAGAAATTGAACTCAGCTTTCCAAAGATGTGAAAAACCACAGTTAATTTATGTTTTAACGGGGGGGGGGGGGGATCACTTTTTCACACAGAGCCATGTAGGTTTAGATTTTTTTTACCCTTAATAATAAACACCTTCATTTAAAAACTGCATTTTGTGTTTACTTGTGTTATCTTTGTCTCATATTTAAATTTGTTTGATGATCTGAAACATTTAAGTGTGACAAACATACAAAAAAAAAAGAGAAATCAGGAAGGGGGCAAACACTTTTTCACACCACTGTACCTCTAGGTGCTTTTGTGTTCAGAGCAATGTCGTCATGTGTGGACAGTAAAATAGAGTTTAGTGATGGCTGATTTCTGTTTGAATGTTTCACAGACACCTTTGTAAGAGTGCTATTTATGTGCAATATGGATGGGAATATAACTCCATATCCAAGGCAGGAGTGTAAAGTTATGATGAAACCCTTACAGTAAGACTCAGTTCAGACCAGTTCCACAAACAAATTAGAAAAAAAAGCCATGTTTGTTTTTTGTTGGAGCTGCCAGTGAGAGCCAAACATCTCAAGTTGCTCACAGGTGGTGTTTTTTTTTATTCCATTTCTTGGCTCCATTGTTCATGATACCTTGTCCGCCCCTGGAGTGCAGGAGGGTGGACAAGATATCATAAACTGCAGGGAAATGGAAGTGGGATTGGGAGTGTGGTTTAGGGAGGCTACCTGCCTGACATCCAGTTTGGGCTCTCCACTGCAAGGTGTCATCATCACGTCTTTGTTGTTGCGTCTGTCCTCGAATAGCTGCAACCGCTGGCATACATATTACATGTTTGTCGGGCTGAGATGACGATGAAGCACCACACCGCAGCTAGAAGGAGGCCCAATCACCAGGCAACAAGCATCCCTGCTGTGCACACTTATCATCCCTCCCCTGTTTTTTCTTGCATGCAGTCAAATGCCTTGAACAGTGTGTGTCACCGCTGCCCTCATGAAGCCTGCCAGAGTGGCGTCTCATGGACCAGAGGCTCTAATCCATGGGCAAGAATCACTGAGCCCCTGACACTCGTTGTGTGGCACTGAAACTTCCTTCTTCACCCCTCCGTCCACCCCCCCCCCGCCCTCAGACCCTTTTGCCAGACTATCACACCTCTTTAGGGGAGACATCCACGGTCCTGTCAGCTCATGTTTAAGTCAAGGAGTAAACAAGACTGGGCATAGGAAGCTGCCCAATGGCCAGTGGTGGTCTGAACAACTTTTGGGTTTGAATGTTTTAGAGTATTTGTATCACCTCACTGCAGAACTTGGAAAATAAAGATAAAACATTGTGTCATGGAGCACATTTTATTTGCTTTTACCTGCCTGTGACAGTTATGGCCAGTGTTCTTTTAGTTTTTTTCTCTGTTTTCTTGTCAGCATCCCTACTTAAAATGCAGAGTGAATTCTCTTTCCTGCCACCTCCTTCAAAGTGTTCTGCAGACTGTCGTTATTGTTCATGTCCAATGCTTCTAATTCTTGTTTTGAATAGTGTTCAGACAGTTCAAATCATAATAAACATAACTTCATCAGTTTATTTATTAAAGCAGGGATATGTTTACAGTGCATCCGGAAAGTATTCACAGCGCTTCACTTTTTTCCACATTTTGTTATGTTACAGCCTTATTCCAAAATGGATTAAATTAATTTTTCCCCCTCAAAATTCTACACACAATACCCCAAAATGACAACAAGAAAAAAGTGTTTTTCAGATTTTTGCAAATTTATTAAAAATAAAAAACTAAGAAATTGCATGTACATAAGTATTCACAGAATGTCACCTGACTGCAAAACACATCTACCTATGGGTACAAATAAAGTAACCTGAACCTGACCAGCCTTTGTCATGAAGCTCAAAAATGAGCTCAGGTGCATCCTGTTTCCACTGATCATCTTTGAGATGTTTCGACAGCTTAATTGGAGTCCACCTGTGGTAAATTCAGTTGATTGGACATGATTTGGAAAGGCCTGGGGCTGGGTTGGGTTAGGGACAAGCTCCTGCCCCAAGTGGAGGAGTTTGTGTCTCGGGGTCTTATTCATGAATGAGGGGAGAGTGAGCAAGAGATTGACAGACAGATTGGAGCAGCATCCGCAGTACTGCGGATGTTGTACCGGTCTGTCGTGGTGAAGAGGGAGCTGAGCTCTAAGGCAAAGCTGTTGATTTACTGGTCAATCTATGTTTCTTCCTTCACCTATGGTCATGAGCTTTAGGTAATGACCAAAGAATGAGATTGTGAATACAAGCGGCTGAAATGAGCTTTCCCCGTAGGATTGCTGGACCCACTCTTAGAGATAGGGTGGGGAGTTCAGTCATCCAGGAGAGGCTCAGAGTAGAATCGCTACTCCTCCACACTGAAAGGAGCCAGTTGAGGTGGTTTGGGCATCTGATAAGGATGAATCCTGGACGCCTCTCACTTGAGGTGTTTTGGACACGTCCCACTGGGAGGAGACCCCGGGGCAGACCCAGGACTTGCTGGAGAGACTATGCCTCCCAGCTGGTCTGGGAATGGCTTGGTATCCTCTCTGAAGGTCTGGAGCAGGTGGCTGGGGAGAGGGAGGTCTGGGCTTCTCTGCTTGAACTGTTGCCTGCGTGACCCGAACCTCCGGAAAACTAGTAGAAGATGGATAGATGGATTGGAAAGGCGCACACCTGTCTATATAAGGTCACACAGTTGACAGTGCATGTCAGAGCATAAACCAAGCATGAAGTCAAAGGAATTGTCCGTAGACCTCCGAGACAGGATTGTCTCGAGGCACAAATCTGGGGAAGGGTACAGAAACATTTCTGCTGCTTCGAAGGTCCAAAGGTATAAACATTATTTGCTGAAAGGATATATGTTAGAAGGGTAGTATTTATATGTACGATTCACTATGCTCACTCTGGGACACTATGGGACACTATGGAATGGTGGGTGGGACAGCACTGTGTATATCTGTGTTGTTTGAGGCTGGTTTTGATGTATGGACATCAATGTATGTTAGGATGGATGGGTGTTAATGTTGATATGTACAAAATACAGTTAATTGTTTACTTGGGGTCTTAAATGTGGTAATTTGTATATAATTCACATGGGTGTATTTATGGAAAAGAGGAGATGGAATTAATAAGTGTTCACTTCTTCCTTCTCCCTTTCGAACACTGTATACTGTTACTTGATTGCATTTGTCATTTGTTTTGTTTTTGTTATACTTTTTTGTTCAAAATAAAGTATCTATCTATCTATCTATCTATATCTATATATACAGTGGGGCAAAAAAATATTTAGTCAGCCACCAATTGTACAAGTTCTCCCACTTAAAAGATGAGAGAGGTCTCCAACTTTCATCATAGGTATACCTCAACTATGAGAGACAAAATGAGAAAAAAAAATCCAGAAAATTACATTGAAGGATTTTTAATGAATTAATTGGTAAATTCCTTGGTAAAATAAGTATTTGGTCAATAACAAAAGTTCATCTCAATACTTTGTTATATACCCTTTGTTGGCAATGACAGAGGTCAAACGTTTTCTATAAGTCTTCACAAGGTTTTCACACACTGTTGCTGGTATTTTGGCCCATTCCTCCATGCAGATCTCCTCTAGAGCAGTGATGTTTTGGGGCTGTCGCTGGGCAACACAGACTTTCAACTCCCTCCAAAGATTTTCTATGAGGTTGAGATCTGGAGACTGGCTAGGCCACTCCAGGACCTTGAAATGCTTCTTACGAAGCCACTCCTTCATTGCCCGGGCGGTGTGTTTGGGATCATTGTCATGCTGAAAGATCCAGCCATGTTTCATCTTCAATGCTCCTGCTGATGGAAGGAGGTTTTCACTCAAAATCTCACGATACATGGCCCCATCCATTCTTTCCTTTACACGGATCAGTCGTCCTGGTCCCTTTGCAGAAAAACAACCCCAAAGCAAGATGTTTCCACCCCCATGCTTCACAGTAGGTATGGTGTTCTTTCTCCTCCAAACACGACAAGTTGAGTTTTTACCAAAAAGTTCTATTTTGGTTTCATCTGACCATATGACATTCTCCCAATCCTCTTCTGGATCATCCAAATGCTCTCTAGCAAATTTCAGACGGGCCTGGACATGTACTGGCTTAAGCAGGGGGACACGTCTGGCACTGCAGGATTTGAGTCCCTGGTGGCATAGTGTGTTACTGATGTAGCCTTTGTTACTTTGGTCCCAGCTCTCTGCAGGTCATTCACTAGGTCCCCCCGTGTGGTTCTGGGATTTTTGCTCACCGTTCTCGTGATCATTTTGACCCCACGGGGTGGGATCTTGCGTGGAGCCCCAGGTCGAGGGAGATTTTCAGTGGTCTTGTATGTCTTCCATTTTCTAATAATTGCTCCCACAGTTGATTTCTTCACACCAAGCTGCTTACCTATTGCAGATTCAGTCTTCTCAGCCTGGTGCAGGTCTACAATTTTGTTTCTGGTGTCCTTTGACAGCTCTTTGGTCTTGGCCATAGTGGAGTTTGGAGTCTGACTGTTTGAGGTTGTGGACAGGTGTCTTTTATACTGATAACGAGTTCAAACAGGTGCCATTAATACAGGTAATGAGTGGAGGACAGAGGAGCCTCTTAAAGAAGAAGTTATGGGTCTGTGAGAGCCAGAAATCTTGCTTGTTTTTAGGTGACCAAATACTTATTTTACCGAGGAATTTACCAATGAATTCATTAAAAATCCTTCAATGTGATTTTCTGGATTTTTTGTTTCTCATTTTGTCTCTCATAGTTGAGGTATACCTATGATGAAAATTGGAGACCTCTCTCATCTTTTAAGTGGGAGAACTTGCACAATCGGTGGCTGACTAAATACTTTTTTGCCCCACTGTATATACACTACCGTTCAAAAGTTTGGGGTCACTTAGAAATTTCCTTATTTTTGAAAGAAAAGCACTGTTTTTTCAATGAAGATAACTTTAAACTAATCAGAAATACACTCTAATATCTAATATACATTGCTAATGTGGTAAATGACTATTCTAGCTGCAAATGTCGGTTTTTGGTGCAATATCTACATAGGTGTATAGAGGCCCATTTCCAGCAACTATCACTCCAGTGCTCTAATGGTACAATGTGTTTGCTCATTGCGTCAGAAGGCTAATGGATGATTAGAAAACCCTTGTGCAATCATGTTAGCACAGCTGAAAACAGTTTAGCAGGTTAGAGAAACTATAAAACTGACCTTCCTTTGAGCAGGTTGAGTATCTGGAAAAAATTATTATTTCAAATACAAATCATTATTTCTAACCTTGTCAATGTTTTGACTATATTTTCTATTCATTTTACAACTCATTGTGGTAAATAAGTGTGACTTTTCATGGAAAACACAAAATAATTGTCTGGGTGACCCCAAACTTTTGAACGGTAGTATATATATATATACAGTGGGGTAAAAAAGTATTTAGTCAGCCACCAATTGTGCAAGTTCTCCCACTTAAAAGATGAGAGAGGTCTCCAGTTTTCATCATAGGTATACCTCAACTATGAGGGACAAAATGAGAAAAAAAAAATCCAGAAAATCACATTGTCTAATTTTTAAAGAATTTATTTGCAAATTATGGTGGAAAATAAGTATTTGGTCACCTACAAACAAACAAGATTTCTGGCTCTCACAGACCTGTAACTTCTTCTTTAAGAGGCTCCTCGGTCCTCCACTCGTTACCTGTATTAATGGCACCTGTTTGAACTCGTTATCAGTATAAAAGACACCTGTCCAAAACCTCAAACAGTCAGACTCCAAACTCCACTATGGCCAAGACCAAAGAGCTGTCAAAGGACACCAGAAACAAAATTGTAGACCTGCACCAGGCTAGGAAGACTGAATCTGCAATAGGTAAGCAGCTTGGTGTGAAGAAATCAACAGTGGGAGCAATTATTAGAAAATGGAAGACATACAAGACCACTGAAAATCTCCCTCGATCTGGGGCTCCACGCAAGATCTCACCCCGTGGGGTCAAAATTATCACGAGAACGGTGAGCAAAAATCCCAGAACCACACAGGGGGACCTAGTGAATGACCTGCAGAGAGCTGGGATCAAAGTAACAAAGGCTACCATCGGTAACACACTACGCCGTTAGGGACTCAAATCCTGCAGTACCAGACGTGTCCCCCTGCTTAAGCCAGTACATGTCCAGGCCCATCTGAAGTTTGCTAGAGAGCATTTGGATGATCCAGAAGAGGACTGGGAGAATGTCATATGGTCAGATGAAACCAAAATAGAACTTTCTGGTAAAAACTCAACTTGTCGTGTTTGGAGGAGAAAGAACACCATACCTACTGTGAAGGATGGGGGTGGAAACATCATGCTTTGGGGCTGTTTTTCTGCAAAGGGACCAGGACGACTGATCCGAGTAAAGGAAAGAATTAATGGGGCCATGTATCGTGAGATTTTGAGTGAAAACCTCCTTCCATCCGCAAGGGCATTGAAGATGAAACGTGGCTGGGTCTTTCAGCATGACAATGATCCCAAACACACCGCCCGGGCAACGAAGGAGTGGCTTCGTAAGAAGCATTTCAAGGTCCTGGAGTGGCCTAGCCAGTCTGCAGATCTCAACCCCATAGAAAATCTTTGGAGGGAGTTGAAAGTCCGTGTTGCCCAGCGACAGCCCCAAAACATCACTGCTCTAGAGGAGATCTGCATGGAGGAATGGGCCAAAATACCAGCAACAGTGTGTGAAAACCTTGTGAAGACTTAAAGAAAACGTTTGACCTCTGTCATTGCCAACAAAGGGTATATAACAAAGTATTGAGATGAACTTTTGTTATTGACCAAATACTTATTTTCCACCATAATTTACAAATAAATTCTTCAAAAATCGGACAATGTGATTTTCTGGATTTTTTTTTTTTCATTTTGTTTCTCATAGTTGAGGTATGCCTATGATGAAAATTGGAGACCTCTCTCATCTTTTAAGTGGGAGAACTTGCACATTTGGTGGCTGACTAAATACTTTTTTACCCCACTGTGTATATATAATACATATACATGCATATACACACAGAGCGAGGAAAATAAGTATTGAACACATCAACATTTTTCTCATTAAACATATTTCTGATGGAGCCATTGACCTGAGATTTTCACCAGGTATCAGTAAGTAATCCATACAAACAAAGAAATCAAGTTATATTTAATAAAGTGGAATGACACAGGGAATAAGTATTGAACACACTTGGTGAAATTCATTTACTATTGAGCAGAAAAGTCTTTGTTGGTAATAACAGCTTCCAGACACCTCCTGTATGGAGAAACTAGGCACAGGCATTGTTCAGGAGTGATTTTAGCCCATTCTTCTACACAAACTGCCTTCAAATCTTGAAGGTGCTGTGGGTGTCTGATGAACTCTGATCTTTAGTTCGTTCCATAGATTTTCAATTGGATTCTGGTGAGGTGACTGACTGGGCCATTCTAGCGGCTTTATTTTCCTTCTCTGGAGCCAATTGAGAGTTTCCTTGGCTGTGTTTTTGGGATCATCGTCTCGCTGAAATGTCCACCCTCATTTCATCTTCAGCATCTTGGCAGATGGCAACAGGTTTTTATAAGGGATGTCTCTGTACATTTGTCCATTCATCTTTCCTTCATTTATATGAAGTCTGCCTGTAGCATGTGCTAAAAAACACCCCCACACCATGATGGGATGTGCAGTGCCATTTCTCCTCCAAACATTTAGATTAGATTCAACTTTATTGTCATTACACATGTATGAATACAAGGTAACGAAACACAGTTTAGCATCCAATCAGAAGTGCAAAAGACAGCAGTGCAGTATATACAGTAATTGACAGTATGTGCAGTTTAAGCAAATATATGCAGCAGTGCAGAAAGTTAAGAGTACTGTTATGTGCAAATAATGTACAATAAATTAGATGGGCAGTTATAAGAGATGATGGTAAGAGAGTCAGCGGGGAACTAAGTTCAATAACGTGACAGCTGTTGGAAAGAAACTGTTCCTAAACCTGCTGGTTCTAGTCCGAAGGCTTCTGAAACGCCTTCTGGAGGGGAGAAGCTGGAACAGTCCATGAGCAGGATGGTTGGAGTCCCTAAGAATGCTGCGTGCCCGGCGCAGACATCTTTTCCTATAGACGTTCTCTATAACTGGAAGTGGAGTCCCTGTGATGCGTTGGGCGGTTTTCACCACACGCTGCAGCGCCTTACGGTCAGCGACAGAGCAGCTCCTATACCAGACTGTGACACAGTTGGTCAGGGTGCTCTCTATCACGCAGCGGTAGAAGTTGCCCAGGATGTCAGTTGACAGATGGTTCTTCTTCAGTGTCCTCAAGAAGAAGAGGCGCTGATGGGCCTTCTTGATCAGACTGGTGGTGTTAACTGACCAGGACAGGTCCTCCGAGATGTGGGTCCCCAGGAATTTGAAGCTGGGGACACGTTCAACAGCTATGCCATTGATATGGATGGGGTCATGTGTCTCTCCCCTCTCCTTCCTGTAGTCCACTATGAGCTCCTTGGTTTTGCTGGTGTTAAGGAGCAGGTTATTGTCAGTGCACCAAGTAGCCAAGTGCTCAACCTCTGCCCTGTAATCTGACTCATCGTTGTCCCTGATGAGTCCGATCACCGTGGTGTCATCTGCGAACTTTATGATGGAATTGGATCCATACATAGGCCTGCAGTCATGGGTGAAGAGGGAGTAGAGGAATGGGCTGAGCACACAGCCCTGTGGTACACCAGTGTTGAGTGTGATGACGGAAGAACGGTTGGGGCCTGACCTAACATGCTGGGGTCTGTTGGTCAGAAAATCCATGATCCAGTTGCAGGTGGAGGTACTGATTCCCAGGTCCCCAAGTTTAGTGATCAACTTGGAGGGGATAACTGTGTTGAATGCTGAGCTGAA
The DNA here is from genome assembly GCA_020510985.1 of Pholidichthys leucotaenia. NCBI lineage: Eukaryota > Metazoa > Chordata > Actinopteri > Cichliformes > Pholidichthyidae > Pholidichthys > Pholidichthys leucotaenia. Next base: position 64,691,920 of record CM035849.1, on the reverse strand, counting down.
GTCAACAAACAGCATTCTTGCGTAGGTGTTCTCGTCATCCAGGTGTGAGAGTACATAGTGCAGCGCTGTAGAAACTGCATCCTCTGTACTCCTGTTGCTCCGGTAGGCAAACTGGTGAGGGTCCAGTGTAGGGGGCAGGCAAACATGCTGTGTGTTGTGGCATCCAGAAAGTTTAATTTTGGTCTCATCTGACCAGACTATATTCTCCCCAAATTTTACTGGCTTGCCCAAATGTTGTGCAGCAAACTTTAAACATCCTTCAACATGCTTTTTCTTCAGCAATGGAGTCTTGTGAGGTGAGGGGCATACAGCCCATGTCGGTTGAGTGCATTACTTATTGTTTTCTTTGAAACAGCAGAACCTGCTAACTCCGGGTCTTTCTGGAGCTCTCCACGAGTGGTCTTTGGCTCTTAGCTAACTCTTCTGATAATTCTTTTGATTCCTCTGTCAGAAATCTCAAGATGAGCTCCTGGTCATGGTCGGTTTATGGTAAAATGATGTTCTTTCCACTTTTGAATGATGGCTCAAACAGTGCTCACTGGAACATTTGAAAGTTTAGAAATGCACCTGTAACCAAAACCATCATTATGTTTTGCAACAATAAGGTTGTGAAGGTCTAGAGAGAGTTACTTGCTTCTACCCATCATGAGTTCTTTGTGGTGTGACAATCTGATATTCACAGACCTTTTTAAAGGCTATCAGTCAGGACTTAACCAGCTGAAATTAATTTGAACTGATGGGGGATGGGATGGCTTCCTAAATTCTGATATATTTCAGCTAGTTTCTTGGCTTTCTATGCCTTTTTGCACCTCTTTTTGTCACACGTTCAATACTTTTTCCCTGTGTCATTCCACTTTATTAAATGTAACTTGCTTTGTGAACACAGTTGCCTTGATTCCTTTGTATGAATGGATTACTTGGGTTTAGGGCTGAAACGATTAGTTGACAATAATGTAGACCCAAATGTCGACGATAACGTCAACAATAAAAATTTGTCGACACAGATTTTAATTGTTGACAAATCGTTTAATTATGAAGTTTATATGCATGCTGCGGAAATGTTCAGTTGTAACTGCAATGCATGACCGGAACTGCTTTGGGCAGTAGTGCCTCGGTTGTCTGGCATGCGTGAACAATTTCCAGCAAAGAAGAAGAGGAGCACAGCATGGCGAACCAAAAAGACAAACAACTCGAAGTGGATCTAAAAAAAAAGGCAAACCAAGCTTTCTGTAGTATAGGAACATTGCACAGAAAACAAAAAAAAACAAAACAAGTAAAATGCAGTCTTTGCAAGGCAGACCTTTTCTATCATGGCAGCACTACAGTGATGTATAAGCATCTGAAATGACGGCACCCGAGAGCGGCGACATTAACGTCTGCTTGGTTAAGTTTTAGTGAGTAAAGAAGCTTAGCACCGCTCATTTTCAATGGCCAACTGTTTCAAGTTTTAGAAAAATGACGATACTGTTAGTATGCGCTGTTTATGTGAGCTTACCTGTTTGACAATAAGCTCTGTGGTTGCTGAGGGCTGAGCTGTCATGGCTAACGTGTTGGATGCAATAAATGACTGATTTACAAGTCGCCATCTCTTTTTCATCTTCGTTAATATTAGTCCTCATTCTGAAAATTAGTGTATCTGGGTTAATTAGAATATCCCAATTTGTAATTTAATGAATAAAAACCTACGACCATAATCATCAAAACTAAATCAAACGGCTTGAAATGTCACTCACTCTTAAGTGCAGTGAATACTGAATATGAAGGTTTACCTTTCTGAATTGTATTGTTAAAAACATGCACTTATAGAAAACTTTCACCTAATGTTAGTTTGTGGGTTGGAGCAGATCACTAATTCAGTTGTAAGATATTTAATCAATTGTTTAATTGACATTAGGCATTATGCTGTCTGTGATAAACTGATATATAACCTTAACCTTCTGATAATGAATACAGCTTTCTTGTTTTTTGTATTTAGCTCTGAAAACTGCTTATAAAATGTTATATTAAAGCAGGGACTGACAACAAGGTGATTTTCACAGGTGTGCAGGCTTAAACAGCGGGTGAGGTAAAATATGCACTAGAGCCCCAACAGGAAGCAGAGATGGAGGACATGAGAGAAATAATCACGATTGGTCGACTAATTGAAAAAAATAGTCGCTAGATTAGTTGACCACCAAAATAATCATTTGATGCAGCCCTACTTGGGTTGTTCCTGATATCTGGTGAAAATCTCAGGTCAATGGTTCCTTCAGAAATATGTTAAATGAGGAAAAATGTTGACATGTTCAATACTTATTTTCCCCGCTGTGTGTGTGTGTGTGTGTGTGTGTGTGTGTGTGTGTGTGTGTGTGTGTGTGTGTGGTGTTGGACGATTAAAATTTTTAATCACAATTAATCTTTTAGAATGTTGAGTTAATCGTGATTAATAACACATTAATCGCGTGTTTTTCCATACAGATACAGTGTACCTTAAGTTGGTAATTTTTCAAGTTTGTCATACTGTTATGAACATGGGAGTGGACAAATATGTTTGCTTTCTTCACCTGCAGGTTTACTGAAGCTCTCAACATATCCAAAATGACAAAAACTATCCAGAATATTCTCCAGAAAATTCTCAAAAGTTTTACTGCATGTGCAAACAACAGAATGCCAGGGCTCAATACCATCACTGAACATCAACCAGCCAGCAGCCACAAAAGGAGCTTGCCCTTTCTCCCATAGCCAATCAATCAATCAATCAATCAATCAACTTTAGTTCTAAAGCACTTTAAAAAGCAACATCCGCTACACAAAATGCTGTACAACAAGGACACACATAGAAACATAGAAGCAAGGAGCAGGATACTAGCACAAAGACAATATAAAACCAACAAGACAATATAAAACTCAGCACTAGTAGAAACCACAGTCAGTAAAATAAAAGGTAAGAGAAGTGTAACGGATCACGTCACCAGTGTAACGGATCTCGTCACAAGAGTAATGGTTCTTCTTCTGGGACACCCTTAAGCGGCCATGATCGGGAACATTAATGCAAGTGTGTGTGCGGCATAGGGACCATGATGACACCAGACTGCTGTTTCCACAATTTATTTCTCCTGTTGACGAAATAAAACAAAATGCATCACGCTCCATCTGTACCTCGATCCCACACAGGCTCCCACAGCAAAGCAACGCGATACTGTCTGGGAAAGGGAGCTCTAAAACAATTTTACAACACATAAAATAAATTACATTACAAATAAAAAGATTTTTCAAAAACAAACATACTTGTTGACGAAATAAAACAAAATGCATCACGCTCCGTCTGTACCTCGATCCCACACAGGCTCCTACATTCACAAAAACATGGATTACACAATGACACAAGCTGCTGGAGTCACTACAGAACCTATATTGGCGCGAAACTCTAAAATGGCGCCCACCGGACCCCCAATGTGTGCCGAAACATCCATAAAAACTCTATTTATAACACAAATAACAAAAAAAAATACACTACAGTGACATGACAAACTAATAAGGAACAATTACAAACTAAGGTTACAGTTTAAATGATAAGACTAACGAACGATACGATCATTTTGTGCCAGCAGCGTTTTGAACACAACTTACCCACAGCAAAGCAACGCGATACTGTGGGGAAGGACTAAACTACCGGAGCCTCAGAGGTACAGAAAGAGCGGATGCGAGAAGCGTACTGCCAAAATAAAACACTCAAGTAAAATAAAATTCACAACAATATAAATAAAAACATAACTGAGGAAAAGAAATACCTAAAGCACATTTTTGACTCCGTTACAGAAGCAAACATCTACCACTTTTAAGCAGATCAACACAAAACCTCATGTCTCACAACAGACACAATTTCCCTTTCAGCAGAAAACTTGCAAATATAAACAAACAACTGTCTCACCTGTGATGACACCCCACCGTGCTGCAAAAATGGCGGGGGAGTGAATGGACATTACAAACACAGCTTGAGATTTTTTTAGACTGGTACTCACCAAAAGTTGGACCCAAAGCTATGAGGATGAAAACAGGCGAATTTCTGTCCATGGCAGCTGCTGAAGGTCAGCTATAACCTAGCATGTAGCTACTAGCCAGCTAGCTAGCTTCCACAAAAGAACAACCCCAACATCCAGGCAAAGTTTTGGAGGAGGCTGGAACAATTACCCAGGTGAGAGCTCCGACAGATAACACTGTAAACTTAAACATGACAGCACTCTGGGGGTTTCCATGGCTGTAATCCAGCTTGCTTGACTTCACAATGTCTGCATGGTGCACACAGTGTCTGTGGCCAGAGCGGCTTTGGTACGGAGAGCCACTAGGCCAAAAAGTACTGTTTGTGCTTTCTACCGTTAACCTTGATCACAAAATTTGTCGGCATTAAGGGGGGCAAAGCGTTAATGGGCGATTAATGTGATAATGCCAACACCACTATACAGTCATGTGAAAAAATTAGGACACCCTGTATAAGCCTGTGGGTTTTTTTTTTACATATTTGGGCATATGGATATTTAATATCAATGTTAAAAATACTGGGAGATTCATGTAATACAACTAAACAATTAAAAATGAATTAAAGACTTTTTTCAAATTTTCTGTAAAATGCAATTCCAAACAAATAGTGAGGAATAAATTAGCCCACATCTTTTTTAGGACACCCTCACATTCACTCCCACTTAAAATGGCTAAAATAAAGGTTAAAAAATGCAAATAAAAACAAAAACAAGGTTAGACATAGATATGTGAACATTTCATTATAAAGAACTGACTATTTAATGGTGTTTCCTATTTTTTTCACGACTGATATATATACAGTATACAGTGGAATCTCTGTTTTCAAACACATTTTTTGAACGAAAAATGCACCAGTTTTCAAACAAAATCTCGGTTCACAAACAACTTCCGGCACATTACATTACGGTAATGCACCTCTTACACTGGAAGAAGACGGTGAAGAAGAAGAAGAACTTCCGATATCCAGCACAGACGCACATCAGCAGCCATTCGCGCTGCGAACGTACATGTGAACACTTTACGTATTACGCTTTGGATTTGCAATTTTATGGTTTTTATTTTTTGTCCGTTAAGAAGCCACTATGGGATCAAAGAAAGGAGAAAAAGGAAAAGAACCAAAGAGGAAAGAGAAATCATATCAATGCATGAAAACTGTCTATTATACTTACTGTACAGTATTTTGTATAAGATGTTATGCATATTCATTGTTTTGTTTGGCTTTTATGGATGAAATGCTGTTAAAAAGGTAAAAACACACTGTTCTTTTTGAGGGCCAGGAACGGATTAATCTATTTTACATTGTTTCCTATAAGAAAATTTGTTTCAGTTTAAGAACAACTCGGTTTAAAAACAACATTTAGTAACCAATTCAGTTCTAAAACAGAGGTTCCACTGTGTGTGTGTATATATGTATATATATATATTCTGATTCTTCTCTGATTCTACACTTGGGGTGTGTGTGATTAACACAGTAGATAGGTAAAACACAATCTCGTTCTACTGTACATGATTGGTTGTACAGTTGAATGACAATAAAAGGGTGATTTTTAATTAATGTGTGTGTGTGTGAGTGTGTGATATAAAATTGTTGTTGGTGTACAAAATGGTCTGACATCCCTACGCTTAAGTTTTCTAATTCCCCTGTCATTTCTAGTAGTTCCTGTTTATAAAGACAAAACATTGGCATCCACTCACATTTCTGTCACATTTTGCATGCCATCAGACTTCCAGTTGCACTACAAATTCTTCATTTTCTCTCCGCCATTAAAAAATGCATGATGAAAAACAACACAAACTGCAAACATATCCCCCTGTGTTGAATTTCCCAGTCACTGTTTTTATAAAATTGTACTTTTTAACAGAAAAAGCTGCTTGCTCATTAATGAGAAGCGTTGCTGTAGTTTGTGATGAGCGGCAGTTCTGTCTCTGTTGAGGGTGATTAGGCATAAATTAACCAAAGGTTGCAAGCTGACTACAGCAGCACAGCTTGATGAAGTCCCATCTTTGAACTGTTTACTAAAGACCACTATTTACTCTGTTTGCATCCACATTAGCAGTTACTAAACACTCTGCCATCCATCATTAGCCTGTTAAAACAATCGTAAAATGCAAATAAAACAACAAAACAGCATTATAAATCAAACAACTGAGTCAAAACTAAGGACATAATTTCCCCAAGAAAAGAAAAAGCCTAGAAAAACAAAATGAGGGGAAACAAAAAAATAAGCTTAAAAAACTATGTGGCTTCAAATGTAGCACACAGCCCATTATCCTCAAATTATGAGCATATTGAATGATTTCACACCTCATCATTTAATGTCAGTCTTCAGTTTATCCTTTAGCAAGTTAGAAAATAGCAAACACCTAGGTGCCAGGTTGTTTATTTATAAAGCAGTTATGAAAGTGTCCAATTACAAAGTGCTTTATGATAGAAAGCAGCAAAATTAAATAAACAGAACAAAGTACAAGAAGCAACAACAGGGTTATAGAGAAATCCCGGCTTACAAATGTGTTGTTAAGAGCAGCTTCACCCTCTGGCGACGTTTTTCATTGCATCTCCCACCATGTAAAAAATGGAGCAATATTCACCCCTTTAGGATTCTTGAGTTATTTGAATGTTTGTGCTGCTGTAATGCTGAGGACTCTGGGTCATGTTTGACAAGGGAAGAATAAGTAGTCTGGCATCGAGGCAGGAAGTGCTTTCAGTGTGATGAGAAGGCTCTTAAAATCAATTCTAACCTGATTGGCAGGCAGGAGAAGGATTTTAAAAGATGTAGGACACGATCTCTTCTCAGGCGCTGTTAAGTATGCTGCAGCTACAGGTTACAATTTGATTTTTGATTTATGTAGCTCACACGGGTCATTTCCATAAGCCAGACGAGAAGCAGTGAAATCGTATATGATTGCAGTGGATTTTTATCCTCTGCTGGTTGAAGCCCAAAGGGGTCGAAGAGCCTGAGACCGAACGGGGATTATGGTGTGGGTCAGTCAGTCCGCCCGTCCGTCCGTCCATCTGTCCCACTTTTGTGAAATTAACTCCTCCTACAGTTTTATTCCGATTGCCAAAAACATGCAAGTTAGGTTAACTGGCATCAAACTGGGGATTCTAAACTGTCCTTAGGTATGACTGTGAGAGTGAATGGTTGTCTGTCTCTCTGTGTTGGCCCTGCGATGGACGGATGGATAGATGGATGTTTTGAAACTTGGTACCATGGTTTAATTTTCACTGATGATGTGCATATTACAATTTGGTTCTGATCGGATGATTTTTGCAGGAATTGTAGCCCCTGACGTCTGACCTCTTATTTCACCTCACTTCACAGACAGTAACTGTTTTGTGAAATCAACTCCTCCTACAGTTTTATTCCAAATGTTTTGAAACTTGGTACCAGGGTTTGATATACTCTGATGATGCGTATATTGCAATTTGACTCTCAGCGGCTGACCTTGAGGTCAGAGGTCAAATTTTCCCTAAATCTTTTAAACACAATAACTACTGAAAGAAATGATGTAAGCTTTTTAAATCAATACAGTAGTTGTATCTAATACACATCTTGGACGACTTACACCCTGACCTAACTATGGCTTTGAGAGCAAGGGGTCAAAGGTCAAAGTTACCATTGCAGTTGCACTGTGGTAAATGTTAAATTTACTAGTACTATAAAATGAGTAAAGCTAAGGCCATCAAACCTGGTACACAAGTTCACCTTGGGATCTTGACCTCTGACTATGGGTTTGGGGTCAAAAGGTTAAAAGTCAATATTAACATTCCCTATGCCTTGTTAGTGCACAATGAGTAAAGCTAGGGTCACCAAACTTGGTACACAGGTTCACCCTGTGATCCTGAAGTGTGACTATGGTTTGGGGATCGCAAGATCAAAAGTCAACATCGAAATGGCTTATAAACTATATCTCAACAACAAAGAAAGTTAGGGTCACCAAACTTGCTACACAGATTCACCTGGAGATCCTGACCTCTGACTATGGGTTTGGGGTCAAAAGGTCAAAGGTCAAGGTTAACATTCCCTATGCCTTATTACCGTACAGCGAGTAAAGCTAGGGTCACCAAACTTGGTACACAGGTTCACCCTCTGATCCTGAAATGTGACTATGGTTTTGGAATTGCAAGGTCAAAGGTCAACATCAAAATGGCTTATAGTTCAACAACAAAGAAAGCTAGGGTCACCAAACCTGGTACAGAGGTTCCCTCTGAGACCACAACCTTTGAATACAGGTTTGTGGTCACAAGGTCAAAGGTCAAGGTTGGCACTCCCTATGCGCTCTTACTATAGAACGTGTAAAGCTCTCTAGGGTCATCAAACTTGCTACACAGGTTCACCCTGCCCTACAACTATGGGTTGTATACTTTGTTGTATATTTGTGGATAGTGGGCTTATCATAATTTGGTTCTGCCACAGTAATTACATTGAAAAGTTTAAAACAGCTCTCCATCAGTAAGTATTGGAATTGTCAAAGACAAGGGAGGTGGGGGATACTGCACTTGCCTCAGAGTGCTCTTGTTGTAGGACTGTGTGATAATGATAACAGTTTTGTGTGCTTGCACAAAGGCAAAAAACAGCTCAAGGTATTGGTGCAGAAATGCACTGGACAACAATGGAAAGATTTGTAAAACTCCTTCAAGAAGGTAATTCAACATGAAGTGTGGCAAAAAGAAATAAGCAGCACTTGTATTTGATTATATGAGATGGGTATTACAAAGCTACAATTTTCAGCTGTTAAATAAAAATGGTTTTGTGTCATCTTTGTTTGAAAAAACAGAAAACATCTAACATTTTGTCATGATTGTAAGAAGCAATCAGCTCACGTGTGCGATGCAGCAACAAGAAGGAGCAATCAAACCACAGTACATGTTTGAGATTTTTATTAAATGTCAAAATGAACGCACAGCTACTGAAACAGTCACTCACCAGAGGAAACAGCCTGTGGAGAGAAGACGAGAGCTGTGAGTGGAGGAACAGAGTAAGGGAAAATGGGCTGGCCAAATTACCACTTACGTGAGTACCAAGGGAGAACCGGCAGGGCCCCAGCGGGGAATAGACGAACCAGCAGGGTGAGGGGAGTGGAGCTGGTGATGCCTGACTGGGTGGAGGTTGAGTGCCGTAGATAGGCGATGATGTGGCAGGAGAGCGTGCACAGTCCTGGAGACACACCCGCACAATGGCAGCAACCTGAAGGGAGAAGAGATAACACAGGTTAATAGCGTCTTCACTTGTGTGAATCATATACTTGCTTGTCCTTAATTCGGGCAGTATACCCAGACGAGCCAGCGTTGAGTCACTGAAGAGCACTTCCTTATAAACGCTGGCTGATGAGAGGGAGCAGGAGTGTCTTCTCACTCAGATGCGTTGATGACCTGAGGAGAGATAAACGGGAAGGAGGGGGCGCGCTCTTGCCACCCATGACACATTTCTTTCATGTCTCTTTTATTCTCTCTTAAATTGGCATTGTCTGCTGAAATACTGATTCAATTATAAGAAAAAGTAGTGCAGCATAAAATGACAAATTTATTTTAAAAAAATACCATGAGCAAAACACAATCTCAGCAATCTGTAAGCATCAAGTTGTCATGAACAGTGTTGATGTCTCAGCCCCGTTCCATGATTTGTGGCTGGAGTTCCCTGATTGTGGTTAATTATTTCCAGCTGGCAGGTTATTGGAGCCTTTGAGCCTGGGCTCCCTGCCAGCTTACTGCCACGCCTCTCCCTCTCTGCTGGCATCCACCAAGCTATCTGTTGTTTTTCCATTTGTCCATGCACATACACACACATTCATTCTCACTCACATACTTTGCATCATTCAGCACACACACACGCACTCACACTCTATTGCCATTACCTGTGTGTTTCTCACATACACATACACACACATGCACGCAATCAAGCACCCTCTCTCATACATGCACATACACACACATTCACTCTTATACGCTGACATGCACCCATGCTCAGACTCCCGCCGCGCACCTGCTCCCACTTATCTCTCATTAGCCCATGGGTATTTGTGTGTGGCAGTGGGAGCACTTGTTGTTGGGGCGTTAGTCAATACTCGAATCAAGTCTATGTTCACTCTGCTCACATTGATGTCCTGGAGCTCGTTGGTTTTCCTTGTTTTTGGACTGTGCACGGCGTCGTTTCCAGAGCCAGTGTGCTCCAACCCTGCTCATAAGTCTTCCTCTATATTATTATTTACTGCCCTTCCTCTCTGCTCCAGTCCCGTCTGGGAGCACATAGGGCTCCTTCTCCTTCTGCCAACTAGCTCGTTCATCCGTGCCTTGTGTTCAGACTGTATTCTATGGACATTTTTGTTTGTTATTTCTGTTAAATAAACACACTCACTTCACCTGCATATTGGGCTTGCATTAACTCATTTGTGTGCTGTGCCATTACACAGCATACATGACACAAGTTGGAAATTTATGATTAAAGGATGCAACTTTACAATAAAACAGTCACAAATTTACCACAGGCAGGTCACAAATTTATCAGAGAAAAACTGCAAATTTGTGAAAGAGAAAACCTCAGAAAGTGGCAAATTTATCATTAAGAGTTATAAATGGAGCATGATTTGTAAAGCTACAATAAAAAAAGAAAGATGGCTCATTTATGAGGGAAAATATGGAAGAAAACGCTGTGGATTTACAGCTGAAAACACAAATCTACAAGTAAAAATTCTCAAAATTATGAGGGGAAAAACAAAATGTGCCAGAACACATTTAAGAGCTACAAACTCACTTATGATAACACAAATGCCTCTATTGCCTACACAGCACAGCAAAATAGAATCAGCTTTATTGTCAAATATTTTGTGCCCCTCCTTCTGCCAGACATTGGTATAATTTCATTTACAAAGACATACTCGGTAATCTTCCGTTCTACATTTGTAAATATCCATCCATCCACCCATCTTCTACCGCTTTTCCGGAGGTCCAGGTTGCGGAGGCAGCAGTTCAAGCAGAGAAGCCCAGACTTCCCTCTCACCAGCCACCTGCTCCAGCTCTTCAGAGAAGACACCAAGGCATTCCCAGACCAGCTGGGGGACATAGTCTCTCCAGCGAGTCCTGGGTCTGCCCCGGGGTCTCCTCCCAGTGGGACGTGCCCGAAACACCTCAAGTGGGAGGCGTCCAGGAGGCATCCTGATCAGATTCCCATACCACCTCAACTGGCTCCTTTCAATGTGGAGGAGCAGCGGGTTCTACTCTGAGCCTCTCCCAGATGACTGAGCTCCTCACCCTATCTCTGAGGGTGAGTACAACAATCCTACGGAGAAAGCTCATTTCAGCCGCTTGTATCCGCAATCTCGTTCTTTCGGTCATTACCCAAAGCTCGTGACCATAGGTGAGAGTAGGATATTGACTGGTTAATCGACAGCTTTGCCTTAGAACTCAGCTCCCTCTTCACCACAACAGACCGGTACAACGTCCGCATCACTGCAGATGCTGCTCCGATCCATCTGCCAGTCTCTCGCTCCATTCTCCCCTCACTTGTGAATAAGACCCCAAGATACTTAAACTCCTCCACTTGGGGCAGTAGCCTGTCCCCAACCCGGAGAGGACAATCCATCTTTTTCTGGCTGGATCATCACCCTATCGTGGTGGGGGGTTTGCGTGCCCCAGTGATCCTAGGAGCAATGTTGTCTGGGGCAATTTGCCTCTGGTAGGGTCACCCAAGACAAACTGGTCCTGGGTGAAGGGCCAGAGTAAGAACGATCCAACAGACTCTCATGATAAATACTAGAACAAGGATTCAGTGTACCCCGCCCGGTATGGGGTTACCGGGGCCCCACCCTGGAGCCAGGCCAGGGGGAGGGGCTTGATGGCTAGCATCTGGTGGCCAGGTTTCCTCCCATGGGACCCGGCCGAGCTCAGCCCGAAGGAGTTACATGGGTCCGCCCTCCAGTGGGCTCATCACCTGCAGGAGGGTTCATGGGGGTCCGGTGCTATGTGGATTAGGTGGCGGTCGTGGAATGTCACCTCTCTGGTGGGGAAGGAGCCTGAGCTGGTGCATAAGTTTGAGAGATACCGGCTAGATATAGTCGGCCTCACCTCAACACACAGCTCTGGTTCCGGAACCAGTCTCCTGGAGAGGGGCTGGAGCTTGGCCTACTCAGGAGTTGCTCCAGGCGAGAGGCAATGAGCAGAAGTGGGTATTCTTGTATCCCCCCACCTTGCTGCCTCTATATTGGAGTTTTCCCTGGTGGACGAAAGGGTTGTTTCCCTGTGCCTTTGGGTTGGGAAACGGGTCCTGACCATCATTTGTGCCTATGCACCAAATGATGTTTCAGAGTACCAACCCTTTTTGGAGTCTCTGACTGGGGTGCTGGAGGGTGCTCCTTTTGGAGACTCCATTGTCCTACTGGGGGACTTCAATGCGCTCGTGGGAAACGACAGTGAAACCTGGAGGGGGGTGATTGAGAGGAACGGCCTGCCCGATCTGAACCCAAGTGGTGTTCAGTTATTGGACTTCTGTGCTAACCACAGTTTGTCCATAATGAACACCATGTTCAAGCATAAAGATGTCCATATGTGCACCTGGCACCAGGACACCCTAGGTCGCAGGTCAATGATCGATTCTGTTATTGTGTCATCAGACCTGCAACCGTATGTCTTGGACACTCGGGTAAAGAGAGGTGCAGAGCTGTCAACTGATCACCACCTGGTGGTGAGTTGGGTCCGATGGCAGGGGAGGATGCCATTCAGACCTGGTAGACCCACACATATAGTGAGGGTGTGCTGGGAACGTCTGGCTGAGGCCCCTGTCTGGGAGGTCTTCAACTCCCACCTCCGGAAGAACTTCAACCACATTTCGAGGGAGTCTGGAGACATGGAGTCTGAATGGGCCATGCTCTCCACCTCTATTGTTGAAGCAGCTGTCTAGAGCTGTGGCCGCAAGGTCATCGGGGCATCTCGTGGTGGCAACCCCCGAACCAAGTGGTGGACACCAGTGGTGAGGGGGGCCATTAAGCTGAAGAAGGAGTCCTATCAAGCTTGGTTGGCTTGTGGGACTCCCGAAGCAGCTGAGGTGTACCGACAGGCCAAGCGGAATGCAGCTCAGGTGGTTGCTGAAGCAAAAACTTGGGTATGGGAGGAGTTCGGTGAGGCCATGGAACAAGACTTTCAATCAGCTTTGAAGAGGTTCTAGCAAATTGTCCGGCGGCTCAGGAGGGGGAAGCAGCTCCCTGTCCACACTGTGTATGGTGCGGATGGGGTGCTGTTGACTTCGACTGGGGATATCGTCGGGTGGTGGAAGGAATACTTTGAGGATCTCCTCAATCCCACTGATATGCCTTCCACAGAGGAAGCAGGGCTTGTGGACGAGGGGGACGACTCGCCTATCACAGGGGCTGAGGTCGCCTAGGTGGTTAAAAATCTCTTTGGTGGCCGTGCCCCAGGGGTGGACGAGATTCGCCCTGAGTACCTCAAGGTCCTGGATGTTGTAGGGCTGTCATGGTTGGCACGCCTCTGCAACATTGCGTGGAGGTCGGGGACAGTGCCTTTGGCATGGCAAACTGGGGTGGTGGTTCCTCTCTTCAAAAAAGGGGACCGGAGGGTGTGCTCCAACTTTAGAGGGATCACACTCCTCAGCTTCCCTGGGAAGGTCTATGCCAAGGTACTGGAGAGGAGAGTCCGGCCGTTGGTCGAACCTCGGATTCAGGAGGAGCAATGTGGTTTTCATCCTGGCTGTGGCACATTGGACCAGCTCTTTACCCTCTCGAGAATCCTCGAGGGTTCGGGGGAGTTTGCCCAACCAGTTTACATGTGTTTTGTGGACTTGGAGAAAGCATTTGACCGTGTCCCTCATGGTTTTTTGTGGGGTGGTGCTTCAGGAGTATGGGGTATTGGGCTTGTTATTACAAGCTATTCAGTCTCTGTACAACCGTTGTGAGAGTTTGGTTCGTATTGCCAACACTCGATCGGACTCATTCCCAGTGAGAGTTGGACTCCGCCAAGGCTGCCCTTTGTCACCAATCCTGTTCATAATTTTTATGGACAGGATTTCTAGGCACAGCCAGGGAACGGAGGGTGTCATGCTTGGTGACCACAGGATCTCATCTCTGTTGTTTGCAGATGATGTTGTCCTGTTGGCTTCATCCAGCAATGACCTACAGTTCTTGCTGAGACGGTTTGCCGCTGAGTGTGAAGCGGCTAGGATGAGAATCAGCATCTCCAAGTCCGAGTCCATGGTACTCAGCTGGAAAAAGGTGGAGTCTCCGCCTTTGACCGCCACCTAATCCACATAGCACCGGACCCCCATGATTCCTCCTGCAGGTGGTGAGCCCACTGGAGGGCGGACCTATGTAACTCCTTCGGGCTGAGCCCGGCCGGGTCCCATGGGTGGAAACTCGGCCACCAGACGCTAGCCTTCGAGCCCCTCCCCCAGGCCTGGCTCCAGGGTGGGGCCCCGGTAACCCCATACCGGGCGGGGTACACTGAATCCTTGATATAGAATTTATCATAAGAGTCTGTTGGATCGTTCTTAGTCTGGCGCTTCACCCAGGACCAGTTTGTCTTGGGTGACCCTATCAGAGGCAAATTGCCCCAGACAACATAGCTCCTGGGATCACTGGGGCACGCAAACCCCCCCACCATGATAAGGTGACGATCCATGAGGGGGATGGTGATCTCTTGATATTCATTTTATAGTTTTTTTTTTAATTATTGTTTTTTATGTATTTATTCATTTTTATTTTTAGCCTCTGTGTTGTTTTGTAATTGGTTGTTTTTATTGGTGCTGCCATCTTGACCAGGGCACCATTGTAAAAGAGGTCCTTACCTCAAAAGGTTTTTTCCCTTTTAAAATAAAGGTTAAATAAAATTTTAAAAAAAAACAAGCAAAAAAAAACTCAAAGCTCTTGCCTTTGTCGAAGTTCCCTTCCTTTTCCTATTAAACAGCTGAGTTAGTTACTCTGAACTATCAACAGTGGCTATTGAGTATAAAAGCTAACGTCCACCCTACAGCATGTCTTTGTATCAGCTGCATAAATATGAGAGAATGTTTAAAAACACCGAGCTACATCCACTTACGTGTTTCTCCTGGAAATAAAGTATTGAGACTTAAGCTTGACCGTTGTTGCTATAATTCATATATTCATTATTCTCGCTGTCTTTTTTCAGAAAATAGATGTCCTGACTGGCAAAAACATCTGAACATGTATTCATGCTACAAGTGCCATTGTTACATAACCAAACTAAGTCGTAGTTGGAATGTTGTTCAAGCTCCGTTTCTGCAAAACATGCCGGCAGATAAACGGCTGTCATTATGCAGCATCATTGAAGCTCACAGAAGACATGAGGTCAGCTCCACTTTTGTTACACGCTATGTTGTTCCTGTTATTGTCAGACATCTCTTTGTAGCTGAACATTGCTTTCTTCCATTGAAAATTATACTTCTGGCAGTGTGAATACTGCCCAACTCCAAGCATAAATATATTATGCTGTACTCTGTTAGATCTGTTTTGTTAGCCTGAATGGGTCTTTCAAAATATTCAATTATTCATACATGTTTTTGTGTGCATTTCATTATATATTGTTTGCATATGACAAATAACCTGCTGTATTGTCCATTTTATGCAAAATTTGACTAGACGTACCTTGCGGTATCTTAATGGTTTTAATAAATCAGACTTGATACTAATGATTTACATATTGAACACATTTAAACATCTTAACTGTGGTCATAAACTGTCAGTAAGCTCATTTTCCCATAGATTTTTGTACAGTTAGATCTTTTATATAGAGTAAACTGAGTCTATGTAAACCCTATGCCTTTGGGTAATATTGGCAGGGCGATGTAGTTTAGGACCACTAAAATGAAGTCAGTTTATTGAGATGAAAAAGCAAAAAGGTCAACAATGGCTCATATTTAAGAACAGGAAAACTTCACGTTCTGAGAAATTTTGCATGAGAGAATACTTCAGCTAATTTCTCTGACCAGTTTATGAAACAAATGGCGCACTTAGATACAGTCAAAATTAACATTTAAATTTGTCACACTGACTTATGATAGCTTTTCAGTACATTCTGGATGCTTTTGATTACCTTTACATTTAATTTTCCCTAAATGCATTTATTATGCACCTCTAAAGCTGGGTTCACACTGTACTGTTTGAACCGACTTTTACAGACATTTTGAAAAATCAGAGAAATTAGTCCAAACTTTGGTGAAATTACGTTCGTGAGCAGGTTTGTTTTAATCCAGCGCACACCAACTTTTACAAAATGAGCTCAAGTTTCACCAACATGTATTTCCAAACGTTGGCAAATTTTCAGCATGCTGAAAATTTTCAAAGAACACAACTTTCGCCAGCGTTTGCCAACAAACATCAACTATCATTAACTTTTGCCAGCAGAGCCAGACCTTTGCCAAAACGTTAGTAAAAGTCGGTTCAAATGTTGTAGTGAGAATCCACCTTAAAGATGGCACATATTATGGTATGATGGTGTCCGTCCATCTGTCCGGCGAACTCTTCCCACAGTTTTCAAGCTAGGACATTTTCATTTTGCTATGAGCGGGTGTATAAGCGGGTGGCACGGTGGCGCAGTGGTTAGCACTGCGGCAGCACAGCAACTCACCCTTGGCTGGGGGATGCTGGGTTCGATCCCAGCCCCCAACCAACAGTGATCTTTGTGGAGTTTGCATGTTCTCCCCATGCCTGCGTGGGTTTACTCCGGGATTTCTCCGGTTTCCTCCCACATGCCAAAAACATGCAAGTTAGGTTAATTGGAAACTCTAAAATGGCGGTAATGCTAAAGGGGTTAATAAAGCATTTCTTTAGTGCCCACATTCATAAAAGGAACAGTACATGAGTACTACAGCAGGGATATTTTACAGCCGGAGTCCCAATAGCCCATCACATGGTGCTTTGTTAGTTGGCTAATAGGACTCGAGCTATAACACGTGCCAGTTGTAGTCTTTTCAATGTTGACATTGACATTGATTTTTATTTGAACATTCTAAAAAAAGGAGAAGAGAATTCAAAACAAAACAAAAAACAAGCCAAAAATAAAATGTTCAAAAGGAGTGGGAAGAAGCCAACACTTATATAGTCCCACCCCTTTTCCATACCCAACAAATTACAGTATCACTCATAATCATCATTATCCCACAACCACATTCACCATAATACACCCATAGTCAAATTATACAACAAAAATGACACAACAATGACAGTCCATATTGACAACAATACCAACATCCAACAATATTACAACAACAATAAACAAACACTTCTGGCATGTTCAATACAAACACAGACAACACCATCACCTTCACAATCACCATAACACAACAACAACCTTCCCTCACTGAAGACACAATGTAACATCACTGCCCTTCATTCTCATACTGCTCAAAAATCATCTCTTTATATGTTGATTTAAATATGTGGATGTTTGGACATTGCCTGTGTTTCTCCCCCCAACCCATTCCACAATTTTACCCCACACACAGACACACAAAAACTCTTCCTAGTAGATCTTACTAAGTGAATTTTAAATTTTGTATTCCCCCGTAAATTATATTTCCCTTCTCTCTCCCTGAAAAGATTTTGTATATTGTGTGGCAAGAGGTTTTTACTGACTTTAAACATTAATTGTGCTGTGTAATAATGAACCAGATCCTGTAATTTCAATAACTTTGAATGTAAAAACAATAAATTAGTATGTTCGAGGTACCCAACTTTGTGTATAACACGGACTGCCCTTTTCTTGTAATATTAACAATGAATTAAGTTTACTTTTATAACTGTTACCCCAAACCTCTATAAAATAAGTCAAGTATGGAAGTACTAATGAGCAATACAAGATATGAAGTGATTTATAATCTAGGACCTGCTTAATTTTATTTATAATTGCAATATTTTTGTATGTATCCGACATGTGGTTTCCAACTAATTTTATCATCCAGTATTACACCCAAAAACTTGATCTCCTTAACTTTTTCAATAACTACATTATCTATATGAATACGTATATCTTCTTTATTTTTACAATTACCAAATATCATTACCTTAGTTTTATCTATATTTAGTGATAATTCATTACAATCCATCCATTTTTTAAGCTTATTTAATTCATTATTTAGAGTATGGATTAGTTGATTATAATTATTTCCAGAATAAAATATATTAGTATCATGTTTATATTAGTATCGATGTTTCTACCAGGAACTGGAAAGTTACATTGTGCTGTTGCAGGCCCACCCAGATTATGGTCGAAGTGAATGGCTGATGTACTACCATAATTTTGGAAACATCATTTTAAGTGTTGCGTTAATCGCCCAGCCCTAACTGCCTTGGAGTTTAATGGCTTAGTTTGGTCTTTAATAGTTCAGTGGATCTCTTTGCAGAAGCAATATTACACAAGAGAGAGTGCAGTATCAATGAATATAGTAACCATGGTAATTCATTGCGTAGGGCCAAAGACATCACCACAGTTACTATATTCATGATACTGCACAACCTGGAGATTAATATTGGTTTTATACAACAGTTTCACAAGCACAGTTTATTAAATTACTGCTCCTCAAAGAGTATAACATAGAAAAGAATAGGCCTATTGTCATTTCACACACACATGTAAACAGCTTAAATATTGTCCAGTGCAGAAGTCAGTGTTTATTATACATATGGTCGGTCACCTGTTGAGTAGGTTTGTGGTCACCGTGACATTGCACTGGTGGCTAGTTAGCATGCTAGTGATTTGGCTTCGGCACACCTTGCTCGCTTTTCCTTGACATTTTCAGATGAAATAAAAAAGTCCACCACCACAAAAGTATTGTTTTGCTAATCGAGACAATACATCCAACTATAGCCTCTCTATTTTTTTAATATCTTGCAGATGTTTAAAGGGTAGGACTTCTGGGCCAGTGAGGTATGATTTCCTTTCAAACAGCTCCTCACTGTGGAAATTAAGGTATCCAACACAGAATTACAGTTCTCACAAATCTATAAGAAGCCACTGATAGAGTTGACAGTAAATAACAGTTAGTAATAACAGTTACTAGAACACCTTTGAAGCGGAGTGATACATATCCAGTGAAACGTCCGAGCGTGATTATCAGAGAATATAGTAACTCCTAGAATCCCTGTTGTCCAATCAGATTGCTTGATCAGAACTAACTGTTGTGTAATGAAGCTTATTCTTGAAAAATAATTTGAGCTTTCTCACCATATTAATGATCCTCTACAGTTTGTTATGCTCTTTCACCTTCATGTGAAATACACAAACTAAACCACAAATGAGAATGCTTTGCAACACTAACTTGTGCTGAGCACATTTCTGAAGTGTGTTAGTTGAATATGGAAGTGTAAAGGGGACGTTGTAGAGTTTTTCTTGGGCAGCATGGACATTCTTGCTGACGGATCCATACACAGCCCATTGCCTCAGAGCTGGAGGAAACTGTTGGTGTTACACACCAACGGTTTAAACTGCGGAGCCAGAATGGCTCATTTGAAGTCAAACACTTCCTCGTCGCTGCTGTTGCTGTGACAAATGACGGTACAGCGTTACAAGCTGCAGGTGCTCCACTCTGGCTCTGAGCCTGCTCCTGACCCTTTGACTCAAGGAATTTGGAGAATTTCTTTATTGCTGCCAACAGCGGTATCGTCACCGACGAGTATGTGGGTGTTTTTATGATTGGAGTGTGCTCTCTCTAATTTATCTTGTCACTCCTCCATCCTCTGAGGCTGTTTATGAGCTAAGAGAAAAACACAGCCTATCTGTAAACAACAGAGCCCAGTCATCCTGCTCTCACTTCTGCCTTCTGCTGTTGTCAGGCACCCTTTTTTTTACTACTACTAAATTCCAGATGCTTACGGTAATATGATTATGCTTTTACCCTCATGTATATAAAAGTCATATTTGAAAAGACTGGAAATGCCAAAAACATTTACATGACAGTTGAAGCTTTAAATTGGGGTAAAATGGGCTACAGACAGAAATGATTGAACTTAAGTGTACACTGACTAAAATGAAGAAGAAATTCTCAGGACGAATGATGGTTATAATTGTGTAAGAATTTGCAAATCTATTAGTGACAAGAGGGCAATGATTGAGACATTGTGACAAGATGAAAAAAAAAATCTTGAGCTCACAAAAGACAGAAAAGAAACCTGGATTTTCTTTGCATCACTGAAACATGGCACAAACCCCTAGACTATTTTTCACTCAATGAGACCACACCTTCCGGATTCACCTGCATCAACAAACCTCGTCCTGATGGTCGGGGAGGTGGTGTTGCTGTCATTCACTGAAAAAATATCAATATATCCAACATTCCCACCCCTGCAGTCCACTCACTTGAACATCTTGCCTTCAAACTCTTTGGTCCCACTCCCCTGATCACTGCTGTTATCTGCCGCCGCCCCCCAAGCTAAAGCCCTCCTTTCTATCTGAACTCTCAGATCTGTTGATGCAACTCTCCACCATCTCATCCTCTGTTCTTCTCCTCAGCGATTTTTATCTCCACATTGATGCCACTGACTGCAAGCCTGCCACCGACTTCCTGGAACTTCTTCAGTGCTTCACCTTCACTCAACACATTGACTTCCCGATTCACTCCCATGGACACATTTTGGATCTGGTCTGTTCAATTGGACTAACAATACTCCAACTGAGCAGCATCAACCTCCATATCTCTGACCACCTGGCAATCACCATGAACATCAACGTTTCCATCCCCTCCCCTAAAGAAAAGTGCACAATATCCTTCAGAAGTATCAAAACCATCACTAATTCAGTCTTCTCAGCCTCACTCACCAGCATGATGTCTCCCTCCTCTCCCCTGCTCTCTGACAACCCCATGGATCTTGTGCGCTATTACAACACCACCCTCTCCTCCAACCTGAACCAGTTAGCCCCCATCAAAACCAAAACAGTCTCCTTCACTCACTTTGCTCCCTGGTACACTCCTGAACTCCACGCCATGAAATCCTGAACGACAGCTGGAAAGACTTGACAAGAAAACAGATCTAACAGTTCACCTCCAAGCCTACACGGACCACCTCCAATAATACAAGACTACCCTCAACACAGCCTGGTCCAACCTGTACTCTCACCTCATACACGCTGGCTCCAACAACCCCAAAAGACTCTTCTCCACAATAAACAAACTTCTCAAACCCATCAACAACACCTCCCCATCGTTCACTGCTGAAAAGTGCAACTCATTCCTGTCCTTTTTCCAAACAAAGATCACCACCATCCACAGCAACCTGACGACCTCCCTTCCGATCCTGACTCCTTCATCAGCTCCTCTACTCATCTCTATTCAGCCACTGTCTCATTTCCCCACACTGACCCCTCTAGAACTCACTAAAATTACCACAGGCATGAGAAGCCCCACATCCGTACCGGATCTCATCCCCTTCACATTTATCAAGTCCTGCCCCCCATCTCTCTCCCCACTCATCTGCAGCATCATCAACACCTCCCTCAGCTCCGGCTCAGTCCCTGACCCCCTGAAACCTGCCGCTGTCACCCCAATCCTCAAAAAACCTGGACTAAACCTAAACATCATGAATAACTTCCATCCCATCTCCAACTTGCACTTCCTATCAAAAATCCTAGAACGTGTTGTTGCCACCCATCTCAAAACCCACCTCACCTCCAATGACTTCTTTGAGACATTCCAATCTGGATTCTGTTCACAGTGTAGCACCGAATCAGAAATCAGAATCAGAAAAGCTTTATTGCCAAGCATGTTAAAAACATACAAGGAATTTGACTTGACATTGGCGCGCTAATGTAGGCACATCACAATGACACGGCAGCCATAACAAGGCGCCTCGTCAAAACAGTGGGGGATAAGAGGGGAAGAGGGAGGGAATGACACATTGGGCAGAGAGAAAAAAACATCGTTATCAAAATACAGCTAGTTGTATAAGCGGGATTGTGATTACATAGAAAAAAACCTCTCTATTGCACAGAGCAGACAAAACAAATCCACACAAAAACAAAGCAGAGAGAGACCAGTGTGTGTATATCAGTTTGTGATATCAGTGTGGGTGCAGTGTGAGTGTATCAGTTACTGGAGTACAACAAAAATCGTCTCCTAGGCAACGGCTAGATGTTATATTCATGTATTGTAAACACAGATAGACATGTCGCAGAGTTTTTCTCTCTTCATGCCAGATGGTAAAATTCCATGTTAGTCCCATGACAATGTTGTCCTTGGAGAGTTCTGATTATTGTACAGCAGCAGTTGTTTGGGTTAAGCGCTAACTCTCTTCTGCCTTATCTCTCTCTCCTGGAGGAATGAGTGCAAGGGCGCCGAATCAAGGCCAAATGAGCACAGTTCACTTAGAGCAGAAATTTCCTCTCTCATGCGATTCTGAGCATCACAATTACAATTACATAGGCTTTAAAATCATTCCTTGGAGAGCACCAAGCGACTCCAGATGTTTCCCCTTCCACAGTCATTTGCCGCTATCAGTGCTTTCCCCAGCTGGTCGAATTGTTGAAGAAGCAGCTACGTCGGGTCCGCATTTTGATTAGCTCTTCCAGTTAAATTTCCGATACACCAGGAAAACTCCAGAGCCAATCAGCAGAAAATCCTGTGATCATGAAGCCAAAACAGGTAGATGTCTTCCACATCTTCAGTCGAATCACGCAGACACATAAGTTCCAATCCATGAGTCTCTCCGTTGGGGCTCCCCCTGGCCCGAATTTTTGTAAAATGGTGTCAATAGTATTAAAGCCCGCTCATCAATTCCATAATTTTCCATTTGGATGGAGATTCAGCCAGAAGAAGAGTGAACATAGACAGGACACAGCAAGCTGGGAAAGTGAAGAGGGGAGAGGAGTAGGGAGAGGGGAGAAATGCGTCTGCTCTCTCTGAAGGCCGGAAGAAGAAAGACCATGAACCGGAATCATGAATCAGCCCTTCTCAAAGTGACAAATGACCTCCTCCTCTCAGCCGACTCTGGACTCCATTACATTCTCATCATGCTCGACCTCACTGCCGCCTTCGATACAGTCAACCAATCCATTCTCCTTTTCCATCTGGAAACCTGCCTCAACATCACTGGTACAGCTCTCTCCTGGTTCCACTCATATCTCACCAACAGACAGCAATTCATCCACGTCAATAACTGCTCCTCCCTCACAGCCCCCCTCTTCCATGGTGTTCCCCAGGGTTCTGTGCTTGGTCCTCTCCTCTTCATCATCTATATACTCCCGCTTGGTAACATCATCTGCCAACATGGCCTTAACTTCCATTGCTATGCCGACAACGTTCAGATCTACATTTCCACTAACTGCATAACCACAGTAACTCACTCCATACTGGAAAACTATCTTTCTGAAATAAAATCCTGGATGCAAAAGAACTTTCTGCAACTCAGCTATGACAAGTCTGATATGATGATCATCGGCCCGGAATCCCTCATCAAAACCACTCACAACTTTAACCTCACTGTTGCCGACTCCTCCCCCTGCTGTCTCTGCTCCTCTGATACAAACCTCCTCTCTCCGCCACACAGAACCAAGCACAGAATCTGGGTGGACAGAGGCTTTTCCATTGCTGCCCCATCCCTCTGGAACTCCCTCCCCCAACACATCCATGACTGCACAGACTGAAACTTCTTCAAATCATTACTCAAAACCCACCTGTTTAGACTTGCTTTTAAACTTTAATTTTAATTGTGCATTTTTTTAATGTAAAGCATCTTTGAGTGCCTTGGAAAGCGCTATACAAATAAAATATTATTATTATTATTATTATTATTATTATTATTATTATTATTATTATTATTATTATTATTATAAATGAACAACCATACAGTGTAAATAGCATATTTAATTTTGTGAATAAACTATCATTCTTGTTTAACTAGCATCTTTTTTGACAAATACCTCACAATATTAATCAGTTGGGTAAAGCTTTGGATGCATCTACAGTGGGGCAAAAAAGTATTTAGTCAGCCGCCAATTGTGCAAGTTCTCCCACTTAAAAGATGAGAGAGGTCTCCAATTTTCATCATAGGTATACCTCAACTATGAGAGACAAAATGAGAAAAAAAATCCAGAAAATCACATTGTCTGATTTTTAAAGAATTTATTTGCAAATTATGGTGGAAAATAAGTATTTGGTCAATAATAAACGTTCATCTCAATACTTTGTTATATACCCTTTGTTGGCAATGACAGAGGTCAAACGTTTTCTGTAAGTCTTCACAAGTTTTTCACACACTGTTGCTGGTATTTTGGCCCATTCCTCCATGCAGATCTCCTCCACAGCAGTGATGTTTTGGGGCTGTCACTGGGCAACACAGACTTTCAACTCCCTCCAAAGATTTTCTATGGGGTTGAGATCTGGAGACTGGCTAGGCCACTCCAGGACCTTGAAATGCTTCTTATGAAGCCACTCCTTCGTTGCCCGGGCGGTGTGTTTGGGATCATTGTCATGCTAAAAGACCCAGCCACGTTTCATCTTCAATGCCCTTGCTGATGGAAGGAGGTTTTCACTCAAAATCTCACGATACATGGCCCCATTCATTCTTTCCTTTACACGGATCAGTCGTCCTGGTCCCTTTGCAGAAAAACAGCCCCAAAGCATGATGTTTCCACCCCCATGCTTCACAGTAGGTATGGTGTTCTTTGGATGCAACTCAGCATTCTTTCTCCTCCAAACATGACAAGTTGACTTTTTACCAAAAAGTTCTATTTTGGTTTCATCTGACCATATGACATTCTCCCAATCCTCTTCTGGATCATCCAAATGCTCTCTAGCAAACTTCAGACGGGCCTGGACATGTACTGGCTTAAGCAGGGGGACACGTCTGGCAGTGCAGGATTTGAGTCCATGGCGGCGTAGTGTGTTACTGATAGTAGCCTTTGTTACTTTGGTCCCACTCTCTGCAGGTCATTCACTAGGTCCCCCCGTGTGGTTCTGGGATTTTTGCTCACCGTTCTCGTGATCATTTTGACCCCACGGGGTGAGATCTTGCGTGGAGCCCCAGATCGAGGGAGATTATCAGTGGTCTTGTATGTCTTCCATTTTCTAATAATTGCTCCCACAGTTGATTTCTTCACACCAAGCTGCTTACCTATTGCAGATTCAGTCTTCCCAGCCTGGTGCAGGTCTACAATTTTGTTTCTGGTGTCCTTTGACAGCTCCTTGGTCTTGGCCATAGTAGTTTGGAGTCTGACTTTTTGAGGTTGTGGACAGGTGTCTTTTATACTGATAACGAGTTCAAATAGGTGCCATTAATACAGGTAACGAGTGGAGGACAGAGGATCCTCTTAAAGAAGAAGTTACAGGTCTATGAGAACCAGAAATCTGGCTTGTTTGTAGGTGACAAAATAATTATTTTCCACCATAATTTGCAAATAAATTCTTTAAAAATCAGACAATGTGATTTTCTGGATTTTTTTTTCTCATTTTGTCTCTCATAGTTGAGGTATACCTATGATGAAAATTGGAGACCTCTCTCATCTTTTAAGTGGGAGAACTTGCACAATTGGCGGCTGACTAAATACTTTTTTGCCCCACTGTATCTGGAGTTTTGCTCTTTCACACTTTTTTGGAACTGTTGTCCACAAGTTGCAACTTTCCCTCACAAACTTGTCCCAAAATACTTCCGCATAAAATATATACTACAAGGCTAAAAATGCAACACGTATCAATTTCAGAAAGTGGTACAAGTTGACACTAAATAAAACACAAATGAAGATACAGTATCTCACAAAAATGAATACACCCCTCACATTTTTGTAAATATTTTATTATATCTTTATATTTATATCTTTTAGTGCATTCCACTACGTGTCAAGCATTAGATGTATCACACCACAGTTACTATATTCACTGATACCGTACACCCTCTCATGTAATATTGCTTAAATATACATTCCACTATTAATAGCTAACAACCACTAGCTAATAAACATTATGAAGTGTACTGTATCTCACAAAAGTGAGTACACCCCTCACATTTTTGTAAATATTTTATTATATTTTTTCATGGGACAACACTGAAGATATGACACTTTGATACAAAGTAAAATAGTCAGTGCACAGCTTGTATAACAGTGTAAATTTGCTGTCCCCTCAAAATAACTCAACACACAGCCATTAATGTCTAAACCGGTGGCAGCAAAAGTGAATACACCCCTAAGTGAAAATGTCCAAATTGTGCCCAATTAGCCATTTTCCCTCCCCGGTGTCATGTGACTCGTTAGTTTTACAAGGTCTCAGGTGTGAATGGGGAGCAGGTGTGTTAAATTTGGTGTTATTGCTCTCACACTCTCTCATGCTGGTCACTGGAAGTTCAACATGGCACCTCATGGCAAAGAGCTCTCTGAGGATGTGAAAAAAAGAATAGTTGCTCTACATAAAGATGGCCTAGGCTATAAGAAGATTGCCAACACCCTGAAACTGAGCTGCAGCACAGTGGCCAAGACCATACAGTGGTTTAACAGGACAGGCTCCGCTCAGAACAGGCCTCGCCATGGTCGACCAAAGAAGTTGAGTGCACGTGCTCAGTGTCATATCCAGAGGTTGTCTTCTTTTGAAAACAGATGTATGAGTGCTGCCAGCATTGCTGCAGAGGTTGAAGGGGTGGGGGTCAGCCTGTCAGTGCTCAGACCATACGCCGCACACTGTATCAAATTGGTCTGCATGACTGTCATCCCAGAAGGAAGCCTCTTTTAAAGATGATGCACAAGAAAGCCCGCAAACAGTTTGCTTAAGACAAGCAGACTAAGGACATGGATTACTGGAACCATGTCCTGTGGTCTGATGAGACCAAGATAAACTTATTTGGTTCAGATGGTGTCAAGCGTGTGTGAAGGCAACCAGGTGAGGAGTACCAAGACAAGTGTGTCTTGACTACAGTCAAGCATGGTGGTGGGTGTGTCATGGTTTGGGGCTGCATGAGTGCTGCTAGCACTGGGGAGCTACAGTTCATTGAGGGAACCATGAATGCCAGCATGTACTGTGACATCCTGAAGCAGAGCATGATCCCCTCCCTTTGGAAACTGGGCCGCAGGGCAGAATTCCAACAGGATAATGACCCCAAACACACCTCCAAGATGACCACTGCCTTGCTAAAGAAACTGAGGGTAAAGCTGATGGACTGGCCAAGCATGTCTCCAGACCTAAACCCTATTGAGCATCAGTGGGGCATCCTCAAACAGAAGGTGGAGGAGCGCTAGGTCTCTAACATCCACCAGCTCCATGATGTCGTCATGGAGAAGTGGAAGAGGATTCCAGTGGTAACCTGTGAAGCTCTAGTGAACTCCATGCCCAAGAGAGTTAAGGCAGTGCTGGAAAATAATGGTGGCCACACAAAATATTGACACCTTGGGCACGATTTGGACATTTTCACTTAGGGATGTACTCACTTTTGTTGCCAGCGGTTTAGACATTAATGGCTGTGTGTTGAGTTATTTTGAGTGGACAGCAAATTTACACTGTTATACAAGCTGTACACTGACTACATTGTATCAAAGTGTTATATCTTCAGTGTTGTCCCATGAAAGAACATAATAAAATATTTCCAAAAATGTGAGGGGCGTACTCACTTTTGTGAGATACAGTCCACTTCATAATGTTTATTAGCTAGTGGTTGTTAGCTATTAATAGTGGAATATATATTTAAGCAATATTACACGAGAGGGTGTACGGTATCAGTGAATAGTAACTGTGGTGTGATACGTCTAATGCCTGACACGTAGTGGAAGGCATTCTTACACTCTACAACACTTAAGTTTTAACTTAGGAAGAATTTAAATCTGTATTTGTGTAATAACTTTGATTTTTATTCACAGCTTTCATGCATCTTGCCATGCTTAGATGATCACCTAATCAGTACCTCCTTAAGAAGACTGAGGTGTCCCTATGTTGGAATTCAACAGATCCTCAAATTGAATGGCTGCCATGCATGTAGAGATGCTAATTTAGGAAAGGTTTTGTAGTGGTCTCTTCATTTTTTCCGGAGCTGTATCCGGAGCAGTGTATCAAAATGTGCAGTTTGATTGATTTTTTTTTAGCTCATTCCAGCGAAGCCAAAAGGAACCGATGCAATGATACATTGATGAATTCATCGTTCATCCGTCCACATCTCTTGAGAATCACTACTCCTCATAGTCAGTTGCCTCAATGCTCCCCAAACTCAGACACAATGATCCTCACATGGATCTGCATCCAGCTTGTGCTCAAGATCATGAGATTTGAGGGGAGTGATCTCATCAGTCCAGAATAATCTGTCTTTGGCAGCCTTGTTGATATTTCAAATGGTTCCAAAATTGTCACTTTTTAATGTGTAGCTCCTCCATAACAGTATATCGTCGCTGTCAGATGAAAACCACATTTCAGAATAGCCACTTTTCAGGAAACATTGATGTTAGCTGATTGCTGTTAAATAGATGACAGCTTTTCATTGGGTATTTTGATACCATGCCATAACAGTGGTCAAAGGTGGATGTGCACATTCACTCAACAACAAGAAGCAAAGACCTTCTGAAGTGTAGATAAGTGGTCATTATCCAACAGCGACAATGTATCAAAAATGTGTGATTCGATCGGGAGAGCTGACTTTTTAATCTGGATTTCTTTCACAGTTCATAAAATGTTGTATATTTGCACAAGTTTATCAAAACTAGGAATATGAGCATAAGTGCACACCCATATATGCACATACACACATCCAGACACTCTTGAAGTGTGTTTGAAGCTGTTTATCTGCCTTTTTTTAAACTTGGGTAGACAGAAGGTCTGACAGCTTTAAGTCACTGTCAGATAGTGGCAGGTGCTCTGGCACAGCACCAAAATTTCAGTTGGAAATTTTCTAGTTGTAAGAAATGTCATATGCACACACAACAGTAGAGAGTGAAGGTTCAGTTTCATGGATACAAAGGATAGTTTCAATTTAATTAGATTTAATATTTAATTTAAAATAACCTTGTAAGTTAATAAGGGTATTAAATTACGGTAGCACCCCGCTGCTTTATTGAGCTATAATAGTACCACATATAAAGACACTCCACAGAGAGGAGCTCAGATTAAAAAGGGTGAATAATGTTTCATTTTGTGTGATTGTTGAAAAGTCAGTCTCACAACTAACGCGGTGGATAAGGCGTCATCAAAGATGCTCTGTCAAGCCACTGAAGCACAATCATGGCATTACAGTTAATGAAATTTAGATCAAGTGTGAGCACAGAGCTTTAGTCAGTGTGGCTTAGTGCCGCTCAGCCCAGGGCAGAGATCACACTGAACGCTGGCCACGGTTAACAATCATCCATGACTGCTAAGCTGCTCAAAGTATTCCTTCAGATGTTAAGTTCTGGCCTCTGGTCCTCTTCCTTTCTTCTTTAACTCTTGCTCTTTTCTGCGTAACATCTGATTCAAACTATGACCCATCGAGACCAAAAGGGCATAATGTCCGTTTGTTGCTAAATAATAACTTTTTAACCATGTCCCACGAGGAATGGCAGGATGTGAAAGGCAATATTTTCTGTCTGGGAACTGGCTGTGATCTTTAAACACAATAACAATGCACAGTTGGCCTTGCCTGGTGCACAGCAGATTTGTTTTGTCGCTCTTGGCAAACAAATGCACCACAGAGCCTAATGTGACTTAACATGGCAAATTCAGTGTGGTATTACTTAGTTCTCCCAAAGGCTATGCAAACATGCAATTACTGCATTGTAGTTCATGTGGTTAATACTGTCTAAACTGTGACGCTACACAGAGATTAACTCTGTGAAATGTGTTTTGAAACAACTCAAACAGTGTGAACAAATGGGTTTAATCTACTGTGTTGGTGCTTTGAAATCAATAAAAGTTACATAACAAAGATGACATCCACCACTGCTGCTGTGAAAGTGATAATGCCACTTTCAAAAATATTTGGTAAAACTTAAAACAAGCCCTCTCAATCAAAACAATGATTTGTACAATCATTCAAGCAGCAGTTCCCCCCCCAAATCAAACTGACGGTAGTTACTTTTCCTCTGGTTTGTTTTCTAGTTTGACATTTTTACCTTTGTCTGTATGTCCACACACTAATTTGACACTAAATGAAGGTAGGGCCGCAAAACCTGGCACACGGGTTGGCCTTGGGGCTAGAATCTGTGGCTATGCACTTTTTGGTCAAAAGTTCACGGAGTTCATGTGGGTTTCCACCTTCACTGAATCCATTCTAGTTGTTTGGTTGAGTTTTCTGCTTTGGACGCATCTCCTGTCCTTAAAATTTGAATAATTGTACTTCTTTGCAGCTCTGCATTTTTATCCTTCCACTCTATCAAAGAAGCTTTGCATAATTTGGAATTCAAAGTGAAATTTTTTTGTGCAGCTCCTTAATTGGCCCTCTAGTTAATGCAGGACTGAAATGAACATTATAAGGACTATTACACTTAAAGCCCTGTCACATCCTGACGATTTAGGCAGCGTATGCTGACGTATCAAAATTTCTCTAAAACGGTGGCATACGGCCAAAATTTCTAATTTTGGACATATGCATCGTGTATACATAACAAGCTGGATGTATAGATATTAGTAACTTATATAGAACATTTTGATAACTTAGAGATAACTTATACCAATGAATACTAAGCATGTCGCCGGCGTTCACAACTTATGCCCAACCATAGTCTAACTTATGCATAGCTTATCCTAATTTATGCATAGCGTGGTCATGCCAAACTGCCGTCACCTCCCAATCCATGAATCCTACGTGTGTAAGAGCATGAAGGCTCCATCATCTAGGTTGAACCGAGATGATGCTCTCCTCCAAAGGCCATTGCATGGTGGGGGGCGTGACCAACCTGGCAGATCTGTCAAATCTGTCAGGTCGATCACGCCTATGGAAAGGATAAAACAGCTGATGTGACATGGCACGAACGTCTGATGGCAGTCGAAACATGTCAAGGTATGAAACATCTCTTTACTTTGAATAGAAGAACAAGACCAGTTTGACATGGATATCTGCTCACCATAGAGTCTTGACAGTTTTCTCCTGTAAACCAATGCTTCCAATACGCCATTATACAGTAGCTGTAAGATAGAAACCCATTCAGTAAGTTATACATAGGTTCAAAGCATGTTACTCATAGGTTAGAAAGAAGTTTACGGTATGCTAGATACAATCTTGACATATTTCAACTTATGAGTAACTTAAAAGTAACGTGTGTGAACGTGCATGAACGTGTGTTAACAATCGCATAACTTACCTACAACTTATGGCCCGCGTATGCGGGACATATGAGCCATACGCTGGATATTTTGTGTATGCACAAAATTGTTCGATGACCTCGCTATACTACGACGTATACCAGTGTGCTTCAGCATGCCCTTAACTTATACAAAACTTACCCACAACTTATTTGACGTATGCCAGCATATTTGCCAAATTTTTTTAAACGTCGGAATACGCTGCCTAAATTGTCACGGTGTGACAGGAGCTTAATTGACATCATCCAAACCAAACTGACATCATCCAAACCAAAAGGGTGAGTAACTGTGCTACTGTATGAGGAAGTCAGGAGTGGAAGAGAAGTGTGTGAGGGTGGTGCAGGACATGTATGAAACAGTGAGACGTTCAAGGTGGGGGTGGGGTTATTCTTTTTTATAATCCTTTATTAGTCCCACAATGGTAAATGGTGTTCACTTATATAGCCCATTTTACTGATCTCTGGATGACCAAAGTGCTTTACAGATCCTGCTGTCCACCCAGTCACGCACACATTCACACACTGATGGTGGCGGAGCTGCCATACACAGGTGCTGGCCTGACCCACCAGGAGCAACTGGGGGTTCAGTGTCTTGCTCAAGAACACTTCGACATGCAGACTGCAGACAGAGTGGGAATCGAACCCCTCACCCTCCGATCAGTAGTCGGCCACACTACACCTGCGCCACAGCTGCAGGCCACAGCCATGCCACAGCCACAGCAATGGGGCTGTAGTTACCCCATGGCCCTGTAATTTGCCATTGGGAACTTACAGGGCATCCACCTGGATGGATGAGGCAGCCACGGTGCGGTGTCATCCCTTCACCATTCACACACACATTCACACCTTGGGCCACTTTAGAGTCTCCAATTAACCTAACTTGCATGTTTTTGGCCTGTGGGATCAGCTTTGAGGCCCTTCTTGTTTGTCACAAAGATGGACAGACTGTCAGATTGTCAGATTGTCAGGCAGGAGTCTCCGTGAACCCTGATGTTTGTAGATGACACTGTGATCTGTAGTGACAGTAGGGAGCAGATGGAAGAGAACCTGGAGAGAAGAGGAACGAAAGTCAGTAGACGCAAGACAGAACATGTGTGAATGAGCGGGGGCTGGTGTAACGGTGAGGATGCAAGGACTAGAGCTAGTGAAGGTAGATGAGTTTAAATACCTGGGGTCAACCATCCAAAGCAATGGACAGTACACAAGAGAGGTGAAGAAGAGAGTGCATTCAGGATGGAGTGAGGTGGAGACAAGCTGGCATCAAGAATTAAAGGAAAGCTTTATAAGATGGTAATGAGACGTGCTATGAGTTACTGTATGGTTTGGAGATGGTGGCACTGACGACAAGACAGGAAGCAGAGGTGGAGGTGGCAGAGTTGAAGGTGCTATGATTCTCATTGTGAGTGACTAGGAGGGACAGGGTTCAAAATGAGTATATCAGAGCAATACCTCAGGGTGAGTGGTTTGGAGACAAAGTAAAAGAGGCAAGGCTGAGATGGTTTGGACATGGGCAGAGGAGGGATAGTGGAGATATTGGACAAAGGATGTTGAAGATGGTGCTGCCAGGCAGGAGGAAAAGAGGAAGACCAGAGAGAAGATTCATGGATGTAGTGAAGGAGGACATGGAGAGGGTTGGTGTTACAGAGGAAGTTGCAAGGGATAGAGTGAGATGTAAGCAGAAGATATGCTGAGAAAACCCCTAAAAGGAGCCGCCAAAAGAAAAAGAACCGTCAGTGAGAAAAACTGCATTAAACCCAATACTTTGAGCTTTTGGTTACATGCAGAGTGCTGCCTCATCATGTTTGGTAATGAGCATCCAGAATTGTAAATCCGAGTATAGCAGAAAAGATGAAAAAGAATAATAGGTTCACTTTAATGGAATTAAACACATGTGCTCAGATAGATGTGAAGGCTACAGTGTACACTAAATGTACGATTGTGGGACTCAAGTGTCACTGTGCAACAGGCAGTAGTTGATACCAAAGCAATGACATGTCCCTGAAAACCCGGCAGCACCTGATATGTTTTTAGGCTGTTTTACAGTCAGGTAATGGAGTAGTCTTTGTTGTCAAAAACAATGGAAACGTTCATTTTTCTCAGTGAACCTGTCAGTTACCCAACCATGCTGTATAAAAAAAAAAACCAGGGAAGATGTAGTGCTGGGAACAGTTCATTTTTATCCCTATTTTTTGAGTTGTCTCTTCTAAAATGCTGCTAACAATGGGTGGCATCATTACACAGTATACTGAGCGAACGAAGTGTTATGTCAGTAAACGAGAACCAAGGATGAGGCTGGATGTTGAACAGAACACGACTTCATTGTTGACTCACTTTCACAGTACAAGCGCTCCCGTCAAGCAGAGGTGAGGTCAAAGATACCACCCCTCCTCCTCACAGCCCTCTTATACCCCGGGTGGTGGCGGAACCGGAAAGGAGGTGCCACCACCCATGTCACACAATAATATGTCCCAAATAACAACATAACACCACCCCCCCCCCTTCAAAAATGGTCCAAAACACACACATGCAATCGAGACCCTCCCCAATTTGGAACCCCAATCACACACTAACACTGAACAGAAATATTTGAAACCTATAACATACACACAAAGCAGCTAAAGCTAGGGGGGAACAGGTGGACTACCGTTCCACCCCCCACACGGCTAGACAGATTATTCTGCAGTCTCTACTAAAATACAGTCCATTAAACAGAAAACTGCCATGTTCCGAGAATAAACAGTAGAAAACACAAAACAATCCCATTAATAGAACCAATATATAATAATAATAACATAGAACCCGGTTATCCCCCATTCCAACATCATGCAATAAATAAACACACTGCCCCACCATCAGTCTGCCCCAGTAGAGGAACCACCCCCCGGAAAACCATCAGACAGTTCCCCTCCAGTGCACCTTCTTTTCTTCGCACCCGAAGACCACATATGTGACCCGTGCTGGCAAAATGAGTCACTTTGAGGAAATTATCAAAACTGAGGTAACGTTTTTTTTTTTTCCTATATTCTGTATTGAAAGACCTTCAAAATGATATTTAATTTGTAGGAAGTGTGCAAAAACGGACACGGAAAAAGCCGATTTGTTTATATTTTGGCTAGGTTTAAAACTCTCGTTCAGTCGGTCGGGAGTTACGTCTTCCACCAAAACATACAGTAGGTATTTTTAGAAAGTACGATTTCTAAGCTTTACAATGATACCAGGCACTTATGGGGGTTTTCCCGGAACTTGCCGTTAGCAATTAAAGGGAGTCATGATTTATGACTTCTCCTGCCCGTAGCTCATAATGACACGGTGCGCATTCTGACGCATTTTGCCAAGCATGGGTCACGTATGTCTTTCTTAGACATAATTTTAGCATATTTCACTATAATTTATTACATATTGACTGGGGCCAAAGGCAACTAGCAGTCATTAGCTGCTTCACATGCACTCATCTGTGATCATTTCTGTGCTTATTGTACTCCAGGGACTGGTCATACCCGACTGACCACTGACACCACACACCCCTCTCCCCATTGATGCTTTAGGATGTTCATTCTTTCAGATGATTTTACGTTTGTTAGCTCAGGCTGTGTCCATTACTGGAGCTAGCCAGCTCACAATAGCAATATGCTGTTGACAGCTGACCTCATAAGTGATGAAACTGTGAGGATGGGGTGAGCTGGGGCTCATGAGCATTTAAAGAGACGTGCACTGAAATGAGCCATTCTGAGGAAGGCTGCAAAAGATTGGTCAAGATGGTGCTGCAATGATATTAAACCCTGATTTATTCTGATTAAAGCATATCAGACATTCCATTAAGACCTGTGTGTCAACATGGAGAAACAGTGCATTAAATGCACTTTTTAAAATGCTTTTAAAAAGGATTGTTTTCATAGCCATATCCATAAAATGAGTATAGCCATCCATAAAATTGAATCTTTGTAAAATCATCATTTCTAGCTTTGATTTATTCAAATAAGTGGACTAAACCTATCCCTGTTTAGTGGAAATGTGTGGGAGACCCAAATCCCCGAGGCCGACAGATGTATACATTACCTTCATCTTCCCATTCAGTCTGCTGCTGTTGCTCTAAACACACAGATATACTCTGACAGCATGCTGTGGGAGTTTTGACACCGTTTGGCTGCAGCTAAGTTTCTCCATTTCAACATTACTCTGACCTTGAGCGCCTCACACAAACCCAATTTTACAGATTGCGGCAAGTCAGCTCATACTCTGTTCGACCTCTTTCATATAGTTTTAAACGACAGCGAGACTCGCCACTTGGATGTCCAGAGGCATCCACGGGCTATAACATTGCAGCAAAGTGCCAGCCAGACTTCAGCGATGATCCTGAAAATGAACCCTGATCCGATGGCCATGAAGGTCCCAAGAGCCAGATGCTGCAGATTTGAGAAATAATAGACAAACACAAGCAGAGAGAGAGAGAGAGAGAGAGAGAGAGAGAGCGACAGTGACCCATTCATTAGTGAAACTGACCCAGCAGGGACAAAGAAGCTGTTCATTAAATAGACACTCGAGGCCCAGTCAGAGATCAGACTCCCACCCTGACAGCGAGGATATTACACTTCACATACAGTTGTTCAGACGAAATATCCCCGTTAAGAGGCCCAAGGACGCCCATGGGACCTTATGAGGACTCGATGGAGCCTTGAGTAAAACAAAGACAGCTAATTTTGTTAGGAGGGAATCAGGTTAGGTGAAAGTGCCTGCAGAGCTTTCCTTTTTACATCACTATTGTATTTGTGATTGCAGTTATGGGAAGTCATTTCGAAGAAGGAAGCACAAGGGGGAATCAAGTAATCAAGTAGTCCCTTCACTATACAATATCATTGCTATAACAATACAGAGATTCTATGTGTAGCTGAACTATTAACTCTCAGATTGGCTTTCAGATTTGCTCCTCTTTTCCTCAAGTCAAGGTAAATTAAGATTGCTTTTACCTCAATTGTTGGATAAGCACCACTCCAAAGGGTCACACAGTAGTGGCTCTGGATAAAGGTGCTGTATGGAACTTTTGGAAACTCAGTTATTAGTGAAAAGTTTTTGTCTCAAAGTGAACTGCAGTTCCATTCTCTCAATTCATACACGTTATGGTCTAGCTGCTTTGGTGAGGAATCCAAGGTAACGTTTCCTCCTCTGGAATAAATGTAGTAAATAGAGCTGCACTTCACTTAGAGACCACAAGGTCAGGGGTGTTGACAATACCCATGATGATTTAAAATTAGATATTGCTCTGATGTACGCAGCACACATGATAGCATTTTTGAAGTGTTTTTCTAGATATGAACTTGTTGAATGGGCCACCTCCTGAAGTTGGATTTCTTACCGTAAACCTGTTCCTGCAGAACATTTTAACACAGTCAGAAAACCAAGATACGTAGACGACTCTTTATTGTTCGCTCTGTTGGAAGTGCTAATAAAAAGCGCATTTTACTTCAGCTTCCACTTGTGTTGCTGCTGGGTTCAGTCATTTTGTATCCTTAAGGGTAGCGGTGAATACTGACGAATGTAGTGGTTTTTTTGATTTGCCAACTTTTATGATGAATGTTGGTGAAAATCAAGCTAGCATATCACGGAGCAGAAAATACTGAGGGACGTTCAAGAAAGTTGTACTTTTTGGGTTTGTCAGGGTCTGTAAAAGGTTGCAAAACAGTTTGTACACGGTTTTTAAGGTCACCAACAATTTTGTTGTGATGGTTCTTAAACAGTTGTGTGTTCACTACTTGTGTTCACTACTTGGCGAACCAAAAAGAACTTTAGCAGCACGCGTTAAAACCGTTTGTAAACGTTTACAAGAAGATGACACAGCTAGCTACCAACTGTGCTAATTACAATGTAAAGCCAGGCACTTAACTGAAATAAAATCGAAACCGCCGTTCAGGATGCAAAACCAACGTAATCTTACTCATGTTAGTTTTTCATTTTTTCCCCCCTCCCTGTTGTGTGCGTGTGTACAGAGAGCTTTTCATGTACTGCCCGCAGAGGTAGGCACATAGTACCGCACCCCTGAAGCAGCGCAGTTAGCGCTGTTCAGAAATGGCAGAAAAAAGTAAAACGGTGTCCGTACATATAGTATGTGATGATCGATTCTTTATTTCATCTGACAATGTCAAAATAAAGCGAGCAAAGCGAAAGCTCACACCTAGATGTCAGCAGCTAAGTTGCAGTTAGCCTCTGATTGTTATCTGTGTCATCTCAACCGTTTTTCTGCTTAGGATGAACAAAAAAATGGACAAACTAAGGCTGCCATTGGGTGTCGCATGATGCAACTCACAAATGGTATGTAAGCACACACTGACTTCTGCACAGGACAGTGTTTAATTTGTGTGTGAAATGACAATATTCCTATTCTTTATTATATTATGCACATTGCTACTACACAGCAGTGATATGATACAACACTCTTGTGTAATATTGCTTTATTATGAGCTTTTCAGTGAACTATGAGGGAGAAGAAAGGAGGAAAAAAAAAAAGACAACCCTGAAACCGACATGAAAGGGTTAATTAACTGTGATGCCCAGCCATACCACAGTGTGTGGCTTGTACTGATGGGGGAAGAGAACTCAGAGATAAACTCCATGTACAAGCTCAAATTTTCAGGCGTGGGAGTTTCCTGTTTTTGTTACTGGAGGTAAACGTTAGAGTTCCAGTCTGTGAGAGCTGTAGAGCAACAGTCCAAACAGACTTTGTGACAGTAGAGTGAATAAGTAGCTGTGTTTGGTTATTGCAGAAATAGGATGTTGCATTAATTATACGTCTCATCCTCAAACTTTGTCCTTGTAGAATAAAATGTAGAATGAAATTAAAGAGAGCCAGATTAAATTTAAATAGCAAATAATGATTACAGTAGATTGTGATGGAGTAAAATGTGATGTATATGGTTATGATAAGCAATTGTGATTCCTACATTAAACTGGCCTACAAATGTGGAGCTAAAGTCAGACCTTGACCTGAGACAACCCACAGACAGTGAGTGTTGGGAGGGACTGATGGGCCCTATTATTCAGACACACACATCTCTATACTATTGCACCTGGACAATAAAATGGGGAGAGTAGAAGGGGCTTGGATGCCATTGCCAAAAATAGGTACACATGAAGTCCCCAGAATCAAGCTTAGCGCCCAGCTGTGAGAGAATAAGATAGAGGTCAAAAGTACAAGTAAGGGTGGTTCCCCCTCCCTATTAGGATCTATAAAAAGGGTCGTTCAGATGCAGTAGGGAGTTCTCCCTTCCCGGGGGGAGGACTCCATACATTTTGTTTTGTATTTGTCTGGTACAGCACTTCATAAATGCATGTACTGTCTCTTGAATTACTCTTCAAGATGTTTTTGGGAGCCTTATCTGAGGACCTGTTGAATTATAAGTCATGTGTATATAGTTCATCTGGCCCACACTTTTCTACCACGACGTCCTATATTGTCTATGTCCTCTGCACAGTGCATCGGGAGTAAAGGTGCCTTCACACCAAACATGAACGGGCGGTGCAAATGCATACAAAGTCAATGGAAAGAGGAGAGCACACACGTAATCACGTATTCACGTCCAAAGGATAGCACTAGCTTTTAGATTCTGTTGTCATCAGAGTAAAAGCATCAACATTGGAGAGTAAACTAGTTTGAAAATGAGGCTGACACTCACCTGGAGACAGAAGGACCGGGAGCTCTTCAGCTGAATCAGGATGTCGTTGTCATTTACCCACGGATCCCTGCCACGGACATGCTAACAAGGCTAGCAAACTAGCAACATAAACACCCATCATCTTGTGAAGTTTTGGAGGCTGGGACAACTTTTTCAGGTGAGCCCCCCCGTCAGATACTGTAAACCTAAGCATGGTGTTATTCTGGGGATTTCCACAGCAGGTTGAACACTGCTGCAGAAGTTATAAAGACAATTTTGGCTGTCTTCATTTCACTCAGATGGTGAATTCATGTCTATCCGCATGTTTCCATTGAGTTATAGTGTAATCGCACCGTGCGAAAAATTTGCCCGTTCGCGTTTGGCGTGAAGGCACCTTTACTATTCTTCCAAAGGAAATGCGTACTGTATACCTTTGCACATTTATACAAAACTTTACAATGAACAAGCTTAAAGATCATTTTGACAGATGGGATTTCTAAACTTTTTTATATTGATAGCACAATAAATTTGCTGATACTGTAAACAAGATGCCGCCAAAACTGGAGTTTCCATATATTACCTTTAAGAATCTATTCAGGGAACTTAACCTCATGGTGGGGATTTGTTTAGGTGAAAGAGCGCAGACTTCCTTTGTGATGCTGAGGTTGTGCTTACACCAAATGAAATGCACACACACACACACAAAAAAAACAGATAATGTTCCAACCTAAAAATATTAACTCCTTAACAAGCCAGTGCGATCATCATCATCGTTCATTGCAGCTTTCAGCAGTGCTCTGGCAACTCTTACTCAAAACAACATTCATATTTTCCTGCTTGGGCCCTGGAACATAAACAACCACCCCGGTATAATTTGACTTACATTTTTGTTTTCTCATCAGTCAGACAGAGCAGTACAGTTTATTATTTGTGTTCCCTCTTGCTCTGTTTTAGAAAGTTCAGCCAAGCCTAGCAGACATCTTGTTTGTGTTTTTCTCCACCTGCCAACTTTCCTCTCAGATCTGCTGTTTGGGGTCTCTTGAAACACCCAGAGCATTTGCACATTCATTTACCATCATTTTCATCCACGTTGTCCTGTGTTAGACTCTCCACGGTTTCATGTATACATTAATCATTAGAAGAGTTCACTCAACTGACCCCGCCGTCTCCCATATACAGGCCACCGTCCCCGCTTCTCTCTTCCAAGCGCACCTCATGTCTTACTATCTTGTGGTGACAGCTAATACAGCACAAACACAAGCTCCTTGACAGAGGTCGCAACTCCAGAAATGCATGAATTTTTAATTTGTCCTCTGAAGGAAATCTGAAAGGGGGGAATCTTGAGCCGACATGGAACACATCCCAACCGATCTCCTGCATCTATGCATGTTGTGCATCAGATACTAGGTTTTAGATGACATGCCACATTTTACACTGGTCTTTTAGGGCCCCTATTTTTGTAATGGGGAAGAATTCAATTCAAAGCTTTTTAAATAGGACAAAAAAATCTCTCCACCCCCCTACAAAAATTATGATAAAATAAACCTTTTTGCAGAATTAAAAATTTATCCAGCATCCATAGGAACGTTGCAAATTTACAATAAAAGTTTCACATTTACGGGAAAAAAATGGGGAAATTTAAGAGAAAAATTTGCAAATTTACAAGAAAAAGACAAACTAATGAGAAATAAATTGCAAATTTATAAGAAAAAAATACAAATTAATGAGAAAAATGTAAATTTACAAGCAAAAGGTCGCAAATTTGTGAGAAAAAAAGTGCATATTTACAAAAAAAGTTGTAAAGTTACCAGAAAAGATGCAATTTTAAAAGGAAAAGGTCACAAAAAGAAAGGTGGATTCACACTACAACATTTGGACCGACTTTTACTGACCTTTTGGCAAATGTCTGGCTCTGCTGGCAAAAGTTAATGACTGCTGGTGTTTGTTGGCAAACGCTGGCGAAAGCTGTGTCCTTTGAAAATTTTTAGCCTGCTGAAAATTTGTTGACATTTGGAAATACACATTGGTGAAAGTTGTGCTCAGTTTGTACAAGTTCCTGAGGGTCCTGGAGAATGATTACGCACGGAGCAGAAAATTAAGAGTAAATTTCTCAATGAGGTGGGGGTTTTTTTTGGCTGTCACATTTTTGGGAGGTATGTGTGTGTGTGTGTGTGTGTGTGTGTGTGTGTGTGTGTGTGTGTGTGTGTGGCAGGCAGAGAGTAGACTGACTGAAAATTTCGCCAAAAAACTTTATTCCACAGACCAAGAAAATGTTTTTTCAGACAGCAAAAACAAAATGATCGGCATCTCCAAGGCAACCAGTAATCCGTACTGGCAAAAGACACATTTGCGCAACAGCACAGCCTTAGTTTGTTAGTAAATCCCTTCCACAGCATATGGGACACCATGTGGTGTATGGGGCGGTACCTGTCTCCATTTCATGACCCTAGGCCACACAGCTACTGTGAGTAGTCTAAGCTACAGTAGGGGGTCAGTCCTCTGGTAGCTCTGTGCATTAACTTTCCTTTCCCCTTTCTGTTATGCTGAGCACCAAGCTAGAAGGTGGAAAGTACCATTTTTATATGGTCTTTGGTATGACCCAGCCGGGATTTGAACTCACGATCTCCCAGTTGTGGGGCAGATGCTCTACCAACTAGGCTACCACTCTGGTGTAAAACAGCACAGCCTAGTGGCAGAAAAATAACACTGCAAAGACACACAACCCGAAACCACCCACCAAACCACACCCATCACCTGGAGCAAACAAACCCACAAACCACTCAAAACTAATCAAATGCCCGTTTTATATATATAATATACACACACACTATATACTGTATACATCCCATAGATTTAAAAAGAATTTCAAAAACATGTCATACACACCTTGTTATCACCAAACAAATACTGTACATTGTCCTTTTAATCAATCAAGCTTTATTCCAGACTCATAGTCCAACGCATATATATAATGTATATACTGTATTTTTTTTCTTTTTTTAAATTCTCCCTTCTTTCCATTTCTCTTTCGTCCGTGCATGTCTGAACTGAGTTTTGATCTAAAAACATCTGTTTTTAACCAGCATTTCAGTCAGCGTTTGCCTATGGAGCTTAACTTATTCTGACTTAGGTAAACTCTGCATAACTTAGCCCAGTGCTCAGGAACTTTTACAAACTGAGCACAGCTTTCACCAATGTTTATGTCCAAACATCGACAAATTTTCAGCATGCTGAAACTTTTCAAGAAATACAACTTTTGCCAGCATTTGCCAACAAACCCCAACTATCATTAACTTTTATCAGCTTTTTGTCAGCAGAGCCAGATGTTTGCCAAAACGTCAGTAAAAGTTGGTCTAAACGTTGTAGTGTGAATCCACCCAAGAAAAGCAGGTCCATAATGGCAGGAAGCCTCCACAAGCGCTGAGCTTTATATGAGTGTCGCCTGACGCTGATGTCAGCTGACCTGCGCTGAGTATCCCTTTGCTTAAATTAACCTAAGTTGGGAACTGCTACACATACGCTAGCCTAAGTTGGCAAAAGTTTGCCAACGCCAAATGCAACGCTGGCAAATGCTAGCAAAAGTTTGTAAAAGTTGGTGTACGCTGGATTAAAAAACCCCGCTCACTAACGTAATTTCACCAACGTTTGGACTGATTTCTCTGATTTTTCAAAACGTCTGTAAAAGTCGGTCCAAACACTATAGAGTGAACCTGGCTTAATGAGGGGAAAAGTGAGAATTTACAAGAAAAAAGTCACAAATTAATGAGGAAAAAAAGCTGCAATTTTACAAGAAAAAAGTAGCAAATTTGTGTGGGGAAAAAAACTTGGATATTTAAAAAAAGTTGTATTTGTACAAGAAAAAAGTCGCAAATGAATGAGGAAAAAAAGATGCAATTCTACAAAAAAGTAGCAAATTATTTTTGGAAAAATGCAAATTTGCAATACAAAGGTAGCAATTTGTTCAGGTGCGTAGTGCTTGCTTATTTTGAATTGCCCACAACATTGATTCAGTCGTGCTGCCGGTTCTATGTGAGATCTGGCATGAATGTAAAGTGAAGCGTTTATCAGTAAAAGTCCTCTCAATGAACAGACACCCAAGGACATCTTTCATGACTAAAGTGAATTTACATTTAGATTACACAAGTCTGCACTCCGTACATGCAGCCAGGCGCCTCCAACTTGGAGCACATGCTCGCAAACGTCCTGTTTCCACAAAATACACATTGATTTGTTTATTTTGTGATTGTCTTTGAGATCATTTTTGCAAAGCACGGCAACACTGGCTGTAACGGGAACAAAACTTGAACAACCAATGAACTTCCCGTGACCATATGCTTGGACGCACACATCATTACACCTCTGATTTCCACGTCAGAGGATTACCCATCATAAATCATGCCAGCTGATGTATTTGTACAGTGTCAGTAATGGATGCTGCTGTGAAGACTTGCTGCTAAACATGTGATAAATGGAGGGGAAGCACCATTTGTTTTCAGAATACCAAATGGTGCTGTCAGACTTCATGCAATATTGAAAAGTTAGCTGTAGGCTACCCGGGCTTCACACTGATTTACATTTGGTGGAACGAAAAGAAGCCAGAATAGAGTTTTGTGTGTGAATGGAGGCATCCCATATAAACACCTATGGGTGTAACTCAGGCTAGTTTGGGGCACCTCTGGCTTTATTGACACACTGGAAATTGTGGTGTGTGGAACCAGATGTGGCCCTGAAGTCCTGAGCCAGACCTGGGTGGCAGAATGTGTTTGTCAGGCAAGATGTCACCACCACACACCGGACGTCTGGCTTATGGCTGAGTTTAGGGAGCCAGGATAGCCTTCGGCATGTTAGTGTTAGTCAGTGCTACTTGTAGAGCTGGGACTGTAATTATGGGCAACATTTACTTCTTAGAAAATACATACTATACAACAAAATCCCTCTAGGAATGTCAACTGTTTTCCTATGTGAGAAACATAATGGGAAAAGATAACATTGCTCTTCCTGCTTGTGTGCATTAATCAACTACAGACGGCTGAGAGAGGAGGGATCGCTGAGCGTTTTATGAAAGTCCAAAAGAGTTGAGTGAAAGATTGCTGAGAGATTATTGGGAGATCGATGACACTGTTGAGCACTCATTCAGAGATCGTTGAGATATTGTTGAGAGATCACTTCCCTTTGGAGACTGTTAAGAGGTTGTTTTGGACAGAGTCAAAACAATCCCTCAACTTTGGTGACTGTGGAGATCACTGGAAGATCACAGAGATGTTGGCAATTGCTGAGAGATCTTTGGAAGACTGTTGAGAGATCTGGATATTTTTTC
The DNA here is from genome assembly GCA_020510985.1 of Pholidichthys leucotaenia. Lineage (NCBI taxonomy): Eukaryota > Metazoa > Chordata > Actinopteri > Cichliformes > Pholidichthyidae > Pholidichthys > Pholidichthys leucotaenia. The sequence continues at coordinate 64,647,753 of CM035849.1, read as the reverse complement.
ATCTTTCAGTGATCTCTCAATGATCTCCATCCCTGTATAAATGGGGTAGAAGAGCACTAGAAGCATCTCAAATATAAATATACCTCTTTGGTCATGCAACAAACTCTCAATGATCCCTCAGCAATCTCTCCTTGTCTCTCAGCAATCAAGGATCTTTCAAAATCTCTAAAGATCACCATAAAAAATTACAACAATCTCCCAACCATTTACACAAAAAAAGGTGTTTTTGAGGCTTTTTTTGAGGTTTTTGTTCTTTCAGTAGTCCCCCAAGGGTCTCCGTCTGTGTAAAGGGGCCCTAACCAACCACACACCGCAAGACAGTCTGGCCAGTTTTAGGCTCGATTCTGCCCTTCCACCAGTCTTGGGGAAAGTCACAATTATCACTGATTTTTCTGTGCTGTGATCCAGTCTGTTCTGAAGAATGTCGGGGCCACTTCGATCCCAAATCCTAACTTTCCAATGTGTTGTATATTTCTGATCCGATATCCTGTTGTGTGCAGGGATCCATGAGGACTGACGAGCACTCACTCTGTGGTGGGGCTGGGTGATATGAAAAAATTCCAGTCACAATAAATTTTTCCCATATTGAGCGATATATTTTGTGATATGAATCGAATCACTGTTTCTGTCAAGCTTAAAGGTTCCTTTTTTCTCCTGAGATGTGAAGCTATAACAAGATTAATTTTAAATATTTAGTTTCTGTCAGAAGTTGAACCTGACAAATGTAGAACATTATACAACTGTATTTCAAATAATTATAAAATATAAATATTTTATAATATTCTGCTCACCAACTTACCGATAGCTGAGTGAAGTACATGCCCAAAGCACTGCAGCCGTGTCCACTTGTTTAGTGATGAGGCCTTCACTATATTTGTCCCACTGTCCGTCGTGATGCAGACTTGTTTGTCTTCACTCAGTCTCCAGGATGCTTCAGTCAGTCCTAAATGGCTTCACCTGTATGGTCTTCAGGAAAGTTTGAGGACATTTGCTTTTCAAATTCCAATCTAGATCAGTGAAGTGGGCAGTGAGGCTCATATACGGTTCAGATGTGCGACTTGACCACAGATCTGACATAGTAGCGAAGTACGGCACACTTTGCAGCTCCTTTTCAACCGTTTCTCTTCATTCCGTGTACAGCCTGGAAAGTGCCGTCTGGGAGAAATATTTATGGCCAGGGAGTTGGTAATGAGGGTCAATTACTTTAAACAGCCACTTAAATCCAACATTTTGTCCGCACTACTGAATTCCTCGGACGCTTCTTTTCAACAATCTCCTCGTCTACTGAGCATTGGGCAGTGTCCGTTTCGGTGTCTTCTTTGGTAACGCTGTCACTGGACTTTTCATTAATGTTTTCTGTCATTTTCTTTTTAACCACGCTCCAACTTCTACACAGCTGTGCTAGCCCAAATATTAGCAGGTGTGCTAAGCCTCGGCTATTGGTCCTACGCGCCTATGCACGCTGTTATGCGCATCCAATCCAACATGACTTCCATCCACATGATTGGTTTGGTGCGGTGTATTCTCATTTACAATGGCTGTTTGTGCTGTCTGTCAAAACACTGAATGACTTATATTGACTTTCTATCAAAAATGTGTTATGTCTCTATGGAGGAAAAGTTATTTTGCGATAAATATCGTTATGGTTTTATCGCCCAGCTCTACTCTGTGGATTGTCCTGTGAATGAAAGGATGATCAATCAGGAAGTGAGCTGATTGAAGATGGAAGTGTTGTCTACAATGTAAAGTCATATTTGGGCAAGACTTTGAGCCTTAAAAGCTTTTACTGATGACTAGAAAGGTTTTTGGCCTGTCAGTAAATATGGTCAGACATCATGACCTTTCATAGAGCTGTTTAATTCCTGTCAGATAACCTCTGTAAAGAATGAACCTGATTATTATTTTGGTGGCGACGACCCTGTCTGATTCTGCTCCAGTATTTCCCAGCTGCATGTTTTTCCCCTTCTTGCCTGGAAATTCATTATCACCTCTTGAGATAAGAGCCTCAGTCATTATCAGTTTGCATTGTGAAGGCAAGACTTCCAAACTGCACTTTTTTCAATTACAGTGTTTAAAAATAAACATTGCACAGATTTATGGATTCAGAAAAACACCTGAATAGATTTGTCTCAGGAATGCTAAATGCATTTCCCCCCCTTTTAAATCATGCTGTCAGCACCACAGTTTCTACAAATGAGCAAATGCAAGATGTGATCTGGATCTAAAAGTGCCCAACAGGCAAAGAGATCATTTGAAAATCTGGCATAAATCTGGGGGGCTGACGTGCAGGAGTGAAACAGCTGTTTGGAAAATGCTTTGAGGGCTTTCTGAATGTAGCACATCAACAGTAAACTCTGGAAATGTTACTGGGTGCCTGCCAGACAGGATTTCACCTGTGCGTAGACCTGGGTCGACAGCAGCTGCCCTCACAGAGGTCCGGTTAGCCGCGGGTCGCACACAAACGCAATCAATTAGCTTAAGAGGTTAATGTGAGGTTGAAGTGAAGCACTCCAATTAAATGGATTTCTTCCCCGTTGTATTATCAATAGCCTTTGGATAAAGCAGCCAGAGTGCAGTCGACCTGTGTTAATGAGTGTTCCTGAACTTGCTTGAAGTTCTAGTGGAGTTGGTCTGATTGATTTCAGACAGCTGCTGTAGTTTAAGATAAGATAAGATAAGCTAAGCCTTTATTAGTCCCACAATGGGGAAATTCCAGGATTGCAACAGCACAGGGATAGCAACAATCAGAAGGCAAGAAAAAAAAAGAACAGCTAGTATACATACACTACCGTTCAAAAGTTTGGGGTCATCCAGACAATTATTTTGTGTTTTCCATGAAAAGTCACACTTATTTACCACCAAGAGTTGTAAAATGAATAGAAAATATAGTCAAGACATTGACAAGGTTAGAAATAATGATTTGTATTTGAAATAATATTTTTTTCCTTCAAACTTTGCTTTCGTCAGTGAATCCTCCATTTGCAGCAATTACAGCATTGCAGACCTAACATGATTGCACAAGGGTTTTCTAATCATCCATTAGCCTTCTGACACAATGAGCAAACACATTGTACCATTAGAACACTGGAGTGATAGTTGCTGGAAATGGGCCTCTATACACCTATGTAGATATTGCACCAAAAACCAGACATTTGCAGCTAGAATAGTCATTTACCACATTAGCAATGTATAGAGTGTATTTCTGATTAGTTTAAAGTTATCTTCATTGAAAAAAAGTGCTTTTCTTTCAAAAATAAGGAAATTTCTAAGTGACCCCAAACTTTTGAACGGTAGTGTATGTACATATTACTATATATATATATATATAGAGACACACAGTGCGGAGCATTGTGGTTGGTGAATGTGCAGCAGAAAGTCTAAGCTCTCTCTCCGCGGATGCGGCGGGCCAGCTCGATGTCTTTGGGCATGATGGTGACCCTCTTGGCGTGGATGGCGCACAGGTTGGTGTCCTCGAAGAGACCCACCAGGTAGGCCTCGCTGGCCTCCTGCAGAGCCATGACGGCGGAGCTCTGAAGCGCAGGTCGGTCTTGAAGTCCTGAGCGATCTCCCACACCAGGCGCTGGAAGGGCAGCTTACGGATGAGCAGCTCCATGGATTTCTGGTAGCGACGGATCTCTCTCAGAGCCACGGTACCGGGCCTGTAACGGTGAGGCTTCTTCACTCCGCCAGTGGCCGGAGCGCTTTTTCCGAGCAGCCTTGGTGGCTAGCTGCTTCCTGGGGGGCTTTTTCCTCCAGTAGATTTACGGGCGGTCTGCTTTGTTCTTGCCATCGCTCTTTATTATTCTGTCTTATATTTCTTGCACGCCGCCTAAACTCCAGCCCGGCACCCGCGTCGTTTTCGCTACAGTTCCCCGGTATGTCGAGTTTCTCCGTTAGCACCGGGTGGCGGTTGAGTGCTAGCTAGCTCTTCCCTGCTGTATCGTCTCCTGCTGTAAACAGAGGCTCCGTCCGCCGACTCAGGAGACCTTTGGGGCGATCTGTGTGTCCGTGATATATATATATAGAGTGAAAGGTGTAGAAAGAAGAAGGAAGATAAAAAAAAAGGCAGTTGCAAAAGGCAGCCAACTCGTGTGGCGCCGGTCCGGCGGAACTGGAAAAAAAAACAACACCACAAATTAGGCCCATGTTTAAAATACTGGATCTTCTGCCTCCATCTCATCCACACTGCCCCTCTCCATGCCCTCCTTCACTACGCTTATCTCCATCTCACTTTTCTTCTACACTGTCAATTGCTTTGGATGGTTGACCCCAGGTATTTAAACTCCTCTACCTTCACTACCTCTACTCCTTGCATCTTTGCCGTTGCACCTGCCTCCCTCTCATTCACACACATGTATTCCAGCTCACTTACACCAACGTTCATTCCTATTCTCTGCAGTGCATACCCCGGATCTAAAGGTTCTCTTCCACCTGCTCCCTACTCTCACTATTATAGATCGTCTGCCAGCCTGTCCATCACCATGGCAAACAAGAAGAGGCTGAGAGCTGATTCCTGATGTAACCCCACCCCCACACATCTGTCACTCCTACAGCACACCTGACCACCATCTCCCTGTCCTCATACATGTCCTTCACCACCCTCACATACTTCTCTGCCATTCCTGTCTTCCTTACACAATACTCCAGTTTGTTTCTTGGCACCCTATTACACCAATAAGTAAATTTACGATTACAGACTTTCTGAATCTCCACAGTCACAATTTTTCAATTAACAAAAGTTATATAGTGATCTCCTCATATTGTGACAGACCTGCCTGTGTTTCTTCATTTGACTCTGTAGAGGAAGGTTAAATTATAATTACATTATAATTAATAATTATAATTAAATTATAATTTATAATTATAATAATAAAATTACAATAATTATACACATCTTTATTCACATTTATCTTAATAATAATTATTACCTCTGCCAGGCCGAAAAGGCCAGGAGGAGGTTATGTTTTTGCCAGGGTTTGTGTGTTTGTCTGTTTGTCTGTCTGTCTGTTTGTTTGTCTGTCTGTCTCTGTTTGTCTGTTGGTTAGCAAGATAACTCAAAAAGTCTTGGACGGATTTCCATGAAACTTTCAGGCGTTGTTGGAAATGGTACAAGGAAGAACTGATTAAATTTTGGGGGTGATCCGGTTCACCGTCTGGATACAGGAATTTTTTTTAAGCATTTTTCAACACTGTGACATAGGGCCATTTTCAACATGTGCGCAGGCGCAATGGAGGGCGCTGGTCGTCGTGTCTGCAACACAAACTCTGCGTTCTTCAACGTTTTAGGCACAAAAGCACGCGGAAAACACTGCTGGCCTGGGCCCGCCAGCGTGCTTGTGTTTGCGCGCAACTGCAAAACCTCACACGGGCAGCTGTCCGCCGACGGATTCTTTGGCAGAAATTCCCCGGCCAGCCATAGGCGCTGCGCATTTGGCAGAAATTCACCGGCCAGCCATACGCGCTGCGCATTTGGCAGAAATTCCCCGGCCAGCCATAGGAGCTGCGCATTTGGCAGAAATTCCCCGGCCAGCCATACGCGCTGCGCATTTGGCAGAAATTCACCGGCCAGCCATAGGAGCTGCGCATTTGGCAGAAATTCCCCGGCCAGCCATACGCGCTGCGCATTTGGCAGAAATTCACCGGCCAGCCATACGCGCTGCGCACTTGGCAGAAATTCACCGGCCAGCCATAGGCGCTGCGCATTTGGCAGAAATTCCCCGGCCAGCCATACGCGCTGCGCATTTGGCAGAAATTCCCCGGCCAGCCATAGGCGCTGCGCATTTGGCAGAAATTCACCGGCCAGCCATAGGAGCTGCGCATTTGGCAGAAATTCACCGGCCAGCCATAGGCGCTGCGCATTTGGCAGAAATTCACCGGCCAGCCATAGGAGCTGCGCATTTGGCAGAAATTCCCCGGCCAGCCATAGGCGCTGCGCATTTGGCAGAAATTCACCGGCCAGCCATAGGCGCTGCGCATTTGGCAGAAATTCACCGGCCAGCCACAGGAGCTGCGCATTTGGCAGAAATTCACCGGCCAGCCATACGCGCTGCGCACTTGGCAGAAATTCACCGGCCAGCCATACGCGCTGCACATTTGGCAGAAATTCACCGGCCAGCCATAGGAGCTGCGCATTTGGCAGAAATTCACCGGCCAGCCATACGTGCTGCGCAATAACGAGCTCTCTGCCGGCGAAGCTTCTAAATTCTCGTTTGCCGCGGAGCGAAACCCCAAAATAATATAATATAAAACCTACGGCAACCTGTCTACCCAATTTGCATCCGTCAGTGGAGGAGATGGACACAACAGCAACACTTCAGTTTATTACCTCCGCCAAGGAGGCAATGCTTTTACTACTGAACCACTAATTCTATCACTATCAGATTGATTGTCATTGATTAATTGTGTGTTTATTGCACTGTCCCTGTCAAATAAACAAATAATCATTGTGAATCCAATTGCTAGTCATATGTTTACATGCTCAAGGAATCTGAAAACGTACACACAAACACTGTATGGGGGGAATTGTGGCGCTTGGCGGAGGTCTGCGCTCTCCGAGTGCTTTTCTAGTTATTAAGATAAATGTGAATAAAGATGCGTATAATTAGTTTTGTGCACACTATTTAGCACATCTAGCCAGGTGTCTTTTTTTAAAAAAAACAAAGTCAAAATTTAATTAATTTCTCCAAAGCTTCCAACTTCTTTCTTTGGCACACAGTTTGAAGCACAGTGGTTGTTAACACACATGGAATTATTTAAAAGGTAATCACTTCATTTACGGTTTGTGTGCACAAAGCTTTTAGTATCAGTCTGTGTCAGATGTTTGCAAAAGTTTAGCAAGGAAGCAGCAAATACCATGCTTGGATCCAAGAAACTGTTAATGGTGACATGATTGCCTCACTCTTTCATTAAAGATTCATCAGTTTTGATCTTTTTGTTGTTTTCATTTTTTTTTTTTTTTTTACTTTAACATGAAAGGCTATTCTATTGTATTTTTTCGAGGCTCAAAATTGTTTCTTGGGATGTATGCAATATCGTCCAACATCATACCAAGTCGTCTATGTTGCCTTCAGGGCTTGATATTAACTTTTTTGCTCACCAGCCACTGTGGCTAGTGATTTTCCAAAGTTACTAGCCACTCAGCCTTTCCACTAGCCATAATTTGTGGTTGGAAAATTATGTTTAATATGATCAAATTTGACTACTGCATGCTAAAAATGAAGAGTGAAGTACAGGTAGCTTTGGGGTCGGTCCCAAATCTACCTATACATGGTAAATGGTGTTCACTTATATAGCGCTTTTATTCTCATCTCTAGATGACCAAAGTGCTTTACGGATCCTGCTATCCACCCATTCACACACTGATGGCGGCGGAGCAACTGGGGGTTCATTGTCTTGCTCAAGGACACTTCAACATGCAGACTGCAGACAGAGCGGGAATCGAACCCCTGACCCTCCGATCAGTAGTCGGCCACACTACACCCCTGGACCAACCCATTAAAAATACATATTTCGAGAGTAAATGACAACCTCTTCATCTAAAAAAATAATCATATTTAACCACAGAGGTAGGAGCTCATGGGGGGGGGGGGGGGGACCAGGGATTAGCTACTCACTGCTGGGACAATGGGGATAAGGGGCAGTTCTCCTGGTAATCTGATCGCTGAGAGCGGGGACAGGTGTGTTCTGCCGGCTGCTGTCTGTTTGTTGCCATTTCTCCAGACTGGCTGCAAAATGAGCTTGCCATGGGCGGAGTCTGGCGCCACTCCATACTGGTACAGGAGAAGCCGCCACCTACCACGGCATTTTTTCTCCCGGGCTGAACAAGGGCAGGATGGGAGACCAACCTGCAGAGTAGAATATCCATGGCTTCTCCAGACTCTGTCCACGGCAACAGTGGACCAATGAACACACAGTGTGTGCAGATAGTGCTTATGGGAGTTGTAGTTTCATAGTCTAACATTGTGATAGGTTTATTATTTTAGATGTTGTTTGAGAAAACTATAACCCGCCAAACCGGCTAGTGGGAGTGGCTGTCTTACCGGCTGTTATGTCCACAAACCTGGTGATGAATGAGCCAAAGAGAGTGGTAATGTCGAACACAGCTTTATCGATGATATTAAGAAGCAGTACACAGCAAGCACCCAGCGGGATCATCCAGCACAAGAGGAAGTGCCATTGATTGCCCACCCCGCTATATAGGGCAGTGTGGTGACACGACAGAAAGTCGGCGTCATCACACTGCACTTCACAATAAGTGCGCCAGCACATTCCTCCCCCCTTTACAAAGTCCAAAAACACACACACTATTCGAACTCACCCCAATTTGTAACCCGAATCACACTAAGAAAACGTAAACTAAGGTACAAACACACCTACCACACACACAAAACAACCTAAAATAGGGCCGGTGGGTGGACTACCACGACCTGCATGCCATGGTGGATTATTCTGCCACCAACTAAACTGAAAAGTCTTTATTGTAAAGTAAAATAAGTGCTGTGCTCCTAAACTAAACACAGTAAACACAAGAACTACAAACAAAATTGCTACAGCACAGTCACTTGGGTGGGACAGGTGGAACCAGCATGGGGGGGGGCCCAGGGCAGCCCCTCAGCAGGCGCACCCCTGGAGGCAGCAGGCTGTGTCATCATGTCCCCTTTTAAATGTTCCCCAAAACATTATTGTCCAAGCTTGCAGCATATTTCCAGTTGTAGTTTTTGCTGAACTTGACTGGAGAATAAAATGAGCAAATCAGACCTTGTATGTGGATTTAATTTTGATGCCTGATTTTGTCCAGGAGAAGGGGCTAATAGAAGAGCAGTAGTTGATTTCCTAAACACGCCTTATTCCCTTTGGTAAAACATGTCTCACATAATAATAATAATGCATCAGATTTATATAGCGCTTTATCATAGACACTCAAAGACGCTTTACAAGTAGATACATTATTCATTCACTCCAGAAAGACAACGGTAGTGGCAAGCTACTACTGTAGCCACAGCTGCCCTGGGGCAGGCTGACGGAAACGTGGCTGCCAATCCGCGCCAACGGCCTCTCCGGCCACCACCAAACATTCACACACATTCACACCCTGTGCCATGGACACAGGGTATGAATGGGTACACAAGTACATTATGTACTTGACTGTATGTTAACTACATATTTGCAAAACTCACAACCTTGCATTTTCCTCTCATACTCCATACTTTTGTTTGCCTGTTTGTGCCACCAAACATAAGCTCTCTGTATATACCAGTTGGGAAATATCCATCCAGCGGTCACATAAGTTGTAAATAGTAGATGCTCCAATGGAAAATAATGGTTTGACACAAAGTCTTTATTTGGCATTTTTAAAAGGATTTCTTTCCTGAAAGAAAAAAGTCAAATGCCTTGTTCTTTAAGGTTAAAAAGCCTAGATGTATTTGTTTTCCTGTTTCAGCAAACGCAGTGCAACTTCTCCACTTCTCCAGTCCTGTTGTTGCTTGTGCCAAGTGTTGAGCCTCATCTGTAATTAGTAAATGGGGATAAGGGAGGGCTGTGCCAGACAGTCGTGTGCAGAGAAATAAGCTTTATTGATGTTTGTGGCAATTTCTGCCCTTTGCCAAAGGAGTTTGATAAATGCCACAGATAACTCACAACCGCTGCAAATTGGCTTTCAGACACTTCGGTTTGATCACCTATAATCTCCACCATTGCACATTGTATTTGTCTGATCAGCCCTCGCCCCCACCCTCGCCTCTCTCTCTCTCTGAGCTTTTGGCCATGCACCGAGGATTGTTGTGTTTGACCTGAGTGCAGCACAGAAAACAAGGCGGCAAGTTCCTTTCATTGAATGTGACACATTTTCTGCAGTCACACATCATCTGCCAGCAGCTTTTCAGCACATTTACATCAAGGACAGTATTAGAGGAGTCTGTGTTTTCATCCTTGAGGATGTATTATGAGCCTTTTCTCAGCTGACTGAAAGCTAAAATAAGGTGTCTCAGTCCCTTTTTTTTTTTTATTCAAAGGCTGGAGTAATTTAGTCTTGCATATGAATTTTGCTTCAAAAAGATACACTTCAAGTGGGATTATTGACCTTTGTTAATTATTTCTAATGCAACTACACCTCATTTGTTGCATAATCAACTTCCAGCATGGTGCATTGTAATATTTCACGTCCTTTTTTGTGAGCTCTGTCTGCAGTGTTGTCACGTTTCCTGGTTGTAATTTGAACCTGTCCATCTGCACCGCAGGTCCGTGGGGGAGATGCATGGGCAGCGACTGCGGTCCCGGTGGCAGCCAAAGTCGAGCAGTCTGGTGCGCCCATGTGGACGGCTGGACGACGCTTCACACCAACTGTGACCAGAGCCAGCGTCCCTCCAACCAGAGAAACTGTTTCCGCGTATGCGACTGGCACAAGGACCTCTATGACTGGAAACTGGGTGCCTGGAACGAGTGCGTGCCAGTATCGGCAAGGACCTTTGGAGCCCCACGGCTGTTCACATGCAGTGGAGGCGAAGAGGGCATTCAGACCCGGGAGGTGGGCTGCATGCTGAAGTCAGACGGGTCCCCGGCCGAGGATGCCATCTGTGAGTATTTTGAGCCCAAGCCTCGCCTGGAGCAGGCGTGTTTGATCCCCTGCCCTCAGGACTGTGTGGTTTCCGAGTATTCGCCGTGGACATCCTGCTCCAAAACGTGTGGAACAGGCCTCAGGAACAGAGTGCGCAGTGTGCTGGTGCCTCCCCTTTTTGGAGGCGCCGTCTGTCCCAACCTGACTGAGTTCCAGTCGTGTAAACCGGGACCTTGCAAAGGCCCAGAGAACATGTACAGTCTCAGGGTCGGACTGTGGAGCCCCTGCGCTCTTCCGCAGACACGCACGGCGCGGCAGGTGACAAAGCGCAGGAAAGGAAAAGGCCAGGGGCTCAGGGATCGAGGCGGAGTTAAAGATCCAGAGACTAGGGAGCTTATCCAGAAGAAAAGAAGCAGAAACCGCCTTAATCGACAGGACAGCCCCTTCTGGGACATCCAGGTGGGCTACCAAACTCGGGATGTGACCTGTATACACAGAAATGGGAGCGCAGTTGGACGCAAGTAAGTGCACATATTTTTTTCTGTTACAGTATATCACCGTGGAGTTTGGGTCTTCTTTTTCTGATTTTTGCTGTTTCAGCTTCTCTTCTTCCGTTGGGTTATTTTAAAAACTGAAGAAACACCTGTTGTTGTGTTTTATAACACACATACTGTACCTGGTGCCTTACCAAGAAAGTAATCAATATGTCATGTTTTCATATTTCCTTTGTGTTGGTAAGCATTGATCCCTGTTTGTGTTTGTATTTTTATCCATATATTTCTGTCACTGAGTCACTGCTCCCCGTGTTCCTGCACAGCTTTAGTCTTTAGGTGTACTGCTCCTCATCTCAGTGGATTTCATGCTGCTAAACTGGTCCGTGTCAGAGTTTTTTTTTCTCTCTGTCAGTCGGTGACACGTAGGGGAGGATGTTTATCCGCTGTGTCTTTGTCGCCGTGGTGCTGTCAGAGCAATGAGGCACAACTTGCAGCACATTGTATTTCACGTCAACATCCCAGGATGGAGGTAGAAAAGAAAAACTCCCTTTTATGATATGAGATCAAACTCAAACATGACTTTGTGTGATGCTTTTCAAAATAAAGCAATTTTCACTGTTTTGTACTGTGGTTCAAGATGGATGTGTAATAATATGTTTGGTGAAGAAAGTCAGCAAATCAAACGCCACTCAAAATACCACCCAAACAGTGTTCTTCTGGCAATGTTAGAAAGTTGCAGTGCTGTGATAAATCTTTTATAATCAACAGTAAAAGAAGCATTTAAAGATAGAAAAAATATGTGCATGGCTACACAATGCTAAAATTCAGCAAACAGTGTAGGAGCTTTAAAAGTCTCATAATATGCATTTTGACATCCTCAAGTACATACAGTATATGTACTTTGGCTTTTCCCCCACAGCTCCCTGCTGTTCACTGCTGCCTCCCCTGGGTGTGGGTGTCTGGTGGCTCTCAGGGTGCATGTCTGGGACCCTGAGGTAAGCGTTGGTGTGCTCTCACGCAGGAGGTTGGCTATCTTTTTTGGCCCGGGCCTTTTGGGGTGGGTGAGACTTCAGCAGGGGGCTTAGGCACTATGGTTTACCTGTGCTGAGGTGGTGGGTTGCAGTTTGGGGCCCTTGCCCCATGGCTGTTTGCGCTCAACATGGGGCCTCCCTCTGCCCTTCCTTCTGGGGCGGGTGCCCGGCTGTCATGGATTGGGTGGCCTTGGGGCATTTGTGCTCTGTTGGGGCTGCAGGTTGCCCGAGTGATCGGGACATTGTCCTGCATGCCTGCGGTTCTGGGTTGGACATTACTGTGGCCTTCAACTCTCAAATTTTTTGGTGTTTCCTGATAAGCCACATACACACAAATGTACACACACACCCACATCACCTTCCACTTTGACCACTTCATTTACCCTCAACTCCCTCCCCATTCTCAATTTAAATAAGACAACTTAAACAAGTTTAGAAGCCAGTTTAGAAAGCTTGGGATCAGTCCGCCAAGGTCTCCGCCTTTGACCGCCACCTAATCCACATAGCACCGGACCCCCATGATCCCTCCTGCAGGTGGTGAGCCCACTGGAGGGTGGACCCATGTAACTCCTTCGGGCTGAGCCCGGCCGGGTCCCATGGGTGGAAACCCGGCCACCAGACGCTAGCCTTCGAGCCCTTCCCCCTGGCCTGGCTCCAGGGTGGGGCCCCGGTAACCCCATACCGGGCGGGGTACACTGAATCCTTGATATAGAATTTATCATGAGAGTCTGTTGGATCGTTCTTAGTCTGGCCCTTCACCCAGGACCAGTTTGTCTTGGGTGACCCTATCAGAGGCAAACTGCCCCGGACAACATAGCTCCTGGGATCACTAGGGCACGCAAACCCCCCCACCACGATAAGGTGACAATCCATGAGGGGGAGATTGACAGACGGATCGGAGCAGCATCTGCAGTGATGCGGATGTTGTACCGGTCTGTTGTGGTGAAGAGGGAGCTTAGTTCTAAGGCAAAGCTGTCGATTTACCAGTCAATCTACGTTCCTACTCTCACCTATGGTCACGAGCTTTGGGTAATGACCGAAAGAACATGATCGCAGATACAAGCGGCTGAAATGAGCTTTCTCCGTAGGATTGCTGGACTCACCCTCAGAGACAGGGTGAGGAGCTCGGTCATCCGGGAGAGGCTCAAAGTAGAACCGCTGCTCCTCCACATTGAAAGGAGTCAGTTGAGGTGGTATGGGCATCTGATTAAGATGCCTCCTGGACGCCTCCCACTTGAGGTGTTTCAGGCACGTCCCACTGGGAGGAGACCCCGGGGCAGACCCAGGACTCGGTGGAGAGACTATGTCTCCCAGCTGGTCTGGGAACGCCTTGGTATCCTCTCTGAAGAGCTGGAGCCGGTGGCTGGGGAGAGGGAAGTCTGGGTTTCTCTGCTTGAACTGCTGCCTCCGCGACCCGGACCTCCGGAAAAGCGGTAGAAGATGGATGGAACTTAAATAAGTATTACACTTATTATACAGCAAGAGGAGCCTATAAATACTATTTTCATAAAGCGTGTGTGTGTGTGTGTGTGTGTGTGTTAGTGGTGTTGGTGTTATTGCATAATTGCCCATTAAGGCTTTGCCATTAACGGTGACAAATTTTGTGATTGCGGTTAACCGCAGTTAACAGCAAAAAGCAAGAACAGTACTTTTTTGGCCTAGCTGCATTCCGTACCAAAGCCGCTCTTCGTCATAGACACTGGCCACACCATACAGATATTGCAAAGTCTAACAAGCTGGATCACAGCCGTGAAAATCCCCAAAACACTGTCATGTTTAAGTTTACAGCATTATTTGTCGGAGCTCTCACCTGGATCAGTGTCACAGCCTCAAAAGTTCACCTGGATGTCGGTTGTTGTTCTTCTTTGGAAGGTAGCTGGCTAGCAATATAAACAGCTACAGTATGTGCTTTGTAGCTGGCTGCCAGCAGCTGACACGGCCAGACACTCCACCTGTTTCATCCTCATAGGTTTGGGTCCAACTATCTGCAACTGAGTACTAGTCTAAAATTCTCAAGCTGTGTTTGTAATGTCCTTTTTCTACCACACCGTTTTTGCAGTGCAGTGGATGATGTGACGAGCGAGATAGTTGTCTGTTTATGTTTACAATTTTTCTGCCAAAATGGAAATTGTGTCTTTTGTGACACACGAGGTCCATTGTTTTGTGTTGAGCTGCTTAAAAGCAGTGGATGTTTGCTATGGGAGAAAGAGCAAGCTCCATTTGTGGCTGCTGGCTGGTTGGTTGCCGAGTTGTGTTACAGTGATATTACTGAGCCATGGCATTCTGTTGTTTGCATATGCAGTAGTACTTTTGAGAATTTTCTGGAGAACATTCTAGATAATTTTTGTCATTTTGGATATGTTGAGAGCTTTAATAAACCTGCAGGTGAAGAAAGCAAGCATCCTTGTCCACTCCCATGTTTATAACAGTATGAGAAACTTGAAAAATAACTAACTTAAGGTACACATATCTGAATGAAAAAATAAGTGATTCATGTATTGTTAATCACAATTAACTCAACATTCAAAAGGATTAATTGCGATAAGAAATTTTAATTGTCCAACACCATTAATATACAAGGAGGAAAATAAGTATTGAAGATGTCAACATTTTCCTCATTGGACATATTTCTGATTAAGCCATTGACCTGAGATTTTCACCAGAGAAACCTGAACGTTCCAGGAGCCCCAGGTTGGAGACCCCTGGTCTAGAGAGACCCTTTTGCTTCTACCCATCATGAGTTCTTTCTGGTGTGACAATCTGATATTCACAGACCTTTTTAAAAGGCTATCAGCTGAAATTAATTCGCACTGATGGGGGATGGGATGGCTTCCTAAATTTTGATGGTTTTAGCTGGTTTCTTGGCTTTCTATGCCTTTTTGCACCTCTTTTTCTTCATGTGTTCAATACTTATCCCTTGTGACATTCTGCTTTATTAAATATAACTTGTTCTGTGAACACAGTTACCTTGATTTCTTTGTATGTATGGATTACTTGGGCTGTTACTGATATCTGGTGAAAACCTCAGGTCAATGGCTATATCAGAATATATTTAATGAGAAAAATGTTGACATGTTCAATACTTATTTTCCCCACGGTCTGTATGTGTGTGTGTACACACACACACACACATATTATATATACCCTACCGTTCAAAAGTTTGGGGTCACCCAGACAATTATTTTGTGTTTTCCATGAAAAGTCACACTTATTTACCACGATGAGTAGAAAATATAGTCAAGACATTGACAAGGTTAGAAATAATGATTTGTATTTGAAATAATAATTTTTTCCTTCAAACTTTGCTTTCGTCAAAGAATCCTCCATTTGCAGCAATTACAGCATTGCAGACCTAACCTGATTGCACAAGGGTTTTCTAATCATCCATTAGCCTTCTGACGCAATGAGCAAACACATTGTACCATTAGAACACTGGAGTGATAGTTGCTGGAAATGGGCCTCTATACACCTATGTAGATATTGCACTAAAAACCAGACATTTGCAGCTAGAATAGTCATTTACCACATTAGCAATGTATAGAGTGTATTTCTGATTAGTTTAAAGTTATCTTCATTGAAAAAAAGTGCTTTTCTTTCAAAAATAAGGAAATTTCTAAGTGACCCCAAACTTTTGAACGGTAGTGTGTGTATATATACGTATATATATATATATATATATATGTCATGATGCGGGGGCACGGGGGGGTGCCATGCCCGTCGCTAGTTTAATCGAGTCCTTTTCTGTTGTTTCTTTGTGTATTTTTAGTTATGTTCTCACTTTAGATTTCTGTTGTGCTTGTATCATTATTATTTCCAGTTTGTGTTTTATTTTGACAGTGCTGTGCAGCTTCCAGCTGTCAAACAGGCAGGAGCTGCACACCTGTTTGTCATTCTGTTATTTTGTCCACTCATGTATCCACACCTGTCCTCAATGATTATGTCTGCATATAAGGGCACGGCAAAACCTTTGGGGTTTGTCGTGTCCTTCTACCTGCAATGCCTGTCCTCAGTAGCAATTCTGAGTGTGTTGGGGCTCCGCTGTCGAGGAGAGTTGGTGTGCTCCGTCCAGGCATGTTTGTCCCTTTTGTTCCAGCTGAGAGCCTCACAGCCTCCGGACTAGCTCCGGCTGGATTCCGCCCCTGGCCAGGTATTCCTTGGCTCCATGTCCCCCTGGACGTAGAGCCCCACTCTCCTCCAGCATTTGTGTTATTGTTCTTGTTATCCTTGCCATGCACTTTATTATTTAGTATTTGCATCCTATGTTTGTGTCTGTGTTTATGTTAATAAATGTGCAAACTCAGAGTGCGTTTGGTGTCCTAATTACGCTTGTGAAACGAGTGTTCATGACTATATATACAGTGGGGTAAAAAAGTATTTAGTCAGCCGCCAATTGTGCAAGTTCTCCCACTTAAAAGATGAGAGCGGTCTCCAATTTTCATCATAGGTATACCTCAACTATGAGAGACAAAATGAGAAAAAAAAATCCAGAAAATCATATTGAAGGATTTTTAATGAATTAATTGGTAAATTCCTCAGTAAAATAAGTATTTGGTCAATGACAAAAGTTCATCTCAATACTTTGTTATATACCCTTTGTTGGCAATGACAGAGGTCAAACGTTTTCTGTAAGTCTTCACAAGGTTTTCACACACTGTTGCTGGTATTTTGGCCCATTCCTCCATGCAGATCTCCTCTAGAGCAGTGATGTTTTGGGGCTGTCGCTGGGCAACATGGACTTTCAACTCCCTCCAAAGATTTTCTATGGGGTTGAGATCTGGAGACTGGCTAGGCCACTCCAGGACCTTGAAATGCTTCTTACGAAGCCACTCTTTCGTTGCCCAGGCGGTGTGTTTGGGATCATTGTCATGCTGAAAGACCCAGCCACGTTTCATCTTCAATGCCCTTGCTGGTGGAAGGAGGTTTTCACTCAAAATCTCACGATACATGGCCCCATTCATTCTTTCCTTTACACGGATCAGTCGTCCTGGTCCCTTTGCAGAAAAACAGCCCCAAAGTATGATGTTTCCACCCCCATGCTTCACAGTAGGTATGGTGTTCTTTCTCCTCCAAACACGACAAGTTGACTTTTTACCAAAAAGTTCTATTTTGGTTTCATCTGACCATATGACATTCTCCCAATCCCCTTCTGGATCATCCAGATGCTCTCTAGCAAACTTCAGACGGGCCTGGACATGTACTGGCTTAAGCAGGGGGACACGTCTGGCACTGTAGGATTTGAGTCCCTGGCGGCGTAGTGTGTTTCTGATGTAGCCTTTGTTTCTTTGGTCCCAGCTCTCTGCAGGTCATTCACTAGGTCCCCACCCCCCCATGTGGTTCTGGGATTTTTGCTTACCGTTCTCATGATAATTTTGACCCCACGGGGTGTGAGATCTTGCATGGAGCCCCAGATTGAGGGAGATTATCAGTGGTCTTGTATGTCTTCCATTTTCTAATAATTGCTCCCACAGTTGATTTCTTCACACCAAGCTGCTTACCTATTGCAGATTCAGTCTTCCCAGCCTGGTGCAGGTCTACAATTTTGTTTCTGGTGTCCTTTGACAGCTCTTTGGTCTTGGCCATAGTGGAGTTTGGAGTCTGACTGTTTGAGGTTGTGGACAGGTGTCTTTTATACTGATAAAATAGTTCTGATAAGAACTGATAGCAGTTCGCAGTTCAGTTCAGTTCAGTTCCAACAGCAGTTCACGACTAAAGACTCTGCTTCTGTGTGGACAGGACTGAGGCAAATCACCAACTATCGGCCTCAGGCTCCTAAGGGTCAGGATGACAAAGCCCTTTGTCAAAGACTGTCCCAACACTATGCCCGTTTTGTCACCTCGTCAGCTGTGTCCAACTCCCCCCCTCCCTCCAGCTCCACAGCCTCCACGGTCCCTACTTCATCAAAGGCGGCCCCCCCTCCTCCCCCCCTGCCCTTGTCATCAGTGAGCAGGACGTGCTCAGACAGTTCTCCAGACTGAACCCGCGCAAGGCCCCCGGTCCGGACGGTGTGTCTCCCTCAACCCTGAGACACTGTGCGAAAGAGCTGGCTCCTGTCTTCACAGACATTTTTAACACCTCCCTTAAGCTATGCCACGTGCCTACCTGCCTCAAATCCTCCACCATCATCCCTGTCCCCAAGAAGCCACGGATCACTGGACTTAACGACTACAGACCTGTAGCGCTCACCTCTGTAGTCATGAAGTCCTTTGAGCGCCTGGTCCTGCCCCACCTCAAGTCCATCACCACTCCCCTCCTGGACCTGCTGCAGTTTGCCTACCGAGCCAACAGGTCTGTAGACGACGCAGTCAATCTGGCCCTCCACTCCATCCTGCAGCACCTGGACTCCCCGGGAACCTACGCCAGGATCCTGTTTGTGGACTTCAGCTCTGCATTCAACACCATCCGCCCCGCTCTGCTCCGGGACAAGCTGTCCCTGCTCAACGTGCCTGACTCCCTCTGCAGGTGGATCACCGACTTCCTGATGGACCGGAGGCAGCATGTGCGGCTGGGAAAGACTGTCTCAGACTCTGTAAGCATCAGCACCGGATCACCCCAGGGCTGTGTACTTTCCCCCCTACTCTTCTCCCTTTATACCAACTCCTGCACCTCCAGCCACCAGTCTGTCAAGCTGATCAAGTTTGCGGACGACACCACCCTCATCGGGCTCATCTCCAACGGCGACGAGTCCGCCTACAGGAGAGAGGTGGCCCAGCTGGCGTCCTGGTGCAACAACAACCTGCAGCTGAACGCTCTGAAGACAGTGGAGATGATTGTGGACTTCAGGAAAGTCACAACCCCTCTGCCCCCCCTCACCCTCACAGGCTCTCCCATCACCACTGCAGATTCCTTCCGCTTCCTAGGCACCACCATCACCCGGGACCTCAAGTGGGAGCCGACCATCAGCTCCCTCATCAAAAAGGCCCAGCAGAGGATGTTCTTCCTGCGGCAGCTGAGGAAGCTCAAGCTACCCACCAAGATGTTAGTGCAGTTCTACACAGCCATCATCGAGTCCATCCTCACCACCTCCATAACCGTGTGGTACGCAGGAGCCACTGCCAGGGACAGACTAAGGCTGCAGCGCGTCGTGCGCACTGCTGAGAAGGTGATCGGCTGCAAGCTCCCATCTCTCCAGGATCTGTACATCTCCAGGACCCGGAGGCGTGCTGGCCGGATCATAGCCGATCCTTCACACTCTGGTCACGTACTGTTTGCCCCTCTCCCCTCAGGTAGAAGACTTCGGTCCATTCAGACTAAAACCTCCCGTCACATGAACAGCTTCTTCCCCTCTGCCATCAGACTGCTGAACACTAAGTGACTTATTGACTCTCATGCACTATGTACAGCAGCTCAACCAGACTCATGTCAATCATCACTGTTTTCTTTTTGCATTACCGACTGCACTATATGGTATCTCCACAATATCTGCTGCTCGCTAATATATTTAAAACTGCTGACTAGTATTACTCATCCTTATTCTACACTTTATTGCATGTATAGTTTTTATTTCTTTTATTTTATCATGTTTAATGTTGCAGCATTGCACCGAGACAAATTCCTAGTTTGTGTACTACATGAACAATGGCAATAAATCTGATTCTGATTCTGATTCTGATACTGTTGCAATCCTGGAATTTCCCCATTGTGGGACTAATAAAGGCTTCTTAGCTTATCTTATAACGAGTTCAAACAGGTGCCATTAATACAGGTAACGAGTGAAGGACAGAGGAGCCTCTTAAAGAAGTAGTTACAGGTCTGTGAGAGCTAGAAATCTTGCTTGTTTGTAGGCGACCAAATACTTATTTTACTGAGGAATTTACCAATTATTTCATTAAAAATCCTTCAATGTGATTTTCTGGATTTTTTTTTTCCTCATTTTGTCTCTCACAGTTGAGGTATGCCTATGATGAAAATTGGAGACCTCTCTCATCTTTTAAGTGGGAGAACTTGCACAATTAGTGGCTGACTAAATACTTTTTTTCCCCCACTGTGTGTGTGTGTATATATATACAGTATACATATATATATATATATATATATATATATATATATATATATATATATATATATATAGCGGAATGCTTTTGGTCAATTTTGATCTCATCTGACCAGACTATATTCCCCCAGTATTTAACTGGCTTGCCCAAACGCTGTGCAGCAAATTTTAAATGAGCTTCAACATGCTTGTTCTTCAGCAATGGAGTCTTGTGAGGTGAGTGGGCATAAAGCCCATGTCAGTTGAGTGCATGACTTATTGTTTTCTTTGAAACAGCAGTACCTGCTAACTCCAAGTCTTTCTGGAGCTCTCCACAAGTGGTCTATGGCTGCTGGATAACTCTTCTGATAATTCTTTTGACTCTTCTGCCAGAAATCTTGTGAGGCGCTCCTGGTCGTGGCCGGTTTATTGTGAAATAATGTTCTTTTCACTTCCGAATGATGGCTCCAACAGTGCTCACTAGAACATTCAGCAGTTTAGAAATGCCCCTGTAGCCAATGCCATCATTATGTTTTGCAACAATAAGGTTGTGAATGTCTAGAGCAAGCTCTTTGCTTCTACACATCATGAGTTCTTTGTTCTTTCTGATATTCACAGACCTTTTTAAAGACTATCAGTCAGGACTTAACCAGATTGAATTAATTTGCACTGATGGGGGATGGGATGGGTTCCTAAATTCTGATACAGACGTGGACAAAATTGTTGGTACCCCTCTGTTAATGAAAGAAAAACCCACAATGGTCACAGAAATAACTTGAATCTGACAAAAGTGGTAATAAAAAAAATTCTGTGAAAATTAACCAATGAAAATCAGACAATGCTTTTGAATTGTGGTTCAACAGAATTATTTTAAAAAAAAAAACAAACTCATGAAACAGGCCTGGACAAAAATGATGGTACCCCTAGAAAAGATTGAAAATAATCGACCATAGGGACATGTTCAACCAAGATGTGTCCTCTAATTAACATCACAGGTGTCTACAAACTTGTAATCAGTCAGTCGGCCTATTTAAAGGTTGACAAGTAGTCACTGTGCTGTTTGGTGACATGGTGTGTACAACACTAAACATGGACCAGAGGAAGCAAAGGAGAGAGTTGTCTCAAGAGATTAGAAATAAAATTATCAACAAGCATGTTAAAGGTAAAGGCTATAAGACCATCTCCAAGCAGCTTGATGTTCCTGTAACTACAGTTGCACACATTATTCAGAAATTTAAGATCCATGGGCCTGTAGCCAACCTCCCTGGACGTGGCCGCAGGACGAAACTTGATGAAAAATGGAAGAGACGGATCATACGAATGGAAACAAAAGATCCCAGAACAACCTCTAAACACATTCATGGTGAACTCCAAGGTCAAGGTACATCAGTGTCAGATCACACCATCCGTCGTTGTTTGAGCCAAAGTGGACTTCATGGGAGACAACCAAGGAGGACACCACTGTTGAAAACAAATTATAAAAAAGCCAGACTGGAATTTGCCAAACTGCATGTTGACAAGCCACAAAGCTTCTGGGAGAATGTCCTATGGACAGACGAGGCAAAACTGGAACTTTTTGGCAAGGCACATCAGCGCTATGTTCAGACGCAAAAATGAAGCATACCAAGAAAAGAACACTGTCCCTACTGTGAAACATGGAGGAGGTTCTGTTATGTTCTCGAGCTGCTTTGCTGCATCTGGCACAGGGTGTCTTGAATCTGTGCAGGGTACAATGAAATCTCAAGACTATCAAGGTATTCTAGAGAGAAATGTGCTGCCCAGCGTCAGACAGCTTGGTCTCAGTCGCAGGTTATGGGTCTTGCAATAGGATAATGACCTGATAATGATAATGACACACAGCTAAACACCCAAGAATGGCTAAGAGCGAAACATTGGACTATTCTAAAGTGGCCTTCTATGAGTCCTGATCTAAATCCTATTGAACATCTGTGGAAGGAGCTGAAACATGCCGTCTGGAGAAGGCACCCTTCAAACCTGAGACAACTGGAGCAGTTTGTTCATGAGGAGTGGGCCAAAATACCTGCTGAGAGGTGCATAAGTCTCATTGACAGTTACACAAATCGTTTGATTGCAGTGATTGCCTCAAAAGGTTGTGCAACAAAATATTAAGTTAAGGGTACCATCATTTTTGTCCAGGCCTGTTTCATGAGTTTGTTTTTTTAAATAATTCTGTTGAACCACAATTCAAAAGCATCGTCTGATTTTCATGGGTTAATTTTCATAGAATTTTTTTTTATTACCACTTTTGTCAGATTCAAATTATTTCTGTGACCATTGTGGGTTTTTCTTTCATTAACAGAGGGGTACCAACAATTTTGTCCACGTCTGTAGATTTGAGCTAGTTTCTTGGCTTTCTATGCATTTTTGCACCTCTGTTTCTTCATGTGTTCAATACTTATTCTCTGTGTCATTCCACTTTATTAAATATAACTTGTTTTGTGAACACTGTTGCCTTGAATTTTGTATGTATGGATTATTTGGGTTGTTACTGATATCTGGTGATAATCTCAGGTCAGTGGCTCCATCAGAAATATGTTTAATGAGAAAAACGTTGACATGTTCAGTACTTATTTTCTCCGCTGTATACAGCGGTGTGAAAAAGTGTTTGTCCCCTTCCTGATATCTCTCAATAATATTTGTCACATTTAAATGTTTCAGATCATCAAATTTAAATATTAGACAGAGATAACACAAGTAAACACAAAATGCAGTTTTTAAATGAAGGTGTTTATTATTAAGGGTAAAAAAAAAAATCCAAACCTACATGGCCCTATGTGAAAAAGTGATTGCCCCCGCTGTTAAAGCATAAATTAACTGGTTTATCACATCTTTGGAACGCTGAGTTCAATTTCTCTAGCCACACCCAGGCCCAATTACTGCCACACCTGTTCTCAATCAAGAAATCACTTAAATAGGACCTGCCTGACAAAGTGAAGTAGACCAAAACATTCTCAAATGCTAAACATCATGCTATGATCCAAAGAAATTCAGGAACAAATGAGAAACAAAGTAATGGAGGTCTATCAGTCTGGAAATTGTTATAAAGCCATTTCCTTAAAGCTTTGGGACTCCAGCGAACCACAGTGAGAGCCATTATCCACAAATGGCGAAAACATGGAACAGTGGTGAACCTTCCCAGGAGTGGCCGGCCTACCAAAATTACTCCAAGAGCGCAGTGACAACTCATCAAAGAGGTCACAAAGAGCCCACAACAACATCCAAAGAACTGCAGGCCTCACTTGCCTCAGTTAAGGTCAGCGTTTATGACTCCACCATAAGAAAGAGACTGGGCAAAAATGGCCTGCGTGGCAGCGTTCCAAGACAAAAACCACTGCTGAGCAAAAAGAACAAAAAGGCTCGTCTCAGTTTTGCGAGAAAATATCTTTATGATCCCCAAGAATTTTGGTAAAATACTCTGTGGACTGACGAGACAAAAGTTTAACTTTTTGGAAGGTGTATGTCCCATTACATCTGACGTAAAAGTAAGGTAAGATAAGATAAGCCTTTATTAGTCCCACAATGGGGAAATTCCAGGATTGCAACAGCACAGGGATAACAACACTCAGAGCAATAATTTAGAAGATAAGAAAATAAGAGCAGTGAGTATACATATGTACAGTGATCCCTCGCTACTTCGCGCCTCACCTTTCGCGCCCTCAGTGCATCGCGGATTTTTCAAAAATATTCATCAAAAATTCAAAATTGAGAAGAAATGGGCGGGCGCTAGCAGAAGGCAGGGAGATTACATTAGAACATCAGGTATCAACACGGAGAGCCCGCACAACTCAAAATCCACCTCTCTGATCGCTGTTCTCGTGTTGGCTCGGCTCGGGAATCTCGCAAGCTGATTGGCCGAGACGTTTTACCCAGCTTCTCTCCCTGCTGGGCGCCCATACCCAGCGAAGGAAGACCGCATTCATTGTTCTTTATCGCTCGTGTTGCTTAGTCTCGCCGTGTGGAACTTTTCGCTGTTCTCTTGTGCCTTTTTGTGCGAAATAGTCTTCCCGTCGAGCCACTACGCCGCCTCCTGCGGCTTCTCCAGCTCTATCGGAAGCTGCCCTCGACGATCCTGCGCCTCTAGCACCTGACGATGAGGCGTCACCTGAGGAGCAGTAAAGCTCTCATTAACCTGTGCAGTAAATCATCTTCATCTTGAGTTACGTATCTTGTTATAAGAATAAAAGAGTTCTAAAAACATATTTATGTACACTTTATTTACATCTACGTATGTATGTACACTTACACACACACACACACACACACACGTGTATCATATGAGAGAGAGAGTGAGAGAATGAACGTATGTATTATTTATGGTGACATCATTAAGGGTGACGCTACTTCGCGGTTTTTCACTTTTCGCAGTCGGTTCTGGAACCCATTAACCGCGATAAGTGAGGGATCACTGTACACATAAATATATACACACAGTGCGGAGCATTGTAGCTAGATGGAATAAACAGCATAACCATCTATTTAGTTACCCTACATGGTATGAATATGTACCCATACATATTGTCACCCTCCATAGCGACTGATATTGTCCTAGTTGTATACTGGAGGGGGCCATTTGTGTAAGTCTGTTGCGTCTTTTGCATTCAATACTACTAGGTCGTCATGTTTTTTTGTTATCTCTGGGAGCAGCCCTGCTTAGGTTATACAATCTGACAGCCGTAGGTAGGAAGGACCTGCGAAACCTCTCGGTCGCGCACCTAGGATGATGTTCAGAAAAGGAACATCATACCAACAGTAAAATATGGTGGTGGTAGTGTCGGGTGTCTGGGGCTGTTTTGCTGCTTCAGAACCTGGAAGACTTGCTGCGGTAAATGGAACCATGAATTCTGCTGTCTACCAAAAATCCTGAAGGAGAATGTCCGGCCATCTGTTCGTGACCTCAAGCTGAAGCACACTTGGGTTCTGCAGCAGGACAATAATCCAAAACACATCAGCAACTCCACCTCTGAATGGCTGAAGAAAAACAAAACGAAGACTTTCGAGTGGCCTAGTCAATGTCCTGACCTGAATCCAATTGAGATGCTTTGGCGTGACCTTAAAAATGTGGTTCCTGCTCAAAAACCCTCCAATGTGGCTGAATTACAACAATTCTATAAAGATGAGTGGTCCAAAATTCCTCCACAGCACTGTAAAAGGTGCATTGCCAGTTATTGCAAACGTTTGATTGCAGTTGTTGCTGCCAAGGGTGGCCCAACCAGTTATTAGGTTTAGGGGGCAATCACTTTTTCCACACAGGGCCATGTAGGTTTGGATTTTTTTTCCCCCCTTAATAATAAACACTTTCTTTTAAAAACTGCATTTTGTTTACTTGTGTTATCTTTGTCTAATATTTAAATTTGTTTGATGATCTGAAACATTTAAGTGTGACATACAAAAAAAATGAGAAATCAGGAAGAGGGCAAACACTTTTTCACACCACTGTATATATATTTTTTTCGATATAGTGAACTATATCAAATATGTGCAGAGCTCCTTTTGGCAAAGTAAATGTGTTTGGCACAACAAGGCAATCAGATATCTGTTCTGCTGCCAAGCTGCTGTACAGGACAGGTTGGGAAAAAAAAAGTACATATACAGTATGTGTAATTTCGAAAACCAAAATCCGTTTGAGTTGTGTTACAGATCATCAGAAAGACTGTGAAGTTTTGCCTGAAACATCAGTTTTCAACCTGCTCATTCAGATTAATAGGGCCCTAATCTGATTGGGTAAAGGTTCCCAGAGTCAACCAATAACAAATAAGACAACATCACAGTGCTTTGTTTCATTAACTTAGAGAATTGAAGGTGAGGCTTGTTGGACAATGGTGTAATTTTTAGCTCATTCCAACAAAACGGAAGGGAGCTAATGCGATGGCACAACATCCGTCCACATTTCATGGGAATCGCTACTCCTCTTTGGGGAATCCCCCAGTGCTCACCAAACTCACCCACAATGACCCTCAGGTGGGTCTGCATCTAGGTTGAGCTCAAGGTCAGAGTTATTGTCAATGGTCAGGACATCTGGGCATTTAAGATTCCATGAAAACTGTTACTCCTCCAACGCAATAGCCCCAATGTTTAGCATACTCATGTAGGGCTGGGCGATTAATCGAAATAAAATTTAAACTGACCATCGGGACATAAAACTGACCTGTAATCTTGCTCATGTCATTTTATTAAATTTTTCCTTTTCTTCCTGTGGTGTACATGTGTATATGAGAGCTTTTGTGTCCTGCTCCTTTAAGACGTCTCCCGTGCATGCGATCATGTGACTCCGGAAGCCGGAAGCAGTGCAGTCAGTGCTGTGTGGTGTCCATCCACATAGTATGAGATAAATGACTTTTTGTTTCATCTGGGAAAAGCTGAGAGGGCACAAGCAGGGTGTGTGGAGGCTGGGTCCTGTTGGCCTCTGACTGCTGTCTGCGCCATTGTGATCATTTTGCAGTAGGGGTGGACAACAGGGTGGATGAGCTAAGGCTGTGTTTAAAAACTTGACCGGAGATTTGCAGTCCCTGTGTGGTGATGGCTTTGTTATGGCTGAGGGAAGGGTTCCCCTGGAGCAGCTGGCAGCTGGCGTTCCCATGGGTCCTCAAAAGGTATGTATGGACATTGACTTCTGCACTAGACCATTTTTGGTTTTGTTGCATGTGTGTGGGGTGATAGTGGTCCTATTCTTTATTATATTACGCTTATTTATGGCAGACTCACCACAGTGATATATTTATTGATGCCACACTCTCTTGGCTTAATTACAAGTCTTGTCAGTGAACTATAAGGAGGGAGAAAAAAATGAAAAAAATCCAAAACAGATTTGAAAGCTTCAATTAACTATGATGCTGATTTAAGGACAAAGTGCCCAGCCCTATACTCATGCACAATGATCGTCCGGAGGGAAGATCAAGGGTCAGGAGATCTGAGCACTCTTGGGTGATTTCATCAGGCCGGAATGAGCTACTCTGTCACTGACCATGTGGTTCACTTGTTTTTGTAAGTGTTTAACTAAATAAAGGTTGTGTGTAACATTAAACATGTATACCATATGATGTGCCACGGCCAAGATGTGTAGAGTGATGATATAGAGTGAAGTACAAGGAGACGAAGAAGAGTGATGTCTGAAGATAGAGTTGAGGTTCGATTGGACACAGCAATGATGATAGGACTACAGCTCCTGACCGGATGGAGTGATGATGTAGAGTGAGGTCATGGCGGTGATGCATCTGTGGGCTGGTTGCCAACCGCCAATCAAATCTAAAAGAAGAAGAAGAAGGATTAATGCACCGCTGAGGACACAGTCCAGGGATGGATAATTTTTTCCACACATAAGGAGTTGTTCGGAACTCCTTATACAAAGATATAGAGTGATGATGATCAAATCAGTGGCGGTAATGCACCTGTAAGCTGGTTGCCAACCACTAATCAAATCTAAAAGAAGAAGAATTACTGAACAAGTGGTGATGTGCTTGCTTACACCTGCTTTCTACGTGCATAGAGTGAGTGATGATATAGAGCAGGGGTGTCAAACTCATTCCATGGAGGGCCAAGACCCTGCATGTTTTGCTTCTACCCAGTGTCTTCAGCAGGTGTTTTCACTGATCAGCAATCAGTGGGAAGAAATTCAGTGAAATCACCTGCTGAAGACACTGGGTGGAGGTAAAACCTGCAGGGTCTTGGCCCTCCATGGAATGAGTTTGACACCTGTGATATAGAGTGAAGTACGAGGAGACGAAGAAGAGTGATGTCTGAAGATAAGAGTTGAGGTTCGATTGGACACAGCAATGATGATAGAAGGACTACAGCTCCTGACCAGATACAGTGATGATATAGAGTGAAGTATGTGGCAGTGATGCACCTGTGAGCTGGTTGCCAACCACCAATCAAATCTAGAAGAAGAAGAAGATATATACCATATATTATCAGGTCACAACCCACAAAACACCATGTTGCACAATGAGTTATAGAGCCAAGCTGTACGGAAATTTGTTTGAAACAAGCTGCCATTGTGAAAAAGAGATGCGACAAGTCAGTGGTTTTAATAAGTTACAGAAATGAAACTGCACCAAATAAATTATTGCTTGAGTAGGTCACTGAGTTAAGCTATTATTGAGTGATACTATCCAAAATATCCGTGTGAATGATTCCACTTAGACTAGCCAAGCCCATGGGGGATCTAATCTTTTGCCCCGACATTATTGCTGCGAGCTACACTGTCTGACTGAAAATAAGATGGATCAAATGCTTCTCAGCTCCCACTCACTCACTCTAGTCTCTGCCTGAAATGCCCGTCAAGCATTTCCTGCCCAAAATGAATCTGCTCACACTGTGTGATAGATAAGCATGGTGAATATGAACCCTCACAGGAAACTCTACACAATTAACCAAGGTTCCTGCAGGCCATTAAAGTCTGAAATTAAAATCAACAAAAGCAAGAGCTTAAATTCTATTGTATATACAGTATTTGCTGCAGACGTTAGACTGGTAGAACACTTAATATTGTTCCTTTGTTGTACGTGTTTACAGTATGTATTCAGTAATGCACTTAGAGGGTGAAATGATGCTGTTGTTTGTCATCTACTGATCCGTTAGAAACGTCACAGCAGCATCAATTAGGCTTCTGTTCTGGTGATGGGGGAATGATGGAGATGCTGAATTATGGTTTCTTCAAGTTTCAGAAATGAGAATGTACAAAAAGGAGAGACAAGGTGGTTCCTTTGATAAGTAATATATTCATATTTCACCCTCACATTGTACCGTGCAATGTTCAATACATTAATAATGAGCCTGTTCCAAAGAGAGTATATAGAAAGTCTGAATATCATACAGTGGTGTGAAAAAGTGTTTGCCACCTTCGTGATTTCTCATTTTTTTTTGTATTTTTGTCACACTTAAGTGTTTTCAGATCATCAAACAAACAAAAATAACACAAGTAAACACAAAATGCAGTTTTTAAATTAAGGTGTTTATTATTAAGGGGAAAAATCCAAACTTAGATGGCCCTGTGTGAAAAAGTGATTGCCCCTAAACCTAATAACTGGTTTGGCCACTCTTAGCAGCAACAACTGCAATCAAGCAGTTGTAATAACTGGCAATGAGTCTTTTACAGCGCTGTGGAGGAATTTTGGCCCACTTATCTTTGCAGAATTGTTGTAATTCAGCCATATTGGAGGGTTTTTCAGCATGAACCGCCTTTTTAAGGTCATGCCACAGCATCCCAATCAGATTCAGGTCAGGACTTTGACTAGGCCACTCCAAAGTCTTCATTTTTTTTTTTTCTTGAGTCATTCATGCATGGCAGCATAGACTTGCTGCTATGTTCTGGATCACTCTCCTGCTGCAGAACCTAAGTGTGCTTCAGCTTGATGTCACGAACAAAAGGCCAGACATTCTCCTTCAGGATTTTGTGGTAGACAACAGAATTCATGGTTCCATTTACCACAGCAAGTCTTCCAGGTCCTGAAGCAGAAAAATAGCTCCAGACCATCACACTACCACCACCATATTTTACTGTTGGTATGATGTTCCTTTTCTGAAATGCTGTGTTACTTTTACGTCAGATGTATTGGGACACACACCTTCCACAAAGTTCAACTTTTGTCTCGTCAGTCCACAGAGTATTTTCCCAAAAGTCTTGGGGATCAAGATGTTTTCTGGCAAAACTGAGATGAGCCTTTGTTTGTTTTTTTTTTGCTCAGCAGTGGTTTTCGTCTTGGAACTATGCCATGCAGGCCATTTTTGTCCAGTTTCTTTCTTATGGTGGAGTCATGAACACTGACCTTAAATGAGGCAAGTGAGGCCTGCAGTTCTTTGGATGTTGTTGTGGGGTCTTTTGTGACCTCTTGGATGAGTTGTCGCTGCGCTCTTGGGGTAATTTTTGTCGGCCGGCCACTCTTGGGAAGGTTCACCATTGTTCCATGTTTTCGCCATTTGTGGATAATAGCTCTCAATGGCTCTCACTGTGGTTTGCTGGAGTCCCAAAGCTTTAGAAATGGCTTTATAACCTTTTCCAGACTGATAGATCTCAATTACTTTCTCATTTGTTCCTGAATTTCTTTGGATTGCAGCATAATGTATAGCTTTTGAGGATCTCTTGATCTACTTCACTTTGTCAGGCAAGTCCTATTGAAGTGATTTCTTGATTGAGAACAGGTGTGGCAGTAATCAGGCCTGGGTGTGGCTAGAGAAATTGAACTCAGCTTTCCAAAGATGTGATAAACCACAGTTAATTTATGTTTTAACAGCAGGGGCAATCACTTTTTCACACAGGGCCATGTAGGTTTAGATTTTTTTTTTACCCTTAATAATAAACACCTTCATTTAAAAACTGCATGTTGTGTTTACTTGTGTTATTTTTGTCTAATATTTAAATTTGTTTGATGATCTGAAACATTTAAGTGTGACAAACATACAAAAAAATGAAAAATCAGGAAGAGGGCAAACACTTTTTCACACCACTGCATATAATTTTAGCTTTCTTTCTTTTTCTTGGTCCTGGTTTTTAGTCAGAGTGTCTGTCATGATCTGCCCTCTGGGCAGATCAGGATACAAAGGAGGACCCAGAAACACAGGCAGTCAAGGTGCAAACAGTGATTTATTAACACAACTAGAGTGCACAAAACTAGACTTGGCAAACGAAGCATAAACATGGCATGGCAAAACTCACGTGGCATAGACATGGAACTCGACATGGGAATGAGACATAGAAATGGCGCAATGCCCTCACGAAGGACACTGAACGGAGATAGGCATGCGTAAATAGGGAACTCATAATTGGGAAACACAGAGCAACTGGGAAGGTAATCAGGGCAACAGGTGAACTCACAGGATGGGAGGGACTACACAATAACACACTCACAGACAGGGAGACAGAGACAGAACAAGCAGGGCACCATACAATAATATAATAAAATACAAAAGGACAAACATAAGACACAGACACCAGATGACAGGGGGAAGACATGGTAACAATAAACAAGGGACTAAATCATAAACAAACTCAAACTCATAATAATAATAAAAAGAAAAGAAACCCATAAATGAACATAAAGCGTGGACATGGTCTTAACCGTGCCCCCAATCACGACAGAATCCCCCCTCCAAGGGGTGGAACCCAGATACCCCAAAGTACCATCAAAACCAAAAAACACAAGCAAAAGAAGCACCCCATCCCCCAGGGCGGGCGGTGGGGGTCCAAGGCCAGGCCGGCCAAAACAAAGTCCTCCCCCCCACACAGAGTCCAAAAAGAACAGTCCTGGGAAACACAAAGTCCAAGACACCAACCAAAATGGATCAGGTGGACTACCCAAGTCTGTGGACCACTGGACCAACCCAGCCAGCAAGTCTGGGGACCTTCCCCAGTCCAACGATCTCTGGACTGAAATCCAAGGCCGATCCAGTGGCTCGCCACTGTCCCTAGGCCACTGAACCGGGGAGCAGGGTGGATCGGTGGGTGGAGGTCTCCCAACTTCCTGGAATTCCAGCGTGGCCAGCGAGGATCCCACAACCTCCGGTGTGACTGGCAAAGGTCTCCTGACCCCCCGGGTGGCGGCCCCGAGCTGGGGCATAGCAGCACCCACGGTGGCCCTGGGCTGGGGTATAGCGGCTCCGAGCTGGGGCATAGCTGCACCTGCGGGGACCATAGATGGTGGGGCAGTGGCTCCCTCTGGGACCATAGATGGTGGGACAGTGGCTCCCTTGGGGACCGTAGACAGCGGGCCAGCAGCACCCTCTGAGACCATGGACGGCAGCACAGCAGCATCCTCGGAGGCCATCGACGGCGGAGCAGCAGCACCCGCGGAAGCCATAGACGGCGGGGCAGCAGCACCTGCGGCAGCCTCGGACAGAGGCGTTGCACCCACAGCGGCCTCGGACTGAGGCGTCACCCCCCCACCCCAGTGGCCTCAGACTGAGGTGCCGCACCCATGGTGGCTCCCAGGCTGGAATGCAGCACCTTCCATGGACCCAAGCTGAGGTGCAGCACCCACGACGGACTCAGACTGAGGCGTAGCACCCACGATGGCCCGGACGAAGGGGGAGCAGCACCCACGGAGACCTCTGGCAAAGTTGAACATTCTACAGTGACCCTAGGAGAAAGCTCCAACGGGCGACGGAGGCATAGACACAGGATCAGGGTCAACAGTGGCAGTGGAGCCTGGCGAGGTGAGCTCAGGGGCAGCTGATGGCTGTACCTGGTTGTCCCCATCAAGAGCCAGGCAAGATCTCTCCAAAACAGACAGAGTGAAAACAAAAAAGAGCATTTGCCTGAGCTCAAACTCCACCGCCGTCCAGGACTCCGTTGATCAAGGCAGAGGCTTCGCGAACGCGGCCCTCTGGATGTCCAACTCCAGCTCTGCTGTGGCGGGCCCTGCAGCAGGCATGATGGAAGGTGCATTCGCAGAGCCCCCAGGAGAAGCGGCCCATGCGGGTGGCTCATTCGGCATGGCAGCCGGCTCACCACTGGCACTGGATCCCGCGTAGCCAAAGTCAGGGGATGCTCGATCGTCGGCGCAGGCTTCGGGTTACTGGCAGCGCTCTCACCTCATCTGGACCATAGCTGTGGGGCTGAGACCAGGTCCTTCAAGATCACAGGCTCCTCCATCATCCGGCAGCTCAATCCTGGGAGTGGCGGACACTCTGGGGAAATAGGAGAAGATTTGGAGGGAACAGGTGAGGAAAAATTATCTACAGCAGGGGCTGAGGACTCAGTGGGCTGCAAAAGCCAAGCCTCACCATCGGGAACCAGAAGGAGACCAAGAAGGCTGCACAATGACACACTCACAGACAGGGAGACAGAGACAGAACAAGCAAGGCACCATACAAAAATGTAATAAAATACAAAAGGACAAACATAAGACACAGTCACCAGACGACAGGGGAAGACATGGTAACAATAAACAAGGGACTAAATCATAAACAAACTCATACTCATAACAATAATAAAAAGAAAACAAACCCATAAATGAACATAAAGCGGGGGCATGGTCCTAACCATGCCCCCGATCACGACAGTGTCAGCAGTGGGAAAAGGTTTTTTTTGTTTTTTTGCCATCAACATCAAGCTTGTTACAGCAAATTTCTGCTCCTACGTTCATTTTGAGGACAAAAGGTAAACTGTCAGGGTCCACAGGATCACATTTTATAAAACATGATTGATTTATTTTATTAGTTATATTTGGTGTTTGGCCTGCAAAGGTATCTTTGTATTTAAGCTGCATTTACTTTGTAGGTCTGGTTTGTACTCAGTTAAATCTTGGTAGATTTTTAGTAATATGTGCATGTAAATGAAATGGTATGTTTATTGCAAGTGATACATTTGTAATAAACATACTCTATGCAAAAATCAACATTTTCATACCAAACTGAAGCTTTTGTATGCCTTCTCAGCCAATATGTCCATGTAGGCCCCACTATAGGTTTAATCAGGGTTGCTTTATAGGTCCCATGTGGGTTTGTCCGCAGGTTCCATGTTGGCCTCATCTGTGTCTGCCCACATGGACTTTACCAGAGGTAACCCACTTTCAACCCATCTGGGCCCCACATGGGTTTAATATGGGTGAGCAGATTTCAGTAACACTTGTGCCAGAGGCAAAATTACACAAAAAAGTTACAAATATATGAGAAAAAAAATATTGAAAATTTATAAGAAAAAAGTCACAAATTTACTAGTAAAAAGTCACAAATTTATGAGGAAAAAAGTGAAAATTTAGGAGAAAAAGTTGCAAATTTACAAAAAAAACCCTGTAAAATTACTTGAAAAGCATTACAAACTTAAAAGAAAAATTTTGTACAAAGTACAAAAAAGTCCCAAATTAATGAGGCACAAAAGCTACAAATTAACAAAAAAGGTTGCAAATGTTTGAGTAAATAAACTGAAAATTTATGAGGAAAACAGTCCCAAATTTATGAGAAAAAGCTTAGGTTCACACAACAAAGAGTTCCAAATTTATAAGAGAAATGTTGCAAATTTATTGGAAAAACTCACAAATTTACAAGAAAATAGCAAATTTACAAGGAAAAAAGTAACACGTTTATGCAAAATAGTTGCCAGTTTACAGTAAAAAAGTTGTAAATTTATGAGAGTTTCAAATTTTCAAGAAAAAATGATCAAATTAGGAGATTAAGTCACAAATTTACAAGAAAATAGCAAATTTATGAGAAAATAAGTTGAAAATGGGTAAAGAGGTAAAGTCCATGTGGGCAGAGCAGATGGGGCCAACATGGAACCTGCAGACAAACCCACATGGGACCCATAAGACAGCCCAGTTTAACTTTTGGTGGGGCCCACATGGGCATGCTGGCTGGATTGCTGTCATCTTAGATTAGTTATTGAAGTCTTAAAAATGTAATAAACATCTCTGAATTTGTTATGTTGCTACTATTAAAACACCCAGTGTCCCTTCCACAGAATTTATTTTACTCTAATTAGTAGGGATGCATAATATTAGATTTTTAAATGTATTTATTTTTGCGGATATCCGAAATGTGATATTTTGAAAATAGGACTGCCGATACCAATATGCGCACATATTTTTCTATTTACATCTCCTTGGTCTTGCCGTGATGATTAACTAGCATATAATGACACATTCCCCAAGGAAAATAAGACAACCACTTCTGTTCCTGTGACAGCCCTTACAACAGCCACTAGAGTGAGAACATTCAAGAATGATTCATTCCAGTGTACTAGTTCTTTTGGGTGAATGAACTGTACTGAATCACTTACTGTAACTGAACAAATCACTTAGGAAAGAGTGACAATTTCATCCCCCGCTTCTGAATCACGTACTGTACACGTCACTGACTGGTAGCTGTCCTAGCCTTCTACAGACTATTATAGCCTCACAAACCTGGAGCTCTGGAAGGAGCTGCTTTTATTGGACGAGTCGTTCACAAAAGGCTCCTCCTGCCTGGCCTGCAGGAAGCAGGAAGTAACAATGGATGGATTCAACACGACAAAATGAAACAGCAAAAGTGATTTTGAAGTGAGAAATGTATCATTTAGTTGCTGAATCTGTTTTTATATGACGCACACATCTGCTGCTTTAAAAGTTTTTAGTTGGCTCAGTTCAATAGCTGAAAAAAAAAAAAAAAAAAATTGCATGCAACCTGCCCAAATGTGGCACAAAGCTTTCCATAGACAACGAATGGGGAGCACCAGAGCAGGAAAAAAAACGCAGAGTGGTTTTCTTTCAGCCATTATTTAAGCTTAAAAAGTCTGCATTCTCTGACCTCACCTCATTCCCTGTTTACACTCCATGGTAAAATCTGTAATATGACAATAAGAGGGACAATGAGGAAACTTAAATGCAAGGCAACGACATACTGTATATGAGCTCTGATTGAGACAACTGCTGCTGGAATCACACTTGGCCAAGTTAAGAACATGATCCATACCAGTTAAAAAGACTTTAAAAATCCCAATAAAACCTGCGGTCATGTCTAACAATTGTCAAGGAAACCTCTAAAATGCCAGACTCAAAAAAGGTGTCTGTGTAACTGGGGCAAAAGCTCCCTAAACAACAGAACTCCTCATCTGGGTGATGGCCCTCAGTGAGGAACAGTAGGCAGTGATGTTTAAACAAGGTTTATTACCAATCACTGTCAGGCTACAAGGGTGGAGTTAAATTTACAATCACTGAGTTTTTTGTAAGTTATCCTGTAAAAAAAAAAAAAAAAAAAAAAAAAAAAAACACTAAAACACCACAACAAAATATGCAATAATAATAACATGCAACAAATCAACCTGTAAAAAAACAAAAAAACAAAAAGGGAAACCGCGAACTCAGTTAAAACCAATAAAACACATAAACCCCTCAAGTACTAAAATAAAAAGGTTAAATATACTCTTGAAATAATCCGGCATAATAATAACAATAATCCGTTACATCTATTTACCATGTTTAAACGCACAGCACGAATCCAAGCTACCTTGCCCAGCTGCTGATTCGTACAGCAGCCTCCTGCACGTTGTCAGTACATGAACGTGTACTGAGGAGCAGAGACCGACACACCAGCTGATTCATACAGCTGTCGATACCTACAGCAGTTGTCTCCCTCATGTTCTCATCAGTTCAGTCAGTAAGCATACTGAAGAGTAGTGAAGGAGCGAGCCACACCTGCTCAGTTCAGCTGCATTTTTCAGTTCAGTGAGCGGCAGGCAGTTAGAGCTCCAGTACAGCACTGAGTTATTCGGTGTACGAATCTTTAGAACGGGTTTTTAGTGAACGAACTGAAGTGATTCAGTACATTTTAGTGAACTGTGGATCCCATCACTAACAGCCACAATCAGGGCAAGATTAAACATGTAAATGAATGCAACCTGCCCACGGGAATCATGTAAAAATAAAGTGCATTCACAGTACAGCTGTACAGTAGCTAAAACAATTTGCACCAACATAAATAGTCAGCAGTATAAATGAAGCTGTATAAGATGGATGGATTGATGGATAAATAGTGTAATATTTTTACACTACTGCTTTACAGACTTAAGATCAGCATCATATAAATTGGATCAAATACATTGCTTCAAAATAGAACTGTAACATAGAACTACCTCAGTATGTATGCGACGTTGTTCAAAATGACAGCTTGCAATTGGGGATACGGCCGAATCTGAAAATCACCTGCGACTGGGTGTTGTGTGGCGTGGCTCAGTGGAGTCTGTGGGTCTGCTGATGTCTTCAGCGGTTGGGGGCGGCTTGTTTTCAAGAGTGATGGACTCCACGGGTTTCTAGGTAGTGCCTTTGGTCCTTTAATGGTGCTGTGGAGGAGGCTGCTGCTGAAGTTTTTTGTCTCTCTCTTGTTTGGGATTAGTAGATCAATTTACTCATGTTGTAGTCAAGACCAGGCGGAGAGCAGTCTCCCAAGACCAAGTAGAGACCAAGACCACTGTGTAGTAGGTTTTCGTCTTGGACTTGGGAGACTCTTGTCTTGACAAGGTCTTGACTACAACATCAGTTTTTCCTACTCCTTGTGTAGCGGCAGACATGTTTGTTTTTGATACACTCGCCCAACATGATGACGTCATCCCTCGTGCCATGGGAAGGATGTGCATAGCGTCACAGCACACAGAGTTACTCTTGAATTTTCCGCTGTAATATTTCATCATATGTAAATATTAACTTGTACTGATAAATCATTTTAAATGCTTTATTGGCAAATACCGATAATATGCTGATATTATCATGCATCCCCACTAATTAGTAATTTGATCCATTGATGAAGCAATTTATACTTGACCATACTGTGTGTGTGGAGGACTTGATCTGATACGCCGGGGGAAAAAGTATTGAACACGTCAACATTTTTCTCATTAAGTATATTTCTGATGGAGCCACTGACTTGAGATTTTCACCAGATATCAGTAACATACAAAGAAGTCAAGGCAACCGTGTTCACAAAACAAGTTATATTTAATAAAGAAGAATGATATGGTGATCTGTCCAGGGTGTACCCTGCCTCCCGCCCAAAGATGCTGGGATAGGCTCCAGCCCCCCCGCGACCCGAAAAGGATTAAGCAGAAGAAGATGGATGGATGGAATGACATGGGGACTAAGTATTGAACACGAAGAAAAAGAGGTGCAAAAATGCATAGAAAGCCAAGAAACCAGCTGAAATCTATCAGAATTTAGAAAGCCATCCCATCCCCCCATCAGTGCAAAATAATTTCAACTGGTTACCTTTAAAAAGGTCTGTGAATATCAAATCATCACACCACAGAGAACTTATGATGGGTAGAAGCAAAGAGCTATCTCTAGACCTTCGCAACCTTATTGTTGCAAAACACAATGATGACACTGGTTACAGGTGCATTTCTAAACTGCTGAATGTTCCAGTGAGCACTGTTGAAGCCATCATTCAGAAGTGGAAAAAACATCATTTTACCATAAACTGGCCACGACCAGGAGCTCTTCATGAGATTTCTGACACAGGAGTCAAAACAATTATCAGAAGAGTTATCCAACAGCCAAAGACCACTCGTGGAGAGCTCCAGAAAGACCTGGAGTTAGCAGGTACTGCAGTTTCAAAGAAAATAATAAGTAATACACTCAACTGACATGTGCTCTATGTTGATCACCTCGCAAGACTCCATTGCTGAAGAAAAAGCATGTTGAAGCTCGTTTAAAGTTTGCTGCACAACATTTGGGCAAGCCAGTAAAAATACTGGGAGAATATAGTGTGGTCAGATGAGACCAAAATGAACTTTTTGGATACCACAACACACAACATGTTTGGAGGACAAATGACATTGCACATCCCATCATGGTGTGGGGGTGTTTTTCAGCACATGGTACAGGCAGACTTCATATAATTGAAGGAAAGATGAATGGACAAATGTACAGAGACATCCTTAATAAGAACCTGTTGACATCTGCCAATATGCTGAACATGAAACTGTTATGTATGAATAAGGAGTCAGAGTCTCGTCTTGCAGGGAACCAACAGCCAACCAACCAACTTTATTACCCAGGAAGCAGATGGCCACCAAGCTGCTCGGAAAAGCGCTCCGGCCACCGGCGGAGTGAAGAAGCCTCACCGTTACAGGCCCGGTACCGTGGCTCAGAGAGATCCGTCGCTACCAGAAATCCAAGGAGCTGCTCATCCGTAAGCTGCCCTTCCAGCGCCTGGTGAGGGAGATCGCTCAGGACTTCAAGAC
The DNA here is from genome assembly GCA_020510985.1 of Pholidichthys leucotaenia. Lineage (NCBI taxonomy): Eukaryota > Metazoa > Chordata > Actinopteri > Cichliformes > Pholidichthyidae > Pholidichthys > Pholidichthys leucotaenia. The sequence continues at coordinate 64,609,043 of CM035849.1, read as the reverse complement.
CGACCTGCGCTTCCAGAGCTCCGCCGTCATGGCTCTGCAGGAGGCCAGCGAGGCCTACCTGGTGGGTCTCTTCGAGGACACCAACCTGTGCGCCATCCACGCCAAGAGGGTCACCATCATGCCCAAAGACATCGAGCTGGCCCGCCGCATCCGCAGAGAGAGAGCTTAGACTTTCTGCTGCACATCCACCAACCACAATGCTCCGCACTGTGTCTATATATATATATATTTATATTAATATGTACATATGTACATATGGGCTGCACGGTGGCGCAGTGGTTTAGCATTGTGGCAGCACAGTTTTACCCTCGGCCGGGGGACCGCGGGGATCATGAGATCGTGGGTTCGATCCCAGCCCCCGACCAACAGTGTGCTGTGTGGAGTTTGCATGTTCTCCCCGTGTTGCGCGGGTTTACTCCGGGATTTCTCCGGTTTCCTCCCGCATACCAAAAACATGTAGGTTTAGGGCGCTCGCGCACGCAGCGACCAGCAGCCGGTGGCTTGTCACCAGACTGCAAACCAAGTCTACCTACGGGTACAAATAAGTAACAAAAAAAAAAAAAAAAAAAAAAAAAAAAAAAAAAAAAAAATATGTATACTAGCTGCTCTTGTTTTTTTTCTTGCCTTCTGATTGTTGCTAGTAGTAGTAGTAGTAGATTAGTTTATTTGACAGGGACAGTGCAATAAACATAGACAATTAATCAAAGACAATCAATCTGATGTGTTGCACTTAGAGTGTATAGCTATTAGCTAATTTGCAACTCTTGTCCCTGGATGGGCTTTAGAAAAAAGAATCAAGATAAAAAATATACACAATAACCACATACATCAATGCAGAAAAATTATAAATACACAATTATAAATATTATAAATATTATAAATACACAAATATAACAGCCTGACTCACATTTAACACATATAACATAACTCACATTTGCCTATTTCAGGCCTTCCTCCCTCCGTCACTCACTATAAACAAACACATTTATTCCTTCCCTTCATTCACTCTCACTTTGCAGACAATTAATTCATACATGAGTACATTCTTGTTTATTTTTCAGCCAGTTTTTAACATTTTTAGTGAATGTTTTAAAGTCCGTTATTATTTTAATTTCATTTGGCATTGTGTTCCAGATGTGACTGCCCTTTATAGAGAAAGCTGTTTGTCCAAATGTGGTTCTGCGGTGGAATATTTTACAGTTATTGTTAACAGAACTCCTGGTGGCTCTGCTGCTGTCCTGTCTTTGGACGAAACCAGCAAGTGGCTCGGGTGCTGATTTATGGAAACATTTGAAAGTTAATTTCAGAAAACAGAGGTCAATGAAGCTCTCAAAACTCAATAGGTTGTATTTTTTTAAAACATTACAGTGATGCCACCTAATGGGCTTTTTGTCCAAGATTTTTAGGGTTTGATTATATAATGAACCTATATGTCTTATTGTGGAAGGGGCTGCTTGAGCCCAGACTGTCAAACAGTATGATATATGAGAAAAAACCATAGAATGCATATACAGTGCAGCTGCTTCGTAAGGTATGTAATATCTAATTAATTTAAAGCAGTTCAGATTTTTTTTTACTGTTTTTGAAATTTTCTTTATATGAAGATTAAATTTGAGTTGAGGATCTAGTACAATGCCAAGGTATTTGAATTCTGTAGCTAAACTGATGTCATGATCATGTATATTAACTTTAAAATGTTGCAGGTTACATTTTTTGATTGAAAAGCACATTGAGACTGTTTTCTGAAGGTTCAGCAATAGATGGTTCTTGAGGAGCCACTCTTGGACATCAACCATACTTGTAGACAGTACATCTGCAGCCTGTGCTGGAGTCTTGGCAGCTGTGTAAATAACTGCATCATCTGCATAAAGTTGGCATGTTGCAGCTGAGCAGTGTAACGGCAAGTCATTAATAAAAATGCTGAAAAGTAAAGGACCAAGAATGGACCCTTGTGGGATACCCATGCGGTTGTTTAAAAATGAGGATTTATCCTGGTGAACTTTTACACACTGTTCTCTATTCTGGAGATAAGATGCAAACCATTCTAATGTATTTGGGGAGAAGTTAAAAGATACCATTTTGGATAAAAGCAAACTGTGGTTTACAGTATCGAAAGCCTTTTTGAGATCTAGAAAAACAGCTCCTACCACATTACCCCTGTCCAAGGACTGTTTGACGTTTTCAATAAGGCAACAATTTGCTGTTTCTGTTGAGTATCCTGGTCTAAAACCAAATTGATGTGGATGAAGAAGTTGACTGTCTTGTAAGTAGTCTATCAGCTGTGTAGCTACAACTTTTTCAAGAACCTTAGATAGGACTGGTAAAATAGAGATTGGGCGGTAATTGCATATATCGTCTTTACTGCCTGATTTATGAACTGGTATGACGACAGCTTTTTTCCAGCCAGATGGAAATGTACTAGACCTAATGGAGAGATTAATGAGATGAGTCAGTGGTTTGATTAATATTTTGCTGTGCATTTTGAGAAAGGAGGTGCTCATATTGTAGATATCATTAGTTTTTGAGTTTGACAGTGTTTTAACAATACCAGCAATTAACTTCTCATTTACCTCATCGATGTGAAAAGTATCTGTTGGAAGTATGGAATTTGTGTTGTTGAGCACATTTGGCAGCACAAAATTTTTTGTTAAGTCTTCCACAGAGCCCACAAAGTGTGAATTAAATTCATTTGCCAAAGTAGCCTTGTCACTGACGGTCTTGCCATTGATTCTAAGTTCCTTTACCCCCTTCTGATCGTTTTTTTTATTAGTTAAGTTATTTAAATGCCTCCATAGGGAACTGTTGTTACCCTTTGCATGATCTATCAGTTTATTGTAATAAGATATTTTTGATTTTCGCAGCTCATGTACCACTTTATTTCTTAAACTTTTGTACACAAGGTGATCATTTTGTAGTTTGGAGGTTAGTGATGTTTTCAGTGCATAGTCTCGCCTCTTCATAAGTTTTCTTATTTCATTATTTAACCATGGTAGGCTAATCTTCTGTTGTCTACTTTTAATTTGCTTTGAAAATTTTTCTATAGACTTTGTGATTGTTGCAGTTATAAAATTACAACAATCATCTACTTCACATGTTGACATGAGCTGCTCCCAATTTTGATTCTCTAAGTAATGTTCAAACTCCTCATTTTTTGATTTGGGGATAATAAAATTTGATTTGTCAATATCGACTCCCCCAAAATACTGTAGTCGCTTTTTAGTAAGTTTCCTGACAGCAAGAACCATGTTATGATCTGAGAGACCAGTTACAAGATTATAGGTTCTGGTTATTCGTTCTGGTTTATTAGTAAATACCATGTCAATAAGTGTTCTGGATTGTTTGGTTATCCTGGTGGGTCCTTTGATGATTTGCTGGTAATTAAATTTAGTCATGAGGCTTTTCAGTTTTTGTTTGTCTTTTTTATCAGACCAGTTGATATTAAAGTCACCATGAATTATCGTTTCTCTGTTCTTCTCAAGTTGTTTAACCAGATCACTTAATTCATTATAAAAGGAAGAGTTGTGTGACGGTGGGTTGTACACTACTGCAATGTTGAAATTCATTACCGGAGAGAGACATACATTAACAGCTAAACATTCAAGTGAAGTATTCAAATCAACCAGTTGACATTTATATTTCTCTTTGAGAAATATAAATGCTCTGAGTGTTGCTATCCCTGTGCTGTTGCAATCCTGGAATTTCCCCATTGTGGGACTAATAAAGGCTTATCTTATCTTATCAGAACACACAATTATATACACCAGTGGCCGTGCCAGTCTGACGTCATCCTGTGGGCGGGTATAGCATCACACACACACACACACTACAATCATGACACCCCTCCCCCTTACAAAATGCAAAAACCACACACACACAATCGAGACCCTCCCCAATTTAGGACCCGAATCATGCACTAAAAGAACAGGGGAACAATTAACTGTAATAAAATTACCTAACACACTCATCCAAAAGAATAACAAAAATTGGACCACGTCCCTAAAATATACGAAATAATCCCATACCATACATACATTCATGCACACCAGCAGGCTATATACATATTTACATTTGAGATTTTTATGTTACTCCACAATCCCTGGACAGCCATGGACAAAACCGGCCCGGAGGCCCAGCGCAACCCCATGGCATGTACGCACTTGGCCGCTATCTGCCCCCAGGATCGAAGCCACCCTCCCTGGCAAAAATGTCTCCTCTCGCCATCAACCGCTTCTCTCCTCTGGCCCCGCAGTGTTGCTGTCCGCCACGCTGTCCCTCCATGCCCGTCGGTCCGCTCCCGACCGCCTTCGACACCGCCATCATGGCTCCAAACTCTCCGGCCCCCTGTGGCCGCACTCTGGAGAAACCCAAAGCCTGCTCGTCGGCAAATAAACAAAATGCTGATTTAACATAAAAATAAAAAAGGACCGAGCAGAATGGAGAACACTGTCAGTCATAGCCTTTTATTTTATTTCATCATTAAAGGCTGAGGGTGTGACAGTGTGCTCCCATCTCTTCTGCCCTTCCTGATTTCTGGTGTCGTTGAGCAGAGAAACATTTACTACAGCTTTTTTTTTTTTAACTGTTCTTACATACTCAATACAGGACACACAACGTGGTATCATGGCCACGAGTGTGACTGACACATTGACATACTACAGCACACAGTGTAATTCTCACAGTTGCTCAACCCATTAATGAAACTACTGGTTCACTGCTTCACATGCACTCAGTGCCTGGTATGTAAAAAGCTGGGTGGGGGATGGTGTGAGACGATCCCATCTGTATCCAGGTTCAGGTGCTCTCACTACTGTCATGGTGTGGTTAGGGTCTCATTTCAAGCATTTTAAAAACTAAACCACTTTACAAGGTACTTTTTTCTACTACTTCCCACCGTTTGTGCAACTTTCCTTGTTGCTATTCATTTTCACAACCACTAGAATGTACTGTTTGGACTGCTCCAAGGTTGTGCGAGACTTTCTCATTATTTGTCATTTGGGTTGTAAAAATTCTGTCATTTTTAAAAATTTTGTATAACAATAATAGCCTTTGTTTTGATACCGCATAAAAATTGATCATTTATTTTTTATCACTTGAACTGATGAACAGAGACTGTGGGTCTGTGTTGTTCAGCGCTACAGAAAGCAAGTTTATTTAACGCATTCAACATGCCAAAAATTACTAAACTATCCAGAATATTCTCAAAAAAAAACCCTTCATAATAGTAAATACTGCATGTGCAAACAACTAGTGAACACTTTAGCATTATCATACCAGTTGCTATCTTACCAGTTGTTATACCAGTTGCATCTCTCACCTCCCTTTTCGATGTGAGTTCCACTAATAGATAGTCCAGCTTGTTTCCTAGGGAACGGACATTCGTGAACAGACCCAATGGAAGCAGCGTTCGCCTGGGGTTAGCATTTAGCTTAGCTGTTAGCCCTTAACAGGTTTACTTTTCACGGTAGATGTGCATTTCTTGGCTTTGCTGTTTGGATTGTGGAGAGGCTTTCATCTTTAAAGAGATGGAACCACTGAACCAGCGCTGTCCATGACCTGGTTCCCAGACCCCAGAACGTCCAGTTGTCCAACATAACAACGGTGCCACCTGTGGCCCTCCGGGGGGGGGGGGGGCTGCATGCAGTGGCCTCTCCACTTTTGTCCATGGGCCTCTTCTCTCCAGTGTTCAGGTTGGCATTATGCATTCATACGGTCCATATGTCGACGAAGTATGCCAGCGATACTCCACCAAACTGACTTGAACACCCAGAATTCAATAAAATGAGTTTGTGCCATGAATTGGGATTTACGCCTGTTTTGAGTTGCACTATAGATTGTCCTACTGCAACAGTACCTGCATTTTGAGAGCACCAATTTTTTCATTCCCCCACGATTAATCATGACTATGTGGGGATCATGAAATGATGAGACTGGGTTATTTCTCAGTATTGGTTTATTGCATTTCACGTCCCCAGCTCTCTCTCTCAGTCAGGAAAAAAGAGGGAAAGCTGCGGTGAACCCCACACACATTTATACCAGCACATCAAAGACAGAATCACACTCTCAAGTCAAATCCTTCTATTTACAATTAATCACTTCAGAGTCCTCTTTGCTCTTCCGTCTGACCCCAGGGGGTCAGACAACCCTTTCAGGATCTCGCCCCCAATCCTCTGTCCTCCTTCCAAGTCCGCAGGTGGTCCAGACCCCTTGTCCATCTGAGGCGTGACGTCAATACACACTGCAAGCTTAAAGTCTTTCTGTGTTTGAGCCTATGCAGTCAAATATGTGAGCTACATAAGGTTACAATTATGGGCGCTACATCTAGTCATGTTTAAACAATAGTTCATGATCAACAGGGGCGTTATCGCATGATAATGTGTTCATTTGCCCACTACTATATTTGTCATATTATCTATATTAATAGTCTTACTATTGAGTGGACTTTGCTTTCTGGATTATGTTGAGTTAAAAGACGTCTTTATCCTACTCAGTCTTATACAGATCATTTGCTCTGTGGTTTCAAAATCACTATAATTCCCTGAAAAAAAAAAATGTTTCATCAAGACAATTTTACCTCAAATATATGGCAAACTTTTAATATATTCACCATATACCCTCCATGTTTAGTTTGGTGAAGTTTAATTAAGTTCATTTCAACTGTATTTATATAGCGTCAATCCATAACAGCAGTTGACTCATAACACTTTCTACTGTGGGCCACAGAAATAGACCCCAACAATCAGCTGAACTCCTGTTACCAAGGATTTGGTAATGGTGGAGTGGAAAAACTCCCTTTTAACAGGATGAAACTTCCAGCAGAACCAAACTCAACTAGGGACAGGTATCTGCTCGGACTGACTGGTGGGTGAGGGGATAGAGGAGAAGAAGAAGATGTCAAGAGCAAACAACACAACGGGGACTCACAATATATGGGAGAGAGCGCAAACATATGTTGATGAACAGCAAAGATCTTACAAAATGTATTAAACGTGGAAAAAAAGCCATCTAAACCTATAGTAGCATGACTAAAGGAAGGTTCTGGGTCACCTGACTACTGTCTATCAAAAATGAAAGTTCCCCTGAACTACAAATTGACAGCTGGTTCCATAGGAGAGGATCCTGATAACTTAAAGCTCTGCCTCAGATTGTACTTTAACAGATTCTTGGCATTACAAGTAATCCTACTTAAAATCACAGAGCTTTGTGAGGATTATAAAGGGCTATAAGACTGTAGAGCTGCAGAAAAGTTAGTTACAGGAATCTGTTGTTTATTCTTCATACAGTTTAATTTGTTAAAGATTCATCAATGACCTTTTTTTCGCAATTTATTACAAAGTATTGATGCACGCATAATAAAGCTCTGATGACTTTAATACTTGATTGTGAGGTAATCAGCTATTCTTCTAATCAGCTGCTATCTTCTCATTTTCTGTTCCTCGACTGACACAAACTTAAAATGCCTTCAGCGTTCCCTTCAAACTTAGACTGGGGCCTTTCATATCGTCTCTGATCTCCTGGAAAGAATCGGTGATGGTGTCAGCCACATGCCACGTGTCCTCTAAGATTTGATCAATTATGAACTGAATCTGTTCAGTAATGCTTTGTTTGCGTAAGGCTCTGAGTGCTGAGTGGGATCCCATATTTCAAAGGAGCCGTGAAAACAACTCACATGCCCTTAGGAGCATAAATATTAATCCTTGACTTGTTTATTTCCCATCCTAAAATATTCATAGTTGTTTTTGCCACTTACAAAAAATGGGACGAACTTCCCAGTGCAGAGTAAAAAAAAAAAAAAGAGTGAGTGATATGGTAGCCAGATGCTCGTCGAACATGTTGTTGACTTCATTTCTAATTTTGTTTGAGGAACATCTGTCACTGGGGCTCTTCTTCCTTCTCCTCAGACGTTGGCTTGTCCCAAACAGGACACTTTCTTATAACTTAAACTCTTACTGATGCAGCTCATGTGTCACATTATATTGTAGTTTTTAATGGGTTTTTGTGCATGTTCTCAGTTTTCTTCCTCTTCATTTTCCCCCCGAAGGGTTTTAAAAAGTTATGAGGCTTCGTTTATCAGCTGACCCACATAGAATAATATTTTTTGACCGTGTTTTTTCTGATGACTGCAGTTCAAGAGTTTAAGTAATGACTGCACAACTGCTGAATTACACTGCTGCGACTTCAGAACTGCCTGTGTTTTGTCTCGAATCCCTCAGTCGATTTTTTTGAGTATCTGTAAATCCTCCAGGCATAGAATATCCATTTTTTTTACATCTTCTGACTTATTTAAATAGATTATGATTCTGTCCCCATTCTGTCTGAGTGACTGAGATGAAGAAATAATGACTCCTTTTTTCACAACATTGAAATCTCCACCAAATGCGCACAACAAACGAACGGCATCGACCTAAAAGGATCCAGTCGGAGGGGGAAAAAAAATGGGTCACTGGCTGCATTAGGGGGCTTTTTGAAACAAGAGAAGTTCCACCCGAGATGGGGAAATCGAGCCATCACCCTCAGCGTGTTGCGCTCATTTTAAATTCCTCATCGTTTTCTTCCTCCTGTGTAGAAACGGGCCAGTGTTCTGCCATTTTATCATACTTTATCAGAATACCATATGCCTATGGCAAACCGATAGACATAACTATGGGTTTAGCATACTTTGTCAGAATCAGTTGCACTACAAATATGCCACTAACATTACATAATTGTTTACCTTCCACCAGCTGTATTGAGTAATTTTTAACAGCAGGAAATACTCATGTCTGTAGTCATGAAATGCTTTGAGAGACTGGTGTCCCAGCACATCAGAGCCTGTAGCTGCACGGTGGCGCAGTGGTTAGCACTGCGGCAGCACAGTTTACCCTTGGCCGGGGGATTGTGGGGATCGTGGGATCGTGGGTTCGATCCCAGCCCCCGACCAACAGTGATCTGTGTGGAGTTTGCATGTTCTCCCCGTGTTGCGTGGGTTTACTCCGGGATTTCTCCGGTTTCCTCCCACATGCCAAAAACATGCATGTTAGGTTAATTGGCTGTTCTAAATTGTCCCTAGATATCTGTTTCCTATAGGCCCTTAGAATAGAGGGTTAGTATTAATGAAAGCGCTTTGAGTGGTCTTTGTGACTAGAAAAGCGCTATATAAGTGCAGGTTAGTTAGTTAGTTAGTTAGTCTTCCCCCATCCTTTGACCCCCATCAGTTCACCTACAGGGAGAACAGGCCTACGGAAGACACCATCGCCACCACTCTCCACAGAGCGCTGTGCCACCTGGAGAACCCAAGGAGCTACGTGAGGATGTTTTTTGTGGACTATAGCTCAACTTTTAACATCATTATCCCGGACATCCTGATCAACAAACTGCACCTCCTCCAGACCCCCCCCCCCACCTTGCTCCTGGATAAAGAACTTTCTCACCAACAGCCCACAAACAGTCAGACACGGCCCCCACCACTCCTCCACGCTGTCTGTCAGCACTGGCTCCCCTCTACTGTACTCCCTGTACACCTTTGACTATATTCCAACCCACCCAACCACTGTCATCGTGAAATACGCAGACGACGCCACCTTGGTTGGGCTCATCACCGACGACAATGAGAAGGCATACAGGGCGGAGGTAGAGAATCTGTTGCTGTGGTGCCAAGCAAACAACCTGAAACTGAATGTCCATAAAACCAAAGAACTCACACTGGACTTCAGGAAGAACAGACAGGACCACCCACCCCCCTCCTCGTAAATGGCAACCGTGTGGAAAACATCCCCGCCTTCAGGTTCCTGGGCACCCATGTCTCCTCTGACCTCTCCTGGACTGTCAACACCAAGGCCCTGATGAAGAAAGCCCAGCAGCGGCTGCACTTCCTCTTTGTCCTGAGGAAGAACAACCTGGACCAGAAGCTGCTGCTGGCCTTCTATCTCTGCTCAGTGGAGAGCGTGCTCACTTACTGTCTGGGTGTGTGGTACGCCGGCTCCACGGCTGAGGGCAGAAAGGCTGTGCAGAGGGTCATCAACACTGCCCCAAAAATTGTCAGCAGTCCTCTGTCCTCCCTGGAAGACATCTCTAGATCCTCCTGTCTCAGAACGATCAAGGCCATCACAGGAGACTCCTCACATCCCGCCCACCACCTGTTTGACCTGCTACCCTCTGGATGACGGGTCAGATCGATCAGGTCCCACACCTCCAGACTGACAAACAGTTTCTTCCCCTGGGCCATCCAAACTGCCAACAGTCAGAAGCCCCCCACCGCCCCCCCCCCCAAATGCTCACATGCTCAGAACTGAGGACCTTCTTAACTATCACTTTAACTCACCTGTCTTTGCACTCCTCACTTTTATGCATATTGACCCATCCGTGAAACCACTACTGTACATATTTTCCATAATCCTTAGGCCATTTTATTCAATTATGTGTTCTGCACTCTGCACTCTTATGTACATGTTTCCACCCACGAAGCCACTACCGTACCTGTGTATATACCTATGGGCTATTTGTATTTTTATGTTTATTTTTACTTCAGTCGTATGGTTAATTGTGTGTTCTGTAATTGTTTTATTTCAAATTCTTCTCACTCACTTGATTGCACAGTAGCCTGGTGGAGCACCAACAATTTTGTTGTGCTGTACAATGACAATAAAGCCTATTCTATTCTATATTTAATATACTATATAAATTAGCGACTTTTGCATTACAAGTGCGCATGTATGGACTATGCGATCCGACATTCGGTTCAAAGGTCAGGACTACCAAATATTCTGCTAGCCGCCTTGCTTTTGTATAGAGACAGTACTGTCACACCTGAACAACTGCCGCTTAAAGTCTGCTTCAAGCTTTAAATCACCGTTATGCCAGGTGCACCTTGTGCCGTAGTGAAGTGTGGGAACAGCATGCATTATCTAGAGCGGTGGAAAAAGCAAACTTGTAGCATACATGCGTGTAACTTCGGGACCAGCGTGTGCACATGTCCACTGCCATTTACATTCCCCACGGAGCTGAAGGCTCTGGATGGACGTAATTGTTGGATTAAAGCAGTAAGTCTATATTATAACATAATTAAATAGTGTTGTGTATTGTTCAAGTTCTAGCCTAACTGACACGAGTCTAAACCCTCAAGTTGTAGGTACGGACAGGCAGGCCTGGGTCTAGGATATAGTTCTTTGTATATTGGTAATGAAGCTTGATCTACACACGCATGTAATTAAGGCCATTGATAAGTAGGCTGGTATAAAATAAAATTGCAAATCACTGAAAACGTGTGGTACTTAAACTATAGTAGTATCGACCTATAGATCTAAGTAAGCAGGCTATGCCTTGTAGTGAAATTTACTCAAAATGACAAAACCAAAGTTGAGCTGTCAAACCACTCGCTTACCTTCTTCGTAGTCGTTTCGGAGTCTCTCACGTAAGGGTGCTTGGTCCTTTGACAACAAAAAATCTGCTATGTCAGCGTACATACAGGGGGGCCATTTTGGCCAATTTCTGCAACGTGGCCGCGAACGCAAGCGCAACTAGTTCATCCTTGCGTTTGCGGGTACAATCGGGAAGACCCCTGCGCATACAATATGCTCGGAGATCAGGAACTTTCCATAAATTAAATGTATCGATAGAGCGTGTTTGGTAGCCACGTTCCCATGATGCTTTGTGCGAGCCCACGTTTCTGGATCAGCCAATCACGGTGCAGCACCGTCAGTTGTTTCCATCAGCTGTATCCTATGCTGAAATTATGATTGGAAATGTATTTCCTGTTACTACGCATGCGCAGTAACGCAGGTTATGTCCGTTCTGATAAATGTGGTAAAATGGCAGAACGTCTGCACACCGAACCCTGTTTGGCAGGAAAAACAGGATTGAGATTTTTTTTTTTTTTTTTTTTTTTTTTTTTTTTTTTGCAGCGCCGCTTCAGCACCATTTCAAAGGCTGCAGAGGTGTTTTAATCTGCAAAGACACAGGAGTTAAAAGAAAGGAGGAAAATCAGAGCAAACCTGAGCTCATGCCTTTCCTTATTTATAGCAGCAGCTCAGTGGCTGGAGGTGAAGTGTAGTGGTAGCGTCTAAATGAGAGGTTTCTAAATGAAGCAGAGCTGTAATTAGCACTAATAGCTCGTCAGCTGCGTCGCCTCAAGGGGACGCACGTCCAGGCTCGGCAGAAGCAAGCAGCCGGTTCTAGTTGGAACAAACTTCTAATGGTTCTGAAGGCTGAGCTGGAGAGCGCAGGTTATTCATTGCTTCCAAACACCATTTAAACCATCACATGCTCGGAAGTTATCGATCACAGGCTGTTTGGGCAGTCTGAACACACGCACACGCAAGCACGGGCACATCATTCTTAATGGGAAACAGATTAGGCAGCGTGTATGCTAATGAGAAGCTAATGACAGTCAAGGGCGGAGAGTTCAAAGTGAAGCGTTCGTGTCTGTCGCCGTGTTGATGCAGGAGCCGTGAAAGGCTCCCCGACACACCGACACAAACGACCGTGGTGAGCGGGAACCGGGGGTTCTAACGACGCGCCCGTGAGCGGCACGACTGTGGCGGAGGAGCGCAGCGGTGACGCGAGGCCGGCGGCGCTGAACAAGCGCCATACGCAGCTAATCCTTTCAAGCGTTCAGTAATGAAAAACAGTTCAAATGTTTCCTTTGGGGTTTACTTTTCGCTCTCTATGACTTAATATAAATTGTTTGATATCCTGGAAAATAAACTCATTGACTTGTATGTGAAAATAATACAATTTATGGCTGTGTTGTGAGACATGTATATGTTGGACACTGCATATGTGATTTAACCACGATGAAGGAGAGCCAGCCCCCTGCGGTGCGGAGCCACAGAGCCTGGACCCCCTGTGGAGGACAGGGGACAGAAGACTTCCTGGCCACTGAGGCTCGGGAAGAGAGAAGGGGGAGTTATGTAAATAAAAGGCTAATGAATGTGAATAAAGAGATTTTGAGAGAGATGTGTGATTTCCCCCGCGAGGGAAATGGTTTGATGTCAGAATGTTTAAATGAGAGAACTTTGGTGTGTTCACTCTCTTTGTTCGCTGCTCAAGAATGAGAGCAGATGGTGGAATGATTTCTTGAATAAACTGGAATGAAAGACAATTCGGTTTCGTTATTCAAGTCTCCCCACATTGGTGACTGACGACGTTGAGAATGAACGAAGAAATTCTCAGGGTCCCGGACTCACAGCGCTCAGAGCTGGCGAGCGCAGTGGCCGTTAAGCTGCCTGATTTCTGGCAGGATAACCCACGGTCGTGGTTTCTGCAAGCAGAGTCGCAGTTCGCGCTCGCAGGAGTAACGGTGGATGACACTAAGTTCCACCATGTCATCGCTAAACTGGACAACAGCACAGCTCGGTGCGTGCAAAGCTTGGTGGAGCAGCCACCCGCGACCGACAGGTACGGCAAGCTGAAATCCACCCTCATCAAGTTTTTCACCCCCTCGGCTGAAGTGAGGGCGAGGAGGATCCTGTCTTTGCTAGACCAAGGTGGACACAGGCCGAGCGCCCTGATGGAGGAGATGATACAGCTGAGAGGTTTGGACAACGATGATTTCATTTTTCAGTTCATCTTCCTCTCCAACCTCCCGGCGCATGCGAGAAGCACGCTGGCCGGCAAAAAGTGTCACACCCTGGAGGAGTTCCGGGAGCTGGCCCAGGAGGCAGATGGGATCCTGGACGCCTGCGGCGGGCAAGCAACCACAGCAGCGACCCGAGACAGCGGGGAGCCAGAGGCGGCAGAACCAGACTGGCCGACGACGGCGGCAACACGGCCGCGACGAGGGGGAGCCAATAGCCCGGCGGCAGAGGCGCGGGCACGACACAGCGGAGGAGAAGATCTCTGCTTTTACCATCGGAGGTTCGCAGAGAAGGCACGCAGGTGTGTGCCGCCCTGCATCTTCAGGAGTTCGGGAAACGGCAAGACCGGGGGTCGCTAGCAGCTTCGACCCTCGGAGAACGCAACAAGCTGCTCTACATCACGGATGCGCGCTCCGGACGAGAGTTCCTCATCGACACCGGAGCACAAGTGAGCTTCATCACCCCAACATACGCGGACCGGGTGGCTGGACCCCACGGTAGCGGAGCTACAGTGGCAAATGGCTCGAACATCAACACCTACGGGAGAAGGACCTTGCCTTTATGCTTACATGGCCGCACATATGAATGGACTTTTGTGATAGCGGCGGTGAGTTTCAACATGTTGGGCGCAGATTTTTTGTGTTCACACAATCTGTTAGTTGATCTTGCTAATAGACGGCTGGTAAATGCACTCTCTTTTTACTCTCTCCCCTGTTCAGCTCGAGTGTCCCCACCACCAGTACAGACCCACGTCGCTACAGCAGGTGGTAAGTTTCACACACTCCTCACCCAATTTCCAGCGCTCACTGTGCCCACTTTTTCAGCGACGGTCGCGAAGCACGGGGTGAAACACTTTATCCCCACTTCTGGTCCTCCCGTGTTTGCAAAAGCTCGGCGCTTGGATGCAGTTAAGCTCGCCATTGCGCGCGAGGAGTTCGCCAGCCTGGAGAGGCTGGGCATCGTTCGTAGGTCGAAGAGCCCGTGGGCTTCGCCGCTGCACATGGTACCGAAAGCCGATGGCTCCTGTAGACCGTGCGGGGATTACCGCAGGCTAAACAACGCTACGGCGCACGATCGTTATCCCATCCCGCACATTCAGGATTTTTCGGTGCACCTGGCGGGGGCGCGCATTTTTTCAAAGATTGATCTAGTTCGCGGCTATCACCAAGTCCTGGTCCAACCGGAGGACATTCCTAAAACAGCGGTAATAACCCCGTTCGGACTTTTCGAATTTTTACGCATGCCGTTTGGTCTCAAAGGGGCGGCGCAAACATTTCAGCGGATGATGGATGCCGTGTTACGCGATCTCCCTTTCGTGTTTGTGTACCTCGACGACATTTTGGTCGCGAGTACTTCAGAGGACGAACACGAAACGCACCTCACAGCAGTTTTTAGGAGGCTGGGAGAGCACGGCTTAATAGTTAACCCAGCCAAGTGCCAGTTCGGCGTCGAGCGGATCGATTTTTTGGGTCACCGCGTCTCCCCGGAGGGAGCGGTTCCGTTACCAGAGAAAGTACGCGCGGTAGCGGATTTTCCCCGTCCACAAACGGTCAAATCACTACAGGAATTCTTGGGGATGGTGAATTTTTATAACCGATTCCTGCCCCACGCAGCTCAAATCATGCAACCGTTATATGCCGCGCTCAAAAAACAAAAACCGACCCAGGCGGTCGAATGGTCCCCGGAGCGGGAGCGCGCGTTCACAGAGGTTAAAAAAGCTTTGGCTGACGCTGCGCTCCTGGCCCACCCAGACCCTGCAGCACGTATCGCGCTGACGACAGACGCTTCAGATTTAGCCATAGGGGCCGTTATTGAGCAACAGGTAGCCGGAGTTTGGCAGCCTTTGGCTTTCTTTAGCAAATCTTTAAGCGCGGCTGAACGAAAATACAGCGCGTTTGACAGAGAACTGTTGGCGCTGCATTTGGCTATTCGTCATTTCCAGTTCTGGCTGGAAGGACGGTGCTTCACCGCTTATGTGGACCACAAGCCGCTCACATACGCCATGGCCAAAATTTCAGACCCGTGGTCCGGCAGGCAGCAGAGGCAGCTGGCCGCAATCTCGGAATGTACCACTGACATTAGGCACGTCGCGGGCAAATTCAATGTAGTAGCGGATTGTCTCTCACGCGCGTTCACGACCCCAACACGCGCAGAGGCAGAACGGGCCACCGTGACCGCGCCGCAGGAGAGCGGCACGGTGGCGCGCGCAGCCCCGGTGCACGTGGGTATAGATTACGCAGCCATGGCAGCGGACCAGGGGGCGGACGCAGACGTGCGCGCGCTCCAGTCTGGACCAACAGGGTTGAGGCTGGAGAGCAAGTGTTTACAAACCGGTATGCCCCCCCTGATCTGCGACATGTCGACGGGGCGCCCGCGTCCGGTGGTTCCGGCCACGTGGCGCCGCCGTGTTTTTGACTCGGTCCACTCACTGGCGCACCCGGGGGTGCGCGCGTCGGTGAAACTAGTGGCGGAAAAGTTTGTTTGGCCGTGCCTGCGCAAGCACGTGAAGGAATGGGCAAAAACCTGCATTTCCTGTCAACGGGCCAAAATTCACAGGCACACAAGAGCCCCGTTAGAACCGTTCCGCATTCCGGCCAGAAGGTTCGACCATGTGCACGTCGACCTTGTGGGCCCCCTACCGGCATCACAGGGGTTCACGTATCTTTTGACAATGGTGGACCGCACCACACGTTGGCCGGAAGTGGTCCCACTTGTGACGACCACGGCCGCGGAGGTGGCTCGCGTTTTTTTAACGGCTTGGGTGGCGCGTTTCGGGGTTCCGTCGGACATTACGTCCGATAGAGGACCGCAATTCATCTCTGAGCTGTGGTCAGCGATGGCCAACGGCTTAGGAGCCAAAATTCACCGCACTACGGCTTACCACCCTCAGGCCAATGGTTTATGCGAGCGTTTTCATAGGTCTTTGAAGGCAGCACTCAGAGCGTCGCTCACGGATGCAGATTGGGTGAATAAACTTCCATGGGTTTTATTAGGGTTGCGTTCTGCGCCTAAAGAGGACTTAGACGCCTCCCCAGCGGAGCTGGTATTCGCACAAACTCTGAGGCTGCCGGGCGAGTTTTTACCAGAGCACCCAGAGCCCCCACCTCTCTCGGCTCTGGGACCGTTAGTCGGCACGGGGGCAGACACGCTCCCGGGTCCGGTTCATCACGCTTTTCCACGAGTTTTCGTCCCCAAGGCTTTGAAAAATGCCGATTTCGTTTTTGTCAGGCGCGAAGCCCTAAAAGCAACGCTCAAACCACCTTACGAAGGGCCATTTCGAGTACTGGAGGCAGGTGATAAGCAATTTGTGCTAGATTTTGGAGACAGAAAAGAGACAGTCAGTATTGACAGACTAAAACCTGCTTTTGTCATGAAGGACGTGTCTGTACCGGTCGCAGTGGCGCCTCGACGAGGCAGGCCCCCGCAGAGGGCAATTAACCACTCTCTCCCTCAGTCAACAGAGCCGAAGCAGAAACGCACCGCAGGCAAGGCGGGGCCAACGCACAGCAGATTCGGCAGACGGCTGAAGCCCAAGCGGCGCACAGACTGAATGTTGGTGTTGATTATTCAGTAGTGAGTAAGGTGCTATTTAATTTTAGGAATTAGTCTGTTCTTCATCGTTTGGGGGGGGTTATATGGCTGTGTTGTGAGACATGTATATGTTGGACACTGCATATGTGATTTAACCACGATGAAGGAGAGCCAGCCCCCTGCGGTGCGGAGCCACAGAGCCTGGACCCCCTGCGGAGGACAGGGGACAGAAGACTTCCTGACCACTGAGGCTCGGGAAGAGAGAAGGGGGAGTTATGTAAATAAAAGGCTAATGAATGTGAATAAAGAGATTTTGAGAGAGATGTGTGATTTCCCCCGCGAGGGAAATGGTTTGATGTCAGAATGTTTAAATGAGAGAACTTTGGTGTGTTCACTCTCTTTGTTCGCTGCTCAAGAATGAGAGCAGATGGTGGAATGATTTCTTGAATAAACTGGAATGAAAGACAATTCGGTTTCGTTATTCAAGTCTCCCCACACAATTAATGTTATATCTGCATGTTAAATGAACATTTCCTCTAAATTTGTCCCGCTTTGAATTGTAGATGGCTGGCTTTAACATGGTTCGTCGTTTTATTACAGGTCCAGAGTATATTGAATCGTGCGTTTGTAATCAATGTTCGGTTGTTGGTGTGCTGCTGTGTACTGTGGCTAATGGCTGTGGTTTATCTAATGCACCATGTGCTGCACTCTTGTTGGCATTTGGTGATGGGGGGGGGGGAGTCTACAGTTGCAAGAAAAAGCATGTGAGCCCTTTGGAATTACCTGCTGGTTTGTTGTTTTTTGCATTAATTGGTCATAAAATGTGATCTGATCTACAACTTGAAACACAGACTCATTTCTTCATTTTATTTGACATGGCCAACTCTGTCTAGCTGCCAAATTAAAGGGGCAGTTTACACTACTGTACACTTATGAAGCACTGGCTGAACACAAGCGTGTTCAGCAGAGTTCTCCTCGTGTTTTGCCTCTGTTGATGTTCACACCTCAGGCTCCAGGTGCCCCTAGACTTCTGATTCTGGTCTTCCATTCCCACCATACCACTCTAAATGTCTATATAAGGATGACTTACAGTATATTCTTTCACTTCTCAACCAAATCCAGGCCTATAGATGGGGGAATCCTGATGCTCGGAGCAGAGTGGCTTAGTAAACAAACTGTCCAAAAAAAAAAACCTTGGCTCTTATTTTGTTTGTTCTATATTTGTTGACTTTTAATCGCCTGTTGGTCAAAGACCAAAGGCGGATTATGTTATGGCATCCGTCTGTCCCACAAAAGGTACCCGTTTTGTGAAATTAACTTCTCCCACAGTTGTGTTCCAGATGTTTTGAAGCTTGGTGCTGGGGTTTGATATACATTGATGATGTGCATATTGCCAATTGGCTCCAATGGGGTGATTCTTGTGGGAGTTATAACCCCTGACGTACAATGTTATATTTTTACCTTACTAACAATTTTGCCCCATGACTTAATATGCTTATTTCACTTTGTTTGGCAGAAAGTTGTTGACTAATGAAAGTCTCCTGTTCAATTCCAGATACTGTAAAACTATTATTGTTGTATATTCATGCATGTTAGGTTTATCATAGTGTGGTTCTGCCCCAATAGTTATATGGAAAAGTTGAAAACTGCTCTCCTTCAGTAAGATAATGGAATCTTCAAAAAAAGAAACGCAGGCGGAAGATATTGCACTCAACTCAGAGTGCTCTTATTTTTTCCTGACCTGTTGCAGTTAGACATGTGAAAAAATTAGAACACCCCATTAAATATTCAGTTCTTTATTAAGAAATGTTCACATATCTATGTCTAATATTGTTTTTGTCTTAGTTGCATTTTTAATGTTTATTTTAGCCATTTTAAGTGGGAATGAATGTGGGGGTGTCCTAAAAAAAGATGAGGGGTATGCTAATTTATTCCTCACTATTTGTTTAGAATTATATAGAAAATGTTTAAAAAGTATTTAATTCATTTTTAATTGTTTAGTTGTATTATATGAATCTCCCAGTATTTTAAAAGCTCATATTAAATATCCATATGTCCAAATATGTTAAATAAAACACACAGGGTGTCCTAATTTTTTCACATGACTGTATATCCTTTAATTGGATAAGTAAATACAGCTGGCCAAAACAAAAATTCTGTTTTCATTTCAGGCTGTAAAGCAACAAAATGTGATTTTTTTTTTATTTTTTTTTTTTAAAGGGGGTGATTCTTTTCTATACCCACTTAATGCTAAAAGTCTACAGACTTTATTTTATATTTTACCCTCTTAGCATTCCAGCCAATGTGAAATATTCCACTGGTGGAACACTGGAATTTTAAGCGGTTAATATCAATTAATGGGAAATCAAAAATTAGCTGATACATCAGCATATCAGATTTTGAAAGCACCATGTATTTGTGTTGGTTTTGGTCTTAAAAGTCCTTGGCTGTATTAATTACAAAGTCGTTAATGTTGATGAGGGTACAGAGACCAGCTAACATTTGGACCACCGTTTACTGACATTTTGGCAAACGTCTGGCTCCGCTGGCAAAAGCTGGTGAAAGTTAATGATAGTTGGTGTTCATTGGCAAATCGCTTTCGTTGAAAATTTTCAACATGCTGAAAATTTACCAACATTTAGAAATAAACGCTGGTGAAAGTTGCATGCAGTTTGTAAAAGTTCCTGAGTGCTGGGCTAAGTTGTGCAGAGCTAGCCTAAGTTGGCCTAAGTTGGGCTCCACTGGCGAACATCAATTGAAATGCTGGTGGAAGCTCACCTTTCAAACACGCACAGCGAATGTGTCAAAGTCCAGGAGAAACGCTGGAGCAGTGTCGCTGTCCATGGTGCTGGAATGCCAAAAGCCCAGATAAGCAGAAGGGGGAATAAAAAAAAATATATATATATATAATCCCCCAAAAATGTGACAGACCAAAAGAAAAAAAAAATCTCCTCATTGCGAGATTTACTGTTTTCATTTTCTGCACTGTGCGAAATCCTCCAGGATTTATTCCTGCCCGCAAATGTAATTTCACTGACATTTGGACTCATTTCTCTGATTTTTTTTAGAACGTAAGTGAACGTCGGTCCAAACGTTGTAGTGTGAATTCACCCTCAGAGAGAAACATTTAACTGCATGGCTTTTTGTCTGTGACCACATGGCCTGCTGGGGTGGAGTGGGTGGATGGGTGGGTGGGGTTCAGGAGGGCAGGGGCATATTTAGATGTGTTAGCCACGGTTATGCTAGCTTTGGAATGAGCCTATATGGAGAGGAAGTGGGATTTATACTATACATATACTTGTACTGTATATTTGCAATGATTATGATTATTGTCAGTATTATGGTTTACCGTGCTGTTTACTTATATTTGTCATAAAATGGAAAACCATTAAAAAGAAAAAAAATGAATATAATTAATCCTTTACTAAATATGAACTTCATATTTCACCTTGATTTCCCCCTGCACCTGTCTTCCCCCAGCCTTTGCATACCTCGGGACCTGCCGCTGACCATCCAGTCCTGTGTCCTTCCCAAAGACTGTCAGATCACCGACTGGACCGACTGGAGCCCCTGCTCCAAGACCTGTGTGGACCCCGAGTCTCCCAGAGGCCTTCGCACGCGGAGCAGGCAGGTGCTGCAGTTCCCTGTGGGTGAGGGGGCCGAGTGCCCGCCGCTGGAGGAGTCGGAGTCCTGTGAACCTCAGGGCGACTCTGTCCCGCCCTGCGCCACGTGAGTTCCGCCTACTCAGCTGGGAGCAAGGGAAGGCATAGATAAATGTTTCTGACCTCGCCGCTCGACAGGAGCCCATGCTTCATGAGGATTGAACTGCATGTTATATAGTGAGGATGGCGCCTCCTTAGTTACAGCAGGGTGAGGTCCCTGCTGTGGAAAAACTGCAGTTCTGTAGGCACCAGTACAGTATAATGAAAGTGTTTGGTATTCACCTGGCTGAGACGGCACTTTATTGCTGTTGACTTCCCTTTACACATTTCACAAAGCTAATCTGCTCTCCAGGGTGGCCCGTAGATGTGTGCAATTGTGTGTGTGTGTGTGTGTGTGTGTGTGTGTGTGTGTGTGTATTAAAGGCAGCATATGGAGATGGATTAGCATAGGTGCTTGGACTGGTGCCAGGCCCAGAGTAAAGACAAATGGAGGGAGACTCTTAAGGATATTTGAATCCCACAAACTCACACGATTCACATAAAGATTGAAGAGCGCGCTCACAGATGGCCCAGATTCAGCTTATAGCATCGTTTCCATCTATCACAGTGTAAGGAGATGCAACAAAAGAATATTTAATTTTTATCTCATTCTTCAGTGTCTTTGATATGCTTTTTTGATCAATTATAGTTTGTTAGGATTTTGTTTTCCTTAGACCAGCAGGTTTTGTGTTTTTTGTTACTCAAAAACATGTCTTACTGCCCCCGCCAGAGGTTGTGCTAAACTGTATTGTTGTCTGTCATAATCTGTTATTACCTGTCACTTTAATTTTCATACAATAAGACGCCAGCTACCTTTTGTTTTTGTTCACATGTTCAATTTTAATCATAAACCTACATGCTACATCATGCAGATTATGCATTTATTTATTCATTGGTGTGATGAACAGAGACTGTGGGTCAGTGTTCTAATACAGAGCGGACAGGTGGGAATTGCAAGTAAAAGTTGCAATAGATCATCCTCAGTGTAACCTGTCAAAATGACAGACGGCCTTCAGATTTTTCTGTCACTACTATGAAAGAAAAAAGTTGGTCAATGGCAAACAATATTTGGGTAATGTGACCACTGGTCCAGACATATCTGAAATAGATAATAAAATAGGAAACTATGCATAATGCCATGCACCTCCATTCATCCTTTTTTAGTATTTTGTAAGATGCCTACCACCATTAATTCTGAAGATTCTGGTAAAAATGAATCAGTCACTCTGCTGCATGACTGTTTTTATTGCTGATTGGAGGCCACCATTCAGTCAATCTAACTGGCTACTAGCCTAGGGGTTTGATATACACTGATGATGTGCATATTGCAATTGGACTCTGATTGGATGATATTTGACATTCCACGTACCAAAAGGTACGTGGAAAGGAGTCAGTTGAGGTGGTATGGGCATCTGATTAGGATGCCTCCTGGACGCCTCCCACTTGAGGTGTTTCAGGCACGTCCCACTGGGAGGAGACCCCGGGGCAGACCCAGGACTCGGTGGAGAGACTATGTCTCCCAGCTAGTCTGGGAACGCCTTGGTATCCCCTCTGAAGAGCTGGAGCAGGTGGCTGGGGAGAGGGAAGTCTGGGCTTCTCTGCTTGAACTGCTGCCTCCGCGACCCGGACCTCCGGAAAAGCGGTAGAAGATGGATGGATGGATGGATGGATGATATTTGCAGGAATTATAGGCCTTGACGTCAAGGTCAGAGGTCAGTTTTCTTGTTTGACACCCTGTACCCACATACAGTACATAAAGTATAACTCTCTATGCTTCCCCGATTTTCCTGTGCTCATCCTGTAGTTACACCTGGCGAACCACTGAGTGGAGCGACTGCCGGGTCGACCTGTTGCTAAGCCAGCAGGACCGACGGCGCAGCAACCTGACTGGTCTTTGTGGAGGAGGCCTGCAGACGAGGGAGGTCTACTGTGTCCAAGCTAATGCCGAGCTTCTGAAGTACCTCAACGACCTCAGAGAAAAGGAGAAAGGTAAAGCCAATATCATTAATATTTGCAGTGACTCATATTGAAATGGAATGGGATGCCGCGGTGCCGTGTTCTGTGCAGGATCTGCTGTGTTGGCTCTTTTCATCAGTATTAACCCATTATAGATCCTCCAACATTAATTTCGATACAGTTGGGATGGGGTGATGATGTTGGATTGGTATCAGTACGGACTAAAGGTGCATTCAGACCAAATGCGAATGGGCAAATTTTTCGCACAGCATGATTGCATTATAACTCAATGTAAACATGTGAATAGACATGAATTCACTGCCTGAGTGAGATGCAGACAGGCAAAGTTGCCTTTATAGCTTCTGCAGCAGTGTTCAACCTGCTGTTGAAATCCGCAGAATAACGTCATGCTTAGTTTTACATTATCCAACAAGGGCTCACCTGAAAAAGTGGTCCCTGCCTTCAAAACTTCACAAGATGATGGGTATTTACATCGCTAGCCTGCTAGCCTTGTTAGCACGTCTGTCACAGGAATCCGTGAGTAAATAACTCCGACATCCAGCTGAAGAGCTCCCGGTCCTTCTGTCTCCAGGTGAGTATCAGTCTCATTTTCAAACAAGTTTGCTCTCCAATGTTGATACTTTTACTCTGGTGATGGCAGAATCTGTAGGCTATCACTAGCTAGCACTATCTCTTGGACGTGAACTCGCAAATGCGCCAGATCGCATGTTCTCGCCACTTTCCATTGACTTTGTATGCATTCGTGCTGCCCGTTCGCATTTGGTGTGAAGCCACCTTAATACTGACAGTGTGATTAATGTCAGGTTCTAGCCACGCCATGAGTGATTTGCTTTAAATACGTTATACATTTTTATCATAAACTTTTGCATTAAGTGCAGAGTACCTGTATGTGGCACCAATTGTAAAGTGTAAAGCACATACTGACATTAATAGCAACATTTTTGCCACGTTTAACTTTGGACAACATTAAAAATGTGGTGTGAATTTTTCAAAGTCACTTTTTCTTACCAGTTTTACAGCAATATTTTTGATTTTTTTTCATGTTTAACTTTTTCTAAATAAGAGAAAAATAACGTGACATTCAAATTTAAATGTTAAATGTTCAGTCTAAATGGTAAATTATGAATCTAAATGTTACATATACCTGTTAAATATAAATCTAAATGTTGCATATAAATGTTTAATATGGATCTATTTGTTAAATGTAAAATCTAAATGATAATATATAAATCTAAATATTGAACATTAAATATAAATCAATCAAACTTTATTTATATAGCACTTTTCAGACATTAGATGCTGCACAAAGTGCTTTACATGGATAAAAACAGACGCATTTAGTTACATATACAGTATTTACACAATACATCTCACCCCTTCCAACCCTCCCATAAACATACCCACACAAAAAACACACACACAGAGGCACATACATCAACCCCTACTTCTCTTAACACACATATAAAATAAGAGACGCTGCTCGGCACCGAGGCACCATGTGAAGGAGCAACCGTCCTGTGGAGCTCCCCCACAGCCCATACATAACCATAAGGCGCGCGACAGAGGCCACCCCAACCAGGACAGGCCGGGGCCCGCACCACGGCTGTAGGCTGTGGCGTAAAGCCCCCACCCACCCACCCAAGCGAGAGCAACCCACAAGACCAGCACCCCTGCAGATGGGCCAGGCAGCATCCGGCATGAGGGTCTCCACTAAGGAAACACTGGAACTAAAACATAAAATACAAGATAAAACTAAGAACACATAGAATAAAGGGAACTAAAAACCCATTCTTAGAAACTGAGCTAAGAGCATTTAACATAAATATCAATCTAAATGTTAAATCTAATTTGAAGACCAGAACAAATTTCAGAGACTTGTCCACAGAGACTAAAAAATGGATTTTAATTAATCAAGCCTGCCAGCATTGACTCTCTCCCTTAAATGGGATTTGAAATTGTACTCAAAGTGTTTTTATGTGTGCCGTTCCTCTTATCTTTTTACCTTTTAAACTTCCTCCCTGCTTGTTTCAGGGTCAACAGTTTCTGAAACCCGACCTGAATTGCCTTCTATATGTGCTGTTTTTCTTTTAATATCTTCCTGCCTGCCCCAGAGACTACAGATGGAAATTAGTGAGAACACTATAACCTGGTACAGAGCATCTTTACTCTGTGTTTAATGTTTTTTTCTGTACATTGTCCCTGACAAATAAACCAGTAAACTAAAAACTAAACTAAAATCTCAATTTCGTTGCATTGTTTATTAACAATGGAATGACAAAAAGTCTAAATGTTAAATATAAATGTTAAATCTCACTGTTAAATACAGTAAATCTAAATGATAACTCTAAGTTCCACAGCATGTGGGACACCATGTGGTTGTATGATAAATCTAAGTGCAAAATGTAAAATCATAGTATTGAACACAAAAATATTTAACTGATTTGTCTGAATTTGCATTTTTGCCTGAATATTTAATGTCTACATTTAGCATTTTGACTTAACATTTACATCCATCAATTAACATTTAGATTTATGTTTAACCTTTAGTTTTAAAAATCAAAATTTTGTTCTCTTATTTAGAAAAAGTTATATATGGAAAAATAAAATCACAAATATTGCTATAAATCTGGTTTTAAATAGAAATAAAGACGTCCGCACACTTACTCTGTGCAATTTTCACTTTACTGCTAAGCTTTCGGTTTTGTTAAAGCTTCATCAGAGCATACAGACATTAGCAACTAACAGGCTTCAGTGGGAGAGCATTCCCATATTAGTCATTAGCAGTATGCAGTACACCTGTTTACACACCCCTGTGGCAGTGCCGTGTCTTCTGGGAAATGTAGTCCCAACTATCAAAATTTAAAAAAAAAAAAAGGAGGCATTTCATACCAAACTTTTCTAGGAAAAAAGGTGGAGGTGTGTCAAAGGTCAACAGAAAAACAATCATAAAGTACATTCTACTATTATAACATTATCAATATCAATAAATAGGACTCAGATGAATGACTCTATATAAATTCAAGAAATCTCTGTTTGTCTGTCACGTTTATAGGACATCATAGGACGGCCTATGATCTCAGGCATCATAGGACTCGTGATGCCGTCACTCACGATGCGTAGACTAATGTGTCTTTATGATGTCATATGGCTCAAAATTGGCAAGGTGAATAAGTCACAGGGCCAGTCTTTACAGAGCATTCGTGTTTTCTGCACAACAGATTTCTGCAGCCATGGTCAATTCTGCGTTGCCCCAAGCAGAGTTGCCAGATCAAGCAGTATTCGTATTGTTGCTCAGGATGAAGAAACTAAGCAAAAGCGTTGCTTCTTCTTCTTCTCTCGGTTGCTGGCGGATGGCAAACAACTGAAAGGTGCATACCACCACCTACTGTACAAGAGTGTGTAACATTGTCATCTGAGCCTGACCCCTAAATTCTATGACTTAATCCTGTGTTATTTAAAAAAGAGAAAAGAGCCCTTCTCGTGATTCTTATTGCCTCTCCATCTGTTGCCAGAATTCCAGTTAAATCCTATTCCCTACTGGCCTCTCAAACTTCATTTTCCATTATCTGTCTTTCATTTCTGTATTTGTAACAGTGTAATAAGATGTGCTCGACATTTTCTTTTACTCCACATTCTCTACATTTGTCACTTTCGCTTTTCCCCATGGTGAATAAAGTGCCATTTAAACCTGTGTGATCCAGTCTGAGTCTTGCCATAATGATGTCGTCCCTCTTTTTGGTTGTTATGAAATTCTTTATTGTAAAAGATTTTTGTATTTTGTAATACGATCTTCTTCTTCTTTTAGATTTGATTGGCGGTTGGCAACCAACTTACAGGTGCATTACCGCCACTGACTTGATTATCATCACTCTTTATCTTTTCGTATATTCGTATCTCCTTCTCTCGGTTACTGGCGGATAGCAAGTTGTTTTTAAAGAGGTGCTGTCATAAGACTCGCGATGCTAAAGATATGATGTCTATGTGACGGCACATACTGCCTGGTGTCCTATGATGGATCATAGGCTGTCCTATGATCTCAGGCATCACAGGACTCGCGATGCTGTTATAAAGATATTTGCAATGCCGTCATAAAGGTATGTCTATATGATGGCACATAGACAGATAGGCATCATAGGACTGTCTATATGACGGCACATAGTGTGTCTATGTGTCTGTCATGTTTATAGGACATCATAGGACGGCCTATGATGTCTGCCTGATGCCATCATAAAGATATTTGCGATGCCGTCATAAAGATATGTCTATATGATGGCACATACTGCCTGGTGTCCTATGATGGATCATAGGCCGGCCTATGATCTCAGGCATCATAGGACTCACGATGCGAATATCTCTATATGACGGCACATAGTGTGTCTGGCCTGATGTCCTATGATCTGACAGATGGGCATCATAGGACTGTCTATATGATAGCACATAGTGTGTCTGTGTGTCTGTCACGTTTGTAGGACATCATAGGACGGCCTGTGATGTCTGCCTGATGTCCTATGATGCATCATAGGCCGTCCTATGATCTCAGGCAGACATCATAGGTCTGTGTGTCACGATCATAGGACTTTGTAAGCGGGTGTCACAATCATAGGACTCGCTATGACATCAAAGAGCATGGGACTCGCTATGACATCATCAAAGATCAAAGGCAGGCATTGCTGAACGAGCGGTGACATCATGGTGACAGTTGGCCGTCCTATGATCTCGGGCATCATAGGACTCGCGATGCCGTCATAAAGATTTGTCGTCTATATGACGGCACATAGACAGATGGGCATCATAGGACTGTCTATATGACGGCATATAGTGTGTCTGTGTGTCTGTCGTTTATAGGACATCTTAGGACGGCCTATGATGTCTGCCTGATGTCCTATGATGCATCATAGGCCGTCCTATGATCTCAGGCAGACATCACAGGTCTGTGTGTCACGATCATAGGACTTTGTAAGTGGGTGTCACAATCATAGGACTTGCTATGACATCATCAAAGAGCATAGGACTCGCTATGACATCATCAAAGATCAAAGGCAGGCATCACTGAACGAGTGGTGACATCATGGTGACAGTTTCCATGGTAACCATGTCAAAGATTAAAGGCAGGCATGCAGCAGAAATACTTGCTTATACTTGGTTTCTACGGGCATGCGCAGGTACCATGTCAAAGATCAAATTCAGGCATCACCATGGTTACTGTTGCCATGGTAACAGTAACTTTCTACGGGCATGCAGAAATACTTGCTTATACTTGGTTTCTAAGGGCATGCACAGATATGCACTAGTTGATATTGATACTTTATGATTTGTTTGTTTTTCTGTTCACCTTTGACACACCTCCACCATTTTTCCTAGAAAAGTTTGAGGTATGATATGCCCCCTTACTTTAATTTTGATAGTTGGGACTACATTTCCCAGAATACACAGCACTGCCACAGAGGTGTGTACACGGGTGTACTGCATACTGCTAATGACTAATATGGGAATGCTCTCCCATTGAAGCCTGTTCATTGCTAATGTCTGTATGCTCTGATGAAGGTTTAACAAAACCAAAAGCTTAGCAGTAAAGTGAAACTTGCACAGACTAAGTGTGCGGACGTCTTTATTTCTATTTATACTTGGTTGATTGTCCAGCAGCTTACAAAGTCCTCGAGCTGGGTGGAGCGGCAGCGTCTTCTACATTATAAATGTGGTTTTAAAAGTGACTGAAAAATTCATACCATATCTGTGCTACTTTATGATCTGAGCCTCCCTGATGCCATGTTTTCTCTTACAAATTCTTACTTCTGTTTTTATTGTTTTCAAAGCTTTTTGTTTGTTTCTTTGTCTGTTTTTTTCTTTTAAGTATTTGAATTCTGTTTGTCTTTGCTTGTTTTGCCAATTACTTTTCTACCTGGTGTCTGTTCATGCTGCTTTGTCTCCCAAAGTCTTTGTTGAGCCATTTCTACCTTTTGCTTCTGTATTTGTTTGGATTTTCCACTGGAAGAACCATTTTTTTTAGCCACTCAAACTTCCCTTGAACTTTCTGGTATTATCATCTGAAAGTCACTGCATCCCTGTGTGCATCTGTGTGTCTCCCAGCCTGCATCTGTGACATTTACAAATCTCAGACTGTGTGAAGGAGACTCTTTAGTACAGCATGGGACAGCTGAATGGATGACCAGGAGAAAATATGCAGTGAAACTATGTTGAACGGGATTCTTTAGCTTTTGAAGGGGAACATACCAGAATGTCTTATACATGTATACAGCAAGCAATTAGCTCTGGCTTGCTATTTTTTTTATATAAAAAAAAGATTACTATACAGGCTACTGACAAGGATTCCTTGTAATTTCTGCTCTCTGACTCAGTCATTGTGCCAACTCTGAGTCTCTGCAGAACTTTTGATGTTTTTATGTGAGATTAGCTCATAGCTTTTATAGCCAAAGTTAATTTTCAAAGTGTGTCCCTAGTTGGGCAGTATAACAAAACATTTCATTATTAAAATGATTTAAGCAATATTGACCTAACTGTTGCATCCATAATTAGGCAAATAATGAGTAAGTGGTAACTCGGTTTATGGAGCTTTATTAGAATACAAACTATCATACAAATAAGGCTTACGGCACTCTCCTGCACGCCAGGTGTCTTCCTGACAAAAGAGGACTAGTCCCTTTGCCCACCTCCTTTATACTAGGAGTGGCGTCACCACCGGAAACGGTAGTTAACCACCCCAGTATATTCCCCCTCCAACCTGGCCGCCATCTTACTGTTACCAGCCTATTTACATACATAACACCCCCCTCTTCAAAAAAATTGTCAAGCATACGGGTAGCCCACCCAAATTTGTCTCCTGACTCGCTCTCTAAACATAAAATATGTACAAAAAGAAACAAACTGCCTGTCCATTCATACAGCCAAGGCTGGGGGCCGGGTGGACTGCCAGCGCCCCCTACACGGCCAGGCAGGCTATTCTGCCACCAAAATAGAACAGTCCAACTTAAAAGTAAAGTCGTGTCTCTAAATAAAATAATCCCATAAAACAGCTCCATATGAACACAACATACAAAAATCACAGCACACACATAAACTACTGGCGGCCCCCATCCCAACACCCACCCCACAGTAGGGCACACAACAAAATAATCTGTGTTGGGTATCATAGTTATTATAAATGACCAATTAACAAAATCAAACCAACACACCCCACTAATTTCACATCACAAAACCAAATTCAGGTATGTATCAAATTACCAATTTATCAATTCATTTTCACCCATAAAATGTCATCTTTGTATCATTAACCATTACTACTCTTATTATTTTGTTTAAACCGGGGCACTAAAACAGTAGTAAAACCACACACATCAGGGCTTGGGCAAAGAAAAAATAAATTAATTAAATTAAACGCACACAATGCACCCTCAGTCCTTGGATAGGTCTCTCTCTAGACGCCTCCGTCTTTTGACCTTCGGGACTCCTGCTGCACTGCCTCCTCTCCTTCAACGTCAGACACAGCTCACTTGGATGTCTCCAGGTCTGGTCAGACACACGTCGATGCCCATCCCTCCGGGCAGCCTCCACCTGGAACTGCCTCCGCTCGTCACGCTACTCGCGTGGACTGTGATCCTCACGTACTCGAGCCTCAACCCTGGGCCGAACTCTGTGTCCAACCTGCGGGGAAGCCCTCCTCTTCCTCTCTGTATCATTCTGTTTCCGACTGGCCTCCTTCACCGATCCGGTCAACTCGCGGGTCCAGTTCGATTTCCTCTTTGCGGGCCGTCGTTGTGAGCACTTTGTCACTGCGCTCTCAGGTCTCTCCCCCTCGTTCTCTAGCACGGGCACCTCATCCTTAGGGGCCACCCTGGGGGTCCCAGTGTGCCGTCCAGCATCCTCATCCAGGGCAGCATAATGACCGGCATCGGGTCCATCCCGGGGCGGCGTCGCGTGGTGCCGAACATGCTCTCCACTTACTTCTTTGTCCAGCCAGTCTGAGTCCCACACCTCCACACCATCCACCACCGGAGCTGATCGGCCCCAAAGTCCATATCCCGACCACTCCTCACCCGACACGTTGGCTGTGGAGAACCCCAAGCTGTAAAAGAGGTTGCACCCCATGATGCTGACCCCCGCAGCGGTGACGTAAACGTGGGCCTTGGGCACAACAACAGACTTGTACTGAGCCTCCACTTCCACAAAGCCCAGCACGGCCAGTCTGCTCCATCCATAGCCATAATAATCCCTTCCTTGCTTTCTAATCTGTCGGTGGGGAAACAAACTTCTCATGGTTGCCAGGTTTAAAACAGAGATAACGCTCCTGTGTCCACCAGCAGGGGAACCTCGACACCATCTAGTGCGACATTACACCCGATCCGTCCCGTAGCCTCTGGGGAAACGGTGTGCACTATTGTTGGAGTCTTCTGCGCGGGACCTGGCTCACTCCTCCAGTCCCTGCGTTCGAAGTTTGCGCACACCCTGGCAGAGTGGTTCAGCAAACCACACTTCCCACAATACTTGCCTTTCGCCGGGCACACTCTGGACTTATAGCGGTGACTAGGGGACCCACAGCCATAACAACATGGCGTACCTGGGGCAGACCTGACCTTTACGACAGTGGCATACTCTTCCTCTCCGCTGTCTTCGTCACCAAGGTCCAAAAACAGTGCCTTAGCGTGAGACTCATCCTGACCTAGAGTGGCCCCTCCAGTAAGGCCCCTCGCGATGGTCTCTGCTGCC
This sequence comes from Pholidichthys leucotaenia, assembly GCA_020510985.1. Taxonomy (NCBI): domain Eukaryota; kingdom Metazoa; phylum Chordata; class Actinopteri; order Cichliformes; family Pholidichthyidae; genus Pholidichthys; species Pholidichthys leucotaenia. Next base: position 64,577,563 of record CM035849.1, on the reverse strand, counting down.
TCGAACTGATGGGCAAGCTCGATAGCTGCAGCCAACGTCAACTCTCCTGGGTGTATTAAAAGCCTGGACTGGGCCGCCGAGATGAACTGCTCGCTCTTTCTTAGTTTAAAAGAGAAGTTCAAATGAAGTTTGTCATAAGTTAAGAAATTTTTATGGCTTCATTTGTCAAAATCATGGGTAAAGAGAAAGGCTGGCATAATCTCTGAATTGCGCAGCTCTCATCCATACGTAATTTTGATAACGTCTCCCCAGTGTGAGCAGGGCTGTGGAGGAGTTAAAAAGCTCCTTAAAAGCTCCTTGCCCTTAAACGCATTTTTACTTTGTTGACAAGCCTGCATTGTCCTCAGCACAAAACAGATTTGTCTTCCCATTTTTTTTTTGTTTTTTTTTTGTTACTTATTTGTACCCGTAGGTAGACTTGGTTTGCAGTCTGGTGACAAGCCACCGGCTGCTGGTCGCTGCGTGCGCGAGCGCCCTAAACCTACATGTTTTTGGTATGCAGGAGGAAACCGGAGAAATCCCGGAGTAAACCCGCGCAACACGGGGAGAACATGCAAACTCCACACAGCTCACTGTTGGTCGGGGGCTGGGATCGAACCCACGATCTCATGATCCCCGCGATCCCCCGGCCGAGGGTAAAACTGTGCTGCCACAGTGCTAAACCACTGCGCCACCGTGCAGCCAATGTAAACGCTATCATATTAGTATTACGCCTTTGATGTTGTGCACCTGTTTATTAAAGGGAATGAGAGCAAGGACAGTGATTGGTTTATTTCACATTACGGCCAAAACACACCCCTGAATAATTAAGGACATTAGGACAGCCACTTTGCGCACGGCACAAAATTTGTCTGTGCACTGCTGTAATAGCAAAATAGGTTCGGACACACCCATAAATGTACCCTGCGTCTGTGACAATAGAATTTCAACTATAATAGGGCCAAAAGCTCAATACTGCTCAGTACAAGCCAAATTGCTCAATACTGCTGTCATTTTGTTCTCTGAAGTGTCTGCGGCTACACTCTACTGCATCCATAAACGTGCAGCAAAAATGTTTAAGACACAGGGGCAACAGTGAATGTGCCCCTCTCATACCCCATTATCCACACACCCCATGAATAAAATGAAATTATATAAAATGAAAAAAATGCTTAAATATATTAAATTAAATTTAAAACATCTATATTTCAGGCTTTAGAAGCCTTGGTTTGTGATGTACTGTGAATATGTAAATCAATACATGTAAAACCCAAGTAGCCCTCCACCACATTAATTTTTCAAAAATAGCCCTCAGGTGCAAAAAAGGTCAGATACCCCTGTTCTATATGCTGTACAGCTGCATTAGCTCAGGACAGAATATAATACAGTGGAATATTATTCAGTACTTTATTGATCTTTAAAAGGGGAAACTGGTATATGCTCCGGCTCACAGATGCCATTCAAAATGTCCTCCACAAAGCTTTAAATCTTGCTATGCTAACTTCAAATTCTATCTGTCCCTTGCATTACAAATAATCTGATGCTAATGTGTGAATTAGGATGAGTTAAACCTGACAGCCTTCACTCCAGTGATCTGTTAAATTTAAATATGATTGTACAGTTGCAGAGGGGTTTAAGACACATTCATTCGGTTTTTAGTTTCAGTTCCTTATGTTTTGCACATTGTTTCTTGTTTATGATTATTATATCACTCTTACATTATCTTATAAATAGTTAAAGAAGTCCCATCTTCATGTGCACCCTCTAGGTTTTCTTTATCTCTGAAGGCTGCCAACCTCCTTCTCTCAATATGTGCGGCAGGTGTCAGATATCATAGCGTTGCAAAAATCAGCCATATTCTCAAGTGTAACCCAAATATATGTGATCATGTGCTGTTATGTGACACTCAGACATCCTTGAATCCCCCCACAGCCGCAGGACTGCTGTGGATTAGTAGCAGATAATTATCTGTTTCCAACACATAAATCTACATGTTGATTTAATTTTAAATGACTAAATAGCATTATCTGCAATAAAAACGACAGCATACAATATTTATTTGCTTTACAACCACAATTATGTTTGTGTTTGTTCATTTTTTTCCCCTTGTAATATCCCACTGTGGCTTTAGTGCTAGTTTACAGACATCTCAGCACCTTTTTTACTTGCTGCTTTTCTCTGTGTGAGAGCCACTGGGAGCAGATTTGTCAGCCCCCATTTCCTGCCGTGACTCGTCGGTGGTCACCAGTGGAAATGTGGTGCCAGTTTTTTGACAACTGTCAGGCCAGTTGGAGTCAAAGCTGCCCTCTGAACAAAGGTGCTAAAGATGTTAGCCGAAACCGGGCTCTAAGGAGGTCAACCGTGCTGACCACATGAGAGGGGGTGACAAAGTCCAAGAGGTGAGATGCCCGGTCGCAACTGGCGTCAAACACTGGAGAGGTACTCCTCTCACGTAACCAGAAGGAAGTGGCGAAGTTGGAAACCATGTCTGAACAAACATGTTGCCATTGCTAGGGCTAGATGATGTAACCTTAAACCAACATCACGATTAAAGCAACACTGGAAGATTTTTACCCTAAAATGATGTTTCCAAAATTAGTGCAATAACCTTTGACCAGGTGAATGTCACTTCCCCCACAGCCCGAGTGGGCCTGCATCACCTGCAACAGTGATGTTCTTTGTAGGAACACTGAAAGGACTACAACTATGGCAACTATGACCTCAGTCCCAACAGCCAGTCACGGGGCACAACTGTAGCCACCAACAACTAGGCATCTTGTGTTTGGCTGAGGTCATAGTCGCCGTACTTGTAGTCTGTTAGTGCTCCTACCGGACTTTGAGGTGTGCCAAATTAATAACTTCATTTCTCATTTGTTTATTGAAATTATGTATAAATTATTTATGAATATTATAACTTCAGTTCTGCTTTGTTTTTCATCCATCAAAGAGAAAATGGTTTCAATTTATTTAAAGACACACTGAGGAGGAGTGTCATCCTGGAGGATAACGTCAGTTAGGCCAGAGAGTCCTGATTGGCTCAACATTACCCACGGGCCAGCACCATGAATAGTTACGTCACCAGAAACATTCTGTCTCAACTTGCCTTTTTGCAGGGGGCGGGTCTTAAGTGAAACTTTACAACAAAAAAGCAGAGACATGAGACATTTGAGCAATTTCGCTCTTGATATGTTTTGTAAGTCATAAAAAAAAAACATGTTACAGGCATGTTAACAGGAAAAACCCCTCCATTTTTTAGCGGAGTGCCACTTTTTAAAAAAATCATCTTGTTACCTCCGCCAAGGAGGTAATGCTTTTACTACTGAACCACAAATCCTATCATTGTCAATCCAATTGCTAGTCATATGTTTTCATGGTCAAGGAATCTGAAAACGTACACACAAACACTGTATGGGGGGAACTGTGGCACTTGGCGGAGGTCTGCGCTCTCCGAGTGCTTTTCTAGTTTTTATTGTGAATGTTCAGCTTTTACTTTGAAAGTGAAAGCAGCCATTAAGTTTCATGTTCAAACTGCAGCATTCAGTTTATGATCTTCTTTAGTTTCATAAATGGTAAATGGCAAATGGCATTCACTTATGTAGCACACTTCTACTCGTCTCTGGATGACCAGAGTGCTTTACAGATCCTTTACAGATCCATAACGTAAAGATGAAGCACCTATCGCTAACAGAGAAGCTCTACGTCGTCGTAGCTGATCTACTGGTAGTCTAGCATTAGCACCTTTGCTTTTAGCGGGGTAGAGCCATAGGAAAAGCTAAACAGCTGCTGCTGCACTTGACATGGAGAGCTTCATTCAGTACATTAAGTATCAGCTTGTACCAGATTGTTGCTCCATTATTCACTGTCACAAAGCACTATTATACCATAATGAGTTTAACAAAACATTTATTTAGGTAACACACACAGTGGGGAAAATATTAAAATCAAAATAATTGACATGAGCAAAAATCACATCTTTTTAGGATCTAATTGCAAGGTTTGGTTACTCTTTGGTTATCTGCATATCTCTCAACATTTTGGTGTTCAAAATATTGAAGGTTTTCCCTGGGATTGGTTGCACGGACAGGAAGATATTACAGTAGAAATTACTGCATCTTTGGTCATTTTAATACAATTGAATTTAAATAAACTGATTGAATTAAGTATAGTTTTAAATTTCAAATATTAAAATCCTGTGATGGATTGGCAATCAGTCCAGGGTGTACCCTGCCTCTCACCCAGAGATGCTGGGATAGGCTCCAGCACCCCCCGCGACCCCAAAAGGATTATGTGTTTGAAGATGAATGAATGAATATTTAAAAATAAAATCACAGATTTACCACAAACTGTTTCAGCTTTATTAGAAAAATAAATTCACTAAGAAACAGACATATATTTAGGAGTAAAAACATCCACAAATTTATGAGAAAAAGTAATTTACAAGAAACATGTCTGAAAGGTATGAGGGAAAACCTCACAAATTTATGAGAATAAAGTCTGAAATGTACAATAGTCCTAAATTTACATGGGGAAAAACACAAACTTACAAGCATAAGTGAAAAATCTTTCAAATCTACCATTAAAAGCAGTAAATTTAACAATAAAAATGTCCTAAATGTAGGAGAAAAACCTCTCATTGTCAAGACTGAAGTCACTAAAGTAACTTTGTATTAATTACTCTAGTGTAAGTAACACCAGTAATGTAAATAAATGCATGAGTAATACATTTCCACAGAAGTCCGTGTACTAGCCAGCCTGGCTGCTCAGACAGCAGTTGTGCGCCTCACTTCTGTGAGCTGGTAGGTGTGGTTAGGTGGGTGGATGCTGTGTGGGGTGTGAGGGCTGTTTGTGTGGGTTGCATCTGAAAGGTCATCTGGCAACTTTGAATTACGGGAGTTTCCGGGGGGGAGCAACTGATGGGGAGGGGACTGGAAGATGGCCCTAAAAGTATGGGAGAAACCAGGGAAAAGCTGGAGGGTTGGCAGGTATGCAACTGGTAGATTTATTTTGGGTGAAGGGATTGGTGCCGTACTGTGGCTGCCTCATCCATCCAGGTGGATGCCCTGAATTTCCCTCTGGGATTAATAAAGTATACAAAATACAAAAAAAAAATAAATCTGTTCATTAAGCAAAACAGTTAATTGGCAGAAAGAAAACTAATTTGCAGTGAAGTAGCAAGTCAGTCCCTCCAGGATTTTGCGGGATGTTTTTATGATTGTTGTGGCACAAAAAGCCTGAATTCGTGGGAGCTTTTTTTTTTTTTTTTTTTTAAAGTTGCGATAAAAGTTGCGATGTTTGGAGAGGTTTTTCTGCACTAAAAGTTGTGGGAAGAATTACAAGTTTTGAAGGCAGATGGTTTTTCCAGCTTACTACAGTGATATTCTATATAACAATACAAGAAAAGCACAGGATTGTCAGAAATTTCCTATTACAGTGATTTGTAAATTAAGCAGAAACTTCCCATATACAGAAAAACTCTTTTGTGCAACAGCCAATACAGACTTTAACACAATATCCATTACAACAGCTAAATTGCACTGAATGCATGTTAAAGAGTAGAGATGTGGAAATTATTTGCAGCGCCTTCATTTGAAAACTCCCTACGGTCCCCAACCACTCGGTACTGAGCGGAGAGGAAAAAATAAATAATTTATTCTGTTAGTCTGTATTGTCTGTCGGAGTCTGTGTTTTTCTGAAAAAAAAAAATGCAGACAATATACTTATGCCTAACTCCTACCTATCTGCCTATCTGCTGCACGTCTTGACACACACACACACACACACACACACGTCTCAACAGACACACATCTTCTTTCATTTACGGGGGGAGCCGGGGGGGGGGGGGGGGATTTGTCCATGTTCAGACCACAGCTTTAAAGCTCATTGTCAAGATGTAGTAATGATTTTACCTCTAAAGATGCGTGAAATGATCAACCATTGGCTGTAGTGTTAGACTTGCTTGTTTCTTTGTGATTTTATGGCGTCTCTTGTCACGTGCGCTCCTGCAACGGGGTGCTTTTGGGGCAGGCAGACGTTTTTCAACACAAACCCAGCACTTCGTACACACGGTCAGGACGGAGACGTCCACCAGCAGGCTGGGGGACACGGAGGAAGGGACGGTGTTGGAAACCTCACGGGTGAGTGTTTGTTTTTTGTTTTGTTTTTTTTTAATCACACACTGTTTTTTGCTGAAGCGTTCCATTAACACTTACTGTAAACACAGAAGTGAACGTGATGCTGTGATGCATTTGATTGGTTAGACTGAGCGTTTCAGCGCCACTCAGCTGAAATTTGATTGGTGAAATTGGCGGAAGTTGACGAGGATTGGCCAAAATTGCGGGAAAGTTGCAGTGATTGGACAAAGTGGCAAGGTCGCACAATAGTTGTGCTGATTGGCCCTGGAGGGACTGACAAGTAGTGTTTTTTGCACCATTATTAACTGGTAGCATGAAAATCGAATTAATAGATGTTATTACATTTGTCATTGTGTTCTTGTCAATTACTTGGGATGGGTAGAATTGTTCCTATCATAATAATATTAATACTTATGGGTACAATCCATATTAGTGGCTCATACTTGCTGCATAATTTTTAACACTACAGTCCAAAGTTGGAATTGAAAAGGCAATTCATGTAATGAAATATGATGTTTTCAGGATTTGGACGATAATTCAGCTTTATATTGTCTGTCACCTTTCATGACATATGAAAAGCTCATAAAAAGAGTTTATAAAGTGAAGAGCTTCAACATTAAAGCTGCTGATAGCGACATGGTTGGCACTGATTCTTATGTTCAGTGCAGTCATCTGCTTGAAGACTTTGGGTTGTTTGCACTGACGCCACTTTAACACCGTACTCCTAGCGAACATTGTTGCGTATGAAGAACATCCCTCATGAGAACAACAGGCTCAGAGGCAGCAGCTTTTCACAGGAGAACAATGCACCCTGGCACACGGTAAAAATCAGTCAGGAGAACAACAAAGAGCCCCAAGCTTCCTAAATCCAATTCGTCAGGTTTATTTTTGGCATATTAAAGCTGATTGGTGCACTAAGCAAATACAAAACTATTATGCCTTATGCAGGGCTGTTCATTAAAGATTTCCCCCGACTCATTTCCCGTGGGCCGAGAGGAACCATACTTGGCACACTTATACAGTCTTTCTCTACAAGGTACCCCCAAGGATCACACATTTGTCCGTTTGCTTTATGCATCAAAGAAGCCATGACTTCACCTCGGAAACCAGGTTTCTTGTCTTGGAAGTGCTTGCCCTTCAAAAAATGAAGTCAGGAAGGTGCTAGGAAACCAGACACCTTTGGTCAGCACACCACACCTCTCGGTTTGATGGCCTTCCACATTTCTGCAGCACTGGAGCATAGTAGCTCGTTGTAATTGTGGACCCTTTGCCAGGAAATTCCATCGTCAGTGCTGCATGCTGGGCCTAGAAGACCATGAGCATGACCTTGCCGTTGAGGGTTGGACATGTCTTCTTTGGAGGTAGTGAGTCATGTTTCCATTGCTTCGACTGGGCTTTAGTCTCTGGATCAGGGTGATGGACCCATGTTTCATCCCGTGTGATTAGTCTGTTGAAGATGTCCTGCTGTGTTCTTGGCAAATGGCCAAAAGAGTCTGGGAACCATGTGACTACTCCTCCAGGGAAAGGTGCAAGCCAACTGGGATTTCAATTGCATATGCAAAATTTGTCATGGATGTTTTTTGTTTTGTTTTTTTTTTCCCACAGACTCCACACTGGTCATGACGTCTTGGGCAAGTTAGCGAGTAGTTATGTGGTGATCCTCACAATGTGGCCTCCACTTAATGGATGGTGCACTGCTGGTCACCCGGAAATAGGTGCATTTCCACCGATGTCTGACCACACTTGAACTGTCAATGCCAGTGAATGACTCAGTCATATGATGAAGCATCCTCCCCATAAGTCTCTGTCATCTAATCGAACGTCGACCTTGGTGTGCGGCCTTCAAGTACAAGTAACCTGATAACCGCTCTGCATTCATCTGGCTCCATTATCACACATTACTCCACCTTTGCAACATGTAAAACAGAAACTCTTAGGAGCTCGAGCTGCAAATTACCATGTCACCTATAGAGGATATATTTTATTATACATGTGCAATTTCAGTCTCTTGCAATAACCGAAGGGGTCAGGGGAAATCTTTAATGAGCAGCCCTCATAACTATTACAGTTGTGGATATAGCATTAACATTTTTAGGAAATCAAGGGCACTATGATGGTGTAGTGGTTAGCATTATCACCTCACAGTAAAAAGGTTGTGGGTTCAAATCCACCAGCCAGCTGCGAGGAGTTTGCATGTTCTCCCCATACTTGCGTGGGTTTACTCCGGCTGCTCTGGTTTTCTCTCACATTCCAGAAACATGCACGTTAGGTTAATTGGAGGACTGTAACAGCGGCCCTGTGGCTGCCTCATCCAGGTGGATGGAACTGATTTTTGGGATTAATAAAGTATAACAAGCAAACAAACGGAGTGGATACATGAGTTAAATTTAAGATAACCCAGACCAAACATATCTGTTACAGAACCTATAAACTACAGTATGAGATGACCAGGAACCTCTCACTCCCTGAGAATCGGGATTTAAAACTGTTACTAATAATGTAAAAATGATCTTACATCGAAATGTATTGTGGTGCCTATGCGATCCAACAGGCAACGCTTTGTTTCACACACAGTATATACGCCACATCTTTGCTGAATTTTTTTTTTTTTTTTGCCACTGATGGACTCCACGGACACGTCGTAGCTATTCAGCTGAACATTTTTTCAGATTGTTGCACTATTTTTATTGGTTCTAATATTGGTCTAAAAGTGATTACAAAACAATGTAATGGCTAATGAATAAAGAGCTTTCATTTCCAGCCACTCTGCTTCTGGATTATTTTCCAAGGCCAAATTGATCAGCGGTCCTTTGGCTCTCTGCGTATCCCCCCATAATTAAAGAATAATTAGTCTGGTAGACAAGATAAAATCAATCAGCAGACACTCTTCAGACAATACAGGACATCATTTATAACCATGGAAACTGTTTGTCCTTCCTTTTCATTTTCTCTCCCATAGATGAAGGTCTGTAGGGACTATAGGTTGAGTATTTGGTACCTGTGATCTTACATGTGGGCTGCCTACAACCAGTGTGAAGATACAGTTAAAGATTAATTCATAAGAGTGCTGCTGAAGTAGCCAGCAGTGTAGATGTGTGTGAGCTGTGCTGCGAGACTTTGCACACACATCACGGAGTTCTTATTCGTCGTGCTGCAGGATCTCTCTTCCCCCATTTTGGGGGGTTAATCTCACAGCAGTCCCACTGAGACAGAGGCAGGCAGTGGCTCAGTGAAGTTTGCTGCAGCCACATCCTCACCCCCCCCTTCCCCCGACTCATGCATAAATATCACCATGCAAAAGGGCAGAGATACCCTCAAGCTAGGATCTGAAATCAGCTTACCACCTCCAGATTCCTATAACCTAGTCTTTACGGGGGAGTAGCATCAATCTGACCTAAGATCAGTATAGTGGCCTAAGTAATGTCATCCAGATTTCTCTAGCTGATGCTGTGTAGTTGTGGTTTTGCATATGCTGGAGAATATGGATCCCCAAAGACCGTTTCCCACCATTTGAACAATTGACATTTCGGTCATCTCTTCCAGCGTTTGACTAGCGAGGAGTTTAAATTTTTAAGTTGCTGCTGTATCTGGGGAGTCCTCTGAACTCAAGTGGGACCAAAAATCACAGCGGGGTGCCGATGCTGCAGAAGATATAAAACGCGGCAGTTTCTGCATTCTGAATGAGTACTTCACTTTTTATATCTAAGTTACATAAGATAAGAAAATTTCCCTTCTTGGATCACCACCTTATTGTGGCGGAGGGGTCTGTGTGCCCTAATGATCCCAGGAGCTATGTTGTCAGGGGCAACTTGCCCCTGGTATGCTCTCCCAGGGCAAACTGGTCCCGGGTGAAGGGCCAAACTAAGAGCGGTCCAGCAATCCCTAATGAAGAAGTTCCAGTGTACCCCACCATGTTGGGTTTACCGGAGGTATGACGGCACAGAATGCTGGGCTCATCACGTAGCAAGTCACATGGGTCCTTCCCTCACAGTGGCTCACCACCTGCAGGAGGGGATAATGGGGGATCATGGTGCGAGTCAACTGGGTGGCAGTCTGTCTTCTCTGCACAGACTGCAGGCCCCACGACCCAAACCCCTGGATAAACAGTAGAGATGGATGGAGATAAGAAAAATTCCATTGGGTTTGATATATATTGATGGGCAAGTTGCAGTCAGGGCTATTTCTAGCTTTTGGGGGGGTCCTATGCAAGACTTTGCTGGGCCTAATTTATATAATAGAGAAGAGTTAAAACCCATTTAAATGCCCCCCCCAAAAAAAATAAATAAATAAATAAACTTAAGTTCTTGTCTAGATAAACAGAAAAAAATTACACCATTACTTAGAATAAAAGTGTAACCAGCGCCCATATAAATGTTGCAAATTTATATGAAGAAAAGTTGAAATATGCAAGTACAAAAGTTGCAAATTTATGATAAAAAAGGTAGTAAATTTATTAGAAAAAAATCATAAGTTTATGAAAAAAGTTACAAATTTTTGAAACAATTGCAAATTTACAATTAAGTCAGATATTGACAAGAAATTTTTAAAATTATGGGCAAAAGTCGCAAACCTTTAAGAAAAAAGGTAAGCAAATTTAGGAGAAAAGTTTTTAAAAATCTATTATTAAAAAGGCAATAAATTGATTACAAAAACTTTTAGAAGAAAAAAGTCACAAATTTAGACGAAGGTCAGAAATTTATGAGGGAAAAAAAAGGGTAACAATTTTTAGGAAAAAATTGCAAATCTATCTATAAATGCAGCATATCTGTGTGTGTGTGTGTGTGTGTGTGTGTGCGCGTGTGTGCGTGCCTGCCTATCTGTGTGCCTGTTCCATTCATATCTCTCAAACCGTTCCTCAGACTGGCCTCAGATTTTATAAGTGCTTTGCTGAAGTTGCAAGGGTGAGCATCCCCGAGTATGGAGTTGCTCCGTCAAAATATGTATTTTTTATCAAGATAAGTTTAACCACCGCTCTGTCACCACTCTGTCTCTTCATGCCCTGGCTTCAGAAAGTGTGGGCGGGGTTTCAGGTTGACTCTGTGCTGATTGGATAATACGCGGCATCACGGACATGCTGATTGGATAATACAGGGCATCACGACCAGTCAGTCACCACAGCGCTTCGCAAACAAAAAAAGGAAGTGAAAAGCGACAAATTTGACAAGAAAGAGAGAATAGGGAAGATGTTGCCGTGATTGCATATGTCGAAAGGATAATTTGGGGAATGTCAGTGGGGACCCAGGGTCTGCCTAAAGAACACTGGTGTTGGAGAAGCAGTGGGTGGAACGTGGCCCTTTGCAGCGAAGCAAGCCCAGCCCGACCAGTCAGCGGTAGACGGGAGTCCCTTTGCAGGACCATGACTTGCTGTCAGCGATGGCGCTCCTCTCGGTATGCTCGCACGACTATCTAAAAATTAAAAGTTAATAATAATACCACATGATTGTGGAGCAGAATGCCCAGATCAATTGCATATCATATGCAGCCACATGCACGGTTTGACTAAACGACGACCGTCGCCAAACTGGACACAAAAACACCCAAATAACAAAATAAATAATTTTTATTTAAATATTTGCTGACAAATGGGCAACACTGATTCAACAGTTGCAGCCAGACAGGTCATTCTGCTGTGTATAATAATGTTGGGTGTTCTGTACTTATAATATTTCTAAAATATAAAAGGATGCACTAGAATGGGTCTCATATTTGTAAACGTGTCCTGTTATAGTACTGCATGAGATTATTGACGATAGACTGTAAACTACACATATAAACTGAAACAATTCTAATGATGACTGAACAACTCCCATTCCCCAAACTGCAAGATACAATACCAATGAATACAGTGGTGTGAAAAAGTGTTTGTCCCCTTCCTGATTTCTCATTTTTTTGTATGTTTGTCACACTTAAATGTTTCAGGTCATTAAACAATTTTAAATATTAGACAAAGATAACACAAGTAAACACAAAATGCATTTTTTAAATCAAGGTGTTTATGATTAAGGGAGAAAAAAAAATCCAAACCTACATGGCCCTGTGTGAAAAAGTGATTGCCCCCTAAACCTAATAACTGGTTGGGGCCCCCCATAGCAGCAACAACTGCAATCAAGTGCTTGCAGTAAATGGCAATGAGTCTTTTACAGTGCTGTGGAGGAATTTTGGCCCACTCATCTTTGCAGAATTGTTGTAATTCATCCACATTGGAGGGTTTTCAAGCATGAACTGCCTTTTTAAGGTCATGCCACAGCATCTCAATCAGATTCAGATCAGGACTTTAATTAGGCCACTCCAAAGTCTTCGTTTTGTTTTTCTTAAGCCATTCAGACATGGACTTGCTGGCTTGTTTTCGGTCATTGTCCTGCTGCAGAACCCAAGTGCGCTTCAGCTTGAGGTCACAAACAGATGGCTGGACATTCTCCTTTAGGATTTTTTGGTAGACAACAGAATTCATGGTTCCATTTACCACAGTTTTCCAGGTGCTTAATCAGCAAAACAGCCCCAGACCATCACACTTCCACCACCATATTTTGCTGTTGGTATGATGTTCCTTTTCTGAAATGCTGTTATTTTTACGCTGGCTGTAATGGAACACACACCTTCCAAAAAGTTCAACTTTTGTCTCATCAGTCCACAGAGTATTTTCCCCAAATTCTTGGGGATCATCAAGATTTTTTCTGGCAAAACTGAGATGAGCCTTTATGTTCTTTTTGCTCAGCAGTTGGTTTCATCTGGTTTCCTCCCACATACCAAAAACATGCAAGTTAGGTTAATTGGAAACAAACTGGAGGATTCTAAATTGTCCTTAGGTATGACTGTGAGAGTGAATGGTTGTCTGTCTCTCTGTGTTGGCCCTGCGATGGACTGGCAATCTGTCCAGGGTGTACCCTGCCTCTCGCCCAAAGATGCTGGGATAGGCTTCAGCCCCCTCGCGACCCGAAAAGGATTAAGCGGAAGAAGATGGATGGATGGTTTTCGTCTTGGAACTCTGCCATGCAGGCCATTTTTGCCCAGTCTCTTTCTTATGGTGGCATCATGAACACTGACCTCAACTGAGGCAAGTGAGGCCTGCAGTTCTTGGATGTTGTTGTGGGTCTTTTGTGACCTCTTGGATGAATCGTCGCTGCGCTCTTGGAGTAGTTTTGGTCGGCCGGCCACTCCTGGGAAGGTTCACCACTGCTTCATGTTTTTGCCATTTGTGGTTCGCTGGAGTCTCAAAGCTTTAGAAATGGCTAGAAAATTGAACTCAACTTTCCAAAGTTGTGATAAACCACAGTTAATTTGTTTTAACAGGGAAGGGGGGGGCAATCACTTTTTCACACAGGGCCATGTAGGTTTGGATTTTTATTTACCCTTAATAATAAACACCTTCAATTAAAAACTACATTTTATGTTTACTTGTGTTATCTTTGTCAAAATTTAAATTTGTTTGATGATCTGAAACATTTAAGTGTGACAAACCTACAAAAAAATGACAAATCAGGAAGGGGTAAACACTTCCCCAGTTTTGTAAATTTGCACATTTTTCCTATTTTGCGAATTTATGATTTTCCCCATTTTGTTAAGTTTTTTATTTTTCCCCCCTTTTGTATTTTTTTTTTAAATTTTCTGTAAGGGTGCTATTTTTTTTAAATCGCAGTACATTTTAAAATAAAACAATAGTTGTCATAATCCCTGGCCTTTCATTTATATTGAATTTGACATCCCCAATTCAAGCATCTCATTTGGATATTATCATCAGTGTTGGGAGTAACGCGTTACTGTAACGCCACTACTTTTGCAGTAATGTACTGTGTAACGAAATTACTGTTAAAAATTCAGTAATGCATTACAGTTACTGAAATTTGATCAGATGTGTTACTCGCGTTACTCATTTTATTAATATGGGTAGATATTTTTAGCGCAAATAAAATGGCCCTACCATAGCTGGCGCAGCCGTCAGTATCCTTCACGGGTCGGTTTCCTGTCCTGCCCCAGTTCACGCCACAGCTTGCCTGGTAGGAAGAAATGTCGTGGCAGTGGCGACTTCTCATATCGAGCCCTGATCGCCTGTTGTCTGAGAGGTGAGTAGCCACCAACAGCTCCTACCTCTGTGGTTAAACACGAGTATTTTTTGAGCAAGAAGCTTGCATTTAATGTCCGCAGTCATGTAAATGTTTAAGCTGTGTAAGTAACTGTGTGAGTTTTCTTATGCACAGAGAAAAAGTGACTGTGATTTGGTGCAGTAAAGAATAGCTTCTTCTAAGCGGTGAACTTTGATTTATCTGTGCTTTCTATTTTATTTTATCTTATGCATTTACATGCTGTTGTGATATGCGTCTATTTCATGGAAGTGAATCCTCTAAATATGCGTTTTTAATGGGCTGGTCCGGGGGTGTCAAACACATAGCTCGTGGGCCAAAAACGGCCCACCAGGGGGTCCATAATTTTCTCTGTGAATTTACAGCTTTATTTCTAGTAAATTTCTGACTTTCTACTGATTACAGTAGTTTATGCAAATCTGAGACATTTTTTCTCTGTAAGATAACACTTTTTTCTGTTTTTTTTTTGTTCTGATGAGAACAAGGGACCCTTGATCTTGCTATGTGTGCAAGGTGATTTAAGTATGCATTTAAAAATTAACGTGAAAGTTACTTTTCTAAGTAACTAGTTACTTTAACCATGCAGTAACTCAAAAGTAACTCAGTTACTTTTGAAAAGAAGTAACTAATAACTGTAACTAGTTACTATTTTTTAGTAACTTGCCCAACACTGATTATCATTTTATGCTGTACATGAAAAAAAAAACATGCTTTAAGATGCACTCTGGCGGCTCTAAAACCACCTCAGAAACCAATGTGTATTGCCCAAAATAGTATATTGTGGCTTTTTATACACTAGAAAACTCATTGCCCTAGACTGGCGTGGAAAGAGCTTTTACATCTTCAACCTACTTAAGTAGGTGCGGATCTATGAATATTCTAATTAGCTCCACCCATACTCCCGCCCACCAGTAGCTGGAAGAAGATGAGGACATTGCACAAGGCTCCGAGAAGGCGATCCAACTTGAAGAAGTAAAAGTTTCCATAAGTTAATCTGTTGGAAGGATCATTCTCCGTGGAGTGGAGAGTCGCTGGTACTGGCCCTGCGTGGAGATTGGAAGGCTCCGGTGCGCCCGCCAGTCGGCTCACCTTCAACCTGCTCCGAGGCGAACTGCTTGCCAACCACCAGCGAGGTGATCCGCGGTGAGTGGGTAACCAGAGACTGCTCTTTCAGGGGAAGAGAGAGTAGCCGAGGACCGCTCAGCTCCTTCGGAGCGCTCTCACTGGCCTCGCAGCCGGTCTTGAGGCCAGTCTTGCTCTTCCCTGCTCCTCCCTCTTCCCCCGAGAGAGTCAAGTAGGGGTCTCAGTGCTTAGCCTGATTGGTTAGTGTTATAACCAATCAGGCTAAGTAGGAATACTTACGTAATTAGAAACACTCTGTCCAAAGTCGTCTGTTTTGGGGGGGGGGCGGAACTTAAGTGAAACTTTACAGCAAAAAAAAACAGATACGAAACATGTGAGTGATTTCACTCTTGATATGTCTTGTAAGTCACAAAAAAAAAAAAACATGTTACAGAGATGTTAACAGAAGAAAACTTGATTTTTGCTGGAGTGTCACTTTAATTATTGTATTTTTCCTGGCAGAAATTGTCACTGACCCCAACAACTTTATGAAGCCATACTATTCAGCTGCCACCATTTCTCACAATGATGCTCACATACACACCATACCTGAATACACGAAGGAGGAACCTTCTTGTACTATTCCTGGACAAACAGTCATTTATGCATTCACTGAGCACTCCTGGTGCCGTCTCCAGGTAAATATTGGCTGGCAGATGCAGTCAACAACCTCCGGCGATAGTATCAAATGACAGGTTTTTAGGTTTGGTTTCTATACAACCAGAGTTGTATCAAACCTGGCAACTCCCACTGTGATGACAAGACCGTGGGAAGCTGGGCACTGTCGTCTTTTACCGAGAAATAACTGCAACTCAGTCTGTGCTGAAATAGAAAAGAAATATTGTTTTTGTTTTTGTGTGTTAAACAGACATCTTTATCTGTCAGTGTAACAGGTGTTGAATTTGTTTTTCTCATTTCTGTAACCAAGCAGGTTGTTCTTTGCAATGTCAAGTGCCTTGAATGACTGTTTTTATGATTCTTTTCCATAAAGGTTGAATTGAATTATTCATTCATCTTCTTCCGCTTAATCCTTTTCGGGTTGCAGGAGGGCTGGAGCCTATCCCAGCATCTTTGGGTGAGAGGCAGGGTACACCCTGGACAGATTGACAGTCCATCGCAGGGCCAACACAGAGAGACAGACAACCATTCACTCACAGTCATACCTAAGGACAATTTAGAATCCCCAGTTTTGATGCCAATTAACCTAACTTGCATGTTTTTGGTATGTGGGAGGAAACCGGAGAAATCCCGGAGTAAACCCACGCAGACAAGGGGAGAACATGCAAACTCCACACAGATCACTGTTGGTCGGGGGCTGGGATGGAACCCAGGATCCCCCGGCCAAGGATGAGTTGCTGTGCTGCCGCAGTGCTAACCACTCCACCACGCTGCCTTGAATTGAATTACATGGTCATTTTTTTTTGTGTTTACAGCATGTACAGTAACTCATGGGACATGTCCACAGCAGAGGTTGTGCTAGCCTTTGTCATTTTGACAGGCCGGATAATAAAAATTCTGTCATAATTTACTGTTACCCGACATTTCAATTTTCATATAATAAGATGCTGAATGGATTTTGTTTTTGTTTACATGTTCAATTTTAATCATGAACAAACAGGATACGGCATGTAAATTATGTACTTATTTATTAATTGACCTGATGAACAGAGACTGTGGGTCACTGTTGTTCAAAGATACATGAATAGCTTTTGTTTTTGTTTACATATCACTGTCCGGCGCAAACATTTTTCAGGAAATTAAAAAAATGTATTTTCTTATGTCGTATGCAGTCCGTCCATTTGTCCGTCCATCCGTTTGTTCGTCTGTTTGTGTTCATTTGTTCAGCTCTCCATTCGTCTGTTCATCCGTCCGTCTGCTGTCCGTGCATCAGTCCGTCCATTCTTCGTTTCATCCAACAGTCCATCTGTACATTCGTGCTTCCGTTTGTTCATCAGTCTGTCTGTCCATTTGTCCGTTCATTCGTTCATTTGTCCGTCCATCCGTTTCTGTCCGTCCATCCATCCGTTCGTTCGTTCATTCATTCATTCATTTGTGCATTCTCTGTTTGGCCATTCATTCAACCATCTTTGTCTGTCTCTCCATCCATTTTTTCTTTCATCCATCCACCCGTCCATCTGCCCATCCATTCTTCCTTTCATCTGTCTGTCATCTGTCCACCTGTCTGTCCATTTATTCCTTTATCTGTTCATTCGTTCATCTGTCTGTTTGTCCGTTAGGTGGTTTAAAGAAAGTTTTCAGGCTCAGCTGCTTTGATATTTTTGCGGTTGTAGCGGAATGAGAAATGTACACTGTAGGCACCCATTCACAACAATGACAAATTATTTACAGTTTTTTGGACCAATTACAAAGTGGACCAATTACAAAGTTCATGTCAGGTCAGGCACTGGTTTGCTTGCTACCGGATAACCATGAAAACCAGTACTACCTGTCTCATGGGTCGGGCCGTCGGCTACTCAACTGACAACCCTGCCCTTCCGAGGCCACGGAGGGTGAAACTGGGCATCCTGGCAGAACTAAAAACAATATCTGTCACAGGTCTGTGGTGGACCACTCCCAGTTACACGGGGTGAGACTGGACATCCTGGAAAATAAGCACATCTGTCACAAGGTCTGTGGTGGACTTTTGCCAGTCGGTGCATCGTGACATGCACTACACAAAGAGCAGAGATAAACAAACCTATCATCTGGTCAGTCACTGCAACAGATACTGGAATCAGTTTGTCTTGGCCTGTCCTTGCCACTGATAATACCTCTGTCTGCCAAGAATGTGCCGCTAGTCCAGCAAAAGCTAGCGGTACTCAAATACCTTGCAAGCAGTTTCATAAAATGGCCAGTCAGAGAGCAATTCATACCGGCTCAGACGTCGCCTGGGTTAACAAGGTCAGGAGTTCCTGGCAGTGGAAGGCGAAGGACAGAGCTGCGTGGAGGAGTCTGATCAAATCTAAATGAAACAGTCATTGTCATCCCCGATAGACTGCTATGATGATGATGATGATGATGACGACAAAGCGAAATCAGAAAATTTCCCACAGAAAGCTAAACATTCCAGGGAACCTTGGTTGAATAACACTGATCTAATCACCTGTACCTCTTCTTCTTTTAGATTTGATTGGCGGTTGGCAACCAGTTTACAGATGTATTACCGCCACTGACTTGATTATTATCACTCTATATCTTTGTATAAGTTCTTATAAGGAGTTCTGAACAACTCCTTATGTGTGAAAAAATTATCCGTCCTTGGACTGTGTCCAGGAGCTGGGACTTCTTCTGTTAGATTTGATTGGCGGTTGGCAACCAGCTGTACCGCATTTGCATAAAGAAGACTCTCATGCTGCATCTCTGCTGTCCGCTCGACTGCGAGGGTTGTGTGACGAAAATTACGTCATCATCTCCAGTCCACGGACGTTGGCAGAGCCCATCCACAGATGGCCGTGTGCAGCCCAAATATTCTGACCATGTGGCCTGACCATGTTGACTGCGCAAGATTGAACCTCCCATTCACAAGGTGGCGCTACCGACACAGCATACAAAGTCAAAGAGACGAAAAAGACGAACTGGAAGCAGAAGACAAGAATAAACATGCATGAATCATTTTGCAGCAGGAGCAGCTTGAGCAGAGAAGAGCACTGAAAAATGGTAATTCCTCGTTTTCCTTGATGCGATGCCATTGTTGCTACAAAATGTGTGTTGATCTTGCATTTCTTCACTTTTATATAGCCAGTGAACTAACTGACGTGTTAGCACATTTGTGCTATCCATAGGACTGGGGCGAAACTACAAATAACAGTTGTGCACATGCGTCAACCGCTTAGTCTGGTAGACAAAAAAAGTGAAGCATATACACAACCGTGTGCACGCCAGCGTCGTCCAAAGCAGACACACACTTCAGTGGACCAGAGCAGAAAAGTACCACTTTAAGGCTGTAGTTAATATGCATCTGCCTCCATGGGTCAGCTGGAAGAAACTTCTGTCTAAAGGTGTGATCAGACCAAACATGAGTAAATTTACTCATTTGACCAGAATACATGTTAACTTAATGTATTTGCGTGCGTAAATTTAGTTGCACAAATACAATGAGTTAACATGTATTCTGGTTGCGCAAGTAAATTTAGTCACGTTTGGTCTGAACACACCTTAACATCTAAACTAACCTTTGAATTCCAGATTCAGCGACTAGATGAATAATTTCTTACCTTGAATGCTTGTAGAAACACAGATCACTGTTCTGTTTTTAACATATAAGGCTAAAGACACACCAAGCCGACATCTGACAAAACCCAAGGAACTTGGACACCGGGAAGACTACAGCCAGTGGCAGACAAGCTTGTATGTTCTGCACATGCATCAGAAAGAATAACTCTCCATATCATCAGGTGGTGCTCGTCTTTACTCGTTACTCGGTTGGGAAACTGGAAATCCATTGGCGGCTAATATAAACAGAGGGTTAGTGTAATACTTCGTGGTAACAGTGGTCATACAGAGCTGGCCTGTTTTGAATTAAGGTGATCAGCTGATCTTTGGTTTCTTTATTCCAGATAGCCATGAGAGTTTAGTAAGCTGCATTTCTCTTCTCGCTCACTCATTCGCTATTTTAACAGCCAAATGGAATGCTCTTTCACTGCAACCACATGCATTTTAAACATGTTGAATCAGCTACTAAAAACTGACGGTTTGTTTTGTGCGGGACACACCAAGTAGACGAGGCTCACTGATGGCTCGAACTTGCCAGATTACCGATGGTTGACATGGTGTGTCTCTAGTTTAAGAGAAAGATTGCAGGTAAATCACCATTTATTTTTTTTTTAGCTTTTTTTTGTTGTCAGTCATCTATTGCCGGTTAAACCTTGGATAAACTGCAATAAAATTCTGTTCAGAAAAACAAACAAAAACACTGCCGTGCAACATGTACCAGAATCCAGATAAAATTTCGGCTTTGTTTTAAAGGCCACACAGGTAACTTTTCCTGGTCCACCATATTTAGGGTGCTTTCACACCTAAATTTGTTTACTTTAGTCCGAATCAGTTAAGTTTGTTACTTTGTATCTTGGTTCAGTTCCCTTTCACACAGTTAAAAATTCAAGCGAACCAAATTCCCTTATGTCAAATCCTGTGAGACTTGCATCAGAACGTTCTATGTTCTTATTGGTCAGATTTTTTTGCCACGAGAACAGGTAAGGTAAATATAGGAAGCAGAATGACTGCTGTGCATTTATGCATTTCTGAGGAGAAAGTAATGCAAATCGTAGCGTAATCTACAGGGGGGTTTCATTGCCCTGGTTATCGTTTATTACATTATGTGCATACACCACTTTCAGCAAATCATACAGTTTGAAAATGAAGCGTGGCTACAGAAGATAACATGTTTACGTTCATTAATCTTTAATATTGCAGCATTGCACCGAGACAAATTCCTAGTTTGTGTACTACATGAACAATGGCAATAAATCTGATTCTGATTCTGATCTTCCAGAACCATGACATGCTCAGTCACAGATATTTTTGATGATCCATCAGGTATGTACAGTGGCATAAAACGTTTTACAGTTTGCCGCTGGTCCTGTTTTAGTGTGGTCCCTTTCTCAACTGCAGGACCACACCAGAGTTTGCCAGCTGATTCGAATCGAGACCGCCTCTTTTAGGCGGTCTCGGCACTGTTGGCTTGGTGCGCACCTGATTGTGATTACCATGTTCTCACCAGACAAAACGAACACATCATCATCATCATAGCAGTCTGTCAGGGACGACAATGACTGTTTCATTTAGGTCTGATCAGATTCCTCCACGCAGCTCTGTCCTTCGCCTTCTGCTGCCAGGAACTCCTGACCTTGTTAACCCAGGCGACGTCCAAGCTGGTAGGAGTTGCTTTCTGACTGACCATTTCATGAAACTGCAAAGTATTTGAGTACCGCTAGCTTTTGCTGGACTAGTGGCACATTCTTGGCAGATACAGTGGGGTAAAAAAGTATTTAGTCAGCCACCAATTGTGCAAGTTCTCCCACTTAAAAGATGAGAGAGGTCTCCAATTTTCATCATAGGCATACCTCAACTATGAGAGACAAAATAAGAAAAAAAAAATCCAGAAAATCATATTGAAGGATTTTTAATGAATTAATTGGTAAATTCCTCGGTAAAGTAAGTATTTGGTCAATAACAAAAGTTCATCTCAATACTTTGTTATATACCCTTTTTTGGCAATGACAGAGGTCAAACGTTTTCTGTAAGTTTTCACAAGGTTTACACACACCGCTGCTGGTATTTTGGCCCATTCCTCCATGCAGATCTCCTCTAGAGCAGTGATGTTTTGGGGCTGTCGCTGGGCAACACAGACTTTCAACTCCCTCCAAAGATTTTCTATGGGGTTGAGATCTGGAGACTGGCTAGGCCGCTCCAGGACCTTGAAATGCTTCTTACGAAGCCACTCCTTCGTTGCCTGGGCGGTGTGTTTGGGATCATTGTCATGCTGAAAGACCCAGCCACGTTTCATCTTCAATGCCCTTGCTGATGGAAGGAGGTTTTCAATCAAAATTTCACGATACATGGCCCCATTCATTCTTTCCTTTACACAGATCAGTCGTCCTGGTCCCTTTGCAGAAAAACAGCCCCAAAGTATGATGTTTCCACCCCCATGCTTCACAGTAGGTATGGTGTTCTTTCTCCTCCAAACACGACAAGTTGAGTTTTTACCAAAAAGTTCTATTTTGGTTTCATCTGACCATATGACATTCTCCCAATCCTCTTCTGGATCATCCAAATGCTCTCTAGCAAACTTCAGACGGGCCTGGACATGTACTGGCTTAAGCAGGGGGACATGTCTGGCACTGCAGGATTTGAGTCCCTGGCGGCGTAGTGTGTTTCTTATGTAGCCTTTGTTACTTTGGTCCCAGCTCTCTGCAGGTCATTCACTAGGTCCCCCCCGTGGTTCTGGGATTTTTGCTCACCGTTCTCGTGATAATTTTGACCCCACGGGGTGAGATCTTGCGTGGAGCCCCAGATCGAGGGAGATTATCAGTGGTCTTGTATGTCTTCCATTTTCTAATAATTGCTCCCACAGTTGATTTCTTCACACCAAGCTGCTTACCTATTGCAGATTCAGTCTTCCCAGCCTGGTGCAGGTCTACAATTTTGTTTCTGGTGTCCTTTGACAGCTCTTTGGTCTTGGCCATAGTGGAGTTTGGAGGCTGACTGTTTGAGGTTGTGGACAGGTGTCTTTTATACTGATAACGAGTTCAAACAGGTGCCATTAATACAGGTAACGAGTGGAGGACAGAGGAGCCTCTTAAAGAAGTTGTTACAGGTCTGTGAGAGCCAGAAATCTTGCTTGTTTGTAGGTGACCAAATACTTATTTTACTGAGGAATTTACCAATTAATTCATTAAAAATCCTTCAATGTGATTTTCTGGATTTTTTTTTTCTCATTTTGTCTCTCATAGTTGAGGTATCCCTATGATGAAAATTGGAAACCTCTGTCATCTTTTAAGTGGGAGAACTTGCACAATTGGTGGCTGACTAAATACTTTTTTGCCCCACTGTAGCGGTATTATCAGTGGCAAGGACAGGCCAAGACAGTCGTTGCATCGTGTCATGCACTACACAAAGAGCAGAGATAAACCTATCATCTGTCAAAACGAACTGCACTAATGGAGAAAACAAACTCGAGTTTGATTGAAACGAACTAAAACCTGCAGGTGTGAAAGCACCTTTAAATTAACATTTTCAGATGTGTTAGTTTTTCAGTGATGAGATCCTGATTTCCTATAAACTGATTTCTCAAAATGCAAAATCATTTCTCACTTGTGAGTGGAAATATGGCAATGTTTACGTGGAATAAAACAGGAAGTTGATGAGTTGTGAGTTGGTCCCCACTGATTGCTCGATTACATATAGGAAGCAGGAGCATGTGCAGTGATTGTATTAATTAAAAAAAAGCTTGTCATCATATATTTGGGGGGGGGGGCTGAAAAGTTCATAGGCTGAAAAGCTCATAGTGGCCAAATTTGATCAAATGTGGTTTATTTTTCAACATAATCTCGCCTTCCATCCACACACTTCTTCCATCGCTGGTTCAGCGCTTGGATCCCTGCAGTCAAAAAATAAACATTTGGTCAAATTTGACCACTATGAACTTTTCAACCCCCCCCCCCCCCCCCGGTCCCGTATTACTCTCAATGCTTCAGTTAAAACCTCTTGCACTCCGGTGTACCGTGGGCGGACACGTCTCTGCGTCCTAGTGCGCACTGGAAAAAAAAAGCTGCATTTCCGTTCTTCCACTACAGACACAGCTGCAAACAGAAAGCCAAAGGAGTGCTTTGATTGGTTTAGATGTGATTGACCTCTCATTCGACTAATAAGAGCCTTGAATTGGGTTTCTGAAACCTTGAAGAACCAATGACTGAAAACCTAGCAAGAAGGACCCGCCTACCAACGGCTGCGAATGCAGCGAGCCAATTGAAGCACAGAAGTTCGAAAGTGTGCGTCCCTTGCAAAATCTGTTTTGTGTAAGGCTGGGTGAAGAGAGACTGACTGCTGCAGCAGATGAAAAAAGGACCCGCAGGAAGAACCGCCACAGACCCAGCAGCACGGAGACCACCCACAAGTGCTACCTGTGTGACAGGGACTGCCATTCGCCCATCGGCCTGTTCAGCCACAGGCAGTGCTGTCCCAGCAGAGTAGACGCTCTCTTCCTTGGTCATCATAGACCGACGGAGGCCGACGACGAAGGCTGGGTGACACACACGCATTCGCCAGTCTTTTTTTCTTTCTACTGTTCTTATTTGTTTTGAAAAATCGTTCGCCAAAACCGCAATCATGGAAGCGCAAAACCGCAATAATGGAATTATGGTTTGACCGGGTCGCGTGACCAGAACCACGAGTCCGTAACAAGCGACCAGCGTCATGTTTGTCTGACAATGAGGAAGAGAAGTTCGCCAGCGACACTGCCGTTGTGAACAGGTAAGTGTTATAAGCTAAATTATTCTTTATCCCTGAAAACTGTAATCAAAAATGACTTTTGACTTCCGGTCTGGACGCCATGGCGACTGCAGCTTAACACTGAAGCTCTCAGACTCAATCCAGGATAACACCTTGAAAATCAAACTTAACGGATTTTTGGAGGAGTGAAAATCAAAAGACAAAATCATCATGTCTAAAGGAAAACAGAAGAAACTGAAATTCTCCAGGCTAGGACACGTATCGGCCGGAGAATCTGAACTGGAAGATCCCCGTTCAGAAGACGAGGAGCTGGTGATAGCTAACAAAAGGGTTAGCCTGAAATCACTATTTGAGGAACTACGACGATTTCGCCGAGATGTTACGGCCGAATTTCGGGAATTCAGAGAAGAATTGAAAAGGACAAACAGCAGAGTGGACCAGGCCGAGAACCGAATCTTGGAAACAGAGGATCGAATAAAAGTGCTCGAAGATTCTGTGCTGGACCTACGCAAAAGACAAGCAGCTATAGAGGCTAAGCTAACCGACCAAGAAGGAAAACAAAGAAGAGACAACATAAGAATTCATGGTCTGATAGAAGGAACCGAAAATGGTTTTAACTCAATGGCAGAATGCGTGGAATCCTTACTAAGAGAGAAATTGGATATTCCACAAACCACCGACTTGAAGATAGAAAAGGCACATCGTTCATTAGCCGCTAGGCCGGCGGCGGAAGCGCCCCCACGTTCGGTGTTGGTAAGATTTTCCAATTTCAAAATAAAACAAGAGGTTGTAAGACTGGCCTGGCAGAAAAAAGGATTTATGCACCAGGAGAGAAAAGTCTACGTGGAACACGATTACGCCCCGGAGGTCCTTAAAAAGCGCAGGGAATACAATGACGCGAAAAAGGTGTTAAGAGAGAAGAAATTGCGCTTTCAGACACCATTTCCTGCGAAGTTAAGGGTCTTCTACGGCGATGAAACGTGTCTCTATAATTCGGCGGAAGAAGCAACAGCTGACATGGCGAGAAGAGGGCTCCCGGTAACGGTGTTTAAACCCGCAGCAGACCCGAGTGAGAAGATCAAAGCGCAAACATGGACAACACAAAGACCCTCAAAATCCACGGACCAGCAGCGGGAAACCCAGCACCAGAGCGTCGCGGATAAACTATCCGTTTTCAGGTTGGAATAGCGACCTTTTTTTTTTTTTTTTTTTTTTTTTTTTCCTTTCTCTTGAATCAATCCGCACATCCAACCCCCCTCATACAAGGTAACAAACATTAAAGGAGATGCATATTCAGCATGTGGTAAAACATTTCATGGAACAATCATATTATTTGAAACAAATAAGTCTTTGTAATAAAAAAAAAAAAAACTTGTTAAAATAGAAATGTGACAATAATCCACATGTTCTGCTCATACTAACAAATACTGTTTTTGCGTGAATGTTTGATGTGATGGGGGTGGGAGGGTGCACACAATTTCACAGGGTTTAGGCATAAAAGGAAAAAAAAAAAAAAATCATTACAAGTTTGGATTGGGTTCTGAAACTCACGTTAAAAGCATGGGACTACTTTCAGTGGTACGAGAGGGCCCTCAACACGTAACAGAGTTTGAGGAATTTCCCTCAGAGCCTTCACTCCATCAAGGCTCTTACAGGGTCTTTAAAAAGACCTCAGCTCAGGAAGTTCTTTTGACAGTTTTTTGTTTTAAAGTTTTTTACACTATGTTCTTAATGTTTTTCTTGTTTTTAATGTTCTTTCAGTTTCTGAGTAGCACAAAAGAGGGCCACCACACAGTTATACTAAACAAAACAACACAATGGAGAAACAGGGTGTAACCAAAATAATTTCATATAATGTAAAAGGGATCCTGAATCCAGTTAAAAGATCCAAGATTCTAGGCAAAATGAAAAAAGACAAAGCAGGAATAATACTTTTACAAGAAACCCACCTAACAGACGTGGAACACAATAAACTCAGTAGACAAGGGTTTAAAATGATCTCTTCATCTTCATATAAATCAGGGAGGAGGAGGGGAGTAGCGACATTGATATCAACCAAAATTACATTTGAAAAAAAATCAGAACACAAAGATAAAGAAGGGAGATACAGTTTGGTAACTGGGCGGCTAGAGGGAGAAGATATCACCCTGCTGAATGTGTATGCTCCCCCAGGGGCTAACTGGAAATTTTATAAAAATGTATTCGACCTAATGATAACTAAAGCTCAAGGTTTAGTGATATGTGGTGGGGACTTCAATCTTAGACTGAATCCATACTGGGATGCTTCTGGTAATTCCCCACATCAAAATAACACCCAAAACAGGAAGACTCGGATGCTACTAAAAGAAATGGGAATCTGTGATGTGTGGAGGGAACTCAACCCCAGTGTAAAAGACTATACATTTTACTCAACTCCACATTCATCTTACTCAAGGATTGACTATTTTTTTATGTTTAATAGAGACATTGGTAGAGTAAAAACATGTAAAATAGGACTGATGGATCTCTCCGACCACAGTCCGATCTACATGGACTTAAATATCCAAAAATACACAAATAATACATTTTCTTGGAGGTTAAATTCAAATGTCCTGAAAGGACCATTGAAAGATGAATTGGAGTCAGATATTCTCAGATATTTGGAAGATAACGATAATGGAGAAGTATCCCCTTTAATACTGTGGGATGCATGTAAAGCTGTAATAAGAGGAAAGATTATTGCAAAACTGGCAACCCAAAAGAAACTAAGACAAGAAAAACTATCCACATTAGAGTCAGAACTTAGGAACCTAGAAAAAGAACACAAAGGCAACACTCATTCTACTGACTCGCTCAAGATTAAGGAAATTAAAAACCAAATAAATGAGATCTACACAATAGAAATCCAGAAGAAACTTACATTTCTGAAACAAAAATACTATGAAGCAGGCAGTAAATCGGCAAAATTGCTAGCCTATAAATTGAGGAAACATCAAACAGAAAGAGCAATCTACAAAATCAGAGACCCAGTATCAAAGGAAATAAAATTCAGAATTCAGGATATTCTTAAAAACTTCGAGAATTACTATAAGAACTTATACTCCCACAAAAAACATAAAAACGCATCCGAGGCATTCCTAAACACATTAAACCTTCCCCAACTTACGGAGTCACAAAATAAAACACTACTGTCAGAAATACATCCTAAAGAATTGGAAAAAGCAATTATGAAACTTAAAGCTAACAAATCCCCAGGAGCTGATGGCTATACAGCAGAGTGGTACAAAACCTTTAAACAGCAACTATCTCCTCTCCTCCTGAAAACATTTAATTATGTCCTCCACACAGGGGAAATCCCCCCCTCCTGGAGAGAAGGGGTCATTGCAGTTATACCTAAACCTGAAAAGGATAAACTAGAGTGCTCCAACTACAGACCAATCAGTGTACTAAATCAGGACTATAAGCTTTTTACCATTATCCTTGCCAAAAGGTTAGAGAATATACTGACAGACCTAATTCATTTAGACCAAACAGGTTTTATAAGACAAAGACAGACACAAGACAACATTCGACGCACTTTACACATAATTCATCATATAAAAAAATATAACTTAAATGCAGTCATATTAGGATTAGATGCTGAAAAAGCATTCGATTCGGTTGACTGGTCTTTTCTATACAGAATCTTATCCAGTTTCAATTTTCATAACAACTTCATTAGAACTATACAGGCATTATATAAAAAACCAACAGCTAAAATAAGGATTAACGGTAATTTATCATCATCTTTTGAACTGGAAAGAGGATGTCGTCAGGGCTGCCCCCTGTCTCCACTGCTCTTTGCAATCTTCATAGAACCTCTGAGCCAATGGATAAGACAAAACCAAAAAATTCAAGGTATTACACTTGGTCAGAAGGAACATAAAATAGCACTCTTTGCTGATGACATTTTAATATACCTAGGGCAGCCGGACACTTCTTTACCAGAACTAACCTCAGTTTTTTCAGAGTATGGAGATTTATCGGGGTACAAATTAAATATGCATAAAACCCAAGTTTTAACATTCAACTATGACCCAAATCATTATTCACTAAGCAAACTCAAAACTAACTGGGAGTCGGAATCTATGAAATATCTGGGGGTCAATATCCCGAAACAACTCAACAAAATTATATCACTAAACTATGATCCACTGGTGACAAAAATAAAATCTGACCTAGCAAGATGGAATATGATACCATTCTTGGGTATTGCACAAAGAATTGAAGCAGTCAAAATGAATATACTTCCACGTCTTCTATACCTTTTCCAAACAATACCGGTAGAACCTCCCAAAAAAACATGGCAGGAGCTGGACAGAAGGATCTCAAGATTCATATGGCAGGGCAAGAGACCTAGAATCAGATATAGAACCCTACAGCTAAACAAAGACAAAGGTGGGCTCGCGCTGCCAAATATCAGGGACTACTTTAAAGCCGCACAAATTAAAACTTTAGTAGAGATATGTAACCCAGTCTACTCTGCACAATGGAAGGAGATCGAATGCCAAATAACAAGTGACATCCCCCTACAGGCGATAATAGGGAACAATGTCTTACCTAAGCTTTTGAATAACACTAACCCGTGGATAGAGACCCCGCTAAAAATTTGGTTTAAGATAGTCAGAGAGAATCAAACTAAAGAGCCCTATCGACTTCTGCAATGGATCGCCTATGATCAGGACTTTACTCCTAATAAAACAGACACCAGATTTAAAAAGTGGAAGGAGAAGGGGCTGATAAAATATTACGATTTTTTTAAAGGGCAAATCTTAAGAAGTTTTGAAGATTTGAAAAAACAAGGCCTAATAAATCAAGACCTTTACAGGTTCTTCCAGCTTAGACACCACATAAACAATATACTTAAAAAGGAGGTTTTGGAAAGGGCCCAGTCAGGTGTTCTGAAGGTCTTCTTAATGGCATATAAAGGGATCCCAGGGATCAGATACATTTCTAAAATATACCAAGGTCTTCAAGACTTAAAAGGAGACAACACATCTTATATAAAAGAGAGATGGGAAAAAGAGGGGAATTTCACTTTACATCTGGAAATATGGGAAAAGCTAAATAAACAGCAATGGAAAAGTACCTCATCCCTGCAGTGGAGAGAATTTGGATGGAAAAACTTGGCAAGATTTTTCAGAACACCTGCACAAATCAAATTTACCCATAAGGGATTGAACTGTTGGCGCTTGTGTGGTGAAAAGACTGCAAATCATTTTCATGTGTTTTGGTCATGCCCAGTTATCCACCAATATTGGACCAATGTACAGACAATATTGGGGAAAATATTCAAAATTACAGTTCCCTTTTCTTTTGTAACTTTGTATTTGGGTTTACTACCGGACTCACTGGAAAGACGAGGAGAAAAATACTTATTCAATGTTTTAATATTGGCAAGCAAAAAAGCTCTAACTAAAAAATGGATGTTGAAGGACTGTCCTACACCTGAAGATTGGACTAACGTGATCCAAGACATTTACTCGATGGAAAAGTTGACATTCGCACTGAGACAGGACATGGATGGGTTCATGAACTTTTGGCAACCCTGGACCGCATATGTGTCTTCCATTAGATCTAATCTTTGACAAATACCATTTCAATAATGGTTCTGCTCTTTGTTCCAATGCTACTCAGATGCTCTTTTATCTTTATTTACTTACTTTTTCTTTTTGTTTGTTTTTTACTGGTTTGTTTGGTTTTTTTTGTTTTTTGTTTTGTTTTTTTTTTTCTCTTTAATTTCACTTTTTCTTTCACTTTAAAAAAAAAAAAAAAATAAGGGGTGTTGTAAGAATTAATCTTCCAATGTTGTCAGATATCAGAAAATAAGGGAACATGTGATGAAAATGTAAACACTGCATTGCTGTAACGACCTGTATACCCTTTACAAAAACTTAAATAAAAAAAAAAAAAAAAAAATGACTTTTGACCAATCGGTAAATTACAACTGTGCGTAGTAGACTGCGGCGCACGAAGTCCGAAGTCTGTGCGCCGCGGTACACGGTTCATGCGCCGCGTCCGGACCGTGAACGCCCCCCCCCCCGCTACGCTTCTGTAGTGGATTGCAGATATATTGCAGATATTTTAGTACAACTGTGCATAGTAGACCACGGGGACTGTGCACCGCGGTCGCCACATCGCCACATGACTGTTCCGTCATGTGGCGATGGGCGATGTCCGTCCTCTGTAGCGGGGGGGGGGAGTTGTTATCTTCTACATTACAGATATTTTAGTATAATTTTTAGTGCACCGTAGGTTATTTTTTCTTGTAAAAAAAAAAAAAAAAAAAGCCGCACATTTTTTACGTGGCATGCTTCTTTGTGTGTGGGGGCTTGTTTGTTCATTCATTCATGAATGAATGAATAAACACCCCCCCCACACACACACACAGCCCTGAGTGTCACCTTTCATTAGAGCCCAAGATGAAGCTTCTATATTGAATTATTCAAAAGTTACAGACGTTTTTCCAAACTGTGGCATTTGGCACAATTTGGCACAGTTCAAAAACGCCTGGGAACAACCTAAGAAAAAGGCTGTGTAATATATTCATTTTTTGTGGTATTGTTACAAAATTTTGACCTCAGCTGGATAACACTTGGTTCTACATTTCTGTCGCATTTTCCAGCCCGGATCTGACAGCTGTGTGTTATTTGCAAGCATTTGTATCTAAAAAAACACCCAGGCGAAATTTATTTTCTTCAAGTTCAGTATGTTTAGATGACTGTTACTCAGTGGCCGGAGCACTTAGAGAGATTATGACTATTTTGCCAAAAAATTCAAAGTGTTTTCTTTTAAATGAGACCAACCCCATGAAGATGCTGCAAAGGGTTGAAGAACAGCTTTTGATTTACTTTGGGTACGTTATTTTTTGGCGTTTTTAGGGAAATTGACCAGAGTGCAAGGGGTTAAGCATTGTTACACTAGAGGGAATGTGGTATCAGTGAGTATATCACTGCAGTAAATTGTGAAGTGTCTAATCAGGACAGTAAAGCCCACCTTCGCTCTTCCATTTTGTTGTCAGCTCCTCCACTGTTAGTAGTTTAGCTGACATGGATAGCAGTTAGTTGCTAACAGCGGTTTAGCTTCGGGCCATTTCCATACACACTTTGCTTCCTTTTTCTTGGAATCTTCACATGAAATAAAGAGTCCACCACCATACAGATATTACAGCTGGCTCCTCGAGATAATAAATCCAATTCTAGCTCATCTATTTTGTGAAATGTGGAATAGGTATCTGGATGTTTACAAGGGTGGTCTGGATTTTGAGGTTTGTTTCTTTTCAATCAGTTCTCACAGTGGAAAATAAGATATAACACAGCACTACGATTCTCAAATCTGATTTCTCGGTCAGAACGAACTGTTGCATAATCTCTATTTTAGCCGTTGATCGTTGATAGGTGACAAGGAAAACAGAAATGCATCTACTGCAGTAACACTTGAAACACTAGGAGGTGCTGGACATTGAAAAGTTTTGTGTTTTCCTTGAGATGCGTATCCATGATAGACCAAATGTGTTGTCGTCAACGTCAGAAAATGAACTTTCCACCAAATAATTTGCTCATCTAAATACTTTGAAATCCCCAAACAAACATGTAGAAGAAGAGCTGATCTCTCTTTATTAGCGCCCATAAATAATCTCCTATTTAATTCAAGCAGAACCGTCTTCTGAAGAACTTCAAAAACACGCATCGATGTGGCTTTTGGTCATTACCCACGGGGCTGATTTGGCTTTGTCAAAACAACCCAGCCATAAAGAGCAGTTATTTCCCTCCTCCTCTCAAATAAAAAGGTTTGCTCTGCGTTTAATTGAGCAGGTCTGGGCTGGTTATGAGGCCTGGCTCTCTCTGGCCTCTCCTGCTACTGCTGTGTTGTGCTCGTCTCTGGCGTGCAGTTTTCCCTCTCAGCTCTGTGTGCTTCTTTGATGGTGCCTGTGTGTGTCCCCCCAGCTGTGTTGCGTATAGCTAATAGCTGCTCTCTCCCCCCCCCCCCCCACCTGTAATTGCAGCGGGTCAGACCCAAAGACAGCAGAAGCCTAGCGTCCCCCCTCTCCTCTCCATCACCTTCCAGATTACAGGTAGGTGGTTTTAGTCACACTGATAAATAAGCATGAGCCTCCAAGCCCCATCTTTCTCCTTCTTCCTTACCCTTCACTGCCACCCCCCCCCCCGTTTTTCCCCTTTTTTTGCTTGTGCTTTTCCTTTTCTCTTAAGGCTTTAATTAAGGCTGCAGTTAACTTAAAAATTAACAATTAATCTGTAAGTCTGCCTTTCAGAGGTCTTAAAAATAACATTGATGTCTTAAACAAAATAGTCGTTTCCTCCAGTTCTGTGAAATTGTAACTTTTTTGCATAACAGAAATTATTTTTTCCAAATTTACTACTTTTTCTTATAAACTGTAACATTTTACTTACAATCTGTAACTCATAAATTTGAAACAATTTCTCATATTTTTTAACCTTTTTTTCTTGTAACTTTGTAACATTTTGTCCCATAAATTTGCAACTCTTTCCTCAGAAATTTAGTTTTATTTCTTGTAAATTTGTTGAAAAAAATGTAAATTTGCAATATTGTTCTTATAAAATTGTATTATTTTTCTTGTATATTTGCAACTTTTTTCTTGTTAATTTGCTATGTATTTCTCACAAATTTGCAACTTTTTTCTTTTTCATTTGGAGCATTTTGTTGGTAATTTGTAAAAATTTGTAAATTTTCAGCTTTGTTCTCAAAAATTTTGAACTAATTTCTTCTGAATTTATACCTTTTTTCCTACTTTGGAATATATAATATAATTTTTTATAAATATAATTGGAACGAATTTCTCATAAATTTACATTTTTTTTCTTACAAACTTATTACTTTTTTCCTTGTGAATTTGCAACTTTTTCTTATAAATTTCTGACTTATTTTCCAATAAAATTTGTGACTTTTTCATAATTTGCAGCTTCTTTCTGTTAAGTTTTGACTTTTGATTGTGGGAATAAGCTCTAGTCTTTTACTTGAATAACGTAATTTCTGAGGAGCTGGAATACTGACCCAAAATTTGCAGTAACAATTTAAGGTCTGTTAAACATTTGGACAAGGCTTGGATGAGGTTTTAAAAACTCCTTAACTTAAAGGTCCCATTCACTGCACTTTTTACACATGTTGATAGCTCCCATAGGTCTTAATGAAATGTTTGTGACATGTTTTGTTCAAATTTCCCTTAATTATTTAATTATTGCAGTGTCATTTTGAATAATCTGGTGGCCAGAAAGACTGACTCAGACCACCCAGCCAAGCTAATGCTAATAGTTCGATTTATCGTCACGGCTAAAATATAACAAAATAAGACAGAATGACACGAGATATATTATCTCCTGCAGATTAGGGAACCAGGTGGTAACAGGGATGCTTAGTGGAGTGACTGGAATTATAGCAATAAATACCACTCTTGGTCAGTTAACTTCTTAGTAGCACCATTAGCTCGGAAGCTAACACTGAAGGCTCAGAACCTCCTGGTCAAGACTGGATCATTATCACAGCCAGTAGACCGGATTACGTGTCAGTGACGTAGGTATATGCAACCCAGAAGAGCAAAACTGGCTTTTGCCCATGTTTTAGTGAATCAGACCTTTAAATTCCACGTAGCAACAGATGCCACGTTTCTCCTCGTTTCCTCAACCCTTCCTCTCACTGTTTCATCTCTTCCCCATCCTGGCTCTGTTTAAAATCTTTTCCTTGTCGCTCCTCGCCTCTCTCCCCTTCTTCTGTAGCATAATAATTAATTTTTCTATTTCAGCATTACTTTAAAGTTTCTCCAAGCAGCCACGTGATGCCTCAGATTGGCAATGACGTAAAGTCCACACAACACGGGGATTTCAACAAAGCTACAAGCCCAGACGTTTGCTCTTGCATTCAGCAGTTCAGTGTTGTTGCCCAGTCCGACAAAGGGATGACCAGTGTTACAGTTACATCAAAGTTCTTTATTTGTCAGTGGAAGTGCTGCCGCTTTGAAGGGACTGTAAGGAAAAATTTTGAGATTTTTTTTTCCCCACAGCTGCAGACAGTAAGCCATGCTCGCATGAAGGATTTTTTTCTCCGTTCTACAAGAAAGAAAGAATGAGCTCGTTGGAGGGTACACTTTAAAATGGACTAAAAGAGGAACAGGATACTGAGATTTCTTTCTCTTTATCCCACCGGGACCAAGACTTTGTTGGCCCACCGTTTAGTATTCACAAATGGATTGATGTTAAAAGATTGAAGCGAGCGTACTTCCCCAATAAGACATGGATTAGCAGCGGCTCAGCAAACTGCGTATTTGACTTTCGATGTATTTGTAGGAGGAATTAGTCATTTTGCATTTCAAAAAGCCTCTCATGCCTTCTCCCGTTCACTTCTGAAGGAATTATGATTCAGCTCTCCTGACTGTGTGAGTCTTGAAGCTTTTAGCAACAGTTAGAAGAAATAAAACACCTCAGGTTGCACGTGTGAAAAGGTTTTTTTTGTTTTTTTTGTTTTTTTTTAAATGAATCCCCTCTATCTCCCACTGAAAAAGAGCATAGATCAGATTAATCACTCAAAAGTTTAAAGGTGGGGATCAGTCCATGCTCTTTCTCTGAACAGAGGAGTTGTTCTGTCTGGTAAGTCTTAGGCGAAGCAGAAGATTTCACAGGAGGTGGATTTCTTTATAGGACTGAAAAGTATACGGTCCCCGGTGCCACAGCAGATGGTGCCAATTAGCTCTAACATTATTCTCAAGCAGAGTCAAATTAAAGAGGGGAACGAAGTCTGCCCACTTCAACAGGTGCTGAGTTGATGGAGTCATGAGCAGATTACAGAATTCCCTGATTCATCTCAGGTTATGCTAACGCACCAAAGCACCCAGCTATTATATTGTCTTGTGCAGTATTTATTCAAATGTGACTCAAAATAACGTTAAAAAAACCCTTTGACTTATGCTATTAAATCAATTTGCCTCCACAGCCTTGCCACATGAACTGAAAAAAAGGCTCATCAGCTATTTTCATGTTCAGAGCCAATTAACTGAACACGTGGACCATTTTTAGCTCATTCCTGTGGAGGCGAAAGGAACTGATGCGATGGCGTGACATCCGTTGTTGACATTTCCCAGGAGTCGCTGCTCCTCCCAGGCATTTTCCCCCGTGGTCTCCACACTCCCTCACAGCAATCCTCAGGTGGGTCTGCATCCAGGCTGTGCTAAAGGTCAAGTACAGGGTCAAAGGTCAGGAGATCTGAGCACCCCTAAGGTGACTTCATCAGGTCAGAATGAGCTCCTCCGTCATTGGGTCTGGTTAAAATTTAATGGTTAAGGTTCATCCATCTCTAACTATTATCTTACCGTTTTCTGCAGTGCCTCCACTACCCTAAGTACTCTAGGGCTTTGGCTACAACCAGCCAGCTCAAAAGTTCGACTGTCCTTATTACTATTTAATTTCGACTGTCCTTATTACTATTTTGTCAGTTAATTTGTTGAGATGCTAGTTATAGTTTGGGCAAAATGTTTTTCTGTTTATTTTATTTCACTTATTGAGCATTATGATTAATATTGTCATTTGTACTGTCACTTTTTCATGTATTTATTCTCACTTTTATCCAATTAATTTAACAAGTGATTTACAGTACTAGCTAAAAATGATTGCTAGCATAGCTTAACCAAGTTGTTTCCAAAATTTTATTTACTCTTTCACCCATTTCATTTATTATACCTTTTATTTTATTTTGTTGGCAAATAAATAATGTATAGTATTTGTGAGCTGTTTAAGACATTACTCAACTTTTGTGAAGGTAAAATTCACCTGTGCATGTATTATCTTAGTTAGCAGTTTTGGTGGTATTAATATTATGTAACAATTTTAATTGTTTAATGATATTATTATTTTTCCTTTTTTATTTAAATCATACTGTTCTTCATTAGTTTAACTGCTGTCCACACTTTAAATGTGTATTACTATTTCAACTGCTGATGTTTAGCTAACAATGCTGTTTACATATAGCTAGTCCTTATTCTAATGATCCATAATTTTATCTTGTCAGTTACACTATTATGACATGCTTTTTAGCTAAGAAACAAGCAACTGAGAATTATTTATATAGAAATTTGCTTACTTACCATACATATGCTAGCCAACAGTTGTTTTTTTTTTACCCCTCAGCCTCTTAAGGCTGAAGGGGTATGATCTCTGACCTTTAGGTCAAGGTCAGAGATCAGTTTTCCCATAATCTTGTAAAGGTGATAACTAAAGAAAGAAATGACGTGGCCTTTTTCATATGGGTGTATCTATGAAAAATCTCGGGATGAGTTCAAATTTAGGTGACCTCAAAGGTCAGTTTTCCTAAATCTTGTAATGCAGTAACTACACAAATGATGTAGCCTTTTTAAATCCATATCATCATGTCTAAGACAAGTATTGGATGGCTTAGACCCTGACCTCTGACTTTAGGTTTGGGGTCAAAAGGTCAATGTTAAGAAGAAGCCAACTGTCGGCATGCCTTGGGTATCGTGTCCCATCCTCACCCACACTTTGCATATTAGGTGATTTAAGTGAAATAAATATAGAAGCAAGGATGTCACACATGGTTCTCACTGCCTTATGCATAGCAAAGAAAACTGTCCTCATGAATTGTAAATCAAGACATAATTTATGGATGACTCACTATAATAACCTACTATTAGATTATATTAGCCTGGAGAGAATGTCTGCCTCCTCAAATAATCAATTGGCTGAATTAAGTTCTCTCTGGTCCCCGCTTAGTAATTCTATAACCTGAGGGGTGGCAGGCGGTGACTCGCTCTCCATGGTGCCTCTGGTGGCTGGCTGCGCCCCGACCACGGGGGGGCCGGTGTCTGGGGGCCTATTTCGGGGTGGCCATGTGACTGGCCGGGGGGGCTGTGGGGCGGGCCATGGCCCCCGGCCGGCTGGCCTTGTGTCCCAGGAATCAGAATCAGATTTATTGCCATTGTTCATGTAGTACACAAACTAGGAATTTGTCTCGGTGCAATGCTGCAACATTAAACATGATAAGATAAAAGAAATAAAAAACTATACATGCAATAAGTGTAGAATAAGAGTGAGTAATACTAGTCAAAGCAGTTTTTAAATATATTAGCGAGCACCAGATATTGTGGAGTACCACATAGTGCAGACGGTAATGCAACAGAAACAGTGATGATTGACATGAGTCTGGTTGAGCTGCTGTACTTAGTGCACAAGAGTCAATAAGTCACTTAGTGTTCAGCAGTCTGATGGAAGAGGGGAAGAAGCTGTTCATGTGACGGGAGGTTTTAGTCTGAATGGACCGAAGTCTTCTACCTGAGGGGAGGGGGGGCAAACAGTACGTGACCAGGGTGTGAAGGATCGGCTATGATCCGGCCTGCACGCCTCCGGGTCCTGGAGATGTACAGGTCCTGGAGAGATGGGAGCTTGCAGCCGATCACCTTCTCAGCAGTGCGCACGACGCGCTGCAGCCTTAGTCTGTCCCTGACAGTGGCTCCTGCGTACCACACGGTTATGGAGGTGGTGAGGATGGACTCGATGATGGCTGTGTAGAACTGCACTAACATCTTGGTGGGTAGCTTGAGCTTCCTCAGCTGCCGCAGGAAGAACATCCTCTGCTGGGCCTTTTTGATGAGGGAGCTGATGGTCGGCTCCCATTTGAGGTCCCGGGTGATGGTGGTGCCCAAGAAGCGGAAGGAATCTGCAGTGATGATGGGAGAGCCTGTGAGGGTGAGGGGGGGCAGAGGGGTTGTGACTTTCCTGAAGTCCACGATCATCTCCACTGTCTTCAGAGCGTTCAGCTGCAGGTTGTTGTGGCTGCACCAGGACGCCAGCTGGGCCACCTCTCTCCTGTAGACGGACTCGTCGCCGTTGGAGATGAGCCCGATGAGGGTGGTGTCGTCCGCAAACTTAATCAGCTTAACAGACTGGTGGCTGGAGGTGCAGGAGTTGGTATAAAGGGAGAAGAGTAGGGGGGAAAGTACACAGCCCTGGGGTGATCCGGTGCTGATGCTAGTATAGTCTGAGACAGTCTTTCCCAGCCGCACATGCTGCCTCCGGTCCGTCAGGAAGTCGATGATCCACCTGCAGAGGGAGTCAGGCACGTTGAGCAGGGACAGCTTGTCCCGGAGCAGAGCGGGGCGGATGGTGTTGAATGCAGAGCTGAAGTCCACAAACAGGATCCTGGCGTAGGTTCCCGGGGAGTCCAGGTGCTGCAGGATGGAGTGGAGGGCCAGGTTGACTGCGTCGTCCACAGACCTGTTGGCTCGGTAGGCAAACTGCAGCGGGTCCAGGAGGGGAGTGGTGATGGACTTGAGGTGGGGCAGGACCAGGCGCTCAAAGGACTTCATGACTACAGAGGTGAGCGCTACAGGTCTGTAGTCGTTAAGTCCAGTGATCCGTGGCTTCTTGGGGACAGGGATGATGGTGGAGGATTTGAGGCAGGACGGCACGTGGCATAACTTAAGGGAGGTGTTAAAAATGTCTGTGAAGACAGGAGCCAGCTCTTCCGCACAGTGTCTCAGGGTGGAGGGAGGCACGCCGTCCGGACCGGGGGCCTTGCGCGGGTTCAGTCTGGAGAACTGTCTGTGCACGTCCTGCTCACTGATGACAAGGGCAGGGGGGGAGGAGGGGGGGACCGCTTTTGATGAAGTAGGGACCGAGGAGGCAGTGAAGCTGGGGGGAGGGGGGAGTTGGACACAGCTGACGAGGTGTCAAAACGGGCGTAATGTTGGGACAGTCTTTGACAAAGGGCTTTTTCATCCTGACCTTTAGAAGCCTGAGGCCGATAGTTGGTGATTTGCCTCAGTCCTCTCCACACAGAAGCCGAGTTGTTAGCAGTGAACTGTTGCTGGAGTCTCTCAGAATACACAGATTTAGCTCTCCTCAGCTCTCTGCTAAACCGATATTTAACCTCCCTGTAGCAGTCCCTGTCTCCACTTTTCAACGCTGCTTCCTTCTCCTTCCTGATCTGTCTGAGCTTAGCAGTGAACCAGGGCTTATCATTGGAGTACCTCACCCTGGTGCGCGATGGAAGAATGCTCTCCTCACAAAAGTGGATATATGAGTTCACAGTGTCCGTGTACTCATTCAGATCATGCGTGGCTCCTTTAAACATGCCCCAGTCAGTTATTTCCATGCACATGTTCAGCTTCTCCCCAGCTTCACTGGTCAGGAGGGGCTGGATCTGGCCCTGTGCCCCTGGTGCTGGGGAGGGGTGCTCCCCCCACCCCGGGCCGGGGTTGGGTGTGCGCCGGTGGTGCGGGCTGGCCCCAGTGCGGCCTTGCCGGGTGGGGTCGTGTCCTCCCTGAGGCCCTGGCGGTGCTCTGGGGCAGGTGCCTGCATTCAGGGGGTCGCCCTCCCTGTTCTCCTGGGCCTGCGTGTGTGTGTGTGTGTGTGTGTGTGCGTGCGTGCGTGCATATACGTGTGTGAGAGTGTGTGTGTGTGTGAGCGGTTGCGGAAGTGGGTGTGTGGGTGTGAGTGTGTGTGAGCAGGTGCAGAAATGTGTGTGTGTTTTGTGTGTGGGCATGTGGGAGGGTGTAGGTGGGCATGTGTGATGGTGACTGTGTGTTTATGTGTGCACATGAGGGTGGGCGGGTGTGTGTGTATGTGTTCGGGTGCGGTTACCTGTGGGTGGATGTTTGGAGGTGGAGGATGTGTGTATGGGTGGGAGAACTTTGTTGGGTGGCGGAGGTGTGGCGGTCCATCTAGTGACATGGGGTTTGGCAATTTGGGGCCTGCTTGTCCTGGCTGCCCTGCTGTTGTGTCGTGGGGTGGGGTGCTTTGTCGCATTGCCCCTGGTGTCATTAGGGGCAGGTGTGTGTGGGTGCTCTGGGGTGGTTGGGGGGTGCCGTTGGCATGGGTTGGTGACTGTGTTGCCGTCGGGCTGCTCCGGGGTGGCTGTGGCTGCGGGGCAGTATGCTGCTGTTGGTGTGTGTCTGGGGTGAGTGGTCGGTGGGCGCTCGGGGGTGTCGCTTGGCGTGTGGGGCGCTGTGTGGGTCCGGCCCATTGTTCACTATTGTGACTATTGTTGAGCATGTTTGTGTGTACAAGATGAGTGGGAATGGGTGTGGCTGCTCCATCATGTTTGTGGTGCTGGGAGCACCAGGGCGCAATGCTGGTGGGTCCTGGGCTGCTCGGCCTGGCAGCCCTTGCCCTGGATTGGGATCTGGGGGCAGTGGGTAGCCTCATGAACCAGTTTGCAAACTGGCTTCTGGGGGGGGGATGGCCTCGCTTTTGGACCGCTTCCCGCCCTCCCACCCCCCAATTCTGAGTGGAATATACAGTACATCTTCTTGGATGCATTTAGGGCTTTGGGGCGGGAGTGTGCTGCACTGTGTAGGTGAAGGGGATGCATCTGCTGCATGGTGGGGCTGCCCTCACCTCAATTTTAATTGCATTTTAAACACTGAGAGCTTGGGGGGATGGGGGCCCCGCTGCCTATCGCAGTGGCTAGTGGTGCTCCAACCACCATCCCCCCAATTTTAACTGCACAATGGTAGTCCACACATTTACATACAGTCACATCGTACAACCAACATACACCTACCATGTTTTGTGCAAGGAAGGGGCCTTCCCCCACCCCTGTTGCCCTCCTCCTGCTGGGGGCCTGGGGGCCCAGCGGGGGGCGCGGGACCCGTCATGTTGTTAAAATCCCTGGGTGCTGCTGAATGTATAGATGCAAGCAAGGGAGTGAGAGAGGGACTGAATAAGAACGTAAGCGAGAGTGGAGGAGTGATGAACGGTGATGGTGGATTGGTTTTGTGTGACGCTTTGCGTATCGGGTAACATCTCAGGCCCCTGCAGTGATCTGTTGATCAGTCGCTCGGGTGGGCGCTGGGGGTGGGGGTCTGTTCTGTGGCCATGGCCGCCCTGGGGCTGGCGCCCTGG
The DNA here is from genome assembly GCA_020510985.1 of Pholidichthys leucotaenia. Taxonomy (NCBI): domain Eukaryota; kingdom Metazoa; phylum Chordata; class Actinopteri; order Cichliformes; family Pholidichthyidae; genus Pholidichthys; species Pholidichthys leucotaenia. The sequence goes on along the minus strand of CM035849.1, from coordinate 64,536,403 downwards.
GGCTGGCGCTGATGCACGTTCAGGTTCACTGCATCTGCATCGCAGTTGCCCTCAGAAATAAGGGTGAATGAGGGTGGGTGAGTGTGAGGGGGAGAGCACGAATGGATGTGAGTAGGTTGGAGTGTGAGTGAGAGTGCGTGTGTGAGTGAACATGTGTGGGTGTGGGGGACCCTGAGGGCGAGTAGGAGTGAGATTGAGTGGGTGGGACTGGGAGTGTGAGAGCGGGTGAGTGAGAGTGAGGGAGTGCATGTGGGTGCATATGAGAGCATGAGGGTGAGAATATGTGGGGATGGGTGTGTCTGTGAGTCGAGAGGTGCTGGATTGAGGGGGGGTTGTGCCTCTCGGCTATGTGGGCTCCCCTGAGGGGGGAAACTTCTTTGGGCATGGGGGTCCCCGGGGTGTGCGGCGGTGGTGCTGGGGGGGGGGCGCACTGTGGGGGTGCCTGGGGGGGATCATGCCAGGGGTCGCGGGCCGATCTCCAGGCCGAGGGTTGTGGGCACTGGCCTCCTGGTGCCTGGGGCCCGGGGACTGGTATTGGCCCCACTGGCGGGGTGGGGGGGTTGGCGGGCCCGGGGACATGGGCCTGCTATGCCGGTGGCCTAGCGGCCTGGCCGCCCTCAATTGTCTCTCTGGGGGCGGATACCTGGCTTTTCTCGGGCTTGCTGACCTCGGGCATTTGTGCCCTGTGGGGGTTGGTGGCGGAAACCCGAGCAGGGTCCCCCACACCCACACATGTTCACGCATGCACTCTCACTCATACTCCAACCTACTCACATCCATTCGTGCTCTCCCCCTCACACTCACCCACCTTCATTCACCCTTATTTCTGAGGACGACTTTTTTAACTGTTACATTTTTATAGCTTTTTAGCTCATTCCGTAAAATCTGAAAGGAGCTAATGCAATTGTGTGGTGTCCATTGTCTGTCCACCTGTTTGCCCACATTTCACAGGAATCACTCCTTCTCCTAGATAGTTGCCCCGATGGTCACCAAACTCACTCACAATGATCCTCAGGTGGGTCTGCATCCAAGTTGTGCTCAAGGTCAGTGTTATAAGTCAAAGGTCAGGAGATCTGGGCACTTATATGATTTCAGAAAAATTGGTACTCCTCCTAGGCAATTTCCCTTATGGTCCCAAACTTGCAATGATCCTCAAGTTGGTCTGCATCCAAGTTGTGCTTAAGGTCAAGGTCAGTGGTCAGGAAATCTGGGCACTCTTGGGGTGTTTTCATCTGCCCGGAATGAGCTACTCCCTCATTGATGGTCTGATTGTTTAAAAATTCCCACTGGCTTTATTCCACCTTAACTAGGTTTTATTTCATCTAATTATGTTTTTGCCCACATTTGTTCAGATCTGCTCAGGTCTTTAATAAATGCCAATAATTATACTAATGTCCCCATGCTCCCCTGGGCTTCTGCAGAAGCACAACTGTTTGGGAATCACTGTTTTATTATTATTAGTCATTGCATAGCTTAAATGTTTCTAAATACATGATAGAATAAAACTAGATGTACAGTATATTTGCACATTCCAGTAAGTTCCCTCTATGTGGTTGTCAGAGGAAAAGAGCTTCTGAAGTGTCAGTCAGAGCCGGGACTTCAGGCGGAGGATTGAACGTCTCTGGTGAGTGAGTCAGGCTGTTCTAATCACTGAGGATGGCCCGGTGAGCTGTGGGCATTCTGCCCTAGATAAGTGATTTGACATTGTGGGCAATTTGGTTACATGCTTCCTTGAACAGCTTAGGTGAGATGGTAAATGTGACTTTCATATCTGTCTGATGAAGCTACAGACAGCAGCTGGTTAGCATAGCACATACCTGAAGTTTACTAATTAGCACATCATGCGGCATGTTAGCATTTTAACACTTGATTGATTTAGCAGAGAAGTTAAAACATTAACAAATTTAAAAAGTTAGTCTGGAAAGTTCTCACTGAAGAAATGACTGTTGTATCATTGAACCCATTTTGTTTTAAATGCTTACAAATCCAATAGGCATCTTTCCTTGCATTTCACCCCTGACTTGCTCCCACAAAGATGGCATTGCTTCCATTTTTAAAACTCCCAGGAAGCTAATAAGTGAGCAGGCTTTGCTACTTGCTGATTGAGTAGAAATAACACCAGCAGAATGTCAATGTTTAGCCCTCTCCAGGGGCTCTGTCTATTGACCGTATGCCCTTTTGAGGTGCACTCTCTATGTTTGCCCTTCAAGAAAGACAGTTTTTTTTTTTTTTTCTGTCATGGACAGTTTCCACAGTCACTCACTGCTCACTTTAGCATTTTTGCTCTGCATACTTCCACTTTGTTAGAGTTGCTACAACTAGCTTTGACTCAAAAGCAGGAACAATAGAAGGCACCTAAAATCAGGCTCAAGTTGCTTCTCTTAATTGCATTTCTTTATAAGGTGGAGTCAGCTCATTCCTCACCACCAAGGATCTCAGGCTCGTAAACATTTGCCCCTTAACCTTTTCACCTTGGCTGAGTGGGGCAACAAATTTAATTTCCCATTTACCCTCAGCAAGTTTTTCAGCTGCAGGCTCTTTTCTGCTGCAGCAATCAAACTCTCCTCTGTGACTGGCTTTGGCTTTTAAATCCAGCCTTTGTAGTACATTATGTTATTTGCAAGTGTAGTAATATAGATATAGCTATTAGTACTTAGTTGGTTTCTGCATTTTCAGTTGAAGTGAGATCTGAAAAGAAGGTTCAGCTGCGTCTCATGTTCAGCAATCTGTCAAAAGAATGGGTGTAAGGCTCTTGCCTAGGGACTTGGTCTCCTGTTTCAAAATTGATGCCTTTGGGTGCTGATTCCTGATGTTTATTGGCTGTTACCCTCTGCTTGCCTGTCGTTCTGGCAGTTTCTGCAAGGACGTTATTGTGGCTCCACCTGGGTTGGCTTTCGTCCAGCACTCTGGGGCATTGAGTCAAGATGTGATTCAGGGTTCAAAGGGTTTCTCTTCACTGCTTGAAAGATGGCTCTTCCTCTGTGCCCCAGATTTCTTGGTTGCTTGAAGCTGGCAGGAAGTCAGCCAAGGAACATGCCTGGGAGGATTTTGTTTTATAGGAATTACATTTTGCAATTAGAGTTGTCATTATTCTGCAAAGTTAAATTTAGGACACAATATATTCAAGAACTGAGCAGATTCATTAACCAGGTTTAGAAAAGATGGATAGATGGATGTACTTTATTGATCCCAAACTGGGAAATTGCAGTGTAACAGCAGCATGACAGTAGATAACTAAATGACATAAACACACACAGCATAATGGACAAAGGGATTACCCATGGAAAGTAAAACTACTAAAAATGCTTATCTGCATCATAGCTGAATACTGTAGACGGTGACTCATATAGATACATGAATCATACCCGCTGTACAATGCAGCACTATCAGGAGCAGAGTGAGATGTGAAGCACCAATTAGACTGTAAGGTGTAGTATGGCCGCATTGTGATGACCAGAATACAACATCAGAGTGAGTTATTGTACAGTGAAATCGCATGTGGCAGGAAAGATTTCCTGTACTTAACCGTTCTACAGCGAAGCTATAGCAGTCTGCTGGAGAAAGTGCTACACTGTCTGTCCAGTGTGTGGTTGGGGAGGGGGGGGGGGGGGGTGATCTGGATTGTCCATGATGGATCATGGTTTGTTCAGTGTCCTCCTCTCCATGACAGTCTCAAAGGTCTCCGGCCTGAGACCAGTTACACAGCCAGCCCTCCTGATAATCTTGTCAAATCTGTTGGTGTCACTGGCCCTGATACTGCTACCCCAACAGACAGCAGCAAAGAAGATGGCGCTGGCAACAATGGTCTGGTAGAAAAGCTCCAGCATCCTGCTGCACACGCTGAAGTATCTCAGCTTCCTCAGGAAGTAAAGTCTGCTTATCTCCTTCTTGTGCACAGCATCGGTGTTGGCTGTCCAGTCCAGCCCGTTGCTGATCATGACACCCAGATATTAATAGTCCTCAACCACCTCCACATCCCCTCACAAACCTCCTATACACCCAACAACAGCTGAGTCGTCAGAGAATTTCTGCAGGTGGCATGACTCAGTGTTGTACTGAAAGTCAGTGGTGTATAAGGTGAAGAGAAAAGGAGAGAGCACAGTCTCCTGTGGAGCTCCCATATCGCTAACCATCATGCCAGACAAGACACTGCCCAGCTGGACAAACTGTGGCCTGCCTGTCAGGTAGTCAGTAATCCAGGAGATCACAGAGCTGTCGACCCCCATCACCTGCAGCTTCTCACCCAGCAGCAGTGGCTGGATGGTATTAAAGGCACTGGAGAAATCAAAGAATGTGATTCTCACAGTGTATCCTTCACCATCCAGGTGCAGATGGGCTCGTTGCAGCAGGTAGATGACAGCGTCTTCAACTCCTAAATGGGGCTGATATGCAAACTGCAGAGGGTCCAGCCACGTCTTCAACTGTGGCCTCAGGTGGGCCAAGACCAGTCTCTGCAGGACCTTTATCACATGAGATGTGAGGGCAACTGGTCGATAGTCGTTCAGGTCAGATGGAGATGACTTCTTGGGGACAGGAACCAGGCAGGACGTCTTCCACAGCACCGATACTCTCTCCAGACTCAGGCTCAAAAATCTAGTTTCCTTCAACTTGCAGTCCACGAACTCTGAGTTTTCACTAAACCTGCTTTCATAAACAGGGCCCAGGTGTAAGACTTAAGAAGCCAGCTGCTGTATTAGATCCTGAGGTCCGAGATTACTTGAAGAAAGAAAAAATCTTGTTTGCACAGCAGGCCACATAGTTTGTCACAACTTTGTCATTCAGCAGTCTGCTCTGTGAAAATCTTGTTCTGTTGTCAGAATTTAAAGGTGTCAGTGACTGAAAAATTGTTTTTGTATGTATTAAAAATATCAAAATACTCACTTCTCTTAAAAAAAAAAAAAAAAAAAAAAAACCACTCACAGCCTTTATCTAATTTTTCTCTCTTAGAAGCAATTTTGGCTCTATGGGGATTTTCTTGTACTTCAAGAAATGGTAAACGTCACTAGTCTTGATACCCGCCCACTGTGCTACTATTGGCCAACCTAAGTGTCTGCCATGTAGATGGGTGGGGAGCCAAAGGTGTTAGCGTTCGAGTTAACAGTGGTACTAGGAAGCTCACATATTATTTTCTTTAGATTTCAATCACCCTAATAGCTGTCCCTGTTTCACCTGCTTCACTAATCCACAATTGATCATATAATTGCATCATTCAGGCTTATTTTGTTGTGTTGTCACTGCAATTTTACATTGAACTGTTAGCACTAAAATGTTGGGTGGTCTGAGTCGATCACCGTAACTGAAACTCAGCTAACTTTCATGGAGGAAGTGAAGGACAGGCCGCCTTGATCCAGCTGGTTTTGATCGCTATTTTTGATAAATTCTCTTCATCCCCACTGGAATCCTTGTTCCTCTGACAACACTTGGCCATTTATTTCGCTGTAGACGTTATTTTAGCTTCGTTAAAGTTTTATTTTCTCAGCCACCTCGTGGTTCAGCTGGAGCTAGCAGTTCAGTCACTCATTTATGTACGTTTCTGCACTTATTCTACTCCAGGGACCGGTCATATCCTATCCACCGCTGCTGCCCATCAGGGATATATTGTTTCATTCATTCATTTGAGACAAATTTACCTTAGTAGTTAGCTTCGAGTTAGTCAGATACAGGTAGCCGTATTCAATGGCGCTGGCTCATGTTTACAGTAGTGACGTAGTAGGGAGGGTGGAGTTGAAGGTGATCTCAGAGACTTGAATGTCCTGAAACCGTCCATGTTCAGAAAGGCTAGAAAAATAAACAAATTTGCAGCAATGATTAAATAAACAAAATTTGAACAAAACATGTCACAAATATTTCATTTAGACATGCGTGAGCTGTTAAAATGTGGGGAAAAAAGTGAGTCCTTTAAAGGTATCAGATTGTGCAAAGTGGTGTTTTCTGGGTTTTAATGTCATGAGTATGATCAGAATTCACATGTACACCATTGGAATGTTGAAACACACCACAGAGAAATACACAATGCTTTTCTCTTTAAGAAACAAGTGGATCTCACTTCCTGTGTTTTATGAGGTCACCGACTGACAAATCTTGCCCAGAGTTTGTTAGCAAAACAAACACACCCTGACAGCCTCCTTATTTGTGTTTGGTTCACTCGAGACAAAAAAAAATAACCTTTACAGATTGAGGGCTCATTGATATTAATGAGGAGGCTAAAAACGGACTGATTCAGACACAATTTTGAAGATGTGTAAAGCAACACAATGTTTTTTTCCTTCAAAATTACAAATATATGTCCACAGTATGGGACCATTAAGGGTCTTTCACAGAAATGAGCAAAACTAATAAATGTAATATACTATTGGGAAAAATAAACCCTCATTGATGGAGATGGAGCTGCCAAGCAGGAGGAAAAGAGGAAGACCACAGAAAAGATTCTTGGATGTAGTGAAGGAGGACATGGAGAGGGTTGGAGTTACAGAGGAAGATGCAAGGGATAGGGTGAGATGGAGGCAGATGATCCTCTGTGGCGACCCCTATAGGGAGCAGCCAAAAGAAGAAGAAGAGGGGCAGACTTCTCCTCTGCAGATTGAATGGTAGTGGGGCTCAGGTTCTGCAAGGGGAAAAAAAAATGGAAACCATGGCCCTCTGGTTTGTTGAGGACCAGAAGTCAATCCTGTAGATCAAGCTTTTTTTTGCGGCATCAACACTTTGCGGCTTAGAAACCTGAAGTGACAAGTGAGCTGTGGGAAGGCGAGAGAAACTGCATACAGTAGTGACATGTCAATCACACACTGGGTGCATATGAGAAGTGAGTAATGGAAGTAAGAAATGAACGCCATGGCTGCTTTCAGTACAATCTAACATTACTGATCCAGGTCCTAAATCCATCAGGAAGATACCGCCAAGGTGGGTAGTAACCAGTTACATTTACTCAAGTAAGTTTTTCATTAAATTATACTTTATTGGGTAGTTTTATTGTAGGATGATTTTTGCTCTAACTTGAGTACATTTTTGAAGAAAAAAACTGTACGTTTACTCAAGTACATTTGGTAGCATTGTAGTAAAGACCAGACCAAATCCAGGCGAGGACCAGGGTATACAAAGACCAAGACTTTAAGGAATTGGACCAAGTCGAGACCAAGACCATGGGTATATACAGTAGGTCTTGATCTTGACCCCTTATAGTCTTGGTCTTGTCTGGTCTTGATGACAACACTGACCATTGATTTTACTGATCTGAAAATGTGCTTGTTACTACTGTAATAACTTTTTCATTATTTTATTTCATTTTTGAAATCGTTCTATTTGCACAGTTGCAAAGAAACAAGAAAAAATTCCAATTTTTAGTAAAAAGTTGCCAACAATTTGCATCCACGTGATGAGTTGGATTGATGCTTGGTCATGATAGCCAATCAGTATTGAGATTTCCCTGTCACAGAGACTGGATATCAACAATGAACTAAAACTAGAATTGCACTCAGCAGAGATGAAGACGCATCGCTGCAGCCCTCTCCTAACTGGGGTGGAAGTCAGTGATAATCTGGAATTTCCCCATTGTGGGACTAATAAAGGCTTATCTTATCTTATAATTTTATGACAAAAAAACATAAATTAAGAAAGAAAAAAGTATAAATTCATTATAAAAAAATCGCAAATTTATGAGACAATATACAAGAAAAATTCACATGAGAAAACAAGTAGCAAATTTATTAGTAAAAAGTTGCCCATTTCTGGCAAAAAAAGTTTAAAATTCACAAAGAAAAAAAACTCATAAATTGATGAGGGTAAAGGTGTTGCTACTCAAGTAATTTTTCTTAGCTGAAAGCCTGTGTTCAGACCAAACACAAAGCAAATTTTTCACTTGGCACGACTGCATACAGTACAAAGCCAATGGAAAGACACAAGCACACACTAGTCTGGCACAGGCTGGGTGAATGCATGCAAATTTGCATCCACGTGATGAGTTGGATTGATGCTTGGTCATGATAGCCAATCAGTATTGAGATTTCCCCATCACAGAGACTGGATATCAACAATGAACTAAAACTAGAATTGCACTCAGCAGAGATGAAGACGCATCCCTGTAGCCCTCTCCTAACTGGGGTGGAAGTCAGTGATAAATTCTAAGTATCTCACTTTCTGTTGTAATGGGACTGTCCACATTAACTAGAATCAGACCCTACCAATCTTCAGGCTCAAAGGCGAGGTCAAGGTCATTTCATATTTGGATGTTGTATTACATTATAGCTTATATTCACAGTCTGCTAGCACTGAACCTGATAATAAAGGCACCATGCACCAAGCCAGAATGTAAATTTGAAACTTGGAGTCCTAGTGACCGAACTTCAGACCCTATCAATCATCATGGTCAAAGCCAAGGTCGAGGTCATTTGACATTTATGTGTCCAAATGAACAATTTTTTTGCCCCTAGCTTGAATAATAGTCACTACTGGCCAAAATAGGTATTGACCTTTTGTGACCCTGTGACCTTGACCGTTGACCTTGTGACCCCACTAACGTAACAACACGTACTAAGCCTGAGGTTCACCCATATACCAAGTTCGATGGCCCCAGCTTTATTCTTTCTCAAGGTACAGTGCGGACAGACAAACGGGCAAATGGAGGCGACCGTCCTACCCACACCTCGACTCTGTCGGTGGGGGTTAACAATTAGTTTGAAAACCAGACTGCCACTCACTCGAGAAGAATGGTTCAGAGCTCTGCAGCTGAGACAGAGTGTCTGTAGATTGTGTCCACCTGTGACATCCTCTGACAAATTTTGCAAACAAGGGCCAACAGCTCATGAAACTGGACACCAGTTCACTAGTTTTGTGCTGAAAACAGTCAACATCAAGATGCTGTTTCTGGAGGAAGCAGTGACATTTTCTCAGCTGCGTGCTCCACCAAATCCAAATATGACCGCATTTTTTGGGGGATTACCATAGCAGGTACAAAGCAGCTGCAGAAGTTATGAGGGTAATCCAACCCTTTTGCAGGGCAAATTTTCATGTGTTGATCTCAAGTCTATAGGCTGTACTCTCGCAAGTAGAGTGATGCAAATTTCCACTTTGCTTTTGGTCTGAAAGCACCATTACTCTTGCTCACTTTACTGTTTTGGGGGCTACTCTTGTACTTGAGTAACTGATGTCATGAGGTAATGCTGCTTTCAGTCATGGCTACTCTACCCACCTCTGCTTGTATACATTTAGAGTTTTTACAGTTTTGATAAGCTTCATTAAATGAAATGTACTTCTGTATTTGCTTTTCTTTTAGATCTGGTAGCTGCATTCACCAGACTTTATTTAAAAACTGTTCATAGAGAATGTACTGTATCTAAAGGCAGCCAGACCATATTATCAACCCCTGTTTTTCTTCTGTAGATTCCTCGTCAACTTCTTCTCTGTACCAATAAATACAAAGTCCAACATCTGAGATAAATACGGCCCTTTATAGACTACAGTAGCTCTGCTGTGAAATGACATAGATACCAGCTCACATGCATGCATAAATGCATTAACTGAGCATCTCCAGGAACTCCGCACATCAGATTTATTTATCGCGGTGCAGAAATGTATTCTGCACAGTTGTCACATTGCTCTGGCTTCCATAGCGATAACATTTCTCCTTTTCACTTCAAGGTTCCTCAGCGAGAGTTCAGACAGGCATGCGCTTACTAGTTGCATCTTGGAAAGAGCTTTTTTAAAAAAAAAAAAAAAAAAAAACAATCCGTCATGGCACTCAGAGAAAAGTACATGCCAAATTACACCTCGTGCAATAAACATGAGCCAGGACATTGTTCCTGTCTCTCACACCTTTAGTGCTGTGCTGCTGCCTAATCTCGCCGTGTCTCCGGTGAGGGTCCGCGGGCATGGCTCCACATTGTTTTATGCTGCTAGCAAGGCGCTGCATGAGATAATCATTGCTAATTTATCATTCTGACATGCTAACAGGGAGGCGATAAACAAAACAAAGGGATAATGGTGTCTACTTCATAGGCATGTTTTGTTTTTTTCTCTCTCTGTGGTTCTCATCGAACCCTCTATGGAGATTTTATGCCAGGAATAAAAGCAGACAAGCCCTTCTGTGTCCCTCATTCCTGTTGATGGTAATACTGGTCCCCCTCATGGATCGTCACCTTATCGTGGTGGGGGGGTTTGCGTGCCCCAGTGATCCCAGGAGCTATGTTGTCCGGGGCAATTTGCCTCTGATAGGGTCTCCCAAGACAAACTGGTCCTGGGTGAAGGGCCAGACGAAGAACGATCCAACAGACTCTCATGATAAATTGTATATCAAGGATTCAGTGTACCCCGCCCGGTATGGGGTTACCGGGGCCCCACCCTGGAGCCAGGCCTGGGGGAGGGGCTCGAAGGCTAGCGTCTGGTGGCCGGGTTTCCACCCATGGGACCCGGCCGGGCTCAGCCCGAAGGAGTTACATGGGTCCGCCCTCCAGTAGGTTCACCACCTGCAGGAGGGATCATGGAAGTCCGGTGCTATGTGGATTAGGTGGCAGTCAAAGGCGGAGACCTTGGCGGACTGATCCCAAGCTTTCTAAACTGGCTTTTGGTACGTGGAATGTCACCTCTCTGGTGGGGAAGGAGCCTGAGCTGGTGTACGAGATTGAGCGATACCGGCTAGATATAGTCGGCCTCACCTCAACACACAGCTCCGGTTCCGGAACCAGTCTCCTGGAGAGGGGCTGGAGCTTGGCCTTTTCTGGAGTTGCCCCGGGCGAGAGGCGACGAGCAGGGGTAGGTATTCTTGTATCGCCCCACCTTGCTGCCTCTATATTGGAGTTTTCCCCGGTGGACGAAAGGGTTGCTTCCCTGCGCCTTCGGGTTGGGAAACGGGTCCTGACCATCATTTGTGCCTATGCACCAAATGATGTTTCAGAGTACCCACCCTTTTTGGAGTCTGTGACTGGGGTGCTGGAGGGTGCTCCTCCTGGAGACTCCATTGTCCTACTGGGGGACTTCAATGCGCACGTGGGCAACGACAGTGAAACCTGGAGGGGGGTGATTGGGAGGAACGGCCTGCCCGATCTGAACCCGAGTGGTGTTCAGTTATTGGACTTCTGTGCTAACCACAGTCTGTCTATAACGAACACCATGTTCAAGCATAAGGGTGTCCATATGTGCACCTGGCACCAGGACACCCTAGGCCGCAGGTCGATGATCGATTTTGTTATCGTATCATCAGACCTGCGACCGTATGTCTTGGACACCCGAGTAAAGAGAGGTGCAGAGCTGTCAACTGATCACCACCTGGTGGTGAGTTGGATCCGATGGCAGGGGAGGAAGCCATTCAGACCTGGTAGACCCAAACGTATAGTGAGGGTGTGCTGGGAGCGTCTGGCTGAGGCCCCTGTCCGGGAGGTCTTCAACTCCCACCTCCGGAAGAACTTCAACCACATTCCGAGGGAGTCTGGAGACATGGAGTCTGAATGGGCCATGTTCTCCACCTCTGTTGTTGAAGCGGCAGCCCAGAGCTGCGGCCGCAAGGTGGTCGGTGCATCTCGTGGTGGCAACCCCCGAACCAAGTGGTGGACACCAGTGGTGAGGGGGGCCATTAAGCTGAAGAAGGAGTCCTATCAAGCTTGGTTGGCTTGTGGGACTCCCGAAGCAGCTGAGGTGTACCGGCAGGCCAAGCGGAGTGCAGCTCGGGTGGTTGCTGAAGCAAAAACCCGGGTATGGGAGGAGTTCGGTGAGGCCATGGAACAAGACTTTCGGTCGGCTTCAAAGAGATTCTGGCAAACTGTTCGGCGGCTCAGGAGGGGAAAGCAGCTCCCCGTCCACACTGTGTATGGTGCGGATGGGACACTGTTGACTTCAACTGGGGATATCGTCGGGCGGTGGAAGGAATACTTCGAGGATCTCCTCAATCCCACTGATACGCCTTCCACAGAGGAAGCAGGGTTTGGGGACGAGGGGGATGACTCGCTTATCACAGGGGCTGAGGTCGCCAAGGTGGTTAAAAATCTCCTTGGTGGCCGGGCCCCGGGGGTGGACGAGATTCGCCCCGAGTACCTCAAGGCCCTGGATGTTGTTGGGTTGTCATGGTTGACACGCCTCTGCAACATTGCGTGGAGGTCGGGGGCAGTGCCTTTGGCATGGCAAACCGGGGTGGTGGTTCCTCTCTTCAAAAAAGGGGACCGGAGGGTGTGCTCCAACTTTAGAGGGATCACACTCCTCAGCCTCCCTGGGAAGGTCTATGCCAAGGTACTGGAGAGGAGAGTCCGGCCGTTGGTCGAACCTCGGATTCAGGAGGAGCAATGTGGTTTTCGTCCTGGCCGTGGCACATCGGACCAGCTCTTTACCCTCTCGAGAATTCTTGAGGGTTCGTGGGAGTTTGCCCAACCAGTTTACATGTGCTTTGTGGACTTGGAGAAGGCATTTGACCGCGTCCCTCGTGGATTTTTGTGGGGGGTGCTTCGGGAGTATGGGGTATCGGGCTTGTTGTTACGAGCTATTCGGTCTCTGTACGACCGTTGTGAGAGTTTAGTTCGCATTGCCAACACTCGGTCGGAGTCATTCCCAGTGAGAGTTGGACTCCGCCAGGGCTGCCCTTTGTCACCGGTCCTGTTCATAATTTTTATGGACAGGATTTCTAGGCGCAGCCAGGGAATGGAGGGTGTCATGCTTGGTGACCACAGGATCTCATCTCTGTTGTTTGCAGATGATGTTGTCCTGTTGGCTTCATCCAGCAATGACCTACAGCTCTTGCTGGGACGGTTTGCCGCTGAGTGTGAAGCGGCTGGGATGAGAATCAGCACCTCCAAGTCCGAGTCCATGGTCCTCAGCCGGAAAAAGGTGGATTGTCCTCTCCGGGTTGGGGACAGGCTCCTGCCCCAAGTGGAGGAGTTTAAGTATCTTGGGGTCTTGTTCACGAGTGAGGGGAAAATGGAGCGAGAGATCGACAGACGGATTGGAGCAGCATCTGCAGTGATGCGGACGTTGTACCGGTCTGTTGTGGTGAAGAGGGAGCTTAGTTCTAAGGCAAAGCTGTCGATTTACCAGTCAATCTACGTTCCTACTCTCACCTATGGTCACGAGCTTTGGGTAATGACCGAAAGAACGAGATCGCGGATACAAGCGGCTGAAATGAGCTTTCTCCGTAGGATTGCTGGACTCACCCTCAGAGATAGGGTGAGGAGCTCAGTCATCCGGGAGAGGCTCAGAGTAGAACCGCTGCTCCTCCACATTGAAAGGAGTCAGTTGAGGTGGTATGGGCATCTGATTAGGATGCCTCCTGGACGCCTCCCACTTGAGGTGTTTCAGGCACGTCCCACTGGGAGGAGACCCCGGGGCAGACCCAGGACTCGGTGGAGAGACTATGTCTCCCAGCTAGTCTGGGAACGCCTTGGTATCCCCTCTGAAGAGCTGGAGCAGGTGGCTGGGGAGAGGGAAGTCTGGGCTTCTCTGCTTGAACTGCTGCCTCCGCGACCCGGACCTCCGGAAAAGCGGTAGAAGATGGATGGATGGATGGATGGATGGATGGTAATACTGGTTTGTTTTATGAGCTGCTTGTTGTGTGTTCACTTTTGTTCCTCTGCACAGCCTCCCGGCCAGTGGAAAACAGACTGTGCAAAGGCCCGATCCCCAACAGGTCCCAACTCTGCCAAATCTCCTGCCCCATAGACTGTGAGGTGTCGCCATGGGGCGCCTGGGGGCCGTGCACCTTTGAAAACTGCGAGGATCAGGCCGGAAAGAAAGGTACAAAGATGGTACAGACATCTCATTGATGGCCAGAAGGCTCACATGCGTACAGTTATCATGCCAAATCAATGCTGTGATGAGGATTAAAGTTAAAAGTGCTTTTGTAGACTTGCTGCAATGTTTTCTAAGTATTCTTCCACCCAGCTTGCACATCATCATTTTCCATTTATTTGCCTTTGTGAAAGAAGGTAGACAGACTGATGATGATTCACTAATCATCTGTCATCCAAGCAAACATTTTTCAAAGCCTCATAAATGCTGTCTGTGCTATATTATTAGACAAACAAAAACAGCTGTAAATGTTTTTGAGACTGCACACATTTAAAGAGCAATTTAGTGCTATCATTAACTTGTATGTGTATTAATCTTACTGTACAGCTTTGGTAAAGTTAAAGGCGTTCCAAGTTAATTTGTTAACACTAAAGAGACATATGCCTTTAAAGTAAGAGATTAACTAAGGGAAGTGTTTACTTCTGGGTGGCTTACAGTGGAGTTTTTAACCAGATTATTTAACGCAATCTTGGAGAGTGACAGGATGTCTGGGGAATGGGGGAAAAAAAGTGTGCAGGCACTGATTCATGAGGGTGATGTAGTAGTAAATACAGAGGTATGAAGTTGATCAGCCACACTATGAAGATATGGCAAAGAGTTGTTGACACCAGGAGGTGATGATCAGTGAGCAGCAGTACGGTTTCATGCCAAGAAAGAGTACTACAGATGCAATGTTTGCTCTGAGTGTTGAAGTATAGAGAAGGTCAGAAGGAGTTGCACTGTCTCTTTGTGGATCTAGAGAAAGCATATCATAGGGTGCCAAGAGAGGAAGTGTGGTATTGAATGAGGAAATCAGCAGTGACAGAGAAGTATGTGAAGGTGGTGCAGGACATGTATGAGGACAGCAAGACGGTGTTGAGGTGTGCTGTACTAGTGACAGATGGATTCAAGGTGGGGGTGGGATTACATCAGGGATCGGCTTTGAGCCCCTTCTTGTTTGCCACTGTGATGGACAGGCTGACAGACAAGGTCAGGCAGGAGTCTCCATGGACTATGATGTTTGAAGACGACATTGTGATCTGTAGTGAAAGTAGGGAGCAGGTGGAAGAGAACCTGGAGAGGTGGTGGTATGCACAGAAAAGAAGAGGAATGAAATTCAGTAGAAGCAAGACAGAATAAATGTGTATACATGAGGGAGGCAGGTATAATGATGAAAATGAAAGGAGTAGAGATAGTGAAAGTGGATGAGTTTAAATACCTGAGGTCAACCATCCAAAGCACTGGACAGTGCAGAACAGTGCACCAGAGAGGTTGTAGTGTGTGGAGACGAGCGTCAGGGGTAATTGGTGACAGAAGGATAGCAGCTAGAATGAGAAGGTTTACAAGATGGTAGTGAGACCTGCTATGATGTATGATCTGGAGATGGTGGCAATGACAAAAAGACAGGAGGTGGAGCTGGAGCTGGTAAAGTTGAAGATGCTAAGATTCTCATTGGGAATGAGTAGGAGGGACAGGATTAGGAATGAGTATGTCAGAGGGACAGCTCAGGTTGAGCGGTTTGGATACAGAGTAAGAGAGGCAAGGCTGAAATAGTTTGGACATGTGCAGAGGAGGGATAGTGGATATATTGGACAAAGGATGTTGAAGATGGAGCTGCCAGGCAGGAGGAAAAGAGGAAGACCACAGAGAAGATCCATGGATGTAGTGAAGGAGGACATGGAGTGACAGAAGAGGATGTGAGGGATAGGGTGAGATGGAGGCAGATGATCCGCTGTGGACTCCTAAAGGAAAGATGGATTCCTGGGATCATTGGTCATCTGCATTATGAGCATTCATCTGTTCTATTTTATAGAAGTAAAACTTAGCACTAAAATGAAATATAACCCTGATTTCACACATCCATTTAATTATGCCTCTGTATCATAGTAAGGCATGAGCTGATGTATTGCTGTCATGACTAACTCCTGTCTTTTTCTAAGATTTTAAGTCCAAATGTCTACTGTGCATTCTGCCCATCTATTACAGCTATAGGCTTGCTTTGTTACCAGAGCAAAAATGTTAAAAAAATAAAAAGTTGAACAAGGGGAATCAAATATACTTGAAGTGTCAAAAGTTAAAGCACGTGGTTAAATGCTAAGTGCTATCAGTATTCATTCTAACCATCATTGTACTTTTGTAGCATAATCTATCACAACAATAGAACTAAACTCAGGGATCATGACAGAAGCATAGGATTCTCTAATCTGGTTCAGTATGTTTGAAGCATTAATATTTCCCCCCACAACCCCCCTGCCAACCACTTCATACCCCTTCAACTCTCTCCCCCATTCCCCCATCAGGTCCAGCATAAGTAAGACAATCTAAATAAAGTATTAAAGTTATTATACAGCAAGAGGAGCCTATAAATACTACTTGTATACAGTATATTTCAAATATGAGCAGAGCTCCTTTTGGCAAAGTAGATGTTTGGCACAAGACAATCGGATATCTGTTCTGCCTGCCAAGATGCTGGACAGGACAGGTTAAAAAACAGACTTCCTGGAATGAAACACTGATTAAGTGATTATTATGAGGTGTGGCCTAACACGTCTGTCCATGATAGTGTGTGTTCCTCCAGATGTTGAGCAGCGACAGTCTACCACCCGGGGATGACCGCCATTACTCTCGCACTGCAGGTTTCAAACTGAGGAAACGACAGATCACCAACGAGCCGACGGGAGGTCCTGGAAACTGTCCGCACCTGGTGGAGGCGGTGCCGTGCGACGAGCCCAGCTGTTACGGCTGGCAGCTGCTCAGCCTGGATCCGTGCACGCCTGGCGACGTGGAGAAGCGGTGCGGCCCCGGCACGCAGCTCCCGAAGGCCCGGTGCATCAGCAGCAACGGTGAGAGAGGAGAATTTAATCTCAGCGCACAAGCACGCTATACATTTGACCCGCTTCCCTGTGCTGTAAAGAGTTTTAAATTTAAAGGTGACCTGTACGCTGACCCTCCAACTTTAGCCGTGTACGTGAGCAGACTTTCACCGCGTTTACTTGCCATTCATCAGCTTCGTGAGGAGCTCTCTCCTCCCTCTTAAACTGCTCCTGCTTTAACGCTTCCTTGGTTCGCCGTTGCCGTCTCTCTCATTACAGCCTCCCTCCCCGCACGCACAATTAAACCTTACCGGCAATAAATCACATCAGTCCTCCCTGGCCCCGAGCCTCGGGAGGACCCCGCGCCCTTTGCCGCTCATGATTTTAACTGCTGTTCTCTGTCGCCGTAAATCTTTAATAGTGGATGGAGGCGGTGGCGAACGCCAGACTGAAGAAGACACAATATGTTGTTGATTTTCGTGTTTTTGGCGGATGCAGGTAACGTGTTTGTTTATTCAGCAGGTTAATTTTAGACTTTGCTGCCCCTCTGCTCCAGCTGTGCTCACTAAATCCTCATTTTTTGAGCCGGTGCAGCGGCTTTGTTTGTGGGGTTTTTTTCCCCTCCCTTCCCCCGGCCAGAGAAGTTGATTCGTCCTTCTAACGTCTCCCACAAATCACGGTTCGCGCTGCAGGTGCTCGCCGCTCACTCCGCTCCGTTTTCTCTCACCCCCTCCGACTCCGGCTGATTGATCCCCCTCACATTCTCTCCCTCATCTGATGAAAATTGATTTGTTCTTGTTTCAGTTTTTTTTTTTCTCTCTCTCTCTTTTCGCCTGAGAGATTTTTCACTGCAACATTGGCCTGTATCTTTTTCTCGGGGTGCGTCGCGGCCATAAAAGAAAAGGCCACACAGCCGGGGCCCCAGACAACAGGCGAAGGTCGATACAAATGTTATTGAAGCGGGCGATTGATATTCCCCATGCCGACTACCGGCCCGCTTACTGAGGGGAGCCCGTTCTTCTCTGCATACTGAGTGTGGCGGTTTTTGCCTCTCATAGTGGGTGTTCTGTTCATTCATGTTTCCTCTGTGAGCCCGGCTGTCCTGTCACTTCCTATTTTCATGCTTTCTCAGTTCGGCCGTGATTGGTTCACCGCGTATCTGTCAAAGTGACATCTTAATGCAGAGTCAGGCCCCCGTCTGACTTTTAAAGCGTCTCCCTTTTGCTTGAAATTTCAATTCGCTCGGTGAAAGGTTCGCATTTTCTCAGGCGTGTGCACCGCATAGAAAAAAGAGGAGAAAGCTTGGTGCGTGGGTTAGTTTAATCCGCTTATGGGCGATAGCAGCGGCTCATCAATAAAACATGAACCGTGTCGGCCGAACATGGGAATCACATGTGGATGTTCTTTTCCTGTGTTCAGTAGCAGTTATGGTATAGACATGAGGGGACATGTCCACCCCCAACCTGGCAAAAAGAGGGAATTGTCCCCCCCAGTAACGTCATAAACTTTTCTGTCATGTTACATATCAGTTCGCTACTCTTTTTATGGGAAGTTGCAGCCTTCCTTCTCATAAACTTGCAAGTCTTTCTCATAAATTTGTTACTTTTTCTCGTAGATTTGCATTGCTTTTCTGTCATAAATTTATGACTTCAAAAGCCGGGGATCAGACCGCCAAGGTGTCTGCCTTCGACCGCCACCTGATCCACATAGCACCGGACCCCGATGGTTCCTCCTGCAGGTGGTGAGCCCACTGGAGGGCGGACCCCTGTAACACCTTTGGGCTGAGCCTGGCTGGGTCCCATGGGCAGAAACCTGGCCACCAGGCGCGAGAGCCCCTCCCCTAGGTCTGGCTCCAGGGCAGGGCCCGGTAACTCCATACCGGGAAGGGTACACTGAATCCTTGATTTTTTTATTCATCATGAGAATCTGTTGGATCACTCTTAGTCTGGCCCTTCACCCAGGACCAGTTTGTCTTGGAAGACCCTGCCAGAGGCAGATTACCCCAGACAACATAGCTCCTGGGGTCAGTAGGGCATGCAAACCCCCCATCATGATAAGGTGGTAATCCATGGAGGGTGACTTCAGGAGGAGCAGTCTGGTCTTCATCCTGGCCATGGCACATCAGACCAACTCTTTACCCTCTTGAGAATCCTTGGGGGTTCATGGGAGTTTGCCCAGCCAGTCCACATGTGTTTTGTGGGCTTGGAGAAAGCATTCGACCGCATCTCTCGTGTGGGGTGCTGCAGGAGTATGGGGTATCGGGCTCATTGTTGCGAGCTATCGGTCCCCATACGACCGTTGCAAGAGTTTGGTTCATATTGCCAACACCCAGTCAAACTTGTTTCCAGTGAGAGCTGGACTCCGCCAGGGCTGCCCTTGACAGATAATCAATATAAAAGAGCCGTAATCATCTGTCATGTCAATATGGAAGGCATTAGTGGAATGTGCTGAATTATTTCTGTGAGGAAACACAGCTTAGATAAATGCAGGAATATCCAAAATGTCACCAGTTTGGCTCTTTATAAGATGATGTTACCATGAGAATAGCAGTTTGGAATTAGACATTATTTCCAGTTTCCATTCTGCTCTCATCTGCAAAGCAAATTTGGATTGCCTAAAGCAGCAAAAGTGTCCTTAGAAGTGGGCTTATTGCACTAATTTTCTGCGCCATGTGGATATTGTTTGAATTTACTAGAATGGCTTTGCATAATTCACAGTTAAACTAATCTTGATTAGTATTGATGCAGCTGTGGAGGTCATATTCTCTCTGAAGGAAGCTGATTTTGGGGGCAAACATTCATCTGATTGACTGTCCCTTAATAATGTAATTTAATGTATTTATTTTGGTAACTACTTTTGATTATACTGGAGTAGTGAGTGCTTTTACTTGAGTACAATTTTGGATGCTGTAAGCACCCCTACAGAGCTGTGAGTTTAGTAATAAAGCAGTCGTCATGTCAATTATCTGTACATGCATAACCATTACTAAATAATGTGTCACAGCCTTAATAATAATAACCGTAGCAAAGCCTGTAGCTGTAGCCACGAACACAGTGACAGCTCTGTCAGGGCAAGGCTGCAGCAACAATCAGACCTACTGTCTGTCTGAATCAGCCTCAGGAGCACAGTTTGATAAGAGACGAATAAACCGCCTCCTCTGTTCTTTATAATGGCTGTCATACAGGCTGCAGCGGCGGGTCATACTTAGATAATGCTCCATCATAAATCATCATAAATCAGCTCGGTCTTGGTAGATTGTTAGAAAGTACAACATACACCACTCACAAAAAGTTAGGGATATTCAGCTTTTGGGTGAAATTTCGCGATTCACCTAAAATGCACTATAACCTTTACAGGTGAACTTAATTTGACCTTCTCTAGCATTTTGAATGCACATGTCCAACTGTTCAATGTTTCAGTACTTTCTGCATAACTTGCTGTTCTCTAACAAGGGACTTAATGTCAAAATTCACAACAGATGTTTGATCCATGAATCAACCAATACATTTTCTGATTCTATTAGAATTGGTATTTAAACAGTCCTCTTCATCTTGCTGTTCACATTTTGAATCAGAATCAGATTTATTGCCATTGTTCATGTAGTACACAAACTAGGAATTTGTCTCGGTGCAATGCTGCAACATTAAACATGATAAAATAAAAGAAATAAACTATACATGCAATAAAGTGTAGAATAAGAATGAGTAATACTAGTCAGCAGTTTAAATATATTAGCGAGCAGCAGATAATGTGGAGAACCATATAGTGCAGTCGGTAATGCGAGAAGAAAACGGTGATGATTGACATGAGTCTGGTTGAGCTGCTGTACATAGTGCACGAGAGTCAATAAGTCACTTAGTGTTCAGCAGTCTGATGGCAGAGGGGAAGAAGCTGTTCATGTGACGGGAGGTTTTAGTCTGAATGGACCGAAGTCTTCTACCTGAGGGGAGAGGGGCAAACAGTACGTGACCAGGGTGTGAAGGATCGGCTATGATCCGGCCAGCACGCCTCCGGGTCCTGGAGATGTACAGATCCTGGAGAGATGGGAGCTTGCAGCCGATCACCTTCTCAGCAGTGCGCATGACGCGCTGCAGCCTTAGTCTGTCCCTGGCAGTGGCTCCTGCATACCACACGGTTATGGAGGTGGTGAGGATGGACTCGATGATGGCTGTGTAGAACTGCACTAACATCTTGGTGGGTAGCTTGAGCTTCCTCAGCTGCCGCAGGAAGAACATCCTCTGCTGGGCCTTTTTGATGAGGGAGCTGATGGTCGGCTCCCACTTGAGGTCCCTGGTGATGGTGGTGCCTAGGAAGCGGAAGGAATCAGAATCAGCAGTGGTGATGGGAGAGCCTGTGAGGGTGAGGGGGGGCAGAGGGGTTGTGACTTTCCTGAAGTCCACAATCATCTCCACTGTCTTCAGAGCGTTCAGCTGCAGGTTGTTGTTGTTGCACCAGGACGCCAGCTGGGCCACCTCTCTCCTGTAGGCGGACTCGTCGCCGTTGGAGATGAGCCCGATGAGGGTGGTGTCATCCGCAAACTTGATCAGCTTGACAGACTGGTGGCTGGAGGTGCAGGAGTTGGTATAAAGGGAGAAGAGTAGGGGGGAAAGTACACAGCCCTGGGGTGATCCGGTGCTGATGCTGATGTTTGACATCATGAGACCAAGACGACACCTCACAATTGATCAACAGTACCTCACCATTGGGAGGCTTCAAACAGGATGTTCTCAGAGGGAAGTAGCCACTGAGCTTAGAGTGTCACAGAGTGTCATCAGCAGGTTGCAACAGATACAGAGAGACTGAGTCGCAGAAAGGCATAGAAGTGGACGTCCTTTGGCCACATCCCACACTGATGACCGCTTCATTCTGAACAGTGCCCTGCGGAATCAGATGATGAATGCCACTCAATTCCAGGCACATTTAAGGGAGGTGAGAGGCACCCAAGTGTCACGTCAGACCATTCAAAACCATTTACATCAGCGGGGTCTGCATGCTAGATGGTACCTGACCACACCACCAGGCACAGGTGTGATCGTCTTGTGTGGGCCAGGGAGCATTTACGCTGGACAAGGGACCAGTGGGCCTCAGTGTTGTTCTCTGATGAAAGTCAATTCACACTAAGCGGAAATGATGGCCGCCAACGTTGGAGACATCAGGGAGAGCGCTATGCATCAGTCACTGTTGTCACCAGACAAGCCTTTGGTGGTGGTGGTGTTACAGTCTGGGCAGGTGTGGGTAGTCAATACAGAACTGCCTTGCACCTTGTGAATGGTACAGTGACAAGCCGGTACTACCTGAATAACATCATTAATCCAGTCATTGTGCCCCTGCATGAACAACACAGGCCTAATTTCATCTTTATGGTCGACAATACTCTAGCTCATCAAGGTTGCGTCATTAGGGAATGGCTGCTGGAGGCTGGGGTACCTCAAATGGAGTGGCCTGCACTTTCTCCAGACCTGAATCCCATAGAAAACCTATGGGATCAGCTGAGTCGCCGTGTAGAGGCTCGTAACCCTGCACCCCACAACCTCAATGACTTGAGGGCCGCCCTTCAAGAAAAGTGGAATGCCATGCCTCAGCAGACAATAAGTCGACTTGTGAACAGCATGAGATGTTGTCAAGCTGTAAATGATGATCAAGGGCACATGACAAGTTATTGACACATTCACATTTTTTGTTGTGGTATACTCACCACTGTTGTTGGCGTTTGTTTCAATAAATTGTTTGAGATGAGGAAATCACCATTGCATGCTTCTACTTAAATGCCCTACTTTCATGATATAATATCACTGTAGTGTGAACTTTTACATTTTCCATAAATTTCACCAAATATCCCTAACTTTTTTTGAGTAGTGTATTATGAATGATAGACAAAAATGTGCTTTTAACTATGGGTGCTATTTTATTTCACTGTTGGGGGGGGGGGGGTGCAATAAACAGAACATTTTGTCCAGAGGAAATGATGAGAGGGGCACTATGAGTATTATTGTAATCAGAGAAGTTTATAGGTTTTTGGGGGTTCTATGCAAGACTGGTTGGGGAAGGGTGGGGGGATTTTTTTAAAGGGAAGAGTTTAAACCCCTTATCATGGAAAAAAGAAATCTCTCCTCCAAATGAAAACATTTTTTTTTAAAAATCATAAATTGCAAACTTACAAGAAAAACAATTGCAAATTTATGACAAAAAGTCACAAACTTACAAGAAAAACATTACTGATATATGAGAAAAAGCTGCAAATTAACAAGAAAAAAGTAGAAAATTTGAGGAAAAAGTTGCAGATTTACAAGAAAAAGTTGCAAATTTACGAGAAAAAGTCACCAGTTTACAAGAAAATGTTAGATTTATGAGAAAAAGATGCAAATTTCTAAGAAAAAAGTACCAAATTTCTGAAATAAAGTATACAAAATTTATGAAAAAGAAGTAGGAAATTTACTAGAAAAAAAGTTGTGCATTTACAAGAAAAAAGCTGAAAAATTTGAGAAAAAATTGCAAATTTGCAAGAAAGTCATGAATTTGCAAGAAAAATTACAGATTTATCAGGAAAAAATGCATATTTACAAGCAAAAAGTTGCGAATTTTCAAGAAAAAAGCTGCAAATTCATGAGAAAAAATTGCATATTTACAAGAAAAAGTCAAATTTACTATAAAAAGTAATAAATTTACAAGAAAAATATTAGTTGCAAGAGAAAAAAGCTGTAAATTTACTAGAAAAAAGTTGCAAATTTGTAAGAGAAAAGTTGCAAATTTCCAAGAAAAACAATTGATGAGAAAAAGCTACAAATTTACTAGAAAAAGGTGGCAAATTTAGAAGAAAAAATATTTGTTTGCATTTATGTTTTTCATTGGTGCTGCAGTTAAGTTATTTAACGTGATAAAGGAAAGTTTATAATGATACTGGTGGACAGTGCTATCTTTTTTCCAGGTTTTTGGGTCATATCTCCCATCCCCCCTTTGATTTACCATTTACTCTAATATAACAAGTTTGGATTGCAGAATCACGAGAGACTAAAACAATTATCAATAAGTAGTATTCAATCAGTTTTTTGATATTGTTTTTATGTAAAATCTTAATATGAAAACCTAAATCTTTCAAATAAACATAGTGTACAAAGAACACATTATGATTTATAATTAAAGTGCAGTAGCCATGAAATTATAAGCTACTTATATGCAGTGTTTGATTAAATCTCCTTCATATGCTTTTAGTCTATTTCAAATCGTCCCTTCTTGTGTGGAGATTTCATTTCTGCAGACAAACAACAAAATCAAAGGCCTCTGAGTTGATACTGCTGCCAGTGTATTTCCCAAGTTGTCTGTGTGGGAACTTAAGAAAACTGGCACGTCTGAACAATATGAAATGGGCTGTGAGCTTGACATTGTGCCATCAATTAAGTCACCCAGCTGTGCGTTTTCCCAGCTGCTCCCGTCGCCTCTGAGCTCAAGTGTAGTGTGCGGGTGATAATTTAATTCTTGCAATGAATATCTGAGGCCAAAATATATTTTCAGTGGTCAGATTACTTCCATAATAGAAGTTCAGATGGTGTTTGTGTAGGAGGGTGGACACTAGACACACAAGCTAAAATGTGACCCACAAGCCTTTACTGGTTTGAAGCAACCGTCATGAATTGCCTCTTAAGGCAGAGAATTGAGACCCACTTGCCAACTGTGAGTTTGGATAATTTATTAATAAAAATAACTAACACAAAGTTCAACAGAACATTCAGAACTCAAAGTATAACGATGGAAAAAAAAAACTTACTTACAAAAATATACACCGGAGCGAAGCAGAGCTCTGGTGGAGATGAGGAGCAGGTAAACAATTCAGCGGCAAAGAAAAAATGAAAATACAGCCCTTATATAAGGATCAAAACCCATTAACATGATAAACAACAGGTGTGGGTATCTGAACGGGCAGGAGAAAACAATGATACAAAATGGAATCAGCTGTGGCCATGAGAGAGAGGCGAACCCAACTGACAGCTGACAGGGCATGCCCACACAAGCTTCACGCCCCTGACAGCTGTCAACAGAAAAAGGGAACACTAGAGAAATACAGAATAAAAATAACATACTAAATAAATATAAATAATACAGAAATAAAAATATGACACTAACACAAACAGGAAAATAACAAACACCTAAACCCAAAAGGCAAAAGATGCAACAGATGAGTGATGGACAGAAGTCATGAGACCGAGTCTGGCAGAAAACTCCAGCACTCAGCTCATGACAGCAACAGGTATCACTCCTCATCATTTAACTGCTCTGTGTGTTTTATATGTTCTTCATTATTGAAAGAGACTGTTACATTCTGTGTTCAATAAATATATTCACAATTCCACTAAAACCCTACTAGACATCTGTGCATCTAAGATGGACATCAGTTAAAAATTACTAAAGTGGAGGAGTTTAAATACCTGGGGTTAACCATCCAAAACAAAGGACGCTGCACAAGAGGTGACGAGGAGAGTGCAGGCAGGGTGGAGTGGGTGGAGACGAGTGTCAGGGGGAATTTGTGACAGAAGGATGGCAGCTAGAGTGAAAGAAGGTGTACAAGATTATGTAAGTGCATGGATTTTTTTTTTTTTTTTTTTTTTTGGCAGGGTGTGCATGCAATAAGCAAAAACAGAGCATGACACAGGAAACAGCATGGTTCATACTGTAGCACTGTGATGCTTCTAGGCAGAGGAAGACAAACTAATGGTAATTTGCCACTCATCCAAGGTTTGTGTTCCCATGCAACAGGTTAATCAAACAGGCAGGCGTGTGCCCAAGACCCTTTGATTTGCTTTCAAAATAAAAGCCATGCGGTGTGGTGGGGATCGAGCCATGGGATCCCGGGTTCGATCCCACCCCCTGACCAACAGTGATCTGTGTGGAGTTTGCATGTTCTCCCCGTGTCTGCGTGGGTTTACGCCGGAATTTCTCCGGTTTCCTCCCATAGGCCAAAAACATGCAGGTTAAATTAATTGGAGACTCTAAAGTGTTCCTAGGTGTGAATGTGTGTGTGACTGGTGAAGGGATTGGCACCATGCCATGGCTGCTTCATCCATCCAGGTGGATGCCATGAATTTCCCCTCTGGGGATCAATGAAGTACACACAAAAAAAAAATTCAGGCAGACTCTTCAGGCTAGAGCTACCTTAAGAGCTCTTATTCTGTACAATTCTGAATGACGTTGAAGCGATGTTGGTGGGTGTGTAGCCAGCCTTCTTCACAAATTCATCCATCTTCTACCACTTTTTCTGGATTTCAGAGACCTCCCGCTCCCCAGGCACCTCCTCCAGCTCTTCAGAGAGGATATCAAGGTGGTCCCAGGCCAACTGGGAGACATAGTCTCTCCAGTGTGTCCTGGGTCTGCCCCACGGTCTCCTCTCAGTGGAATGTGCCTGAAACACCTCAAGTGGAAGGCATCCAGGAGGCATCCTAATCGGATGCCCAAACCACCTTGCAGTTGTATAATTTCCTATTTTACAGTGCATCCAGAAAGTATTCACAGCACTTCACTTTTTCCACATTTGTTTTATTACAGCCTTATTACCTCCGCCAAGGAGGTTATGTTTGCATCGGCGTTGGTTTGTCTGTCTGTCTGTTTGTTTGTTTGTTAGCAAGATAACTCAAAAAGTTATGGACGGATTTTCATGAAATTTTCAGAGATTGTCAGAAATGGGGTATCCTACAGATGATTAGATTTTGGTGATGATCTGAGAGTGCATACCTCCACCAAGGGCTTTGTTTGTATTTGTGCAGCAGGATTACACAAAAACTGTTGCATGGATTTGGATGAAATTTTTACCAGAAGTGGTTCTTGGGCTAGAGAGGAGCCCATTATATTTTGGTGATGATCTGAGAATGCATACCTCAGCCAAGGCTCTTATCTTCTCACAGTGTGTAAGCAACAATACTCCAAAACGGATGGACAGACTTTGATGCAATTTTCACCACAAGTGGCTATAGGCCTACACACAAACCCATTACATTTTGGAGGTGATCCATGAGAAACGGAAGGAGCCTTGGCGGAGGTATACGCTCTGAGTGCTTTTCTAGTTTCAAAAGGGATTAAATTCATTTTTTTCTCAAAATTCTACACACAATACCCTGTAATGACAATGTGAAAAGTTTTTTTTTTTTTTAGATTTTTGCAAATTTATTAAAAATAAAACACTAAGAAATCACATGTAGATAAGTATTTACAGCCTTTGCCATGAAGCTCAAAATTGAGTTCAGGTGCATCCTGTTTCCACTGATCATCCTTGAGATGTTTCTACAGCTTAATTGGAGTCCACCTGTGGTAAATTCAGTTGATTGGACTAAATTTGGAAAGGCACACACCTGTCTATATAAGGTCCCACAGTTGACAGTGCATGTCAGAACACAAACCAAGCATGAAGTCAAAGGAATTGTCTGTAGACCTCAGAGACAGGATTGTCTCAAGGCACAAATCTGGGGAAGGGTACAGAAAAATTTCTGCTGCTTTGAAGGTCCCAGTGAGCACAGTGGCCTCCATCATCCATAAATGGAAGAAGTTCAGAACCACCAAGACTCTTCCTAGAGCTGGCCGGCCATCTAAACTGGGAAGAAGGGACTTAGTTTCCCTTGTCCAGGGGAGAAGGGACTTAGTTTGGGAGGTGACCAAGAACCCAATGGTCACTCTGTCAGAGCTCCAGCGTTCCTCTGTGGGGAGAGGAGAACCTTCCGGAAGGACAACCATCTCTGCAGCAATCCACCAATCAGGCCTGTATGGTAGAGTGGCCAGACGGAAACCACTTCTTAGTAAAAGGCACATGGCTGCCCACCTGGAGATTGCCCAAAGGCACCTGAAGGACTCTCAGACCATGAGAAACAAAATTCTCTGGTCTGTTGAGACAAAGATTGAACTCTATGGTGTGAATGTCAGGCGTCATGTTTGGAGGAAACCAGGCATCGTTCATAACCATGCCAACATTGGTGGCAGCATCATGCTGTGGGGATGTTTTTTCAGCAGCAGGAACTGGGAGACTAGTCAGGATAGAGGGAAAGATGAATGCAGCAATGTACAGAGACATCCTGGATGAAAACCTGCTTCAGAGCGCTCTTGACCTCAGACTGGGGCCATGGCTCATCTTTCACCAGGACAACGATCCTAAGCACACAGCCAAGATATCAAAGGAGTGGCTTCAGGACAACTCTGTGAATGTCCTTGAGTGTCCCAACCAGAGCCCAGACTTGAGTCCAATTGAACATCTCTGGAGAGATCTGAAAATGGCTGTGCACCGACGCTTCCCATCCAACCTGATGGAGCTTGAGAGGTGCTGCAAAGAGGAATGGGCCAAACTGCCCACAGATAGGTGTGCCAAGCTTGTGGCATCATATTCAAAAAGACTTGAGGCTGTAGTTGCTGCCAAAGGTGCATCAACAAAGTATTGAGCAAAGGCTGTGAATACTTATGTACATTTGATTTCTACGTTTTTTATTTTTGATAAATTTGCAAAAATCC
The DNA here is from genome assembly GCA_020510985.1 of Pholidichthys leucotaenia. Classification (NCBI taxonomy): domain Eukaryota; kingdom Metazoa; phylum Chordata; class Actinopteri; order Cichliformes; family Pholidichthyidae; genus Pholidichthys; species Pholidichthys leucotaenia. Next base: position 64,508,375 of record CM035849.1, on the reverse strand, counting down.
CCAAAAACCTTTTTTCACTTTGTCATTATGGGGTATTGTGTGTAGAATTTTGAGGAAAAAAATGAATGTAATCCATTTTGGAATAAGGCTGTAACATAACAAAATGTGGAAGAAGTGAAGCGCTTTGAATACCTTCTAGGTGCACTGTACAGACTACATAGTGTAGTGTAGTACAGTAGATCTGTTTTATAGTTTAGTTTACAACTGTCGACATACACAAGATATTAATTGTTAACGAGCACCACCACAGCTTTAACTTGACCTTTGCAGATCCCACTGAAGACAACAAGCTACATGAAGCATATTAAGAAATTGCTGACCTTAAAGCGAGGTAGTTGAATCTGGGGAAAAAAAAAAAAAATTTTGCGTGCATGGAAAGAAAATCCTATCTATAGTCATTATAGACACATATAGCGCAATTGTCTGCGAGTGTGAATGACCTGTTCCACGAGCAAATGTACGTTTTTTTGGTCCGTGGCTGTTTACATCGCCATAGTGGCCAGAATACTTTGTGCGCCGATGGGCCGTAGGGATCCCGTATTTTACATCCGGGTGATCAGTGCCGGGCATATTGTGGATAAACATCGTATAACCCCTGTGGCCTATTTCTGGCCTATTCCCCCAACAAAAAAAAAACAAAACAGTGAAACGGGAACAGCAGGAAGAGCCATAGTATCGTCGTCTAATCGTTTTATAACACATTTCACAACTAATAATAGTAACATTTCCATAAAAAATGTGCTATATTAACAACACGATCGAATGAGATGCATATCACAAACTAGACTACGATGTTATTTCACAACATTCGAAGTTACACTGTATGGCCCCTGGCTTTGCAGAATATCTATGAAAACACGCTGCACAAATCCGATACGTTTACTTACGTATCCAAGAGAATTTTGGCTACTTCTTCACCATCCTTCAACTGATGCCTGTTCTTGAAAGCTTCCCAGCGATCCTTCTCACTTTTTAATGCTACACGACTTTTGTTTCAAAGATTATCCTGCTCTACTTTCAGTCTTTTTCTAGCTGACTCCGACAATGATGTTTTCCTTCCACGCGCCATATTGTTTGTGTGATTGACACCCAAACCATCCAGTCACTGAAGTGCGGCACGCTCGAATGGTCACAAAATTAGCATTTTGCACACAGCTCGCTCTCCGGCGGCGGCCCCGAGAAGTAAACAAATGCCGGGATGCTTGAATTCTTTCGTCCCAAAAATATAATTTTTGAATATTAATTACAGCTAAACGGGAGCAGTTTCGATGCCGAAATTTCACATACAAATCCTAATATATGTGTTCTATACACCATGGGATTTTGGGTATCCGACTACCTCGCTTTAAGGAAGATATCCGCCCTGAGATGACTTTTGTTGTGATTAGGGGCTATACAAATAAAGTTGACTTGAATTGAACTGGCTCCTTTTGATGTGGAGGAGTAATGTCTCTGCTCTGAGCTTCACCCAAATGGCTGAGCTCCTCGCCATATCTCTATTTCGGTATACCCCGCCTGGTCTGGGCACCTGAAGTACTTCGCCCACCTAACAAGACTCCCAAACTCCACCCTACAAAAGCAAATTCCCTTCCTTTCTAATAACAAGCCTTACACTCAAGACATCTGGACAACATATGAAAAAATTGGTTTTCCTTTTTCCGGTTCCGGTTCCGCCGGACCGGTGGCGCCACACGAGTAGGCTGCCTGTTGCAACAGCCTTTTTTTTTATCTTCCTTCTTCTTTCTACACCTTTCACTCTGTATATATATCACGGACGCACAGATCGCCCCGGGGGTCTCCCGGGTCGGCGGACGGAGCCACGGTTTGCAGCGGGAGACGCTACAGCGGGGAGGAGCTAGTGCTAGCTAGCACTTGGCCGCCGCCCGGTGCTAATGGGAAACTCGACATACCGGAAGCTGTAGCGAAAACGACGCGGGTGCCGGGCTGGAGTTTAGGCGGCGTGCAAGAAATATAAGACAGAATAATAAAGAGCGATGGCAAGAACCAAGCAGACCGCCCGTAAAATCTACTGGAGGAAGAAGCCCCCCAGGAGATAGCTAGCCACCAGGGCTGCTCGGAGAGGCGCTCCGGCCACCGGCAGAGTGAAGAGGCCTCGCCGTCACAGGCCCGTGGCTCTGAGAGAGATCCGTCGCTACCAGAAATCCACGGAGCTGCTCATCCGTAAGCTGCCCGTCCAGCGCCTGGTGAGGGAGATCGCTCAGGACTTCAAGACCGTCCTGCGTTTCCTGAGCTTCGCCGTCATGGCTCTGCAGGAGACCAGCGAGGCCCACCTGGTGGTCTCTTCTTCGCTAAGGGGGTCACCATCATGCCCAAAGACTTCCAGCTGGCCCGCCGCATCCGCGGAGAGAGAGCTTAGACTTTCTGCTGCACATTCACCAACCAACCACAATGCTCTGCACTGTGTGTCTATATATATACATTTATAGTAATATGGACATATGTTTACTAGATGTTGTTTTTTCTTGCCTTCTGATTGTTGCTCTGAGTGTTGCTATCCCTGTGCTGTTGCAATCCTGGAATTTCCCCATTGTGAGACTAATAAAGGCTTATCTTATCTTAAAATCTATGGGGCTCTCAACAGTTCAACTGAAATGAGAATACAGAGCGAGGAAGGGTTCCTGCTCCTTCTGGAGAATATCCTGGGTATCCCACCTACAGCAGCAGCAGATGAGGAGCGATGATCATGATGATGTGGCGTGAGAATGTGTGAAAGTGGGTGGATGTGTGTATCTCTCGCTCACTGTGAGACTCTGTGAGAGTTGGCAGCTCTGTACGTCAGACTTACCTTATCTGAATGCATGTTAGATCCCTAGAAAGCGTACAACCCAGCAAGCAAAGAGCAAGTTTGAAGAATTTGTAGTAGGCATAAATCTGAGGACATTGCAGGTTTTCTTTCCAACCAGTCTCCTGAGCACGTGATGATCAGTGAGAACACCTGCCTGGAAAGAAAACCTGTTGGGTCTCCGCCCCCCACGTCCTTGCACTATATACATATTTCTTTTCTCCTCAGGGGAGGAGGTGGACAGGAACCTCTGCTCATCCTCCCCAGCCCCCGAACCCGTGACCTGTGAGGTGCCGTGCTCCAGAGACTGCGTCCTCAGCGACTGGACGCCGTGGTCCACCTGCTCCCAGACGTGCTCCAGTAAGACCATCGAGGGCAAGCAGATGAGGACCCGCTCCATCCTGGCCTACAATGCTGGGGAAGGTGAGTCTCCTCGTTACTCAGTGGCATATGGAAATGTATGCGGACCGTGCCGGCACACTGGCTCAGTCACGGTGCTTTCAAGTCGCCCTTTGCTGTCACTCTTTGAATGTCTGAATTTCACACTTGTCTGCGTGTGCATTTGCCCTTATCTCCAAGTCTGCTTATCTGTCCCACTGATTATTACTATGGAGCCGTCTCCTCGCCTGACACTCACTTTTTATCTCTCTAAGATCGTTTCTCTGCATATGCTTATTCCCCCCTGCTTTAAATTCATGCTCCTCTTTGTCTCCCGTCCTCTTTGTCACATCACCAGATGTTTTCCTCTGTCTTATCTGTGGGCGTTTTTGTTATTTTGGTTTTTTTTTTTCCCCTCACAGTCACTGCCATGGTTGTAGCGTGGATCACGGTGATGGAGGGTAATATCTGTAATCAAAGTTAGCTAGTAGCTCTTGTAACTGCCCCTAGCTATGTGTCGACACTAGATGTAAATTGTTAGCTTGTTTTTGAGCTTTAAAAAATGTGTGCATTATCATAACAGCTTTAGGGTAACTTGTAATTGATTTTGAGTTTTGTTCAGAGAGCTGTTGTGCTGTCAGGTCTTGTTGGCCATGTGTGAAATAACTGTTTTCTCCCCAGTGCAGATGTGGTTTATTTCCTGTTGAGCTCACCTGCAACATTAACATTTTCTGTGTCTGTATTCAGGTCTGTCACAGGTGCCCAAGTTTCCAGAACTCTATGGTAAATCTTTGTCGTTAGACTAAAAAATCTGTAGCTGTAGCTGTGTAGATCTTAAAGTTGCGTTTGGACCAGACGCGGAGTTAGTTTTTTGCGCGGCGCAAATACCTTCTTTTTCCTCTTCTTTCACCTGCTCCCTTCAGGGGTCGCCACAGCTCCATCTGCCTCCATCTCGCCCTATCCCTTGTATATTCCTCTGTAACACCAGCCTTCTCCATGTCCTCCTTCACTGCATCTGTGAGTCTTCGTTAACTCGACTCCTTCCATCTCTACTGTTGCACCTGCCTCCTTCTCATTCACATTCATGTATTCTGTCTTGCTTGTACTGACTTTCATTACTTTTCTCTCCAGAGCATACCTCTACCTCTCCACGTTCTCTTCCACCTGCTCCCTACTCTCACTACAGATCACAATGTCCTCTGCAAACATCATAGTCCACAGAGACTCCTGCCTGACCTCATCTGTCAGCCTGTCCATCACCATGGCAAACAAGAAGGGGCTCAGAGCCGATCCCTGATGTAATCCCACCCCCACCTTGAATCTATCCATCACTCCTACAGCGCACCTCACCATCGTCTCACTGTCCTCATACATGTCCTGCACCACCCTCACATACAGTGGTGTGAAAGTGTGTTTGCCCCCTTCCTGATATCTCATTTTTTGTATGTTTTTTCCACACTTAAATGTTTCAGATCATTAAACAAATTTAAATATTAGACAAAGATAACACAAGTAAACACAAAATGCAGTTTTTAATGAAGGTGTTTATTACTAAGGGGAAAAAATTCAAACCTACATGGCCCTGTGTGGAAAAAGTGATTGCCCCCTAAACCTAATAACTGGTTGGGCCACACTTGGCAGCAACAACTGCAATCAAGCGTTTGCGATAACTGGCAATGAGTCTTGTACAGTGCTGTGGAGGAATTTTGGCCCACTCATCTTTGCAGAATTGTTGTAATTCAGCCACATTGGAGGGTTTTCAAGCATGAACCACCTTTTTAAGGTCATGCCACAGCATCTCTTTCAGATTCAGGTCAGGACTTTGACTAGGCCACTCCAAAGTCTTCATTTTGTTTTTCTGAAGCCATTCAAAGTTGCACTTGCTCCTGTGTTTTGGATCATTGTCCTGCTGCAGAATCCAAGTGCACTTCAGCTTGAGATCACGAACAGATGGCAGGACATTCTCCTTCAGGATCTTTTGGTAGACAACAGAATTCATGGTTCCATTTACCACAGCAAGCCTTCCAGGTCCTGAAGCAGCTAAACAGCCCCAGACCATCACACTACCACCACTATATTTTACTGTTGGTATGATGTTCCTTTTCTGAAATGCTGTTACCTTTACGCCAGATGTAATGGGACACACACCTTCCAAAAAGTTCAACTTTTGTCTCGTCAGTCCACAGAGTATTTTCCCAAAAGTCTTGGAGATCATCAAGATGTTTTCTGGTAAAACTGAGATGAGCCTTGATGTTCTTTTTGCTCAGCAGTGATTTCCATCTTGGAACTCTGCCATGCAGGCCATTTTTGCCCAGTCTCTTTCTTATGTTGGAGTCATGAACACTGACCTTGAGGCAAGTGAGGTCTGCAGTTCTTTTGATGTTGTTGTGGGTTCTTTGTGACCTCTTGGATGAGTTGTTGCTGTGCTCTTGGGGTAATTTTGGGCAGCTTGCCACTCCTGGGAAGGTTCACCACTGTTCCATGTTTTCGCCATTTGTGGATAATGGCTCTCACTGTGGTTTGCTGGAGTCCCAAAGCTTTAGAAACGGCTTTATAACCTTTTCCAGACTGATAGATCTCAATTACTTTGATTCTCATTTGTTCCTGAATTTCTTTGGATTGCAGCATGATGTCTCACTTTTGAGGATCTTTTGGTCTACTTCACTTTGTCAGGCAGGTCCTATTTAAGTGATTTCTTGATTGAGAACAGGTGTGGCAGTAATCAGGCCTGGATGTGGCTAGAGAAATTGAACTCAGTTTTCCAAAGATGTGATAAACCACAGTTAATTTATGTTTTAATGGAGGGGGGGCAATCACTTTTTCACAGAGCCATGTAGGTTTGGATTTTTTTTTTTTACCCTTAATAGTACACACATTCATTTAAAAACTGCATTTTGTGTTTACTTGTGTTATCTTTGTCTAATATTTAAATTTGTTGGATAATCTGAAACATTTAAGTGTGACAAACATACAAAAAATGATAAATCAGGAAGGGGGCAAACACTTTTTCACACTACTGTACTTCTCTGCCACTTCTGACTTTCTCATACAGTACCACACTTCCTCTCTTGGTACCCTATCATATGCTTTCTCTAGATCCAAAAAGACACAGTGCAACTCCTTTTGACCTTCTCTACACTTCTCCATCAGCACTCTTAGAGCAAACACTGCATCTGTAGTACTCTTTCTTTGCATGAAACCATACTGCTGTTCACTGATTGTCACCTCTCCTCTTAACCTGGCTTCAACAACTCTTTCCCATGTTTTTATAGTGTGGCTGATCAACTTGATCAAATGTGGCTGATCAAAGTGTGGCTGATCAAATGCCTCTGTCATTACTACAGCTCTGAGCATCACCTTTGTTCTTGAAAATTGGTACCAAAACACTTTATCTCCTCTCCTCAGGCATCCTCTCACTCTCTAAGATTGTGTTAAACAGGCTGGTTAAAAAGTCCACTGCCATCTCTCCTAAACATATCCATGCCTCCACAGGTATGTCATCTAGACCAACCACCTTTCCATTCTTCATCCTCTTCAAAGCTGCCCTCACTTCCACCTTGCTAAGTCCTCGGGACTTCCTTGTTCACCATCTTTCCTTCATCCATCCTCATCTCTCTTTTTCTTTATTCATCAGGTTCAGGTTCAGGTTACTTTATTTGTACCCGTAGGTAGATTTACTCCTCAAAGTACACCTTCAACCTTCTCTACACACTCTTGTCATTTCTTAGTATATTACCATTTCTGTCCTTGATCAGCCTAACCTGCTGTACATCGTTTTCAGCTCAATCTTTGTCTAGCCAATCGATACAAGTCCTTTTCTCCTTAGTGTTCAGTCTCTCATACAACTCACTATATGCCTTTTCCTGTGCCTTTGCCTGCTCTCTTTGCCATGCGCCTAGATTCCAAATACTCCTGTCTACTTTCTTCATCTCCCTGACTATCCCAGTTTGTCTTTGCTAACCTCTTCCTTTGAGTACTTTCCTGTACCTCCTCATTCCACCACCAAGTCTCTTTGCCTTCCTTCCTCTGTCCACTGGATACACTACATACCTTTCTACCCGTTTCCCTCAATACTTTTGCTGTACTTCCCCAGTCATCTAATAAATCTTCCCTACCACCCAGAGCCAGTATCAACTCCTTCCTGAACTCTGTGTGACCTTCTTCCTTCTGTAACGTCCCCCACTTAATCTTTGGCTCTGCCTTCACTGTTTTCCTCTTCTTGCTTTGCAAAGTCATCCTACAGACTACCATCCAATGCGGTCTAGCTACATTCTTCCCAGCCACTACCTTGCAGTCTCCTATCTCTTTCAGATTTCTCGTTCTGCATAAGATGTAGTCCACCTGTGTGCACCTTCCTCCACTCTTAAGTCACCCTATGTTCCTCTCTGTTCTTGAAGTATGTGTTCACCACAGCCATTTCCATCCTTTTAGAAAAATCCACAACCATCTGTCCTTCCACATTTCTCTCCTTAAAACCATACCTACCCAGAACCTCCTCATCACCTCTGTTCCCTTCATCTACATGTCCATTAAAGTCCACTCCAATCACCACTCTCCCCCTCCAGGAACACTCTCTACCGCTTCATCCAACTTACTCCAGAATTCTTCTTGCTCTTCTACCTGACATCCAACTTGTGGGGCATACACACTGACAACATTCAACATCACACCTTTGACTTCTAGCTTCAAATTCATGATTCTGTCTGACTCCTCCTTTACCTCCTGAACACTCTTCACATACTCTTTCTTCAAGGTTACTCCTACTCCATTTCTTTTCCTATCTACACCATGGTAGAACAGTTTAAATCCTCCTCCAATGCTCCTGGCCTCGCTTCCTTTCCATCTGGTTTCTTGAATACACAGTATGTCTGCCTTTCTTCTCTCCATCATATCAGCCAACTCTCTGCCTTTACCAATCTCTACATTTAATGTCCCTACTCTCACCTCCACACTTCTACCTTTCCTTTTCTCTCTCTCCCTCCTAACGCACCTTCACCCCCTTCTCCTCAATCTTCGACCAACAGTAGCCCAATTTCCACCGGCACCCTGTCAGTTAACAGCACCAGTGGCGGTCGTTAACCTGGGCCTCGATCGATCCGGTATGAAAGTCTCATTCCTCATGATCCGCATGTTTGCTTTGGCAAAGGTTTTACGTCGGATGCCCTTTCTGGCACAACCATCCCATTTACCCAGGCTTGGGACCAGCACTAGGAGTACACTGGCTTGTGCACCCCCTGTGGCTGGGTTCCACAGCCACAGGGGGTGCATATATATTTGTGCAGCGCAAATATATGTAAAGTTAATGTAGATTTAGAAAACACGCAAATTTGCGCATTCATGTTCGAGGGTTAATGCCAATTAGTGTTCAGTCTTGCAATTCTGCCATCACTGAAGTAAAAGTATCAACACTGGAGAGTAAATAAGTTTGAAAATGAGACTGCCACTCCCCTGCAGACAGATGGACCAGGAGCTCTGAAACTGAAATGGAGTGTCTGTTGTTTGTTCACCCGCTTACTCCTGCTACAGATGTGCTAACGAGGGCTAGCAACCGGGCTAGCAGTCTTAGCTAGCAGCCGGCGAGCAGCGTAAACAACCATCATCCAGGTGAAGTTTTGGACGAGGCTGTGAAAAATTTCCAGGCGAGAGCCCTGCCGGATAACGTTGTAAACTTAAAATTGATGGCATTTTTGGGATTTCCACAGCAGGTAGAAAGCAGCTGCAGAAGTTATGAAGGCAGCTCCGCCCCCCTGCAACTCGCTCTGACGCGATTTCACGTCTGTTTGCATGTTTACATTGAGTTAACATGTAATTGTGCTGTGCGAAAATTTCGCGTTTGGTCTGAACGCACCTTTAAGACCAGAGCTGTAAAGCAGAGTATGCAAATGCCACGGGCCCTCTCAGCCAATAGGGGGCCCCCAAGATACAAGATTGCCCTCAAAATTTGAGGGGAGAATTAAAATCACCTTCCTTTTTTGTCTCAATTTGCAACTTTTGTCTCATAAATTTTCAGCTCCTTTCTTATAATTTTGCTATTTTTTTTTCTTATAAATTTGCAACTTTTTATTAGTACATGTCCAGCTTTTTTCTTATAAATGCACAATCTTATCTCCTAAATTTGCAACTTTTTTGCAAATTTGCATCTTTTTTTGTAAATTTGTGTCCTTTAAAAAATAGCTGTTATTTCTCATAAATTTGCAGCTTTTTAGTCAGAAATTTGGAACTTCAACTTTTTCTGATAAATTTACAAGTTTTTATTCATAGGTTTGCAATTTTTTATGGTAAAATAGAAACTTTTTAAAAATAAATTTACTACTTTTTTTTATAAATAAATTTTAAACATCTTTTCATGAATTTGCAACTTTTTCTTGTAAATTTACAACTTTTTTCTATTAACTTTCCAGCCTTTTTAAAAATAAATTTGCTACACTGTTTCTCACAAATTTGAAGCTTTTTTCTTGTGAATTTTTATTTTATTTTTTTTTTATTTTGTTTACTTTATTGATCCCCATAGGGGAAATTCAGGGCATCCACCTGGATGGATGAAGCAGCCACAGTACGGTGCTGTCCCTTCACCATTCACACACACATTCACACCTAGGGCCACTTTAGAGTCTCCAGTTAACCTAACCTGCATATTTTTTGATCTGTGGGAGGAAACCGGAGAAATCCCGGAGCAAACATGCAAACGCCACACAGATCACGGTTGGTCAGGAGTTGGGATCGAACCCGGGATCCCATAGCCAAGGGTGAGTTGCTGTGCTGCCACAGTGCTAACCACCGCACCACCCGAATTTCCAGCTTTTTTTTTTAAATAAATTTGCTACATTCTCATAAATTTGCTGTTTTTTTCCTCATAAATTTGCTATTTTTTTCTTGTAAATTTGCAAGATTTTATTCAAAAATTTGTAACTTTTTGTGGTAAGTTAACAGCCTTTCAAAAATAAATTTTCTACAATGGTTTTTGTAAATTTACAACTTTATGTGTAAATGTTTAACTTCTTTTCATGAATTTGTAACTTTTTTCTTGTAAATTTGCAACATTCATATGGAAGGTGGATAAATTTTTATCCTGTGTTATAGTTTAATTTGTTTTCTGTTGGCTGCACGGTGGCGCAGTGGTTAGCACTGCGGCAGCACAGTTTACCCTTGGCCGGGGGATTGTGGGGATCGTGGGATCGTGGGTTCGATCCCAGCCCCCGACCAACAGTGATCTGTGTGGAGTTTGCATGTTCTCCCTGTGTTGCGTGGGTTTACTCCGGGATTTCTCCGGTTTCCTCCCACATGCCAAAAACATGCATGTTAGGTTAATTGGCTGTTCTAAATTGTCCCTAGATATCTGTTTCCTATAGGCCCTTAGAATAGAGGGTTAGTATTAATGAAAGCGCTTTGAGTGGTCTTTGTGACTAGAAAAGCGCTATATAAGTGCAGGTTAGTTAGTTAGTTAGTTAGTTAATCTAGACAGTGACCAAAGTTTATTATTTAATGTTTTTTTTTACTGGGAGGGACTCTTTTTTTTTTTTTCCTGTTTTAGAGGGTTTAATGTCTTTTATTCCAAAAGTAGAGGCCCCTCAAACACAGCCTTGCATCGGCCCCTAAAGCTAGAGCAGCCCCACTTGAGGCAGTCAAAGAAGCACTTTATTGAATTACATCCTGCCATCCCACAGTTCTGTTAAACCCACAAGAACAAAACCTGAAATATGAAAGCATCGTCTCTTCACCACAAGTTCCCCCTCCAGAGTAGATTATCTGATTAGATTACAGCTCCTTGACAGATTTTACAGCTCATGCTTTGCATATTAATGAAGAAAAGAAAATAATAACACTACAGGAGCCACTCAAACAGTAAGACACGACAGCTAATATTAATATGCAACTGCCAGTGTTTCCATGGAATTTGGTTCTAATTTTAATGAGCTTAATTAATGACCTATTTAGCATAACTGCTTACATTTAATTCCAAGGTGATTATAGTGGGACTTTAAAAACCCCAAGTGCCTCTTACCGTTTGAGAGTCATCAGTTGACTCTTCAGGAGGTATGCTAAGTGGAGGTTTTTCTAGAAAATTAGTTTATTTAGCAAACATGACTGCATTTGAATACTTGAAGGGGAAAACGAAAGTGTCTGTAAATTAAAAATACTGTATACAGGTTTGAGTCCCTGTGAATTTCTCTTAAGCTAGACCGGACCTAATTATAGTACAGGATGTGTACACGTTGGGTCCTTGCTGCTATATTTAAAGGGACAATGCACCCCAAAATCCCATTTGCAAAATTTTGTTCTGGCTTCCATTTGGGTTTATCCATGTAGATTGCTTTGGTGGAAGTGATCCAGTTTTGACACGGACCACTGGATGCAAAATAAGCCACATTTACCCACTCATGTGGTGCGTTAATTGTATGCACTTTATTCAATTCACCGCCACACCTGCAGCCAGTTTAGAATGGGCAGCTATCTAATGAAATGAAACCAGGCACAGGGAGGATATGAATGCTCCATGCCAATGCTGCACTTCAACACCAACGCAGTGTTTGTCGTAATGATAGAAAAGTCAGCTCACGTGCAGGGTGCCACAAAAGGGAAAACTCACACGACACAGAGAAGCTACGTTTAAACAGTTTATTAATTTCAAAATAAGGAGCACTGTTATGAAAAATGTCACTTGCCGGAGGAAGACTCAGCCTGTGGGGAGAGACGAGAGCTGATTAATAAGAGGTGGGCGGTTGGGAAGTGGTGAAAACAAATGTGCCACTTATGTGTGCTGAGCAGAGAGCCCGACAGAGAGACTCAGCAGGAATAGATGAACCAGCAGGATGGAGCTGGCAGGGAATAGGAAAGGGAAGGAGCTGGGTGGTGTCTGACCGGGTGGAGACAGGTAGCTGAGGAGGGGTGAGGATGATGGAGCAGGTGAGAGCACAATGATCCCCGGAGACGCACCGCACCAATGGCAACAACCTGGGAAGAAGAGAAAGGAGAGGAATTAGGCAAAATCCTCTGAATATAATTTTAGTTTGCTTGGTAGTTATACAGGCAATATACCCAACGAGCCAGCGCTGAAGCCTTCGCTTGATGGTCCTTTTATGCGCTGGCGAGGCAGAAGCGGCAGGTGCGTCCACTCACGCAGGTGTAATGATTGCCTGCGGAGTCAGGGAATCTTTACCAGGAAGGAGGGGGTGTGCGCTCACCTGAACATGACAGTGTTATCCACGTCTGCCTTCTTTTGAATATAGCAGAACTGAAAAACACTTGCCCTTTGACACGCAAAGCATTAAGTAAAAAATGACTAAGTTGATCTAAAAAAAAAAAAAATCAACAGACATTGATATATGACCAAATGTTGGTATTTTAAATACATTTTGTTGGTTGAAAGCAAAAATTAGGGAAAACTGCAGTAAGAAAGGCCAAGAGTGCAGAAAGTAAGCGAACCAAAGGTATAAAAATTGAAAGTTAATAGACCATATGTATTATGACAATCTAGCCAAAAGTCCATTTTGCTATTAAGACAGCAGAAAAAACACATTTTGCACAGGCACAATACATAAAAGCATTGTTCTTTAAACAATAAACCACTGAACTAATCAGAATGGTTCGTCATCTTGCCTCTAAGAGACAGCAGTGTATGATCTGTGGTTTACTGCTATTATAATGGTGTTCCTCTTACATGAGTGGGAACAGCTTCAGCGTTTCCCTTCATCTTTGTTGTTAATTAAAAAAACATGTTTGAACAAGTGACACTCTCTCTGCTCATCAGTTAACTTAATAAATAAATGCATGATCTGCATGCTAAGACTGCAATTAAAACTTGAAATGTAAATGAAAAGAAAAGCTATTCAGTATATTATGAAAGAAGAGTTAAAATGATGAGGAGTAGTAGATTATGATGCAAATTTTACAACTCTGTCCATCAAAATGATGGACAAAAACCAATTCAAGCACAACTTTCCCAGCCTTTTCTTGCCCTTGTCCCTGGAGTGTGTTGCAGGAATCAAATTCAAACTGAGTGAATATTTAAAAGAAAAAACAAAGTTTATCAGTTAGAACATTAAATATCTTGTCTTTGTAGTGTATACAGTTGAATATAGGTTGAAAATGTTTTGCAAATCATTGTATTTGTTTTTATTTACATTTACACAATGTCCCAACTCCATTGGAATTGGGGTTTGTAAATTATTTACTACAAGTGTGTCCTCAAGGGTAACCTGTCGGATCTATGCCGACAACACTGTTATTTATGTACATGCTAAGGATGGACAACAGGCAGTGGGCAAACTCCACCAAACAATGATGGAAATGATGGCTGTTTCGCAGCGGTTACATCATTCCCGCCAAAGTCTGAATCCCAGAAAGACAGTTGCTATGTATTTTACAAAAAGAGTGAATGACAGTCTTGATCCTGATGTTGTTATTCATGAACAGAAACTTCAGGTTGTAAAAGGATTTACGTATTTGGGGTTAGTTCTGGATTCACAGTTAACTTTTAAAAAATGTTATTAAGAAGGTAGTAAATACTGCAAAGTTCAACTTGTCAAAATTTAAACATAATCGTACTAAAGAGTGCCAAATTGTTTATGAACTCTATGATCCTTCCTCACATTACTTACTGTCTTAACTAGTTATGCACAAGCAACTATCACAGCTTTGAAGCCCACTGAAATAGTTTACAACCAAGCACTGAAGATTCTTGATAAAAAACCTAATCATTATCATCAAAATATAATTTGTTAGGTTTGGTTGAACTAATTAATAATTGACCCATCCTATGACGTAGTCAAGCATCGACAGTTCAAGTGTGGTTGAACATCGTGGGAAGTGGCACCCATTCCCAGGCAACCACAGTGTGCTATTGAGGAAGACACCATCTGGCAAGTGGAGGCCACCATTTTGGAGGATCACTGCATAACTGTTTGCCCAACTAGCCCAAAGTGTCAAGGTCAGTGTTCGGTCTGTGGAAAAAATCATCCATGACCATTTGCACATGTTAAAAGTTGTCTGCATGATGATTCCCTGGTAGCTCACATCTTTCCAGAAGCAGAAACGAGTCACGTGCTCCCAGGCTCTTTTAGCCATGTGCCAAGAAAACATGGAGATTATGGCGCATATATTGAACTCATATTTCCCACATATGCATGACTGTATGTGTATTGGGGGCTTCACGTCTCAGAGGACAAAGGAGGTCTGGGCCTGCAGAAATCTACAGGAGATGACAAGGAGGTGTGAGTTCGGGCTTTTGTCTTGGAGAGGATGCCCCGGTGGGAGTCCCGGAACATCGAGGGATAAAGAGACAATAGGGGAAGAGCAAAGAGGCATTGGGACTGAGACTATGTACCATGGATTGTATGTTTGCATAAGCATCATGTGACTTAGGTTGTGTGGCTTCTGCAGGGTATAAGAAGTGTGATACGTGATTGTTCTGCCTCTTCTGTTTTTGAGAGATTGATAGAGGATGTGTGCTTTCAATAAAACTGATCCTGAGAAATAAACTCAGTCTCATCTTTGAATGCATCCTCTACACTGGTGACCTACGACAAATTATGGCCGGTGACGACCTTCACGCACCGGACTCATCTGGAGCCAACCGGGTTAACACAGCTACCGCAGTCCAGCTGCCCGATTTCTGGCAACACAACCCGCGCTCCTGGTTTACCACTGTGGAGGCGCAGTTCCATCTTCGGGGAATTTCAGCGGGGACAACGAAATTCTACCATGTTGTCGCGAAGCTGGACAGCCTCACAGTGCAGCGGGTGGAGAGCCTGACTAACCACCCACCACAAGACGACAAGTACGGCGCACTGAAAGCCGCCCTCATCCGTGCTTTCACCCCCTCGCTGGGAGAGCGAGCAGAGAAGCTCCTGGCGTTGACTGAAGGCGAAGCAGACAGGCCGGCGGACCTGATGGCGAGGATGCTGAGTCTGAGAGGCGATGACGACGACAGTTTTATCTTCGCCCATCTTTTCCTCAGAACACTACCGTCAGCGGTGAGAGTCACCCTGGCCAGCTCACGGCTGCTGACCAACCAAGAGTACCACGAGCTGGGCCAGGAGGCACAGCGGCTCGTCAACGCCCATAGACGGCACACGGCCATGACTGCGGCAGCGGAGCTGAGCGCATCACCGGGAGACGACGGGAGGCCAGAGGCTGCAGCACCGGATTCGCTGACGTCAGCAGCGGCAGAAACCAGGAGAAGCGGAGCAGACGGCACCCTCTGCTTTTATCGACGCTTCGCCGAGAGGGCACGCAAGTGCATTCCACCGTGCCGGTTCAAGCGCTCGGGAAACGCCAAGACCGAGAGTCGGTAGCAGCTGCTGCTCTCGGCGCGAAGAATAAGCTGCTCTTCATAACAGACGCGAGGTCGGGGAGGCAGTTCCTGGTGGACACAGGCTCCCAGCTGAGTTTCATCACTCCTTCCTACGCTGACCGGCTGGCGCCTTCCAGCGGACCCCTGGTGTTAGCGGCGAGCGGCTCGACGATCAAGACCTTCGGGGAGAAGACCCTCCCCCTGTCTTTTCACGGTTGGACATTCGAGTGGACTTTCGTCGTAGCTGCAGTCAGTAATAATATGTTAGGTGCTGATTTTTTGTGCTCAAATGGTTTATTGGTTGATCTTGCTAATAGACGTATGGTTAATGCACTGTCTTTCCACTCTATTTCCTGTACAGCTCGGGTGGCCCCGCCTACTGCACATCCCAACGTCACAGCTGCGGGTGGTAAGTTCCAAGCACTACTCACTCAGTTCCCAACACTCACGGTCCTAATGTTTTCGGCGTCAGTAGCTAAACACGGGGTGGAACATTTCATAACTACCACTGGCCCCCCCGTTTTTGCAAAAGCTCGGTGCTTGGACCCAGCTAAACTGGCCATTGCGCATGAGGAATTCGCTAACCTGGAAAAACTGGGCATCATTAGGCGCTCTAACAACCCCTGGTCCTCACCACTGCATATGGTCCCCAAGGCTGACGGCTCGTGGCGGCCTTGCGGTGATTTCCGCAGGTTAAATAATGCTTCAGCACATGACCGCTACCCGATTCCGCACATCCAGGATTTTTCAGCGCATTTAGCGGGGGCGCGCATTTTTTCTAAAATAGATTTGGTGCGCGGTTACCACCAAGTCCCAGTCCGCGCTCAAGACATACCCAAAACAGCGGTAATAACTCCTTTTGGGCTTTTCGAGTTTTTGCGCATGCCTTTTGGACTCAAGGGTGCTGCGCAGACGTTCCATCGCATGATGGATGCAGTTTTACGCGGCCTCCCTTTCGTGTTCGTCTACTTGGAGGATATTTTGGTAGCCAGCACATCCGAAGACGAACACGAACGCCATCTCACAGCGGTTTTTCAGAGGCTAGCAGAGCACGGGTTAATAATTAACCCAGCGAAATGCCAGTTCGGGGTGACGCAAATAGATTTTTTGGGGCACCGCGTTTCTCCAGAAGGAGCGGTCCCGCTGCCCGATAAAGTACGCGCAATAACAGAGTTTCCCCAACCTCAGACGGTCAAAGTATTGCAGGAATTTTTGGGAATGGTTAATTTTTATAATCGTTTCCTCCCCAGCGCAGCGCAGCTCATGCAACCACTGTACGCGGCACTTAAAAAACAAAAACCTGCAAATAAGATCGAGTGGTCCCCAGAGCGGGAGCGCGCATTCTCCCAGGTCAAATCAGCCCTGGCAAACGCTGTTTTGTTGGCACACCCAGTGCCAACGGCTCGTATGGCGCTCACCACGGACGCTTCCGATTTAGCGGTTGGGGCGGTCGTTGAGCAGTTGGTGGCAGGGAGCTGGCAACCTCTCGCGTTTTTCAGCAAAACCTTGCGCGATAACGAGCGGAAATACAGCGCGTTCGATAGGGAGCTGTTGGCCCTGCATTTGGCCTTCCGCCATTTCCAGTTCTGGCTGGAGGGGCGCCGTTTCACTGCGTTTGTAGACCATAAGCCGTTAACATTTGCGATGGCCAGGATTTCAGAGCCTTGGTCAGGCCGACAGCAAAGACAGCTGGCCGCGATTTCGGAGTTCACCACCGATATTCAACATGTCGCGGGCAAACATAATGTAGTGGCAGATTGTCTTTCGCGTGCAGTAGCAACGCCAGGTCCCCTGGGGGCAGACTCGGCGGCCGTGGCCGCGGGCCAGGTTTGTGGCGCAGAGGCGCTCGCAGCCCCGGTCTGCGTAGGTTTAGATTACGCAGCCATGGCCGCGGAGCAGGTTGGTGACGCGGATGTGCGCGCGCTCCAGTCTGGACCAACAGGGTTAAGGCTGGAGCACAGGGTGCAGCAGATAGGTATGCCCCCTCTAATCTGCGATGTCTCCATGGGGCGCCCTCGCCCCATAGTTCCAGCTGTATGGCACCGCCGCGTTTTTGACTCAATCCATTCTCTGGCGCACCCGGGGGTGCGCGCATCGATTAAAATGGTGGGGGAAAAATTTGTTTGGCAGGGGTTGCGTAAACAGGTCAAGGAATGGGCTGCAGCCTGCGTAGCGTGTCAACGAGCCAAAATACACAAGCACACTAGAGCCCCTTTGGAGCCTTTTCACATTCCGGCTAAACGTTTTGATCATGTACATGTCGACTTGGTGGGCCCCCTCCCGTTGTCGCAGGGGTTCACACACCTTTTGACGATGGTGGATCGCACCACACGCTGGCCAGAGGCGGTCCCTCTGGCGTCAACTACAGCAGCAGACGTTGCACGCGCATTTTTAACGGCTTGGGTTGCGCGTTTTGGAGTCCTGTCGGACATAACATCTGACAGAAGTCCCCAATTCGTTTCCGAACTCTGGTCATCCATGGCCCACAGCCTGGGGGTAAAAATCTACCGCACTACCGCGTATAACCCCCAAGCTAACGGTTTGTGCAAACACTTTCATAGGTCATTGAAAGCAGCCCTCAGAGCGGCTCTTACGGATACAAATTGGGTGGATAAACTTCCATGGGTTTTATTAGGGTTGCGTTTTGCACCTAAGGAAGATTTGCAAGCCTCTCTGGCTGAACTAGTTTTTGCTCAACCCCTCCGTTTGCCGGGCGAGTTTCTTCCGGACAACCCCGCACCAAATTGCCCCCCCGCTCAGCTGTTGCAGAGCGACGTGGGATCAAACACCCTTCCTGGCCCAGTTCATCACAGTTTCCCGCGCGTTTTTGTGCCTTAAGCTTTAAAAAATGCAGAATTTGTTTTTATCAGACACGATGCTCAAAGGCCAGGTTTGCGACCACCTTACGACGGGCCTTTCAGAGTGTTGGAGACAGGGGAGAAACATTTTTTGCTTGATTTGGGAGACAGAAAAGAGTTGGTCTGCATTAACAGACTCAAACCCGCCTTTGTTTTGGCTGATGAACACGTGCAGTTGGCCAGGGCCCCCCGCCGTGGCAGGCCGCCAGGAAGACATTGTTCCAAGTCACCACAGGGATGCACTAATGACTCTGATTCACAGATGCAAGGAACTGCTGCAGAAGGAGCGAAGCCTGCTTACAGCAGATACGGCAGGAGGTTAAAGCCCAAGCAATTGGGGATGGAGTTGTGATATGTTGTGCTATTTTCTGCTCTTTGTGATATGTTGTGATATTTTCTGCTATGCATCTCAGAGTATGCTTTGTTCCTGAATAGACGTTTGGGGGGGGGGGGGTTATATGGCGCATATATTGAACTCATATTTCCCACATATGCATGACTGTATGTGTATTGGGGGCTTCACGTCTCAGAGGACAAAGGAGGTCTGGGCCTGCAGAAATCTACAGGAGATGACAAGGAAGTGTGAGTTCGGGCTTTTGTCTTGGAGAGGATGCCCCGGTGGGAGTCCCGGAACATCGAGGGATAAAGAGACAATAGGGGAAGAGCAAAGAGGCATTGGGACTGAGACTGTGTACCATGGATTGTATGTTTGCATAAGCATCATGTGACTTAGTTTGTGTGGCTTCTGCAGGGTATAAGAAGTATGATACGTGATTGTTCTGCCTCTTCTGTTTTCGAGAGATTGCTAGAGTATGTGTGCTTTCAATAAAACTGATCCTGAGAAATAAACTCAGTCTCATCTTTGAATGCATCCTCTACAAGATCTTCTTTGACAGACTAATCACACAGGATGAAGCATGGGTCCATCACTATGATCCACAG
The DNA here is from genome assembly GCA_020510985.1 of Pholidichthys leucotaenia. Taxonomy (NCBI): domain Eukaryota; kingdom Metazoa; phylum Chordata; class Actinopteri; order Cichliformes; family Pholidichthyidae; genus Pholidichthys; species Pholidichthys leucotaenia. The sequence continues at coordinate 64,489,102 of CM035849.1, read as the reverse complement.
ACTAAAGCCCAGTCGAAGTAATGGAAGCATTATGACTCAACACCTCTGAAGAAGGCACTTGTTGAGCCCTCAGCAGGCAAGGTCATGCTCACGGGGTTTTGGGACCAGTATTGTATATAGTATATATCAAGTATTGATGATGGATTTCCTGGCAAAAGGTACCACAGTTACCGGGACTTAATACATTTCACTTCTGCAGAAATTTCAGAAAGCCATCAGAACCAAGAGGTGTGGCATGCTGATCAACGGTGTCCGCCTCCTGCAAGACAACGCCCTGGTTCACAACTCACATGTTGCCCAGACGAAAGCATGGTCCTGCGGCTGTGAAATCCTTCCTCACCCCCTTACTGTCGTGACCGCACACCATCTGACTTCCACCTCTTTCCAACCATGAAGTCATTTTTGAAGGGTAAGCACTTCCAATATGATGAAATGCTGATTTCTGAGGTCAAGTCGTGGCTTCTCATCCAACCTACAGACTTCTACAGGCGAGTTCTCCACAGCTGCATAAAGCGATGGGAGAAGTGTGTGACCCTCAGTGGTACCTATGTAGAGAAAGTCTAATAACTGTATCGAGTTTGGTTCCTCTCAGTCCCTGGGAAGTGAGTTAGGGGAAATCTTTAATGAGCAGCCCTCATAAATAAATCAAAGAACTAAAGAGTCATAAAGGCACACGAAGCTTCAGGAAAAACTTTAGCTTGCAAGCTTCACTCTAAACTTTGATGCACCTAATTTTTAAAGTATAATAGCACAGCTAACTCGGCTAACTATTAGTATGAACCATAACACAAAAATACAATTTTAGGAATGTAAAAACAGTTTATTTTCACACAGCTTCTCACTGTGGAAATTAAGGTACACAACAGAGCATTACAATTGTCACAGAGGGGAAAATAAGTATTTAACACGTCAACATTTTTCTCATTAAACATATTTGTGATGAAGTCATTGACCTGAGATTTTCACCAGATATCAGTAACAACCCAAGCAATCCATCCATATAAAGAAATCAAGGCAACTGTGTTCACAAAACAAGTTATATTTAATAAAGTGGAATCATACAGGGAATAAGTATTGAATAAGCTTGGTGAAACGTGTTTAATATTTAGTAGAAAAGCCTTTGTTGGTAATAACAGCTTCCATATGCCTCCTGTATGGAGAAACTAGGTGCAGGCATTGCTCAGGAGTTTTGGCCCATTCTGCCACACAAACTGTCAAATCTTGAATGTTCCGTGGGTGTCTTCTATGAACTCTGATCTTCAGTTCATTCCATAGATTTTCAATTGGATTCAGATCAGGTGACTGGGCCATTCTAGCAGCTTTATTTTCCTTCTCTGGAGCCAATTGAGAGTTTCCTTCGCTGTGTGTTTGGGATCATTGTCTTGCTGAAATGTCCACCCTTGTTTCATCTTCAGCATCTTGGCAGATGACAACAGGTTCTTATCAAGGATGTCTCTGTACATTTGTCCATCCATCTTTCCTTCAATTATATGATGTCTGCCCTGTACCATGTGCTGAAAAACACCCCCACACCATGATGGGATGTGCAGTGCCATTTCTCCTCCAAACATGCTGTGTTATGTGGCATCCAAAAAGTTCAATTTTGGTCCCATCTGACCAGGCTATATTCTCCCAGTATTTTACTGGCTTGCCCAAATGTTGTGCAGCAAACTTTAAACGAGCTTCAACATACTTTATCTTCAGCAATGGAGTCTTGCGAGGTGAGTGGACATAGAGCCCATGTCGGATGAGTGTATTATTGTTTTCTTTGAAACAGCAGTACCTGCTAACTCCAGGTCTTTCTGGAGCTCTCCACAAGTGGTCTTTGGCTCTTGGATAACTCTTCTGATAATTCTTTTGACTCCTCTGTCAGAAATCTTGTGAGGAGCTCCTGGTCATGGTCAGTTTATGGTAAAATGTTCTTTTTCCACTTCCGAATAATGGCTCCAACAGTGCTCACTGGAACACTCAGCAGTTTTGAAATGTGCCTGTAACCAATGCCATCATTATGTTTTGCAACAATAAGGTTACAAAGGTCTTTGCTTCTTCCCATCATGAGTTGTTTGTGGTGTGACAATCTGATATTCACAGACCTTTTTTAAAGGCTATCAGTCAGGACTTAACCAGCTGAAATTAATTTGCACTGATGGGGGATGGGATGACTTCCTAAATTCTGATGGATTTCAGCTGATTTCTTGGCTTTCTGTGCCTTTTTGCACCTCTTTTTCTTCATGTGCTCAATACTTATTCCCTGTGTCATTCCACTTTATTAAATATAACTTGTTTTGTGAACACAGTTGCTTTGATTTCTTTGTATGTATGGATTACTTGGGTTGTTACTGGTATTTGGTGAAAATGTTCAAGAAGCGAATAAAACAAAAACTGATGAGCTTGGTATAACTAACTAACTAACTAACTAGGGCGGTAGGGTGGCACAGTGGTTAGCACTGCGGCAGCACAGCAACTCACCCTTGGCCATGGGATCCCTGGTTCAATCCCAGCCCCTGACCAACAGTGATCTGTGTGGAGTTTGCATGTTCTCCCCGTATCTGCGTGGGTTTACGCCGGCATTTCTCCGGTTTCCTCCCACAGGCCAAAAACATGCAGGTTAGGTTGATTCTAAAGTGGCCCTAGGTGTGAATGTGTGTGTGAATGGTTAAGGGATAGCGCCGTACCGTGGCTGCTTCATCCATCCAGGTGGATGCCCTCAATTTCCCCTCTGGGGATCAATAAAGTATACAAAATCAAAAAAAAATTAATCTGTTCATATTTATAGATTCTTTGTATTTATTTTTGATCATAAATAGGTTGTTCATGAAATGAAAACTGATGGGATTGACATGAATTGGATTTTTGTTCTTATTTAAAGTCTTGATAGATTTTGCTGTTTATAACTTTTGCTTGATTATACATAGATTGAGAAACAACAAAATGAATTGATTTGACCTAACAGCTTCTTTTGGGTTGGGGGCTGAAACTAGGCGTTCACATTTTGTTTTGGTTTTTTTTTTTCCTTTTGTTGACTTATTGATTTAAGGGGTAAGATTAAATAAGTGTTGACTTCATCCAACTCCTTTTCGAGCATGTAGATTGTGATGCATCTGAATGAAGAGAGAAAATTGTAATTTATTATGTTCTATTTTTGCCTTTTGCTTTATTGATTTTACATTTACATGTTTGAAATAAAAATATTCAATCAATTGTGATTTTGTTTTATATGACGTTTTTTTTGTGTGTGGACCCCAGGGAGACTAGCAACCATGTTGAGGAAGCTAATCGGGATCCAAATGAATAAATAAATGAAATAAATAAATGGCTCCATCAGAAATATGTTTAATGAGAAAAATGTTGACGTGTTCAGTACTTATTTTCCCCGCTGTATAAAAAGCGACCAGCAGTTTCTGTAATTAATGGCTGTAATAACACTGCTTAAGTGTGGTTTTCAGGAAATGTAGTAACTCCTTGTACTCCTATTGTCCAGTCAGATCACTTGGTTGGAGCTGATTATTGTATAAAAGAACAAAATGTGTGTATATTTATTCTTGGTGGAAAAAAAATCCTATTTTAAGTCACATACAGGGGCTTATTTTGACTGTCATGCATATCTGCATTTGTAAACTGCTTCACATTCCCTCATTGTCCAACACGCAGCTTTTTCTAGGTCATTGTTCAGCTACAGCTCAGGCTCATTGGCAGCACCGAGTCATGCTCTTGTGGGGACTCGCCTCGCTAAGGCTGAGGTGACGCAGCGCAGTCAGCTCAGAGGAAGTTATTCTTGGTAACCATTAGGCATAGATTTGTCTGAGCTGGCGGTCTGTGATTCAGAGCCGGATGTGTGTTTGTGTACACTCATTTAGGAGCTGGCTCTCTGTTAACTCCGCTAGCGAAATACAGGTGTGAGGAACTCGCGGTGCTGTAAAGCCTCTCAATCTTCGCTGAAAGCTCCGAGCGTCTGCAATTACTCTAAAGCAGAGAGGGTTCTCCCAGCCCATCGACCCGACTGCTGAATGACTGTTGTCTCACAGGAGAAAAGGAGACTGAGAGGGGAACAAAGTGTGGGACAGATAAAAGGAACGGCCAAAGATTGTACACACTGGAGTAGGACACCACCGGAGTGGTGACCTAGAGGTAGAGCATCTATCCCACAACCGGGAGGTCAGGGTTCAAGTTCGGGCCTGGTCATGCCAAAGACCTTATAAAAATGGAACAGAGGAGTGAAGTGTGGGTGGCAGTGTGCTCAGGAGGTAGAGCGGGTCACTCAATAACCAGAGGGCTGGCGGTTCAAACCCCATTCTCCCCAGCCGTCCTGCTGTTGTGTCCCTGGGCAAGACACTTTACCCACCTCACCCTCAAGTGTTCATGACACTGGGTATGAATGTGTATAAATGTTCGGTAGTGGTTGAAGAGGCCATTGGCGCAGATTGGCAGCCATGTTTCCGTCATTCTGCCCCAGGGCAGCTGTGGCTACAGCAGTAGTTTACCACTATCAATGTCTGTCTGGAGTGAACGAGTAATGGACTCACTGTAAGCGCTTTGAGAGGTCACTTGACATGTAAAGTGCCATATAAATCTAATCCATTATTATTTTTATTATTTATGTCTGTCCTGTGGCTTGAAGTTTCAACTCCTGAGTGAAAAACATTTGAGCTTGAGCACATCTATCTCAAAGAATAAAATGTAAACTGAATTACTTTGGCTCCATGCTAAACCAGATAACCACTAGCATTTGTTTTGTCATAATATAAGAGCTGTATGAATTTTAATGAAGACATGCAATCATTTCCGAAGGTCACACATGTCAAGACTCTGAGCATGGGTCAGAGCCATGCTCGGGTCTCTAGGTTTCGCTGGCGATTTTCTGTTTATGTATTTGTTATTGATTTTCATCCATTATGGTTTGTGCTTTTATTTTGAAAGCGCCATTTGTTACTTCCTTCTGTCAAATCTTTGGCAGGTTGTTACAGCTGTTGTGGTTGTCCTGATAACTTTCTCACTCATGCATCCACACCTGTCCCACATTTGGTTTTCTCTTATTATTTAAGCTTGCTTGCAGGGTTCATTCCTCGCTGCGACCTCGCCCTGTGCTCAGACAGGAATCCCCCGTCTGATTCCTGTTTATTTTCAGCTCAGTACTCAGCCTCGTCTCACTAATTGTAAGTTACCCTTCGTGGGTCTCTTTGATTGCCTTTTTCTGTAAGTTACCCTTTGTGGTTCTCAGTTATCGCCTTTTTGTATGTTACCCCTCGTGGTTTATCTCCGTTCCTTATTATTAAATACGCAAACTCACAGCAGGCGATTGGAGTCTTAATTTCTGCCGTGAAAGTGCCAATTATGACAGTAGGTCGCAGTCAGTAGACGGCAGCGACTGTGGGTTTTGCTTTTTTTTTTTTTCTTTTTTCCACTCACCTTTTTTGTTGCTGGAGGGAGAGCTGACAGTATGTCCCCAGCATGCCAGGACTCAGCTTCCAGAAGGAGGTTGGCAGCCGGGAGCCCCAGCGTGGATAAACAGTGGGCAGCTCAATTCATCCAGAGCTATGTGGCTGAGGCTCTCGCCTCCCGTGGCCTGAAGAACATCCTGGAGAACGTGGTGGCAGCGGTTGGGATTGTGGAGGCGCATCCTGGTTTAAGGAAGTATCCTGAGTTTGCGGAACAATTGTCAACCGTCTCTGCTCTCCAGCTGTCATTCCCTGGGTTGGCAATAGGCTTGTCACCAGCCCGTAGATGCTGCCTCCCGGCGCAGACCTCCACTCCTCCCCAAGACATGGTCGTACCGAAGCGGATGGAGGAGAGTCACCGGATCCAGACGCCACAAACCTCCCGCTGTTATCCAACTACAGGCCACCAGAAGAACTCCTCCGCCTCTCAGTCCGCAGCTTCTTCTTTGCCGTGTCAAAAAGGTACTACAGCAGCTTCTGCCTCTAGGTTTTCCTCGCCGGCTGTCTCATCAGCTTTCTCTTCCTGGGCTGTTACTGCTGTTCCCCTCTCCTCTATGACATCTCCTCCCACTGCTGAGAGCCCAGCTGTCTCCTCCCCAGTTTTGCTCGTCATCGAGGCTGCAGGGGCGGCTCCTCCATGTTCTCCAGGGGGCCCCACAACTACCGCAGCCACGGAGAGGGATGATACTGGGCCTGCTGCAGCAGAAACCACTGTGCCCTGGGAAAACAGGCAAGTGCTTTTTCATTCTTTATCACCAACATATGAATTGCCTTGCCTGATTCCCGGTGGTGAGGTTCAGTCATTGCAGTCCACTGAGTCCCCACTGCCTGCTGCAAATAATTTCCTTCACCTGCTCCTTCCGTGTCTCCTCCAATTTCCTATAAGTGTCTGCTGGTCCCAGGATCGAGCAGCCGGATGATGGAGGAGTCTGCGGTCCTTGAGGACCTGGCCTCAGCCCCGCAGCCACGGCCCGGATGGGGGGAGAGTGCTCCCTGCGACCTGAAGCCTGTGTCAATGACTGAGCATCCCCTGGCTTCAGCTATGCGGGATGCCGCACCAGTGGTGAAACAACCTCCAGCTGCAACGCCAGACGAGCCACCTGCGTCGGTCACTTTGCCTGGAGGTTCAGGGACTGCACTAACCACCATACCTGCTGTTCAGGTCGTAGCAGCAGATTCAAAGTTGGACCTCAAGAGGACCTGGCATGAGATGTCCCCACCTGGATCGACAGAATCGTGGACGGCGGTGGAGCTTGAGCTCAGGCAAGTGCTCTGCTTTGTTTTCACTTTTTCTGTTTTGGAGAGATCTTGCCTGGCTCTTGGTGGGGAGGGCCAAGTGCAGCCGTCGGCTGTACCTGAGCTCACCTCACCAGGCTTCACTGCTGCCGGTGACCCTGATTCTGTTTCTTTGTCCTTCTTGTCGGAGCCTTTCCTCAGGGTCACCAAGGGTCACCCAACATCGCCAGAGATCTCCGTGGGTCCAGCCTCGTTACCCAAGGTCTCTGTGAGTGCTGTCCCTTCGGCTGAGGTCTTTGCAGGTGCAGCTGCGTTCCAGTCATTGTCCACCGAGGGTATGGCTACGCCCCAGCCCAAGGCCACTGAGGGTACTGCTATGCCTCATCCAAGGGTGCTGCTACACCCCAGTCTGGGGCCACCAGGGGTGCTGCTTCGCCCCAGTCCGGGGCCACTGGGGGTGCTGCACGTATGCCCAAGGTCGCTGCGGGTCCTCAATCTACATCTGGTTCCGTTGTGGTTCCTTCTCTGCCATCCACTTTGTCGGGTGCCCATCTCCTGGCTTCTGTGGTCCACAGTAAGCACGGGTTCCAACTGCTGCCTCCAGGGGGAGGTGCGTGGTGCTCCGCAGCCCGTTGGCCCAGAGATGCGGGGAGACCGCCCGACGAACTCTCTTGTTTGCTTGGGTAGCTTCTGAATTCTGGAAGACCACCCGATGAACTCTCTCCTCCATTTTGGTGGCTCGGGAGACCTGGTGGGCCACCCGACCTTTTCCACCTGGTGGTCGGGTGGAGCTGGGACTTTGGAAGGCCACCTGAACTGTTCCCTACGTCACCCAGTTTTGCCAGGTTTCCTTTGCACTTTATTTGGCCAGTGTTGTGGGTCATGTGTGTCTTGTTTTGTTTGTTTTTGTGTCTCTCCCTCCAGGCTTGGATCCCCCCACCACCCTCCCGGGGTCTATTTTTGGGGTTATTACTGTTGGAGGGGGAGTACTTTCATCCCTTTTTGATGTTACGTTAAGGTGGCTTGGATCCATCCCTTAAGGAAGGGACACTGTCATGACTCCAAGCATGGCTCTGACCCGTGCTCGGGTCTCTAGGTTTTGCTGGCAATTTTCTGTTTATGTATTTGTTCTTGATTTTCATCCATTATGGTTTGTGCTTTTAGTTTGACAGCGCTGTTTGTTACTTCATTCTGTCAAATCTTTTCACGGGTTGTCACAGCTGTTTTGGTTGTCCTGATTATTCTCACTCATGCATCCACACCTGTTCCACATTTGGTTTTCTCTTATTATTATTTAAGCTTGCTTGTGGGGTTCATTCCTCGCTGCGACCTTGCCCTGTGCTCAGACAGGACTCCCCCATCTGATTCCTGTTTATTTTCAGCTCAGTACTCAGCCTTGTCTGACTAATTGTAAGTTAGCCTTCGTGGTTCTCTTTGATTGCCTTTTTCTGTAAGCTACCCTTCGTGGTTTTCAGTTATCACCTTTTTGTATGTTACCCCTCGTGGTTTATCTCTGTTCCTTATTATTAAATACGCAAACTCACAGCAGTCGATTGGAGTCTTAATTTCTGCCCTGAAAGGGCCAATTATGACAACACAGTCCTGGGAAATGTCACCCAAAGCTAAATCTCTGATTTTTAAGAGGCTCAAATTGGTTGATTATTTCAAAGTTAACATTGAAACAATGCAAATTTCCATGACTATTTCTCATAGCATTTACTAATTATACTGTGTAAGGGAAAAACAGAACAGGACACAGTGGCATCTTGCACCTTGAATACAGTGCATAAAACAGTTCAGCAGCATATAAATCAGTCAGCCTGAGCTGAACGGTCTCACATCTCCTAAAACTGAAAACTGGCTCATTTGCAGTTTCCTTTCTAAAGTTTTTTTTAAAATCAACATTCCCACCCCCAAGACATAAGAAAAAAATGTGTGCTTATGAGGTTGTCATAATGCATTTTTTTTTTCAAATCTAAATTTACTATGGCTTTAGTTCAGGCAGAATATAAATTGGCTTAACTGATGTAATTCCAGATCAGCAGAGATGATGCTTATTCAACCATTTATGTTGTTCTAAATTGATTTATGCTCATTTATTTTACCCTTAATCTGCTTTAAAACTCAACTCTTGTTTTTTTTTCTTTTGCTTTTCAAGTATTTACAAGTTTTAGTTCTCCTAGCTCCAGCAGCAAAAACAGCCTGAGCTAACTAATGTAAATTTGTCTTAGAGAAAGAATGAAATAAAGACGAGATAAAATAAATCTTTATTCATCCCACAAAGGTGATAGCAGCACTCAGAGCAATAATAAGATAAGAAAAAACTGGGTAGAAAACATTATCTATACACAGTGCAAGAGCTTTCTAGTTAAATGGTGTTTACAGCATTACAGTCAAGTTAAATAACCCCACAATATATACAGTGGGGCAAAAAAGTATTTAGTCAGCCACCAATTGTGCAAGTTCTCCCACTTAAAAGATGAGAGAGGTCTCCAATTTTCATCATAGGTATACCTCAACTATGAGAGACAAAATGAGAAAAAAAAAATCCAGAAAATCACATTGAAGGATTTTTAATGAATTAATTGGTAAATTCCTCAGTAAAATAAGTATTTGGTCACCTACAAACAAGCAAGATTTCTGGCTCTCACAGACCTGTAACTTCTTCTTTAAGAGGCTCCCCTGTCCTCCACTCGTTACCTGTATTAATGGCGCCTGTTTGAACTCGTTATCAGTATAAAAGACATCTGTCCACAACCTCAAACAGTCAGACTCCAAACTCCACTATGGCCAAGACCAAAGAGCTGTCAAAGGACACCAGAAACAAAATTGTAGACCTGCACCAGGCTGGGAAGACTGAATCTGCAATAGGTAAGCAGCTTGGTGTGAAGAAATCAACTGTGGGAGCAATTATTAGAAAATGGAAGACATACAAGACCACTGATAATCTCCCTCGATCTGGGGCTCCACGCAAGTTCTCACCCCGTGGGGTCAAAATGATCACGAGAACGGTGAGCAAAAATCCCAGAACCACATGGGGGAACCTAGTGAATGACCTGCAGAGAGCTGGGACCAAAGTAACAGAGGCTACATCAGAAACACACTACGCCGCCAGGGACTCAAATCCTGCAGTGCCAGACGTGTCCCCCTGCTTAAGCCAGTACATGTCCAGGCCCATCTGAAGTTTGCTAGAGAGCATTTGGATGATTCATATGGTCAGATGAAACCAAAATAGAACTTTTTGGTAAAAACTCAACTTGTCGTGTTTGGAGGAAAAAGAACACCATACCTACTGTGAAGCATGGGGGTGGAAACATCATACTTTGGGGCTGTTTTTCTGCAAAGGGACCAGGACGACTGATCCGTGTAAAGGAAAGAATGAATGGGGCCATGTATCGTGAGATTTTGAGTGAAAACCTCCTTCCACCAGCAAGGGCATTGAAGATGAAACGTGGCTGGGTCTTTCAGCATGACAATGATCCCAAACACACCGCCCGGGCAACGAAGGAGTGGCTTCGTAAGAAGCATTTCAAGGTCCTGGAGTGGCCTAGCCAGTCTCCAGATCTCAACCCCATAGAAAGTCTTTGGAGGGAGTTGAAAGTCCCGTGTTGCCCAGCGACAGCCCCAAAACATCACTGCTCTAGAGGAGATCTGCATGGAAGAATGGGCCAAAATACCAGCAACAGTGTGCGAAAACCTTGTGAAAACTTACAGAAAACGTTTGACCTCTGTCATTGCCAACAAAGGGTATATAACAAAGTATTGAGATGAACTTTTGCTATTGACCAAATACTTATTTTACCGAGAATTTACCAATTAATTCATTAAAAATCCTTCAGTGTGATTTTCTGGATTTTTTTTTTCTTATTTTGTCCCTCATAGTTGAGGTATACCTATGATGAAAATTGGAGACCTCTCTCATCTTTTAAGTGGGAGAACTTGCACAATTGGTGGCTGACAAAATACTTTTTTACCCCACTGTAAGTCTAGACAGTATCTTTCACAGTTGAATGAACAGTATTGTTGCCACCTTCAATAATAGCTGTAATTTTACTAAAAGTGTACTGGAAGGGGGACTTCCGGTTATGGCTGCCACGTAGGACGGACGTGTCTCGCTCTGCTCTGCTCCTGGAAAAAAAAAATCGGCAAATAACTCTCTCATTTGGGACAGAACGTATCCCAGCATTTGGGCGAGGATATGTCGGCGAAGCCTAAGGCTGGAAAACCAGGAAAAGGAAAAAGCGAGCCGCCGAAACAGTCCAAATTAACGGACTTTCAGGTCTGTGACGCAGCAAACAAAACTCCATATATGGCGGAGGAGGCTGGCAACGCTGCGATTTCTGCGGGGAATGGCGCAGATGCGCTGATGGCAGCCATGAGTTCAATGAGAGCGGACTTTTCCTCTAGATTTGATGGGATTATGACAGCGTTGGAAGGAATAAGAAAGGAATTGGGTGACTGTGTAGAACGAACGGCGCAGATGGAGCTCCGTCTCGCTAGTGCTGAAGATGACGTCACCCGTCTTCAATTAAAGGTGCGCACTTTGGAAAAAATAAATAAATCTCTGGAAGATAATATTTTGGATTTGGAATCTCGGTCGAGACAGAATAATTTGAGGCTGGTGGGTCTTCCAGAGGAATCAGAAGGTCGGGACGTATGTTCCTTTCTGGAAAAGTGGATTCCGGAGGTGCTGGGCAGCGAGGAGTTGCAATCAGCAGTGGTTCTGGAAAAAGCACATCGTATTGGCCCACGGAGAGATAAGGGACCGCCGAGGACCTTAATTATGAAGTTTCTTAGCAACAGAGACAGGATGAAGATCTTCAACGCTGCACGAGCTAAAAAAGGAGAGATTAAACACCAGGACCAGCAGGTGCGGTTCTACCCAGATTTGGCCACAGGAATCCAGCAATTGAGGAAGCAGTTTGATCCCGTACGTAAGGAGCTGCGCAACCTTGGGATTCGTCATGGTGTAATCTATCCTGCGAGACTGCTGACCACGTATGAGGGCAGAACCCACATCTTCAAGACCCCAGAGGAGGCGCAGGAGTTCATCAAGAAGATCAAAGAAGAAGAAGAGACTGGTGGGAGCTAAGCATGAACAAAATATAAGGTAGAATAATTAAGCATTTGCACAGGCATCTGACTGACTTGAAGTAAATAGTAAGTTTACAAAATATAGATTGTATTATATATTAAAAAACAAAACAAAAACAAAACAAACAAACAAACAAAAAAAAAACTATGATGTACAAAGTTGTTAAAAATTTTGGAGTTAAGTTGGAAAACTACAGAGGAGAGTTAATGTTACGTCATTAAAAGCAGTAGAGTTAGGGTGATTGGGAGGATGAAGAAGGAGTGGCTTAGGCTGTTCCCCGTGGGTGTGGAACGGTCGATGGCTATATCGGGAGACAGAATTTTTCTTTTGATTTTGGGGGGTTTGCCACAAGTGTGGGAAGGGGAAATTTGTTTGTGTGTAGTTTGTAGGATGAATGTTCAACCACTCATGTTTTTGCTTCTCTGTATGAGCATGTTTACACTGCAAGGTAATCCCAAACTCTCTATTGATCATGGACCAAAGTGTTAATCTTAATTTAACTTCATGGAATTGCAGAGGTCTACAAAATTTAAAAAAACTTAAACAAGTTATGAATAAAATAAAGGACATGGGTTCAAGAATTGTGTTTTTACAAGAAACTCATCTGATAGAGGAGGATGTTAAAAGAATTAGGAGTAGATGGCAGGGAAGTGTATTCACCTCTTCATTTTCATCCCGAGCCAGGGGAGTTATGACTCTCATACATAAATCAGTTCCTTTTCAAGTGAAAAATGTAATTGGAGACAAATTTGGAAGATATGTAATCATTCAAGGTTCTTTGCTATTAGAAAATATAAATCTTGTGAACTTATATGGTCCCAATATAGATGATCAGAAGTTCTTTGCTAATTTATTTCTCATCTTATCATCACTTACAGGGCAACATATAATAGCAGGGGATTTTAATTGTACATTGAATCCAGGTGTGGATAGATCAACAGGACTGGATTGTACGCACATTGGATGTAGGATGACTATTAATCATTTTATGAAAGAATTGAGATTGTTAGATATATGGAGAGAAATGAAACCACAAGTTAAAGCCTATTCTTGTTATTCCAGTACCTACAAGACATTCTCACGTATTGATTATTTTTTGATTTCCACAGAATTAAGGTCCAAGATTCAAAACTGCTTTTATGATAACATCGTGATCTCTGATCATGCACCCTGTTGTCTAATATATGTAGATAAAAAATTGACAAAGGAATCAGGTAGATGGCAATTTCAGCATAAATGGCTTCAGGATGAGGAATTTGTCAAGTATATAGAAAAACAGATAGACGAGTTCTTTGACATCAATACTACACAAACATCAGCATGTGTAAAGTGGGAGGCTTTCAAAGCTTTTATTAGGGGACATATTATTAGTTATACAGGATCAAAATCTAAGAAGACTCGAGAGGAGAGAGCTAAATTGGAACATAAAATAAAAAATCTTCAGGAAAAAGTGTATGCAGGAAGTGACCCAAGGTTGGAGAATGAATTACTGATTTTGAGAGCTGAATACGACAAAAAATCAGCGAATAGAGCTGCCTCGAGTCTTCTAAGATTGAAACAATCTTTTTATGAACAAGGTGAAAAATCAGGAAAATTATTAGCATGGCAGATTAAACAATTGGAAATTAAAACACCAATTACCAGTATTATAAGTAATGGACAGGTAGTTATAGATCCTTTAGAAATTAATAGAGCCTTTAGAGATTACTATGAAAAATTATATGATACCAAAAATGAACCTGATTTAACAAAACTAAATGGGTTTTTGAACGAACTATCTATACCGTGTATTCCAAATGAAAACAGGGAGATATTGGAGTCTAAAATTAGTCAAGAAGAAGTTGGGCTAGCCATTGATAATATGAAATCAGGAAAAAGTGCAGGACCAGATGGTCTTCCAGTTGACCTTTATAAAAAATTTAAGAATAAATTAATAAAACCTTTTTGGAAATGGTTTTAGAAGCATTTCAAAATAATAATTTACCATCATACATAAATAATGCCTTAATTATACTGCTGCCAAAACCAGGTAAGCCCTCTAATAAATGTGAAAATATGAGACCAATAAGCCTATTAAACGCCGACCTTAAGATAATCTGTAAAATTTTAGCAAGACGAATACAAGAAATTTTACCAAATATTATTAATCGAGATCAGAATGGCTTTATAAAGGGTAGACAAGGCTTCCATAATGTAAGAAGACTATTTAATATTATTTATTTTAATAAAGAAGCACCGGATACAGCTCTCCTATCATTGGACGCCGAAAAGGCCTTTGATAGAGTTGAATGGCCCTTTCTTTTTGAAGTCCTACAAAGGTTTGGACTTGGAAATAATTTCATAAAATGGGTTCAAATAATATACAATAATGCTACAGCAGAAATCCTAACAAATAACAATATTTCAAAACCAATAAAAATCAATAGAGGATGTCGACAAGGCTGTCCACTTTCACCTTTACTGTTTACTATGGCAATTGAACCTTTAGCGATAGCGATACGTTTACATTCACAAATATATGGAATTAAAGTTGGACCAACAGAACATAAAATCTCCCTGTACGCCGATGATATAATTTTGTTTATGTCGAATCTAAAAAAATCAATTCCAACCTTGTTGAATTTAATAAAGAATTTTGGGGAAATATCAGGATATAAAATAAATAAAACTAAATCTTCAATATTAATGCTAAATGAGACCCAGAGAAATTACCCAGCCCCTGAGGTAAATCAATTCAATGTTGTAAATCAGTTTAAATATTTAGGAATCCAAATTATGCCTAAGCTAGAATCAGTCGCCAGTGTCAACTATGAAGCCTTAATGTCAGATATCAGTGAGTTAACTCAGAGATGGATGTCACTACCAATGTCGATGATCGGGAGAATTAATATACTTAAAAGTAATATCTTACCTAAAATACTTTATTTATTTCAATACATTCCCTTACCACCACCTTTAGATTTATTCTCAAGAATTAAAAAAAAGTTAGTGGAATTTATATGGAACAACAGGAGGGCTAGATTACGTCTGTCTTTATTATATTTACCATTTGATCGTGGAGGTCTGAAATGTCCAAATTTTATGTTGTATTATTGGTCGGCACAACTGAGGTCTATGACATATTATTTTTCATCAAATGATCTCCCTCACTGGACTGAAATGGAATCATACAATTTACCTTTACCTCTTCCCATATTCATATACTCAGATTCGGCAAAAAAATTACAAAAACAAGTTAAAAATCCATTTGTAAAGCATATGATCAAAATATGGTGTGAAGCTAAAAACTATTTAAAAGAACCACAGTTATTGTCACAATTTAGTCCAATATGGGGTAATCAATATTTTAAACCAGGGAGAGCGGACGCTGTATTTAAAGTATGGAATTTAAAAGGGATACAAAAGATTCAGGATTTATATTTGCCATGTGCAGACAACATAATGTCTTTTGAAGAGCTGAGGATCAAATTTAATCTCAATAGAACACATTTTTTTAAATATCTTCAACTTAGAAACTTTATTCGATCAAATCAAAATAAAGCTCTCACTCGACCTATTTATTCATCCTTGGAAAAAATGATGATGAAAGATAGTAAAAGAAAGGGTATTATTTCAGAGTTTTATAACTCATTGACACTATCTTCAAGTGAAAATTCACTGAAAAGATTAAACTACTGGAAAGAAGATCTGCAAATTGAAATTTCAGAGGAACAATGGGAATTGGCTTGTACAGAAGCTCAAACCAAATCAATAAATGCACGCCTTAAATTGATACATTTCAAATGGTTAATGCGGATGTATGTTACACCGGAGGAGTTAAATAGATATAACAAAAATATACCAGATACATGCACAAAATGCATGGAAAGTAAAGGAACCCTGTTTCATTGTTTATGGGAATGTAGATTAATAAGAATGTTTTGGGAAGAGGTGAGGGTAACAATTGAAAAAATAATCTCAAAACAAATCATATTGAATCCTAAACTGTTTTTGTTGGGTCTGTACCCAGAAAAGCATAATTTTAATAAAAGTGAAAGAACATTCATAGACCTCAGTTTGCTTAATGCCAAAAAATGTATTGCACTATTATGGAAAAAGACTCATAGACCAGATGTGACTCAGTGGTTAAGACAGATGTTAACAAACCTTCCATTAGAAAGAATAACATATATACTGAAATCAAAGGAAATTGTGTTTGAGAATATATGGAGACCTTTTATTGATTATGTAAAAAATTTAAACATAACTCTTGAAGAAGAAGGTGAATGATGTGTGTGGACCTTGTAAATTCCAAACTGGTGAACATAATATGTATACTTATGTATTGGATTGTCTAGACTAAACAGAGGAGCATTGTTGAAGATTTGATTTTGTTGGTGGTTGTTGGTGTTTTTAGTGCATTTTTTTTTTTTGTAGTACTTTAGTGTTAGTGTTTGATTGTTTGTATCATGTTTGTTAAAAAAAAAAAAAAGGTTCAATAAAGATATTGTGGAAAAAAAAAAAAGTGTACTGGAAGGGAACAATCCCTACTGTGCAAAGTAGCACAGCATCAGTGGTCGACAGGCATGTGGTTTCAGTGATTGATAGGATATGGCTAGTCCCTGGAGTACAATGGACAACTTCTGACATTTCCTAACATTCTTTAGTCCCAGTCAGAGTGAAATAAACTATAGTAAAATAAGCAAAAATAACATCTAAGAATGGATAGAAGTTGTAGAAAACAGTGATTTTAAAAAACAACCACGATCTCAAAGTTAACTCTCGGTGGTCAGACCTGTCATTGCCTCCCCGCCGTGGGGAGCTCTAGCCTAGCTAAGCTAATGCTAGTGGTCCGATCTACCAACTGTCACAGCAAAAATATAACGAAATAAGATGAAATGATATGAGATATGTTACTGACTGTGGATTAGTGGACCAGGCTGGACTGGAACTTGGTAAGGTCACTCCATATTAGCACTCTTAGCTCTGAAGCTAATGCCTTGGACTCAGAAACCAGATTGTGTTTTTGATGTAGGGAAATGTTACCTATACCAACTTCTGACCATTCTGCCACAATTTAAAAATATAATTGTTTCTAAATGAAGAGGACAACTGCATATGCCCTAATGGAATTTACAGAAAAAATATCAACAGCCATTGAAAATAAAGAGTATTCAGTTGGAGTATTCCTAGATCTTAAAAAAGCATTTGATACAGTAGATCATAATTTATTATTAAAGAAACTACAAAATTCTGGTATTAGAGGGGTAGCACTGTCCTGGTTAAGTAGTTACTTAAAGAATAGATATCAGTATGTATATGTTAGCAACAAAAACTCAGAGTTGCTGAAGGTCACCTGTGGAGTCCCACAGGGTTCAGTTTTGGGACCATTATTATTCAATATGTATATAAACGATATATGTAAAGTCTCAGAAAAAATGGACTTAATATTGTTTGCCGATGACACTAATCTGCTATGCAGTGGAAACAATTTGGAACAACTTCTGGATACACTCGGGAAGGAATTAGGAAAGCTTAAACTGTGGTTTGATTCAAACAAATTAACGCTCAATTTAAGTAAGACAAAATTTATAGTCTTTAACAACCATCACAACAATCCAGTACCCAAACTCAGTGTAAATGGTGTAGAGATTGAAAGGGTATCTGAAACTAAATTCCTTGGAGTAATAATTGATAACAAACTGTGTTGGAAGTCCCATATTAATTATATCAAAGGTAAAGTTTCCAAATCAATTGCAATATTACACAGAGTGAAAAATTTGCTGAATCAACCCACACTATACACCTTGTATCATTCATTAATACTCCCATACATGACATATTGTAATAAAGTATGGGGAAATACATACAAAACAAACATATATCCACTCTTTATGCTTCAAAAGAGAGCTATTAGAATAATAAACAAAGCAGCTTACAGGGAACCAACAAACCCACTTTTTCTTTAACAAAAAACTCTCAAGTTGAAAGATCTGGTTGACTTTAAAACTGCAATAATAATGTTCAAAGTGAAGAATTTATCACTGCCCGCAAATATCCAAAAGTTGTTCCAAACAAGGGAGAAACAATATCACTTCAGAGGAACATGTATATTTCAAAAGCCTACAGTGAGAACAACCACCAAGCAACACTGTATTTCAGTGCAAGGAGTCAGATTATGCAACGATTATGGACCTGAATTAAAATCATGTACAACGCTTGGACAATTTAAACAAAAACTAAAGGAAGAAATACTCCAAACATATTTACAAGACGACATGTAAACTCACATAAGGATTGACATATCCAGCCTGTGTTGTGTTGTAGCTTAGTTTTTTTTTTTTTTTTTTTTTCTCTCTCCGTGACATTCTGTCTTAGATTTGTCTTGAATAGTAACCGCTTAACTTAGCTTAGCTTAGTTTTCTTTTTTCTCTCAGTCACACTTTGTCTTAGCTTTGTTCTAAATTGCAATCACTCTTGTCTTGTTTACTCTTTTTTCTTTGAATTCTTGGATGGAATATGGGTGGGCAATATAAGCTGCGGCTTCAGCCATCACCCATTTCGGATAACTCACGTGGAATTGTTTAGTAGAAGGAGTCTTTGTCTAATTTGACCTTGTTGTTATATTATACAGTTTCTTTTAACCTGTACTGTATTATCCGAAATAAATTCATTCAATTCATTCAAGAGAGATTTTAATGTTTTTACTGTAGTTATGATTCAAGAAAGAATTTTAAAAGGTTAAAACTCCACAAACGCTTCATGTAGTGTTTTACAGGTCATCAAAACAAATGTCTGTACAGCTCTGTCTGCAGCAGTTGAGTGTTCAGCCTGATCATTAATATGAATGAGCGACTAATCTGCTTGGTTAGACCTGGGCCAGTCACAAGTAAGGAGACAGACGGGATGCATTTATTTTGCTAACTTAGAGAACTTAAGGCGGGGCTTGGTTTGTGACATCATAAAATCCAGGAAGTGCAACCTTCTCATTCAAAAACACCATTTTGCACAACATGGGACCTTTAAGGAAATAGTCTCTCTTTATTCATCACATAGGCGTAAATGAAGGGGGGACTGGGAGACATCCCCCCCCAACCTGGAAAAAAACAAACATCAGTTTTTAAAACAACTTGTTTTAAAAACAAACATCAGTTTTTAAGCACCAGTTTTTAAATCTGCAACCTTTTTCTTGTAAATTTACTTTTTTCCTCATACATTTAAATTTTTTCTGAGCTTTGCAGCATTTTTATTACAAATTTACAACTTTTTTTCGCATAGATTTGCAGGGTTTTTTTACGTGTAAATTTGCAGCTTTTTTAAAAAAAGAATAACTTTTTTATGATCTTATTTGCAACTTTTTTCCTCATAGATTTAAAATGTTTTTTTCAAAAATTTGCAGCTTTTCACCTGTAAATTTGCAACTTTTTTCTCATACATTTGCAGTGTTTTTATTGTAAATTTGCAACTTTTTCTCATAAATTTTTAACTTTTTTCTGGTAAATTTGCAACCTTTTTCTTGTGAATTTGCAGCTTTTTTTGTCTTGGCAATTTTCCAATATTCTTTTAAATCTGCAACTTTTTCTTGTAAACTTGCAACTTTTTTCCTCATGAATTTGCTATTTTCTTTCTTTTTAACATCATTACTTTTTTGACATAAATCTGCACCTTTTTTTCTTGTAGATGTGAAACTTTTTCTTTGAAATTTGCAACATTTGATAATGTTTCTGTTTTTTAAGGGTTTGAAATCCCCTCTTTTACAAATATAGAGGCCCCTAAACACAATCTTGTACACGATAACACCTGTAGTGTCCTTCTCAATCTTTTCTCTTGAGACAATGTTCCATTTCTTGCCCCCCCCCCCCCAACAGTGAAATGAAATATCCGCCTGTGGTTCATCAGTACTTTTTTCAACTCTAAAGTGAAAACATCCAGTGAAAAATACAAAAAAAAAAAAAAAAAAACAGCTAAAGAGACCTGGGAACTAAACTGGTGGATGATTTTCTTCCATTTTTAATCAGTAGTAATAATAACTGATAGTAACTGCTTTACCTCCACACATTTGGACGTGTTTTTTTGTTTTGTTGTTTAGGCGGTGCCCTTTGTCCAAACAGCAGCGCCCTTCAGGAGGTGAGGAATTGTAACGAACACGCCTGCACCGTGTACCACTGGCAGACAGGACCCTGGGGCCCGTGTGCCGAAGACCCCTCCACTGCATCCCTCAACACCTCTGCGGGTGTCCGTCCCGGCGTCGACGGCCAGGGACCGTGCTCCACGGGAATGCAGACTCGCAAGGTCATCTGCGTCCGGGTCAACGTGGGACAGGTGCCGCCCAAGAAGTAAGCCACAGCACTGTGCAGCTTAATTTGGACCCTTGTTTAGTTTTGTTTTGACCTGCACATGGCGAGGTAAATGCAGCTGCAGAGGACATGTTCAGGCTGATTAGTTATTTCCTCCCTCTCTGATTTGTTGCTCTGTACATCCACTCTGTAATCAGCTCCTGGAGTGTTGTTTCGTGATGAAAATCACTGAGTTCTCAGACCTGAAATCCACTTTCTTTGAGCAGCATTTCTCGATTATGTTGCCATCAGGATCCTAGAAGAGGAGACTGTTTGTTTTATTTCTAACAAATCTCTGCATTTGCTGATTTGAATCGATTTAGACTTGCTGACTTTGAAAGAGAAAATACAGTCATGTGAAAAAATTAGGACACCCTGTATAAGCTTGTGGTTTTTTTTAAACATATTTGGACATATGGATATATAATATCAACGTTAGAAATACTGGGAGATTCATGTAATACAACTAAACAATTAAAAATAAAGACTTTTTTCAAATTTTCTGTAAAATGTAATTCTAAACAAATAGTGAGGAATAAATTAGGACACCTCACATTCATTCCCACTTAAAATGGCTAAAATAAATGTTAAAAAATGCAAATTAAAAACAAAAACAAGGTTAGACATAGATATGTGAACATTTATTAATAAAGAACTGAATATTTAATGGGATGTCCTATTTTTTTCACATGACTGTAGCAAGTAATCAGTGAAATCTTAAGTTGCTGTACAAAGAACAGAAGGCAGGGAGAGCTTTGGATCTTTTTGATGTGTAAAACATTTGCTGTTGACGCGCTGTATTGTGTTATAGGTTTATGTGTACAAGGATAGTTTATATTTTATCTTCCTCTGACCATCACAAGAAAATAATGGCAAAATTTACATATAAAAGGCTGAACATTTGTGTGACAAAAGTCACAAATTCAGGAGAAATCATAAATTCATTATTTGAGATTGATGTGAGTAAAAGCATCAGTTTATCACATGAAGCTGTCAGTGAATAAGAAAAAAGTAATTTATATAAAGTAGTCACAAGTTTAAGGAAGAAATTTGCAAATTCATGAGAAAAAAGATTATAAATTGACAGGGAAATTGTCCTACATTTACACAAAAAGCCTCACCCATTGCCAAGAAATGACAAATTTATGTTGTGGTTAAAAAAAAAAGATGCAAATTCAGGGGAAAAAAATCATAAATTTATTATTGCCAAGGAAAACATTACAGATTAATAAGGGAAGTTTATATTTGGTAGGAAATTGCAACTTTACAGTGGGAAAAGTCACAATAGTAGAACTTTTTGCTAATATGCTGATAGTTTAAAACGAGTTTTTGCCAATTGCTGATGCCGATGCGGATATATGTGTTATGTCATAACTTGAAGACAATGATTACACCAGGAGTGGAGCTGAACACTTGTTTATTAATAAGCTGGACTCTGTACACCCGACCGTGCATAAAGCCGCTGGCAGAGGGAAAGCGGAAGAGAGCACCCCCCCTACCTGCAGCCCCTCTAATGCCACCAGAGCTGGCGGAACCAGAATCCAGAGCCGCCACTCCTTACCACACAAATAAGAGCTCCAACATAAACATATGAACCATAAACAATTACATAATAATATGCACATATTTTTTCCACCTATTCACGTCTCCTTTGTCTTACAGTGATGGTTAACTGATGTATAAAGACACATTCCCCCAGGAAAATAAGACAACTACCTCAGCTTAATATGAAAATAAATGCGTGTTATATGTTTTCAGACAAATGTGTGAGGGGAGGGAGGCTCTGTATCCCTTTATAATATCAGAATATACACAGTCCAGTGTGTTATTTCCTCGTGTTATGCACTTAATTTGTTGGTCAAAACCAGGTCAATAGCTGCTACCACATAGCCAAGTGCTAAATTAGCATTAGCATCTGGACTGCTGTTACCATGGCAACAGAAAACTCCCGTGACAGACAGAAACCTCCTGCAACTCCAGGTCCGGTGAGCATTACTTATCGATGATCACATAGTTTGTAGACAAGCCTTTATTCACATACAGTATATACAAATTCTGCTTCCACAGCTCGAACCAGATTCCTCTGTCCTGTTGCTTCAGCTTACTTAGCAGCATGCTAGCTCAGCCGCAGTGTCTATAATTCTGGGGTGTAGCCAGCTTGATGATCATCATCACAGAGCTGGTTCCTGTGGTTGGTCGGGTTGTATATCCAGTTTAGTTCGTCAGTCTTGTTTCCAAGGGACTGGACTTTTGGAGCAAAAAGGATTGTTCCAAGTGTTGTTCTATGCGGAGCTCTCTTAGCCGCGCCAAGTAGCCAGACTGGCTACCCCGCTTCTCTTTTCATTTTCGTCTCTGTTGCCAAAGAACGTAAACAACAGTATTGTCATGGAAACTTGGCATATTCTCCTGATTGTGCAGTAATTCCTCTCTGCTGTAGAAGATGCTTGATATAAAGTGATACAAATAACAATCACACGCCGTATTGTTTGAGGGAGTACGGAGTTGCAGCATGCCGGGTTTGTGGGGGCAGCCATGTTACAAGATACACTTGCCTGACGTAATGACGTCAGTCTCTTGTGCAGAGGGACAAGCAGCAGAGTGTCACTCGAGACTGTCTAGTGTAATATTCTATCGGCTGTAAATATAAATTTTTGCCGATGGCAATAAATAATTTTAAATGCTTTATCGGATGATACCAGTAGCATGCCAATGTATATCGTGCAGAACACAGTTATTCACTTCACAAGTAACTTTTTTAGCAGATATTTTCTTACTCTTCCTCAAGAAACTTTTTTGGTGACTGCTGTTACTTTCATCCATCCATCTGTCCGTCCATCTTCTACCAGTTCTCCAGGGGTCTGGGTCACAGGGGCAGTAGCCCAAACAGAGAAGTCTAGAGTGCCACCCAGTTCATATAGCACCATGATCCCCATGATCCCTCCTGTAGATGGTGAGCCCATTGGAGGGCGGCTCCTTTGGACACACTGGGTCCTTGTTTTACCTTTTTTCATAGGGATTGACTGGACCACTCTTGGTCTGGCCCTTCACCCAGGACCAGTTTGTCTTGGGAAACCTACCATGGACAAGTTGGCCCCGACAACATAGCTCCTGGGATCATTAGGGTACTCAAACCCCTCCATCACAATAAATGGTAAGTGGCGTTCACTTATATTGCGCTTTTTCTCATCTCTAGATGATCAAAGCACTTTACAGATCCTGCTATCCACCCATTCACACACACATGCACACACTGATGGTGGCAGAGCTGTCATGCACAGGCGCTGGCCTGACCCACCAGGAGCAACTGGGGTTCAGTGTCCTGCTCAGGACACTTCGACATGCGATAAGGTAGCAATCCATGGAGAGACGGCTATTACTTGTACTTGAGTAATTAATATCTTGATCCCTTGCTTTCCAATAGGATTCGTGAGAGAATGTTTAGGGTTCCATGGGAAATTGTCTAAGTTCACTTCTTCCATGGTCCAAAAATTGCAAACAACTTGCTGTTGTGCATCGGCACCTGCAGTGGCTCCTCCTTATCAGCAGGTGGCAGCACAAACACAATCCTTCCTGTTCTTCCTCCTCTTGATGGAGGCTGAACCCCTGTTGGGGATTCCTGCACAACAGGAGGCAGCAGTTTCAGGACCCTCAGGTTTACTATTGCTGAGTCCACAGCATCCGGATGGGGAAAATGTAACCACCTTCCAATGAACCCACATCCCGGCATCGCCTGCCCCCAGCACCAAACAAGCATTAGATACGGAGGTCCACCAATATTGAACCAAGAAAAAGATGAAAAGATGTTTGTTTGTTTATTGGATCCCCATTAGCTTCCACCAAAGAAGTCGCCAGTCTTCCTGGGATCCACAGCAAAAAAACAAACAATGAGATATTAATATGAATATATATAAGCATACAATACAAACACATGCATTTGCTCCAGACGACACAAGTGCAGGTGAGTTCAAGATGTCTGCCTTAAAAAGAACCCCTTTTACAGGAGCACATGTTTGACATTTAACTAATTCTAACACAGACGTTGAAAGCATCAAACCAACTCCTGAACCGAGTTCAATAAAATCCAACTCGCACAGAGGCAAACTCGAACTCACTTGCACTCGTGTCATCTGGAGCAAATGCGTGTGTTTGTGTTTTTCCATTGACTTTGTATGTAATCTGGCTGCATTTTATGCTAAGCATAAACATCACTCTATAAATTCAAGAAATCTCTTGTCAGTGTGTGTGCCACGATCATAGGGCATCATAGGACAGCCTATGATGTCTGCATGATGTCCTGTGATGATCCTGTGATATCAGGCAACACAGGACTCGTGATGCCATCATATAGACAATTGGACTGGCTACAAGACCATAGGATTGCCTACGATGTTCCTATGACGTCACCATAAGATTGCCTACGATGTTCCTATGATGTCTACATGACGTCATATAGACAGCATAGTATAGAGTCGCCTCTGATGTCCCTAACATGATGTCTATATGACGCCAGATACACATCATAGGACCGCCTATCCCTCAACCAGTGGTCAGAACGAAGAAGAAGAAGGCCCACGAGGTGGAGAGCAATACAGTGAGGAGAACTCCTGCACGTCAGAAAAGATGCCGCAAAGATGAAACACCTGAAGTTCGAGCAGGATGTCACAGGCATGACTGTGAACAACACAGTCGTCCGAGACAGGAGGAGACCCTTCAGCAACGGGCATGCAGAAATACTTGCTTGTACTTGGTTTCTACGGGCATGGATGGGTATGCTACTGGAAGACATTGTCAGTTGGGTGTATGAAGACATGACTCTGTGTGTGTGTGTCACGATCATACGACTTGCGATGACATCATCAAAGATCACAGGCAGGCATCGCTGCACAAGTGGTGACGGCAAACATCAAAGGCAGGTTTCACCATGGTTACTGTTGCCAGACAGACACATCATCAAAGGTCAAAGGCAGGCATCACTGAACGAATTATGACATCAAAGTTCAAAGGCATACATCAGCATGGTTACTGTTGCCATGGTAACAGTAACTTTCTACCAGCATGCAGAAATGCTTGCTTACACCTACTTTATACTTGGTTTCTACGGTCATGCACGGGTATGCACTAGTGTTACAAGATTAAACTGTCATTAGATATGCTGTAATAGTGTCATTTTATAACATTTTAGATTGTTGGAGTCCTGCTGGATTTGTTTACATGATAAAAAAGGATTCTGGCTTAAAAAAATGTTGAAAAACACTGACCTAGAATGAGATATATGGAAAAGTGTTGGTAGATCAATGATGTTGGATGGGATGGGTCTTAGCTAGGCTTATTCAGCTAGCATGTATGCCAGTGGGATCACAGGGCCATCCTGGCCTAAATCTAACAAGAAAAGGTTTGAATGAGGCCTAGAAGGAAGATGTATAATTGAGTGCAGCTTGATAAACCAGCTGGAAACACAGGTGGAGTAAGCATAATATAATGTCATATAAGCATAATATATAGAGAGTAGCCATAAAAATCTTGCAAAGTAAGCTAGGCAAACTCAACCATCTTGGCCAAAATATAATAAAATAAGCCAGAATAATGCCTTGAACTATTATAATGGAGTGTTGAACCAACTGGGAGTGAGCAGCCATAAAAACTGTGGTCACTCCGCTAAGCTAATTAGGCTAGCTGCACTGTTGGTGTATGGCTTTGAAAGCTCACAGATGCACGTCTGCTCCCACCTTCATTTAGTTGGGTGAAGATAAAAATGGAGCGTATGATTTCTTTTTAAGTTTTTGCATTATAGTCACTCCACATACCCAAATTCACATAGAAAATGATTTCACTTTCATGGTCAAGCTGTGATGTATGAGCATCATTTTGGCTGTGCAGACATTAAGGAGATAATTTTATTCCAAAGGACATCAGTAATAAACTGTACACAGCTAGACTGATGCAGATCTGTACGTTGTTTATGTAAGAGGCTGATAGCGGGTGTGTCTAAACAAAGAAAAAGTCAAGACGGATGAGACAGAAGGCAGCTGTGGGGAGCACAGTCACAGCGGAAGAAAGGGGACGCTGGTGGAGCCGGTTAAGTACGACTCTATGTGAAGTTAGCTCCCAATTCATATCTTCACTTTGCAGGCAACTGCAGATAAATAAATAATCTCTGTGTCCCCGAAAGCCTAATTAACCCTGCCGTTTTTGGTGCTGGTAGTTTCTCATTGATGATAATGACAGTAATTAAATGGGAATGATACTTTAAGGCAATTTAATCATGGGGGAGATGAGAGAAAAGATGTTTGTGGTTAGCTACGAAGACCACACCGCATGAGGCGAATTAAAAATGTAGACGAGTTTCGCTTTAACATCTGCCAGAAAGTGCATCTCCAGTCTGGTGTCGGTCATGCCTGGCTGATTCACATGACAAACAGAAGATAAAGGAGTAGAGCTGCCTTTTTGTCGCATTTGCAGAAAATAAATCCAAAGCAGATTACTTCAGTCGCTGCGAAGAATAAAAACAAAACGTCCCCTAATGTGTGTTAAATTAGTTTCTTTTGTTTCTCATTAAGATTCAGGCTCAGAAAACTCACGAGTTATCACCGAGGAGAGGAAGGGGACATAAATTATTTAAAGGGTCGGAGAGTGTTATGTTCAAAGGAAATGTGATTCATGGAGAACAACACGTGATACAATGAAGATTAATGTCCAGTTTCAGCGGTGGCTTGTTGAGCAGCGGCTGCACTTATCAAATTCAAGTGTACTTTTTTGCAGTCCTGTGTATTTTGAAGAGCCCCTATTATGGTTTTTGCTTTTTTCCCCTTTATTTTAGTGAGTTATGTTGGATTTAAGTGGCATTATATGGTCTACAAATTCGAACAGCCTGAAGTCCTCCTGCACAGTTCTACAGAAACTAGGACTATAAATCTGTTTGAAACTCCTCATTTTAGTATAATAATGGTAATAATAACATTCATTCATTCATTCATTCATCTTCTACCGCTTAATCCTTTTCGGGTCGTGGGGGGGCTGGAGCCTATCCCAGCATCTTTGGGCGAGAGGCAGGGTACACCCTGGACAGACCGCCAGTCCATCGCAGATAATAATAATAACAATAATAATAAGTTTATTTGTAGAGCACTTTTCACAGACAGGGTCACAAAGTGCTTTCCATAAAATCAAACAGCAAATAAATAAAAGACAGGATAAAAAAACAGTAAACAATAAAAGACACAAGAACAATGTACAACCAGCAGAGGATTAATAAAACACCAAAGTGAAAAGATAGGTTTTTAACTGCTTCTTAAAATGAGCAAGTGAAGGTGCAGATCTTAAAATGAGGGATAGGGAGTTCCATAAATTTGATGCCACAGCTGCAAAGGCTCTGTCGCCTTTGGTCTTGAGTCTAGTTTTTGGTACTGAGAGAAGGTTCTGACTCGAAGACCTGAGAGACCTGCTTGGAGAGTATGGATGCAGTAGGTCACAGATATAAGAAGGAGCCTCACCATGAATGGTGTTATAGGTAAAAACAAGAATTTTAAATTGAATTCTAAAATTAATGGGAAGCCAGTGCAGGGAGGATGAAATGGGAGTTATATGACAGAACCTACTAGATCGAGTTAGGAGATGAACAACAGCATTCTGGACTGATTGTAAGTGATTTATGGAAGACTTACAGTATCTCACAAAAGTGAGTACACCCCTCACATTTTTGTAAATATTTTATTATATTTTTTCATGGGACAACACTGAAGATATGACACTTTGATACAATGTAGTCAGTGTATAGCTTGTATAATGGTGTAAATTTGCTGTCCCCTCAAAATAACTCAACACACAGCCATTAATGTCTAAACCACTGGCAACAAAAGTGAGTACACCCCTAGGTTAAAATGTCCAAACTGTGCCCAATTAGCCATTTTCCCTCCCCGGTGTCATGTGACTCGTTAGTGTTACAAGGTCTCAAGTGTGACTGGGGAGCAGGTGTGTTAAATTTGGTGTTGTCGCTCTCACACTCTCTGATACTGGTCAGTGGAAGTTCAACATGGGACCTCATGGCAAAGAACTCTCTGAGGATCTGAAAAAAAGAATTGTTGCTCTACATAAAAATGGCCTAGGCTATAAGAAGATTGCCCACACCCTGAAACGGAGCTGCCGCACGGTGGCCAAGGCCATACAGCGGTTTAACAGGACAGGTTCCACTCAGAACAGGCCTCGCCATGGTCAACCAAAGAAGTTGAGTGCGCACGCTCAGCATCATATCTAGAGGTTGTCTTTTGAAAATAGACGTATGAGTGCTGCCAGCATTGCTGCAGAGGTTGAAGGGGTGGGGGGGTCAGCCTGTCAGTGCTCAGACCATATGCTGCACACTGCATCAAATTGGTCTGCTTGGCTGTGGTCCCAGAAGGAAGCCCCTTTTAAAGATGATGCACAAGAAAGCCCGCAAACAGTTGGCTGAAAACAAGCAGACTAAGGACATGGATTACTGGAACCATGTCCTGTGGTCTGATGAGACTGCAACCAGGTTAGGAGTGCAAAGACACATGTGTCTTGCCTACAGTCAAGCATGGTGGTGGGAGTGTCATGGTTTGGTGCTGCATGAGTGCTGCTGGCACTGGGGAGCTACAGTTCATTGAGGGAACCATTAATGCCAACATGTACTGTGACATACTGAAGCAGAGCATGATTCCTCCCTTCAGAAACTGGGCCTTAGGGCAGTATTCCAACATGAAAACGACCCCAGACACACCTCCAAGACAATCACTTAGGGGTGTACTCACTTTTGTTGCAAGCAGTTTAGACATTAATGGCTGTGGGTTGAGTTATTTTGAGGGGACAACAAATTTTTTAGATTTTTTTTTTTTTTTTAGATTTAGTATACTTTATTGATCCCCAGAGGGGAAATTGAGGGTCATCCACCACCTGGATGGATGAAGCAGCCACGATACGGCGCTATCCCTTAACCATTCACACACACATTCACACCTAGGGCCACTTTAGAGTCTCCAATTAACCTAACCTGCATGTTTTTGGCATGTGGGAGGAAACCGGAGAAATCCCGGGGTAAACCCACGTATACATGGGGAGAACATGCAAACTCCACACAGATCACTGTTGGTCGGGGGCTGGGATCGAGCCCACGATCCCCACGATCCCCCGGCCAAGGGTAAACTGTACTGCCGCAGTGCTAACCACTGCGCCACCATGCAGTTACATTGTTATACAAACTGTACACTGACTACTTTCCATTGTATCAAAGTGTCATGTTTTCAGTTTTGTCCCATGAAAAGATACAATAAAATATTTACAAAAATGTGAGGGGTATACTCACTTTTGTGAGATACTGTATTCAGACATGTAAAAGAGCATTACAGTAGTCCAGACATGAAGAGACAAAGGCATGTATAATAGTTTCCAGCTGATTCTGTGAGCCCAACAATCTAATTTTAGAGATATTTCAGAGATGGTAAAAATATGACTTAGTTAACGACTTTACATGTTTATCAAAACACACGGACTGAGCAAAAATAACTCCTAGATTTTTAAGATCAGCCCGTACATGTGAGCTCAATGACCCAATACCATCCAACACCTTTGGAGCTATACTGTGGGGTGCTACAATGAGGATCTCAGTTTTATCAGTGTTAAGTTGCAGAAAGTTGTTACTCAACCACTCCTTGATCTCAGACAGACAATCATAAATAAGTTTAAAATTAAGAGTGTGGTCTGGTTTAAAAGAAAAATACAGCTGTATATCATCTGCATAAAAATGATGACACCTTTAAGTTTGTTTAAAATAAAACCCAAGGGAAGCATATACTGTAAATAGCAAACAAGAGGACCCAGTATAGAGCCCTGAGGTACGCCACAAGTTAAAGCAGCAGACTCTGAGATAGAAGAACCACCAGTTACTGAAAAACTTCTGCTAGAGAGATAAGAGGAAAACCGTTCTAGGGCTTTCCCAGATCTACCGACTCTCTAAGCCTTTGTAATAAGATATGATGATCCACTGTATCAAAATCTGCGGTAAGATCCAGTAGCACTAAAACAGAGCATTTTCCAGCATCTGATGACATTAAAATATTGTTAGACACTGAGAAGAGCAGACTCAGTTGAATGTTCCTGACGAAAACCCGACTGAAATTTATCAAAAACATTACAGTAACTTAGAACATCAGTGAGTTGCTTGGCTACAACTTTTTCCTTTTTCCTTCTTGGAAACAAAGGGAAATTTAGAGAGAGGTCTATAATTTTTATAGTGTGCCGGGTCGAGGTTAGGCTTTTTTCAAAGAGGCTGAATAATAGCATTTTTAAAATAAGAGGTAACACAACCAGATTCAAGAGAGCTGTTAATGATGCTGGCCAGAGAAGTACCTACAATACTGATCATCTGCTTCAGCATGGGAGTGGGTACACAATCTAGCATGCAGGAGGAGGACTTCATAGAGCCCACTCGTTCTGACAAGTCCTCTAAAGAAATTAATGAAAAGGAACTTAAAATAGGCTGTTTTGGGGAACAGACTGAGAGTGAAGGCAAACAGTTCACAAAACTACCCCTCCCAGTTGTATGCTGTTCTTTTCCATGAGGTTATCATGTCACTACTTTAACAGACCTGATAAATACCTGCTCCTGGATAGTCTGGCAAACTTTCTCGGAGGAGGAGAAAAGGAAGTTTCCCACTGAACCTCAGAGCTCAAATGGCTACAGTGCACCTACAGTAGCTTAGCTAGCAGCTTGACCAAGGTTTTTAGAGCTCTTCTCTGTAAATTCTATTCACCCGACAAGACATCAGTGGTCGCAGGCCATTCATTAATCCACAGTTGCTAACATATTTTAAGTCATTCTGGCCTTTTTTGTTGTTTTTACCAGCATATAGTTTTGTAGTTAAGACCAGATAAGGCCTGAGGACAGTTAAATACAACCTATCTACATATACCCTATAATATATTCCAAATCATTTGAAGAAACAGCAGACAGTGCATTTTTCACTGCACAGAGGAGAAAAAAAACACTGCATGGGATTATGAAATTATTCAGTGGGTCCTCCTCTTTTCCCCATAGCTTCAAACCCATTCATTTCTGCGTGTTGCACAACAGAGCGTATTGAGTCTAGCATGCATCCCTGTGTGCTATGTTAAACCTAAATTAATTAATCATCTCCTCTTCCTTCTCCATAAGATAATTGACTGGACATAGACTGTAATTAATGCCTGGCTTAAACCCAAGCAGCATTACTATTGCACATATTTTGTCTTCCCTTATGTGTACGCCCTTTGGCCAGCACAAAACTTATCTTCCCTCTGAGGTAAACACCCCATCACAGTTTGCCTTAGATCATGCGCCCCTGTCTATGAAAGGGACGGCCTGGGGAGCGTCTCTTTCAATTATTACATGTTACACCCAAAACATACCTCTGATTAATTAGACCAGTCCTTTCATACTTTTTGCATGGTGCAGAGACTGTTTTCCTGCTGCCGTGATATCAAAATGGACTTGGATATGCCAATAAATGCACTGCACCTTAGACAATAGACTGACTATTCTGAGTCAGTGTGGAGTGTGGAGGAACGAAATAAGTGCAGGCGGACACTGCGAACTGAAGGTTAAAAGAGTGCTTTATGTCATAGCCAGGAGCGGCACTGGGGTTAAGCTCCCAGTGCTCATAAAATGCTCCTTATGGCGTGCGTCTCGAAAAGCCTCTGACAACTAAGTCCAACTCCTAGCCTGCCCGTGTGGTTTAGTCTCTAAGCCCGGCGGAACTGCTTTTACTAATAGGAGAAGGGGCGAGGGCGGATCTCTGGCGCCTTAAAACCAGATGCTTCGGGTAGATGGTGGCTTGTCAACCTGG
The DNA here is from genome assembly GCA_020510985.1 of Pholidichthys leucotaenia. Lineage (NCBI taxonomy): Eukaryota > Metazoa > Chordata > Actinopteri > Cichliformes > Pholidichthyidae > Pholidichthys > Pholidichthys leucotaenia. Next base: position 64,457,187 of record CM035849.1, on the reverse strand, counting down.
GAAAGTAGCCCATCTAGGGGAAGGTAAACCCTGATTTCAAACCTCCGCTGCCTTGCGGCACACCCAGTCACGGGAAAGGCTTCGGGAGTCAACCCTGAGGAAAAATCCGGAGTCGGAGCCCCTAAGGCAGTTCTATGTTGTGCTCAACATTGTTCTGGCAGCTCCTGCGATGGCGCTGGTGCCAAACTATAGCAGCCCTGCTGTTCCTTTGGATTCATCAGTAACGTGGAGAGGGGGGACATGCTGCATGGGTAACATCTTGTCCTCCATATCTTCCTGCCCAGGCTTGAATCCTACCAACACCCAACGCTGGAAGGTAGAACACCGGTGCACATCGGCCTGTTCAGCCGCAGGCGGTGCTGTTCCAGCAGAGTAGACGTTTAGGATTCTCTTCCATGGTCATCATAGACCAACGGAGGCCGACGACGATTCTTCCTCCATCACGAGGCTCACTCAGCACTGTGGCAGCGCGCTGGTGTGAGCCCTGCGTCTCTAGAGTGTCAGAATGTGAGTGAGAGTGAGAGAGTGAGGCATATACAGTCAGCTCTTTTATACTGAGCTACAGACAGTGCATGCATGGCATATTAGCATAACAGTCAAGCAGGAATGCATGGACATTTACATGAGAGTCACACATATCAATAGCAGGATTACTGGCACCGGAATTCCTCTCTGCTCCGGGGCTGTAGGACAAAAGATGCTGCAAGGCACATCTACATATTGAAATCAATCCACACATCTCATTGTTCTGTTAATTGCTCAAGCTGAGTGCTCTGCCTGTCCAGTAGAGTGTGGTGGATCACCCACACCACTCCCCCCCAGAGCGCTCAGCAGGGGAACGAGGCGGTGATCGGCCGGCTTTGGAAGCGAGGTGCGGGAAAAGCTCTGTGCAGGTGAAGGGGGGGTGGGGGTAGCAAGTGCCGGCCCGTGACAGCAAAGTTGTCCGGGCCGCGCAAAAATTGCCTGTGGATCCGCGATGTTGAGGGACTTTCCCGTTAAACTTGGCGGCGATCCACAGCGGCTGTGAGAAGAAAAAAATTCTCTGACTCCTCTCGCGGCTCCGTCCTGTGAGGATGCGTAGCGGCTGTGAAAAGAAAAAATAGTTCTGAGCTACAGGTTGCCACAAAAGAGCTGAAGTCCGAAATTTTAAGAGCAAAACAGAATTATAAATCAGAATTGGAAAGTAAGATGGCAACAAAGAAACTTGGTTCAGCCTGGGCCAGTATGAAAACTATTGCAGGCCTTCAGAGCACAGAGCGCAGTAATCGTGTGTTTTTAGATGGTTTTAATTCAGACACAGAGCTGGCTAATGCTCTTAATTGTTTTTATGGTCGCTTTGATTCCTTTGATTTTAGCACAGAAACCCAAGATTTGAAACAGAAACTCAAAGACAATCAACACTTTAATATTGAGGTGCAGGATATTAAAAGGGAGTTCTGCGCTGTAAAAGTGAACAAAAGTCAGGGCCCTGATAATATATGTGGGCGCTTGGTAAAGTCCTGTGCACATGAACTGAGTCCTGTCTTTCATTACATCTTCAATAAGTCCTTACAGACACAACATGTGCCCAAGATCTGGAAAGAAGCCGTGGTTGTTCCCGTTCCAAACTCCAGCTGTCCTAAAATGGTAAACAACTTTAGACTAGTTGCTTTGACTTCAATTTTAATGAAAATTTTTGAAAAACTGGTCAGATGTGTGGTTCTAAAGCAGACTGAACATGCATTGGATCTTTTGCAGTTTGCCTATAGGCCTCACAGAGGAGTGGAGGATGCCACTGTCTCTCTGCTTAACATGCTTTTTAAACATCTGGATTTTAATGGGACACATGCCAGGCTTTTATTTGTGGACTTTTCCTCCCCCTTTAATACAATCCAACCTCATATTTTAGTTGAAAGGCTCCTGCAACAATTTGATTTGAGCAGTAAATCTGGTGGGTTGGATTCTGGATTTCTTAACCAACAGGACGCAGAGAGTAAGGGTCAATATTACATTGTCTGACCTAAAGTGCTCTTCTACTGGCTCTCCTCAGGGGTGTGTGTTGTCACCACTACTCTTCATCCTGTACACAAACATGTGTTGGAGCAGACATGACAACAGACACATTATAAAGTATGCTGATGATTCAGTTATTGTCAGTCTCCTACAGGATGGTGAGAGTGGCCACAGCCCAGTAGTTGATGATTTTGTTCACTGGTGTGAGGATTCCTACCTGCAGCTGAATACGACAGAAACTAAAGATAGGATTATTGACTTTAGGAGGAAAACTCCCAGGCACAAAGTCACCGTACTAAAAGGTCAGACCACTGAATGTGTACAATCCTACAAATATCTTGGGACGATTATTGATAGTAATTTAAACTTTGAAGAGAACTGTGAAAGGGTGAGCAAAAAGGGTCAGCAACATTTGCATTGTTTGAGGAAACTTGCACGCTTTCAAATTGACCGAACCATAATGACAATGTTCTATCGGGCTTTTATTGAATCTGTTTTATCCTTTTCTTTAGTGTCATAGTTTGGTCAGATAAAACTGAAACAGAGGAAATCCTTGGATCAGGTAGTTAGATGGTCCAGTCGTTTGCTTGGTGAGTCACAGCTGAGCCTGACATCCTTGTACACCAGACAGGTACAGAGGATTGCTACCTCCATTTTAAATGATGACTCCCACCCTTTGCACTGCAACTTTCAGCTTCTTCCCTCAAGATGGAGGTTTGCTGTCCCAAAAAGTAAAACCCAGTGCTACAAAAACAGCTTTGTTCCTGCTGCTGTCAAAGAGTTGAACAAGTTGTAACAATATATTGCACATAATTAACCCCTTGCACTCTGGTCAATTTCCCTAAAAATGCCAAAAAATAATGTACCCAAAGTAAATCAAAAGCTGTTCTTCAACCCTTTGCAGCATCTTCATGGGGTTGGTCTCATTTAAAAGAAAACACTTTGATTTTTTTGGCAAAACAGTCATAATCTCTCTAAGTGCTCCTGCCACTGAGTAACAGTCATCTAAACATACTGAACTTGAAGAAAATAAATTTCGCCTGGGTGTTTTTTTGGATACAAATGCTTGCAAATAACACACAGCCGTCAGATCCGGGCTGGAAAATGCAACAGAAATGTAGAACCAAGTGTTATCCAGCTGAGGTCAAAATTTTGTAACAATACCACAAAAAATGAATATTTTACACAGCTTTTTTCTTAGGTTGTTCCCAGGCGTTTTTGAACTGTGCCATATTGTGCCAAATGGCACAGTTTGGAAAAACGTCTAATTTTGAATGATTCAATATAGAAGCTTCATCTTGGGCTCTAATGAAAGGTGAAGGGCTGTGTGTGTGTGGGGGGTTATTCATTCATTCATGAATGAATGAACAAACAAGCCCCCCCACACAAAGAAGCATGCCACGTAAAAAATGTGTGGCTTTTTTTTTTTTTACAAGAAAAAAATAACCTACAGTGCACTAAAAATTATACTAAAATATCTGTAATGTAGAATATAACACCCCCCCCCCCCGCTACAGAGGACGAACATCGCCCATCGCTACATGAAGCGGTGACGGTGCGCCGCGGTCTACTACGCACAGTTGTACTAAAATATCTGCAATAATATCTGCAATCCGCTACAGAAGAGTAGCGGGGGGGGGGGGGGGGTTCACGGTCTGGACGCGGCGCACGAACCGTGTCCAGTCCGTGCGCCGGTCAAAAGTCATTTTGATTACAATTTTCAGGGATAAAGAATAATTTAGCTTATAACACTTACCTTCGTTTCAGAAGCCTTCGGACTAGAACCAGCAGTTTTAGGAACAGTTTCTTTCCAACAGCTGTCACGTTATTGAACTTAGTTCCCCGCTGACTCTCTTACCATCTTCTTTAACCATCCTCACCTGTACATAACTGCATAACTACATAACTACATCTAACTTATTGCACATTATTTGCACATAACAGTACTCTTAACTTTCTGCACTGCTGCATATATTTGCTTAAATTGCACATACTGTTAATTACCGTATATACTGCACTGCTGTCCTTTGCACTTCTGATTGGATGCTAAACTGTGTTTCGTTACCTTGTATTCATACATGTGTAATGACAATAAAGTTGAATCTAATCTAATCTAATCTAATCTTACCTGTCCACAACAGCAGTGTCAGTGGCGAACTTCTCTTCCTCATTGTCAGACGAACATGATGCTGGTCCGCTTGTTACGGACTCGTGGTTCTGGTCACGCGACCCGGTCAAACCATAATTCCATTATTGCGGTTTTGCGCTTCCATGATTGCGGTTTTGGCGAACAATTTTTCAAAACAAATAAGAACAGGAGTAAGAAAAAAAGACTGGCGAACGCGTGTGTGTCACCCAGCGGCTTACACAAAACAGATTTTGCAAGGGAGGCACGCTTTCGAACTTCTGTGCTTCAATTGGCTCGCTGTATTCGCAGCCGTTGGTAGGCGGGTCCTTCTTGCTAGATTTTCAGTCATTGGTTCTTCAAGGTTTCAGAAACCCAATTCAAGGCTCTTATTAGTCGAATGAGAGGTCAATCACATCTAAACCAATCAAAGCACTCCTTTGGCTTTCTGTTCGCGGCTGTGTCTGTAGTGGAAGAACGGAAATGCAGGGTTTTTTTTTTTCTCAGTGCGCACGAGGGTGCCCTCGTGCGCCCTAGGACGCAGAGACGTGCCCGCCCGCGGTACACCGGAGTGCAAGAGGTTAAGGTACCTATTTATTAGCTCCATTTTATATTTACTTATTTTCGTAGGATTTTATTTGGGTTCTAAATCTTTTATTGGGTTTTAGACCTTTGCGTTTTTAACCTCTTTGACTAGTCTTTAACTTTTTAATATGACCCTTCTCTCTTATCTCTGGTTTATCTCTCATCTCTTTGTCTTTATATCCTGATTGATGGAGCCTTGAGTATTTTTATCATGTTTATAGTCAGCTTCATGTGTGCCCGTGTTTGTGTTTATGTTGAACGTAATTGTGGCTTGTAAATATGGATGTCACCAGACTGCAAAACAAATCTACCTACGGGTACAAATAAAGTAACCTGAACCTGAACCTGACTAGATCATCATCATATGGCTTTTGGCCTGTCTACGCCAGGGGTGTCCAATCATGTGCCATGGAAGGCCAAGACCCGCAGGTTTTACCTCCAACCAGTGTCTTCAACAGAAGATTCCACTGAATTTCTTCTCACTGATTGCTGATAAGTGAAAACACCTGCTGAAGAGACTGGGTAGAAGAGAAAACCTGCAGGGTCTTGGCCCTCCATGGCACATGATTGGACACCCCTGGTCTACGCTCTGGTCTCAGTCTGGTCTTGACTACAACCAGCATGACACTGGCACCTGTACTGCTAGCACTGCTAGCTTTGTGACACAAATCAGTATAACCAGGGATTTCATGGCTCTTTTGTGTAAATTGTTGTCTCCGTACTAGACCAGTCTGTTATGTCTGGGAATGTTGTAAGGAACCGACAGAGAGCATCTTGCTGGGAACACAAACTTTATTACATAAAACTTTAGTGGTGGTGTAGCATTGGTTGGGAGGCCGAGTGCCGAAGGAAGGGCAGAAAGAGACTGAAAAATGGCTGTCCCTTATCTTTACATGTTCAGCGTGATGTCACCAAGTGGCCACATCATCACGCTGACACTGACCAAATCTGTAGTTTTAGAACACCACATTCACACACACCCCCGGAAAGACAAAGAAACACCATCAATTTACCCTCCCCAATTTGGTAATTGTAAAACCCCAGAACTAGCTACAGCCAGTGGGTGGACTACCACGTGGCCCAGCGTGGCTGAGTAGTTTATTATGCCACTTCTGTTGGCAGCCGTGCCCCTATCTAAACACAGTCCTTTTTTTGTATTGAGGAAGGCAGTTCAGTTCAAGGGGCCTTGAGACGAGCTCGTGGTGGATGCGCCCCTGGAGGTACGGAGGCCTGCGGACTGGGATCGTCTTCTTTGAAACCCCAGTCCGGGTCCCACACTGTGCGAGTCAACTCCTGCGTAGCTGTGTCATCTGGGGCAGCTGCTCGAACTCGGCAAAGACGGTTGGCGTGCCACACTGAACCATCTGCCAGCTGGAAGGTTGCTGGCCCCAGCTGTGCAGTGATCTTGATGGGTGTCGGTAGTGGTGGAGACAGTGTTGAGGCCGACTGCGGGTCCGGTCGTTCAATTCTGCAGACCCGGATCCAGTCCATCACAGCGAGTGGTGCTCTGTTTGCCTGCACTTGGTGTCGTGGTTGTGATGATGTGGCTCTCATGTCTGCTGTGGGGCCTCCACCAGGTTGTGGTGATTCTCCTATGTCCCGTTGGATCACAGACTCTTCATCCTGCAGCTCAGCGGCTGCTCCTGGAGGCTGATGCCGTGCGTGAATTTGGAAGGTGTCCGGTGGTTCTGCTGCATTTTGTTGGGTCATGGACTCTTCACCCTGCAGCTCAGCAGTGGCTCCTGGAGACTGGTGCCGGGCGTGGATTTGGAAGGACTCCAACCTCTTCTCCCCCTCTCCTGGGAAGTCTGGTTGTGGCGATGTGTTACTGTCACCATTGGTAGAACCTGTGCCGGGTTGTCATGTCCCGGGGTTCCCGAGAGACACGGGCTTCCACTCCTGCAAATCTGCAGCAGCTCCCTGAGGCTTATGGTGGGCGAGGATCTGAGGCGAGTCTGGTCGCTTCCCCTTCTCGGGGCAGGAATGCGCTCTGAATTGGCATTGCTCTGCTGGGTCCTGCTGGACTGTGAACTCTCTACCCTGCAGCACTGCAGCGGTTCCTGGAGGCTGATGCCAGGCAAGGATGCGAGATGAGTCCTTCTGCCCCCTCTCTCCTAGTGATGATTGTGGTCACGGAGATGTGTTGCTGTCGTCGGCAACGGGACGTGCACCAGGTTGTCGTCGTTCACCGGGGTCTCCTTTGGACACGAACTTCCTCTCCTGCAGCTCTGCGGTGGCTCCCTAAGGCTTATGCCAGGCAACGACCAGAGGTGAGTCCAGTTTATGCCCTCTCTCCGTGTGGTGGTATCGCTGCCCCTTGGCCGGGCAGGAGCACACTCTTTCTCGGTGTATCAGGGAGTCACAGTGGCCTCATGGGAAGCGCCTTGTAGCATTCCTCCAATCTGAGGCATTTACCTCGGCCTCTTCTGCCATTTCACTGGGCCCTTCTGTGGTTACAGCACGTGCTAGCAGTGTCTGGCTTGGCTGCTTGGTTAACTGGTCCCACATCATCTCGACCTCTAACAAACTGAATTTGCACATGCTAGCTAGGTGGCGAAGGTCTGCAACGAATTGTTGTGTCGTTAGCATTAGCACTTCTCTTAGCCACTTGTTGTTCCTGCCTTCTGCTAGCTTGTCACAGATTAGCTCGTCTTCTAAGGGCCTGAAGATGCACGTGCTCGCTAAGACTCGGAGCGCCATGGCATAATATGGAGTTGACTCACCTGTTTGTTGTTTTCGGCGGAAGAAGACAATTCCTCGGGCCATAGTGTTGGTCGCATTGTTGTAATATTTTTCTGTCGGTAAGGGTTTTATCCTCAGTTTTGTGTGGGTCATCCTTGTCGCCATTTGTTATGTCTGGGAATGTTGTAAGGAACAGGCAGAGAGCGTCTTGCTGGGAACACAAACTTTATAGGTTTGACCAACCGCCCTCCCCCCTGACTGCACAACAACCACTGCTGCCTGTAAAGACATCAAGTCCTGCTGCCCACTCCCCACTCCACCAACACCCCCCCACTCCCAACACACAGCCCCCCATCCTGACCCTGACCAGGACCCAGGTGAGGACGGAGCTGAGGAAGATCAAGGCGAGGAAGGCGTCGGGACCGGACGGCATCAGTGCAAAGCTCCTCAAGTCCTGTGCAGACCAGCTGTGTGGGATTGTGACGTACATCTTCAACCTGAGCCTGAAGCTGGGGAGGGTACCACAGCTGTGGAAAACATCTTGTGTGGTACCTGTACCAAAAACTTCCCACCCCAAAGACCTGAACAGCTACAGACCGGTGGCCTTGACGTCCCACTTGATGAAGACCCTGGAGAGACTGCTCCTTGCTCACCTCCGCCCCCTGGTGGAACCAGCGATGGATCCACTCCAATTCGCCTACCAGCATGGCATTGGGGTGGAGGATGCGGTGATCTTCCTCCTTCACCGTTCTCTGTCCCACCTGGAGAAGCCCGGGAATGTGGTGAGGATCATGTTCTTTGACTTCTCCAGTGCTTTCAACACCATCCAACCGATGATCCTGAAGGACAAGCTGCTGCGTGCAGGGGTGGACCAGCACCTGCCATCATGGATCCTGGACTACCTCACGAACCGGCCTCAGTTTGTGAGAACCTGGGACTGTGTGTCCGACACGATCATCGGTAGCACGGGGGCCCCCCAGGGAACGGTGTTGGCTCCCTTCCTGTTCACTCTTTATACTGCGGACTTCTCACACAACACAACACACTGCCATCTACAGAAGTTCTCTGATGACTCTGTGATCGTTGGCCTCATCTCCAATGGAGATGAAGCTGAGTACAGAGGGCTTATCCAGGACTTTGTGGACTGGTGCCATCGGAACTGCCTCCTGATCAACGCAAGGAAAACTAAGGAGCTGGTGGTGGACTGCCGCAGGCAAGGACAACCCCTCACAGCACCAGTAAATATACAGGGAACAGACATCGAGATGGTGACATCCTACAAGTACCTGGGTGTTTATCTGAACAATAAACTAGACTGGTCACACAATACTGACGCACTCTACAAGAAGGGACAGCGCAGGCTGTTCCTACTGAGGAGACTCAGGTCTTTTGGTGTACAAGGGGCGCTGCTGAAGACATTCTATGACACGGTGGTGGCATCAGCTATCACTTTTGGAGTGGTCTGCTGGGGCAGTGGCATTACTGCAGCCGATAGGAAGAGACTGAACAAACTGATCAAGAAAGCTAGCTCCGTCCTGGGGCAGTGCCTTGATCCGGTGGAGGAGATAGGAGAGAGAAGGACGGTGGCTAAACTGTCATCTCTGCTGGAGTCCGAGTTCCACCCTATGCAGGACATATTGAACACACTGAGGAGCTCATTTAGCAGCAGACTACGTCATCCCAGGTGCACAACCGAGAGGTTTCGCAGGTCCTTCCTACCAACGGCTGTCAGACTGTACAACCTAAGCAGGGCTGCTCGCAGAGATAGCAAAAAGACGTAACAACCTAATAGTTTTTTGAATGCAAAAGATGCAATAGACTTACACAATGGTCCCCTCCGGCATACAAGTAGGAAAATACCGGTAGCTACGGAGGGTGAGAATATATATGGGCACATAATCATACCATGTAGGATAACTAAGTAGACGGTTGTGCTGTTTCATCCCATCTAGCAACAATGCTCTGCACTGTGTGTGTTTATACATTTACATATTTATTCCATCTAGCTACAATGCTCCGCACTGGGTGTGTTTATGTTTATATTTATATATCTATATATTCATTCCATCTAGCTACAATGCTCCGCACTGTGTGTTTATATATCTACATATTATTCCATCTAGCTACATTGCTCCGCACTGTGTGTGTTTATATATTTACATATTTATTCCACCTAGCTGCAATGCTCCGTACTGTGAGTGTTTATATATCTACATATTTATTCCATCTAGCTACAATGCTCCGCACTGTGTGTTTATATACTCATATATTTATCCCATCCAGCTACAATGCTCTACACTGTGTGTCTGTGTGTATATATATATATTTATAGTAATATGTACATATGTATATTAGCTGCTCTTGCTTGCTTGCTTTTTTTTTTGCCTTCTGATTGTTGCTCTGAGTGTTGCTATCCCTGTGCTGTTGCAATCCTGGAATTTCCCCGTTGTGGGACTAATAAAGGCTTATCTTATCTTATCTTATTACATAAAACCTTAGTGGTGGTACGGAGTAGCATTGGTTGGGAGGCCGATTGCCGAAGGAAGGGCAGAAGGAGACTGCATAATGGCCATCCCTTACCTTTATATGTTCGGTGTGATGATGTCACCGAGCCGCCGCGTCATCACGCCGGCACTGACCAAACCTGTGGTTTTAGAACACCACACAGTCCATTATATCTCATGCCATTCTGGCTTCTTTTGTTATATTTTGGCCACGATAGCCGGTATTATGTGTTGCTGATGTCAGCTGGTCTAAGTGGCCACAGCTAGGATTCCTGACGACTTTGACATTTACAGTATTTGCTGAGTTCAAACAGAGCACTAGTCACAGAGTCCACTAACCTAGCCGCTAGACGTCCATCTGTCTGTTTGCTACATATTCAGTCCACCCCAGCTGTTTTCCCAGCCAGTTCATCCACCAACCCTTGACCACATATTTTATTTATAGACATTGTTTTAGCTTATTTTATTATAGTTATTAAACTCTGGATGGGACACCTCCTTGATTAGCAATGGTTAGCTATCATTAGCACAGTTAGGCTTCACTCTTTTAAGATGGTTTCTGTGCTTATTACACCCCTGGAACCGGTCATATGCTACCAACCACTGAAACCACACACATCTGTCTACAATGACACTTTATTTGGACTTTTATCCTCTGAGCATTCAGCCAGTATATCACTTTGTCTGGTAACCAAAGCTATATGCTAACATTAGCTTCAAACATGGTGTCACTGTCAAAATGGAGACCTCAGGGAAATGACAAAAGAGGGAGAGTGGGGTGAGCTGGGGCATAAAATGGCACGTTTTGGGGAGAACTCCTTCTCCTTGTGTAAAAAGTTACAGCAGTATTTAAAAATTACGCACCAGTTTTGACCAAAGCATGTCACCCACGTTTCATTGCCACCTCTGGAAAGATGTGTCAACATGCGGAAAACAAGCATAATAGCAGCTGTTTTAATACACTAGTAGAAGGTGGAACATGAGACAAATACTAGCTCAGGAGGTCAGGAGGTAATGGCACCAGCAGATAAGTCAGTTTGCTTCCATTATCTTTGTTCTTCCTGCTTGATACCTTCATATAATAAACAGCATTTGCAATAAGGGTGAAAGAGCAACATTCACTAATAAGGAGAGAACAGGGGATCTTTAAAGTGGACTCCCATCAACCACCCACTCGGTCCCTCGTCGAGGGTGCTTATTGTTCCTGACCTTGGTGGAGCCTGTTTGACGTTTTGAATAATAAAGGTCAAGCAGCCACCTTAAAAAAATCCAAGGAGCTGTTTGACATTTTCAGCCTGCGTACTATTCAGTGGGGACTTGTTTTTTTTTTTAAGACTGCGTACTTGACATAAAAATTGCCACAAAACATCTTCAATGCCTTTTTTCCCCCATCAGCGTTTTTGCTTGTAATGGTTAAATTGATTTGGAGTCCATTAAAGGAAACAACACAGACAGAAATCTCTCCAAACAACTTCATCACATTGACAAGTGCAGCATTTAAGCATGGATTTAGGTGCACGGCGTCTCTGTTAAAACAACTCTTAGACAGTTTAGGGTGCATGTGTAAACTGTATTTGTTCTAGACTGAACAGTTCTGATGTGAATGCTACTTCTGCTAATATTTACACCCGTATATTTTCTTTTTGTGTCACAGCTCAGCAAAGAAAGAAACGCTCAAATATTTTATTGTTGGAATAGATTGAAAGACTGAAATCATGTCAATGAAATTTAGCAGCTTGTGTCAATTAAGTAGTTTTTAATGAATGAGAAGTTTGGGATTGTAAAATAAAACTGTCAAAAACCTCTCTGCTGTAACTTTCTACCCCACACTTCACCAGTTTATAACAGTTAAAGCACTCTTTCATACATGTACTGTTCTTCTCTGTTTTATGGCTGTCGGCCAAGCTGTCCAAGAATTTTCTTGTTTTCAGCGTGTGCTTCTCGTGTTTTCTAGTTTTCCATGTGCATTTTGGCGTGGACTGAAACTTGAATGAAATGAGGCATTCATGTGCAGACTGATGGCTGTTTTGGTGAAATCTGTGGTTTGGCATCCTGCCTCAAAGGCAGTTTGAATTGTGAGTTGGGGGAGCGAGAAGTTGATCCACAGAACGTCTGACTAGGGAAGGTCAGGTTTGTTTGCTGAATGAAGCTTGTTATGCAGGTTTGATGTGCAGCTCACTTAAGATTTTCGCATCAGGCATAATGAATTGTGGATTTTGAAATTATCATTTAAAAAAAAAAAATACTGCTGTTATTGTTTTTACAGGACTTCAGAATATGACCAACATGATCAAAAAAATCAATGTTTTTTTTTGACAGTGTGTAAGTAAATTTTTTACATGGTGGCATTTGTGTGTTTGCAGAATTACTAAGCTGTTTTGAAGCTGTTTGTCTTTTTCCACTGGCTCAGTCATGTGTCCATTATTTTTTTGTTTTGTTTTTTTCTTTTTTGATGAATGGGATTATAGGACAGTGCCTTTGCCATGGCAAACTGGAGTGGTGGTTCCTCTCTTTAAGAAGGTAGACCGGAGGGTGTGTTCAACTTGAGGGGGATCACACTCCTCAGCCTCCCTGGGAAGGTCTATGCCAGGGTACTGGAGAGGAGAGTCCGGCCGTTGGTCGAACCTCGGATTCAGGAGTAACAATATGGTTCTCATCCTGGTCATGGCACATTAGACCAACTCTTTACTCTCTGTAGGATCCTTGAGAGTTCGTGGGAGTTTGCCCAACCAGTCTACATGTGTTTTGTGGACTTGTAGAAAGCATTTGACCGTGTCCCTCGTGGTCTCTTGTGGGGGGTGCTTCGGGAGTATGGGGTATCGGGCTTGTTGCTATGAGCTATCCGGTCTCTATACGACCATTGTGAGACCATTGGTTCGCGTTGCCAACACTCAGTCGAACTTGTTCCCAGTAAGAGTTGGACTCCACCAGAGCTGCCCTTTGTCACCAATCCAGTTCATAATTTTTATGGACAGGATTTCTAGGTGTAGCCAAAGAACGGAGGGTGTCATGTTTGGTGACCACAGGATCTCATCTCTGATGTTTGCAGATGATGTTGTCCTGTTGGCTCCATCAAGCAATGATCTACAGGTCTTTCTGGGACAGTTTACTACCGAGTATGAAGTGGCTGGGATGAGAATCAGCACCTCCAAGTCAGAGTGCATGATCCTCAGCCAGAAAAGGGTTGATTGCGCTCTCCGGGTCAGGAATGGGCTCTTGCCCCAAGTGGAGGAGTTCAGGTATCTTTGGGTCTTATTCACGAGTGAGGGGAGAATAGAATAGGAGATTGACAGATGAATTGGAGCAGCATCTGCAGTCATGTGGACATTGTGCTGGTCTGTGGTGGTGAAGAGGGAGCTGAGCTCTAAAACAAAGCTGTCAGTTTACTGCTCTATCTACATCCCTACCCTCACCTATGGTCAGAAGCTTTGGGTAATGACCAAAAGAATGAGATCGTGAATATAAGCAGCTGAAATGAGCTTTCTCCGTAGGATTGCTGGACTCACCCTTAGAGATAGGGTGAGGAGCTCAGTCATCCGGGAGAGGCTCAGAGTAGAACCACTGCTCCTCCACATTGAAAGGAGCCAGTTGAGGTGGTTTGGGCATCTGATCAGGATGTCTTCTGGATGCCTCCCACTTGAGGTGTTTCGGGCATGTCCCACTGGGAGGAGACCACAGGGCAGACCCAGGACACGCTGGAGAGACTATGTCTCCCAGCTGGCGATAGGAATGCCTTGGTATCCTCTCTGAAGAGCTGGTGGAGATGGCTGGGGAGAGGGATGCCTGGGCTTCTCCGCTTGGACTGCTGCCTCTGTGACCCAGATTGATGGATGGATGGGATTATGGCATTTCTGAATATGACATACTTGGTGGACGAACATAGAGAAAATAATTGATGACTCAAATATCCCTTCTCCAGTCTCCTGATTGGATGATGCATCCAGTGGAGGACGGGTGCTCCAGCAATTTTGAACAGATCCAATGTGGTGCCTTAACTGTAAATTTTCTTTGGCACCAAGGTCCGCCTCAAGGTTCGTGCTTTTGTTACATTGTCTACATTTGCTCCGGTTAGGTTTGGTTACACACTGCTCCTTTTTAAAGCAAATTAAACAACTTTACATGATGTGCCTCCATCTTGTTATCATGATGATGCCCTGTTATCATGACGTTTGTGCTGTTAGCACAGACCGGTAATTAGCAAACATGCTACTCACCCTCCAAGGTGTTTTCTGCTGCTCTGGACACATTGGTAATTACACTTTAAGATGGAACAGGGGGACACTCCATCACATTAGTCAGTGAACTGGTTTGGTGAGGTTAGAATATTATCCAGCTCTTCATTAGAAAAGGATGTTTGTCCTTCTCATCAGCAGTGATGATTTTCAGGTGGCCTTTTTTTTTTTTTTTTCAAAAACTCTGTCACATCCTCTCTGAAAATATCTGGTAAGGCTTTTTGGTCCAGACCACGGTTCAGGGGAGGTTTTGTAACTAAAATTTCAGTCCGAATCAAACTGTGAAAAGTTTGAAAGTCTGGACCAAACAGGCTAGCTGTGAAAGCACCCTCTGATATCTTGAAAACAAAGCAGCAAAAAGTGATTCTGAAAACATTTGAGGCAAGAAATATATCGTTTCGCTGCTAATTCTGCTCTTTTTTCACACAAACAACCTTATTTTTTAAAAGTTTAGCTTGAGTTCAGTGTAGATTATGCCTATTGCTTCAGCCCTCATGCCTCGCTGCTACCACAATGTATTATGAAGTGTTTCACGTCAACAGTGAATGGGAAGCGTGGTCGGTCTCCACAGTGTGCACCGCATCAATGGTGATGAAATGTGTTTGACACTCCATTTAGCTTGAGCCGGGGTCCGAAGATGAAGTGGTCCATCGCTGGTTATTTTAAGATGCACAGTGAGAAAAAAGAAGAAGAGACTAATGGAAAAGGAGAGCCGGCGACGGCGTTGAAATCAGATAGAACCGATGATGAGAGTGAAGGTGCAGGCTAGCAGAGAACTGAGGGAGAAATGCAGCTTCCTCCTTCAGTGGCTGGCACAGTACCTGCAGTGGCGGTAATTACTGCTAGTCAGCTAGAGTGCTGCAAAAACACGTTTTTGTTGCAGTCTGTTTTTTTGTTTTTTTCCTCCAGGTTTTATTGTGAAATTATATAATAGGAGATGGCCCGTTTTGTTGCCTCATGTTCATGGCAGAGGGTCCTAATGCGGAGTAAAATATTTTGCACTTGAGTCACTGTCGGTCTTTAAATGAGTTCAGAACTGTACACTGACACAGCTGTGTAATAATATACAAGGCTGCTTAACACCATGCTATAATAAAAAAAGAAATATGAAAAGACGTACAGTATAAAATAGTACAGCCAAATCCTGTGTTGGTGCAATCACCTGAGAAAGTAGAAGTTTACATCCTGTTTTTGTAAATTTTTGTCATTATATTTTAATTGTTTTTCTCTCCACATATTTTTCCCAGATTATAAGTGCTCATATTCTAATCTGTTTGTGCTATTTTGGTATTAAAATGGTATTAAATATATGTTTTAAAAAGATGAAACATATGTTGTTGTCATCGGGTAGCAGCTGGCTTTCAGCTACAAAATCATGGCAGATTTAGAGATTCTCTTCATATTTACATGTTTTTGTTTGTAATTTGAACTGAACTAAACAGTATTTTTTGCAGAGAATGAATACTGTAAGTTTTTTGGCAACCATTATTTATATCATTGTAGCTACAAAAGGTAATTTCACACCTTGAGTGAGTGTTATGATTTGCACACAGTAGAAAAAAGTGTGAGCTTTGTTTGCCTTCATGATGGTTGTGACGGGTTCAGTGTTGCTGGATAGAAGAAGCCGTCCTGTAGAAGTGGCGGTAATGTAAAATAGTTAAGTATTCCTCCCATGGCCAAGCAGGGGTGAAATGCTAAAATTATCACTGCCTGAGGGTAAATTCCATCAAAGCCTTCTGGAGCAAAAGCCCAAAGACGGAGTTCCTGAGGAGCAGTGCTGTCCGTGGTGCAGAAGGTTTCCTTTCTGTTGAGCTTCATTTTTTGCCACTTAATCCGCTTCAGCACTTGAATAAGATAAAACAACTGTTGCTCTTTTGTGGTCCTTTTTTTTTTTTTTTTTTAAATGAGTTTGCTTCTCTCAAGACATAAATTCAACATTGAAAACAAAATGCATTCTGGATACTATCATTTCTTTCATGGCATTCCTCCACCAGGGAGGAAGGAGAAACGGAGCGATGCCCCCACCTAAATCCTGCCCTTAAATTAGCAATCTCTGTCATGGTAAGAGATTTTGTTAAAAGCAGTTTATGACCCCAAACAATCTGCATGGAGCTGCAAACAATAATTGAACCTAAAAATGAAGATGTACCAGCGAAGTGATAAATATTCAGTAAACTCATATGTGAACAGTAGTAATTAATGATTTTTAATCATGAGTAATCTCATGATGTCCATAGTGAACTCTTGATTTGTTGCACTTTAATTACATATCTTTTACCTGTTATGATGTAATTGTAAACCTGAACTTACCTTTTTGGCTCATGCTGACATACCCAAATACGGACACTGAGAGAACACAGATTAAAAAGGTCTAACAATGTTTTATTGACATGAAAATGTGCGAGAACAAGAACTGGCAGCCCTGCAGAGAAAGGGAAAGAGATATGGGTAAGTATATTTGATGATGTAATTGATAGTGAGAATAATGAATTAATCTTATAGGTGGAGATATTTGGTAGGATGATGAGTATGTTACAGATCGGCTGCCATTCGCCATCAGGTGAAGTTCTTTCCAGATTTGGATTCAGTAGGTAGAGTCTGAGTGTGGGAGGAGATGGTGCCCCGGGCCCGAGGACTTGGATGGTTAGAATATTGCAAATGATGAAGTTTGGACTTACTTGGGTTGAGATGGTGGATTTCCAGGTTACGGTTCTGCCAGGTTAGATCCAAGTCCTCCAGGCAAGCGGTAGGTATATTTTATCCTAGGAGATATGGAGGGAGAGGAAAAGGTGAGATTTTGAAGTGTTTGATTCTTGCAGTTTCCAACACTGAGAGAAGGTGGAGGAGGTAGGCACAAGAGCACTGCAGGTTGGCACACAAGAGAGGAGAGCACACCACACTGCTGGCATGAAGAGTCCAACATTCCTGTAAAGAGGGAGAGAAAACACCTACTTATAAGACTGTGGTTAATGAGAGACAGGTGGTTAATCAGCGCAGCTGCACACAGTCATGTAATCCGTAGTGGAATGTGTATACAAGCCTGAGACACCACACATGGGGATGTTTTTTCCAGGATTGTTCTCCACAGCGTGCTGCGCTGATTCCTCAGTTCACATCATGGATGAAGGGGCATAAGTATGAACAACTGTAAGGATTAAAAAAAAAAAATTCTTGTTACATATCCAAGTTTTTTCATAAATAGTAAAAATTTGTTCTAAATATACAAAACGTTTTCTTCTAAATTGGTTATTTTTTTTTGCAAATTTCTTATTTTTTTCCCCTTTAGATTTGAAACTTTTTTCCTGATAAATGTATATTTTTCTTACAAATTTGCCGTTTCTTTCTTGTACTTTTGTGTGATATTTCTGTTAAAAATGTGACTGCAACTTTTTTGTAAATTAGAGACTTGTTTTCCTGTAAATTTATCACTATATCCTTAATTTTTTTCTTATAAATTTGTGAGGTGTGTGTTATTTTCTTTTCCTCAGAGCCAGAGGTGCTGGATCTTATGGACAGAAGAAACACGTGTGGCTCTGACGCTGCGGGTTCTAGACCCCTACTGTAGCTCTTTCAGGTCTCCAAGGTGATTTGGTCCTCAGAAAAATGTCATCCATTATGAAAGCAACACAGGAAATAAAAAGAGCAGCACTAAGGAAAAGTATCAGATGATTCAGAGCATGAAAAGCTCCCAAAGCTGGATCAGCCTCTCTGTGTGTGAAGCCACGTTGCCGGCTACATTTAGCTCCAACTTTGATCTCCCTAACAAAGCGTGAGCTGTAAAGTCAGATCCACCAGCACAGGACCTGCTACTATCGCCATCACTATGTGGAGTGGATGTGAAAAGAGTTCTGCTGAGGTTGTGATCTGGATATGAGGAAAGTCACTGGATGTGATGCATTCATGATACTGGATAGGTTTAGGATGTCGGGGGTATTAATACATGATGCAAATATAAGTTAATCTCTTTTGGTAGCAGAGTAATAAACACTACTTTCCTTTTTGTACACTAGATGGTGCTAAGTGTTCACTGTCCAGTGAGGTCAATGGAGCAATTTGCAAGATTTAGCCAGAAGTTGGTCAAGACAAAGATGGAGACAGGGAAATCATAGAATACACTGCAGCACTCAACACACCGTAATATTGCATAGTGACTCAAGTATAGTGGGGCCCCTATGCAAAAATAAATTTGGGTTATTGTACCGATGAACAGGGGGAAAAACAACTTTAAATTGAATTAAAATGTAATCAGCATCCATGTGGGCATTGCTAGTTTACAAGAAAGAAGGCAAAAATTTATGAGGAAAAAATTACAAATTTATGAGAAAAAAGTTGTATATTTAGAAAAAATATATGAAAAGTCAGTTTTTTTATGGCAAAAAGCAAAGAAATTTATGAGGAAAAAGTTAAAAATATGTTTAACAAAAGTTGAAAATTGACAAGAAAATGTTGCAAATTTAGAAGAAAAAAGCAGTAAATTGGCATGGTTTTATAACAGGACCTAAAGGCAGAAACTAGAACAAACTTTGCTGTGTCACAGATGCAAGTTTTGGCGGTTTTCAGAGTGATCTGACCTACAGGGGGAGGACAAGACAAGACGTGAGTATTCGGCAGAGAAATGACTGCTAAAGTACTGAGTGAATGAATCTTACTGTTGAAAGGGAAGGTGGCAGCGGAGTCTTCTTCAGACAAAGATGAGAACCCGTGGAGATGTATGGCTTGCTTGCTTACCACTCCTGCGGGGTGAGGGCTGGATGGCCTTCACCATGCGTAGAGCCAATCGGGTTAACCAGTGTGTGCCAACATTGCCGGTTTTGGGCCAGGTCCTCTGCATCATCAACAGTGACACAGAGGCCACGACAAGGCCAGACCCTCTCCTGGGTCTGGCCTTGTCGTGGCGAGGGAGCTTGTGTGTTCCAACGATTTGAAGAGCGTTACCTTCTGGAGCTTGCACCTGGTAGGGTCACCTTTGGTGGGCCGGTCTCTCAGGAGGGTTCCAGACAAACGGTGACCCACGGTGTGTTGGCACGCCGTTAGATGGCAGCCCCATCATCTGACTATCTTGCAGAGGGCTAACGACCCAGCCAGGAGAAACCTACTTTGTTAAGAAACCAATCAGAAGAAACTGGAGATGTATGGAGAGTGAGTTATTTTAAAGTCCACTTACAGGAGGAGGTGAATGAGAAATGGCTGACATGGAGGACCTTCTTGGAGTAAGGGTTCCTTTATACAGCACAGCAATCGCTGAGAGACTGAGACAATTTTTTTTTTGATCTTTGGGATTGTTTGGGAGATGCTTGATGTTGGTGTGTCTTCAGATGGATGTGGGTGCTAAATATCTAATGCAGTGATGAAGTCTTCCTTCTGGTAGTTCCTCCACACTGTAAGTAGCATAAGAAACTGCATCTGTATTTTTTACATTCTCACTGCATAATTATTTCGTCACAATAATTAAACTGAACCAACTTCAAAGTCTTTCCATGCATTTTCCTCATGTCAGTCATTGGTGGAAGTTCGGGCTTCATCTCACTGAAACAGAAAACTCTGTGGGTGCACTACAAAGTTTTGGTGCTGCCCTTAAATGATCAAATCAAATCAAATCAAATCACCCTTTATTGTCATTCAACTGTACAACCAATCATGTACAGTAGAACGAGATTGTGCTTTACCTATCTACTGTGTTAATCACACACACCCCAAGTGTAGAATCAGAGGGCCGCTGCCATGCAAGGCGCCGCCACAAATTTCCCTCCTCCATTCCATTATTGCTGAGCACCAAGCTGGATGGCAGGAAGTTCCACTTTTATATGGTCTTCGGCATGACCCGGCCGGGATTTGAACCCCTGCCTCCCGGGTGTGGGGCGGATGCTCTACCAACTGAGCCACCACTCCGGATCACAGCTTACGGGGAAATTACTTTGACTCTTCAGCTCAGAGTGACAAGCACTGACTCCAAGATGAGCTCTTTTTTCAAATTTGATTGCCAGTTACCGTATAGCAGCTGCGCATTTTTCTGTGGTCAGAGAATTAACACATTTGGTAGGCACAATGAGAGAATTAACAGAGCAGGCAGAGGCCAAGCCCATCAGTCTTGAACAAACTACTGATATAAAAATACAAATGATATCAAACTCATTGAGTGTTCCAGAAAAAAATATTAGAAATATGTCAACTTAAGATGATCCACAGCTTAGGAAATAGCTTAGCAGTAGGGCTGCCAGTGACTGAAGATTTTAGCAATTTAAAGCAAGTAGTCAACTATGTATTGTACTTGTATGACAAATATATCCATTTAATAGATGAAATACATACTGTACGATAGTTCTGCAACATGAGTAAATTTAGGTCCCAGGGTTAAGAGAGTGTTTTTAAGTGACAACGAGCCCTTAAAATGTCATTTAATCAGTATGCTCAGAGGTGAGCCACTTGTTAACAGGCTAAACTCAGGTAAAGATGCTGTTGTTTGCACCGAGTCACCTTTGCTATCGTCCGTCTTTCTCCATCTTCTCATGTTGAACACAAGGAACACGACTTTATTTGGAAGAAGTGCCCTCCCTGTTTTGCCAGAATATCGGCGCCATTACTTCTAGGACTGGAATGTTTTCTATCATCAGATTGTGATAGAGCACTGGCCACATACAGTGCTTTCAGAAAGTATTCACAGCGCTTCATTTTTTTCCACATTTTGTTAAGTTACAGCCTTTTTTCAAAATGGATTAAATTAATTTTTTCCTCAAAATTCTACACACAATACCCCATAATGACAATGTGGGGGGGGGGGGGAGGTTTTTTAGAGATTTTTGCAAATTTACTAAAAAATAAAAAAACTTAGAAATCACACATACGTAAGTATTTTCTCAAGATTTTTCACAACCAAAGACATGAGAGCAATAGGTCGAAAATCTTGTAATTCTCTGGGGTTCTTCATCTTAGGAATGGGGACTATGTTTGATGAGTTCCAAATCTTTGGAAACACACAACTGTCAACACACATTTGAAAAAGAATGGTGAAAACTCACTGAGTTGCTCAGCACAGTGAGCAACTGTGCTGAGCACAGATCAATCTGTTTGATGACACGTTTTGGTATTAATGGACCCAAAATGCAGACACTGAGAGGAGACCATTTGAAAGTATGAACAAATAATTTTATTGATAATTATGTAAAGGTGGAGAACTATCAACCCTGCGGAGGAGGAGAGAAGAGACAAAGGTGAGTATATTGAATGGTAATATTGAATGTTCATTTACTAAGCTGCCTTATCTTACAGGTGGAGGAGCTGTGGGAAGCGGAGGGTATTTCACAGCGGCTGTCATTCTTCACCAGGTGAGTATGATCTGGGCTTGGCTTTGGTGAGGTTGAACTCTGGAGGAGGTAGGAGAGGGTGCCCCAGGCCCGAGGACTTTGGAGAGTTAGGATGTTGATAAATGTTGCTCGAGACTTACTTGGTGTTAAGGCGGGGGGTGAGGGGGTTATGGGTTGATGGTTCCATCCAAGAGAGGTTCCAAGTTTGTTAGCAGTGGTGGGTGTTTAGGAGATCCTGATTCAGGTAAAGGCTGGGAGAATGTGGAGGAGGTAGGCACGAGAGCTCTACAGGTAGGCACATGAGAGGTTGCAAGAGGACACCAAGATGTTTGTGTGCAGAGTCCAAAATGTCCCATGAGGAAGAGGAACTGCAGACTTAGGAAGGATGTGGCTGATGAGAAGCAGGTGGATAATTGGAGCAGCTGGACGTGATTAGGTAATCAACAGTGGCGGAAGAGGTGGGAAAGTGTGCACTAACCTGAGATACTACATTTGATCGCCAATTTCTATAAATCCTGTCCAGCCCACTAGATATGCTTGTTCATCTACCAACATTTGGCTAGATGTTGTTCTTAGATATTACTTATTTCGCTATAGTTTATTCTCTGACTGGGACCAAAGGTGGCTAGCAACCGCTGACCATTCAACAGTTGACCGTTCTCTTTTGTTTCTTTGCTTATTGTACTTCAGGGCAGTGCTGCCAACTCCTCAGTAAGGAAAGTAGCTATTGGCTGTCCTAAAAGTCGCTGGAAGTTGCTAAATGATGCCATCGCCTAATTTGCATAATTGGTTATTTGCATGTAATTGTAATTGATGCTGTAGGAGGGAAAAATAATATCAGGGACACAAAGTGAGTAAAAACACCCTAAATATGTTTAGAACTACATATTAACTTTCTTCTGTTGATTCTTGGTTTGTTTGTTTTAATTTTGCCATTTAAATAGGCTATCACTTCTCAAAATAACTTCATGACTTTAATGCTTTGTCTAGACCTGCATTACATAAGTCAGTTTTATCCTGCATTGTTAAATGTTAGAATATTAAATTTAATCAAAAGACTGTTATGTGGGGTGGAACTGCTACCTTTACATCCAACCCTCCTCCTTTATCCTGGCTTGGGACAGTACAGGCGGTATTGTGTATCATCTCCAGTAAAGGGGGGGTGGGGATGCACACACAATTCATTTGCAGTCTGGACAGTGGCGTGGGTCTCCCCTCTGACTGCAAATAACTGCTGCATGACATGCACGTGCAGAGGGGGGAGCTTTAGGGGCTTGAGCCCCTCCCCTTTGCCAAAGTGTCCAAAGTGCCCTTTTGATTGGCCATTTAAATTTTCAGCATTCATTCAGTATAATTAGACACAGAGTCGGTGCCATGGAGAGTCATTCTGGGTTTGTGCCCCCCATAATAAGTTACTGTGACACCCCCACCCCCCAACACCCCCCCAGAAAAGCCCCAGACTAAGCCTTTGGCATCAAACTTGGTTTTATTAATTGATAATGAATATTTATGAAAAGTCAGATTTCTGAGTGGAAGTGAATGCAACATTACTGTGCTGGTGGTTACCCAGCACAGTAATGCGAGTAGATCACTTATAATTTATTGCATCATTCTTTCTTTATGTAGATATAAGAGACTAGAGCTGAGTTTATTATTCCTGCTTGGACTGAAAAAAATTCAGACTGCTTCGACTTTTTTTTTTTTTTTTTTTTGAGAGAGAGACTGAACGGCTGATATTCCTTAATCCAGAGGCAAAATGACATTTTCACCAAAACAAGACAGTTTAAAGACTGTTGTCAAAAACATCTGCTTGAAAATTGCATAACTAACTTATTTGTGAGAGCGGTCACAGTCTAAAGCTTTATTTCTTTGATTTTATTTTATCATTGTTAATATACTGTATGTGATAATCTTTGAAGCACTTTTTTTTGTGAGTTCTGATCATTACCTTTGATGAGTGAGGGGGTTTCCTGGTGTTTCGGATTAATTCGTTCACCTGAAGGAGATCTGCTCTACAGACCGCACCTTCATTGCGACCCCTCGCCTGAGTGGACACGGAGGTGGCCTGGCCATTATTTTCTAAAACCACTTCAAATGCTGGTCTGTGAACTCTGAGCATTTCTCATCATTTGAACTTCAGCTATCGAAGAAAAGTGCCTCAACTCCTTTTTATTGTGTTTTAATCTACCACCCGCCCGGCCCATCTGGTGTGTTTTTATCAGAATTCTCAGACTTTTTATTTTCCATTATTAAACTAGAAAGAGTTTTAATTTTAGGTGATTTTAATTTACACTACCGTTCATAAGTTTGGGGTCACTTAGAAATTTCCTTATTTTTGAAAGAAAAGCACTTTTTTTCAATGAAGATAACTTTAATCAGAAATACACTCTATACATTGCTAATGTGGTAAATGACTATTCTAGCTGCAGATGTCTGGTTTTTGGTGCAATATCTACATAGGTGTATAGAGGCCCATTTCCAGCAACTATCACTCCAGTGTTCTAATGGTACAATGTGTTTGCTCATTGCGTCAGAAGGCTAATGGATGATTAGAAAACCCTTGTGCAATCATGTTAGGTCTGCAATGCTGTAATTGCTGCAAATGGAGGATTCTTTGACGAAAGCAAAGTTTGAAGGAAAAAATTATTATTTCAAATACAAATCATTATTTCTAACATTGTCAATGTCTTGACTATATTTTCTATTCATTTTACAACATGGTGGTAAATAAGTGTGACTTTTCATGGAAAACACAAAATAATTGTCTGGGTGACCCCAAACTTTTGAACGGTAGTGTACATGTAAATGACACATCTTCTAATGCTGCTGCAGACTTTTTAACTATTACAGAGGCTCACAATTTCAGGCAGCACGTCTCTGGCTCTAGACATAAGGGGCGCTCCTTGGACCTTGTCTTTTCACTGGGACTGAGTTTGGACAATGTTAAAGTGGAGGATGTTTGTGTCAGTGGTCATTGCTGTGTTTTCTTTGAGCTGTCAGTTAATGTGGAACAGCAGGAATGTAAAACATTAAGACAGAGGCGCATTATTAAGCAACAGGCTGTGGATAGATTTATTTCAGCTTTTGACACTCATCTTGTTGCAGGATGTGAGGATGTAAATTTAATGGTGGATTGCTTTAACCAACAGTGCCAATTGGTACTTGATGGTACTTTGAGCTGGAGGGTTTTCACATGATACGAGCTGACCGAACACCAGAGAGTGGCAAAGCTAGGGGCAGTGGAGTGATAATGTATGTTAACAACAACTGGTGCAGACCGGGACATATCACTGTTAAACAACGACACTGCAGCAAAGACATTGAGTTGCTAGCTGTTAGCATGAGGCCTACATATCTCCCGAGAGAACACTCACACGTGATCTGCATTGTTGTTTATGCAAATCCGACGGCGAACAAGCTGGGACAGCGCGTGACGTCATCCATTCAGTAACCAGCAGGCTGCAGACAGAACACCCAGATGTTCTTCTCCTCATCTCAGGCGATTTCAACCACGTTTCACTGTCTCCCATTCTGCCCACTTTCACCCAGTATGTCACATGCCACACTAGAGACAATAAAACACTGGATTTGTTCTACGCAAACACTAAGGAGGCGTACACCTCATCACAACTCCCCCCACTTGGGAGATCGGATCACAACTTGGTTCATCTCCGACCGGTGTACAAACCCCTAGTGCACAGACAACCTCCGGCCATGCACACTGTGGAGTTATGGTCTGAGGAGACAATGGACACTCTAAAGGACTGTTTTGAAGCCACTGCCTGGAAGCAGCTCTGCGATCTACATGGTGAGGACATCGATGGCCTCATTCACACCTTCACGGGCTACCTCAGCTTCTGTGTGGACAAATCCGTTCCCACCAAGACCATACGGCGTCACTCAAACAACAAACCCTGGATCAACCCTGAGATAAAAACACTTCTGAGAGAGAAGAAGAGGATCTTCAGGTCGGGGAACAGGGAGATGCTGAAGTCCGTACAGAGGGAGCTGAGGAGAAAGATCAGAGAAGGCAAGGACAGCTTCAGGAAGAAGATGGAGGACAAGCTGCAACAGAGCGACATCAGCGGGGTCTGGAGAAACCTCAAAACCATCTCGGGGCTCCAGAATACCTCCCCCCAGGCCACGGGGGGCAGGGAGTGGGCGAACAACCTGAATCTGTTTTTCAATAGATTTGACCAACCGCCCTCCCCCCTGTCTGCACAACAACCACTGCTGCCTCTAAGAAATCAAGTCCTGCTGCCCACTCCCCACTCCACCGACACCCCCCCCCACTCCCAACACACAGCCCCCCATCCTGACCCTGACCAAGACCCAGGTGAGGACGGAGCTGAGGAAGATCAAGGCGAGGAAGGCATCGGGACCGGACGGCATCAGCGCAAAGCTCCTCAAGTCCTGTGCAGACTAGCTGTGTGGGATTGTGACGTATATCTTCAACATGAGCCTGAAACTGGGGAGGGTACCACAGCTGTGGAAAACATCTTGTGTGGTACCTGTACCAAAAACTTCCCACCCCAAAGACCTGAACAGCTACAGACCGGTGGCCTTGACGTCCCACTTGATGAAGACCCTGGAGAGACTGCTCCTTGCTCATCTCCGCCCCCTGGTGGAACCAGCGATGGATCCACTCCAGTTCGCCTACCAGCATGGCATTGGGGTGGAGGATGCGGTGATCTTCCTCCTTCACCGTTCTCTGTCCCACCTGGAGAAGCCCGGGAATATGGTGAGGATCATGTTCTTTGACTTCTCTAGTGCTTTCAACACCATCCAACCGATGATCCTGAAGGACAAGCTGCTGCGCGCAGGGGTGGACCAGCACCTGTCATCATGGATCCTGGACTACCTCATGAACCGGCCTCAGTTTGTGAGAACCCGGGACTGTGTTTCCGACACGATCATCAGTAGCACGGGGGCCCCCCAGGGAACGGTGCTGGCTCCCTTCCTGTTCACTCTTTATACTGCGGACTTCTCACACAACACAACACATTGCCATCTACAGAAGTTCTCTGATGACTCTGCGATCGTTGGTCTCATCTCCAACGGAGATGAAGCTGAGTACAGAGGGCTTATCCAGGACTTTGTGGACTGGTGCCATCGGAACTGCCTCCAGATCAACGCGAGGAAAACTAAGGAGCTGGTGGTGGACTGCCGCAGGCATGGGCAGCCCCTCACAGCACCAGTAAATATACAGGGAACAGACATCGAGATGGTGACATCCTATAAGTACCTGGGTATTCATCTGAACAATAAACTAGACTGGTCACACAATACCGACGCACTCTACAAGAAGGGACAGCGCAGGCTGTTCCTGCTGAGGAGACTCAGGTCTTTTGGTGTACAAGGGGCGCTGCTGAAGTCATTCTATGACACGGTGGTGGCATCAGCCATCACTTTTGGAGTGGTCTGCTGGGGCAGTGGCATTACTGCAGCCGATAGGAAGAGACTGAACAAACTGATTAAGAAAGCTAGCTCTGTCCTGGGGCAGCGCCTTGATCCGATGGAGGAGATAGGAGAGAGAAGGACGGTGGCTAAACTGTCATCTCTGCTGGAGTCCGACTTCCACCCTATGCAGGACATACTGGATGCACTGAGGAGCTCATTTAGCAGCAGACTACATCATCCCAGGTGCACAACCGAGAGGTTTCGTAGGTCCTTCCTACCAACGGCTGTCAGACTGTACAACCTAAGCAGGGCTGCTCGCAGAGATAGCAAAAAGACGTAACAAACTGATAGTTTTTTTGAATGCAAAAGATGCAATAGACTTACACAATGGTCCTCTCCGGCATACAACTAGGAAAATACCGGTCACTATGGAGGGTGAGAATATGTATGGGCACATAATCATACCATGTAGGATAACTAAATAGACGGTTATGCTGTTTCATCCCACCTAGCAACAATGATCTGCACTGTGTGTGTTTATATATTTACATATTTATTCCATCTAGCTACAATGCTCAGCACTGGGTGTGTTTATATTTATATATCTATATATTTATTCCATCTAGCGACAATGCTCCGCACTGTGTGTTTATATATCTACATATTATTCCATCTAGCTACATTGCTCCGCACTGTGTGTGTTTATATACTTGCATATTTATTCCACCTAGCTGCAATGCTCCGTACTGTGGGTGTTTATATATTTACATATTTATTCCATCTAGCTACAATGCTCTGCACTGTGTTCATATATTCATATATTTATTCCATCCAGCTACAATGCTCTGCACTGTGTGTCTGTGTGTGTGTGTGTATATATATATATTTTATAGTAATATGTACATATGTATATTAGCTGCTCTTGCTTGCTTGTTTTTTTTTTTGTTTTTTTTTTTCTTGCCTTCTGATTGTTGCTCTGAGTGTTGCTATCCCTGTGCTGTTGCAATCCTGGAATTTCCCCGTTGTGGGACTAATAAAGGCTTATCTTATCTTATCTTATCTTATAAAGTGGCTCATATTAAATGTAGCTATACTTCTCCTAAGAAACCATGCCCTTGGTTAACCCCTTGCACTCTGGTCAATTTCCCTAAAAACGCCAAAAAAATAACGTACCCAAAGTAAATCAAAAGCTGTTCTTCAACCCTTTGCAGCATCTTCATGGGGTTGGTCTCATTTAAAAGAAAACACTTTGAATTTTTTTGGCAAAACAGTCATAATCTCTCTAAGTGCTCCGGCCACTGAGTAACAGTCATCTAAACATACTGAACTTGAAGAAAATAAATTTCACCTGGGTGTTTTTATGGATACAAATGCTTGCAAATAACACACAGCTGTCAGATACTGGCTGGAAAATGCAACAGAAATGTAGAACTAAGTGTTATCCAGCTGAGGTCAAAATTTTGTAACAATACCACAAAAAATGAATATATTACACAGCTTTATACTCAGGTAGTTCCCAGGCGTTTTTGAACTGTGCCAAATTGTGCCAAATGGCACAGTTTGGAAAAACGTCTAACTTTTGAATGATTCAATATAGAAGCTTCATCTTGGGCTCTAATGAAAGGTGACACTCAGGGCTGTGTGTGTGTGTGGGGGGGGGGGGTTGTTTATTCATTCATGAATGAATGAATGAACGAACAAGCCCCCACACACAAAGAAGCATGCCACGTAAAAAATGTGTGGCTTTTTTTACAAGAAAACATAACCAACAGTGCACTAAAAATTATACTAAAATATCTGTAATGTAGAAGATAACTCCCACACCCCCTACACCCCCACTACAGAGGACGGACATCGCCCGGTGCGCTGCGGTCACGGTGCGCCGTGGTCACGGTGTGCCGCGGTCTACTACGCATAGTTTGTAATTTACCGATCGGTCAAAAGTCATTTTTGATTACAATTTTCAGGGATAAAGAATAATTTAGCTTATAACACTTACCTGTCCGCAACAGCAGTGTCGCTGGCAAACTTCTCTTCCTCATTGTCAGACAAACATGAAGCTGGTCCGCTTGTTACGACTCGTGGTTCTGGTCACGCGACCCGGTCAAACCATAATTCCACTATTGCGGTTTTGCGCTTCCATGATTGCGGTTTTGGCGAACAATTTTTCAAAACAAGTAAGAACAGTAGTAAGAAAAAAAGACTGGCGAACGCGTGTGTGTCACCCAGCGGCTAAAACAAAACAGATTTTGCAAGGGAGGCACGCTTTCGAACTACTGTGCTTCAACTGGCTCGCTGTATTCGCAGCCGTTGGTAGGTGGGTCCTTCTTGCTAGGTTTTCAGTCATTGGTTCTTCAAGGTTTCAGAAACCCAATTCAAGGCTCTTATTAGTCGAATGAGAGGTCAATCACATCTAAACCAATCAAAGCACTCCTTTGGCTTTCTGTTCGCGGCTGTGTCTGTAGTGGAAGAACGGAAATGCAGCTTTTTTTTTTTTTTTCAGTGCCTCCTAGGACGCACAGTGTGCGTCCTAGGACACCCTCGTGCGCCCTAGGACGCAGAGACGTGTCCGCCGGCGGTGCACCGAAAGGTTAAATGAAGAGATCTGTATTCTTAGGAGAAGTTGTCGGAAGGTGGAACGTTTGTGGAAGGCCACCAAGCTTGAGGCGCACAGACTCCACCTCAAAGACCTCATAATCTCATTAAATGATATAATGAAAGATTCAAGAACTACTTTGCTCAGCTTGTATCCATAAACAAGGGAAATCCCAAGTTTTTGTTTGACACCATTAACTCCATTGTTTCACCTGGTTTAGCCATTGTTCCTGCTTATTCTAATACTGAATATAATGACTTTGCAAATTTTATGGTGAATAAGGTGAATGATATTAGAGCAAGCACTACACCATCTGCTGAGGACCTTGGTCTGAATCAGGCCCCCTCTAACACGTGGTCCTTATTCACTCCAGTCACACTACTGGATGTAAATGGTCTTCTGGCCTCCATGAAGCCCTCTTCAAGCCCCTTAGATATCCTCCCATCAGTACTTTTCAAAATATTTGACTCTATCGGGCCTTTAATTGTCAAAATCATAAATTGGTCACTTTCATCAGGCACTGTTCCCAGTTCTTTTAAACAAGCAGTGGTTGAACCCAAATTAAAGAAATAAAACTTAGACCCTACAGAACTGAACAATTACAGGCCAATTTCAAAGCTTCCCTTCTTATCCAAATTGCTTGAGAAAGTAGTAGGTGAGCAATTAACTACATTCATAGAGAGAAATAAAATCTTAGACGCCTTCCAGTCTGGTTTCCGCAAAATGCACTCCACCGAGACGGCGCTAATTAAAGTTTCCAGTGACATCATGATGGCAGCAGATTCTGGTCAGTACTTGGTCCTGGTGTTGTTGGATCTCACTGCTGCTTTTGACACGGTGGACCACAGTATATTGATAAATAGGATGAAGGGCACGTTTGGTATTTCAGGATTAGTTCTGAAATAAGATAAGATAAGCCTTTATTAGTCCCACAATGGGGAAATTCCAGGATTGCAACAGCACAGGGATAGCAACACTCAGATCAATAATTAAGAAGATATGAAAAATATAAATAAGAGCAGTGGATATACATGCGTACACATAAATATATAAATATATATACAAAGTGCGGAGCATTGTAGCAAGATGGAATGAACAGCATCACCGTCTACTTAATTATCCTACATAGTATGAATATGTACCCATACATATTGTCACCCTCCGTAGCGACTGATATTGTCCTAGTTGTATACTGGAGGGGACCATTTGTGGAAGTCTGTTGCGTCTTTTGCATTCAGTACTACTAGGTCATCACGTTTTTTTGCTATCTCTGCGAGCAGCCCTGCTTAGGTTATACAGTCTGACAGCTGTAGGTAGGAAGGACCTGCGAAACCTCTCGGTTGCGCACCTAGGATGATATAGTCAACTGCTAAATGAGCTCCTCAGTGCGTTCAATATGTCCTGCATAGGGTGGGACTTGGACTCCAGCAGAGATGACAGTTTAGCCACCATCCTACTCTCTCCTATCTCCTCCACTGGGTCAAGGCGCTGCCCCAGGACAGAGCTAGCTTTCTTGATCAGTTTGTTCAGTCTCTTCCTATCGGCTGCTGTAATGCCGTTGCCCCAGCAGACCACTCCAAAAGTGATGGCTGATGCCACCACCGTGTCGTAGAATGTCTTCAGCAGCGCCCCTTGTACACCAAAAGACCTGAGCCTCCTCAGTAGGAACAGCCTGCGCTGTCCCTTCTTGTAGAGTGCGTCTGTATTGTGTGACCAGTCTAGTTTATTGTTCAGATGAACACCAAGGTACTTGTAGGATGTCACCATCTCAATGTCTGTTCCCTGTATGTTTACTGGTGCTGTGAGGGGTTGTCCTTGCCTGCGGCAGTCCACCACCAGCTCCTTAGTTTTCCTCGCATTGATCTGGAGGCAGTTCCGATGGCACCAGTCCACGAAATCCTGGATAAGTCCTCTGTACTCAGCTTCATCTCCGTTGGAGATGAGGCCGACGATCGCAGAGTCGTCAGAGAACTTCTGTAGATGGCAGTGTGTTGTGTTGTGTGAGAAGTCCGCAGTATAAAGGGTGAACAGGAAGGGAGCAAAAACCGTTCCCTGGGGGGCTCCCGTGCTACCGATGATTGTGTCAGACACACAATCTCGGGTTCTCACAAACTGTGGCCGGTTAGTGAGGTAGTCCAGGATCCATGATGACAGGTGCTGGTCCACCCCTGTGCACAGCAGCTTGTCCTTCAGGATCATCGGTTGAATGGTGTTGAAAGCACTGGAGAAGTCAAAGAACATGATCCTCGCCACATTCCCGGGCTTCTCCAGGTGGGACAGAGAACGGTGAAGGAGGAAGATCACTGCATCCTCCACCCCAATGCCATGCTGGTAGGCGAACTGGAGTGGATCCATCGCTGGTCCCACCAGGGGGCGGAGGTGAGCAAGGAGCAGTCTCTCCAGGGTCTTCATCATGTGAATGGCTCACATCTTATTTAACTGACGGAGGGTTTTGTGTTTTGTTAAACGAGAAGATGTCAGAGGTTTAAGGACTTTCCTGTGGGGTTCCTCAAGGCTCAATTCTGGGCGCTACTCTGTTTTTATTGTATTTAACCCCACTCGGCCAGATTATTAGTCAGTTTAAGGGTGTTTCTTCCCATTTTTACGCAGGCGACATTCAGCTTTACTGCTCTTTTAAAGAAAATGAGCTGAACATTTTCCATCCATCCATCCATCCATCCATCTTCTACCGCTTTTCCGGAGGTCCGGGTCGCGGAGGCAGCAGTTCAAGCAGAGAAGCCCAGACTTCCCTCTCCCCAGCCACCTGCTCCAGCTCTTCAGAGGGGATACCAAGGCGTTCCCAGACTAGCTGGGAGACATAGTCTCTCCACCGAGTCCTGGGTCTGCCCCGGGGTCTCCTCCCAGTGGGACGTGCCTGAAACACCTCAAGTGGGAGACGTCCAGGAGGCATCCTAATCAGATGCCCATACCACCTCAACTGACTCCTTTCAATGTGGAGGAGCAGCGGGTTCTACTCTGAGCCTCTCCCGGATGACTGAGCTCCTCACCCTATCTCTGAGGGTGAGTCCAGCAATCCTACGGAGAAAGCTCATTTCAGCCGCTTGTATCCGCGATCTCGTTCTTTCGGTCATTACCCAAAGCTCGTGACCATAGGTGAGAGTAGGAACGTAGATTGACTGGTAAATCGACAGCTTTGCCTTAGAACTAAGCTCCCTCTTCACCACAACAGACCGGTACAACGTCCGCATCACTGCAGATGCTGCTCCAATCCGTCTGTCGATCTCTCGCTCCATTTTCCCCTCACTAGTGAACAAGACCCCAAGATACTTAAACTCCTCCACTTGGGGCAGGAGCCTGTCCCCAACCCGGAGAGGACAATCCACCTTTTTCCGGCTGAGGACCATGGACTCGGACTTGGAGGTGCTGATTCTCATCCCAGCCGCTTCACACTCAGCGGCAAACCGTCCCAGCAAGAGCTGTAGGTCATTGCTGGATGAAGCCAACAGGACAACATCATCTGCAAACAACAGAGATGAGATCCTGTGGTCACCAAGCATGACACCCTCCATTCCCTGGCTGCGCCTAGAAATCCTGTCCATAAAAATTATGAACAGGACCGGTGACAAAGGGCAGCCCTGGCGGAGTCCAACTCTCACTGGGAATGACTCCGACCGAGTGTTGGCAATGCGAACTAAACTCTCACAACGGTCGTACAGAGACCGAATAGCTCGTAACAACAAGCCCGATACCCCATACTCCCGAAGCACCCCCCACAAAAATCCACGAGGGACGCGGTCAAATGCCTTCTCCAAGTCCACAAAACACATGTAAACTGGTTGGGCAAACTCCCACGAACCCTCAAGAATTCTCGAGAGGGTAAAGAGCTGGTCCGATGTGCCACGGCCAGGACGAAAACCACATTGCTCCTCCTGAATCCGAGGTTCGACCAACGGCCGGACTCTCCTCTCCAGTACCTTGGCATAGACCTTCCCAGGGAGGCTGAGGAGTGTGATCCCTCTAAAGTTGGAGCACACCCTCCGGTCCCCTTTTTTGAAGAGAGGAACCACCACCCCGGTTTGCCATGCCAAAGGCACTGCCCCCGACCTCCACGCAATGTTGCAGAGGCGTGTCAACCATGACAGCCCAACAACATCCAGGGCCTTGAGGTACTCGGGGCGAATCTCGTCCACCCCCGGGGCCCGGCCACCAAGGAGATTTTTAACCACCTTGGCGACCTCAGCCCCTGTGATAGGCGAGTCATCCCCCTTGTCCCCAAACCCTGCTTCCTCTGTGGAAGGCGTATCAGTGGGATTGAGGAGATCCTCGAAGTATTCCTTCCACCGCCCGACGATATCCCCAGTTGAAGTCAACAGTGTTCCATCCGCACCATACACAGTGTGGACGGGGAGCTGCTTTCCCCTCCTGAGCCGCCGAACAGTTTGCCAGAATCTCTTTGAAGCCGACCGAAAGTCTTGTTCCATGGCCTCACCGAACTCCTCCCATACCCGGGTTTTTGCTTCAGCAACCACCCGAGCTGCACTCCGCTTGGCCTGCCGGTACACCTCAGCTGCTTCGGGAGTCCCACAAGCCAACCAAGCTTGATAGGACTCCTTCTTCAGCTTAATGGCCCCCCTCACCACTGGTGTCCACCACTTGGTTCGGGGGTTGCCACCACGAGATGCACCGACCACCTTGCGGCCGCAGCTCTGGGCCGCCGCTTCAACAACAGAGGTGGAGAACATGGCCCATTCAGACTCCATGTCTCCAGACTCCCTCGGAATGTGGTTGAAGTTCTTCCGGTGGTGGGAGTTGAAGACCTCCCGGACAGGGGCCTCAGCCAGACGCTCCCAGCACACCCTCACTATACGTTTGGGTCTACCAGGTCTGAATGGCTTCCTCCCCTGCCATCGGATCCAACTCACCACCAGGTGGTGATCAGTTGACAGCTCTGCACCTCTCTTTACTCGGGTGTCCAAGACATACGGTCGCAGGTCTGATGATACGATAACAAAATCGATCATCGACCTGCGGCCTAGGGTGTCCTGGTGCCAGGTGCACATATGGACACCCTTATGCTTGAACATGGTGTTCGTTATGGACAGACTGTGGTTAGCACAGAAGTCCAATAACTGAACACCACTCGGGTTCAGATCGGGCAGGCCGTTCCTCCCAATCACCCCCCTCCAGGTTTCACTGTCGTTGCCCACGTGCGCATTGAAGTCCCCCAGTAGGACAATGGAGTCTCCAGGAGGAGCACCCTCCAGCACCCCAGTCACAGACTCCAAAAAGGATGGGTACTCTGAAACATCATTTGGTGCATAGGCACAAATGATGGTCAGGACCCATTTCCCAACCCGAAGGCGCAGGGAAGCAACCCTTTCGTCCACCGGGGAAAACTCCAATATAGAGGCAGCAAGGTGGGGCGATACAAGAATACCTACCCCTGCTCGTCGCCTCTCGCCCGGGGCAACTCCAGAAAAGGCCAAGCTCCAGCCCCTCTCCAGGAGACTGGTTCCGGAACCGGAGCTGTGTGTTGAGGTGAGGCCGACTATATCTAGCCGGTATCGCTCAATCTCGTACACCAGCTCAGGCTCCTTCCCCACCAGAGAGGTGACATTCCACGTACCAAAAGCCAGTTTAGAAAGCTTGGGATCAGTCCGCCAAGGTCTCCGCCTTTGACTGCCACCTAATCCACATAGCACCGGACTTCCATGATCCCTCCTGCAGGTGGTGAACCTACTGGAGGGCGGACCCATGTAACTCCTTCGGGCTGAGCCCGGCCGGGTCCCATGGGTGGAAACCTGGCCACCAGACGCTAGCCTTCGAGCCCCTCCCCCAGGCCTGGCTCCAGGGTGGGGCCCCGGTAACCCCATACCGGGCGGGGTACACTGAATCCTTGATATACAATTTATCATGAGAGTCTGTTGGATCGTTCTTAGTCTGGCCCTTCACCCAGGACCAGTTTGTCTTGGGAGACCCTATCAGAGGCAAATTGCCCCGGACAACATAGCTCCTGGGATCACTGGGGCACGCAAACCCCCCCCACCACTATAAGGTGACGATCCATGAGGGGGGAGCTGAACATTTTATCAGATTTAATCTCTTACCTGTCTGCCATTAACAAATGGTTAAACAATAACTTTCTACAATTAAATCTTAACAAGACAAACACTGATCATCGCTCCAGACAAAAAAATTCCTCTGATAAAGAAACACTTAGGTCACCTAGGCGCTTCTGTCCAGCCCAGCCTACGTAACCTGGGTGTTGTTTTTGACAATGCTATGTCACTGGGCTGCCATGGTCAGCAACTAGTCAGAAATTGCTTTTTTCATCTGCGGAATATAGCAGAACTTAGACCTATGGTCTCAACCCCTGAACTGGAAATGATCATCTTTTATCTCATCTTGTTTAGATTATTGTAATGCCCTTTTTTATGTGTTTTAATAAAACTGGTGTTGCCTGCCTTCAGACTGCAAAATGCAGCAGCTCGGCTTTGAAGTCGGACTAAGCAAAGGGAACTCATTTCCCCAGTTTTATCGTTCCTTCACTGGCTGCCAGTTGCTTTTAGATTTCATTTTAAGATTTTAATTTTTGAAATTGAAGTTTTTATTAAGTTTTCTTTGGAAGGTTCTGTACATAATGCATAAAATAAAAGGATAATAATACCAGACAGCTTGTCATACATATGGTGAATATACAAAGTGCTAATATATAAACAAACTAGGACATGGTTATGGTTATCTCTTGGCAAATCATTAAAATTTATCCTAAACCATTAGTCAAAGGTTGTTTTCATATATATCCAAAGACAATCCCACACTGATGTCTCATCGCCCATCACTCCCTTCAGTCTACTGAGCATCCGTTCATATGATGCTGTCTCCACCATCGCATCTGTCCATTCTCTCACTGTTGGAACTTCCGTTGTTCTCCAGTGTCTCAATATAATCCTTGATGCCGTGATTAAACCGACCATGATAACTGAAAAGTCCAGTTTTGAAATATTTGACATTTGTGATCTGTCCTCCAGCAAACAAAGAGCAGGAGTCATAGGAATTCTTGAACCATACCATCCAGACATAATTGGTCATATTCTAACCCGTAATGGCCTTATCCGAGAACAATCCCAAAGACAGTGCAAAAATGTTCCCACTGTCATCTGACATTTCTAACATAAATTATTTTTTGCCAGTTTCATTCTGTACAATCTCAATGGGGTATGGTAATATCTATACAATATTTTATACTGAGTAAACTTCCCTTTAGCTTCTTTCACAAATTTTCCGCATTCTTCCACAATTCTACACCATCTGTCATCATTAATTCCCTCTCCTAAATCTTTCTGCCAAAGCCTTTTCATATTTATACAATCATTACTTATACAGTTATTAGTGATTTTATAGAACTGTGAAACTGTGCGGCATTTCAGTGGCAGGTCAGAAAAGGAGATAAAGCTGTTATCAACCTTTTTGAAAACAGACATCACACAGTTTCTTATCTGTAAGTACTTCCAAAATTGACCTTTACCCTCTAAATCATATCAGTGAATTAAATTTTCATAAGATAAGAATATTCCGTCACTATATAGATCGTATATAATACGTATGCCACTGGAACGCCACTGCTCCCAGTATATAGTCTTCTTCCCAATACGGATTGCAGGATTATTCCACAATGATGAAGGCTTCTGAACATACATAGACAACTTATACATTCTATGACATTTATCCCAGACATCTCTTGCATGACTAAGGATGGGATTTTTTATATTTCCTGGAATTTGAGAGAACAGATCAAAGACATTGAATGGGGAACACAGTTCTAACGCTATCTTTACCCGGCCCGTTCTGTCCACAGACTTCCAGTGTTTTGCCAATTTAGCTAATTCAAATGACAATACAGTCTAGGGTTGGGCAGGCCTAGCCCACCTTTCTCCTTAGGAGCATACAATTTACTCGACCTAATTCTTGGTCTTTTCCCCTCCCACAAAAAATGTTTAACCATATTTTCATACTTTTGAAAAATTATATCTGGTATTTTAATTGATATGTGACAATATAGTTAAACTGAGGGGTGATCACCATCTTTATAATATTTATTTTGCCCCATAGGCTAAGTTTAATCTTTTCCCACTTACTCAAGTTTATTTTCATTTTTTGCAACAAAGGATTAAAATTTAACTGAGATATCCCCTCCAAGTCCTGACTCAGTTTTATCCCTAGATACGTCATTCCTTCTGGAATCCACTTGAAGTTAAATTTCTTTAACATATTAGAGGAACAACTTTTTGAAATTAGCATAGCCTCTGACTTATTCCAGTTAATTGTGTAACCTGATAATTTTGAAAAAGATTGTATAGTGTCTAGGGATGGGCATAATTTATCGATTAACCGATAATTGATCATTAAGAATTTCACCGAGGAAGTTCATTTTCGTCGACAAACCGTTTTTTTTTTTTTAAACAATCCGAGGTTATTAGGCCTAGTGCACGGCCGTCCTCAAACAATGCAATGGCAAAATTTGGGCACCAGGGGGCAACATTACACCATCGCCGTACCCTGGCGTGCCTCAGTTGATACATGCGGGCTTCCGTAGGGCAATCGCCAAATCATGAAGCGGTTACGGCGAAGTGTTGCGTGGGATCATTTCAATTTAAAAAATGACCAGGTGTACTGCAATCACTGCAATGCAGCATACAAATATACCTCATCGACAGGGTCCATGGAACACCCTTATTACGCGAAGAAACCGCCAACAGTGGTTGTGCGCTGAGTAATGGCGGTCGTGAAGATTCTTTTTTTTTTTTTTCAGAAACTTTATTAAGAAGGTCATGAAGATTCGGTGTACACACGTCGAGGGAAGCTGCAGGAGGCGGCATAGTGGCTCGACGGGAAGACTATTTCGCACAAAATGGCACAAGAGAACAGCAAAAAGTTCTGCGTGGCTAGACTAAGTAACACGAGCGATAGAGCAATGAATGCGGTCTTCGTTTGTTGGGTGGCCGCTCGGCAGGGACAGAAGCTGGGTAAAACGTCTCGGCCAATCAGCTTGCGGGGTGAAACGTCTCGGCCAATCAGCTTGCGAGATTCCCGAGGGCTCTCCGTGCTGATTCCTGATGTTCTAATGTAGTCTACCTGCCTTGTTATGTACCTAAAAATGTTAATGATTAACCGATTATTAATCATTAATTCTCCCGACGATCGGTGAAGAAAATTTCACCGAATGCCCATCCCTAATAGTGTCCATTAAATGTGGCAGAGAGGTCAATGGGTTTGTTATTGTAGCCAAAATATCATCTGCATAAAACAGTAGTTTATATTCTGTGCCACCTC
Source organism: Pholidichthys leucotaenia (assembly GCA_020510985.1). Classification (NCBI taxonomy): domain Eukaryota; kingdom Metazoa; phylum Chordata; class Actinopteri; order Cichliformes; family Pholidichthyidae; genus Pholidichthys; species Pholidichthys leucotaenia. Next base: position 64,418,476 of record CM035849.1, on the reverse strand, counting down.
CCTCAACCCCTTGAATATGTGGATTAGTCCTAATGGCTATTGCTAATATTTCCAAAAAAATTATAAACAGCAGAGGGCTTAAAGAACAGCCTTGTTGTGTCCCTCGAGAAGGCGTAAAAAGGGAAGATGTTACTCCATTTGTCACTACTGCAGCTTTTGGTTCTTTATACAATGCTCTCACCCATTTAATAAAACCAGGTCCTATTCCAAAGTGTGACAAAACTGAAAAAGGAAATTCCCAATCCACCTTATCGAAAGCCTTCTCAGCGTCTAAAGAAACAGCACCTATAGGGACATCTCTTGATTGGCTCTGCCATATCAGATGTAGTAGTGTTCTTATGTTGTCAGAAGATGATCTATTTTTCACAAAACCCACTTGGTTAGGATGAATAATACTTGGTAATACCTTTTGTAATCTTAAAACTAAAATTTTTGTTAGTATTTTACAGTCCACATTTAGTAAACTTATAGGTCTATAGTTTGAGGGATCAGTTACATCTCGATCCAGTTTAGGAATTATCGTTATCAAAGCCTCATTAAATGTTGGGGGCAACCTTCCCTTTGAAAATATTTCTTCAAACACTTTCTTTAATATTGGGGAGAGAATATCTATTAATTCCTTATAGTATTCTACTGGAAGGCCATCATTTCCAGGTAAGATTTTAATTTTGACTTTTAGAGCTCTTAATGGCCAAGCCCCCTCATACATCTCAGCCCTCTTGACTCCTTATGCAATGGCATGATCATTAAGATCCTCAGACCAGAAACTCCTGGTGGTCCCTCGCACCAAATTCAGAACCCGTGGAGATCGGTCTTTCCAGGCCGCTCCACCATGGCTTTGGAATGCACTTCCCCTGTCCTTGCACTGCCTTGAGTCTGTTGACTCCTTTAAGAAGGTGTTAAAAACTCATTTGTTTAGACAGGCTTTTAGCTCTCATTGAATGGCTTTTATTTCTTCACTGTTATCTCTTTTTACTCCTATTAATATGAATATTTTATCTTATTTCTATTGATTTTAATTTCTGTGTATTTGTAAATTTTAATTTGCTGTGAAGCACTTGGTGATATAAAGCTGTGAAAAGTGCTATACAAATAAACTTTGCTCGCTTGCTTTTTTGCAGAGTGGAGCTCCAGCCACCAGGAAAAAGTGGTTTATATAATTCCATTCTAACAGGTGGACATAAAACCCAGCTGTTAAATAAAGGTTTAGAGATCAGTATTTAAATGGATATAACACTGTAGGATCTTTTAAGGTGGGTAAGTTAAGGACATGACTCGACAGGTTGGTCTGTCTGCTGCTTAGGGTTGACAACTGCTAATTTAGGACTTTTTCTTGCAATTTTTATTTCCTCAAAAATAAAAAAATAGATAAAAATGTAAATGTGCAATCTTTCCCCCAACTTTCTTCCTAATTATAACTTTAATTTTTTTTAACATATTTGGGGTTTTTTTGCAGACAAATTTAATTTTTTTTAAAGTTTCTTCTAGTTTTCTTTCTATATTTTTCTTCTGTAATATTCAAACTTGATTCATGATTTTTGTTTTTGCTCTCTCCTGTGCCTCATTTTGCCTATAGTAGATAAATATGAAATAATTTGATCATCATAAAAATTAAACTCATCACAAAGCAGGGGAAACCAAACTTTTTGGACATGACTGTACAGTAATGTTGGTGATGCTGGAATTGTTACATTATAATTTTGAAAATCTAAAAAAAAAAAAATCTTGCTCCATGTTTGCCTTTTTTCAAATTTGAGCTCCTGCCCCTCAAATGGTCTCTGCACAGTCCTGCTGCACGAGGCTACTGTGAGGTACCTTCGGCCGGTCTTCAAGCATAACTCAAAAGCGATTGGCTCCACGCGCCTGCTCCTCATTTGCGTATTATGGATTTGAGCGGGGATTTTAGGAGGAGGAGGCGCGTGCACCTCCAAGCGACGGCTCGGGTTTCTTGACGCCACGCTACTAGAGTGCATGCGGGGCATGCTACATAGACAATGAATGGGAAGCGTGAAAACGCACACCTAGGTGGATACGTACCTTAAAGTGCTGATGACACGTTTTTGACTTCCTCTAATTTTTCAACACATAATACAGTATGACAAAATAGGTTGGTCTGTGCAGTTCTAAGTCAAACAGGCTTTTTTTTCACGCGAATGTCCAACGTTTTCATGAGCACCACGTCACCAATTACGTCAGTGGCTGGAAAACCCCGCTGCCATGTAGTCACATCATTGGGAGAAGACAGCGCTTGGCTGCTCATCGTACACACAGGATGGAAGCAGCTGAAAACATTCACGATGGTTCCAGCACATGTAGTCTGGAATTGGTTTGTGTTGTCCAATCTTCAGACAATTATAGTTTGATTATTTGTTTATTTGACAGGGACAGTGCAATAAACATAGACAATTAATCAAATGACAATCAATCTGATGTGCTGCACAAAGAGTGTATAGCTATTAGCTAATTTGCAACTCTTGTCCCTGGATGGGCTTTAGAAAGGAGAAACAAGTAAAAAGAAAAAAGGATAAGGAAAAGAAAAAAATGAAAACAGAATAAACAATAACCACATACATCAATGCAAAAAAGATTATAAATACATTATAAATACACAATTATAAATATTATAAAGATTATAAATATTATAAATACACAATATAACAACCTGATTCACATTTGCCTATTTCAGGCCTCCCTCCCTTTGTCACTCACTATAAACAAACGCATTCATTCCTTCCCTTCATTCACTCTCACCCTGCAGACAATCATTTCATACATGGGTACATTCTTGTTTATTTTTCAGCCAGTTTTTAACCTTTTTAGTGAATGTTTTAAAGTCCGTTATTATTTTAATTTCATTTGGCATTGTGTTCCAGATGTGACTGCCCTTTATAGAGAAAGCTGTTTGTCCAAATGTGGTTCTGCTGTGGAATATTTTAGTTATTGTTAACAGAACTCCTGGTGGCTCTGCTGCTGTCCTGTCTTTGGATGAAACCGGCAAGTGGCTCCGGCGCTGATTTATGGAAACATTTGAAAATTAATTTCAGAAAACAGAGGTCAATGAAACTCTCAAAACTCAATAGACTGTATTTTTTTAAAATATAACAGTGATGCCACCTAATGGGCTTTTTGTCCAAGATTTTTAGAGTTTGATTATATAATGAACCTATATGTCTTATTAGTTCCGAAGAATTGGATGAAAATGAAGACTCTGGGGGCATCAAACCGTATAGGTTTGAGCCGTGCCAAGCGGGCATAGTGCCAAGCCAGTCACACTCAGAGAGTGATGGGTGGAGAGGCACACATGCCCGCCGCAGCAGCAGCGACAAACACACAGCAGGGGAACGCCAGTGTTATTCTTTTGTTACAGATATTGCAACAAATTATTTGTTCATGAATATAATTTATTTAAACCCAATTTTTAAAATCATAGTAGTGTATTCTCTGTGACTCAGACATCAGGTTTATTATGGATTATATTTTGAGTTCTTGTTGTTTTTGTTTTGTACATGTGTTTTATGTGCATTTTGAGCCACTTTCAGGTGGGCACTGTCCAAGATTCGCCAGTCCGACACATGTGCCCTCTCTCTTTGACAGTCAGCTGTTCATGGTTTGTGTGCATCATCTGCCGTGTTGCCAGCCAGTCAATGTTGCCAACACTATCACGACGTGTTGGCCGCTCCATACAGCCGTGGTTCTGTTGTGCCCCTTGAAGCGATGTCAGCCCTGGGGTGCAACCGTGGTTAACATGTCTCCTCTCCATGTTTGCTGGGCGATGTCAGCCCCGAACACCAACTGTAAGTGTTTCTGTTTATTTTTGTGGGTCTTCACCTTTTTGGGAACTGTTGCCATCAGTCTTATGTTCAATACATGTGCTGTGGTGAATTCTGCACCTAAATCCATTCATCATGACCCTCTGTGCGCTCTTATGCAGGGCAGGGAGAGGGAGGATGAAATAACAAAGATTTGCAGACAGGGTTCATCACAGCACATTTAATACAGAAAGACATACAGTTCCCTGAAAGGTGAAGACGTACAAGAAACAGACACACTTACTGATGGCGTTTGGGGGCAGACATCGCTCAGCGAACGAATGAGAGGAGACGTGTTTGCCACAGGTGTGCCCCAGAGGACATCGCTTCAAGGACGCACGAGAGCCACGGCGAACATGGAGTGACTAGCGCGTCGTGAGAGTGCTGAAAATACTGGCAAACGGTACAGATGACAATACTATGGACCATTAGTGCGTGACTGGCAAACGGCCGCGAAGTCCACACACTGCTGGTGATGGTGTGATTAGAAGCACCTGGGCGAGGACCAGGAAACATGATCAGCAGGAGTTTGAATCAGCTGGTGCTAATGAGAGAGGGGACATGCCCGGACTGGCGAGCTGAGATTATAAATGTTATATACTGATCATCGACAATGACTTTTGGGTTTACACAACATCTTAAAAAATGTCAAAATCGTGTCATCAGCCCTTTAAGGGCAATAGGGCTTTCACATCAGAGTCTCCAAAACACCAGAAAAGTCTACAATAACACCAGAAAAAAATGCTAGATTTGTCGCTAGTTGCGTTTGACAAAAAAGTCATCAAGAGGATTTGAAAAGTCGCCAGATTTAGCACGAAAGTTGCCAAGTTGGCCACACTGCTTCAGGGACCAGTCATATCCTATCAACCACAGAAGCCACACACTCCTGTCCACCAATGATGCATTATTTTATTCATTCTTTCAGACAGTTTTGCAATAGTTAGCTCAGGCTGTGTTCACTGCATGAGCTAGGAGTTACCCAGCTAGCAATATTATTATAGTGCTAACAGCTGACCTCATAAGTGACAGAAGACTAGTAGTCTTACTACTAGTCAAGTACTAGAAGACTTGTAGTTTTAACAAACGTCTGCTTTTATTAATGCTAACACCAGCCTGCCCAGGGACTACAGGTGGAAATTAGCACTTGTGCTATAACCTGGTACAGTGCATCTTTCCTCTTTAAGGTCAATGTATATTGTGCATGTCCCTGCATAAATAAATAAATAAATAAAATAAGAGGGACGGTGGGGTGAACTGGGGTTCATGAGCATTTAAATGAGCCATCCAAGAATGGCTGCAAATAATGGGTCAAAATGGTGCTGCTATAATTAAACCCTGAGGCAAGTTGGCCGAAGGATGTCATCATGTTTGTCAACATGTAGAAAAAGGACAGTAAATGTCTCCTTTAAATCCTGTTGATTCCTTCAAAAAAACAGTTGAAGACGTTATTTAACAAGGCTTTTTTTTAGTTAGAGAAGAGCTTTATTGCTACCTCTTTGTTGCTCTAGTCTTTTAAATTTTTATGCTGATGTTTTTATTCTCTTGTCTAGTTTGTTTTTTTGTCTTTTTTTGTGCTCAGTCCTTTATTGTTTTTGTTTCATTGTGAAGCATTTTGTGATTTTTATCAAAGCCAGTTTCAAGGCCTAGGAGTTTGGCCCGTTCTTCTAAACAGACTGCCTTAAAATCCCAAAGACTCCAGGTCCTTCTTGTGAATCCTTATCTTTAGTTCTTTACTCAATTTTTCAATTGGATTTAAATCAGGCGAATGACTGGACCATTCTAACAACTTGATTTTCTTTCTTGTAAACTGAGAGTTTCGTTCTGTGTGTTTGGGATCATTGTCCTGCTAGAAGGTCCACCTCATCTCATCCTTATCATTCTGGTGGATTTCAGCAGATTATTTTCAAGAATACTCCAGTACATGGCTCCATTCATTGTTTTATTTATATGAAGTCTGAGAGTGATGCTTCCACCTCCAAACTTAACTGTTGGAATTATATTTTGTGGGGTGATGTGCAGTGCCCTTTCTCTTCCAAACATGGTGTGTATGTAGTATGACAGCCAAACAGTTTTAATTTCATCAGACCACACTATATTCCCCCAGTTTTTAATAGTCTTGTCCAAATGTTGTTTAACAAACATTAAATGGGCTTCAGTGTGCCTTTTCTTTAATAATGCAGTCTTGTGAAATGAGTGTTCACGGTGCTCATGATGGTGGAGTACATTGCTATTGTTTTCTCCATCAAGATTGTACCTGCTGCCTCAAAGTCTTTCTGAAGCTCTTTCCTAGTCATCCATGGATTTTGGATTACTCTTCTGACTATCCTGCTGACTGTCTGGTCAGATATCTTGTGAGGGGCTTGTGTGTGTGTGTGGCCGATTGATGGTAGAGAGATGTTCCTTCCTCTTATGGATAATGGCTCCAATGGGACTTAGTAGAAGTTTCAGAACTTTTTATATACACCTGTAGCCACCGTAGTGGTGGCCTAGTGGTAGACTATCCACTCTACATCCGAGAGGTTGTTGTTCAAGCCCCAGCCGGGTCATACCAAAAACCATAAAAATTGTACTTTTTGCCTTCTAGTTTGGTGCTCAGCATAAATAGATTGGGGAAGGGAAGGTTGCTTGCCCAGGGACAGGGGGAAGTATAAAACCAGTGTACTCCTTGTGCCGGTCCCAAGCCAAAGTAAATTGGGGGGGGGGGTGCATCTGGTGTAAAAATTCTTGCCAAATCAAATATGGAGACTCATGATCAACTGCTACAACCCGGATAGGGAGCAGCCAAAGGAGTGTGTGTGTGTGTGTGTGTGTGTGTGTGTGTAAGCAAATCCATCAGTGCGTTTTTCAGCAATCAGGTTATGAAGGTCCTGAGAGAGCTCTTGCCTTTTATCCATCGTGAGATATTTCTTGTATAACACCTTGGTAACAAATACTTATATACTGTATATATCATCATAGCAGTCTGTCGTGGGCGACAATGACTATTTCATTTAGGTCTGAGCAGATTCCTCCACACAGCTCTGTCCTTAGCCTTCCGCTGCCAGGAACTCCTGTCTATATCCAACTTCTTCAAGTTTCTTTTTACAGTGTCTTTAAATCTGAGCCTTGGTCTACCCTAATTGCGTTTGCCCTCACATAACTGTGAGTAGAGTAACTGCCGAGGGAGATGCTGGTGGTCCATCCTCTCAACATGTCCGAGCCATCTCAGGTTCATCTGTATTAGCATGTCCTTCATTGATGGTAGACCAGCTCGTTTCAACACTTCTGTGTTGGTTATCTTGTCTTTCCATGAGATGTTCATTATGGCTCGAAAGTGTCTCATCATGTACGCATGGAGTTTCTTCACCTGCACTCTGTAGACAGTCCAAGTTTCAGCACCGTACAATAAAGTAGCCAGTACTGTCGCTCTGTTCACTTTGCATTTTGCACGGATAGACACACGCCGATTGTTCCACAGTCTCTCCCTCAAGTTTCCAAACACAGCGCTCGCTCTTCCCATTCTGAGAGATAGTTCATCCTCCAGCCTAACATTCTCTGAAACAGTGCTCCCTAGATACTTGAAAGTCTTGCACTTGACTAGTGGCTCTGTACCAATGCTGATCTCTTCTGGTGTAATTGGAACTTTGGTGGTTGATAAAGGCACTCTGTCTTCTTGATGTTGAGGAGAAGCTGGAAACGTGCATGGAAATATCTGACTGGGGCATGTTTAAAGGAGCCACGCATGATCTGGATGAGTACACGGACACTGTGAACTCATATATCCACTTTTGTGAAGAGAACATTCTTCCATCACGCACCAGGGTGAGTTACTCTAATGACAAACCCTGGTTCACAGCTAAGCTCAGACAGATCAGGAAGGAGAAGGAAGCAGCGCTGAAAAGTGGAGACAGGGACTGCTACAGGGAGGTTAAATACCAGTTTAACAGAGAGCTGAAGAGGGCTAAATCTGTGTATTCAGAGAGACTCCAGCAGCAGTTCACTGCTAATGATTCGGCTTCCGTGTGGAGAGGACTGAGGCAAATCACCAACTATCGACCTAAGGCTCCTAAAGGTCAGGATGACAAAGCCCTTTGTCAAAGACTGTCCCAACACTATGCCCGTTTTGACACCTCGTCATCTGTGTCCAACTCCCCCCCTCCCTCCAGCTCCACAGCCTCCACATTCCCTACTTCATTTAAGGCACACACCCCCTCCTCCCCCCCTCCCCTTATCATCAGTGAGCAGGATGTGCTCAAACAGTTCTCCAGACTGAACCCGCGCAAGGCCCCCGGCCCAGACGGCGTGTCTCCCTCCACCCTGAGACTCTGTGCGAAACAGCTGGCTCCTGTCTTCACAGACATTTTTAACACCTCCCTTAAGTTATGCCACGTGCCGTCCTGCCTCAAATCCTCCACCATCATCCCTGTCCCCAAGAAGCCACGGATCACTGGAATTAATGACTACAGACCTGTAGCGCTCACCTCTGTAGTCATGAAGTCCTTTGAGCGCCTGGTCCTGTCCCACCTCAAGTCCATCACCACCCCTCTCCTGGACCCGCTGCAGTTTGCCTACCGAGCCAACAGGTCTGTAGACGACGCAGTCAACCTGGCCCTCCACTCCATCCTGCAGCACCTGGACTCCCCGGGAACCTACGCCAGGATCCTGTTTGTGGACTTCAGCTCCGCATTCAACACCATCCGCCCCGCTCTGCTCCGGGACAAGCTGTCCCTGCTCAACGTGCCTGACTCCCTCTGCAGGTGGATCATCGACTTCCTGACGGACCGGAGGCAGCATGTGCGGCTGGGAAAGACCGTCTCAGACTATACTAGCATCAGCACCGGATCACCCCAGGGCTGTGTACTTTCCCCCCTACTCTTCTCCCTTTACACCAACTCCTGCACCTCCAGCCACCAGTCTGTCAAGTTGATCAAGTTTGCGGACGACACCACCCTCATCGGGCTCATCTCCAACGGCGACGAGTCCGCCTACAGGAGAGAGGTGGCCCAGCTGGCGTCCTGGTGCAGCAATAACAACCTGCAGCTGAACGCTCTGAAGACAGTGGAGATGATTGTAGACTTCAGGAAAGTCACTACTCCTCTGCCCCCCCTCACCCTCTCAGGCTCTCCCATCACCACTGCTGATTCCTTCCGCTTCCTAGGCACTACCATCACCAGGGACCTCAAATGGGAGCCGACCATCAGCTCACTCATCAAAAAAGCCCAGCAGAGGATGTTCTTCCTGCGGCAGCTGAGGAAGCTCAAGCTACCCACCAAGATGTTAGTGCAGTTCTACACAGCCATCATCGAGTCCATCCTCACCACCTCCATAACCGTGTGGTACGCAGGAGCCACTGCCAGGGACAGACTAAGGCTGCAGCGCGTCGTGCGCACTGCTGAGAAGGTGATCGGCTGCAAGCTCCTATCTCTCCTGGATCTGTACATCTCCAGGACCCGGAGGCATGCTGGCTGGATCATAGCCGATCCCTCACACCCTGGTCACGTACTGTTTGCCCCCCTCCCCTCTGGTAGAAGACTTCGGTCCATCCAGACTAAAACCTCCCGTCACATGAACAGCTTCTTCCCCTCTGCCATCAGACTGCTGAACACTAAGTGACTTATTGACTTTCGTGCACCATGTACAGCAGCTCAACCAGACTCATGTCAATCATCACTGTTTTCTTCCTGCATTACCGACTGCACTATATAGTTTTCCACAGTATCTGCTGCTGGCTAATATATTTTAACTGTTGACCAGTATCACTTAATCTTATCCTACACTTTATTACATCTATAGTTTATTTCTTTTATCTTATCATGTTTAATGTTGCAGCATTGTACCGAGACAAATTCCTAGTTTGTGTACTACATGAACAATGGCAATAAACCTGATTCTGATTCTGATTCTGATTTTGAGGCTTAATTGCCTAGCTGCTCTTGCAAATTTCTCCACGAAAGATTGCATATCTTCCACACTGTGTGCAACTAGAGCACTGTCGTCGTCAAAGAGCGTTTCTCTTACTACGTTTATCGATGTCTTACTCTTGGCTTTAAACTGTGCCACATTGAACAAGTCTGCTTCTTTCCTTGTTTGAATGTATACTCCTTCTGAAGTGTCTTTGAAGGCCACCTCAAGCATGGCTGCCAGATATAGCGAGAAGAGTGTAGGTGCCAGCACACACCCTTGTTTCACCCCGTTGCTTACTGAAAAGTCTTTAGATACTGAAACACTCATTGCCATGTTTGCTTGCATACCTGTATGGAGTGCCTCGATCAGGCTGACAAACTTCTCTGTACAGCCATATTTCTTGAATGCCTGGCAAAGTCCTTGTCGCGAAACAGTATTGAAGGCTTTACTGAAGTCTATGAAGACTACATAAAGCGGCATGTTCTGTTTGATACGCTTTTCTTGAACCTGTTTCAAGCAGAAAATCATGTCCATTGTGCTTCTTCCACTTCTAAAGCCGCATTGGGTTTCCGGTAGTACATTCTGTGAGATGTGTTCATTGAGTCTGTTTAGTAGTACACATGAGAGAATCTTATCAACAGTGGCTAGCAGTGATATACCTCAGTAATTTCCACAATCTTTCCTGTCACCTTTCTTGAACAAAGGCACAATACTTGCATCCTTCCAGTCTTGAGGTACTTTCTATGCATCCCATATCTCTTGGATGAGCTTGTGCAGGCAGTTGGTCAGCTGAACACCACCAAATTTCCACACTTCTGCTGGAATTCCATCCCTTCCTGAAGCTTTACCATCCTGTGTTGTCCTGATAGCTGCCATTAGTTTATCAAAAGTTGGTGGTTCATCCAGACTTGATACAGCTGGTCGCTGCACTAGAGCTTCTTTAGCCTCTTCAGTAAGATCTCCAGGGTTGTTTAGTGGTCTGCAAATCTGTCCAGGATCTTGTCTTTCTCCTGCAAAACCGTTTCACCATCCATAGCCTTTAGTTTGATCAATCCTCTTGGTTTAGGGCCGTAGATTTCTCTCAAACCTGTGAAGAATGTTTTCATGTCCTTCCTGTCTGCTGCAGTTTGAAGTTTCTCCGCTTTTTCATCCCACCAGTTGGACTTCATCTCTCTGGTGTATTTCTGTAGTTCACTCTGAGCCTTTGAGTATTTCTTCTTCTTCGACCTTGTGTTACACTGTGGGTTTTCCTGCCTAGCTGTATTCCTTGCTTCTAGTAGTTTCTTCAGGTGTTCATCAAACCAATCTTGATGTTTCCTCTCAGGGTGGCCTAATACATTACTCGCAGTCTGATACACCATATCCTTCAGTCTTCAGTATTGCCCATTTCTCTTCTATGTCATTCTCTGAGTTGTTGCTGTCCCAGTGTTTCAAGTTTTCATCCATTTCTTGTGTAAGTTCTTCCTGCTTCTTTTGGCCTTTCAGTGCACTAGTGTTTAGCTTCTGTGATGACTTTGCACCCGTCCTGCAGTGCTGTTTTGGTCTCCAAATGACTGGCGCCTAGCGGCTGCCCCGGCCTTGGATGCGCTCTGCAGAGCGTGCCCAAATGCCAAGTCACGTTTCGTTACCTTGTATTCATACATGTGTAATGACAATAAAGTTGAATCTCATCTCATCTCAAATCCTTAATCTAGATCTCAGCATAACATGATTGGTACCACAGTCAGCGCCTCTCATTGCTCTGGTGTCCAATACATCCCTTCTCTCTCTCTGCCTGGCTGTGATGTAGTCTAATAAGTGCCAGTGCTTGGATCTTGGGTGCATCCATGTCTTCTTGTGTGTGTTTTTGTGCTTAGTGTTGGTTATCACAAGGTTGTACTCTGAACATAGTGCAAGTAGAAGTTTTCCATTAGCATTGCACTTGCCTACTCCATGACTGCCTACCACTCCTTTCCATTTCTCAGTGTCCTGAACCAACTCTGGCATTAAAATCTTCGAGTATCAGCCTGTCATCAGTCGGTACACGCCTGATAGTCTCACGTAAATCACTGTAGAACTCTTCCTTCACCTCCTCTGTGTTGGTCATTGTTGGGGCATATACACTGATGAGTGTGGCATACATCTTCCGCTGTAGTGGGAGTCTCATAGTCATTATCCTGTTGTTGATTGGCACCAGTTCCTCATCAATCATTGCTGCTATCTCCTTTCTAACTGCAAAGCCCACTCCTGCTTCTCTTCTTTCTTGAGTTTATCTCCCACTCCAAAAGAAGATGTACCCATGGTCTTCCAAGCTGTCATATTCAGGCAATCTTGTTTCACTAAGTACAGCTATGTCTACATTGCACCTGTTCATTTCCAGGGCCACAAGCGCAGTCTGTCTTTCTGGGCGCTGTGATGTCGTTCTGTCCAACAGAGTGCATACATTCCATTCTGCTACACACAAGGCTGCTGTTTTCCTCTTCTTTTGTCTTCCTGCTCCTAGCTTACTTTTCGCTGCCTGTCAGAGTGTGAACAGATCAGCGCGGACCTTGTAAGCCCGGGTGACGTCCGAGCTGGTATGAGTTGCTTTCTGATTGACCATTTCGTCAAACTGCTTATAAAGTATTTGTGTACTGCTGGCTTTTGCTGAACTAGCGGCACATTCTTGGCAGATAAAGGTATTATCAGTGGCAAGGACAAGCCAAGACAAACTGACTCCAGTATCTGTTGCAGTGACTGACCAGATGATTGGTTTGTTTATCTCTGCTCTTTGTGTAGTGCATGTCACAATGCACCAACTGGCACAGTCCACCACAGACCTTGTGACAGATGTGTTTATCTGCCAGGATGTCCAGTCTCACCCCATGTAACTGGGAGTGGTCCACCACAGACCTGTGGCAGATATTCTTTTTAGTTCTGCCAGGGAGCCCTGTTTCACCCTCCATGCCCTTGGAAGGGCGGGGATGCCGGTTAAGTCGCCGATGGCCCGACCCATGAGACAGGTAGTACTAGTTTTCATGGTTATCCAATAGCAAGCAAGCCAATGCCTGACCTGGCCAAAAAAAAATTTAAAAATTAAAAAAAGGGGGATGTAAGTCTCAGTTAAAAAAAGGTGTAAATTTCCAACTGTTTACAACCTAAAATGCTGCAAATATAAGATTTGAGTAAAATGCTGCAAGTTTAAGCTTTTTTTTAACAACTGCAAATTCAAGAGTAAGAAAAGTTCTAAATTCATTCAGAAAAAGCAGCAAAATTATGAATAATAAAAAGCTGCAAATTTTCAAGTAAGAAGCTGCACATTTCTGAATAAAATGGCTGTAACTCTGCAGGAAAATCCTGCAAATTTATGAGAAAAATCCTCACATTTACAAAAGAATGTTTCTAATTTACATGAAAAGGATGTGATAAATTGGCGTGTGTTGGCCATTTTTTTAAATGACAGCCGTGAGGAGGAACTAAATGGTGGTGTTCGGAGGTGTTAAATCCTGCAGATCTGCACTAATCAGCAGGGAAAAGGAGAAGAGGAGGAATAGGTAATCCCCAGCAGCAGAAATAATTTGGTTAACCCAGGAAGAGTAAACACATGACACCCCATGACACCCAACAGATCACCCCCCCATGACATCAGTGGGAACAGTTGGGACAAACTTCACACCTCTGTTGATTTACATGTTCCCTTCTGAGGACAATTCAAACAGAGCTGCTGCTGAGATGGAAACCAAAGAGTTAACGGGTGAAGTGGCTTTATCAGCAGCACTGATCCTGATTCCCCCCCCCCCCCCCAACTGACCTGCTGGACAGGAACTAACAACTCCTCAGACCTGTTAACATAACAAAAGGACATGCAAAAGAATGAAGATTCCCTTTGATTTAACAGGAGAACAGCATGAATTTTCTGGTCTGTGAATGAACAGAGCAACCATGAGTGTTTCACAGAGTCACTTATTGAATTTTAATGGTTAATCTAAGTCACAATTTCAAGAAACATAAACTTCAGGGGAAACTTAAACCCATGACACATTGCTCCAAATTTTGCTGATTTTTCTCTTCTTTTTTTTTTTCCCGCTTCTCTTCCAGTCCTTGTGGCCACTTTCTGATTGCTTTGAGTTTTTAACACATAATTTTAAGAATAATGTTAACTGACTTAAAGTACATTTCTAACTACACTATATCATACAATATGTTATATTCATAAATAAGTTTTATAGCCTCTCAGGAAGTTCCTACCCACTGATATTAGTTTCCACAGATTGGGGGGGGGGGGGGGGCTACTTTCTAATGACCTAAAGATTTCAGCTGGTTCCTTGCCTCACTATGCTTTGAGGCACTGCTTTTTTCTAATGTGTTCAGTAATTCTATGTTTGGACTTCTTGAGTTAATACCAAAGTCTGGTGAAAGTTTGAAGTGAGTAACTGTCATGATTTAATACCCAGAGGTTCAAATGCAGAGCAAGCAACACCGGATGAACACTCAGTCTCAGGTGGCTACGTTTAGCACAGTTTATTGAACACAAAAATGCACAACAACGCAAACTTCATTTACACAAAAACACAAGTGGGCACACTGGAGCAGCACACAGCCTGCATCAGAGGAAAAAAGGAAAATGATTAATGTCAAGAATGGATAAGAGAGAGAGAATCTCAAGAGGGAAGAGGAGAGACTCACTACACAAGAAGAGGGCCCGGCTGTGGACTCCAGCGTGAGATGGTCGGAGCTGGTGGGGAGATGACCATCAGGAAGGCAGATGAGGGGAGATGGCAGGATGAAGTGGAAGAATGGGTAGACCTGGGTAGAGTAGAAGTTGTCTTGAATAGATGAGTGGTTCAGGTGAGTGTGCGCAGCCCCAGAGACACACCGCTGAGATGGCAGCAAACCTGAAGAGAAGAAGACACACAAGGTAAAACAACGGGCAAGAATAAACGCCAGACAACATTAACATCAGCTGTTTGAGGCAGCAATACCCAACGGTCCAGTGGAGAAGCATTCACAAACTGGCTCTTTTATATGCTGGCAAACGAGGAAGCAGCAGGTGTGTCCAATCACGCAGTTGTGCTGATCAGATCCAGAGCCGGGAAACAGACAGAGGGAAACAGACAGGAGGGGAGGGGGAGCATGCTCATCACCTGATAATCACAGTGCCCCCCCCATCCCCAAGGAGCACCTCCTGGCATCACTCCGGGCTTATTAGGATGCGCCCGATGGAAAGCCCGAACCATGCCCTTATCATGGAAATATGACCCGGGGATCCACGACCTCTCCTCCAGTCCATACCCCTTCCAGAGGATCAGATATTGAAGACCCCGACCTCGACGACGGACATCCAGAATCATCTGGACTTTTTAGGTGGTATGGCCTTTGAGGACCCAGGGAGGAGGAGGAGGAGGAGGAGGCTTCTCCATTCATTCAGATCAATCAATCAATCAACTTTATTTATAAAGCACTTTAAAAGCAGCACTCGCTACACAAAGTGCTGTACAGCAAGAGAACATAAAAGCAGGACACTAACAAAAAGGGCGCTAACACAAGAACCACAGTTAAAGTAAAATAAATAAAAATCCATTTCATTCAATAAAATTAATGTCTCATTCTGGGTCGAAGGCCAGGGAGTAAAAATGTGTTTTAAGATGTGTTTTAAAAATGGACAGTGAAGGTGCTTGTCTAATGTCCAGGGGTAAATCATTCCATAACCTGGGGACCATGATCGAAAAGGCTCTGTCCCCTCTGAGCTTGCGCCTCGCCTTTCGTACCTCCAAAAGCAGCTGTTCAGCTGACCTAAGGGACCGGGTGGGGGCGAAGGGATGCAGAAGCTCAGAGAGGTAAGGTGGAGCAAGACCATTCAAGGATTTAAAAACAAATAAAAGAATTTTAAAATGAACTCTAAAATACACGGGCAGCCAGTGGAGTGAAGCTAAGATGGGTGTGATGTGATCTCTTCCACGTGTACCTGTTAAAAGACAAGCAGCGGCGTTTTGAACCAGCTGCGGACGGGAAAGAGATGACTGGCTGACACCGGCGTAAAGTGCGTTACAGTAATCCAGCCGAGATGAAATAAAAGCATGGATTACTGTTTCCAAGTGTGGTCTAGAGAGAATGGGTTTTACTTTTGCTAAACGCCTCAGATGAAAGAAGCTGGATTTTACCACAGAATGAATCTGCGTGTCTAATTTAAAATCATTGTCCATGATAAAACCAAGGTTCCTAGCTGTGGATTTAACATAAGGAGTAAGGGGGCCCAAGTATACAGGAAGGGACAACTAGGTCCAAACATCATCACTTCGGTCTTCTTATCATTAAAATTTAGGAAGTTTAGGGCCATGCAAGACTTTGTCTTCAGTGCACGCCAGGAGTGAGTTTACTGATGAGGCAGCTTTTTGTTTTAGAGGGACATAAATCTGACAGTCATCAGCATACAGGTGGAAAGAGATACCATGCTTTTTAAAAATGGAACCCAGTGGAAGTATGTACAGAGAAAAAAGCATGGCCCCTAGAATTGACCCCTGTGGGACTCTGTAAGGCAGAGGAGCAGAAGAGGATTCAAACCCAGATATGCTAACTTTAAAAGTCCTGTCTAACTGATACGATCTAAACCAGTTGAGAGCAGTGCCACAAATGCCCACTAGGTGCTGCAAACGGGAAATTAAAACATGATGGTCCACTGTGTCAAAGGCAGCAGTTAAATCAAGCAGCACAAGAACAGCATATTCACCTGAATCACATGCCAAGAGAATATTATTAAAAACTCTTAACAAGGCTGTCTCTGTGCTATGAAGAGCTTTGAAACCAGATTGAAAAATCTCCAAAATACCTTGTTCATCCAGAAAACATTTCAGCTGCATGTAGACAATTTTCTCTAAAATTTTTGAGAGAAATGGCAGCTTGAAAATAGGCCTAAAATTTGCCAGCATGGTATGATCAAGACCAGGTTTCTTAATCAAGGGCTGTACTACTGCATGTTTAAAATTTGCAGGAACCACACCAGATGACAGGCTGCTGTTCAAGATGGCGAGAACTGACTGGCCTATATTGGGAAGCACCTCTTTAAAAAGTCTAGGAGGGACAGCATCACAGGGAGACCCTGAGGGCTTAATGTGGCCAACCACATCCTCTAAAAATGACAGAGTCACAGGTTCAAACTGATTAAAAACAGCAGAACAAGGGACAGAGACAGAGACAGAGGGATCAGAGGCAGGAGGTGAGATGAGAGCCCTGGTGGTGGCCACCTTATCAATAAAAAAGTTCATAAAATCATTGCATAACTCAGAGGAGGCCTCCAAGCAGTTAGTCTGTGGGGTGTTAAGAAGAGAGTCAATCGTGTTAAATACAACACATTGATTATGACAATGAGATAAAACAATATTTGCTTTTTTCCTGCCTGACAGTATTTTGATACTGACGCCAGCAGTCTTTTAAAATCTGCAATGACACCTGCAGTTTGTTCTTCTTCCATCTGCGTTCAGCTCTGTGGCACTCCTGTCTGACTGCACGAGTTCTGTCATTGAACCACGGCTCAGGTTTGGATCGAGGCTGCTTGGTTTTCAGTGGAGCCACAGAGTCCAAGATGGTTTGGCAGGAGGAGTGAAACCAGGAGCGGAGTTCCTCCACAGATGAGATGGAGCCAGGAGGGACACAGAGCTGGTCAAAGGCAGCGGAGAACCGACCGGCAGTGGAAGGGTTAAAAATCTGGCAGCGCTGAGCAGGACCGTGGGTTTTAGCTGCAGTGCGTGACAGATCAGCCTCAAATAATACGGGCATATGGTCAGACAATACAGTGTCACAGATTTTTAAATTAACAACAGACAGGCCATACGAGAGGACAAGATCTAACGTGTGTCGGTGCTCGTGTGTAGCACCACCTGTCACGGACTGCACCAGATTTAGAGAATCAATGAGATTTAAAAAGTCTTTCACCAGCAGCTTATCAGGACAACACACATGTATGTTAAAATCTCCAACGATAAGAACACGATCATAATTTGTAACAATACCAGCTAAGAAAATGGCAAAGTCATTTAAAAAGTGAATGGAGAAGAGCAGCCCTAGTGGACCTCCATAGACGGCAACAGCGGCGACCGTGGGCCTCCACGGATGGTACAGCAGTCTCCCTTTCCGCCATGGGTAATAATGGTGGAGTGTACCCCATAGAAGCCTCGAAGGGCATCAGACCGGTGGTGGAGAAGATGGCGGTGTTATGTACGTACTCCACCCAGGTCAGTTGGGAGCTCCAGGTGGTTGGGTTACAGGATGATACACACCTCAGGGTGGCCTCCAGAGATTAGTTGGCACGCTCAAGCTGACTGTTACGTTGAGGATGATTTCTGGATGTAAGGCTGACGGTGGTACCCAGGGAATGACAGAAAGCTCTCCAGACCTACGATGTAAATTGTGGCCCTCGGTCTGAAACGATGTCCATCGGAAACCCATGCAGGCGGATAATGTGGAGAGTGAGGAGGTTGGCAGTCTTGGCAGCAGAGGGTTGTTTGGACAGGGGAACTAAATGGACAGCTTTGGAAAAACAGTTGATGGTGAAAATGACAGTGTTGCCTTGTGATGGAGGGAGACCCGTAACAAAGTCTATGGAAATGTGAGACCAGGGACAACTAGGGACAGGTAGGGGATGAAGGAGGCTGGCTGGTGGTGAAGAATCAGATTTCTTGGTGCCACAGACCTGGCATGCTTTAACATAGTTCTGAACATCCGTTCTGAGAGTTGGCCACCAAAAAACCCATTGCAGCAGTTCTATAGTCCGGGAAATGCCAGGGTGACAGGCAGAAAAAACGGTGTGTCCCCACTGGATAACTTCACTGCGGAGGCCAGAGGGGACATAAAGTAGGTTCGCCGGGCCTCCCTCAGGGATGGGTTTGGAGAACTGGACCTGCCGGACCCTCTGCTCGATTTCCATAGAGAGGGCTCCTAAAACACAGGAGGAAGACAGGATAGTCTTCGGAGAAGCAGCAGCTGAAGAGAGAGAGAAAGAGGAGAAGTCAGAGGAAAACTGGCAAGAAAGAGCATTGGGCTTGACATTACGAGACCCCAGACGGTAGGTAATGGAGAGGTTAAACTTGAGGAAAAGCAAAGCCTACCGGGCTTGACGAGAGTTTAAAAATCTGACAGAGCTAAGATATTCTGAGTTTTTGTGATCTGTCCAGACAATAACAGGTTGGCTAGCTCCCCCTAACCAGTGCCTCCATTCCTCCAGTGATAACTTAATGGCCAACAGCTCACGGTCTCCTACGTTGTAATTTCTCTCAGCTGGAGTCAACCACCGAGAGAAATCCGCGCACAGATGAAGCTTCTGATCAGAGACAGAGGGCTGGGAAAGGACAGTGCCCACCCCCAAATCAGATGCATCAACCTCGACCACAAACTGGGATTGGGGGTTAAACTAGGCTAAAATGGGCATGTCAGTGAAGAGGGCCTTTAATTTAGTGAAAGCCTGTTCAGCAGCTTCAGACCATTTAAATGGAATCTTAGTAGAAGTGAGTTGAGTTAATGGCAGGGCTACTTTGCTATAATTACAAATAAATCAGCGGTTGAAGTTGGCAAAGCCCAGGAAGTGCTGGAGCTGCTTCCTGGACTGGGGGGTAGGCCAGTCTACCACCACTTTCACTTTCACTGAGTCGGCCTTTAATGTGCCCTCGGCCACATTAAATCCCAAGAAAGAAGTGGAGCTAGAAGTAAATTCACATTTCTCTGCTTTCACGAAAAGTTGATTCTCTAACAGCCGTTGCAGGACTGCCCAGATATGGACTGTGTGCTCCTCCATTGTGTGGGAAAAAATGAGGATGCCATCTAGATACAGAAAAACAAAGTGGTTCACCATGTCCTAGAGGACGTCATTTATTAACCACTGGAAGACAGCGGGGGCACTGGTCAGCCCAAAGGGCATGACCAAATATTCAAACTGCCCCAGATGTGTTTTAAAAGCAGTCTTCCACTTGTCTCCCTCATGTATACAAACTAGATGGTATGTGTTGCGGAGATGGAGTTTGGTGAATATACGCGCACGCTGAAGCAGCTCGAACACGGAATTAATAAGCGGCAATGGATATTTATCTTTGATGGTAATCGCATTCAGTTTGCAATAATCAGTGCACGGCTGCAGTGACCCGTCTTTCTTCCCCACAAAAAAGAATCCAGCTCTGAGAGGAGCGGATGGTGGACAAATAAGACCGTCGCTCAGGGAGTCTTTGATGTAACTCTCCATCGCCTCCCTCTCCAGCCCAGACAAACTGTAGAGCTGACTGAATGGCAGTCACATGCCCGGAAGGAGGTCTATAGTACAGTCGTAGGACCGATGAGGTGGTAAAGAGAGGGCCGTAGACTTACTAAAGACCTCCCCAAGGTCATGATAGACCTCGGCCATGAGGCTGAGATCTGGCAGCTTGACCGGAGTGGAGGAGATGGGAAAAGTGGGCAAGCACGCAGCTGAACGAAGGCACAGGAGAGACAGAAGGGACTCCAGGAAGAAATGGAGCCCTGATCCCAGTTAATAATGGGATTATGTTTGCGGAGCCACGGATACCCCAAAATCACAGGTGTAGATGAGATAGGTAGGACAAAAAACTGGAGTGTTTTGCAGTGATTACCGGACAAAATGGTGGAGATTGGCTCGGTTTGGAGGGTAACAGAGGAAATGGATGCAACGCAGACGAGGAAGCAGACGCCTTCTACTCCCTCACATGCTTACAGTACCGATTATCAAGGGCTATAGCCTGCTCAATTAATTCATCCAGAGAGGTGGGATGAGTGTGGATAGCCAGTTCGTCGCGGAGGTTGGAATTTATACTCCAGAGGAAAGCACTGCTTAGAGCAACGTCATTCCATCCAAAATCCGCTGCAACGACCCGGAACTCGACCGAGAAATCAGCGACCGACCGACCTCCCTGCCGGAGTCCCATCAACTGGCTGGTGATATTACCCTCGTTCTCTGTATGGTCGAATGCCTGGGTGAATTCCTGCACAAACCGGTCGTATGTGTAATGGGGCCTGTCCGGACTACTTAAGATGGACTGAGCCCATTTAAACCCCCGGTCTCGGAGTAGCAGAGTCATGAATTGAATTCTGGACGAGTCGTCCTTATATTCCCCTGCCACCTGCTGGAAATAAAGCCGACACTGGAGCAGGAACCCTTTACATCCCCCCACCTCCCCCAAGTATGGAGCAAGAGAAGGGATGGAAATGGTCCGGCGGATGGGAGGAGCTGTTGGAGCAGCAGGTGTAGGGGGAGATGCCACACCAGGAAGTCAGCACAGATGGTCAGTAACCATGGCCAGTTGCTGAGTAACAGTTTGTAATTGTTCAGACAAAAACATAACTTGGCGTTCCGTGGCATCTAAACGGGAGGATGCTGACTGCTCACCCGGTGAAGCGCCCACTGAGCCTCGATCCTGGCTGGACTGTTCTATCATGATTTAATACCCAGAGGCTCAAACACAGAGCAAACAACACCGGATGAGCATTCAGACTCAGGTGGTTATGTATAGCACAGTTTATTAAACACAAAAATGCACAAAACAAACTTAATGAATACACTAAAACAGCACAAGTAGACAAAAACCACACAGCAACACAAACTTAATTTACACAAAAACACAAGTGGGCACACTGGAGAAGCACACAGCCTGTAACAGAGGGAAAAAGGTAAATGATTGTCAAGAATTGATACGAGAGAGAGATAATATCAAGAGGGAAGAGGAGAGACTCACTACACAAGCAGAGGGCCCGGTTGTGGACTCCAGCGTGAGATGGTAGGAGCTGGTGGGGAGATGACCAGCGGGAAGGCAGATGAGGGGAGATGGCAGGATGAAGTGAAAAAATGTGTAGACCTGGGTGGAGTAGAAGTTGTCTTGAATAGATGAGTGGTTCAGGTGAGTGTGCACAACCCTGGAGACACACTGCTGAGATGGCAGCAAACCTGAAGAGGAGAAGGCACACAAGGTAAGACAACTGGAGAGAATAAACACCAAACGACATTAACATTGGTTGTTTGAGGCAGCAATACCCAACGGTCCAGTGGAGAAGCATTCACAAACTGGCTCTTTTATATGCTGGCAAATGAAGAAGCAGCAGGTGTGTCCAATCACACAGGTGTGATGATCAGCTCCAGAGCCGGGAAACAGAGGGGAAACACACAGGAGGGGAGGGGGAGCACTCTCACCTGATCATCACAGTAACCTCATTGGGAATATACAGTATGTACTGGAAAATGCTGATACATTCAACACTCATTCCCCTCAGTGTGAATGGTATTAATCGATTATCAGTGCTTTGTAAATCAGGATTAAGCAGTTTATAAATAACTGATAAGACATATTTCATACATCAGTGTAAGGTCTCTATTCAGAAAACTCGAGACCTTTTGGATAGAAATGTTTACAGTCCTTAATTGCTGTTTATACATTGACAAATATCTGGTGATCAAAATTTAAAATAAAATCTGAATAAAATCTAAACAAACTGATATCTGAGGTTGGAGAGAACAGATCAGTGTAGACGTGCTCTTTGGGAAGAAACGGGTTACTATTGTCCTTTTTTATTATTATTATTATTATTATTAATATTAGCTCATTCCAGCAAACCCAAAAGGAGTGGCATCCGTCCATCTGTCTGCACATGCGTCTGTCTGTCTGTCCGTCCAAATTTCACAGGAATCGCTACTCTTTCTAGGCATTTTCCCTGATGCTCACAAAACTCAGTCACAATGATCCTTAGATGGGTCTGCATCCAGGTTGTGCTCAAGGCCAAGGTCAGTGGTCAGAAGACCTGGGCACTTCCAGTCATGTGAAAAAATTAGGACACCCTGTATAAGCCTCTGTGTTTTTTAACATGTTTGAACATATGGATATTTAATATCAATGTTAAAAATACTGGGACATTCACGTAGTACAACTAAACAATTAAAAATGAATTAATGACTTTTTTCAAATTTTCTGTAAAATGTAATTCTAAACAAATAGTGAGGAATAAATTACAGGGATGTGATTTTTCCACTAATTCGCGGAATTCCGCTTTTTTTATCTTCCAAAATAAAAAAAAATATTATATGAGTATATACCGGATTCCGACTTTTAGTAATTCCCTAACCGTAATGAAACGACGCGCCTGATTGGCTGATCATCCTTGCAGTGACCAATGAACGCAGCTGTTGCAGTGATGTCGTTGATTGAACGTAAAGATGCTCCGAGAATTAAAGAAATTGACAAGATTGTGAAAAACAAATTTCGTTGGGATTGGCTAGAAAAGGAGATTGCAACGGATGTTGGTAAGAAAACTGTGACAAATTTGTTTAGTGATTTTATACGGAAAATCAACCGTGCCGGGGAGGCGTGGAAAACATGTACAAGAAGGAGCAAAAAACATGTACAAGGAGTCAAATCGAGGTCCACTAATTATTCAATTGCTGGAACTTTTGGTGTTCAGAAAAAAACATCAAAACCATACGGCCTCCACCCTTTGTTAACGACACGATCGGACATGGAAATCGAAAGGAATGATCCACCCCAGCAACCAGTGCCAGTTGCGGATAGAGTAGTGAATTTTGAGGTATGTGAAGATATATTTTTGTATACATGTCATCTAGTTAATATTTTCTTCGTCTTGCCTGCTGAAGATGTTTTGGACTTTATTTAAAAAATATTTTTAACGCAGTGCACAGTGGACATTGACTCATAACTTTTGAATATTTCGAAGACTTGGCTACATCAGTGATTGTGCAAAATGAACTGCTCAAGACTCAATGGAGATTGAAACTGGTGATCTGAAATGAATGCTGAAATTATAAAAAGTAATGGTATATTGGAATTTTATTTCTATTATGGAATAGATAAAATGAACTGATTTTGATTTGATCAAGTGTTAAAGCATGTGATGGATAATGCTTGTTGGAATATTTTAGGAATGCTATCTTCTTGGAACATAAGTCAATATTATACAGTTATAAGTGGCATTCACCTGTTTGTTTTATGTCATTTAAGCTCAGTTCTGGTACATAAAAATCATAAAAACCCAGGAGCTTTGGGGGGGCTTTGCCCCCCTCACCCCCCTCACCAGGGCTCTGCCCCGGACCCCACTTGGGGGACTCTGTCCCCCAGACCCCCTGCAGAATTTTCAGATAATTTCACCAACCCAAAATCACATCCCTGAAATTAGGACACCCCACATCTTTTTTAGGACACCCCCACATTCATTCCCACTTAAAATGGCTAAAATAAATTTTTAAAAATGCAAATACAAACAAAAACAAGGTTAGACATAGATATGTGAACATTTTTTTAATAAAGAACTGAATATTTAACCCCTTGCACTCCGGTCAATTTCCCTAAAAACGCCAAAAAATAACGTGCCCAAAGTAAATCGAAAGTTGTTCTTCAACCCTTTGCAGCATCTTCATGGGGTTGGTCTCATTTAAAAGAAGACACTTTGAATTTTTTTGGCAAAACAGTCATAATCTCTCTAAGTGCTCCGGCCACTGAGTTAGTCATCTAAACATACTGAACTTGAAGAAAATAAATTGGGCCT
This sequence comes from Pholidichthys leucotaenia, assembly GCA_020510985.1. NCBI lineage: Eukaryota > Metazoa > Chordata > Actinopteri > Cichliformes > Pholidichthyidae > Pholidichthys > Pholidichthys leucotaenia. The sequence continues at coordinate 64,394,288 of CM035849.1, read as the reverse complement.
GGGTGGGGGTTTTTTTGGATACAAATGCGTGCAAATAACACAGCTTCAGATCCGTGCTGGAAAATGCAACAGAAATGTAGAACCAAGTGTTATCCAGCTGAGGTCCAAATTTTGTAACAATACCACAAAAAAGGAATATATTGCACAGCTTTTTCCTCAGGTAGTTACCAGGCATTTTTGAACTGTGCTAAATTGTGCCAAATGGCACAGTTTGGAAAAACGTCTGTAACTTTTGAATGATTCAATATAGAAGCTTCATCTTGGGCTCTAATGAAAGGTGACACTCAGGGCTGTGTGTGTGGGGGGGGGGGTTGTCCCCTCCCCTCGCTACAGAGGACGGACATCGGCCATCGCTACATAACGGAATAGACTCGTGGCGATGTGGCAACCGCGGCGCAGTCACCGTGGCTTCCCCCCGCCCCCGCTACAGAAGAGTAGCGGGGGGGGGGGGTGATCACGGTCCGCATGAACTGTGTACCGCGGCGCACGCACTTCGGACTTCGTGCGCCGCACAGTTGTAATTTACCGATCGGTCAAAAGTCATTTTTGATTACAATTTTCAGGGATAAAGAATAATTTAGCTTCTAACACTTACCTCTTCACAGCAGCAGTGTCCTGGCGAACTTCTCTTCCTCATTGTCAGACGAACACGACGCTGGTCCGCTTGTGGTTCCCGGTCAAAACATAATTCCATTATTGCAGTTCTGCACTTCCATGATTGCGGTTTTGGCGAATGATTTACGACCTTCGTTGGTCTATGATGACCATGGAAGAGAATCCTAAACGTCTATTCTGCTGGAATAAGTGCAAGTCGCACTTGTGGGTGGTCTCCATGCTGCTGGGTCTGTAGCAGGTTCTTCCTGCGGGTCCTTTTTTTCATCTGCTGCAGCAGTCAGTCTCTCTTCACCCAGCCTTACACAAAACAGCTTGCGAACTTCTGTGCTTCAATTGGCTCGCTGCATTCACAGCGTTGGTAGGCGGGTCCTTCTTGCTAGGTTTTCAGTCATTGGTTCTTCAAGGTTTCAGAAACCCAATTCAAGGCTCTTATTAGTCGAATGAGAGGTCAATCATATCTGATCTGTTCGCAGCTGTGTCTGTAGTGGAAGAACTTTTTTTTTTTTTTTCAGTGCGCGCTTGGACGCAGCGCTCTCGTGTGCCCTCGTGCGCTCTGGGACGCAGAGACGTGCCCGTCCGCGGTACACCGGAGTGCAAGAGGTTAAAGGGGTGTCCAATTTTTTTTCACATGGCTGTAGGTAATTTCAGTGATATCAGTGAGTTGTCAGATATCGTCAAGAAGCTCCCCTCTGGGCGAGCCCCGGGTGCTGATGGAGTTACGGTAGATGTGATGAAAGCCGCCCTCACCATTGTCATCCCTCGACTGGAACATCTGTGCCACTTCATCTGGGCAGAAGAATGCATCCCTGGGGAGTGCAGGGATGGGGTCATTCTGTCCTTCTATAAGAACAAGGGTGACCATTGGAGCACAGCCAGCTTCATCCCATCACGCTGCTGTCCATCCCTGGCAAGGTAATCGCTGCTGTCATCCTGAGCCGCATCCGCCCCTGCTCCTTGTCAAGTGCCGCTGCCAGCAGGCTGGCTTCACCCCTCACCAATCCACAGCGGACTGCATCTTTGCCTTGAGTGTCCTGGCACAGCAACGGAGGGAGCACTGCCAACCTCTTTATACAGCCTACATTGACCTTAAAGTTGCCTTCGGCTTTCTAGACAGGAATGCCCTTTGGCAACTCCTTCGTGGTATTGGAGTCGCGTCCAAGTACATCAGTGTTCTCCGGGATCTCTACACCAACACCACGTGCAGGGTACGAGCTGAAGGTGACTTGTCAGACTCTTTTGTCACCACCTTTGGAGTCCGGCAGGGATGCATTGCCGCGCCAAACCTCTTCAATTTTGCGGTTGACTACCGGGTCAAGAACACAGCAGAACGCTGCCCCAATCTCGGAGTTGACTTCCACTCCCACTTGACAGAACTGTACTATGCGGACAACGTGGTGCTTTTCGCCACAAATATAGACATAATCGCTGAGGCACTGGAGCTGCTTGCAGAGGAAGCATCACCCCTGGGCCTTACCATCAGCTGGCCAAAGACAAAGTTCCAGTCACTGTCAGACTTCTTACCACCACCACCACCGCCACAAGTCATCACCATCAAAGACGAGCTGGTTGAGACTGTCGACGACTTTGTCTACCTCGGATCTAAGATCACCAGCTCGTGCTCATCAGACCCAGAGATTATTCAGCATGCAGCTGTCTCGCAGTGCTTTCGGCCGCCTCCAGACAGTCTGGCGGAACGGGAAGATCCGCACAACCACAAAGTTGCTAATCTTTAACACCTGTGTGATCCCCGTCCTCCTTTACGAGTCTGAGACCTGGACCCTCTCCACCACAACCACCCACCATTTGGATACATTCCATCAGACCTGCCTCCATAACATCCTCGGCATCTGATGGTTCGACCACACTACAAACGATGAGGTCTACAGGCAGGCTGGCTGTCCTATCCCCATCTCCACCGTCATCAGAAGAGGGAGGCTGCGGCTCCTCAGTCATGTGGCCAAGCTGGAAGACGGGACACCGGCCAAGCAGGCCCTCACCGCCAACACTCGTCCACCCCCCCATGGCTGGCATCACCCCTAAGGTCGGCCCAGACTGTCCTGGATGACCCAGAATGCAATGATAAGACCTCTGGCTGACCTCATCACCTTAGCCCAAGATCGCCCTGCCTTCAGACAATTGGCCGCAATGGTCACTTAAGTGGCCAAGTGAGGATTAAATAAGTAATTAAGTAAGTAGGTAAGTTCATGAAAACGCTACCCCTAGGCAATTTCCCCAGTGGTCACCAAAGTCACTCACAATGATCCGCTGGTGGGTCTGCATGCATGTTGTGCTCACAGTCATTGTCAAAGGTCAGAAGATCTGGGCACTTGTGATTTCTTGAAAAACATTACTCCTCCTAGGCCAATGACCTCGACTTTAAGCATATCCTAGATGGGTCTGTATCTAGTCTGTGCTAGTTTCTGTCAGTGGTCAGGACACCTGATCACTGCCAAGATGATTTTGGCAGGTTAGAATGAGCAACTTAGACCTTGACTTCTGGTGTCAAATTTTATCGATGTCTGGTGTCATGTTTTGATCACGGCACCCAGGTTATGGAATGATTTATGTCTGAACATTATACAAGCACCTTTACTGTCGATTTTTAAAACCCGTCTTAAAACACACTTTACTCCCTGGCCTTCGATCCACTGTGAGTCATTGATTTTATTGAATGAAATTGATTTTATTTATTTATTTACATCTTTTACCTTATATTTTATTGTTTCTATTCACTGTTGTTTCTACTCGTGCTGAGTTTTGTATTTTTGTTGGTTTTATATTGTTTTTGTGTTAGTGTACTGCTCCTTGCTTTTCTTTACATGTGCTTTCTTGTACAGCACATTGTGTAGCGAGTGTTGCTTTTTAAAGTGCTTTATAAATAAAGTTGGTTGATTTATAACACTTTATTAATAATTTATAAAGTGTTTATAACCCAAATAATTAACCATTTATAAATCATTTATAAATCTTAGGATGGTCTTACTGTAAAGCGGTATCAGAAATTGTTTCCACATTAAGAATTGAACCCCAGAGTTCCATGGTACTCAGAAGGAATTCTCCAGGTGGCCGAGAACCGCCACTGACTGTATAAGACGGTTAATTTTATTTCAGAAATCTTTTACTTGTTATCACTGCTAAAGTTGAAATGTCCTCTGTGAGATTAAGAATAAATTATATGTATCAAACCTTTGTTTCCACATCTCTTTGCCCGCGCCAACGACAGGGCGGTGTGGGTAGGGTGGTCGGCTACGGCCGTGCTCTGACTTGACAGGGAATCAGGCTACGATCACCAAACATGGTACATAGGCTGACCTTGAGACAAGCACCTATGTGTAAACTTTTGGGGTCAAAAGGTCAAAGGTTCAGGTCAGAATGCCAAATAAACTATATCTCAACAACAAAGACTAGGGCCAGCAAACTTGTACCACCTTGGGATCCTGGCCTGGGAACTATGGGCTTGGGGTCAAAAGGTCTAAGGTCAACATTTGCATTCACTATTCCTTATTACTATAGAAAGAGTAAGGCTAGGGTTGCCAAACTTTGTACACAGGTTCACCTTGGATTCCTGAACTGTGAGTATGGGTTTTGGATTGCAAAGTCAAAGGTCAAGGTCAAAATGCCATCTAAACTATATCTCAAGAACAATGAAAGCCAGGGTGACCAAACTTGGCACACAGGTTCACCTTGGGATCCTGAGCTAGAACTATGGGTTTGGCATCAAAAGGTCAAAGGTCAACGTTTGCATTCCCTATGCCCTATTAGTATAAAACAAAGATATGGTCACCAAGCTTGGGACACAGGTTCACCCTGACACTCTGACCTCTGACTATGGGTTTGGGGTCAAATGCCTAAGGTCAAGGTTTTAAATCTATAGGGCTGCAAAAAGCATGGGTCTTCTTCTCGGTTGAGTGCATTCTAGCCAGCAGTGCAGTGCAACAGCTCTGGCTTCCTTCCCATTGTGTAGTTTGGAGACACTCTTTCCTCAGCTGCACATGGGAATGGCTTAACACGGTTGGCGTTGTTTTTTGTTTTCTCCCTCTGCCCTGCATGTCTTCATCTGGCACAGTCCAACTGGCAGGTATCCTTGATCAGTGCACCCATGGGATCCTAGCAGAACAAACAAACAAGGCTGTCCTGCACCCCGCGTATGCAGATGTGCCCCGTCTCGTTTACAGATGGATCTGAGCTGTCTTCCTCCCGCAGCCTCGAGCGCTGAACCTTGCAGAGTGCATGTCACACACACACACTCAGATGCAAACAGCACACGCACGTAAACACCGACTGTCAGCGCTCAAAGACACAACAGAGGCGAATATGTCAGAGCCTCAGGCTTGGGCTGCGATCATCCCATCCAGAAAGCCGCTGCGGCGTGAGGGAAAAAAAACAATAATGCTTGCTTATTGATTCTGACAGCCTGTGTGCAGAATGCCGCCAAATGTGTGTAAACGTGTGTTTGTATAATCGAGCTGATGCTGTGGAATTTGTGAAAAAGGAAAACTGAATGATTCATGGTTATGATGCTCGACAGTCACCGTATTAAGCTCAGTCAATCATCCCTCTGCCACTTTTCTAATGGAGGTTGTGTTTACTCCGTTTTCAACTGCGATAGATAGCTTAAAAGCCCCAGAGACAGACAGAGGGGCCATAAGACGCCAGTGAGAAGCTCCTTGAAGAACTGCAACTGCTTTATGCTAAATTAAACAAATGATGTTCTTGTTTTGTTGTCCATAATTTTGATTATGAAATTAATTAGCCCTTATCTTCTCCCACCAGATCTTGGTGTGTGTGTGTGTGCATACACTCCTAAAAACTCCCGACAGTTCTTCTCCATCCTGCTCAGCCATCTGCTCAATTTTCAAGAAAAAAAAAAAAAAAACGGCCTCGCGTTCAACAGATTACTCAACGCCTTAATAGTGGCAGGCAAAACACGAGCATTAGCCCGGCTGCTCATCTTAATGTCGCGCTTTGGGACACGCTGCCGGCGCCGCGTATTCGCCTCGCTACAAATCATCACATTTAAATATCATTACGAGGTGGTGACACTGACTGGAACCAGCAAGTCAGCTCAGACCAGACGCCATTACTGGATCCATTTCAGTGTCGTTCTCGCAGTAATAAACACGAGCAAGGACTTGGGATGAGGAAAATGTTTTCAAGGAAATTTTCTTCCTCTCAACTAAAGAACAACATTTAATAGGACAAGCAGAGCTAAATAAATGAAATATTAAAGACAGCAGTGGCATAAGAAGAAATAATTTGGGAAGTCAGTGAAACTAAATGCTGTATATAAAAATGCTTAAATAACAATAATAAGGAGCTTTCACACACCCACGCAGGAGGAGTCTTTCCGCCAACCATTGTGCTTTAAGTATTCCAGCTGGTTCTATGTAATGTCAACAAGCACCATAATTGAATTTAAATTGTCCAAATCTGATTAATACTCATAATTAGAGGGGCTACAGTGTGACAGTTGACTAAGGAGAAAAGGACGTGTAGAAGGAAACCTGCTCAACTCACCTCACTGCTATTTATTCAGAACACAGAATAAAGATCTGGACTGACCCTTTTTAATATACAAACCCAAATTCCAATGGACTTGGGACATTGTGTAAAATGTAAATAAAAACCAAATGCAATGATATGCAGATCCTTTTCAATCTATATTTTGTATTTGATTCCTGCAACACATTCCAAAAAAGCTGAAAGAGGGGCATGATTACCACTGTGTTACATCACCTTTGATTTTAACAACACTCAAACATTTAGGAACTGAAGACACTAATTGTTGAAGCTTTGTAGGTGGAATTCGTTCCCATTCTTGCTTGATGTACGACTTATGTTGCTCAACAGACCAGGGTCTCTGTTGTCATATTTTGCACTTCATAATTCACCACACATTTTCCATGGGAGGCAGGTCTGGACTGCAGGCAGGCCACTCTAGTACCTGCACTCTTTTACTACTAAGACACGCTGTTGTAACATGTGCAGAATGTGGCTTGGCATTGTCTTGCTGAAATAGGCAGGGACATCCCTGGAAAAAGACATTGCTTGAATGGCAGCATATGTTGCTCCAAAACCTGTATGTACCATTCGGCATTATTGGTGCCTTCACCGATATGGAGGTTACCCATACCATGGGCACTAACACCCCCCCATATCATCACAGATGTTAGCTTTTGAACTTTGTGCTGACAACAATCTGGATGGTCCTTTTCCTCTTTAGCCTGGAGGACACGCCGTACATGATTTCCCAAAATGACTTGAAATGTGGGATCATCAGACCACAGCACACTTTTCCACTTTGTGTCAGTCCATCTCAGATGAGCTCAGGCCCAGAGCATCCGGCGGCATTTCAGGGTGTTGTTGATATATGGCTTAGCTTTGGGTGGTAGAGTTTTAACTTGCACTTGTAATTGTAGCGATGAACTGTGTTAACTGACAGTGGTTTTCCAAAGTGTTCCTGAGCCCATGTGGTAATATCCTCTACAGAATGATGTTGGTTTTTAAAGCTGTGCCACCTCAGGGATTGAAGGTCACAGGCATTCAATGTTGGTTTTCAGCCTTGCCGCTTCAATGCAGAAATATCTCCAGATTATCTGAATCTTGTGATGATGTTATGACTTGTAGATGATGAAATCCCTAAATTCCTTGCAATTCCAAGTTGAAAAATGTTGTTCTTAACCTTTGTTGTTCACAAAGTGGTGAACCTCACCCCCATCCTTGCTTGTGACTGACTGAGCCTTTCGGGGATACTCTTTTTATACCCAAACATGACACTCGCCTGTTTCCAATTAACCTGTTCACCTGTGGAATGTTCCAAAAAGGTGTTTTTGAGCCTTCCTCAACTTTCCCAGTCTTTTCTTTACCCTATCCCAGATTTTTTTGGAACTTGTTGCAGGAATCAAATTCAAAATGAGTGAATATTGGCAAAAAACAAAAAAAGTTTATCAGTTTGAACAAAAAATATCTTGTCTTTGCAGTGTATTCATTTGAATAAAGATTGAAAATGATTTGCAGATCACTGTATTGTTTTTTTACACAACGTCTCTGTTTCATTGGAACTGGGGTTTGTAAATGCCCAAAGGAAAATTGGGTGTCAGACATGACAAAAAAGGAAGTGATGATCTCCAATCTCAAAACCCAAAGTCCTTGAAATCCAAGAAATTCCTTTGTCAGTGTCTTAGAGAAATCATACAGTAGTTATAGCAAGAAAAAAAAAATCAGTGTCCGCTCGAAACACGATTTTAGATGCACACTTTTCCTGCCCAATCTCAAACTGAGCAATCAGCTGTGGAAAACGTTAAGTGTGTGGTGTTTGGGGTATTTGAACCGGCAATCAGGAGTGTTGTTTTCAGGGCAAAGACAACATTCCCCTGAATGTGTGCTTGAGTTTGTGTTTACACCTGAAGGGAATGCTGAAAAGGTGAAATTTAAAAGTCAGCCTGTCTGCACTTTAGAAATGAGTCTTTTTGTCCTCTAAGGATTATTTTAGTATTTGGAGCGTGTTCCCCCCAGATCAAGTGCAAAAGTCAAGCTGTTTGTTTAAAGGGCTTTTAATCCAATTTGAAATTTAGCATCTCTTGAAGGTTTTGCCAAAGTGTTAAATAGCAGTAATCAGATGCTGAGCATTTGTAAGTAGAAATGGGAATATTAGAAGGTTATATTATAATACTGTGGTCTATTTTTAAATAGAGAAATGATGAGAACATTTTTCAAATGTTGTGACAAAGTGTCCTCACATAGAAAATGATTCGGAATTGCAATAGCTGATCAATAGTCTGATTTGTTGAGTTCCATTGTGCAGTCATCTGTCTCTTTCAAGCTTAAGTTTGCTGGTTTATCGATTTGAGCTGAGGCTTTTTAAAGTCCCATTCACTGAAAAATGGTGGTTTGTGGGTTTTAACCTTCTGAAATGCATCTATTGGTCATGTGATTATCGAAAAAAAACACTACAATGCTCACATCTCTTAGAAAAACGCTTCAAGGCAAGGCAAGTTTATTTATATAGCACATTTCGTGTACACATTTCCAGCTGGCCTGGGAACATCTTGGTATCCTATCTGGAGAGCTGGAGCAGGTGGCCGGGGAGAGGGAAGTCTGAGCTTCTCTGCTTGAACTGCTGCCTCCGTGACCCGGACCGCTGGAAAAGTGGTAGAAGATGGATGGATGGATTTCGTGTACAGGACAATTCAAATTGCTTTACTTAAAACATTACAGCAAGTTGCAAAAGAAATACATAAGAATTTACAAGCAAACTTAAAAAATAAACTAAAGAGAAGCAGAACCAAGCTAAAATAGAATAAGACAGATAAAGTACGAGAAATAAAAGTTCCAGTGCATTGTGGGAGACTAACAATTGTTCTACGGAAAGGCAGCGGCAAATAGGAAAGGTTTTAACCTGGATTTAAAGCAGCTGAGAGTTTCAGCAGCCCTGATGCTTTCTGGGAGTTTGTTCCACATGTGAGGAACATCAAAACTGAACGCTGCCTCACCATGTTTGGTTCTAACTCTGGGCACAGATAGTAGGACTGACCCTGATGACCTGAGGGCTCTGGGTGGTTCGCAATGGACCAGGAGGTCTGAAATGTATTTTGGCCCTCAACCATTCAGAGCAGTATTTTGAAATAGAGAACGGCTTTATATTGTTTTTGTGTCCAATTAGCAGTTTAACGCTTCCATTTTTTTCCCTCTACATCAAGAAAATGTAAGCCCAATGTTGATATGTGGCACTGTTCTATTATTGGCCACCATAGCTGAGTTAGCTTACCAAGCACAGTTTATATTATTATTTTCTTTAGATTTCAGTCATCCCCATTTCCACCTGGTTCACTGATCCACAAAAGTATTGCCAAAATATGTAAACTTCTGACTTTGAAGAAAGTAATAAAAAAAAATCTAAAAAATGATTTAGCAAATAGAAATAATTTTGATAATCGTAACTGATCTAAAACAGGAAAAGTTTAATCTGATTTAATGTCAGTGAGAAAAAAAGATCGTCTTTTTATACAGTCCTAGTAAACTTCTGGTTTCAACTGTATGTGCAGTAATATTTGAAATTCATCGAGAGCAGTCATTAATTCGAATTGCAATGCTTCACATTTGAATCATTACGTGTGAAATGGCCGCTGAAGATTCCCCTCCTCTGTTACACTGTGAAGATCGCTCGTCGGTTTCAGGTTCACATGCTCCCGGCAGCCGTCCGTTCTGTTTAAGTGTCCCTGTCTAGACACCTGTTCATTCACGTCTTTATGGATTTGTGCCACAATTGAAAGCAAAAAAAGCATAAATGTATCCTCCCCCAGCTGTTTCTTTCCTGGACCATTCACTTTTATGAAGACACCAGAGGATTTGTTCTGCTCGAGAGGGATTTAGCTCTGTCTATTGGTATTAAAAATAAATCTCTCCCTGTGTTGCTGTTACATTATTACATTTTTGCCGGGGAGGCTCCCTATCATTTCCCTGATAAAACCACGTTAACGAGTGTGAACCACCCAGCGGAGAACGCTCATTCTTAGCAACATTAAATCTGACCCAGATGACGGGAGGGTCCGCCAGGGTGAGGAATCGGAGCAGTAGCGTCCCACTGCCGCATCAGGCGAGGCGGTGTTGCTGAGATCTGATTACAAGATGTCTTCCTGCTGGTCTGCTGCGTCCTATTTATCTTGGTCCACTTTATGCGCGGGGGACCTTTGTTGCTTTAATGGATGAAGATTAACGATAACCCCTGTTTGGGAAAACCTCAGTTTGACCCTATATTCTGTGCAATCAAAAGGATTATGACTCACTGATAGCTGCAGAATCCAGTTAAATGCAGAAGGTTTTTTATTTTTTATCCTCAGGCCAATGTGCTGGGTTTAGGCTAAAGAAGCTCTGTGTCCCACAGCTTCCACAGCAGAGAGAAATTACTGTAAAAACCACATGTACGGTTATGTGTTTATCATTTCCTATGATGCTCACGTTGCTCTTGAGGAATACGTCGACCTTTTTCTCTGTTGTTAAGGTTTTGGGGTTTTTTTCCAGGCAGATGGCGTCCATCAGTCATAACCTGAGTGTGATTATGCAGGTTTTTATTGCCCTAGATTGTGCTGAGAATAATCACATTGTGTACTCAAGCATTATCCAGATGGTTGGTGCACCAAGCCTCTTCGGTGTTCTTTATTAAAGCTTGCATACATGGTTTAGTTTTTGGCTGTCGTCATGTTAAATGTCAGGCTACTCTTCACTAGAGCTCCATTCATCATAATTCATCCTGGTAAAGTGACCAAGCTGCACTCAGAGTTATTATGTAAGACTAAGGCTAGGCAGTGTATCGAGATTTGAGGATGTATCGACATATTTTCCTTTTGAAACAAGGACGGGCAATATTGAGATAACTATTTACAATGATCTACATCCATGCAACCGCAAGCACACTTTCAAAATAAAAGCGTGGAGTAAACTTTGTAGTTTTTACCCCAAACTCATTTCAGTGTTTTGTCCATTTTTCATTTAATACCGATGTGATACAATGCAGTCACTCAAGATTACAGCTTTATTAATGGATGAGTGCAGAGTGCCGGCACAATGTCTGATATATCCCATCAGAACATTTAATCAGATTCTATGCGAATTCTGCTTTATTTGCAAAGCACCAAATAACATCAGGTGTCCCAAAGGACATTTTTGGTAGAGTAAAATGGAGACAAACAAATAAACCAAACATCTTAAACTGAACCTCAACTGTGTGCTTCCATCAGTGCAGAGACACAGTTGGCTCAGCCACACAGACCTGCAGGCTGACCACGGTGAATACTTCTGTATACCTGCAGTGCATGCAAGTAAAGGTGGAAAACTTTGGGTTCAGTCCATGATTCCTGTGTTCACATAGGAATGCACACTAGTGTAGTGTTTTCTAGTGTACACTGAGCCCCACTGGGACTGAAAAAATGCACGGTACATAAGTGATCCACCTGGCTTCACTTGGGTTTACTTGGGTATACATGAAATTACTTTCTTGTACATGTCATGAGTCTGAGCTCAATTATTCCTCTGAGCTCAGCCTCAAGAGTTTTGCATCTCTGTTATTATTTTGTTGTCAGTTTTCTGTGTATATTTTGGGTTGTTGTCTCTCATGTGTCCTCCTCTCTGACACTTCCACTAACTGTTCACAGTCTGCTGTCCTGCCACCTCAGCTGTGGACAGTTAGGTAATTAGCTCACCTGCCTGCTCAGCCCACACCTGCAGCTCATTTGTCTGCCCAGTACTTAAGCTCTGTCAGTTCATTATTTCACTATGCCAGCATTCCTTATCTCGGGCTGTGTTTGGAATGTTCACTCACTCACTCACTCACTCACTCCCTACTCGCTATATAGTGAATTTAGATATAGAGGACTATATAGTAAACCCAATATAACAATAAAATTAACAGCTTTCGGACACTACTGACTTGTTTCCACGGCACAGTTAATGACATCATCACATGAGACAGTAAAACCTAACAGACTAACGGTGGTTTAAAAAAAAAAAAGAATACCTGCATGTAATTTGTTGTAAATATGTATTAAATCATTTTTGCTGAACTAATAAATATAAATACCTTAAAGTAGTTTATGTTGTGATATGAAGCTCTTCTCTCACTGTTCCGTTGGCTGCGCATTGCATTATGGGATATATTGGCTAATGTAGTGACCATCTGTTATACACTACTTTTCAAAATGCATTGTGAGATATTTGGAGTGTACTATATAGTGAATGAAATTTTCAGTTAAGATTTCGAACAGTACTACAACATGGCTGATTCACTATATAGTAGACTATATTGAGAAGGAGTGAGCATTTCGAATACAGCATTGGATTGGTTTGGACTTCTTTCCCTCCGTGTTTTTTCCTCATCTCCTCCAGAGCCTTTCCTGCTCTGGAGTGTATCTTCTGTAAGTAATCCTAGTTTGTATTTTTGTGTTGTCTGCACTGTTTTTGTATTTTGTTAATAAATGTCACACTGTGGAGAGTGCAAATAAAGGAACCAGACTTGCACGGCAGACGCACTTTCTCTCTCCCACTTCATTCATACACAGAAAAAGAATTTCTCAATACACCGGGGTCTCTCCTTTTATGACACTCCATTCCTTCCCCCTGCTGCCTGAAATCTTGCATCACAATACATTCACACATCCACCCCTTACTGTCCCCGCAGCTACTCCTTCCTGCTGCATTACCATAACTTCTCCCATTACAATACGTACTGTCCTCCGTTTAATGCCCCACGCTCTACCGGCAGAGGGACTATTCCCCTCCCCTCTGCTTCCAGTCTGAGATGAATATCCCAGCGTGGGTTCCCTACACCACCCCCCGGCAGAGTCTCAGACTGAGTTTCAACTCTTACGTCCTTTTGGCTTCAGTCTCCTCCCATATCTGCTGTAACGAGTGTTCTTCGACTCTGCGGCGCTGCTGTGCCGGTGGGTTTTTTTTGGGGTGTGTCTGTCTGCGGGTGGGCAATGGCGAGGGGGGGGGGGCATTCGACTTGCCCGTGAGCCTGCTCTGATGAATCTTCTACCTGGGGAGTTCTCAGTGGGGGTCTTCCACGCCGAGGAGCCCGAGCCAACATCACTTGCTTGTCTGCCACCACAAAGGCGGGCTTAAATCTGTCTATACAGTTAGGCCCAAAAATATTTGGACAGTGACACAAGTTTTGTTATTTTAGCTGTTTATGAAAACATATTCAGGATACAATTATATAATCAATATGGGCTTAAAGTGCAGACTCTCAGCTGTAATTTGAGAGTATTCACATCCAAATTGGAGCAAGGGTTTAGGAATTACAGCTCTTTAATACGTAGCTGCCTCTTTTTCAAGGAACCAAAAGTAATTGGACAATTGACTCAGAAGGCTGCAAAAAAAAAAAAAACAAGGCTGCATGGGCTCTTCCCTCGTTAACCTGTCATTAATTAAGCAGTTAAAAGGTCTGGAGTTGATTCCAGGTGTGGCGTTTGCATTTGGAAGCTGTTGCTGTGAACACACAACATGCAGTCAAAGGAGCTCTCAATGGAGGTGAAACAGACCATCCTGAGGCTGAAAAAAAAAGAAGAAATCCATCAGAGAGATAGCAGAAATGTTAGGAGTGGCCAAATCAACAGTTTGGTACATTCTGAGAAAAAAAGAGTGCACTGGTGACCTTGGGAACTCAAAAAGCCCTGGACGTCCACGGAAGACAACAGTGGTGGATGATCACAGAATCCTTTCCATGGTGAAGAACAACCCCTTCACAACATCCAGTCAAGTGAAGAACACTCTCCAGGAAGTAGGTGTATCAGTATCTAAGTCTACCATAAAGAGAAGACTTCATGAGAGTAAATACAAAGGATTCACCACAAGGTGCAAACCATGAATCAGCCTCAAAAATAGAAAGGCCAGAATTGACTTTACCAAAAAACACCTGAAGAAGCCAGCCCAGTTCTGGAACAGCATTATTTGGACAGATGAGACTAAAATCAACCTGTACCAGAATGATGGGAAGAAGAAAGTTTGGAGAAGAACTGGAACAGCTCATGATCCAAAGCGCTACATTTTCTGTAAAACATGGTGGAGGCAGTGTGATGGCATGGGCATGCATGGCTTCCAATGGCACTGGGTCACTTGTGTTTATTGATGATGTGACAAAAGACAGAAGCAGCCGGATGAATTCTGAAGTGTATAGGGATATACTTTCTGCTCAGATTCAGCCAAATGCAGCACAGTTGATTGGACGGCGCTTCACCAATGATCCAAAACATACTGCAAAAGCAACCCAGGAGTTTTTTAAAGCAACAAAGTGGAATATTCTGCAATGGCCGAGTCAATCACCAGATCTCAACCCAATCAAGCATGCATTTCACTTGCTCAAGACAAAACTTAAGGCAGTAAGACCCACAAACAAGCAACAACTGAAGACAGCTGCAGTAAAGGCCTGGCAAAGCATCACAAAGGAGGAAAGCCAGCGTTTGGTGATGTCCATGGGTTCCAGACTTCAGGCAGTCATTGCCTGCAAAGGATTGTCAACAAAATATTGAAAAGTAACATTTTACTTAGGGTTATGTTTATTTGACCAATTACTTTTGAGCCCCTGAAATGAGGAGCATTTGTATAAAAATAGCTACAATTCCTACATGTTTAGTCTTATATTTTTGTTCAGCCCCTTGAATTAAACCTTAAAGTCTGCACTTCAATTCCGTTGTAGTTGTTTCATTTCAAATCCAATGTGGTGGCATGCAGAGCCCAAATCATGAAGATTGTGTCACTGTCCAAATATTTCTGGGCCTAACTGTACATATTTTTTCCCGACTACCCCCCAAGTTTAACAAAAAATGTTTGTCCCCTGGTTCCAGCACTCTGAACGGGCCATCGTAGGGTGGGCACAATGGGGGGCAGTGGGCATTGTGCCTGACAAACATGAACACCGCGTTCTTCAAAGTTTTTGGCACAAAAGCAGGTGGAAAACAGTGGTGGGCCGGGCTGAGTAGCGTGCCTGTGTCCGTGCTATGCTGCAAACGCTGAGACAGATGGTTGTTCGGTGCGAGATTATCTGGTAAAAATTCCCCGTGGAGCCGCAGTGGCTGAGAAAAAACAAGCTCTGCCGGGGAAGCCTCCAAATCCTCTTTTGGTGCGGAACGCAACCCGAACAGAACCCACGGCAACCGGTCTACCCAATTTGCATCCTTAAGCGAAGCCCTGAGCGCTGCTTTCAGCGACCTATGGAAACGCTCGCATAAACCATTGGCCTGTGGGATGTACGTGGTTGTGCGATGAATTGCTACCCCCAAGCTACGGGCCATCGCGGACCAGAGGTCGGAAACAAACTGTGGGCCCCTATCAGACGTGATGTCCGACAGGATGCCAAAACGTGCCACCCATGTTGTCAAAAAGGCGCGTGCCCGCGGACGTGGTTGCCGCTAGCAGGACTGCTTCTGGCCAGCGTGTGGTGCGGTCCACCACTGTCAGAAGGTGCGTGAACCCCTGCGATGGCGGGAGGGGGCCCACGAGGTCCACATGAACATGGTCGAACCTCTTAGCCGGTATATGAAACGGCTCCAAAGGGGCCTTCGTGTGTCTGTGTACTTTGGCTTGTTGGCACGCTACGCAGGCTGCAGCCCACTCTTTCACTTGTTTGCGCAGGCCTGGCCATACGAACTTTGCTCCCACCATTTTGACTGACGCGCGCACTCCTGGGTGCGCCAGAGTGTGAACTGACTCAAACACTCGGCGGCGCCAAGCAACTGGGACCACCGGGCGCGGGTGTCCCGTGGAGACGTCACAGATTGGGGGGGGGGGGGGGGGGGGCTGCCGTCTTGCAGTACTCTGCTCTCCAGCCTTAACCCTGTCGCTCCAGACTGGAGCGCGCACACGTCCACATCGCCAATCTGCTCTGCGGCCATGGCTGTATAATCTATCCCTACGCAGACTGGGGCCACTACTGCACGCGAGAGGCAGTCCGCCACCACATTCAGTTTACCTGCCACATGCTAAATATCAGTCGTAAACTCCGAGATCGCGGCTAGCTGTCTGCTGCCGCCCGACCATGGTTCCAAAACCTTGGCCATCGTGTACGTTAGCGGCTTGTGGTCCACGAACGCAGTGAAGCTGTGCCCTTCCAGCCAGAACTGGAAGTGGCGTATGGCCATGTGGAAAGCCAGCAACTCTCTGTCAAACGCGCTGTATTTACGCTCACTGTCGCGCAAAGCCCTGCTGAAAAAAGCAAGCGGCTGTCAAGAACCGGCGACACGTTGCTCCACAACGGCCCCTATGGCCACGTCCGAGGCATCGGTAGTGAGTGCTATCCGAGCCGCCGGGTCCGGGTGCGCCAACAGTGCGGCGTTTGCCAGGGCTGTTTTAACCTCAGAGAATGCCTGCTCCCGCTCCGGAGTCCAGTCGACTCTGTCCGGCGGCTTCCGTTTCTTGAGCGCGGCGTACAATGACTGCATGAGCTGAGCTGCGTGGGGGAGGAACCAGTTATAAAAGTTAACCATCCCCAAAAACTCTTGCAGTTCCCTGACCATCTGAGGCCGGGGAAAATTCGCCACAGCGCGCACCTTGTCGGGCAAGGGTATCGCTCCCTCCGGTGAGATGCGGTGCCCCAAAAAGTCAATCCCTGTCACGTCGAACTGGCATTTCGCCGGGTTGATTATTAACCCGTGCTCCTCCAACCTCCGCAAAACCATCCCGGGGTGGGTTATGTGTTCATCCTCGGACGCACTGGCCACCAGGATGTCATCCAGGTAGACAAACACAAACGGCAGATCGCGCAACACCGCATCCATCATGCGTTGGAATGTCTGTGCCGCACCTTTTAATCCGAAGGGCATGCGTAGAAACTCAAACAAGCCAAACGGAGTTATTACCGCCGTTTTGGGTATGTCCTCCGCACGCACCGGGACCTGGTGGTAACCGCGGACCAGGTCTATTTTAGAAAAAATGCATGCCCTGGCGAGGTGAATGGAAAAATCCTGAATATGGGGAATCGGGTAGCGGTCATGCGCTGTGGCATTATTCAGTCTGCGGAAATCTCTGCACGGTCGCCACGGTCTCTCAGCCTTAGGGACCATGTGTAGTGGGGATGCCCATGGGCTGTTTGAGCGCCTAGTTGTAGTTCCAAGTTGGCAAACTCCTCACGCGCTATGGCCAGTTTAGCTGTGTCCAGGCACCGAGGTCGTGCGAAAACGGGCGGCCCAGTGGTGGTGATAAAGTGTTCCACCCCGTGTTTAGTGATGGCCGCCGAAAACATCGGGACCATGAGTGCTGGGAACTGAGTGAGCAGTGTGTGGAACTTACCGCCTGGAGCTGTGACGTTGGCTATCGTTGTTGGCCCGGCCCCTCGAGCTGTACAGGGGAGAGAATCAAAAGACATTGCATTAACCAGGCATCTGTTAGCAACATCAACTAGCAACCCATGTGCACACAGAAAATCAGCTCCCAAGATTGGGAAGCTGCATGCCGCTATGACGAATGTCCACTCGTACATACGGCCGTGTAGGGATACCGTCAGTGTCCTCTCACCAAAAGTCCTAAAGTCTGAGCCGTTTGCGGCTATCAGCTTGGGACCGCTAGCTCCTGCTAGCCGGTCAGCATAGGACGGCAGGATGAGGCTCTTTTGGGAGCCGGTGTCTACGAGGAACTGTCTCCCCAAGCGCGAGTCCGTCACGTAGAGCAGCTTGTTTTCTTCACCGGCGATCGCAGTTGCTACTGACTGCCAGCCTTGGTGTTTCCCGAACGCTTGAATTGGCACGGTGGCACACATCTGCGTGCGTTTTCTCCAAAATGGCGGTGGTAGGAGCAGAGCGTGTCTCTCTGGCACTTTCTGGCCCCCGCTGCTGCTACCGTCGCCAGCTCCTCGCCTCCGCTGGTCGTCTCGTTGGTTCCGACGCCGCCGCGTTCACTGTGAGGGCTCTGATGGTGAGGATGCTCCGATCTGCCTCCTGGGCTATCGCACGGTAGTCGCGTGCGGCCAGCAACGGCGAGTTGGCCAGTACCTCTCTTGCCTCTGTTGAGAGGTTCTGGAGGAAAAGGTGGGCAAACAGAAAATGCCTGTCGTCCGTGCCCATCAACGCCAACATCTTCTTCATCAGTTCGACCACCGACCCATCTCCTAATTCGGAGCGCCTCAGGAGCCTCTCTGCCCTCTCATAGTCCGAGAGTGTGTAGCGCTGGGTCAGCGTGGGCTGGAGGCTGTTGGAGCAGGCTCGCTACTTGCTGAGTCGTGCAAGCGTCCAGCGCTGCGATCACATAGTAATATCTGGTGTTATCTGCCGTTATTCCCCGGAGGGCGAACTGAGCCTCGGTGTGGCGGAACCAAGACCGCGGGTCGTGCAGCCAAAAGTCTGGTAGTTTGACCGAAACAGCGCACGCGTTGCTGGGACTTTCCGTCCGGGCTGTCTCTGGGATGCTTGCCGTGTTGCTGGGGCTTCCCGTCCGGGCCGACTCTGGGGTTCTTGCCTCGTGTTCCATAATTCGTCAAGGGTCACCAGTGTGGAGAGTGCAAATAAAGGAACCAGACTTGCACGGCAGACGCACTTTATTTCTCTCTCCCACTTCATTCATACACAGAAAAAGAATTTCTCAATACACCAGGGTCTCTCCTTTTATATCACTCCATTCCTTCCCCCTGCTGCCTGAAATCTTGCATCACAATACATTCACACATCCACCCCTTACTGTCCCTGCAGCTACTCCTTCCTGCTGCATTACCATAACTTCTCCCATTACAATACATACTGTCCTCCTCCGTTTAATGCCCCACGCTCTACCGGCAGAGGGACTATTCCCCTCCCCTCTGCTTCCAGTCTGAGATGAATATCCCAGCGTGGGTTCCCTACAACACTACAGTTCAGCGTTTGGGCCTGTCTTTTTGCCCCGGAGGAGCAGTTTATGACAGTGCATCTGCAATCCCTTGCAGATATAATTGTATACAGAATGTATTTAGCCCCCATTGCAAGATATGTTTATTTTCAAAACTTCTTGGCAGTTTGCAAAAATTCAAACAAACATTTAAATAACTCATGACTTATTTTTTTGCAAAAGGGTGAAAATTTGTAAATTTTAAAAATAAACCGTTTGCAGTGGTGGTTGAATAATTTTGAGTGCAGTACTTGCAATCATGCAGTGAACATGCACACAAACTATTAAAAGTTTCCTTCCAGCATTCCACATACACAACGTAACACATGGGTTTGTGCGCTGCAGTTCTATACACTTGCATCTACCTGTCTAGCACCTCTATCCACCTGCATCTGTGTGAGTCACAGGTGGATAGAGGCATTCACAGGTTTGTGTGACAGGTGCTGGGGTTTAAGGGAAAGTGCAGCACAATCCAGTCTTTGCCTTAAACGAGCACTATGTATGTAACTGTCTTGTTTGAGGTAGAAATACCAAAAAGACTACAAATATAAGATAAGATAAGATAAGATAAGCCTTTATTAGTCCCACAACGGGGAAATTCCAGGATTGCAACAGCACAGGGATAGCAACACTCAGAGCAACAATCAGAAGGCAAGAAAAAAACAAGCAAGCAAGAGCGGCTAATATACATATGTACATATTACTATAAAATAAATATATACACACACACACACAGACACACAGTGCAGAGCATTGTAGCTGGATGGAATAAATATATGAGTATATGAACACACAGTGCAGGGAAAAGCCAGTGTGAACACACAGTGCAGAGCATTGTAGCTAGATGGAATAAATATGTAAATATATAAACACCCACAGTACGGAGCGGAACGGAAATATGGAGACTATGACCTCAGTTTCAACAGCCAGTCACTGGGTGCTTAGTTATTGGTGGCTACAGTTGTGCCCTATGACTGGCTTTTGACACTGAGGTCATAGTCCTCATGTTTTTTTCAAAAGATTCAAAGATCTTTATTTGTCAATGCTTCTATACGTACAGGACATACAGGAGAATTGAAATGCAGTTTCTCTCTCTCTTAATGGTGTGCACAATATATAAGAAAAGAAGGAATAAGGATGAAAAACAACAACAGCAGTCTATGCACAGCAATGCTACCCGTAGTGCAAATGAAGATAAAAGATCAAACCCAGCAATCTTATATACAGAAAAAGTGAAGTCGTAATACCCATAATTGCAAGTTCAATGCGGTAGCATAGGTGCAGACAGTGAAAGATTAGACTGCATATGATCAATATTTCAATAAGAAACAGATAGCAGCAGATATGGCATTTGTGCAAATGGTTGCAGTAAGGTGCAGAGACATAAAGCGGCAGATGTATTATTGTTGGTGTGCCAAGTCTTTCTGTGCAAACAGCTGAGGTAGTTATTGTGTTGGTGAGTGTGTTACGGACCAGAGGTGGGAGAGGAAGTGGACGGAGTTCAGGGTCCTGATGGCCTGAAGAATAAAGCTGTTTAGCATTCTTGTGGAATGGGCCCAGAGGTTCTGGTAGCTTTTCCCCGAGGGCAGAGGGCTGAAGAGGGAGTGTGAGGGGTGGGAGGTGTCGCCTGCAATGTTGATGGCTCTGTGAGTGAGGCAGGTGTGGTAGATGTCCAAGAGGGGGGCAGAGGGGCACCATTGATCTTGCTGGCTGCTTTCATTGTGTGTTGTAGTGTCTCCGGCAGGAGGCGGTGCAGCTTCCGTACCACACCGTGGTGCAGCTGGTGAGGATGCTCTCAATGGTGTCCCGGTAGAATGAGCACATGATGGGGGGTGGACTCGTGCTCTCTTCAGTTTGCAGAGGAAATAGAGGTGAGTTTGAGCCTTCTTGGCAAGCAATGTGGGGTTGTTGGACCAGGAGAGGTCCTCAGAAGTGTGCACCCCCGGGAACTTGGTGCTGCTCACCCTCTCCACAGCTGCTCCATCGATGATCAGAGGGGGATGCTGTGTGTGTCCCTTCCTGAAGTCGACCACAATCTCCTTGGTTTTTCCCACATTCAGGACGAGGTTGTTGTCTTTACTCCACTGGACCAGTTGACTCACCTCATTTCTGTAGCTGGCCTTTTCATTGTTTGTGATGAAGACCACCACTGTCGTGTTGTCCACAAACTTGATGATGTGGTTGGTGCTATAGGCTGGTATGCAGTCATGGGTCAGCAGGGTGAAAAACAGTGGGCTGAGCACGCACCCTTGTGGGGCCCCTGTGCTCAGTGTGATGGTCTTCGAGGTGTTGGTGCCAACCCGCACGTTCTGTGGCCTCCCTGTGAGAAAGTCCAGCACCCAGTTACAGAGAGAGGTTTCGAGTCCCAAGTGTCTGAGTTTTTGTATTGGGTGCTGGGGATGATTGTGTTGAATGCTGAACTGAAGTCCAAGAACAGCAGTTGCACAGCATTCAGTGTTCCTACCAAGAATAGTGCTGCTGCAGGGCCCACTCAGGCTATGGGGGGAGTGACATTCATGTAGTCAAAGGTTGATGTACCACAAAATAATTTTGGAAACAACATTTTAAGGTGAAATTCTTACATATTGTTGCTTTAAAGGAGTCTTTATTCACCACACATTCAGTGGGCTTTAATTTGTTTTAGTTTCTAGATAACCTGAAGCCTGTGAGCTTTTGGCATAAGTAAGTACTCTGTCATCAGCCATAGTGACAATGTTTATAGACACATTTAACTCTCCAACGTTTTATGTTTTTGTGAACATATTTTAATCCAATGTGTGATTTTTTTTTTTTTCTTTGCCCAGGTGTCCGGACGGCCCTCGCCCAAACACCGTGCGACCATGTCAGCTACCCTGCAAAAAAGACTGCATTGTGACTCCATTCAGCGACTGGACAGCATGTCCTTACACATGTGATGCAGGTATTGTTAAAAGAATAATTATCACTATTTTTTGTTACAGTTTACTATTTCAAAAAGAATCAGGGTTGTCAGGTTTCCTGGCAGTGAACATTTACTTAAAAAGCTCCATAATGCACCTTCTTTTATTATTTTGCATGTTGACACTGTTCCAGAGGTGTTAATGAAATGTCTCCAACATGCTTTGGTCAAAACAACTCGGGGTTTCATTTTTGCTGTCATTTTACACTCAGAAAATGAGTTCTCAAAATGGACTGTTTTATGACATATTGCTTTAAATGCTAATCAGCCCCAGTTCACCCCAACCAGCGTCTCTCATCACTTTGCTGAGATTTATGATTTGGCAGTGGTGCCATGTTTGAGGCTAATGTTAGCTTGTAGCTTTGTCAGTAGGTTGTAGGTCTGCATGGTCAGCAGGTCTGTATCAGGTGTGTTAAGTAATGGGTTGATATTCTCATGGAAGAGAGCAGCAAAGCCAAAGGAGATGTTTCAGGCAGAGTTGTAGTCCTAGTTTCTGTTGAAGAGGAGAACTCATGTGTAGGCGGACTTTGGGCTGTTTTGACTTTGTAAACCATATAATAATATCACAGAGATCCTACATAACCCCTTAAAATGAAGGGAAAACCCTAGCTTTTTTTTTTTTTTTTTTTTGAAGATCTGTACCCACAATTAACCTCCATAAGCAAGGTGACGATTAAAGAAAGAACCAAATCTAAATGGAGCAGCTGCACTCAGCCAGTCCCACTGACTTGGACGCAAACACGTGCTCTCATGTCTCATTACAGATAATTGATTTGACAGATCGGCATCTAAGACAACCTCTGGGCTGGCCTCTTTTAGTACATTTGGCCAAGCCCGTGTGCCAGTGGCTACAAGTGTCAGTGAGTTGTATTCATTGGGTGAAAGAGAAAAAAAAAACAAACATGTTTTTCTGATGAGGTCACCTTTTTGAAGAAGCTATTGCCCGAGTTACTGAGCAGTGGTGAAAACATAAAATTTATCCACAAGTGAAAATCATTATCACCCATATATTGCTGACCTCCTTGTGTGAAACATCGACATAAATCTCTTTGGTTGGGGCGTGCCTCAGGAATGGGTGTGCATTTTAATTCGGTCCGCTGATGTCTTCACCTTGTTGCAGAGACTTTTACGCCGCCCACGTACAAAGGTTTTGCAGTGTGGTTTAGGACTATCCCGAGGCTTGTTTCATCTTAATGAACTACTCCCAGGCATCTCCACACATGTAAATACCATAAATCTAATCTGAGTCACTTCCAAGGTCTAATGGGATTTTTCTACATCATCGTTGCTGGCTCGGTACCCCCAGTAATCAGATGTGTGTGTGTGTGTGTGAGAGAGAGAGAGTGTTTTCTTTGACATTAGCTGTCCAATTAGATTTGGCTTCGGTCTTCTCCAAGCCCATTCTGCTAAAGGAGCAGCCCAGTTTATCACTTTGACATTTTTCTCATCACTTTTCCATACAGATATTTCTTGTTTTAATTCAGTAATTGTCCGTGTCCGTTCAGCCGGCACCGCAGTGAAGAAGAAGCAATCAAGGAAGCGCCTTATCATCCAGATGCCGTCCAACGGAGGACAGGAATGCCCGGAGGTGCTGGAGGAGGAGAAGGACTGTGAGGCGCCCAAAACCTGCCCAGGTTTCAGGTAAAAGTGCTGAAATACACCACTCTGCTTTCTACTGTTGGACAGTTTCTTCTATCAATGTATTTTTGTTTCTTTAGCACCTTTCCTGTCTCACCATTTCTTATTTTTGCCTTTGTTGTCCAACAACTTTGCATTGCGGCCCTGAACAGCTGAAAAACATGCCTCTGAAAATAAAACCCAAAGTTTATCTTGAACAGCCTCGTTCTATTTATAAAACTGGTTAGACACCTACATTTTTCTCGACACCTTCATACACTGTCAGTCTGATTTTTCTCCTCACAGCTCTCAAAGTGTCAGCTGTATGCGCTTATTTATAAATGAACGCTTTCTGTTCTGTTGAACCCTTATGTGGCCAGGCACAGAAAATTTAGAAGGATAAAAGTTATGGGCTGAAGAATTGGTAGTTTATCCAACCAAAGAGACGATAGGAGCTAATGTTATTACCCTAATCTCAAAAAAATCCACACACAATAATCCTCAGGTTTGTCTTCATCCAGGTTATGCTCAAGGTCAAAGTCAATGGTCAGGGAGATCTGAGCATTTAGATTTCACAAAAATCATTACTCCTTCTAGGGCAGTTGTCCCAGTGTTTCTGCAAACTCATGCAGAGTGACACTCAGGCGGGTCTGCATCTGGGCTGTGTTCAAGGTCAGTGGTCAGGAGATCGGTAAGTTCCAATGAGCTCCAGCTGTTGATCACAGCTGAAGGCAAACCTGATTGGTTCAGTGAATGAGACCTGCTGAGACCAAGGTAGATCTCAAAAAATGACAGGGTTGAGTCTTTCGGATTTTTGTGTTAGCAGCAACGACAGAGTCCAAAATCCATCATCAGAAAACTGAAAAAGTTCAAATTCCTTAACATTTCGTCTTAAAAATCATGCTTTACATTGTTCCTGTTGTTCTGGTGACCCCTTCATGCACATTATGCCATTTGTTATCTACAAAAATGCACAGAATCTCTTGTCTGTGTGTCTGTCTGTCTGTCTGTCTGTGTCTGTTCCAGGCATATCTTCACTTGAACCGTTCATCAGACTGACCAAAGATTTTATACGTGTTTTGCTAAGGTTACGAGGGGTGTGCATCCTCGAGTGTGAGTTGTTCAGTCACAAATGTGTAATTTTTGAAAATAAAACTTAGTCATCGCTCTCCTCCTCACACTCTGGCTTCTAGAGGTGTGGGCGGGGGGTTTTGTGTTTGACTCTGTACTGACTGATAATACGCAACATCATGGGCATCGGTAACCACAACACACTGTGAGCTAAAAAAGATAATACTGAAGATTTAATGCTTAAAAAATTATACCATAAAGTTCCTGGTGATTGCATAGTCTAAAGGATAAGTCGACATATTAAATTAAATCACCCTTTATTGTCATTCAACCAATCATGTACAGTAGAACGAAATTGTGTTTCTCCTATCTACAGTGTTAAATCACACACACCCCATATATTAGAATCAGAAGGGGCCCTGCCATGCAAGGGGCGCCGCCACAGATTTCCCTCCTCCATTCCATTATTGCTGAGCACCAAGCCGGACAGCAGAAGTATCCGCTTTAAATGGTCTTCGGCATGAACCGGCCTGGGATTTGAAACCCCTGCCTCCCGGGTGTGGGGCAGATGCTCTACCAACTGAGCCACCACTCTGGGTATGGCTGAGTTTGGGGAATATGTGGGGAACATGAACAGAATGGTGGGCGCGTCAGCAGGGACCCAGATCTGACAAAGAACAGCGGTGTATACTAACACAGAACATGATGGGAGAGGCAGCGGCCCGACCGTGGGCGGGCGACAGTCCTTCGCGGGAGGCACGCCCAGCCTGCCCAGTCCAGTGGTAGACAGGAGGTACCTGCTTCTGCTTCACCCATGTGGGTACCACTGTACTTTGTACTTTGCAGGACCGCAAGTCCTGCAAAGTACAGAACAGAGTCCTGAACAGTGATATAAACTAAAATAATTATGATGACTGAACAACTCCATTCCCCAAAGTGCAAGATACACTATTATGAATATAAGTGATAAAAGATCAGACAAATAAGTGATCTGACAAACAAATAAACAAGGGATCTGAAACAGTCACTAATATTGGATGTCCCATTCATTTTCAGTGTTTAGGTATTCTGTAATTAATATTCACACAATCAATTAAATCTCAGCACCTTTTACTCCCTTTTATATTTGTTAAAGTCTAGCATGGGAATGCCTACATATAGGCTACACCTCTGTATTCCACTTTCAAACACAGCCTACATTTGGGCCTGTAAAGCCTGATTAGGATATCTGTTTCAGACAGGAATTCTTGCGTTCTACGGGCAACGCATTAGTTACATTAAGTGAAGACCCTGCAACATTAACAGCAATTCTCATCTGCCTTTGTTCTCAGGTGGAAAACCCACAAATGGAGGAAGTGCCAGCTGGTCCCATGGTTTCTCAGACAGGACACCCCCGGTGCACAGGAGAGCTGTGGACCAGGACTCCAGACACGAGGTATAGGAGCAAACATCTTCATCCCCCCACCCCCCACCCCCGTCCCCCTTTCTTCCCCTCCGCATCTTCACTGAAGCATTCCTAATCGCCGTAAATTTAATTTTTGCTCATTGCGGTGCATCTGGAGCGTGGCCACGAGGCAGCAGATGGATAAGCCAAGGTTTAGAGAATGGGCCAATTTACTTGGAGAACACGTCAAATCCTCCCACTTATGAGAGGCAGCACAAACTGAGGAAGACACTCCTCTAAACATCAGCGAAAGGTGCCTTTTCTTCTTTTTAGGATGTTTTTTTTTTAAATTACTTTATATTTTTGCAGTCCTCAAGAGATGCTCACACCTCACTGGGTGCCTCTAGAGACTCGTTTGACAGTGTTGGCTCCTGTTTTTATTTTATTTTATTTAACCTCAGGCTCCCGTCATGCAGTTTTAATAGGATACCTCTTAGTAGAAATTTGAGACACCTTTTTTTCCCCCCAGCACACAACAGCCCAGTACCCCGTCTAGTATATGGACTTCACGCCTAAGCGACGAGTACTTTAAAGGAGTTGTGGCTCTCTCTTTTTAAAAGAGCATTTCCTCTCGCTGCTTTATAGCGAATGGGTGCACCATATAGTCCTAGGAGGCTTTCATAAAAATCCAATTTCAGCAGGTCACGCAGAATGATCAATTTCATTACGTTGCAGCTCCTATGGAAGGCCATTATTAGTGCTTATACTTCTGTTTCTTCTTCAATAACTCACATTGGTGTGCTTATGAAAATGCTTCAGACTTGCCTTAGTTTTTGGGGATTCTGTGCAGCTTTTTCTTTCTTTTTTTTTGGGGGGGGGGGGGGGTGATGTGATCAAATCTGACACCTGAAGTCCAAACCTTTTCTGCACTGGTCCTCACACCTCTGTCAGCGGATGGCAGAAATCTCTTTGTCCTTGACTCAGACGAAAAAACGACACGCTGCCCTTCCTGCTTGGACAGTGTACCTTGTTTCCTTGGACAGAGGCTTTCCTTAGAGACGGAAAAGGAACCCGATTGTGACATTATTAAATACATGGAACTGAAAGCTTGCGCTGCTTTTTTTCTATTTTTTTTTTTCTAAAGTCTTGACCACATACACTGGCAAGACGGAGGCTTTCCAAACCAATAGCAGTGCCCACGGGGGGTTGAGCGAAATGTGCTTAGAGATTGATTTCTCTGTGAAGGTACAGGCCCGCAGAATGTCTGCATCACGGGAAAATGAAATATTGCAGCAAACACAAGTAATACCCTTTATTGAAAGAACAAAGAAAACGGATGATGCAGTCGGAGACAAATCGACTCGCGGGCTTTAAACCAATTGAGGTAGAGATGCTCTTCACTCAATTGTTATTAACCCACCCAAGAGACCTAATCTGTATTGTGCAGTTCAGATCTGTTCTTTATTCACTCTTCCACTGCCTTCTTTTTCATCTTTATTTGAAGTTCCGTCATTCACGAGTGGAAGAAGGAGAACTCTCCACATCTTTTAATTGAAGGGGCACTTCAGGATTTTACATATCAAAGTTGTTTAGCTGTCAAAACGAGCAGCGAGGTCTGTCATGTGTCAGGAAACTCCAGGAGCTTCTTCTACTGTCTGAGATGATCATTTTAATCTTTTATCGGGGCTGTTTCTATGTTTATTTTGTGCCCTATGCAAGCTTGTGTGTTTTGTTTTTTTTGTTTTTTGTTTTTTTCAGAGGGGACACCATTGTAAGTGGGAAGAGTTTAAAATGGGGGGAAAAAAGCTCTCTCCCTTCCCAACAAATTAAAAAAGATGAACCGAAAAGAAACCATCACATACAGTAGAATGAAATTTCATCCAGCATGTGTATGAATGTTGCAAATTTACAAGGGAAAAGATACATATTTAGGATGAAAAAGCAGAGAATATGTGAGGAAAAAAATTGCAAATTTGCAAGAAAAAAGTCACAAATTTATGAGGAAAAAAAGTTGACATTTTTTAGAAAAAAGCTGCAAATTTACAAGGAAAAAGTCACAAATGAACATGAAAAAAGTTGCAAATTTATAAGTAAAAAATCTGTAAATTTACATAAAAAGTTACAAAAATATACGAGAAAAAAATTGTAATTTTATATGAAAACATTGCTAATTTGTGATTAAAAAAGTCACAAATTTACAAGAAAAAAGTCACAAATTTGTGGAACAAAAAAGCTAAAGTTATGATTTTAAAAAAGTTGCAAATTTACAAGAAAAAAATGCAAATTTACAAGAAAAAGGTCACAAATTTATAGAACAAAAGAACTGCACATTTACAAGGAAAAATAGCAAATTTATGAGCCAAAAACTCCACAAATCACAGGAAAAAAAGGTGGAAAATTTATGAAAAAAAAGTTGAAGCTACTTTTAAGTCCCCCCACCAAAAAAAAAAAATTGTTGAGGGTGAACTTGTTGCTTGGGGGTCACCTAGTTACTGGAGGTCCGTAGCATTTGCATACTCTGCTTTATAGCCAGAAACAGCCTGCCCATTATGGCTCATGGAGCATGGGCGGAGGGCCTAAGGACAGAAAGCCATCAGAGTCAAAACTACGTCTCCACATGCAATGTAATTGTGTTAAAAAACTATACTGGCATCAAATGGGGTGGTGCATTACGTTATTATCATGTCATCATTAACAACACCACTAATTACAGAGTAAAAAACAAATACCAGCGTAACAACTGATAATCCAGAAAACTGAAAATGTGGGAATAGACCTAGCAAACAATTATGTCCAAAGACGTAATCATAATCTGTATGAAAATTAACTGATTTTAATTATATGGTAGCTCTGGAAAACACTTTTATTAGATTTGATTCAAAGGCTTTATTATCATGTGCACAGTTAAGAAATGCTACACTTCCTGTGCAATGAAATTCTTACTTTGCTCTCCAAACGACTGCCAAGGTAAAAGGTACAGAAACAACAATTCTAACAGGTCATGACACACTAACAAAGTAACTCAGTCCTAATACTAATGGATGCTAATAACACACACACCGACACACAGTTAGGCAGTAGAGGAATGAAACTGAAAATTCACTGGATGACTAAAGATACAGTGGTACCTCTACTTACGAAATTAATTCGTTCCGGAAGTATTCTCGTAACGTGAAAATTCCGTAAGTAGAGGCGCGTTTTACATGTAAATGCCGTAATCCGTTCCAAGCCCCCCAACATTCGGGCATAAATTTTTTATAAATCATAAAAACGCATCAAAACATGTAACAAATACATGTTACAATTAGATTACTGCACAATAAACATAAAATGAGAGTTTAAAATGAGAGAAAGAATAATAAAAGAGAATAATATACTGTATATATCTATATATTATATATATATATATGTGTGTGTGTGTGTGTGTATATATATATAATATATATATATACAGTATATATAATAATATAATATATATAATATATATCTATCTATATATTTATTCCATCTAGCTACAATGCTCCGCACTGTGTGTGTTTATATACTTACATATTTATTCCACCTAGCTGCAATGCTCCGTACTGTGGGTGTTTATATATTTACATATTTATTCCATCTAGCTACAATGCTCTGCACTGTGTGTTTATATATTCATATTTTATAGTAATATGTACATATGTATATTAGCTGCTCTTGCTTGCTTGTTTTTTTTTTTCTTGCCTTCTGATTGTTGCTCTGAGTGTTGCTATCCCTGTGCTGTTGCAATCCTGAAATTTCCCCGTTGTGGGACTAATAAAGGCTTATCTTATCTTATCTTATCTTATAATAAAAGAGAAAGAATAATAAAAATTATGTTCATTTACCTTTTAACTGCTATCGTCCTCGACGTCGTCACCTTTTGCCTTCTTTGGTTCATGTTCTGATCCAAGGACGTTTGCTTTTGTCGGCATGTAAGTGCTTCCTTTTGTTTTAATACCGTGCTGATCGTTGATGTATTACGGCCATATTCTTTGGCGAGATCAACCAAACGCATCCCCTTTTCATATCTTTCGATTATCTCCTTCTTTGTTTGTATGGACAAAAAAACTCTCTTCTTCTTTTCTCCTTTTCCACTTATCTCCGTCACTTTCTTGGGGCCCATAGCGAATAAATGTTAATTCTGTACTGTACACACACGTAAAACTTTCACCTTGTTCTTAATAAAGTTTTGGGGGAAAAAAAAAAAAAAACTTTGTGGCCAATGGGATACCAGGAAGATGCTAGGCGATAGCCAATGGCAGAGCAGCTACAGGTATGTTTACATTCAGTAAACTACGGGAGCTGCGAGGAGCGCGTACTTTTTTGCCTTTCGTATCCTGAAATTTCGTTCGTAACAAGAGGCAATATTTTCCCGTTGAGGCGTGTCGTAACCTGAAAATTCCGTATGTAGAGACGTTCGTAAGTAGAGGTACCACTGTAGTGGTATATTGATATCAGAGATGGTGTGAACCTGAGGTGGCATGAACCTGCGTCCATCCATCCATCTTCTGCCGCTTAATCCTTTCGGGTCGCGGGGGGGCTGGAGCCTATCCCAGCATCTTTGGGCGAGAGGCAGGGTACACCCTGGACAGATCGCCAGTCCATCGCAGGGCCAACACAAAGAGACAGACAACCATTCACTCTCACAGTCACACCTAAGGACAATTTAGAATCCCCAGTTGATGCCAATTAACCTAACCTGCATGTCTTTGGCATGTGGGAGGAAACCGGAGTACCTGGAGTAAACCCACGCAGACACGGGGAGAACATGCAAACTCCACACAGAAGGGTCACCGATGGTCTGGGGGTGGGATCGAACCCACGATGGTCAAGGGTGGAATCGATCCCATGACCTTCTTGCTGTGCTGCCACTGTGCTAACCACTGCACCACCATGCTGCCATGAACCTATGTACAGTGTGCAAATGAGTATTGTGCAAGGAGCAGTGTATAATCACAAATTATTTCTGTAACGGTAGTACCAGTAGACTGTGCATGATAAGTAGCAGCAGAGATGATATAGACATCAGACGGGTGATACTATATCTACTGTACAGGTGAGCAATGTGCAAATGTAGCAGCCGGTGTGTGAGTTCCTATATGCAAAGCTGTGTTACAGCGTTTTGGGAATTGTTATCTGTTCAGGAGTCTGATGGCAGTGGGAAAGAAGGAGTTCTTCATTCTGGTTGTCCTGCATTTCACACTTGTGTACCTCTGGCCTGAGGGTAGAAGTGTGAACAGTCTGTGCTGGGGGTGGGTGGGGTCCCGGGGGATGGCGTCAGCTCTCCTTTGGACTCTGTGGTGGTAGGTGCTCTGCAGAGAGGGGAGTGGAGTCCTGATGATCTTCTCCGCTGTCTTCACCACTCTCTGCAGGCGTTTGCTGTCCAAAAAAATTAAACATAATAATAAATTAGCTTCAGCGTATTGTTTTCATTCATACCCATTTATGTATTGTACATTCACAGAAAGAAGGGCTCCCCTTACTATAAATAAAACTTCAAAAAAGAAAACAAGAAAAAAGTGAAAATTATTAGATAAAAAATCAGTTATGGTGTTCAAACTTATTATTCATCCCTTCTCAAGTTTTACACTCCCCTCCATAACCGACATATCCCAACTAATACACAAATCCAAATCATTCACTTGTCAGCTTGACCCCCTCCCTACTGTCCTTGTTAAAGCCTGCCTTCCTTCACAGGCTCCTTTGATTACCACCATTTTTCACTCTGCCCTCAACACTGGAACTGTTCCGTCACTACTCAAAACAGCTGCTGTTACACCTTTACTTAAATAACCCAGTGCAGACTTATCTGATTTTAATAACTTCCGACCAATCGGAAGTTATTAAAATCTCTCTGAAGGGCTTCTGCCCTTCAGAGAGAACAGACGCCTTTTTCTTTGCTCCCTTTTACCCTCCTTCCCTCCCTAACTGAGAATCCCAGCTTGCTGTCTTGTCTGCGTCGCTGTCTTCTGGCTGAATCTTGAACCAAACGAAAAAAATGGATTTGGTGAGCGGCTTTAATAAGATTAACAACATTTTATATAAATTCGGGCCAGGGGGAGCCCCTATGGAGAGACCCATGGATTGGAATGCATGTGTCTGCATGATTCGACTGAGGATGTGGAAACATCTACCTGGTTTGGCTAGGATCACAGGATTTTCTGCTGATTGGCTCTGGAGTTTTTCCTGGTGTATCGAAAAATTAACTGGAAGAGCTAATTAAAAGCGGTCCCGGCATAGCTGCTTCTCAACAATTCGACTAGACGGGGGAGTGCACTAACTATCGGCAATGATAACATGGAAATTACCATCTGCATGCACTATAGAGGGATGGACTCTACCGGACATGTTTACCCATGTTCTAGAAGGGAAACATCTGGAGTCGTCTTTGGTGCCTCCAAGGAATGGATTTAAAGCCTATGTATGGAAATTATGAACACAGGATTGCTGGAGATGTAAAATTCTATGCTCTGAGTGATCTGTGTCTATCAGACCTTGAATTCGCCCTGTTGTCTATTTTCCTCCTGGATTAAGACAAAACAGAAGATTGTGCTTCTCTTGATAAACATACTGGGACTGCATCTGAACTCTCATTGACATGGACTGGCTCAGGAAATTTCCATCTGCCATGCCTCGAAGGACATGCTTCCGAGTTTCAGACACTAAGACATAACATCTCGCTGGAGAGATTTTGCTGCCTCCAGTAACTGATAAACACCCACCTTCATTCAACATACACAAACACACTGATTCATAATACTGAATTACACCCATCCATTCACCGATTCTCTCTGACTTTTGGTCTTTTGGTTTTTTGTGGTTGATTGTTGCTCTGTGCTATTGAGAGATTTTTTTTCATTGTAATCATAATCTGCTTAAATATAAGCTGTATTCTGATAACAAAGTTTTTTTCTCTCCTCCCCCCTTGTGTCGTTCCCTCCCCTCCCCTCCCTTTCTTATCTATCTCTGTTTGATGAGGCGCCTATTATGGCTGCCGTGTCGTTGTGTCGCGCGCATGCGCACCAATGTCAAGTCAAGTTCCTCGTGTGTTTTTTTACATGCTTGGCAATAAAGTTTATTCTGATTCTGATTCTGATTCAATCTCTAATCTCCCCTTCATCTCCAAGATTCTTCAAAAAGTCGTTGCCTCTCAGCTCCACACTCATCTCAGTAATAATAAGCTCTACGAACAATTCCAGTCTGGTTTCTGCCCCCTCCATAGTACAGAAATGGTGTTGATCAAAATCATTAACGACCTCTTGATGGCTGCAGACTCTGGCTTACTCACCATACTCATTCTCCAAGACCTCACCACGCCCTTTGACACCATTTCTCATAGCACCATCCTAAATAGACTAGCTTCCATTGGTATCACCCACACTCTCCTCATTTGGTTCACTTCTTCTACAGTCGTGCTCAGTTCATCCAAATCAAATCCCACACCTCGGGTCTGTTCCCCATTTCTTCAGTTGTTCCCCAGGGCTCTGTCCTGGGGCCCCTTCTCTTCATTATCTACATTCTTCCACTTGGTTACATTTTCCGCAAATACAATACAGTATTAATTTCCATTGCTATGCAGATGACACCCAGCTCTACCTCTCCTCTAAACCCAACTCCACACTGCCACCTACCTCTCTTTCTGACTATCTCTCTGATTTCAAATCATGTTTCACGCTCTAATTTCCCCAAACTCAATGGCAATAAAACAGAAATTCTACTTGTTGGTACAACCCTCCACCTTAACCAAATCCCTCCAGTTTCTCCATTCCATATTAATAACTCTCCCATCTGCTGCCCTTCCCCTCAGGTTAAGAGTCTGGGGTGTCATTCTCGACAGCACTTTATCATTCCAGTCTCACATAACATTACTCGGTCCACCTATTTTCATACTCGTAACATTAACCGACTGCATCTCTCCTTCACTCTGCACACTGCTGCCATCTTCATCCATAGCCTTGTCACTTCCCGCATTGACTACTGTAACTCACTTCTCTTTGGTCTCCCAAATAAATCCCTCCACAAGCTACAGCTCCTTCAGAAACTCTGCAGCCCGGATCCATCACTCACACCCCATCCATAGAACACGTCACCCCCCCATCCTCCAACATTACTTCACTGGCTCC
Organism: Pholidichthys leucotaenia; assembly: GCA_020510985.1. Classification (NCBI taxonomy): domain Eukaryota; kingdom Metazoa; phylum Chordata; class Actinopteri; order Cichliformes; family Pholidichthyidae; genus Pholidichthys; species Pholidichthys leucotaenia. The sequence goes on along the minus strand of CM035849.1, from coordinate 64,360,180 downwards.
CAATAAAGAACAGAATAAACTTCAAGATACTTCTCCTCACCTTCAAAGCCCTCTATAATCTAGCCCCTTCATACTTGTCTGAGCTACTCCACATTGTCACCCCAAGCCGCTCTCCTCAGGTCCTCCTCTTCCCCTCACCTCGCCGTCCCCTCTGCCCGCCTCACCACTATGGGGAATAGAGCCTTCAGTCACTCTGTTTCCCAGCTCTGGAACTCACTCCCACCTGACATCCGCAACATTGACTCTCTCCCATTATTTAAATCCAGACTCAAAACACATCTGTTAAAAAAAGCTTATTCTCTTTGATGATTTGCTTTTAATTCACTGTTTTTGGCTTGTTAACCAAGTATCGTTATTGCATTTTAAATCTGTTTTTAATGTTTTAATGCTCTTTTTGTAAAGTGACCTTGGGGGTTGAAAGGCACCTAGAAATAAAATGTATTATTATTAGTATTATTTCATAACATACTAATCAATCTAACTTACATGAGCAAGTCTGTTTAAATTTAATTTCTTAAAGAATTTAAGCTAAAGTACTTAATTCAAAATAAATGGACTATATTGTATTTACTACAGACAATTAGGTTGTCATTGCTCAGGATTTTATTGATGCTTCTTTTTTTATTTTTTACAAAACTTGGATATGTAAAGTTAACAATTTTTTGAACTTTCACCATAATGTTACATTGCAGTACATCATACTAAGTTCCTGAGTAAAAAGTGTAATACTGCTCTGTATAATCCATTTTTGTCTATTTTGGGGGGGCCAAAGATCACTGGATCATATATCAGAGGTAAAAGGATACATTGTTTTGTAAGAGAGATTGTTGAACAGAAGGTGAGAAGACCATATCCTCTGGTTGCACTATCAGAGCTTCTTGGAATGAATGTATCTTACACCACTTTACACTGTATATATTATTTATTACTGCATAACCAGTCAAGAGCATCCCCCTGTGAAACAATCAAACACTAAATCCTGCCTTGATTATGTAAACAAGCCTCGTTTTCCTTCAATTTTTCCAGCTGTGTCCTGTCGCCAGCTGGACGGGATGCAGGCTGACATCAGCGAGTGTCTGAAATTTGCCCGAGTCATGCCTGCCATCACTCAGCGCTGTCAGCTCCCCTGCCAGGATGACTGCCAGCTCACCAACTGGTCCAAGTTCTCATCGTGCACAGCCGACTGCGTGGGGGTCCGCACCAGAAAGAGAGCATTGATAGGTGAGGACGGGAACAAGGAGCTGCTGTGAAGTCTTTTCACATAAACTTTTATGTGGCGTGTCCGCCAGTGTAAGCAGTAATGGTGGTGGTTCAACATGTAAAACACAGAATAACTACAAATTTACATTTCCTAAAAACACATACATTAAAATGCTGTAATCTGAAAAATGCTTGCCTCAAGTATTTTTTTAAGCTAGAATAATTTAAAGTTGAATAGTTAGTTTAAAAGCTGAACTAGCTTGAAGTTGAACAATTTTAAAAGTGGAAATTCAAGATTAAGAAATGTATTTATAACAGAAAAATGGACCCTGGCAGCTTATAACTTGAAATATCTTAAAGTTGAACATCAACTTAAAGTGTAAAAGTTTTACACTAATAAATGGTAGTTTAAGATAAAATTGCCAAAATACTAAGGGGAATAATTAATTTAAAAATGCCAGTTTAAAAGCTAAAATGGCTTGAAGTTGCACAATGTTAGTATAAAAAACTGATGTGGCTTAAAGCTGAACAAACTTAGCTTGAAAATGCTAAAATAAGAGTTCAAAGGAAACGTACTATCTCTTAAAAGCTAAAGTTGCATAAATTTGCACAGTGTTAGCATATAAGTGGAAGTAGCTTAAAGTTGAATAAAGTAAATTTTAAACGTGCTAGCTTACATGACGGAAGATTAGTAACACCTCACATCCTATTTCCTGACTGATGAAAGAAGGATCTCAAAAGACGAGAAAAACAACAACAAAGGCATTGTTTTGCATTGTGAGAGCTGCAGCTGATCAGAGAAGACTGTTTGTTACTTCACCCTGGGCATGCTTTGAAAAGATTATGTAAGTTCCGTTCACCTGTGTTTGCAGTTTTTTAATTGACATATTTTCATAACCTTATACCTTAACAGTTAGACAACACCCTACTCCGCTAATTACATGGAAAGTGATCTTTTTAAATTGACAAACATCATATGTGTAACTCGAGGCAAAATTGGATCGGGATCAAAAGATAATTTGGCTCTTGTCATTCATGTCAGTGGAGAATTTTTTTGATTTGAGGTCCCATATGTGGAAGTGGGGGGGGGGGGACTTAGGCCCTTTATTGGCATAAAAATGCTAAATAAAGCTTCAAAGCTGAAACATGCTAAGTTCAAAGCTAAAATGGCTGAAATTTGAACAATGTAAATCTAGATTTAGAACTAGCTTAACGTTGAATTAGTAAAATTAAAAATGTTTTCTTAAGATCTGAAATGGCCTAATCTTATACAATATTAGCATAAATGTGTAATAGCTAAAAAATTGTAAATAAAAGTTAAAGCTGAAACTTGCTAGCTTAAAAACATAAAATGGCTTAAATTTGCATAATATTAGCATATACGGTGGAAATAGCTAAGAGTTGAATAAGTAAATTTAAAATGCTTTAAGTGCTAAAAGTGGCCAATCTTACACAATATTAGCATTATTAAAATTTTTAGCACATTTCTAAATGAAGTTCAAAGCTGAAATCTGCTAGTTTAAAAGCTCAGATGGCCCAGTGTTAACATAAAAGCAGAAATAGCTTGAAGTTGAACAAAGTAAATTTAAAAATGCTGCCTTTAAAGCTAAAATGGCCTAATCTTACACAATATCGGCATGCAAGTGAATTAGCTTAAAAATGAGAAATAAAAGCTTTAAGGTTTAAAACGGAATCCCCGCTTAAAAGATAAAATAGCTTAAAGCTGAAAATGTTACCATAAAAGTTGAAAAGTTTCTCTAGTTCAATGTATACTTTTTATATTATATATTATTTTATATTATAGGTGAAAAAGATAACATAATAAAAAGTGTAACATTTATAAAGTATAAAAATTGAAGCATAATTGTCCTTAAAAAGCTGAACAGAATAATACCAGAATGGTGAGCCTAGCATAAAGTATGCAGAAGGAGAGAGAGGCCAAAAAATGTGCAGAAGAATAACAATGACTGACCTGAGCAACAGTAGTTTGAACGCTTAAAAGTAATTACACAATTATGTGTTTTTCCCTATGCCTGTGGTATATGTTTGAGGGGGGATTAAACTATCAACAAATAGTTACTCTCCACAAATAAGGGACTCAGCTGGTCTAAAAAATAAACTCAAAACAACAAGAAGCTCTTATCTTTCTCTTGTGTGATCGTTAAAAAAACAACTGAACCATCCACCTGAGTTTAAAAGAGCAGAAAAGTAATTTATTGCATTTAATAACTGTTGGAAGATGCGGTTTAATTGTTTTGAGCTTTAAATCAGGAGGGAGTGAGATTGAATCTTTTATCTTTAGGGCTTTTAGCCACAATTTTAGAGCCCTGTTGTGAAAATGCCTTATAGTCCTTTTGTAATAATGAAAATAATCCCAGGTTGTATTTAGAGTAGAGTTGTTTCTATTTCTGTTTAGTTTTGTGCAAAGGAAAAACCAGGACAAAACTGGCCTCATGCAACAACCCTGCATACTAACAGATTTTATAGTAAACATGACATGCAATCTGTTTAAGTGACAAACAGTAAAAACGAAATAATTAGTTGACATGATTTTATGCTTTTAATGAATTTAAATTTCTAAATGTATTTATGTATGTTGAATCCTAATCGGTTTAACCTTTGTTGGTTTTTGTTATACTTTTTTTGTTCGAAAATAAACTATCTATCTATCTAACCTCTTAAAAGTGCGGTGTTCTCACCGACGGGACATTTTATACTTCAGGGGCCGTGCGCACGGCAACGTTTTACCCCCAACCCGTGGAAGTCCGTCTACAGTTTAGCTGTCCGTGCACGCTACGCCTGGTATTTGGAGATGTGAAAGTGTAGAGATTTGAAACCAGCCTCCAGAGTGGAGAGGTTTTGTTGGCACTGATTTTGCACATCCATGTGCACAGACATGAAGAGCCCCAGTTCACGATAGATTTCAGCCAATCCACGCATGAAGGAGCATTTATTTCTCACAGAGAAATACAAATACGGTGCTTGTATTTCTGTATTTCTCACAGAAATACAAGCTGCCTGATTAAACTTTAAGCCTGAAGTGTTTATAGTAAGGAATAGATTAAAAAAGGGCTTTCAATGGCATCTGTAAAACACTTTTATTTTGGCACAATAGATGCAGCCTTATAGAGAAAAATATCCTTCAAATCTTTAAAATCAAATCAAAAAAAATCTTCAATATTATAACTGAGGATGCCTACTTTTGCTGAATGATGAGCAAATCACTGTGGAGCTGCCAATGTTTCAAATCCAGTTTTGCGCTTCTGCGCATACAGTATGATGCGATGTCGCCTGCAGCCCACATCACATCATATCCCTTTTTGTTCTTTCTTGTAATGCTTTTGTAAAAGTTATGACTGAAGACTCCTTATCAAATATTCAAACCACCTGTCAATAATTCAGATTTTTTTTTATTGCATGGAATTATACTGGTTATTTATTTAGCCTATTTATTGAATTCAATTCAACTTTATTTGTATAGCACCTAATTACAACAAAAGTCATCTCAAGGTGTTATTTATTTATGACTCCCTCATTCTTTCAGTTTAAACAAAATTAATATAAATATTTCTTGCAGATGGAATCTGGCATTATAGTTATAATCCAGTGTCCCTATTAAAAACTTATACTTGTCATCTATTAGTTCCAACAGCAGTTTTCACACCTTTGGTGGATCTGCGTGCACCGAGTGGTTGCTTCTGTGTCATGTGCACGCAGATGTTTCTTGTCCGTGTCTAAATGAAAACACTGTTGTGTGCACCAGCCCACAGTGAAGAAAGAATTTGAATTTCTTCGCATATGCCAGATTTAGGGAATTGGCTGGAATGCTGAGGAGTTTGAAAGAAAAGATTGAAATTCTACATGAAAAAAGTTACAAATTTACCTGGAAAAAGAGTTGTAAATTTAGGAGAAAAAAGTTGTAGATTTACAGGAACAAAGTTGCCCATATTTTGAGAAAAGTTAGCACATTTTCGAGAAAAAGGTAGCAAATTTATGAGAAGTTGTAGATTTACAACAAAAAAGTTGCAAACTTATGAGGAAAAAAGTTGTGGCTTTATGAGAAAAAAGTAGCAAATTTACAAGAAAAGTTACAAATTTACAAGAAAAGTTGCACATTTACAAAGAAAAAAGTAGATTTACAACAAAAAAGTTGCAAACGTTATGAGAAAAAAGTTGTAGCATTATGAGAAAAAAGTAGCAAATTTACAAGAAAAGTTGTAAATTTATGAGAAAAAAGTTGTAGATTTACAAGAAAAAAGTAGCAAATTTACAAGAAAAAAGTTGTAGATTTCTGAGAAAAAAGTTGCCAGTTTTTGAGGAAAAAGTTGCAAATTGAGGAGAAAAAAAGCTGTTAATACCGCACTGGTCAAATTAGTTTTAATTTCATAGAATTTAAAATTAAAACGGCTCTTACTAGAAATGATTGTATCTAGTCACTTATCATTTTATTTCACTTTAATCAGACTTGAAATCATTGTTTCTCAATTCTAAGTCAGGAAGCATTTCATTCATTACTGCCTACTGTTTCTTTATATGATGACTTGCACACACGTAGAATTCTTAGTTTTCTATGTGGCCTGTTTACACAGTCTTACCAGTGTTAAGTCTGAGTGGCTCGTTTGTGCTAATGCGGTGGCTAACGAAGGACGAGGCATTTACTCAGACTAATACTAATGTTCATGCATGAGTCTGTGTTACATACAGTAGATGCTGAATATACATAATTATGTAGAGCCAGTGTATTGTATCAGTTTTCTTCAGGCATCCTATAACCGGTTCCTGAAGGCTGTTAAAACAAATTGCTGCATAGATATAATAAAGAACAGCCAGCTGTGGTCCAGATGTATGTGGCATAAACCTGATAAGCCACAGCTGAATTAGATTTTGATGCAAATATAGCTGTTGTTAAGACGCGTTGGATAGCCACATAATATCTTCCTGTTTACACTGAAAATTACTCTTGATAGGCAGACTGGCCACAAGCAGGGAAAATGCTTATTTGTACCATGATCCATGATTAACGATGCCTGGCAATGAGCGAGGATAAAAAACATCAAGCTGTTTCACTAAGAGCCCGCTCTGCTGAAAAACTATTTTGCCGGGGTAATCTATCATCGTGTATCCCGCGCGTTTGGGGGTACTCCCGTGTTGTCGAGGATTTTGTCAGTGAGAGCTCTTGTCTCGTAACAAGACCCCGAATGTAGCCTCGGCGTATCACGATGAAACTCTGCCATCCGAGGCAACTCCCTTCATCTCTGTCCCTCCTTGGCTCCTCAGGGAGAAGTAAGAAGAAGGACAAGTGCAAGAACACACAGATGTACCCGCTGAGTGAGACGCAGTACTGCCCCTGTGACAAGTACAATGCCCAGCCGGTGGGGAACTGGTCCGATTGCATCCTGGCTGAGGGGGGCAGGGTGGAGAGCATCCTGGGACTGAAGGTCCAGGGAGACGTCAAGGAGTGCGGACAGGGCTACCGCTACCAGGCCATGGCGTGCTATGACCAGGACAACCGGCTGGTGGAGACTTCACGATGCAACAGTCATGGTGAGTAGATTTCACCGAGTTTGTTTCTTTGTAGAAGGGATGATTTACCAAAATTATACAAATAATGTCTGTTTGAGAAAATTGTTACTTTTAGTGTCAGTCTTCTGTTGGGATATCTACTAAACTAGACTAAATGAAAGCTTGATTGTTCCAGAACTTTCAGCCATTCATGGCAGTCTTCATAACTAGATGTGATCAGATGTCATAGAAGTGTAGCGCTTTAGTTTAAACAGCCAAGTCTTATTGGTGCGTTCACACCAAATGCAAAGCGAATTATTTTCCATGCTGTGACTGCATACTGTACAAAGTCTACAAAAAGATGCAAAAACATCCTGGGAGAGTGTGATTTCATTCAACTTGTATGAAAAATTTTGCTTGAGCCAACAGCAGTGAGTGTCAGTAATGGAGGATAAACTGAAAATGAGACTGCCACTCACTGGAGACAGACAGACACTGATCTGCTAACACTGAGCTTACAGCTCATCAAACTGAACACCGGTCAGCCTCAGCACTGAAAACAATGCAGTTTTCAAGGCATGTGCCCTCTTGAATAATGCTGTTAACCAAAACAAGATGCCATTTTTTGATTTCTGCAACAGGTATAAGTCAACAATAGAAGTTATGAAGGAAACTTCATAACTTCTGTTATGACTCAGTTGCACTAACAAGCCTTAATTTAATGTAAAATTAGCTCTAATCAAAATTTAGTAAAACTAGACATAAAATGAGTTACAGATGCATCCGGAAAGTATTCACAGCTCTTCACTTTTTCCACATTTTGTTATGTTACAGCCATATTCCAAAATGGATTAAATTCATTTTTTCCTCAAAATTCTACACACAATACCCCATAATGACAACATGAAAAAGTTTTTTGAGATTTTTGCAAATTTATTAAAAATAAAAAAAATTAAGAAATCACATGTACATAAGTATTCACAGCCGTTGCTCAATATTTTGTTGATGCGCCTTTGGCAGCAATTACAGCCCCAAGTCTTTTTGAATATGATGCCACAAGCTTGGCACACTTATCTTTGGGCAGTTTGCCCATTTCCTCTTTGCAGCACCTCTCAAACTCCATCAGGCTGGATGGGAAGCGTCGGTGCACAGCCATTTTCAGATCTCTCCAGAAATGTTCAACTGGATTCAAGTCTGGGCTCTGGTTGGGCCACTCAAGAACATTCACGGAGTTGTCCTGAAGCCACTCCGTTGACATCTTGGCTGTGTGTTTAGGGTCATTGTCCTACTGAATGACAAACCATCGCCCCAGTCTGAGGTCAAGAGCTCTCTGGAGCAGGTTTTCATCCAGGATGTCTCTGTACATTGCTGCATTCATCTTGCCCTCTATCCTCACTAGTCTCCCAGTTCCTGCCGCTGGAAAACATCCCCACAGCATGATGCTTCCACCACCATGCTTCACTGTAGGGATGGTATTGGCCTGGTGATGAGCGGTGCCTGGTTTCCTCCAAACATGATGCCTGTCATTCATGCCCAAGAATTCAATCTTTTTCTCATCAGACCAGAGAATTTTGTTTCTCATGGTCTGAGAGTCCTTCAGGTGCCTTTTGGCAAACTCCAGGCGGGCTGCCATGTGCCTTTTATTAAGGAGTGGCTTCCGTCTGGCCACTCTACCTTACAGGCCTGATTGGCGGATTGCTGCAGAGATGGTTGTCCTTCTGGAAGGTTCTCCTCTCCCCACAGAGGAAAGTTGGAGCTCTGACAGAGTGACCATCAGGTTCTTGGTCACCTCCCTGACTAAGGACCTTCTCCCCCGATCACTCAGTTTAGATGGCCAGCCAGCTCTAGGAAGAGTCCTGGTGGTTCTGAACTTCTTCCATTTACAGATGATGGAGGCCACTGTGCTCATTGGGACCTTCAAAGCAGCAGAAATTTTTCTGTACCCTTTTCCAGATTTGTGCCTCGAGACAATCCTGTCTCGGAGGTCTACAGACAATTCCTTCGACTCCATGCTTGGTTTGTGCTCTGACATGCACTGTCTACTGTGGGACCTTATATAGGCAGATGTGTGCCTTTCCAGATCATGTCCAATCAACTGAATTGACCACAGATGGACTCCAATTGAGCTGTAGAAACATCTCAAGGATGATCAGTGGAAACAGGATGCGCCTGAGCTCAGTTTTGAGCTTCAAGGCAAAGGCTGTGAATACTTATGTACATGTGATTTCTTAGTTTTTTTATTTTTAATAAATTTGCAAAAATCTCAAAACTTTTTTTCACATTGTCATTATGGGGTATTGTGTGTAGAATTTTGAGGAAGAAATGAATTTAATCCATCCTGGAATAAGGCTGTAACATAATAAAATGTGGAAAAAGTGAAGCGCTGTGAATACTTTCTGGATGCACTGTAATTCAGGTGTAAAGGGAATATTGCAAGGCTTGTTTGTTTTTTTTCTGCTTATGTCTTGGAAGTGTACCTTAGTACAGATTTAATTTTGGTTTGCAACACCTAAAGGTCGAGGTTTTTCTTTTTTAGAATTCAAATAGGCTTTATTGTCGTTGTACAGTTGTAAAGTACAATGAAACTGTGGGTGCTCCACCTGGCTACTGTGCAGTAAAAGTATGAGAAAATATAAAAACAGAGATATAAAGCACACATTTGAATAAAATAGCATACATTATGTTGAGTGAATATGTAGAATAAAAAATACACACATTGGTAACACATTAAAATTCTTTTTCAAAGTGAGTCATAATATGTAACATAAGGACGTCATTTGAGTCAGCTGTCTGTACAGCAGCAGTAGTAGTGAGAGCAATTGGTAGTAATTAACTAAGTAGTAATAATAATTGCTCTGTGCAGGTTGTACCGGCCTTCAGAACATCAGGGCATTTGCTCTTTAATTTTTTTTGAGTGTCCTCTGATTACAGCCACTCCTTCTCACCTCCAGCTTTTTTCTTCACCTTAAAAACACACTCTAGTGGATATAAATCCACTTAAAAACAAATCTGCATTGTCAAAAATGGTATCTTATACCCTTTTTCCCCCACAAAAAAACCTTTCATTGTCTTACATTTGTTTGAAGGATGAGAAAAGAAAAGCAGCCATAACAAAGTTTAAAAAAAAATTAAAACCGATTAATAATACATAAAATAGAACAGATTAATAAATAAAGAATAATAATGGGGTAAAAAGAATTAAACTTAAAAGCTAAGAAAGCCAAGATAACTCACCCAGACTGGGACTAAAACGCCTAGGAGAAAAGATGAGTCTTCAGCAGTGTTGAGTATGAAAATGATTATTGAAAGTAAAGGACAGGAGGAGAAGGGTTCTTTTTAGGGAGCTATAGATAAACCAGTTTGAAGATGGTTCACCAGATAAACAATGAGGACACCTGACTGGTGGAATGAAGGCTGAGATCGGTGCCTTTGATGATAAATTATTCTTAACCCTGGCTTCTGCAGATGGTATATGGGCTCTAGTTTTGAATAGTGAGTACTAGCCCACGCTATATTACAATAGTTAATGTCCGGGTCCACCACTGAATAATATGGCATCGTGGCTACCTCAGTGTCGATTAGGTGACGAGTCTTGACCAGGATCCCAGTCCTTTTGGCCATTTTCATAGTTATGGCGCTGATATGAGATTTCCAGGACAAACATTCGTCCAGCAGTACACCAAGAAATCGTGTTGAACTCACGTTAGTTATGGGGATGTCATCAATTACAGTTTTATCAGAGTGGTTAAAAGGTGAGAGGCTGTGAACTGCTGTCTCAACAAAAATTCATATTTGGTATAAAATTCAAGTGGGTTTAGTCCATCTCTAAATTTTCTTTGAAGAATCCAAAATTTTGGTCATTTTAAGTAAAAAAATTTTGCCAAAAGAACATAAAACGTTGACATATTGATACAGCTTATAATGAGTAAAAAAGATCTTGATGCCAGTGAAGTGGTCTGATATAAAAACTGCATGGGAAGAAGAAATATCACACAAAAAACAATCATGGGTAGCCTTGATTTAGGATTTTTCATCTTTCTCAGATCTCACTTTTGTGTTGCTGACCCTGATGCTGCAGCTGTGGTGGGATCGGGATTTAAAACCCAGACTGTGTCCACCGCTCCCAAACATCAGCGGTGGTCACATATTGGATGAAGGAATATTTAAAGATTCACATCTAACCCACCCCCCACTTCCTGACTGCACTTGCAGAAATGCGACTCGTAGTTCGGGGTGTTGCACAGTGTGTATGAAACCAATTTTTTCCTCCTATTCAGCCTTGACTTTTTGTTTTCCAGGTGAGAAATTTAGTGTAGCACATAGGGAATGTTTCAGATGTAACTTTTTCTGTTAAATATTCATCTGAAGCGCAGGATTTTGTTTGTGCTCTTATGAAAGCCTGTACTACTACGGAGGCTAGCGACTCCCCCTGAATACAGAGCCTCACATAAGGAAGCCCCTTTCCGTCAGAATCGTTTGTCTCCTCATTGTAACATCTTATCTCAGATCCAGAATACTTCAAGCAAAGAATCCGGGCTCAGAGGCTCGTCGTGAAATTGCTGTGAAATAGAATGCGGGAGATGTTCAAATGAATGCATCAGTGTTGTGCATATATAATATAAACATGGTTTTACTCTCCTTGTGTGAGTCACAGATTTAGATATGCGTCAGTTAATCTGAGTGTGGGTGTGACAAGAGAGCACGGCGTAAAGACAAGGTTGTGTATGTGTGTTTGTGTGTGTGTGTTTCGGGGCTTTTGTTGGCCTCCGTGTATTTTTACACCTATGTGAATGTTGGTGAGTGTGCGTGTCAGCACGCACGGATTCATCTTTCAGCATCATTGAGCTCGGGGGGAGAAAATAAAAGGAACGTTCCTTGAGGTGCACACAAAAATAAAAGCGCATTCATGAGGCTTGAGCTTGGTGTTTGTGTGACTCAAAGATGTCATTAAAACTCCTCAGTAGTTCTTCTGTCATTCTCGCCGCTACTCCCTCCTTAATTTTCTCTATCACAGCCATCATCTCTTTTAATCTCAATAGAAGAGGAAGAGTCCTTCTGCAACTCCGTGGCTGACACAGTGCCCCCGGCTATGATGTTGATCGGGCCAACAGTGCCGCTGTTATCTCTGTATTCCACAGACATCACCACCAAAACAAAGTGGGTTATCACTAACAGAGCACGTTGTTTCACGTTTTGGCTGAATATTTCTGTCTTGGGAAAGATAAGACTCATCCTGAGCTCCATTCTGAGCAGTTTTCTATAAAACCATGTTCACATTTTACTGTCTGAAGTTAGGTCTGTAAGGATTAGAGTTTAGAGTTTTATTTATTTGCACAGTTAAAGCAGAAAAGAAGAAAACAAATAGATAAAATACATAGAAAACACAATGTAACATGCAGGGGGAGGTGAAACAACCCAACAGGGCTTATTTGAAGCCTCTGCCTCAATTCTAACAAACTCTTTAAAGTCATGAGTTTACATACATTTCTTTAGTATTCAGCACCCGGGCTTGCCCGGGGAAGCTAATGATCCTACCAGCAGACTAAATTCGAAGAGACGACGCCTCAGTGCCAAGTCAAAGAAGAATCCTAGTCACAGTCCCAAAGCTGAAAGCAAACAGCCCCGAGAGCACCTTGCGGTAGGACCTGCCCTTCGCATACTACAGCTAAACGTTGAAGGCCTATCTGCAGCCACGTGAAGCCTTATCGAAGTCCTCGCCTTCCAACACTCGATTGATGTAATCTGCCTCCAAGAGACTCATATTGGCACAGAGGAAGCTGGCCGCTACACCATCAATGGCTTTGACTTCCTGTGCTATGTTCCACATGCCAAACATGGACGTGCCACCTCTGTGCGTTCTGACATAGTTGAAGTAAACCACCTGACAACAACACATTTCTCAGACTCCATAACCATTGGTGGCTTCCATATTGTCAATGTGTACAAGCCCCCTAGTGCCAACTGGGATCTGCAGGTCTTACCCACCCTACCCCACCCTGCCATCTATGTGGGGGACTTTAACAGCCATCACCCTGACTGGGGGTACCCAGCAGTGGATAGTGACGGGGAGGTACTTTCAGACTGGGCATCTAGAAATGATCTCGCTCTGATACACAACCCCAAACAAAGAGGAACCTTCCACTCTGCTGGGTGGAAGGAGGACTATTCTCCTGACCTGTGCTGGGTCAGCTCTTTGAATGGGACGCCATATCCGACACAGATCCTCATTCTTGACGATTTTCCACACAGCCAACACCGGCCCCTGCTTGTACACATTGGCCTACAACTTCCAGTCATAAACAGCCCAAGGAAGATGCGCTGGAACTTCCGCAAAGCCAACTGGAAGAAATTCAGTGAAACCCTGGATCGGAGTGCTGTTACCATCCCATTCCACACCATCACTGTAGATGAAGCATACAACCGCTTCTGCAGCACAATCTTCAAGGCTGCTCACACTGCAATCCCACGAGGCTACCGACCCCTCTATGTCCCATGCCTGGACAGAGAAAGCGCTGCCCTCCTACAATCCTATCAAACATCAGGGGACCCAGAGATAGCAGACCATCTCATTGAATCGCTAAGTACAGCCCGGCGAAAGAAATGGGAGGAGATAGTTGCTGACCGGAGCTTTACCCGCTCTAGCAGGAAATGTTGGAGCCTCATCCATCGCCTAGGAGCTGCACAGAAGCCCCCTAGCCAAAGCCGAGCATCTGTCACACCCAACCAAGTTGCATCCCACCGACTGACCATCGCCAAAGCACCCCAAGACAAAGACACCAGAAGAGCAGTTACAACAGTGCTAAAAAAAACACCAAAAAATGTCCGTAGAGGAAACGAACCCTGAACCCTTCGAGGCTGCTGAACTGGAGAAAGTCCTACAGGGCCTGAAATGTGGAAAGGCAGCAGGATACGACAACATCTTCCCAGAATTCATGAAAAATCTTGGCCCCCAAGCCCTAACCTGGTTGACACAACTCTACACAAGGATCATACAAACAGACTCGATCCCAAAGAAATGGCGGACAGCAAAGGTCATTGCCATACCAAAATCTGGCAAAGACCACAAACCACCAGCAAGCTACTGCCCAATCTCCCTACTCAGCTTTCCTTATAAAATCATGGAGCGCCTAATACTGCAACGTATTTCCCCAGGGATAGAGGAAATTCTAAGTGTGGATCAAGCAGGTTTCCGCAAGGACCGCAGCACAGGAGAACAAGTACTGGCCCTAACCACCTTCATCGAAAATGGCTTCAAGAGCAGACTGAAGACAGGGGCTGTGTTTCTTGATCTTACAGCCGCCTATGATTCAGTCTGGCACAAAGGCCTCCTCCTGAAACTTACAAAGGCGATCCCTGCCTGGGCAACAGCAATTATAAAAACCCTGCTGACCAACCGAAGGTTCAGAGTCCACCTCGGTCAGAACACAAGCGCATGGAGAACGCAGAAAAACGGACTCCCACAAGGCTCAGTTCTAGCTCCAACCCTGTTCAACCTTTACATAAACGACCTGCCCACTACAAAATCTCGCAAATTCATCTATGCAGACGACATCCGTTTGGCACTCCAAGCACCAGACTTTGAGCCACTGGAACGGGTGCTCACAGAAGATCTTGCCAAACTGGACCAGTTCTGCAAAACCTGGCACCTAAAACCAAGCCCAGCAAAAACCGTCTCCAGTGTATTCCATCTCCACAATGTAAAAGCTGCCAGAGAACTAAACATCCACCTGAGCGGACTCAAGCTCAAGCATGCCTCGAATCCAACCTACCTTGGAGTGACCCTTGACAGGACCCTATCCTTCAAGGAACATTTAAAGGGGACGGCTGCTAAGGTGAAGGCACGAAACAACCTGCTCTGCAAGCTCGCTGGTGCAAAATCGGGGGCGGCAGCCTCCACCCTGCGCACCTCAGCACTGGCCCTTTCATACTCTGTAGCAGAATATTGTGCCCCAGTCTGGTCCAGATCATCCTACACACATCACGTAGACACCCAGCTCAACACAACCATGAGAACCATAACTGGGACAATCCGCTCAACACCACTCTCCTGGCTCCCTGTACTGTCAAACATAGCCCCCCCACACATCCAGCAAGCAGCACTAACTCAAAGGATGCTTCAAAAAGCCAAAGACTCTCCTCACTTACCAATCCATGCAGATATCTACACCCCACCCACTGCCCGACTTCCATCCAGACGGCCGATTTGGAAAAATCCTCCCCCAGCTGACTTCACCATCCAGACAGCTTGGCAAGAGGAATGGGAGACCAAGGAGGTCCCAAACAAACACCTGGTGACAAACCCCAACCAACAGGTCCCGGGCACCAACCTCCCAAGGAGACAGTGGTCTACACTCAATCGCTTTAGGACTGGACATGGCCCCTGCTTGGCCAGCCTTCACAGATGGGGCAGTAGCCCTAGTCCACTGTGCGCATGTGGAGAGGAGCAAACAATGGAACACATCATAGAGGCTTGCCCGCTCCAAAGACTGGAAGGAGGATTACACACCCTCCATACAGCAAACCAGGAGGCAACTGCTTGGCTTGAGGACTTTGCATTCACTAAATAAATAAGTATTTGGTAGCATTGCCTTTAAACTGTATGACTTGGGTCAAACGTCTTGGTTATCCTTCCACAAGCTTCAATAGTTTGCTGGAATTTTGGCCCATTCCACCTGCCAGAACTAGTGGAACTGAGTCAGGTTTGTAGGCCACCTTCCTCACACACGTCTTTTCAGTTCCGCCCACAAATTTTCTATGGGACTGAGATCAGGGCTTTGTGATGGCCACTCCAAAGCATTGACTTTGTTGTCTTTAAGCCACTTTGAAACTAATTTGGTGGTATGCTTAGGGCCTTTGTTCATTTGGAAGGCCTATTTGCACCCAAGCTTTAATTTCCTGGCTGATGTCTTGAGATGTTGCTTCAATATTTCCACATAATGTTCTTTCCTCATGATGCCATCTACGGGGTGGGGGGGGGGGCGCTGAAAAGTTCATAAGCTGAAAAGTTCATATTGGTCAAATTTGACCAAATGCGGTTTATTTTTCAACGTAGTCTTCCCTTCGGTCCACACACTTCTTCCATCAGTGTTGCAGCACCTGGATCCCTGTGGTTGAACTTTTAAGCCGCCCCTCATATTTTGTGAAGTGCACCAGTCCTTCCTGCAGTAAAACACCCCCACAACATGATGCTGCCATCCCCATATTTCAAAGTTGAGATGGTGTTCTCAGGCTTGCAGGCTTCCTCCTTTTTCCTCCAAATGTAACGATGGTCATTGTGGCCAAACAGTTCAGTTTTAGTTTCATCAGACCACAGAACATGTCTCCAGAAATTAAAGTCTTTGTCCCTGTGTGCATTTGCAAACTGTAATCTGGCTTTTTTTATGTTGCTTTAGAAGTCATTTCGCTGTGGATAATGACAGTCTTTTTCCAGCTTCAGCCAATATCTTCACAAGGCCTTTGCTTTTATTCCGGGGTTGAGATGCACATTTCATACCAAAACAGTTCATTTCTGGGGCACAGAACTCATCTCCTTCCTGAGCAGTATGATGGCTGGACATTCTCATGGTGTTTATACTTGTGTATAATTGTTTTAACAGATGAGCGTGGCACCTTCAGGCATCTGGAAATTGTGCCCAAGGATGAACCAGACTTGCAGAGGTCCACAGTTCTCTTCCTGATATCTTGACTGATTTCTTTTGATTTTTCCCATCATATCACACAAGGAAGCAGTGTGTTTGAGGTGTGCCTTAAAATACATCCACAGGTGTGTCTCCAATTAACTCAAATGTTGTCAGTTAACCTATCAGAGGCTTCTAAAGCCATGATATCATCATCTGGGCTTTCCCAAATTGTTTAAAGGCATAGTAATTGTTATGTCCACAGTTGGGTAAAGCAAACACACGGTCACTGTAGTTTACGGAGCTTTATTACACAGAGTGCGTTTTATATATATAAAGGCTTACGGCACTCGCCTGCTTGCCAGGTGGCTCCCGCGACAACCCATTTCCTTTATACCTCAGGCGGCGTCACCACCGGAAACTGGTAGTAAGCCATCCCGGTCTAGCCCATGACCAACCTGGCCGTCATCTTTATAATACAGAATCAGAATCAGAATCAGATTTATTCATTGTTCATGTAGTACACAAACTAGGAATTTGTCTCGGTGCCATGCTGCAACATTAAAAACATGATGAGATAAAG
This sequence comes from Pholidichthys leucotaenia, assembly GCA_020510985.1. Lineage (NCBI taxonomy): Eukaryota > Metazoa > Chordata > Actinopteri > Cichliformes > Pholidichthyidae > Pholidichthys > Pholidichthys leucotaenia. Next base: position 64,343,278 of record CM035849.1, on the reverse strand, counting down.
AGATAAACTAAAAAACTTAAAGACTAAAAACATGCAATAAGTGTAGAATAATAAGTAATAATAATAATAATAATAATGAGTAATACTAGTCAAGGCAGTTTTAAATAAATTAGCAAGTAGCAGATAATATGGGGTACCACAGTGCAGTCGATAATGCAACAGAAAAACAGTGATGAACGACATGAGCTGCTGTATATAGTGCACGAGAGTCAATAAGTCACTTAATGTTCAGCAGTCTGATGGCAGAGGGGAAAAAGCTGTTCATGTGCCGGGAGGTTTTAGTCTGAATGGACCGAAGTCTTCTACCTGAGGGGAAGGGGGCAAACAGTACGTGACCAGGGTGTGAAGGATCGGCTATGATCCGGCCTGCACGCCTCCGGGTCCTGGAGATGTACAGGTCCTGGAGAGATGGGAGCTTGCAGCCGATCACCTTCTCAGCAGTGCGCACGACGCGCTGCAGCCTTAGTCTGTCCCTGGCAGTGGCTCCTGCGTACCACACGTTTATGGAGGAGGTGAGGATGGACTCGATGATGGCCGTGTAGAACTGCACTAACATCTTGGTGGGTAGCTTGAGCTTCCTCAGCTGCCGCAGAAAGAACATCCTCTGCTGGGCCTTTTTGATGAGCGAGCTGATGGTTGGCTCCCATTTGAGGTCCCGGGTGATGATGGTGCCCAAGAAGCGGAAGGAATCTGCAATGGTGATGGGAGAGCCTGTGATGGTGAGGGGGGGCAGGGGGGTTGTGACTTTCCTGAAGTCCACAATCATCTCCGCTGTCTTCAGAGCGTTCAGCTGCAGGTTGTTGTGGCTGCACCAGGACACCAGCTGGGCCACCTCTTTCCTGTAGACGGACTCGTCGCCGTTGGAGATGAGCCCGATGAGGGTGGTGTCGTCCGCAAACTTGATCAGCTTAACAGACTCGTGGGAGGAGGTGCAGGAGTTGGTATAAAGGGAGAAGAGTAGGGGGGAAAGTACACAGCCCTGGGGTTATCCGATGCTGATGCTAACAGAGTCCGAAACAGACTTCCCCAGCCGCACATGCTGCCTCCGGTCCGTCAGGAAGTCGGTGATCCACCTGCAGAGGGAGTCAGGCACGCCGAGCAGGGACAGCTTGTCCTGGAGCAGAGCGGGGCGGATGGTGTTGAATGCAGAGCTGAAGTCCACAAACAGGATCCTGGCGTAGGTTCCCAGGGAGTCCAGGTGCTGCAGGATGGAGTGGAGGGCCAGGTTGACTGCGTCGTCCACAGACCTGTTGGCACGGTAGGCAAACTGCAGCGGGTCCAGGAGGGGAGTGGTGATGGACTTGAGGTGAGACAGGACCAGGCGCTCAAAGGACTTCATGACTACAGAGGTGAGCGCTACAGGTCTGTAGTTGTTAAGTCCAGTAATCCGTGGCTTCTTGGGGACAGGGATGATGGTGGAGGATTTGAGGCAGGTCGGCACGTGGCATAGCTTAAGGGAGGTGTTAAAAATGTCTGTGAAGACAGGAGCCAGCTCTTTCGCACAGTGTCTCAGGGTGGAGGGAGACACACCGTCCGGCCCGGGGGCCTTGCGCGGGTTCAGTCTGGAGAATTGTCTGTGCACGTCCTGCTCACTGATGACAAGGGCAGGGTGGGAGGAGGAGGAGGGGGGGGACCGCTTTTGATGAATTAGGGGCCGAGGAGGCAGTGGAGCTGGGTGGAGTGGGGGAGTTGGACACAGCTGACGAGGTGTCAAAACGGGCGTAATGTTGGGACAGTTTTTGACAAAGGGCTTTGTCATCCTGACCTTTAGAAGCCTGAGGCTGATAGTTGGTGATTTGCCTCAGTCCTCTCCACACAGAAGCCGAGTCATTAGCAGTGAACTGCTGCTGGAGTTCAGCCTATTTACATACACATTTCCTCCCCCTTCAAAAAAAATGCCAAGCACACAGATAGCCCTCCCCAATTTGCTTCCCGACTCACACACTAGAGCAAAACAATTACAGAAACAAATAAACAACCTATCCATGCACACAACTAGGTTGGGGGGCCAGGTAGACTACCAGCACCCCCACATGGCTGGGCGGATTATTCTGCCGCCAAACATACAAACAAAGCCGTGTAACTAAAATAAAATAATCCCGGAATAGCTCCACATAAAACATACAAAATTATAAAACACATAACTACTGGCACCAGCCCCCCCCAACACTCACCCCCACAACGGGTACATCACAATGTATTAAACGTTGGGTATGTAAATATGGTTATGAACAAACACCTCAAACGGGATAAACATACCCCACCACCCCGAACTTGGGCATAAAATTAACACATTAATAAAATTCAATTCCATCAAACTACTGTCTTTGAGCCAATGAAAATCCCACAGTTACAGTTCAGGCCCCTTAAACTTAAATTTAATTCCCAGGTGCCACAAAACACCCTACTTCTCACTTTCTCTTTTATTTTTTTTTTAATGGTTGTCGATCTCTCTGTGTTAGCCCTGCGATGGACTGGCGATCTGTCCAGGGTGTACCCTGCCTCTCGCCCAAAGATGCTGGGATAGGCTCCAGCCCCCCCGCGACCCGAAAAGGATTAAGTGGAAGAAGATGAATGAATGAATTTAGATCGGGGTACCATACCAGCAGTAAAACGAGCATATCAGGACAAGAGTAAACGCACAAAAACAGAAAATAAAGACATAACACTCTCAGTCCTTAAACGCGTCCTTCTCCAGCCGCCTCCGTCTCTTGACCTCAGGGCTCCCACTGTGCCGCTTCTTCTCCTCCACTCAGCGCAACCCGTTCGGATGCCTCCAGGTCTGGTCAGACAAGCGCAGATACCTGTCACTCTGAGCAGCCTCCACCCGGAACTGTCTCTTCTCATCGCGCCGCTCGCGCAAGCCGTGATCACCTCTCATCCGGGCCTCAACTCTGGGTCACACCATGTCACCGACCCGCAGGGAAGCCCGCGTCTTCCTCCTCCAATGATGTTGGGTCCGACTGGTCTCCATCAATGATCCGGTCGACTTGTAGGCCTGGTCCATGTTACCCATGGTAGACGGTCTTCCCAAGTGATGTATCAACCCGCTCTCTGGTCCTGCCCCTTCTGGATCCAGCATGGGCACCTCGTCCTTGCAGGCCACCTCCGGGGTCCCGTCGTGCTGTCCCTCACCCTCAACTTGGGCATCAGACAGACTGGCACCAGGTCCAACCCACGGCAGCATTGCGCAGCACTGAACGTGCTCTCCCTCATTACACGTGGCCAACCAGTCCGATTCCCTCACCTCCACGCCATCCACCAGCGGAGTCAGCCGGCTCCACAGTCCGCAGCCCAACCACTCCTCACCTGACACATTGACGATTGAAAAACCCAGGCTATAAAAGAGATTACACCCCATGATGTTAACCCTCGCAGCGGTGACATGAATTCAGGCTCGGGGCACAACAACAGACTTGTAATGGGCCTTCACTTCCACAAAGCCCACAACTGCCAGTCTGTTCAATCCATAGCCATAATAGTCTCTCTCTCTGTTGTTTAATCTGCCGGTGGGAAAACAAACTGTTCACGGTCACCAGGTTCAACACCAAGATAACAGCTCCAGTGTCCACCAACAGTGGAACCACGACACCGTCAAGCATGACATCACAACCGATCCTCGTCGTTGTCTCCGGGGAGACCATGTGTACTATAGTTGGAGTCTTCTGTGCAGCACCTGGCTCCTCCCTATGGCTCCCACGTTCAAAGTTAGCGTACGCCCTGGCAAAGTGGTCCCACAAACCACACTTGCCACAACGCTTTCCTTTCGCTGGGCACACACTGGCCTTATAGCGCTGAACAGGGGACCCACAGCCATAACAGCGTGGCGTACCTGGGGCGGACCTTATTTTAACAACGGAGGCATAGTGTCTTCTCCAGCATCACCATCATCAGGGTCCCAACTCAGTGCCTTAGCGCGAGACTCATCCTCACCCAGAAAAGCCCCTTAAGGAAGGCCCCTCACGATGATCTCTGCTGCCTCGAACCGCTGGGCAAGCTCAATAGCTGTGGCCAGCGTCAACTCTCCTGGATACTCCCACAGTCTGGACCGGACCGCTTCACTACAAACATGCTCCGCTAGTTGGTCCCAAATCATCTCCTCTTCCAGGCGTCTGAAATCACACCCCCTCACCAGCTTTTGGAGCTCGTCAATGAATGTCGTTACTGGTTCTCCCAAATGCTGGCGGCACTGTCGAAACTGGATGCGCCGGACCGTGACACTCTTCTGAGTGCGAAAATGGCGCACCATCAACTCCACCACACCATCGAAACTGTTAGCCCCTCCCAGGCTCTCCAACACTCTCTGCCCCTCAGTACCCAACTTATGGACTAACACAGCCCTTGCGCGAAGCCTCTCACGCTCGCCAAGGTTCAAAACCACGAGGTAGTTGGTAAAAGCAGTGAACCAACGAGGCCACGGCACAGGCGGCCTGCCCGGGGCCTCCAGAAACGGCCAAAACTCAGAAATAAAATTATCCATCCCATCCTCGTCGCCAAATGTTATGTCCATAGTTGGGTAAAGCAAACACACGGTCACTGTAGTTTACGGAGCTTTATTACACAGAGTGCGTCACATACATAAAGAGGCTTACGGCACTTGCCTGCTTGCCAGGTGGCTCCCACAACGACCCACTTCCTTTATACTTCAGGCGGCGTCACCACCGGAAACCGGTAGTAAGCCACCCCGGTCTAGCCCATGACCAACCCGGCCGCCATCTTTGTAATACAGCCTATTTACATACACAACAGTAATGTTAGTGTATGTAAACTTCTGACTTTGAAGAAAGTAATAAAAAATTTGCTAAAAAAATTATTTGGCAAATAGAAATCATTTTGGTAATCCTAACTGACCTAAAACAGGAAATGTTTAATCTGATTTAATGTCAGGTTATGTGTCTTTTTATACGGTGCATGTAAACTTCTGGTTTCAACTACATCATATATACAGTGATGTGAAAAAGTGTTTGCCCCCTTCCTGAGTTCTCATTTTTTTGTATGTCACACTTAAATGTTTCAGATCATCAAACATATTTAAATATTAGACAAAGAGAACACAAGTAAACACAAAATTCAGTTTTTAAATGAAGGTGTTTATTATTAAGGGGGGAAAAATCCAAACCTACATGGCCCTGTGTGAAAAAGTGATTGCCCCCTAAACCTAATAACTGGTTGGGCCACCCTTAGCAGCAACAGCTGCAATCAAGTGTTTGTGATAACTGGAAATGATTCTTTTGCAGCGCTGTGGAGGAATTTTGGCCCACTCATCTTTGCAGAATTGTTGTAATTCAGCCACATTGGAGGGGGTCATGCCACAGCATCTCAATCGGATTCAGGTCAGGACTTTAACTAGGCTACTCCAAAGTCTTCATTTTGTTTTCTTAAGCCATTCAGAGGTGGACTTGCTGGTGTGTTTTGGCTCATTGTCCTGCTGCAGAACTCAAGTGCACTTCAGCTTGAGGTCACGAACAGATGGCCGGACATTCTCCTTCAGGATTTTGTGGTAGATGTCAGAATTCATGGTTCCATTTACCACAGCAAGTCTTCCAGGTCCCGAATCAGCAAAACAGCCCCAGACTATCATGCTACCACCACCATATTTTGCTGTTGGTATGATGCTCCTTTTCTGAACTGCTGTGTTACTTTTACGCCAGATGTAATAGGACACCGTGCTGCCCAGTGGCGGAGTGGTTAGCACTGTGGCAGCACAGCAACTCACCCTTGGCCGGGGGATCCTGGGTTAGATCCCAGCCCCCGACCAACAGTGATCTGTGTGGAGTTTGCATGTTCTCCACGTGTCTGTGTGGGTTTACTCCAGGATTTCTCCAGTTTCCTCCCACAGGCCAAAAACATGCAAGTTAGGTTAATTGGAAACAAACTGGGGATTCTAAATTGTCCTTAGGTATGACTGTGAGAGTGAATGGTTGTCTGTCTCTCTGTGTTGGCCCTGCGATGGACTGGCGATCTGTCCAGGGTGTACCCTGCCTCTCGCCCAAAGATGCTGGGATAGGCTCAAGCCTCCCCGTGACCCGAAAAGGATTAAGCGGAAGAAGATGGATGGATGTAATAGGACACACCTTTCAAAAAAGTTCATCTTTTGTCTCGTCAGTCCACAGAGTATTTTCCCAAAATTCTTGGGGGTCATCAAGGTGTTTTCTGGCAAAACTGAGACAAGCCTTTATGTTCTTTTTGCTGAGCAGTGGTTTTCGTCTTGGAACTCTGCCATGCAGGCCATTTTTGCCCAGTCTCTTTCTTATGGTGGAGTCATGAACACTGACCTTGATTGGGACAAGTGAGGCCTGCAGTTCTTTGGATGTTGTTGTGGGGTCTTCTGTGACCTCTTGGATGAGTCATTTCTGCGCTCTTGGGGTAATTTTGGTTGTCCAGCCACTCCTGGGAAGGTTCACCACTGTTCCATGTTTTTGCCATTTGTGGATAATGGCTCTTACTGTGGTTTGCTGGAGTCCCAAAGCTTTAGAAATGGCTTTATAACCTTTTCCAGACTGATAGATCTCAATTATTTTGTTTCTCATTTGTTACTGAATTTCTTTGGATCACAGCATGATGTCTAGCTTTTGAGGATCTTTTGGTCTGCTTCACTTTGTCAGGCAGGTCCTATTTAAGTGATTTCTTGATTGAGAACAGGTGTGGCAGTAATCAGGCCTGGGTGTGGCTAGAGAAACTGAACTCAGCTTTCCAAAGATGTGATAAACCACAGTTAATTCATGTTTTAATGGGGGGACAATCAGTTTTTCACACAGGGCCATGTAGGTTTGGATTTTTTTTTTACCCTTAATAATAAACACCTTCATTTAAAAACTGTATTTTGTGTTTACTTGTGTTATCTTTGTCTAATATTTAAATTTGTTTGATCTGAAACATTTAAGTGTGACAAACATACAAGAAAATGAGAAATCAGGAAGGGGGCAAACACTTTTTCACACCACTGTATATAGTTGTAAGAAAAAGTATTTGAACTCTTTGGAATTATCTGGTTTTCTGCATTAATTGATCATAAAATGTGATCTGATCTACATCTAAGTCTTAAGTAGAGGCAAACACAATGTGCTGAACCTCATACCACACAAACTATTATAATATTTCACGTTTATCTTTATTGGACACATCCATTAAACATTCACAGTGCTGGAGTAAGTGAACCCTTGGATTTAATAACTGGTCGAACCTCCTTTGGCAGCAGCAAATGTTTCCGGTAGCTACTGATCAGACCTGCAGGAGGAATTTTGGACTTTAAAAGAGTAGAGATAGTGAAGGTAGATGAGTTTAAATACCTGGGGTCAACCATCCAAAGCAATGGACAATGCACAAGAGAGGTAAAGATGCAAGCACAGGCAGAATGGAGTGGGTGGTGATGAGTGTGAGACGGTTTGAACATGTGCAGAGGAGGGATAGTGAATATACTGGACCAAGGTAGACCAAGGTAGGTTTAGCGCCCTAAACCAAAAGGTTTAGGGCGCTCGCGCACGCAGCGACCAGCAGCCGGTGGCTTGTCCCCAGACTGCAAAACCAAATCTACCTACGGGTACAAATAAGTAACAAAAAAAAAAAAAAAAAAAAAAAAAAAAAGGATGTTGAAGATGGAGCTGCCAGGCAGGAGGAAAAGAGGACATGGGGAGGGTTGGTGTTGTAGAAGAGGATGCAAGGGAGAGGGTGAGATGTAGGCAGATGATCCGCTGTGACGACCCCTAAAAAGAACAGCCAAAAGGAGGAGAAGAAAAATAAGAAGAAATATTAAAGATAGTTCAGAGCCTCTTGACCTTGGCTTACATTTGGGTAAGAAGGATCCAATGCAGTTAAAGGGGAAATCCATAAAGGCTCAAATTGAGGTGCCAAGGACCTGTCAACTTGGAGCACAACTACAGTAAAAAAGATTTGTTGGTATATGATGAACCCATATATGAAATAAAATGAGAATTATAAGAGCCTGTGCCATGTAAAGAAGCTTTTGTTGTTTAGAGTATTTTAAGTGTGTTGTCAGCTTATGAGGACTTAGGTCAGTGTCTTATACTGAAGGTTTAGTAAAGGAAGTCAAAGGGTGCTGCACATGTGTGTTCTACACGCTGAGATTTAGTATCTCCATTAGCCTAGAGGTGATGAGAGTGAAACAGGCCATAATTCAGGCAGTTATGGTGGATATTTCCTCCAGCTTCAAGGTTCATGCAGTGCCACTTTTCAGTCAGGTGCAATTTGGTTTCAGAGATGCAACAAGAAAACTTTTTCATAAAATATTACTGTTATCTAATATTGAATCAGTCCACTAGATTTGTCCCCATGCATATTTCCTTTTGTACACTTAACTAAATATGATTTCCTCCTTATGGTTGGTTTTGTTGATATTGGTTTTAGCAGAACTATGTATAATTTATTTATCATTTTATTCATGCATTTTGCTCTGCACTACACACATGAATATTTTAAAACTTGGGTTAAATGTGATATTAGAATCATATATTAGCTGTCTATAGAAACTGCATTTTTATCATCTTGTACAAATAACTTCAACAAAATTAAAAAGTCAGTGACTGAATCTGTGATCTATGAGTAACATTTCCAGGAGTCATGGCGTGTGAGGGGAATTTTACAGATTGATTAATCATTTGCACTCTATATATTTGCAGTGTTGTGTGGTTGTCTTCTGTTCTATGAATATATTCTATTACCAATCAGTTTATCCCTGTCAAGGCTAAATGTTCTGCAGGCACATGATAGAAACGCTGATGACTCCTTGGAAAAAAATTTCTCAGAAGTAACTAACTCAAGATTGAAAAACCCTTATTAGTACTTGTAAGACTGGTGTTCAGGCTATGCACTATATGCTTTTCTATACATAAAATGTAAATGTCAACTCATCTATCTGGATAAATATCCCTAAAATTGACTTCCGGTTATGGCTGCCACGTAGGACGGACGTGTCTCGCTCTGCTCTGCTCCTGGAAAAAAAAATCGGCAAATAACTCTCTCATTTGGGACAGAACGTATCCCAGCATTTGGGCGAAGATATGTCGGCGAAGCCTAAGGCTGGAAAACCAGGAAAAGGAAAAAGCGAGCCGCCGAAACAGTCCAAATTAACGGACTTTCAGGTCTGTGACGCAGTAAACAAAACTCCATATATGGCGGAGGAGGCTGGCAACGCTGCGATATCTGCGGGGAACGGCGCAGATGCGCTGATGGCTGCCATGAGTTCAATGAGAGCGGACTTTTCCTCTAGATTTGATGGGATTATGACAGCGTTGGAAGGAATAAGAAAGGAATTGGGTGACTGTGTAGAACGAACGGCGCAGATGGAGCTCCGTCTCGCTAGTGCTGAAGATGACGTCACCCGTCTTCAATTAAAGGTGCGCACTTTGGAAAAAAAAAAAAAATCTCTGGAAGATAATATTTTGGATTTGGAATCTCGGTCGAGACAGAATAATTTGAGGCTGGTGGGTCTTCCAGAGGAATCAGAAGGTCGGGACGTATGTTCCTTTCTGGAAAAGTGGATTCCGGAGGTGCTGGGCAGCGAGGAGTTGCAATCAGCAGTGGTTCTGGAAAAAGCACATCGTATTGGCCCACGGAGAGATAAGGGACCGCCGAGGACCTTAATTATGAAGTTTCTTAGCAACAGAGACAGGATGAAGATCTTCAACGCTGCACGAGCTAAAAAAGGAGAGATTAAACACCAGGACCAGCAGGTGCGGTTCTACCCAGATTTGGCCACAGGAATCCAGCAATTGAGGAAGCAGTTTGATCCCGTACGTAAGGAGCTGCGCAACCTTGGGATTCGTCATGGTGTAATCTATCCTGCGAGACTGCTGACCACGTATGAGGGCAGAACCCACATCTTCAAGACCCCAGAGGAGGCGCAGGAGTTCATCAAGAAGATCAAAGAAGAAGAAGAGACTGGTGGGAGCTAAGCATGAACAAAATATAAGGTAGAATAATTAAGCATTTGCACAGGCATCTGACTGACTTGAAGTAAATAGTAAGTTTACAAAATATAGATTGTATTATATATTAAAAAAACAAAACAAAAACAAAACAAACAAAAAAAAAACTATGATGTACAAAGTTGTTAAAAATTTTGGAGTTAAGTTGGAAAACTACAGAGGAGAGTTAATGTTACGTCATTAAAAGCAGTAGAGTTAGGGTGATTGGGAGGATGAAGAAGGAGTGGCTTAGGCTGTTCCCCGTGGGTGTGGAACGGTCGATGGCTATATCGGGAGACAGAATTTTTCTTTTGATTTTGGGGGGTTTGCCACAAGTGTGGGAAGGGGAAATTTGTTTGTGTGTAGTTTGTAGGATGAATGTTCAACCACTCATGTTTTTGCTTCTCTGTATGAGCATGTTTACACTGCAAGGTAATCCCAAACTCTCTATTGATCATGGACCAAAGTGTTAATCTTAATTTAACTTCATGGAATTGCAGAGGTCTACAAAATTTAAAAAAACTTAAACAAGTTATGAATAAAATAAAGGACATGGGTTCAAGAATTGTGTTTTTACAAGAAACTCATCTGATAGAGGAGGATGTTAAAAGAATTAGGAGTAGATGGCAGGGAAGTGTATTCACCTCTTCATTTTCATCCCGAGCCAGGGGAGTTATGACTCTCATACATAAATCAGTTCCTTTTCAAGTGAAAAATGTAATTGGAGACAAATTTGGAAGATATGTAATCATTCAAGGTTCTTTGCTATTAGAAAATATAAATCTTGTGAACTTATATGGTCCCAATATAGATGATCAGAAGTTCTTTGCTAATTTATTTCTCATCTTATCATCACTTACAGGGCAACATATAATAGCAGGGGATTTTAATTGTACATTGAATCCAGGTGTGGATAGATCAACAGGACTGGATTGTACGCACATTGGATGTAGGATGACTATTAATCATTTTATGAAAGAATTGAGATTGTTAGATATATGGAGAGAAATGAAACCACAAGTTAAAGCCTATTCTTGTTATTCCAGTACCTACAAGACATTCTCACGTATTGATTATTTTTTGATTTCCACAGAATTAAGGTCCAAGATTCAAAACTGCTTTTATGATAACATCGTGATCTCTGATCATGCACCCTGTTGTCTAATATATGTAGATAAAAAATTGACAAAGGAATCAGGTAGATGGCAATTTCAGCATAAATGGCTTCAGGATGAGGAATTTGTCAAGTATATAGAAAAACAGATAGACGAGTTCTTTGACATCAATACTACACAAACATCAGCATGTGTAAAGTGGGAGGCTTTCAAAGCTTTTATTAGGGGACATATTATTAGTTATACAGGATCAAAATCTAAGAAGACTCGAGAGGAGAGAGCTAAATTGGAACATAAAATAAAAAGTCTTCAGGAAAAAGTGTATGCAGGAAGTGACCCAAGGTTGGAGAATGAATTACTGATTTTGAGAGCTGAATACGACAAAAAATCAGCGAATAGAGCTGCCTCGAGTCTTCTAAGATTGAAACAATCTTTTTATGAACAAGGTGAAAAATCAGGAAAATTATTAGCATGGCAGATTAAACAATTGGAAATTAAAACACCAATTACCAGTATTATAAGTAATGGACAGGTAGTTATAGATCCTTTAGAAATTAATAGAGCCTTTAGAGATTACTATGAAAAATTATATGATACCAAAAATGAACCTGATTTAACAAAACTAAATGGGTTTTTGAACGAACTATCTATACCGTGTATACCAAATGAAAACAGGGAGATATTGGAGTCTAAAATTAGTCAAGAAGAAGTTGGGCTAGCCATTGATAATATGAAATCAGGAAAAAGTGCAGGACCAGATGGTCTTCCAGTTGACCTTTATAAAAAATTTAAGAATAAATTAATAAAACCTTTTTTGGAAATGGTTTTAGAAGCATTTCAAAATAATAATTTACCATCATACATAAATAATGCCTTAATTATACTGCTGCCAAAACCAGGTAAGCCCTCTAATAAATGTGAAAATATGAGACCAATAAGCCTATTAAACGCCGACCTTAAGATAATCTGTAAAATTTTAGCAAGACGAATACAAGAAATTTTACCAAATATTATTAATCGAGATCAGAATGGCTTTATAAAGGGTAGACAAGGCTTCCATAATGTAAGAAGACTATTTAATATTATTTATTTTAATAAAGAAGCACCGGATACAGCTCTCCTATCATTGGACGCCGAAAAGGCCTTTGATAGAGTTGAATGGCCCTTTCTTTTTGAAGTCCTACAAAGGTTTGGACTTGGAAATAATTTCATAAAATGGGTTCAAATAATATACAATAATGCTACAGCAGAAATCCTAACAAATAACAATATTTCAAAACCAATAAAAATCAATAGAGGATGTCGACAAGGCTGTCCACTTTCACCTTTACTGTTTACTATGGCAATTGAACCTTTAGCGATAGCGATACGTTTACATTCACAAATATATGGAATTAAAGTTGGACCAACAGAACATAAAATCTCCCTGTACGCCGATGATATAATTTTGTTTATGTCGAATCTAAAAAAATCAATTCCAACCTTGTTGAATTTAATAAAGAATTTTGGGGAAATATCAGGATATAAAATAAATAAAACTAAATCTTCAATATTAATGCTAAATGAGACCCAGAGAAATTACCCAGCCCCTGAGGCAAATCAATTCAATGTTGTAAATCAATTTAAATATTTAGGAATCCAAATTATGCCTAAGCTAGAATCAGTCGCCAGCGTCAACTATGAAGCCTTAATGTCAGATATCAATGAGTTAACTCAGAGATGGATGTCACTACCAATGTCGATGATCGGGAGAATCAATATACTTAAAAGTAATATTTTACCTAAAATACTTTATTTATTTCAATACATTCCCTTATCACCACCTTTAGATCTATTCTCAAGAATAAAAAAAAGTTAGTGGAATTTATATGGAACAACAGGAGGGCTAGATTACGTCTGTCTTTATTATATTTACCATTTGATCGTGGAGGTCTGAAATGTCCAAATTTTATGTTGTATTATTGGTCGGCACAACTGAGGTCTATGACATATTATTTTTCATCAAATGAGCTCCCTCACTGGACTGAAATGGAATCATACAATTTACCTTTACCTCTTCCCATATTCATATACTCAGATTCGGCAAAAAAATTACAAAAACAAGTTAAAAATCCATTTGTAAAGCATATGATCAAAATATGGTGTGAAGCTAAAAACTATTTAAAAGAACCACAGTTATTGTCACAATTTAGTCCAATATGGGGTAATCAATATTTTAAACCAGGGAGAGCGGACGCTGTATTTAAAGTATGGAATTTAAAAGGGATACAAAAGATTCAGGATTTATATTTGCCATGTGCAGACAGCATAATGTCTTTTGAAGAGCTGAGGATCAAATTTAATCTCAATAGAACACATTTTTTTAAATATCTTCAACTTAGAAACTTTATTCGATCAAATCAAAATAAAGCTCTCACTCGACCTATTTATTCATCCTTGGAAAAAATGATGATGAAAGATAGTAAAAGAAAGGGTATTATTTCAGAGTTTTATAACTCATTGACACTATCTTCAAGTGAAAATTCACTGAAAAGATTAAACTACTGGAAAGAAGATCTGCAAATTGAAATTTCGGAGGAACAATGGGAATTGGCTTGTACAGAAGCTCAAACCAAATCAATAAATGCACACCTTAAATTGATACATTTCAAATGGTTAATGCGGATGTATGTTACACCGGAGGAGTTAAATAGATATAACAAAAATATACCAGATACATGCACAAAATGCATGGAAAGTAAAGGAACCCTATTTCATTGTTTATGGGAATGTAGATTAATAAGAATGTTTTGGGAAGAGGTGAGGGTAACAATTGAAAAAATAATCTCAAAACAAATCATACTGAATCCTAAACTGTTTTTGTTGGGTCTGTACCCAGAAAAGCATAATTTTAATAAAAGTGAAAGAACATTCATAGACCTCAGTTTGCTTAATGCCAAAAAATGTATTGCACTATTATGGAAAAAGACTCATAGACCAGATGTGACTCAGTGGTTAAGACAGATGTTAACAAACCTTCCATTAGAAAGAATAACATATATACTGAAATCAAAGGAAATTGTGTTTGAGAATATATGGAGACCTTTTATTGATTATGTAAAAAATTTAAACATAACTCTTGAAGAAGAAGGTGAATGATGTGTGTGGACCTTGTAAATTCCAAACTGGTGAACATAATATGTATACTTATGTATTGGATTGTCTAGACTAAACAGAGGAGCATTGTTGAAGACTTGATTTTGTTGGTGGTTGTTGGTGTTTTTAGTGCATTTTTTTTTTTTTTTTGTAGTACTTTAGTGTTAGTGTTTGATTGTTTGTATCATGTTTGTTAAAAAAAAAAAAAAAAAGGTTCAATAAAGATATTGTGGAAAAAAAAAATATCCCTAAAATTACTGAAAAGATATGCGTGCGCCAGGACTTTTGGTCATTTGGGCCTTGGAGACTTTGTTCTAAACCCATGGTCGGCAACCTCTACTGTGCAAAGAGACACTTTGAGAGATTTTTGACCACAAAAATCCACACAGAGCCACACAAACATCTGAGCCTGAGAACTAAAGTAGAGCAACAACTTTTCCAGTACAAACTGGCCTGACACATCAGTATTAAGAGGGGTTTTTTTTCTCATAAAAATCATAATGTTTTTCTAAAATTTGTGAGCTTTTTGGCATACATTTACTGGTTTTCTAATAAACTTGTCACATTTTTCTTTTATCATGTAACGTATTATTGTTATGTAACAGTTTTTCTCTCTAAAAATGCAAGGTTTCCAGTAGGTTTGTGATATTTCTATTCCAGAAATGTGATTTTTTTTTCTATTTCAAATTTGCAAGAGTATTTTTTTTCATAAGATTGCAAATTTTCTGTTTTTCTAATAAATGTATTCTATTCACCCTTGTAATTTTTTTTTTTACATTTTTCAGGTAAATTTGCAGCACTTTTCACTGAAATTTGTCACATTATTCTCAAAAAATTGCAACGTTTCCAGTAAATTTGTGGGGTGGGGTGGTGAAGGGGTTCCCAGAAATTTTGTGACTATTTCTTGGTGTTTTCCCTCATAAAATTGCAACCTTTTATCCTCAGTTTCTGAGGATTATTAACATAAATATTCAGGTTTTTTCATAAAAAAACCTTTTTTATCCAAATTTCCAAAACCATGACTACTCAGAGTTGGGACCAGGAAGCAGAGTCGCAGTCTTACACGCCTCTCTGCAGCTCCTCTTCATCCGCCACCCCTCAGCTTAGCCCCTGTCTTCCCCATCAGAGAATCGTTGTCTGCTCCCTCCAAAGTAAATAAAAATATAATGTATAAGCATCCCAAAGTGATAAAGCAAAATATTGGTAAAACTCAAATTAAACATAAAGCCTCTAAATTGAATGATTTGGCCTCTGTTCCTCCTCATAATTTAAAAATTAAATGTGGTTTATTAAATATTAGGTCTCTAACTCCCAAGTCTCTGTTAGTCCATGATCTGTTAATTGATCATCAGATTGATTTAATTTCCCTTACAGAGACTTGGTTAGGACAAGAGGATTATGTTGGTTTAAATGAATCAACTCCCTCTGGTTATTTAAACTGTCAAAATCCCAGAAGTTCTGGTCGTGGAGGAGGAGTAGCATCAATTTACCATTCCAAATTACTAGTTAATGTAAAGCAAAAAACATGTTATAATTCCTTTGAGGGCCTGGTCCTCAGTATTGGGCACTTTAGCAATTCCAGGTTAAACCCAATTTTATTTGCCATAGTTTATCGTCCCCCATCAACCTATTCAGAATTTTTATCCGAATTTCCTGATTTCTTAGCTGATTCAGTGCTGAAATCTGATAGAATAATTATAGTAGGGGACTTTAATATACATGTGGATGTAGATAGTGACTGCCTTAATGTGGCTTTTAATTCAATATTAGACTCGATTGGGTTTTCTCAGAAAGTAGGAAATTCTACTCATTACCTCCACCATACATTGGACCTTGTTCTGACATATGGCATAGAAATAGAAAATCTTGTAGTGTCTCCTCATAACCCTGTACTGTCAGACCATTGTCTGTTAACCTTTGATTTTACTATTTCTGACTATTTGGCTCCTAAAGAAAAATATTATCACAGTAGATGCCTCTCAGATGATGCTGTTTCCAAATTTATGCAGATTGTTTCCTCTATGCCATGTGTCAACACAACGGAAATAAGCTATAGACAGCTTGCTCCTTCTGTAATTGATAACATGGTGGATAGTGTTTCAGCTTCTCTGCATCAGGCTCTAGACTTGGTGGCCCCCTTAAAAAAGAAAAAGTCTAATCAGAGATTTTTAACTCCTTGGTTCAACACAGAAACTCGTAGCTTAAAACAGAAGACTCGTCAATTAGAAAGAAAATGGCGCTCTACTAATTTAGATGAAATCTATTTAGCTTGGAGAAATCATCTTTTAATTTATAAAAAATCTCTTAGAAAAGCTAGAACGAGTTATTACTCTGCATTAATAGAAGAGAACAAGAATAATCCCAGGTTTCTTTTCAGTACTGTAGCCAGGTTGACAAAGAGCCAGGACTCTGTCAGTCCTAGCATTCCCTTAGAGCTTACTAGTCAGGACTTTATGAACTTTTTCAATAATAAAATTTCATCCATCAGAGATAAAATCAATCAGATTCTTCCCACAGTTAACTTAAATACTGTAACTACTACAACTCCTTCTATTGATGTCTGTCTTGATGAGTTTACTCCAATCGACCTTTGTGAGTTAGACAAAATAGTTTCCTCATCCAAGCCTTCAACTTGTCTTTTAGACCCTATTCCTACCAGGTTATTTAAAGAAGTCTTCCCACTTATTGGTAGCTTTATTCTTCATATAATCAATTCTTCATTAACTTTAGGCCATGTACCGCAGGCTTTTAAAACGGCTGTAATTAAACCCTTACTCAAAAAGCCAACGCTAGATCCAGGAGCTTTAGCTAACTATAGACCAATCTCTAATCTCCCTTTCATTTCAAAAATCTTAGAAAGAGTTGTTGCTACGCAATTATTTGACCACCTGCAGGGAAATGGTTTATTTGAGGAGTTTCAATCTGGGTTTAGAATCCATCATAGCACTGAAACAGCCTTAGCGAAGGTTACTAACGACCTCCTCATTGCATCTGATAATGGACTAGTTTCTGTACTTGTCCTTTTAGATCTTAGTGCAGCTTTTGATACTATTGATCATAATATTCTACTTGATAGATTAGAACACTATGTTGGACTTAATGGAACTTCGTTGCAGTGGTTTAGATCTTATTTATCTGATAGGTTCCAGTTTGTTCATGTAAATGATGAGTTTTCTCTCAGCTCAAAGCTTAGTCATGGAGTTCCACAGGGATCTGTGCTTGGCCCTACTCTTTTTAGTTTATATATGCTTCCGTTAGGCAACATTATTAGAAAGCACTGTATACATTTTCACTGTTATGCAGATAACACACAATTATACCTGTCAATGAAGCCAGATGATACTAATCAATTAGCCAAGTTAGAAGCCTGTCTTAAGGAAATCAAAGTTTGGATGACTTGTAATTTCCTGCTATTAAATTCAGATAAGACTGAAGTCATTCTTGTTGGTCCAAAAAACCTTAGAAATTCCTTTCCAAATCAAACTTTCAGTTTGGATGCAGTTACTCTTTCTCTTAATAGCTCTGTGAGGAACCTTGGAGTTATTTTTAATCAGGATTTGTCCTTCAATTCACATATTAAATTTGTTTCTAAGACTGCCTTCTATCATTTGCGTAATATTGCCAAGATTAGGAGCATCTTGTCTCAGAGTGATGCTGAGAAGCTGATCCACGCTTTTGTTAGCTCGAGATTAGATTATTGTAATTCTTTATTATCAGGCTGTCCTAAAACATCTTTAAAAAGTCTTCAGCTGATCCAAAATGCTGCAGCAAGAGTTTTAACAGGTACTAGAAAGAGAGATCATATCTCTCCGGTTCTGGCCTCCCTTCATTGGCTTCCCATAGAGTTTAGAATTAAGTTTAAAATCCTTCTTCTTACTTACAAAGCTCTAAACAATCAGGCTCCTTTTTATTTAAAAGATCTGATACTACCGTATCATCCTAACAGAGCACTACGCTCCCAAAATGCAGGTTTACTTGTAATACCTAGAATCTCCAAAAGTACAATGGGAGGCAGAGCCTTCAGTTATCAAGCTCCTCTCCTGTGGAATCAGCTGCCAATCTGGATTCGGGAGTCAGACTCGATCTCTGTTTTTAAGAATAGGGCTAAAACCTACCTTTTTGATATAGCCTACAATTAGGGAGGGATCATGTGTTTCTGAACCCTCCCTTAGTTATGCTGCTAATAGGTTTAGTCAGCCGGGGGACCTCCAGTAATGCACTGGGCCTCACTCCTTTCCTCACTCTCTATGAAATATTTTTTTTTTGCTGGTCATTAACATTTGTTTGTTCTCTCCCATAGATTGAGTCCCCATCGTGCTGTTTGCTCTCTACATGTCTGTTCTTTTCTTCTTCTCTGTCCCCTCACCCCCCA
Organism: Pholidichthys leucotaenia; assembly: GCA_020510985.1. NCBI lineage: Eukaryota > Metazoa > Chordata > Actinopteri > Cichliformes > Pholidichthyidae > Pholidichthys > Pholidichthys leucotaenia. Next base: position 64,324,733 of record CM035849.1, on the reverse strand, counting down.
GCCAGTCGCAGCAGATGACTGCCCCTCCCTGAGCCTGGTTCTGCTGGAGGTTTCTTCCTGTTAAAAGGGAGTTTTTCCTCTCCACCGTCGCCAAGTGCTTGCTCACAGGGGATCGCCTGATTGCTGGGGTCTTTCTGCAACTGTGGGGGTCCTCCCTACAGTTGATAGTGCTATGAGATGACTGTTGTTGTGAAATGGCGCTATATAAATAAAGTTGAATTGAATTGAATTGAATTGAATAAATGTGTTATTTTTCTAGGAAATTTACAAATCTCGGTCCTCTTTTTACTGCAAGTTTGGAATTCTTTTGTCAAGGCCTTAAGAAGTCACTGGCTATGGGCAAAAGAGGCACATGTGGCTCTAGAGCCGCAGGCCGCAGCCCCCTGCTCTAAACCAACAAATACTATTGGAAATCGTCTTCAGAGTCCTCCACTGTCTTCCCACAGCCTGAAGACAGACATGTTTGGCTAACCGGTGATAAAAGTTTCACGTTTTCAATGATTTTGCACATCTGCTTGGGTGCCGGGAGTAGCTACCAATGAATACACTCTGAAAAAACACTACTCTGTCACTTCATTAGTCACCTTTGTCTCAGTACCTCCCTCTAAACGAGCGGGTTTGATTTTGATTTTTAAGCGATGAGAAATGAAGCTCACTGGAGGGATGCCACATCACCTCCACCCATTTTTAAGGATGGTGAGACAATTCTCGTGAACGTCCAAGCCTACACTGACAGTGCTACTAAGGCTGCTAGCCTGCTGTGCAGTTACCTTTTTTCTTTAGAGTTTGGTCATCCCACTAGACATCCGTGTTTCCACCTAGTTCATTAATCCACAGGAGATAATGTATCTTGCATCATTCTGACTTATTTTGTTATGTTTTAGCTAGCTTAGGAAAGCCTCTTGGCTACTGGTCTGTCCACTGCCTTGGAGATCACCTCAGCGGTGATGAATTAGCCCACCTAGCATTTCCAAAGCTAGCCATTCACTCATTCAGGGTTGTTCTGTTCTTTTTGTACTCCAGGGACCGGTCATATTCTTTCAACCACTTCCATATCTTCTCTTTCCGCAACTAACCAGCTAACAATAGCCTCAAAATGGCACCCACTCTGTCTCATCAGGACTTATGGTGGTGACAGAAGAGTTTAGGTGGGTTGAACTGGGGCCCATGGGGATAAAAAAAAAAAAAAAACATGCAGTGCAGTCATTCTGAGGACGCCTGGTTAAAATGAGTTGAAAATGGTACTGAAATACAATTAAAACCTGACATATTTTGACTAAATCATGTCACAGACATTTCATTTCAGCATGTGCTGAAATGAAATGTCTGTAGACTGGTATTTTGTCCAAAATGGGATAAACCCAGACATTTCTGACCCTAAGTAGTTGATTTAAAAAAAAAGGGCAGTTACAGACTTGTGCTCATGCTTGGGATTTCCTACTCCGCCTGTCTACTTGTGGTTATCAAGCTAAAATTAGGAGGCTTCTAAGTAAAGGCAGTGAAACTGTTCAGATTGTCAGGGGAAATGGTCTTTAGCTGTTAGGAAGCTTTCTACAGCAGTAACAACTGCTCTGGGAGCTTGTGTCTAGTTGTAAGTTGACTTCAGAAGGAAGCAGGAGTGATCCCCCATCTGGACTAAGCCCAGAAACCTCCCCGAGGATGTAAGACACCTAACAAGTTTGAGTAGAGCTGAAGTGCAGCAGCCTTTAAACTGAGTGAATTTCCAGGTGACAGAGTGAGTGATTCAGGATGACTGGAGTAAACCGTAGGGGGTCAGAGGTAATGGAGTTGTCTCAGAGGCTAGGTCGAACCGTGGGTGGTGTTATGTCCATAACCCATACTGACAAATAACCAGGCTGGAGGTGCAGTGAACGTAACTTTATTATAATGAACAATGAACTACAAGGTGCTCCGCACAGGCCAAGGGATCAACAGCGAAAGAGACTGTGCTCTTCCGCATCTGCCCTTTATACCCCTGGTGACGGCAGAACCGGAAAGGTGGGGCTGTTACCCCCAGTACACCCAAGGTACACTTGATGCCTTCTTGGTACACCCCCCACACACACCAGTAGAAAAATGCCAAACACACCAATTGGGCCCTCCCAAATTTAAACCTGATTCACGTGCTAATAAAAATAACACTCATGTACAAAAAATGTATATACTGTATATACAGGCCTATCCATTCACACAACATAACCTAGAGGGGGCCAGGTAGACTGCCGACCCACCTCGACATGGCTAGATGGGTTATTCTGCCGTCTTTGAAATAAGGAAGTCCGTAAAACAAAATGGCCGTGTTCCTTAAACTAAAACAATCCCCAAAATATATATACACAATCAGAACTTCCTTAACAAAACACAAACAGTCAATATGTACACTCACAACTTGTTGCCAGCCCCCGCCCCAACACACCCACCCCACAGCTTGGGCACTTCATGCAAACAACATATCAAACATAATACAAACAGTGTTGAGGACTCTTTGTTTTTTAAACAACACAGGGCAAAATGCAACCAGTATTAACTATGTCTGTTAATATGTCTCTACATGTCTGTTCTTTTCATCTTCTCTCTCCCCTCACCCCCCAGCCAGTCGCAGCAGATGACTGCCCCTCCCTGAGCCTGGCTCTGCTGGAGGTTTCTTCCTGTTAAAAGGGAGTTATTCCTCTCCACCGTCACCAAGCGCTTGCTCACAGGGGATCGTCTGATTGCTGGGGTCTTTGTGCAATTGTGGGGGTTTCCCCTACATTTGAAATGGCTATGAGATGACTGTTGTTGTGAAATGGCGCTATATAAATAAAGTTGAATTGAATCATGTGACTTTAGGGTAAAATGGCATATCAGCAACACCACCACACCATGCCAATAGCCCCCTCCACAGTCACCTCACAGTCCCAATGGGAGACCCACCCCATGGATTTCCGTCTGGCAGATCCCTCCCAGAGCGCCTTCGCCTCTTCATCTCTGGGGACGAGCTGCGTCGGTGTTTCCTCTCATCCACTCGCCGCAGCTCGTTAGGGGGTCTCCACGATTCATCAGACAGCCTCAAGTAGCCGTCCTCCCGGGCAGCCATCACCCGCAGCCACCTCTGGTCATCTCACCGCTCTCTTTTCTTGTGGACACCCCACAGCCGAGCGTCTACCATAGGCCAGACCTCGTCACCGATGCACAGGGGAGCTCAATTTGGCTTCAGAAGTCCACTATGTCGTGACTGGGCTTCCTTCCTGGGTCGAACCGTTCCGCCTACCTGGTCCGAAGCCCTCCTCGAGTGTTGTTGATTGGCGCATTGTGAAATTGCGCCAGCTGATTCTGCTCCGCTGTTCATCCTCCTAAGCGCCGGCACAGCCCCTGCAGCTCCTCGCTTCTTGGTATCACTCGGACAAACTCCGGAATTCGAGGGGGCTAGCGTCTTGGTTCCATCCGCCGTCCCGGGAATTCCACTGTGCCGTCCAGTTCCCACATCCAGGGCAACTTGGATACTGGCATCGGAACCCTTCCGAGATGGTGCTCCACGGTGCTGGTCTTGCACACCTCCCATAATACCAGGCCAGTCACTGTCCCAAACCGCGTCGTCCTCCATGTGCGGAGCAGGCCAGTCCGACAAACCGCAGCCTGACCACTCTTCTCCGACACCGCAGGCAATTGTGAATACCAATCTGTAGAACATATCGCATCCCATGATGTTTGAACCGGTAGCGGTCACCACGAAATGGACGCTTGCCATCATCGCCAACTTGTACCTCGCCGTCAGTTCCAGTGAACACACGACTGCCAACTTGATTCCTCCGTAACCATAGTAAGGTGTCGACAGGTCACTCATGCGGTGGTATGGGAACAGACTCCTCACTGTGGACCAGTTCAACACCGAAGCTACCGCTCCCGTGTCTACCATCAACGGCACTTCCACGCCGTCCAGGGAAACGTTGCAGTAAATTCGTCCATCTGTGCTCAGGGAGACAGTATGAACAACTGTAGGAGTCGCTGCAGCAGAATCCGCCCTCTGTCTTCGGCCCCCTCGCTCAAAATTCTTGCAGGCCCTGGCGAAATGGTGCAGAAGACCACACTTGCCACAGCGTTTGCCCTTCGCCAGACACTCCCTTGCCTTGTACCGGTGCCTGGCGGACCCACAGCCATAACATCTTGGCGTCCCTGGTGTGGACCAAATTTTCACAGCGGCAGCATATTCCTCTTCATTCATGCTGTCTTCTCTGTCTGAGTCCACAGCCAGCACCTTTAAATGTGGTTAATGTGTGTCAGCGGGGTTCTCTCGCCGAGATCCTTCACTGTCTTCTCCACTGCTTCAAACTGCTGCTCTATCTCAATAGCTGTGGCTATTGTCAGTTCACCCTGGTAAGTCAGGAGCCTCAACTGTGCCCCAGAAGAAAGAGTGTGCTCCGCCAGTCTACCAGACTTGTTGAATCAAGAAATCACTTAAATAGAACCTGTTTGACAACCTGAAATAGTTTTTTTTAGTTTATTCACACACACACACACATCACACATTATCAACAGCATGAATGAATTACAATATGAGTTATCAACGGCATGATTAGCAGTATACAATAGGCTTTTTTTTTTACATTATTTTGGAGTGTGAATGGGTCATCCCAAATAAGCTATTTAAAGCTTTTTGTAGGGAGCCCAATTCTACAATGAAATAGTAGGCTAAAAGGTCTCTGTGATCTAAAGAAATTCAAGATCAGATGAGAAACAAAAACCCAGAACGTCTAAAGAACTGCAGGCCTGACTTGCCTCAGTTTGGACACCGGTCCATTGAACAATAAGAAAGAGACTGGGTGAAAATGGCATCCATGGGAGAGTTCAAGACAAAAACTGCTGCTGGACAAAAAGAACACAAAGACTTGTCTCACATTTGCCAGAAAACATCTAGATGATCCTCAAGACTTCTGGGAAAATATTCTGGGGACTGATGAGACAAAAGTTGAACTTTTTGGAAGACGTGTCCTGTTTTATCTGGCATAAAACTAACACAGAATTTCATAAAAACAACATCATATCAACAGTCAAACATGGTGGTGGTAGTGTCATGGTCTGGGGCTGCTTTTGCTGCTTCAGTACCTGGACAACTTGCCTGAACTGACAGAACCATGAATTCTTCTCTCTACCAAAAAATCCTGAAGGAGAATGTCCGGCCATCAGTTCATGAAGCCCTCCAATGTGACTGAATTTTAACAATTCTGCACAGAAGAGTGGGTCAAAATTCCTCAACAGTGAAGTAAAAGACTCATTGTCAGTTGTTGGCACCAGTGGTGGAACAACCAGTTATTTCGTTTAGTGGGGCAGTTAGGGGGCAATTACTTTTTCACATAGGGCCAGATAGGTTTGGATAGCTTTTTTCCCTTAAATAAATGAAATCATCATCTAAAAACTGCATTTTGTATTTACTCAGGTTATCTTTGTCTAATATTAAATTTTGTTTGATCTGAAACATTTAGGTGTAACAAATGTGCAAAAATACTGTATAAGAAATCAGGAATGGAGCAAATACTTTTTCGCAGCACTGTACTTTGATGAACATGAGTTACTACCCACCTCTGGTTACAAAATGTGGCTGCTTATGTGAGTTCACAAAAATTGCTACTTCTCCTAGGCAAATGTTCCAGTGCTCGCTAAACTCACAGTGATTGTCAGATGGGTCTGCATCCATGTTGTTCTCAAGGTCAAGGTTTAAGTCAAAGGTTACAGCTTTAAAAGGGATGGAATCTTTTAGAGTTTGGTTTAGTTCATGTTAAGTCTCAAGGAAGAAAAAAAGTCATGTTCTGTTGAGTCATTGAAGCGTGAGTTTGTGTGTGCGTACATGAATGGACGTATACGTATGAGATCATTGTTGCTGCCAGGACTCCGGCTCTGACTGGATTAAGTAGACTTTTATTTTCTAATCTTATTAGCTTCAAGGAATCATACTGCTCGGTTTTGGGCCAGCAGAGTGGGTGGCGGCATCACCCTTCAGCTGTCCTCTCCAGTTGAGCCAAGTTAAAAACTCACTTTTAAACTCCAACAATCCATCTTGTTAATGTTGCGATGCGTCTGCTTTTGGCAGCAGCGGTTTTTGTTTTTTTTTAATGGTCTTAAATCTGAATTGTGCTGCTCCAGAACTGATCCAGGTGATTTCTGGAAGTCTGCTGTGGGCTACACTCTTGCTATTTACAGTACAAGTGTCCAGCACTGCTTTCAAATTAATAAGCAAAACTGGTATTTGTAGCCTAAAGGCAAACAAAAAAAATCTAACAGAAAATCGATGCAGTTTCTTCTCATACAATAAACAAAACTGCTTATTATTGTTGAGCAATTAGCAATCTGTGTTGCATTATTCCTTTTTAGTTTTTTCCCCCCTTTGACTCTGACAAAACCTTTAAGCAGGGCTGCCAGAAAATGTTTCACCCAGAAAATGCCCTGTACAGCTAATTCTAATATCCCAAATGGTTTCCTGTGAGAAGAGCAGAAAGTAAAATGCCAAGTTTTAATGCCCTGAACTTCTAAGTGGATTGGTCAAATGAACAGAAAGTACAGCAACATGTCCAAAACGACACAGCCCTCAGCCTTAACAGGACCCAAGTGAACAAGGACACCAGTGACCAATACGTTAAAAGATACAACTGCACTTGCTAAAAGAAAAAAATAGAATATTGATGTTACAGTTGAAGGAAGGGCATCATGTCACAGTAAAAGGAAATACCCATTCAAATCTAGGGTATTATATTGCTAATATAGCTCATAATTATTCCACTCATATATGTGCACATTTGTATATTCGTAGACACATTTTATCTTAGTTTTCTATGTGTTGCATGTTCAGAAGAAAGATTTTATTTTTCTCTTTTCATCTGCAACCTTTTTTTTTGAAATGCCACCTCTGCTAATTCACTTAAACTGCCCTACTCTGCAAATACAGTTCTCATACGCTATTGATTGTGACACGTAAACACATAGTAGTGATGACTCATAAACCCACACGTGCAAAAGTGGAGCGACAGATGGCTGAATCACAGCCAAAGATGCACATCATCAGACCAATTTTCCTGTATGTAAACGGACTTTTGAAGAGTGACCACCCATGCTCAGTCTTACCTATTTATTTTTCGGGGATTCATTTTTGGTGTTGACATCCTCAAGGACAGTATAGATGTAGTTTTAACAGGGTTATTAACTTAATGAAATATTTGTGACATATTTTGGTCAAATTTTGTTTAATTATTGCAGCATCATTGCGAGTCATCTTTTGCAGCCCTCCTCAGAACGGGTTGTTTCAGTGCATGTCTCTTTAAATGCCCAACAACAGCAGTTAACTCCTCCCTCTTGTGTCACTATTGCTAAACTTAGCTGGTTCACTCCTAGCTTGGATAGTGAGCCTGAGCAAACTAACATAAATTTGTCTTAAAGAATGAATGAAATAATACATCGCTGGTGGGCAGGGGTGTGTGGTTTCAGTGGTCGATAGAATGGTGGTGGCCTAATGGTTAGGGATGTGGACTGGTGAGCGGAGGGTCGCGGGTTCGATCCCTGGACCGGCAGGATCAGATGTGGGTGGGACAGATAACATAGCAGTGTTTGCCCCACCCTCCTTAACCCCACTGTGGTGCCCTTGAGCAAGGCCCTTAACCCCAGCTGCTCCAGTGGAGCTGCTCAGTGGCCACAGGTCAGTTTGTGGTTGTACTGGACAGCTTCCTGGTGTGAATGTGTAACTGTGTGAGTGTGAACAGGGCATCCTTGAAAAAGAGAGGTTGCCTCTCAATGGAACTACCCTGTATAAATAAAGGTTACATTAAAAAAAATTAAACAGTCCCTGAAGTCTTTTCAGGGTCTTTCAGAGACAAAAGATCAAGAAGGCTGCAGGACCTGATGGTGTGTCTCCGTCCTGCCTGAGAGTCTGCTCCAACGAGTTGGCCCCCATCTTCACCCGGATCTTTAACAGATCACTGGAACTGCGTGAAGTGCCTTCCTGCTTCAAACGCTCCATCATCATTCCAGTTCCCAAGAAACCCTCTATTACAGGATTAAACGACTACAGACCTGTTGCCCTGACCTCTGTGGTCATGAAATCCTTGGAGAGATTGGTGCTGAACCACCTGAAGGTCATCACAGGCCCCCTGATGGACCCACTGCAGTTTGCCTACCGGTCAAACAGGTCAGTGGATGATGCAGTGAATATGGGACTACATTACATCCTGCAACACCTCGACTCCCCAGGGACGTACGCCAGGATCCTGTTTGTCGACTTCAGCTCAGCGTTCAACACCATCATCCCAGGCATTCTTCATCAGAAACTCCTCCAGCTCAAGGTGCCCCCCTCCACCTGCCAGTGGATCTCCAGTTTTCTGACTGACAGGTGGCAACAGGTGAAGCTAGGGAGATTTACATCCAGCTCCCGAAAAATTAGTACTGGCGCCCCCCAAGGATGTGTCCTTTCCCCACTGCTCTTCTCCCTCTACTCCAACGACTGCACCTCAGAGGACCCTTCGGTGAAGCTCCTGAAGTTTGCGGACGACACCACAGTCATCGGTTTGATCCGGGATGATGATGAGTCTGCATACAGGCGGGAGGTGGAGCAGCTGATCCTCTGGTGCAGCCAGAACCATCTTGAACTTAACCCAGCCAAAACGGTGGAGATGACTGTGGATTTCAGGCGACACCCCCCTTCATTCCCCCCACTCACCATCCTCAACAGCACAGTGTCCACTGTGGACTCCTTCAAGTTTCTGGGTACCACAATCTCCCGGAACCTGAAGTGGTCCTCCCATATAGACACTGTCCGGAAAAAGGCCCAGCAGAGGTTGTTTTTTCTGCGTCAGCTCAAGAAGTTTGATTTGCCTCAGGAGCTGCTGGTTGTCTTCTACACCGCCATCATCCAATCTGTCCTCTGCTTTTCCATCACTGTCTGGTTTGGATCTGCCACTAAACAGGACAAGACCAGACTGCAGCGGATCATTAAGTCTGCGGAGAGGATCATTGGTACCGACCTACCCTCCATTGAGAACTTATATCGGTCCATAACCAGGAAACGGGCGGGAAACATCTGTGCTGACCCATCACACCCCGGCCACAAACTGTTTGAACTTCTATCTTCTGGTCGTCGTTACAGATCACTGAAGGTCAAAACCACCCGTCACAGGAACAGTTTCTTTCCTCAAGCCATCACTCTGATGAACTCCTAACATTCACCTAGTCCTACCTGTTTGCTGTACTCATGACTTTTCATCCATTATTACATTGCACATAACTCTCACACTGCTTTTTACTTCATTCACATTATATCACTGAATCTGAGTCCACATTGAAATACTGTGTGATTGTATATTTTTTCATATATTTCTGCAAAGTGTGGTTAGTCCGAGTAAATAACTGCATATATTCCTGTATATATTTGCATCATTTTATAGAAACGTGGACAGACTGTAATTTACTGTACATACTCTGTTGTCATTGAATCCTTATTTAAATCCTCCACCTGAACAATGAGAGCAAGTTTTTAGCCAAAGTCAAATTCCTTGTATGTGTTGTGCATACTTGGCCAATAAAGCTGATTCTGATTCTGATTCTGATTCTGATTCTGATTCTGAAGTACAATAAGCACAGAAACATTCACTAATGAGTGCATGGTGGCACAAAGTGCCTAGCTGAAGCTTGGCAGCTGCTAGCTAAAAATAATTTGTAAGAACAATGTTGTATATGGTCAAGTGTTGTTAGAAGAACAAAGATTCCACTGGGTGGTGAATAGAATTTATAGACAGTAGCAATCAAACTAGCCGGATGGACAGTTAAGCTAATGGTAGGTAGCCTGTCTGACTGCCTAGCTAAGCTAATGCTAACAGTTCCATGTAGCATCACTTTGACAATATAATGAGCTAGAATGATGCAAGCTTTATTATCAACTTTGGATGAGTGATTCAGGTAGAAACAGGGATGTCTACAAGGGTGACTGAAATCTAAAATAAATAACAATATAAACCACGCTTAATAAGCAAACTCTCTAGAATTATTGCTAGCTCCAAAGCTAATGCCTTTGGCTCCCCATCCATCTACATGACAGACAGCTAGGCTGTCCAATAATAGAGCAGCTAGTGGGTATCAAAGCTGAGTTTACTAAAATTATGATGTTCCATAGCAAACCTAGAAGAGTCAAAACTGCTCCTTGGAGAGAAAACCAGTATAAAGGCTCTGTGTTTTTTAAGAGAAGTGAGTGTTTTGGTATTGTTTTTGATAATCACTAGTGCATTGCCCGTAGATGCAAGTATTCCTGTCTGAAACAGGTATCCCAGTCAGGCTTTACAGGCCCAAATGTAGGCTGTGTTTGAAAGTGGAATATAAAGAGGTGTAGCTTATATGTCGACAATCACGTTAGACTTTGACAAATATAAAAGGAAGTAAATGGCACTAAGATTTATTTGATTGTGTAAATATTAATTACAGAATACCTAAATATTGAAAATGAATGGGACATCCAATATTGGCAGCTGTTTCAGATCCCTTGTTTACTTGTTTGTCAGATCACTTATTTGTGTGATCTTTTGTCACTTATATTCATAATAGTGTATCTTGCACTTTGGGGAATGGGAGTTGTTCAGTCATCATTGTAATTATTTTAGTTTAGTTTAGAAGAGAATAGAATTGTCACGATCTGAACACGGAGGATTCCACCGTGCTCAGTCTCATTGCCTTTTTCCATATTTGTATAGTTGTTATATTTTTGAGTTCTAGTTCCTGTTATTTTATCCTTGGTCATTTTTCACATATCTTGTATTGTTTCTTAGTGTGGCTTATTTTCCTGTTTACGTTCATTGTAGTTTTGATATTTATATATTTGGGTTTACTTGTCTTTTTCCTTCTGTCTTTATTTGTCATCATTCTAGTTATCACATTATATTTGTATTTTTCTGGTTCCTTCTCTCTCTCTCTCCGGGGCTGCAGCTGTCAGTGGCACTTCCGGGTTTTCCCCTGGTTGTGGGCAGTGCCCCTGTCAAGCTGTCAGCCCCGTCTTCTCTCCTCATGACTCACAGCTGATTGTTATCACTTTCACCTCCTGTCCGTTCATGTGATTCACACCTGATGGCACTTGTGATAATTGATTGTTTGCCTTATTTAAGATGGGCCTGCTCATCTACTCTTTGTCAGTGTTATCATTCTCATCCCCGTTGGAACCCATCCCTGTTTCAATGTGTATTCCGATTCTTCATCCTGTCTTCACCTTGTTGTAAGTTTTGTTCGTGCACTTTTGGATTTATTGTCTTCTTCATTAAATGTCACAAACTGCAGTTCAGTGCATGGGTCTCCCTTCCTGCCCTGAGGGGCGATTTATGACAGTAAACCCTGACCAAGTCGTGACCCAGCTGCTGTAGTTTGTGTGTGTGTGTGGGGGTGGGGGTGGGGTGTCCACTCACCTGTTTTTCCACCGGGGCTACTTTCAGCATGTTCCCCGGTTACACCTCTTTGATGGGCGGGCGTGCGTACCCAGTGCACCTGGGATGGGGGGTCTGCAGAACGCTAATGGAGATAGGCAGTCTCATCTCCAATGCCTGCAGGGCTCCAATGGCCAAAGACGTCCTTTGGTACCTGGGACTCGCGGAGGCAACTGCCCGCCGGTGCCCTCAGCTAGCAGAACATGTTGAAGGGATGGAGAGGATTTCGTTGGTGGTGGACCTACAGCGAGAGAGCAGAGGGATGGTGAGGAGCTTCCTGAAGAAGTCTAGGCCTGCACTGACGGTGAAGCGTCCCCGGGTCCCAGTCTCATCGGCTCCTCATCAGTCACCAGCTTTGGCTCCAGCTCCCGCATTGCCAGTTCCAAGACGCCATCATCCAGCTCCGGACCGCCAGAGGAACGCCTCCACCTCCCTGTCAGCAGCCCCTCCTTCGCCGAGGGAGAAAACTCCCGCAGCAGTGCCTTCTCTGCATTTTTCCTCTCCTGCTGTCCCATCAACTTCTTCCTTTTCTGCAGCTGCTGCCTCCCTTTCTTCCTTGGCGTTCCTTCCTGCTGCTGAGGGTCCGGCCATTGCTTCTCCTGCTCCACCCGTCTCAGTGTCAGTTTCAGGTTCAGGTTCAGGTTACTTTATTTGTACCCGTAGGTAGATTTCTTTTGCAGTCTGATGACATCCATATTTACAAGCCACAAATTACATTCAACATAGACACAAACACAGGCACACATGAAGCTGACTATAAACATGATAAAAATACTCAAGGCTCCATCAATCAGGGTATAAAAAGACAAAGAGATGGGAGAAAAACCAGAGGTAAGAGAGAAGGGTCATATTAAAAGTTAAAAACTAGTCAAAGAGGTTAAAGACTCAAAGGTCTAAAACCCAATAAAATATTTAGAACCCAAGTAATATCCTACAAAAATAAGTAAATATAAAATGGAGTTAATAAATAGGTACCTAAATTATGTGTAATATATTGTTACAGCTTGTTCAACTCTTTGACAGCAGCAGGAACAAAGCTGTTTTTGTAGCGCTGGGTTTTACTTTTTGGGACAGCAAACCTCCGTCTTGAGGGAAGAAGCTGAAAGTTGCAGTGCAAAGGGTGGGAGTCATCATTTAAAATGGAGGTAGCCATCCTCTGTACTTGTCTGGTGTACAGGGGTGTCAGGCTCAGCTGTGACTCACCAAACAAACTACTGGACCATCTAACTACCTGATCCAAGGATTTCCTCTGTTTCAGTTTTATCTGACCAAACCATGACACTAAAGAAAAGGATAAAACAGATTCAGTAAAAGCCCAATAAAACATTGTCATTATGGTTCGGTAATTTGGAAGCGTGCAAGTTTTCTCAAGCAATACAAATGTTGCTGACCCTTTTTGCACGCCCTTTCACAGTTCTCTTCAAAGTTTAAATTACTATTAATAATCGTCCCAAAATATTTGTAGGATTGTACACATATGGTGGTCTGGCCTTTTAGTACGGTGACTTTGTGCCTGGGATTTTTCCTCCTAAAGTCAATAATCATGTCTTTAGTTTTTGTCGTATTCAGCTGCAGGTAGGAATCCTCACACCAGTGAACAAAATCATCAACTACTGGGCCGTGGCCACTCTCACCATCCTGGTGGAGACTGACAATAACTGAGTCATCAGCATACTTTCTAATGTGTCTGTTGTCATGTCTGCTCCGACACATGTTTGTGTACAGGATGAAGAGTAGTGGTGACAACACACACCCCTGAGGAGAGCCGGTAGAGGACCACTTTAGGTCAGACAATGTACCATTGACCCTTACTCTCTGCGTCCTGTTGGTTAAGGAATCCAGAATCCAACCCACCAGATTATTGCTCAGATCAAATTGTTGCAGGAGCCTTTCAACTAAGATATGAGGTTGGATTGTATTAAAGGCGGAGGAAAAGTCCACAAATAAAAGCCTGGCGTGTGTCCCATTAAAATCCAGATGTTTAAAAAGCATGTTAAACAGAGTGACAGTGGTGTCCTCCACTCCTCTGTGAGGCCTATAGGCAAACTGCAGAGGATCCAATGCATGCTCAGTCTGCTTTAGGACCTCACATCTGACCAGTTTTTCAAAAATTTTCATTAAAATTGAAGTCAAAGCAACTGGTCTAAAGCCGTTTACCGTTTTAGGACAGCTGGATTTTGGAACGGGAACAACCACGGCTTCTTTCCAGATCTTAGGCACATATTGTGTCTGTAAGGACTTATTGAAAATGTAATGAAATATAGGACTCAGTTCATGTGCACAGGACTTTACCAAGCGCCCACATATATTATCAGGGCCCTGACTTTTGTTCACTTTTACAGCGCAGAACTCCCTTTTAACATCCTGCACCTCAATATTAAAGTGCTGATTGCCTTTGAGTTTCTGTTTCAAATCTTGGATTTCTGTGCTAAAATCAAAGGAGTCAAAATGACCATAGAAACAATTAACAGCATTAGCCAGCTCTGTGTCTGAATTAAAACCATCTAAAAACACACGATTACTGTGTTCTGTGCTCTGAAGGCCTGCAATAGTTTTCATACTGGCCCAGGCTGAACCAAGTTTCTTTGTTGCCATCTTGCTTTCCAATTCTGATTTATAATTCTGTTTTGCTCTTAAAATTTCGGACTTCAGCTCTTTTGTGGCAACCTGTAGCTCAGAAACAGACCCCTGTTTAAAGGCAAGTGCTTTCCTCTGTAAGCAGGATTTAACTGATTTTGTAACCCATGGCTTGTTTTTGGGATATATTTTGACACGTTTACGTGGAACGATCTTATTTTTACAGAAAGACATGTATGAGCATGTGACATCCACCAGAGTCCAAATCATCCCCGCAGGCCAGTGTGAACATCTCCCAGTCTGTACAGTTAAAGCATTCCTGGAGGCTGTGCACTGAATCCTCTGTCCACACATCAATGTCTCTCGTCTCCACCTTGCCTCTTCTGAGAGCAGTTTTATATGTGGGCAGCAAATGTACACAGTTGTGATCTGAGGATCCTACAGGAGGAAGGGGGAGTGATTTATAGGCCCTCTCTATGGATCCGTAGCACAGGCCCAATGTCTTTTTTCGCCTGGTTGGGCAGGAGACATACTGATAAAAGTTTTTAAGTGTCTTCTTTAAAGAAACATGGTTAAAATCCCCAAGAATGAAGTTTGGCGCCTCTGGAGAAATTGATTGCAGCCGCTGGACCACATCAAAGACGGTGCTGGAGGCGGAGTCAGCGTCTGCCCTCTGGTGAATGTACACAGTTGTGATGAAAAGCTGGGGGAACTCACGAGGCAAATAAAAGGGGCGTAGTGACAGAGACAGCAGCTCCACATCGGGTGTACAGATGCGCTCTCTGACCGTGACAGATGTGCAGTACTGCTTATTAATGTATAAACATACGCCGCCCCCCTGACGTTTCCCCGTTACCTCTTCCTGCCGATCCGAGCACAGTGGGGCTCCAAAGCCGTCAATCCACAGGTCTGCGTCTCAGTCATGCGCATTAAGCCAAGACTCGGTGAAAGCCATGACACAGCAGTTCTTAAAGTCCTTCTGGTAGCGTACATTCCCTTGAATTTCATCCACCTTGTTTCTCAGAGATTGTATGTTCCCAAAAATCATAGAAGGAAGAGGAATGTTACCAAACTGACGTCTTCTCAGGCGCAATTTCACGTCTCCATGCTTTCCGCATTTCCTTCTCCCGTCTCTCCCGTCTCTTTTTTCACCGCTGTGTCTGTCTCTCAAAATAAAGTCCGGCAGTTGCGGCTTAGGCTCAATCACAGCCGCTGCATCAACCGTGTTTAAATGCAGCAGCAACATGTCCCTGGAATAAAGTATTCTGCCCGCCATGATGCCAATCGTGTTTACTTCAGAGACAAAGAGCCGGAGGAAAAGTAGCAGCAGTGCAAAAAAGGGGGGGAAGTCCATATTGATGGAACCAGGGAGCTCTTGGCCATACAGTCCACAAACATTCCAGGACAGAAACGACACAGAGAATTTCGTAAAAACACATTAAAGTACATAAAAACAAGACACACAGACAATGGACTTTTTCACCAGCTGCCGGTCGCTGCGTGCGCATGCGGGGATTCCACTGTGCTCAGTCTCATTGCCTTTTTCCATATTTGTATAGTTGTATTTTTGAGTTCTAGTTCCTGTTATTTTATCCTTGGTTGGTTTTCACATATCTTGTATTGTTTCTTAGTGTGGCTTATTTTCCTGTTTATGTTCAATGTAGTTTTGTTATTTATATATTTGGGTTTACTTGTATTTTTCCTCGTCTTTATTTGTCATCATTCTAGCTGTTATATTTGTATATTGCCGGTTCCTTCTCTCTCTCTCTCTCTCTCTCTCTCTCTCTCTCTCTCTCTCCCTCTCTGTGAGGCTGCCGGTGCGGCCTCCGCTCCCGCCGCTACTACGGACGACGTTGCAGGGCCTTCCGCCGGTCCTGCTCCGGAGCCTGCCGCTGTGTCTGTGGACAGCCCTGCTGTGGCGCCCGCAGCCCAGCTTATGGCCAGGAGCGTCGCTGGTGATGGCACCCAAACTATCACTGATGGTGCGTGAGAATCTCGCTGTGTGACATCAGCGGCTGTGCTTCCGGAGGCTGCTACCATTTCACAGCAGGGGACGGAACAGCGACAGTCAGCTGTTGTGGGTGGCGTCCAGAAAAATGTGGCCCATGATGAATCCACTGGCCCAGATGAACCAAACAGTCAGCTGAGTTGTGCTGACGAGGAAATGGAATCTGATCCCGACACTGTGTCTAATACTGAGTCTATTGAGGCAAAATGCAGTACAAACACGAGCTTGTATTCACTGGAAGAAATAAATGCTTTTCTGGATGAAACCTATAATAAGGCCATTAAAGTCACTGACTACTTCAGTGACACTGATAAATTCATTAAGTCTGTTAATGTGCTAAGAAGGCAGGTTGGTCTTGACCTCATGGATGAAAGGAAACGTTTTTGCCTCAAGAAACACCTGATAGCCCTGCGTAAAGCAGCAGGGGGAACAGGGGTCAAGTGTGCCCGACAGAAGGAATAAATGGCGGTCGTTCCTCTGCCTGTTTTACACATTTTTGCGATATTGTTCGATCAGACTTTTATATGACGTTTCTAATTGACTGTAATTGACTGTCACGGAACTGGATCTTTACCGGTCTCCTGCCGGCTCGCAGCACTATCTTTGCTGCCCGAGGACGGGGACTTGGCCTGGCTTGAAAACGGGAGGCCTGTGGCTCTTCTTTGCACGGACTACAAGGTCACGGTTTACTCACCTGCAGGGCATGGATGCCCCAACGTTTTCTTTCTACAATCTGGACGAGCCTGCTGCAAAGATGACTTGCTTGAAAATCCCGCATAGTCTAAGGACTACAATCCATCTGAGATGACGGAAATGTCTCTGGGACGTACAACGGAACTGGCTGCGGGCGCACAGTGCTATCTCTGCTGCCGGAGGAAGGGGACTTGGCCTTGCTTAACAACTGGAGGCCTGTGGCTCATCTTTGCACGGACTACAAGGAAGACTCGGACTACTGCCACTGGCAATGTGGAATGGGTGGACTGCAAGGAATACTTTGTGTTGTGTGGGGGAGGGAGATGACTTATGTTTGCACTTTTCCAATGTGAGACACTTGGTGGAATGATATTGGTGCTCTTATATTTTCTTGAATTGTGCAATAAAGGCATTTTTTAAAACTCAAAACTCTCTCTCTCTCTCTCTGTCTCTCTCTCTCTGGGGTTGCAGCTGTCAATGGCACTTCCAGATTTTCCCCTGGTTGTGGGCGGTACCCCTGTCAAGCTGTCAGCCCCGTCTCCTCTCCTCATGACTCACAGCTGATTGTTATCACTTTCACTTCCTGTCCGCTCATGAGATTCACACCTGATGGCACTTGTGATAATTGATTATTTGCTTTATTTAAGATGGGCCTGCTCATCTACTCTTTGTCAGAGTGTTATCATTCTCATCCCCGTTGGAACCCATCCCTGTTCCAGCGTGTATTCCGTTACTTCATCCCGTCTTCACCTTGTTGTAAGTTTTGTTCGTGCACTTTTGGATTTGTTGTCTTCTTCATTAAATGCCACAAACTGCAGTTCAGCGCATGGGTCTCCCTTACTGCCCTGAGGGGCGATTTATGACAAGAATAGGCTTTATTGTCATTGTACAGTTGTACAGCACTGTTGTGCTGTATATGACTGTACAGTGATGGAGTCCAGTGTAATATTGAATTTCTTCTGTGTATCGTCAATAAACTCATGCAGTACTATAACAGTACACATTTACAAATATTTGAGACCCACTGGTTGCTGCTTTACCTGTGTGCCTGCGAAGGACTGTGATCCACCGGTTCCTCTGCTGCTTCCCCGCCAGCCTCCCCCCCTCCCCCCAATGCACCTCGTGTTCTTCATGCCGAATTATCTATTAGACCTATGCAATCACAGCAACTTTATGGTAAGTATTAAACCTTACGTCTGTCTTTTATCGCTATTTGCACTATGGGTAGCATTACTGTACATGGAGTGCTATTGTTGTTTTTCCAGCCTTATTCCTTTACTTTTTTATATTGCACACACCACTGAAGAGAGACAGAAACGCCATTTCAATTCTCCTGTATGTATATCAGCTGTTCTGATAGATACGCCAAAATGTCAGAACACTGGTGGATCCAATCAGCTGATCGCTTGAACCACAGAGCTCAACTGTTTTCCATGATAAATCAGCCTCAGGGCAAAAGCACACTCCATGCATTATTTTTTTCACTTTATTGAAAATAACTTTTTTTTTATTGACATCAGTTAGCGTGCCTTTGAGCCAGGTTGTGTCTGGCCACTGCTTCTCCCAGCATGTTTTGTTGATTTGTCAGACCCAGTCCCCACTGACGCTCCGCCCAGTCTGCTTGTGCACCTCATTCTCCATATATGGCAAATTATCCTTTAGACCTACGCAATCATGGCAACTTTATGGTATAATTTATTAAGCATTAAATCTTCAGTATTATCTTTTTCTCTGTTTCTTTCATTTCTTTGTTTTGTCCAAGTAACACTGTGGTGACTGACAGGTCGTGATGCTGTGTGTTATCCAGTCAGTATGGGCATGATGCCGCATATTGTCCAATCAGCACAGAGTCAATCTGAAACCCTGCCCACACTTCTTGAAGCCTGGCATGAAGAGACACAGAGCGGTGACAGAATGGTGGCTAAACTTTTATTGATTAAAATTACATATTTTGACTGAGTGACCCCATATTCTGGGATGCACACCCTCATAACCTCAGGAAACCATGTATAAAACCTTAGGTCAGTCTGAGGAATGGTTCAAGAGATATGCGTGGAGCAGACAGACAGACAGAGGCTTCTTGAATATATAGATAGATGTAACCAATAGACACAATTCAGAAGGTTAAAACCTACAAAAACACCACTTTCCAGTCAGTGACCCCTTTAAAGACCAATAAACAACTTATTGAAAAAGTTGTCTGAAAGTCATCTTTTAGTCTGCTCGTTAACAGCATTGAGCCAGTATTCTAGTGGGGTAAAGGTCTTTTTTGAGAGGGCAAAGAAGACGGTCAGAGTGTGCTTGTTTTGCTAACAGGGAGAAATTAAGTTGGGGCAGAAGATTGAATCTGCTCATTTCTTTAAGATCTTTATAAAAGCAGCTGTGAAGTGAGTGTTTTGATATTTTAACAGTATATACAGCGGAGAAAAGTATTGAACACGTCAACATTTTTCTCATTTAACATATTTCTGATGGAGCCACTGACCTGAGATTTTCACCAGATATCAGTAACAACCCAAGTAATCCATACATACAAATAAATCAAGGCAATTGTGTTCACAAAACAAATTATTATATTTAAGAAAGTGGAATGACACAGGGAATAAGTATTGAACACACTTGGAGAAGTTCATTTAATATTTTGCAGAAAAGCTTTTGTTGGTAATAACAGTTTCCAGACACCACCTGTATGGAGAAACTAGGCTCAGGCATTGCTCAGGAGTGATTTTAGCCCATTTTTCCACATAAATGCCTTCAAATTTTGAAGGTTCCGTGGGTGTCTTCTATGAACTCTGCTGTTCAGTTCACTCCATAGATTTTCAATTGGATTCAGGTCAGGTGACTGACTGGGCCATTCTAGCAGCTTCATTTTCCTGCTCTGGAGCCAGTTGAGAGTTTCCTTGGCTGTGTGTTTAGGATCAATGTCTTGCTGAAATGTCCACCCTCATTTCATCTTCAGCGTGTTGGCAGATGGCATCAGGTTCTTATAAGGGATGTCTCTGTACATTTGTCCATTCATCTTTCCTTCAATTATATGAAGTCTGCCTGTACCATGTGCTGAAAAACACCCCCACACCATGATGGGATGTGCAGTGCCATTTCTCCTTCAAACATGCTGTGTGTTTTGGCATTTAAAAAGTTCCAATTTTGGTCTCATCTGACCAGACTATTTTACTGGCTTGCCCAAATGTTGTGCAGCAAACTTTAAACAAATTTCAACATGCTTTTTCTTCAGCAATGGAGTCTTACGAGGGGAATGGGCATAGAGCCCATGTCGGTTGAGTGCATTACTTTTTGTTTTCTTTGAAACAGCAGTACCTGCTAACTCCAAGTCTTTCTGGAGCTCTCCACAAGCAGTCTTTGGCTCTCGGATAACTCTTCTGATAATTCTTTTGACACCTGTCAAAAAAATATCGCGAGGAGCGCCTGGTCGTGGCCGGTTTATGGTAAAATGATGTTCTTTCCACTTCCGAATGATGGCTCCAACAGTGCTCACTGGAACATTCAGCAGTTTAAAAATGCACCTGTAACTAATGCCATCATTATGTTTTGCAACAATAAGGCTGCCAAAGTCTGGAGAGAGCTCTTTGCTTCTACCCATCATGAGTTCTTTGTGGTGTGACAATCTGATATTCACAGACCTTTTCAAAGGCTATCAGTCAGGACTTAACCAGCTGAAATTTATTTCCACTGATGGAGGAGGGATGGCTTCCTAAATTCTGATGAATTTCAGATGTTTTCTTGGCTTTCTATGCCTTTTTGCACCTCTTTTTCTTCATGTGTTCAATGCTTATTCCCTTTGCCATTCCACTTTATTAAATATAACTTGTTTTTTGAACACAGTTACCTTGATTTCTTTGTATGTATGGATTACTTGGGTTGTTACTGATATCTGATGAAAATCTCAGCTCAATGGTCAGGTCAAATTTCCACCAGAAATATGTTTCATGAGAAAAATGTTGATATATTCAAAACTTATTTTCCCCACTGTACATATATATATACGTATATGGCCATATTTTAGAAGGTTAAAACAAACCAAATCACCATATTGCACATTATTGTTAATGCTATCATCAAGGGCCTCATTGACCCTCCTGTTGTCCTCATATTCTGTATACACCCCGTGTCCTCCGGGTCAAAATGACCCGTCTTCACTAATCCCCCAATATAAGCAGCTTAATTGAATTTTAAACACCAAATTTTATTTTGCTTGAAGAAACAGCTTGTCATTCACCACAAAATGTGTGAATACCTGAGTTTTCCCTCTTCACCTGTATAAGAAAGAATAGAAATGTGCAAAAATGAGTTTTGAATGCATTTTTATTCATCCCAATGATTCAGTTTCTTTTGATTTTTTTTTTTTTTTGCTAGTGAACAATGTAAGAAAATATACAATACAAAAATGTGAAAAACAACGTAACTCATTCAACTAATTAGCACATGTAGGGCAGTATGCAAGTGCACAGCCTTTGCAGATATTTTTTCTTACACCTGCAGCACACTGTATGTGTTTTACAGTCCTTCTTTGGCGGGCAGAACTGACATCTCTTCCTCTTACTTGCCCCAGCTGGGGCAGCGGCTGTGGCAGCTGAATCCTCAGGTTGATCAGGAGTTCCTGCACTCTGAATAGCTTTCACAACTGCTGCAGAGGCTTCTGTGCGGGGGACATGCTTCCTTCTTTCAATGAATGGAGTTACAAGTGCCTTTCCTAGCTGCTCCAGAAACACCCTCCTCTTGTTCCGCTTACGAGGTATCCAGGTTGGGTTGAGCTCTCTCCAAATCACAAAGGCACTGTAGGAGGAAACATCAATGATGTTGTGGAAGATGACCAGGGGCCAGCGGGCAGTCATCCTTCTGCAGCTGTATGTCCCAATCACCTTATCTAGGTTGTCCACACCTCCTTTGTTGCAGTTGTAGTCTAGGATGATGGCTGGCTTCCTGTCCTCACGATTGCTAATGGCAGCGTCTTTGTGCTGTGTGCTCAGAAGTACTACATTCTTGTTTCTTGATTGTTGAAAGGAAAGTGTCTCTTTCAGCTTCAGGGTTTTCTTCTTCTTCTGAAGATGATTCATCATGCTCTGGGTTGTATTCCTCCCTATCTTCTTCTTCTGATACATCCTCCACTTCCTCTTCTGAATCAGAGTTGTCTTGCTGGACATCTGAAAAAAATCAGCTCTATAGCCTGTTCGACGGTATAACGTGCACTCATGGCTTCAGCACAGAGAGAATTCAGGGTACTGTCATCTGCAGCACTTTTATAACCCCTGGAAATCCACCTGTCTTGTCTTGTTTACGTCTGCTACTGATTGATCTGAGACCGATCAAAGGCACTGCAGTCCGTGAGAAGGCCACCTGTCTTGTCTTGTTTACGTCTGCTATTGTGTTGTTTACATCTGCTACTGATTGATCTGAGACAGAACTAAAACATTCTCACATTCTGTGGTGTGTAAATAACTCAGTGACCGTGATTTCCACTCAATTTGACTGTCGGGTCATTTTGACCCGAAGATGACCTTTGTACCTTTTTTTGTACAGCTTACATGGAAATGTGAATAAAGGCAACAATTCACGTATCCTAATGTTGGGGTCAATCTAGGAAAAGTCATAAAATTTTAAGTTGAAAAAATATTGTTTAGGGGGATTTTTTTTTGGTTTTTAACACAGTGGCGGGTCATTTTGACCCGAGGACAACAGGAGGGTTAAGAAAATCTAAAATGTGAATTTGTGCTTCACTGTGTGCCTTCAGTCAGTGGTTTTGATGGTTTCTGGTGACACATTGCTCATTTTTACACTTTGCTCCCTCATTGTTCAAATAGAAAATGACTTTGCACTCAAAGTCCTGTGGTGAGTGGCTTGTTTACACAACAGCTCAGTGACATTGAGCACTTTTGACTCGAGGTCAACTGATGTGTTTTTCTTTGGCTAATGACAATAGTTGAAAATCAGGACAGCCGATATACATATGATGCCAATTTTGGGGGCTGATACAGTATGTCCAGACATTTTTTTTTTCTTTTTTCCCCTCCATCTGATAAAATATAACGGTTTCATAATAAGAAATGATTCTCAAAGGTGCTTAGGAAATTGTAAGGAATACAGAAAAAGTAGACAGCTGCACATTAGCTTTAGTCCCAGTGCCAGTTCTTTTGTCTCAAGGCTGAATATTGAATAATTGGAAGAATCAGCCCCAGCTGACTAATTGATCGACTTTGGGCACGGTGGTACAGTAGTTAGCACTGTTGCCTCACAGCTAGAAGGTTCCAGGTTTGAATCCACAGGCTGGCAGGGGTAAGGACCTTTCTGTGTGGAGTTTGCATGTTCTCCCTGTGCTGTGTGGGTTTCCTCCCACAATCCAAACACATGCATGTTGGGTTCATGGGGGATTCTAAATTGTCCCTAGGTATCTGTCTCTGATAGACCCTTATAATATACAATTGTGGGGTATTCCCCTATAGTTTGAACGTGCTATGAGATGACTGTTGTTGTGAAATGGCACCATATAAATAAAGCTGAATTGTGGCCAACAAAAACCATGTCTAAAGTCAAGCTCTATTGATGTGTTTTAAAGTCTTCTTCTTTTAGATTTGATTGGCGGTTGGCAACCAACTTACAGATGCATTACCGCCACTGACTTGATTATCATCACTCTATATCTTTGTATAAGGAGTTCTTATAAGGAGTTCTGAACAACTCCTTATGTGTGAAAAAATTATCCGTCCTTGGACTGTGTCTTACTGCTTGTATAAGGAGTTCTGAGCCTTCTCAAAGCTAACCTGCCTTTAAAGTCCTTGTGCTTAAAAATGTGTGGGTGTGTGTGTCAATCATTCCCGACACAGGGTAACATCGCAACTTCATCCCATGCTGGCTTCACATTGAATGGCTTTGGTGGAGTAGTTGCTCTTCTGTAAATTATCTTCCCGTGCATTTTCACTCCACGTACAAACATTTCCTTTTCCTCAGCGGAAAGCCAATCTCCCGCCACCAGGTAAATATGCCGCTATAATAGCAAGCCATCATTGGTCATGTGCACCTGCCTTTTTGAGAACGTTATGCCCAAAACACACTTCTAAAAAAATTACGAGAGAATGGACAACCTTTATTATGAAAAACTTGAAAACGTCTGTGTGGGGGATTACATGCCAGTCTTGTAATCCTCCATCTGACTTTGCAGAAATCAGCGGCAGGTGTTGATGCATCCAGCAGCTCAGTTTATCAGTGTGAAAGACAGCGGAGCAGCATACTGAAAGAACACAACAGCAGGGATTTTCCTCTGTTAGGAGGGAGAAAAAAATACTCCACATTGACATGATTGATTTTTGAGGACTGATGAGTCTGCGTTGGGCTCCTATTAAATCGTGGGAAGTGTGTTTTCTACAAGTCCGTCACCAGCGTAGCGCCACGTCTCTCGGTGAGAAATATAATGACTCTGGAGAAGCCCACATTGATGAAAAAGAAGGGAGTGTTGAAGTGAAGACACTCCACTTTACCGCCTCATTCGCCTCATCGATTTTCTTAATCAAAGGCTAAACTGATTTACTGGCCAAGTTTCACAAGCCTTAAAAATATCTCAGGTTCTCTCCGTGAAACGAGCTCTTTCTCTTAGAGGTGGTAAAAAGGGTTAAATTCTCAAAGCCAGCGGTTCAGAAGAAAAAAGAAAAGGCTTCAGCGTGTTTGACTGAAATGTGAAATCAGAGCTGAGAGATGCAGAGAAAGCACCACCCCGTGAGAGGTGGAAGTAAGAATTGGAGTAATGAAGGTTGCTGCCTGGGTTTGATTGATCTCAAACAATATAGCACAGCATATAACTGGGCTTTTGAATATGAACTGTGCTCTTATTTTCCCAAGTTAAAAATCATTTAAATGTGTTTGTAAAGTATTATTTAACTGTTAAAGCTTTTGCAGCTGTATTGTTCTCGCTGTTTAAACTTTAAAGCTCCACATCTTAGACGCAAAATAAAAATGAAGGTTTGAGAATTACGACAAATGTGGTTTCAGTCCAGATTAGGAAAACAAGGGCTTCAAGATCTAAAACCATAGTGGTGTTTCTGTCTCTTCCAACCAGGCTGCAGTTCTGCTGGGTGTGGGGCAGAGGGAACAAAGGTTTTCATTTCAAAGTGAATTTCCTGTGAATCAGTTTTTTCTGCTGAATGCCTCCTCTTCATGAAATAGTTATCACCAGGCTACAGTGTGAAGCCCGATGACTTATTAAAGCAGCGTAGGAAGGAGCATGTCACTCTTGTGAGTTCAGGAAAGGTTTTGATTTAAAACAAAACAACTCGTCCTCTTTCCTCCTCCCTTCAGGTTACATCGAGGAGGCGTGCATCATCCCCTGTCCTTCCGATTGTAAACTCAGCGAGTGGTCCAACTGGTCGCGCTGCAGCAAGTCCTGCGGCAGCGGGGTCAAAGTTCGCTCCAAATGGCTTCGAGAGAAACCTTACAACGGTGGACGACCGTGCCCTAAACTGGACCACATCAACCAGGTGCACGCAGCAAAAACTCCTCAGTGCTCCAGCAGTTCTCTTACTGCAGTTTTTTTTTTTCACATGTTGACATAGGCGTGAAAAAATCCTCCTAAAACTTTAATATCATGTTACATAAGATTCTGAAGCACCTATGTTAAATGCAAAAAAAAAAAAAATAGCAAATTTGGAACATTTCTGGTAAATATGCACGTTTTTCCTTTTAATTCTGCAACTTTTTTTAATCATAAATATTTAACTTTTTCTGATTAATTTTTAAACTTTTCTTCATAAATTAGCTTTTTCTTTTTTAAATCTGCAACTTTTTTCTCATTTTCAACTTTTTTCTCATTAATTTGCAATTTTTTTCTTTTAAATCTGCAACTTTTTCCACATACTGTAAATCTGTTAATTTTACCTCATAAATTCTCATAAATGTGTAACCTTTGTCTTGTAAATTTACAAGTTTCTCCTCATGAAATTGCTTTTTTTTTCTTTTAAATCTAACTAACTAACTAACTAACCTGCACTTATATAGCGCTTTTCTAGTCACAAAGACCACTCAAAGCGCTTTCATTAATACTAACCCTCTATCCTAAGGGCCTATAGGAAACAGATATCTAGGGACAATTTAGAACAGCCAATTAACCTAACATGCATGTTTTTTTGGCATGTGGGAGGAAACCGGAGAAATCCCGGAGTAAACCCACGCAACACAGGGAGAACATGCAAACTCCACACAGATCACTGTTGGTCGGGGGCTGGGATCGAACCCACGATCCCACGATCCCCACAATCCCCCGGCCAAGGGTAAACTGTGCTGCCGCAGTGCTAACCACTGCGCCACCGTGCAGCCCTTCTGCACGGTGGCGCAAATCTGCAACTTTTTCTCATTAATTTTAACTTTTTTCTTGTAAATTTTCAGGTTTTCTCATAAATTTGCAATTTTTTGTCATAAATTTTCTTTTTTTCTTTTGAATCTGCAACTTTTTTCTTGTAAATTTGAAGATTCTCATAAATTTGCAACTTTTTTTTCTCATAAATTTACAATTTTTTTTCTCATAAATTTGCTTTTTTCTTTTAAATCTGCAACTTTTTTCGCATTAATTTTCAACTTTTTTCTTGTAAATTTAAAGATTCTCATAAATTTGCAACTTTTTTCTCGTAAATTTACAATTTTTTTTCTCAAATTTGCTTTTTTCTTTTAAATCTGCAACTTTTTTCGCATTAATTTTCAGTTTTTTTCTCATAAATTTGCAACTTTAAGTTTTTTCACATAAATTTTCAACTTTTTGTCATAAATTTGCAATTTTTTCTTTTAAATCTGCAACTTTTTTCACATAAATTTATTAATTTTACCTCATAAATTTGCAACTTTTTTCTTTTAAATTAAGTTTGCTACTTTTTTGGTGCAACTTTTTATAATCAAATTGTGACTTTTTTCTTGTAAACTGGCCACTTTTCCTCATAAATTTATAACTGTTTTCTCATAAATTTGCAACAGTTTTCACAAATTTGCTACTTTTTTCACAAGTTTGCTATTTTTTTCATAAATTTGCAACTTTTTTTCTCATAAATTTGCAATTTTTTCTCATAAATTTGCTTTTTTCTTTTAAATCCGCATCTTTTTTCACATTAATTTTCAAGTTTTTTTCTCATATATTTGCAACTTTTTTCTCATAAATTTGCAAGTTTTTTCCACATAAATTTTCACCTTTTTGTCATAAATTTGCAATTTTTTCTTTTAAATCTGCAACTTTTTTCACACAAATTTATTAATTTTACCTCATAAATTTGCAACCTCTTTCTCATAAATTTGCAACTTTTTTCTTGTAAATTTGCAACTTTTTTCTTCATAAATTTGCTACTTTTTTGGTGCAACTTTTTATAATCAAATTGTGACTTTTTTCTTGTAAACTGGCCACTTTTTCCTCATAAATTTGCAAAGTTTTTCACAAATTTGCTACTTTTTCCACAAGTTTGCTATTTTTTTCATAAATATGCAACTTTTTTCTCAGAAGTTTAAATGTTTTTCTTAGAAACATGCAACTTTTTCCTCATGAATTTCTTGTTCTTTTCTCGTAAATTCTTTACTTGTTTCATCATAAATCTGCTACTTTTTGGTTGTAAATTTGTGACTTTTTTTCCTTTTAAGTTTGCAATATTCATATGAATGCTGGTTAAATTTTTAAGGCCTTAAATTTTCTCCTTTAATTTAGACAATGACTCAGTTTTGTTTTCATAAAGTTTTTGTTTGACAGGGTTTGAATTCTTCCCTCTTACAAAAATAGGGGCTCCTAAACATAATCTTGCATTGGGTCCAAATACCTACAGTGTCCCCCTCAATCTTTACTCTGGAGAAAATGTTGTTTATTGTGCCCCCAACAGTGACATGAAATATCTGCCCATGCACGTTGACAGAGTTCTCAGAGATACAGTGGTGGGGAAAAGTGTTTGTCCCCTTCCTGATTTTTCATTTTTTTGTATGTTTGTCACACTTAAATGTTTCAGATCATCAAACAAATTTAAATATTAGACAAAGATAGCACAAGTAAACACAAAATGCAGTTTTTAAATGAAGTTCTTTATTATTAAAGGAAAAAAAAATCCAAACCTGTGTGAAAAAGTGATTGCCTCCTAAACCTAATACAGTAACTGGTTGGGCCACCCTTAGCAGCAACAACTGCAATCAAGCATTTGCAATAACTGGCAATGAGTCTTTTACAGAGCTGTGGAGGAATTGTGGCCCACTCATCTTTCCAGAATTGTTGTAATTCAGCCACATTGGAGGGTTTTCGAGCATGAAATGCCTTTTTAAGGTCATGCCACAGCATCTCAATCAGATTCAGGTCAGGACTTTGACTAGGTCACTCCAAAGTCTTCATTTTGTTTTTCTTAAGCCATTCAGAGGTGGACTTGCTGGTGTGTTTGGATCATTATCCTGCTGCAGAACCCAAGTGCACTTCAGCTTGAGATCACGAACAGATGGCCGGACATTCTCCTTCTGGATTTTTTGGTAGACAGCAGAATTCATGGTTCCATATACCACAGCAAGTCTTCCAGGTGCTGAATCAGCAAAACAGCCCCAGACCATCACACTACCACCACCATATTTTACTGTTGGTATGATGTTCCTTTTCTGAAATGCTGTGTTACTTTTATGCCAGATGTAATGGGACACACACCTTCCAAAAAGTTCAACTTTTGTCTTGTCAGTCCACAGAGTATTTTCCCCAAAAGTCTTGGAGATCATCAAGACATTTTCTGATAAAACTCAGATGAGCCTTTGTGTTCTTTTTGCTCAGCAGTGGATTTTGTCTTGGAACTCTGCCATGCAGGCCATATTTGCCCAGTCTCTTTCTTATGGTGGAGTCATGAACACTGACCTTAACTGAGGCAAGTGAGGTCTGCAGTTCTTTGGATGTTGTTGTGGGGTCTTTTGTGACAACTTGGATGAGTCGTTGCTGTGCTCTTGGGGTAATTTTGGTTGGCCGGCCACTCCTGGGAAGGTTCACCACTGTTCCATATTTTCATCATTTGTGGATAATGGCTCTCACTGTGGTTTGCTGGAGTCCCAAAGCTTTAGAAATGGCTTTATAACCTTTTCCAGACTGATAGATCTCAATTACTTTGTTTCTCATTTGTTCCTGAATTTCTTTGGATCACAGCATGATGTCTTGCTTTTGAGGATGTTTTGGTCTACTTCATTTGTCAGGCAGGTCCTATTTAAGTGATTTCTTGATTGAGAACAGGTGTGGCAGTAATCAGGCCTGGGTGCAGCTAGAGAAATTGAACTCAACTTTCCAAAGATGTGATAAACCACAGTTAATTTATGTTTTAACGGTGGGGGTGGGGGTAGGCAATAACTTTTTCACACAGGGCTATGTAGATTTGGATTTTTCCCTCTTAATAATAAACACCTTCATTTAAAAACTGCATGTTGTGTTTACTTGTGTTATCTTTGTCTAATATTTAAATTTGTTTGATGATCTGAAACATTTAAGTGTGACAAACATACAAAAAAATGAGACATCGGGAAGGGGGCAAACACTTTCACACCACTGTATTAATGAAACATCTTCTTCTTCTTTTAGATTTGATTGGCGGTTGGCAACCAGCTTACAGGTGCATTACCACCACTGACTTGATTATCATCACTCTATATCTTTGTATAAGGAGTCCTGAACAACTCCTTATGTGTGAAAAAATTATCCGTCCTTGGACTGTATCTGTGACATGCATTGGTCATAATCATCACCATCATCATGTTCTCTCTGCAGTCCTGATTTAAAGCTGATGTTGCTCCAGGTTGTAATATTATCCCCCATGTTCTTCTTGGCCTTCCTCTGCTCCTCTTTGAATTTGGAAAAACCTGTGTCTTATCATATGACCAGAATGCCCAACTTTTCCTTTTTATTATGTCAGTTAGTAGTGTTCAACATTGCATTGCAATATTTAAAACCTGATCATTAGTTTTTTCAGTAGTTCCAGGAAATTTTCTTCATTTTCCTTATACACCACATTTCAAAAGCTTCTGAGTGTTTTGTTACAGATTTGGAAATGTTCCAAATTTCTAATCCGTAGAGCAGGGTTGATGTAA
This sequence comes from Pholidichthys leucotaenia, assembly GCA_020510985.1. Taxonomy (NCBI): domain Eukaryota; kingdom Metazoa; phylum Chordata; class Actinopteri; order Cichliformes; family Pholidichthyidae; genus Pholidichthys; species Pholidichthys leucotaenia. The sequence goes on along the minus strand of CM035849.1, from coordinate 64,294,976 downwards.
TATCACAGTTCAGTATTTTGACTCCTTTTTCTAAAGCAGTTTTCCCTGATGTTAAGACTGATTGCATGACACTAAATTCTTTCTTGGCAACGGCTTTTCTACATTTTATTTATTTTTCATGGTTGCCATCCATTAAAATGACTTTTCCTAGATAATACCAAAGGGTTTCAATATTGCAGCACTATTTTCCACCCAGATTAAACACCCTTCTTCACAGCGACTCATTTAATTGTTTCATTAAATGCTAATGAGCTTCATCCCTCCTTCATCATTTCTGTCATCCATGGTTGATGCTAATGTTAGCTGGTTAGCTCCAGTTATTGCACACATTCTGAGCTAATCAGTGTGAAACTGACTGGATGTGAGAATGTAAAAACCCCGATAGAGCAATATTGGTGACAGTCACATAATACCCCATATTTTATCGTGGTTGCTGAGGTTTAATCAGTACTAATACAAGTGTGAATGGATGGTTAGCTCTGCTAACTGTCCCAAAGGAATCTTCTATAAACTGTAGTATAAAGGGCTAAAATAATGTCCAGGAATGAGATATATGATTGGGGCTAGGGCTGGATGATTCACTAAAAAGAACTGAAAACCAGCATTTGGGGTGTAGAACCAACCTAACCTTGTTCATGTTGATTCTTTCAGTTTTTCCCCTCTCCTTGTTGTGTGCGTGTGTACAGAGAGCTTTTCTTGTACTTCCCCTTTAAGACGTGCCCACGGAGTTATGCACGTACCTCCGCACCCCAGAAGCACCACACTTAAAGCTGTTCAAAAGCAGCAGAAAAAAAAGTGAAATGACATGTAATGAAAAGAAACGTGGTCTCTGTCCACATGATGATTGACTCTTTATTTCATCTGAAGATGCCAAGAAAAAGTGAGCAAAATGTGCAGAAACTAAGACATACTGTAGATGTCTGACGCTAAGTTGCTGTTAGCCTTTGACGGCTAACATCTGTGTCATCTGAACCATTTTTTTTTTCTGATGGACAACCACAATGGACAAGCTAAGGCCATTATCACAAGTCGTGTGACCCACACAGTATGTAAACACACTGACTTCTGCTAGTGATATGATGCTGCACTGCTGTGTTCTGCTGAATTACGAGTCTCGTCAGTGAACTATAAGGGAGAAGAAAGGAGGGAAAAACCACTGGGAAAACAAACCTATGAAAGCTGACCTGAAAGGGTCAATAAACCATGATGCTGATTTAAAGTCAAATTGCCCAGCCCTATTCGGCACTGTTAGATGGTTAGGCTGTTGTCATGGATGTTTGGTGGGGTGAATAGAGTATTTAGAAAATAGCCATACACAGATGCTCTGCTAAGCTAACTCTGTTGTAGTCAAGACCACGCTGAGACCAGACCAAGACCAGAGGTTGCTTTAAAAGAAAACTGTCCGTCATCGACAGATTTTTTTTCAGCAGTGACAGAAGAATCTGAATGCTGTCTGTTATTTTGACAGATTACACTGAGGGTGATCTAATTAATATCAGTTTAAATGACTGGTAATGATAGATCATGACAGAATCTTTACAACCCTGTCTGTCAAAATGACAGAAACAAAGAAATCGAGCATAACCTCTGATCAAGACCGAGATTTTAAGGGGTCGAGACCAAGTCGAGACCAAGCCAGACACAGACCAAGACAAGACCAAGACCACTGTGTCTGTAGGTCTCGGTTTCAACTTGGTCTGACCCCTTACAGTTTTGGTCTTGTCTGTATTTGTCCTAGTTTTGGGAGACTCTGGTCTTGGCATCGTCTTGGCTGCAGCAATAAACTCTGCTAATGACCTCATTTACAGTGGAAAAAAATGATATAATTTACTGTGGAATTATGAACCAGCTGGGAACACGGATGTTCTAGTTTGGTGAATAGAATGTGCAGAAAATAGCCTTAAAACTGTGGTTGCTCCACCTCTGTATGGGTGTGTATTCGGACGATCACTAGGAAACATCTTCTCCCACGATCAATAAAATGGTTGGAGACGAAGGTTGGACGGGTGGTGTTTTTCTACTGAGCTCCAATTGTTGCACCACAATCAGAGCACAACAGTCCATGGAATGAGAGGCAGAGGCCAACGCTAACAAAGCAACATTTTTTTTTTTTTTTGGCAGCCACTCCACCAAAATTCCCAAAGGCACAGAAGAAGTAAAACCTTCATTATACATCCCCTCTAAAGGAAAAACCGCCAGCGCTCCTTTGTTTCTTGAATATTTATTAACCACACTCCGATCTATCTGTGTTTAGCATTATACATATCCGACACCAGAGAGAGTGAGAAATTAATTATTGATGAACAATAAAGTTGAGTCTGCAGAGTGTTCTCCTTACCTTCCGCTCATTATTGCTGCAGTCATTTTTTTTTTTTTTTTTTGCTGAGCAGCGATACTGAGAAAAAAAAGAGCAACGGGTGCTATAAATGGATCCCGTCCACCTGCGCGCTAATGCCCTCTCATGTGCCCGTTGATTCCTTAAAGGCTTCCGTGATCTGCAAAAGAAAATGCAGTGCTTTCCAGGCTTGTGAGCGTTGGGAGCTGCAGAATAAAGTTGTTGATCTATGGCTGTGTGTGTGTGTGTGTGTGTGTGTGTGTGTGTGTGTGTGTGATGTTCACACGGGTATTTGCACCTGAGGCTTCTCTGATTGTGTCGTCTTGAATACTGCATAAATGACAGGTTGTGCACTGTATGAAGAGTTGGCATGTTCTCATTAATCCTTCTGTTTCCTTTTGACGCCGACCCCACGTTCTCCGGATGTGACTCGCTCCCGCAGGCCCAGGTAAGTAGACCGTTTTTCCCCTCTGCTCTTTGTAACATAGTCACAGGTGTTATGTGTCCGCCATGTCAGCAGGTCAGCCACAGAGAAATGCGGCCAGCCACAGTGTCGTCACTGCACGCAAACGGGGTCCTATGGAAGGCTGGAGTTTTATTTATGCCGACATTTCTCTGCGGCAAAGCTTCTCTGGGGGGCAGAAATAATCTCGTTGGCTGAGCTAAACCTCAGAGAGCTGAGCCAAAGAATCACTGCGTATTAGGGAAAACTTAAGTGACAAACTTGCATGGCTAAGATGAAATATTTATAAAAATATAAATCTCCACAGACCACTTTTTTTTTCTTTTTTTTTTACTGTGAAGATCAGCGTTATTAAAAAAAAATCCTTTGAGATTTTTTTTCTGACAGGAAGAAAGTTTGACACTCAAAGTTTCCATCTGCTGCAGTCGATTTGCTGCTTTGTGTGCATAGAAATGTCCTTTTGTCCTCAGGTATATGAGGTGGTGCCGTGTCAGAGCGACTGCAATCAGTACGTGTGGGTGGCCGAGCCGTGGAGCGTGTGGAAAGTCAGCAACGTGGATTTAAAGGAGAACTGTGGGGAAGGGGTCCAGACCAGAAAAGTCAGGTATCTGTTCGCCGCCCTCTCATTCATATTTACAGTATTTAGTTTATTGGTTTATTTGTCAGGGATCATGTACAGAAAAAAACATTAAACACAGGGTAAAGATGCTCTGTACCAGCTTATAGCGTTCTGACTAATTTCCATCTGTAGTCTCTGGGGCAGGCAGGAAGATATTAAAAGAAAAGCAGCACATATAGAAGGCGATTCAGTTCGGGTTTCAGAAACTGTTGACCCTGAAACAAGCAGGGAGGAAGTTTAAAAGGTGAAAAGATAAGAGGAACAGCACACATAAAAAAAAAGTACAATTTCATAGTCCCTTTCAAGGGAGAGAGTCAGTGCTGCTGTCGAAATGACTTCATTAGTAAAGTGCTAACATAGCTCCAGTTTATGACACATAAATAACGTGCCTGTTTTGTGACTGTGACGCTGTCAGTCCCCACTGCCTCATTCACTACTCACCAGACTTAAACAGTATCAAAACTAGAGTAGAGAGGTGGCTGGATGGAGGGAGGGGAGGAAGGAAGGAAGGGTGTATGCTGGGGGGGCATGTTGTGCCATTTTCCCACATGCTGATACAGTTCCCAGAGGTCTTAATGAAGCCTTGGCTGTAATACCTCAGGGTTTAATTATTGCAGCACCATTTTCCACCTAGCTTAAGCAGCCTTCCTCAGAATGATCTATTTTAGTGCATTTTGCCTCAAATGCTTCTGAGCTCCAGTTAACCCCAGGTTCAGGTTACTTTATTTGTACCCGTAGGTAGATTTGTTTTGCAGTCAGGTGACATCCATATTTACAAACCACAATTACATTCAACATGAACACAAACACAGGCACACATGTAGCTGACTATAAACATGATAAAAGTACTCAAGTCTCCACCAATCAGGACATAAGACAAAGGGATAAGAGAAAAATTCATCACTGCTGAGATCCACAGTGGATTACAAGCCAATGCTAGCTGTAAGCTTGTCAGGGACAGCTGTGTCGATAGGATGGGACTGGTCCCTTGTGTGTAATAGGCAGAGGAATGGATAACTTACTGTAGTTAACAGCACAGGTCAAGGAACCAGAGTATAACTATAGTAAAATGAGCAAAAATAATGTCCAATAATGAGATATATGGTCAAGTGCTGGTAGGTGAACACATTAGCTATGTTTACATGGACATAAGTAACCGGATTAAAAGCCTGATTGGAATAAAAATGCTTCATGTAAACACGCCAATCTGAATATTCTAACCCGATCACGATCATTCGGATCAAAATTTCATTCCGATTGAGAGGAGTGGGTTATGCGGATTATTAATCCGAATGAGATTAATCCGACACATATTAATCCGACACATATTAATCCGACACATGGAAATGCACGTCCTAATCGGATCAGCTTTTTCAGGATCCATGTAAACAGTAAAATTCTGATCTGAATTGTATTCAGATTGAAGAAATTTTGCCCATGTAACTGTGGCTAGTGTCTAATGGGGGTTTGATAGAATATATAGAAAGTAACCAGAATCTACCAGCAAAGTTAACACTAGGCAGCTTGCTCTATTAACCCCGTCCAGTGCAGTGTCTAATTCAGTAGAAAAACCGAGCTAGAGCTAGCTGAGCTAACGCTAGTGGGAGGATCCACTGGTCCATCATGGCCAAAATGTAACAAAATAAGCCAGAATGACACAAGATATTTTATCAGTTGTGGATTAATGAACCAACTGAGAACAGTGATGTCAGTCTGTTGGAGTGACCAGAATTTACAGAAAATAGCAATAAAAACTGTGGTCGCTAAGCTAACTCCCTAGTAGCGCTGTTGGTATGTGGATTCAGACTCTCCTAGATCCTGTTACCATGGCTAAAAGGAGTAGAAATGAAGCTGGGAGGGTGAGCTCTGGTTCTCCAGCTGCAACCGGAGCCAAATCAAAACCGCTCATTTAACATGAGATACTGAGACCCTAATTCAGTGGTTCCCCATCTGGGGTTCCTGGAACCTTCAGGTTTCTGTGGGAAATTTTGTAATTTCACTTCTTAACTGTACCCCCCCCCCCAAAAAAAAATAAATGCTAATAATTTGCCATTGTGCATGTGTTGTGGAGGCACCTAAGCACAACAACAGCAAGTGTTTGCAATTTTTTTGACCATATAAGAAGTGGCATTACAAAATTGCCCAGGGAAACCTGAACATTCCAGGGAGCTCAGGCTGGGAACCACTGTTCTGTGTTCCACAGGACTGAAAAAGTGAAATTTTCTTCATACGTCCCTTTAACTTTACCTCTTGCACGAGCTGTGACCAGACAAAAGGGTCAAAAATCACTGGCACCACACTGTGGCAAGGCAATAGGGCCATAATTGGATAACACCTTCATACTAAATTAAGGGGAGGTGAATGGATTGTTGAATACCACATGATTGTATATTGTATTACTGCAGAAAACAATGTGAAATGGAGGGGAAGTGCCATAAAGCATTCATGGCCACAGGAATGAACTTGTTAAACTGCTTTTTTATACACTTAACCAGTTTCTTTTGTACTCATTCTTGTTTGTTGATTTCACCTGGACTGAATTAATATTGTTTTATTAATTTGTGAAGTTTTGTATGTTTTTTTTTTTTTTTTAAACCTTAAATAAGTTGTCCGAGCTAAAACTGACTGGCACCTCAGACTGACAGATTTGTAAGGTAATAGTATTAAAAACTTATAAAAATATCCCTTTAAGGTGGACAAATAAAAACATGATTAATTACACATTAAACCCTTTTATCTTAGTGTACATACAGTTCCCACCCACCCGAAAAATACAAAAATCACACGTTAAGGGCCTCTTTAAACAGACAGAGATTGTTGGGTGATCATTGAAAGATCAAAAATTGACCTGATCTTTCAACGGTGTACTAATGCCTCAAAAAAGAAGTTTCTGTGTAAAAGTTTGGGAGATCTTTGTACAATTTTCCTGGCGAGCTATAGAGATCTTTGAAAGATCCTTGAGAGATTGCTGCCAGACCAGGAGAGATCGTTGAGAGTTTGTTGGGCAACCAGAGAGGTAGATATATCTGAGAGGTCTCTAGTGCTCTTCTACCACTTTACACAGGGGTGGAGATTGATCAAAGAGGAAAAAATGACCAGATGGCTCAACTATCGGGGCGGCTGTGGCGGAGGTGTGGTGTGGCCAACTACTAATCGAAGGGTCAGGGGTTTGATTCCCACTCTGTCTGTAGTCTGCATGTCAAAGTGTCCTTGAGCAAGACGCTGAACCCCCAGTTGCTCCTGGTGGGTCCCAGTGGTCCCCCCCTCCTCCTCCTCCCCCCCTGCCCTTGTCATCAGTGAGCAGGACGTGCACAGACAGTTCTCCAGACTGAACCCGCGCAAGGCCCCCGGGCCGGACGGTGTGTCTCCCTCCACCCTGAGACACTGTGCAAAAGTGCTGGCTCCTTTCTTCACAGACATTTTTAACACCTCCCTTAAGCAATGTCACGTGCCGACCTGCCTCAAATCCTCCACCATCATCCCTGTCCCCAAGAAGCCACGGATTACTGGACTTAACGACTACAGACCTGTAGCGCTCACCTCTGTAGTCATGAAGTCCTTTGAGTGCCTGGTCCTGTCTCACCTCAAGTCCATCACCACTCCCCTCCTAGACCCGCTGCAGTTTGCCTACCGTGCTAACAGGTCTGTGGACGACGCAGTCAACCTGGCCCTCCACTCCATCCTGCAGCACCTGGACTCCCCGGGAACCTACGCCAGGATTCTGTTTGTGGACTTCAGCTCCGCATTCAACACCATCCGCCCCGATCTGCTCCAGGACAAGCTGTCCCTACTCAACGTGCCTGACTCCCTCTGCAGGTGGATCACCGACTTCCTGACGGACCGGAGGCAGCATGTGCGGCTGGGGAAGTCTGTCTCGGACTCTGTTAGCATCAGCATTGGATCACCCCAGGGCTGTGGACTTTCCCCCCTACTCTTCTCCCTTTATACCAACTCCTGCACCTCCTCCCACCAGTCTGTTAAGCTGATTAAGTTTGCGGACGACACCACCCTCATCGGGCTCATCTCCAACGGCGACGAGTCCGTCTACAGGAAAGAGGTGGCCCAGCTGGTGTCCTGGTGCAGCCATAACAACCTGCAGCTGAACGCTCTGAAGACAGCGGAGATGATTGTGGACTTCAGGAAAGTCACAACCCCCCTGCCCCCCCTCACCATCACAGGCTCTCCCATCACCATTGCAGATTCCTTCCGCTTCTTGGGCACCACCATCACCCGGGACCTCAAATGGGAGCCAACCATCAGCTCCCTCATCAAAAAGGCCCAGCAGAGGATGTTCTTTCTGCGGCAGCTGAGGAAGCTCAAGCTACCCACCAAGATGTTGGTGCAGTTCTACACGGCCATCGTCAAGTCCATCCTCACCTCCTCCATAACTGTGTGGTACGCTGGAGCCACTGCCAGGGACAGACTAAGGCTGCAGCGCGTCGTGCGCACTGCTGAGAAGGTGATCGGCTGCAAGCTCCCATCTCTCCAGGACCTGTACATCTCCAGGACCCGGAGGCGTGCTGGCCGGATCATAGCCGATCCTTCACACCCTGGACACGTACTGTTTGCCCCCCTCCCCTCAGGTAGAAGACTTCGGTCCATTCGGACTAAAACCTCCCGGCACATGAACAGCTTTTTCCCCTCTGCCATCAGACTGCTGAACATTAAGTGACTTATTGACTCTCGTGCACTATATACAGCAGCTCAACCAGACTCATGTCATTCATCACTGTTTTTTCTGTTGCATTATCAACTGCACTGTGGTACCCCATATTATCTGCTACTTGCTAATTTTTTTAAAACTGCCTTGACTAGTATTACTCATTATTACTATTATTATTATTATTATTATTATTATTACTTATTATTCTACACTTATTGCACGTTTTTAGTCCTTTAGTTTTTTAGTTTATCTCTTTATCTCATCATGTTTTTAATGTTGCAGCATGGCACCGAGACAAATTCCTAGTTCGTGTACTACATGAACAATGGCAATAAATCTGATTCTGATTCTGGGTCAGGCCAACGTCGGTGCATGGCAGCGCCGCCGCCATCAGTTTGTGAATGTGTGGATAGCAGGATCTGTAAAGCACTTTGGACAGCTAGAGATGAGAAAAAAGTGCTATATACATGAACGCCATTTACCGTTTACTATCTTTCAGTGATCTCTCAGTGATCTGCCAGTGATCTCCACAGTTGCCACGGTTGTGGGACTGCTCTGACTCAGTCCAAAATAGTCTCAGTGATCACCGAATTGAAGCAATCTCTCAACAAACTCTTAAGGAGCACTCAGCGATCTCTCAGCGATCTTTCAGTGAATGCTCAGTGATCCCTCACTGATCTCCCAGCCATTTCTACCTTCAGGTGAAAAAGTTTAGCATTCATTGCATTTTTTTTGGGGGGGTGGGGGTGTAAATTTGTGGCTTTTTTCTTGTGAATTTATAATTTTTTTTCTTGGAAATGTGTTTTTCCCCTGTATTTGTGAGTTGTTTTTTCTCACAGATTTGCAACAAATTTTCTCATAAATTTGTGATTTTTATAATTGTAAGCAGGTATTTTTTTGTAATATTTTTGCCCCTTTATTCTTGTAAATTTACACATTATATGTTGGTAAAAAATGAACAGATCACCTACTGCTTTTAACCTTTATTAGCTCTAATTGGTGACTTTTTTCCTGGATGTGTGGTGTATTTTTGCCTGGTTAGAGCACAGAATGTTAGTAAAAACCGGGGTGGAAGCAGACGTGTCTCATCAGATTGACCTCAGGAATACATCCCACGGTGAAAAAAGCACCCGGGTTGTCAGCTGCTTCGCGTACCTGCCAACTCCATGTCCAGTTAAAACATTGTGTCTGACTCCTCTTTCCTTGGAAACAGCAGCAGAATGTGTAAATAAGGTCGACCTCAGGGAGCTTTGTGATTTATCCCCCAGGTGCATGCTCAACACCATCGACGGCCCGTCCGAGTCCGTCGAGGACTACCTGTGCGACCCGGAGGAGATGCCTCTGGGGGCCCGGGAGAGCCGGCTGCCCTGCCCCGAGGACTGCGTTCTCAACGACTGGGGTCCCTGGAGCCGCTGCAGCCTGGTGAGCACTGAACCCAGATCAGGGAGCAGCAGCCCGGCTGCCTGACACACGGCAGATACGGCAGCGTCCCCCTGGTGTGAAGCCCAGGAGATTTATCTTGGTATCTTTCTCTTGTCAGAAATACTTTCTGTGCAGCTGAAAAGAATCTAAAGCATGGCTGCACCGCGTTGCTGTGAGCGGCGTGTGAATCTTTGTCAACAGGTTATTTCTGCTCCACCACGGATGAATAAAAGAGATATATGAAGTGGAAAGCAGGAGGAAAAATGGCTCATACAGCACGTATATTAGTCTGCAGTCACTGTGCATTCAGGGAGGGGAGACGATTTAAGATAAAGACTCACAGCTCAGGAGCAGGTTACTGCAGCAGTGTGGCGACAAAGCAAAAGTTTCTCCACCTGCTTTGTGAATATTATTTGGCAGCCAACCAAAACCATAAAAACAAATATGATTACCCAGGATTAGGCAAAAAGGACTGGACAGACTGTGATTAAATTTTCTCCAGAGGTGGTCCTTTTTGTCAAGAATCAGCCCATTAGATTTTGGGCAAAGATCCAGAATGGCACACATATTGTGGAACACTTCTTCAGTTTTTGCTAAAATTATGAAAAATAATGTGACAGTCCGTCATTGACGCATTTTAACTGAGGCGGACTGAGACTGTGTGAAGGGCGAGGTCAGAGAAGAGCAAAGGGCGTCCACGTGGTGCACAATACTGGGCCACACTAGCTGGTAAAAAGCTATGATGCGTCCTGTTTAATGTTAAATTGAACTTGAGATTGACACTTGTATTAGTTTAAAAGATGAAAAGCATGACCTCTGTGATAAAACTCACAGTAAACTATAAGTGAAATTAAATGCGTGTTTCATTAATGCCGCCATAGTTTCGTCTAAAGCAGGGATCATCAGCCACACCTGTCCAAGGGCCAGAATTTTCCTCTGCAGGCGCTGTGACGGCCACATGCTCTCGCAAAATAAAATTTATATTGTGTATCAAGTAATATATTATTATTTTATATTTTAATGTTCCTTCCAAATTTATTTAAGATGAGTATAAGTGCAACAAAACATGTACTTAAAAACCTTCTCTGTTGTAAATTTGAAAGATTTTTGTCACTTAAACTGTGAACTTTTGCCTTCATTATTTTTGTTTTTGCTGCTGTAAATTTAGGACTGTTGTACTTTTGAGATTTATTCTCATAAATTTGTCAGGGGTTTTCTCATAAATTTCAGACATTTTTCTTGTAAATTTATTGCTTTTCCCCCACATCAATCTGTGGATTTTTCACTAAATTTGTCTATTTTAAGATGATTTACTATGTTTTTCCCTAATGAATTTGAAAAGCTTGTGGTAAAATTGTCCCCCCCCCCCCCCACATATGTAGATGGATAATGTACTTTATTGATCCCAAACCGGGGAATTCCAGATAGCCTATCTTAAACTTAATTTGCAGAGTCTGAATAAAAAGAAGAGTTCAACTCTGATTTTCAAAAATAAATAAATAAAATAAAAATAAATTCATAAAATAATTAAAATGACCAAAGATACGGTCCTTTCTGTTATAAAAGTTTGTATGCCAAACTCCCCACACCCCAGTGAAAACCTCCCATTTTTTTACCTAAATACTGGCAGGTATGCATTCTCTACTATAGCAAATAATTTCAGAAAAACCACCAAATATTCAGCATTTTCTGTAATAATAATAATAATGATAATAAAAGCCAAGGCTGTCATCATAACATGAATTATAGGCAGAGTTTACCTGTGGAAGAGCTACAGCCAGCCTGACTCCTCTGACTCGCCGCTGTCCAGAAATGAAAGGACACGTCATCTGACGCTGCATTCACTTACACTCAGAAATCTGACTGTTTATCAGAACTTTTCATCAATATAAATTCATTAATGAAACAAAGTTTCAACTAAACTATTCCATCCCATATTGCTGGATGGAAACCTCTGGCGGGCCGGATGTGGCCCGTGGGCCGCCTGCTCTGGAGCATGTAGGACACCCTTTACATGTAGCGTAGCATGTAACTCCATGACGGCGCTATTTTCCATTAGAAAGGCATAACTGACACAAAGGAGGACACAACAGGCCATCATAAAGGACCCATAATTATTATTTTTCACATGTGAACTGCAGCCAGTAGAGAATGTCTCTTGTTTTACTCACTCGAGAGATCACTTTAGTGATGAATCTTCATCGGCGGGGTGGGGGGGGGCACCTTGCCCACCTCGCCCCCTCTCTCAGTCCACCAGTGAGTTTTAATTCCACTTGCACTGGTGGACAAACTGTCTAGGAGATACGCATGCACTCTCCAGATGGCCTCTAGATGCTGTTAGGAGTTTTACATACAGTATTAATCTACTTTTTTTATGAAGATGTGATAATCATTGCTCCCCTGCATCACTGGTGTGGGGCTGGCCCCCCCCAGCGGTCCATGTTCACCCTCTGGATGCCCTTGGCAAGTGTGAAAAATTGAAGAGAACTCATTAATATTGCAGAGAATCTAATATTCATGCTTTCCTTGGTGTCTCGATGCCAATATTACAAAACTGGAGTGGAAATATGTGTTAAATTAATAAATTATCTCTATGTAAAAGTGTATTTAGTTTAGTCACAAAATCATTAAAAATCTTGACACCTGTTATGACATACCAGTGTCAGCTGAAAACTAAATGCTGACAGGCATTTTAAATGAGCTTTAGTTACCAAATTAGTGAATCAGAGGCCGTTTATGCTGAGATGCACCGAGCTTCTTGTTCTTATACAGTTGAAACCACAAGTTTACATACATTGTATAAAAAGACACAAAACCTTTTTTCTCACTGCCTGACATTAAATCAGACTAAACTTTTCCTGTTTTAAGTCAGTAAGGATTATCAAAATTATTTCTGTTTGCTAAATATTTATTTATTTATTTGAGAGATTTTTATTATTATTTTCTTCTAAGACAGAAGTTTACAAAAAATATTTAGCAAATATAAAAATTATTGAGCAAATAGAAATAATTTTCGTTTGTCGTCAGCGCCATCCTCTTTGCTGCTGTCTGTTGGGGCAGCAGTATCAGGGCCAGAGACACCAACAGACTTGACAAGTTTATCAGCAGGGCTGGCTCTGTAATTGGTCTCAGACCGGAGACCTTTGAGACGGTGGTGGAGAGGAGGACACTAAATAAATTGCGATCCATCATGGACAATCCTGATCACCCCCTCCACCACACACTGGACAGACAGTGGAGCACTTTCTCCAGTAGACTACTACAGCTTCGCTGTCGAATGGCCAGGTACAGGAAATCTTTCCTGCCGCATGCAATTTCACTGTACAATAACTCACTATGATGTTGTATTCTGGTCATAGCTATGCTGCCACACTGCACCTTACAGTCTAACTGGTACCTCACATTTCACTCTGCTCCTGATAGTCCTTCATTGTGCAATGGGATGATTCGTGTGTTTATACGGGTCATCATATATTAAGCTATGATGTATATAGGTTTTATAGTCGTGTTAGTTTTAATTTCCATGGGTAATCCCTTTGTCTGTCATGCGTGTGTTTCTGTCATTTGGTTGTCTACTGTCATGCTGCTGTTACACTGTAATTTCCCAGTTTGGGATCAATAAAGTACATCTATCTATCGATCAATCGATCGTAATCCCAGCTGACCTAAAACAGGAAAAGTTTGGTCTGGTTTATTGTCAGATAGTGAGGGGGAAAAGGTTAAGTGTGTCTTTATGCAGTGTATGTGAACATCTGGCTTCAGCTGTATGTTTTACATGCTTTTTTTGGATCTTATAAGAACACTACGTGATTTTTAAAATGAATTTTTCAAATGACTAGGCTAATTATGAACCCAGCAGGAGCCACCTTGGTGCAGATCATATAATTCTAGCCTTTTTCACAATATACTTTTACTGATTAACATAGTGATAAACATAAAAAAATGTATATCAATTATGCATTAGTTTTAATGTTGAGGCAGCTGGTTCCCAGCCTTTTTTTTCCCATGGAAAACAAGGATGCTTTTTAAGGGTATTTTTACACCTAACCCGTTTGGTCCTGACTTGCAGACTTTTCATTTTGATTTAGACCAAAATTTGAACCCCCCTGTGAACCATGGTCTGAACCAATGAGCCAAAATTAGGTCCGGTAAAAATAGATGGTCTCAGTCCAGCTCAAAATGAACCTTGGTCCAGTTTTAGTGTGAATGCAATTTTCAGAAAGGACTGGACTTTCGGCGCAAAGACAGGAAGTTAAGGCAGTCAGTAATAGGGAAAATGAGCCATAGTAGCACTTGGAGAGAGGAAATACGGCCGGTATAGACAGTGTAGCAAAAACATGAACCTTGGAACGGACCTCAGTGTGGACTTTCAGGTGTGTTAACACGGTACACAAAGCCTCCTCCACTCCTGCCCACACGTACACACCAAAAGAGTGAAGTGATTCATTAAAAATCTTTATATGCAAACCAAAAATATGTTTGAAGTAGGGCTGCACCCAAATATTCTATTATCCAGATATTATTTTGGTATTCTGTCTTAGTATTCCAATGTTATTTTTCACCTTAAGGGTGGTATCTCACAGTGCTGCGAATGATGAGGAACCTTCACAAACATTGTGAAGGGGGGGTTCGTCAGTGTTCGTAAAAGGCTGCACGGCCGTTTTTACGGTGGCAAACAGTTTTTCTTGTCACAGAAAAATTTCATGTTCAGAATGTGTCTTTCAACAATAAAAAACTGTTGTGCAACCTTTTACAAACCCTGATGAAACCCCTCCCTTCACAATGTTTGTGAACGTTCCTTATATCCCCTTTTTTCATTGAGAGATCTGGCCAATTTTCGATCTTCAGTGATCTCTGCAGTCACCCACGGTCTCCTCAAAGATTTGACTCAGTCCAAAACAGACAAGGATCTCCGAAACGATCCAGAACATCAAAAATAGGCCTAATCTCTCAAGGATCTCATAAAGCCTCAAAAAAGCCATTTCTGTGTAAAAGTTTGGGAGATTCTTGTGTGTTTTGGACAGAGTCAAAACTTTGCGGAAACCATAGGACAACGGAGATTACTGGAGGGTAGTGATGTTGCAACTGAGGCCTTATGAAACAATGAGCAACTTTGAGACAACTGCTTCATGAGCGACACAGTGTTATGAAACATCTAATAAAGACTACCATCTGGTGACTGACTGTCAGAACTGCATCTGAGTGGAAAACCTGAAAAAAATCTCAGTACCTTTTTTTTTTTTGGAGCATTTGGCCATCCGTGGTCTATTCAAAATTGGATGACAGGAACAAACAATACAAAGCAAGCAAACAAAAAAAAGAATTCCCTCTCTAACTTCCTCCAAGACCTCAAGTCACATGATGTAACCGACATAGCGAGGCCTTGCTTGCTACGGTCACATGACTGTGGGCATGCTGAAATGGCGCTTGATGCACTGCTCATGACACTTCAGCTTTATATTGCTCGAATCAGTGTCAAGTGGGCAGTGTCAAGAATAGCATCACTACTGGAAGGTTATTGAGAGATCATTGTGAGATTGTTGAGAGATCTGGCCAATTTTTGATCTCTCAATGATCTCCACCCCTGTGCAAAGGGGGTATAAGAAAAATGCTAAATTTGAGAGGAGCTGCAAATTTAGGGGAAAAATTACAGGAAAAAGTGCAAATTTATTTGAAAAATGTAGTAAATTTACAAGAAAAGGTGAAAACTTATGCAAAAAAAGTTGCAGATTTACATGAAAAGTCACATTTCTGAAAAAACATTGATGGATCCAGTCCAGTGAGGAAGAAGAAAGACTGTACAGAATATTTGGATATTCTCTTTAGCATATTTGGAGCCTGAAAACTGGTAATTGTAGCAGCATTAATTTAAAGTGGGTTTGTAATGTTTTCAGTTGTTTATGCAGACTCCTGATTCTCCTGTTAGGTGTGCTGTTATGTTTTTTTATTTAACATGCGCATAAATGCATTGAAGTAGGACAATATATGCAGCTGTGATTAAGTTTGACACCACTGCTGTACATCATGATGTAAGACTATATGTTACTTAGTGTAAAACAAGGTGTCTGTTCTCATTTGTAGCAAGTGTGTGACACCTGATTTCATCACACATGATTCACACCCACAAACGACACCGAGTACACCATCTTCCTTTTGCAAAAAAAAAAAAAAAAAAACTTGTAAGGTGTCAGAACGTCCTGTTCGCCTCCTCCGCCTGACACAGCCGATTCATCATAAAGAGCTGCTTTAACTGCTCCGGTTCCACCTGCTGGTCTCACAGCGGTGCCCGGGCCATTGTTAATCACACCCCATTCTCTTCCAAAGTGCTCGACGCACCATCTTCCCACAATGCCAGTCTCGACATGGAGACTGCAGTGGCACCAGCGGGGGCCCCCTCGCATGTTTTATTCATCCGGGCAGCAATGGAGTTATTCAAAAGACTGTCTTCTCTCCCGACCCTCTTCTCTGAGAGCAATGACCGTGTAGAGTCTGGTGGTTTACCATTCCAGCAGAATATCTGTTTCAGCTGAAAAACAACAACAAAAAAAATCTTACTCCATATTCTAGGAGGGTGCATGTGATTGAAAATGTCCTTACTTGGCTTTATTTTCTCCCTGCCATGAGAGAATGTCTTGTGTCGGTTACAGGTACATCTCAAAAAATTAGAGTATCATGAAAAAGTTCAATATTTTTTGTCACTCATTTCAGAAAATGAAACCCATATATTATATAGATTCATTACACAGAGGGTGATATATTTCAAGTGTTTATTTTAATTTTGATGATTATCCTGCTGGAAAATGAAATCAGCTTCTCCATAAAGCTTGTCAGCAGAGGGAAGCATAAAGTGCTCTAAAATTTCCTGGTAGACGACTGCGCTGACTTTGGTCTTTATAAAACACAGTGGACAAACACCAGCAGATGACCTCTGTTCAGATAAAAGTAAATTTTACGTTTGATTAGGAAATCAAAGTCCCAGAATCTAGAGAAAGAGTGGAGAGGCACAGAATCTAAGTTGCATGAGGTTTAGTGTGAAGTTTCCACAGTCAGTGATGATTTGAGGAACCATGTCATCTGCTGGTGTTGGTCCACTGTGTTTTATCAAGACCAAAGTCAGCGCAGTCATCTACCAGGAAATTTTATAGCACTTCATGCTTCCCTCTGCTGACAAGCTTTATGGAGAAGCTGATTTCATTTTCCAGCAGGATTTGGCAGACCCCCACACTGCCAAAAGTATCAAAACCTGGTTTAATGACCATGGCATCACTGTTTGATTGGCCAGCAAACTCTCCTGACCTAAACCCCATAGAGAATCGATGGAGTATTGTCAAGAGGAAGATGAGAGACACCAGACCCAACAATGTAGATGAGCTGGAGGTCACTATCAAAGCAACCTGGGCCTCCATAACACCTCAGCAGTGCCACAGGCTGATCACCTCCATGCCACACCACATTGATACAGTAATTAATCCAAAAGGAGCCCCAACCAAGTATTGAGTGTGTACATGGACATACTTTTCAGTCGGCCAACATTTCTATTAAAAAAACTACTTTTTAAAATTAATGTTATGTAAGATTCTAATTTTTTGAGAAACTGAATTTGGGGTTTTCATGGGCTGTAAGCCATAATCATCAAAATTAAAATAAACACTTGAAATATATCACTCTCTGTGTAATGAATCTATATAATATATGGGTTTCACTTTCTGAAATGAGTGACAAAAAATATTGAACTTTTTCATGATATTCTAATTTGTTGAGATGTACCTGTAAATGAATAGCAGCCCAATAAGTTCTGTAGGATAGACTTTTTTTTATCGCCACAGGAACACAATGACTTTGTTCCAGATCAGGGAATGTGTCCGCGTTCACTTCTTATCACTCTCTGCAGTATGGAGTGTTTAATCATTTATGCATTACAAAGGCCCCGCTTTTTTAATGGGCAGCATCTGTTTCAGCCGTGTACCAGGACCAACAGCCGAGAGCGCACGGCGTACACGCTTCGATTGCCCAGCGTGGGACGGGAGTGTCCAGACACGAGCGACAAGGAGCCCTGCAGCCTCAACCTGAACTGTTTCAACTACTTCTACAACATCACAGGTACCACACATGTTAAAGGCCACATGCTTTAGTGCTTCTTTGGGTCATGTAATTTCTGTAAATATATGAAAACCTCTCCTCATGTGTTTTCCCATTTTTCTCCATTAACTGGCCATACATAAAATGTGATCTGATCTATATCTAAGTCCCATGTATAGGCCAACAGAATGTGCTTGACCTAATGCCAGACTGACAGTTATAATATTTCATGTCTTTAGTGGACACATCCATTAAACATTCACAGTGCTGGTGGAAAAAGTAAGAGAACCCTTGGATTTAATAACTGGTTGAATGTCCTTTGGCACCATTAACCTCCAACAAATATTTCTGGTAGCTGCTGATCAGATCTGCACTACATTCAGGAGGAATTTTGGACACACCTTCCTTACAGAGCTTTTTGAATTTGCTATTCACAAGAAATCTCTGAAGACCTACGAGCAAGAATTGTTGATTTGCATAAAACTGGAAAGGGTTACAAAGTAATCTCCAAGACTTGAGGTATTCATCAGTCCACAGTTAGACAAATTGTCTGCAAACGGAGATGATTTAGTGCTGTGACTACTCTCCCTAGAAGTGGGTGCCCAGCCAAGTTGACTCCAAAGGAACACCGCAGAATGTGCAATGAAGTAAAAAAAAACAAACCCAACAACACCATGAGAGTAACAGCTAAAGGCTTGAAGGACTTATTGGAACTGGTTAGCATCTCGGCTCATAAGTCTACCATACACAAATCACTGAACAGGCATGGTCTCCACTGACAGGATACCGGAGGAAGCCACTGCTTTTCAAAAAAAAAAAAAAAAAAAAATCACTGCATGCCTGGAGTGCTAATGGAAAAATGTTATGTGGACTGATGAAACTAAGGTTGAATTATTCAGGAAGAACACACCTTGCTATGTATGGTGTAAAAAGGGCACTGCATACCAACATGAAAATAATTATTCCAACAGTGAAATACGGTGGAGGAAGCATCATGCTTTGGGGCTGCTTTGCTGCCTCAGGGTCTGGATTGTTTGCCATCATCATAGGGAAAAATAATTCTCAAGTTTATCAATATCTCCTGCAGACTATTGTCAGGGTGGCTGTCCACCAGCTGAAGTCAGCAGATGTTGGCTGATGCAGCAGCACAATGAGCCTAAACACCAAAGTAAATCTACTACAGGATGGCTTCAAAAAATTAAAATCCACCTTTTGGGGTGGCCCAGTCAAAGTCCAGACCTGAATCCAGTAGAGATGCTGAGGAATGACCTCAAGAGAGCCGATCATGCCAGACATTCAGAAAATATGGCTGAGCTGAAGCTACGGAAGAATGGTGCAAAATTTCTCCTGAGCGTGGTTCTGATCAGCAGCTGCCTGAAGTGTGTGTTGGAGGTTATTCAGGCCAAAGGAGGTTTGACCAGCTATTAAATCCTAGGGTTCACTTACTTTTGTCACCAACACTGTGAACATTTAATGGAAGTCTCCAATAAAGACAAGAATATTATACTGTAATTGTTTGTGCGATATTAGATTAAGCACAGTGTGTTTGCCTAAAAGTCAATTATGTAAACATTTTATCTGCAAGCCTGAATAACTGGAGGTCAGTGCTGCTAAAGCCACAGTTAGCTTAGCACTGATATGCTGTTGAAATAAGGGAAGATGTGCGGGCTTTGCTTATATAGCTGTATTTGCTGCTGTTCTGCTTTTTGTACAGGTGCCAACTATGGTGTCACAGGCCATTAAAGCATAATTGAGCAGTTAGCAGTAGCTCATGAGGTGGCCATTACTTGTGATTGGTTATACTGCGCCCCAGCTAGAATAAAACAAAAAATGCCTTATCAAATAAGGGGCTCATTAATATTAAGAAACAGTGTGCTTGAAAATGAGGAACACAGGAAGTGCTTTTAAACGAGCTGTAAAATAACACAGGAGTGATTTTTGTTCTTTAAAAACTCATATATGTGCCAATGAGGATCAAAATTATGAATGGAAATGGCAAAATGGGGCCTTTAATGGTTAAACTGAACTCATTGTAAGCTGGTTTGAATGTCTGTGCTGGAATCTGACAGCCATTATTACATGCTGGTGTCAAGTTGAACCAAATCTTTGAAGCCAACTCCGCCACAGCCTCTGCCTCCTCCATCGGTTTAATCAACAGACCGGGCAGTGTGTTGATCGTCTACACAGGCCTCATCACTTTTCTCTCCTGCGGTACCATAGTTGCAGACCTTGCGAGGCTTTCCCAAACCTCCCTTCATGATAATGTAACATTAATGGGGCTCTTTTGTGTCCCTCTCTGCAGAGCTCGTCCCTGATAGCCGGCTAATTCTTGTCAGTTGCTTGTTTATCACTTCGGCCTCTCTTTTCAAGTGGAGGGCGAGCGGGCACAAATAACGTTTGTCTTCCGATCCCCGCAGCTCCAGCCATTAGTGCCTGACAGAAGCACCGCTCAACTGCTGGCTGATGGCCACGGTGGTTAAGTGTCTCGCTCTGTTGCGAAGAGGAGAACATTGCTGAATTAGTGTAAGCAAAGAAGAAAAACAAACGATTTCCAAAACGACATTTGAGCTGGCAGCCTTCCTGAGCCTCCCCCTCTAATCTGCAGGATATCACAGCTTCTCATCACATATCACAGAGGTTACCCCCCCCCCCCACACACACACACACACATATACACATTTCATTCTGGAAACTGTATTTCAGCATCGGTGGGAAAAACGGAGAGAATAGTTCTCTGTGTCTTCATTCTGCTGCACTTCCTCTCCATGTGTTCCTCTTTTTTACTCCTCCAGGATACATGACATATAATCCCTTCTCCTGTGTTCACAGTGGCATGCAGGTATTCCAGGGTGTATGTACATAATAAACGAGCAGACGTTATTATTGGGTAAAGCACGTTTTTTTTTTTTTTCCTCTCGCTAAAGCAGAGATCATCCAAACCCTTCTGCGTTCCTTCCTCCACGGCTTCTTCCCATTTTTCTCCCCGTATCTTTGTCTCTCACCGCCACTCTTTCTTGTTGCCATCTCCCCATTTCCAGTCCCCAGAGTGCCACAAAGCTCCTCGGCAGGAGGAGACACAATTTCCCCAGTCAGGCTCGCAAACGAGCTCGCTGCAGCTAAAAACAGCCACATGTCTTTGTCAGCGGAAGGCAGCGCTTCCTGAGTGATACTTTCAGCCTCCCTGTTGTGAGAAGGTGTGCTTTTTTTTTTTTTTCTAACAGCACGCACACTGTGGTTGTTTAAAGGCATCGGCGCCTTCAGTCTGGGATGAAATGATGTCTCTTTCCCTCATGGAACTATTTATTTGGGGGTAAAGTTCAGCCTCTGGAGGCTTTGAATTTTTCTGCTGAGGCATTTTGGGAAAAAAACTTGCATTGAAGCTGCTTTTAAATGCTGTTTTTGTTGTTTTGTTTTTCCAAAGGAGGCAACTTAAATTAGACCAAACAGCCACACAATTCCTAAAAAAAAAAAGCCCACCGATGGCAGCCAGATTTACTGGATTTGAAGGAGACACCTTAAATGACCTTTGTGCTGACACAGAAATCATCTGTTATCAAAAGTTACCCATACCCGCCCGAGGCCATACAGAGTCTGACTTCAACCAGTCTAAATTTAAAGAAAGTACCACACAGATGGATCATCTTAAGGCTGTGGCAGAAGGAGAAAAAGAAAGTAATGCAACAAAGGTAATGAGCTGAAGTCAACTTTACAGTATGGAGAGTATAAAGCATATGTGTGGTTCTGCTGAGTCATCTGGAAGCCTAAAGAGGTTCATTTGTATGCTCGGCATGTGTAACCTGAAAGGTCTATCCAGTCTGAGCTCTCTCGTGGCTGCTGTATTACAGTGTGAGTCAGCAATGTAGCCAGCAATTAATTTAACAGTGTCAATGCACCGGATTACAAACGTCAACATTAATTGATATTTTAAAGGGGACATTTTATGCCCTTTTTTTTTTTTACATGTTGGCACGGCTCTCAGAGGTCTTAATGAATGAAATGTCTTGGACTTACCACAGGGTTTAAATTAGGGGTGGGACAATGTACCATTTTATTGTCGATCAAAATGTGTGATTAATTTTTCCATCCATCCATTTTCTACTGCTTTTCCGGAGGTGCGGGTCGTGGAGGCAGCAGCTCAGGCAGGGAAGCCCGGACTTCTCTCTCCCTAGCCACCTGCTCTAGGTCTTCAGAGACGATACCAAGACGTTCCCAGACCAGCTGGGAGACGTAGTCTGTCCAGCGTGTCCTGGGTCTGCCCCAGGGTCTCCTCCCAGTGGGACGTGCCCAAAACACCTCAAGTGGGAGGGGTCCAGGAGGCATCCTGATCAGATGCCCAAACCACCTCAACTGGCTCCTTTCAATGTGGAGGAGCAGCAGTTCTACTCTGAGCCTCTCCTGGATGACTGAGCTCCTCACCCTGTCTCTGAGGGTGAGTCCAGCAATCCTACGGAGAAAGCTCATTTCAACCACTTGCATTCATAATCTCATTTTTTCGGCCATTACCCAAAGCTCATGACTCAGAAGGCTCGGAAAGTGAGACGGCGAAAGAGAGGTAGACGAGCGGGCGCTCTCGTGCGGCTTCGCAGGAGAGGCTCGCGAACGGCGCTGCCTGGCATATTTCTGTCCAATACCAACTCTCTCTCTAACAAGGTAGATGAACTGAGACTGCTGATGCGTTTTAAGGACCTCGCCTCCTCAGCTGTCCTCTGCTTTACTGAGACCTGGCTCCGGGAAAATATACCGGACAGCGCGCTGCGCCTCGACGGCTTCCAGCTCTTCCGTGCTGATCGTGACACAGAGCTTTCCGGCAAGACCACAGGAGGCGGTGTCTGCTTCTACATCAACTGCAGCTGGTGCTCTGATGTAACGGTAATTTCCAAACACTGTTCTCCTGCCTTGGAATTTCTTGTTATCAATTGCAAGCCCTTCTATTCCCCGCGGGAGTTTGCTTCTTTCATAATGATCGCTGTGTACGCCCCTCCCGACGCGGACACGCGCGAAGCTCAGCGCGTGCTCGCGGATCACATTCAACACACAGAGCGGAGTTTTCCAGACTCGCTGATTATTGTGGCTGGCGACTTTAATCAGTGCAATCTGAGCCACGATCTCCCCCGCTACAAACAGTTTATTAAATGTCCCACCAGAGGATTAAACACACTGGATCACTGTTACACCACAGTGAAAGACGCATATCGCGCTGTTCCTCGCGCTGCGCTGGGATTATCTGATCACGTGATGGTTCACCTCATTCCCACATACAGACAGAGATTGAAGCTCACTAAACCTGTTGTGAGCACTACGAAGATACGGACCAGTGATGCTGAGGAGAAGCTGGAAACGTGCATGGAAATATCTGACTGGGGCATGCTTAAAGGAGCCACGCATGATCTGGATGAGTACACGGACACTGTGAACTCATATATCCACTTTTGTGAAGAGAACATTCTTCCATCGCGCACCAGGGTGAGGTACTCTAATGACAAACCCTGGTTCACAGCTAAGCTCAGACAGATCAGGAAGGAGAAGGAAGCAGCGCTGAAAAGTGGAGACAGGGACTGCTACAGGGAGGTTAAATACCGGTTTAACAGAGAGCTGAAGAGGGCTAAATCTCTATACTCAGAGAGACTCCAGCAGCAGTTCACTGCTAATGATTCGGCTTCCGTGTGGAGAGGACTGAGGCAAATCACCAACTATCGACCTAAGGCTCCTAAAGGTCAGGATGACAAAGCCCTTTGTCAAAGACTGTCCCAACACTATGCCCGTTTTGACACCTCGTCATCTGTGTCCAACTCCCCCCCTCCCTCCAGCTCCACAGCCTCCACATTCCCTACTTCATTTAAGGCACCCCCCCCTCCTCCCCCCCTCCCCTTATCATCAGTGAGCAGGATGTGCTCAAACAGTTCTCCAGACTGAACCCGCGCAAGGCCCCCGGCCCAGACGGCGTGTCTCCCTCCACCCTGAGACTCTGTGCGAAACAGCTGGCTCCTGTATTCACAGACATTTTTAACACCTCCCTTAAGTTATGCCACGTGCCGTCCTGCCTCAAATCCTCCACCATCATCCCTGTCCCCAAGAAGCCACGGATCACTGGACTTAATGACTACAGACCTGTAGCGCTCACCTCTGTAGTCATGAAGTCCTTTGAGCGCCTGGTCCTGTCCCACCTCAAGTCCATCACCACCCCTCTCCTGGACCCGCTGCAGTTTGCCTACCGAGCCAACAGGTCTGTAGACGATGCAGTCAACCTGGCCCTCCACTCCATCCTGCAGCACCTGGACTCCCCGGGAACCTACGCCAGGATCCTGTTTGTGGACTTCAGCTCCGCATTCAACACCATCCGCCCCGCTCTGCTCCGGGACAAGCTGTCCCTGCTCAACGTGCCTGACTCCCTCTGCAGGTGGATCATCGACTTCCTGACGGACCGGAGGCAGCATGTGCGGCTGGGAAAGACTGTCTCAGACTATACTAGCATCAGCACCGGATCACCCCAGGGCTGTGTACTTTCCCCCCTACTCTTCTCCCTTTACACCAACTCCTGCACCTCCAGCCACCAGTCTGTCAAGTTGATCAAGTTTGCGGACGACACCACCCTCATTGGGCTCATCTCCAACGGCGACGAGTCCGCCTACAGGAGAGAGGTGGCCCAGCTGGCGTCCTGGTGCAGCAATAACAACCTGCAGCTGAACGCTCTGAAGACAGTGGAGATGATTGTGGACTTCAGGAAAGTCACTACTCCTCTGCCCCCCCCTCACCCTCTCAGGCTCTCCCATCACCACTGCTGATTCCTTCCGCTTCCTAGGCACTACCATCACCAGGGACCTCAAATGGGAGCTGACCATCAGCTCACTCATCAAAAAAGCCCAGCAGAGGATGTTCTTCCTGCGGCAGCTGAGGAAGCTCAAGCTACCCACCAAGATGTTAGTGCAGTTCTACACAGCCATCATCGAGTCCATCCTCACCACCTCCATAACCGTGTGGTACGCAGGAGCCACTGCCAGGGACAGACTAAGGCTGCAGCGCGTCGTGCGCACTGCTGAGAAGGTGATCGGCTGCAAGCTCCCATCTCTCCAGGATCTGTACATCTCCAGGACCCGGAGGCGTGCTGGCCGGATCATAGCCGATCCCTCACACCCTGGTCACGTACTGTTTGCCCCCCTCCCCTCTGGTAGAAGACTTCGGTCCATCCAGACTAAAACCTCCCGTCACATGAACAGCTTCTTCCCCTCTGCCATTAGACTGCTGAACACTAAGTGACTTATTGACTCTCGTGCACCATGTACAGCAGCTCAACCAGACTCATGTCAATCATCACTGTTTTCTTCCTGCATTACCGACTGCACTATATAGTTCTCCACAGTATCTGCTGCTGGCTAATATATATTTTAACTGTTGACCAGTACCACTTAATCTTATCCTACACTTTATTACATGTATAGTTTATTTCTCTTATCCTATCATGTTTAATGTTGCAGCATTGTACCGAGACAAATTCCTAGTTTGTGTACTACATGAACAATGGCAATAAACCTGATTCTGATTCTGATTCTGACCATAGGTGAGGGTAGGAACTAGGAATGAGCTGATCCGATCCGCCTTATTGGTATCGTGTTCGATCCAGGCAAAATGGCTGGATCGGTATTGGTAAGAAATAAAAGTAATTTACTGATCCGATACATTAATAATAATAATAATAATAATAATAAAATAAAGGCACGATCCTGTTCTCAGCCACACTGTGCATGGCTTCTATAAACGGAAGCAACGAGCGTCACATCACTGGAGCCTGTCTGCGGGACTCGCCTCAGTATGTTGCTGTGTGGTACCAGCATTTACAATTTTAAAACACCAACTTGATAAAACACTTGCAAAAATATCACGGTAAAGAAGTATGCTGAATTCAGTCAAGAACAGAGCAGAACCAAGTGTGTCGTGCAGCAGCACCTACTGTTTTACTGCTGGAATATGCTAAAAGTGAAACTAAAAGAAGGAAACTGAAAGTAAAAACCAGAGGAGCAGGAATGAAGACATAACATGGGATTACCTTTAGATGGACGGTTACAGCTGATGAGAGGTACAGTAGGTGACAGAAACATAAATAGCAAATTATAACCGGTGAATTGGAAGCAGGGCTATACAAGGACTAACAAGGCTACATGAAATGAAACAGGGATGACTTCAAAATAAGAGCAAACCTAAAAACTATGGACAGAGAATAAACTACTAAATAAACTGAGCACCAGGAGAATAATAATAATAATGGATGACAAAAATACAACTGAAAGGGTTAGTTCCTTTATTTTCAGATCTACAGCATTTTTTTACCTCATGCATGGTGGCACTTTGAATTTCATCTGAATGTTTACTTAATCAGCTTTAAAGTTTTGCAATAAACTTGCACTTAAAACTTCAGAATGCATGTTTACATAGTGCTGACCAGTGAAATACTGCCAATGTTGCAAAGTTTAAAATGAAAAAAGCAGCAGCGTTGCTGAACTGAGTTAAATTTGTAATATATTCTTTGACTTTTAAATTTTTTTTTTATATGTATGCAAAATGCATCCAGTCATTACCAAAGTATGTTCTGTACTGTTGTTTTAAATAAGACAGACTGTATCGGGTTTGGATCGGTATCGGCTGATACTCAAAGTCACAGTATTGGTATCGGTCTTGAAAAAGTGGTATCAGCTCATCCCTAGTAGGAACATAGATTGACCAGTAAATTGACAGCTTTGCTTTAGAGTTCAGCTCCCTCTTCACCACAACAGACCAGTACAACGTCCGCATCACTGCAGAGGCTGCTCCGATCCGTCTGTCAATCTCTTGCTCCATTCTCCCCTCACTTGTGAATAAGACCCTAAGATACTTAAACTCCTCCACTTGGGGCAGGAGCTTGTCCCCAACTCAGAGAGGACAATCCACCCTTTTCTAGGTGAGGACCATCCAAATGGAGAAGAACTGATCTGTGATGGTTTCCAAATCCAACTCCAAATCTCTTCAAAAAGCAAGAGTATGGAGGTTTAGATTTACCAATTTTTTTTAATTACTTCTTAGCCAATAGACTGCAGTTTGTTTCAAAATGGACAAAATCAACCCCACTAGGAAACCCATGGTTAGATGCTGAACAGGCTCTCTGTGGGTCACTAAATATCTCCGACTTACCTTTTATGAGTCCCTGTTTTAAATACCATGACTGTTTTAAAAGCATTAATATCAGCTCCTCTCTGACAGCCTGGTGGAAATTTTTAAAAATAACGGGGTCTTAATTTGTCCCTTATAAACTCACACCCATTTGGAATAATCCTGATATCCTGCAACAAAAGAGGACATTAAACTTTCCACTATGGCAAGAGAAGGGAACAAAAAACTTAGAGCATCTTATTTAAAAATAACGGGGTCTTAATTTGTCCCTTATAAACTCACACCCATTTGGAATAATCCTGATATCCTGCAACAAAAGAGGACATTAAGCTTTCCACTATGGCAAGAGAAGGGAACAAAAAACTTAGAGCATCTTATTCAAGCTGGAAAGTTTATCCAATTTCAAGAACTAGTGTCACAGTACCATATCAGTGATAAAAAGTTTCTTGAGTACCAACAGCTTAAATCCATAATAAAAGCAAGATCCAATCTTAATCAGACAGATTTAGAGGTACCAGTTAAGGTGACAGAGTTTCTAAATCTTCGTTCCCCTAAATTGATATTCAATTCAATTCAATTCAATTCAACTTTATTTATATAGCGCCATTTCACAACAACAGTCATCTCATAGCACTATCAACTGAAGGGGGAACCCCCACAGTTGCAGAAAGACCCCAGCAATCAGGCGATCCCCTGTGAGCAAGCACTTGGCGACGGTGGAGAGGAAAAACTCCCTTTTAACAGGAAGAAACCTCCAGCAGAACCAGGCTCAGGGAGGGGCAGTCATCTGCTGCGACTGGCTGGGGGGTGAGGGGATAGAGAAGAAGAAAAGAACAGACATGTAGAGAGCAAACAGCACGATGGGGACTCAATCTATGGAAGAGAACAAACAAATGTTAATGACCAGCAAAAAAAATATTTCATTGAGAGTGAGAAAAGGAGTGAGGCCCAGTGCATTACTGGAGGTCCCCCGGCTGACTAAACCTATTAGCAGCATAACTAAGGGAGGGTTCAGAAACACATGATCCCTCCCTAATTGCAGGCTATATCAAAAAGGTAGGTTTTAGCCCTATTCGTAAAAACAGAGATTGAGTCTGACTCCCGAATCCAGATTGGCAGCTGATTCCACAGGAGAGGAGCTTGATAACTAAAGGCTCTGCCTCCCATTGTACTTTTGGAGATTCTAGGTATTACAAGTAATCCTGCATTTTGGGAGCGTAGTGCTCTGTTAGGATAATACGGTACTATCAGATCTTTTAAATAAAAAGGAGCCTGATTGTTTAGAGCTTTGTAAGTAAGAAGAAGGATTTTAAACTTAATTCTAAACTCTATGGGAAGCCAATGAAGGGAGGTCAGAACCGGAGAGATATGATCTGTCTTTCTACTACCTGTTAAAACTCTTGCTGCAGCATTTTGGATCAGCTGAAGACTTTTTAAAGATGTTTTAGGACAGCCTGATAATAAAGAATTACAATAATCTAATCTCGAGCTAACAAAAGCATGGATCAGTTTCTCAGCATCACTCTGAGACAAGATGCTCCTAATCTTGGCAATATTACGCAAATGATAGAAGGCAGTCTTAGAAACAAATTTAATATGTGAATTGAAGGACAAATCCTGATCAAAAATAACTCCAAGGTTCCTCACAGAGCTATTAAGAGAAAGAGTAACCGCATCCAAACTGAAAGTTTGATTTGGAAAGGAATTTCTAAGGTTTGTATTGAAAATACACAAACTGTTATCAAAACTGGATGAGTCGGTATGTCTTCCAAAATCAAAATGGGAGACAGACTTATTGATCAATAAGGATGAAAGCTTCTGGACACAAATATGTTTAAACACTTAAGATCACCATAAACTCTAATTTACAACTCATACTGTACAAAGTTCTATATAAAACTCATTACACAGGATAAAGGATGTTCAAAATGGGCCTGAGTCACACAAGCATCTGCTCCTACTGCACCAGCAACGTCCCAGATAGTTATATGCGTGGTATGTGGTCCTGTGCACTGATCCAAAAGTTCTGGCGGAAGATATGTGAGGACTTGTCGGCATGGCTTGGGTTTTGTGTCCCATCCTCACCCACACTTTGTATATTAGGTGATTTAAGTGAAATAAATATAGAGGCAAGGATGTCACACATGGTTCTCACTGCCTTATGCATCGCAAAGAAAACTTTTCTTTTTTTTGTACTTATTTTGTACCCGTAGGTAGATTTGTTTTGCAGTCTGGTGACAAGCCACCAGCTGCCGGTCGCTGCGTGCGCAAGCGCCCCATATCCCTAACCTGCATGTTTTTGGCATGCGGGAGGAAACCGGAGAAATCCCGGAGTAAACCCACGCAACACGGGGAGAACATACAAACTCCACACAGATCACTGTTGGCCGGGGGCAGGGATCGAACCCACGATCTCATGATCCCCGCGATCCCCCGGCCGAGGGTAAACTGTGCTGCCGCAGTGCTAACCACTGCGCCACCGTGCAGCCCACGGTGAACTATCCTCATGAATTGGAAATCAAGAAATAATTTATGCATGACTCACTATAATAACTTACTGTTAGATTATATTAGCCTGGAGAGAATGTCTGCCTCCTCAAATAATCAATTGGCTGAATTCAATTCTCTCAGGTCCCTGCTTATTAATTCTATAACCTGAGGGGTGGCGGGCGGTGGTTTGCTCTCCTTGGCGCCTCTGGCTGGCTGCGCCCTGACCATGAGGGGTTTCTGTGACCCACTGGGGCCGGTGTCTGGGGGGCCTGTTCCGGGGTGGCCATGTGTCTGGCCTGGGGGAGTTGATTGGGGGGGGGGGGGGGGCGAGCCGGCTGGCTTTGCCTCTCGAGTGGGGCTGGCCCTGGGCCGCTGGGGGGGGGGGGGTATTCCCCCCTCTGGGTTGGGTGTGCGCCGGTGGTGTGGGCCGGTCCCAGTGGGTCCTTGTGCGGTGGGGTCATGCCCTCCCCAGGGCCCTGGCGGCACTCTGGGATGGGTGCCTGCGTCCTGGGAAAAGTCGCCCTCTCCATCCTCCGGGGCCTGTGGGTGTGTGTGTGTGTGTGTGTGTGTGCGTGTGTGTGTGTGTGTGTGTGTGGGTGTGTGTACACGTGTATGTGTGTGTGTGCGCCCATGCAGGCACGCGTGAGAGGGGGTGTGAGTGGGTGCGTGTGTGTGCATGTGCGGAAGTGGATGCGTGCGCGTGTGTGTGTTGTGTGTGGGCATATGGGGCTGTGTGTGGGTGTAGGTGGGCATGTGTGATGGTGTGTGTGTGTGTGTGTGTGTGTGTGTGTGTGTGCACATGAGGGTGGGCGAGGGTGTGTGTGTGTGTGTGTGTGTGTACAGGTGTGGATGCCTGTGGGTGGATGTTCGGGGGTGGAGGATGTGGGGGGGGACAGACCATCTAGTGGCGTGGGGGTTGGCGATTCAGGGCCTGCTTGTCCCAGCCACCCTGCCATTGTGTCACGGGGCGGGGCGCTTTGTTGCATTGCCCCCAGTGTCTTTGGCGCCAGGTGGGTGTGGGTGCTCGGGGGTGGTCGGGGGGGGGGGGGGGTTGGCTGTTGGCATAGGTTGGCTTCCGTTTTGCTGTTGGGATGCTCCAAGGTGGCTGTGGCTGCGAGGTGGCCTGCTGCTGTTGGCGTGTGTCTGGGGTTGATGGTCGGTGGGCTTGAGGTGGGCGCACAGGGGTATTGCTTGGCGTGTGGGGCGTCGTATGGGTCCGGCCCATTGTTCACTGTTGTGACTATTGTTGTTGTGCATGTTCATGTGTGCAAAATGAGTGGGAATGGGTGTGGCTGCTCGATCATGTTTGTGGTGCTGGGAGCGCCGGGGCGCGACACTGGTGGGTCCTGGGCTGCTCGGCCTGGCAGCCCTCACCCTGGGTTGGGATTTGGGGGCAGTGGATGGTCTCCTGAACCAGTTTGCGAGCTGGTTTCGGGGGAGGAGGGGGGCTCGCCTTTGGACCGCCTCCCTCCCAGTCTTATTTCCCACCACCACCACCGATTCTGGGTGGAATATACATATGCTTGGATACGCTTAGAGTTTTGGGGCGGGGGTGTGCCGCACTGTGTCAGTGAAGGGGATGCCTCTGTTGCGCAGTGGGGCTGCCCTCACCTCAATTTTAATTGCATTTCAGACACTGAGGGCTTGGAGGAATGAGGGCCCTGCTCCCTATCGCAGTGGCTAGTAGTGCTCCAACCACCATCCCCTCAATTTTAACTGCATTATGGTAGTTCACACACCTGCACACAATCACATCATACAACTGACACATACCTATCATGATTTGTGCAAGCGGGAGGTGGGGTGGGGGTTTTCCTCCATCCCTGCTGCCCTCCTTCTGCCGGGGGCCTGGGGGCCCGGCGGGGGCATGGGACCAGTCATGTTGTCAAAATCCCTGGGTGCTGCCAAATGAATAGATACGAGCAAGGGAGTGAGAGAGGGATTGAACAAGAGAGCAAACGAGAGTGAGGGAGGAATGAGTGGAGATGGTGATGGTGGGTCGGTTTTGTTTGGTGCGTGTCGGGTGGTATCTCGGAGCACCTGCAGTGGTCTGCTGATCAGTCGCTTGGATGGGGGGTGGGGGTCTGCTTCTGTGGCCATGGCCGCCCTGGGGTGGGTCGGCGGGGAGGTGGCTGCTGGCCTGCACTGGCCGTCTCCCTGGCTGCTGCCGGGTGCTGGTGTGCGTTCAGGCGCTCTGCATCACAGTCGCCCTAAGAAATAAGGGTGAATGAGGGTGGGGGTGAGTGTGAGGGGGAGAGCACGAATGGATGTGAGTAGTTCGGAGTGTGAGTGAGAGTGCGTGTGTGGGTGAACATGAGTGAGTGTGGGTGACCATGAGGGCGAGTGGGAGCGAGATTGAGTGGGTACAGGAGTGAGAGAGAATGGGTGGGTCCGGGAGTGTGAGTGTGGGACTATGTGGGGGAGTTAGTGAGAGCATGATGGTGTGAAGGTGTGGGAATGGGTGTGTCTGCTAGTCAGGAGGTGCTGGATTGAGGGGGTAGTGCCTCTCGGCTACGTGGGCTCCCCTGGGTGGGGGGGGGGCTTCTTTGGGTGGGGGGTCTCCAGGGTGTGCAGCGGTGGTGCTGGGGGAGGGGGGGGCGCTGCTGTTAGGGTACCTGTGGGGGGGGGGGGGCTCGTGCTGGGGGTGCAGGCCAGTCTCCGGCCCAGGAGGCGGGGGCATGGCCTCCCGGCACTTGGGGCCTGGGGGCTGGCGTTGGCCCCGCTGGTGGGATGGGGGGTTGGCGGGCCTGGGGGCATGGGCCTGCCACGCCGGCCGCCTGGCAGCCTCCAGTCTGGCCTCCCTCAGCTGTCCCTCCGGGGGCAGATGCCTGGCTTTCCTTGGACTTGTTGACCTCGGACATTTGTGCCCTGTGGGGGTTGGCGGCACTGCCTTGCCTGCTCAGGGTTTCCGGGGGGGGGGGGGTGCTGCGACTGGCCCCCTTCTTCATATGTTTCCTGACAAACCACTCATATGCACATACTTACTTTGCGCGCACTCTCATAAACATGCACACGGACGCACGCACAAATGTCTCCCCTTTAACAAGTGCAGATATCAGATTCGTGTTGAGACCTCTTTGGTGGAAGAAACAGTCTGTCTTCTGTTTGTTGTAGTTGTTGGTTTGTTTGTCTTTTTGTCTGTTCCTCTCTCTTTTTTTTCCCCTCCACACACTTCTTTTCCCCATTCCCCATCCTGTCAGGTCCTTCATGGGTAAAATAATTTAAATAAAGTATTAAAAGTTATTACAGGAGAAGTTTACAACAATATGCAGTACATAGATAGGTACTGTATAAAGCTCCTTTTGGCAAAGTAAATTTGTTTTGGCACAATAAGGGTAGCAGATCTCTGTTCTGCTCAATTAGCTGCCTGATGGGACAAGGGGGGAAAAAGTAACAGGTTGTGTTTTTTTTCCAGAGTTTCTGCATTGGTACTTACTCTTGATACCCAAATTCATGCACAAAAGCATTGAAAAGGGGAAAAATTCATAATGTATACCCTTTAATATAAGAATCTTGCCCTCTGTGCTTCCTGCGATACACTCAGACTGTATCAAACTTTGAGGTAAAGAACTCTGAAAATAACATGAGACAACATGGTGCTGCGGTGCATCTCAGCATGATCCCTCCTTAAGAAGCCGAGACGTGCCACTGTTGTTTCTTACTGTTTGGGGTTTATTCTTTCTCAAGTGTAAAGACTTGGTGACAGCTGAAGCATCTGAACACTTCTGAATTGCGTCTCCTCCTCCTCCTTCTCCTCATCTTCCCACTTTCTCTGAAAACACTTTCAAGTACAGTTGAAGAGCACTTGTTAAACGCTGGTTTCCTGTGACTTGAGCAAACTTCATGTTTCATTCCTGCTCCCATCCACATCATGACTTCCCTCTCACCTGCCCTCCAACTCTGCTGGCACACCAGGTGGTAAAATCAACAGCTGCAACCTGCTAAAGATGGATAAATATTTTTTGTGTTGAAGTTTTGTACTTTTCAAGATGAAGGAGGCCATGTGAAATTTAGTACACACCCAGTGAGATTGAAGCCATGTCCAGCTTTTTGGGGGCCATATGCAAGATTCTGTTTGGGGGCCAATATTTTTGCATAGTGAAACAGTTCAAAATCTTGGCCCCTGCCAAAAGAAAACCCAATTAAAACATGTATTTGGGTTATTGTCTAGATGAACATTAAGTCCTAAGAATGAACTAGGATCCCCATAAAGTGTGATTTTTTTTTTTTAAAGAAAATTATATTCACTTTATGTGCCTGTGGGTCACATAAAATGACATGGGCCTCGAGTTTGACACGTGTTTTCGTGCATAGCTGCATTCTGACATGGTGTAGTGGGAGTCGTGCCAAGAGGTGTCCGGAGCCATCGTGGGCATACGTGGTAGGATTGTCAAGGGAACGTGCTGCTGATGTACAGAGCATGGTGGAGAGCATTTTGGGGATGTGAAAAATAGCAGGGAAGAAGCGTGACAGCGTCATGATTGCTTTCACACTAACAGAGGTTTTCCAGTTTTTTCCTGATCCATTCACGTAAATACTGCAGGTCACGGAGAGTGTAGCAGAGTCTTCATCCATGTGAAGGGGTCTGATTGCTGAGGATTTTCTGTGCTCTTTGGGGTTTCTAACATCCATGTGCCTCGGTGTTCTTGACTAACTTTAACTCAGGGAAAACATTTCTCTCCATGTGTGTTTCTTTCTCCTCAGACTGGAGTACTTGTCAGCTCAGTGCTAATGCTGTCTGTGGGACCGGAATCAAAACCCGGATGCTTGACTGTGTCCGCAGCGACGGCAAATCCGTGGATATAAAATTCTGCGAGGAGGTGAGATGTCTCCAGAATTCCTCAAGAGCCTGCTTTTGTAGAACCCCTTTTGTTTCTTGGACAGTCCTGTTTTTACTTTCTTTCCATGACACATTAATTTTTTCTTAATGACTTAATCGCATAACTCATTACAATATATTATCACAGCCTTCCAGGACTATTAGGCCCACAGCTACATGAAATATTCAACACAATTCCCATGCAGAGATTGTTGTCGTAGCTTCAGGCTGGCCATTTTTACTCATTCATAATGTGTCAGCTGCGGCAGAGCCATCCCCACAGCTACTTAACCCTTGGCCGCTTCATCATGTGGCCCATTCACAAAAACACATTGTGTCAGAATGGCTTTCACACCGGTCTTTATAGTCCAACTTTGCTGGCCCAATGCTGCCCAGCAGTCTGCCCTTTGCCAGAACAAAGCCTTCTGGGAACCGCGGCGCTGTGGAGTCAAGCTGCAGTCTGGCCAGAACAGATTGAGTTTTCAGGGCAGTAATAGTTTTCCTCTGATGTGAGTGATTTGATGATATGTCGGTCCCATCATGTGTCACAGCTGAATTTGGAGAAGAAGTGGCAGATGAACATCTCCTGCGTGGTTGAGTGTCCCGTCAACTGTCAGCTGTCGGAGTGGTCAGTGTGGTCTGAGTGTTCACAGACCTGCGGACTGGAAGGTAAGAATCAGAAATTAAAATGCATACATCTTTAGGTGTTTTAATAGATGACACCATGAGTTCAGGTTCAGGTTACTTTATTTGTACCCGTAGGTAGATTTGTTTTGCAGTCAGGTGACATCCATATTTACAATCCACAATTACATTCAACATGAACACAAACACAGGCACACATGTAGCTGACTATAAACATGATAAAAGTACTCAAGGCTCCACCAATCAGGACATAAAGAGATAAGAGAAAAAAACAAGGAGATAAGAGAGAAGGGTCATATTAAAAAGTTAAAGACTAGTCACGGCGGCGCACGGTGCGCATGGTGGCGCAGTGGTTTAGCACTGTGGCAGCACAGTTTTACCCTTGGCCGGGGGATCGCGGGGATCATGAGATCGTGGGTTCGATCCCAGCCCCCGACCAACAGTGAGCTGAGTGGAGTTTGCATGTTCTCCCCGTGTTGCGTGGGTTTACTCCGGGATTTCTCCGGTTTCCTCCCGCATACCAAAAACATGTAGGTTTAGGGCGCTCGCGCACGCAGCGACCAGCAGCCGGTGGCTTGTCACCAGACTGCAAACCAAATCTACCTACGGGTACAAATAAGTAACAAAAAAAAAAAAAAAAAAAAAGAGGTTAAAAACTCAAAAGTCTAAAACCCAATAAAAGATTTAGAACCCAAATAAAAAAACCTACAAAAATAAGTAAATATAAAATAAAATTAATAAATAGGTAACTAAGTTATGTGCAATATATTGTTACATCTCGTTCAACTCTTTAACAGCTGCAGGAACAAAGCTGTTTTTGTAGCGCTGGGTTTTACTTTTTGGGACAGCAAACCTCCGTCTGGAGGGAAGAAGCTGAAAGTGGCAATGCAAAGGGTGGGAGTCGTCATTTAAAATGGAGGTAGCCATCCTCTGTACCTGTCTGGTGTACAGGGATGTCAGGTTCAGCTGTGACTCACCAAGCAAACGACTGGACCATCTAACTACCTGATCCAAGGATTTCCTCTGTTTCAGTTTTATCTGACCAAACCATGACACGGATAAGAAAAGGATAAAACAAATTCAATAAAAGCCCAATAAAACATTGTCATTATGGTTCGGTCAGTTTGGAAGCGTGCAAGTTTCCTTAAACAATGCAAATGTTGCTGACCCTTTTTGCACACCCTTTCACAGTTCTCTTCAAAGTTTAACTTACTATCAATAATCGTCCCAAGATATTTGTAGGATTGTACACATTCAGTGGTCTGACCTGTACAGTGACTTCGTGCCTGGGAGTTTTCCTCCTAAAGTCAATAATCATATCTTTAGTTTTTGTCGTATTCAGCTGTAGGTAGGAATCCTCACACCAGTGAACAAAATCATCAACTACTGGGCCGTGGCCACTCTCACCATCCTGGAGGAGACTGACAACAACTGAATCATCAGCATACTTTATAACGTGTCTGTTGTCATGTCTGCTCCGACACATGTTTGTGTACAGGATGAAGAGTAGTGGTGACAACACACACCCCTGAGGAGAGCCAGTAGAAGAACACTTTTGGTCAGACAATGTACCATTGACCCTTATTCTCTGTGTCCTGTTGGTTAAAAAATCCAGAATCCAACCCACCAGATTATTACTCAAATCAAATTGTTGCAGGAGCCTTTCAACTAAAATATGAGGTTGGATTGCATTAAAAGGAACTCTGATTATATTGGCATGTTAGCTCTATATGCTTTATTTTTATGTTACTAACATAACTATAATATAATTTTTTTGAAAATAATTCCCAGTTTTATATATTTTTAAAAAACTTTATTACGATGTAAATCGCCATTATTATTTATGTCACAATGCATTCTGGGTAGTAACGTAGAAGGGTTGCAGCCGTTTTTTCTGTCTTATACAAGCCAAGAAGCGAAGCTACGAACTACTGCCATTTGTCAGTGAAAATGCCACATTGCGCGGCTTTTGGATGTAATTTCCAATCAAAGGGAAATAAAGAGAGCGGGGTGAGCCTCCATAGCTTTCCTAAAGAGGGAAAGTGGAGGAAAAAGTGGGGCGGCAGCGGCTCAGCAGGTAGAGCAGGTCGTCTAATAACCCGATGGTTGGCGGTTCGCATCACACTCCCCAGATATCCTGCCGTTGTGTCCCTGGGCAAGACACTTCACCCGCATTGCCTCCAGTGCCCATAACACTGGGTATGAATGTGTAAAAATGTTTAAATGCTCGGTGGTGGCCGGAGAGGCTGTTGGCGTGGATTGGCAGCCACATTTCCCTCACTCTGAGTCTGTGATCACGCGCTGTAGCGCATGCCTGATAAAGCAGATATATATATTAATCACGCTGTAATAAAGCACAATATCGCTCAAAGCGCACGAGCGTGCGCTTTGCGCACCAGTGTGGCGGATGAAATAAGGGAACCCAGTGTGGAGGCACGGAATAATTGCAGGCAGGACACACGAACTGAAGTTTAAAAGGGTGTTTATTT
Source organism: Pholidichthys leucotaenia (assembly GCA_020510985.1). NCBI lineage: Eukaryota > Metazoa > Chordata > Actinopteri > Cichliformes > Pholidichthyidae > Pholidichthys > Pholidichthys leucotaenia. Next base: position 64,257,814 of record CM035849.1, on the reverse strand, counting down.
CATACTCCAGCGCTGTGGAGCGAGCCCCTTTTTTTTATTACTTATTTTGTACTAACCACAGTGCGCAGTGGTTAGCACTGTGGCAGCACAGTTTACCCTCGGCCGGGGGATCGCGGAGATCGTGGGTTCGATCCCTGCCCCCGGCCAACAGTGATCTGTGTGGAGTTTGCATGTTCTCCCCGTGTTTGCGTGGGTTTACTCCAGGATTTCTCCGGTTTTCTCCCACATGTTAAAAACATGCAGGTTAGGGAGTTAAGGGGCACTTGCGCACGCAGCGACTGGCAGCTGGTGGCTTGTCACCAGACTGCAAAACAAATCTACCTACGGGTACAAAATAAGTACACTACCATTCAAAAGTTTGGGGTCACCCAGACAATTATTTTGTGTTTTCCATGAAAAGTCACACTTATTTACCACCATGAGTTGTAAAATGAATAGAAAATATAGTCAAGACATTGACAAGGTTAGAAATAATGATTTGTATTTGAAATAATATTTTTTTCTAGATACTCAACCTGCTCAAAGGAAGGTCAGTTTTATAGCTTCTCTAACCAGCTAAACTGTTTTCAGCTGTGCTAACATGATTGCACAAGGGTTTTCTAATCATCCATTAGCCTTCTGACGCAATGAGCAAACACATTGTACCATTGGAACACTGGAGTGATAGTTGCTGGAAATGGGCCTCTATACACCTATGTAGATATTGCACCAAAAACCAGACATTTACAGCTAGAATAGTCATTTACCACATTAGCAATGTATATTAGATATTAGAGTGTATTTCTGATTAGTTTAAAGTTATCTTCATTGAAAAAAACAGTGCTTTTCTTTCAAAAATAAGGAAATTTCTAAGTGACCCCAAACTTTTGAATGGTAGTGTAATTAAAAAAAAAAAAAGGGCTCGCTCCACAGCGCTGGAGTGAGCTTCGTGCTGGAGGATGAAATAAACACCCTTTTAAACTTCAGTTCGCAGTGTCCTGCCTGCACTTATTCCGTGCCTCAACACTGGGTTCCCTTATTTCATCCGCCACACTGGTGCGCAAAGCGCACTTTGCGCGATATTGTGCTTTATCATAGCGTGATTAATACATATGTCAGCTCTATCAAGTGTTGTGGGATGTGTCTGGTGCGTGTGTTTGCGCAGCCGAGGCGCCCCCCCCCCCCCCGGTGTGTGTGGCGAACGGTGTGTGATTTGGTGCGGATAAGTAGAAATAGCGAGGCGACCGGAGCAGGTAGAATTTGTTGCTGACAACAGTGCGGTATATAAATAAAGCCCCAACGCTTCAGCAAAACGGCCTGTGCTTCTGTGTACCACAAGAGTGAGGTTTACTCGGGAATTGACCGCGGAGGAAGATACATCTCCCCTGCGTCCCAAAACCACGGTTAGGAGACGAAAGGCAGGAACTGTCAACACAAGCGTGCGATCACAGACATGTCTCATGCGCGCGCTTTGAGCGATATTGTGCTATTACACAATATCGGACACATGGAGGACCCTATCCAGAGTCAACCCACGCAAAGCTGCAGGTCCAGACAACATTCCGGGACGTGTGCTCCGAGACTGTGCGAGCGAGTTGGCGGATTTCCTGACTGACATTTATAACATCTCTCTGAGTCAGGCCATCGTTCCCAGATGCTTCAAGACCTCTATCATTGTACCGGTGGCAGAGAAACCAGTGGTGTCCTGTTTGAATGACTATCGTCCTGTTGCACTGACACCAATTGTGATGAAGTGTTTTGAACGGCTTGTCAAACCACACATTACAGCCTGCCTCCCTGCATCACACGACCCGCTCCAGTTTGCATATCATTCAAACCACTCCACGGAGGATGCTATAGTCACCACCCTACACTCTGTCATCACCCACCTGGACCAGAAAGACACCTACGCCAGACTCCTGTACATTGATTTCAGTTCAGCATTCAACACCATTATTCCCCAGAGACTGATGGAGAAATTACTCCTTCTCGGTCTGAACACCGCCACATGTCTCTGGATCCTGGATTTCCTGACTGAGAGACCTCAGTCTGTCCGGGTTGGAAACAACATCTGCAACTCTGTCACGCTGAGTACCGGAACCCCTCAAGGCTGTGTACTCAGTCCACTGTTGTTTACACTTCTAACACATGACTGTGTATCCAAACACGAGGGGAACCAGATTATTAAGTTTGCAGATGACACCACGGTGGTAGGACTTATTCAGAGGGATGAGGAATCAATGTACAGGGAAGAAGTGAGAGACCTGGAGGGCTGGTGCAGGGAGAACAATCTGGTGCTCAACGTGGACAAAACGAAGGAGATGATTATCGACTTCCGGCGGTCACAGCCTGAGCACGTCCCCCTCAGCATCGGCGGCCGTTTAGTGGAGAGAGTAGAGAATATCAAGTTCCTCGGAGTGCAGATCTCGCAGGACCTGACCTGGAGCAAGAATTCCTTGGAGATCAGGAAGCAGGCTCAGCAGAGACTACACTTCTTGAGGAAACTCAAACAGGCCTCTCTCCCCATCTGCATCCTCAGGACCTTCTACAGAGGTGTGGTGGAGAGTGTTCTGACGTACTGCATTGCTACATGGTACTCCAGCTGCAGTATGTCAGACAAAAAAGCCCTGCAGAGGATAGTCAAGGGGGCGGAGAGGGTAATTGGAGTCTCCCTCCCCTCTGTCCAAGAACTTTTTCAGAACCGTTGTAGGAGCAGGGCACTGAACATTGTCAAGGACCGTTCTCACCCTCTGCATAAACACTTTGAACTTCTTCCATCTGGTAAACGATTCCGGAGCATCAGAGGAAGAACCACCACACTGATCAACAGCTTCCTTCCACAAGCTGTCAGGATGCTGAACAGCTGACCCGGAATCTCTCATACACACTACTGCACCTACGGACATTTTGTATATTATAGTTAGTTATTCTTTTTCCCCAAGTATGTCTCAGGGATGTGTGAATGGATGGGGGGTGGGGGTGGGGGGTGGAGCTATGTGGGAGTGTGTCTTAATCATGCTTCTTCTTATATGGATGCCGAGAGAAACGCAATTTCATCTTGCCTGCACTACAGTTGTATGTACAGCAATATGACAATAAAGTTTGATTTGATTTGATTATCACAGCGTGATTAATACATATGTCAGCTTTATCAGGCATGCACTACAGCGCGCAATCACAGACTCAGAGTGAGGGAAATGTGGCTGCCAATCCACGCCAACAGCCTCTCCGGCCACCACTGAGCATTTAAACATTTTTACACATTCATACCCAGTGTTATGGGCACTGGAGGCAATGCGGGTGAAGTGTCTTGCCCAGGGACACAATGGCAGGATATCTGGGGAGAGCGTGATGCGAACCACCAACCATCGGGTTATTAGACGACCTGCTGAGCCGCTGCCGCCCCACTTTTTCCTCCACTTTCCCTCTTTAGGAAAGCTATGGAGGCTCACCCCACTCTCTTTATTTCCCTTTGATTGGAAATTACATCCAAAAGCTGCGCAATGTGGCATTTTCACTGACAAATGGCAGTAGTTCGTAGCTTCGCTTCTTGGCTTGTATAAGACAGAAAAAAACGGCTGCAACCATTCTACGTCACTACCCAGAATGCATTGCGACGTAAACAAAAACCGAAATAAAGTTTTTTAAAAATATCTAAAACTGGGAATTATTTTCAAAAAAATTATATTATAGTTATGTTAGTAACATAAAAATAAAGCATATAGAGCTAACATGCCAATATAATCAGAGTTCCTTTTAAAGGCGGAAGAAAAATCCATAAATAAAAGCCTGGCGTGTGTCCCATTAAAATCCAGATGTTCAAAAAGCATGTTAAACAGAGTAACAGTGGCATCCTCCGCTCCTCTGTGAGACCTATAGGCAAACTGCAAAGGATCCAATGCATGCTCAGTCTGCTTTAGGACCTCAAATCAGACCAGTTTTTCAAAAATTTTCATTAAAATTGAAGTCAAAGCAACTGGTCTAAAATCATTTACCGTTTTAGGACAGCTGGATTTTGGAACGGGGACAACCACAGTGTCTTTCCAGATCTTAGGCACATGTTGTGTCTGTAAGGACTTATTGAAAATGTAGTGAAATACAGGACTCAGTTTATGTGCACAGGACTTTACCAAGCGCCCACATATATAATCAGGGCCCTGACTTTTGTTCACTTTTACAGCACAGAACTCCCTTTTAACATCCTGCACCTCAATATTAAAGTGCTGATTGTCTTTGAGTTTCTGTTTCAAATCTTGGGTTTCTGTGCTAAAATCAAAGGAGTCAAAACAACCATAAAAACAATTAAGAGCATTAGCCAGCTCTGTGTCTGAATTAAAACCATCTAAAAACACAGGATTACTGCGCTCTGTGCTCTGAAGGCCTGCAATAGTTTTCATACTGGCCCAGGCTGAACCAAGTTTCTTTGTTGCCATCTTGCTTTCCAATTCTGATTTATAATTCTGTTTTGCTCTTAAAATTTCGGCCTTCAGCTCTTTTGTGGCAACCTGCAGCTCAGAAACAACCCCCGTTTAAAGGCAGGTGCTTTCCTCTGTAAGCAGGATTTAACTGATTTTGTAACCCATGGCTTGTTGTTGGGTTATATTTTGACACGTTTACGTGGAACGATCATGTCTCTGCAGAAGGCCACGTATGAGCATGTCACGTCCACTAAAGAGTCCAAATCATCTCCGCAGGACAGTGTGAACACCTCCCAGACCGTACAGTTAAAGCATTCCTGGAGGCAGTGCACTGAATCCTCTGTCCACATGTTTATGTCTCTGATCTTTGCCTTGTCTCTTCTGAGAGCAGTTTTATATGTGGGCAGCAAATGTACACAGTTGTGATCTGAGGATCCTAAAGGAGGAAGGGGAATAGATTTATAGGCCCCCTCTATGGATCCATAGCACAGGTCCAATGTCTTTTTTTTCCGCCTGGTTGGGCAGGAGACATACTGATTAAAGTTTTTAAGTGTCTTCTTTAGAGACACCTGGTTAAAATCCCCAAGGATAAAATTTGGAGCCTCTGGGGAAATCGACTGCAACCGCTGTACCACATCAAAGACTGTGCTGGAGGCGGAGGCAGCATCCGCCCTCGGGTGAATATACACAGTCGTTATGAAAAGTTGGGGGAACTCGTGGGGGCAGATAAAAGGGGCGTAGTGGCACGGACAGCAGCTCCACATCTGGTGTACAGATGCGCTCTCTGACCGTGACAGATGTACAGTACTGTTTATTAATATATAAACATACGTCGCCCCTCCCCGACGTTTCCCCGTTACCTCTTCCTGCCGATCCGAGCGAAGTGGGGCTCCAAAGTCGTCAATACACAGGTCCGGGTCCCGGTCATGCGCTGTAAGCCACGTCTCCGTGTAAGCCATGACACAGCAGTTCTTGAAATCCTTCTGATATCGGACATTTCCTTGAATTTCATCCACTTTATTTCTCAGGGGTTGTACATTCCCCATAATAATGGAAGGAAGAGGAATGCGGTTAAGCTGACACCTCCTCAGGGTTAATCTTACACCTCCACGCTTTCTGCGTTTCCTCCTCTTGTATCTCTTTTCATTGCTGTGTCCATGAAAATCTCTTAAAATAAAGTCCGGCAGTTGCGGCACAGACTCAAACACAGATGCTGCATTATCTATGTTTAAATGCAGTAACGTGTCTCTGGAATACTGCGTTCTTCCCGGCGTGACCGCGATCGTGCTTACCTCCAAGATAAAGAGCCGGTAAGAAAGAAACGACAGTGCAAAAACAAGAAGGAAATCCATACTGATGGAACCAGGGAGCTCTTCGTTATATATATATAGGACAAAAACGGCACAGAGAATTACGTTAAAACACCTTAAACTGCATAAAAACAGAGACACAGACGTCGAACCTTTTTCACCCGCTGCTGGTCGCTGCGTGTGCATGCGCTCAATTCGTGCACATGCACCCAAAGATGAACGTTATTGTTCCCCAAGGAGAAATTTGTATTGGGCTGAAGTGCAGACACAACAGTGCACAAACACTGTAGATGGAGCTATCATAAGCCAGCAATAATCATAAGCTAAACAACTCAAAATAACAATTGCTTGGTTCTCCACTGGTCTCCCTCACTCCTCAGATTAATTTCTGGCTGGTGGCCATTATTTCTCCTAATCCTCCTCAGCTCTCTGGCCTCTGATGCCTAACAGGTTTATAATTATAAGGCTGTGGTCCCTCATATGAATACAGACTCATATTTCCATCTTCTTAAAGGCTAAACTACTGCAGATTTCCCATTACTGACGTCACAGCCAAGCTGCTGTTTTTGGGGAAGGGCTGACACACTGCTGCAGAAATGGCTTTAAAAGTTGTTCAAACGTTCAGACAACCATATTTTTGTATTAATTGCTTATTGAATCATTTCTTAATGTGCTAATTAATTGGTGTGTTTAACCTAGAGATTGAAAAGTTTTCTGTAATTCAAGTTAAGATGAAGTGAAGTAAAGAGTGACCATGCTGCACTTGTCCTTGGGACAATTTGAAAAACACAACTAAAATTTGCAAAAGAGTAGTCACAAAAATCCCAGAAAGATATTACATTTTCAGGTGTTTTATGGCGAATCTTCTAAAGCTTGCAGCAGTGTTAGAACCATGCAACATGAAGTCATAAAACTCACAGCTGAGTGGTTGACACTGGAATAAACCCCATGGTCAAAGACATGCCTGGTTCATCCCATGACTTCTGATTTAGGGCCGACTGTATCTTGGGAGGTGACGAGGGTCGTCTACTAATGAGACGGTTTAATCCAGCGGCATCTTTGGTCTGGTGTTTGTGTCCTTGAGCAGAATACTGAAGTCAAACTGTCCCAAATGCATCCAGTGGTTTCTGTGTGTGTGAGAGTGAGACAGAGAGAGAGGGGGACAGAAATGCTTGAATTGCATGAAATAAAGAGCTATATGAATATGTGTGAATAGGTGAAGATAAATAATACCAGATAAAGAAAGGAAGGGCCATTGTTCTCAACCAATTTAAAATCTGTTTTAGAAATTTTAGCTTTCTACTGTCAGTAGTTTTCTCATTTAAAAAAAAAAGGAGTGATGAAGCCACGGCTAATTTCAGATCTCTTTTGAGCGGTGTTCTGGAAACTAAAATTTGGCCTTTTTGTTCTTTAAGAAGTGTGCGTACCACCTGCAGTTTTTAGGCATGGACAGGTATGCCATTTCACTGTTAGGGGAACAATAAATTTTGTTGAGTAAATATTGAGAGACACCATATATATTATTGAAGTGTGGCCTCTATGCAAGATTGTGTGTGTGTGGGGGGGGCATGTTTTTATAATGAAGATGAGTTCAAATACTTAAAAAAAAATTTAAAAAAATTCTCCCCTCCCAACAAAAACACCGAAGAAAATCCATCCATTCATCCATCTATCTTCTACCGCTTTTCCGGAGGTCCGGGTCGCGGAGGCAGCAGTTCAAGCAGGGAAGCCCAGACTTCCCTCTCCCCAGCCACCTGCTCCAGCTCTTCAGAGAGATACCAAGGCGTTCCCAGACCAACTGGGAGACGTGGTCTCTGCAGCAAGTCCTGGGGCTGCCCTGGGGTCTCCTCCTAGTGGGACATGCCCGAAACACCTCAAGTGGGAGGCATCCAGGAGGCATTCTGATCAGATGCCCAAACTACCTCAACTGGCTCCTTTCAATGTGGAGGAGCAGCGGTTCTACTCTGAGCCTCTCCCAGATGACTGAGCTCCTCACCGTATCTCTAAGGGTGAGTCCAGCAATGCTATGAAGAAAGTTCATTTCAGCCGCTTGTATCCACGATCTCATTCTTTCGGTCATTACCCAAAGCTCGTGACCATAGGTGAGGATAGGAACATAGATTGACTGGTAAATCGACAGCTTTGCCTTAGAGCTTAGCTCCCTCTTCACCACAACAGACTGGTACAACGTCCGCATCACTGCAGATGCTGCTCCGATCCATCTGTCAATCTCTCGCTCCGTTCTCCCCTCACTCATGAATAACACCCCAAGATACTTAAACTCCTCCACTTGAGGCAGGAGCTTGTCCCCAACCCGAAGAGGACAATCCACCTTTTTCCAGCTGAGGACCATGGACTCGGACTTGGAGGTACTGATTCTCATCCCAGCCGCTTCACACTCAGTGGCAAACTGTCCCAGTACGACCTGTAGGTCATTGCTGGATGAAGCCAACAGGACGACATCATCTGCAAACAACAGAGATGAGATCCTGTGGTCACCAAGCATGACACCCTCCATTTCCTGGCTGTGCCTAAAAATCCTGTCCATAAAAATTATGAACAGGATCGGTGACAAAGGGCAGCCCTGGTGGAGTCCAGCTCTCACTAGGAATGATTCTGACCGAGTGTTGGCAATACAAACCAAACTCTCACAATGGTCGTATAGAGACCGGATAGCTCATACCAACAAGCACAATACCCCATACTCCCGAATCACCCCCCACAAAAAACTATGAGGGACGCAGTCGAATGCCTTCTCTAAGTCCACAAAACACATGTAAACTGGTTGGGCAAACTCTCGAGGATTCTCGAGAGGGTAAAGAGTTGGTCTGATGTGCCACAGTCAGGACGAAAACCACATTGCTCCGCCTGAATCCGAGGTTCGACCAACGGCCAGACATTCTTCTCCAGTACCTTGGCATAGACATTCCCAGGTAGGCTGAGGAGTGTGATCCCTCTAAAGTTGGAGCACACCCTCTGGTCTCCATTCTTGAAGAGAGGAACCACCACCCCGGTTTGCCATGCCAAAGGCACTGCCCCCGACCTCCGCGCAATGTTGCAGAGGCGTGTCAACCATAACAGCCCTACAACATCCAGGGCCTTGAGGTACTCAGGGCGAATCTCGTCCACCCCCGGGGCCCGGCCACCAAGGAGCTTTTTAACCACCTTGGCAACCTCAGTCCCTGTGATGGGCGAACCGTCTGCCTCGTCCACAAGCCCTGCTTCCTCTGTGGAAGGCGTGTCAGTGGGATTGAGGAGATCCTCGAAGTATTCCTTCCACCGCCTGATGATATCCCCAGTCGAAGTCAGCAGCGCCCCATCCGCACCATACACGGTGTAGACAGGGAGCTGCTTCCTACTCCTTAGCTGCTGGACAGTTTGCCAGAATCTCTTCAAGGCCGACCGAAAGTCTTGTTCCATGGCCTCACCGAACTCCTCCCACACCCTAGTTTTTGCTTCAGCAACCACCCGAGCTGCACTCCGCTTGGCCTGCTGGTACACCTCAGCTGCTTCGGGAGTCCCACAAGCCAACCAAGCTTGATAGGACTCCTTCAGCTTTAATGGCTCCCCTCACCACTGGTGTCCACCACTTGGTTCGGGGGTTTCCACCACAAGATGCACTGACAATCTTGCGGCCCCAGCTCTGGGCAGCCGTTTTCACAATGGAGGTGGAGAACATGGCCCATTCAGACTCCATGTCTCCAGACTCCCTCGGAATGTGGTTGAAGTTCTTCCGGAGGTGGGAGTTGAAGACCTCCCAGACAGGGGCCTCAGTCAGACGTTCCAAGCACACCCTCACTATATGTTTGGGTCTACCAGGTCTGAATGGTATCCTCTCCTGCCATCGGATACAACTCACCACCAGGTGGTGATCAGTTGACAGCTTTGCATCTCTCTTTACCCGAGTGTCCAAGACACATGGTCGCAGGTCTGATGACACAATAACAAAATCGATCATCAACCTGCGACCTGCTTGAACATGGTGTTTGTTATGGACAAACTGTAGTTAGCACAGAAGTCCAATAACTGAACACCACTCAGATTCAGATCGGGCAGGCTGTTCCTCCCAATCACCCCCCTCCAGGTTTCACTGTTGTTGTCCATGTGCGTGTTGAAGTCCCCCAGTAGGACAATGGAGTCTCCAAGTGGAGCACCCTCCAGCACCCCAGTCACAGACTCCAAAAAGGGTGAGTACTCTTAACCATCACTTGGTGCATCGGCACAAATGATGGTCAAGACCCGTTTCCCAACCCGAAGGCGCAGGGAAACAACCCTTTCATCCACCGGGGAAAACTCCAACATAGAGGCAGCGAGGTGGGGGGATACAAGAATACCCACCCCTGCTCATCGTCTCTCACCCAGGGCAACTCCCGAGTAGGCCAAGCTCCAGTCCCTCTCCAGGAGACTGGTTACAGAACCAGAGCTGTGTGTTGAGGTGAGGCCGACTATATCTAGCCGGTATCTCTCAACCTCATGCACCAGCTCAGTCTCCTTCCCCACCAGAGAGGTGACATTCCTCGTCTCAAAAGCCAGTTTAGGAAGCCTGGGATCAGACAGCCAAGGTCTCTTTGACCGCCACCTGGTCCACACAGCACCAGACCCCCATGGTCCCTCCTGCAGATGGTGAGCCCACTGGAGGGTGGACCCATGTAACTTCTTCGGGCTGAGCCTGGCCGGGTCCTATGGGCAGAAACCCGGCCACCAGACGCTAGCCATCAAGCCCCTCCCCCAGACCTGGCTTCAGGGTGGGGCCCCAGTAACCCCATACCAGGCGGGGTACACTGAATCCTTGTTCTAGCATTCATCGTGAGAGTCTGTTGGATCGTTCTTAGTCTGGCCCTTCATCCAGGACCAGTTTATCTCGGGTGACCCTACCAGAGGCGACTTGCCCTGGGCAACATAGCTCCTGGGATCACTAGAGCACGCAAACCTCCCACCATGATAAGGTGACGATCCATGAGGGGATCTGAAAAAATTAACTTGGGCCATTGTCTAGATCAGTGTTTTTCTACCAGGACACCCTGTTATATTCAGGTTTCTGCAGGAAATTATCTAATTTTACTTCTTAACTAGTCCACAAAATTGTAAATAATTTGCCGTTGTTGTGCACGGATTCTGTAGGCAGCCGCTCGCCCATGCAAAACAATTGCAAATAATTTGCATTTTTTGGGACCAATAGAAAGCCTAAGTCATGCCCCCTCTACTTTCATACATGGGACCTGAAAATCGGAAAAAATGTCTGGTGAAATGAATGGCAAGAGCGAAATTATCTTTTGATCCTGATGGAATTTTGCCACGAGTTACACGTATGATGTTTGTCAATTTAAAAGATAATTTTCCATTATAAATAACAGAGTAGGTTGTTGTCTAACTGTTAAGATATAAGGTTGTGAAAATATGTACAGTAGGGCAAAAAAGTATTTAGTCAGCCACCAATTGTGCAAGTTCTCCCACTTAAAAGATGAGAGAGGTCTCCAATTTTCATCATAGGTATACCTCAACTATGAGAGACAAAATGAGAAAAAAAAAATCCAGAAAATCACATTGAAGAATTTTTAATGAATTAATTGGTAAATTCCTCAGTAAAATAAGTATTTGGTCACCTACAAACAAGCAAGATTTCTGACTCTCACAGACCTGTAACTTCTTCTTTAAGAGGCTCCTCTGTCCTCCACTCATTACCTGTATTAATGGCACCTGTTTGAACTCATTATCAGTATAAAAGACACCTGTCCACAACCTCAAACAGTCAGACTCCAAATTCCATTATGGCCAAGACCAAAGAGCTGTCAAAGGACACCAGAAACAAAATTGTAGACCTGCGCCAGGCTGGGAAGACTGAATCTGCAATAGGTAAGCAGCTTGGTGTGAAGAAATCAACTGTGGGAGCAATTATTAGAAAATGGAAGACATTCAAGACCACTGATAATCTCCCTCGATCTGGGGCTCCACGCAAGATCTCACCCCATGGGGTCAAAATTATCACGAGAACGGTGTGCAAAAATCCCAGAACCACATGGGGGGACCTAGTGAATGACCTGCAGAGAGCTGGGACCTAAGTAACAAAGGCTACATCAGAAACGCACTATGCCGCCAGGGACTCAAATCCTGCAGTGCCAGACATGTCCCCCTGCTTAAGCCAGTACATGTCCAGGCCCGTCTGAAGTTTGCTAGAGAGCATTTGGATGATCCAGAAGAGGACTGGGAGAATGTCGTATGGTCAGATGAAACCAAAATAGAACTTTTTGGTAAAAACTCAACTTGTCGTGTTTGGAGGAGAAAGAACATCATACCTACTGTGAAGCATGGAGGTGGAAACATCATACTTTGGGGCTGTTTTTCTGCAGAGGGACCAGGACGACTGATCTGTGTAAAGGAAAGAATGAATGGGGCCATGTATCGTGAGATTTTGAGTGAAAACCTCCTTCCACCAGCAAGGGCATTGAAGATGAAACATGGCTGGGTCTTTCAGCATGAAAATGATCCCAAACACACCATCCGGGCAACGAAGGAGTGGCTTCGTAAGAAGCATTTCAAGGTCCTGGAGCGGCCTAGCCACTCTCCAGATCTCAACCCCATAGAAAATCTTTGGAGGGAGTTGAAAGTCCATGTTGCCCAGCGACAACCTTGTGAAAACTCACAGAATACGTTTGGCCTCTGTCATTGCCAACAAAGGGTATATAACAAAGTACTGGGATCAACTTTTGTTACTGACCAAATATTTATTTTACCGAGGAATTTACCAATTAATTCATTAAAAATCCTTCAATGTGATTTTCTGGATTTTTTTTTTTTCTTAATTTGTCTCTCATAGTTGAGGAATACCTATGATGAAAATTGGAGACCTCTCTCATCTTTTAAGTGGGAGAACTTGCACAATTGGTGGCTGACTAAATACTTTTTTACCCCACTGTAAATTAAAAGACTTATAGACAGACTTACCTTAAGTTACGTCATCTTTTCAAAGTGCGCCCAGGGTGAAGTAACTAACAGTCTTCTGGATAAGCTGCAGCTGTCAAAATACAAAACAATACATTTGATGTTGTTTATCCTTCTCTTTGGATCCTTCTGTCATCGGTCAGGAAACAGAATGTGAGCTTTGAGAGCGAACCCGCCATGGTCGTGTTTGGTGATGTGGGATGATGGGAGATGAAGTCCGCTAAACGTATTCACAAAAACAAATATTACTCTGTTATTATATGGCAGCCGACAAGTTTAATTATGTGGAAAAATATCTTTTCTCTCTATTAAGAAATGAAATTAGATCATTTCCCACAGAAACCTGAATGTACCAGGACATGAACAGAAAAAAATAAACCATTACATAGAATGGAAATCTAACCAGCATCTATATAAACATAGCAAATTTACAAGAAAAAGTTACAAATTTATGAAAAAAAATGAAAATTTGTGAGAAAAAAAGTAAAAAATTCACGATAAAAATATACAAATTTATAAGAAAAAGGTAACAGATTTCTAAGAAAAACTTGCAGATTTAAAAGAAAAAAGTTGAAGGTCATTTTAATTCCCCTTGAAAATGTTAAAGGTGAATTTGTAGCTTGGGGGCACCTGTGGCTGAGGGGGCCCGTTACACTTGTATACTGTTTGATAGCCAGAAACGGCCCTGGATACCACTCTTTAAAACATGGTCAATTCAGGTGTGTTTTTTAATAGATATTAACCTGTTTGGGCCTCAGTTTTTGAATCAGTTTTTAGTTTTTGCCCCACTATTCATTTGGGTTTGACACACCTGCACTAACCATTTGGGTTTGACACACCTGCACCAGTGTGGCGATGTTAAAATAAGACACGGCGTCTGGAGTTTTAATGAAGTTTATTGATCAAATCATCGCCATCACAGAGCTCACCCCAGCTGCTGTATAAGCATGCTGGGGATCGCTCTCAGGCTCTCATGAGCTGTAGTCAGAAGCAGTCAGAAGAAGAACAGAGGGTGAACATATGAATTCAGCCACTTAAATACCCAGCAACGGACAATACATCAAAGGCATTTTATCATCAAAGGAAATGCATTCAGACATGTGACATTTGTACCACAATGCGAGCAGGAAGCATGAATGTTTGCATTTGCGTCATACATATCCACAGGATGCTGGTGCCTGAACTATGGCTGCACGGTGGCGCAGTGGTTAGCACTGCGGCAGCACAGTTTACCCTTGGCCGGAGGATTGTGGGGATCGTGGGATCGTGGGTTCGATCCCAGCCCCCGACCAACAGTGATCTGTGTGGAGTTTGCATGTTCTCCCCGTGTTGCGTGGGTTTACTCCGGGATTTCTCCGGTTTCCTCCCACATGCCAAAAAAAAACATGCATGTTAGGTTAATTGGCTGTTCTAAATTGTCCCTAGATATCTGTTTCCTATAGGCCCTTAGAATAGAGGGTTAGTGTTAATGAAAGCGCTTTGAGTGGTCTTTGTGACTAGAAAAGCGCTATATAAGTGCAGGTTAGTTAGTTAGTTAGTAATGCAATGCAGATCATATTAACAAACATTTTTAAAAAAAGACAAAAATCTAGTATTTCCTGAGCCAGAATAGAAGAAGAAACTCTACTTGAATGAAGGTAGGAGGTTTATCTTCAGAAATATACTCAATTAAGAGGAAACTGTATCCAACAATAAAACTAATCACAAAAGTACAATTTTGGGGGAAAAAGTGACTTGAGTAAATGTAACCACCTCTATCTCTTAGGCATAACTTTATTTCTGCTGACACCCTTTTTTTTTAACTGTAGTCATGTTGAATCAGAGCGTCCTCAATTGCAGCATTGCTCACTGCATCATGTGCCTTAATAAGTAAATCCTTATTGATCCAATGTAAGAAGCACATTAGGTACCATCTGCTCCAGATTTGTAATTTGGAACATTAAGAACTACATTTTCCTGCAGTCAAGAATTTGAGGTTAAAAAAAACATGCATGCTCAGCAAAGCATACTTGATGACTAAAAAAAGTCCTGTATTAAACACTTGCTGCTCCCAGTGGAAGCCAGAAAAACCCTCCCAAAATAAAAAGGAGAGGAAGAATTTATTTTAAGAGAAAGCCATTGTGTTCCAGTCTTGCCAAATGGGCGGTGAAAATTTGTTCCCCTGTTGCCTGGCTGTTGTGCCGGCGGTTCACACAGTTGATTCTGTCCCATTACCTCTTCCTCGGGGCTGTGGGAGCACTTTGAAGAAGTAGCGCCACTGTGATAGTTGCTGTATCACAAGGATTAAGATAAAAAGGGCAAATGAGCAAGAGATAACCCTATTTTTTTGGCATTTTTATGTGTGTGTAGGAGGGTTGGATTGTGTGTGTATGTGTGTGTGGGTGGGAAGGTTGGCTTCTGGTTCACGTTTTGAAGGTGTTGCAGTTTGATAAAGGTGCATGGTGAGGTGAGCAGTTTACTGGATAGGCGGCATGAAAAATGAAAGTGGAATATGCAATAAATGGAGGCTTGTGTGAGTGGAGAGTGGGCAGTTTAAAGCAGGTAAATGAGAAGGTTGCATTTTGAAACGTGTGCGAAGGGCTCCCATGTCGAGCCTTTCATTGTAATTCAAAACATCAATTGTGCACTTAAATCAAATGGTCTCTGAAGGTTCTGTGATACATTGGTTTTATTTAAAGAGGTTTTTGCTGATTGATGGGGATGAAAGCCTTTTTTACTCAAGCTGACCATTTAGAAAACGCTGCTCTGGTAACTGAAGTGCTATTGTATGCAGCGAGATTAATATTAAGAATTCAAAACAAACACATACAGCTAAAATGAGCTATTTACACACCAGACTGACGACTGCTGTGTGGTAAAACAATGGCCTCTGTGCATACAAATACTGCCTGAATTCTGTTTATTTACGAGGAAATAGCCTTTTTGAATTTAGCATAATTGTGTAACGTTATCTAGAAAACAGAAGCTCCAGAGGCATAGAAGGAAAAAATAATTCCTCACAACATTCCGCTGTCATGCTGCTAAAACATGAGTTGTCACTGCCGGGATGGAGAACTGGTTACTCTGAACATTTTTGTTTGTCAAAACTGAATGATGCTAAAACAGCCAATAGGGCACAACAAAAGCTTTCGATTTAAAGCTAAAGCAAACAGTTGTCTTAAAATGGTGCGTTTTAATCTTGGACAGCATTGGAAAGATGGAATGGTGGCACTTGTCAATTTCTTCTTTAAAAGGAGCCATTAATAATTTTTTGCACCACTAGATGTTGCACTAGACCTCTGCTCTTGAAATCAAAGCTTGCCCACATTTCCTAACACCTAACACTCATTGCCAGCACCCATCTCACTTCTTGTATTTTCTGCCAAGTGCGTATCTTTGCGATAACAACAGTTAGTAATGTGCTCCCTGGATTTGTTTGATCCCTAACAGTGTGATCAGTGGTGCATTCTTATTCTTTCCGTTGTCAATCGCCAGCTGAAGTCACACACCTGTCACGGTTTTTAATGTCCCAAAAAAGAAACTTTGAAACCAACATGGATGCTCCCAGAAAAGCTAACTACTAGCTAGCTCTAATGCTACTGGTTGTGGAACACTAACATATACGGTACAGAACCAGTCTGAGGAAAGTCTTTTCAAAGATTGTGAGGAAGAAATAAGGCACTGTTCATTTTTTATTTATCTAAGTGTCTGTTTTGACTGTGGAAGGCGGAGCTTATGCTCACACACTGAGGACAGCCGGAAAAAGTGAAGCGGCTAGCTGAAGGGTTCACTCACAATATAAAGTTTGTCCTGATTGAGCCTAAAAGTGGAGAGGTCGGCTACAACTCTGGCTCAATTACTCATGTAGCACCTGTGTTTATGTTCATATGAGGTATGATCAGTCTTATTGTCAGTCTTTTTACAACATAGCAACTGTATTAGAGAGCAGTACTGGGAAAAAACAACTCAAAATGGAGCATAAGGTCTATAAAGTTGAGTGTTCACTATGTAGGTCTCTACTATGCCTTCTCTGAGACACGCATATTGTAAACCAACAAACGGTGCTTACCAGTGCTTTAAAGTCATGTGTCTCAGTCGTCCTTGCCAATGTATAAACAGTAGTGGCCAGAACAGTTTTTTTTTTTTATTTAGTATATTTTTTATATTTTTTCCAAACTTCGATTCCAGTGTTCGGTGTTGTTCATAAATAAAAGTTCAAAGCTCTTTGATAAGTAGTACTGTACATAGACTATTGTCAATATATCACTATATCCTGGGCATAAAGTGGTCTTGATGATGTCAGCGATAATATTGTTTATCGCAAAAATTTTGGGGAAAATTTATCGTCCAGGAAAATTTGTTATAGGTACAGGCCTATTAAAAGCAATAACCACAGGAAGCTGCACACATAAGTTAATAATAAAATAAGACGGCTATCAACTGGGATTATGTTTCACTGTGTTTCACAGGTACATTAGAGCTAGAGTTGCCAACTTTCTTGTTTTAGCTGGGACGTCCCGATTTTTTGGGCTAAATATGTTTGTCCCGAGCGGGAGGTGTGTTGCCCCGTATTCAAGTCCGCCTTAATGAACAGGCTAGGCTCATCTGAAACTCAGGAGCCTACGAAGATCAGGGCCCATCATGAACCAGTGAAAAAGATCACATTATTGTTAATTGGTCAAATTCTATGTCCATCACTTGATATTCATGTGTGGCTTCTGAATGGTCTAATTCACAAGTGCCCCACATGGGTACCATGTAACAGTAGCCTATCAGAGGAATTATTTTGACATGTGACTACGCAAGCACCAGTGAGAGGTAAGAAGTAATTAGCTTGGTTAAAATGTCCAGAAAAAAGTTTGAAAGTGGCACTCATAAAATTATTGAGAGAAAAAAAGCTTAGAGAAAAGGAATTGCTCAAAAAATCCTGAAGCGTAAATGATTTTTCCAAGTTGGACCATCGACTGGAGGAGGCTGCGACTGCATGGAGGAGATAGGTGGACCGTTAAAGCACTCACCTGGAGGAGAAGGGCGGGCGGAGAAGAAAGGTCATGATTGCTTACATCAGACAGCTGTGTGTGGGACAGTGGACTCCAAACTTGGTAAAAAGTAGAGTAGATCAAGCATGCATCCATAGAGTATGACAATATTCGTGAGCTGGACTTAAAGACCATAATGAAGGATTTTTCTTTCAAGAAGGCCAGAAGAAAGACTTCTAAAAAGGTAAGACATGTCATTTGCAGTGTAGTTTCCAGCCACCTGGGCAGGTTTTTGTGCTGTTGTCCTTGTTTGAATCAGGAATACTTCACTGATGTAATTTTATGTTGAAGGGAGTGTCTATCACACTGTAAAAAGGGAAATCTCAGTAAGATAAACTATCCTAAATCAAGGCTTTATGCTTGTTTTTCCTCTCACAAGATAATTTTGACAAGACCAGAATTTGTTTTTGTTGTGCAGTTTTCTGTACAAGATTTTACTTGCTTTACAAAAGTTTTTACTTGTTTTAAGCAATTTAATCTTACTTTGTTGGCCAGTTTTTTTTTCTAATTTTAACTAGAATTATCTATTGCCATAATTTTTAAAGTAAATTTACCTGCCAACAGAGCAAGAAAATTTGACGTATCAAATTGTGTATAAACAAGTTAAAACTATTAGAAAACGTGAATTTTTTTACACATAAACTGCACAGCAAGAATAAATATCTTGTCAGACAAAAAAACAAGTATAAACAGCCTTAATTTATTTCATTTTACTTATATTTGACTTTTTGCAGTGCAGGTGTGTTTTCTAGCTCAAAGTTGCTTTATTTCTCAAAAAGAAACAAAAATGAGGCCAAAGTGGCTCAGGAGGTAGAGTAGGTCACCCAATAACTGGAGGGTTGGCAGTTGGAATCCCACTCCCCCCACCTTGCTGTTGTGTCCTTGGGCAAGACACTTTACCCACCTTGCCTCCAGTGTGTTCATGGTTCATGACACTGATGTATGAATGCGAATAAATGTTTGGTGGTGGTCAGAGAGGCCGTTGGCATGGATTGGCAGCCAAGTTTCCATCAGTCTCCCCCAGGACAGCTGTGGCTACAGAGGTAGCTTATCATTGTCTGTGGAGTGAATGAATCATGGAGTCATTGTAAAGTGTCTTTGGGTGTCATGAAAAGTGCTATATAACTGCAGTCCATTATTAAAAACATAGTTATTACACATCTTTAAACTGAGATTCTGTATTCCGTAAAATCTGAAATTTCTAGGTATACAGTGTGGTATTTTTATCCTTGTAGTATTAAACATGACATTGAATAACAGTATTTTTTAAGGTATTATCAAGGTAAAAAAATCCCAGTATTATGACAACACTAATGTCCACAACATGGTGGCACCAAGCAATACCCTCTGTCCCTCATTTGGTTGTGAGAAAGTTGGCAACCCTAGAGCCCATGTAAGGCAAGTTTATCTGTATAGTACATTTTGTGGACAAGACAATTCAAAATGCTTTACATAAAACATTGCAACAAGTTGCAAAGAAATGCATAAGAATTTTAAATGCAAACTAAAAAATAAAGAGAAACAGAAACTAAAATAAAATAAAATAAAATAAGACATAATAAAGTTAAAGTGCAAGAAATAAAAGTTACAGTACATTGTGGGAGACTAACAATTGCTCTACTGAAAAGCAGCAGCAAATAGGAAAGTTTTTAACTTTGATTTAAAGCAGATGAGTTTCAGCAACCCTGATGCTTTCTGGGAGTTTGTTCCATATATGAGGGGCATAAAAACTGAACGTTGCCTCACCATGTTTGGTTCTAACTCTGGGCACAGATGGTCAGCCTGACCCTGACGACCTGAGGGCTCTGGGTGGTGTTATGTCTGGATATGGAGCCAAAGGACGAGGCCAGGTGCATGACTGAACTCACATTTTATTAGCAGGTAGCACAAACACATCACACATGACTACCTGGCAGAGGAGATGGCAAAGAGGCCCACCCCTCCTGCCTGCTGCCCTTTATAGGCACGGGTGGTGGCGAGACCAGACGTCAGAGCCACCACACCGTGCCTCAAAAATAAAAGCATAAGAACAATAATACTATAAATAACTATGTAACATGTGGTTCATAATGGACCAGGAGATCTGAAATGTATTTTGGCCCGAAACCATTCAGAGCTTTATAAACCAACAGGAGTATTCTGAAATCTCTCTTTGACAGACAGGAAGCCAGTGTAAAGATCTGAGGACTGGAGTTTTTGATCCACTTTCTTGGTCTTAGTGAGGACTCGAGCAGCAGCGCTCTGTAGTGTTATTTGGAATGGGTAAATGTTTGATAAGCAGAGGAAACATGGTAGCTATGCTAAGCTAACTGGGCTAACACTGGTGATGGTGGTTGATGTGTCAAAGTTAATAAATCAAGTTAAACACAACAACTTAGTACCTCTTGAAATTCCGGTGTTCCAACCGTGGAACGTTTTACATTGGCTGGAATGCTAAGGGGTTAAGAGGGGGGTTCTTGATAGAATGCAGTTTTTAGGACCACATTCCTGTCATCCTGGGTTGTTTCGGTCACAAAAACATGAATTAAAAGGTAAAAAACATGAGGGTTCACAGGAGGCTCACTGCACACCAAGAGTCATAATTGCTCCCTGTAATGTTCTCCATCTCAGTAAACCCATTCTGCTATTAACGCTCCTCCACTTTGTTTGGGAACTGGAAGATGCCATTGCCTTTGTGCACTAAGCATGAGGAGGAGACTCGCCTTGCCTAATATATACAGAAGCGGGCCAACGGTTTCAAGGGGAGGAAACTAGACAAGTGGGTGGCAGGGCTGGCAGTGGAAACAAGTGAGAATCAATGCAAGGACAGGGAAGGCACCTCAGCTTTAACTAGAGACTGAGGGCATTCACCGTTACATTACAATGGAGCTGTTCATTTATTTTAAGTTACATGCTATATAAGATAAGATAAGATAAGCCTTTATTAGTCCCACAATGGGGAAATTCCAGGATTGCAACAGCACAGGGATAGCAACACTCTGAGCAGCAATCAGAAGGCAAGAAAAAACAAGAGCAGCTAGTATACATATGTACATATTAATACAAATATATATATATATATATATATATATAGAGAGAGAGAGAGAGAGAGAGAGAGAGAGACACACACACAGTGCGGAGCATTGTGGTTGGTGGATGTGCAGCAGAAAGTCTAAGCTCTCTCTCCACGGATGCGGCGGGCCAGCTGGATGTCTTTGGGCATGATGGTGACCCTCTTGGCGTGGATGGCGCACAGGTTGGTGTCCTCGAAGAGACCCACCAGGTAGGCCTCGCTGGCCTCCTGCAGAGCCATGACGGCGGAGCTCTGGAAGGGCAGGTCGGTCCTGAAGTCCTGAGCGATCTCCCTCACCAAGCGCTGGAAGGGCAGCCCACGGATGAGCAGCTCCGTGGACCTCCGGCAGCGACGGATCTCTCTCAGAGCCACGGCACCGGGCCTGCAACGGTGAGGCCTCCTCACTCCGCCGGCGGCCGGAGCGCCTTTTCGAGCAGCCTTGGTGGCCAGCTGCTTCCTGGGGACTTTTCCTCCAGTAGATTTACGGGCGGTCTGCTTGGTTCTTGCCATCGCTCTTTATTATTCTGTCTTATATTTCCTGCACGCCGCCCAAACTCCAGCCTGGCACCCGCATCGCTCCCACTTCAGCGCTCCCGGTATGTCGAGCCTCTCCGTTAGCACCGGGTGGCGGCCGAGTGCTAGCTAGCTCCTCCCCGCTGCGTCGTCTCCCGCTGTAAACAGAGGCTCCGTCCGCCGACTCAGGAGACCCCCGGGCGCGATCTGTGTGTCCGTGATACACATAGGGTGAAAGGTGTGCCGGATCAGAAAGCCATCACCGGATCAGAAAGAAGAAGGAAGATAAAAAGACTCAGAATTGAGCCGCTGTTGCAAAAGGCAGCCAACTCGTGTGGCGCCGGATACCACGTTTAATTAAGAGGAAATGGCTACAGTAAGGCTGAACATTTCTTACCATTGTGCATGAACTGAGATCCTGAATCTAGGATTACTATTTGTGGATCCAGTTTGATGGTTTCCTGCAAACATCATCTTTGCTTCAAGAATGAAATTGTTCTTTTCATGTACATATTTCAGATGCTTGTGATGTCTCAGCATAGGAGGGTCCTAAGTTCAAACCCACTTGGGGCCCTTCCGTAGATTTTTCGAAGTAATTCTGCTACAAGACAAATAACAGCAACAAAATTCTGTTCTATGAGAATGACATGAAATGCACAACATGCCAGTGCATATCAGGCTCCTGCTGACATCTTCTCAGAAGCAGCAATTGTTTCTTGTGTTTTCTCTGTGTTTTTCTTTTTTGCTCTTTCCCCCCCCCCCCGTGCCCTCACCCCCACCCCTTCCAACTACTTTATATCCCTTCGATCCCCCCCCCATTCCCCGTCAGATGCAGCATAAGACAGTTTAAATAAAATATTAAAGTTATGATACAGCAAGAGGAGTTTATAAATACTATTCATATACAGCATACAGTATATCAAATATGTGCAGAGCTCTTTTTGGCAAAGTAAATCTGTTTGGCACAATGAGGCAAGCAGATATCTGTTCTGCTTGCCAAGCTGCTGGACAGGTCAACGGAGAGACAAAAGTAATATCACATGTATGTTTTCTTCAGGTAAGATGTGGAGGCAGCGGTCGGTGGTTCAGGCCTCTCAGGGTGACGGCCGGCCCTGCCCGTCCCAGATGGAGCAGTGGAAGCCCTGTCCGGTCCGACCGTGCTACCGTTGGCAGTACAGTCCCTGGTCTGAGTGCCGGGTGGAGGTATGTCAATAAATCATTATATTATTTCATAATGCACCCATGTTAAATATTGAAAATGGCATCGACCTCTGTCATCTACAAGAAATGAAACTTTGACAGGTCCCTGGTGCAGCTGAGATCAATGCACACAAGAATTTAAGCCAAAATGCAGAAAAAACTGCAGCATCTGGAAAAAATAATGGAGTCTTTAGTATTGATGAACAACCTCATCAGATCCCTGCTCATGCAGTTATTTTGAGAGATGGACAGTAAAAATCAATCTAATGCATCTTTAATGCTGATACATTACCGTAAACCAATACCTCTGCCAAGGAATTTCGCAGCCTGCACACCTCATTTTACTCCATGTGCCACTAGGTCAAATGATTAAAAACACCAACTGCAGTTCTTAATGACAAACTTTTTCAAGCATAAGTATTGGTTTATGGGGAACATGTCACCTGTTGTAATTTAAATAGTCTCTTCACTTCGATTACTTTATCAAGTGCCTGCAGTCTCAAAGAGGCATATCCCAACCTGTATTATTATTACTATTATTATTATTACAAGTGTGCTGTTTAATTCAAAGCTCCCATTCACTAAAACATGTGTGTTTCTGGGGTTTAACCTTCCTAAAATGCTTTGACTAGAGTAAAAATATTAAAATCTCTCTTCACTATGAAACATTCATATTGTCACATTTTGACAGAATGGGCAGAAGCCAGTATGTAGGTCTTTGATATACATCACTGACACATAATCAGGTCTTCAATTACAACCTGTCACCATCAACTGTTGGCTGTGATAGTGATCCAGTCCCCACCCAGAGTTTCTGAGCCCATAGCATTAGCTTCAGAGCTAACAGTGTTACTATGAAGTTAGCTTACCAAGAGCAGAATTTTCTTTTTAGTTCCAGTAACCTTACTTTTCTATTCCCACCTAATTCATTAATCCACAGTTGATAATATATTTTGAGTCATTCTGTATATATATTTTTTTTAAATTTTGCTGTGATAGTTAGACTAGGCCGTTAGCATTAGCTTGGTGGTGGTTGTCGGTCTGTCTAACTGCATTAGAGTTCACATCAGCAGGGAGAGGCTGACAGGTCTGACCGCCTAACACTAGCTTAGCTGATGGACCTGGTTGGTCAAGACATCCTTGTTCATCTACATATTTTCCTCTGCATATATGTTTCTTAGATGTTATTTTAACTTATTTTACTGTATTTATTTATACTCTGACTGACACCAAAGGCAGTTAGCTGCGTTTAGCAGGTGCTCATTCGCTCTTTCACTCATTCACGAATGTTTCTGTGCTTGTTGTACTCCAGAGATCGGTCATATGCTACTGACCACTGAAACCACACACCCCTGTCCACCTGTGATGCGTTATTTTATTTATACGGTTTTACATTAGTTCACTCAGACTGTGTATGCTACCGGAGCAGGGATGTGGCTGCAAGATCGGTACCCGGAACCAGTGTTGCCATATGGGAAATGTTGAAGTATCATACCAGCGACTTAATTTTCCTCAAAATATGATAATTTTATCGTGCACACCTAGTTTCCATTCTGATGTGGCTCAGGACCATGTGCTTCAGTAACATTATCACACATTGTGCATATTACAGCCTTTAACACACTTTTACCTTGAAATAATCTAATAGGTCAATTGGAAAAAAAGTACCTCTGGTTGGAGTACAGGATGAGCCCCTGGTCTGTACTGAACAACCCAGAATATCACTGTCTTCTATATGGCTTGTGTTGAATCATCAAGGTCTTTCCTCATTAATATTTTGAGTACTCTGTTTATCGATCTATAAATGCAGCATATCTCTGTCTGTGTGACTGTTCTGTGCATATCTCTTGAACTGTTTGTCAGACTGGCCTAAGATTTTAAACGTGCTTTGCTGAGGTTACGAGGGTGTGCATCCCAGAATATGGAGTCGCTCAGTCAAAATATGTAATTTTTATCAATAAAAGTTTAGCCAACGCCCTGTCACCACTCTGTTTCTCTTCATGTCCTGGATTCAAGAAGTGTGGGTGGGGTTTAATATTGACTCTGTGCTGATTGGATAATACGTGGCATCACGGCCATGCTGCTTGGGTAATATGCGGCATCACGACCATGCTGATTGGATAATATGCGGCATCATAACCTGTCAGTCACCACAATGTTCCCTGGACAAAACAAGGAAATGAAAGAAAGATAGAAGAAGATAATACTGAAGATTTTATGCTTAAAAAATTATACCATTAAGTTGCTGTGATTGCATAGGTCTAAAGGATAAGTGAAAAACAACAACTTTGACGAGAAGAAGATAATACTGAAGATTTATCCATCCATCCATCTTCTACTGCTTTTCCAGAAGTCGGGGTCATGGAGGCAGCAGTTCAAGCAGAGAAGCCCAGACTTCCCTCTCCCCAGCCACCTGCTCCAACTCTTCAGAGAGGATACCAAGGCGTTCCCAGACCAGCTGGGAGACATAGTCTCTCCAGCAAGTCCTGGCTCTGCCCCGGGGTCTCCACCCAGAGAAACATGCCTGAAACACCTCAAGTGGGAGGCGTCCAGGAGGCATCCTGATCAGATGCCCAAACCACCTCAACTGGCTCCTTTCAATGTGGAGGAGCAGTGGTTCTACTCTGAACCTCTCCCAGATGACTGAGCTCCTCACCCTATCTCTGAGGGTGAGTCCAGCAATCCTATGAAGAAAGCTCATTTCAGCCGCTTATATCCGCAGTCTCGTTCTTTCGGTCATTACCTAAAACTCATGACCATAGGTGAGGGTAGGAACGTAGATTGACCGGTAAATCGACAGCTTTGCCTTAGAGCTTAGCTCCCTCTTCACCACAACAGACCGGTACAACGTCCGCATCACTGCAGATGCTGCTCCTATCCGTCTGTCAATCTCTCGCTCCATTGTCCCCTCACTCATTAATAAGACCCCAAGATACTTAAACTCCTCCACTTGGGGCAGGAGCTTGTCCCCAACCTGGAGAGGACAATCCACCTTTTTCCAGCTGAGGACCATGGACTCGGACTTGGAGGTACTGATTCTCATCCCAGCCGCTTCACACTCAGCGGCAAACCATCCCAGTAAGACCTGGAGGTCATTGCTGGATGAAGCCAGTAGGACAACATCATCTGCAAATAACAGAGATGAGATCGTGTGGTCACCAAGCATGACACCATCCATTCCCTGGCTGTGCCTAAAAATCCTGTCCATAAAAATTATGAACAGGATCGGTGACAAAGGGCAACCTCGACTGAGTCCAACTCTCACTGGGAATGAGTCCGACTGAGTGTTGGCAATACGAACCAAACTCTCACAACGGTTGTACAGAGACCAAATAGCTTGTAACAAGCCCGATACCCCATACTCCCAAAACACCCCCCACAAAAAACCACGAGGGACGCAGTCGAATGCCTTCTCCAAGTCCACAAAACACATGTAAACTGGTTGGGCAAACTCCCATGAACCCTCGAGGATTCTCGAGAGGGTAAAGAGCTGGTCCGATGTGCCACGGCCAGGATGAAAACCACATTGCTCCTCCTGAATCCGAAGTTTGACCAACAGCCAGACTCTCCTCTCCAGTACCTTGGCATAGACCTTCCCAGGGAGGCTGAGGAGTGTGATCCCTCTAAAGTTGGAGCACACCCTCCGGTCCCCTTTTTTGAAGAGGAACCACCACCCCGGTTTGCCATGCCAAAGGCAGTGCCCCCAACCTCCACGCAGTGTTGCAGAGGCGTGTCAACCATGACAGCCCTACAACATCCAGGACCTTGAGGTACTCAGGGCAAATCTCATCCACCCCCAGGGCCCGGCCACCAAAGAGATTTTTAACCACCTTGGTGACCTCAGCCCCTGTGATGGGCGAGTCGTCAACAAGCCCTGCTTCCTCTGTGGAAGGCGTGTCAGTGGGATTGAGGAGATCCTCGAAGTATTCTTTTCACCGCCCGACGATATCCCCAGTCGAAGTCAGCAGTGCCCCATCCGCATCATACACAGTGTGGACAGGGAGCCGCCTTCCCCCTCCTGAGCCACCGGACAGTTTGCCAGAATCTCTTCAATGCTGACCGAAAGTCTTGTTCCATGGCCTCACGGAACTCCTCCCATACCTGAGTTTTTGCTTCAGCAACCACCCGAGCTGCACTCCGCTTGGTCTGCCGGTACACCTCAGCTGCTTCGGGAGTCCCACAAGCCAACCAAGCTCGATAGGACTCTTTCTTCAGCTTAATGCCCCCCACCACCACTTGGTTCGGGGGTTGCCACTACAAGATGCCCCGACGACTTTGCGGCCTCAGCTCTGGGCAGCTGCTTCTACAATGGAAGTGGAGAACATTGCCCATTCAGACTCCATGTCTCCAGACTCCCTCGGAATGTGGTTGAAGTTCTTCCGGAGGTGGGAGTTGAAGACCTACCAGACAGGGGCCTCAGCCAGATGTTCCCAGCACACCCTCACTATATGTTTAGGTCTACCAGGTCTGAATGGCATCCTCCCCTGCCATCGGATCCAACTCACCACCAGGTGGTGATCAGTTGACAGCTCTGCACCTCTCTTTACCCGAATGTCCAAGACATACGGTCACAGGCCTGATGACACGATAACAAAATCGATCATCAACTTGCGACCTAGGGTGTCCTGGTGCTAGGTGCACATACGGACACCCTTATGCTTGAACATGGTGTTCGTTATGGACAAACTGTGGTTAGCACAGAAGTCCAATAACTGAACACCACTCAGGTTCAGATCGGGCAGGCCGTTCCTCCCAATCACCCCCTCCAGGTTTCACTGTCGTTGCCCACATGCGCATTGAAGTCCCCCAGAAGGACAATGTAGTCTCCAAGAGGATTACTCTCCAACACCCAGTCAGAGACTCCAAAAAGGGTGGGTGCTCTGAACCATCACTTGGTGCATAGGCACAAATGATGGTCAGGACCTGTTTCCCAACCCGAAGGCGCAGGGAAGCAACCCTTTCGTCCACCAGGGAAAACTCCAATATAGAGGCCGCAAGGTGGGGGGATACAAGAATACCCACCCCTGCTCGTCGCCTCTAGCCTGGGGCAACTCCCAAGTAGACCAAGCTCCAGCCCCTCTCCAGGAGACTGGTTCCGGAACCAGAACTGTGTACTGAGGTGAGGCCAACTATATCTAGCCAACTATATCTCGCCAACTATATCTAGCCGACTATATCTCCCAACCTCATGCACCAGCTCAAGCTCCTTCCCCACCAGAGAGGTGACATTCCACGTCCCAAAAGCCAGTTTAGGAAGCTTGGGATCAGACCGCCAAGGTCTCCGCCTTTGACCGCTACCTGATCCACATAGCATAGGATCCCCATGGTCTCTCCTGCAGGTGGTGAGCCCACTGGAGGTCGGACCCATGTAACTCCTTTGGGCTGAGCCCGGCGGGGTCCCATGGGTGAAAACCCGGCCACCAGACGCTAGCCATTGAGCCCCTCCCCCAGGTCTGGCTCCAGGGTGGGGCCCCTGTAACCCCATACCGCGCAGGGTATTCTGAATCCTTGTTCTAGCATTCATCATGAGAGTCTACTGAAGATTTAGTGCTTAAAAAAATTATACCATAAAGTTGCCGTGATTACATAGGTCTAAAGAATAATTCGGCATATGTGGAGAACATGAGGTGCGCGAGCAGACTGGGGGGAGCTTCAGTGGGGACCAGGTCTGACAAATCAACACAGAACATGCCGGGAGAATCAGCGGCCAGACACGGCCTAGCTCAAAGGCATGCTCACTGATGGCAATATAAAAAAAAAATATTTTCAATAAAGTGAAAAAATGCATGGAATGTGATTTTGCCCTGAGGCTGATTTATCATGGAAAACAGCAGAGCTCTGTGGTTCAAGCGATCAGCTGATTGGATCCACCTCCTCCAGTGTTTTGACATTTTGGCACATGTATCAGAACAGCACTGGGCAGCTGATGGCACAGACTGCAAAAGTAAAAAAAAAAACATGGGGGGAAGGCCCTACAACCTTTGCTCCATGAATGCGTGACGTATCAATCATACGCTGGATATGTCGAGAAATTTTCAGCATGGGGCACATATTTTTTCTAGTTCATAAAATTTTTCACCGGGTCTCAGGTGTGAAAAAATTGTTTTGGTTAACGTTTAGAGGGTCAAAAATGCGATTGTTTAGGCATAATAATAATAAATTATCTTCTCGCATCAATAAAAAACAAACGCTTACAATAGAGCCATGGAGCTCACGTTGTTACTCTTTGCCAGTCACACCCTTAAGGTTCAGATCATTATTCGGCCTCTGTATCGCCCCAGCGTGACAATATAAGTACCGCCTCAATCTGAACATTAAAGTTTTTAAAAAACATTTTAATAATAAAATATTGTTAAAATATAAAATGATGCACTACAATGGGTCTCAAATACTTGTAAACGTGTCCTGTTATAGTAGTGTATGAGTTTATTGATGATACACAGAAGAAATTCAATGTTACACTGAACTTCATCACTGAACACTGATATAAACTAAAGTAATTATAATGATGACTGAACAACTCCCATTCTCCAAAGTGCAAGATACACTACTATCTTGAATATAAGCGACAAAAGATCAGACAAATAAGTGATCTGACAAACAAATAAACAAGGGATCTGAAACAGTCGCTAATAATGGATGTCCCATTCATTTTCAATATTTAGGTATTCTGTAATTAATATTCACACAGTCAAATAAATTTTAGTGCCATTTACTCCCTTTTATATTTGTCAAAGTCTAATGTGTGATTGCCTACATATAGGCTGTCAGAAGTCTGAAATATAACCTCACAAATACAGAGTACAAAAAGGTATTAGACTGAATCAAAGATCAGACTTAAGACACGCAGAGCCTTTGAAACCTTTACTTGCAAGGAGTAATCAACACACATACCTTTTACAGGGCGAGTTGAATACCGAGGGGCAGTCCCGCAGCTGCCTTCTTTATATACATGGAGTATGTGACAAACTCAGCAAAAGCAGAACAACGGAATTACCACATAAGCAAAAGTACGCTCTGTACGTCTTCAAGTGTGTGTAGGAGATAAATCGCATGAACACTCTTATCGCGGGGAGAACATCTGCTTCTCCACTCAGCAAAGACAGAGAGGGGGAAACAACTCCATATATGGGCCTACAACAAACCAGTGCTTCCGGTCAAAAAGAACATAGTTAACAGATGAAATGGTTAAATGATTACATACAACAGTCTTTTGCAGAAAAAATAAGAAGCACAGGGTGTACAGGGGACAAGTCTTGATACAGCATAAAGACTTGCATATGTCAACACTCTTTTATCACACATCATATGAACAAACAGAAGGGTGGTGCAGCTTAGTCACTAACAGTGATTATAAGAAGAGGTACAAGTTGTATTTATGATTAATAAGAAAAAGCATCATACATATAAGAATATCAATCTTCATTTCATGAGTTATTAATAAAATGATAACCATTTACATACATATATACAATTTTCCAACATTTCCCTCCTGTTTATTATTTTATTAATCTTTTTAATCATATGCAATTATCAGTATAATGTAACTTCAAAAGATTTTCTACATTGACATCATTAAGCATTTATGTGGCGTATAGCTAGAGCACTGCCATACATTGGAAAAAGAGTACCCATTGGTTTTCCAAGAATCCATACCCATCATCATTTGGCCAAAAAACAGTAGGATTATTGCTACAGTTAAAAGTACAATTTTTCCTCTTTAAGGTGAATTTTCCAGCAGCAATATAGGGAAAGTGAAATACATTTCTACAGACAGAATCATAAAATGACACTTCACAGGTCACTTCCTTAGTATCATTGCATCTTTGTGAAATACCCAGGTTGAAACTGTTTTTACTACAATTTTTGTGAAAGCAGATTGGTGAAGTAAACAGTGTAGGATTTACTTTCATTAAATGCTTCTTAACTGCAAGCAAAGAAGTTCCAATCCCAATAATATTAAATATTCTAATCTTAGACCCAGTGTAATCAGTAATAGTGACATTCAATCTATTAAGATACCTTTCTGACAAATTTCCCATCAACCAATGTCCAACATTATTGCTTGTATTAAACAGACTGAGACGAGAGTTCATCGCTATTGTCGCTCCGGGCGTTTTCTCTTCACTCAGTGGAACAGGGATCATGGGTATTGTAGTCAATCATGGGTATTGCAGTCTTGTATAAATGGGGTAGCAATGAACACACATAGCAAGAAGTATCGATTCCCAGTTCTCTCACCAAAACCACCATTGTCTGGTACCATAGGTTATGCGTATTGTTCATTGTCCGTGCTTCGTGGGTTCCTTGTCCTTGAATCAGAAAGAGATTACCACCCCACTGCCAGGAGAAGTGCTGAACACAGAGTCATCAATAATTTTGGTGCCATGCTTCCACCTGAGAGAGTACCCCTCCGGGCCTCTTTTTTCACCAGGGTTGAGACGGCCTTGTCCTTAAAAGGACATGCCCCCTTTGTACTGGACTTACTCAGGGAAACAAGTTAGTTAGTTCACTTACAGGCACCCGTAGTCTTTTAGCGTGTGAAAGGTGAATCCGAGATGGTCATTCAGCAATACGTACTGCAGTGGGAGTGGGAGTGTCTAGTGTTGTCGGTGGTGGTTCTTTATGAAGACATAGTCTCCAGGTTATCCTTTTCTGTGGAGCAGAGAGAGCTTCTGACAGAATCAAAACATTCCCTGAGATGTTCACCAAGATCTGTGTATTTGTTAGGTGTGGTTAGTGGTGAGAGGTCAGGTAATACATAAGGATGGTGAAAAAACACATTCAAAAGGTGATAATCCTGTCTTTGGGTCTAGTATAGAGTTA
The DNA here is from genome assembly GCA_020510985.1 of Pholidichthys leucotaenia. Classification (NCBI taxonomy): domain Eukaryota; kingdom Metazoa; phylum Chordata; class Actinopteri; order Cichliformes; family Pholidichthyidae; genus Pholidichthys; species Pholidichthys leucotaenia. The sequence continues at coordinate 64,226,559 of CM035849.1, read as the reverse complement.
ACGGTTAGTCTGACTAATTTCAGAGCTTCTGGCCAAGTAATACCCTTTCCATGTGTGGTTTTTGCCAGCATTTGTTTGATTGTACCGATACTATGAAATTTGATCTTACTTCTTACAGTGTGGATTAAGTCTTGAACTGTTTGTGCTGTAAAATGAGTTCCATTATCTGCATAAATCAGTTCTGGAACCCCAAAAACGGAAAGAGCATCATTCAATAGAGTTTCACACACACAGATGCGGCATTTGCTGAGGATGTGTGATGAATTCCTGTCCACTTTGTGAAGGTGTCAATCAACACCAACCAATATTGTAGCTTTCCATTGCTCCTTGAGCATTATTTTATAAACAAATGATGCACTTTTGGCACGTTTTTGTTACTTCTTTCAAAATATTAGGACAGTTTTTTTTCCCAACATCCTCATCATTGCTTTCCCTCCTGTTGGCACATAATTGGCCATGTGCCACCAGGACAGCTCATCTGTATAATGTGGGTGGCAGAGCAAATTTTCATCAGACAAGCCAAATGTATATCTAATTATTTACACATGAAACAGGAGGAAGGTCCATATTATTTTGACAGTCTTTTAAAACATCAACATTATTAATAAGACAGACGGTTCCTAAAAGACCAATAGCAGCACAGTGAGTAGCGTTATCAGCCAAGTGATTATCGCAGCTAGACAAGTCAGTGCCATTAGTGTGGGCAGGGCAGTGAATAACTGCCACAGAACATGGTAGCATCAGAACATTACATAGTTGCAACAATTGCTGTCGATGTTTTGCTGGTTTTTCTGTGGAGGTGACAAACCCCCGCAGATTCAAAGTAACAGTATGCAGGTGGCATGTGCTATAAGCATATTTACTATCTGTACAGAATACAGATAAGTTACATTCAGGTTAGTAGCTCATTCAGCTGTTGGAGGTGATGCAGGTTGTGGAATTTTTACACAATCAGGACCCCAGACAACACCGTTACAGCATAAGCACACTTCTATTTTTTACAGAGCAAGCCTATCGTTCGCGTCTTCCTTTGCTAAGTAGAGAGAGAGACCCCCTCCTTCACAACATGGGAAATGTGTAGGATAATAGAGGGCATGATCTTATTATTTGTATTATCCCATAAATAATAAAAAGGTGGTCTGTATTGCCCAGCCTGTATTTGAGTTATAACTGCAGCCATATGTTTATCCTGGGCACTACAGAAAATGAAATGAAAAGCACTTATGTAAATAAAATTGCATTTATTGATAATTTTTATGCATTATCTATTTTTCTGAGGATTGCTAATTATTTGCTAATTAATTTCTTTGATACCCCCTGTTTTGATACATGGAGGCTCACATGCAGCAAAGTTACAGGGTATTTGTTTGATTCTTTTACTGAAAGGAAGTGTGTTACCATTTTTAGTTTTAAATAAAATTTGCAGGTAGCCCAGTTCCTTCAAAGATGAGATCTCAATAATTATAGCTTCTTTTTGTGACTTCTCTTGAAATAGTTTACAAATTTCATTTAAGAAAAACAAAATAACTATCTGTGCATTTTTGATATGTTTCAGCATTGATAAATAAGATCAGTTTGTCCAGTTGAACACAGATGGGTTGAATTTGAAATATTGTGTCACATTCTTTCAGTCAAAGGAAAGGCGGACGTTTTGCCTAATTAGAATTTGATTTAATGTTTTACAAGGAATGTCCCTATTTCATACATTCCTTGGTAAATTATGGAGTGCAATGTAGTCCACCCTGACCCAGCTTGGCCACCGCTGAATCAGGAGAAGCACATCCCTCATTGCTGTCACATTTCTGAAATATATTGTTACCGCACCATTATGTGGTGAGTAATATCAGTATAAAATCATATAAACATTACATTTGTAAAGTCAAAGTCATTTGAATCAGTACACCTTATGTTATCTACCATGTCATACAAAGTCATACTTGGCTTCAAAAAGTGCTTATCAATTTAAGGATTCTTTCTCCAATCATAGCCTCTGGCAGATCATATGCACAGACACATTAATTATCAATCTGTTTTGATCCTCTGTGCTCTAAATCATGTGATATAGGGTAAACATAAAATCTTCAGTGATTAGGCATTATTAAATGACATCATAATATGATCATAGTATGGCCTGTAGTCACATTGTTACACGTCAGTCCTTTTTTCTATAAAGTGCACTGTCATGTTTCAGTCAAGGACAAAGGTCAGTTTTTTTTGTTTTTTTTTAAATATGTAAACAGTTTATCACGTACGCAACATTAACCAAGACCCCACAGAGTTAATTTGAAAAAATAAAAACCCAAAACTTTGTAAAAGTACCCATATTTAGACCACTTTCTTCACAGATCAACCACACACACACACACACACACACACACACACACACACACACACAAAGAATAGATAAGAGATAAAATAACTTTCTCATTGTCCATTTTAACGTTATCCAGTTCTGCTGCCATTTAATCCGTCCGTCTTTAAATATTATGGTCTAATTTTTATGATTTTATTTGCCTCCTCCTTTTCCCAACCTCTTGGGCTTCTTTAACAACTTAGAATATGGACCCTCCTTAGGATCAGAGTTGGGGTAAGGGGGGGGTTTCGGTGCCGCCCTGGGACTTTAACAAGGGCGGTGCCGAGCTGTCAGTACTGACTTGAGTTTTTACAGTTCCCCTTTTTTGTTCGTTTTTTCTTTTTCCTTCATCAGACTTTTTCTTTGCATCCTCAGCTGCTTGAGACCATAAAATCGCACACTGGAGTTTGGGATTATTTTTAGTGTCTGATTTCTTTTTAGACGTCATTTTCACTGTCATTTTCACTGCTGAGACCAATACTGCGCATTCATGTGTATTGAGAGTGGGTTTAAAAGAGAAATCTTTTTCCCATTTATTTAAATATTTTTCTGGATCCCTTATTTTTCCCTTTTCATTTTGTCTGTTATTGTAATTTTTACAGTTGCGCGCGCTATGTCCTGTTTTTTCTTCTGTTTATTCGTCTGCCTATCCGGTTTTCTAACACAATTCCCCATTTTTAGATGGTCAGGAACGTTATCAGTACGCCCACCGTAACACTATTACCGCCCAATTTTTGGGGTGGGTTCGTGGTCAGGGACGTTATCAGTACGCCGACTGTAACACTATTACCGCCCAATTTGGGGTGAATTCCTTCACCCTACTTATTTTAAAACCTGACCACCAAACAGTTGTGAATCGCCGTCACACTGTCTCCTGCACCCCTCTTTATTTTAAAACCTGACCGGTCAGTAACCGTGAATCGCCGTCACGTTACTTCCTAAGACCACTGCATTCCTGCAGCGGTTTTTAACCACAAGGAAAAGTACAAGGCGCCGCCTTATACTACCATTACTCGCTCGTCAGCTGACCCGTGGTTCTTTAAAAATGGGAAATTGTTAGGCTCGGTTATTCTTCGTATACGTCTACTACAGTCAATCTGAAAAGGGAAAAATTTGTAACTTACTTTTTAGGCTCTGTCAGTGAGGACAGCCGTCACCAGATAGAGTCGGGAGAAGGAGAGTCTCTGGCAGCGTTCCCTCAAGTCGGGTTTCCAATACTGATGGATACCATCAGACCGTGCACGGTTTTCAACCTGCAGGACACACATCCCTTCCCGCTCCACCTGGATCTCAGCTGTCCCGGGTTTCGGCACCAGCTATGTCAGAAGTCTGAAATATAACCTCACAAATACAGAGTACAAAAAGGTATTAGACTGAATCAAAGATCAGACTTAAGACACGCAGAGCCTTTGAAACCTTTACTTGCAAGGAGTAATCAACACACATACCTTTTACAGGGCGAGTTGAATACTGAGAGGCAGTCCCGCAGCTGCCTTCTTTATATACATGGGGTATGTGACAAACTCAGCAAAAGCAGAACAACGGAATTACCACATAAGCAAAAGTACGCTCTGTACGTCTTCAAGTGTGTGTAGGAGATAAATCGCATGAACACTCTTATCGCGGGGAGAACATCTGCTTCTCCACTCAGCAAAGACAGAGAGGGGGAAACAACTCCATATATGGGCCTACAACAAACCAGTGCTTCCGGTCAGAAAGAACATAGTTAACAGATGAAATGGTTAAATGATAACATACAACAGTCTTTTGCAGAAAAAATAAGAAGCACAGGGTGTACAGGGGACCAAGTCTTGATACAGCATAAAGACTTGCATATGTCAACACTCTTTTATCACACATCATATGAACAAACAGAAGGGTGGTGCAGCTTAGTCACTAACAGTGATTATAAGAAGAGGTACAAGTTGTATTTATGATTAATAAGAAAAAGCATCATACATATAAGAATATCAATCTTCATTTCATGAGTTATTAATAAAATGATAACCATTTACATACATATATACAATTTTCCAACATAGGCTACATCTCTTTGTATTCCACTTTCAAACACAGCCTACATTTGGGCCTGTAAAGCCTGATTGGGATACCTGTTTCAGACAGGAATACTTGCGTTCTACGGGCAGTGCACTAGTACATTAGGAATAAACATCAATCAATCCACCTGAACTACTACTAAAATGCCTCTGATAATTGAAGTAGAAACCTGTTTCACAGTTTTATTGAGAACCACGATCCAGTGATATTTTTGCGCAAACATTTGCACGTTGCAGCAGCAACAGAAAACTTTAGTCCTAATACCAACAACAGGTATGAACCACCCAGTAAAACTGGGGTCTGTTTTCCCCCATTTGTTTCTCAACCTGCTGGTGGTGATGCTTACTTATTGAGTCTGCCGTGCTTGCATTAGTGCTACCGGAGTGGTGGCTCAGTTGGTAGAGCATCCGCCCCACACCCGGGAGGCAGGGGTTCAAATCCCTGCCGGGTCATGCCGAAGACCATATAAAAGTGGAACTTCCTGCCGTCCAGCTTGGTGCTCAGCAATAATGGAATGGAGGAGGGAAATTTGTGGCGGTGCCTTGCATGGCAGCGGCCCTCTGATTCTGCACTTGGGGTGTGTGTGATTAACACAGTAGATAGGTAAAACACAATCGCGTTCTACTGTACATGATTGGTTGTACAGTTGAATGACAATAAGGGTGATTTAATTTAATTAATTTAATGTACGTGAACAGTTTGATTGAGCGTACTAGTTTTTTATCCCCCGCCGGTCGAAGCCCAAAGGGCTCTTTGACCCCTTTGGGCAAAGACCAAAGGAAGATTATGTTATGGGTCAGTCCAGCCATTGACCACTCTCATCGGATGACCTCTCATCTCACTCTCATCGGATGACATTGAGGTCAAAGGTCAAGTCAGATTTTTCCCAAAATCTTCTAAACAGAGTAACTACTGAAAGAAGTGATGTAGGCTTTTCAAATCGATACAGTAGTTGTATCTAATACACAATTTGGATGACACACCCTCACCTAACTATGGGTTTGGGGTCAAGGGGTCAAAGGTTCAAAGTTAACATTGCAGTTGCGCTATGGTAAATGCTACATTTACTATTACTATAAAACAAGTAATGTGTACCAACAAACCTGGTACACAGGTTCACCTTGAGACCCTGAACTGACAATGGGTTTGGGGTCAAAAGGTCAAGGTTAACATTCCCTATGCCTTATTACTGTACAACGAGTAAAGTTAAAGTTGGTGACCCTACCATCAGTTTGGTGACCCTGAAGTGTGACTATGGTTTTGGGATTGCAAGGTCAAAGGTCAACATCAAAATGGCTTATAAACTATATCTCAACAACAAAGAACGCTAGGGTCAGCAAACTTGCTACACAGGTTCACCTTGGGATCCTGACCTCTGACTATGGGTTTGGGGTCAAAAAGTCAAAGGTCAAGGTTAACATTCCTTATGCCTTATTACTGTATGAGTAAAGCTAGGGCCACCAAACTTAGTACACAGGTTCATCCTGTGACTCTGAAGTGTGACTGTGGTTTTATGATCACAAGGTCAAAGGTCAACATCAACATGACTTCTAAACTATATCTCAATAACAAAGAAAGCTAAGGTCACTAAAACTGGTACACAGGTTCACTCTGAGACCAAAACCTCTGATGACAGGTTTGGGGTCAAAAGGTCCAAGGTCTAGGTTGGCGCTCCCTATGATCTCTTAGTATAGAATGTGTAAAGCTCTCTTGGGTCACTCTACTTGCTACACAGGTTCACCTTGGGATCTTGACCTACAACTATGGGTTATATACTTTGTTGTATATTTGTGGATGATGAGCTTATCATAATTTTGTTTTGCCTCAGTAATTATATTGAAAAGTTGAAAACTGCTTTCCATCAGTAAGTATTGGGACATTCAAAGAAAACGGCGGCGGGGAATATTGCACTTGCCTCAGAGTGCTCTTGTTATGGGTGGATGTACTACACTGAATCACTCACCGGAACTGTAGCGGAAGCCAGGGATCAGCAGCTGACCACCCGCCTGAGCAGCAAATGAGCCCTGCCTCCTCTGTTCATCCTACTCTCAGTTCAGTGAGTGGTAGACAGTTGGAGCTCGTGTACAGCACTGAGTGATTTGGTGTACCACAGATCTTTTTAGCTTGACCTAGTACATTTCAGTGAACTATGGATCCCATCACTAACCTCCATCCGAGGCTGCCTCTCTGCTACCACGATGGAAGTCTTCCGTCTTCTTTTCCATGCAGCCCGCACATGTGAGATGATGCATAAAAACAAGCATAGTATGTATGCGCAGGATCTATATCCTGATTGTGTTTGCCTATGTATCAACTTAGCCATGTCATGAAGGGGTCAAATTATTGCACGTTATGGGATTTAGGGAATTATTGATTGTACATTGTACAGAGGGCAAAATGATTTTTTTTTAAAATTTTGTATACTTTATTGATCCCCAGAGGGGAAATTGAGGGCATCCACCTGGATGGATGAAGCAGCCACGGTACGGCGCTATCCCTTAACCATTCACACACACATTCACACCTAGGGCCACTTTAGAGTCTCCAATTAACCTAACCTGCATGTCTTTGGCCTGTGGGAGGAAACCAGAGAAATCCCAGAGTAAACCCAAGCAGACACAGGGAGAACATGCAAACTCCACACAGATCACTGTTGGTCAGGGGCTGGGATCGAACCAGGGATCCCATGACCAAGGGTGAGTTGCTGTGCTGGCGCAGTGCTAACCACTGCGCCACCGCACCGCCCTCATATCGTACAAATCGTATTGTATAAATCCCTCGTATCGTACAAATACGATAATTATTGTATGTCTGGCAACACTGCCCGGAACAAAATGGGTTCCTACCATCAAAGACATAGGTAGACAGAATATTGTTCATAAATTATACATTTGTGTATTGAACCCATGACCAAGTACTCAAAACTATATGTATTCAATTGTAAATTAAATGCATTTGTCATGATGTAAACACATTGTCCATGGGTGTACACTGAGTGCTAGGATGTAAAATAGTTTTGAGCACGCTAGCTAGCTAGCTAACAATAGCAATATGGCATCAACGACTGACCTTATAAGTGACAAAAAGGGAGAGCGGGGTGAGCTGGGACTCATGGGCATCTAAAGAGAAATGCAGTGAAATCAAAATGATGCTGAAATAATTTAACCCTGATGTATTTTAACCAAAGAAAAGGGAACTGTTTCAGTTCATGGAAAAAGTGCAGTAAATGTCTCCTTTAAGATGCACAGTGAAGAAATAATATTTAGCTACAAGTGATTCCATACAGATTTACAGAAAAAAATGTAGGAGCGGGAACAAAAGAAGTGCAAAAAGGTTATTGAAGGCCCTCCCCACTGATGTGGACAGATAACCACATTCTTAACTATTTCCAATAATGCTGGGAGCAACTGGGCTCTGATTTGATGCTGTACAGTAAATATTAAAACATTATTGAGACCACAGTAAAGCTAAAATGAGAAGTTGGAGATGTTCAGCATGTCGCCTGCAGCTTTTCTCTAACGGATCAAATCCCATTTACTCAAACACTCCACTGTGGCTGCTAGCAAATCAATTTGTGTTGTGACAATATCCCAAGAGAATGAGGTGTTTGCTCCTGTAACCTGACATCTAAATGAAGTAGGAGTTAATTATTGTGGTGAATAATCTCCCTGTTTTATATAAATAAAGTTATTCACTTGCAGCTAGCTCAGCTCACAGATGAAATAATTATTTACATCAGCTTGTAGATGTACAGAAGTACAGCATATACTGTATGTATACATGATTAATGTTTCTTAGAGGACAATGATCTGAATGCTGATTGGTTAGTTAAGGATTCATGACCCTCCTAAAGCTCTTGATGCTGTTTTCAATTTAAACAGAAATTTTAATGTGTATAAAATACAGTAAGTAGTACTGATTATGTGATTTATGCTACAAATTCACAGATGCAGCTCCTGAAATGTAAAAAGGTTTTGGTCTGTATAATGGTTCCTTCTACTGCATCAGCTACAATCAAAACCCTGCAGAAACCTAATAATTTAACTGCATCGACCCTTTGTGTTTTAAATAATGAAAAATCTTGCAGAGGAAAAATATTACACCATAAAATCTCCACAAAGTCCCCACAAAAGCCATCAAAGTGAAACTTGAGATCAGGAGAGAGGTGGGCTATTTTTATTTATTTATTCTTCTAGATGGTTTTTGTTTTTGCTCTGTTGGCCTGTGAATCCCCAGAATATCAGAGATGCCCACCATGAAACGTTGATGCAGCGCACATGTGAATGCTGCTTAGATTCACCCTGGATTCCAAGTGAGCTTTGGCTTCCTGTAAATCCCTCATAAGTTTGCATTAATGATGTTAACTGCTATGTAACTGAATATGTAGTATACAGTGGTGTGAAAAAGTGTTTGCCCCTTCCTGATTTCTCATTTTTTTTGTATGTTTGTCACACTTAAATGTTTCATATCAAACAAATTTAAATATTCAACAAAGATAACACAAGTAAACAGAAAATGCAGTTTTTAAATGAAGGTGCTTATTATTAAGGGTAAAAAAAATCCAAACCTATATGGCCCTGTGTGAAAAAGTGACCCCCCCCCCCCCACCACCACCACCACCACCACCACCGTTAAAACATAAATTAACTGTGGTTTATCACATCTTTGGAAAGCTGACTTCAATTTCTCTAACCACACCCAGGCCTGATTACTGCCACACCTGTTCTCAATCAAGAAATCATTTAACTAGGACCTGCCTGACAAAGTGAAGTAGACCAAAAAAAATCCTCAAAAGCTAGACATCATGCTGTGATCCAAAAAAATTCAGGAACAAATGAGAAACAAAGTAATTGAGCCCTATCAGTCTGGAAAACATTATAAAGCCATTTCTAAAGCTTTGGGACTCCAGCGAACCACAGTGAGAGCCATTATCCACAAATGACGAAAACATAGAACAGTGGTGAACCTTTCCAGGAGTGGCCGGCCGACCAAAATTACCCCAAGAGCGCAGAGACAACTCATCCAAGAGGTCACAACAGACCCCACAACAACATCCAAAGAACTGCAGGCCTCACTTGCCTCAGTTAAAGTCAGTGTTCATGACTCCACAATAAGAAAGAGACTGGGCAAAAATGGCCTGCATGACAGAGTTCCAAGATGAAAACCACTGCTGAGCAAAAAGAACATAAAGTTTTGCCAGAAAATATCTTGATGATCGCCAAGACTTTGGGGAAAATACTCTGTGGACTGACGAGACAAAAGTTGAACTTTTTGGAAGGTGTGTGTCCCATTACATCCAGCATAAAAGTAATACAGCATTTCAGGAAAGGAACATCATACCACCAGTAAAATATGGTGGTGGTAGTGTGATGGTCTGGGGCTGTTTTGCTGCTTCGGGACCTGGAAGACTTGCTGTGGTAAATGGAACCATAAATTCTACTGTCTACCAAAAAGTCCTGAAGGAGAACGTCCGGTCATCTGTTTGTGACCTCAAGCTGAAGCGCACTTGGGTTCTGCAGCAAGATAATAGATAGATACAGTGGGGCAAAAAAGTATTTAGTCAGCCACCAATTGTGCAAGTTCTCCCACTTAAACCCTCTCCCACCACTTAGTGGTGCTAACCACTGCACCACCGTGGGCAGCACGGTGGTGCAGTGGTTAGCACTGTTGCCTTACAGCTAGAAGGTTACTGGTTCGAATCCCCAGGTTGGCAGGGGTTGGAACCTTTCTGTGTGGAGTTTGCATGTTCTCCCTGTGCTATGTGGGTTTACTCCGGGGGCTCCGGTTTCCTCCCACAATCCAAAGACATGCATGTTAGGTTAATTGGCTGTTCTAAATTGTCCCTAGATATCTGTTTCCTATAGGCCCTTAGAATAGAGGGTTAGTATTAGTGAAAGCGCTTTGAGTGGTCTTTGTGACTAGAAAAGCGCTATATAAGTGCAGGTTAGTTAGTTAGTTAGTTAGTCTTCCATTTTCTAATAATTGCTCCCACAGTTCCTTTCTTCACACCAAGCTGCTTACCTATTGCAGATTCAGTCTTCCCAGCCTGGTGCAGGTCTACAATTTTGTTTCTGGTGTCCTTTGACAGCTCTTTGATCTTGGCCATAGTGGAGTTTGGAGTCTGACTGTTTGAGGTTGTTGACAGGTGTCTTTTATACTGATAATGAGTTCAAACAGGTGCCATTAATACAGGTAATGAGTGGAGGACAGAGGAGCCTCTTAAAGAAGAAGTTACATGTCTGTGAGAGCCAGAAATCTTGCTTGTTTGTAGGTGACCAAATACTTATTTTACTGAGGAATTTACCAATTAATTCATTAAAAATTCTTCAGTGTGATTTTCTGAATTTTTTTTTTCTCATTTTGTCTCTCATAGTTGAGGTATATCTATGATGAAAATTGGAGACCTCTCTCATCTTTTAAGTGGGAGAACTTGCACAATTGGTGGCTGACTAAATACTTTTTTATCCCACCGTACATACTTTATTTGACAAGTGCGATAAAGTGACAGTATACAGTGCTCGAAAGGGAGAAGGAAGAAGTGAACACTTATTAACTCCAACTCCTCTTTTCCATAAATACAACCCATGTGAAATACAGTGGGGCAAAAAAGTATTTAGTCAGCCACCAATTGTGCAAGTTCTCCCACTTAAAAGATGAGAGAGGTCTCCAATTTTCATCATAGGTATACCTCAACTATGAGAGACAAAATGAGAAAAAAAAATCCAGAAAATCACATTGAAGGATTTTTAATGAATTAATTGGTAAATTCCTCGGTAAAATAAGTATCTGGTCACCTACAAACAAGCAAGATTTCTGGCTCTCACAGACCTGTAACTTCTTCTTTAAGAGGCTCCTCTGTCCGCCACTCGTTACCTGTATTAATGGCACCTGTTTGAACTCGTTATCAGTATAAAAGACACCTGTCCACAACCTCAAACAGTCAGACTCCAAACTCCACTATGGCCAAGACCAAAGAGGTGTCAAAGGACACCAGAAACAAAATTGTAGACCTGCACCAGGCTGGGAAGACTGAATCTGCAATAGGTAAGCAGCTTGGTGTGAAGAAATCAACTGTGGGAGCAATTATTAGAAAATGGAAGACATACAAGACCACTGATAATCTCCCTCAATATGGGGCTCCACGCAAGATCTCACCCTGTGGGGTCAAAATTATCACGAGAACAGTGAGCAAAAATCCCAGAACCACATAGGGGGACCTAGTGAATGACCTGCAGAGAGCTGGGACCAAAGTAACAAAGGCTACATCAGAAACACACTATGCCGCCAGGGACTCAAATCCTGCAGTGCCAGACGTGTCCCCCTTGCTTAAGCCAGTACATGTCCAGGCCCATCTGAAGTTTGCTAGAGAGCATTTGGATGATCCAGAAGAGGATTGGGAGAATGTCATATGGTCAGATGAAACCAAAATAGAACTTTTTGGTAAAAACTCAACTTGTCGTGTTTGGAGGAGAAAGAACACCATACCTACTGTGAAGCATGGGGGTGGAAACATCATACTTTGGGGCTGTTTTTCTGCAAAAGGACCAGGACGACTGATCCATGTAAAGGAAAGAATGAATGGGGCCATGTATTGTGAGATTTTGAGTGAAAACCTCCTTCCACCAGCAAAGGCATTGAAGATGAAACGTGGCTGGGTCTTTCAGCATGACAATGATCCCAAACACACCACCCGGGCAATGAAGGAGTGGCTTTGTAAGAAGCATTTCAAGGTCCTGGAGTAGCCTAGCCAGTCTCCAGATCTCAACCCCATAGAAAATCTTTGGAGGGAGTTGAAAGTCTGTGTTGCCCAGCGACAGCCCCAAAACATCACTGCTCTAGAGGAGATCTGCATGGAGGAATGGGCCAAAATACCAGCAACCGTGTGTGAAAACCTTGTGAAAACTTACAGAAAACGTTGTGACCTCTGTCATTGCCAACAAAGGGTATATAACAAAGTATTGAGATGAACATTTGTTATTGACCAAATACTTATTTTACTGAGGAATTTACCAATTAATTCATTAAAAATCCTTCAATGTGATTTTCTGGATTTTTTTTTCTCATTTTGTCTCTTAGTTGAGGTATACCTATGATGAAAATTGGAGACCTCTCTCATCTTTTAAGTGGGAGAACTTGCACAATTGGTGGCTGACTAAATACTTTTTTACCCCACTGTATATACAATTTACCACATTTAAGACCCCAAGTAAACAGTTAACTATATTTTGTACATATCAACATTAACACCCATCCATCCCAACCTACATACAGTCCATACATCAAAACCAGCCCCAAACAACACAGATATACACATCACTGTCCCACCCACCATTCCATAGTGTCCCAGAGTGAGCATAGTGAATCGTACATATAAATACTACCCTTCTAACATATATTCTTTCAGCAAATAATGTTTATACCTATTTTTGAATTGATTTCTGTTTGTACATAGTTTCAGGTCCAGCTCCAGCCTGTTCCACAAATCCACCCCACAGACAGATATGCGCATACTTTTCTTAGTTGTTCATATCTTAGGTTTTGTAAAGTTTAAGTCTCCTCTCAAATTATAATCATTGTCTCTTTTTTGAATATTTTTTGTATATTAGTTGGGAGTTGATTATTAATTGCCCTGTACATGACTTGTGCTGTCTTAAATTTAACTAAATCCATGAACTTTATGACATGTGACTTTAAAAACAATGAATTGGTATGGTCTCTATATCCTGCATTATTTATTATCCTTATAGCTTTTTTTTGTAATGTGCATATTGGCTGTAGGTTGGTCTTGTAGGTGTTTCCCCAGACTTCTACACAGTAGTTAAGATAAGGTAGAAACAGTGAATTGTACCGTAAGAACAATGATTTATAGTCCAAGATGTGTCTCGTCTTCCCTAGTATCCCTATATATTTTGCCAACTTGGCCCGGATGTGGCTGATGTGAGGTTTCCAGCAGATTTTATTGTCTAGCGTCACCCCCAGAAACTTAATTTCCTGTACTGTTTCTATTCTGGTATCATCTATCATTACCATTATTTCATGATTTATTTTATAATTTCCAAACAACATAATCTTTTTTTTTCAGATTTAGAGATAATTTATTTTTGTTGAACCACTGCATTAACCTTTTCATTTCAGTTGTGACCACCTCTAAAACCTGCTGCAAATTCTCACCAGTACAAAGGATATTTGTGTCATCCGCAAACAAAATAAATTTCAGAATTTTTGATACTTGGCACATGTCATTTATATACAAGATAAAGAGTTTGGGTCCCAAAACTGACCCCTGGGGCACACCACAAGTGATGTCCATGAAGGGTGATTTGTCGTCACCAATTTGTACAAATTGTTGTCTGTTACTTAAATAACTTTCCACCCAACTCAGTCCAACCCCTCTTATCCCATACCTTTCCAATTTCCTCAGTAGAATTCTGGGGTCAGTGGTGTCAAAAGCTTTCTTTAAATCTATAAATACTCCTACAGCAAACTTTTTTTTATCTATACAACTAGTAATTTCTTCTATAAGTTCGATCAATGCCAAAGATGTAGATTTATCTGCTCTAAAACCATACTGGCTGTCTGTAAGGAGGTTGTGTTTTTCAATGAAATCATCCAGTCTCTTAGTGAAGATTTTTTCAAGTATTTTGGAGAATTGTGAGAGTAAAGAGACTGGCCTGTAATTTGTGAAATAATGACTGTCTCCTGTTTTGTATAGTGGTATTACTTTTGCTATTTTTATTTTGTTTGGAAATTTACCAGTTTGATAATGATCCAAAACACACCCGCAAGTCCACCTCTGAATGGCTTAAGAAAAACAAAATGAAGACTATGGAGTGGCCTAGTTAAAGTCCTGACCTGAATCCGACTGATGCTGTGGCATGACCTTAAAAAGGCGGTTCATGATCAAAAACCCTCCAGTGTGACTGAATTACAACAATTCTGCAAAGATGAGTGGGCCAAAATTCCTCCACAGTGCTGTAAAAGACTCATTGCCAGTTCTCACAAACGCTTAATTACAGTTGCTGCTAAGGGTGGCCCAACCAGTTATTAGGTTTAGGGGGGCAATCACTTTTTCACACAGGGCCATGTAGGTTTGGATTTTTTTTTCCCCTTAATAATAAACACCTTCATTTAAAAACTGCGTTTTGTGTTTACTTGTGTTATCTTTGTCTAATAGTTAAATTTGTTTGATGATCTGAAACATTTAAGTGTGACAAACATACAAAAAATGAGAAATCAGGAAGGGGGCAAACATTTTTTCACACCACTGTATTGGAAAAAATACAACAGAATACAATAGGTGGGTTACCCTCTCGTCCTCAGGCTCTGCTTCTGCTGTGAAAGGCATGTCAGTGAACTGAGGAGATTCTCGGAGTAGTCCTTCCACCGCTGGACAATGTCCCCTGTTGAAGTTAGAAGCACTCCATCCCCAGTGTGGATAGGGAGCTGCTTCCCCCTTCTGAGTCGCCAGTTTGCCAAAAGCACCAGAGTTTTAGCCTCAGCATCTGCCCGAGCTGCTCTCTGCTTGGTCTACTGGTACAACTCAGCTACTTCAGGAGTCCCACAAGCCAACCAAGCTCAGTAGGACTCCTTTAGCGCTCCCCTCACCTCTGGCATCCACCATGAGAGGCACCAACAACCTTACGACCACAGCTCTGAGCAGCTGCTTCAGCAGTGGAGGTGGAGAACATGGCCCGTTGAGACTCCATGTCTCCAGCCTCCCTCAGGATGTGGCTGAAGCTCTTCCAGAGGTGGGAATTGAAGATCTCTTGGACAGTCACCTCAGCCAGACATTCCCAGAGGTTCCATCACTATATGTTTGGGTCTGCCAGGTCTTAATGCCATCTGATCCAGCTCACCACCAGGTGGTGATTGGGTGACAGTTCTGCACCTCTGTTCACCCGAATGTCCAAGACAAACGGTCATAGGTCTGATGACACGATAACAAAATCGATCATCAACCTGTGACCTGCATCACAGCCCTATGAATTGTAATCATATAAACTTGTGAGGTGACTAGAGGTTCCTTTTCCTAACTTTCACTCAGAGATTTCATTTTTTTTTTTTTTTTTGTTTTAATCAATGTTATGTCTAAGCTGCTGGGGTGACAGTGATGACGGACTCAAACGCAAGTATCAGTTCTCAGCAATTTAATAATGAATAAACTAAGGGCGCAGCACAGAGGCTGGTAACACAAAACAGAACATAAATACAAGAATGATAACTAAGGGTACAAACCAGGCAGGAACGTGGACAAGAAGATGACAACATAATTATTATGCAGCAGGGAAACGAGGAATTAGAGGGGACTATAAGCAAACACTAATAAGGGAAAATAATAAACAGCTGATGAGGATTAAGGAATGAAATGTAAATGGCAAATCATAACAGTGAATCGGAAGGAGGACTACAACAATAAGATTATAGGAAATGAACAGGAGTGATTTCAAAATAAGACTGGACACAGAACTAGGAATAACTAAGCAGCAAGAATAACAAACAGAAAATGCTGGGCCAACCCCACACACTACAGTCAGTTTACCCTGATTCATTATTCTCCACCCACCCATTCAAATACATGTACCTTTTTTCATTACATGTACCTTTTTTTTCATTCACGGTGGTCTGTTGGAAAAGTCTGGGCTAACTTGTCTAACCCAAGTCTGCTTTTAGCAGGAAATGGTGGGTTTGTCCTCGTTTTTAAAATAATCAGGGTCCATGTGAGAGTTCCAGAGTGAAAGCAATTCAAGTATCTTAAATACTGGAACACAGCATCATGTGAATTGATCTCAGTTTGTACCTTTACAGAGCTTGTCACCAAAATAGCTTCTCCTCCTTTTTTAAGTTACACCACTATTCATCACTACTCTGTTTATGCCACAATATCTTTTATACTGAACAGTAAGAAAGTCTTTGGTATTAAGCGGTCACTCTGTAACTGTCCATGTCTATCTGTCTATTTTTCTCCTGTCCTGTCAGAGTGTGGTTTGTGGACATGGCACGCGCTACAGGAACCTGTCCTGCTTCGTGTCGGACGGCTCCAGTGACGACGAGGGCAGCCTGGTGGATGAGGAGATGTGCAGCAGTCTGGAGTTGGCTGTGGACGGAGACAAGCAGATCAGACTTAAAGAGGCCTGCATCCTTCCATGTCCAGGTAATAACGCTGCCATCTTAAATCACCCTCTACTGAGAAAATAAAGGTAATTCTGCATTGTTTGTACTGCAGGAACAACCTTGTAAGGTCACGCAGTACAAGTAATAGAGAGAAATCGCATCAAAGGCCAGACTCTGATTCTGTTCCTGTAAATGAAAAAGATCAGAGTTTCAGCATCTGCAGACAGTCAGGGTCCCTTTAGAAGAACTGGTTGATACTGATCGTATCTGTGATTATCAAGGTCATCAGTTACATTTTCTGAAAATCCAATTTTTAGGTGAATGTGTGCACAAAATTAATAATCTGTCATCAGTGTGTGCACATCAACACTTAAATAAATCTAATAAATCTAATCCATCTATCCGGGTCCATGTTGTGGAGGCAGCAGTCTAAGCAGAGAAGCCCAGACTTCCCTCTCCCCAGCCACCTCTTCCAGCTATTCAGGGAGGACTCGGGCCGCTCCTGTATTTAGCCCTCTCACCTGTCATGTCTCCGTTGTGGGAGTAGGAACCGTCTGTCTCCGGAGGATTTGTTGGTGCCCGACACAGTGTGGAAAAGTAAAATACATTAAAATCATACAGAAATAGTTAGGCACAAAATAAATGTAGAATGGAGTGCATGGGACCAATTTGCCATGGGTCATTGTCCAGTAGTTGCAGAGATGAACCGATGGGTTACACGCCATAAACTGCACAAGTAGCAGCAGCAGGCACTCCACCAACAGCTGGCTGATGATGTGGACTCACTCTCTGGCAGTCCTGAGCCTTGCCTGTCCATTGCCATTTTTCATTTCATTGTTTTGAAAGCAAAACTGTCTGTGATGTTGTTTTATCCAATCAACACCGAGTCAATCCTAAACCCCACCCATATTTGTAGAAGCTTGGGCATGTGGCACTGCAGGAGACAGAGTGATGGCTAAACTTTTAATGATAATTGCATATTTTGTTTTAACACCTCCATACTTGGGGACATACACCCTGGTAACCTCAGCAAAACTGGACCAAACATTCGGTCAGTCTGACGAACAGTTCAAGAGATAATGCGAGGAACAAACACACACAGACACGCACACAGACAGATGTTCCTTGCATTTATAGATAGCAAGGCGTTCCTGGGCCAGAAGGGAGACATCGTCTCTCCAACTCATTCTCGGTCTGTCCCAAGGTCTCCTCCCAGTGGGACGGGCCCAAACACCTCACATGGGAGGCATCCTGATCAGATGCCCAAACCATCTCAACTGGCTCCTTTGACTGTGGGGGAGCAACATCTCCATCCTGACCTTGCCTGTCATAACTTTGCTGGGCACATTACAATAATCGAGATATAGAAATACCACCATAATAATTTTCTTTTCAGGGTGAGCTGTCCCTTTAGTGCATAATGTAGTCAAAACTTCTCAGCAGTTGTATTTCACTAAGTGGCCATTACTTCTCCTTTTGTTACAAGGTAGAGTGAATTACCTCTAAGCAGAAGTGCTCAGAGTCAGTGTGACCTCTGAAATCAGAGGCAGCAGCTCAGCTGTAGGCAAAATAAATGGATTACATTATCGCTGATGATTTGGATAACTGTGCCTTTTCATGCCAGTTTTGCATATCATTTTGTGTAGCAGCTCAGAGTGCCGTCCCATCTCCTCTGCCGAAGCCAGACTGCACATATACGTGTTTGTTTTCTTTTTGCTGCTCTGTTTACTTCCAGTCTGAAAAATGTTTCTCTTTCCCTCGGTGTTTATCTGCAGCTCCTGCCTTGAATGAGCAGTTTTTTCACCTCACTGCAGCTCACACATAAAGACAGTGAAACAGATCCCCCCCACACACACACTGGATCTGCAGTCAAAAGGCGATCCCTCACAGGCTTCCCACCTGCAAACAGTTAGTTTGTTGAAGTGTCCGGCCTAGCCTGAGGCGGCGCTGTCGGGAACGGTTTTGGTTTTATGTGGAGCGCACAGACTGTTTGGACCACCTGCTCTTCCACTGAAATAGTCTGAGAGGCGAATCTAAATGAAAGCTCTGACCCCGAGAATTTAGCTGATTCCATTTGTACACCGAAGAGACGCTGAAGCAAAATGATTTGAACACAGTCATATGGGGGAGAGATAAAATAATAGTAAAAAGAGGTGCAATCAATAATCTGTGTAGGCGAGATAACAAAAACCCCGAGGCTTTCAGAAAAAAAAAAAAAACAAGATGGCAAGCTCAGATACGATCTGGCTGGATAACAGTGTGCTGTACAGTGAAGTGCTGATTTAATGCATCTCTTCACCTCACATGTGAATGGAGATGCTGACTGTATAGGAGAATTTCTGAACATTGATTATAGGGATGAAATGAGGTGGGAGCAAGGTTAAGATGCTGCATTTTATACACAAACTCAAATTAAATCAATTTATTGCATTAAAAGTGTTAAATAAGAAGCAACAGGCATGAAAAAGGGAAGTGGAAAGGTCAGAGACTTTAAAGTTGGCCAATTATGCATATTTTAGCTCTGTATTTTTTAAAATATCTACTTTGGTTCCTGAGGGCTTTAATTGGACAAGATGGCGCTTGTGTTTGGCCTGGCGACTGCCTCTCTTCATCTGTGTCATTTTTGTTGTTTTATCAATCCTATCACTAAATGAATGTGTCTTAGCTACACTGAGATATGATCAACAGTCACTGTACCGGATTAAACTGTCTATGGAAGGATCATTTGACTCTTGGGAGGGCTACAGACAAACTTTTCCGCCCCCGTTTGTGTGTTCTCTCTCCTCACCTGAGTACCGGCTTCTCTTCGTGAGCTGGCATCCTGGTAAGCCTGGAAAGAAGCCCAGGAGACGGGGTTGCAGAGCTGGCTGTCAAGCTAAGAGGAGACGAGCCCTCCGGACTGAGAGTTTCTGGTCTGGTCACCGTGAACGTACCCGGTGTCTGCTGCGGGTTCCCATCCAGGACGTGACTACAGATGCTCCTCTGCAGCCGCTGGATTGCTCTCCCGTCTCACAAACACTTATGTCCAGGGCGCTTGTGGACGGGATCATGGTTTTGCCATCAGGGCCTCGAGTTATCCTGCCTGACCGGAGACTGACTGTCAGGCGCTTGCTGTCAGTTTCACTCCGATCAGCTGTGAGGACGGCTGAGCCGTCACCCATCCAGATGGCGTTGCTCAATCCTCGCTCTATTTCTAACACATCCCTCACTCTTAATGAACTTTTCTTGAGAGAGGATATGGACTTTATGTTCCTGGTGGAAACGTGGCAGAGAGAAAATGAGTTTTTCCACCTGAAGGAGCTCTCTCCCCCTGGCTGCTCTGTTATCGGGACTCCCCGGATTGCGTGACGTGGTGGAGGACTCGCTGTCATATACCGGGATAGCCACCTGTGCAGACTGGAAACTCTGAGCCCTTCTCCTCCTTTGAGTCTCGGATAATAAAAGTTGGGACCTTTGCCTTTTATTGTGTTTTAATCTGCCGTCCTCCTGGTCCTGCAAATGTCTTTCTGACGTATTTTACAGACTTTTTATTGTCTCTTATTAAATTGGAGAGGGTTTTATTGGTGATTTTAACATTCACATTGATGATGTTACATGTAACACAGCTGTTGACTTTTTATCCAGCACTCATTTTTATAACCTCATTCAGCATGTTTCAGGCCCTACACACGCTAAGGGTCATACCTTGGACCTTGTTTTCTCTCTGGACTTGAATATTGAAAATGTGTGTGGATGACTTCCAGATCAGTGATCACAGCTGTGTGCTTTTTAATGTTAACTTCCCTGTGAATCCTCCCCCTCTGAAAATGGCAGCAAAAAGGTGGATTACTAACCAAGAGGCAGCAAATGACTTCTCTGATTTGTTTGAGCCACACTTACTGATGGGAATTAAAGATCCTGATACCTTCACTCAGACATTAGACAGCCACTGTATGGCTATTTTAGACAAAGTGGCACCAGTGAAATCTGTCCTTGCTTCTCCTAAAAAGTCTCATCCCTGGATAAATGACTCCATTCGATCCTTTAGAAGAAATTGTCGTAAGGTAGAATGCTTATGGAAATCCACCCAATTGGAGGTTCACAGACTCCATTTAAGTGAGTTTAGAGCCTCTTTAAATGACATGTTGAGGGACGCCAGGAATCAGTATTTTTCAAAAATAATTCTCACAAATAAGAAAAATCCTAGAGTCTTATTTGACACAATTAACACTCTTGTCTCACCTACTGCCCCTCTAATTCCTGTGTTCTGTCAAGCAGACAGTAACAGATTTCTTAATTTCTTTGTTGATAAGATCAGAGATATCAGAAAAACATTTTACCATCTTCTTCTCTTAACTGTGCCAGTGTTATGCCCTCAACTTGTACTTGGTCCACTTTTAATCCAGTGACCTTTCAGGACATCACGGCTCTGCTGCAGAAGATGAAATCCTCTTCTTCCCCTGCTGATGTTCTCCCTACTAAGCTGTTTTTAGCTGTTTTTGAGTCAATTGGTCCTTCAGTTGTTGAACTGATAAACATTTCACTTTCAGCTGATGTGGTTCCCAGCTCCTTCAAACATGCAGTGGTTGAACAAACTCTTAAGAAGTCGAGCTTGGATCCATCACAGCCAAATAATTATAGGCCAATCTCTAAACTCCCTTTCATATCAAAAATTCTGGAAAAGGTAGTGGCCGAGCAGCTAACAGTGGGGTAAAAAAGTATTTAGTCAGCCACCAATTGTGCAAGTTCTCCCACTTAAAAGATGAGAGAGGTCTCCAATTTTCATCATAGGTATACCTCAACTATGAGAGACAAAATGAGAAAAAAAAAATCCAGAAAATCACATTGTCTGATTTTTAAAGAGTTTATTTGCAAATTATAGTGAAAAATAAGTATTTGGCCACCTACAAACAAGCAAGATTTCTGGCTCTCACAGACCTGTAACTTCTTCTTTAAGAGGCTCCTCTGTCCTCCACTCGTTACCTGTATTAATGGCACCTGTTTGAACTTGTTATCAGTATAAAAGACACCTGTCCACAACCTCAAACAGTCAGATTCCAAACTCCACTATGGCCAAGACCAAAGAGCTGTCAAAGGACACCAGAAACAAAATTGTAGACCTGCACCAGGCTGGGAAGACTGAATCTGCAATAGGTAAGCAGCTTGGTGTGAAGAAATCAACTGTGGGAGCAATTATTAGAAAATGGAAGACATACAAGACCACTGATAATCTCCCTCGATCTGGGGATCCATGCAAGATCTCACCCCGTGGGGTCAAAATGATCAAAAGAACAGAGAGCAAAAATCCCAGAACCACACGGGGGGACCTAGTGAATGACCTGCAGAGAGCTGGGACTAAAGTGACAAAGGCTACCATCAGTAAAACACTACGCCGCCAGGGACTCAAATCCTGCAGTGCCAGATGTGTCCCCCTGCTTAAACCAGTACATGTCCAGGCCCGTCTGAAGTTTACTAGAGAGCATTTGGATGATCCAGAAGAGGATTGGGAGAATGCCATATGGTCAGATGAAACCAAAATAGAACTTTTTGGTAAAAACTCAACTTGTTGTGTTTAGAGGAAAAAGAATGCTGAGTTGCACCATACCTACTGTGAAGCATGGGGGTGGAAACATCATGCTTTGGGGCTGTTTTTCTGCAAAGGGACCAGGACGACTGATCCGTGTAAAGGAAAGAATGAATGGGGCATGTATCGTGAGATTTTGAGTGAAAACTTCCTTCCATCAGCAAGGGCATTGAAGATGAAACATGGCTGGGTCTTTCAGCATGACAATGATCCCAAACACACTGCCCGGGCAGCGAAGGAGTGGCTTCGTAAGAAGCATTTCAAGGTCCTGGAGTGGCCTAGCCAGTCTCCAGATCTCAACCCCATAGAAAATCTTTGGAGGGAGTTGAAAATCCGTGTTGCCCAGCGACAGCCCCAAAACGTCACTGCTCTAGAGGAGATCTGCATGGAGGAATGGGCCAAAATACCAGCAACAGTGTGTGAAAACCTTGTAAAGACTTACAGAAAACGTTTGACCTCTGTCATTGCCAACAAAGGGTATATAACAAAGTATTGAGATGAACTTTTGTTATTGACCAAATACTTATTTTCCACCATAATTTGCAAATAAATTCTTTAAAAATCAGACAATGTGATTTTGTGGATTTTTTTTTCCTCATTTTGTCTCTCATAGTTGAGGTATACCTATGATGAAAATTGGAGACCTCTTTCATCTTTTAAGTGGGAGAACTTGCACAATTGGTGGCTGACTAAATACTTTTTTGCCCCACTGTATGTCATTTTTGGCAAATTGTTATATCATGGATAAATTTCAGTCGGGCTTCCAGAAAAATCTACCCAAACAGCTTTAGTCCGAGTCTCCTTTTAACTCACACTAAGAAAAGGGCCCACATTACACTGGTTTTGGCAGCACTTCATTGGGTCCCAGTTGGTTTTAGGATTCATTTTAAAATTTTAGTTCTTGTTTTTAGAGCTATTCATGACAAGGTCCCTAAATACATCACCGAGCTGCTTAAAGTGTACAACCTCTCACAATCTCTGAGATCCTCGGATCAACTTTTACTGGCTGTCCCTCGAACCCATTTTAAAACTCGAGGTGATAGAGCCTTTCAGGCAGTGGCACCAAAATTGTGGAATGCTCTACCACTGTCTTTGCGCTCAGTAGACTCTGTTGACGCTTTTAAAAAGCAGCTGAAGACACTTCTGTTTAAACAGGCTTTTTAGTTTGATTATGGATTATGGTTTTTATGTTTTTAATGTCTTTATACCTGTTTTAATGCCGTTTTTGTTTTATTTTATTGTGAAGCACTTTGTGATTCTTTCTGTGAGAAGTGCTATATACAGACGTGGACAAAATTGTTGGTACCCCTCTGTTAATGAAAGAAAAACCCACAATGGTCACAGAAATAACTTGAATCTGACAAAAGTGGTAATAAATAAAAATTCTATGAAAATTAACCAATGAAAATCAGCTTTTGAATTGTAGTTCAACAGAATTATTTTAAAAAAAACAAACTCATGAAACAGGCCTGGACAAAAATGATGGCACCCCTAGAAAAGATTGAAAATAATGTGACCACAGGGACATGTTCAACCAAGATATGTCCTCTAATTAACATCACACATGTCTACAAACTTGTAATCAGTCAGTCGGCCTATTTAGAGGGTGACAAGTAGTCACTGTGCTGTTTGTTGACATGGTGTTTACCACACTAAACATGGACCAGAGGATAAAGGAGAGAGTTGTCTCAGGAGATTAGAAAGAAAGTTATAGACAAGCATGTTAAAGGTAAAGGCTATAAGACCATCTCGAAGCAGCTTGATGTTCCTGTGACTACAGTTGCACATATTATTCAGAAATTTAAGATCCACAGGACTGTAGCCAACCTCCCTGGACGTTGCCGCAGGAGGAGACGGATAATACAAATGGTAACAAAAGAGCCCAGAACAATCTCTAAACACATTCATGGTAAACTCCAAGGTCAAGGTACATCAGTGTCAGATCGCACCATCCGTCGTTGTTTGAGCCAAAGTGGACTTCATGGGAGACGACCAAGGAGGACACCACTGTTGCAAACAAATCATAAAAAAGCCAGACTGGAATTTGCCAAACTGCATGTTGACAAGCCACAAAGCTTCTGGGAGAATGTCGTATGGACAGACGAGACAAAACTGGAACTTTTTGGCAAGGCACATCAGCTGTATGTTCACAGACGCAAAAATGATGCATACCAAGAAAAGAACACTGTCCCTACTGTGAAACATGGAGGAGGTTCTGGGGCTGCTTTGCTGCATCTGGCACAGGGTGTCTTGAATCTGTGCAGGGTACAATGAAATCTCAAGACTATCAAGGTATTCTAGAGAGAAATGTGCTGCCCAGTGTCAGACAGCTTGGTCTCAGTCGCAGGTCATGGGTCTTGCAACAGGATAATGACCCAAAACACACAGCTAAAAACACCCAAGAATGGCTAAGAGCAAAACATTGGACTACTCTAAAGTGGCCTTCTCTGAGCCCTGATCTAAATCCTATTGAACATCTGTGGAAGGAGCTGAAACATGCCGTCTGGAGAAGGCACCCTTCAAACCTGAGACAACTGGAGCAGTTTGCTCATGAGAAGTGGGCCAAAATACCTGCTGAGAGGTGCAGAAGTCTCATTGACAGTTACAGAAATCGTTTGATTGCAGTGATTGCCTCAAAAGGTTGTGCAACAAAATATTAAGTTAAGGGTACCATTGTAGAAGAGCTTGGAATAACGAGGCGATGTGATTTATAAACCAAAGTTTATTATCAGCTTCGCTCTTCTAACAAGTCTCATCTCAGTGCAGAAGCAGAATAAGAGGTCGAACACATTCAGACCTACATACTTATACCTACACATAACAAAAGACATTGCATATCAAAGCTGACATCCCGCATTAGCTTAATCCCCCCCTCCTTTGTCTTCTGACTCCTCCACCTGACCCTGGGTGGTCAGGGCGATCGATCTCCTCCATTGTCCTCTGTCTCCTCCACCTGGCCCTGGGAAGTCAGGGCGATCGATCTGGTCTCCACCGCTGCGCCTCGGATGCTCTTTGATCTTCGCTGGCGGTTGAGACCTCTTGTCCTGTTCTGAGGCGTGAGGTCGTTGCACATATGTAATCACCAAACATTCTAATATGCTTATACATATGTAGGTTATGGGATATATGATTAATATAAACCACAACCCCCCCCAAACGACTAAGAAAAGGACAATCAAAGTAAGTCCACAGTTTAAGATAATTTCTATGACATACTATACTGTTAAACCTCTTGACAAGGAAGAAACTTTTCCAGCAGCCATGCTCCTGTAGAGAATTCAGTGGTAACCATAACAGCGTAGTAATATCACAAATCAGTCTTAAAACTGTCACAGCACAATCTGATAAAATAGTTAACAACTTTTGGTTAATTTGCATCAGTCCCTGTGCTGTCTGGGTTTTAATCTTCTCCCGAATCTGCTGTGGGTCCGCTTGGGCGTCCTGGCGGGACCTTCCTGTAAGGAATCTGCAGCTTGGGGAGGAGAGTGGTTATTTGTTCCCTGCAGGGGGGTTGAGTCTTTTTTCTTGGGGGGTCTACCCCGCCGAGGTGCCCTCGCCACCCGTGCAGGTTCGTCTCTCAACAAGAAAGCAGGTTTAAGTCTGTCAATGCTGACTGTTTCTTTTCTGTCCCCTAAATCAAGCACAAAATGCTTATCACCAGGTTCCAGCACTCTGAATGGTCCATCGTATGGTGGACGGAGGGTTGATTTTGAAGCATCATGCCTAACAAAAACGAATTCGGCATTTTTTAAAGCTTGGGGGACAAAAACCTGTGGAAAAGAGTGATGTGCCGGTCCGGGGAGAGTGCCCGGTCCGTTGCTGCCTAAAGGCCTCAGGGTTGGAAGATGCCCAGGCTCTGGGTTCTCTGGTAAAAACTCACCTGGGAGTCTGAGAGGTTGTGCAAAAACTAATTCTGCTGGGGAGGCGTCTAGATCTTCTTTAGGCGCAGCACGCAACCCCAATAAAACCCAGGGAAGTTTATTTACCCAATTTGTATCCGTTAGTGAGGCTCTGAGGGCGGCCTTTAAAGATCTGTGAAAACGCTCACATAACCCATTAGCCTGAGGGTGATAAGCGGTGGTGCGGTGAATTGTCGCCCCTAAGCTGCTGGCCATAGCTGACCAAAGCTCTGAGACAAATTGAGGCCCCCTATCGGACGTGATGTCCGATGGGACGCCGAAACGTGCCACCCAGTTTGTCAAAAAAACGCGAGCGACTTCCGCCGCTGTGGTTGACGCCAGAGGCACCGCCTCAGGCCAGCGCGTAGTACGGTCTATCATTGTTAACAGGTGTGTGAAACCTTGAGAGGAAGGTAGTGGTCCCACGAGGTCGACATGAACGTGGTCGAAACTTCTAGCTGGGATTGGAAAAGGCTCTAGAGGGGCTTTTGTGTGCTTGTGTATTTTGGCGCGCTGGCAAGACATGCAAGTTTTTGCCCATTCCTTTACATTTTTGCGCAGGCCGGGCCACACAAACTTTTCGGCGACCATTTTAACCAAGGCGCGCACACCTGGGTGCGCGAGGGAGTGAATTGAGTCGAAAATACGGCGGCGCCATGCAGGTGGGACTACCGGGCGAGGTCGGCCGGTTGAGATGTCGCATATTAGGGGGGGTACACCGTCGCGTAAACCCCTTTCCTCCAGCCTTAACCCTGTTGGTCCAGACAGGAGCGTGCGCATGTCCGCGTCACTGCTTTGCTCCTCTGCCATGGCTGCGTAATCTATCCCTACGTGAATTGGGGCCGCGTACATGTCCGCGTTGGCGAAGAGTTCTGCGGCTGAGGTAGTATAATCTGTCTCCTCGTGCTCTGGCGATGTCACAGCGCGAGAGAGGCAGTCTGCTACCACATTAAGTTTGCCTGCCACATGTCGAATGTCTGTGGTGAACTCTGAAATTGCAGCTAGCTGTCTTTGTTGCCTGCCTGACCATGGTTCTGAAATTTTAGCCATCGCAAAGGTGAGCGGTTTGTGGTCTACAAAAACCGTGAAACGCCGCCCTTCTAACCAGAACTGGAAGTGGCGGATGGATAAATGAAGCGCTAGCAGCTCCCTGTCAAAAGTGCTGTATTTACGCTCAGTTTGGTTTAACGATTTGCTAAAAAATGCTAAAGGTTGCCAGGTTCCGCCAATGTGTTGTTCCACAACTGCCCCTATGGCCAGGTCTGAAGCGTCTGTGGTTAGCGCAATGCAGGCCGAGGGATCAGGGTGAACCAACAATGTGGCATTCGCTAGAGCACTTTTTACTTCTGCGAAGGCACGTTCGCGCTCCGGGGTCCATTCAACCGCGTTGGAAGGCTTTTGTTTTCTGAGCGCGGCATACAGGGGCTGCATGAGTTGAGCTGCGCGGGGGAGGAAACGGTTGTAAAAATTAACCATTCCCAAAAATTCTTGCAGCGATTTGACTGTTTGTGGTCGTGGAAAATTTTTTACTGCGCGAACTTTGTCTGGCAATGGGACTGCCCCCTTCGGTGAAACTCTGTGTCCCAAAAAATCAATTTGTGACACGCCGAATTTGCATTTGGCTGGATTGATTATTAACCCGTGCTCTTCTAGTCTCTGAAAAACCGTAGTGAGGTGTTGTTTGTGTTCTTCCTCCGACGAGCTGGCTACCAGCATATCGTCGAGGTAGACGAACACGAAAGGGAGATCACGTAATACCGCGTCCATCATCCGCTGAAAGGTTTGAGCAGCGCCTTTGAGGCCAAACGGCATCCGCAAAAATTCAAAAAGACCGAAGGGGGTTATTACAGCTGTTTTAGGAATGTCTTCCGCTCGAACGGGGACTTGGTGATAGCCGCGGACCAGGTCTATTTTAGAAAAAATGCACGCACCCGCCAGATGTAATGAAAAATCTTGGATGTGAGGAATTGGGTAGCGGTCATGCGCTGTCGCATTGTTTAATCTGCGGTAATCGCCGCACGGTCTCCAAGAACCGTCGGTTTTTGGGACCATGTGTAGTGGCGATGCCCAGGGGCTTTTCGAGCGTCTGATAATGCCTAATTTTTCAAGGGTGGTAAATTCGTCCCGTGCTATGGCGAGCTTGGTCGCATCTAAGCGCCGAGCTTTGGCGAATACGGGTGGGCCCGTTGTGGGAATGAAGTGTTCAACCCCGTGTTTCGCTACTGTTGCTGAAAATTTTGGAACTGTGAGTGCTGGAAATTGGGTGAGGAGTTGGTCAAACTTACCTCCTGCTGTTGTGACGTTGGCCTGCACGGGTGGTGGAGAAACTCGAGCTGAGCAGGGGATAGAAGAAAATGACAGTGCATTAACCAAGCGTCTATTTGCTAGATCGACTAACAACCCATGTGCACACAAAAAATCAGCGCCCAACATGTTAAAGTTCACCGCCGCTACAATAAATGTCCATCTATAGTTGCGGCCGTGGATGCAAAGATGCAGGTTCCTTTCACCGAAGGTGTCAATGATCGAGCCGTTGGCTGCCATCGCTCCATTTCCCCGGGGACCAATGGCCCGGTCTGCGTGGGAAGGGGTGATAAAACTCAGCTGAGCTCCGGTGTCGATCAGGAATTGTCTCCCGGTGTGTCCGTCAGTCACATACAGTAGTTTATTTTTCTCACCGAGAGCCGCGGCTGTTAACGGCCTCTCGGCTTTGGCGTTTCCTGAACTTTTGAATTTGCAGGGGGGCGCGCATTTGTACGCTCTCCCGGCGAAACGGTGGTGGTAATAGCAGAGGTCGTTCTGTCTGCTGCGTCTTGGTCGTGTTGCCGCCATGGTGGGCAGGCTCTGCTCGGTTGTCTGTGGTTCTCTGCTGCTCTGGGCTTCCGCGCTGAGATCTGCGGATGCTGCCGTGGCCATCTGTTCCCCGCAGGCGTTGACGAGCCGCTGCGCCTCTCGGGCCAGCGCGCGGAAGTCCTGCTGGGTGTTGCACCGCATGTTGACCAGCGTCCCTCTCATGTGTGGTGGCAGAGTGCTGAGGAAGATATATCGGAAAAGGAAGTTGTCGTTGTCCTCTTCCTTAAGTTGCAGCATGTCCTCCATGAGGGCCTTGGGTCTGCATCCTCTGTGGCCGTAGATCGCCAGGATTTTCTCTGCTCTTTCCTCGGCTGAGGGGACGAAATTCTCCACGATGATCGCCTTAAGCTCTCTGTATTTGTCATGGGCGGGCGGCTGTTGGATTATGCTCCACGCACATCTTGACGTGGCAGCGTCGAGTTTGGCGACGATGTGATAAAATTTTGTGTCGTCTGCCGTTATGCCCGCCAGTGCAAACTGAGCCTCAGCTTGCTGGAACCACGAGCTCGGGTCTTCCTGCCAGAAGTCTGGCAGCTTGACGGTGACGGCGTTTGTGTGGGCCGTCCCTGATGTGTCCACTGGGTGAGAGCGCCTTTCTTCCGCTCTCACGGCGGGGCTGGTGCTCGGTTGAGCCCTCTCTGTAGCTTCTGCTGTGGGGGAACGTCGTCCATTTGTTCCCCTGTCTGCATGGGTGCCGGCGCTTGCCTGGGTTGCCTCCGATGAGTCAATCGCGGGAGAACGTCTCAGTTCCATCCTCGCGTCAGGGTCACCAGTATAGAAGAGCTTGGAATAACGAGGCGATGTGATTTATAAACCAAAGTTTATTATCAGCTTCGCTCCTCTAACAAGTCTCATCTCAGTGCAGAAGCAGAATAAGAGGTCGAACACATTCAGACCTACATACTTATACCTACACATAACAAAAGACATTGCATATCAAAGCTGACATCTCGCATTAGCTTAATCCCCCCTCCTTTGTCTTCCGACTCCTCCACCTGACCCTGGGTGGTCAGGGCGATCGATCTCCTCCATTGTCCTCTGTCTCCTCCACCTGGCCCTGAGAAGTCAGGGCGATCGATCTGGTCTCCACCGCTGCGCCTCGGATGCTCTTTGATCTTCGCTGGCGGTTGAGACCTCTTGTCCTGTTCTGAGGCGTGAGGTCGTTGCACATATGTAATCACCAAACATTCTAATATGCTTAGTAGGTTATGGGATATATGATTAATATAAACCACACCATCATTTTTGTCCAGGCCTGTTTGATGAGTTTGTTTTTTAAAATAATTCTGTTGAACCACAATTCAAAAGCATTGTCTGATTTTCAATGGTTAATTTTCATAGAATTTTTATTTATTACCACTTTTGTCAGATTCAAGTCATTTCTGTGACCATTGTGGGTTTTTCTTTCATTAACAGAGGGGTACCAACAATTTTGTCCACGTCTGTAAATAAATTTTACTTACTTACTAGAGCTGATTAATTTGTATATTAATCCTTATTTCTCTTATACTGTGTTTTACTGAAGCCCCTGTATTCATCCTTTATTTAAAATGCTCTTTATATGATTGGCTGCCGTTCTTTCACACACGTTTATGGTTGTAGGAACATAATTAAAACGTATAAGTTAAACACCCCTAATCCTGGGTGACGGGCCAGACCAAGAGTGGTCCAGTAGATCCCTATGAAAAAAGTTCACGAAGGACCCAGTGTGCCCGGACAAGCCACATGGGTCCACCTTCCAGTGGGGTCAGCACATGCAGGAGGGATCATGGACTTCATGGTGCTATGCAGCTAAACACAGATAAAACTGAAGTTCTAATCACTGGCCCTGGTCGAGGAAAAGAGCTTCTGGTGACGGTGTGGAGAGCAGTCCCAACAGTCCCGCAAGGAGTGGAGGAAGTTAACCTGTATATATAGCTGGCAGCTGATTAGGTGCAGGTGGTGACAATCACTGCAGCTGGAGAGAATCAGGTAATAATTAATGGCAATAATGAGATGACTGATGATATGAGTGTGCTCAAACCTGGAATATAACAGGTGGTCCCGATCCGATTCATCTGACAAACTCAGAACTGAGGACATTATATTATGAGCAGATTTTAATTTATTTCTTTCAAACACCTAAAAAACATGGCAGGGTGAATTACACACAAACCTGGAGTTATGAGGAGGTGCAAACTAGTCGGATGATCACACAAACGCTTCTCTATCCAAAACGCACACAAAAAAAAGGAAAGCAGTCCTTAGCAAATGGTCTAGGAATTTAGGGGGATTCAGAAATCAGCTGCTCAATGCCATAACTCTAAAAAGCTGTGAGCAGCACAATAAAGTGTAAAATACACTAAATAAAATGGGGAGCCACCTTATTATTTCATCTTCTTCATAAATAATGCAAACATTAAAATAGCAATTTTTGGAAGCTCTGTCTATCTCTGACATTAAAGGGATCAGTGACTGCACTTTTTCCACATTTTAATAGCTCACAATTGTCTTAATGAAATGTTTGTGACATATTTTGTTCACATTTTCTTTAATTTTTTAATTATTGAAGCCAGTTTATTTTGTATTCTTCCTGGCTTTCTTGAAACACTCTGATTTAAAGCCTATCACTTTAAGAAACATCTTCACCTGTTCAACTGCGCCCTCCCTCCTACATCAGTTAGCCATTAGCTGACTAGCTTCTGGTCTTTAGCTTTTCACGTCCTTCTAGCTTGGCTGAATGGCCCCATTTCCCAATAATTTTGCCATGATTCCACAACAAATCGCTAGCACTGCGCACCGGGTGGCCCCCCTGATTTCCACAACCAACCTGGCCCAGGATCCGAAGCTGCTGGCTGAGCCGAGGTGCCGAGCCACAGGATCTCAAAGGGCAATATCCTGCTCTGCAGGACTCTGCTCCGCTCCCATGGCCAGCTGGGGGATGCCCTGTCACGAGGCGGCTCGCCTACACTGCCCAAGAGAACGGAGCAGAGTCGCGCGGAGCCCCGGAGGATGGGGGGGAGCGCACCATGAGAGCCAGCAGCCTCGGATCCCGGTGTAGGTGGGTGCTGCGACGGGCGTGCCCGTTCTAGCAATTTGCTGTGGAATCACGGTGAAATTGTTGGGAGATGTACCACAGTGACGCAAGGTATATTGTGGACTGGTGAACCAGGTGTTAATAGGGATGGCTATTAGGGTGGCTAAGATCTGAGGAAAATAAAAGTATAAGCCGTGCTTGGTGCGAGCCTCCTGGTACCAGTGTTAGCGGGGGTGGGGGGGCTAATAGCTTGGGGGTTAATAGGCTACTTTTAGTCTTCCTTCCATCTACATGACAGACAGCTAGGCAGGCTAATAATAGAGCAGTGGGTGGGTCTCAAGGACAGCGGTGGATTGGCTTTGTCAAATCATGATGTATACGATTTACCCGGAAGAGTCAAAAACGTTTGTGGGAGAGAAAAACTAGATAAAGGCTGTTTTTTGTTTTATTTTTTTTTTTTAAATTGACTGTTTTGATATTTTTGGAATGATTACGTGACCAATAGACACATTAGACAGTTAAAACCTACAAACACACTATTTTTCAGTCAATGACCCCTTTAATCTAGACACATCTATTCTGATTTTTCTGCCACACATGCAGACATTGTTCAGCCTCACCATATGCAGTCACACATTCTGATGGGTCACAGACTTCTGTGTAACTGTGGTAAGGAAAACTACTTCCTGTGTTCACTTTTCTTGTTCCCATGGCACAAACATCTGACCAGTCAGAGGGGAGAACCTCCTCATGGGATTCTTGTGTGATTTGACGTGATGCATTTTGGTCTGCTTGAATTCTTCCCTGTGTGAAAGGGAACTGAACCAAGGGGAAAATGATACAAAATAGCAAACTGATTTGGACCAAAGCAAATGAATTGAAGCAGGGGTCACCAACTAAAACTGCAAGAGGTCCGATAAGTCGGTCCTCCTCCTTAGCCAAGGTCCGAACTAAGTGTGGGAATCTTTAAGCACCTCATGATTCAATTATGATTCAGAACTCCAATTTAATTCTAAAACCATTCTCTGAAAAAACATTCTTGTACAGTTTATTGCAGATGTCCTTCTTGTGTATGATTGTTTGTGTGTTTTTGTGACCTGCCGGGGGACGACAGATGCAAATTAGCAGTTTTTATGTGATATCGGACGCTATGAAAAGGGCCTCCATAACCATCGACCTCACCCCTGCATCCTAGCATAGACTACTCTGGGCAGAATAGAGGAAGCACTCCGGTAAATACACTCAGTTTCACAACAGCACTTCATTTCGTGGATACAGACCTGAAACCAAGCGTGTCTGTCTGGAGTGGATGTCCTGGCCGTCGGCCTTGCGTGTGTGTGGTGTCTGCAGTGAGTACTCTGGAGCGGTTGGAGCCGCAGAGTGAGAGTGGCGTTCATGGGAGAGGGGAGTCTGCAGAAGGAGAGCGCCCAAGGGCCCGTGCCATAATCTGCCCGGGTGGTCACCGACACAGCAGTTCAGTTCCACTTTTTTCCCCATCAAAACAAAACAGTCTCGCTTTCTCCCAAATTGTATCAAAAGGCTTCGGGGTGTGGACGGAGGACTCTCGGGGTCCGGATCCGGACCGGAGTCTGCCAGTTGGTGACCCCTGAACTGAAGGATTCAAAATGATTGTATCAAGCATCGGCACCAAGTGGAAGCTCAAGTAAAATGTGCAGTTTATTATCCCTTATAACAGAGGGAACACAACTGATGAGTAAACTCCTGGAACCTTGAAGCATGGGTTATAACACCCTCGTAAAGAGAACGTCTGAATTACAGGGCTGAGACTATGACGTGTGCCTCATGTTACTTTATTTAACATCACTCAGTGAAGTCATACGCATCCAAGATCTGAACAGAAGAACAAAATAGCCAGAAACAAGGTGTTTAGAGCAGATTGTTAAATAAATGAATGAATTTATTTCTAGCCAGCAGCAAAAATAACATGATAATAAAAATACACATGCAAAACAAAAGTAGCAGCATTCCTACGTAGTACAGACTGGAAGCTGTGTTAAAAATGTCACCCCCCCCCCCATCCTTTAAAGTGAGCTGTCCACAGGCCTGCCAGAGGCAGCACCGTCAAATCTGAACACATTCAGCCACCCACAGTTAGATATTAAACTTCAGCTACACTCTTGAACATCCACACTTCAGAAGTCACCGTAACAGGTATTTGCCTTGAAAATTTTATAGGTAAGAGTTTAAGTAGCTGCTTGAAAGTGTCTTCTCAGCTCTAAAAAGGCTTGAAAATGATCCTTACTGCCACTTATTTTCAGGAAAATTTAAGGCTGACCCAACGTCCAAATAGAAAGATAAAACAAAAAGACAAAGAGGCAGGTATTGTTTTTTCTTCTTTAATTCCACCAGACTTAGTTAGCCAGTTGACTTAAGTTCATCTTCTATGCTTAACAATAATTTCACACAGAGACGCTCCCTTCAGGATTAGGACAAACCAGTCAGTTTGTCAAACACATTGTTATCCCTGAGCACGCTGCTTGTGGCTACAGGAGTGTAAACATGCCGAAATCCAATAAAGAGCGGGACAGAGGAGCTAACCTTAACCATGAACTCCTTAGCATGCAGGATCAGCTTTGTCTCAGTAGGTATTAGATACTCAACAGCAATCATGAACAAGCCTTTTTCCAGCACGTCCTCTACCCATGAACCCCACAAACTCGCGGACAAATGACAGCCACCAACTATTTTAGACAGTAAGCTTGTTAGCTGGATACGAACGCAGCTGATATTAATACCGATAAATGTGGTGTGTAATCGCTGTCTTCTTTTTTTCTGGCTTGGTTTTAGATGGTAGCACTCAACAAGTGGAAGAGACCCTATTTTTAATTGAAATGTGGCTCGTTAGTGGCATAAATAGTAGAGGATGGGACAGAGAGTATATAAAGATTAGGACAAACAACGAACCTGAAGATCATCA
This sequence comes from Pholidichthys leucotaenia, assembly GCA_020510985.1. Classification (NCBI taxonomy): domain Eukaryota; kingdom Metazoa; phylum Chordata; class Actinopteri; order Cichliformes; family Pholidichthyidae; genus Pholidichthys; species Pholidichthys leucotaenia. The sequence continues at coordinate 64,191,768 of CM035849.1, read as the reverse complement.
CAGCTGATAAGGGCAAACATCCTTTTTAATGAAGAGCTTTATAACATTCTAGCCTCACTAAACTAGTTTACCTACTAATGTGGAGTCTTCCCCACTTTGCACTTAAGTGTGGTTACCAATGTGCAGCAAAACAATCAGTCCGAAACAATTTCTCACTAATCACAAAACGGAAGCAATCTCTCAAGGAGCTTGAGAGATCGCTGACACTGCTGACAGCTTTAAGTGTTCAACAGTCTCATTGATCTCCCAATGATCTGTCAGAAGTTTTTCAGTGAATGCCAAATGTTTCCACTCCGAAAGTAGAGATGACTGAGAGATCAATGAGGGATCACTGAGCACTCAATGAAAGACCAGTAGAGTTCATTAAAAGACCTCAGCAGAGACCATTAGGGGATCGATGAGATCACTGAGCGCTCCTTGAGAGATCCTTGAGGGAATGCTTCCCTTTGGTGACCGTTGAGAGATTGTTTTGGACCGAGTCAAAACTTTGAAGACACCATGGCGATGGTGGAAATCACTGGAAGACCACTGAGAGACGTTGGGGATTGCTGGGCGCTCAATGAAAGACTGTTGAAAGATTTGGACTTTTTTTTTTTCATTTTTCAGCAATCTCAACCCCTGTATAACAGGTTTAACTACTGCAGCCCCTGCTAACCACACAAGTGTTGTCATGACGGCAGGACAGAGGTGCTTCACATAAAATTGTTTGGTTCGTTTGGATAAGGAGCAGAGTGAAACCAAACCCAACCAGAAGGATAGAAATGGACAAAGACATTAACCTTGGTAGGAACTTTCAGGTGTGAAAACACCCTTATTGTCTTGCTTATTGGGAGAGAGAGAGAGAGAGAGAGAGAGAGAGAGAGAGAGAGAGAGAGAGAGAGAGAGAGAGAGAGAGAGAGAGAGAGAGAGTGTGTGTGTTACTGTAATATTTCAGCATATTCCTGGCTCCTCATGATTTATTCCTGAAGAAAATAGGTGTTACTGCAACAGCTTATATCTTCCCATATACGTACAGTATGTGTGGAGAAAGTGTCGCATAGAATAGGCCTTATTGTCATTGTACAGTTGTACAGTACAACAAAATTGTTCAGGCTACTGTACAATAAAGTAAGAGTGAAGGATTAGATAAAACACTGTTGGAGAACACATGATTAAACACACGACTGAAATAAAAATGGCCCAGGATTATGGAAATATACACAGGAATGGTAGTGGTTTCACAGACGGGTCAATATACATGAAAGTGTGGAGTGCAAAGACAGGTGAGTTATAGTGATAATTAAAATGGTCCTCAGTTCTGTGCATGTGAGCATTCGGGAGGGGGGGAAGGGAGGGCTTTGACTGTTTGCAGTCCAGATGGCCCAGGGGAAGGAACTGTTTGTCAGTCTGGAGGTGTGAGACCTGGTTGATCTGAACCGTTGTCCAGAGGGAAGCAGGTCAAATAGGTGGTGGGCGGGATGTGAGGGATCTCCTGTGATGGCCTTGATCCTTCTGACCACAGGAGGATCTGGAGATTTCCTCCAGGGCGGACAGAGGGCTGCCAATGATTTTTTGGGCGGTGCTGATGACCCTTTGCACAGCCTTCCTGTTCCTGGCTGCGGAGCTGGCGTACCACAAACTCAGATAGTAGGTGAGCATGCTCTCCACTGAACAGCGATAGAAGGCCAACAGCAGCTTCTGGTCCAGGTTGTTCTTCCTCAGGACACAGAGGAAGTGCAGCAGCTGCTGGGCTTTCTTCACCATGGCCTTGGTCAGAGGGGTCAGAGGACATATGGGTGCCCAGGAACCTGAAGGTAGGGACGGTTTCCACGCAGTCGCTATTTGAGGGGGGGGGGGGGCGGGTCCTGTCTGTTCTTTCTGTGAAGTTCAGTAGGAGTTCTTTGGTTTTTTGAGATATTCAATTTCAGGCTGTTTGCTTGGCACCACAGCAGCACATTCTCTACTTCCGTCCTGTATGCCTTCTCATCGTCGTCGGTGATGAGCTCAACCAAGGTGGTATCATCTGCGTACTTCACGATGATGGTAGTTGGGTGGGTTGGAATGCAGTCAAAGGTGTACAGGGAGTACAGTAGAGGGTTTAGCACACAGCCCTGGGGGGAGCCAGTGCTGAGAGACAGTGTGGAGGAGTGGTGGGGCCCAAGTCTGACCGTTTGTGGGCAATTGGTGAGAAAGTTTTTTTTTTTTATCCAGGAGTGGGGGGCGGGGGCCGGGGAGAATCTGGAGGAGGTGCAGTTTATTGATCAGGATGTCTCGGATGATGGTGTTTAAAACTGAGCTGCAGTCCACAAAGAGCATCCTCACGTAGCTCCTTGGGTTCTCCAGGTGGCTCAGCGCTCTGTGGAGTATAGATAGATGGCTAGATAGATGTACTTTATTGATCCCAAACTGGGAAATTACAGTGTAACAGCAGCATGTCAATAGACAACCAAACGACAGAAATACACACAGCATAATAGACAAAGGGATTACCCATGGAAAGTAAAACTGCTAAAAACTTATATACATCATAGATGAATAGATGGTGATCCATATAGGTACATGAATCATACCCACTGTACAATGCAGGACTATCAGGTGTGAGTGGCAATGGTAGCTTCCATGGACTGGTTCTCCCTGTAGGCAAACTGGTGGGAGTCGAGGAAGGGGGGGAAGACGGTCCCTGATGTGTTGGGCCATCAGTCACTCAAAACACTTCATGACTACAGACGTGAGTGCTATGGGCCTGTAGTCATTCAGGCTGTCAATTGCAGACTTTTTGGGGATGGGGATGCTGGTGGAGGCCTTGAGGCAGGAGGGGCCGGTGGCGTGCATCAGGGAAAATGTCACTTTGTTATGTGAACGTCTACACAGCCTGAAGCAGAAAGCCGCTTTCAGTGTAGAAAGTTGATAACCACCTTTGTGATACCATCATCTGTGATTCAGGGTTGAGGTTTTGAGGAGCCGGGTACCTTAAAGAACTCCTGGCTAAGTTGAATGAGCTTCATGACTCAAATGAGTCTTGGCATGCTCTGCTACCAACTCTTTCTTAATTTTCAAAACCTTGTCAGCTTAGGGAGACACATGCGTATGTCTGTTCAAATGCAGACATTGTGTCCCGCCTACTGGTAGAATAAGAAACCAAACCCCAAATTAGCACTGCGGACAATCATTTAAAGATCCGTTGGAACTGTAGATTTTCTACATGAAGCACTGCAGCAAAAGGTTAAGCCCAGGTGGCAGAGTGTAGTCTGACTACTCATTTCCCTTTTAATCAAAGAAAAATTGTCTGTCTTAACAGGGATATGGGGAGATTATATTACAGCTCTTACTACTTTACCTAACAGCTGATCTAAGCAGTTTAATATCATTCCGTTCTGTCCTAAATTTATCACAGCTGTTCCTCTTAAATAAAGTCAAAAGTTAATTTCTTTAATATATTAAACAGGTCTGCAAATGTGGGTGATTCTAAAGATGTGAAATGCCTTCTAATCCAAACCGAACATTTATGAAGCAAGAAAGATTTTCCTCTTGGAGGATGCCTTCCCACAGAGCTTGTTAGTGCACCATGTGTGCACACATTTTAAGCCTGAATAACCTCAGTGGGAAACAAGCCCACAAACCTGGCAGAGTGGGCCCGTGACCGACCTGCACAGGATGACTCATTTCTTTTCGGTGAGTGATTGGGCCTCAGCACAGTCCTAATGCTGGGCTGGACATCTGTTGTGACTTGCATGTTATACAAGAATACAGAGTAAACCCAGTGAAATGTTTTACTATGACACATGCATGTTTTCATTTATGATGCTGCTGGTTATTTAACGTTTTCTTTGATTGGACATAGCTCACCCAGCTATAAACTCATTATCCATTACAAGAAATAAGATTAATTTGCTTTGTAATATCCTATTATGGCTCATCATTTACTGAAACTCAACTACAGTACCAACTCTGATTTTCTTACTAAATGTCCCTGCTTTTAAATGTTTTTGATAATTATTTAAAGGCAATTGGAATCTCTTTATTTCGCAGACTTTTTTATTGGGGAAAAAAATGCCCACCAATTCATACAGCAGAGAGAGCCAGAAAAACCATGTGGGTTATTTAACGATCCAACAAACTATCGTAATAAAGGAACACAATAATGTTTAGTTTTTAATATTACATAAACCAGCTGATACAGCTGAATACTACTAACTCAAACAACCATAATATTGCATGAACCTTATTTTCATTTTATTCATATGCTCAACAGAATTTGCTGTTGTCCACTAGTCATTGCTAATGTACATACTTGTCCAGAGTCCACGCTACAGTCACTTTGGTCAGGCAGGCTGCTAGCTAGCTAGCTTTTGATAGCTGCATTCGAGATTCCTGGATGGAGCCACTATCCACCTTACTCCGAGCCCCCATGATGCCTCGCGTGAATTTTGGGCGCAACGTCCGGTACTATTTTAGAATGTGGAGTTGTCATGGAAACGGGACACTTTTCCTTGTTAAAAAAACAATTACTTCGACATCAAGAATGCGGGAACATGACCTATTGCTTCTCAAAAAGAGTAATATAATCACACCACTTCCCATGACTATCAAGGGATGGGAAGATGACCTTAAAAAGTACCCTCGCTTGCATTGTTTATTTATACTTGTTTGTAATATTATGTTATGAATGGCTATTTATACAGTGGGGAAAATAAGAATTGAACATGTCAACATTTTTCTCATTAAACGTATTTCTGATGGGGCCATTGACCTGAGATTTCCACCAGGTATTGGTAACAACCCAAGTAACCCATACAGTGGGGCAAAAAAGTATTTAGTCAGCCACCAATTGTGCAAGTTCTCCCACTTAAAAGATGAGCGAGGTCTCCAATTTTCATCATAGGTATACCTCAACTATGAGAGACAAAATGAGAAAAAAAAATCCAGAAAATCACATTGAAGGATTTTTAATGAATTAATTGGTAAATTCCTCGGTAAAATAAGTATTTGGTCAATAACAAAAGTTCATCTCAATACTTTGTTATATACCCTTTGTTGGCAATGACAGAGGTCAAACGTTTTCTGTAAGTCTTCACAAGGTTTTCACACACTGTTGCTGGTATTTTGGCCCATTCCTCCATGCAGATCTCCTCTAGAGCAGTGATGTTTTGGGGCTGTCACTGGGCAACACGGACTTTCAGCTCCCTCCAAAGATTTTCTATGGGGTTGAGATCTGGAGAGGGGCTAGGCTACTCCAGGACCTTGAAATGCTTCTTACGAAGCCACTCCTTCGTTGCCCGGGCGGTGTGTTTGGGATCATTGTCATGCTGAAAGACCCAGCCACGTTTCATCTTCAATGCCCTTGCTGATGGAAGGAGGTTTTCACTCAAAATCTCACGATACATGGCCCCATTCATTCTTTCCTTTACACAGATCAGTCGTCCAGGTCCCTTTGCAGAAAAACAGCCCCAAAGTATGATGTTTCCACCCCCATGCTTCACAGTAGGTATGGTGTTCTTTCTCCTCCAAACACGACAAGTTGAGTTTTTACAATAAAGTTCTATTTTGGTTTCATCTGACCATATGACATTCTCCCAATCCTCTTCTGGATCATCCAAATGCTCTCTAGCAAACTTCAGACGGGCCTGGACATGTACTGGCTTAAGCAGGGGGACACGTCTGGTACTGCAGGATTCGAGTCCCTGGCAGCGTAGTGTGTTACTGATAGTAGCCTTTGTTACTTTGGTCCCAGCTCTCTGCAGGTCATTCACTAGGTCCCCCCATGTGGTTCTGGGATTTTTGCTCACCATTCTCGTGATCATTTTGACCCCATGGGGTGAGATCTTGCGTGGAGCCCCAGATCAAGGGAGATTATCAGTGGTCTTGTAAGTCTTCCATTTTATAATAATTGCTCCCACAGTTGATTTCTTCACACCAAGCTGCTTACCTATTGCAGATTCAGTCTTCCCAGCCTGGTGCAGGTCTACAATTTTGTTTCTGGTGTCCTTTGACAGCTCTTTGGTCTTGGCCATAGTGGAGTTTGGAGTCTGACTGTTTGAGGTTGTGGACAGGTGTCTTTTATACTGATAACGAGTTCAAACAGGTGCCATTAATACAGGTAACGAGTGGAGGACAGAGGAGCCTCTTAAAGAAGAAGTTACAGGTCTGTGAGAGCCAGAAATCTTGCTTGTTTGTAGGTGACCAAATACTTATTTTACCAAGGAATTTACCAATTAATTCATTAAAATTTCTTCAATGTGATTTTCTGGATTTTTTTTTCCTCATTTTGTCTCTCATAGTTGAGGTATACCTATGATGAAAATTGGAGACCTCTCTCATCTTAAGTGGGAGAACTTGCACAATTGGTGGCTGACTAAATACTTTTTTGCCCCACTGTACATACAAAGAAGTCAGGCAACTGTGTTCACAAAACACATTATATTTAAGCAAGTGGAATGACACAGGGAATAAATATTGAACACGATTGGTGAAATTCATTTTAATATTTAGTAGAAAAGCCTTTGTTGGTAATAACAGCTTCCAGATGCCTCCTGTATGGAGAAACTAGATGCAGGCATTGCTCAGGAGTGATTTTAGCCCATTCTTCCACACAAACTGTCAAATCTTGAAAGTTCCATGGGTGTCTTCTATGAACTCTGATCTTCAGTTCGTTCTATAGATTTTCAGTTGGATTCAGGTCAGGTGACTGACTGGGCCATTCTTGCAGCTTTATTTTCCTTCTCTGGAGCCAGTTGAGAGTCTCCTTGGCTGTGTGTTTGGGATCATTGTCTTGCTGAAATGTCTACCCTCGTTTCATCTTCTGCAGCTTGGCAGATGGCAACAGGTTCTTATCAAGGATGTCTCTGTACATTTGTCCATTCATCTTTCCTTTAATTATATGAAGTATGCCTGTACCATGTGCTGAAAAACACCCCCACACCATTAGGGGTGGGCAATATGGCCGAAAAATGATATCACGATATTTCTGTGAATTTTCACAATAACGATATTTTTCACAATATTGCGGAATACAGTTTTTTCCTTTTAAATTTATGCAAAAAGGACAGTTTCACAGGCCAGCATTATTTACCTTCAACATATTCAGGAAAACAAAATAAAAACTCTTATTTGTCCATTTTATAAACAGCAGCTCAAATTTAAAGTATTTTTTAGTTCTGTATCAAATATTAAAAGAAAATAATATAAACCGTTAGCATCTTAACAGTACACAGAGGTTGGGTTTTATGCTGAATCACTTTACCTGCATTACTCCTGACCGTTGCATGTACCTGTCCTGGGGGTTTTGGCTCTTGTTGCACTGAATGGATTTTTTTTTTTTCCTCTCTCTTCAGGTGGTTGAATAAAATCAAGATGAAGTGGCCAAAATGGAAGTAAAAATCTACAGCCACTTCGAGCTGCACATTGTTCAAAGTTAATACATACCTGCCAACTACTCCGGTTTTGCCGTAATGGTTACGGTTTTCAAGACCCCATTCTGGGTTATGGCTTTATTAATCAAAATTACGGTTTTTCACTAAAAATTCAGTCAAAAATTTTAAATCGTAAAAAAACCACGAAAGCAATTCCAAACACGAGATCGCTAGGAATCGTATCTAAATTTACCTGAAGCGTTTGCTAAGCTAACGCTATCGCTATAGTTAACGCCATAGCTTGTCGTGGCACCTAACACCGATACAAAGAAGCGACTCCATCCCCAGTGATTGGGGCTCACCGGAGGAACCAACCGAGGCAACAGTTGGACGGGAGCCGGATCAGAGTTTAAGTACAGCGGTGGTAGGAGACGGGGACCAGTGGAGGAGTAGCCAGGGTCCCAGCTGGATAAGTCAACTGTAGCTGGAGCCCAGCTACAGCGGCGGGGCTCGGCGGAGGAACTACTGAGGAAGACGGCGGTAGGTGGTGGGGCTTAGCAGAGGATTTACCGGGACCCCACCTGGACAGGAGCAGGATCGGAGCTCAACTACAGCAGCGGTGGGCGGCGGGACTCGGTGGAGGAGCTGCCGGTACCCCGGCTGGACAGGAGCTCAATTGCAGCAGCAGTAAGCAGGGGGACTAGCAGCGGAGGGGGCTAGCTGAGGCCCAGCTGGATTCAAGGTCGGTCGGATTGGATATCGGCGTCACCAGCAGAGACTGTTTTACTATCAACAGGTCAGTAAAAATGCCACCAAAGAAGGAGGAAATGGAAGCGATCAAAAAATCTCTGAACATTTTATCTTCTTGGAACATCAGTCAATATTATACAGTAATAAGTGGCATTCAGCTGTTTGTTTTATGTCATTTATGCACAGTTCTGGTACTTAAAAATCATAAAAACCCAGGAGCTTCGGGGGGCTTTGCCCCCCTTGCCCCACCACCGGGGCTCTGCCCCGGACCCCGCTGGCAGACTGCGTCCCCAACACCCCCTGCTAAATTTTCAGATAATTTCCCCAACCCCAAATCACATCCCTGGGTAAAGAATGACATACTGAGGCAGGCCAGAAAGTTGCAGGCAACAGAAGTTTACCTAAATGAAAATTAACAAAAACTAATGCTGAAATAGCACGACAAGCACGGATGCTGAAAAGACAAAATAAGATACAGGCAACATGGACAAGAAATTGTAGAGTTTGGATCAAGCTAAATGGAACACCTGAGGAAGCAAAAGAGTATAATAATCAGAGATCTTACCAACTTAAATAAATATAGATGAACACTGATTAAGAAAATTAAGAGACTATGATAATCCATATCCACACACATGGCAAGTCTTTTCGTGAGGAATACTCCAAAGCATTTCCAGGAATTATTACTGCGGACTGTGAGCGCATATTCAGCCATATGAACAAGAACAAAACTGAGTTCAGGTCCAGTCTGTCAACTAAAGTTCTGGGCAACCTCATGACCAGGAAAATGATGATGACAGCTTCGGATAACAAGTGCCACAGTGTGTTCCATTCAAAAGACCAACTGAAGAAAGCTAAGAGGTGCACCACGGAAAACAACAATGCTTGAGAGTTACCATAGAGTTTGTCCTTGATCTTTTCCATCAGCATATCTGCATTGACAATTTAAGGAAAATAGAAACATGATTGTTGAAGAAATATGAGGTTGTTAGCCACATTTTAACTTGATTTAATGCTAATATTGGTTTGCCGTCCTACCCCCCACCAGAACTTTGTCCTGGACCTACCAGGGCCTGCGGCCCCTGGACCCCGGCTAGCTACTAGGCTTTTCAGGTTTTAAAAGTTGGCAGGTATGTTAATAGCGCTCCAGTGGTGTTGTGTACATGCGGAACATTGCTGCACCATTTGTTTGTTTTTTTTAAATATGACAGCAGTCTGAAACAGAAAGTGAAACTTAAATATTTACGCTCAATTGGAGATGGTCTGACTTTGGAGCTGCAGCTTCCAGCCATGTTTGTTTTACCATTCTTATGTGGTGTGACGTCGTCACGCAGCAGACCCCAAATATCACAGTGTTCATTTTTACACCGGTATCAAAATTTATACCAGTATTATCGTGAACGATACGATATGGCATACCACGATGCTCTCACATCAAAACTTCACTGCTGGTATGGTGTTTTGGGCTGATGTGCAGTGCCATTTCTCCTCCAAACATGCTATGTGTTGTGGCATCCAGAAAGTTCAATTTTGGTCTCATCTGACCAGATTATATTCTCCCAGTATTTTACTGGCTTGGCCAAATGTTGTGCAGCAAACTTTAAACGAGCTTCAACATGCTTTTTCTTCAGCAATGGAGTCTTGTGAGGTGAGCGGGCATATAGCCCATGTCGATTGAGTGCATTACTTATTGTTTTCTTTGAAACAGCAGTACCTGCTAACTCCAGGTCTTTCTGGAGCTCTCCACGAGTGGTCTTTGGCTCTTGGATAACTCTTCTGATAATTCTTTTGACTCTTCTGTCAGAAATCTTGCGAGGAGCTCCTGGTCGTGGCTGGATTATGGTTAAAATTATGTTCTTTACACTTCCGAATGATGGCTTCAGCAGTGCTCACAGGAACATTCAGCAGTTTAGAAATGCACCTGCAGCCAATGCCATCATTATGTTTTGCAACAATAAGGTTGTGAAGGCCTAGAGAGAGCTCTTTGCTTCTACCCATCATGAGTTCTTTGTGGTGTGACAATCTGATATTCACAGACCTTTTTAAAGGCCATCAGTCAGGACTTAACCAGATGAAATTAATTTGCACTGATGGGGGATGGGATTGCTTCCTAAATTCTGATGGATTTCAGCTTGTTTCTTGGGCTTTCTATGCCTTTTTGCACCTATTTGTCTTTGTGTTCAATACGTATCCCCTGTGTCATTCCACTTTATTAAATGTAACTTGTTTTGTGAACACAGTTGTCTTGATTTCTTTGTATGTATGAATTACTTTGGTTGTTATTGATACAGTGCGTCCGGAAAGTATTCACAGTGCTTCACTTTTTCCACATTTTATGTTACAGCCTTATTCCAGAATGGATTAAATTAATTTTTTCCTCAAAATTCTACACACAATACCTTATAATGACAACGTGAAAAAATAAAAAACTATGAAAACACGTATTCACAGCCTTTTCCATGAAGCTCAAAATTGAGCTCAGGTGCATTCTGTTTCCACAGATCATCCTTGAGATGTTTCTACAGTTTAACTGGAGTCCACCTGTGGTACACACACCTGTCTATATAAGGTCCAACATGTCAGAGCAGACCTATATAAGGTCCAGCATGTCAGAGCAGAAACCAAGCATGAAGTCAAAGGAATTGTGTGTCGACCTCTGAGACAAGATTGTCTCGAGGCACAAATCTGGGGAAGGGGACAGAAAAATTTCTGCTGCTTTGAAGGTCCCAGTGAGCACTGTGGCCTCCATCATCCATACGTGGAAGAAGTTTGGAACCACCAGGACTCTTCCTAGAGCTGGCCGGCTGTCTAAACTGAGCAACTGAGGGAGAAGGGCTCTACTCAGGGAGGTGACCAAGAACCTGATGGTCACTCTTGTCAGAGCTCCAGCATTTCTCTGTGGAGAGAGGAGAACCTTCCAGAAGGACAACTGTCTTTGCAGCAATCCACCAGTTAAGCTTGTATGGTAGAGTGGCCAGACGGAATGTGACAGCCCATCTGGGTTTGCCAAAAGGCTCCTGAAGGACTCTCAGACCATGAGAAACAAAATTCTTTGATCTGATGAGACAAAGATTGAACTCTTTGGTGTGAATGCCAGGCGTCATGTTTGGAGGAAACCAGGCACCGCTCATCACCAGGCCAATGCCATCCCTACAGTGAAGCATTGTTGAATCTAAAATACCTTAAACCCCAGTTCTTTGACACGACGGCCAAATAACCAGGCTGAGAGATGAAGTATATTTTCCTTTTTTACTGAAAGTGAGATATGGAATTACAACAGCGCTGGGACACACCACTTAGGCAATTCCTGGAGTGAGTGTGCCACCCCAAAATGGAGCCCTATGGTTTTTATAGCCTGACCACCCCCCTCATGCAAGAGGGAGGGGTTTTTACCTCATTGTATCTGTAACATATTTTAAACTTACGTGTCAGCTCAGCTGTGTACAGAGCTGATTCTAACTGATTTCAACAAATGAATTATGGGGTGAAATCTAAACTCTGCAGTGTAGCGTATAAAGCAAGCAGATAAAGAAGTGTGTGTGTGTGTGTGAGAGAGAGAGAGAGAGAGAGAGAGAGAGAGAGAGAGAGAGAGAGAGAGAGAGAAATCAAGTCAATTTATCAACAATTCCCCCTGTTGAGGTGTCCTATCAGGGCACCTCACTAACTATCTATCTATCTATCCATCTAAACCTACGTTTTTGCATCTCCCCCTGTTGAGATGGGTCTAAAACCCATCTCATAACCCTAGTCTACCCCCTATGTGTATAGTGTTTCTAAAGTTCTATATGTGCGTGATGTCCTCCTTCTGGCATTCGTATAGACCTGTCCCCCTCAGGTCACCATCTCTCCAGAGGACATCGGGTGTGGTGTAGACATCATGAGTTAATATAGCTAACAATCCTATATGTGTAAAATATATTCAAAACTAAACTATCCTCATCTATGCATAGATATGAATATACAGTGGGGCAAAAAAGTATTTAGTCAGCCACCAATTGTGCTGACTAAAGTTTAATCTCTACAGAAAGGGCTGTCCCTGAAAGGACAGGCAGAAATTTATTGAAAAAGGTTTTCTGCTCACCTCTTATCATGTTGCGGCCGCCAGTCTGTAGAGAGAAATCCTCACACCGTTTACAAAACAAAAACTAAAATTTAGCCTCATAACTGGGCGGAAACACCAAATTGTTGAGTCTAAAATACCTTAAACCCCAGTTCTTTGATACAACGGCCAGATAACCAGGCTGAGAGATGAAGTATATTTTCCTTTTTTACTGAAAGTGAGATATGGAATTACAACAGCGCTGGGACACACCACTTAGGCAATTCCTGGAGTGAGTGTGCCACCCCAAAATGGAGCCCTATGGTTTTTATAGTCTGACCACCCCCCTCATGCAAGAGGGTGGGGTTTTTACCTCATTGTATCTGTAACATATTTTTAACTTAGGTGTCAGCTCAGCTGTGTACAGAGCTGATTCTAACTGATTTCAACAAATGAATTATGGGGTGAAATCTAAACTCTGCAGTGTAGCGTGTAAAGCAAGCAGATAAAGAAGTGTGTGAGAGAGAGAGAGAGAGAGAAATCAAGTCAATTTATCAACAGCATGGTGATGGCAGCATCATGCTGTGGGGATGTTTTTCAGCAGCAGGAACTGGAAGACTAGTCAAGATAGAGGGAAAGATGAATGCAGCAATGTACAGAGACATCCTGGATGAAAACCTGCTCCATAGTGCTCTTGACCTCAGACTGGGGCAACGGTTCATCTTTCAGCAGGACAACGACCCTAAGCACACAGCCAAGATATCAAAGGAGTTTAGGTTTAGGGCGCTCGCGCACGCAGCGACCAGCAGCCGGTGGCTTGTCACCAGACTGCAAACCAAGTCTACCTACGGGTACAAATAAGTAACAAAAAAAAAAAAAAAAAGGAGTGGCTTCAGGACACCTCTGTGAATGTCCTTGAGTGGCCCAGCCAGAGCCCAGACTTGAATCCATTTGAACATCTCTGGAGAGATCTGAAAATGGCTGTGCACCGACACTTCCCATCCAACCTGATGGAGCTTGAGAGGTGCTGCAAAGAGGAATGGGTGAAACTGCCCAAAGATAGGTGTGCCAAGCTTGTGGCATCATATTCAAAAAGACCTGAGGCTGTAATTGCTGCCAAAGGTGCATCAACAAAGTATTGAGCAAAGGCTATGGATACTTATGTACATGTGATTTCTTAGTATTTTATTTTTAATAAATTTGCAAAAATCTTTAAAAAAAAAGCTTTTTTCACATTGTCATTATGGAGTATTGTGTGTAGAAGTAGAACTTTGAGGAAAAACATGAATTTAATCAGTTTTGGAATAAGGCTGTAACATAAAACGTGGAAAAAGTGAAGCGCTGTGAATTCTTTCCGGATGCACTGTATCTGGTAAAAATCTCAGGTCAACGGCTCCATTGGAAATATGTTTAATGAGAAAAATGTTGATGTGTTCAATACTTATTTTCCCCGCTGTATGTGCATTTTAGCCATGTTCGCATCAGTGAATATCTGCATGGAATATCATCACAAATTTACAAATGCTTTAAATGCTAATGAGCCCCAGTTCACCTCACTCTCATCTTTTGACATTTCTCTGAAATCTCTGTTTTGATGGCGACACCATGTTTAAGGCTAACATCCTATAGACTAAGCATAACAAATGGTGGCCAAATGTGAGCGATTAAAAACCTAAATAACGTATCATTGGAGACAAGGGTGTGTGTTTTGAGTGGCTGATGGCATATGACCAGTCGCTGGGGTGTAATAACCACAGAAACAACCCTGAAGGAGTGAATGGCTAACTCTGTTAACTGTAGCTAACTGCTGCTAACGGAGGAGGTGTTGGATCCAGAGTATAATAAACTAAACAGAAATGGACGGCTAGCAGCTAGGCTAGCGGACTCCTCTCTGTTTGTACACAGCAGGCTGACTGTGAAGTCTGTCAGAAATCCAGGCTGTGGCTGTTCATACCAGCTAACATTAGCAGCCCAATATACCTGCCTGTTACGGTTAAAATATAACAAAATAAGCCAGAATGGCATGAGCTATTTACCAAAATAAAAGCCATAAAATCCCTGGTTGCTAGAGGGCATGTCAGACTAGCTGTGAGGCAGGTCTGTTAAATAATGATGTGGTTACCTGAACACCAAGTCCACCTCGACCCCACGTCAAGGTGGACCAATTCACTGTCACCCTTAACCACTGGCAAGGGAGACTAACACTTACATGGTCTTTTTCGCACATAGCCCTACACCTACATCCCAGGCTGGGTTTCAAACTCATGACACCGCAATCTAAATCCTCCCACTGAGCCAAAGAGGAATTCCTCCCTAGCACCTTGGCTAGAAGTGGAGGTGTACCCTGACGATGTCATGAACTGCACCACTGACTATTTCCCCATGGAGGGGTGCGTAACAGAAGAGAACAGCAAATCCAAACTTGGTGTTTCAAGTGGAGTTGCAGCCCTGAGTTTTTGTGGGAGAGGAGAACTATGCAGGAGGACTTTGGGCTGTTTGGCTTTATAGACCATATAATGTCACAAAATTGCAACACAATGCACCGAAATAAAGGGGAAAGCTTTAAAGGGGAATGGGTGATGAGCAAAAACAAAAGAAGCAATCAATATTGACTATCAGCTATTGACCACGTTAAATTTCAGTTCGTGTGTCCCTATTTGATACCATGATGCATGCCACAGACAAACACTCCGACAGGCAGCGAAAAGTAAGCTAGGAGCAGGAAGACAAAAGAAGTAGAAAAACAGCAACCTTGTATGCAGCAGAATGGAATGTACACACTCTGTTGAACAGAACAACATCACAGCACCCAGAAAGACAGACCGCACTTGTGGCCCTGGAAATGAACAGGTACAATGTAGACATAGCTGCACTTAGTGAAACAAGATTGCCTGGATATGACAGCTTGGAAGACCATGGGTACATCTTCTTTTGGACTGGGAGATCAACTCAAGAAAGGAGAGAAGCAGGAGTGGGCTTTGCAGTTAGAAAAGAGATAGCAGCAATGTTTGATGAGGAACCAGTGCCAATCAACGATAGGATATTGACTATGAGACTCCCACTACAGCGGAAGATGTATGCCACACTCATCAGTGTATACGCCCCAACAACGACCAACACAGAGGAGGTGAAGGAAGAGTTCTACAGTGATTTACGTGAGACTATCAGGCGTGTACCGACTGATGACAGGCTGATACTCGTTGGAGATTTTAATGCCAGAGTTGGTTCGGACACAAGAAATGGAAAGGAGTGCTAGGCAGTCATGGAGTAGGCAAGTGCAATGCTAATGGAGAACTTCTACTTGCACTATGTTCAGAGTACAACCTTGTGATAACCAACACTCTATTTAAGCACAAGGACACACACAAGAAGACATGGATGCACCCAAGATCCAAGCACTGGCACTTATTAGACTACATCATAGTCAGGCAGAGAGACAGAAGGGATGTACTGGACACCAGAGCAATGAGAGGCGCGGACTGTGGCACTGATCATGTTATGCTGAGATCTAGATTAAGGATCTGCAGATGAAAACAGCACTGCAGGATGGGTGCAAAGCCACCACGGAAGCTAAACACTAGTGCACTGAAAGGCCAAAAGAAGCAGGAAGAACTTACACAAGAAATGGATGAAAACTTGAAAGACTGGGACAGCAACAACTCAGAGAATGACATAGAAGAGAAATGGGCAACACTGAAGGATACAGTGTATCAGACTGCGAGTGATGTATTAGGCTACCCTGAGAGGAAACATCAAGATTGGTTTGATGAGCATGATGAACACCTGAAGAAACTACTAGAAGCGATGGATACAGCTAGGCAGGAAAACCTACAGTGTAACACAAGGTCGAAGAAGAAGAAATACTCAAAGGCTCAGAGTGAGCTACAGAAGTACTCCAGAGAGATGAAGTCCAACTGGTGGGATGAAAAAGCGGAGAAACTTCAAACTGCAGCAGACAGGAAGGACATGAAAACATTCTTCACAGGTTTGAGAGAAATCTACGGCCCTAAACCAAGAGGATTGATCCAACTAAAGGCTATGGATGGTGAAATGGTTTTGCAGGAGAAAGACAAGATCCTGGACAGATTTGCGGACCACTTTGACCAACTACTAAACAACCCTGGAGATCTCACTGAAGAGGCTAAAGAAGCTCTAGTGCAGCAACCAGCTGTATCAAGTCTGGATGAACCACCAAATTTTGATGAACTATTGGCAGCTAACAGGACAACACAGGATGGTAAAGTTCCAGGAAGGGATGGAATTCCAGCAGAAGTGTGGAAATTTGGTGGTGTTCAGCTGACCAACTGCCTGCACAAGCTCATCCAAGAGATATGGGATGGCCAGAAAGTACCTCAAGACTGGAAGGATGCAAGTATTGTGCCTTTGTTCAAGAAAGGTGACAGGAAGGATTGTGGAAATCACCGAGGTATATCACTGCTAGCCACTATTCCACAATTCTACACAAGGGTCACACAAACAAACTCGATCCCAAAGAAATGGCGGACAGCAAAGGTCATTGCCATCCCAAAACCTGGCAAAGACCACAAACTACCAGCAAGCTACCGCCCAATCTCCCTACTCAGCGTTCCTTACAAAATCATGGAGCGCCTAATACTGCAACGCATTTCCCCAGAAATAGAGGATATTCTAAGTGTGGATCAAGCAGGTTTCCGCAAGGACCGCAGTACAGGAGAACAAGTACTGGCCCTAACCACCTTCATCGAAAATGGCTTCGAGAGCAGACTGAAGACAGGGGCTGTGTTTCTCGATCTTACAGCCGCCTATGATACGATCTGGCACAAAGGCCTCCTCCTGAAACTTATAAAGGCGATCCCTGCTTGGGCAACAGCAATTATAAAAACCCTGCTGACCAACCGAAGGTTCAGAGTCCACCTCAGTCAGAACACAAGTGCATGGAGAATGCAGAAAAACGGACTCCCACAAGGCTCAGTTCTAGCTCCAACTCTGTTCAACCTCTACATAAATGACCTGCCTACTACAAAATCCCGCAAATTCATCTATGCAGACGACATCTGTTTGGCATTCCAAGCACCAGACTTTGAACCACTGGAACGGGTGCTCACGGAAGATCTTGCCAAACTGGACCAGTTCTGCAAAATCTGGCGCCTAAAACCAAGCCCAGCAAAAACCGTCTCCAGTGTATTCCATCTCCACAATGCAAAAGCTGCCAGAGAACTAAACATCCACCTGAGCAGACTCAAGCTTAAGCATGCCCCAAATCCAACTTATCTTGGAGTGACCCTTGATAGGACCTTATCCTTCAAGGAACATCTAAAGGGGACGGCTGCTAAGGTGAAGGTACGAAACAACCTGCTCTGTAAGCTCGCTGGTGCAAAATGGGGGGCGGCAGTCTCCACCCTGCGCACCTCAGCACTGGCCCTTTCATACTCTGTAGCAGAATATTGTGCCCCTGTCTGGTCCAGGTCATCTTACACACACCATGTAGACACCCAGCTCAACTCAACCATGAGAACTATAACTGGAACAATCCGCTCAACGCCACTCCCCTGGCTCTCTGTACTGTCAAACATAGCCCCTCCACACATCCGGCGAGCAGCATTAACTCAAAGGATGCTCCAAAAAGTTAAAGATTCTCCTCACTTACCTATCCATGCAGATATCTACACCCCACCCACTGCCCGACTTTCATCCAGACGGCCGATTTGGAAAAACCCTCCCCCAGCTGACTTTACCATCCAGACAGCTTGGCAAGAGGAATGGGAGACCAAGGAGGTCCCAAACAAACAGCTGGTGATAAACCCCAACCAACAGGTCCCGGGCACCAACCTCCCAAGGAGACAGTGGTCTACACTCAATCGCTTCAGGACTGGACATGGCCCCTGCTTGGCCAGCCTTCACAGATGGGGCAGTAGCCCTAGCCCACTGTGCGCATGTGGAGAGGAGCAAACAATGGAACACATCATAGAGGCTTGCCCGCTCCAAAGACTGGAAGGAGGATTACACACCCTCCATACAGCAAACCAGGAGGCAACTGCTTGGCTTAAGGACTTTGCATTCGCTAAATAAATAAATAAACTGCTAGCCACTGTTGGTAAGATTCTCTCACGTATACTACTTTCTTTTTTCTTTCAAAGGTCTTTTTATTATTATTAATTGAAGTATCAATACAATACAAAGTATTAGAAATTTTCATTTTTGTTTCAACCAAACAGTGAAAAACTAGAACTTAAAGCCAACAAATGTAAATGCTTCAAAGCACAAAAACCTTTAAATAAACAATAATTAAAAAAAAAAAATACCAAAGAAAAATTGTGTGTGTGAAGTGGGGGTGGGGTAAAGGGGATATGAGCTACTCAGAAACTATAATCGTGGGTCTTTCAAAGAAATCAAGAAACGGGCGCCATAATTTATAGAATTTGTTTTCAGAGCCACAGACTGTATATCTGATTTTTTCTAAATCCAAACAGGACATTATATCTTTTATCCACTGTAAATGTGAAGGGGGCGAAGAGTCTTTCCACTTCAGTAATACAGCATGTCTGGCCAATAATAATGAAAATTTGAATACTTTTAATTTGGAACTTGGCAAGACAAGTTCTGGAGCCACACCAAAAATGGCGCATAATGGATCAGGTTTAATTTGATATTGCAGGACTTCAGACATAGTGATAAAAACAGAATGCCAAAAATTCATCAATGCAGGGCAGGACCAATACATGTGAAGCAAAGTGCCAGGAGCGCTACCACACTTTTCACAAGTTGGGTCTATATCCGAGTAAATACGTGCTAACTTAACCTTGGACAGGTGCATCCGGTGTACAATCTTAAATTGAATAAGAGCGTGACGAGCACACATTGATACAGTGTGAACCTGGCCAAGAATAGAGTCCCACAGTTCATCAGTAAAAGTAAAATTAAGATCTTGTTCCCAGTTCAATTTGATAGCGGCCAGAGAAGAAGATTGTAAATTTGAAATTAAATTATATAAAACTGACATTACCCCCTTAGAAGTTGGTTTAACTAATAAAAAATCATCTAGAGGATTATCAGAAGGTTTTTGAGGGAATTGTTTTGTCATGGTTTGCACATAATGTCTGACCTGGAGGAAGCGGAAAAAATGTGTAGAAGCGATGTCGAATTTGGTGGAAAGTTGAGAAAAACTTGCAAATTGACCATCAAAATATAAATCCGCAAAAGATTTTAAACCTTTTCTGTGCCATATATGAAATGCACTATCAATAGTTGATGGACGTATACTACTTAACAGACTCAGTGAACACATCTCACAGAATGTACTACCGGAAACCCAGTGCGGCTTTAGAAGTGGAAGAAGCACAATGGACATGATTTTCTGCTTGAAACAAGTTCAAGAAAAGTGTATTGAACAGAACATGCCGCTTTATGTAGTCTTCATAGACTTCAGTAAAGCCTTCAATACCGTTTCGCGACAAGGACTTTGGCAGGTACTCAAGAAATATGGTTGTACAGAGAAGTTTGTCAGCCTGATTGAGGCACTCCATACAGGTATGCAAGCAAACGTGGCAATGAGTGGTTCAGTATCTAAAGACTTTTCAGTAAGCAACGGGGTGAAACAAGGATGTGTGCTGGCACCTACACTCTTCTCGCTATATCTGGCAGCCATGCTTGAGGTGGCCTTCAAAGACACTTCAGAAGGAGTATACATTCAAACAAGGAAAGAAGCAGACTTGTTCAATGTGGCACAGTTTAAAGCCAAGAGTAAGACATCGATAAAGAGTAAGAGAAATGCTCTTTGCTGACGACAGTGCTCTAGTTGCACACAGCGTGGAAGATATGCAATCTTTAGTGGAGAAATTTGCAAGAGAAGCTAGCCAATTAAGCCTCCAAATCAACATCAAGAAGACAGAGTGCCTTTGTCAACCACCAAAGTTCCAATTATCAACATCACTACCAGAAGAGATCAGCATTGGTACAGAGCCACTAGTCAAGTGCAAGACTTTCATGTACCTAGGGAGTACTGTTTCAGAGAATGCTAGGCTGGAGGATGAACTATCTCTCAGAATGGGAAGAGCGAGCGCTGTGTTTGGAAACTTGAGGGAGAGACTGTGGAACAATCAACATGTGTCAATCCGTGTGAAATGCAAAGTGTACAGAGCGACAGTACTGGCTACTCTATTGTACGGTGCTGAAACTTGGACTGTCTACAGAGTGCAGGTGAAGAAACTCCACGCGTACATGATGAGACACCTTCGAGCCATAATGAACATCTCATGGAAAGACAAGATAACCAACATAGAAGTGTTGAAACGAACTGGTCTACCATCAATGAAGGACATGCTAATACAGATGAACCTGAGATGGCTCGGACATGTTGAGAGGATGGACCACCAGCGCGAGGGCAAACGTAATCAGGGTAGACTAAGGCTCAGATTTAAAGACACTGTAAAAAGAAACTTGAAGAAGTTGGACATAGATAGGAGTTCCTGGCAGCAGAAGGCTAAGGACAGAGCTGTGTGGAGGAATCTGATCAGACCTAAATGAAACAGTCATTGTCACCCACGACAGACTGCTATGATGATGATGATGATTTGATACCATGATGCATGCCACAGACAAACAACTGCACTTTTATTTATTATAAATTATATATTTATTATGTCTTTATTTTTATTTATTTCTACTTTTTTGCATTTTTTTTATTATAAATAGATAATGGATTGGATTTATATAGCACTTTTCATGGCACGCAAAACACTTTGCAGTGGGTCCATTATTCATTCACTCCACAGACAGACACTGATCGTGGTAAGCTACCTCTGTAGCCACAGCTGCCCTGAGGCAGACTGATGGAAATATGGCTGCTAATCTGCACCAACAGCCTCTCCGACTACCACCAAACATGTATTCACATTCATGCACCAGTGTCACAGATACTGGAGGCCAGGTGGGTAGAGCGTCTTGCCCAAGGACACAATGGCAGGACCTCGCCTTGACTGACGGCTGATGTCTTGGCACCACAGAGCAGAAGCAGCAGAATGTCAGTTTAGGGCCAAGATGTCAACCCCCACTCTGTAAGGAGGGGGGAAAAAAAGTTTCACAGTTGGGATTATCACTTCAAAAGGCTGAGTCTGATGAGTTGTTTTCAGGTTTTGTGGCAGAGGCTTGTCAGCTGCTGGGTTTGATGTAGCTTAGCCGTGTAGAGCAGCAGAGACAGGTGAGCCGTGCCTGGCAGCTGCTGGACTCCGTCCATCAGGTAGGCAGCTCCGAAGCGCCAACCACCCGAACCACAGCATCCCTCCTCGCGCTGCAGAGATGCTTTCTCCCTACAGTGCTGCACAATGAGGAGTGAACATAAGTATTACTTTTTGTTAAATAGGGCAAATGTGGAATACTTCAATAAGAAAGGACGGGAAACTGAACCCTCAATTTATGATTCAGCCTGATAACAAGAGTGTATGTTCATATAGTGGAGCTTAAATCTGTTTTCAGTGTCAGCAGTCCCTGAAGGGAGGATTATTCTTCCTCAAGTCTGCCAAAAGACAAAACACAACTGTGGAGTTCATTTCCAAAGTGCTATGTGTCTATTTTGGTTCGGCGTTGATTCAGTATCTGAAAAATACAGACAAGAAACCTTATCCTTGTTTCTACCCAGAGCTCATTTACAAGTACCTCAGTTTGAATTAATTTTCTGTTTCTGTGTGTGCCCACTGGTGGATTTCTCATTTCGGGAGGAGAGGCGGAAGCTAATCAGATGGCTGCTCGTCCCCAAGATGGGGAAAAAAACTAAAATGCTGTCCTAGATAACGAGTCAGTCCAACCCCTTTTGCCAAACAGCAGGAGCACCCAAATATCAAACATAATCAAAAGCACAGACTGGGTTCTGTGCAGTGAGGCACTGCAGAGTGATTTGGGAGGAAACTGAAGACCAGGAACCAAATGGGAATTCTGACCCAGACTGAATCCCCACATCTGCACTCTTAAGCGTCACTACCCTTGACCCATCTTTATCCACTCATCGCCTGCAATCACAGCCGGCCACCTTACATCTCAAACCTGCACCCCCCCCCCCATCTCCTTCACTCTTCACAGTGTCCTAAGTATCATATGATGCGATAGGTAAATATGCTATATGCATCTCAGCTCCACATCCCAACACCTCACCCAGATTTAACAGTACTCCTCCACAGATAAACAGGTAACGCATCACTCTCACTCTGCCAAAAGTTGAAGATCGGATTTCTGCTGCAGACACCCACACTAAAGCTGCAATGCAGATAAGTCTGGATGGCTTAACAGTCAATTACAATTTCAGCTCGATATGGAAGGTGGAAATAAAGCAATAGAGGAATTTTACGAAAAGACGTGAGAAAGCAAAGATGTAGATTTTTAATCCCCCTGCCAGTCAAAGAACAAAGAAGGATTATGTTACAGCGATGTCCAGCTGTCTGTCCGTCCATCTCTCTGTCCCACCTGTTTTGTGAAATCAATTTCTCCTACAGTTTTGTTCCAAATGTTTTCGGAACTTGGTACCAGGGTTTGATATACACTGATGATGTGCGTATTGCAGTTTTGTCTGCATTCAAGTTGTTGTCAAGGTCAAAGGTCAGGAGATCTGGGCATTCATGGGAGTTCAGCTCAGTATTAAATATGCAGTAATGCCCACCTACTAACATTCACCATATATATATATTTCATCAGTTTAGAAAGACATCAACAAAAACGAAGCATAAAACTCCAAGGCACTAACTGATATTTCTGTTCGGTTTAACTAAATCTTCAAACCCAAATATGATGGTTAAATACAAGCTGTGCCAATTATTGTTATATTAGGACCCCTGCTAGACATTATTGCTACAGATTAAAATTTCCGTTTTGATAAATTTGACCATGAATTTGTTTAGTTCACATGCTGGAGTCATGCTGGAGTCCACGACTGCACCTTCAAATGTTTTGTTCAAAAACAAAAACTGAAAAAACACAGATTGGTAGGTGAGCTTCTTCTGCTAAAAAAAAAACAAAAACCAAAACTCTCCTCTGTGTTGCAGGTGAATGCTACCTGATGGAGTGGTCAGACTGGAGCTCTTGCACGAACATCTGCGTCAAAGGGGCCGGTGTCGACTTCGGCTCTGTTCAGGTTCGCTCACGAGCCGTGCTGGCCCAGGAGCCCGAGAACCTGCAGCTGTGTCCAGACCAGGCGTGGGAGTCTCAGCCCTGCACCGGTGAGGACGCTTTAAAATCATGACAGCTTCAACTTCTCCTTGGCCCGAAGGTTTGACAAATGAACTCCCACTGAAAAGTGAGTGCATGCAAATTAGCTCGCTGCAGTCCAGCAGTCCAGACATTTATTCCCGCTCTTCACCCAGGTATTCCCAGTAGGTCCGCTGGAGGTAAACTGAAGTTAATCTCCGGTTGTGATGGGTTGATGGCAGAGGAGCGATTGTCTGTCCATCAGAGGCGTAACGTAGTGAGACATTCACATTTGGGGTCATAGCTGCAGGCTGTGTAGTCTCCTATCTGTCTGAATTTGGACTGTCAGAGGAAACTAGAACAACCAGAAACTTGCTGAACAACAGCAGGCTGAATCTGTGGACAAAGGCTCTGAGACAGGAATCAAAAATGTTTTCCTCTTTGCTAAGCAACAGGGCAAACCAATGCACCCCTCCCCCCCCCAAAAAAAATGCTAACTAGTGCAATCAAATAGTTTTTTCCTTCTTTCACTGGGTCAACTACTGCACTCCCAAATGGTATTTTATTAAAGTCAGACTTTCAAACGGTGAAATCCCTGACCCTCGTTTACTGTAAAGATCTCTGCGGTTCCCCAGCGGCATTAATCACCCATTAGATGAAACGTGGGTTGTGATACAGAAGCTACACATATAGCACACTACGTCGTCCACAACTCCCTCCCTGCTTACTGTAGGCTGCCCCACAGCCGCCTTCACCAGTCTGACCTGGTTTCACTCGGGGGGGGGGGGGGGGGGAGGACCAGAGGAGACCAGGAAAGCTGGAGGAGGAAGAAGCAGTGAAAGGGTGGCTGGGGATGAGTGAATGAGGGGATGAAGTGAGGGAGTGGTTTGATATGAGGCTCTGTTGAGAAAAACCAGATCCAAAGCTCTGTCCCAGTTGTACATTTCAGTGTGAAAATTGTTACCGTGGTTTGTGTCTGTAGTGCAATTATCACTGAAAGAATTAAAGACTGAATTTGCACCATTTTACCAAATACAAATTAAAGCGACAAAAGAGCTGGAAGGTGTGAACTCTGGGTGTTTCTTAGACAGCTTTTGATAATAAAAGCAAAGTTTCTCAATTTTCAGATGTGTCGTCACAAAAATGGGAGCAATAATACTAATAATGTTGGTCTTATTACACCACTTGCGCTACAAACTGATAGGGAATAATAATTGAAATAAATTGTAAACAAAATTTTCCACAAAATGGAAACAGCTTACAGCAATGAAAAAAGTCCACAGTGCAAGCAGGTCATCATGGAAAAAAAGTTTCAAGTCCACAAATTTGCTTCTTTTCCTTCCTTTGTAAAGCATAGAGGGGTGTGCTTTTTAATTTATTTTTTTTTTGGGGGGGGGATGCTTTACAAGATAGCTATCCATCCATTTTCTTAACCACTTAATCCTGGAGCCGACCCCAGCACCTCTGGGTGTGAGACAGGGTACACCCCAGACAGGTCGCCAGTCCATCAGACGGCCAACACAGAGACAAGACAACCATTCGCCCCTGGACCTGGTGTAAACGTATGTGGTCACCAGAGGTCGCGATAGAATTTATTCTTGTCTGTCATGTTGCTGGACAGGGTTGTAAAAAGTCGGTCTATGCCTGTTTTAATCCAACATAACTAGGGCTTTCACAGTGGGGGAGTTTCCCATGCGGTGATGGTGGGTGTCTCAACAGCGTGATATGCTGTATAGAATTTTGTGCAGCTCCGCTCTGTGTGTTTAATGGGAGCACGGCGTGAAGGTTCCCCCCCACAGAGTCACGCTGGCAAGGTGAGCTGTCGTTTCTCTTAAAAAAGCCCTGATCATTTCCATAAAGCAGTGTTTTAAGGTTGATTTCAGCATGGAATGGTTTGGAGTGATAACCCCGATCA
This sequence comes from Pholidichthys leucotaenia, assembly GCA_020510985.1. NCBI lineage: Eukaryota > Metazoa > Chordata > Actinopteri > Cichliformes > Pholidichthyidae > Pholidichthys > Pholidichthys leucotaenia. The sequence continues at coordinate 64,166,588 of CM035849.1, read as the reverse complement.
GCTCATGAATCCGGGCAACAACGGGGTTTCAGGCCAGGTGCAGATGGACTGTTCCGGTGCCAAATGTGCAGCTGAACAGGAACATAATCGCCCCGATATCAGCTGCGTGTCAGGCCAGAGGGGAGGCTGCAGATGTGTAACTGACCGGCCACAGACTCAGTTACTGGTCGCAGTAAAAGCCAGCATCCCCACAGCAGCACTCCGGCGGTAGGCCGCTGCGGGGTTGTCCATCGTCAGTGGGGAGAAGAAAAATGGCAGCAGAGGCTGTCGGGGAAAACAGCGGTGTTGATATGATCCAGAAACTGTCTCCACTCACTTTGAAAACAGCATTCTGCCAATTTTTTTTAGTTGATAATTTATTTCATATTAAATACAGGCACTTAAGAAGATGAAAAAATAAAAAAAGTGAACTCTACGGTTATAATATCTGAAAAACTGAATTGTTATGCATTTTAATATAAATTCTTCAAAAAAAAAGTTTGGAAACATTATTTCAGTCACTTATTTCTACCCTTTAATGATACCAAACTGGTATTGTATTTTATATTGTTGAAAATCTGATTGTCACCTTTACAACGAGGTGCAGCTTGTAAGGATCATGCACTTGTGGAATTAGCAACACAGCTAAGCGTGTGGGCAGTGTTGTGGATTTTAACTTTACTAATAAATGTCCCTTTGATCTGGTGGATTAATAAAACAGCTGTAGTCAAAAGATGCATATTTAGTAGATTTATTTTCATCTTGTACAACAGGGAAATGTCATGTCCCCCGCTCACAGGTGGGAGCCAAGAGAAGATCAGGAGTCTGAGTGCAGAATTATAAACCAGAAGACAAACAACACAGTGTTATCAGAACCTTCTGTGGGGGTGCGGAGCCAAGCTGTCTCCCAGTCTAACCTTGAAGGCCAGACTCACAGAGTCCACACATGACAGGCTTTGTTTAGGATCATAATATCAGGAACAAAGTGTAATATTAAAATACCCCCCCCCCAAAAAAAAAAAAAAAAAAAGTGCCAAAATCCCCTGCCAGATTCTCCTGCTGGTATTCACTCTTGTTTTGAGTTGCTTGGTGGATTGGATGACTGCACTGTCCTACAGTAATTAGAAAAAAAAAAAAATTATTGGGCATTTTTACACTTGATTCATTTTACACCGTCAGGGACCTCAGTAGTGTGTGTAGGATCCATAGGCAACCACAACAGCTCATGCTGCTCACATTTTGCTCATTCCTCAAGCAGGAGTGGCTGAGGGTCAGCCAGCACATACAGCACGCCCAAGCTGATCCCACAAGTCTTCAGTTCCACCTGTGACTGGCACACACCTGGCAGCACGCGAAGCGCAAAACAAGAGTGAATACCAGCAGGAGAAGATTGCAGGGGATTTTGAGAAATGTTTTGAGGGCACTACTTATACATTCAGTGTGTTGCTCATTCCACAAATGCACCATCTTTACAAATTGTACCTCATTGTAAAGGTAACTAATCAGATTTCCAACAATATAAAATATAGCACCAACTGGTATTATTAACGGGGAGAAATAATCGACTGAAATGTTTCCAGACTTTTTTTGAGAAGTTTATTTTTTTCTAACAAAGTATTTTTTGTTAGAAAAAGATACTTATTAATAAGGAAAAAACAGGATTCACTGGGAGAGATTTTCAGTCAGAGAGATTCCATTCCCAGAAAGGAAAAGAAACAGTTTAGGATAAAAGTTTTATTTGTTATAGATCTGGTATTAATCGGATTCATCCTGATTTGGTGCTGCTGGGCAGCAGTGGAGGGGCGCGGGGTTGTGTCACCCAGATGCCAGCCAGGAGTCAGTGGGGTCCGGTGGGCGCTGTGGGGCAGAGAGGTGAGGAAACAGATGGGTGTTGTGCCTGGAGAGACAAACAGGCTGGAGCCGGTGTTCTGACATTTTAGCCGACTTTGTCAGAATGGCATGCCTATGTATGTTATGATGCTCCAGTAGGTACACTGAAGCCAACAGAAAAGAATACTAGTACAATGAATAGTATTATGTGCATAGTGAAACTTATGTTTTGTATGGTAACTTATGTTTTGATAATACTTTATTTTCTTAACAATGTTTCCTACATCACTGTCACTGAATGCTTGATGTTACACATTCAAAATAAACAAATAAATAATAATAAAATAAATAATAATAACAGAGTGGTATGATGTTCTGATAGGCTAATTTACACTGACAGAATGGCATACCTATAGTTTAACACAGTGGTAGAATAAAACAAGACAATCAAACCTACATTCACATACAAAAAAACCTTAGACATCAATAAAATTATAGTTACACTAAAAAGATCAATATATCACTAGTTTCTCCAGTACAACAGCATTTTTTTTTACATTTTTTAAAATTTTAACTGCACCCCAACTACAGTTATATATAACAGATGTACTGCAACAACAGAACTAACGATATGCAAATCTATATAGTTATTACATAATTGCTTACCTTTGGTGAATTGTACGAAGCCTCTGGCAGTATGCTGAAGTGATGGATTTTCGTTCAATACAGCCTGTTTCTGCTGTATGCATACACAGTAACCCAGGGTATGCCATCCTGATAGGTATGCCGTTATGTCAGAACACCGGTAGTTTCTCTTTTGTGGTCAAAATGCATAAGTCAGCAGACAGCTGAAGATCCAAATCACACTCCGTCAAAATGACAGACGACCTTGAAAATTTTCCATCATGGCTAAAAAAAATCTGTCAGTGACTGAGAATTCTCAGTTAACACAAGTTCTGGTGGTAAGGGAAGCTGTAAGTGAAGCCAATAAAGGCCAAGTTTCCAAGTTCCATACGGTACTTTTTAAGGACCTTGCTTGGTAGAATAGGACTACTTCACTGTGTACAAATAAATCGACATGCTATGAATCAAACTCCTCTACATGTTTATTAGGCTTTTAAGAGCCTGGTTATAAGAAATCTTTGTTCAGTTAATTTAGTTGAAAATCTTCATCTGTTCCTTTTCTCAGCCCTCCAATATTCTCACATCTGACAATTCGACTGACAGAATTTCTGCCTCGGGGGAAAAAAAAAATCCACTCTTCCTCTGAGAAACATTCCTGTGGAGCTACAGTTGGCTCACGAAGATGGTGGGAACTGCCGATTTGATAACACATTTTTAAAAAATTACTTCAGCTTTACGCAGCTGAGAAAGGAAAAAACGAGCGAAATGAGAAAAGTAAAGAACACAAAGGGTGACGTCTGTCTCAGTAGAGACTGGTCATCCCATGAAAGCTGCAGATAGAGGCGCAGCCATTGACTGGAACCGTGATACTGTAACCAGGACTGTGGAGAATAGATCTCCCTTTTGTTCAAGGTTAAATTGTTCATCTACGCCTGCCGAATTGGCCGGACCGACGATTGGTTACACAGAGCGCCGTAGGGAAATACAGCCATTTATTGCACTGATGGAGATATTGATAAAGTCATAATAGCATTGATAGAAAGTCATTAAGCAAAAGCTCTTACCGAAGATTAAAACGCTGAACTGGACCCTTCTGCATAGGCACGGTGATGGTGATATTATGTGACAGCAGCCCATTATACAGCCATAACTTAGCAGCTGCTTTATTAAGCCCCGGCGTCTCTCTCTTATGATTAATGCTCTTCACTGCACTGTGCTTTACAGCCGTTGATTGTTTTTGTGTTCTGCTCTCAGGGGGCGAATGTTACGAGTACAAGTGGTTCAGCGGCGTTCATCCAAACTCTACCTGGCCTTTTATTTGGTGTTGGCGCTCAGACGGACTCAACGTCACAGGTAAGTCAGTTCCGTCTAAACACAGCTGTTACTTGACCTGAGGACGAAGCGTCCACAAGTTGTTGAAAAAAAGCTGAGTTTTTGTTCTCTTTATCAATCTCAGAATCCATTTTAACCCGAGTCTTGCAAAATGATGTAAAAAATAGTTATTTGCATTGCTGCTAATTTTACTTGTTTTATTATTCAGTGAAAATGTTGAGCTCATCAGAATTATGTGCATTGATGTTTGCTGACTATACAGTGCATCCAGAAAGTATTCACAGCGCTTCACTTTTTCCACATTTTATGTTACAGCCTTATTCCAAAATGGATTAAAATCATTATAGCTCAAGTAGGTTAATTTTGTCTTCTTTTAATTATTTACCTTTTGTTCTTATTAAAGACAAAAGTAGAAAGGAGATGTCTTTACCTTCTTAACATGTTTCGACTGTGCACTGCAGCCTTTGTCAGAAGAGTCAGCTGATTGCTGCCAGGTGACATTTATCAGCTGATTTTCGTAGGCGGGACCAGCTCAGCAGACCTGTCAGATCCACCGAGCCGACCCCGCCTTCCACCGTCAGATGATCTCTGAAAAATGTGATCCCAGGTGTGGGAAAGCATAAAGGCCCCCGCATCTCGGTTCATGGTGTCTTTTCCCCGCTTCCTGATTTCTATGGCCTCCTTGATCCAGCGTTTGTGTCTGTTGCTCTCTAGAGTGTTTGTGTTTGTTAATCTCTAAAGGATTAAAATCATTTTTTCCTCAAAATTCTACACACAACACCCCATCATGACAGCGTGAAAAAAGTTATTTTGAGATTTTTGTAAATTTTATTAAAAATAAAAAACTAAGAAATCACATGTACATAAGTATTCACAGCCTTTGCTCAATACTTTGTTGACGCACCTTTGGCAGCAATTATAGTCTCAAGTCTTTGTGAATATGATGCCATACGCTTGGCACACCTATCTTTGGGCAGTTTCACCCATTCCTCTTTGCAGCACCTCTCAAGCTCCGTCAGGTTGGATGAGAAGCGTCGGTGCACAGCCATTTTCAGATCTCTCCAGAGATGTTCAATTGGATTCAAGTCTAGGCTCTGGCTGGGCCACTCGAGGACATTCACAGCATTGTCCTGAAGCCACTCCTTTGATATCTTGGCTGTGTGCTTAGGGTCGTTGTCCTGCTGAAAGATGAACCGTCACCCCAGTCTGAGGTCAAGAGCGCTCTGGAGCAGGTTTTCATCCAGGATGTATCTGTACATTGCTGCATTCATCTTTTCCTCTATCCTCACTAGTCTCCCAGTTCCTGCCACTGAAAAACATCCCCACAGTATGATGCTGCCACCATCATGCTTCACTGTAGAGATGGTATTGGCATGGTGATGAGCGGTGCCTGGTTTCCTCCAAACATGACGCCTGGCATTCATGCCAAAGAGTTCAATCTTTGTCTCATCAGACCAGAGAATTTTGTTTCTCATGGTCTGAGAGTCCTTCAGGTGTCTTTTGGCAAACTCCAGGTGGGCTGCCATGTGCCTTTTACTAAGGAGTGGCTTCCATCTGGCAACTCTACCGTACCAGGCCTTATTGGTGGATTGCTGCAGAGATGGTTGTCCTTCTGGAAGGTTCTCCTCTCTCCGCAAAGGAACGCTGGAGCTCTGACAGAGTGACCATCGGGTTCTTGGTCACCTCCCTGACTAAGGCCCTTCTCCCCCAATTGCTCAATTTAGATGGCCGGCCAGCTCTAGGAAGAGTCTTGGTGGTTCCAAACTTCTTCCATTTACAGGTGATGGAGGCCACTGTGCTCATTGGGACCTTCAAAGCAGCAAAAATTTCTCTGTACCCTTCCCCAGATTTGTGCCTCCAGACAGTCCTGTCTCGGAGGTCTACAGACAATTCCTTTGGCTTCATGCTTGGTTTGTGCTCTGACATGCACTGTCAACTGTGGGGCCTTATATAGACAGGTGTGTGCCTTTCCAAATCATGTTCAATAAACTGAATTTACCATAGGTGGACTCCAGTTAAGCTGTAGAAACATCTCAAGGAGGATCAGTGGAAACAGGATGCTCCTGAGCTCAATTTTGAGCTTCATGGCAAAGGCTGTGAATACTTATGTACATGCGATTTCTTAGTTTTTTGTTTTTAATAAATTTGAAAAAAAAATACATATACATATATATATATATATAACAAATCTTTTTCACGTTGTCATTATGGGGTATTGTGTGTAGAATTTTGAGGGAAAAAATGAATTTAATCCATTCTGGAATGAGGCTGTAACATAAAACGTGGAAAAAGTGAAGCGCTGTGAATACTTTCCAGATGCACCGTAAAATAGAAGGCTTGAGAAGCTGGTTCTACAGTGTTCTTATTGCATCAGCTTCTTAGTTTATTCTTAAACCAAACACACTAAACTACATTTTTCTTGCAGCAAGATTAAATACTAAAGTCCATGCAAAGACAAATCAGCACAGATTCCCTCCAGGCATTGTGATACATGCTAATAGATGTGGTTAAGATTAACGACAGAAATTAATGATGTTCTGCTTTTAAGAAATTCACTCTTTGGTGAAGTTTTGCATGATTCCTAGGGCAGTTATTTATCCCCTGGTTCATTTTCTGTCTGCCATGCTCTCTTGTGATTGGCCATAGAGGTGTGGAAATTTCTCAGTTCTTAGATGCACTGTGATGCGGACCTCTGCAAACAGGTTCAGGAAGCGAATGCCGTCCAAGAAGCTGTCCTTTTTTTTTTTTGCTTGCTCACAGCATTACAGAAACAGAGAGATGCAGTTTAGTTTTACAGGTAGTGTGTAATATTCAGTATAATCTAGCACTCAGATTTCAAAATGTAGCCAAATCACATTTTATGTCTTTGCCCTCTTCCAAAGCAGATAGAAGAACCTGCAGAAGTCATTTATCCTAATTTCTTCTGCCGTTTTTGGTTGCTAATTAGTTCTACAGTTTTATTCTACACACTTATTCTGGTATCAAAACATTCAGATTTTTAAGGACGTGTGCTTCCATTTTTTGTTTCTGATTTTCATGTTTTGTAAAAATTACGATTTTTCATCTCAAAAATCAAATTTTAATGAACTGCAAATTCTGCTTCTGCAACTTCTGTTTTATACTTAAAAACTTCTGCATATGTTCAGGTAGAGAGCTCATCCTGCTTTTGTTTTGTTTCTGTAAGCTTCAGCTATTTAACTCCCATTCAGTTTTTTTTTAATAACTTTTAGTTTTTGAAATTTTGGCATTTAAAGTTGTTGGTTTTTCAGCAAAACTGATTATAAAGGGAGTTAATGAGATGGAGTCTTCAGACCCTTCCAAAAGGTTTAAGCTCATGTTTAGCGTTTTGAAGCTAACTTTGTCCAACGCTAAGCTATTTCCTCTTTTATGCAAACGTATTCAATGATTAGCCTATTTTATCAATCTATTTAAGCTTATATTTATCCATCCACCCATCCATCCATCCATCCATCCTCAGTGCGTTCAGCATGTCCCGCTTGGGGTGGGACTTGGACTCCAGCAGAGATGACAGCTACCATCCTCCTCTCTCCTCCACTGGGTCGAGGTGTCGCCCCAGAACAGAGCTGGCACTTTTGATCAGCCTGTTCAGTCTCTTCCTGTCGGCTACCATGATGCCACTACCCCAGCAGACCATTCCAAATACGATTGCTGATGCCACCACCAAATTGTAGAAGGTCTTCAGGAGTGCCCCTTGCACTTCAAAAGACTTGAGTATCCTCGGGAGGTACAGCCTGCACTGCCCCTTCTTGTAGAGTGTGTTGGTGTTGTGTGACCAGTCCAGTTCATTGTTCAGGTGAACACCCAGGTACTTGTAAGATGTCACCATCTCAATGTCTGTTCCCTGGATGTTTACCGGTGCTGTGGTGGGTTATCCTCACCTGCGGCAGTCCATCACCAGTTTCTTGGTTTTCCTCGCATTGATCTGGAGGCAGTTCCACAGGCACCAGTCCACGAAGTCCTGGATAAGTCCTCTGTCCTCCGCATCATCTCCATCAGAGATTAGGTTGACGATCGCAGAGTCATCAGAGAACTTCTGTAGATGACAATGTAGTGTGTTGTGTGAAAAGTCAGCAGTGTAGAGGGTGAACAGGAACGGAGCCAGAACTGTTCCCGGGGGGGGGGGGGGGCGTACTGCAGATGATGGTGTCAGACACACAGTCCTGGGTTCTCACAAACTGACTTTGTGAGGTAGTCCAGGATCCGCGATGACAGGTGCTGGTCCACCCCTGCACACAGCAGCTTGTTCCTCAGGATCACTGGTTGGATGGTGTTGAAAGTACTGGAGAAATCAAAGAACACGATCCTCACTGTGCTCCCAGGCGTCTCCAGGTGGGACAGGGAACGATGTAGGAGGAAGGTCACTACATCCTCCACCCTGATGCCATGCTGGTAGGCAAACTGAAGTGGGTCCATTGCTGGTCCCACCAGGGGGCAGAGGTGGGCGAGGAGCAGCCTCTCCAGGCTCTTCAATAAGTGTGATGTGAGGGCCACTGGTCTGTAACTGTTCAGGTCCTTGGGGTGCAGAGTCTTCAGTACGGGTACCACACAGGATGTTTGCCACAGCTGTGGTACCCTGCCCAGCTTCAGGTTCAGACTGAAGATGTGCTCCACGATCCCGTGCAGCTGGTCTGCGCAGGACTTGAGGAGCCTCGAACTGGTGATGTCTGGACCTGCTGCCTTCCTTGCCTTGATCTTCCTCAGCTCAGCTCTCACCTGAGTCTTGGTGAGAGTCAGGCTGGGGCAGGGGGGCTGTGTGCTCGGCGGGATGGGGGGGGGGGAGGGGGTCTGTAAGGGGAAAAACAACGGGGGATGTACGAGGGGGGTGGGGGAGGGCAGTGGGCAGCGGGACTAGATGAAGGTGGAGGCAGCAGTGGTTGGTGGGCAGGCGGAGAAGAGGGTGGTTGGTCAAACCTGTTAAAAACAGGTTCAGGATGTTCACCCACTCCCTACCCCCCGTGACCTGGGAGGAGGTATTCTGGTGCCCAGAGATGGTTTTGAGGCTTCTCCAGACACAGGTGACATCACTCTGTTGCAGCTTTTCCTACATCTTCTTCCTGTAGCTGTCCTTCCCCTCTCTGATCTTCCCCCTTAGCTCCCTCTGTAAGGACTTCAGCTCCTCCTTGTTACCTTACCTGAAGAACCTTTTCTTCTCCTTCAGCAGTGACTTTATCTCAGGGTTGATCCAGGATTTGCTGTTTGAGAAACACCGTATGGTCTTGGTGGGTATGGTGTTCTCTACACAGAAGTTTATGTAGTCTGATGGTGTGTGTGAGGCCATCGATGTCCTTACCATGTGGATCACAGAGCTGCTCCCACACAGTGGATTCAAAACAGTCCTTCAGAGCATCCTCCAGCCTCCTCTGACCATATCTCCACTGTGCAGGTAACAGGAGATTGTCTGTGTTCCAGGGGGTTGTACACAGGCAGGAGGTGAACCAGGTTGTGATCACATCTTCCAAGGAGGGAGGGAGTGGTTATGAGGCGTAAGCCTCCTTGGTGTTTGCATAAAATAAATTCAGTGTTTTATCATCTCTGGTGTGGCACGTGACATACTGGGTGAAAGTGGGCAGAATGAAGGACAGGGAAGTATGATTAAAATCACCAGAGATGAGCTGGAGAGCATTTGGGTGCTGCATCTGCAGCCTGCTGGTGACTGAGTGGATGACGTCACATGCTGCCTCAGCACTCGCAGAGGGGTGTACATAAATAACAATCACAATGACATGTGAGAACTCTCTGGGGAGGTATGCCGGTCACATGCTAACAGCTAGCAACTCACTGTCCTTGCTACAGTGTTGTTCTTTAATCGTGATGTGCCCAGGATTACACCATCTGTTATTCACAGTCCCCCGCCTCTGCTAGGTAGCATTTTTTTTAAAAGGTTTCAGTAATAATTTAGCATTTTAAAGCTAGTTTTCCATACTTCAAACTATTTATACTTTTCTGCTAATGTTTTTAAAGATTACATTATTTTCGCAAGCTAGCTAGCAATTTTTTTAAAGGTTTAAGGTTATATTTAGGGACTTTCCTAACGGACTATGTAGTCCGTATACTATTTAACCCATAGTTAGGGATTTGGTTCATGGGTATCAGGGCATGTCCACACGCTGGTGGGCCGTGAGCACCGCAAATCTGGGGGCCAAACCTCCTCCGAGTCCCTGCATTTTAGCCTGGGGCCTCACGGTATCCAGTTTCCATCCATTACCATGAGGAGGTACGCATGGGGCTTGCTGTGGAGAGGCTGTGTACTAGCTGAGGAGACTTACGCACTCGGCTGCCTTTTCGCTTGCTGTAAACAGCAGGCTAGCTAGCGGCGGGACAGAAGTGTACACTTCTATAACGCACTAGACACATCACACAGCCAGCAAGCAAAAGCGGCGTGCCAGAGAGGGATTCGTAAAGCCCAAAACACTTGGTGGCAGCAAAAAGCAGAAGATTTGCAAAAATATGCCGACCAACTGGATATGCACCGTTTTTATGCTGCAACGAAGGAGATCTTTGGCCCCACCAGATCATCTGTGGGCAGCCTAAAAGATGCAAATGGCTCCACCATTATCACAGACACCAAGGGGATCCTTGACTGTTGGAAGTCCCACTTTGAGAGTCTGTTAAATAGTCACTTTTGCACCCCTAGTGATCTCCTCTGCAAGACCCCACAACACCCCACTTGCGAGTGGATGTCTACACCACCTTCACTACACGAGCTAAATAAAGCTATAAAGCACATGAAGACAGGCGAAGCACCAGGACCAGATAACATCCCGCTGGAGTTCTATCTTCATGGAGGTCCCGAGGTGAAAAACTATTTAATGCAGCTTCTATACTTAAAATATGGGAAACCAAGACGTTACCAAGTGACTTTAAAAATGCAAATATAGTCACCATTTTCAAGAAGGGAGATAGAGAGGACTGCAGTAACTATTTTATTTATTTATTTATTTATTTGTTTGTGTATTTGTACCGCGGCATCTCACTACTGAGCATTGCAAGCAAGATCTTTGCTCGTATCCTTCTCAGCCGTCTTCTTGCAGTAGCTGAGGATGTACTTCCTGAGTCCCAGTGTGGCTTTAGACCCTCTCGTGGTACAGTAGATATGATATTCTGTGCTTGACAACTCCAGGAAAAGAGCCAAGAACAACAACCACTCATGTTCATCTTCTGGGACCTCAAGAAGGCCTTTGATCGAGTTCCTCGCCCTGCTATGTGGGCTGTTCTTGCTCGTTTTGGATGTCCAGATGATTTCATCGCTCTCGTTCGCGCTCTCCACGATGGCATGGTTGGTAGGGTTTGTCACCAAAATACCCTGTCAGACCCTTTTCCCATCACTAGTGGTCTCAAGCAAGGATGTGTCCTTGCTCCAACCTGCTTTTCGCTGTATATGGCTGCAATGCTAAATGAAATACCACCAACAACCCCTGGTATCTATCTGCAATACCGCTTGGATGGGGGGCTTTTTAATCTTGCTCGCTTTCGCGCGAAATCAAAAACCTCGATCACCAGTGTTCATGAATTGCAGTTTGCCGACGATAATGCCACACCAGCTCAGACTGTTGATGACCTCCAGAGGATAGCTATCATTTATAATGACTCTTATGAGCATTTTGGAATGGAAGTTAACACTGACAAAACCAAAATCCTCAACCAACCAGCACCTGGTCAAACTTCCTCAAGGACTAACCTTAAGATTAACGGAAATCCTGTCGATGAAGTGGAGCATTTCTCTTACCTTGGTAGCATCCTCTCAAAAATACCAACTTGTGCAAAGGACATTGAAAACCGCATAAAAGCTGCACACTCCGCATATGGACGCCTTTGTCATTGAGTCTTCAATAATCATGCGATAACCATCCGCACCAAAATCATGGTTTTTCGGGCCGTTGTTCTTTCCACCCTTCTTTACGCCTGTGAAGCCTGGACTTTGTATCGTCGCGATATCAAGCGCCTTGAGAACCTCCAACAGAGAAAGCTCAGACAAATACTTGGCATTCGTTGGGAGGATCGACTTTCAAACAGTGAGATTCTCAAGCGTGCTCTGCTGCCTAGTGTGGAAGCTACCATCTTGCAGCACAGCCTTTGATGGACAGGACATGTCGTACAGATGGACCCCACCAGACTACCACAAATCATGCTCCAGGGGGAGCTTGAGACAGGAAAAAGACCACATGGTAGGCCAAAACTGCGCTACAAGGACCAGCTAAAATGTTCCCTGAAGCAAGCCAACAAAGACAAAAGATCTTGGGAACAACTTGCCACCGACAGAGCAGCCTGGAGAAGAACTTGGGAAGGCACAGACTCATTTGAGAGGCTCAGAAAACAACAGGATGAAGATAAACATAAACGAAGACAAGAAAAACAAAACCAACCACGTCCCCCACCCACAATAAAATGTGACTTCTGCTCACGACAGTTCTATCATAGGCTGGGCCTTCAGAACCACATCCGCCATCGACATCGATCACAGATGGCAACGTCCTGAAAACTAAGACGAAACCAATGCTCGGACACGAGCTGGAGCCACCGCCGCCGCCGCCGAAGGTTATATTTAGCATTTTTAAGTGAACTTTGTACAACTTCACACTATTTCTGCTTTATGTCAATGTTTTTAACAATAAGGTAATTTTAGCATTGAGATTATTCTAAAGCAGCATATTATAGCCTGTTTAAGGTTTCTGGAAGGGATTTTTCAGCAAACAGCATCCACACGGCATTTTTGCTAGGAAATGCATATTTTTTCTAACTAAGTTGGACGTAAATCTTGGAAAGACATTATGGTGGTCCAAAATGGCCACCTACAGGGAGATGGACCTTCTTTCTGTGTATTAAAAACTTATGTTAAAGTACAGAAAATGCAGCAACTTTTACTTGACCGTATATGGCAGTATATGGCAATGAAAGCAAAGTTAAGATGTTATGCCACATTAAGTTCTAAAAGTCATATTACCCCAACATTTTACACACTAGTTTTAATTTATCTCAGCCAATATTGTCTCAGATAAATTACTCAAGACTTGTGTAATACAGTATGGGGAACAGCTTATATATGGCAGAAATTGAAAAAAAAAAACCCACAAAATAGTTTAATCTTCAATTACTTGAATCACTCAGCGTTATGACTTCATCTGTTGATTATTAAAAGTGCATTTCACATTTTAATGAACTCATTTTGAGCACTTTAAAGCATTCAATTAAAACTGTTACCATGGCTGAACTCGTCGCACCTCTGAGCCATCTAATGGGCTCCATCAGAGGATAGCAGGTAAAAACAGTTTTAAGCAAGAAAAGATAAGAAAATGCTGCCCTAGAGTATTTTGAATAATTAACAGTTCAGCTGAATTTTTCTTTTAAGTGAGAAAACTGGAGGTTGCAGCAGCTCTTCTGCACAACAGCAAGCCTAAACCGTTGGTGGCAGTTTTCTGTGGGAGGGTAAATTTGCACAAAAAAATGTCAGAAATATAACACACTGCTGTGAAAAACTAGAGACTTAAAGACTGGAAGAAGCAGCGGAGGTGGGCGGTGGAAGGCTATACAGCTTTTCATCTCCGTTTAACACTCCAAATACAGGGTTAGTTGTCTCAAATAGATCCAAAATCAATCTGGCTATATCAGCTGCATATTACTAGGTAGTGTAATAAAAGTAAGTCCAAACATGCATTTAAAAATCATATTCTTCTTCCTTAAAGGGGACATACAGTATTATGCCCTTTTTCCCCATATGTCCCCAGAGGTCTTAATGAAATCTTTTTGACATGCTTTGGTCAAAATACTTAAGGGTTTAAATACTGCAGCACCATTTTTCACCCAGATTAGACACCCTTCTTCACAGTAACCTGTTTCAAATCATTTTTCTTTAAATGTTAATGAGCCCTAGTTTTCCCCACCTTCCCTCTTCCGTCACTTGTTCATCTGTGGTTGACACTGACATTAGCTGGCTAGCTGCAGGTGTCAGACACAGCATGAGCTAACAAACATATAAATACACTGCGCGTAAAGCTGGATTCATACTGCACCTCTGCTGTCCACGTACGCATGACCGGAAGGCTTGTGTGACGAAATTTACGTCATCATCTCTAGTCCACTGGTGTCTGCAGAGCTCTTCTGCGGACGACCGTGTGCAGGCCAAATTTTCTGACCGCGCGGCCTGCCCGCCCACCTTGACTATTCGTGAGCAAGATTGAATGTCCCATTCACGAGGTGGCGCACAGCATACAAAGTAGACAAAGATGACAATGAGGAAACGGAAGACGAGAATAAACATACAAGAATCGTTTTGCAGCAGCTTGAGTGGAGAAGAGCACTGAAAAATGATAATTCCTCCTTTTCCTTGAAACAATGCCATTGTTGTTGCTACAAAAATATGTGCATCGCTCTCATGTTTATAGCTGGTGAACAAACTGGCATGCATTTGCGCTACCCATAGGGCTGGGGCGAAACTACAAACAACAGTCGTGCGCATCCGTCAACCGCTTGGCCTGGTAGATGAAAAAGTGAAGCATATACTGTAGCTTCACCTGCAGTTCTTGAAGAAACTCAAGAAGGCCTCTCTTCCCATCTGCATCCTCAGGACGTCCTACAGAGGTGTGGTGGAGAGTGTTCTGACGTACTGCATTGCAACATGGTACTCCAGCTGCAGTATGTCAGACTAAAAAGCTCTGCAGAAGATAGTTAAGGGAGCTGAGAGGGTAATTGGAGTTTCCCTCCCCTCTGTCCAAGAATTTTTTCAGAGCTGTTGTAGGAGCAGGGCACTGAACATTGTCAAGGACCATTCTCACCCTCTGCACAAACACTTTGAACTGCTGCCATCTGGCAAACGATTCCGGAGCATCAGAGGCAGAACCACCAGACTGATTAACAGCTTCCTTCCACAAGCTGTTAGATTCCGGATCAACTGTTCAGCATCCTTTCATGCATACTACTGCACCTTGTGGACATTATGTAATATGTACAGTATATAGTTCTAGTTAGTTTCAAGTGTGTCTCAGGGATGTGTGAGTGGCTGTGTTGGGGTGGGGGGTGAGGGGGTGTGTGAGTGTGTCTTAAATTATGTTCTTTTTACTTATAGGGATGCCTAGAGAAACATAATTTCATCTTGCCTGCACTGCAGTTGTATGTACAGCAACATGACAGTAAAAGTTGATTTGATTGATTTGATATACAGAGCCGTGTGCGCGTTGGCCTCGACCAAAGCAGACCAGAGAGGAAGTGCTGCATGAATTCAGCCTAAGATAAGATGAGATCGGCCTTTATTAGTCCCAAAATGGGGAAATTCCAGGATTACAGCAGCACAGGGATAGTAGCACTCAGAGGAGTAGTTAATAAGATAATAAGAACTGGTTAGCCAAAAGCAGTAAATGAACATACATATGTACACAGATATATACAGAGTGCAGGAGCATTGCAGCTAGATGGAATAAACAGCATTACGGTTTACGTTACCCTGCAGAATATGTACCCAGACAGTATATTTCGTATTTGAATCAACAGTGTTGTTGTCACCCTCAGTAATGATTGATATTGTCCTAGTTGCATAATGGAGGGGACGATTTACATTTAGTACAACTTCTACGAGCAGCCCTGGTTAGGTTATAAAGTATGACAGCCGTGGGTAGGAAGGACCTGTGGAACCTCTCTGTCGTGCACCTAGGATGGCACAGCTTACTGCTAAATGAGCTCCTCAGTGCGTTCAGCGTGTCAAGCATGGGGTGGGACTCGGACTCCAGCAGAGTTGACAGCTTAGCCACCATCCTCCTCTCTCCTATCTCCTCCACTGGGTCAAGGCGTCGCCCCAGAACAGAGCTAGCTTTTTGATCAGTCTGTTCAGTCTCTTCCTGTCAGCTGCCGTGATGCCGCTGCCCCAGCAGACCGCTCCAATTGGAAGAATGTAAAAGCCCAAATACTGTGCCGTTTGAGTGGTTATTATGATAGGATTGGTCTCTGGAATATAATAAGCATAGGAATAAAGATGAATAAGTGAATGGCTGCCTCTGTTAAATAACTGCTGCTGGTGGAGGAGCCGTCCCGACCAGAGTATAATAAACTACAGTAAAATTGGCTGAAACGATGTCTGGAGGGAGATATATGGTCATGTGTTTGCAGATGATCTGGCTGGGATCATTAATGTTGGATGGGGTGGGTGTGTGAATTAGGTCAAATAGAGCCATAAGTGCTAGCCAAGCTATGCTAACTCAGCTAGCATGTCTGTTGATGTCATTACATGGTTATTCTGGCCAAAATACAATAAAAGCCAGAATAACATCTTGAAATAAGTTCTATGAGTGTTGATCAACAAGGATGTCTGGTGAGACGAGTAGAATACTATATAGAGTAGCCATAAAAACCACAGTCACTCTAGTTAGCTAACTTGGCTAGTTGCATTCAGTGTGTAGTTTTAGCCTTACAAGGACACATCTATCCCCATTTCAGTGGCCTATAGTTGGGATGTTACAGCCACAGGCAAATCTAAATACTGAGTAAGACCTACTGAGTCCAAGCTGGACCCTAACAAAGTGACAGGATTGGTTTTTTTTTTTTTTTTTTTCGAGTTTCTGCATTGGTAGCCACTCCAGAAACTCAAATTTACACACAAAAGTACTGAAACTGTGAAAATTTCACGTCCCCCGTTAAAAAACATCAAATATCCACAGCTGGACCAGCATCGGCTCTAGGACGTGGATTTCCAGCCTTCATGATACATGCAGATGGTGCCAAATGGAAACCAAAAGGTTCTTCAGAGTGATGCCATAGAAGAGTCATTTTAAGTTCTGCCTTTTAGCCAGGATTGGGTAGAGTAGCTAGAAACTGTAGTCAAGTAAAAGTAGCATTACCTGCTGATTGTAAATACTCAAGTAAGAATAGTCACAAAAAATTATTTGAGTAAGAAAGTATCTGTTTTTTAAAAAATAGTTCTTTTAGTGGCAAGGACTTTACTCTAGCCAATAAGGTTTTTTCTTCATAAATGTGACTTTTTTTTATTTTAAGGCATTTTTTTCACATATTTGCAGTTTTTCACATAAATTTGTGAACATTTTCCCCTTAATTTTTGTGATAGATGTTCTGATAAATTTTATAACAATTTGCCATTTTTCATTCGAACATTCAGCTTTTTTTTGTAAATTTGTTACTTTTTTTTAATAAATTTTCAACTGTTTTAAATCATAAATTTGGAATTTGTGATGTTTTCCTCCTAAATATGCTAGACCAGGGGTCGGCAACCCGTGGCTCTGGAGCCGCATGCGGCTCTTTCATCCCTCTGCTGCGGCTCCCTGTGGCTTTGGAAAATAAATAATGAGTATTTAATTAAAATGTATTTCATTTTAGTTCATTAGTTTTTAAAATGTAATTCTAAATTTGAAGATTATGGTGATCTTGTAAAATCTAAAAAAAAACATGTTAAAGTTTAATCACCGTCAGCGAAAATCAACACGAAGTCGGAAGTCGTCTCCCGCGATAACCCGGATGTGTTGTGTTCAAGCTACTGCTGTATTGTAAACAGCCCTGCAATTGGATAGTTGCAAACGATTGGACCAATCAAATGGCTCGTTGTATGCTTTTTCAAAGATTCATGGCGGCGTGTTCTCAGGGATGTGATTTTCTGTTAATTCGCTGAATTCCGCTTTATTTTATCTTCCAGGAAGATAAAGTACGTTAAGTACGTTAGCGGCTTGTGGTCCACGAACGCAGTGAAGCTGCGCCCTTTCAGGCAGGACTGGAAGTGGCGTATGGCCACCGGTAATCGGTATGGCCAGGTGGAGAGTCATTAACTCTACAACGGCTGTATGAGCTGGGCTGGCGCGAGGGAGGAAACGGTAATAAAAGTTAACCATCCCCTTTTATGATTCCAAACAGTTTGAAATTGACAGTGCACAGTGGACATTGACTCATAACTTTTGAATATTTCTAAGACTTGGCTACATCAGTGATTGTGCAAAATGAACTGCTCAAGTCTCAATGGAGATTGAAACTGGTGATCTGAAATGAATGCTGAAATTATAAAAAGTAATGGTATGTTGGAATTTTATTTCTATTATGGAACAGATAAAATGAACTGATTTTGATTTGATCAAGTATTAAAGCATGTGATGGATAATGCTTGTTAGAATATTTTAGGAATGCTATCTTCTTGGAACATAAGTCAATATTATACATTAATAAGTGGAATTCAGCTGTTTGTTTTATGTCATTTAAGCACAGTTCTGGTACTTAAAAATCATAAAAACCCAGGAGCTTCTGGGGCTTTGCCCCCCATCCCACCCCGGACCCCGCTGGGGGACTATGTCCCCCAGACCCCCTGCTGAATTTTCAGATAATTTCCCCAACCCCAAATCACATCGCTGGTTCATGTTGGAATTCTGAGCTTTCGGTATTGTTTTCAGCGGAATTATGAGATTTTTATCGAAGGATCAGGAGTCATCAGTGCTAGAAATAGCACTCTCCTTTCAACCCAATGTCAACCTTCAACCCAATGTCTTTTTTTTTTTTCGGAGTTCAAAATGTTTTTGTTGCATACAGAAATGTAATTTTGTTTTCTCTGCAGGAGTTCCCTGATTTCATAAATGCAACACATTATAGTTTGTTTATACATAGCATAAAGGGGAAAAAAGTTATATGCAGTGTTATTTCATTTTAAGGGTCAAAAGGGTTTTTGTGGCTCCCAGTGTTTTCTTTTCTGTGGGAAACGGGTCCAAATGGCTCTTTGAGCGGTAAAGGTTGCTGACCCCTGTGCTAGACTAAATTATAAACTGGTCACATGTGCCCACAATATAAGAAAAGTCATATATAGAAGCAGCAATAAATAAAATAATTACAGAGCCAGAATAGAAAAAAATTACAGGTAAATCTGATGTAAAAAAAAAAAAACTGATAAGAAAACGTGCGCTTATTCAGATACGTTAAATCAAAGTTAGAGTACCACCAAATGTACTTGAGCAAAAGTAGAAGTTTTCATCAAAATTGTACTTAAGTAAAACGTACCAAAGAACCATTATTTTTCTGTGTTGTTCCGTGTTAATAACAACATGCGGTTTACTTGTCGTCTCTCATCCTGCAGGAGGCTGTCCTCCCATGAACCCTCCGATGGACAACAGCTCCTGCGACCCTCCGTGTTTTATGCCAAAGTCCTTCTGCAGCGAGGTAAGCAGCATTTTAAGCCAAGACAGCCAAATAATAAGAAAACCTCGGTGACCACAATTCAGAGGGCCCAAACCTGAAAGCCAGTCTGAATGGCGGTTTGTGCGTCTGGCAGAGCTGCAGTTTAAATGCGGCTCCTATCTGCCCGTCGTGTTGCTCCTCTGTGCTTCGTCAAAATCACGCAGACTGGCTCTGTCCAACAGAAACGGCAGCTGATAAATCTCAAAGGTTATCCATTTTAAAAAGGTGTTTCATTTTTTCCCCTCTCCTGGTTGTATCACTGCCAGCTGTTGCGGCGGCTGAAGCCAGAGGACTTATGTAACCGGTGAATAAGCAGGTCAGAACGATCTGACGAGAAGCAGGGTCACGACTTCTGAGGTCGGCAGTTCAGTCCCCAGATGAGGATAAAAAAGATCTGCATTCACACAGGTTATTAGGTACACCAAGATGAAACTTACCCTGCAGTCAATCTCCACCCATGAAGGTGACGATGCTCAGTTTTGCACAAATGTGGCTGAGATGGTGAGTCAGTCTTTGATGGGCCACTTTGAAGGTTTGTGGTGCAGACAAATTATTGGGTCTTATAAAGCAGCTTTGCATCCTATTTATATCAGTGAGAGTAGATTAAAGCACTTTTTTTTCCCCCAAATGCTGACACAGTTCCCACAGGTCTTAATGAAACATCTGGGATCTGCTTTTGGTCATACGGCCTTTAATTATTTTACCATTGCAGCATCATTGGGAATCATCTTTTGCAGCCTTCCTCAGAACGGCTCATTACAGTGCATGTCTCTAAATGGTCATGAGCCCCAGTTCACCCCAGCCTCTCTCTTTTGTGACTTACGAGGTCAGTTGTTGACGCTATATTGGTAATGTTAGCTGGCTGGCTCCTAGGGGTGGGAATCGCGAGGGACCTCACAATCTGATTCAGATCGCGATACTTGGGTCACGATCCAATACTATCACGATCTATCATGATCCCATCATTATTACGATCCATCACAATACCATACATTCCGCCCCCCATGCCAATGTCAAATTTTGTCCTGAAAGTACAACTGTCAGTATCTGTTTCATGTAAAATTTTAACTCTTTTCAACTCATTGGGGCCGTTTTTGTTGTGATGGCTGGTGACTCTCAGTCCTGCAGCTGCTGCAGTCCTTTCTGTTCTCAACATTCTCGGGGCTTCATTTTCCACGGAGACACGTCTCTGCACACAGACTGATGGTGGCAGGTCTCCAGAGTTCGCTGGTCAGCACCACTCGGAGGAAAAAGCAAGCCACACGCCGGTGTGTTGTTAGCTTCGCCGCTGCTAACACTACTGAGACGTGTGCTAGCCATGGTGCCGTGTGTTAGAGTGTTTTGGGGGGATTTTTGTGCAGCACTTCTTGCGGGCTGTGCCTCATGTCAAGGTCTTCCATTCCATCTTTGTTATAAAATCCAAAAAAAGGCCCGACATTTGAGCTAACTTTTTGCCGCATTTAACTGCTTTCTAACTTTCAAAGCTGGCTGCAAGTCTCACGAGACAAGATGTGACTTCACTCGACTGGGTGCTTTGCTTCATCATTGTTGTGCTGTTTATTGTTGGATTGTGTTATCCGTTTTATGCGGCTGGCATTGGCTGGCCAGGGGACACAAGGATGGAAAGATTATAGCTTCAGCTATAATCACGTAGGCTGCATATTTACATGTCTTATGTTCATTAATATGCTCTGTCCCTTTTATAAGCAAATAGACGAGACTAAAAGAAGAGTTTTTACTATTTTTTTTTACTGTAGTCATGTGACTATATCATTTATACTACATTAGAGGATATGTTGCTAGTTTTTATTTTAGTCTAACACAACTAAGAGAGAAAAACCCACAAACTACAAATTTACTCAAAGAAGTTGCAAATCTGCAAAAAAGTTTAGTAAATTTAGGCGAAATGAGGGGGGAAAAAGCAAAATTTATGAATTAAAAAGTTGGAAAGATGCATGAAAAATGTCAAATTTCTTCCAAATGAGAACAAATGCCAAATTTATAAGAAAAATTGTTCATATTTAAGGAAAAATGTCACAAATTTGTGAGAAAAACCCACCTTATTATTGAAAGTAATTTTTTATTATTCAAATAACGTTTTTAGCAGATACTTCGTTACCCTGACTCACGTCATGTTTTGCTGAGTACTCTTCTCATAAGATAAGATAAGATAAGATAAGCCTTTATTAGTCCCACAACGGGGAAATTCCAGGATTGCAACAGCACAGGGATAGCAACACTCAGAGCAACAATCAGAAGGCAAGAAAACAAAAACAAGCAAGCAAGAGCAGCTAATATACATATGTACATATTACTATAAAATATATATATACACACACACAGACACACAGTGCAGAGCATTGTAGCTGGATGGAATAAATATGTAAATATATAAACACCCACAGTATGGAGCATTGCAGCTAGGTGGAATAAATATGTAAGTATATAAACACACACAGTTGTGTATTTACATTTATGAGGTAATGCTACTTTTTCTTGAGTCGAATTTCTGACTCTTCCCCACCTGCGGTCATCCAGCAGAGTTCACGTCATTATTATCCTTTGTTCCAGCTGATCTGGAAATGAACACTAGCAGAAAGTGCAGAGTATGGGACGATGGTGAGGCCACAGCAGGTCAAAGCTCCGTTCTGAAGTGGTTTTCTGGAAGCTTTTACCCAGATTGACTAAAATAAATGAGAGGCGTCACCATCCGTAGATTCTGAAGACAAACAGGATTTTAATCAAACGGTAACAGGTCGGTCACTTGACGATACAAACACCCAGCACCTCTCCCAAAACTCCCCCCAAATCACTTCACCTCCACACTGACTCCTCAACACTCCCCCTTCCAGTAACCCAACGTGAGTCTGTGCTGCCCCCCGCAGGCCGGAGCGTGCATGTGTGAGGAGGGCTTCACAGAAGTGCTGTCGACCGCCGGTCAGCTGGACCAGTGCGCCCCCATCCCCATCCTGGAGATCCCCACGGTGGGGGACAAGAAAGGGGACGTGAAGACCAGCCGTGCCATCACTCCCACGCTGCCCACCACAGTGCAGTCGGGGCGCAACGGGCGGACCTGGTACCTGCAGCCCTACGGACCAGGTCAGACCACCACACACGGCTTATGAATGCTACTTTCTTTTCTTTTAAATGTCTTTTTTTGGTGGAACTAACCCTCTCTTAATGTGCTCTGTTACAAGCTTGTTTTCTGTTCAGCAGCTATTAATTACATGTTTCACTACTTGTCATTAGTCTAAAATAAGAACGCAGAAGGAGAAAGGTAAGCATGTCCAATATGTTGCAGCAATGAATGTAGAACGTGGGAAAACAATTGTGAATATTAAGCTGCACACAAAACATCACTGGGAAGGCTTAGATTTTGTCACTGTGTGAAGGAAGGGTTATTATTATAACCAGATCTTGTATGAAAACCCCTGTATATATTAACCTTGTTTTAAATCAGAAGTATGACGTCTATACAGCAGAGCAGACTTTAGTTCACAGGTGTCAATATCTCATGTGATTTTCCCCCCCATTTATGTAAAATTGCAGCTCCCCCCAAGACTCATAAATTTGACTTTTTTCCCCGTTTCATTAAATTTCCACATTTTTTCTCCCAGTTTTGTTTATTTGTGACTGTCCCAGTGTCATAAATTTGTAACTTTTTTCCCTATTCTTGTTAATATTAGATTTTTTTCCTCTATTTATGTACAGTGCTATGAAAAAGTATTTACCCCTTCCTGATTTCTTATATTTTTACCAATTTGTCAAAATTAAATGTTTCAGAGCATCAAACAAATTTCAATATCAGACAAAGATAACCAAGTAAATACAAAATGCAGTCTTTAAACTAGAAAAGCACTCAGAGAGCACATACCTCCACCAAGGCTCCTTCCATCCATCGCAGATCACCTCCAAAATGTAATGGGTTTGTGTGTAGGCCACGAGCCAGTGCTGGTGAAAATTGCAGTATAGTCTATCCAGTAGTTTTGGAGGATTCTTGGTAACACACAGTGAGAAGATAAGAACCTTGGTGGAGGTATGCATTCTCAGATCATCACCAAAATATTATGGGTTCCTCTGTAGCCCAAGGGCTACCTCTGCTGAAAATTTAATCAAAATCCATCCAGTAATTTTTGCATAATCCTGCTAACAGATGGACAGACAAACCACCCTGATTACATTACCTCCTTGGCGGAGGTAATGATGATTTCATTTATTAAGGGGGGTAAAAAAGCTATCCAAACCTACCTGGCCCTATGTGAGAAAGTAATTTCTCACCGATTCATAATGAATAAACTGTGATTAACCACATTTTTTGGAAAGCTGGGTTCAGTTCTAGCCACACCCAGGCCTGATGACTGACAGACCCATTGAATCAAGAAATCATTTAAATAGAACCTGTCCAACAAAGTGAAGTAGGCTAAAGCAACGCATCATGTTGCAATGTAAAGAAATTCAAGATGATTCAACAATAAGAAAGGGACTGGGCAAAAATGGCATCCATGGGAGAGTTCCAAGGTGAAAACCACTGCTGACCAAAAAGAAGACAAAGGCTTGTCTCACATTTGCCAAAAAAAAAACAAAAAAACATCTTGATGATCCCCAAGACTTTTAGGAAAATATTTTGTGGACTGATGAGACAAAAGTTGATCTTTTTGGAAGGTGTGTGTCTTATTACATCTAGCGTAAAAATCATTTCATAAAAAGAACATCATACCAACAGTCATACATGGTGGTGGTAGTGTGATGACCTGGAGCTGCTTCAGGACCTGGATGACTTGCCGTAACTGATGGAACCATGGGTTCTGCTCTACCAGAAAATCCTGAAGGACAGTGTCCAGCCATCAGTTTGTGACCTCATTCAGGAAGGGGTCAAATACTTTTTCACAACACTGTCAATATGCAACCCCCCCCCCCAAGTCTCATTAAGTTTGCGACATTTTGCAACCTTTTTTTTTTTCCAAGTTTTTATCCTTTTTGTCAAGTTGCAAAGTACTTGCAGCTTTTTTCCATCTCATCAATGTGCAACTTTCTTTAACAATCTCAAAAACTGTCTGCATGCTAGATATTTTTAATTCAGATACTTTTTCAATTAAAAAAAGAGAGAATTAAATTGAATGCCCAGCCCCCAGCTTTATTTACTATTGTAACGTGCTGCTCGACATGGCGACGTCCCACCGGGAGATTCGAACTCACGCCTCCCGCTCCGGAGTCCCACACCCTACCTGTGTCGCCAATAGGGTCAACCCACTTGGCAAGCCAAGTAGGGTGCTCATATTGAGTTCGCTACACTATTATTCACCTTCCTCTTGTCCCTCAGTAAGCTTAAATTCGACACCCCTGCTTTTACACTATGAATCAGCGTTTAATTAACATCAGGCCTGGCGGTTCCTCTTACAGCTGAAACAAATCCGACACACAAAGCCTCACACCTGGTTCCATCAATGCGAGTTATTTAAGATGCATGAATGGCACTCGCCTGCCTGCCTTCAGCTGCTGACTACGCTCGCATTCGAGAACGGCGTCTGTGACTGATGCTGAGCGACAGCAGAGAAACATCCGGGGTGCAGGAGCGTAGAACAGACCCCGTCAATGTCTGTCACGAGGAGACGCTTCACAAGAGTCATCGTTTAGAGCAGAAGATGATTCCGTTTTCTAAATGTGATCATTTGTTTTCCACATGTGGCTCTTTTGCTCGTGACTGGTGGATCCTGGTGGCTGTGGGAAAAAAAAGTTGCAGACGTACAAGAAAAGCTGAAAATTTTAGAGAAAAAAGTCACCATTAATGAGTAAAAAGAAATGGGTGGAAAAATAGTTTAAAATGACTTTTCCTTTGTCAAGAATTGTCACCACTGTACTAGAGTAAATAATACCATTAATTTGACTTGAGAACAATATCTAGTTACTCTGCCCACCTCTGCCCATTGGTGATATTATAGGACAGGGGTCCTCAACCTGTGGCTCTGGAGCTGCATGTGGCTCTTTTGCCCATAGATCGCAGCTCACCGAGGCCTTATGGGGGCAAAAAAAAAAAAAAAAAAAAAAAAAAAAATCACAAATTTCCAAGATAAGAAGCAATACATTTTCAAGGAAAAAAGGTTGCACATTCGTGAGAAAAATATCCTAAAACTGGAAAATTTATGCAAAAAGATCACAAATTTAGGGGAAAATGTTGCAGTTTTCTGAGGAAAACATACCCACAGATTCATAAGAGAAAAAAAAAACAGTCACAAAAATTCTGGAAAAGAAATTGCAAATTTACTCGAAAAAGTTGTAGTTTTATGAGAAAAATGTAATATATTTATGTAAGAAATGCTGCAGTTTTACTCATGAAAGAAATATAATTAAGTTAGGAGAATAGCTGAAAATTTAGGAAAAAATTTTCAATTTTATGATGCAAAAAACCCCCACAAATTGTTAAGGAAAACAGTCACAAATTTACCAGAAAAAGCTATGATTTTATTAGTAAATGACAGCAGTTTTACCTGAAAAGGATTTTCTTAAGAAAAGCAAATGATTATGCCAAAAAATATCAAATTGTCACAAATTCACATGAAAAAGTTTTCAATTTTACTCGATAAAGGTATTAAATTTGCAAAGAAGAATATGCAAAAGTTAGGAAAACGCTAAACACATTTATGTCAAAAAATATTCTTAAAAAATAAAATTTAAAAAAGTACAGTTTAATGAGGAAAACACCCACAAAATTTTTTTGGGGAAAAAAAAAAACTTTTTGCAAATAATCAAAAAAAAAATTGCCAGATAAAGCAGCAAACTTGTGAGAAAAAGTTTTAAAAAATTACAATAAATACGCTGCAAATTTATTAGAAAACCCCCCCGATTGATCCTTGATGTATTTGTGGCTCCAAGCAGAGTTTTTTTAAAGACAGAAATCACCCAAAGATGCTGTTGGTGTAGCACAGGTTGCTGAGCCTCGTTCTCGCCCCAAACAAGAGAAACCTGGTCCACTTTTAAGGGCCTAAAAACAAGTCATCATGCCTAACTGATTAGCACTTTTAGTGAAGCTGCACGAGAGCGGGAGAGGCAGGAACAGCAGCGGCGTGTCGGAGACGTTTTCCCCACAGAATTGCTTTCACGGCCGCCGGTGGCGTTTTGTTGCCGTGTGAACAGACCAACTGACGAGCCTCCTCCTCCACAGATGGCAAGCTGAAGATGTGGGTGTACGGAGTAGCAGCGGGAGCCTCCGTGCTCCTCATATTCATAGTGTCTATGATATACCTAGCGTGGTGAGTTGATGACTTTAATCTCCCCCTATTCACCATCATCAGCCTCATTCAGAAAACCCCTTCGTCATACCCCCCCCCCCCCCACCCAAACACTTCCCACTTCACAGTCAAATCCCCCCCCCCTCCATTTGTTTGTCTTGACTTTTTTTTTTTTTCCCGCCCCTCCGCTCCCTTCATGGCTTCCCCGTGTGAGAGCAGCAGCTACTGCGTCAGGGTGCTTCGCTCACTTAAGGCCCAAGAGTCTGACGCCAACGGGACGGCGGTCTGGATGGGCCAAAATGCTCACGAGATGGTTTACACCTGTCCCGACTGCCAGGAGCTAGCTCAGAGCAGTGGCAGCAGCTAAGGATGTGGACGGTCCTTCGCCCCGACCCTCCTGCTGCCAGTAACGGCACCCGGGGGGGGGGGGGGGTCGCTTACCAGTCCCCGTGACTGCGCTCAGGGTGTCACATGTCCTGTCTGACAGGCAGCGTGGAGGTGCTGCCACAGGTGAGTAGAAAAGCTCAGAGAGAGGGTTTCTTTTAGCTGCTTTTTAGAGCCCTTAGACAGCGTAGACGTAGCGCGTCACCCTGCATGCGGCACAGTTTTCTAAAAGCCTGCAGGTGAGCTCAGTTGAACTGTGCTCGCAACACCGCTGCAGACGTTAACCCACAGGTTATTATCGTTCAAGCGCAACAAAGTAAAGAGCTGTGATTCTTCTGTAGTTTTTGTTAGTTTTAAAGGTGTTTGATGAGGCAGAAACACGGTGGTGTAACAACTATTAAAATCATCCACAGATTAGACATTTAATGAAATAAGCTTCTAAACGATTTTGTGACTGTGAGGTTAATTAGTTCATCTAGAGCTATGAGCCAGTTATCTTTCCAAAAAGTAGCTCAGACAATTAAACATGCAGCTACATTTCATCTGTTAATTCGGTTTGTTTTGCTTCAGAGTTGTCTGCATTTTTGTGAAGCCCTCGTTTTACTTTAAAGGTGAACTGAACTCACCTTTTTGCCGAAAAAGTAGAATAGCAGATTAATTCCTTATTACCTATTGTATTTTTCAACACATAAAAGAAATTTTTAGGCTGTGCGATGGCCAAGCTATAAGCCGATAAACTTTTGCCTCTGGCTGGCAGTGCCAAACAAACCGGAAGTAGTGCAGACGACGCTGCGTGACGTCACGAGTGTGACCCTTATCAAAACAACAATGGCAGATGATAGCAGTTCCAGCAGTCAAGAACACCAGAGTTTTCAGAGTGAAGAGGCATTCAGGATCGGTGACAAGACAGAGGAGGATGCAGGAGTGTCAAGTGAACAGGAAAAGAGCGAGGGAGGCATCGAACCGTACAGATTAGAGCCAGAATTTTCGGGGGATTCCGGCACCGACTCAGACCGCAGCAGTGATGGGGAGGAGAGTCGCTTATTGAATACAGAATGGTGAGTCTTTACTTTGGCATGTTTGGGGTGTCAGGATAAGGAAAATTAACAATAAAAAAGAAAGGGGAAAAAAAACATCAGCATTTTTCCAACTTATTACAGTTATCCCTCACTTATCACGTTTAATGCGGTCTTCCTTCGCTGGGTATAGGCGCTCGGCAGGGAGCGAAGCTGGGTAAAACGTCTCCGCCAATCAGCTTGCGAGATAAAACGTCTCGGCCAATCAGCTTGCGAGGTAAAACGTCTCAGCCAATCAGCTTGCGAGATTCCCGAGCGGGCTGGGGAGCCGGGGGGAGCGGGCTCTCCGTGTTGATACCTGATGTTCTAATGTAGTCTCCCTGCCTTCTCATTAGAACATCAGGTATCAACACGGAGAGCCCGCACAGCTCAAAATCTACCTCTCTGACCACCGCTCCACTCCTCTCCGCCCACCTCTTCACCGCTCGGGAATCTCGCAAGCTGATTGGCCGAGACGTTTTACCTCGCAAGCTGATTGGCCGAGACGTTTTACCCAGCTTCTCTCCCTGCAGAGCGCCTTCTTTATCGCTCGTGTTGCTTAGTGGCACTTTTCGCTGTTCTCTTGTGCCTTTTTGTGCAAAATAGTGCTTGTGACGCCCTTGGGGGGGGGGGGTGACGCTACTTCGCGGTTTTTCACTTTTCGCGGTCGGTTCTGGTCCCCATTAAACGCGATAAGTGAGGGATCACTGTATATCTAGAAACGCATCGCTTCCCGGTCGCTTTTCCTCCCCCTTTCTTTTCTTTCGTCGCCATGACAGCTTTCCTTGGCCACTGAACAGATCTTCCCAGGTGTTGGAAGTGTTTTGTAGTCGACTATCACGACAAAATGCACCAAAAACAACCAGTGTCGATGTGCTCGCAATGGTAAACATGAGGACTGGGTCACACTCGTGACGTCACGCGGAACTCCGGCTGCGCTTCAGCGGATTTGTCAGATTTTTCAGGGCGGGAAATTCTAAATCGTGATTTTCTCCAAGATTCCGGGATTTGTGGAGGGGGTGCCAATGATAAATTATCTTTATAATTGTATGTACTATCACCCAGTGCCATTCAATGCCGTTCACTTCAGTTCTACTTTAATGACACCTGTGGTCAGATGAGTGGGATGATGAGCTGCAGTTTTGGTTACTGGCCACAGGCTTTAAAAAATCAAAATAAAATACATGAAGCATGAAATAAAACCAAGGGATGTGATCCTTTATCCTAAACTAAGCTGCCAACATGGAGGTTTAAGAGGAAAAATGTGCAGATTTACCAAAAAAAAAAAAGCAAATTTTTGAGGGGAAAAAAAGTTGTAAATTTAGAAGAAGAAAAAAGTTATAAATTTAGAAAAAATGCAAATTCATAAGAAAAAAAGTCAAAAATTTATAAGAAAAAAGTCAAATTTGCCAATTAACAAGGCAAAAATCACAAGTTTACAAGAAAAATTTGCTAATTTACCAGACAAAAGTTGCAAATTAACATGAAACCCCCCCCCCACAAATTTACGCACAAATGTATTTGAAAAAAGTTGCTAATTTACAAGAATAGTAATCACAAGTTTACAAGGAACAAAAATCACAAATTTATTAAAAAAAAAATAAATTTATGGGGGTAAAGGGTTGAAAGTTTAACAGATAAAAATGGCAAATCCAGAAAAAAAAACAAGTTACAGGTAAATTTTAATTCTCCCCCCACAAATGTTGAGGCTGAACTTGTAGCCTGGTGGCCCCCTAGTGGCGGAGGGGTGCATTACTTTTGCGTACTCTGCTTTATAGACAGAAACGGCGCTGGTTCAAAGCCCAGACAGCAGAAAGCCAAAACAGTGTCTCTGACTCGAAAGTTCTCTTTTGTAATGTTATTTACTGTTGCATTTTTCAGGCCAAACATACAGCATGAGATGGAATCAAATCAAGAATGTAAAAGTCTTAAATCTAACTGCATTTGAAAGGCGATAAACAGATGATCTGGATGGAAACACGTTTCCTAGAATAGACACAAAGGTGATGCTGGGTTACAGCTGCATCACAAGTTTAGCTTATCAGAGGTGTAAGGTACCAGAAAATGTGTTTTTACAGAATTTAATGGTTAGCAATGAATTAGGCTTAGTAGGATGTGTGAATTCCTGTAGTGCTAAAAACAAAAATCTGATCGAAAAGTGTTAAAATAAGAAAAAGTAGAAACGTTCCTGTTGTAGGACGAGTTTCTAATCGGGGCCAGATAGAAACCCTCTAATCATATTTATTCTGGCTTCATACATCCCTGTTATGCAGTTATATGCACATCTTCAGCTGTTTTCTTCCACTGGGTGTGAAGGGCACCATGAACCACGCGGCTGCCTTCCCGCGGCCTCCTCAGGGAAACGTGATGTGACACTGCCCCCTTGTGTCCAACAGAAGGAACGCACCCATCCCCATGATTGCCTTCCCAGTTCATGTGACGTCAACACGACATAGTCATATTGTTTATCTGTAACTGTCAGCTGTCGCCAAAGACGGTGTGAAGCTGGACTAAACCGTTTTTCCTGTAAGGAAAACGAAGCAAAGTTTTAGTCAAGAAAGCTTTGATGTAAAAAGTTGAGTGAAATCAGAACGTGTTCACCGGAGACGACTGTTAGCTGGACTATAGTGCGTTTGCTGAAGTAATATTGTCAGCTCTTAACCAGTAATGCCTATAAGTTTTTCTTTATTTTTTTTTTAATCTTTTGAGGCATCTTATTCCATCAAAAAGCATCAAAAAAAATTTCTGTTTTACCATGTCTAATCATTTGTACGCACACAGATTCATTCTTGTACAATTGCTGTCTGATGTTTACGGATTTATTTTTGCACAGATGTTCCAACTCAAAATGGCTTTTTTCTTCGTCCATTTCGGCTTATGGAGGCTTTTTTTTCCCAGGGTTTCCATCCATGGCATGCAGCATTACTTTCTCTTATCCCCCCCCAACTGCAGCGTGGGCAGAGGGCCTTGAGTATGGAACGCCATCAGGGTCAAGAACGCACGTCTGCATGTTTGTTAATCGTGCATCAAAAAAAAGTAGTGGCAACAAATGGGGTGGTCAGACTAAATGGACAAAAGTATTGGGCCACACCTTTTAATCACTGGATTCAGGTGTTTCATTCCCAGGAAATCAGCTTTGCATCCTGGATAAAAGCAGATCTAAACTTTAAGGAACGGCGAATGTTGATGAACGTGGCAATTTTTGGATTCGCCAGCTTTTCTGAC
Source organism: Pholidichthys leucotaenia (assembly GCA_020510985.1). Lineage (NCBI taxonomy): Eukaryota > Metazoa > Chordata > Actinopteri > Cichliformes > Pholidichthyidae > Pholidichthys > Pholidichthys leucotaenia. The sequence goes on along the minus strand of CM035849.1, from coordinate 64,135,768 downwards.
AAATATCGCTGAAAATCATGTTCGTATCTCAGAGCACCGAATACTGAAGAACGTTCAAGAACACTGCTCTTTAGGAATTTTGTCAGGGTTTATAAAAGGTTGCAAAGCAGTTCACACACAGTTTTTATTAAGGTTGCCAACAGTTTTGTCATAAAGGTTCTTAAGCAGTTGCTGATGTTTACTACGTGGCGAACCAGAAGGAACTTTAGCAACTGTTTCTAGAAAAATACATTCATCAAAAAAATTTAACATTTTCAAAAAAAAAAATGGTGACCTTAAAAACTGTTTGGAAACTATTTGACAACCTTTTACGAACCGTGACAACACCCCAAAATTGCTCCATTCGCCAGTATTCACCGCTCCGTGAGATACGGGGGTAAGACCCTGAGGATCCTGAAGAAAACCAGTCACCGCTGCCTGATACTTTAAAGGTCAAAGAAACTAGTAGAGGAAAGAAATCTGCTAACCACATAAAATCAGACGCATCTCAAAACTGAACAGTGTGAACTGACTCAAGCCTGGCTGTAAGTGAAGGTCTCTCTAACCGCAAACCAACGCCTGTATTCGGCTCTTGGCAGGTGTTTACTTCTGACATTATTCTGGATGATAGCCCAATCATAAGGCAGGCAATTTTTGGTCACAAAATTTAATCAGCCTAATCACCAGATTTGGCCATTTTCCATGTTTTCTTTTAATTAAATGAAATTCAAGCAGTAAAGGTCATCACCGTGACACAGAAGATTGAGCATGCAATCAAAGTGGTCTCAGATCCCCCAGGGACAAATCTACCACCGGAGATCCAGCAAAGTGACTTTACTGGGATTGGAAACATTGAAGTTTGACCTATAGCAGTGTCCAGAAACCATTAAAAACTAGAACTTATTTTGCATTGACCCTATTCCAGAAAAACTACCGTAATTGGCTGCATCTGACAATCCAAAACACACATTTCCAGTAGGCATAGTAACCAGAACCTCAAGCATAAGTAAAATCAATTACTAGGGTTTACTTCTTGAGAAAAATTTACCACAAAATGCAGTGACCAACTACACTTATATTTAACTACTGAACTGTTCAAAGGAGACCTATGCAATGCTCCAACAGTGTTCGTACTCCTACTACGCCTCTGCTGAAGCACGATAAGGAGCAGTGTTTAAAACGGTCCTGTAAGGGTTTGGACATGACTGTGCTCGTGTCCTCGCTTTATGTTCATATTGGTTTTCTGTTATCTTCAGGACATGAGTTCAGCCACATCCTTGCCTTTTGTTATGTTGCTTCTGTGTTTTCCTTGCAGCCACATATTTTTAGTTATCGTGATTATTATCATCATCATCATCACTGTCATGGTCGTGTTTCCCCTGGTCCTCTGTTCATGCGTCTTGTCTCAGTCCATCATGTTTTTCTGTATCTGCAGTCATTCCCTGCGTCTCTGATTGCGCCTGATTGTACCCACCTGTCCTGTCTTATCTTGATTACTCCCGTCTATATACAGTCATGTGAAAAAATTTGGACACCCCATTAAATATTCAATTCTTTTTTTAAGAAATATGCATATATGTCTAACCTTGTTTTTGTTTTTATTTGCATTTGTTGCCATTTTAACTGGGATTGAATGTGGGGGTGTCCTAATTTATTCCCCACTATTTGTTTAGAACTTCATTTTAGAGAAAATTTGAAAAAAGTCTAATTCACTTTTAATTGTTTAGTTGTATTCCGTGAATCTCCCAGTATTTTTAGCACTGATATTAATGAGCAGGCTGAAAAATGCTTACAGCTTTTCAACGAGCTGTAAAACCCCACAGAAATGTTGGTTGATGTTTAAAACAGCATACGTGCTCTACTGAAGATGCGAAAACTTGGAATTCCCCCTGAAAAGCACAATTATGATTTCATTAGTTTATATGTACAATGAGAACAAGAACAGTTTAGTTGGGATTACTTGAAAACTGTGTATACTGGTAAACCGCAAATAAAAACTGGGAAATCCTTTCCTCTCCTTTTCCACTATTGTCTCACCTACATTGTACATCTCATAATTTCAACCACACACCCCCCCCAAAAAAAAATCGGTACACAAGTGGCAGCTGTTTAAACAATATTTTCATCACCACTCTGACTGTTTCAATCTTTTCACAGCAAAAAGCCAAAGAGACCTCAGAGACAGAGGCAACAGAACAACCGGCTAAAACCTCTGACTCTCGCCTATGACGGGGACACGGACATGTAGTCCCCACCGGAGACGCCTCGCCGAGCACGTCACCTGTCACGGAGACCCACTTCATTGCGCCATTACGGAGAGGGACATGGACGTTTGCAGTGTGAACGGGCACATCACAGAGTGGAGACGGAGAAAATCCTCTTAGCTGACACGCTGCTGGGGTTTAACCATTTCAAGAAAAGCTCCATTCACCCCTCTTTTGTTTTTTCTAATTGTTCTTTTCTTGCCAGAGCCTTCATGACCTCCAGCGTGTTCAAAGAAATGCCTTTTTTCTTGGTTTAGTTTTGTTTTATTGTCCCTACAGATGTGTATTTCGGTAATAAAAGACCAACTGGGTGCGGGAGACGGGCCCGGCTCGCCTTTGAACACGGCGGCGCAGGCTCCAACTCCTCCCCCACACTTTTTTTTTTTTCCCCCTTTCTGCTCTTCCCTAAAAATGCTGAGTAGCTGGAGGCTTAGGATGCTCTGACGGTTCGTACGTTGCCAAAAGTCACTGCAGGGAAGAGGAGGAGGAGGGAGAGGAAAATCTCCATGAAAAGGTTTGGATTCCTTTTTCCTCAATCCTCAGCTGGGTTTTGACTCAAATCTCTTTTACAGTCTTGAACAAAAGGGGAGGCATTACTCCTGTTTTGGGTTTTTTTTCCTGCTTGATTCAGAGGCACACAGGCCTGTTTGTAGGATGAACTGATCTGTACGATGCTGACGGAGGAACAGCCCGCAATCAGTCGTTTGTGGAAACTACTGCGTGCCCGCCTGCTTGCCTCCACCCCTTGCTTTTGTTTTAAGGCACTACATTGCACTATATTAGTGCAGCATGATATGCACACGTGACTTCTACCTTCTTCTATTGCCATAAAGCACTGCCTCTTCCACAGACAACCATCCAGCGGCAGCAGAAACCATTGAGGTCGACGTGAGAGAAAGGACGGAGGACGTTCACATGCGTCATGTTCGACAAGAGAACAGGTGTCAATCAAGAGTAAATATATATGTATAGATTTAATTTCTCACAGCAGAGTTTTTGGTTGTAGTAAAGGTACCTTTTGTGGTTTGTAGATTTCGTCTGGTGTCATCACTTTCTTTCTGCCCAGATGCAACTACGATATCAGCGGGTGATTATTATTATTTTTCTTCTTTTTTTTTTAATTGATCATCAGGGGCCCGACTGCACCAGCAGGTCTTCACTAAGTGTGTTTTCACACCTAAGTTCGTTTGTTTTGGTCTGAATCAGTTGATGAGTTTGTTATTTTTGGTCATTTTTCCCTGTGGTTTGGTTCCCTTTCACAGAAAACCAGGACCCTTAGAGAGCACATACCTCTGCCGAGTAGGCCTGTAACAATAACAGATTTTGATGGGCAATAAATTTTCCCACAAATTATCGCGATAAACGACGTTATCATTGACGTCATGAAGTCCATTTTATGCCCCAAATATAGTGACATAACAGTCTATGTACAACTTTTCAAAGCACTTTGAACCTTTATTTATGAACTAGGCAGCACGGTGGGCAGCGGGCAGCACTGTTGCCTAACAGCTAGAAGGTTCCAGGTTCGAATCCCCAGGCTGGCAGGGGTAGGAACCTTTCTGTGTGGAGTTTGCCTGTTCTCCCTGTGCTGCGTGGGTTTACTCCGGGGGCTCCAGTTTCCTCCCACAATCCAAAGACATGCATGTTAGGTTAAATGGTTGTTCTAAATTGTCCCTAGACATCTGTCTCCTATAGGCCCTTAGAATAGAGGGTTAGTACTAGTGAAGTGCTTTGAGTGGTCTTTGAAACTAGAAAAGCGCTATATAAGTGCAGGTCCTTATCCCTAATTATATTAAACACTGGAATAGAAATATGGAAAAAAACCATAAATCATTTTCTTCTTTTAGCCGATTCCCTTTAGGAGTTGCAACAGCAGATCATCTGCCTCCTTTGAACACACAGCACATCTTCTTTCCTGCTCTCCATCATATCAGCCGACTCTGCCTTTGCCAACCATAGTCCCTACATTTAAAGTCCCCACTCTCACCTCCACACTTCTACCTTTCCTTTTCTCTCTCTGCCTCCAAACACACCTTCCTACTCTCCTTCGCCTGAATCTTCGATCTTTGACCAACAGTAGCTCAATTTCCACCAACACCCTGTCAGTTAGCAGCACCGGTGGTGGTTGTAGTTAACCCTGGCCTCGGCCAAGCCAGTATGGAAGTCTCATTTGTCATGATCCGCATGTTTGGTTTGGCAAAAGTTTTACACCGGATGCCCTTCTTGACACAGTCTTCCCCCTTTTACAAACAAAAGTAAAATAAATATAAAATTTTTTGTCCACTACTGTTTATATGTTGCCATGGACAACCAAGATACATGGCTTTATGTCATCGGTAAGCGCTGTTTGTTTACAATGTGCGTAGTCTCGGAGACGGCACAATAGAGAACTACTTAATGAAAACTTTTGAGTTTTTTTTTTTTTTTTTTTTCCTATAGTGCACTCTGACACAGCCACCATGTTGTAATATGACTTGACTGTAAGAACAGTTGCACCCATCATACAAACGTAGCGTAAACATGTGTGTTACATGAATAACTGAGCCAGAGTTGAAGCAGACCTCTCCAATCGGGGGGGAAAAATGAGCGCTCACACTTTTGAAAAGGAGCAGATTTTTAGGCTCAGTTGGGACAAACTTTATATTGTGAACTGACTCCAGCTCGCCACTACTTGCTGCCACTTTCCAGCTGTACCCGCAGTGTGAGCATATGCTCCGCCCCGCAAGTTGAGCATGCCGAGGGTGCGGCCAGCTGAAATGTTGGCAGATTATGTAAAAAAAAAAACCAAAAAAAAACCAAAACACACAAACAGCAACTTATCATGGCCAGAAAACTTATCATGGTCATGTTTTCTTATGGTACAATTAACTGTTAGCCATTACTGTTACAGGCCTACTGCCGAGGACCTACCTCACAACGTTAAAGAAAGTGAAAAGGTAATTTAGAATCTGCATCTTGACCCAGACCCAGATCAGAATCTAATGGGTTCATCCGTAGCCCAAGGGCCACCGTCAGTTGTTTTTGCATAAGCCCGCTAACAAACAAGCAAACCAACATGAAAAGATTACCTCCTTGGCAGAGGTAAAAATCCAAGTGGACCAAAATCAGTCACGTCAGATCATCGAAGAATCACATAAGAATGTTCTCTATTATTGGTCAGAAGTTGTTGCCGCAAGAAGAAGAAAAGTAAACACAGGGAGCTGTTTACCCTACCATTGTTACACAGAAACTTGTTACCCATTAGAATGTGTACCTGGATAAGGTGATGTTGAACACTGTCTCATTTGTGACATCAAAAACTGAGATTAGATGTGTCTAGATTAATATGTTAAGTGAACAGAGCTCCTGAAAAGTCGGTATTTGGATGTTTGGATTTTTTTATTAAGCAGATGAAGTGATAAGGTGTCAGAGTCCCAGGAGTCACCAATTTCAGTGTAGCTCCCCCTTTTTTGCACATTTTATTGTGCTCCTCACAGCACTTTTTTTTTTAGCTTTGTTGCAACACTGTGCAGCAAACCTCTGAATCCCCTTTTACCGTTTTTTTTTTTTTTCTGGTCCCACTTTAGTTTGGTATAATTTCTCAAGTGGGGGACTGCACCAGAGATTGCCAGATGATTTGGATCAAGAACGCCTCTTTTGGGGGTCCCGGTACGGTTGTTTTGTTGCGCACCCGAATGCTCACATGACGAAATGAAGCACACTAAACCAGAAAATAAACACAAGTCCAATGAAAATGAATTAAACCCTGTAGGTGTTGTTTATGTCCAGTTGATTGTTTCTATCAGTCTCACCCAGCTGTCTCCATGGTGAAAATCAGACTTGACATGCCACACTGCTTTATGCCTCCTCATGACCAAGCGTAATATTTATGGACAGTCTTGGTGAATAGAAGACTTATGCCCTAATGGTGTAACTGGTGTATGTATAAGGTCAGACTTGGAACACACAGTTATGACCGAGTTAGCGCAAAGGGTGCTTTCACATCTGACCTGTTTGGTTTAGACTTTCGGACTTTTCAGTTTGATTCAGATCAGAATTTTAGGTGTGAAACCTCTCTTGAACCATGGTCCGGACCAAAGAGATGAAATTTAGTTTGTTTAGAGTGTGAAGGCAATTTTCAGAAAGGTGCAGACTTTTGAACCAAACACAGGAAGCTAAGGCAGTCGATATGAGGGAAAATAAGCCATGGTAGCACTCGGAGAAAGTATGGCTATTAACAGCATAAATTATTTTTAAAAAAAATCATTAAAATGCAGAAACATGCCAGATATTTTCAGAAAGGATGCAACAGAGTAAATAAAAATGGATGAACAATGTTATTTGAAAATCACCACAAATGTCCTTCTTAATGAAGCACTGGGTAATATTCTAGCTTCACTTAACTATTTCATCGACTAATATGATGGAGTCTAAACCAGTTTTCACTTTAAGTGCAGTATCTCATGTGTCCGATGAGCTGCAGAAAACAGGAGGGTGGTGGAGGTTGGAGGGTGAGTAGCATGTTTTGCTAACAACGGGGCGTAGCTGCGACACGTAAAGTCATTTAGTTCCTGTGCAAAAGGAGCGGTGTGAAACCAAACTTATGATCTTTGTGAGTACTTTCAGGTGTGAAAACAACCTGTGATCGGTAGTAAGACCCGTTGGTGCAGCTGGCCCCTGCTCTGCAAGTTTTTTTTAAATGTCAGAATTTTTCCCCTTTTGTTTCTTTGTTTGTATTTACAATATTTTGCGTGGAAAAACATCAAAGTTTTGCAGCGAGTGGTGCAAAATAAAGTGACTGCAAAACTGAAATCATTCATGCCATTCAAACGTCGTTTCTGCCTTACTGACAATAACTGAATACTAACAGTCCTGTAACAGTTTTTAATACTTGAACGGGTTATATGTTACACTCTGCAGTACACGGGAACAAAAAAAGGTTTCTTTTAAAGTCACATTAAAAAAAAAACAACTTTTTAAACTCTTCATGTAGTAACCGCATCATAGATGCTCTATCATTTTTCAATCACACTAAAAAATTATTAATATTTAAAAATAGAATCTGTACAAATTGAAATTATACAATATGTGGATAATAAGAGAACATGCTTCTGCTGAGTTCAAACTGGTGTGGAGAATGTTTACTTTTTTGTTGTGGGATTTGTAAATAACAGCAATTTTTTTATTTTTTGGAGAAAAAAAAAGTATGTGTACATTTATTTTGTATTGCACAGAAAATGTTTAGTTTGAATATTGCAAAGTGGGTGTATGATATTGCCGATTGTTGTTATCATGATGCAAGTTGTATGTTGTGACCAAAAAAGAAAAAAAAAAAAACAGGAAAGAAAAAAGAAGCAGAAAAAGACAAAGGCTCAGCTGTTTTGTACAGGTCGTTTCTATGTGTGAGAAGAAGAAGAAGAAAATAAAGGAGAACACGGTTGTAAATGCACTGAGGAGCACTTATGGAGTCACTTTATTTTTAATTGGCCAGAAATGGTACTCATGTAAAATGTTGAATCACAGAATGCCTTGGCTAAGAGTAAGAAATCACAATATCAGTAACTTTTAATTTGATTTGAAAGTTATTTTCCAGAAGAAGTACTTTAGTGTTGAGTGCATTTATTTTTTTTTTATTTTTCTCATTTTTTTCTTGCAAATTTACTACTTTTTCATCAATTTGAAGCGGTCTTTTACTTAAATTTGCTTTTTTGCTCATAAATTAATTTTTTTCTTGGCATTTATTTTTACTTTTCGCTTGTACGTTTGAGATGTTATTCTCAAAAATGATTATCATTTTTTACATTTCCTGTAAATGACATTTTTATATACAAATTTTCTCATAAATGTGAGATTTATTTTAAATTTGCAGGGGTTTTCTTGTTTGTAACTTATCTCGTAAATTTGCCACTTTTTATTGGTAAATTTGGAAATTCTTATGAATTTGCATTATTTTCCTGTTAATTTGTGAGTTTTTATCCCCCGCTGGTCGAAGCCCAAAGGGGCATTATGTTATGGGTCAGTCAGTCCATCTGTCCCACTTTTGTGAAATCAACTCCTCCTACAGTTTTAGTCTGATTCTTTTGAAACTTGGTATCACGGTTTGATATATACTGAGGATACGGATATTGCAATTTGGTTCTGATTGGACAATTTTGCAGGAATTGTAGCCCCTGACCTATGACCTCCTGTTTCACCTCACTTCATAGACTGTAACTGGATTGTGAAATCAACTCCTCCTACAGTTTTTTTCCGATTGTTTTGAAACTTGGTACCATGGTTTGATATACACTGATGATGCGCATATTGCAATTTTACTCTCATCGGATGATCTTGAGGTCAAAGGTCACAGGTCAGCTTTTCCCTAAATCTTTAAACACAATAACGAAAAAGAAATGATGTAGGCTTTTCAAATCAATACAGTACTTGTTTCTAATACACATCTTGGATGACTTACGCCTTCAACTATGGGTTTGGGGTCAAGGGGTTAAAGTTCACATTGCAGTTGCACTGCTACATTTACTATTACTATAAAACAAGTAAAGCTAGGGCCACCAAACCTGGTCCACAAGTTCACGTTGGGATCCCGATGTCTGACTATGGGTTTGGGGTCAAAAGGTCAAAGGTCAAGGTTAACATTCCCTATGCCTTATTACTAGGGATGTAACGATATCAAAATCTCACGGTACGATACGATTTCGATATTGATCTCACGGTGCGATATTGTGGAGAGGCTCACTGTATTGTAAAATAGCTCATAATATTGTGTTTGTGATGATAATAACCAAAAACTGCCATTAAATCTGTTTTTGCCAGTCACCAGGCCATTTATTTTTATATTTATGGATCATGACAACATAAAATGCTGATCACTTAGTGCTTTTAAAGTGCAAGTTCAAGTCAGGAACATCAATATACCATTTGGTAATATTTGGTCACATAACTGATTCTTCTTATGTGCAAGGATCATACTAAGCAGCAACTAGAACAACTGTAAACAACAATAGGGAATTCCCTTTAAGAGCAAACGAAGATCAAGTTAAGCCAGGTTCAATGTGTAAAGTAAAATTAATCATAAATGTGCTAGGCAAATAAAAACAGCCTGTTGAAACAATTAAGTCAGGCAAAAAGCCTACTGAAAAACACTGACCTTGTGGGAATGTGAAAATGATGAGACAGATTTCTCTCACAACAGCTTTATTCACATTCACCAACATCTCAACGAAGAAAGAGGATATCACAGGAAACTCTCGTCCCTTAAATACCCGGGACTCTCACAGCTCACAAGTCAATTTGCATCACAAGTCACATTGCATTATAATCACGTCACTTTGCATCACAAGTCACACTGCATTATAATCACCAGTAACAATGCATCTCCTCTATAATCTCTTAATATCACCCTCACAGTCTCAGGCCCTGCATACCAAAGCTAACACCTTCCAGCTTCCTGTCATCTCCAAGGAAATTCTGTCTTTGTTCTTATCTCAAATGTGAGGCCTTAAATAAGTCACAAAGTAGGTCACACGTGTGCCCCCCCCCCCCCCCCAAACATTTAGATCGAACAACAGAATAACAGTTTGCATGCTGTGATAACATCATTGTACATCAATCCACATGCTGCTTGGGCCTCAGTCTTCTCCCGTATCTGCTGTAACCAGGTTTCACCACCTCCACGGCGCCGTCATGCTGGGGAGCTGCTGTCTGAGGGTGCAAACTTTCTGTCAGTCTCTGCGGGTGATCTGGGGAAATATTACTCTGGGAAACACCCCGTGGTAGCCTGCCGCGTCGAGGGGCCCTTGCCAACAGCACTTGCTCGTCCGCCACCACAAAAGCGGGTTTGAGTCTGTTTATGCCAACCTTTTCCCTCCTACCCCCCAAATCTAGCAAAAAATGCTTGTCCCCTGTTTCCAACACTCTGAACGGCCCATCATAAGGTGGTCGCAGTGGCGTGCGATGCGCGTCATGTCTGATAAAAACAAACTCTGCATTTTTCAAAGCTTTAGGCATAAAAACGCGCGGAAAACTGTGGTGCACGGGGCCGGGCAGCGTGCTTGATTCTATGTTATTCCGCAATAGCTGAGACGGGAAGGTGTCTGGAGCCGGGTTATCTGGGAGAAACTCCCCAGGCAGCCGAAGTGGTTGCGCAAACACAAGCTCCGCTGGGGAGGCTTCTAAGTCCTCTTTAGGCGCAGAACGCAACCCCAATAAAACCCACGGTAACTTGTCTACCCAATTTGCATCCGTCAGTGACGCTCTGAGAGCCGCTTTCAATGACCTATGAAAACGTTCGCATAACCCGTTAGCCTGCGGATTGTACGCGGTTGTGCGGTGAATTGTGACACCCAGGTTGCGGGCCATTGTCGACCAAAGTTGGGACACAAATTGAGGGCCTCTGTCGGACGTAATGTCCGACGGAACGCCGAAGCGCGCCACCCAAGCTGTTAAAAACGCGCGCGCCACCTCCTCGGCCGTGGTTGATGCCAGCGGGACCACTTCAGGCCAGCGCATGGTGCGGTCCACCATTGTCAGAAGGTGTGTGCACCCTTGTGACGGCGGGAGGGGGCCCACGAGGTCCACATGAACGTGATCGAACCTCTTGGCCGGAATGTGAAACGGCTCCAAAGGAGCCCTTGTGTGCCTGTGTACTTTGGCTCGTTGACACGCCATGCAGGCTGCTGCCCACTCTTTAACTTGTTTGCAAAGACTCGGCCACACAAATTTCTCTCCTACCATTTTGACTGACACGCACACTCCAGGGTGCGCCAAAGAATGAATCGAGTCAAAAACGCGGCGGCGCCACGCGGCCGGTGCTACTGGACGCAGCCGTCCAGTGGAGACATCGCAGATTAGAGGGGGCATACCGTCTTGCAGTACCCTGTTCTCCAGCCTTAACCCTGTTGGTCCAGACTGGAGCACGCGCACATCCGCGTCACTAACCTGCTCCACGGCCATGGCTGCGTAATCTATCCCTACGCTGACTGGAGCCGCCACGGCACGCGAGAGGCAATCTGGCACTACATTCAATTTGCCCGCCACATGCTGAATATCAGTGGTAAACTCTGAAATCGCGGCCAGCTGTCTCTGCTGCCGGCCTGACCATGGTTCAGAAACCTTGGCCATCGCGAATGTTAGCGGCTTGTGGTCAACGAACACGGTGAAACAGCGTCCTTCCAGCCAGAAGTGAAAGTGGCGGATGGCCAAATGGAGAGCCAGCAGCTCCCTGTCGAACGTGCTGTAGTTACGTTCACTATCGCGCAAGGTCCTGCTGAAAAAGACGAGGGGCTGCCAAACCCCGGCTACGTGCTGCTCCACGACCGCCCCTATGGCAACATCAGACGCGTCAGTAGTGAGCGCTATGCGAGCCGTTGGGTCTGGGTGTGCCAACAACGCAGCCTTTGCCAAGGCTGCTTTAACCTCCGAGAACGCTTGCTCCCGCTCCAGGGACCACTCGACCTTATTCGCGGGTTTCTGTTTTTTGAGCGCAGCATACAGCGGTTGCATGAGTTGCGCTGCGCGGGGGAGAAAACGGTTATAAAAATTCACCATTCCCAAAAACTCCTGTAACGCCCTGACCGTCTGCAGCTGGGGAAAATCTGCTACCGCGCGCACTTTGTCAGGAAGCGGAACCACTCCTTCGCGGGAGACGCGGTGTCCTAAAAAATCAATCTGCGCCACCCCGAACTGACACTTTGCTGGGTTGATTATTAACCTGTGATCTCCCAACCTCCGGAAAACTGTGGCTAGGTGGCTTTCGTGTTCGTCTTCGGACGCGCTGGCTATCAAAATATCGTCTAAGTAGACGAACACGAAAGGGAGATCGCGTAGCACCGCGTCCATCATGCGTTGGAACGTCTGTGCAGCCCCTTTAAGCCCGAATGGCATGCGTAAAAACTCGAATAGGCCAAATGGAGTTATTACCGCTGTTTTGGGTATGTCCTCAGCGCGCACTGGGACTTGGTGGTAACCGCGGACCAAATCGATCTTAGAAAAAACACGAGCCCCTGCCAAGTGAACGGAAAAATCTTGGATATGCGGGATTGGGTAGCGGTCGTGCGCTGTAGCGTTGTTTAACCTGCGGAAATCCCCACAAGGTCGCCATGATCCTTCGGGACCATGTGTAGCGGGGAAGCCCACAGACTTTTTGAACGCCTGATAATGCCCAACCTCTCCAGGTTGGTGAACTCCTCGCGTGCTATGGCCAGTTTAGCTGCGTCCAAGCGCCGAGCTTTTGCAAAAACAGGCGGTCCGGTAGTGGTAATAAAATGCTCCACCCCGTGTTTAGCGACTGTTGCCGAAAATGTGGGGACCGTGAGTGCTGGGAACTGAGTGAGCAGTGTGTGGGACTTACCGCTTGCAGCTGTGACGTTGGCTTGTGCTGTAGGCGGAGCCACTCGCGCTGTACAGGGAATAGAAACAAAAGAAAATGCATTAACCAGGCGCCTGTTAGCGAGATCAACCAATAAACCATGTGAGCACAAAAAATCAGCCCCCAACATATTGAAATTTACTGCTGCTATAACAAAAGTCCACTCAAATGTACGGCCGTGTAGAGACAGAAGCAGAGTCTTCTCACCAAAGGTCTTAATCTCCGAGCCATTCGCTGCTGTCACCCCGGGACCTCTGGAACCTGCCAGCCTGTCCGCGTAGGAAGGTGTGATGAAACTCAACTGGGAGCCTGTGTCCACGAGGAACTGCCTCCCCGAGCGTGCGTCCAACAAGTAGAGCAGCTTGTTCTCTTCCCCGAGGGCCGCGGCTGCTACCGACCCCCAGTCTTGGCATTTCCCGAACGCTGAAACTGGCACGGTGGTACACACTTGCGTGCCCTCTCTGCGAAATGGCGAAGGTAGAAACAAAGGACGGCTCCTCCGCGTTCCCTGGCTCTCGCTGCCGCCGTCGTCGGTGGGTCTGCTACTGCTGCCCCTGGCCCCCTGCCATCTGCGGTCGTCGCGCCGAGTTCCGCTGCTGCGGCCGTGGCCGTGCGTTGTCTGCTGGCGTTGACAATTCGCTGCGCCTCCCGGGCCAGCGCTCGGTAGTCCCGCTGGGCCAACAACGGCGAACTGGTCAGGGTCGCTCTCGCCGCTGATGGTAAGGTCCTGAGGAAGAGGTGGGTGAAGATGAAGTGGTCGTCATCTGAGCCTTTCAACCTCAACATCTTCTCCATCAGATTAACGGGCGTGCCATCTCCCAATTCAGTCAGCGCCAGGAGTCCCTCTGCTCGCTCCTCGACGGAGGGGGTGAAGTGCTGGATGAGTGCAGCCTTCAACGCGCCGTATTTGTCGCTGTCTGGCGGCTGCTCGATAAGGCTCTCCACATGCTGAGCCGTGTGGTTGTCCAGTCTTGCGACCACATGGTAGAATTTTGTGTCGTCTACCGATATTCCCCGGAGGTTGAATTGTGCCTCAATCGCGTGGAACCAGGAGCGCGGATTGTTCTACCAGAAGTTCGGTAGCTGGACCGTAGCGGCATTCGCTTGGCCCCGGGGAATTCTCCTGTCGCTGCATGCTACGTCTTGGGTCACCAGTGTGGGAATGTGAAAATGATGAGACAGATTTCTCTCACAACAGCTTTATTCACATTCACTAACATCTCAACGAAGAAAGAGGATATCACAGGAAACTCTCGTCCCTTAAATACCCAGGACTCTCACAGCTCACAAGTCAATTTGCATCACAAGTCACACTGCATTATAATCATGTCACTTTGCATCACAAGTCACACTGCATTATAATCACCAGTAACAATGCATCTCCTCTATAATCTCTTAATATCACCCCCATAGTCTCAGGCCCTGCATACCAAAGCTAACACCTTCCAGCTTCCTGTTATCTCCAAGGAAATTCTGTCTTTGTTCTTATCTCAAATGTGAGACCTTAAATAAGTCACAAAGTAGGTCACAAGTGTGGCCACAACCTATCCTTTAGCTTATGTTCAAGTTTTTCTTCAGAAAGATCAAAAGATCTACATTGCAAGGGAGAAGAAGAGACCTCTGGGCATTTACAATATCCCCTGCTGTAGAAAATACTCTCTCACTGGGCACTGAAGTAGCGGGTAAACATAGGTAGGTCTTTGCTAATGAGGACATTATCTTTGCTAATGAGGCCATTGTCTGTCCGCCACCCTCTCTCCTTTAGTGTTTTTAGACACGGAAAAACCAAAATGCCTCCACACATCTGATTTAAAAGTTGCTGGGGCTTGCACAATCTCAACTTCGGGGGTGTTTTCTTCAGTATTTATGTGAGCCGAACTTTGTCCGCCGCCATGTTTGTTGTGTGGACAGCGTGCAGCATGCACTCCTATTGGCTCAACAACAGTTCTTGTGACGACGCAGCGCAAAGGATCATGGTCTGTGTAGTTTACAATGCTTTGTTGCGCGGGAGCCTGCTTATTTCTTGTTGTTTTTTGACAGATACCCGCCCTCTTAATATCGTAACACGACCACGACGGTATCGAGACACTTTTACTACCGCGATAACGTCAATATCGTTACATCCCTACTTATTACTGTACAACGAGTAAAGTTACGGTCACCAAACTTGGTTCACAGGTTCACTCTGTGACCCTGAAATGTGACTGTGGTTTTGGGATCACAAGGTCAAAGGTCAAAGATCAAAAAGATCAAACTACCTTATAAAGTATATCTCAACAACAAAGAAAGCTAGCGTCACCAAACCTGGTACACGGGTTCACTGTGAGACCATAACCTCTGACAACAGGTTTGGGGTCAAAAGGTCAAAGGTTACGGTTGGCAGTCCCTATGATCCCTTACTATAGAATGTGTAAAGCTTTCTAGGGTCACCAAACTTGCTACATGGGTTCACCTTGGAATCTTGACCTAAAACTATAGGTTGGACACTTTGTGTTATATTTGTGGATGACGGGCTTATCATAATTTGATTCTGCCACAGTAATTACAGCAGGGGAAATAAGTATTGAACACATCAACATTTTTCTTATTAAACATTACTGATGGAGCCACTGACCTGAGATTTTCACCAGATATCAGTAACAACCCAACTGATCCATACATACAAAGAAATCAAGGCAATTGTGTTGTATCATCATCAGCTCGATCCAAAACTTATAAAATTACTCTGTGCTGAGGAGAATTGTTTCACCCAAAAGTCTGGTCGTAAACCCCTCCTTTTGCAAAACACACAAGACAGTCAAAGCTTTGAAGCCACCTTCCATGGCCAAATTGACCCTCCTCGCAAGGACCTTCATTACATCAATCTACCCAGAGGGCTTACGTTTCAACACTTTTATGATCTGAGATTCTCCAGACAGCTTACTCCCTTTTCTTCCAAAACCCCAAAGTCCAACATTGCCCTCCAGTGGATAACACAGGACTATTTCTCCTGAGGACTTAATGTTTTCTCTCTGAAGATTAAACTATGGACTGTGAACAGTGAACTAACTTGTCATTCTCCACAGACAACATCCACTTTTGAAGATTATGGCGGCAGCATGTGATGGACAATTATGGTTTGAAATGCTTTCATTGATATGATTTGATAGGTCTCCTTTTTTCAGGAAGAATTAATTTTGCATGCCTGCTATAAAGAAAGTATTACATTTACAATGTAGACACATTGTTCCTTTATAAAGTAGAATATCTTAGTCACTAAAGTTTTAAAGAATTTATGCTTTAATAGGTAGCATATACAAATGTTTTAGGATGATTTCACTTCTCATATCAAATTCATATCAAATCCTTTCTTCTTCTCTGTGTGAGGCTCACATTCCAAAAACCGAATCGACCAATCAAGTTTCAGCCTTTCATTCATACCCTTTTTAGTAAATTTTACGACCCTGGTTCAAACAAAGGAACTCAGTGCAATTGGTCAAAAGTTTATGCTAATGGGCAGATCCAGTCCTGATCTTTGAATGTAATTGACCAGGCTCACTTGCCCCCCCTTCTCCCCCCCCAAAAAAGTACTGGGCCATCCCGCCAAGTTGGAAAACTTTCCCTCTGTTTTCCCAGTTTAGTTTATTGGTTTATTTGTCAGGGACCACGTACAGAAAAAAAACATAGAACACAGGGTAAAGATGCTCTGTACCAGATTATAGCATTCTCACTAATTTCCATCTGTAGTCCCTGAGGCAGGCAGGAATATAGTAAAAGAAAAACAGCACATATAGAAAGCATCTCAGGTTGGGTTTCAGAAACTGCTGACCCTGAAACAAGCAGGGAGTAAGTTTAAAAGGTAAAAAGATAAAATGTTTTTATGTGTGCCATCTCTCTTAAGAGTACAATTTCAAATCCCATTTAAGGGGGAGAGTTAATGCTGGCAGGCTTGATTACTTAAAATCCATTTTTTAGTCCCAGTGGAAAAGTCTTTCAATTCAATTCAATTCAGCTTTATTTATATAGCACCATATCACAACAGAAGTCATTTCATAGCATTATCAAAAGTAGGGAAAACCCCACAATTGTAGAAAGACCCAGCAATCAGACGATCCCTTGTGAGCAAGCACTTAGCGACGGTGGAGAGGAGAAACTCCCATTTAACAGGAAGAAGCCTCTAGCAGAACCGGGCTCAGGGAGGGGCAGTCATCTGCTGTGTCTGGCTGGGGGTGAGGGGATAGAGAAGAAGAAAAGAACAGACATAAAAAGAGCAAATATTAACGGTGAGAAGCCAAGTACATTATTGGAGGTCATCCAGCAATCTGAATCTATTAACAGCAAAACAAAAGGGGGGTTAAGAGACACAAGAGCCATCCCTAATCATAGGCTATATTGAAAAGGAAGGTTTTTACCCTATTCTTAAAAACGGAGACCGAGTCTGACTCCCGGACCCAGAATGGTAACTGGTTCCACAGGAAAGGAGCTTGATAACAGAAAGGTCTGCCTCCCATTGTACTTTTGGAGATTCTGGATATCACAAGTAATCCAGCATTTTGTGAGCATAGTGCTCTGTTAGGATGATAGGGTAATATCAGATCTTTTATATAATAAGGGGGCCTGATTATTAAGAGCTTTGTAAGTGAGAAGAAGGATTTTAAACTTAATTCTAAACTCTATGGGGAGCCAATGAAGGGAGGCCAGAACCGGAAAGATATCTCTCTTTCTGGAGCCCGTTAAAACTCTTGCAGCAGCATTTTGGATCAACCGAAGACTTTTTAAAGATATTTTAGGACAACCTGATAATAACAAATAACAGTGTGGCTTATATTATTCATATGTCCATACCTACATATGTATAGACATAAGAGGAATGTTTAGAGATTGCATATGTGGAATGACCTCAAGTCTCAGAGCAGGACAATAGGTCTCGACCACCGGCGAAGATCAACGAGCAGACGGAGACTCAGCGGTGGAGACCTGAATGGACTTCCTGACCCCCCAGGGTCAGGTGGAGGAGAGAGAGGACAGTAGAAGGAGATAACGCGGATGTGTGATGTCGGCTTTGTTATGCAATGTCTTTTGTTGTGTGATGTATAAGTATGAAGGTCTGACTGCGCTCAGCCTATTATTCTGCTTCTGCATTGAGATGAGACATGTTAGGGACTGGAAGCCGACAATAAAACCTGATTTATAAAATCACTTCGCTTCCTTATTTCAAGCTCCCTACATTGGTGACCAGACGTGAGAATGGACCAAAGACGTTCTCCCGCTACAGGCTCGTCAGAGGCGACCCAAGCAAGCGCCGTCGCCAACGCAGACAGGGGAACGGATGGAAGACGTTCCCCCACAGCAGAATCATCAGAGACGGCCCAGCCAAGCGCCGTCCCCAACCCTGTCGTGAGAACGGAGGAAAGGCATTCTCGCGCTGCAGACTTGTCAGAGGCGGCCCAAGCAAGCGCCGTCGCACTCCCAGAGTTCTGGCAAAATGACCCAAACTCGTGGTTCCAGCAGGCTGAGGCTCAGTTTGCACTCGCGGGGGTGACGGCCGACGAGACCAAATTTTACCACATCGTCGCCAGACTCGATGCCGCCACAGCACGATGCGCGCGGAGCGTGATACAACAGCCGCCCGCCAACGACAAATACAAGGAACTGAAGGTGATCCTCATCGAGAGTTTCGTCCCCTCGGCTGAGGAAAGGGCCGGGAGGATACTGGCGATTTACGGCCACGGGGGGCGCAGACCGATGGCCCTCATGGAAGACATGCTGCAGCTGAGGGAGGCAGACAACGACAACTTCCTCTTTCAACACATCTTCCTCAGCACTCTGCCGACGCACATGAGAGGGATCCTGGCCAACATGCGGTGTAAGACCCAGCAGGACTTCCGCGCGCTTGCCCGAGAAGCGCAGCGGCTCATCAACTCCTGCGGCGAGCAGATGGCCACAGCAGCATCGGCAGATCTCGGCGTGGAAGCCCAGAGCATCGGAGAATCACAGACAACGGAGCAGAGCCCGCCCACCATGGCAGCGACGCGACCAAGGCGCAGCAAACGGGATGACCTCTGCTACTACCATCGACGTTTCGCCGAGAGGGCATACAAATGCGTGCCCCCCTGCAATTTCAAGAGCTTGGGAAAACTTCAAAGCCGGGAACCGTTAGCAGCTACGGCTCTCGGCGAGACAAACAAGCTGCTCTATGTGACTGACGGACGCTCCAGGAGACAGTTCCTCATCGACACCGGAGCTCAGGTGAGCTTCATCACCCCGTCCTACGCAGACCGGGCAACAGGACCCCGTGGAAACGGAGCGATGGCAGCTAACGGCTCGATCATCGACACTTTTGGAGAAAGAAACCTGCCTCTGTCCATTCACGGCTGCAACTATAAGTGGACCTTTATTATAGTGGCGGTGAGTTTTAACTTGTTGGGCGCTGATTTCTTATGTGCACGTGGGTTGTTAGTCGATCTTGCAAACAGACGCTTAGTTAATGCACTGTCATTCTATCCCCTGTTCAGCTCGAGTGTCCCCACCACCCGTGCAGGCCAGCGTCACCACAGCAGGAGGTAAATTTGACCAACTCCTCACCCAATTTCCAGCACTCACAGTTCCCAAATTTTCGGCAACAGTAGCGAAACACGGGGTGGAACACTTCATTCCCACAACAGGCCCACCTGTGTTTGCTAAAGCTCGGCGCTTAGACGCGACCAAGCTCGCCATAGCACACAACGAGTTTGCCAGCCTGGAAAAACTGGGCATTATTCGGCGCTCGAAAAGCCCTTGGGCATCACCATTACATATGGTCCCGAAAACCGACGGTTCTTGGAGACCTTGCGGTGATTACCGCAGACTAAACAATGCGACAGCGCATGACCGCTACCCAATCCCTCACATTCAGGATTTTTCACTACATCTGGCGGGTGCGCGCATTTTTTCTAAAATAGACCTGGTCCGCGGCTACCACCAAGTTCCGGTTCGACCTGAAGACGTTCCTAAAACGGCTGTAATAACCCCTTTTGGTCTTTTTGAATTTTTGCGAATGCCGTTTGGCCTCAAAGGCGCTGCTCAAACTTTTCAGCGTATGATGGACGCAGTATTACGCGACCTCCCCTTCGTGTTCGTCTACCTCGACGATATTCTGGTAGCCAGCACGTCGGAGGAAGAACACGAACAACACCTCACTACGGTTTTTCAGAGGCTGGAAGAGCACGGGTTAATAATTAACCCAGCCAAATGCCGATTCGGTGTGTCACAAATTGATTTTTTGGGACACAGAGTTTCACCAGAGGGGGCAGTCCCATTGCCGGACAAAGTGCGCGCGGTAGCAAATTTCCCACGACCACAAACGGTCAGATCGCTACAGGAATTTTTAGGAATGGTGAATTTTTACAACCGTTTCCTCCCTCGCGCAGCTCAACTCATGCAGCCCCTGTATGCCGCGCTCAGAAAACAAAAGCCCTCCAACGCGGTCGAATGGACCCCGGAGCAGGAACGCGCCTTCGCGGAGGTAAAAAGAGCACTAGCAGATGCCGCATTGTTGGTCCACCCCGATCCCTCGGCCCGCATAGCGCTGACCACAGACGCTTCAGATCTGGCCATAGGGGCAGTCGTAGAACAACATGTTGGCGGAGCCTGGCAACCGCTAGCATTTTTTAGCAAATCCTTAAACCAAACCGAGCGCAAATACAGCACTTTTGACAGAGAGCTGCTAGCGCTTCATTTATCCATCCGCCATTTCCAGTTCTGGCTGGAAGGGCGGCGTTTCACAGATTTTGTAGACCACAAACCACTCACTTTTGCGATGGCTAAAATTTCAGAACCGTGGTCGGGCAGGCAACAAAGACAGCTGGCCGCAATTTCAGAGTTTACCACAGATATTCGACACGTGGCAGGCAAACTTAATGTGGTGGCAGACTGCCTCTCCCGCGCCGTGACATCGTCAGGGCACGAGGAAGCAGATTATACTACAGCAGCCGCAGAGCTCATGGCCAACGCGGACGCGTACGCGGCCCCAATTCACTTAGGGATAGATTACGCGGCCATGGCAGCGGAACAAAGCAGTGACGCGGACGTGCGCGCGCTCCAGTCTGAACCAACAGGGTTAAGGCTGGAGGAAAGGGGTTTGCGTGACGGTGTGCCCCCCCTAATCTGCGACGTGTCAACCGGTCGACCTCGCCCGGTAGTCCCAGCCGCGTGGCGCCGCCGCATTTTTGACTCAGTGCGCGCGCCTCGGTGAAAATGGTCGCGGAGAAGTTTGTTTGGCCAGGCCTGCGTAAAAATGTAAAGGAATGGGCAAGGACTTGCATGTCTTGCCAACGCGCCAAAATTCAAAACACACAAAAGCTCCTCTAGAACCTTTCCGAATCCCGGCCAGGAGGTTTGACCACGTACACGTCGACCTCGTGGGCCCACTGCCATCGTCGCAGGGGTTCACACACCTTTTAACAATGGTAGACCCTACCACACGCTCGCCAGAAGTGGTCCCGCTGGCGTCAACCACAGCCACGGAAGTCGCTCGCGTTTTTTTTAACAACCTGGGTGGCGCGTTTCGGCGTCCCATCGGACATCACGTCCGATAGGGGGCCTCAATTTGTCTCAGAGCTATGGTCAGCCATGGCCAGCAGCTTAGGGGCGACAATTCATCGCACCACCGCGTATCACCCTCAGGCTAACGGGTTATGCGAGCGTTTTCATAGGTCTTTAAAGGCCGCCCTCAGGGCCTCACTGACGGATACAGATTGGGTAAATAAACTTCCCTGGGTTTTATTAGGGTTGCGTTCGGCGTCTAAGGAGGATCTAGACGCCTCCCCGGCAGAATTAGTTTTCGCACAACCTCTCAGGCTCCCGGGTGAGTTCTTACCAGAACATCCAGAGCCTGGGCGCCTCCCAGCCCTGAGGCCCCTAAGCAGCACGGGACCGGACACGCTCCCCGGACCCGTACATCACTCTTTTCCGCGGGTTTTTGTTCCCCAAGCTTTGAAAAACGCCGAGTTCGTTTTTGTTAGGCACGAAGCTTTAAAACCAACCCTCCGCCCACCATATGATGGACCATATAGAGTGCTGGAACCTGGTGATAAGCATTTTGTGCTTGATTTAGGGGACAGAAAAGAAACAGTCAGCATTGACAGACTTAAACCTGCTTTCATGTTGAGCAACGAACCTGCACGGGTGGCGAGAGCACCTCGACGGGGTAGACCCCCCAAGAGACACACCTCAACCCCCCCGCAGGGACCAAATAACCACGCTCCTCCCCAAGCTGCAGATTCCTTACAGGACGACCCCGCCAAGACGCCAAAGCGGGCCTACAGCAGATTTGGGAGAAGATTGAAACCCAGACGACACATAGACTGATGTAAAATTGACAAGGGGTTGTAAGCTATGCTGTCGAATTGTGCCGTTGCAGTTTTAGAGCTGACATATGGCATAGACTATACTGTTGTTGTTACCACTGAATTTTTAACATGAGCATGCTGTATAGCTTGAAGGTTGGCATGGCTGCTGAAGATATTTTTCCTTTTTCCTGTTAATGGAATAACGATATAATATGTCATGGATGTTACCTTAAGCTGTAAACTTAATTTTATTGTCCTTTTCTTAGACGTTTGGTGGGGGGCTGTGGCTTATATTATTCATATATCCATACCTACATATGTATAGACATAAGAGGAATGTTTAGAGATTGCATATGTGGAATGACCTCACGTCTCAGAGCAGGACAATAGGTCTCGACCACCTGCGAAGATCAACGAGCAGACGGAGACTCAGCGGTGGAGACCTGAATGGACTTCCTGACCCCCCAGGGTCAGGTGGAGGAGAGAGAGGACAGTAGAAGGAGATAACGCGGATGTGTGATGTCGGCTTTGTTATGCAATGTCTTTTGTTGTGTGATGTATAAGTATGAAGGTCTGACTGCGCTCAGCCTATTATTCTGCTTCTGCATTGAGATGAGACATGTTAGGAACTGGAAGCCGACAATAAAACCTGATTTATAAAATCACTTCGCTTCCTTATTTCAAGCTCCCTACAAACAGTAATCTAATCTAGAACTAACAAAAGCAGGGATCAATTTCTCAGCATCATTCAGAGACAAGATACTCCTAATCTTGGCAATATTGCGCAGATGATAGAAGGCAGTCTTAGAAACAAATTTAATATGTGAATTAAAGAACAGATCTTGATCAAAAATAACTCCAAGGGTCCTCACAGAACTATTCAGAGTGACAGTAGCGGCACCCAAATTAAGAGTTTGATTTGGAAAGGTATTTCTAAGGTTTTTTGGACCAACATGAATGACTTCAGTCTTATATGGGTTTAATAGCAGAAAATTACAAGTCATCCATGCTTTGATATCCTAAAGACAGGCATCTAACTCGGCTAATTGATTACAATCATCGGGCTTCATTGACAGGTATAATTGTGTGTCATCTGCGTAACAATGAAAATGTATACAGTGCTTTCTAATGATATTGCCTATCGGAAGCATACTGTATATAAACTAAAAAGAGTAGGGCCTAACACAAATCCCTTTGGAACTCCATGACTGAGCTTAGAGTTGGAAGAAAACTCATCATTGATGTGAACAAACTGAAGTCTATCGGACAAATAAGATCTAAACCACTGCAGCGAAATTCCATTTAGTCCAACATAGTGTTCTGATCTATCAAGTAGAATGTCATGATCGATAGTATCAAAGGCTGCACTAAGATCTAAAAGGACAAGTACAGAAACAAGTCCATTATCAGATGCGATAAGGAGGTCATTAGTGACCTTCACTAAGGCTGTTTCAGTGCTGTGATAAACTCTGAATCCAGATTGAAACTCTTCAAATAAACCATTTCCCTGCAAGTGGTCAAACAATTGTGCAGCAACAACTCTTTCTAAGACTTTTGAAATGAAAGGCAAATTAGAGATTGGTCGATAGTTAGCCAAAACTCCTGGATCAAGTGTTGGCTTTTTGAGTAAGGGTTTAATTACAGCAATTTTAAAAGCCTGCGGTACATAACCCAAAGTTAAAGAAGAATTGATTATATGAAAAATACAGCTACCAATAATTGGGAAGACTATTTTAAATAACCTGGTAGGGATAGGGTCTAAAAAACAGGATGAAGGCTTGGATGAGGAGATAATTTTATCTAACTCTAAAAGGTCAATTGGAGTAAACCTATCTTAACAAATATCAGTTAAAGGAGTTGTGGAAGTTGCTGTACTTAAGTTTACAGTGGGGATAATCTGACTGATTTGATCTCTAATAGATAAAATTTTATGATTGAAAAAGTTCAAAAAGTCCTGACTAGAAAGCTCTGGGGGGATGCAAGGATTGACCGAGTCCTGACTCTTTGTCAGCCTGGCTATAGTGTTGAAAAGAAACCTGGTGCGGCGGCATGAAATAAAGCGGGGTTGTTGGATGTTTTAAGTAGAGTTTTATTATATCATACCACCGTCACGAGCTCCGCTCCCGGCGCCATGCATGAGCGCCGAGAGCGAGCCCACGGCTCTCAGAGAAGAGACACACAGTCTGTGTCCTGCAGCAGGGTTGAAGTCAGATTGAGAGCCGTGGGCTCGCTCTCGGCGCTCATGCATGGCGCCGGGAGCGGAGCTCGTGACGGTGGTATGATATAATAAAACTCTACTTAAAACATCCAACAACCCCGCTTTATTTCATGCCGCCGCACTGGTGACCCCGACGTGATAAAATTTGGTATCATCTGCTGTGATACCCGCCAGTATAAACTGGGCTTCGGCTTGCTGGAACCAAGATGCAGGGTCATCTCTCCAGAAGTCTGGCAGCTTGACAGCGACGGCGTTCGTGCACACCATCATTGTCGTGTTCGCCGGGTGAGAGTGCGTTTCTACGGCTCTCGCGGTGGTGTTGGAGCTCGGTTGAGCTCTCTCAGTGCCCTCTGCCGCGGGGAACAGCTGTCTGCTTGTTCCCTCGTCTGCGTCGTCGCTGGCGTGTGCCAGAGCCACCATGGATGAGCAGCTTGAAGAGCGCCTCCGGTCCATATTCTCGCGTAAGGGTCACCAGTGTAGTGGAGCTGAAATAACGAGGCGGCTTTGAATTAAAAACAGGGTTTTTATTGAATAGCTCCTCTATCAAATCTCAACAGGTGCAGAGCTTAGCAGAAGGCAAGAGAGAGAGCATGGATTTCAGTCAGCTTAAATACCAGTTACAAACAATGCATGAAAGACATTCACAGCAGGGAATATGGCATTTGCATTTGAGAGGCATGCATCACAATAGACAGATTTGCTAGACTTTGCCCCAGCTGCAGAACAAAGAGTTTAACAGGCACATCTACATATTGATCTGAGTCTCTAGGTCACAGTAAGGACAGGACTCATGAACACAATACATGAAAGGTGACATTATCACAGTAGTGTAGCAGAAAAAACCAGGAGTAGCGAGTTGTCTGTCCTTAGTCTGTTTGTGGGGGTTTTCCCAAACCGCCACACCTGGGATTATTCTTTTCTATTAATGCAGAGTAATAACTTGCTCTAGCTTTTCTAAGAGATGATTTCTCCATGCTAAATAGAATTCATCTAAATTAGTAGAACGCCATTTTCTTTCTAATTGACGAGTCTTCTGTTTTAAGCTACAAGTTTCTGTGTTAAACCAAGGGGTTAGAAATCTCGGGGCCACTAAATCTAGAGTCTGATGCAGAGAGGCTGTAACACTATCTACCATGCTATCAATTATGGAAGGAGCAGGCTCTCTTCTTTTATTTCCGTTATGTTGACCCATGGTATAGAGGAGACAATCTGCAAAAATTTGGTAACGTCATCTGAAAGACATCTGCTGTAGTAATATTTTTCTGTAGGAGTCAAATAATCAGAAATAGTGAAATCAAAGGTTAACAGACAATGGTCTGACAGTACAGGATTATGAGGAGACACTACCAGATTTTCTATTTCTATACCGTAAGTCAGAACAAGGTCCAATGTGTGGTGGAAATAATGAGTAGAATTTTCTACTTTCTGGGAAAACCCCATTGAGTCTAAAATTGAATTGAATGCCTTATTGAGACAGTCACTATCTACATCAACATGTATATTAAAATCCCCGACTATAATTATTCTGATTTCAGCACTAAATCAGCTAAAAATTCAGCAAATTTGGATTAAAAACTCAAGAGTAGGCCGAGGGAGGATGGTAAACTATGCCGAAGAAAATTGGGTTCAAGCCAAGATAGCCAACATGCTCCACACTGAGGACCAGGCCCTCGAAGGAATTAAAACATGATTTTTTCTTTACATTAACTAGTAATTTAGAAGGGAAAATTGCCACCACTCCACCTCCACGACCAGAACTTCTAGGATTATGATAGTTTAGATAACCAGAGGGAGTTGATTCATTCAAACCAACATAATCATCTTGCCCTAGCAAGTCTCTGTAAGGGATGTTAAATCGATCTGATGATCAATTAATAGATCATGAACTAGTAGAGACTTGGGAGTTAGAGACCTAATATTTAACAAACCACATTTAATTTTTAAATTATGAGGAGGAACAGAGGTCAAATTAAATTTAGAGACTTGAGGTTTGATTTGGGTTTTACCAACATTTTGTTTAATCACTTTGGGATGTTTATGCATTGTATTTTTATTGACTTTAGGGGGAGTACACAAAGGTTCTCTAAGGGAGAAGACAGGGGCAAAGTTGGGTGGTGGTGGATGAGGAGGAGCTGCAGAAAGACGTGTATTTATCAAGTTGTGTTGTATTTGTCTTGGGTTATAATATTTTGGGTAACGGGAGACAGACACAATCTCTATGGGGTTACAAACTGAAGACTGATCTAAACAGTGAGGATTATATGGATTAAGCAGATTAATATGAGAAGTGGGAACAAAAAGGGGCTGGTTGGCAGGCCCAGGAACTTCAGGGTGAGTTAACGCACCAAATTTCAGTCACTGTATTAAAAAACACTGAATGGAATAGAACAGATTGTCCCTTAAAACATGTGCACCAAGTCTATTTGGATGGATGCCATCTGGCCTCATAAGTGATGGGCAGTTCCAAAACAGGTTGAAATTGTCAACAAAACCAATGTTAAAAGTAGGACATGTAGAACACAACCAAGTATTAAGACGGAGTTCTGCTAAAATAATTGCATCCTCGTCTGAAAGGCCCAGAGATAAACACGTCTGCCACAGTTCATAAGAGTGGACAGAAGGCTCCTGAAGTCACTCTTTAAGATCTCCGACGCTTCATCAGGGATGTTGTTGTTGCATCCAACATGAACTATGACAGTTTTAGTGTGGGGGAATTCATTTAATAGGTCAGGGGTAAGAGGCTCAATATCAGACACTTTAGCCCCAGGAAAAAAATTAGTGATACAGTACTTGCTTCTGACTTTCCTCATAATCGAGCCACCAATTACCAGCGTCGTCTTGGGGGGCTTTGTCGGTGGTTTCTGAAGTGGTGGATAATTTTGTTGTCGTTTTGATGGCGGGGTGATGTGCTCTCTTCTTTTTGGAGCTGGTGTGTAATTTGGCACACCTAAAGTAGTCTTAATCTGTGGTTTGCGGGTTTGAGCCACCGCTGGAGAAGGAGGAGGAGGGGCAGTCACGGGCAGATGGTCTGTGTCCAGGTGGGGAAAATCGGCCAGAGAAAGGATGTCGAATCTGTTTTCCAAAAGCAAGAGAAGAGAAGAGATGCAGCCCTGTCTGGTCAGTCGTCGATGATTACTAGTTGGCCCAACCACAGTCCAGGGCGCACATTGAGGATGAGAAAAACCACCTGGGACTTTGGGTTTAGCTCCGAGTTGAAGCCAGTGATTATTGCTGTGGTCGTGGACATCTGAAGAGACCAGAGCAGGGGTGGAGGTGGATGGCAATGCGCTGAATTCACCCAAGTAAGTAGCCGTCTTTGCCAGTTGCGAGTCGGTTGCTGGGGCCGTTGTTCGCCTGAGAATTATGGTGTCAAGGTGGTCTTCAGCCTCCCGAATCTTATAGAGGTTGGAGAGTCTCACTTCCAATTCAGAAACCTTCCTAAGGAGGGACACACAGCTGACACACGTCGAGGATGGAGCCATAACGTTCCAGGCGAGAGGTAGATAGCCAGCCAGCCAAAAACAGCTAAAAACAGGTTAGCTAAAAACAAGTTAGCCTAGCCTGGTAAACAGCCCAGCTGGGGGTCCGATCCACCCGTGTGTATGATCGGGCTTTCTGCTAGGCCAACACTAAGCTAACACCAAGCAAAAACTAATATCAGCAAAAAGAGATAAAAAAAAATTAAAAACGAAATCAACAAAAGCGGACAAGATAACACTTTGACACGATGAGACATTTACAGGCGCTGGCGCAGGCTCACACCTGCGCCGGTGTCTGAATTTTTCTGGTCTTCAAAGCAGTGGGGAGCTTGTTCCATTCCGTTATAGCTTTGTATGAGAAGGCTGATTGTACAAAAGCAGTTTTGCGTAGGGGGATGCAACAATGCACCTAGAGGAAGTCCTTGTTACTCTGGTATTTTGTTCAGAAGTCAGGTACACAAAAGTCGTAAGGGACGGGGGGTGCAAAACCATGGATAATTTTAAAGACCAACAGCTAAACAGAAAATTCACAGCTATAGCAGTCTCTGAAACCTGGCTTAATGCAGACCAGGCTCCCCTGATGGCAATAGAGGGATATCAGATGTTTAACATTAACAGATCTCAAAAAAAGGGTGGTGGTGGTGTTGCACTGTATATTGATGACCTATATAGATGTAAGCTTGTAAATGAAATGTCCTCAGCACTACCAGGGATTCTGGAATGTGTTACTGTTGAGATTGACCTAGACAAAACAAAAAATCTAATCATAAGCTGCATATACAGAACGCCGGGAACTTGCATTGAGACATTCAGAGATAAATTAGTCGAGCTGTACAATAATATTACTAGTAAGAAAATGGTAGCAATTTGTGGAGATTTCAATATTGATCTACTTAATCCACATCAACAAAATGTAGTTACAGAGTTCATGAACTCTATGTACAGCATGAGTCTATATCCCACAATAACACATCCCAGTAGAATCACAGTTCACTCTGCTACACTTATTGACAACCTGTTTGTCAATGTTCTCGACAAGAAAATAGAAAGTGGATTATTGATAAATGATATAAGCGACCACTTGCCAATCTTTGCACTTATCCATGGCCACATGGGGCCCAACCCAGAAAAAATCTCAAAATCGTTCAGACACAAACCACCAAACGCAATCACTTCTTTTAAAGAGGACTTGCTGAAGCAAGACTGGACAGAAGTCTATGTATCAGATGTAAATGAAGCCTATGACACATTTATAAACATTGTAACCACTCTTTATGAAAAAAACTGCCCATTAGTTAAAAAAAAGCTTAAACACAAATTTACTGACAAACCATGGCTAACCAAAGGACTACAAAAGGCGTGTAAAAAGAAAAATTTATTATATAAAGCTTTCATAAAGAAAAGGACAAAAGAAGCAGAGCAGCGGTATAAAACATACAAAAATAAGTTAACATATACAGTATAATAAGATGTAGTAAAAGAGACTATTACAGTAAAGAACTGGAAAAAAACAGACAATATTAAAAATACATGGACAATAATCAACAGTATCCTTGGAAATAAAAGCAGAAATACCAGCTACCCAACTAACATTCCAAAAAATAATAAATCGACTCCGAATGTGAATATAGCTTCACCTGCAGATGAATTTAATAATTTTTTTGTTAACATTGGACCTAAACTGGCCCGAGAAATACCCACTACGGTGCCAACAGGTGATTCAATATGCAATAACACTGCTGTAAAAGACACCATCTTCATAAAGAACACAGACGAAAGAGAGGTCATTGAAATTGTTAAATCATTCAAAAGTAAAACATCTACTGACTGCGATGGTATTGATATGCTACTAGTCAAAACTGTTATCGAATGCATAGTGAAACCACTGACGTATATCTGTAACCTGTCTCTCCAATCAGGTATATTTCCCAATGCAATGAAAATAGCTAAAGTAATTCCGATTTACAAGACAGGCGACAGAGGGGAACTCTCCAACTACAGACCAATTTCACTATTACCGCAATTTTCCAAGATACTTGAAAAAATATTCTATGAGAGAATTGACAACTTCATACTGAAGAATGATTTATTGTGTGAGCAGCAATATGGGTTCAGACACAAAAGGACAACAGCATATGCCTTAATGGAATTTACAGAAAAAATATCAACAGCCATTGAAAATAAGGAGTATTCAGTTGGAGTATTCCTGGATCTTAAAAAAGCATTTGATACAGTAGATCACAATCTATTATTAAAGAAACTACAAAATTGTGGTATTAGAGGGGTAGCACTGTCCTGGTTAAGAAGTTACTTAAAGAATAGATATCAGTTTGTATGTGTTAACAACAAAAACTCAGAGCTACTGAAGGTCACCTGTGGAGTCCCACAGGGTTCAGTTTTGGGACCATTATTATTCAATATGTATATAAATGATATATGTAAAGTTTCAGAAAAAATGGACTTAATATTGTTTGCTGATGACACTAACCTGCTATGCAGTGGAAACAATTTGGAACAACTTCTGGATACACTCGGAAAGGAATTAGGAAAGCTGAAACTGTGGTTTGATTCAAACAAATTAACGCTCAATTTAAGCAAGACAAAATTTATAGTCTTTAACAACCATCACAACTACCCAGTACCCAAACTCAGTGTAAATGGTGTAGAGATTGAAAGGGTATCCAAAACTAAATTCCTTGGAGTAATAATTGATAACAAACTGTGTTGGAAGCCACATATTAATTATATAAAAGGTAAAGTATCCAAATCAATTGCAATATTACACAGAGTGAAAAATTTGCTGAATCAACCCACACTATACACCTTGTATCATTCATTAATACTCCCATACATGACATATTGTAATGAAGTATGGGGAAATACATATAAAACAAACATATATCCACTCTTTATGCTTCAAAAGAGAGCTATTAGAATAATCAACAAAGCAGCTTACAGGGAACCAACAAACCCACTTTTTCTTAAACAAAAAACTCTCAAGTTGAAAGATCTGATCGACTTTAAAACCGCAATAATAATGTTCAAAGTGAAGAATCTATCACTGCCCGCAAATATCCAAAAGTTGTTCCAAACAAGGGAGAAACGATATCACTTCAGAGGAACATGTATATTTCAAAAGCCTACAGTGAGAACAACTACCAAGCAACACTGTATTTCAGTGCAAGGTGTCAGATTATGGAACGATTTTGGACCTGAATTAAAATCATGTACAAAGCTTGGACAATTTAAACAAAAACTAAAGGAAGAAATACTCCAAACATATTTACAAGACGACATGTAAACTCACATAAGGATTGACATTTCCAGCCTGTGTTGTGTTATAGCTTAGTTTTTCTTTTTTCTCTGTGACACTATGTCTTAGATTTGTTTTTGAATAGTAACCGCTTAACTTAGACTAGCTCAGTTTTCTTTTTCTCTCAGTCATATTTTGTCTTAGCCTTGTTTTAAATTGTAATCGCTCTTGTCTTGTTTTCTCTTTTTTCTCCTTTGAATTCTTGGATGGAATATGGGTGGGCAATATAAGCTGCGGCTTCAGCCATCACCCATTTCGGATAACTCACGTGGAATTGTATAGTAGAAGGAGTCTTTGTCTAATTTGACCTTGTTGTTATATTATACCGTTTCTTTTAACCTGTAATGTACTATCCGAAATAAATAAAATTCATTCATTCATTCATTCATATATTTGCATACATGATCATATTTTCAAAGCTTAACATCTTGTGTTTGAAAAGTATACCACAACGGTGATGCTGTTGTGTCTTCTTATCCAGAATTTTGATGGATTGTTTATACGAGGATTCCAAGGGATCCCCCCGCTCAAGTTGAGTCTTGAAGAAGTCCGAGAAGGCACGTTCCCCCACCCCCTTCCTAAGCAGGCCTGGAGCTTAAGCTGTGTTACTTACCTGTAACCCTTTTAACTTTTTTCTTTAGAATTCACCTTTTTCTTAAATTACTGTGCTAAGAAGATTTTGTCTTGGTTTTCACCAAGTTTAAGTCGACTTTGTTCTGACCACAACACATCGGAAGAAACGGATGTGTGGTTTGTTTGTTTGTTTTGTGTTTTTTTTTTTTATCAAGTTTGATTTTCTAATTGGACTTTGAACGATAAACAAATATTATCTGGAATTTGATAACCTAGCCAAACGTCAAATTCTTTTTTCTGTGTATAAACTGAGACGGCGACCAGTGTGATGAGCTTTCAGCTTCTACCACTGGGATCCGAAGGACCAGTGCCAGTATTGGACCTTTTATGGCAGAACTTGCCTGCCCTTTTCTACTCAACTTCATCAACGCATATCCATCTGGACCAAGATTAGTACCTGAAGACCTGCTACCAAGACACAATCTGACTTCATCAGCTGTGCTTAAGGTCTTTGTCCAGATTAAATTTAATTCTTCAGAATATTCCTTGTATAAGTGGCTGGCGTGACTGGCGCTTAGCGGCTGCCCTGGCCTTGGATACGCTCTGCAGAGCGTGCCCAAATGCCAAGTCACGTTTCGTTACCTTGTATTCATACATGTGTAATGACAATAAAGTTGAATCTCAATCTCAATCAATAAGTTCTATAAACCTAACATCTTCAAACTCCTTTCGGAACTTCAAATACATCTATCTTTTCATTAAACTCTTGCACTCCGGGATACCGCGGGCGGTCACGTCTCTGCGTCCTAGGGCGTCCTCATGTGCCCTAGGATGCACACTGTGCGTCCTAAGGCGCGCTGAAAAAAAAAGCTGTCTTCCGTTCTTCCACTACAGACACAGCCGCGAACAGAAAGCCGAAGGAGTGCTTTGATTGGTTTAGATTTGATTGACCTCTCATTCGACTAATAAGAGCCTTGAATTGGGTTTCTGAAACCTTGAAGAACCAATGACTGAAAACCTAGCAAGAAGGACCCGCCTACCAACGGCTGTGAATGCAGCGAGCCAATTGAAGCAGAGAAGTTCGACAATTGAAAGCGTACGTCCCGTGCATAAAATCTGTTTTGTGTAAGCCGCTGGGTGACACACACGCGTTCGCCAGTCTTTTTTTCTTACTACTGTTCTTATTTGTTTTGAAAAATCATTAGCCAAGACCGCAATCATGGAAGCGCAAAACCGCAATAATGGAATCATGGTTTGACCGGGTCGTGTGACCAGAACCACAAGTCGTAACAAGTGGACCAGTGTCATGTTCGTCTGACAATGAGGAAGAGAAGTTCGCCAACGACACTGCTGTTGCGGACAGGTAAGTGTTATAAGCTAAATTATTCTTTATCCCTGAAAATCGTAATCAAAATGACTTTTGACCGATCGGTAAATTACAACTGTGCGTCATCGCAACATGACGGACCGGTCCGTGCACCGCGTCCGGACCGTGAACCCCCCACCCCCGCTACTCTTCTGTAGCGGATTGCAGATATTATTGCAGATATTTTAGTACAACTGTGCGTAGTAGACCGCGGCGCACCGTCACCGCGGTCCGTCATGTAACGATGGAGGATGTCCGTCCTCTGTAGCGGGGGGGGGGGGGGTTGTTATCTTCTACATTACAGATATTTTAGTATAATTTTTAGTGCACTATAGGTTATTTTTTCTTGTAAAAAAAAAGCCACACATTTTTTACGTGGCATGCTTCTTTGTGTGTGGGGGCTTGTTTGTTCATTCATTCATGAATGAATAAACAACCCCCCCCCCCCACACACACACAGCCCTGAGTGTCACCTTTCATTAGAGCCCAAGATCAAGCTTCTATATTGAATCATTCAAAAGTTACAGACGTTTTTCCAAACTGTGCCATTTGGCACAATTTGGCACAGTTCAAAAACGCCTGGGAACAACCTGAGAAGAAAGCTGTGTAATATATTCATTTTTTGTGGTATTGTTACAAAATTTTGACCTCAGCTGGATAACACTTGGTTCTACATTTCTGTTGCATTTTCCAGCCCGGATCTGACAGCTGTGTGTTATTTGCAAGCATTTGTATCCAAAAAAACACCCAGGCGAATTTTATTTTCTTCAAGTTCAGTATGTTTTACTGAACTCACTGTTACTCAGTGGCAGGAGCACTTAAAGAGATTATGACTGTTTTGCCAAAAAATTCAAAGTGTTTTCTTTTAAATGAGACCAACCCCATGAAGATGCTGCAAAGGGTTGAAGAACAGCTTTTGATTTACTTTGGGTACGTTATTTTTAGGCATTTTCAGGGAAATTGACCAGAGTGCAAGGGGTTAATATCCATTCCTTTTCAGAGTAACACAAATTTTCCTTTTTATAAACTAGTTTTTATCATAATTTTCTT
The DNA here is from genome assembly GCA_020510985.1 of Pholidichthys leucotaenia. Classification (NCBI taxonomy): domain Eukaryota; kingdom Metazoa; phylum Chordata; class Actinopteri; order Cichliformes; family Pholidichthyidae; genus Pholidichthys; species Pholidichthys leucotaenia. The sequence continues at coordinate 64,101,873 of CM035849.1, read as the reverse complement.
CATAAAATTGCATCCATTTTTCTTAACCAGTCTGCTTTACACCTATTTTATGGTTGTCATTTTCCATTGCAGTGCCAATTTAAGCTGTTTTTCTTTGGTTCCACAAATGTTTGATAAAACAATTTATGCTCAGTAACCCATTAACAGTTTAATGTGCTCATGATACATGTTGAATTCACTTAAAGTCATCTGAATGTGTTCATCTATCCTGAAATTTCTTATTAAACTGTTAAAAAGGCCTAATGGAGTTATTGTTTGATTTCATGTCCATCTTCTTGATTAAAAGCAGAAAAGATCTCACAGGTTTTGTTTGTTTTTTAACTGATTCATCACTGGTACAAATATTGAATTATTAATAAAATTGTCAATTTTTCGGGACTGGTGCCCCAACAAGTTTGTGTGCTGGTATTGAAAAGAAATGTTCATTCCTACTCACATGCATTTTTATATTGATATTTGTGCCAATGCCTAACCACTACAGTTTTCACAAAACAAGTTATATTTAATAAAGTGTAATGACACAGGGAATAAGTATTGAACATGCTTGACGAAATTCATTTAATATTTAGTAGAAAAGCCTTTGTTGGTAATAACAGCTTCCAGACACCTCCTGTATGGAGAAACTAGGCGCAGGCATTGGTCAGGAGTGATTTTAGCCCATTCTTCCACACAAACTGTCTTCAAATCTCGAAGGTTCCTTGGGTGTCTTCTATGAATTCTGATCTTCAGTTTGTTCTATAGATTTTCAATTGGATTCAGGTCAGGTGACTGACTGGGCCATTCTAACAGCATTATTTTCCTCCTCTGGAGCCAGTTGAGCGTTTCCTTGACTATGTGTTTGGGATCATTGTCTTGCTGAAATGTCCACCCTTGTGGACATTTGGCTTCTTGACAGATGGCAACAGTTTCTCATCAAGGATGTCTCTGTACATTTGTCCATTCATCTTTCCTTCAATTATATGAAGTCTGCCTGTACAATGTCCTGAAAAACACCCCTACACCATGATGCTCCCACCTCCAAACTTCACTGTTGGCATGGTGTTTTTGGCCTGATGTGCAGTGCCATTTCTCCTCGAAACATGCTGTGTGTCATGGTATCCAAAAAGTTCAATTTTGGTCTCATCTGACCAGACTGTATTCTCCCAATATTTTACTGGCTTGCCCAAATGTTGTGCAACAAACTTTAAACAAGCTTCAACATGTTTCTTCTTCAGCAATGGAGTCTTGCAAGGTGAACGAGCACAGAGCCCATGTCAGTTGAGTGCATTACTTGTTTTCTTTGAAACAGCAGTACCTGCTAACTCCAGGTCTTTCTGGAGCTCTCCATAAGTGGTCTTTGGCTCTTGGATAACTCTTCTGATAACTATTTTGACTCCTCTGTCAGAAATCTTGCGAGAAGCTCCTGGTCGTGGACGGTTTACAGTAAAATGAAGTTCTTTCCACTTCCGAATGATGGCTTCAACAGTGTTCACTGGAACATTCAGCAATTTAGAAATGCACCTGAAACCAATGTCATCATTATGTTTTGCAACAACAAGGTTGCAAATGGTAGAGCTCTTTGCTTCTACCCATCATGAGTTCTTTGTGGTGTGACAATGTGATATTCACAGACCTTTTTAAAGGCTATCAGGCAGGACTTAACCAGCTGAAATTAATTTGCTCTGATGGGGGATGGGATTGCTTCCTAAATTCTGATGGATTTCAGCTGGTTTCTTGGCTTTCTACACATTTTTTCACCTCTTTTTCTTCATGTGTTCAATACATATTCCCTGTGTCATTCCACTTTATTAAATATAACTTGTTTTGTGAACACAGTTGTCTTGATTTCTGTGTATGTATGGATTACTTGGGTTGTTACTGATATCTGGTGAAAATCTCAGATCAATGATTCCATCAGAAATACAGTGATCCCTCGCTACTTCGCGCTTCACCTTTCGCACCCTCAGTGCATCGCGGATTTTTCAAAAATATTCATCAAAAATTCAAAATTGAGAAAAAATACATTAGAACATCACGTATCAACACGGAGAGCCCGCACAACTCAAAATCCACCTCTCTGATTCGCTGGCCAGCATCTCCCCCCTAAGAGATCGCTCCCGACTCTAGATTTTGTTCTCGTGTTGACTCGGCTCGGGAATCTCGCGAGAGATGCACTCTCGCGAGATTCTTTTCATTCTCTTGCTCTCTCTCTCTCCCGAGAGAGAGAGAGTGAGAGAATGAACGTACGTATTATTTATATTATTTATACATTATTTTATGTATCAAAAAACTAACGAGATCAGCCTGGAATTCCACAAAGGGGGGTGACGCTACTTCGCGGTTTTTCACTTTTCGCAGTCGGTTCTGGAACCCATTAACCGCGATAAGTGAGGGATCACTGTATGTTTTAATGAGAAAAATGTTGATGTGTTCAATACTTATTTTACCCGCTGTATATTGAAAAGTTGAAAACTGCTCTCCGTCATTAAGTACTGGGATCTTCAAAGAAAACTGAAGTGGGGGATATTGCACTTGCCTCAGAGTGCTCTTGTTGCTTATAGAATTTAGACTTTATCAAAGATGTTTTGTTTTGTTTTTTTACTTTTTTCCACATAAATTTGCATGTGTTACTAAATTTGTGAATTTTATCTCAGAAATTTGATTTTTATTTTTTAAAACTTTTTGCCATAAATAAGCATTAATTTCTTGTAAATTTGTGAATTTTTGTTTTTACATTATGACTTTATTCTCAGAATAATAACATGTTTAGAGGTAAGATCGTTGTTGTTGTTTTTTAATTCTTATTCAGCTGCAAAAAAGATTAATTTTTTCAAGAGAAAAGTTTCAAATTTTAGGGAAAAAATAATGTATGTGAAAACAACTTACACAAAAAATCTCTAAAATTTAAAAGGTAATTTCACAAATTTATGAGAAAGTCTAAAATATCTTTTTAAAAAAAAGTCAAGTTTATGAGAGAAAAAAAAGTAAAACAATAAAAATGTTGCAAATTTCTGCATAAAAGGTTTAAAATTTTCAGTCTGGTAAATTTACAAATCACAAGTCACAAATTTATGAAGACAAACCTCACAGTTTGTCAATAGTAAAGTTATTACTCTCGACTCAAGTAACTTTTTAGTCAGTACTTTCTTCCTCTTACTCAAGTCAGTTTTTTGGTGACTTACTAAGAAGAAGATACACAATAGGAGACAGCACTTTAAAGCACACCCATTCAGAGCCTTTGATGGTCATTTTACATTCACTGGCAGCCATATTACTTAAGCAAAGAGGTTCCACACTCCACCACAAAACCGAGAAATGTCAGGAGATCCTCCACCCTGGTCCTGTAGCTGGAGACTGCGCTCCGTTTAAAGATGCTTGTGTCCTCTGACTGGAGGTACTTCAGACAGCAGAGGAAGGTTGCATTATTCCACCTCTTGTTCAGTATTACAGGTGAGTCCTGGATTTTTATGGCTATTTTTGTGCCACACAGAAGTTTGATAAGGGAGTCAACTGTCTTGCGCATCTCGGAGGGAGAAAAACGCCTCGTGGGTAAAACCAGGTCTCTGGTGGACCACTCCCAATTACACGGGGTGAGACTGGACATCCTGGCAGATAAGCAGATCTGTTGCAATGTCTGTGGTGGACTTTTGCCAGTCGGTGCATCGTGACATGCACTACACAAAGAGCAGAAATAAACAAACCTATCGTCTGGTCAGTCACTGCAACAGATACTGGAGTCAGATTGTCTTGGCCTGTCCTTGCCACTGACAATACCTCCATCTGCCAAGAATGTGTCGCTAGTCCAGCAAAAGCTAGCAGTACTCAAATGCTTTGCAAGCAGTTTCATGAAATGGTCAGTCAGAGAGCAACTCATACCGGCTCAGACGTCACCCGGGTTAACAAGGTCAGGAGTTCCTGGCACGGAAGGCGAATTACAGAGCTGCGTGGAGGAATCTGATCAGACCTAAATGAAACAGTCACTGTCACCCCCGACAGACTGCTATGATGAAGATGATGACTGAGACTTCAGTCATGAAGCTCATAAGGTAACACTAGCTTTACTTTTGTAGAATCTCAGGCTACTCTACCCACCTCTCCTTGTATGACTGAACATATCAGGTTTGGTGGTTCTAGTTTTGTTTGTTCTTCAGACGGAGCACAAACATCTGTGCATAATTCTACCGTCGAATCTCTGGCAGGTGCCTCTCCAGGAATCTTAATGCTGCACTCAAGGAAAAGAAGTGGACTTTAAGAAGCTCACCGACAGGATATCCAGTGAGTGCAGAATTTTCCCATCAGATTTTCCCAGTCATTTGCCCAAACTTTCACCCCCTTGAAGTCGAATTTTTGACTGTAAAAGCTGGGCAAGTTGAAGAGGTGAGGATTCAAAACAACTGCACCCAGCAGTACCAGGCAGTGGACGCTCAAGTGAAATACAGTATTTGTTTTAATGAGCATTTCAAATACGAGTAAATTTGTGACTTTTATGTTGTAAATTTGCAAATTTTTCTCATAAATTTACAAATATTTTCTTGTAAATTTATAATTTTTTTCTTATAAAATTGCAACTTTTTCTCAAATTTACAAAAAAAATCGAAATGTGCAACTTTTTTTATAACTACAACTTTTTTTTTTTTGTAAATTCACTACTTTATTCATCATAAATTTTCAACTTTCTGTCAGGTTGTGACTCATTTCATGTAAATTTGCAACTTTTCTCTTGCAAACGTCCAACTTTTCTCCCAATTTTATGACTTTATTCTTTTAAATTTATGAATTTTTTTCTTGTAAATTTGTGCCTTTTTCATGAGAATTTGCAACTTTTTTCCTGGTAAGGAGATGCTGATTAAATTTTTGTTTTATGTAATTGTTAAATTTCTTTTCTGTTTGTCTAGACAATGGCCCAAGTTTATTTTTTTCCTGTTTTTGTTGGGAGTGAAGAGATCCCCCTCCACCCCCTCAAACACAGTCTTGCATAGAGCTCCCAAAAAGCTAGAAACAACCCTGATTAAGAGGGAATGTCTTCACTGTAGTACCAGGGTCTCAATGTTCTCATTTAGTTTTTTACTGAAATGTTTACAAAAAAAAAAAACAAAAAACAGCCAAAATCATGACCCTGCACAAAGTTGTCAAATACATGGCTGTGCTTTACAACACAGAATGTGACTAAAAATGGATAAATGATACCAAGCACTGAACAAGAGAAATGTTCCAGCGTTATCAGCTAACATTCATTCCAAATTCACCTGGATTTACTGTAATATTAAACAGAATTAAGTATTTGATAGAATGTAAAATGGATTGTAGTCAGTCGTGCAAGTTAAGTTGACCCCAGTAAACCCAGCATAATACAGCTAATGATCTTTAAAACTTAACTTTAGACCAACATTGCCTTGGTGTTCCAGTCAGGTGTCTGCAGAAGACAGAAGACATCAGAATAAATGGCGTGGGTGTGTTCTGCATCACTTTTAATTCTGCACGATCTCTGTCAGCCATCATTTATCCTTTATGGACCCTGATGGAGACAAAGGGTTTAATAAAATGACAGATTTAGCCAAGTCTTGGAATTCAAACACAAATGAAAATCTCCATTAAAATGCAACACGTGGCTTTAAAGTTCTTTAGTCAAAATCTGCATCGCGAACTGGCACAGAGTTTGAAGGGCACGGGGCATTTCCCAGACGAGGAGCGTCAGCTGACGATGTTATCGGCCTGATTTACTGGATCGAATGATTTCATCGAATGACTCACTTTAGATGAGTCTGACCCCTACAGAAGATTAGCAGTCAGGATAACTCTGCCCGGTGCTGCGTCAGTCTCCACTCATCTTGTTTTGCTTTTGTCTCTCCAGTCAGAGACAATATTAATTTGCTGAACTGAGATTCTGTTCCTGACACAACTCCTGACTGTCCACAACAATTGCTGTGCTGCGTTGTGATGGTGTCTGGAAGTATTCTAAAAATCACAAAAACATCACAGCCTCATTAGTTAATTGAACTTAGATAGATAGATAGTTTATTTCGAACACAAAAATATAACAAATACAAGCAAATGGCAAATGCAATAAAGTAACATTATACACTGTTCGAAAGGGAGAAGGAAGAAGTGAACACTTATTAATTCCATCTCCTCTTTTCCATAGATACACCCATGTGAATTTTATACAAATTACCACCTTTAAGACCCCAAGTAAACAATTTACTGTATTTTTTACAAATCAACATTAACACCCATCCATTCTAACATACAATGATGTCCATACATCAAAACCAGCCTCAAACAACACAGATATACACAGTGCTGTCCTACCCACCATTCCATAGTGTCCCATAATATCCCAGAGTGAACATAATGAATCGTACATATAACTACTACCCTTCTAACATATACCCTTTCAGCAAATGGTGCTTATACCTCTTTTTGAATTGATTTCTGTTTGTACATAGTTTCAGTTCTGGCTCCAGACTGTTCCACAAATCCACCCCACAGACAGATATGCACAGACTTTTCTTGGTTGTACGTATCTTGGGTTTTGTAAAGTTTAAGTCTCCCCTCAAATTATGATCATTGTCTCTTTTTTTTAAATATTTTTTGTATATTAGTTGGTAGTTGAATATTAATTGCTCTGTGCATTACTTGTGCTGTCTTAAATTTAACTAAATCGATGAACTTTATGACATGTGACTTTAAGAACAACGCATTGGTATGGTCTCTATATCCTGCATTGTTTATTATCCTTATAGCTCTTTTTTGTAATGTGCATATTGACTGTAGGTTGGTCTTGTAGGTGTTTCCCCAGACTTCTACACAGTAGTTAAGGTAAAAACAGTGAATTGTACAATATGACCAATGATTTATAGTCCAAGAAGTGTCTTGTCTTCCCCAGTATGCCTATACATTTTGCTAATTTGGCCCGGATGTGACTGATGTGAGGTTTCCAGCAGATTTTATTGTCTAGCGTCACCCCCAGAAACTTATTTTCCTGTACTGTTTCTATTCTGGTATCATCTATCGTTACCATTATTTCATGATTTATTTTATAATTTCCAAACAACATAATCTTTGTTTTTTTTAGATTTAGAGATAATTTATTTTTGTTGAACCACTGCATTAATTTTTCCATTTCAGTTGTGACCACCTCTAAAACCTGCTGCAAATTCTCACCAGTGCAAAAGATGTTTGTGTCATCCGCAAACAAAATAAATTTCAGAATTTTTGATACTTGGCATATGTCATTTATATACAAAATAAAGAGTTTGGGTCCCAGAACTGACCCCTGGGGCACACCACAAGTGATGTCCATGAAGGGTGATTTGTGCTCTCCAATTTGTACAAATTGTTGTCTGTTACTTAAATAACTTTCCACCCAACTCAGTCCAACCCCTCTTATCCCATACCGTTCCAGTTTCCTTAGTAGTATTCTGTGGTCAATGGTGTCAAAAGCTTTCTTTAAATCTATAAATACTCCTACAGCAACCTTTTTTTTTTTATCTATACAACTAGTAATTTCTTCTATAAGTTCGATCAGTGCCAAAGATGTAGATTTATCTGCTCTAAAACCATACTGGCTATCTGTAAGGAGGTTGTGTTTTTCAGTGAAATCATCCAGTCTCTTAGTGAAGATTTTTTCAAGTATTTTGGAGAATTGTGAGAGTAAAGAGACTGGCCTGTAATTTGTGAAGCGATGACTGTCTCCTGTTTTGTATAGAGGTATTACTTTTGCTATTTTCATTTTGTCTGGAAATGTACCAGTTTGAAATGACAGGTTACAGATGTGGGTGAGTGGCTTAACAATTCCCTCAATTACTTTTTTCACTATTGTCATGTCAATTTCATTCCAGTCCGTTGATTTTTTGTTCTTAAATTTACTCACAGTCTCGATAATTTCCTTTTCAGTAACTGCACCCAAAAAGATTGTGTTTGGATTTCTATCTTCTATTTCATTCACAGAACCACTGTAGTTTGTTTCTGGTGTCACTATTGATTTTGCTAATTCAGGACCAACGTTTACAAAAAATTTATTGAAACCACTGACCACATCTTCCATATTATTTATCAAATTGCCATTTTCGAGAAAATATTCTGGATAATTTGCATTCTTAGGATACCCCAAGGAATATTTTGGGTCACCAAGGGGTTAATAAATGCATGTAAAAAGAAGAATACATTATATAAACAATTCATTAAATGCAGAAAGAAACAATTTAAAGTATGTCTTTTATTCAACTCAAATTGCAGTGACACATTTAAGATGTATTGAACTTAAGTTTCTATGTTTTCATACATTAAACTTCATTGAACTATGCTGAGAAAAAAAAACTTAATTTCAAGCTAAGGTGACTTTAATTTCTTAAGGGCCCCTTTACACAGACAGAAATCGTTGGGTGACCATTGAGAGATCAAAAATTGATCTGATTTTTATTGATCTCCTCAAGCCTCAAAAAAACCTTTTCCATTTAAATGTCTGAGAGATTACTGTAAGATTTTCATGGCGATCTACAGAGATCTTTGAAAGATCCTTGAGAGACCAGGAGAGATAACTAAGGGATCCTTATAATAATAATAGTAATAATGGATCACATTTATATAATAGCACCTTTCACAATACCCAAAGCACTTTACAAAGAGTTTGACAGTTTGTTGGGGGACCAAAGATATATATAGTGGGGAAAATAAGTATTTAATCTCCTGCTGAATTTGTAAGTTTACCCCCTTACAAACAAATGAACTGTCCATAATTGTTATGGTAGGTTTGTTTTAACAGAGAGAAACAGAAGATCAACAAAAAAATCCGGAAAAAAATATTAAATAAGTGTCATAAATTAATTTTCATTTGATCGAGGGAAATAAGTATTTGATCCCCAAGAAAAATGTGACTTAATACGTGGTGGAGAAACTCTTGTTGGCATCACAGAGGTCAGACGTTTCTTGTAGTTGGTCACCAGGTCTGTGCACATCTCAGGAGGGATTTTGGTCTACTCCTCTTTAATGAAAGCGCTTTGAGTGGTCTTTGTGACTAGAAAAGCGCTATATAAGTGCAGGTTAGTTAGTTAGTTAGTTAGATACTCTCCAAATCCTGAAGGTTTCCAGGCTGTCGCTTGGCAACTCAACTTTTCAGCTCCCTCCACAGATTTTCTATTGGATTATGGTCTGGAGACTGGCTAGGCCACTCCAGGACCTTAATGTGCTTCTTTTTGAGCCACTTCTTTGTTGCCTTGGATGTATGTTTTGGGTCATTGTCATACTGGAAGACATACCCACAACCCATCATCAGTGTTCTGGCTGAGACCAGGAGGTTCTCATCCAAGATTCTACAGTACATGGCCTTGTTCATCAGCCCCTCAATGTGGTGAAGTAATCCTGTACCCTTAGCAGAGAAACAGCCCTAAAACAGAATGTTTCCACCTCCATGTTTGACAGTGGGGATGGTGTTCTTGGGGTCATATTCAACATTTCTCTGCCTCCAAACATGGTGAGTCGAGTTGATGCCAAAGAGCTCAACTTTGGTCTCATCTGACTGCACCACATTCTCACAAGCCTTCTCTGAATCATTCAGGTGTTCCTTGGCAAATTCCAGATGTGCCTTCTTGAGCACAGGGACCTTGTAAGCACTGCAGGATCTCAGTCCATTATGGTGAAGTGTGTTACCAATGGTTTTCTCAGTGAATGCGGTCCCAACTCCCTTGAGATCATTAACAAGCTCCTCCTGTGTAATTCTGGGCTGATCCCTCACCTTTCTCAGAATCATCCTTACCCCATGAGGTGGAATCTTGCATGGAGCTCCAGAGTGAGGGTGATTATACACACACACACACACACACACACACACACATATATCTAAGTGGTGTTTGTAGAAGAGCTTGGAATAACGAGGCGATGTGATTTATAAACCAAAGTTTATTATCAGCTTCGCTCCTCTAACAAGTCTCATCTCAGTGCAGAAGCAGAATAAGAGGTCGAACACATTCAGACCTACATACTTATACCTACACATCACAAAAGACATTGCACATCAAAGCTGACATCCCGCATTAGCTTAATCCCCCCTCCTTTGTCTTCCTACTCCTCCACCTGACCCTGGGTGGTCAGGGCGATCGATCTGGTCTCCACCGCTGCGCCTCGGATGCTCTTTGATCTTCGCTGGCGGTTGAGACCTCTTGTCCTGTTCTGAGGCGTGAGGTCGTTGTACATATGTAATCACTAAACATTCTAACATGCTTATACATATGTAGGTTATGGGATATATGATTAATATAAACCACAGCCCCCCCCCCCCAAACGACTAAGAAAAGGACAATAAAAGAAAGTCCACAGTTTAAGATAATTTCTATGACATACCAACTGTTAAACCTCTTGACAAGGAAAAAAAAAAAAACTTTCCAGCAGCTATGCTCCTGTAGAGAATTCAGTGGTAATCATAACAGCGTAGTAATATCACAAATCAGTCTTAAAACTGTCACAGCACAATCTGATAAAATAGTTAACAACTTTAGGTTAATTTGTATCAGTCCCTGTGCCGTCTGGGTTTTAATCTTCTCCCGAATCTGCTGTGGGTCCGCTTGGGCGTCCAGGCGGGACCTTCCTGTAAGGAATCTGCAGCTTGGGGAGGAGAGTGGTTATTTGTTCCCTGCAGGGGGGCTGAGTCTTTTTTCTTGGGGGGTCTACCCCGCCGAGGTGCTCTCGCCAACCGTGCAGGTTCGTCTCTCAACAAGAAGGCAGGTTTAAGTCTGTCAATGCTGACTGTTTCTTTTCTGTCCCCTAAATCAAGCACAAAATGCTTATCACCAGGTTCCAGCACTCTGAATGGTCCATCGTATGGTGGACGGAGGGTATATTTTAAAGCTTCATGCCTAACAAAAACGAATTCTGCGTTTTTTAAAGCTTGGGGGACAAAAACCCATGGAAAAGAGTGATGTGCCGGTCCGGGGAGAGAGTCCGGTCCGCTGCTGCCTGAAAGCCTCATGGCTGGAAGATGCCCTGGCTCTGGGTTCTCTGGTAAAAATTCACCTGGGAGTCTGAGAGGTTGTGCAAAAACTAATTCTGCTGGGGAGGCGTCTAGATCTTCTTTAGGCGCAGCACGCAACCCCAATAAAACCCAGGGGAGTTTATTTACCCAATTTGTATCCGTTAGTGAGGCCCTGAGGGCGGCCTTTAAAGATCTGTGAAAGCGCTCGCATAACCCATTAGCCTGAGGGTGATAAGCGGTGGTGCGGTGAATTGTCGTCCCTAAGCTGCTGGCCATGGCTGACCACAGCTCTGAGACAAATTGAGGCCCCCTATCGGACGTGATGTCCGATGGGACGCCAAAACGTGCCACCCAGTTTGTCAAAAAAAACGCGAGCGACTTCCGCCGCTGTGGTTGACGCCAGAGGGACCGCCTCAGGCCAGCGCGTAGTACGGTCTATCATTGTTAACAGGTGTGTGAAACCCTGAGACGAAGGTAGTGGTCCCACGAGGTCGACATGAACATGGTCGAACCTTCTAGCTGGGATTCGAAAAGGCTCTAGAGGGGCTTTTGTGTGTTTGTGTATTTTGGCGCGCTGACAAGACATGCAAGTTTTTGCCCATTCCTTTACATTTTTGCGTAGGACGGGCCACACAAACTTTTCGGCGACCATTTTAACCGAGGCGCGCACACCTGGGTGCGCGAGAGAGTGAATTGAGTCGAAAATACGGCGGCGCCATGCAGCTGGGACTACCGGGCGAGGTCGGCCAGTTGAAACGTCGCAGATTAAGGGGGGTACACCGTCGCGTAAACCCCTTTCCTCCAGCCTTAACCCTGTTGGTTCAGACAGGAGTGCGCGCACGTCCGCGTCACTGCTTTGCTCCTCTGCCATGGCTGCGTAATCTATCCCTACGTGAGTTGGGGCCGCGTACATGTCCGAGTTGGCGAAGAGTTCTGCGGCTGAGGTAGTATAATCTGTCTCCTCGCGCTCTGGCGATGTCACAGCGCGAGAGAGGCAGTCTGCTACCACGTTAAGTTTGCCTGCCACATGTCGAATGTCTGTGGTGAACTCTGAAATTGCAGCTAGCTGTCTTTGTTGCCTGCCTGACCATGGTTCTGAAATTTTAGCCATCACAAAGGTGAGCGGTTTGTGGTCTACAAAAGCCGTGAAACGCCGCCCTTCTAACCAGAACTGGAAGTGGCGGATGGATAAATGAAGCGCTAGCAGCTCCCTGTCAAAAGTGCTGTATTTACGCTCCGTTTGGTTTAACGATTTGCTGAAAAACACCAAAGGTTGCCAGGTTCCGCCAACGTGTTGTTCCACAACCGCCCCTATGGCCAGGTCTGAAGCGTCTGTGGTTAGCGCGATGCGGGCCGAGGGATCAGGGTGAACCAACAATGTGGCGTTCGCTAGAGCACTTTTTACTTCCGCGAAGGCGCGTTCGCGCTCCGGGGTCCATTCGACCGCGTTGGAAGGCTTTTGTTTTCTGAGCGCGGTATACAGGGGCTGCATGAGTTGAGCTGCGCGGGGGAGGAAACGGTTGTAAAAATTAACCATTCCCAAAAATTCTTGCAGCGATTTGACCGTTTGTGGTCGTGGAAAATTTTTTACTGCGCGAACTTTGTCTGGCAATGGGACTGCCCCCTCTGGTGAAACTCTGTATCCCAAAAAACAATTTGTGACACGCCGAATTTGCATTTGGCTGGATTGATTATTAACCCGTGCTCTTCTAGTCTCTGAAAAACTGTAGTGAGGTGTTGTTCGTGTTCTTCCTCCGACGTGCTGGCTACCAGCATATCGTCGAGGTAGACGAACATGAAAGGGAGATCGTGTAATACTGCGTCCATCATCCACTGAAAAGTTTGAGCAGCACCTTTGAGGCCAAACGGCATCCGCAAAAATTCAAAAAGACCGAAAGGGGTTATTACAGCCGTTTTAGGAATGTCTTCCGCTCGAACGGGGACTTGGTGATAGCCGCGGACCAGGTCTATTTTAGAAAAAATGCGCGCACCCGCCAGATGTAGTGAGAAATCTTGGATGTGAGGAATTGGGTAGCGGTCATGCGCTGTCGCATTGTTTAATCTGCGGTAATCGCCGCACGGTCTCCAAGAACCGTCGGTTTTCGGGACCATGTGGAGTGGCGATGCCCAGGGGCTTTTTGAGCGTCTAATAATGCCTAATTTTTCCAGGGTGGCAAACTCTTCCCGTGCTATGGCGAGCTTGGTCGCGTCTAAGCGCCGAGCTTTGGCGAACACGGGTGGGCCTGTTGTGGGAATGAAGTGTTCAACCCCGTGTTTCGCTACTGTTGCTGAAAATTTTGGAACTGTGAGTGCTGGAAATTGGGTGAGGAGTTGGTCAAACTTACCTCCTGCTGTTGTGACGCTGGCCTGCACGGGTGGTGGAGAGACTCGAGCTGAGCAAGGAATAGAATAAAATGACAGTGCATTAACCAAGCGTCTATTTGCTAGATCGACTAACAACCCATGTGCACACAAAAAATCAGCACCCAACAAGTTAAAACTCACCGCCGCTACAATAAATGTCCATCTATAGTTGCCGCAGTGAATGCAAAGAGGCAGGCTCCTTTCACCGTAAGTGTCGATGATGGAGCCGTTGGCTGCCATCGCCCCATTTCCCCGGGGACCCATGGCCCGATCTGCGTGGGAAGGGGTGATAAAGCTCAGTTGAGCTCCGGTGTCGATCAGGAACTGTCTCCCGGTGTGTCCGTCAGTCACATAAAGAAGTTTATTTTTTTCGCCGAGAACCGCAGCCGTTAACGGTTCTCGGTTTTGACGTTTTCCCGAACTTTTGAACTTGCAGGGGGGAACGCATTTGTACACCCCCTCGGCGAAACGGTGGTGGTAATAGCAGATGTCGTTCCGCCTGCTGCGTCTTGGTCGTGTTGCCGCCATGGTGGGCGGGCTCTGCTCGGTTGTCTGTGGTTCTCCGCTGCTCTGGGCATCTGCGGATGCTGCTGTGGCCATCTGTTCCCCGCAGGCGTTGGTGAGTCGCTGCACTTCTCGGGCCAGCGCGCGGAAGTCCTGCTGGGTGCTGCACCGCATGTTGATCAGCGTCCCTCTCATGTGTGGCGGCAGAGTGCTGAGGAAGATGTGTTGGAAGAGGAAGTTGTCGTTGTCCTCCTCCTTGAGCTGCAGCATGTCCTCCATGAGGGCCTTGGGTCTGCATCCTCTGTGGCCGTAGATCGCCAGGATTTTCTCTGCTCTCTCCTCGGCTGAGGGGACGAAGTTCTCGATGATGGTCGCCTTCAGCTCTCTGTATTTGTCATGGGCGGGCGGCTGTCGGATTATGCTCCGCGCGCATCTTGATGTAGCAGCGTTGAGTTTGGCGATGATGTGATAAAATTTCGTCTCGTCCGCCGTTATGCCCGCCAGTGCAAACTGAGCCTCAGCTTGCTGGAACCACGAGCTCGGGTCTTCTTGCCAGAATTCTGGCAGCTTGACGGTGACGGCGCTTGTGTGGGCCGTCCTTGATGTGTCCGCCGGGTGAGAGCGCCTTTCTTCTGCTCTCACGGCGGGGCTGGGGATGGTACTCGGTTGAGCCCTCTCTTCTGCCGTGGGGGAACGTCTTCCATCCGTTCCCCTGTCTGCATGGGCGCCGGCGCTTGCCTGGGTCGCCTCCGATGAGTCAATCGCGGGAGAACGTCTCTGTTCCATCCTCACGTCTGGTCACCAGTGTAGAAGAGGTTGGAATAACGAGCCGATGTGATTTATAAACCAAAGTTTATTATCAGCTTCGCTCCTCTAACAAGTCTCATCTCGTAACAAGTCGTTGCCCCCATTAATGGTGACAAATTTTGTGATCGCAGTTAACGGCAGTTAACGGCAGAAAGCGCAAACAGTACTTTTTGGCCTAGCCGCTCTCCGTACCAAGGCCGTTGTGGCCACTGACACTGTGTGTGCCATGCAGACAAGCTTGATTACAGCCATGGATCTCACCAAAATGCTGTCATGTTTAAGTTTACAACGTTATCTGTCGGAGCTCTCACCTGGATAATTGTTATAGCCTCCTCCAAAACTTCACCTGGATGTTGTGTTGTTCTTCTGTGGAAGCTAGCTAGCTCGTAGCTACTAGCTACATACTAGGTTATAGCTGATCTCCATCTGCTGAGACGGACAGAAATTCGCCTGTTTTCATCCCCACAGGTCCAACTATTGGTGAGTACCAGTCTAAAAAATTCACAAGCTGTATTCAGAATGTCCATTCACTCCCTCGCCATTTTTGTAGCACGTTGGGGTGTCGTCACGAGCGCAATAGTAGCTCCATTTGTTAGCGCTGCTGCTAAGATGCTAACCCAGTAAACAAATGACCCGTGCTGGCAAAGTGAGTCACTTTGAGGACATTTTCAAAACTGATATAACGCTATTTCCATATTCTGTATTGAAAGACCTTCAAAATGATATTTAATGTGTAGGAAGTGTGCCAAAACGGCCCGGAAAAAGAGGATTTGTTTATATTTTGGCTAAGTTGAAAACTCGCGTTTGAGCGGTCGGGGGTTATGTCTTCCACAAAAACATATGTATTTTTATAAAGTACGATTCCAAAGCTTTCCAATGATACCAGGCACTCACGGGGGTTTTCTCGGGACTTGCCGCTAGCAAACAAAGAGTCATGATTTATGCACTTCTTGTGCCTGTAGCTCATAATGACGTGGTGCACACCAGAAATGTTATTTCTGGAGAATATACTGGATAGTTTTTGTCATTTTGGGTATGTTGAGAGCTTTAATAAACCTGCAGGTGAAGAACGCAAATATATTTGTCCACTCCCATGTTTATAACAGTATGTGAAACTTGAAAAATTACCAACTTAAGGTACACTGTATCTGAATGGAAAAACACGCGATTAACATGTTATTAATCGCGATTAACTCAACGTTCCAAAAGATTAATCGCGATTAGAAATTTTAATCGTCCAATACCACTAATATATATAAGTGGTGTTGGATGATTAAAATTTTGTGTTAATCACGTGTTTTTCCATTCAGATACAGTGTACCTTAAGTTGGTAGTTTTTCAAGTTTCTCATACTGTTATAAACATGGGAGTGGACAAATATACTTGCGTTCTTCACCTGCAGGTTTATTAAAGCTCTCAACATACCCATAATGACAAAAACTATCCAGTATATTCTCCAGAAATAATATTTCTGGTGCGCACCTCGTCATTACGAGCTACAGACACGAGAAGTGCATAAATCATAAATCATGACTCTTTCTTTGTTTGCTAGTGGCAAGTCCCGGGAAAAAAAAAACGGAGTGGTGGCTCAGTTGGTAGAGCATCCGCCCCACACCCGGGAGGCAGGGGTTCAAATCCCGGCCGGGTCATACCAAAGACCACATAAAAATGGTGCTTTCTGCCTTCTAGCGTGGTGCTCCGCATAATGGAATGGGGAAAGTAAAGTTACACACAGAGCTACCAGAGGACTGACCCCCCACTGTAGCTTCCACTACTTGCAGTAGCTGTGTGGCCTAGGGTCAGAGAAACGGAGATAGGCACCGCCCATATACGCCTTCATGGTGTGAAGGGATTAACTGACTAAGTCCCGGGAAATCCCCCATGAGTGTCTGGTATCATTGGAAAGCTTCGAAATCGTACTTTCTAAAAATACATATGTTTTTGTGTAAGCCGTATCTCCGGACCGCTTGAACGCGAGTTTTCAACCTAGCCAAAATATAAACAAATCCTCTTTTTCCAGGCCATTTTGGCACACTTCCTACACATTAAATATCATTTTGAAGGTCTTTCAATACAGAATATGGAAATAACGTTACATCAGTTTTGAAAATGTCCTCAAAGTGACTCACTTTGCCAGCATGGGTCATTTGTTTACTGGATTAGCAGCGGTGCTAACAAACGGAACTACTATCACGCTCATGACGACACCCCAATGTGCTACAAAAACGACGAGGGAGTGAATGGACATTCCGAACACAGCTTGTGAATTTTTTTAGACTGGTACTCACCAACAGTTGGACCTGTGGGGATGAAAACAGGCAAATTTCTGTCCGTCTCAGCAGATGGAGATCAGCTATAACCTAGCATGTAGCTAGTAGCTACTAGCTATGAGCTAGCTAGCTTCCACAGAAGAACAACACAACATCCTGGCGAAGTTTTGGAGGAGGTTTGCGCTTTCTGCCGTTAACCATAATCACAAAATTTGTCGCCGTTAACGGGGGCAACATGTTAATGAGTGATTAACGTGATAACGCCAACACCACTAATATATATATATATATATATATATATATATATACACACACACTATGTACATACATACATACACTACTCACAAAAAGTTTGGGATATTTGACTTTCGGTTGAAATTTCAGGATGAACCTAAAATGCACTGCAATCTTTACAGGTGGACTTAATTTGACCTTCTCTGACCAATTGAATGCACATGTCCAGCTGTTCAATGTTTCAGTACTTTTTGCATAACTTGCTGTTCTCCAACAAGGTGCTTAACGACAAAATTCACAACAGTTGTCTGATCCATGAATCGACCAATAAATGTTCAGGTTCAATTAGAATTGCTATTTAAGCAGTCCTCTTCATCATGCTGTTCACATTTTGGCATCACGAGACCAAGACAACACCTAACAATTGAATAACAGTACCTAGTCACTGCGAGAATTCAAACAGGATGTTCTCAGAGGGAAGTGGCCACTGAGCTTAGAGTGTCACAGAGTGTCATCAGCAGGTTGCAACAGAGATAATGAGAGACTGGAAGAGTCACAGAAAGATGTAGAAGTGGACGTCCTTTGGCCACATCCCACGCTGATGACCACTGTGAACAGTGCCCTGTGAAACCAGATGATGAATGCCACACAACTCCAGGCACATTTAAGGGAGGTGAAAGGCACCCAAGTGTCACATCAAACCATTCAAAACCGTTTACAACGGTGTGGTCTGTGTGCTAGATGACCTGCAAGGATACCTGACCACACCAGGCACAGGCATCATCATTTGCATGGGGCAGGGAGCATTTACGCTGGACAAGGGACCAGTGGGCTTCAGTGCTGTTCTCTGATGAAAGTCAATTCACGTTGAGCAGAAATGATGGCTGCCAATGATGTTGAAGATGTCAAGGAGAGAGCTATACATCAGCCACTGTTGTCACCATTTTACAGTCTGGGCAGGTGTGTCTAGTCAGTACAGAGCTGCCCTACACCTTATGAATGGTACAGTGACAAACTGATACTAACTGAATAACATCATTAATCCAGTCATTGTTCCCCTGCATGAACAACACAGGCCCAATTTCATCTTCATGGATGACAATACTCCAGCTCATCGAGTTTACATCATTAGGGAATGGCTGGTGGAGGCCGGGGTACCTCAAATGGAGTGGCCTGCACTTTCTCCAGACCTGAATCCCATAGAAAACCTATGGGATCAGCTGGGTCGCCATGTAGCGGCTCGCAACCCTGCACCCCACAACCTCAATGACCTGAGGGCCACCCTTCAAGAAGAGTGGAATGCCATGCCTCAGCAGACAATAAGTCGACCTGTGAACAGCATGAGACGTCGTTGTCAAGCTGTAATTGATGCTCAAGGGCACGTGACAAGTTATTGAGACGGTGCATCGTGACATGCACTACACAAAGAGCAGAGATAAACAAACCTATCATCTGGTCAGTCACTGCAACAGATACTGGAGTCAGTTTGTCTTGGCCTGTCCTTGCCACTGATAATACCTCTATCTGCCAAGAATGTGCCGCTAGTCCAGCAAAAGCTAGCGGTACTCAAATACTTTGCAAGCAGTTTCATGGACTGGTCAGAGAGCAAGTCACACCGGCTCGGATGTCGCCTGGGTTAACAAGGTCAGAAGTTCCTGGCGGTGGAGGGCAAAGGACAGAGCTGTGTGGAGGAATCTGATCAGACCTAAATGAAACAGTCGTTGTCGCCCCTGACATACTGCAATGATGATGATGATGAACGTTTTTTGTTGTGGTATACCCACCACTGTTGCTGGCTTTTGTTTCAATAAATTGTTTGAGATGAGAAAATCACCATTGCATCCTTCTACTTAAATGCCCTACTTTCATGATATAATATCACTGTAGTGTGAACTTTTTACATTTTCCATAAATTTCACTTGAAAGCCAAATAGCCCTAACTTTTGTGTGTGTGTGTGTGTGTGTGTGTGTGTGTGTGTGTGTGTGTGTGTGTGTGTGTGTGTGTGTTTGAGAGGTTTCAGGTGCTTTTCTACCCCCTTTACACAGGGGAGATCATTGAGAGATCATTAAAAGATGAAGAAATGGCTCCATAATCTTTTAATATCCCTCAGCAATCGTCGACATCTCTGTGATCTTCCAATTATCTCCACGGCCACTGCAGTTCAAAGATTGTTTGACTCAGTCCAAAATAATCTCTCAATGATCTCCAAAGGGATGTGGTCTCTGTTGAACTGTTGAACTCTACTGGTCTTTCATCAGATGCTCAGTGATCCCTCACTGATCTCTCAGCCAACTCCATCTTAGGGGTGTAAAAATTTAGCGTTCATTGAAAGACCATGGAGAGACCATTTGGAGATCTATGAGGTTGTTGAGCATCCAAGGATCACTCAACAATGTCATCAGTCTCCCAATGATCTTTCAATGATTTCTCAGTAATCTTTCAATAAATGGCATTGGGGGGGTTTTCACCCCAAAGGTAGGGGTGGCTGAGAGCTAAGTGCGGGATCGCTGAGCGTTCGATGAAGGATCAATAGAGATCACTGAAAGATTACTGAGACATCATTAACATTAATGAGCAGGCTTAAAACTGCTTACAGAAAGCTTTGCTGATGAGCTGTCAAACGCCGCGGGCACTGTATGTTCTCTGAGATGTGGAAAATGATAAGAAGCAGATCGAACGCGCACAGCACCTTCAACATGTCAATAATACGCACGGCGTGTAGAGTAATCAGCATTAATCAGTCGTGAAGCGTGAACGTCCTCCTCTCGCTGAAACGTCTCCATCAGACGCCACTGCAGCGGACTGCCGCTAGATGTCAGCACCTGATGATGTTCCACCAGAAAGTTGTTCCTCCACAAAGTCTGCGGAGCGAGCCTCCCCCCCCCACACCCATCTCTCTCTCTCTCTCTGAGCCCCAGAGCGCGCTGTATAAAGCATCCCTCCACACTGACACTCAGATGTACAAACACCTCCGTGTGCCGCCGAACCGCCCCCCACCCCACCCCCCACACCCTTCCTGAATGAGCGTGGGAAGACTCCCGTCCGCTCCCTCGCCTCTGGACCGCCTTCCCCACTCCTTGTTTCTCCTCAAGTTGGGCAGCTGATAGCGGCTCGATCAGAGGGACCTTCCCCCCCCCCTTCTTTTTGTGTGTTTTTTTTTTTCTTTTTAAAAAACCCTCAACCTTTTTTTGTTTGCAGCAGCCGGGCAGATCAAGGACAGTTTGACATGAGGGGGGCCGTGAAGACCACATGTCTGCAGGCGGCCGCCGTGCTGCTGTCAGCCGTCTCTCTGGTGAGTCAGATGTCGCTTTGCTTTGACCTTTCCTTATTTGCATATCATTTTAATATCTCTAATCAAATGTTTGCTCTCGTGTACAGCAGCAGGGGCGACTGAGTGACTTAAAGGTGTGCAAATGTCAAAACCTTCCCTGTTTAATGATGAAAATTAGGTTGAGCGGCTGTCTTTCTTACAGTTAAAACGGTGTTTGTTTTGTTTTAAGTGAAACCAGACTCCTCATTAATATCTACACGTATTAATAACGCCAGCTCCCAAAATCCAACTGTGCCTCTTTGCAAATCCACCGGGGCACGCGCATTCTCCCCCCCCCCCCCGCCATTCAATCCTTCCTTTTGCATTTCCCCCCATTTACAGACGCGCCGCGACGGTGCGGCGGCAGCGGAGCAGCCCGAGCGCATTACGCCGAAGGTGGCGGAATGCCGCTGACTCCGTGGCCTGACAGTTTGTGACAACCCAATTCCTTTAATCCTCCCGGAGACAGTAACCCCTCAGCCGCTGATAAATCTGTCAACAAAGCAATCAAAGCAGAACAGGAGCCACTCCTCTCTCCGACGCGTGCACGCACACACACACACACACACACCAAAAAAAAAAAATCCCATAAACTTAATCCCTGCAAACTTGACTGGCCTTAAAAAGCTCCCGCCGGTGTTATCTGTGTTTAATTTGCATAGTGATGGAAAGAAGTCAATTACTATTAATTATTCTCTACAACTTAATACCCATTATCGAATGGAATTCACCGTCTTGAAAACCATAAACTCAATTTCACAGCTGACTAAGCGCACTAATCATTTCACCCCCCCCTTTTAATTTTTTTTTTTTCTTCAACTTTATAGACCACCGTCCCGCTCTGAAGAAACACAACAAGTCTTCAGGAACAATCTAACACCGTGTCCCTCTTTTCTTGTCCAAACATAAAGGCGGTCGCTAATAATGAGGCGCGTCTGGCCGCGTCTCCACGGCGGTGGCAGCTGATCTGGCGGCATCACTTGTCAGGAGCGAGTGTGGCCTCTCTCTCTCTCCCTCTCCCCCTGTCTCTAAGACTGGGCTGCCAAATTGCTTTGCTATGCTTTAATGGGATGATCATAATTGTTTCGTACTTGGTGCATCCTAAGCTTTCGCCTGCAGCTCCTTCAACAGATTGACAGACCCATGGGAACCTCTCAAACTTATTTTGGCCGCCTTTGAACCAACTCGTGTGTGAAATAATATGATTATGCATTTTTCCTCTGGGTAAGTTGGGCAAAAACTTGTAGCTAGCACCCCCCCCCCCCAAAAAAAAAAAAAAAAACGCATCTTCCTCCTCTCCAATATCCCGCAGTCTGTCCGCGTACAGTATTTATCCTTCCTCAGAAGTCACGGTAATAACTGTGCCCCAGCCACGGCGATAGGACCCGGCTCCATCCACGGCTGCCTGTGATGTCTTGACACACTCGATGATTTGTCATCATCTCTGACCCCCCTCAGGTAACACTTTGATATCGGCGGGGGAGAAAACAGATCTAGACTCTTAGTGAGCGCTAAAATGCCCCTTAGCCTGATCCATCAGCTCAACAGCGCGGGGACCTTACCAGGCGAGACGAGTTAAATTCACTGTTAAAAAAACAAACAAAAAACCCAGCAACAACCACCACATCTCCCAAAGTGCCCGCTCGGGAAAATACTCCAAAGACGGCATCAGCACTTCAAGGACTCTTGAGCCAGGAAAAGTGGCTCTAAATGGGAGATGACATTTCTTAAACCATTAAATTTTATCTGACCGCTTTAAAAAAGTGTTTGCTATTCACTGAATCAGAGTCAGGAATTAGATTGGTGCAATCGTTCACTGCCAGAGGCGAGAGCAGTGCTGTGTCACACCTGAAGAGTCGCAGGTTTGATCCCCCAGCAGCCCCAGCGTCCTTGAACCAACACCCATGGGACGCAGCTCTATAAACTTTCTGCACTAAAACAACTCCATTAACTTCCAAACTCTGATCAGGACTGCAGAGTGGCGGCCCCCCACCCCCCCAAAAAAACCCGCCACCCACCCCCGACTGCCCTCCATTCTCACTCCGGTGGGGCATCCCAAAAAAACCCCGCCACCCACCCCTGACCGCCCTCCATTCTCACTCCAGTGGCGCCTCCCCACAAATCCTCCCCGCACAGCTGCCGCAGCATTCAGGTAAATGAAAACTGACATGCACTTTCATTCTTCCTCGCAAGGGTTTCTGTGGAAAGCCCGCCACAGTCATCTGGCTCCCGCGCCAGTCCTATTAACGGTGGAATTTGTCGGGCTGTTCCGGGGGGTCCAGCCCCATAGAATATCCACCAGGCTTCCCGAGGGAAGGGGGGGGGTTGTTTATCTTCCTGCTTCAAAGAGCGGACGCCTGCGCCTTATCACAGCCTCGCCAAGAGTAGATAGCATTTAAGTTTGTCCAACAGCTCGACTATATGCTGCATCTGGCAATCAGAGTGGCTTCCTAAAGGACTTGTGCATGGCGACGCTGTGTTTGTGTTATCTTGACTGCAGATGCTGCCTCATACAGCAAATCTGGGAATAATATTAGCAGGCAGTTAAATGGGGTTTTTCAGGGGGCGGTGGAGGGAGACTCGAAAAGTTGTGGGATGGAGAAAGGAGGGGAAAACAGCACAGATGGAAAAGTTCTGACATCAACTTTGCATTTTCAAAACTGATTTGCATCTTTGTGTATTTTCAATAAATCTGAAGAAAATGAAGGTAGTATCAACCAAACTGGGGAAAAAAACGAGGTGATGGGAACGACTACTTTGCAGAAAAATCTCATGTTAAACCTGCTCTTATCTCTTACTGAAATCACAAAAATCATAAAGAATGTAGTCAAAAAATAAATATCATCGTTTACAGTAAGAAGCAATTACCAGCACTGTTTGGGTTTTTTTAGATTTTTTATGTAATTTCAGTTGTATGTTGCTTGACTTGAATACGTCATAACTGTATGGCTGCTTCCTCAAAGGCACTTCCTGTCAAAGTAACAAATGAAATAAAATGATGCGTCACATCTTGCAGACGTCATTCAAGTACAAAACCAATGATCTTTCACCCTTTAAGGTCTTCAAGTTGAAGTTTAAACTCTATATTTTATCATTTAGAACTCTTATCAGCTGAACGGTATTAGATCTCTGCATTGACAAACATTGGTTTCCATTCATTTCTATACAGCTGGGAAAACGAGTGTTAAACCGTAATCAAGCTCTGTGGTATTGTGAGTGGGGCTTTATTTTCTAATGGAGAAAAATGGCAAACTGAGCACTTACACGTGTGGCGTATTTGTCACCATGTGTGTCGCTACATATTTCACACTGAAGGATTTCCGTGGGATTTACTCGACATGATCTACATTGTGTGTTTTAGGACAGTAATGGAGCTCAACGGTTAAGCGGCCCCAGATTAAATTGGACACGACTTTTTAATGGAATCTGCTTGTTGTTGTGGTTAATTGTTGTTTGGATGAAGTGTCATCGGGAAAAATGCGGAACATCCCCAGACTGATCCTAACTCTCTTAATATGTAGATATTCGGTCTCCACATACGGTAAATGAATGATAGTCAATGCCAAATTAAAATGTTTTTTCTGTACTAGTTTGAGGGCTAATTTGTTTTTTGGACGATTTATCCCAAATTTTGTGTCTTTTTTACTGTTCAAACATGTTTTGGGGTAATGATTTTTTAAAATTTCATACATTAATGCCATTTATGATGCATTTCTCTGATTCTGGAATAAATTTTGTACAATGTCAGCCATGTATGTTTGTGCATCCGCCCCACAGACGCCCCAGGGACCACACAAAAACCGAACTTTCGGCCTTCTAGCTTGGTGCTCGGCATAAATAGAAAGGAAAGCACAAAACCGGTGTACTCCTCATACCGGTTCCAAGCCCAGGTAATTGGGGAGGGTTGCATCAGGAGGGGGATCCAGCATAAAGTTCTTGCCAAATCAAACATGCAGACCCATGATCCGCTGTGGCGACCCCGGATAGGGAGCAGCCAGAAGGGGTGTGTGTGTGTGTGTGTGTGTGTGTGTGTGTGTGTGTGTGTGTCATAGCATCACAATGTAAAAATTCAAACTGCAGCAATTTTATGTCAGTAATGCACATAATAATGCATAATGCACATAATATCACAAACATAAATGTCATTTTTTTGAGAGGCAAGATGGCGCCAATGTGTGTGGCTGATCGTCTACCTCTGTATTTTCTGTGTTTATTTTTATGTCTAACCCTTTTCACTCAACAAATCAAGTCACTGCTGGTTTATGATCACCAAACTCTCCTGGATCTCCGGTCTTTTGTTAAAGACCTAGCTTCATCTGATTTTAATGGACAGAAAACTTTGGCCCAGTTTTATCGGGAGTTCCCACTCACCTGTACTGGGCTTCGGTTCTATCCTCCCGCCCGAAGCGTTACTGTCGCCGCAGTAAACGTGGCGGCCGGCTGGTAAAGCTTAAGCTCTGCCTGGCGTGCTCCTCTTCCCTTTCCCGAGCAGAGTATGGATTATCTTCTCCCTTGTTTGTGCCTTGGCGCTCCTTGGATCCAATTGATGCCTGCCTAGTACCTGTGACCGGCTTGGATGAGGTGCCCCAGCCCCGCCGCCCCGGCTGTCCCCGGCCTCGCCAGCACAGTGTGAATCTCGGGAACCTGCGGCCGCTGCGTCAGGCTCCCTGGTCCGCTCCACCACAGGCCCCAGCTCCTGTCAGGACTGGCCTGGTAAATGGCAGATCATTGGTAAATAAAACTCTTATCCTCAGGGATTTCTTCACCTCCCATGGCCTGGATTTCCTCTGCATATGTGAGACTTGGTTGAGTGTTGCATTTTTTCTGAACTTTTACCAGCTGATTGCTCTTATTTTAACTCCCCGCGGACGTTGGGTTGAGGGGGAGGAATGGCGATTATTTATAAAAATGATTTTAAATGTAAGCAGTGTTTTTTTTTTTTTTTATCATTGTCGTTCCCCAGTTTTGAAATGACTTTATTTGAGGTTGGTCGAGCTGACCCGGTGCTGGTTGCTGTCATTTACTGATGACCCCCCCAAATACACTAAGGGTTTTATGAATGACTTCTGGCAGAAATTATGCCAAAGTACGACCAAGTCCTCGTTGTTGGAGATTTTAATATCCATGTGTGCTATCCAGATAAGCCACTGGTGAATGACTTTTTAAACCTCATTTATTCTTTTAACCTGTAACAGCTTTTACCTGGTGGATCTACTCATGAACACGGACACACATTAGACCTTGTTCTCGCTCATGGTTTGTCTGTGTCTAACTGGAGATTGGTGATGCTGTATTTTCTGACCATATGCCTATTTCATTTGATGTTGGTCTATACTGCACCAGAGTTCAAACCTGCGCTCCTGCTCGCCGCTGTAGAATTTTTAACCCCTCCACTGCTGGCCAGTTTTCTGCTGCTTTTACCCAGCTCTGTGCTCCCCCGGATTTTTCTTCGTCTGATACAGAGGACCTTAGTTCCTGGTTTTACTCCTCTTGCCAAACTGTCCTGGACTCTGTGGCTCCATTAAAAATTAAGCAGCCCAGAGCCAAACGTGAACCGTAGTTTAATGACAGAACTCAGGCAGCCAGATGGGAATGCTGCAAATGTGAGCGCAGGTGGAAGAAGGACAAGTTGCAGGTATCATTTCAAATCTTAAAGGACTGCTGGCATCTCTACCAAAATTGTGTTAAAGAGACTAAAAGGGAACATCTATCTAATATTATTGCAGCAAACTGTCATGATCCATGTGTGTTATTTAAAACTATTGATTTTGTTCTTAATGCCCCACTGTCTGTCAGTATGGAAGCATCATCTGTAACATGCAAAGACTTTTTACATTTTTTATTGGTAAGGTCACCACCATTAGGGCTCTTATCCCAGCTCCTGCCTCTGACCCCTCTGTGCCTGTCCCTTGCTCTGCTGTTTTAAAATCACTTTGAGCCTGTGACCTTGCAACAATTACAGGATGTGGTTGATCATATTAAGCCCTCAGGTTCTCCTTGTGATGCCCTCCCTCCTCGATTTTTAAAGAAGTCTTTCCTAGCATAGGTCAATCAGTTTTAACCATTTTAAATAACAGTTTAACTTCTGGTGTGGTTCCTGCAAATTTTAAGCATGCAGTAGTTAAACCCAGAAAAGTGGTAGAAGATGGATGGATGGATGGATGGATGGATGGATGGATGGATGGATGGTTAAACCCCTAATTAAGAAATCTGGTCTTGACCACACTGTGACTAGTTTTCGGTCAATCTCCAAGCTGCCTTTTATTTCAAAAATATTGGAGAAAATAGTTTATTTCCAGTTGAAGGCTTTTTTGGATGAACATGATATTCTGGAGGTGTTCCAATCTGGTTTTAAAACCCTACATAGTACAGAGTCAGCACTATTAAGGGTTTTTAATGACATCCTTTTGAGGTGATTCTGGTGATTATGTGGTTCTTGTTCTGCTAGACCTAGCCACCGCTTTTGATACAGTGGACCATGAAATTTTAATTTCTCGCCTGCAGTATCTTGTGGGTATTTCTGGTACTGCATTGGAATGGTTCAGGTCCTATTTAACTGATAGAACTATGTGTGTAAGCCTTGCTGGTTCTGAATCCCCCTCTCCTTCCCTGTTACGTGGAGTACCACAGGGCTCAATTTTAGGGCCTCTGCTCTTTTCACTTTATCTGCTTCCACTGGGTTCAATTCTTAGAAAGCATGGCATCTCCTTCCACTGTTATGCTGATGACTGTCAGGATTATGTTCCAATAAGGCAGAAGGAGGCTTTGTCAATCAAATCACTTCTTGAATGCCTTAATGACATTAAAGATTGGATGGCAGTGAACTTAAATTTTAATGAAAAGAAGACAGAAGTGATTACATTTGGACCCAGTGGCTCCTGTGAGTACCCCCCTGTTGACTTGGGCCCCTTGACAGGATTTGTCCAACCTACTGTCACTAATGTGGGTTTTAAGATGGACAGTGATTTTAAACTACATCATCAAATTGCTGCAGTAGTGAAGTGCAGCTTTTTTCATTTAAGACAACTGGCAAAGGTTAAACCCATTCTCTCTAAACAGCACTTTGAGACAGTAATCCATGCCTCAATAATAATGCATCAGATTTATATAGTGCTTTATTATAGACACTCAATGACGCTTTACAAATAGATACATTATTCATTCACTCCAGACAGATAATGGTAGTGGCAAGCTACTACTGTAGCCACAGCTGCCCTGGGGCAGGCTGACAGAAATGTGGCTGCCAGTTCCCGCCAACAGCCTCTCTGGCCACTACCAAACATTTATACACATTCATACCCAGTGTTATGGACACTGGAGGCAAGGTGGAAAAAGTGTCTTGCTCAGGGACACAACGGCAGGATATCTGGGGAGAGCGGGATTCGAACCGCCAACCATTCAGTTATTGGATGACCTACTCTACCTCCTGAGCCACTGCCGCCCCCGTCTTCATCACATCTCGGCTGGATTATTGTAATGCACTTTATTTTGGAGTCAGCCAGTCTTCCCTCACACGTCTCCAGTTGGTTCAGAATGCTGCTGCACGCCTTTTAACTGGAACACGTAAGAGGGACCACATTACACCTATTTTAGCTTCCCTCCACTGGCTGCCTGTGCACTTTAGGGTTCATTTTAAAATTCTTTTGTTTTTAAATCACTGAATGGCCTTGCCCCGCCTTACTCTGAGCTTCTTCACTTTTACACTCCTGCTCAGTCTTTCAGGTCAGCTGATCAGCTGTTCTTGGAGATACCAAAATCAAAGCAGAAGCTCAGAGGGGACAGAGCTTTTTCTGTTGCTGCTCCTAAACTATGGAACAATCTTCCTTTGCCTATTAGACAGGCTCCTTCACTGTCCACTTTTAAAACATCTTAAAACTCATTTTTACTCCTTGGCCTTCAACCCAGCATGAGACATTGATTGTACTTGTTTTATTGCTTTTATTATATGATTGTCATTTTTGCTTGTTTTGTTTTATACATTTTTAGTTGCATTTTACTGTCTTTTATGTCCTTTTTATTTTATCTATTCCTGATGTACAGCACTTTGTATCCACTGTAGTTGTTTTTAAAGTGCTTTAGAAATAAAGTTTGAGAGTTTCGTAAAGACAATTTCTCCTGCCTCCTCACTATATCTAGGTATTGTATGTTTAAATAAATCCACACATCAGGTCCTCGCATGTTTGACCACATATTTGACCAGAATGATCATGAGATTAATGGGCATATTTCCTCTTTAAGATAGGGGTACACCGATTGTGAAATTTTGGGCCGATACCAATGTTGATGCTGAAAATAATAAGTTGGCCATCTTTGTTGCCAGGGAGACAAGGAAATATGGATTATAAAAAAAAAAAAAAAATATGCTAGGAGACCAAAGAGACCGCTGCAAAATTATAACTATCTGGTTTTGCTATTTATATATATGTGTTTGAGTAAAATGAACAATTTTATTTTATTCTCTAACCTGCTGAAAACAACTTACCCAAATTGCAAGGCAAAATATCGTCATTTAGAGCATTTATTTTTAAAAAATGACAACTGGCCAAAACAACAAAAAAGATGCTGCTTTTAGATCAAATAATGCAAAGAAAACAAGTTCATGTTCATTCTTAGGGCGCATTCAGACGGCCACTGTTTCATCCAGACCAAAGGACCAAACAGTGGATTCCGTGGAAAGTTTGGTTCGTTTGGTGCAGTCTGAATGCACATTGGAACTCTGGTGTGAACAAGAGCTTTTTTTTTTTGCCAGCAGGAGTAAGATGCACTGACAGCTCTGATGGCAGCTGTAACTTGCTATTATGTTATGCTGTGGCTATGATTGTGGTTTTACATCATAAATTGCCATTTTAAACAAGCGAAGTCTGGACCCCCTTGTTATGTCTGTATATGGAGCCGGGGACGAGACCGAGTGTCAAACCGAACATACGTTTATTAAAGGAGGGCACAGGTGTAACCCACACAGCGGTCAGGCAGAGGATGGCCAAAAGAGACCACCCCTCCTGCCTGCAGCCCTTTTATAGTTATGGGTGGTGGCGTGACCGGAAGGCGGAGCCACCACCCAGTACCTCACATTACATTATAAATAACTACACTACATCCGCCCCCTGTCCCCTTCACAGAAGTCCAAAACACACACACAATTCAGACCCACCCTAATTTAGGACCCGAATCACGCACTAAGATGACAAACAACATAACAAAAGTGGCCTAACACATTCATACTAGAACAACTAAACTAGGGGGGCCACCCCACACGGCAAAGCAAATTATTCTGCCGCCTGTACTAAAACAAAACTCCATCTATAAATTAAAATGACCGCTGTGCTCCTAAACTAAAATAAAATACACAAAATAATCCCCTAGAACTACATACATAAACAACCAATTCTGAACACAGAATTGTTCAGAATTGTTCAGAATCCTGCATTTTGAGAGCACTACGCTCTCAAAATGCAGGATTACTTGTAATACCTAGAATCTCCAAAAGTACAATGGGAGGCAGAGCCTTCAGTTATCAAGCTCCTCTCCTGTGGAATCAGCTGCCAATCTGGATTCGGGAGTCAGATTCGATCTCTGTTTTTAAGAATAGGGCTAAAACCTACCTTTTTGATCTAGTCTACAATTAGGGAGGGATCATGTGTTTCTGAACCCTCCCTTAGTTATGCTGCTAATAGGTTTAGTCAGCCGGGGGGACCTCCAGTAATGCACTGGGCCTCACTCCTTTCCTCGCTCTCTATGAAATATTTTTTTTTGCTGGTCATTAACATTTGTTTGTTCTCTCCCATAGATTGAGTCCCCATCGTGCTGTTTGCTCTCTACATGTCTGTTCTTTTCTTCTTCTCTATCCCCTCACCCCCCAGCCAGTCGCAGCAGATGACTGCCCCTCCCTGAGCCTGGTTCTGCTGGAGGTTTCTTCCTGTTAAAAGGGAGTTTTTCCTCTCCACCGTCGCCAAGTGCTTGCTCACAGGGGATCGCCTGATTGCTGGGGTCTTTCTGCAACTGTGGGGGTCCCCCCTACAGTTGATAGTGCTATGAGATGACTGTTGTTGTGAAATGGCGCTATATAAATAAAGTTGAATTGAATTGAATTGAATTGAACACAAGCATAACAATCAACTTATAATACACACATAATAAAGCATTCCAAACACATGCACAATAATCAACCTATATACATATGGCCGGAGAAAACAAGTCCATGGGCCCCCTGGACCGCCCTATCATCAGTCCGCCCCTGGAGACAGCCAGCAATCCCGCGCCGCAGCAGGTGGCCTCAGCACTGGTGCGCCTCTTCTTTGTCACCACCGGCTGCTCCGCTCGTCCAGGCCCACATCCCTCAGTTCCCTCCCGGGCACGCCGCAGCTCGTTCGGGTGCCCCCACAAACCATCTGGCAGCTGGAGATGAGCGTCCTCTCGTCTGACCACGACGTGTAACCGTCCCTGGTGCTCCTCCAACTGCCGACCGGCCCGTACCTGCCATTGTCGCCCCTCCTCCTGAATCCAGTCTGTGACTCCCAGAGGGGTTTTGCTCGGCTCGCAGGGTTTCTGCATGGCATGTTGCCTCGCCGTGCCTAAAGGTCTGGCCCTGACCTCTTTTGAATCTGCCACAGCCATTGCCGTCGTGGCTCCCTGTTCACCAGCCCACCTCAGCCGAGCTCCGGGAACAAATGGAACCAGCTCCTTGGCGTCGCCCGCCGTCGCAGGCGTCTCACTGTGCCGCCCAGTACCCTTGTCCCTGGCAACCTGGGCTCCAGCACAGGGACCCTCCTGCAATGGCCCAGAGCGATACTGGTCCTGATCACTTTCCGGGGTGCCAGGCAGTTCTTCATCCCACACTGCCTTGTCTTCCACTCTCAGAGTCGGTCAGTCCCACAGTCCACAGCCCGACCACTCCTCTCCAGCACCGCATTTAATGGCAAAGCCCAAACCATAAAAAAGGTCGCAGCCCATTATGTTGTCACCCCGGGCCATCACGGTGAACTCCAGGTCAGACACCTCCGCCGATTTGTACCGGGCCGTCAGTCTCAGCGTTCCCACCGTGGCCAGCCGTCCTCCTCCATATCCACAAAGCAGTGCTGGGTCACCTCCAATGCTGTAGTGCGGGAAAAATCGTCCTACAGTAGTCCAATTCAGCAGGGAATCCGCCGCTCCCGTGTTGATCGGCAATGGCACCTCCACACCATCCAACTCCACCACGCAGAACGTGTAACCACCGGTGCTTGGGGACACAGTGTGGACAACCGTTGGGGCGGGAGGGTCCAGTTTATACTGCAGACTTCCTTGCTCAAACATGCAGCATGCCCTGGCAAAATGATGCAGGCGATCACACTTGCCGCAGCGCCTCACTCTTGCCAGACAGTTTCTGGCCTTGAAGCGGTACTTCATGGACCCACAGCCCATACATATGGGCTTTCCCAGGGCAGACCTCAAATCCACAGTGTTGGCATCTCCCGCATTTTCTTCCACGCTCCCATCGCTGTCCGGGTCCACTACTTGTGTGGTAACGGGGAACTCCACCTGTTGGCAGCACTGTCGAAACCTAATAGGTCAAATAGGTTCATTTTGTCTTGTTTTAATTATTTATCTTTTGTTCTTAGAAAAGACAAAAATAAAATAGAAAGGAGATGTCTTTACCTTAACATGTTTCGACTGTACACTGCAGCCTTCATTTGACAAAGGCTGCAGTGTACAGCCTTCGTCAGACATGTTATGTCTGCAGGCCTTCGTCTGACGAAGGCTGCAGTGTACAGTCGAAACATGTTAAGAAGGTAAAGACATCTCCTTTCTATTTTATTTTTGTCTTTTATAAGAACAAAAGATAAATAACTGTCGAAACCTGTTCCTCCGGATGGTGATGTCGTGCAGGGCGTGAAAATTGCGCACCATCAGCTCAACCACGTCCTCAAAAGCTGTCCGAGCCACCAAACGTGCTCAATATCCGCTGGCCTCCAGTTCCCAAATTGCACACCAACAACGTGCTTACCCTCAGCCTGTCCATTCTCCCCGGGTTCAACGCCATCATGTAAACCAGGAAGACAGCGCACCGCCTTGGCCAGGAAACAGGTAGCCCACCCGGGAGCTCCAGAAACAGCCGAACCCTAGACCCGCACGCTTCCATACCTTCTTAATTCTTTTTTTATCCTCGTCGCCAAAATGTTATGTCTGTATATGGAGCTAAGGATGAGGCCAAGTGTCAAACCAAGCATACGTTTATTAAAGGAGGGCACAGGTGCAACCCACACAGCTGCCAGGCAGAAGATGGCCAAAAGAAACCGCCCCTCCTGCCTGCAGCCCTTTTATAGTCACGGGTGGTGGCATGACCGGAAGGCAGAGCCACCATCCCGTGCCTCTCATTATATTTTAAATAACTACACTACACCCCTGAAAACAGGGGGCTTGGTTTTCTTGCAAATGAAAGTCTGGTGCACTCCGCTTGCAATGTGAATCCAAACGGAGTATCCAGC
Source organism: Pholidichthys leucotaenia (assembly GCA_020510985.1). Classification (NCBI taxonomy): domain Eukaryota; kingdom Metazoa; phylum Chordata; class Actinopteri; order Cichliformes; family Pholidichthyidae; genus Pholidichthys; species Pholidichthys leucotaenia. Next base: position 64,068,974 of record CM035849.1, on the reverse strand, counting down.
GGACCAAAGGGCAGAAGTGCCCTTCAGTGTTTGTGTAACCATAGCAACACGTAGTCTGAGACGAGGGAGTGGCGTTTACCGTGGTACATTTTGGGTAGAAAATAAAGACAGCTGACAAAGTTAAAAAATGTCTCGTTTGTGGCGGACAAACAACCCGGCTGCAGGGACAAATTTCTGTTTTTGGTCCTGGTTAATTGATGAGCCCAATTTTCTTCTTCACCGAGAATTTTTCTTCCTGGTCAGTGGTGGTTTTGGCTACAGCGCCCCAAACAAGCAGTTGTTGCAACTACGTGACATTGTCCAGCCAGTTTGGTCCACTGCAGTGTGAATGCAAACCAAACGAAGGTGTGAAAATTCTTCACATTGCCCACCCAGTCGAACCAAGACTGTGCTTCTGGACTATCCTGGTATGAATGCAGCCTTAAATACTACAATACTTAGGGAAAACTCAGAAATCTGTATTTGTGGAATAACTCCGATTTTTATTAACAGCTTTCATGCATCGTACCATGTTTAGATGATCATCTAATCAGTACCTCCTTAAGTACATTCACAGCGCTTCACTTTTTCCACATTTTATGTTACAGCCTAATTCCAAAATGGATTAAATTCATTTTTCCCCTCAAAATTCTACACACAACACCCCATAATAACAACGTAAAAAAAGTTTTGAGATCTTTACAAATTTATTAAAAATAAAAAACTAATACCACAAGCTTGGCACACTTATCTGTGGGCAGTTTGGTCCATTCCTCTTTGCAGCACCTCTCAAGCTTCATCAGGTTGGATGGGAAGCGTTGGTGCACAGCAATTTTCAGATCTCTCCAGAGATGTTCAACTGGATTCAAGTCTAGGCTCTGGCTGGGCCACTCAAGGACATTCAAAGCATTGTCCTGAAGCCACTCCTTTGATATCTTGGCTGTGTGCTTAGGATCGTTGTCCTGCTGAAAGATGAACCGTCGCCCCAGTCTGAGGTCAAGAGTGCTCTGGAGCAGGTTTTCATCCAGGATGTCTCTGTACATTGCTGCATTCATCTTTTCCCTCTATCCTCACTAGTCTCCCAGTTCCTGCCGCTGAAAAATATCCCCACAGCATGATGCTGCCACCACCATGCTTCACTGTAGGGATGGTATTGGCCTGGTGATGAGCGGTTCCTGGTTCACTCCAAACATGACGCCTGGCATTCACGCCAAAGAGTTCAATCTTTGTCAAACCAGAGAATTTCATGGTCTGAGAGTCCTTCAGGTGCCTTTTGGAAAACTTCAGGTGGGCTACCATATGCCTTTTACTAAGGAGTGGCTTCTGTCTGGCCACGCTACCATACAGGCCTGATTGGCAGATTGCTGCAGAGATGGTTGTCCTTCTGGAAGGTTCTTCTCTCTCCACAGAGGAACTATGGAGCTCTGACAGAGTGACCATCGGGTTCTTGGTCACCTCCCTGACTAAGGCCCTTCTCCACCATTCACTCAGTTTAGACAGCCGGCCAGCTCTATGAAAAGTCCTGGTGGTTCTGAACTTCTTCCATTTATAAATGATGGAGGCCACTGTGCTCATTGGGACCTTCAAAGCAGCAGACATTTTTCTGTACCCTTCCCCAGATTTGTGCCTCAAGACAATCCTGTCTCGGAGGTCTACAGACAATTCCTTTGACTTCATGCTTGGTTTGTGTTCTGACATGCACTGCCAACTGTGAGACCTTATATAGACAGGTGTGTGCCTTTCCAAATCATGCCCAATCAACTGAATTTACCACAGATGGACTCCAATTAAGCTGTGGAAACATCTCAAGGATGATCAGTGGAAACAGGATGCACCTGAGCTCAATTTTGAGCTTCAAGACAAAGGCTGTGAATACTTATGTACATGTGATTTCTTAGTTTTTTATTTTTAGTAAATTTGCAAAAATCTCACAACTTTTTTCACGTTGTCATTGTGTGTAGAATTTTGAGGAAATAAATGAATTTAATCCATTATAAAATAAGGCTGTAACATAACAAAATGTGGAAAAAGTGAAGCGCAGTGATTACTTTCCGGATGCACTGTAGATTAAGGTTTCCTTATGGTGGAATTTAAAAGATACTCAAAATGAATGGCTGCCATACATGTACAGATGCTAATTTAGGAAAGTTTGCAGTGGTCTCTTATTTTTTTCCAAAACTGCAGATACATTAAGAAAATGGTTCAGTTCAGTTCATTTTTTTTTTTAAATACTTGCAGCTGTAGTCTGCTGTTGTCTGTTTCAGGGCAAAATCAATGCCGCACATCTGGGACACGCCAGAAGAATATCAACCAGTGTCAATATTTTGTTTGCCGATAGCTGATTTCAGTCAATAAGGTAAATATCAGCTGATACTGATGTTAGGCCAATAATCTCTAGTTTACAGGTTTAACGTACAATATGAAACAAAAAAAAGTTTGGTTACCGTACACTGCAGTCATACATTTGGAAAAATGCTGTCTTCTAAACATTTTAAACACAAACTTAGCAGAAATACATGTTAATCTTGAGTCATATGTTGTTTTATTCTGACTTTATGTGAATGAAAATGTGCAAATTTGGTGTTATTATATAATAATAATAATAATAATGCATCAGATTTATATAGCGCTTTATCATAGACACTCAAAGACGCTTTACAAGTAGATACATTATTCATTCACTCCAGACAGACAACGGTAGTGGCAAGCTACTACTGTAGCCACAGCTGCCCTGGGGCAGGCTGATGGAAACGTGGCTGCCAATCCGCGCCAACGGCCTCTCCGGCCACCACCGAACACTCACACACATTCATACCCTGTGCCATGGACACAGGAGGCAAGGTAGGTAAAGTGTCTTGCCCAGGGACACAAGAATATAGAATAGATCTATTTTTAAATGCCATTATCCATGCCGCAAAAGCAGAGTTTGGGGGGAATAATGAACCTTCTCTATACTTTAACGCCAATAGCAATTAAGAAACAGCAAGTAGTGTGCAGGAAAAAAAAATGTCACACACTGTTATCTACAGGAAGAAAGAGACTGCTCAGCAACTAATTATCAGAATAATTTTAGATTAAAAGGACTAATCTGATCATCTTAAATGCATATATCAATGTTTTACTAGCCCACATCTGATGAGATCCATTATATCAAAACTCTGGTAAATTAAATCACTATCTATCAGGGATGGGCAACTGGCAGCCATGGCTGATGTTTTTGTTTATATACATTTATAGTAGTGGTAATTTTAATTCTAATATGATACTGAGTAGCTTTTATTTTCATTTGCATCAGTTGTAATTGTGAAACTTTTGACTTTGAAGAAAGTAACCACCGCTCCACTGAAGGTTTCCATGCAAATCTGGTGTGAAGTGAGATTTGCATGGGAAGTGAGGAAGAAAATTTGTGGCCCTCACTACCACCAAAGTCGTCCACCCGTGGTCTAAATTCTAACTGTCCAGTGAGCAGAATTAAGCACAAGAGACAGTGCAGCATCAATGAATGTAGTAACTGCGGTGATTCGTCGTAGGAGCATCATGATACGGCACTCCCTTTCATGTAATATTGCTTTTATACAACAGTTCCAGAAGCACAGATTATTAAATGACAGCAATATAGGACAAAACATCAAGATTTATTTGTTCAACCAGTTATTTTGCTCTGCCAAGAAAAATAGTCTCTTCTAAATGTACCCAGTTAACTGTTGCTAAGCACCTCAATGAGCATAATATAGAAAAGAATAGGCCTACTGGCATTTCCCACACACGTAAACATTAAATATTGTCCAATGCAGAAGTCAGCATTTACAATACATACCGGTCACCTGTTGAGTAGGGTTTGGAGGAGGGGTGGGACAAAAGATCGATTCAGTAATGGATCATAATACTCGACACTCCCAATGATATACCAATCCCTAAAAGCTTGGATTGATCTTTTATTAATGATATACAGTATATATACATGTAAATGTTGCATGCTGTCTTAGGAATTCAACCAATTGCGTTTCCAGTTGACTAGCTGATGCCAAGCAAGCACCCAGTCAAGTGAAGTGAGAGCTTGTCTCGCGACATTTGCAGCCAGATGGTGCAAAAGCACGCATTGTTGGGAATAGTGATATCTTATCTTGTGAGATTTGCAGCCAACTTTGAAAGTTAGGAAGCAGTTAGCTCAAATGTCGGGCCTTTTTGGGATTTTATAACAAAGATGGAAGAAAAGACCTTGACATGACACACAACCCACTAGAAGCATTACACGAAAAAAAAACCTCGAAACACATGGGCCAGCACATGCCTTAGAGCAGCATTAGCAGCGGCTAAGCTAAAGAGACACCAGCATAGAGCTTGCTTTTTAGCCGAGCACTAAGTAAGTAAAGTTTATGTATGAAGTGCTTTTCACAGACATATAGTTACTAAGTGTTGTACAATAAAAAGAAATAAAAGGAAGTTGACAGATAAAAAAAAAAAAAAAAAAATTAATTCAAACTTACTTACTTACTTACTTAATCCTCACCTGGCCACTTACGTGGCCATTGCAACCAATCATCTGAAGGTAGGATGATCTTGGGCTAGGGTGATGAGGTCAGCCAGAGGTCTTATCATTGCAACCTAGGTCATCCAGGACAGTCTGGGCCAACCTTGGGGGCGATTGCAATGGACTGGCGATCTGTCCAGGGTGTACCCTGCCTGTTGCCCAAAGATGCTGGGATAGGCTCCGGTCCCCCCGTGACCTGAAAAGGATTAAGCGGAAGAAGATGGATGGATGGATGGATGGGATTGTGATACTTGATATCGTGATTATTGTTGAATCGTGACAGCATCATATCATGAGGCAGATCCCTTGCGATTCCTACCCCTAGTTTGTATTCACGTGACATCACATCGGTGTCTAGTTAGCATGCTAGCAATTTGGGTTTGACACACTTAGCTCACTTTTTCTTGGCATTTTCAGATGAAATAAAGGGTCCATCACCATAAAGCTGTCGTGGTTTGCTAATTGAGACAATAAATCCAACTGTAGGTTGTCCTTTTTTTAACAGACGTGAAATATCTTGCCAATGTTTACAAGCGAAGGACTTCCGGGTCACGGAGGTCTGATTATTTTATTTAAATGGTGCCTCTGTGGAAATTAAGGTATCCAACACTGTACTACAATTCTCACATATCAATAAGAAGCCACTGATAGTGTTAAGAGTAAATAACTGTTAGCAATTAATTACAAGAACGCCTTTGAAGCAGAGTGATACATATCCAGTGAAATATTGGAGTGTGATTACCAGGGAATACAGTGCATTTGGAAAGTAATCACAGCGCTTCACTTTTTCCCACATTTTATTATGTTACAGCCTTATTTTAAAATGGATTAAATTCATTTATTTCCTCAAAATTCCACACACAATGACAACGTGAAAAAGGTTTTGTTGATCTTTTTGCAAATTTATTAAAAATAAAAAACTAAGAAATCACATGTACATAAGTATTCACAGCCTTCGCTATGAAGCTCAAAATTGAGCTCAGGTGCATTCTCTTTCCACTGATCATCCTTGAGATGTTTCTACAGCTTAACTGGAGTCCACCTGTGATAAATTCAGTTGATTGGACATGATTTGGAAAGGCAGACACCTGTCTATATAAGGTCCCACAGTTGACAGTGCATGTCAGAGCACAAACCAAACATGAAGTCAAAGAAATTGTCTGTAGACCTCCGAGACAGGATTGTCTCAAGTCACAAATCTGAGGAAGGGTACAGAAAAATTTCTGCTCCTTTGAAGGACCCAATGAGCACATGGGCCTCCATCATCCATAAAAGGAGGATGTTCGGAACAACCAGGACTCTTTCTAGAACTGGCCGGTCATCTAAACTGAGCGAAAGGCGGAGAAGGGCCTTAGTCAGGGAGGTGACCAAGAACTCAATGGTCACTCTGTCAGAGCTCCAGCATTCCTCTGTGGAGAGAGGAGAACCTTCCAGAAGGACAACCATCTCTGCAGCAATCCACCAATCAGGCCTGTATGGTAGAGTGGCCAGACGGAAGCCACTCCTTAATTAAAGGAACATGGCAGCCCACCTGGAGTTTGCCAAAAGACACCTGAAGGACTCTCAGACCATGAGAAACAAAATTCTCTGGTCTGATGAGACAAAGATTGAACTCTTTGGCGTGAATGCCAGGCAACTTGTTTGGAGGAAACCAGGCATCGCTCATTACCAGGCCAATATCATCCCTACAGTGAAGCATGGTGGTGGCAGCATCATGCTGTGGGGATGTTTTTCAGCGGCAAGAACTGGGAGACTAGTGAGGATAGAGGGACAGATGAATGCAGCAATGCACAGAGACATCCTGGATGAAAACCTGTTTTAGAGCACTCTTGACCTCAGACTGGGGCGATGGTTCATCATTCAGCAGGACAGCGACTCTAAGCACACAGCCAGGATATCAAAGGAGTGGCTTCAGGACAACTCTGTGAATGTACCTGAGTGGCCCAGCCAGAGCCCAGACTTGAATCCAATTGAACATCTCTGAAAAGATCTGAAAATGGCTGTGCAGCGACGCTTCCCACCCAGCCTGATGGAGCTTGAGAGATGCTGCAAAGAGGAATGGGCCAAACTGCCCAAAGATAGGTGTGCCAAGCATGTGGCATCATATTCACAAAGACTTGAGGCTGTAATTGCTGCCAAAGGTGCATCAACAAAGTACTGAGCAAAGGCTGTGAATACTTATGTACATGTGATTTCTTAGTTTTTTATTTTTAATAAATTTGCAAAAATCTAAAAAAAAAAACAACTTTTCACGTTGCCATTATGGGGTATTGTGTGTAGAATTTTAAGGGAAAAATTAATTTAATCCATTTTGGAATAAGGCTGTAACATAAAATGTGGAAAAAGTGAAGTGCTGTGAATACTTTCCGGATGCACTGTATAGTAACTCGTGGAATCTCTATTGTCCAATCAAATTGCTCGGTCAGAATTAACTTGTATAATCTGTTTTATTAATTTATTTATTTAACTGAATTCTTATTTTAGGTCACAGATTTGTGGTACAGAAGTGACAACCAGCAAAAAACATGGCAAATTACAGCAGTAATACATCTGAACAGTGATGAAACGGCACAAGAAACAGGAAAAAGACACTGCTTTCTTGTTGCTGATACAGTAAATAGAATCCATGATATCCCAAGGAAGTATGTCTTTATTTTGGAGGTAATGTTACCAATGGTTTTAATAAAGAGCATCGAGTACAACATAATTTCTTTGTTTGTTTGTTTTGTTTTTTTTGTCCCTGTTGATCCCTAACGTGACACAAACCAATTATCAGTTAAATCCAAAGTTATCAGAGTGTAACTGTTGACCTTTACGGCGCCATCTTTGTTTGTCCCTTTCATGTGTTGTTTTTTTCTTTTTCATCTCTGCGGTATCTCTTTCAGGCGCATTCATGCATCTAGCTCACAGCATCATCTCTTTGTGCCTCAGCCGCATGTCTGTAAAGCCGAGCAGAAGTAAATCTTGGCCCCTCTGAGTGTTGGTACAGTCAGTCGGGGTGTTCCGGATATAAACGCTGCTTTAGTCAGGACTGCCTCTGATCTGCCTAATCTCCCCGGGCTGGATTACAGGTTGGCTTCTAATCCGTGAAGTGGGGTCTCTTCTGTGAATGTGCCTCGGAGTACTCTAATCCAGAGACTCTCAGGTGCTTTAGATGAAAGCTAATTGCGTGTCACAGTTTGGGGACGGCGGTGACAACAGAGTTTCCACAACAGGGCATTAAGGTCCGATGATGACTGAGCACGCACTGCAGATGCGCCATGTTAAGCTTGATCATCTTGGAGGAAAATGGGCAATTAAATTCCTGCGTCATGTTGGGAAATTATTCATAACATGGAGTTGCATTGTGAGTTTAATTTTCTGGTTGATGAAGTGATAAGGGTTCTGAAACTGAAATATTGTTTAGACCCGCACCTTGAAAAGCTGCTCACACTTCACCAAAACACACAGTCAGTTAATAACTAGACAGGCGTTTAACTGAACACTTTCCTAATATCCCTTGATCTGGTTTTGGGACTCCGCTGAGAGTCTAACTCAGTTACTGCGAAGCACGGGGTAATTACTGCGCTACCAAGATGATATTCCCTTTGATCATTAGAGACTATAGTCTTTAGAACAACTCAGAATAGAATTCTTCTTGAAATTACCAGCCAAAGGTCGTTTAGAGATAACTATTGGAAGCCTTTTTAAGGAGGGACGGCGAACCTCCCCCCACAATCAAATAGTTGAGATTATATCTGGGAATTTCTAACGTGACCACATGGCATCCCATTAAAAGAACAGCTCAGTCACAAATTACATGCACTTTTTTCCTTCTATTCATTCGGATTGTGTAGGTGTGAGTCACCCACTTTTAGAGAAATCTGCCTCCTCTTGAATATAATTGAGCCAAATCAGACTCGCCATGTGGTTCTCCAAACATCAAAAAACACATCTGAAAATCTCAGCTGCAGCATCTCTTCAGAGAAATCATGACCCAGATACTCAAACCTTGTGAACAGTTTCATGCGGGAACTATTTCTTGCTACTGTCTACATCCGCCAAGTTGGAGGAGCATGCTCATCACAAGAAGCTACTCAGTATCGTCAATCTGCAAACACGTGAAGAATTTCTAAGAAAATGCCACTGAAAGCCTTATTTCCATTTGTAGTTTGTGCTTCAGTCAGACTTTATTTATAAAGTACTTCTGATGCAATGTAGCAGCTCGAAGTTCTGTACAAAATAATAAGCAACATACACCAAAAAGCCATAACATAGTCACACACACACTCACAACACACCAACTCATGGACCTACCATATGGACCTACCATAAAAAACCATGTAAAACATTAAAACTGAACTGAGGAGGTGCTCTCAGTGAGGAAAAACCAGAGGTAAAGACAAAAAAAATAGTTAAAACAGGATAAAAGGTGTAAGAAAGGGTAAAAGGGGGGTAAATTTAAAATAAATTTAAATAAAAAGCCAGGTCAAAAAGGTGGGTCTATGGTTTGGTTTTAAAAGTATCAACATTCTCTGCTGCCCTCAGGTCTTCAGGAAGGCTGTTCCACAGACGTGGACCATAATGCCAGAAAGCCGTCTCACCATGAGTTTTAGTTCTGACTTTAGGAATGATTAAAAAACCTTGACCTGAAGGTTCTTGAAGGCTCATAATGTAAAAGCGGTTCTGATAAATAATCAGGGTTAAGACCATTAAGAGCCTTAAAAACCAATAAAAGAACCTTCAAATCAATTCTGAAGCTGACGGGAAGCCAGTGCAGAGACTTTAAAATGGGTGTTATGTGTGCTCTCTTTCTTGTCTTAGCCAGAACCCGGGCGGCTGAGTTCTGGAGTAGTTGTAGGGGGGCTATAGTCTTTTTAGGAAGACCAGAAAGAACATCATTGCAATAATCTAGTCTAGAAGAAATAAAAGCATGTAAAAGTGTCTCTGCATCGGCTTGAGAGAGAAATTGCCACACTGCCGGAGATATTCTTTAAATCATACAAACCAATCTTAGTTACATGTCTAATATGTTGTTTAAAACTAAGATCCTGGTCAAAGATCACTCCCAAATATTTCAGTTTTGGAGGACTTTGTTGCCAGTATCTGTAAATGTGCTGACAGTTTCTGTCTGAGCTTCCGTCCCAATAACTAAAACTTCTGTTTTGTCTTGGTTGAGCTGTAAAAAGTTGTTTGCCATCCAATGTTTAATATCATAAATACAGTTTAAAAGAGAATCAGTAGGTCCAGGGTCACCAGGAGACATGACCATATATAGCTGGGTGTCATCAGCATAGCTCTGGAAATTTATGCCATGCCTCCTGATGGCCTCACCCAGTGGCAGCATACCGTACTTACTTACTGGTTGTTTAACCTCCCTTTCTTATGTATCGTAGGTTGGAGTAGACGCATTGTTGTTACTACAGACATCGACATATCTGCCTTATTCTTACAGTTTAAGCTTGAGTTTTTATGCCAGATGCCCTTCCTGATGCAACCCTGCCCATTTTATCTGGGCTTGAGACCACCGTAGGGAGTACATTGGCTTGTGCACCACTGGTGGCTGGGTAACCAACGTTTTCCCTCCTCCGTTCCATTATTGCTGAGCACCAAGCTGGATGGCAGGAAGTTCCACTTTTACATGGTCTTTGCCATGACCCGGCCGGGATTTGAACCCTGGCCTCCCAGTTGTGGGGCGGATGCGCTACCTCTAGGCCAGTTGAAGATTAAAAAGTGATGGACCTAAAATTGAACTTTGCGGAACACTGCAATGTATCCTATAGCTTTTAGATGACTCACCCTCAATATTTACAAAAAAAAAAAAAACTCTTAGTGAGATATGATTGAAACCATTTCAAAACTGAACCAGAAAGACCAATAAAATGAAGTCTATCTAAAAGAACTGAGTGGTTAACCATATCAAAAGTTGCAGTTAGGTCAAGTAGCACTAAAACTGAAGGCTTATTTTGATCCATATAGGATCCATTCTTTTTAGTTTATATATGCTTCCATTAGGCAACATTATTAGAAAGCACTGTATACATTTTCATTGTTATGCAGATGACACAAAATTATACCTGTCAATGAAGCCAGATGATAGTAATCAATTAGCCAAGTTAGAAGCCTGTCTTAAGGAAATCAAAGCTTGGATGACTTGTAATTTCCTGCTATTAAATTCAGATAAGACTGAAGTCATTCTTGTTGGTCCAGAAAACCTTAGAAATACCATTCCAAATCAAACTTTTAGTTTGGATGCGGTTGCTCTTTCTCTTAATAGCTCTGTGAGGAACCTTGGAGTTATTTTTGATCAAGATCTGTCTTTCAATTCACATATTAAATTCGTTTCTAAGACTGCCTTCTATCATTTGCGTAATATTGCCAAGATTAGGAGCATCTTGTCTCAGAGTGACGCTGAGAAACTGATCCACACTTTTGTTAGCTCTAGATTAATTATTGTAACTCTTTATTATCAGGTTGTCCTAAAACATCTTTAAAAAGTCTTCAGTTGATCCAAAATGCTGCAGCAAGAGTTTTAACAGTACTAGAAAGAGAGATCATATCTCTCCGGTTCTGGGCTCCCTTCATTGGCTTTCCATAGAGTTTAGAATTAAGTTTAAAATCCTCCTTCTTACGTACAAAGCTCTAAACAATCAGGCTCCTTTTTATTTAAAAGATCTGATACTACCATATTATCCTAACAGAGCACTACATTCCCAAAATGCAGGATTACTTGTAATACCTAGAATCTCCAAAAGTACAATGGGAGGCAGATTCTTCGGTTATCAAGCTCCTCTCCTGTGGAACCAGCTGCCAATCTGAATTTGGGAGTCAGACTTGATCTCTGTTTTTAAGAATAGGGTTAAAACCTTCCTTTTTGATATAGCCTACAATTAGGGAGGGATCATGTGTCTCTGAACCCTCCCTTAGTTATGCTGCTAATAGGTTTAGACAGCCGGGGGACCTCCAACAATGCACTAGGCTTCACTCCTTTCTTCACTCCCAATGAATTTTTTTTTTTTTTTTTTTTGCTGGTCATTAACATCTGTTTGTTTTCTCCCATAGATTGAGTCCCCATAATGCTGTTTGCTCTCTAGATGTCTGTTCTTTTCATCTTCTCTATCCCCTCACCCCCCAGCCAGTCGCAGCAGATGACTGCCCCTCCCCGAGTCTTGTTCTGCTGGAGGTTTCTTCCTATTAAAAGGGAGTTTTTCCTCTCCACCATCGCCAAGCGCTTGCTCACAGGGGATCGCCTGATTGCTGGGGGTTTTCTGCAACTGTGGGGGTTTCCCCTACAGTTGAAAGTGCTATGAGATGACTGTTGTTGTGAAATGGCGCTATATAAATAAAGTTGAATTGAATCTGAGATCATTTAAAAGCTTGACTAATGCAATCTCTGTACTGTAGTAAGCCCTAAAACCAGACTGACATTTCTCACATACAGTATGTATGTGAGAAATTAAAAAGTCATGTAACGGACTAGAAACAATCTTCTCTAAAATTTTACTTTAAAATGGTAAATTAGATATGGGCCTATAATTGTTCAGCTGGGAAGGGTCTGAGTTTTTTCTCTTCAGAAGGGGCTTAACCACAGCAGTCTTGAGTGCTGAGGGAAAGACTCCTGTCTGAAGAGAATAATTCACTATGTTAAGAACATAATTGTTAAAAAAAGCCATAAAATGTTTTAAAGCCAGTGGGGATGGGCTCTAAAAGACAGCTAGCCGAATTGAGTCAAGAAATAACTTTAGAAAACATTTCAGCATCAACCAGGACAAACTCCTCCAGTTTTTCCTCACATAAGTAAAAATGTTCTGCAGTTAGTTTATCAGTTGATGATTTGTTAAACATGTGCTGAATGCACTGAAGAGCTCGGTAGGCTGTGCCATCCTAGGTGCACAACGGAGAGGTTCTGCAGGTCCTTCCTACCTACGGCTGTCAGACTTTATGACCTAACCAGGGCTGCGCGTAGAGGTCTTATTAAACATACTAAATGTAACAACTCTGCACAATAGAAATCATCCCCTCCAATACACAACTAGGCAATAACAATCATTACTGAGGGTGGCAACAACACTGTGATTCAAATGTGAAATATTCTGTCTGGATACATATTCATATTCTGCAGAGTAACTTAAACCATAATGCTGTTTATTCCATCTAGCTGCAATGCTCCTGCACTGTGTATATGTGTATAGGGGGCAATGGATCAGCGTTCTCGTCGTGCCCTCCGCCAGTACCCGGGCTCGCCTGGGGAAGCTAATGATCCTACCAGCAGACTAAATTCGAAGAGACGACGCCTCTGTGCCAAGTCAAAGAAGAATCCTAGTCACAGTCCTAAAGCTGAAAGCAAACAGCCCCAAGAGCACTTTGTGGTAGGATCTGCCCTTCGCATATTACAACTAAACGTTGAAGGCCTATCTGCAGCCAAGCGAAGCCTTATCGAAGTCCTCGCCTTCCAACATTCGATTGATGTAATCTGCCTCCAAGAGACTCATATTGGCACAGAGGAAGCTGGCCGCTTCACCATCAAAGGCTTTGACCTCCTGTGCTATGTTCTACATGCTAAACATGGGCGTGCCACCTATGTGCGTTCTGACATAGTTGAAGCAAATCACCTGATAACAACACATTTCTCAGACACCATAATCATTGGTGGCTTCCATATTGTCAATGTGTACAAGCCCCCTAATGCCAACTGGGATCTGCAGGTCTTACCCACCCTACCCCACCCTGCCATCTATGTGGGGGACTTTAACAGCCATCACCCTGACTGGGGGTACCCAGCAGTGGACAGTGATGGGGAGGCACTTTCAGACTGGGCATCCAGAAATGACCTCGCTTTGATATACGACCCCAAACAAAGAGGAACCTTCCACTCTGCTAGGTGGAAGAAGGACTATTCTCCTGACCTGTGTTGGGTCAGCTCTTTGAATGGGGAGCCATATCCTACACAGATCCTCATTCTTGATGATTTTCCACACAGCCAACACCGGCCCCTGCTTGTACACATTGGCCTACAACTTCCAGTCATATACAGCCCAAGGAAGATGCGCTGGAACTTCCGCAAAGCCAACTGGAAGAAATTCAGTGAAACTCTGGACCGGAGCGTTGTTACCATCCCACTCCACACCATCACTGTAGATGAAGCATACAACCGCTTCTGCAGCGCAATCTTCAAGGCTGCCCATACTGCAATCCCACGAGGCTACCGACCCCTCTATGTCCCATGTTTGGACGGAGAAAGTGCTGCCCTCCTACAATCCTATCAAACATCAGGGGACCCAGAGATAGCAGACCATCTCATTGAATCGCTAAATACAGCCTGGCGAAAGAAATGGGAGGAGACAGTTGCTGACCGGAGCTTTACCCACTCTAGCAGGAAATGTTGGAGCCTCATCCGTCGCCTAGGAGCTGCACAGAAGCCCCCTAGCCAAAGCCGAGCATCCGTCACACCCAACCAAGTTGCATCCCACCTACTGACTATCGCCAAAGCACCCCAAGACAAAGACACCAGAAGAGCAGTTACAACTGAGCTAAAAAAACACCAAAAAATGCCTGTAGAGGAAACGAACCCTGAACCCTTCGAGGCTGCTGAACTGGAGAAAGTCCTACAGGGCCTGAAATGTGGAAAGGCAGCAGGATACGATAACATCTTCCCAGAATTCATGAAAAATCTTGGCCCCCGAGCCCTAACCTGGTTGACACAATTCTACACAAGGATCACACAAACAAACTCGATCCCAAAGAAATGGCGGACAGCAAAGGTCATTGCCATCCCAAAACCTGGCAAAGACCACAAACTACCAGCAAGCTACCGCCCAATCTCCCTACTCAGCGTTCCTTACAAAATCATGGAGCGCCTAATACTGCAACGCATTTCCCCAGAAATAGAGGATATTCTAAGTGTGGATCAAGCAGGTTTCCGCAAGGACCGCAGTACAGGAGAACAAGTACTGGCCCTAATCACCTTCATTGAAAATGGCTTCGAGAGCAGACTGAAGACAGGGGCTGTGTTTCTTGATCTTACAGCCGCCTATGATACGGTCTGGCACAAAGGCCTCCTCCTGAAACTTAAAAAGGCGATCCCTGCTTGGGCAACAGCAATTATAAAAACCCTGCTGACCAACCGAAGGTTCAGAGTCCACCTCAGTCAGAACACAAGTGCATGGAGAATGCAGAAAAACGGACTCCCACAAGGCTCAGTTCTAGCTCCAACTCTGTTCAACCTCTACATAAACGACCTGCCTACTACAAAATCCCGCAAATTCATCTATGCAGACGACATCTGTTTGGCATTCCAAGCACCAGACTTTGAACCACTGGAACGGGTGCTCACGGAAGATCTTGCTAAACTGGACCAGTTCTGCAAAATCTGGCGCCTAAAACCAAGCCCAGCAAAAACCGTCTCCAGTGTATTTCATCTCCACACTGCAAAAGCTGCCAGAGAACTAAACATCCACCTGAGCGGACTCAAGCTTAAGCATGCCCCAAATCCAACTTATCTTGGAGTGACCCTTGATAGGACCTTATCCTTCAAGGAACATCTAAAGGGGACGGCTGCTAAGGTGAAAGTACGAAACAACCTGCTCTGCAAGCTCGCTGGTGCAAAATGGGGGGCGGCAGTCTCCACCCTGCGCACCTCAGCACTGGCCCTTTCATACTCTGTAGCAGAATATTGTGCCCCTGTCTGGTCCAGGTCATCTTACACACACCATGTAGACACCCAGCTCAACTCAACCATGAGAACTATAACTGGAACAATCCGCTCAACACCACTTCCCTGGCTCTCTGTACTGTCAAACATAGCCCCTCCACACATCCGGCGAGCAGCATTAACTCAAAGGATGCTCCAAAAAGTTAAAGATTTTCCTCACTTACCAATCCATGCAGATATCTACACCCCACCCACTGCCCGACTTTCATCCAGACGGCCGATTTGGAAAAACCCTCCCCCAGCTGACTTTACCATCCAGACAGCTTGGCAAGAGGAATGGGAGACCAAGGAGGTCCCAAACAAACAGCTGGTGATAAACCCCAACCAACAGGTCCCGGGCACCAACCTCCCAAGGAGACAGTGGTCTACACTCAATCGCTTCAGGACTGGACATGGCCCCTGCTTGGCCAGCCTTCACAGATGGGGCAGTAGCCCTAGCCCACTGTGCGCATGTGGAGAGGAGCAAACAATGGAACACATCATAGAGGCTTGCCCGCTCCAAAGACTGGAAGGAGGATTACACACCCTCCATACAGCAAACCAGGAGGCAACTGCTTGGCTTAAGGACTTTGCATTCGCTAAATAAATAAAATAACTGTGTATATATCTGTGCACGTGTATATTCATCTACTGCTTTGGCTAATCTTTTATTAACTATTGCTCTGAGTGCTGCTATCCCTTTGCTGCTGTAATCCTGGAATTTCCCCATTGTGGGACTAATGAAGGCTTATCTTATGATTTAACATTTTCAATTTTACTGATGAAGTGGACAGCAAAATCATCACAGGTAAAATTGTTTAAAATGTACAGTGGATATAAAAAGTCTACACACCACTGTTTAACTGCCAGATTTTTGTGATATAAAAAGACCAAGATGAATCATTTCAAAACTTTTTCCACCATTAATGTGACCTATAACCTGTACAACCTGAGTGCAAAATCCAAGATCCAAAAAGTATCCATCAGTGAGATGCTGTTTGCCGACGATGCAGTGCTGATAGCTCACTCGGACCTGGAATTACAATCAATGATCAACACACTCAATAAAGCCTGCGACGACTTCAGTCTGACCATCAGTCAGCAGAAGACCAAAGTAATGCGCCAAGGTGTCTCGAACCCTCCTACGATAAATATCGAAAACCACCCACTGGATGTGGTTCATGAGTTTACATACCTTGGATCCAAAATATCGGACGACCACTCACTCGACAACGAGCTCAGAAGAAGAATCGGCCTTGCTGCAACGACCTTCGGCAAATTATCGCAGAAGGTATGGCTGAACCAAGAACTGTCGAGGCACACGAAGATCACTGTTTACAGGGCATGCGTCCTCAGTACCTTGCTATATGGCAGTGAGACATGGTGTCTATACGCCTCGCAAGAGCAACAGCTCAATGTCTTTCATCTCCGCATGCTGAGAAGTATTCTTAATGTTAAATGGAGCGACCGTATCACAAACGATGAGATACTCTCCCACGCGAGCTTACCAAGCCTGTTCACCTTGCTTCGCGAACGTCGTCTCCGCTGGTTGGGACACGTCCATCGGATGCCGGATGGGAGAATACCAAAAGACATTCTGTATGGAGAGCTTGCATCCGGCAAACGAACTCGAGGTCGACCGTATCGCCGTTTCAATTCAATTCAACTTTATTTATATAGCACCATTTCACAACAACAGTCATCTCATAGCATTATCAACTGTAGGGGGAACCCCCACAGTTGCAGAAAGACCCCAGCAATCAGGCGATCCCCTGTGAGCAAGCACTTGGCGATGGTGGAGAGGAAAAACTCCCTTTTAACAGGAAGAAACCTCCAGCAGAACCAGGCTCAGGGAGGGGCAGTCATCTGCTGCGACTGGCTGGGGGGTGAGGAGACAGAGAAGATGAAAAGAACAGACATGTAGAGAGCAAACAGCACAATGGGGACTCAATCTATGGGAGAGAACAAACAGATGTTAATGACCAGCAAAAAAAAAAAAAAAAAAAATTCATTGAGAGTGAAGAAAGGAGTGAGGCCCAGTGCATTACTGGAGGTCCCCCGGCTGACTAAACCTATTAGCAGCATAACTAAGGGAGGGTTCAGAAACACATGATCCCTCCCTAATTGTAGGCTATATCAAAAAGGTAGGTTTTAGCCCTATTCTTAAAAACAGAGATCGAGTCTGACTCCCGAATCCAGATTGGCAGCTGGTTCCACAGGAGAGGAGCTTGATAACTGAAGGCTCTGCCTCCCAATGTACTTTTGGAGATTCTAGGTATTACAAGTAATCCTGCATTTTGGGAGTGTAGAGCTCTGTTAGGATAATATGGTAGTATCAGATCTTTTAAATAAAAAGGAGCCTGATTGTTTAGAGCTTTGTAAGTAAGAAGAAGGATTTTAAACTTAATTCTAAACTCTATGGGAAGCCAGTGAAGGGAGGCCAGAACCGGAGAGATATGATCTCTCTTTCTAGTACCTGTTAAAACTCTTGCTGCAGCATTTTGGATCAGCTGAAGACTTTTTAAAGATGTTTTAGGACAGCCTGATAATAAAGAATTACAATAATCTAATCTCGAGCTAACAAAAGCGTGGATCAGTTTCTCAGCATCACTCTGAGACAAGATGCTCCTAATCTTGGCAATATTACGCAAATGATAGAAGGCAGTCTTAGAAACAAATTTAATATGTGAATTGAAGGACAGAAGTTTCAAGGATTTATACAAAGGAGACATGAAAACACTGGGCATGTACGTGATCAACTGGGAGGATACTGCAGACGACCGAAACCGCTGGAGACATGTGCTGAAAGACGGACTCAGAAGGGGAGAAGAGCACCTTCGCCAGTCTGCCGACAAAAAACGATCATCTCGAAAGGATGCATTGAAAAAGACACCACAACCATGCGCCTACATCTGCGACTGTTGCAACCGTGACTTTCACTCGCATATCGGCTTACACAGCCACAAGCAATGCTGCCGTAACCCTGTTATTCCAACTCAAGGCGCAGATCCATAGTCTCCCAAGACTGAAGGATGCCAGGAAGAGGAACCTGTACAACTCAATTGAAAAACAAACTGAAATCTTTTAAGGGGGAAAATAAAAAAATAAACTTACAATGACCTGGTTGCATAAATATGCACACCCTGTTATAAATGGGGATGTGGCTGTGTTCAGAATTAACCAATCACATTCAAACTCATGTTAAACGGGAGTCAGCACACACCTGCCACCATTTAAAGTGCCTCTGATTAACCCCAAATAATTTTCAGCTGTTCTAGTAGGCATTTCCTGACATTTTTGTAGTCACATCTTACAGCACAAGCCATGGTCTGCAGAGAGCTTCCAAAGCATCAGAGGGATCTCATTGTTCAAAGGTATCAGTCAGGAGAAGGGTACAAAAGAATTTCCAAGGCATTAAATATTCCATGGAACACAGTGAAGACAGTCATCATCAAGTGGAGAAAATATGGCACAACAGTGGCATTACCAAGAACTGGACGTCCCTCCAAAACTAATGAAAAGACGAGACGAAAACTGGTCAGGGAGGCTGCCAAGAGGCCGACAGCAACGTTGAAGGAGTTGCAGGAATTTCTCACAAGTACTGGCTGTTTAGTACATGTGACAACAATCTCCCATCTAGGGTGGCAAGACGGCAGCCTTATCTTGTGAAGAAAAACATCCAAGCCTGGCTACATTTTACAAAAACATATTTGAAATCTCCCAAACGCATGTGGGAAAATGTGTTATGGTCCGATGAAACCAAGGTTGAACTTTTTGGCCATAATTCCAAAAGGTATATTTGATGCAAACACAACACTGCTCATCACCAAAAGAACACCATACCTACAGTGAAGCATGGTGGTGGCATGAGGCCTTGGTCAAGGTGGAGGGAATTATGATCAGTTCCAAATACCAATCAGTGTTGGCACAAAACCTTCAGGCTTCTGCTGGAAAGCTGAAGATGAAGAGGAACTTCATCTTTCAGCACGACAATGACCCAAACCACACACCCAAATCAACAAATGGCTTCACCAGAAGAAGATTAAGGTTTTGGAATGGCCCAGCCAGAGTCCAGACCTGAATCCGATCGAACATCTGTGGGGTGATCTGAAGAGGGCTGTGCACAGGAGATGCCCTCACAATCTGACAGATTTGGAGTGTTTTTGCAAAGAAGAGTCAAGATCATCAAGATGTCATCAAGATGTGCCACGCTGATGGACTCCTACCCAAAAAGACTGAGTGCTGTAATAAAAGCCAGAGGTGCTGCAACAAAGTATTAGTTTAAGGGTTTGCATATTTATGCAAGCAGGTTATTAAAGTTTTTTTTATTATTATTTTTCCCCTTAAAAGATTTCAGTTTGTTTTTCTTTGAAAGTTTTTCTTGCAAATTTTGATTTTTTTTTTTAAATTGCCACTCTGTCCTTATAAATTTGCCCATTTCTTCCCATGAATTTGCTACCTTTTTCGTGTAAATTTGCCACTTTTTAACAAATCTACTACTTTTGCATCTTAAATGTACAATATTTTTCCTGTAAATTAGCAACATTTTTCTCATAAATTAGAGGATTTCCTTCTAGTAAATTGACTTTTTGTAAATCTGTAAACTTTTCTTGTAAATTTGCATTTTTTTCTGATAAACTTGTGACTTCCGTGTTGTAAAATTGCAGCTTTTTCCAAAAGTGTACACCTTTATCTAATAAAATAATTTTGTGACTGACTACATTAATACTTCTAGTGTCCGCTCAGTATTTAGTCTTGAGAAAATGTTCCCTTTATTCCCTCCCCACCCTTATGGTAACGTGTTAGAATACTTTTATATTACTGGAAATGAACACTTATTTGACAGTTGATTCTGTCCTGATGATGTTACTGTGCTGAGCGTTTACCTATAAATGTAATGTGTTTCTCTTATTGCGTGAAAAGTTAATGTTAGCAGCATACCAGTAGCTTCCCATTCATTTTGCAACCATCAACGTTGCAACATTTAGACGACGTTTTTGGACTAAATCTGGTCAGTCAGTCCAAGCATTAATTTAGCCCAAAAATAGTCACTGAAAACTTGGCTGTGCCTAATATAGACCCTATTTAACCAAAAAATAGTTCTCCTTTCAACAGCCTAAAAAAAGACGACTTTTCATCTTTCACTTTTAAACTAAATCCAGACGTTTAGACAGCTGTGGAAGTAGTCTATTCATTTTTTTTCCAACCGATTTTTTTGCTGGGTGGAATTTTGACGCCACCATACACACACGCCCAATGATGTTCAGCGTTGCCCGATTTTGCACGTCACACAAGCAGCCTCAAAAGAAAAAAAAAAAAAGTGGAAACGAGCAGAAATGGCAACTATAAGGCACAGGAGACTTGCAGAGAATTAAAAAAAAATCTAATGAATTACCATTTGAAAAAGTGACTAAAAACAGACTTCTGTAATTGCAAAACCAACATCTTGTGATTACTTTTTACTCCAGTGCATGACTTCGTTACACGTTACCCTCAACACTGGTTTTCAATATTGCAAAGATGGCTCCGTTCATCTGGTTAGATTACCATGGTAACTAATGCTAAACTTCTATTCTGATCTCTAAATGTTAATTTATGCAGACACATAGTCATAAATACCAGTGACACTAACAAATGTTATCCACTTTATTGGTACAAGAATTTACAGGCAGACGGACAGTTTTAAAGGGGTCAGTGACTGCACTTTTTCCACATTTTATCAGCTCGCACATGTCTTAATGAAGCGTTTGTGACATATTTTGTTCACATTTTCTTAATTTTTTAATTATTGAAGCAAATTTGTATTGTATTTTTCCTGGCTTTCTTGAAACACTGATGTAAAACCTATCACTTTAAGAAACATCCCTCACCTATTCAACTCAGCCCTCCCTCTTACGTCAGTTAGCCATTAGCTGACTAGCTTCTAGCCTATAGCTTTTAGCCTCCTAGCTCGGTTGAGCGGCGCTGGTTCACTGATCCACAGTTGATGGTGTATCTCGCATCACTTCAGCCCATCTCCCAATAATTTTGTCATGATTCCACAACAAATCGCTGGCACCATGTAGACCCCCAGTCACTGCAAATGACCCGGCTCGGGACCTGAGGCTGCTGACCGGGGCAAAGATTGCCGAGCCACGGGATCTCAAAGGCCAGTGTCACTTTGTGGGATGCTGCTCCGCTCCTACGGCCAGCTGGGGGAACGCCCCATCACGAGGTGGCTCCCCTATGCTGCCCACGAGAATGGAGCCCCAGAGGATGGTGGGGGAACTGGTTGTGAGAGCCAGCAGCCTCAGGGGCTAGGTCGGTTGCCGCAACCAGCACGCCAGTGCTGTCAATTTGCTGTGGAATCATGGTGAAATTATTGGGAGATGGGCAGAGTGACGCGAGGTATATTGTCGACTGTGGACTGATGAAAGGTGGTAACAGGGATGGCTGTTAGGGTGACTAAGATCAGAGGAAAATAAACATATAAGCCGCGCTTGGTGCAAGCCTCCTGGTACCAGTGTTAGCTGGGGGGCTAATAGTTCAGGGGCCAATAGGCTACCTTTAGCACCCCTTCCATCTACATGACAGACAGCTAGGCGGGCCAATAATAGAGCAGTGGGCGGGTCTCAAGGGCAGCGGTGGATTGACTTTGTCGAATCATGACGTGTATGATTTATCCGGAAGAATCAAAAACGTTTCTGGGAGAGATAAAAGCTGTGTGTTTTTTAAAGAGAATTGACTGTTTTGATATCTTTTGGATAATTACATGACTAAGACACATTTCAGACAGTTAAAACCTACAAACACAGAATTTTTCAGTCAATGACCCCTTTACATCTAATGTATGAGCATGTTTTAATTCTTGCGGCCAAGGCTATTTTGCACCTCTAATATTTCTGCTTAGAGAATGTATAAGACAAATGATTACTCTTTAAGTATCATTTATATAAGAATAGATTACAATTATGTTAACTAAACATATAGTATCTAAGAGAGTAAACAGGCCGATATAAAGAATGTATACTTTATTGTACTTCTTCTGACAACACCAGTGTGGTATTTTTAATATTCTCCATATCATTTATTCCTCTAACAACGTCTGTGACTGAAGTAGGCAGCGCTGTATCAGTCCATATTTGTGAAGAAGATCCATATGATGCATCAAATGGCCCTTTTTATGCAGTTCTGAACCACAACAGTGATACATGCCATTTCTAATTTAGGTATTTGGTTTTATTGAGCCAGGTAACATAAAGAAAGCTCGGCCATGCTGAATATGCTTCCATCCCTCAAGAGAAATAAAAATAAACAAAAATCGATAGGAAGCAGAAATCCTGACATTGATATCAACTGGCTAGACCAGAAACCGTGGAAAATGATGTTCTACCCCAGAGATCAAGACATCAGAGGATGATGCCAATGAGCCTTGGAGATTTGGTGCCAAATATCAGGATGTAACCACCAAAATGCCCCTCAACCGATCTGCGAAGTTAACTACCTTCACAATCTTTTGGGCTGTTTGTCTAACAGACAGCAGGAGGGAAAAAAAATCCCAAATAAAACCATACACAACAAGCTTTGCGGATTACTTGGAGTAAGGGTCACGATTTCTGAAAAGATGCATCGTTTATAATCAAAGTCTTTAGCTGTAAGCACTACAGGGAAAAGCGCCATTTAGTTCAACCATATTTTTTAAAAAAAAGCAGACTTCTCTACAGCTGAGATCAGCAGAACTGGTCAGCTCACACTCAGAAAAAAGATGGCAGATCAAACAGCACTACAGGCAAGAGAAAAGACATGTCATCCGTTCTTTTAAACTGCCGGGGGAGTCAAACAGAAGATAATATCTGACCTTACAATAACCAGCATTTAGTAGAGATGCTTTTGCTTGTAAAACGGATGTTTAGATCTTAAAAATCAACACAAACTAGATGAAAAATGAAATATTCCTGAAACCCAAAAATGAATACCGACCTGTAATGTCACAGCAGACTTTATTGCTCCCTGTCCGACAGTCTATAAGATCCTATTTCACAGAACTTTTACATCCTAAGGAGCTTTATGTCTGACAATAATGGTGCCAATAAATCCTCAACAGGAAGTCTCCCTCATCCGCACACTCACTTTATCTTTTTACGATACATCACCGGCAAGGCAACATGACAGACCTTTGTTTCCAGCAATGAAAGACAAAAGGGAGCTGTTCATTAATACTGTTTAACTGCCCCAGTGCACAGGAAAAAATGGTTCAAATTCATATTTCTCACCACATTGTCACTACAAACATTTTGCTGTATGAGGCTCACAGTTTTCTCCCTTTATCCTTTTTTTTTGTTTAAATAAAACTAACCACAGACAAAGGTTTGGTCATCTTTGAACTTTTCCCCCCAGTTGTGAGGCCACTGATTGGACTTTGAGCATCTTGTTGCGCTTAAAAGTCATCCGGGCTATGTTC
The DNA here is from genome assembly GCA_020510985.1 of Pholidichthys leucotaenia. Classification (NCBI taxonomy): domain Eukaryota; kingdom Metazoa; phylum Chordata; class Actinopteri; order Cichliformes; family Pholidichthyidae; genus Pholidichthys; species Pholidichthys leucotaenia. The sequence goes on along the minus strand of CM035849.1, from coordinate 64,045,355 downwards.
CTCGATTCAGAGAGGCAGAAAGAGCACAACGCCAGCAACGCTTCGCTCACATCAGGTCGTTCATCATCAAGGCCTCTTCAAAACAACTGGAGGCCATCTTCTCAAACTCCTCCACTTCGATGCCGAGTGCATAAAACAAGCACGGGCACTTCAGCGAGAGAGACTCGGCATCGGCTTTGTGAGAGCGCCACACAAACGCCAGCCTACAGTACAACAATGTCACTCTGTGAACTTTCTCTATGAGAGAGGACCTTATTTTCAGAGTATTGATCGCGCGGTGAAGGTACGAAATGTAAAAGGCTTCGACCAGATAGATCTGCTGTCACATTCCTCGGCCGCAGTTCGGACATCACTGTCACGCGTCTGTTGGGGGTGGGGGGGACTTTGCTCTCTCATCTGTGTGATTGTTAGAGGAGAGACACAGAATGAATCATCAATCATCCATTCAGGGTACATTCAGCAGGTAATAGTCTGCTGTTGCATCACGTCTTCGCCGCAGAAGCGCTTCATTCATCTCCATGTATGGCAGGAATACCCTTAATCTTGATTAGGACACTGCACCGGCTGTAAGACTTTAATCCAGCAATGGAACCATTTATAAGAGCTTATGGAGAGATAATGGGCTATTATTTCCTGTAGTTTGCTAGCAGCTTAAAATGATAACCACTTGGATCCCACTTGTTGATAAACCCACGTCAACTACGAAAATTCAGCAAGGACACATTTACTCAACACTAATAGTTAACCTGGGGATCACTCTGTGTGTGTGTGTAGGTTTTCATGTACTGCCCCTTTAAGACGTGCCCGCGGAGTTACGTCTGCGGGCACATAACGCCGCACCCTAGAAGCAGCACAATACTGCAGAAAAATTAAAACACCTTGTAACAAAAAGTAATATGGTCTCTGTCCTCATAGTATGTGATGATTGACTCTTTATTTCATCTGAAGATGTCAAGAAAAGACTAGTGAAGTGCACGGAAATTAACATGTAGATGCCTGAAGCTAAGTCACTGTTAGCCTCTGATGGACGACTATTCATGTCGTTTCAACCGTTTTCCGGTGGGAACTTGTGACAAAATGGACAGGCTAAGGCTGTATTTAAGAGCATGATAAGAGGCTCATAATCACTATATGGTAGTAATGCAACCATGCCTGTGTAAAGGATTCCCTCATAACAGTTAACAAGCGAATTAGCTGCTGTCACGAGTTATGTGACTCACAAACCCTCAAGAGGTATGTAAACACACACTGACTTCTGCACTGGATAATGTTTAATTTGTGTGTGAAATGACAATGGGCTTGTTCTTTATTATATTACGCTCATTTACTACTGCACCACAGTGGTATGATACCACACTCTTGTGTAATATTGCTTAATTAAAAGCCTTGTGAGTGAGCTATGATGGAGAAGAAAGAAGGGAAAAAAAAACAATGTGAAAGGGTCAATTAACCATGATGCTGATTTAAGGTTAAATTGCCCAGCAATACATAAAAGCCAAATAAACACAGCTAGTTTATTACCAAATGATCTGTTTATTCAACACATGTAATCCATAAGTCTTTATTAAGATACTAGCATTTCAAACCCAATACCTGTGAAAATATCCAATACTCAGTACCATTTCCAATGCTACGGGGTGAACAATAACATCAATGACAACACTCTATTTTTCAAAAGTCACAAATATATGAGAAAAATGTTAATTTATGACAAAAAAAAACATATTTACATATTTATGTGAAAGCATCAGGGCCCCTTTACACAGCACAGAGATCGTTGAGAGATTGAGCCAGTTTTTGATCTTTGGGATCATTTGGGAGTTCCTTATGCATTTTGGACTGAGTCAAAACTTCCAAGGAGACCGTGATGACTGTGGAGATCATTGAAGATCAAAATTGGCCAGATCCCTCAAGCATCTCTCAATGATCTCCAAACCCTGTGTAAAGGGAGTATTCCTAATTTATGGGGGAAAAAAAGTTACTAAGTTATAAGGAAAAAAGTTGGTAAGTTATAAGAAAAAAATTCCAAGATTGACATGAAAAAACTAACTTATGAGGAAAAAAGTTTACAGGAAAAAAGGTTGATAATTTAAAGAGGTCCTTTTGGTTTTGCCGAAATGAGCTAAATACTCTGTTATACTATTTTAAAAAGGCAATCTATAACCTTTATTTCCATTTTCTAATTTTCAGTTCACTTGAACACTATACTTTTATCTTGCGTGTATCCAAACCATTGTAGTGGATTTCAGAAAAGCTCTGTAAGACAATCACAGAAAAGTGTAGCATTTTCTCAGGTATTACCCCAAATTTCCACCAACTCCAGATGCGGTTTGTTTACAGCTGTGATGTGATTTGAGTCTTTAAGTCCCCACCGGGTAAGTTTGTATTTTGAAGCGGCACGGATCAGAACAAGGTTTGCATGACAAGATCATGGGAGAATTATATAGAATAACGCTAATACCTGGTAGTAGTAGTAGTAGATTAGTTTATTTGACAGGGACAGTGCAATAAACAGACAATTAATCAAAGACAATCAATCTGATGTGTTGCACATAGAGTGTATAGCTATTAGCTAATTTGCAACTCTTGTCCCTGGATGGGCTTTAGAAAAAAGAATCAAGATAAAAATATACACAATAACCACATACATCAATGCAGAAAAATTATAAATACACAATTATAAATATTATAAATATTATAAATACACAAATATAACAGCCTGACTCACCTTTAACATAAATATTATAAATACACAAATATAACAGCCTGACTCACATTTAACACATATAACATAACTCACATTTGCCTATTTCAGGCCTTCCTCCCTCCGTCACTCACTATAAACAAACACATTTATTCCTTCCCTTCATTCACTCTCACTTTGCAGACAAATAATTCATACATGAGTACATTCTTGTTTATTTTTCAGCCAGTTTTTAACATTTTTAGTGAATGTTTTAAAGTCCGTTATTATTTTAATTTCATTTGGCATTGTGTTCCAGATGTGACTGCCCTTTATAGAGAAAGCTGTTTGTCCAAATGTGGTTCTGCGGTGGAATATTTTACAGTTATTGTTAACAGAACTCCTGGTGGCTCTGCTGCTGTCCTGTCTTTGGACGAAACCAGCAAGTGGCTCGGGTGCTGATTTATGGAAACATTTGAACGTTAATTTCAGAAGACAGAGGTCAATGAAGCTCTCAAAACTCAATAGGTTGTATTTTTTTAAAACATTACAGTGATGCCACCTAATGGGCTTTTTGTCCAAGATTTTTAGGGTTTGATTATATAATGAACCTATATGTCTTATTGTGGAAGGGGCTGCTTGAGCCCAGACTGTCAAACAGTATGATATATGAGAAAAAACCATAGAATGCATATACAGTGCAGCTGCTTCGTAAGGTATGTAATATCTAATTAATTTAAAGCAGTTCAGATTTTTTTTTACTGTTTTTGAAATTTTCTTTATATGAAGATTAAATTTGAGTTGAGGATCTAGTACAATGCCAAGGTATTTGAATTCTGTAGCTAAACTGATGTCATGATCATGTATATTAACTTTAAAATGTTGCAGGTTACATTTTTTGATTGAAAAGCACATTGAGACTGTTTTCTGAAGGTTCAGCAATAGATGGTTCTTGAGGAGCCACTCTTGGACATCAACCATACTTGTAGACAGTACATCTGCAGCCTGTGCTGGAGTCTTGGCAGCTGTGTAAATAACTGCATCATCTGCATAAAGTTGGCATGTTGCAGCTGAGCAGTGTAACGGCAAGTCATTAATAAAAATGCTGGTACTAATTGTACCAGGAACCCTCTAACCATGTTGTGCATGGTTACAATTTGCAGTCTTAGGTCTCTGAGAATTCTGAGAAATAGTAATTATAATGGCAGTTTCCCTGACTGAAATCGATCTCAAACTGGATCAAATTAGAATCAAACTGATTCAGAACCTCATGAATTGAAATCAGATTGATTCTGGAAATTACTGATGATTCCCAGCCCTACATGAAATCCCCATTTTGCACAATACAGGGCGTTTACATTTTTATGAATGAGTCCTAGTTTTGAATAGTATTTTTTTCCGGCTTGCAGGGGTTTTCCAGAGCTGACCAAGCACTGCAGAATATGGGAAAACATGTAACCAGTGGCAACATTTAGCAATAGAAAGTTCCAGGTTCAAACTTACCAGTTAAGAGCTTTCTTGGGGCAAGTTTGCATGTTCTTCCTGTGTGGCTAATCTCCAGGTACTTCAATCACTTATTAGGTTGACTGGTAGAGATGCACGATAGTAGAATTCTTTACCAGTATGCTGATAATTTGAAAGTAGTTTTTGCCAATTGCAGATACCGATATATTATCCACATATTTTAGATAGATAGATAGATGTACTTTATTGATCCCAAACTGGGAAATTACAGTGTAACAGCAGCATGACAGTTGACAGCCAAACAACAGAAACACAAACGACAGACAAAGGGATTACCCATGGAAAATAAAAAAGAAACTAACATGACTATAGAACCTATATACACTACCGTTCAAAAGTTTGGGGTCACTTAGAAATTTCCTTATTTTTGAAAGAAAAGCACTTTTTTTCAATGAAGATAACTTTAAACTAATCAGAAATACACTCTAATATCTAATATACATTGCTAATGTGGTAAATGACTATTCTAGCTGCAAATGTCTGGTTTTTGGTGCAATATCTACATAGGTGTATAGAGGCCCATTTCCAGCAACTATCACTCCAGTGTTCTAATGGTACAATGTGTTTGCTCATTGCGTCAGAAGGCTAATGGATGATTAGAAAACCCTTGTGCAATCATGTTAGCACAGCTGAAAACAGTTTAGCTGGTTAGAGAAGCTATAAAACTGACCTTCCTTTGAGCAGGTTGAGTATCTGGAAAAAATTATTATTTCAAATACAAATCATTATTTCTAACCTTGTCAATGTCTTGACTATATTTTCTATTCATTTTACAACTCATGGTGGTAAATAAGTGTGACTTTTCATGGAAAACACAAAATAATTGTCTGGGTGACCCCAAACTTTTGAACGGTAGTGTACATCATAGCTTAATATATGATGACCCGTATAAACACATGAATCATCCCATTGCACAAAGAAGGACCATCAGGAGCAGAGTGAAATGTGAGGTACCAGTTAGTCTGTAAGGTGCAGTGTGGCAGCATAGCTAAGACCAGAATACAACATCACAGTGATTTTTCTCAGCTGTTCACATTTCCTTTGTCTTACAGTGATGATTAACTGGTATATGTTGTAAAGATACATTCCCCAGGGAAAATAAAACAAATACCTCAACTTAACATGAAAAAAATAGATGTTTATTTTAGTAACATGTTCAAGAGAACTGCAAACTTCCTCCTTTTATTAGGCTTGGAGGATACTGTTACTTTCATTGCAACAGCCACAATCAGGGCAAGAGGAAACCTGTAAATAAATGGAATCTGTCCACAGGGATCATGTGAAAATAAAGTGCAATCACTGTACAACTGTACAGTCAGAAACTAAAACAGTTTGCACCAGCATAAACAGTCAGTGTGGTATTTTTATACTACTGAATAAAGAAGCCCAATAAGGCTGCATGTGCTTAACAGACTTACTTAAACTCAGCATCATATAAACTGGATCAAATGAATAATTTCAAACTAGAGCAACCTACTAAGCAGTATCGTTTTCAAACAGTAACTTGGAACCACCTCAGTGTGATGTTAGAAATTACAGCTTGTAACTCAGGTAATGCCAAATGTGAAAGTTACCTGCATCTGGGCGTGTGGGGTGAGGCTCGGTGTGGTGCAGACCACGGTCTGCCTAATGTCTTTGGGAGACGGTTTTCTGAGAGGAGGGGGGCAGTGCGGTGGCGGAGTGGTTAGCACTACGGCAGCACAGCAACTCACCCTTGGCCGGGGGATCCTGTGTTCGATCCCAGCCCCCGACCAACAGTGATCTGTGTGGAGTTTGCATGTTCTCCCTGTGTCTGCGTGGGTTTACTCCGGGATTTCTCTGGTTTCCTCCCACATGCCAAAAACATGCAAGTTAGGTTAATTGGCATCAAACTGGGGATTCTAAATTGTCCTTAGGTATGACTGTGAGAATGAATGGTTGTCTGTCTCTCTGTGTTGGCCCTGCGATGGACTGCTGATCTGTCCAGGGTGTACCCTGCCTCTCGCCCAAAGATGCTGGGATAGGCTCCAGCCCCCCCGCGACCCGAAAAGGATTAAGCGGAAGAAGATGGATGGATGGATGGACGAATGGATTCTGAGACCCAAAACTTATAGATTTGTGATTTTTTTTCGAATAAATTTGCATCTTTTTCCCATTAAGTTGCAACTTTTTCATGAAAATTTGCTACTTTTTTATCATTAATCTACAACATCCATCTATCCATCTTCTACCCCTTTTCTGGAGGTCCGGGTCGCAGAGGCAGCAGTTCAAGCAGAGAAGCCCAGACTTCCCTCTCCCCAGCCACCTGCTCCAGCTCTTCAGAGAGGATACCAAGGTGTTCCTAGACCAGCTGGGAGACATAGTCTCTCCAGCGAGTCCTGGGTCTATCCCGGGGTCTCCTCCCAGTGGAACGTGCCCAAAACACCTCAAGTGGGAGGCATCCAGGAGGCATCCTGATCAGATGCCCAAACCACCTCAAGTGGCTCCTTTCGATGTGGAGGAGCAGCGGTTCTACTCTGAGCCTCTCCCGGATGACTGAGCTCCTCACCCTACCTCTAAGGATAAGTCCAGCAATCCTACAAAGGAAGCTCATTTCAGCCACTTGTATCCGCAATCTCATTCTTTTGGTTATTACCCAAAGCTCATGACCATAGGTGAGGGTAGGAATGTAGATTGACCGGTAAATCGACAGCTTTGCCGTTGAGCTTAGCTCCCTCTTCACCACAACAGACCGGTACAATGTCTGCATCACTGCAGATGCTGCTCCGATCCATTTGTCAATCTCTTGCTCCATTCTCCCCTCACTCATGAATAAGACTCCGAGATACTTAAACTCCTCCACTTGGGGCAGGAGCTTGTCCCCAACCCAGAGAGGATCATCCACCTTTTTCCAGTTGAGGACCATGGACTCAGACTTGGAGGTACTGATTCTCATCCCAGCTGCTTCACACTCAGCTGCAAACCGTCCCAGTAAGAACTGTAGGTCATTGCTGGATGAAGCCAGCAAGACAACATCATCTGCAAACAACAGAGATGAGATCCGAGCATGACACCCTCCGTTCCCTGGCTGCGCCTAGAAATCCTGTCCATGAAAATTATGAACAAGATCGGTGACAAAGGGCAGCCCTGGCGGAGTCCAACTCTCACTGGGAATAAGTCCGACCGAGTGTTGGCAATACGAACCAAACTCTCACAACGGTTGTATAGAGACCAGATAGCTCGTAATAACAAGCCTGATATCCTATACTCCCGAAGGCCCCACACACACACACACACACAAAAAGCTACGAGGGACGCGGTCGAATGCCTTCTCCAAGTCCACAAAACACATGTAAACTGGTTGGGCAAACGCCCACGAACCCTCGAGGATTCTTGAGAGGATAAAGAGCAGGTCCGATGTGCCACGGCCAGGACAAAAACCACATTGCTCCTCCTGAATCTGAGGTTCGACCAATAGCCGGACTGTCCTCTCTAGTACCTTGACGTAAACCTTCCCAGGGAGGCTGAGGAGTGTGATCCTCTAAAGTTGGAGTACACCCTCCAGTCCCCCTTTTAAAGAGGGGAACCACCATCCCGGTTTGCCATGACAAAGGCACTGTCCCTGACCTCCATGCAATGTTGCAGAGGCGTGTCAACCATGACAGCCCTACAACATCCAGGGCCTTGAGGTACTTAGGGCGAATCTCGTCAATCCCCGGGGCCTGGCCACCAAAGAGATTTTTAACCACCTTGGTGACCTCAGCCCCCGTGATGGGTGAGTCATCCCCCTCGTCGACAAACCCTGCTTCATCTGTGAAAGGCGTGTCAGTGAGATTGAGGAGATCCTTGAAGTATTCCTTCCACCGCCCTACGATATCCCCAGTCAAAGTCAGCAATGCCCCATCCACACCATACACAGTGTGGACAGGGAGCTGCTTTCCCCTCCTGAGCCGCCGGACAGTTTGCCAGAATCTCTTCAATGCTGACTGAATGTCTTGTTTCGTGGCCTCATCGAGCTCCTCTCACACCCGAGTTTTTGCTTCAGCAACCACCCGAGCCACACTCTGCTTGGCCTGCCGGTACACCTCAGCTGCTTCGGGAGTCCCACAAGCCAACTAAGATTGATAGGACTTCTTCAGCTTAATAGCCCCCCTCACCATTGGTGTCCACCACTTGGTTCGGGGGTTGCCACCACGAGATGCACCGACAACCTTGCGGACGCAGCTCTGGGCAGCCACTTCAACAATGGAGGTGGAGAACATGGCCTATTCAGACTCCATATCTCCAGACTCCCTCGGAATGTGGTCGAAGTTTTTCCGGAGGTGGGAGTTGAAAACCTCTCGGATAGGAGCCTCAGCCAGACGTTCCCAGCACACCCTCACTATATGTTTGGGTCTACCAGGTCTGAATGGCATCCTCCCCTGCCATCAGATCCAACTCACCACCAGGTGGTGATCAGTTCACAGCTCTGCACCTCTCTTTACCTGAGTGTTCAAGACATACAGTTGCAGGTCTGATGACACGATAACAAAATCGATCATCGACCTGCAACCTAGAGTGTCCTGGTGCCAGGTACACATGTGGACACCCTTATGCTTGAACATGGTGTTTGTTATGGACAAACTGTGGTTAGCACAGAAGTCCAATAACTGAACACCACTCGGGTTCAGATCGGGCAGGCCGTTCCCCCCAGTCACCCCCTCCAGGTTTCACTGTCGTTGCCTACATGCACAATGAAGTCCCCCAGTAGGACAATGTAGTCTCCAAGACGAGCACCCTCCAGCACCCCAGTCAGAGACTCCAAAAAGGAAAAAGGGTGGGTACGCTGAACCATCATTTGGTGCATAGGCAAAAATGATAGTCAGGACCCGTTTCCCAACCCGAAGGCACAGGGAAACAACCCTTTCGTCCACCTGGGAAAACTCCAATATAGAGGCTGCAAGGTTCTCTGGCTAATGTGCAACATTTTCATGTAAATTTGCACCTTTTTTTCTCAGTAATTTGCAGGTATTTTCTAATTAATTTGCAACTTTTTTCATGTCAATTACCTCCGCCAAGGGAAGGAGGTAATGTTTTCGTGGTGTTAGTTGGTTTGTCTGTCTCTTAGCAACATAACTCAAAAAGTTCTGAATGGATTTTGATGAAATTTTCAGGAAATGTGTGTAATGGTATGGGGAACAGGTGATTACATTTTTGTGGTGATCCAGATTACCACCTGGATCCAGGAATTTTTAGGAAAAATCAGTATCAACTTGGTTAAATTTTACTTTTGCTGGTACACCAGAATTTCTGTAGCTAAGTTACCTAATAATATTTATTTGTTATTTCAATAAATCTTATAGAAGGAAACTTGAATTAGTATTTTTCATCAATATCAAATGCAGAAATGTTGCATTTAAAAAACTGCTGCATTTCAAACAATGTCATCTTGGGGGAAATGAGCTGCTTACCAGAGGTGTGCACTCTCTGAGTGCTTTCCTAGTTGGTTTTGCTGCTGTTTCTCTGTCTGTTGGCAGGATCAAGCAAAAACTCAGATGGATTTGGATGACATTTTCACTTAAGGTGGCCTTTGGCCCAAAGATGAACTCGTTACATCAGGGGTGACCAATCATGTGCCATGGAGGGCCAAGACCCTGCGGGCTTTACCTCCAACCAGTGTCTTCAACAACAAATTCCACTGAATTTCTTCCCATTGATTGTTGATAAGTGAAAACACCTGCTGAAGAGACTGGGTAGAATAGAAAACCTGCAGGGTCTTGGCCCTCCATGGCACATGATTGGACACCCCTGCGTTACATGTTGGGGGTGATCTGTGAGTGCATACCTCCGCCAAGGCCCTACAGTATCTTGCAATGGACAGACAAAAGGACGGAGGGGAGGACAAAGGAAGGGAGCCTTGCCGGAGGTATGCGCTCTGAGTGCCCTCTAGTTTGCAACTGTTTTCCTCCTTAATTTGCAGCTTTTTCTCAAGTTGCAGCTTTTTTCTCATTGATCTGCAACATTTTCATGTAAATTTGCACATTTTTTCTCAGTAATTTGTAGTTTTTTTCCTAATTAATTTGCAACTTTTTTCATGTTAATTTGCAACTTTTTTTCTTCATAATTTGCTACTTTTTTTCATTAAGTTATAACTTTTTATCGTTAATTTGCAACTTTTTTCTCATTAATTTGCAACAATTTTGGACTTTTTTGTAAATTTGCAACTTCTTTCCTCACTTTTTTCATATAAATTTGCAACCTTTTTGTGTAAATTTGCAACTAAATTTTGGGAACGTTGACATGGATGCTGATTAAATTTTGATTCTTTGTAATTGTTAATTTTTTTACCGTTTGTCTAGACAATGACCCCATTTTATTTAATTAAGAGACTAGTAAAGTGCTATATAAGTGAACACCATTTACCATATTATATACAGTATATATATATATATATATATATATATATATATATATACACACATACAGTGGGGAAAATAAGTATTGAACACATCAACATTTTTCTCATTAAACATATTTTTGATGGAGCCAATGACCTGATATTTTCACCAGATATCAGTAACCCAAGTAATGTATACATATGTACAAAGAAATTAGGGACACTGTGTTCACAAAACAAGTTACAGTGGATATTAAAAAAACTTTTTCCACCATTAATGTGACCAGTAACCTGTATAACCCAATTGAAAAACAAACTGAAATCTTTTAAGGGGAAAAATAAAAAACTTACAATAACCTGTTTGCATAAATATGCACAACCTTAAACTAATACTTTGTTGCAGCACCTTTGGCTTTTATTAAACCACTCTTTTCAGGTAGGAGTCTATCAACATGGCACATCTTGATGTGGCAATATTTGCCCACTCTTCTTTGCAAAAACACTCCAAATCTGTCAGATTGCGAGGGCATCTCCTGTGCACAGCCCTCTTCAGATCACCCCACAGATGTTCGATCAGATTCAGGTCTGGACTGTGGCTGGGCCATTCCAAAACCTGAATCATCTTCTTGTGAAGCCATTCTTGTGTTGATTTGGATGTGTGCTTTGGTTCATTGTCATGCTGAAAGATGAAGTTTCTCTACATCTTCAGCTTTCCAGCAGAAGCTTAAAGGTTTTGTGCGAACACTGATTGCTATTTGGAACTGATCATAATTCCCTCCACCTTGACTAAGGCCCCAGTTCCAGCTGAAGAAAAACGGCTCCAAAGTATGATGCTGCCACCACCATGCCTCACTGTAGGTATGGTGTTCTTTTGGTGATGAGCAGTGTTGTGTTTGCACCAAATATACCTTCTGGAATTATGGCCAAAAAGTTCAACCTTGGTTTCATTGGACCATAACACATTTTCCCACATGTGTTTGGGAAATTTCAAATGTGTTTTTTCAAAATGTAGCCAGGCTTGGATGTTTTTCTTCGTAAGATAAGGCTTCCGTCCTGCCACCCTAGATGGGAGATTGTTGCCACATGTACTAAACAGCCAGTACTTGCCAGAAATTCCTGCAGCTCCTTCAGTGTTGCCGTCGGCCTCTAAGCAGCCTCCCTGACCAGTTTTCTTATCTTTTCAGCAATTTTGGAGGGATGTCCAGATCTTGGTAATGCCACTGTTGTGCCATATTTTCTCCACTTGATGATGACTGTCTTCACTGTGTTCCATGGTATATTTAATGCCTTGGAAATTCTTTTGTACCCTTCTCCTATCTGATACCTTTGAACAATGAGATCCCTCTGATGTTTTGGAAGGTCTCTGCGGACCATGGCTTGTGCTGTAAGATGTGACTACAAAAATATCAGGAAAAGCCTACTAGAACAGCTGAACTTTATTTAGGGTTAACCAGAGGTACTTTAAATGGTGACAGGTGTGTGATGACTCCCATTTAACATGAGTTTGAATGTGACTGGTTAATTCTGAACACAGCCACATCCCCAGTAATAAGATGGTGTGCATATTTATGCAACCAGGTTATTGTAAGTTTTTTTTGTTTTTCCCCTTAAAAGACTTCAGTTTGTTTTTTAATTAGGTTGTACAGGTTATAGGTCACAATGGTGGAAAAAGTTTTGAAATGATTTATCTTGGTCTCATTTTTTTCGTTACAAAAATCTGGCATTTGAACGGGGGTGTGTAGACTTTTTATATCCACTGTATATATAACTAGAAAAGCACTCAGAGCGCATACCTCCGCCAAGGCTCCTTCCGTTTGTCATGGATCACCTCCAAAATGTAATGGGTTTGTGTGTAGGCCTATAGCCACTTGTGGTGAAAATGGCATCAAAGTCTGTCCATCAGTTTTGAAGTATTGTTGCTAACACACTGTGAGAAGATAAGAGCCTTGGCTGAGGTATGCATTCTCAGATCATCACCAAAATATAATGGGTTCCTCTCTAGGCCAAGAACCACCTCTGGTGAAAATTTCATCCAAATCCATCCAGTAGTTTTTGTGTAATCCTGCTGCACAAATACAAACAAAGCCCTTGGTGGAGGTATGCACTCTCAGATCATCACCAAAATCTAATCATCTGTTCACCATGGCATTACACACCTTTCCTGAAAATTTCATCAAAATCCGTTCATAACAGACAAGAGCCTTGGCTGAGGCTGTGGTGACCCACCACAATCTACATGGACATTCATAACACCCAGCTTGGGCATGAAGCAGAGCAATTGGCATACGGACAGAGAGCCCCTTGGTGGACAACCAGTTAATCACGTGATTGATATGTATTGACTGATATGTATATCGATATGCAAATGTGCCATGCATTCTCTCTTGTCTGTATAAAAGAGCTGACTTTACATGCCTCACGGACACACTCAGAGCGCACTGACAACAGCTCACACACAGCACACAGTGCTGCAGTGTGTCTCATGATGTTGGAGGAATAAAACTCTTAAACCTTCAGCTCGCCGTGTCTTGCCTGAACTTATTTTGTTCCTCCACACTGGTGACCCTTGAAGAAGAATGGAACACGATGCGACCACCTGGAGATGACCCGGACGGGAAGCCTCAAAACGCGTCACGGTGCGTCCCTCGCCTGATCTTTTCCCTCCGCGCTGGGGACCTGGCGAGGGAGAGTGACCGTCTGCTCCCTCTCGCCGCGCTGTGGATTCCAGAGACCGGGGATCGCCTACATCCTTCGCACCCACATGGGAGCGTGCGCGCCTTGCCCTCTCTCCACGATGGCGACCTCCAGGGCCGAGAGCGCAGCGCTGGGACCAAGACACACAATCAGTGACACAAGCAACGCACAGAAACAGCCTGAACAGGGAAGACCATCAGCGCCGACTGCGTTGATTTCCATCAAGCTCCCTGACCCTGACTCACCTCTCGACAACGGACCTTCCGCGCACAGAAACCATGCGCACACATGGCAGGATTACGGGTACAGCGCAACTGCCAGCAATGTGGTCACTGCGCCAAGCGCGCGCCACGCACCAGGGACAAATCAGCTCCACAGACTGATACAGCGTCCTCCGCCGCTGCACATGCCTGAGTTAAACAGCTGATCGCCACCCTCGGAACCTTCAGGGCTGCTCGCGCACCTGGAGCGGACGTGCAACCAGCACGCAGGACTTTGTATGAGTTTTTCAGCCACGGCATACAAGGGGAATTTAGCCAATTGCTTTCCCCGATGACTTTAGGGCTGTTTCCCACACCTAAAGCCAAACTGCCGAGTCCCTGACACAGCTTCAGTTAATCACAGCCGCTACGCATCCTCGGGGAATTAGGCCGCTCGCCTTCCCCACATCCTCGCTGGACCAAAACACGAGAGAAGTCAGAGATATAATTTTTTCACAGCCGCTGTGGATCTCCACCACGTTTAACGGGAAAAGTTCCTCACCATCGCAGATCCACACGCAATTTTTGCACGGCCCAGACACCTGTGAAGTCCTGGGCCGGCACTCGCTTACTCCCACCCCCTCAACCTCCTCCTGCACAGAGCTTTTCCCACACCTCACTCCCAAAGCTGGCCAATCGCCATCTGGTTCCATTACGCACGACTGCACACCAGCCCGTGTGCCCACGATCCTCGGCCGTTCAATGTGCTGGAACTCGGAGCGAAGCACACTGCCCTTTCCACCCCTCCCCCATCCCCCTCACGGACTTACATGCCCTCCGACAGTTCTACCGGAGCTGGAGCCAAACGGGTGGGGTGGGGGGGTCACAACCCCTGCTGAGTATTCTGGGGGAGCACTGTGGTGACCCACCATAATCTACATGGACATTCATAACACCCAGCTTGGGCATGAAGCAGAACAATTGGCATACGGACAGAGAGCCCCTTGGGGGACAACCAGTTAATCACACGATTGATATGTATATCGATATGTAAATGTGCCATGCATTCTCTCTTGTCCTATTGTTATACATCCCCGGAGTAAGGAGAGGAGTCTGGTGCCAGTTAATCATACGATTGATATGTATTGTCTGATATGTACTGTATATCGATATGTAAATGTGCCATGCATTCTCTCTTGTCTGTATAAAAGAGCTGACTTTACATGCCTCACGGACGCACTCAGAGCGCGCACACAACAGCTCACACACAGCACACAGTGCTGCAGTGTGTCTCATGATGTTGGAGGAATAAAACTCTTAAACCTTCAGCTTGCCGTGTCTCGCCTGAACTTATTTTGTTCCTCCACAAGGTATGTATTCTCAGATCATCACCAAAATATAATGGGTTCCTCTCTAGGCCAAGCACCACCTCTGGTGAAAATTTCATCCAAATCCATCCAGTAGTTTTTGTGTAATACTGCTGCACAAATACAAACAAAGCCCTTGGTGGAGGTATGCACTCTCAGATCATCACCAAAATCTAATCATCTGTTCCCCGTGCCATGATACACCTTTCCTGAAAATTTCATCAAAATCCATTCATAACTTTTTGAGTTATGCTGGTAACAGACAGAGAGACAGACAGACAAACCCCGGTAAAAACATTACCTCCTTGGCGGAGGTAATAAAGTGGAATAACACAGGGAATAAGGATTGAACACATGAGGAAAAAGAGGTGCAAAAAGGCACAGAAAGCCAAGAAACCAGCTGAAATCCATCAGAATTTCAGAAGCCATTCCATCTCCCATCAGTGCAAATTAATTTCAGCTGGTTACGTCCTGACTGATAGCCTTTAAAAATGTCTGTGAATATCAGATTATCCCACCACAAAGAACTCATGATGAGTCGAAGCAAAGAGCTCTCTCTAGACCAGGGGTCTGCAACCCTTGCCAGCCCAAGAGCCATTTTGCCCATCTCCAACTAAAATAGAAGTGGCTGAGGGCTGCAATGGCAATTTGACCTTTAAAATAAAGATTATGCTGCATATAAAGTTTTTTATATACTGTACATAGCTCTAAATATTTTGTGGCATTAATGAATTCCTACTACAACAGTGGAAAAAACTGTCAAGCTTTATATATAGCTTCATTCATGAAATAAAAGCATTAGAAATATATTACAAATTGTTTTGTGCTGAAAATTTTTTTTGAAAATCTGACCATAATTTTTTTGCAGTTTTTTAATTATCAGCATATTCATAAATTGCTTAAATCTGAAAAATATCATCCATCTCCTACGTTCAACAGTGATCACACAGCTTGAGTTCTTGATATTTTAATAAATTAGAGACAAAAGTTTTATTTAGAAGAAGCTACTTTTCATCCTTTTCACGTTTCTTCATAATGCTCCTTATTCAGTTCTATTAATATAAATCTGTATCTTTCACCTGTTCTCCAGACTCTGACTGTGACAATAAGTGGATTGGTTGTCTGATATTCTTCTTTATTTTGGAATAAAACAAAAAGAATCCTATACACATTTCTAAATAATATAACTTTAATAATCAGTTTATGCAAATTAAGCCAATTAGAAATAATTACAGCAGAGTGGGGGAAAAAAAGATTTTAAAAAATCCCTTCTTCCGCTGAGCTAAATATTGGTTATAATTTTTTTAAAAATGCGTGGCATTGGTAGACAGTCTGCAGTTATACCGTAATTCAATGTCCAAAACCCCATTAAAACATCAGGTAACAAACCAGCTGTCAAAGAATCTTCTCTTCTTTTCACTCATTTGAAGTCCTTTTACTGTTGGCTGTATGTTGCCGATTTCAGACAAGTATATCCGGTTGACATGTTTCATAATAAAAGCACATAACAGAAACAACTATTCTGAAAACTGAATCGGCTTTTATTCTTTTTTTTTTTTTCCTCTTGTCCTGTCAGGCAGCTAGGCAAACAGAACAGGGATCTGTCACCCTTATTGTGCCAAAACAGATTTACTTTGCCAAGAGGAGCTTATACAGTATCTAACTGTGCACTGTATATTGTTGTAAACTCCTCCTGTAATAACTTTTAATACTTTATTTTAATTGTTTTACCCATGGAAGACCCAACAGGATGGGGAAGAGGGAAAGGAAGTGTGTGAAGGGGGAAAAGAAAAAGGAGGGGAACAGACAAAAAAAAACAAAAAAACAACAACAACTAAAACAAACAAAAGACAAACTGCTTCTTCCACCGGAGATGTCTCAACATGAGTCTGGTTTCTGCACCTGTTAAAGGAGACACTTGTGCATGTATGTCTGTGTGCATATACTGTATATGAGAACGCGCGCAAAATAAGTGTGTGCATGTGAGTGGTTTGTCAGGAAACATACGAGCGGAGGGCCGGTCGCAGCAGCTCTCCCCCCGGGGACCCCGAGCAGGCAAGGCAGCGCCACCAACCCCCAGCCCCGAGGTCAGCAAGCTCCAGGAAAGCCAGGCATCCACCCCCGGAGGGACGATCAAGGGAGGGCAGGCCGCCCGGCTGCCGGCGCGGTGAGCCCCCCCCCCCCCCCGGACCCGCCCGACCCCCACCCCCCCAACATCCGTCCCCGGGCCCCAGGCACCAGGAGGCCAGCGACCCCACCCCCCAGGACAGAGACCAGCCAGTGCCCCCTGGCGCGAGCCCCCCCCCCCAGGCACCCCCACAGCGGCCCCGCCCCAGCACCTCCGCCACTTCCAAAGAAGTCCCCTCGCCCAGGGGAGCCCACGTTGCCGAGAGGCACTACCCCCCTTAATCCAGCGCCTCCCGACTCGCAGGCACACCCCTCCCCATACCTTCACACCCACATGTTCCCATGCACACCCCTCTCACTCACCCAGACCGACCCATTCTCTCTCACTCCAGTACCCACTCAAATTCACTCCTCATTCACCTTTATTTCAAAAGGCGGCTGCGAAGCAGATGCAGCGAGCCTGAACATGCACCAGTGCCCGGCAGTGACCAGGGAGGCCACCGGCGCAGGCCACAGAAGCAGACCCCGACCCCCCGGCGCCCATCTGAGCGAACAATCAGCAGACCACCGCAGGCACCCCAAGATGCCACCCGGCATGCAAAGCGCCGCACAAAACCGACCCATCATCACCACCTCCATTCATCACCCTCTCACTCACACTTACACTCATATTCAGCCCCCTGTCACTTCCTTGGTTGTATCTACATATTTAGTAGCACCCAGGGATTTTGACAACATGATACGTCCCAGGCTCCCCACCAGGCTCCCACGCCCCCAGCAAGAGCAGGGCAACAGGGGTGGGGGAAGACCCCCACCTCCTCCCCCCTCACAGAACATGGTGGGTGTGTGTCGGTTATATGATATAATTGTGTGTAAATGTGTGGAGTACTAAAGTGCAATTAAAATTGGGGGGGATAGTGATTGAAGCATTGTTAGCCACTGCGATGGGCAGCAGAGCCCCCATCCCCCCAAGACCTCAGTGTCTAAAATGCAATTAAAATTGAGGTGAGTGCAGCCCCACCACGCAGCAAAGGTATCCCCTTCTCCGACACAGTGCGGCACACCCCCACCCCAAAGATCGGCTTTTATTCTTAATAACTCAGGATGTATTGAGCTGTGACCGTGAAAAATACATTCACACTAATTCAGACCGGTCATGTCTGGTGAATCCAGCATTTATAGCGCAGGCTATTTTAAGGTTATTGAGCAGGAATTCAAGGATTGTTTCTCATTTATCAGGATAATTAAGGCGTTGATTTTAGGAAAATCACATTTAAGACTTTTTATGGACCTGTAGACACTAATGAGGCAGCTGTTGTTCTCCTTGTTTGTGTTCTCGTGGAGAAATTATCTCCACAACAACCATACATGAACACAAATTAATCTGTCCACACAGAATTAGACTATTTTCCTCCGTGATTTTACTTTCTCTGGATTTGTTCATGTCTTACGGAGGGTGGCAGGAAGCGGCTGCTGTCCGTGCTTCTCCACATGCACTGACGGAGGACGGAGAGGCTGAGCGGCTCTCTGTCAGTCACTGTCAGATGTGACGCAGTCATGCATGGTTGACAACATAATAAATAATTTAAGAATATATATTTTACATTCATAAAAGTATGCGTTTCCTTTGAGAAATGTATCCAATTGCAATAAACAATAATTTAAAAAAACAAATAATTAAAATGAACTTTTGTGGAGAAAGGAGGCAGGCAAGACAACGAGCTGGACGACAGTTACTTTAGTCTTCCTCCAACATATTTTACAGCAAAAGAGACTGTCGGGTCTCTGTGCATTCCTCTTTTATACCTTTATTCCCATGCATCAAGACCCGACACTTCCGACCATAACCATTGTTGTTTGAACAAAGAATTGTGTGGCACATTAACATAACATAACGCCGGCTCTGCTCAAACACACTTCTCTCCGGCATTTACTCCTCTCCTCGGGGGGCGCATAGTCTGTTACATATGAGAATTGTACTCTGGGGTTTGTTGCATCTCAGCTGGGGTTGGGGGGTGAGTGACATCAGGTGTGCTACGGCTGGGATATACAGTGGGGTAAAAAAGTATTTAGTCAGCCACCAATTGTGCAAGTTCTCCCACTTCAAAGATGAGAGAGGTCTCCAATTTTCATCATAGGTATACGTCAACTGTGAGAGACAAAATAAGAAAAAAAAAATCCAGAAAATCACATTGAAGGACTTTTAATGAATTAATTGGTAAATACCTCGGTAAAATAAGTATTTGGTCAATAACAAAAGTTCATCTCAGTACTTTGTTATATACCCTTTGTTGGCAATGACAGAGGTCAGACGTTTTCTGTAAGTCTTCACAAGGTTTTCACACACTGTTGCTGGTATTTTGGCCCATTCCTCCATGCAGATCTCCTCTAGAGCAGTGATGTTTTGGGGCTGTCGCTGGGCAACACGGACTTTCAACTCCCTCCAAAGATTTTCTATGGGGTTGAGATCTGGAGACTGGCTAGGCCACTCCAGGACCTTGAAATGCTTTTTACGAAGCCACTCCTTCGTTGCTCGGGCGGTGTGTTTGGGATCATTGTCATGCTGAAAGACCCAGCCACGTTTCATCTTCAATGCTCTTGCTGGTGGAAGGAGGTTTTCACTCAAAATCTCACGATACATGGCCCCATTCATTCTTTCCTTTACACGGTTTAGTCGTCCTGGTCCCTTTGCAGAAAAACAGCCCCAAAGCATGATGTTTCCACCCCCATGCTACACAGTAGGTATGGTGTTCTTTCTCCTCCAAACACGACAAGTTGAGTTTTTACCCAAAAGTTCTATTTTGGTTTCATCTGACCATAAGACATTCTCCCAGTCCTCTTCTGGATCATCCAAATGCTCTCTAGCAAACTTCAGACGGGCCTGGACATGTACTGGCTTAAGCAGGGGGACACGTCTGGCACTGCAGGATTTGAGTCCCTGGCGGCATAGTGTGTTTCTGATGTAGCCTTTGTTATTTTGGTCCCAGCTCTGCAGGTCATTCACTAGGTCCCCCCATGTGGTTCTGGGATTTTTGCTCACCGTTCTCGTGATCATTTTGACCCCATGGGGTGAGATCTTGCGTGGAGCCCCAGATCGAGGGAGATTATCAGTGGTCTTGTATGTCTTCCATTTTCTAATAATTGCTCCCACAGTTGATTTTTTTCACACCAAGCTGCTTACCTATTGCAGATTCAGTCTTCCCAGCCTGGTGCAGGTCTACAATTTTGTTTCTGGTGTCCTTTGACAGCTCTTTGGTCTTGGCCATAGTGGACTTTGGAGTCTGACTGTTTGAGGTTGTGGACAGGTGTCTTTTTTTACTGGTAACGAGTTCAAACAGGTGCTATTAATACAGGTAACGAGTGGAGGACAGAGGAGTCTCTTAAAGAAGAAGTTACAGGTCTGTGAGAGCCAGAAATCTTGCTTGTTTGTAAGTGACCAAATACTTATTTTACTGAGGAATTTACCAATTAATTCATTAAAAATCCTTCAATGTGATTTTCTGGATTTTTTTTTCTCATTTTGTCTCTCATAATTGAGGTATACCTATGATGAAAATTGGAGACCTCTGCCATCTTTTAAGTGGGAGAACTTGCGCAATTGGTGGCTGACTAAATACTTTTTTGCCCCACTGAATATTATGCTGTGCAGTTTAATAAAGCAGTTCAGTGTTTAACAGTGGAAACTCTCTGTCCTCCATTTTTCCTACATAACATTTGGCGATGAGGAAAATGGGCGCGTGCATCAGGGAGCCACCTCCATTCCTGCAAGACCGGGGTACGCCAGCCATACCGTGGGCCCGTTGGAAGCCTATGTTCCAGGTGTATGTGATGGCAGCCGGGCTCGGTGACATAAACGAGGAGAGACAGAGGAGCCTGTTGGTGCACTATCTTGGTGCCGAAGGACAACGCGTGTTCTTTGGCCTGTGTGGTAGTGGTTTGCTGGTAGACTGGCTGGCCCAAATGGACAAAACTTTTGGTGACAGCTCTAACATCACCGAACGGAGGTATGGATTTTTTGATCGTTGACAGCAAGTGGGTGAGTCCGTGTTTTCATTCGTTTTGGAGCTGCGTAGCCTAGCAAGAGAGTGCGCTTTTGGGCCCATCAAAGAAGAGCTAGTGAGAGACAAGCTAGCTCATAGCACTAGCAATGAGTGGCTAAAAAACAAGCTAAGGTTCACCCGGGAAACCCTGTCCCTAGATGGCGTGTTGGATTTAGTCAAACAAAGACAAGCTCCGGCCCTGTAGAAGCTAATGATGCTAGCTAGTGAAAAGCCAACTGCTCGTGGTGTCCCGCCAGAGAGGACTGTTAGCATGCTAACCAGACCCTGAAAATGAGCTAAGAAAAGAAGAAAAGGCAGATAAGGACACACACTTTAGCCCCTGGCCTAGAGATGGTGGAGCCCAACAGTAACCAAGCGGTGCGTGTAGCACTCATGGGGAAAGGACCGTTAAAGTGGTATGTGCTCCAGCTCGACGGGGTTGATGTTCCCCTGATGGTGGATTTGGGGGCGGTTAAATCTATTCTGTGTTTGGCCACGTTGAGGAGACTGTTCCCCACAAAGATTGTTAGTGCAGGAGCAGTGAAGATGTTCGGCTACGGACACACGGAAATCGAGATGGTGGGCACAGCGGACTTTTCAGTGACTTGTGGGTCGAAGACGGTGCCCACATTCACCTTTTAGGTAGTGCGTCAACGGACCTGTTGGGAATCGACCTGCTGGGGTGCTGGGTTTCTCCATTAGGGACCAGAGGGCTCGACTGTGTTGACGATGTACCTGGATTGGCACCTCTGTTGGTCGGCACTGTTTAAGGGCCTGGGCTGTATAGACACTTTTCACCACTGGCCTCTCGTTGACAAAAACGTGACATCGAAGATCCAGCCACTACGGCGACTTCCCCTGGCTCTGCGGGATGAGGTCTCAGCGGAGCTGTCCAAGCTGCTGGAATCTGGAATCACTGAGAAGGTGGATGCCTCACTATGGATCTCCAACTTGGTGGTGGCCAAGAAAAAAGGGGGACATCCAACCGTGTATAGACCTTCGGATGGTAAACAAGGCGATCATTCCAGATACAGTTAGGCCCAAAAATATTTGGACAGTGACGCAAGTTTTGTTATTTTAGCTGTTTACGAAAACATATTCAGGATACAATTATATAATCAATATGGGCTTAAAGTGCAGACTCTCAGCTGTAATTTGAGAGTATTCACATCCAAATTGGAGCAAGGGTTTAGGAATTATAGCTCTTTAATATGTAGCCACCTCTTTTTCAAGGGACCAAAAGTAATTGGACAATTGACTCAGAAGGCTGCAAAAAAAAAAAAATAAGGCTGCATGGGCTCTTCCCTTATTAACCTGTCATCAATTAAGCAGTTAAAAGGTCTGGAGTTGATTCCAGGTGTGGTGTTTGGAAGCTGTTGCTGTGAACACACAACATGCAGTCAAAGGAGCTCTCAATGGAGGTGAAACAGACCATCCTGAGGCTGAAAAAAGAAGAAATCCATTAGAGAGATAGCAGAAATGTTAGGAGTGGCCAAGTCAACAGTTTGGTACATTCTGAGAAAAAAAAAGAGTGCACTGGTGAGCTTGGGAACTCAAAAAGGCCTGGACGTCCATGGAAGACAACAGTGGTGGATGAAACCATGAATCAGCCTCAAAAATAGAAAGGCCAGAATTGACTTTGCCAAAAAACACCTGAAGAAGCCAGCCCAGTTCTGGAACAGCATTCTTTGGACAGATGAGCCTAAGATCAACCTGTACCAGAATGATGGGAAGAAGAAAGTTTGGAGAAGAACTGGAACAGCTCATGATCCAAAGCACTACATCTTCTGTAAAACATGGTGGAGGCAGTGTGAGGGCATGGGCATGCATGGCTTCCAATGGCACTGGGTCACTTGTGTTTATGTGATCATCAGCATTGGTTTGTCTGTCTGTTTGTCTGTTTGTTTGTTTGTTTGTTAGCAAGATAACTCAAAAAGTTATGGACAAATTTTCATGAAATTTCCAGAGATTGTCAGAAATGGGGTATCCTACAGATGATTAGATTTTGGTGGTGATCTGGATCACCGTCCAGAAGAAAACCGCTATTACGGAAAATGTGATTTTCGTGAATAACTACTGAACCACTAATCCTATCATTGTGAATCCAATTGCTAGTCATATGTTTTCATGGTCAAGGAATCTGAAAACGTACACACAAACACTGTATGGGGGGGAACTGTGGCCGCCATTACGGAAAATGCCATTTTCGTGAATAACTACTGAACCACTAATCCTATCATTGTCAATCCAATCGCTAGTCAGATGTTTTCATGGTCAAGGAATCTGAAAATGTACACACAAACACTGTATGGGGGGAACTGTGGCGCTTGGCGGAGGTCTGCGCTGTCCGAGTGCTTTTCTAGTTGATGATGTGACAAAAGACAGAAGCAGCCGGATGAATTCTGAAGTGTATAGGGATATACTTTCTGCTCAGATTCAGCCAAATGCAGCAAAGTTAATTGGACGGCGCTTCACCAATGATCCAAAACATACTGCAAAAGCAACCCAGGAGTTTTTTAAAGCAACAAAGTGGAATATTCTGCAATGGCCGAGTCAATCACCAGATCTCAACCCAATCGAGCATGCATCTCACTTGCTCAAGACAAAACTTAAGGCAGAAAGACCCACAAACAAGCAACAACTGAAGACAGCTGCAGTAAAGGCCTGGCAAAGCATCACAAAGGAGGAAACCCAGCGTTTGGTGATATCCATGGGTTCCAGACTTCAGGCAGTCATTGCCTGCAAAGGATTCTCAACAAAATATTGAAAAGTAACATTTTACTTAGGGTTATGTTTATTTGTCCAATTACTTTTGAGCCCCTGAAATGAGGACCGTTTGTATAAAAATAGCTACAATTCCTACATGTTTAATCATATATTTTTGTTCAACCCCTTGAATTAAACCTTAAAGTCTGCACTTCAATTCCGTTGTAGTCGTTTCATTTCAAATCCAATGTGGTGGCATGCAGAGCCCAAATCATGAAGATTGTGTCACTGTCCAAATATTTCTGGCCTAACTGTCGGTACCCCCTCCCAACCATGGAGGAACTCACAGTGGTGTTCAGTGGGTCTCAAGTCTTCATGAAGCTGGACCTTCGCCAAGGCTACCTGCAGGTGCCACTCCACCCAGACAGCAGGAACTTGACAGCATTTGTGACTCACATGGGGGTCTTCAGGTATACCCAGACGCCGTTCGGCCTGAGCTCTGCACCCACTTGTTTTCAGAAGGTGATGTCGACGATGTTGGCCGGACTCAAGGGAGTGGTGGCCTACCTAGACAACATCGTGGTGCATGGCGCGTCGCGGGAAGAACACGACGAGAGGCTGGAGAGGGTCCTGACGAAACTCCAAGATTGTGGGGTTACCCTGAATGGCGAGAAGTGCATCTTCACAGCGGACACCATAGAGTTTGTGGGATTCCGGCTCACAGGAAGAGGGCTTCAACTGCCGCATTCAAATGTGGAAGCAGTCCTGTGCATCCTGGACCCTTCCATGCCTGCTCAGATCTCATCATTTCTGGGCATGGTCAGTTTCTATGGACGGTTCATTCCTCGCTATTCAGAGACAATTGAGCCCTTCCAAGCCCTGTTGAAGCAGGATGCGCCATGGGTGTGGACCCCAGCCTGCTCAGCGGTGGTCTCCAAGTTGAAGCGGCAGCTCATCTCTCCACCAGTGTTGGCCCATTTCAACCTCAACCAAGAGACCATTGTGACCTGCGACACGTCAGGTTCGGCATTGGGGGCAGTCATGTTGCAGGTGCAGGATGGCACGGAGCACCCGGTGGCATTTGCATCACGGTCTATCTCAGCAGCAGAGCAAAAATACGCTGTGGGTGAGAGGGAGGCGCTGACCTCTGCCCAGCAGAGGATGTTCTTTCTGCGGCAGCTGAGGAAGCTCAAGCTACCCACCAAGATGTTAGTGCAGTTCTACACGGCCATCATCGAGTCCATCCTCACCTCCTCCATAACCGTGTGGTACGCAGGAGCCACTGCCAGGGACAGACTAAGGCTGCAGCGCGTCGTGCGCAGTGCTGAGAAGGTGATCGGCTGCAAGCTCCCATCTCTCCAGGACCTGTACATCTCCAGGACCCGGAGGCGTGCTGGCCGGATCATAGCCGATCCTTCACACCCTGGCCACGTACTGTTTGCCCCCCTCCCCTCAGGTAGAAGACTTCGGTCCATTCAGACTAAAACCTCCCGGCACATGAATAGCTTTTTCCCCTCTGCCATCAGACTGCTGAACATTAAGTGACTTATTGACTCTCGTGCACTATGTACAGCAGCTCAACCAGACTCATGACATTCATCACTGTTTTTCTGTTGCATTATCAACTGCACTGTGGTACCCCATATTATCTGCTACTTGCTAATTTATTTAAAACTGCCTTGACTAGTATTACTCATTATTACTATTATTATTATTATTACTTATTTTTCTACACTTATTGCATGTTTTTAGTCCTTTAGTTTTTCAGTTTATCTCTTTATCTAATCATGTTTTTAATGTTGCAGCATGGCACCGAGACAAATTCCTAGTTTGTGTACTACATGAACAATGGCAATAAATCTGATTCTGATTCTGATTCTGATTCTGACCTGTGTCTGGGCATGTGAGAGGTGGCACATTTACTTCTACGGGCGCCACCTCACCCTACGGACGGATCACCGGGCACTCACGACATTGCTGGAAGGGTCGGGGCACCGACCGCTGAGGATCCATAGGTAGTCTGAAAGACTGAGAGCCTATAATTTCACCACCAAGTTCACCCCGGGCAAAGACCTCTTGTCTCGCGCCACAGTCGATGCCTCTCAACCAGTTGCTGGTGACAGTGATCCAGCAGAGGCAGCCCTTGTCCACACACTCTACGGAGCCCTCCATAAGACAGTATCTCCTCAGAAACTCAGGGAGGAGTCGGAGCGGGACCCAGTGATGGCGGAACTGCGCTCAGCGATTAGGGATGGCTGGCCAGAGTTAGCGCCTTATCACCGGTTCAAGGATGAACTGAGCTGATTTGGGGGTGGTCAAGGTGAAGCAGCGCAGTAGGGACTCTGTCTAGTGGCCGGGTATTGATAAGGACCTCGAGGCCATGGTGAAACACTGTGTGCCATATCTGGAGAGCAGCAAGACGGGCAGACCTCCTCCCCCCACCACTGCAGCCAGTGCCATATCCGGAAAGACCTTGGCAGCACGTTGAGTTGGATATCTGTGGCGAATTACATACGGCACTTTCGAGTAAACCATTTCTGCTTGTGGCTTATGATGTGTTCTCAAAATGGCCGGAGGTTCTACCAACCAATTCTGTCACAACGGAGGTGATCACGGGGTTCCTGGCATCTCCGTTCTCTAGGTGGGGGACCCTAAGTATGGTTATGACAGACAACGGTCTGCAGTTTGTCTCCGGGCTTTCGAGGAGTTTCTGAGTAGCAGAGGTGTGGAACATGTGAAGACGGTGTTCTACCACTCTCAGGCCAACGGTGGGGTTGAGCGCTTTAAGAAGACATTGAAAAATGGACTGAGAGCTCACCTAGCGGATGGTTTTGCATTCGCTGATCCCCTACATAACACACTGCTGCACTACAAGGTGTCTGTTCATGCCACAACGGGCAGTTCCCCGGTGGCTCTCATGCTAGGGCATGAGCTGCCTTTGCCAGTAGGGCGGCTGAGACCTTCAGCGACGAGTTCTTGGGAAAACACGGAGACGATGCGGGACAGGGTTGTCAGACAACAACGCAGGATGAAGCAGAGTTTCGACCAGGAACGCAGGACGAGGGACCATGGACTGAAGGAGATGGACCAGGTGTGGATCAAGCATCCTGTCCACTCTCATAAGCTACAACCGCTGTGGACGGGACCGCAGCGAATCACTAGGAAAATGGGCCTGGACATGTTTGAACTGGATGATGGGTCTCCGTGGCTCGCCAGTAGACTGAGGAGGTTGCCACCGGGGCAGGGGACTGAGCCTGCAGCGGGATGCTTAGAGAGAGCTGGGACTGGGGGGTCCTGCCTAATGAGGGCCCACAAATCAGGCCGACGGTGCCAGGTGCAGGGTCCCCTCCTGAGGGACGCCCGGCTAGAATTCGTCAGAGGCCTGGGTACCTGGAGGACTATGTTGCATAAACTGCTGTGTTTAATGTCAGTTGGATCTAGCAGCAGAAAAATCCACTCCAACTTGGCAGGGTGCGGTGATAGTCGACTCAGACACCCAAGGTGTTCATTTGTTTATAGTTGTCATGTAAAAAAAAAAAGGTATTTGTACACTGTGTTCTTGGATTGTTGGGTTATGGAATTGGGGCCTGGAACTTTGTAGGGGGGGTGGGGGGAATGTTACATATGAGAATTGTACTCTGGGGCTTGTCGTAGCTCAGCCGGGGTTGGGAGGGTGAGTGACAGACGGGCTACGGCTGGGATATATATTGTGAGGTGCAGTTTAATAAAGCAGTTCAGTGTTCAACAGTGGAAACTCTCTGCCCTCCATTATTCCTACATAACGTAGTCCTTACTGTCCCATCTGATACCCCCCGGTGACACCTCCTCCTTCGGTCCATTGTCCCCTGGGTGGAGAAGTCCAACACCACACTCCCACACAGTCTTCCCCCCGGACACCCAGAAAGGGCACTACCACCCCACCCCCCCCGTCCTTTGGGCTTGAGCTGGCACCCATAACGGCTGTAGCGGTGGGTCGCCGATCTAGTCAAACTGCCCTGCTGGCAGGGTGAACAGGTGGGCATGTCAGTCTGTGGAGGGAAGGGGGGGGGGGGGACAAATCAACCTCATGAGCGCGGGTCCCTGCCGAGGGATCATCAACTTGTGGCGCCACTAACGGTGGGCATCCACGCCGGGGAGCTTGGGCCAACACCACCTGCTCATCTGCCAACACAAAAGCAGACTTGAGCCTGTCGATGCAGATGGTCTCTCTACGTACCCCCAAGTCTCACACAAAATGTTTTTCCCCAGGTTCCAACACCCTGAACAGTCCGTCGTATGGTGGGCGCAGTGAGGTCCGGTGTGCATCGTGCCTGACAAAAACAAAACTGGCATTCTGCAAGCTTTTTGGGACGGATGTGTGGGGAAAACCATGGTGAGCCGGGCCCAGTACGCTCACAGCCTCCATACTGTGTAAAAATACCACGGATGGATCAGCCTCGGGTGCAGGGTTTTCCGGTAAAAACTCTTCGGGGATCCGCAGCGGCTGAGAAGAAATTAGTTCTGCTGGGGAGGCTGCCAAATCCTCCTTAGGTGTGGAGCACAACCCTAAAAGATCCCAGGGCAGGCGGTCAACCCAATTTCAATTCAATTCAATTCAATTCAACTTTATTTATATAGCGCCATTTCACAACAACAGTCATCTCATAGCACTATCAACTGTAGGGGGGACCCCCACAGTTGCAGAAAGACCCCAGCAATCAGGCGATCCCCTGTGAGCAAGCACTTGGCGACGGTGGAGAGGAAAAACTCCCTTTTAACAGGAAGAAACCTCCAGCAGAACCAGGCTCAGGGAGGGGCAGTCATCTGCTGCGACTGGCTGGGGGGTGAGGGGATAGAGAAGAAGAAAAGAACAGACATGTAGAGAGCAAACAGCACGATGGGGACTCAATCTATGGGAGAGAACAAACAAATGTTAATGACCAGCAAAAAAAAAATATTTCATAGAGAGTGAGGAAAGGAGTGAGGCCCAGTGCATTACTGGAGGTCCCCCGGCTGACTAAACCTATTAGCAGCATAACTAAGGGAGGGTTCAGAAAACACATGATCCCTCCCTAATTGTAGGCTATATCAAAAAGGTAGGTTTTAGCCCTATTCTTAAAAACAGAGATCGAGTCTGACTCCCGAATC
The DNA here is from genome assembly GCA_020510985.1 of Pholidichthys leucotaenia. Taxonomy (NCBI): domain Eukaryota; kingdom Metazoa; phylum Chordata; class Actinopteri; order Cichliformes; family Pholidichthyidae; genus Pholidichthys; species Pholidichthys leucotaenia. Next base: position 64,016,553 of record CM035849.1, on the reverse strand, counting down.
CAGATTGGCAGCTGATTCCACAGGAGAGGAGCTTGATAACTGAAGGCTCTGCCTCCCATTGTACTTTTGGAGATTCTAGGTATTACAAGTAAACCTGCATTTTGGGAGCGTAGTGCTCTGTTAGGATGATACGGTAGTATCAGATCTTTTAAATAAAAAGGAGCCTGATTGTTTAGAGCTTTGTAAGTAAGAAGAAGGATTTTAAACTTAATTCTAAACTCTATGGGAAGCCAATGAAGGGAGGCCAGAACCGGAGAGATATGATCTCTCTTTCTAGTACCTGTTAAAACTCTTGCTGCAGCATTTTGGATCAGCTGAAGACTTTTTAAAGATGTTTTAGGACAACCTGATAATAAAGAATTACAATAATCTAATCTCGAGCTAACAAAAGCGTGGATCAGCTTCTCAGCATCACTCTGAGACAAGATGCTCCTAATCTTGGCAATATTACGCAAATGATAGAAGGCAGTCTTAGAAACAAATTTAATATGTGAATTGAAGGACAAATCCTGATCAAAAATAACTCCAAGGTTCCTCACAGAGCTATTAAGAGAAAGAGTAACTGCATCCAAACTGAAAGTTTGATTTGGAAAGGAATTTCTAAGGTTTTTTGGACCAACAAGAATGACTTCAGTCTTATCTGAATTTAATAGCAGGAAATTACAAGTCATCCAAACTTTGATTTCCTTAAGACAGGCTTCTAACTTGGCTAATTGATTAGTATCATCTGGCTTCATTGACAGGTATAATTGTGTGTCATCTGCATAACAGTGAAAATGTATACAGTGCTTTCTAATAATGTTGCCTAATGGAAGCATATATAAACTAAAAAGAGTAGGGCCAAGCACAGATCCCTGTGGAACTCCATGACTAAGCTTTGAGCTGAGAGAAAACTCATCATTTACATGAACAAACTGGAACCTATCAGATAAATAAGATCTAAACCACTGCAACGAAGTTCCATTAAGTCCAACATAGTGTTCTAATCTATCAAGTAGAATATTATGATCAATAGTATCAAAAGCTGCACTAAGATCTAAAAGGACAAGTACAGAAACTAGTCCATTATCAGATGCAATGAGGAGGTCGTTAGTGACCTTCGCTAAGGCTGTTTCAGTGCTATGATGGATTCTAAACCCAGATTGAAACTCCTCAAATAAACCATTTCCCTGCAGGTGGTCAAATAATTGCATAGCAACAACTCTTTCTAAGATTTTTGAAATGAAAGGGAGATTAGAGATTGGTCTATAGTTAGCTCAAGCTCCTGGATCTAGCGTTGGCTTTTTGAGTAAGGGTTTAATTACAGCTGTTTTAAAAGCCTGCGGTACATGGCCTAAAGTTAATGAAGAATTGATTATATGAAGAATAAAGCTACCAATAAGTGGGAAGACTTCTTTAAATAACCTGGTAGGAATAGGGTCTAAAAGACAAGTTGAAGGTTTGGATGAGGAAACTATTTTGTCTAACTCACAAAGGTCGATTGGAGTAAACTCATCAAGACAGACATCAATAGAAGGAGTTGTAGTAGTTACAGTATTTAAGTTAACTGTGGGAAGAATCTGATTGATTTTATCTCTGATGGATGAAATTTTATTATTGAAAAAGTTCATAAAGTCCTGACTAGTAAGCTCTAAGGGGATGCTAGGATTGACAGAGTCCTGACTCTTTGTCAACCTGGCTACAGTACTGAAAAGAAACCTGGGATTATTCTTGTTCTCTTCTATTAATGCAGAGTAATAACTCGTTCTAGCTTTTCTAAGAGATTTTTTATAAATTAAAAGATGATTTCTCCAAGCTAAATAGATTTCATCTAAATTAGTAGAGCGCCATTTTCTTTCTAATTGACGAGTCTTCTGTTTTAAGCTACGAGTTTCTGTGTTGAACCAAGGAGTTAAAAATCTCTGATTAGACTTTTTCTTTTTTAAGGGGGCCACCAAGTCTAGAGCCTGATGCAGAGAAGCTGAAACACTATCCACCATGTTATCAATTACAGAAGGAGCAAGCTGTCTATAGCTTATTTCCGTTGTGTTGACACATGGCATAGAGGAAACAATCTGCATAAATTTGGAAACAGCATCATCTGAGAGGCATCTACTGTGATAATATTTTTCTTTAGGAGCCAAATAGTCAGAAATAGTAAAATCAAAGGTTAACAGACAATGGTCTGACAGTACAGGGTTATGAGGAGACACTACCAGATTTTCTATTTCTATGCCATATGTCAGAACAAGGTCCAATGTATGGTGGAGGTAATGAGTAGAATTTCCTACTTTCTGAGAAAACCCAATCGAGTCTAATATTGAATTAAAAGCCACATTAAGGCAGTCACTATCTACATCCACATGTATATTAAAGTCCCCTACTATAATTATTCTATCAGATTTCAGCACTAAATCAGCTAAGAAATCAGGAAATTCGGATAAAAATTCTGAATAGGTTGATGGGGGACGATAAACTATGGCAAATAAAATTGGGTTTAACCTGGAATTGCTAAAGTGCCCAATACTGAGGACCAGGCCCTCAAAGGAATTATAACATGTTTTTTGCTTTACATTAACTAGTAATTTGGAATGGTAAATTGATGCTACTCCTCCTCCACGACCAGAACTTCTGGGATTTTGACAGTTTAAATAACCAGAGGGAGTTGATTCATTTAAACCAACATAATCCTCTTGTCCTAACCAAGTCTCTGTAAGGGAAATTAAATCAATCTGATGATCAATTAACAGATCATGGACTAACAGAGACTTGGGAGTTAGAGACCTAATATTTAATAAACCACATTTAATTTTTAAATTATGAGGAGGAACAGAGGCCAAATCATTCAGTTTAGAGGCTTTATGTTTAATTTGAGTTTTACCAATATTTTGCTTTATCACTTTGGGATGCTTATACATTATATTTTTATTTACTTTGGAGGGAGCAGACAACGATTCTCTGATGGGGAAGACAGGGGCTAAGCTGAGGGGTGGCGGATGAAGAGGAGCTGCAGAGAGGCGTGTAAGACTGCGACTCTGCTTCCTGGTCCCAACTCTGAGTAGTCAGGGTTTTGGAAATTTGGATAAAAAAGATGCCAGATTGTTAGATAAATGAGAAGCACCATCCAAAGTGGGATGAATGCTGTCTCGTCTCATAAGACCAGGTTTTCCCCAAAAAGAGCTCCAATTGTCAATGTAGCCCACGTCATTTTTAGGACACCACACAGACAGCCAGCGGTTCAAGGATGACGAGCGACTAAACATGTCATCACTGGTCAGATTGGGGAGGGGCCCAGAGAATACTACAGTGGCAGACATCGTTTTTGCAAAGTCACACACCGATTCTACATTAAGATTCGTGACTTCCGACTGCCGGAGACGGATGTCATTAATGCCGGCGTGAATAACAATTGTGGAATATTTACAGTTACTTTTAGCCAGCATTTTCAAATTTGACTCGATGTCGCCTGCTCTGGCCCCAGGAATGCATGTGACTATGGCCGCTGGAGTCTCTAGGTTCACGTTTCTGACTACAGAGTCGCCAATGATCAGAGTTTTTTCCTCAGCGGGTGTGTCGCTGAGCGGGGAAAAACGATTAGAAACGTGAACAGGTTGGTGGTGAACCGGGGCTTTGCGACTAGGCTTCCTTCTCACCGTCACCCACCCAGTCTCCTCGCTGCAGAGGAGAGCCGGGGAACCGGTGACAGGGGGACCTAAGCTAGCTAGCTCCGCTGCAGCTAAGGGGCGTCCGTCGAGATTAACTGGCGCAGACGGTGTTTCAATGCAGCGGAGCCGGGATTCCAAATCAGACAACCTCGCCTCGAGCGCCTCAAAAAGACAACATTTATTACATTTACCGTTATCACTAAAAGAGGCAGAGGTGTAGCTAAACATCTGACAGAGAGAGCACACCAGAGGAGGAGAGGAAAGAGAGCTAGTAGCCATAGCTAGTGGCTCGAGAGCTGGAGAGCAAACCACACAGGCAGACAGCAAAACAGGAAGTGACGATACGTTACCACAAGGAAGTGACGATCTCAGCAATTTGTGTCCGTGAGCGAAGCTCTGAGCGCTGCTTAAGCGACCTATGAAAATGCTCGCATAACTCGTTAGCTTGGGGGTTGTACGCAGTATTGCGGTGAACTTTGACCCCTAGGCTCTGGGCCATTGCGGACCAGAGTTCTGAAACAAATTGTGGACCCCCGTCGGACACGATGTCGGCTGGAGATCCAAAACGTGCAACCCAAGCCGACAAAAAAAGCACGCGCCCCTTCTGCGGACGTGGTAGAAGCCAGCAAGACCACTTCAGGCCGGTGCGTGGTGTGGTCCATGATTGTTAAGAGGTGTGTAAAACCTTGCAATGGCGGGAGGGGTCTCACCAAATCCACGTGGACGAGGTCAAACCTCCTGGCCGGGATTTGGAATGACTTGAGTGGGGCTCTGGTGTGCTTGTGCACTTTGGCACGCGACGCAAGCTGCAGCCCACTCCTTCACGTTTTTGCGCAAGCGCGGCCAGACGAATTTCGCCCCCACTAGCTTCACTGAAGCACGCACTCCCGGATGCGAAAGGGAGTGGACTGACTCAAAAGCGCGACGGCGCCAAGAGCTCGGAACCACCAGGCGCGGGGGGTGCTGGTGGAGATGTCGCAGAGCAAGGGAGGGCATCATTCTTGCACCACCCTGCTCTCCAGCCTCAACCCAGTTGGCGCAGACTGGAGCACACAAATGTCTGCGTCCCTGGATTGCTCTGCGGCCATGGCGGGGAAATCTATTCCCATGTAGAGCGAGGTGATTAACGCGCATGACAGGCAATCGGCCACGGCGTTGAGTTTACCAGCGACGTGTTGAATATCGATAGTAAAGTCCGAAATTCCGGCCAACTGCTATGGCTACCGAGCCCACCATGGTTCCGAGACCTTGGCCATTGCGAACGTCAGTGGCTCATGGTCCATGAACGCGGTGAACTCGTGCCCCTCCAGCCAGAACTGGAAATGGCGCGTTGTCAGGTGGAGAGCCAGCAATTCTCTATCGAACGCGCTGTACTTGCATTCGTTGTCGCGCAAAGTGCGGCTGAAAAATGTGAGCGACTGCCATGAACTTGAGACGTACTGCTCCACTACTGCCCCTATGGCAACGTCAGACGCGTCTGCAGTGAGCGCTATCCATGCAGACGGGTCCAGGTGGGTGAACAACGTGGCATCCGCAAGCGCTGTTTTGGTGTTAGTAAAAGCCTGGACTCGCTCAGGAGTCCAGTTGATGACTTCCGCGGGCTTCTTTTTTTAAGTGCGGCATACAACAGCTGCATCAGCTGGGCTGCCCGGGGAAGGAAGCAGTTATAAAAATTAACCATTCCCAAAAACTCCTGTAGTGCTCTCACAGTCTGCGGGCGCAGAAAGTCCGACACAGCGCGCACTTTGTCCGATAACGGGATCGCACCCTCCGGCGAAATGTGGCGGCCCAAAAAGTCAATCACTGGCACAGGGAACTGGCACTTCGCCAGGTTAACTATCAACCTGTGCGCTTCCAACATCTGGAAAACTGTCCTGAGATGGGCGATGTGCTCCTCCTCAGACGCGCTGGCTACCAAAATGTCGTCTAAGTAGACAAAAACAAAGGACACATCGCAAAGCACTGCGTCCATCATCCTCTGGAAGGTCTGCGCTGCACCTGTTAATCCGAACGGCATGCGTAAAAACTCAAAAGGAGTTATCGCTGTTTTTGGAACGTCTTACGCGTGCACCAGGACTTGGTGGTAACCGCGGACCAGATCCACTTTCGAAAAAACATGCGCCCTGGCCAGGTGCACGGAAAAATCTTGGATGCGTGGAATAGGATAGCGATCGTGTTCCGCAGCATTGTTCAAGCACCGGAAATCGCCGCACGGTCACCATGACCTGTCAGCTTTAGGCACCATGTGTAGCAGGGATGCCCACAGGCTGCTGGAGCCCCTGACGATGCCCAACTGCTCAAAGTTGCCAAACTCCTCTCGTGCGCTGGCCAGTTTAGCTGTGTCCAAACGCCGAGGCCCCGCGTACACTGGCGGGCCTTTTATTGTTATAAAGTGCTCAAACCCGTGTTTCGTTACTGTAGCTGAAAAAGTCGGGACCGTGGGTGCTGGGAACTGTGTGAGGAAATGTTGGTACTTACCCCCTGGAGCTATAACGTTAGCCAGTGTTGTCGACCCAGATCCCCAAGCTGTGCAGGGCAGTGAGGTAAAAGAGACAGCGTCCATTAATCTCATATTAGCAACATCGACTAACAATCCATAAGCGCATAGAAAATGTACTGATAAAATGGGGCCGGAACATGCAGCTATCACAAAGTCCCACTGAAAGTTGCGTCCATGTAAGCAAATTGTCAGTGTCCGCTCGCCAAATGTCCTGATGGTGGATCCGTTGGCGGCCATGAGCTCGGGACCGGTGCCTCCTGCCACCCTGTCTGTATTGACCGGCAGGATGAGACTCTTCTGGGAGCCGGACTCCACCAAAAACCATCTTCCCAAATGTGTGTCCATGACATAAAGCAGTCTGTTCCTGGCGTCATCGGTTGCAGCTGCCGCTGAATTCCGAAAGTGCCGTCTTCCCAGCTTCTTGAATTGGCATGGCAACAGGCAGCGTTGGGCATTCAAGCCGAAATGGCGATGATAAAAACAGATCGCCCCGTTCCTTGGTCTTCTGGTATCCGCCCCGGCTACCACGAACGGCTCCTCGACCTCGCTGGAGTCCCTCATGGAAGCCGGTGCCACTGTCTGCACACTGACCATTCTGGTCACTGAAATGATGTGGTCTGGTTCCTGCACCAGGGCACGGTAGTCCTTAGCAACCAGCCGCAGCAAGTTGGCCAGGATCGCCCTTGCTGTAGCCAGTAGGTTCCTGAGGAACAAGTGGGTGATCAGGAAAGATTCAACGTCCTTCCCCATCAGTGCCAACATGCTCTCCATGAGCTCCACTGCTGATCTGTCCTCTAACTCCGAAAGCGTTAGGAGTCTCTCTGCCCTCTCACTGTCAGACAGGGTATAGCACTGGAGAAGCATCCTCTTGAGGGCCTCATATTTTCCTTGGGCTGGCGGCTCCTGGAGCAGGCTCATCACCTGTTGCATGGTGTGCGCATCCAGCGCAGCGACCACGTAGTAATACCTTGTATCGTCGGTAGTTATCCCACGGAGTGCGAACTGGGCTATGCGCAAAAAACGCGTTCGGGCTGTGAAGCCAGAAGCCTGGGAGCTCGATTGGGACCACGCATGTGGCGCTGGTGCTTTTCCTCTAGGCAGTCTCCAGGGTGGTGTTCGGCTCGCTTTCCATGGCATGTCTTGGGGTCACCAATGTGGAGAAAGGAGGCAGGCGAGACAACGAGCTTGATGACACAGTTACTTTATTCTTCCTCCAACATATTTTACAGCAAAAGAGACTGTGAAGTCTCTGTGCATTCCTCTTTTATACCTTTATTCCCATGCATCGAGACCCGACACTTCCGACTATAACCATTGTTGTTTGAACAAAGAATTGTGTGGCACATTAACATAACGCCGGCTCTGCTCCAACACACTTCTTCTCTCCAGCATTTACTCCTCTCCCGGGGGGGGGGGGGGGGGAATGCATAGTCCTGACTGTCCCATCTGATACCCCCCGGTGACACCTCCTCCTTTGGTCCATTGCCCCCTGGGTGGAGAAGTCCAACGCCATGCCCCCACACTTGATTAATGTCCATGTGTTTTGAGATATATCTGCAGAGAGCTGCAGCATGTGGGCTGAAGGGCCGCGGGTTGCCAACCCCTGCACCAGACCTTTGCAACCTTATTGTTGCAAAATATAAGGATAGCATTGGTTACAGGTGCATTTCTCAACTGCTGAATGTTCTAGTGAGCACTGTTGGAGTCATCATTCCGAAGTGGAAAGAACATCATTTTACCATAAACCAGCCATGACCAGGAGCTCCTCACAAGATTTCTGACAGAGGAGTCAAAAGAATTATCAGAAGAGTTATCCAAGAGCCAAAGACCACTCGTGGAGAGCTCCAGAAAGACCTGGAGTTAGCAGGTACTGCTGTTTCAAAGAAAACAATCAGTAATGCACTCAACCAACATGGGATCTGTGCTCGCTCACTTCACAAGACTCCACTGCTGAAGAAAAAGCATATTGAAGCTCATTTAAAGTTTGCTGCACAACATTTGGGCAAGCCAGTAAAATACTGGGAGAATATAATGTGGCCAGATGAGACCAAAATTGAACTTTTTGGATGCCACAACACACAGCATGTTTCAAGGAGAAATGGGACGGCACATCCCATCATGGTGTGGGGGTGTTTATCAGCACATGGTAGAGGCAGACTTCATATAATTGAAGGAAAGATGAATGGACAAATGTGCAGAGACATCTTTGATAAGAAGCTGTTGCCATCTGCCAAGATGCTGAAGATGAAACGAGGGTGAACATTTCAGCAAGACAGTGATCCCAAACACACAGCAAAGAAAACTCTCAACTGGCTCCAGAGAAGGAAAATAAAGCTGCAGGAATGGCCCAGTCCTGACCTGACTCCAATTGAAAATCTATAGAACGAACTGAAGATCAGAGTTCATAGAAGACACCCATGGAACTTTCAAGATTTGACAGTTTGTGTGGAAGAATGGGGTAAAATCACTCCTGAGCAATGCCTGTGTCTAGTTTCTCCATACAGGAGGCATCTGGAAGCTGTTATTATCAACAAAGGCTTTTTCTACGAAATATAAAATGAATTTCACAAAATGTGTTCAATACTTATTCCCTGTGTCATTCCACTTTATTAAATATAACTTGTTTTGTGAACACAGTTGCCTTGATTTCTTTGTATGTATGGATTACTTGGGTTGTTACCAATAGCTGGTGAAAATCTCCGGTCAATGGCTCCATCAGAAATATGTTTAATGAGAAAAATGTCGATGTGTTCAATACTTCTTTTCCTCACTGTGTGTGTATATACACTACTCACAAAAAGGGATATTTGGCTTTCAGGTGAAATTTATGGAAAATGTGAAAAGTTCACACTACAGCGATATTATATCATGAAAGTAGGGTATTTAAATAGAAGCATGCAATGGTGATTTCCTCATCTCAAACAATTTACTGAAACAAAAACCAACAATAGTGGTGGGTATACCACAACAAAAAATGTTAATGTCTCAATAACTTGTCATGTGCCCTTGAGGATCAATTACAGTTCGACAGCGACGTCTCATGCTGTTCACAAGTCAACTTATTGTCTGCTGAGGCATAGCATTCCACTCTTCTTGAAGGGCGGCCCTCAGGTCAATGAGGTTGTGAGGTGCAGGGTTACGAGGTTCTACACAGCGACTCAGCCGATCCCATAGGTTTTCTATCGGATTCAGACCTGGAGAGAGTGCAGGCCACTCCACTTGAGGTGCCCCAGCCTCCAGCAGCCATTCCCAGATGATGCGACCTCAATGAGCTGGAACACTGTCATCCATGAAGATGAAAATAGGCCTGTGTTGTTCATGCAGAGGCATAATGACTGGATTAAGCAGAAGCAGAATTCACCAAGCGTTGGATTGTTCACCCACTAATAGTGAACGTGAGCTGGGTATAGACCGTCGTGAGACAGGTTAGTTTTACCCAACTGATGATGACGTACCTTTGTCACTGTACCAATCACAAGGTGTAGGGCAGTTCTGTATTGACTAGACACACCTGCTCAGACTATAACATGGTGACAACAGTGGCTGAAGCATAGCGCTCTCCTTGGTGTCTCCAACATCGTTGGTGGCCATCATTTCTGGTCAACGTGAATAAACTTTCATGAGAGAACAGCACCGCAGCCCACTGGTCCCTTGTCCAGCGTAAATGCTCCCTAGCCCATGCAAGACGATAATACCTGTGCCTGATGGTGTGGTCAAGTACTCTTGCAGGTTGTCTAGCACGCAGACCATGCTGATGTAAGCGGTTCTGAATGGTCTGACGTGACACTTAGGTGCCTCTCACCTCCCTTAAGCTGACTATCCCTAACTTTTTGTGAGTAGTATATGTGTGTCCATCTATAAATGCACAAAATGTGTCTGTGTGCCTACCTGTCTGACTGTTCCACGCATATCTCTTGAACTGTTCATCAGACTGTCCTCAGATTTTATAAGTGCTTTGCTGAGGTTACAAGGGTGTGCATCCCCGAGCATGGAGTCACTCAGTCAAAATATGTTATTTTTATCAATGAAAGTTTAGCCAACAGGACAACATCATCTGCAAACAACAGAGATGAGATCATCATTGGCTTCATCCAGCAATGACCTACAGCTCTTGCTGGGACGGTTTGCCGCTGAGTGTGAAGCGGCTGGGATGAGAATCAGCACCTCCAAGTCCGAGTCCATGGTCCTCAGCCGGAAAAAGGTGGATTGTCCTCTCCGGGTTGGGGACAGGCTCCTGCCCCAAGTGGAGGAGTTTAAGTATCTTGGGGTCTTGTTCACGAGTGAGGGGAAAATGGAGCGAGAGATCGACAGACGGATTGGAGCAGCATCTGCAGTGATGCGGACGTTGTACCGGTCTGTTGTGGTGAAGAGGGAGCTTAGTTCTAAGGCAAAGCTGTCGATTTACCAGTCAATCTACGTTCCTACTCTCACCTATGGTCACGAGCTTTGGGTAATGACCGAAAGAACGAGATCGCGGATACAAGCGGCTGAAATGAGCTTTCTCCGTAGGATTGCTGGACTCACCCTCAGAGATAGGGTGAGGAGCTCAGTCATCCGGGAGAGGCTCAGAGTAGAACCGCTGCTCCTCCACATTGAAAGGAGTCAGTTGAGGTGGTATGGGCATCTGATTAGGATGCCTCCTGGACGCCTCCCACTTGAGGTGTTTCAGGCACGTCCCACTGGGAGGAGACCCCGGGGCAGACCCAGGACTCGGTGGAGAGACTATGTCTCCCAGCTGGTCTGGGAACGCCTTGGTATCCCCTCTGAAGAGCTGGAGCAGGTGGCTGGGGAGAGGGAAGTCTGGGCTTCTCTGCTTGAACTGCTGCCTCCGCAACCCGGACCTCCGGAAAAGCGGTAGAAGATGGATGGATGGAAAGTTTAGCCACCGCACTGTGTCTCTTCATGCCCTTCAATGTGTGAGGGGTTTCGGATTGACTCTGTGCTTATTGGGTATAGGCCCTTAGAATAGAGGGTTAGTATTAATGAAAGCGCTTTGAGTGGTCTTTGTGACTAGAAAAGCGCTATATAAGTGCAGGTTAGTTAGTTAGTAATATGCGGCAGCACGGCCATGGTGACTGGATAATACACAGCGTCACGACCAGTCAGTCACCACAGCACTTAGTTTAATTTATTGGTTTATTTGTCAGGAACCATGTACAGAAAAAAAATCATTAAACACAGGGTAAAGATGCTCTGTACCAGATTATAGCGTTCTCACTAATTTCCATCTGTAGTCCCTGAGGCAGGCAGGAAGATATTAAAAGAAAAACAGCACATATAGAAAGCAATTCAGGTTGGGTTTCAGAAACTGTTAACCCTGAAACAAGCAGGGAGTAAGTTAAAAGGTAAAAAGAGAAGAGGAACAGCATACATAAAAACAATTTAAGAGTACAATTTCAAATCCCATTTAAGGGAGAGAGTCAATGCTTCGCAAACAAAAAAAGGAGTGAAAAGTGACAAATTTCACAAGAAAGACAATAGTGAAGATGTAATGCTTAAAAAATTATGCTATAATGTTGCTGTGATTGTGTACGTCTAAAGGATAATTGGAGGAAGGCCAGCGGGGACCCGGGGTCTGCCTAAAGAACACCAGTGTTGGAGAAGAAGCGGGCAGAACGCGGTCCTTCGCAGAGAAGCAAGCCCAGCCCGCCCGGTCAGCAGTAGACGGGAGTCCCTCTGAAGGACCACGACTTGCCATCGCTGATGTCGCTCCTCTCGGTGTGCTCGCACGGCTATCTAAAAATTAAAAGTTCATAATAATACCACACAATTGTAGAGCAGAATGCCCAAATCAACTGCACATCATATGTGGCCACATGCACGGTTTGACTAAACGATGACAGTCACCAAACAGGACACAAAAACGGTCAAATAATGAAATAAATAATTTTTATTTAAATATTTACTGACAAATGGCAACACTGACGCAACAGTTGCAGCCAAACCGGTCATTCTGCTGTGTATAATATTGGTGTTTTGTACTTATAATATTCCTAAAATATAAAAGGATGCACTAGAATGGGTCTCAAATATTTGTAAACGTGTCCTGTTATAGTACTGCATGAGTTTATTGATGATAGACTAAACTACACATATAAACTAAAACAATTGTAATGATGACTAAACAACTCCTATTCCCCAAAGTGAAGATACAGCACCTATGAATGCAAGTCATAAAAGATCAGACAAAGAAGTGATCTGACAAAAAATAAACAAGGGTTCCGAAACAGTCGCTAATATTGGATGCCCTCTTCATTTTCAATAATTCTGTAATTAATGTTCACACGGTCAAACAAATCTTTGTGCCATTCAGTCCCTTTTATATTTGCCAAAGTCTAATGTGTGAGTGTCTACATACAGTGCATCCGGAAAGTGTTCACAGCGCTTCACTTTTTCCACATTTTGTTATGTTACAGCCTTATTCCAAAAGGGATTAAATTCATTTTTGTCCTCAAAATTCTACACACAACACCCCATAATGACAATGTGAAAAAAGATTTTTTTGAGATTTTTGCAAATTTATTAAAAATAGAAAACTAAGAAATCACATGTACGTAAGTATTCACAGCCTTTACTCAATACTTTGTTGACGCACCTTTTGGCAGCAATTACAGCCTCAAGTCTTTTTGAATATGATGTCACAGGCTTGGCACACCTATCTTTGGGCAGTTTTGGCCATTCCTCTCTGCAGCACCTCTCAAGCTCCCTCAGGTTGGATGGGAAGCGTCAGTGCACACCTATTTTCCGATCTCTCCAGAGATGTTCAATTGGATTCAAGTCTCAGTGTAGCTGTCACAGTGAAAAGGTTTATGTATTTTTGGTTCTTTTCTGAAATAATGTTTGTTTATGGGTGTGTGCGCCAGTGTTGCAGACGTTAGCGGTGTCCTTTTCTCCGCCTTCAATCCCTCCATATCGTGGCGCATATGCGCTCATGCTGCCGAGCTCGCGGGTGAGTCGGAGAGCTCGTGAAGGGGACTCGTGCAGGTGTCTCGCCCCGCCTATCAGCGCCATTGTGTGAGCGAGTGTCGGGAGAGAGGACTTTGTTTGGGAAATTTGTGACATGACTAACAACTCCTAAATTCTAGGCAGAAGGCGCGCACGGTATGTGATTATTTTTGTTTATTAACATTTGTTAAGTGTTATAATTTATTTTGCATTCATGTTTTTTATATCTGTATTTTTAGTTTTTCACGGTGTTTAAGGGCAAAGATTTGCTGTGGCAAAATAAACAAAAAACTTGTCAACATCAGTTGGAGCGTGGTTTTCTGACCTAGAAGAAGACTTTGGGAGCGGTTATAGTGAAATACGTGCCTAATCCAGGAGCAAGCAGCAAGATTCCTGCAGGGCCATGCTTCAAAGACTTTGTCCATCCATCCATCCATCTTCTACCGCTTTTCCGGAGCTTTGCTGAGCAAATAAAAGACGTGCATACTTCTTCCCACATCCGCTGGACATTCAGCCGGACAGAAGAGGTACCAGAGCGGCATTTATGGACAATGCAGTTTGCAAAAGGTCACAACACCTTTAAGGTACCAGGTTAGATGGTATATTTTCAGTTTGGAACCTTTTAATTCTTAAGTTAAATTGAGAAAAGAAACAGAAGTAAAAGCTGTTCTTGAAGTGTTGTAAATTACTGAAGAGTGTCACTTGTTTCCTATTGTATGTTCTCCCAGCAGTTTTCTAACTTTCCTTTCACTGTAAAATTCCAAAAGTGTTAGTTCAAATCATTTTTGAAAATGGAGCAGAGCACAAGTGAGTTTGGTACATTAGAGGAAATACTTGCAGCTCTAGAAGATGAGAAAGTAAAGTTGGAAGAGAAATTAAAAACTGAATCTGTCGACTTAAAAAGACGAGAAATTGAGACACGGATAGGAGAAATAATTGGAGATCTTGAAACACACAAGATAGGGTTATCATCATCATCTCAAGTCGAAACGCAAGTGAGACGATCAGAAAGGGAGAGACACCCTACAGAAAAAATCGTTGAGTTTAAAAGAAAGGAAATAACAGAGAGAGAAAGAAAGTTTATGTCGACGTATCTTAACTTTAAAGCAGAGATTCAACTAACAAGATCTAAACTTAAGGAAGAGTGCTCTAAAATTGAATTGGGTGAAATGATCCATTCAATAGAAAACTGAGTCAGAACTAAAGCAAAGGTATGAGAGTTTACGTGCACTTACTTTACCATCTCAAGACATGAGAAGGAAGTTTGATAGCTGCACTTCAGTTACAACTGAAATAATCATACTCCTGCAAAGATGGTATGTAGATGTTGATACTAAGGAATTTGATGCAGTAGCTGTAAAGGAATCTCTCTTTCAGTTACTCCAAAGAGAAGATGCAAGGTCAATTTATGGATCAACTGTGTCTAGAACTAGTCAAAGCAGTCAGTCAAGTCATAGTCAGCAGGGAAGTCATGTATCAGCGAAAAAAGCAGATGCAGCTGCACGTTTGGCATCAAAACAGGCTGAAATAAACAGGGAGATGGAAATATCTGCCCAGAGAAAGGAGATTTTGGCTCAGCAAGAAAAACTAAAATGGCTGGAAGATCAAAGGGATCTTGAAGTCATAGAGGCTGAATACAATGTGTATGCTGAAGAGGAATCAAGGTTTAATGCTGAAATAAAGGATGTTGAAGTAAAAAGTACTTTGCCTCCAAGTCAGCTTCCAATGCAGCATAGTAGCCCTCCATGCACTCAAGTTCCACAAAATGTATCGGCCCCTCCTTACTCTGAGAGTAAACGCATCAATATTCCCCACAGTGCATCAGTCCCACACAACTCTACCAGGATATCTGAGCCCAGAGAGAGCGAAGTCTCACTAGTCCAAGCGCTCAAGGAATCCCTTGCTGTGACAAGACCAATAAAAGGGGTTCAAAGGGCTTCGCCCCTTTTATTTGCCTCGAGAGTTTCCCCAACTTTTCATCACAGTTGTGTACATTCATCCGAGGGCAGACGCTGACACCGCCTCCAGCATCATCTCTGATGTGGTGCAGCGGCTGCAGTCAATTTCTCCAGAGGCGCCAAACTTCATTCTTGGGGATTTTAACCATGTTTCTTTAAAGAAGACACTTAAAAACTTTCATCAGTATGTCTCCTGCCCAACCAGGCGGAAAAAGACATTGGACCTGTGCTATGGATCCATAGAGAGGGCCTATAAATCACTCCCCCTCCTCCTTTAGGATCATCAGATCACAACTGTGTTCATTTGCTGCCCACATATAAAACTGCTCTCAGAAGAGGCAAGGTGGAGATGAGAGACATTGATGTGTGGACAGAAGATTCAGAGCACAGCCTCCAGGAATGCTTTGACTGTACAGACTGGAAGATGTTCATAATGGCCTGTGGGGATGATTTGGACTCTCTGGCTGAGCTCACATGCTCATACATGGCTTACTGTCAAAATAAGATTGTTCCACGTAAACGTGTCAAAATATACCCCAACAACAAACCATGGGTTACTAAATCAGTTAAATCCTGCTTACAGAGGAAAGCTCTTGCCTTTAAACAGGGGTCTGTTTCTGAGCTACAGGTTGCCACCAAGGAGCTGAAGGCCGAAATTTTAAGAGCAAAACAGAATTATAAATCAGAGTTGGAAAGCAAGATGGCAGCAAATAAACTTGGTTCGGCCTGGGCCAGTATGAAAACTATTGCAGGCCTTCAGAGCACAGAGCGCAGTAATCGTGTGTTTTTAGATGGTTTTAGTTCAGACACAGAGCTGACTAATGCTCTTAACTGTTTTTATGGTCGTTTTGACTCCTTTGATTTTAGCACAGAAATCCAAGATTTGAAACAGAAACTCAAAGACAATCAGCACTTTAGTATTGAGATGCAGGATGTTAAAAGGGAGTTCCGCGCTGTAAAAGTGAACAAAAGTCAGGGCCCTGATAATATATGTGGACGCCTGGTAAAGTCCTGTGCACATGAACTGAGTCCTATATTTCATTATATTTTCAATAAGTCCTTACAGACACAACATGTGCCTAAGATCTGGAAAGATGCCGTGGTTGTTCCCGTTCCAAAATCCAGCTGTCCTAAAACGGTAAATGACTTTAGACCAGTTGCTTTGACTTCAATTTTAATGAAAATTTTTGAAAAACCGGTCAGATGTGAGGTCCTAAGGCAGACTGAACATGCATTGGATCCTCTGCAGTTTGCCTATAGGCCTCACAGAGGAGTGGAGGATGCCACTGTCACTCTGTTTGACATGCTTTTTAAACATCTGGATTTTAATGGGACACACGCCAGGCTTTTATTTGTGGACTTTTCTTCTGCCTTTAATACAATCCAACCTCATATTTTAGTTGAAAGGCTCCTGCAACAATTTGATTTAAGCAATAATCTGGTGGGTTGGATTCTGGATTTCTTAACCAACAGGACGCAGAGAGTAAGGGTCAATGGCACATTGTCTGACCTAAAGTGCTCTTCTACTGGCTCTCCTCAGGGGTGTGTGTTGTCACCACTACTCTTCATCCTGTACACAAACATGTGTCGGAGCAGACATGACAACAGACACATTATAAAGTATGCTGATGACTCAGTCATTGTCAGTCTCCTCCAGGATGGTGAGAGTGGCCACGGCCCAGTAGTTGATGACTTTGTTCACTGGTGTGAGGATTCCTACCTGCAGCTGAATACAACAAAAACGAAAGATATGATTATTGACTTTAGGAGGAAAACTCCCAGGCACAAAGTCACCATACTAAAAGGCCAGACCACCGAATGTGTACAATCGTACAAATATCTTGGGACGATTATTGATAGTGGATTGAACTTTGAGGTGAACTGTGAAAGGGTGTGCAAAAAGGGTCAGCAAAATTTGCATTGTTTGAGGAAACTTGCACGCTTCCAAATTGACCGAACCATAATGACTATGTTCTATCGGGCTTTTATTGAATCTGTTTTATCCTTTTCTTTAATGTCATGGTTTGGTCAGATAAAACTGAAACAGAGGAAATCCTTGGATCAGGTAGTCAGATGGTCCAGTCGTTTGCTTGGTGAGTCACAGCTGAGCCTGACATCCCTGTACACCAGACAAGTACAGAGGATGGCCGACTCGATTTTAAATGATGACTCCCACCCTTTGCACTGCAACTTTCAGCTTCTTCCCTCCAGACGGAGGTTTGCTGTCCCAAAAAGTAGAACCCAGCGCTACAAAAACAGCTTTGTCCCTGCTGCTGTCAAAGAGTTGAACAAGCTATAAAAATTATATTGTACATATTTTATATTTACCTATTTTGTAAGATGTGTGCCTGTGTTTGTGTCTATGTTGAATGTAATTAGTGGCTTGTAAATATGGATGTCACCAACTGCAAAACAAATCTACCTACGGGTACAAATAAAGTAACCTGAACCTGAAGACTTCCGGCACCAGAGCCTTTCGTGTTTACAGGAGACCCACTTAAATTCACAGAGTGGAGCACTAGCTTCAAGGCTTTGATAGAAACAAGCTGTACAGATCCAGCGCATAAGCTGTTCTATTTGAAAAAATACATAAGTGGAGAAGCGCTTTCAGTGTTAGAAGGAACCTGTAATCGTAGTGATGAAGAAGCATACACACAGGCTTGGGATGACTTAAACAAGCGCTATGGCCACCCCTTTGTAGTCCAAAGAGCTTTCAGGGGAAAACTGAGTTCCTGACCAAAGATTGGACCAAAAGACTCCCTTAAACTAAGAGAGTTCAGTGATTTCCTTATCTCTTGTAAAAATGCCATGCCCCATGTGCAAGGACTTGGAGTTTTGGATGATTGTGAGGAAAATCAGAAATTACTGCTGAAACTTCCAGACTGGGCAACAACTCGCTGGAACAGACATGTCACTAAAACACTGGATGAAGGGAAGGCATATCCAGGTTTCGAAGAGTTTGCACACTTTGTGGCAGAAGAAGCGCGCATAGCATGCAATCCTATTTCTTCGCTTTATGCGCTAAAGCATACAAGTGAGAAACTAGAGAAGGAACAAAAACGTGTCAAGGCCAGTGTCCTGGTAGCTTCAACAAATGTACCCAATTATCCAAAACAAACCTCAAAGGCCACACCCCAAAGTGGCAGAGGTTCCAAGCCCAACTCTTTAGTATCTCAGAATAAAAAGCAGATTAAGTGTATTTGCTGTCAGCAAGATCACTTTATCTATAAGTGTGACAAGTTTGCAGCAATGCCTCTCAAAGACAGGAAAAAATTTGTCATTGATAATAACATGTGTTTTGCTTGCCTTAGAGTTGGTCACATCTCCAAAAACTGTCGACAGAAGGTCACTTGTAATATTTGCAGGCGAAGCCACCCCTCTCCACTTCACGAGGAACGTCCTCAAGGAGAAAAGCCAGAAATGCCACCACAAGAGGAAAGCACTTCCACAGTTGCGTGTAGTGTAAAGGTGGGCAACAGTGATCGCACTTCAATGATTGTTCCAGTATGGCTCTCTTGTGCAGCAGAAAACAGTCCAGAGACCTTGGTGTATGCATTTCTGGACACTCAAAGCAGCAATACATTCATTGATCAAGATATTTGTGAGAAAATTCATGCAAAAACAGAACCTGTTAAGTTAAGGTTGACAACAATGACTGACCGGGGTTCAACTGTACATTGCCAAAGAGTAGATGGGCTCAAAGTAAGAGGTTACCATTCACAAGAGTATGTTGTCTTGCCACCTACTTATACAAGGGAATACATTCCACTTGAGAAGAACAGTATCCCAACTCATGAGACAGCGAAAGAGTGGACTCACCTTCTAAGCATTGCAGAAGAGATGCCAGATCTGTTAGACTGTCCTGCAGGGCTCCTGATTGGCTATGACTGTGCAAGAGCATTAAAACCAAGGAAGGTCATACCAGGAAATGATTATGATCCATATGCAGTCAAAACAGACTTAGGCTGGACTATCGTGGGTTTCATCAAACCATGGACTGGTCTAATGGAGGTAATAGGAGTCTGTAATCATGTCTCTGTAAAGGAGTTTCCATCCATCACACCTTCCTCTGTGATCTAAGTCCTGGAACGAGATTTCTTGGACACAAATCCAAGAGAAGGAAATATATCCCAAGAGGACATTCCGTTTCTCCAGTTCTTGAACGGGAACATTCACCACAACAAGGAAGGATATTTGGAAATGCCCCTACCCTTTAGAGAGTATCCACAGCTTCCAAATAACAAGCAGCTTGCTACAGTTCGATTGAGGCATTTAAAGGGGAAAATGGAAAAAAATTCCAAGTACAAAGAGGATTACATCAAGTTCATGAATGGTGTTTTTGAAGATGGTGATGCAGAAGAAGCAGATGCCACACCAAAGGATGGTAGCACCTGATACATTCCGCATCACGGAGTATACCATCCAAGGAAGCCAGAGAAAATCAGGGTTGTCTTTGATTGCTCTGCCAGATTTGAAGGCACTTCTCTGAACGATCACCTACTTACCGGACCAGATTTGACAAATGCTCTGGCTGGGGTTTTGTGCAGATTCCGTGAGCACCCAATCGCAATCATGTGCGATGTGGAAAAAATGTTTCATCGCTTTCATGTCAGCCAAGAAGATAGGGATTTCCTTAGATTCCTGTGGTGGGAAAATGGGAACATGAGCACTAAGCCCAAGGAATATCGCATGTGAGTGCATATTTTTGGAGCATCATCATCTCCAGGATGTGCTAACTACGGCATGAAACACCTTGCAAGTGAATATGAAAAGGAATACCCTTTGACAGCCAGCTTCATTCGCAAAAACTTTTATGTGGATGATGGTCTTATCAGCGTTGAGTCAGTTGAAAGGGCAAAACAAATTGTCAAGGAAGCACAAGAAGTCTGTTCTAAAGGAAGGCTGCGCTTACACAAATTTGTGTGCAATAACAAAGAGGTCCTGGAGGTGATACCAGAAACAGAACATGCAAGTGAGAAGAAAGATGTAAATCTGAATTACACTGAGGTTCCAATGCAGAGTGTACTAGGGATAAAGTGGAATGTGGAAGCTGATGTGTTCTCATTCAGTGGTATCCTCAAAGAAAAACCAGCCACAAGAAGAGGAATTCTAGCAACAGTTGCAAGTGTGTATGACCCACTAGGATTTCTCTCTCCTTACATCTTGACTGGCAAACAACTGCTGCAAGACATGTGCAGGCGGGGTGTTGGATGGGATGAACCTGTTTCCCCTCAAATCCAGGCCAAGTGGGAAATATGGCTCCAGGATTTGGAAAATCTTCAAAACATTAAAATACCAAGATGCCTCATTCCTGAATACCTCTGCACAATCCAAAAAATTGAGTTGCATCACTTTTCAGATGGTAGCAGCAGTGGTTATGGACAGTGTTCCTACATCAGGATTGTTTCTGATGTGCAAGTTCATTGTGCTCTTGTCATGGGTAAGGCCCGAGTGGCACCCACAAGCATAGTCACCATCCCACGTCTTGAGCTGACTGCTGCAGCAGTTTCAGCTGGTGTGAGTAACTTTCTCAGAGCAGAGCTCGAGCTGAAGATCGACGAAGAGTTTTTCTGGACAGACTCTCAAGTGGTGCTTGGGTACATCAAGAATGAAGCCCGGCGCTTCCATGTGTTTGTTGCCAATCGCGTCCAGAAAATAAGAAACACTACAGATCCAAAGCAATGGTTCTACGTTGAAACCAATCAAAATCCAGCAGACCATGCTTCTAGAGGTCTCAAGGTGGCAGAGCTGATTGACTCAAACTGGCTCACTGGGCCTGAGTTTTTATGGGAACGTGAAATTGTCACAGTTCAACATTCACCAGAGCTTCTCGTAGGTGACCCTGAAGTAAAGGTTTTGAAAACAGATGCTGTTGAAAGAGACAACTTTCTTGAAAGGTTTTCAAGATTTTCTGACTGGAATACAGCCATCAATGTTGTAGCAAGGATTAAAAGACTGGCAAAAGAAGACAGGTCAGGTCCAATTAGTGTAGAGGAGAGAAGAGTTGCCTCTTTCACACTCATTCGGGCAGCACAAAAGGAGGCATTTGAAGATGAGCTGAAATGGTTCAGTCAGAAATCAGCTAAACTACCAAAAACTCACAAAATGCATCAGCTTGATCCTGTCCTTGTAGATAACCTCCTTAGAGTTGGAGGGAGGTTGAGAAAGAGATCTAGGGAAAAAAGGTGAACGCTTAAAGCAAGTCTCAGTTCTTGAGAGACCTGTTCAGAAACTAATAGTTCTAGTTGAAAATGAGTCCTAGACTACAAGGGGAGGACATAATAAAACTAAAGTCAGATGATACAGTAATGGCAAAGAAACGCTTAAGTCTAGAAAGTGAATAATATCAGTGCTATTAAAGCAACATGTGATTTGAAGGTTTACATTTATTTCAAGGAAAATTACAAGATTTAATTTTGTTTGTTAAAAGTTGAGTGAATATAACTCTTTGTAATTTTGGTGGCAGTGTAGCTGTCACAGTGAAAAGGTTTATGTATTTTTGGTTCTTTTCTGAAATAATGTTTGTTTATGGGTGTGTGCGCCAGTGTTGCAGACGTTAGCGGTGTCCTTTTCTCCGCCTTCAATCCCTCCATATTGCGGCGCATATGCGCTCGTGCTGCCGAGCTCGCGGGTGAGTCGGAGAGCTCGTGAAGGGGGCTCGTGCAGGTGTCTCGCCCCGCCTATCAGCGCCATTGTGTGAGCGAGTGTCGGGAGAGAGGACGGAGTGTTTTTCCTGCAGGCAGCCGGACTGTTAAATGTTCTCCATGTTTGTGGGGTAAAAAAATATTTAGTCAGCCACCAATTGTGCAAGTTCTCCCACTTAAAAGATGAGAGAGGTCTCCAATTTTCATCATAGGTATACCTCAACTATGAGAGACAAAATGAGAAAAAAAATCCAGAAAATCACATTGTCTGATTTTTAAAGAATTTATTTGCAAATTATGGTGGAAAATAAGTATTTGGTCAATAACAAAAGTTCATCTCAATACTTTGCTATATACCTTTTGTTGGCAATGACAGAGGTCAAACGTTTTCTTTAAGTCTTCACAAGGTTTTCACACACTGTTGCTGGTATTTTGGCCCATTCCTCCATGCAGATCTCCTCTAGAGCAGTGATGTTTTGGGGCTGTCGCTGGGCAACACAGACTTTCAACTCCCTCCAAAGATTTTCTATGGGGTTGAGATCTGGAGACTGGCTAGGCCACTCCAGGACCTTGAAATGCTTCTTACGAAGCCACTCCTTCATTGCCCAGGCGGTGTGTTTGGGATCATTGTCATGCTGAAGGACCCAGCCACATTTCATCTTCAATGCCCTTGCTGATGGAAGGAGGTTTTCACTCAAAATCTCATGATACATGGCCCCATTCATTCTTTCCTTCTCACGGATCAGTCGTCCTGGTCCCTTTGCAGAAAAACAGCCCCAAAGTATGATGTTTCCACCCCCATGCTTCACAGTAGGTATGGTGTTCTTTGGATGCAACTCAGCATTCTTTCTCCTCCAAACACGACAAGTTGAGTTTTTACCCAAAAGTTCTATTTTGGTTTCATCTGACCATATGACATTCTCCCAATCCTCTTCTGGATCATCCAAATGCTCTCTAGCAAACTTCAGACGGGCCTGGACATGTACTGGCTTAAGCAGGGGGACATGTCTGGCACTGCAGGTTTTGAGTCCCTGGCGGTGCAGTGTGTTACTGATGGTAGCCTTTGTTACTTTGGTCCCAGCTCTCTGCAGGTCCCCCCTAGTGAATGCAGGTCATTCACTAGGTCCCCCCGTGTGGTTCTGGGATTCTTGCTCACCATTTTCGTGATCATTTTGACCCCACGGGGTGAGATGTTGCGTGGAGCCCCAGATCGAGGGAGATTATCAGTGGTCTTGTATGTGCTTCCATTTTCTAATAATTGCTCCCACAGTTGATTTCTTCACACCAAGCTGCTTACCTATTGCAGATTCAGTCTTCCCAGCCTAGTGCAGGTCTACAATTTTGTTTCTGGTGTCCTTTGACAGCTCTTTGGTCTTCGCCATAGTGGAGTTTGGAGTCTGACTGTTTGAGGTTGTGGACAGGTGTCTTTTATACTGATAACGAGTTCAAACAGGTGCCATTAATACAGGTAACAAGTGGAGGACAGAGGAGCCTCTTAAAGAAGAAGTTACAGGTCTGTGAGAGCCAGAAAGCTTGCTTGTTTGTAGGTGACCAAATACTTATTTTCCACCATAATTTGCAAATAAATTCTTTAAAAATCAGACAATGTGATTTTCTGGATTTTTTTTCTTCATTTTGTCTCTCATAGTTGAGGTATACCTATGATGAAAATTGGAGACCTCTCTCATCTTTTAAGTGGGAGAACTTGCACAATTGGTGGCTGACTAAATACTTTTTTACCCCACTGTATGTAAATGTGACTTCTTAGTTTTTTTAGTTTTAATAAATTTGCAAAAATCTCAAAAAAAAACTTTTCACGTTGTCATTATGGGGTATTGTGTGTAGAATTTTGAGGAAAAAAATGAATTTAATCCATTTTGAAATAAGGCTGTAACATAACAAAATGTGGAAAAAGTGAAGTGCAGTGAATACTTTCTGGATGCACTGTATTGGCTACTCCTCTTTGTATTCCACTTTCAAACACAGCCTACATTTGAGCCTGTAAAGCCAAATTGGGCTACCTGTTTTCAGACAAGAATACTTGCTTTTTATGGGCATGCACCAGTCTATCTATAAATGCAGCATATCTGTGTGTGTCTGTTCCACGCATATCTCTTGAACCCTTCGTCAGACTGGCCCAAGATTTTATTTGTGCTTTGCTGAAATTACAAGAGTGTGCTTCACAGAGTATGGAGTCGCTCAGTCAAAATACACAATTTTTATCAATAAAAGTTTAGCCACCACTCTGTCACTTCATGCACTGGCTTCAGGAAGTGTGGGTGGGGTTTTGGATTGACTCCATGCTGATTGGATAATACACTGCATCACAACCATGCTGATTGGACAATATGTGGTATCACGACCCATCAGTCACCACAGTGTTCACTGAACAAAACAAGTTAGTGGAAAAATGACAAATTTGACTAGAAAAAAGATAATACTGAAGATTTAATGCTTAAAAAAAATTATACCGTAAAGTTGCCGTGATTGCGTAGGTCTAAAGGACAACTTGGCATATGTGGAGAGCACGAAGTGCGTGAGCAGACTGGGCGGAGCGTCAGCAGGGACCCGGGTCTGACAAAGAACACTGGTATATCTACCACAGAACATGGTGGGAGAAGCAGCAGCCCAATATGACCTGGCTCCAAGGCACGCTAACTGATGCCGATGAAAAAAAGTTATTTTCAATAAAGTGAAAGCTCAGACACATTCCTGATAGGTCCCGTTATATGAACAAGTACATGTGTTTAGCTCTGTGTATGTGTGCATGCGCTGCAGGCAGCAGCTGAGCAGAGCTCTATACGGGTTTTTCCTGTGATCTAGGTCTAACCTTGTTTTTGTTTGTGTTTGCATTTTTTAAAATTTATTTTAGCCATTTTAAGTGGGAATGAATGTGGGGGTATCCTAAACAAGATGGGGATGTTCTAATTTATTCCTCACTATTTGTTTAGAATTACACTTTACAGAAAATATGAAAAAAGTCTTTAATTAATTTTTAATTGTTTAGTTGTGTTACATGAATCTCCCAGTATTTTTAACATTGATATTAAATATCCATATGTCCAAATATGTTAAAAACACACACACACACACACACACACACACACATACATAGGCTTATGCAGGGTGTCCTAATTTTTTCACATGACTGTAGGGTAGCTCCACGTTAGAAACCCATTCATTAAGTTACACATAGGTTCAACGAGCATTACTCATGTTAGAAATAATTTTGGGGTCGTCGTCGGCCTCCGTCGGTCTATGATGACCATGGAAGAGAATCCTAAACGTCTACTCTGCTGGAACAGCACCGCCTGTGGCTGAACAGGCCGATGTGCACCGGTGTTCTACCTTCCAGCGTTGGGCGTTGGTAGGATTCAAGCCTGGGCAGGAAGATATGGAGGACAAGATGTTACCCATGCAGCATGTCCCCCCTCTCCACGTCACTGATGAATCCAAAGGAACAGCAGGGCTGCTATAGTTTGGCACCAGCGCCGTCGCAGAAGCTGCCAGAACGATGTTGAGCACAACAGAGAACTGCCTTAGGGGCTCCGACTCCAGATTTTTCCTCAGGGTTGACTCCTGAAGCCTTTCCCGTGACCGGGTGTGCCGCAAGGCAGCGGAGGTTTGAAATCAGGGTTTACCTTCCCCTAGATGGGCTACCTTCCCAGGCTGACGAGCCACCATCTACCCGAAGCATCTGGTTTTAAGGCGCCAGAGATCCGCCCTCGCCCCTTCTCCTATTAGTAAAAGCAGTTCCGCCGGGCTTAGAGACTAAACCACACGGGCAGGCTAGGAGTTGGACTTAGTTGTCAGAGGCTTTTCGAGACGCACGCTGTAAGGAGCATTTTATGAGCACTGGGAGCTTAACCCCGGTGCCACTCCTGGCTATGACAACCTTGGAACCGAATTTTGGGGTACGCTGGACATTAATCTCAACGTATTTTGACTTTTGAGTAACTATGAGTCGCTTACAAGTAACGTCTGTAAATGAGCGCATAACTTCTCGACAATCTTTGCTTTCACTGGATACGTCGGAAAATTCAGCATGCTGAAAATTTTCAGAGGAGCTTTACGAGCTATGCTGTATACCAGCGTGCTTCAGAGTGCTCTTAACTTAGACAAAACTTAGCCATAACTGATTTGACATACGCCAGTGTATTCTCCAAATTTTTCATACGTTTTGCAAACGCTGCCTAAATTGTCTAGGTGTGACAGGGCCTAAACGCAGGACACAAACTCTCAAATAACAAAATAAATCATTTTTAGTTAAATATTTACTGACAAATAGGCAGCGTTGATGGAACGGTTGCAGTCAAACAGGTCCTTCTGCTATGTATAATAATGTTGGGTGTTTTATAGTTAATTCTGCTGATTACAGTTTTAAAAAACCTTTTAATAACAAAATATTGCTAAAGTATAAAGTGATGCACTAGAATGGGTCTCAAATATTTGTAAACGTGTCCTGTTATAGTATTGCATGAGTTTATTGATGATACACTGAAGAAATTCAATATTACACTGAACTCCATCACTGAGCAGTGATATAAACTAAATTAATTATGATAACTGAACAACTCCATTCCCCAAAGTGCAAGATACACATATTATGAATATAAGTGATAAAAGATCAGACAAATAAGTGATCTGACAAACAAATAAACAAGGGATCTGAAACAGTTGCTAATAATGAATGTCCCATTCATTTTCAATATTTAGATATTCTGTAATTAATATTCACACAATCAAATAAATCTTAGTGCCATTTACACCCTTTTATATTTGTCAAAGTCTAACGTGTGATTGCCTACATATAGCCTACACCTCTTTGTATTCCACTTTCAAACACAGCCTACATTTGGGCCTGTAAAGCCTGATTGGGCTACTTGTTTCAGACAGGAATACTTGATTCTACAGGCAATGCACTAGTATATGTAGATTTAAGCAATATTACACGAGATGGAGTTATGGTATTGTGATTATAGTAACTGTAGCTGTGAATATCACAGCCATAGTTAGTATAATCATGATATCGTAATGACGTCGAGTGTAATGTTGCTTTTATACAATAGTTCCGGCAAGCAAAATTTATTAAATGACAGTAATACTGGACAACATATTATGATTTGTTTGTTTAACCCGTTATTTTGTGCAGCTGAGAAAAAAAAAAGTCCCTAAATGTAGCTAGTAACTGTTGCTAAACATCTCAATCAGCATGAAGACGTCTGTTGTCATTTCACACACATGTAAACAAATTAAATATTGTCAAGTGCAAACGTAATAAGTGTTTATAAAACATACCTGTTAAGTCGATACTTCAGAAAATCCCAGATTAAAATGTATCCAGTACTGGTTGCCAAAAGCTAGTAGTTAGCATGCTAGCAATTTAACACATGCTAGAGATTTAGCACATTTTGCTCACTTTTCTTCACATTTTCAGATGAAACAAAGAGTCCATCACCACAAAGGTATTGTGGTTTGTTAATCGAGACAATAAATCAAACTCTAGCACTGCCTATTTTTTTTTTTTTAAACAGACGTGAAATCGCTAATTAATCTTAAAATGACCGGGTAGACGGAAGTAGACCTTTGTTAAAGGGTGGGACTTCCGGGTCACGGATGTATAATTTCTTGTCAAACAGCGCTTCACTGTGGAAATGAAGGTATCCAAAACAGTACTGCAATTGTCAGAGTTGATAGAAAAATACTGTTAGTAATTAATGTTACTAGAACACCTTTGAAGCACAGCAATACATATCCAGTGAAATTGGAGTGCAGTTATCACAGATAATAGTAACTCCTGGAATCCCTATTGTCCAATCAAATTGTTTGGTTGGAACCAACTGTTGTATAACTATATACAAATGGGTTTTTTTTCCCCACATTATATAGAGTTTGAATTCTTCAGCATTACAAAATCTTGCATATTTCCCCCAAACTCTAGGAATGACCCTGACTACAATAGTGCTTATAGTGTCCCCTCAATATTTTCTCTTGAAAAAATGTTCTGTTTATCGTCTCCACCCAACAGTGAAATGAAATATCCGCCCATGTTCCCAAGTCAGTTAAAATTCAAATTCAACAAGGCATGTGAAATAGGACTTTATGTACAAAAACTTGTGAAAGGAAGGAAAAAATTACAACTACATAATTAACCAAATCCTTTTTACACTGTTACCTAACATAAATAAAACTAAGAAGACACCCTACAATGCTGTAAAGTTCCTTTAAAGTTCTGTGACAGACACCGAAACATGTATGCATGATGGCTAGTGGAATACAGGAGGGTAAGACAGCAATAAAGATACATGAAGTACAAAACAACAAGCTTTTTATGAACCATCTATACCAGTTTTCATAAAAGAACTGCCTTTCAGAAGAAAAATCACTGATGAAACAGGTGTGTTTACACCTAAAATTGTTTTTATAAAAGGTCAAGGGAAATTTGTCTTCTGTATTAAAGCAGTTTCTTTGATTGGGTGCAGCAGTGGAGACTTTCACTACTACGGTTAAATAACCACTTGTAAAAACAAACTGTGTCCTGTCCTGCTCCTGACAGGCAGGATACATAATTCCAACAGCCACTGGAGGGATTTGTCACTGGAATGGAATGAAAACGACTGGCACTGTAGTTTTTCTTCTTAGGAGGACAGTCTAATTTAAATGGACATAACTCTGTGGGCATGAGTATGACTCACTTCAAGTTTTGCACATTTATCCTTATTAGCTTGGCCTAATATTATGGAACAAGTCCGGACTAGTCTGAGGGGCTGTCAGCCGGTACTTTTGATTCAAGAGTTATTCAGAATAACCCAGGCATGTTTTGCTCCTGATTTTGGGTATATGGAGTGGCTATCAACGTAAAAACAAAAAAAAAAAAAAAAAAAAAAACGTAACCCTGTCACTTTGTTAGGGGTCTACTTGGTCTCAGCCAGTAAGAGCCTCTGGTTGTGATGCGAGAACTGGAGCTCAGCAAAGTGATGCCGCTCTTTATGTCGACACATTTTAATGACTGCAGGAGTAGTTGTGTCCCTGTGAGCTTCCAAAGCCACACACCAGCAGGACAGGTAGCCCACTTAGCTTAGCAGAGCAGCTGTGGTTTTTATGGCTTCTCTCAGTAGGTGATTTGAGGCGGAACGAGGGAAGATGCTGTCCCCCTTGTTAGGAAAATGACCTAAAATCATCCCCCTTGTTAACCTGTCATCCCCCCCATCCCCATTCATAGGTGTAAATCAAGGGGGGGGCAGGTGTAACATTGCCCCCCAACCTGAAAAAAAGAGAGAATTGTCCCCCCAAATATCATAAACCTTTCTATATCATGTTACATAACTGAATAAAATAACGTTAAACCACCAATTTGAAGCAGAAATGCAAAAAACAAAAATCTTTCAACTTTTTCCTCATAAATCTTCAACATTTTTCTTATAGATTTGAAACTGTTTTCCTAAAGTGTAACTTTTTTCCTTGTAAATCTGAAAAAGAAATTCTTGTAAATTGGCAACCTTTTTATCTTAAGTTAATCCCCTTCCACAGCATGTGAGACACCAGGTGGTGTATGGGGCGGCGCCCATCTCCGTTTCACTGACCCTAGGCCACACAGCTACTGTGAGTAGTGGAAGCTACGGTGGGGGTGTGTGGGGTGGGGGGGGGTGTCAGTCCTCTGGTAGCTCTGTGTGTTTTTATCATAAATTCGCAACTTTTTTCTCAACTTACTTTTGCCTATTGCCCCTCTAAGGGCTTAGGTTGCTATTTTCAACTTTTATCTCAAAAATTAGCTATTTTTTTTCTTGTGAATCTTTTTCTGTATATTTTCTTTTTTCTCAAAATTTAGCAATTTTTTCCTGTAAATTTTCAACTTTTTTAAAATAAATTTTCTACTTTTTCTCAAAAATTAGCAATTTTTCCTGTAAATTTTCAATTTTTTTTTTTTCATAAGGCTGGGTGTCCACCAAACGCATCTTTTCCTCTCTGGGCAACTGTTTTCTGTTCATTCTCTATGTAGTCCAGCGTTTACAGCGCTGAGTGCCCTCTGTGCTGAAACGCTTTGAGCGGTGGTCGTTTTTTGCTGCGGCGCTCAGGGCACTCGGTGTTGAAAAAAGTTCAACTTTTCATACTGCAGCTGAGCTCGTCAATGTCACACTTTTCTAAGCAGCCAATCAGAATTAAGGAAGGGTGGGACATGGGACGCTGATACAGTCTCTACTCAGACTCCTGTTTTCTGTGTCATCATATTTTACATCCAGAGCTGCTAGAAAACGTTTCCTGTCCATTGTTATTTAGAGACTGCTATTAAAAAAATCAGTAGAAAGTCTGACCATAGGAAAGGCGGAAGTGCTGAGCTGAGAGTGACAAGCTGTTGCTGGGACAGAGGGCACAGCCTTTTTTTTTCCAAAGCGCAGCGCACAAATACTGAAAAAAAAATAAATAAATAAAACGCTCAGGGCAGTCGGGTGACAAAAAGCGCGTTTGGTGGACACGCAGCCTAAATTTTCTATTTTTGTTTTTTAACCACAAATTAGGCATTTTTTCAAGTATGTTTTCAATTTTTCTCTCGTAACTTTACAATGTTCATCTGGATGCTGGTTGAATTTCTATTCTGTGTAATTAAATTGTAATTTGCAACTTTTTATCCCCCACCGGTCAAAGCCCAAAGGGCTCTTCAAACCCTTTGGGCAAAGACCGAAGGGAGATTATGTTTTGGGTCAGTCTGTCCATCCGTCGGTCCCACTCTCCTGAAATCAATTCCTACAGTTTTAGTCAGATTGTTTTGAAATTTGGTACCATGGTTTGATATACACTGAGGATACACATATTGCAATTTGGTTCTGATCGGATGATTTTTGCAGGAATTGTAGTCCCCGACCTATGACCTCCTGTTTCACCTCATTTCATAGACAGTGACTGTCTTGTGAAATCAGCTCCTCCTACAGTTTTGGGCCGACTGTTTTGAAACTGATACCATGGTTTGATATACTCTGATGATGCACAGATTGCAATTTCACTCCCGTCAAATGACGTTGAGGTCAGATTTTTCCTTAAATCTTCTAAACACAGTAACTACTGAAAAAAATGTAGGCTTTTCAAATCGATATCGTAGTTGTAGTTGCACTATGGTAAATGCTGCATTTACTATTACTATAAAACAAGGAAAGCTAGGGCCACCAAACCTGGTATAAATCAAATCAAACTTTATTGTCATATTGCTGTACATACAACTGTAGTGCAGGCAAGATGAAATTGTGTTTCTCTCGGCATCCATATAAATAGAAGCAGCATGATTTAAGACACACTCACACATAGCTTCACCCCCCCCCCCCCCATCCATTCACACATCCCTGAGACATACTTGGGAAAAAACTAACTATAATATACAAATAATATACAAAATGTCCGTAGGTGCAGTAGTGTGTATGAGAGATTCCGGGTCAACTGTTCAGCATCCTGACAGCTTGTGGAAGGAAGCTGTTGATCAGTCTGGTGGTTCTGCCTCTGATGCTCCGGAATCATTTACCAGATGGAAGAAGTTCAAAGTGTTTGTGCAGAGGGTGAGAACGGTCCTTGACAATGTTCAGTGCCCTGCTCTTACAACGGTTCTGAAAAAGTTCTTGGACAGAGGGGAGGGAGACTCTAATTACCCTCTCAGCTCCCTTGACTATCCTCTGCAGGGCATTTTTGTCCAACATAGTGCAGCTGGAGTACCATGTAGCAATGCAGTACGTCAGAACACTCTCCACCACACCTCTGTAGAAGGTCCTGAGGATGCAAATGGGGAGAGAGGCCTGTTTGAGTTTCCTCAAGAAGTGTAGTCTCTGCTGAGCCCGCTTCCTGATCCCCAAGGAATTCTTGCTCCAGGTCAGGTCCTGCGAGATCTGCACTCCGACTCTCTCCACTAAACGGCCGCCGATGCTGAGGGGGACATGCTCAGGCTGTGACCGCCGGAAGTCGATAATCATCTCCTTCGTTTTGTCCACGTTGAGCACCAGATTGTTCTCCCTGCACCAGCCCTCCAGGTCTCTCACTTCTTCCCTGTACACTGATTCCTCATCCCTCTGAATAAGTCCCACCACTGTGGTGTCGTCTGCAAACTTAATAATCTGGTTCCCCTCATGTCTGGATACACAGTCATGTGTTAGAAGTGTAAACAACAGTGGACTGAGTACACAGCCTTGAGGGGATCCGGTGCTCAGTGTGACAGAGTTGGAGATGTTGTTTCCAGCTCGGACAGACTGAGGTCTCTCAGTCAGGAAATCCAGGATCCAGAGACATGTGGCAGTGTTCAGACCAAGAAGGAGTAATTTCTCCATCAGTCTCTGGAGAATAATGGTGTTGAATGCTGAACTGAAATCAATGTACAGGAGTTTGGCGTAGGTGTCTTTCTGGTCCAGGTGGGTGATGACAGAGTGTAGGGTGGTGACTATAGCATCCTCCGTGGAGCGGTTTGAACGATATGCAAACTGGAGCGGGTCATGTGATGCAAGGAGGCAGGCTGTAATGTGTGGTTTGACAAGCCGTTCAAAACACTTCATCACAATTGGTGTCAGTGCAACAGGACGATAGTCATTCAAACAGGACACAACTGGTTTCTTCGCCACCGGTACAATGATAGAGGTCTTGAAGCATCTAGGAACGATGGCCTGACTCAGGGAGATGTTATAAATGTCAGTCAGGACATCCGCTAACTCGCTCACGCAGTCTTGGAGCACACGTCCCGGGATGTTGTCCAGACCTGCAGCTTTACGTGGGTTGACTCTGGTTAGGGTCCTCCATGTGTCAGCTGTGTTGATGGTAAAAGCTGGTCCGACCGATGGTGGGGGTGGGCCAGCCCTCCCTCTGATTGTCGAGTTTGATGCTTCAAAACGTGCAAAGAAGTCATTGAGCCTGTCTGGAAGCAAAGCGTCATCATCATCGACCCCCTGCCTAGACTTATAGCCCGTCAGTGTCCGAACTCCCTGCCACATCTGCTTGGTGTTCCTAGTGTCACAGAGGTGTCCCTGGATTTTCTCCGCATAGGCGCGCTTCGCCGCCTTAATTCCCTTTGAGAGCGCAGACCTGGCTGAGCGGAGGGCGATCCTGTCCTTCGCTCTGAAGGCTGCATCCCTGGCTGTAAGCTGCGAGCGCACCTCTGCAGTCATCCAGGGCTTATGGTTATCCCGCATAGTGATGGTCTTCACTGTAGTGACATCCTCTGTGCACTTCGCGATGTAGCTGGTGACCGTTTCAGCATACTCCTCCACATCTGTCTTGTCTTCCTGGGAGGCTGCTATTTTGAAAACCTCCCAGTCTGTGTGCAGAAAACAGTCTTTCAGTGCAGAGGTTGCACTATCTGGCCAAATTCTGATTTGTTTCACTGCTGGCCTGCTGCGCTTCAATAAAGGTTTGTAGGCAGGCAGCAGCATGACGGATATGTGGTCAGAAAGGCCGAGATGGGGGCAGGGTATAGCCTTATATGCATCTGTGTTTGTGTACACTAAGTCCAACATATTCTCTCCTCTGGTCTTAAAGTGTACACATTGTTTAAACTTGGGGAGTCCCCAGGTACAGGTTCACCTTGGAATCCTTACCTCTGAGTATAGGTTTGGGGTAAAAAGGTCAAAGGTCAAGGTTAACATTCCCTATGCTTTATTAAGATAAGCTTTTATTAGTCCCACAATGGGGAAATTCCAGGATTACAGTAGCAAAGAGATAGCAGCACTCAGAGCAATAGTTAATAAGATAATAAGATAAGAACTGGTTAGCCAAAGCAGCAAATGAACATCCATCGGCGGCGGCGGCCTCCGTCGGTCTATGATGACCATGAAAGAGAATCCTAAACGTCTACTCTGCTGGAACAGCACCGCCTGTGGATGAACAGGCCAATGCGCACCGGTGTTCTACCTTCCAGCGTTGGGCGTTGGTAGGATTCAAGCCTGGGCAGGAAGATATGGAGGACAAGATGTTACCCATGCAGCATGTCCCCCCTCTCCACGTCACTGATGAATCCAAAGGAACAGCAGGGCTGCTATAGTTTGGCACCAGTGCCGTCGCAGGAACTGCCAGAACGATGTTGAGCACAACAGAGAACTGCCTTAGGGGCTCCGACTCCGGATTTTTCCTCAGGGTTGACTCCCGAAGCCTTTCCCGTGACCGGGTGTGCCGTAAGGCAGCGGAGGTTTGAAATCAGGGTTTACCTTCCCCTAGATGGGCTACCTTCCCAGGTTGACGAGCCACCATCTACCCGAAGCATCTGGTTTTAAGGCGCCAGAGATCCGCCCTCGCCCCTTCTCCTATTAGTAAAAGCAGTTCCGCCGGGCTTAGAGACTAAACCACACGAGCAGGCTAGGAGTTGGACTTGGTTGTCAGAGGCTTTTCGAGACGCACGCCGTAGGAGCATTTTATGAGCACTGGGAGCTCAACACCAGTGCCGCTCCCGCAGGAGCATTGCAGCTAGATGGAATAAACAGCATTACTGTTTGTTAAATTACCCTGCAGAATATGAATATGTACCCAAACAGAATATTTCCCATTTGAATCAACAGTGTTGTTGCCACCCTCAATAATGATTGTTATTGTCCTAGTTGTGTATTGAGGGGATGATCCCTACTGTGCAAAGTTGTTACGTTTAGTACATTTAATATGACCTCTATGAGCAGCCCTGGTAAGGTTATAATGTCTGACAGCCATAGGTAGGAAGGACCTGCGGAACCCCTCTGTTGTGCACCTAGGATGGCACAGCCTACCGCTAAATGAGCTCAGTGCGTTCAGTGTGTCCTGCATGGGGTGGGACTCAGACTCCAGCAGAGATGACAGCTTAGCCACCATCCTCCTCTCTCCTCTACTGGGTCAAGGTGTCGCCCCGGAACAGAGCTAGCGTTTTTGATCAGCCTATTCAGTCTCTTCCTGTCAGCTGCCGTGATGCCACAGCCCCAGCAGACCACTCCAAATGTGATGGCTGATGCCACCACCGAATTGTAGAAGGTCTTCAGGAGTGCCCCTTGCACTCCAAAAGACCTGAGGCTCCTCAGGAGGAACAGCCTGCACTGCCCCTTCTCATAGAGCATGTTGGTGTTGTGTGACCAGTCCAGTTTATTGTTCAGGTGAGCACCCAGGTACTTGCAAGATGTCACCATCTCAATATCTGTTCCCTGGATGTTTACCGGTGCTGTGGGGGGTTGTCCTCACCTGCAGCAGTCCACCACCAGTTCCTTAGTTTTCCTTGCATCGATCTGGAGGCAGTTCTGTAAGCACCAGTCCACGAAGTCCTGGATAAGTCCTCTGTCCTCCGCATCTTCCCCATCAGAGATGAGGCCGATGATCGCCTAGTCATCAGAGAACTTCTGTAGATGGCAGCGTGGTGTGTTGTGTGAAAAGTCAGCAGTGTAGATTGTGAACAGGAAGGGAGCCAGAACTGTTCCCTGAGGGCTGCAGATGATGGTGTCAGACACACAGTCCTGGGTTCTCACAAATTGTGGTCGGTTTGTGAGGTAGTCCAGGATCCACGATGACAGGTACTGGCCCACCCCTGCACACAGCAGCTTGTCCCTCAGGATCACTGGTTGGATGGTGTTAAAGCACTGGAGAAATCAAAGAACATGATCCTCACAGTGCCCCCAGGCGTCTCCAGGTGGGACAGGGAACGATGTAGGAGGAAGATCACTGCATCCTCCACCCCAATGCCATGCTGGTAAGCAAACTGAAGTGGATCCATCGCTGGTCCCACCAGGGGGTGGAGGTGGGTGAGGAGCAGCCTCTCCAGGGTCTTCATTAGGTGTGATGTGTGAGCTACTGGTTTGTAGCTGTTCAGGTCCTTGGGGTGCGGGGTCTTCTGTACGGGTACCACACAGGATGTTTTCCACAGCTGTGGTACCCTCCCCAGCTTCAGGCTTAGACTGAAGATGTGCTCCACGATCCCGCACAGCTGGTCTGCGCAGGACTTGAGAAGCCTCGAGCTGATGCCGTCCGGACCTGCAGCCTTCCTCGCCTTGATCTTCTTCAGCTCAGCTCTCACCTGGGTCTTAGTGAGAGTCAGGTTGGAGCAGGGAGACTGTGTGCTGGGGGAAGCGGGGGGTGTTGGGTCTGTGGGGGGAAAAACAGCGGGGGGGATGTACAAGGGGGGGGGGGTTGGGCCGTGCACAGTGGGACTAGATGAAGGTGGAGGCAACAGTGGTTGGTGGTCAGGCGGAGAAGAGGGCAGTTGATCAAACCTGTTAAAAAATAGGTTCAGGTTGTTCACCCACTCCCTACCCCCCTGTGGCCTGGGAGGAGGTATTCTGGTGCCCAGAGATGGTTTTGAGGCTTCTCCAGACCCCACTGACGTCACTCTGCTGCAGCTTGTCTTACATCTTCTTCCTGTAGCTGTCCTTCCCCTCTCTGATCTTCCTCCTTAGTTCTCTCTCTACGAATTTCAGCTCCTCCTTGTTTCCCGACCTGAAGATCCTTTTCTTCTCCTTCAGCAGTGACTTAATCACAGGGTTGATCCAGGGTTTGTTGTTGGAGAAACGCCGTATGGTCTTGATCGGGACGGTGTTCTCTACACAGAAGTTTATGTAGTCTGTGATGGTGTGTATGAGGCCATCGATGTCCTCACCGTGTGGATCACAGAGCTGCTCCCACGCAGTGGATTCAAAACAGTTCTTCAGAGCATCCTCCGCCCCCTCAGACCATATCTTCACTGTGTGGGTAACAGGAGGTTGTACCCAGGCAAGAGGTGAACCAGGTTGTGGTCCAATCTTCCGAGGGGGGAAGGGGGAGGGAGTGGTGATGAGGTGTAAGCCTCCTTGGTGTTTGCATAAAATAAATCCAGTGTTTTATTATCTCTGATGTGGCACGTGACATACTGGGTGAAAGTGGGCAGAATGGAGGACAGGAAAGTATGATTAAAATCACCAGAGATGAGGAAGAGAGCATTTGGGTGTTGAGTCTGTAATCTGCTGGTGACTGTGTGGATGATGTCACATGCTGCCTCAGCGCTCGCAGAGGGGGGTACATAAATAACAATCACGATGACATGTGAGAACTCTCTGGGAAGATATGCCAGTTGCATGCTAACGGCTAGCAACTCAGTGTCCTTGCTGCAGTGTTGTTCTTTAATCGTGATGTGTCCAGGATTACACCATCTGTTGTTCATATACATAATCAGCCTCCCGCCTCTGCTTTTCCCGCTATCTGGTGTCCCATCTGCCCGTATTAAGTGGAAACCCTCCAGACCGATGTTAGCATCTGTTGCTAATTCTGTTAGCCATGCTTCAGTAAACAACATAACGCTAATCCCTCTGAAGGCGTTCTCATACCGGGACACAGCCACCAGTTCGTCCGTCTTGTTAAGCAGTGATCTCACATTTCCCATAATAACGGATGGTAGGACAGGTTTGTACCTTATTCTCCTCGCACGTCGCTTCAATCCAGCACGACATTCCCGTCATTTTCGCCTGATTTCTCTTGGGATATCAGGTCTCTCGGTTAGCATCGCGGAGCAGCCCAATGCTAATAATTGTCTTATCCTGTAAGCAATAGCTCCTCCACTCACCGGGTAGTAGTCAATAGCCATGTTTACATGGACACAAGTAACTGGATTAAAAGCCTGATCGGAATAAAAATGCTTCATGTAAACACACCAATCTGAATATTCTGACCCGATCATGCTCATTCAGATCAAAATTTCATTCCGATTGAGACGGGTGGGTTATGCCGATTGTTAATCCAATTGGTGCGCATATGAACACCTATTCCGAAGGTTGGGCAGAAAATATGTTTACTGCGCATGTCTGTACGTCAGCCACACGTCGACGTGACATATTTCCGCCTTTAGAGCAGCTAGTGGAAGACATAGCAGGAGTAAAAAAAAAACTGGTCTGTATTGTCCTGCTGTCTCCCTCTGTTTGTCATATGCAGAAGTATGCACTTGTAGCTTCAATATGGAGACCAGCAGAAGCAAAAGTACAGTCTGAATAACACAATACAGGTCCATTTCAAAAAGAGACACAAAGCGGGTTTTGTTTACACCGGAAGTTCCTTCTTCTTCTACCATTTTTGGAATGTCGAAATGTCGACCTGCGCATGTCAAAATGATTTAGTCCGTTCAAACATGTGACACATGGAAATGCACGTCCTAATCGGATCAGCTTTTTCAGTATCCATGTAAACAGTAAAGTTCTGATCTGAATTGTAATCAGATTGAAGAAATTTTGCCCATGTAACCGTGGCTATCAGCGATATGAGCAAAAAGATGGCTTATATCAATGCCAGCGCGGCGATATTTGTATCCTTGGCATCTGTGATGGATACAAGGTAACAGGATCAGAAAGATGTGGCAAAGAAAAAAAACGGATAGTAAATAAAAACGAGAAAGAAACTCAGAATTGAGCCGTTGCTGCAAAGGGCTGCAGATTTGCGTGGCACGGAAGTTTATTATTACTGTACAACGGATAAAGTTAGGGTCACCACACATGGAACGCAGGTTCACCCTGTGACCTTGAAGTGTGACTATGGTTTTGGGATCACAAGGTCAAAAGTCAACATCAAAATGGCTTATAAACTATATCTCAACAACAAAGAAAACTAGGGTCACCTTTGACTAATGTCAACTTGCTACACAGATTCACCTTGAGATTCTGACCTCTGACTATGGGTTTGGGGTCAAAAGGTCAAAGGTCAAGGTTAGCATTCCATTTGCACTATTACTATAAAATGAATAAAGCTGGGGCCACCAAACCTGGTCCACAAGTTCACCTTGGGACCCTGACCTCAGACTCTGGGTTTGTGGTCAAAAGGTCAAGGTTACCATTCCCTATGCCTCATTACTGTACAATGAGTAAAGGTAGGGTCATCAAACCTGGTACACAGGTTCACTCTGAAATCATAACCTCTGACTACAGTTTTGGGGTCAAATGGTCAAAGGTCAGAGTTGGCACCCCCTATGATCACTTACTATAGACTGTGTAAAGCTCTCTAGGGTCACTATACTTGCTACATGGGTTCACCTCAAGATCCTGACCTACAACTATGGATTTTATACTTTGTTGTATATTCGTGGGTGATATCATAATTTGGTTCCGTTATAGTAATTATATTGAAAAGTTGAAAACTGCTCTCTTTCAGTAAGTATTGGGATCGTCAAAGAAAAGGGAAGCGGGAGATATTGCACTCACCTCAGAGTGCCCTTGTTTATTTTATTAAATTGGCATGTTTTATCATATCTTTGCACATTTATTCTTGCAAATTTGTACCTAATTTACATTTACACATTTCTACCTTAAGTGGTGAATACCCCCCCATCCCCCTTGTTAAAAAATATAAATCGCCTTTTGGCTGCTCCTCTCCTCACTTCACTAGACATCGGTGTTCTCAGCCGATTCATTAATCCACACTTGATAATGCATTTGTTTCCAGGTGTTATCCTGGCTTATGCCATCATATTTTGGCTGGGGTGGCTCTGTAATCACACTTGCGGACATGTTAGTGGTACTAGCCTAGCTTAGCTACTGCTGGTATCTTCCCTTTACATAATCCATAAATCCCATCCAACATCTGTGACCCGTGCCGCCTCATCTAGATTTGACCATATATCTCATTCTAGACTAGTGGTCGGCAACCTCTACTAGGCAAAGAATCATTCTGAGAGATTGTTGACCAGCAAAATCCACATGGAGCCACAAAACTGAGCCTAACACGCTACCAGTACAACCTGGCTTGACACCATCAATATTGGGAGGTTTTTCCTCATAAAATTACAACTTTTTTCCAAAACTTGTGAGATATTTGGGATAAACCTTCTACTTCTTAAATAAATCTATCATATTTCTGTTTGAAAATTTGTTTCCTTTCCAGGTAAAATTGTATCCCCTTTCCACATAAATTTGTGATTTTTTTTTGTGAAAATGCAATATATTTCCTCTGTGTGTTTTTTCCCCAGAAAATGGGTAATTTTTTTCTTGCAAATTTGCAAGAATATTTGTCTCATAAGACTGCAACTTGTTTCCCTAAATTTATCATATTTCTGGCATTTTGTATTTTTTACTTGTTCTACTCTCCCTAGTAAATGTGTTGCCTTTTTTCTGGTAAATTTATAGCACTTTTCACATGAATTTATCACATTATCCATTTAAAAAAAAAAAAAACTTGCAACTTTCCCAGTAAATTTGTTGGGGGGGGGGGGGGTTCCCAGAAATTTTGTGACCATTTCTTGCAAATTTGCTGTGGTGTTTTACTTATAAAATTGCAACATTTTTTCCTAGATTTGTGAGAATTTATGGCATAACTTCTCATCTTATAAATTTATTCTAAATGTATATTTTTTCCCCTCACAAATCTGCCCTCTTTTTACTGAAAATTTTGAATTTTTTCAAGGTCTTAAAGAGTGACATGTTGCAGACCCTTGTTAAAGACTTTATTTTAGATTAAAAAAAAGTTAATCATACTCTGGTTGGGACAGCTTCTCCACTATCAATGGTTAGCCACAGCTAACAGAGCCAGGCATTCACTTCTTCAGGTTCATTTCTGTGCTTAGTATACCCCAGGGACCAGTCCTATCCTACTGACCACTAAAACTGCACATCCCCGTCACCGATGATGCTTTATTTGGGCGTTTACCCTGTCACATTCAGCCAGTGTTCCATTAGTTAGCTCAGGATGTGTTTGACACTTGCTCAGGAGAAAAGATTTGAAGGGGGACATTATCGGTGTTCTTGTAGTTGGGGCCCTATGCTAGACTGTGTTTAAGGGCCCCTATATTTGTGATAGAGAAGAGTTCAAACCCTCAAAAACAAAAAAACATAAACGAGCCATTATCTAGATGAAAAAAAGTAGTGAATTTATTAAGAAAAAACAGCAAATTCATGAGGAAAAAATGTTGCAAATTTACAAGAAAAAAATTGGAAAATTTCTGAAAAAAGTTGCAAATTTACGAGAGAAAGTTATAGATTTAAAAGAAAAAAATGCAAATTTACAAGAAAAAAGTTGCAGATTTATGTGAAAAAAGTTTTAATTTATGAGAAGCAAAATTGCAAATTTACAATAAAAAAAATGCAAATTTATGAAAACATCTTAAATGTATGAAAAAAGTTGGAAATTTACCAGAAAAAGTTGCAAATTTATGATTTAAAAAAGGTACAGATTTACAAGTAAAAAGCTACAAATTTATGAGAAAAAAGTTTTAAATGTATGAGGAATAAAGTTGTACATTTACAAGAAAAAGGGTGCAAATTATATTAAAAAAAAGTTGTGGAATTAAAGGAAAAAAGTTGTAAATTTATGAGAAAAAAACTGCAGATTTACAAGAAAATAGTTGTAGATTGAAAATTTTAAAAAGTTGCAAATTTACAAGAAAAAGTTCATTCATTCATCTTCTTCCGCTTAATCCTTTTCGGGTCGCGGGGGGGCTGGAGCCTATCCCAGCATCTTTTAGGCGAGAGGCAGGGTACACCCTGGACAGATCGCCAGTCCATCGCAGGGCCAACACAGAGAGACAGACAACCATTCACTCTCACAGTCACACCTAAGGACAATTTAGAATCCCCAGTTGATGCCAATTAACCTAACCTGCATGTCTTTGGCATGTGGGAGGAAACCGAAGTACCCGGAGTAAACCCACGCAGACACGGGGAGAACATGCAAACTCCACACAGAAGGGTCACCGATGGTCTGGGGGTGGGATCGAACCCACGATGGTCAAGGGTGGAATCGATCCCATGACCTTCTTGCTGTGCTGCCACTGTGCTAACCACTGCGCCACCGTGCTGCCGATTCTGTTATGTAACGTGACTGTTTTTTCCAGGTTGGTTGGGTGATTTACAATGATGGTTAGAAGCCTTTACAATGGTGTGAAAAAGTGTTTGCCCCCTTCCTGATTTCTCTTTTTTTTTTTGTATGTTTGTCACACTTAAATGTTTCAGATCATCAAACAAATTTAAATATTAGACAAAGATAACACAAGTAAACACAAAATGCAGTTTTTAAATGAAGGCGTTTATTATTAAAGGCCAAATGTCACGTAATTTTTTTTTCTAAATGACAACGAATTTAGATAAAATACACATAGCTTAAACCAAATATTCATACCGGAGACCATATCACCCACCTGTATTTACATAATTGCACAAAATACACCAGGTGAAGGCCCCGCCTTGCTTGCTGGCTTGTGACAGCCAGTCCAGACCACGCCCATGTTTTTGACGTCACAAGTTGTACCCTGGCTGCCCTGCCTATCCACATTCACACTTATCAACATTGGACAATCATGACGGAAAGTGACAGCGATTGTGAACAAATTAGTTTAGTTTTGTCTTTTTTTTTTTGTCTTTTTTTTGTCAGTGGTTCAGACAGTGACAGAGGCATAGAACCTTACAGGTTCGAGCCATCCGAGATGGAATCAGATGCTTTGTCTGATGACAACAGTTCCGACGATGACCAGAGAGCAGAACCAGTGGAAAATGTCATTGAACTGGACATTAATCGCCTCCAGAATTGGGAAGCCGAAGGGGGTCTGTTGAGGGCGCCCCATAAATATCGATTTTTCGGAAGCCATTATTATTACAGTGGAGGAGAGCCGCTGCTGTCAAGAAATTGACCAGATCAATATGAAAATGGAGGCGCATACCTGTCAAGTGAGACGTTTTCGCCGTATTTTAATACCGTAAAACGCGGCTATAAGGGACGGCGGAGTAATAATGGACATTTCTCTGGGAAATGTTTTCATACCTGTCAAGTGAGACGTTTTCGCCGTATTTTAATACCGTAAAACGCGGCTATAAGGGACGGCGGAGTAATAAGGGACACTTTTCTGGGAAATGTTTTAAATGTAATTCGTGTTGTTACCAGCTGATAGTCCCGTTTTAAGGTATGGGTGAAATATCCAATTTTTTCTTTCTTGTTGCTCACTTCAACCTTCCAGTCTCCATATAAACAATCAATCGAAATACCCCAAGCATCAAACTAGGGTACAATCTATTTCGTCACTTCCGCCTTCTTCCCCAGGCGATCCCAGGGGCCGTGAGTAGGAATGTCAGGCCAAGCGCGGCAGTTTTAAATTAACGAATATTCCGGCGTTACTGAAGCATATGCACCAAGACCCGAACGGATCGGTTCCCTTTTATATCTAGTTTCAAGACATTTAAAGTACCCTGTTACGTGACATTTGGCCTTTAAGGGAAAAAATCCAGTCCTACATGGCCCTGTGTGAAAAAGTGATTGCTCCCTAAACCTAATAACTGGTTGGGCCACCATTAGCAGCAACACCTGCAATCAAGTGTTTGCGATAACTGGCAATGAGTCATTTACAGTGCTGTGGAGGAATTTTGGCCCACTCTTCTTTGCAGAATTGTTGTAATTCAGCCACATTAGAGGGTTTTCGAGCATGAGCCGCCTTTTTAAGGTCATGCCACAGCACCTCAATCAGATTCAGGTCAGAACTTTGACTAGGCCACTCCAAAGTCTTCATTTTGTTTTTCTTAAGCCATTCAGAGGTGGACTTGCTGGTGTGTTTTGGATCATTGTCCTGCTGCAGAACCCAAGTGCACTTCAGCTTGAGGTCACGAACAGATGGCCAGACATTCTCCTTCAGGATATTTTGGTAGATAGCAGAATTCATGGTTCCATTTACCACAGCAAGTCTTCCACGTCCTGAAGCAGCAAAACAGCCCCAGACCATCACACTACCACCACCATAGTTTAATGTTGGTATGATGTTCCTTTTCTGAAATGCTGTGTTACTTTTACGCCGGATGTAATGGGGGGAAAAAAAAAGTTCAGCTTTTGTCTCATCAGTCCACAGAATATTTTCCCAAAAGTCTTGGGGATCATCAAGATGTTTTCTGGCAAAACTGAGACAAGCCTTTATGTTCTTTTTCCTCAGCAGTGGTTTTCATTTTGGCGCTCTGCCATGCAGGCCATTTTTGCCCAGTCTCTTTCTTATGGTGGTCATGAACACTGACCTTAAACTGAGGCAAGTGAAGCCTGCACTTCTTTGGATGTTGTTGTGGGGCCTTTTGTGAGATCTTGGATGAGCCGTCGCTGCGCTCTTGGGGTAATTTTGGTCGGCCGGCCACTCCTGGGAAGATTCACCACTGTTCCATGTTTTCGCCATTTGTGGATAATGGCTCTCACTGTGGTTCGCTGGAGTCCCAAAGCTTTAGAAATGACTTTATAACCTTTTCCAGCCTGATAGATCTCAATTACTTTGTTTCTCATTTGTTCCTGAATTTCTCTGGATCGCAGCATGATGTCTAGTTTTTGATGATATTTTGGTCTACTTCATTTTGTCAGGCAAGCCTATTTAAGTAATTTCTTGATTGAGAACAGGTGTGGGAGTAATCAGGCCTGGGTGTGGCTAGAGAAACTGAACTCAGCTTTCCAAAGATGTGATAAACCGCAGTTAATTTATGTTTTCACAGCTGAATTACAACAATTCTGCAAAGATGAGTGGGCCAAAATTCCTGCACAGCGCTTTAAAAGACTCATTGCCAGTTATCGTAAACGCTTGCAGTTGTTGCAGCTAAGGATGGCCCAAACAGTTATTAGG
Source organism: Pholidichthys leucotaenia (assembly GCA_020510985.1). Lineage (NCBI taxonomy): Eukaryota > Metazoa > Chordata > Actinopteri > Cichliformes > Pholidichthyidae > Pholidichthys > Pholidichthys leucotaenia. The sequence goes on along the minus strand of CM035849.1, from coordinate 63,972,376 downwards.
TTTAGGGGGCAATCACTTTTTCACACAGGGCCATGTAGGTTTGGATTTTTTTCCCTTAATAATAAACACCTTCATTTAAAAACTGCATTTTGTGTTTACTTGTGTTATCTTTGTCTAATATTTAAATTTGTTTGATGATCTGAAACATTTAAGTGTGACAAACATACAAAAAAAATGAGAAATCAGGAAGGAGGCAAACACTTTTTCACACCACTGTATGTGCAAGCTTCACGTGTTCTCCCTGTGCAGTGTTTGATTTAGGCTGCATGTCCACCAAACGTGTTTTTTGTCACCTGAGCACCCTGAGTTTTTTGGGGTTTTTTTTCAGTGTTTCTGTGCTGTGCTCTGGGAAAAAAAAAGTCTGTGCCCTGTATCCCAGCAACAGCTTGTCACTCTCAGCTCAGCACTTCCACTTTCCTATGGTCAGACTTTCTACTGATTTTTTAATAGCAGTCTCTAAATAACAATGGACAGGAAACGTATTCTAACAGCTCTGGATGTAAAATATGATGACACAGAAAGCAGGACTCTGAGTACAGACTAGTACTGGCGCCCTATGTCCCACCCACGTAGCAGTTCTGATTGGCTGCTTAAGGTCTGACATTGATGAGCTCAGCTGCAGTCTGAAAAGTTGAACTTTTTTCAACTCTGAGCGCTGCGACAAAAAATGGCCACCGCCAAGAGTGTTTCAGCGCCGAGGGCGCTCAGCGCTATGAACACTGGACTACATAGAGAATTAATGGAAAATAGCCACCCAGAGTGGAAAAAACACGCAGCGTTACTCAGGAGCCTCAGGTTTCCTCCCACAGTCCAAAGCCATGAATGCTAATTGACGATTCTAAATTGGACCTTCCGCTAAATTGAACCTCCCGATAAGCTCATAGAATAGAGGGTTGGTGTAGTTACTAGTACTTCTCCTTGGTTCAACACAGAAACTCGTAGCTTAAAACAGAAGACTCGTCAATTAGAAAGAAAATGGCGCTCTACTAATTTAGATGAAATCTATTTAGCTTGGAGAAATCATCTTTTAATTTATAAAAAATCTCTTAGAAAAGCTAGAACGAGTTATTACTCTGCATTAATAGAAGAGAGCAAGAATAATCCCAGGTTTCTTTTCAGTACTGTAGCCAGGTTGACAAAGAGTCAGGACTCTGTCAATCCTAGCATCCCCTTAGAGCTTACTAGTCAGGACTTTATGAACTTTTTCAATAATAAAATTTCATCCATCAGAAATAAAATCAATCAGATTCTTCCCACAGTTAACTTAAATACTGTAACTACTACAACTCCTTCTATTGATGTCTGTCTTGATGAGTTTACTCCAATCGACCTTTGTGAGTTAGACAAAGTAGTTTCCTCATCCAAACCTTCAACTTGTCTTTTAGATCCTATTCCTACCAGGTTATTTAAAGAAGTCTTCCCACTTATTGGTAGCTTTATTCTTCATATAATCAATTCTTCATTAACTTTAGGCCATGTACCGCAGGCTTTTAAAACGGCTGTAATTAAACCCTTACTCAAAAAGCCAACGCTAGATCCAGGAGCTTTAGCTAACTATAGACCAATCTCTAATCTCCTTTTCATTTCAAAAATCTTAGAAAGAGTTGTTGCTACGCAATTATTTGACCACCTGCAGGGAAATGGTTTACTTGAAGAGTTTCAATCTGGGTTTAGAATCCATCATAGTACTGAAACAGCCTTAGCGAAGGTCACTAAGGACCTCCTCATTGCATCTGATAATGGACTAGTTTCTGTACTTGTCCTTTTAGATCTTAGTGCAGCTTTTGATACTATTGATCATAATATTCTACTTGATAGATTAGAACACTATGTTGGACTTAATGGAACTTTGTTGCAGTGGTTTAGATCTTATTTATCTGATAGGTTCCAGTTTGTTCATGTAAATGATGAGTTTTCTTTCAGCTCAACGCTTAGTCATGGAGTTCCACAGGGATCTGTGCTAGGCCCTACTCTTTTTAGTTTATATATGCTTCCGTTAGGCAACATTATTAGAAAGCACTGTATACATTTTCATTGTTATGCAGATGACACACAATTATACCTGTCAATGAAGCCAGATGATACTAATCAATTAGCCAAGTTAGAAGCCTGTCTTAAGGAAATCAAAGCTTGGATGACTTGTAATTTCCTGCTATTAAATTCAGATAAGACTGAAGTCATTCTTGTTGGTCCAAAAAACCTTAGAAATTCCTTTCCAAATCAAACTTTCAGTTTGGACGCAGTTACTCTTTCTCTTAATAGCTCTGTGAGGAACCTTGGAGCTATTTTTGATCAGGATTTGTCCTTCAATTCACATATTAAATTTGTTTCTAAGACTGCCTTCTATCATTTGCGTAATATTGCCAAGATTAGGAGCATCTTGTCTCAGAGTGATGCTGAGAAGCTGATCCACGCTTTTGTTAGCTCGAGATTAGATTATTGTAATTCTTTATTATCAGGCTGTCCTAAAACATCTTTAAAAAGTCTTCAGCTGATCCAAAATGCTGCAGCAAGAGTTTTAACAGGTACTAGAAAGAGAGATCATATCTCTCCGGTTCTGGCCTCCCTTCATTGGCTTCCCATAGAGTTTAGAATTAAGTTTAAAATCCTTCTTCTCACTTACAAAGCTCTAAACAATCAGGCTCCTTTTTATTTAAAAGATCTGATACTACCGTATTATCCTAACAGAGCACTACGCTCTCAAAATGCAGGATTACTTGTAATACCTAGAATCTCCAAAAGTACAATGGGAGGCAGAGCCTTCAGTTATCAAGCTCCTCTCCTGTGGAATCAGCTGCCAATCTGGATTCGGGAGTCAGACTCGATCTCTGTTTTTAAGAATAGGGCTAAAACCTACCTTTTTGATCTAGCCTACAATTAGGGAGGGATCATGTGTTTCTGAACCCTCCCTTAGTTATGCTGCTAATAGGTTTAGTCAGCCGGGGGACCTCCAGTAATGCACTGGGCCTCACTCCTTTCCTCACTCTCTATGAAATATTTTTTTTTTGCTGGTCATTAACATTTGTTTGTTCTCTCCCATAGATTGAGTCCCCATCGTGCTGTTTGCTCTCTACATGTCTGTTCTTTTCTTCTTCTCTATCCCCTCACCCCCCAGCCAGTCGCAGCAGATGACTGCCCCTCCCTGAGCCTGGTTCTGCTGGAGGTTTCTTCCTGTTAAAAGGGAGTTTTTCCTCTCCACCGTCGCCAAGTGCTTGCTCACAGGGGATCGCCTGATTGCTGGGGTCTTTCTGCAACTGTGGGGGTCCCCCCTACAGTTGATAGTGCTATGAGATGACTGTTGTTGTGAAATGGCGCTATATAAATAAAGTTGAATTGAATTGAATTGAATTGAATAGTAAAGCACTTTGAGATTAGGAAAAAGTGCTAAAATACACTTCCCTAAAATCGACCGATATATATGTGCATCCCTAATTTAAACCCAGAGTTATTTTGACCAAAGCATACCACTGACATTTCATTAAAATGTCAGTGTTGAACTATCAACATCTAGGGAAAAAGTGCATAATATGTCCCCTTTAAAACTGAAAACAACTTTACAGAATTAAACAGCTTCAGTCATGAGTCTTTTGTGGTTGTGTATTTCAATAAAGTTTTCCTTTGCTCTTTCTTCCAGGTCATAAGTGCTGATTCAACAAATTCTGACTTCAGAGAGAGCTCAAAATCCAAAGTGAAGACCTACTGGACTGAAAGCAGCAAGGCGTTCTCCATCAGCCGTCTGCTGTCCCAAGCCCTCTACGGCAAAGAGAACTTCACCTCACTGGATCTGAACTACGATGAGGCGGACTCTTACTCGAAGCAGGAGCAGTGGAAATGGCTTTACAACACTTCAGCACCCCGCGAACCTCGATCCAGGACGAAAAGAAGACCCATCGTCAAAACCGGGAAGTTCAAGAAAATGTTTGGTTGGGGCGACTTCCACTCCAACATCAAGACTGTGAAGCTTAACCTTCTCATCACGGGTAAAATTGTCGATCACGGTAATGGCACATTCAGTGTCTACTTCCGACACAATTCAACCGGTCAGGGCAACGTGTCTGTGGGACTCGTCCCTCCGACCAAGGCAGTGGAGTTTCAGGTCCACCAGCCACACCAGCAGTTTCACCACCATCACCAGCAGCAGCAGCAGCAGCAGACGGCCCTGGAAGCCAAAGAAACTAAGCTGTTCAACTGCAGGGTGGAGTACGAGAAGGTGGAAAAGGGCACCAGGAACTCGCTGTGCACCCACGACCCCTCGCAGAGCTGCCCGCAGGAGCAGACCCAGAGCCACGTGTCCTGGCTGTGCTCCAAACCCTTCAAAGTCATCTGCATCTTCATCACCTTCTACAGCACCGACTACAAGCTGGTGCAGAAGGTGTGTCCGGACTACAACTACCACAGTGACACCCCCTACCTCCCCACTGGGTGATCGCAGGAGCAGACGAACGGGGGGAAAGGAGGAGAAAAAAAAAAGGAACAACAAAGACAGGCCGTCGGGTCCTGAGTAATGTCAGATTATTTGGATGAAAATGGAGTCAAGATATTTCCAATGCGAGATGTCGGCAGGCATTATTACAAATAGCATATCTCTGTCACAGGACTGATACTGCACCAATGAACAGACCTAGCCTGGGGTCATTACAGGAGCATTTAGGGAAGCATTTATAGGCTTGCAGTACTCATATTTTATGCATAGCTGCTTACATCGAAAGGAAATTCTCAAGCCAACCATAAAAATATGCTGATTGTATTTATGTAAATATTGTGGATTCCACGCAAAGACCAGAAAACAATTTTATCAGTGCTAATTTAGTTGTTTACGTTGATAGTGTATTTCCGTCTCAATCATGCTTTCTGTCTTCTCCAATCAGTCTCTGGTAATCACTGCAAACACGTAAATGTCAATGCAAATAAGAAGAATCTGTCAGTATGCATTAGAGGGCATAATGGAAAAATCAAACATATTCCGAGTGGTGTTGTTTTCCCGCAGTGTGATTGTAAGAGTGACTATACCTCCCTGATGTCGTCGTCCATGTCCCATGCATGAACCGGGTGTGGTAAGCAGCTAAACGACGTCCATCTATATTTTCTTGTTGTTGCAGCTGTCAAAAAATAATCTTCACCGAGTCACGAGCGTTACAAGGGGGGGGGGGGGGCATATTGCTATTTTAATTCTGTGTTGTGTGTTAGTTTTAAGGCCACGCAGTGAATGACACCAGTGGAGGGCTCCTATCACAGACGTAACCCAGTAAATGTCACAATAAATAAATAACAGTTACAGAAGATGACAGTGATGCAGAAGATCATTTTCTGCACTGCTCTTTAAAAAAAAATATTCAAACACAACTGCTCTGATTCTGCTCTTTTCTCGCTGCTGCATTTCCATTTTAGACATTTAAGTGTTGCTTTTGTTCCTGCGACTTACGATCGCAGCTTCGCTGAAATGACAAGCAGCCAGTAGTAAGATGTGTCGGAGCCCAAGTGCCCCTGCAGAAACCAAAAATAACTAAACAACTGAATAATTATTATTACAGTATACTGTAAAAATGATGGCTAATGAGAGAAAAAGGTCAAAGTGGTTGTTTAAAAATAGATAATAAAGCAGGTAAAATGGGAAAAATAAAAGTCATGGTTTGATAAAGTAGGAGAACAACTGTGGAAAAAGTCTTGAGCCACCCCTCATTTCTCTATATTTTGCTTCAAATGAGTCAGGCTTTCTTGAAATTTTTTTAAAGTAGTCTTGGGCAATTGTTCTTCAGGCTTTCTGAGAGTCTATCAAAGTTTTTCTCTCAACATTGGCTGCTTTTTCCACTCATTTTCAGCCTCGTGCTTTTATCTGACCAGTGGAGGACAAAAGAAGAACCGGCAGGGGTACGAAGAAAAGAAAAAAAAAAAAAACTATCAGCACAGAGGTTACACAGGACTTTCTCATTATCTGTCTTTTTGACAGACAGTTGTGAAAATTCTGCCATATTCTTTTCATTCATCCATCTTCAGACGCTTAATACTTTTCGGGGGGCTGGAGCCTGGGTCCACCCTGGACAGATCGCCAGTCCATCACAGGGCCAACACAGAGACAGACGGCCATTCACTCTCGCATTCAGACCCAAGGACAATTTGGATTCCCCAGCTGGTGCCAATTAACCTAACAAGCATGTCTTTGGACTGTGGGAGGAAACCAGAGCACCCGGAGAAAACCCACACAGACACAAGGAGAACATGCAGACTCCAGACAGAAGGGTTGCCGATGGTCAGTGGGTGGAATCAAACCCACAACCTTCTTGCTGTGTTGCCACAGTGCTGACCACTGCTAACCACCGAGCTACTAAACATGTTTTTATTTTTGTATAAAAGAGGCCAGACAGCTTTTGTTTTTATGTTCATTTTAGTGCTGGGGATCGATTAAAATTTTTTTAACTAATCAGTCACACCCATTTTCCAATATTATTCCCAATTATTCGTGACTTGAAAATTTGCCTAGTTAACTAGCAACTGCAATTAATGGCATGGGGAAACTGGTGGGGTGGGGTGCATATGCAATTAACCAAAATTCAAACCAAGCGACTGTCGGGACATAGAGCCACCATGATCGTTCTTATGTTGGTCATTTCAGTTCTTCTGGTTCCATATGTGTGTATATGAGCGCTTCCATGTACTGCCCCTTAAGACGTATTGCATGCGAGTCCGCAAGCTGGTAGCAGTAGCAGCACAGTCAGTGCTGTAAGCAGCAAAAAACAGTGGAAAAAAATAAAATAACCTGTACCAAAAATGCGGTGTCTGTCCACATAGTATGAGATGATTGACTCTTTGTTTTATCTGGGGATGCTGGGAGGGTGAGAGCGGCGTCTGCGGAGGCTGGCTTCAGTGCGCCGAGGCTGGGTCCTGTTGGCCTCTGACTGCGTGGCCCATGGGCCCCTCAAAAGGTATGCGTGGACACTGACTCCTGCATGGGACAGTGTTTAGTTTGGTTGTATGTGCATAGGGGGATACTGATCCTATTTTTTATTATATTATGCTCATTTACGGCCGAATCCCCGCAGTGGATTCGGCCTTCATTGATGCAGCACTGTGACTCAATTAAGAGTCTTGTCAGTGAGCTGTCAGGGAGAAGAAATGAGAAAAAAAAAAAAAAAAAAAACCGACCTGAAAGCCCAATATTTTATTTATTAATGTTGCCTAAATTTACTAATGCAATGGGAAATTTTAAAAAATAAAATTTTCTCAGCACTGTTAATACATCATCATGGTGAGACAGCAAAACGTAACAGATTAGTCGTGTTAAATGTGAATACCTACATGTATTTTGTAGCTAACTAAAGATCAGCTTTGTGGAGGCTTCCTACCATTCTGGACCTGCTTTTGGAATGAACACATCTCCCTTGGGCATATGTTTCAGTATTTATTTTCGTTTTTTATTCCTATGTAGTTACTTCTGCATGCCGTTTTCCCTGTTCGTTCATTCATTCATTCATTCCTCTAAAAAAAAGAAAAAAAAATGCAATAATGCCTATATATACTCCAACAGTAAGTCCGCAATTAAAATGTGAATGTGGATGGAATAAAAAACTATTTAGTGTATCGTCATATAAATAAAATGACGGGATATTTTGACTGTTAGAACTCTCTCCATTAAAATAACATAAAATCCCATTAAATGTCCTTTACTTTTTGACACCACATCAGTGCTTTTTGATTTTTTGATTCCTCATAATGGAAGCTGTACCAATAAATCCTGGAGAATGATTATGCATGGAGCAGAAAATTAAGAAAAGTAAATTTCGCACTGAGGAGATTTTTTTTTTTTTGGCTGTCACATTTTTTGGAGATTATACGTATACAGTATGCTTTTCTTTTTTATTTCCCCTTCTCTCGGCTTTTGGTATTCCAGCGCCATGGACAGAAAAACTTCTCTCCATTTCTCTTGTGTCCGTGCATGTCTGAAGTGAGTTTTGGTCTAAAAACATCTGCTTCCACCAGGATTTCAGTCAACGTTTGCCAAGGGAGCTTAACTTAGGCCAACTGAGGAGAGCTTAGCCCAGTGGTCAGGAACTTATACAAACTGAGCACAACTTTCACCAACATGTATTTCCAAATGTGAGCAAATTTTCAGCATGCTGAAATTTTTCAAAGAACACAACTTTCGCCAGCTTTTGCCACCAAACACCAACCATCATTAACTTTTACCAACTTTTGCCAGCAGAGCCAGACGTTTGCCAAAACGTCAGTAGAAGTTGGTCCAAACATTGTAGTGTGAATCCACCTTAAGAATTATTAATAAATTTTGCAAACACAAACTTATTTAGATACAGCAGTAGGTGGTGCTAAATGCTCACTATCTGGTTAGGTCAACGCAGCAAAGGAGTGACCCCTGAGATCTAGCCGGGATCGGGATGGGAAATCATAAATATGATATTGCAATACTCAGCATATCGCAAGATTGTGATAATGTTGCATTGTGGCCCAAGTATCGTGAAAGCATTGCATCGTGTGGCCGCTGGCGATTCCCACCTCTAATGACTCCAAATCCTCATTCATCACATTGCTCGACTTTCTTTATTCTTCCACACATTCTCTCTTTTTTAATGTTAGGTTTTGGCCTTTTTGACATACTACATTATTTAGCCTAGTAATGTTATTTCACCAGATCAGAAAGTATCTGAGAGTCTAAATGAAAACGGGAGGGAGCACGGTTATTTAAAAAGGTTCTTTTAAGGCTGTAATTATTTTTGTCTTACCTAATATATGCAGTTCACTCCCATATCGATCCAGCTAGTGTTGGCTGAAACCTCATCAGAAATGGTCTCAGTGGAAGGGTGACTGTCAACAAGTCATTCTTAAGGAAGGGAAATGGGGAGTAAATGCTGAGGTATGCCAAATTACACAAGAGCTGGATGGAAAATCATCTTGACTTTGAATGGAATAAAAGAGAGACAACATCTGAAGAAGAGCTCTGGAATATCCTTCTTCAAGGAGCCTGGAGAACTGTTTGAAGACTACTTGAGAAATTACAAGAGAGCTTGGCTGAGAAGGTTCAGTCTGTGTTGTGGTCAGAACACATTGACTTTCAAGCTTGTCAAATATCTACAGACTGTTTTTGCCTTATATATTGAATTTCCAGTTATGTTTGAAGTCATTTCAATGAGTCACTGAACCCATTTCCAACTTTTCCAGCAAAATATGGAGAAAGTAGGTGTGGCTCATGACTTCCACAGTACTGTATATTTAAGAGTGTACACCTTGTGAACTGGTAAGTCAGAATTGGCTAAAACCTGTGGCCGAATGCTACTGTACGTCATTTTATTTTTTGTGTGTTTGCATCTTCTTTTGGTGCTACTGATTACTTTTTCATTTGTTTAAATTTGATAAAGGAAAAAAAAGGGCATTTTCAAGCATATTTTGATTTTTGAAAAAGGCAGAATACTCCTGAACCTCCTCTGAGCTGCGTGGGCACAGGCCACAGAAAACCAGCAATACGCCACATTAAGAACATGCGGTTACTGCGCCTAATGTTGCTTGGCAAGCACTAATAAAAAAGTTTAAGAAGGAGGAGTATGACACACCCACACACTTCTCCACAGAGAGTTTTACATCTGGGCCCATATTCACAAAGTGTCCTAGTGTCATAATTCTTAGAAATGTCAGAATTATGACGCTTTCTAAGGTTTTCCCCTTAAAATTAGGAGTAACTTCTGGTAAAAAATAAGTTATTTATAAAGCATCTTAGCCCTTAACAGTGCTCCTAAGCCATGAACATGCTAGGAGGAGTGAGGCGGACCTTTAAGGGGCTTAGAAGTTTCTTAAGGGGAGGAGAAAATAGAGGAAAGAGACAAAAGAGGAATGTTCTTGAAGCAATGAATGATGACAAGCTAATGGAACGTTATAGGTGTCGTGTTTGCCCCTTTCAGGGCATGAATGAGGCACCAGATGCCAGCTGAGAGTTTGTTTGTTTATTCACAAAAGAACAAAATGAAGAGCCACGTGGGGCAAAACACATACACAACACTAGGACACAAAATAAAGAACACTAACATCAATGCTAGAGCGTAGCGAGGGCAGAACCTGACGCTACAGAATGAACACTTACGAATGATGACGTAAAGACGAAATCAAACACAGAAGGAAGACTGGAGCCAAGGATAGGGACTCCAGTCCTGGTAGACGTAGGTCGCAGCGAGGAGTGAACCTCAGCTGCTCCCTTGATAACAAAAAAGCAAAGAACCAAACAGGGGAGGAGGAAACGTAATGACAAATCATGATCAGCTGTGACAGTGCCGGCTCGACTTTGACAGCTGGAAGTTCGGCCGCGGCGCTGTCACAATAAAAGCCCTGGAAACACCAATAATAACCAAACAGAAATACTACTGGAGAATAAGAGAAAATACTGAGTAACCCGAGCGCAGATGAGCTCAGCGCTCGGATCACCACAATAGGTTTGACTGTGTTACTTTCAAAGTACACAGAAAGCACCGTGCAATTATTCGTATTTTTTAAACACGGCTTGTTACCCCAGTATTTCACCCTTCTTACTTCTGTACTTCCACTGAAAGTGCACAGAAAGCACCTTAATTTGGGGCTGTATTACACATGTTACAGGATAATGTTTTTAGTTGATCTTATTACAGATGTGCCAACGTCTCCCCCTGAGCATAACAAGTCTACATCACCAGCGGTTGTTCCCCAGATCTGCTGCTGTCAACACTCACACTGTCTTCAGTAGAGTGCATCTATTTAACTATATTCTTTCATCTGATGGAAGTGTTGCTATCACACACACCCACACCATCCTGGGTGGACGTGGCTGCAGAGGTTGCGTTAACTGAAAATTGTCCTTCATTGACAGATTTTTTTTTTTTTTCAGCAATGACTGAAAATTCTGAAAGCTGTCTGTCATTTGACAGATTACATGGAGGGTGATCCAATTAAAGTCAATTAAAATGACCGATAATAGATTTACAAGCCTGTCTATCAAAATGACATAACAAAAAAGGCTAGTGCAGGGGTGCCCAACCTGGGGCTCCTGAAACGTTTAGGTGTCTGTGGGAAATTTTCTCTTTTCACTTCTTAATTGGTCCAAAGATTTGCAAATAATTTGCCGTTGTTGGGCAAGGGTGCGTACAGAACACACGCACAACAATGACAAATTATTTGCAAATCTTTGGACCAATTACATACCTGCCAACTTTTCAAACCTGAAAAGCCTAGTAGCTAGCCGGGGTCCAGGGGCCGATGCTAATGCTAATAATGCTAATGCTAATAATAATAATGCTAATATTTGCCAAACAAATATTAGCATTAAATCTAGTTAAATGTAGCTAACAACCTCATATTTCTTCAACTTTCAAACCTGAAAAGCCTAGTAGCTAGCCGGGGTCCAGGGGCCACAGGCCCCGGTAGGTCCAGGACAAAGTCCTGGTGGGGGGTTCAGGGGGGCAAAGCCCCCCGACGCCAAACAAATATTAGCATTAAATCAAGTTAGAATGTAGCTAACAACCTCATATTTCTTCAACTTTCAAACCTGCAAAGCCTAGTAGCTAGCCGGGGTCCAGGGGCCGCAGTGTCAAACAAATATTAGCATTTGACATAGAAGTCACATATTAATTATATTAAAGGTAAAATATCTAAATCAATTGCAATACTACACAGAGCGAAATATTTGCTGAATCAACTCACATTATATACTTTGTATCATTCATTAATACTCCCACACATGACATATTGTACTGAAGTATGGGGAAATACATATAAAACAAACATATATCCAGTCTTTATGCTTCAGAAGAGAGCCATTAGAATAATAAACAAAGCTGCTTACAGGGAACTAACAAACCCGCTTTTTCTTAAATTAAAAGCTTTCAAGTTGAAAGATCTGGTTGACTTTAAAACTGCAGTAATAATGTTTAAAGCTAAGAATCTATCACTGCCCGCAAATATCCAAAAGTTGTTCCAAATAAGGGAGAAACAATATCATTTCAGAGGAACATGTATATTTCAAAAACCTTCAGTGAGAACTACCACCAAGCAACACTGTGTTTCAGTGCAAGGAGTCAGATTATGGAACGATTTTGGACCTGAATTAAAATCATGTACAACACTTGGACAATTTAAACAAAAACTAAAGGAAGAAATACTCCAAACATATATACAAGATGACATGTAAAATCACATAAGGATTGTCATATCCAGTCTGTGTTGTGTTGTTACTTAGTTTTTTTTGTCCCGTTTTGTCTTAGCTTTGTTCTGAATTGTAATCGCTCTTGTTTTGTTTTTCTTTTGAATTCTTGGATGGAATATGGGTGGACAATATAAGCTGCGGCTTCAGCCATCACCCATTTCAGATAACTTATATTGAACTGTATAATCAGAGGAGTTCTTGTTTAATTTGACCTTGTTGGATTTTTTCACCTTTGTTATATTATTCCGTTTCTTTTTAATCTTCACTTTTAATCTATCCGAAATAAAGATTTATTCATTCATTAAATTTGCATTCAAAAGACTATCTTAACACTGCATAGAACTTTGAATAGGCCAGATGTGATGTATTATGAATACTAGAAAAGCACTCAGAGAGCGCAGACCTCCGCCAAGCGCCACAGTTCCCCCCATACAGTGTTTAACATCATAAATAAAATATTGAAAATGGCCCTATCTCGCAATGTTAAATTAAAAAAAAAAAAAAAAAAGAATCCTTTAAAAAATTCCTGGATCCAGACGGTGATCCGGATCACCACCAAAATCTAATCATCTCTAGGATACCCCATTTCTGACAATCTGTGAAAACTTCATGAAAATCCGTCCATAACTTTTTGAGTTATCTTGCTAACAAAGAAACAGACAAACAGACAAACCAACGCTGATGATCACATAACCTCCTTGGCGGAGGTAACTAGAAGACTAGAAATATCAGCAGGGTGTACTAGCACTGTATAACACACGTGCGTAAAAGACGGCAAAATCGCTCTGATATTTTATGTGTTTACATGATACACCAAGCATGACAAGGCTTGCAATTACACAGCACATGTTCTTCAAGTTTGCCGCTAGCGTCACTGGCACTGGCCTTGTGTTTTTTCGTTCTTACGTGGTCTTTCACATCGCTGATTGCGCCATGTCCAATCAAAAAGTCTTGTCTACACAAAGTGCAATTTGCGTAATTTTCACCCTTTCTTGAGCGAATAATAACTCCCGGAAATGCTTTGCTGTATTCCTCACGAAAAGACTGTAATTTTCGTTTGTGTTTCACGCTCGTTAGTGATTTTGCTCCGGCAGACTCCATGATGAAAACATATAATTCTTACCTGATTGCCTCGCGATTGCACATGGAAAATTGGCTCAGACCTCTCGCACATGCGCAATACACCTACATGAAGCAGTGCCGATTGCCTTTGTTCTATATTTAGATACGATTCCGAGCGATAGCGTGTTTGGAATTGCTTTCGTGTTTTCCGTGTTTTTTTTTACGATTTAAAATTTTTGACTGAATTTTTTAGTGAAAAACCGTAATTTTGAATAATAAAACCGGAACCCGGAACGGGGTCTTAAAAATCGGAACCATTACGGCAAAACCGGAGTAGTTGGCAGGTATGCAATTAAGACGTGAAATTAGAAAATTTCCCACAGAAACCCGAATGCTCCAGGAGCCCCAGGTTGGCACCCCTGGTCTAGTGCAACCTGAATGGGAGATGGGTGTCCTGGCCAGACGGGTGTTTCAGCTTCCCATTTCCCAGCAGCCTTCACAGCTGATGGACATGTTAAATGTTAAAAAAATAAGCATTATCTCCTTAGTTTGATTGTAATTTTACTGTTGTACACATGTCCAAGGTTTGGTTGCCGTGACATTTGAGTTTTCGATAACGTTTGAGCACCATTAAAGGTTTTGCACACCATAAGCTTTAACTGCTACCCCCTCCCCTCCTTATGGACCAATCACAGTTCTTAAAGGACAGCGTCACACTTAGCAACAGTGTCAAACACACCTCCTCCCTAAGATTAAAATTTCTGGATCTTTCTCAGAGTTGCTCTAAGCTAGGACTCTTTCACAGGAATTTTTAATCTAACACAGGACCTCTCCTAGAGGACTCTCAAACTGTTTGTGCATACGGTCCGTGGTCTTCAGGCAGACGAGACACCAGAGTAATTTCTTTCAACTGGATGAAAATATGAGTTATCAAATTTCTACACAAAAGTCAACAGCTTTCCAACAACTGTTTACTCTAAAAACAAACATCTGGAAACTGGAACCTTAAGCCTTTTGCTGTCCAGACCTAAGGCAGTTTAAGTGTCATGTGTACGGTATGTAGTGACCTCGCAGAGGAGACGACACACACTGAGGTGTTGGTTTTCAATATTTTTCTGCCTACTTCATCTTTAAATGTCAAATGTGTTAGCTGTATTAATTAGTCAACCTGTCAAGCATTGCACTGCTGTGGAAAAAAATGGGGGTTTGCATTCAACAAAAAAAATACCATTCAATATTCAGAAAGAAGTATTGGACAGGCTAGCTTCATCTCAGTTTGCATTCTTGGGACTAGACCTAGATTTATTTTTGTCCCCCTCCAATAGTGGCAGTAGTGTCTGATCGTGTGTTTCTCTCCTGCATATAGTAGCATCTCATTCTGTGCAAAATACACCTTAACAGTATGAGAGCTGGTTGCTAGCATAGACTGCATGTGACAAGTGAGCAGTGGGGAACCACTAGAGTAAGCTCATCAGTAAAGTGTCTCACTGTGCAAACTAATGTAAGAGTGACCCATTGTGCCATTTGTGCAACATCTCATTTGCTTTAAAGGTGTACTAGATAGTATTTTCAAGAAAACAATTTTTGTTTTAAATAATACATCAACACAGTGTTTTAGAAAGGTGTAGAATTAAAGCCTTTTTTTCTTCAAAAAAATAATATACTGATAATGAAAAAAAATACTTCAAAAATTTTTATGGGTCCAAAATAATCATTATATTTACATCTGAGCGGCTGGATGATGAGACTCCCATGGCCAGTAACATATACATACTGTATAAAAACTAGAGAGAGCACGACTAGTCACAGTTGGCCAAGTGCAGCTGCCATATTACCAGGTAAAGAAACAAGTCACTATGCCACATAGGCATGTACTGCATTTCCTTCATTGTTATTCATTAATTACCTACAGAACATGCTGTCTTTGTTTGCCATGAAAATATTAGCCATGTCTTATCTAGTGTTTATATGTCCATGGTTGGTAAGGATGTCACAGCCAATAGTATAACTGGGTTGATGTCACGCGTCTCTACCAACCAGATGGGGCAAAAGTAAAGCTGGATTTATGCACCCGCACCGACGCAGCTGCCACAATGTTGACGCGATATCCCACTGCGTAGCCCGGGGTGCACCTCTCTAGAAAAGGATAGGTGCACATCGGGCGACATAGTCCGTAAGAGCTGTGATTGGTCTGCTTTGTCTCTTTCACATTTCCTGGTTTTCGCTGCTGCTCTGCCAGTCACAGTGGCACAACTTCTAAAGCGACTCAGTTAAACAACAGTCCAAATTCAAAAGAATATTGAGGAAGTAAGCATACACAGAACATTTTATGGCTCATCGTAACCCCACTAATTACACAGATTGTCAAATACGGCAGTGGCGGTGGTCGCATACGCCGTTTTCTCTGACTTCTTTTTCTCTGTGCAGCAATTGTATATTAAGTTGCTGTTTCTTCACATTTAGCTCCAACTCCATCACAATCTGCTCTTGTCCATTGCCATTTAATAAACAAAACCACACAATGAACACAAATCACTCTACACATCAGCTGAAACCTGTTTTGGCAACGGAACAACATATTCCACCCAACACACAAGAAAAAACTGTCGATCACTGCGTCGGCGACATGCATCGGTATTGGCGTCAACATGATGTGGGTGCATAAATCCAGCTTTAGTGTAACACCTACTGGCCAGGAGGTCACAATGTTTTTTCCATCAGCTTTAAATAGAGAAAATATGTGCATTTCTAGTAAGGAGAAGCAGGGCTGTAGCACAAAATTCTGGGCCCTATGTACAAACTATCTTGGGCCCCCATGCTCACTTGATCAATATATCTCACTCATATTTTCCCCCATGGTATAAAACAATAAAAGACAAAGATTATAAATACAATCTTAGTTTAACCTCTATATTGAGAAAATGCCTAATTGCCACTATAATAAAAGTCAAATGGTCAGACTTCACTAATTTTTATTATTATTTGAGAGAGTTATTATTTCAGAGAGCAGACAAACTGACTGAAAATTCTACAAAAACAACTTTATAAAGGGGATGCACTGGAATAGAATTCTTGGCAGTTACAGGGCCTTTACCATAGTTACCCAGCACTAAGTGGCAAACACATGTGGCACCTTTAGTTTGTATGCAGCAAAACATAAAAATCACAAAAAATATTTTGTCACATCACTAGTGATGTGTGGGTAAGAGCACACACAAGTCAAAAACTGATTCAGAACCTTTAATTACTTATTTTATTTTTTGCCGATAGAATATGGAATGACAAGATTAGTTCTCCACAATGCAAGCAGGTACTCTGCGTACTTCTGTGATTGAATACTGTGTGTATATTTTGTGTTTTAATGCATAATGCTGCCACTCCTTTTTGCCACTCAGTGTTTTGTAACTGCCATGAGTGCTGTTTTGTGACATCATGTGCATACCCTCTATTATACGGACCAAGAAAAATTTTCACAAGACGGCAAGAAACTATTGGCGTCCCCAAGTTTCTGTTTCCATAGAAAGCAATCTTATTCTATGCTGACAAAAGGCATATTCTTTTTTCCTGTGCAACAGCAAAGCCTAGTGGGAGAAAATAACACTGTAATGAAAATCATATTTCATAATCCCCTGCTTAATTCCCTCAAAACAGAACCCCAAATCACTAGATCACACCCAATCATCTGGAGTAAACAAACAGGTAAACAAACAAATACATAAACAACTCAAAACTAATAAAAATGTGTAAATATCCCTTAAATAAATGAGAAAGCCAATTAAAAAAAACATGTCACGCACACACCTCCTTATATCCAAATAGACACTTTGTACTATATATTGTCCCCTTTACACCTACAAAGGCATACAAGTCATGTTTTGTATTGTGAACTTATTCTATTCTGTATTTTATAATCCCCTGCAGGCTGGGCACCTTCTGATGCATGGCACTCCCTGAGAATTTTTTTTTCTAGTTAATGCATTGAATTAAGTAATTAAGTAATAATTATAAGACAGCCCTTTTTCAAGATCAAATAGTTTTTATAAAGCATTAAATCTGACTCAGATGCACCAGTAGTAGGTCATATAATAATTACACTCTACCTTATTCATCATTCATTATGGCCTTGAAGCTGGACTATTTGCCTCCTCTGTTTCATTTGACCAATTTTGACTGAAACTAAATCTGTCAGGATCAGTCACAGAGGAAATGCTAAAATATCAATACAAAGTTGAACTGTTTTTACCACGAGGTCTGACACATCTCAGTGTCAAATGATGGTGTACTGGTAATAACTTTGATGCTGATGAATTTATGATAGTAATTATTAATCTCTGTTGTCAAAATAAAGCACTAACTTTTTGCACTAACATGTTGATTCACTCTGAGACAACTGCTGCTGATATTAGCTTAAACCATGTGTTAATTCAGTTGTGCTGCTCACCTCTCTTCTCAAAGAAACTGGTGAGAAGCTGGCTCCCTTCCCATAATTTTCTCTTCTTCACTCTTCTTTTTTGATATCCTGATTTAAATTTCTTGAGGAAAGGCATGACTATTTGCTCTCCTCCTGTTCCTCTGGCTGACTGGAACTAGTCTAAAGTAACTAAATTGAACCAGCTGGTGCAGCTGTGCAGGAGTGGACTAAACCATTTTGCACCTTTTTAAAGGGGTGATGGGGCCTCAGAGAATATCCATAATTGCTGTTAATGCAAAATTCAGTCTCTCAACCACTTCATTCAGTCAGGGTGAATTTCATTATGATGTGGAGAAAGGAAGCAGGCGAGGCAACGAGCTGTACGACACAGAAACTTTATTCCATCTCCAACATACAGTACAGTAAAAGAACTCTCGAGTCTCTGTGCATTCCTCTTTAAAATTAAGATAAGATAAGATAAGCCTTTATTAGTCCCACAATGGGGAAATTCCAGGATTGCAACAGCACAGGGATAGCAACACTCAGAGCAACAATCAAGAAGACAAGAAAAACAAGAGCAGCGAATATACATACTGTATGTACATATAAATATATAAATATATATACACACAGTGCGGAGCATTGTAGCTAGATGAAATAAATATATAAATATATATACACACAATGCAGAGCATTGTAGCTAGATGGAATAAACAGCATAACCGTCTACTTAGTTATCCTACATAGTATGAATATGTACCCATACATATTGTCACCCTCCGTAGCTACCAATATTGTCCTAGTTGTATACTGGAGGGGACCATTTGTGTAAGTCTATTGCGTCTTTTGCATTCAATACTATTAGGTTGTCACTTTTTTTTTTGCTATCTCTGCGAGCAGCCCTGCTTAGGTTATACAGTCTGACAGCCGTAGGTAGGAAGGACCTGCGAAACCTCTCGGTTGCACACCTAGGATGATGTAGTCTGCTGCTAAATGAGCTCCTCAGTGCATTCAGTATGTCCTGCATAGGGTGGGACTCGGACTCCAGCAGAGATGACAGTTTAGCCACCATCCTTCTCTCTCCTATCTCTTCCACTGGGTCAAGGCGTTTCCCCAGGACAGAGCTAGCTTTCTTGATCAGTTTGTTCAGTCTCTTCCTAATAGCTGCTGTAACGCCACTGCCCCAGCAGACTACTCCAAAAGTGATGGCTGATGCCACCACCGTGTCGTAGAATGTCTTCAGCAACGCCCCTTGTACACCAAAAGACCTGAGTCTCCTCAGTAGGAACAGCCTGCGCTGTCCCTTCTTGTAGAGTGCATTGGTACTGTGTGACCAGTCTAGTTTATTGTTCAGATGAACACCCAGGTACTTGTAGGATGTCACCATCTCAATGTCTGTTCCCTGTATGTTTACTGGTGCTGTGAGGGGTTGTCCTTGCCTGTGGCAGTCCACCACCGGCTCCTTAGTTTTCCTCGCATTGATCTGGAGGCAGTTCCTATGGCACCAGTCCACGAAGTCCTGGATAAGTCCTCTGCACTCAGTTTCATCTCCATTGGAGATGAGGCCAACGGTCGCAGAGTCGTCAGAGAACTTCTGTAGATGGCAGTGTGTTGTGTTGTGTGAGAAGTCCACAGTATAAAGGGTTTTATATCTTTAATACCATGCATCAAGACCCGGAAATTCCGACTGTAATACATTGTTGTTTAGAACAAAGCCTGTGTGGCACATTAGCAAGACAACACTGGCACCGCTCTCACACCCTTCTTCTTCCAGTGGCTCCGGCAGATACTCCTCTCCCCGGGGGGCGCATAGTACTTATTGTCCCGTCTGATACCCCCCGGTGACACCTCCTCTTTCAGTCTATTGTTCCCCCCCTTCCACAGTTGCCTTCTCTGGGTAGAGAAGTCCCAAAAACAAAACTGGCGTTCTGCAAGCTTTTTGGGACAAAGGTGTGGGGAAAACAACAGTGGGCCGGGCCCTGTACATTAAAAGCCTCCATACTGTGCAAAAATTGCGCTGGCGGCTCAGCCTTGGGTGCGGGGTTTTCCGGCGGGGTTTTCCGCAGCGGCTGAGAAAAAATAAGTTCTGCCGGGGAGGCTGCCAAATCCTCCTTACGTGTGGAGCGCAACCCTAAAAGAACCCAGGGCAGGCGGTCGACCTAATTTGTATCCATGAGCGAAACTCTGAGTGCTGCTTTAAGCGATCTATGAAAACGCTCACATAACCTGTTAGCCTGGGGGTTGTACATGATAGTGCGGTGAATTTTGACCCCCAGGCTCTGGGCCATCGAGGACCAGAGTTCCAAAAAGAATTGTGGACCCCTGTCAGAAGTGATGTCCGACGGGGATCCGAATCGTGCAACCCAAGCTGACAAAAAAGCACGAACCACTTCTGCAGACGTGGTAGAAGCCAGTGGGACCACTTCAGGCCAGCACATGGTGCATGATTTTTAAAAGGTGCGTGAAACCTTGTGACGGCAGGAGGGGTCCCACCAAATCCACGTGGACATGGTTGACCCTCCTGGCCGGGATTTGGAACAGCTCGAGAGGGCTCTGGTGTGCTTGTGCACTTTGGCCCGCTGCCACGCGACGCAAGCTGCAGCCCACTCTTTCACGTTCTTGCGCAAGTGCGGCCAGACAAATTTCGGCCCCACTAGCTTCACCGAAGCGCGCGCTCCAGGATGCGAAAGGGAGTGGACCAACTCAAAAATGCGACGGCGCCAAGAGCTCGGAACCACCGGGCACAGGTGGCCAGTGAAGACGTTGCAGACCAAGGGAGGGCACCCCTCTTGCACCACCCTGCTCTCCAGCCTTAACCCAGTAGGCGCAGACTGGAGCACGCAAATGTCCGCATCCCCGGTTTGCTCCGCAGCCATCGCAGGGAAATCTATTCCCACATAGACCGGGGAGACTAACGCACGCAACAGACAAATCGGTCACGACATTGAGCTTACTGGCAACGTGTTGAATGCTGGTAGTAAACTCTGAAATTGCGGCCAAATGCCGTTGCTGCCATTGCTGCAGGGACGACCACAGTTCTGAGACCTTGGACATCGTATACGTCAGCAGCTTATGGTCCATGAATGCAGTGAACTCACGCACCTCTAGCCAAAACTGGAAATGGTGCATTGCCAGGTGGAAAGCCAGCAATTCTATATCGAACGTGCTGTATTTGCATTCGTTGTTGCGCAAAGTTTGGCTGAAAAATGCGAGTGGCTGCCACGAACCTGAGGCATACTGCTCCACCACTGCCCCTATGGCAACATCAGACGTGTCCGTAGAGAGCGCTATCTGAGCAGATGGATCCGGGTGGGCTAGCAACGCAGCATCCGCAGGTTCAGTCAATGGTTTCCGCGGGCTTCTTTTTTTTAAGCGCAGCATACAACGGCTATATCAGCTGGGCTGCCCGGGGAAGGAAACGGTTATAAAAATTAACCATTCCCAAAAACTCCTGTAGTGCTCTCACGGTCTGCGGATGCAGAAAGTCCGACACAGCGCGCATGTGTCGGACATGCGGACATTTTTTTTTTTTTTTTTTTTTTTTTTTCCTCTCGGCGCCACACGAGTAGGCTGCCTTTTGCAACAGCGGCTCGATTCCGAGTCTTTTTCCCTTCCTCTCTCTTTTGATCCGTCTTTTTTTTTTCACACCACTTATATCACGGACACACAGATCGTCCTAAATGTCTCCTGAGCCGGTGGACGGAGCCACTGTTTATAGCAGGATACGATACAGCAGAGAAGAGCTGCTAGCATTCAACCGCCACCCGGTCCCATTGGAAAAACTCAACATACCGAGAGAACTGAGGCGAAAACGCCGCGGCTGCCGGGCTGGAGTAAGGCGGAGGACAAAAAATATAAGGTACAGACCCTCCCTTCCATCTGTTGTCATGGGAAATGTACGGTCGATACTGGGAAAGTTAGATGAGCTAGCGGCTATCTCCCGTTATGATAGCACATACCGGGAGTGCTCTCTCCTTTTGTTTACTGAGACGTGGCTAACTGAACTAGCAGCAGATGCTAACATTGAGCTGGAGGGTTTTCACATGATACGAGCTGACCGAACACCAGACAGTGGCAAGGCTAGGGGCGGTGGAGTGATAATGTATGTTAACAACAACTGGTGCAGACCGGGACATATCACTGTTAAACAACGACACTGCAGCAAAGACATTGAGTTGCTAGCTGTTAGCATGAGGCCTACATATCTCCCGAGAGAACACTCACACGTGATCTGCATTGTTGTTTATGCAAATCCGACGGCAAACGCTGGGACAGCACGTGACGTCATCCATTCAGTAACCAGCAGGCTGCAGACAGAACACCCAGATGCTCTTCTCCTCATCTCAGGCGATTTCAACCATGTTTCACTATCTCCCATTCTACCCACGTTCACCCAGTATGTCACATGCCACACTAGAGACAATAAAACACTGGATTTATTCTACGCAAACACTAAGGAGGCGTACACCTCATCACAACTCCCCCCACTCGGGAGATCGGATCACAACTTGGTTCATCTCCGGCCGGTGTACAAACCCCTAGTGCACAGACAACCTCCGGCCATGCACACTGTGGAGTTATGGTCTGAGGAGACAATGGACACCCTAAAGGGCTGTTTTGAAGCCACCGCCTGGAAGCAGCTCTGCGATCCACATGGTGAGGACATCGATGGCCTCATTCACACCTTCACGGGCTACCTCAGCTTCTGTGTGGACAAATCCGTTCCCACCAAGACCATACGGCGTCACTCAAACAACAAACCCTGGATCAACCCTGAGATAAAAACACTTATGAGAGAGAAGAAGAGGATCTTCAGGTCAGGGAACAGGGAGATGCTGAAGTCCGTACAGAGGGAACTGAGGAGAAAGATCAGAGAAGGCAAGGACAGCTTCAGGAAGAAGATGGAGGACAAGCTGCAACAGAGCGACATCAGCGGGGTCTGGAGAAACCTCAAAACCATCTCGGGGCTCCAGAATACCTCCCCCCAGGCCACAGGGGGCAGGGAGTGGGCGAACAACCTGAATCTGTTTTTCAATAGATTTGACCAACCGCCCTCCCCCCTGACTGCACAACAACCACTGCTGCCTCTAAAGAAATCAAGTCCTGCTGCCCACTCCCCACTCCACCAACACCCCCCCACTCCCAACACACAGCCCCCCATCCTGACCCTGACCAGGACCCAGGTGAGGACGGAGCTGAGGAAGATCAAGGCGAGGAAGGCGCTGGGACCGGACGGCATCAGCGCAAAGCTCCTCAAGTCCTGTGCAGACCAGCTGTGTGGGATTGTGACGTATATCTTCAACATGAGCCTGAAACTGGGGAGGGTACCACAGCTGTGGAAAACATCTTGTGTGGTACCTGTACCAAAAACTTCCCACCCCAAAGACCTGAACAGCTACAGACCGGTGGCCTTGACGTCCCACTTGATGAAGACCCTGGAGAGACTGCTCCTTGCTCACCTCCACCCCCTGGTGGAACCAGCGATGGATCCACTCCAGTTCGCCTACCAGCATGGCATTGGGGTGGAGGATGCGGTGATCTTCCTCCTTCACCGTTCTCTGTCCCACCTGGAGAAGCCCGGGAATATGGTGAGGATCATGTTCTTTGACTTCTCCAGTGCTTTCAACACCATCCAACCGATGATCCTGAAGGACAAGCTGCTGCGCGCAGGGGTGGACCAGCACCTGTCATCATGGATCCTGGACTACCTCACGAACCGGCCTCAGTTTGTGAGAACCCGGGACTGTGTGTCCGACACGATCATCAGTAGCACGGGGGCCCCCCAGGGAACGGTGCTGGCTCCCTTCCTGTTCACTCTTTATACTGCGGACTTCTCACACAACACAACACACTGCCATCTACAGAAGTTCTCTGATGACTCTGCGATCGTTGGCCTCATCTCCAATGGAGATGAAGCTGAGTACAGAGGGCTTATCCAGGACTTCGTGGACTGGTGCCATCGGAACTGCCTCCAGATCAACGCGAGGAAAACTAAGGAGCTGGTGGTGGACTGCCGCAGGCATGGGCAGCCCCTCACAGTACCAGTAAATATACAGGGAACAGACATTGAGATGGTGACATCCTATAAGTACCTGGGTATTCATCTGAACAATAAACTAGACTGGTCACACAATACTGATGCACTCTACAAGAAGGGACAGCGCAGGCTGTTGCTGCTGAGGAGACTCAGGTCTTTTGGTGTACAAGGGGCGCTGCTGAAGTCATTCTATGACACGGTGGTGGCATCAGCCATCACTTTTGGAGTGGTCTGCTGGGGCAGTGGCATTACTGCAGCCGATAGGAAGAGACTGAACAAACTGATTAAGAAAGCTAGCTCTGTCCTGGGGCAGCGCCTTGATCCGATGGAGGAGATAGGAGAGAGAAGGACGGTGGCTAAACTGTCATCTCTGCTGGAGTCCAAGTTCCACCCTATGCAGGACATACTGAATGCACTGAGGAGCTCATTTAGCAGCAGACTACATCATCCCAGGTGCACAACCGAGAGGTTTCGTAGGTCCTTCCTACCAGCGGCTGTGAGACTGTACAACCTAAGCAGGGCTGCTCGCAGAGATAGCAAAAAGACGTAACAAACTAATAGTTTTTTGAATGCAAAAGATGCAATAGACTTACACAATGGTCCCCTCCGGCATACAACTAGGAACATACCGGTCGCTATGGAGGGTGAGAATATGTATGGGCACATAATCATACCATGTAGGATAACTAAGTAGACGGTTATGCTGTTTCATTCCATCTAGCAACAATGCTCTGCACTGTGTGTGTTTATATATTTACATATTTATTCCATCTAGCTACAATGCTCAGCACTGGGTGTGTTTATATATTTATATATCTACATATTATTCCATCTAGCTACATTGCTCCGCACTGTGTGTGTTTATATACTTGCATATTTATTCCACCTAGCTGCAATGCTCCGTACTGTGGGTGTTTATATATTTACATATTTATTCCATCTAGCTACAATGCTCTGCACTGTGTGTTCATATATTCATATATTTATTACATCCAGCTACAATGCTCTGCACTGTGTGTCTGTGTGTGTGTGTATATATATATATTTTTATAGTAATACGTACATATGTATATTAGCTGCTCTTGCTTGCTTGTTTTTTTTCTTGCCTTCTGATTGTTGCTCTGAGTGTTGCTATCCCTGTGCTGTTGCAATCCTGGAATTTCCCCGTTGTGGGACTAATAAAGGCTTATCTTATCTTATCTTATCTTATCTTATGTTATCCGGTAACGGAATCGCGCCCTCCGGCGAAATGCAATGGCCCAAAAAATCAATCACTGGCACACCGAACTGGCACTTTGCCGGGTTAACTATCAGCCCGTGCGCCTCCAACCTCTGGAAAACTGTCTTGAGATGGGCGATGTGCTCCTCCTCAGACGCGCTAGCTACCAGAATGTTGTCTAAGTAGACAAAAACTAAAGACAAGTCGCGAAGCACTGCGTCCATCATCTTCTGGAAAGTCTGCGCCATGCCTTTTAATCCAAACGGCATGTGTAAAAACTCAAAAAGGCCAAAAGAAGTTATTACCGCTGTTTTTGGAACATCTTCTGCATGTACCGGGACCTGAAGGTATCTGTGGACCAGATCCACTTTCGGAAAAACATGCGCTCTGGCCAGGTCCATGGAAAAATCCTGGATGTGCTGAATGGGATAACGATTGCGTTCCATGGCATTATTCAAGCACTGGAAATCACCGCACGGTTGCCATGATCTGTCGGCTTTAGGCACCATGTGTAGCGGGGATGCCCACGGGCTGTTGGAGTGCCTGACAATGCCCAACTGCTCTAAGTTGGCAAACTCCTCTCATGCGCTGGCCAATTTAGCTGCGTCCAAATGCTGAGGACGCGCAAACACTAGCGGGCCTTTTGTTGTTATAAAGTGTTTGAACCTGTGTTTCGTTACTGTAGCTGAAAAAGTCGGGAACATGAGTGCTGGGAACTGTGTGAGCAAATGTTGGTACTTACCTCCTGGAGCTATAACGTTAGCCAGTGTTGTCAACCCAGCTCCCCGAGCTGTGCAGGGCAGTGAGGTAAAAGAGACAGCATCCACTAATCTCCTATTAGCAACATCAACTAACAACCCATAAGCACATAAAAAATCTGCGCCTAAAATGTGGCCGGAACATGCAGCTACCACAAAGTCCCACTGAAAGTTGTGTCCGTGTAAGCATATTGTCAGTGTCCGCTTGCCAGATGTCCTGATGGTGGAACCGTTGGCAGCCATGAACTCGGGACCGGTGCCTCCTGCCACCCTGTCTGCGTTGACTGGTAGGATGAGGCTCTTCTGGTAGCTGGAGTCCACCAAAAATCATCTCCCCAAACGTGTGTCCATGACATAAAGCAGTCTGTTCCTGTTGCCATCGGTTGCAGCAGCCACTGAATTCCGAACGTGCCATCTTCCCGGCTTCTTGAATCGGCATGGCGACAGGCAGTGTTGGGCATTCGAGCCGAAACGGCGATGATAAAAACAGATCATCCCGTTCCTTTGTCTCCTGGTATCCGTCCCGGCTATCACCAACAGCTCCTCGGCCTCGCTGGAGTCCCTCATGGATGCCGGTGCCGCTGTCTTCATGCTGAGAGTTCTGGTCACCAAAATGATGCAGTCCGCTTCCTGCGCTAGGGCACGTAGTCCTTAGCCACCAGCCGTGGCAAGCTGGCCAGGATCGCCCTCGCTGTAGCCGGTAGGTTCCTGAGGAACAAGTGGGTGAACAGGAAAGATTCATTGTCCTTCCCCCTCAGCACCAATATGCTCTCCATGAGCTCCACTGCTGATCTGTCCCCTAACTCCGAACGCGTTAGGAGTCTCTCTACCCTCTTACTGTCAGAAACGGTATAGCGCTGGAGAAGCATCCTCTTGAGCACTTCATATTTTCCTTGGCCCGGCAGCTCCTGGAGCAGGCTCATCACCTGTTGCGTGTCGCGTGCATCCAGCAAAGTGACCACATAGTAATACTTGGTATCATCCGTTGTTATCCTGCGGAGTGCGAACTGGGCTTCTATGTGCAAGAACCACGCAGTCAGGTTGTGAAGCCAGAAGTCTGGGAGCTTGAGTGAGACAGCACACGTGGCGCTGGATCTCTCCCTCCAGGTTGTCTGTGGGGTGGTGCTCGGCTCGCTTTCCATGGCATGTCTTAGGGTTCCCAATGTGGAGAAAGGAAGCAGGCGTAACGAGCTGGTTGTTGCTCAGAACAAAACCTGTTTGGCACATTAACATGACATAACGCCAGAGCTGCTCTCACACCCTTCTTCTTTCAGCGGCTCCGGCAGATACTCCTCTCCCCGGGGGGGCGCATAGTCCTTACTGTCCCATCTGATATCCCCCAGTGACACCTTCTCTTTCGGTTCATTGTTCCCCCCTTCCACAGCTGCCTTCCCTGGGTGGAGAAGTCTCAAACCATGCCATCACAATGATATTGTGACGTATGCGGGGTTCCTCGCACGGGTACCTCCGCCCGGGTCCTGACTACCATCTTGCTCCATCCCCACTCCTGACACCAGTGTGACGTATGCGGGGTTCCACAAAGAAAGAGGAGCAAGATGGGTGTGACGACAGGCTTTTTTCAAACACACCCAACCCCCGCACCCACACTCTGAGCACAGACAGGAGGGGAGGTCATTCTCCCAGACCTCCATTTCAATCATGGTTACACACACATGATACATCTTGCCCTAATCCTGCCTATAAACACTTCTGAGTCATTATAACGCAGTTATAATGACACAGCAGTATAATAACTCAGTAATAACACATTTAATACACACACAGTAATGTTTCCAACTGGCAAAGCATGCTGGGAAATCCCTGCCCCCATCAATATGGCCCCGACGTTACACTGCTCCCCACTGGACTGGTTTCTGTTGCCAGAAAAATCAAAGTCCAACCCAGAAGTCCAACGCAAACCAATCCAGGGGTTGGGGGCGGATTCGATGCAGACAACCAGCACATCCAACAGCTTCAGTAGGACTACGCACAGTCCCTCCCCTGACAGCGGGAGTCATGACTCCCACCGCTGCCAGGACCTCCCAGGCGGCTGCTGGCCCGCGTCCAGGCGTCCAGCCCCTCCCGAGCCCGGGAAAAGACCGGATCTGTCCTGGTTGCGCCGCTGCTGCTGCGCGCCCAGGGCCTCTGTGACATCACCGCCGGGGGAAACATCTGCGGGAGGTGGCCTTTCCCCATCCATGCCACCTTGCTCTAATTTAACGTCGGCGAGGGGCCAGTTTCTCGCGGGGTGAGCGCGGGGCAGTACCGTGCGATGTGCCCTGGCTCTCCGCAGTGGAAGCACCTTTCCTCGCATCGCCACGGCTGTCTCCTCCGTGGATGCGCCGCCGTGGTCTGCAGTAACTCCTCCTCTTCCCCCTCGCTGTCAGAATGGCAGTTTCCTCTGGTGACCAGTCGTTCAGCACGGCAGCCAACTCGACCTGGGCCAGGTGGTCATCCAACAGGTTCTCGCCGTTGTAGCGGGGAATCTTAGCCCGCTGCCAGATGGATAGGACGCTCGCCTCCCGGTCAATCGCCGCTCCTGATCGCCCTGGAATCGCCAGCCCATCCTGCCCTGAAAAGGGCGGGAAGCGGGGCTGGTTTGCTCTGCTTGGCCCGCTCTGCCTTGAAAAAGGCGGAAGGCGGGGTGCGCTGGTCCGTCCATCGCAGCGAGCCACTCCGGGAGTCCGCATCTCAGCTCTGTGCTCCGTTCCCAGCCGGGCGATGAACCGCCCCGGCCGCTGGACCTCCGCCCGGGTCTTGACTACCATCTTGCTCCATCCCCACTCCTGACACCAGTGTGACATATGCGGGGTTCCACAAAGAAAGGGGAGCAAGATGGTTGTGACGACAGGCTTTTTTCAAACACACCCAACCCCCGCACCCACACTCTGAGCACAGACAGGAGGGGAGGTCATTCTCCCAGACCTCCATTTCAATCATGGTTACACACACATGATACATCTTGCCCTAATCCTACCTATAAACACTGCTGGGTCATTATAACGCAGTTATAATGACACAGCAGTATAATAACTCAGTAATAACACATTTAATACACACAGAGTAATGTTTCCAACTGGCAAAGCATGCTGGGAAATTCCTGCCCCCCTCAATATGGCCTCAACGTTACAACATTATTAATTAGAAATGTAAAAATGCCCTTCCGGTTATGGCTGCCACGTAGGACGGACGTGTCTCGCTCTGCTCTGCTCCTGGAGAAAAAAAATCGGCAAATAACTCTCTCATTTGGGACAGAACGTATCCCAGCATTTGGGCGAGGATATGTCGGCGAAGCCTAAGGCTGGAAAACCAGGAAAAGGAAAAAGCGAGCCGCCGAAACAGTCCAAATTAACGGACTTTCAGGTCTGTGACGCAGCAAACAAAACTCCATATATGGCGGAGGAAGCTGGCGGCGGTGCGATGTTTGCGGGGAATGGCGCAGATGCGCTGATGGCTGCCATGAGTTCAATGAGAGCGGACTTTTCCTCTAGATTTGATGGGATTATGACAGCGTTGGAAGGAATAAGAAAGGAATTGGGTGACTGTGTAGAACGAACGGCGCAGATGGAGCTCCGTCTCGCTAGTGCTGAAGATGACGTCACCCGTCTTCAATTAAAGGTGCGCACTTTGGAAAAAAAAAAATAAATCTCTGGAAGATAATATTTTGGATTTGGAATCTCGGTCGAGACAGAATAATTTGAGGCTGGTGGGTCTTCCAGAGGAATCAGAAGGTCGGGACGTATGTTCCTTTCTGGAAAAGTGGATTCCGGAGGTGCTGGGCAGCGAGGAGTTGCAATCAGCAGTGGTTCTGGAAAAAGCACATCGTATTGGCCCACGGAGAGATAAGGGACCGCCGAGGACCTTAATTATGAAGTTTCTTAGCAACAGAGACAGGATGAAGATCTTCAACGCTGCACGTGCTAAAGGAGAGATTAAACACCAGGACCAGCAGGTGCGGTTCTACCCAGATTTGGCCACAGGAATCCAGCAATTGAGGAAGCAGTTTGATCCCGTACGTAAGGAGCTGCGCAACCTTGGGATTCGTCATGGTGTAATCTATCCTGCGAGACTGTTGACCACGTATGAGGGCAGAACCCACATCTTCAAGACCCCAGAGGAGGCGCAGGAGTTCATCAAGAAGATCAAAGAAGAAGAAGAGACTGGTGGGAGCTAAGCATGAACAAAATATAAGGTAGAATAATTAAGCATTTGCACAGGCATCTGACTGACTTGAAGTAAATAGTAAGTTTACAAAATATAGATTGTATTATATATTAAAAAAACAAAACAAAAACAAAACAAACAAAAAAAAAACTATGATGTACAAAGTTGTTAAAAATTTTGGAGTTAAGTTGGAAAACTACAGAGGAGAGTTAATGTTACGTCATTAAAAGCAGTAGAGTTAGGGTGATTGGGAGGATGAAGAAGGAGTGGCTTAGGCTGTTCCCCGTGGGTGTGGAACAGTCGATGGCTATATCGGGAGACAGAATTTTTCTTTTGATTTTGGGGGGTTTGCCACAAGTGTGGGAAGGGGAAATTTGTTTGTGTGTAGTTTGTAGGATGAATGTTCAACCACTCATGTTTTTGCTTCTCTGTATGAGCATGTTTACACTGCAAGGTAATCCCAAACTCTCTATTGATCATGGACCAAAGTGTTAATCTTAATTTAACTTCATGGAATTGCAGAGGTCTACAAAATTTAAAAAAACTTAAACAAGTTATGAATAAAATAAAGGACATGGGTTCAAGAATTGTGTTTTTACAAGAAACTCATCTGATAGAGGAGGATGTTAAAAGAATTAGGAGTAGATGGCAGGGAAGTGTATTCACCTCTTCATTTTCATCCCGAGCCAGGGGAGTTATGACTCTCATACATAAATCAGTTCCTTTTCAGGTGAAAAATGTAATTGGAGACAAATTTGGAAGATATGTAATCATTCAAGGTTCTTTGCTATTAGAAAATATAAATCTTGTGAACTTATATGGTCCCAATATAGATGATCAGAAGTTCTTTGCTAATTTATTTCTCATCTTATCATCACTTACAGGGCAACATATAATAGCAGGGGATTTTAATTGTACATTGAATCCAGGTGTGGATAGATCAACAGGACTGGATTGTACGCACATTGGATGTAGGATGACTATTAATCATTTTATGAAAGAATTGAGATTGTTAGATATATGGAGAGAAATGAAACCACAAGTTAAAGCCTATTCTTGTTATTCCAGTACCTACAAGACATTCTCACGTATTGATTATTTTTTGATTTCCACAGAATTAAGGTCCAAGATTCAAAACTGCTTTTATGATAACATCGTGATTTCTGATCATGCACCCTGTTGTCTAATATATGTAGATAAAAAATTGACAAAGGAATCAGGTAGATGGCAATTTCAGCATAAATGGTTTCAGGATGAGGAATTTGTCAAGTATATAGAAAAACAGATAGACGAGTTCTTTGACATCAATACTACACAAACATCAGCATGTGTAAAGTGGGAGGCTTTCAAAGCTTTTATTAGGGGACATATTATTAGTTATACAGGATCAAAATCTAAGAAGACTCGAGAGGAGAGAGCTAAATTGGAACATAAAATAAAAAGTCTTCAGGAAAAAGTGTATGCAGGAAGTGACCCAAGGTTGGAGAATGAATTACTGATTTTGAGAGCTGAATACGACAAAAAATCAGCGAATAGAGCTGCCTCGAGTCTTCTAAGATTGAAACAATCTTTTTATGAACAAGGTGAAAAATCAGGAAAATTATTAGCATGGCAGATTAAACAATTGGAAATTAAAACACCAATTACCAGTATTATAAGTAACGGACAGGTAGTTATAGATCCTTTAGAAATTAATAGAGCCTTTAGAGATTACTATGAAAAATTATATGATACCAAAAATGAACCTGATTTAACAAAACTAAATGGGTTTTTGAACGAACTATCTATACCGTGTATTCCAAATGAAAACAGGGAGATATTGGAGTCTAAAATTAGTCAAGAAGAAGTTGGGCTAGCCATTGATAATATGAAATCAGGAAAAAGTGCAGGACCAGATGGTCTTCCAGTTGACCTTTATAAAAAATTTAAGAATAAATTAATAAAACCTTTTTTGGAAATGGTTTTAGAAGCATTTCAAAATAATAATTTACCATCATACATAAATAATGCCTTAATTATACTGTTGCCAAAACCAGGTAAGCCCTCTAATAAATGTGAAAATATGAGACCAATAAGCCTATTAAACGCCGACCTTAAGATAATCTGTAAAATTTTAGCAAGACGAATACAAGAAATTTTACCAAATATTATTAATCGAGATCAGAATGGCTTTATAAAGGGTAGACAAGGCTTCCATAATGTAAGAAGACTATTTAATATTATTTATTTTAATAAAGAAGCACCGGATACAGCTCTCCTATCATTGGACGCCGAAAAGGCCTTTGATAGAGTTGAATGGCCCTTTCTTTTTGAAGTCCTACAAAGGTTTGGACTTGGAAATAATTTCATAAAATGGGTTCAAATAATATACAATAATGCTACAGCAGAAATCCTAACAAATAACAATATTTCAAAACCAATAAAAATCAATAGAGGATGTCGACAAGGCTGTCCACTTTCACCTTTACTGTTTACTATGGCAATTGAACCTTTAGCGATAGCGATACGTTTACATTCACAAATATATGGAATTAAAGTTGGACCAACAGAACATAAAATCTCCCTGTACGCCGATGATATAATTTTGTTTATGTCGAATCTAAAAAAATCAATTCCAACCTTGTTGAATTTAATAAAGAATTTTGGGGAAATATCAGGATATAAAATAAATAAAACTAAATCTTCAATATTAATGCTAAATGAGACCCAGAGAAATTACCCAGCCCCTGAGGTAAATCAATTCAGTGTTGTAAATCAGTTTAAATATTTAGGAATCCAAATTATGCCTAAGCTAGAATCAGTCGCCAGCGTCAACTATGAAGCCTTAATGTCAGATATCAATGAGTTAACTCAGAGATGGATGTCACTACCAATGTCGATGATCGGGAGAATCAATATACTTAAAAGTAATATTTTACCTAAAATACTTTATTTATTTCAATACATTCCCTTATCACCACCTTTAGATCTATTCTCAAGAATAAAAAAAAAGTTAGTGGAATTTATATGGAACAACAGGAGGGCTAGATTACGTTTGTCTTTATTATATTTACCATTTGATCGTGGAGGTCTGAAATGTCCAAATTTTATGTTGTACTATTGGTCGGCACAACTGAGGTCTATGACATATTATTTTTCATCAAATGATCTCCCTCACTGGACTGAAATGGAATCATACAATTTACCTTTACCTCTTCCCATATTCATATACTCAGATTCGGCAAAAAAATTACAAAAACAAGTTAAAAATCCATTTGTAAAGCATATGATCAAAATATGGTGTGAAGCTAAAAACTATTTAAAAGAACCACAGTTATTGTCACAATTTAGTCCAATATGGGGTAATCAATATTTTAAACCAGGGAGAGCGGACGCTGTATTTAAAGTATGGAATTTAAAAGGGATACAAAAGATTCAGGATTTATATTTGCCATGTGCAGACAACATAATGTCTTTTGAAGAGCTGAGGATCAAATTTAATCTCAATAGAACACATTTTTTTTAAATATCTTCAACTTAGAAACTTTATTCGATCAAATCAAAATAAAGCTCTCACTCGACCTATTTATTCATCCTTGGAAAAAATGATGATGAAAGATAGTAAAAGAAAGGGTATTATTTCAGAGTTTTATAACTCATTGACACTATCTTCAAGTGAAAATTCACTGAAAAGATTAAACTACTGGAAAGAAGATCTGCAAATTGAAATTTCAGAGGAACAATGGGAATTGGCTTGTACAGAAGCTCAAACCAAATCAATAAATGCACGCCTTAAATTGATACATTTCAAATGGTTAATGCGGATGTATGTTACACCGGAGGAGTTAAATAGATATAACAAAAATATACCAGATACATGCACAAAATGCATGGAAAGTAAAGGAACCCTATTTCATTGTTTATGGGAATGTAGATTAATAAGAATGTTTTGGGAGGAGGTGAGGGTAACAATTGAAAAAATAATCTCAAAACAAATCATATTGAATCCTAAACTGTTTTTGTTGGGTCTGTACCCAGAAAAGCATAATTTCAATAAAAGTGAAAGAACATTCATAGACCTCAGTTTGCT
Organism: Pholidichthys leucotaenia; assembly: GCA_020510985.1. Lineage (NCBI taxonomy): Eukaryota > Metazoa > Chordata > Actinopteri > Cichliformes > Pholidichthyidae > Pholidichthys > Pholidichthys leucotaenia. The sequence goes on along the minus strand of CM035849.1, from coordinate 63,938,487 downwards.
TAATGCCAAAAAATGTATTGCACTATTATGGAAAAAGACTCATAGACCAGATGTGACTCAGTGGTTAAGACAGATGTTAACAAACCTTCCATTAGAAAGAATAACATATATACTGAAATCAAAGGAAATTGTGTTTGAGAATATATGGAGACCTTTTATTGATTATGTAAAAAATTTAAACATAACTCTTGAAGAAGAAGGTGAATGATGTGTGTGGACCTTGTAAATTCCAAACTGGTGAACATAATATGTATACTAATGTATTGGATTGTCTAGACTAAACAGAGGAGCATTGTTGAAGACTTGATTTTGTTGGTGGTTGTTGGTGTTTTTAGGGTATTTTTTTTTTTGTAGTACTTCAGTGTTAGTGTTTGATTGTTTGTATCATGTTTGTTAAAAAAAAAAAAAGGTTCAATAAAGATATTGTGGAAAAAAAGAAATGTAAAAATGCAACACAAAAACCCTTTTCATTCCAGGCTGTTTGAGGGCCCCATCCCTGCAGTGAGCCCTGGGTACACAGTACTGTTTACCCCACCCCACCCCCCCAGTCCAACGACCCTAAGGAGAAGTGTAGGATTTTGCTCAGTAGGACTGCAAGTAGTTAGCTGACTGTATATGAGGTGGATTAGAGGAACAAAGATAGACACGAGCAGTGTTAGCAGTAACCGCTAGCGCTGACGCTAACAACATGAAGGAATCACATCAGCACCCTATGCATGCACAGAGGTAAAAAGTCTCATGAATTCTGTCTGATCTGATCTAGGACCAGATAGAAGAGTGACTCCCATTTGAGTTTGGATCAGATTTGTGCCATTAAGACAGCCAAAAGAGTAATGGATCTTTGCTACATGAGGCCAGTAATGCGTCCATAGCTTAAATGTCTCATCCTCTGGATTTTGGGAGGATATTCTTCAGTTCACCAACTCTTTTAAGGTGCACTCACACTAGCCCCAGTTATCCCATACTGTGTCAAAGTACGACTGTCCACCCTCGCATGTGTCAGTACACGTCATCATTGTTCATGAAGAAGAGAGATTGTGACTTGTCTTTTTTTCTAATCTTCACGCCCTTGTGGGTTTCATCCACTCGGCTCTGTATATTCAAATTATGGATGTCCTGATCAAGATTTTTTGTCCTCGATTCGATCCAAGACATTTAAGATTGAGGATCAACCGATACGAGTCACATTACATTTCTCTACAACGTAGTCTTGCAAACTACACCCCATTAAGTACAGTGGTGTGAAAAAGTGTTTGCCCCCTTCCTTTTTTCTCATTTTTTTTGTATGTTTGTCACACTTAAATGTTTCAGATCATCAAACAAATTTAAATATTAGACAAAGATAACAAGTAAACACAAAATGCAGTTTTTAAATGAAGGTGTTGTGGGAAACGAGGAGGCAGGTTTACGAACAGGCGAAGTTTATTACACTCTCTCATCAGTTATACACAGAAAAAGCATGATACAGCCAAGCACGGTTTCTGCTTATAAATCCAACAGCTCGTCTCACATCTGCATGACATTTCACATCACACTGCAAGACATTTAACATCACAATACATTCCCCTTAAACCCCCCCCCCCCCCGGCTTCTTCTTCCTGCCAACTCCCCATGATGTCCCTGACTATTGTCCTCCTATGTTTAACCGCTGCATCCTGACTGAGACGCTGTCTGCTGACTCACCCAAGTCTCTATAATATGCATTTTGTCTCTGCTACACTACCCCCCAACCCCCAGACAGAGTTTCAGTCCTCACGTCTTTTGGGCTTCAGTCTCCTCCCATATCTGCTGTAACGGGGGTCTCTGTGCCGGCGGGGGGGGCTGCTGGACGTGTGTCTGACTGCGGGTGGGCCATGGCGAGGGGGGGGGGGGGGAATCCGCTTTGCCCGTGTGGCTGTCCTGGTGAATCGTTTGCCTGGGGAGTTCTCAGTGGGGGTCTTCCACTCCGAGGGGCCCGAGCCAGCAGCACTTGCTCGTCTGCCACTACAAAGGCGGGCTTAAGTCTGTCTATTTTTTTTTTTGGACTTATTTTGTACCCGTAGGTAGATTTGTTCTGCAGTCCGGTGACAAGCCACCAGCTGCAGGTCGCTGCGTGCGCAAGCGCCCCTTAACTCCCTAACCTGCATGTTTTGGCATGTGGGAGGAAACCGGAGAAATCCCGGAGTAAACCCACGCAAACACGGGGAGAACATGCAAACTCCACACAGATCACTGTTGGCCGGGGGCAGGGATCGAACCCACGATCTCATGATCCCCGCGATCCCCCGGCCGAGGGTCAAACTGTGCTGCCGCGGTGCTAACCACTGCGCCACCGTGCAGCCTATGCATATTTTCTCCCGACGACCCCCCCAAGTCTAACAAAAAATGCTTGTCTCCTGTTTTCAGCACTCTGAACGGGCCATCACAGGGTGGGCGCAATGGAGGGCGGTGGGCATCGTGCCTGACGAATACGAACTCCGCGTTCTTTAAAGTTTTCGGCACGAAAGCACATGGAAAACAGTGGTGGGCCGGGCCGGGCAGCGTGCCTGTGTCTGCACTATGCTGTAAACGCTGAGACGGGCAGTTGTCTGGTGCGGGATTATCTGGCAAAAATTCCCCGGGCAGCCGCAGTGGCTGAGAAAAAAACTTCTGCCGGGGAAGCCTCCAAATCCTCTTTTGGTGCGGAACGCAACCCCAATAAAACCCACGGCAACCGGTCTACCCAATTTGCATCCGTCAACGAAGCCCTGAGTGCTGTTTTCAGTGACCTGTGAAAACGCTCGCATAACCCATTGGCCTGTGGGTTGTACACGGTTGTGCGATGAATTGCAACACCCAGGCTGCGGGCCATCGCGGACCAAAGTTCAGAAACAAACTGAGGGCCCCTATCGGATGTGATGTCTGACGGGATTCCAAAACGCGCCACCCATGTTGTCAAAAGAGCACACGCCACATCCGCAGACGTGGTTGCCGCCAGCGGGACTGCTTCTGGCCAGCATGTGGTGCGGTCCACCACTGTCAGAAGGTGCGTGCACCCCTGCGATGGCGGAAGGGGGCCCACGAGGTCCACGTGAACATGGTCGAATCTTTTAGCCGGTATACTAAACGGCTCCAAAGGAGCTTTCGTGTGTCTGTGCACTTTGGCTTGTTGGCACGCTACGCAGGCTGCCACCCACTCTTTCACTTGTTTGCGCAGGCCTGGCCACACGAACTTCGCTCCCACCATTTTGACTGACGCGCGCAGTCCTGGGTGCGCCAGAGCGTGAACTGACTCAAACACGCGGTGACGCAACGCGACCGGGACCACCGGGCGTGGGCGTCCCGTGGAGACGTCGCAGATTAGGGGGGGCTTGCCGTCTTGCAGTACTCTGCTCTCCAGCCTTAACCCTGTTGGTCCAGACTGGAGCGCGCGCACGTCCGTATCGCCAATCTGCTCCGCAGCCTTGGCTGTATAATCTATCCCTACGCAGACCGGGGTCACTACTGCGCGCGAGAGGCAGTCCGCCACCACATTCAGTTTACCCGACACATGCTGAATATCGGTTGTAAACTCCAAGATCGCGGCCAGCTGTCTCTGCTGCCGGCCCGACCATGGTTCCGAAACCTTGGCCATCGCGAACGTCAGCGGCTTGTGGTCCATGAACGCGGTGAAGCTGCGTCCTTTCAGCCAGAACTGGAAGTGGCGTATGGCCAGGTGGAGAGCCAACAACTCCCTGTCAAACACTTTGTATTTACGCTCACTGTTGCGCAAAGCCCTGCTGAAAAAAGCGAGCGGCTGCCAAGAACCGGCGACATGTTGCTCCACGACGGCCCCTATGGCCACGTCCGAGGCGTCGGTAGTGAGCGCTATCCGGGCCGCCGGGTCTGGGTGCGCTAACAGTGCGGCGTTTGCCAGGGCTGCTTTAACCTCAGAGAACGCCTGCTCTCGCTCCGGAGTCCATTCGACTCCATCCGCGGGTTTCCGTCTCTTGAGCACGGCGTACAATGGCTGCATGAGTTGAGCTGCGCAGGGGAGGAACCTGACATAATGCACGGCTCAGGAGACGCACACACACAGGCTTAGAGTAGTTCAAAGAGTTTATTAACAGCAGGAGTGAATGAGTGCGTGTCTGCGGGATGTAAATGTGTTGGTGATGGTGTCTGCTCCAGGCACAGAGGCAGGTGACCGTACAGCCGAGCAACCCTATGGAGAGAGCACAGGGAGAGGGTGACGGGCATACACCAACACAGGAGGGATTTATGGCGAGAGAAGGACTTACTTGGTGGGTCAGGACAGCTGGCACAACAAGGGGGCGAAGCCCGGAAGACAGCCACCTGGAGAGCTCCGTACAGCAGCGAGGATTGGGTGATGGAGTAGAGATGTCCGCCGCTGGGGAATCCACCTGTGCACAGGGGAGAAGACTGAAGAAGAGAGGTAAGCGATCTTCTACCAAAATGGTGACGCTGAAGAGAAGTATGCTCACAACGGTGAGGGACGAAGTCTGACGGCTTCAGGCCGAGCCTCTGGGCGAGACGGCCTTTATCCCTCGCCGCTGATGATTGTCAGGTGCGTGAGCAGGTGGCGCCGCTGATGAATGGCGCGGCGTGACAGTACTCCCCCCTCTAGCAGCGCCTCCTGGCGATGGCTTATCCGGGTGCGCTCGGTGGAAGTCCGCGATGAGCGATGGGTCCAACACAAACGACGGGGGCACCCATTGTCGATGCTCGGGCCCATAGCCCTCCCAGTCCACCAAGTATTGCAACCCACGACCTCGGCGCCGGGAGTCCAGGATGGAGGAGACGGACCAGGCCGGATGGCCACCAATCATCCGGGGCGCGGGTTGCGCTGCAGGAGGAGGGCAAAGGGGGTCAGTGACTGCCAGTTTCACCTTCGACACATGGAAAGTGGGATGGATGCGGAGGGAGGGGGGAATAGCCACGCGCACAGCCACCGGGTTGATGATCCGGGTGATGGGAAAGGGACCCATGAATCGCTGTGCCAGCTTCCTCCTCTCGCCTTTCAATGTGACGTCCTGGGTAGACACATACACGAGTTGCCCAACTCTGTACGCCGGGGCAGGTCTTCTGTGCCGGTCCGCCACGGTCCTGTTGCGCTCCGCTGTGCGTAAAAGCGCATGACGCGCGGCAGCCCAGGTGGAGCGGAACTGCCTAAGGTGCGCCCTAACAGAGGGGACAGTTACCTCATTCTCCTGCGCTGGAAACAGCGGGGGGTCGTAACCCAGGGACGCCTTGAAGGGGGACATCCCCGTTGCAGAAGAGCGGGCGGTGTTGTGGGCATACTCCACCCAGGCGAGATGGTTGCTCCTGGACGTCGGCTTGGATCTAGTAACACAGCGGAGCGCAGCCTCCAGCTCCTGATTGGTCCTCTCACACTGCCCGTTAGACTGGGGGTGATGGCCGGAGGAGAGGCTCACCTTGGCTCCGATGGCGGTACAAAAAGATCTCCAAACCTCGGATGAAAATTGGGGGCCCCGGTCCGAGACCACGTCCACCGGAATCCCGTGCAGCCTGACCACGTGTTGGACGAGGAGGCCCGCCGTCTCCAGGGCAGTAGGGAGACCTCGCAGGGGGATGAAGTGCGCCGCCTTGGAGAAACGGTCCACGATGGTCAGGACGGTGTCAAAGGAGTTGGAAACAGGGAGTCCGGTGACGAAATCCAGTGCGATGTGCGACCAGGGCCTGCCGGGGACGGGCAGAGGCTGGAGCAGACCCGCTGGGGGGGCATTTCCCGACTTGCTGGTGGCACAGATTGGGCAAGCCCGGGCGTAGCGGGCTGCATCCCTCCGCAGGCCTGGCCACCAAAAGGACCGTTGGAGGAGGCTGATCATCCGAGAGGTGCCGGGATGACAGGTGAGCCGGGAGGTGTGGAGCCAGTGGATGACCTCTCCTCGGACCGCAGATGGGACGAACAGTCTTCCCTCCGGTCCGCCGCCAGGATCAGGTTCCACCTCCTGCGCCTTCCGGATCTTGTCTTCAATGTCCCAAGAGATGGCACCGAGGACGCACGACCTGGGCAGGATAGTGTGGGGCGTCTCCTCAGCCTCCACGGGGGTGAACTGCCTAGAGAGGGCGTCAGGCAGGCCGTTTTTGGAGCCCGGCCTGAAGGTGATTGAGAAGCGGAACCTGGCGAAGAACAAAGACCAGCGCGCCTGGCGGGCATTCAGGCGCTTGGCAGATCGTAAGTACTCTAAGTTCTTGTGGTCCGTCAGGACCACAAACGGCAGGTCCGCCCCCTCTAGCCAGTGGCGCCACTCCTGTAAGGCGAGTTTAATGGCCAGGAGCTCTCTGTCCCCCACATCGTAGTTTCTCTCCGCCGGGGACAGGCGCCGGGAGAAGAAGGTGCACGGCCGTTTGGCGCCATCGTCAGGTGACCGCTGGGATAACACTGCTCCCACTCCCGTGTCCGATGCGTCCACCTCCACAATGCACTGCAGCGCGGGGTCGACCTGGCGAAGGACCCGGGAGGAGGAGAACTCCGCCTTCAGCGCCCTAAAGGCAGCAGCGACCTCTTCAGTCCACCGGAACGGGACCTTCGGGGACGTGAGGCGGGTCAGCGGTCCGACGATCGAGCTGAAATTTGGGACAAAGCGGCGGTAAAAATTGGCGAAGCCAACAAACTGTTGCACCTGCTTCCGGGATGCGGGAGTAGGCCACTCCACCACCGCCTTCACCTTCTCTGGGTCTGGGAGCACCTGGTCTTGAGCGATGATGAATCCCAGGAAGGATGTGGTCCTAGCGTAGAATTCGCATTTCTCAGCCTTCACGTACAGGCGATTCTCCAGCAGTCTTTGGAGGACCCGCCTCACATGGACCTGGTGCTCGTCCCTGGACCTGGAGAAGATAAGGATGTCATCCAGGTAGACGAACACAAAAAGGCCGATGAAATCCCGGAGGACGTCATTAATGAGGCGCTGAAAGACGGCAGGAGCGTTGGTCAGCCCAAACGGCATGACGAGATACTCAAAGTGGCCGTTCGGGGTACGGAAGGCTGTCTTCCATTCATCTCCCTCCCGGATCCGGACGAGGTGGTAAGCGCTGCGTAAATCCAGCTTGGTAAACCAGGTCGCCCCCTGGAGGGAGTGAAAGGCAGTGTCCATGAGGGGCAGGGTGTAACGGTCCCTCTCAGTGATGTCATTTAGCGCTCGGTAGTCTATGCAGGGGCGGAGGGATCCGTCCTTTTTCCCGACAAAGAAAAACCCCGCCCCCACGGGTGACGACGAAGGGCGAATAATCCCAGCGCTCAGTGATTCCTTCAGGTATGTATTCATGGTCTCCTTCTCCGGCGCCGACAGGCTGTAGAGCCGACCAGAAGGCAGGGGGGCCCCCTGGCGGAGGTTAATGGCACAGTCATAGGGTCGATGCGGGGGAAGAGACATAGCTTTCGATTTACTAAATACCATACCCAGGTCGTGAAATTCTGGAGGCACCAGTGACAGGTCCGGAGGTGCTGTATCCGCCACAGGGGAAGCCGCGGACGGGGAGCAGGCAGCGGACTGAAGGCAGGTGCCCATACAGAAGGTACTCCATGCCGATACCCCAGCGGACCTCCAGTCCAGGACAGGGTTGTGGAGGCGTAGCCAGGGATACCCCAGGATGACGGGCGACACAGAGTTGGGCAGGACGTAAAATACCATCTCCTCCCGGTGGTTCCCTGAGATGATGACTGGGACAGGCATGGTTTGGTGAGAAACTCTCCCAAGGGAGGCACGGGAGAGATGGACCAGGGAGATGGGGTGTTTTAATGCCTGACAGCGGATGCCCAATCGGGTTGCCAGGCCTTGTGAAATGAAGCTGCACTCTGCGCCCGAATCCACCAGTGCGTGGGTGAGGTGCCCAGTGGGATTGTGGCAAAAACGGATGGGCAGCTTTAATTGAGTGAGAGTGTCTAACCGGTTGGGATCCGCGAGGCTCCCTACAGCGATTCGCGGACCCCGCCAACTGGCTTTCCGCGGGCAACGCTCCACAGTGTGTTGGTCACCTCCGCAATACATGCAGAGGCCCAACTCACGGCGGCGTTGTTTCTCCGCAGGGGAAAGCTTGGTCCAGCCCGTCACCATCGGCTCCGACTCCTCGGGGCACGATGCTGGCGGCGCCGCCAGGGGGCGAGCTTGGAACAGGTGCGGCGAGACTCCACGAGGGCGAGAAGAAGAAGACTTCCGCCCCGAGGAGCGCTCGCGCAGCCTGTTATCCAAACTTATCGCTAAGGATGTCAGCTCCGCTAGCGTCCCAGGGATATCCCGTCCAGCCAGTTCATCCCTCAGATCATTATTGAGGCTGCGGAGGAACAGGCCACAGAGGGAACGTTCCTCCCAGCCCAATTCCTCCGCCGCTACCCGGAAGTCGACCGAGTAGTCCGCTGCCGACCGGCCTCCCTGCTGGAGAGCGAGAAGCCGATCGACCTGGACCGTCTCGGTTTGAGAATGGTCAAAGACCTCCAGAAAGCGCCTCACGAACTGGTCATAGGTGAGGGTGGCATAACTGGGCCTCGCCATTACGGCGTAGGTCCAAGTTAACGCACGCCCCTCCAGAAGATTCCCTATGTAACCAATCCGACTGTGATCCGAGGGAAAATCTCCGGGCACACGGTGGAACACGGACTCACACTGCATAATGAACCCCCGCGCTCCGCCGAGCTTACCGCTAAAGCGGGTGGGGGTCGGAATCGGTGTGAGCCGAACCGGTGCCACTGGAGCCGGCTGGATGGCCGCTGGAATGGCAGGAGCCGCGCCACCCTGACGAGCCGGGGGGAACGGCTGTTGAGGATCTAAGCGGCCCAACCGGTTAGTTAAGTTTAATAATTGATTTAGGATAACCTGCTGTTGATAAGCAATCTGATCCACTCTAGCCTCGAGAGTGGTAAACCGGTGTGCGAGCCCGCCGTCCGCCGAGCCGCTCTGCTGAAGCCGTACTGACATAATGCACGGCTCAGGAGACGCACACACACAGGCTTAGAGTAGTTCAAAGAGTTTATTAACAGCAGGAGTGAATGAGTGCGTGTCTGCGGGATGTAAATGTGTTGGTGATGGTGTCTGCTCCAGGCACAGAGGCAGGTGACCGTACAGCCGAGCAACCCTATGGAGAGAGCACAGGGAGAGGGTGACGGGCATACACCAACACAGGAGGGATTTATGGCGAGAGAAGGACTTACTTGGTGGGTCAGGACAGCTGGCACAACAAGGGGGCGAAGCCCGGAAGACAGCCACCTGGAGAGCTCCGTACAGCAGCGAGGATTGGGCGATGGAGTGGAGATGTCCGCCGCTGGGGAATCCACCTGTGCACAGGGGAGAAGACTGAAGAAGAGAGGTAAGCGATCTTCTACCAAAATGGTGACGCTGAAGAGAAGTATGCTCACAACGGTGAGGGACGAAGTCTGACGGCTTCAGGCCGAGCCTCCGGGCGAGACGGCCTTTATCCCTCGCCGCTGATGATTGTCAGGTGCGTGAGCAGGTGGCGCCGCTGATGAATGGCGCGGCGTGACAGAACCTGTTATAAAAGTTAACTATCCCCAAAAATTCTTGCAACGCCCTGACCGTCTGAGGCCGGGGAAAGTTTGCCACGGCGCGCACTTTGTTGGGCAAGGGTATCGCTCCCTCCGGTGAGACATGGTGCCCCAAAAAATCAATCCCCGTCACGCCGAACTGGCACTTCGCCGGGTTGATTATTAACCCATGCTCCTCCAACCTCTGGAAAACCGTCCTGAGGTGGGTTACGTGTTCGTCTTCGGACGCACTGGCTACCAGGATATCATCCAGATAGATGAACACAAACGGGAGATCGCGCAGCACCGCATCCATCATGCGCTGGAACGTCTGTGCCGCTCCTTTTAAACCGAATGGCATGCGCAGAAACTCGAACAAGCTGAACGGAGTTATTACCGCTGTTTTGGGTACGTCCTCTGTGCGCACTGGGACTTGGTGGTAACCGCGGACCAGGTCTATTTTAGAAAAAATGCGTGCTCCGGCGAGGTGAACGGAAAAATCCTGAATGTGGGGAATCGGGTAGCGATCGTGTGCTGTGGCGTTGTTCAATCTGCAGAAATCACCGCATGGTCGCCACGACCCCTCAGCCTTAGGGACCATGTGTAGCGGGGATGCCCATGGGCTGTTCGAACGCCCGATGATGCCCAACCTTTCCAGGTTGGCAAACTCCTCGCGCGCTATGGCCAGTTTAGCTGCGTCCAAGCACCGAGGTCGTGCAAAAACGGGCGGCCCGGTGGTGGTTATAAAGTGCTCCACCCCGTGTTTAGCGATGGCCGCCGAAAACGTCGGGACCGTGAGTGCTGGGAACTGAGTGAGCAGTGTGTGGAACTTACCGCCTGGAGCTGTGACGTTGGCTTGTGTTACTGGCCCGGCCCCTCGAGCTGTACAGGGGAGAGAGTCAAAGGACAGTGCATTAACCAGGCGCCTGTTAGCAACATCAACTAGTAAACCATGTGCACACAGAAAATCAGCTCCCAAGATTGGGAAACTCAGTGCTGCTATGACAAAAGTCCACTCATATGTACGGCCGTGTAGAGATAAAGCCAGTGTTCTCTCACCAAAGGTCTTAATGCCCGAGCCGTTTACTGCCACTAGCCCGGAGCCGCTAGGTCCTGCCAGTCGGTTGGCGTAGGTCGGCAGGATGATGCTCTTCTGGGCTCCGGTGTCTACGAGGAAACGCCTCCCTGAGCGCGAGTCCGTCACGTAGAGCAGCTTGTTCTCTTCGCCGGCGGTCGCAGCTGCTACCGACTGCTGGCCTTGGCATTTCCCGAGCGCTTGAATTGGCACGGTGGCGCGCATCTGCGTGTGTTCTCTCCGAAGCGGCGGTGGTAGAAGCAGAGCGTGTCTCTCTGGCGCTGCTTGGCCCCCGCTGCCGCTACCATCGGTGGTTCCTCGCCTCCTTTGGTCGTCTCGCTGGGTTCCGACGCCGCCGCATTGACTGTGAGCACTCTGGTGGTGAGGATGATCCGGTCTGCCTCCTGGGCTAGCACACGGTAGTCACGCACGGCCAGCAATGGCGAATTGGCCAGAACCGCTCTCGCCTCTGTTGGAAGGTTCTGGAGGAAAAGGTGGGCAAACAGAAAATGCCCGTCGTCCATACCCATTAACGCCAACATCTTCTCCATCAGATCGACAGCAGAACCATCTCCTAACTCGGAACGCCTCAGGAGCCTCTCTGCTCTCTCACAATCCGAGAGCGTGTAGCACCGGGTCAGCGCAGCCTTGAGAGCTTCGTACCTGTTGTGGGCTGGGGGCTGGTCAAGCAGGCTCGCTACCTGCTGAGCTGTGCGAGCGTCCAGCGCTGCAACCACGTAGTAAAACTTGGTGTCGTCTGCCGTTATTCCCCGGAGGGCGAACTGGGCCTCGGTGTGGTGGAACCAAGAGCGAGGGTTGTGCTGCCAAAAGTCCGGTAGCTTGACTGAAACAGCGCACGCGTTGCTGGGGGTTCCCGTCCGGGCCGTCTGTGGGATGCTTGCCGCGTTGCTGGGGCTTCCCGTCCGGGCCGACTCCGGGGTTCTTACCTCGTGTTCCATAATATGTCCAGGATCACCAGTGTAGAGAGTGTGGGAAATGAGGAGGCAGATTTACGAACAGACGAAGTTTATTACACTGTCTCATCAGTCATTCACAGAAAAAGCATGATACAGCCAAGCACGGTTTCTGCTTATAAACCCAACAGCTCATCTCACATCTGCATGACATTTCACATCACACTGCATGACATTTAACATCACAATACATTCCCCTTAACCCCCCCGGCTCCTTCTTCCTGCCAACTCCCCATGATGTCCCTGACTATTATCCTCCTATGTTTAACCACTGCATCCTGACTGAGAGGCTGTCTGCTGACTCACCCAAGTGTCTATAATATGCATTTTGTCTCTGCTACAGTGTTTGTTATTAAGGGTAAAAAAAAAACAAAAAAAAACGCAAACCTACATGGTCCTGTGTGAAAAACTGATTGCTGCCCCCCCCCCCAGTTAAAACATAAATTAACTGTGGTTTATCACATCTTTGGAAAGCTGAGTTCAATTTCTCTAGCCACACCCAGGCCTGATTACTCCCACACCTGTTCTCAATCAAGAAATCACTTAAATAGGACCTGCCTGACAAAATGAAGTAGACCAAAATATCATCAAAAGCTAGACATCATGCTGCGATCCAAAGAAATTCAGGAACAAATGAGAAACAAAGTGAGATCTATCAATCTGGAAAAGGTTATAAAGCCATTTCTAAAGCTTTGGGACTCCAGCGAACCACAGTGAGAGCCATTATCCACAAATGGCGAAAACATGGAACAGTGGTGAACCTTCCCAGGAGTGGCCAGCCGACCAAAATTACCCCAAGAGTGCAGAGACGAATCATCCAAGAGGTCACAAAAGACCCCACAACAACATCCAAAGAACTGCAGGCCTCACTTGCCTCAGTTAAGGTCAGTGTTCATGACTCCACCATAAGAAAGAGACTGGGCAAAAATGGCCTGCATGGCATAGTTCCAAAACGAAAACCACTGCTCAGCAAAAAGAACATAAAGGCTCGTCTCAGTTTTGCCAGAAAACATCTTGATGATCCCCAAGACTTTTGGGAAAATACTCTGTGGACTGATGAGACAAAAGTTGAACTTTCTGGAAGGTGTGTGTCCCATTACATCTGGTGTGAAAGTAATACAGCATTTCAGAAAAGGAGCATTATACCAACAGTAAAATATGGTGGTGGTAGTGTGATGGTCTGGGGCTGCTTTGCTGCTTCAGGACCTGGAAGACTTATTGTGGTAAACGGAACCATGAATTCTGCTGTCTGCCAAAAAATCCTGAAGGAGAATGTCCGGCCATTTGTTTGTGACCTCAAGCTAAAGCGCACTTGGGTTATGCAGCAGGACAATGATCCAAAACACACCATCAAGTCCACCTCTGAATGGCTGAAGAAAAACAAAATGAAGATTTTGGAGTGGCCTAGTCAAAGTCCTGACCTGAATCCCAATTGAGATGCTGTAGCATGACTTTTAAAAGGCGGTTCATGCTTGAAAACCCTCCAATGTGGCTGAATTACAACAATTCTGCAAAGATGAGTGGGCCAAAATTCCTGCACAGCGCTGTAAAAGACTCATTGCCAGTTATCACAAACGCTTGATTGCAGTTGTTGCTGCTAAGGGTGGCCCGACCAGTTATTAGGTTTAGGGGGCAATCACTTTTTCACACAGGGCCATGTAGGTTTGGATCTTTTTCCCTTAATAATAAACACCTTCACTTAAAAAGCACATTTTGTGTTTATTTGTGTTATCTTTGTCTAATATTTAAATTTGTTTGATGATCTGGAACATTTAAGTGTGACAAACATACAAAAAAATGAGAAATCAGGAAGGGGGCAAACACTTTTTCACTACACTGTATATTAAAGTTATTTTAAATATCAATCCCGTGTATTTGTTTGACACCTCAGTACTCAGAGTATTCCACACAGCAAACTTGCTGACAACATCTTCCCTGCTGCAACATCTGTACAGCTGCCATGTTATGTTGAGGCAGATGTAAAACAACATCAACGACTTGAATGGAAATGAACCCAAGGACCCCAATACTGATGGAGTCACAAAAGTCTTGATCGGGCCCCCGATCAGATGCTTAAGATCAGATTGTGACATCCCTAATTCATATCCACCCTAATTTTGTATTTGATCTCTTTATTGCACCATGAACCATTTGGTATACACACTTTTTTTAAAAACCCCTCCGTTTAACTAAGAAGGAACTAGAAAAGCACTCGGAGAGCGCAGACCTCCACCAAGCGCCACAGTTGCCCCCATACAGTGTTTGTGTGTACGTTTTCAGATTCCTTGACCATGAAAACATATGACAAGCAATTGGATTGACAATGATAGGATTAGTGGTTCAGTAATTATTCACAAAAATGGCATTTTGCGTAATGGCGGTTTTCTTGTGGACGGTGATCCGGATCACCACCAAAATCTAATCATCTGTAGGATACCCCATTTCTGACAATCTGTGAAAATTTCATGAAAATCCGTCCATAACTTTTTGAGTTATTTTGCTAACAAACAAACAGACAGATAGACAAACAAACAGACAGACAAACCAACGCCGATGAAAACATAACCTCCTTGGCGGAGGTAAAAAGGACCAATGTCGTGTTAAAATGTGAGAAGCACTAAAACGTGGTTTCTTGCTCCGGAGGGGGGCAGGATATAAATTAAACAGCATGTGCTAATCACCTATCTCACCTATCAAATGTCTCCAGCTCTGGTTATCAAAAAAAAAAAAAAGTCCAGATAAGCCCAACGCTGGCTGTTAATGATATTGGCTCTTCCAATTGGCTATTAAACCTTCATTACATAGATTGGAAGCCAGTGGCTCCACGTGAAGCATTTAGAGAAAATGAACACGGTGTAAGTGGAAGCTCTGCAGAGTCAACACCACAGAAAGAATAATTTAAAGTGGTGATAGAAAACCTGTAAAAAAAAGTATAAATGTGCACCTAGGGGCACAATCACTGCTGTCTATTTAAATTCAGTGCTCTTTCACAGTGTACGCCACGGTGTATGCAACACAGTAACTGCTAATGGCAGCCTGGACGGCATCCAATATGCCAACACGGGGGTGAATTTTCAGACAAGGCGGGCCAAAAGAATGGGGATGGGGGGGTTGCCTGTGGGATGAGTGAGCATTAAGAGAAATTTATGATGTGGAGGAACAAGGCTGGCAGAAATCACTGGAAGCACCTGACTTGTAAATCGAGACCATGTTTCTGTCACTAAAGAGAAGACGGAATGACTAATGTCTTGGATTTGCCATTTGGGCCAATTCTTTCATCTCGATAAAGTGACTTTGATTTCTCTCCGCCCCTACGCAAATGTGCCAGGGACAGTTTGTTCAGCTTCGGAGAATTAGGGCCGCACTTCGCCGAGACAATGCAGACTCATTATGCATATAATCTTACAAGTGTAAACAGTCTGACACAAAAGAGCTGGGTGTGAGAGCTGCTCGGAGATGGATCCATGCCCTGATTGATGTCATCTAAGGATAAACACAATATGTTAGGCCGCGTACAGTTTAAGCTCCCAGCCAAAAAAAAAATAAAAGAAGTATAATTTATGCACATATCATTCCTTTAAGTACTAGTAACCAGTAGGTGTGGGGACAAAAATCAATACATCATAATATTGCGATACATTGAGGGGGTGATATTGTATTGATTCAGTGATGCCATTATCATAATACTTCATTAAGAATTATTAAAAAATGTTGCAAACACAAACTTACCTATTTAGGTACCAGAGTGATAAAAACCAGTTGACTCTTCAGTTCACAGATGTGTCATATACAGTATAAATATGATGTGTTATTGTGTGATGAGGGTGGTGGCTCTACCTTTCCAGTTCCGCTGCCACCCTGCGTATAAAAGGCTGATGCGGAAGAGGCACGGTCTCTTTTGACCTTCGCCTCTGCCTGTACTGGAGCACCTAGTGTCTGTGAGTCACACAATAAAGTTGAGTTCTATTGCACCTCCGGCCTCATCATTGGATTACAGATTATGGACATTACATTTGTTGACGAGGATAAAAGTATGGATAAAGGTATTTCGGCCATTCGGCCATTTCTGGAGCTTCCTGGTGAGTCGCCAGTGCTGTGGGAGAGGTGGTTTGCCACATTCGAGAATTATCTGGTGGCATTGAACCTCAGTGAGCTGGAGAAATTGCATGCGCGAGCAATTCTGGTCCATAATCTTGGCATGAAGGGACAGCGCATTCTTAACACATTGGGAGTGAGTGACAGTTTTGAGGACGTGGTTGGGCTAATGGCGCGCTACTTTCACGCCCCCAAAAAACGTCATAATCCGGAGGATCCAGTTCCGACAGTGCCACCAGCGGACTGGAGAGTCGGTGCAGCGGTATGTTGCTGACCTGCGCCAACTGGCTGGGGGTTGCCAGTTTGGGACCTTGGAGGAAGAAATGGTCCGCGATCAGTTGGCGGAGCATACGTTGTGTGCAGCAGCACGGTCAAGACTCCTAACTCATTCCAGTGAGCTGACGTTGGCCAAAGCAGTGGAGATAGCCCAGCAGTTCAAAGCAGAGGATAAACTGTCACAGGACCTTGGTGAGACAACAGCGTTGGGGAAACCTGACTCACAATCAGCGACGCAGGCTGTAGACCCGGATAACAACGACAGCATGGAAGACAAAGAAGAATATGCTACCGCTATAAAAATCAGGTCCCCCCCGGGGTCACCAAAGTGTTTGGTCTACCAAGCACCGATAAAAGGCAAGAGAGTGTCAGCCAAAAGGCAAACGCTGTGGAAAATGTGGGCTCCTACACCATTTCGCCAGGGCCTGTAAAAGGTTTGAGCGAGGGGAGCGACAACATGAAGTGGATTCCCCCACCACAACTCCTACGGTTATTCATACCGAATCCCCAAGCACAGAAGGCCGTACATATTTGACATTTATGTTGGACTCCGAGGACGTGCCGTTGTTGGTGGACACAGGCGCAGTGAGGTCCCTGTTGAACTGGTCTACTGTGAAGAGTTATTTCCCCTACCATCGTGTGAGAGGTCTGTCGATGCCATTTTGTGGGTATGGCGGTAATAGGCTGTCCATCGTGGGTTCACTGGAGCTGACGGCGAGGTACAAGACAGCGGTGGTGTCCAATATACAGTTCGTGGTGACCAAGAGTGGGTCGAATGTGATGAGCTGCGATCTGTTTTATGGACTGGACTTCTAAATCACCAGCTGCAGTGGAGAGGAATGGTTGGGCTGGGGTTTGTGGGACTGGCCGGTTCCGCGAGTGGGCGACGATGCGGTTTGGGATGATACATGGCCTAGTATTCTGGGAGATGGACAGAACAATTTCCACCCAGGGCCATCAGGTCAGGGTTCTGGTGCCTGGGCCCACATTACCCTAGGTGAAGGAACTGGGCAGCATGGTGGAACGCCCGTAATGGCGGATGAGGCAGTGAAAACGACCCCCTCTGCTTCCGGGGTTCGGCCTGGAGATACCGAGAACCATGGGGCTGCAACGGCTACACTAGCGTTCAAAATGAAAGACAGCGAGGCAGGACTGGCTGGCACGGGAAACAGACGTGCCAAAGAGGAACACTGTAGGCCGAGTCGGTCTTCGTGGAGGGTCGCCGGTGTGGCGCTGCCCGATGAGGGAGGAAGCCCGGTGGAGACATCATGGACATGGGAAGCAGAGGCGAGTTCCTCTAAGAGCTGGTAACGTGGTTCGACCCAGAGAGGAGGCTCGGCTGAGAGGTGCCCATGGAAAGAGGAAGAGACATGAGGACCAGGGGTGGCTGAAGGTGGTGGCTGTTTGGGAGGACGGATACCTTCTGCTGTCAGATGACTCATGGAGACACCCCAGTGAGCTGTAGCACGTTATTGAGATGGAGGAGGTTTTGGGGCCCCAACGTGGCTCTTCTCCAGGGACGAAGAGACGAAGGAGCTCTGGGCGGGACCCGCCAGACGAGTTCCCCGTGGGGTGGCTTCTCCATCGAGACTGTACAGTAGCAAGGGGTGATGGATTGGGTTAAATGTGAATTGCCCGGGCTACGTAGTTGACATGTTTCTCATAAGGGACTGCGATAACAGGTGCCCATGTGAAAAAAAAAATACCCATGTAATGTGTGTGTCACCGTGTTTAGGGGTGTGTTACTGTGGGGTTTGCCCAGGTTGGGGTGGTATCTTTGGGAATGTTATGGTTGTGTATGAAGGTGCATGTTAACTGGTTGTATGATGAATTCTCTCTTCTTTATGTATATAAATTCATGGGATTATTTTGTATTATAATAGGAACATGGCAAACTTTATTTCATGGACTTTTATTATCAGAGACGACAGAATAATCAATCTGGCCGTGTGAAGGTGGGACTGCAGTCTACCTGTCCCTCTCTAGTTTTAGTTGTTTGTGTGGATGAATAGGCCTATTTTATTTGTTGCCATTAGAGTGTGACTCAGGTGTTAAATTTGGGAGGGCCTAATAAGTGTGCATGTGTTTTGGACTTTTCAAAAGGGGGGATGTCATATATAAATATGATGTGTTATTGTGTGATGAGGGTGGTGGCTCCACCTTTCCGGTTCTTCTGCCACCCTGGGTATAAAAGGCTGATGCAAAACAGGCACAGTCTCTTTTGACCTTCGCCTCTGCCTGTATGGTAGCACCTAGTGTCTGTGAGTCACACAATAAAGTTGAGTTCTATTGCAACTCCGGCCTCATCATTTGATTACAGATTATGGACATAACAAGATGGTGCTAAATGCTCCCTGTCTGGTTAGGTCAGTACAGCAAAGGAGTGACTTCTGAAATAGATAGTTGAACTAGGCAAAGATTGGGATGGGAAATCACAATATACGGTCTGATATCACAATATTCAGCATATCACAAGATCATGATAATATTGCATTGCAGCCCAAGTATTGTGATATTATTGTATTGATGTTATTATGCTTCAGTGCAATGGAGGCATATGGAAATCACTCAGTGTGTGTGTGTGTGTGTGTGTCTGTCTGTCTGTCTGTCTGTTACCAACTTTTCAGCACGCCCTGTCAAAATCAAGTGGAACTAAAGGCTTGTATCATTATATCGTCATATTTTCTTGACTTTTAATTTGCCAGAATTTCGAGATAAGGCTTTGTTCTCAAAATAAACACAAATTTTACTCACCATTTTACCCTCAATGGAGCAATGAAAAAAGGTATTGTAATAATTGGTCCAGGCCAGTAGAGGTCGCACCGAGGCAGCTGCACCTTGGTGCTTTCAATGTATTGTGTGGCCTCTGGTGGTTCCCAACCCTAGTAACCAGTACTTTTATTATTAGAATCAGGCCTGTCCCAAAGGCCAGTTTGGGGGCTTTAAATATTCAGGAGTGAATATCCAAAAATTCTGTACAGTTGGGGTTTTTTTCTCTCAGCAAATTGCATCAGCATTAATTTTTCTGAAATGTGTTTTTCTTACAAATCTGGAACTTTTTCATGCAAATTAGAAATTTTTTCATATATTCATATTTTGTAAATTTGAGACATATTTTTGTGACTTCGTGTTTTTTATTAATATAAATATGTATTTTTTTCCTTGTAATTTTAAGTTATTTAATTTTGCAGGTTTTCTTGTAAATTTTAGGACTTTTTCCTACAAATTTGTGACATGTCATATGTTGTTTTTTTTTAAACTACTTTTTATTTACTTTTTTCCTTTAGTAAGTGGTCATCAGAACATAACTAAAAGGACAAGAGACAAAAGAATCAGTCATAACAGGGGGTACTTTCTTTCTGTCATCTAAAATGTTTGTCTGGCTTTTATGGGAATGAGGGGGTAGAGATATACAGTTTTCCCATTGCTTAGAATGGGTCTCTGTTTTAGTTCTTTAGAAAAAAGTAAGTTTTTCCAGTCACAAAGAAGTAAGAAAAATATCCCAAACTTTCATGAAAAAGTCAGACTTATCGAGGGAAAATAATTACAAATTTCTAAGGGGAAAAAATACAAATGTCTTTAAAAAACAGTCACAAGCTGACTAGATGAAAACATATCAAATTTCAGAGAAAAAAGTTACATTTCCCAGAAAAAAAAAAATCGGGGGGGAAAAAAATCAGCAAATTGACAAGAAAAAAGTTTGTGAAAAAAAATTACACATTTCCTAACAAAAAGTCACAAATAAGAAAAACATCTCAAACATATATGAAAAAGTCAAAACTTATCAGGGGAATATTGCCAAATTTCTGAGAAAAAAACCACAAATGCCTCACAAAAAAATTATAACATTACCAGACCAGAAAATAGCAAATTTCAGAGGAAAAAAAATGCAAACTTGAAAGGAAAAAACAGATTTCTCACAAAAAATTTTAAAAATTTGACCAAAATGTTGCAAACATACCATAAAAAATTCTAAGAGAATAATCACTAATTTTCAAGAAAAAAGTTGAAAATTTCCAAGGGAAAAAAAATCATAAATTTCATAATGAAAGTTACTCTTTTTTTAAGGAAAAACATCCCAAACTTGCACGAGCAAAGTCACAAACTGATTTGGGGAAAAAAATACACAAATGTCTCAAAAAAAATAGACACAAATTTTTAAGATGAAAAAGTTGCAAATTTCTGAGAAAAAGTACCAAATTTACCAGGAAAAAAGGCACAAATTTACAAGAAAACAAAAAATTGCAAACTTAAAAATTTCTTATAAAAAGACTGCAAAGTTAAGAAAAAAGTTTACAACCGAAAATAGAAAATATTCTGAGAGGAAAAAATTTCAGACAAAAAAAGTTGTGAATTTTCAAGAAAAAAATCCCACAAATTTCTTCACAATATGCATCGAAATTCTGAGAAAATATCTCAGACTTACATGAAAAAAGTGAAACTTATCAGAGGGAAAATAATTACAAATTTCTGAGGGAAAAAAAACAGAAACAAAATAATAACAAAACAAGAAAAAATAGCAAATCTTTGAGGAAAAATTGCATATTTACATGAAAAACACACATTTCTTTTTTTTTAAGCCTATCCTGTCCAGAAGCTTGGTAAGCAGAACAGATGTCTGCTTCCCACAAATTATAAAAAGATTGCAAATTTAAGAAAAATGTTACAAACTTCAGAGAAAAACAATCTGAAGGAGAAAATCCACAATTTCCGAGAAAAAAGCAGCAAATTTTCAAGAAAATTCCACAAATCTCCTAACAGATGCAATTTTTTTGCAAACTTGCACAAAAAATTCCCAAAAGAAGAATTTTTTCAAAATCCCAAATTTCAGAGGAAATACAAACTATTCTGCTTCTTTTTTCGATTTTTTATTGTTTTCGTTTTTTGTTTTACTTTCTATTCTGTTGTACTTTGTTGTGAAGCACTTTATGGTGTTTACCTTTGAAAGGGCCTAGCCACCTTATTCCTGGGGGTGTTGCTGTAAGAACGATTATGGGCGGAGCTTCTGCTTTCAGCTGACCTAGTGTTAAATCAGTCAGTAAGAGTGGAGTAGCGGGGCATTTAAAATAGCATTTTTAAAAGTTTTTCAAATTCATTTTAATATGTAGTCCACATACGTGTTTTGCACTCAAGTGGCAGCTAATTTCAGCACTTGTAGTTTTTGTATTTTTGAATGTTTTTGCGTAGTTCTGGTACTTGCTGCTGTTCGTGGTGTGAGGCTCCTCATAGATGAGCACAGCTACATCTGTGGCTTCAACAGCAATGAGTAGATTATGCACTGAAAACTGAAGGATTGTTTGTGTGATCGGTGGAACAGACACAGCAGCACCAGGTAAGTTTTCACTTGTATGAATGTCACAGATCTGACGTTTTACCCCGAAGTTAAAACGCCCAAGCACGGTGTCGTGGTTCTCTGTGGCTCTGACTAGACTCTACATTTGCTCTGAGATGAATTTGATTATGTTCAACATATTTTAACAAAATGCAGCCAACTTTACTGCGGTGGAAACACTGATTTATCTCAGAGCTTTTATTTGTTCACAGCATTAGCATGTTAGCAGCGGAGCTAACTAACGGAGCTACTGGCCACTTTTTAAGGTCGTCTTCTCATCCCTCCATAGTCGTGGGTTGTGGTACGATTATATTACTGTTTTTGAGGTGCAAAAGACTGTGTTCCTGCATTTTTGATGCTGAAGTCATTGTTTTTTAACAAGGAAACGTGTCCCGTTTCAGTGACAACAATATGTTCTAAACTAGTACCGGACATTGCTACCATGATTCACGCAAGGCATCATGGGGGCTAGGAATAAGGTGGATATAAATAAACTTTACTTACTTTTCAAATATCCAAGATCATTCAACTAATTGAAAAAATAATCAGCAGATCAGTCAGTGAAAATAATTGTTAGTCACAGCCATAAATTTCTGACACTTAGACCTTTACATTTTGAATATTAATTTCTGCATTTCTTTCCTAAACACTGAAACTGCAACAACAACAAAAAAAAAATCTTAAATTATGCTAATTTCAAAGCTTGCCAGGCAACAAGGAAAACAAGCTGTTCCTTTGTGCGGGCGTGAATGAAACCGACAGCGGCGCGGCATGTGGCGGCGTGGACGTCTGAGTTTATCTCCAGGCCCAGATCTTCTCCCCTCGGTTCAGCCGCTGCTGGGCCGGAGCCATCCATGCCTGCCTTCTATCCCCTGGCTCGCCCACAATCCCTGATTAATGTGGTCTGGGCGGGAGCTGTCAGAAATGGCAGAGAGAATCATGGGATTTCTCCTTCAGAGTCCCAATGACACCCAGCAGCTGCAGGAGTAAACAGATGACTAACCACTGGCCTTTTGGCAGCCTGTGGAGAATCACGGCGCGGGTGGGGGGGTGGGGAGGCGGGAGGAAAGCTGCGAACGATGCTTTGACATTTTCAGTGGATTAGAAAGTTCTTGGGTTCTGCTCTCGTGGTGTCAGAGGTGGCTGGCATAGTAATTACACGTCTTGGGTTTTTTTTTTTTCCTTCAGCGTGACCCCGCCGGCCACAGTGGAAATGTTGGGGGTTCCACTTAGAGGCATCGGCGCAAAGTGAATATTTAATCCTTTAAAGGAAACATCCTCATTGATAATCAAATCACATTCTGTTTGTTCCAGACCAAACAATAAAAAAAATTTTACTTTTAAGGAAAAAAAAAAAGAATTGTCATTTCAGATCATGTCTGGCAGCAGAATTCATTTCAAATCTGGGCAGAAGCTTGTCCTGGGGCCCCGGTTTTGTGTGAGGCGCTGGCATATTAAAGGCTCCATCAGACAATGGCTACTGTTTATATATTATTTTCTTTTAAACCACAAACAAATTACTCTCCTCAAAACATCATTACGCCTCCAAAATATGAAAACTCACTCCTGGCGAATGTCTCATATCAGGTAAAAAACGGGAGAGAATTAATTAACCTTTGTCATTTTAATTGCTTTAGCGACAGCTGTCCTTTGGTGCCGGAGCTATCCTAATGCACACAACTGCGGGCTTGTCAATTACTTTCCTAGTGAATAGATTAAAACGCCACGGAGGATAGAGTCATTTCATTAGTCAGAATTAATGCCCCCCAGACATAACCAGGTACGAACACTTCACCCCGAAATATGCGCGAAAATGAACAATGCTATTAAGCCCATATGAATCGAATGAATTGTGGCAACATGAAATTAAGTTTACGCTCTATTTAATTTCATCCCACTGCTTATATTGCACTTGGCATACAGTTGTTGTTTTTTTTGTGCTAAAATTTAGATTATTCAGAGGCTTTCAATAGAATGTCACACACACACTGCTAAAAAGCAGGACACCTATGTGCCGCGGCTAATTGCTCTAATGGATGTTAGCATCACAGCCCTGTCAGATAATAGCTGACAGCAGCAGCCTAATTCTCCCATTTTTTGCTCTTCGCACATCTATGATCTAATGCTGCTCGGCTCATCATGAATCTGAAAGAAATTAGGCGGCTTTCAAATGTCTGTCTGCTGGGTGTCTGCTTTCAGCGGCGAATGTCTCAAAGTCTCCGATCTTTCATCCCATTAGATAAGACAAGAGGCGTCTTCGCATTTTAGAAGATGAGGCCCTGTCTATTTCTTTTCTTCCCCAAGCGTTACGAGGATTCTCACACTTGTGCACGAGGGGTGTCGACAGAAAATCTCTCATGATCCAGCTCAGACATTAAGCCTAATTCTCAGACTGCTGGTGTTACAGAGGGAATGTGGTGAATGCAGCAGTTAGAGGTCGAACATCTGGATAAAACTATCACACCAACCCTGTCCGTGTCCTCCTTCACTACATCCATGAATCCTCTATGTAGTCTCTCGTTTCCTCCTGCCTACAGCTCCATCTCCAATATCCTTCGTCCAATATATCCACTATCCTGCCTGTCTTTTCATCAGTACCACCGTCTCTAAACCATACATCATAGCAAGTCTTTACTACCGTCTTCTAAATCTCCCCTTTCACTCCAGCTGCAATCCTTCTGTCACAAATCACCCCTGACACTCGTCTCCACTCACTCCACCCTGACTGCACTCTCTTCTTCACCTCTACTGTGCACCGTCCATTGCTTTGGATGGTTGACCCCAGGTATTTAAACTCATCTGCTTTCACTACCTCTGCTCCTTGTATCTTCACCATTACACTTGCCTCCCTCTCATTCACACTCATGTATTCTGTCTTGTTTCTACTGACTTTCGGTCCTCTTCTCTCGAGTGTATACCTCCACTTCTCCAGGTTCTCTTCCACCTGCTCCCTACTCTCACTACAGATCACAATGTCATCAGAGTTGTTCAAAAAGCCTAAATATTACATTTAAAAGATATCTGTTTTGTGAAGACTTTTTTTCCTTACACACAGGAGCAAACAGGTTTTGTCTACAGACCACAGACCCACAATAACTCACCTCTGCAAAGTCCAACGGAGAGGACAAAGCGCCACTGCTGATTGGTTGACAATAGAGCTGAATATTCAGGATCAATTCAGAGTGATTACCAAATATTCCAGTCTTTCTTTTCCCTCAGTACACCGCATCATCATCAGTGTCTTAGAATAGAATAACCTTTATAGTTATTCTATTATTCTATAAAATTTGTTGCTCTCCTTAAAAGAGGAACAAAATACAAACAAAATAAAATTGTTCAAAATGGGAATAAAAGTACCAATAGATGAAAGGATATCATAAAATATATAAAAAGACAGATATGGAACAATGGAGTAATGTACAACAATAAAGTGGGAACATTTATTGTAAAGGTGTCCTTGAGTGTTTTGAAAGGCGCCTATAAATTAAATGCATTATTATTATTTATAAATTACCTGTAAACATTAATGATATTACACAGAGGTAAATTGAATTTCATGGCAATCAGAGCAGTCAGTCGGTTTTCTTACCAGGAATGCATATTTTCTAATAAATTGTGATTTTTTTTATCTACATTTCTAAGATTTTTCATAAATTTGCAGCTTTACTTGTAAATTTGAGACAATTTTCTCCTAAATGTGATACATTTTTCTTATAAATATGAAAGTTTTACCTTGTAATTTTTTCCCTACATTTGCAGCTTTTTTCCCCCTAAATTTGGAGCTTTTGCCACATAAATATACACATTCACATGAATTTGAATGCATTTCTTTTGAATGTTTGCAAACTTATTCATACAAATTTGACTTTTTGGTGAAATTTTTGGGCAATTTTGTGATTATTTTGTTTCCATTTTTTGCAAAATTGTGAGATTTTTCTCCTAAATTTCTAGAGGACTCTTTGGTAAAGGTAATTTAACGTTCCTTGATTAGAATCAAGCCAGTTGAGAACCAAATATGAATATCCAAATATCATTATCATATCCAGATATGATAATCCATATCCACACACACGGCAAGAATAGTTCTTTTGTGACATACCATGTCAATGTACTTTAAAAACAAACAAACAAACAAACAAACAAACAAAACTTATGACTGACTTGAGTAGACATAAATTATCCCTAGTTGGAGGAAGTCATTTGACACAGAGTGAGGAAATTCAAACTCTGAAAATATGCCATTATGCTGAACATAAACTACAAGAAATGGAAAATGATATTGATCCTGATAACCACTTTTTTCAATAATATTCATAATCATTGTGAATATTACACTGAAAAGCAATTCAAAAGTCAAGTGCAATTAGATAGTAAACTATCAATAATACACTTCAACTGCAGAAGTCTTAACAAAAACTTTCCACAGATTCAGGACTATTTAAAACAGTTAGACAGAAAATTTACAGCTATCGCAGTCTCTGAAACTTGGCTTAATGAAGAGCAGGCTCCCCTGATGGCAATAGAGGGATATCAGATGTTTCATATTAACAGATCTCAAAAAAAGGGTGGTGGTGTTGCACTGTATATTGATGACCTGTATAGGTGTAAGCTTGTAAATGGAATGTCCTTTGCACTACCAGGGATTCTGGAATGTGTTACTGTTGAGATTGACCAAGATTAAACAAAAAATCTAATTATAAGTTGTATGCCGGGAACTTGCATTGAGACATTCAGAGATAAATTAGTCAAGCTGTACAATAATATTACTAGTAAGAAAATGGTTGTAATTTGTAGAGATTTCAATATTGATTTACTAAATCACAATTAGTGATTAGAATTACATTCTCTCTCGGCGCCACACGAGTAGGCTGCCTTTTGCAACAGCGGCTCGATTCTGAGTTTTTTTTTTCCCTTCCTCTCTCTTTTGATCAGTCTTTTTTTTTCACCCCACTTATATCACGGACACACAGATCGTCCCAAATGTCTCCTGAGCCGGTGGACGGAGCCACTGTTTATAGCAGGATACGATACAACAGGGAAGAGCTGCTAGCATTTAACCGCCACCCGGTCCCATTGGAAAAACTCGACATACCGAGAGAACTGAGGCGAAAGCGTCGCGGCTGCCGGGCTGGAGTAAGGCGGAGGACAAAAAATATAAGGTACAGACCCTCCCTTCCATCTGTTGTCATGGGAAATGTACGGTCGATACTGGGAAAGTTAGATGAGCTAGCGGCTATCTCCCGTTATGATAGCACTTACCGGGAGTGCTCTCTCCTTTTGTTTACTGAGACGTGGCTAACTGAACTAGCAGCAGATGCTAACATTGAGCTGGAGGGTTTTCACATGATACGAGCTGACCGAACACCGGACAGTGGCAAAGCTAGGGGGCGGTGGAGTGATAATGTATGTTAACAACAACTGGTGCAGACCGGGACATATCACTGTTAAACAACGACACTGCAGCAAAGACATTGAGTTGCTAGCTGTTAGCATGAGGCCTACATATCTCCCGAGAGAACACTCACACGTGATCTGCATTGTTGTTTATGCAAATCCGACGGCGAACGCTGGGACAGCGCGTGACGTCATCCATTCAGTAACCAGCAGGCTGCAGACAGAACACCCAGATGCTCTTCTCCTCATCTCAGGCGATTTCAACCACGTTTCACTGTCTCCCATTCTACCCACGTTCACCCAGTATGTCACATGCCACACTAGAGACAATAAAACACTGGATTTATTCTACGCAAACACTAAGGAGGCGTACACCTCATCACAACTCCCCCCACTCGGGAGATCGGATCACAACTTGGTTCATCTCTGGCCGGTGTACAAACCCCTAGTGCACAGACAACCTCCGGCCATGCACACTGTGGAGTTATGGTCTGAGGAGACAATGGACACTCTAAAGGACTGTTTTGAAGCCACCGCCTGGAAGCAGCTCTGCGATCCACATGGTGAGGACATCGATGGCCTCATTCACACCTTCACGGGCTACCTCAGCTTCTGTGTGGACAAATCCGTTCCCACCAAGACCATACGGCGTCACTCAAACAACAAACCCTGGATCAACCCTGAGATAAAAAACACTTCTGAGAGAGAAGAAGAGGATCTTCAGGTCGGGGAACAGGGAGATGCTGAAGTCCGTACAGAGGGAGCTGAGGAGAAAGATCAGAGAAGGCAAGGACAGCTTCAGGAAGAAGATGGAGGACAAGCTGCAACAGAGCGACATCAGCGGGGTCTGGAGAAACCTCAAAACCATCTCGGGGCTCCAGAATACCTCCCCCCAGGCCACGGGGGGCAGGGAGTGGGCGAACAACCTGAATCTGTTTTTCAATAGATTTGACCAACCGCCCTCCCCCCTGTCTGCACAACAACCACTGCTGCCTCTAAGAAATCAAGTCCTGCTGCCCACTCCCCACTCCACCGACACCCCCCCCACTCCCAACACACAGCCCCCCATCCTGACCCTGACCAAGACCCAGGTGAGGACGGAGCTGAGGAAGATCAAGGCGAGGAAGGCGTCGGGACCGGACGGCATCAGCGCAAAGCTCCTCAAGTCCTGTGCAGACCAGCTGTGTGGGATTGTGACGTATATCTTCAACATGAGCCTGAAACTGGGGAGGGTACCACAGCTGTGGAAAACATCTTGTGTGGTACCTGTACCAAAAACTTCCCACCCCAAAGACCTGAACGGCTACAGACCGGTGGCCTTGACGTCCCACTTGATGAAGACCCTGGAGAGACTGCTCCTTGCTCATCTCCGCCCCCTGGTGGAACCAGCGATGGATCCACTCCAGTTCGCCTACCAGCATGGCATTGGGGTGGAGGATGCGGTGATCTTCCTCCTTCACCGTTCTCTGTCCCACCTGGAGAAGCCCGGGAATATGGTGAGGATCATGTTCTTTGACTTCTCCAGTGCTTTCAACACCATCCAACCGATGATCCTGAAGGACAAGCTGCTGCGCGCAGGGGTGGACCAGCACCTGTCATCATGGATCCTGGACTACCTCACGAACCGGCCTCAGTTTGTGAGAACCCGGGACTGTGTTTCCGACACGATCATCAGTAGCACAGGGGCCCCCCAGGGAACGGTGCTGGCTCCCTTCCTGTTCACTCTTTATACTGCGGACTTCTCACACAACACAACACACTGCCATCTACAGAAGTTCTCTGATGACTCTGCAATCGTTGGTCTCATCTCCAACGGAGATGAAGCTGAGTACAGAGGGCTTATCCAGGACTTCGTGGACTGGTGCCATCGGAACTGCCTCCAGATCAACGCGAGGAAAACTAAGGAGCTGGTGGTGGACTGCCGCAGGCATGGGCAGCCCCTCACAGCACCAGTAAATATACAGGGAACAGACATCGAGATGGTGACATCCTATAAGTACCTGGGTGTTCATCTGAACAATAAACTAGACTGGTCACACAATACTGACGCACTCTACAAGAAGGGACAGCGCAGGCTGTTCCTGCTGAGGAGACTCAGGTCTTTTGGTGTACAAGGGGCGCTGCTGAAGTCATTCTATGACACGGTGGTGGCATCAGCCATCACTTTTGGAGTGGTCTGCTGGGGCAGTGGCATTACTGCAGCCGATAGGAAGAGACTGAACAAACTGATTAAGAAAGCTAGCTCTGTCCTGGGGCAGCGCCTTGATCTGATGGAGGAGATGGGAGAGAGAAGGACGGTGGCTAAACTGTCATCTCTGCTGAGTCCGAGTTCCACCCTATGCAGGACATACTGGATGCACTGAGGAGCTCATTTAGCAGCAGACTACATCATCCCAGGTGCACAACCGAGAGGTTTCGTAGGTCCTTCCTACCAACGGCTGTCAGACTGTACAACCTAAGCAGGGCTGCTCGCAGAGATAGCAAAAAGATGTAACAAACTAATAGTTTTTTGAATGCAAAAGATGCAATAGACTTACACAATGGTCCTCTCCGGCATACAACTAGGAACATACCGGTCGCTATGGAGGGTGAGAATATGTATGGGCACATAATCATACCATGTAGGATAACTAAGTAGACGGTTATGCTGTTTCATCCCATCTAGCAACAATGCTCTGCACTGTGTGTGTTTATATATTTACATATTTATTCCATCTAGCTACAATGCTCAGCACTGGGTGTGTTTATATTTATATATCTATATATTTATTCCATCTAGCTACAATGCTCCGCACTGTGTTTTTATATATCTACATATTATTCCATCTAGCTACATTGCTCCGCACTGTGTGTTTATATACTTGCATATTTATTCCACCTAGCTGCAATGCTCCGTACTGTGGGTGTTTATATATTTACATATTTATTCCATCTAGCTACAATGCTCTGCACTGTGTTCATATATTCATATATTTATTCCATCCAGCTACAATGCTCTGCACTGTGTGTCTGTGTGTGTGTGTATATATATATTTTATAGTAATATGTACATATGTATATTAGCTGCTCTTGCTTGCTTGTTTTTTTTTTGTTTGTTTGTTTTTTTCTTGCCTTCTGATTGTTGCTCTGAGTGTTGCTATCCCTGTGCTGTTGCAATCCTGGAATTTCCCCGTTGTGGGACTAATAAAGGCTTATCTTATCTTATCTTATCTTATCTAAATCCATTTCAACAAAATGTAATTACAGAGTTCATGAATTCTATGTACAGTATGAGTCTATATCCCTCAAAAACACATCCCAGTAGAATCACAGTTCCCACTGCTACACTTATTGATAACCTGTTTGTTAATATTATTGATAAGAAAATAGAAAGTGGATAATTGATAAATGATATAAGTGACCATTTGCCAGTCTTTGCACTTATTCATGGCCACACGGGGGCCAATACAGAAAAAATTTTAAAATCGTTCAGATACAAATCACAAAATGCAATCAGTTCTTTTAAAGAAGACTTGCTGAAGCAAGACTGGACAAAAGTCTATGTATCAGATGTAAATGAAGCCTATGACATATTTATAAACATTGTAACCACTCTTTATGAAAAAAATTGTCCATTAGTAAAGAAAAAGCTAAAACATAAATTTGTCGATAAGCCATGGTTAACCAAAGGATTACAAAAGGTGTGTAAAAAGAAAAATTTATCATATAAAGCTTTTCTAAAGAAAAGGACAAAAGAAGCAGAGCAGCGGTATAAAACATACAAAAATAAGTTAACATATATAATGAGATGTAGTAAAAGAGACTATTACAGTAAAGAACTGGAGAAAAACAGAGACAATATTAAAAATACATGGACAATACTTAACAATATTCTTGGAAATAAAAACAGAAATACAAGCTACCCAACCAATTTTTCAAAAAAAAAAGTAATAAAAAGACTCAGAGTGTGAATGCAGTCTCACCTGCAGATGAATTTAATAATTTTTTTGTTAACATTGGTCCTAATTTAGTCCAATATGGGGTAATCAATATTTTAAACCAGGGAGAGCGGACGCTGTATTTAAAGTATGGAAATTAAAAGGGATACAAAAGATTCAGGATTTATATTTGCCATGTGCAGACAACATAATGTCTTTTGAAGAGCTGAGGATCAAATTTAATCTCAATAGAACACATTTTTTTAAATATCTTCAACTTAGAAACTTTATTCGATCAAATCAAAATAAAGCTCTCACTCGACCTATTTATTCATCCTTGGAAAAAATGATGATGAAAGATAGTAAAAGAAAGGGTATTATTTCAGAGTTTTATAACTCACTGACACTATCTTCAAGTGAAAATTCACTGAAAAGATTAAACTACTGGAAAGAAGATCTGCAAACTGAAATTTCAGAGGAACAATGGGAATTGGCTTGTACAGAAGCTCAAACCAAATCAATAAATGCACGCCTTAAATTGATACATTTCAAATGGTTAATGCGGATGTATGTTACACCGGAGGAGTTAAATAGATATAACAAAAATATACCAGATACATGCACAAAATGCATGGAAAGTAAAGGAACCCTATTTCATTGTTTATGGGAATGTAGATTAATAAGAATGTTTTGGGAAGAGGTGAGGGTAACAATTGAAAAAATAATCTCAAAACAAATCATATTGAATCCTAAACTGTTTTTGTTGGGTCTGTACCCAGAAAAGCATAATTTTAATAAAAGTGAAAGAACATTCATAGACCTCAGTTTGCTTAATGCCAAAAAATGTATTGCACTATTATGGAAAAAGACTCATAGACCAGATGTGACTCAGTGGTTAAGACAGATGTTAACAACCTTCCATTAGAAAGAATAACATATATACTAAAATCAAAGGAAATTGTGTTTGAGAATATATGGAGACCTTTTATTGATTATGTAAAAAATTTAAACATAACTCTTGAAGAAGAAGGTGAATGATGTGTGTGGACCTTGTAAATTCCAAACTGGTGAACATAATATGTATACTTATGTATTGGATTGTCTAGACTAAACAGAGGAGCATTGTTGAAGACTTGATTTTGTTGGTGGTTGTTGGTGTTTTTAGTGCATTTTTTTTTTTTTTGTAGTACTTTAGTGTTAGTGTTTGATTGTTTGTATCATGTTTGTTAAAAAAAAAAAAAAAAGGTTCAATAAAGATATTGTGGAAAAAAAAAAAAACATTGGTCCTAATTTGGCTCCAGAAATACCCATTACGACACCTACAGGTAATACAATAAGCAAAAACACTGCTATAAAAGACTCCATTTTCATAAAGAACACAGACGAGAGAGAGGTCATTGAAATTGTTAAATCGTTTAAAAGTAAAACATCTACGGACTGTGATGGTATTGACATGCTCTTAGTCAAAACTATTATTGAATGCTTAGTGAAACCACTGACGTATATCTGTAACCTGTCTCTCCAAACAGGTATATTTCCCAATGCAATGAAAATAGCTAAAGTAAGTAAAGTAATTAATCTGTACTTTTAATCTATCCGAAATAAAGATTCATTCATTCATTCATTCATTCATTCATTCATTCAATTCCGATATATAAGACATGTGACAGAGGGGAATTTTCAAACTATAGACCAATTTCACTATTGCTGCAATTTTCCAAGATACTTGAAAAAATATTCTGTGAGAGAATTGACAACTTTATTATAAAGAATAATTTATTGTGTGAGCAGCAATATGGGTTCAGACACAAGAGGACAACTGCATTTGCTCTAATGGAATTTATAGAAAAAATATCAACTGCCGTTGAAAATAAAGAGTATTCAGTTGGGGTATTCCTGGATCTTAAAAAAGCATTTGATACAGTGGATCACAATTTATTATTAAAGAAACTACAAAATTGTGGTATTAGTGGAGTAGCACTGTCCTGGTTATGTAGTTACTTAAAGAATAGATATCAGTATATACAGTATGTGTTGGTAACAAAAACTCAGTAGCTGAAGGTTACTTGTGGAGTCCCACAGGTTCAGTTTTGGGGTCACTGTTATTCAATATGTATATAAATGATATATGTAAAGTCTCGGAAAAAATGGATTTAATATTGTTTGCCAATGACACTAATT
Organism: Pholidichthys leucotaenia; assembly: GCA_020510985.1. NCBI lineage: Eukaryota > Metazoa > Chordata > Actinopteri > Cichliformes > Pholidichthyidae > Pholidichthys > Pholidichthys leucotaenia. Next base: position 63,905,786 of record CM035849.1, on the reverse strand, counting down.
TATTATGCAGTGGAAGCAATTTGGAACAACTTTTGGATACACTCGGAAAGGAATTAGGAAAGCTTAAACTGTGGTTCGATTCAAACAAATTAAGGCTCAATTTAAGTATGACAAAATTTATAGTTTTTAACAACCATCACAACAACGCAGTATCTAAACTCAGTGTACGTAAGTGGTGTAGAGATTGAAAGGGTATCCAAAACTAAATTTCTTGGAGTAATAATTGATAATAAACTGTGTTGGAAGTCACATATTAATCACATATATTAAAAGTAAAATATCTAAATCAATTGCAATGCTACACAGAGTGAAATATTTGCTGAATCAACCCACATTATATACTTTGTATCATTCATTAATACTCCCATACATGGCATATTGTACTGAAGTATGGGGAAATACATATAAAACAACATATATCCAATCTTTATGCTCAGAAGAGAGCTATTAGAATAATAAAACAAAGCTTGCTTACAGGGAACCAACAAACCCACTTTTTCTTAAATCAAAAGCTCTCAATTTGAAAGATCTGGTTGACTTTAAAACTGCAGTAATAATGTTTAAAGTGAAGAATCTATCACCTGCCCGTAAATATCCAAAAGTGTTCCAAATAAGGGAGAAACAATATCATTTCAGAGGAACATGTATATTTCAAAAACCTTCAGTGAGAACTACCACCAAGCCAACACTGTGTTTCAGTGCAAGGAGTCAGATTGTGCAGCGCTTTTGGACCTGAATTAAAATCATGTTCAATGCTTGGACAAATTAAAGAAAAACTAAAGGACAAAATACTCCAAACATATATACAAGATAACATGTAAAACCACATAAGGATTGTCATATCCAGTCTGTGTTGTGTTGTTGCTTAGTTTTTTGTCAGCTTTAGTCTTAGCTTTGTTCTGAATTGTAATCGCTTTTGTTTTGTATTTCTTTTGAATTCTTGGATGGGAATATGTGTGGGCAATATAAGCTGCGGCTTTCAGCCATCACCCATTTCGGATAACTTTATGTTGAACTGTATAATCAGAGGAGTTATGGTTTGATTTGACCTGTTAGATTTTTTTCCACCCTTTGTTATATAATTCTGTTTCTTTTTTTTAATCTTTACTTTTAATCTATCCGAAATAAAGACTCATTCATTCATTCATTCATTCAATACCAGGTTAATAAACAAATATCCAGATGAGCTAATATTTGGGTGCAGCCATGGTTGAGAAATTGCCTGCATCCAGAAGTGGAATGGTGTCACACACACATGCATAAAATGTACAGGCAGTAGTGGGCACTTTAAATGAATCTACTATTAAGATCTTTTTCAAATTCTGACTTTTTCATCTCTGCAGTATAAGCTAAACTGCAAGAGCAGATGCACTAATGGTTGTTGCAGCAATTTGTAACACTTGGCCCAGTAGTAGCAAATTACTATATGCTATAGCAGTCAGAGATAAGCAAAGCTCTGCATAGCACCAGCTCAGAATGCATGCAGCAGAAGCCTCAAGCATTAGCCAGGATTTAAATTTTGAAATCCAAAATATTATGAAGCATATAAATCATGTAAATCTACTTAATTATCTAAATCAACTTTATGGGCTGGGTAGGACCATATTCTACTAGCCATGACCTAACCCAACCCTTTCTGCACTATTTTGTGACAAAGAAAACAAGAGCACTCTGAGGCGAGTGCAATATCCCCCGGCTCCGGTTTCTTTGAAGATCCCAACACGCCACTGAAGGAGAGCAGGTTTCAGCTTTTCCATATAATTATTGGGGCAGAACCAAATTATGATAATCCAATCATCCATGAATCTACAACAAAAACTGTTGTATATGACCCATAGTTGTAGGTCAGCATCCCAATTAGAACCTGTGTACCAAGTTTGGTGACCCTAGAGAACTTCTATAGAAAGGGAGCATAGGGACTGCTAACCTTGACCTTTGACCTTTTGACACCAAACTCATAGTCAGAGGTCATGGTCTCAGTGTGAACCTGTATAGCAAGTTTGGTGACCCTAGCATTCTTTGTTGTTGAGATATCGTTCACATGCCATTTTGATGTTGACCTTTGACCTTGAGATAAAAAAAAACAGTCACACTTCAGGGTCACAGGATGAACCTGTGTACAAAGTTTGGTGGCCTTAGCTTTACCCATTCTATAGTAATAGTGCAAATGGAATGTTAACTGTGACCTTTGACCCCGTACCCATAGCCAGGTCAGGGTGTAAACCAGCCAAGATCTGTCGTAGATACAACTATGGTATGGATTTGAAAAGTCTATATCATTTCTTTCAGTAGTTATTACATTTACAAGATTTAGGGCAAAACTGACCTCTGACCTTGACCTCAAAATCTATAAAAATCATTCGATCAGGGTCAAATTGAAATATGCGCACCATCGGTGTATATGAAACCCTGGAACCATGTTTCAAAACAATCAGAACACAACTGTAGGAGGAGCTCATTTCACAAGATAGTTGCTGCCTATTAACTGAGGTGAAATAGGAGACCAGAAGTCCGGGGCTAAAACTTCTGCAAAAGTCATCCAATTGGAGCCAAACTGCAATATGCACATCATCAGTGTATAAGAAATCTTGGCACCAAGTTTCAAAACAATCAGAACAAAACTGTAGGAGGAGCTGTTTTCACAGAAGTGGGACGGATGGACCACCCCATTAACATAATTCCCCTAAGGTCTTTGCCCAAAGGGGTCAACCGATGGAGGATAAAAATCACTTAAGAACTTTTATAAAACAACAGTGGGTTCTTCACGGTCCTACACAGAAATGAATAGTGTGGAATAGGGCTGTAATTCAATTAGTGATCACAAGGTGTCACTAAAACCAAAGTTTAAAAAAGTTCAGTATAGACCTTAATCAAGGATGGGCAACTTCTAGCCATAAAAACACAAGACCCTGCATTTTTTTTCTTTTCCAGATGGTCACTAAAGCAGGTGTTTTCACTGATCAGCAATCAGTGGGAAGGAATTCAGTGAAATCACCTGTTGAAGAGACTGGCTAGAAAGAAAACCTTCAGGGGGATGACTCTCCATGGCACACGGTTGCCCATCCCCGACATAGATGATGCAATCAGAAGATGGATTCCTTTGAGTAAGTGGAGAACATTTTGAAAACATGAATAAATGATCAGGTTGGCCAACGTTTAACAGTGTTAGCAAAAAAACAACAACCAGCCAGGTTTATTATCATTCAAATCCATACAGCCAAACATGTACAGCAGAACAAAAATTACATTTCTCCTATTGGAGGGGCTGCTGCCATACAAGGCACTGCCACACTTTTCCCTTCACCCATTCTATTATGCTGAGCACCAAGCTAGAAGGCAGGAAGTACCATTTTTTAAAATCTGGTCTTTGGTAAGACCCAGCCAGGGCTTGAACCCACAACCTCCCAGCTATTGGGCAGATGCTCTACCACTAGGACACTACTCTGGTCTGGAGCTATAGCTAGGTGGATGCACTTGAATTTCCCTCCGGGATTAATAAAGTATACAGACAATAGCTTCCCAAGCATGGCTGCATAAAAGTCTGTTAGCACTAAAAGTTGTTGGACACAGAAAGACACGATGTTAATGTTTTGCTCTGCATTACGAAACATCCGTCACAGAACACCAGGCCTCAACAGCACTACATTCACTCGTCCATACGTGGAGAGAATATTGATCAGTTTATATAAGGCTATGAACTCACTATAACAAAGAACAAGAGGCACTACAGTGCGACTCAACTGAGCCAACAACCATTACAGGGTCATTACAACAACGTGACCACAAAACATCCCTGAAAAGGAAACTGACCATGGCCTTAGGCAACCTAAAAGGTGCAAGTACAAATGTTCCACTAACAGTGTGTGGATATTAACAAGAATTCAGAAATCAATATAACTATTGTATATATACTGTACACAGTTGTGCAGAGGAGAGACAATTAGAGCTCTGACTTTCACAGCCAGAGGTTTCAGGATACAAAGCTCCTGCATTAGGTTTATATGTTCTCCCTGTACTTCTGTGTGTGTTTACTCCAGGTACTCAGGTTTCCTCCCACAGTCCAAAGACATACAGTACATGGTTGAGTCATCTGTCTGATCTTGTATTCAGTTTAAGTGAAAACATATACATTATATCAAGTCATCTATACATTGTTAAGGTTAATACTTATTTTAAAATCTCACTAGTGCATTGTCCGTAGAACGCAAGTATTCTGTCTGAAACGGTAGCCAATCAGGCTTTACAGGCCCAATGGTAGGCGTGTGTTGAAAGTGGAATACAAAGAGGTGTAGCCTATACGGTATGTAGGCAATCACGTTAGACTTTGACAAACTAAAATTTATTGTGATTGTGTGAATATTAATTACAGAATATCTAATTATTCAAAATTAATGGGACATCCAGTATTAGCGACTGTTTCGGAACCCTTGTTTATTTGTTTGTCAGAGCACTTATTTGTGTGATCTTTTATGGACTTATATTGATAATTGTGTATCTTGCCACCATTATAATTATTTTAGTTTAGCCAGCTATCTTCCCATCACGCTGCTTTCCATCCCCAGCAAGGTAATCACCACTGTCATCTTGAGCCGCATCCGCCCCTTGCTCCTCGCCAAGCGCCACCGCCAGCAGGCCGGCTTCACCCCTTGCTGGCCCACAGCGGACTGCAGCCCTTGCCTTGAGTTTCCTGGTGCAGCAACAGAGGGAGTACCGCCAACCTCTTTTATGCGGCCTACGTCGACCTCAAAGCTGCCTTCGACTCCCTAGACAGGAACGTCCTCTGGCAACTCCTCCGTGGCATTGGAGTCCCATCCAAGTACACCAACATTCTCCTTCGGGACCTCTACACCAACACCACGTGCAGGGTCCCGCACTGACGCTGACATGTCAGACTCTTTTGTCACCAACCTCAGGAGTCCGGCAGGGATGCGTCGCCACACCAAACCTCTTTAATGTTGCGGTGACTACTGGGTCAAGAATGCAATGGAACTCTGCCCCAATCTTGGAGTTGACTTCCACTCCCACTGCACAGACCTGTGCTACGTGGACAACATGGTGCTTTTCGCCATGCATATAGACATAATTGCAGAGGCACTGGAGCTGCTGCAGAGGAAGCATCCCCCTGGGCCTTACCATCAGCTGGGCAAACACAAAGATCCAGTCACTGTCAGACTTCTTGCCACCACCACCACAAGTCATTCACCATCAAAGATGAGCTGGTTGAGACTGTCAACGACTTTGTCTACCTCAGATCTAAGCTCACCAGCTCCTGCTCGTCAGACCCAGAGATCACTCGCCACCTGCAGCTGTCTCACAGTGCTTTCAGCCCCCTCCAGAGAGTCTGGTGGAATGGGAAGATCTGCACGTCCACAAAGTTGCTAATCTTTAACACCTGTGTGATTCCCGTCCTCCTTTATGAGTCTGAGACCTGGACCCTCTCCACCACAACCACCCATCATCTGGGTACATTCCACTGGACCTGCCTCCGTAACATCCTCGGGATCTGATGGTTCCACCACACCACAAACAATGAGGTTTACAGGAAGTCTGGCTGCCCTATCCCCATCTCCAATGTCATCAGAAAAGGGAGGCTGTGGCTCCTTGGCCACGTGGCCAGGTTGGAAGACAGGGCACCAGCCAAGCAGGCTCTCTCCACCAGCGCTTGTCCACCCCCCAAGGGCCTGCATCGCCCCCGAGGTCGGCCCAGACTGTCCTGGACAACCCAGGTTGCAATGATAAGATGTCTGCTGACCTCAATCGCCTTAGCCCAAGATCACCCTGCCTTCAGACAATTGGCTGCAACGGTCACTAAAGTGGCCCAGGCAAGGATTAAGTTAAGTAAGTTATATCACTGTTCAGTGATGGAGTTAAGTGTAATATTGAATTTTTTTCCTGTGTATCGTCAATAGACTCTGCAGTACTATAACAGGACACATTTCCAAATATTTGAGACCCCATTCTAGTGCATAATTTTATATTGTAGCAATATTTGGTTGTTAAAAGGTTTTAAAACCTGTAATCAATCGAATTAAGTTCAAACACCCAACATTACCAACATTATGCACAGCAGAAGAACCTGTTTTACTGCAAACATTGCATCAGTGTTGGCCATTTATTTAACTAAAAAATATTTATTTCTGTTATGACCATGGCCATTTATCATTTTATTTTGACAATCTTGCTCATCTTTGTCTTGTTTTCCTGCCTCACATCACTCAGTTGTACACTCTTCTGGCTTGCTGTCTCTGGCTGTGTTCAGAATGTTCACTCACTCACTCACATCACTATGTAGTGAATTTAGATATAGTGGACTATATAATAAACTCAATATAACAATAAAATTAACAGCTATCGGACACTACTGGGCTTGTTTTTGTGGCACAGTTAATGATGTCATCATGGCAAGACAGTAAAATGTAACAGACTAATGGTGGTAATAAATGAATACCTGCATGTAAATTTGTAGTAAACATGCATTAATCAAATCATTTATGCTGACTTAATAATATAAATACCTTAAGGTAGTTTATGTTGTGATGTGAAGCTCTCCTCCCACTGCTCCATTGGCTGTGCATTGCATTATGGGCTAATGTAGTGACCGTCCATTGTACACTACTTTTCAAAATGCATTGTGGGATATTCTGAGTGTACTGTATAGTGAATGAAATTTTCAGTTAAGATTTTGAACAGCACTACAAAATGGCTGATTCACAATATTGTACACTATATGGGGAACGAGTGAACATTTCAAACACAGCTCCTGTGTTTTGGCTGTCTCCTGCCTCTTAAGGCAGGAGACAGCCTTAAGGCAATATACTACTACTACTCTTAAGGCAATATAAGCTGCGGCTTCAGCCATCACCCATTTCGGATAACTCACGTGAAATTGTTTAGTAGAAGGAGTCTTTGTCTAATTTGACCTTGTTGTTATATTATACAGTTTCTTTTAACCTGTACTGTATTATCCGAAATAAATTCATTCATTCATTCATTCCAGCTGCTGACTGAATCCTGTGTGTGATTGGACTGGTGCTGCAACGCTCCACCAATCAAGCCTCGCCTCCAATCAGCCACCTGGTATAAATTCCAGCCAAACAATTAGTCAGGGCGGCTGTGATCTAATGTGAGCAGTCTGCCATCCCTGTTCCCTGTTCTAGTAAAGGATAGATTGTTATTTTCACTGTTAGCATTTATTAGGAATATCTCTGTCACAAAGATGCCATCCGTGCTATATAGGAATTTGTCTTTCAGCACTGATAGACACAATTATGTTAGTAGACACGCTGAGGCAAATAATTTCACCCTACCTGTAGTAAGAACCAACGCCATCAAACGAACAGTCATTTACAGAGGAATGCATGAATGGAATGGCTAATTATCAGCAGTAATATATCAGTTTTTATGATTCATATCCAGTGTCAAGGACTGTGTTATATTATATAATATGGTATGCATGTGTAGCGAGTACTACATTGCGTCGTGTACATGTCTGCTTTGTTCCCCAGATGTCTATCTTGCACACGTCTGTTCTATTTATTTTCTATTTTGTTACTTCTGGGTAACAGTTGCATCTTGAATGTTTATTGGGACAGCTGTTGCTTCATGTAATATATGCTACATGTATTGTGTATGACCTGAATTTCGGATCCTAGGAAGAATAGCAGCAGCTATTAGCTGCAGCTAATAGGGATCCTAATAAACAAACCAACCAACCTCTGTTCCCATTGTCAGTGAGCATTCAGCAAAATGCTCACTTTTGGTTGAGTGTCTTTTGTTTTCCTGATTTAAATACTTTGTTCTGGTTGAAAATACTAACTAACTAACTAACCTGCACTTATATAGCGCTTTTCTAGTCACAAAGACCACTCAAAGCGCCTTCACTAATACTAACCCTCTATTCTAAGGGCCTATAGGAGACAGATATCTAGAGACAATTTAGAACAGCCAATTAACCTAACATGCATGTCTTTGGATTGTGGGAGGAAACCGGAGCCCCCGGAGTAAACCCACGCAGCACAGGGAGAACATGCAAACTCCACATAGAAAGGTTCCAACCCCTGCCAGCCTGGGGATTCGAACCAGGAACCTTCTAGCTGTAAGGCAACAGTGCTAACCACTTGTGTGTTGACCAGGAGACGCTTGGGTGCCTTTAGTTGTCTGTCTGTTTTGTGTAGGAGTGTCTCGGCCTACTTGGTCTAGATAACTGGTTTTTAACCAGTTATCTTTGGTTCAAGACTAAGTGACACTCTGTGTCTTTTTTTTTTTTCTTTACAAGGCACTCTGGCAATTGGGAACTTGTATTTTGTTAGACATTATCCTGTATTTATCTCACTGCCCATATTGTCTTTCTTTCAGGTTGAGAGACTGGGCCAAGGTTTTAGTTTTCAGTTCCATACACATCACTGCAGGGAACTTTTGTTAGACACATTTAGGTTTAGAGGTACTACTCCCTCTTGTATTTCAGTTTGGGTAGTGAAAGTAGGTAAGTTAGTTTCTTTAGGTCTCCTTATTTTACTCTCACTTTTGTAGACAGGAAACCCTCACCCCCTAAGCTGAAATTCTTTTGGTTACATTTCTTTCTTTGGTTTGAGTAGTACTTTTCTGGGCCTTTGTTCTCCAACCATTTTATGTAGTTATCATTTTGACAACCATGCTCATTAGCTCATTAAAATATAATTTTGCTTTGACAACCAATCCCATCTGGTTATTCATTACTCCCCCCTCCCCCCTAGACAGAGAGATCCTAACAATTCTGTTATCTGGGCGTTTTTGTGTCCTGTTTGGTGACGGCCGTCCTTCAGTCAAAGCATGCATATGTGGCCACATGATATATAATTGATCTGGCCATTCCGCTCCGCAACCATGGCGGTATTATTATTAAGTTGTTTTGCTCAGGGAGCGCTCCACTGTCGATGACTGCCTGGTCATGATGTTGTGTATTATCCGATCAGTACAGTGTCCTATCCGAAACCACGCTCACACTTGTAGAAGCTCTGGGCACGAGGAAGCGAGTGTGACTAAACATTTATTGATAAAAATTACATACATTTTGACTGAATAACTCCAAACTCAGGGATGCCACACCCTTGTAACCTCAGCAAAGCACTATAAAAATCTGAGGTCAGTCTGACAACGGTTTTAGGAGATATGTGAGGAACACACACACCCACACAAAGACGCACAAAGATTCCTTACATTTATAGACAGATTTCAATAAAATTGCTGTCAATAATTCTTAAGGACTGCCTGAAGTAATCAAATCTTCTCAAAATAGCTAGAAAAGTCTGCTAATTTTCTACAAAAACTACAAATATTTTCTACAAAATATTTTTTTCTCTGCCACAGAAGTTGTACATTAGTTTGAGCATTCAACACAAGAGCTCATGTTTCACTCATTTAAGATTCCTGTGTCTTTCCTCTAGGGCTTGGCGATTAAACGATAATGATAATTATCACAAAATAACTTTTCCTCGATAGAGACAAAGTATTTTCGATAGAACTTCAACAGAACTCATTCGTTCCGTGTTCTGACAGACAATATGAAAAGCCAAGGAAAATGAGACTACACCACACCGAACCAATCATGTGGCTGGAAGTCACGTTTGATTGACGCACACAACAGCGTGCATAGGTGCGTACGACCAGCACGTAGCTGGGGCTTAGCCTAGCACACCTGCTAATGTCTGAGCTAGCACAGCCGTGTACGAGACGACAGAAAACATTAATGAAAAGTCCAGTGACAGCGTTACCAAAGAAGACACCGAAACGGACGCCACCCAATCCTCAACAGACGAGGAGATTGTTGAAAAGAACGGTTTGAGGAATTCAGTAATATGGAGATATTTTGGCTATTTAAAGTCCGACAAGAAGCAGCTTAGCTTGCACTGCAAACTGTCAAGCATGTTCCCACAAAATCAGATAACACTACAAATCTTTTTTTTAACCATCTGAAGCAGTGCCATCCTGTTGAGCAGGGTTGTACTAAACAGCGAACAGGACCAAATGGACCAAACGAGACCAAACAGGACTCCCGTGACCCCAACCTCCTAGAAAACATCCAAATAATAAATTAAATATTTTTCATGGGGCACCAAATACCCCAAAAATCAAATCATTTTTACTCTAATATTTAACAACAAATAGCCATTCTTGTAGTAACTAGTGTTAAACAAAATTCACAAATAGCGCATTAAATTATATCTAATGTGACTAAGTGACATCAAGTCAACTAACGGACATGTTTACAAATATTCCAGACCCATTGTAATATATTCCTTGAAATTTAATTTAATAATTTCGGAGTTTTGTGTTCCGTTCAAACACGTTCGTTGTTAAATCCAAATACTAACGGGTGTTGTTTGGCTGCAACCATCCTTCGCCACACTTGCACTGGGGAGACTTATAATTTCACATGGATGAGAGCTGTACTGTAACGGCTGCTACATTTGGACATCCACTTCACTCAGCTGTCAGGAAGTTGATAAGCAGACTATTATAAAATACTTATATTTTATGTTTTATAATTATTTTATGTTTTATAATTATTTGAAATACAGTTGTAAAATGTTCTACACTACATTTGTGAAGTTCAACTTCTGACAGAAAATAAATATTTTAAATTAATCTTGTTATAGCTTCACATCTCACTTAGGAGTAAAAAGAAACCTTTAAGCTTGACAGAAATAGTGATTTGATTCATATTGCAATATATATTGATATCAATCAATATGGGAAAAATTTATCGTGACTGGAATTTTTTCAAATCGCCCGCCTTTATTTTCCTCACATGTTGTGTGCTTTTATTATGTCAACCTGGGGCTGTTTCAAAAGTTAAATATGCATTAATGTGGGTTTTGTGTGCTTAGTTTGTTGTGACCAAATCCTTTTTTGGTCCAAATCCTTACACTGTAAGTAAGACCAAGTATGTAGTACAAGCAAACATGTGTTTGTCTAAAGACCCAACTGTGTTTTTATCAATATGCAACATACTGTATGTACAGTGTACTGTGTGTGTGTGTGTGTGTGTGTGTGTGTGTGTGTGTGTGTGTGTGTGTGTGTGTGTGTGTGTTATTAGGGCTCAAAGTAGCATAGCTATAGGAAACTTATTGTTTTTCTTGTCAACTATTAGTGTATGTGCAGCAGAAACCAAGGTACTGTTCCCATAGGTGGCAATAGAACAATCAGTTTTGTATTTTTGGAAATACCTTAAGAACTGGATTGGTACTCAAACTTCTTTCATCATTCTAATCTCTGAAACATATCACAACTTTGCTCCATTGGTCATCCGCTCTAAAATTGGTCTCATGCTTTCTGCAGCATATTTTCTGCAGTGAAAATGAACTCTTCAAAAATTATTCATCCAAATTACTTCAAATTAAGCATGAATCATCTACAAATATTGATAATGAAAATTTGTTAAAAAAAATTTCAACCCGTTTTGATTTTATAGGCCAATAAATTTGTACAGTCTTCTGATTTATCTTCTGATGTGGCGATCCAAACCTAATGAAACTTCACACTCACAATTACAACAGTACTATTTGTGAACATGCCAAATTTCATGCAATTATGTTCATAGTGTACCACAAATTATCTTTATTAAATGTCTATCAGCCACATTTTGTGTTGAGGAAGTAAGACACACTAAAGCGGTGTAGTGGGTTAATGTCTTAATGTACAGTATCTCACTAAAGTGAGTACACCCCTCACATTTTTGTAAATATTGTATCTTTTCATGGGACAACACTGAAGATATGACACTTTGATACAATGTAGTCAGTGTACAGCTTGTATAACAGTGTAAATGTGCTGTCCCCTCAAAATAACTCAACACACAACCATTAATGTCTAAACCGCTGGCAACAAAAGTGAGTACACCCCTAAGTGAAAATGTCCAAATTGTGCCCAATTAGCCAATTTCCCTTCCCTGTGTCATGTGACTCGTTAGTGTTACAAGGTCACACTAACGGGCTGCACGGTGGCGCAGTGGTTTAGCACTGTGGCAGCACAGTTTTACCCTCGGCCGGGGGATCGCGGGGATCATGAGGTCGTGGGTTCGATCCCAGCCCCCGACCAACAGTGAGCTGTGTGGAGTTTGCATGTTCTCCCCGTGTTGCGTGGGTTTACTCTGGGATTTCTCCAGTTTCCTCCCGCATACCAAAAAAAACATGTAGGTTTAGGGCGCTCGCGCACGCAGCGACCAGCAGCCGGTGGCTTGTCACCAGACTGCAAACCAAGTCTACCTACGGGTACAAATAAGTAACAAAAAAAAAAAAAAAAAAAAAAAAAAAAGGTCTCAGGTGTGAATGGGAAGCAGGTGTGTTAAATTCTCACACTCTCTCATACTGGTCACTGGAAGTTCAACATGGCACCTCATGGCAAAGAACTCTGTGAGGAGATGAAAAAATGAATTGTTGCTCTACATAAAGCTGGCCTAGGTTATAAGAAGACTGCCAACACCCTGAAACTGAGCTGCAGCACGGTGGCCAAGACCATACAGCCGTTTAACAGGACAGGCTCCACTCAGAGCAGGCCTCGCCATGGTTGACCAAAGAAGTTGAGTGCATATGCTCAGTGTCGTATCCAGAGGTTGTCTTTTGAAAATAGACGTATGAGTCCTGCCAGCATTGCTGCAGAGGTTGAAGGGGTGGGTGGGGTTAACCTATGCCACACACTGCACTAAATTGGTCTGCATGACTGTCGTCCCAGAAGCAAGCCCCTTTTAAAGATGATGCACACGAAAGCCTGCAAACAGTTTGCTGAAGACAAGCATACTAAGGACATGGATTACTGGAACCATGTTCTGTGGTCTGATAAGACCAAGATAAACTTATTTGGTTCAGATGGTGTCAAGCATGTGTGGCGGCAACCAGATGAGGAGTACAAAGACAAGTGTGTCTTGCCTACAGTCAAGCATGGTGGTGGGAGTGTCATGGTTTGGGGCTGCATGAGTGCTGCCGGCACTGGGGAGCTACAGTTCATTGAGGGAACCATGAATGCCAAAATGTACTGTGACATACTGAAGCAGAGCATGATCCCCTCCCTTCAGAAACTGGGCCGCAGGGCAGTATTCCAACATGATGACCCCAAACACACCTCCAAGACAACCACTGCCTTGCTAAAGAAACTGAGGGGTAAAGGTGATGGACTGACCAAGCACGTCTCCAGACCTAAACCCTATTGAGCATCTGTGGGGCATCCTCAAACGGAAGGTGAAGGAGTGCAAGGTCTCTAACATCCACCAGCTCTGTGATGTCGTCATGGAGGAGTGGAAGAGGATTCCAGTGGCAACCTGTGAAGCTCTAGTGAACTCCATTCCCAAGAGAGTTAAGGCAGTGCTGGAAAATAATGGTGGCCACACAAAATATTGATACTTTGGGTACAATTTGGACATTTTCACTTAGGGGTGTACTCACTTTTGTTGCCAGCAGTTTAGACATTAATGGCTGTGGGTTGAGTTATTTTAAGGGGACAGCAAGTTTACACTGTTATACAAGCTGTACACTGACTACTTTATATTGTATCAAAGTGTCATATCTTCAGTGTTGTCCCATGAAAAGATATAAAATATTTACAAAAACGTGAGGGGTGTACTGTACTCACTTTTGTGAGACACTGTGTGTTGGATGTCCTGGGATTGAACCCCAGGGAAGTCTTATTTTTCTGAACAACAGGTGAAGTACAGCATGCCTCTCTTGTGTATTTTAAAACCTAATGTGTAGCGTACCACTGATTTTAAATATTGCTGGCAAACAGTACAAAACCTTGAAGTCTACAGCTGCTTGGAACCCAATGATCACCGCTTGCAGTCATATGTATTGCTAGATATGGTATCAATAATGAAAGACTTCACTGTGTATAAAAGCTGGACACAATCACTGTAACATCAGTCTTGTTTTGTGATCACACATGCCACAGGCAAACCTCCCTTTTTTTCCCAGTCAGAAAATTGACTCTGTGCTTTCATAATGGATGTCACCCAGGGTGTACACTGTGAAAGAGAACAGCAGTCTCAATTCTAAGGCTTTAATTGAGCATTTTTGGCCATCAGTATCATAGGTAATTTATCTTTGTGAATATCTGCTTTATACTAAATTAGACCATAATTTAGAAAGAGAACACTGTGCTGCATTCATGAAGCTTTACAAAAAGCATAAACTCACCAGAACAGTGGTGATTCTCTGAAAGGTTGTATGTTATTGGACGAGATTTGAAACAAAAAAAAGTCTTTCCCTGTTAGCTATCACCCAGATTGGCTGTTTAAGGTACTCATCCGGATCTTAAACATTTTCAGACTTCTGAATTTTATATTCTGGCTATAAATAAGATAATTCTGTCCCACGATAAGACTCTGATTATCAAGTAATGAATCATGTCTAAAGCTGGAATCAGCAAATATTTAAAAGCTGGAGACTGTGTTCGTGTAAAAGAAAGTCTGCCCCAGTGACTCTGAGTAATTGGCGTGGTAGAAGAAGACACTCTAAAAGATGGGGTTTAATCTTGACATTTACTGGGCATTGAGCAACTGATCTGGTGGGCATTCCTGCAGCCACCATGCCTGATCAAACTGTCCCTGAAAACTTGCAATAACTGCAACATTGTGTTGTGTGATAAAAGATTTGAGCGTATCCTTTCATTATGAGCAGCCCAAGGAACACCTGTGCAACAACCATGCTGTTTAATCAGCGTCTTGTTATGCTACACCTGTCAGCACCAAGTACAGTTGAAGAGGTCTGTGAGGGAATGTGATGCACAATTAATTAAATATGACAATCAGGTCCTTTTTTCCACCTGGAGCGGATAAAATTGTGGATCTTTTTTAATATGGCAAGCTCACTAAAAACAGCACAATATAAAGCTATATTGAATGAATGAATGAATTTATTTTATTTCGGATAATACATTACAGGTTAAAAGAAACTGTATAATATAACAACAAGGTCAAATTAGACAAAGACTCCTTCTACTATACAATTCCACGTGAGTTATCCGAAATGGGTGATGGCTGAAGCCGCAGCTTATATTGCCCACCCATATTCCATCCAAGAATTCAAAGGAGAGAAAAGAGAAAACAAGACAAGAGCGATTACAATTTAAAACAAGGCTAAGACAAAATGTGACTGAGAGAAAAAGAAAAACTGAGCTAGTCTAAGTTAAGCGGTTACTATTCAAAAACAAATCTAAGACATAGTGTCACAAAGAAAAAAAGAAAAGAAAAAAACTAAGCTACAACACAACACAGGCTGGAAATGTCAATCCTTATGTGAGCTTACATGTCGTCTTGTAAATATGTTTGGAGTATTTCTTCCTTTAGTTTTTGTTTAAATTGTCCAAGCTTTGTACATGATTTTAATTCAGGTCCAAAATCGTTCCATAATCTGACTCCTTGCACTGAAATACAGTGTTGCTTGGTGGTTGTTCTCACTGTAGGCTTTTGAAATATACATGTTCCTCTGAAGTGATATCGTTTCTCCCTTGTTTGGAACAACTTTTGGATATTTGCGGGCAGTGATAGATTCTTCACTTTGAACATTATTATTGCGGTTTTAAAGTCAATCAGATCTTTCAACTTGAGAGTTTTTTGTTTAAGAAAAAGTGGGTTTGTTGGTTCCCTGTAAGCTGCTTAGTTGATTATTCTAATAGCTCTCTTTTGAAGCATAAAGAGTGGATATATGTTTGTTTTATATGTATTTCCCCATACTTCATTACAATATGTCATGTATGGGAGTATTAATGAATGATACAAGGTGTATAGTGTGGGTTGATTCAGCAAATTTTTCACTCTGTGTAATATTGCAATTGATTTGGATACTTTACCTTTTATATAATTAATATGTGGCTTCCAACACAGTTTGTTATCAATTATTACTCCAAGGAATTTAGTTTCGGATACCCTTTCAATCTCTACACCATTTACACTGAGTTTGGGTACTGGGTAGTTGTGATGGTTGTTAAAGACTATAAATTTTGTCTTGCTTAAATTGAGCGTTAATTTGTTTGAATCAAACCACAGTTTCAGCTTTCCTAATTCCTTTCCGAGTGTATCCAGAAGTTGTTCCAAATTGTTTCCACTGCATAGCAGATTAGTGTCATCAGCAAACAATATTAAGTCCATTTTTTCTGAAACTTTACATATATCATTTATATACATATTGAATAATAATGGTCCCAAAACTGAACCCTGTGGGACTCCACAGGTGACCTTCAGTAACTCTGAGTTTTTGCTGTTAACACATGCAAACTGATATCTATTCTTTAAGTAACTACTTAACCAGGACAGTGCTACCCCTCTAATACCACAATTTTGTAGTTTCTTTAATAATAGATTGTGATCTACTGTATCAAATGCTTTTTTAAGATCCAGGAATACTCCAAATGAATACTCTTTATTTTCAATGGCTGTTGATATTTTTTCTGTAAATTCCATTAAGGCATATGCTGTTGTCCTTTTGTGTCTGAACCCATATTGCTGCTCACACAATAATATTCGCATTAGCATCCTTAAATAACTCATATCCTATTATTTTTTTTTTTTACCCTAATGTGACAGATTTTATTTTTTAGGGCTGTATGAATGCTGAAACCTGATCTTTCAGACTGGATCTGAATCAATTTCGTAACTAGCCTTCGATCGGCTTTCTATCTGATACCCAGAGGCGGTGCGTGCTGACAGGCAAGCCAGGCAAATGCTTGGGGCCCCAGAGGGCTGACCATCTTTGAATCACTGCAGTAGTGACAATGTGAAGAGTTTGCAGGGACAGTGGTAGGCTGGCACAGAAGTCCCTGAAGAGGCCCCCCCACCACCTCTCATTCTTGGAACCGGTACCGGTGCACATCTCGAGTAAACAAACAAATGAGAGTGGCTATATCACTCTATAATTCAAGAAATCTCTTGTCAGTTTGTCAGTGTGTGTGTCTGTGTGTTACGATCATAGGATGCCTATGATGGCCTATGATGTTCCTATGATGTCTGGCATATAGACCATAGGACTGCTGATGTCTGCATGTCGTCGGTGACGTCATATAGACACCACGAAATTATCCATCCTTGGACTGCATCACTCACGATCATAGGACTGGCCTATGATGTTCCTATGAAGTTCCTATGATGTCTGGCATATAAACCATAGGCTGTCTGTCATATAGACCATAGGACTGATGTCTAGATGATGTTGGTGATGTCATATAGACAACACTAAACTAACTGTCCTTGGACTGCATCACTCACAATCATAGGACTCGCTATGACATCAGCAAAGATCAAAGCCAGGCATCACTCATGCTCACTCCCGATCATAGAACATCAAAGATCAAAGGCAGGCATCACTCACGATCGTAGGACTCGTTATGACATCATTAAAGGGCATAGGACTCGCTATTATCATTCTATGTATCATTATCACTCTATAAATGTGCCACACTTCATAGGACATCATAGGACGGCCCATGATCTGCCTGAACATCATAGGACATCCTATGAACTCAGGCATCATAGGACGACAAATGTGTCTACAGTGTCATAGACCACAGAGACCATAGGACATAGATTTGCATCTATGTGCAGAGGACGCTTGCGTTCATAGGACGATTTGTCATGACAACTGCTGCACGTCAGAAAAGATGCCATGAAGATGAAACACCTGAGGTTCCAGCGGTACATCGCACCCGAGACAGGACACCCTTCACCAGCATAGGGTACGACAGACTTTAAAAGCACATTTCTAGGACATCATAGGACGGCCTGTGATCTCTGCCTCGTCCTCATAGCGCGCCCTATGAACTCAGGCATCATAGGACGACTCGCCATGCCTACATGATGGCAAATGTGTAACCTTGATGAATGCCAGTCTGCACTACAAATGTGTAAAATGCTAAGCAAAGTGCTGATTTTCTCTGGGTGCTCTGGTTTCTTGGTTTCTACGGGCCTTCCAGATCAGGGTCGAAAGCCACTTTTTCAGGATCATGCCCATGAACTGGAATTACGACGCACCTACCCCTCAACCAGTGATATGAACAAAGAAGACCCACCAGATGGAGAGCAATAGAATGAGGACTGCTACACGTCAGAAAGGATGCCATGAACATGAAACACCTCAGGCTCCATCAGTACGCCGCAGGCATGACTGTGAACAACACAGCCGTCTGAGACAGGAGAACCTTCTTCTTTCGGTTACTGGCAGATAGCAAACAACTGAAAGGTGCATACTGCCACCTACTGTACAAGAGTGTGTAACATTATGTCATCTGAGCCCGACCATGACTTAATCCTGTGTTATTTAAAAAAAAGAAAAGAGCCCTTCTCGTGATTCTTATTGCCTCTCCATCTCCATCTGTTCCCAGAATCCCAGCTAAATCCCATTCCCTACCGGTCTCTCGAACTTCCATTTTCCATTGTCTTTCATTTCCATATTTGTGACAGTGTAATAAGATGTGCTCAACATTTTCTTTTACTCCACATTCTCTACATGTCACTTTCGCTTTTCCCCACTTTCGCTTTTCCCCAATGTGAATAAAGTGCCGTTTAAACCTGTGTGATCGAGAGTCTTAAGAGTCTTGCCATAATGTCTTCTTCCCTCCTTACAAGACATATACACAGGTAAGCAACATAACACAGAACAGTGACAGGTAGGAGAAGTAACAAGCAGGGCAAACAGCCCCTGACGGCAGGGCATATTTTTTGTGATTTTTATATTTTGCTGCATACACAAGCTAGCAACCGTCCTGTAACTGTCTTAAGAATTCTGTTCCAATGCATCCCCTCTACAGGCATGCATGGGTTTCTACGGGTATGTACTAGTTCTATATATAATTCCAAGAAATCTGTGTGTGTGCCTGTGTCACGACCATAGGACTCACTAAGATCATAGGATCGCCTATGATTGCTACATGTCGAGGATGCCATATAGACACCATAGTAGAGTGATTCAAGAAAATCTGTGTGTGTGTGATCAAAGGCAGGCATCACTCACGATCATAGGACACCAAAGATCAAAGGCAGAAGTCACTCACGATCACACTATGACATCATCATAGATCAAAGGCAGGCAGCACTCACGCTCACTCACGATCATAGGACAGCAAAACATCAAAGGCAGGCATCACTCATGATCATAGGACTCGCTATGACATCTTCAAAGATCATAGGACTCACTATGACACCAACAAAGATCAAAGGCAGGCATCACTGAACGAGTGCCGACGTGCTTGCTTACACCTGCTTTCTACGGGCATGCAGAAATACTTGCTCAAACTTGGTTTCTACGGGCATGCACAGGTACGTATGCACGAGCTAGACTGATGAAAGTAAAACTAAAGTTATATATTTAGTAAGACTAGAATACCACACTACAACTGATGCTAGAGGTATGAAGAATTACTGTCAATTTATACCCTACTGCATCACCTGCTTCTCACATGGATGAAAACTAGACATGACTGAAAAGAAGCATGAACTTACAGAAGTTACTTGACACCAGAGCCATTTCAAATTGCATTTATTCACAAACATGTACACCACATATCAATACTGTGGACATGTACTGTAAATTTTTAAACTCAGTATTCTTCTCCCTCTTCCTCCTCACCAACACTGTCAGTTCCAACTTCTTCATAATCTTTCTCGAGAGCAGCCATGTCCTCTCTGGCCTCAGAGAATTCACCCTCCTCCATTCCCTCACCCACATACCAGTGGACAAAAGCTCTTTTGGCGTACATCAGATCAAACTTATGGTCAAGCCGAGCCCAAGCCTCTGCGATGGCAGTGGTATTGCTCAGCATGCACACAGCCCTCTGCACCTTGGCCAGGTCTCCTCCAGGAACCACAGTAGGAGGCTGGTAATTGATGCCCACCTTGAAGCCTGTAGGACACCAGTCCACAAATTGGATGGTACGCTTCGTCTTGATGGTGGCAATGGCGGCATTGACATCTTTAGGCACCACATCACCACGGTAGAGGAGGCAGCAGGCCATGTATTTTCCATGACGAGGGTCACACTTCACCATCTGATTGGCTGGTTCAAAGCAAGCGTTTGTGATCTCTGCCACCGTCAGCTGCTCATGGTAAGCCTTCTCTGCTGAGATTACTGGTGCATAGGTGGCCAGCGGGAAGTGGATCCGAGGGTAGGGCACTAGGTTGGTCTGGAACTCTGTTAGATCCACGTTCAAGGCTCCATCAAAGCGCAATGAAGCAGTGATGGAGGAGACGATCTGTCCAATCAGCCTGTTGAGATTGGTGTAGGTGGGACGTTCGATATCCAGGTTCCTGCGACAGATGTCATAAATGGCCTCATTGTCCACCATAAAGGCACAGTCTGAGTGCTCCAGGGTGGTGTGGGTAGTCAGGATGGAGTTATAGGGCTCCACCACGGCTGTGGACACCTGAGGAGCTGGATAAACAGCAAACTCCAGCTTGGACTTCTTGCCATAGTCAACAGAGAGACGCTCCATCAGTAGAGAAGTGAAGCCAGAGCCAGTCCCCCCTCCAAAGGAGTGAAAGATGAGGAAACCTTGCAAACCTGTACACTGGTCAGCCTGGAAAGAATCAAAGTGGAAAACGATTACAGCAATTTTCCCCTCAAAATTTACCACCACGGCACTTAAACTCACCAGTTTTCGAATCCTATCTAGAACCGGATCAATGATCTCCTTGCCAATGGTGTAATGCCCACGGGCATAGTTGTTTGCTGCATCTTCTTTTCCAGTGATCAGCTGCTCAGGATGGAAGAGCTGACGATAGGTTCCAGTACGGATTTCATCTTTGAAAAAAAAAAAGTTAAACAAATTATCAAATTCAAAGGCCCACTGATCTACTGTTCATTGCAGCCCATGTTACCAATGACGGTTGGCTCCAGGTCAACAAAGATGGCTCTGGGAACATGTTTTCCAGCTCCAGTCTCACTAAAGAAGGTGTTGAACGAGTCATCTCCTCCTCCAATGGTCTTGTCACTGGGCATCTGACCATCTGGCTGGATGCCATGTTCCAGGCAGTACAGCTCCCAGCATGCATTGCCAATCTGGGCTCCAGCTTGGCCAACATGGACAGAGATACATTCACGCTGAAATGAGAGATTTACTTAGTAACACACTGTCACACTTTCAGCAAAGTGAAACACCAGAAGTATTAAGTGAACTTGTGTACAGCATCACCAAAATTAAACTATTTTCATATATATCCTTTACAGTGAGAAAAAAGGTACACATTCATAAATGAAGTACTGAAAATAATTAGTAGCAAACTGTCATGGAAGGAGAAAACAACTGTCAAAATTAACATTACTGACATGTGTGCCGATTAAAAACCAAAATTTGAGTTTTGTTTTGGGGGCAATAAAGTACATTTGTCTACTAGCATGCTAATTTAACATTCCAGTCTTTCAAACAAAATATTTGTTTTCAAAAAACAATAATTGAGATTTGGAAAAAAATAAAGGAGGTATTTTAGCAATTTAACAGTTATTTGTGCTGCTGTTTTAGTTTAACCCCCATTAGTCAATTATACAACAAATGTTTGTAAATCAAATCTGAACTTTTATCCACCGCCTACACAACTTAAGCACATTTTTCTAATCTATTTTAAGCCTCTATACTCACCATTCTGATGGGGATAAATTAGTTTTGTCTTTTGAGGGTAATCAATTCCGAAACTAACTAGAGCAGCGAACTGAAAAAGCAACGACTGATAGTTGCTGCTTCTTCTTCTTTTAGATTTGATTGGCAGTTGGCAACCAGCTTACAGGTGAATTACCGCCACGTGCTTTGTCGACTGATAGTAGCCTATCACTTCACTCTATATATAATTCAAGAAATCTCTGTGTCTGTGACGATCATAGGACACGCTAAAAGATCAAAGGATCGCCTATGACGTTACTATGATCTCTTACATGATGCCTATATGATGTCATATAGACACTGTCACGACCATAGGACTCGCTAAAAGATCATAGGATTGCCTATGATGTTCCTATGATCTCTACATGATGTCTATATGACGTCATATAGACACTGTCATGACCATAAGACTCGCTAAAAGATCATAGGATCGTCTTTGACGTTCCTGTGATCTCTACATGATGTCTATATGATGTCATATAGACACCATAGTATAGCGTGATTCAAGAAAATCTGTGTGTGTGTCTGTGTGTGATCGAAGGCAGGCCTCACTCATGAGTTATTATCACAAGACATCAAACTACGGACATAGAACTGCTGTGCTTAAGCCTGAGACCCTTTTATCTCCCCCACGAATTTGGAAACATTTTATTATGCACCGTTTATATCCCGCCCAGTGGGAACGCTTTCAATGCGGCGAACGCTATCGTGGACTGTGTACACGGACAACTGGAACGCACTCCTGAAGCACCTTGTTTGATTTCAGGGGATTTTAATCACTGCAAACTGGATGCGGCACTGCCTGGCTTCAGCCAATATGTGAACTGCAGTACAAGGGGCAAAAATATTTTGGACAAATGCTATGGGAACGTCAAAAATGCCTATATAGCAAGGGTTAAGCCCCCCTTGGGGCTGGACCGACCGCTTCACTACAAACGTGTTCCGCCAGTTGGTCCCGAATCATCTCTTCCAGGCGTCCAAACTCACACCCCCTCGCCACCCTACGGAGCTCGGCGACGAATGTCGTCACCAGCTCCCCTAACCGCTGGCGGCACTGTTGAAAATGGATGCGCCGGACCGTGACACTCTCATCAGCGCGAAAACGGTGCGCCATTAATTCCACCATGCCGTCGAAACTGTCAGCCCCACCGAGACTGTCCAACACTCTCTGCTCCTCAGCGCCCAACTTACAGATTAACACTGACCTCGCACGGAGCCTCTCATGCTCACTGAAGTCCAAGACCCCGAGGTAGTTGGTAAAAGCCAAGAACCAACAAGGCCATGGCACGGGCGGAGTGTCCGGCGCCTCCAAAAACAGCTGAAATTCAGCAACAAAATTTTCCATTCCCGCTTTTACCTTGTCGCCAAATGTTGTGTCCATAATATAGGAATGACAAGTGAGTCTCACCTCAGTTAACAGGGGTTTATTCACGATAACACAACTATGTACAGAGGCTTACGGCACTCTCCTACTGGCCAGGTGGCTTCACGATGAAAGAGGCAGAGCTTCTTCCGCCCATTCCTTTATACCATGGGCGGCGTCACCACCGGAAACCAGCAGCAGCCACCCCGGTCTAGCTCATGACCAACCCGGCCGCCATCTAACTACTACAGCCTATTTACATATACAACAGCAGTGACAAAAGAAAGGAGAAAAAAGAGGAAGAGGAGAAAAGAAAAGAAAAGAAAAGAGAGCAAAACAGTGGTAAGTAGTCCAAATAATACAGTAGTTAATTTAGCTCAGAGCAGCTTAGTGTGTCCTTTCTCTGCTGATCCTGATGTGACCTTGTTGAGTACCTAGGTGTCACAGTAAGGACACTAGTACTCGTCTTGTTTGCTCAGCTACCAGGCTGAAAAATAAAAACAGCTAGCACAGGGGACCTCCTGTGAATTTTTGCCCTGGGCCACAGACTCTAGAATCGCCTCTGCTGATACAAAGTCAAGTGACTTGATTGAGAATGGTCAGATCGGAATTCATGTAACTTTTTACCTCTGCGCAAGTGTAGGGCGCTGATGTCATCACTTAGCTTAGCTCCACTTTTAGCATCCATGCTAGCAGATGCTATAAAATAGCTTGCATCTGGCTTTCCTTTCTTAACAACCATTTCCACTCAATAAGTATCTGGCAACTGTAACATTAATATACTGACAAACTCAGAGGAGCTCTAACACCGTTGTGCAGCGAAGGTGCAGCAGCGCCGAAACAGACAGGCTTTGTTTTAATACGAAAAAACTCCTGTACTAGCTCAAATATTATAACCATAAAAGTAAAATTCTTCACTATCTTTCAAAACTATCAACATTGGCTGTATAATCAAAATCTCTACTGTTGGCTGAATTTAGATTGTTTATATAATATATTGTTTATGTGAATGAGAGGGTGGTAGGTGCAACAGTGAAGATGGAAAGAGTAGGAGGTAGTGAAAGTAGATGAGTTTAAATACCTGGGGTCAACCATCCAAAGCAATGGAAAATGCATAAGAGAGGTGAAGAAGCAAGTGCAGGGAGGGTGGAGTGGGTGGAGACGAGTGTCAGGGGTGATTTGTGACAGAAGAGTGAAAGGAAAGATTTACAAGACAGTAGTGAGACCTGCCAAGATGGATGGATTGGAGATGGTGGTGCTGACAAAAAGACAGGCGGTGGAGTTGGAGGTGGCAGAGTTGAAGATGCTGAGATTTTCAGTGGGAGTGACTCGGCGGACCAAGATTAGAAATGAGCATATAGGGTATATACTATACTGCTCAAAAAAATAAAGGGAACACTTTGAAAACACGTCAGATTTTAATGGGAAAAAATAAGCTGGATATTGAAATTGTGGCAGGCTAGTCCAGCTTACTCAGATTAAATGAACACTTTTTAATCTGAGTAAGCTGGACTAGCCTGCCACAATTTCGATATCCAGCTTGTTTTTTCCCATTAAAATCTGATGTTTTCAAAGTGTTCCCTTTATTTTTTGAGCAGTATATATACTCTATATACTCATTTCTCCATTTCACCCTATATACTATATAGGGTGAGATGGAGGCAGATGATCCACTGTGGCAACCCCTAAAGGGAGCAGCCGAAAGAAGAAGAAGATACAATATATTGTTTATGACAAGTTTCTGGTTAGAATTAAGCAGTAAAACACAAGAAGGAGTGCTGTATCAATGAGTATAGTAACTGTGGTGATTCGTTGCTTCGGGTCTACGAATATTACTTTTATGCAACAGTTCCCCAAGCAACACAGGACAAAATATTATGATTTGTTTTTTTAACCAGTTATTTCACTCCTCTGAGAAAAATAGTTCTTTCTAAATGTAGCCAGTTAACGGTTGCTAAGCACCTCAATAAGCAAAATATAGAAATGAATAGGCATACTGTCATTTCACACACATGCAAACAAATTGAATATCGTCCAGTGCAGAAATCAGTGTTTATAGAACATATCGGTCACCTGTTTAGTAGGGTTTGTGGTCACCGTAATGTTGCACTGATGGCCAATTAGCATGCTAGCGATGTGGCTTCAGCACACCGCTCATTTTTTCTTGGTTTTTCATCCAAGCCTTCAACTTGTCTTTTAGACCCTATTCCTACCAGATTGTTTAAAGAAGTCTTTCCATTTATTGGTACCTCTATTCTTCAAATAATCAATTCTTCATTAACATTAGGCCATGTACCGCAGGCTTTTAAAACTGCTGTAATTAAACCCTTACTCAAAAAGCCAACGCTGGATCTAGGAGTTTTAACTAACTATAGACCAATCTCTAATCTCCCTTTCAATTCAAAAATCTTAAGAGTTGTTGCTACACAATTATTTGACCACTTGCAGGGAAATGGTTTATTTGAAGAGTTTCAATCTGGGTTTAGAATCCATCATAGTACTGAAACAGCTTTAGTGAAGGTCACTAATGACCTCCTTATCGCATCTGATAATGCACTTGTTTCTGTACTTGTCCTTTTAGACCTTAGTGCAGCTTTTGATACTATCAATCATAATATTTTACTTGATAGATTAGAACACCATGTTGCACTTAATGGAACTTCATTGCAGTGGTTTAGATCTTATTTATCTGATAGGTTCCAGTTTGTTCATGTCAATAATGACATTAATAATTAATAATAATTAATAATTAATAATAATTTAATAATAATTTTCTTCCAACTCAAAGCTCAGTCACGGAGTTCCACGGGGATCTGTGCTAGGCCCTATTCTTTTTAGTTTGTATATGCTTCCGCTAGGCAATATTATTAGAAAGCACTGTATACATTTTCATTGTTATGCAGATGACACACAATTATACCTGTCAATGAAGCCAGATGATAGTAATTAGCCAAGTTAGAGGCCTGTCTTAAGGAAATCAAAGCTTGGATGACTTGTAATTTCCTGCTATTAAATTCAGATAAGACTGAAGTCATTCTTGTTGTTCCAAAAAACCTTAGAAATACCTTTCCAAATCAAACTCTTAGTTTGGATGCAATTACTCTTTCTCTGAATAGTTCTGTGAGGAACCTTGGAGTTATTTTTGATCAAGATCCGTTTTTAAATTCACATATTAAAGTTGTTTCTAAGACTGCCTTCTATCATTTGCATAATTTTGCCAAGATTAGGAGCATCTTGTCTCAGAGTGATGCTGAGAAACTAATCCACACTTTTGTTAGCTCTAGATTAGATTATTGTAACTCTTTATTATCAGGTTGTCCTAAACCATCTTTAAAAAGTCTTCAGCTGATCCAAAATGCTGCAGCAAGAGTTTTAACAGGTACTAGAAAGAGAGATCATATCTCTCCGGTTCTGGCCTCCCTTCACTGGCTTCCCATAGAGTTTAGAATTAAGTTTAAAATCCTTCTTCCCACTTACAAAGCTCTAAATAATTACGCTCCTTTTTATTTAAAAGATCTGATACTACTCTACTATCCTAACAGAGCACTACGCTCCCAAAATGCAGGATTACTTGCAATACCTAGAATCTCCAAAAGTATAATGGGAGGCAGAGCCTTCAGTTATCAGGCTCCTCTCCTGTGGAACCAACTGCCAATTTGGATTCAGGAGTCAGACTCAATCTCTGTTTTTAAGAATAGGGTTAAAACCTTCCTTTTTGATATAGTATATAATTAGGATGGGATCATGTGCCTCTGAACCCTCCCTTCGTTATGCTGCTAATAGGTTTAGACTGTCGGGGGACCTCCAACAATGCACTGGGCTTCAACTCCTTTCGTCACTCTCAATGAAATATTTTTCCATGTCATTAACATCTATTTGTTCTCTCCCATAGATTGAGTCCCTGTCATGCTGTTTGCTCTCTGCATGTCTGTTCTTTTCTTCTTCTCTATCCCCTCATCCCCCCCAGTCAGTCGCAGCAGATGACTGCCCCTCGCTGAGCCTGGTTCTGCTGGAGGTTTCTTCTTGCTAAAAGGGAGTTTTTCCTCTCCACCGTCGACAAAGATGACAAAGAGTGCATCACCACAAAGATACTGTGGTTTGCTAATTGACACAACTAGTGCATACCCGTGCATGCCCATAGAAACCAAGTATAAGCAAGTATTTCTGCCTGCCCGTAGAAAGTTGCTATTACCATGGCAACAGTAACCATGGTGATGCCTGTCTTTGATCTTTGACATGGTACCCATGCATGCCTGTAGAAACCAAGTATAAACAAGTATTTCTGCTGCATGCCATTGGCTGTAAAAGAGAGCTTGGTTGGAGACATACATTTGCCATGGTATACAGTTTGACTGAATGGGTGTGGCTTAACGTGCTGTGTCCTATTCTTAATCGCGTGATGAGTATCTCTTCTTTGGTGAGTGATGGTCTATATGACATCACAAAGACATCAAGGCAGGCATCATGAGTGAAGGTCTATATGACATCATAAAGACATCAAGGCAGGCATCATAGGACATCATGCCAACATCATAGGTAGCCAGTCCTATTGTCTATATGATGTCATTGCGAGTCCTTTGTTGCCTGAGATCACAGGATCACCATAGGACATCATGCAGACATCATAGGCCATCCTACGATGTGGTCCTATGATCATGACACACTGACAGACAGAGATTTCTTGAATCCTTCTCTTCCTTATTATTGGCCATAAAAGGGAGCTTGGTTGGAGACATAATTTGCCATGGTACACAGTTTGACTGAATGGGTGTGGTTTAAAGTGCTGTGTCCTATTCTTAATCAGGTGATGAGTATCTCTTCTTTGGTGAGTGATGATCTATATGACATCATAAAGACGTCAAGGCAGGCCTCATGAGTGATGGTCTATATGACATCATAAAGACATCAAGGCAGGCATCATAGGACATCGTCATCGCGAGTCATGTGTTTCCTGAGATCATAGGATCATCATAAGACATGCAGACATCATAGGCTGTCCTATGATGTGGTCCTATGATCGTGACACACTGACAGATATTTCTTCTTCTTCTTCTTTTAGATTTGATTCAGAACTCCTGATCCAAAGATATACAGTGATGATATCAAATCAAATCAAATCAAATCAACCTTTATTGTCATATTGCTGTACATACAACTGTAGTGCAGGCAAGATGAAATTGCGTTTCTCTCGGCAGCCATATAAGTAAAAAGAACATGATTTAAGACACACTGACACATAACCTCACCCCCCACCCCAACACAGCCATTCACACTTCCCTGAGACATACCTGAAAACTAACCAGAACTATAATATACAAATAATATACATAATGTCCGTAGGTGCAGTAGTATGTATGAGAGATTCCGGATCAACTGTTCAGCATCCTAACAGCTTGTGGAAGGAAGCTGTTAATCAGTCTGGTAGTTCTGCCTCTGATGCTCCGGAATCGTTTGCCAGATGGCAGAAGTTCAAAGTGTTTATGCAGAGGGTGAGAACGGTCCTTGACAATGTTCAGTGCCCTGCTCCTATAACGGTTCTGAAAAAGTTCTTGGACAGAGGGGAGGGAGACTCCAATTACCCTCTCAGCTCCCTTAACTATCCTCTGCAGGGCTTTTTTGTCTGACATACTGCAGCTGGAGTACCATGTTGCAATGCAGTACGTCAGAACACTCTCCACCACACCTCTGTAGAAGGTCCTGAGGATGCAGATGGGGAGAGAGGCCTGTTGGAGTTTCCTCAAGAAGTGCAGTCTCTGCTGGGCCCGCTTCCTGATCCCCAAGGAATTCTTGCTCCAGGTCAGGTCCTGTGAGATCTACACTCCGAAGAACTTGATGTTCTCCACTCTCTCCACTAAACGGCCGCCGATGCTGAGAGGGACGTGTTCAGGCTGTGACCTCTGAAAGTCGATAATCATCTCCTTCGTTTTGTCCACATTGAGCACCAGATTGTTCTCCCTGCACCAGCCCTCCAGGTCTCTCACTTCTTCCCTGTACATTGATTCCTCATCCCTCTGAATTAGTCCCACCACCGTGGTGTCATCTGCAAACTTAATAATCTGGTTCCCCTCGTGTCTGGATACACAGTCATGTGTTAGAAGTGTAAACAACAGTGGACTGAGTACACAGCCTTGAGGGGATCCGGCGCTCAGCGTGATAGAGTTGGAGATGTTATTTCCAACCCGGACAGACTGAGGTCTCTCAGTCAGGAAATCCAGGATCCAGGGACATATGGCGGTGTTCAGACCAGGAAGGAATAATTTCTCCATCAGTCTCTGGGGAATAATGGTGTTGAATGCTGAACTGAAATCAATGTACAGTAGTCTGGCGTACGTGTCTTTCCGATCCAGGTGGGTGACAACAGAGTGCAGGGTGATGACTATAGCATCCTCCGTGGAGCGGTTTGAACGATATGCAAACTGGAGTGGGTCATGTGATGCAGGGAGGCAGGCTGTGATGTGTGGTTTGACAAGCCGTTCAGAACACTTCATCACAATCGGTGTCAGTGCAACAGGACGATAGTCATTCAGACAGGACACAACTGGTTTCTTTGCCACCGGTACTATGGTAGAGGTCTTAAAGCATCTGGGAACGATGGCCTGACTCAGGGAGATGTTATAAATGTCAGTCAGGACATCCGCCAACTCACTTGCACAGTCTCGGAGCACACGTCCCAGGAAGTTGTCCGGACCTGCAGCTTTACGTGGATTGACCCTGGTTAGGGTCCTCCGTGTGTCCGCTGTGTTGATGGTGATAGCTGGTCCAACCGATGGTGGAGATGGGCCAGCCCTCCCTCTGATTGTTGGGTTTGATGCTTCAAAACGTGCAAAGAAGTTGTGAGCCTGTCTGGAAGCGAAGCGTCGTCATCATTGACCCCCTGCCTAGACTTATAGTCCGTCAGTGTCCAAACTCCCTGCCACATCCACTTGGTGTTCCTAGTGTCACAGAGGTGTCCCTGGATTTTCTCTGCATAGGCACGCTTCGCCGTCTTAATTCCCTTTGAGAGCGCAGACCTGGCTGAACGGAGGGCAATCCTGTCCGCTCTGAAGGCTGCATCTCTGGCTGTGAGCAGCGAGCACACCTCTGCAGTCATCCAGGGCTTATGGTTGCCCCTTGCAGTGATGGTCTTCACTATAGTGACATCCTCTGTGCACTTCACAATGTAGCTGGTGACCATTTCAGCATACTCCTCCACATCTGTCTTGTCTTCCTGGGAGGCTGCTATTTTGAAGACCTCCCAGTCTGTGTGGAGAAAACAGTCTTTCAGTGCTGAGGTTGCACTCTCTGGCCAAATTCTGATTTGTTTCACTACTGGCCTGCTGCGCTTCAATAAAGGTTTGTAGGCAGGCACCAGCATCACGGATGCATCACCATACAGACTCTACTGTATATCATCACTCTATATTATAGAGTGAAGTATGTGGCAGTAATGCACCTGTAAGCTGGTTGCCAACCACCAATCAAATCTAAAAGAAGAAGAAGAGTGGCAGTTCTCAACCAGCTTACAGGTGCATTACCGCCACTGACTTGATTATCATCACTCTGTATCTTTGTATAAGGAGTTCTGAACAACTCTGAATCCTTCTCTTTCTTATTATTGGCCATAAAAGGGAGCTTGGTTGGACACATATAATTTGCCATGGTATACAGTTTGACTGAATGGGTGCTGTTCTTCTTCTTCTTCTTTTAGATTTGATTGGCGGTTGGCAACCAGCTTACAGGTGCATTACCGCCATGAACTTAAAGTGCTGTGTCCTATTCTTCTTCTTCTCTCGGTTACTGGCGGATAACAAACAACTGAAAGGTGCATACTGCCACCCACTGGACAAGAGTGTGTAACATTATGTCATTTGAGCCTGACCCCTAAATTCTATGACTTAATCCTGTGTTATTTAAAAAAGAGAAAAGAGCCCTTCTCGTGATTCTTATTGCCTCTCCATCTCCATCTGTTCCCAGAATCCCAGTTAAATCCCATTCCCTACCGGCCTACTTCCATTTTTCATTACAGTGGTACCTCTACTTACGAACATCTCTACATACGGAATTTTCAGGTTACGACACGCCTCAACGGGAAAATATTGCCTCTTGTTACGAACGAAATTTCAGGATATGAAAGGCAAAAAAGTACGCGCTCCTCGCAGCTCCCGTAGTTTACCGAACGTAAACATACCTGTAGCTGCTCTGCCATTGGCTATCGCTTAGCATCTTCCTCGTATCCCATTGGCCACGAAGTTTTTTTTTTTTTTTTTCCAAAACTTTATTAAGAACAAGGTGAAAGTTTTACGTGTGTGTACAGTACAGAATTAACATTTATTCGCTATGGGCCCCAAGAAAGTGACGGAGATAAGTGGAAAAGGAGAAAAGAAGAAGAGAGTTTTTTTGTCCATACAAACAAAGAAGGAGATAATCGAAAGGTATGAAAAAGGGATGCGTTTGGTTGATCTCGCCAAAGAATATGGCCGTAATACATCAACGATCAGCACGGTATTAAAACAAAAGGAAGCACTTACAAGCCGACAAAAGCAAACGTCCTTGGATCAGAACATGAACCAAAGAAGGCAAAAGGTGACGACATCGACGACGATAGCAGTTAAAGGGTAAATGAACATAATTTTTATTATTCTTTCTCTTTTATTATTCTCTTTTATTATTCTTTCTCTCATTTTATGTTTATTGTGCAGTAATCTAATTGTAACATGTATTTGTTACATGTTTTTATGCGTTTTTATGATTTATAAAAAAATTATGCCCGAATTTTGGGGGGCTTGGAACGGATTACGGCATTTACATGTAAAACGCGCCTCTACTTACGGAATTTTCACGTTACGAGAATACTTCCGGAACGAATTAATTTCGTAAGTAGTTCAGTAGTTCATTTCCATACTTGTGACAGTGTAATAAGATGTGCTCTACATCTTCTTTTACGCCACATTCTCTACATTTGTCACTTTCGCTTTTCCCCATGGTGAATAAAGTGCCATTTAAACCTGTGATCAGTCTGAGTCTTGCCATAATGATGTCTTCCCTCCTTTTGGCTGTTATGTAATTCTTTATTGCAGTAGATGGAAATACGATCTACGTTTATGATCTTCATCCCATCTTTTTGCCATAGCTCAATTCCTTTTTTCTTGGTTACTGCTTTCCCTTCACCTTTTCCAAGAGACAATGGTATAGTTATTTCTGATGAGTATCTTTTCTTTGGTGAGTGATGGTCTATATGACATCATAAAGACATCAAGGCAGGCATCATAGGACATCATGCCGACATCATACACTACCGTTCAAAAGTTTGGGGTCACCCAGACAATTATTTTGTGTTTTCCATGAAAAGTCACACTTATTTACCACCATGAGTTGTAAAATGAATAGAAAATATAGTCAAGACATTGACAATGTTAGAAATAATGATTTGT
Organism: Pholidichthys leucotaenia; assembly: GCA_020510985.1. Lineage (NCBI taxonomy): Eukaryota > Metazoa > Chordata > Actinopteri > Cichliformes > Pholidichthyidae > Pholidichthys > Pholidichthys leucotaenia. Next base: position 63,873,407 of record CM035849.1, on the reverse strand, counting down.
ATTTGAAATAATAATTTTTTCCTTCAAACTTTGCTTTCGTCAAAGAATCCTCCATTTGCAGCAATTACAGCATTGCAGACCTAACATGATTGCACAAGGGTTTTCTAATCATCCATTAGCCTTCTGACGCAATGAGCAAACACATTGTACCATTAGAACACCGGAGTGATAGTTGCTGGAAATGGGCCTCTATACACCTATGTAGATATTGCACCAAAAACCAGACATTTGCAGCTATTATAGTCATTTACCACATTAGCAATGTATAGAGTGTATTTCTGATTAGTTTAAAGTTATCTTCATTGAAAAAAAGTGCTTTTCTTTCAAAAATAAGGAAATTTCTAAGTGACCCCAAACTTTTGAACGGTAGTGTAGGTAGCCAGTCCTATTGTCTATATGACATCATCGCGAGTCCTATGTTGCCTGAGATCATAGGACCATCATAGGATATCATGCAGACATCACAGGCCGTCCTATGATGTGCTATGATCGTGACAGAGAGATTTCTTGAATTTATAGTGATAAATCCAACTCTAGCTTGTCTATTTTTTTTTAACAGACGTGAAATACCTTGCAGATATTTACGAAGGTAGGACTTTCGTGTCATGAAGATTATTTCTTTTCAAACAGCACCTCACTGTGGAAATTAAGATATCCAACTCAGCCATTACAATTTTCACATATCTATAAGAAGCCACTGATAGAGTTGGCAGAGTTGACAGAAAATAACAGTTAGTAATTAACTAGTTGCTCAGGGGTTTCCGCTGGTAACATTTCTGCGTGGTGGCCTGCCACGTGAAAAAATAAATGGAGGAATGATGGTCCTCAAGGCACACGTGAAAACAACGCACGTGACAGTCATCTGCCACGTCGGAGTTCTGGAGCAGCCCGCCCATGGGACCGTTCCAGTTGGGCAGGCAGATCTATCTATCCTCGCTGTCCAGAAGAAAAACTTGATTCCACGTCAGCGTAAAGCACAAGCTTATTTATGTACTTTAAATGAGGAAAAAAGCAGAAGAGGTAATGTAAACAGTGAGGCCATGTATTGGTGGTTTTAACCCACTGTAATGGGTAACAATAATGAGTTGCTTAGCAAACAGGTGTAGTTAGCAGGTGTGGTTAGGGAACTGAAAAGTTCAAAGGCTAAAAAGTATGGAAGGAATGTGTGTGGACCGAAGGGGAGACTATGTTGAAAAATTTGGTCAAATTTGACCACTATGAACTTCTCAGCTGATGAACTTTTCAACCCCCCCTCGTACGCAGGCTAATTGAGGGAAAGGCAAGGTGACTGAATTCCTGAGAATTTACTTCACCAACCACTACAATATTAATTTGTTCATGTAGTATGTACCTGGCAATTTAAAATGACCAAAATTCACAAAGTCAGTGACTAATCAGTCAACATCCTCCAGCCTTCAGACAAACTAAACCTGGTGTAGGGAGCTTGAAATAAGGGAAGCGAAAGTGATTTTATAAATCAGGTTATTGTCGGCTTCCGATCCCTAACATGTCTCATCTCAATTGCAGAAGCAGAAAAGAGGCTGAGCGCAGTCAGACCTTCATATTTATACATCACATAAAAAATGCCACATCACACATCCCTGTTATCTCCTTCCATTGTCCTCTCATTCCGCCATCTGACCCTGGGGGCTCAGGAAGTCCATTCAGGTCTCCACCGCTGCGTCTCTGTCTCCTCGTTGATCTCTGCCGGTGGTCTAGACCTATTGTCCTGCTCTGAGACGTGAGGTCATTCCACATATGCAATCTCTAAACATTCCTCTTGTGTCTATACATATGTAGGTATGGATATATGCACAATATAAGCCACACCTGCCAACATTTGGATTTCAAAATAAGGGAGTTTTTTCCTGTTGTCTGGGTGGCGAGAAGAGTTCTAAAAAACTATAAATATATAGAACAATTATAACAGATAACTGCATCTTTGGTCATTTTAGTTATTTCATTAAATATAATTACATTAATAATGAAAAAACTAATTTTATTAAAAATAGACAAAAATTTGCCATAAAATAATCCACAAATTTATAATAAAGTCTCAAATGTACAAGAAAAGTCATAATTTTACAAGAGGAAGTTACAAATTTGAGGAAAGGGGTTTTAAATTTAGATGAATTTACAGAAAAAAGTAGAAAACTATAAGAAAACTGTTATAAATTTTGGAGAAACACCTCAAACCTCCAAGACTGAAGTCATTACTCAAGTTTTTAAGTGGGTGTTTTACTCAACTCAGCTAGAAATTTCTGGGTGTCTACTTTCAATTATTAAGATAACACTGCTTTTACATGAGTAGAATTTCTGGCTACTCTTCCTACCTCTGATAATATAAGTTTTTTTCCCTTATTTTTCCTACTCTCTTAATAGAAGAAAAAAAACACTAATAACATAATCACTCTATAAATTCAAGAAATCTCTGTGTGTCTGTCATGTTTATAGGACATCATAGGACGGCCTATGATAGCTGCCTGATGTCCTATGATCATCCTATGATCTCAGGCATCATAGGACTCATGATGCCGTCATAAAGATATGATGTCTATATGACAGCACATACACAGAGCGCATGATATAGACATAGCACATCATATAACGCCCTATGACGTCTGCATGATGTCCTATGATGATTCGATGATATAGAGCACATGATATAGACATAGCACATCATATAACGCCCTATGACGTCTGCATGATGTCCTATGACAATCCGATGATATCAGGGCAACATAGGACTTGCGATGCCGTCATGATAGACAAATGTGTCTTTATGATGTCATATAGACCATCACTCACGATGCCTAGATTAATGTGTCTTTATGATGTCATATAGCTCAAAACTGACAAGGTGAATAAGTCACAGTGGGCCAGTCTTTACAGCGCGTTCGTGTTTTCTGCACAACAGATTTCTGCAGCCATGGCCAATTCAACGTTGCCGCGATCAGAGTTGCCAGATCAAGCAGTCTTCATATTCTTGCTCAAGATGAAGAAACTAAGCAAAGGCATTGCTTTCTCAGCAATGCCGTTTTTAAAAGAGGTGCTGACACAGTAAAAAATGTGTATGAAGAATGCCAGTCTACACTACAAATATGTAAAATGCCAAGCAAAGTGCTGATTTTCTCTGGGTGTTCCGGTTTCTTGGTTTCTACGGGCATGCACGGGCCTTCCTGAACAGGGTCGAAAGGCTCTTTTTGCTCACATCTATTTTCATGATCCTGCCCATGAACTGGAATTACCACGCACCTATCCCTCAACCAGTGGTCTGAATGGAGAAGAAGAAGACCCACCAGATGGAGAGCAATAGAATGAGAACTGCTGCACGTCAGAAAAGATGCCATGAACATGAAAGACATCAGGTTCCAGCAGTACACCGCAGGCATGACTGTGAACAACACAGCCATCTGAGACAGGAGGAGACTCTTCAGCAACGGGCATGCAGAAATACTTACTTACACTTGGTTTCTACGGGCATGGATGGGTATGCACGGGTATGTACTAGTAATAATAAGGTGAAATACAGAAAATTCCAACTTAAAGTGAGGACGTGGGCCGGGACCCATACCCTGGAGACAAGGAATATCACTCTATATATAATTCAAGAAATCTCTGTCTGTCATGATCATAGGACTCGCTAAACCATCATAGGACTAGTTATGAGAACAAAGGCAGGCTGCATTCATGATCATAGGACTTGCTATGACATCATCAAAAATCAAAGGCAGGCATTACTCATGATCATAGCATTCGCTATGACATTAACAAAGATCAAAGGCCAGACATCAACGAACGAGTGGTGATGTCAAGATCCAAGGCAGGTTTCACCATGGTTGCTGTTGCCATGGTAACAGTAACTTTCTATGGCCATGCAGAAATGTTTGCTTACACTTGCTTTCTATGTATGGGCATGCACAGGTATGCACTAGTATAATATAATGCACTCTACAAGAAGGGGCAGTGCAGGCTGTTCCTCCTGAAGAGACTCAGGTCTTTTGGAGTGCAACGGGCACTCCTGAAGACCTTCTACAATTCGGTGGTGGCATTAGCCATCACATTTGGAGTGGTCTGCTGGGGCAGCGGCTTCACAGCAGCCAACAGGAAGAGACTGAACAGACTGATCAAAAAAGCTAGCTCTGTTCTAGGGCAATGCCTTGACCCAGTGGAGGAGATAGGAGGAGGCTGGTGGCTTACCTGTCATCTCTGCTGGAGTCCGAGTCCCACCCCATTGCAGGGACACAATGAATGCACTGAGGAGCTCATTTAGCGGTAGGCTGTGCCATCCTAAGTGCACGACGGAGAGGTTCTGCAGGTCCTTCCTACCTATGGCCATCAGGCTTTATCACCTAACCAGGGCTTCTCGTAGAGGTCGTATTGAATGTACTAAACGTAACAACCTTGCACAATAAAAATTGTCCCCTCCAATATACAACTAGGACAATAACAATCATTACTGAGGGTGGCAACAACACTGTGATTCAAATACGAAATATATTGTCTGGGTATATATTCATATTCTGCAGGGTAACTTAACAAACCGTAATGCTGTTTATTCCATCTAGCTGCAATGCTCCTGCACTGTGTATATACCTGTGTACATACGTATATTCATCTACTGCTTTGGCTAACCAGTTCTTATTATCTTATTAACTATTGCTCTGAGTGCTGCTGTCCCCTTGCTGCTGTAATCCTGGAATTTCCCCACTGTGGGACTAATAAAGTCTTATCTTAATAAAAATACAAAACATACAGTATACTGTACATATTTGTGTGATTTATATAAATCATGGCAAAAAAAATCATGCAGGACAAAATGTGACACTTGGTATTTTTTAACTTGTTTCTATACCATCATAGAAAGAGAGAGAACCTGAATTAGACAGGGTTCAGAGAGGGAAAGATGAGACAGAAGAGAGTAGCAAAGGAGAGGAAAATGTTCAAGCAGAGGGTGCAAGAGAGGCGAGTGCAGAGGAAGGAAATATAATACCAGTAAGAAGTTCAAACACAGGATGGGGACCCAGCTGGCCCAGTATACCAAGATTAAAGTCTTGGTTGTACAATACTTCAAATGGTAAGTTCCATATGCAAAATTACTGTGCAATTATTTTTTTTTTTAAAAAGTATAAAATTAACATATTCCAGTTACAACAGAGTCATGTGTTTTCTGACCCCCACCACCACCAAAAAAAAAAAAAATATGTTGCCACCGCACCAAGGTCTTTCAGCCAGAGGAAACACTGGTTACTGGAACACCTTTGAAGTGGAGTGATGCATATCCAGTGAAACACTGGAGTGCGATTATCGGGGCATATAGTAACTTGTGGAATCCCTACTGTCCAATCAAATTGCTCAGTTGGAACTATCTGTTCTATAATACCCAACAGTAGACTGCCAAAACAGTTATTCTATGGGTAACTGCACAAGGGAAACCGCTCAGCAGGGGGGACACAAGAAGTGGTCTTAAAGTGACCCTCAAAAACCTGGACTTGAACATTGGCTTCTGGGCGTCACTCACTCTGGATTGTGCTGGCGGCTGACTCTGCAAGCTTAACACGGGAGTCCAAGTACCAGAAAATAGTGCATTACAGTAGCAAAGAAGAAATGTGCTGAAAAGCCATTCCTGATAGCATTTCCATTGAAGCACCTTCCCATTCATGTCCAATGTGTGGGGGAGCCTTTTGGGCCTGGATGGTCATCTTTACACTCAAAGAATGAACAGCATACCATTTATACTTGCCAGCTCAAATCCAATTCTGAAATTTATCTAGAGCAACTTTAATTTTAAAGGTTACCACCACATAAAATCATGCAACAGATCTTATTAGATGTACCTGACAGGTTTGCTGACTTTTCCCCAAAATAACTGCAGGTTTACAATAACTTTTCCACCAACAGGTTGTAGTGATATTTAATAAAATGTAATAAGGTACAGGAATTATTTTATTCATTTAATAGTGGGTGTGTGAGGGGACAGAGTTAAACTGTCACCCCAACGCTCACTAAATAAAATAGAAAAGCACTTGTAAAAAGGGGGGCACCAGTTCTAAAAGAACAACTTGTTAATGAATGAATTTCAATTAATTAATTTCCGTACCTTCAATTACTTAATGAATCAGTCTCAAAATTTAGTGAGTTCTTTTACTGCCGTGACCCAGAAAACATATATGCAAAGGAAAAACGCTTCAACTTCTCTCGTTTACAATTGTATTAACTGAAACTCATTCAGGTTACATGACATGGCATTCAAATGATGAATAAACAGATTCAAATGATAAACAGGTGTTCAATATCACATCAACTGTTAGTGGATTCCTGAGCATAAAATCTATAGTTAAACTTTTGTGGAAACCAGATTTTTATGTTTCAACTGTAATGGAAGGCTGAAGTATCTAACAAAATCAGAACGCAGTTTTATGGGGAAAAATTCCATAAGCTGATTATCTAAAAAGAACTTCTGAATTAATCTACAAAAATGAAAGGCGGTTACTTAAAAATGAATAAGATTTTTCCTTCAGTTTATAGCTTTGTCCTACAGCTGAGGGACTAATTGTAACATGAAATATTGGTTATGTTCAATTGTAATTGATATTTTTAGGACATCTCATTTAAACCCAGCAGATAGGAAAATGGGAGTCTCACTTACGAACAGTTGTAGGTCCAGGGTGTTCGGCGGTGGTCAGGCGCCCACCCAGTGGTGTAAGTTCGGTGAAGGCTCAGGGCGGCTCTTCCAGACAGCGTTCAGAACACCGGGGGAAAGCGACTGCTGGTCAGCTTTCAGATCGTTCACAGCTGTAAGAAGCATAGACTTGGCTGGGGGCTCACACGGGGCAGGCAGCAAAGACTGGTGACAGAGTGAGGGCTGGGAACAGGCAGCAGTGAAGGCTGGCCCCGGAGCAGGCGTGGAGTCCTTTGGCAACCAGTCTGAATTTGGGATATCTCCAGCCTGCAGAAAAAAACCAAAGACTGAAGAAAGAATGTTTTAGTCAGTTTCACCCACGAGCTCCTAGTTTCTTTATGGGGTCAGATGTGGATGAGGCCGGAAAAGAAATGTCCAAAAATCTCTATCGGTTCACTTTAAAACACGAAAATTAAAAAGTCCACTTTAACTGCATGAAAAGTCAAAAAGGTCCAAGAAAAAAAAAAACATTTAAATAGAATAAGAATGGCTTCTGAGGTGAAGGAAAAAAGAAAGATTTGAGAGTTTAACTCTCTTTAAGGCGAGCTCATAGAAAGAAAAATGATTTCTCCTCAGTTAACCAGAAAACAATAAAGCTTATCAACAGACGATTTAAGAGAGTTAACGCAGGATTTGACAAGGTTCACACACACAAAGACTTCCTTAAAACTCACAGAACAATTTAGGACAAAAGAAACTGCAAGGAAGTCCAAGAAGAATGGAAAAACTCTCTCTCTTCTCTGATATGCAGGGCAGCTCTGAAGCATTTAACTGAAGCGCGCTGCTGGGTCGTGAAATGGGACCGGCCGCAAGACAGACAATCATCTTCCATAAAGAGGAGTTTGAATGGGGCTTTTGTCCAATGAGGGAACATTCCTTTGTTTGTGCAAAACAGCCAATCAAATGCCAGTACGTTATCCAGCAGAAAGGTTAGCATGGTGATTGGTATCATGAGAGGGAAGACGGACAGAGATTCATAAAGCATTCAGTTCTTAGGGAATATATATTCAATATAAAATCTAACTAATTTAAGTGACTCAAGGCTAATATTCAGTGGACCATGCATTTATACCATTACTAATAATTTTAACATTCATTTGAATAACACTCATGAAAATAAAACATTCCTAAGACATGCACTCACATTTAAATCAAGGATTAATGAATTACTGCAAATCATTGTTGGTGATCAGAAGGGTGGTGATTTTCACAGTGTCCTTGGAATCCCGGGGAGATGATAGCTGGAAGAAAAGCTTAATGTTTAGTCAGAATTAACAGATTGCACAATGCAGCATATTCTGTAGATGTCCACTGTTGAGCTGTAGATAATTTTTGGGTCTTTGGAATGTGAGCTGGGGGGCCGGGGGGGGGACTAGGAGGGTTCTGGAATATGTCTAAAGAAGAAAGGGGGCCATATATCTGCCAGCTTAAGAAGTTTATGACTTTTTAAGAGTATCAGTTCCTGGTACGAACGTATACTATCAGCATGAACTGTCCAGTTGGGGATTTGACCTCCAAGAGGTTTATGGTCCCCTTGACATAATGCACGGCTCAGGAGACACACAACGCAGGCTCAGAAATAGGTTTAACAGTTTATTGAACAACAAGGTGTGTTGTGGTTGCATGTCTGTGATATGTGGATGTATTGGTGTTGGCGTCTGCGTCAGGCACGGGGGCAGGAGGCCGTTCAGCCGGACAACCCTATGGGAGAAGCAGAGGGAGAAGGGTAACGGGCACCACACCAATATAGGAGATTGTAGCAATGACAGCTGGCTTACTTGGTTTAGGCAGGTGGCTGGCGTAGCAAGGGCATAGCCCGGTAGACAGCGACCTGATGCGCCTGATGCAACAGCGTGAGATGACGGCTGGAGAATGTTGTCCGCCGCCGGGAAATCCACGTGTGCACAGGGGAGGAGAACTGGAAGAAGAAGGGTAGATGCTTACTTGTGATCTTGCTTGGTTGAAGGGAGTTCCTTGCAGCAAGCGTAGCCGATGTGATCAGACGGCTTCAGGCCGAAGCCCAGGGCGAGGCGGCTTAAATCCCTCGCCGCTGACGAGGCGCAGGTGTGCGTGCAGCTGGCGCCGCTGATGAGCGGCGAGGCGTGACACACTTAAGCCTTTTAAAGCAAATCCTTATCAAATTTATCTACAAAAGTGAAATTGTTTACACTGGGGTCCTGTTGAAGACACACAGCATTCTTGACCAGACCTTGAGTGAGAGTTGCTTTAAAATGAAGAAAAGTGAAATTTCTTTAAAATGAAGAAAAGTGATCTCCTGAACTGGCCTGAGAAGAAGTTGCTGCTACAAGGTTTAACATTAACTGTTATGTTTGATGTTACAAAATTTGCCCATAGATTTCAAAGATTGTGTCTTCTCTGATGCCAGTTGATCTTATTACTTTATGATCAAAGGAGACATAAAAGGCAGGAATTGGAGCCCCCCCCCCCAAAAAAAAATCTAGTTTCCAGGAGAGATGTCATATCAGAATCAGAATCAGAATAAACTATATTGCCAAAGCATGTATAAAAAAAAACACAACGAGGAACTTGACTTGGACAGTTGGTGCTGCATGCGCGCGACACACGGCACCGGCAGCCATAATAGGCGCCTCATCAAACAGAGATAGATAAGAAAGGGAGGGGAAGGGAGGGAACGTCACTAGGGGGAGGGAGAAAAAAAAACTTCGTTAGATCATAATACATGCTTATTTATTTAAGAGATTATGATTACAATGAAAAACAAATCTCTCAATAGCACAGAGCAACAACTCAGAATTTCACAAGACACAAGAGAGCAGTGTACAGTATATCTTAATCAGTTCAAGAATCAATGTGTGTGCGGTGTTGAGCAGTGTTGATGATAATAAGAGAGACCCAAGGACCCTTGGCAGAAGATTTTTGTCTGTCTGGCGCCCAGGCTTCTGATCTGGCCTGCAGCTGGGCTGTCCAAGGCCTTGTGCTCATGATTTTGAAAAAAACACAGTCTGCAGACAGCCAGGAGGAATTTTCATGGGGAATAATAATGCCAAATAGGACTGATCACAGAGGAGACTTGTATTTCTTCTGTAGATTCAGTACATAATCCTTCATTGCGCAGCTTTGAATTCGTCGTGGAAAGACCTGAGCGAACCCATGATGTAATCCACCTTACGAGACAGTTCTCCAGTAGTCCTATCAGGGGTCATCTCCAGTTTCTCAATTTGTTGATGCACCTCGTCTGGCCAGCATTTTGATAGGTTTGAATCCATTTCCTTCAGCAATTTACGTAAACCAAGACAATTCCCGTCCCAATCAGAATTATCCCAATCACCAAGATTACGAAGATAAACAAATCTTCAATATCTTCGATAGAGAGATTAGAGAGACACAGCATTTTCCAATTACCTGTGTCACATAGATAGCCCACTGGAGCCGTTCCAGCGGGGCAGACAGCTTCCCCCGGAGGCACTTTTACCCTTGTTGAAAAAATAGTGTCAATTGTGTTCAAAAGCCCAGCTTATTAACTCCATAATTCTTTTCGGCGGTCGCAGTTAGACGCAGACAGACAACAGCAAGCTGGGATCCAGTAGTAGGAGGGGAGGAAAAAGTCAGCAGGAGAGAAGAAAAAAGCGTCTGCTCTCTTGGGAGGGCGGAAGTGAGAGTTTTCATGCATCAAAATCTAAATTTAACTTGTTCAAGTCATTTTTTGCTCATCAAGTTTCTTATCACCATTTTTGGAAGGGGGATGGGTTATCAAACAAGACAGTCGAATACTGATGACAAATATGTGTCCACTTTTCAAAACGACAAGATTTAAGAGGATTACACGGGCCATGAATGTGCCCCTTTTCGATCATCTGATTCACCACTTCTTTTTCTATCAGAAATCTTAATCTCTATCCATAACAGGCTGGCACGCCACACAAAGGCTGATGCTCTCATGGCTGAATAGCTCAGATTTAATTTCAGTTAAGAACAGAGAAAAGAACTTAAATGCTTGTTTGATGTCCTGGACATATTTGTGTGCGCCCCTCCAACATGTCAGCTGGTTCACAAGCAGCCGATCTACAGAGGAAGAAAAAAGAGGCAACTGGTTGAATGAAAATCTATTTTTATGATGCACAACACTGTCAGCGCACACTGACTGAAACAGCAGCAGTGAAAGGTGATGACTGCTGAATATCACCTTGTCAAAAATTAGGTTATGCTATTTATACTGGAGGAAAATGATAAAAAGAATAACATGAACATTTACTTGATCATTTACATCTTCAGATGAGTTAAAAAGACAGCATGTAAGTACAGTTGAGGGAAGAAGTTGACAATTTTCTGTGGTTGATAGATAAGGCAGGATTCTCCGTGGACCATGATGTTTGCAGACGACACTGTGAGCTGTAGTAATAGTTGGGAGCAGGTGGAAGAGAACCTGGAGACGTGGAGGTATGCTCTGGAGACAAGAGGAATGAAAGTCAGTAGACGCAAGACAGAATTCATCAGTGTGAATGAGAGGGAAGCAGGTGTAACGGTGAAGATGCAAGGAGTAGAGGTAGTGAAGGTAGATCAGTGTAAATACCTGGGGTCAACCATCCAAAGCAATGGAAAATGCAGAAGAGCATTGAAGAAGAGAGTGCCGGCAGGGTGGAGTGGGTGGAGACGAGTGTCAAGGGTGATTTGTGACAGAAGGATAGCAGTTAGAGTGAAAGAGAAGATTTACAAGACCGTAGTGAGACCTGCTATGATGTATGGTTTGGAGATGTGGCACTGACAAAAAAACAGGAGGTGGAGCTGGAGGTGGCAAACAGGTGATGCACAGGATTAAAAATTAGTATATCAGATGGATGGCTCAGGTTGAGCAGTTTGGAGACAAAGTAAGAGAGGCAAGGCCGAGATGATTTGGACATGTGCAGAGGAGAAATAAGGATGCTGACGATGGAGCTGCCAGGCAGGCATTAAAGAGGAAGACCACAGAGAAGATTCATGGATGTAGTGAAGGAGGGCATGGAGAAGGTTGACGTGAGAGACGAGGATGCAAGGGATAGGGTGAGATGGAGGCAGCTGATCTGCTGTGGTGAACCCTAAAGGGAACAGCTGAAAGAAGAAGATTCTTAGTTTTCATTTTGGCAAAGTACTGTATACAATAATGGGGTAAAAAAAGGGAATTATTGTCTTACTGCAGCCCACCACCAGAGGGCAATCACTTTCACTGACAAAGAAACCCAGGAATATAAGTGCTAGACACCTCCCTCCCATTAACTAATATTCATGGGTGCGAGTCCTTGATATCTCTGAATAACAACAGCGTAAATAGAGTTTCCTTCATTTCCTTCTTAATTGCCCTTAACTCCCAAATCAGAAGCAAACTTATACCATGTAGTAGTACACAAATATCCTGGTAGTTGTATGTTTAGGATACAACTATCTGGGTACAGTTGACTCTAAAATGAGTCGGGCTGTACCCAAATATTCAATTATCTGGATATTTGTTCATTACACTGGTATTTGGTTTTCAAATTTGGTCCCAAACTGCTTTATTTTATTTCAAGCAAATCACAAATTTAACTTTACTAAATCCTTTACAAAAAAAGACAAAATTTAGCAAAAAAAAAAAAAATCTCACAAATTTACAACGGAAGACTGGAAACTTGATGATGAAATTACTCAGTGGGATCAGATAAATGGTAAAAACCAAAATGTTTCCCCTTCATACAGATCTATTAGATCTACTACTAGACTAAAAGTTGGGATTATGTTTTCAGGTCATATTTACTCTGTAATAAAAAAAATTCCAAACTGTTTCCTGCATCTCTGTGAATCAAAACTTCAAGGCGTTACAGCCATCGTTCATTTCAAGTCCTCGTGCAAAATGCTGTCTACATGATGAGTAGAACCATTTCACCATGTCACACACTGAATATATAGAAGAATTTTCCTTCACCGTCCTGGCCTTTAAAAGAGGGTCGCAGGTAAAACAACCGGGGCCACAGCGTTGCTCCGGAGCCGGGGCTTTCGTTTGCCGTTGATTTATATCTTAAACAACCTCTCCCGGTGCTTCCGCTGTTAAAGGTGAGACGTGCAGCCCAGTGTTTGTGACAGAGATGGACTAGGGCGCTGTGGCGAGAGAGAAGAGGGATGACACGGGTTTAAAAAATGCAATCACCAATAAATCAAGGAGTAACCTTGAACGAGTTCAGGCCAGTGCAGCTCGGTGACATGCTGGCTGCCCTCGGCGCGCCATGCCACCGAGCATGCCAAACAGCAGGAGGGAAGAGAGAGCGAGAAGATGACGGAGAGAGAAGATCTGCAGAGCTCCGATACAGGTTACAACCGGCGGTGCTGGGTGGTTCGTACCAGCGACTCACCAACCAAGGGCATTTGCGCCGATATTTTGTACAACTTACACCAACGACATTACAGCAAACACATGAGGTCTGAGGGAATGACCCTGGAAAAATCTGACAAAAAAATCCTTTGTTAGCGCTGCAGTAGGCACAGCGATTTGGTTTAAATTTGTAAATAAATCGATTACCATCCAAAGCAATTACCAGTTTTTGGAACTTTAAATATTTAGGAGCAATCCAGAGTGACTATCAGAATAATCTACATGGTCAGTTTTATCCCTCAATAAAGTGTGTCAGTGTAAATGGGGTTTTTTTTCCCCAGAAATGAACTTTCAGAACTTGTAATTTTTCATAAATTTGCAGCTTTTCTTTTTTTTTTATAAATTTGAGCCTTTAAATCTGCAATTAAAAAATACATATTTACAATAAACAATATAAATTTACAAGCGAAAGGTCTCAATTACAAGAAAAGCTGCAATGCTTTTAAAGTTGCAAATTTTCAGTTTTATTTTTGCTGTGCAAATCTTTCTTGTAAATTTTAGATTTGTTTCTAAAATTTAGGAGGGAAAATTACATATTTAAGATTGTGTACTTATTGAATCCCAAACTGGGAAATTACAGTACTTATGTATAGTAAAAATATGTAAATTTAAATAAAACAAGCTCTGCAAATTTACAAGGAAAAATTGCATAGTTAAAATAAAACACAAATTTGCAACTTTTTTAAAAAAAATTTGCAGCATTAACCAAAATTTGAGACCTTTTTTCATAAATGTACACTTTATTATAAACATGCAATTTATATTGTGTGGTGGCATGGGTGGGGGATTCTCCACCCAGACAAGGCAGCTGGGATAAAGGGGAACAATGGAACAGAGGAGGAAGTGCCACCAGGGGGGTCTCAAATGGGATAGTATGGACTATGTACCTCCCAGGGAGAAGAGGAACTACCGGAGCTGCTGGAAGAGAGAAGGATGTCAGCAGTGGGGCCGGCGTTGTGTTATGTTAATGTGCCACACAGGTCTTTGTTTCAAACAGTGTATTATGGTCGGAAGTTCCGGGTCTCAATGCATGGAATTAAAGATATACTGTAAAAGAGGAATGCACAGAGACCCGGGAGCTCTTTTACTGTACTGTATATTGAAGATGGAATAAAGTTCATGTGTCATCCAGCTCGTTGCCTCGCCTGTTTCCTTTCTCCACATTGGGGACCCTAAGACGTGCCATGGAAAGCAAGCCGAGCACTGCCCCGGAGACTACCTGGAGGGAGAGGACCAGCACCGCGTGCGTGGTCTCAGTCAAGCTCCCAGACTTCTGGCTTCACAACCCGACCGTGTGGGTTCTTGCACATAAAAGCCCAGTTCGCACTCCGTGGGATAACAAGGGAAGATAGTCAGATAATTACTACGTGGTTGCTGCACTGGATGCGCGCCCACGCAACAAGTGACGAGGCCGGCTCCAGGAGCCGCCGGGCCAAGGAAAATATGAATCGCTCAAGAGGATGATTCTCCAGCGCTATACCCTTTCTGACAGTGAGAGGGCAGAGAGCTAATGCGTTTGAGTTAGGGGACAGATCAGCAGTGGAGCTCATGGAGAGCATGTTGGCGCTGAGGGGAAGGACAATGTATCTTTCCTGTTCGCCCACTTGTTCCTCATGAACCTACTGCTACAGACAAGGGCGATCCTGGCAATATCAGACCTGGCTGGGGGGGCTAGGGGACCTAGTACCGCACCTGGTGTCAGAAAGCGGAACCACATCATTTGGTGACCAGTACTCTCAGCGTGTGGGCAGTGGCACCGGCATCCATGAGGTACTCCAGCGAGGTTGAGGAGCTGTTGGGTGGTAGCCGGGGACGACACCAGTAGACGAAGGAACGGGGCGATCTGTTTTTATCATCGCCGCTTCAGCTCGAATGTCCAACGCTGCCTGGCACCATGCCATTCAAGAAGGCCGGAAAAACGGCACGGTCAGAATTCAGTGCAGCTGCAACCGATGGCGACAGAACAAACTGCTTTATGTCACGGACACATGTTCGGGGATATGGTTTTTGGTGGACTCCGGCTACCAGAAGAGCCTCATCTACCGGTCAACACAGACAGGGTGGCAGGATGCAGCGGTCCCGACCTCATGGCTGCCAATGGATCCACCATCAGAACATTTGGCGAGCGGACACTGATGATATGCTTACATGAACACAACTTTCAGTGGAACTATGTGGTAGCTGCATGTTCCAACCCCATTTTAGGCGCAGATTTTTTATGCGCTTATGGGTTGTTAGTCAATGTTGCTAATAATTCAATTCAATTCAACTTTATTTATATAGTGCCATTTCACAACAACAGTCATCTTATAGCACTTTCAGCTGTAGGGGAAACCCCCACAATTGCAGAAAGACCCCAGCAATCAGGCGATCCCCTGTGAGCAAGCGCTTGGTGATGGTGGAAAGGAAAAACTCCCTTTTAACAGGAAGAAACCTCCAGCAGATCCAGGCCCAGGGAGGGGCAGTCATCTGTTGCGACTGGCTGGGGGGGTGAGGGGACAGAGAAGATGAAAAGAACAGACATGTAGAGAGCAAACAGCACGATAGGAACTCAATCTATGGGAGAGAACAAACAGATGTTAATGACCAACAAAAAAATATTTCATAGAGAGTGAAGAAAGGAGTGAAGCCCAGTGCAATTATTGGAGGTCCCCCGGCTGTCGAAACCTAATAGCAGCATAACTAAGGTAGGGTTCAGAAACATATGATCTCGCCCTAATTGTAGGCTATATCAAAAAGGAAGGTTTTTAACCCTATTCTTAAAAACAGAGATCATGTCTGGCTCCCCGAATCCGGATTGGCAGCTGGTTCCACAAGAGAGGAGCTTGATAACGAAGGCTCTGCCCCCCATTGTACTTTTGGAGATTTAGGTATTACAAGAATCCAGCATTTTGGGGGCGTGCAGTGGGCACAGTGGTTAGCACTGCGCCAGCACAGCAACTCACCCAGTGGCCATGGGATCCCTGGTTTGATCCCAGCCCCTGACAAACCAGTGATCTGTGTGGAGTTTGCATGTTCTCCCCGTATCTGCGTGGGTTTACTCCGGGATTTCTCACGGTTTCCTCCCACAGGCCAGAAAAAAACATGCAGGTTAGGGTTAATTGAGACTCTAAAGTGGCCCTAGGGTGTGAATGGTGTGTGTGAATGGTTAAGGGATAGCGCCGTACCGTGGCTGCTTCATCCATCCAGGTGTATGCCCTCAATTTCCCTCTGAGGATCAATAAAGTATACAAAAAAAAAAAAATTGGGAGCGTAGTGCTCTGTTAGGATAATAGGGTAATATTAGATCTTTTAAATAAAAAGGGGACTGATTGTTTAGAGCTTTTGAAACTGAGAAGAAGGATTTTTAAACTTAATTCTAAACTCTATGGGAAGCCAATGAAGGAAGGCCAGAACCGGAGAGGAATATGATCTTTCTTTCTAGTACCTGTTAAAACTCTTGATGCAGCATTTTGGATCAGGTGAAGACTTTTTAGAGATGTTTTAGGACAACCTGATAATAAAGAGTTACAATAATCTAATCTAGAGCTAACAAAAGCGTGGATCAGTTTCTCAGCATCACTCTGAGACAAGATGCTCCTAATCTTGGCAATATTACGCAAATGATAGAAGGCAGGCTTAGAAACAAGTTAAATATGTGAATTAAAAACAGATCTTGATCAAAAATAACTTCAAGGTTCCTCACAGAACTATTAAGAGAAAGAGTAACCTCATTCAAACTAAAAGTTTGATTTGGAAAGGTATTTCTAAGGTTTTTTGGACCAACAAGAATGACTTCAGTCTTATCTGAATTTAATAGCAGGAAATTACAAATCATCCAAGCTTTGATTTCCTTAAGACAGGCCTCTAACTTGGCTAATTGATTACTATCATCTGGCTTCATTGACAGGTATAATTGTGTGTCATCTGCATAACAATGAAAATGTATACAGTGATGTCTAATAATGTTGCCTAACGGAAGCATATATAAACTAAAAAGAGTAGGGCCTAGCACAGATCCCTGTGGAAGTCCATGACTGAGCTTTGAGTTGAAAGAAAACTCATTTTTGACGTGAACAAACTGGAACCTATCAGATAAATAAGATCTAAACCACTGCAACAAAGTTCCATTAAGTCCAACATAGTGTTCTAATCTATCAAGTAGAATATTATGATCTATAGTATCAAAAGCTGCACGAAGGTCTAAAAGGACAAGTACAGAAACAAGTCCATTATCAGATGCGATCAGGAGGTCATTAGTGACCTTCACTAAGGCTGTTTCAGTACTATGATGGATTCTAAACCCAGATTGAAACTCTTCAAATAAACCATTTCCCTGTAAGTGGTCAAATAATTGCATAGCAACAACTCTTTCTAAGATTTTTGAAAGGGAGATTAGAGATTGGCCTATAGTTAGCTAAAACTCCTGGATCCAGCGTTGGCTTTTTGAGTAAGGGTTTAATTACAGCTGTTTTAAAAGCCTGTGCTACATGGCCTAAAGTTAATGAAAAATTGATTATTTGAAGAATAAAGCTACCAATAAATGGGAAGACTTCTTTAAATAACCTGGTAGGAATAGGGTCTAAAAGACAAGTTGAAGGCTTGGATGAGGAAACTATTTTGTCTAACTCTAAAAGGTCAATTGGAGTAAACTGATCCAAACAGATGTCAATTGAAGGAGTTGTAGTAGTTATTGAATAACAGTGGGAATAATCTGACTGATTTTGTCTTTGATAGATGAAATTTTATTATTGACAAAGTTCATAAAATCCCAACTAGTAAGCTCTAAGGGAATGCTCGGATTGACAGAGTCCTGACTCTTTGTCAGCCTGGCTACAGTGCTGAAAAGAAACCTGGGATTATTCTTGTTCTCTTCTACTAATGCAGAATAATAACTTGTTCTAGCTTTTCTAAGAGATTTTTTATAAATAAAAAGATGATTTCTCCTAACTAAATAGATTTCATCTAAATTAGTGGAGCGCCATTTCCTTCCTAATTGACGAGTCTTCTGTTTTAAGCTATGAGTTTCTGTGTTGAACCAAGGAGTTAGAAATCTCTGATTCAACTTTTTCTTTTTTAAAGGGGCCACCATGTCTAGAGTCTGATGCAGAGAAGCTGTAACACTATCCACCATGTTATCAATTACAGAAGGAGCAAGCTGTCTATAGCTTATTTCCGTTGTGTTGACACATGGCATAGAGCAGGGGTGTCAAACTCATTCCATGGAGGGCCAAGACCCTGCAGGTTTTATCTCCACCCAGTGTCTTCAACAGGTGATTTCACTGAATTTCTTCCCACTGATTGCTGATCAATGAAAACACCTGCTGAAGACACTGGGTGGAAGTAAAACCTGCAGGGTCTTGGCCCTCCATGGAATGAGTTTGACACCCCTGCCATAGAGGAAACAATCTGCATAAATTTGGTTACAACATCATCTGAGAGGCATCTACTGTAGTAATATGTTTCCTTAGGAGCCAAATTGTCAGAAATAGTAAAATCAAAGGTTAACAGACAATGGTCTGACAGTACAGGGTTATGAGGAGACACTACCAGATTTTCTTTTTCTATGCCATATGTCAGAACAAGGTCCAACGTATGGTGGAGATATGGGTAGAATTTCCTACTTACTGAGAAAACCCCATCCAGTCTAATATTGAATTTAATGCCAAATTAAGGCAATCACTATCTACTCTACATGTATATTAAAGTCCCCTACTATAATTATTCTATCTGATTTCAGCACTAAATCTGCTAAGAATTCTGCAAATTCAGATAAAAACTCTGAGTAGGTTGATGGAGGATGATAAACTGTGACAAATAAAATTGGGTTTAGCTTAAAATTGCTAAAATGCCCGATACTGAGGACCAGCCCCTCAAAGGAATTATAGCGTGTTTTTTGCTTTACATTAACTAGTAATTTGGAATGGTAAATTGTTGCTACTCCTCCTCCACGACCAAAACTTCTGGGATTTTGACAGTTTAAATAACCAGAGGGAGTTGATTCATTAAACCAACATAATCCTCTTGCCCTAACCAAGTCTCTGTAAGGGATATTAAATCAATCTGATGATCAATTAACAGATCATGGACTAGCAGAGACTTGGGAGTTAGAGACCTAATATTTAACAAACCACATTTAATTTTTAAATTATGAGGAGGAACAGAGGACAAATGATTCAATTTAGAGGCTTCATGTTTAATTTGAGTTTTACCAACTTTTTGTTTAATCACTTTGGGATGCTTATACATTATATTTTTATTTACTTTGGAGGGAGCAGACAATGATTCTCTGATGGGAAAGACAGGGGCTGCAGAGGTGTGTAAGACTGCGACTCTGCTTCCTGGTCCCAACTCAGAGTTGTCAAGGTTTTGGAAATTTGGATTTGGAAAATGATGTCAGATTGTTAGATAAATGAGATGCACCATCCAAAATGGGATGGACGCGGTCTTGTCTAATAAGATCAGGTTTTCCCTAAAATGAGTTCCAATTGTCAAAGTAGCCCAAGCTGTTTGCAGGACACCACACAGACACCAGCGGTTGAAGGATGACAAGCAGCTAAACATGTCATCACCGGTCAGATTGGGGAGGGGCCCAGAGAATACTACAGAGGCAGACATTGTTTTGGCAAAGTCACACACCGATTCCACGTTAAGTTTTGAGACTTCCGACTGCCGGAGTCGGACGTCATTAATGCCAGCGTGGATAACAATTGTGGAGTATTTACAGTTACTTTTAGCCAGCATTTTCAAATTTGACTCAGTGTCGCCTGTTCTGGCCCCAGGAATGCATTTGACTATGGCCGCTGGAGTCTCTAGGTTCACGTTTCTGACTACAGAGTCGCCAAGTTTTTTCCTCAGCGGGTGTTTCGTTGAGCGGGGAAAGCGATTAGAAACATGAACAGGTTGGTGGTTTACTGGGGCTTTGCGGCTAGGCTTCCTTCTCACCGTCACCCACCCAGTCTCCTCGCTGCTGAGGAGGACCGCTAGCAGGCCGCCCTAAGCTAGGGAGCTCCACTGCAGCTAAGGGACGTCCTTCGTTATTAACTGGTGCAGACGGTGTTTCAATACAGCGGAGCCGGGATTCCAAATCAGACAACCTCTCCTCAAGCGCCTCAAAAAGACAACATTTATTACATTTACCGTTATCACTAAAAGAGGCAGAGGTGTAGCTAAACATCTGACTCAGAGGGCACACCAGAGGAGGAGAGGAAGGAGAGCTTGTAGCCATAGCTAGTGGCTAACCTGAAGCTAACAAAAACACAGATGAAAGGTGAACAGAAGGCTAAAGAGGGTGATTAGATGACACTGAGTGCGCACACAGGTGCAAGAGGCTTGATAAACAGAAGTGATTTTTTGTTTGTTTTGTTTGTTACTTATTTGTACCCGTAGGTAGACTTGGTTTGCAGTCTGGTGACAAGCCACCGGCTGCTGGTCGCTGCGTGCGCGAGCGCCCTAAACCTACATGTTTTTGGTGTGCGGGAGGAAACCGGAGAAATCCCGGAGTAAACCCACGCAACACGGGGAGAACATGCAAACTCCACACAGCTCACTGTTGGTCGGGGGCTGGGATCGAACCCACGATCTCATGATCCCCGCGGTCCCCCGGCCGAGGGTAAAACTGTGCTGCCACAGTGCTAAACCACTGCGCCACCGTGCAGCCCTGAAGTGAGAGCTGATGGTAGATGGAAAAAGTGATTAAAATACAATTAAAGGCAAAATCCTCGGGAGAATGAGGACAGCAAACCACAGACAGCCAGCAACACAGGAAGTGACGATACTAGGAGATTAGTGGATGCTGTCTCTTTTACCTCACTGTCCTACACAGCTCGGGGAGCTGGGTTGACAACACTGGCTAACGTTATAGCTCCAGGGGGTGAGTAACAACATTTGCTCACACAGTTCCTGGCACTCATGGTCCCGACTTTTTGGGCTAAGATAACAAAACACAGGGTCAAACACTTCATAACAACAAAAGGCCCGCCGGTGTTCGCAAGACCTGGGCACTTTGATGCAGCTAAATTGGCCAGCACGAGAGGAGTTTGCCAACTTAGAGCAGTTAGGCATCATCAGGCGCTCCAACAGCCCGTGGGCATCCCCACTACACATGGTGCCTAAAGCCGACAGGTCGTGGCAACCGTGCGGCGATTTCCAGCCCTTGAATAACGCCATGGAACACAATCGTTATCCCATTCCACACATCCAGGATTTTTTCGTGCACCTGGCTGGGGCACGTGTTTTTTCGAAAGTGGATCTGGTCCGCGGATACCATCAGGTCCCAGTGCGTGTGGAAGACGTTCCCAAAACAGCGGTAATAACACCTTTTGGCCTTTTCGAGTTTTTACACATGTCATTCAGATTAAAAGGCGTGGCACAGACTTTCCAGAGGATGATGGACGCAGTGCTTCGTGACTTGTCCTTCGTTTTTGTCTACTTAGACGACATTCTGGTAGCTAGCACGTCCAAAGAGGAGCACATCGTCTATCTCAAGATGGTTTTCCAGAGGTTGGAAGCGCAGGGGCTGATAGTCAACCCAGCGAAGTGCCAGTTTGGCGTGCCTGTGATTGATTTTTTGGACCACCGCATTTCGCCGGAGGGCGCAATTCTGCTACCGGATAAGGTGCACGTCGTGTCGGACTTTCCACATCCACAGACTGTGAGGGCCCTGCAGGAGTTTTTGGGGATGGTCGATTTTTATAACCGTGTCCTTCCTCGGGCAGCCCAGCTGATGCAACTGCTGTATGCCGCGCTGAAAAAAAGAAGCCTGCGGAAAATGTTGACTGGACTCCCAAGCAAGTCCAGGCAGCTGGAATAAGGGGGAATAACGGACCGGAGGAGGAAGTGCCACCTGGGGTTCTCAAATGGGACAGTATGGACTATGCACCCCCCAGGGAGAGGAGGAACCGCCGGAGCCACTGGAAGAGAGAAGGATGTCAGCAGCGGGGCTGGCATTATGTTATGTTAATGTGCCACACAGGTCTTTGTTCCAAACAGTGTACTATGGTCGGAAGTTCCGGGTCTCAATGCATGGAATTAAAGGTATAAAAGAGGAATGCACAGAGACCCAGGAGCTCTTTTACTGTACTGTATATTGGAGATGGAATAAAGTTCATGTGTCATCTAGCTCGTTGCCTTGTCTACTTCCTTTCTCCACAATATAACATTTTTTAGATAGTGTTCTTGTTTCACCAATTTCTGCCAACTGTAGCTTCAAAAAAGTCAAATAAAAAAATGTGCTGAGTAAAGCTGAATTCATAACTTGCGTGCCCACTCGACTGCGGGGCCTGCATGCCATAACTTCTGTCATCCACTAGTGTCCCTCCACAGCAGGGCACATGCAGACCACAGTTTTGTGACCATGTTGACTGTGCGCACCGACTACGTATGCACAAACATCCAACATCCCTTTCAAAAGGTGGTGCTACCAACACAGCATACAAAGAAGACAACGTTGAGAAGAAGAAATGTGACAAGACATGACACGAGAAAGAAAACGCAAAGACGATTAATGGTCAAAAAAAAAATGTATTTTTCCCCGTAAACAAACTGCCTTGTGAGTGCATTTGCGCCACCTATCAGGCTGGGGAGAAACTGGGTATGATGGTTATTATGCATGCATCAAATGCTTGGTTGAGTGGTAGGTGCAAATCATAAATACGGCTGAGCGTATGTCAGCATGGCCCCAACACAGATACAATGCATAAATTCAGCTTTAGAAATCACCTGCTCAACATACACAAACCCGTCTGCAGCAATCATCAACCTGGCATTTGAGTTTTCATCATCATCAAAAGAACCTAATCCAAATAGAAAACACATATGCAAAGGCACACTGCACCAGACAATGCTGATTTTTATTGTCCTAAAACTAAACACTAAAGCCACTACACCAAAGTAAGCAAACACAGACTAGATGGATTTCAACCCGAAGTTTGCTTCAGGATAATCAAACACAAAGGAAGACTGCGGCAGAAGGGATTGTTAATTGGTTTGCTTTGGGCAGACTACTTTTCATGCTGGATGCAGGACTTCAGGACTACTTAAGGTACATAGATTATACTACACTGGAAGATGTATCCCCCCCTCCCCCCGTTTGACACTCCTACTAAAGCCACTCTATTCAACTAATACTACTTTTTATGCAGGTACACATGAGGGGGAGGAGCTATAATAATGTGTCCACAGCGTCTGACTAGATAGACTTTAGACTTCACATATCATCACACTAGCAGATCTGACTATGTGCAGACATTTAATTTCACTGTTGGGTAGGGAGGGATAAACAGAACATTTTCTCCACAGTAAGTATTGAGGGGGACACTATGAGTCCTATTACATTCAGGGCTGTTTCTATCTTTTTGGGAGCCCAATACAAGATTGTGTTTGGTGAGGGATACATGATTTTTGTAATGGGGAAGAGTTTAAGCCCTTGAAAATGAGCCCCCCCCCCGCCCCCCACCCCCCCCAAAAAACAGGGCTGGGAATATTAATATGCTAACTTTTTTGATTAATGTGGGCCAATTAACACATTAAAAAACTGACACTGTCCAGTCACTCCCTGAGGTGGTGTCGGCAGTGGTGAATGGTTTGTCTCAGCAGCTGGCTCAGCTTAAAACAAGAGTAGTCTTATTTTCCAGGGTTTAAAATTTACACCACACAAATTATCCTCTGGTACTCGGGGCAACGTCATTCTGTGTGCACAAACCCCACTTCAAGCATGCGCACACACATAAACGCACACACTTGACAAGGTTTTTGATTAGGGCTGCGTGCTCAAAAGTGTGAAAAGAGGAAGAGTTTCTTTCAGAGTAAGCGGAGAAAAACACACACTCCAAATAAAGTGAATAAAAGCTTCTATCAAACCATTAATCTTGGGAACTCTGGATATCAATTAAAAATTCCTCCGTTTGTTCTTTTAAAGTAGAACTGAACTGAACGGCATTGAATGGCACTGGGTGATAGTACATACAATTATAAAGATAATTTATCATTGGCACCCCCTCCACAAATCCCGGAATCTTGGAGAAAATCGCGATTTTGAATTTCCCGCCCTGAAAAATCTGACAAATCCGCCGAAGTGTAGCCGGAGTTCCGCGTGACGTCACGAGTGTGACACAGTCCTCCATGTTTACCATTGCGAGCACGTCGACACTGGTTGTTTTTGGTGCATTTTGTCGTGATAGTCGACTACAAAACACTTCCAACACCTGGGAAGATCTGTTCAGTGGCCAAGGAAAGCTGTCATGGCGACGAAAGAAAAGAAAGGGGGAGGAAAAGCGACCGGGAAGCAATTCGTTTCTAGATATACAGTGATCCCTCACTTATCGCGTTTAATGGGGACCAGAACCGACCGCGAAAAGTGAAAAACCGCGAAGTAGCGTCACCCCCTCCCCCCAGGGCGTCACAAGTACTATTTTGCACAAAAAGGCACAAGAGAACAGCGAAAAGTGCCACTAAGCAACACGAGCGATAAAGAACAATGAATGCGGTCTTCCTTCGCTGGGTAAAACGTCTCGGCCAATCAGCTTGCGAGATTCCCGAGCGGTGAAGATGTGGGCGGAGAGGAGTGGAGCGGTGGTCAGAGAGGTAGATTTTCAGTTGTGCGGGCTCTCCGTGTTGATACCTGATGTTCTGGAGACTACATTAGAACATCAGGTATCAACACGGAGAGCCCGCACAACTGAAAATCTACCTCTCTGACCACCGCTCCACTCCTCTCCGCCCACCTCTTCACCGCTCAGGAATCTCGCAAGCTGATTGGCCGAGACGTTTTACCTCGCAAGCTGATTGGCCGAGACGTTTTACCCAGCTTCGCTCCCTGTCGAGCGCCTATACCCAGCGAAGGAAGACCGCATTCATTGTTCTTTATCGCTCGTGTTGCTTAGTGGCACTTTTCGCTGTTCTCTTGTGCCTTTTTGTGCAAAATAGTGTTTGTGACGCCCTTGGGGGGGGGGGACGCTACTTCGCGGTTTTTCACTTTTCACGGTCGGTTCTGGTCCCCATTAAATGCGATAAGTGAGGGATCACTGTAATAAGTTGGAAAAATGCTGATGGTTTTTTTCCCTTTCTTTTTTATTGTTAATTTTCCTTATCCTGACACCCCAAACATGCCAAAGTAAAGACTCACCATTCTGTATTCAATAAGCGACTCTCCTCCCCATCACTGCTGCGGTCTGAGTCGGTGCTGGAATCCCCCGAAAATTCTGGCTCTAATCTGTATGGTTCGATGCCTCCCTCGCTCTCTTCCTGTTCACTTGACACTCCTGCATCCTCCTCTGTCTTGTCACCGATCCTGAATGCCTCTTCACTCTGAAAACTCTGGTGTTCTTGACTGCTGGAACTGCTATCATCTGCCATTGTTGTTTTGATAAGAGTCACACTCGTGACGTCACGCAGCGTCGTCTGCACTACTTCCGGTTTGTTTGGCACTGCCAGCCAGAGGCAAAAGTTTATCGACTTTATAGCTTGGCCATCGCACGGCCTAAAAATTTCTTTTATGTGTTGAAAAATACAATAGGTAATAAGGAATTAATCTGCTATTCTACTTTTTTGGCAAAAAGGTGAGTTCAGTTCTACTTTAAGGGTTAAGACATTAAGTAAAATTACAAGTAGAAGCACTGATTTCCTCTTTGACTGTTTCAAAATAAAACATGAAATATGACAATATTAAAAAAGGTAGTTTTGCAGAGAAACAGACTCACTCTTTATAATAATGAACTGAAAAAGAATATTATAAATTGCTATCATAAATGTTTTTAAATTGAATTAATGATTTTCAAGTGTTTTATGTTGCTCAAGCAGTATTTTGTTGAATATGAGGGTCACATTTTTTAATGAAAAAATACAATTAAAAGATGCTTTTAAAAAAATACTTTCATTGTTTCTTCATTGTAATTTTGGGGATTAATCACAATTTATTATAGAAAATATGCAGTTAATTTGCTAAATTTAAAAATCAATTCCCAGCCCTAAAAAAATAAACGTAGGTCATTGTCTAAATGAACAGAAAAAAAATTAAACTGTTAGGCCGAGAAAAAAAAATACAAGCCTCCATATGAACGTTGCACATTTCCAAGAAAAAATGTGTGCATCTACAAGAAAAAAAAAATCAAAAATGCATGAGAATAAAGTTGCAAATTCCTGATGAAAAAAAGTTGAAAATTTACAAGAAAAAAGTAGCAGATTTATTAGAAAAAAGTTGTATGTTTATGAGAAATAGTTTATAAAAAGATCACAAATTTATGAGAAAAAGGTTTCAAATTTACATTAAAAAAGTTGCAAATTTCAGACTTCCGATCTGGACGCCATGGTGATAGCAACCTAACGCTGAAACTCCCAGACTCAATCCAAGGAAAACATCCTCAAAATCAGACCTAACGGATTTTTGGAAGATTAAAAATCAAAAGACAATAACACCATGCCTAACCACAAGCAGAGGAAACTGACATTCCCCAGGTCAGGACGCACAGCGACCGCAGAATCTGAACCGGAGGACCTCCGTTCAGAAGACGAGGACCTGGGCCTAGCTAACAAAAGGATTAGCTTGAAATCGCTATTTGACGAAATACGACGATTTCGGGCCGAATTTCTTGAATTCAGAGAGGATCTAAAAAAGGCGAACAGCAGAATGGACCAGGCCGAAAACCGAATCTTGGAAGCTGAAGAAAGAGTAAAAGTGCTTGAAGATTCTGTGCTGGATTTACACAGAAAACAGTCATGGCTGGAGGCTAAGCTAACCGACCAAGAAGGAAGACAGAGACGAGATAACATCAGAATTCACGGTCTGAAAGAAGGAGCTGAAGATGGTTTCAACACAGTGGCGGAATGCGTGGAATCCTTATTGAGAGAGAAGTTGGATATTCCACAAACCACCGATTTGAAGATAGAAAAAGCCCATCGTACATTAGCCGCAAAGCCAGCCCCGGAAGCGCCCCCACGTTCTGTGGTGGTAAGATTCGCCGATTTCAAAATAAAACAAGAGGTTGTAAGACGGGCTTGGCAGAAAAAAGGATTTATGCATCATGAGAGAAAAGTCTTCGTGGAGCACGATTACGCCCCTGAGGTTCTTAAAAAAACGACGGGAATATAACGACGCCAAAAAGGTTTTACGGGAACAGAATCTACGCTTTCAGATGCCATTTCCAGCGAAGCTAAGGGTCTTTTACGGTGAAGAGTCATGTCTCTATAATTCAGCGGAAGAAGCAACAACTGACATGGCAAGGAGAGGACTCCCGGTAACGGTGTTTAAACCCGCAGCGGATCTGAGCGAGAAAATCAGAGCTCAAACGTGGTCCACACAGAGACCTTCAAAATCCACGGGCCAGCAGCGGGAAACCCAGCCCCAGAGCTACAAAGATAAGCTTTCCAGTTCCAGGAAGGAATAGCGACCTTTTTGTTTGTTTGTTTTTTTCTTTTCAGTCACTCTGCACTTCCACCCCCCCTCCTACAAGGTAACAAACATTAAAGGAGATGCAGAATCAGCATGTGGTAAAACCTTTCATGGAGCAGTTATAGCATTAGAAACAAATGTCTTCTTAATTTAAAGGGGGGGAAAAAAAATCATGTTAAAATAGAAATGTAACAATGACCCACATGTTCTCTCCATACTAACAAATACTATATTAGAGTGAATGTTTGCTGTGATGGGGGTGGGAGGGTGCACACAATCTCATAGGTTATAGGCATAAAAAAAAAAAAAATCATTACAAATTCGGATTGGGATCTGAAATTCACGTTAAAAACATGGGACAACTTACAGGGGTAAGAGAGGGCCCTCAACACGTAACAGAGTTTGAGGAATTTCCCTCAGAACCTACACTCCATCAGGGCTCTTACAGGGTCTTTAAAGAGACCCCAGCTCAGGAAGTTTTTTTGACAGTTTTTTGTTTTAAAGTTTCGTACACTATGTTCTTAATGTTTTTTATGTTCTTAATGTTCTTTCAGTTTCTGAGTAGCAAAAAAGAGGGCCACCACACTGTTATACTAAATAAGAAAATACAATGGAGAAACAGGGTGTAACCAAAATAGCCTCATATAATGTAAAAGGGATCCTGAATCCAGTTAAAAGATCCAAGATTCTACGCAAAATGAAAAAAGACAAAGCAGAAATAATATTTTTACAAGAAACCCACCTAACAGACATGGAACACACTAAACTCAATAGACAAGGGTTTAAAATGATCTCTTCATCTTCATATAAATCAGGGAGGAGGAGGGGAGTAGCGACATTGATATCAACCAAAATTACATTTGAAAAAAAATCAGAACACAAAGATAAAGAAGGGAGGTACAGTTTGGTAACTGGGCGGCTAGAGGGAGAAGATATCACCCTGCTGAATGTATATGCACCACCAGGGGCTAAATGGAAATTTTATAAAAATGTATTTGACCTAATGATAACTAAAGCCCAAGGTTTAGTGATATGTGGTGGAGACTTCAGTCTAAGACTGAATCCATACTGGGATGCGACAGGTAATTCTTCACATCAAAATAACACCCAAAGTAAGAATACTCGGATGCTACTAAAAGAAATGGGAATCTGTGACGTATGGAGGGAATTCAACCCCAATGTAAAAGATTATACTTTTTATTCAACGCCACATTCATCTTACTCAAGGATTGATTACTTTTTTATGTTTAATAGAGACATTGGAAGAGTAAAAACATGTAAAATAGGACTGATGGATCTCTCCGACCACAGTCCGATCTATATGGACTTAAACATCCAAAAATACACAAATAATACATTTTCCTGGAGGTTGAATTCAAGTGTCCTGAAAGGACCACTGAAAGATGAATTGGAATCAGATATTCTCAGATATTTGGAAGAAAACGATAATGGAGAAGTATCTCCTTTAATACTGTGGGATGCGTGCAAAGCTGTAATAAGGGGAAAAATTATTGCAAAACTGGCAACCCAAAAGAAACTGAGACAAGAAAAACTAATCACACTAGAGTCAGAACTCAAGAACCTAGAAAAAGAACACAAAGACAACACTCAGTCTAATGGCTCGCTCAAGATTAAAGAAATTAAAAATCAAATAAATGAGATCTACACAATAGAAATCCAGAAGAAACTTACATTTCTGAAACAAAAACACTATGAAGCAGGCAGTAAATCGGCAAAATTACTAGCCTATAAATTGAGGAAACAACAAACGGAAAGAGCAATCTACAAAATCAGAGACCCAGTATCAAAGGAAATAAAATTCAGAATTCAGGATATTCTTAAAAGCTTCGAGAATTACTACAAGAACTTATACTCCCACAAAAAACATAAAAACGCATCTGAGACATTACTAAACACATTAAACCTTCCCCAACTTACGGATTCACAAAATAAAACCCTACTGTCAGAAATACAACCTAAAGAATTGGAAAAAGCAATTATGAAACTTAAAGCTAACAAATCCCCAGGAGCAGATGGCTATACAGCAGAATGGTACAAAACCTTTAAACAGCAACTATCTCCTCTCCTCCTGAAAACATTTAACTACGTCCTCCACACAGGGGAAATCCCCCCCTCCTGGAGAGAAGGGGTCATTGCAGTTATACCTAAACCTGAAAAGGATAAACTAGAATGCTCCAACTACAGACCAATCAGTGTATTAAATCAGGACTATAAGCTTTTTACCACTATCCTTGCCAAAAGGTTAGAAAACATACTGACAGACTTAGTTCACTTAGACCAAACAGGTTTTATAAGACAAAGACAGACAAGACAACATTCGACGCACTTTACACATAATTCATCATATAAAAAAATATAACTTAAATGCAGTCATATTGGGATTAGATGCTGAAAAAGCATTCGATTCGGTTGACTGGTCTTTCCTATATAGAATCTTATCCAGTTTCAATTTTCAGAACTTCATTAGAACTATACAGGCATTATATAAAAAACCAACAGCTAAAATAAGGATTAACGGTAATTTATCATCATCTTTTGAGCTGGAAAGAGGATGTTGTCAGGGCTGCCCCCTGTCTCCACTGCTCTTTGCAATCTTCATAGAACCTCTGAGCCAATGGATAAGACAAAATCAAGAAATTCAAGGTATTACACTTGGTCAGAAGGAACATAAAATAGCACTCTTTGCTGATGACATTTTAATATACCTAGGGCAGCCAGGCACTTCTCTACCAGAACTAATCTCAGTTTTTTCAGACTATGGAGATTTATCGGGGTACAAATTAAACATGCATAAAACCCAAGTCTTAACATTCAACTATGACCCAAATCATTTTTCACTAAATGAACTCAAAACTAACTGGGAGATGGAATCTATGAAATATCTGGGGGTCAATATCTCGAAACAACTCGACAAAATTATAACACTAAACTATGATCCA
This sequence comes from Pholidichthys leucotaenia, assembly GCA_020510985.1. Classification (NCBI taxonomy): domain Eukaryota; kingdom Metazoa; phylum Chordata; class Actinopteri; order Cichliformes; family Pholidichthyidae; genus Pholidichthys; species Pholidichthys leucotaenia. The sequence goes on along the minus strand of CM035849.1, from coordinate 63,843,042 downwards.
CTGGTGACTAAAATAAAATCTGACCTAGCAAGATGGAATATGATACCATTCTTAGGTACTGCACAAAGAATTGAAGCAGTCAAAATGAATATACTTCCACGTCTTCTATACCTTTTCCAAACAATACCGGTAGAACCTCCCAAAAAAACATGGCAGGAGCTGGACAGAAGGATCTCAAGATTCATATGGCAGGGTAAGAGACCTAGAATCAGATATAGAACCCTACAGCTAAACAAAGACAAAGGTGGGCTCGCGCTGCCAAATATCAGGGACTATTTTATAGCTGCACAAATTAAAACTTTAGTAGAGATATGTAACCCAGTCTACGCTGCACAATGGAAGGAGATGGAATGCCAAATAACAAGTAACACCCCCCTACAGGCAATAATAGGGAACAATGCCTTAACTAAACTCTTGAATAACACCAACCCGTGGATAGAGACCCCGCTAAAAATTTGGTTTAAGATAGTCAGAGAGAATCAAGCTAAAGAGCCCTATCGACTTCTGCAATGGATTGCCTATGATCAAGACTTTACCCCCAATAAAACAGACACTAGATTTAAAGAGTGGAAAGAGAAAGGGCTGATAAAATATTCCGATTTTTTTAAGGGGCAAACTTTAAGAAGTTTTGAAGATTTGAAAAAACAAGGTCTAATAAATCAAGATCTTTACAGGTTCTTTCAGCTTAAACACCACATAAACAATATACTTAAAAAGGAGGATTTGGAAAGGGCCCAGTCAGGTGTTCTGAAGGTCTTCTTAATGGCATATAAAGGGATCCCAGGGATCAGATACATTTCTAAAATATATCAAGGTCTTCAAGACTTAAAAGGAGACAACACATCATATATAAAAGAGAGATGGGAAAAAGAGGGGAATTTCACTTTACAATTGGAAATATGGGAAAAGCTAAATAAACAGCAATGGAAAAGTACCTCTTCCCTGCAGTGGAGAGAATTTGGATGGAAAAACTTGGTAAGATTTTTCAGAACACCTGCACAAAACAAATTTACCCATAAGGGGTTGAACTGTTGGCGCTTGTGTGGTGAAAAGACTGCAAATCATTTTCATGTGTTTTGGTCATGCCCAGTTATCCACCAATATTGGACCAACGTACAGACAATATTGGGAAAAATATTCAAAATAACAGTTCCCTTTTCTTTTGTAACTTTGTATTTGGGTTTACTACCGGACTCATTGGAAAGACGAGGAGATAAATACTTATTCAATGTTTTAATATTGGCAAGTAAAAAAGCCCTAACTAAAAAATGGATGCTGAAGGACTGTCCTACACCTGAAGATTGGATTAACGTGATTCAAGACATTTACTCAATGGAAAAGTTGACATTCGCACTGAGACAGGACATGGATGGGTTCATGAACTTTTGGCAACCCTGGATCGCATATGTGTCTTCCATTAGATCTAATCTTTGACAAATACCATTTCAATAATGGCGCCTCTCTTTGTTCCAATGCTACTCAGATGCTCTTTTACTTTTATTTACTTAATTTTCTGTTTGTTTGTTTTTTGCTGTTCTGTTTGTTTGTTTATTCGTTTTTTTGTTTGTTTTGTTTTGTTTTTATTTAATTCTCCTTAATTTCACTTTTTCTTTCACTTTAAAAAAAAAAGGGGGGGGTGTTGTAATAACTATCCTACCAATGTTGTCAAATAGCAAAAAATAAGGGAACATGTGATGAAAATGTAAACAATGCAATGCTGTAATGACCTGTATACCCTTTACAAAAACTTAAATAAAAAAAAAAAAAAGTTACAAATTTATTAGGAAAAACTCACAAATTTATGAGGAAAAAATGTGAATTTTACAAGAAAAAGTAGAACATTTAGGAGAAACATATAGCAAGTTTAAGAGAAAAAGTGCTGCAAATTTATGAGAAAAGAAAAGTCATTTCTGCTTAGCATTGTTGCTTCAAATGCATTTTTCCCCAGTTATGTAACATGATATAGAAAGGTTTATGGCTGGGAAGAGGGGAGGGGGGACATCCCCCGTCCCCGTCCCCCACTGGATTTCTGCCTATGGATTTAACTAGTGCTTCATTATGAAAACACTTGTTCTATTGATTGCTGCCAAAATGTATAGAAACTATACATTAATTGTCAAAAAAATCTTTGAAAACAGCATGCACACGCTTCCTTGAAAAGCCATTTATTTTCTCCCTCAGAAGAAATTTGTATTGATTCAGGAAATGTCTGCATCAAATCCAAAGCAACGGGGCAAAGTAATACAAAGATAGTGCTATTAAGAACAGAAAAAATTAGGAAATAAAATGCTGCACACATTTTAAAGCCTTCCTACTAATGTAATTTCTGCAGGAGGTGCTCATTAATAACGTTAACTGACAAATGGGCTACTAGAGGATGAAAATCACAAATATTTCTCAGATTAAATGCTCACTTTTGAATAGGACTGTACCCTCACATTCATTTATCCAAATACTGATTCACTGCGTTGGTACCGTATTCTGTTTTCAAATTTTATATTCTAATATTCATCTTTTTCCACTTACTGGCCATTTTAATAAAGGTAAAATGAAAGAACATTGTTAAACAAGGTCACATACCCAACGTATTCAGATATCCAAGTTCTTGTTGAACATAATTTTTTATTTAACCTTTATTTATACAAGGAAGGTCCATTGAAGGAAACCTCTCTTTTTCAATGCATGCCCTCATCTGATGCAAATATAAATCCTGCATGTAATCAAAGGAATTAGTGTGTTTTTCAATAGAAAGTGTTCATATTTACGTCCTTTCAGCTGTCAGTTAACCATGCAGGTTAAGCCCTCATTAGATGGGCAGATGATATAAAAAGTCTAAACACTCCTGTTCAAGTGCCAGGTTTTTGAGATGTAAAATAATGAGACCAAGATAAATCATTTCAAAACTTTTTCCACCATGAATGTGACCTAGAACCTGTAGAACCCAATTGAAAAACAAACTGAAATCTTTTAAGGGGAAAAATAAAAACTAAGAAACTTACAATAACCTGTTTGCATAAATATGCACACCCTTAAACTAATGCTTTGTTGCAGCACCTTTGACTTTTATTACAGCACTCAGTCTCTTTGGGTAGGAATCTATCAGTGTGGCACATCTTGATGTGGCAATATTTGCCCACTCTTCTTTGCAAAAATGCTCCAAATCTGCCAGATTGCGAGGGCATCGCCTGTGCACAGCCCTCTTCAGGTCACCCCACGAATGTTTGATTGGATTCAGGTCTGGACTGTGGCTGGGCCATTCCAAAACCTTAATCTTCTTCTGGTGAAGCCATTCTTTTGTTGATTTGGATGTGTGCTTTGGGTCATTGTCGTGCTGAGAGATAAAGTTCCTCTACATCTTCAACTTTCTAGCAGAAGCCTGAAGGTTTTGTGCCAACACTGACTGGTATTTGGAACTGCTTATAATTCCCTCCACCTTGACTAAGGCCCCAGTTCCAGCTGAAGAAAAACAGCCCCAAAGCATGATGCTGCCATCACCATGCTTCAGTGTAGGTATGGTGTTCATTTGGTGATGAGCAGTGTTGTGTTTGCGCCAAATATACCTTTTGGAATTATGGCCAAAAAGTTCAACCTTGGTTTCATTCGGACCATAACACATTTTCTCACATGCGTTTGGGAGATTTCAAATGTGCTTTTGCAAAATATAGCGGGGCTTGGATGTTTTGTTTTTTTTCGTAAGATAAGGCTTCCGTCTTGCCACTGTACCCCATAGCCCAGACATATGAAGAAGACAGGAGATTGTTATCACATGTACTAAATAGCCAGTACTTCCCAGAAATTCCTGCAGCTCCTTCAATGTTGCTGTCGGCCTTTTGGCAGCCTCCCTGACCAGTTTTCTTCTTGTCTTTTCATCAATTTTGAAGGGACGTCCAGTTCTTGATAATGTCACTGTTGTGCCATATTTTCTCCACTTGATGAGGACTGTCTTACTGTGTTCCATGGTATATTTAATGCCTTGAAAATTCTTTTGTACCCTTCTCCTGACTGACACCTTTGAACAATGAGATCCCTCTGATGCTTTGGAAGCTCTCTGTGGACCATGGTTTGTGCTGTAAGATGTGACTACAAAAATGTCAGGAAAACCCTACTAGAACAGCTGAACTTTATTTGGGGTTAATCAGAGGCACTTTAAATGGTGGCAGGTGTGTGCTGACTCCCATTTAACATGAGTTTGAATATGATTGGTTAATTCTGAACACAGCCACATCCCCAGTTATAACAGGGTGTGCATATTTATGCAACCAGGTTATTGTAAGCTTTTATTTTTCCCTTTTAAAGATTTCAACTGGGTTGTACAGGTTATAGATCACATTAATGGTGGAAAAAGTTTTGAAATGATTTATCTTGGTCTCATTTTCTTACATCACAAAAACCTGGCAGTTGAACAGGGGTGTGTAGACTCTTTAAATCCACTGTATATCAAAATCGAACACATCCCAGTTGCTGATGAGTTCAAGGTTCTTTATAAATCTGAAGCCAATCCAATGAGAGATGTAGAAGCTATTGTGGCGACAACAGAAAATGTCAAACCGACCAATGGGTCAAAAGCACTGTAATAAAATGCCATACTTTTTCACAAAAGAAAAACAACTGAAGCATTATTAAAGAAGCAGAGCAGCGGTATAAAACACACAAAAATAAGTTAATATATATAATGAGATGTGGTAAAAGAGACTATTACAGTAAAGAACTGGAGAAAAACAGAGATAATATTAAAAACACATGGACAATACTTAACAATATTCTTGGAAATAAAAACAGAAATACAAGTTACCCAACCAATCTTTAAAAAAAAAAAAAGACTCAGAGTGTGAATGCAGTCTCACCTGCAGGTGAATTTAATAAATTTTTTGTTAACATTGGTCCAAATTTGGCTCGAGAAATACCCATTACGGCATCTACAGGTGATACAATAAGCAAAAACACTGCTATAAAAGACTCCATTTTCATAAAAAACACAGAAGAGAGAGAGGTCATTGAAATCGTTAAATCGTTTAAAAGTAAAACATCTACGGATTGTGATGGTATTGGCATGCTTTTAGTCAAAAACTATCATTAAATGCTTAGTGAAGCCACTGACGTATATTTGTAACCTCTCTCTCCAAACAGGTATATTTCCCAATGCAATGAAAATAGTTAAAGTAATTCTGATATACAAGACGGGTGACAGAGGGGAATTTTCAAACTATAGACCTATTCCGCAATTTTCCAAGATACTTGAAAAATATTCTGTGAGAGAACTGACAACTTCATAATGAAGAGTAATTTATTGTGTGGGCAGCAATATGGGTTCAGACACAAGAGGACAACTGCATTTGCTCTAATGGAATTTATAGAAAAAATATCAACTGCCATTGAAAATAAAGAGTCTTCAGGTGGGGTATTCCTGGAGCTTAAAAAAGCATTTGATACAGTGGATCATAATTTTATTATTAAAGAAACTACAAAATTATGGTATTAGAGGGGTAGCACTGTCCTGGTTATATAGTTACTTAAAGAACAGATATCAGTATGTATGTATTGGTAACAAAAACTCAGTTACTGAAGGTTACTTGTGGAGTCCCACAGGGTTCAGTTTTGGGGTCATTGTTATTCAATATGTATATAAATGATATATGTAAAGTTTCGGAAAAAATGGATTTAATATTGTTTGCAGATGACATTAATTTATTATGCAGTGGAAGCAGTTTGGAACAACTTTTGGATACACTCCGAAAGGAATTAGGAAAGCTTAAACTGTGGTTTGATTCAAACAAATTAACGCTCAATTTAAGTAAGACAAAATTTATAATTTTTAACAACCATCACAACAACGCAGTATCTAAACTCAGTGTAAATGGTGTAGAGATTGAAAGGGTATCCGAAATTAAATTTCTTGGAGTAATAATTGATAATAAACTGTGTTGGAAGTCACATATTAGTTATATTAAAGGTAAAATATCCAAATTAATTGCAATGCTACACAGAGTGAAATATTTGCTGAATCAACCCACACTATATACGTACTTTGTATCATTCATCAATACTTCCATACATGACATATTGTACTGAAGTATGGGGAAATACATATAAAACAAACATATATCCAGTCATTCACTTCCGCCCTCCCAAGAGAGCAGACGCTTTTTCCTTCTCTCTTGCACTGACTTTTTTTTTTTCCTTCCCCCCCCAACTACTGGATCCCAGCTTGCTGTTGTCTGTCTGCGTCTAACTGCGACCGTCGAAAGAAATTATGGAGTTAATAAGCTGGGCTTTGAACACAATTGACACTATTTTTTCAACAAGGAAAAGTGCTCCGGGGGAAGCTGTCTGCCCCGCAGGAACGGCTCCAGCGGGCTATTTAAGGGACACAAGTAATTGGAGGATCTTGTGTCTCACTAATCTCTCTATCGAAGATATTGAAGATTTGTATGTCTTCGTAATAATGGTGATCGGGATCTTTCTGATTGGAACTGGGATTGTCCTGGTGTACCGCAAATTGCTGAAGATGGATACAACCTATCAAAATGCTGGCCAGGCGAGGTGCATCTATCAAATTGAAAAATTGGAGAAGACCCTGATAGCGACAAATGGAGAACTGTCTCGGAAGGTGGATTACATCATGGTTACGCTTAGGTCTATCCACGACGGACTCAAAGCCCCACAATGAAGGATTAAGTACTGAATCTACAGAAGAAATAAAAAGCTCCTTCTCTGTGATCAGTCCTATTTGGCCCAATTTCCCCATGAAAATTCCTCCTGGCTGTCTGCAGTCTGTGTTTTCAAAACATCAAGCACAAGGCCTTGGACAGCACCTGCTCAGATAATCGCAAGGACGATGGCGAGCAGCCAGACAAAACATCTCCTGCCAAGTGCCCTTGTTGTTCTTCTATTACAACACTTGCTTCAACAGTGCACACATATTGATCCACGAACTGAAATAAAGATCCACACACTGCTCTCTTGTGTCCTGTGAAATCTTGTCCGCGAATGTGCATTAAGAGCTTTTTTTTCCCTTGTAATCACAATATTGATTGATTATGCAACCAGTATTCTGAATCAATGATTTTTTTGCTCCTTCCTATTGTATTATCCTTATGCTACCTGTACCCTCCTGCTGATAGGCGCGTTTCAGATGCGCCGTGGCACGGAAATGCAGGTTCATTACTGTGTCAAGTCAAATTCTCTCATATGTTATCAGTGATCTGTTAATGTACTTGGCAATAAATCTTTTTCTGATTCTGATTCTGATTCTGATTCTTTATGCTTCAGAAGAGAGCTATTAGAATAATAAACAAAGCTGCTTACAGGGAACCAACAAACCCACTTTTTCTTAAATTAAAAGCTCTCAAGGAGACGGTCGGTGCACGCCATGAAGGCAACAGCATAGAACCTCTGCTCCCGGCACGTTCATATTGAAAAAGCCCTTAAAACGCGAAAACCTATAGAACTACCAGCTCAACTAACTAACTAACTAACTAACCTGCACTTATATAGCGCTTTTCTAGTCACAAAGACCACTCAAAGCGCTTTCACTAATACTAACCCTCTATTCTAAGGGCCCATAGGAAACAGATATCTAGGGACAATTTAGAACAGCCAATTAACCTAACATGCATGTCTTTGGATTGTGGGAGGAAACCGGAGCCCCCGGAGTAAACCCACGCAGCACAGGGAGAACATGCAAACTCCACACAGAAAGGTTCCAACCCCTGCCAACCTGGGGATTTGAACCAGGAACCTTCTAGCTGTAAGGCAACAGTGCTAACCACTGCACCACTGTGCTGCCCAAGACGATCAACTAAAAGGGCAATGGTAAAAGGCAAGTCAAAAACCAAGAAACAGGCTGAAACTACAGAGTTTGATAATGAAGAAACTGAAGCTAACGACGACAGCATCGGTTTGGCTAGTACTAATGCTAGCAAAATGGAGGAAGACAACAGCATTGATTTGAAGGCGATACCGATGGAAATCAGGGACTTCAGGAAAGAAAACACGCAACAGTTTAATGAAGTTAAGGCAGAAATCAGCAAGACTAATGCAAGACTCGAAACAGCGGAGGGACGCATTTTGGAAACGGAGGAACGAGTGGAAACAATAGAGGAAGTGGTTACAGAGCTCGTGAAACTCCAGTCTAAGCTACAGGCCCAAATCACCGACCAGGAGGGGCGTTCTCGTAGAAATAATGTACGGATATATGGTGTGATTGAAAACGAAGAGAAAGGTGCTCCGACTATGATAGATTTTGTCGAAAATCTTCTGAGGGAAAAGCTCCAACTGCCCTCGACACTGGACTTGCATATTGAACGCGCACACCGCGCCCTGGCGGCAGTTCCCCCAGCCGGAGCACCACCTAGGTCCATTATTGCACGCTTTACCAGTTACAAGAGCAAGAAAGAGGTGCTCAGGAAAACTTGGCAAATGAGGGGATTTCAGTGGAAGGGCAAACAGATTAACCTTGATCACGATTATGCACCCGACGTCCTTAAACAGAGACAAACATACGCAGAGGCTAAAAAGATCCTAAAACAGCGAGGGATACGTTTCCAGACCCCGTTCCCAGCTAAACTCCGAGTGTTCTACTCAGACGAAACAAAACTTTATAACACCGCTGAAGATGCAACTAAAGACATGTTCGACAGAGGATTCCCAGTCACTGTCTACAAGCCACCGGAGACACTGATGGCACGGATTCAGAAAACAGCATGGACCACTAAAGGAAGTACAAGAGGAAAGCGACGCACACCGCTGGATCCGGGTCAGACGGGACCGTCATCAATAAAGGAGAGACTGCAACAATACAGAAGGGAATCCATGTAAAAACGCCAATATAAATCTGCTGTTCAATTTATAACCCAGTTACAGGTAATCTGATTTAATAATGACTTATCCGTGGTTTATTTATTTTTTTTATTTTATTTTATTTTATATATTTTTTTCTTTTAATTTTTTTATATATACATGGCAGCACGGTGGCGCAGTGGTTAGCACAGTGGCAGCACAGCAAGAAGGTCATGGGATCGATTCAACCCTTGACCATCGTGGGTTCGATCCCACCCCCAGACCATCGGTGACCCTTCTGTGTGGAGTTTGCATGTTCTCGCAGTGTCTGCGTGGGTTTACTCCGGGCACTCCGGTTTCCTCCCACATGCCAAAAACATGCAAGTTAGGTTAATTGGCATCAAAACTGGGGATTCTAAATTGTCCTTAGGTATGGATGCGAGAGTGAATGGTTGTCTGTCTCTCTGTGTTGGCCCTGCGATGGACTGGCGATCTGTCCAGGGTGTACCCTGCCTCTCACCCAAAAGATGCTGGAATAGGCTCCACCCCCCCCGCGACCCGAAAGGATTAAGCGGTAGAAGATGGATGGATGGATGGATGGTTTTTCTATTAAGAGATAATACAATAACTAAACACGAGAAATGAGTGAAACCTAAGACTTATTGCCAATCTAAATCAGCTGCCGGGAAATGACTGTTCAGGCATAATATGGAGGAATTGCGTTACGATGGACGCTCCACTAGAGGGCCCACCCTGACGCAAGTGGCTTACCCTCTTAAAGACTCACAACATCAGGTCTTACAGGGTTTGTTTTAATTTAAACCCCACAAACGGAAATCCTGGTTTATTTCCTCAAATGTTTGTTATTGTTTTGTTCTGCTGCAGTTCAGAGCAGCACTGTTTGGACAAGTGGTATACTTATGTTTATTCCGATTAATCAGGAAGGAAGAGAAAAAGAAAAACAAATTATAGCCAACAATCAGACTATCAATGTCATCTCCTTTAATGTAAATGGAATTATCAGCCCACAAAAAAGGTCCAAAATACTCTCCAAACTCAAAAAAGAAAAGATACATGTGGCCCTTCTACAAGAAACGCATGTATTAGACCAAGAACTCAAAAAGCTTAAACGAGGTTTTTATAAGTATGTCTATGGATCATCATACAAACTTGGCCACCGTAGAGGTGTCGCAATTCTCATTTCACAACAGATTTGTTTTGAAAATTTATCTGACAAGAAGGATAAAGAGGGGCGATATATACTGGTAAAAGGAAAAATTGATGGCTCATTAGTAACTATTCTCAACATATACGCACCACCAGGAAGTAATTGGAATTTTTATAAACAGATGTTCGAAATGATGGTATCTGAAACTGAAGGAATGTTGATATGTGGAGGGGACATGAATATACGGTTGTCAAAACTGGACAGTTCTAAGAATGATTTAGCACAAAAAAAAATCAATAATAAAGAAAATAAACAGTATCATGAGTGAAACCGGAATTATCGATATCTGGAGAGATTTTAACCCTTCTGGACGCGATTATACACATTTTTCTGCCCCCCATTCCACATATTCGAGAATTGATTACTTCTTCACATTTAATAAAGACAGATATAAGATTAAAACAAGTGATATTGGCACAATTGATCTGTCAGATCACTCTCCAATATATTTATCTATCTGTATGAATGATACTCGCAAAACCACACCTTGGAAACTTAATTCCAATATTTTGAATGATTCAAAAATGAAAGAGAAATTAAAAGAAGAAATTGATGAATACTTTAAGGAAAATGATAATGGGGAAGTGTCACCATCCATTTTATGGGATGCTTTTAAAGCGGTTATAAGAGGCAAAATTATTGCCAGCACCTCTTTCATTAAAAAGCAAAAAAAAGAAAAACTCGAAAAATTACAAATGGATCTTAAGGAACTACAAAGACAACACAAAATTACTTTAAACAATGACAAACAATATGAAATAAAAAGATTACAAAAAGAAATTGATAACACATATTCTGATGAAACGCAAAAAAAGCTTATCTATCTTAAACAAAATTATTATGAGGCTGGAGGGAAGTCAACGAAATGGCTAGCTTTTAAACTAAGAAAACAACAGGCTGATAACACAATTTATAGAATAAAAAATCCCAAAACTGGGATTACACATGATGATATTACAGAAATTCAGGAGAGTTTTGTAACCTATTACAAAGACCTTTACTCACAGCCTAAATTAAACAATTGTGACCACATTGAAATCTTTTTAAGTTCACTAAATCTCCCCGGTGTCACTGAACAGGAGAACAGTAACCTAATAAAAGAAATCACAAATAAAGAAATCAATGATGCAATTACAAGACTAAAACCACATAAAAGCCCTGGCCCAGACGACTACTCTGGTGAATGGTATAAGACTTATGTGGAAATGAAGAGGCTAATCATTATCATGTATTCTGGGCCTGCCCAAAAGTTACCCCATTTTGGAAAGACATACATAAGTGCCTGGAAAAGGTTTTCTCTACCCATGTCCCCTTTGACTTCCTGTACATGTTCTTAGGTTTGGAAATTCCTAACATAGCCTCATTTGCAGATAAATACTTAATGAGAATTGTACTATTGTCAGCAAAGAAAGTCTTAACGAGAAAATGGCTCCAAACAGACATACCAAAAATTCAGGATTTACATGATACGGTATACCAGATATTTATGATGGAAAGGATTACCATGTCTTTACGACTACAAAGAGATAAATTTGATAAATACTGGCTTAAATGGACCCAATATACGGGAAATCAAAGGAGAGACTTTAAGTAATCTATCCCATTGAAGGGAAGAAAAGAGCAAAACCGAAAAATTTAATACCACTTGTCCACTGTTCAGTTTGTCTACATGTTATTTTTTATACTGCAAAAAAAAAAAAAAAAAAACTTATGGGAAGATTAATCGAGGGCATTTTCTTGTGTATTACTTTTTATTTACCTTTCTTTTTATTCTATTTGAATGATGGCAAATTCTAAGCTTTTACTAATTTTTATTCCCTTGTAATAAAGTACTGCTCTCAATGTAAACAATCTGACCAAGATCACCAATAAAAATATAATTGAAAAAAAAAAAATTAAAAGCTCTCAAGTTGAAAGATCTGGTTGATTTTAGAACTGCAGTGATAATGTTTAAGGCGAAGAATCTATCACTGCCCACAAATATCCAAAAGTTGCTCCAAATAAGGGAGAAACAATATCCTTTCAGAGGAGCATGTATATTTCAAAAACCTTCAGTGAGAACTACCACCAAGCAACACTGTGTCTCAGTGCGAGAAGTCAGATTGTGGAATGCTGTTGGACCTGAATTAAAATCATGTACAACGCTTGGACAATTTAAACAAAAATTAAAGGAAGAAATACTCCAAACATATATACAATATGACATGTAAAATCACATAAGGATTATCATATTCAGTCTGTGTTGTGCTGTTGCTTAGTTTTGGGTTTTTTTGTTGTTTTTTTGTCACATTTTGTCTTAGCTTTGTTCTGAACTGTAATCGCTCTTGTTTTGTTTTTCTTTTGAATTCTTGGATGGAATATGGGTGGGCAATATAAGCTGCGGCTTCAGTCATCATCCATTTCGGATAACTTATGTTGAACTGTATATTCAGAGGAGTTATTGTTTAATTTGACCTTGTAAGATTTTTTTCCCCCTTTATTTTATTTTGTTCCTTTCTTTTAATCTTTACTTTTAATCTATCCGAAATAAAGATTCATTCATTCATTCATTCAAAATTGCAAATTCACAAGCCAAAGTAGCAAATTAATGGCACAAAAAGCCACATTTAAAATGAATATTTTTGCAGATATACAAGAAAAAAGCAAAAATTATGGTAGGACACTGGAAATTAATAAGAACATCTTAAAATGAGAAAAGCAGAAAATCTAAGAAAAAAATGGCACATTTATGAGGGGGAAAAAGTACATTTATGACAGAGTCAGCAAGTTAGCAAGTTAGCAAGTGGGTTCATGGGTTCGATCCACCATTCAGATGCTACTCGTGGGTCTTGGCCTGTCACCTCAGTCACACATTTACAAATAGAAGTCACTTTTTGAGAGAAAAAGGTGCAAATTAACATCAAAGGATTGCTTTGGGTTGCACCCTTTCAAAATGTTCCACTGACAAGACACGAAGGCTGATGAACAGCCTAAAGAAATGATTTTTGGCACATGAACAGAATTCCATGAAATCTAATGTGATTCTAAAGAATACTGCCGTGATTGTGAGTGTGAAGTTTCATTAAGTTTGAATCATTATCTCAGAAGATAAATCAAAAAACACATGCCAAAGAAAAACTGTACAACTTTAATGGCCTATAAAATCAAAACAAACTGACATTTTATGATAATGTTAACAAAATTTCATTATCAATATCTGTAGATTGTCTCAGCTTAATTTCAACCAGTTTGGATGAATGGCCTGTGAGGAGTTCACCAGAGTGGTGGCCTAGTGGCCCCACAGCCGGGAGGTTGTGGGTTCAAGCCCCATGTAGGTCAGACCACAGACCATATAAAAATCGTACTTTCTGCCTTCTAGCTTGGTGCTCAGCAAAACAGAATGGGGAAAGAAAAGTTGGTTACCCAGTCATAAGGGGATGGTAGCATCAGGAAGGCCATCCGGTGCCAAATCGACGGTGCAGACAATGATATGCTGCGACAACCCCGATACCTTCACTTGCACATTTTTGGAAATACAAAAATATGGTGCAGAAAACTGTATTTATAGAGGATAAGACCAGGGAAGGAAAGTTGCAAAAACTTGTTTATTATAGTGCCACCTATGGATGCAGTGCCTTGATTTTTGATCGCTGAATCATCATCATCACCATAGCAGTCTGTTGCAGGCGACAATGACTGTTTCATTTAGGTCTGATCAGATTCCTCTACACAGCTCTGTCCCCCGCCCTCTGCTGCCAGGAACTCCTGACCCTGCAAACCCGGGCAACGTCCGAGCCGGTATGAGTTGCTTTCTAACTGGCCATTTCATGAAACTGCTTGCAAAGTATTTGAGTACCGCTAGCTTTTGCTGGACTAGCGGCACATTCTTGGCAGATAGAGGTATTATCAATAGCAAGGACAGGCCAAGACAAACTGACTCCAGTATCTGTTGCAGTGACTGACCAGAATGTCACAGAAAATTAATAAAGGAAGAAGAAAAGCAGTTAAAGCACATGGAGCCCAGAAGGAAGCGAGAGGAAGCACTGAAACGGGAGCAAGAAAAATGCAACAAAAGAATGAAAAAGTGCTTTCAGAGATCCATGTGTGATACCAAGAAGAGAACATGAGGGAAGCTCATGCCCAGATCCATGCCTGCCAAACAGAAGATCAAAGTTGAAGAGGAAGCCAACGCCTCCACTGAGGAAGACACTCATGAGTACCTCTTTGTTGAAGACTCAAATTGAAAAGAAAAAATCTTCAAAAACAACACATAAATATTTATTCTGTAATATATTAGCATGTTTTGTCTTCTAAACTGTTGCTTTAAACACTGGTATCTCTTAACAACAATATCCATTACTTTTGCAAGCAAGCAAAAAAAGCATATAAACTAGCTGAAGTGTTTGTTGAGCTGTGGCAGTAGTGTTTAGAACAAAGGACAACATGTTTTATGCAGAAAAAGGAGCCTGATCATTTTCCTGCTAATCTGCTGTATTATCTTCCTATGTTGGGAACAGGCCAAGTGGACCCCTGACCAAGTGAAATAGTGGGGAGAACCTCTGACCATACAGTAAAATTTCATGTTTCTAAGGGTGCTTTCACCCCTAACCCATTTGGTCTGGACCAGAATTTTAGGTGTGAAACCTCCCCCGAACCACGGTTCAGACCACAGCCAAAATTTGGTCCGGCAAAAAAAGGTGGTCTCAGTCCGGATCAAACTGAAGCTTGGTCCAGGTCATTTAGAGCATGAAAGCAATTTTCAGAAAGGTTTGGACTTTCGGACCAAAGACAGGAAGTTAATGCAGTAGATAAGAGGGAAAATTAGCCATGGTAAGACCTGGAGACAGGAAGAGACCCACATTTTAATTGAAATATGGTCCATTAGCAGCATAGTCATTTAAAATAGAATGATAAAAATGCAGAAACTTACCAGATATTTTTGGAGGGTGTTATGTCTGAAAAACGTGGAATTACCAACAGAGAGTGGGGTTTTCTGAGAACACGAACTTTATTACAGAACCCTAATTATGGTGGTATGGAATATGTTGTTTGGGAGGCTGAGCAAAAGACAGAGCCGAAAAGAGAGAGGCTGTAAAATGGCTGTCCCTTACATTTATATGTTCAGTGTGATGACGTCACCGAACAACCACATCATCACACCGACTCTGACCAAGCCTGTGGTTTCAGAACTCCACATTCACCACCACCCCCCTTCCCCCGGAAAAGCAGAAAAACACAATCAATTTACCCTCCCCAATTTGGTAATTGTAAAACCCCAGAACTAGCTAGAGCCAGCGGGTGGGCTACCGTGTGGTCCAATGTGGCTGAGTAGTTTATTATGCCGCTTCTGTTGGCAGCCACGCCCCTACCTAAATAGTCCTTCTTTTTTTATATTGAGGAAGGCAGTTCAGTTCAAGGGGCCCTGAGGCGAGCCCGTGGTGGACGTGCCCCTGGAGGTATCGGCTACCGCTGACCTGGGCGCTATCCCGCTGGAGCTACAGCTCCCTCGTCAGCAATGTCCCAGCCAGGATCCCACGCCAGCTGTGTCGGCTTCAATACTGTGTCTTGATCCGCGGCAGCTGCTCTTACCTTCCACAGACGGCTAGCTGGCCATCTTGATCCATCAGCCATCTGGACAGCGGCTCGTCTCAGCTGTGAGGCAATCTTCATGGGTGTCAGTGGTGGTGATGATGTTGAGGCCGACTGCAGGTCTGGGCATTCAGCTCTGCGGACCCGAACCCAGTCCATCACTACGAGTGATGATCTGTTCGGCTGCACTCAGCATCGTGGTTGTGATGGTGTGGCTCTCATGTCTGCTGTGGGGTGTCCACCAGGTTGTGGTGGTTCTGCTGTGTCCTGTTGGGTCACAGACTCTTCATCCTGCAGCTCAGTGGTGGCTCCTGAAGGCTGATGCCAGGCATGGATTTGAAAGCAGTCCGGTGACTCTACTGCGTTTGGTTGAATCATGGACCCTTCATCCTGCGGCTCAGTGGCGGCTCCTGGAGGCTGGTGCCAGGCATGGATTCAGAAGGAGTCCAACTTCTTCTCCCCCTTTCCTGGGAAGTCTGGTCATGGCGATGTGTTGCTGTCGCCGCTGATAGAACCTGCGCCAGGTTGTTGTGTCCCGGGGTTTCCGATAGACGTGGGATCCCTCTCCTGCAGCTGTGCAGTGGCTCCCTGAGGCTTATGCTGAGCGAGGATCTGAGGCAAATCCAGTCGCTGCTCTCTCTCCATACTGTGCTCAATCTCTGTGCTGTGTTCTCTCTCTGCACTGTGTTCTTCAGCAAGCTTGCCATGGATTAGCTCATCTTCTAAGGGCCTGAAGGCCCATGTGCTCGCTAAGACTCAGGGCTCCGTGGCATAACGTTGAGTTAACTCACCCACACGCTGTTGGTGCTGGTAAAACACACGTCTTTGGGCCATCACACTCTCTGGAACATCGAAGTGTTTGGTTAGTAAACCAACACACATCATAGTCGTTGTAGGTGTCTGCAGGTCCAAACATCAGCTACACCATCCCTTGATGCTGAAGCAGTGGCGTAGCACACCCTTTAGCTTAGCATCGCTAGCGTATCTCAGGCCGGCGGCGGTTATGAACTCTACAAATGGCCCATAATACCAGTGGGACCAAGGGACAGGCGGCTCACTAGTGTCACTGAAGAACAAAGGCGCCTTCATGACTGGGTTCTTCGGCCTCGGTTCTGCATGGGTCATCCTCGTCGTCATTTGTCATCTTCATCCGCCACCCCTCAACTTAGCCCCTGTCTTCCCCACCAGAGAATCATTGTCTGCTCCCTCCAAAGTAAAGAAAAATATAATGTATAAGCATCCCAAAGTGATTAAACAAAAAGCTGGTAAAACTCAAATTAAACATGAAGCCTCTAAATTGAATCATTTGGCCTCTGTTCCTCCTCATAATTTAAAAATTAAATGCGGTTTGTTAAATATTAGGTCTCTAACTCCCAAGTCTCTGCTAGTCCATGATCTGTTAATTGATCATCAGATTGATTTAATATCTCTTACAGAGACTTGGTTAGGGCAAGAGGATTATGTTGGTTTAAATGAATCAACTCCCTCTGGTTATTTAAACTTTCAAAATCCCAGAAGTTCTGGTCGTGGAGGAGGAGTAGCAACAATTTACCATTCCAAATTACTAGTTAATGTAAAGCAAAAAACACGCTATAATTCCTTTGAGGGGCTGGCCCTCAGTATTGGGCATTTTAGCAATTTTAAGCTAAACCCAATTTTATTTGTCATAGTTTAGCGTCCTCCATCAACCTACTCAGAGTTTTTATCCAAATTTGCCAAACTCTTAGCTGATTTAGTGCTGAAATCAGATAGAATAATTATAGTGGGGGACTTTAATATACATGTAGACGTAGATAGTGATTGGCTTAATTTGGTATTTAGTTCAATATTAGACTCGGTGGGGTTTTCTCAGAAAGTAGGAAATTCTACCCATTATCTCCACCACACGTTGGACCTTGTTCTGACATATGGCATAGAAAAAGAAAATCTGGTAATGTCTCCTCATAACCCTGTACTGTCAGACCATTGTCTGTTAACCTTTGATTTTACTATTTTTGACTATTTGGCTCCTAAAGAAAAAATATTACTACAGTAGATGCCTCTCAGATGATGTTGTAACCAAATTTATGCAGATTGTTTCCTCTATGCCATGTGTCAACACAACGGAAATAAGCTATAGACAGCTTGCTCCTTCTGTAACCGATAGCATGGTAGATAGTGTTACATCTTCTCTGCATCAGACTCTAGACACGGTGGCCCCTTTAAAAAAGAAAAAGTCGAATCAGAGATTTCTAACTCCTTGGTTCAACACAGAAACACGTCAACACAGAAGACTCGTCAATTAGGAAGAAAATGGCGCTCCACTAATTTAGATGAAAACTATTTAGTTTGGAGAAATCATCTTTTTATTTATAAAAAATCTCTTAGAAAAGCTAGAACGAGTTATTATTCTGCATTAGTAGAAGAGAACAAGAATAATCCCAGGTTTCTTTTCGGCACTGTAGCCAGGCTGACAAAGAGTCAGGACTCTGTCAATCCTAGCATTCCCTTAGAGCTTACTAGTCAGGACTTTATGAACTTTTTCAATCATAAAATTTCATCTATCAGAGATAAAATCAATCAGATTCTTCCCACCATTAACTTAAATACAGTAACTACTACAACTCCAACTGATATCTGCTTGGATGAGTTTACTCCAAATGACCTTTAAGAGTTAGACAAAATAATTTCCTCATCCAAGCCTTCAACTTGTCTTTTAGACCATATTCCTTAATATATCCATAAGTCTTCCCATTTATTGGTAGCTTTATTCTTCAAATAATCAATTCTTCATTAACATTAGGCCATGTACCGCAGGCTTTTAAAACTGCTGTAATTAAACCCTTACTCAAAAAGCCAACGCTGGATCCAGAAGTTTTAGCTAACTATAGACCCATCTCTAATCTCCCTTTCATTTCAAAAATCTTAGAAAGAGTTGTTGCTACGCAATTATTTGACTACTTGCAGGGAAATGGTTTATTTGAAGAGTTTCAGTTCGGGTTTAGAATCCATCATAGTACTGAAACAGCCTTTGTGAAGGTCACTAATGACCTCCTTATCACATGTGATAATGGACTTGTTTCTGTACTTGTCCTTTTAGACCTTAGTGCAGCTTTTGATACTATAGATCATAATATTCTACTTGATAGATTAGAACACCATGTTGGACTTAATGGAACTTCGTTGCAGTGGTTTAGATCTTATTTATCTGATAGGTTCCAGTTTGTTCATGTCAGTAATGAGTTTTCTTCCAACTCAAAGCTCAGTCATGGAGTTCCACAGGGATCTGTGCTAGGCCCTACTCTTTTTAGTTTATATATGCTTCCATTAGGCAACATTATTAGCAGGGCTGCTCGCAGAGATAGCAAAAAGACGTAACAAACTAATAGTTTTTTTTTTTTTTTTGAATGCAAAAGATGCAATAGACTTACACAATGGTCCTCTCCGGCATACAACTAGGAACATACCGGTCGCTATGGAGGGTGAGAATATGTATGGGCACATAATCATACCATGTAGGATAACTAAATAGACGGTTATGCTGTTTCATCCCACCTAGCAACAATGCTCTGCACTGTGTGTGTTTATATATTTACATATTTATTCCATCTAGCTACAATGCTCTGCACTGGGTGTGTTTATATTTATATATCTATATATTTATTCCATCTAGCTACAATGCTCAGCACTGGGTGTGTTTATATTTATATATCTATTTATTTATTCCATCTAGCTACAATGCTCCGCACTGTGTTTTTATATATCTACATATTATTCCATCTAGCTACATTGCTCCGCACTGTGTGTGTTTATATACTTGCATATTTATTCCACCTAGCTGCAATGCTCCGTACTGTGGGTGTTTATATATTTACATATTTATTCCATCTAGCTACAATGCTCTGCACTGTGTTCATATATTCATATATTTATTCCATCCAGCTACAATGCTCTGCACTGTGTGTCTGTGTGTGTGTGTGTGTGTATATATACGTATATTTTATAGTAATATGTACATATGTATATTAGCTGCTCTTGCTTGCTTGTTTTTTTTTTTTTTTTTTTTTTTTTTTCTTGCCTTCTGATTGTTGCTCTGAGTGTTGCTATCCCTGTGCTGTTGCAATCCTGGAATTTTCCCCGTTGTGGGACTAATAAAGGCTTATCTTATCTTATCTTATCTTATCTTATTAGACATCACTGTATACATTTTCATTCTTATGCAGATGACACACAATTATACCTGTCAATGAAGCCAGATGATAGTAATCAATTAGCCAAGTTAGAAGCCTGTCTTAAGGAAATCAAAGCTTGGATGACTTGTAATTTCCTGCTATTAAATTCAGATAAGACTGAAGTCATTCTTGTTGGTCTAAAAAATCATTAGAAATACCATTCCAAATCAAACTTTTAGTTTGGATGCGGTTACTCTTTCTCTTAATAGCTCTGTGAGGAACCTTGGAGTTATTTTTGATCAAGATCCGTTTTTAAATTCACATATTAATTTCGTTTCTAAGCCTGCCTTCTATCATTTGCGTAATATTGCCAAGATTAGGAGCATCTTATCTCAGAGTGATGCTGAGAAACTAATCCACACTTTTGTTAGCTCCAGATTACATTATTGTAACTCTTTATTATCAGGTTGTCCTAAAACATCTTTAAAAAGTCTTCAGTTGATCCAAAATGCTGCATCAAGAGTTTTAACAGGTACTAGAAAGAGAGATCATATCTCTCCGGTTCTGGCCTCCCTTCATTGGCTTCCCATAGAGTTAGAATTAAGTTTAAAATCCTTCTTCTCCGTTTCAAAGCTTTAAACAATCAGACCCCTTTTTATTTAAAGAATCTGATACTACCCTATTATCCTAACAGAGCACTACGCTCCCAAAATGCTGGATTACTTGTAATACCTAGAATCTCCAAAAGTACAATGAGAGGCAGAGCCTTCAGTTATCAAGCTCCTCTCCTGTGGAACCAGCTGCCAATCTGGATTTGGGAGCCAGACTCAATCTCTGTTTTTAAGAATAAGGTTAAAACCTTCCTTTTTGATATAGCCTGCAATTAGGTAGGGATCATGTGTCTCTGAACCCTCCCTTAGTTATGTTGCTAATAGGTTTAGACAGGTGGGGGACCTCCAATAATGCACTGGGCTTCACTCCTTTCTTCACTGTCAAAGAATTTTTTATTTTTTATTTTTTTTTGCTGGTCATTAGCATCTGTTTGTTCTCTCCCGTAGATTGAGTCCCCATCGTGCTGTTTGCTCTCTACATGTCTGTTCTTCTCATCTTCTCTATCCCCTCACCCCCCAGCCAGTCGCAGCAGATGACTGCCCCTCCCTGGGCCTCGATCTGCTATAGGTTTCTTTCTGTTAAAAGGGAGTTTTTCCTCTCCACCGTCACCAAGCGCTTGCTCACAGGGGATCGCCTAATTGCTGGGGTCTTTCTGCAATTGTGGGGGTTTCCCCTACAGTTGAAAGTGCTATGAGATGACTGTTGTTGTGAAATGGCGCTATATAAATAAAGTTGAATTGAATTGAATTTGTTATGTCTGTAAAATGTGGAATGACCAACAGAGAGTGGGGTTTGCTAAGAACACCGACTTTATTACAGAACCCTAATTATGGTGGTACAGAATATGTTGTTTGGGAGGCCAAGAAAAAGAGAGAGACGAAAATAGAGAGGCTGCAAAATGGCCGTCTCTAACATTTGTGACCCGTGTTGGCAAAATGAGTCGGAATGCACACCAGGTAACTACGAGCTACAGGCATGTGAAGTCATAAATCATTATTTTTTTCTTTGTTTGCTGGCGGCAAGTCCCGGGAAAACCCCCGTCAGTGCCTGGTATCGTTGTAAAGCTTGAAACTCCTGCTTTCTAAAAATACACATGCTTTTGTGGCAGACGTAACTCAGGACTGATCGAACGCGAGTTTTCCAACCAGCCAAAATGTAAACAAAATCAGTTTGTTGCTGGTCTGTTTTTGTGCAATTCCTACAAAATAAATATCATTTTGAAGGTCTTTCAATACAGAATATGAAAATAATGTTACCTCAGTTTTTAAAATTTCCTCATTGCGACTCATTTTGCCAGCACGGGTCACATTTTTATGTTTGGCGTGATGATGTCACTGAACAGCCGTGTCATCACGCTGACTCTGACCAAGCCTGTGGTTTCAGAACACCACAGAGGGGATGGGACAGAAAGTAAGTGAAAGATTGGAACAATGCCAGCTGAAAATCATCACGGCTGATGAGAAGGACAAACATCCTTTTTAATGAAGACCTGAATAATATTCCAGCCTAATTAAATTAGTTCACCCACTAATATGATGGAGTCTGAACTCGTTTCCACATGAAGTACAGCTACCGATGTGTCCAGAGCTGTACAAAACACCTCCGAGGGTGAGTAGCATGTTTGCTAACTGCAGCATCTGTGTTAACTACATAAATGTTATCATGACAACAGGATGTCAGTGTGTTACGTAAAGTTGTGTGGGCTGCTTGGATACAGGGCAGTGTGAAATCTATCCTAACCGAACCAGACGTAGACAATGTAACAAAATAAAAGCTTTAGTCCGGACCTTGGTGCGGACTTTCAGGTGTGAAAGCGCCCTAAAATGTCCTTAGCATTCATGCTCCCCATGCACTTTTAGCAGAGAAAAAGAAGAAGAAGAACAGGTTTCCTGCACCTGCGCTACTTGGAAACCTAAATATTTGGATATTCACTCTAGACTGCTACTGAATATTCGGAGCCCCAAAACTGGTATTCGGGAAAGCTTTACTTTTTAACAAGCACTAATTTCATGAAATTCCAGCAGACAGAACTAAGATAGCTTACAAATGGAACCGTTCTCCATGCTGCACCGAAAATATTTCGTGTTACGGTTGATCACCCTCAGTGTTTACATCTGTCAAAATGAAGGACAGCCTTCAGATGTGTCCATCATAAATAAAACATTACTCAGTGACTGAAAATATTCTGTGAACCAAACCTCTCATGTGAATAGATTTTTAACTGTTAGACCTGATTCGAACAATGTCCTTCATCTCCTTCCTATTTCTACTTTACGTGACAAAAAAGAGAGCGAGAGAAGCTTCAGAACACAAACAATTTCATATTGAGGAAAACACCAAATGTGAATATGAGATTACTTTTATTACTTTGGTTTGCTCCGATTCAAAGTCCCCAAGCTAATAAATGGGTTTAAGCACAGCAGACTAACAAAGCATTAGAGTGTAGCCTGGAGGAGGGAACGAAAACCCCACCGGTCCTTCAGCTACAACAGCTGAACTTTACACATTACTTGTTCATGCAGATTACCGAATCAAGGAACTACATTTATTTACGCCTTTTAATAAGGTACCGAAAACCCTTGGAGGAAACTCTCTAAGACAACTACTAGAAAAGCTGCAGCACCACCAAGTCCCACCAGTGCACCAGTAATTTCAGTAAAAAATGTCTTCTGGGCTGCTATGGTATACATAAAAAACTTAACGCTGCATGTGGACTGACTGAAGACGTGGCCATGCATATATTAGAAATAAAACACCTTTGCCCGAAACATCCCTTTTACTTATTTTATGTTTCGGGGGGAAGAAACTGTGAGGGATATAACTTATTTTTAAATCTAACTTCCTCCACTTCTTTCCACATTCGTTGAGACATGTCATCCATCTATCTGGGCCTGCGGCTGTGGCAGTTCCTCGGCCGTGAGTGGCTGTGCTTGCTGCAGCGGGGCTGTATTTCAGCATGTTGAAGTGCATGGAGAATTCCCATGAAGGGTAAGGGATTATGGATTTTGGCCTCTAAGCTGCCTGGATGCCCAGTGAGGATGTCTCTGAGCGTAGTAATCTTCAAACACCACGCAGAGTGATGAGTGGGCACTGAGGAGTTCTACTCAGGATCTAAATGTGTTCCAGCAAGTTACTGGTGAGAGAGAGGAAGAGATGGGGGGGGCGACGCCATTTGGTGCAGAAATGGAAAGGATCGACTCGGTGGCTCCTTCAGGCGAGAGACACTTTTGATCGTGTGACCGGTTTCTGAGCTATAGCCTGTGTCGGAAAACTTGTGCAGAGCAAGGGGATCATATTGGAGTGGCGCAAATGTAAATGTCATGGTTCCCCATCGCCACACATAACTGCAGATGGGAAAAAGTCAATTGAGCAATTTTTGGGGTCAGGTCGGGCACTCGTGGGTGGGGGGCTCGCAAGCCTGTCATAATGAGGACAAGTCTGGTTTAGACCGTGTCCCAGAAAATAGGGCTATTCTGGCATAAAGCTGGCATGCAGCTGATGGCGGCAGAATATAGAAGAAAAGTGCTGGTTAATACAAGAAAAGAAACACACACACACGCGCGCATGCTGCAGATTTGGACCGAGGAAGCGTCAGAGGAGATCAATAGTGACGCATGTCCCTGATCAATATCGGAAAAGGAAATTCTCTGAGTCTGTCCTGATTGAATTAGATGCCAGCGAACGGCATCGTTTAATTCAAGGCCCTGATTGTCTCCATGGCTTATTTAAGCAAGCTCAAATTGCCTTAATGCCATCATGGACCAGAAGATAAGGTCTGTGAGTGCAGTGGGTGGGGGGGATCAGATGGGTTGAAGGACACGAATCTTTTACTGAGATTACATCCTCTTCTTGAGAGACCCTCCATCCATCTGCTCATGTCAAACACCGTGATATGAGGTGTCCTGGGTCAGGGTTAGGAAGGACGCCTCGGGAAGCTCTCTGCAAAACAGGGAGCTGTTCAGAGGGTAAAGACGAGGAGTATCAAAAAAAGGCAGCACATGCATGATTTCAGATTGCATACAGGATGAAAACACACTCCATTGTGCACAGAGTGACCTCGGGGTGTTCGAGGATCAAAGGGTTCGATATTCCCAGGGAGATAATCAAATTAAGCTCTACATAAAGCACACCTCCCAAATATAGATCCATAACCCAGTGTTTAAACGTGGCTCACGGTGCCTGATCAGTAAAGAGCGTCTGGGCTGTATGCTGCTCACACACACACTTTCACTCTCCCTGAGACCGAGCAGCACAAATACTGTCCAAGGCGACAAACAGGTACATCAATTTGGAGCATGACAAGAAATTCCCTTTAGGTGACAACAAAATGTACATGCTATTAGATCAGCTGCAGTATACTGTGATGAAATAAATTGAAGCCAGCAGATGAGAGCTCAGGGCCCCAAGCAGGAGAGAGAAGCCTATTAAAGGCGCGCCGCCGCAGCTTTATGTTGCACTGCCACCCTTTGGATGTGCACAGAACTAAACACCGGCAGATGTTTTAGCAGCAGCAGAGTGATGGAGAGAAGCAGAAAGGGAAAGCAGATTCACAAAGGAGCAAGAATAGACGCTTAATTTTCACAATGAGAAAACATCTTATAGGGTGCTTTACACAACTTTTCACCTTTATGTCTTTTTTGGAGGCATATACTGTATGCTGCTAAATGTTAGTGCAAGAGCTAAAGAGCTGCATTTCTGTCATCACATTGAGTTTATGTGAATATATGAGGTTGTACAGGGCTTTGGCAGCATCAGTTTTTCATGACTTACAAACCCCAATTCCAGTGAAGTTGGAACACTGTGTAAAACGTAAAGAAAACAGAATATAATGATTTGCAAATCCGTTTCAACCTATATTCAATTGAATACACTACAAAGTCAAGATATTTAATGTTCAAACTCAAACTTTATTGTCATTTTGAAAATATTCACTCATCTTAAGTTTGATGCCTGCAGTATGTTCCAAAAAAAGCTGGGAGAGGGTCATGTGTACCGCTGTGTTATATCACCTTTCCTTTTAACAACACTCAATAAGTGTTTAGGAACTGAGGACACTAATTGCTGAAGCTTGGCAGGTGGAATTCTTTCCTTTTCTTGCTTGATGTACAACTTCAGTTGCTCAACAGTCCGGCGTTTCCGTTGTCATATTTTGCGCTTCATAATGCATTGCACATTTTCAGTGGGAGACAGGTCTGGACTGCAGGCAGGCCAGTCTAGTACCTGCACTCTTTCACTAGTAAGCCACGCTGTTGTAACACGTGCAGAATGTGGTTTGGCATTGTCTTGTTGAAATAAGCAGGGACATCCCTGAAAATGCCATTGCTTGGATGGCAGCACATGTTGCTCCAAAACCTGTATGTACTGTTCAGCATTACTGGTGCCTTCACAGATGTGCAGGTTACCCATGCCGTGGGCACTAACACCCCCATATCGTCACAGATGTTAGCTTTTGAACTTTGCGCTGATAACAATCTGGATGGTCCTTTTCCTCTTTAGCACAGAGGGCACGATGTCCATGATTTCCAAAAACAATTTGAAATGTGGACTAGTCAGACCACAGCGCACTTTTCCACTTTGTGTCAGTCCATCTCAGATGAGTTTGGGCTCAGAACAGCCGGCGGCATTTCAGAGTGCTGCTGATATATGGCTTTGGTTTTGCATGGTAGAGTTTTAACTTAATTACTAAGGCACATAAACTCCGTGGTTCCAGACACAGTGGACCCTCATCAGTTTGCCTACCGCCCCAACAGGTCAGTGGATTATGCAGTGGCTCTGCCACTTCACCTCACACTCCAACATTTGGACATTCACAACACATATGCACAGCTACGGTTCCTGGATTACAGCTCCGCCTTTAATACGATCAGGCTGATGAAGCTAACTGCTAAACTGGCAGGCCTGGGAGTACCAACACCCACCCGGAATTGGATTCTGGACTTCCTCACAGACAGACCACAGGTGGTGAGGATGGGAAGGAGGGTTTCTGCTGAGCTTACAGTGAGCACAGGAACCCCACAAGGCTGCTGCCTCAGCCCCAAACTCTTCTCTCTCTACACACACGACTGCACCTCTACCCATGACAATAATATCATCATCAAGTACGCCGATGACACCACCATCCTTGGCTTCATCAGGAAAGGGGACGAGTCATCATACAGGGACCTGGTTCAAAAGGTCACCATCTATGGAGAGGACAACGACCTTGTCCTCAACATAAGCAAAACAAAAGAACTCATTGTTTATTTCAGGAGAAGAGGCCCACCTTTGCAGTTGCTCACCATCAAGGGGACTGAGGTGGAGTGGACCGACAGCTACAAGTTCCTTGGTCTTCAACTCACAGAGAGCCTCATCTGGGCTAAAAACACTGCAACTACAGTGAAAAGAGCTCAGCAGAGGCTGTACTTCATCAGGCAGCTGAAGAAGGCCGGACTTAAATGTCAGCCCCTCACCCAGGCCTAAAGAGGACTCGTTGAAAGCATCCTCACCAGCGGTATCACAGTATGGTACAGCAATACCACCCTGGCAGAGAGGAAAAAGCTATACCGGGTCATCAAATCTGCAGAGAGGCTCATCGGCTCCATCCTCCCCTCCATGGAGATCATGTACACACAGCACTGTAGGAGGAGGGCACAGAACATCCTCAGGGACAAACACCACCCAGCCCACGCTCTGTTTCAGTGGGTGGACTCCGGTCATAACCTCAGGCACCGCAGACCTGAGAGCATCAGCACTCACAAGACCCGCTTCTACAACAGCTTTTTTCCAGCTGCTGTCAGGCTAGTGGCACAGGACATTAATGACAGTAAACATCCATAACCCATTCATACGCTGGACAATTACCCCTTCACTGACCCTCCCTCACATACACACAACTGTCCACCCATCCCTCACTAACATACACATCCAATACAGTCCTCCTGTCCTTCCCCACATATACACATAACTTTCCATCCATTCCATAATACTGTGTGCAATAGCAAAACTACCTCTACACCACCTACTGCATGTGCAATAAATTAAAAATCTCAGGACATTTCTATCTCTTAGTATTGCTGTTATATAGTTTTTTAACTATAATGTATATGTATATTCTTACATGATTGCACCTTTTATCTCTAGTCAGTGTTTATTCTGACTTTGTTCCTTTTACCTTTTTATTATTATTATTACTGTTATAACTGACTCAGAGAGACACGCACAAGAATTCCAATGTACCCGGTTTTTACTTGTACAAATGGCAATAAACTTTAACTAACTTAACTTTTAACTAACTTAATTATCTAGGAGGAGTAACGATTTTCGTGAGATTATAAATGCCCAGATCTCCTGACCTTTGACCTTGAAAACAACTTGGATGCAGCCCCACCTGAGGATTATTGTGAGTCAGTTTGGTGATCACTGGGGCAATTACCTCGGAGGAGAAGTGATTCCCATGAAATGTGAACAGACGGACACAGTGCCATCACATTCACTCCTTTTGGCTTTGCTGGAATGAGACAGAAACTGAGAAAGACCTACAGGTACAGATGTTAGGGATTATCAAACTCCAAAATTACCTTCTAAAAAACAGAGGTGGGTTGAGTAGCATGACAATGTTCTCAAGTAAAAGTAGCGTTACTCTATTATATTAATTACTCAAGTACAAATAAAATGAGTCACCAAAATATTGAGTAAGAAAGTATCTTAAAAAGTTACCTGAGATAAAAGGTTTTTATTTCATAGAATTTGTGATTTTCCATAAAATTGTGACATTTTCTTATAAATGTACTTGTCATTTTTGGGGGGAAAGGCATCAATTTGGAACTTTTTCAGGTAGATTTCACATTTGCAATTGCATCGTTTTTCTCATAAATTTGTGTGTGTGTGTGTGGGGGGGGTATTTGAAGTTTGTGATTTTTGTACATTTGAGACTTTATTCTAATAAATTTCCCCTCTGTGGATGGCGACCTTACCGCAGTGGAGGGGTTTCTGTGTCCTGATGATCCCAGAAGCTATGCTGTCAGAGGCAACTTGCTCCTTGTTTGGTCTCAACAGTTTGGTCCTGCGTGAAGGGCCAGACCAAGAGCAGTCTAGTAGATCCCCATGAAAAACGTTATAAGGACCCAGAGTACCCGGAGGAGCCACATCGGTCTGCCCTCCAGTGGACTCAAAACCTGCCAGAGGGATCATGGTGATCATGGTACTATGTGAAGCGGTGGTGTGGACTACTCTGCTTAGACTGCTTTCCCATGAAACCGGACCCAGATAAGCGATAGAAGATGGATAGATGGATTGAGTCTAATAAATTTGTAATTTTTTATCATTTGCAACTTTTTAATGCATAATTTTGCATCTTTTTCATGAAAATTTACCCTTGAGGAGATTTTTCCTCTAGTCTATAGAAAATAAAATATAAACTGTTCAAATATACCCTCAAATAGAATCCAAATCGGATTAAAAATTAAATTTAAAAAAGTAAACAGTAATAAAAATTAATACTGTATGTCCCATATCTGGATAGAGGACAATTAATTCAGTAGAAAAATTAGGGAAAAAATGAATATACTCAATACAAATCACTAACACCAAAAGTAACTCAGAGAGTGCATCCAAAAGTATAAAACTGTAAACCCATGAGGCCTTACTGCACTGAAACAACAGAAAAAATGAACAACTAAAAGTGAGGATGTGACTGTCTGAATGTTCAGATATAAACATGTACAGTACATGATGTTATGAACAGGTTGTTGTGCTGCAACATAAAACTGAAACAATAAAATTTGTGCAAAAGTAAGGGCATCCATGAGCAACTTTGAACCCTGTAGCTGTGGCTGAGACCGGCTCCTGGGGCTGACGGTCTCCCTATAATGGCATTTCCTCATTCTGGTCCTCAGTCATGTTTTAACAATGCCTATTATTACTTGTGGGGGGATGGAATAGGGTGGGAGGTGGTGGGCTCTGGGGTGGGTTGGGGGTCAGGTGGATGGGTGCCTTGGATGAGAGTGGGGATGGGGGGGTCTTGGGGAGGGCTCCCTTTGTCTTTTTATTGCTTTGTTTGCATTTTATCTGGAAGTGTTTTTAACTGTAAAGCACCTTGAACTGCACTTTGTTGAATTAAAGATGCTATATAAATAAATTGTGGGGGCATGGTGTGGGGTTTTTCTCCACCCAGAGGAGGAAGGGGGAAGGGGAGAACAATGGACCGAAGGAGGAGGTGTCACCGGGGGGGGCTATCAGACAGGACTGTTGGATCTATGCACCCCCCGCGGAGAGTAAGAGCTGCCGGTGCCGCTAAGAGAAGAAGGGTGTTGGAGCGGTGCCACCGTTGTCATGTTAATGTGCCACACATTTCTTTGTTCAAACAACAATGTGTTATAATCTGTTTATATCATCACCGTTTCAGCTCGAATGCCCAACGCTCCCTGTCGCCATGCCAATTCAAGAAGCCAGGAAGACGGCACGTTCAGAATTCAGTGGCAGCTGCAACTGATGGTGACAGGAACAAACTGCTTTGTGTCATGGACACACGTTCGGGGAGACGGTTTTTGGTGGACTCCAGCTACCAGAAGAGCCTCATCCTGCCGGTCAACGCAGACAGGGTGGCAGGACGCAGCGGTCTCGAGCTCACGGCCGCCAACGGATCCACCATCAGGACATTTGGTGAGTGGACAATGACAATATGCTTACGCGAACGCAACTTTCAGTGGGATTTTGTGGTAGCTGCATGTTCCGGCCCCATTTTAGGCACAGATTTTTTATGTGCTTATGGGTTGTTCGTCGATGTTGCTAATAGGAGATTAGTGGATGCTGTCTTTTTTACCTCACTGCCCTGCACAGCTCGGGGAGCTGGGTCGACAACACTGGCTAACGTTATAGCTCCAGGGGGTGAGTAACAACATTTGCTCACACAGTTCCCAGCACTCACGGTCCCGACTTTTTCGGCTGCGGTAACGAAACACAGGTTCGAGCACTTTATAACAACAAAAGGCCCACCGGTGTTTGCGCGTCCTCAGCGTTTGGACGCAGCTAAACTGGCCAGCATGCGAGAGGAGTTTGCCAACTTAGAGCAGTTGGGCATCGTCAGGCACTCCAACAGCCCGTGGGCATCCCCACTACACATGGCGCCTAAAGCTGACAGGTCGTGGCAACCGTGTGGCGATTTCCGGCGTTTGAATAACGCCATGGAACACAATCGTTATCCCATTCTGCACATCCAGGATTTTTCCGTGCACCTGGCCGGGGCACGTGTTTTTTCAAAAGTGGATCTGGTCCGCGGATACCGTCAGGTCCCAGTGCACGCTGAAGACGTTCCAAAAACTGCAGTAATAACTCCTTTTGGCCTTTTTGACTTTTTATGCATGCTGTTCAGATTAAAAGGCGCGGTGCAGACTTTCAAGAGGATGATGGATGTAGTGCTTCGCGACTTGTCCTTTGTTTTTGTCTACTTAGACGACATTCTGGTTGATAGCGCATCTGAGGAGGAGCACATCGCCCATCTCAAGATAGTTTTCCAGAGGTTGGAAGCGCACAGGCTGATAGTTAACCTGGCAAAGTGCCAGTTTGGCATGCCAGAGATTGATTTTTTGGGCCAACACATTTCACCGGAGGGCGCAATTCTATTACCAGATAAGGTGCTTGCTGTGTAGGACTTTCCGCGCCCGCAGACCGTGAAAGCACTACAGGAGTTTTTGGGAATGGTTAATTTTTATAACCATTTCCTTCCCCGGGCAGCCCAGCTGATGCAGCCATTGTATGCCGCGCTTAAAAAAAGAAGCCCGAGGAAGCCATCAACTGGACTCCTGAGCGAGTCCAGGCTTCTACTCACTCCAAAACAATGCTTGCGGATGCCACGTTGTTAGCCCACCCGGATCCATCTGCGCGGATAGCGCTCACTACGGATACGTCTGATGTTACCATAGGGGCAGTGGTGGAGCAGTGTGTCTCAGGTTCATGGCAGCCGCTTGCATTTTTTAGCCAAACTTTGTGTGACAATGAATGCAAGTACAGCACGTTCGCTTGAGAATTGCTGGCTCTCCACTTGGCGACGCAACATCTCCAGTTCTGGCTGTAGGGGCGCTAGTTCACCATGTTCGTGGACCATAAGTCACTGACGCATGTGATGTCCAAGGTCTAGGAACCATGGTCGGCCCGGCAGTAATGGCATTTGGCCGCAATTTCGGAGTTTACTACCGACATTCAACATATTGCCGGTAAACTCAGCGTCATGGCCGATTGCCTGTCGCGTGAGTTAAATTGCCCCGGTCTACATGGGAATAGATTTCCCCGCCATGGCCTCGGAGCAAGCCGGGGACGCGGACATTTGCGCGCTCCAGTCTGCGCCAACTGGGTTAAGGCTGGAGAGCAGGGCAGTGTAAGAAGGGTGCCCCCCCCCCCTTGCTCTGCAAAGTCTCCACTGGCGGCCCGCTGGTTCTGAGCTCTTGGCATCGTCACGTTTTCGAGTTGGTCCACTCCCTTTCACATCTGGGACTGCGCGCTTCAGTGAAGCTAGTAGAGGCAAAATTCATCTGGCCGCGCTTGCGCAAAGACGTGAAAGAGTGGGCTGCAGCTTGCATCGCGTGCCAGCGGGTCAAAGTGCATAAGCACTAGCTAGGAGGTTTGACCACGTCCATGTGGATTTGGTGGAACCCCTCCCGCTGTCGCAAGGTTTCACGCACCTTTTGACAGTTGTGGACCACACCACGTGCTGGCCTGAAGTGGTCCTGCTGGCTTCTACTACATCTGTGGAAGTGGCGCGCGCTTTTTTGTTGGCTTGGGTTGCATATTTCGGATCTCCATCTGACATCACATCCGACAGGGGTCCACAGTTTGTTTCAGAACTCTGGTCCGCGATGGCTCAGAGCCTGGGGGTCAAAATTCACCGCACTACCGTGTACAACCCCCAGGCTAACAGGTTATGCGAGCATTTTCATAGGTCGCTTAAAGCAGCGCTCAAAGCTTCGCTCATGGACACAAATTGGGTTGACCCTGCCCTGGGTTCTTTTAGGGTTGCGCTCTGCACCTAAGGAGGATTTGGCAACCTCCCTGGCAGAACTCATTTTTTCTCAGCCGCTGCGGATCCCCGGAGACTTTTTACTTGAAAACCCCGCGCCTGAGGCTGATCCGCCCACACAATTTTTGCACAGTATGGCGGCTGTGAGCGTTCCGGGCCCGGCCCACCAAGGTTTTCCCTGCACATTCGTCCCAAAAAGCTTGCAAAATGCCAGTTGTGTTTTTATCAGGCACGATGCGCACTGGACCCCGCTGCGCCCATCGTACAACGGACTATTTAGGGTGTTGGAACCTGGGGCGAAGCATTTTGTGTTAGACTTGGAGTGGCGTAGGGAGACCGTCTGCATCGACAGGCTGAAGCCCGCTTTTGTGTTGGCAGACGAGCAGGTGGTGTTGGCCCAAGCTCCCCAGCGCGGACGCCCACCGTTGGTGGCTCAGCAAGGTGGTGATCCCTCGGCAGGGACCTGCGCTCGCAAAGCTAATGTGTTCCCCTCCTCCCTCTTTCCCTCTACAGACTGATGTGCCCTCCAGTACACCTCACCAGCAGGGCAGTTCGACTGGATCGGCAACCCCCCGCTACAGCCGCTATGAGTGCCGGCTCAAGCCCAAAGGGCGGGGGGGGGGGGGGTGGTAGCGCCCCTTCTGGGTGTTTGGGGGGAGGGGCTGTGTGGGGGCATGGTGTGGGTGTTTTCTCCACCCAGAGAAGGCAGGGGGAAGGGGAGAACAATGGACCGAAGGAGGAGGTGTCACCGGGGGGTATCAGACAGGACTGTTGGGTCTACGCACCCCCCGAGGAGAGTAAGAGATGCCGGTACCTCTAATTTCTATGAGAAGAAGGGTGTTGGAGCAGCACTGGCATTATGTCATGTTAATGTGCCCCACATTTCTTTGTTCAAACAACAATGTGTTATGGCCAGAAGTTCCGGGTCTCGATGCATGGAAATAAAGAAAAAAGGAATGCACAGAGACCCGGGATTCTCTTTTGCTGTAAGTTATGTTGGAGAAGGAATAAAGTTTCTGTGTCATCCAGCTTGTTGCCTTGCCTGCCTTCTTTCTCCACAAAATAAAGTTTAAAGCTACAATCTAGCCAATGTGTAAAAAAAGTCTCGACTCTAAACAACTTTAACATTCTCATCTGGAGTGAATGATAGTATTGGGTTTAAAATGTGTATTTTTAACCAAAGAAAATTTCACAGGTGCTTTATACACTTATTAGCCTTCATTTGGAGTCAATGAAGTAGTTATTTTGATTATTCGTTTTGCTCTGTTTTGGTCTTCATTTGACTCTTGGTAAAATATAAAATTTGACTTAACCATCAAAACTATATAGCCTGGTTACTTTATTTGCCTTTTGAGCCAACTATAATTGATCTGCTACCTGAATTCTAAATTACTGTTACTAAAAAAAGCTAAGAAGCTGAGCTAAATATGCTAAAAGACAGAAAACTTGATGTGAGTTTACAGAACAGGGAATTAACATACCTGTACATGTGGTTATTTAACAGCTTTAGTGGTTGAACATCACAAAAGCATTTTCAAGTCCCTAGCAGACATCTTATGTAGCACCTGACACCAGTTACCTCCACCAAGGAGATAATGTCATCGGGGTGGTTTGTCTGGTTGTCCATCCCACTGTTGCCAACTCCTCTGTAAGGAAAGTAGCTATTGGCAGGTTTGATTCCCACTCCCTTCTGTATTTTTGAGCGTACAGTTTAGACTGCGACATGACGAGCTAGCCGCTAAATGTTTAGCTAATCTCACTCAGTCACTCACACACACACACACACACACACACAGATAGCATAACGAAGTGAATATGTGAGGCTGTTAGTTAAATGTAGTGATTTATTAGTGTGACACTGACAGTGAAGAAACATTTACATCGATTGGGGGGGGGGGGGGGGGTTTGCAGGCGCAATTCATTTGCAGCCTGGATGTGAGTGGCGTGGGTCTCCTCTCTGACTGCAACTAACTGCTGCACAAGGCTACTGTGAGACTGACTGCTTGTGAGTGCTTTGGGATGGAGAGAAGCTCACAGTAGCACCCGCTGCTTGTTGAGGATAGTAACTGCAGAGCAATAGTGCTTTCACGTCAGCAGCCACTGTGGCGAGAAAGTTACTAGCCACTCAGCATTTTCACTAGCCACAATTTTGTAGTTGGGAAATTATGTTTAATATGACCAAATTTGATTATCGCATGCTAACATGTAGTTGAATTAAATGTACAACCTTTTTAAATGCAATGACCCTTATACATACTGATAATTAACAAGAGATACACTGTCTCAGGGGTTAAAGCAAAAAAAAAAAAAATCCAGAGCCTGAACTTTTTTCGGGGAACAGGGTCACAGGGGTGGAAACACACTTGTGCGCACACATCCATTTTATATATTACATACAGTATATACACACTACTCACAAAAAGTTAGGGCTATTTGGCTTTCGGATGAAAGTTATGGAAAATGTAAAAAGTTCACACTACAGAGATATTATATCATGAAAGCAGGGCATGTAAGTAGAAGGATGCAATGGTGATTTCCTCATCTCAAACAATTTATTGAAACAAAAGCCAACAACAGTGGTGGGTATACCACAACAAAAAATGTCAGTGTCTAAATAACTTGTCATGTGCCCTTGATCATCAATTACAGTTTGATAATGACATCTCATGCTGTTCACCAGTCAACTTATTGTCTGCTGAGGCATGTTATTCCACTGTTCTTGAAGGGCGGCCCCCAGGTCATTGAGGTTGTGGGGTGCAGGGTTACGAGCCTCTACACAGTGACTCAGCTGATCCCATAGATTTTCTATGGGATTCAGGTCTGGAGAAAATGCAGGCCACTCCATCTGAGGTGTAACACCACCACCACCACCAAAGGCTTGTCTGGTGACAACAGTGGCTGATGCATAGCACTCTCCTTGAGATCTCCAACATCATTGATGGTGATCATTTCTGCTCAACATGAACTGACTTTCAGAGAACAGCACTGAGGCCCACTGGTCCCTTGTCCAGTGTAAATGCTCGCTGGCCCATGCAAGACGACGACACATGTGCCTGGTGGTGTGGTCAGGTACCCACCCTTGTAAGTAGTCTAGCATGCAGACCACGCTGATGTACAGTCATGTGAAAAAATTAGGACACCTCATTAAATATTCAGTTCTTTATTAATAAATGTTCACATATCTATGTCTGACCTTGTTTTTGTTTTAATTTGCATTTTTTTTAACATTTATTTCAGCCATTTTAAGTGGGAATGAATGTGGGGGTGTCCTAAAAAGAGATGGGGGGTGTCCTAATTTATTCCTCACCATTTGTTTAGAATTACATTTTACAGAAAATTTGAAAAAAAGTCTTTAATTCATTTTTAATTGTTTAGTTGTATTACATGAATCTCCCAGTATTTTAAACATTGATATTAAATATCCATATTTCCAAATATGTTAAAAAAAAACACACAGGCTTATACAGGGTGTCCTAATTTTTTCACATGACTGTAAACTGTTTCAAATGGTCTGACATGACACTTGGGTGCCTCTCACCTCCCTTAAATGTGCCTGGAGTTGAGTGGCATTCATTATCCAGTTCTGCAGGGCACTGTTCACAATGAAGCGGTCATCAGTGTGGGATGTGGCCAAAGGACGTCCACTACTACGCCTTTCTGTGACTCTTGCAGTTTCTCTGTATCTCTGTTGCAACCTGCTGATGACACTAAGCTCAGAGGCCACTTCCCTCTGAGAACATCCTGTTTGAAGCCTCGCAGTGGCGAGGTACTGTTGATCAATTGTGAGGTGTTGTCTTGGTCTCATGATGTCAAAATGTGAATAGCATGATGAAGAGAACTGTTTAAATACCAAATCTAATTGAACCAGAAAATTTATTGGTCGATTCATGGATCATACACCTGTTGTGAATTTTGCTATTAAGCACCTTGTTAGAGAACAGTAAATTATGCAAAAAGTACTGAAACATTGAACAGTTGGACATGTGCATTCAAAAGGTCAGAGAAGGTCAAATTAAGTTCACCTATAAAGGTTCTAGTGCATTTTAGGTGCATCCTGAAATTTCACCCAAAAGCCAACTATCCTTTTTTGTGAGTAGTGCATATTATATATACTATATATATATATATATATATATATATATATATATATATATATATATATATATATATATATATATATATACTGTATATATATGAAAATGATTTTCCTTGAAACCAGCTAGAAACATATCTTCCAGACCCACTGATAAATTCAGACTAGATTATGGAACTGTTTGAAACAGCAATACCAAGGAAGGTCAGTAGGTGGCAATAGTACTCCATCTCACTCTAACATGGTGCAAATATCTAACATTTAGAATACTGTTGCTATCAAGTTATATAATTATGTACAGAATGACCTACAATCTATAACATGAAATTTATGAACAAGGGTATGTGAAACTCAGTCAAGTGAACTAATTCACTGGTGGAATAAGATTTGATTAGCAGTCATTCAGTAAAGGGTTTATGGAAAAGGCCATTGATTTACTATTTTGTAATGAAATGTGCAACATTTGCACCATGTATTTTTAATAACAAATTGTAAACAGCAACAGGGAACTGTATATAATACTCTAAATTGCATTATTTCAAGCACAAAGTGCAGAAACAAGTTCCTGATTCTCTAATTTTTTTTACACCAGCTACCAAAAGGCTTACTGTCTCTGCCCATTTCTTCAATCTACACCCAGCACTATTTGTTTTTAAGTCCTTTGTCAATTAGGACATCTTCCCCAGGCCTCAAAAACTTACTCTCCATCCTACAGAATGTATAAAAGGTTTTCTGTATGCTGAAGGATGAAACACTCGCATTTCCAGTGACTCACTCTCACTGTCACTACGATTAGAAGCGCCACTTATATCTATAGAGGGGTTGCACCGACGTCACACGGGTCACGTGTCTTGTTTACTGCACCATTTTGGATGGCAACGAACAGTCAAATCACCAACAGCAAGCGTGAGTGAGTGTAATCAACAATATAAAAGGCTACACACAACACCGTGGTCCAACGACAAGGTGAAGACTTTTCTGTGCGTGGTAGCTGATTAAAGAAATCCAGAGGGAGCTGGAGGGACAGACCTGAAAAGAATTCACGGCCACGGCGGAGGCAGACGGGAGGCAGAGTGGCGTGGACCCGACCACGACATCATCATTGTTGAAAACAGTGATAGAGGATAGTGAGTGATGTGATATTATGTGTCTTTGCGGTTATTTATCCCAGCGGTGGAAAGCTCACTTTGATCAAACAACACCATTGTCTCCTGTATGCAGACAATGAGCTAGCTAGTTAGCCATCAATGCTAACTCTGTGCTCCGTTTGTATTCTGCGCTTGTGTTAACAACATCTGACGAAATAAGCTAGTGTTAATCCTGGTTAAAAAGTAGTTTTTTACATGTTGCACTTTCGTGCTGTGCATGTACTTAAGTTGTGTGTGTATTTTCATTCTGGAGTCCCACCGCAGGCTGAAGATCTGCTGAACCAGGACCAGCAGCACATCCAGTTGCTTCTCAGTGAGGCAAGAGAGCATGAAACGGGAACAGGTCAAGTGGACTCCTGACCAAGTGAGCACCCCATGTGAGCACCCCAAGTGGACCCCGGGGTCCAATCTGTCCAATGAGCACACTCTATGTGCAGATAGTGCTTCTGGGGGTTGTAGTTTCATAGTCTCACATTACAGATAGACAGCATCTAAAATAAAACCTAAGGAAACTACAACCCGCTGAACCCTGCACGTCAGAGTCTACAAAACATCAGAAAAGTCTCTGATAATACCAGAAAAAGTCACCAGATTTGTTGCTAGTCGCTTTTGACCAGAAAAAAAAAACAGTCACCAAGAGGGTTTGAGAAGTCACTGGATTTAGCGAGAAAGTTGCTGAGTTGGCAACACTGGTCCGTCCGTCTGTTAGCAGGATTACACAAAAACTACTGGACAGATGAAATTTTCACCAGAGGTAGCCCTTGGGCCAAGGATGAACCCATTAAATTTTGGTGACGATCTGAGAGTTCATACCGCCACCAAGGACTTTGTTTGTATTTGTGCAGCAGTATTACACAAAAACTACTGGATGGATTTGGATGAAATTTTCACCAGAGGTGGTCCTTGGGCTATAATATACATTCTATATGGGTCACCCTTTATTTTTCCTTTTTTATTTATTTATTTATTTATTTTTTATTCTATTATGCTGCGGGTATTTCTGTCTGTTTGGGCCGGGTACTGTATGTCATGCTGCTGTTAGGTTGAAATTTCTCAGTTTGGGATGAATAAAGTCCATCAATCCATCCATCCATCTGTTGGATGTGTGAAGGGGTACAGGAGGAGGACTATAGGGGTCTGGTAGACCGTTTTGTGGAGTGGTGTGAGGTTAACTACTTGCAGCTGACTGTGACCAAGACGAAGGAGACTGTGGTGGATTTTAGGGGGAAGAGACTCGCTTCTTCTCCTGTCTGCATCAGTGAGGGTAGCGTGGAGATCGTCAGCTCCTATAGACACTTGGGAGTTCAGCTGGACGGCAAACTGCAGTGGGGTGTAAACACTGAGGCCATCTACAACAAGGGCATGAGCCGTCTCTATTTTCTTAGGAGGCTGAGGTCCTTCAACATCTGTAAAAGGTTCCTTTACTTGTTTTATCAGTCTGTTGGTGCTAGTAACATCTTCTATGCTGTGGTGTGCTGGGGTGCAGGTATCAGAGCAAAACTAAACAAACTTATCAGGATGGCTGGGTCTGTAAGTCAGTAGAAGCAAGACAGAATACATGAGTGTGAATGAGAGGGAGGCAGGTGTAATGGTGAAGATGGAAAGAGTAGAGGTAGTGAAAGTAGATGAGTTTAAATACCTGGGGTCAACCATCCAAAGCAATGGAAAATGCAGAAGAGAGGTGAAGAAGAGAGTGCAGGCAGGGTGGAGTGGGTGAAGACGCGTGTCAGGGGTGATTTGTGACAGAAGGGTAGCAGCAAGAGTGAAAGGGGAAATTTATAAGACGGTAGTGAGACCTGCTATGATGTATGGTTTGGAGATGGTGGCACTGACAGAAAGACAGGAGGTGTAGCTGGAGGTGGCAGAGTTAAAGATACTAAGATTTTCATTGGGAGTGACTAGGAGGGACAAGATTAGAAATGGGTATATCACAGGGACAGCTCAGGCTGAGCGGTTTGGAGACAAAGTAAGAAAGGCAAGGCTGAGATTGTTTGGACATGTGCAGAGGAGGGATAGTGGATATATTGTGGCACACATATATGCACATATGTTGGTTTCAGATGCTCCACAGATATATCACTGTATGCTTATTGTGTACTTCAAGTCTCAGGGGAACAAAGGGACTGAGCCTTCCAGAGGTAACGGGAGGGTGTGAGATCTGGCCTTTTGTTTCAAGGAGATGGCCTTGAGAGATTTCCTGACCACCGAAGACTAGAGGGTGGATGGTGTTAAGATCGGGGGAAGTTACATTGTGACTGGGATTAAGTACCATGTGACTATATGTTTGATTAAGCACCATGTGATTGTATGTTTGATGTCCTGGTATAAAAGGACAGATGTGAGAAGATTCATCCTCTTTTTCTGCTTTTGAATGTTGGAGAATGTTATTGTGAATAAAGCTGAACCTGAGGAATACACTCAGTCTCGTCCTTCACAAATCTCCACAATATTGGACAAAGGATGTCGAAGATGGAGCTGCCAGGCAGGAGGAAAAGAGGAAGACCACAGAGAAGATTCATGGATGTAGTGAAGGAGGACATGGAGAGAGTTGGTGTTACAGAGGAAGATGAAAGAGACAGGGTGAGATGTAGGCAGATGATCCACTGTGGCGACCCCTAAAAGGAGCAGCCGAAAGAAGAAGAAGAAGAATCAGGAAGGCTGGCTCTGTGGTAGAACTGAACCTGGCCACAGTTCAGGAGGTGGTGAAGGACAGAATTGTGGCAAAAATTTGAACAATTATGGACAATACCTCACACGGCCTCCATTAAACACTTCGCAGGCTTAGAAGCTCTTTTAGCAATAGATTCATCCAAACCCGCTGTGCTAAGAAGCGATGCAGGTCATTTATACCTACTGCAAGGAGACTGTTTAACTCATCTGTCACTGTCAGGTCAGAGGATGCTGTTCAGGATTGACAGCACCTCACACTGGTACGAGTACTTTTTGTTCTAATCTTGTTACTTTATCATCATATTAGACACCATATCATCATATGTTATATCATATTATTATTTCTAATTATCTGAATTGTTACTAAGCATAGTAACTTAAACTCTATAGTACTAGTGCATGCCCATGGAAAGCAAGTATTCTCGTCTGAAAACAGATAGCGTAATTAGGCTTTACAGGCCCAAATGTAGGCTGTGTTTGAAAGTGGAATACAAAGAGGTGTAACCTATATGTAGGCAATCACACGTTAGACTTTGACAAATATAAAAGGGGGTAAATGGCACTAAGATTTATTTGATTGTGTGAATATTACTTACAGAATTATTGAAAATTAACGGTACATCCAATATTAGCAACTGTTTAAGAACCCTTGTTTATTTGTCAGACTTATTTGTGCGATCATTTATGAGTTACAGTGGTGTGAAAAAGTGTTTGCTCCCTTCCTGATTTCTCACTTTTTTGTATGTTTGTCACACTTAAATGTTTCAGATCATCAAGCAAATTTAAATATTAGACAAAGATAACACAAGTAAACACAAAATGCAGTTTTTAAATGAAGGTGTTTATTATTAAGGGTAAAAAAAATCCAAACCTACATGGCCCTATGTGAAAAAAGTGACTGCCCCCCCCCCCCATTAAAACATAAATTAACTGTGGTTTATCACATCTTTGGAAAGCTGAGTTCAATTTCTCTGGCCACACCCAGGCCTGATTACTGCCACACCTGTTCTCAATCAAGAAATCACTTAAATAGGACCTGCCTGACAAAGTGAAGTAGACCAAAAGATCCTCAAAAGCTAGACATCATGCTGCAATCCAAAGAAATTCAGGAACAAATGAGAAAGTAATTGAGATATATCAGTCTGGAAAAGGTTATAAAGCCATTTCTAAAGCTTTGGGACTCCAGCGAACCACAGTGAGAGCCATTATCCACAAATGGTGAAAACATGGAACAGTGGTGTACCTTCCCAGGAGTGGCTGGCTGACCAAAATTACCCCAAGAGCACAGCAATGACTCATCCAAGAGGTCAAAAAAGACCCCACAACAACATAAGATAAGATAAGATAAGATAAGCCTTTAATAGTCCCACAACTGGGAAATTCCAGGATTGCAACAGCACAGGGATAGCAACACTCAGAGCAACAATCAGAAGGCAAGAAAAAAAACAAGCAAGCAAGAGCAGCTAATAAACATATGTACGTATTACTATAAAATATATATATATACACACACACACAGACACACAGTGCAGAGCATTGTAGCTGGATGGAATAAATATATGAATATATGAACACACAGTGCAGAGCATTGTAGCTAGATGGAATAAATATGTAAATATATAAACACCCACAGTATGGAGCATTGCAGCTAGGTGGAATAAATATGCAAGTATATAAACACACACAGTGCGGAGCAATGTAGCTAGATGGAATAATATGTAGATATATAAATATATAAACACACCCAGTGCTGAGCATTGTAGCTAGATGGAATAAATATGCAAATATATAAACACACACAGTGCAGAGCATTGTTGCTAGATGGAATGAAACAGCATAACCGTCTACTTAGTTATCCTACATGGTATGATTATGTGCCCATACATATTCTCACCCTCCATAGCGACCGGTATGTTCCTAGTTGTATGCCGGAGGGGACCATTGTGTAAGTCTATTGCATCTTTTGCATTCAAAAAACTATTAGTTTGTTACGTCTTTTTGCTATCTCTGCGAGCAGCCCTGCTTAGGTTGTACAGTCTGACAGCCGTTGGTAGGAAGGACCTACGAAACCTCTCGGTTGTGCACCTGGGATGATGTAGTCTGCTGCTAAATGAGCTCCTCAGTGCATTCAGTATGTCCTGCATAGGGTGGAACTCGGACTCCAGCAGAGATGACAGTTTAGCCACCGTCCTTCTCTCTCCTATCTCCTCCATCGGATCAAGGCGCTGCCCCAGGACAGAGCTAGCTTTCTTAATCAGTTTGTTCAGTCTCTTCCTATCGGCTGCAGTAATGCCACTGCCCCAGCAGACCACTCCAAAAGTGATGGCTGATGCCACCACCGTGTCATAGAATGACTTCAGCAGCGCCCCTTGTACACCAAAAGACCTGAGTCTCCTCAGCATGTAAAACATGCTGTACAACATGTAAAAGAAGTGCAGGCCTCACTTGCCTCAGTTAAGGTCAGTGTTCATGACTCCACCACAAGAAAGAGACTGGGCAAAAATGGCCTGCATGGCAGAGTTCTAACACGAAAACCACTGCTGAGCAAAAAGAACATAAAGGCTCGTCTCAGTCTTGCCAGAAAACATCTTGATGATCCCCAAGACTTTTGGGAAAATACTCTGTGGACTGATGAGACAAACGTTGAACTTTTGGGAAGGTGTGTATCCTATTACATCCGGAGTAAAAGTAATACACCATTTCAGAAAAGGAACACCATACCAACAGTAAAATATGGTGGTGGTAGTGTGATGGTCTGGGGCTATTTTGCTGCTTCGAGACCTGGAAGACTTGCTGTGGTAAATAGAACCATGAATTCTGCTGTCTACCAAAAAATCCTGAAGGAGAATGTCCGGCCATCTGTTCGTAACCTCAAGCTGAAGCGCACTTGGGTTCTGCAGCAGAACAATGATCCAAAACAAACCAGCAAGTCCACCTCTGAATAGCTTAAGAAAAACAAAATGAAGACTTTGGAGTGGCTTCGTCAAAGTCCTGACCTGAATCCCATTGAGATGCTGTGGCATGACCTTAAAAAGGCGGTTCACCACTGTTCCATGTTTTCACCATTTGTGGATAATGGCTCTCACTGTGGTTTGCTGGAGTCTCAAAGCTTTAAAATGGCTTTATAACCTTTTCCAGACTGATAGATCTCAATTACTTTGTTTCTCATTTGTTCCTGAATTTCTTGGGATCGTAGCATTATGTCTAGCTTTTGAGGATCTGTTGGTCTACTTCACTTTGTCAGGCAGGTCCTATTTAAGTGATTTCTTGATTGAGAGCAGGTGTGACAGTAATCAGGCTTGGGTGTGGCTAGAGAAATTGAACTCAGCTTTCCAAAGATGTGATAAACCACAGTTAATTTATGTTTTAATGGGGGGGGGGGCACTCACTTTTTCACACAGGGCCATGTAGGTTTGGATTTTTTTTTTACCCTCAATAATAAATACCTTCATTTAAAAACTGTATTTTGTGTTTAATTGCATTATCTTTGTCTAATATTTAAATTTGTTTGATGATCTGAAACATTTACAGTAAGTGTGACAAACCAGGAAGTGGGCAAACACTTTTTCACAGTGTTGCATCTTGCACTTTGGGGAATGGGAGTTGTTCAGTCATCATTATAGTTGTTTTAGTTGATACGTGTAGTTTATAGTCTATCATCCACGAACTCATGCAGTACTATAACAGGACACGTTTACAAATATTTGAGACCCATTGTAGTGCATCACAGGGCAGCGTGGTGGCGGAGTGGTTAGCACTGCGGCAGCACAGCAACTCACCCTTGGCCTGGGGATCCTCGGTTTGATGCCAGCCCCTGACCAACAGTGATCTGTGTGGAGTTTGCATGTTCTCCCCGTGTCTGCGTGGGTTTACTCCGGGATTTCTCCGGTTTCCTCCCACATGCCAAAAACATGCAAGTTAGGTTAATTGGCATCAAACTGGGGATTCTAAATTGTCCTTAGCTATGACTGTGAGAGTGAATGGTTGTCTGTCTCTCTGTGTTGGCCCTGTGATGGACTGGTGATCTGTCCAGGGTGTACCCTGCCTCTCGCCCAAAGATGCTGGGATAGGCTCCAGCCCCCCCGCGACCCGAAAAGGATTAAGCAGAAGAAGATGAATGAATGAATGAATGTAGTGCATCACTTTATATTTTAGCAATATTATAAGTACAAAACACCAAACATTATTGTACTCAGCAGAATGACCCGTTTGGCTGCACCTGTTGCATCAGTGTTGCCCATTTGTCAGTAAATAAAAAATTATTTATTTCGTTATTTGGGCGGTTTTTGTCACGGTCGTCGTTTAGTCAAAGCATGCATACCGTATGTGTCCGCATATGATATGCAACTGATCTGGCCATTCCGCTCCACAATCACGGTATTATTATTAACTTTTAATTTCTAGACAGTTGTGCACCGGGAGGAGCGCCATGTTGAACCTGCAGTGCTGTAAAGGACAGTAGTGGCACACGGGTGAAGCAGCAGCCGAGACTCTGTCCCGTTAAGTGGGCAGGCTGGGCTTGGCTCCCTGGGAAGGACTGTGATAAGCCGTTCCGGCGGCTACCCCCCCCCC
Organism: Pholidichthys leucotaenia; assembly: GCA_020510985.1. NCBI lineage: Eukaryota > Metazoa > Chordata > Actinopteri > Cichliformes > Pholidichthyidae > Pholidichthys > Pholidichthys leucotaenia. Next base: position 63,798,233 of record CM035849.1, on the reverse strand, counting down.
CCATTTACCTCATGTTCCGCACATATCGATGGCCGAAATGCAAAATGTCCTTTCTGAAAAATGCATTTTTTTTTTGAGAAAACTAAAAAAAACGTTTTGTTTTCTTGCAGAATGCTATGCTATTTTTTTTTTCCATCAGAATAATTTTCTGTCACAATAAAGGGCAGAACTGTCTTGCACAGAGATATGAGCAGCCTTCCTTGTTATCATCATCCAAAGTGAAATCCGCAATTCAGAAAATCCTGCACACAGGAGGTTTTGCATTTCAGCCATCGATATGCCGAATTAGCCTTTAAAGCTACGCAATCATGGCAACACTATAGTATAATTTTTTTAAGCATTTAATCTTCAGTATTCTCTTTTTCTGGCCAAATTTGTCACTTTTCACTTCCTTGTTTTGTTTGCGGACTGGTGACTGGTCGTGATGCCGCGTATTATCCAACCAGTACAGAGTCAATCCGAAGCCCTACCCACCCTTCTAGAAGCCATGTCATGAAGAAACGGAGTGGTGGCTATTGGCTAAACCTTTACTGATAAAAATTACATATTTTCACTGAGCAACTCCATACTCGGGGATGCACACCCTTGTAACCTCAGCAAAGCACTTATAAAATCTGAGGTTAGTCTGACGAACAGTTTGAGAGATATTTGAGGAACACACACAGACAGACACATCTTGCATTTATAGATAGATATTATTATAATACATTGTATTAGATATTGATAGTAACCATTTTTACTATATACAGTCTACAGTATACACTGCACTTTTTTTTAATATTGTTCTGAATCGACTCGTTTGCACATGTCTGTTTTGCACAATGTACAGTATCTTACCTTTGCTATTCTTTACTATCTGTACCTTGCTGTTGCGACAAATTTCCTTCTGGGATTAATAAAATCATCTAATCTAAAAAAAAAAAAAATATATGAGTAAATTAACTGAAAATTTAGAAGAAAAAAGTTACAAATTTACAAGAAAAAGGTAACAAATTTATGAGAAAAAGTTGCAGGATTACAATAACAAGAGGGGTAAATTTATGAGAAAGTTCCAAAATTACAAAAAAAAGGTTAGCAAATTGGCAAGAAAAGTCACAATTTTACAACTAACAAATTTATTAGGAAAAAAGTTGCAAATTTCCACGAAAAAAATCCCAAATCTATAATATATCAGTGCACTTAAATAAATAATGAAAAAAGTTATTTTACAAGTTAAACTTTCATATATTCAGTGTTAACTACATACACAGTGAAATATGCAATTTACCAGTATTCCGGTTTACTGTACATAGGATTGCTGTGTTTTTACCATTATTTGCATTATTGGAAGCATTACTGTACATAGATTGTTGTTGTTATTTTCCATCCTTATTTTTTTTTGTCTTATATATTGTGCACACCACTAAGAGAGAGGGAAACGACATTTCAATTCTACTGTATGTCCTGTACATAACATAACAGTGGATATAAAAAGTCTACACACCCCTGTTCTAATGCCAGGATTTTGTGATGTAAAAAAATGAGACCAAGATAACTCATTTCAAGACTTTTTCCACCATTAATGTGACCTATAACCTGTACAACCCAATTGAAAAACAAACTGAAATCTTTGAAGGGGAAAAATAAAAAAATAAAAAACTTACAATAACCTGGTTGCATAAATATGCACACCCTGTTATAACTGGGGATGTGGCTGTGTTCAGAATTAACCAATCACATTCAAACTCATGTTAAATGGGAGTCAGCACACACCTGCCACCATTTAAAGTGCCTCTGATTAACACCAAATAAAGTTCAGCTGTTCTTGTAGGCTTTTCCTGACATTTTTGGAGTCACATCTTACAGCACAAGCCATGGTCCACAGAGAGCTGCCAAAGCATTCAAAGATTCAAGATTCAAAGAATTTTTTTGTCAATACTACTATATGTACAGAACATACAGGAGAATTGAAATGGAATTTCTCTCTCTCTCTTCAGTTGTGTGTGTAATGTTGTTCATATTGTTAATATGACATATTGTGTGACACGGGTGGTGGCTCCACCTTTCCAGTTCCGCTGCCACCCGGGGTATAAGAGAGCTGTGAGGAAGAGGGACGGTCTCTCTGGCCACCTCTCAGCCTAGTGGGAGTGCTTCTGTATAACCCGTGAGTCTATAATAAAGTCTTGTTCAGTTCCACCTTAAGTCTCGTCATTCACCCTCAATTACAGACATAACATTTGGCGATGAGGGCAAAAAACATGGACGCGGGAGTCACTATCATTCAGCCATTTCTGGAGCTTCCCGGCAAGCCACCGGTCCCTTGAGTGAGATGGTTCACCGCATTCCAAAATTACTTGGTGGCTCTGAACCTTGGTGAACTGAAGAAGATACGGGCTCAGGCAATATTGTTTCATAGTTTGGGTATGGAAGGACAACGTATCCTTGCTACCTTGGGTGCTAGTGATAGCTTAGAGGACGTTGTTGAGCTAATGGCGTGACATTTTTGTGCCCCGGAAAATGTCATCGTCCGAAGGATCCAGTCTCGACAGCTCCACCAGCAGACTGGTGAGTCGTGCAGCGGCTTGTAACAGACCTACGCCAACTGGCCAGAGACTGTCAGTTTGGAGCGTTGGAGTAAGAGATGGTCCACGACCAGTTGGTGGAACATGCCGTTTGCCCGGCTGCGAGGTCGAAGCGCCTTACATACTCGGGCAAGCTGACGTTATCCAAGTCCATCAAGATAGCTCAGCAGTGTGAAGCAGCGGACAGTCTATCACGTGACCTCGGTGAGAGTGTTATGCTGCACCACTCTAAATTACAATCAACGACGCAGGCTGTGGATCCAGACAGCGAAGATAGTGAGCAGGAGAAGGAGGAATGCATTATGGCTGTGAAGATAAAGTCCACCCCGGGATCACCCAGGTGTTTGGGTTGTGGGTCCACTAAGCACCGCTACAAGGCAAGAGAGTGTCTGGGAAGAGGAAAACGCTGCAGCAAGTGTGGACTTCTGCGTCATTTTGTCAGGGACTGTAATAGGTTCGAGCGAGGGGAACGGCGATACAAAGCGGACACTCCTGCTCCAACTCCTATGGTTATCCACACTGATGGCCGTACATACTGTATGGTGAAGCTGGACAGAGTGGAGGTGCCGATGCTGACTGATACGGGTGCAGTGAGGTCTGTATTGAATTGGCCTACCGTGAGGAGTTTCTTCCCATACTACCGAGTGAGAGGTCATTCAGCGCCATTGTGTGGGTATGGAGGAAAAAGGCTGGCCATTGTGGGTTCTGTGGAACTGACGGCTAGGTACAAATTGGCAGAGGTGTCCAGCCTGCAGTTTGTGGTGACCACCGATGGCGAGAATATTATAGGCTGTGACCTTTTTAATGGACTGGGCTTTTCGATCACCAGCGGTGTTGGAGAAGAGTGGTTGGGCTGTGGCTTGTGGGACCGGCTGGTTACGCGAATGGTGGATGACGCTGTATGGGACGAACCTTGGCCTAGTATTCTGGAAGATGAGCAGAACCAACCCCACCCAGGGCCATCGCGGGAGGGTTCCAGTGTCAGTGCCCCAGTAACCCTAGCTGAGGGAACTGGGCGACGCAGTGGAATGCCTGTGATGGCGAGTGGAGCCGAGTGGCTGACTCACTCTGCTTCTGGAGTTCGGCTGGGAGGTACCGAGAAGCAAGGGGTCACAACAGCTTTGCCAGCATCTGAAATGAAAGCAAGCGGGGCAGGACCGGTTGGCACGGTAAATTGATGTGCCACTCAGGGACACCGGAAGCCGAGTCAGGCTCCTCTAGGGGTCACTGATGTGGTCTGACCAAGTGGAGGCCCGGTCGAGAGGGGTTCATAGAAAGCGGAAATGACAGGAAGACCAGGGACGGGTACAGGTGGTGGCTGTTCGGGAGAACGGATACCTTCAGCTGTCTGATGGCTCATTGAGACACCCCAACGAGCTGTAGCGCGCCAATGAGGAGAAGGAGGTGTCGGGGCTCTGACGTGGATCATGTCCAGGCGTGAAGAGAAGAAGAAGCTCTGGACGGGACCCACCGGACGGGTTCCCAGGGGTGGTTTCTTCACTGGGACTGAATGGTAGTGGGGGGCAATGTGTTTCAGCTATGATGTTAATATGTGAATTGCCCAGGCTACATAGTGATTATATCAGTGTGTTCACTGCATGGGGTTTACATGAATAATAATTGAGTTGCATGTTTGGCTTGGTAATGAAAATGACCTGTTTGTATATATGCTACACTGAGGGGTTGTTTTGGTATTTTATCCTAGGAACACGGCAGTTTTTTTCATTTAATAGACGATATAGTAATAGAGCCAGCAGAATAATCCGTCTGGCTGTGTGGGGGTGGGACGGTAGTCCACCTGTCTCCCCCTAGCTTTAGTTGTTTGTGTGCATGGCTAGGCCCTTATTATTTCTGTTTGTTGTTAGAGTGTGATTCGGACTTTAAATTTGGGAGGGTCTTGATTGTATGTGTGCGTTTTGGACCTTTTTTGGGGGGTATAATTTTGTTCATATTATTTATATGACATATTACTGTGTGACACGGGTGGTAGCTCCACCTTTCCAGTTCCGCCGCCACCCGGGGTATAAGAGGGCTCTGTGGAAGAGGGGCGGTCTCTTTGACCACCTCTAAGCCTAGCGGGAGCACTTCTGTATAACCCGTGAGTCTATAATAAAGTCTTGCTCAGTTCCACCTTAAGTCTCGTCATTCACCCTCAGTTACAGACATAACAGTGTGCACAATAAGATAAGATAAGATAAGATCAGATAAGCCTTTATTAGTCCCACAATGGGGAAATTCCAGGATTGCAACAGCACAGGGATAGCAACACTCAGAGCAACAATCAGAAGGCAAGAAAAAACAAGAGCAGCTAGTATACATATGTACATATTACTATAAGTATAGACACACAGTGCGGAGCATTGTGGTTGGTGGATGTGCAGCAGAAAGTCTAGGCTCTCTCTCCGCGGATGCGGCGGGCCAGCTGGATGTCTTTGGGCATGATGGTGACCCTCTTGGCGTGGATGGTGCACAGGTTGGTGTCCTCAAGAGACCCACCAGGTAGGCCTCGCTGACCTCCTGCAGAGCCATGACGGCTGAGCTCTGGAAGCGCAGGTCGGTCTTGAAGTCCTGAGCGATCTCCCTCACCAGGCGCTGGAAGGGCAGCTTACGGATGAGCAGCTCCGTGGATTTCTGGTAGCGACGGATCTCTCTCAGAGCCACGGTACCGGGCCTGTAACGGTGAGGCTTCTTCACTCCGCCGGTGGCCGGAGCGCTTTTCCGAGCAGCCTTGGTGGCTAGCTGCTTCCTGGGGGCTTTTCCTCCAGTAGATTTACGGGCGGTCTGCTTGGTTCTTGCCATCGCTCTTTATTATTCTGTCTTATATTTCTTGCACGCCGCCTAAACTCCAGCCCGGCACCCACGTCGTTTTCGCTTCAGTTCTCCCGGTATGTCGAGTTTCTCCGTTAGCACCGGGTGGCAGTTGAGTGCTAGCTAGCTCTTCCCTGCTGTATCGTCTCCTGCTGTAAACAGTGGCTCTGTCTGCCAACTCGGGAGACCTTTAGGGCGATCTGTGTGTCCGTGATATATATAGAGTGGAAGGTGTAGAAAGAAGAAGGAAGATAAAAAAAAAAAAAAAAAAAAAAGGCAGTTACAAAAGGCAGCCAACTCGTGTGGCGCTGGAACAGTAAGATAAGATAGCTAAGATAAGATAAGATAAGCCTTTATTAGTCCCACAATGGGAAAATTCCAGGATTGCAACAGCACAGGGATAGCAATACCCAGAGCAATAATTTAGAAGATAGGAAAATAAGAGCAATGAATATACACTACCGTTCAAAAGTTTGGGGTCACTTAGAAATTTCCTTATTTTTGAAAGAAAAGCACTTTTTTTCAATGAAGATAACTTTAAACTAATCAGAAATACACTCTATACATTGCTAATGTGGTAAATGACTATTCTAGCTGCAAATGTCTGGTTTTTGGTGCAATATCTACATAGGTGTATAGAGGCTCATTTCCAGCAACTATCACTCCAGTGTTCTAATGGTACAATGTGTTTGCTCATTGCGTCAGAAGGCTAATGGTTGATTAGAAAACCCTTGTGCAATCATGTTAGGTCTGCAATGCTGTAATTGTTGCAAATGGAGGATTCTTTGACGAAAGCAAAGTTTGAAGGAAAAAATTATTATTTCAAATACAAATCATTATTTCTAACCTTGTCAATGTCTTGACTATATTTTCTATTCATTTTACAACTCATGGTGGTAAATAAGTGTGACTTTTCATGGAAAACACAAAATAATTGTCTGGGTGACCCCAAACTTTTGAACGGTAGTGTACATATGTACACATAAATATGTAAATATACTATATATACAGTGCGGAGCATTGTAGCTAGAAGGAATAAACAGCATAACCATCTATTTAGTTACCCCACATAGTATGAATATGTACCCATACATATTGTCACCATCCGTGGCGATTGATATTATCCTAGTTGTATACTGGAGGGGACCATTTTGTGTAAGTCTGTTGCGTCTTTTGAATTCAATACTATTAGGTCGCCACGTTTTTTTGCTATCTCTGCGAGCAGCCCTGCTTAGGTTATACAGTCTGACAGCCGTAGGTAGGAAGGACCTGCGAAACCGCTCGGTCGCACACCTAGGATGATGTAGCCAACTGCTCAGTGAGCTCCTCAGTGCGTTCAATATGTCCTGCATAGGGTGGGACTCGGACTCCAGCAGAGATGACAGCTTAGCCACCATCTTTCTCTCTCCTATCTCCTCCACTGGGTCAAGGCGCTGCCCCAGGACAGAGCTAGCTTTCTTGATTAGTTTGTTCAGTCTCTTCCTATCGGCTGCTGTGATGATACTGCCCCAGCAGACCACTCCAAAAGTGATGGCTGATGCCACCACCGAATCGTAGAAGGTCTTCAGGAGCACCCCCTGTACACCAAAAGACCTGAGCCTCCTCAGTAGGAACAGCCTGCGCTGCCCCTTCTTGTAGAATGCATCTGTATTGTGTGACCAGTCTAGTTTATTGTTCATATGAACACCTAGGTACTTGTAGGATGTCACCATCTCAATGTCTGTTCCCTGGATGTTTACTGGTGCTGTGAGGGGTTGACCTTGCCTGCGGCAGTCCATCACCAGCTCCTTAGTTTTTCTTGCGTTGATCTGGAGGCAGTTCCGATGGCACCAGTCCACGAAGTCCTGGATAAGTCCTCTGTACTCAGCGATGAGGCCGACGATCACAGAGTTGTCAGAGAACTTCTGTAGATGGCAGTATGTTGTGTTGTGTGAAAAGTCCGCAGTATAAAGGGTGAACAGGAAGGGAGCCAAAACCGTTCCCTGGGGGGCCCCTGTGCTGCCGATGATCGTGTCGGACACAATATCCTGGGTTCTCACAAACTATGGCCGGTGTGTGAGGTAGTCCAGGATACACGATGACAGGTGCTGGTCCACCCCTGCGCACAGCAGCTTGTCCCTCAGGATCATCGGTTGGATGGTGTTGAAAGCACTGGAGAAGTCAAAGAACATGATCCTCACCACGTTCCCAGGCTTCTCCAGGTGGAACAGGGAACGGTGAAGGAGGAAGATCACTACATCCTCCCCCCAATGCCATGCTGGTAGGCAAACTGAAGTGGATCCATCGCTGGTCCCACCAGGGGGCGGAGGTGAGCAAGGAGCAGGAGTAATGGTACCCGTAGTGCAAATGGTGACAAAAGATAGACCCAGACCTCCCATAGTGCAAATAAAAATAAACGATGAGACCCAGCAATCTTATATACAGAAAAGTAGAGCAGTAATACTCATAGTACCAAGTACCTACTGCAGACAGTGACAGATAGGACTGCACATGATCAATATTGCAATGACAGACAGCGGCAGATATGACATTTGTGCAAATGGTTTCAGTAAAGTGCAGAGACAAACAGCAACAAATATATTACTGTTAATGTGCCAGTCTTTCTGTGCCAACAACTGAGGTAGTTATTGTGCGGATGAGTGCATTGCAGTCTGGGGGGGGGGGGGTTAGTGGACAGAGTTCAGGGTCCTGATGGTCTGATGAACAAAGCTGTTTAGCAGTCTTGTGGAGCGGGCCAGGAGGCTCCGGTACCTTTTCCCCGAGGGCAGGGGGCTGAAGAGGGAGTGTGAGGGGTGGGAGGTGTCGCCTGCAATGTTGATGGCTCTGCGGGTGAGGTAGATGTCCAAGAGGGGGGGCAGAGGGGCACCGATGATCTTGCTGGCTACTTTCACTGTGCGTTGTAGTGTCTTCTGGCACGAGGTGGTGCAGCTTCCATGCCACATTGTGATGCAGCTGGTGAGGATGCTCTCAATGGTGCCCCGGTAGAATGACCACATGATCGGGGGAGGGACTTGTACTCTCCTTAGTTTGCAGAAGAAATGGAGGCAAGTTTGAGCTTTCTTGGCCAGTGATGTGGTGTTGTTGGACCAGGTGACGTCCTCAGAGATGTGCACCCTGAGGAACTTGGTGCTGCTCACCCTCTCCACAGCTGCTTCATTGATGATCAGAGGGGGATGCCGTGTGTGTCCCCTCCTGAAGTCAACCCCAATCTTCTTGGTTTTTCCTACGTTCAGGAAGAGGTTATTGTCTTTACACCACTGGACCAGTTGGCTCATCTCATTTCTGTAGTTGGCCTCCTTGTTGCTGGTGATGAGGCCCACCACCGTCGTGTCATCCGCAAACCTGATGATATGGTTGGTGCTGTAGGCTGGTACATAGCCATGGATCAGCAGGGTGAAGAGCAGCGGGCTGAGCATGCACCCTTGTGGGGCCTCTGTGCTCAGTGTGATGGTCTTGGATGTGTTGCTGCCAACCTGCTCATTCTGTGGCCTCCCTGTGAGAAAGTCCAGTACCCAGTTACAGAGAGAGGTTTTGAGTCCTAAGTGTCTGAGTTTTTGTATTAGGTGCTGGGGGATGATTGTGTTGAATGCTGAACTGAAGTCCAGGAACAGCATTTGCACATAGGAGTTCTCTGAGTCCAGGTCGGTGAGGGCTGGATGGAGAGCAGCAGCGATGGCATCCTCTGTGGATCTGTTTGACCTGTATGCAAGCTGAGATGGGTTGTAGGAGGGAGGAAGGATGGACTTGATGTTCTGCATGACCAGGTGCTCGAAGCACTTCATAATGATGGGGGTCAGTGCTAGCATCAGAGTGATCTCATTGTTCAAAGGCATCGTTGAGGAGAAAGGTACAAAAGAATTTCCAAGGCGTTAAATATACCATGGAACACAGTGAAGACAATCATCAAGTGAAGAAAATATAGCACAACAGTGATATTACCAAGAACTGGACATCCCTCCAAAATTGATGAAAAGACGAGAAGAAAACTGGTCAGGGAGGCTGCCAAGAGGCTAACAGCAGCATTGAAGGAGCTGCAGGAATTTCTGGCAAGTACTAGCTGTTTAGTACATCTGACAACAATCTCCCGTCTTCTTCATACAATATCTCACAAAAGTGAGTACACCCCTCACATTTTTAAAAAATGTTTTATTATATCTTTTAATGGAACAACACTGAAGATATGACACTTTGATACAATGTAAAGTAGTCAGTGTACAGCTTGTATAACAGTGTAAATTTGCTGTCCCCTCAAAATAACTCAACACACAGCCATTAATGTCTAAACTGCTGGCAACAAAAGTGAGTACACCCCTAAGTAAAAATGTCCAAATTGTGCCCAATTAGCCATTTCCCCCGGTGTCATGTGACTCAGTGTTACAAGGTCTCAGGTGTGAATGGGTAGCAGGTGTGTTAAATTTGGTGTTATCGCTCTCACACTCTCTCATACTGGTCACTGGAAGTTCATCATGGCACCTCATGGCAAAGAACTCTCTGAGGATTTGAAAAAAAGAATTGTTGCTCTACATAAAGATGGCCTAGGCTATAAGAAGATTGCCAACACCCTGAAACTGAGCTGCAGCACGGTGCCCAAGACCATACAGTGGTTTAACAGGACAGGGTCCACTCAGAACAGGCCTCGCCATAGTCAACCAAAGAAGTTGAGTGCACGTGTTCACCGTCATATCCAGAGGTTGTCTTCTGAAAATAGACGTATGAGTGCTGCCAGCATTGCTGCAGAGGTTGAAGGGGTGGGTGGGGTTAGCCTGTCAGTGCTCAGACCATACGCCACACACTGCACTAAATTGGTCTGCATGGCTGTCATCCCAGAAGGAAGCCCCTTTTAAAGATGATGCACAAGAAAGCCCGTGAACAGTTTGCTAAAGACAAGCATACTAAGGACATGGATTACTGGAACCATGTTCTGTGGTCTGATGAGACCAAGATAAACTTATTTGGTTCAGATGGTGTCAAGCATGTGTGGCGGCAACCAGGTGAGGAGTACAAAGACAAGTGTGTCTTGCCTACAGTCAAGCATAGTGGTGGGAGTGTCATGGTTTGGGGCTGCATAAGTGCTGCCGGCACTGGGGAACTACAGTTCATTGAGGGAACCATGAATGCCAACATGTACTGTGCATCCTGAAGCAGCCCTTTGGAAACTGGGCCGCAGGGCAGTATTCCAACATGATAATGACCCCAAACACACCTCCAAGACGACTACTGCCTTGCTAAAGAAACTGAGGGTAAAGGTGATGGACTGGCCAAGCATGTCTCCAGACCTAAACCCTACTGAGCATGTGTGGGGCATCCTCAGACGGAAGGTGGAGGAGCACAAGGTCTCTAACATCCACCAGCTCCGTGATGTCGTCATGAAGGAGTGAAAGAGGATTCCAGTGGCAACCTGTGAAGCTCTAGTGAACTCTATACCCAAGAGAGTTAAGGCAGTGCTGGAAAATAATGGTGGCCACACAAAATATTGACACTTTGGGCACAATTTGGACATTTTCACTTACGGGTGTACTCACTTTTGTTGCCAGCAGTTTAGACATTAATGGCTGAGTGTTGAGTTATTTTGAGGGGACAGCAAATTTTCACCATTATACAAGCTGTACACTGACTACTTTACATTGTATCAAAGTGTCATATCTTCAGTGTTGTCCCATGAAAAGATATAATAAAATATTTACAAAAATGTGAGGGGTGTACTCACTTTTGTGAGATACTGTTTGTCTGGGCTATGGGGTAGGGTGGCAAGATAGAAACCTTATCTTATGGAGAAAAACATCCAAGCCTGGCTACATTTTGCAAAAACACATTTGAAATCTCCCAAACGCATGTGGGAAAATGTGTTATGGTCCGATGAAACCAAGGTTGAACTTTTTGGCCATTATTCCAAAAGGTATATTTGGCACAAACACAACACTGCTCATCACCAAAATAACACCATACCTATAGTGAAGCATGGTGGTGGCAGCATCATGCTTTGGGGCTGTTTTTCTTCAGCTGGAACTGAGGCCTTAGTCAAGGTAGAGGGAATTATGAACAGTTCCAAATACTAGTCAGTGTTGGCACAAAACCTTCAGGCTTCTGCTAGAAAGCTGAAGATGAAGAGGAAATTCATCTTTCAACACGACAGTGACCCAAAGCACAGATCCACATCAACAAAAGAATGGTTTCACCAGAAGAAGATTAAGGTTTTGGAATGGCCCAGCCAGAGTCCAGACCTAAATCTGATTGAACATCTGTGGGGTGATCTGAAGAGGGCTGTGCACAGGAGATGATCTCACAATCTAACAGATTTGGAGCGTTTTTGCAAAGAAGAGTGGGCAAATATTGCCACACTGATAGATTCCTACCCAAAAAGACTGAGTGCTGTACTAAAAGCCAAAGGTGCTGCAACAAAGTATTAGTTTAAGGGTGTGCATATTTATGCAACCAGGTTAATGTAAGTTTTTTATTTTTTCCCTTAAAAGATTTCAGTTTGTTTTTCAATTGGGTTGTACAGGTTATAGTTCACATTAACGGTGGGAAAAGTTTTGAAATGATTCATCTCGGTCTCATTTTTTTTTACATCACAAAAACCTGGCACTTCAACAGGGTTGTGTGGACTTTTTATATCCACTGTATATGGCATGTATTATATTAAAGGGCACATGTAGATACTACTATATATTTTCCATAACACAGCCATGAGGAAAAACTTTACAACTTGCAAATCTGCAAATTTACAAGAAAGGAATTGCAAATTTCAGCTTCAAAAAAAGCTGCACATATACCCAAGAGTAAAAAGTTGCAAATTTGCATGAAAAATTCTGTCACAAAAATGTTGACAATTTATCACAAAAAGAGAAACAAGTTACACATTTATGAGAAAAGCCTTATTTACTGGTGAGAGCAAAATCCTACTCACTATTCAAGTTACTTTTTTAGTAACGTTTTCTTACGCTTTCTCAAACAATTGTTTTGGGTGACCAGTCTTGTACTGTGGAAAATGTGAAAATGATGAGGCAGAGTTCATCTCACGAGTCAGGTTTATTCACATCTTCCAACATCAAAAACAGAAAGAGAAAGAAACCCAGACATTCATCCTTTAAATATCTCAGGACTTCAAAGCACACAGTCACACTGTATTTAATCCCAAGTAACAATGCATCTTCTTTCAGATCTTAACACCTCCACCCCCAGCCTCTGGTGGCCAGGAAAATCCCCCCAGGCCGTCTCTTTGCATACCAAAGCCTAAACTTTCACATCCTCCTGTTATCTCCAAAGAGACCCAGTCCTTTGTTCAATCTAAGATGTGAAGCCTAAAGTGGTATACATATGAAGCATGAAGTGATGTACATATGTGCATATGTGTCCCACATGACCCCTCCCCCCCCAAACGTCTAAGATGGAACAACGGAATAACAGTCTGCATGTCATGATAAAATCATTACACATCAGTCCACGTGCTGCTTGGGCCTCAGTCTCCTCCCGTATCTGCTGTAAGCAGGCTTTACCACTTCCGCGGCGCCATCCTGCTGGGGAGCTGCTGTCTGAGGGTGAGAACTGTTAGTCAATCCCTGTGGGTGTTCTGGGGAATGTCCCCTAGGGGGTCTGCCGCGCCGAGGAGCCCTGGCCAACAGCACATCCTCGTCTGCCACCACAAAGGCGGGTTTGAGCCTGTTTATGCCAATGTTTTCTTTCCTGCCCGCCAAATCTAACAAAAAATGCTTATCCCCTGTTTCCAGCACTCTAAATGGTCCATCATAAGGTGGTCGCAACGGTGGGCGATGGGCATCATGTCTGACAAAAACAAACCCAGCATTTTTTAAGGCCTTAGGCACAAAAACGCGCGGAAAACTGTGGTGAACGGGGCCAGGCAGCGTGCCCGATTCCGTGCCACTCTGCAACCGCTGGGTTGGGGAGCATTCTGGCGCAGGATTATCTGGGAGAAATTCCCCGGGCAGCCGAAGTGGCTGTGCAAAAACTAGCTCGGCCGGGGAGGCTTCTAAATCCTCTTTAGGTGCAGCACGCAACCCCAATAAAACCCATGGTAGCCCGTCTACCCAATTTGCATCCGTAAGCGACGCTCTGAGAGCCGCTTTCAATGACCTATGAAAACGTTCGCATAAGCCATTAGCCTGCGGATTGTACGCGGTTGTGCGGTGGATCGTTACCCCCAGGCTGCGGGCCATTGCTGACCAAAGCTCGGAAACAAATTGGGGACCTCTATTGGACGTAATGTCCGACGGGACTCCAAAGCGCGCTACCCATGCTGTTAAAAACGTGCGCGCCACCTCCTCGGCTGTGGTTGACGACAGTGGGACCACTTCCGGCCAGCGCGTGGTGCGGTCTACCATTGTCAGAAGGTGTGTGCACCCCTGTGACGGCGGGAGGGGGCCTACGAGGTCCACGTGAACATGATCGAACCTCTTAGCCGGGATGTGGAACGGCTCCAAAGGGGCTCTCCTGTGTCTGTGTACCTTGGCTCGTTGACAAGCCATGCAGGCTGCTGCCCACTCTCTAACTTGTTTGCGCAGGTTCGGCCAAACAAATTTCTCTCCCACCATTTTAACCGACGTGCGCACTCCCGGGTGCGCCAGAGAATGAATCGAGTCAAAAACGCGGCGGCGCCACGCAGCCAGTACCACAGGACGCGGTCGCTCGGTGGAGACATCACAGATTAGGGGGGGCATACCGTCTTGCAGCACCCTGTTCTCCAGCCGTAACCCTGTTGGTCCAGACTGGAGCGCGCGCACATCCGCGTCACTACCCTGATCCGCGGCCATGGCTGCATAATCTATCCCTACGCAGACTGGGGCCGCCACGGCGCGCGAGAGACAGTCTGCCACTACATTCAGTTTACCCGACACATGCTGAATATCGGTAGTAAACTCTGAGATTGCGGCCAGCTGCCTCTGCTGCCGGCCTGACCACGGTTCTGAAACCTTGGCCATCGCGAATGTCAGCGGCTTGTGGTCAACGAACGCGGTGAAACGGCGTCCCTCCAGCCAGAACTGGAAGTGGCGAATGGCCAAGTGGAGGGCTAACAACTCCCTGTCGAATGCGCTGTATTTTCGTTCACTATCACGCAAAGTCCTGCTGAAAAAGGCGAGCGGCTGCCAAGCCCCGGCTACATGCTGCTCCACGACCACCCCTATGGCCACATCTGACGCGTCAGTAGTGAGCGCTATGCAGGCTGTTGGGTCTGGATGTGCTAACAACGCAGCGTTTGCCAGGGCTGTTTTGACCTCAGAGAATGCTCGCTCTCGCTCCGGAGACCATTCGATCTTATTTGTGGGTTTTTGTTTTTTTAGTGCGGCATACAATGGTTGCATGAGCTGCGCTGCGCGGGGGAGGAAACGGTTATAAAAATTCACCATTCCCAAAAACTCCTGTAACGCCTTGACTGTTTGTGGCTGGGGAAAATTTGTTACCGCGCGCACTTTGTCAGGCAGTGGAACCGCTCCTTCTGGGGAGATGCGATGCCCCAAAAAAATCGATCTGCGTCACCCCGAACTGACACTTCGCTGGGTTGATTATTAACCCGTGCTCTCCCAACGTCCGGAAAACTGCCGTGAGGCGGTTTTCGTGTTCGTCTTCGGACGCGCTGGCTACTAAGATGTCGTCCAGGTAGACGAATACGAAGGGGAGATCGCGTAACACTGCGTCCATCATGCGTTGGAAAGTCTGCGCGCCGCCCTTAAGCCCAAACGGCATGCGCAAAAACTCGAATAGGCCAAACGGAGTTATTACCGCTGTTTTGGATATGTCCTCAGCGCGCACTGGGACTTGATGGTAACCGCGGACCAAGTCTATCTTAGAAAAAATGCACGCCCCCGCCAAATGAACGGAAAAATCTTGGATATGCAGGATTGGGTAGCGGTCGTGCGCTGTGGCGTTGTTCAACCTGCGGAAATCTCCGCAAGGTCGCCACGAGCCATCAGCTTTCGGGACCATGTGAAGCGGGGAAGCCCATGGGCTTTTCGAACGCCTGATGATGCTCAGCTTTTCCAGGTTGGTGAACTCCTCGCGCGCTATGGTCAGTTTAGCTGAATCCAAGCGCCGAGCTTTTGCAAAAACGGGCGGTCTGGTGGTAGTAATAAAATGTTCCACTCCGTGTTTAGCGACGGCTGCTGAAAATGTAGGAACCGTGAGTGCTGGGAACTGAGTGAGTAGTGTGTGGTACTTACCGCTTGCCGTTGCGACGTTGGCTTGTGCTGTGGGCAGGGTCACTCGGGCTGCACAGGGAATAGAATAAAAGGAAAGTGCATTAACCAGGCGCCTGTTAGCAAGATCAACCAACAAACCATGTGAGCACAGAAAATCAGCCCCCAACATATTGAAACTCATTGCAGCTATGACAAAAGTCCACTCAAATGTACGGCCGTGTAGGGAGAGAAGCAGGTTCCTCTCCCCAAAGGTCTTAATCTCCGAGCCGTTCGCTGCTGACGCCCCGTGACCTCCGGGACCCGCCAGTCGGTCAGCGGAGGTAGGCGTGATGAAACTCACTAGGGAGCCTGTGTCCACGAGGAATTGCCTCCCCGAACGCGCATCCATCAAGTAGAGCAGCTTGTTCTCTTCACCGAGGGCCGCAGCTGCTACCGACCCCCGGTCTTGGCGTTTCCCGAGCGCTTGAACTGGCACGGTGGTATACATTTGCGTGCCTTCTCTGCAAAGCGGCGATGGTAGAAATCGAGGGTGTCTCCTCCGCGATCCTTGGCCCCCACCGCCGCCGTCGTCGGTGGGTCTGCTACCGCCGTCTCTGGCCCCTCGCCATCTCCGGCCGTCGCGCCGAACTCCGTCGCTGCCGCGGTGGCTGCGCGCTGTTTGCTGGCGTTGAGAATCCGGTGCGCCTCCTTGGCCAGCGCGCGGAAGTCCCGCTGGGCCAACAACGGCGAACTGACCAGGGTCGCTCTCATGGCCGAAGGTAGGGTTCTCAGGAAAATGTGGGTGAAGATGAAGTCGTCGTTGTCTGAGCCCCTCAAGCTCAGCATGTTCTCCATCAGGTCAACGGGCGTGCCATCTCCCAAGTCGTTCAGAGCCAGGAGCCTCTCCGCTCTCTCCTGGACTGAGAGAGTGAAGCGCTGGATGAGTGCAGCCTTCAACCTGCTGTATTTGTCGTCGGCCGGTGGCTGCTCCACAAGGCTCTGCACATGCCGGGCTGTGCGGTTGTTGAGCTTGGCAATCACATGGTAGAACTTCGTGTCATCTACCGTTATCCCCCGGAGGGCGAACTGTGCTTCGATCAAGTGGAACCAGGAGCGCGGGTTGTCTCGCCAAAAGTCCGGTAGCTGGACGGTAGCGGCATACGCTTGGCTTGGAGCTCCTGACCCGGCTGGCTCGGGGGAATTTCTTTCACTCATGATATGTTTTAGGGTCACCAGTGTGGAAAATGTGAAAATGATGAGGCAGAGTTCATCTCATGAGTCAGGTTTATTCACATCTTCCAACATCAAAAACAGAAAGAGAAAGAAACCCAGACATTCATCCTTTAAATACCTCAGGACTTCAAAGCACACACATTGTATTTAATCCCAAGTAACAATGCATCTTCTTTCAGATCTTAACACCTCCACCCCCAGCCTCTGGTGGCCAGGAAAATCACCCCAGGCCGTCTCTTTGCATACCAAAGCCTAAACTTTCACATCCTAGTACTTAAACAGCCTTAGCGAAGGTCACTAACGACCTCCTCATTGCATCTGATAATGGACTAGTCTTTGTACTTGTCCTTTTAGACCTTAGTGCAGCTTTTGATACTATCGATCATAATATTCTACTTGATAGATTAGAACACTGTGTTGGACTTAATGGAACTTCATTGCAGTGGTTTAGATCTTATTTATCTGATAGGTTCCAGTTTGTTCATGTAAATAATGAGTTTTCTTTCAACTCAAAGCTTAGTCATGGAGTTCCACAGGGATCTGTGCTAGGCCCTACTCTTTTTAGTTTATATATGCTTCCGTTAGGCAACATTATTAGAAAGCACTGTATACATTTTCATTGTTATGCAGATGACACACAATTATACCTGTCAATGAAGCCAAATGATAGTAATCAATTAGACAAGTTAGAAGCCTGTCTTAAGGAAATCAAAGCTTGGATGACTTGTAATTTCCTGCTATCAAATTCAGATAAGACTGAAGTCATTCTTGTTGGTCCAAAAAACCTTAGAAATTCCTTTCCAAATCAAACTTTCAGTTTGGATGCAGTTACTCTTTCTCTTAATAGCTCTGTGAGGAACCTTGGAGTTATTTTTGATCAGGATTTGTCCTTCAATTCACATATTAAACTTGTTTCTAAGACTGCCTTCTATCATTTGCGTAATATTGCCAAGATTAGGAGCATCTTGTCTCAGAGTGATGCTGAGAAGCTGATCCACGCTTTTGTTAGCTCGAGATTAGATTATTGTAATTCTTTATTATCAGGCTGTCCTAAAACATCTTTAAAAAGTCTTCAGCTGATCCAAAATGCTGCAGCAAGAGTTTTAACAGGTACAAGAAAGAGAGATCATATCTCTCCGGTTCTGGCCTCCCTTCATTGGCTTCCCATAGAATTTAGAATTAAGTTTAAAATCCTTCTTCTTACTTACAAAGCTCTAAACAATCAGGCTCCTTTTTATTTAAAAGATCTGATACTACCGTATTATCCTAACAGAGCACTACGCTCCCAAAATGCAGGATTACTTGTAATACCTAGAATCTCCAAAAGTACAATGGGAGGCAGAGCCTTCAGTTATCAAGCTCCTCTCCTGTGGAATCAGCTGCCAATCTGGATTCGGGAGTCAGACTCGATCTCTATTTTTAAGAATAGGGCTAAAACCTACCTTTTTGATATAGCCTACAATTAGGGAGGGACCATGTGTTTCTGAACCCTCCCTTAGTTATGCTGCTAATAGGTTTAGTCAGCCGGGGGACCTCCAGTATTGCACTGGGCCTCACTCCTTTCCTCACTCTCTATGAAATATTTTTTTTTTTGCTGGTCATTAACATTTGTTTGTTCCCTCCCATAGATTGAGTCCCCATCGTGCTGTTTGCTCTCTACATGTCTGTTCTTTTCTTCTTCTCTATCCCCTCACCCCCCAGCCAGTCGCAGCAGATGACTGCCCCTCCCTGAGCCTGGTTCTGCTGGAGGTTTCTTCCTGTTAAAAGGGAGTTTTTCCTCTCCACCGTCGCCAAGTGCTTGCTCACAGGGGATCGCCTGATTGCTGGGGTCTTTCTGCAACTGTGGGGGTTCCCCCTACAGTTGATAGTGCTATGAGATGACTGTTGTTGTGAAATGGCGCTATATAAATAAAGTTGAATTGAATTGAATTGAATCCTCCTGTTATCTTCAAAGAGACCCGGTCCTTTGTTCAATCTAAGATGTGAAGCCTAAAGTGGTATACATATGAAGCATGAAGTGATGTACATATGTGCATATGTGTCCCACAGTACCTGAGTAACTAATATGAGAAGGTAATGCTACTTGGGTTCAATGTCTGACCACCCTACCCACCTGTTAGATCTGCATGGATTTTCTTGGGAAAGAAAAGGAAAAAGTTGGGAGATGCTTGTGCTCAAAATTTAATGCAATTAGGCTTTTTGTTTACGGGGCCATTAAAAAAAAACAAAAAAACAAAACAAAACAGAAAAGTGCATTTATTATTATTGGCTTATTATATAATGTAAACCGTGAAGTGAGCAAAGCAGGTCTGACTACTTTCATATTTTTATTATCTGATTGTTACTCTACACACAAACCACGAGCTTACTCACTAAATGCACGCCAGAGGAGACAATTGACGTGTATATGGAGACTGTTTGCACGAGACAAACATTTTGAACTCGGTGCGCGCGGAGGGAGGGTGCGTGCCTGCCGCCCGGCGGTGACGTCATCGGTTTGTTCCGCTCCGCCGCCGCCGCAGCAGCAGCAGCTGCTGGTTGTCCGTGAACCGCAGACCACAGCAGGGCCCTGTGGAGGAAACAGCCCGTTCTTCATGCCGTCGACACGGTGAGGTATGAGCGCAGAAATTACTTTGATGTGCGCTCATTTTAATTTGTCGGATGTGTGCGGTATTTTTATTAGTATGGAGGAAGAGGAGAGAGTGGCTGCGTGTAATCACGGTGCCTTTATCTTATCATCTCTGCAGAAGAGAGCTCTCAATTCGAATAATAGTATGACAATTCGAAATAATAGTAATAATAGTCTAACAATTCTGTTATCATGGGGACCGGGGAGGGACGTTTATTCTGGCGTCGCGTCTTCTGTCGCCGAAATGAGTCATGATGCGATAACTGATTATTTATTAATTTCATGCTGCTGCTGGAGAACAGGTGGAGGGAGACTGTAAATGTAAATCTAGACATACAGTAGATGTGCATTTGAAGTGAGCAGTGCCGGGTGGCAGAAACACAGGAGCTCAGTCACGTCTTATTAGGTTGTGTAACGGAGTTCAGTCTCCAACCAAAGCGTACAGGCTACATACTGACGGCTCCACTTTTTAGCAGTCCGTTTTTTTGCCATAAGCAAAACAGAAAAAAGTACAAATTTTTGTCTCATTCCATACTGAATTTTGAAAAATCTCTGGATTTTAAAAGTAGCTATTTATGCATTTCTGTAACTCGTGTGTAAAGCAACAGTACAGACCCAGCATACTAAATGGGGTTTAAATAGCTCACACTAAGGCAGATATTACGATAAATAATAATAATAATAATCACGTGGGGCTCCACGTGTGTAAATGATTTAGATAAATCATTTGCACATGTGGAGCCCCACGTTCTGCCCTAGTATGACTAAGTAATCTCTTTCTTCTAAGAACACAGACCTTTGTTCTAGTTGAAGAAATTATACGTACAGAATAAAGTATTTATTTTTGGAGTGCTATTTTAATCAAAATAAAATTCTACAGTTTACTCATAATCAACCCCACATTGTCAATTTAGCTATATCAAGCACGCGCACAGATAGACCTCAGGTGGTGCTCTAGTACCAGCCAATCAATCAAACTTTATTTGTATAGCACTTTTCAAACGTGGATGCTGCACAAAGTGCTTTACGTATGTAGCAGAGTCAGTAAAAGCATTCCTGCATGGCTTGACCTTCTTGGCGACACAGGTAGAATGCTGGACTCTAGAGCCGGAGGTTGTGGGTTCAAACCCCTGGCTGGACGTTGCCAGTTGGGGCTTAACTGTCTGTCCCCTTGGCTACACATAGATAAAACAGTAAACAAATTTAATTACACACATTTACCTGCCCCTGTGCCCTCTGAAGTGTCCTTCTGGAGAGCTTTTTCTTTCTTTTTTTCGAAAGGTAATATAGATTTTTAATTTCCTCCTGATTTGAACACCCAGAATAAAACAAGGAGGAAGAACATGAAGGCAGCTCATTTCAGTATAAACAATTGTGTGGGATAAGTATGAAAATGAACTCCTTACAGGACAAGTCATTCTGGGAATTATCATGACAGGTTGACGGCATACCTGTTAACTAGAGAGCACTCAGAGAGTTCATAACTCTGTCAAGGCTCCACCCCAGCCTCCCTCCTTTCATCCGTCCGAACATCCCTCAGTTCTTCCGTATATTGCGAGCTAGGGCCTTGGCAGAGGTATGCACTCTTGGATCACCTCCAAAATCTAATGGGTTCATCCGCAGCCCAGAGGCCAACATTGGTGAAAATTTCATCAAAATATATCCAGTAGTTTTTACATAATCCTGTATGGAAGCTCAGTCAAGTGGATTCAAGTATTTTTTTTCCATTTATTTAATTTTTGTTGACTTAAATCCAGTTGACTTGACTGTGTTCATACAGTGTTCTTACCTGCCTGGATGACTGAGAATCTTCATTCAAACGTAAGTGAGAATAGATTAAAAAGCTGCTTCAACTGTAGCTTTACTCTCCATTAGCTGTGACATCAAAACTTGTGCCTTTTTCCCCAAAGAAACATTTTGCATAAATTTTCAACTTTAATGTACAGTGGTGTGAAAAAGTGTTTGCCCCTTGTCACTCTTAAATGTTTCAGATCATCAAACAAATTTAAATATTAGACAAAGATAACACAAGTAAACACAAAATGCAGTTTTAAAATTAAGGTGTTTATTATTAAGGAGAAAAAAATCCAAATGCTGTGTGAAAAAGTGATTGCCCCTAAACCTCATAACTGGTTGGGCCACCCTTAGCAGCAACAATTGCAATCAAGTGTTTGCGAAAATGAGTCTTTTACAGCGCTGTGAAGGAATTTTGGTCCACTCATCTTTGCAGAATTGTTGTAATTCAGTCACATTGGAGGGTTTTCGAGCATGAACCGCCTTTTTAAGGTCATGCCACAGCATCTCAATGGGATTCAGGTCAGGACTTTGACTAGGCCACTCCAAAGTCTTCATTTTGTTTTTTATAAGCCATTCAGAGGTGGACTTGCTGGTGTGTTTTGGATCTTTGTCCTGCTGCAGAACCCAAATGCGCTTCAGCTTGAAGTCACAAACAGATGGCTGGACATTCTCCTTCAGGATTTTTTGGTAGACAGCACAATTCATGGTTCCATTTACCCCAGCGAGTCTTCCAGGTCCTGAAGCAGCAAAACAGCCCCAGACCATCACACTACCACCACCATATTTTACTGATGGTATGATGTTCCTTTTCTGAAATGCTGTGTTACTTTTACGCCAGATGTAATGGGACACACACCTTCCAAAAAGTTCAACTTTTGTCTTTCTAGTCCACAGAGTATTTTCCCAAAAGTCTTGGGCATCATCAAGATGTTTTCTGGTAAAACTGAGACGAGCCTTTATGTTCTTTTTGCTTAGCAGTGGTTTTCATCTTGGAACTTTGCCATGCAGGCCATTTTTGCCCAGTTTCTTTCTTATGGTGGAGTCATGAACACTGACCTTAACTGAGACAAGTGAGGCCTGCAGTTTTTTGGATGTTGTTGTGGGGTCTTTTGTGACTTCTTGGATGAGCCGTCGCTGCGCTCTTGGGGTAATTTTGGTCGGCCACTCCTGGGAGGGTTCACCACTGTTCCATGTTTTCGCCATTTGTGGATAATGGCTGTCATTGTGGTTTGCTGGTGTCCAAAAGCTTTAGAAATGGCTTTATAACCTTTTCCAGACTGATAGATCTCAAATAATTTATTTCTCATTTGTTCCTGAACTTCTTTGGATTCCAGCATGATGTCTAGCTTTTGAGGATCTTTTGGTCTTCTTCATTTTATCGGGCAGGTCCTATTTAAGTGATTTCTTGATTGAGAACAGGTGTGGCAGTAATCAGGCCTGGGTGTGGCTAGAGAAGTTGAACTCTGCTTTCCAGAGATGTGATAAACCACAGTTTATCACAGTTTATCTGTTTATCACAGATGCAATAGACTTGCACAATGGTCCTCTCCGGCATACAACTAGGAACATACCGGTCGCTATGGAGGGTGAGAATATGTATGGGCACATAATCATACCATGTAGGATAACTAAATAGACGGTTATGCTGTTTCATCCCACCTAGCAACAATGCTCTGCACTGTGTGTGTTTATATATTTACATATTTATTCCATCTAGCTACAATGCTCAGCACTGGGTGTGTTTATATTTATATATCTATATATTTATTCCATCTAGCTACAATGCTCAGCACTGGGTGTGTTTATATTTATATATCTATATATTTATTCCATCTAGCTACAATGCTCCGCACTGTGTTTTTATATATCTACATATTATTCCATCTAGCTACATTGCTCCGCACTGTGTGTGTTTATATACTTGCATATTTATTCCACCTAGCTGCAATGCTCCGTACTGTGGGTGTTTATATGTTTACATATTTATTCCATCTAGCTACAATGCTCTGCACTGTGTGTTCATATATTCATATATTTATTCCATCCAGCTACAATGCTCTGCACTGTGTGTCTGTGTGTGTATATATACTGTACATATATTATTTTATATATTTTATATATATAAATGTATATTTTATAGTAATATGTACATATGTATATTAGCTGCTCTTGCTTGCTTGTTTTTTTTCTTGCCTTCTGATTGTTGCTCTGAGTGTTGCTATCCCTGTGCTGTTGCAATCCTGGAATTTCCCCGTTGTGGGACTAATAAAGGCTTATCTTATCTTTATTTATGTTTTAACGGGCTGGGGGGGGGGGGAATCACTTTTTCACACAGGGCCATGTAGGTTTGGATTTTTTTACCCTTAATAATAAACACCATTTAAAAACTGCATGTTGTGTTTACTTGTGTTATCTTTGTCTAATATTTAAATTTGTTTGATGATCTGAATCATTTAAGTGTGACAAACATACAAAAAATGAGAAATCAGGAAGGGGGCAAACACTTTTTCACACCACTGTAAATTTGCACCTTTTTCCTCTTAAAAGTTCATTTTCTTAAATGATCAATCTGTCAGTTCCTTCTTGTGAATCTGAGACTTTCTTCTCATAAATTTCAGATATTCTTGTTAATTTATAACTTACAGTATTTATTGTAAATCTGACCAATTTCTTTGTTTTTTTCCTCTTAAGTTTTAGTCAGAGGGAAATAAAATATGAACTATCCACATGCAACCTCTGCTGTAATCCAAGTCATGTAAAGTAATGGTAAATCATAAATATTTGATGAGTAAGAAAGAAGAGCAATCATTTCTACTCTGATTTCAATGTTAATAACTTTGTTAAAATGACTAAAGATGAAGTCATTTCTTGTAAAAACAAGTTATTATAGTATTAACATTTCTAACTAGTTTTCAAATCAATGAAATCAAAAGTGATTTAGAATATGACAAAATGTATTAACGGACAATTATTTTCCTAATAAGTGTTCTGAAGTAAGAGTAAAAAGTAGCTTACAATAAAATTACTCGAAAAAATGCAATTTGGTGAAAGTTATTTTAGAACATGTACTTGAGCAAATGTAACTTATTGCCATGCTGAAACGGGTAAAATGTTTTTAAAAATATGAAAACTGAAATGTCACATTTCCTGCCACCTCTGTGCGATCTAAAGACCTGTGATCTGTCCACACAGGTGATCCCAGAAAATGGAGGGAGGAAACTTGTGAGTAAACGTGTTTACGAATTCCTCAGGGATTTCCTATAAATGTATGTAGAAAATCAGCCGTCACAGCCGCGCTGTCTTTGCAGTGGCTACTCCAGAGACTATCTGGACCGCTTCATCCAAAGCCAAGATTCATCCGTGGTGAACAAGTTCCAGCAGAAGTACTGGAAAACCAAACAGACGCTCATCAAGGTCACCGGAAAGAAGGAGGACGAGCATGTGGTGGCGTCAGACGCAGATCTGGACGCCAAGCTGGAGGTAATCTGGAGTATGAGACCAAGTTGTAGTTTCACAGAACACTTGGCACGCTCACCCACATAAACAAACAGTGGAGACACTTGCTCTCGCCTAACAGCCGTTTCATTTACAACCGGCCATGCTTGAGGCTTAAAACATAAATGCCTATAATTTGAACTGCCTTTAAGCATTGAATTAACTCATTAAATTAACAGACACACAACATGGTTTTTCATGTTTTCTGACTTATTTGCAAATCTACAATGATGAATTATCATTCCATTAGTGCCCAAAGTGTAAAAAAAGAAAAGGAAAAAACAAGGTATATTGTAGATATTCTGTGGCAATTCTATGAAAAACTGTGGGTGTATCCCCGTGAGCGTCTAAATTACCAACAGTGGTAATACAGAGTTAGCTTAGCATCCCACTGCAGATCTTTTTGGCTCTTCTCAGTAAATTCTAGTCACCCTATACTTTACATTAATGTACTCCACTGGTTTATTAAAGCTGCGCTATGTAACTTTCCTGTCCCTGGCAGGAACACTGAAAAGACTACAACTGACATGTTTTATGGCCTGAGCCCCCCATACCTATTTATAGGGTGCTTTGTTAGTTGGTGGCTAAAATGGTGCTCCATCATTAATTAACGGCTGTAAAACCGTGCCAGTTGTAGTTTCAGTGTTCCTACCTGAACAGCAAAGTTACATAGTGCTGCTGCAGGTTATGTAGAGTGATGCTGCAGACTATGATCGAGTGACATTCTCCTCCTCAAAAGCTAATGAAAATATTATTTTAAGCTGAAAATCTTACATTGCATTGCTTTAAATCACATTTGACAATATGTCTTATCTTTCCGGCCTATTTTGTTATTTCTGGGCCAAGACAGCCTGGGAATTAGTGCTGTTAGCATAGTTAGCTCAGCGATGTGTGTCAGTGCGATGATGATGATTGCAGCAATTTTCTACTCTCAATCATCCCATTGGCCTGGATAACCCAGTATACAGTGCATCCGGAAAGTATTCACAGCACTTCACTTTTTCCACATTTTGTTATGTTACAGCCTTATTCCAAAATGGAATAAATTCATTTTTTCCTCAAAATTCTACACACAAAACCCCATAATGATATGATTTTTTTTTAGATTTTTGCAAATTTATAAAAAATAAAAAACAGAAATCACATGTGTATAGTATTCACAGTGTTTGCTCAATACTTTGTTGATGCACCTATGGCAGCAATTACAGCCTCAAATCTTTTTGAATATGATGCCACAAGCTTGGCACACCTATCTTTGGGCAGTTTGGCCCATTCCTCTTTGCAGCACCTCTCAAGCTCCATCAGGCTGGATGGGTGCAGGTTTTCATCCAGGATGTCTCTGTACATTGCTGCATTCATCTTTCCATCCATCCCGAGGAGTGTCCCATTTCCTGCCGCTGAAAAATATCACCACAGCATAATGTTGCCATCACCATGCTTAACTGTAGGGATGGTATTGGTCTGGTGATGAGCGATGTCTGGTTTCCTCCAAACAAGATGCCTGGCATTCACGCCAAAGAGTTCAATCTTTGTCTCATCAGACCAGAGAATTTTGTTTCTCATGGTCTGAGAGTCCTTCAGGTGCCTTTTGATAAACTCCAGGTGGGCTGCCATGTGCCTTTTACTAAGGAGTGGCTTCTGTCTGGCCACTCTACCATACAGGCCTGATTGGTGGATTGCTGCAGAGATGGTTGTCTTTCTGGAAGGTTCTCCTCTCTCCACAGAGGAAAGCTGGAACTCTGACAGAGTGACCATCAGGTTCTTGGTCACCTCCCTGACTAAGGCCCTTCTCCCCCAATCGCTCAGTATTGCCGGCCGGCCGGCCAGCTCGAAAGAGTCCTGGTAGTTCTGAACTTCTTCCATTTATGGATGATGAAGGCCACTGTGCTCATTGGGATCTTCAAAGCAGCAGAAATGTTTCTGTACCCTTCCCCAGATTTGTGCCTCAAGACAATCCTGTCTCGGAGGTCTACAGACAATTCCTTTGACTTCATGCTTGGTTTGTGCTCTGACATGCACTGTCAACTGTGGGGCCTTTCCCAGGTGTCTGCCTTTCCAAATCATGTCCAATCAACTGAATTTACCACAGGTGGACTCCAATTAAGCTGTAGAAACATCTCAAGGATGATCAGTGGAAACAGGATGCACCTGAGCTCAGTTTTGAGCTTCATGGCAAAGGCTGTGAATGCTTATGGTCATGTGATTTCTCATTTTATTTTTAATAAATTTGCAAAAATCTCAAAAAAACAACAAAACCTTTTTTCACATTGTCATTATGGGGTATAGTGTGTAGAGTTTTGAGGAAAAAAATGAATTTAATCCATTTTGGAATTAGGCTGCAACATAAAATGTGGAAAAAGTGAAGCGCTGTGAATACTTTCCAGATGCACTGTATAACGCTGCTAGTGTTAGCTTAACTTGGGTGATGGCATTTTTTTTCCCCCTCTTCGTAATACATTTACTACACTTGACATCTGTGGTTCCAGCAAAATCATCTACCAACACTTGGCCATATGTCTCATTCTTATTGTTATATCTTATTTTACTGTAGTTTATTATGTTGTGGCTGGGACAGCTCTTCCACCAGCACCAGTTAGAGTTAACCATTCACTCAATCAGGGTTGTTTCTGTCCAGTTATATGGCACTGACCACTCAAACCACACACTCTTACTTTTGATAATGCTTTAATGTGGCCTTTTATATTCTCACGTTCAGCCAGTTCTATGTTAGGTAGCTTAACTAGGTAGCTTGCCACCGGATTCATTTTCTTATCAACTAACGTTAGCCTCAATTTGGGATCAACCCCAGGTCTCAGAAGTGACAGAAGAGGGGGGATGACATGAACTGGGGCTCATTAGCATTTAAAGAAAAATGCAGTAAAATGAGTTGTTTTGACAACGGGTGCTTAAGCTGGATGGAAATGGTACTGCAATATTTAACCCCTGAGGTGTTTTGACTAAAGCATGACACAGGTATTTCTTTAATGTGTGGAACATGTGGGAAAATGGCATGTCACCTTTATAAAAATACAACATTTATATAAGACATGCTTTTTACTAGTTCGGGTAGGTTTTATTCTGTCCTTTTTCAATTATTAGATTTTTGTTTTTCTTATTTCAGACAGGGATAGTAGTTAGTAGTTAGGCCCATCGCTCCTCCTGGAGCATAGGCCGCCGTCAACAGTCCACCAGAGTGCTCTGTCTTGGGCTGCTCTCTCCAGCTGTCTCCAGGTCTTTCCCATCTTCTTGATGTCAGCATCGAGGTCTCGTCGCCAGGTGTTTCTTGGCCTTCCTCTCTTCTGCTTCCCTTGGGGGTTCCACTTGAGTGCTTGCCTTGTGGTGTTACTGGCTGGCCTAGTCGATAGAAGGGGGGTCGGCCTTGTAGCTTCCGTAGACTCACGGCTTTCACCACACGGCGTCATATGTCCTCTTGATGAGGACCCTTCCTCTCCCAGGGCAGTAGTCTTTTGGTCTGCTGTTGGCGTTTCTGTAGCATACAGGGTTTTTACAGGGTGGGGTTGCTATCCCCACGCCCAACCCTCCTCCTTTTTCATCCGAGCTTGGGACCGGCCATGGCGGAGTTCAGACAGGAATAAGAAGATGTTTTTACCTTTACATGTTTCGACTGGCATGTGCAGTCTTCCTCAGAAGTGTCAGCTGATCTACATCGTGCTCCAAGTTATTATGCAAACAGGATTTTAGTATCATAAACATTCAATTTTTTTCTTTTTCAATTAAACTCATGGATGACATTGTGCCTCAGGGCTCTTTGGATCACTGATATCAATCTCAGACACCTGTCATAGTTAGTTTGCCAGGTGAGCCCAATTAAAGGAAAACTACTTAAGTTAAGCATGCCACCACAGGTTTCAAGCAGTATGGGAAAGAAAACGGATCTCTGCTGCTGAAAAGCATCAAATAGTGCAATGCCTTGGACAAGGTATAAAAACATTAGCTAACTAACTAACCTGCACTTATATAGCGCTTTTCTAGTCACAAAGACCACTCAAAGCGCTTTCACTAGTACTAACCCTCTATTCTAAGGGCCTATAGGAAACAAATATCTAGGGACAATTTAGAACAGCCAATTAACCTAACATGCATGTCTTTGGATTGTGGGAGGAAACCGGAGCCCCCGGAGTAAACCCACGCAGCACAGGGAGAACATGCAAACTCCACACAAAAAGGTTCCAACCCCTGCCAGCCTGGGGATTCGAACCAGGAACCTTCTAGCTGTAAGGCAACAGTGCTAACCACTACACCACCGTGCTGCCCAAGCATGGTGGTGCAGTGGTTAGCTATTTCACAAAGCTATTTCACAAAGGTTAGCTATTTCACAAAGTCTTAAGCATGATCATCGTACTGTGAAGAAATTTGTGGCTGATTCAGAGCACAGACGGATTTGTGCAGATAAAGGCATAATGAGGAAGGTTTCTGACAGACAAATTCATCAGATTAAGAGAGCAGCTGCTAAAATGCCATTACAAAGCAGCAAACAGGTATTTGAAGCTGCTGGTGCCTCTGGAGTCCCACAAACCTCAAGGTGTAGGATCCTCCAGAGGCTTGCAGCTGTACATAAACCTACTATTTGGCCACACATAACCAATGCTCACAAGCAGAAATGGTTGCAGTGGGCCCAGAAATACATGAAGACTAATTTTCAAACAGTCTCGTTTACTGATGAGTGCTGTGCAACCCTGGATGGTCCAGATGGATGGAGTAGTGGATGGCCACCATGTCCCAACAAGGCTGCGGCGTCAGCATTGAGGTGGTGGAGTCATGTTTTGGGCCGGAATCATGGGGAGAGAGTTGGTAGGCCCCTTTTGGGTCCCTGAAGGTGTGAAAATGATCTCAGCAAAGAAGATAGTTTCTGACTGACCACTTTCTTCCATAGTACAAAAAGAAGAACTGTGCCTTCCATAGCAAAATTATCTTCATGCATGACAATGTAAGATAAGATAAGATAAGATAAGATAAGCCTTTATTAGTCCCACAACGGGGAAATTCCAGGATTGCAACAGCACAGGGATAGCAACACTCAGAGCAACAATCAGAAGGCAAGAAAAACAACAAGCAAGCAAGAGCAGCTAATAAACATATGTACGTATTACTATAAAATATATATATATACACACACACACACAGACACACAGTGCAGAGCATTGTAGCTGGATGGAATAAATATATGAATATATGAACACACAGTGCAGAGCATTGTAGCTAGATGGAATAAATATGTAAATATATAAACACCCACAGTACGGAGCATTGCAGCTAGGTGGAATAAATATGCAAGTATATAAACACACACAGTGCGGAGCAATGTAGCTAGATGGAATAATATGTAGATATATAAATATATAAACACACCCAGTGCTGAGCATTGTAGCTAGATGGAATAAATATGCAAATATATAAACACACACAGTGCAGAGCATTGTTGCTAGATGGAATGAAACAGCTTAACCGTCTACTTAGTTATCCTACATGGTATGATTATGTGCCCATACATATTCTCACCCTCCATAGCGACCGGTATGTTCCTAGTTGTATGCCGGAGGGGACCATTGTGTAAGTCTACTGCATCTTTTGCATTCAAAAAACTATTAGTTTGTTACGTCTTTTTGCTATCTCTGCGAGCAGCCCTGCTTAGGTTGTACAGTCTCACAGCCGTTGGTAGGAAGGACCTACGAAACCTCTCGGTTGTGCACCTGGGATGATGTAGTCTGCTGCTAAATGAGCTCCTCAGTGCATTCAGTATGTCCTGCATAGGGTGGAACTCGGACTCCAGCAGAGATGACAGTTTAGCCACCGTCCTTCTCTCTCCTATCTCCTCCATCGGATCAAGGCGCTGCCCCAGGACAGAGCTAGCTTTCTTAATCAGTTTGTTCAGTCTCTTCCTATCGGCTGCAGTAATGCCACTGCCCCAGCAGACCACTCCAAAAGTGATGGCTGATGCCACCACCGTGTCATAGAATGACTTCAGCAGCGCCCCTTGTACACCAAAAGACCTGAGTCTCCTCAGCAGGAACAGCCTGCGCTGTCCCTTCTTGTAGAGTGCATCAGTATTGTGTGACCAGTCTAGTTTATTGTTCAGATGAATACCCAGGTACTTATAGGATGTCACCATCTCGATGTCTGTTCCCTGTATATTTACTGGTACTGTGAGGGGCTGCCCATGCCTGCGGCAGTCCACCACCAGCTCCTTAGTTTTCCTCGCGTTGATCTGGAGGCAGTTCCGATGGCACCAGTCCACGAAGTCCTGGATAAGCCCTCTGTACTCAGCTTCATCTCCATTGGAGATGAGGCCAACGATCGCAGAGTCATCAGAGAACTTCTGTAGATGGCAGTGTGTTGTGTTGTGTGAGAAGTCCGCAGTATAAAGAGTGAACAGGAAGGGAGCCAGCACCGTTCCCTGGGGGGCCCCCGTGCTACTGATGATCGTGTCGGACACACAGTCCCGGGTTCTCACAAACTGAGGCCGGTTCGTGAGGTAGTCCAGGATCCATGATGACAGGTGCTGGTCCACCCCTGCGCGCAGCAGCTTGTCCTTCAGGATCATCGGTTGGATGGTGTTGAAAGCACTGGAGAAGTCAAAGAACATGATCCTCACCATATTCCCGGGCTTCTCCAGGTGGGACAGAGAACGGTGAAGGAGGAAGATCACCGCATCCTCCACCCCAATGCCATGCTGGTAGGCGAACTGGAGTGGATCCATCGCTGGTTCCACCAGGGGGCGGAGGTGAGCAAGGAGCAGTCTCTCCAGGGTCTTCATCAAGTGGGACGTCAAGGCCACCGGTCTGTAGCTGTTCAGGTCTTTGGGGTGGGAAGTTTTTGGTACAGGTACCACACAAGATGTTTTCCACAGCTGTGGTACCCTCCCCAGTTTCAGGCTCATGTTGAAGATATACGTCACAATCCCACACAGCTGGTCTGCACAGGACTTGAGGAGCTTTGCGCTGATGCCGTCCGGTCCCGGCGCCTTCCTCGCCTTGATCTTCCTCAGCTCCGTCCTCACCTGGGTCCTGGTCAGGGTCAGGATGGGGGGCTGTGTGTTGGGAGTGGGGGGGTGTTGGTGGAGTGGGGAGTGGGCAGCAGTGGGCAGCAGATGTACCATCTCATGCTACAAAGAATACCTCTGTGTCACTGGCTATGGGCATAAAAGGAGAGAAACTCATGGTGTGGCTCCCATCCTCCCCTGACCTCAACCCTACTGAGAACCTTTGGAGCATCCTCAAGCAAAAGATCTATGAGTGGGAGGCAGTTCACATCAAAATAGTACCTGTGGGAGGCTATTCTGACATCTTGCAAAGAAATTCAAGCAGAAACTCTCCAAACACTCACAAGTTCAATGGATGAAAGAATTGTGAAGGTTATATCAAAGAAGGAGTCCTATGTTAACATGCAACTTGGCCTGTTAAGATGTTTTTGATTGAAATAGCTTTTGGTTTTAGTAAATATGACCTCCTAATGCTGCAATTTCAACAAATGTTGAATTTGTTCAACATTTGTTGAAGTCATTTGTCGAGTCCCACCCTAAGCAGGACATATTGAATGCAGTGAGGAGCTCATTTAGCAGCAGACTACATCATCCTAGGTGCACAACCGAGAGGTTTCACAGGTCCTTCCTACCTACGGCTGTCAGACTGTATAACCTAAGCAGGGCTGCTCGCAGAGATAGCAAAAAACGTGACGGCCTGATAGTATTGAATGGAAAAGACGCAACAGACTTACATAAATGGTCCCCTCCAGTATACAGCTAGGACAGTATCAGTCGCTACGGAAGGTGACGATATGTATGGGTACACATTCATACCATGTAGGATAACTAAGTAGACGGTTATGCTGTTTATTCCATCTTGCTACAATGCTCGGCACTTTGTATATATATTTATATATTTATGTGTATGTATGTATATCCACTGCTCCTATTTATATTTTCCGTATCTTCTTAATTGTTGCTCTGAGTGTTGCTATCCCTGTGCTGTTGCAATCCTGGAATTTCCCCATTGTGGGACTAATAAAGGCTTATCTCATCTTATCTTATATGACCATTTTCAATTCTTTACAACCAATAAAATGTTTTGAAACTCTGTTGTGCATAATAATTTGGAACAGTACATTTTGAGTTTTTTTATTTTTGCAAAAAATAGTTATCATTGGGAGGTTTGTTCAATAAAATTTGAATTATGCTCTAATGGTTAATGACTTGAAAATTATACTGACTGTCATTTGCATCGACTATTTAGGAGAATCAGAGACAAATATCATTTGCATAATAATTTGGAACACGGTGTAGATGCCAGTTGAAACGTGTAAAGGTAAAAACCAACTCCTTATCCCTGTCTGGAAAAAGAAACAAAAAACTAATGCTTTTTCAAATATTCTCTGCATTTAAAAAAGATGAGCATGAGCATAGTTGAGAAGTGAAGCTAATGCAGAAGTGCAATATCCATCCATCTTCTTCCGCTTAATCCTTTTCGGGTTGCAGAGACTGGAGCCTATCCCAGCATCTTTGGGTGGAAGGCAGGGTACACCCTGGACAGATCGCCAGTCCACCGCAGGGCCCACACAGAGAGATAGACAACCATTCACTCTCTCAGTCATACCTAAGGACAATTTAGAATCCCCAGTTTGATGCCAATTAACCTAACTTGCATGTTTTTGGCATGTGGGAGGAAACCGGAGAAATCCCGGAGTAAACCCACACCGACACGGGGAGAACATGCAAACGCCACACAGATCACTGTTGGTCGGGGGCTGGGATCGAACCCAGGATCCCCCGGCCAAGGGGGAGTTGCTGTGCTGCCGCAGTGGTAACCATATTCTAATTTATGGCCATCAGGAAGGGACATCTCTTTAGGGAAGAAACACATCAGGAATGTTTTTTTTTTCCTTCCAATTAATTTTATGTCATTGATCTTCTTTTGAAACCAGGAGTTGCCACCTTCTGATCATTTGGTATAATGCAAGTTTATAGTTCTTCTTTATGATCCAGAAGGCTTTTTTCCTCCTTTATGCATCGTCAACATTCAAGATTCAGACAAAGTGTAGTTAGTTGATGAAAACAGAACAGAAGATCCAGGAATGTAGTTCCCTTTCCCATCATTTAGTATATCCTGAAATGGATCTTCTTTGCACAATCATGTCATTAAAATGTGGCTGTCAGTAAACAATGGCCAAAACACTCGAACCAAAGCTTCAAACTTTCATTTAAACACATTCACACCAAATGAATATTCAGCTCTGACACTTAAAATATTGCTTTCTGCTCAAACATTTTTCATTCATTTATTCAGTCTGCTGCCATTTTCCCCCTCTAAAATGTGGACAAAAACACCAGCTACAGAAAGTCACTTCTTAGCAATTCATGTCCAGATGGATTGTGGTCACCATTTATTGAAACTACCAGCTGTGGGCCAGTGGTGTGTTTGTTTCACCATCTGAACTCCCCTCACATACTTGTGGTCAGCCTTAATTATGGACCTATGTGTTCAACTTTATTAGGTCAGAGTTGGTCTGAACAGTTTAGCATAGAAAATGCACATTATTGTTGGAGATATTCAGGTTTTGGAGCTATAATAATAATGGATTAGATTTATGTCACTTTACATGTCAAGTGACATCTCAAATTGCTTATAGTGCGTCCATTATTCATTCTTTCCAGACAGACAATGGTAGTGGTAAGCTACTGCTGTAGCCACAGCTGCCCTGGGGCAGACTGACGGAAACGTGGCTGCCAATCTGCGCCAACGGCCTCTCCGACCACTACCGAACATTTATACACATTCATGCCCAGTGTCATTTACACTGGAGGCAAGGTGGGTAAAGTGTCTTGCCCAGGGACACAACGGCAGGATGGCTGAGGAGAGTGGGATTCGAACTGCCAACCCTCCGGTTATTAGACGACCCGCTCTACCTCCTGAGCCACTGCCACCCACATTTCCCTCCTCCGTTCCATTTTTGCCGCGCACCAAGCCAGATGGCAGGAAGTTCCATTTTTATAAGGTCTTTGGCATGACCCGGCCAGGACTTGAACCCCGACCTCCCGGTTGTGGGGCGGATGCTCTACCTCTAGGCCACCGCTCCGGAATGGTCCTTTATGTAATAACTTTCATTTTTAAAATATGAATTGACCGTTTATTTTTCCAAACAGTCAACGCGGTAATTTGGTAAATGGCGTTCACTTATCTAGCGCTTTTTCTCATCTCTAGATGACCAAAGCGCTTTACAGATCCTGCTGTCCACCCATTCACACACACATGCACACACTGGTGATTGCGTCTATAATCAGTTTGCACCAATATTAACAATAATTATGTGTTTTTTAATTTTCAATTAGTTTTTTTCCCCCAGTTTGATAAACTTGTATTAGGAACACAGTGTGATGGTTGCAAAAATGTTCCTGTCGCTTCAGTGTAGCAATAGCATTAAAAGCCAGTAGATCTACAGTTATTGTTCTCAAGTGTTTCGATGCCGTTCCATTAAATATTTAGGATCTTCAACGCTCTCCCCAGTCAAACCATGTGTTGTATTATATTTATCTGTGTTGTACTGTTTTTCCACAAAGGTTTCAGCCGTGCTCCGTTCACATTTCACTGAACTGTTTCGTCAGACTCGCTGGTTTTCTTCCATTCTGCAGGTGTTCCACTCCATCCAGAGAACATGCATGGAGCTGCTGAAAGTCATCGAGCAGTACCAGAGGAGGATCTGCTGTAAGCTGAAATAAAAAACGCCCTGTTTTGTTGAAAGCTAGTATCTCATGGAGCGGCGAAGGCTGACAAATGCTACAGTTTTTGGATTTGCCAACTTTTCTGATGAATGTTTGTGGAAAATCAGGGTTTGCCTCTATAATTAGTGGCATTTAGTGATGCTTAGTGACAATTAATAACATTTGCGCAAATGAAGACACTTGCGAACATTCGCGACTGTTGGCAAATGTTCGTGACTGTTTACGATGATTAGCAACTATTTGCCACTGTTTGGGAACGTTTGGGACCTTTTTCCCAAATTACCAGGGAATGTCAGGCAAATCCTGGACCCAACCACATAGAAAGGGTTCTGAAACAAGTGCACGTGTTCACTACTCAGCAAACCAAAAGAACTTTAGTGACACGTGTTGCAGCCATTTGCAGAAAAATACATTCTGAAAAATTGTTTGCGAGCCGTTTTGCAGCCTTTTGCAAACCCTGACGAAATCCCAAACTCTCAGCGTTCATCAGCAATCGCTGCTCCATGAGATACTAGTTTAACAGAACCCCATGACTGAGTATTGCCATAGGCATAAATCATGGCGGGGGGGGGGGGGGGAGAATTGTCCCCCCCAGTTCATCATAAACCTTTTGATTTCATGTTGCATAACAGAAGCACCAATTTTAAATCTGCAACTATTTTCTTATAAATCTGTATTTTTTTCTCATAAATTTGCAACTTTAATTCTGCAACTTTTTTCTTGCAAATTTGCAGCTTTTTTCTCAGAAATTTTCCAATTTTTTTCTTATAAATTTGCAACTTTTTTCTTTTAAATCTGCAAATTTTTCTTGTAAACTTGCAACTTTTTTCCTCATTAATTTGCTATTTTTTCTTCATAAATTCACTACTTTTTTGCCATAAATCTGAAACTTTTTTTCTTGTAAATTTGCAGCTTTTTTTCTCAGAAATTTTCCAATTTTTTCTTATAAATTTGCAACTTTTTTCTTTAAAAACTGCAATTTTTTCTTGTAAACTTGCAACTTTTCTCCTCATTAATTTGCTATTTTTTCTTCATAAATTCACTACTTTTTTGCCAGAAATCTGCAACTTTTTTCTTGTAAATTTGTGACTTTTTTCCCATTCTAAAATTTGCACCATTCATATGGGTGGTTTAATTGTTACTCTGTGTAATTGATTCATTTTCCTTTGTCAGTGGTTTTTCCGTCTGCCCTCTGCAGTGCTGTCTCAGGAAGAGAACGAGCTGGGGCGCTTCCTGCGCTCTCAAGGCTCGCAGGACAAGAGCCGCGCTGGAAAGATCATGCAGGCCACGGGGAAAGCTCTCTGCTTCTCCTCACAGCAGAGGTACATGCGTCATACATGCGCGTGTGGCAGAGCAGGCGAGTGGTCAACACCGATGCATTACACTGAGGAGATTCAACAAGTTTGTCGCCGAGTAAGAGGCAGAAAAATTCTGCTGTGGCCTTCCTGTCACCAGGGTGATAAAGCCAGAAATATGTTCCACGTTCCACCCCCACACCAGTCATCCAACCTCACAATAACAACTAATAACCAGAACCGTTTGCCCCTCAACTTACAAGTGCAGTGTCAGTATTTTTTTTGGGGGCGGGGGAAGGGGGGGGTAATTAAAATTGGCTTCACCATTTTCTAGTAACTTTGCTCCCTTCTGCTACTTGCAACTTTTCCTTAAACATGCGCTACTTTTTTTCTTGTAAAATTTCAAGCATTTTTCTGATAAATTTGTGACTTTCTTGTAAATTTGCAACTTTTTCCTCATAAATTTGTTTACCACCTGCATCTGCAATAGAAGAGCCAACTATCGCCCTTGCAGAACCCTAACAGAGATCATCTCTACCTCCACACAGGCTGGCTCTGAGGAACCCTCTGTGCCGCCTGTACCAGGAGGTGGAAACGTTCCGTTATCGAGCCATCTCCGACACGTGGCTGACAGTGAACCGGATGGAGCAGTCCAGGACGGAGTACCGCGGAGCGCTGCTGTGGATGAAGGACGTTTCTCAGGAGCTCGATCCAGACACGCACAAACAGATGGAGAAGTTCCGCAAGGTGTGTCCGTCACACGGCACAAAGCTAGGAATCAAACCAGCAGAGCAGGAAGGTGTTCAGAGACCGTTTCTAGCCACAGGCACAACTAAAAATCAAGAAACTAAAAATTTACAACAGCATTATATAATCCAATTAATTGTTCTTGTGTTAAAATAATGGTTTGTTCTCCGACTGCAGTTCCACTGCCGATATGACGGAGCGTCGGTACTGCCTGGAGCGACTTTAAAAACGGCAAAATCAGGACACAGTTGGGGAGGAAGTGGCAAAAATATTACAGCACTCACAAATTCAATTTCCTCCTTGGCCCTAGGCCTGCAGCACATTTTGTTTCATCATTAATTAATCTGTCAATTCCTATTTTTTGATTGAATGTTCGGTTTAAAAATGTCAGAAAACAGCAGAAAATGTTCGTCCTCAGCATCAAGAGACTCGTGTGGCAGCTTAAGTTGTCTTGTTGTGTTGGTGGGACACCAGACATCTGGGTACCACAAAATAATCACAATTTAACTGGAATCCATTCATCTTCTTCCGCTTAATCCTTGTCGGGTCACGGGCGGGGGCTGGAGCCTATCCCAGCATCTTTGGGCGAGAGGCAGGGTACACCCCAGATCGCCAGTCCACCGCAGGGCCAACACAGAGAGACACACAAGCATTCACTCTCACAGTCACACCTAAGGACAATTTAGAATTTAATCGTAATCTTCAGCTTAAATCACAGTAATATTACAAAAGACAGTCACCCAAACCTTCCACTAGAGGGCAATAAATGCCAACAATGCTGTGCTGTCTGTTCAAATGAAAATGACTGATGAAGCATCATTGGTCTGTTCTGCACAGGCGGAAATCAAGGGGGGGATGGAGGGGGGGGGGGCACATGCCCTGCCCCAACATGGAAAAAAAAAAACAGAATCCCCACCCCCAATTCATCATAAACCTTTTTTAAGTCATGTTACATAATACAGCACCAATTTTAAATCTGCAACTGGTTTTTTTTGTAAATTTGTAACTTTATTTGAAATCTACAGTTTTTTTTCTTATAAATTTGCAACTTTTGTCCCTTTAATTCCGCAATTTTTTTCTTGTAAATTTCCAGCTTTTTTCTATTACATTTAAAACTTTCTCATAAATTTTCAGCATTTTTAGTGTAAATTTGCAACTGTTTTCTCATAAACTTAAAACTTTTTTCTCATAAATTTGCAGCATTTTCATTTTAAATTTGCAACCTTTTCTCATACATTTAAAACTTTTTAAAATAAATTTGCAGTGTTTTTTATTGTAAAATTACAAATTTTTTCTCATAAATTTGCAGCGTTTTCATTTTAAATTTGCAAACTTTTTCTCATACATTTAAATCCTTTTTTAAAATAAATTTGCAGTGTTTTTTTATTGTAAAATTACAGTTTTTTTCTCATAAATTTTTGACTTTCAAATCTGCAGCTTTTTTTTCTCATAAATTTGGCAACTTTTATTTTAAATCTGCAAATTTTCTTCTAAATTTACAACTTTTGGCTCATGAATTTGCATCTTTTCTTCATAAATTCACTATATTTTAGTTTAATGTTTATTTGAAAGGGACAATACATTCTAATGAACATTAATGCAAATGTAAGTATGGCAGATTTAGCAATACTGCTAATTTGCATCTGCTGTCCCATCTGCATCGATCATAAATCTGCAACTTTTTCTTGTAAACGAGGGTTTTTTCTTCTAAATTTGCAACACTCATATAGACAGTAGTTTAATTTTTATTCTGTTGAAGTTTTTATGTTTTTTGTTTTTAAGGGTTTGAACTCCTCTCTGTTACAAATATTGCCCCCCCCCCCGACTATAACAACACCTATTGTGTAATCTTTACTCTTGAGAAAATGTTCTGTTTGTTGTCGCCCCTCCATCAGTGAAATAAAATATCCGCCCATGGTTCTGCACAAATTCAATGTTCATATTCTCACGCTGTGTAGCAGGTGTTCGAGTCTTGAGCAAAACTCTTCCCACAAGTGGCTAAAAATGAATAAATGTGGAGGAAGTTAGAACAAAAATAAACACTGATCAATGTCAGAATAACAGAACAAAATAAATGCAAACTGACCAGTATGTTTCTGGAAAAAAAAATTCTCTGGGCTTCTGTATTTTTTTCCCCTTTTACTTAAGATGATTATTTTCAGATTATGTCATTTTTTTTTTTTTTTTAGCTCAGCATAACTTCGTAGCCACCAGTGCAGCTGTTGTGGGCACGCCAGGTTGTGAGGAGTTAAAACAAAGGCAGTGAGGAGCAGATTTAGACACAAAGGTCAAATTTGAGACTTTTTAAGACCCAATTTTAAAGAGTCACATTCACAAAATGTTGTCCAGTCAGTAAGTCGCTTATACACTCCACATTAAACTCTCTGTTCCTTGGATCAGTGTCACCACTATAGGATTAAATTATTTAAATAAAACACTCAAAACTCGCCTCTTACTCCACAATTAAAAGCTGAACATTTGAGGAGTCACAGATTTACAAGAAAGAAAAAAAAAAAAAAAGGAAATTTACTCATTTGTGGGAAACTTTTAGAAAAAAAGCTGCAATTGTACAACAAATGTTTGCATGCCATGAAGTTAAAATTAGGGCTGTCAGTTGATTAATAATTTAATCACAATTAATCACATGACATCCATAATTAACTCTTTAACAGCACAGTGATTTCCCAACCTGTGGCGTGGGCGGAGGGCCTCAAGCGTTAGGCGATTTCTCATTTTTCTAACAAGAGGGATGGGGGCGATCCACCAATTTAGGGTACAAACATGTAAATGTAATTTAGGTACAAATTTGCAAGAATAAAAGGTACAAGGATGTGATAAGAGGTCAATCGAAAAAATTTTTAAAGGTCACAAATTACAATTTAATTACAAAGAATAAAAATTTAACAAACATCCAGATGTGTGTTGCAGACTTGTGAGAAAAAAGCTGGAAATTTATAAGAAAAAATGCAATTTTGCAAGAAAAGAGTTGCACATTTATAAGGAAAGACGAATACTTGCAGGAAAAAAGTTGCAAATTTATGAAATAAAAATCAAGTTTTTTGGAAAGTTACAAACGTATGAGAAAAAAGTTGAAAATTTACAGGAAAAATTGCAAATTTGCAAGAAAGAAAATTAAACATTTATGAGAAAAAAAATAGCAAATTTATAAAAGATGAAAATTTGTAGGAAAAAGTTGCAAATTTATGAGAAAAAAGTATTTTTTTGAGAAAAAGTTACAAATCTAAGGAAAAAGTTGTGAAATGACATGCAAATTTACAAGAAAAACTGCAAACTTTTGAGAAAAAAGTTGCAAATTTATGAGGAAAAAAGTTGAAAATTTACAGGGAAAAAAATTCATATTTACAAGAAAAAAAACTGCATATTTATGAGAAAAATATTGCAAATTAAGAAAAAAAAAATCACAAATTT
This sequence comes from Pholidichthys leucotaenia, assembly GCA_020510985.1. NCBI lineage: Eukaryota > Metazoa > Chordata > Actinopteri > Cichliformes > Pholidichthyidae > Pholidichthys > Pholidichthys leucotaenia. The sequence goes on along the minus strand of CM035849.1, from coordinate 63,757,377 downwards.
CAGAGAAAAAGTTCCAAATTTATAAGAAAAGACTGTGATTTGCAGGGAAAAAAAAGTTGCAGTTTTATGAGGAAAAAAGTCAATTTTTTGAGATGTTAAAAATCCGAGAAAAAAAAGATGAAAATTCACAGGGGGGAAAAAAAAAGCAAATTTACAAGAAAAACAGTTCAAATTTATGAGAAAATTATGTATAAGAAAAGTTGAAAATTTACAGAAAAAAAAACCCGGCAAATTTACAAGAAAAAAACCCTGCAAATTTACGAGAAAAACTTCGCAAATTTTTAAGAAAAAAGTTAAATTTTAGAAAAAATGTTCCAAATTTGTAAGATGAAAATTTACAGGAGAAAAGTTGGACATTTATGAAAAAAAAAGGGTGTGAACTCTTCCCCATCAGAAAATAAGTGACAAATATATGAGGGGAAAAAAGTTGAAAATTTGCAGGGAAAAAAAAAATAATTTACAAGAAAAAAATTCAGATTTGAGAAAATAGTTGCAAAGTCCAAAGAGAGTTCTCTCTTTATTCCAGGTTGACAGGGCAAACGCCCCCCCCCCCCACCTTGATTGGCACCTATGAACGGGGATGGGGGAGATGACAGGTTAACGGGGGGACAGCCCCCCCCCCCCCCCCCCCAACCATCTCCTGAAAGTACGGAAAGTCGTCAGGATCAAAAATACGCGTCCATATGCACGCCAATCACGCATCACAAAAGAACGGCTGCGGGGTTAAACGGGGTCGTGCGTTAACCCGTTGTGTCGTCTTTGATGGCGCCAACTGAAGAGCATCAACTACAGAGTCAAAACTGAGTGAAGGGCTTCACACCACAAAGCAGCGGCAGCATTTAGCACATGGGGGCAGTTTTCAAAACATCTGAAGGGAACATTTAAGGACTGATTGCCATTTTTTAGGATAATTAAGGCCTTGATTTTAGGTAAACGAATTAAAGCCTTTGTAGGCTCCTTCAGTTCACCCACTCACCCTGATTTAACCCCCCCCCCCCCCATCTTCATCCTCTCAGGTTCAGGCCCAGGTGCGAACAACCAAAGCCAGCTTTGACAAACTGAAAAAGGACGTCTGTCAGAAGGTGGACATGCTGGGAGCGAGCCGCTGCAACCTCCTCTCTCATGTTCTGACCACGTACCAGGTGAAGCGCACATCCACTCATCCTGTGGCGGTTCCATCATCTTCTCCAACACGAGTAATGTTTAATGGAACTGTATCAAATATCAAGTAATCCAATCAGCACTGGAGCATTCAGACTTTCAGATAGTTTTTATAACTAATAAATGGTGTGCAAAGCTTCTCTTAGTCGAGGCCAATAATTAAAAAAAAAAAACAAAACCTGTTGGATGTGAGTGTAACAGGCTTTATATAGCAGTTTCAGTGGTTCTACCACATGCTCCTTAGTCAGCAGATTTAACCTCGGAGTAAATTGTGACTTCTGCCATGAGAGCAGCGCAACACTTGACCCAGTTCTGCATTTGCTTTTCAGACAACACTTTCGCACTTTTGGGAAAAGACGTCCCACACCATGGCAGCCATTCATGAGAGCTTCAAGGGCTGTCAGCAATACGAGTTCTCCACGCTGAAGGTCGGTGAGGATCTGAACGTCCAGATTTAAAAAAGAAAAAAAAATCCCAGCAGGAGGAAAAAAAATTAATAGGAACTGGAAAATGTGCATTTCTAGAAAAAAATACAAAGCAAATGCTACGTTTGTGAAATAGTGAAAAGGATGAAATATGCAGGCTTAAAAGCAAAATAACTTAAAGCCGAATAATTAACTTAAAACCTGAAATAGTTTAAATCTAAATAGCTTAAAAGAAAAAAAATGTACCCAAATGTAATTAAAAGCTAAAATAAAGGAGCCTAAGCCACACCCCCTCTACTTCCACATATAGGACCTTAAATCGGTAAAATTCTCCATTGAAATGAATGGCAAGAGCCAAATTATTTTTTGATCCCGATCAAATTTTGCCACGAGTTACACATATGATGTTTGTCAACTTAAAAGATAATTTTCCACATAATTAAAGTTGTCAGCTGTCATATGATAACAGAGTAATATTGAGTCTTTGTGAAAACGATTAGCAGACAACATCTCCCATCATAGTAAAACATCACCTCCTGTTTCCTGGCCGATGAAAGAAGGATCCAAAGAGGAGAAAACCAACACAAAGGCGTTGTCTTGTATTGGGAGAGCTGCAGCTGATCCAGACGACTGCTAGTTCCTCCTGGGTGCGCTTTCAACATGTGGCGTAGCTTAACATGTCTGTTTGGTTTTTTTTTAACTTATGTATTTTCACAGTCGTATACCTTAACAGACAACAACCTACACCACCTTATTTGTGTGGAAAATTATCTTTTAAATTGACAGACATACAGTGGGGAAAAAAGTATTTAGTCAGCCACCAATTGTGCAAGTTCTCCCACTTAAAAGATGAGAGAGGTCTCCAATTTTCATCATAGGTATACCTCAACTATGAGAGACAAAATGAGAAAAAAAAAATCCAGAAAATCACACTGAAGGATTTTTAATGAATTAATTGGTAAATTCCTCGGTAAAATAAGTATTTGGTCACCTACAAACAAGCAAGATTTCTGGCTCTCACAGATCTGTAACTTCTTATTTAAGAGGCTCCTCTGTCCTCCACTCGTTACCTGTATTAATGGCACCTGTTTGAACTCGTTATCAGTATAAAAGACACCTGTCCACAACCTCAAACAGTCAGACTCCAAACTCCACTATGGCCAAGACCAAAGAGCTGTCAAAGGACACCAGAAACAAAATTGTAGACCTGCACCAGGCTGGGAAGACTGAATCTGCAATAGGTAAGCAGCTTGGTGTGAAGAAATCAACTGTGGGAGCAATTATTAGAAAATGGAAGACATACAAGACCACTGATAATCTCCCTCGATCTGGGGCTCCATGCAAGATCTCACCCCGTGGGGTCAAAATGATCACGAGAACGGTGAGCAAAAATCCCAGAACCACACGGGGGGACCTAGTGAATGACCTGCAGAGAGCTGGGACCAAAGTAACAAAGGCTACCATCAGTAACACACTACGCCGCCAGGGACTCAAATCCTGCAGTGCCAGACGTGTCCCCCTGCTTAAGCCAGTACATGTCCAGGCCCGTCTGAAGTTTGCTAGAGAGCATTTGGATGATCCAGAAGAGGACTGGGAGAATGTCATATGGTCAGATGAAACCAAAATAGAACTTTATTGTAAAAACTCAACTTGTCGTGTTTGGAGGAGAAAGAACACCATACCTACTGTGAGGCATGGGGGTGGAAACATTATGCTTTGGGGCTGTTTTTCTGCAAAGGGACCAGGACGACTGATCCGTGTAAAGGAAAGAATGAATGGGGCCATGTATCATGAGATTTTGAGTGAAAACCTCCTTCCACCAGCAAGGGCATTGAAGATGAAACGTGGCTGGGTCTTTCAGCATGACAATGATCCCAAACACACCGCCCGGGCAATGAAGGAGTGGCTTTGTAAGAAGCATTTCAAGTTCCTGGAGTGGCCTAGCCAGTCTCCAGATCTCAACCCCATAGAAAATCTTTGGAGGGAGTTGAAAGTCCGTGTTGCCCAGCGACAGCCCCAAAACATCACTGCTCTAGAGGAGATCTGCATGGAGGAATGGGCCAAAATACCAGCAACAGTGTGTGAAAACCTTGTGAAGACTTACAGAAAACGTTTGACCTCTGTCATTGCCAACAAAGGGTATATAACAAAGTATTGAGATGAACTTTTGTTATTGACCAAATACTTATTTTACAGAGGAATTTACCAATTAATTCATTAAAAATCCTTCAATGTGATTTTCTGGATTTTTTTTTCTCTCATTTTGTCTCTCATAGTTGAGGTATACCTGTGATGAAAATTGGAGACCTCTCTCATCTTTTAAGTGGGAGAACTTGCACAGTTGGTGGCTGACTAAATACTTTTTTGCCCCACTGTATGTGTAACTCGTGGCAAAATTCGACTGGGATAAAAAGATCATTTTTCTCCTGCCATTCATTTCAACAGAGAATGTTTCCGATTTAAGAGCCCATATGTGGAAGTCGAGGGGGCGTGGACTTTGGCTCTCCATCCATCCATCCATCTTGTACTGCTTTTCGGGAGGTCCAGGTCGCAGAGGCACCAGTTCAAGCAGAGAAGCCCAGACTTCCCTCTCCCCCGCCACCTGCTCCAGCTCTTCAGAGAAGATACCAAGACGTTCCCAGACCAGCTGGGAGACATAGTTTCTCCAGCGAGTCCTGGGTCTGCCCCGGGGTCTCCTCCCAAAGGGACGTGCCCGTAACACCTCAAGTGGGAGGCGTCCAGGAGGCATCCTGATCAGATGCCCAAACCACCTCAACTGGCTCCTTTCAATGTGGAGGAGCAGCAGTTCTACTTAGCTAAAACCTCTACACTGTTCGAGTCAAAGCTAAACTAGCTAAAAGCAGAACACCGCTAGCTTAAAACTTTCAATCAATTATAGAGGAAGAAAGTTAAAAATGCTCAATAAAAGTTTGACGCTGATAAATGCTAGCTTAAAATCAAAAAATGACTTAAGGTCATTTCCTTCGATCTAAACATAACATCCGACATGACTTAAAGTTGAAGAAAGTTGGCTTTAAAAAAAGCTTAAAGCTAAAAAATGCTAGCCGAGAAGCTAATATAGTGTAAAGATGCACTCTGAAAACAGACGTGTTCAAAACCACAACTGTGTGTCTAGATAAGGATGACACATTGTGTCAATTTTGACACAGTTCTTGTGTTATTTGACACGTTTGTTGTGTTAAATTTTTTTTTACACATTTCTGTTAAAAAGTACACATTGTGTGTTAAATTAATATACAACTGTGCAATTTTAACACGAAACTGACACATAATGCGTCATCCTTGTTGTGCTGTTTTCAACACACCAGTTAAGAGTGTGCTATTTTCAGAGCTCAACTGGCCTAACCTTATAAATGTTTGCGCAAAGGTGAAATCACTCTATAAATTCAAGAAATATCTGTGTGTGTGTGTCTGTCTGTCTGTGTGTCACGATCATAGGCATAGCACATCATAGGATGGCCTATGATGTCCATAGGGACATCAAGCCTGCCTTCATGTCTTTATGATGTCATATACAGTGAACATCAGGACTCGCGATGCCGTCATATAGACAAAAGGACCCAGCACTTTAAACCACACCTGTTTGAAGCAGTAAATCTGGAAATCTTTAAAAAAAATATCACTTGATAAATTCAAGAAATCTGTCAGTTTGTGTGTAAATCTGGAAATCTCAGACCCATTCGAAGCAGTACATCATCGCTATGCCATCATCAAAGACCATAGCACATCTTCAAAGATCAAATGCAGGCATGACTCACGATCACAGCACTCGCTATGACATCATCAAAGATCAAAGGCAGGCATCACTGAATGAGTGCTGACATGCTTGCTTACACCTCCCTTCTACGGGCATGCAGAAATACTTGCTTATACTTGGTTTCTATGGACATGCATGGGTACATACTAGTAGTTTGAAATGGAAGAAAATAGGTTAAAATGCTAAATGAATAAATAATGGTTTCAACTTATAATGCTAGCTTAAAAGCTAAAATGGCTGAAATGCTTAAACACTGTTTCATAACCATTGAAATAGTTTGGTGTTATTTAAGGTCAAATGGTTTCTTTAGCTGAAAATATACCAGAACTTTAAGCCTTAGAAGCTTATGGATTTTAAAGAGAGTTTTAGTAACTTTACTTCTATTATATTTTTAGTTAAAAAAAAACAAATATAAAAAATAGAAATTCTAAAGAAGACATGGAAGCCCAAACACCCTTAAAAAGCCGAACAAAATGAAACTTCTAGCATAAAGTCTGCAGAAGGAGTTAGCAACCAAAAAAAAAAAGTACATAATAAAAATTGCCCACATGAAGTCTGAATGTTGAACACACAGATATTGTTTTTAATTTCCTATAATCCTGACAGGATCCCATTGACAGAGTGGCTAAAAAGAAAGGGAAGAAGAAGTCTCATGCAGTGACGGGAGATGGGAAGAAAGAGGAGATGACAGATGAACAGTGAGTTAAAAACTACAGATTAGCTTTGTTCATGCAGGGGAACCAGACGGTAAACGGCTGAATCGCCAAAGAATAACACTGGTCAACAAAATAAGTGAACTCTCATCTTCTGTCATAATTACAGACTCGTTGCATTAGAGAATGAAAACACCGACGATCAACCCAGAGAAGGTAAAAAAAAAAAAAATCTCTAACTTAAGCATGTTTTCATTTTACTGCACAATCCATAGTTTGATTCATATTTTTTGGCTTAAGTGATTAAACTTATAGATTTTTAGGATTTGGAAAAAAGTGTCAGACTTCACCTTGTTTTTATGAATTAAAAAAATGGTACAAACCATAATACAGACAGGAATTATAGTCAGAGATTCAAGTACTGCTGAAGCAGAAATTTCAAAGCACGAGGGAGAAAAAAAGACAAAATGCTCTCTGAATATATAGTTATTCTGTGTATTTTTATACAAGAAAGTAAAAGAATAAGAGTATGCGCATGTTTGCCACCACCAAAAATACAGTCTTGTTGTATTGGGAATTAGGCCTGTAAAGATTAAATATTATTATAAAACATTTGATGATGGCTGATTGCTGCAGAAGTTCATAATAATTGTTTAAATATTCTGTTCACCATGCCATAATTTCAGTCAAATTCAGTAAATAATTTCCAATTATTTTTTTTTAAAGACACTGTTTTGTATAAACAGTAAAAAGACAAAATACCAAGTATAAATATTAAGGCTGGGATAATTAATGCATTAACATTTTTAATAAATGTGAGCCTCGCTCCCTGAGGTGGTGTCGGCAGTGGTGACTGGTTTAGCTCAGCAGCTGGCTCAGCTTAAAACAAGAGTAAGCCTTGTTTTTTTCAGTATTTAGTTTGCAAAGTTTAAAGTTAAAATTTTTTTGATTGTGCACAGTCCTAATAAACACATTTATTCTGTGCATTTTCACTGGAAAACATTTTCTGGTATAAATTTTAGCTAGTAGCTGATGACCTCCATGACAATGATTGAGAACACATTTGGATATTTAAGCTTTTTCTGTGCATGCAGAGACTGATGGAGAGGAAAAGGACACTGCAACTTTACTCAGCGAGATCCTGGGCAGTCTGTCTGTGGATGAGGGCGATTTTTCTTGGGAGTGGACTGAAGTTTTTGGAGAGACCGGGGAGGGAACTGGGGCAGCGTTCGGTAGACCAGCAGAGACCCAGCGGGAAGAAAACACCTTCTTTCTTCCATCAGAGCTTTGGGACCAGAGCTTAAATAATCTGCAGTCGCCCACTTCAGGTCAGAAAATCCTGGTCTGTCTGCTTGGAAGTATGACTCCGTTTGAGGGAGAAAGAAAATCAAAAGATAAAACATATGAAATGTATTAAAAATACATATTATACAGTATTGAGCTACTTTCTGTCATAACAGTTTCCAGGACTGAGGGAAAAAAATGCTTAAATGATCTTCAATCTCAGTAATAGAAGGGGATATTTTGAATCTGGCAATTTTTTTTTTTGCCTGTTAGTAACTGCCACCTCATTTCCCTTTTACAGTCTGTCTGATGCCTAATCATCTGTTTTTGCATATGTGGTTTTACCCAGTTTGGTGGGCAGGGAGAACAAGGCTATGAAGGAATGTGGACCTAGTGTTTGTCTGCATTTAGAGTTAGATTCTGTCCACTGCATTAATCTTAAACAGACCTTATTAAGTACTTTTTCACATGCTGACATAGCTTCTAGAGGTATTAATGAAATGTCTATTATATTCTGTGGTCAAAACACCTCAGGGTTTAATTACTGCAGTACCATTTTAAAGATGGGGAAGAAGTTCTCCTCAAAATGGGCTGGGTTATAGCGTACCGCTTTAAATGCTAATGAGCCCCAGTTCACCCCACAGGAACAAGCAGTATCGGAGATGGGGTGTGTGGCTCAACCACACATTTATGGCAAAGTTTAAAAGTCAAACATTTTAGGAAAAACGTTTGTCACAAATTTATGAGAAAAAAGTTTGTCATGAATTTACATACTAGAAAAAGTCACATGAGAAAAAAGTTTAAAAGTCTAATTTATGAGGAAAAAAGTCACAAATTTAAGAGAAAAAGTTTAAAAGTTACAAATTTGCGAGAAGAGTTTTAAGTCACAAATTTACAAAGAAAAAAGCCACAAATTTACTGGAAAAAGTCCAATTTATGTGAAAAAGTTTGTCACTAATTTATGAGGAAAAACGTCAAAAATTTATAAGAAAGTCAAAAACTTACAAGTCACAAATCTGTAAATCAAAAATTTACAAAAAAGTTTAAAAGTAACATTTACTAGAAAAAATAAAAAAAAAACAGCCAAGTTTATGAGGAAGAAAAATTGCAAATTAATGAGAAAGAAGTTGCAAATTTACAACAAAAGTTGAAAGCTGTTGTAATTCCTCCCCCAAAGAGGGCAAACGTGTAGCTCGTGGGCCCCCTAGTGGCTGAGAGGGCCCATAGCACTTGCATACTCCGCTTTATAGCCAGAAACGGCTTTGCTTTCAACAATATTTAATTTACCTTTTGTGTGAATAGGGTATAATAATTTATTTGTTGGCTTATCCTCTGGTACATTAACTGTGCTCGAGGGATTAATCCAAATCTTAATGCCCCACTTCAGATTGGTCTGGAATCAAACCGCAGCGTGCTGGAGAGGCGGCCGAGCCACCATCTGGAACCAGTCACAACACACCTAAGCCAGCAGTGAAAGGTAGGACGGAGTGGAAGCTTACGAGCAGGTTTGAAAGAAAGAAACTCATTCAGATGTGTTCAAGGGCACCAAGAACACTCACATCCTTTCTAATAAGTCAATTTACTCGAGTAACTATCACAAAATTGTACTTTTGGAAGTAATTTTACTGTAGGATACTTTTTACTCTTACGCGAGTACATTTTTGAAGAAAATCCTGTACTTTTACTCAAGTATAGAGCATATCATTTGAGTTGCGTTTAATTTTACCAATTTGAATCATAGTTTCTGCCTATAAAGCAGAGTATGCAAATGCTACAGGCCCCCCTCAGCCACTAGGGGGCTCCCAAGTTACAAGTTCACCCTCAATGTTTTTCTTGTACATTTACAACTTTTCCCTCGTTAATTTGAAGCTTTTTTTCCCTCATAAATTTGTGACAATTTTTTTCCATGAATTTGAAACATTTATTGTGAATTTGTGATTTTTTTTTTTCTTGTAAATTTGCAATGTTCAAGCTTATTTTATGTTTTTCTACGGAGGCGAGAGATTTTTTTTCCCCCTATTTTAAAGCATGAGGGTTTTTCTCACCTCGGACTGAAGACTGTTTCTGTTCATGGTCGGCAAATATCAAATTTATCATTTCTTTACCATCATCTGGATCATGTGCACATGGGCATAGTTTGTGTTTTATCTTTCTTGGCCCAACAAGAAAATAAGTTGCCAATTCACAAATAAGAGGCTAAAAATATACTTTTTAAAAAAGTTGCAAATTTGTGATAAAAAAGCCACATATTTACATCTGAAAATTTGCAAATTTATGTGAACAAGGGCAAGTTTATCACAAAAATCTGCACGAGTTTGTAGCAAAAAACCATCAAGCTTAATGAAAAACAAGTTGCAACTTCCTGAGAAACTAAAATCTGATAGGAAAATGTCAAATGTTGCCAAAGAACCGTAAATCTTTTAAACTTACGGCATTGTTAAGATGATGTGAATTTTAATTATTTTTAATTCCTGACTTTTGGATGTCATTTGTCCTACCTCTGTTCTTTTATGCATGTAGAGCACATCGCGTTCCCTCTGTGTATAAATAAACTTGCTTGCTCTCAATTTTGTTTTTTTATAGAGGTGAATTTCTGCTACTTTATGACAAATAAAATTGTTCCATGTACATGGGAGAAAAGTTGCAAATTTGTTAGAAAATAAGTCGCATTTATTAAAAAAAAAGTTTTGCATTTTTACAGAAAAGTGTCTAAAATTTGTGAGGTAAAAAGCAAAGAATTGCTAATTTATGAGGAAAAAAAGCCAAACTGCCCGACACTCACTACTCAAGTAACTGTTTTTAGTAGATACTTCTTTACTCTTACTCAAGTAATTGTCAACTCCTCTTTTACTCGAGTACGTCTCATCACTACACCCACCTCTGTTCCTTCACGGGGCAGAAAAAGCAAATTAAACACACCTACGTCTTCTCGTCTCATTCCACAGAGACCACAGGGACCGCCAAAGACCTGTCAGCGTGGTTCAACCTGTTCGCCGACTTGGATCCCCTCTCCAACCCAGATGCCGTCGGCAAAACGGGCACAGAGTACGAACTTCACAACGCCTAGCTCTCCCGGAGCGTCGGTCAATGTCTACCAAGTACCTCTGGAAGCCAAAAGAGCAGCATATTGCTTCTGCCGTGAAGAGAAAGCGTCACTTAAAGAAAAAAAAAAAAAAAAAATGGCCTCATGCAAGAACTCACCGTACAAACAGGGCAGAACAAAACTACCACTGCAAACTTTAAGCTGTGTTCCATATGGATGTCACGTTCCACTATAAAAACGTGGAAAACCCTCACTTTTGGTGGCCGGTGTTGGCATCACCAACTGAAACCACACCACGTGATAAACTGCACATATAAAGATCATACGTGTTCAGCGACAGAAGCCTGGTAGTGGCGAGTTTGCAGCAGACTAGAAGAGACAAAACACAAGTGTTGATAACTGTTCCATTTCAGATCGTTTCACTGCCGCTGACGTGATGCAGCCGAGGGGCGGGACTCGCGATTCCACTCAGATGGCGGTTCTTGGGCCACGATTCGACAGTAATCACAATATCACGATGACAGAGTACCACGGTCCCATACATTTCACATTTTTTCCCCACCTTATTCAACCTCGAATCGCGTCCCAGAGTAAAACTGTTGGCACCTCTTTCACAGAATAAAGTATTCTCGGCGCTTCATTTTCTGCGGAGACGTCTCTGCGCACGGGGAGGGCGGCGGACGGTGTTTGGAATCGACTCCCACTCCGGATACGTTTCGCAGGCTGCCGGAGTGGTGGACTTGTGGTAGAATACCCGCCTCTCAGCTCAGAAAAACAAAACAAAACAGCAGTTTACTCTGTGGACTCTTTTAAAAAGCAGCTGAAAACTTTTGAGGATTTCCGTTGAGTTTCAACTGCTTTTTAATGGCAAGTCTGGTATTTTTAATTAAATGATTTTAATCTTGTTTTTGTATTTTTAAAATGACTTAACTTCCTTTTATTCCATTTTATTGTGCAGTGCTTTGTGACTATACGTCTCTGAAAAGCGCTTCATAAATGAGCTTAACTCGACTCTTGCAGAAGAAGCTCCATGTCTCTTTAGTTTAGCTGTTGCTAATGTTGCCCCCAGACGCGTGTGGCCCGCCATATTCTGAGTGTTTTGTTCTGTGCAGCGCTTCTAGCGGGTTGTGCGTCATGTCAAGGTCTTTCCTTCCATCTTTGTTATAAAATCCAAAGAAGGCCCGACATTTGAGCTAAGCGCTTCCCAACTTTCAAAGCCGGCTGCACATCAGTGCACCAGTACAGGCTGTGAAGTGGACGGCGTGCTCCAAACTCTTTCCTTCATGAGTTTGTCCTTCAGCTGCTACAGCTTCAGATGACTGGGGAGGAAGCACAGACGCTCCTTTTTCCACTGGCTGCCAATCACCGAGACGAGCTATGCCGACGTCACTTGACTGCGTGTTAGTGTTGCACCATCTAGTGGGCTGAAAATGCTACTGATTGACTGATAACCCAAAAGTATGTGTGTGGGCCTTTTAAAAAAAAAAATAAATAAAAGATCAATCCGTGTGTTTATGGATCGATGCATTGTCGCCAGTGCCAAGTATCGCGATCCATCACTGAATCAGTCTTTTTTTCCCCACCCTTAGTTGCAGCCATCTTGGATTCTGATCATGAGGGCGGCGAGATTCCCATTGAAACTTCGGGCCAAATCCTAGTTCATTACTGTGGCGTCTCCATGGAACTACAGAAGGCTCTCATTTGTTTAGTACTTCATAAAAGAAAGAAGGCTTCTTTTGTGAGTGCATCTTTGCCACCACTACAAATGCAATCATGTCCTGTGACTAACTCGAATCTGGGCAAAAGGCCTGTTAAAAGCTAGGTTGCCCCCCTCCCCTTCCCCCCATCATCTTATATTTTTGAGTGTATCTTCATGGGAAACAGAAATTTACAAGCGTATATGTCTGGAAAATATCACATGGTGATAACAGCACAATGCTGGCAACCCCAACAGTGATATTTTCCTCATTTGCATGCAGGTTTTGCAAAATGCTTCTCATTTTTAAGTTGCACATTTGGGAACTAAAGCGTCCCACAAAAATAAGCATAGCAGGCAACCTTGCACTGCGCTCCTAATTTTCATGCAAGTGACACGTCAGCATGATTTCAGTTAAACATTTGTTTTTCAAAGAAAGTTTTTGAGAACCCGAGGAGCATCCTTAAAAGGAAGCTTTTGTCAGGGTGGGCGACAGTATACTTCCAAACAGCAGCTCTGGGAGGCAATAAATGAAATCCAGGCAATACGTAGACGCACAAGTTCAACGCATGACAGACTTGTTATATTAAAGAATGGCTCGTATAGTAAAGGGGTCAGTGTCTGCAGCTTTTCCACATGTTGACAGCTCTCACAGGTCTAGATGAAATGTTTGAAACATTTTGGTGAAATTTTCTTTAATCATTGCGGCATCGTTGTGAGTCATCTTTTGCAGCCTTACTCAGAACGGTTTGTTTCAGTGCATGTCTCTTGAAATACCTAGAGCAGCATTTAACTCCACCCCCACCCCTTTAAGTTGCTAATCTTAGCTAGCTTTTATAGTTAGCCTGAGACAACCAGTGTAAATCTGTCTTAAAGAAGGAATGAAATAAAGCATCTTTGGCAGACAGAGGTGTGTGGTTTCAGTGGCCGATATCATCCCTGGGGTACAATGAGCAAAGAAACATTCGCAAATGAGTGAATGGTCCCCCAGGGTGCCTAGCGACCACCTAGCCAAGCTAATGCTAAAGGATCAATGTAGCATCATGGGATAAATATAACAATAAGCCAGAAAGATGCAATATGACTATGGAGAGGACCAAACTCGGAAGAGTTAAAATTTTGATATCGTTGGATAATCACGTGACCAACAGACGCATTTCAGAAGGTTATCCATCAGTGACCCCTTTAATATGCGACTTGATATATTTTGTATCATTTAAACTGCTTTTTTTAAAATTAATCTGTGCTACAAATACAACAGATTTCTGGTTAGAGTTCTTTATAACCCAAGTGGTTTCAGACTCGGCTGTGCATAATTTAGAACAACGTCCATAATAAATTGGAACATGGTGCAGAAGTCAATTTTGGGACCTTTATTCTGGTAAATGATCACCTCTCACCTTTGGCGAATTTTGACAACCAACCAATCTGATGTACAAAATTGCAGACAACATTACAGACGGGGACCAATGTGTTCTTGCATGAGGCCCAAGAAGGTCATCAGTTAAAATCAACAAAAAAGAAGGTGGTATGCCGTCAAGAAGTTTGTAGGAATTAAGACAATTCTGGTAAAAGCAGACACTGGTTCGTCTCTTGCATCAGGTTTTTAATGGAGGCAGCATCTCGTTAACTATTATTAGTGCTCTCGGGGAAAGAAAAGAAACATTTACACGGCGACCTTATTAAAGCCTGCTAGCTGTTTCCCTGGGTTAAACGTTTAATGTTTAGCATGGATACCTCAGCACGAGTTTGGAACAAAAAGCCTTTTGACTTCAGCTGCCTTGGAGATCTGTATTCTCCCGTAGCATTCATGCTTCATTTGCGATTCTCATTACTGGAGATTGCAAACGGGGGAAACGAGCTTGAGACGCACAGGAGCAAAGAAGGCAAACAAGAGTTAAGATTGGAGAGCAAAAGTTCAGGCGTCTACGGAGAAGTGGACAGGAGGAATTTTAATACAGCCACACTGGACTGCTTAAACATGAACCGGAGCTTATTTACCAGACATTCGTCAATAAAACACGCCAAATTAAGTCATTTCACAGCTGAGTTCTTTCCCTTAGAACAGGGGTCTGCAACCACTACTGTGAAAAGAGCCATTTTTATTAAGCAAATTATGTCCCAGAAAAATCTGCATGGAGCCACAAAATGCATTTTCTTTTTACATATGACACTAATCAGCTTTCTTGCATAAATCTGCAACTTTTTTCCATCAAAAATTGCCGTTTTTTTTAAACTGCAGCTTTTTTTTTTGCAGCTTTGTGATTTTTTTTCGTGTACAGTTGCTACTTCTTGCCATTTTTAATTCTGTGATAAATTTGGGATTTTTTTTAATGGCTGAAATGTTACTTGAAATTTGACTTTTTTCCCCACATGAATTTGAAGATTTTCTAGTAAATTTTTTTCATGAATTTGAGACTTCTCCATATAGATTTGAAATTCTCCTTATAAATTCTGACGTTTTACTTATGTTTCTGTTGACACTTTGCTGTCTTACCATAAATTTGTAACTTTTAAGGTAAACCTGCAGCTTTTCCCCCCATTGTCATTTTTTTTTTACATGCATATTTGTCCGGCTGTTTTCAGCATTTCTGTGGAACCCGCAGGGAGCCAGCGATTATGGGCCAAAGAGCCACATGTGGCTCTGGAGCTGCAGGTTGCAGACCCCTACTTCAGAGGATACTAATCTGATGCATCCATTTGCAGTTTGGGCAACACATTAACTTATTATTGCATGTTGCATGTCTTGTTTTACGTTAACCAGTGAATGTAACAGAATGAGTTACAGTGTGTGTATTAATGTCAATGATGAACACTGGATATTTTTGGTTTTCCACTGGCCTTCCTTGGCGTTTCATGCCGTTTCAGAGCCAAAAACAATTGAAAATGTTTAGGAATCGTGTGAGTACAATCTTATTCAGACGTCAGTGACAATGCTGCAGTAGTTGAAATACATCAGAGTAAATGCCTTAATGTCACCACATGTCAACATAGAAACAGTTATTTAACAGAGGGAACATTTATTTTGTTAATACTCAATCATAACCAAATACATCAACTGCCTTACCCTGACTTCTATTTGTATATCAGTACCATGCTTAGGAATACTGATTGAGTCATTGTGTATGTTGGGAACCTTTAAAAACAATACATATCAATTGAAAAAGACACTTTTTTCCATTTTTGTCTTTATTGAAAAAACACACACAAAGTCTACATTAAAAGGTGTAATACACAGGAGAATTGAATCATCAATGCCAAACACGGCAATCACTTCTCACAAAATGTGCTTGTGAACAAAACCAGAGTTAGTATGATTGAAACGCTTTGAGCTGCAAGCAAAGCAGAGTATTTCAGCTTTGAGTTGAACGTGCTTGTGGTTTAACAGATCAGCATTGACTGAAGTGAAGAAACTGTAAAGTTCACACTGATGTTTCCTGGGCAGATATGGCCCTGTTTTTGGTTTGGCTTTGTCCCATATACAAACTTGTGCGGGTCACTTCAGGCCACATCTGTCTCAATCTATACATTAAGACAACCAGTTACAAAAGTTTAGTGTAAATTTACTTGAAAGTAAAATAAATTGCACATTCTTTGATTGTTTTTACATAGAAGTTGGTCTGAAATAATAAGAATGATTATCCTTTTATGCCCAAGTAACTGAAATGCTTCAGAAAAATTCTGTTTTTGACCCAGTGATGGTATATAAGAGATGGACGAGGGATGATCTGACATCTGAAGTTCTAAGGTCATGTACAAGTTTTTGAGAACTTCTTCTTTATAAACATGCCAGTAAAAAAAAAAAGGGGGGGGGGGGGTACATCCTCTGGTTGCTTTGGGACCCCCCCCCCCCCCAAAAAAAAGCACCATTTCTTTGACCACTATTCTTTTATCCCAAAACAGATCTTTGGAAAATCAAACAAATTCCTTTATCTTCTGTTAACCCTCAGGGACCCTTAAAACATCAGCCACACTGGTACCACTGAGCACAAAGAAACGTGCTTTTCATAAGGTAGCCATTTTAAAAAATATAGCCATTAATATTATATTCTGCTTTCACTCAGCCAGTTATTTACCGGAGTGGTGGCTCAGTTGGTAGAGCATCCGCCCCACATCCGGGAGGCAGGGGTTCAAATCCCGGCCGGATCATGCCAAAGACCATATAAAAGCGGAACTTCCTGCCGTCCAGCTTGGTGCTCAGCAATAATGGAATGGAGGAGGGAAATCTGTGGCGGCGCCTTGCATGGCAGCGGCCCTCTGATTCTACTGTGGGGTGTGTGTGATTAACATTGTAGATAGGAGAAAGCACAATTTCATTCTACTCTACATGACTGGTTGAATGACAATAAAGGGTGATTTAATTTAATTTAATTTTCATCTACATCTGGCCCAATTATTGATGTGAAACATTCATTAATTTTTGAAGAATAACCCTTTAATGCCAGGTTTTTGTCATGATGCCACCATGTTTTTAGATGAAAAATGAAAACTATTTTCAATAGACTACACACAGAGTCATTTTTTGTGTTGAATTATTACAGCCTGATATGCCAGGGATGAACAGCAACATTGATTTTTATGCATTATTACCTTTTAGTGCGGTGACTAATACTCTCATAACTGCTAAGTGCAAAAATGTGCTTTTCATTGGGTAGTTATAAAAAAAAAGAAAAATTCCACTTTCATTGAGCCAATTTTTTCACCTACATCTGACCTAATTATTGGTATCAAATATTCAATAATTTTTTAAAGATTTTAACCTTTTAAATGAGACTTTTGTCATGATGCCACAATGTTTTGTGGGATTGGGGGGGTGACAGTGTCATCTAGTGGAAATGGCCTGTTTTTTTTTTTCTCCATATGCCACATAGAGAAAATGGTGCCATCTGGTGGAGAGTAGTAAAAATGATCAATTCCAAGACAAAAGCCAAGATTGACACCCAGATATAATAAAATTCATATATTGTGCTTTAATTTAAAGGTAGTAAGATCAAAACTGCAGTTTGAATGGGTTTCAGTGGCACATGTTTTGAATTTAACAATATTACTGCAACAATTGTGCAACCGGAGTGGTGGTTTAGGAGTAGAGCATCCGCCCTACAACCAGGAGGCCGGGGTTCAAATCCCAGCCGGGTCATGCCAAAGACCATGTAAAAGTGGAACTTCCTGCTGTCCAGCTGGGTGCTCAGCAGTAGTGGAACGGAGGAGGGAAATGTTGGTTACCCAGCCACAGTGGGTGCACAAGTGCACTCCCTGCGCCGGTCCCAAGCCGGGTTAAATGGACAGGGTTGCGTCAGGAAGGGCATCCGGCGTAAAAAACTCAGCTTCAACTGTAAGAGGACCCATCCCAACTGTGGGACTAACTGTGTCCTGTCAAAATAAACACGGATGACGATGAATTGTTTGTACAGTGTATTTCAGACTTGCTGTAGGAGCTGAGCGCGAACTAAGATCAAATAAACAGTCTTGCCAAAATTCATGCCATATGCATGAACACAGCCAAAATGATCAAAGAATCAAGAATGAAAAGTGTGTAAAATGAGCTCCTAGGACCATGAGGGTTAAACAAAACATTACTGTAACAACAATGACATTGAAACCAACAAGCGCATCATACATAAAGTCCAAGCCATTGATGATTTAATTTCATTTTTGATTTTAAGGTCACAATTCAATTCAATCTTTGCACAGATGGCCAAAATGGTTTTATCATATCATTTCCATCGATAGACTTGCAATCAGTCAATATCATGACACCCATGTGGGCCACATTCTATTTTATTTTGATAGTCTGGTGTAGGCCTCTTAAAAATAGCCTGAGAGCTGTAGTTGGCCCCAGAATCAAAGTTTGGACACCCCTTGTACTGAGAAGGGGTGATTTCACACACTACTGGGTCACATCACATTAACTTCGTCCAACTTTTATATACATTCATGTGCAAAAACAGCACAAGGTCGTCGTTTTCTAATTAGCTTTGGTACTCATTCAACCAAGGGGGTGGGGGGCAAAAAAGCCATATTTATACATTTTAGAGGATGTAGCTTATATTACTAATTTGTCACAGCTGACTAAGCAACAGTGGTCTCTGGAATGTGTCATAGCACCTAAATAAAAATCAGGTTAACACAAGAGTCTCCTGTCACAAGTCGTGACATCGATCAAGTGATTCAGTCCGTCATCACCTCCCCGTTTGGGGAGGAAAAAGTAAAGAAAAAGAAACTGCAAAAAGACTAGAGTGTCTCTTTGTGGCGTAAGTCAAACACTGAGGGGGGGGCGGGCAACACAGTCCGTGCGAGTACATTCCACATGACCTGAGTTACTGTTCTGGGTTATGTGGGGCGGTAAAATGGAGGAAGCAGAGGGGACATGTGCTTGGTGTGATCGCTCATTTGGTCACTGAACAGACCGCTGATATTTGTGAGACGCTCACCAGCCTGTATTAGTGATCAAACTATCAACGCAGGTGAAGGGCTCAGCTTGGAAGCCCTGCACTCAAGTGACTGCTGGTTTCTTATAGACGATGTGCTACAAATACATTCCAATACACAAGTTTATAAAGAAAACAAAGAGAAAAGGCATATGGCCTATAACCCTGTGAGCCAGGTCTAATATGGTTGGGAGAAGTATTCTTGCTGTAAGACAACCCATTATCTCAAAAACATGAAACTGATATGTACTTTGAAATGTTAGCTTGCTGAACACTGAACAGCTAATAAGCTGGTTAGCAAACAGGAATACAATAACATTCTCACCGATTTCACTTTACCATCTAATGTGAAGGTTTTGAGATTTTTTTTTTGAATCTTTTAAATTTTTGCTTGATAAATCTGCAGACACTACGTAACAATAATCTGAGCAGTCATTTCTATTCTTCTGCAAAAACAAGGAGGAAAAAAAAAAGGCAGAGCCGTTTCCGTTATGGGTTGTCTGGGTACAGAGAGGAAGGTTAGTGATGTGTGAAGAGAGGCTACGCCCAAGACCAGCAACACCCAAACCATCAAACCATCGCTGATTAAACCATCAAAGTTCATCAACAAGTAGAAACGCTGGAATGGTTTTCCTCCTAAGTATTTCTCGACCCTGGGCTCTCCCTGCTGGCTAATGTTAGGATTATTAGGAGTGCAAGATTTTTTTTTTTCTCCTCAAACCATACCTGACTAGTTGCAATATTTAAGCTGAAGGTGGTTTGGTTGTGGATACCTGAGGACTAACTGGTGAGGAGTACTTGTGCCGAGCCGTCTTTCCCCACGTCTGCGTCGGGGTTCTGGCTGTCTGTGCTGTCCGAGTTTGTGCCGCCGCTCAAGTCGGTGCTCCTGTCCGCGGGGGACGAAAAGTTAGCTAGTGGTGCAGCGGGTAGACTCGGGCCGAGCTGAGATCCTGTAACGACGATGCTGCCGTGGAGGCCCGGGTTGACAGAGGAGCAGGAGGTGGGGGAGACGGGGGAGAACAGGGAGGAGCAGAGGAGTTTGACAGGGCAGAAGGCCGAGCCCCGGGGAATGAAGTTCACCTTGTTTTTGTCGGGGCACGAGAAGAGGGGGAAGCCTTTTGATTTGCCAGACCTGAAGACAACAAGATGTGAGCAGTACTTATTATTCTTGTGAGGCTGTATTTATAACACTGTTAACAATAGTGAATGTAGGGTTGGGCAGTTTACCAAAATAAAACTGAAACAGACATTCAGGGTGCAAAACCACTAATTCTTGCTCATAACAGGTTTTTCCCCTTCTCCCTGGTGTGTGTGTGCGTGTGTGTATTTCATGTTCTTTTCATGTACTGCATCTTTAAAATGGTTTGTAATGAAAAGAAATGTGGTCTCCGGCTACATAGTATGTGATGATTGACTATTTCATCTTAAGATGTCAAGAAAAAGTGAATGGAGTGCATGGAAACTAACATATAGATGCCTGAAGCTAAGTTGCTGTTCGCCTCTGATGGCCACCTGCCAGATAGAAAATCATCACAACCATTTTTCCTGCAAGGATGGACAACAAAACAGACAAGCTAAGGCCACCAGTGGGTGTCACGTAACCCACAAATGGTATGTAAACAATGACTTTTGCAGTGGACAATGACCATGTTTACATGCACACAAATAAACCACTTCTGACTGGATTTCTGCAGTCATGATTATTCAAATAGCCATGTAAACAGAATAATCCGTTAAAGGCCATGTAACTGGGGTCCTTAACTCAAGTGGTTTACAGTCCAATAATCCATTTATTCAGTGCATGTAAACATGAGAAAATGGATTATTGCCATTACTGGTTTATTCTCAGTAATCAAGTTTACTGTCACCATGTAACCGTGGTCAATGTTTAATCTGTGTGTGAAACAGTAGGCCAGTTCTTTATTGTATTATGCTCATTCACTACTGTACCACGGTGATATGATACCACACTCTTGTGCAATACTGCTTCATTACAAAAGCTGCCAGTGAACTATAGTGGAGAAGAAAGGAGGGGGGAAAAAAAAGTCACCAATGTGATGCTGGTTTAAGGTCACACTGCCCGGCTCAAACTGAATGTGAAGCAACTATTGCTCTTTCGGCCAATCCCCTTTAAGGGTCGCCACAAGGTGAAGCGCATACTCACAGTGCTTATTTCACATGAGCAGGTGCAAAAAGAAGTGTTGTACTTGAGACCTTGTCAAGACCAAAGTTTCCCAAGACCAAGGCCCACATACACAGTGGTCCTGGGAAACTCTGGTCCCAACTACAACAGTAACAAAATATTCTCATATTCTCCCTGCTGAGGGGTGGGAGTGTCTCTATAGGTGCTACGCACCTACTACGTGACGCTGAGCAAGACAACCGCTGCTGCTGCCTTTCACCTGCTGTGGAAATCCTAAAAAAATGTTTTTCAAATGCTGTTGTTTGGGTTAACGGCATTATCCAGTGACACACAGGTGGGAGAATTTCACTGGCTTCTTCAGGAACTGTGTCTTGATGGCGGCTAACTGGTGTCCCCTTTGATGAGGTGCTAACGAGGATGGAAGGCAGATTTCACAGAGGATCTAAAGCGCCGACACCATCTCGGGTGCGGTGCATCGTTTTGTCTTCACGTCTGCTGAAGCGTGAACATCCTGCTTGCCATTTGGTCTGAACTAGGGCTACACAACATAACGTTTTATCATTATCACAATATCAACTTGGATAATATGTGACTGCAAATAACTGCTTGAACACTGACAGTATTCATGTGAAGACAAAATACAATAGAAAATATATAATAATAATAGAAAATATATTAATAAATATTATAAATATATTCTAAAATATAGAATCATGAATGGCCCAAAATGAAAATCAGTTAGTTCTGATATACCATCCTTAAGCAAGAAAAACAGTAAAATGAATCATTTTGTTTTCATACCTTGTGTGCAATCACAGCAGACAGAAACATTCTAGACCATACACTGTTTAATACCATAAAAATGTAATTATACTTACACCAACTCATCAAAAACTTTGACCCGCTCGCAGCCTTCTGGAGGTTCCCGTTTGAACATGTAGCTGTTGTTGGGTTTGGGGGAAGTGGCAAACTTGGGGAGAGGAGAGCTGCACAAACTGTCTGAAAACACAGGAAAGAATGAGTTACAGTGATTTTTTTTTTTTTAAACTCAAAACACCACAAGAGAGACTGACCAATTTTGAGGAGATCGTTCCTCCCCACGCCATGCGGCTCTTTAACCGTCTTTAGACAGTCTGATCTAAATGTTTTGTTTTGGGTTCTGTCCTAAAATAAACAAGATACAAGTGACTTTTTCATCGATAATTTGAGAGTTTTTGCATGTCCTGAAGTTACAGTTTTATGCAACTTTTACTTGTCAGATTAAGTAACAGATTTTTTTTTCTATTAAAGAGGCACAACTCATCAAGATTACTCAACATTTCTGTGGCCTGTAATGTTTTTATATAAACTCTTTTGGATAAAGGCAACAGAAATTAATACTTTTTTTTTTTTTTTTTTTTTAAAGGGAATTAAATTGTGATTTTTCTGGTCACAGACAAACCCACCAACCTCATTTTCTTTAAACACCCGCATGCCTCTGCAAACAAAAGTCTCATCCTGCTTGTAATCAGATCTTTTTAAAACTGCAGCCAAGACCATTTCTAGCCTTTTGAAGGCCCAATGCAAGCATGTTTTTTTTTTTTTTGCCTTTTTTTTGGGGGGGGGGGGTATAATGAAGAGTTCAAACCCTTTAAAATTTGTGTGCGTGTGTGTGTGTGTAGCTTGCTGCAATAAACTTGGATATTGTTTAGAGCACAAAATAAACTAAACCATTACATAGTATAAAAGAGTAACAAGTACCCAATGAACAGTGCAAATTTACAAGAAAAAGTCAATTTTATGAGGGAAAAAGTACAAGAAAAATAAGTAATCCATAAGAAAAATGTAAATTTACGACCACTGAAACTTGAGAACAAGTTGCAAATTTACAAGAGTAGCAAATTTATGTCAGGGTTTCCTCTGGTAACATTTCCCGGTGGCGGCCCGCCACGCTCGAAAATTTCCTGCTACTCTATGAGGAAATATAAATTTAAGAAAAAAATATGAAGGAATGACGGTCCGCAAGCACGCGCACACACGAACAACATGCGTGACTGTCATCTGCGTGGACTTCAGAAGCGCCCCCGCCTGCGTGAGCGTTCCAGTCAATAGGCAGAGTGTCTCGCTACTAGTTTGACTGTCCGAGAGGCGCACGAGCTTATTAAAGTATTTTAAACGCGTGGGGTGGGGGTGGGGTGGGGGCAGAAGAGGTATGTAAGCAGTGAAGGCATTTATCATGGTTTGAACCTGCTGGTAACGGGAGCAATAATGGAGGAGTCGCTGGGCTAACAGGTGTGGTTAAGAGCTGGAGTTTGTTCTTTTTGTCTTCTTTTTGATTATGTTTTTTGTTTTTCTTATTTCAGACAAAATTGAAAAGGAGCTCTTTTTACCTTTACCTTAGTTAATATTAATTAACTAATTTATATTCACTATTATGCACCTGGCAGTCAATGACTAATCTGTTGGCAGCCTTCAGACAAACTAAACATGCCAACATTTGGATTTCAAAATAAGGGAGGTTTTTCCTGCTGTCTGGGTGGTGAGGAGATTTCTAAAAAACAAAACAAAAAAACCCCAAACTATAACTATATAGAAATATAACAAAAATAACTGCATTTTTGGTCATTTAGATTCAAAGATTTTATTTGTCAATACTACTATACATAGAGAAGAAGTGAAATGGTGTTTCTCTCTCTCTTCAGCGGTGTGCACAATATAAAAAAGAAAAAGGAACAAGGCTGGAAAAAAACAGCAGCAGTCTATGTACAGTAATGCAACCCGTTGTGCAAACGGCAACAAAACAGAGACCCAGACCCCCCATAGTGGGAATTCAGTTATTTTATTTCATTAAATACACTATTAATATTTACCTCCGCCAAGGAGGTAATGTTTTTGCCGGGGTTTGTCTGTTTGTCTGTCTGCTTGTCTGTTGGTTAGCAAGATAACTCAAAAAGTTTTGGAAGGATTTCGATGAAACTTTCAGGCGTTGTTGGAAATGGTACAAGGAAGAACTGATTAAATTTTGGTGGTGATCCGGATCACTGTCCAGAAGAAAACCGCCATTATGGAAAATGCCATATTCGTGAATAACTACTCAACCAATAATCCTATCATTGTCAATCCAATTGCTAGTCATATGTTTTCGTGGTCAAGGAATCTGAAAACATACACACAAACACTGTATGGGGGAACTGTAGCGCTTGGCGGAGGTCTGCGCTCTCCGAGTGCTTTTCTAGTTTTTTTAATTTAAAGTTAAATTATTGTTCTGTTCTGGCTCTGCAAAATTATGGTCAAAAGTGTAAATTGTTATAAGGAAAAAGTAAAAAAAAAAAAATCAGTCTGTTTCAAATTTATTTATAAAAACAGTAAATTTATTTTAAAAAATAGACAAAAATTAGCCATAAAATAATCCACAAATTTATAATAAAGTCTCAAATGTACAAGAAAAGTCAATTTTATAAGAGGAAATTACAAATTTGAGGAAAATGGTTTCAAATTTAGATAAATTTACAGAGAAAAGTAGAAAACTAAGAAAATTGTTATAAATTTTGGAGAAAAACCTCAAACCTTCAAGACTGAAGTCATTACTCAAGTTTTTAAATGGGTGCTCTTTGTACCCTTAACTCTACGAGAAATTTTTGGTTGTCTACTTTTAATTATCAATTTCAGAGCACTGCTTTTACATGAGTAGAATTTCTGGTTACTATAACCACCTCTGATCATATCATTTACAGTAAGTATGCATGAGTAAATTACTATAATGAATGTTTTTTTTTCCCCTTCCCTACTCTCTCAATGGAAACAAAAAAAAAAAAAAAACTAGAATAAAAATACAAATTTTTGTCATTTATGTAAGCCATGACAAAAAAAAATCCTGCAGGACAAAAACATGACACTTGATATTTTCTAACCTGTTTGTATACCACCACAGACAGAGAGAGAACCTGAATTAGACAGAGCTCAGAGAGGGCAAGATGAGACAGAAGAGAGGAGCCAAGGAGAGTTAAGTGTTCAGTCAGAGGATCCAGAAGAGGTGAGAGCAGAGGAAGGGGAGAAAGATGACGCCAGTAAAAAGTCCAAACACAGGACGTCTGGGTGGGACCCCAACTGGCCCAGTATTCCAAGATTCAAACCTCAGTTATACAATGCTTCAAATGGTGAGTTCCATATGCAAAGTTACTGTGCAAAATAAATAAAAAATAAATAAATAAATGGTATAAATTTAACATATTCCAGCTATAATAGTGACATGCGTTTTCTGCCCCGCCACCCTGGAAAAATATGTTGCCACTGCGCCAAGGTCTTTAAGCCAGAGGAAACGCTGTACGTGGAAAAAAAGTTGAAGGTAATTTGAATTCTCTCCCCTAAAATGTGGACAATGAACTTGTAGCTTGGTGGCTCTCTAGTGGCTGAGGGCGCTGTAGCATTTGTGTACTCTGGTTTACAGCCAGATTTGGTTCTTGTTACAGCATCAAACTTTTCATAAATTTGTTGATTTTTTTTAACTGCACCACAATTCAAAAGGAAGAATGTTTGTTGATTTCAGGGTAAACTGTATTTGTTTAGTCACAAGTTAATGCAGCTTTATTTGTTCTACCTTTGTCAATTTCCTCAGCAGAACAGGGGCTTCCATCGGGGGAGTGGAGGTGGTCAGAGCTGCAGGGCCGGGGCGACGGGCTGGATTCACCGCTGGAAGGAGCCTGTGTGTCCGTGTCCCGCGTGTCCCCACTGTGGCTGCAGCGATGCGCCGGGAAGGGGGGGCGGCGGCCATCTACGGCATCCATGGCCTATGTGAGGTCAGAATATGTGCAGAAGTCATGGGTCTGGGTGCATAAATTCTGAAAAAGTTAGCACTTTAACATGTAAGGACAATCTGAAACCAAGGTCCACATTCATTTTCCTCGAGCACCATGAGAATCAATCGGACACGCTGAACAACGACCTGCTTGCTCACTGCATGACGTCATTTTAGACTAAGAGCATCTGCTAAAGTGTCCCATCTACGAATGGCTCCAACTAAAAGGCCCGTGGTGTGTTCGTCTGTCTGCTAAAGGGGCAAATGGAGAAGCAAACACCACAGCAGATGGTAGTTCTTGACAACAGATGAACAGCGTGGTGGGCAGACAGCTGCTCTGGCACAGCTGATTCAAAGGGAAGAACAGAGAGTGCAGCAGGCTGCAAATCTCTAGTTGTGTGCATGTTTGCTGGTGAGTGTGAGACTTTCTAGGAGTGGAGCTTTACAGACCTGCCAAAGTTTACTACCCTGCACCAGAGGAGATTTAATGGCCTCTTTGCCTCCTGGCGATTTATTTCAGCATGAAAGAGAATATATGGGCTACTGTCTTGGTGTGTGTGTGTATGTTACAAGTGAATTTACAAGTCTGAGCTTGTGCGCGTGGAATGAATTTCAAGCATGGTATTTAAAAGTTGTTTTCGATCACAGGTATACAAAAGAGGAAGGGATACAAAAATCCAATATCAGTTTTGGACATCTATTCTGATATGACTCGAATTGCTGGAACGGCATCAGAAATGGAGCCTTTAATCTGTGGTCCGATCCACTCAAATTCAGTTCTGCTCCATGCTGCCAACATGGCTAAGATTTAGCTGGCACCATTAGACAACGTCACTTAGTGCTGATCACCTCCTGTACAGCACACGATTGTTTACAAAGTTACACACTGCAAAAAATGAAATCCAAGTAAGATGAAATATCTTAAAATCAAGGCTTCCGAGGCTTGTTGTGTGAGTTATTGAGCATTGGGGCAATTGCCTTGGATGAGTAGCAATTTTTGTGAAAAGTGGAAAGACAAAAAGCAGCAACATCACATTTGCTTCTTTCAGCTTCATTTGAGCGATCTATAAAATTGTTTGAAATGCGATAATTCTGGTGCTTCATCGACAGTAAGAGACTCTACCAAGATTGCTCCTGGGATTGTAAAAACATGCAAGCAGCTCAGAAATAAGCATGGAAATAGGTTTTAACTAAATGGTGTCCAGGTTCACTCATTCAGAGTTGGGAAAGATGAGGGAGGGTAGAGTTTGGGCTTCCTGGACTTCTCTTAGATGAATTGTACAACCCCTGGCAAAAATTATGAAGTCACCTCTGTGGGAAAAAAAACAAAAACAAACAAAACTATTCAGACTTATCACAAAACTTTCAATTCAAAATGTCAACCTTCTGGCTTTAAGAAACATTTAAAAAAAGAATGAAAGCTGCTGTAGTCAATTGCAATTTTTTTTATTAGATCAAGCAGAGGAAATCACTCAATTGTGAGGAAAATGTTACAGAATAAAAAAAAAAAATGCTACACCACTAATACTTTGTGGCACCACCTCTGGGTTTCAACATAGCTTGAATTCTTTGAGGAGTGGACTTAACTATTCACATGCCATGCCACTGACATACTGTATGTCTTTCTTGAAAGAAAGTTTTCACACTTTCCCCCCATGACAAGATGTATTATCATCCTGGAAAATCATGTCATTGTCACCAAACATCCTTTCAACTCGACCACACTTTTACCTGATGTGCAGCCCCATATCGTCAATGACTGTGGAAATTTGCCTGTTTTCTTCAGGCAGTCATCTTCGTAAATTTCACCAGAACTGCATCAAACAAAAGTTCCACCATCATGACCTTGCCCAATGTAGATTTATGATTCAATAACTATCACTTTCATTCAGTCACCCACAGACCATGACTGCTTTTCCTTAACCCACTGTAAGTTTGTTTTTAAGTGTTAATGATGGCTTTAATTTGGCTCTTCTGTATATAAATCCCATTTCCTTCAGGTGATTCTTTAAGGTGCCTTCACGCCAAACACAAACAGGCGAATTTTTCGTGCAGCGTGATTGCATTACCTCTCATGGATCGTCACCTTATCGTGGTGGGCGGGTTTGCGTGCCTCAGTGATCCCAGGAGCTATGCTGTCCGGGGAAATTTGCCTCTGATAGGGTCACCCAAGACAAACTGGTCCTGGGTGAAGGGCCAGACTAAGAACGATCCAACTGACTCACATGATAAATTCTAGATCAAGGATTCAGTGTACCCCACCCCGGTATGGGGTTACCAGGACCCCACCCTGGAGCCAGGCCTGGGGGAGGGGCTCGATGGCTAGCATCTGGTGGCCGGGTTTCCACCCATGGGACCCGGCCGGGCTCAGCCCAAAGGAGTTACAGGGGTCCGCCCTCCAGTGGGCTCACCACCTGCAGGAGGGATCATGGGGGTCTGGTGCTATGTGGATTGGGTGGTGGTCAAAGGCGGAGACCTTGGCGGACTGATCCCAAGCTTTCTAAACTGGCTTTTGGTACGTGGAATGTCACCTCTCTGGTGGGGAAGGAGCCTGAGCTGGTGTACAAGGTTGAGAGATACTGGCTAGATATAGTCGGCCTCACCTAAACACACAGCTCCGTTTCCGGAACCAGTCTCCTGGAGAGGGGCTGGAGCTTGGCCTTTTCTGGAGTTGCCCTGGGCGAGAGGCGACGAGCAGGGGTGGGTATTCTTGTATCCCCCCACCTTGCTGCCTCTATATTGGAGTTTTCCCCGGTGGACGAAAGGGTTGCTTCCCTGCGCCTTCGGGTTGGGAAACGGGTCCTGACCATCATTTGTGCCTATGCACCAAATGATGTTTCAGAGTACCCCTCCCTTTTTGGAGTCTCTGACTGGGGTGCTGGAGGGTGCTCCTCTTGGAGACTCCATTGTCCTACCGGGGGACTTCAATGCGCACATGGGCAACGACAGTGAAACCTGGAGGGGGGTGACTGGGAGGAACAGCCTGCCCGATCTGAACCCGAGTGGTGTTCAGTTATTGGACTTCTGTGCTAACCACAGTTTGTCCATAACGAACACCATGTTCAAGCATAACGGTGTCCATATGTGCACCTGGCACCAGGACACCCTAGGTCGCAGGTCTATGATTGATTTTGTTATGTCATCAGACCTGCGACCGTATGTCTTGGACACTCGGGTAAAGAGAGGTGCAGAGCTGTCAACTGATCACCACTTGGTGGTGAGTTGGATCCGATGGCAGGGGAGGATGCCATTCAGACGTGGTAGGCCCAAACGTATAGTGAGGGTGTGCTGGGAACGTCTGGCTGAGACCCCTGTCCGGGAGGTCTTTAACTCCCACCTCCAGAAGAACTTCAACCACATTCCGAGGGAGTCTGGAGACATGGAGTCTGAATGGGCCATGTTCTCCACTTCTATTGTTGAAGCGGTGGCCTAGAGCTGCGGCTGCAAGGTGGTCGGGGCATCTTGTGGTGGCAACCCCTGGTGAGGGGGGCCATTAAGCTGAAGAAGGAGTCCTATCAGGCTTGGTTGGCTTGTGGGACTTCTGAAGCAGCTGAGGTGTACCGGCAGGCCAAGTGGAGTGCAGCTCGGGTGGTTGCTGAAGCAAAAACCATGGGAGGAGTTCGGTGAGGCCATGGAACAAGACTTTCGGTTGGCCTCGAAGAGATTCTGGCAAACTGTCCGGCGGCTCAGGAGGGGGAAGCAGCTCCCTGTCCACACTGTGTATGGTGCGGATGGGGCGCTGTTGACTTCAACTGGGGATATCATCGGGCGGTGGAAGGAATACTATCTCCTCAATCCCACTGATACGCCTTCCACAGAGGAAGCAGGGCTTGTGGACGAGGGGAATGATTTGCCTATCATAGGGGCTGAGGTCGCCAAGGTGGTTAAAAATCTCCTTGGTGGCCGGGTCACGGGGGTGGATGAGATTCGCCCTGAGTACCTCAAGGCCCTGGATGTTGTAGGGCTGTCATGGTTGACACGCCTCTGCAACATTGCGTGGAGGTTGGGGACAGTGCCTTTGGCATGGCAAACCAGGGTGGTGGTTCCTCTCTTCAAAAAAAGAGGACCGGAGGGTGTGCTCCAACTTTAGAGGGATCACACTCCTCAGCCTCCCTGGGAAGGTCTATGCCAAGGTACTGGAGAGGAGATTCTGGCCGTTGGTCGAACCTCAGATTCAGGAGGAGCAATGTGGTTTTCGTCCTGGCCGTGGCACATCGGACCAGCTCTTTACCCTCTCGAGAATTCTCGAGGGTTCGTGGGAGTTTGCCCAACCAGTTTACATGTGTTTTGGGGACTTGGAGAAGGCATTCAACCGCATCCCTCGTGGTTTTTTTGTGGGGGGTGCTTCGGGAGTATGGGGTATCGGGCTTGTTGCTATGAGCTATTCGGTCTCTGTACGACCGTTGTGAGAGTTTGGTTCGTATTGCCAACACTCGGTCGGACTCATTCCCAGTGAGAGTTGGACTCCGCCAGGGCTGCCCTTTGTCACCGATCCTGTTCATAATTTTTATGGACAGGATTTCTAGGCGCAGCCAGGAAATGGAGGGTGTCATGCTTGGTGACCACAAGATCTTATCTCTGTTGTTTGCAGATGATGTTGTCCTGTTGACTTCATCCAGCAATGACCTACAGTTCTTGCTGGGATGGTTTGCCGCTGAGTGTGAAGCGGCTGGGATGAGAATCAGCACCTCCAAGTCCGAGTCCATGGTCCTCAGCCGGAAAAAGGTGGCTTGTCCTCTCCGGGTTGGGGACAGGCTCCTGCCCCAAGTGGAGGAGTTTAAGTATCTTGGGGTCTTATTCACGAGTGAGGGGAGAATGGAGCGAGAGATTGACAGATGGATCGGTGCAGCATCTGCAGTGATGCGGACGTTGTACCGGTCTGTTGTGGTGAAGACGGAGCTGAGTTCTAAGGCAAAGCTGTCGATTTACCAGTCAATCTACGTTCCTACTTTCACCTATGGTCACGAGCTTTGGGTAATGACCGAAAGAACGAGATCGCGGATACAAGTGGCTGAAATGAGCTTTCTCTGTAGGATTGCTGGACTCACCCTCAGAGATAGGGTGAGGAGCTCAGTCATCCAGGAGAGGCTCAGAGTAGAACCGTTGCTCCTCCACATTGAAAGGAGTCAGTTGAGGTGGTATGGGCATCTGATTAGGATGCCTCCTGGACGCCTCCCACTTAAGGTGTTTCGGGCACGTCCCACTGGGAGGAGACCCCGGGGCAGACCCAGGACTCACTGGAGAGACTATGTCTCCCAGCTGGTCTGGGAACACCTTGGTATCCTCTCTGAAGAGCTGGAGCAGGTGGCTGGGGAGAGGGAAGTCTGGGCTTCTCTGCTTCAACTGCTGCCTCCGCGACCCGGACCTCCGGAAAAGCGGTAGAAGATGGATGGATGGTGATTACATTATAACTATGTAAACATGAAAAGACATGAATTCACCATCTGAGTGAGATGCAGACAGGCAAAGTTGCCTTTATAACTTCTGCAGCAGTGTTCAACCTGCTGTGGAAATCCCCCAAATAACATAATGCTTAGGTTTACATTATCCAACAGGGATCTCACCTGAAAAAGTTCTCCCTGCCTCCAAAATTCCACACGATGATGGGTGTTTACATTGCTAGCTTGCTAGCCTCGTTAGTCTGTGGCAGGAATTTGTGGGTAAATAACTCCCACATCTTGATTCAGCTGAAGAGCTCCCAGTCTGTCTGTCTCCAGGTGAGTATCAGTCTCATTTTAAAACTAGTTTACTCTCCAGTGTTGATACTTTTACTCTGATGACGGCAGAATCTCAAAGCTAGCGCTACTCCCTCAAACGTGAAGTTTCACATGTGCTCGCCTCTTTCTAATGACTGTGTGCATTCGCACCGCCCGTTTGCGTTTGGTGTGAAGGCACCTTTAAGCTGGATTCATGCTACTTTTCTGCTGTGGTCCACTGAGGTGCGTGCCTGCTTTGGACGAGGCTGGCGCGCACACGGTTGTGTATATGCTTCACTTTTTTTCTATCTACCAGGCCAAGAGGTTGACACATGCACACAACTGTTATTTGTATTTTGACCCTAGTCCTATGGATAGTGCAAATTTGTTAATATACCAGTTTGTTCACCGGCTACATTAAAGTCAAGAAATGCGAGATAGATAGACAGATACTTTATTTCGAACAAAAATGCAAAAAAAAAAAACAAAAAAAAAACAAAAACAAAAACCAAAAAACCCCCAAAAAACCAAAAACAAATGACAAGTGCAATAAAAGTGACAGTATATAGTGCTAGAAAGGGAGAAGAAGTTAACACTTATTTATTCCAACTCCTCTTTTCCCTAAATACAACCCATGTGAAATATATACGCTACTGTTCAAAAGTTTGGGGTCACTTAGAAATTTCCTTATTTTTGAAAGAAAAGCACTTTTTTTCAATGAAGATAACTTTAATTAGAAATACACTCTATACATTGCTAATGTGGTAAATGACTATTCTAGCTGCAAATGTCTGGTTTTTGGTGCAATATCTACATAGGTGTATAGAGGCCCATTTCCAGCAACTATCACTCCAGTGTTCTAATGGTACAATGCGTTTGCTCATTGCATCAGAAGGCTAATGGATGATTAGAAAACCCTTGTGCAATCATGTTAGGTCTGCAATGCTGTAATTGCTGCAAATGAAGGATTCTTTGATGAAAGCAAAGTCTGAGGGAAAAAATTATTATTTCAAATACAAATCATTATTTCTAACCTTGTCAATGTCTTGACTATATTTTCTATTCATTTTACAACTCATGGTGGTAAATAAGTGTGACTTTTCATGGAAAACACAAAATAATTGTCTGGGTGACCCCAAACTTTTGAACGGTAGTGTACCCATTACCTCAATTAAGACCCCAAGTAGACAATGAACTATATTTTCAACATATCAACATTGACACCCATCCATCCCAACATACATACGGTCCATACATCTATACCCAGCCCCAAACCACACATATATACACAGATATGCACAGTACTGTCCCACCTACCGTACCATAGTGTCCCAGAGTGAGCATAGTGAATCATACATATTAATACTACCCCTCTAGCATATATCCTTTCAGTTAATAATGTTTATACTGTGGTGACCCACATGGCCACTCCTCACACTCAGCAGGTCTGGAGGAAGCAGAGGACCATTCACATACGGACAGAGAGCCCTTGGGGGACAACCAGAACAATGGACTGTTGTTTATACATCCCCGGATTAGGGAGAGGACGTCCGGGTGCCAGTTGGTCACACGAATAATAGGTATTGACTGATATGTAGATCACTATGCTAATGTGCCATGCATTCTCTCTCTGTTTGTATAATATGTATAAAAGAGCTTGCTATACATGCCTCAGCAGCACAGTAGCGCACAGAGCTACAATGAGTGTCTCATTATGTTGGAGGAAATAAAACTTTGCAACCTTCTAGCTTGTCGCATCTCGCCTGATCTTATTCCTCCACAATACCTATTTTTGAATTGAGTTCTGTTTGTACATAGTTTCAGTTCCAGCTCCAGACTGTTCCACAAATCCACCCCACAGACAGATATGCACGTAGTTTTCTTAGTTGTTCGTACCTTAGGTTTTGTAACGTTCAAGTCTCCTCTCAAATTATAATCATTGTCTCTTTTTTTGAATATTTTTTGTATATTAGTTGGGAGTTGATTATTAATTGCCCTGTACATTACTTGTGCTGTCTTATATTTAACTAAATCCATGAACTTTATGGCATGTGACTTTAAAAACGAGTTGGTGTGGTCTCTATATCCTACATTATTTATTATCCTTATAGCTTTTTTTGGTAATGTGCATATTGGCTGTAGGCTGGTCTTGTAGGTGTTTCCCCAGACCTCTACACAGTAGTTAAGATATGGTAGAAACAGTGAATTGTACAGTAAGAACAATGATTTATAGTCCAAAATGTGTCTCATCTTCCCCAGTATCCTTATACATTTTGCCAGCTTGGCCCGGATGTGACTGATGTGAGGTTTCCAGCAGATTTTAGTGTCTAGTATCACCCCCAGAAACTTATTTTCCTGTACTGTTTCAATTCTGGTATCATCTATCGTTATCATTATTTCATAATATATTTTATAATTTCCAAACAACATAATCTTGTTTTTTTTTTTTTTCAGATTTACTTTTGTTAAACCACTGTGTTAACCTTTTCATTTCAGTTGTGACCACCTCTAAAACTTGCTACAAATTCTCACCAGTGCAAAGGATATGTGTGTCATCCACAAACAAAATAAATTTCAGAATTTTTGATACTTGGCATATGTCATTTATATATAAGATAAAGAGTGTGGGTCCCAAAACTGACCCCTGGGGCACACCACAAGAGATGTTCATGAAGGGTGATTTGTGCTCACCAATTTGTACAAATTGTTGTCTGTTACTTAAATAACTTTCCACCCAACTCAGTCCAACCCCTCTTATCCCATACCTTTTCAATTTCCTCAGTAAAATTCTGTGGTCAATGGTGTCAAAAGCTTTCTTTAAATCTATAAATACTCCTACAGCAAACTTTTTTTTTTAATCTATACAAGTAATTTCTTCTATGAGTTTGATCCGTGCCAAAGATGTAGATTTGTCTGCTCTAAAACCATAGTGACTATCTGTAAGGAGGTTGTTTTTCAATGAAATCATCCAGTCTCTTAGTGAAGATTTTTTTCAAGTATTTTGGAGAATTGTGAGAGTAAAGAGACTGGCCTGTAATTTGTGAAATGATGACTGTCTCTTGTTTTGTATAGTGGTATTACTTTTGCTATTTTCATTTTGTTTGGAAATTTACCAGTTTGAAATGACAGGTTACAAATATGAGTGAGTGGTTTAACAATTCCTTCAATCACTTTTTTCACTATTGTCATGTCAATTTCATTCCAGTCAGTTGATTTTTTGTTCTTTAAATTTACTCACAGTCTCGATAATTTCCTTTTCAGTTACTGCACCCAAAAAGATTGTGTTTGGATTTCTATCTTCTATTTCATTTACAGAACCACTGTTTTTGCTAATTCTGGACCAACGTTTACAAAAACTTTATTGAAACCACTGACCACATCTTCCATATTATTTATCAAATTGTCATTTACAATAAAATATTCTGGATAATTAGCATTCTTTGATCGGTTACTAATAATCCCATTTAGCACTTGCCATATTCCTCTTAAGTTATTCTCATTATCCTCAATATATATATACAGTATATATATACAGTATATATATATATATATATATATATATATATACTGTATATATATATATATATATATATATACACAATATTCTGTTGTAGTATTCTTTCTTACAAGTCCTCATTATGTTAGCTAGCTTGTTTTTATATCTTTTATATTTGATCCCAGCCTCTACCATTTTACACTTAATGAATTGTTTATATAATGTATTCTTCTTTTTACATGCATTTAGTAACCCCTTGGTGACCCATGGAATATTTTTGTTTTGTCTGTCACTGTATTGTTTTATAGGACAGTTTTTATTGTACAATGATTGAAATATTTGTGAAAATTCATCATATGTTTTATTTAAATCATTTTCGTCACAAACTATCTTCCAGTCTTGCATTAATAATTCCTTTGCCAGTAAATACATAGATTCTTCAGTTCTTATTCTTTTATATTGTGGGGGGACCTAGACGTTACATTCTGCACTCAGACTGAATGGCACAAGAGGAGAGAAGCCGACGGGGGGGTCGAGACGGGACAGCGGAGGTGGAGACGCTAAAGGACTGTTAGGCTGATGCGCCGAGCAGACTGTGGCTTCTCCACTGAACTGTATGTTAATGTGCTGACAGGCTTTGTGATTACGTGTATTGTGGTGTGAGCCCCCAGGTTGCTAGGCAAGGCATGTAAGATATAAAAGAGAGATGCCCAGCGACCTGAGATTATTCTTGTTGAATTGATGTTAGAGAGAATAAAGTCCACGATGATCCAGGTCACTGTCTCGCCTGCTCATTTCTCTCTACACTGGTGACCTTTGACGTAGAATGGAACTCAAGGCAAACACCCCGGACTGGAAGCGCCAGCACCGCGTGCGCCGTTTCGGTCAAGCTCCCAAACTTTTGGCTACACGACCCGACGGCTTGGTTCCTCCACACCGAGGCCCAGTTCACGCTCCGTGGAGTAACGGCGGATGACACCAAGTACTACTATGTGGTTGTAGCGCTGGACGCACGCACAACACAGCAGGTGGTGAGCCTGCTCCAACGGCCCCCAGCCCACGGCAAATATGACGCTCTCAAGACCGTGCTCACCCAGCGCTACATGCTCTTGGACTGCAAGAGAGCAGAAAGGCTCCTGACGTGCTCAGAGTTGGGAGACAGGTCGGCGGTCGAATTAATGGAGAAAATGTTGGCGTTGATGGGTACAGATGGCGAGACGTTCGTATTTGCCCACCTTTTCCTCCGGAACCTCCCGACAGCGGCCAGAGCAGTCCTCACCAATTCGCCGCTGCTGGCCACGCAAAACTACCGGGCGCTGGCACAAGAGGCGGACCGGATTATCCTGGTGACCAGAACCTTCGCTGTGAACGCAACGGCGCCGGAACCCAGTGAGACGGCCAGCGAGGGCGAGGAGCCATCGATGGTGGCCGCCGCGGAGGCCAAGAAGCACCAGAGGGGCACGCTCTGCTTCTACCACCGCCGCTTCGGAGAAGATGCACGGCGATGCATGCCACCGTGCCAGTTCAAGCGCTCGGGAAACGCCAGGACCGGCAGTCGGTAGCAGCTGCGACCGCCGGTGACACAACCAAGCTGATCTATGTGACGAACTCATGCTCGGGGAGACTGTTCCTCATGGACTCCGGCTTCCAAAAGAGCCTCATCCTGCTGTCCTACGCAGACCAGCTGGCTGGAAGTAGCGGCCCCGAGCTGGCAGCCGCTAACTGCTCAGACATGAAGACTTTTGGTGAGAGGACACTGACCATATGTTTGCCTTCGTCATAGCGGCATGTAACTCCCCCATTTTGGGTGCAGATTTCCTGTATGCACACGTGCTATTAGTCGATGTGGCTAACAGATGCCTGATTAATGCCATGTCTTTTGATTCTCCGCCCTGTACAGCTTGAGGAGCTGGGTCCACAACACTGGCCAACGTCACAGCTCCAGGGGGTAAGCTCCACACACTACTCACCCAGTTCCCAGCACTCACGGTTCCGATGTTTTCGGCCGTCACTAAGCATGGGATAGAGCACTTCATTACCACCACGGGGCCACCCGTTTTCGCACAACCTCGGCATCTGGACGCAGCTAAACTGGCCAGTGCGCGCGAGGAGTTCGCCAACTTGGAAAAGTTGGGCATCATCAGGCACTCAAACAACCCATGGGCATCCCCGCTACACATGGTGCCTAAAGCCGAGGGATCGTGGCGACCATGTGGCGATTTCCGCAGATTAAACAACGCCACAGCGCACAATCGCTACCAAATCCCCCGTATTCAGGATTTCTCCGTCCACCTCACTGCGGCACGCATTTTTTCCAAGGTGGACCTGGTCCGCGGGTACCACCAGGTCCCGGTGCGCGCAGAAGACATACCCAAAACGGCAGTAATAACACCATTCAGTCTTTTTGAGTTCCTACGTATGCCTTTCGGGTTAAAAGGCGCGGTGCAGACCTTCCAACGCATCACGGACGCTGTGCTGCGCGATCTGCCTTTTGTGTTTGTCTACCTGGATGACATCCTGGTGGCCAGCGCGTCCGAGGATGAACACGTAGCCCACCTCAGGACAGTTTTCCAGAGGTTGGAAGAGCACGGGTTAATAATCAACCCGGTGAAGTGCCAGTTCGGGGTTACAGTAATTGACTTTTTACGCCACCGCATCTCACTGGAGGGCACGATACCCTTACCGGACCAAGTGCACGCAGTGGCAGATTGTCCCTGGCATCAGATGGTCAGGGCGCTGCAGAAGTTTGTACGGGTGGTTAACTTTTACAACCATTTCCTCCCCCACGCAGCCCAGCTCATGCAGCAGTTGTACACCGCGCTTAAGAAACGGAAACCGGCAGACAGCATCAACTGGACCCCTGAGCGGGAGCAGGCATTTTCCTATACCAAAAGAGCCCTAGCGAATGCCGCACTTCTGGCGCACCCGGACTCGGCGGCTCGGACAGCGCTCACTACCGACGCATTGGACGTGGCCATAGGGGCCATTGTGGAGCAGTGCGTTGCTGGTTCTTGGCAGCCGCTCACCTTTTTCAGCAGGCCTCTGCGTGACAATTAGCGTAAATATAGCGCGTTTGACAGAGTTACTGGCTCGCCACCTGGCCATACGCCACTTCCAGTTCTGGCTGGAAGGGCGCAGCTTCACTGCGTTTGTGCACCACAAGCTGCTAATGTACGCTATGGCCAAGGTTTCGGAGCCATGGTTGGCCCGGCAGCAGAGACAGCTGGCCGCTATCTCGAAGTTTACGACCGACATTCAGCATGTGGCCGGTAAACTGAACATGGTGGCAGACTGCCTCTCGCACGCATTAGTGGCCCCAGTCTATGTAGGGATAGATTACATGGCCATGGCCACAGAGCTGGTCGACGACGCGGACATTTGCGCGCTCCAGTCTTGACCAACAGGGTTAAGGCTGGAGAACAGAGTACTGCAAGACGGCCCCCCCCCCCCCACTCTGATGTTTCCACAGGCCCCCTGCGCCTGGTGGTTCCACGTGCTTGCCGCCACCGCGTTTTTGAGTCAGTTCACTCCTTGGTGCACCCGGGAGTGTGTGCGTCAGTCAAAAATGGTGGGAGCAAAGCTTGTCTGGCCGCGCCTGCATAAACAGGTGAAAGAGTGGGCTGCAGCCTGCGTATTGTGCCAACGAGCCAAGGTGCACAGGCACACAAAGGCCTCCCTCGAGCCGTTCCACGTCCCGGCTAAGAGGTTCAACCACGTTTACGTGGACCTTGTGGGGCCCCTCCTGCCATCGCAGGGGTTTACGCACCTCCTGACAGTGGTGGACCGCACCACGCACTGGCCCGAAGCAGTGCCGCTAGCTTCCACCACGTCTACAGAAATCACACGTGCTTTTTTGGCGACAAGGGTGGCACGCTTCGGCACCCCTTCGGCCATCACGTCCAACAGGGGCTCGCAGTTCGTTTCCGACCTCTGGTCCGCGATGGCCCGGAGCCTGGGTGTCACCATTCATCGCACGATCGCGTACAACCCCCAGGCCAACGGGTTATGCGCGTGTTTCCATAGGTCACTTAAAGCAGCGCTCAGAGCTTCACTTACGGACGCAAACTGGGTGGACCGGTTGCTGTGGGTTCTGTTAGGGTTGCATTCTGCACCGAAGGAGGATTTGGCAGCCTCCCCGGCAGAACTTGTTTTTTCCCAGCTGCTGCGGCTCCCGGGCGAATTTTTGCCTGACAACCCCGCACCGAACACTGACTCATCCCCGCTTTCACTATGTAGCGCAGAGGCAGGGATGGTACCGGGCCTAGCCCACCACTGTTTTCCCTGTGTTTTCGTCCCAAGGACCTTGAAGGATGCGTCATTCATGTTTGTCGGGCACGATGCCCACCGGACCCCATTGCGCCCGCCCTACAACGGCCCATTCAGAGTGTTGGAACCTGGGGTTAAACATTTCAAGTTTGACTTGGGGGGACGCAGAGAAACAGTCTGCATAGACAGGCTTAAGCCCGCGTTCGGCAACCCCCCGTTACAGCCGCTACGGACGTCGGCTGAAGCCCACAGGACATGAGGGCTAAGGCCCATTCTGAGTGTTGGGGGGTGGGGGGGACCTAGACGTTACATTCTCCACTCAGATTGAATGACACAGGAGGAGAGAAGCCGACGGGGGGGGGGGGGGGTGTCGAGACGGGACAGCGGAGGTGGAGACGCTAAAGGACTGTTAGGCCGATGCATCGGGCAGACTGTAGCTTCTCCACTGAACTGTATGCTAATGCGCCGACAGGCTTTGTGATTACGTGTATTGTGATTATGTGTATTGTGGTGTGAGCCCCCAAGTCGCTAGGCAAGACATGTAAGATATAAAAGAGACCCCCAGCGACCTGAGATTATTCTTGTTGACTTGATGTTAGAGAGAATGAAGTCCACACTGATCCAGCTCACTGTCTCACCTGCTCATTTCTCTCTACAATATTTAATATTTTTGGTATACTTTTTATTCCTATAATCACATTGATAGACAACAAAAATCGGCAGGTGGTCACCGATATCATTCAATAAAAGCCCACTCACGATTTTATTTTCCATAATGTTTGTGAATATGTTATCTATTAATGTGGCACTGTGTGATGTGATTCTGCTAGGTCTGGTGATTGTTGGATGTAAGCCCATACTGTACATTGTGTTGATAAATTCTTCTGTCGAACTATGTTGTTTTGAATTCATAAGATGTATATTGAAATCCCCACAGATGAACATAACTTTATGAGTAAGTTTTGCATACATTTTTTCCTTCCAGTCCTTGAATAAGTCAATATTTGATCCAGGTGTTCTATATACACAGCTCACTACTATATTCTTCATATTATTCAAACAGATTTCTATTGTAATACATTCAAATAAATCATCCACAGGATTCAACAACCATTTTTCGTAGTAACAACAATGGTGGTTGTGGCGCAGATGTAGTGGGACCGACTACTGATCTAAGGGTCAGGGGTTCGATTCCCGCTCTATCTGCAGTCTTCATGTCGAAGTATCCTTGAGGAAGACACTGAACCCCCAGTTGCTCCTGGTGGGTCAGACCAGCGCCTGTGTATGACAGCTCCACCACCATCAGTGTGTGAATGGGTGAATAGCAGGATCTGTAAAGCGCTTTGGTCATCTAGAGATGAGAAAAAGCGCTATATAAGTGAATGCCTTTTACCATTGTTTCGAGGAAAAGGAGGAATTACTGTGTTTCGGTGCTCTTCTCCACTCAAGCTGCTGCAAAACGATTTGTGCATGTTTATTCTCGTCTTCCGCTCCTTCTTCGTCTACTTTGACTTTGTATGTTGTGCCGGTAGCGCCCCCCTCATGAATGGGAGGTTCAATCTTGTGCAGTCAACGTGGTCAGAAAATTTGGGTTGCACATGGACATCCACAAAATGGCTCTGCGGACGTCTGTGGACTGGAAACAATGACATAATTTTGGTCACACAAGCCTTGCGGCTGAGCAGACGTGGACAGCAGGGGTGCAGCATGAATCCAACTTTACAGTTCGGTCACAGACACTGACTCCAGTCTGCACCCATTTGTTCCTCATTTGTTTTGTTGTGCATTTTATGTTTTCAAGAAAGACTGCTTCAAGTTTTCTATATTGATGGTTTGATGTTTTCCTTGGTCTACCAGTGTACTCCCCTTTTACAACCTTCCCATTTTGTTTGTACTGGTCCGGATTTTAGCCACAGCTGACTGGGAAAAACCAACATCTTTGGCTACATTCCATGATAATTTACCTTCTTGAAGAAGTTTTATAATCCTCTCCATTGTTTCAACTCACATTTCTCATGTTGGAGCCATGATTCATGGCTTGGTGCAACAG
Source organism: Pholidichthys leucotaenia (assembly GCA_020510985.1). Taxonomy (NCBI): domain Eukaryota; kingdom Metazoa; phylum Chordata; class Actinopteri; order Cichliformes; family Pholidichthyidae; genus Pholidichthys; species Pholidichthys leucotaenia. The sequence continues at coordinate 63,716,484 of CM035849.1, read as the reverse complement.
CTCATCAAGGTGTGCAAGCAGTCTTTTTTTAACTGCAGACTAGTTAGATTTAATTTGATGCAAGCTGTTTGTTTTAGGATAGCAAGTTAGAGTGATTTCACATTTTTTCCTCAGCTTCATCTGATTAAAAAAAATGCAACTGACTTTCTATTTAAATAAAGCTTCTTAAAGTCAAAAGGTTGGTATTTTGAATAAAATAGTTCAATGACATGTCTGTGATTATGTTTTTACAAAATTAAATAACTGAATTAACATCCTCCAAGAGTGGTGATTCCATAATTTTTGCCAGGGTTGTACAGCTGGAGGAAGACCCAACAACAGACAGCAAGCACCTACTGAAAAGAGATTATGCCTCTACGTATCCTTCCATGAAAAGAGGGAGGTCAGGAAATTGATCCTTGCATACAAAAAGAAGAGATGGTAGCAAAGCATATCATCACTTCTCTGGTTCTATACAAACTTAAACCAGGGCCTTAACAGTTACCAAAATATCAACAACAATGGTGAGGCAAAAGCTCAGGCTTGTTTCTAAACTGGTTTCTAAGATCCAGTTCATTCTGTGTTGTATCTCAAACCAGTTAATTTTGTTTTCTTTATGATAAAACTGAAATTGTTTTTCTATTAAGACGAGGCAAACGATGTCTCACACCTTCGACATGTTTCGACCGTCATCTGCAGTTTTCTTCAGAAAGCGTCATCTGACGTCCTTGATGTGTCACATCAGCTGTTTTATCCTTTCCATAGGCGTGACCGTCCTGACAGATTTAACAGATCTGCCAGGTCGGTCACGGCACATATGACACGCACTTATGGACTGCCAATACCCAACATGGGCAATAAACAAAGGGAAACGTCAAGTCCAAAACAAAAACCAAGAACAAAAAGAAAAAGAGAAACACACACACACACACCAAAAACAGAAAACAACAAAAATATAGTGACCCTACCATACATTCGGGGAATAACAGAACCCATACAAAGAATCATGAAAAAACACGGAATAAGCACAGCAATAAAACCCCACACAAAACTGCAGCAGCTTTTGGTTCACTCCAAGGACAAAATACAATAAAACAAAAAATGCTACATAATTACCTCCGCCAGGCCGAAAAGGCCAGGAGGAGGTTATGTTTTTGCCGGGGTTTGTCTGTTTGTTTGTCTGTCTGTCTGTTTGTCTGTTGGTTAGCAAGATAACTCAAAAAGTCTTGGACGGATTTCCATGAAACTTTCAGGCGTTGTTGGAAATGGTACAAGGAAGAACTGATTAAATTTTGGGGGTGATCCGGTTCACCGTCTGGATACAGGAATTTTTTAAAGCATTTTTCAACACTGTGACATAGGGCCATTTTCAACATGTGCGCAGGCGCAATGGAGGGCGCTGGTCGTCGTGTCTGCAACACAAACTCTGCGTTCTTCAACGTTTTAGGCACAAAAGCACGCGGAAAACACTGCTGGCCTGGGCCCGCCAGCGTGCCTGTGTTTGCGCGCAACTGCAAAACCTCACACGGGCAGCTGTCCGCCGACGGATTCTTTGACAGAAATTCCCCGGCCAGCCATAGGAGCTGCGCATTTGGCAGAAATTCACCGGCCAGCCATAGGCGCTGCGCAAAAACGAGCTCTCTGCCGGCGAAGCTTCTAAATTCTCGTTTGCCGCGGAGCGCAACCCCAAAATAATATAATATAAAACCCACGGCAACCTGTCTACCCAATTTGCATCCGTCAGTGGAGGAGATGGACACAACAGCAACGCTTCAGTTTATTACCTCCGCCAAGGAGGCAATGCTTTTACTACTGAACCACTAATCCTATCACTATCACATTGATTGTCATTGATTAATTGTGTGTTTATTGCACTGTCCCTGTCAAATAAACAAATAATCATTGTGAATCCAATTGCTACTCATATGTTTACATGCTCAAGGAATCTGAAAACGTACACACAAACACTGTATGGGGGGAATTGTGGCGCTTGGCGGAGGTCTGCGCTCTCCGAGTGCTTTTCTTTTTTTTCCACAATATCTTTATTGAACCTTTTTTTTTTTTTTTAACAAACATGATACAAACAATCAAACACTAACACTAAAGTACTACAAAAAAAAAAAAAATGCACTAAAAACACCAACAACCACCAACAAAATCAAGTCTTCAACAATGCTCCTCTGTTTAGTCTAGACAATCCAATACATAAGTATACATATTATGTTCACCAGTTTGGAATTTACAAGGTCCACACACATCATTCACCTTCTTCTTCAAGAGTTATGTTTAAATTTTTTACATAATCAATAAAAGGTCTCCATATATTCTCAAACACAATTTCCTTTGATTTCAGTATATATGTTATTCTTTCTAATGGAAGGTTTGTTAACATCTGTCTTAACCACTGAGTCACATCTGGTCTATGAGTCTTTTTCCATAATAGTGCAATACATTTTTTGGCATTAAGCAAACTGAGGTCTATGAATGTTCTTTCACTTTTATTGAAATTATGCTTTTCTGGGTACAGACCCAACAAAACCAGTTTAGGATTCAATATGATTTGTTTTGAGATTATTTTTTCAATTGTTACCCTCACCTCTTCCCAAAACATTCTTATTAATCTACATTCCCATAAACAATGAAATAGGGTTCCTTTACTTTCCATGCATTTTGTGCATGTATCTGGTATATTTTTGTTATATCTATTTAACTCCTCCGGTGTAACATACATCCGCATTAACCATTTGAAATGTATCAATTTAAGGCGTGCATTTATTGATTTGGTTTGAGCTTCTGTACAAGCCAATTCCCATTGTTCCTCTGAAATTTCAATTTGCAGATCTTCTTTCCAGTAGTTTAATCTTTTCAGTGAATTTTCACTTGAAGATAGTGTCAATGAGTTATAAAACTCTGAAATAATACCCTTTCTTTTACTATCTTTCATCATCATTTTTTCCAAGGATGAATAAATAGGTCGAGTGAGAGCTTTATTTTGATTTGATCGAATAAAGTTTCTAAGTTGAAGATATTTAAAAAAATGTGTTCTATTGAGATTAAATTTGATCCTCAGCTCTTCAAAAGACATTATGTTGTCTGCACATGGCAAATATAAATCCTGAATCTTTTGTATCCCTTTTAAATTCCATACTTTAAATACAGCGTCCGCTCTCCCTGGTTTAAAATATTGATTACCCCATATTGGACTAAATTGTGACAATAACTGTGGTTCTTTTAAATAGTTTTTAGCTTCACACCATATTTTGATCATATGCTTTACAAATGGATTTTTAACTTGTTTTTGTAATTTTTTTGCCGAATCTGAGTATATGAATATGGGAAGAGGTAAAGGTAAATTGTATGATTCCATTTCAGTCCAGTGAGGGAGATCATTTGATGAAAAATAATATGTCATAGACCTCAGTTGTGCCGACCAATAATACAACATAAAATTTGGACATTTCAGACCTCCACGATCAAATGGTAAATATAATAAAGACAGACGTAATCTAGCCCTCCTGTTGTTCCATATAAATTCCACTAACTTTTTTTTTATTCTTGAGAATAGATCTAAAGGTGGTGATAAGGGAATGTATTGAAATAAATAAAGTATTTTAGGTAAAATATTACTTTTAAGTATATTGATTCTCCCGATCATCGACATTGGTAGTGACATCCATCTCTGAGTTAACTCACTGATATCTGACATTAAGGCTTCATAGTTGACACTGGCGACTGATTCTAGCTTAGGCATAATTTGGATTCCTAAATATTTAAACTGATTTACAACGTTGAATTGATTTACCTCAGGGGCTGGGTAATTTCTCTGGGTCTCATTTAGCATTAATATTGAAGATTTAGTTTTATTTATTTTATATCCTGATATTTCCCCAAAATTCTTTATTAAATTCAACAAGGTTGGAATTGATTTTTTTAGATTCGACATAAACAAAATTATATCATCGGCGTACAGGGAGATTTTATGTTCTGTTGGTCCAACTTTAATTCCATATATTTGTGAATGTAAACGTATCGCTATCGCTAAAGGTTCAATTGCCATAGTAAACAGTAAAGGTGAGAGTGGACAGCCTTGTCGACATCCTCTATTGATTTTTATTGGTTTTGAAATATTGTTATTTGTTAGGATTTCTGCTGTAGCATTATTGTATATTATTTGAACCCATTTTATGAAATTATTTCCAAGTCCAAACCTTTGTAGGACTTCAAAAAGAAAGGGCCATTCAACTCTATCAAAGGCCTTTTCGGCGTCCAATGATAGGAGAGCTGTATCCGGTGCTTCTTTATTAAAATAGATAATATTAAATAGTCTTCTTACATTATGGAAGCCTTGTCTACCCTTTAATAAAGCCATTCTGATCTCGATTAATAATATTTGGTAAAATTTCTTGTATTCGTCTTGCTAAAATTTTACAGATTATCTTAAGGTCGGCGTTTAATAGGCTTATTGGTCTCATATTTTCACATTTATTAGAGGGCTTACCTGGTTTTGGCAGCAGTATAATTAAGGCATTATTTATGTATGATGGTAAATTATTATTTTGAAATGCTTCTAAAACCATTTCCAAAAAAGGTTTTATTAATTTATTCTTAAATTTTTTATAAAGGTCAACTGGAAGACCATCTGGTCCTGCACTTTTTCCTGATTTCATATTATCAATGGCTAGCCCAACTTCTTCTTGACTAATTTTAGACTCCAATATCTCCCTGTTTTCATTTGGAATACACGGTATAGATAGTTCGTTCAAAAACCCATTTAGTTTTGTTAAATCAGGTTCATTTTTGGTATCATATAATTTTTCATAGTAATCTCTAAAGGCTCTATTAATTTCTAAAGGATCTATAACTACCTGTCCCTTACTTATAATACTGGTAATTGGTGTTTTAATTTCCAATTGTTTAATCTGCCATGCTAATAATTTTCCTGATTTTTCACCTTGTTCATAAAAAGATTGTTTCAATCTTAGAAGACTCGAGGCAGCTCTATTCGCTGATTTTTTGTCGTATTCAGCTCTCAAAATCAGTAATTCATTCTCCAACCTTGGGTCACTTCCTGCATACACTTTTTCCTGAAGATTTTTTATTTTATGTTCCAATTTAGCTCTCTCCTCTCGAGTCTTCTTAGATTTTGATCCTGTATAACTAATAATATGCCCCCTAATAAAAGCTTTGAAAGCCTCCCACTTTACACATGCTGATGTTTGTGTAGTATTGATGTCAAAGAACTCGTCTATCTGTTTTTCTATATACTTGACAAATTCCTCATCCTGAAGCCATTTATGCTAAAATTGCCATCTACCTGATTCCTTTGTCAATTTTTTATCTACATATATTAGACAACAGGGTGCATGATCAGAGATCACGATGTTATCATAAAAGCAGTTTTGAATCTTGGACCTTAATTCTGTGGAAATCAAAAAATAATCAATACGTGAGAATGTCTTGTAGGTACTGGAATAACAAGAATAGGCTTTAACTTGTGGTTTCATTTCTCTCCATATATCTAACAATCTCAATTCTTTCATAAAATGATTAATAGTCATCCTACATCCAATGTGCGTACAATCCAGTCCTGTTGATCTATCCACACCTGGATTCAATGTACAATTAAAATCCCCTGCTATTATATGTTGCCCTGTAAGTGATGATAAGATGAGAAATAAATTAGCAAAGAACTTCTGATCATCTATATTGGGACCATATAAGTTCACAAGATTTATATTTTCTAATAGCAAAGAACCTTGAATGATTACATATCTTCCAAATTTGTCTCCAATTACATTTTTCACTTGAAAAGGAACTGATTTATGTATGAGAGTCATAACTCCCCTGGCTCGGGATGAAAATGAAGAGGTGAATACACTTCCCTGCCATCTACTCCTAATTCTTTTAACATCCTCCTCTATCAGATGAGTTTCTTGTAAAAACACAATTCTTGAACCCATGTCCTTTATTTTATTCATAACTTGTTTAAGTTTTTTTAAATTTTGTAGACCTCTGCAATTCCATGAAGTTAAATTAAGATTAACACTTTGGTCCATGATCAATAGAGAGTTTGGGATTACCTTGCAGTGTAAACATGCTCATACAGAGAAGCAAAAACATGAGTGGTTGAACATTCATCCTACAAACTACACACAAACAAATTTCCCCTTCCCACACTTGTGGCAAACCCCCCAAAATCAAAAGAAAAATTCTGTCTCCCGATATAGCCATCGACCGTTCCACACCCACGGGGAACAGCCTAAGCCACTCCTTCTTCATCCTCCCAATCACCCTAACTCTACTGCTTTTAATGACGTAACATTAACTCTCCTCTGTAGTTTTCCAACTTAACTCCAAAATTTTTAACAACTTTGTACATCATAGTTTTTTTTTTTTTGTTTGTTTTGTTTTTGTTTTTGTTTTTTTTTAATATATAATACAATCTATATTTTGTAAACTTACTATTTACTTCAAGTCAGTCAGATGCCTGTGCAAATGCTTAATTATTCTACCTTTTATTTTGTTCATGCTTAGCTCCCACCAGTCTCTTCTTCTTCTTTGATCTTCTTGATGAACTCCTGCGCCTCCTCTGGGGTCTTGAAGATGTGGGTTCTGCCCTCATACGTGGTCAGCAGTCTCGCAGGATAGATTACACCATGACGAATCCCAAGGTTGCGCAGCTCCTTACGTACGGGATCAAACTGCTTCCTCAATTGCTGGATTCCTGTGGCCAAATCTGGGTAGAACCGCACCTGCTGGTCCTGGTGTTTAATCTCTCCTTTTTTAGCTCGTGCAGCGTTGAAGATCTTCATCCTGTCTCTGTTGTTAAGAAACTTCATAATTAAGGTCCTCGGCGGTCCCTTATCTCTCCGTGGGCCAATGCGATGTGCTTTTTCCAGAACCACTGCTGATTGCAACTCCTCGCTGCCCAGCACCTCCGGAATCCACTTTTCCAGAAAGGAACATACGTCCCGACCTTCTGATTCCTCTGGAAGACCCACCAGCCTCAAATTATTCTGTCTCGACCGAGATTCCAAATCCAAAATATTATCTTCCAGAGATTTATTTTTTTTTTCCAAAGTGCGCACCTTTAATTGAAGACGGGTGACGTCATCTTCAGCACTAGCGAGACGGAGCTCCATCTGCGCCGTTCGTTCTACACAGTCACCCAATTCCTTTCTTATTCCTTCCAACGCTGTCATAATCCCATCAAATCTAGAGGAAAAGTCCGCTCTCATTGAACTCATGGCAGCCATCAGCGCATCTGCGCCATTCCCCGCAGAAATCGCAGCGTTGCCAGCCTCCTCCGCCATATATGGAGCCCTGTTTGCTGCGTCACAGACCTGAAAGTCCGTTAATTTGGACTGTTTCGGCGGCTCGCTTTTTCCTTTTCCTGGTTTTCCAGCCTTAGGCTTCGCCGACATATCCTCGCCCAAACGCTGGGATACGTTCTGTCCCAAATGAGAGAGTTATTTGCCGATTTTTTTTCTCCAGGAGCAGAGCAGAGCGAGACACGTCCGTCCTACGTGGCAGCCATAACCGGAAGTCCCGAGTGCTTTTCTAGTTTATGAAATACCATGCTAATATATGGAAAAACATACATAGGAGAAACGGGGAGGATGTTTGCAACACAAAAAAGGGAACACCAAAAAGAATGTGGAAAAAAAAACAAAAAAAACAGCATGGTGACTCACAAGAATACAAAAAGAAAAGCCAGAACAGGAAAACCTCAAATCAGAAATATCAGACCACTGCAAGGTAAACCACACCATGGACTGGAACAACGCAAAAATAATTGGATCAGAGGACAACAAACACAAACGCTGGATCACAGGAGCAACTGAAATCAGGAAGCGAGCCCACAACACCATGAGCCTTCGTGCTCTCGCACACCTGGGACTCTCTCCTTCAGAGACCAACACACGGCGGGGGGCGTGACCAACTGGCAGATTTGTCAGGACGGTCACGGCTATGGCAAGGATCAAAAAGCTGATGTGACACATCACAGATGTAGAAGACTGACTGAAGACTGCAGACGACAGTCGAAACATGTCAAAGGTATGAGACATCTTTTTTGCTTTGTCTTAATAGAAAAACAATATCAGTTTTATTCAGTTTGGGGTGCATTAAGGGTAACATGTCTGCTTTAAAGAACTTGGGTTACTGCACGGTCCACAAAATGATTACTTTAGCCCAGAATATAAAGGGCTACATGAGCAGTGCTGACTCACAACAGTTCCATAAAAGTATGGCGTCAATAACTGCCATCAGTGAACACTAGTCGCACATTACAGGGCTGTTATGACTCAAGACTCTTATCTCTGCTCTGCATGTTTGTTTGGGGATGAGATGTTGAAGACACAGAACATTCCCTCTCTGTCTGTTTCTAACACTTAAGGACTCAGCACTGGCGTAAGCACATGGTCCCACCTGTATCCCATGTTCCCAGTCTTCCCTGATGAACACATTTTCCAATTCATGGTTGATCCCTTCCACACTGCTTGGCACTCGGCATATAAGGGGTTTTGTCACAGGGATTGTTGTCGATGTGGAGGAAACTGCCTTGTACTGTAAAGTCAAAAACAGGAAGAATATACTAATACTGATACATAGTGACACATATCAAAACATAGAAAATGCATCATAAATATTAATAACTAGATAATAAAAGCTTAAGGGACAAAAAAGCAGCCTTAGCTGATCGACCACAAATGGGAACAAAAAAACCCTATCATAGGATTCATGCAAATTTTCCCCCAGTAGACAATGCCTATCATTACTGGACATCTGTTAAAGAATGAACTGCTTACAAAAGTCGAGGGCATGCCCAGACATATTCCCAAATTTATGCCTGCCTCCATTCCTTCTCACAGAGACTCATTAACTACAGGCTCCTCCAACAAATATAGTGCAGATTACATAAGAACAAGGCTAACTACATAAAATACACAAGACTATACGAACACGTAAGGGTGCACAATGAAGTTAGAGCTCCTCTGAATTTGTAGGTATTTTAATGTTACAATCACATTCTCTCAGTTATTTGATTGATTATTAAGAAATGAACTGCTCTTTTCAAAACCACCAAACTACTCTACACAGCAGTTTTAATTTCACATTAAAACTGGAGTCTGCAGCGCAATGTGTGACTTTTAATGTCTGGTGCCGTCTAGCAGCTGTCAGTGGTCTATGTGCAGGTAAAGTGCATTGTTGGGCATGGTGTCTCATCTTCCTCTTAACAATACCCCACAGATTATGAGCTTCAGGTCAGGCGAGTTTGCTGGACAGTCAAGCAGAATATCATGGTCATTAAACAAGGTTTTGGTACTCTTGGCAGGGTGGGCAGGTGCTAAGTCCTGTTGGAAAACAAAATGAGCATCTCCATAAAGCTCATCAGCAGAGGGCAGCATGAAGTGCTCTAAAATTTCCCGGTCAACAGTTGTGATGACTTTGGACTTGATAACACACTAGTAGATGACATGGTTCCCCAAATCAGGTGCCAAGTCCAGTCATTTGGAAATCAAGGTCCGAGAGTCCTGAAGAAGTGTGGAAAGGCCCAGAATCAAAGTTACTTGAGATCCAGTGTGAAGTTTCCAGTCAGTGATGATTTGGGAGCTATGTCATCTGCTGGTGTTTGCCCACTGAGTTTTATCAAATCCAAAGTTGGTGCAGCCATCTACCAGGAAACTTTAGTGCACTTCACGCTTCCCTCTGCTTACAAGCATGCCGATTACATTTCCCAGCAGGACTTGCACCTGTCTACACTGCCAAAAGTACTAATACCTGGTTTAATGACCATGGTATCACTGTGCATGATTGGCAAACAAACTCACCAGACCTAAACCCCACAGAGAATCTATGGTGTATTGTCAAGAGGAAGATGAGAGACACCAGACCCAACAATGAAGACGAGCTGAAGGCTGCTATCAAAGCAACCTGCGCTTCCATAACTCCTCAGCAGTACCACAGGCTGATCGCCTTCATGCCACACCGCACTGATGCAGTAATTCATGGAAAATGAGCCCTGACCAAGAATTGAGTGTGAACACTGACATGCTTTTCAGTTGGCCAATATTTCTATTTTTTTTTTTAATTGATCTGATGTAATATTCCAATTTTTTGAGAAGCTTTTCAATTTTGGGTTTGAATTAGCTGTAAGCCATAACCACCAAAATTAAAAGAAGCAAACACTTGCAATATATCACTCTGTGTGTAATGAATCTATATCAGTTTCACTTTTTGAATTGAATTACTGCAATAAATGAACTTTTCAATGATATTCTAATTTATTGAGATGCACTTGTATAAACCAAGGACTATATTGCAGCAGATACTTTTATCACCATATGAATTGTAGGCCATCAAGGCCAGCTCTACAATCATGTATTCCGTCTCCTGCAACAGTTTCATGATAACTGCCTCCAGCTTTATATTATCTGTATAAGCTTGATAATATAAAATACATACATTGATTTAATTCTTTTAACCAAGTAATAGCAGCAGCAAAATTGCTCTTTTGTCTTCAGAATCAGAATCAGAATCAGAATCAGGTTTATTGCCATTGTTCATGTAGTACACAAACTAGGAATTTGTCTCGGTACAATGCTGCAACATTAAACATGATAAGATAAGAGAAATAAACTATACATGTAATAAGTGTAGGATAAGATTAAGTGATACTGGTCAACAGTTAAAATATATATTAGCCAGCAGCAGATACTGTGGAGAACTATATAGTGCAGTCGGTAATGCAGGAAGAAAACAGTGAACACCTGTTCACTGTTTCAGTCCACCTGTTCAACACCTGTTGTACTGTTTTTCACCATGCATTTAATTTTTATCCACTGCCATCAGGACAAATTATTCCTTCACAAAAGTCAAATCTTATTTTTGATTGAGATGACATGAAAGACTCACCTGTAGTTGGCATGCAGCACTGTGCTGTGTCTGCTGTGGGAGCTGAAGTGAGCTTGGTTCCCTGTCTTTGCTTTGTCGGCTGGCCTGTTTTCCGCGCTGCAGCTGCAGCCTCAACTTAGCAATCTGCTGGAAGAAACGCAAGATAAGGTCAGCAAGTGACAGCTTGCAATCGACCCATGGCAATATAAACATGAACACACAAATATACAGACGTGGACAAAATTGTTGGTACCCCTCTGTTAATGAAAGAAAAACCCACAATGGTCACAGAAATAACTTGAATCTGACAAAAGTGGTAATAAATAAAAATTCTATGAAAATTAACCAATGAAAATCACACAATGCTTTTGAATTGTGGTTCAACAAAATTATTTTAAAAAACAAACTCATGAAACAGGCCTGAACAAAAATGATGGTACCCTTGACTTAATATTTTGTTGCACAACCTTTTGAGGCAATCACTGCAATCAAACGATTTCTGTATCTGTCAATGAGACTTCTGCACGTCTCAGCAGGTATTTTGGCCCACTCCTCATGAGCAAACTGCTCCAGTTGTCTCAGGTCTGAAGGGTGCCTTCTCCAGACGGCATGTTTCAGCTCCTTCCACAGATCTTCAATAGGATTTAGATCAGGGCTCATAGAAGGCCACTTTAGACTAGTCCAATGTTTCGCTCTTAGCCATTCTTGGGTGTTTTTAGTTGTGTGTTTTGGGTCATTATCCTGTTGCAAAACCCATGACCAGCGACTGAGACCAAGCTGTCTGACACTGGGCAGCACATTTCTCTCTAGAATACCTTGATAGTCTTGAGATTTCATTGTACCCTGCACAGATTCAAGACACCCTGTGCCAGATGCAGCAAAGCAGCCCCAGAACATAACAGAACCTCCTCCATGTTTCACAGTAGGGACAGTGTTCTTTTCTTGGTATGCTTCATTTTTGCGTCTGTGAACATAGAGCTGATGTGCCTTGCCAAAAAGTTCCAGTTTTGTCTTGTCTGTCCATAGGACATTCTCCCAGAAGCTTTGTGGCTTGCCAACATGCAGTTTGGCAAATTCCAGTCTGGCTTTTTTATGATTTGTTTTCAACAGTGGTGTCCTCCTTGGTTGTCTCCCATGAAGTCCACTATGGCTCAAACAATGACGGATGGTGCGATCTGACATTGATGTACATTGACCTTGGAGTTCACCATGAATGTGTTTAGAGGTTGTTCTGGGCTCTTTTGTTACCATTCGTATTAAGATAAGATAAGATAAGCCTTTATTAGTCCCACAATGAGGAAATTCCAGGATTGCAACAGCACAGGGATAGCAACACTCAGAGCAATAATTAAGAAGATACGAAAAATAAAAATAAGAGCAGTGAATATACTGTACATACGTACACATAAATATATATATACAAAGTGCGGAGCATTGTAGCAAGACGGAATAAACAGCATAACCGTCTACTTAGTTATACTACATAGTATGAATATGTACCCATACATATTGTCACCCTCCGTAGCGACTGATATTGTCCTAGTTGTATATTGGAGGGGACCATTTGTGCAAGTCTGTTGCGTCCTTGGCATTCAATACTATTAGGTCGTCACGTTTTTTTTGCTATCTTTGCGAGCAGCCCTGCTTAGGTTATACAGTCTGACAGCCGTAGGTAGGAAGGACCTGCGAAACCTCTCGGCTGGGCACCTAGGATGATGTAGTCTACTGCTAAATGAGCTCCTCAGTGCGTTCAGTATGTCCTGCATAGGGTGGGACTCGGACTCCAGCAGAGATGACAGTTTAGCCACCATCCTTCTCTCTCCCATCTCCTCCACTGAGTCAAGGCGTTGCCCCAGGACAGATCTAGCTTTCTTGATCAGTCTCTTCCTATTGGCTGCTGTAATGCCGTTGCCCCAGCAGACCACTCCAAAAGTGATGGCTGATGCCACCACCGTGTCATAGAATGTTTTCAGCAGCGCCCCTTGTACATCAAAGGACCTGAGCCTCCTCAGTAGGAACAGCCTGTGCTGTCCCTTCTTGTAGAGTGCGTCGGTATTGTGTGACCAATCTAGTTTATTGTTCAGATGAATACCAAGGTACTTGTAGGATGTCACCATCTCAATGTCCGTTCCCTGTATGTTTACTGGTGCTGTGAGGGGTTGTCCTTGCCTGCGGCAGTCCACCACCAGCTCCTTAGTTTTCCTCACGTTGATCTGGAGACAGTTCCGATGGCACCAGTCCATGAAGTCCTGGATAAGTCCTCTGTACTCAGCTTCATCTCCGTTGGAGATGAGGCCGACGATCGCAGAGTCGTCAGAGAACTTCTGTAGATGGCAGTGTGTTGTGTTGTGTGAGAAGTCCGCAGTATAAAGGGTGAACAGGAAGGGAGCAAAAACCGTTCCCTGGGGGGCCCCCGTGCTACCGATGATCGTGTCAGACACACAATCTCGGGTTCTCACAAACTGTGGCCGGTTTGTGAGGTAGTCCAGGATCCATGATGACAGGTGCTGGTCCACCCCTGCGCACAGCAGCTTGTCCTTCAGGATCATTGGTTGGATGGTGTTGAAAGCACTGGAGAAGTCAAAGGTCATGATCCTCACCGCATTCCCGGGCTTCTCCAGGTGGGACAGAGAACGGTGAAGGAGGAAGATCACTGCATCCTCCACCCCAATACCATGCTGGTAGGCGAACTGGAGTGGATCCATCGCTGGTCCCACCAGGGTGCGGAGGTGAGCAAGAAGCAGTCTCTCCAGGGTCTTCATCATGTGAGACGTCAGGGCCACTGGTCTGTAGCTCTTCAGATCTTTGGGGTGGGAAGTCTTTGGTACAAGTACCACACAAGATGTTTTCCACAACTGTGGTAACCTCCCCAGCTTCAGGCTTAGGTTGAAGATGTGCTCTACAATCACACACAGCTGGTCTGCACAGGACTTGAGGAGCTTTGCACCGATGCCGTCCGGTCCCGAGGCCTTCCTCGCCTTGATCTTCCTCAGCTCCGTCCTCACCTGGGTCTTAGTGAGGGTCAGGTTGGGGGGCTGTGTGCTAGGAGTGGGGGGGTGTTGGTCGAGTGGGGTGTGGACAGCAGGTCTCAATGACTTTAGAGGCAGCAGTGGTTGTTGTGCAGTCGGTGGGGAGGGTGGTTGGTCAAACCTAGTAAAAAACAGGTTCAGATTGTTCGCCCACTCCCTGCCCCCTGTGGCCTGGGGGGAGGTATTCTGGAGCCCAGAGATGGTTTTAAGGTTTCTCCAGACCCCGCCGATGTTGCTCTGTTGCAGCTTGTCCTCCATCTTATTCCTGAAGCTGTCCTTGCCTTCTCTGATCTTCCTCCTCAGCTCCCTCTGTACAGACTTCAGCATCTCCCTGTTCCCCGACCTGAAGATCCTCTTCTTTTCTCTCAGAAGTGTTTTTATCTCAGGGTTGATCCAGGGTTTGTTGTTCGAGCAACACCGTATGGTCTTGGTGGGTACGGTGTTGTCCACACAGAAGCTGATGTAGTCCGTGATGGTGTGAGTGAGACCGTCGATGTCCTCACCATGTGGCTCACAGAGCTGCTCACAGGCAGTGGTTTCAAAACAGTCCTTTAGAGCATCCATTGCCTCCTCTAGACTATAACTTCACTGTGCGCAAGACCGGAGGTTGTCTGTGTACTAGGGGTTTGTACACCAGCAGGAGATGAACCAAGTTGTGATCCGATCTCCCGAGTGGGGGGAGTGGTGATGAGGTGTACGCCTCCTTAGTATTTGCATAGAATAAGTCCAGTGTTTTATTGTCTCTAGTGTGGCATGTGACATACTGGGTGAGTGTGGGTAGAATGGAGGACAGTGAAATATGGTTGAAATCACCTGAGATGAGGAGAACAGCATCTGGGTGTTCTGTCTGCAGCCTGCCAGTTACTGAGTGGATGACGTCACGTGCTGTCCCAGCGTTCGCCGTCGGATTTGCATAAATAACAATGCAGATCACGTGTGAGTATTCCCTTGGGAGATAGGTAGGCCGCATGCTAACAGCTAGCAACTTGATGTCTTTGCTACAGTGCTGTTCCTTAACCATGATATGCCCCGGTCTGCACCAGTTGTTATTGACATACATTATCACTCCCCCGCCTCTTGCCTTCCCACTGTCTGGTGTCCGGTCTGCCCGTATTACATGGAAACCCTCCAGTTCGATGTTAGCATCTGTTGCTAGTTCTGTTAGGCACATCTCGGTAAACAACAACAACAGGCTTATTATCCGTCTCTTCCATTTTTCATCAAGTTTCCTCCTGCGGCCATGTCCAGGGAGGTTGGCTACAGTCCCGTGGATCTTAAATTTCTGAATAATATGTGCAACTGTAGTCACAGGAACATCAGGCTGCTTGGAGATGGTCTTATAGCCTTTACCTTTAACATGCTTGTCTATAATTTTCTTTTTAATCTCCTGAGACAACTCTCTGCTTTGCTTCCTCTGGTCCATGTTTAGTGTGGTACACACCATGTCACCAAACAGCACAGTGACTACTTGTCACCCTTTAAATAGGCTGACTGATTACAAGTTTGTAGACAACTGTGATGTTAATTAGAGGACACATCTTAGTTGAACATGTCCCTATGGTCACATTATTTTCAATCTTTTCTAGGGGTACCATCATTTTTGTCCAGGCCTGTTTCATGAGTTTGTTTTTTAAAATAATTCTGTTGAACCACAATTCAAAAGCACTGTCTGATTTTCATTATGTCAAAATGGTCATGCTACATTTTATACTGAGCCCTGGTGGAACCTCTCAGTTCATCTACAGAATGAAGCCATTTCAGCTCCTCTCAATTCTTGGCTGTCTCTTACCAAGTTTAAACAGCAGGTGATCACTGGAACATACACTAACCTTAATATACAACTGCCAATAATCATATTTCTTCAGATTTTTGTTTTTTGTCCTTCCTGAAGACAAGTAAACTCCATGCTTCATCTTGAGAGCTCATATCCAGAATTAGACACTCTGGTTCAGGGGTCTGAACTGAAGAGCCATTTTTCCCATCTCCGACTGAAATAGAAGTGGCTGAGGGCCACAACAGCAATTTGACCTTTAAAATAAAGATTATGCTGCTTATAAAGTTTTTTTTTTAATATACATACAGTGGGGAAAAAAGTATTTAGTCAGCCAACAACTGTGCAAGTTCTCCCACTTAAAAGATGAGAGAGGTCTCCAATTTTCATCATAGGTATACCTCAACTATGAGAGACAAAATGAGAAAAAAAAAATCCAGAAAATCACATTGAAGGATTTTTAATGAATCAATTGGTAAATTCCTCGGTAAAATAAGTATTTGGTCAATAAAAGTTCATCTCAATACTTTGTTATATACCCTTTGTTGGCAATGACAGAGGTCAAACGTTTTCTGTAAGTCTTCACAAGGTTTTCACACACTGTTGCTGGTATTTTGGCCCATTCCTCCATGCAGATCTCCTCTAGAGCAGTGGTGTTTTGGGGCTGTCACTGGGCAACACAGACTTTCAACTCCCTCCAAAGATTTTCTATGGGGTTGAGATCTGGAGACTGGCTAGGCCACTCCAGGACCTTGAAATGCTTCTTACGAAGCCACTCCTTCATTGCCCGGGCAGTGTGTTTGGGATCATTGTCATGCTGAAAGACCCAGCCACGTTTCATCTTCAATGCCCTTGCTGATGGAAGAAGGTTTTCACTCAAAATCTCACGATACATGGCCCCATTCATTCTTTCCTTTACACGGATCAGTCGTCCTGGTCCCTTTGCAGAAAAACAGCCCCAAAGTATAATGTTTTCACCCCCATGCTTCACAGTAGGTATGGTGTTCTTCTCTCCTCCAAACATGACAAGTTGAGTTTTTACCAAAAAGTTCTATTTTGGTTTCATCTGACCATATGACATCCTCCCAATCCTCTTCTGGATCATCCAAATGCTCTCTAGCAAACTTCAGACGGGCCTGGACATGTACTGGCTTAAGCTGGGGGACACGTCTGGCACTGCAGGACTTGAGTCCCTGGCGGCGTAGTGTGTTTCTGATGTAGCCTTTGTTACTTTGGTCCCAGCTCTCTGCAGGTCATTCACTAGGTCCCCCCGTGTGGTTCTGGGATTTTTGCTCACTGTTCTTGTGATCATTTTGACCTCACGGGGTGAGATCTTGCGTGGAGCCCCAGATGGAGGGAGATTATCAGTGGTCTTGCATGTCTTCCATTTTCTAATAATTGCTCCCACAGTTGATTTCTTCACACCAAGCTGCTTACCTATTGCAGATTCAGTCTTCCCAGCCTGGTGCAGGTCTACAGTTTTGTTTCTGGTGTCCTTTGACAGCTCTTTGGTCTTGGCCATAGTGGAGTTTGGAGTCTGACTGTTTGAGGTTGTGGACAGGTGTCTTTTATACTGATAATGAGTTCAAACAGGTGCCATAAATACAGGTAACGAGTGGAGGACAGAGGAGCCTCTTAAAGAAGAAGTTACAGGTCTGTGAGAGCCAGAAATCTTGCTTGTTTGTAGGTGACCAAATACTTATTTTACAAAGGAATTTACCAATTAATTCATTAAAAATCCTTCAATGTGATTTTCTGGATTTTTTTTTCTCAGTTTGTCTCTCATAGTTGAGGTATACCTATGATGAAAATTGGAGACCTCTCTCGTCTTTTAAGTGGGAGAACTTGCACAATTGGTGGCTGACTAAATACTTTTTTGCCCCACTGTAGCTCTGAATATTTTGTGGCATTAATGAATTCCTACTACAACAGTGAAAAAGAACTGTCAAGCATTATATATACTGTAGCTTCATTCATTAAATAAAAGTATTACAAATATATTACAAATTGTTTTGTGCTGAAAAGGCTATATCTGAATATCTGACCATAATTTTTTGTATAGTTTTTAAAATTATCAGTACATTCATAAATTGTTTTAATATGAAAAACATCATCCATCTCCGACTTTCAACAGTGACCACACAGCTTTAGTTCCTGATATTTTAATAAATTAGAGACAAACGTTTTATTTAGAAGAAGCTACTTTTCATCCTTTTTAGATTTCCTCATAATGCTCCTTATTTAAATCTATCAATATAAATATGTATCCTTCACCTGTTCTCCAGACTCTCAATTTGACAAGAAGTACATTGGTTGTCTGACAAATGGTTGGCTGATATTCTTTATTTATTTTGGAATAAAACAAAGAATTCTAAACAACTTTCTATAGAATATAACTTTAACAAGAGCACTCTGAGGCGACTGCAATATCCCCCGCCTCCATTTTCTTTGAAGATCCCAATACTTACTGAAGGACAGCAGTTTTCAATTTTTCAATATAATTACTGCAGGGATGGCAACAGGAAATTCTGATTTCAGCTGAAATCTAATTTGGTCGATTGACTTACGGGGGGGCCGGGGGGCGCAGCCCCCCGAAGCTGGGAGGTTTTCAGTAAAATACAAGTAATTTAGACTGAAAAAAATGATTAAAAAAATGAAATACTAGACTTAGATAAATCATTAAATTTAATGAAAAGTTAACTTACTTTTTCTTCAATGTTGTCTCACTGTCCTTAGTCCAACATATTTAACAGTTCTATTAGAGTTTTTTTACACTATTTACACTGGTCACCAAGTCACTTCTAATGTGAAACTTTCTTCCTTTTGGCAGCAAGCTGTGTCAGTCTCTGAACTTTGAACTTCATCTCCTTTTCTGGTTTCTTCAGAAACTGTCCAAGTGTTTCTGTTACCTCATTGAACTTTGAGCCAATTT
The DNA here is from genome assembly GCA_020510985.1 of Pholidichthys leucotaenia. Taxonomy (NCBI): domain Eukaryota; kingdom Metazoa; phylum Chordata; class Actinopteri; order Cichliformes; family Pholidichthyidae; genus Pholidichthys; species Pholidichthys leucotaenia. The sequence continues at coordinate 63,697,877 of CM035849.1, read as the reverse complement.
TCACCTTTACTGTCACTTCGCTCCCCGAAGCTCCTGGGTTTTTATGTTTTTTAAGTACCAGAACTGTGCTTACATGACATAAAACAAACAGCTGAATGCCACTTATTACTGTATAATATTGACTTATGTTCCAAGAAGATAGCATTCCTAAACTAGAAAAGCACTCAGAGCGCATCCCTCCGCCAAGGCTCCTTCCGTTTGTCATGGATCAACTCCAAAATGTAATGGTTTTGTGTGTAGGCCTATAGCCACTTGTGGTGAAAATTGCATCAAAGTCTGTCCATCAGTTTTGGAGTATTGTTGCTAACACAATGTGAGAAGATAAGCGCCTTGGCTGAGGTATGCATTCTCAGATCATCACCAAAATATAATGGGTTCCTCTCTAGCCCAAGAACCACCTCTGGTGAAAATTTTATCCAAATCCATCCAGTAGTTTTTGTGTAATCCTGCTGCACAAATACAAAAAAGCCCTTGATGGAGGTATGCACTCTCAGATCATCACCAAAATCTAATCATCTGTTCCCCGTGCCATTGCACACCTTTCCTGAAAATTTCATGAAAATCCGTCCATCACTTTTCCTTGCTAACAAACAGATAGACAAGCCAACGCCGATGAAAACATAACCTCCTTGGCAGAGGTAAATATTCCAACAAGCATTATCCATCACATGCTTTAACACTTGATCAAATCAAAATCAGTTAATTTTATCTATTCCATAATAGAAATAAAATTCCAACATACCATTACTTTTTATAATTTCAGCATTCATTTCAGATCACCAGTTTCAATCTCCATTGAGTCTTGAGCAGCTCATTTTCCCCCTCCCGCGCAGCCCAGCTCATACAGCCGCTGTACGCTGCACTCAAACGGAAACCGGCGGACAGAGTCGACTGGACTCCTGAACGGAAGCAGGCGTTCTGAGGTTAAAACAGTGCTCATTACCCACGTCTCGGACATGGGCATAGCGGCCGTCGTGGAGCAATGCGTTGCCGGTTCTTGGCAGCCGCTCACCTTTTTTTTAAGCAGGTCTTTGCACGACAGTGAGCGTAAATACAGCATGTTCGACAAAGAGTTAATGGCTCTCTACCTGGTGTACGCCACTTCCGGTTCTGGCTGAAAGGGCACACTTTCACTGCGTCGTGGACCATAAGCCGCTAACGTACTTAACGTACATATAATATACAAATAAAGCGGAATTCGGTGAATTACCGGAAAAATCACATCCCTGAGAACAAGCCGAAATGAATTTTTGACAAAGCATACAAGCCATTTGATTGGTCCAATCGTTTGCAACTATCCAATCGCAGGGCTGTTTACAATACAGCAGTAGCTTGAGTACATCCGGGTTATCGCGAGACTTTGGGGAAGCGCCGAGCGCGTATGTTTTTTTTTTTCCAAACTTTATTGAGAACAAGGTAAAGGTACAAAATTATGACATAGATGATGATAAAATCGGCGGAAAATTGCCATCCCTGTTACTGTGACAGAACCAAATGATGATAAACCCATCATCCACGAATATACAACAAAGTATACAACCCATAGCTGTAGGTCAGAATCCCAAGGTGAACCCATGTAGCAAGTATGGTGACCCTAGAAAGCTTTACACGTTCTATAATAAGAGATCACAGGGAGTGCCAACCTTGACCTCTGACCCCAAACCTGTGTACCAGGTTTGGTAACCCTAGCTTTCATTGTTGTTGAGATATAGTTTATAAGTCATGTTGATGTTGACCTTTGACCTTGTCATCCCAAAATTACAGTCACACTCCGGGGTCACAGGGTGAACCTGTGTATCAGGTTTGGTGGCCCTAGCTTTACTTGTACAGTAATAAGGCACAAGGAAATGTTAACCTTGACCTTTTGATGTCAAACCCATAGTCAGTTCAGGGTCTCAAGGTAAATCTGTGTACCAAGTTTGGTGGCCCCAGCTTTACTTGTTTTATAGTACTAGTAAATGTAGCATTTACCATAGTGCAACTGCAATGTTAACTTTGAACCTTTAACACCCTGACCCCAAACCCATAGTTAGGTGAGGGTGCAAGTTGTCCAAGATGTGTATTAGATACAACTACTGTATCGATTTGAAAAGCCTACATCATTTCTTTCAGTAGTTACTGTGTTTAGAAGATTTAGGGAAAAATCTGACCTGACCTTTGACCTCAAGGTCACCCGATGGGAGTGAAATTGCAATATGCACATCAGAGTATATCAAACTATGGTACCAAGTTTCAAAACAATCGGACCAAAACTGTAGGAGGAGTTGATTTCACAAAAGTGGAACAGACAGACGAATGGACTCATAACATAATCCCCCTTTGGGCTTCGACCGGCAGGGGATAAAAATGCAAATGGTACAATAAATTATTGAGAAATATGATGTTCATATTTTATTCAGTATATCAAAAACAGTAATTAATTTTTTATATGTTAGAGATACAAAGACTCTACTATACCGAGGGATATTCAGATTCTCAGGAAAATTGCTGCTTATCAATTAATCGTTAATTGATTGATAAGGTGACTCAATTAATGATTAATGAATTAATCAATAACTTGCATCCCTAGTGTCAACATACGGATAAAGGGAATAATGCGTCTCTTAAGATGTCTCACTGTCATTGCCCTTCACTTTTTATAGGTTTTACTTCCTTGTCATGGATTATAAAGTCTTTTCTGGCTTTTTTTTTTTTTTTTTTTTTTTTAAATAAAATCGCTGCATTGACCATTTATAATTTTGAGTGGAATTTTCCTTCATGCACTTTTGTTGTCATGTGTTCTTGAACCATTATCTTTGTTTTAATTTCCCATGTTACACATGCAGTACACCTTATGGAGCACTATGCCCAAAGCTAAACTGACACACCAATATGGCACCACTGGTCTTTATTTTTAGAAAAAATACACAACCTGGTGCAGCCATCAAGTTGGCCTGACCAATTTACAGTGCATACTATCCGCCTTGCATGGTTTAATGCTAAAACAAGTTCGGTGAATGGGTGTTTCTACATCTGGCCCAGTGTCAGCCTAAAAACAGGATACCCTTTGTGAGCCCAACAGACACGGTCGTGCTGTGCAGACAAAGGTGTGGTCTTCACTGCTGATCTTGTAATCCTGGCAACACAGTCAACAGAGAGGCTGGCGCTTCACATATATGTCCTCCTACATATATAAATGCAGAGGTTGGAGAGCTAAAAAGCAGCTCGCTACGTCTGCTTGGTAGCCCCAGCCATCAATAATGACAAGCTCAGACAATTCTGATGTAATCTCAGTGGATGGGAAAGAGGAGTTTTCCTGGCTTTGTTATGCTATTGATTGTACAGGCCAAGGCCCCCAGGATTGTTTGTAGAATGATAAGCACTAAATTTTCCAAGCAGGCTGTGTCATAACCTGTGGTTACAGTGACACTTTAATACAGATTCCATGAAAAAACTTTCATGTAATAAAAACACTACAAGTCTTCTGGGTATAGTGCAGGCAACATTTACATCTAGAATGAACATGTGTTTTCTGTGGTCAGACAGAAACTGTATAGTACTTGTGCATCTTTTTTTGGGCAGTAATTTACTGAATTGACTAATGGGATGAAAATCGCAAATTTCTGACTAGATGGGAACATTTGAAAATATACTGTAGATTAGTCAATGTCAGCCTTATAAATGTTATAATAGAAGAAGTCCAAATAAGCCTCCATATAAAGAGAACCTGCAGTGCTGCACAGGGCAGAAGAGGTGAGAGAGAGAGGAGGCAAAGCCAGGGATTTCAAACATATTTATTCATGATTGTCGGCATGGTCAACATTTTTTTCATTACTTATCTTCTTTTATTTATGTAATAAGCCATAAAAATACCTACAAAGTTTCAGAGATTGTTAAAACATTTAAGCTGAAAAACTGGTTTCTCCAATAACAACATCACAACCTGGATATTTCCATTAATCTGTACTGACCTAAAAAGAATAATTTACTGTGTAGGAGTCATCATCACTGTCCAATGTGTGCTAAAACTCCCATCTATCCTCTCCTCAACTTGGCAACATGAGTGACTCCAGTCAGGAGAGGGGAAAGCACAACCTACATCATTGCTTTGAGTTTGGAGTATAGCAATATTTTAAAATATTAACTGAAATACTCATTTAAGGCAAGCAGTCTCTCTTTTTCTGGGCAATTTTACATTTAATGATTATTTTATTTTTAATGCGTCATCTATCTTTTAAAAAATGCTTTATCAATGTTGGATGACAGAGCTGTCTGCTGAACCAGGTAAAGTATAAGTGTTTTGTAAATATTAATACATTAAGCTTAAGAAAGATGTGGGCCTCAGGTTGGCCACTCACAGTGTTATCTGTGGATTGGAGATGAATTTGTATTTACACTTGTGTTCAATGCATCCAAAAATGCAATGCATCCAAGCAAATAAAAATGCTTTTGAATTGTGGTTCAACAGAATTATTTTAACCCCTTGCACTCTGGTCAATTTCCCTAAAAATGCCAAAAAATAACGTGCCCAAAGTAAATCAAAAGCTGTTCTTCAACCCTTTGCAGCATCTTCATGGGGTGGGTCTCATTTAAAAGAAAACACTTTGAATTTTTTGGCAAAACAGTCATAATCTCTCTAAGTGCTCCAGCCACTGAGTAACAGTCATCTAAACATACTGAACTTTAAGAAAATAAATTTCACCTGGGTGTTTTTTTGGATACAAATGCTTGCAAATAACACACAGCTTCAGATCCGGGCTGGAAAATGCAACAGAAATGTAGAACCAAGTGTTATCCAGCTGAGGTCAAAATTTTGTAACAATACCACAAAAAATGAATATATTACACAGCTTTCTTCACAGGTTGTTCCCAGGCGTTTTTGAACTGTGCCAAATGGCACAGTTTGGAAAAGTGTCTGTAACTTTTGAATGATTCAATATAGAAGCTTCATCTTGGGCTCTAATGAAAGGTGACACTCAGGGCTGTGTGTGTGTGTGTGGGGGGGGTTGTTTATTCATTCATTCATGAATGAATGAACAAACAAGCCCCCACACAACAAAGAAACATGCCACGTAAAAAATGTATGGCTTTTTTTTTTTACAAGAAAAAATAACCTACAGTGCACTAAAAATTATTCTAAAATATTTGTAATGTAGAAGATAACAACTCCCCACCACCACCACCACCCCGCTACAGAGGACGGACATCGGCCATCGCTACATCATGGAACAGTCATGTGGCGATCGCGGCGCACAGTCACCGCGGTCACCGTGCCTCCCCCCTCGCTACAGAAGAGTAGCGGAGGGGGGCGTTCACGGTCTGGACACGGCGCACGAACCGTGTACCGCGGCGCACAGACTTCGGACTTCGTGCGCCGCACAGTTGTAATTTACCGATCGGTCAAAAGTCATTTTTGATTACAATTTTCAGGGATAAAGAATAATTTAGCTTATAACACTTACCTGTTCACAGCAGCAGCGTAGCTGGCGAACTTCTCTTCCTCATTGTCAGACGAACATGAAGCTGGTCCGCTTATTACAGACTCGTGGTTCTGGTCTCGCGACCCGGTCAAAACATAATTCCATTATTGCGGTTTTGCGCTTCCATGATTGCAGTTTTGGCGAACGATTTTTCAAAACAAATAACAGTAGTAAGAAAAAAAGACCGGCGAACGCATGTGTTTGTCACCCAGCCTTCGTTGTCGGCCTCCGTCGGTCTATGATGACCATGGAAGAGAATCCTAAACATCTACTCTGCTGGGACAGCATCGCCTGTGGCTGAACAGGCCGATGCGCGAATGGCAGTCCCTGTCACAAAGGTCGCACTTGTGGGTGGTCTCCGTGCTGCTGGGTCTGTGGCGGTTCTTCCTGCGGGTCCTTTTTTCATCTGCTGCAGCAGTCAGTCTCTCTTCACCCAGCCTTACACAAAACAGCTTTTGAACTTCTGTGCTTCAATTGGCTCGCTGCGTTCGCAGCCGCTGGTAGGCGGGTCCTTCTTGCTAGGTTTTCAGTCATTGGTTCTTCAAGGTTTCAGAAACCCAATTCAAGGCTCTTATTAGTCGAATGAGAGGTCAATCATATCTAATCTGTTCGCGGCTGTGTCTGTAGTGGAAGAACGGAAATGCAGCTTTTTTTTTTCAGTGCGCTCTGGGACGCAGCGCCCTCATGCGCACTCGTGTGCCCTCGTGCGCTCTAGGACGCAGAAACGTGCCCGTCCGTGGTACACCGGAGTGCAAGAGGTTAAAAAACAAACTCATGAAACAGGCCTAGACAAAAACGATGGTACCCTTAACTTAATATTTTGTTGCACAACCTTTTGAGGCAATCACTGCAATCAAACAATTACTGTAACTGTCAATGAGACTTCTGCACCTCTCAGCAGGTATTTTGGCCCACTCCTCATGAGCAAACTGCTCCAGTTGTCTCAAGTTTGAAGGGTGCCTTCTCCAGACGACATGTTTCAGCTCCTTTCACAGATGTTCATTAGGCTTTAGATCAAGGCTCTTAGAAGGCCACTTTAGAATAGTCCAATGTTTCGCTCTTAGCCATTCTTGGATGTTTTTAGCTGTGTGTTTTGGGTCATTATCCTGTTGCAAGACCCATGACCTGCGACTGAGACCAAGCTGTCTAACACTGGGTAGCACATTTCTCTCTAGAATACCTTGATAGTCTTGAGATTTCATTGTACCCTGCACAGATTCAAGACACCCTGTGCCAGATGCAGCAAAGCAGCCCCAGAACATAACAGAACCTCCTCCATGTTTCACAGTAGGGACAGTGTTCTTTTCTTGGTATGCTTCATTTTTTGCGTCTGTGAACATAGAGCTGATGTACCTTGCCAAAAAGTTCCAGTTTTGTCTTGTCTGTCCATAGGACATTCTCCCAGAAGCTTTGTGGCTTGTCAACATGCAGTTTGGCAAATTCCAGTCTGGCTTTTTTATGATTTGTTTTCAACAGTGGTGTCCTCCTTGGTCGTCTCCCATGAAGTCCACTTTGGCTCAAACAACAACGGAGGGTGCGATCTGACACTGATGTACCTTGACCTTGGAGTTTACCATGAATGTGTTTAGAGGTTGTTCTGGGCTCTTTTGTTACCATTCGTATTATCCGTCTCCTCCTGCGGCCACGTCCAGGGAGGTTGGCTAGGTTTAGTGTGGTACACACCATGTCAACAAACAGCACAGTGACTACTTGTCACCCTTTAAATAGGCCGACTGACTGATTACAAGTTTGTAGACAACTGTGATGTTAATTAGAGGACACATCTTGGATGAACATGTCCCTATGGTCACATTATTTTCAATCTTTTCTAGGGGTACCATCATTTTTGTCCAGGCCTGTTTCATGAGTTTGTTCTTTAAAGTAATTCTGTTGAACCACAATTCAAAAGCACTGTCTGATTTTCATTGGTTAATTTTCATAGAATTTTTATTTATTACCACTTTTGTCAGATTCAAGTTATTTCTGTGACCATTGTGGGTTTTTCTTTCATTAACAGAGGGGTACCAACAATTTTGTCCACGGCTGTATAACATTTACAATTCTTCTATTGAACTTGTGAGTTTCTGAAGAGTTTCTGCTTGAATTTCTTTGCAAGACGTCAGAACAACCTCCCACAGCTGCTGTTTTGATGTGAACTGCGCCCCCTCCCCCACTCTCATAGATCTTTTAAGATAAGATAAGATAAGCCTTTATTAGTCCCACAACGGGGAAATTCCAGGATTGCAACAGCACAGGGATAGCAACACTCAGAGCAACAATCAGAAGGCAAGAAAAAAAAAAAAAAACAACAAGCAAGCAGGAGCAGCTAATATACATATGTACATATTACTATAAAATATATATATACACACACACACACGGACACACAGTGCAGAGCATTGTAGCTGGATGGAATAAATATATGAATATATGAACACACAGTGCAGAGCATTGTAGCTAGATGGAATAAATATGTAAATATATAAACACCCACAGTACGGAGCATTGCAGCTAGGTGGAATAAATATGCAAGTATATAAACACACACAGTGCGGAGCAATGTAGCTAGATGGAATAATATGTAGATATATAAAAACACAGTGCGGAGCATTGTAGCTAGATGGAATAAATATATAGATATATAAATATAAACACACCCAGTGCTGAGCATTGTAGCTAGATGGAATAAATATGTAAATATATAAACACACACAGTGCAGAGCATTGTTGCTAGGTGGGATGAAACAGCATTTTGCTTGAGGATGCTCCAAAGGTTCTCAATAGGGTTGAGGTCAGAGGAGGATGGGGGCCACACTGAGTTTCTCTCCTTTTATGCCCATAGCAGCCAATGACACAGAGGTATTCTTTGCAGCATGAGATGGTGCATTGTCATGCATCAAGATAATTTTGCTACGGAAGGCACAGTTCTTTTTGTACCATGGAAAAAAGTGATCAGTCAGAAACTCTATATACTTTGCCAAGGTCATTGTTACACCTTTGGGGACCCTAAAGGGGCCTACCAGCTCTCTCCCCATGATTCCAGCCCAAAACATGACTCCCCCACCTCCTTGCTGACGCCGCAGCCTTGTTGGGACATGGTGGCCATCCACCAACCAACCACTACTCCATCCATCTGGACCATCCAGGGTTGCACAGCACTCATCAGTAAACAAGACTATTTGAAAATTAGTCGTCATGTATTTCTGGGCCCACTGCAACCATTTCTGCTTGTGAGCATTGGCTGAGGTGACCAAATAGTAGGTTTATGCACAACTGCAAGCAACTGGAGGATCCTACACCTTGAGGTTCGTGGAACTCCAGAGGCACCAGCAACTTCAAATACCTGTTTGCTGCTTTGTAATGGCATTTTAGCAGCTGCTCTCTTAATCCGATGAATTTGTCTGGCAGAAACCTTCCTCATTATGCCTTCATCTGCATGAACCCGTCTGTGCTCAGAATCAGCCACAAATTTCTTCACAGTACGATGATCATACTTAAGCTTTCGTGAAATAGCTAATGTATTCATACCTTGTCCAAGGCATTGCACTATTTGACGGTTTTCGGCAGCAGAGAGATCCTTTTTCTTTCCCATATTGCTTGAAACCTGTGGCATGCTAAACCTTTTAACTGGCCACATTTCATGGACAGGTCACGCGCCCCCAGTGGCACAGCGCAGCAGCTGCACCTGCCAACTCACTCTGACATCCCTTTAACTCCCCAGCTGTACTGGCGATATGTACTGATCTGCCAGTTCAGAAGGTGGCAGGCACGCGTTGGAGGACTCATGGATGACACGTAATACACCCAAGAAGAAGAAATCCTTATTTCCTTTTCCTGTTTTGCTTCTCTGATCCCAGAAAGCAAATATGGCTGCCATGCACTGTCATGGACGGTCACATAAACAGCTTCGTACACGGAAAACAGCCGTGGGATACAAGCGAAATGTATGTGGGATAATCATAAGACTTTGTAGATGTGATAGAGAGCGTAAATGACCGACAGAATGCAAAATAACGACCACGATCAACGAAAACACAGCGACCATGCCAGCCAGCACTTTTAGTTTGAAGATAAAATAACAAAATGCCCCTGTAGATAAAACTGTGTCAAAACGCCGAACCATTTTTTGTGTAAATATGTCTAAAGTCCACTTTTGTCTGTTATGTCATTTATATAGCTGCCATGACATTATGTAAATTAGATGAGCAAATTTATTCCTATCTGAAACTTTGGATCATATTCTACATCTTTCTAATGACAGTAAGCCATTATCTCTTGCAACTTTCAAGTTGTAGCTTTGGAAATCTGAACCATTTTATTGACAAAAACTCTTTACCACTCTTGACCACTAGGGGTTATGTCGCCATACGGCGAGTAGGACAGTTAGAGGTAATAATGTGGAACATCCTTCTTAAGTAGTTTTCCTTTAAATGGACTCACCTGGCAAACTAATTATGACAGGTGTCTGAGATTGATATCAGTGATCTAAAGGGCCCTGAGACACAATACCATCCATGAGTTTAATTGAAATAAAAAACTGAATATTTATGACACTAAAATCCTATTTACATAATAATTTGGAATGTGGTGTATTTTAATGGTAGCACTTTGTGCCTTGATGTAAATAATGTGGTTAAAAGTATACATGCAACTTTAGAAAAGGATGTGAACACTTTTTTTGGTCAATGCAACAAAGTGCAATTAATATTTCAGAAAAGGAAGAAGACCATGAAATTCTACAGAGAGTTTCAAATGATCCTGACTCAGTTTACTCAGACTAATATGGCTGTTGCAGCTTTTATAGGAGCTCCTGTGCCATTTGTGAAAAACAACTGAACACAATGAGATGCAAACAGTGCAGTTAATGAACAGAGGAGAGATGGAGGTTAAATTTAGACTGCGGTCCAAGGACTCAAGCCTCAGTGTGGTCAGATGGTCGGCCGCCAATCCTGCCAGACATAAAGAAGTGAAAACCAAACCCAAAGGAGCATAATATTTAGACTGACCTCAGACCCTGACAAATAAAACACACTTTGAGTAAATGATATGGGACCTAAAAAAAAAAAAAAAAAGACAAAAACATTCGAAGGCTTGGACAGACTTCTGAAACTACCACCACTGTGTTAATCCACTCAGTGGTGTTTGTTAAGACAGGTGAAATCTACCTCTTTGAGGTGGTCTGCACTGCCCCAGGAGGCTGACCGCTGGTGAGGACTTCCCTGTTCTGTTCCCTCGTCGATCCAGAGTCCTGGAGTCTGAAACACACAGATGTATACACACACATGCTGACTCACAATCACATGTTTAAAAAACATTTTGTCTTCACAACAACACATACAACTTGTTCTATTTTGTATTACATGCACTACATATAAGAATTTTGAGGAAGACTACAAAGCCAGTCGAAACATGTCAAGGTCACGTTAAACCATCTCCTTTTCATCTTTATCTGAAATAAGGGAAACAAAAAACTATTACATAATTTTGTTGTTTTGTACCCTAAAATTGAAATAGATGCAATTTTTTTTTTGTTTTAGCCAACTGTATTTACTCAGTGTGGAAATTTGGTGGTGCTCAGCTGACCAACTGCCTGCACAAGCTCATCCAAGAGATATGGGATGCCCAGAAAGTACCTCAAAACTGGAAGGATGCAAGTATTGTGCCTTTGTTCAAGAAAGGTGACAGGAAAGATTGTGGAAATTACCGAGGTATATCACTGCTAGCCACTGTTGGTAAGATTCTCTCACGTGTACTACAGAACAGACTCAATGAACACATCTCGCAGAATGTACTACCGGAAACCCAGTGCAGCTTTAGAAGTGGAAGAAGCACAATGGACATGATTTTCTGCTTGAAACGGGTTCAAGAAAAGTGTATCGAACAGAACATGCCACTTTATGTAGTCTTCATAGACTTCAGTAAAGTCTTCAATACTGTTTCGCGACAAGGACTTTGGCAGGCACTCAAGAAATATGGCTGTACAGAGAAGTTTGTCAGCCTGATCGAGGCACTCCATACAAATATACAAGCAAATGTGGCAATGAGTGGTTCAGTATCTAAAGACTTTTCAGTAAGCAACTGGGTGAAACAAGGGTGTGTGCTGGCGCCTACATTCTTCTCGCTATATCTGGCAGCCATGTTTGACGTGGCCTTCAAAGACACTTCAGAAAGAGTATACATTCAAACAAGGAAAGAAGCAGACTTGTTCAATATGGCACAGTTTAACCACTTGCACTCTGGGCAATTTTCCTAAAAATGCCAAAAAAAAAAAACGTGCCCAAAGTAAATCGAAAGCTGTTATTCAACCATTTGCAGCATCTTCATGGGGTTGGTCTCATTTAAAAGAAAACACTTTGAATTTTTTGGCAAAAAAAACAATCTCTCTACGTGCTCCGGCCACTGAGTTACAGTCATCTAAACATACTGAACTTGAAGAAAAAAAATTTGGACACAGTGTTTTTTTGGATACAAATGCTTGCAAATAACACACAGCTGTCCGATCCGGCTGGAAAATGCAACAGAACTGTAGAACCAAGTGTTATCCAGCTGAGATCCAAATTTGGTAACAATACCACAAAAAATGAATATTTTACACAGCTTTGTTCTCAGGCTGTTCCCAGGCGTTATGGAACTGTGCCAAATTGTGCCAAATGGCACAGTTTGGAAAAACGTCTGTAACTTTTGAATAATTCAATGTAGAATCTTCATTTTAGGCTCTAATGAAAGGTCACACTCAGGGCTGTGTCTGTGTGTGTGGGCGGGGGGTCGTCCCCCCCCCCCGCTACCGAGGACCAAATTCGGCCCTCGCTACATGACGGAATACACTCTTTTTTTTTTCTCCTTGCATGTTTTCACAGCGGCTCCCCCCCCTCGCTACTGTGTGTGTGTGTGTGTGTGGGGGAACCGTGAACGGACCGTGAACGCCCCCCCTCCTCGCTACAGAAGAGGGCCATCGCTACATGATGGAATAGACTGATATGCTTCCTCCCGCGGACCGGGGAGCGTTCGGACCGTGCCCCCCCCCCGCTCCTCTTCTGCAGCGGGGGGGGGGGGGGGGGGAGGGCGTTCACGGTCCGAACACGGTAAATGAACCGTTTATCGCGGCGCACGCACTTCGTGCGCAGTACAGTTGTAATTTACCGATCGGTCAAAAGTCATTTTTGGATTACAGTTTTCAGGGATAAATAATAATTTAGCTTATAACACCTTACCTCTTCAAAGCAGCAGAGTCGTGGCGAACAGCTCTTCCCACGCGTCAGACGAACGCGACGCTGCTCCGCTCGTGGATCCCGATCAACATAATTCCATTATTGCCGTTTTGGCGAATGATTTACGACTTTTGTCGTCGGCCTCCGTCTATTCTGCTGGAATGAGTGCAGGTCCCACTTGTGGGTGTTTTCCATGCTGCTGGGTGAGCCTGGGTCTGTAGTAGATTTGTACAGAGTCCTTCTGCAGCAGTAAATATCGCTTCACCCAGCCAGAATTTCTGTGCTTCATTTGGCTCCTGCGTTCACAGTAGGCGGGTCCTCCTTCCTAGATTTTCATTCATTGGCTCCTCAAGGTTTCAGAAACCCAATTCAAGGCTCTTATTAGTCGAATGAGAGGTCAATCAGATGAACTAATCTGTTCGCGGCTGTGTTTGCAGATTTTTTTTTTCAGTGGCGCTTGGAGGGCACACCACCTACACCATCACCATCAATATCCTTATCATGCGTCATGCGCACGAGGGTGCACGAGCACGCTCTCGCGCGCCCTCGTGCGTCATAGGACGCAGAGACTTGCCCGCCCGCGGAACAACGGAGCGCAAGTGGTTAAAGCCAAGAGTAAGACATCGATAGAGGTAGTAAGAGAAATGCTCTTTGCCGACGATAGTGCTCTAGTTGCACACAGTGTGGAAGATATGCAATCTTTAGTGGAGAAATTTGCAAGACCAGCTAGACAATTCAGCCTCAAAATCAACATCAAGAAGACAGAGTGCCTTTATCAACCACCAAAGTTCCAATTATCAACGTCACTACCAGAAGAGATCAGCATTGGTACAGAGCCACTAGTCAAGTGCAAGACTTTCAAGTATCTAGGGAGTACTGTTTCCGAGAATGCTAGGCTGGAGGATGAACTCTCTCTCAGAATGGGAAGAGCGAGCGCTGCGTTTGCAAACTTGAGGGAGAGACTGTGAAACAATCGACATGTGTCTATCCGTGTGAAATGCAAAGTGTACAGAGCGACAGTACTGGCTACTCTATTGTACGGTGCTGAAACTTGGATTGTCTATAGAGTGCAGGTAAAGAAACTCCACGCGTACATGATGAGACACCTTCGAGCCATAATGAACATCTCATGGAAAGACGAGATAACCAACATAGAAGTGTTGAAACGAGCTGGTCTACCATCAGTGGAGGACATGCTAATACAGATGAACCTGAGATGGCTCGGACATGTTGAGAGGATGGATCACCATCATCTCCCTCAGCAGTTACTCTACTCAGAGTTATGAGGGCAAATGCAATCAGGGTAGACCAAGGCTCAGATTTAAAGACACTGTGAAAAGAAACTTGAAGAAGTTGGATATAGACAGGAGTTCCTGGCAGCGGAAGGCTAAGGACAGAGCTGCGTAGAGGAATCTGATCAGACCTAAATGAAACAGTCATTGTCACCCACGACAGACTGCTATGATGATCAATGGTCACCACCAAATTTCACTACACTCAAGCAGTTCCACAGTGAAGAGTGGGGAAATATTGCCAAGTCTAGAAGTGCAAAGCTGGTAGAGACGTATCCCAACAGACTAAAGGCTGTAATTAAAAGAAAAAATGGTTTAACAAAATACTGACATAAGGTGGTGATCCTTTATCCAACTTGGTGATTCTGTTTTTTCCTTTATTTTTCTAAACTGCTGTCGTTATACTTTTCACTTGGATGTTAAAAGTTGCACCAAGTAAATACAGCTGGATAAAACAAAAATTGTGTCCACTTCCACTTGTGTTAACTTCAGGCTGCAATGCAACAAAATGTGATTATTGTGAAGGGAGGCGATTCTTTCTATACCCACTGTACTTTGACCTGATGAGAATGAACACAATTATTTTAATTTTATATTCAAAAAGTTTCATATCGATTAAAAATACATTTAAACTGATTAAAAATTGTTTGGTACCCCCAAAATTAAGTCTGTTCAAAAGAAAAATCAAGAGGATTGATAATCACATCAGTTATTCACATACTTTGATATTGGTTCACCATTAATTGTGCGTGCCCGCACGGTGGGGTCGCACCCTCCTCAAGGCGCTGCTAGCACTCTTTGGGGCTGGTGCCTATGTCCTGGGGTGGCGTTGTGTGTGTGTGTGTGTGTGTGTGTGTGTGTGTGTTACCCCCCTATCCTCTGGGGCCTGCGTGTGTGGGTGTGTGTGAGTGTATGTATGCAAGGGTATGTGCAGGTGTGCGTGAGTATGGGCACGTGTGGGTTTGCATGCATGTGTGTGGGTGTGGATATGGATCCTGCTCAACGTGCCTGACTCCCTCTGCAGGTGGATCATCGACTTCCTGACGGACCGGAGGCAGCATGTGCGGCTGGGAAAGACTGTCTCAGACTATACTAGCATCAGCACCGGATCACCCCAGGGCTGTGTACTTTCCCCCCTACTCTTCTCCCTTTACACCAACTCCTGCACCTCCAGCCACCAGTCTGTCAAGTTGATCAAGTTTGCGGACGACACCACCCTCATCGGGCTCATCTCCAACGGCGACGAGTCCGCCTACAGGAGAGAGGTGGCCCAGCTGGCGTCCTGGTGCAGCAATAACAACCTGCAGCTGAACGCTCTGAAGACAGTGGAGATGATTGTAGACTTCAGGAAAGTCACTACTCCTCTGCCCCCCCTCACCCTCTCAGGCTCTCCCATCACCACTGCTGATTCCTTCCGCTTCCTAGGCACTACCATCACCAGGGACCTCAAATGGGAGCTGACCATCAGCTCACTCATCAAAAAAGCCCAGCAGAGGATGTTCTTCCTGCGGCAGCTGAGGAAGCTCAAGCTACCCACCAAGATGTTAGTGCAGTTCTACACAGCCATCATCGAGTCCATCCTCACCACCTCCATAACCGTGTGGTACGCAGGAGCCACTGCCAGGGACAGACTAAGGCTGCAGCGCGTCGTGCGCACTGCTGAGAAGGTGATCGGCTGCAAGCTCCCATCTCTCCAGGATCTGTACATCTCCAGGACCCGGAGGTGTGCTGGCCGGATCATAGCCGATCCCTCACACCCTGGTCACGTACTGTTTGCCCCCCTCCCCTCTGGTAGAAGACTTCGGTCCATCCAGACTAAAACCTCCCGTCACATGAACAGCTTCTTCCCCTCTGCCATTAGACTGCTGAACACTAAGTGACTCTCGTGCACCATGTACAGCAGCTCAACCAGACTCATGTCAATCATCACTGTTTTCTTCCTGCATTACCGACTGCACTATATAGTTCTCCACAGTATCTGCTGCTGGCTAATATATATTTTAACTGTTGACCAGTATCACTTAATCTTATCCTACACTTTATTACATGTATAGTTTATTTCTCTTATCTTATCATGTTTAATGTTGCAGCATTGTACCGAGACAAATTCCTAGTTTGTGTACTACATGAACAATGGCAATAAACCTGATTCTGATTCTGATGTGTACATGTACGCATGTGTGCTGTGTGTATAAATATGCAAGGGTGTGTGTGGGTGTAGGTGAACATATGTGATGATATGTATGTGTGTGTACACATGAGGGTGTGTGTGTGTGGGAGGCGGGGGTGCAAGTACCTGCGGGTGGACGCACGGTTGTTGAGGGTGTGTTTGTGAGGGTAGTGGGGCGGGCTGTCTGATGGCCGGGGGATAGCGGTTCAGTTTTCACTTTTCCTGGCTGTTGTGTCGCTGGGTCCCAGCGCAGGGCTACTTTTAGTATGCGTGGCGCCAGGTATGGGTGTTCAGTGGCGGTCCGGGAGGCTGTTGGCGCGGGTTGTCGGCCGTGTTTCTGTCGGTTCGCCCCAAGGCGGCTGTGGCTGCAGGGGTAGCCTACCGCTGGTGATGTCTGTCTGGGGTGGATGGGCTCGCGGGGGGCGCTTTGGGATGTCACCTGACATGTGGATCGCCGTATTATTATTATTTGTGAATGTGCATACAGGATGTGTACAGGATGCGTGAGAGTGAGTGTGGCTGCCCCATCGTGCCTGTGGTGCTGGAGGGCGCCGGGGTACGACACTGACGGGTCCTGGGTTGCACGGCCTGGCACCCCTAGCCGTGGGATGGGATCTGGGGGTAGTGGGAGGCTTCCAGAGCCAGTTTGGGAACTGGCTTCTGGATGGTGGTGGTGGTGGTGGGGGCATCCCCCTTCCAATCTTACCTCCCCCAATTCTGGGTGGATCATACATTTTATTGGATGCACTTAAGGTTTTGAGGAGGGGGGTGTGCTGTACGGTGTCGGTGAAGAGGATCCCTCTACTACTGCGCCATGGGGCCATCCTCACCTCAATTTTAATTGCACTGTAGACACTAATTGAGGAGAAGAGGGGGAAGGCGTGTTTGGAGGGACAGAGAGAAAAGGAAAGGTAGAAGTGTGGACGTTAGAGTCGGGACGTTAAATGTAAGGACTTAATGGTAAAGGTAGACAGTTGGCTGATATGATGGAGAGAAGAAAGGTAGATATACTGTGTGTTTAAGAAACCAGATGGAAAGGAGGCAAGGCTAGGAGCACTGGAGGGGGATTTAAACTGTTCTACCATGGTGCAGATAGGAAGAGAAATGGAGTACGAGTAATCTTTAGGAAAGTGTATGTGAAGAGTATTCAGGAGGTAAAGAGGGAGTCAGAAATAATAATGAGTTTGAAGCTAGAAGTCAAAGGTGTGATGTTGAATGTTGTCAGTGCATATGTCCCACAAGTTGGATGTCAGGTAGAAGAGGAATTCTGGAGTAAGCTGGTTGAAGTGGTAGAGAGCGTGCCCAGGGGGGAGAGAGAGTGGTGATTGGAGCAGACTTTTATGGACATGAAGGTGAAGGGAACAGAGGTGATGAGGAGGTCCTGGGTAGATATGGTCTTAAGGAGAGAAATGTGGACGGACAGATGGTTGTGGATTTTGCCAAAAGGATGGAAATGGTTGTGGTGAACACATCAAGAAGAGAGGGGGACATAAGATGACTTAAGAGTGGAGGAAGGTGCATACAGGTGGACTACATCTTATGCAGAAGAAGAAATCTGAAAGAGATAGGACACCGATAGGTGGCAGCAGGGGAGAAAGTAGCTAGACAGCATTGGATGGTAGTCTGTAGGATGACTTGGCAAAGCAAGAAGAGGAAAACAGTGAAGGTGGAGACAAAGATTTAGTGGAGGAAGTAAATGTGTCCTGTTCTTGTACTGCATGAGTTGATTGACAAGACACAGAAGAAATTCAATATTACACTGAACTCCATCACTGAACAGTGATATAAACTAAAATAATTATGAAGACTGAACAACTCCCATTCCCCAAAGTGCAAGATACACTATTATGAATGCAAGTGATCAAAGATCACACAAATAAGTGACCTGACCAACAAATAAACAAGGGATCTGAAACAGTTGCTAATATTGGATGTCCCATTCATTTTCTATATTTAGGTATTCTGTAATATTCACACAATCAAATAAATCTTAGTGCCATTTAGTCCCTTTCATATTTGTCAAAGTCTAACACGTGCAATTGCCTACATATAGGCTACACCTCTTAGTATTCCACTTTCAAACACAGCCTACATTTGGGCCTGTAAAGCCTAATTGGGCTACCTGTTTTCACCCAAGAATACTTGCTTTCTACAGGCATGCACTAATACCTTAAAAACACGCTCTCCACCGGTACACTTATCCCTCTGGCTCCCTCACTCTCGCTCTCTCCTTGACTACTTGCACACAGAGCTGCACCTAGGTTTCAATTAGCGCTCCCTCTGCTGGCAGACTCTAACTGTATTTAAGAATGTGGTTCCAAACACAGCAAATGTGATAACTCAATAATTGATTTTTGGAAATGGACTGGTGGGCCTGTAGTGGAGGCCCGCGGGCCACCAGTTGCCTAACCCTGCTCTAGACATAACAGCTCTCTAGATGGGAGACCCTAGAACAAGCATCTCCAACACATCGCTCACGAGCGAGGCCCTTTCCAGTAGCTTGCCAAGGGGTCAATAATTAACAAAACAAATTTGATTCGTCACTTGATAAATCAGGTCTAAATTACCATCCAATCAAAATTACATGTGTCCCGCCCCCCTCCTGAGATGAAACAGTTGTTTGTCAACTAGCAGTCAAATGTTTGCACTGGCTTGCTGTCTGTCATTGGAGCAGGGTGGGGGGAGCAGGCTGACCAGCCAGGTGCCAGGCGGGTGACAGGCTAGCCCAGCAACAATGTCAGCAGGAGAGTCCAGTCATACCAGTAAGAGGCCCAAAACTTATTATTTTTACCAAGACTGGGAAATGGACTTCTGTTTCACAAATGTGAAAGACAAGCGTGTGTGTACGTCTGATCTGTGGTGCGCGCCTGGCAGTCAGTAAAAGATGCAACGTGGAGCAACATTTCACCAAAGTTCACAGCAACTTCTCCCGAGACTTTCCGGTGGGAAGCAGACTCCGTAATGAGAAGGTAAAAAGAGCTTAAAGCTACACTCCAAAAACAACGATCTTTGTTCACTAAACCAACTAAGCAGGCCAACGCTTCAACCGAGGTATCATTTAAAGTGGCACACATCCTGGGCAAGCACAAAAAGCCCTTTCACAATGTCTGTATTGTTGAAAATGTTTAAGAAATTCAGGAATACAGCATTGTTTTTCCTTTTTTTTGACTGAGAATGTTCCGTTTCACAATTTGAAAATGCACCTGCAGGTGTATATTATTTGCTTTTTATACAGTATTGTTCCATTTCCTAATTTTTGAAATACCTTTGATTTTCTCAGTAAAAAAAATGTTTCATATTGACTTTTTTAATATTAAAATAAATACTTAAGAATACAACATGCTTATGCTTGTGATTTTAAGTTATTATACACAATATGTGTATATATGGAAATTACCTAAATAAATGTTACTTTAAAAAAACCCAAACAAACAGAGAAGCTCTCCAGCAACTTCATTATGTAAAAGTAGCTCACAGAATGTAAAAGGTTGGAGACCCCTGCCCTAGAACATCTAAGGCTGGGCTCCTCAAACAGTGGACCCCAGTCCGCATTCGGACCCAGAAGGTCTTCCATCCGGACCCAAAGCCTTTTTGATACCATCTGAGGAAAAAAAAAAAAAATATAAGTTTGTTTCATTTTGATGGAAGGGAAAAAAAAAAAAAAACGGAACTCAAATGTCGTAATGGTTGCCAAGCGGCGCAAGGACAACACTGGAAGGAGTGAGGTCTGAGGTTCCATCAAACCAAGGCGATACGCTCAGTGGAGGCAGGCAAGCATGAGAAATCACACCGCGCACCCTACCCCGAGGAGCAGAGCATGACATTTAAGTTTTTTGCTCACCGGCCACTCAGCCTTTTCACTCGCCACCATTTTGTAGTTGGAAAGTTAGGTTTAATATGATCAAATTTGACTGAACTAAATTTACAACCTTTTTAAATGTAAATTTATGTATACATACATTAAAAATAGCAAGAGAAACTGTTTATTAACAGCAGTAAATACTGTAAAACAGTTGAGAAAAATATTTGCAATATGAGAGTGAGGTACAGGTAGATTTGGAGTCTGTTCCAATTCTCATTTGTACCTCTTCCCTTTTGCCTACCCCCATCCCTTGGCCACTGAAATCAAAGGCCATGGGGTCGGGGTTAAAAACTACCCCTATGAATTGGGACACCCCTTCAGGGCTGCATGATGTCATTAGTAATTGCTGATGGATTTAATCTAAATCTACATTACCCGTTTTCATCAATAAAACAAGAAGAAAAAGAAAACTGATGAGAAAAAGTCTCATCTTAAAGAGAAAAATATCTCAAATTTACAGGAACAATTTTAATCAGAATCAGATTTATTGCCATTGTTCATGTAGTACACAAACTAGGAATTTGTCTCGGTGCAATGCTGCAACATTAAACATGATAAAATAAAAGAAATAAACTATGCATGCAATAAAGTGTAGAATAAGAGTGAGTAATACTAGTCAGCAGTTTAAATATATTAGCGAGCAGCAGATAATGTGGAGAACCATATAGTGCAGTCGGTAATGCAGGAAGAAAACAGTGATGATTGACATGAGTCTGGTTGAGCTGCTGTACATAGTGCACCAGAGTCAATAAGTCACTTAGTGTTCAGCAGTCTGATGGCAGAGGGGAAGAAGCTGTTCATGTGACGGGAGGTTTTAGTCTGGATGGACCGAAGTCTTCTACCTGAGGGGAGAGGGGCAAACAGTATGTGACCAGGGTGTGAGGGATTGGCTATGATCCGGCCAGCACGCCTCCGGGTCCTGGAGATGTACATATCCTGGAGAGATGGGAGCTTGCAGCCGATCACCTTCTCAGCAGTGCGCACGACACGCTGCAGCCTTAGTCTGTCCCTGGCAGTGGCTCCTGCGTACCACACGGTTATGGAGGTGGTGAGGATGGACTCGATGATGGCTGTGTAGAACTGCACTAACATCTTGGTGGGTAGCTTGAGCTTCCTCAGCTGCCGCAGGAAGAACATCCTCTGCTGGGCCTTTTTGATGAGAGAGCTGATGGTCGGCTCCCACTTGAGGTCCCTGGTGATGGTGGTGCCTAGGAAGCGGAAGGAATCAGCAGTGGTGATGGGAGAGCCTGTGAGGGTGAGGGGGGGCAGAGGGGTTGTGACTTTCCTGAAGTCCACAATCATCTCCACTGTCTTCAGAGCGTTCAGCTGCAGGTTGTTGTTGTTGCACCAGGACGCCAGCTGGGCCACCTCTCTCCTGTAGGCGGACTCGTCGCCGTTGGAGATGAGCCCGATGAGGGTGGTGTCGTCCGCAAACTTGATCAACTTGACAGACTGGTGGCTGGAGGTGCAGGAGTTGGTATAAAGGGAGAAGAGTAGGGGGAAAGTACACAGCCCTGGGGTGATCCGGTGCTGATGCTAGCAGAGTCTGAGACAGTCTTTCCCAGCCGCACATGCTGCCTCCGGTCCGTCAGGAAGTCGGTGATCCACCTGCAGAGGGAGTCAGGCACGTTGAGCAGGGACAGCTTGTCCCGGAGCAGAGCGGGGCGGATGGTGTTGAATGCGGAGCTGAAGTCCACAAACAGGATCCCGGCGTAGGTTCCCGGGGAGTCCAGGTGCTGCAGGATGGAGTGGAGGGCCAGGTTGACTGCGTCATCTACAGACCTGTTGGCTCGGTAGGCAAACTGCAGCGGGTCCAGGAGGGGGGTGGTGATGGACTTGAGGTGGGGCAGGACCAGGCGCTCAAAGGACTTCATGACTACAGAGGTGAGCGCTACAGGTCTGTAGTCGTTAAGTCCAGTGATCCGTGGCTTCTTGGGGACAGGGATGATGGTGGAGGATTTGAGGCAGGTCGGCACGTGGCATAGCTTAAGGGAGGTGTTAAAAATGTCTGTGAAGACAGGAGCCAGCTCTTTCGCACAGTGTCTCAGGGTGGAGGGAGACACGCCATCCGGACCGGGGGCCTTGCGCGGGTTCAGTCTGGAGAACTGTTTGAGCACGTCCTGCTCACTGATGACAAGGGCAGGGGGGGAGGAGGGGGGGCGCCTTTGATGAAGTAAGGATCGTGGAGGCTGTGGAGCTGGAGGGAGGGGGGGGGGGGGAGTTGGACACAGATGACGAGGTGTCAAAACGGGCATAGTGTTGGGACAGTCTTTGACAAAGGGCTTTGTCATCCTGACCTTTAGGAGCCTGAGGCCGATAATTGGTGATTTGCCTCAGTCCTCTCCACACAGAAGCCGAGTCATTAGCAGTGAACTGCTGCAGGAGTCTCTCAGAATACACAGATTTAGCTCTCCTCAGCTCTCTGTTAAACCGATATTGAACCTCCCTGTAGCAGTCCCTGTCTCCACTTTTCAGCGCTGCTTCCTTCTCCTTCCTGATCTGTCTGAGCTTAGCAGTGAACCAGGGCTTATCATTAGAGTACCTCACCCTGGTGCGCGATGGAAGAATGCTCTCCTCACAAAAGTGGATATATGAGTTCACAGTGTCCGTGTACTCATCCAGATCATGCGTGGCTCCTTTAAACATGCCCCAATCAGTTATTTCCATGCACGTTTCCAGCTTCTCCTCAGCTTCACTGGTCCATTTCTTCGTAGTGCTCACAACAGGTTTAGTGAGCTTCAATCTCTGTCTGTATGTGGGAATGAGGTGGACCATCACGTGATCAGATAGTCCGAGCGCAGCGCAGGGAACAGCGCGATACGCGTCCTTAACTGTAGTGTAACAGTGATCCAGCATGTTTATTCCTCTGGTGGGGCATTTAATAAACTGTTTGTAGTGGGGGAGATCGTGGCTCAGATTGCTCTGGTTAAAGTCGCCAACCACAATAACCAGAGAGTCTGGAAAAGTCCGCTCCGTGTGTTGGATGTGATCCGCGAGCACGCGCTGAGCTTCGCGAGTGTCTGCGTCAGGAGGGACGTACACAGCGACGAGGATGAATGAGGCGAACTCCCGCGGGGAATAAAATGGCTTGCAGTTAATAAAAAGAAATTCCAGGGCGGGAGAACAGTGTTTGGAAATTACCGTTACATCAGAGCACCAGCTGCTGTTGATGTAGAAGCAGACTCCTCCTCCTGAGGATTTACCGGAGAGCTCTGTGTCACGATCAGCACGAAACAGCTGAAATCCCTCAAGGCGTAGCGCGCTGTCCGGTGTATTTTCCCTGAGCCAGGTCTCGGTAAAACAGAGAGCAGCCGAGGAAGAGAGGTCCTTAAAACGCATCAGCAGTCTCAGTTCATCTACCTTTTAGAGAGAGAATTGGCATTGTACAGAAATATGCCAGGTAAAGCCGTGCGCGTGCCTCTCCTGCGGAGCCGGACGAGAGCGCCCGCTCGTCTTCCTCTCTTTCGCCGTCTCACTTTTCGAGCCAAGCAATGAACCAGATCGGCGGCAGGAGCTTTTTAAAAAAACTGGGAGTAGGTCCGTGGGAGTGAAAGTCCTGATATTTAGAAGCTCTTCACGGGTATAAGAGCTGGCAGACACACAATTGACAAACAAAAACAAACAAAGGGCGCAGCGAAGCACCATGGCGACCACTGTGGTCGCCGTCTTGCGCAAAAGATGGCGCAAGATCGCGCAAGACAATCACTAGATTGTCAGAAATTTACTAGAAAGAAAGCTGTAAATTCAGAGAGGGAAAGTTGGACCTCCACGGATCACACGTTTGACACCCCTGGACCACAAAATTAAAAATATATAATTAGAGGTTTTACTTTTATGAAATAGCTGCTTATCACAGATATAGATAATCACAGATAAACAAAAGTTCATCTCAGAAGAAGCTTAATTTGCTCTTTACAGCAACATGAAGTTTCGTCACTTTTTCTTTCAGTCATATGAAAACTTATATTTGTACAACTAACGAGAGCTTCTTGCTCTAAAAATAGCCATATTTAACCACAGAGGTAGGCGCTAATGTGGGGGGAGAGAGCCGAGGTTATTCTCATCGCTGAAACAACGGGGGATCAGAGGCAGTTGTCCCTGTGATCTGATCGCTGAGAGGGACTGCTGTCTGTTCATCGCCGTTTCTCCAGACTAGCTATAAAATGAACCGAACCACGGAGCAGACCATCTGCGCCTTCACCTGTAACCAGCACGGACTCTGTTCCCATCTTCTTCTACTGCTGGCGAGCGACAGTGGACCAATGAGAATACACCATGTGTGCGCAGAGAGTGCTTATGGGAGTTGTAGTTTTGCAGTCTCACGCTGTGATAGGCTTATTTAGATGTCGCTTGAGAAAACTATGCCCGCCAAAGTGGTTAGTGGGAGTGGCTATATTACCCGCCACCGGTGAAATCTACCCGCCAGTGGCGGGTGTTAATGCCAAACCCTGCCGAGGAGAGAAAGAAAACGGTCACAACTGCTGTTGGCAACTAGAGAGCTACAACTTGGAAAGGGTGCCCGCATTCTGCCTTTCAGAGAGCCACCGTCAGACAGTGGTATGGTTGTTTCCAGTTTTTAACAGAAGTCTGACATTTATATGTTAGAAAATCTGTGCATTTTTGACTTAAGGACGACGTTACTGTTTATTTTATTTCACCTTTAAATAATATATTCACTTCTCTGTGCTGACTAACTTTGCTGTGCTGCCTTCAGCGTTGTGTACGCGCATTGAGCAACATCTGTGCTTGTGCTCTCTCCATTCAACAGATTTGACTGATTTGGTGGTAGCCTGACCACTACCACCAACTTAGCCTTGCTGCCACTGTAGCTCGAAGACCGCGCTTGTTGCCTGCGTGTGGGTGCGCCTATCACCGGTACAATTACATGCACTAATGTTCCGCTAACTGAAGCTGAAAGACGCTGCCTTCACCCAGCTCCTCCCACAGCAGAACAGCCTGGTGGCATGGGCGTAAATCAAAAGGGGGACAATTTTTTATTTTTTTTTTAATTTGCAGCTTTTCTAATAAATTTGTAACTTTTTCTCATTAATTTACTACATTCATTTGTAAATGTAAAATTTTTGTTGTAAATTTGCAACTTTTCCCCTCATAAATCTGCTGTTTTGGCATCTTAAATCTAATTTTTTTCTTGTAAATTTGTAACCTTTTTATGATAGATGTGAGCTTTTTTTCTTGTAAATTTACATTATTTTTTCTCACTAATTTTTGCAACTTTCTAGTAAACTTGAGTTTTGTAAATGTGCAATTGTTTCTTTTAAATTTGCAATTTTCTTTCTCACAACTGACTCTTTTTTTCTTGTAAATTTTCAGCCTTTCCCCCCCCCATATGTGTACATTCTTTCTCATAAATTTGTGACTGACAACAATATTTAAAGTGTCCCCTCAATATTTACTCTGGAGAAAATGTTCCATTTACTATCCCTCCCAACATAAAAATGAAATATCCGTCTATGTAGCATGTTTGCACCGCTCTGGACCTCTGGTTCAATGAAAAAAAAAACAAATGCGGACCCCTGGCAAAAACATTTGATGACCCCTCATCTAAGGTCTCCCACCATCAGTAATGATATGGACCACTTTGATATTTGTTTATTTAACATTCAAAATTTCCCCATTGAGGGACTAATAAAGGAATCTTATTTTAGTAAGAAATTCCAGATAAAATATGCTGCCATGATGCCATATGTGCCATCATATGATGCTAAAGTAAACTGAGATTTATTTATTGAAATTGGAGAAATAATATACAGTGGTGTGAAAAAGTGTTTTCCCCCTTCCTGATCTCATTTTTTTGTATGTTTGTCACACTTAAATGTTTCAGATCATCAAACAAATTAAAGTATTAGACAAAGATAACACAAGTAAACACAAAATGCAGTGTTTAAATGAAGGTGTTTACTATTAAGGGAAAAAAAAAAATCTGAACCTACATGGCCCTGTGTGAAAAAGTGATTGCCCCATAAACCTAATAACTGGTTGGGCCACCATTAGCAGCAACATACGCAGTCAAGCATTTGCAATAACTGGCAGTGAGTCTTTTACAGCGCTGTGGAGGAATTCTGGCCCACTCATCTTTGCAGAATTGTTGTAATTCAGCCACATTGGAGGGTTTTCGAGCATGAACCACCTCTTGAAGGTCATGCCACAGCATCTCAATCGGATTCAGGTCAAGACTTGAATAGGCCACTCCAAAGTCTTCATTTTGTTTTTCTTAAGCTATTCAGAGGTGGACTTGCTGGTGTGTTCTGGATCATTGTCCTGTTGCAGAACCCAAGTGCACTTCAGCCTGAAGTCACAAACAGATGGCCCGACATTCTCCCTTAGGATTTTTTGGTAGACAGTAGAATTCATGGGTCCATTTACCACAGGAAGTCTTCCAGGTCCTGAAGCAGCAAAACAGCCCCAGACCATTACATTATCACCACCATATTTTACTGTTGGTATGATGTTCCTTTTCTGAAATGCTGTTACTTTTACACCGGATGTAATAGGACACACTCCTTCTAAATTCAACTTTTGTCTCGTCAGTCCACAGAGTATTTTCCCAAAAGTCTTGGGGATCATCAAAATGTTTTCTGGCAAAACTGAGATGAGCCTTTATGTTCTTTTTGCTCAGCAATGGTTTTCGTCTTGGAACTCTGCTGTGCAGGCCATTTTTGCCCAGTCACTTTCTTATGGTGGAGTCATGAACACTGACCTTAACTGAGGCAAGTGAGGCCTGCAGTTCTTTGGATGTTGTTGTGGGGTCTTTTGTGACCTCTTGGATTAGTCGTGACTGCGCTCTTGGGGTAATTTTGGTCAGCCGACCACTCCTGGGAAGGTTCACCACTGTCCCATGTTTTCGCCATTTGTGGATAATGGCTCTCACTGTGGTTCGCTGGAGTCCCAAAGCTTTAGAAATGGCTTTATAACCTTTTCCAGACTGAGAGCTCTCAATTACATTTTTTTTTTTATTTGTTCCTGAATTTCTTTGGATCGCAGCAAGATGTCTAGCTTTTGAGGATCTTTTGATCTACTTCACTTTGTCAGGCAGGTCCTATTTAAGTGATTTCTTGATTGAGAACAGGTGTGACAGTAATCAGGCCTGGGTGTGGCTAGAGAAATTGAACTCAGCTTTCCAAAGGTGTGATAAACCACAGTTAACTTATGTTTTAACGGGGGGGTTGTTTCACTTTTTCCACACAGGACCATGTAGGTTTGGATTTTTTTTTACCCTTAATAATAAACACCTTCATTTAAAAACTGCATTTTGTGCTTACTTGTGTTATCTTTGTCTATTATTTAAATGTGTTTGATGATCTGAAACATTTAAGGGTGACAAACATACAAAAAAAATGACAAATCAGGAAGGGGGCAAACACTTTTTCACACCACTGTAATTAAAATTACAAAAAAGGTAACAATCTCATTCTGACAAAGTATACAAGGATTCCAATATGGCTGTCCTTATGTACTTTGTATCCCAACAATGTACTTTGCACCCAACCCATGCACCATGGTGGCCCACGGCCCTGCAGGTTTTCTGTTCCATTCAGGTCTTTTCAGCAGGTGTTTTCACTGATCAGCAGTGGGAAGAAATTCAGTGAAATCACCTGTTGAAGACTCTGGCTGAAGGTAAAACCCACAGGGTCTTGGGTCACCACGGAACATGTTGGGGACCACTGATTTACAAAGTCCTATAGAGCACATGTGCTTGGATATAAGCCAAAAGCTCCAAGCTCTCCATAAAATTATAAAATGTTCTTCTTGAAGCCAGTTGCTAGGTTATGTGACACAACTCTATGACTTCACTCAGGATATGAGCATCAATCCAACACCTAAAATTCTAACTGTTTGGATAAGCAGTCGAGAAAGAAGTTCTTGAGAAAGAATCCGTGAGAGCTGTGTATTCAAAAGTAAACTGCAAATCTGGAATTAATGAAAGTGAGGAAAACAGTCATGAGTTACTATCCCCAAGGAAAGAACAATATTCCACAGGAAAAACAAAAGTCATAGCATGTTTGATTGCTTCCATTTGTAATCTGGGTTCAAATAAATACTGTAAATCTGCAGCAGGGCACTAGACACTCAGCTTCTTTGTTTAGATGCTCCAGGAATATGCATTCTCCAGCACATCATCTGCAATAATTATGTACGACTTGTAGAAGAAAATACAGGCCTCCAAAAAATAAATATATGAATTGAAGCCAGGTGACAAATGACTTTACTAACAAAGTTGTCACCTTCAATTGTCCATCTTATTCCCTTCAGTCGATTATTAGTGAGTATACATTTTTTGATGGACTCTTTGTGTTTTACTTAAAGTTTAAAGTACAGTGTTAAGCTTGTGCAAGGCCAACAAGCTAATAAAAAGAGTATTAGTATGCCAGTTAGTATGCTATGCAAAATGTTCAACAGAAAGTACAGAGGCAGGTCTGTGTCCCTAAACATAATTCTTAAACCTCTTCTGTACAAATAAGGAAGCAGTTAATCTATGTAGATGAATGCAAAAAGAGAAGCAGACAGAGAATGTTTCACATGGTAGCTTGAAGCTACTACTCCCCCCCCCCCCAATTATGCTTATCAGCAGAGTCCTTGCTTCTCAAACGTCTAACACAGTAGTACGAAGCGTCCCAAATGTCACCGTCTTTGCAGTGCCTTATGTTTGACCCCACACAAACAGAAAATCCTCTGTGGCTTTCCAACTCACGCACAAGTCTTGCCCTATGATATGGAATATCACACTGTGAATAATGAGGAACACCCGCGAAGCCGTGTGCGCTGACTTGCCGGTGCCGGTTTTCCCTGAAAAGGACAGCGAATTAAATGGGCGCTTGTGCTCTCATAAAGGGTCCACTGTGCTTGGCCACGCTGGACAGCAGATGTGCAGCTAGCCTTTAGCATTAACATTTTGTGCATGGCCGATGCAAGTGCCTGCGTCGTTTGATGCCTCTGCCAAACACTAAGGCACTTGATGCTGTAGTGTAATCCGTTGATGCAGACTGCAAAAAAGGGGAGACAGGCTTTGTAGAAGAAAAAACTAAGTTCTCACAGATGCTCCGTGACGTCAAATAGGCATGCACTCTGCTGCTTGCCTTTTGTGCCACGTCAAGTTCACACAAGAGGCAGACGTGTTGAACTGCTGACAGTTTAATAGCAAAGATTCTAAGGCTGTATTTACACTAAATGGTGACCCAATTCCATTTTTTCTTCTTCCCATGTGGCACAGATTGGATCTGTAGCATGAACATGTGAGCAAGGAAAAAAAACAAAAACACATGGAATCATACATTCTTAGGCCTCACCGATGCGGAAAATAAACTGATACAACTCAGACATCTGCCCATATGATAGTAGTGTAATTGGACAGATCAGAAATCCCTTGTCAAATGCAAGTATCTATTACATAATCAAAATATGATTTATGTATGACATTTGTTATAACCAGGCATCACTTTGATTTATATCTGTTCTATTGTTAGCTGGGACACACACATAAAGACAGAGAAAATGCAATGGAGGAGGGCTCAGTCCAGTGGACACATGCAAAAGTATCTTGTCTTTAAAGCCTTTGTGGACTTTGTGTTAAGCAAGTTAAATGTAAAGATAAGATAAGCCTTTATTAGTCCCACAATGGGGAAATTCCAGGATTGCAACAGCACAGGGACAGCAACACTCAGAGCAGTAATTTAGAAGATAAGAAAATAAGAGCAGTGAATATACATATGTACACATAAATATATAAATATATATACACAGTGCGGAGCATTGTAGCTAGATGCAATAAATGGCATAACTGTCTACCTAGTTATCCTACATAGTATGAATATGTACCCATACATATTGTCACCCTCCATAGCGACTGATATTGTCCTAGTTGTATACTGGAGGGGACCATTTGTGTAAGTCTGTTGCGTCTTTTGCATTCAATACTATTAGGTTGTCAGGTTTTTTTTGCCATCTCTGCGAGCAGCCCTGTTTAGGTTATAAAGTCTGACAGCCGTAGGTAGGAAGGACCTGCGAAACCTCTCCGTCGCGCACCTAGGATGATGTAGTCTACTGCTAAATGAGCTCCTCAGTGCGTTCAGTATGTCCTGCATAGGGTGGGACTCGGACTCCAGCAGAGATGACAGTTTAGCCACCATCCTTCTCTCTCCTATCTCCTCCACTGGGTCAAGGCATTGCCCCAGGACAGAGCTAGCTTTCTTGATCAGTTTGTTCAGTCTCTTCCTATTGGCTGCTGTGATGCCACTGCCCCAGCAGACCACTCCAAAAGTGATGGCTGATGCCACCACCGTGTCGTAGAATGTCTTCAGGAGCATCCCTTGTACACCAAAAGACCTGAGCCTCCTCAGTAGGAACAGGCTGCTGTGCTGTCCCTTCTTGTAGAGTGCGTCAGTATTGTGTGACCAGTCTAGTTTATTGTTCAGATGAACACCCAGGTACTTGTAGGATGTCACCATCTCAATGTCTGTTCCCTGTATGTTTACTGGTGCTGTGAGGGGTTGTCCTTGCCTGCGGCAGTCCACCACCAGCTCCTTAGTTTTCCTCGCGTTGATCTGGAGGCAGTTCCAATGGCACCAGTCCACGAAGTCCTGGATAAGTCCTCTGTACTCAGCTTCATCTCCGTTGGCGATGAGGCCGACGATCACAGAGTCGTCAGAGAACTTCTGTAGATGGCAGTTTGTTGTGTTGTGTGAGAAGTCCACAGTATAAAGGGTGAACAGGAAGGGAGCCAAAACCATTCCCTGGGGGGCCCCCGTGCTGCCGATGATCATGTCGGACAAAATCCCCGGTTCTCACAAACTGTGGCCAGTTTGTGAGGTAGTCCAGGATCCATGATGATAGTGTAACCCTTACTAACACCTACTCACTTTAGGTGTAGTACCCCCCTTGTAATATATATGTGTCTCCTTCTCAGCGAGTGATCGTCTCTCTCGGTTGTGTCTCGGCAGTGTCTAAGAGCATTCTGTGGATTACGTACAGACCGAGAGGGAGAGTGCGTGACCCCGTTGGCTGGTGGAACCCCATTGGCTGTTGCTGCCCAACTAACAACGCAGCCATTGGCCGCTTAAAATGCCAAATAAAAACGTTTGGAACTTTAACAAAACTTTCCAGAAAATGTTCTTAACTATTTATGAACATATTTTATGAACTTATATTTATATGTTTATCTTCAAAATATCCCTTTCCATTGTGAAATGAGTGTCCCCCCTTCTTCTTAAAGCAGTATCGACATTCATAATTCCATCCACGTTTTTAACACTGGGTTACAATAGGTGCTGGTTCACCCCTGCACACAGCAACTTGTCCCTCAGGATCATCGGTTGGATGGTGTTGAAAGCACTGGAGAAGTCAAAGAACATGATCCTCACCGCATTCCCAGGCTTCTCCAGGTGGTACAGGGATCGGTGAAGGAGGAAGATCACTGCATCCTCAATCCCGATGCCATGCTGGTAGGCGAACTGCAGTGGATCCATCGTTGGTCCCACCAGGGAGTGGAGGTGAGCAAGGAGCAGTCTCTCCAGGGTCTTCATTATGTGAGACGTCAGGGCCACTGGTCTGTACCTGTTTAGGTCTCTGGGGTGGGAAGTCTTTGGTACGGGTACCACACAAGATGTTTTCCACAACTGTGGTACCCTCCCCAGCTTCAGGCTCAGGTTGACAAGTGATATGGATCACTTTACAGTATACGTACTGTACATGATAAGCAAGTGATCCACAAAGGCATCTAGGCATGCAGTACAAATTTAGCAAATGTAAGTGGGTTAAGTAACTTAAGATTGTTTAACGGTATACATGATAAAGCCTGAAGTGACAATTTTTAACCTGAGGTATTTTGCTGTCATTGAACAAACATTTGCATACTTTGGGTTCACAAGTTCACTCAGTCTTTAAGATTTAAGACACTCTTGAAGTTATTATGACTGTATTTTTTAATCTAAAGAAAGCTAATCATTTGTCAACAGACAGCAGTTGAAATGCCATGCGTCACATTTTGGTTTGTGTAGACACCTTAATTGGCACTAAAATGTCCCAATTTTCCCGTTGGCACCACCAGTGAAACACGACAGTTACTGATAATGCAGGCTGTCTGTCTTTAACGACTCTGTTCCTCCTAAACAAACCATCTGCTAACAAAAACACCCACCTTTATTTACCTCAGAAGCTCTTTTATCATGTTAGCTCTTGAACCTCCAAGCCCATGTTGTGCGCTTTGTAGGCAACTTGTGTGTCAGGTGGTGTGCCTGATAATGCACGACTGCACAGATAAAAACTCTGTTAGCATAGCCTGCAGCTTGCTTCCTATTGTGATTCCCACCCAAAGGGTTACATGCAGGCAAACATCCTCAAGAATCCAGCTCAGTTCCAAAGCAGGAAATAATGACTGGGCTTCAATAGAATTACAGTGGAATCTGTGCTGGGTTGTTTAGATTGCATGTGGAGACATGTGAGCGGAGTGTCACTGCCATCATTTGTCCTTATCTACTAAATTACTTTATGCATATATAATCTAGTGCATGTCTTAAGTTTAATGAACATATGAAAAAGAAGTGCCATCATGCCCAAGCGCTAACAATTAATGACTCCAGAGTTAGCATAGGTATGATCACTTGATCAGAAAGAATCAGGGACAGATAATTCATGCAAAATTGTTGTTGTGAAGCACTTCATGCATTTCTAGATGGCCATTTCAAAATCTACATGACTATGCAGCATGAGCCAGCATGTAATGGGGTATGACAGGTTAGTAGATGTTAGCATTGTCTATTCTGTCTTAATTTCAGAATTGTTGTGAATGCCTAACTACAATCTTTGTTGTGTATATGCTTCATTATGTAAATTACTGTAATAATTGTCTGAGAAATTTCACAAGATTCTTTGTTACCCTTTAATATAACAAATATGACATAGCACCATATAGTACTGTGATCCCCCTTTACGCGTCTAAAACTTAAATCCATTCAAGCTTGAAAAAGAAACTAAATTGAAAGCTACCCCTCATTTAAATGAGTTACATTTTACACAACCCCTTCAACATGAATGAATAAAGAATGATAGCTGAAAAGTCTTTGCACAAAAAAAAGCTGACTATCTGGAAATGGTAGGGAACACGTGTTATACAAGACTGTAATTCCAATTCCAGACATTTCCAGCCAATTTCTTGGACTGCTTTTCATTACTTCGTCAGCAAATGAACAGGTCGGCATCACTCATAGACAGTGCATACTGGTCAAACTCGATACTACTCTATATCAAAGTTTTTAACTTTCCACTCAACCATGCAGCCAAGTACACTGGTATTTAAGGTCATAATTCCACCTTCTAGCACAGGAGTGTTTTAATACTTTAATGGTGTACAAGTGACCCATGGCTGTGTTTAATAAAGTTAAAGCCCAAAAAGAAAAACACCCTTTTGCGTAATAACATAATATGGAATCTTTTAACACCTGAACTTTTATTTTAAGCCAACATTCAGTCATGTGAAAAAATTAGGACACCCCATTAAATATTCAGTTCTTTATTCATAAATGTTTACATATCTACAGCCGCGAACAAAATTGTTGGTACCCCTCTGTTAATGAAAGAAAAACCCACAATGGTCACAAAAATAACTTGAATCTGACAAAAGTGGTAATAAATAAAAATTCTATGAAAATTAACCAATAAAAATCAGACATTGCTTTTGAATTGTGGTTCAGCAGAATTACTTTAAAAAACAAACTCATGAAACAGGCCTGGACAAAAATGATGGTACCACTAGAAAAGATTGAAAATAATGTGACCATAGGGACATGTTCAACCAAGATGTGTCCTCTAATTAACATCACAGGTGTCTAGAAACTTGTAATCAGTCAGTCGGCCTATTTAAAGGGTGACAAGTAGTCACTGTGCTGTTTGGTGACATGGTGTGTACCACACTAAACA
Source organism: Pholidichthys leucotaenia (assembly GCA_020510985.1). Classification (NCBI taxonomy): domain Eukaryota; kingdom Metazoa; phylum Chordata; class Actinopteri; order Cichliformes; family Pholidichthyidae; genus Pholidichthys; species Pholidichthys leucotaenia. Next base: position 63,663,957 of record CM035849.1, on the reverse strand, counting down.
TGGACCAGAGGAAGCAAAAGGAGAGAGTTGTCTCAGGAGATCAGAAAGAAAATTATAGACAAGTATGTTAAAGGTAAAGGATATAAGACCCACCTCCAAGCAGCTTGATGATCCTGTGACTACAGTTGCACATATTATTCAGAAATTTAAGATCCACAGAACTGTAGCCAACCTCCCTGGACGTGGCCGCAGGAGACGGATAATACGAATGGTAACAAAAGAGCCCAGAACAACCTCTAAACACATTCATGGTGAACTCCAAGGTCAAGGTACATCAGTGTCAGATCGCACCATCCGTCGTTGTCTGAGCCAAAATGGACTTCATGGGAGATGACCAAGGAGGACACCACTGTTGAAAACAAATCATAAAAAAGCCAGACTGGAATTTGCCAAACTGCATGTTGACAAGCCACAAAGCTTCTGGGAGAATGTCCTATGGACAGACAAGACAAAACTGGAACTTTTTGGCAAGGCACATCAGCTCTATGTTCACAGATGCAAAAATGAAGCATACCAAGAAAAGAACACTGTCCCTACTGAGAAACATGGAGGAGGTTCTGTTATGTTCTGGGGCTGCTTTGCTGCATCTGGCACAGGGTGTCTTGAATCTGTGCAGGGTACAATGAAATCTCAAGACTATCAAGGTATTCTAGAGAGAAATGTGCTACCCAGTGTCAGACAGCTTGGTCTCAGTCGCAGGTCATGGGTCTTGCAACAGGATAATGACCCAAAACACACAACTAAAAACACCCAAGAATGGCTAAGAGCCAAACATTGGACTATTCTAAAGTAGCCTTCCATGAGCCCTGATCTAAATCCTATTGAACATCTGTGAAAGGAGCTGAAACATGCCGTCTGGAGAAGGCACCCTTCAAACCTGAGACAACTGGAGCAGTTTGCTCATGAGGAGTGGGCCAAAATACCTGCTGAGAGGTGCAGAAGTCTCATTGACAGTTACAGAAATCGTTTGATTACAGTGATTGCCTCAAAAGGTTGTGCAACAAAATATTAAGTTAAGGGTACCATCATTTTTGTCCAGGCCTGTTTCATGAGTTTGTTTTTTAAAATAATTCTGTTGAACCACAATTCAAAAGCATTTTTATTTGCATTTTTTTAACATTTATTTTAGCCATTTTAAGTGGGAATGAATGTGGAGGTGTCCTAAAAAAGAATGGGGGGTGTCCTAATTTATTCCTCACTATTTGTTTAGAATTACATTTTACAGAAAATTTGAAAAAAAGTCTTTAATTCATTTTTAACTGTTTAGTTGTATTACATGAATCTCCCATTTTTTTTAAACACTGATATTAAATATGTACAGTATATGTCCAAATATGTCAAAAAAAACAAAACAAAACAAAAAAACAACAACACAGGCTTATACAGGGTGGCCCAATTTTTTCACTCGATTGTAGTTGGACAATCAAGAAAGTAAGTTCGTCTTTTTCATAGGTACAAATACAGTATCACTGGTATTTACTGCGCAGCTCTGTGGCGCAGTGGTTAGCACTGTGGCAGCACAGTAAAGCCTTATTCATGCTGCATTTCCCCTCTGGTGCGCTTTGGACGGGCCCGGCGCACACACGGCGCTGTACATGCTCACTTTTTTCGTCTACCAGGCCAAGCAGCTGACACATGTGCACAACTGTTATGTATTTGTAGTTTCGCCCCAGCCCTATGGGTAGTGCAAAAGCGCCAACGTGCCAGTTTGTTCATTGGCTATAAAACACAAGAGTGACGCACATTTTTTTTGTAGCAACAACAACAGCATCGTTTCAAGGAAAAGGAAGAATTACCATTTTCTAGTGCTCTGCTCCACTCAAGCTGCTCCTGCTGCAAAATGATTCATGCATGTTTATTCTTGTCTTCTGCCTCCTCATTGTCTTCCTTGTCTACTTTGTCTTTGTATACTGTGTTGGTAGTGCCATCTTGTGAATGGGATGTTCAGTCTTACGCATGCTCTATCAACGCATTCAGATCATGGGCAGGCCGCATGGTCACAAAATCTGGGCTGCACGCAGTCGTCTGCAGTAGAGCCCTGCGTACACTAGCGGAGTGGAGACAATGACGTAAATTTCATTACACAAGGTTTCTGGTTGCACGTACGCGGACAACAGAGGTGCAGCATGAATCCAGCTTTAGATCCCAAGGTTAACCTTTGAACTTGTGATCCCAAAACCAGTCACACTTCAGGGTCACAGGGTGAACCTGTGTAACAAGTTTGGTGACCCTAACTTTACTCATTGTACAGTAGTAAGGCAAAGGGAATGTAAACCTTGACCTTTGACCCCAAACCCATAGTTAGAGGTGAGGATCCCAAGGTGAACCTGTGTACCAGGTTTGGTGGCCCTAGCTTTACTCGTTTTATAGTAATAGTAAATGTAGCATTTACCATAGTGCAACTGCAAAGTTAACTTTGAACCTTTAACCCCCTGACCCCAAACCCATAGTTAGGTGAGGGTATAAGTTGTCCAAGATGTGTATTAGATACAACTACTATATAGATTTGAAAAGCCTACACCATTTCTTTCAGTAGTTACTGTGTTTAGAAGTTTTAGGAAAAAATCTGACCTTGACCTTTGGCCTCAAGCTCATCCGATGAGAGTGAAATTACAATATGGGCATCAGAGTATATCAAACCATGGCATCAAGTTTCAAAACAATCAGAACAAAACTGTGGGAGAAGTTGATTTCACAAGACAGTTACTGTCTATGAAGTGAGGTGAAACAGGAGGTCATAGGTCAAGGGTTACAATTCCTGCAAAAATAATCCGATCAGAACCAAACTGCAATATTCATATTCTCAGTGTATATCAAACCATGGTACCAAGTTTCAAAACAATCGAACAAAAACTGTAGGAGGAATTGATTTCACAAAAGTGGGACAGATGGACGGACTTACAGTGGGGCAAAAAAGTATTTAGTCAGCCACCAATTGTGCAAGTTCTCCCACTTAAAAGATGAGAGAGGTCTCCAATTTTCATCATAGGTATACCTCAACTATGAGAGACAAAATGAGAAAAAAAAAATCCAGAAAATCACATTGAAGGAGTTTAATGAATTAATTGGTAAACTCCTCGGTAAAATAAGTATTTGGTCACCTACAAACAAGCAAGATTTCTGGCTCTCACAGACCTGTAACTTCTTCTTTAAGAGGCTCCTCTGTCCTCCACTCGTTACCTGTATTAATGGCACCTGTTTGAACTCGTTATCAGTATAAAAGACACCTGTCTACAACCTCAAACAGTCAGACTCCAAACTCCACTATGGCCAAGACCAAAGAGCTGTCAAAGGACACCAGAAACAAAACTGTAGACCTGCACCAGGCTGGGAAGATTGAATCTGCAATAGGTAAGCAGCTTGGTGTGAAGAAATCAACTGTGGGAGCAATTATTAGAAAATGGAAGACATACAAGACCACTGATAATCTCCCTCGATCTGGGGTTCCACGCAAGATCTCACCCCGTGGGGTCAAAATTATCATGAGAACAGTGAGCAAAAATCCCAGAACCACATGGGGGGACCTAGTGAATGACCTGCAGAGAGCTGGGACCAAAGTAACAAAGGCTACATCAGAAACACACTACGCGGCCAGGGACTCAAATCCTGCAGTGCCAGAAGTGTCCCCCTGCTTAAGCCAGTACATGTCCAGGCCCGTCTGAAGTTTGCTAGAGAGCATTTGGATGATCCAGAAGAGGATTGGGAGAATGTCATATGGTCAGATGAAACCAAAATAGAACTTTTTGGTAAAAACTCAACTTGTCGTGTTTGGAGGAGAAAGAACACCATACCTACTGTGAAGCGTGGGAGTGAAAACATCATACTTTGGGGCTGTTTTTCTGCAAAGGGACCAGGACAACTGATCCGTGTAAAGGAAAGAATGAATGGGGCCATGTATCGTGAGATTTTGAGTGAAAACCTCCTTCCACCAGCAAGGGCATTGAAGATGAAACGTGGCTGGGTCTTTCAGCATGACAATGATCCCAAACACACCGCCCGGGCAACGAAGGAGTGGCTTCATAAGAAGCATTTCAAGGTCCTGGAGTGGCCTAGCCAGTCTCCAGATCTCAACCCCATAGAAAATCTTTGGAGGGAGTTGAAAGTCCGTTGTGCCCAGCGACAGCCCCAAAACATCACTGCTCTAGAGGAGATCTGCATGGAGGAATGGGCCAAAATACCAGCAACAGTGTGTGAAAACCTTGTGAAAACTTACAGAAAACGTTTGACCTCTGTCACTGCCAACAAAGGGTATATAACAAAGTACTGAGATGAACTTTTGTTATTGACCAAATACTTATTTTACCGAGGAATTTACCAATTAATTCATTAAAAATCCTTCAATGTGATTTTTTGGATTTTTTTTTTTTCTTATTTTGTCTCTCATAGTTGAGGTATACCTATGATGAAAATTGGAGACCTCTGTCATCTTTTAAGTGGGAGAACTTGCACAATTGGTGGCTGACTAAATACTTTTTTACCCCACTGTATAACATAATCTCCCTTTGGGCTTCGACCGGTGGGGGGATAAAAATGCTGCAAATTGATGAGAAAAAGTTCCAGATTTACAATTTAAACAAACACTAAATTTACAAAACATGCAAAATGAGAAAAAAATATGCAAATTTACAAGAGGGAAAAATGACCACAAATTCATGAGAAAAAAAAGTTACAAATTTACAAGAAAAAAAACCTTGTAAATCTATGAAAAAAGTCCTACATTTCTAAGAAAAAGGTCACAAACTTGCACAACATCTCAAATTTACAGGAACCCCCCTCCCCCCACACACAAATTTAGGAGGAAAAAGTTGTAAATTTATAAGATAAATGTTGCAGATTTATAAGAAAAAAGCCACAAAAATATACAAGAAAGAAGTCACAAATTTATGAGGAAAAAATGCTATTTAAAAAGATACATATGTAAAAGTCACAAATTCAAGAGATTAAAGTTGCAAAGTTAAGGGAGCAAAACCAAAAATTTACTATAAAAACTCATACATTTAGGAGAAAAAGCTGCAAATTTTTCAGGAAAAACAAAAATCACAAAAACAATTCAAATAAACTTACTACAAAATGCAACAAACGGGTACAATGATAATCTCATTTGTGGTATTTTTAAGACCTTAGAAAGTCAGATCTATGGACTGACTGCCAATTTCATAAATAACTGCAGTCTTAAGATAAGACAAGATAATCCTGTATTTGTTCCACAACAGGGAAATTTACAGTATTGTAATTTTGGATAAACAAATTTAAGACTTTTTTTTAATCCTTTTTAAGGATCTGCAGACAGTCTGTCAAATAAGAATGTACATACAGTGGTTCAATTATGTGCTATTGCTACTGCAATAGCTACTGCAACTTCAGATGTTAGGCAGCACAAACCGTTTGATCGGCCTGCTTTTGTCAGTGCTCGTTCACTGGGGCTGCCTCTGAGTGTCAGGAGCCTAATCTTCATACAGACGTTCCCTGTGTTCTGTAACTGCAGGGCCTAGGGCACACGGATCTATCCCGGAACAGCGATTAGCATATCTATGGGCCCTCTGCTCCTCAACTCCCACACAAAAGGCAGGCGGACTGAGCAGCCACGAGGGCCAGGTGGTAAGCAGTGGGATTTCTGAGCGCCTTAGTCATAGCCCGGGGGCCAGGTGCAAAGAACTTCACCTCCATGCAGGGCTACATTACAGCTCAAAGGAGAGGCTGAGCTTGAACTTGTGCGACGCTCGACAAAAGGGGCTAGTGACCTTTTGTCAGTTCCGTGCTGCTGTTGTTTTATAAAAGGAGCCGAGCCCAAGTAAGACTTGTTAACAGGAAGTGGCCTCTTAGTGTCCTTGGGGAAGTTTGTGCATTTAATTGCTCGAGGATTGGTCAAGTGTTTCACTCCCTCACACATTATGACAACTAACAGTTTCCCCATCTCAAATTTCCACAGATGTCTGCACTGGATTAAAACCCTGGATTCATACTGATAACTACAGGGAAATGACGCCGTGCAACTGGGATAGTCTATCAGAAGGCTAAAAATATGCGTATTATCTTTTTAAGGCCTGATAATTAGCAAATTGACTTTCCATGCTTGTGGGTTGTTTTTTTTTAATTTTTCCAGAGTGGTACAGGAACCCTGTAATTAGAGGTGTTGACTTTGCACACAGCCTCTTCAAGAAATCTTGCAAAGCCCTCTCTCCACTTCCTCAGCCTGCACACACAAAGAGACGCGAGGCAAAATAGGGGTTAAAGGGATGAAGCCCATGTAAATGAGGCTTGGCGGTTCTCATTCAGACACATGAAAGGCTGTTGCGGGCAAAAAGGAGAGCAGCCCTTGTCATGATCATACATATTCAATAATCTTTCATAGCACAACCCCACCACAAAGCTTCACCCTGAGGGAAAAAAAAAAAAAAAAAAAAAGCTTTGAGAGAAACTGTGTTTAGCAGTCACATGGCAGGATTAGTGGGTGATCATGTGTGGGCTGCTGTCCAGGAGAGCCGTGGTCAGCTTCAATGTGAAAAACACATGGGCCTTTTAAACGTCATATCAAAACCTGATGCTCTGAGGGAATTTCAGGCTATGTGCACAAGTCCGAACTGGCAGCTCACTCCCACCACATTAATATAACAAAATATTTGGTCTTTACCAATCACTATGACAGAAACCGGTCATTATTTTCTGGAAGAACAGTGAAGGGAGGGATCATTTTTGGGGGGGGTTTACCGCACTCTGGCCCAAGGCGGACAATATGGGCTTAAAATAACATGATGGTATTCTTAAGGTATTTATTATGCCAAACTTTAAACCAGCCTCAGCTCAGTGTTATATTTTATTAAACTCATGCATCAGGTGAATATAGTCTTTCAAACAGGTGTCCGTGACTCAACTGATATCAAATGTACTTCTCAACTTAATTACACCAAACTAAATATACAGTCCCAATCCCCCCAAAATGTTGCGATGCTGCAACATCTAAATGAAGACAGAATGCAATGATTTAGAAATCTTGTAAACTACTGTTGTATTTACAAAAGAACACAAAAAAACATCAAATGTTGAAAGTGAGACATTTCATGAGACGTACCAGTCATCTTGAATTTGATGGCAGTAACCCATCTCAGAAAGAGTTGGGAAGGGGAAAAAAAAAGGCTGGCAAAGTTAGTGGTACTAAAAGGAAACCGCTGGAGGAACATGTTGCAACTAAATAAGTTAATGGGCGACAAGCCTGGGCATAAAAATAAGCACCTTAGAGAGGCTGAGTCTCTCAAAAATAAAGAGGGGGAGGGGTTCAACAGTCTGCTAAAAACTGGATCTACAAATTGTGGAAGAATTTCAGAACGACGTTCAATGCAAAATTGCGAAGACTTTAAATATGCCACCAATTACACAACATTATATCAAAAGACTGAGAATCTGGACACATCTCTAGGACACGCCAAAAATCAATGCTGGGTTGCTGTGATCTTCAGGTGGCACTGTATTAAAAACAGGCATGAGTCCATCATGGAATCACTGCTTGGACTCAAATCATTGTCTGTGGACACAGTTTTCCATGCCATCCACAAATGCAGGTTAAAGTCTGGTCATGCAAAGAAGATATGTGAACATGACCCCAGAAATGCTGCTGTCTAGTCTGGGCCAAGGTTCAATTAAAATGGATCCAGCCAATGTGGAAAACAGTTCTATGGTCAGATGAGCTGCAATTTGAAGTTCTTTTTATAAATCATCCTCCAGAGTAAAGAGGAGACGGACCATCCAGCAGGTAAAAGCCTGCATCTCCGATAGTATGGGGGTGCATTAGTGCCCATCACATCTAGAAAGCCTCCATCAATGCAGGAATACACAGATTTTATTGGGTGGTGCAGTGGTAAGCACTGTGGCAGCACAGTAACTCACCCTTGATAATGGAATCCTGGGTTTGAGCCCACCCCCTGACCAACAGTGATCTGTGTGGAGTTAGCATGTTCTCCCCATGTCTGCGTGGTTTTACCCCGGGATTTCTCCGGTTTCCTCCCACAGGCCAAAAACATGCAGGTTAGGTTAACTGGAGACTCTAAAGTGGCCCTAGGTGTGAATGTGTGTGTGAATAGTGAAGGGATAGTGCCATACCATGGCTGCTTCCTCCATCCAGGTGGATGCCCTGAATGTCCCCTCTGGGGATCAATGAAGTACACAAAATTAAAAAAAAAAAAAAAAATAGTGCGACATACTTATGCTCTTGTCCAGGTGACATCTTTTTCAGGGAAGTTATCAAATAGTTCAGCAAGACAAAACTAACATACAGTACATAAGGGATAAGGACTTGTACTTATATAGCGCTTTTCTAGTCTAAAAGCCCTTATTACAACAGTAGGGCTTTGGAGTTAAAGAGTCTGGCTGCAGGACTGGCTGAAAACATTTGGTGTGTCATAAAATGCAAAATACGATAAAAAAGAGCCCATGACTGTTGAGCTGCTAGAATCCTGCATCAGACATGAATGGGACAACATTCCTCTCACAAAGGCCCAGCCACTGGTCTCCTCAATTCCCAAACATTTACAGGCTGTTGTTGAAAGAAGAGGGGATGCCACACAGTTGTAAATATGGCCCCATCCCACCTCTTCAGACATGAGCTCATCTTGAATTCTGTGGCAGCAACATATTTTTAATGAAACAGCAAAATGTCTCAATTTCAACCTTTGATATGTTTGCTATTTTCTATTATGAATCAATCACCATCACATCTTATTTCTATAGAATGGCGAATAGTAAATTAACCTGTATTTATAAAAAAAATTTTAGTTAATCTGACCCCTCTAAATATTGACTACAGATACTCACACATTCACATACAGCACTTTATTCTACACAATCAGTCCCTTTCTCACTGCAACCCTACTGAAAGAATAATTCAGATTCAGATTTTAATTCAGAACACCTACCAAACCAGAAGTTACCACATTTGTCAGTAAACACAAATAAGATATGTGCAGATCCAAGAGATGTAACTAAAAGATTAAACTATAACTGTAGAGAACTGGTTATAGTTCTACGTTTATTGGTTTATTTGTCAGGGACCATGTACAGAAAAAAAAACAGAGTAAAGATGCTCTGTACCAGATTATAGCATTCTCACTAATTTCCATCTGTAGTCCCTGAGGCAGGCAAGAAGATTTTAAAATAAAAACACATATATAAAGTAATTCAGGTCAGATTTCAGAATCTGTTGTCCCTTAAACAAGCACGGAGTAAGTTTGAAAGGTAAAAAGATAAGAACAGCACACAAAACAATTTCAGTACAATTTCAAATCCCATTTAAGGGAGAGAGTCGACGGTGGCAGGCTTGATTACTTAAAACCCATTTTTTAGACTCTGTGGAAAAGTCTCTAATTTGTTCTGGTCGTCAAAGCAGTGGGGAGCTTGTTGCATTCTGTTATAGCTTTGTATGAGAAGGCTGATTGGCCAAAAGCAGTTTTACGTAAGGGGATGCAACAATGTCACCAAGTGGAAGTCCTTTTTATTCTGGTATTTTGTTCAGAAGTTAAGTATAGTCAGGCAGATAGGTGAAACAATTGTTCACTTCTGGATAGAAGCATGAAATTTGGCATAAATGTAGTCCAATAAGTCCTCTTTCATATAAGATTAAGACCCACTTCGAATCTTGCTTGGTACTTGCATTATTCAAGATGGCGTCCAAATATGGCCGCCAAAAAACACGTTTTTGCTTATAACTAGAAAATGTGAGCTTTTAGGGCATAATAATGTATTGTTGACTAATATAAATGTGTACATTCCGCACATTTTGAGCCCAAAATCAAGTCTGTATGACAAACGGTTCTTGAGATATAACATTTTGAAAATTGCCACAAACTGTTTAATCTTAATCATATCAAAAGTTACAGAGATACAAATGCTGAACAATAGTAATTGAACATTTATGGTATATGTTCATTCGAATCACATTCGAAGATCAATAATAGCATAATGAGAAACCCTAAGAAAGTGAAAAATACAAAACGCAGTCAGTGATATGCCAAATATTATGTAATCGAGTGTAACCTCATTACAACCCATGCATCAACAGAGTGAAGTGATCGAGAAGACCTCCGCTAACCTTCTGCCTGGTGTCATGCACCACCACAATAACACAGAGAAGTGCAGCTTAAATTTGCCCTGCTGCACTTGCACAAGCCCCTACAAGCTTTCTTGCAACCACAGTGCACAAGCTCTTGACATACTTTGGAAGCTTCAGGGAGAGTGGTCCACTTTGGGACGAAGCCTTCCCTTGCTTCAGTCCATCCCCAATGTGTAGGACTTGGTAGATTTTGCACTGGATCCAGTGCTTGACCCCACACATAGCCACCTTGATAAGCAGCTCTTTTGATATGTTCTGTTAATGCTACCTTTGTTGGTGGAATATTTTCAAGTGACTGCGTTCCTTGTGCAAAAAGGGTCTGACGAGCTTTGTTTACCTGATACAGTGGGCAGGTACGACTGTACATTATTACCGTGTACCGTTCAAGAACAGCTTCATCCTCTGCTGTTATAACTTCAGGAGTGAAGCTCAGTTTCCTGAATACAGGTGTCACTTCAGGAAAAACTTCCCAAGCATCAAATGCAGTCTTCTTGCCCCTGCCAGCAAACTAGGAAGTAGTGTCTGAGCCACTGAAAGCATGGAAGAAGGGAAGGGCTTTGCACTTGTCAGGACCAAGGCTACCTGCCAAGCTGTTTGCTGATATGTAGGTGAAATGTTTTCCCACACCAAACGCCAGCCACAGGTCAATGTCCAGCTGATTTACATATGTAACAGCTAGAACAACAACATCTGTGTCAACTGTCCTTATCAATACACCCCTGTGGCCTTGAGCTGCACCATGGGCAACATGCAACATAAGCCTTGTATCAGCTTCTTCATGATCAGTTGGATCAATGCCAGCAGAAGCCATGTCACTTGGTCTGTTGCTCACAACATTCACATCAGAAGTTGAAACAAACAAGACACCTTCCACCTCTAGAGAAGCCAGTTCTCTACCAAGGAATTGGAATAGCTCTGCTTTGTTATCGGTGCAGCGCAAAAAGGTCTGCCAGTTACTGGGAATGACAGTGTCAGGAAGCACCCTTCTTCGGATACCTTTGCCTCGAGACACTCTGGTTGCCTTTTTGAGGCTGCTGTCAAGATATCGGTCCCACACTACATCAACACGTTTCACATCTTTAGCCTGATCAATGATGTAAGGCAAGAAAACTCCCCTTGAATACTCTTGGAAAGTCTTTGCTTTACCAGGTGCAAGCATATTCACAACAGCTGCTCCATCAAAGACCTTCATGGTAACAGCTGGTAACAACTGATTTTGTGATACCCCAATGCACTGAAGCAAATCTGACTTCTTGCCTTGATGCAATTTGCCTAGAGCAGACAGTGAAGGAGGATGGGCATTGTTTTCATGTCTGAAAAACTCCTCAATGTTTCCATCACATTCACTTGACTGTCACTTCCAGAACTTAAGCAGGCACTGTCTTCTCGTGAATCCATGTTGTCTCGGTTCCTGGTATGCTATGTTAGATTAATTGGTTTCACCACCACCACTTCTACAGCACTACAATAACTACTTGGGATACCTGAAAAAAAAAAAAGAAATAGTTAGGCCTGAAAAAAAAAAGCAATCTGGACATCCCTGTATCTCAATACTGACACTCCCACTGCTGTACCTGAAATGAACATAAGAAGTTGCATTATTGTGATTACTTGAATAAGCATATCTCAAGAACCGTTTGTCATACAGACTTGATTTTGGGCTCAAAATGTGCGGAATGTACACATTTATATTAGTCAACAATACATTATTATGCCCTAAAAGCTCACATTTTCTAGTTATAAGCAAAAACGTGTTTTTTGGCGGCCATATTTGGACGCCATCTTGAATAATGCAAGTACCAAGCCAGATCCGAAGTGGGTCTTAATCTTATATGAAACAGGACTTATTGGACTACATTTGTGCCAAATTTCATGCTTCTATCCAGAAGTGAACGATTCTTATGAAAATTGGCCCTTATCTGCCTGACTAGTAGGAACCATGGATAATTTTAAAAATCAACCATATATTTGTATACATGATCATATTTTCAAAGTTTAACATCTCGTGTTCGGCAAGTATACCAAAAATGGTGATACGGTCGTGCCTTCTTATCCAGAATTTTGATGGACTGTTTATACAGAGATTCCAAAGGTTTCAGAGTTGTACTGTTAGCTTGTGACCAGCCTAAGATGCAATTGGAGAAATGTGTCAAAATCATGGCATTCAGAAAGGTTTTTAATCCTTTTAGAGTAAGTGAGTTTCTGATGCAATGAAAGTTTGCAAGGTTATATTTTAGAGTGAGGCTCATCCATTTTATATGCTTTTTGTCTAATGTGATGCCCAAATACTTAAACTGTTACATTTTCTATATTTGCTCCATTTACAGTTATACTCTGATAGTGTGCATGATTTTGTTTGTTGGTAAAATACATGGTAGCGGTTTTCCCTACGTTCAGAGTGAAGCATGATTGATTAACCCATTTTGACACTTTCTCCATTGCTATCATTAACTTGTCAATGACTTCTTTGGCATCCTTCCCATGTGCGTAGATGAGTGTGTCATCTGCATACATCTGAATTTTTAAGTCATCTTCACATACTGATGGCAAATCATTAATATACAAAGTAAAAAGCATCATAATCATAGCAGTCTGTCGGGGGCAACAATGACTGTTTCATTTATGGCTGATCAGATTCCTCCACACAGCTCTGTCCTTCGCCCTCCGCTTCCAGGAACTCCTGGCCTTGTTTACCTGGGCGACGTCCGAGCCGGTATGAGTTGCTCTCTGACTGGCCATTTCATGAAACTGCCTGCAAAGTATCTGAATACCGCTAGCTTTTGCTGGACTACCGGCACATTCTTGGCAGACAGACGTATCACACAACATAACAAAAATAATTTTTTTTGTAAGTTGTCTGTGTTTTTTTCAACTGATTTAAGACAATTTTGCACCGCTGAATCCGAAAATGACATCCGTTTCTCTCGATCAGGTCAGGTTTTTATGCTAAGTTGTAAGCAGTTGTACAGCAGTTGTACAGTTGTACTGTAAATTGAATAGTAGACATTGATAAAGGTAAGTACATGTAAATTGAATGTTACATCATCATTGTTCAAAATTCAGAGAATTTCAAGAAACAAAGAAGTTTGCATCATATAAAGCGAAAATACCCGTACATGTAAACAAAAACGTAAAAAACATGTGGCCATAGTTCAAAAAAGTTGACCTGATTGAGCAAAACCAATGTGATTTTTGGATTCAGCACACCAAAATTGTCCTAAATCAGCTAAAAAAACTTAGACAATAAATTTGGTGTTGACCAGTGTTATCAGTGGCAAGGACAGGCCAAGACAAACTAACTCCAGTATCTGTTGCAGTGACTGACCAGATGATAGAGCAAGAGATAAACAAACCTAAGTGTAATACATGTCACGATGCACTGGCTGGCAAAAGTCCACCACAGACCCTGCGACAGATGTGCTTATCTGCCAGGATGTCCAGTCTCACCCCATGTAACTGGGAGTGGTCCACCACAGACCTGTGACAGATATTGTTTTTAGTTCTGCCAGGTTGTCCAGTTTCACCCTCCACACCCTCGGAAGGGCGGGGTTGCCGGTTGAGTCGCCGACAGCGCGATCCATGAGACAGGTAGTACCTGTTTTCATGGTTATCCGGTAGCAAGCAAACCAATGCCTGACCCGACATGGAAAGTAAAAAGCAGTGGGCCTAAAACTGAACCTTGTGGTACTTCCATGGTGCATGCCTTTGATTGGGATACAGTACTGTTTATGCGCACACACTGGAAGCAACCAGATAGATAGGATTTTAACCAGCTAAGGGTATTTATGGACCGTTTATATCCTGATAGTTTAGAAAGAAGGACTGAGTGACTGACCGTATCAAAGGCTTTACACAAGTCTAAAAAGATGGCTCTTACCCCGCCCCCATCCAGATTTTCTTTAATCGTTTCAATAAAGTAACAATATGCAGTCTCTGTTGAGTGGTTCGGCCTGAAACCAAACTGCATGGGCTACAGCAGCTGGGCAGATTCGAGATGTTCTACCAGTTGGTCTACCACCTTTTCAATGGCTTTTGACAAAACAGGAAGTATACTTATCGGACTATAATTACTAATTTCCTGTTTGTCTCCGGCTTTGTATATGGAGTTACAATGACAGGTTTCATTGCATCAGGAAAGATATTTTCATATATTGATTATTAGTTCTGCAATTGGAATTATTAAAGTATGTTCATGTTTTTTTCAAGAATACAGTGTCTAGTTCATGAATAGCCTTACCTCTGGAACTTGATAGATGATAAAATTTTGTTAAGTTTTATCTCATTTGTGGGTTTAAGGTTTAGATCAGATTCATGATTGATTTTAATTTGGTGCAGGTATGTTTGGGTAAAATTCAGACCCAGTTCTTGTAACGATTTGATAAAATACTCATTAAAATTGCTGGCTATAACTAAGCTGAGTGAAGTTTTCCATTCAAATTGAGTTGTATGACTGTTTTGCATTTTTTTCCCCTGTGAGTTTATCAATACATTTCCAGAGTTTTGGGGTTTTTTTTCTCCTTTGCATTTTTGACTATGTCTAGGAAGAAACTTGCTTTTGCTTTATGGAGCTGCATTGTGACTTTATTTCTGAGGCTTTAACAAAAATGTACTTAAATACATTTTTAGCCATTTTTATCTCCACCAAGGGAGAACAGAGGTAATGTTTTTAGTGGCGTTGGTTTGTTTGTTTGTTGGTTTGCCTATTAGTAATATAACTCAAAAAGTTATGAATGGATTTTGATGACATTTTCAGGAAAGGTGTGTAATGGCACGAGGAACAGATGATTAGCTTTTGGTGGCGATTCCGATCACGATGTGGATGCAGAAATTTTTTTAAAAATATTTTATATATTAATCTGGCGCTTTTCATGTACTGCCCCTTTAAGACATGTCCACTCAGTTACATGCGTGGCCATGTGCCTTGGCAACCCAGAAGCCAAACACTGCAGAAAAAGTATTAGGGGCGTGTTCACCAAACTCATTTTTTTTTTCGCTGTGGGCAACCATTTTCTATTCATTCTCTATGTAGTCCAGCATTTACTCGGCGCAGAAACGCTTTGAGCGGTGGCTGCTTTTTGTCACAGTGCTCAGACCTGAAAAAGGCTCAACTTGTTACACTACTGTACAGCTATGCTTGTCAATGTCAGACCTTTCAAAGCAGCCTATCAGAAATAAGAAAGAGTGAGACATAGGACGCCAGTACAGGAAGACAAGAATGGGAGGTGATGGACGGTGGAGAGGCTGAACTTTGCTGTGTTAAACAACCCAGTAACAATCTGGGGAAGAAAAAAAAACAAACAACAACCCGGTACTCTTTGACCTGACACAAAGGATATCATGATCAAAACTTCAAAGCAAACACTTGGAGGAACATGTCCGCATCTGTTGGCATACCAGGTGAGCGCTTGTGCCTTTGTCATGGTCACATTTCTTCCAAGTTTGTTGCAGTAGATAATATGGATACTATGTGAATTTGTAGTTGATAACTGCAAAAAAATGGTATGATACCACACTGTTGTGTTATATTGCTTAATAAATTATGAATCTTGTCAGTAAACTGTAATGGAGAACAGAGGAGGGAAAAAAAAAAACCCAACCTGAAAGATTCAATACACCATGATGTTGATTTAAGGTGGAATTGCCCAGCTCCAATATATGGTCAGTGCAATTATGACAGTTATTATTATTTTTTATTATGTAGTCATATAATGTAGTCATATTGTTTTTGATGTCATTTCTCTGTCTGTTAATAATAATAATGGATTGCATTTATATATCACTTTTCATTTAAATTTTCGGGAAAGGTGTGTAACGGCACAGTGAACACATTACATTTTGGTGATTATCTCAAAATGTATACCTCCGCCAAGGCTCTTATCTTCTCACAGAGTGTTAGCAACAATCAGTTCCTCCAGGATTTCGTGGGATGTTTTTATGATTGATGCGGCCCAAAAAGCCTGAATTAGCGTGAGCTTTTATAAAAAGTTGTGATAAAAGTTGCGATGTTTTGAGAGGTTTCTTTGCACTAAAAGTTGTGGGAAGAATTACAAATTTTAAAGCAGGTGTTTTTTTTTCCCAGTTTACTGCAGTGATATTCTATATAACAATACAACAAAAGCGGATTGTCAAAAATTTCCTACTTCAGTTATTTGTATATTAAGCAGAAACTTCTGCTTTGCAGAAAACTTTTGTGCAACAGCAAATACAGACTTTAACACAATATCCATTACAACAGCTAAATTGCACTGAATACATGTTAAAGAGTATAGATTTGGAAATTATTGGCAGCACCTCCATTTGAAAACTCTCTACGGTCCCCAACCACTCTGTACCAAGTGGAAAGGAAAAAAATAATTTATTCTGTTGCTCTGTACCGTCTATCGGAGTCTGTTTTTCTGAAAAAATTAATTAATACTCATTGTAAACACAGAAGTGAACGCAGTGCAGCAATTCATTTGATTGGTTAGACTGAGACTGAGCGCCACTCAGACAAATTTGATTGGTGAAACTGGCAAAAGTTGACAAGGATTGGCCAAAATTGCGGTGACTGGACAAAGCTGCAAGGTCGTGCTGATTGGCTGATTTCGTGTGAACTGACACAATCACATCATGAAATCCTGGAGGGACCAAACAATACTCCAAAACTACCGGATGGATTAGGATGAAATTTTCACCAGAGGTGGCCCTTGGCCCAAAGATGAACTCATTAGATGTTGGAAGTGATCTGTGAGTGCATACCTCTGCCAAGGCCCTATCCCGCAATGTACAGATGGATGGGGATATGGATGGACAAAGGGACAGAGGAAAGGCCAAAGGGAGGGAGGGATGGAGCCTTGGCGGAGGAATGCGGTCTCTGAGTGCCCGCTAGTTTAAGAGCTGAATCCCTTTTTTTCATGAGATTCCATACTTTTTTCATTTAGCCAAAGAAGACCCTGTTTTCTCTTGTGTTTAGTGTTATTTTGTGTTTTGAGATAATTTCTTTGATGTTGATATATTTCCGCATGTCTGTTCACAATTTGCATCACATTTTATTTCATTCTACTTTACGTGCTGTAACTCATTTTTAAATGATTCTATGTTTTTCTTTGGTATGTACAAGATATATTTTCCATCATCAGTAGACTTTTTGTATTGTGATTTTGACAATTTGCATACTACTATAGTGAGATTATGGTCAGACACGCCAGTAATTAGACTGTATTTTTTTTTTAATTTAAGTTTTTGTAAAGGGTATACATGTCATTACAGCATTGCATTGTTTACATTTTCATGACATATTCCCCATTTTTTTGTTTTTTGACATTGGAAAAAAATTATTACAACACTCTTTTTTTTAAGTGAAAGAAAAAGAGAAATTAAAAGAAGAACAAAAAACAAAAACAAAAGAGCAGAAAAATAAAAGAGCATCTGAGTAGCGTTGGAGCAAAGAGAGGTGCCATTATTGAAATGGTATTTGTCAAAGATTAGATCTGATGGAGGACACATATGCGTTCCAGGGTTGCCAAAAGTTCAAGAACCCATCCATGTCCTGTCTCAGTGCAATTGTCAACTTTTCCATCGAATAAATGTCCTGAATCACGTTAATCCAATCTTCAGGTGTTGGACAGTCTTTCAACATCCATTTTTTTGTTAGAGCTTTTTTTACTTGCCAATATTAAAACAGTGAATAAGTACTTTTCTCCTCATCTTTCCAGTGATTCCGGTAGTAAACCCAAATACAAAGTTACAAAAGAAAAGGGAACTGTTACTTTGAATATTTTCCCCAATATTGTCTGTACATTGGTCCAATATTGGTGGATAACTGGGCATGACCAAAACGCATGAAAATGATTTGCAGTCTTTTCACCACACAAGCGCCAACAATTCAACCCCTTACGAGTAAATTTGTTTTGTGCAGGTGTTCTGAAAAATCTTACCAAATTTTTCCATCCAAATTCTCTCCACAGCAGGGATGAGGTACTTTTCCATTGTTGTTTATTTAGCTTTTCCCATATTTCCAGTTGTAAAGTGAAATTCCCCTCTTTTTCCCATCTCTCTTTTATATAAGATGTGTTGTCTCCTTTTAAGTCTTGAAGACCTTGGTATATTTTAGAAATGTATCTGATCCCTGGGATCCCTTTATATGCCATTAAGAAAACCTTCAGAATACCTGACTGGGCCCTTTCCAAGTCCTCCTTTTTAAGTATTTTGTTTATGTGGTGTCTAAGTTGAAAGAACCTGTAAAGGGTCTTGATTTACTAGACCTTGTTTTTTCAAATCTTCAAAACTTCAAGTTTGCCCTTTAAAAAAATCGTAATATTTTATCAGTCCGTTCTCTTTCCACTTTTTAAATCTAGTGTCTGTTTTATTAGGAGTAAAGTCCTGATCATAGGAAATCCATTGCAATTATTGATAGGGTTCTTTAGTTTGATTCTCTCTGACTATCTTAAACCAAATTTTTAGTGGGGTCTCTATCCACGAGTTAGTGTTATTCAAAAGGTTAGGTAAGGCATTGTTCCCTATTATCGCCTGTAGGGGAATGTCACTTGTTATTTGGCATTCCATCTCCTTCCATTGTGCAGTGTACTGTAGACTGGGTTACATATCTCTACTAAAGTTTTAATTTGTGCGGCTTTAAAATAGTCCCTGATATTTGGCAGCGCGAGCCCACCTTTGTCTTTGTTTAGCTGTAGGGTTCTATATCTGATTCTAGGTCTCTTGACCTGCCATATGAATCTTGAGATCCTTCTGTCCAGTTCTTGCCATGTTTTTTTGGGAGGTTCTACCGGTATTGTTTGGAAAAGGTATAGAAGATGTGGAAGTATATTCATTTTGACTGCTTCAATTCTTTGTGCAGTACCCAAGAATGGTATCATATTCCCTCTTGCTAGATCAGATTTTATTTTTGCCATCAGTGGATCATAGTTTAGTGTTATAATTTTGTTGAGTTGTTTCGGGATATTGACCCCCAGATATTTCATAGATTCCATCTCCCAGTTGGTTTTGAGTTTGCTTAGTAAATATTGATTTGGGTCATAGTTGAATGTTAAAATTTGGGTTTTATGCATGTTTAATTCGTACCCCAATAACTCTCCATACTCTGAAAAAACTGAGATTAGTTCTGGAAAAGAGGTGTCCGGCTGCCCCGGGTATATTAAAATGTCATCGGCAAAGAGTGCTATTTTATGTTCCTTCTGACCAAGTGTAATACCTTGAATTTTTTGATTCTGTCTTATCCATTGGCTCAGATGTTCTATGAAGATTGCAAAGAGCAGTGGAGACAAGGGGCAGCCCTGACGACATCCTCTTTACAGTTCAAAAGATGATGATAATTTACCGTTAATCCTTATTTTAGCTGTTGGTTTTTTATATAATGCCTGGATAGTTCTAATAACGTTATTATGGAAATTGAAACTGGATAAGATTCTATATAGGAAAGACCAATCAACCGAATCAAATGCTTTTTCAGCATCTAATCCCAATATGGCTGCATTTAAATTATATTTTTTATAAAGTGCGTCTAATGTTATCTTGTGTCTGTCTTTGTCTTATAAAACCTGTTTGGTCTAAATGAATTAAGTCTGTCAGTATATTTTCTAACCTTTTGGCAAGGATAGCGGTAAAAAGTTTATAGTCCTGATTTAACACACTGATTGGTCTGTAGTTGGAGCAGTCTAGTTTATCCTTTTCAGGTTTAGGTATGACTGCAATGACCCCTTCTCTCCAGGAGGGGGGGATTTCCCCTGTGTGGAGGACATAGTTAAATGTTTTCAGGAGGAGAGGAGACAGTTGCTGTTTAAAGGTTTTGTACCATTCTGCTGTATAGCCATCTGCTCCTGGGGATTTGTTAGCTTTAAGTTTCATAATTGCTTTTTCTAATTCTTTAGGTTGCATTTCTGACAGTAGTGTTTTATTTTGTGATTCAGTAAGTTGGGGAAGATTTAATGTATTTAGGAAGGCTTCGGATGCGTTTTTGTGTTTTTTGAGGGAGTATAAGTTCTTATAGTAATTCTCAAAGCTTTTAAGAATTTCCTGAATTCTAAATTTTATTTCCTTTGATACTGGATCTCTGATTTTGTAGATTGCTCTCTCCGTTTGTTGTTTCCTCAATTTGTAGGCTAGTAATTTTGCCGATTTGCTACCTGTTTCATAGTATTTTTGTTTCAGAAATGTAAGTTTCTTCTGGATTTCTATTGTGTAGATCTCGTTTATTTGTTTTTTAATTTCCTTAATTTTGAGCAAGTCATTAGAATGAGTGTTGTCTTTGTGCTCTTTTTCTAGTTTCTTAAGTTCTGATTCTAATGTGATTAGTTTTTCTTGTCTCAGTTTCTTTTGGGTTGCCAGTTTTGCGATAATCTTTCCCCTTATTACAGCTTTGCATGCATCCCACAGTACTAGAGGAGATACTTCTCTATTATCATTTTCTTCCAAATATCTGAGAATATCTGATTCCAGTTCATCTTTCAGTGGTCCTCTCAGCACAGTTGAATTTAACCTCCAAGAAAATGTATTATTTGTGTATTTTTGGATATTTAAGTCCATATAGATCGGACTGTGGTCAGAGAGATCCATCAGTCCTATTTTACATGTTTTTACTCTTCCAATGTCTCTATTAAACATAAAAAAATAGTCAATCCTTGAGTATGATGAATGTGGTGCTGAGTAAAGTGTATAATCTTTTTACACTGGGGTTGAGTTCCCTCCACACGTCACAGATTCCCATTTCTTTTAGTAGCATCCGAGTTTTTCTACTTTGAGTGTTATTTTGATGTGGAGAATTACCTGATGTATCCCAGTATGGATTCAGTCTTAGATTGAAGTCTCCCCCACATATCACTAAACCTTTGGCTTTAGTTATCATTAGGTCGAATACATTTTTATAAAATTTCCAGTTAGCTCCTGGAGGTGCATATACATTCAGCAGGGTGATATCTTCTCCTTCTAGCCGACCAAGTACCATGCTAAATCTCCCTTCTTTATCTTTGTGTTCTGATTTTTTTTCAAACATAATTTTGGCTGAGATCAATGTCGCTACCCCCCTCCTCCTCCCTGACTTATATGAAGATGAAGAGATCAGTTTAAACCCTTGTCTATTAAGTTTGGTGTGCTCCAAGTCTGTTAGGTGGGTTTCCTGTAAAAATATTATTCCTGCTTTGTCTTTTTCATTTTGCCAAGAATCTTGGATCTTTTAACTGGATTCAGGATCCCTTTTACATTATATGAGATTATTTTGGTTACACCCTGTTTCTCCATTGTGTTGTCTTATTTAGTATAACAGTGTAGTGGCCCTCTTTTATGCTACTCAGAAACTGAAAGAACATTAAGAACATAAAAAACATTAGGAACATAGTATATAAAACTTTAAAACAAAAAACTGTCAAAAGATCTTCCTGAGCTGAGGCCTTTTTAGCGACCTTAGAAGAGCCTTGCTGATGTGTTGGCTCTGAGGGAAATTCCTCAAACTCTGTTACGTGTTGAGGGCCCTTTCTTACCCCTGTAAGTTGTCCCATGTTTTTAACGTGAATTTCAGATCCCAATCCGAACTTGTAATGATTTTTTTTTTATATGCCTATACCCTATGAAATTGTGCGCTACCTCCCACCACCATCACAGCAAACAATCACGTTAATACAGTATTTGTTAGTGTGGAGAGTTCATGTGGTTCATTGTCACATTTCCATTTCAACAAGTTTTTTTTTTTTTTTTTAAGACTTACTTGTTTCTAATATTATGACTGTTCCATGAAATGTTTTACCACTTGCTGGTTCCGCATCTCCTTTAATGTCTGTTACCTTGTAGGAGGAGGTTTGGATGCGCAGATTGACTAAAAATATCGTTATTCCCTCCTGAAAGTGTTCAGTTTTTCCTTATAGCCCTGGCGCTGGGTTTCCCGCTGCTGGCCCGTGGATTTTGAGGGCCTCAGTGTGGACCACATTTGAGCCTTGATTCTTTCGATCGGGTCTGTTGCAGGTTTATACACCGTTACCGGGAGCCCTCTTCTCGCCATATCCGTGGTTGCTTCTTCCGCCGAGTTGTAGAGACATGTCTCATCCCCGTAAAAACCCCGCAGCTTCACCGGAAATGGAGTTTGATAGCGCAGTTTCTTCTCTCTTAGTACCTTTTTAGCGTTGTTGTATTCTCGACGCTTTTTAAGGACCTCCGGGGCGTAGTCGTGCTCCACAAAAACTTTTCTTTCTTGGTGCATAAATCCTTTTTTCTGCCAAGCTGCACGGTGGCGCAGTGGTTAGCACTGTGGCAGCACAGTTTTACCCTCGGCCGGGGAAGCGCGGGGATCGTGAGATCGTGGGTTCAATCCCAGCCCCCGACCAACAGTGATCTGTGTGGAGTTTGCATGTTCTCCCCGTACTGCGTGGGTTTACTCCGGGATTTCTCCAGTTTCCTCCCACACGCCAAAAACATGCAGGTTAGGGATACGGGGCGCTTGCGCACGCAGCGACCGGTAGCTGGTGGCTTGTCACCAGACTGCAAAACAAATCTACCTACGGGTACAAATAAGTAACAAAAAAAAAAAAAAAAAAAGTCTCAAAACCTCTTCTTTTGTTCTGAAGTTGGCAAACTTTACCACCACGGATCGTGGTGGCGCTTCCGCCGACGGCTTTGGGGCTAATGAACGGTGCGCCCTTTCTATTTTCAAGTCGGTGGATTGGGGAATTTCCAACTTCTCTCTCAGTATGGATTCCACGCATGCAGCCATTGTGGTGAAAACGTCCTCGACTCCTTCTTTCAGACCATGAATTCTTATGTTGGCCCTTCTTAGTCTTCCTTCTTGGTCGGTTAGCTTAGCCTCCAGTCTTGTCTGTCGTTTGAGTAATTCCAGCACGGTTTCTTCCAGCCCTTTCATTCTTTCCTCTGCTTCCATGATTCGGTCCTCAGCCTGGTCCACTCTGTTATTTATCCTTTTTAGTTCATCTTTAATTTCACGAAATTTGGCCCAACACTCAGCGAAATTCTCTTAATTCTTAAATTATCATTTTTTAAGCTAACCGTGTTGCTAGCCTCATTCAGCTCCTCTGCTTCCGAGTGGATGTCTTCCAGGTCAGATTCTCCGGCTGATGCGCGTCTTGGCCTGGGAAATGTCGATCTCTTCGGTTTTCCTTTAGGCATAATCACTTTGTCTTTTGATTTTCACTCTTCCAAAAATCCGTTAAATCTGATTTTCAAGGTAATTTTCACGGATGGGGTCTTGGAGCTTCAGCGTTAAGCTGCTATCACCATGGTGTCCAGACCGGAAGCCTCAGACTGTATTTTTTGTTATGCTGTCAGGTCCGTTTGTAAAAATCCAATCAAGGAGAGTTTAAGATGAACAAGTTATTCTAGTTGGGTTACTGATCATCTGATCCATATGAAACTTATTTGTGACTTCATCCATTACCAGTCATTGGAACACCGTTTGACAGAATAGGGATGGATATAGTTGGCCCCCTAGAGAGAAGCTCCTTGGGTAATAGATACATTCTTGTAATTTGTGACTATGCTACTCGGTACCCAGAAGCCTTCCCACTGAAATCTATCAAGGCTAGGCAGGTTGCCAACTGTCTTATTCAGTTATTTTCGAGGATAGGCATACCCAGACAGGTCCTGACAGACTGTGGGACAAATTTTCTGTCAAAACCATTGCAGCAGGTTTATAAGCTGTTGGGTATCAAGGGAATTAAGACCACCCCACATCACCCTCAGACAGATGGACTGGTAGAACGGTTTAACCAGACTTTAAAGAACATGCTGCGGAAATTTGTTTCTAATACGGGCTTGGATTGGGTCCAATGGGTACCGTACTTGTTATTTGCTTATCGGGAGGACCCCCAGGCTTCAACAGGGTTCTCACCAAACTACTTTATGGTCGTCAGGTGAGGGGCCCACTGGATTTATTAAAGGAGCACTGGGAGAGGCCACCGAGTGATCAAGACAATGTGGTCTCATACGTCATTAAAATGAGACAAAAACTGGATCAAATGACTGCTTTGGCTCAGGAGCATACGAGGATGGCACAGACTAAACAAAAGACATGGTATGATAAGAAGGCCAGGAAGAGGGTTTTTCACCCAGCCCAGCAGGTGTTGTTGCTGCTGCCCTATTGTGACAGTAAGCTGTTGGCTCGATGGCAGGGGCCTTATGAAATTTCTAAGAAATTAAGCTCAGTAACATATGAACTATATATGCCTGATAGAAAGATAAAATATAAGTGCTTTCACATTAACTTGTTGAAGGAGTTTCAGCAGCCTGTGCATCAGCAGCAGCAGCCTGGTCATCAGGAGATGCGTCATCAGCTCCTTATCTGTGCGACGGAAGTGGATGAGGAGAGAGAACAGTCCTTTCCCACAAACGTGACAGAGATTTGTTCATTTCAGGTGTCTCATTTGCGGGATAATCAGCAGAGACAATTAGAGGCACTAATAGATCCAGATTTGTTTCAGGAGAGACCTGGTTTCACCACATTAGTTCACCATAGAGTTCATTTAAAGAGGCTGTTCCCCGTCGGAAGTCTTATAGGATTCCTGAACGGTTGGTCCCAAAACTGAAGCAGGAGATTGACTTGATGCTGCAGCTGGGAGTGATCGAGGAGTCGGGTAGTGAATGGTGCAGCCTGATTGTGTTGGTCCCCAAAAAGGATGGTTCTTTGAGGTTCTGTATTGACTTTAGGTATCTGAATGCAGTCTCTAAGTTCGAGTCGTACCCCGTGCCCCGTATTGACGAGTTGTTAGAGAAAGTGGGCAGGGCTAGGTTTATTTCCACGCTAGACCTAAACAAGGGGTATTGGCAGGTGGCCTTGGCACTTGAAACAAAGGAATTGACAGCCTTTAAAACATCTTATGGCACTTTTCAGTTCAAGGTCATGCCATTTGGCCTCCAGGGGGCGCCTGCAACCTTCCAGCGGCTTATGGACCAGGTATTAGGAGGAGTATCAGACTTTGCAGCTGCCTATCTGAATGACAGTCATCTATAGTCAGACCTGGGAGGATCATGTGTTACATCTTCAGCAGGTCCTGCATTTAATTAAGGAGCCAGATCTGACTATTAACACACACAAGTGCGCATTTGGACAGCAGCAGATGGAGTACCTGGGACATGTGGTTGGTCAGGGGGTCATTAGACCACAAGTGGGGAAAGTGGATGCTATTCAGGCCTATCCTGTCCTTACTATCAAGAAGAAGGTACGGTCGTTTTTGGGTCGATGGACAGAGGAGTGTGGTAGAGCCTTTGAAGATCTGAAGAGTGCTATTTCTGGTGAGAAGGTTCTCTACAGTCCGGATTTTGTCCGTCCATTTATTCTTCAAACAGATGCTTCAGGAGTTGGTATCGGAGCAGTACTTCTAAAGGAGGCGAAGGGAGAGAGACAACCAGTACTGTTTTTGAGCCGTCAATTGTTGGACCGGTAGAAGAGATACTCTACGGTGGAGAAGGAATGTCTTGCCATGAAATGGGCAATAGGGTCTCTTAGATATTATTTACTTGGACATCATTTCACGTGAGAGACAGATCATCGGGCCTTACAATGGCTAAATAGGATGAAGTGTGGGCACATATGTTGGTTACATATGCTCCACAAATATATTGCTGTGTGTTTATTGTGTGCTGCACGTCTCAGGGAACAAAGGGACTGAGCCTCCGAGAGGTAACGGGAGAGTGTGAGATTTGGCCTTTGTTTCAAGGAGATGACCTGGAGAGATTTCCGGACCACCGGAGACTAAAGGACGATGGTGTGAAGATCTGAGGAGTTGCACTGTGACTGGGATTAAGTACCATGTGACTGTATGTTTGATCAAACACCATGTGACTGCAGTTTTGATGCCCGGGGTATAAAAGACAGATGTGAGATGATTCATCCTCTTTTTCCTGCTTTGAAATTGTTGGAGTATGTGATTGTGAATAAAGCTGAACCTGAGGAATAAACTCAGTCTCATCCTTCCGCACATTCCCCACACTGGTGACCTTACGACGAAGCATGAGCAGAGATAATTCTCCCGAGCGGGGCTCGGCAGAAGCCAGCCTGATGAATGCCGCCACGTTCCAGCTGCCGGACTTCTGGCAGCATAGTCCGCGCTCCTGGTTTAGCGCGGTCGAGGCGCAGTTCAACCTCCGGAGAATCTCGAGAGATGACACAAAATTCTACCATGTGGTGGCGAAGCTGGACAGCCACACAGTCCAGAGGGTGGAGAATCTGGTCAATCACCCACTGGACAGCGACAAATACAGCGCACTGAAGGCTGCACTTATCAGCCACTTCACCCCCTTGGTGCAACAGCGAGCAGAGGGGCTCCTAGCGTTGACGGAGTCTGAGAACGACAGACCCGTAGACCTGATGGTGAAAATGCTGAGACTGAGAGACTCCAAGGATGACAACTTAATCTTCGCCCACCTTTTCCTCAGGACCCTGCCGCCAGCGGTGAGAGGGACCCTGGCAGGCTCACCTCTGTTGGCCCGGCGAGACTACCATGAGCTGAGCAAGGAGGCGCAACGACTCGTCGACGCCCACAAACGGAGCGCGGTTTCGGCCGCGGCAGCAGAGCTAGACACAACGTCCGGAGACGGCACGGGGCCAGTGGTTGCAGCACCAGACTCACCGACGACGGCAGCAGCAAGGGCCAGGCGACATGGAGCGGACGACGTCCTTTGCTTCTACCATCGCCGCTTTGCAGAGAGGGCACACAAGTGCCTCCCACCGTGCCACTTCAAGCGCTCGGGAAACGCCAAGACCGGGGGTCGGTAGGGGCTGCAGCCCTCGGGGAGGAGAACAAGTTGCTCTACCTGACGGATGCACGCTCGGGGAGGCATTTTCTCGTGGACACAGGCTCCCAGCTGAGCTTCATCACGCCTTCCTACGCGGACCGGTTGACGCCGTCTAAGGGTCCCCAGGCGTCAGCAGCGAACGGCTCAGCGATTAAGACCTTTGGTGAGAGGACTCTGCTTCTGTCTTTGCAGGGCCGTGCATTTGAGTGGACTTTTGTTGTAGCGGCAGTCAATTTCAACATGTTAGGGGCTGATTTTTTGTGCTCACATGGTTTATTGGTTGATCTTGCTAACAGACGTCTGGTTAATGCACTCTCCTTTCAGTCTATTCCCTGCACAGCTCGAGTGGCGCCACCAACTGCACAAGCCAACGTCACAGCTGCGGGTGGTAAGTTCCACGCACTCCTCACTCAGTTCCCAGCGCTCACAGTCCCAACGTTTTCGGCGACAGTGGCTAAACATGGGGTGGAACATTATATCACTATCACCGGCCCGCCCGTTTTTGCAAAAGCTCGGCGCCTGGACTCAGCTAAACTGACCATAGCGCGCGAGGAGTTTGCCAACCTGGAAAAACTGGGCATCATCAGGCGTTCGAAAAGCCCCTGGGCTTCACCACTGCACATGGTCCCAAAGGCTGATGGCTTGTGGCGACCTTGCGGTGATTTCCGCAGGTTGAATAACGCCAAAGCACATGACCGCTACCCAATTCCGCATATCCAAGATTTTTCGGTTCATTTGGCGGGGGCGCGCATTTTTTCAAAAATAGATTTAGTACGGGGTTACCATCAGGTTCCAGTGCGCGCTCAGGACATACCCAAAACAGCGGTAATAACTCCTTTCGGGCTTTTTGAGTTTTTGCGCATGCCTTTTGGACTCAAGGGAGCGGCGCAGACGTTCCAACGCATGATGGATGCGGTCCTACGCAACCTCCCTTTCGTGTTCGTCTATTTGGACGACATTTTGGTAGCCAGCACGTCCAAAGATGAACACGAAAGCCACCTCACAGCAGTTTTCCGGAGGTTGGCAGAGCAAGGATTAATAATTAACCCAGCGAAGTGTCAGTTTGGGGTGGCGCAGACTGATTTTTTGGGGCATCGCGTTTCGCCAGAAGGAGCGGGCCCTCTGCCCGATAAAGTGCGCGCAATAACAAATTTTCCCCAACCTCAAACGGTCAAAGCGTTACAGGAGTTTTTGTGAATGGTTCATTTTTATAACCGTTTCCTCCCCAGCGCAGCGCAGCTCATGCAACCATTGTACGCTGCACTAAAAAAAACAAAAACGCACGAATAAAATCGAATGGTCTCCTGAGCAGGAGCGCGCATTCTGTCAAGTCAAATCAGCCCTGGCAAACGCTGCTTTGTTGGCACACCCAGTTCCAACGGCCCGCATGGCGCTCACCACTGACGCATCAGATGTAGCCGTAGGGGCGGTCGCTGAACAGTATGTAGCTGGGACCTGGCAACCGCTCGCGTTTTTCAGCAAAACCTTGCGCGATAGCGAGCGAAAATACAGCGCGTTCGACAGGGAGTTGTTGGCTCTACACTTGGCCATCCGCCACTTCCAGTTCTGGCTGGAAGGGCGCCGTTTCACCGCGTTCGTGGACCACAAACCGCTGACTTTCGCGATGGCCAAGATTTCGGAACCTTGGTCGGGCCGGCAGCAGAGACAGCTGGCCGCGATATCGGAGTTCATCACCGATATCCAGCATGTGGCAGGTAAATATAATGTAGTGGCAGACTGCCTCTCACGTGCTGTGGCGGCTCCAGGCCCCGTGGGGGCAGACTCTGCAGCCATGGCCGCGGGCCAGGGTAGCGACGTGGAAGCGCGTGCAGCCCCGGTCCGCATAGAGTTAGATTATGCAGCCATGGCCGCGGAGCAGGTTAGCGATGCGGATGTGCGCGCGCTCCAGTCTGGACCAACAGGGTTAAGGCTGGAGGACAGGGTGCTGCAAGATGGTATGCCCCCCCAATCTGCGATCTCTCCACTGGACGGCCGTGTCCGGTGGTACCAGCTGCGTGGCGCCGCCACGTTTTTGATTCGATCCATTC
Source organism: Pholidichthys leucotaenia (assembly GCA_020510985.1). Taxonomy (NCBI): domain Eukaryota; kingdom Metazoa; phylum Chordata; class Actinopteri; order Cichliformes; family Pholidichthyidae; genus Pholidichthys; species Pholidichthys leucotaenia. The sequence goes on along the minus strand of CM035849.1, from coordinate 63,635,082 downwards.
TCTGGCGCACCCGGGGGTGTGCGCATCGGTCAAAATGGTAGGAGAGAAATTTGTATGGCCGGGGTTGCGCAAACAGGTCAAGGAATGGGCGACAGCCTGCGTAGCTTGTCAGCGAGCCAAAATACACAAACACACTAGAGCTCCTTTGGAGCCTTTTCACATCCCGGCTAAGCGCTTTGATCATGTGCATGTCGACTTGGTAGGCCCCCTTCCGTCGTCACAGGGGTGCACACACCTTTTGACAATGGTGGACCGCACCACGCGTTGGCCGGAAGTGGTCCCACTGGCATCAACCACAGCCGAGGAGGTGGCGCGCGCGTTTTTAACAGCTTGGGTAGCGCGCTTTGGAGTTCCGTCCGACATAACGTCCGACAGAGGTCCTCAATTTGTGTCCGAGCTCTGGTCAGCGATGGCCCGCAGCCTGGGAGTAACGATCCACCGCACTACCGTGCACAACCTCCAGGCTAACGGTTTATGCGAACGTTTCCATAGGTCATTGAAAGCAGCCCTCAGAGCGTCGCTTACGGATACAAATTGGGTAGACAGGCTACCATGGGTTTTATTGGGGTTGCATTCTGCACCTAAGGAGGATTTGCAAGCCTCCCCAGCTGAGTTAGTTTTTGCACAGCCTCTCCGGCTGCCCGGGGAATTTCTCCCGGATAATCCTGCGCCAAATTGCCCCCCCCGCTCAGCGGTTGCAGAGCGACACGGGATCAAACACGCTTCCTAGCCCGGTTCATCACAGCTTCCCACGCGTTTTTGTGCCGAAAGCTTTAAAAAATGCGGAGTTTGTTTTTGTCAGACATGATGCCCATCGCCCAAACTTGCGGCCGCCGTACGATGGACCGTTTAGGGTGCTGGAAACAGGAGAGAAGCATTTTTTGCTAGATTTGGGAGACAGAAAGGAGGTAATTGGTATAAACAGGCTCAAACCCGCTTTTGTTTTGGCGGATGAAGCTGTGCAGTTGGCGAGGGCCCCCCATCGCAGCAGACCCCCTAGAAGGCATTCTCCAGACCACCCACAGAGACTGACTAACAGTTCTAATCCACAGGCAACAGTCCCACAGCAGGAGGACACTGCAGAGGCAGTAAAGCCGGCTTACAGCAAATACGGCAGAAGACTTAGGCCTAGGCAACGGGTGGATTGATATGCAGTAATGTTATTATGTCATGCATCTCTAGTTATGATTGTTCCATCTTAGACGTTTGGGGGGGGGGGGGGGTCATGTGGGCACATATGTTGGTTACATATGCTCCACAAATATATTGCTGTGTGTTTATTGTGTGCTGCACGTCTCAGGGAACAAAGGGACTGAGCCTCCGGGAGGTAACGGGAGAGTGTGAGATTTGGCCTTTGTTTCAAGGAGATGACCTGGAGAGATTTTCGGACCACCGGAGACTAAAGGACAATGGTGTGAAGATCTGAGGAGTTACATTGTGACTGGGATTAAGTATCATGTGACTGTATGTTTGATCAAACATCATGTGACTGCAGTTTTGATGTCCGGGGTATAAAAGACAGATGTGAGATGATTCATCCTCTTTTTCCTGCTTTGAAATTGTTGGAGTATGTGATTGTGAATAAAGCTGAACCTGAGGAATAACCTCAGTCTCATCCTTCCGCACATTCCCCACAGAAGGACACTAATAATCGTCTTACAGGGTGGCATCTGTCCCTACAGCCTTATAACTTTACGGTTCAGTATATGGCAGGGAAAACCAACCTTGTGGCAGACAGCCTCTCCAGAGTACATGACTCAGAGTACTGTACTCTTGGGAGAGGGGAGGAGGAAATGTGACGACGGAGTGTCGCCACTGTGATGGTCTGTGTAACTGAATATTATATGTGTAGAAGGATTTATATTTGCAAATGTCAACATGTATTGTAAAAATGCACATATAATTTCAGAGTCTGTTTGAGTGAACTGAATCCCTTTTGTGAGATAATTGTTAATGTTAATTATGTTAACTGGGTGAGGCAATTGATCACTCTTAAAACCACATACCTTTGCCAGCATGCTTCCTGGTGGTGTCTGGGCAAAAGACTCCTCAGGGGTTTGAGGGCCTTTTAAAGGATGCCAGCAGGAGGAAGTATAGGATGGTTGAGTAAAGGGGGAATTTAATATGTAAATAGGGGTTTAAATTATTTATTGTATTATTTATGGTGTATTTATGGTGTGTTATTTATTCTGTAAATACAGACGTGGACAAAATTGTTGGTACCCCTCTATTAATGAAAGAAAAACCCACAATGGTCACAGAAGTAACTTGAATCTGACAAAAGTGGTAATAAATAAAAATTCTATGAAAATTAACCAGTGAAAATCAGACAGTGCTTTTGAATTGTGGTTCAACAAAATTATTTTAAAAAAACAAACTCATGAAACAGGCCTGGACAAAAATGAGATGAGATGAGATTCAACTTTATTGTCATTACACATGTATGAATACAAGGTAACGAAACACAGTATGGTTGTGTTTCACAGAGGTTGATGGTACCCTTGACTTAATATTTTGTTGCACAACCTTTTGAGGCAATCACTGCAATCAAACGGTTTCTGTAACTGTCAGTGAGACTTGTGCACCTCTCAGCAGGTATTTTGGCCCACTCCTCTTGAGTAAACTGCTCCAGTTGTCTCAGGTTTGAAGGGTGCCTTCTCCAGACGGCATGTTTCAGCTCCTTCCACAAACAGGGATGAGAATGGGGTTTGGGAAAAAAAGAGGAAACTAAGCCGGGGGTCTTAGTTAGGCCTGCGTCCCCCAAGCCGGATCCAAGGCGGAGCCTTGGTGGGGGGTGTGGGGGGCAACGCCCCCCAGAAGCTAACGAAATCTGGTGTTTTAGAATGCTCAAATGTGGTCTTATATTTAAAGTAAGAAGTAAGTACAAATGCATTTATAGTTTACCTTTTTAATCTGCTGCTGCATCACGTGTAAATTTATGATATCTGAATGGTATGTTGATGTAATACTAAATTATATTTTACTACTATTTAATATGTTTAGAACTGACACAGAATTACATTTACATAGTTCTAGAACAGACAAAATAATTTAACCAAGTAAAATAAATTATAAATATGAACAAAATTCCATCACCAAGTCCATCACCCATTTATTAAAATATACTGACATTCTGCAAACATGTTGATTTATTAATGTGTGCATTTGTTAGTGTTACTAGGAATATAAAAAAAGTTGCATATTAGTATATTTTAATATTTGAAAGATAATCTAAGAAAGTAAATAAAACCTAAAAGATGTTTAAAATTTTTATGCAATGACCATAAAGAAATTATGTTTACTAATAAAAGCAAAGATATCTTAGGAAAGGCAACCCATCACCACCCATGACAAAAAAAAAAAAACTTACACACGCATTATGTAACTCCTCCTAGTGAAACAAAAAATGATAAATTATATTCAAAATTCTTAGATTGCATTTCAAATTGTGAGAAAATATGTAATAACATTTATCTATTAACAATCAATTATCAGCATTCAAATGCAATTAGTGTTTCAAAACAGGCATGACATCACAACTTACACATGCTATTTCATAACAAATTCATTACGCGAAAATTCTCAAGTACATTACTTATAACGAGAAAAAAATCTTACCTCGGAATGTGTCTTCCGATCACTAATTGCTGTATTCGGGGCCGATTGTGATGAACTTTGATTGACTGGCATCTGAATTTGACCGTGTCCATCGATCGTTTTGAATGCAGCACCGAGCGAGTAGTTCGATCTCCTTGTAGCCACAATTTGAGATGTTTCTGTTTTGAACAGTGTTCAACTAAGGCAACACAACCATGAGATCCATAACTCAAGAAATCGTTGCAATAAACACACTGGGCTTTCCCTGGTACTTCGCATTTCGCTATGAAGTCGGCCATTTTTTCAACCACAACTTCGGTATTTTTACCGATCTTTACAGTCATTGACAGTTTTTTCGAGCCATTCCCAACGAAACTTGTTCCTTATCCCTTTGTCGATTTCTAAAATTCTTGCTTTGTTGTCTTTCGTGAGTTTTAGGTTCACCATTTTCACAAAATCGGGAAAACTCGGTTGATTGAACTGATTGAACTGTCCGCCATTTGCATTTCGCTCCACGTGTTGGATATGGAAATCTAACAAAATCACCGATTGGTTGCTTCAATAAGTATCAGCCAATCAGTAGCCTTGTTACATTACATTACTGATCTCGCTGGGTAGCGCGTTCTGCGTGGTGGATTTTAGCAGCAGATCGAAAATACAACTCGCCGCTCATAACATACCCCCCTCCCTAAAATTTTCTCCTCAAATTTAGACGATTCACGAGAATGACCCTAGACATGATCAAATCCGCGGAATTCCGCGGAGGATTCTCATCCCTGCACAGATGTTCAATAGGATTTAGATCAGGGCTCATAGAAGGCCACTTTAGAATACTCCAATGTTTTGCTCTTAGCCATTCTTGGGTGTTTTTAGCTTTTTGTTTTGGGTCATTATCCTGTTGCAAGACCCATGACCTGCGACTGAGACCAAGCTGTCTGACACTGGGTAGCACATTTCTCTCTAGAATACCTTGATAGTCTTGAGATTTCATTGTACCCTGCACAGATTCAAGACACCCTGTGCCAGATACAGCAAAGCAGCCCCAGAACATAACAGAACCTCCTCCATGTTTCACAGTAGGGACAGTGTTCTTTTCTTGGTATGCTTCATTTTTGCGTCTGTGAACATAGAGCTAATGTGCCTTGCCAAAAAGTTCCAGTTTTGTCTCGTCTGTCCATAGGACATTCTCCCAGAAGCTTTGTGGCTTGTCAACATGCAGATTGGCAAATTCCAGTCTGGCGTTTTTATGATTTGTTTTCAACAGTGGTGTCCTCCTTGGTCATCTCCCATGAAGTCCACTTTGGCTCAAATGACGACGGATGGTGCGATCTGACACTGATGTACCTTGACCTTGGCGTTCACCATGAATGTGTTTAGAGGTTGTTTTGAGCTCTTTTGTTACCATTCGTATTATCCGTCTCTTCCATTTTTCATCAAGTTTCCGCCTGCGGCCACGTCCAGAGTGACTGACTACAGTTCCGTGGATCTTAAATTTCAGAATAATATGTGCTACTGTAGTCACAGGAACATCAGGCTGCTTGGAGATGGTCTTATAGCCTTTACCTTTAACATGCTTGTCTATAATTTTCTTTCTAATCTCCTGAGACAACTCTCTCCTTTGCTTCCTCTGGTCAATGTTTAGTGTGGTACACACCATGTCACCAAACAGCACAGTGACTACTTGTCACCCTTTAAATAGGCCGACTGACTGATTACAAGTTTGCAGACACCTGTGATGTTAATTAGAGGACAAATCTTGGTTGAACGGGTCCCTATGGTCACATTATTTTTAATCTTTTCTAGGGGTACCATCATTTTTGTCCAGGCCTGTTTCATGAGTTTGTTTTTTAAAATAATTCTGCTGAACCACAATTCAAAAGCATTGTCTGATTTTCAATGGTTAATTTTCATAGAATTTTTATTTATTATCACTTTTGTCAGATTCAAGTTATTTCTGTGACCACTGTGGGTTTTTCTATCATTAACAGAGGGGTACCAACAATTTTGTCCACGTCTGTAGGTGGGAAGTTATTTATGTATTTATGTCTCTTTTAGATGTTATTGGGTATATGTGGAAATATGAAAATGTTTGTTGTCTTACCTGGGGTTATGGTATGTGCCAATTAGGTTGATTATCTCACTGAGTACATTAACAGGTGTTTTCATTTGGTTTGTGGTTGGGTGTCGGATGTTCATTTGAGTTGTTGCCTGTGAAGTATTTCTGGAATAAAATGTAAAATTGCTGATTGCAAACTTTTGGAAGCCTCCGCTCTTCTCTGGTGTGCCTTGACCACTCGGGTTCGTGACACAAATTAACTACAAAACACCCAACATTATTATACACAGCAGAAGGACCCGTTTGACTGCAGCTGTTGCATCAGTGTTGCCCATTTGTCAGTAAATATTTATTCACTCATTCATTCATTCATTCATTCATCTTCTTCCGCTTAATCCTTTTTGGGTCGCAGGGAAGCTGGAGCCTAGCCCAGCATCTTTGGGCGAGAGGCAGATTACACCCTGGACAGATCGCCAGTCCATCGCAGGGCAAACAGAAAGAGAGACACCCATTCACTCTCACAGTCATACCTAAGGACAATTTAGAACTAAAAATTATTTATTTCGTTATTTGGGTGTTTTTGTGTCCTGCGTTTGGTCGTTAAGTCATTCCAGCCTTTCCGCTCCACAATCATGGCGATATTATTAAGTTTTTAATTTTTAGATAATCGCACGGGAGGAGAGACTCACGGTCCTGCAAAGGACAGTGGCAGCACACTGGCAGCACACAGCACACAGTGGCAGCACACAGCAGCAGCCAGGACTCCTGTCTACCAATGACTGGGTGTGCCTCCCCACGAAGGACCATGGTTTGCCTGGTCAGGCCGCTGCTTCTCCCGGCATGTTCTGTGTTGAATACACTGGTGTTCTTGGTCAGACCCAGGTCCCCACTGGCGCTCCACCCAGTCTGCCCATGTGCCTCATGGTCTCCACATATGCTGAATTATCCTTTAGACCTATGCAATCATGGCAACTTTATGGTATAATTTTTTAAGCAATAAATCTTCAGTATTATCTTTTTCTAGTGAAATTTGTTGCTTTTCGCTTCCTTGTTTTGCTCACGGTGTGCTGTGGTTACTGATGCCGTGATGTTGCGTATTTTCCAATAAGTATGGAGTCAATGCAAAACCTCGCCCACACCTCTAGAAGCCAGAGCATGAGGAAAGAGTAACAACTGAACTCTCATTGATAAAAATTACATATTTTGACTGAGCCAACTCCATACTTGGGGATGCACACCCTCGTAACTTCAGCAAAATACGTATAAAATCTTAGGTCAGTCTGACGAACGGTTCAAGAGATATACGTGGAACATACACAGACAGAGATTCCATGCATTTATAGACAGATATTGCTCAAGGGGGATCAATTCATTTATGTGTATTCCATCAAATCATAAGTTTTCTCAAGACATGCCATACATATAAAAGGGGTACAATATTAATGAGCAGGCTGAAAACTGACAGTTTCAGACAGATTTTATTGATAGCTGTCGTGGTCTATTAATTAATTGATCAATCAATCCAAGGAAAATGTATAAAACAGAACTTTGAACTGCAGAAAATACTCTCAACAGATGAGTGGAAACGGGTTGTGGCTCTCATTGTGAATTTTCAAGTCAGGTGTCTGCTGGAAGGATTTCAACCAAAAAGTAATTTGACTGCTGTACGATAGGACTGATGTGTTGCCCTCGTCTGTGCTGCACACCAAGTTTCCTTGGCATACAATAGCACAACAGCTTTGCAAAGCCAAAGCCCCAAAAGCCAATGAAATTCAATAAACATCTATGTTTAAAATGTCTGCATTTCTGTGGAAACAGAGACCCAATCTAAATCACTCAATTCAGCTCAATGATGCAACAAACTCCATGAGTCTGCTGCCATTTTTTTTTTTTTTTTTTTTTTAGGAATTTCTATGGCACATCTAACAGAGTCTCTGTTACGCAGCCCACTTTCTACAGCTGCAGCTTAACTCATCAGCTCCGTGTTAGAATAAAACTCTGAACTCCATGCTCTCACTTCAGCATGTTCATTTCCAGCAAAGAAAAATTATATCACCGGCAGTTATACTGTGTATACAGTTTACTGCTCAAAACCAAACAGCTGTCCTGAATGCCAGTTCTGGGGCACAAAATATTTGGTAGTAATCCAGAGTAAATGTCCAAATATTCTGTGCAGTCTTTCTTCTCCCTCAGTGGGCTGCATCAGCATTCAAAGACTCAAAGATTTTTATTTGTCAATACTTATATACGTACAAGGAATACAAGAGAATTGAAATGCCATTTCACTCTCAGTGGTGTGTGCAATATATAAGAAAGAAGGCACAAGGATGGAAAAACAGCAGTCTATGTACAGTAATGTTTACCTGTAGTGCAAATAAAGATAAGCGATAAAACCCAGCAATCCTATATACAGAAAAAGTGGAGCCGTAATACCTGTAACTGCAAGTTCAATGTGGTAGTATAAAGTGCATCCGGAAAGTATTCACAGCGCTTCACTTTTTCCACATTTTGTTATGTTACAGTCTTATTCCAAAAGGGATTAAATTCGGGGTTTTTTTTTCCTCAAAATTCTACACAACACCACATAATGACAACGTGAAAAAAGTTTGAGATTTTTGCTAATTTATTAAAAATAAAAAACTAAGAAATCACATGTACGTAAGTATTCATAACCTTTGCTCAATACTATGTTGATGCACCTTTGGCAGCAATTACCGCCTCAAGCTTTTTTGAATATGATGCCACAAGCTTGGCACACCTACTGTATCTTTGGGCAGTTTCACCCATTTCTCTTTGCAGCACCTCTCAAGCTCCATCAGGTTGGATGGGAAGCGTTGGTGTACAGCCATTTTCAGATCTCTCCAGAGATGTTCAATTGGATTGAAGTCTGGGCCACTCAAGGACATTCAGAGTTGTCCTGAAGCCACTCCTTCGATATCTTGGCTGTGTGCTTAGGATCGTTGTCCTGCTGAAAGATGAACCATCGCCCCAGTCTAAGGTCAAGAGCGCTCTGGAGCAGGTTTTCATCCAGGATGTGCCTGTACATTGCTGCATTCATCTTTCCCTCTATCCTGACTAGTCTCCCAGTACCTGCCACTGAAAAATATCCCCACAGCATGATGCTGCCACCACCACTGGCACGGTTTTGAGTAGTGCCTGGTTTCTTCCAAACATGACGCCTGGCATTCACACCAGAGAGTTCAATCTTTGTCTCATCAGACCACAGAATTTTGTTTCTCATGGTCTGAGAGTCCTTCAGGTGCCTTTTGGCAAACTCCAGGCAGGCTGCCACGTGCTTTTTGCTAAGGAGTGGCTTCCATCTAGCCACTCTACCATACAAGCCTGATTGGTGGACTGCTGCAGAGATGGTTGTCCTTCTGAAGGTTCTCCTCTCTCCACAGAGGAACACTAATGCTCTGACAGAGTGACCATCGGGTTCTTGGTCACCTCCCTGACTAAGGCCCTTCTCCCCTGATCGCTCAGTTTAGACGGCCGACCAGCTCCAGGAAGAGTCCTGGTGGTTCCGAACTTCTTCCATTTACGGATGATGGAGGCCATTGTGCTCATTGGGACCTTCAAAGCAGCAGAAATTTTTCTGTACCCTTCCACAGATTTGTGCCTCAAGACAATCCTGTCTCAGAGGTCTACAGACAATTCCTTTGACTTCATGCTTGGTTTGTGCTATGACATGCACTGTCAACTGTGGGACCTTATATAGACAGGTGTGTGCCTTTCCAAATCATGTTCAATCAACTGAATTTACCACAGGTGGACTCCAATTAAGCTGTAGAAACATCTCAAGGATGATCAGTGGAAACGGGATGCACTTGAGCTCAATTTTGAGCTTCATGGCAAAGGCTGTGAATACTTATGTACATGTGATTTTTTTAGTTTTTTTTATTTTTAATAAATTTGCAAAAATCTCAAAAAAAAAATCATATTGTCATTATGGGGTATTGTGTGTAGAATTTTGAGGGAAAAAATGAATTGAATCCCCTCTGGAAATAAGGCTGTAACATAAAATGTGGAAAAAGTGAAGCGCTGTGAATACTTTCCGGATGCACTGTAGGTACAGACAGTGACAGATTGGACTGCACATGATCAATATTTCAATAACAGACAGAGAGTAGCGTGTTTGGCATTTGTGCAAATGGTTGCTGTAAGGTGCAGAGACATACAGCAGATGTAGTACTGATGGTGTGCCAAGTCTTTCTGTGCAAATAGCTGAGGTATTAGTTATTGTGTGGGTGAGTGTGTTATGATCCAGGTGTGTGTGTGTGGGGGGGGGGGGAGAGTGGGCAGAGTTCAGGGTCCTGATGGCCTGGTGAACAAAGCTGTTTAGCAGTCTTGTGGAGCATGCCCATAAGCTCCAGTACCTTTTTCCAAGGGCAGAGGACTGAAGAGGGACTGTGATGGGTGGGAGGTGTTGCGTGCAATGTTGATGGCTATGTGGGTGTGGTAGGTGTCTGAGAGGGGGGGGCAGAAGGGCACCGATGATCTTGCTGGCTGCTTTCACTGTGTGTTGTAGTGTCTTCCGGCATGACGCGGTACAGCTTCCATACCACACTATGATGCAGCTGGTGAGGATGCCCTCAGTGGTGCCCCGGTAGAATGAGGACATGATGGGGGGTTGGACTCGTGCTCGCCTCACTTTGCCGAGGAAATAGAGGTGAGTTTGAGCCTTCCTGGCCAGTGATATGGTGTTGTTGGACCAGGAGAGGTCCTCAGAGATGTGCACCCCCAGGAACCTGGTGCTGCTCACCCTCTCCACAGCTGCTCCATCGATGACCAGAGGGGGATGCGTTGTCCTCTCCTATAGTCAACCACAATCTCCTTGGTTTTTCCCACATTCAGGAAGAGATTGTCTTTAAACCACTGGACCAGTTGGCTCACCTCATTTCTGTAGTTGGCCTCTTCATTGTTTGTGATGCGGTCCACCACCGCTGTGTCGTCCGCAAACTTGATGATGTGGTTGGTGTTGTAGGCTGGTACGCAGTCATGGATCAGCAGGGTGAAGAAGCAGCAGGCTGAGCACCCACCCTTGTGGGGCCCCTGTGCTCAGTGTGATGGTCTTGGAGGTATTGCTGCCGACCCACACGTTCTGTGGCTTCCCTGTCAGAAAGTCCAGCACTCAGTTACAGAGAGATGTTTTGAGTCCCAAGTGTCTTGAGTTTTTGTATTGGGTGCTGGGGAATTAATGTGTTGAATGCTGAACTGAAGTCCAAGAACAGCATTCGCACACAGGAGTTCTTTGAGTCCAGGTGGAGGGCTGGATGGAGAGCAGCAGAGATGACATCTTCTGTGGATCTGTTTGACTTGTATGCAAACTGAGATGGGCCATGGGAGGGTGGGAGGATGGACTTGATGTTCTGCATGACCAGCCACTCAAAGCACCTCATTATGATGGAAGTCAGTGCTACGAGCCGGTAATCGTTGTAGCTGGATGGGACGGGCTTCTTTGGGACTGGTATGATGGTAGCAGTTTTGAAACACGGGGACAACAGCTTGACTCAGGAAGATGTTGAAGATGTTGGCCAGGACATTCTTGAGCTCCTCCGCACAGTCCTTCAGAACGTGACCTGGTATGTTGTCTGGTCCAGCTGTCTTGTGAGGGTTGATCCTGGAGAGGGTCCTCTTCACACTAGCCAGATCCAGACTTATAGCCGGCTTGTCTGCAGGAGGAATTGTCTTCTGTGCTCATGTGCCGTTTTGTGCTTCAAAGCGGCCATGGAAGTCATTTAAGTTGTGAAGCAGTGTGATGTCATTCACACAGGTCTCAAGTGAAGGTTTGTAGTTGGTGAGGGTCTGTATGCCGCACCAGAGAGAATGTGCATCTCTGGTGTTGCTTAAGTGGCCAGATATTTTCTTGCTGTACTGTCGTTTTGCCTCCTTGATAACATGGGACATGTTGGCCCTAGCTGTTAGACCAGCAGCATCATCGGCCCTGAAGGCCGCTTCCCGAGCTCTCAGGAGCCTGTGGACCTCTGCTGTCATCCATGACTTCTGGATGGCACGAACAGTGACATCATCAATGCATTTAGCCATATACACTACAATAACCTCAGTGTACTCATGTCATCTATGTTTGTGTATCCACTTTGAGTGGCTGCATGCTTTAAAGTGTCCCAGTCTGTAATGCTGAAGCAGTCTTTCAGAGTATCCGAGGCCCCCCTCTGGCCACACGCTTACCTGCTTTTTTTGTTGGTCTGATGGTTTTCTCTCTGGGCCTGTATGCAGGCCTTAGCAAGATAGTGATGTGATCAGAGTGACCCAGGTGGGGAAGGGGAGAGGTTCTGTCTGCTCTCTTGTGAGTTGTGTACACCAGGCCCAGCAAACCGTCTCCTCTTGTTGGAAAGTTCACATGTTGGTGTAGTTTTGGTAGGAGGGCCTTTAAATCTGCATGGCTGAAGTCTCCTGCTGTGATCAGGAATCCTTCTGGATGTGCCATTTGTGTCTCACTGATGGCCTGATGGAGTTCATTTAGTGCTTTACCTCTCTTGCCGATGGTGGTGGGCGGGACATACACAGCGACTAGCAGGATCAATGTAATTTCTCTTGGTAAGTAGAAGGGTCGGCACTTGGTGATCATAAATTCCACCAACAAAGAACAGTGTTTGTGTACTACAGTCCCATCTCGGCACCAAGCATCACTGATGTAAACACACACCCCTCCTCCATGGGTCTTCCCTCCTTCCATGAACACCTGATCTGCACAATAGCATGTCAGCCCTACTAACTGAATAGCAGAGTCCGGGATATTGCCATTTAGTCATGTTTCCATAAAGATAAAAACACAGCAGTTCCGTGCATCATGTTGCGTAGATCTCAGGAGCTGTATGTGGTCTATTTTGTTGTCTAGTAAGAGTACATTGGTCAGAATGAGGGAAGGAATCTGGAATCTGTGTGGGCTAGCGGCTAGCTTTGTTCGGATACCTCCAACATTTACCGCTCTTTCGTCTTCGCTCACACAGTCTGCAGCATCTCCATTTCGGATGGGACACAGCAGTCGAGGCCCGGGGTGTGGAGGTCTGGCGGAGAAGTCCTAGGCCACGGAGTTCCTCTGCAACGCTCTAGTCCAGGGCGTAATGTTTAGTCATATTCCTCATCTCCAGAAGGCTGTGGCGACTGTAACTTGAATGCAACATCCTACGTGGCCATTAAACATATGAATATACACATAGGTGTAATTTAAACAACACTAAATGGCACAAAACACGAAGAGGGAAGGGAGGTCGCTGTGTGTTCATGCGCCGCCTAGTGGAGCATCAATATCTTATGAGAAATATGACCTCTCTTATAAACAGAACTTTCATTTAAATGTGCAGTTTTTATGCCTTGGTGCACATGTGCAACCTAGGCATATGGTAGTGTGTGAATGCGTCTGTACAACTGTCAATTACCAGGTTTTCAGCTTGCCCGCTCAAAATCAAGTGGAGCTAAAAGCGTCTATCAATCTATCACAATGTTTTTGACTTAATTCACCAAAATATCATGACAATCACCCATTTCCACTGACTCCAGATGGACAGGTGGCACATCATGCTTCCTTGTGGATATCAAATGATTGCGGAAAATTTCAATGGTAGAATCACAAATATTATAAATGCCATTGCTCCCATCAAGGTGAAGGTGGTCCTTATTAAAAAAACCTCCATGGAGAAATGCCAAACTAGTAAGAGCTGAAAAAAGTGTGTTGAAAAGCTGAACACAGGTGGCGAAAAACTAAATTACAGGTTCACTATGAAATCTAAGAGATTGAACATTTATAATTTGGAGCTGAGAAATGCAAGGCAACGTGCTCCTATGCCAGGTGAAGGACATGTTCTTCCTCTGTGTAAACGTAGGGAAGATGTAAACATCATGGCAAAATTTGTTCCAATCAATCATAAAAACTTAGATGACCATATGCCACCTGAAATCCACTACCTGCTGCCTTGATACTCACCCAACAGGGTTCTTTTTAAAAAAAACAAAACATTTCCTATTGTAGGGCCTCAGATTTACTACAGATCATAAATATGTCTCTGCATTCAGGTGTCTTCTCTCAGTGCTTTAAAACAGCTGTTATCAAGCCACTTCTAAAAAAGAGCAACCTAGACACCTCACTCATGAACAGCTATAGGCCCATATCAAACCTCCCCTTTCTTAGTAAAATAATAGAAAAAGCTGTCTTTCAACAATTGTACAACTTCCTGACATTAAATAACTGTTTTGATGTCTTCCAGTCAGGTTTTCTGCCACACCACAACACTGAGATAACTCTAGTTAAGGTCCTTAATGACATCTGCTAAAATTACAGATAATGGCAACATTTTAGTCTTTGTTTTATTGGACTTCATCATTGCATTCGACACAGTTGACCATAAAATCTTACTAGACCGGTTGAAAAACTGGGTGGGACTTTCTGGTACAGCATTTAGCTGGTGTAAGTCCTATTTAAAAGACAGGGACTATTTTGTGTCTATAGGTAACTACAAATCCGAGTGAACAAAAATAACCTGTGTAGTTCCCCAAGGTTCCATTTTAGGACTTTTGCTTTTCAACATCTATATGCTCACACTAGCTCAAATCATAAAAAAAAAACACAAAATAATACACAAATCTACATAGCCGTCTCACCAGGAGACCATGGTTCAATTAAAACCCTGATCAAATGCATTGGTCAAATTAAAGAGTGGATGTGCCAGAATTGTCTTCAGTTAAACAAAGACAAAACCAAAATAATAGTTTTTGGAGCCAAAGAAGAAAAATTCAAAGTTAGTACTCAGCTTCAATCGATGCTAAAAACTAGCAACCAAGCCAGAAATCTGGGTGTGGTTCAGGACTCAGACCTGAATTTTAACAGCCACATTGAAACAGTAGTGAAGTCAGCCCATTATGTCATGGCCCCCTCCATAGGTAAGTGGTCAGTGGTGCAGGTCCTGACACCACAGAGTACACATCCGTTACTAACCAAGAGCTAGTGAAGAATTCCTCTTTGGTAGAGCAGGTGTTGAGATCATGGTGTCAGGGGTTCAAATCCCAGCCTGGGACATAAGGTGTAGGCCTGCCTTGCTGTGAGCAAAAAGAGACCAGGTGAATGTCTACCTTGCCTAAGAAAAGGGTGAAAATGACTAGGTTGGTCCACCTTGGTGTAGAGGCCGAGATTGACTCGAAAATCCCAGGATTAAAACTAGGCAATTCTGGCCATGGCCCAGAAAGGGGCTGTAACAATCACTAAAAGAACACAGCAAGGTTTTGAAAGGTCTGACATCTCAGCAGGATCTAGAAAAACTTGTCCATGCATTTATCTTCCGTAAACTGGACTACTGTAACGCTGTCCTCCCAGGTCTCCCTAAAACATCCATCAGATCTAAGCAAGATGGCGGCGCGTGCACAACGCGAGGCTCAGCGTCCTACCAGATTCTGGGGACTAGCAGTGTTATTTCTGCTCATTTCGGGTATGTTCGTTCAGAACAGCTCTGCTTTTACATCTTACACCCGAGATGAGCTTTTGAATATTGGTTTACAAAACAACGATAACGACCTTTTTATCAGCAACCTACGCCTGAATCTACGTCTCATCCCGGAGCTGTGGAGAACTCCCGACGCTCTGCAGGCTTCCCGGCCGACCGGAAGTGCTCGCAGGCGGCGTAAGGAACGTAAACAAAGGAGGGGTAAACGCGGTGGGCAAAGAGCTAAGCTAAAGCTAACACCGCACCGGCTATTGCTACCCAGTATTTTCCTTGCTAATGTACGGTCTCTGGCGAGCAAAATGAGTGAACTACGGCTTCGGATCACCAACAGTAAGAAACTTATGAACTGCAATATCATGATTTTTACGGAAACATGGCTTCACAGTGGAATACCCGACAATGCCATCGAGCTAGCCGGCCTACACACGCTCCGGGCAGACACAGCAGCAGTTGACTCCGGTAAGACAAGAGGTGGGGGATTGTGCATTTATATTAACAAGGCTTGGTGCACGAACTCTGTCACTGTTGAGAGACACTGCTCAGCTAACCTGGAGTTTCTCATGGTTAAATGTAGACCTTTCTATCTGCCACGCGAGTTCACTTGTACCATCATAACAGCCGCTTACATTTCTCCGGATGCTAAAGCTAAGCTTGCTATGAAAGAACTGCATGCAGCTATTAGCAAACAACAAACTGCACACCCAGAGGCAGCATTTATTGTGGCGGGTGATTTTAACCACTCTAACCTCAAGACAGTGCTTCCTAAATTCTACCAGCATGTCTCCTGTCACACAAGAGGGGACAAAACATTGGACCATGTTTACACCAATATTGTGGGAGCCTACACAGCAACTCCCCTCCCCCACCTAGGTCAGTCTGATCATTTATCCTTGTTCCTTACCCCCAAGTATGTACCGCTCATCAACCGGGTGAAGCCATCAGTGAGGACCATCAAAGTGTGGCCAGAGGGGGTTGACTCTGCACTCCAGGAGAAGTTTAGGAACACAGACTGGAGTATGTTCACCTCTCAGGCTACCTGTGGCTCCCACATAAACATCAACTCTTACACCCACTCAGTCCTGGACCATATCAACACCACTATTGACAGTGTCACCACGGAAAGACAGATCACCACGTACCCAAATCAGAAGCTGTGGATGAACAGAGAAGTGCGACTTCTGCTAAAAGCACGTAACAATGCCTTTAGATCTGGTGATGCACAGGCCTACAGTTCATCCAGGGCAGATCTGAAGAGGGGCATCAAGAAGGCCAAGCACAGCTACAAGCTGAAGGTGGAGGAACATTTTGGGGACTCTGACCCCCGACGTATGTGGCAGGGCATTCAAGCTATCTCTGATTATAAGCCCAGCAACTCCATACCTATAGCCATGACTGTGCCCTTTCTCAATGAGCTAAATAACTTCTATGCTCATTTTGACAAGGACAACAATGAAAAGAACATCAATTTCCCACCCTCTGATGACCTCCACCACCTCACACTCACCCACACCGACGTCCGTAATGCACTGAGTCATGTCAACGTACGTAAAGCTGCTGGCCCTGATGGCATTCCTGGGCGTGTGGTGAGGGCATGCGCTGAGCAGCTGGCAGGGGTCTTCACAGACATCTTCAATCTGTCCCTGGCCCAGGCCGTGGTACCAGCATGCTTCAAGACCCCTTCAATAGTACCAGTGCCGAAACATTCAACACCATCGTGCCTAAATGACTATCGCCCTGTGGCACTGACGCCCATAGTCATGAAGTGCTTTGAGCGACTGGTCTTGGCACAGCTCAAAAAAGGCCTGCCCCCTACACTGGACCCTCATCAGTTTGCCTACCGGAGCAACAGGAGTACAGAGGATGCGGTTTCTACAGCGCTGCACTACGTACTCTCACACCTGGATGACAAGAACACCTACGCAAGAATGCTGTTTATTGACTTCAGCTCAGCATTCAACACAGTTATCCCCTCCAAGTTGCTCACCAAACTTGGGGACCTGGGAATCAGTGCCTCCACCTGCAACTGGATCATGGATTTTCTGACCAACAGACCCCAGCATGTTAGGTCAGGCCCCAACCGTTCTTCCGTCATCACACTCAACACTGGTGTACCACAGGGCTGTGTGCTCAGCCCATTCCTCTACTCCCTCTACACCCATGACTGCAGGCCTATGTATGGATCCAATTCCATCATAAAGTTCGCAGATGACACCACGGTGATTGGACTCATCAGGGACAACGACGAGTCAGATTACAGGGCAGAGGTTGAGCACTTGGCTACTTGGTGCGCTGACAATAACCTGCTCCTTAACACCAGCAAAACCAAGGAGCTCATAGTGGACTACAGGAAGGAGAGGGAAGAGACACATGACCCCATCCATATCAATGGCATAGCTGTTGAACGTGTCCCCAGCTTCAAATTCCTGGGGACCCACATCTCGGAGGACCTGTCCTGGTCAGTTAACACCACCAGCCTGATCAAGAAGGCCCATCAGCGCCTCTTCTTCTTGAGGACATTGAAGAAGAACCATCTGTCAACTGACATCCTGGGCAATTTCTACCGCTGCGTGATAGAGAGCACCCTGACCAACTGTATCACACTCTGGTATGGGAGCTGCTCTGTAGCTGACCGCAAGGCGCTGCAGCGGGTGGTGAAAACCGCCCAACGCATCACAGGGACTCCACTTCCAGCTATAGAGGACGTCTACAGGAAAAGATGTCAGCGCCGGGCACGCAGCATTCTTAGGGACTCCAACCATCCTGCTCATGGACTGTTCCAGCTTCTCCCCTCCAGAAGACGTTTCAGAAGCCTTCGGACTAGAACCAGCAGGTTTAGGAACAGTTTCTTTCCAACAGCTGTCACGTTATTGAACTTAGTTCCCCGCTGACTCTCTTACAATCATCTTTTACCATCCTCACCTGTACATAACTGCATAACTACATAACTACATCTAACTTATTGCACATTATTTGCACATAACAGTACTTTTAACTTTCTGCACTGCTGCATATATTTGCTTAAATTGCACATACTGTTAATTACCGTATATACTGCACTGCTGTCCTTTGCACTTCTGATTGGATGCTAAACTGTGTTTCGTTACCTTATATTCATACATGTGTAATGACAATAAAGTTGAATCTAATCTAATCTAAAGATAGCTGCAGTTAGTTCAGAATGCTGCAGCTTGAGTCCTCACTAAGACCAAGAAAGTAGATAACTCCAGTCCTCAGATCTTTGCACTGGCTTCCTGTCTGTCAAAGGATAGATTTCAAAATACTGATGTTGGTTTATAAAGCTCTGAATGGTTTAGGGCCTAAATACATCTCAGATCTGCTGATCCATTACAAACCACCCAGAGCCCTCGGGTCATTAGGTTCAGGCCTACTATCTGTGCCCAGAGTTAAACCAAACATGGTGAGGCAGTGTTCAGTTTTTATGTTCCTCACATATGGAACAAACTCCCAGAAAGCATCAGAACTGCTGAAACACTCAGCTGCTTTAAAATCAGGTTAAAAACTTTCCTATTTGCTGTGGCCTTTCAGTAGAACAATTGTTAATCTCCCACAATGTACTGTAACTTATTTCTTGCACGTTTCAGCTTATTCTATTTTAACCTGATTTTGTTTCTCTTTAATTTATTTTTTGAATTTGCTTTTAAATTCTTATGTATTCCTTTTGCAACTTCCTGTAATGCTTTAATGTTTTTATGTAAAGCACTTTGAATTGACTTGTACAAAAAATGTGCTATACAAATAAACTTGCCTTGCCTTACAATATTCCTTACAATTGTTGATGACCGAGAAAAGTCAAATAGTTGTACAGAAATTTTCCCATTCATGCCACCGTATCTCATGGAGCGGCAAATTCTGGTGAGTCTTGCGGTTTGTGGAGGTGGCAATTCAATGGCAGTTTTTACGGTCGTGGACTTCCAGCGAATGCCAGCATTCGCCTCTCCGTCAGACACTACCCTTCAAGATCCCAGGGCTGACCTCAGCGGCTGACTTGAGTTGTGTTCAGCTCCTCATCCGAGCTAAAGGCTAGGAGCTAGCCAGTATATGTTAGCAATATGATGTAAGAGGGAGGGTGGAGCTGAATCCAGTCTCAAGATTTAAAGGCATGTACACTCAAAAAAGGCCATTTTCAGAAAGGCTGGAAAAATAAACAAATCTGCTGCAATAATTAAATACATAAAAGAAAATTTGAACAAAATATGTTTCAAACATTTCATTAAGACGTGTGAGCTGTTAAAATGCGGAAAAAGTGGAATCAATGACCCCTTTAGCTGTGATAATTATCCAAGCTCTTTGTACCTGTGTGGCTTTGTCTTTCATGCAGGAGGGGTAGGGTCCATGCGAGTCCCGTGGCCACTGACCGGTGAGGTATGGCCCTGTAATGGCATCCAAGGAGGACGCCCGCCGGATGGCACTTGAACTCCGCACCTGTATCTTGGACCTGTCAGCTGAGAATTAAGAAAGCATAAAAACAGTATTAGGCAGGCAGGCAGGCAGGCAGGCAGGCACTCACACACTCATGCTAGTGTCAGTGCTTACTGGGCAATATTTCCAAACACCCAGAGGTATTCAATGTTCATTTTACTTGATTGTGTCAATAAGTTTGAACTGGAATGCTTAAATGTTAGTGTAATAAATCCCTCACAGAGCAGATATGTGAGCCAAGAACTGGGGTAAGTGTTTTGAGTGGCATTCCAACTATAATTATTTATATTTTTAGCAAAAACAGCCTCTAAGACAATGTCAAAATATACTTGTTTTTTGATCTGGTTTCTTCAAATATATGTCGTAAGCACACATAAGCAGATTTGCTCTTTGCAGGAAGAAAAACATGCAATCACAGACAAACGTGTCATAACACCCCACTCATTTTGGTATAGATACTACTGCAATTACCCCTTTTCTTACACAGAAAGCTCATCTAAACTATCATCTTCTTGCAGCATGCACAAGTATGGACCATTCTTGTAATCTCAGTGCAAAGAGCAGGCCTGAGAGCAGAGGCCTGACCCAAATGTAAATGTCTGAGCAGGAGTATCTGATGTTATGAGAACAATCCACTGTGTGCAAGAGCAGTTAGGCACACCACCCACAGAAGAACTCAAACAACCACAACATAATGCACATGAATACTGCCTGCATCCATTCAACATTCTTGGCAGTGACATGCAGTTTAAGAGAAAAAACAAAACATGCAAACAGAATGAAATCATCCTCAATAACACCCAGAGATCACTTAAAGCAAGCATGCATTTCTTTATTTTCACATCAAAAGACAGACTAAAGGAATGGAACGATGAGCAGGAAATATGCTTGTTTACTCTACTCCTTTGCCTGAGCAGGCTGGGGCAAGGGCCTTTCCAGCATAATCACACATGCAACACACACTCAGACTAAACTATCTGCATGAGGGACCTTTCTGCCAGTGCAACTACACAGCCACTCATTGCTACTCTTTGTCCGTGAAAAATACATGGGAACTACCCACCCAAAGGTATTGCCTAAGTAAGCTTCCTGGGCTACAGTAAAATTCTCTGAAGCACAGCAGACAAAAGGAAGCATGCTAAATTTCCACCAATATTGATGCAGGCCAAAGCCGGCGCTCTCAGAACTGGGATTGCGGTTATTTTCCATCGTCCACCTACTAGTCAGACTAGAATAATCTCCTGATGAGGGAAAAAGAAAAAAGAAGGCGTGAAAGAAGCCAAGACATGAAAGCGGCCCATCTGCTGATTTGCAGAGCTAACTAAAGCGAGTGGTGGATGTGATATTAAAAGAAATATTTTCAGGTTGAATTTTAAGAACTTTCCCTTCACAGGATATTCAGAAAGCTGTAAACAAGGTTGCTGCATTTCCAGGGATAAATGGGTGGTTTATGAACTGTAGTGCAAAGGCAAATGTGAAAAACATGTGGTCCAAATCAGTAAACCATAGCAGAACTGTTTGCTGGAGGGTTTCACGACACTTGTTAAACATTTAGCTTGAGTTTGGGTCCAGCTTCTTACAGTGAAGAAAATAAGTATTGAACACGTCAACATTTTTCCTCATTAAACATTTCTGAATGAGCCATCGACCTGAGATTTTCACCAGATAATCAGTAACAACCCAAGTAATCCATACATACAAAGAATTCAAGGCAACTGTGTTCACAAAACAGGTTATACTTAATAAAGTGGAATGATAATGGAATAAGTATTGAACACGTGAAGAAAAAGCACTGCAAAAAGGCATAGAAAGCCAAGAAACCAGCTGAAATCCATCAGAATTTAGGAAGCCATCCCATCCCCCATCAGTGCAAATTAATTTCAGATGGTGAAGTCCTGACTGATGGCCTTTAAAAAGGTCTGTGAATATCAGATTGTCACACCACAAAGAACTCATGATGGGCAGAAGCAAAGACCTCTCGCTAGACCTTTACAACTTTCTTGTTGCAAAACAAAATGATGGCTTTGGTTACAGGCACATTTCTAAACTGCTGAATGCTCCAGTGAGCACTGCTGAAGCCATCATTCGGAAGTGGAAAGAACATCATTTTAACATAAACCAGCCACAACCAAGAGCTCCTTGCAAGATTTCTGACAGAGGAGTCAAAAGAATTTTCAGAAGAGTTATCCAAGAGCCAAAGACCACTCGTGGAGAGCTCCAGAAAGACCTGGAGTTAGCAGAGACTGCTGTTTCAAAGAAAACAATTAGTAATGCACTCAAACGACATGGGCTCTATGCCCGCTCACCTCGCAAGACTCCACTGCTGAAGGAAAAGCATGATGAAGCTTGTTTAAAGTTTGCTGCACGACATTTGGGCAAGCCAGTAAAAATACTGAACTTTTTGGATGCCATGACACACAGCATGTTTGGAGGAGAAATGGCACTGCACATCAGACCAAAAACACCATATCAACAGTGAAGTTTGGAGGTAGGAGCATCATGGTGTGGGGGTGTTTTTCAGCACATGGTACAGGCAGACATCATAATTAAAGGAAAGATGACTGAACAAATGTAGTAAGAAAAGTTTATCTGTATAGCACTTTTCACAGATATATCACAAAGTGCTTCACAGTAAATTCAAATTTACAAATACACAGAAATTAAAATCAATAGAAATAAGATAAAATACTCATATAAATAGGAATAATTAGAGTAAACAATGAGGGAATAAAAGCCATTCAATGAGAGCTAAAAGCCTGTATAAACAAATGAGTTTTTAACGCCTTCTTAAAGGAGTCAACAGACTTGAGGCAGCGCAAGGACAGGGGAAGTGCATTCCAAAGCCATGGTGCAGCGGCCTGGAAAGACCGATCTCCACAGGTTTTAAATTTGATCCAAGGGACCATCAGGGGTCTCTAGTCTGAGGATGAATGAATGAATGAATTTATTCGGTAATAATAATAAACACATACAATACAATAAGAACACACAAAAGAACAACCGAAAGGGTGTAGGCTGAAGCTAGTGCTTATATAGTGCCTACCCCGTTACAATTTTAAAATCAATAACATAAAAATTTAAGTCTTACCCAAAATCAACAAAGAAAATCAAATAGAACAAGTAGACAAAAAAACCCCAAAACCTTTAAGTTATTACAAATGTATCTCCCAGCATTTACAGTGAGATACTGGGAGATTTTCTCATCTTTGTACAATTTTTTGAATTGCTTCAGAGTTGAACATGTTTTAATATTTTCAGAGCAACAGTTCCACAGTTTAACTCCAGTGACAGACATGCAATGATACTTTATTTGTTCTAACCTTTGGCTTATTAAAAACAGAGTTACCTCTTAGCTCATATTTGCTTTCCCTTTTTTTAAGCAGTCTCTGAATATTTACAGGTAATTGGCTATTATTTGCTTTGTACATGATTTGAATGACATTATAATCTACCAAATCTCTAAATTTAAGAGTATGTAATTGAATGAATATTGGATTTGTTGGTTCACAGTAAGGTTTCTTTGATAAAATGCATACGGCTTTTTTCTGTAGTAAAACGATTAAGCTTGTGTTTGTTTTATATGTGTTTCCCCAGATCTCCACACAGTATGTCATAAAAGGAACTATCAGTGAATTATATAAAATGCAAAGAGATTTCTGACACAGGAGATCCTTAACTTTATATAGTACAGCAATGGATTTAGACATTTT
Source organism: Pholidichthys leucotaenia (assembly GCA_020510985.1). Classification (NCBI taxonomy): domain Eukaryota; kingdom Metazoa; phylum Chordata; class Actinopteri; order Cichliformes; family Pholidichthyidae; genus Pholidichthys; species Pholidichthys leucotaenia. The sequence goes on along the minus strand of CM035849.1, from coordinate 63,611,824 downwards.
AGTTTTGACATAATTTATATGTGGTTTCCAGTTTAGTTCGTTATCAACAATGACCCCTAGGAACTTGGTTTTGAAAACTGTCAATTTCAACATTATTTTAATTTTTCTGTGATTATATAATTTGCGGTTTCCAAATATTATACATTTTGTTTTTCCAAGGTGAATAGATAATTTATTGGCAGTGAACCATTGATTGATTTGTTTAAGTTCATTTTCTACTGAATATAGAAGCTGCTTAAGATTTTCTCCACTACAAAAAAAAAAAAAGTTGTGTCATCTGCAAATAAAACACACTTGAGCAATTTAGACACAGAACATAAATCATTAATATACAAAATAAACAGCAATGGACCAAGCACAGAACCCTGTGGTACCCCACATGTCATCTTCAGCAACTCAGTCTGTATTATTCACATGAACTTATTGATATCCATCTTCTAAATACAGTGGGACAAAAAAGTATTTAGTCAGCCACCGATTGTGCAAGTTCTCCCACTTAAAAGATGAGAGAGGTCTCCAATTTTCATCATAGGTATACCTCAACTATGAGAGACTAAATGAGAAAAAAAAAAATCCAGAAAATCACATTGAAGGATTTTTAATGAATTAATTGGTAAATTCCTTGGTAAAATAAGTATTTGGTCAATAACAAAAGTTCATCTCAATACTTTGTTATATACCCTTTGTTGGCAATGACAGAGGTCAAACGTTTTCTGTAAGTCTTTACAAGGTTTTCACACACTGTTGCTGGTATTTTGGCACATTCCTCCATGCAGATCTCCTCTAGAGCAGTGATGTTTTGGGGCTGTCGCTGGGCAACACGGACTTTCAACTCCCTCCAAAGATTTTCTATGGGGTTGAGATCTGGAGACTGGTTAGGCCACTCCAGGACCTTGAAATGCTTCTTACGAAGCCACTCCTTCGTTGCCCGGGTGGTGTGTTTGGGATCACTGTCACGCTGAAAGACCCAGCCACGTTTCATCTTCAATGCCCTTGCTGATGGAAGGAGGTTTTCACTCAAAATCTCACGATACATGGCCCCATTCATTCTTTCCTTTACACGGATCAGTCGTCCTGGTCCCTTTGCAGAAAAACAGCCCCAAAGCATGATGTTTCCACCCCCATGCTTTACAGTAGGTATGGTGTTCTTTCTCCTCCAAACACGACAAGTTGAGTTTTTACAATAAAGTTCTATTTTGGTTTCATATGACATTCTCCCAATCCTCTTCTGGATCATCCAAATGCTCTCTAGCAAACTTCAGACGGGCCTGGACATGTACTGGCTTAAGCAGGGGGACACATCTGGCACTGCAGGATTTGAGTCCCTGGCCGCGTAGTGTGTTACTGATGGTAGCCTTTGTTACTTTGGTCCCAGCTCTCTGCAGGTCATTCACTAGGTCACCCCCCCGTGTGGTTCTGGGATTTTTGCTCACCGTTCTCGTGGTCATTTTGACCCCACGGGGTGAGATCTTGCGTGGAGCCCCAGATCGAGGGAGATTATCAGTGGTCTTGTATGTCTTCCATTTTCTAATAATTGCTTCCACAGTTGATTTCTTCACACCAAGCTGCTTACCTATTGCAGATTCAGTCTTCCCAGCCTGGTGCAGGTCTACAATTTTGTTTCTGGTGTCCTTTGACAGCTCTTTGGTCTTGGCCATAGTGGAGTTTGGAGTCTGACTGTTTGAGGTTGTGGACAGGTGTCTTTTATACTGATAACGAGTTCAAACAGGTGCCATTAATACAGGTAACGAGTGGAGGACAGAGGAGCCTCTTAAAGAAGAAGTTACAGGTCTGTGAGAGCCAGAAGTCTTGCTTGTTTGTAGGTGACCAAATATTTATTTTACCGAGGAATTTACCAATTAATTCATTAAAAATCCTTCAATGTGATTTTCTGGATTTTTTTCCCCCTCATTTTGTCTCTCATAATTGAGGTATACCTATGATGAAAATTGGAGACCTCTCTCATCTTGTAAGTGGGAGAACTTGCACAATTGGTGGCTGACTAAATACTTTTTTTCCCCACTGTAGTTGTGTAACCAGTCAAAAGCAATTCCTCTGATGCCATACTTGTTGCCTTACAGCTAGAAGATTCCTGGTTCGAATCCCCAGGCTGGCAGGGGTTGGAACCTTTCTGTGTGGAGTTTGCATGTTCTCCCTGTGCTGCGTGGGTTTACTCCGGGGGCTCCGGTTTCCTCCCACAATCCAAAGACGTGCATGTTAGGTTAAGTGGTTGTTCTAAATTGTCCCTAGATATCTGTTTCCTATAGGCCCTTAGAATAGAGGGTTAGTACTAGTGAAAGCGCTTTGAGCGGTCTTTGTGACTAGAAAAGCGTTATATAAGTGCAGGTTAGTTAGTTAGCTCTATCTGTTGCATCCGTAATCTGTTCAACAAAGTCCATGAGTGCCAGTGAAGTGGTCCGGTTCTTCCTGAATCCATACTGTTGTTCACAGAGTATATTGTGCTTATCAATGAAATCATTTAGTCTCTTAAATATTTTTTCCAGTATTTTGGAGAACTGAGGTAACAAGGAGATGGGTCTGTAGTTTGACAATAAGTGTTTGTCACCAGTCTTATACAGAGGAACGACTCTTGCTATTTTCATTTTCTTTGAAAATTTACCAGCAGTAAGTGACATGTTGCATATGAAAGTGAAGTGTTTAACAATACAATCAATAATACATTTAACCAAGACCATACTGAAATCATTACAATCAGTTGATTTTTTGTTTTTGAATTTGTTAACAATGTCAAGAATTTATTTTTCATCTGTTTCTTTCATAAACATTGAGTAAGTGTTTATGTTGACGACACTGTCAGCGCCACTTGTATTTGCTGATGATACAGTGGAGTTGGCGATCTTTTTTCCTATATTAACAAAATATTCATTAAACGTGTTGGAGATCAAGCTTATTTTCATTGATTATTCCATTATCTGAATTTAAATAAGAGATGTGGTTGGAATTTAGTTTTCCTCTCTTTGTTATATTATTTAACACCTTCCATATATTACATGTATTAGTTTTGTTATTTTCCAATAATTTACTGTAATATGTTTTTTTACTCAATTTTTTTATTTAGCGAATGCAAAGTCCTTAAGCCAAGCAGTTGCCTCCTGGTTTGCTGTATGGAGGGTGTGTAATCCTCCTTCCAGTCTTTGGAGCGGGCAAGCCTCTATGATGTGTTCCATTGTTTGCTCCTCTCCACATGCGCACAATGGGCTAGGGCTACTGCCCCATCTGTAAAGGCTGGCCAAGCAGGGGCCATGTCCAGTCCTGAAGCGATTGAGTGTAGACCACTGTCTCCTTGGGAGGTTGGTGCTCGGGACCTGTTGGTTGGGGTTTATCACCAGCTGTTTGTTTGGGACCTCCTTGGTCTCCCATTCCTCTTGCCAAGCTGTCTGGATGGTAAAGTCAGCTGGGGGAGGGTTTTTCCAAATCGGCCGTCTGGATGAAAGTCGGGCAGTGGGTGGAGTGTAGATATCTGCATGGATTGGTAAGTGAGGAGAATCTTTAACTTTTTGGAGCATCCTTTGAGTTAATGCTGCTCGCCGGATGTGTGGAGGGGCTATGTTTGACAGTACAGAGAGCCAGGGGAGTGGTGTTGAGCGGATTGTTCCAGTTATAGTTCTCATGGTTGTGTTGAGCTGGGTGTCTACATGGTGTGTGTAAGATGACCTGGACCAGACAGGGGCACAATATTCTGCTACAGAGTATGAAAGGGCCAGTGCTGAGGTGCGCAGGGTGGAGACTGCCGCCCCCCATTTTGCACCAGCGAGCTTGCAGAGCAGGTTGTTTCGTACCTTCACCTTAGCAGCCGTCCCCTTTAGATGTTCCTTGAAGGATAAGGTCCTATCAAGGGTCACTCCAAGATAAGTTGGATTTGGGGCATGCTTAAGCTTGAGTCCGCTCAGGTGGATGTTTAGTTCTCTGGCAGCTTTTGCATTGTGGAGATGGAATACACTGGAGACGGTTTTTGCTGGGCTTGGTTTTAGGTGCCAGATTTTGCAGAACTGGTCCAGTTTGTTTTACTCAATCTTAAAATACTAATGAGTTTATTTTTATAAGACTTGTATTTCTTTTCTGCTTCCACAGTTCTTAATTTCAGAAACGTTTTGTGTAACAAGTTTTTCTTTTTACAAGCATTTTGCAGGCCCTTGGTGATCCAAGGCTTCTCTCTGTATTTAACTTTAGTTTCCTTTACCACTAGAGGGCAATGTTTATTATATAGTTGTGATAAAATAGAGACAAATTCTCCATATGCTGTATCAATGTCGTCAACATAAACACCGTTCCAGTCTTGTATTTTTAGATCATTTCTAAGATTGTTGATTGTGGTTTCTGTTACAAGTCGTTTAAAAACCTCATCCATTTCAACGTTATGTGTTACACCAGTGTGTGAAGAAACAAAAACAGGCAGATGGTCTGTCACATCATTGATATTAAGACCAGAAGTTACATTCCCCTCAGTGACATTTGTGAAAATGGTATCAATAAGTGTTGCTGAATGTTTTGTTATTCTAGTGGGGTATGTTATTGAAGGGTAGAAACCCATACAAAACATGGAATTCACTTATTTGGATATGGTCATTTGGATTTACTAAGTCAATATTGAAGTCTCCACAAATAAATACCAGCTTCTTATTACCTACTGCACTGAAAAGCTCAATTTTTCTTTGAAAATGTCAATATCGGTACCTGGTGCTCTATAAATGCAACTTATTATGTTTTTTGTAGTTGTAATTAATTCCACAGTTACACACTCCATGATGTTTTCCACTTCAAAAGACATTATCTACAACTTGGCTTCGGTAGCAGGACCTGATATATAAAGCAACACCACCACCCCTTTTTTTTTGACCTGCTTGTGGTATATAAATCATAGCCTCTCATTTGCACTGTATGAAGTTGGTCATTTTTTAGCCAAGTCTCAGAAATTGCAACAGCAGAAAAATGTGTTATATTGCAACAAACTGTCCTGGATTTTGGAAAAATTCATGTCCCCTCGTGCTCTTGCAGCTTTCAGCTCTGGCATTAATTCTTTTCTCTTCCTTCTTACCAAATCAGTGAAGTCCTCACTGATGAAGATTTTTGTTCCTTTGAGGGACTTGGCTCTTTGAAGAATGGTCATCCTGTCCTTGTGCCGCAGGAACTTGACCACAATGGGCCTCGGTCTTTCTCCTCCAGGTTTCCCAGTGCGGTGGGCTCTCTCCAGCTCGATCTCTGGTGGTAACTGTAGTTTCTCCATGAGAATATTTTTAATCTTCTCCTCCGTGTCGGCCAAGGTCTCGCCTGGTGCCTCCACAACACCATCAAAGACTAGATTATTTCTCTGGGATTGTCCTTCCAGATATTCAAATTTGTCGGTGATAGTCAACAGACTGTCACACACTTTAGAAACATCTGATTGTAGCACATTGTTGCGGTCTGCTTGTTGAGACAAATCGGCTTTTATGTCCTCTACGTCTTTTTGAGTGAACTGTAGACTGGTTTTAATGTCCTGAAACTCGTCATCGTGTCCACTCTTGCATTAGCTGAGTCCATGATCACTTTGATGAGGCTTTTGAAAGTTTCCTGTTGTTGGTTTAACAATGCAGAAAATAGTTCTTTTTGCTGTTGCAGTAAGTCATTTACCTGTGCGAGGGACACATATTCCTCCTCGGATTTGGCCTCTGCTTTTGGCTTAGGTGGCATTTTGCTGCAGTTTTGCAATAATTTGCAGTGGACAAGAAGACAAGAGTCTGTTTCCAAGACTATTTCAGTGTTGATGAAAAATTCAAGCAGCAACAACAACAGGAATGCGTGTAAGGCCTGGTGCCAGGCCTGAAGCCTGATGGAGGTGGCTGCAGGGCCTGGTGGTGGTAACTGCCTGTGAAGCCTGGTGGTGGCGGCTGCCTGTGGAGCCTGATGGTCGTGGCTGCTGGCCTGGTGATGGTGGCTGCCTGTGGAGCCTGTTGCTGGTGGCTGCCTGTGAGGCCTAGTAGTAATGGCTGCCAGTCTGCTTCTAAAGCAGAAAGGCCCAATTCTAAATCCACCAGAATCTTCTCCCAAGCCACTAATCCACTGCCAAGTGTCAACCAAATCACCTCCAAAAGTCCAGAACTAGCCACAGGTGAAGAATTGAAGTTCTATTACCTCTTGAACAGGTAGTATTTAATCCTGCTGCTCAGTCAGTCTAAAAAGGATATTAAAAGGATCTTAGTGATTGTGTTGTTGCATATGGAGTCAAGAGGGCCGAGATGTACAAAGGGGCTTGGCCATTAAGAGCTCTAAAAGTCAAAACTAAAATCTTAAAATGAAATCTAAAACCAATTGGCAGCCAGTGAAGGGACGATAAAACTGGGGAAATGTGTGCCCTTTTCTTCGTCTCGGTTAAAAGCCGAGCTGCTGCGTTTTGCACAGTGTGAAGGGAGGCACCAGTTTTATTAAAACACATAAAAAGGGCATTACAATAATCTAAACGAGATGAGATAAAAGCATGATTGATCATTTCCAGTTCAGGTTCTGAGACCATAGGTCTAAATTTTGCTATATTCCTCAGACGAAAAAAGTAATTCCTGACTAGTTGCCTACCATGGCAGTCCAGTGACATGGCATTGTCAAAAACAACACCCAGGTCACGTAGGCTGGACTGAACAAAAGAGCCTAGGTGACCTAAGTGTTGCTTTATCAGAGGAATTTTACTGTTTGGAGAGATGATCAGTGTTTCTGTCTTGTTAAGATTTAATTGTAGGAAGTTATTGTTTAACCATTTCTTAATGGCAGACAGGCAAGAGATTAAGTTTGATAAAATGTTCAGCTCATTTTCTTTAAAAGAGCAGTAAAGGCTGAATGTCAGCTACATAGAAATGGTAAAAGACACCCTTAAACTGACTGATAGTCTGGCCAAGTGGGATTATAATACAATAAAAACAGAATAGGGCCCAGAACTGAGCCTTGAGGAACCCCACAGGAGAGTCCTTTGACTTCTGACATCTTCTCATTGAACAAAACACAAAACCCTCCGTCAGTTAAATAAGATGAGAAACATTTCAGAACTGATCCCAAAATACCAAACGTGTCCTTCATCCCATTTATCAATATACAGTATTGTGGTCCACTGTGTCAAAAGCAGTACAGAAACATCCTTGATAAGAACCTGTTGCCATCTGTCAAGATGCTGAAGATGAAACGAGGGTGGACATTTCAGCACGACAATGATCCCAAACACACAGCCAAGGAAATGCTCAACTGGCTCCAGAGAAGGAAAATAAAGCTGCTAAAATGGCCCAGTTGGTCACCTGACCTGAATCCAATTGAAAACCTATGGAACGAACTGGAGATCAGACTTCATAGAAGACACCTACCGAACCGTCACGATTTGAAGACAGGGTCACCAGCTTGCAGCCGTGGACTCCTTTTGCTATCTTGAGGGCCTTTTCCACTAGCACGCTTTAGCGCGACACGGGACGGCTCAGCACGAATTGTACGCTTTTCCACAAGCCCCAACACGGTTTAACAGCCGCGATTCTCAGCCCCGCTCCAGGGCAGGGTACAGCAGTGCTGAGCTGTGCCGTGTTGTGACGTTAACAGACTGGTCGCCGCTGATTGGTCAGGTCGTAACCGGCGCTGATTGGTCAGGTTGTAATCGCCCCTCTCCTCCTCCTCATCTACCAAATCTTCACGACCTTCTCAATAAAGTTTTTGAAAAAAAAAAAAAAAAAAGAATCTTCACGACCACCTTTACTCAGCACGCAACCACTGTTGGCGGTTTCTTTTCAGTGTATTGCTGTGCTACTTTTATTTATTCTCTATCAAAAATGGCTTTGCGTAATAAGGGTGTTCCATGAACCAATAAGGAGGTGCAGTGTCTGCTCACTGCATTGTCAGACGAACGCATTCAGCGCGAGTTAGACGGAGCCGCCCAGAATGAAAAAATATACCGGGAGGTCTCGACATCGGAGTCCTTTAACGGTGAGTTTTAATTTTTTTTTACTGTGCGTTTTTTTCGCAAATATATTCGGTAAGACGCTCAGTTTATTTATGCAATAAAAAAGCCGTTCATTTGTGGATGGATCGCTGCTTTATTGCAGCACACTGCGGACTAAAGCTTTTATTTTAATTATTTATGTGAACAATACGCTGAAATAAGCTTATGTATTCTTGTTAAAAACTATTGTCTTTTCTGTATATATTGCACTTTCGTGCTGTATTTTATTGTGTGCATTTTCCTTGTAGAATCATCCCACGCGTCCGCCGCGACAGCCCGTCCGGATTAATTCAACCGAGCCTTCCTGAACCAGAGCTGGCAGAGACGGCTTCATTCATCCGAGTCTTCGACCCAGTTTGGGAAGCTGGTGGAGACACTCAGTGGTCGGCGTGTATAAAATGTCGATTAACCTTCATGTTGTGTTGCAAAGTTTTTTTTTTTTCTTTTAATATTTTGTATATAATAAAATGGAATTGTTTTGGAAAGTGTGGTTTGTCTGTTATAACACTGAATTATAAAACAGTATAATTACATAGAAATTCCATTGCCTAGTCTGATCAAAATGATGCTGATCTTCCTGTCAGGGGTCAACCATTGTAAAGGTAATGTAATTTTTAACTAGACCAAAAAAGAAATCTTTTTGTAAGCTTTCTGTTCTTTTTATTGAAATATCAAAAAATTAGCACCAAGTCAAAGTAAGTACATAGGTAGGTAGTATATGTAAATTGAATGTTCTAACGGCATTCCAAATTCAGAGATTTACAATACTTTAGGAGTGTAGCATCATCTAAACGGAAAATAATAATACTGTTGTTCCAAACGTTGACCTGAAGGTGAAAAACATGAATTTTTTTAATTCAGTACATCCAAAATGCCCTAGGATGTAAAAAATAATACAATTTGGTGTTGGCCAGTGTGCCACCGTCTCATTATTTAATACGAATAAAAACAAGTTTCAGCTCATTATTTCTAGGTCATTTGGCAGTTAATTCAAAACAAAAGTGACTTGTGTTGTTGCAGCTTAATTATGAGATAAAATTAATTGTGAGATAAAACCACAGAGCGAGCAAGGCAATAATCGTTGGATCCTTTTTTGTCTCGTGTAAATAAGGACTCAGTCGGGTGCGTAACGTCACGGGAGTGTGGCCCCGCCTCGCTGAGAATCTGCCGCTGCCCCGCTTCTAAAACCTCCTAACACAAACCATCACAGCACAAGCACAACACCGTGCTAATGGAGACAGAAGCATTCCGAGCCGTACTGAAGTGAATCGAGCCGTACCGAGGTGTGCTGGGCTAGTGGAAAACAGGCTTTGGAGACTGCATCTCGGCGGGCGGTGGCTGTGAAGCTGCCTCGGGCAAATTTAGGGAACTTTTGCCCTTGCTTTGCTCCAGGAGTCACTCTACTCTCACACGGGGTTGTGTGTATGGCAGTTGTGTGAGATGAGCCATGCTGTACACCTGTGAGTGTTGGCCATTGAAAAAGTGTGACCTTTTTGGGTTGCACAGGAACGAAAGGGCCATGCTACGCTGAATGTGTGGTGAGAAACCCACAGACGAGACAAGCGCGAGAGAGCTGTGTGAGATGCTGCACCTCCCTAACGTTGAAACAACCATTAGGGTCAGCCGCCTTAGATGGTACGGCCATGTTGACAGAAGCGCCGGCGCGATCAAAAGTATCTGCGTCCTTGATGTTGGCGGGCATAGGCCCAAGGGCAGGCCACGCAAGATGTGGATAGAGGTTGTTACCAGTGATTTAAAGCAAACAAACCTCACCCAAGCTGACACCCAGGATAGGGTTAAGTGGAAGACGGCTTTAAGAGCCATGCAACGTCATACCCGTGATGACAGTGGATCAATGACGTAAATGGATAGTGAGACAGTGAGTGGCTGGCTGCCAACCGCCAATCAAATCTATTAGAAGAAGGAGAAGAGTGAGTGAGTGTTCCTGTCGTTTTGGTTGTCGACCATCATGCTGCTGCTACACTGCAATTTCCCAGTTTGGGATCAATAAAGTACATCTATCTATCTAGAGAGCTATAGAGACAGCGAGACAGAGAGATACACAGATAGATAAGAGATATACACTACTCACAACAGGTTAGGGATATTTGGCTTTCGGGTGAAATTTCAGGATGCATATAAAATGCACTATTGTGGTGACCCACAACACTCTACAGGAACATTCCTCACACTCAGCATGTCTGCAGGAAGCAGAGGACAATTTGCATATGGACGGAGAGCCCCTGGGGGGACAACCAGAACAATGGACTATTGTTTATACATCCCCGGATTAAGAAGAGGATGTCCGGGCGCCAGTTGGTCATGCTAATCACGTGTATTGACTGATATGTATACCAATATGCTAATGTACCATGCATTCTGTCTGTATAAAAGAGCTTACTATACATGCCTCAACGACACAGTAACACAGTAGCTCAAAGCTACGATGTGTGTCTCATTTTGATGGAGGAAATAAAACTCTGCAACCGTCCAGCTTGTCGCATCTCGCCTGATCGTATTCCTCCACACTGGTGACCCTAGACGTGTCATGGTGCGCCCCTCGCCTGATCTTATTCCTCCACACTGGTGACCCTAGACGTGTCATGGTGCGCCCCTCGCCTGATCTTATTCCTCCACACTGGTGACCCTAGACGTGTCATGGTGTGCCCCTCGCCTGATCTTTTACCTCCACACTGGTGACCTGACTAGAGAGAATGACCGTCTGCTCCCTCTCACCGCACTGTGGACAGAGAGGACCAGAGAATGCCTGCAACCTCTTCATCCTCACCGGAGCACACTCTCTGGAGTGCAGCGCTGGGACCAACACGCACCATGAACGGCGACACGAGCGAAACGAAGGAAGCAGCCTGAACGGGGACAATCACTGGCGCTGACTGCGTTGATTTCTACCGAGCTCCCCGACCCTGACTCAGCTCGCGACAACAAAGCCCCGCACACACACCGCAGATTACGAGAACAGCGCAACTGCCAGCTATGTGGTCACTGCGCCAAGTGCACGCCACGCACAGGGACAATCCAGCTCCACAGACTGATACATCATCTTCCACCGCTGCACATGCCCGAGAAACACGGCCGATCGCCAGCCTCGGGACCTTCAGGGCTGCTCACGCACCTGAAGCAGACGTGCAGCCTGCACACAGGACTTTGTATGGGTTTCTCAGCCACGGCGCACAACGGGAGCCTAGCCGTTTGCTGTCCCCGAGGGCTTGAGGGCTGCGTCTGCACCGAAAACCAAACCACCAAGTCCCTCACACAGCTGCAGTTGTTTCACATCCGCTACGCATCCTCGGGGAATTTGGTCGTTAGCCTTCCCCACATCCTCGCTGGACCAAGCCGTAAGAGGAGTCAGAGACTAAATTTTTTTTTTTTTCCCCCCCACACCGAGAAAGTCCCTCACCATCACGGATCCACACGCAATTTCTGCGCGGCCCAGACACCTTTGACGTCTCGGGCCGGCACTCACTTACCACCCCCCCGCCCCACAGCGCTCTTCCCGCACCTCAATCCCTAAAGCCGGCCGATCGCCGTCTTGTTCCATTACGCACGACGCGCACCGGCCCCGGCACCCACAATCCACAGCCATTATTGTTTTACTATAAGTTTTCTTTCCGGTCAAAATTTTTTACATGTTTTTAATTTTTTCTAATCAAACTTCATAGACCAATTTATATAGCACTCCCACGAGCCATTAGTTTATTATAAGCATCTGATTATACCATTTTTTTGCACAGGTGCACTTGTGAGAAATGTAACATTATGCCAACATCAAGTGAATGTCGGTGCTGCCAGGAGATATTGAAGGTGAAGGAGAAAATAGAAGAACTGAAGGGCTGTGGATACACCGATGATAATCTACCAAAGTGTATCACTGATCACCCAGGTTTTCGTTCTGTCTGTCTTGACATCTGGGTTTTACAGACAGCTTATCTGGCCTACAGACAGCAATATGGTAATAAGATAAGCCTTTATTATCATGACGCAAGTCAACACGAGTGAGTTTATAAACAATATTTATTCATGTGATTTAATTTTCCAGATGAATTATGAACAAATCATTCAATACATTCAATAATCAATGCAAATGGAATAATCAATGCAAACCCCATATTTTTCAGGCGATACAGATTCATAGCCTACAGGCAACTGGTACGGTGGTGTTGGGGATTTCTTGGGAAAGAAGTGAGGGTTATGTTGCCTGCCTGTGCGGTGAGCCTCATCAGAGAAACATTCCCATCTGATCACTACAAGGGATTTTGCCTACCAAGATTAGATTTGTGAATGATATTTAAATAAAGTTTTGTAAAATCATATATTGAGTTTATTAATGTTCATGTCAATGTTATAATTCTCATAGTTCAGCATTCATCAAAGTCGCATGTCATATACATTTGAATAATTTGAACACACTAAATTCTTCTCAATTTGAAACGAAATATTACATACTATACCACCTTTGTATGAATGTTTCAAAACACGGCAGAAATATACAAAGAAATACAAAAATCAATGGAGTATCACTACAGATTAAGAAAATAACTAGTTTCCAGATATAGCAATTATTATATTCCACTAAATAACATTTCAAGGTTATAATGGGCACCATTTTATGGTAGAAAATTGGGGTTCCATTTTTAAAAGCACATTTCTCTTACAATCTTAGGCTTATATTTGTTTTTCTTAGCAAATATGTTGCTTCCCTAAAAATTGAAAGCTGAACTGTCATTGGTAATTTCTTCTACTTTTACATGTTTGATTTTGAAAATCTAGATACATGTTACTCAACAGCATCAGCTTTGATGGGACGCTGAAATATATGCTAATATTTGATAAGTTGGTAAGGCAATGCAAACCATTGCTTGGAATTCATTTAAGATGTTTAGTAAACATTTACAGTGAATATTAAAAATACAAAAATTACCCTGTTTACTTCTCGTTTTCTGACAGCTGATCGCATCGGTAGATCACCCTGGCTTTTCACGCCACTGTCACTGACACTTGTCTCAGAGTCAGACATCGCACCCGTAGACAACACAACGCCAAACCATATTAATTTGATTCCTGAAATCCTAATCTTAATAAATAATCTATTTGTAATCCACAAGTATTCCGAGAAATATCCGTAATCGCCGATTTTAAAACGTAAACATCAAGTGTTGCATGAAGCAAAACACAGCAATGGCCGCCGACCGTGTGCGTGTGTTTGCCTGGGCTGACGTCACAGTCAGTGGCCATCTTAGCCGCTGATCGCTTGGCTGGGTCCGCCAGCTCTCCACGACAGCATACTTCAAGAGTGCATTGTCACCTTATGCGACATTCATTGACACCAAAACATGTGCGGTTCGACTTAGCTCGTCTCAGACAACAATTTGAGATATGAATTAGCGATATTGAATTTTCGTCTGTCCGACGCCTTTAAATCTTCCCCAACTTACTGAATCACAAAATAAAACACTACTGTCAGAAATACAACCTAAAGAATTAGAAAAAGCAATTATGAAACTTAAAGCTAACAAATCCCCAGGAGCAGATGGCTATACAGCAGAGTGGTACAAAACCTTTAAACAGCAACTATCTCCTCTCCTCCTGAAAACATTTAACTATGTCCTCCACACAGGGGAAATCCCCCCCTCCTGGAGAGAAGGGGTCATTGCAGTCATACCTAAACCTGAAAAGGATAAACTAGACTGCTCCAACTACAGACCAATCAGTGTGTTAAATCAGGATTATAAACTTTTTACCGCTATCCTTGCCAAAAGGTTAGAAAATATACTGACAGACTTAATTCATTTAGACCAAACAGATTTTATAAGACAAAGACAGACACAACATTAGACGCACTTTACACATAATTCATCATATAAAAAAATATAATTTAAATGCAGCCATATTGGGATTAGATGATGAAAAAGCATTTGATTCGGTTGACTGGACTTTCCTAAATAGAATCTTATCCAGTTTCAATTTTCATAATAACGTTATTAGAACTATCCAGGCATTATATATAAAAACCAACAGCTAAAATAAGGATTAACGGTAAATTATCATCATCTTTTGAACTGTAAAGAGGATGTCGTCATGGCTGCCCCTTGTCTCCACTGCTCTTTGCAATCTTCATAGAACATCTGAGCCAATGGATAAGACAGAATCAAAAAATTCAAGGTATTACACTTGGTCAGAAGGAACATAAAATAGCACTCTTTGCCGATGACATTTTAATATACAGTGGGGCAAAAAAGTATTTAGTCAGCCACCAATTGTGCAAGTTCTCCCACTTAAAAGATGAGAGAGGTCTCCAATTTTCATCACAGGTATACCTCAACTATGAGAGACAAAATGAGGAAAAAAAATCCAGAAAATGACATTGAAGGATTTTTAATGAATTAATTGGTAAATTCCTCAGTAAAATAAGTATTTGGTCAATAACAAAAGTTCATCTCAATACCTTGTTATATACCCTTTGTTGGCAATGATAGAGGTCAAACGTTTTCTGTAAGTCTTCACAAGGTTTTCACACCCTGTTGCTGGTATTTTGGCACATTCCTCCATGCAGATCTCCTCTAGAGCAGTGATGTTTTGGGGCTGTTGCTGGGCAACACAGACTTTCAACTCCCTCCAAAGATTTTCTATGGGGTTGAGATCTGGAGACTGGCTAAGCCACTCCAGGATCTTGAAATGCTTCTTACGAAGCCACTCCTTCGTTGCCCGGGCGGTGTGTTTGGGATCATTGTCATGCTGAAAGACCCAGCCACATTTCATCTTCAATGCCCTTGCTGATGGAAGGAGGTTTTCACTCAAAATCTCACGATACATGGCCCCATTCATTTTTTCCTTTACACAGATCAGTCGTCCTGGTCCCTTTGCAGAAAAACAGCCCCAAAGCATGATGTTTCCACCCCCATGCTTCACAGTAGGTATGGTGTTCTTTCTCCTCCAAACACGACAAGTTGAGTTTTTACAATAAAGTTCTATTTTGGTTTCATCTGACCATATGACATTCTCCCAGTCCTCTTCTGGATCATCCAAATGCTCTCTAGCAAACTTCAGACGGGCCTGGACATGTACTGGCTTAAGCAGGGGGACACATCTGGCACTGCAGGATTTGAGTCCCTGGCGGCGTAGTGTGTTACTGATGGTAGCCTTTGTTACTTTGGTCCCAGCTCTCTGCAGGTCATTCACTAGGTCCCGCCATGTGGTTCTGGGATTTTTGCTCACCGTTCTCGTGGTCATTTTGACCCCACGGGGTGAGATCTTGCGTGGCGCCCTAGTTCGAGGGAGATTATCAGTGGTCTTGTATGTCTTC
The DNA here is from genome assembly GCA_020510985.1 of Pholidichthys leucotaenia. Taxonomy (NCBI): domain Eukaryota; kingdom Metazoa; phylum Chordata; class Actinopteri; order Cichliformes; family Pholidichthyidae; genus Pholidichthys; species Pholidichthys leucotaenia. The sequence continues at coordinate 63,596,537 of CM035849.1, read as the reverse complement.
CATTTTCTAATAACTGCTCCCACAGTTGATTTCTTCACACCAAGCTGCTTACCTATTGCAGATTCAGTCTTCCCAGCCTGGTGCAGGTCTACAATTTTGTTTCTGGTGTCCTTTGACAGCTCTTTGGTCTTGGCCATAGTGGAGTTTGGAGTCTGACTGTTTGAGGTTGTGGACAGGTGTCTTTTATACTGATAACAAGTTCAAACAGGTGCCATTAATACAGGTAACGAGTGGAGGACAGAGGAGCCTCTTAAAGAAGAAGTTATAGGTCTGTGGGAGCCAGAAATCTTGCTTGTTTGTAGGTGACCAAATACTTATTTTACCGAGGAATTTACCAATTAATTCATTAAAAATCCTTCAATGTGATTTTCTGGATTTTTTTTTTCCTCATTTTGTCTCTCATAGTTGAGGTATACCTATGATGAAAATTGGAGACCTCTCATGTTTTAAGTGGGAGAACTTGCACAATTGGTGGCTGACTAAATACTTTTTTTCCCCACTGTAGTTGTGTAACCAGTCAAAAGCAATTCCTCTGATGCCATACTTGTTGCCTTACAGCTAGAAGGTTCCTGGTTCGAATCCCCAGGCTGGCAGGGGTTGGAACCTTTCTGTGTGGAGTTTGCATGTTCTCCCTGTGCTGCGTGGGTTTACTCCGGGGGCTCCGGTTTACCCCACTGTACCTGGGGCAGCCGGACACCTCTTTTCCAGAACTAATCTCAGTTTTTTCAGAGTATGGAGAGTTATTGGGGTACGAATTAAACATGCATAAAACCCAAGTTTTAACATTCAACTATGACCCAAATCAATATTTACTAAGCAAACTCAAAACTAACTGGGAGATGGAATCTATGAAATATCTGGGGGTCAATATCCCGAAACAACTCCCGAAACAACTCAACAAAATTTTAACACTAAACTATGATCCACTGATGGCAAAAATTAAAATCTGATCTGGCAAGATGGAATATGATACCATTCTTGGGTACTGCACAAAGAATTGAAGCAGTCAAAATGAATATACTTCCACATCTTTTATACCTTTTCCAACAATACCAGTAGAACCTCCCAAAAAAACATGGCAAAAACTGGACAGAAGGATCTCAAGATTCATATGGCAGGTCAAGAGACCTAGAATCAGATATAGAACCCTACAGCTAAACAAAGACAAAGGTGGGCTCGCGCTGCCCAATATCAGGGACTATTTTAAAGCCGCACAAATTAAAACTTTAGTAGAGATATGTAACCCAGTCTACACTGCACAATGGAAGGTGATGGAATGCCAAATAACAAGTGACATTCCCCTACAGGCGATAATAGGGAACAATGCCTTACCTAACCTTTTGAATAACACTAACCCGTGGATAGAGACCCCACTAAAAACTTGGTTTAAGATAGGGTTCTTTAGTTTGATTCTCTCTATCAATTACTGCAATGGATCTCCTATGATCAGGATTTTACTCCTAATAAAACAGACACTAGATTTAAAAAGTGGAAAGAGAACGGACTGATAAAATATTACGATTTTTTTAAAGGGCAAACTTTAAGAAGTTTTGAAGATTTGAAAAAACAAGGTCTAGTAAATCAAGACCTTTACAGGTTCTTTCAGCTTAGACACCACATAAACAAAATACTTAAAAAGGAGGACTTGGAAAGGGCCCAGTCAGGTGTTCTGAAGGTTTTCTTAATGGCATATAAAGGGATCCCAGGGATCAGATACATTTCTAAAATATACCATGGTCTTCAAGACTTAAAAGGAGACAACACATCATATGATGCACTATCATATGATGCATCATATGATACAATGCTCAGCACTGGGTGTGTTCATATTTATATATCTATATATTTATTCCATCTAGCTACAATGCTCCGCACTGTGTTTTTATATATCTATATATTTATTCCATCTAGCTGCAATGCTCCGTACTGTGGGTGTTTATATATTTACATATTTATTCCATCTAGCTACAATGCTCTGAGTGTTGCTATCCCTGTGCTCTTGCAATCCTGGAATTTCCCCATTGTGGGACTAATAAAGGCTTATCTTATCTTATATATAAAAGAGCGATGGGAAAAAGAGGGGAATTTCACTTTACAACTGGAAATATGGGAAAAGCTAAATAAACAACAATGGAAAAGTACCTCATCCGGTGCGGTGGAGCAGTAGTTAGCACTGCACCAGCACAGCAACTCACCCTTGGCCATGGGATCCCTGGTTCGATCCCAGCCCCTGACCAACAGTGATCTGTGTCGAGTTTGCATGTTCTCCCCGTATCTGCGTGGGTTTACTCCGGGATTTCTCCGGTTTCCTCCCACAGGCCAAAAACATGCAGGTTAGGTTAATTGGAGACTCTAAAGTGGCCCTAGGTGTGAATGTGTGTGTGAATGGTTAAGGGATAGCGCCGTACCATGGCTGCTTCATCCATCCAGGTGGATGCTCTCAGTTTCCCCTCTGGGGATCAATAAAGTATACAAAATCAAAAAAAAAATAAAATAAAAATCCCTGCAGTGGACAGAATTTGGATGGAAAAATTTGGTAAGATTTTTCAGAACACCTGCACAAAACAAATTTACTCGTAAGGGGTTGAATTGTTGGCGCTTGTGTGGTGAAGAGACTGCAAATCATTTTCATGTGTTTTGGTCATGCCCAGTTGTCCACCAATATTGGACCAATGTACAGACAATATTGGGGAAAATATTCAAAGTAACAGTTCCCTTTTCTTTTGTAACTTTGTATTTGGGTTTACTACCGGAATCACTGGAAAGACGAGGAGAAAAATACTTATTCACTGTTTTAATATTGGCAAGTAAAAAAGCTCTAACAAAAAAATGGATGTTGAAAGACTGTCCTACACCTGAAGATTGGATTAACGTGATTCAGGACACTTATTCGATGGAAAAGTTGACATTTGCACTGAGACAGGACATGGATGGGTTCTTGAACTTTTGGTAACCCTGGAACGCATATGTGTCTTCCATCAGATCTAATCTTTGACAAATACCATTTCGATAATGGCACCGCTCTTTGTTCCAACGCTACTCAGATGCCCTTTTATTTTTCTGCTTTTATTTTTTTTTGTTTGTTTTGTTCTTCTTTTAATTTCTCTTTTTCTTTCACTTAAAAAAAGGGTGTTGTAATAATTTTTTTCCAATGTTGTCAAAAAACAAAAAAAGGGGGAGTATGTGATGAAAATGTAAACAATGCAATGCTGTAATGACATGTATACCCTTTACAAAAACTTAAATAATAAAGAAAATTAAGAAACTAAATTATTAAACCCTACTGTGGTGTGGGGATTTAAAAATACAATTAATTTTACTTTGAAATCTATTCTCCTTTTCATCTCCCCTTCAGATCTGTGAAGACTGGGTTTCCACTCCAAGGTCCATTCTGCACTGAGATGTTCTGAAGGGAAGAGGTTGTCAATGGAGGAGCCATCCCTGCTTATGCAGGGATGCAATTTTTTCAGGGGTCTTAGTTTTCAAATTCAAGATTCAAGAAGGTGCTGCCATAATTTACTCCATACTCTAATGTGGCAGTGTAGAGGCTCGTAATCCTGCACCCCACAACCTCAATGACCCGAGGGCCACTCTTCAAGAAGAGTGGAATGCCATGCCTCAGCAGACATTAACTCAACTTGTGAACAGCATGAGATGTTGTCAAACTGTAAGTGATGCTCAAGGGAACATGACATTGAGATACTGACATTTTTTTGTTGTGGTATACCAACCACTGTTGTTGGCTTTTGTTTCAATACATTGTTTGAAATGAGGAAATCACCATTGCATGCTTCTACTTAAAATGCCCTACTTTCATGATATAATGTGATGGACTGGCGATCTGTCCAGGGTGTACCCTGCCTCTCGCCCAAAGATGCTGGGATAGGCTCCAGCCCCCCCGTGACCCGAAAAGGATTAAGCGGAAGAAGATGGATGGATGGATGTCACTGTAGTGTGAACTTTTTACATTTTCCATAAATTTCACCCGAAAGCCAAATATCTAACTTTCTGTGAGTAGTGTATATACTGTATACTACTCACAAAAAGTTAGGGATAGTTAGGGAAAGTTTACATGATGGGGTTAGGGAAGGTTTACATGTAAATCTAGCCTTCGGGAAGTAAGGAAAAATTTTGTGGCCCTCACTACCACCAAAATTGCCCATCCCTGATCTACATTAACAACTTGAAGAAGTCCAAGTGTATTTTTCACTGAGTGGGAAATGTATACCAACACTGCTGAGCAAATAAATCTTTTACAAATGTGAACTAAAAAATGCCTCCATTTTGCATCAGAGTTAAGATTCAACTTCAGGTGCTTCACTGAGTTATGTGCACAGAGATTAAAGTACAGGAAACGCAACAGAGTTCCTCCGGAGTCGAACGTCAGATTCATTTTCACATTTGCTCCTACTCTGCAGTTTGAACAGGACATTGAAGCAGGGCTGTTTCAGCACAGCAGCCACCCTGACCCAGAGCACCACCTTCATTGTTATTAGGCCACTGTGATAGCAGGATGATGCAATGCTGGTGAGCCTACAGGTCACAATGTGAAATATCCAACTCCTGATCCAGACCATCGTCATCACCATAAACCAAGGGGAGGATATGAGCCCCCCACCCCCCCTCAAATTTTCAGATTTTTTTTCCCAAATCAGAAATTTCTTTTTCCTCACAAGTTTCTAACATTTTCCTCAAATTTGTCACCTTTTTAAGTTTGTCACAAATGTATCAGGGGAATGAAAAAAGCCTAAGAAAAAAAGGAAAAACACAAATGTTTTGCGTAAATGGTCAAATTACAAACAAGAAAAAATAAATCTCCGAGAAAAATTTTGTAAATTCCAAAGAAAAAAAAAAGCCACACATTCAAAAGAAACAAAAATGTTAAAGGGTACCTGTGGTGGTCGTGCAAAAAAAGATATTATATATTGAGCCCCTGTCTCACGTTCTAGTTCAAGTTGAAATTCATGTTCAAAGCAATTTGATATAAATCCATTGCTGATGTGCTGGTTCAGCTATGTCAGCAAAACATGGGTGCAGCCATACTAGCGGCTACATGGCCTTCCAGGACGCTTCCTGTGACGTAATAAAGTGGGCACCGCGATCTGGATCAATATTGGCTGAGCCTGGAGTGCCCGGATGAGCAGTGGCTTTCGGGATATTCAAATTCAAATTCAAACGTTTATTTCAAACTCAGGGTTCATATTAAATGCAGAACTAAAACGAGTAGAAAATAAATAAATAAATGCTTAAATTCAGCGGGTCAACTCGTCTGATCTGAGGTCCTAACTGCCGCAACACGGCAGATGATTCGGCTCCTCCCTCGCCGCTATACACAGTGGCAGACACTCGGCGCGTTGCGTTGTGTGTGAGGACCAAAATTCAAACGTTTATTTCAAACTCAGGGTTCATATTAAATGCGGAACTAAAACGAGTAGAAAATAAATAAATAATTGATTAAATTCAGCGGGTCAACTCGTCTGATCTGAGGTCCTAACTGCCGCAACACGGCAGATGATTCGGCTCCTCCCTCGCCGTTATACAGAGCAGCAGACACTCGGCGCTCTTGTTAAAACAAAAACATACAATGCGATATGAATATCGCAACATGGCGGAATGTAAAGCCTTTGGATGTCTCAATAATAAGCGAAAAAACAAAGAAACATTTCTTTTGTGTACCCAAACCCAGCTCACCTTGTCAGAAGATCATAGAGGAAAAGTGATTGCGCAATCTCGAAACAGGGCACAGGTGAATCCTTTCAGACGAAATTGCGTTGTGTGTGAGGACCACTTCATCACTTTAACCCTCAGAAGACCTTTCTGGCTCAAACCTGTAACCATGTTGGACGAATTCTTCCTCAGAGTCAGAAAATTCAGCCATAATAGAACAAAAACAACGGACAACAGCACCGTAGTCCCGGTGAAACGCTGAGTATTGTCTTTTCAGTAGCAACGGTATGACATCACTTCCGCATATGTCATGGCGGCACCCATAGTTTTCATTGGCTGGCCATGCCCGTGGTCCTATTTCAATATATCTCAGGTGGTATATGGCTGGCAACAATTATTTACCCAAATAACAAATACCTTTTCCTAATGTTTTCAAGTTAAATGCGTCTTCACGACCACCACAGGTACGCTTTAAATTCAGGGAAAACATCACAAATTTCTTATACAAATGTTGTAAATTTGAGAAATTTGTAACAAATTTACAAGAAAAAAAATCTCAGGAGAAAAAAAAAATCTATTTTGGAGAAAAAGGGTCACAAATTAACAAAGGAAAAAAAAAATCACAAATTTCTTTTCTTAAAAAGTCACAAATGTACCATGGATTTTTTTTTTTTTTTAAAAAAAGCACAATTTTTTGAGGAAAAAACCCCATAAATGTCTCAAGAAAGTCATCAAATTTAGAAGACAAACAATGGTAGCACATTTCCTAGAAAGCTTTTGCAAATTTACAAGAAAAAAGTTACATTAAGAAAAAAAGTTGCAAACTTGAGAAAAAAATGTTGCAAATTTGAGAAAATGGAGGGAAAAAAAGTTACAAATTTATAAGTGAAAAAAGTAAATTTGTCAAGAAAAATAAATCACAAATTTACTGACAAAAAGTTGACAAATTGAGAGAAAAAAAAAACTTCCATGAAAAAAGTCAAACTTATGAAGGGAAAAAAAAAAAATCACAAAAATATAAAAATATCAAAAAGGCAAATTATTTTGTATTTAACAAAATAATCATTAGTTGCAGTGCTAGCGCATACGGTTATTAAGAAAAAAATCCAAAATTTGACTTCCAGCTGGCACCTCAGTGACAGCAGTCATCATCAGGGGCCTCTCATCCATGTTTGTACTGCCAGGTCACCTGCATGAACAAGGGTCAAGCCTCCATCATCCACACTGACACAGGACGCCAGCCTGGGTTATTGGTGGATTCTTTCACATGACTGAGGTATGTGCGGCATGCCTGTAGGATGGGAAATCAACACCAACACGGATGAAATTCATAGTACCTGGTAAATCTGTCTGATGCTAAGCTGCTACGAACGAGACTTCGCTTCCTGCCTTTGCATGGTAGACTGGCCAAGGCTGGAGGTCATCTCATTCAAAGGAACTGAGGAATGTGAGGCACGTCACAAACATTAAATTCCACATGCTGCTCCACAATAAGAACAGTGCTGCACTGAGATGACACAGCAGCTGTTTGGGTCAAAGTTATTAAGACCGGACGGATGGAAACGACACCACCGCCGATGGTGAAATACCATCTGAGGTTAACCGACGAGGAATGAGTTTGTCTTCATCTTTTGAAAGATGAAAAATATTTTCCACACACTTCCACATCCCAGTTGCCAGATGCAAAAATGGAGGTTGCAGGGAAAGTAGCATCTGTACAGCCAAAAAGTGCAGCAATACCACTACAGAAAATCCAGTCACAGCATTGATATTTGCCAGGAAAACCAGTCACGTAAATAAGACGAAGAGGAGCAGTGGGAAATAAAGCTTCAGAGCTGCCTGGACTCTGGTATCCTGCGTCTGCATGAAACTACATAAGTGAATGAGTGAGGTGCAGCTAGCTGAGCATTGTATGTTGCATGTATGCATGGAGCGGGGTCAGAAAAGGCAACACCTGACTTATTCCCTGAGCACCAGCGGGAATGACGTGGCCCCAGTTACAACTAAAAACAGGTCTTTTGCCAATTCTCTTCTCTCCCTCTTGCTGGAAAACGCTCCTTTGAAATAAGGGAGCCTGTTTAACATGACATTTCCGTATGAATGTCTAATGCTGGGAATATGCGTTATGACGATAGGGTAGTTAAATGCTTTATTCTCCTATGCCATATACTACAAGATTCGACCCAAGATTTTGCAATGTCCATGTTAAATTCCAGGACTGCGATCAACAAGTTTACCACGATCACGAGGCAAGCGCACATGGCTGCTTGCCATTTCGTAGTCGAAGTTAGGCAGAACTGTTGAAAATGCGTTTGTTTTTTTTACCTTTGGGCACCGGAGAATCTGGGGGGCAGGACGACTCCTTATTTTCGGGGGACAGTCTTTGTTTTGCGTTTGTACTTCCTGAACTGAGCGTCGGGCTGGAGGGGGGACTGGACCCCCGGCTGTTTGTGGCTCCGTGCAGGGTCTGGGTCCTAGTCGGGCTGCTCTGACCCCCGCGCAGGAGCTGGTAGGGCACGGTGGCACGGATGGGGTGCAGACGGCACCCGGGGGAGCCCGCATTGCTGCGTCTCACCCTTGGCTGCTGGAGCGAGTTGCTGGGGGCTGACATCCTCCGAGACAGGCGGTCTGTCTTACCGTAGTGAGGGCAAAAAAAAAAAAGAAAAAGAAAAAGAAATGCGTACTGCAGAATTTACAGCTTTTCTGGAGGTGGTGTTGGTGAAGGGAGGGAGGAGAGAGGGGGAAGGTAAGATAAACGTTAGCGTGTTAGCAAAAAAGGTTAGCTTCCTTTAAAAAAATCAACTCGGGCAGTCGAAGTTAAAAAAAAAAAGCCCCAACAAGTAGTATCCTGGCATAAACTTACCCGTAAAATACTAAAACATGCCGCTGTACTCTGGTGACACAACATACGCAACTTTAGAAGTTGTTTTTCGGGACTTTTCGGTAAATTTATCTCGCGTTCTCCACTACCTTCTGCGTCTTCTCCATCCTGTCCACTCTCTCTAAATTGCAGTTGTTTCGGCCACACTACTGGCTGAAGCTTGTGGGCGGGCTACGATCAACGATCTCGAGCCTGTGATTGGACGACAATCTTGTACAGTAAAGGCGCCGATTGGTCCAAGATGGGATATGGACTACATTTTCAGCCAATCACATAAACAGTAAGTGAACAGTACAGTTCACTATGCAAACTTATTGGTTTGCATGGCTTGTCTTAATAGGAGTGCAAGGAAAGCGGAAGGACTGTTATTCTAACTGCCAAGGAATAAATATTTTAATTTACAACTAATAAATATTAAAGAGACTTATTTTCTATTCATATCCAGCCTTGCATACTGTAACAGCAGCAGCCCACTACTAAACATAAATATAAAATAATTTCATTTTCACTCTCATTAATTTGAAGTAAAAGATCGAGTTTTCTATAGACACAAAAGGAACATTTCAATGTGGGTACACTTCTTTCAGCAAGCATGTTCCATAGCAACTGTTGCACAGGCTATAACAAGGAGGACACTAAAATATGCAGTTTTAGCTTGACAAAATACTTTTTTTTCCATTAAACTGATGATTTGGTGGGCATTCTTGCTCCCAGAAGTCCTCAAAACGAGTAACATCGTACTGCTTGGTAAAATTGCTTAAAATATTAAATATTTTGTGTGCACCTAAAAACTGATCTCTCTTAACTTGTATAAAATGCAAGTAAAAAAGTAACATTTTTTTATTGTATAGGTTGAAGTTTGTTATTCATGTCATATACAGTGGATATAAAAATCCACACATTGCTGTTCAAATGTCAGGTTTTTGTGATGTAACAAATGAGACCAAGATAAATCATTTCAAAACTTTTTCCACCATTAATGTGACCTATAACCTGTACAACCCAATTGAAAAACAAACAAATCTTTTAAGGGGAAAATTAAAAAACTTACAATAACCTGGTTGCATAAATATGCACACCCTTAAACTAATGCTTTGTTGCAGCACCTTTGGCTTTTATTACAGCACTCAGTCTTTTTGGGTATGAGTCTATCAGCATGGCACATCTTGATGTGGCAATATTTGCCCACTCTTCTTTGCAAAAATGCTCCAAATCTGTCAGACTGTGAGGGCATCTCCTATGCACAGCCGTCTTCAGATCACCCCTACACATGTTTGATCAGATTCAGGTCTGGAATGTGGCTGGGCCATTCCAAAACGTTAATCTTCTTCTGCTGTAGCCATTCTTTTGTTGATTTGGATGTGTGATTTGGATCATTGTCGTGCTGAAAGATTAAGTTCCTGTTCATCTTAAGACTTCTAGAAGCCTGAAGGTTTTGTGCCAACACTGACTGGTATTTGGAACTGTTCATAATTCCCCCTACCTTGACGAAGGCCTCAGTTCCAGCTGAAAAAAAAAAAAAAAAAACCAGCCCCAAAGCATGATGCTGCCGCTACCACCATGCTTCACTGTAGGCATGGTGCTCTTTTGGTGGTGAGCAGTGTTGTTTGTGCCAAATATTCCTTTTGGAATTATGGCCAAAGAGTTTCAGCCTTGGTTTCACTGGACCTGAACACATTTTCCCACATGCATTTGGGAGATTTCAAATGTATTTTTGCAAAATGTAGCCAAGCTTGGATGTTTTCCTTCGTAAGGCTTCCGTCTTGCCACCCTACCCCATAGCCCAGACATATGAAGAAGACGGGAGATTGTTGTGACATGTACTAAACAGCCAGTACTTGCCAGAAATTTCTGCAGCTCCAATGTTGCTGTCGGCCTCTTGGCAGCCTCCCTGACTAGTTTTCTTCTCGTCTTTTCATCAATTTTGGAGGGATGCCCAGTTCTTGTTAATGTCACTGTTGTGCCATATTTTCTCCACTTGATGATGACTGTCTTCACTGTGTTCCATGGTATATTTAATGCCTTGGAAATTCTTCTGTACCCTTCTCCTCACTGATACCTTTGAATAATGAGATCTCTCTGATGCTTTGGAAGCTGTCTGTGGACCATGGCTTGTGCTGTGAGATGTGACTATAGAAATATCAGGAAAAGCCTACGAGAACAGCTGAACTTTATTTGGGTTAATCAGAGGCACTTTAAATGGTGGCAGGTGTGTGCTGACTCCCATTTAACATGAGTTTGAATGTGACTGGTTAATTCTGAACACAGCCACATCCCCAGTAATAACAGGGCGTGCATATTTATGCAACCAGGTTATTGTAAGTTTTTATTTTTCCCCTTAAAAGATTTCAGTTTGTTTTTCAATTGGGTTGTACAGGTTATAGGTCACAGTAATGGTGGAAAAAGTTTTGAAATGATTTATCTTGGTCTCATTTTTTTACATCATAAAAACCTGGCATTTGAACAGGGGTGTGTAGACTTTTTATATCCACTGTAGTTTAAAGTAATGTCTAGTTGTCATCATGGAGTGGGTTCCATTTTTTGTTTGTATTGTACATGATGAGTGGGGCTGGATTTAAAGCCGCACTATGTAAGATTTTCACTTTGAAATAATGGTTTCAAAATCAATTTGATGCTACATCAGCCTTTAACCTGGGTGAAGGTCACTTGCCCCATACACAGCCTGACTGGGCTACGTCACCTGCAACAACACTATAGCCCCATTTCCACTACAGGAACCAGGAATCAATTTTACAGGAACTTCCCTCATAGTGTGTGTTAACAGTACAGCAATCTCCCTGAAAGGGGAAGTGTTGAGGACTTGTAGTGGCCGAATTAAGGCCCTGGACGGGAATAGGTACTTCAGAGCGGAGTCAAAAACTACTGGGTGGGGTTTATGATTGATTCAACACTGAATGGATAAAACTCGGCATCACGACTAGAGCACTGTGTAAACTAAACAATGAGAACTGACAAATTAAGATGAAAGTGATGAGCTAATGCTTAAAAGTCTATAATACTGCCGTGATTGTGGGGGGCCTAAAGAACTGTTCTGCATATGTGCCCATGCTGTGTGAGTTTCAGGAGGAAATGGACATTTACAGTGGGAATGACATGGCACATAACACCGTTCGGTGAGATGTGAACCCACACACCCGGCCAAAGTGACACAGAGTCAGCACTAGTGCTTCTCCCAGTGTGCTCGCATAGCTATGCCATATAATGTAAAGTCCCTCCACAGATTGCCACCTTACCGTGGTGGAGTGGTTTGAGTGTCCTAATGATCCCAGGAGGTTTGTTGTCAGAGGCAACTTGCCCCTGGTAGGGTCTCCCAAGACAAACTGGTCCTGAGTGAAGGGCCAGACCAAGAGCGGTCCAGTAGATCCCTGTGAAAAAAAGCCACATCAAGGACCCAGTGTACTCAAAGGAGTCACATGGGTCCACCATCCAGTGGGCTCACCACCGGTGGGTGGGATTGTGGGGGTCATGGTGCTATGTGAGCTGGGACCTGGGACCCTGGATAGGCTTTAGACGATGGATGGATGGATATCATCGCTATGGTTGTGGGGAGGAACGGCCAGATGGACTGAATATCATGTGGCCACATATGCATCAGGGTAGCACGAACACAGCGGAGAGGCAAGGCCAGTGGCTCGGGTTATTTGTAGCCAGAGAGTGGACACATACGGTCGTCCAGCTGAGGACAGAGCATCCCGCTGGTGCTGCTCATGCACTATAATTGATCCGGTCCTCTCCACAATTCATTCCGTGCATAATCGTTTCTGTATGATTTCAACGTATTTTACCTTGTCATGGTGTGTCGCGGTCGAAACTGTGAAATGACTGCATCACAAACAAATCCTCCAGAGACCTATGGTTCCTACACCCATAATGGAGACACGGCGGGGGACAGGGCCAGATACAGGACTGACCCTTGTTAAATTTCTGTCCCATAAAATTGGTTCCTGGTTCCTGTAGTGGAAACGGGCCTTATGTAACTTTTCTTTTCCTGGTAGGAACACCTGAAAAGACCACAACTAACACGTTTTACGGCCTGAGTGGCATTAGCCAATTCACTGATGAACTAACACAGCACCCTTTGAAACAACACAACATGCTAGTTGTAGTCTTTTCAGTGTCCCTACCAGGAACAGGAAAGTAACACATAGTCTTTAGGTGACAGCACCTTAGTTTGCATCTGTAAACAATGAAACCAAGTGAACAAAGATCTTTTCTTTCAAAACTCTTCACGAGGAAATGCATCCAACATTTGGCATTTTAATTTCCAAGAACACAGAGAAGAAGTCGTTATTTTAATCACATCCTTGTTTCACCCTCTGATCCACGTTTTGCTCCGTCCCTATGAATGATCCAGCACACAAGTGCTTCGAGAGCTACTGGAAACCAGAGTCAAATTCCTTTTATGCTTAAACATACTTTGCAAATGAATGTGCGTGGTGAGACGGTTGGTCAACTGCTGCCTGATGTATCCCACTCTCTGCCTTCAAGTCAGCGTGGATGACAGGGCATTACTATTCTATGATGACAACTGGCCAAACTGCGTCTGCGGAGGAAGACTGCAGGATATAATTGAAACCTCAGAGGCAGCAAACGACTTAAGTTGTGGTGAGGCGGCTGTAATGTCAGCTGCTGTTTATGAAAAAAAAAAAGTCGGTAACTCAGATGCCCAGAAATCTCTTGTTTTTGTCTTCCTGATTGCGTAGATGGTCCGTGATTCTGTGGGAGTTCCCATGGGAGGATAACGTGTGACTCAACGCAGAGATCGAGTAAGTACGTGACAGAAAACCCACGCCATCTGCGACTGACAAACATGATACTGTTTAAAAAAAAAAAAAGAAAGAAAGTAAAGCCATTCAGTAGCGCTTCAATTTGTCAATGGAAATTTATTTAAAGGGGGGGGGGCACAAGAAACACTGAAAGGATGAAATTCCAGCCACTCTTGTTTTATCAGCTCCACTCCAAAATAGTTCACAAAAGAGCATGCGGGGTTATAAAACCTCCCACACCGCAGCAGTGTACAGTAGCTCCGGTGCCCCCACCCCCTCACCACCACCTCTTCCTTACTCCATGACTAAGTGATTTAGCCAGCTCTAGCGCGGGCCGCCTCTCACTTACAATGCCTCTCTGGGTTAAACGGCTGTGCAGGGAGGGTTGCAGAGAAAGAGAGAAAGCCCCTTTTTACCCACCCACCCCGCTACAGACGGCGCCCATCCTTTGGATTGATGTGTGGTATGCATTTTTTTTTATTGGGGGGGGGGTGCAATTTGGGCATCGGGAGAGGGAGAGAGGGGGAAAGAAAAGAGAGGGCAGGTCGGTGTGTGTGCAGGAGGGGCCCGTCTGTTCTCTCACCCCCACTTTGAGTCAATAGTGTTCCGGCAGCTGAGGTTCTTTATGAGGAAGGTGGGGGGGAAGGACAATCTGGAGGGTCTTGTCAGGGTGCCGAGCAGCTGCTGTTTTCTGGGGAGTTTCTTTCATGGGCCACAGGCCTGGAGTGGGCTGGTGAATACAGACCACCCCCTCCCTAAACCTACCCTTCCCTCTTCTCCTCGCCCTCCCGCACAATGCCAGATGAAGAGTGGCACAGAGAGCAAGAGGCCGCTGTTATTGTGGGTGACACTCCACTCCGTCACCCGGGGTACCCTCCTTCACCCACAACAATGCTTTCATGAGGTATGTGAAGACGTTAAATGGCATTTTAAAACACACAAGCCACAAAGTGTAGCCTAGACGTGTTGGCACCTGTGAGGAGACATCGTTACAGTCTGATGGGTGACGGTCAGAGGTGGGTAGACAATGTTTACTCAGCTATCACTGTGGCTAGTGATTTTTTTTTTTTTTTTGGATTAGTCGACTAATCATTTGGACATTTGTGGTTCTGCAATCAGAAATTTATGATTTTTTTCCCCTCCTAACAAATTTACGGCATTTTTTGTAATGTCTGTAATGATTTTCTCAAAAATTTGTGACTTTTTGTTAGGTAATTTGTGACGTTTTCCCCACGTAAATTTGCCACTTTTTCCCTTCAAAATCATTGATTTTTTTTCCCCATTAGAATTTGTTTTCCTGATTAGTTTGTAACATTTTTCTCATGTGTCCTTTTATTTAAAAAAAAAATATATGTGTGATTTTTTCCTCTAAAGTTTGCAACTTTTTTCTTGAAAATTTGCAAGTTTTGTCAGGTAAATTTACTACTTTTTCCTCATCTTGTTAATTTTCAAATGTTTGAGACATTTGTGTTTATTTTTTCCATCATAAATCTTTTTTTTTTTAAATTCCCAGATGAGTTTACTTTTTTCCTGCAAGTTTGTGAATTTTTTTTTCTCAAAAATTTCTAACCTTTTTTTTTTAAGAAAATTTTTTTCCTCGCAAATTTGCTTTTTTTCTCCAAAATTTGTGATTTTTTTTCCTCAGAAATATTTTTTCATCATAAGTTGGAAATGGGTGTAAAAGGGTGCATAAGCAATTAATCGATTAACAGATTAGTTGTTGATTATTTTTCTGTTGCTCCATTAGTCCAATGGTCACCAATCACTGGGCCAGGCAGCAGAGAAAAAAATAAATTATTTATACGGTTCCTCTGTATTGACTAAGGCTACTGGGTGTTTTATTTTGAAAAATTACTGTATATTCTCTCTCTTCCTGTGAGTGGCCTTGACACACACACCTGTTCCAGTAATAGCAAAGATTCTAACAAATATTAAACCCGCATTCGGAGCCAAACTGGGGCTGTGGGGACGATGAGTGGACAGAGGGATATATGACATGTTTCCACCATTAGTGGAGGTGTTGGAAGAAACTTAGTTTGGCTTTCCTTCTACCAGCTGGTGTGTGATTACCCATCTTTGCTCTCAGAAGAGTATGAGTGTTACTTCCTGACGGACTGCAAAGGAGTGGATTTGTGACCCTTTTTACAACCACGCTACAACCCTGCCTGTGCAGGGACTGTCTCCTTGCAGAGAAACAAGCTCATGGCTCCCCGAAGTGTATTTTTGTTTTTAAATCTCACACTTTGTTGTTAATGCTAATGGTATTTCATTTATTTTAACCTCCCACCCTGCAAAAACATTTTTTTTTTCCATGCGTAACCAGTCCATGAGGAACAAAAGGTTGGGGACCACTGCATTAGTCGATTAATCAACTGTGCTCACATAAGTAGTTTTGTTGTCAGTACTTTTTACTCTTATTCGAGGAAGTTTTTGAAGAAAAACCTGTACTTTAACTCAAGTACATTTGATGGTACTTATGCAGAATTACATTTCATGATATAAAATAAGTCAGGCCAACTTTTTCTCATCAGTTTCTCTTCCCATCAGATTTGAAATTTCTTTTTTTCTGTTCTCCTCAATAAATATTTGATTTACTACCATTTCTATATTTGATTTATATTACATCAGAAGGTACATATACAGTATCTCACAAAAGTGAGTGCACCCCTCACATTTTTGTAAATATTTTATTATATCTTTTCATGGGACAACACTGAAGATACGACACTTTGATGCAATGTAAAGCAGTCAGTGTACAGCTTGTATAACAGTGTAAATTTGCTGTCCCCTCAAAATAACTCAACACACAGCCATTAATGTCTAAACCGCTGGCAACAAAAGTGAGTACACCCCTAAGTGAAAATGTCCAAATTGTGCCTAAAGTGTCAATATTTTATGTGGCCACCATTATTTTCAAGCACTGCCTTAACTCTCTTGGGCATGGAGTTCACTAGAGCTTCACAGGTTGCCACTGGAATCCTCTTCCACTTCTCCATGACGACATCACGGAGTTGATGGATGTTAGAGACCTTGCACTCCTCCACCTTCCAGTTGAGGATGCCCCACAAATGCTCAATAGGGTTTAGGTTTGGAGACATGCTTGGCCAGTCCATCACCTTTACCCCATTTCTTTAGCAAGGCAGTGGTCGTCTTGGAGCTGTGTTTGGGGTCATTATCCCATTGGAATACTGCCCTGCAGCCCAGTTTCCAAAGGGAGGGGATCATGCTCTGCTTCAGTATGTCACAGTATATGTTGGCATTCATGGTTCCCTCAATGAACTGTAGCTCCCCAGTGACAGCAGTACTCATGCAGCCCCAAACCATGACACTCCCATCCCTGTGCTTGACTGTAGGCAAGACACACTTGTCTTTGTACTCCTCACCTGATTGCAGCCACACACGCTTGACACCAACTGAATAAAATAAGTTTACCTTGGCCTCATCAGACCACAGGACATGGTTACAGTAATCCATGTCCTTAGTCTGTTTGTCTTCAGCAAACCGTTTGCGGGCTTTCTTGTGCATGAGCTTTAAAAGTGGCTTCCTTCTGGGACGACAGCCATGCAGACCAATTTGATGCAGTGTGAGCCGTATGGTCTGAGCACTGACAGGCTGACCCCCCACCCCTTCAACCTCTGCAGCAATGCTGGCAGCACTCATATGTCTATTTTCAAAAGACAACCTCTGGATATGACGCTGAGCATGCACACTCAACTTCTTTGGTCGACCATGGCGAGGCCTGTTCTGAGTGAAACCTGTCCTGGTTAAACCATTGTATGGTCTTGGCCACCGTGCTGCAGCTCAGTTTTAGGGTGTTGGCAAGCTTCTTATAGCCTAGGCCAGCTTTATGTAGAGCAGCAATTCTTTTTTTTTTTTTTTTTTTTCAGATCCTCAGAGAGTTCTTTGCCATGAGGTGCCACGTTGAATTTCCAGTAACCAGTATGCGAGAGTATGAGAGCGATAACACCAAATTTAACACACCTGCTCCCCACTCACACCTGAGACCTTGTAACACTAACGAGCCACATGACACCAGGGAGGGAAAATGGCTAATTGGGCACAATTTGGGCATTTTCACTTAAGGGTGTACTCACTTTTGTTGTCAGCGGTTTAGACATTAATGGCTGTGTGTTAAGTTATTTTGTGGGGACAGCAAATCTACACTGTTATGCAAGCTGTACACTGACTACTTTACATTGTATCAAAGTGTCATATCTTCAGTGTTGTCCAATGAAAAGATATAATAAAATATTTACAAAAATGGGAGGGGTGTACTGACTTATGAGATACTGTAGCTGGTATATACTAGTGCATCTCAGTAAATTAAAACAACATGATTTGCAATTTCATTTCAAAAACTGTAACCATAACCATCAAAACTGAGCCAAAATGCCTTGAAATATTTTACTCTTTATAATGAATATTGAACAAATTATCATTTTTTATTGTACAGCAGAAAAATAATCATTAACTTGTTCACAATATTCTAATTTACTGAAATGCACTAGTATTTTACCAACATCTAAGAAAGAAACTCAGAAATTGGAAAATTGGAAATTTACAATTTAATAAAGGCTGCAAATGAAGACAATTATTGCAAATTTCTGAGTAAAAGGTTGTGTGAAAAGTAAAATTTATCAGGAAAAAAAAACTGCATTTAAAAAAGCCAAAATTTTATGAGAAAAACCTCATTTTTTTGAAACCGTAAAGTTGTTACTACTCAAGCAGCTTTTACAGCATATACATTACTTTCTTACTCTTACTCGAGTAACTTTTTGGTGACTACTCTTGTACTTGAGTAATTAATATCATGAGGTAATGGTACTTTCACTTCAGCCTTAATTCTTACTACTCTACCCACCTCTGGTGACGACAGATGACAATTTAAAAAAACAAAAAGCTACAATCCTGATTCAGGTTTGATTTAAGACACTAATCCCGGCAGAGCTTGTTATGTTTCAGTGAGATTTTTACTGGCTGTGAGTGTGCATTTGCTCTCTTTCTGTCATTGATTCAGGTAGTTACACCATTGTCCACCACTGCCTCCCTTCTTCATGTGGCCATAATGTTAGCTTCACTAGAGTCTGACGTTAAGGTTGTCCACTTTATTCCAGCCGCCACAGCTGTCCCCCCGTGTCTCCTGTCCAGATGTCGGTGTGGCAGGTGCAGCGGTGAACCTGCACTTCTAGCTGGAGTTCCTGTCTGAAGGCACCAGGTTCCCTGTGGTGTCGAGCTGCATGCATTTGCATGTGCAGGCTGACACCGGGCACTCTGTGTGGTCCCTGTAACACACAGATGACAGTCACTTTGAAAAAGGGATGGGCACACAACATGTTGGGGAAATTAGTAAAAATTGAAAATTCAACCCAAACAATGCATGAGGACACAGCAGGCAGGGTATCTGCAGGCAGGACGTGATGTGAAGGGGGAGGCCACCCACCTTGTTATCAAAATTACCCAAAATCATCCCCTTTGTTAACCCGCTATCCCCCATCCCCGTTCACAGATGTAAATCGGTCACAGAACAGGATAAAATGACTCTGAGCCACCAATTCTAAGCAGAAATGCAACTTTTTCTCATAAATTTGAATTTTTTCCCCCCCTGTAAATTTGCAACGCAACTTTTTTCTCACAAATTTGTGATTTTTCTCTTGTAAATTTGCAACAAGTTTCTCATAAATTTGCAGGTGAAAAATCACAAATTATGAGGAAAAAGTTGCCAATTTATGATAAAAAAGTTGCAAATTTACAACAAAAAAAAAATCACAAATTTATGAGAAAGAAGTTGCAATTTTTTTTAAAAAAGTTGCAAATTTGCAACTTTTTTCCTCAGAAATTTGCTTTTTCTCTTGTAAATTTGTAACAACTTTTGCAATCTTGATGTCCTTTCCTGCTCCATTGTTGGTGCTGATGAGACTCCCAAGGTACATGAAATCCTCAGTAGGCTCTAGCGTGTGGCCATCAACCATCAGGGTAGGATATGGGAGAGAGATATTGATGTACATCGGGTGAGTTTTGGTTTTGCCGATGGTGAGACTGACTTCCTTGCCATGGATGTCAAGTGAGTCAGTTTTGCTTTGGAGATGGTTGATCAGGGTAGACAGTAGTGCCAGGTGATCTGCAAATTCCAGGTCCTTTAACTGGCTGAAGAGTGTCCACTGAATACCTCTGTGCACCTCCTTTGTCGTCCTCCTCACCACCCAGTCTATGGCTATGAGAAACAGCAGTGGGGAAAGGATGCACCCTTGTCGCACACCAGTGTTCACTCTGAACCACTCAGTCTGTGAATCATCTAGTATGACACTGCATTCAAAGTTCTTGTAGAGAGTGCTGATGAGGCACACTATCTTGTCAGGGATGTCATAGTGCCGCAAGATTGACCACAAACTCTCTGTGAAGGCTGTCGAAGGCCTTCTTGAAGTCAATGAAGTTGATGCAAAGAGGTGTATTCCACTCCAGGACCTGTTCAATGATGTTCCTG
The DNA here is from genome assembly GCA_020510985.1 of Pholidichthys leucotaenia. Lineage (NCBI taxonomy): Eukaryota > Metazoa > Chordata > Actinopteri > Cichliformes > Pholidichthyidae > Pholidichthys > Pholidichthys leucotaenia. Next base: position 63,576,721 of record CM035849.1, on the reverse strand, counting down.
AGTGTGAAGATCTGATCTATGCATCCTCTTCCTCTCCTGAAGCCCGCCTGCTCTTCCCGGAGTTTGGCATCAACCGCCGCTCCCAGGCGGTTTAGGATTATCCTGCAGAAGATGTTGCTAGGTATAGATAACAGGGTAATACCACACCAGTTGTCACACATCTGGAGGTCACTCTTTTTGGGCAGCTTCACGATGAATCCCTGACTCCAGCCCTTAGGTACAGTGTTGGTCCACCATATGTGCCCGAAGAGTGGACAAAGCGCACCTGCAGCTGTTTTGAGATCCACCTTGAGTAACTCAGTTTGGATGCCATCAACTCCAGCCGCCTTGCCGTTCTTCAGAGACCCTATGGCGGCCTCCATTTCTTCTGTGGTAGGGGGTTCAGTGTCAATATCTAGTTCAATGTCTGCCAGTGATGGATTGGCTGGGCTTGCTGGTTCAGGCTGGTTCAACACTGTCTGGAAGTACTTGGCCCATCTGGCAGCCTGCTCTTCCTTAGTCGTTAAGTCTCTTCCCATCTTTGTCTTTCACAGGGGCTGTCTTCACTGATTATGTTGCCACTGAGCTTCTTCGTGATCTTGTACACTTCACTGAGGTTTTTCTTGGCTGCAGCTGACTCAGCCTCCACTGACAGCTCCTCCACAAAGGATCTTTTGTCCTTTCTGGCACTTCTATTGACTTCGCTGCTTTTCTCACTGTAGGCAGACTTCAGTTGGGCCTTCACACACATAGACTTGGTGCTCAGCAGCTTGGAATTAATGTCTCGCCTTTCCTTGACTCTCCTCCAAGTGTCTGGACTCAGCCATTCCTTGTTCTTCTTCTGAAGAGGTCCTAGCACTTTCTTCGCAGTGTGCAAGTAAGTGCCCTTGATGTTGTCCCACTCTTGTTCCACTGGGTCCTCTTCATCATCATCCTTGTCCTCAGCAATTTCCAAGACTCAGAAGCAGTTCCTGAGTGCCAGTATGAAATCTCTCTTCACCTCAGGTTTTTTCAGCTTGTGTATGTCAAGCAGCACTGTGTTCCTCTTCCCCAACTTCTGTGCATGCTGGAGCTTCAGCTTTACTGTGGCTCCTGCCAAGCAGTGGCCACTGCCAGCATTCACTCCTCTAAAGACACGCACATCCCTCAGCGACCGCCTCCACTTGGCGGTGACTATCACATGGTCAATCTGGTTGACAGTCCTCTGGTCTGGGGACTTCCACATCAACTTGTGGATGTCCTTGTGTGGAAATATGGTGCCACCTATGACACAGTTATTGTTGAGGCAGAAGTTAGCAAGGCGCTCTCCATTGTCATTGATGGTCCCACATCCATGCTTGCCCATAGCTCACTCTCTGTTGGTGTTGTCACTCCCCACTTTGGCATTTAGGTCTCTTATAATGACCAACATGTCATGCTGGGGTACCCGTGATACCATTTGCTGCAGACGCTCATACCACTCATCTTTCTTCTCTTCATCAGCATCATTTGTTGGGGCATAACACTGGAGGACAATTAGCTTTGCAAATTTAGAGTCAAAGCGCACTCTGCTGAGAGGGTCATTCACTGGCTCCCATTCAAGTAGAGATTTGCCAACGTTTCTGTGGATGAACATGGCTACTCCACTGGCATGTTCCGCCTCCTGTCCAGAATGTAGCACTATGTCTCCTTCCTTGGTTATAGACCGCCCAGTTCCGGTCTATCGACACTCACTGCCACCAAGGACGTCTAAGCTATACCTCTTCATCTCTGTTGAGACCTGCAGTGTTTTTGCAGTCTCATACATGGTCCTCACGTTCCAGGTGCCCAGACATACAGTGGTGTGAAAAAGTGTTTGCCCTTCCTGATTTCTCATTTTTTTGTGTTTGTCACACTTAATGTGTCACAAATTTAAATATTAGACAAAGATAACACAAGAAAACACAAAATGCAGTTCTTAAATGAAGGTGTTTATTCTGAATGGTAAAAAAAAATCAAATCTACATGGCCCTATGTGAAAAAGTGATTGCCCTCCCTTAAAACATAAATTAACTGTGGTTTATCACATCTTTGGAAAGCTGAGTTCAATTTCTCTAGCCACACCCAGGCCTGATTACTGCCACACCTGTTCTCAATCAAGAAATCACTTAAATAGGACCTGCCTGACAAAGTGAAGTAGATCAAAAGATCCTCAAAAGCTAGACATCATGCTGCGATCCAAAGAAATTAAGGAACAAATGAGAAAGAAAGTAATTAAGATCTATCAATCTGGAAAAGGTTATAAAGCCATTTCTAAAGCTTTGGGACTCTAGCAAACCACAGTGAGAGCCATTATCCACAAATGGCGAAAACATGGAACAGTGGTGAACCTTCCCAGGAGTGGCCGGCTGACCAAAATTACCCCAAGAGCACAGCGACGACTCATCCAAGAGGTCACAAAAGACCCCACAACAACATCCAAAGAACTGCAGGCCTCACTTGCCTCAGTTCAGGTCAGTGTTCATGACGCCACCACAAGAAAGAGACTGGGCAAAAATGGCCTGCATGGCAGAATTCCAAGGTGAAAACCACTGCTGAGCAAAAAGAACATAAAGGCTCGTCTCAGTTTTGCCAGAAAACATCTTGATGATCCCCAAGACTTTTGGGAAAATACTCTGTGGTCTGACGAGACGAAAGTTGAACTTTTTGGAAGGTGTGTGTCCCATTACATCCAGCGTAAAAGTAACATAGCATTTCAGAAAAGGAAGATAATACCAACAGTAAAATATGGTGGTAGTAGTGTGATGGTCTGGGGCTGTTTTGCTGCTTCAGGACCTGGAAGACTTGCTGTGGAAAATAGAATCATGAATTCTGCTGTCTACCAAAAATTCCTGAAGGAGAATGTCCGGCCATCTGTTCGTGACCTCAAGCTGAAGCACACTTGGGTTCCGCCACAGGACAATGATCCAAAACACACCAGCAAGTCCACCTCTGAATGGCTTAAGAAAAACAAAATGAAGACTTTGGAGTGGCCTAGTCAAAGTCCTGACCTGAATCCCATTGAGATGCTGTGGCATGACCTTAAAAAGGTGGTCCATTCTTGAAAACCCTCCAATATGGCTGAATTACAACAATTCTGCAAAGACGAGTGGGCCAAAATTCCTCCACAGCACTGTTAAAGACTCATTGCCAGTTATTGCAAATGCTTGAATGCAGATGTTGCTGCTAAGGGTGGCCCAACCAGTTATTAGGTTTAGGGGGCAATCACTTTTTCCACACAGGGCCATGTAGGTTTGGATTTTTTTCCCCTTAATAATAAACACCTTCATTTAAAAACTGCATTTTGCGTTTACTTGTGTTATCTTTGTCTAATATTTAAATTTGTTTGATGATCTGAAACATTTAAGTGTGACAAAAATACAAAAACATGAGAAATCAGGAAGGGGGAAAACACTTTCTCACACCACTGTATCTTGGACTTGTGCCTGAGATGACCCTCTCTCATTCCTCTTACTTCCCTCTGGGGGCTTTCAGGTTCAAGTTCAGGTTACTTTATTTGTACCCGTAGGTAGATTTGTTTTGCAGTCAGGTGACATCCATATTTACAAACCACAATTACATTCAACATAAACACAAACACAGGCACACATGAAGCTGACTATAAACATGATAAAAGTACTCAAGGCTCCATCAATCAGGATATAAGACAAAGAGATGAGAGAAAAACCAGAGATAAGACAGAAGGGTCATATTATAAAGTTAAAGACTAGTCAAAGAGGTTAAAAACTCAAAAGTCTAAAACCCAATAAAAGATTTAGAACCCAAATAAAAAACCTACAAAAATAAGTAAATATAAAATGAAATTAATAAATAGGTAACTAAATTATGTGCAATATATTGTTACAACTTGTTCAACTCTTGACAGCAGCAGGAACAAAGCTGTTTTTGTAGCGCTGGGTTTTACTTTTTGGGACAGCAAACCTCCGTCTTGAGGGAAGAAGCTGAAAGTGGCAGTGCAAAGGGTGGGAGTCATCATTTAAAATGGAGGTAGCAATCCTCTGTATCTGTCTGGTGTACAGGGATGTCAGGCTCAGCTGTGACTCACCAAGCAAACGACTGGACCATCTAATTACCTGATCCAAGGATTTCCTCTGTTTCAGTTTTATCTGACCAAACCATGACACTAAAGAAAAGGATAAAACAGATTCAATAAAAGCCCGATAAAACATTGTCATTATGGTTCGGTCAATTTGGAAGCGTGCAAGTTTCCTTAAACAATGCAAATGTTGCTGACCCTTTTTGCACACCCTTTCACAGTTCTCTTCAAAGTTTAAATTACTATCAATAATCATCCCAAGATATTTGTAGGATTGTACACATTCAGTGGTCTGGCCTTTTAGTACGGTGACTTCGTGCCTGGTAGTTTTCCTCCTAAAGTCAATAATCATATCTTTAGTTTTTGTCGTATTCAGCTGCAGGTAGGAATCCTCACACCAGTGAACAAAATCATCAACTACTGGGCCGTGGCCACTCTCACCATCCTGGAGAAGACTGACAATAACTGAATCATCAGCATACTTTATAATGTGTCTGTTGTCATGTCTGCTCCGACACATGTTTGTGTACAGGATGAAGAGTAGTGGTGACAACACACACCCCTGAGGAGAGCCTGTAGAAGAGCACTTTTGGTCAGACAATGTACCATTTCATCTGAAGAGATCATTCTGTCAGTAGATTGACTCAAGCCTTCCAGGACCCTGTTGGGTGATGTGCTTGTACTTGTAGTAGTTTCCGTAACAAGAGAGTTTTTACAGGAAGGGGTTGTTTGCCCCTTGCCCAACCCCCAATCTGGAGGACCAGGGTACTACTTTAGTCTAGCCTCTCTCCTTTGATCTGTCCAGCATGGTTGGACCTACCAGGGGCTTACACCCCCGCCGGCATAGCTCTCCGGGTCATCGGGACATGCAAGCCTCCCAACCACAGCAAGGTACAGTACCATGAAGGAGGAACACATTTACAGAACACCACTAGGGAATCAAATTATTTAAATAAGCTGCAAATGTGCAAATGAGAAACAAGTCTAAACAAAGGGATCATTATTCTTCGTTTTGGGACTTTTTTCCTCATAAATTCTTACATTTTTATATGGAAATTTGCAATTTTCCCCATAAATTTGTAGCATTTCTTCTTGCAAATTTGTATCCCTTTTTCCTGAAAATATGCAACTTTTTTCTTGTAAATTTACATTTTTCAATTCAAATCTGTGTTTTTTCTCATAGATTTGCTACTTTTTCCTGAGAAATTTGAGAGCTTTATTTTTGCAAACTGACACCATTTTCTTCTTGTAAATTTAATTTTTTTTCCACCTAATTTGAAGATATTTTTGTTATAATTTTGCAGTTTTTTTCTTCTTGTAACTTGGAGGCTTTTGTTGTACATTTCAGCTTTTTTCTTCTAAATCATTAACTACAGCTGGTTCTGCTCAATTCACTTTCCATTTCACTAAAATACAATATGATGACCACAATTTCACAAAAACTGTAATAAGATTTTACCATACTATAATGCAAGAAAAAAAATCTTGCTCATTATGTCTGCAGTATTTTTAAGACCTTGTAAAATGGATTTAAAGCAGCACTACAGTGTATCCAGAAAGCATTCACAGCGCTCCACTTTTTCCACATTTTGTTATGTTACAGTCTTTTTCCAAAATGGATTAATTTTTTCCTTAAAATTCTAGAAACAATACCCCATAATGACAACGTGAAAAAAGTTTGAGATTTTTGCAAATTTTTTAAAAATAAAAAACTAAGAAATCACATGTACATAAGTATTCACAACCTCTGCCATGAAGCTCAAAATTGAGCTCAGGTGCATCCTGTTTCCACTGATCATCCTTGAGATGTTTCTACAGCTTAACTGTATTCCACCTGTGGTAAATTCAGCTGACTGGGCATGATTTGGAAAGGCACACACCTGTCTATAAAAGGTCCCAGAGTTGACAGTGCATGTCAGAGCACAAACCAAGCATGAAGTCAAAGGAATTGTCTGTAGACCTCCGAGACAGGATTGTCTCGAGGCACAAATCTGGGGAAGGGTACAGAAAAATTCCTACTGCTTTGAAGGTCCCAATAAACACAGTGGCCTCCATCATCCATAAATGGAAAAAGTTTGGAACCACCGGGACTATTCTTGGAGCTGGCTGATCGTCTAAACTGAGCGATTAGGGGAGAAGGGTCTTCATCAGGGAGGTGACCAAGAACCCAATGGTCACTCTGTCAGAGCTCCAGCATTCCCCTGTGGAGAGAGGAGAACCTTCCAGAAGGACAACCATCTCTGCAGCAATCCACCAATCAGGCCTGTATGGTAGAGTGGCCAGACGGAAGCCACTCCTTAGTAAAAGGCACATGGTAGCCCGCCTGGAGTTTGTCAAAAGGCACCTGAAGGACTCTCAGACCATGAGAAACAAAATTCTCTGGTCTGATGAGACAAAGATTGAACTCTTTGGCGTGAATGCCAGGCGTCATGTTTGGAGGAAACCAGGCACCGCTCATCACCAGGCCAATACCATCCCTACAGTGAATCATGGTGGTGGCAGCATCATGATGTGGGGATGTTTTTCAGCAGCAGGAACTGGGAGACTAGTCAGGATAGAGGGAAAGATGAATGCAGCAATGTACAGAGACATCCTGGAATGAAAAAGGATGAAAGAAAAGCATTCACAAAATTATTCCTATTCACCTTTGAAAGTCATCGATTTTTTTTATTTTTTTTTTTTGAAGAGTTCCATAGTTTAGATCTGATTACTCTGCACAGTTGTTGTCGTGGTTTCACTTGCTCCAGCATGCTCTTGACCTCAGACTGGGGCGGCGGTTCATCTTTCAGCAGGACAATGACCCCAAGCACACAGCCAAGATATGAAAGGAGTGGCTTCAGGACAACTCTGTGAATGTCCTTGAGTGGCCCAGCCAAAGCCCAGACTTGAATCCAATTGAACATCTCTGGAGAGATTTGAAAATGGCTGTGCACCGACACTTCCCATCCAATCTGATGGAGCTTGAGAGGTGCTGCAAAGAGAAATGGGTGAAACTGCCCAAAGATAGGTGTGCCAAGCTTGTGGCATCATATTCAAAAAGACTTGAGGCTGCAGTTGCTGCCAAAGGTGCATCAACAAAGTGTTGAGCAAAGGATGTGAAAACTTATGTACATGTGATTTCTTAGGTTTTTTTATTTTTAATAAATTTGCAAAAATCTCAAAAAAACCCAACTTTTTTTCCACATTGTCATTATGGGGTATTGTGTGTAGAATTTTGAGGAAACCATCCATCCATCCATCCATCTTCTACCGCTTTTCCGGAGGTCCGGGTCGCGGAGGCAGCAGTTCAAGCAGAGAAGCCCAGACTTCCCTCTCCCCAGCCACCTGCTCCAGCTCTTCAGAGGGGATACCAAGGCGTTCCCAGACCAGCTGGGAGACATAGTCTCTCCACCGAGTCCTGGGTCTGCCCTGGGGTCTCCTCCCAGTGGGACGTGCCCGAAACACCTCAAGTGGAAGGCGTCCAGGAGGCATCCTAATCAGATGCCCATACCACCGCAACTGACTCCTTTCAATGTGGAGGAGCAGCGGTTCTACTCTGAGCCTCTCCCGGATGACTGAGCTCCTCACCCTATCTCTGAGGGTGAGTCCAGCAATCCTACGGAGAAAGCTCATTTCAGCCGCTTGTATCCGCGATCTCGTTCTTTCGGTCATTACCCAAAGCTCGTGACCATAGGTGAGAGTAGGAACGTAGATTGACTGGTAAATCGACAGCTTTGCCTTCGAACTAAGCTCCCTCTTCACCACAACCGACCGGTACAACGTCCGCATCACTGCAGATGCTGCTCCAATCCGTCTGTCGATCTCTCGCTCCATTTTCCCCTCACTCGTGAACAAAACCCCAAGATACTTAAACTCCTCCACTTGGGGCAGGAGCCTGTCCCCAACCCGGAGAGGACAATCCACCTTTTTCCGGCTGAGGACCATGGACTCGGACTTGGAGGTGCTGATTCTCATCCCAGCCGTTTCACACTCAGCGGCAAACCGTCCCAGCAAGAGCTGTAGGTCATTGCTGGATGAAGCCAACAGGACAACATCATCTGCAAACAACAGAGATGAGATCCTGTGGTCACCAAGCATGACACCCTCCATTCCCTGGCTGCGCCTAGAAATCCTGTCCATAAAAATTATGAACAGGATCGGTGACAAAGGGCAGCCCTGGCGGAGTCCAACTCTCACTGGGAATGAGTCCGACCGAGTGTTGGCAATACGAACCAAACTCTCACAACGGTCGTACAGAGACCGAATAGCTCGTAACAACAAGCCCGATACCCCATACTCCCGAAGCACCCCCCACAAAAATCCACGAGGGACGCGGTCAAATGCCTTCTCCAAGTCCACAAAACACATGTAAACTGGTTGGGCAAACTCCCACGAACCCTCAAGAATTCTCGAGAGGGTAAAGAGCTGGTCCGATGTGCCACGGCCAGGACGAAAACCACATTGCTCCTCCTGAATCCGAGGTTCGACCAACGGCCGGACTCTCCTCTCCAGTACCTTGGCATAGACCTTCCCAGGGAGGCTGAGGAGTGTGATCCCTCTAAAGTTGGAGCACACCCTCCGGTCCCCTTTTTTGAAGAGAGGAACCACCACCCCGGTTTGCCATGCCAAAGGCACTGCCCCCGACCTCCACGCAATGTTGCAGAGGCGTGTCAAACATGACAACCCAACAACATCCAGGGCCTTGAGGTACTCAGGGCGAATCTCGTCCACCCCCGGGGCCCGGCCACCAAGGAGATTTTTAACCACCTTGGCGACCTCAGCCCCTGTGATAGGCGAGTCATCCCCCTCGTCCCCAAACCCTGCTTCCTCTGTGGAAGGCGTATCAGTGGGATTGAGGAGATCCTCAAAGTATTCCTTCCACCGCCCGACGATATCCCCAGTTGAAGTCAACAGTGTCCCATCCGCACCATACACAGTGTGGACGGGGAGCTGCTTTCCCCTCCTGAGCCGCCAAACAGTTTGCCAGAATCTCTTTGAAGCCGACCGAAAGTCTTGTTCCATGGCCTCACCGAACTCCTCCCATACCCGGGTTTTTGCTTCAGCAACCACCCGAGCTGCACTCCGCTTGGCCTGCCGGTACACCTCAGCTGTTTCGGGAGTCCCACAAGCCAACCAAGCTTGATAGGACTCCTTCTTCAGCTTAATGGCCCTCCTCACCACTGGTGTCCACCACTTGGTTCGGGGGTTGCCACCACGAGATGCACCGACCACCTTGCGGCCACAGCTCTGGGCCGCCGCTTCAACAACAGAGGTGGAGAACATGGCCCATTCAGACTCCATGTCTCCAGACTCCCTCGGGATGTGGTTGAAGTTCTTCCGGAGGTAGGAGTTGAAGACCTCCCGGACAGGGGCCTCAGCCAGACGCTCCCAGCACACCCTCACTATACGTTTGGGTCTACCAGGTCTGAATGGCTTCCTCCCCTGCCATCGGATCCAACTCACCACCAGGTGGTGATCAGTTGACAGCTCTGCACCTCTCTTTACTCGGGTGTCCAAGACATACGGTCGCAGGTCTGATGATACGATAACAAAATCGATCATCGACCTGCGACCTAGGGTGTCCTGGTGCCAGGTGCACATATGGACACCCTTATGCTTGAACATGGTGTTCGTTATGGACAGACTGTGGTTAGCACAGAAGTCCAATAACTGAACACCACTCGGGTTCAGATCGGGCAGGCCGTTCCTCCCAATCACCCCCCTCCAGGTTTCACTGTCATTGCCCACGTGCACAGTGAAGTCCCCCAGTAGGACAATGGAGTCTCCAGGAGGCGCACCCTCCAGCACCCCAGTCACAGACTCCAAAAAGGGTGGGTACTCTGAAACATCATTTGGTGCATAGGCATAAATGATGGTCAGGACTCGTTTCCCAACCCGAAGGCGCAGGGAAGCAACCCTTTCGTCCACCGGGGAAAACTCCAATATAGAGGCAGCAAGGTGGGGCGATACAAGAATACCCACCCCTGCTCGTCGCCTCTCGCCCGGGGCAACTCCAGAAAAGGCCAAGCTCCAGCCCCTCTCCAGGAGACTGGTTCCGGAACCGGAGCTGTGTGTTGAGGTGAGGCCGACTATATCTAGCCGGTATCGCTCAACCTCGTGCACCAGCTCAGGCTCCTTCCCCACCAGAGAGGTGACATTCCACGTACCAAAAGCCAGTTTAGAAAGCTTGGGATCAGTCCGCCAAGGTCTCCGCCTTTGACCGCCACCTAATCCACATAGCACCGGACCCCCATGATCCCTCCTGCAGGTGGTGAACCCACTGGAGGGCGGACCCATGTAACTCCTTCGGGCTGAGCCCGGCCGGGTCCCATGGGTGGAAACCCGGCCACCAGACGCTAGCCTTCGAGTCCCTCCCCCAGGCCTGGCTCCAGGGTGGGGCCCCGGTAACCCCATACCGGGCGGGGTACACTGAATCCTTGATATACAATTTATCATGAGAGTCTGTTGGATCGTTCTTAGTCTGGCCCCTCACCCAGGACCAGTTTGTCTTGGGAGACCCTATCAGAGGCAAATTGCCCCGGACAACATAGCTCCTGGGATCACTGGGGCACGCAAACCCCCCCACCACGATAAGGTGACGATCCATGAGGAGGAAACAAATTAATTTAATCCATTTTGGAATAAGGCTAACATAAAATGTGGAAAAAGTGAAGCGCTGTGAACACTTTCCAGATGCACAGTATGTAAGATTTTCACCTTAAAATATTATTTCCAAAATTATTTTGATGGTACATCAAATTCTGATCAGGTGAATGTCAAATGTGCCTGCACTGCCTGCAACTCTCCTGCTCCTGGTAAGAACACTGAGAAGAGGATAACTGACAAGTTTTAGATGCATTCGACATGAATTTGGCCACCAACTAAAAGCACCCTGTGATTGGCTAAATTGACCAGGGCTCTAAAATGTTCCAGGTGTAGTCTTTTCAATGTTCCTGCCAGGAACAGGAAAATTATCGAGTCCTGCTTTAAGGATTAATTGTATTTTTAAGGATAATTAAGGGATTAATTTTGGATAAACACTTTGAAGGCTTTTAAAGAGCTCTTAAGGATCCAGAGACATCGAGAGCAGGGAAACGGTTTCAAAAATAGAGAAAAAGTTGTATACATTTTTGGAATTTTTATCACAAACTGCACTGAAAAAACTCAGAAGAGTGTTTTGCCACAGTCATGTTGTTGTTTCTACAACTCTGTATTTGTTGACAGTATACAACTGCTGGAAGCTGTGCAGTAAAATAGAATTTTTAGAAGGTGTAATTATTTTATGCTCACCAATCATTTGAAACTTTAAAGCTACCTGCACAATACTGTATAAAGCTCCCTTAAGCTGGAAAAAAACCCAATGTATAGGTAAGGGTGTGGGACCACTGGGGGTCTCCTGTGGTGTCTGTGACTAGGACACTGGCAGCAGATCCTTTGTGACCTGGGGGTGGCACACTGGGGCATTTATGGACCAGGCTCGTTTGATCACATTGGGATCTTTGGAGTTTGGAGGGTTGGGTCAATGCCTCGGGCTCCTTTTAGTGTCTTTATCCTTTTCCTGAGAAGTCTTTGCAGTGTAATGGGGTCTTTTGTCCTTCTGGGGGAGGTCACCATTGTTGCTATGGTTGGGGTGTGCTTGGTCTGAAACAATGTTTAGGTTTTGGGGGGGGGGGGGGGTAAAGGGTCAAAAGGCGTTTTCACACATGAAATCCAGACTACCAGAAGAATCGGGGTGGAAGTAGCCACTGTGACGTCACCCGTTGATTTTGTAGGTCCGCATTTAATCGCTACAACATTTGCATTTATTCACTAATGTGAGTAGATTGTCATCTAACACTTGCAAGTTTAGGGAACTCATTTTGTGCAATGCATGATGGCATCACCCATAGAGATACCAGAGAGTTAATGTTATAGCTCAAATAATTAAATTAAAAAGACTCCCTCAGGGGCCCCAACATCACAAAATTAGTGAGGGTGAAGACAACGGTTTGTCAGCTTGTATATCAAAGCAGCCACATCCCATAAAGGTAAAGTACAAAATCACCCCACTTACAATTACAACTAAGTGACAAAAAAATTCCTTTGTACCAGGGTATCAACATCTAACAAGTAGGTGAAGATGGGCATTTTTAACATGGGAGGCTACAGGGAGGGCAGCGTGGTGGCGGAGTGGTTAGCACTGTAGCAGCACAGCAACTCACCCTTGGCCAGGGGATCCCGGGTTCGAACCCAGTCCCCGACCAACAGTGATCTGTGTGGAGTTTGCATGTTCTCCCCGTGTCTGCATGGGTTTACTCCGGGATTTCTCCGGTTTCCTCCCACATGCCAAAAACATGCAAGTTAGGTTAACTGACATCAAACTGGGGATTCTAAATTGTCCTTAGGTATGACTGTGAGAGTGAATGGTTGTCTGTCTCTCTGTGTTGGCCCTGCGATGGACTGGCGATCTGTCCAGGGTGTACCCTGCCTCTCGCCCAAAGATGCTGGGATAGGCTCCAGACCCCCCGCGACCCGAAAAGGATTTAGCGGAAGAAGATGGATGGATGGGCTACAGGGATTGATTCATTTTTGGAGCCAGCCTCTAGTAGCTGCAGGTGGACATGTAATTTCTGATTCTTTCACACTGGCTAAAGTAGAATTTTTAATCCACCTAATATGTGTTTTCACTTAAGTGATACCCAGGGTGTATTAAGATAAGATAAGATAAGCCTTTATTCGTCCCACAATGGGGAAATTCCAGGATTGCAACAGCACAGGGATAGCAACACTAAGAACAATAATTTAGAAGATAAGAAAATAAGAGCAGTGAATATACATATGTACACATAAATATATAAATATATATATACACAGTGCGGAGCATTGTAGCTAAATGGGCTGCACGGTGGCACAGTGGTTAGCACTGCGGCAGCACAGTTTACCCTTGGCCGGGGGATCGTGGGATCATGGGTTCGATCCCAGCCCCCAACCAACAGCGATCTGTGTGGAGTTTGCATGTTCTCCCCGTGTATGCGTGGGTTTACTCCGGGATTTCTCCGGTTTCCTCCCACATGCCAAAAACATGCAGGTTAGGTTAATTGGAGACTCTAAAGTGGCCCTAGGTGTGAATGTGTGTGTGAATGGTTAAGTGATAGCGCCGTATCATGGCTGCTTCATCCATCCAGGTGGTGGATGACCCTCAATTTCCCCTCTGGGGATCAATAAAGTATACTAAATCTAAATCTAAAAAATCTAAATGGAATAAACAGCATAACTGTCTATTTAGTTACCCATATAGTATGAATATGTACCCATACATATTGTCACCCTCCGTGGCGATTGATATTGTCCTAGTTGTATACTGGATGGGACCATTTTGTGCAAATCTGTTGCGTCTTTTGCATTCAATACTATTAGGTTGTCACGTTTTTTGCTATCTCTGCGAGCAGACCTGCTTAGGTTATAAAGTCTGACAGCTGTAGGTAGGAAGGACCTGCGAAACCTCTCGGTTGCGCACCTAGGATGATGTAGCCTACTGCTAAATGAGCTCCTCAGTGTGTTCAGTATGTCCTGCAAAGGGTGGGACTCGGACTCCAGCAGAGATGACAGCTTTGCCACCATCCTTCTCTCTCCTATCTCCTCTACTGGGTCAAGGCGCTGCCCCAGGACAGAGCTAGCTTTCTTGATCAGTTTGTTCAGTCTCTTCCTGTCCGCTGCTGTGACGCCGTTGCCCCAGCAGACCACTCCAAAAGTGATGGCTGATGCCACTACCAAATCGTAGGTCTTCAGGAGCGCCCCTTGTACACTAAAAGACCTGAGCCTCCTCAGTAGGAACAGCCTGCGCTGTCCCTTCTTGTAGAGTGCGTTGGTATTGTGTGACCAGTCTAGTTTATTGTTCAGATGAACACACAGGTACTTGTAGGATGTCATCATCTCAATGTCTGTTCCCTGTATGTTTACTGGTGCTGTGAGGGGTTGCCCTTGCCTGCGGCAGTCCACCACCAGCTCCTTAGTTTTTCTCGCGTTGATCTGGAGGCAGTTCTGATGGCACCAGTCCACGAAGTCCTGGATAAGTCCTCTGTACTCAGCTTCATCTCCATTGGAGATGAAGCCGACGATCGCAGAGTCGTCAGAGAACTTCTGTAGATGGCAGTGTGTTGTGTTGTGTGAGAAGTCCCCAGTATAAAGGGTAAAAGGGGTTAAAAGGGACATTATTGTGAAAATTTCACTTGTTCATGCATTTGCACACGATTTTGGGTGCCTGCAGTGGCTACTAATGCAAAAAAAAAAACAAAACCTATTAAAAACACAACTCTGTCACTTTGTTAGGGCCCTCACTTTTACCTCAATGACCTCAACAGTGAGCCATACAGATTTGCCTTCAGCTGTGACATACCAAACCAGAATTTATTACAATGACCATCTTTATTTTCACCCATTTTAATGATGGTGACAGTAAATGTGTCTCTTTGAGCTGCAAAAGCAACATACCAGCACCATAGCAAACCTAGATAGTTTAGCAGAGCGGCCATGGTTTCATTATTCCCAGATGGTTCATTAACTCACACTTGATCATATACCTCACTTCCAAGCATTATTCTTGCTTATATTGTTATAATTTGGAAAGGATGGCCCTGTAATCACACAGACAGGCAGTCTGTCCAAGTGATTACTGGCTGTCTGTCTCCTAGTGGAGTTAGCCTAGCTTAGCTACTGCTAGTGACTCCCCTTGGCAAAACTGACCCACTCTATCCAACATCCATGATCCCAGTCAGATCATCTAAGAACATTTGCCCATATACATGCATCTTAAGGCCTACACATACTCCGTATATCACTGCTAGCCACTGTTGGTAAGATTCTCTCACGTGTACCACTGAACAGACTCAATGAACACATCTCGCAGAATGTACTACCGGAAACCCAGTGCGGCTTTAGAAGTAGAAGAAGCACAATGGACATGATTTTCTGCTTGAAACAGGTTCAAGAAAAGTGTATAGAACAGAACATGCCGCTTTACGTAGTCTTCATAGACTTCAGTAAAGCCTTCGATACTGTTTTGCGACAAGGACTTTGGCAGGCACTCAAGAAATATGGCTGTACAGAGAAGTTTGTCAGCCTGATCGAGGCACTCCATACAGGTATGCAAGCAAACGTGGCAATGAGTGGTTCAGTATCTAAAGACTTTTCAGTAAGCAACGGGGTGAAACAAGGGTGTGTGCTGGCGCCTACACTCTTCTCGCTATATCTGGCAGCCATGCTTGAGGTGGCCTTCAAAGACACTTCAGAAGGAGTATACATTCAAACAAGGAAAGAAGCAGACTTGTTCAATGTGGCACAGTTTAAAGCCAAGAGTAAGACATCGATAAAGGTAGTAAGAGAAATGCTCTTTGCCGACAACAGTGCTCTAGTTGCACACAGTGTGGAAGATATGCAATCTTTAGTGGAGAAATTTGCAAGAGCAGCTAGCCAATTCAGCCTCAAAATCAACATCAAGAAGACAGAGTGCCTTTATCAACCACCAAAGGTCCAGTTATCAACATCACTACCAGAAAAGATCAGCATTGGTACAGAGCCACTAGTCAAGTGCAAGACTTTCAAGTATCTAGGGAGTACTGTTTCAGAGAATGCTAGGCTGGAGGATGAGCTATCTCTCTCAGAATGGGAAGAGCGAGTGCTGTGTTTGGAAACTTGAGGGAGAGACTGTGGAACAATCGACATGTGTCTATCCGTGTGAAATTCAAAGTGTACAGAGCAACAGTACTGGCTACTCTATTGTACGGTGCTGAAACTTGGACTGTCTACAGAGTGCAGGTGAAGAAACTCCACGCGTGCATGATGAGACACCTTCTAGCCATAATGAACATCTCATGGAAAGACAAGATAACCAACACAGAAGTGTTGAAACGAGCTGGTCTACCATCAATGGAGGACATGCTAATACAGATGAACCTGAGATGGCTCAGACATGTTGAGAGGATGGGCCACCAGCGTCTCCCTCGGCAGTTACTCTATTCACAGTTATGTGAGGGTAAATGCAATCAGGGTAGACCAAGGCTCAGATTTAAAAACACTGTAAAAAGAAACTTGAAGAAGCTGGATATAGACAGGAGTTCCTGGCAGCGGAAGGCTAAGGACAGAGTTGTGTGGAGGAATCTGATCAGACCTAAATGAAACAGTCATTATCACCCACGACAGACTGCTATGATGATGATGACACATACTCCGTAAGAACAGAGAAATTTGTTCTCTCTCCCAGGGTTGCAAGAACAAAATTATATAATTCTTGCAGCCCTGCTTTGGGAGTTCTTGCAGCTTGTTCCTGACACATCATTGTGGCAGAACTTTTTTCTTGCATGGTGTCCAAGGACTATTGTGTGATTGGTCAGAAATTTGAATTTCCCAGGAATTCTGCACTTGAGTTTCTTGTGAAGTATGAAATGTCCTGGCCAGAAAGAACCTTGTTCTTGTTCTTGCCACCTCAACAAAAAGAAAAAAATTCTCTGTTCTTGTGGCATATCTAAAGGCCTTTATTCCAGACATCATTTTAACATACAGTGCATCCGGAAAGTATTCACAGCGCTTCACTTTTTTCACATTTTGTTATGTTACAGCCTTATTCCAAAATGAATTAAATTCATTTTTTCCTCAAAATTCTACACACAACACCCCATAATGACAACGTGAAACAAGTTTTTTTGCGATTTTTGCAAATTTATTAAAAATCAAAAACTAAGAAATCACATATACATAAGTATTCACAGCCTTTGCCATGAAGCTCAAAATTGAGCTCAGGTGCATCCTGTTTCCACTGATCATCTTTGAGGTGTTTCTACAGCTTCATTGGAGTCCACCTGTTGTAAA
This sequence comes from Pholidichthys leucotaenia, assembly GCA_020510985.1. NCBI lineage: Eukaryota > Metazoa > Chordata > Actinopteri > Cichliformes > Pholidichthyidae > Pholidichthys > Pholidichthys leucotaenia. The sequence goes on along the minus strand of CM035849.1, from coordinate 63,559,866 downwards.
TTCAGTTGATTGGACATGATTTGGAAAGGCACACACCTGGGAAAGGCCCCACAGTTGACAGTGCATGTCAGAGCACAAACCAAGCATGAAGTCAAAGGAATTGTCTGTAGACCTCCGAGACAGGATTGTCTCGAGGCACAAATCTGGGGAAGGGTACAGAAAAATTCCTACTGCTTTGAAGGTCCCACAGTGGCCTCCATCATCCCTACATGGAAGAAGTTCGGAACCACCGGGACTCTTCCTGGAGCTGGTGGGCCATCTAAACTGAGCGATTGGGGAAGGAGGGCCTTAGTCAGGGAGGTGACCAAGAAGCCGATGGTCACTCTGTCAGAGCTCCAGTGTTCCTCTGTGGACAGAGGAGAACCTTCCAGAAGGACAATCATCTCTGCAACAATCCACCAATCAGGCCTGTATGGTAGAGTGGCCAAGTGGAAGCCACTCCTTAGTAAAAGGCACATGGCAGCCCACCTGGAGTTTGCCAAAAGGCACCTGAAGGACTCTCAGACTATGAGAAACAAAATTCTCTGGTCTGATGAGACAAAGATTGAACTCTTTGGTGTGAATGCCGGGCGTTATATTTGGAGGAAACCAGGCACCACTCATCAACAGGCCAATACCATCCCTACAGTCAAGCACTGTGGTGGTAGCACCATGCTGTGGGGAAGTTTTTCAGTGGCAGGAACTGGGAGACTAGTCAGGATAGAGGGAAAGATGAATGCAGCAATGTCCAGAGACATCCTGGATGAAAACTTGCTCCAGAGTGCTCTTGACCTCAGACTGGGGCGACGGTTCATCTTTCAGCACGACAACGACCCGAAGCACACAGCCAAGATATTGAAGGAGTGGCTTCAGGACAACTCTGTGAATGTCCTTGAGTGACCCAGCAAGAGCTCAGACTTAAATCCAGTTGAACATCTCTGAGAGATCTGAAAATGGCTGTGCACCGATGCTTCCCATCCAACCTGATGGAGCTTGAGATGTGCTGCCAAGAGGAATGGGAGAAACTGCCCAAAGATAGGTGAACCAAGTTTGTGGCATCATATTCACAAAGACTTGAGGCTGTAATTGCTGCCAAAGGTGCATCAACAAAGTATTGCGCAAAGGCTGTGAATGCTTAAGCTCAATTTTGTGAACACTTATGTACATCCATCCATCTTCTACCGCTTTTCTGGAGGTCCGGGTCACGGAGGCAGCAGTTCAAGCAGAGAAGCCCAGACTTCCCTCTCCCCAGCCACCTGCTCCAGCTCTTCAGAGAGGATACCGAGGCATTCCCAGACCAGCTGGGAGACATAGTCTCTCCACCGAGTCCTGGGTCTGCCCCGGGGTCTCCTCCCAGTGGGACGTGCCCGAAACACCTTAAGCGGGAGGTGTCCAGGAGGCATCCTAATCAGATGCCAATACCACCTCAACTGACTCCTTTCAATGTGGAGGAGCAGTGGTTCTACTCTGAGCCTCTCCCGGATGACTGAGCTCCTCACCCTGTCTCTGAGGGTGAGTCCAGCAATCCTACGGAGAAAGCTCATTTCAGCCGCTTGTATCCGTGATCTCGTTCTTTCGGTCATTACCCAAAGCTTGGGACCATAGGTGAAAGTAGGAACGTAGATTGACTGGTAAATCGACAGCTTTGCCTTAGAACTAAGCTCCCTCTTCACCACAACAGACTGGTACAACGTCCGCATCACTGCAGATGCTGCTCCGATCCGTCTGTCGATCTCTCACTCCATTTTCTCCTCACTCGTGAATAAGACCCCAAGATACTTAAACTCCTCCACTTGGGGCAGGAGCCTGTCCCCAACCCGGAGAGGACAATCCACCTTTTTCTTGCTGAGGACCATGAACTCGGACTTGGAGGTGCTGATTCTCATCCCAGCCGCTTCACACTCAGCGGCAAACCGTCCCAGCAAGAGCTGTAGGTCATTGCTGGATGAAGCCAACAGGACAACATCATCTGCAAACAACAGAGATGAGATCCTGTGGTCACCAAACATGACACCCTCCATTCCTTGGCTGCGCCTAGAAATCCTGTCCATAAAAATTATGAACAGGATCGGTGACAAAGGGCAGCCCTGGCGGAGTCCAACTCTCACTGGGAATGAGTCCGACCGAGTGTTGGCAATACGAACCAAACTCTCACAACGGTCGTACAGAGACCGAATAGCTCGTAACAACAAGCCCGATACCCCATACTCCCGAAGCACCCCCCACAAAAAATCCACGAGGGACGCGGTCAAATGCCTTCTCCAAGTCCACAAAACACATGTAAACTGGTTGGGCAAACTCCCATGAACCCTCGAGAATTCTCGAGAGGGTAAAGAGCTGGTCCGATGTGCCACAGCCAGGACGAAAACCACATTGATCCTCCTGAATCCGAGGTTCGACCAACGGCCGGACTCTCCTCTCCAGTACCTTGGCATAGACCTTCCCAGGGAGGCTGAGGAGTGTGATCCCTCTGAAGTTGGAGCACACCCTACGGTCCCCTTTTTTGAAGAGAGGAACCACCACCCCGGTTTGCCATGCCAAAGGCACTGCCCCCAACCTCCACGCAATGTTGCAGAGGCGTGTCAACCATGACAGCCCTACAACATCCAGGGCCTTGAGGTACTCAGGGCGAGTCTCATCCATCCCCGGGGCCCGGCCACCAAGGAGATTTTTAACCACCTTGGCGACCTCAGCCCCTGTGATAGGCGAGTCATCCCCCTCGTGCACAAGCCCTGCTTCCTCTGTGGAAGGCGTATCAGTGGGACTGAGGAGGTCCTCGAAGTATTCCTTCCACCGCCCCACGATATCCCCAGTCGAAGTCAACAGCACTCCATCCGCACCATACACAGTGTGGACAGGGAGCTGCTTCCCCCTCCTGAGCCGCCGGACATTTTGCCAGAATCTCTTCGAGGCCGACCGAAAGTCTTGTTCCATGGCCTCACCGAACTCTTCCCATACCCGGGTTTTTGCTTCAGCAACCACCCGAGCTGCACTCCGCTTGGCCTGCCGGTACACCTCAGCTGCTTCAGGAGTCCCACGAGCCAACCAAGCTTGATAGGACTCCTTCTTCAGCTTAATGGTCCCCCTCACCACTGGTGTCCACCACTTGGTTCGGGGGTTGCCACCACGAGATGCACCGACCACCTTGCGGCCGCAGCTCTGGGCTGCCGCTTCAACAACAGAGGTGGAGAACATGGCGCATTCAGACTCCCTTGGAATGTGGTTGAGGTTCTTCTGGAGGTGGGAATTGAAGACCTCCCAGACAGGGGCCTCAGCCAGATGTTCCCAGCACACCCTCATTATATGTTTGGGTCTACCATGTCTGAATGGCTTCCTCCCCTACCATCGGATCCAACGATCAGTTGACAGCTCTGCACCTCTCTTTACCCGAGTGTCCAAGACATATGGTCGCAGGTCTGATGACACGATAACAAAATCGATCATCGACCTGCGACCTGGGGTGTCCTGGTGCCAGGTGCACATATGGACACCCTTATGCTTGAACATGGTGTTCGTTATGGACAAACTGTGGTTAGCACAGAAGTCCAATAACTGAACACCACTCGGGTTCAGATCGGGCAGGCCATTCCTCCCAATCAACCCCCTCCAGGTTTCACTGTCGTTGCCCACATGCGCATTGAAGTCCCCCAGTAGGACCATGGAGTCTCCAAGAGGAGCTCCCTCCAGCACCCCAGTCACAGACTCCAAAAAGGGTGGGTACTCTGAAACATCATTTGGTGCATAGGCACAAATGACGGTCAGGACCCATTTCCCAACCCGAAGGCGCAGGGAAGCAACCCTTTCATCCACCGGGGAAAACTCCAATATAGAGGCAGCAAGGTGGGGCGATACAAGAATACCCACCCCTGCTCATCGCCTCTCGCCCGGGGCAACTCCAGAAAAGGCCAAGCTCCAGCCCCTCTCCAGGACAATGGTTCCGGAACCGGAGCTGTGTGCTGAGGTGAGGCCGACTATATCTAGCCGGTATCTCTCAACCTCGTACACCAGCTCAGGCTCCTTCCCCACCAGAGAGGTGATATTCCACATACCAAAAGCCAGTTTAGAAAGCTTGGGATCAGTCCGCCAAGGTCTCTGCCTTTGACTGCCACCTAATCCACATAGCACCGGACCCCCATGATCCCTCCTGCAGGTGGTGATCCCACTGGAGGGCGGACCCATGTAACTCCTTCGGGCTGAGCCCGGCCGGGTCCCATGGGTGGAAACCTGGCCACCAGACGCTAGCCACTTATGTACGTGTAATTTCTTAGTTTTTTAATAAATTTGCAAAAATCTCAAAAAAACTTCTTTCATGTCATTATGTTGTATTGTTTGTAGAATTTTGAGGAAAAAAATAAATTTATTCCATTTTGGAATGAGGCTGTTTTAGCACCTTGGCTCAGCCAGATTATTTAGCATCTCAGACAAGAGACAGTGGATAAACATGGGAGAACAATACACAGGAGGTTCCTGGCGAGATAGCAGGAAGGAGTCAAGGACTTTGGGGGTTGAATACAGTGTGATGCAAATGTCATGATGTGTGTGGAGAAATGCCATGAGACTTAAGAGGAGAGTGCCTGCTGAAATGTTCAGTCTGTTCTTTGCTTGTGAGATGTGAGTGTGTAATAAATCGTCTGAAATGAATCTGCCTCTTCATTTACACACTCCACACTGGTGATCCACGACGTATTATGGAACACGAGACAAGATCCCCGGAGCCGGCCCGGTCAGGAAGCTACAGCGAGGCGGCAGCCATACAACAGACAGCCCGGACTGGAACCTCCAGCCACACGTGTGCAGTTTCAGTCAAGCTACCGGATTTCTGGCAGCACAACCCGTGCTCTTGGTTCCACCTCACCGAGGCCCAGTTCCCCCTCCGGGGAGTAACGGCAGACGACACCAGATTCTACCATGTGGTCGCAGCTCTTGACGCCCGCACAGCTCAGCAGGTAGCAAGCCTGCTCGATCAGCCACCAGCCAGCAGCAAATATGAGGCGCTCAAGGCTGCGCTCATCCAGCGCTACACGCTCTCGGACTATGAGAGAGCGGAGAGGCTCCTGACGCGGACCGAGTTAGGAGATGGTTCGGCCGTAGACCTGATGGAGAAGATGCTGGCGTTAATGGGCACGGACGACGGGCACTTTCTGTTTGCCCACCTCTTCCTCCGGAACCTTCCGACAGAGGCGAGAGCGGTTCTGGCCAATTCGTCGTCGCTGGCCGCGCGCGACTACCGTGCGCTAGCCCAGGAGGCGGACCGGATCATCCTCACCACCAGGGCGATCACAGTCAACGCGGCAGCGGCGGAGCCCAGCGAGATGACCAGGGGAGGCGAGGAGCCACCGACGGTAGCAGCAGCGGGGGCCAAGGAGCGCCAGAGAGACACGCTCTGTTTCTACCACCGCCACTTCGGAGAGAAGGCATGCAGATGTGCGCCCCCGTGCAAATTCAAGCGCTCGGGAAACGCTAAGGCTTGGGGTCGGTAGCAGCTGTGACCCTCGGTGAAGAGAACAAGCTGCTCTACTTGACAGACGCACACTTGGGGAGGCGTTTCCTCGTGGACACCGGAGCCCAGAAGAGTTTCATCCTGCCGACCTACGCTGACCGGCTGGCAGGGGACCTAGCGGCCCCGAGATGTTGGCAGCCAACGGCTCGGATATTAGAACGGCTCGGATATTAAGACCTTTGGTGAGAGGACTCTGCTCTTATCTCTACACGGCCGTACATATGAGTGGACTTTTGTCGTAGCAGCACTGAATTACCATATCCTGGGGGCTGATTTTCTGTGTGCACACGGTTTACTGGTTGATGTTGCTAACAGGCGCCTGGTTAATGCACTGTCCTTTGATTCTCTCCCCTGTATAGCTCGGGTGACCCAGCCAACAGCACAAGCCAACATCACAGCTACAGGCGGTAAGTTCCACACACTGCTCACTCAGTTCCCAGCATTCACGGTCCCGACGTTTTCCGCGGCCATCGCTAAACACGGGGTGGAGCACTTTATCACCACCACCGGGCCGCCCGTTTTTGCAAGACCTCGGCGCTTGGACGCAGCTCAACTGGCCATAGCGTGCGAGGAGTTCTCCAACCTGGAAAGGTTGGGCATCATCAGGCGCTCGAACAGCCCATGGGCATCCCCGCTACACATGGTCCCTAAGGCTGAGGGATCGTGGCGACTGTGCGGGGATTTCCGCAGGTTGAACAACGCCACAGCGCACGACCGCTACCCAATTCCCCACATACAGGATTTTTCCGTTCACCTCGCCGGAGCACGCATTTTTTCCAAAATAGACCTGGTCCGCAGTTACCACCAAGTCCCAGTGCGCACTGAGGACATACCCAAAACAGTGGTAATAACTCCGTTCGGTCTATTCGAGTTCCTCCGCATGCCATTCGGGTTAAAAGGAGCGGCACAGACGTTCCAGCGCATGATGGATGCAGTGCTGCGCGATCTCCCGTTCGTGTTCGTCTACCTGGACGATATCCTGGTAGCCAGCGCGTCCGAAGACGAACACGAAACCCACCTCACGACGGTTTTCCGGAGGTTGGAGGAGCACGGGTTAATAATCAACCCGGTGAAATGCCAGTTCAGCGTGACGGAGATTGATTTTTTGGGGCACCGCGTCTCTCCGGAAGGAGCGATCCTGCTGCCCGACAAGGTGCGCGCCGTGGCGGATTTTCCCCGGCCTCAGACGGTCAAGGCACTGCAGGAATTTTTGGGGATGGTGAATTTTTATAACCACTTCCTTCCCCGCGTGGCGCAGCTCATGCAACCATTGTACGCCGCGCTCAAGAAACAGAAACCCGCGGATAGGGTCGAATGGACCCCGGAGTGAGAGCGGGCGTTCTTGGAAGTTAAAGCAGCCCTGGCAAACGTCGTACTGCTGGCGCATCCGGACCCGGTGGCCCGCATAGCGCTCACCACCGACACTTCAGACGTGACCATAGGGGCTGTTGTGGAGCAGCGTGATGCCGGGGCTTGGCAGCCGCTCGCCTTTTTCAGCAGAACTTTGTGCGACAGCGAACGTAAAAACAGCGCTTTCGACAGAGAGTTGCTGGCTCTCCACCTGGCCATACGCCACTTCCAGTTCTGGCTGGAAGGGCGCAGCTTCACCGCGTTTGTGGACCACAAGTCGCTAACATTCGCGATGGCCAAGGTTTCAGAACCGTGGTCGGGCTGGCAGCAGAGATAGCTGGCCGCAATCTCAGAGTTTACTACCGATATTCAACATGTGTCGGGTAAACTGAATGTGGTGGCGGACTGCCTCTCACGCGCCGTGGTGGCCCCGGTCTGCGTGGGGATAGATTACGCAGCCATGGCCGCGGAGCAGATTAGCGACGCAGACGTGCGCACGCTCCAGTCTGGACCAACAGGGTTAAGGCTGGAGAGCAGGGTGCTGCAAGATGGCGCCCCCCCCCCCCCAATCTGCGATGTCTCCACGGGTCGCCCGCGTCCAGTGGTCCCGGTCGCATGGCGCCGCCGCGTGTTTGAGTCGGTTCACACTCTGGCGCACCCGCGTCGGTCAAAATGGTGGGAGAGAAGTTTGTGTGGCCGAGCCTACGCAAACAAGTGAAAGAGTGGGCTGCAGCCTGCGTGGCGTGCCAATGAGCCAAGGTACACAGACACACGAAGGCTCCCTTGGAGCCGTTTCGTATTCCGGCTAAGAGGTTCGACCATGTTCACGTGGACCTCGTGGGCCCCCTCCCGCCATCACAGGGGTGCACGCACCTCCTGACAGTGGTGGACCGCACCACACGCTGGCCAGAAGCGGTCCCGCTGGCGGCAACCACGTCCGCAGACGTAGTGCGCGCTTTTTTAACAGCATGGGTGGCGCATTTTGGAGTCCCGTCGGACATTACGTCCGACAGGGGCCCTCAATTTGTTTCCGAACTCTGGTCCGCGATGGCCCGCAGCCTGGGTGTTACAATTCACCGCACAACCGCGTACAACCCACAGGCCAATGGGTTATGCGAGCGTTTTCATAGATCACTGAAAGCAGCACTCAGGGCTTTATTGACGGATGCAAATTGGGTAGACAGGCTGCCGTGGGTTTTACTGGGGTTGCGCTCCGCGCCGAAAGAGGATCTGGAAGCTTCCCCGCCAGAGCTCATTTTTGCGCAGCCACTACGGCTGCCCGGGGAATTTCTGCCAGATAATCCCGCACCGGGCAGCTGCACGTCTCAGCTTTTGCAGCGTAGCGCAAACACAGGCACGCTGCCGGGCCCTGCCCACCACAGTTTTCCGCGTGTTTTCGTGCCTAAAACTTTGAAGAGCGCGTAGTTCGTGTTTGTCAGTCACGACGCCCACCGCCCTCCATTGCGCCCACCCTATGATGGACCGTTCAGAGTGTTGGAAACAGGGGATAAGCATTTTTTGCTAGACTTGGGGGGTAGGAGGGAAAAAATTGGCATAGACAGACTCAAACCCGCTTTCGTTGTGGCGGACGAGCCAGTGCTGTTGGCTAGGGCCCCTCGGCATGGAAGACCCCCACGGAGAGCTCCCCAGGAAACGATTCACCAGAGCAGCCACACGGACAGACCGAAGTGCCCCCCCCCCCCCCCAGTCACAGCCCACCCGCAGTCAGACACAATCCCAGCAGCCCCCCACCGGCACAGCAGCGCCACGGAGGCGGTAAACCCCAGTTACAGCAGATATGGGAGGAGACGGAAGCCCAAGCAGCATGTGGACTGATATTCTATTGTTCTATCACAGCATGTGGACTGTTATTCTATTGTTCTATCTAAGATGCTGGGGGGGAAGCTTAGCACCTTGGCTCAGCCAGATTATTTAGCATCTCAGACAAGAGACAGTGGATAAACATGGGAGAACAATACGCAGGAGGTTCCTGGCGAGATAGCAGGAAGGAGTCAAGGACGTAGGGGGTTGAATGCAGTGTGATGCAAATGTCATGTTGTGTGTGGAGAAATGCCATGAGACTTAAGAGTAGAGTGCCTGCTGAAATGTTCAGTCTGTTCTTTGCTTGTGAGATGTGAGTGTGTAATAAATCGTCTGAAATGAATCTGCCTCTTCATTTACACACTCCACACTGTAACATAAAATGTGGGAAAAAGTGAAGCACTGTGAATACTTTCCGGATGCACTGTATTTTATTACAGTTTATTATACTCTGGATGGGATGGCTTCTCCATCAGCAGCTATTAGAAACAGTGAGCAGAGCCACCTATTCCCTCATTCAGGCTCATTCTGTGCGTATTCCACCCAGGGACCACTCCTATCCTATTAAGCACCACCACCACACACTTATCTCCAATGAAACTTTATTTGAACTTTTACCCTCTCATATTCAGTCAATCTTACTTTAGTTTCCAACAACTGGGGCTAGCCTACTAGCGTTATTCTCAACCACAGATCTCAAAAGTGATAAAAGTGAGAGGGAGGGGTGTCTCATTGTCATTTAAAGAAACAGACACTGAAATAAGACGCTAGGAAGAAGAATGTCTAATCTGGAAGAAAAATGATGCTGTAGTATTTTAAACTCTGAGGTATGTTGACCAAAGCATGTCACAGACATCCATTTAGTGCTGTGGAAAAAATGTGGAAAATAGACAAAATATAAAAATATTGCATTTTTACATTAAAAATGGTGTTTATAGATTGGATAACTTTTATTGCTCTTCCAATAATCAAAGAAAGGGGGGAACCAATTAGTGCTCTGCACACATAAAGCAGACTAAAAACTTTAAATCTTTATGTCAACCTATCTAATGTATTAATTTATACATTTGGTTTTAAATTATTTATTGTTTTTCAGGATCAAAAATCCAATGATTGGAAGGCATCTGAATTGCATTAGTGACCCTGTTATAATCTAATAATTCTGTACATTCGTGCACCACTCCTTACCTGAACCAGCTGAGCATGTGACCAGCATGCCCCCCATGTCGACAGTTGTGACACCATGTGAACCAGTTGTTGAACTGAGCAAGTTTGTTCTCCCTTGTCAAGTCCACTTTTTCATCTGACTTACCAGTTCCTGCCAAAAAAGGAGAGTCAAACATTAACTCGGCTGGTCCATGATTTAGTTTTTGGCAACAATAGCCAATTTTTGTTTTTGGTGGACTCCGTAGACATCCAGGCAATTCTCAACTTTATGTCCACAAGTCATTGTTTACAAATGCAAATATATGTATTAACAAACATAAATATTAATAATTAAATGAAAGGATACATTTCAGAAAATGCCCTCATCCCCTTACCCTTAACTAAAAATTTTAGTGGTTGACCAGTGGTTGCAATGTAATGCAAATAATCAAGTATATCCCGCATATATAAACTTCACTGACGAAATATCAATACAAGTTCTGCAGTAAATGGTTTAGATCTCAGGGTTGAGAAACAATGTCTGAAGTACCAGTGAGATCCTAAAATATCATTTAACTTGTGTACTCAAGGAAGGGAACCACCTGTTAACAGGCTAAACTCAGGTAAACATCTTTGAGGCTAACTCACCATCACTATATTCCCCCTTTTCTTCATACTGTGCACAAGAAACACAAGTTTGTCTACATTAGCCATGGCTACATGTGCAAAGTTTCTTCAATCTGATTACAATTCAGATCAGAACTTTACTGTTTACATGGATCCTGAAAAAGTTGATCCGATTAGGACATGCATTTCCATGTGTCACACGTCTGAACGGACTAAATCATTTTGACATGCGCACAATTGTCCGACATTCTGGAAATAGTAGAAGAACAAGCAACTTCTGATGTAAACAAACCCCACTTCGTGTCTCTCTTTTTTGAAATGGACCTGTATTGTGTTATTCAGACTGTACTTTTGCTTCTGTTGGTCTCCGTAATGAAGCCACAAGCCCAGCAGTACATACATCTGCATATGACAAACAGAGGGAGACAGCAGGACGATACAGACCAGATTTGTCTTACGCCCACTATGTCTTCCGCTAGCTGCTGTAAAGGCAGAAATACGTCACGTCGATGTGTGGCTGACGTACAGACATGCTCAGTAAACATATTTTCTACCCAATCTTCGGAATAAGTGTTTATATGTGCACCAATCGGATTAACAATTGGTATAACCCACCCATCTCAATCGGAAGGAAATTTTGATCCAAATGAGTGTGATCAGGTCAGAATATTCAGATTGGCGTGTTTACATGAAGCATTTTTATTCCGATCAGGCGTTTAATCCGGTCACTTGTGTCCATGTAAACATGGCTATTGTTGAGAAGAAGCACATGCCATGCTTTGCCAGAGTCACAGTGCTATTTATATTTACACTTGGCATAAATTGCATTTGCTGTTATAGAGAGCCTAAGTCATGCCCCCTCTACTTCTCCATATGGGACCCTAGATTGAAAAAAAACTTCTCCATTGAAATGAATGGCAAGAATAAAATTAACTTTTGATCCCGATCGAATTTTGCCACAAGTTACACATGTGATGTTTGTCAATTTAAAAGACAATTTTCCACATAATTAAAGTTGTCGGCTGTCGTATAATAACAGAGTAATATTTAGTTTTTGTTTCAATGATTATTGGACAACAACTCCATCATCCCACATCACTAAACAAGAGCATGGCGGGAGATTACTAAAACCTCACCTCCTGTTTCCTGACTGATGAAAAAAGGATTCCAAGAGGAGAAAAACAACACAAAGGTATTGTTTTGTATTGAGAGAGCTGCAGCTGATCCAGAGGATTATTAGTAACTTCACCCTGTGCGCACTTTGAAAAGATGATGTAAACGCCGTCCATCTGTGTTTGTAGTTTTTCAATTTACGTATTTTCATGACCTTATACCTTAACAGTTAAACAACAACATATACTGTTATTTATGTGGGAAGAAGAAGATGAATGAAATTGACAAACATCATATGTGTATCTCGTGGCAAAACTCGATCGGAATCAAAAGATAATTTCGCTCCTGCCATTCATTGCAATGGAGAATTTTTTCGATTTAACGTCCCATATGTGGAAGTAGAGGGGGCGTGACTTAGGCTCTCTATTACATTGCAATCAGATAGCAGATGAGCATATACAGCAGAGGTGTCAAACTCATTCCATGGAGGGCCAAGACCCTGCATGTTTTGCTTCCACCCAGTATCTTCGGCAGGTGTTTTCACTGATCAGCAATCAGTGGGAAGACATTCAGTGAAATCACCTGTTGAAGGCACTGGGTGGAAGTAAAACCTGCAGGGTCTTGGCCCTCCATGGAATGAGTTTGACACCCCTGATATACAGGCTAATCATTTAGCATGTGCCCTGAAACAGCTAATGTCACAGAATGTCATTAGAATATGGACTTCCACAGTATCTAAGGGTAGTATCTCAGAGTGGCGAATGCTGATGAATGTACCGATTTTTTTTGATTCAGCAGCTTTATTGACAAATGTAGGCAAAAATTAAGCTAATATCTCATGGAGCAGCGAATGTTGAGCAACATTTACGAATATTGCAAATGTTGGGTTTCATCAAGATTTGCAAAAGGCTGCAATACAGTTCACACACAGTTTTTAAGGTCACACACAAACAGTTTTGTTGTAAAGGTTGTTAAACAGTTGATCATGTTCACTACTTGGCAGCCAAAAAGATCGTGATTGACACGTGTTACAACTGCTTGCAGACGCTTACAACTACACCGCGTTCCAAATTATTATGCAAATAGGATTTTAGTGTCATAAACATTCAATATCAACAGAATTATAAATCAGAATTGGAAAGTAAGATGGCAACAAAGAAACTTGGTTCAGCCTGGGCCAGTATGAAAACTATTGCAGGCCTTCAGAGCACAGAGCGCAGTAATTGTGTGTTTTTAGATGGTTTTAATTCAGACACAGAGCTGGCTAATGCTCTTAATTGTTTTTATGGTCGTTTTGACTCCTTTGATTTCAGCACAGAAATCCAAGATTTGAAACAGAAACTCAGAGACAATCAGCACTTTAATATTGAGGTGCAGGATGTTAAAAGGGAGTTCTGCGCTGTAAAAGTGAACAAAAGTCAGGGCCCTGATTATATATGTGGGCGCTTGGTAAGGTCCTGTGCACAAGAACTGAGTCCTATATTTCATTACATTTTCAATAAGTCCTTACAGACACAACATGTGCCTAAGATCTGGAAAGAAGCCGTGGTTGTTCCCGTTCCAAAATCCAGCTGTCCTAAAACGGTAAACGACTTTAGACCAGTTGCTTTGACTTCAATTTTAATGAAAATTTTTGAAAAACTGGTCAGATGTGAGGTCCTAAGGCAGACTGAGCATGCATTGGATCCTCTGCAGTTTGTCTATAGGCCACGCAAAGGAGTGGAGGATGCCACTGTCACTCTGTTTAACATGCTTTTTAAACATCTGGATTTTAATGGGGCACATGCCAGGCTTTTATTTGTGGACTTTTCTTCCGCCTTTAATACAATCCAACCTCATATCTTAGTTGAAAGGCTCCTGCAACAATTTGACTTGAGCAATAATCTGGTGGGTTGGATTCTGGATTTCTTAACCAACAGGACACAGAGAGTAAGGGTCAATGGTACATTGTCTGACCTAAAGTGCTCTTCTACTGGCTCTCCTCAGGGGTGTGTGTTGTCACCACTACTCTTCATCCTGTACACAAACATGTGTCGGAGCAGACATGACAGCAGACACATTATAAAGTATGCTGATGATTCAGTTATTGTCAGTCTCCTCCAGGATGGTGAGAGTGACCACGGCCCAGTAGTTGATGATTTTGTTCACTGGTGTGAGGATTCCTACCTGCAGCTGAATACAGCAAAAACTAAAGATATGATTATTGACTTTAGGAGGAAAAATCCCAGGCACAAAGTCACCATACTAAAACGCCAGACCACCGAATGTGTACAATCGTACAAATATCTTGGGACGATTATTGATAGTAATTTAAACTTTGAAGTGAACTGTGAAAGGGTGTGCAAAAAGGGTCAGCAACATTTGCATTGCTTGAGAAAACTTGCACGCTTCCAAGTTGACCGAACCATAATGACAATGTTTTATCGGGCTTTTATTGAATCTGTTTTATCCTTTTCTTTAGTGTCATGGTTTGGTCAGATAAAACTGAAACAGAGGAAATCCTTGGATCAGGTAGTTAGATGGTCCAGTCGTTTGCTTGGTGAGTCACAGCTAAGCCTGACATCCCTGTACACCAGACAAGTACAGAGGATGGCTACCTCCATTTTAAATGATGACTCCCACCCTTTGCACTGCCACTTTCAGCTTCTTCCCTCAAGACGGAGGTTTGCTGTCCCAAAAAGTAGAACCCAGCGCTACAAAAACAGCTTTGTCCCTGCTGCTGTCAAAGAGTTGAACAAGCTGTAAAAATATATTGTACATAATTTAGGTACCTATTTATTAACTTCATTTTATATTTACTTATTTTTGAAGGATGTCACTTGGGTTCTAAATCTTTTATTGGGTTTTAGACCTTTGAGTTTTTTAACCTCTTTGACTAGTTTTTAACTTTTAATATGACCCTTCTCTCTTACCTCTGGTTTCTCCCTCATCTCTTTGTCTTTTTATACCTTGATTGATGGCGCCTTGAGTATTTTTATCATGTTTATAGTCAGCTTCATGTGTGCCTGTGTTTGTGTCTATGTTGAATGTAATTAGTGGCTTGTAAATATGGATGTCATCAGACTGCAAAACAAATCTACTTACGGGTACAAATAAAGTAACCTGAACCTGAACCTGATATTTTTGTTTTTCAATGAAACTCATAGATGGTATCATGTCTCAGAGCTCTTTGGATTACTGATATCAATCTCAGCCACCTGTCATAATTAGTTTGCCAGGTGAGCCTGATTAAAGGAAAACTACTTAAAAGGAACTCCGATTATAACGACTTATAGATGTAAAAATACAAACACTGGCCTCCACTATTAAAATACATTGTTAGAACTATATAAACATTTATTGTAGTTATAAAAATCGTTTTTGTTTACAATGTAAATCGATACATGGCGGCCGCCATGTTTTCAGGTGCGCAATGCATTCTGGGGGCGATGACGTAGAATGGTTGCAGCCGTTTTTTTCTGTCTTACACAAGCCAAGAAGCAAAGCTACGAACTGTTGCCATTTGTCAGTGAAAATGCCACATTGCGCGGCTTTTGGATGTAATTTCCAATCAAAGGGAAATAAAGAGAGCGAGGTAAGCCTCCATAGCTTTCCTAAAGAGGGAAAGATGAGGAAAAAGTGGGGCGGCAGTGGCTCAGGAGGTAGAGCAGGTCGTCTAATAACCCGATGGTTGGCAGTTCGAAACCCGCTCTCCCCAGATATCCTGCCGTTGTGTCCCTGGGCAAGACACTTCACCCGCATTGCCTCCAGTGCCCATAACACTGGGTATGAATGTGTAAAAATGTTTAAATGTTTGGTGGTGGCCGGAGAGACCGTTGGCGCGGACTGGCAGCCACGTTTCCGTCACTCTTTGAGTGTCTATGATAAAGCGCTATATCGCTCAAAGTGCACGCTTGAGTGCACGCTTGAGCGTGCGCTTTGAGCACTTTGAGTGTCTATGATAAAGCGCTATATCGCTCAAAGCGCACGCTTGAGTGCACGCTTGAGCGTGCGCTTTGAGCGCTTTGAGTGTCTATGATAAAGCGCTATATAAATCTGATGCATTATTATTATTATTAAAAGTGGGAGGATGCGGTTGGAAGAGTCCAACTTCCCAAAGACCCGCAGCTGTGGTCTCATCACTTTAGCCCTGAGGATTTTGAGGATTTTCGTCGCCCCCAGATCATGAAAGAGCTCACAGGTGTGTCTGGCTACAAACGACGGCTTAATGCAAACGGCATCAAAGCTTTGATGTGCTGTGTTACAGGACAGATCTGTAAAGCAGGCACGCATCCTGTTATACCACTTTAACAAGTGACTGAACGAGATACATTTATAGCATCAGGTACCATGGACAGCGACAGAAATGAAGTGGAGCTCTTTGTAACAGATGCTCACAAAAACACCATCCAACATGACCAGCTCTAGCTTCCTCACGGCTGCTGTCTTCATTCTCAAGTCCATTTTCACTTTGTGTGTCATTGTCATTGTCTTTATTGCTTTGGCTTCGCACTGGTTCGAACTGAAAAGGCTGTTTACAGACCGCTGCTGCTACAACCAATCTATGTCACTACCCAGAACGCATTGCGACGTAAACAAAAATGGCGATTTACATCGTAATAAAGTTTTTTAAAAATATATAAAACTGGGAATTATTTTCAAAAAAAATTATATTATAGTTATGTTACTAACATCAAAATAAAGCACATAGAGCTAACATGCCAATATAATCGGAGTTCCTTTTAAAAAGAATGTTCCACATTATTAAGCATGCCACAGGTTTCAAGCAATATGAGAAAGAAAAAGGATCTCTCTGCTGCCGAAAAGCATCAAATAGTGCAATGCCTTGGACAACGTATGAAAACATTACATAGATATTTCACCAAAACTTAAGCGTGATCATCGTACCGTGAAGAAATTTGTGGTTGATTCAGAGCACAGACGGGTTTGTGGAGATAAAGGCAAAATGAGGAAGGTTTCTGACAGACAAATTCATCAGATTAAGAGAGCAGCTGGTAAATGCCATTACAAAAGCAGCAAACAGGTATTTGAAGCTGCTGGTGCCTCTAGAGTCCCACGAACCTCAAGGTGTAGGATCCTCCAGTTGCTTGCAGTTGTGCATAAACCTACTGTCCGGCCACCCCAACCAATGCTCATAAGCAGAAATGGTTGCAGTGGGCCCAGAAATACATGAAGACTAATTTTCAAATAGTCTTGTTTACTGATGAGTGCCGCGCAACCCTGGATGGTGCAGATGGATGGAGTAGTGGATGGTTGGTGTACGGCCACCATGTCCCAACAAGGCTGCGACGTCAGCAAGGAGGTGGCAGAGTCATGTTTTGGGCCACAATCATGGGGAGAGAGCTGGTAGTGTTATAATAAATAAATAGTGAAGATTAGTTAATTAGATATTACACAAAGTGCTTGCATACACATATCTTAGATCCACACATACACCCCCCCACACACACAAACACACAAGTCAAACCCACATATACACCATTTACACATACAGGTTCAGGTTACTTTATTTGTACCCGTAGGTAATTTGTTTTGCAGTCAGGTGACATCCATATTTACAAACCACAATTACATTCAACATGAACACAAACGCAGGCACACATGAAGCTGACTATAAACATGATAAAAATACTCAAGGCTCCATCAATCAGGACATAAGACAAAGAGATGAGAGAAAAAACAGAGATAAGAGAGAAGGGTCATATTAAAAAGTTAAAGACTAGTCAAAGAGGTTAAAAACTCAAAAGTCTGACTTCCGGTCTGGACGCCATGGCGACTGCAGCTTAACACTGAAGCTCTCAGACCCAATCCAGGATAACACCTTGAAAATCAAACTTAACGGATTTTTGGAGGAGTGAAAATCAAAAGACAAAATCATCATGTCTAAAGGAAAACAGAAGAAACTGAAATTCTCCAGGCCAGGACACGTATCGGCTGGAGAATCTGAACTGGAAGATCTCCGTTCAGAAGACGAGGAACTGGTGATAGCTAACAAAAGGGTTAGCCTGAAATCACTATTTGAGGAGCTACGACGATTTCACCGAGAAGTTACGGCCGAATTTCGGGAATTCAGAGAAGAACTGAAAAGGACAAACAGCAGAGTGGACCAGGCCGAGAACCGAATCTTGGAAACAGAGGATCGAATAAAAGTGCTCGAAGATTCTGTGCTAGACCTACGCAAAAGACAAGCAGCTATAGAGGCTAAGCTAACCAACCAAGAAGGAAAACAAAGAAGAGACAACATAAGAATTCATGGTCTGATAGAAGGAACCGAAAATGGTTTTAACTCAATGGCAGAATGCGTGGAATCCTTACTAAGAGAGATTGGATATTCTAGATAGAAATTGGATATTCCACAAACCACCGACTTGAAGATAGAAAAGGCACATCGTTCATTAGCCGCTAGGCCGGCGGCGGAAGCGCCCCCACGTTCGGTGTTGGTAAGATTTTCCAATTTCAAAATAAAACAAGAGGTTGTAAGACTGGCCTGGCAGAAAAAAGGATTTATGCACCAGGAGAGAAAAGTCTACGTGGAACACGATTACGCCCCGGAGGTCCTTAAAAAGCGCAGGGAATACAATGACGCGAAAAAGGTGTTAAGAGAGAAGAAATTGCGCTTTCAGACTCCATTTCCTGCGAAGTTAAGGGTCTTCTACGGCGATGAAACGTGTCTCTATAATTCGGCGGAAGAAGCAACAGCTGACATGGCGAAAAGAGGGCTCCCGGTAACGGTATTTAAACCCGCAGCAGACCCAAGTGAGAAGATCAAAGCGCAAACATGGACAACACAAAGACCCTCAAAATCCACGGACCAGCAGCGGGAAACCCAGCGCCAGAGCATCGCGGATAAACTATCCGTTTTCAGGTTGGAATAGCGACCTTTTTTTTTTTTTTTTCTTTTCTCTTGAATCAATCCGCACATCCAACCCCCCTCATACAAGGTAACAAACATTAAAGGAGATGCATATTCAGCATGTGGTAAAACATTTCATGGAAAAATCATATTATTTGAAACAAATAAGACTTTGTAATAAAAAAAAAAAAAAAAAACTTGTTAAAATAGAAATGTGACAATAATCCACATGTTCTCCTCATACTAACAAATACTGTTTTTGCGTGAATGTTTGATGTGATGGGGGTGGGAGGGTGCACACAATTTCACAGGGTTTAGGCATAAAAGGAAAAAAAAAAAATCATTACAAGTTTGGATTGGGTTCTGAAACTCACGTTAAAAGCATGGGACTACTTTCAGTGGTAAGAGAGGGCCCTCAACACGTAACAGAGTTTGAGGAATTTCCCTCAGGGCCTTCACTCCATCAAGGCTCTTCCAGGGTCTTTAAAAAGACCTCAGCTCAGGAAGTTCTTATGACAGCTTTTTGTTTTAAAGTTTTTTACACTATGTTCTTAATGTTTTTCTTGTTTTTAATGTTCTTTCAGTTTCTGAGTAGCACAAATGAGGGCCACCACACAGTTATACTAAACAAAACAACACAATGGAGAAACAGGGTGTAACCAAAATAATTTCATATAATGTAAAAGGAATCCTGAATCCAGTTAAAAGATCCAAGATTCTAGGCAAAATGAAAAAAGACAAAGCAGGAATAATATTTTTACAAGAAACCCACCTAACAGACGTGGAACACAATAAACTCAGTAGACAAGGGTTTAAAATGATCTCTTCATCTTCATATAAATCAGGGAGGAGG
This sequence comes from Pholidichthys leucotaenia, assembly GCA_020510985.1. Classification (NCBI taxonomy): domain Eukaryota; kingdom Metazoa; phylum Chordata; class Actinopteri; order Cichliformes; family Pholidichthyidae; genus Pholidichthys; species Pholidichthys leucotaenia. The sequence goes on along the minus strand of CM035849.1, from coordinate 63,540,624 downwards.
AGGGGAGTAGCGACATTGATATCAACCAAAATTACATTTGAAAAAAAATCAGAACACAAAGATAAAGAAGGGAGATACAGTTTGGTAACTGGGCGGCTAGAGGGAGAAGATATCACCCTGCTGAATGTGTATGCTCCCCCAGGGGCTAACTGGAAAATTTATAAAAATGTATTCGACCTAATGATAACTAAAGCTCAAGGTTTAGTGATATGTGGTGGGGACTTCAATCTTAGACTGAATCCATACTGGGATGCTTCTGGTAATTCCCCACATCAAAATAACACCCAAAACAGGAAGACTCGGATGCTACTAAAAGAAATGGGAATCTGTGACGTGTGGAGGGAACTCAACCCCAGTGTAAAAGACTATACATTTTACTCAACTCCACATTCATCTTACTCAAGGATTGACTATTTTTTTATGTTTAATAGAGACATTGGAAGAGTAAAAACATGTAAAATAGGACTGATGGATCTCTCCGACCACAGTCCGATCTACATGGACTTAAATATCCAAAAATACACAAATAATACATTTTCTTGGAGGTTAAATTCAAATGTCCTGAAAGGACCATTGAAAGATGAATTGGAATCAGATATTCTCAGATATTTGGAAGATAACGATAATGGAGAAGTATCCCCTTTAATACTGTGGGATGCATGCAAAGCTGTAATAAGAGGAAAGATTATTGCAAAACTGGCAACCCAAAAGAAACTAAGACAAGAAAAACTATCCACATTAGAGTCAGAACTTAGGACCTAGAAAAAGAACACAAAGGCAACACTCATTCTACTGACTCGCTCAAGATTAAGGAAATTAAAAACCAAATAAATGAGATCTACACAATAGAAATCCAGAAGAAACTTACATTTCTGAAACAAAAATACTATGAAGCAGGCAGTAAATCGGCAAAATTGCTAGCCTATAAATTGAGGAAACATCAAACAGAAAGAGCAATCTACAAAATCAGAGACCCAGTATCAAAGGAAATAAAATTCAGAATTCAGGATATTCTTAAAAACTTCGAGAATTACTATAAGAACTTATACTCCCACAAAAAACATAAAAACGCATCCGAGGCATTCCTAAACACATTAAACCTTCCCCAACTTACGGAGTCACAAAATAAAACACTACTGTCGGAAATACATCCTAAAGAATTGGAAAAAGCAATTATGAAACTTAAAGCTAACAAATCCCCAGGAGCTGATGGCTATACAGCAGAGTGGTACAAAACCTTTAAACAGCAACTATCTCCTCTCCTCCTGAAAACATTTAATTATGTCCTCCACACAGGGGAAATCCCCCCCTCCTGGAGAGAAGGGGTCATTGCAGTTATACCTAAAACTGAAAAGGATAAACTAGAGTGCTCCAACTACAGACCAATCAGTGTACTAAATCAGGACTATAAGCTTTTTACCATTATCCTTGCCAAAAGGTTAGAAAATATACTGACAGACCTAATTCATTTAGACCAAACAGGTTTTATAAGACAAAGACAGACACAAGACAACATTCGACGCACTTTACACATAATTCATCATATAAAAAAATATAACTTAAATGCAGTCATATTGGGATTAGATGCTGAAAAAGCATTCGATTCGGTTGACTGGTCTTTTCTATATAGAATCTTATCCAGTTTCAATTTTCATAACAACTTCATTAGAACTATACAGGCATTATATAAAAAACCAACAGCTAAAATAAGGATTAACGGTAATTTATCATCATCTTTTGAACTGGAAAGAGGATGTCGTCAGGGCTGCCCCCTGTCTCCACTGCTCTTTGCAATCTTCATAGAACCTCTGAGCCAATGGATAAGACAAAACCAAAAAATCAAAGGTATTACACTTGGTCAGAAGGAACATAAAATAGCACTCTTTGCTGATGACATTTTAATATACCTAGGGCAGCCGAACACTTCTTTACCAGAACTAACCTCAGTTTTTTCAGAGTATGGAGATTTATCGGGGTAGAAATTAAACATGCATAAAACCCAAGTTTTAACATTCAACTATGACCCAAATCATTATTCACTAAGCAAACTCAAAACTAACTGGGAGTCGGAATCTATGAAATATCTGGGGGTCAATATCCCGAAACAACTCAACAAAATTATATCACTAAACTATGATCCACTGGTGACAAAAATAAAATCTGACCTAGCAAGATGGAATATGATACCATTCTTGGGTACTGCACAAAGAATTGAAGCAGTCAAAATGAATATACTTCCACGTCTTCTATACCTTTTCCAAACAATACCGGTAGAACCTCCCAAAAAAACATGGCAGGAGCTGGACAGAAGGATCTCAAGATTCATATGGCAGGGCAAGAGACCTAGAATCAGATATAGAACCCTACAGCTAAACAAAGACAAAGGTGGGCTCGCGCTGCCAAATATCAGGGACTACTTTAAAGCCGCACAAATTAAAACTTTAGTAGAGATATGTAACCCAGTCTACACTGCACAATGGAAGGAGATCGAATGCCAAATAACAAGTGACATCCCCCTACAGGCGATAATAGGGAACAATGCCTTACCTAAGCTTTTGAATAACACTAACCCGTGGATAGAGACCCCGCTAAAAATTTGGTTTAAGATAGGGCTCTTTAGTTTGATTCTCTCTGACTATCGACTTCTGCAATGGATTGCCTATGATCAGGACTTTACTCCTAATAAAACAGACACCAGATTTAAAAAGTGGAAGGAGAAAGGGCTGATAAAATATTACGATTTTTTTAAAGGGCAAATCTTAAGAAGTTTTGAAGATTTGAAAAAACAAGGCCTAATAAATCAAGACCTTTACAGGTTCTTCCAGCTTAGACACCACATAAACAATATACTTAAAAAGGAGGTTTTGGAAAGGGCCCAGTCAGGTGTTCTGAAGGTCTTCTTAATGGCATATAAAGGGATCCCAGGGATCAGATACATTTCTAAAATATACCAAGGTCTTCAAGACTTAAAAGGAGACAACACATCTTATATAAAAGAGAGATGGGAAAAAGAGGGGAATTTCACTTTACAACTGGAAATATGGGAAAAGCTAAATAAACAGCAATGGAAAAGTACCTCATCCCTGCAGTGGAGAGAATTTGGATGGAAAAACTTGGCAAGATTTTTCAGAACACCTGCACAAAACAAATTTACCCATAAGGGATTGAACTGTTGGCGCCTGTGTGGTGAAAAGACTGCAAATCATTTTCATGTGTTTTGGTCATGCCCAGTTATCCACCAATATTGGACCAATGTACAGACAATATTGGGGAAAATATTCAAAATTACAGTTCCCTTTTCTTTTGTAACTTTGTATTTGGGTTTACTACCGGACTCACTGGAAAGACGAGGAGAAAAATACTTATTCAATGTTTTAATATTGGCAAGCAAAAAAGCTCTAACTAAAAAATGGATGTTGAAGGACTGTCCTACACCTGAAGATTGGACTAACGTGATCCAAGACATTTACTCGATGGAAAAGTTGACATTCGCACTGAGACAGGACATGGATGGGTTCATGAACTTTTGGCAACCCTGGACCGCATATGTGTCTTCCATTAGATCTAATCTTTGACAAATACCATTTCAATAATGGTTCCGCTCTTTGTTCCAACGCTACTCAGATGCTCTTTTATCTTTATTTACTTACTTTTTCTTTTTGTTTGTTTTTTACTGGTTTGTTTGTTTTTTTGTTGTTTTTTGTTTTTTTCTCTTTAATTTCACTTTTTCTTTCACTTTAAAAAAAAAAAAAAAGGGGTGTTGTAAGAATTAATCTTCCAATGTTGTCAGATATCAGAAAATAAGGGAACATGTGATGAAAATGTAAACAATGCATTGCTGTAACGACCTGTATACCCTTTACAAAAACTTAAATTAAAAAAAAAAAACACCCCCAAAAAAAACAAACAAAAAAAAACTCAAAAGTCTAAAACCCAATAAAAGATTTAGAACCCAAATAAAGAACCTACAAAAATAAGTAAATATAGAATGAAATTAATAAATAGGTAACTAAATTATGTGCAATATATTGTTACAACTTGTTCAACTCTTTGACAGCAGCAGGAACAAAGCTGTTTTTGTAGCGCTGGGTTTTACTTTTTGGATACACATCAGTTGCTTACACACATGCACACATACACACACATACAGTCTCCACAGGAAAGTCTCTGTTCCTGTTTCCATATATGGGCATGGGGGTTGTGTAGGACTAAAGAGGAGACATGTGGAGAGACAGGAACCAACAGGATGGAAGTCATAAAGAGCTGAGATGACATCTGAAGCCATTTGGACACTGAAAGGACCGGTTCTAACTAGTTTGGACAATGGCCAGCATATTGTTGGAAAGTTACTGGGAAACGCCCAGTAACTTGAAGCCTTTTCGTAGCTGTGCTGTTCTTTGTTCTGGGTCTTTTTTCACCAGAGGGGGCTGGGAAGGACCCATGGCCGTGTTCACTGACTCTCTGCGCGATGCAATAAAAGATAAGCTGAGAAATAGTATTTCTTCTATGATCACATGATACGAGCTGACCGAACACCAGATAGTGGCAAAACTAGGGGCGGTGGAGTGATAATGTATGTTAACAACAACTGGTGCAGACCGGGACATATCACTGTTAAACAACGACACTGCAGCAAAGACATTGAGTTGCTAGCTGTTAGCATGAGGCCTACATATCTCCCGAGAGAACACTCACACGTGATCTGCATTGTTGTTTATGCAAATCCGACGGCGAACGCTGGGACAGCGCGTGACGTCATCCATTCAGTAACCAGCAGGCTGCAGACAGAACACCCAGATGCTCTTCTCCTCATCTCAGGCGATTTCAACCACGTTTCACTGTCTCCCATTCTGCCCACTTTCACCCAGTATGTCACATGCCACACTAGAGACAATAAAACACTGGATTTGTTCTACGCAAACACTAAGGAGGCGTACACCTCATCACAACTCCCCCCACTTGGGAGATCGGATCACAACTTGGTTCATCTCCAACCGGTGTACAAACCCCTAGTGCACAGACAACCTCCGGCCATGCACACTGTGGAGTTATGGTCTGAGGAGACAATGGACACTCTAAAGGACTGTTTTGAAGCCACTGCCTGGAAGCAGCTCTGCGATCCACATGGTGAGGACATCGATGGCCTCATTCACACCTTCACGGGCTACCTCAGCTTCTGTGTGGACAAATCCGTTCCCACCAAGACCATACGGCGTCACTCAAACAACAAACCCTGGATCAACCCTGAGATAAAAACACTTCTGAGAGAGAAGAAGAGGATCTTCAGGTCGGGGAACAGGGAGATGCTGAAGTCCGTACAGAGGGAGCTGAGGAGAAAGATCAGAGAAGGCAAGGACAGCTTCAGGAAGAAGATGGAGGACAAGCTGCAACAGAGCGACATCAGCGGGGTCTGGAGAAACCTCAAAACCATCTCGGGGCTCCAGAATACCTCCCCCCAGGCCACGGGGGGCAGGGAGTGGGCGAACAACCTGAATCTGTTTTTCAATAGATTTGACCAACCGCCCTCCCCCCTGTCTGCACAACAACCAATGCTGCCTCTAAGAAATCAAGTCCTACTGCCCACTCCCCACTCCACCGACACCCCCCCCACTCCCAACACACAGCCCCCCATCCTGACCCTGACCAAGACCCAGGTGAGGACGGAGCTGAGGAAGATCAAGGCGAGGAAGGCGTCGGGACCGGACGGCATCAGCGCAAAGCTCCTCAAGTCCTGTGCAGACCAGCTGTATGGGATTGTGACGTATATCTTCAACATGAGCCTGAAACTGGGGAGGGTACCACAGCTGTGGAAAACATCTTGTGTGGTACCTGTACCAAAAACTTCCCACCCCAAAGACCTGAACAGCTACAGACTGGTGGCCTTGACGTCCCACTTGATGAAGACCCTGGAGAGACTGCTCCTTGCTCATCTCCGCCCCCTGGTGGAACCAGCGATGGATCCACTCCAGTTCGCCTACCAGCATGGCATTGGGGTGGAGGATGCGGTGATCTTCCTCCTTCACCGTTCTCTGTCCCACCTGGAGAAGCCCGGGAATATGGTGAGGATCATGTTCTTTGACTTCTCCAGTGCTTTCAACACCATCCAACCGATGATCCTGAAGGACAAGCTGCTGCGCGCAGGGGTGGACCAGCACCTGTCATCATGGATCCTGGATAACCTCACGAACCGGCCTCAGTTTGTGAGAACCCGGGACTGTGTTTCCGACACGATCATCAGTAGCACGGGGGCCCCCCAGGGAACGGTGCTGGCTCCCTTCCTGTTCACTCTTTATACTGCGGACTTCTCACACAACACAACACATTGCCATCTACAGAAGTTCTCTGATGACTCTGCGATCGTTGGTTTCATCTCCAACGGAGATGAAGCTGAGTACAGAGGGCTTATCCAGGACTTTGTGGACTGGTGCCATCGGAACTGCCTCCAGATCAACGCGAGGAAAACTAAGGAGCTGGTGGTGGACTGCCGCAGGCATGGGCAGCCCCTCACAGCACCAGTAAATATACAGGGAACAGACATCGAGATGGTGACATCCTATAAGTACCTGGGTATTCATCTGAACAATAAACTAGACTGGTCACACAATACTGACGCACTCTACAAGAAGGGACAGCGCAGGCTGTTCCTGCTGAGGAGACTCAGGTCTTTTGGTGTACAAGGGGCGCTGCTGAAGTCATTCTATGACACGGTGGTGGCATCAGCCATCACTTTTGGAGTGGTCTGCTGGGGCAGTGGCATTACTGCAGCCGATAGGAAGAGACTGAACAAACTGATTAAGAAAGCTAGCTCTGTCCTGGGGCAGCGCCTTGATCCGATGGAGGAGATAGGAGAGAGAAGGACGGTGGCTAAACTGTCATCTCTGCTGGAGTCCGAGTTCCACCCTATGCAGGACATACTGGATGCACTGAGGAGCTCATTTAGCAGCAGACTACATCATCCCAGGTGCACAACCGAGAGGTTTCGTAGGTCCTTCCTACCAACGGCTGTCAGACTGTACAACCTAAGCAGGGCTGCTCGCAGAGATAGCAAAAAGACGTAACAAACTAATAGTTTTTTTGAATGCAAAAGATGCAATAGACTTACACAATGGTCCTCTCCGGCATACAACTAGGAACATACCGGTCGCTATGGAGGGTGAGAATATGTATGGGCACATAATCATACCATGTAGGATAACTAAATAGACGGTTATGCTGTTTCATCCCACCTAGCAACAATGCTCTGCACTGTGTGTGTTTATATATTTACATATTTATTCCATCTAGCTACAATGCTCAGCACTGGGTGTGTTTATATTTATATATCTATATATTTATTCCATCTAGCTACAATGCTCCGCACTGTGTTTTTATATATCTACATATTATTCCATCTAGCTACATTGCTCCGCACTGTGTGTGTTTATATACTTGCATATTTATTCCACCTAGCTGCAATGCTCCGTACTGTGGGTGTTTATATATTTACATATTTATTCCATCTAGCTACAATGCTCTGCACTGTGTGTTCATATATTCATATATTTATTCCATCCAGCTACAATGCTCTGCACTGTGTGTGTGTGTGTGTGTGTGTGTGTGTGTGTATATATTTTATAGTAATATGTACATATGTATATTAGCTGCTCTTGCTTGCTTGTTTTTTTTTTCTTGCCTTCTGATTGTTGCTCTGAGTGTTGCTATCCCTGTGCTGTTGCAATCCTGGAATTTCCCCGTTGTGGGACTAATAAAGGCTTATCTTATCTTATCATTGGTTGATTAACTGAAAAGATTCTGCTAACTGTCCAAAATTAATTTTTACAGTAGGCCCTTTTAGGGTCCCTGAGGGTGTGAAAATGACCTCGGCAAAGAATATAGAGTTTCTGACTGACCATTTTCTTCCATGGTACAAAAAGAAGAACTGTGCCTTCGATAGCAAAATTATCTTCATGCATGACAATGCACCACCTCATGCTGCAAAGAATACCTCTGTGTCATTGTCTGCTATGGGCATAAAAGGAGAGAAACTCATGGTGTGGCCCTCATCCTCCCCTGACCTCAACCATATTGAGAACCTTTGGAGCATCCTCAAGCAAAAGATCTGTGAGGGTGGGAGGAAGTTCACATCAAACTAGCAGCTGTGGAAATTGTGAAAAGAAATTGTGAAGGTTATATCAAAAAGAAGGGGTCCTATGTTAACAAGTAACTTGGCCTGTTGAGATGTTTTGATTGAAATAGCTTTTGATTTCAGTAAATATGATCTCCTAATGCTGCAAATGCAACAAATGACCATTTTCAGTTCTTTGCAACCAATAAAATGTTTTGAAACTCTGTTGTGCATAATAATTTGGAACAGTGCATTTTGAGTTTTTTATTTTTGCAAAAACAGTTATCATTGGGAGGTTCAATAAAATTTGAACTATGCTCTAACGGTTGATGATTTGAAAATTATACTGAATGTTATTTGCATCGACTATTTAGGAAAATCAGAGACAAATATCATTTGCATAATAATTTGGAACGTAGTGTATTCTGAAAACGTCTGCAACTGTTTGTGGAAAACAGAGAAGAAAACTCTTCGCGATCTTAAAAACTGTTTGCGAACAAACTCTTTTGCAACCTTTTATAAATCCCTATCTGACAAAAAAAAAAAAAAAAAAAGATTGCTACGTTCGTGAAAGGTCCTCGGCATTGGCCACTCCATGAGAAACAGGCTTAAACTAGACCACAAAACGCAAGGTCTTCATAGCACAACATATGTGGAACATATTCAAAATGGCTGACACTGGTAGTGTGTGGCTCTAGTTTAATAGAATGTTACGAAAAGGGAAGTAGCACCATCCTCTGGTGTAATCTAAAATTGCAGTATCACAACATTATACAGTGGTGTGAAAAAGTGTTTGCCCTTCCTGATTTCTCATTTTTTTGCATGTTTGTCACACATAAATGTTTCAGATCATCAAACAAATTTAAATATTTGACAAAGATAACACAAGTAAACACAAAATGCAGTTTTTAAATGAAAGTGTTTATGATTAAAGGTAAAAAATAAATCCAAACCTACACCTGGGTGAAAAAGTGATTGTTCCCCCCATGTTAAAACATAAATTAATTGTGGTTTGTCACATCTTTGGAAAGCTGAGTTCAATTTCTCTAGCCACATCTAGGACTGATTACGCCCACATCTGTTCTCAATCAAGAAATCACTTAAATAGGACCTGCCTGACAAAGTGAAGTAGACAAAAAGATCCTCAAAAGCTAGACATCATGCTGTGATTCAATGAAATTCAGGAACAAAATGAGAAACAAAGTAATTGAGAGCTATCAGTCTGGAAAAGGTTATAAAGCCATTTCTAAAGCTTTGGGACTCTAGCGAACCACAGTGAGAGCCATTATCCACAAATGGCGAAAACAGAACAGTGGTGAACCTTCCCAGGAGTGGCCGGCCGACCAAAATTACCCCAAGAGCGCAGCGACGACTCATCCAAGAGGTCACAAAAGACTCCACAATAACATCCAAAGAAGTGCAGGCCTCACCCCAGACTCCACCATAAGAAAGAGACTGGGCAAAAATGGCCTGCATGGCAAAGTTCCAAGATGAAAACCACTGCTGAGCAAAAAGAACATAAAGGCTCGTCTCAGTTTTGCCAGAAAATATCTTGATGATCCCCAAGACTTTTGGGAAAATAATATGTGGATTGACAAGACAAAAGTTGAACTTTTTGGAAGGTGTGTGTCCCATTACATCCGGCATAAAAGTAACACAGCACTTCAGAAAAGGAAGATCATACCAACAGTAAAATATGGTGGTGGTAGTGTGATGGTCTGGGGTTGTTTTGCTGCTTCAGGACCTGGAAGACGCTCTGGCAAATGGAACCATGAATTCTGCTGTCTACCAAAATATCCTAAAGGAGAATGTCCAGCCATCTGTTTGTGACCTCAAAGTGAAGCACACTTGGGTTCTGCAGCACGACAATGATCCAGAACACACCAGCAAGTCCACCTCTGAATGGCTTAAGAAAAACAAAATGAAGACTTTGGAGTGGCCTAGTCAAAGTCCTGACCTGAATCCCATTGAGATGCTGTGGCATGACCTTAAGAAGGTGGTTCATGCTCAAAAACCCTCCAATGTGGCTGAATTACAACAATTCTGCAAAGATGAGTGGGCCAGAATTCCTCCACAGTGCTGTAAAAGACTCACTGCCAGTTATCACAAACGCCTGACTGCAGCTGTTGCCGCTAAGGGTGGCCCAACCAGTTATTAGGTTTAGGGGGCAATCATTTTTTCACATAGGGCCATGTAGTTTTGGATTTTTTTCCCCCTTAATAATAAACACCTTCATTTAAAAACTGTATTTTGTGTTTACTTGTGTTATCTTTGTCTAATATTTAAATTTGTTTGATGATCTAAAACATTTAAGTGTGACAAACATACAAAAAAATGAGAAACCAGGAAGAGGGCAAACACTTTTGCACACCACTGTATATACTATCCACTCGGGGTGGGACAAAAGACAGATTTGGTGATGTATCGTCATATTTGGCACAAACAATGATGCACCGATCCCTAAACGCATGCACTAATCTTTTATTAATTTTATATATACATATGTTCATGTAAATGTTGCAAAATCTTGGATGTTAACCAATTGCATTTTCTATTCAGTCCAACAGATGGCACAAAATAAGTGCCCAGTCAAGTGAAGGCATAGCTTGTATCATGAGATTTACTGCTAGATGTACAAAAATTTAAGAAACAATTATTTGCAGGGTTTCCGCTGGTAACATTTCTGCATGGCAGCCTACCACGCCTAAACTCAGCCACCACGCTAAGAAAATAAATGAAGGAATGACGCTCTGCAAGCGCACACGCGAACAACGCACGTGACAGTCACCCACACGTTAGAGATCTGGAGCGTGCTGCCCACATGACCATTCCAGTCTGCAGGCAGACCTATCTAGCGTTGCTGTCCGTGAGGCAAACCTGATTCCACATCAGAGTAAAGCCCGAGCTTATTTAAGTACTTTAACGAGGGGGGGGGGGGGGAAAGCAAAAGAGGTATGTAAGCAGTGGAGGCATTTATCGTGGTTTTAACCCACTGGTAACAGGAACAAAAACTAGTCGCTTAGCAAACAGGTGTGGTTAGGCTTCATATGCAGGCAAACTGAGGGAAAGGCAAGGGTGACTGAATTGCTGAGGATTTATTTCACCAACCACTACAATATTAATTTATGTTCATTATTATGTACCTGGCAAGTTAAAATGACTGAAATGCACAAAGTCAGTGACTTAAATCCGTCAACATCTTCCAGCCTTCAGACAAACTAAACCTGCCAACATTTGGATTTCAAAATGAAGCAGGTTGTTCCTGTTGTCTGGGTGGTGAGGAGAGTTCTCCAAAAAACTGTAAATATATAGAAATATAATAACTGCATCTTTGGCCATTTTAGTTAATTTATTTCATTAAAGAAAATTTTATTAATAATTATATTTCTTTGAAATCAAAGTTAAATTATTGTTCTGTTCTGTCTCTCCAAAATTATGGTCAAAAGTTTAAATTGTATGAGGAAAAGTCAAAATTTTAATAATCTGTGTCAAATTAAAAAAAAACAAAACAGTAATTTTATTTTAAAGAAATAAACAAAAATTAGCCATGAAATAATCCACAAATTTATAATACAGTCTCAAATGTACAAGAAAAGTCATAATTTTACAGGAGGAAATGACAAATTTGAGGATAATGGTTTCAAATTCTGATAAATTTACAAAGAAAAGTAGAAAACTAGAAGAAAACTTATAAATTTTGGAGAAAAACCTCAAATCTTCAAGACTGATGCCATTACTCAAGTTTTTATCTAAGTGGGTGCTTTTTGTATCCTAACTTAACTCAACTAGAAGTTTTTGGGTGTTATTAATTTCATAAAATAACATTGTTTTTACATGAGTAGAATTTCTGGCTACTATACCCACCTCTGATCATATAATTTAAGCATGCTTGAGTAAATTACTATTATGAATGTTTTTTCCTCTTCTCTTTCTCAATACAGTAGAAAAAAGAAACACTAACAAAAATACAAAAAAAAAATAGATATTTGTGTAATTTATGTAAATCATGACAAAAAAAATCATACAGGACAAAACATGACACTTGGTATTTGCTAACCTGTTTCTATACCACCATAGACAGAGAACCTGAATAAGACCGGGCTCAGAGAGGGAAAGATGAGATGGAAGAGAGGAGCCAAGGAGAGGGAAGTGTTCAGGCAGAGGGTGTAAGAGAGGAAGGAGAGAAGGATAACACCAGTAAAAAGTGTAAAGACAGGATGTCTGGGTGGGACTCCAACTGGCCCAATATTCCAAGATTCAAGCTTTGGTTGTGCAATACTTCAAATGGTAAGTTCCATATGCAAAGTTACTGTGCAAAAGTAAAAAAAAAAATAAATAAATAAATAAATTATAAAATTAACATATTCCGGTTACAATAGTGTCATGCATTTTCTGCCCCCCCCCCCTTCCCCCACAAAAATATGTTGCCACTGCACCTAGGTCTTTAAGCCAGAGGAAACACTGATTTGCCAAGATTAACAAAATGGTCTTTGGCTGCATGCACTTAACATCACCAGATGCTTGTGTATATGCCAAATATCACAGGTGTGCCACAATTTTTGGTCTCACTGCTTCAGATTGGTTCAGATGAAGCCATAAGGATAACTGGAGTATGTCTGAATAACACAGTGATGTCAGTTTGAAGGCAGTAATGCTGCTCGATGTAACTTAAATTGCCCCAAGACACATGCTTGACTTGCTTACCCTGGCAGTTGGAAACAGGTGTGCCCATGTTCATGAGACAGAGGGCACAGCGTGGCAGTGGTTTCCTGCAGCCGGGACAACTGGTGACTTTTGATTTGGTGGGAGAGCCGCTGACTCCGTACTGGCTGAAGCCACGGCCCTGGTGGGGTATGGCAGAGCAGCTGTAGGAGATGGACTTCCCACAGAAGTTGCAGCTCACAAACACCTGCCAAGAGCAAACACAAAGGTCAGCAGATAAGAATCGGTGAGCATGGAGGTTAAAACTCACCAGCTCATGTTCAACAGCTGTCTGGATTTCACTTTTCGGGGGAGAGAGATGAGTGTTTGGTAATGCAGCAATAATCCCAATAGGCTTAACTATTGTTACTGGAATTTCAAAAGTGCACTGCCCAGCACTGCCAAATTTTACTTGCATCACAAGTTTGGTCATAATCATTCACACAAAAAAATCTTTTTAGTATTAGGAGTGAATAAAAAAATCCTACAATTGTGGAGTATGTGTAATGCCTGAAAGAGATTTCTCCACAAAGTAAAAGGAAAAAGAAACATTTGACTAAACTGCACCAACAGTTTTATGATGGGGATTGGAGTGTAGAGCAGTGGGTGTTATACGATTGGCTGGCACACTTACCAGATTGCTTGGCACAGACTACCTGAGCTGTAATAAACAGAACAAGCATTGGATTTTGCTGTGAGGGTAATAACCTTTAATGCATGAAAGAAACAAGACAGACAGCTTGGAGTGCAGTGGTGATGCATCACAACCACAGCAGACATTTTATATCAAGATAGGGGGCGTATATGGCTTTTTTGTGTGATTTTGCACATCTATTTGGATATGTGGAGTGACTACCAGTGGATAAACTCTGAGAAAACACAACCCTATCACTTTATTAGGGTCAGCATTTGTCTCAGTACCTCTCTCTAAATGAAGAGTTTTGATTTTGCTCAGGCTTTGACGTAAGAATCAACGCTCACTGATGATCCGGAATGATACCGCCTTCCCAGCTTCATCTTCACCCATTTTAATGACAGTGGGAGGATCCTCGTGAACATTCAAACCCACACTGACAGTGCTACTACAGTTGCTAGCCTGCTACAGAGTTTACTTGGTGGCCATGGTTTTATATGGGAAAGTCACTCAACACATTGACTTCCCGACTCACTCACATGGACACATTCTGGACCTGGTCTACTCAACTGGACTAACAATACTCCAACTTAGCTGTATCAATCTCCATATCTCTGACCACCTGGCAATCACCATGGACATCAACGTTCCCATCCCCTCCCCTAAAGAAAGGTGCACAATATCCTTCAGAAATATCAAAATCATCACTCCCCCAGTCCTCTCAGCCTCACTCACCAGCATGATGTCTGCTTCCCCTCCCCTGCTCTCTGATGACCCCATGGATCTTGTGCCCTATTACAACACCACCTTCTCCTCCTGCCTGAACCAGTTAGTCCCCATCAAAAACAAAACAGTCTCCTTCACTCACTCTTCTCCCTGGTACACTCCTGAACTCCATGCCATGAAATCCCATAAGAGACAGCTGGAAAGACTTTACAAGAAAACAAACCTAACAGTTCACCTCCATGTCTACACAGACCACCTCCAACAATACAACACTGCCCTAAACACAGCCCGGTCTAATTTCTACTCTCACCTCATACAGGCTGGCTCCAATAACCCCAAAACACTCTTCTCCACAATAAACAAACTTCTCAAACCCATCAACAACACCTCCCCATTGTTCACTGCTGAAAAGTGCAACTCATTCCCATTATAAAGCCTGCATTCTGTAGAATGCACTTATTACTCAGATTTAATTAATTCAAACAAAGGAGATTCAAAGACCCTATTCTCACTACTCAGAAATATTACACAGCCTCCTGATTCACTTCCTTCTTACATGTATTCTACTGCCTTTTGTAACAGCCTCATATCCTTTTTCTCTGACAAAATCAAAAATATCCATTCTCAGCTTATCCCCAGTACTGGTCTAAGATGATCCTTCCCTGTTCCCTCTGTGCCTCCCTCTTAATTACTCTTAGCATTTGTTTTACTCTCTGTCTGCTGAAATCCTTAAATTAATCAAATCACTGAAAACATCTTGTCAACTTGACCCCTTTCCAACTGTATTTGTTAAGGCTGCTGCTCCTTCCTTGGCTCCTCTCATCACTCGCATAATTCACTCTTCCCTTATCACTGGAATTGTTCTTTCACCCTTCAAAACAGCTTGTCTCCCCAATACTTAAGGGTACCTGTAGTGAATTTTACTCAAAAGCTATTTCAAAGGATCAAATATGATACTAGTGATTCCATCCAGTAATTTTGGTCATGATTCCTTCTCAAATACACACAAGTTTCAAGTCATTGCTCTCTCAGTCAGTCATGGTCAGCGACATCTTGCCTCCTCCATGGCCAGTTTCAGCAAGGCAGTGACCCACAGTTGTTGCTTTGTGTGACTGAGTAGGCTGCAGTATAGCAGTCAACAAAGTTTCAACATCAGAATTTTATGTAATTTTTTGCAACCATGTACAAGCAAATTTACCCACATATAATTTAATGAAATAAAATTCTAGTATATCAAGATTTATTCAACGTGTTCTGAAGTTACTTGACTGGGAACTTGCCTGTTCGTAAGGTCCCCTTCAGCTGCCGGTCCCTGGAGGTAACTGCGGATCATGCCGTCAATGAAGGCCATTTCCAAGGACGGTCTGTGCAGTATATATCCATGCAGATTTTGTGCCTTTTTCAACTCAGATCTCAACCCACTGAGCATCTGCTGAATGCATTTACTCGTTGGCGGTAAAGCCAGAAACAACGATTGTATGTCACTTCCGGTCAGCGATGGCTGCTCCCCATTGGTTTTGACTGGGCGGTTTTTGTGGGATAAAATTATTCAGTATACTGACTCTAGGGGGTTATTTTTACTGAATAAAAACATTTTTGGTTTATAAGTAATACCTAAAGCAGGATTAATGTTGTTATAATGACCAGTAGAGGTTTCCTTTAAGAAACTTGGTGCAGATCCCAATAACCTTAATAACCTTCCTCCGATCTCGAATCTTCCATTCCTTTCCAAGATCCTTGAAAAAACTGTTGCTTCTCAACTTCATACTCACCTATCTCACAATAATCTCTATGAGAAATTTCAGTCTGGTTTCCACCCCCTTCATTCTACTGAAACAGCCTTACTGAAAGTCATAAGGCTGCGTGTCCACCAAACGCGTTTTTTGTAGACCGACCGCCCTGAGCATTTTTTTTTTTTTTTTCAGCATTTGTGCGCTGCGCTCTGGAAAAAAAAGTCTGTGTCCTGTATACCAGCAACAGCTTGTCACTCTCAGCTCAGCACTTCCGCTTTTTCTACAGTCAAACTTCTAACTTATTTTTTAATAACAATGGACAGAAAACGTGTTTTAGCAGCTGTGGATGTAAAATATGATGACACGGAAAACAGGAGTCTGAGTAGAGACTGTATCAGCATCCCATGTCCCGCCCTTCCTTAATTCTGATTGGCTACTTAGAAAGGTCTGATATTGATGAGCTCAGCTGCAGTCTGAAAAGTTGAACTTTTTTTCAATACTGAGCACCCTGAGTGCCGCGACAAAAAACGGCCACCGCTCAAAGCGTTTCAGCGCTGCAAATGCTTAACTGCATAGAGAATGAATAGAAAACAGTCGTCCAGAGCAGAAAAAAATGTGTTTGGTGGACACCCAGCCTAAATGATCTCCTCCTGGCAGTAGATTCCATTTTTTTTTTTTATCTATTCTCATCCAACTTGATCTGAGTGTGGCCTTTGACACTATTTCACACACCATCCTCTTGGACAGACTTCTCAGTCTTGGCATTACACATACACCCCTCAATTGGTTCAAATCCTATCTCTGTGGCCGCACTCAGTTCATTCAGCTGAAATCATTCTCTTCTCACTCACTTCTGGTCATCACAGGAGTACCCCAGGTCTCTGTCCTGGGGCCCCTTTTATTTATCATTTACATACTTCCACTTGGTCATATTTTCCATAAATATCATTTTCATTTCCACTGCTATGCAGACAACACTCAGCTCTATATTTCCACTAAACCTAACGCAACCCTCCCACTTTCATCCCTTACTGACTGCCTCTCTGAGATAAAGTCCTGGTTCACACTCAATCTCCTCAAATTAAACAGTGATAAAACAGAAATGTTAATCGTCGGCATGAAAACCCCATGTAACCCCCGCCATCTGTGCGCAAGATGGCGCCCACAGTGGTCGCCATGGTGCTTCGCTGCGCCCTCTGTTTGTTTTTGTTTGTCAATTGTGTGTCTGCCTGCTCTTATACCCGTGAAGAGCTCCTAAATATCAGGACTTTCACTACCACGGACCTACTCCCAGTTTTTTTTAGCTCCTGCCGCCGATCTGGTTCATTGCTTGGCTCGGAAAGTGAGACGGCGAAAGAGAGGAAGACGAGCAGGCGCTCTCGTCCGGCTCTGCAGGAGAGGCACGCGCACGGCTTTGCCTGGCATATTTCTGTCCAATGCCAACTCTCTCTCTAACAAGGTAGATGAACTAAGACTGCTGATGCGTTTTAAGGACCTCTCTTCCTCGGCTGCCCTCTGTTTTACCGAGACCTGGCTCAGGGAAAATACACCGGACAGCGCGCTGCGCCTCGAGGGATTTCAGCTGTTTCGTGCTGATCGTGACACAGAGCTCTCCGGTAAATCCTCAGGAGGCGGAGTCTGCTTCTACATCAACAGCAGCTGGTGCTCTGATGTAACGGTAATTTCCAAACACTGTTCTCCCGCCCTGGAATTTCTTTTTATTAACTGCAAGCCATTTTATTCCCCGCGGGAGTTCGCCTCATTCATCCTCGTCGCTGTGTACGTCCCTCCCGACGCGGACACGCGAGAAGCTCAGCGCGTGCTCGTGGATCACATCCAACACACGGAGCGGATTTTTCCAGACTCTCTGGTTATTGTGGTTGGCAACTTTAACCAGAGCAATCTGAGCCACGATCTCCCCCGCTACAAACAGTTTATTAAATGCCCCACCAGAGGAATAAACATGCTGGATCACTGTTACACCACAGTGAAAGACGCATATCGCGCTGTTCCCCGCGCTGCGCTCGGACTATCTGATCACGTGATGGTCCACCTCATTCCCACATACAGACAGAGATTGAAGCTCACTAAACCTGTTGTGAGCACTATGAAGAAATGGACCAGTGAAGCTGAGGAGAAGCTGGAAACGTGCATGGAAATAAC
The DNA here is from genome assembly GCA_020510985.1 of Pholidichthys leucotaenia. NCBI lineage: Eukaryota > Metazoa > Chordata > Actinopteri > Cichliformes > Pholidichthyidae > Pholidichthys > Pholidichthys leucotaenia. The sequence goes on along the minus strand of CM035849.1, from coordinate 63,522,563 downwards.
TGATTGGGGCATGTTTAAACGAGCCACGCATGATCTGGATGAGTACACGGACACTGTGAACTCTTATATCCACTTTTGTGAGGAGAGCATTCTTCCATCGCGCACCAGGGTGAGGTACTCTAATGATAAGCCCTGGTTCACAGCTAAGCTCAGACAGATCAGGAAGGAGAAGGAAGCAGCGCTGAAAAGTGGAGACAGGGACTGCTACAGGGAGGTTAAATATCGGTTTAACAGAGAGCTGAGGAGAGCTAAATCTGTGTATTCTGAGAGACTCCAGCAGCAGTTCACTGCTAATGACTCGGCTTCTGTGTGGAGAGGACTGAGGCAAATCACCAATTATCGGCCTCAGGCTCCTAAAGGTCAGGATGACAAAGCCCTTTGTCAAAGACTGTCCCAACACTATGCCCCTTTTGACACTTCGTCATCTGTGTCCAACTCCCCCCCTCCCTCCAGCTCCACAGCCTCCACGACCCCTACTTCATCAAAGGCGCCCCCCCCCCCCTCCTCCCCCCCTGCCCTTGTCATCAGTGAGCAGGACGTGCTCAAACAGTTCTCCAGACTGAACCCGCGCAAGGCCCCCGGTCCGGACGGCGTGTCTCCCTCCACCCTGAGACACTGTACCACGCCCCTCCTGGACCCGCTGCAGTTTGCCTACCGAGCCAACAGGTCTGTAGACAACGCAGTCAACCTGGCCCTCCACTCCATCCTGCAGCACCTGGACTCCCCGGGAACCTACGCCAGGATCCTGTTTGTGGACTTCAGCTCCGCATTCAACACCATCCGCCCCGCTCTGCTCCAGGACAAGCTGTCCCTGCTTGGCGTGCCTGACTCCCTCTGCAGGTGGATCACCGACTTCCTGACGGACCGGAGGCAGCATGTGCGGCTGGGAAAGACTGTCTCAGACTCTGCTAGCATCAGCACCGGATCACCCCAGGGCTGTGTACTTTCCCCCCTACTCTTCTCCCTTTATACCAACTCCTGCACCTCCAGCCACCAGTCTGTCAAGTTGATCAAGTTTGCGGACGACACCACCCTCATCGGGCTCATCTCCAACGGCGACGAGTCCGCCTACAGGAGAGAGGTGGCCCAGCTGGCGTCCTGGTGCAACAACAACAACCTGCAGCTGAACGCTCTGAAGACAGTGGAGATGATTGTGGACTTCAGGAAAGTCACAACCCCTCTGCCCCCCCTCACCCTCACAGGCTCTCCCATCACCACTGCTGATTCCTTCCGCTTCCTAGGCACCACCATCACCAGGGACCTCAAGTGGGAGCCGACCATCAGCTCCCTCATCAAAAAGGCCCAGCAGAGGATGTTCTTCCTGCGGCAGCTGAGGAAGCTCAAGCTACCCACCAAGATGTTAGTGCAGTTCTACACAGCCATCATCGAGTCCATCCTCACCTCCTCCATAACCGTGTGGTACGCAGGAGCCACTGCCAGGGACAGACTAAGGCTGCAGCGCGTCGTGCGCACTGCTGAGAAGGTGATCGGCTGCAAGCTCCCATCTCTCCAGGATCTGTACATCTCCAGGACCCGGAGGCGTGCTGGCTGGATCACAGCCGATCCCTCACACCCTGGTCACGTACTGTTTGCCCCCCTCCCCTCAGGTAGAAGACTTCGGTCCATCCAGACTAAAACCTCCCGTCACATGAACAGCTTCTTCCCCTCTGCCATCAGACTGCTGAACACTAAGTGACTTATTGTCTCTCGTGCACTATGTACAGCAGCTCAACCAGACTCATGTCAATCATCACTGTTTTCTTCCTACATTACCGACTGCACTATAAGGTTCTCCACATTATCTGCTGCTCGCTAATATATTTTAACTGCTGACAAGTATTACTCACTCTTATTCTACACTTTATTGCATGTATAGTTTATTTCTTTTATTTTATCATGTTTAATGTTGCAGCATTGCACCGAGACAAATTCCTAGTTTGTGTACTACATGAACAATGGCAATAAATCTGATTCTGATTCTGAAATCCACTCTAACCAAATGTTCCAGCTTCAATGTATCATTGGACAATTCTCTTATCTCTCCCTCCCCTCAGGTTGAGTCTGGATGTCACCCTTGATAGCATGCTTTCCCTCACATCTCACATTAACAACATAACCTGGTTATCATACTTCCATCTTCACGACATCAACTGCTTATGCCCCTCCCTCACACCTCATACCGCTGCCATCTTGGTTCACAGTCTTGTTATATCTTGTCTTGACTACTGTAATTCCCTCCTGTTTGGTCTTCCATAGAAAGTTCTCCATAAATTACAACTGGTACAAAACTCAGTAGCTCACATCATCACCAGGACCCCCATCTATTCGTCACATCTCTCCTGTTCTGCAGCAGCTTCACTGGCTCCCAGTCACGTTCTGAATACAGTATAAAATACTATTACTCACCTACAAGGCCATCCACAACCTTGCCCCTCCATATCTCTCTGGTGGCAGAGAATTCAGCTTCTCGGCACTGAAACTTTGGAATACACTCCCTCCTGATCTCCGTAACACTGATTCTCTCTCACTTTTCAAATCTAAACTCAAAACCCAGTTGCTCAGGCTTGCTTATCCCGACTGAGTTGCATTGTGTTTTGTCTGTTTTATGTTTATTCTTATGTATTTTATCCATTTTTTATTACTGCAAGGTGACTTTTAGTGTCATGAAAGGCACCCATAAATAAAATGTATTATTATTATTATTATTATTATTATTATTATTCCTGTCCTTCTTCCAAATAAAGATCACCACCATCCACAGCAACCTGACCAGGGTTGGGGCAGCTCTGTGGAACAGTGGGTAGCACTGTGGCAGCACAGTAAGAAGGTTACGGAATAAATTCCCCCCTGACCATCATGGGTTCGATCCCACCCCGACCATCGGTGACCCTTCTGTGTGGAGTTTGCATGTTGACCCCATGTCTGCATGGGTTTATCCCGGGTACTCTGGTTTCCTCGCACAGGCCAAAAACATGCAAGTTAGGTTAACTGGAGACTCTAAAGTGGCCCTAGGTGCGAATGTGTGTGTGAATGGTGAGGGGACTGGCGCCGCACCTTGACTGCCTCATCCATCCAGGTGGATGCCCTGTAATTTCCCTCTTGGATTAATAAGAGTATACCAAAACAAAACAAAAACACCTCCCCTCTGATCCTGACCCCTCCATCAGCTCTTCCCCCCACCTCTGTTCAGCCACTGTCTCATTTCCCCCAATGACTCCTCTAGAGCTCATTAAAGTTACCACAGGCATGAGAAGCACCACATCCATACTGAACCCCATCCCCTCTGCACTTATCAAGTCCTGTCTCCATCTCTCTCCCCACTCATCTGCAGTATCATCAATGCCTCCCTCAGCTCGAGCTCAGTCCCTGACCCCCTGAAATTCACCGCCATTACCCCAATCCTCAAAAAACCTGAACTAAACCCCGAAATCATGAATAACTTCCATCCCATTATCAACCTGCTCTTCCTGTCCAAAATCCTAGAACGTTTTGTTGCCACCCATCTCAAAGCCCACCTCACCTCCAATGACCTCTTTGAGACATTCCAACCTGGATTCCATTCACAACATAGCACTGAAACAGCCCTGCTCAAAGTGACAAATGACCTCCTCCTCTCAGCCAACTCTGGACTCCTGAACATTCTCATCATGCTCGACCTCACAGCCGCCTTCGATACAACCACTCCATTCTCCTCTCCCATCTGGAAACCTGCCTCAACATCACTGGTACAACTCTCTCCTGGTTCCACTCATATCTCATCAACAGACAGCAATTCATCCACATCAACAACTACATCTCTCTCACAGCCCCCCTCTCCCATGGTGTTCCCCATGGTTCTGTACTTGGTCCTCTCCTCTTCATCCTCTATATACTCCCACTTGGTAACATCACCCACTGGCCTTAACTTCCATTGTTACGCCGACGACGTTCAGATCTACATTTCCACTAAGTGCATAACCACAGTAACCTGCTCCATACTGGGAAACTGTCTTTCTGAAATAAAATCCTGGATGCAAAAGAACTTTGTACAACTCAACTATGACAAGTTTGATATGATGACCATCGGCCCAGAATCCCTCATCAAAACCACCCACAACTTCAGCCTCACTGTTGCCAACTCCACACTTTCCCCATCCCCACAGCTACGAAACTTTGGAGTCATCTTTGACAGCCACCTCGCTTTTGAACCGCACATCAATCATGTCCCCAAAACTGCCTTCTTCCACCTAAAAACATAGCCCGACTCCATCCCTCACTCACATTCTCCACCACAGAAACCCTCATATATGCATTTATCACATCCAGACTTGACTATTGTAATAGCATTCTTAACTGCTCATCATCTAAAGTCCTCCAGAAACTTCAATACATTCAGAACTCAGCTGCCCATCTCCTTACCCAGTGCTGCTCCCATGACCACATCACCCCTGTCCTCCAGAACCTCCACTGGCTCCCAATCTCACAATGCATACAGATCAAAGTCCTTCTCCTCGCCTTTAAAGCCCTCCATCACCAGGCCCCTTCCTATCTTATTGACCTGTGGAACCCCCCACCCCCACCTCCTCTGATGCAAACCTCCTCTCTCCACCACACAGAACCAAGCACAGAACCTGGAGGGGACAAAGCAATTTCCACCGCCGCCCCCTCCATCTGGAACTCTCTCCCCCAACACATCCATGACTGCACAGACTTAAACTCCTTCAAATCATTACCCTGTTCAGACTTGCTTTTAATCTTTAATTTTAATTGTGCGTTTTTTTGTTGTTGTTTTTTTCTCTCCAATGTAAAGCGTCCTTGAGTGCCTTGAAAAGTGCTATATAAATAAAATGTATTATTATTCTCATCATCATTATATAGCTATTTTCTTTAAATTCTAGTCACCTCACTAGACATCTGTGTCCCCCACCTGCTTCATTAAAACCTCTTCAGCACCACAGTACCCAAATGTGGGGCCTGACATCACTGCTCATGAATAAAAAAATCTCATATTAAGTTACACATCCACAAAACAGGGAGAACCTTGACAATAAAGTGAAAAGAACAACAACTTCGACCAACACAAAAACACAATAAGAACATGAAGCAAATAAGTCTTAAAACTGCAAAGTTACACCAACTTGCATGTTTAGAAAGTTTGCATGAGAACTCGCAAACAAACACAGTTGTAATTAGATGGACTGAAAGTTTGTTACAAAATGAGTTCTATAGTTCAGTACATGAGAAATCTGAAAGAAAATGTTATATAGCCATTAAATATCTGTTTGATGGATTTTTCAAAAGAAACCCCAAAACAGTTGGAATGACATGGAATCAGTCCCTCCAGGATTTCATGCTGCGATCGCATCAATTCACGTGAAATCAGCCAATCAGTGCAACTGTTGCGCAACCTTGCAACTTTGTCCAATCACCGCAACTTTCCCACAATTTTGGCCAATCCCCGTCAACTTCCGCCAAGTTCACCAATCAAATTTATCTCTGACTGGCGCTGAAATGCTCAGTCTAACCAATCAAATGCATCACTGCACCGCGATTCACTTGAGTGTTTACACTGAGTATTAATGGAACACATCAGCAAACAGAGTGTGTGATTTAAAAAAAACACTCACCCACGGGGTTTCCAACATGTACCTTCCTCCATGTCCCTCAGCCTGCCGGTGGACATCTCGCCACGTCTCCATTCTGATCGCGTGTACGAAGTGCTAGGTTTGTGCTGAAAAACATCTGCCTGCCCCAAAAGCACCCTGTTGCGGGAGCGCGCGTGAGGAGAGACACCAAACACAGCGAGCAAATCTAACACTACAGCCAGTGTTTGAACATTTTATACATCTTTAGAGGTAAAATCATTACTATATCTGGTCAATGCGCTTTAAAGCTGTGGATCAGTCTAGACAGACAAACGCACCCCCCGTCCCGTCCCGCTGTAAATGAAAGATGTGTGTGTGTGTCAAGACCGACGTGCAGCAGACAGACAGGTAGGAAGGAGTTAGGCACAGAAAAAAAAAATATTGTCTGTAATTGTTTGTGTTTTTCTGGGAAAAAAAAAAAAAAAGGACTCCGATAGACAATACAAAGCAACAGAATAAATTATTTCTTTTTTCCTCTCCGCTCGGTACTGAGTGGTTGGGGACTGTAGGGAGTTTTCAAATGAAGATGCTGCCAATAATTTCCAAATCTATACTCTTTAATATACATTCAATGCAATTTAGCTGGTGTAATGGATATTGTGTTAATGTTTGTATTTGACGTTGCACAAGAGTTTTTCTGTATAGCAGAAGTTTCTGCTTAATTTACAAATCACTATAATAGGAAATTTTTGACAATCCTGTGCTTTTCTTGTATTGTTATACAGAATATCACTGCAGTAAACTGGAAAAAAAATCTGCTTTAAAATGTGTAATTCTTCCCACAACTTTTAGTGCAAAAAAACACTCTCAAAAAATCACAACTTTTATCGCAACTTTTTAAAAAAAAAAGCTCCCGCGAATTCAGGCTTTTTGGGCTGTAACAATCATAAAAACATCCCACAAAATCCTGGAGAGACTGCATGGAATGGACATCCGAAGTGATATGCACATGAAATATAATTACTTTATTATTTGGTACCTGAGAAATCTAAAATGGCACAAATGGTGCCAACTGTAACAATTGGCACAGTCCACCTAAATATTTCTTCACTAATGCCTCTAAAAAAAAAAATCAATTTTTCATTATTTCTGCACAAATTTTGGTGTAGGTGATGGTTATATGCTCTATTTTGATTGGCTACAGATTCTGGGCTGCTACAACATCATTCTAAAAGGATATTTAGTATAAGAAAGTTAATTTCTTTTAGGTCAAAATGAAAGGTTTCATTTTCTGCTGTATGCCATTTAGAACAGAATAGAATAGGCTTTATTGTCATTGTACAGTTGTACAGTACAATGAAATTGTGGGTGCTCCACCAGGCTACTGCACAATCAAGTAAGACAGAAAGGATTTGATAAAACACAGTTACAGAATGCATGATTAAACATACGTCTAAATAAAAATAAAAATAAAAATAGCCCACAGGTATATACATAGGTATGGTAGTGGCTTCACGGATGGAACTATGTACAGGTACATCTCAAAAAGTTAGAATATCATGAAAAATACTCCATACGCCGTACAATACTCCATCGATTCTCTATGGGGTTTAGGTCAGGAGAGTTTGCTGACCAATCAAACATAGTGATGCCATGGTCATTAAACCAGGTTTTGATACTTTTGGCAGTGTGGGGGCGTGCCAAGTCCTGCTGGAAAATGAAATCAGCTTCTCCACAAAACTTGTCAGCAGAGGGAAGCATGAAGTGCTCTAAAATTTCCTGGTAGACGACTGCGCTGACTTTGGTCTTGATAAAACACAGTGGACAAACACCAGCAGATGTCCTCTGTTCAGAAAAAAGTAAATTTTGCATTTGATTTGGAAATCAAAGTCCCAGAATCTGGAGAAAGAGTGGAGAGGCACAGAATCTAAGTTGCTTGAGGTTTAGTGTGAAGTTTCCACAGTCAGTGATGATTTCAGGAACCATGTCATCTGCTGGTGTTGGTCCACTGTGTTTTATCAAGACCAAAGTCAGCACAGTCGTCTACCAGGAAATTTTAGAGCACTTCATGCTTCCCTCTGCTGACAAGCTTTATGGAGAAGCTGATTTCATTTTCCAGCAGGACTTGCCCCCCCCCCACACACACACACTGCCAAAAGTATCAATTTCCATCTGCCATGCCTCAAGGACATGCTTCCAAGTTTCAGACACTAAGACATAACATCTCGGCTGGGAGAGATTTGCTGCCTCCAGTAACTGATAAACACCCACCTGCATTCAACATACACGAACACACTGATTCACATATACTGAATTACATCCATTCATTCACTGATCCTCTCTGACTTTTGGTTTTGTTGTCTGCTAAATGTGCATTGAGGTTTTTTTTTTCCTGCAATCAAAATTTCGCTCACTAACTGAGCGCCATTTTGATAAACATGTTTTTTTCTCTCGCCTACTGTGTCATTCCATATCCCTTCCTTTTTTCTTTCTTTATCACCACTATGACTGGCGCCTAGCGGCTGCCCCAGCCTTGGATGCGCTCTGCAGAGCGTGCCCAAATGCCAAGTCACGTTTCGTTACCTTGTATTCATACATGTGTAATGACAATAAAGTTGAATCTCATCTCATCTCATCTCATCAAAACCTGGTTTAATGACCATAGCATCATTGTGTGTGATTGGCCAGCAAACTCTCCAGACCTCAACCCCATAAAGAATCGATGGAGTATTGTCAAGAGGAAGATGAGAGACACCAGACCCAACAATGCAGACGAGCTGAAGGTCACTATCAAAGCAACCTGGGCCTCCATAACACCACAGCAGTGCCACAGACTGATCACATCCATGCCACACCACACTGATACAGTAATTAATCCAAAAGGAGTCCCGACCAAGTACTGAATGTGTACATGGATATACTTTTCAGTTGGCCAACATTTCTATTAAAGAAACTATTTTTTAAAATTAATTTTTATGTAATATTCTAATTTTTTGAGAAACTTAATTTGGGGTTTTCATGGGCTGTAAGCCATAATCATCAAAATTAAAATAAATAAACACTTGAAATATGTCACTCTCTGTGTAATGAGATCCATACAATATATGGGTTTCACTTTCTAAAGTGAGAGACAAAAAATATTGAACTTTTTCATGATATTCTAATTTTTTGAGATGTACCTGTACGTAAGAGCACGGAGTGCAGAACACATGACTGAATAAAATGGCCCAAGGATTATGGAAAATACACACACAATGGTAGTGGTTTCACGGCTGGGTCAATGTACATGAAAGTGCGGCATGCATAGACAGGTGTGTTATTATGATAATTAAGAAGGTCCTCAGTTCTGTGCATGTGAGTGTTCGGAGGGAGGAGAGTGGGGCCTCTGACTGTTTGCAGTCCGGATGGCCCAGGGGAAGAAACTGTTTGTCAGTCTGGAGGTGTGGGACCTGGTTGATCTGAACAGTCGTCCAGAGGGAAGCAGGCCAAACGGGTGGTGGGCAGGATGTGAGGGGTCTCCTGTGATGGCCTTGATCTTTCTAAGACAGGAGGATCTGGAGCTGTCCTCCAGGGAGGGCAGAGGGTGCCGATGATTTTTTTGGGCAGCGTTGATGACCCTCTGCACAGCCTTCCTGTTTTCGGCTGTGGAGCCGGCGTACCACACACCCAGACAATAGGTGAACACCCTCTCCACTGAGCAGTGGTAGAAGGCAAGCAGCAGCTTTTGGTCCAGGTTGTTCCTTCTCAGGACATGGAGGAAGTGCAGCTGCTGCTGGGCTTTTTTCAATAGGCCTTGGTGTTGACAGTCTAGGGTAGGTCAGAGGAGATGTGGGTTCCCAGGAACCTGAAGGTGGGGACAGTTTCCACACAGTTGCCATTCATGAGGAGGGTAGTGGTGGTCCTGTCTGTTCTTCCTGAAATCCAGTGTGGGTTCTTTGGTTTTTTGGATATTCAGTTTCAAATTTTTTTGCTTGGCACCACAGCAGCAGATTCTCTACCTCCGCCCTGTATGCCTTCTCATCATCCTCCTTCCTTTTTTCATTATGTTCCTCGTTTCCTTCCTTCCTTCTGTTCCTCGTTTCCGTCCTTTTTTCGTTATGTTCGTCGTTTCCTTCTTCCTTCCTTCCTTTGTTATGTTCGTCGTTTGCTTCTTCCTTCCGTCCTTCCTTTGTTACGTTCCTCATTTCTTTCTTCCTTCCTTGGTTACATTCCTCATTTCCTTCTTTTTCTTCCTTCGTTACATTCCTCATTTCCTTCTTCCATCCTTCCGTATGTTCCTCGTTTCCTTCCGTCCTTCCATATGTTCTTTGTTTCCTTCCGTCCTTCCATATGTTCCTCGCTTCCTTCCATCCTTCCATGTTCCTTGTTTCCTTTGCTTCCTCGTTTGAATCGTTTCCTTCATTATATTCCTTGTTTCCTTCATTACATTCCTCGTTTCCTTCCTTCGTTCCTTATGTTCTTCATTTCCTTCCTTCCTTCCGATCCTCGTTTCCTTCCTTCCTTCTGTATATTGCTTGTTCCTTCCTTCGTTACATTCCTCGTTCCCTTCCGTCCTTCATTGCGTTCCTCAGGTCCTTCAATCCTTCGTTACGTTCCTCATTTCCTTCCGTCCTTGTGTTCCTCATTTCCTACCGTTCCTTGTTTCCTTCCGTCCTTCGTTATGTTCCTCCTTTCCTTCCTTCCTTCGTCCCCCATTTCCTTCCTTCCTTCCGTTCCCACTTCCTTCCTTCCATTCCTCATTTCCTTCCTTCCTTTCGTTCCTCGTTTCCTTCCTTCCTTAGTTCCTCGTTTCCCTCCTTCCTTCCTTCCCTCCTTATGTTCCTCATTTCCTTCCTTACATTCCTCATTTCCTTCCTTCCGTTCCTCGTTTCTTTCCTTCCTTCCTTCCTTTCCTTCTTTCCCTCCTTCCTTACATTCCTTCCTTCCTATCTTCGTTACGTTCATTTCCTTCCTTCCTTTGCTACGTTCGTTTCAATCCTTCATTACATTTCTCATTTCCTTCCTTCATTACATTCCTCGTTTCCTCCCTTCCGTTATTAGTCTCCCTTTTTATTTCCTTCCTTGTTAGTTTTCTTGTTTGTTTCTTCTTCATTGTTAGTTTCCTTGTTTGTTTCCTTCCTTCCTTCTTTGCTTCCTTGTTTCCTTTCCATGTCTGTTAGTGTGCACTGACAAACACACCCTATTGCTGTGTGAATGCTGATTCAGCATTCGTTTGTTTGCTGACACCTCGCCATGCCGTTAGGGCGCATTCATGAGATCAGTGACTAAGTGTAGACAGCCCTATAGATAAGAATCCAGATCCCATAATTTTCGTTGAAGGAGAAAGGGGTTTGGGTTCTTATGGGTTAAGCATAGATTACAACTAATTTCCTGCAACATTAAGCTATTTCTACTTTTATGCTAGTGTTTTCCAAGATAAGGCTACTTTAGCCTTTCAGCTAGCACTTTCATAGAATTAAGCTTGTATTTAGCTTCTTTAAGCAACCTTTCTTCAACTATAGATAGTATTGCTTAATGCTAGCATTTTTCAAGATTAGGTTATTTTGGCACGTAAGCTCACATTTTTAAAAAATTTTAAGCATAGATGTAGCATCTTTAACCTAACTTCTGCAACCTTAAGCCATTTCTACTTTTATGCTACTGATTTTTAAGATTGGGCTATTTTAGCCTCTCAGCTAGCATTTATTTTATTATAAGCTTATATTTTTTTTCCAATATATTTTTATTAAAATCCATTTCAGAAATTGCAGAGAAGTTTGCATAATACTTCTTGAAACAAGAAATAGAGATACACTTAATAAGCACATATACATATATGTATATAAGATCTAATAGTGCATCAACAAGTACTTCACACTAAAACACCAGATTTTTATTTTTTTTTTTTTTTAAACCCCTAGAACACCCCCCCCCCCCACCCCAGCTCACAAAATCAGTGGAGGAAGTACCTCAACAGGTGTATAATAGGAGACAAAAAAACACATACACACAAAAAAGTACAAAAATATATATATATGACAAGGCACATGCTGACATAATTAGATGGGCAAGACTTTTAGATTAGAAAAGTGAGATATAAAACATTGCCATTTCTGGTAAAACCTTTCTGTGCATCCTCTTATCGTATATTTTATTTTCTCAAGTTTTAGAAAAAACATCATATCCTTGAGCCATAGGGAAATTGAGGGATATCTGACAGATTTCCAATGCAACAATACAGTACTCCTTGCTATTAAGGATGTAAAGGCCACAATATCCCTTTGTGCCGAATTCAAAACTACCGATGAGTTGGGGATCCCAAATATGGCAATAAATGGAGAAGGCAGCAGAGTCACTTGAAGAACCGTGGAGATAATTGTAACCAAAAACTGTATAATTCCGGAAAAAGAAAAAACATGTGGCCAAGGTGGCAGAGAGATCCCTTACATTTATCACAGCTACCATCAACTTCTGGGTAAATCTCAGAGAGTCTCGATTTTGAGAAATGGACTCTATATAATACCTTAAACTGAATCAAGCTAAGACGAGCGCATGAAGAAGATGTTCTAATTCTGTTAATGGCATCCTCCCAAAGCTCTTCAGTCATCTGTATACCCAATTCTTTCTCCCACAAATTTTTTATTTTGACACTTGATTCATTGCTTAATGTTAAAATGGAATTATAAAGCTTAGATATCAGCCCTTTATGTTGTGGACCATGTGAAACTATACTTTCCCAGGGTTGATCACGAGGTATAGAAGGAAAGTTGGAGAAACACTTAGAAACAAAGTTACGAATTTAAAAATAACGAAACAAATGGGTGCTGGGTAAGTTATAGTTGGAAGATAAATTGGTGAAGCTATCAAAAAGCCCGGATGTATATAAATTCCTTATATGTTCAATACCCCTGTCATGCCAATCGGAGAAAGACGAATCTGAGAGAGACGGGGGAAACAAATGATTTTTAGTTAAAGGACACAAAGAGGAGGCAGTTACAAAACCAAAGCGCCGCCTAAACTGAAACCAGATTTTTAATGTGTTGAGAACCACTTGACTGTCCGTATACAAAGAGGGTTTTGTAGGCAAAGAGGAAAAAATTAATGCAGGTATTGACGACCCATGACAGGATGATAATTCCATTCTACACCATGGGGAGCAATAAGACTTTAACCAATAACAGATTTTATGTATATGTGCCGCCCAATAATATGATTGAAAATCAGGTAATGCAAGTCCCCCGCTAAGTTTACATCTTTGCAATAATTTTTTACGAACTCTAGGCGGTTTACCATTCCAGATAAAGCCACAAATTATCTTATCCAGAGAATCAAAAAAGTTTTTAGGCAGAAAAAGAGGAATTGATTGAAATAAAAAAAGAAATTTTGGTAAGATATTCATCTCGACAACGTTAATCCTACCCAAGAGTGAAAGAGGGAGATTTCGCCAGTGCTGGACGTCAGAGGTTATTTTGGCAATAAGGGGAGAAAAATTGGCTGAAGCTAGGCTAGAGAAAGAGCGTGTCACGTTTATACCAAGATACTTGAATCCTGTGTGACTAAGTTTGAAGGGTATGTCAGACTGCTGAAGATCACAGGCAGTCGTATTGATGGGAAAGCATTCGCTTTTTTCCAAATTCAATTTATAACCGGAAAAGGAACTGAAATTATTTAAGATACTCAAGACATTGGGGATAGAACTAACTGGATTTGGCACATATAACAACAAATCATCCGCATATAACGACAACTTGTGTTCAGTTCCATTTCGGAAAATCCCTCTAAATGAATTAGAAGACCGCAACGCAATGGACAGAGGCTCAATGGCAATAGTGAAAAGCAAGGGCGATAATGGACAGCCTTGCCGTGTGCCACGTCCAAGAGGAAAATAATCGGAAAACATATCATTAGTTTGAACCCTTGCTTTCGGGGATGTATAAAGGAGATGAATCCAAGAAAGAAATTTCTCATTGAATCCAAATTTCCTCAAAACCACAAACAAATATTCCCACTCTACCCTGTTGAATGCTTTTTCAGCGTCTAGCGATATGACTATTTCTGGTGAATCAGATGACTGCTTTGCATAAATTATATTAAAGAGAGTACGTATATTAAAAAATAATTGTCGTCCCTTAACAAAACCGTTCTGTTCTTCAGATATAATCAAAGGGAGAACCTTCTCCAAACGGGAGGAAATTACTTTGGCTAACACTTTCACGTCAGCATTAAGCAATGATAGTGGTCTATAAGAGCTACATAGAGATGGGTCTTTGTCCTTTTTATGAAGTAAAACAATAGAAGCTTGTGTTAGAGTTGGAGGAAGGGTACTTCGTTCTAATGATTCATTAAATGTAGCTAAAAGTAATGGTGCTAATTTTTCTATAAACTTTTTATAAAATTCGATGGGAAACCCATCAGGGCCAGGTGCTTTGTTTGACTGCATTGCTTTAATTGAATTAATTATTTCGACAAGGCAGAGTGGGGAATCCAGGCTTTTTGCTGTATCAGAGTCAATTACAGGATTCGAGAGGTCATGAAGAAATGTGTTCATGTTATATGAATCTGTTGGGAACGCCGACATATATAGAGAAGAATAAAATGTTTTAAATGTGGCATTGATTTCATTAGGATCCGTCGTAATTATATGTTGGATATTCTGAATACTACTTATAATCCGAGAGTTCGCTTGACGCTGTAGCTGATGTGCCACTAGACGGCTTGCTTTGTCGCCATATTCATAATGAGTTCCACGACTTTGTAATAATAGCCGTTCAGCTTCTTGGGTTGAAATTAGATCAAGTTCTGATTGTACCTCCATGCGCTGTTTAAATAATTCTGGTGTAAGATTTAAGGCATATCTTTGATCAATAATACTGATAGCTAAAGTGAGTTCAGTAAGCTTAGTGTGACGTCTCTTATTAGAAAGTGCAGAGTAGTAAATGATTTGTCCTCTAAGGTACGATTTAAGTGTCTCCCATAGTAGTGAATATGAAGCAGAATCGTTTTTATTAAACAACAAAAACTCATCAATTGAATTGGAAATAAAATCACAAAACTCTTTATCTGCCAAAAGAAGAGAATTAAACCTCCATGAGGGAAGACTACGTTTATAGGCACCCAACTGAATATCTAACAGTAATGGTGCATGATCAGATATTATTATACTTAAATAATCAGAGGAAACTACACAGGAATTTAGAGTACAGTCAATAAAAAAGTAATCAATCCTAGAATAAGAATGATGCACCTTAGAAAAGAAGGAGAATTTTTTACTAGTTGGATTGCGGGATCTCCAAGGATCGACAAAGCCATTCTGTGTCATGAAATCAGAAAATGTTTGAGACATTAAAGACTTATTTAGATTACAGGGATTAGATCGATCTAGTGATGGATCAAAGACACAATTTAAGTCGCCCCCTAAGATTAACAAATGTGAATTCAAACATGGTCGTCTACTTAATAATTTATTCGCAAATTCAACATCGTCAATGTTTGGGGCATATACATTAACTAACAAAACCTTTTTCTGCATCAAAGTACCGGCAACTATCACGTATCTGCCGTTTTTATCAGCTATAATGTTAGTAACTGAGAATTGTATATTTTTATTTATGAGAATAGCAACCCCCCCTTGATTTAGAGTTAAACTCTGAATGAAAAACTTGGCTCAACCATGAGCAGTACAACCAATGGTGATCTTTTATCCGAAGATGGGTCTCCTGCAGGAACACTATTGAGGATTTTAATTGTTTTAAGTGATTAAAAACTTTTAATCTTTTGACAGGATGACCCATGCCCTTAATATTCCAGCTAATGAATTACAGAGATGCGCCTAGCAAAGCTGTACCAAGGCCTATAGTGGTACTAGCCATTTACATGTAGAAAAATAAAAAAACAACAGAATTATTGCCGTGAGCTAAGGTAAAACACCACCCACCCAAGAAAACCCCAACAAAAGAACACCCAAAAAAGGTTGTTCTCAGTAAAATACGAACAACTCAGGAGACAAAGCCGAGCAAACAGAGGAAGAAGTGCCAGTGGAAAACATGACTCCTGCCGACTTCCGAAAATTGAATTATAGTATGTGCAATGATTAGTTAGTTAGTTAATCCCTTCACACCTGAAGGCGTATATGGGCGGCGCCTATCTCCGTTTCTCTGACCCTAGGCCACACAGTTACTGTAAGTAGTGAAAGCTACAGCGGGGGGTCAGTCCTCTGGTAGCTCTGTGTGTAACTTTACTTTCCCCATTCCATTATGCGGAGCACCACGCTAGAAGGCAGAAAGCACCATTTTTATATGGTCTTTGGTATGACCCGGCCGGGATTTGAACCCCTGCCTCCCGGGTGTGGGGCGGATGCTCTACCAACTGAGCCACCACTCCGGTATGTGCAATGATTAAGTTACATAATATTTTGTTCCAGTATTATAATCTGAACAATAAAGTAGGAAAAGGTAATGATAATGTTAAACTCAACAATTCTCTACGAGATTCTAATGATCACTCTCAAAATAAAGCAAATAAGCGCAAATGTCCAGGTAATAGCAACAAGTCTAGAGTCCGTACAGATATATGGATTGTAATGAACGGTTCACAGCTCACCCAGAGATCAAAGTCTTGACGTATTCCTTCACGTCTTCTGGTGAAGTGAACTTCTTTTCAGTCCCTTGGTAAGTAATGCGTAGCTGCGCCGGATGGAAGAGTCCGTATTTGACTCCCTCGATGCCACGGAGTAGCTGCTTGACCTTGCTGAATGCGGCCCGAGCCCGTGCTATCTTGGTGGTGTAGTCCGGAAAGACCGACAAAGTCATACCTCCGACTTTAATCCGCTGGAGCTCTCGCGCACGCTGTAATATATCAACACAGTCACTGTGGTAGTGAAGCCTGCACACAATGGCTTGTGGTCGGTCACCCGGTTTAGGTTGAAGAGTATGATGAGACCGATCCACTAGCGGTTCCTTATCCAAAGAAAAAGCATCTTTCAGCAATGCAGCCACAGCTGTAGGAGAGAAAGAGCCAGGGCCCTCTTCAACACCAATGATCCTTATGTTATTGCGTCGCGATCTTGATTCTAGGTCTTCACATTGGTCTTCCAGCATAGCAACCTTGGCAGTGAGGCGCTCAACGCTTGTTTTCATGTCAGCCATGCCATCCGTACATCCTGTGAGCGCTTCTTCCATGTCCCCCATGGTACCCATTAGCTTAGCCAACTTAGCATCGATAGCAGCATTGTCGCTCGCTAACTGTGATTTCACGGACTGCAGCTCAAGCTTAAGAGGTGCCAAAGCATCTCCGATAATCTCTTGTAGCTCCTTCTTTCTTTTTTTTTTTCCACAATATCTTTATTGAACCTTTTTTTTTTTTTTAACAAACATGATACAAACAATCAAACACTAACACTAAAGTACTACAAAAAAAAAAAAAAAAAATGCACTAAAAACACCAACAACCACCAACAAAATCAAATCTTCAACAATGCTCCTCTGTTTAGTCTAGACAATCCAATACATAAGTATACATATTATGTTCACCAGTTTGGAATTTACAAGGTCCACACACATCATTCACCTTCTTCTTCAAGAGTTATGTTTAAATTTTTTACATAATCAATAAAAGGTCTCCATATATTCTCAAACACAATTTCCTTTGATTTTAGTATATATGTTATTCTTTCTAATGGAAGGTTTGTTAACATCTGTCTTAACCACTGAGTCACATCTGGTCTATGAGTCTTTTTCCATAATAGTGCAATACATTTTTTGGCATTAAGCAAACTGAGGTCTATGAATGTTCTTTCACTTTTATTAAAATTATGCTTTTCTGGGTACAGACCCAACAAAAACAGTTTAGGATTCAATATGATTTGTTTTGAGATTATTTTTTCAATTGTTACCCTCACCTCTTCCCAAAACATTCTTATTAATCTACATTCCCATAAACAATGAAATAGGGTTCCTTTACTTTCCATGCATTTTGTGCATGTATCTGGTATATTTTTGTTATATCTATTTAACTCCTCCGGTGTAACATACATCCGCATTAACCATTTGAAATGTATCAATTTAAGGCGTGCATTTATTGATTTGGTTTGAGCTTCTGTACAAGCCAATTCCCATTGTTCCTCTGAAATTTCAATTTGCAGATCTTCTTTCCAGTAGTTTAATCTTTTCAGTGAATTTTCACTTGAAGATAGTGTCAATGAGTTATAAAACTCTGAAATAATACCCTTTCTTTTACTATCTTTCATCATCATTTTTTCCAAGGATGAATAAATAGGTTGAGTGAGAGCTTTATTTTGATTTGATCGAATAAAGTTTCTAAGTTGAAGATATTTAAAAAAATGTGTTCTATTGAGATTAAATTTGATCCTCAGCTCTTCAAAAGACATTATGTTGTCTGCACATGGCAAATATAAATCCTGAATCTTTTGTATCCCTTTTAAATTCCATACTTTAAATACAGCGTCCACTCTCCCTGGTTTAAAATATTGATTACCCCATATTGGACTAAATTGTGACAATAACTGTGGTTCTTTTAAATAGTTTTTAGCTTCACACCATATTTTGATCATATGCTTTACAAATGGATTTTTAACTTGTTTTTGTAATTTTTTTGCCGAATCTGAGTATATGAATATGGGAAGAGGTAAAGGTAAATTGTATGATTCCATTTCAGTCCAGTGAGGGAGATCATTTGATGAAAAATAATATGTCATAGACCTCAGTTGTGCCGACCAATAATACAACATAAAATTTGGACATTTCAGACCTCCACGATCAAATGGTAAATATAATAAAGACAAACGTAATCTAGCCCTCCTGTTGTTCCATATAAATTCCACTAACTTTTTTTTTATTCTTGAGAATAGATCTAAAGGTGGTGATAAGGGAATGTATTGAAATAAATAAAGTATTTTAGGTAAAATATTACTTTTAAGTATATTGATTCTCCCGATCATCGACATTGGTAGTGACATCCATCTCTGAGTTAACTCACTGATATCTGACATTAAGGCTTCATAGTTGACACTGGCGACTGATTCTAGCTTAGGCATAATTTGGATTCCTAAATATTTAAACTGATTTACAACATTGAATTGATTTACCTCAGGGGCTGGGTAATTTCTCTGGGTCTCATTTAGCATTAATATTGAAGATTTAGTTTTATTTATTTTATATCCTGATATTTCCCCAAAATTCTTTACTAAATTCAACAAGGTTGGAATTGATTTTTTTAGATTCGACATAAACAAAATTATATCATCGGCGTACAGGGAGATTTTATGTTCTGTTGGTCCAACTTTAATTCCATATATTTGTGAATGTAAACGTATCGCTATCGCTAAAGGTTCAATTGCCATAGTAAACAGTAAAGGTGAAAGTGGACAGCCTTGTCGACATCCTCTATTGATTTTTATTGGTTTTGAAATATTGTTATTTGTTAGGATTTCTGCTGTAGCATTATTGTATATTATTTGAACCCATTTTATGAAATTATTTCCAAGTCCAAACCTTTGTAGGACTTCAAAAAGAAAGGGCCATTCAACTCTATCAAAGGCCTTTTCGGCGTCCAATGATAGGAGAGCTGTATCCGGTGCTTCTTTATTAAAATAAATAATATTAAATAGTCTTCTTACATTATGGAAGCCTTGTCTACCCTTTATAAAGCCATTCTGATCTCGATTAATAATATTTGGTAAAATTTCTTGTATTCGTCTTGCTAAAATTTTACAGATTATCTTAAGGTCGGCGTTTAATAGGCTTATTGGTCTCATATTTTCACATTTATTAGAGGGCTTACCTGGTTTTGGCAACAGTATAATTAAGGCATTATTCATATATGATGGTAAATTACTATTTTGAAATGCTTCTAAAACCATTTCCAAAAAAGGTTTTATTAATTTATTCTTAAATTTTTTATAAAGGTCAACTGGAAGACCATCTGGTCCTGCACTTTTTCCTGATTTCATATTATCAATGGCTAGCCCAACTTCTTCTTGACTAATTTTAGACTCCAATATCTCCCTGTTTTCATTTGGAATACACGGTATAGATAGTTCGTTCAAAAACCCATTTAGTTTTGTTAAATCAGGTTCATTTTTGGTATCATATAATTTTTCATAGTAATCTCTAAAGGCTCTATTAAGTTCTAAAGGATCTATAACTACCTGTCTGTTACTTATAATACTGGTAATTGGTGTTTTAATTTCCAATTGTTTAATCTGCCATGCTAATAATTTTCCTGATTTTTCACCTTGTTCATAAAAAGATTGTTTCAATCTTAGAAGACTCGAGGCAGCTCTATTCGCTGATTTTTTGTCGTATTCAGCTCTCAAAATCAGTAATTCATTCTCCAACCTTGGGTCACTTCCTGCATACACTTTTTCCTGAAGATTTTTTATTTTATGTTCCAATTTAGCTCTCTCCTCTCGAGTCTTCTTAGATTTTGATCCTGTATAACTAATAATATGTCCCCTAATAAAAGCTTTGAAAGCCTCCCACTTTACACATGCTGATGTTTGTGTAGTATTGATGTCAAAGAACTCGTCTATCTGTTTTTCTATATACTTGACAAATTCCTCATCCTGAAGCCATTTATGCTGAAATTGCCATCTACCTGATTCCTTTGTCAATTTTTTATCTACATATATTAGACAACAGGGTGCATGATCAGAGATCACGATGTTATCATAAAAGCAGTTTTGAATCTTGGACCTTAATTCTGTGGAAATCAAAAAATAATCAATACGTGAGAATGTCTTGTAGGTACTGGAATAACAAGAATAGGCTTTAACTTGTGGTTTCATTTCTCTCCATATATCTAACAATCTCAATTCTTTCATAAAATGATTAATAGTCATCCTACATCCAATGTGCGTACAATCCAGTCCTGTTGATCTATCCACACCTGGATTCAATGTACAATTAAAATCCCCTGCTATTATATGTTGCCCTGTAAGTGATGATAAGATGAGAAATAAATTAGCAAAGAACTTCTGATCATCTATATTGGGACCATATAAGTTCACAAGATTTATATTTTCTAATAGCAAAGAACCTTGAATGATTACATATCTTCCAAATTTGTCTCCAATTACATTTTTCACTTGAAAAGGAACTGATTTATGTATGAGAGTCATAACTCCCCTGGCTCGGGATGAAAATGAAGAGGTGAATACACTTCCCTGCCATCTACTCCTAATTCTTTTAACATCCTCCTCTATCAGATGAGTTTCTTGTAAAAACACAATTCTTGAACCCATGTCCTTTATTTTATTCATAACTTGTTTAAGTTTTTTTAAATTTTGTAGACCTCTGCAATTCCATGAAGTTAAATTAAGATTAACACTTTGGTCCATGATCAATAGAGAGTTTGGGATTACCTTGCAGTGTAAACATGCTCATACAGAGAAGCAAAAACATGAGTGGTTGAACATTCATCCTACAAACTACACACAAACAAATTTCCCCTTCCCACACTTGTGGCAAACCCCCCAAAATCAAAAGAAAAATTCTGTCTCCCGATATAGCCATCGACCGTTCCACACCCACGGGGAACAGCCTAAGCCACTCCTTCTTCATCCTCCCAATCACCCTAACTCTACTGCTTTTAATGACGTAACATTAACTCTCCTCTGTAGTTTTCCAACTTAACTCCAAAATTTTTAACAACTTTGTACATCATAGTTTTTTTTTTGTTTTTTTTGTTTTTGTTTTGTTTTTTTAATATATAATACAATCTATATTTTGTAAACTTACTATTTACTTCAAGTCAGTCAGATGCCTGTGCAAATGCTTAATTATTCTACCTTATATTTTGTTCATGCTTAGCTCCCACCAGTCTCTTCTTCTTCTTTGATCTTCTTGATGAACTCCTGCGCCTCCTCTGGGGTCTTGAAGATGTGGGTTCTGCCCTCATACGTGGTCAGCAGTCTCGCAGGATAGATTACACCATGACGAATCCCAAGGTTGCGCAGCTCCTTACGTACGGGATCAAACTGCTTCCTCAATTGCTGGATTCCTGTGGCCAAATCTGGGTAGAACCGCACCTGCTGGTCCTGGTGTTTAATCTCTCCTTTAGCACGTGCAGCGTTGAAGATCTTCATCCTGTCTCTGTTGCTAAGAAACTTCATAATTAAGGTCCTCGGCGGTCCCTTATCTCTCCGTGGGCCAATACGATGTGCTTTTTCCAGAACCACTGCTGATTGCAACTCCTCGCTGCCCAGCACCTCCGGAATCCACTTTTCCAGAAAGGAACATACGTCCCGACCTTCTGATTCCTCTGGAAGACCCACCAGCCTCAAATTATTCTGTCTCGACCGAGATTCCAAATCCAAAATATTATCTTCCAGAGATTTATTTTTTTTTTCCAAAGTGCGCACCTTTAATTGAAGACGGGTGACGTCATCTTCAGCACTAGCGAGACGGAGCTCCATCTGCGCCGTTCGTTCTACACAGTCACCCAATTCCTTTCTTATTCCTTCCAACGCTGTCATAATCCCATCAAATCTAGAGGAAAAGTCCGCTCTCATTGAACTCATGGCTGCCATCAGCGCATCTGCGCCATTCCCCGCAGAAATCGCAGCGTTGCCAGCCTCCTCCGCCATATATGGAGTTTTGTTTGCTGCGTCACAGACCTGAAAGTCCGTTAATTTGGACTGTTTCGGCGGCTCGCTTTTTCCTTTTCCTGGTTTTCCAGCCTTAGGCTTCGCCGACATATCCTCGCCCAAATGCTGGGATACGTTCTGTCCCAAATGAGAGAGTTATTTGCCGATTTTTTTTTTCCAGGAGCAGAGCAGAGCGAGACACGTCCGTCCTACGTGGCAGCCATAACCGGAAGTCTTGTAGCTCCTTCTTAATGATACCAGCAATGTCTTCTTTTAGAGAGGAAAGCAACTCAAATTTCAAGGCTTCAGCGTCCAAAACGGGCTGGTTCAGCATCTTGAGCTAGCGGCTCGGAAGTCGGGGCCTGTGGGCAAGGCCTCAGGTGCATCTGAATAGTGCGGGTTTTTCCTCTCCCCGACATTGCAAAACAATTCAAAAGTATCTCTCGAGGTACACAGTGAAAAAGAACCAAGAAAAAACACTAGGTTTTTGGAAAACTGCACAACTGAATAACAATTTTATACGAAGTTGGCAGAAGCCACCGAATCTGTGTCCTACTCCATTAACCGCTCAGCCAGACCTCCTATAAGCTTATATTTAACATTTTTTTTATTTATTTATTTTTTTTATTTAAGTTTTTGTAAAGGGTATACATGTCATTACAGCATTGCGTTGTTTACATTTTCATCACATGTTCCCTTTTTTTTTTGTTCTTTGACAACATTGGAAGAATAATTATTACAACACCCTTTTTTTTAAGTGAAAGAAAAAGAGAAATTAAAGAAAGAACAAAAAAAAACAAACAAAAAAAACAAAACAAGAAAAAACAAAATCAAAACTAGAAAAGCACTAGGAGAGCGCAGACCTCCGCCAAGCGCCACAGTTTCCCCCATACAGTCTTCAGATTCCTTGACCATGAAAACATATGACAAGCAGTGGTTCAGTAGTTATTCACGAAAATGGCATTTTCCGTAATGGCGGCCACAGTTCCCCCCATACAGTGTTTGTGTGTACGTTTTCAGATTCCTTGACCATGACAACATATGACTAGCAATTGGATTGACAATGATAGGATTAGTGGTTCAGTAGTTATTCACGAAAATGGCATTTTCCATAATGGCGGCCACAGTTCCCCCCATACAGTGTTTGTGTGTACGTTTTCAGATTCCTTGACCATGAAAACATATGACAAGCAATTGGATTCACAATGATAGGATTAGTGGTTCAGTAATTATTGACGAAAATGGCATTTTCCGTAATGGCGGTTTAGCGCCACAGTTCCCCCCATACAGTGTTTGTGTGTACGTTTTCAGATTCCTTGACAATGAAAACATATGACTAGCAATTGGATTGACAATGATAGGATTAGTGGTTCAGTAGTTATTCACGAAAATGGGATTTTCCGTAATGGCGGCCACAGTTCCCCCCATACAGTGTTTGTGTGCACGTTTTCAGATTCCTTGACCATGAAAACATATGACAAGCAATTGGATTCACAATGATAGGATTAGTGGTTCAGTAGTTATTGACGAAAATGGGATTTTCCGTAATGGCGGTTTAGCGCCACAGTTCCCCCCATACAGTGTTTGTGTGTACGTTTTCAGATTCCTTGACCATGAAACCATATGACTAGCAATTGGATTGACAGTGACAGGATTAGTAGTTCAGTAGTTATTCACAAAAATGGCATTTTGCGTAATGGCGGTTTTCTTGTGGACGGTGATCTGGATCACCCCCAAAATGTAATTATCTGTAGGATACCCCATTTCTGACAATCTGTGAAAATTTCATGAAAATCCGTCCATAACTTTTTGAGTTATCTTGCTAACAAACAGACAGACAAACAAAGGGACAACTAAAAAAGCACTCGGAGAGTGCAGACCTCCGCCAAGCGCCTCAGTTCCCACCCATACATTGTTTGTGTGTACGTTTTGAGATTCCTTGACCATGAAAACATATGACTAGCAATTGGATTCACAATGATAGGATTAGTGGTTCAGTAGTAAAAGCATTACCTCCTTGGCGGAGGTAATAAACTGAAGTGTTGCTGTTGTGTCCATCTCCTGCATCTGCAAAGTGCCAGGCTGCGACCTGTCAAGGCATACCTCATGCCTGCCTTATTGGGGGGGCTTTCACACCTGTACTGACCTCATGCCTCCCTTATTGGGGGGGGGGGGGCTTTCACACCTGTACTGAGTACTTAAAAACTGTATTTATCAGCAGATGAAAGAAAAACTGAAGCAAAAACAAACAAACAAACAAAAACTAAATAAACAGCAAGTGCAACATGAACTATTTCAAACATATTTATTCAAATGTACACTTATATGGACACAATCTTGAGCCATAACTTTTTGGTAATGTGAAAATAATAAGCCAAGTAGCACAAAAAAATTGAGTGCTCTTGCTGTCAGGAAACAATGTTGGCACCAAATCACTGAAGTGATCTGCCACCAATGGGGGTAGATTGTGCTGTGCCACAAAATGACAAAACATCACTTCTGCTAGTGATGCATTGGATTTGGAAGGCGTCAGTTGTCTCACTGGCTGAAAATGTTCATCCATCCATCGAATTTGGCTACAAAGTTTTTGTGGCGCTGTGTAGCAAAGTGCGACTTCAGGTCGAAAATCCCCGATGCAACCAGCGCCCTCTATTGCCCCTGCACACATGCTGAAAATGGCCGTATGTCACAATGTTAATAAAGAATCCTTTAAAAAATTCCTGTATCAAGACAGTGATCCGGATCCTCCCCAAAATTTAATCAGTTCTTCCTTGTACCATTTCCAACAACGCCTGAAAGTTTCACCAAAATCCGTCCAAAACTTTTTGAGTTATCTTGCTAACCAACAGACAAACAGACAGACAGACAGACAGACAGACAGACAAACCCCGGCAAAAACATAACCTCCTCCTGGCCTTCGGCCTGGCAGAGGTAAACAGACAAACCAACGCCGATGATCACATAACCTCCCCCTTTGGCGGAGGTAACAAAAGAACAAAAAAAATAAAATAAATAAATAAATAAATAAATAAATAAAATTTAAAAAAAAAATGAAAACATCTGAGTAGCGTTGGAACAAAGAGAGGCGCCATTATTGAAATGGTATTTGTCAAAGATTAGATCTGATGGAAGACACATATGCGTTCCAGGGTTGCCAAAAGTTCAAGAACCCATCCATGTCCTGTCTCAGTGCGAATGTCAACTTTTCCATCGAGTAAATGTCTTGAATCACGTTAATCCAATCTTCAGGTGTAGAACAATCCTTCAACATCCATTTTTTAGTTAGAGCTTTTTTACTTGCCAAAATTAAAACAGTGAATAAGTATTTTTCTCCTCGTCTTTCCAGTGATTCCGGTAGTAAACCCAAATACAAAGTTACAAAAGAAAAGGGGACTGTTATTTTGAATATTTTCCCCAATATTGTCTGTACATTGGTCCAATATTGGTGGATAACTGGGCATGACCAAAACACATGAAAATGATTTGGAGTCTCTTCACCACACAAGCGCCAACAATTCAACCCCTTACGAGTAAATTTGTTTTGTGCAGGTGTTCTGAAAAATCTTACCAAATTTTTCCATCCAAATTCTCTCCACTGCAGGGATGAGGTACTTTTCCATTGTTGTTTATTTAGCTTTTCCCATATTTCCAGTTGTAAAGTGAAATTCCCCTCTTTTTCCCATCTCTCTTTTATATATGATGTGTTGTCTCCTTTTAAGTCTTGAAGTCCTTGGTTGTGGCGAAGAGGGAGCTTAGTTCTAAGACAAAGCTGTCGATTTACCAGTCAATCTACGTTCCTACTCTCACCTATGGTCACGAGCTTTGGGTAATGACCGAAAGAACGAGATTGCAGATACAAGCGGATGAAATGAGCTTTCTCCGTAGGATTGCTGGACTCACCCTCAGAGATAGGGTGAGGAGCTCTGTCATCCGGGAGAGGCTCAGAGTAGAACCGCTGCTCCTCCACACTGAAAGGAGTCAGTTGAGGTGGTATGGGCATCTGATTAGGATGCCTCCTGGACGCCTTCCACTTGAGGTGTTTCAGGCACGTCCCACTGGGAGGAGACCCCGTGGCAGACCCAGGACTCGGTGGAGAGACTATGTCTCCCAGCTGGTCTGGGAACGCCTTGGTATCCCCTCTGAAGAGCTGGAGCAGGTGGCTGGGGAGAGGGAAGTCTGGGCTTCTCTGCTTGAACTGCTGCCTCCGCGACCCGGACCTCCGGAAAAGCGGTAGAAGATGGATGGATGGATGGATGGACCTTGGTATATTTTAGAACTGTATCTGATCCCTGGGATCCCTTTATATGCCATTAAGAAGACCTTCAGAACACCTGACTGGGCCCTTTCCAAATCCTCCTTTTTAAGTATTTTGTTTATGTGGTGTCTAAGCTGAAAGAACCTGTAAAGGTCTTGATTTATTAGACCTTGTTTTTTCAAATCTTCAAAACTTCTTAAAATTTGCCCTTTAAAAAAATCGTAATATTTTATCAGTCCGTTCTCTTTCCACTTTTTAAATCTAGTGTCTGTTTTATTAGGAGTAAAGTCTTGATCATAGGCAATCCATTGCAGTAATCGATAGAGTTCTTTAGTTTGATTCTCTCTGACTATCTTAAACCAAATTTTTAGTGGGGTCTCTATCCACGGGTTAGTGTTATTCAAAAGTTTAGGTAAGGCATTGTTCCCTATTATCGCCTGTAGGGGGATGTCACTTGTTATTTGGCATTCCATCTTCTTCCATTGTGCAGTGTAGACTGGGTTACATATCTCTACTAAAGTTTTAATTTGTGCAGCTTTAAAATAGTCCCTGATATTTGGCAGCGCGAGCCCACCTTTGTCTTTGTTTAGCTGTAGGGTTCTATATCTGATTCTAGGTCTCTTGCCCTGCCATATGAATCTTGAGATCCTTCTGCCCAGTTCTTGCCATGTTTTTTTGGGAGGTTCTACCGGTATTGTTTGGAAAAGGTACAGAAGACGTGGAAGTATATTCATTTTGACTGCTTCAACTCTTTGTGCGGTACCCAAGAATGGTATCATATTCCATCTTGCTAGATCAGATTTTATTTTTGCCATCAGTGGATCATAGTTTAGTGTTATAATTTTGTTGAGTTGTTTCGGGATATTGACCCCCAGATATTTCATAGATTCCATCTCCCAGTTAGTTTTGAGTTTGCTTAGTAAATATTGATTTGGGTCATAGCTGAATGTTAAAACTTGGGTTTTATGCATGTTTAATTCGTACCCCGATAAATCTCCATACTCTGAAAAAACTGAGATTAGTTCTGGAAAAGAGGTGTCCGGCTGCCCCAGGTATATTAAAATGTCATCAGCAAAGAGTGCTATTTTATGTTCCTTCTGACCAAGTGTAATACCTTGAATTTTTTGATTCTGTCTTATCCATTGGCTCAGAGGTTCTATGAAGATTGCAAAGAGCAGTGGAGACAAGGGGCAGCCCTGACGACATCCTCTTTCCAGTTCAAAAGATGATGATAATTTACCGTTAATCCTTATTTTAGCTGTTGGTTTTTTATATAATGCCTGGATAGTTCTAATGAAGTTGTTATGAAAATTGAAACTGGATAAGATTCTATATAGGAAAGACCAGTCAACCGAATCAAATGCTTTTTCAGCATCTAATCCCAATATGGCTGCATTTAAGTTATATTTTTTTATATGATGAATTATGTGTAAAGTGCGTCTAATGTTGTCTTGTGTCTGTCTTTGTCTTATAAAACCTGTTTGGTCTAAATGAATTAAGTCTGTCAGTATATTTTCTAACCTTTTGGCAAGGATAGTGGTAAAAAGCTTATAGTCCTGATTTAACACACTGATTGGTCTGTAGTTGGAGCAGTCTAGTTTATCCTTTTCAGGTTTAGGTATGACTGCAATGACCCCTTCTCTCCAGGAGGGGGGATTTCCCCTGTGTGGAGGACATAGTTAAATGTTTTCAGGAGGAGAGGAGATAGTTGCTGTTTAAAGGTTTTGTACCACTCTGCTGTATAGCCATCTGCTCCTGGGGATTTGTTAGCTTTAAGTTTCATAATTGCTTTTTCTAATTCTTTAGGTTGTATTTCTGACAGTAGTGTTTTATTTTGTGACTCAGTAAGTTGGGGAAAGTTTAATGTGTTTAGGAATGCTTTGGATGCATTTTTATGTTTTTTGAGGGAGTACAAGTTCTTGTAGTAGTTCTCAAAGCTTTTAAGAATATCCTGAATTCTACATTTTATTTCCTTTGATACTGGGTCTCTGATTTTGTAGATTGCTCTCTCCGTTTGTTGTTTCCTCAATTTATAGGCTAGTAATTTTGCCGATTTGCTGCCTGTTTCATAGTATTTTTGTTTCAGAAATGTAAGTTTCTTCTGGATTTCTATTGTGTAGATCTCATTTATTTGTTTTTTAATTTCCTTAATTTTGAGCGAGTCATTAGAATGAGTGTTGTCTTTGTGCTCTTTTTCTAGGTTCTTAAGTTCTGACTCTAATGTGATTAGTTTTTCTTGTCTCAGTTTCTTTTGGATTGCCAGTTTTGTGATAATCTTTCCCCTTATTACAGCTTTGCATGCGTCCCACAGTATTAAAGGGGATACTTCTCCATTATCATTTTCTTCCAAATATCTGAGAATATCTGATTCCAATTCATCTTTCAGTGGTCCTTTCAGCACATTTGAATTTAACCTCCAAGAAAATGTATTATTTGTGTATTTTTGGATACTTAAGTCCATATAGATCGGACTGTGGTCAGAGAGATCCATCAGTCCTATTTTACATGTTTTTACTCTTCCAATGTCTCTATTAAACATAAAAATAGTCAATCCTTGAGTATGATGAATGTGGTGCTGAGTAAAATGTATAATCTTTAACAGTGGGGTTGAATTCCCTCCACACGTCACAGATTTCCATTTCTTTTAGTAGCATCCGAGTTTTTCTACTTTGAGTGTTATTTTGATGTGGAGAATTACCTGATGCATCCCAGTATGGATTCAGTCTTAGATTGAAGTCTCCACCACATATCACTAAACCTTGGGCTTTAGTTATCATTAGGTCAAATACATTTTTATAAAATTTCCAGTTAGCTCCTGGAGGTGCATATACATTCAGCAGGGTGATATCTTCTCCCTCTAGCCGCCCAAGTACCATACAGAAACTCCCTTCTTTATCTTTGTGATCTGATTTTTTTTTTAAATATAATTTTGGTTGAGATCAGTGTCGCTACTCCCCTCCTCCTCCCTGACTTATATGAAGATGAAGAGATCATTTTAAACCCTTGTCTATTGAGTTTAGTGTGCTCCACGTCTGTTAGGTGGGTTTCCTGTAAAAATATTATTCCTGCTTTGTCTTTTTTTCATTTTGCCTAGAATCTTGGATCTTTTAACTGGATTCAGGATCCCTTTTACATTATATGAGATTATTTTGGTTACACCCTGTTTCTCCATTGTGTTGTCTTTAGTATAACAGTGTGGTGGCCCTCTTTTATGCTACTCAGAAACTGAAAGAACATTAAGAACATGAAAAACATTAAGAACATAGTATATAAAACTTTAAAACAAAAAACTGACAAAAGATCTTCCTGAGCTGAGGTCTTTTTAGTGACCTTAGAAGAGCCTTGATGGTGTGTTGGCTCTGAGGGAAATTCCTCAGATTCCGTTACGTGCTGAGGGCCCTCTCTTACCCCTGTAAGTTGTCCCATGTTTTTAACGTGAATTTCAGATCCCAATCCGAACCTGTAATTATTTTATTTATTTATTTTTTTTTATGCCTATACCCTATGAAATTGTGCGCAACCTCCCACCACCATCACAGCAAACAGTCACGTTAATGCAGTATTTGTTAGTGTGGTTTTTTTTTTAAAGACTTATTTGTTTCTAATATTATGTCTGTTCCATGAAATGTTTTACCACTTGCTGAATCTGCATCTCCTTTAATGTTTGTTACCTTGTAGGAGGAGGGTTGGATGCGCAGATTGACTAAAAATATCGTTATTCCCTCCTGTAAACGGCCAGTTTTTCCTTATAGCTCTGGAGCTGGGTTTCCCGCTGCTGGCCCGTGGATTTTGAGGGTCTCTGTGTGGACCACGATTGAGCCTTGATTCTTTCAATCGGGTCTGCTGCGGGTTTATACACCGTTACCGGGAGTCCTCTTCTCGCCATATCCGTGGTTGCTTCTTCCGCCGAGTTGTAGAGACACGTCTCATCCCCGTAAAAAACCCGCAGCTTCGCCGGAAATGGAGTCTGAAAGCGCAGCTTCTTCTCTCGTAGTACCTTTTTAGTGTCATCGTATTCCCGACGCTTTTTAAGGACCTCCGGGGCGTAATCGTGCTCCACGAAAACTTTTCTCTCTTGGTGCATAAATCCTTTTTTCTGCCAAGCCAGTCTTACAACCTCTTCTTTTATTCTGGAGTTGGACAACTTCACCACCACCGATCTTGGTGGCGCTTCCACCGCCGGCCTAGGAGCGAATGTACGGTGCGCCCTTTCTATCTTCAAGTCGGTGGTTTGGGGAATCTCCAACTTCTCTCTCAGTAAGGATTCCACGCATGCCGCCATTGTGGTGAAACCGTCCTTGACTCCTTCTTTCAGACCATGAATTCTTATGTTGTCTCTTCTTAGTCTTCCTTCTTGGTCGGTTAGCTTAGCCTCCAGTCTTGACTGTCTTTTGTGTAGTTCCAGCACGGTATCTTCCAGCCCTTTTATTCTTTCCTCTGCTTCCATGATTCGGTCTTCGGCCTGGTCCACTCTGCTGTTTGTCCTTTTTATTTCGTCTTTGATTTCATGAAATTCGGCCCAACACTCTCGGCGAAATCGTCTTAATTCTTTAAGTACCATTTTTAAGCTAACCTTGTTGCTAGCTTCATTCAGCTCCTCGTCTTCTGAATGGAAATCCTCCGGATCAGATTCTCCGGCCGATGCGTGTCCTGGCCTGGTAAATGTCGATTTCTTCTGCTTTCCTTTAGGCATGATGACTTTGTCTTTTGATTTTCACTCTTCCAAAAATCCGTTAAATCTGATTTTCAAGGTATTTTCCTGGATCGGGTCTGGGAGCTTCAGCGTTAAGCTGCTATCACCATGGTGTCCAGACCGGAAGTCCCTATATTTAACATTTTTAAGCTAACTTCATGCAACATTAAAGGCCAAATGTCACGTAATTTTTTTTTCTAAATGACAACGAATTTAGATAAAATACACATAGCTTAAACCAAATATTCATACCGGAGACCATATCACCCACCTGTATTTACATAATTGCACAAAATACACCAGGTGAAGGCCCCACCTTGCTTGCTGGCTTGTGACAGCCAGTCCAGACCACGCCCATGTTTTTGACATCACCAGTTGTACCCTGGCTGCCCTGCCTATCCACATTCACACTTATCAACATTGGACAATCATGACGGAAAGTGACAGCGATTGTGAACAAATTAGTTTAGTTTTGTCTTTTTTTTTTGTCAGTGGTTCAGACAGTGACAGAGGCATAGAACCTTACCGGTTCGAGCAGTCCGAGACGGAATCAGATGCTTTGTCTGATGACAACAGTTCCAACGATGACCAGAGAGCAGAACCAGTGGAAAATGTCATTGAACTGGACATTAATCGCCTCCAGAATTGCGAAGCCGAAGGGGGTCTGTCCAGGGCGCCCCATAAATATTGATTTTTTGGAAGCCATTATTATTACAGTGGAGGAGAGCCGCTGCTGTCAAGAAATTGACCAGATCAATATGAAAATGGAGGCGCATACCTGTCAAGTGAGACGTTTTCGCCGTATTTTAATACCATAAAACGCGGCTATAAGGGACAGCGGAGTAATAATGGACATTTCTCTGGGAAATGTTTTCATACCTGTCAAGTGAGACGTTTTCGCCGTATTTTGGTGCCAAGCGCGGCTGTGGTGGACGGCGCAGTGGTGGAGGACACTTTTCTGGGAAATGTTTTAAATGTAGTTCGTGTTGTTATTGTCAAATATTTTAAGGAAAATACGGGGAAAATGCAATTTTAGCAAAAACGGGCGTATTGCCATTTCTGTACGCCCAAAACAAAAACATACGGGAAAAAAATTGAGTGTCTTGAGGAGCACTCCTGTGTGTGATCCCCCACAGCTGGTGCTGGCTCAGCCTGAGCTATTATCACTACAACGAGAAGTGTGGAGTCAGTCATTAGTTTGATTGTCTGGGCGGGCTGATCGCTCAGCGTCAGCTATTCTCACTACAATGAGAAGTCATTAGGACAATGGTTTAACACGTTCAGCTGTGCTGCGGTTGCGAAACAGAGAGATCGCCTTACAAATACAGAATTCTGCTTCTTTTTTTTTTATTTTGCGCCGGACGCTGAGTTGTGTTGTTATTGTCAAATATCCATGAATCCTTAAAATATTTGACAATAACAACACGAGTTGCATTTGGGGCATTTCACAGAGAGGTGTCCCTTGTTACTCCGCCGTCCATTATAGCCGCTTTTTACGGTGTTGAAGTACGGCGAAAACGTCTCACTTGACAGGTATGAAAACATTTCCCAGAGAAGTGTCCCTTATTACCCAGCTGTCCCTGATAGTCCCGTTTTAAGGTATGGGTGAAATATCCAATTTTTTCTTTCTTGTTGCTCACTTCAACCTTCCAGTCTCCATATAAACAATCAATTGAAATACCCCAAGCATCAAACTCGGGTACAATCGATTTCGTCACTTCCGCCTTCTTCCCTAGGCGATTCCAGGGGCCGTGTCAGGCCAAGCGCGGCAGTTTTAAATTAACGGATATTCCGTTGTTACTGAAGCATACGCACCAAGACCCAAACGGATCGGTTCCCTTTTATATCTAGTTTCAAGATATTTAAAGTACCCTGTTACGTGACATTTGGCCTTTAAGCTACTTCTATATGTTTTTAAAGCTACTTTATATCAGCATATTACTGCATTTTTAAGCATTTCAGGAACACATTTTCAGCTAACAGCATTCACATTGTATTTCCGCAAGGAAGTGCCAATTTTTCTAATTTTAATAAAGGTAAATTTTTATTTACCCAACATCAAATTTAGGAGATGAAAGTAGTAACAGTCATAAAGTTACTGAAAAGGACACATATTTACAGTGGGGGAAAAAAGTATTTAGTCAGCCACCAATTGTGCAAGTTCTCCCACAAAAGATGAGAGAGGTCTCCAATTTTCATCACAGGTATACCTCAACTATGAGAGACAAAATGAGAAAAAAAAAATCCAGAAAATCACATTGAAGGCTTTTTAATGAATTAATTGGTAAATTCCTTGGTAAAATAAGCATTTGGTCAATAACAAAAGTTCATCTCAGTACTTTGTTATATACCCTTTGTTGGCAATGACAGAGGTCAAACGTTTTCTGTAAGTCTTCACAAGGTTTTCACACACTGTTGCTGGTATTTTGGCCCATTCCTCCATGTAGATCTCCTCTAGAGCAGTGATGTTTTGGGGCTGTCGCTGGGCAACACGGACTTTCAACTCCCTCCAAAGACTTTCTATGGGGTTGAGATCTGGAGACTGGCTAGGCCACTCCAGGACCTTGAAATGCTTCTTACAAAGCCATTCCTTCATTGCCCGGGCAGTGTGTTTGGGATCATTGTCATGCTGAAAGACCCAGCCACGTTTCATCTTCAATGCCCTTGTTGATGGAAGGAGGTTTTCACTCAAAATCTCACGATACATGGCCCCATTCATTCTTTCCTTTACACGGATCAGTCGTCCTGGTCCCTTTGCAGAAAAACAGCCCCAAAGTATGATGTTTTCACCCCCATGCTTCACAGTAGGTATGGTGTTCTTTCTCCTCCAAACACGACAAGTTGAGTTTTTACCAGAAAGTTTTATTTTGGTTTCATCTGACCATATGACATTCTCCCAATCCTCTTCTGGATCATCCAAATGCTCTCTAGCAAACTTCAGATAGGCCTGGACATGTATTGGCTTAAGCAGGGGGACACGTCTGGCACTGCAGGATTTGAGTCCCTGGCAGCGTAGTGTGTTACTGATGGTAGCCTTTGTTACTTTGGTCCCAGCTCTCTGCAGGTCATTCACTAGGTCCCCCCGTGTGGTTCTGGGATTTTTGCTCACTGTTCTCGTGATCATTTTGACCTCACGGGGTGAGATCTTGCACGGAGCCCCAGATCGAGGGAGATTATCAGTGGTCTTGTATGTCTTCCATTTTCTAATAATTGCTCCCACAGTTGATTTCTTCACACCAAGCTGCTTACCTATTGCAGATTCAGTCTTCCCAGCCTGGTGCAGGTCTACAATTTTGTTTCTGGTGTCCTTTGACAGCTCTTTGGTCTTGGTCCTAGTGGCATTTGGAGTCTGACTGTTTGAGGTTGTGGACAGGTGTCTTTTATACTGATAACGAGTTCAAGCAGGTGCCATTGATACAGGTAACGAGTGGAGGACAGAGGAACCTCTTAAAGAAGAAGTTACAGGTCTGTGAGAGCCAGAAATCTTGCTTGTTTGTAGGTGACCAAATACTTATTTTACCAAGGAATTTACCAATTAATTCATAAAAAATCATTCAATGTGATTTTCTGGATTTTTTTTTTTTTCTAATTTTGTCTCTCATAGTTGAGGTATACCTATGATGAAAATTGGAGACCTCTCTCATCTTTTAAGTGGGAGAACTTGCACAATTGGTGGCTGACTAAATACTTTTTTCCCCACTGTACATGACCAAATTTGCAAATATAAGCAAAAAGACTCAAATTCATCTGACACGTCACAAATTTGAGGGGGAAAAGTGTCAAAATGATTTTTTTAGTAAAATTAAAGAAAACTAGAAAACCACTCGAAGAGCGCAGACCTCCACCAAGCGCCACAGTTTCCCCCATACAGTCTTCAGATTCCTTGATCATGAAAACATATGACAAGCAGTGGTTCAGTAGTTATTCACGAAAATGGCATTTTCCGTAATGGCGGCCACAGTTCTCCCCATACAGTGTTTGTGTGTACGTTTTCGGATTTCTTGACCATGAAAACATATGACAAGCAATTGGATTCACAATGATAGGATTAGTGGTTCAGTAGTTATTCACGAAAATGGCATTTTCCGTAATGGCGGTTTAGCGCCACAGTTCCCCCCATACAGTGTTTGTGTGTACGTTTTCAGATTCCTTGACCATGAAAACATATGACTAGCAATTGGATTGACAACGATAGGATTAGTGGTTCAGTAGTTATTCACGAAAATGGCATTTTCCGTAATGGCGGCCACAGTTCCCCCCATACAGTGTTTGTGTGTACGTTTTCAGATTCCT
Source organism: Pholidichthys leucotaenia (assembly GCA_020510985.1). Lineage (NCBI taxonomy): Eukaryota > Metazoa > Chordata > Actinopteri > Cichliformes > Pholidichthyidae > Pholidichthys > Pholidichthys leucotaenia. The sequence continues at coordinate 63,487,176 of CM035849.1, read as the reverse complement.
TGACCATGAAAACATATGACTAGCAATTGGATTGACAATGATAGGATTAGTGGTTCAGTAGTTATTCACGAAAATGGCATTTTCCGTAATGGCGGTTTTCTTGTGGACGGTGATCCGGATCACCACCAAAATCTAATCATCTGTAGGATACCCCATTTCTGACAATCTGTGAAAATTTCATGAAAATCCGTCCATAACTTTTTGAGTTATCTTGCTAACAAACAGACAAACAGACAGACAAACCAACGCCGATGATCACATGACCTCCCCCTTTGGCGGAGGTAAAAAATAATTTACAAGGAAAAGTTACATATTTATAATTCTGAAGAATGTAAATTTACAAGGAAAAAAGGTCAAATTTGCAAAAGAAGCTGCAAATTTATACATTAAAAAAAAACTTGCAAATTTGAGTGAAAAAGTTCCAGATTGATTAAAAAAAAGTCACAGGTCTAAATAACATTGATGGTAATGCAGTTTACTGAAAAAGAAGAAAGACAGAATATTTAGATATTCACTCTGATATTTACTTCAGGACAGCCCTATGGTTCACTCTCTGAGTCTGAATACATGCAGGATTCTTTCTTTAAATGTTTATTTTCTTCCTAACTGTTGTAATATGATTACTCACAGGGGAATTGTGGGTTCACTGGTGTTTTACCTTACCTCGCAAGACGTACTGTAGTTCTGTGATAAATAAATAGAATTTAACCAAGCCTGAAAGTTTAAACTCTACTTAAATAACTGCATGATCTTGAGTTATTTTTAATAGGCCTTGATACAGTCCCATCTATTGAACAGGGAGTTTTTTTCCCCTCCTTTTCCTCACTCAAAGCCAGTGGAGCTCTAACTTTTGTTCTGGCCTGCTGTGATACTTCTGAGGCAGAAAATGTTTCTCTTCCCACACCCAACAATTATTAACAACAACAAAGTTTACAGGTTGAACCTTGGTGAACAACAGCTCAATGTGTAAACTCTGGTGGGTTACAACAGCACCAGCAGAGCCTTAAAAAAATTATTCATTTACTGACAAAAATCCTATTAATGACATGCTCATAGTCAGAGTCCACAATTAACTTTTTTTAAAAGGTTAAGCATGGATGAAAAAAGAATCCAGAAAAGCTTAATTTTCCCTCAACAAAATAATAAATGGTAATAAATAAATAATTTAATTAGAATAATTATATTATGGTTATGTAAAATACAAATTTTAGAAAAGACATTTTGGAGGTGATCCATGAGCGCATAGCTCCGCCAAGGCTCTATCCCGCAATGTACAGATGGACAATGGGACAGAAGGATGGACGAAGGGAGAGAGGGACGGACAGAGCTTTGGCAGAGGTATGCGCTCTCTGGGTGCCCTCTTTTAAAATAATCTAAATGATTACCTGAGCCAATGGTTTGGAACTGGGGTCCAATTTCCCTCTGAGGATGTCAAAATCAGCCCGTTTGTGCCAGAATCTCCAAGCATCCAAAAGGTTACGATAGTTTTCAATCCAGCACTGGACTCGAGGATCCTTCAACATCTCACCTGGAGAACCCTGTAAGGAGAGACACTTTAGTTATTTCGCATGCTCACTTCAGTTAAACAGACCCCCCCACCCCCCCACCCCCAAGAGTGTCAAGTTAATTTTATTTGTCTATATAGTGCCAGATAACAGAAGTCATTTTAAGATGCATTCACTATAGAACAAGTCTTTACCTTGTCCTTTTATTAAACAAACTAAATATCCTTATCTTATTTACGCAACAGCAGCTCATTTCTGTCTCCTGTCCTCTGCGCACTGGTATCATGCAGTGGGGTGGAACTCCGCTGCGCGTAAACACAGATGAAGTCAATCATAAAAATTTATCAACGCAGGTTTTTATTGTCTGGGAATTGTTTAATTTTAAAGTTTATATGCATGCCACAGAAATGTTCAGTTTAACTGTTCCAGTGAAGAAGGAGCGCATCATGGCGACACAGAAGAGAGGAAATGACGGAGAAGAAGAGGCCAAAACGTTCCAAAGTACGGGAGCATTTTACCAAAAATAAACAAATGACAAGTTAAATGCAAACTCTATAAAGCAGAGTTATCATTATCACAACAGCACAGCGACGCGCCCATCCTCCTCCCCCTCCTCCCTGTCCGCCAGCTCGGCTGCCTGTCAGCGGGTCTCTGCTGTGCTCCATCCCAGTGATAACTGAAGTTGGGCCACTTATCAGCCCCTCTAGGATTCTGCAGGATTTTTTTTTTTTATTGTTGCAGTAAAATGCAGGCTCTCCTTGGGGATTTGCCTGAATCGTGTGTTGGCTCATGTCCAGACCGGAGATTCACAGCTTTAAAACTCATTGACAAGATGTAGTAGTGACTTTTACCTCGAAAGATGTATAAAATGTTACAACACAGCTGAAGTGTTAGATTCGCTCGTTTGTTTGTGGTTTTACAGCATCTCTCCTCACGCACGTTCCCGAGTCGGGGGTGCGTTCAGGCAGGCGGACGTTTTCCAACCCAAACCCGGCACTTCATACACGTGGTCATTATGGAGACTTGAGGAGACTTTCACTTGTGGGCCGGAGGAAGGAACAATGTGGGAAAACTCGCAGGTGAGTGTTTTTTAAATCACACTGTTTTCTGCTGATGTGTTCTGTATAGACTCATTGTAAACATGGAAGTAAGCACAGTGCAGTGCCGCATTTGATTGGTCAGACTGATGACATACACGTTTGCGCGCTACTCAGGGACAAATCTGATTGGCGAAATTGATGGACAATTGGCCAAAATTGCAGGGAAGTTGCGGTGATTGGACAAAATTCAAATTATAGAGGACCCGCTAAAGTTGCAGGAATTGGTAGAATCACAACATCAAGAAGTCCTGGAGGGGCTGACTTATAAACACTGCACCGGTACGGTTAGCAAGTAAATTTAGCACTTCTTATTTTCAATGAGCGACTGTCTCAGCTTTAGAAAACTGATTAAACTGTTAGCATGTGCTGCTTATGTTAGCTTACCTGTCAGACAATAATCTCTCTTCGATGATGGCTGAGCTATTTCAGTTCCGCTGGCCAATGTATTTAGTACACTAAATTGACAATATTTACTTAGTTTACATGTGTGTGAAATGACAATAGACGTCTTCATGCTGATTGAGATGTTTAGCAGCAGTTACTGGACATTTAGTAAAGGGACAATTTTTTTCTCAGCTGCGTAAAATAGTTGGTTAAACAAACACATAATATTTTGTCCAGTATTGCTGTCATTTAATAAATTATGCTTGCGGAACTGTTGTATAAAAGCAATACAGTGATCCCTCGCTACTTCGCGCTTCACCTTTCGCGCCCTCAGTGCATCGCGGATTTTTCAAAAATATTCATCAAAAATTCAAAATTGAGAAATAATGGGCGGGCGCTAGCAGAAGGCAGGGAGACGACATTAGAACATCAGGTATCAACACGGAGAGCCCGCACAACTCAAAATCCACCTCTCTGTTCGCTGTTCTCGTGTTGGCTCGGCTCGGGAATCTCGCAAGCTGATTGGCCGAGACGTTTCACCCCGCAAGCTGATTGGCCGAGACGTTTTACCCAGCTTCTCTCCCTGCCGAGCGCCCACCCAGCGAAGGAAGACCGCATTCATTGCTCTTTATCGCTCGTGTTGCTTAGTCTCGCCGCGTGGAACTTTTTGCTGTTCTCTTGTGCCATTTTGTGCGAAATAGTCTTCCCGTCGAGCCACTACGCCGCCTCCTGCAGCTTCTCCAGCTCTATCGGAAGCTGCCCTCGACGATCCTGCGCCTCTAGCACCTGACGATGAGGCGTCACCTGAGGAACAGTAAAGCTCTCATTAACCTGTGCAGTAAATCATCTTCATCTTGAGTTACGTATCTTGTTATAAGAATAAAAGAGTTCTAAAAACATATTTATGTACACTTTATTTACATCTACGTATGTATGTACACTTACACACACACACACACACGTATCATATGAGAGAGAGAGTGAGAGAATGAACGTACGTATTATTTATGGGTGACGTCATTGGGGTGACGCTACTTCGCGGTTTTTCACTTTTCGCAGTCGGTTCTGGAACCCATTAACCGCGATAAGTGAGGGATCACTGTATTACACTCGAGGTCATTACGGTATTATGAATATACTCACTCCAGGTGTGATACTCTTGTGCCGCATCACACCCGGAGTTAGTATATTCACAATACCGTAACTCACTCTTATGTAATATTGCTTAATTAAATGCCCTACTTTCATGATATAATGTCACTGTAGCATGAACTTTTCACATTTTCCATAAATTTCACCCGGAAGCCAAATATCCCTAACTTTTTTTTGTGAGTAGTGTGTGTGAGACCCACATTGTATATATATACTGTATATATACTGTATATATCTGATGTTGTGTTATAGTGTAGGCGTTCATTCCCTGTGCACAGGTTACTATTTATGAACAAGTTAAAACAGGAAAATAAAATGAAGCAAACCAGATTTTCTTTTACAGCACACTAAGATTCAGACCAGTTATTCTGCTTTTATGTCTTTAGCCTTACTTGTACTGAAATACGTGCACAAGAGCAACCAGCTACGATGAAGCCTGCTTCACGTTGTTAAAGCAGGTGTCAACTGTGTGATCACCGTTTTTAAATGTGAGGCAAGTTTCAGCATGTGAAACAAGTAATTAGCATTTCTTCTTTTTGGAAAACATTTAAGACAGGTGGCAGTTACAAGAGCAACTCAACTGATGCCAAGACTCAAATTAAGAGTGCAACCGACCTAATGAACACAGCATGAGATCACCAAGAGGCTTCTCTCTCTCTCTCTCTCTCTCTCTCTCTCTCTCTCTCTCTCTCTCTCTCTCTCTCTCTCTCTCTCTCTCTCTCTCTCTCTCTCTCTCTCTCTCTCTCTCTCTCTCTCTCTCTCTCTCTCTCTCTCTCTCCCTCCCTCTCCATCTCTCTCTACTTTTAGATTTGATTGGCAGTTGGCAACCAGCCTACAGGTGCATTACCGTCACACACTTTAGATGTCTGTCTTTCTGTGTGTCTGTTTTTCCTCATAACTTTGTGACATTTTCCTCATAGCTTTGTGATGATCTTCTTCTTTAGAAGATCATCTTCTTCTTTAGAAGATCCGGCTCTGCCGGACCGGCGGCGCCACACGAGTCGGCTGCCTGTTGCAACAGCCTTTTTTTTATCTTCCTTCTTCTTTCTACACCTTTCACTCTGTATATATATCACGGACGCACGGATCGCCCCGGGGGTCTCCCGGGTCGGCGGACGGAGCCACGGTTTGCAGCGGGAGACGTTACAGCGGGGAGGAGCTAGTGCTAGCTAGCACTTGGCCGCCGCCCGGTGCTAATGGGAAACTCGACATACCGGGAGCTGTAGCGAAAACGAAGCGGGTGCCGGGCTGGAGTTTAGGCGGCGTGAAAGAAATATTAGACAGAATAATAAAGAGCGATGGCAAGAACCAAGCAGACCGCCCGTAAAATCTACTGGAGGAAGAAGCCCCCCAGGAGACAGCTAGCCACCAGGGCTGCTCGGAGAGGCGCTCTGGCCACCGGCAGAGTGAAGAGGCCTCGCCGTCACAGGTCCGTGGCTCTGAGAGAGATCCGTCGCTACCAGAAATCCACGGAGCTGCTCATCCGTAAGCTGCCCGTCCAGCGCCTGGTGAGGGAGATCGCTCAGGACTTCAAGACCGTCCTGTGTTTCCTGAGTTTCGCCGTCATGGCTCTGCAGGAGACCAGCGAGACCCACCTGGTGGTCTCTTCTTCGCTAAGGGGGTCACCATCATGCCCAAAGACTTCCAGCTGACCCGCTGCATCCGCGGAGAGAGAGCTTAGACTTTCTGCTGCACATTCACCAGCCATAATGCTCTGCACTGTGTGTCTATATATATACATTTATAGTAATATGGACATATGTTTGCTAGATGTTGTTTTTTCTTGCCTTCTGATTGTTGCTCTGAGTGTTGCTGTCCCTGTGCTGTTGCAATCCTGGAATTTCCCCATTGTGGGACTAATAAAGGCTTATCTTATCTTATCTTATCTTATCTTATCTTTACTCTCGTATCTGGGTCTCTGTAGTCCATATCTGCGGCTCATCTCATTCTTCTTCTTCTTCCTTTACACTTGATTGGCGGTTGATCCACCAGCCCATGATGTCTTTGAACTTAAAGATCCCCCACTTAACAAGTCCTCAACTGCTTCCCAATGTAGCCTCTTAATGCCAAGATATTTTTCTGCTGCTTTCACAATGATTTTGATTTTTTCTGTTTTCTTGTAAGTCTGCGCAGTGCAGTTTATCACATCTACCACAAATAAGACTGATCCTACCGAGTGGGGTCCGATCGGACCCCACACATATGTTCTTATGCACAACACGGACATATTATCGATCACAGCTATCATGCTTTCTGACTTTGTTTGTCATCATCTGTGAATCACAAAAAATAAATCTGATTTAAAATACAGTTTTCTTCTGTACTGTCAGTTCAGATTTTTCATTGGGGTCCGATTGGACCCCAGGGAAAAATATGATGTTAATGATATTAAATGTATGAATTTTGTGTTAGATTTCAGTGAATGATGGTTCAACGAGGTAGACTTTGGTCAGAGAAAGAAGGAAGACCTATCTTTAGTGCCACCATGTCGCGAACTACGTTCACCACCATTTTTGTAGGGCCTACAGAACACATGCACAACAATGGCAAAGTATTTGCATTTCTTGTACCAATTAAGAAGTGAAATTAGATAAGTTCCCACAAAAACCTGAACGCACCAGGGCACACTGGTTGAAAAACACATTACAACCGGGCTACTCGTGCTGAAAGGCAGGCAACCGACAAACTAGCCCCATTCCGGGATTTTTGGATCATGTTTCAAGCACAACTCTTTGTTTTAACCAAATAAAACATTTTAAGTGAAAAAAATACTTTGGTATTGCTTAATAATCCAATTAACAGTTAAATTTTGTGTGGGGTCCAAACGGACCCCAGTTGGTACTATTTGTATGTAAAATATGTTGGTAGGATGAGGGTTAATTCTACTGCATGCACTGCAAGTCTGCACACTTTCCCTGTTCAAGTCCACTCCCATTTTTTTAGCTGGCACCTTTCTCGTAGCTTCTGCATATGTTAGTCAATTCAATTCAATTCAATTCAACTTTATTTATATAGCGCCATTTCACAACAACAGTCATCTCATAGCACTATCAACTGTAGGGAGGACCCCCACAGTTGCAGAAAGACCCCAGCAATCAGGCGATCCCCTGTGAGCAAGCACTTGGCGACGGTGGAGAGGAAAAACTCCCTTTTAAAAGGAAGAAACCTCCAGCAGAACCAGGCTCAGGGAGGGGCAGTCATCTGCTGCGACTGGCTGGGGGGTGAGGGGACAGAGAAGAAGAAAAGAACAGACATGTAGAGAGCAAACAGCACGATGGGGACTCAATCTATGGGAGAGAACAAACAAATGTTAATAACCAGCAAAAAAAAAAAATATTTCATAGAGAGTGAGGAAAGGAGTGAGGCCCAGTGCATTACTGGAGGTCCCCCGGCTGACTAAACCTATTAGCAGCATAACTAAGGGAGGGTTCAGAAACACATGATCCCTCCCTAATTGTAGGCTATATCAAAAAGGTAGGTTTTAGCCCTATTCTTAAAAACAGAGATCGAGTCTGACTCCCGAATCCAGATTGGCAGCTGATTCCACAGGAGAGGAGCTTGATAACTGAAGGCTCTGCCTCCCAATGTACTTTTGGAGATTCTAGGTATTACAAGTAAACCTGCATTTTGGGAGCGTAGTGCTGTTAGGATGATACGGTAGTATCAGATCTTTTAAATAAAAAGGAGCCTGATTGTTTAGAGCTTTGTAAGTAAGAAGAAGGATTTTAAACTTAATTCTAAACTCTATGGGAAGCCAATGAAGGGAGGCCAGAACCGGAGAGATATGATCTCTCTTTCTAGTACCTGTTAAAACTCTTGCTGCAGCATTTTGGATCAGCTGAAGACTTTTTAAAGATGTTTTAGGACAGCCTGATAATAAAGAATTACAATAATCTAATCTCGAGCTAACAAAAGCGTGGATCAGCTTCTCAGCATCACTCTGAGACAAGATGCTCCTAATCTTGGCAATATTACGCAAATGATAGAAGGCAGTCTTAGAAACAAATTTAATATGTGAATTGAAGGACAAATCCTGATCAAAAATAACTCCAAGGTTCCTCACAGAGCTATTAAGAGAAAGAGTAACTGCATCCAAACTGAAAGTTTGATTTGGAAAGGAATTTCTAAGGTTTTTTGGACCAACAAGAATGACTTCAGTCTTATCTGAATTTAATAGCAGGAAATTACAAGTCATCCAAACTTTGATTTCCTTAAGACAGGCTTCTAACTTGGCTAATTGATTAGTATCATCTGGCTTCATTGACAGGTATAATTGTGTGTCATCTGCATAACAGTGAAAATGTATACAGTGCTTTCTAATAATGTTGCCTAACGGAAGCATATATAAACTAAAAAGAGTAGGGCCAAGCACAGATCCCTGTGGAACTCCATGACTAAGCTTTGAGCTGAGAGAAAACTCATCATTTACATGAACAAACTGGAACCTATCAGATAAATAAGATCTAAACCACTGCAACGAAGTTCCATTAAGTCCAACATAGTGTTCTAATCTATCAAGTAGAATATTATGATCAATAGTATCAAAAGCTGCACTAAGATCTAAAAGGACAAGTACAGAAACTAGTCCATTATCAGATGCAATGAGGAGGTCGTTAGTGACCTTCGCTAAGGCTGTTTCAGTGCTATGATGGATTCTAAACCCAGATTGAAACTCCTCAAATAAACCATTTCCCTGCAGGTGGTCAAATAATTGCGTAACAACAACTCTTTCTAAGATTTTTGAAATGAAAGGGAGATTAGAGATTGGTCTATAGTTAGCTAAAGCTCCTGGATCTAGCGTTGGCTTTTTAAGTAAGGGTTTAATTACAGCCGTTTTAAAAGCCTGCGGTACATGGCCTAAAGTTAATGAAGAATTGATTATATGAAGAATAAAGCTACCAATAAGTGGGAAGACTTCTTTAAATAACCTGGTAGGAATAGGGTCTAAAAGACAAGTTGAAGGTTTGGATGAGGAAACTATTTTGTCTAACTCACAAAGGTCGATTGGAGTAAACTCATCAAGACAGACATCAATAGAAGGAGTTGTAGTAGTTACAGTATTTAAGTTAACTGTGGGAAGAATCTGATTGATTTTATCTCTGATGGATGAAATTTTATTATTGAAAAAGTTCATAAAGTCCTGACTAGTAAGCTCTAAGGGGATGCTAGGATTGACAGAGTCCTGACTCTTTGTCAACCTGGCTACAGTACTGAAAAGAAACCTGGAATTATTCTTGTTCTCTTCTATTAATGCAGAGTAATAACTCGTTCTAGCTTTTCTAAGAGATTTTTTATAAATTAAAAGATGATTTCTCCAAGCTAAATAGATTTCATCTAAATTAGTAGAGCGCCATTTTCTTTCTAATTGACGAGTCTTCTGTTTTAAGCTACGAGTTTCTGTGTTGAACCAAAGAGTTAAAAATCTCTGATTAGACTTTTTCTTTTTTAAGGGGGCCACCAAGTCTAGAGCCTGATGCAGAGAAGCTGAAACACTATCCACCATGTTATCAATTACAGAAGGAGCAAGCTGTCTATAGCTTATTTCCGTTGTGTTGACACATGGCATAGAGGAAACAATCTGCATAAATTTGGAAACAGCATCATCTGAGAGGCATCTACTGTGATAATATTTTTCTTTAGGAGCCAAATAGTCAGAAATAGTAAAATCAAAGGTTAACAGACAATGGTCTGACAGTACAGGGTTATGAGGAGACACTACAAGATTTTCTATTTCTATGCCATATGTCAGAACAAGGTCCAATGTATGGTGGAGGTAATGAGTAGAATTTCCTACTTTCTGAGAAAACCCAATCGAGTCTAATATTGAATTAAAAGCCACATTAAGGCAGTCACTATCTACATCCACATGTATATTAAAGTCCCCTACTATAATTATTCTATCAGATTTCAGCACTAAATCAGCTAAGAAATCAGGAAATTCGGATAAAAATTCTGAATAGGTTGATGGGGGACGATAAACTATGGCAAATAAAATTGGGTTTAACCTGGAATTGCTAAAGTGCCCAACACTGAGGACCAGGCCCTCAAAGGAATTATAACATGTTTTTTGCTTTACATTAACTAGTAATTTGGAATGGTAAATTGATGCTACTCCTCCTCCACGACCAGAACTTCTGGGATTTTGACAGTTTAAATAACCAGAGGGAGTTGATTCATTTAAACCAACATAATCCTCTTGCCCTAACCAAGTCTCTGTAAGGGAAATTAAATCAATCTGATGATCAATTAACAGATCATGGACTAACAGAGACTTGGGAGTTAGAGACCTAATATTTAATAAACCACATTTAATTTTTAAATTATGAGGAGGAACAGAGGCCAAATCATTCAATTTAGAGGCTTTATGTTTAATTTGAGTTTTACCAGTATTTTGCTTTATCACTTTGGGATGCTTATACATTATATTTTTATTTACTTTGGAGGGAGCAGACAACAATTCTCTGATGGGGAAGTCAGGGGCTAAGCTGAGGGGTGGCGGATGAAGAGGAGCTGCAGAGAGGCGTGTAAGACTGCGACTCTGCTTCCTGGTCCCAACTCTGAGTAGTCACGGTTTTGGAAATTTGGATAGTCCCTGGAAGACTTTTATCTGCTGAATTTCTGCTGCTCTTTTGCTGGCTTCACAACCTCGATATGCAGAGCTGTGTTCACCACCACAATTACAGCACTTTAATTTGGCTCCTCTTCCACACTTTCCACATAAATGTTCACCAGAGCATCTGGCACATCACTGTCTACCTTTGCATATCACTGCTACATGACCAAACTTTTGACATTTGAAACATCTGAGTGAAGGAGGAACATAAAGGCTGACTTCATAGCTCATGTAGCCAATATACCCCTTACTTGGCAGTCTTGTTTCATCAAATTTTAACATTACTGACAGACTATCACATTTTTTGCCATTTCTATTAGCTTTCAATCTCCGTACCTCTGTCACTTTTGCTCCAGTTAAGTTCCTCATTATTTCATCAGTTGAGACAGCCGTTGAAATGCCCGATATCACTCCTCTCATTACCTTATTTCCTTCCAATACTGAACACTGCACATTTTTCCCCTCCATCTTAGTGACTCTGATTGCTTTTCCTTGTTGAAAACTATCTTTACATGAAACCAGCAACGAACCACTACGAAGAACCCTTGCATTTAACCCCTTGCACTCTGGTCAATTTCCCTAAAAACGCCAAAAAATAACGTACCCAAAGTAAATCAAAAGCTGTTCTTCAACCCTTTGCAGCATCTTCATGAGGTTGGTCTCATTTAAAAGAAAACACTTTGAATTTTTTGGCAAAACAGTCATAATCTCTCCAAGTGCTCCTGCCACTGAGTAACAGTCATCTAAACATACTGAACTTGAAGAAAATAAATTTCGCCTGGGTGTTTTTTTGGATACAAATGCTTGCAAATAACACACAGCTGTCAGATCCGGGCTGGAAAATGCAACAGAAATGTAGAACCAAGTGTTATCCAGCTGAGGTCAAAATTTTGTAACAATACCACAAAAAATGAATATATTACACAGCTTTTTTCTTAGGTTGTTCCCAGGCGTTTTTGAACTGTGCCAAATTGTGCCAAATGGCACAGTTTGGAAAAACGTCTGCAAATTTTGAATGATTCAATATAGAAGCTTCATCTTGGGCTCTAATGAAAGGTGAAGGGCTGTGTGTGTGTGTGTGTGGGGGGGGGGGTTGTTTATTCATTTATGAATGAATGAATGAACAAACAAGCCCCCCACACACAAAGAAGCATGCCACGTAAAAAATGTGTGGCTTTTTTTTTTACAAGAAAAAATAACCTACAGTACAATAAAAATTATACTAAAATATCTGTAATGTAGAAGATAACAACTCCCCCCCCCCCCCCGCTACAGAGGACGGACATCGTCCATCGACACATGACGGACCGCGGCCGTCCGCCTACTATGCACAGTTGTACTAAAATATCTGCAATAATATCTGCAATCCGCTACAGAAGAGTAGCGGGGGTGGGGGGTTCACAGTCCGGACGCGGCGCACGGACTGGACACGGTCCGTGTGCCATCCGGAGCGGACCGGAGCGGTCCGGGTTCGTCATGTTGCAATGACGCACAGTTGTAATTTACCGATCGGTCAAAAGTCATTTTGATTACAATTTTCAGGGAGAAAGAATAATTTAGCTTATAACACTTACCTGTCCACAACAGCAGTGTCGCTGGCGAACTTCTCTTCCTCATTGTCAGACGAACATGACGCTGGTCCGCTTGTTACAGACTCGTGGTTCTGGTCACGCGACCCGGTCAAACCATAATTCCATTATTGCGGTTTTGCGCTTCCATGATTGCAGTTTTGGCGAACGATTTTTCAAAACAAATAAGAACAGTAGTAAGAAAAAAAGACTGGCGAACACGTGTGTGTCACCCAGCGGCTTACACAAAACAGATTTTAGGCAAGGGACGCACGCTTTCGAACTTCTGTGCTTCAATTGGCTCGCTGTATTCGCAGCCGTTGGTAGGCGGGTCCTTCTTGCTAGGTTTTCAGTCATTGGTTCTTCAAGGATTCAGAAACCCAATTCAAGGCTCTTATTAGTCGAATGAGAGGTCAATCACATCTAAACCAATCAAAGCACTCCTTTGGCTTTCTGTTCGCGACTGTGTCTGTAGTGGAAGAACGGAAATGCAGCTTTTTTTTTTTTTTCAGTGTTCACTAGGACGCACAGTGTGCGTACACCGGAGTGCAAGAGGTTAAAACTTCTCCAGGTAACCAATAAATTGCATTTGTGAGCTTAATTGGGTTCCACTCATGAAATGATGCCCCTTCCTGAGTAAGTTTGATTACTTTACACTCCTTCTGTTCATCCTCTGATTCCTCAGCACTTGATAACAGTCTTGAGTTTCTTGACGTCTACGTTTGCTTCTTTTAGACTCGACCGTGCACCAAACTTCCTCTTCCCCGCTTCCTACCTCCATTCCTCCTAGTTGAATTATATCCACTTCTTCCAGATTTTTAGAAGCCGTCCTCTTTCGCATCCTACCACCACCAATCCTGGACTGGACTCTCCTTTTCGGGTATCTAGTCCTCTCTCTATCTATCCACACACACACACACACACACACACACACACACAACTCTATGTCAGGTCAGGCATTGGTTTGCTTGCTAACAGATAACCATGAAACTCCTGTACTACCTGTTTATGGGTCGGGCCGTTGGCGACTCAACCAGCGACCCCACCCTTCCGAGGGTGTGGAGGGTGAAAACTGGGCATCCTGGCAGAACTAAAAAGAATATCTGTCACAAGTCTGTGGTGGACCACTCCCAGTTACACGGGGTGAGACTGGACATTCTGGCAGATAAGCACATCTGTCGCAAGGTCTGTGGTGGACTTTTGCCAGTTGGTGCATCGTGACATGCACTACACAAAGAGCAGAGATAAACAAACCTATCATCTGGTCAGTCACTGCAACAGATACTGGAGTCAGTTTGTCTAAGCCTGTCTTTGCCACTGATACTACCTCCATCTGCCAAGAATGTGCCGCTAGTCCAGCAAAAGTGAATGGTACTCAAATACTTTGCAGTTTCATGAAATGGTCAATCAGAAAGCAACTCATACCGGCTTGGACGTCGCTCAGGTTAACAAGGTCAGGAGTTCCTGGCAGTGGAGGGCGAAGGACAGAGCTGTGTGGAGTAATCTGATCAGACCTAAATGAAATAGTCATTGTCACCCCCGACAGACTGCTATGAAGATGATGATATATATATATATATACTGTATATATATATATATATATATATATATATATTAAGATAAGCCTTTATTAGTCTCACAATGGGGAAATTAAGGGATTGCAACAGCACAGGGATAGCAACACTCAGAGCAGCAATCAGAAGGCAAGAAAAAAAAATGCAAGAGCAGCTAATATACATATGTACATATTACTATAAATATACTGTATATATATACACACAGACACACAGTGCAGAGCATTGTAGCTGGATGGAATAAATATGTAGATATATAAACACCCACAGTACGGAGCATTGCAGCTAGGTGGAATAAATATGTAAATATATAAACACACACAGTGCGGAGCATTGTAGCTAGATGGAATAATATGTAGATATATAAACACACAGTGCGGAGCATTGTAGCTAGATGGAATAAATATATAGATATATAAATATAAACACACCCAGTGCGGAGCATTGTAGCTAGATGGAATAAATATGTAAATATATAAACACACACAGTGCAGAGCATTGTTGCTAGATGGGATGAAACAGCACAACCGTCTACTTAGTTATCCTACATGGTATGATTATGTGCCCATACATATTCTCACCCTCCATAGCGACCGGTATTTTCCTAGTTGTATGCCGGAGGGGACCATTGTGTAAGTCTATTGCATCTTTTGCATTCAAAAACTATTAGGTTGTTACGTCTTTTTGCTATCTCTGCGAGCAGCCCTGCTTAGGTTGTACAGTCTTACAGCCGTTGGTAGGAAGGACCTGCGAAACCTCTCGGTTGTGCACCTGGGATGATGTAGTCTGCTGCTAAATGAGCTCCTCAGTGCATTCAGTATGTCCTGCATAGGGTGGAACTCGGACTCCAGCAGAGATGACAGTTTAGCCACCGTCCTTCTCTCTCCTATCTCCTCCACCGGGTCAAGGCGCTGCCCCAGGACAGAGCTAGCTTTCTTGATCAGTTTGTTCAGTCTCTTCCTATCGGCTGCGGTAATGCCACTGCCCCAGCAGACCACTCCAAAAGTGATGGCTGATGCCACCACCGTGTCATAGAATGTCTTCAGCAGTGCCCCTTGTACACCAAAAGACCTGAGTCTCCTCAGTAGGAACAGCCTGCGCTGTCCCTTCTTGTAGAGTGCGTCAGTATTGTGTGACCAGTCTAGTTTATTGTTCAGATGAACACCCAGGTACTTGTAGGATGTCACCATCTCAATGTCTGTTCCCTGTATATTTACTGGTGCTGTGAGGGGTTGTCCATGCCTGTGGCAGTCCACCACCAGCTCCTTAGTTTTCCTCGCGTTGATCTGGAGGCAGTTCCAATGGCACCAGTCCATGAAGTCCTGGATAAGCCCTCTGTACTCAGCTTCATCTCCATTGGAGATGAGGCCAACGATCGCAGAGTCATCAGAGAACTTCTGTAGATGGCAGTGTGTTGTGTTGTGTGAGAAGTCCGCAGTATAAAGAGTGAACAGGAAGGGAGCCAACACCGTTCCCTGGGGAGCCCCTGTGCTACCGATGATCGTGTCGGACACATAGTCCCGGGTTCTCACAAACTGAGGCCGGTTCGTGAGGTAGTCCAGGATCCATGATGACAGGTGCTGGTCCACCCCTGCGCGCAGCAGCTTGTCCTTCAGGATCATCGGTTGGATGGTGTTGAAAGCACCGGAGAAGTCAAAGAACATGATCCTCACCACATTCCCGGGCTTCTCCAGGTGAGACAGAGAACGGTGAAGGAGGAAGATCACAGCATCCTCCACCCCAATGCCATGCTGGTTGGCGAACTGGAGTGGCTCCATCGCTGGTTCCACCAGGGGGCGGAGATGAGCAAGGAGCAGTCTCTCCAGGGTCTTCATCAAGTGGGACGTCAAGGCCACCGGTCTGTAGCTGTTCAGGTCTTTGGGGTGGGAAGTTTTTGGTACAGGTACCACACAAGATGTTTTCCACAGCTGTGGTACCCTCCCCAGCTTCAGGCTCAGGTTGAAGATGTACGCCACAATCCCACACAGCTGGTCTGCACAGGACTTGAGGAGCTTTGCGCTGATGCCATCCGGTCCCGTCGCCTTCCTCGCCTTGATCTTCCTCAGCTCCGTCCTCACCTGGGTCTTGGTCAGGGTCAGGATGGGGGGCTGTGTGTTGGGAGTGGGGGGGTGTTGGTGGAGTGGGGAGTGGGCAGCAGGACTTGATGTCTTTAGAGGCAGCAGTGGTTGTTGTGCAGTCGGGGGGGGGGGGGCGGTTGGTCAAACCTATTGAAAAACAGATTCGGATTGTTCGCCCACTCCCTGCCCCCCGTGGCCTGGGGGGAGGTATTCTGGAGCCCAGAGATGGTTTTGAGGTTTCTCCAGACCCCTCTGATGTCACTCTGTTGCAGCTTTTCCTCCATCTTCTTCCTGAAACTGTCCTTGCCTTCTCTGATCTTTCTCCTCAGCTCCCTCTGTACGGACTTCAGCATCTCCCTGTTCCCCGACCTGAAGATCCTCTTCTTCTCTCTCAGAAGTGTTTTTATATCAGGGTTGATCCAGGGTTTGTTGTTTGAGCAACACCGTATATATATATATATATATATATATATATATATATATATATATATATGTATACACATACATACATACATACACATCCATCCATTTTCTACCGCTTTTCCAGAGGTCCGGGTCACAGAGCCAGCAGCCCTAGCAGAGAAACCCAGACTTTCCTCTCCCCAGCCACCTGCTCCAGCTCTTCAGAGAGGATACCAAGAAGTCTCCAGGCCAGCTGGGAGACATAGTCTCTCCAGTGTGTCCTGGGTCTGGCCCAGGGTCTCCTCCCAGTAAGATGAGCCCGAAACACCTCAAGTGGGAGGCCTCCAGGAGGCATCCTGATCAGATGCCCAAACCACCTTAACTGGCTCCTTTCAGTGTGTGTGTGTGTGTGTGTGTGTGTGTGTGGCAACTGATTTGTACCATCTTGCGGCAACCCTATTACTACGATGGGGTGGCAACATTTGCTTCTGTGGGAAGTTGAATGACTCATAATGACTTTAGGTAGTTACAGCTAGTCGAACAAGTGTGCTTAACTACTTTACACTACTGCATTACTGTAAACTGCTTCCCGTCTGTGAAATTGCTCTTAATATTACTGAGATTACATTTAATTATCTTAAAAGCCACAACTGAATGTCTCACCTTCATCGCTAAGGCTACAATCAGACTGCAGGTCTTGATGTTCAATTCAGATTTTTTGTTCAGATTTTTTTTGTGTGGTCATTCACTTTATTTTTAAATGAGACATATATCAGACTCCAGTGTGAACTGGCCATGGCCCTGAAGCAACTTGCGTGTGCAGAAGAACAATAACAAGACGTAACAGGCATGCATTACAAGCTGTGGAGAAAGAAGTAAACAAGAAGGTTCTGGCTGCAGATTCGTCGAGAACTGGAGCTCTACTACCCATGTAACCTCAATTCTGGTTGACCAAAGTGTCAGTGGTGAAAGGCAGTCTGCAAATTTATCTAAAATAAATTTGCAGACTGCCTTCACATTTACAGGTGCATCTCAATAAATTAGAATATCATCAAATTTTTTTTTCCAGTAATTCAATTCAAAAAGTGAAACTCGGCTTCCGGTTATGGCGGCCACGTAGGAAGACGTGGTTCACTCTGCTCTGCTCCTAAAAATAAAAAGTTGGCAAATAACTCTCCCAATTGGAACAAAACCTACCCCAGCGTTTGGGCGCGGATATGCCGGTAAAGCCTAAGGCTGGGAAATTAGGTGGAGGAAAAACTGAATCGTCGAAACAGTCCAAGTTAACAGACTTCCACGCTCGTGACGAAGCAGGAAAATCGCCAGAGACTATGGCGGAGTAAGCTAGCGGCGGAGCAGTGACTGCTGGCGAGGGCATAGGTGCGGTGCTCGCTGCCATTAGCTCAATGAGAGCAGACTTTTCCTCTAAATTTGATGGGATTATAGCAGCGATAGAAGGAATGAGAAAGGAAATAAGCAACTGTATGGAACGAGTATCGCAGGTGGAGCTCCGAATTTACAGCGCTGAGGATGACGTCACCAGCCTACAATTAAAGGTGCGCACATTGGAATTAAAAAATAAATGTCTGGAAGATAGTGCCCTGGACTTAGAATCCCGGTCGAGACGGAACAATCTGAGGCTGGTGGGTCTCCCGGAGGGAACGGAGGGACGGGACTCATGTTCCTTTTTGGAAAAGTGGATTCCAGAAGCGCTGAACAACGCGGAGCTGCAGTCATCGGTCGTCTTACAGAGCACCCACCGAATCGGCCCACTGAGAGATAACAAGGCACCACCGAGGACGCTGATTATGAAGTTCCTCAGCTACAGAGACAGGATGACGATCTCCAACGCGGCGCGAGCTAAAGGAGAAATTAAATATCAGGATCAACAGGTGCGGTTTTACCCAGATTTGGCCACAGGAATCCAACAATTAAGGAAACAGTTTGACCCCGCCCGTAGAGAGCTGCGCAGCCTCGGGATTCGTCATGGAGTGATTTATCCGGCAAGACTGCTGGTCACATATAAAAGGAGAACCCACACCTTCAAGACCCCTGAGGAGGCGCAGGTGCTTATCAAGCAGATCCAAGAGGAGACTGGTGGGAGCTAAGCATGAAGCATGAACAAAATATAAAGGTAGAATATTTAAGCATTTGCACAGGCATCTGACTGATCTGAAGCATATAGCAAGTTTACAAAATATAGATTGTATTATATAAAAAAAAAAAAAACACACAAAGTTGCTATAAAATTTTGGAGTTAAGTTGGAAAACTACAGAAGAGAGTTAATGTTACGTCATTAAAAGCAGTAGAGTCAGGGTGATTGAGAGGAGAAAGAGTGGTTTTGACTGATCCTCGCGGGTGAGGAGCAGTCAATGGCTATAGCGGGAGACGGAATTTTTTTTTTGATTTTGGGGGGATTACCACGAATGTGGGAAGGGGGAATTTGTTTGTGTGTAGTTTGTAGGATGAATGTTCAACCACTCATGTTTTTGCTTCTCTGTATGAGCATGTTTATATTGCGAGGTAATCTCAAACTCCTTATTGATCATAGACCAAAGCGTTAATCTTAATTTAACTTCATGGAATTGCAGAGGTCTACAAAATTTAAAAAAACTTAAACAAGTTATGAATAAAATAAAAGACATAGGTTCAAAAATTGTGTTTTTACAAGAAACTCATCTAATAGAGGAGGATGTAAAAAGAATTAGGAGAAGATGGCAGGGAAGTGTGTTCACCTCATCATTTTCATCCCGAGCCAGGAGAGTTATGACTCTCATACATAAATCAGTCCCATTTCAAGTGAAAAATGTAATTGGAGACAAATTAGGAAGATATCTAATCATCCAAGGATCTTTGTTATTAGAAAATATAAATTTGGTGAACTTATACGGTCCCAATATAGATGATCAAAACTTCTTTGCTAATTTATTTTTTATTTTATCATCACTTACAGGGCAACATATAATAGCAGGGGATTTTAATTGTACATTGAATCCCGGTATAGATAGATCAACAGGACTGGACTGTACGCACAATGGATGCAGAATGATCATTAATCATTTTATGAAAGAATTGAGATTGCTAGATACAGTGGGGCAAAAAAGTATTTAGTCAGCCACCAATTGTGCAAGTTCTCCCACTTAAAAGATGAGAGAGGTCTCCAATTTTCATCATAGGTATACCTCAATTATGGGAGACAAAATGAGAAAAAAAAAATCCAGAAAATCACATTGAAGGATTTTTAATGAATTAATTGGTAAATTCCTCAGTAAAATAAGTATTTGGTAACCTACAAACAAGCAAGATTTCTGGCTCTCACAGACCTGTAACTTCTTCTTTAAGAGGCTCCTCTGTCCTCCACTCGTTACCTGTATTAATGGCACCTGTTTGAACTCGTTATCAGTATAAAAGACACCTGTCCACAACCTCAAACAGTCAGACTCCAAACTCCACTATGGCCAAGACCAAACAGCTGTCAAAGGACACCAGAAACAAAATTGTAGACCTGCACCAGGCTGGGAAGACTGAATCTGCAATAGGTAAGCACCTTGGTGTGAAGAAATCAACTGTGGGAGCAATTATTAGAAAATGGAAGACATACAAGACCACTGACAATCTCCCTCGATCTGGGGCACCACGCAAGATCTCACCCCGTGGGGTCAAAATTATCATCAGAACGGTGAGCAAAAATCCCAGAACCACATGGGGGGACCTAGTGAATGACCTGCAGAGAGCTGGGACCAAAGTAACAAAGGCTACATCAGAAACACACTATGCCGCCAGGGACTCAAATCCTGCAGTGCCAAACGTTCCCCCTGCTTAAGCCAGTACATGTCCAGGCCCGTCTGAAGTTTGCTAGAGAGCATTTGGATGATCCAGAAGAGGATTGGGAGAATGTCATATGGTCAGATAAAACCAAAAGAGAACTTTTTGGTAAAAACTCAACTTGTCGTGTTTGGAGGAGAAAGAACACCATACCTACTGTGAAGCATGAGGATGGAAACATCATACTTTGGGGCTGTTTTTCTGCAAAGGGACCAGGACGACTGATCTGTGTAAAGGAAAAATGAATGGGGCCATGTATCGTGAGATTTTGAGTGAAAACCTCCTTCCACCAGCAACGGCATTGAAGATGAAATGTGGCTGGGTCTTTCAGCATGACAATGATCCCAAACACATCGCCCGGGCAACGAAGGAGTGGTTTCGTAAGAAGCATTTCAAGGTCCTGGAGTGGCCTAGCCAGTCTCCAGATCTCAACCCCACAGAAAATCTTTGGAGGGAGTTGAAAGTCTGTGTTGCCCAGCGACAGCCCCAAAACATCACTGCTCTAGAGGAGATCTGCATGGAGGAATGGGCCAAAATACCAGCAACAGCGTGTGAAAACCTTGTGAAAACTTACAGAAAACGTTTGACCTCTGTCATTGCCAACAAAGGGTATATAACAAAGTATTGAGATGAACTTTTGTTATTGACCAAATACTTATTTTACCGAGGAATTTACCAATTAATTCATTAAAAATCCTTCAATGTGATTTTCTGGATTTTTTTTTTCTTATTTTGTCTCTCATAGTTGAGGTATACCTATGATGAAAACTGGAGACCTCTCTCATCTTTTAAGTGGGAGAACTTGCACAATTGGTGGCTGACTAAATACTTTTTTACCCCACTGTATATGGAGAGAAATGAAACCACAAGTTAAAGCCTACTCTTGTTATTCTAATACCTACAAGACATTCTCACGTATTGACTATTTTTTGATCTCCAAAGAATTAAGGTCCAAGATTCAAAACTGTTTCTATGATAACATTGTGATCTCTGATCATGCACCCTGCTGTTTAATATATGTAGATAAGAAATTGACAAAGGAACCAGGTAGGTGGCAATTTCAGCATAAATGGCTTCAGGATGAGGAATTTGTTAAGTACGTACATAGAAAAACAGATAGATGAGTTCTTTTTTTGTTACTTATTTGTACCCGTAGGTAGATTTGGTTTGCAGTCTGGTGACAAGCCAGACTGCAAACCAAGTCTACCTACGGGTACAAATAAGTAACAAAAACAAAAAAAAAAAAAGCCACCGGCTGCTAGTCGCTGCGTGCGCAAGCGCCCTAAACCTTTGCTATCAATACTACACAAACATCAGCATGTATAAAGTGGGAGGCTTTCAAAGCTTTTATTAGGGGGCATATTATTAGTTATACAGGTTCAAAATCTAGGAAGACTCGAGAGGAGAGAGCCCAATTGGAATATAAAATAAAAATTCTCCAAGAAAAAGTGTATGCAGGAAGTGACCCAAAGTTAGAGAACAAATTACTGATTCTGAGAGCTGAATATGACAAAAAAAATCAGCAAATAGAGCTGCCTCGAGTCTTCTAAGATTGAAACAATCTTTTTATGAACAAGGTGAAAAATCAGGGAAATTACTGGCATGGCAGATTAAACAATTAGAATTTAAAGCACCAATTACCAGTATTATAAGTAACGGACAGGCAGTTGTAGATCCTTTAGAAATTAACAGTGCCTTTAGAGATTACTATGAAAAACTATATGATACAAAAAATGAAACTGACTTAACAAAACTAAATGGGTTTTTGGATGGATTATCTATACCGTGTATTCCAAATGAAAACAGGGAGATACTGGAGTCTAAAATTAGTCAAGAAGGAGTTGGGCTAGCCATTGATAATATGAAATGAGGAAAAAGTGCAGGACCAGATGGTCTTCCAGTTGACCTCTATAAAAAATTTAAGAATAAATTAATAAAACCATTTTTGGAAATGGTTTTAGAAGCATTTCAAAATAGTAATTTACCACTATACATGAATAATGCCGCCAAAACCAGGTAAACCCTCTAATAAATGTGAAAATATGAGACCAATAAGCCTATTAAATGCTGACCTTAAGATAATCTGTAAAATTTTAGCAAGACGACTACAAGAAATATTACCAAATATTATTAACCGAGATCAGAATGGCTTTATAAAGGGAAGACAAGGCTTCCATAATGTAAGAAGACTATTTAATATTATCTATTCTAATAAAGAAGCACCGGATACAGCTCTCCTATCATTGGACGCCGAAAAGGCCTTTGATAGGGTCGAATGGCCCTTTCTTTTTGAAGTCCTACAAAGGTTTGGACTTGGAAATAATTTCATAAAATGGGTTCAGATAATATACAATAATGCTACAGCAGAAATCCTAACAAACAGCAATATCTCAAAATCAATAAATATCAATAGAGGATGTCGACAAGGCTGTCCACTTTCACCTTTACTGTTTACAATGGCAATTGAACCTTTAGCGATGGCAGTACGTTTACATCCACAAATAAATGGAATTAAAGTAGGACCAACAGAACATAAAATCTCCCTGTATGCCGATGACATAATTTTGTTTATGTCGAATCTTAAAAAATCAATTCCGACCTTGTTGAATTTAATAAAGAATTTGGGGGAAATATCAGGATATAAAATAAATAAAACTAAATCTTCAATATTAATGCTAAATGAGACCCAGAGAAATCACCCAGCTCCTGAGGTAAATCAATTCAAAGTTGTAAATCAGTTTAAATATTTAGGAATTCAAATTGTGCCTAAGCTAGAATCAGTCGCCAGTGCCAACTATGAAGCCTTAATGACAGATATTAATGAGTTACTTCAGAGATGGACGTCACTACCAATGTCAATGACCGGGAGAATTAATATACTTAAAAGTAATATCTTACCCAAAATACTTTATTTATTTCAAAACATTCCTTTACCACCACCTTCAGATCTATTCTCAAGAATTAAAAAAAAGTTAGTGGAATTTTTATGGAACAATAGGAAGGCTAGATTACGTCTGTCCTTACTATATTTACCATTTGATCGTGGAGGTCTGAAATGTCCAAACTTTATGGTGTATTACTGGTCAGCACAACTGAGGTCTATGACATATTATTTTTCATCAAATGATCTCCCTCACTGGACTGAAATGGAATCATACAATTTACCTTTACCTCTTCCCTTATTCATATACTCAGACTCGGCTAAAAAAATTACAGAAACAAGTTAAAAATCAAATTGTAAAGCATATGATCAAAATATGGTGTGAAACCAAAACATATTTAAAAGAACCACACTTATTGTCACAATTTAGCCCAATATGGGGTAATCAATATTTTACACCAGGGAGAGCGGATGCTGTATTTAAAGTATGGAATTTAAAAGGGATTCAAAAGATTCAAGACTTATATTTGTCACGTTCAGATAACATAATGTCTTTTGAAGAACTGAGGATCAAATTTAATCTTAACAGAACACATTTTTTTAAATATCTTCAGCTTAGGAATTTTATTCGATCAAATCAAAATAATGCTCTCATCCGACCTACTTATTCATCCTTGGAAAAAATCTTGATGAAAGATAGTAAGAGAAAGGGTATTATTTCAGAGTTTTATAACTCATTGACATTATCCTCAAGTGAAAACTCACAGAAAAGATTGAATTATTGGAAAGAAGACCTGCAAACTGAAATTTCAGAGGAACAATGGGAATTGGCTTGTACAGAAGCTCAAACCAAATCAATAAATGTACGTCTTAAATTGATACATTTTAAATGGTTAATGCGGATGTATGTTACACCAGTGGAGTTAAAGGCCAAATGTCACGTAACAGGGTACTTTAAATATCTTGAAACTAGATATAAAAGGGAACCGATCCGTTCGGGTCTTGGTGCATATGCTTCAGTAACAACGGAATATTCGTTAATTTAAAACTGCCGCGCTTGGCCTGACACGGCCCCTGGAATCACCTGGGGAAGAAGGCGGAAGTGACGAAATCGATTGTACCCGAGTTTGATGCTTGGGGTATTTCAATTGATTGTTTATATGGAGACTGGAAGGTTGAAGTGAGCAACAAGAAAGAAAAAATTGGATATTTCACCCATACCTTAAAACGGGACTATCAGGGACAGCTGGGTAATAAGGGACACTTCTCTGGGAAATGTTTTCATACCTGTCAAGTGAGACGTTTTCGCCGTACTTCAACACCGTAAAAAGCGGCTATAATGGACGGCGGAGTAACAAGGGACACCTCTCTGTGAAATGCCCCAAATGCAACTCGTGTTGCTATTGTCAAATATTTTAAGGATTCATGGATATTTGACAATAACAACACAACTCAGCGTCCGGCGCAAAATAAAAAAAAAAGCAGAATTCTGTATTTGTAAGGCGATCTCTGTCTGTTCCGCAACCGCTGCACAGCTGAACGTGTTAAACCATTGTCCTAATGACTTCTCATTGTAGTGAGAATAGCTCACGCTGAGCGATCAGCCCGCCCCGACAATCAGACTGATTGACTCCACACTTCTCATGGTAGTGATAATAGCTCACGCTGAGCGATCTGCCAGCACCAGCTGTGGGGGATCACACACAGGACGTGCTCCTATACACACTCAATTTTTTTTCCCGTATATTTTTCTTTTGGGCGTACAGAAATGGCAATACGCCCGTTTTTGCTAAAATTGCATTTTCCCTGTATTTTCCTTAAAATATTTGACAATAACAACACGAACTACATTTAAAACATTTCCCAGAAAAGTGTCCACCACCACTCCGCCGTCCCCCACAGCCGCACTTGGCACCAAAATACGGCGAAAACGTCTCACTTGACAGGTATGCGCCTCCATTTTCATATTGATCTGGTCAATTTCTTGACAGCAGTGGCTCTCCTCCACTGTAATAATAATGGCTTCCGAAAAATCAATATTTATGGGGCGCCCTCGACAGACCCCCTTCGGCCTCGCAATTCTGGAGGCGATTAATGTCCAGTTCAATGACATTTTCCACTGGTTCTGCTCTCTGGTCATCGTTGGAACTGTTGTCATCAGACAAAGCATCTGATTCCGTCTCGGACGGCTCGAACCTGTAAGGTTCTATGCCTCTGTCACTGTCTGAACCACTGACAAAAAAAAAAGACAAAAAAAAAGACAAAACTAAACTAATTTGTTCACAATCGCTGTCACTTTCCGTCATGATTGTCCAATGTTGATAAGTGTGAATGTGGATAGGCAGGGCAGCCAGGGTACAACTGGTGATGTCAAAAACATGGGCGTGGTCTGGACTGGCTGTCACAAGCCAGCAAGCAAGGTGGGGCCTTCACCTGGTGTATTTTGTGCAATTATGTAAATACAGGGGGGTGATATGGTCTCCGGTATGAATATTTGGTTTAAGCTATGTGTATTTTATCTAAATTCGTTGTCATTTAGAAAAAAAAATTACGTGACATTTGGCCTTTAAATAGATATAACAAACCACCAACAAAGGCAGGTCTTCAACAATGCTCCTCTGTTTAGTCTAGGTAATCCATTACATAAGTATACATATTATACATTCACCAGTTTGGAATTTACAAGGTCCACACACATCATTCACCTTCTTCTTCAAAAGTTATGTTTAAATTCTTTACATAATCAATGAAAGGTCTCCATATATTCTCAAACACAATTTCCTTTGATTTCAGTATGTATGTTATTCTTTCTAGTGGAAGGTTTGTTAACATCTGTCTTAACCACTGAGTCACATCTGGTCTCTGAGTCTTTTTCCACAGTAGTGCAATACATTTTTTGGCGTTAAGCAAACTGAGGTCTATGAATGCTCTTTCACTCTTATTAAAGTTATGCTTTTCTGGATACAGACCCAACAAAAACAATTTAGGATTCAATATGATTTGTTTTGAAATTATTTTTTCAATTGTTACCCTCACCTCTTCCCAAAACATTCTAATTTTTCTACATTCCCATAAACAATGAAATAGGGTTCCTTTACTTTCCATACATTTTGTGCACGTATCTGGTATGTTTTTGTTATATCTATTTAACTCCACTGGTGTAACATACATCCACATTAACCATTTAAAATGTATCAATTTAAGACGTATTTATTGATTTGGTTTGAGCTTCTGTACAAGCCAATTCCCATTGTTCCTCTGAAATTTCAGTTTGCAGGTCTTCTTTCCAATAATTCAATCTTTTCTGTGAGTTTTCACTTGAGAATAATGTCAATGAGTTACAAAACTCTGAAATAATACCCTTTCTCTTACTATCTTTTGTCAAAATTTTTTCCAAGGATGAATAAGTAGGTCGGATGAGAGCATTATTTTGATTTGATCGAATAAAGTTCCTAAGCTGAAGATATTTAAAAAAAAATGTGTTCTATTAAGATTAAATTTGATACTCAGTTCTTCAAAAGACATTATGTTATCTGAACATGACAGATATAAGTCTTGAATCTTTTGAATCCCTTTTAAATTCCATAATTTAAATACAGCATCCGCTCTCCCTGGTTTAAAATATTGATTACCCCATATTGGGCTAAATTGTGACAGTAAGTGTGGTTCTTTTAAATATTTTGTGGTTTCACACCATATTTTGATCATATGCTTTACAAATGGATTTTTAACTTGTTTCTGTAATTTTTTTTGCTGAGTCTGAGTATATGAATATGGGAAGAGGTAAAGGTAAATTGTATGATTCCATTTCAGCCCAGTGAGGGAGATCATTTGATGAAAAATAATATGTTATAGACCTCAGTTGTGCTGACCAGTAATACAACATAAAGTTTGGACATTTCAGACCTCCACGATCAAATGGTAAATATAGTAAGGACAGACGTAATCTAGCCTTCCTATTGGTCCATAAAAATTCCACTAACTTTTTTTTAATTCTTGAGAATAGATCTGAAGGTGGTGGTAAAGGAATGTATTGAAATAAATAAAGTATTTTGGGTAAAATATTACTTTTAAGTATATTGATTCTCCCGATCATCGACATTGGTAGTGACATCCATCTCTGAAGTAACTCATTAATGTCTGTCATTAAGGCTTCATAGTTGGCACTGGCGACTAATTCTAGCTTAGGCACAATTTGGATTCCTAAATATTTAAACTGATTTACAACATTGAACTGATTTACCTCAGGAGCTGGGTGATTTCTCTGGGTCTCATTTAGCATTAATATTGAAGATTTAGTTTTATTTATTTTATATCCTGATATTTCCCCCAAATTCTTTATTAAATTCAACAAGGTCGGAATTGATTTTTTAAGATTCGACATAAACAAAATTATGTCATCGGCATACAGGGAGATTTTATGTTCTGTTGGTCCTACTTTAATTCCATTTATTTGTGGATGTAAACGTACTGCCATCGCTAAAGGTTCAATTGCCATAGTAAACAGTAAAGATGAAAGTGGGCAGCCTTGTCGACATCCTCTATTGATATTTATTGATTTTGAAATATTGCTGTTTGTTAGGATTTCTGCTGTAGCATTATTGTATATTATCTGAACCCATTTTATGAAATTATTTCCAATTCCAAACCTTTGTAAAACTTCAAAAAGAAAGGGCCATTCGACCCTATCAAAGGCCTTTTCGGCGTCCAATGATAGGAGAGCTGTATCCGGTGCTTCTTTATTAGAATAGATAATATTAAATAGTCTTCTTACATTATGGAAGCCTCGTCTTCCCTTTATAAAGCCATTCTGATCTCGGTTAATAATATTTGGTAATATTTCTTGTAGTCGTCTTGCTAAAATTTTACAGATTATCTTAAGGTCAGCATTTAATAGGCTTATTGGTCTCATATTTTCACATTTATTAGAGGGTTTACCTGGTTTTGGCGGCATTATTCATGTATAGTGGTAAATTACTATTTTGAAATGCTTCTAAAACCATTTCCAAAAATGGTTTTATTAATTTATTCTTAAATTTTTTATAGAGGTCAACTGGAAGACCATCTGGTCCTGCACTTTTTCCTCATTTCATATTATCAATGGCTAGCCCAACTCCTTCTTGACTAATTTTAGACTCCAGTATCTCCCTGTTTTCATTTGGAATACACGGTGTAGATAATCCGTCCAAAAACCCATTTAGTTTTGTTAAGTCAGTTTCATTTTTTGTATTATATAATTTTTCATAATAATCTCTAAAGGCACTATTAATTTCTAAAGGATCTACAACTGCCTGTCCGTTACTTATAATACTGGTAATTGGTGTTTTAAATTCTAATTGTTTAATCTGCCATGCCAATAATTTTCCTGATTTTTCACCTTGTTCATAAAAAGATTGCTTCAATCTTAGAAGACTCGAGGCAGCTCTATTTGCTGATTTTTTGTCATATTCAGCTCTCAGAATCAGTAATTCGTTCTCTAACTTTGGGTCACTTCCTGCATTCACTTTTTCTTGAAGAATTTTTATTTTATGTTCCAATTGGACTCTCTCCTCTCAAGTCTTCTTAGATTTTGAACCTGTATAACTAATAATATGCCCCCTAATAAAAGCTTTGAAAGCCTCCCACTTTATACATGCTGATGTTTGTGTAGTACTGATATCAAAGAACTCATCTATCTGTTTTTCTATGTACTTAACAAATTCCTCATCCTGAAGCCATTTATGCTGAAACTGCCACCTACCTGGTTCCTTTGTCAATTTCTTATCTACATATATTAGACAGCAGGGTGCATGATCAGAGATCACAATATTATCATAGAAGCAGTTTTGAATCTTGGACCTTAATTCTGTGGAGATCAAAAAATAGTCAATATGTGAGAATGTCTTGTAGATATTTGTTTCTTTAGATGTTAATTATGGGGCTAATGAGAGTAAGAATAATAATAAACTATGTAAAAAGATTATCTATAAAAAAATACGAACAGAAGATAGAATCAGTGATTTAAAAGAAGACTTAATATTACAAAATTGGGATGTTGTCTATAGAGAGAAAAATGTGGACTTGGCATATGATAAATTTATTGATATATTTAAATTATTATATGATAAAAACTGTCCAATTAAAGAAATTAATAAAAAACACATATACAAAAATTTCCCATGGTTAACCAAAGGGTTACAAAATGCTTGTAAAAAGAAAAATTATCTCTATAAAAATTTTATTAAATTAAGAACTAAAGAATCTGAAAAAAGATATAAAACATATAAAAATAAATTAACTGATATAATACAAACTAGTAAAAAATTATATTATAGGAAAATGTTAAATGAAAATAAAAATAATATAAAAGGAGTCTGGGATATATTAAACAAATTAAGGAAAAATGGAACCAAGAAAATGATATATCCAGAGTATTTTACTGATAATTGTGGTGATATTTATGATAAGAATATGGTAGTAAATAAAATGAATAAATTTTTCGTAAGTGTTGGGCCAGAGTTGGCAGCAAAGATTCCAAATCAAGGAAAAGACACTGTGAGTGAGACTTTAATTGGAAGTAACCCTCGGTCAATTTTTCTTACAGCGGTGGATGAACTAGAGGTAAAATCTGTTGTTGAAAAGTGTAAAAATAAATTATCTACTGACTGTGATGGTATTGATATGGCACTAATAAAAAGAACTGTTGATGGTATATTAAAACCATTCACATATATTTATAATTTATCATTTCAAACTGGTTCATTCCCGCAGAAAATGAAAATAGCAAAAGAAATTCCATTATTTAAGCAAGGAAATAAACACCAATACACAAACTACAGACCAGTATCACTTCTCCCACAATTTTCAAAAATTCTGGAAAAACTTTTCAACAACAGATTAGAAAACTTTTTAAATAAACAGGATGTGCTGAATCAGAACTAATATGGGTTTAGAGCCAAGAGTACAACATCGTTGGCGATAATGGATGCAACAGAGGAAATAATAAATGCATTAGATCAAGGAAAATATGCAATTAGTGTGTTTATAGATTTTAGAAAAGCATTTGATACAATAAATCATTCAATACAGTGATCCCTCACTTATCGCAGTTAATGGGTTCCAGAACCGACTGCGAAAAGTGAAAAACCGCGAAGTAGCGTCACCCCTAATGACGTTACCCATAAATAATACGTACGTTCATTCTCTCACTCTCTCTCTCATATGATACGTGTGTGTGTGTAAGTATACATACATACGTAGATGTAAATAAAGTGTACATAAATATGTTTTTAGAACTCTTTTATTCTTATAACAAGATACGTAACTCAAGATGAAGATGATTTACTGCACAGGTTAATGAGAGCTTTACTGCTCCTCAGGTGACGCCTCATCGTCAGGTGCTAGAGGCGCAGGATCGTCGAGGGCAGCTTCCGATAGAGCTGGAGAAGCTGCAGGAGGCGGCGTAGTGGCTCGACGGGAAGACTATTTTGCACAAAAAGGCACAAGAGAACAGCGAACAATGAATGCGGTCTTCCTTCGCTGGGTATGGGCGCTCGGCAGGGAGAGAAGCTGAGTAAAACGTCTCGGCCAATCAGCTTGCGAGATTCCCGAGCGGTGAAGAGGTGGGCGGAGAGGAGTGGAGCGGTGGTCAGAGAGGTGGATTTTGAGTTGTGCGGGCTCTCCGTGTTGATACCTGATGTTCTAATGTAGTCTCCCTGCCTTCTGCTAGCGCCCGCCCATTTTTTCTCAATTTTGAATTTTTGATGAATATTTTTGAAAAATCTGCGATGCACTGAGGGCGCGAAAGGTGAAGCGCGAAGTAGCAAGGGATCACTGTACTTCTTAATAAATTGCAAATGTATGGTATTAGGGGAATTGCTCTGAAATGGGTTACAAGTTATCTATCTGAGAGACAACAATTTGTGAAAATGGGAGAATATCTGTCTGGGTGTATGGGAATTGCCTGTGGGGTCCCCCAAGGGTCAGTATTGGGCCCCCAATTATTTAACATATATATAAATGATATATTCCAAGTTTCTAAATTATTAAAAATAATATTATTTGCTGATGATACCAATTTATTTTATTCTGGAAATAATTATAATCAACTAATCCATACTATAAATAATGAATTAAATAAGCTAAAAAAATGGATGGATTGTAATAAACTATCACTAAATATAGATAAAACTAAGGTAATGATATTTGGTAATTGTAAAAATAAAGAAGATATACACATTCATATAGATAATGTAGTTATTGAAAAAGTTAAGGAGATCAAGTTTTTGGGTGTAGTACTGGATGATAAAATTAGTTGGAAACCACATGTCAGATACATACAAAATAAAGTTGCAAAAAATATTGCAATTATAAATAAAATTAAGCAGGTCCTAGATTATAAATCACTTCATATTTTGTATTGTTCATTAGTACTTCCATACTTGACTTATTGTATAGAAGTTTGGGGTAACAGTTATAAAAGTAAACTTAATTCATTGTTAATATTACAAAAAAGGGCAGTCCGTGTTATACACAAAGTCGGGTACCTCGAACATACTAATTTATTGTTTTTACATTTGAAGTTATTGAAATTATGGGATCTGGTTCATTATTACTTACTCATTATTATTAATGTTTAAAGTTAGTAAAAACCTCTTGCCACACAATATACAGAATCTATTCAGGGAGAGAGAAGGGAAATATAATTTACGGGGGAATACAAAATTTAAAATTCACTTAGTAAGATCTACACGGAAGAGTTTTTGTGTGTCTGTGTGTGGGGTAAAACTGTGGAATGGGTTGGGGGAGAAACACAGGCAATGTCCCAACATCCATATATTTAAATCAACATATAAAGAAATGATTTTTGAGCAGTATGAGAATGAAGGGCAGTGATGTTACACTGTGTCTTCAGTGAGGGAAGGTTGTTGTGTGTTATGGTGATTGTGAAGGTGATGGTGTTGTTTGTGTTTGCATTGAACATGCCAGAATTGTATGTTTATTGTTGTTGTAATATTGTTGGATATGGACTGTCATTGTTGTGTCATTTTTGTTGTATAATTTGACTATGGGTGTATTACAGTGAATGTGGTTGTGGGATAATGACGATTATGAGTAATACTGTAATTTGTTTGGTGTGGAGAAGGGGTGGGACTGTATAAGCGTTGGCTTCTTCCCACTCCTTTTGAACATTTTATTTTTGGTTTTTTTTTGTTGTGTTTTGAACTCTCTTTTTTCTTTCTTTAACAATGTTCAAATAAAAATCAATCAATCAATCAATATTAGAATAACAAGAATAGGCTTTAACTTGTGGTTTCATTTCTCTCCATATATCTAGCAATCTCAGTTCTTTCATAAAATGATTAATGATCATCCTGCATCCATTGTGCGTACAGTCTAGTTCTGTTGATCTATCTATACCGGGATTCAATGTACAATTAAAATCCCCTGCTATTATATGTTGCCCTGTAAGTGAAGATAAAATAATGAATAAATTAGTAAAGAAATTTTGATCATCTATATTGGGACCGTATAAGTTCACCAAATTTATATTTTCTAATAACAAAGATCCTTGAATGATTAGATATCTTCCAAATTTGTCTCCAATTACATTTTTCACTTGAAATGGGACTGATTTATGTATGAGAGTCATAACTCCCCTGGCTCGGGATGAAAATGATGAGGTGAATACACTTCCTTGCCATCTTCTCCTAATTCTTTTTACATCCTCCTCTATTAGATGAGTTTCTTGTAAAAACACAATTTTTGAACCCATGTCTTTTATTTTATTCATAACTTGTTTAAGTTTTTTTTAAATTTTGTAGACCTCTGCAATTCCATGAAGTTAAACTGAGATTAACGCTTTGGTCTATGATCAATAAGAAGTTTGAGATTACCTCGCAATGTAAACATGCTCACACAGAGAAGCAAAAACATGAGTGGTTGAACATTCATCCTACAAACTACACACAAACAAATTCCCCCTTCCCACATTCGTGGTAATCCCCCCAAAATCAAAAAAAAAATTCCATCTCCCGCTATAGCCATTGACTGCTCCTCACCCGCGAGGATCAGTCAAAACCACTCTTTCTCCTCTCAATCACCCTGACTCTACTGCTTTTAATGACGTAACATTAACTCTCTTCTGTAGTTTTCCAACTTAACTCCTAAATTTTATAGCAACTTTGTACATCATAGGGTTTTTTTTTTAATATACAATACAATCTATATTTTGTAAACTTGCTATATGCTTCAGATCAGTCAGATGCCTGTGCAAATGCTTAAATATTCTACCTTATATTTTGTTCATGCTTAGCTCCCACCAGTCTCCTCTTGGATCTTCTTGATGAACTCCTGCGCCTCCTCAGGGGTCTTGAAGATGTGGGTTCTGCCCTTATACGTGACCAGCAGTCTTGCAGGATAAATCACTCCATGACGAATCCCAAGGTTGCGCAGCTCTTTACGGGCGGGGTCGAACTGTTTCCTTAATTGTTGGATTCCTGTGGCCAAATCTGGGTAGAACTGCACCTGTTGATCCTGGTATTTAATTTCTCCTTTGGCTCGCGCCGCGTTGGAGATCGTCATCCTGTCTCTGTAGCTGAGGAACTTCATAATCAGCGTCCTCGGTGATGCCTTGTTATCTCTCGGTGGGCCAATTCGGTGGGTGCTTTCTAAGACGACTGATGACTGCAGCTCTGCGTTGTTCAGCGCTTCTGGGATCCACTTTTCCAAAAAGGAACATGGATCCAGACCCTCCGTTCTCTCCGGGAGACCCACCAGCCTCAGGTTGTTCCGTCTCGACCGGGATTCTAAATCCAGAACATTATCTTCCAGACGTTTATTTTTTAATTCCAATGTGCGCACCTTTAATTGTAGGCTGGTGACGTCATCCTCAGCACTGGAAATTCGGAGCTCCACCTGCGAAACTCGTTCCATACAGTCACTTAACTCCTTTTTCCTTTCTTCTATCGCTGCAATAATCCCGTCAAGTTTAGAGGAAAAGTCTGCTCTCATTGAACTAATGGCAGCGAGCACCGCACCTGTGCCGTCGCCAGTAGTCACCGCTCCTCCGCTAGCTTCCTCCGCCATATTTGGGGATTTTTCTGCTTCGTCACGGACGTGAAAGTCCGTTAACTTGGACTGTTTCGGCGATTCGGTTTTTCCCCCACCTGATTTCCCAGCCTTAGGCTTTACCGGCATGTCCTCGCCCAAACGTTGGGATAGGTTTTGTTCCAATTGAGAGAGTTATTTGCTGATTTTTTTTTAGGAGCAGAGTAGAGCGAAGCACGTCCTTCTACGCGGCGGCCATAACCGGAAGTCCACATTGAAGGATTTTTAATGAATTAATTGGTAAATTCTTCAGTAAAATAAGTATTTGGTCACCTACAAACAAGCAAGATTTCTGGCTCTCACAGACCTGTAATTCTTCTTTAAGAGGCTCCTCTGTCCTCCACTCGTTACCTGTATTAATGGCACCTGTTTGAACTCGTTATCAGTATAAAAGACACCTGTCCACAACCTCAAACAGTCAGACTCCAAACTCCACTATGGCCAAGACCAAAGAGCTGTCAAAGGACACCAGAAACAAAACTGTAGACCTGCACCAGGCTGGGAAGACTGAATCTGCAATAGGTAAGCAGCTTGGTGTGAAGAAATCAACTGTGGGAGCAATTATTAGAAAATGGAAGACATACAAGACCACTGATAATCTCCCTCGATCTGGGGCTCCATGCAAGATCTCACCCCGTGGGGTCAAAATTATCAGGAGAACGGTGAGCAAAAATCCCAGAACCACATAGGGGGACCTAGTGAATGACCTGCAGAGAGCTGGGACCAAAGTAACAAAGGATACATCAGAAACACACTATGCTGCCAGGGACTCAAATCCTGCAGTACCAGACGTGTCCCCCTGCTTAAGCCAGTACATGTCCAGGCCCGTCTGAAGTCTGCTAGAGAGCATTTGGATGATCCAGAAGAGGACTGGGAGAATGTCATATGGTCAGATGAAACCAAAATAGAACTTTTTGGTAAAAACTCAACTTGTCATGTTTGGAGGAGAAAGAACACCATACCTACTGTGAAGCATGGGGATGGAAACATCATACTTTGGGGCTGTTTAGTAAACGTGAGATGGCGGCGCGCCTAGACGCAGCGGCCCCTCTTGGCATCAGCGAGTGTGAGAGTTTTAATCATCCCAGACGTACATTCTGTAAAACTTACAACCGTGAGACCTTATTAAACATCAAGGTACTGCACGCTGCAAGAATCGCGGCGATCGGTTGTGATTTGGACATTCTACGCCAGCACGGAATTCTGGCGGAGTCCCCGATGGAAGCTACCCGAGAGAGGAGGAAGCAGAAGCGGAGCGAACGCAAGCAAAAGCGAGGAAAAAGGGCCGGGATCCATGCTAGGCTAAAGGCTAACCCCTCAAGACCAGCGGTACCGTCGCTTCTTCTCTCTAACGTCCGCGCCCTCGAAAACAAGGTGGACGAACTGCGTCTGCTGAGAGAAACCCGGAGAGAGTGGAGGGACTGCTGTGTGTTTGTTTTTACCGAGACATGGCTCCACAGCAACATTCCTGACGAGGCCATTCAACTGGAAGATATGGCGATGTTCCGTGCCGACAGGGAAACGGCGAGCTCTGGTAAGAGCCAGGGGGGTGGGCTATGCATCTATGTTAACAAGAACTGGTGCGTTAATGCCACGTTAGTGTCTAAACACTGCTCTCCGTTGGCGGAGTTCCTTATTGTAAATTGTCGGCCTTATTATTTGCCGAGGGAATTCAGCAACGTGTTTGTAGCTGGTGTTTACATAGCGCCGAGCTCTAATCCTAAAGCTAATGCTAAGAAGGCACTCAGGGTACTGCACAATGCGGTCAGTGAAATCCAAACTTCACACCCGGACAGTTTTGTGGTGGTTGCGGGGGATTTTAACCACACCAGCCTAAAGACTGTGCTCCCCAAGTTTAAACAATGTGTAGACTTTAAGACCAGAGGAGAGAATATGTTGGACTTAGTGTACACAAACACAGATGCATATAAAGCGATACCCCGCCCCCATCTCGGCCGTTCTGATCACATGTCCGTGATGCTGCTGCCTGCCTACAAACCTTTATTGAAGCGCAGCAGGCCAGCAGTGAAACAAATCAGGATTTGGCCAGAGAGTGCAACCTCTGCACTGAAGGACTGTTTTCTGCACACAGACTGGAAGGTCTTCAAAATAGCAGCCTCCCAGGAAGACAAGACAGATGTGGAGGAGTATGCTGATACGGTCACCAGCTACATCGCGAAGTGCACAGAGGATTTAACTACAGTGAAGACCATCACTATGCGGGGTAATCATAAGCCCTGGATGACTGCAGAGGTGCGCTCGCTGCTTACAGCCAGAGATGCAGCCTTCAGAGCGAAGGACAGGATCGTCCTCCGCTCAGCCAGGTCTGCGCTTTCAAAGGGAATTAAGACGGCGAAGCGCGCCTATGCAGAGAAAATCCAGGGACACCTCTGTGACACTAGGAACACCAAGCAGATGTGGCAGGGAGTTCGGACACTGACAGGCTTTAAGTCTAGGCAGGGGGTCGATGATGACGACGCTTCGCTTCCAGACAGGCTTAACGACTTCTTTGCACGTTTTGAAGCATCAAACTCGACAATCAGAGGGAGGGCTGGCCCACCCCCACCATCGGTCGGACCAGCTTTTACCATCAACACAGCGGACACACGGAGGACCCTAACCAGAGTCAACCCACGCAAAGCTGCAGGTCCAGACAACATTCCGGGACGTGTGCTCCGAGACTGCGCGAGCGAGTTGGCGGATGTCCTGACTGACATTTATAACATCTCCCTGAGTCTGGCCATCGTTCCCAGATGCTTCAAGACCTCTATCATTGTACCGGTGGCAAAGAAACCAGTGGTGTCCTGTTTGAATGACTATCGTCCTGTTGCACTGACACCAATTGTGATGAAGTGTTTTGAACAGCTTGTCAAACCACACATTACAGCCTGCCTCCCTGCATCACACGACCCGCTCCAGTTTGCATATCGTTCAAACCGCTCCACGGAGGATGCTATAGTCACCACCCTACACTCTGTCATCACCCACCTGGACCAGAAAGACACCTACGCCAGAATCTTGTACATTGATTTCAGTTCAGCATTCAACACCATTATTCCCCAGAGACTGATGGAGAAATTACTCCTTCTCGGTCTGAACACCGCCACATGTCTCTGGATCCTGGATTTCCTGACTGAGAGACCTCAGTCTGTCCGGGTTGGAAACAACATCTCCAACTCTGTCACGCTGAGTACCGGATCCCCTCAAGGCTGTGTACTCAGTCCACTGTTGTTTACACTTCTAACACATGACTGTGTATCCAGACACGAGGGGAACCAGATTATTAAGTTTGCAGATGACACCATGGTGGTGGGACTTATTCAGAGGGATGAGGAATCAATGTACAGGGAAGAAGTGAGAGACCTGGAAGGCTGGTGCAGGGAGAACAATCTGGTGCTCAACGTGGACAGAACGAAGGAGATGATTATCGACTTCCGGCGGTCACAGCCTGAGCACGTCCCTCTCAGCATCGGCGGCCGTTTAGTGGAGAGAGTAGAGAACATCAAGTTGTCGGAGTGCAGATCTCACAGGACCTGACCTGGAGCAAGAATTCCTTGGAGATCAGGAAGCGGGCTCAGCAGAGACTACACTTCTTGAGGAAACTCAAACAGGCCTCTCTCCCCATCTGCATCCTCAGGACCTTCTACAGAGGTGTGGTGGAGAGTGTTCTGACGTACTGCATTGCTACATGGTACTCCAGCTGCAGTATGTCAGACAAAAAAGCCCTGCAGAGGATAGTCAAGGGCGCGGAGAGGGTAATTGGAGTCTCCCTCCCCTCTGTCCAAGAACTTTTTCAGAACCGTTGTAGGAGCAGGGCACTGAACATTGTCAAGGACCGTTCTCACCCTCTGCATAAACACTTTGAACTTCTTCCATCTGGTAAACGATTCCGGAGCATCAGAGGCAGAACCACCAGACTGATCAACAGCTTCCTTCCACAAGCTGTCAGGATGCTGAACAGCTGATCCGGAATCTCTCATACACACTACTGCACCTATGGGCATTTTGTATATTATAGTTAGTTATTCTTTTTCCCCAAGTATGTCTCAGGGATGTGTGAATGGATGGGGGGGTGGAGCTATGTGGGAGTGTGTCTTAAATCTTGCTGCTTCTTATATGGATGCCGAGAGAAACGCAATTTCATCTTGCCTGCACTATAGTTGTATGTACAGCAATATGACAATAAAGTTTGATTTGATTTGATTTGTTTTTCTGCAAAGGGACCAGGACGACTGATCCGTGTAAAGGAAAGAATGAATGGGGCCATGTATCGTGAGATTTTGAGTGAAAACCTCCTTCCACCAGCAAGGGCATTGAAGATGAAACGTGGCTGGGTCTTTCAGCATGACAGTGATCCCAAACACACCGCCCAGCCAACAAAGGAGTGGCTTTGTAAGAAGCATTTCAAGGTCCTGGAGTGGCCTAGCCAGTCTCCAGATCTCAACCCCATAGAAAATCTTTGGAGGGAGTTGAAAGTCTGTGTTGCCCAGCGACAGCCCCAAAACATCACTGCTCTAGAGGAGATCTGCATGGAGGAATGGGCCAAAATACCAGCAACAGTGTGTGAAAACCTTGTGAAGACTTACAGAAAACGTTTGACCTCTGTCATTGCCAACAAAGGGTATATAACAAAGTACTGAGATGAACTTTTGTTATTGACCAAATACTTATTTTACCAAGGAATTTACCAATTAATTCATTAAAAATTCTTCAATGTGATTTTCTGGATTTTTTTTTTCTCATTTTGTCTCTCATAGTTGAGGTATACCTATGATGAAAATTGGAGACCTCTCTCATCTTTTAAGTGGGAGAACTTGCACAATTGGTGGCTGACTAAATACTTTTTTACCCCACTGTATATATTTATATACTTATTCCATCTAGCAACAATGCTCCACACTGTGTGTTTATATATTTACATATTTATTCCATCTAGCTACAATGCTCCGCACTGTGTGTGTTTATATATCTACATATTTATTCCATCTAGCTACAATGCTCCGCACTGTGTGTGTTTATATATCTACATATTATTCCATCTAGCTACAATGCTCCGCACTGTGTGTTTATATATTTACGTATTTATTCCATCTAGCTACAATGCTCCGCACTGTGTGTGTTTATATATCTACATATTTATTCCATCTAGCTACAATGCTCCGCACTGTGTGTTTATATATTCACATATTCATTCCATCTAGCTACAATACTCCGCACTGTGTGTTTATATACTCATATTTATTCCATCCAGCTACAATGCTCCGCACTGTGTTTATATATTTATATACCTATCCCATCTAGCTACAATGCTCCGCACTGTGTGTGTCTACATATACATATATATATATTTATATTTATATGTACATATGTATACTCACTGCTCTTTTTTTTTTTCTCTTGCCTTCTGATTGTTGCTCTGAGTGTTGCTATCCCTGTGCTGTTGCAATCCTGGAATTTCCCCATTGTGGGACTAATAAAGGCTTATCTTATCTTATCTTATCAATTTTAAAAAACAAATGATTTTTAATAGAAATGTTGGCCTGGACTTCCGGTTATGGCTGCCACGTAGGACGGACGTGTCTCGCTCTGCTCTGCTCCTGGAAGAAAAAAAAATCGGCAAATAACTCTCTCATTTGGGACAGAACGTATCCCAGCATTTGGGCGAAGATATGTCGGCGAAGCCTAAGGCTGGAAAACCAGGAAAAGGAAAAAGCGAGCCGCCGAAACAGTCCAAATTAACGGACTTTCAGGTCTGTGACGCAGTAAACAAAACTCCATATATGGCGGAGGAGGCTGGCAACGCTGCGATATCTGCGGGGAATGGCGCAGATGCGCTGATGGCTGCCATGAGTTCAATGAGAGCGGACTTTTCCTCTAGATTTGATGGGATTATGACAGCGCTGGAAGGAATAAGAAAGGAATTGGGTGACTGTGTAGAACGAACGGCGCAGATGGAGCTCCGTCTCGCTAGTGCTGAAGATGACGTCACCCGTCTTCAATTAAAGGTGCGCACTTTGGAAAAAAAAAATAAATCTCTGGAAGATAATATTTTGGATTTGGAATCTCGGTCGAGACAGAATAACTTGAGGCTGGTGGGTCTTCCAGAGGAATCAGAAGGTCGGGACGTATGTTCCTTTCTGGAAAAGTGGATTCCGGAGGTGCTGGGCAGCGAGGAGTTGCAATCAGCAGTGGTTCTGGAAAAAGCACATCGTATTGGCCCACGGAGAGATAAGGGACCGCCGAGGACCTTAATTATGAAGTTTCTTAGCAACAGAGACAGGATGAAGATCTTCAACGCTGCACGAGCTAAAAAAGGAGAGATTAAACACCAGGACCAGCAGGTGCGGTTCTACCCAGATTTGGCCACAGGAATCCAGCAATTGAGGAAGCAGTTTGATCCCGTACGTAAGGAGCTGCGCAACCTTGGGATTCGTCATGGTGTAATCTATCCTGCGAGACTGCTGACCACGTATGAGGGCAGAACCCACTTCTTCAAGACCCCAGAGGAGGCGCAGGAGTTCATCAAGAAGATCAAAGAAGAAGAAGAGACTGGTGGGAGCTAAGCATGAACAAAATATAAGGTAGAATAATTAAGCATTTGCACAGGCATCTGACTGACTTGAAGTAAATAGTAAGTTTACAAAATATAGATTGTATTATATATTAAAAAAACAAAACAAAAACAAAACAAACAAACAAAAAAAAAAACTATGATGT
This sequence comes from Pholidichthys leucotaenia, assembly GCA_020510985.1. NCBI lineage: Eukaryota > Metazoa > Chordata > Actinopteri > Cichliformes > Pholidichthyidae > Pholidichthys > Pholidichthys leucotaenia. The sequence goes on along the minus strand of CM035849.1, from coordinate 63,446,288 downwards.
ACAAAGTTGTTAAAAATTTTGGAGTTAAGTTGGAAAACTACAGAGGAGAGTTAATGTTACGTCATTAAAAGCAGTAGAGTTAGGGTGATTGGGAGGATGAAGAAGGAGTGGCTTAGGCTGTTCCCCGTGGGTGTGGAACGGTCGATGGCTATATCGGGAGACAGAATTTTTCTTTTGATTTTGGGGGGTTTGCCACAAGTGTGGGAAGGGGAAATTTGTTTGTGTGTAGTTTGTAGGATGAATGTTCAACCACTCATGTTTTTGCTTCTCTGTATGAGCATGTTTACACTGCAAGGTAATCCCAAACTCTCTATTGATCATGGACCAAAGTGTTAATCTTAATTTAACTTCATGGAATTGCAGAGGTCTACAAAATTTAAAAAAACTTAAACAAGTTATGAATAAAATAAAGGACATGGGTTCAAGAATTGTGTTTTTACAAGAAACTCATCTGATAGAGGAGGATGTTAAAAGAATTAGGAGTAGATGGCAGGGAAGTGTATTCACCTCTTCATTTTCATCCCGAGCCAGGGGAGTTATGACTCTCATACATAAATCAGTTCCTTTTCAAGTGAAAAATGTAATTGGAGACAAATTTGGAAGATATGTAATCATTCAAGGTTCTTTGCTATTAGAAAATATAAATCTTGTGAACTTATATGGTCCCAATATAGATGATCAGAAGTTCTTTGCTAATTTATTTCTCATCTTATCATCACTTACAGGGCAACATATAATAGCAGGGGATTTTAATTGTACATTGAATCCAGGTGTGGATAGATCAACAGGACTGGATTGTACGCACATTGGATGTAGGATGACTAATCATTTTATGAAAGAATTGAGATTGTTAGATATATGGAGAGAAATGAAACCACAAGTTAAAGCCTATTCTTGTTATTCCAGTACCTACAAGACATTCTCACGTATTGATTATTTTTTGATTTCCACAGAATTAAGGTCCAAGATTCAAAACTGCTTTTATGATAACATTGTGATCTCTGATCATGCACCCTGTTGTCTAATATATGTAGATAAAAAATTGACAAAGGAATCAGGTAGATGGCAATTTCAGCATAAATGGCTTCAGGATGAGGAATTTGTCAAGTATATAGAAAAACAGATAGACGAGTTCTTTGACATCAATACTACACAAACATCAGCATGTGTAAAGTGGGAGGCTTTCAAAGCTTTTATTAGGGGACATATTATTAGTTATACAGGATCAAAATCTAAGAAGACTCGAGAGGAGAGAGCTAAATTGGAACATAAAATAAAAAGTCTTCAGGAAAAAGTGTATGCAGGAAGTGACCCAAGGTTGGAGAATGAATTACTGATTTTGAGAGCTGAATACGACAAAAAATCAGCGAATAGAGCTGCCTCGAGTCTTCTAAGATTGACACAATCTTTTTATGAACAAGGTGAAAAATCAGGAAAATTATTAGCATGGCAGATTAAACAATTGGAAATTAAAACACCAATTACCAGTATTATAAGTAAGGGACAGGTAGTTATAGATCCTTTAGAAATTAATAGAGCCTTTAGAGATTACTATGAAAAATTATATGATACCAAAAATGAACCTGATTTAACAAAACTAAATGGGTTTTTGAACGAACTATCTATACCGTGTATACCAAATGAAAACAGGGAGATATTGGAGTCTAAAATTAGTCAAGAAGAAGTTGGGCTAGCCATTGATAATATGAAATCAGGAAAAAGTGCAGGACCAGATGGTCTTCCAGTTGACCTTTATAAAAAATTTAAGAATAAATTAATAAAACCTTTTTTGGAAATGGTTTTAGAAGCATTTCAAAATAATAATTTACCATCATACATAAATAATGCCTTAATTATACTGCTGCCAAAACCAGGTAAGCCCTCTAATAAATGTGAAAATATGAGACCAATAAGCCTATTAAACGCCGACCTTAAGATAATCTGTAAAATTTTAGCAAGACGAATACAAGAAATTTTACCAAATATTATTAATCGAGATCAGAATGGCTTTATAAAGGGTAGACAAGGCTTCCATAATGTAAGAAGACTATTTAATATTATTTATTTTAATAAAGAAGCACCGGATACAGCTCTCCTATCATTGGACGCCGAAAAGGCCTTTGATAGAGTTGAATGGCCCTTTCTTTTTGAAGTCCTACAAAGGTTTGGACTTGGAAATAATTTCATAAAATGGGTTCAAATAATATACAATAATGCTACAGCAGAAATCCTAACAAATAACAATATTTCAAAACCAATAAAAATCAATAGAGGATGTCGACAAGGCTGTCCACTTTCACCTTTACTGTTTACTATGGCAATTGAACCTTTAGCGATAGCGATACGTTTACATTCACAAATATATGGAATTAAAGTTGGACCAACAGAACATAAAATCTCCCTGTACGCCGATGATATAATTTTGTTTATGTCGAATCTAAAAAAATCAATTCCAACCTTGTTGAATTTAATAAAGAATTTTGGGGAAATATCAGGATATAAAATAAATAAAACTAAATCTTCAATATTAATGCTAAATGAGACCCAGAGAAATTACCCAGCCCCTGAGGCAAATCAATTCAATGTTGTAAATCAGTTTAAATATTTAGGAATCCAAATTATGCCTAAGCTAGAATCAGTCGCCAGCGTCAACTATGAAGCCTTAATGTCAGATATCAATGAGTTAACTCAGAGATGGATCTCACTACCAATGTCGATGATCGGGAGAATCAATATACTTAAAAGTAATATTTTACCTAAAATACTTTATTTATTTCAATACATTCCCTTATCACCACCTTTAGATCTATTCTCAAGAATAAAAAAAAAGTTAGTGGAATTTATATGGAACAACAGGAGGGCTAGATTACGTCTGTCTTTATTATATTTACCATTTGATCGTGGAGGTCTGAAATGTCCAAATTTTATGTTGTATTATTGGTCGGCACAACTGAGGTCTATGACATATTATTTTTCATCAAATGATCTCCCTCACTGGACTGAAATGGAATCATACAATTTACCTTTACCTCTTCCCATATTCATATACTCAGATTCGGCAAAAAAATTACAAAAACAAGTTAAAAATCCATTTGTAAAGCATATGATCAAAATATGGTGTGAAGCTAAAAACTATTTAAAAGAACCACAGTTATTGTCACAATTTAGTCCAATATGGGGTAATCAATATTTTAAACCAGGTAGAGCGGACGCTGTATTTAAAGTATGGAATTTAAAAGGGATACAAAAGATTCAGGATTTATATTTGCCATGTGCAGACAACATAATGTCTTTTGAAGAGCTGAGGATCAAATTTAATCTCAATAGAACACATTTTTTTAAATATCTTCAACTTAGAAACTTTATTCGATCAAATCAAAATAAAGCTCTCACTCGACCTATTTATTCATCCTTGGAAAAAATGATGATGAAAGATAGTAAAAGAAAGGGTATTATTTCAGAGTTTTATAACTCATTGACACTATCTTCAAGTGAAAATTCACTGAAAAGATTAAACTACTGGAAAGAAGATCTGCAAATTGAAATTTCGGAGGAACAATGGGAATTGGCTTGTACAGAAGCTCAAACCAAATCAATAAATGCACGCCTTAAATTGATACATTTCAAATGGTTAATGCGGATGTATGTTACACCAGAGGAGTTAAATAGATATAACAAAAATATACCAGATACATGCACAAAATGCATGGAAAGTAAAGGAACCCTATTTCATTGTTTATGGGAATGTAGATTAATAAGAATGTTTTGGGAAGAGGTGAGGGTAACAATTGAAAAAATAATCTCAAAACAAATCATACTGAATCCTAAACTGTTTTTGTTGGGTCTGTACCCAGAAAAGCATAATTTTAATAAAAGTGAAAGAACATTCATAGACCTCAGTTTGCTTAATGCCAAAAAATGTATTGCACTATTATGGAAAAAGACTCATAGACCAGATGTGACTCAGTGGTTAAGACAGATGTTAACAAACCTTCCATTAGAAAGAATAACATATATACTGAAATCAAAGGAAATTGTGTTTGAGAATATATGGAGACCTTTTATTGATTATGTAAAAAATTTAAACATAACTCTTGAAGAAGAAGGTGAATGATGTGTGTGGACCTTGTAAATTCCAAACTGGTGAACATAATATGTATACTTATGTATTGGATTGTCTAGACCAGGGGTGTCAAACTCAAATTCACAGTGGGCCAAAATTAAGCAGTGAAGTAAAGTCACGGGCCAAACTCAATATTTACTGAAAAATTAACTGCAACTGATATGTAATGTTTAACCTTTTCATATGGAAACAAACTTTAGTTTTGCTTAAACACAGAATCTGGAACAACCAAAGCTTGATATTACAAACACATGAGAAATTAAATTTGAAATAAAAGACACATCAGTGGTATTCATTTCTTATTTAAATAAATAAATAAAGTATGTCTCTCCCCGTATCCTTTCAGGTTCCTTTTTAAAGTAAATCTTTTTCAAAGCCGACAACAAAAGAACCAAAAATAATAATGTCATTCAATAAAAATCCAACATTTCAACTATTAACAGACCATGCCTTGCAGTAGAAAAAGTGCATAAATAACAGATATATTCAAGCTCAGTTTGCTACACTCTGATTTACTCTGCACATTGGTCTAAGCCAGATACCTGGCATCTTTTCTTAGATGCAAGTTCATCAATGTCTGGGGTCAGGGTCTGAGCTGAGGAAAACCTCAGGACGGAGTGAAGGTGTTCATCAGTGAGTCGACTTCTGTGAGGTGTTTTGTTCACCTTCATCATAGAGAACAGTTGTTCACATAGATATGTGCCGCCGAACATTGAGAGAGCATCTGAGCAGCTTGGGTGCGTAATTGAGGCATTGTGTCAGGGAGGAAACATGGAAACCGCGCAGCACCAACAGTCATATTTTGATTTGAGCATGTCATTACATTGGAGTTCAATTAGCTCCATTTGGAGGCTGGTTGGTGCACTTTCCACGTCGATTGCAAGCGGGTTACTGAGCAGTTCAAATCTCCCTTTCTGAGCCTCAAAGTCGGCAAATCGCCGGGAAAACTCTGCGCTGAGCGCGTTGATTTTTTCAGCAAACTGTGCGCTAGGCAGCACGGCAGGAGAAATTTGCTCTACCATGGTTTGGCAGCACGGAAAATGACCCAAGTTTCCTTGCAGCATCTGAGTCTTCCACAGACACAACTTAGTTTTAAAGGCCCTCACTGCTGCGTACATGTCTGTGATGATGTGGCCCCGTCCCTGAAGCTGCAGGTTAAGCACGTCGAGATGGCTCACAATGTCAGACAGAAATGCAAGCTCACAAAGAAACGTTTTATCTCTCAGCTCTGTTGTGTCCTTCCCTTTGTTTTCCATAAACTGACAGATTTCCTCACGTAGCTCAAAACATCTGTTCAGTACTTTTCCTCTGCTTAGCCATCTCACCTCTGTGTGATAGGGCACATCTCTGTATTCCGAATCCAACTCCTCCAGAAAAGACTTGAACTGCCAGTGATTCAAACCTTTGGCTCTTATGGAGTTGACTACTCGTTTTATAGAGCTCCTAACATGTTCCATTTGCAGAGCTTTGCCACAGAGCGCTTCCTGATGTATGATAAGATAAGATAAGATAAGATAAGCCTTTATTAGTCCCACAACGGGGAAATTCCAGGATTGCAACAGCACAGGGATAGCAACACTCAGAGCAACAATCAGAAGGCAAGAAAAAAAACAAGCAAGCAAGAGCAGCTAATAAACATATGTACGTATTACTATAAAATATATATATATACACACACACACAGACACACAGTGCAGAACATTGTAGCTGGATGGAATAAATATATGAATATATGAACACACAGTGCAGAGCATTGTAGCTAGATGGAATAAATATGTAAATATATAAACACCCACAGTACGGAGCATTGCAGCTAGGTGGAATAAATATGCAAGTATATAAACACACACAGTGCGGAGCAATGTAGCTAGATGGAATAATATGTAGATATATAAATATATAAACACACCCAGTGCTGAGCATTGTAGCTAGATGGAATAAATATGCAAATATATAAACACACACAGTGCAGAGCATTGTTGCTAGATACAGTGATAAACTGTAAGTTCACCTGCATCTTTCTGCTGCACATTCACCAGCCATAATGCTCTGCACTGTGTGTCTATATATATACATTTATAGTAATATGGACATATGTTTACTAGATGTTGTTTTTTCTTGCCTTCTGATTGTTGCTCTGAGTGTTGCTATCCCTATGCTGTTGCAATCCTGGAATTTCCCCATCGTGGGACTAATAAAGGCTTATCTTATCTTATCTTATCTTCCTCCCGCATCTTCTCCTGAATCCTGCCGACCAATCCACTCTTTTGACCGCACATCGCGGGCGCACCATCTGTCGTCAGTCCCACAAGTTTATCCCAAGGCAGGCTCATTTCAGTTATACATTTGGATACCTCTTCAAAGATATCTTTTCCTGTGGTGGTGCCATGTATTGATTTTAATCCTAAAAGTTCCTCTGTGACGCACAGGCTCGAGTCTACTCCACGGATGAAGATTGACAGCTGGGCAGTATCAGATGTGTCGCTGCTCTCATCCACAGCAAGGGAGTATGCAATAAAATCTTTTCCCTTTTTTATTAGTTGTTCATGTAGATTAGTGGAAAGTTCACACACGCGCTCAGCCACGGTGTTTCTGCTCAGGCTCACATTTAAAAATTCTTGCTTTTTATCTGGGCACACGATGTTGCAAACTTTGACCATGCACTTTTTCACAAACTCTCCCTCATTAAAGGGCCGGGCTGATTTTGCTATCTCTGCTGCCGCAATAAAGCTGGCCTTTACAGCAGCTTCACTTTTTGATTTTGCTTTCATGAACATAGTCTGCCGGCAAACCAGACTTCTTTTCATCTCCTCCACCTTCTGCAGCTTCTGCTTTACGTCCAGGTCCTTGTACTTTTCATAATGTTTTGTTTCATAGTGTCTTCTTATGTTATATTCTTTCCTTACAGCCACGTTAGCTCCGCACACAAGACAAACAGGTCTGTCCTTTATATTCGTGAACAGATAATCTGCCTCCCACCTGTCTTGAAAGCTCCTGATGTCCATCTTTCGTTTGGCCATTTTTGTGGAGGGTGAAATTAATTTGTCCAATGTGACTGGAGCATGGTTGTCAATGACTGTCAACAGAAAAAAGGAGCGCTTGCCGGTTTCGACTGCGTGCCAACATACTAGCAAAGCATTGTGGGATTTGTAGTATTAGCGGTACAGTACCGTATATACCGCAGGCCAGCTCTAATGCACATTTGATATGATCTCGCGGGCCAATTATAATTACACTGCGGGCCAAATTTGGCCCGCGGGCCTGACTTTGACACATGTGGTCTAGACTAAACAGAGGAGCATTGTTGAAGACTTGATTTTGTTGGTGGTTGTTGGTGTTTTTAGTGCATTTTTTTTTTTTTTGTAGTACTTTAGCGTTAGTGTTTGATTGTTTGTATCATGTTAGTTAAAAAAAAAAAAAAGGTTCAATAAAGATATTGTGGAAAAAAAGAAATGTTGGCCTAGTGAAAAGCATGTCCGTGTACACACAATACTCTACTGGGGCTTTTTTTTGCATGAATTGCTGCATCAAAGCAGTGGAGCATGGAGGGGATGAGCCTGTGGTACTCAAGTGTTATGGAAGCCCAGGTCGCTTTGATAGCGGCCTTCAGCTCATCTGCATTGTTGAGTCTGCTGTTTCTCATCTTCCTCTTTTCTGACAATACTCCACAGATTCTCTATGGGATTAATCTTTATTTATACATGGTGGTTCCATTGAGAAGCAAGCTCTCTTTTTCAGGGATGCCCTGTTCACACTCACACAGTTACACATTCACACCAGGAAGCTGCCCAGTACAACCACAGACTGATGTGTGAGCACTGAGCAGCTCCACTGGAGCAGTTGGGGTGAAGGGCCTTGCTCAAGGGCACCACAGTGGGGTTAAGAAGGGTGGGGCAAACACTGCTATGCTATCTGTCCCACCCAGAAGTAATCCTGCTGGTCCAGGGATCAAACCTACGACCCTCCACTCACCAGTCCACACCCCTAACCATTAGGCCACCACTGCCCAGTTTGCTAGATGCACTGACTTTGGACTTGATAAAACACAATGGACCAACACCAGCAGATGACATGGCTGCCCAAATCAGGTGCCAAGACCTGCCATATAGAAATCAAGGTCCCAGAGTCTGGAGGAAGAGGGGAGAGGTACAGAAACCAAGTTGCTTGATGTCCAGAGTGAGGTCCCACAGTCAGTGATGATTTTGGGAGCCATGTCATCTGCTGTTGTTTGTCCACTATATTTTATCAAGTCCAAAGTCAGCATAGCCATCTACCAGGAAATTTTCAAGCACTTCATGCTTCAACTCTGCTGACAAGCTTTATGGAGATGCTGATTTAATTTTCCAGCAGACTTGGCACCTGCCCACACTGCCAGAAGTACCAAAACCTGGTTTAATAACCATGGTATCACTGTGCACGATTGACCAGCAAACTCTCCTGATCTAAATCCCATAGAGAATCTATGGAGTATTGTCAAGAGGAAGATGAGAGACACCAGACCCAACAATGGAGACGAGCTGAAGGCCACTATCAAAGCAACCTGGGCTTCCATAACACCTCAGCAGTAACACAGGGTAATCGCCTCCATACTACACTGCATTGATGCAGTAATTCATCCAGAAAAACCCTGACCAAGTATTGAGTGTGTACATGGACATACTTTTCAGTTGGCCAACATTTCAATTCAAAATATTTCTTTTAAATTGATCTTGTATAGGGCAGCGTGGTGGCGCAGTGGTTAGCACTGCGGCAGCATAGCAACTCACCCTTGGCCATGGGATCCCTGGTTCGATCCCAGCCCCTGACCAACAGTGATCTGTGTGGAGTTTGCATGTTCTCCCCGTGTCTGCGTGGGTTTACTCCGGGATTTCTCCGGTTTCCTCCCACATGCCAAAAACATGCAAGTTAGGTTAATTGGCATCAAACTGGGGATTCTAAATTGTCCTTAGGTATGACTGTGAGAGTGAATGGTTGTCTGTCTCTCTGTGTTGGCCCTGCGATGGACTGGCGATCTGTCCAGGGTGTACCCTGCCTCTCGCCCAAAGATGCTGGGATAGGCTCCAGCCCCCCCCCCCCCCCCACACGACCCGAAAAAAAAGGATTAAGCGGAAGAAAATGAATGAATGAATGAATGATCTTGTATAATATTCAAATTTTTTGAGAAACTGAATTTTGGGTTTTCATGAGCTGTCAGCCATAACCATCAAAACGAAAAGAAATAAATGTTTGAACTATATCACTGTGTGCAATGAATCTAATATACAGTATGAGTTTCACTTTTTGAATTAAATTACTGCAATAAATTAACTTTTCAATATTTTAATTTATTGCAATGCACCTGTAAATGTCACAAATTTACCATCTTTTGGCCTCCTTTCATTGCCTTCATATAGAATCTACAATTAAATTTAAAGCCTTTCCTCTCACTCAGAAAGCTCTAAATGATCAGACCCCGTTGTCTAAAAGAGCTCACAGTACCTTATTCTAATGGAGCACGGAACTCCCAAAATCATGATAACTTGTAATACCTAGAATCCCTAAAAGTGCAATGGCAGGTATCCTACTAGGGGTGAGACTCACCAGAGGTACCACGATACTATGACGATACTTGCTCCGCGATACAAAATTATTACAATCTTGCAACACCCTCAGTATTGTGATATCATATACTGCAATTTCCCATATTGATCTCTGTCTTGTTCAACTCCTGGTCAGATCTCCTGAGTCACTCTTTTGCTGTACTGACCTAACCAGACAGTGAGCATTTAGCACCATCTAGTGTACTGAAAAGTCAATCTTTTTTTTATGATTCTGGTACCCAAAAAACTGAATTTGTATTTACAATATTTATTAATACTTTTAAGTATCACAATACTGGTTTCCCTGAATCAATAAAGCATCATGGACAAAAGTACTGCGAAACTACACTGCATCAATTTTTTGCCCCACCTATACTGTACAAAAGTCTTGTGCCAACCCTGATTTCTTTAGATTTTGCTTCCAAGGAGGCAGAATTTGAAAAAAAAAAAAAAATCCAGCAAAAACATGATACAGGAGCCAAGAGATGGCTCTTCAGTTGATTCAGCTATTGTTCATTAAAGCGTCATCAGAAATAGTCTCAGTGGAAGGATGGCTGTCAAGAAGCCATTCTGTAAAAAGGGAAAAGGTGAGAAAAGGCTAAGGTCAGAATCAGAATCAGAATCAGAATCAGAATCAGGTTTATTGCCATTGTTCATGTAGTACACAAACTAGGAATTTGTCTCGGTACAATGCTGCAACATTAAACATGATAAGATAAGAGAAATAAACTATACATGTAATAAAGTGTAGGATAAGATTAAGTGATACTGGTCAACAGTTAAAATATATATTAGCCAGCAGCAGATACTGTGGAGAACTATATAGTGCAGTCGGTAATGCAGGAAGAAAACAGTGATGATTGACATGAGTCTGGTTGAGCTGCTGTACATGGTGCACGAGAGTCACTTAGTGTTCAGCAGTCTAATGGCAGAGGGGAAGAAGCTGTTCATGTGACGGGAGGTTTTAGTCTGGATGGACCGAAGTCTTCTACCAGAGGGGAGGGGGGCAAACAGTACGTGACCAGGGTGTGAGGGATCGGCTATGATCCGGCCAGCACGCCTCCGGGTCCTGGAGATGTACAGATCCTGGAGAGATGGGAGCTTGCAGCCGATCACCTTCTCAGCAGTGCGCACGACGCGCTGCAGCCTTAGTCTGTCCCTGGCAGTGGCTCCTGCGTACCACACGGTTATGGAGGTGGTGAGGATGGACTCGATGATGGCTGTGTAGAACTGCACTAACATCTTGGTGGGTAGCTTGAGCTTCCTCAGCTGCCGCAGGAAGAACATCCTCTGCTGGGCTTTTTTGATGAGTGAGCTGATGGTCAGCTCCCATTTGAGGTCCCTGGTGATGGTAGTGCCTAGGAAGCGGAAGGAATCAGCAGTGGTGATGGGAGAGCCTGAGAGGGTGAGGGGGGGCAGAGGAGTAGTGACTTTCCTGAAGTCTACAATCATCTCCACTGTCTTCAGAGCGTTCAGCTGCAGGTTGTTATTGCTGCACCAGGACGCCAGCTGGGCCACCTCTCTCCTGTAGGCGGACTCGTCGCCGTTGGAGATGAGCCCGATGAGGGTGGTGTCGTCCGCAAACTTGATCAACTTGACAGACTGGTGGCTGGAGGTGCAGGAGTTGGTGTAAAGGGAGAAGAGTAGGGGGGAAAGTACACAGCCCTGGGGTGATCCGGTGCTGATGCTAGTATAGTCTGAGACAGTCTTTCCCAGCCGCACATGCTGCCTCCGGTCCGTCAGGAAGTCGATGATCCACCTGCAGAGGGAGTCAGGCACGTTGAGCAGGGACAGCTTGTCCCGGAGCAGAGCGGGGCGGATGGTGTTGAATGCGGAGCTGAAGTCCACAAACAGGATCCTGGCGTAGGTTCCCGGGGAGTCCAGGTGCTGCAGGATGGAGTGGAGGGCCAGGTTGACTGCATCGTCTACAGACCTGTTGGCTCGGTAGGCAAACTGCAGCGGGTCCAGGAGAGGGGTGGTGATGGACTTGAGGTGGGACAGGACCAGGCGCTCAAAGGACTTCATGACTACAGAGGTGAGCGCTACAGGTCTGTAGTCATTAAGTCCAGTGATCCGTGGCTTCTTGGGGACAGGGATGATGGTGGAGGATTTGAGGCAGGATGGCACGTGGCATAACTTAAGGGAGGTGTTAAAAATGTCTGTGAATACAGGAGCCAGCTGTTTCGCACAGAGTCTCAGGGTGGAGGGAGACACGCCGTCTGGGCCGGGGGCCTTGCGCGGGTTCAGTCTGGAGAACTGTTTGAGCACATCCTGCTCACTGATGATAAGGGGAGGGGGGGAGGAGGGGGGGGTGCCTTAAATGAAGTAGGGAATGTGGAGGCTGTGGAGCTGGAGGGAGGGGGGGAGTTGGACACAGATGACGAGGTGTCAAAACGGGCATAGTGTTGGGACAGTCTCTGACAAAGGGCTTTGTCATCCTGACCTTTAGGAGCCTTAGGTCGATAGTTGGTGATTTGCCTCAGTCCTCTCCACACGGAAGCCGAAATTTCATAATGATCGCTGTGTACGCCCCTCCCGACGCGGACACGCGCGAAGCTCAGCGCGTGCTCGCGGATCACATTCAACACACAGAGCGGAGTTTTCCAGACTCGCTGATTATTGTGGCTGGCGACTTTAATCAGTGCAATCTGAGCCACGATCTCCCCCGCTACAAACAGTTTATTAAATGCCCCACCAGAGGATTAAACACACTGGATCACTGTTACACCACAGTGAAAGACGCATATCGCGCTGTCCCTCGAGCTGCGCTGGGATTATCTGATCACGTGATGGTTCACCTCATTCCCACATACAGACAGAGATTGAAGCTCACTAAACCTGTTGTGAGCACTACGAAGATACGGACCAGTGATGCTGAGGAGAAGCTGGAAACGTGCATGGAAATATCTGACTGGGGCATGCTTAAAGGAGCCACGCATGATCTGGATGAGTACACGGACACTGTGAACTCATATATCCACTTTTGTGAAGAGAACATTCTTCCATCACGCACCAGGGTGAGTTACTCTAATGACAAACCCTGGTTCACAGCTAAGCTCAGACAGATCAGGAAGGAGAAGGAAGCAGCGCTGAAAAGTGGAGACAGGGACTGCTACAGGGAGGTTAAATACCGGTTTAACAGAGAGCTGAAGAGGGCTAAATCTGTGTACTCAGAGAGACTCCAGCAGCAGTTCACTGCTAATGATTCGGCTTCCGTGTGGTATGCCAAATTACGCAAGAACTGGGTTGAAAATCTGTGGTAATTGGTCTTAAAAAAAAAAATTAAAATTTTTTTACCTTGAGCATACAGAAGCTGGCAGTCTGTACATCTCCAGTTCGGTCTACGTAGCTTTCCATAAGATCGACGCCATCTTTAGTCAGCCCTGTCAGCAGGATGCCTTCAAGGTTTCCCGCCTCCTTCATCTCATTGGTCAGCTTGTCAATATATCGCGGCAGCTATAAAACAAAATATGAATTTAAGAAAAACAAAAAAAACCCCTAACAGATAAATATACCTATCCAAAATCATTGTAGATACAATTTTGTAAATTAGCATAGTTAGGAAATAATGAGTTCCTCTCACTCACCTGTGCATCACTGAGAAACATACACGCAAAAGCGACTCGGTCCCGCACAGCAACACTGCTCTCATACTGAAACAGAAACATTTGTTATCATAAAGGAATGCCTCTCTATCACGCATTAAAATGAAGAAACTTGAAACAAGTAGGGAGTCAAACAACTAAGTCATCACTTTGTGCCAGGAAAAAAAACCCAGAAGAGATAAATAATAGTAAACACAGCAAGTTTAATTTTGTTGTATTTTACAACTGTACAGTGCATCCGGAAAGTGTTGACAGCGCTTCACTTTTTCCACATTTTGTTATGTTACAGCCTTATTCCAAATGGGATTAAATTCATTTTTTCCCTCAAAATTCTACACACAACACCCCGTAATGATAACGTGAAAAAAAGTTTCTTTTTAGATATTTGAACATTTATTAAAAACAAAAAACTAAGAAATCACATGTACATAAGTATTCACAGCCTTTGCTCAACACTTTGTTGATGCACCTTTGGCAGCAATTACAGCCTCAAGACTTTCTGAATATGATGCTGGAGCAGGTGGCTAGGGAGAGGGAAGTCTGGGCTTCTCTGCTTGAACTGCTGCCTCCGCGACCCGGACCTCCAGAAAAGCAGTAGAAGATGGATGGATGGATGGATGCCACAAGCTTGGCACACCTATCTTTGGGCAGTTTCGCCCATTTCTCTTTGCAGCACCTCTCAGGCTTCATCAGGTTGGATGGGAAGCGTCAGTGCACAGCCATTTTCAGATCTCTCCAGAAATGTTCAATTGGATTCAAGTCTAGGCTCTGGCTGGGCCACTCAATGACATACACAGAGTTGTCCTGAAGCCACTCCTTTGATATCTTGGCTGTGTGCTTAGGGTCGTTGTCCTGCTGAAAGCTGAACCGTCGCCCCAGTCTGAGGTCAAGAGTGCTCTGGAACAGGTTTACATCCAGGATGTCTCTGTACATTGCTGCATTCATCTTTCCCTCTATCCTGAATAGTCTCTCAGTTCCTGCCGCTGAAAAACAGCCCCACAGCATGACACTGCCACCACCATGCTTCACTGTAGGGATGGTATTGGCCTGGTGATGAGTGGTGCCTGGTTTCCTCTAAACATGACGCCTGGCATTCACGCCAAGGAGCTCAATCTCTGTCTCAACAGACCAGAGAATTTTCCTTCTCATGGTCTGAGAGTCCTTCAGATGTCTTTTGGCAAACTCCAGGTGGGCAGCCATGTGCCTTTGACTAAAGAGTGGCTTCTGTCTGGCCACTCTACCATACAGGCCTGATTGGTGGATTGCTGCAGAGATGGTTGTCCTTCTGGAAGGTTCTCCTCCCTCCACAGAGGAACGCTGGAGCTCTGACAGACTGACCATCGGGTTCTTGGTCACCTCCCTGACAAAGGCCCTTCTCCCCAACCGCTCAGTTTAGATGGCTGGCCAGCTCTAGGAAGAGTCCTGGTGGTTCTGAACTTCTTCCATTTATGGATGATGGACTGGGGATTCTAAATTGTCCTTAGGTATGACTGTAAGAGTGAATGGTTGTCTGTCTCTCTGTGTTGGCCCTGCGATGGACTGGTGATCTGTCCAGGGTGTACCCTGCCTCTCGCCCAAAGATGCTGGGATAGGCTCCAGCCCCCCCGTGATCCGAAAAGGATTAAGCGGAAGAAGATGGATGGATGGAGGCCACTGTGCTCATTGGTACCTTCAAAGCAGCAGAAATTTTTCTGTACCCTTACCCAGATTTGTGCCCTGAGACAATCCTGTCTTGGACATCCACAGACAATTCCTTTGACTTCATGCTTGGTTTGTGCTCTGACATGCACTGTCAACTGTGGGACCTTATATAGACAGGTGCGTGCCTTTCCAAATCACGTCCAATCAACTGAATTTACAACAGGTGGACTCCAATTAAGCTGTAGAAACATCTCAAGGATGATCAGTGGAAACAGGATGCACCTCAGCTCAATTCTGAGCTTCATGGCAAAGGCTGTGAATGCTTATGTACATGTGATTTCTTAGCTTTTTATTTTTAATAAATTTGCAAATATCTAAAAAAAAAAAAAAAAACTTTTTTTTCACTTTGTCATTATGGGGTATTGTGTGTAGAATTTTGAGGAAAAAATTAATTTAATCCATTTTGGAATAAGGCTGTAACATAAAATGTGGAAAAAATGAAGCGCTGTGAATACTTTCCGGATGCACTGTCCATCATCATAGCAGTCTGTCGGGGGTGACAATGACTGTTTCATTTAGGTCTGATCAGGTTCCTCCACGCAGCTCTGTCCTTTGCCCTCCGCTGCCAGGAACTCCTGACCTTGTTAGCCCGGGTGATGTCCAAGCCGGAATGAGTTGCTTTCTGACTGACCATATTCATGAAACTGCTTGCAAAGTATTTGAGTACCGCTAGCTTTTGCTGGACTAGCGGCACATTCTTAGCAGACAGGTATTATCAGTGGCAAGGACAGGCCAAGACAAACTGACTTCAGTATCTGTTGCAGTGACTGACCAGATGATAGGTTTGTTTATCTCTGCTCTTTGTGTAGTGCATGTCACGATGCACCAACTGGCAAAAGTCCACCACAGACCTTGCGACAGATGTACTTATCTGCCAGGATGTCCAGTGTCACCCCATGTAACTGGGAGTGGTCCACCACAGACCTGTGACAGATATTGTTTTTAGCTCTGCCAGGATGCCCAGTTTCACCCTCCACACCCTCGGAAGGGCAGGGTTGCCGGTTGAGTTGCCGACGGCACTGTACAATGACAATAAAGTCTATTCTATTCTCAGTGTCCATGATATGATGCAAATGATGGAGGAAATAAGCCTGAATTTCTGGGCAATGGTTCATTTTCATGCGACTGTATTTTGACTTTTAGTGCAGCTGTTGGAAAATCAGACCACAACTCTTCCTGTGCACCTGAGGATTTTTCCATATAAACATCACTGGAGTTTTTATTACCTGCCCATTAATCACCGTGTTAAGAATGGAGTAAAAGTTTTTATGACGTGGGAACAAAAGAGCCAGTGTTGAGTGAGAAAGGAGTGCCAATGACATTTGCTTTCAAAAGTTTATGACATTAAAAGAGATCCATTACCAGCACACCATCGTAGGCCCCAGGCTCACTGGTGAGAAAGGCAAACATGACACAGAGGTAGGGGTTCTTCAGCTGCAGCCTCAGAGAGCTGCACATCTCCCTCCATAGGGACGACTTCTCGTCGGTGTAGCCCGACAGAGCCATGGCAACAACATTCAGGTTCAGGTCACCTGCAGACGGGAAGATATAGTCACATGATTTATTTACAATCTCCTGGAAGAGATGAAAATGTGAAAATATTTTTCCAACATAGAGAATGAAGGTACTGAGAATATCAGCTTGTCCATGGTATCAGCGGCTATAATGAGGTTAAATTAAAGACTTTTAAAGACCTTTTTAAGGCCACTTGATCAA
The DNA here is from genome assembly GCA_020510985.1 of Pholidichthys leucotaenia. Lineage (NCBI taxonomy): Eukaryota > Metazoa > Chordata > Actinopteri > Cichliformes > Pholidichthyidae > Pholidichthys > Pholidichthys leucotaenia. The sequence continues at coordinate 63,429,564 of CM035849.1, read as the reverse complement.
ATTTAAGGCCTCACATTTACAACATGAACACACTTTGCCACACTTCTGCCACACCTTTGCCTTGTCCAGTAATTTACAAGAACTGGAATTACTGCAAATGCTAGGTCACCAATACAGCTGAGAATAAATATGCACTGACAAAAGTTATTCACATAAAATACTGGAAAGTAACCCCCTACCACCACACCTTAATGGGGGCGGAGGGTGTCAGAAATTTAAGAGAAAAAAAAAGATGACAAATGTAAGAAAATCATAAATTTATGAGAAAAAGGTTGCACATTAACAATAATGACTGCTGTTTATTCCATTTTCAGTAAAAAAAGCAAATAATCTGCAGAACCCATGCACACCAATGTCAAATTATTTGCAATTTTTTGGACTGTTAAACAAGTGGAAAAAAAGAAAATTTCCCACAGGAATCTGAGTGTACCAGTGCACCCTGGCTGAAAAACACTGTGTTAAAGACTGTGATTTTACTTAATATAAGAAAACATAACACACAAGTAAGTGAAAGCTAGCAAGGCTAATAACAGTAATGCTAAAAGGATAGTTGGCAAGTTACATTGAGTCTTCCTTGAGAACAGCCAGCGATGACAAGCCATGATGGTCCGTCAAGGATGATGGATCTTATTTTGTCAGGTGACTGGAGGCCAGTGTCCTTCCTGAGCTGGTCTACGTAGGTTAGCCTCTGGTCACCACAGAGAGCTCGACCATGCTTGGGCTCCCATAGTACAAGACTGTGTGCAGGCAAATCACAACGCCACAAGTAATGTCCTGCTAACTGCATCCTCCTGGCCCTGATCTTGGCAGACAGCTGTGGCAAGTGCCCCATACAACACGTCATTGCGGATGCGGTCATGCCAGGAGATGCCAAGCACTTTCCGTAGCATGCGGGTGTAGCATCCATCCAGCCTTTCCTCCGCCTGAACTGTCAAAGTCCAGGCCTCACAACTATACAAAGGATGGACTCTACAGTAGCTACAAACAGGCGCCTCTTTAGGATGTCTGACAAGTTCGACCTCCAGATGTTATCTAACTGCCTCAGGGCAGTTATCTGCCTGCCTCAGGGACTACAGATGGAAATTAGTGAGAACGCTATAATCTGGAACACAGCATCTTTACCCTGTGTTTAATGTTTTTCTGTACATGGTCCCTGACAAATAAACTAATAAACCAACCATGGGATTTCCGGTTATGGCTGCCACGTAGGACGGACGTGTCTCGCTCTGCTCTGCTCCTGGAAAAAAAAAATCGGCAAATAACTCTCTCATTTGGGACAGAACGTATCCCAGCATTTGGGCGAGGATATGTCGGCGAAGCCTAAGGCTGGAAAACCAGGAAAAGGAAAAAGCGAGCCGCCGAAACAGTCCAAATTAACGGACTTTCAGGTCTGTGACGCAGCAAACAAAACTCCATATATGGCGGAGGAGGCTGGCAACGCTGCGATTTCTGCGGGGAATGGCGCAGATGCGCTGATGGCAGCCATGAGTTCAATGAGAGCGGACTTTTCCTCTAGATTTGATGGGATTATGACAGCGTTGGAAGGAATAAGAAAGGAACTGGGTGACTGTGTAGAACGAACGGCGCAGATGGAGCTCCGTCTCGCTAGTGCTGAAGATGACGTCACCCGTCTTCAATTAAAGGTGCGCACTTTGGAAAAAAAAAATAAATCTCTGGAAGATAATATTTTGGATTTGGAATCTCGGTCGAGACAGAATAATTTGAGGCTGGTGGGTCTTCCAGAGGAATAAGAAGGTCGGGACGTATGTTCCTTTCTGGAAAAGTGGATTCCGGAGGTGCTGGGCAGCGAGGAGTTGCAATCAGCAGTGGTTCTGGAAAAAGCACATCGTATTGGCCCACGGAGAGATAAGGGACCGCCGAGGACCTTAATTATGAAGTTTCTTAGCAACAGAGACAGGATGAAGATCTTCAACGCTGCACGTGCTAAAGGAGAGATTAAACACCAGGACCAGCAGGTGCGGTTCTACCCAGATTTGGCCACAGGAATCCAGCAATTGAGGAAGCAGTTTGATCCCGTACGTAAGGAGCTGCGCAACCTTGGGATTCGTCATGGTGTAATCTATCCTGCGAGACTGCTGACCACGTATGAGGGCAGAACCCACATCTTCAAGACCCCAGAGGAGGCGCAGGAGTTCATCAAGAAGATCAAAGAAGAAGAAGAGACTGGTGGGAGCTAAGCATGAACAAAATATAAGGTAGAATAATTAAGCATTTGCACAGGCATCTGACTGACTTGAAGTAAATAGTAAGTTTACAAAATATAGATTGTATTATATATTAAAAAAACAAAACAAAAACAAAACAAACAAAAAAAAAAAAAAAACTATGATGTACAAAGTTGTTAAAAATTTTGGAGTTAAGTTGGAAAACTACAGAGGAGAGTTAATGTTACGTCATTAAAAGCAGTAGAGTTAGGGTGATAGGGAGGATGAAGAAGGAGTGGCTTAGGCTGTTCCCCGTGGGTGTGGAACGGTCGATGGCTATATCGGGAGACAGAATTTTTCTTTTGATTTTGGGGGGTTTGCCACAAGTGTGGGAAGGGGAAATTTGTTTGTGTGTAGTTTGTAGGATGAATGTTCAACCACTCATGTTTTTGCTTCTCTGTATGAGCATGTTTACACTGCAAGGTGATCCCAAACTCTCTATTGATCATAAACCAAAGTGTTAATCTTAATTTAACTTCATGGAATTGCAGAGGTCTACAAAATTTAAAAAAACTTAAACAAGTTATGAATAAAATAAAGGACATGGGTTCAAGAATTGTGTTTTTACAAGAAACTCATCTGATAGAGGAGGATGTTAAAAGAATTAGGAGTAGATGGCAGGGAAGTGTATTCACCTCTTCATTTTCATCCCGAGCCAGGGGAGTTATGACTCTCATACATAAATCAGTTCCTTTTCAAGTGAAAAATGTAATTGGAGACAAATTTGGAAGATATGTAATCATTCAAGGTTCTTTGCTATTAGAAAATATAAATCTTGTGAACTTATATGGTCCCAATATAGATGATCAGAAGTTCTTTGCTAATTTTTTTCTCATCTTATCATCACTTACAGGGCAACATATAATAGCAGGGGATTTTAATTGTACATTGAATCCAGGTGTGGATAGATCAACAGGACTGGATTGTACGCACATTGGATGTAGGATGACTATTAATCATTTTATGAAAGAATTGAGATTGTTAGATATATGGAGAGAAATGAAACCACAAGTTAAAGCCTATTCTTGTTATTCCAGTACCTACAAGACATTCTCACGTATTGATTATTTTTTGATTTCCACAGAATTAAGGTCCAAGATTCAAAACTGCTTTTATGATAACATCGTGATCTCTGATCATGCACCCTGTTGTCTAATATATGTAGATAAAAAATTGACAAAGGAATCAGGTAGATGGCAATTTCAGCATAAATGGCTTCAGGATGAGGAATTTGTCAAGTATATAGAAAAACAGATAGACGAGTTCTTTGACATCAATACTACACAAACATCAGCATGTGTAAAGTGGGAGGCTTTCAAAGCTTTTATTAGGGGACATATTATTAGTTATACAGGATCAAAATCTAAGAAGACTCGAGAGGAGAGAGCTAAATTGGAACATAAAATAAAAAATCTTCAGGAAAAAGTGTATGCAGGAAGTAACCCAAGGTTGGAGAATGAATTACTGATTTTGAGAGCTGAATACGACAAAAAATCAGCGAATAGAGCTGCCTCGAGTCTTCTAAGATTGAAACAATCTTTTTATGAACAAGGTGAAAAATCAGGAAAATTATTAGCATGGCAGATTAAACAATTGGAAATTAAAACACCAATTACCAGTATTATAAGTAATGGACAGGTAGTTATAGATCCTTTAGAAATTAATAGAGCCTTTAGAGATTACTATGAAAAATTATATGATACCAAAAATGAACCTGATTTAACAAAACTAAATGGGTTTTTGAACGAACTATCTATACCGTGTATACCAAATGAAAACAGGGAGATATTGGAGTCTAAAATTAGTCAAGAAGAAGTTGGGCTAGCCATTGATAATATGAAATCAGGAAAAAGTGCAGGACCAGATGGTCTTCCAGTTGACCTTTATAAAAAATTTAAGAATAAATTAATAAAACCTTTTTTGGAAATGGTTTTAGAAGCATTTCAAAATAATAATTTACCATCATACATAAATAATGCCTTAATTATACTGCTGCCAAAACCAGGTAAGCCCTCTAATAAATGTGAAAATATGAGACCAATAAGCCTATTAAACGCCGACCTTAAGATAATCTGTAAAATTTTAGCAAGACGAATACAAGAAATTTTACCAAATATTATTAATCGAGATCAGAATGGCTTTATAAAGGGTAGACAAGGCTTCCATAATGTAAGAAGACTATTTAATATTATTTATTTTAATAAAGAAGCACCGGATACAGCTCTCCTATCATTGGACGCCGAAAAGGCCTTTGATAGAGTTGAATGGCCCTTTCTTTTTGAAGTCCTACAAAGGTTTGGACTTGGAAATAATTTCATAAAATGGGTTCAAATAATATACAATAATGCTACAGCAGAAATCCTAACAAATAACAATATTTCAAAACCAATAAAAATCAATAGAGGATGTCGACAAGGCTGTCCACTTTCACCTTTACTGTTTACTATGGCAATTGAACCTTTAGCGATAGCGATACGTTTACATTCACAAATATATGGAATTAAAGTTGGACCAACAGAACATAAAATCTCCCTGTACGCCGATGATATAATTTTGTTTATGTCGAATCTAAAAAAATCAATTCCAACCTTGTTGAATTTAATAAAGAATTTTGGGGAAATATCAGGATATAAAATAAATAAAACTAAATCTTCAATATTAATGCTAAATGAGACCCAGAGAAATTACCCAGCCCCTGAGGTAAATCAATTCAATGTTGTAAATCAGTTTAAATATTTAGGAATCCAAATTATGCCTAAGCTAGAATCAGTCGCCAGTGTCAACTATGAAGCCTTAATGTCTGATATCAGTGAGTTAACTCAGAGATGGATGTCACTACCAATGTCGATGATCGGGAGAATCAATATACTTAAAAGTAATATTTTACCTAAAATACTTTATTTATTTCAATACATTCCCTTATCACCACCTTTAGATCTATTCTCAAGAATAAAAAAAAAGTTAGTGGAATTTATATGGAACAACAGGAGGGGCTAGATTACGTTTGTCTTTATTATATTTACCATTTGATCGTGGAGGTCTGAAATGTCCAAATTTTATGTTGTATTATTGGTCGGCACAACTGAGGTCTATGACATATTATTTTTCATCAAATGATCTCCCTCACTGGACTGAAATGGAATCATACAATTTACCTTTACCTCTTCCCATATTCATATACTCAGATTCGGCAAAAAAATTACAAAAACAAGTTAAAAATCCATTTGTAAAGCATATGATCAAAATATGGTGTGAAGCTAAAAACTATTTAAAAGAACCACAGTTATTGTCACAATTTAGTCCAATATGGGGTAATCAATATTTTAAACCAGGGAGAGCGGACGCTGTATTTAAAGTATGGAATTTAAAAGGGATACAAAAGATTCAGGATTTATATTTGCCATGTGCAGACAACATAATGTCTTTTGAAGAGCTGAGGATCAAATTTAATCTCAATAGAACACATTTTTTTAAATATCTTCAACTTAGAAACTTTATTCGATCAAATCAAAATAAAGCTCTCACTCGACCTATTTATTCATCCTTGGAAAAAATGATGATGAAAGATAGTAAAAGAAAGGGTATTATTTCAGAGTTTTATAACTCATTGACACTATCTTCAAGTGAAAATTCACTGAAAAGATTAAACTACTGGAAAGAAGATCTGCAAATTGAAATTTCAGAGGAACAATGGGAATTGGCTTGTACAGAAGCTCAAACCAAATCAATAAATGCACGCCTTAAATTGATACATTTCAAATGGTTAATGCGGATGTATGTTACACCGGAGGAGTTAAATAGATATAACAAAAATATACCAGATACATGCACAAAATGCATGGAAAGTAAAGGAACCCTATTTCATTGTTTATGGGAATGTAGATTAATAAGAATGTTTTGGGAAGAGGTGAGGGTAACAATTGAAAAAATAATCTCAAAACAAATCATATTGAATCCTAAACTGTTTTTGTTGGGTCTGTACCCAGAAAAGCATAATTTTAATAAAAGTGAAAGAACATTCATAGACCTCAGTTTGCTTAATGCCAAAAAATGTATTGCACTATTATGGAAAAAGACTCATAGACCAGATGTGACTCAGTGGTTAAGACAGATGTTAACAAACCTTCCATTAGAAAGAATAACATATATACTAAAATCAAAGGAAATTGTGTTTGAGAATATATGGAGACCTTTTATTGATTATGTAAAAAATTTAAACATAACTCTTGAAGAAGAAGGTGAATGATGTGTGTGGACCTTGTAAATTCCAAACTGGTGAACATAATATGTATACTTATGTATTGGATTGTCTAGACTAAACAGAGGAGCATTGTTGAAGACTTGATTTTGTTGGTGGTTGTTGGTGTTTTTAGTTCATTTTTTTTTTTTTTGTAGTACTTTAGTGTTAGTGTTTGATTGTTTGTATCATGTTTGTTAAAAAAAAAAAAAGGTTCAATAAAGATATTGTGGAAAAAAAAATAAACCAACCATAACTGTAACTTAAGCAGTGCACACCACGTTTGTGCCATTCTTATTGCAGTGTCTTTGTCAGAGGACCTAATGTAAGAACCCAGTTATTTAAAGTCATCTTTAACTGCCAGTACTCACCATCTAAAGCTGACAGATCTGCCACAGTTGGGATGTTAAACTGGACCACCTCTGTCTTAGTAGCATTAAGTAACAAGCCAATCCTTTTACCCGCCTGGTCTACAGTGTGCATAACTGGACCAACTCTTCTACTCTGCCTTGGGTGAATAATAAATCTCAACTCTTTCTCTCGACCGTCGATTGCCTTGTGCAGAGAGTAATCAAGGGCTATCACAAACAAGTAGGGAGTTAAAGTGTCCCCTTGTAACATGTCAGTTTCGATATCAAATGACTGTTTCTCCATCTGGGAAGATCACTTTTGCTTTGGTTTTGGTGTACATATTACTAACTGACTGTACCATTTTTGGTGGGATTCCATAAACCAGTAGGAATTTCATCAATTTACTGTGATGTATGGAGTCAAACGCTTTACAAAAATCAGTGAAAGTGAATACTGCAGGAAGCTGCTTCTTTTTAACTCCTTCAATCAGTCACCTTAGTGCAAGAACTTGGGTAGCAGTGGATCTCCCCTCTCTGAATCCATTTTGATTTGGCCACAGTACAGGATCCAGTGTTGGGCGGATCCTGTTGTGCATCATCTGACTGTACACCTTAGCAACAATTGAGGCAAAACTTATCCCCCTATAGTTTCTTTTCCTGAGGTCACCAGTTTTAGGAATAGGGATAATGTTAAGGGAAGTCCATTGCTTTGGGAGCTTATGATTCCCGTGTGACCTATTCACAAAGCTCAAGACAATATTGTCACGATCAACTCACTTCAGAACCTCTGGGGTAACCTCGTCCACTCCTGCACTTTTACCCATTTTCAATGATCTCTTAGCCTCATGATATTCCTCGAAAGTGAATGGACCACCCTCAATAGGCAAGTTCTCAAAGATTGAAATCTCCTCGTCTTCATCCTCTATTACTGGAGGTTGTCAAAGCAAGTTCTTAAAATGACTGTACCAAAGGCTGACTCTCTCCTATGCCGCATCACCTTCCGTTTGACAAGGGCAGGAGGTGCGATTCCCCATAATGCACCTCACTAGTCTCCAGCCCTCAGCGTGTTTGTTGTTGAGGTGGCAAGCCTCGACTATCCCTACCTTCTTTGTAAGATCCTCATTGTAGGCTTCATCGTAAGCACATGATAGCTTTTCCTTAGCTTCAATATACAGTACACTATTCCCAAAAGTTAGGGATAGTTGACTTTCAGGTGAAATTTATGGAAAATGTAAAAAGTTCACACTACAGTGATATTATATCATGAAAGTAGGGTATTTAAGTAGACACATGCAATGGTGATTTCCTCATCTCAAATAATTTATGAATGAATGAATGAATCTTTTTTCAGACAGATTAAAAGTAAAGATTAAAAGAAAGGAACAGAATAATATAACAAAGGGGGAAAAAATCTAACAAGGTCAAATTAAACAATAACTCCTCGGATTATACAGTTCAACATAAGTTATCCGAAATAGGTGATGGCTGAAGCCGCAGCTTATATTGCCCACCCATATTCCATCCAAGAATTCAAAAGGAAAACAAAACAAGAGCGATTACAATTCAGAACAAAGCTAAGACAAAACGTGACAAAAAACTAAGCAACAGCACAACACAGACTGAATATGATAATTCTTATGTGATTTTACATGTCATCTGTAATATGTAATATGTAATATGTATACTAGCTGTTCTTGTTTTTTCTTGCCTTCTGATTGTTGCTCTAAGTGTTGCTATCCCTGTGCTGTTGCAATCCTGGAATTTCCCCATTGTGGGACTAATAAAGGCTCATCTTATCTTATCTTATCTTATCTTGTATATATGTTTGGAGTATTTCTTCATTTAGTTTTTGTTTAAATTGTCCAAGCATTGTACATGATTTTAATTCAGGTCCAAAAGCGTTTCACAATCTGACTCCTTGCACTGAGACACAGCGTTGCTTGGTGGTAGTGCTCACTTAAGGTTTTTGAAATATACATATTCCTATGAAATTATATTGTTTCTCCCTTATTTGGAACAACTTTTGGATATTTGTGGACAGTGATAGATTCTTCACTTTAAACATTATTTTTTTTTCCACAATATCTTTATTGAACCTTTTTTTTTTAACAAACATGATACAAACAATCAAACACTAACACTAAAGTACTACAAAAAAAAAAAAAAAATGCACTAAAAACACCAACAACCACCAACAAAATCAAGTCTTCAACAATGCTCCTCTGTTTAGTCTAGACAATCCAATACATAAGTATACATATTATGTTCACCAGTTTGGAATTTACAAGGTCCACACACATCATTCACCTTCTTCTTCAAGAGTTATGTTTAAATTTTTTACATAATCAATAAAAGGTCTCCATATATTCTCAAACACAATTTCCTTTGATTTCAGTATATATGTTATTCTTTCTAATGGAAGGTTTGTTAACATCTGTCTTAACCACTGAGTCACATCTGGTCTATGAGTCTTTTTCCATAATAGTGCAATACATTTTTTGGCATTAAGCAAACTGAGGTCTATGAATGTTCTTTCACTTTTATTAAAATTATGCTTTTCTGGGTACAGACCCAACAAAAACAGTTTAGGATTCAATATGATTTGTTTTGAGATTATTTTTTCAATTGTTACCCTCACCTCTTCCCAAAACATTCTTATTAATCTACATTCCCATAAACAATGAAATAGGGTTCCTTTACTTTCCATGCATTTTGTGCATGTATCTGGTATATTTTTGTTATATCTATTTAACTCCTCCGGTGTAACATACATCCGCATTAACCATTTGAAATGTATCAATTTAAGGCGTGCATTTATTGATTTGGTTTGAGCTTCTGTACAAGCCAATTCCCATTGTTCCTCTGAAATTTCAATTTGCAGATCTTCTTTCCAGTTGTTTAATCTTTTCAGTGAATTTTCACTTGAAGATAGTGTCAATGAGTTATAAAACTCTGAAATAATACCCTTTCTTTTACTATCTTTCATCATCATTTTTTCCAAGGATGAATAAATAGGTCGAGTGAGAGCTTTATTTTGATTTGATCGAATAAAGTTTCTAAGTTGAAGATATTTAAAAAAATGTGTTCTATTGAGATTAAATTTGATCCTCAGCTCTTCAAAAGACATTATGTTATCTGCACATGGCAAATATAAATCCTGAATCTTTTGTATCCCTTTTAAATTCCATACTTTAAATACAGCGTCCGCTCTCCCTGGTTTAAAATATTGATTACCCCATATTGGACTAAATTGTGACAATAACTGTGGTTCTTTTAAATAGTTTTTAGCTTCACACCATATTTTGATCATATGCTTTACAAATGGATTTTTAACTTGTTTTTGTAATTTTTTTGCCGAATCTGAGTATATGAATATGGGAAGAGGTAAAGGTAAATTGTATGATTCCATTTCAGTCCAGTGAGGGAGATCATTTGATGAAAAATAATATGTCATAGACCTCAGTTGTGCCGACCAATAATACAACATAAAATTTGGACATTTCAGACCTCCACGATCAAATGGTAAATATAATAAAGACAAACGTAATCTAGCCCTCCTGTTGTTCCATATAAATTCCACTAACTTTTTTTTTATTCTTGAGAATAGATCTAAAGGTGGTGATAAGGGAATGTATTGAAATAAATAAAGTATTTTAGGTAAAATATTACTTTTAAGTATATTGATTCTCCCGATCATCGACATTGGTAGTGACATCCATCTCTGAGTTAACTCACTGATATCTGACATTAAGGCTTCATAGTTGACACTGGCGACTGATTCTAGCTTAGGCACAATTTGGATTCCTAAATATTTAAACTGATTTACAACATTGAATTGATTTACCTCAGGGGCTGGATAATTTCTCTGGGTCTCATTTAGCATTAATATTGAAGATTTAGTTTTATTTATTTTATATCCTGATATTTCCCCAAAATTCTTTATTAAATTCAACAAGGTTGGAATTGATTTTTTTAGATTCGACATAAACAAAATTATATCATCGGCGTACAGGGAGATTTTATGTTCTGTTGGTCCAACTTTAATTCCATATATTTGTGAATGTAAACGTATCGCTATCGCTAAAGATTCAATTGCCATAGTAAACAGTAAAGGTGAAAGTGGACAGCCTTGTCGACATCCTCTATTGATTTTTATTGGTTTTGAAATATTGTTATTTGTTAGGATTTCTGCTGTAGCATTATTGTATATTATTTGAACCCATTTTATGAAATTATTTCCAAGTCCAAACCTTTGTAGGACTTCAAAAAGAAAGGGCCATTCAACTCTATCAAAGGCCTTTTCGGCGTCCAATGATAGGAGAGCTGTATCCAGTGCTTCTTTATTAAAATAGATAATATTAAATAGTCTTCTTACATTATGGAAGCCTTGTTTACCCTTTATAAAGCCATTCTGATCTCGATTAATAATATTTGGTAAAATTTCTTGTATTCGTCTTGCTAAAATTTTACAGATTATCTTAAGGTCGGCGTTTAATAGGCTTATTGGTCTCATATTTTCACATTTATTAGAGGGCTTACCTGGTTTTGGCAGCAGTATAATTAAGGCATTATTTATGTATGATGGTAAATTATTATTTTGAAATGCTTCTAAAACCATTTCCAAAAAAGGTTTTATTAATTTATTCTTAAATTTTTTATAAAGGTCAACTGGGAGACCATCTGGTCCTGCACTTTTTCCTGATTTCATATTATCAATGGCTAGCCCAACTTCTTCTTGACTAATTTTAGACTCCAATATCTCCCTGTTTTCATTTGGAATACACGGTATAGATAGTTCGTTCAAAAACCCATTTAGTTTTGTTAAATCAGGTTCATTTTTGGTATCATATAATTTTTCATAGTAATCTCTAAAGGCTCTATTAATTTCTAAAGGATCTATAACTACCTGTCCATTACGTATAATACTGGTAATTGGTGTTTTAATTTCTAATTGTTTAATCTGCCATGCTAATAATTTTCCTGATTTTTCACCTTGTTCATAAAAAGATTGTTTCAATCGTAGAAGACTCGAGGCAGCTCTATTCGCTGATTTTTTGTCGTATTCAGCTCTCAAAATCAGTAATTCATTCTCCAACCTTGGGTCACTTCCTGCATACACTTTTTCCTGAAGACTTTTTATTTTATGTTCCAATTGGGCTCTCTCCTCTCGAGTCTTCTTAGATTTTGATCCTGTATAACTAATAATATGTCCCCTAATAAAAGCTTTGAAAGCCTCCCACTTTACACATGCTGATGTTTGTGTAGTATTGATGTCAAAGAACTCGTCTGTTTTTCTATATACTTGACAAATTCCTCATCCTGAAGCCATTTATGCTGAAATTGCCATCTACCTGATTCCTTTGTCAATTTTTTATCTACATATATTAGACAACAGGGTGCATGATCAGAGATCACGATGTTATCATAAAAGCAGTTTTGAATCTTGGACCTTAATTCTGTGGAAATCAAAAAATAATCAATACGTGAGAATGTCTTGTAGGTACTGGAATAACAAGAATAGGCTTTAACTTGTGGTTTCATTTCTCTCCATATATCTAACAATCTCAATTCTTTCATAAAATGATTAATAGTCATCCTACATCCAATGTGCGTACAATCCAGTCCTGTTGATCTATCCACACCTGGATTCAATGTACAATTAAAATCCCCTGCTATTATATGTTGCCCTGTAAGTGATGATAAGATGAGAAATAAATTAGCAAAGAACTTCTGATCATCTATATTGGGACCATATAAGTTCACAAGATTTATATTTTCTAATAGCAAAGAACCTTGAATGATTACATATCTTCCAAATTTGTCTCCAATTACATTTTTCACTTGAAAAGGAACTGATTTATGTATGAGAGTCATAACTCCCCTGGCTCGGGATGAAAATGAAGAGGTGAATACACTTCCTTGCCATCTACTCCTAATTCTTTTAACATCCTCCTCTATTAGATGAGTTTCTTGTAAAAACACAATTTTTGAACCCATGTCTTTTATTTTATTCATAACTTGTTTAAGTTTTTTTAAATTTTGTAGACCTCTGCAATTCCATGAAGTTAAATTAAGATTAACACTTTGGTTTATGATCAATAGAGAGTTTGGGATTACCTTGCAGTGTAAACATGCTCATACAGAGAAGCAAAAACATGAGTGGTTGAACATTCATCCTACAAACTACACACAAACAAATTTCCCCTTCCCACACTTGTGGCAAACCCCCCAAAATCAAAAAAAAAAATCTGTCTCCCGATATAGCCATCGACCGTTCCACACCCACGGGGAACAGCCTAAGCCACTCCTTCTTCATCCTCCCAATCACCCTAACTCTACTGCTTTTAATGACGTAACATTAACTCTCCTCTGTAGTTTTCCAACTTAACTCCAAAATTTTTAACAACTTTGTACATCATAGTTTTTTTTTGTTTGTTTTGTTTTTGTTTTGTTTTTTTTTAATATATAATACAATCTATATTTTGTAAACTTACTATTTACTTCAAGTCAGTCAGATGCCTGTGCAAATGCTTAATTATTCTACCTTATATTTTGTTCATGCTTAGCTCCCACCAGTCTCTTCTTCTTCTTTGATCTTCTTGATGAACTCCTGCGCCTCCTCTGGGGTCTTGAAGATGTGGGTTCTGCCCTCATACGTGGTCAGCAGTCTCGCAGGATAAATTACACCATGACGAATCCCAAGGTTGCGCAGCTCCTTACGTACGGGATCAAACTGCTTCCTCAATTGCTGGATTCCTGTGGCCAAATCTGGGTAGAACCGCACCTGCTGGTCCTGGTGTTTAATCTCTCCTTTAGCTCGTGCAGCGTTGAAGATCTTCATCCTGTCTCTGTTGCTAAGAAACTTCATAATTAAGGTCCTCGGCGGTCCCTTATCTCTCCGTGGGCCAATACGATGTGCTTTTTCCAGAACCACTGCTGATTGCAACTCCTCGCTGCCCAGCACCTCCGGAATCCACTTTTCCAGAAAGGAACATACGTCCCGACCTTCTGATTCCTCTGGAAGACCCACCAGCCTCAAGTTATTCTGTCTCGACCGAGATTCCAAATCCAAAATATTATCTTCCAGAGATTTATTTTTTTTTTCCAAAGTGCGCACCTTTAATTGAAGACGGGTGACGTCATCTTCAGCACTAGCGAGACGGAGCTCCATCTGCGCCGTTCGTTCTACACAGTCACCCAATTCCTTTCTTATTCCTTCCAACGCTGTCATAATCCCATCAAATCTAGAGGAAAAGTCCGCTCTCATTGAACTCATGGCTGCCATCAGCGCATCTGCGCCTCCCCCCGCAGACATCGCACCGTTGCCAGCCTCCTCCGCCATATATGGAGTTTTATTTGCTGCGTCACAGACCTGAAAGTCCGTTAATTTGGACTGTTTCGGCGGCTCGCTTTTTCCTTTTCCTGGTTTTCCAGCCTTAGGCTTCGCCGACATATCCTCACCCAAACGCTGGGATACGTTCTGTCCAAAATGAGAGAGTTATTTGCCGATTTTTTTTTCTCCAGGAGCAGAGCAGAGCGAGACACGTCCGTCCTACGTGGCAGCCATAACCGGAAGTCACTTTAAACATTATTACTGCAGTTTTATAGTCAACCAGATCTTTCAACTTGAGAGCTTTTAATTTAAGAAAAAGTGGGTTTGTTGGTTCCCTGTAAGCAGCTTTGTTTATTATTCAAATAGCTCTCTTCTGAAGCATAAAGACTGGATATATGTTTGTTTTATATGTATTTCCCCATACTTCAGTACAATATGTCATGTATGGGAGTATTAATGAATGATACAAAGTATATAGTGTGGGTTGATTCAGCAAATATTTCACTCTGTGTAGTATTGCAATTGATTTGGATATTGTACCTGTAATATAATTAATATGTGACTTCCAACACAGTTTATTATCAATTATTACTCCAAGAAATTTAATTTCAGATACCCTTTCAATCTCTACACCATTTACACTGAGTTTAGATACTGAGTTGTTGTGATGGTTGTTAAAAATTATAAATTTTGTCTTACTTAAATTGAGCGTTAATTTGTTTGAATCAAACCACAGTTTAAGCTTTCCTAATTCCTTTCGGAGTGTATCCAAAAGTTGTTCCAAATTGCTTCCACTGCATAATAAATGAGTGTCATCTGCAAACAATATTAAATCCATTTTTTCCGAAGCTTTACATATATCATTTATATACATATTGAATAACAATGGCCCCAAAACTGAACCCTGTGGGACTCCGCAAGTAACCTTCAGTAACTGCGAGTTTTTGCTACCAACACATACATAATGATATCTGTTCTTTAAGTAACTACATAACCAGGACAGTGCTACCCCCCAATACCATAATTTTGTAGTTTCTTTAACAATAATTTATGATCCACTGTATCAAATGCTTGGGATCAGTCCGCCAAGGTCTCCGCCTTTGACCGCCACCTAATCCACATAGCACCGGACCCCCATGATCCCTCCTGCAGGTGGTGAGCCCACTGGAGGGCGGACCCATGTAACTCCTTCGGACTGAGCCCGGCTGGGTCCCATGGGTGGAAACCCGGCCACCAGACGCTAGCCTTCGAGCCCCTCCCCCAGGCCTGGCTCCAGAGTGGGGCCCCGGTAACCCCATACCGGGCGGGGTACACTGAATCCTTGATATAGAATTTATCATGAGAGTCTGTTGGATCGTTCTTAGTCTGGCCCTTCACCCAAGACCAGTTTGTCCTGGGTGACCCTATCAGAGGCAAATTTCCCCGGACAACATAGCTCCTGGGATCACTGGGGCACGCAAACCTCCCCTCCACGATACGGTGACGATCCATGAGGGGGCAGGTGATGATCCATGGGGGGGGGGGGGGGCGGTGGGGCTGGGACGGTTTGCCGCTGAGTGTGAAGCGGCTGGGATGAGAATCAGCACCTCCAAGTCCGAGTCCATGGTCCTCAGCCGGAAAAAGGTGGATTGTCCTCTCCGGGTTGGGGACAGGCTCCTGCCCCAAGTGGAGGAGTTTAAGTATCTTGGGGTCTTGTTCACGAGTGAGGGGAAAATGGAGCAAGAGATTGACAGACGGATTGGAGCAGCATCTGCAGTGATGCGGACGTTGTACCGGTCTGTTGTGGTGAAGAGGGAGCTGAGTTTTAAGGCAAAGCTGTTGATTTACCAGTCAATCTACGTTCCTACTCTCACCTATGGTCACGAGCTTTGGGTAATGACCGAAAGAACAAGATCGCGGATACAAGCGGCTGAAATGAGCTTTCTCCATAGGATTGCTGGACTCACCCTCAGAGATAAGGTGAGGGGCTCAGTCATCCGGGAGAGGCTCAGAGTAGAACCGCTACTCCTCCACATTGAAAGGAGTCAGTTGAGGTGGTATGGGCATCTGATTAGGATGCCTCCTGGACGCCTCCCACTTGAGGTGTTTCAGGCACGTCTCACTGGGAGGAGACCCCGGGGCAGACCCAGGACTCGCTGGAAAGACTATGTCTCCCAGCTGGTCTGGGAACGCCTTGGTATCCTCTCTGAAGAGCTGGAGCAGGTGGCTGGGGAGAGGGAAGTCTGGGCTTCTCTGCTTGAACTGCTGCCTCCGCAACCTGGACCTCCGGAAAAGCGGTAGAAGATGGATGGATGGATGGATGTATCAAATGCTTTTTTAAGATCCAGGAACACCCCAACTGAATACTCTTTATTTTCAACAGCAGTTGATATTTTTTCTATAAATTCCATTAGAGCAAATGCAGTTGTCCTCTTGTGTCTGAACCCATATTGCTGCTCACACAGTAAATTATTCTTTATAATAAAGTTGTCAGTTCTCTCACAGAATATTTTTTCAAGCATCTTAGAAAATTGCGGCAATAGTGAAAGAGGTCTATAGTTTGAAAATTCCCCTGTCACCCATCTTGTATATCGGAATTACTTTAGCTATTTTCATTGCACTGGGAAATACACCTGTTCGGAGAGACAGGTTACAGATATACGTCAGTGGCTTCACTAAGCATTCAATGATAGTTTTGACTAAAAGCACGTTAATACCATCACAATCTGCAGATGTTTTACTTTTAAACGATTTAACAATTTCAATGACCTTTCTCTCATCTGTATTCTTTATGAAAATGGAGTCTTTTATAGCAATGTTTTTGATTATTGTATCACCTGTAGATGCCATAATGGGTATTTCTCGAGCCAAATTAGGGCCAATGTTAACAAAAAATTTATTAAATTCATTTGCAGGTGAGACTGTATTCACACTCTGAGTCGTTTTGTTTTTTTTTAAAGATTGGTTGGGTAGCTTGTATTTCTCTTTTTATTTCCAAGAATATTGTTAAGTTTAGAAAGCTTGGGATCAGTCCGCCAAGGTCTCCGCCTTTGACTGCCACCTAATCCACATAGCACCGGACTTCCATGATCCCTCCTGCAGGTGGTGAACCTACTGGAGGGCGGACCCATGTAACTCCTTCAGGCTGAGCCCGGCCGGGTCCCGGGTGAGAATCAGCACCTCCAAGTCCGAGTCCATGGTCCTCAGCCGGAAAAAGGTGGATTGTCCTCTCCGGGTTGGGGACAGGCTCCTGCCCCAAGTGGAGGAGTTTAAGTATCTTGGGGTCTTGTTCACGAGTGAGGGGAAAATGGAGCGAGAGATCGACAGACGGATTGGAGCAGCATCTGCAGTGATGCGGACGTTGTACCGGTCTGTTGTGGTGAAGAGGGAGCTTAGTTCTAAGGCAAAGCTGTCGATTTACCAGTCAATCTACGTTCCTACTCTCACCTATGGTCACGAGCTTTGGGTAATGACCGAAAGAACGAGATCGCGGATACAAGCGGCTGAAATGAGCTTTCTCCGTAGGATTGCTGGACTCACCCTCAGAGATAGGGTGAGGAGCTCAGTCATCCGGGAGAGGCTCAGAGTAGAACCGCTGCTCCTCCACATTGAAAGGAGTCAGTTGAGGTGGTATGGGCATCTGATTAGGATGCCTCCTGGACGCCTCCCACTTGAGGTGTTTCAGGCACGTCCCACTGGGAGGAGACCCCGGGGCAGACCCAGGACTCGGTGGAGAGACTATGTCTCCCAGCTAGTCTGGGAACGCCTTGCTATCCCCTCTGAAGAGCTGGAGCAGGTGGCTGGGGAGAGGGAAGTCTGGGCTTCTCTGCTTGAACTGCTGCCTCCGCGACCCGGACCTCCGGAAAAGCGGGAGAAGATGGATGGATGGATGGAATATTGTTAAGTATTGCCCATGTATTTTTAGTGTTATCTCTGTTTTTATCCAATTCTTTACTGTAATAGTCTCTTTTACTACTTCTTATTATATGTATTAACTTTTTTTTGTATGTTTTATACTGCTGCTCTGCTTCTTTTGTCCTTTTCTTTAGAAAAACTTTATATTATGAATTTTTCTTTTTACATGCTTTTTGTAATCCTTTGGTTAACCATGGCTTGTCAACAAATTTCTGTTTAAGCTTTTTCTATTACTAATGGACAATTTTTTTCATAAATAGTGGTTACAATGTTCATGAATGTGTTGTAGACTTCATTTACATCTGATACATAGACTTTTGTCCAGTCTTGCTTCAGCAGGTCTTCTTTAAAAGAACTGATTGCATTTTGTGATTTGTATCTGAAAGATTTTAAAGTTTTTTTTCTGTATTGGCCCCCATGTGGCCATGGATAAGTGCAAAGACTGGCAGATGGTCACTTATGTACATTTATCAATAATCCACTTTCTATTTTCTTATCAATAATATTAACAAACGACTTCCGGTTATGGCTGCCACGTAGGACGGACGTGTCTCGCTCTGCTCTGCTCCTGGAGAAAAAAAAATCGGCAAATAACTCTCTCATTTGGGACAGAACGTATCCCAGCGTTTGGGCGAGGATATGTCGGCGAAGCCTAAGGCTGGAAAACCAGGAAAAGGAAAAAGCGAGCCGCCGAAACAGTCCAAATTAACGGACTTTCAGGTCTGTGACGCAGCAAACAGGGCTCCATATATGGCGGAGGAGGCTGGCAACGCTGCGATTTCTGCGGGGAATGGCGCAGTTGCGCTGATGGCTGCCATGAGTTCAATGAGAGCGGACTTTTCCTCTAGATTTGATGGGATTATGACAGCGTTGGAAGGAATAAGAAAGGAATTGGGTGACTGTGTAGAACGAACGGCGCAGATGGAGCTCCGTCTCGCTAGTGCTGAAGATGACGTCACCCGTCTTCAATTAAAGGTGCGCACTTTGGAAAAAAAAAATAAATCTCTGGAAGATAATATTTTGGATTTGGAATCTCGGTCGAGACAGAATAATTTGAGGCTGGTGGGTCTTCCAGAGGAATCAGAAGGTCGGGACGTATGTTCCTTTCTGGAAAAGTGGATTCCGGAGGTGCTGGGCAGCGAGGAGTTGCAATCAGCAGTGGTTCTGGAAAAAGCACATCGCATTGGCCCACGGAGAGATAAGGGACCGCCGAGGACCTTAATTATGAAGTTTCTTAACAACAGAGACAGGATGAAGATCTTCAACGCTGCACGAGCTAAAAAAGGAGAGATTAAACACCAGGACCAGCAGGTGCGGTTCTACCCAGATTTGGCCACAGGAATCCAGCAATTGAGGAAGCAGTTTGATCCCGTACGTAAGGAGCTGCGCAACCTTGGGATTCGTCATGGTGTAATCTATCCTGCGAGACTGCTGACCACGTATGAGGGCAGAACCCACATCTTCAAGACCCCAGAGGAGGCGCAGGAGTTCATCAAGAGGATCAAAGAAGAAGAAGAGACTGGTGGGAGCTAAGCATGAACAAAATATAAGGTAGAATAATTAAGCATTTGCACAGGCATCTGACTGACTTGAAGTAAATAGTAAGTTTACAAAATATAGATTGTATTATATATTAAAAAAAAACAAAACAAAAACAAAACAAACAAAAAAAAAAAAAACTATGATGTACAAAGTTGTTAAAAATTTTGGAGTTAAGTTGGAAAACTACAGAGGAGAGTTAATGTTACGTCATTAAAAGCAGTAGAGTTAGGGTGATTGGGAGGATGAAGAAGGAGTGGCTTAGGCTGTTCCCCGTGGGTGTGGAACGGTCGATGGCTATATCGGGAGACAGAATTTTTCTTTTGATTTTGGGGGGTTTGCCACAAGTGTGGGAAGGGGAAATTTGTTTGTGTGTAGTTTGTAGGATGAATGTTCAACCACTCATGTTTTTGCTTCTCTGTATGAGCATGTTTACACTGCAAGGTAATCCCAAACTCTCTATTGATCATGGACCAAAGTGTTAATCTTAATTTAACTTCATGGAATTGCAGAGGTCTACAAAATTTAAAAAAACTTAAACAAGTTATGAATAAAATAAAGGACATGGGTTCAAGAATTGTGTTTTTACAAGAAACTCATCTGATAGAGGAGGATGTTAAAAGAATTAGGAGTAGATGGCAGGGAAGTGTATTCACCTCTTCATTTTCATCCCGAGTCAGGGGAGTTATGACTCTCATACATAAATCAGTTCCTTTTCAAGTGAAAAATGTAATTGGAGACAAATTTGGAAGATATGTAATCATTCAAGGTTCTTTGCTATTAGAAAATATAAATCTTGTGAACTTATATGGTCCCAATATAGATGATCAGAAGTTCTTTGCTAATTTATTTCTCATCTTATCATCACTTACAGGGCAACATATAATAGCAGGGGATTTTAATTGTACATTGAATCCAGGTGTGGATAGATCAACAGGACTGGATTGTACGCACATTGGATGTAGGATGACTATTAATCATTTTATGAAAGAATTGAGATTGTTAGATATATGGAGAGAAATGAAACCACAAGTTAAAGCCTATTCTTGTTATTCCAGTACCTACAAGACATTCTCACGTATTGATTATTTTTTGATTTCCACAGAATTAAGGTCCAAGATTCAAAACTGCTTTTATGATAACATCGTGATCTCTGATCATGCACCCTGTTGTCTAATATATGTAGATAAAAAATTGACAAAGGAATCAGGTAGATGGCAATTTCAGCATAAATGGCTTCAGGATGAGGAATTTGTCAAGTATATAGAAAAACAGATAGACGAGTTCTTTGACATCAATACTACACAAACATCAGCATGTGTAAAGTGGGAGGCTTTCAAAGCTTTTATTAGGGGGCATATTATTAGTTATACAGGATCAAAATCTAAGAAGACTCGAGAGGAGAGAGCTAAATTGGAACATAAAATAAAAAATCTTCAGGAAAAAGTGTATGCAGGAAGTGACCCAAGGTTGGAGAATGAATTACTGATTTTGAGAGCTGAATACGACAAAAAATCAGCGAATAGAGCTGCCTCGAGTCTTCTAAGATTGAAACAATCTTTTTATGAACAAGGTGAAAAATCAGGAAAATTATTAGCATGGCAGATTAAACAATTGGAAATTAAAACACCAATTACCAGTATTATAAGTAAGGGACAGGTAGTTATAGATCCTTTAGAAATTAATAGAGCCTTTAGAGATTACTATGAAAAATTATATGATACCAAAAATGAACCTGATTTAACAAAACTAAATGGGTTTTTGAACGAACTATCTATACCGTGTATTCCAAATGAAAACAGGGAGATATTGGAGTCTAAAATTAGTCAAGAAGAAGTTGGGCTAGCCATTGATAATATGAAATCAGGAAAAAGTGCAGGACCAGATGGTCTTCCAGTTGACCTTTATAAAAAATTTAAGAATAAATTAATAAAACCTTTTTTGGAAATGGTTTTAGAAGCATTTCAAAATAATAATTTACCATCATACATAAATAATGCCTTAATTATACTGCTGCCAAAACCAGGTAAGCCCTCTAATAAATGTGAAAATATGAGACCAATAAGCCTATTAAACGCCGACCTTAAGATAATCTGTAAAATTTTAGCAAGACGAATACAAGAAATTTTACCAAATATTATTAATCGAGATCAGAATGGCTTTATAAAGGGTAGACAAGGCTTCCATAATGTAAGAAGACTATTTAATATTATCTATTTTAATAAAGAAGCACCGGATACAGCTCTCCTATCATTGGACGCCGAAAAGGCCTTTGATAGAGTTGAATGGCCCTTTCTTTTTGAAGTCCTACAAAGGTTTGGACTTGGAAATAATTTCATAAAATGGGTTCAAATAATATACAATAATGCTACAGCAGAAATCCTAACAAATAACAATATTTCAAAACCAATAAAAATCAATAGAGGATGTCGACAAGGCTGTCCACTCTCACCTTTACTGTTTACTATGGCAATTGAACCTTTAGCGATAGCGATACGTTTACATTCACAAATATATGGAATTAAAGTTGGACCAACAGAACATAAAATCTCCCTGTACGCCGATGATATAATTTTGTTTATGTCGAATCTAAAAAAATCAATTCCAACCTTGTTGAATTTAATAAAGAATTTTGGGGAAATATCAGGATATAAAATAAATAAAACTAAATCTTCAATATTAATGCTAAATGAGACCCAGAGAAATTACCCAGCCCCTGAGGTAAATCAATTCAATGTTGTAAATCAGTTTAAATATTTAGGAATCCAAATTATGCCTAAGCTAGAATCAGTCGCCAGTGTCAACTATGAAGCCTTAATGTCAGATATCAGTGAGTTAACTCAGAGATGGATGTCACTACCAATGTCGATGATCGGGAGAATCAATATACTTAAAAGTAATATTTTACCTAAAATACTTTATTTATTTCAATACATTCCCTTATCACCACCTTTAGATCTATTCTCAAGAATAAAAAAAAAGTTAGTGGAATTTATATGGAACAACAGGAGGGCTAGATTACGTCTGTCTTTATTATATTTACCATTTGATCGTGGAGGTCTGAAATGTCCAAATTTTATGTTGTATTATTGGTCGGCACAACTGAGGTCTATGACATATTATTTTTCATCAAATGATCTCCCTCACTGGACTGAAATGGAATCATACAATTTACCTTTACCTCTTCCCATATTCATATACTCAGATTCGGCAAAAAAATTACAAAAACAAGTTAAAAATCCATTTGTAAAGCATATGATCAAAATATGGTGTGAAGCTAAAAACTATTTAAAAGAACCACAGTTATTGTCACAATTTAGTCCAATATGGGGTAATCAATATTTTAAACCAGGGAGAGCGGACGCTGTATTTAAAGTATGGAATTTAAAAGGGATACAAAAGATTCAGGATTTATATTTGCCATGTGCAGACAACATAATGTCTTTTGAAGAGCTGAGGATCAAATTTAATCTCAATAGAACACATTTTTTTAAATATCTTCAACTTAGAAACTTTATTCGATCAAATCAAAATAAAGCTCTCACTCGACCTATTTATTCATCCTTGGAAAAAATGATGATGAAAGATAGTAAAAGAAAGGGTATTATTTCAGAGTTTTATAACTCATTGACACTATCTTCAAGTGAAAATTCACTGAAAAGATTAAACTACTGGAAAGAAGATCTGCAAATTGAAATTTCAGAGGAACAATGGGAATTGGCTTGTACAGAAGCTCAAACCAAATCAATAAATGCACGCCTTAAATTGATACATTTCAAATGGTTAATGCGGATGTATGTTACACCGGAGGAGTTAAATAGATATAACAAAAATATACCAGATACATGCACAAAATGCATGGAAAGTAAAGGAACCCTATTTCATTGTTTATGGGAATGTAGATTAATAAGAATGTTTTGGGAAGAGGTGAGGGTAACAATTGAAAAAATAATCTCAAAACAAATCATATTGAATCCTAAACTGGTTTTGTTGGGTCTGTACCCAGAAAAGCATAATTTCAATAAAAGTGAAAGAACTTTCATAGACCTCAGTTTGCTTAATGCCAAAAAATGTATTGCACTATTATGGAAAAAGACTCATAGACCAGATGTGACTCAGTGGTTAAGACAGATGTTAACAAACCTTCCATTAGAAAGAATAACATATATACTGAAATCAAAGGAAATTGTGTTTGAGAATATATGGAGACCTTTTATTGATTATGTAAAAAATTTAAACATAACTCTTGAAGAAGAAGGTGAATGATGTGTGTGGACCTTGTAAATTCCAAACTGGTGAACATAATATGTATACTTATGTATTGGATTGTCTAGACTAAACAGAGGAGCATTGTTGAAGACTTGATTTTGTTGGTGGTTGTTGGTGTTTTTAGTGCATTTTTTTTTTTTTGTAGTACTTTAGTGTTAGTGTTTGATTGTTTGTATCATGTTTGTTAAAAAAAAAAAAGGTTCAATTAAGATATTGTGGAAAAAAAAAATAATATTAACAAACAGGTTATCAATAAGTGTAGCAGTGTGAACTGTAATTCTACTGGGATGTGTTATTGTGGGATATAGACTCATACTATACATAGAAATCATGAACTCTGTAATTACATTTTTGTGAAATGGATTTAGTAAATCAATATTGAAGTCTCCACAGATTACAACCATTTTCTTATTAGTTATATTATTGTACAACTCGACTAACTTACCTCTGAATGTCTCAACGCAAGTTCCCGGCATTCTATATATACAACTTATAATTAGATTTTTTGTTTTATCTTGGTCAATCTCATCAGTAACACATTCCACAGTCCCTAGTAGTGCAAAGGACATTCCATTTACAAGTTTACACCTATACAGGTCATCAATATACAGTGCAACACCACCACCCTTTTTTTGAGATATACTGTATTAATATAAAACATCTGATATCCCTCTATTGCCATCAAAGAAGCCTGCTCTTCATTGAGCCAAGCTTCAGAGACTGCGATAGCTGTAAATTTTCTATCTAGCTGTTTTAAATAGTCCTGAATCTATGGAAAGTTTTTGTTAAGACTTCTGCTGTTAAAGTGTATTATTGACAGTTTACCATCTAATTACACTTGACTTTTGAATTGCTTTTCAGTGTAGTATTCACAGTGATTATGAATATTACTGAAGAAGTGGTTTTCAGGATCAATATTATTCTCCATCTCTTGTAGTTTATGTTCAGCATAATGACATATTTTCAGAGTCTGAATTTCCTCACTTTGTGTCAAATGACTTCCTCCAACTAGGGAATATTGATGTCTACTAAAGTCAGTCCTAAGTTTTTTGTTTTGTTTTGTTTTTTAAAGTACATTGACATGGTATGTCACAAAAGGACTGTTCTTGCCGTGTGTGTGGATATGGATTATCATAGTCTCTTAATTTTCTTAATCAGTGTTCATCTATATTTATTTAAGTCAGTGAGATCTCTTATTACTATGGCCTTTGCTTCCTCAGGTGTTCCATTTAGTTTGATCCAAACTCTACAGTTTCTTGTCCATGTTGCCTGTATCTTGTTTTGTCATTTCAGCATCCGTGCTTGCCGTGCTACTTCAGCATTAGTCTTTGTTAAATGTTAATTTAGGTAAACTTCTGTTCCCCGTAGCTTTCTGGCCTGCCTCAGTATGTCATTTTTTACCCTTCTGTTCACAAAGTGCATCACAATTGATTTCTTTGTTTTATTATCCTTTCTGGGTAAAGTATGGCAGGCTGAAATTGCATTTACTTCAACCTTTATATTTCTGCTTTCAAGGAACTGAAGCACCTGGTTTTCCAGGGAGACTGATTCACTTGGGGGAGCCTCCTTTTTATTTCCTTTTATTGAAACAAAAGCCAACAACAGTGGCGGGTATACCACAACAAAAAATGTCAGTGTTTCAATAACTTGTCATGTGCCCTTGAGCATCAATGACAGTTCGACAACGTCTCATGCTGTTCACAAGTCGACTTATTGTCTGCTGAGGCATGGTGTTCAACTCTTCTTGAAGGGCGGCCCTTAGGTCATTGAGATTGTGGGATGCAGGGTTACGAGCCTCTACACGGCCACTCAGCTGATCCCATGGGTTTTCTATGGGATTCAGGTCTGAAGAGAGTGCAGGCCACTCCATTTGAGGTACCCCAGCCTCCAGCAGCTGCTCCCTAACGATGTAACCTCGAGGAGCTGGAGCACTGTCCATGAAGATGAAATTAGGCCTGTGTTGTTTATGCAGGGGCACAATGACTGGATTAATGGTGTTATTCAGGTAGTATCGGCTTGTCACTGTATCATTCACAAGGTGTAAGGCAGTTCTGTACTGACTAGACACACCTGTCCAAATTGTAACACCACCACCACCAAAGGCTTGTCTGGTGACAACAGTGGCTGATGCATAGCGATCTCCTTGACCTCTTCAACATCGTTGGCGGCCATAATTTCAGCTCAACATGAATCAACTTTCATCAGAGAACAGCACTGAGGCCCACTGGTCCCTTGTCCAGCATAAATGCTCTCTGGCCCTTGCAAGACGATGATGCCTGTGCCTGGTGGTGTGGTCAGGTACCATTGCAGGTCGTCTAGCATGCAGATCACGCTGATGTAAATGTTTCAAATGGT
Organism: Pholidichthys leucotaenia; assembly: GCA_020510985.1. Classification (NCBI taxonomy): domain Eukaryota; kingdom Metazoa; phylum Chordata; class Actinopteri; order Cichliformes; family Pholidichthyidae; genus Pholidichthys; species Pholidichthys leucotaenia. Next base: position 63,403,362 of record CM035849.1, on the reverse strand, counting down.
CTGATGTGACACATGGGTGCCTCTCACCGCCCTTAAATGTGCCTGGAGTTGAGTGGTATTCATCATCCAGTTCTGCAGGACACTGTTCACAATGAAGTGGTCATCAGCGTGGGATGTGGCCAAAGGACATCCACTTCTATGCCTTTCTGTGACTCTTCCAGTCTTTCTGTATCTCTGTTGCAACCTGCTAATGACACTCTGTGACACTCAAAGCTCAGTGGCCACCTCCCTCTGAGAACATCTTGTTTGAAGCCTCGCAATGGCGAGGTACTGTTGTTCAACTGTTAGGTGTAGTCTTGGTCTCATGATGTCAAAATGTGACCAGCATGATGAAGAGGACTGTTTAAATACCAATTCTAATTCAACTAGAAAATTTATTGGTTGATTCATGGTTCAAACACCTATTGTGAATTTTGCCGTTAAGCACCTTGTTAGAGAACAAGTTATGCAAAAAGTACTGAAATATTAAACAGTTGGAAATGTGCATTCAAAAGGTTAGAGAAGGTCAAATTAAGTTCACCTGTAAAGATTACAGTGCATTTTAGGTGTATCCTGAAATTTCACCCTAAGGCTGAATATCCCTAACTTTTTGTGAGTAGTCTATGTCATAGTCGTTACCGTCATGATGAGTCAAAGTAGCAAACTCCTTCTCTACTTCCTGCCATGCTTGCACAACCATCCTGTCATCTGATAGGAGATTGTCTTTCCTACATTTAGGCAAAGGGGTTAAACCTTCCTTTGCAGCCTCATTATTGGCTTCAATAAAGCAGGCACATCTAGAGGTGCCCGACTCATCAAATTCCTTGTCAAAGAGCTGAAATCTATTCCTAACCGAGACCTCACATTTGTCCTGCAGATCAGGGTTGTACTCAAGCGCTCTCCAGTTGTACCACACCTTCCTCTGAGCAACCTTCTTCTGTGCTCTAAGGCTAAGTCGCACTTTTGCTGACACGATCCGGTGATCTGAGCTGATGCTCGCAAAGGAGTTAAAAGCTTGGCAGTCCAGTATACCGGACTATGGAGTGGTGGCTCAGTTGGTAGAGCATCCGCCCCACACCCGGGAGGCCAGGGTTCAAATCCTGGCTGGGTCATGCCGAAGACCATATTAAAAGCGGAACTTCCTGCCATCCAGCTTGGTGTGCAGCAATAATGGAAAGGAGGAGGGAAATTTGTGGCAGCACCTTGCATGGCAGCGACCTCTCTGATTCTATACATGTGTGTGATTAACACTGTAGATACAGTTAGGCCCAGAAATATTTGGACAGTGACACAATCTTCATGATTTGGGCTCTGCATGCCACCACATTGGATTTGAAATGAAACAACTACAACGGAATTGAAGTGCAGACTTTAAGGTTTAATTCAAGGGGTTGAACAAAAATATATGATTAAACATGTAGGAATTGTAGCTATTTTTATACAAACGCTCCTCATTTCAGGGGCTCAAAAGTAATTGGACAAATAAACATAACCCTAAGTAAAATGTTACTTTTCAAATGAAACCACAAGTTAAAGCCTATTCTTGTTATTCCAGTACCTACAAGACATTCTCACGTATTGATTATTTTTTGATTTCCACAGAATTAAGGTCCAAGATTCAAAACTACTTTTATGATAACATCGTGATCTCTGATCATGCACCCTGTTGTCTAATATATGTAGATAAAAAATTGACAAAGGAATCAGGTAGATGGCAATTTCAGCATAAATGGCTTCAGGATGAGGAATTTGTCAAGTATATAGAAAAACAGATAGACGAGTTCTTTGACATCAATACTACACAAACATCAGCATGTGTAAAGTGGGAGGCTTTCAAAGCTTTTATTAGGGGACATATTATTAGTTATACAGGATCAAAATCTAAGAAGACTCGAGAGGAGAGAGCTAAATTGGAACATAAAATAAAAAGTCTTCAGGAAAAAGTGTATGCAGGAAGTGACCCAAGGTTGGAGAATGAATTACTGATTTTGAGAGCTGAATACGACAAAAAATCAGCGAATAGAGCTGCCTCGAGTCTTCTAAGATTGAAACAATCTTTTTATGAACAAGGTGAAAAATCAGGAAAATTATTAGCATGGCAGATTAAACAATTGGAAATTAAAACACCAATTACCAGTATTATAAGTAAGGGACAGGTAGTTATAGATCCTTTAGAAATTAATAGAGCCTTTAGAGATTACTATGAAAAATTATATGATACCAAAAATGAACCTGATTTAACAAAACTAAATGGGTTTTTGAACGAACTATCTATACCGTGTATACCAAATGAAAACAGGGAGATATTGGAGTCTAAAATTAGTCAAGAAGAAGTTGGGCTAGCCATTGATAATATGAAATCAGGAAAAAGTGCAGGACCAGATGGTCTTCCAGTTGACCTTTATAAAAAATTTAAGAATAAATTAATAAAACCTTTTTTGGAAATGGTTTTAGAAGCATTTCAAAATAATAATTTACCATCATACATAAATAATGCCTTAATTATACTACTGCCAAAACCAGGTAAGCCCTCTAATAAATGTGAAAATATGAGACCAATAAGCCTATTAAACGCCGACCTTAAGATAATCTGTAAAATTTTAGCAAGACGAATACAAGAAATTTTACCAAATATTATTAATCGAGATCAGAATGGCTTTATAAAGGGTAGACAAGGCTTCCATAATGTAAGAAGACTATTTAATATTATTTATTTTAATAAAGAAGCACCGGATACAGCTCTCCTATCATTGGACGCCGAAAAGGCCTTTGATAGAGTTGAATGGCCCTTTCTTTTTGAAGTCCTACAAAGGTTTGGACTTGGAAATAATTTCATAAAATGGGTTCAAATAATATACAATAATGCTACAGCAGAAATCCTAACAAATAACAATATTTCAAAACCAATAAAAATCAATAGAGGATGTCGACAAGGCTGTCCACTTTCACCTTTACTGTTTACTATGGCAATTGAACCTTTAGCGATAGCGATACGTTTACATTCACAAATATATGGAATTAAAGTTGGACCAACAGAACATAAAATCTCCCTGTACGCCGATGATATAATTTTGTTTATGTCGAATCTAAAAAAATCAATTCCAACCTTGTTGAATTTAATAAAGAATTTTGGGGAAATATCAGGATATAAAATAAATAAAACTAAATCTTCAATATTAATGCTAAATGAGACCCAGAGAAATTACCCAGCCCCTGAGGCAAATCAATTCAATGTTGTAAATCAGTTTAAATATTTAGGAATCCAAATTATGCCTAAGCTAGAATCAGTCGCCAGTGTCAACTATGAAGCCTTAATGTCAGATATCAATGAGTTAACTCAGAGATGGATGTCACTACCAATGTCGATGATCGGGAGAATCAATATACTTAAAAGTAATATTTTACCTAAAATACTTTATTTATTTCAATACATTCCCTTATCACCACCTTTAGATCTATTCTCAAGAATAAAAAAAAAGTTAGTGGAATTTATATGGAACAACAGGAGGGCTAGATTACGTTTGTCTTTATTATATTTACCATTTGATCGTGGAGGTCTGAAATGTCCAAATTTTATGTTGTATTATTGGTCGGCACAACTGAGGTCTATGACATATTATTTTTCATCAAATGATCTCCCTCACTGGACTGAAATGGAATCATACAATTTACCTTTACCTCTTCCCATATTCATATACTCAGATTCGGCAAAAAAATTACAAAAACAAGTTAAAAATCCATTTGTAAAGCATATGATCAAAATATGGTGTGAAGCTAAAAACTATTTAAAAGAACCACAGTTATTGTCACAATTTAGTCCAATATGGGGTAATCAATATTTTAAACCAGGGAGAGCGGACGCTGTATTTAAAGTATGGAATTTAAAAGGGATACAAAAGATTCAGGATTTATATTTGCCATGTGCAGACAACATAATGTCTTTTGAAGAGCTGAGGATCAAATTTAATCTCAATAGAACACATTTTTTTAAATATCTTCAACTTAGAAACTTTATTCGATCAAATCAAAATAAAGCTCTCACTCGACCTATTTATTCATCCTTGGAAAAAATGATGATGAAAGATAGTAAAAGAAAGGGTATTATTTCAGAGTTTTATAACTCATTGACACTATCTTCAAGTGAAAATTCACTGAAAAGATTAAACTACTGGAAAGAAGATCTGCAAATTGAAATTTCAGAGGAACAATGGGAATTGGCTTGTACAGAAGCTCAAACCAAATCAATAAATGCACGCCTTAAATTGATACATTTCAAATGGTTAATGCGGATGTATGTTACACCGGAGGAGTTAAATAGATATAACAAAAATATACCAGATACATGCACAAAATGCATGGAAAGTAAAGGAACCCTATTTCATTGTTTATGGGAATGTAGATTAATAAGAATGTTTTGGGAAGAGGTGAGGGTAACAATTGAAAAAATAATTTCAAAACAAATCATATTGAATCCTAAACTGTTTTTGTTGGGTCTGTACCCAGAAAAGCATAATTTTAATAAAAGTGAAAGAACATTCATAGACCTCAGTTTGCTTAATGCCAAAAAATGTATTGCACTATTATGGAAAAAGACTCATAGACCAGATGTGACTCAGTGGTTAAGACAGATGTTAACAAACCTTCCATTAGAAAGAATAACATATATACTGAAATCAAAGGAAATTGTGTTTGAGAATATATGGAGACCTTTTATTGATTATGTAAAAAATTTAAACATAACTCTTGAAGAAGAAGGTGAATGATGTGTGTGGACCTTGTAAATTCCAAACTGGTGAACATAATATGTATACTTATGTATTGGATTGTCTAGACTAAACAGAGGAGCATTGTTGAAGACTTGATTTTGTTGGTGGTTGTTGGTGTTTTTAGTGCATTTTTTTTTTTTGTAGTACTTTAGTGTTAGTGTTTGATTGTTTGTATCATGTTTGTTAAAAAAAAAAAAAAGGGTTCAATAAAGATATTGTGGAAAAAAAAAAATGTTACTTTTCAATATTTTGTTGAGAATCCTTTGCAGGCAATGACTGCCTGAAGTCTGGAATCCATGGACATCACCAAACGCTGGGTTTCCTCCTTTGTGATGCTTTGCCAGGCCTTTACTGCAGCTGTCTTCAGTTGTTGCTTGTTTGTGGGTCTTTCTGCCTTAAGTTTTGTCTTGAGCAAGTGAAATGCATGCTCGATTGGGTTGAGATCTGGTGATTGACTCAGCCATTGCAGAATATTCCACTTCGTTGCTTTAAAAAACTCCTGGGTTGCTTTTGCAGTATGTTTTGGATCATTGGTGAAGCGCCGTCCAATCAACTTTGCTGCATTTGGCTGAATCTGAGCAGAAAGTATATCCCTATACACTTCAGAATTCATCCGGCTGCTTCTGTCTTTTGTCACATCATCAATAAACACAAGTGACCCAGTGCCATTGGAAGCCATGCATACCCATGCCATCACACTGCCTCCACCATGTTTTACAGAAGATGTAGTGCTTTGGATCATGACCTGTTCCAATTCTTCTCCAAACTTTCTTCTTCCCATCATTCTGGTACAGGTTGATCTTAGTCTCATCTGTCCAAAGAATGCTGTTCCAGAACTGGGCTGGCTTCTTCAGGTGTTTTTTGGCAAAGTCAATTCTGGCCTTTCTATTTTAGAGGCTGATTAATGGTTTGCACCTTGTGGTGAATCCTTTGTATTTACTCTCATGAAGTCTTCTCTTTATGGCAGATTTAGATACTGATACACCTACTTCCTGGAGAGTGTTCTTCACTTGAGTGGATGTTGTGAAGGGGCTGTTCCTCACCATGGAAAGGATTCTGTGATTATCCACCACTGTTGTCTTCCGTGGACGTCCAGGCCTTTTTGAGTTCCCAAGCTCACCAGTGCACTCTTTTTTTCTCAGAATGTACCAAACTGTTGATTTGGCCACTCCTAACATTTCTGCTATTTCTCTGATGGATTTCTTCTTTTTTTTTCAGCCTCAGGATGGTCTGTTTCACCTCCATTGAGAGCGCCTTTGACCGCATGTTGTGTGTTCACAGCAACAGCTTCCAAATGCAAATGCCACACCTGGAATCAACTCCAGACCTTTTAATTGCTTAATTGATGACAGGTTAATGAGGGAAGAGCCCATGCAGCCTTGTTATTTTTTTTTTTTTTGCAGCCTTCTGAGTCAATTGTCCAATTACTTTTGGTCCTTTGAAAAAGAGGCGGCTACGTATTAAAGAGCTGTAATTCCTAAACCCTTGCTCCAATTTGGATGTGAATACTCTCAAATTACAGCTGAGAGTCTGCACTTTAAGCCCACATCGATTATATAATTGTATCCTGAATATGTTTTCGTAAACAGCTAAAATAACAAAACTTGTGTCACTGTCCAAATATTTTGGGGCCTAACTGTAAGAAACATAATTTTGTTCCACTGTACATGATTGGCTGTATGGATTTGAATGACAATAAAGATAGCTTATACTATTCCTCCATTTACACCTGGCAAGTATATAAAGTCAATCTCTTGCTTATGTCTGACTCTATTTGTATCCGGTGGAGATATCCAAGTCCACATTTTCTTTGAAGACTTCTGTAAAAAGATGCTACATGCTATCAATGCATGGTTTTCCATCAAATCTTTCTTTCTTTATTTATTTTATTTAATATGGACATAACAAATTACATTAGTACAATCACAAGAAGAGACCAGATGTTTTGCATAGGTGTATATAGCACAAGTGCTAATTCTCAACACCAGTCCATAGGTGTTGAGATCAAGGAGATCAAGGAGACACTGCCCATTCTTAATGCTCTTCTCATGAAATGAGAATGGTACATCCTCCACACCAATGCGACAGTTAAAGTCCCCAAGGATTACCAGGAAATTATGAACCAGCACTGCATTACAGGGCAGTGGTGGCCTAATGGTTGGAGATGTGGACTGGTAAACAGAGGGTCGTGGGTTCGAAGCCTGGACCGGCAAGATCAGGTCTGGGTGGGAGAGATAACATAGCAGTGTTTGCCCCACCCTCCTTAACCCCACTATGGTGCCCTTGAACAAGGCCTTTAACCCCAATTGCTCCAGTGGAGCTGCTTAGTGGCCACAGGTCAGTCTGTGGTTGTACTGGGCAGCTTCCTGGTGTGAATTTGTGAGTGTGAACAGGGCGTCCTTGAAAAAGAGAGGTTGCCTCTCAATGGAACTACCCTGTATAAATAAAAGTTTAATTAAAAAAAAATAATGGTATTGTGAAAGATCAGAGTAAAACTCTTCAACCTTCTCTTGTACTGCAAAGCTCGTTGGAGAATACAAAAATATCACAGTTGTAGGACTGCTATTAAAATTAGTTAATATTTTTGGGGAAACTGAGCTAACGCTTAGAAGAGACTTCTTTGCTTCCACATTTAATGCCATGCCCACTCCACCAACTGCGGCTTGTGCGGTGTTGTGCCAGGCTCACGTTGTTATTAGTTATCTCCGAAAAGGTGGTAGGATATTGTTTGCTTTGGGTCTTCATGTACGATGCAGTGTTCTTGAATGCCTAAAACCAAAATACCATGCTCTGATAAATTATGCACTAGTCTGAGCTGTACTCTAAAATTTCTGATTGTGTGTGTTCATTGTTGCGAACACTACTTGCTTCTTGCATTTCAAAAGTTTTGCTGTGGGTTCCCCACACACATCGATCGGTCTCCTCCCACAAGGGTTTGAGAGACTGACGCCATCATGCCCAGAAGGCTGTGTGACACATCCCATAACAGTACTGCTGCTCACATCTGGACCTAGCAGCTGTATGGAATTCATGGGTGCTGCATATGCAAAGTAAAATCAATACAAGTCAGGTAACAACTGGGAGTCAGATATATGTATGTTTCAGTGAGGTTCACAGGTCCATTGTAGCCCATGCAGTGGTATGTGGAATGGGAGAGACATAAACAACACAACATCGATATTACAACATGATAACTGCACTATGCTAAACTAACTGGGCAAACAATGAAATGGCACAGTATGATTACAAAAATTATCAAAATGTGAAACACAAACTCTATAAAGAAAAAAACGATCTGTCAATATACCATTTCCAATATGTACAATGATAAGTAAAGTGATGAAATTGATTTATTGACCAGAAAGCACCAGGTAATGGGCAAATATAATGGAATGGGAACTGGAGTTCTGAGTGGACCGGAAAGTGGAAGTACGTCATGCTACATTGTGCAAGAGGTCCATTCACCCCAAAGTCATACTTAACAAATAACAAATATTATCTCTCAAGCCTGTAGTCACAGAGTTTACAATAGTCAACAAGTTCAATTAAGACTTAAAAATAGCAGCTTAAATTAAATTCAGATAAAACTTGCAAGAAAAACCCATTTAAAAAGAGAAAATATAAACTAGTATAAAAGCAGCACGATGTATCTTTTCTGTTCGTGGTAGGAACACTGAAAAAAAAAAAAAAAACTACAACTGGCACGTTTTACAGCCTGAGTCCCAATAGCCAGTCACAGAGTTCTTTGTTACCTGGTGGGTGAAATCATGCCCTATGATTGGACAATAGCACTGAGGCTTTAAAATATGCTAGTTAAAGTCTTTAGTGTTTCTACCAAGAACTCAAACATTATACAGTGCTGCTTTAAGTATTTAAAGCTTGTTCAAAGATGCTGCTCATTTTATAGGTCTTACATGAAACTTTTTGAAAAAAAAAAAAAAAAGGGGTTTTAGTTACCAGTGTTGGCAGTTGTTACTGTAACGCCACTACTTTTGCAGTAACATGCTGTGGAATGAAATTAACTGTTTAAAAATTGAGTAATGCGTTATGGATTGTTATCCTTATGGATCGTCACCTTATCGTGGTGGGGGGGTTGCGTGCCCCAGTGATCCCAGGAGCTATGTTGTCCGGGGCAATTTGCCTCTGATAGGGTTACCCAAAACAAACTGGTCCTGGGTGAAGGGCCAGACTAAGAACGATCCAACAGACTCTCATGATAAATTCTAGATCAAGGTGGCGCAGTGGTTAGCACTGTGGCAACACAGCAACTCACCCTTGGCCGGGGGATCCTGGGTTCGATCCCAGCCCCCGACCAACAGTGATCTGTGTGGAGTTTGCATGTTCTCAACGTGTCTGCGTGGGTTTCCTCCAGGATTTCTCCGGTTTCCTCCCACATGCCAAAAACATGCAGGTTAGGTTAACTGGCATCAACTGGGGATTCTAAATTGTCCTTAGGTATGACTGTGAGAGTGAATGGTTGTCTGTCTCTCTGTGTTGGCCCTGCGATGGACTGGCGGATCTGTCCAGAGTGTACCCTGCTTCTCGCCCAAAGATGCTGGGATAGGCTCCAGCCCCCCCGCAACCCGAAAGGATTAAGCGGAAGAAGATGGATGGATGGATGGATGGATGGATGGATTCAGTGTACCCTGCCTGGTATGGGGTTACCAGGGCCCCACCCTGGAGCCAGGCCTGGGGGAGGGACTCGATGGCTAGCGTCTGGTGGCTGGGTTTCCACCCATGGGACCCGGCCGGGCTCAGCCCGAAGGAGTTACATGGGTCCGCCCTCCAGTGGGCTCACCACCTGCAGGAGGGATCATGGGGGTCTGGTGCTATGTGGATTAAGTGGCGGTCAAAGGCGGAGACCTTGGCGGACTGATCCCAGGCTTTCTAAACTGGCTTTTGGTACGTGGAATGTCACCTCTCTGATGGGGAAGGAGCCTGAGCTGGTGTACGAGGTTGAGAGATACCGGCTAGATATAGTCGGCCTCACCTCAACACACAGCTCCGGTTCCGGAACCAGTCTCCTGGAGAGGGGCTGGAGCTTGGCCTTCTCTGGAGTTGCCCCAGGCGAGAGGCGACGAGCAGGGGTGGGTATTTTTGTATCCCCCCACCTTGCTGCCTCTATATTGAAGTTTTCCCCGGTGGACGAAAGGGTTGCTTCCCTGCGCCTTCGGGTTGGGAAACGGGTCCTGACCATCATTTGTGCCTATGCACCAAATGATGTTTCAGAGTACCCACCCTTTTTGGAGTCTGTGACTGGGGTGCTGGAGGGTGCTCCTCTTGGAGACTCCATTGTCCTACTGGAGGACTTCAATGCGCACGTGGGCAACGACAGTGAAACCTGGAGGGGGGTGATTGAGAGGAACAGCCTGCCCGATCTGAACCCGAGTGGTGTTCAGTTATTGGACTTCGGTGCTAACTACAGTTTGTCCATAACGAACACCATGTTCAAGCATAAGGGTGTCCATATGTGCACCTGGTACCAGGACACCCTAGGTCGCAGGTCCATGATCGATTTTGTTATCATGTTATCAGACCTGCAATCGTGTCTTGACACTCGGGTAAAGAGAGGTGCAGAGCTGTCAACTGATCACCACCTGGTGGTGAGTTGGAGCCGATGGCAGGGGAGGATGCCATTCAGACATGGTAGACCCAAACGTATAGTGAAGGTGTGCTGGGAATGTCTGGCTGAGGCCCCTGTCCAGGAAGTCTTCAATTCCCACCTCCGGAAGAACTTCAACCACATTCCGAGGGAGTCTGGAGACATGGAGTCTGAATGGGCCACATTCTCCACCTCCATTGTTGCTGCGGCCGCAAGGTGGTCGGTGCATCTCGTGGTGGCAACCCCCGAACCAAGTGGTGGACACCAGTGGTGAGGGGGGGCCATTAAGCTGAAGAAGGAGTCCTATCAGGCTTTGTTGGCTCGTGGGACTCCCAAAGCAGCTGAGGTGTACCGGCAGGCCAAGCGGAGTGCAGCTCGGGTGGTTGCTGAAGCAAAAACCTGGGTATGGGAGGAGTTTGGTGAGGCCATGGAACAAGACTTTCGGTTGACCTCAAAGAGATTCTGGCAAACTGTCCGGCGGCTCAGGAGGGGGAAGCAGCTCCCTGTCCACACTGTGTATGGTACAGATGGGGCGCTGTTGACTTTGACTGGGGATATCGTCGGGTGATGGAAGGAATACTTTGAGGATCTCCTCAATCCCACTGATACGCCTTCCACGGAGGAAGCAGGGCTTGTGGACGAGGGGGACGACTCGCCTATCACAGGGGTTGAGGTCGCCAAGGTGGTTAAAAATCTCCTTGGTGGCCGGGCCCTGGGGGTGGATGAGATTCCCCCAGAGTACCTCAAGGCCCTGGATGTTGTAGGGCTGTCATGGCTGACCTGCCTCTGCAACATTGCGTGGAGGTCGGGGCAGTGACTTTGGCATGGCAAACCAGGGTGGTGGTTCCTCTCTTCATAAAAGGGGACCGGAGGGTGTGCTCCAACTTTAGAGGGATCACACTCCTCAGCCTCCCTGGGAAGGTCTATGCCAAGGTACTGGAGAGGAGAGTCTGGCCGTTGGTCGAACCTCAGATTCAGGAGGAGCAATGTGGTTTTCGTCCTGGCCATGGCACATCAGACCAGCTCTTTACCCTCTCGAGAATTCTCGAGGGTTCGTGGGAGTTTGCCCAACCAGTTTACATGTGTTTTGTGGACTTGGAGAAGGCATTCGACCGCGTCCCTCGTGGTTTTTTGTGGGGGGTGCTTCGGGAGTATGGGGTATCGGGCTTGTTGTTACGAACTATTCGGTCTCTGTACGACCGTTGTGAGAGTTTGGTTCGTATTGCCAACACTCGGTCGGACTCATTCCCAGTGAGAGCTGGACTCCGCCAGGGCTGCCCTTTGTCACCAATCCTGTTTATAATTTTGATGGACAGGATTTCTAGGCGCAGCCAGGGAATGGAGGGTGTCATGCTTGGTGACCACAGGATCTCATCTCTGTTGTTTGCAGATGATGTTGTCCTGTTGGCTTCATCCAGCAATGACCTACAGTTCTTGCTGGGACTGTTTGCCGCTGAGTGTGAAGCGGCTGGGATGAGAATCAGCACCTCCAAGTCCGAGTCCATGGTCCTCAGCCGGAAAAAGGTGGCTTGTCCTCTCCGGGTTGGGGACAGGCTCCTGCCCCAAGTGGAGGAGTTTAAGTATCTTGGGGTCTTATTCACGAGTGAGGGGAGAATGGAACAGGAGATTGACAGATGGATCGGAGCAGCATCTGCAGTGATGCGGACGTTGTACCAGTCTGTTGTGGTCAAGAGGGAGCTGAGTTCTAAGGCAAAGCTGTTGATTTACCAGTCAATCTACGTTCCTACTTTCACCTATGGTCACGAGCTTTGGGTAATGACCGAAAGAACGAGACTGCAGATACAAGCGGATGAAATGAGCTTTCTCCGTAGGATTGCTGGACTCACCCTCAGAGATAGGGTGAGTAGCTCAGTCATCCGGGACAGGCTCAGAGTAGAACCACTGCTCCTCCACATTGAAAGGAGTCAATTGAGGTGGTGTGGGCATCTGATTAGGATGACTCCTGGACGCCTCCCACTTGAGGTGTTTCAGGCACGTCCCACTGGGAGGAGACCCCGGGGCAGACCCAGGACTCGCTGGAGAGACTAGGTCTCCCAGCTGGTCTGGGAACGCCTCGGTATCCTCTCTGAAGAGCTGGAGCAGGTGGCTGGGGAGAGGGAAGTCTGGGCTTCTCTGCTTGAACTGCTGCCTCCGCGACCCGGACCTCCGGAAAAGCAGCAGAAGATGGATGGATGGATAATGTGTTACAGTCACTGAAATTTGATCAGATGTGTTACTCGCGTTACTCGTTTTATTAAAACGGATAGATATTTTTAGTGCCAACAGATGACTATACAACTTGCAGTTGCTAGATACCCTCCTCATCAGCTGCCAACTAGTCTCTCTCGGCGCCACACGAGTAGGCTGCCTTTTGCAACAGTGGCTCGATTCCGAGTTTTTTTCCCTTCCTCTCTCTTTTGATCAGTCTTTTTTTTTCACCCCACTTATATCACGGACACACAGATCGTCCCAAATGTCTCCTGAGCCGGTGGACGGAGCCACTGTTTATAGCAGGATACGATACAACAGGGAAGAGCTGCTAGCATTTAACCGCCACCCGGTCCCATTGGAAAAACTCGACATACCGAGAGAATTGAGGCGAAAGCGTCGCGGCTGCCGGGCTGGAGTAAGGCGGAGGACAAAAAATATAAGGTACAGACCCTCCCTTCCATCTGTTGTCATGGGAAATGTACGGTCGATACTGGGAAAGTTAGATGAGCTAGCGGCTATCTCCCGTTATGATAGCACTTACCGGGAGTGCTCTCTCCTTTTGTTTACTGAGACGTGGCTAACTGAACTAGCAGCAGATGCTAACATTGAGCTGGAGGGTTTTCACATGATACGAGCTGACCGAACACCGGACAGTGGCAAAGCTAGGGGCGGTGGAGTGATAATGTATGTTAACAACAACTGGTGCAGACCGGGACATATCACTGTTAAACAACGACACTGCAGCAAAGACATTGAGTTGCTAGCTGTTAGCATGAGGCCTACATATCTCCCGAGAGAACACTCACACGTGATCTGCATTGTTGTTTATGCAAATCCGACGGTGAACGCTGGGACAGCGCGTGACGTCATCCATTCAGTAACCAGCAGGCTGCAGACAGAACACCCAGATGCTCTTCTCCTCATCTCAGGCGATTTCAACCACGTTTCACTGTCTCCCATTCTACCCACGTTCACCCAGTATGTCACATGCCACACTAGAGACAATAAAACACTGGATTTATTCTACGCAAACACTAAGGAGGCGTACACCTCATCACAACTCCCCCCACTCGGGAGATCGGATCACAACTTGGTTCATCTCCGGCCGGTGTACAAACCCCTAGTGCACAGACAACCTCCGGCCATGCACACTGTGGAGTTATGGTCTGAGGAGACAATGGACACTCTAAAGGACTGTTTTGAAGCCACCGCCTGGAAGCAGCTCTGCGATCCACATGGTGAGGACATCGATGGCCTCATTCACACCTTCACGGGCTACCTCAGCTTCTGTGTGGACAAATCCATTCCCACCAAGACCATACGGCGTCACTCAAACAACAAACCCTGGATCAACCCTGAGATAAAAACCCTTCTGAGAGAGAAGAAGAGGATCTTCAGGTCGGGGAACAGGGAGATGCTGAAGTCCGTACAGAGGGAGCTGAGGAGAAAGATCAGAGAAGGCAAGGACAGCTTCAGGAAGAAGATGGAGGACAAGCTGCAACAGAGCGACATCAGCGGGGTCTGGAGAAACCTCAAAATCATCTCGGGGCTCCAGAATACCTCCCCCCAGGCCATGGGGGGCAGGGAGTGGGCGAACAACCTGAATCTGTTTTTCAATAGATTTGACCAACCGCCCTCCCCCCTGTCTGCACAACAACCACTGCTGCCTCTAAGAAATCAAGTCCTGCTGCCCACTCCCCACTCCACCGACACCCCCCCCACTCCCAACACACAGCCCCCCATCCTGACCCTGACCAAGACCCAGGTGAGGACGGAGCTGAGGAAGATCAAGGCGAGGAAGGCGTCGGGACCGGACGGCATCAGCGCAAAGCTCCTCAAGTTCTGTGCAGACCAGCTGTGTGGGATTGTGACGTATATCTTCAACATGAGCCTGAAACTGGGGAGGGTACCACAGCTGTGGAAAACATCTTGTGTGGTACCTGTACCAAAAACTTCCCACCCCAAAGACCTGAACAGCTACAGACCGGTGGCCTTGACGTCCCACTTGATGAAGACCCTGGAGAGACTGCTCCTTGCTCATCTCCGCCCCCTGGTGGAACCAGCGATGGATCCACTCCAGTTCGCCTACCAGCATGGCATTGGGGTGGAGGATGCGGTGATCTTCCTCCTTCACTGTTCTCTGTCCCACCTGGAGAAGCCCGGGAATATGGTGAGGATCATGTTCTTTGACTTCTCCAGTGCTTTCAACACCATCCAACCGATGATCCTGAAGGACAAGCTGCTGCGCGCAGGGGTGGACCAGCACCTGTCATCATGGATCCTGGACTACCTCACGAACCGGCCTCAGTTTGTGAGAACCCGGGACTGTGTTTCCGACACGATCATCAGTAGCACGGGGGCCCCCCAGGGAACGGTGCTGGCTCCCTTCCTGTTCACTCTTTATACTGCGGACTTCTCACACAACACAACACACTGCCATCTACAGAAGTTCTCTGATGACTCTGCGATCGTTGGTCTCATCTCCAACGGAGATGAAGCTGAGTACAGAGGGCTTATCCAGGACTTCGTGGACTGGTGCCATCGGAACTGCCTCCAGATCAACGCGAGGAAAACTAAGGAGCTGGTGGTGGACTGCCGCAGGCATGGGCAGCCGCTCACAGCACCAGTTAATATACAGGGAACAGACATCGAGATGGTGACATCCTATAAGTACCTGGGTGTTCATCTGAACAATAAACTAGACTGGTCACACAATACTGACGCACTCTACAAGAAGGGACAGCGCAGGCTGTTCCTGCTGAGGAGACTCAGGTCTTTTGGTGTACAAGGGGCACTGCTGAAGTCATTCTATGACACGGTGGTGGCATCAGCCATCACTTTTGGAGTGGTCTGCTGGGGCAGTGGCATTACTGCAGCCGATAGGAAGAGACTGAACAAACTGATTAAGAAAGCTAGCTCTGTCCTGGGGCAGCGCCTTGATCCGATGGAGGAGATAGGAGAGAGAAGGACGGTGGCTAAACTGTCATCTCTGCTGGAGTCCGAGTTCCACCCTATGCAGGACATACTGGATGCACTGAGGAGCTCATTTAGCAGCAGACTACATCATCCCAGGTGCACAACCGAGAGGTTTCGTAGGTCCTTCCTACCAACGGCTGTCAGACTGTACAACCTAAGCAGGGCTGCTCGCAGAGATAGCAAAAAGACGTAACAAACTAATAGTTTTTTTGAATGCAAAAGATGCAATAGACTTACACAATGGTCCTCTCCGGCATACAACTAGGAACATACCGGTCGCTATGGAGGGTGAGAATATGTATGGGCACATAATCATACCATGTAGGATAACCAAGTAGACGGTTATGCTGTTTCATCCCATCTAGCAACAATGCTCTGCACTGTGTGTGTTTATATATATTTACATATTTATTCCATCTAGCTACAATGCTCAGCACTGGGTGTGTTTATATTTATATATCTATATATTTATTCCATCTAGCTACAATGCTCCGCACTGTGTTTTTATATATCTACATATTATTCCATCTAGCTACATTGCTCCGCACTGTGTGTGTTTATATACTTGCATATTTATTCCACCTAGCTGCAATGCTCTGTACTGTGGGGGTTTATATATTTACATATTTATTCCATCTAGCTACAATGCTCTGCACTGTGTTCATATATTCATATATTTATTCCATCCAGCTACAATGCTCTGCACTGTGTGTCTGTGTGTGTGTGTGTGTGTGTATATATATGTTTTATAGTAATATGTACATATGTATATTAGCTGCTCTTGCTTGCTTGTTTTTTTTCTTGCCTTCTGATTGTTGCTCTGAGTGTTGCTATCCCTGTGCTGTTGCAATCCTGGAATTTCCCCGTTGTGGGACTAATAAAGGCTTATCTTATCTTAACTGAAGATGAATACACAGTTTTGGTGGCTATTGGCGGAACAACTGCCATCTCCAGCACCACCAGTGGCCTGAAGCCACTGGAGGCCGTCATGCCAAAAGCAAAGGTAAGCAAATAAATATAAACTGACCCTACCATAACCGACACAGCCATCACACAGTCTCCTCCGTGGGTCCGTTTCCTGTCCTGCCCCAGTTCACATCACAACCCGGTGAAGAAATGCCGTGGCGGTGGCGGCTTCTCATATCGAGCCCTGATTACCTGTCGTTCGAGCGGTGAGTAGCCCCTACAAGCTCCTACTTCTGTGGTTAAACATGAGTATTTTTTGAGCAAGAAGCTTGCATTTAATGTCTGCATTAAATGCATTTAAAGTTCTTACGCACAGAGAAAAAGTGACTGTGGTTTGTTGCAGCAAAGAACAGCTTCTTCTAAGCGGTGAACTTTCATTTATCTGTGCTTTCCATTTTATTTTATCTCATTCATTTACATTCTGTTGTGATATGCAACTATTTCATGGAAGTAAATCCTCTAAATATGCATTTCTAATGGGCTGGTGCATGGGTGTCAAACATATGGCGCGTGGGCCAAAAACAGCCCACCAGGGGATCCAAAATTTTTTCTGTGAATTCACAGCTTTATTTCTAGTAAATTTCTGACTTTCTACTGATTACAACAGTTTGTGTAAATCTGAGACATTTTTTCTCTGTAAGATAAGACTTTTTCCCATCAGTTTTCTTTTTCTTCTTTGTTCCGATGAGAACAAGGGGCCCTTGATCTTACTGTGTGTGCAAGATGATTTAAGTATGCATTTAAAAGTAATGTGAAAGCTACTTTTCCAAGTAACTAGTTACTTTAATCATGCAGTAACTCAAAAGTAACTCAGTTACTTTTGAAAAGAACTAACTAGTAACTGTAGCTAGTTACTAGTTACAGTCCGCTCAGCTAGGTCTGCGCTCTCAAAGGGAATTAAGACGGCAAAACGCGCCTATGCGGAGAAAATCCAGGGACACCTCCACGACACAGGGAACACCAAACGAATGTGGCAGGGAGTTTGGGCACTGACGGATTATAAGTCCAGGCAGGGGGTCGATGATGATGACGTTTTGCTTCCAGACAGGCTCAACAACTTCTTTGCTCGTTTTGAAGCATCAAACCCAACAATCAGAGAGAGGGCTGGCCCATCTCTGCCGTCTGTTGGGCCAGCTATCACCATCAATGCAGCGGACACACGGAGGACTCTAATCAGGGTCAACCCACGTAAAGCTGCAGGTCCGGACAACATCCCGGGACGTGTGCTCCGAGTCTGTGCGAGTGAGTTGGCGGATGTCCTGACTGACATTTATAACATCTCCCTGAGTCAGGCCATCGTTCCCAGATGCTTTAAGACCTCTACCATAGTACCGGTGGCAAAGAAACCAGTTGTGTCTTGTCCGAATGACTATCGTCCTGTCGCACTCACACCAATTGTGAAGTGTTTTGAACGGCTTGTCAAACCACACATTACAGCCTGCCTCCCTGCATCACATGACCCGCTCCAGTTTGCATATTGTTCAAATCGCTCCACAGAGGATGCCATAGTCACCACCCTGCACTCTGTCATCACCCACCTGGAGCAGAAAGACACCTATGCCAGACTCCTGTACATTGATTTCAGTTCAGCATTCAACACCATTATTCCCCAGAGACTAATGGAAAAATTACTCCTTTTTGGTCTGAACACCGCCACATGCCACACACAAATCGTCACAGATTCGATCAGATCATCACAGATTCGATCGTCACTTCCTTGTGGTAACGTATCGTCACTTCCTGTTTTGCTGTCTGTCTGTGTGGTTTGCTCTCCTCACTCTCCTGAGCTTTTGGGTTAGCCACTAGCGATGGCTGCTAGCTCTTAGTGATGGCAGAAACGGAACGATCGAGAGATTGAATCATTTGGAACAATTGATTCAGAAAAAGAATTGATGTTTTGGAACATCTGAAACATCTCCCCACAGCGACATCTGGTGGCCAAATGTTATAATACTACACTGAACCAATCAAGTGTTTTCGGGTCTTTATCTCAACGTTTCGTGTTTTGTTTGGGTTTCAAGTATTATTTGTCTGAAAATATATATTTTTTCAATTAGTATTTGTAGGGGGTGCTTGTTTACAAAATAGACATCAGTCACTGTTTTTAGGGGGTGCTTGTGTACATTCAGTTCTTTTTGCCTTCCTGTCAAGGAACAACAAAAAGACTGAGTTAGGAAGAATGCTGCCTTGCAACTTCAAATATTGTAAATATATGTAACTATATGTAAAATATATAACTATATGTAAATGTACAACAATATGGCTTCTTTTAGTGATCAAATGCATAATTATATTTATTGTAAATAATAATAAAGGTGTATAAATAATAAATGTATCCGCGCCGGCCTTCCCTCCATGTTCACTCTACTCAGGCAGCGCAGGTTCCGCTGGCTAGGCCACGTTCACCGTATGGAGGATGGCAGAATCCCCAAAGACGTCCTCTACGGAGAACTGGCGACTGGCAGGAGAGATGTTGGCCGCCCACAGCTGCGCTTTAGAGAAGTCTGCAAGAGAGACATGAAGACCCTGGAGATCAACACAGAGCGCTGGGAGGACCTTGCAACGGACCGCTCCAAATGGAGAGGCACCCTGACCAGACAGCTCAAGGCAGGTGAAGAGAGACTGACTGCTGCAGCAGATGAAAAAAGGACCCACAGGAAGAACCGCCACAGGCCCAGCAGCACGGAGACCACCCACAAGTGTGACCTGTGTGACAGGGACTGCCATTCGCGCATTGGCCTGTTCAGCCACAGGCGGTGCTGTTCCAGCAGAGTAGACGTTTAGGATTCTCTTCCATGGTCATCATAGACCGATGGAGGGCGCCGCCGCCGCCGACTCATATGTGCATTAAAAGAACATGAATACATACCATAAACATTACGCTGGCCATGGCTTGATTCAGCACTCGGTTGTGTTGTGCTAGGAATGCAGGCGTCAGGATGTTTTGTCCGTAGGTGTCTCCACCTACTTGTTGTATTGTTACAAAATGCAAGATGTTGCATACAGTGCATACATTTAACTTTTTTTCCCCCTCAAGAAGGTCATAGTGATCCCAAACAGCTGACCTGGGACGCTTTCTACCTCCATCCATTTCCAAATAATGTAAATCCAAAAGCAGCTCAGTACAAGACACTCAGAGAGGCAAGACTTCACAAACAAACTGCACTTCAAAGGAGCTTTTAAATGTTTCAGGCATGTGGGCTGATGAATCAGCAGCCAGTCAGGCAAGGACATGAGAAATTAGTATTTTACATATAAAGTATTTATATAATACATAAATTGTGCATAGAATAGGCAATTTAATATTGTGTAATAGCAGCATTTTATTATTCCATTTGAGAAACGGGATAACACAATCACTGCATAAAACAACGGCGAAGTTTGAAAACAGTTGGTGATGTAATGGAACGCGAAATAGAACAGTCACATGACATCCTCTTTCTGATACAGACCTGGGAACAATGATTTTTATTTATTTATTTCGGATAGATTAAAAGTAAAGATTAAAGACTTCCGGTTATGGCTGCCACGTAGGACGGACGTGTCTCGCTCTGCTCTGCTCCTGGAGAAAAAAAATCGGCAAATAACTCTCTCATTTGGGACAGAACGTATCCCAGCGTTTGGGCGAGGATATGTCGGCGAAGCCTAAGGCTGGAAAACCAGGAAAAGGAAAAAGCGAGCCGCCGAAACAGTCCAAATTAACGGACTTTCAGGTCTGTGACGCAGCAAACAGGGCTCCATATATGGCGGAGGAGGCTGGCAACGCTGCGATTTCTGCGGGGAATGGCGCAGATGCGCTGATGGCTGCCATGAGTTCAATGAGAGCGGACTTTTCCTCTAGATTTGATGGGATTATGACAGCGTTGGAAGGAATAAGAAAGGAATTGGGTGACTGTGTAGAACGAACGGCGCAGATGGAGCTCCGTCTCGCTAGTGCTGAAGATGACGTCACCCGTCTTCAATTAAAGGTGCGCACTTTGGAAAAAAAAAATAAATCTCTGGAAGATAATATTTTGGATTTGGAATCTCGGTCGAGACAGAATAATTTGAGGCTGGTGGGTCTTCCAGAGGAATCAGAAGGTCGGGACGTATGTTCCTTTCTGGAAAAGTGGATTCCGGAGGTGCTGGGCAGCGAGGAGTTGCAATCAGCAGTGGTTCTGGAAAAAGCACATCGCATTGGCCCACGGAGAGATAAGGGACCGCCGAGGACCTTAATTATGAAGTTTCTTAACAACAGAGACAGGATGAAGATCTTCAACGCTGCACGAGCTAAAAAAGGAGAGATTAAACACCAGGACCAGCAGGTGCGGTTCTACCCAGATTTGGCCACAGGAATCCAGCAATTGAGGAAGCAGTTTGATCCCGTACGTAAGGAGCTGCGCAACCTTGGGATTCGTCATGGTGTAATCTATCCTGCGAGACTGCTGACCACGTATGAGGGCAGAACCCACATCTTCAAGACCCCAGAGGAGGCGCAGGAGTTCATCAAGAAGATCAAAGAAGAAGAAGAGACTGGTGGGAGCTAAGCATGAACAAAATATAAGGTAGAATAATTAAGCATTTGCACAGGCATCTGACTGACTTGAAGTAAATAGTAAGTTTACAAAATATAGATTGTATTATATATTAAAAAAAAACAAAACAAAAACAAAACAAACAAAAAAAAAAAAAACTATGATGTACAAAGTTGTTAAAAATTTTGGAGTTAAGTTGGAAAACTACAGAGGAGAGTTAATGTTACGTCATTAAAAGCAGTAGAGTTAGGGTGATTGGGAGGATGAAGAAGGAGTGGCTTAGGCTGTTCCCCGTGGGTGTGGAACGGTCGATGGCTATATCGGGAGACAGAATTTTTCTTTTGATTTTGGGGGGTTTGCCACAAGTGTGGGAAGGGGAAATTTGTTTGTGTGTAGTTTGTAGGATGAATGTTCAACCACTCATGTTTTTGCTTCTCTGTATGAGCATGTTTACACTGCAAGGTAATCCCAAACTCTCTATTGATCATGGACCAAAGTGTTAATCTTAATTTAACTTCATGGAATTGCAGAGGTCTACAAAATTTAAAAAAACTTAAACAAGTTATGAATAAAATAAAGGACATGGGTTCAAGAATTGTGTTTTTACAAGAAACTCATCTGATAGAGGAGGATGTTAAAAGAATTAGGAGTAGATGGCAGGGAAGTGTATTCACCTCTTCATTTTCATCCCGAGCCAGGGGAGTTATGACTCTCATACATAAATCAGTTCCTTTTCAAGTGAAAAATGTAATTGGAGACAAATTTGGAAGATATGTAATCATTCAAGGTTCTTTGCTATTAGAAAATATAAATCTTGTGAACTTATATGGTCCCAATATAGATGATCAGAAGTTCTTTGCTAATTTATTTCTCATCTTATCATCACTTACAGGGCAACATATAATAGCAGGGGATTTTAATTGTACATTGAATCCAGGTGTGGATAGATCAACAGGACTGGATTGTACGCACATTGGATGTAGGATGACTATTAATCATTTTATGAAAGAATTGAGATTGTTAGATATATGGAGAGAAATGAAACCACAAGTTAAAGCCTATTCTTGTTATTCCAGTACCTACAAGACATTCTCACGTATTGATTATTTTTTGATTTCCACAGAATTAAGGTCCAAGATTCAAAACTGCTTTTATGATAACATCGTGATCTCTGATCATGCACCCTGTTGTCTAATATATGTAGATAAAAAATTGACAAAGGAATCAGGTAGATGGCAATTTCAGCATAAATGGCTTCAGGATGAGGAATTTGTCAAGTATATAGAAAAACAGATAGACGAGTTCTTTGACATCAATACTACACAAACATCAGCATGCGTAAAGTGGGAGGCTTTCAAAGCTTTTATTAGGGGGCATATTATTAGTTATACAGGATCAAAATCTAAGAAGACTCGAGAGGAGAGAGCTAAATTGGAACATAAAATAAAAAATCTTCAGGAAAAAGTGTATGCAGGAAGTGACCCAAGGTTGGAGAATGAATTACTGATTTTGAGAGCTGAATACGACAAAAAATCAGCGAATAGAGCTGCCTCGAGTCTTCTAAGATTGAAACAATCTTTTTATGAACAAGGTGAAAAATCAGGAAAATTATTAGCATGGCAGATTAAACAATTGGAAATTAAAACACCAATTACCAGTATTATAAGTAACGGACAGGTAGTTATAGATCCTTTAGAAATTAATAGAGCCTTTAGAGATTACTATGAAAAATTATATGATACCAAAAATGAACCTGATTTAACAAAACTAAATGGGTTTTTGAACGAACTATCTATACCGTGTATTCCAAATGAAAACAGGGAGATATTGGAGTCTAAAATTAGTCAAGAAGAAGTTGGGCTAGCCATTGATAATATGAAATCAGGAAAAAGTGCAGGACCAGATGGTCTTCCAGTTGACCTTTATAAAAAATTTAAGAATAAATTAATAAAACCTTTTTTGGAAATGGTTTTAGAAGCATTTCAAAATAATAATTTACCATCATACATAAATAATGCCTTAATTATACTGCTGCCAAAACCAGGTAAGCCCTCTAATAAATGTGAAAATATGAGACCAATAAGCCTATTAAACGCCGACCTTAAGATAATCTGTAAAATTTTAGCAAGACGAATACAAGAAATTTTACCAAATATTATTAATCGAGATCAGAATGGCTTTATAAAGGGTAGACAAGGCTTCCATAATGTAAGAAGACTATTTAATATTATCTATTTTAATAAAGAAGCACCGGATACAGCTCTCCTATCATTGGACGCCGAAAAGGCCTTTGATAGAGTTGAATGGCCCTTTCTTTTTGAAGTCCTACAAAGGTTTGGACTTGGAAATAATTTCATAAAATGGGTTCAAATAATATACAATAATGCTACAGCAGAAATCCTAACAAATAACAATATTTCAAAACCAATAAAAATCAATAGAGGATGTCGACAAGGCTGTCCACTCTCACCTTTACTGTTTACTATGGCAATTGAACCTTTAGCGATAGCGATACGTTTACATTCACAAATATATGGAATTAAAGTTGGACCAACAGAACATAAAATCTCCCTCTACGCCGATGATATAATTTTGTTTATGTCGAATCTAAAAAAATCAATTCCAACCTTGTTGAATTTAATAAAGAATTTTGGGGAAATATCAGGATATAAAATAAATAAAACTAAATCTTCAATATTAATGCTAAATGAGACCCAGAGAAATTACCCAGCCCCTGAGGTAAATCAATTCAATGTTGTAAATCAGTTTAAATATTTAGGAATCCAAATTATGCCTAAGCTAGAATCAGTCGCCAGTGTCAACTATGAAGCCTTAATGTCAGATATCAGTGAGTTAACTCAGAGATGGATGTCACTACCAATGTCGATGATCGGGAGAATCAATATACTTAAAAGTAATATTTTACCTAAAATACTTTATTTATTTCAATACATTCCCTTATCACCACCTTTAGATCTATTCTCAAGAATAAAAAAAAAGTTAGTGGAATTTATATGGAACAACAGGAGGGCTAGATTACGTTTGTCTTTATTATATTTACCATTTGATCGTGGAGGTCTGAAATGTCCAAATTTTATGTTGTATTATTGGTCGGCACAACTGAGGTCTATGACATATTATTTTTCATCAAATGATCTCCCTCACTGGACTGAAATGGAATCATACAATTTACCTTTACCTCTTCCCATATTCATATACTCAGATTCGGCAAAAAAATTACAAAAACAAGTTAAAAATCCATTTGTAAAGCATATGATCAAAATATGGTGTGAAGCTAAAAACTATTTAAAAGAACCACAGTTATTGTCACAATTTAGTCCAATATGGGGTAATCAATATTTTAAACCAGGGAGAGCGGACGCTGTATTTAAAGTATGGAATTTAAAAGGGATACAAAAGATTCAGGATTTATATTTGCCATGTGCAGACAACATAATGTCTTTTGAAGAGCTGAGGATCAAATTTAATCTCAATAGAACACATTTTTTTTAAATATCTTCAACTTAGAAACTTTATTCGATCAAATCAAAATAAAGCTCTCACTCGACCTATTTATTCATCCTTGGAAAAAATGATGATGAAAGATAGTAAAAGAAAGGGTATTATTTCAGAGTTTTATAACTCATTGACACTATCTTCAAGTGAAAATTCACTGAAAAGATTAAACTACTGGAAAGAAGATCTGCAAATTGAAATTTCGGAGGAACAATGGGAATTGGCTTGTACAGAAGCTCAAACCAAATCAATAAATGCACGCCTTAAATTGATACATTTCAAATGGTTAATGCGGATGTATGTTACACCGGAGGAGTTAAATAGATATAACAAAAATATACCAGATACATGCACAAAATGCATGGAAAGTAAAGGAACCCTATTTCATTGTTTATGGGAATGTAGATTAATAAGAATGTTTTGGGAAGAGGTGAGGGTAACAATTGAAAAAATAATCTCAAAACAAATCATATTGAATCCTAAACTGGTTTTGTTGGGTCTGTACCCAGAAAAGCATAATTTCAATAAAAGTGAAAGAACATTCATAGACCTCAGTTTGCTTAATGCCAAAAAATGTATTGCACTATTATGGAAAAAGACTCATAGACCAGATGTGACTCAGTGGTTAAGACAGATGTTAACAAACCTTCCATTAGAAAGAATAACATATATACTGAAATCAAAGGAAATTGTGTTTGAGAATATATGGAGACCTTTTATTGATTATGTAAAAAATTTAAACATAACTCTTGAAGAAGAAGGTGAATGATGTGTGTGGACCTTGTAAATTCCAAACTGGTGAACATAATATGTATACTTATGTATTGGATTGTCTAGACTAAACAGAGGAGCATTGTTGAAGACTTGATTTTGTTGGTGGTTGTTGGTGTTTTTAGTGCATTTTTTTTTTTTGTAGTACTTTAGTGTTAGTGTTTGATTGTTTGTATCATGTTTGTTAAAAAAAAAAAAAAGGTTCAATAAAGATATTGTGGAAAAAAAAAAGTAACTGTTAATACTCCACAATTGTTATTCACGCTGGCATTAATGACATCCGCCTCCGGCAGTCGGAAGTCACGAAACTTAATGTAGAATCGGTGTGTGACTTTGCAAAAACGATGTCTGCCACTGTAGTATTCTCTGGGCCCCTCCCCAATCTGACCAGTGATGACATGTTTAGCCGCTCGTCATCCTTCAACCGCTGGCTGTCTGTGTGGTGTCCGGCAAATGACGTGGGCTACACTGACAACTGGAGCTCATTTTGGGGAAAACCTGGTCTTATGAGACGAGACATTCATCCCACTTTGGATGGTGCGTCTCATTTATCTAACAATCTGGCATCTTTTTTATCCAAATTTCCAAAACCTTGACTACTCAGAGTTGGGACCAGGAAGCAGAGTCGC
Organism: Pholidichthys leucotaenia; assembly: GCA_020510985.1. Taxonomy (NCBI): domain Eukaryota; kingdom Metazoa; phylum Chordata; class Actinopteri; order Cichliformes; family Pholidichthyidae; genus Pholidichthys; species Pholidichthys leucotaenia. The sequence goes on along the minus strand of CM035849.1, from coordinate 63,377,432 downwards.
AGTCTTACACGCCTCTCTGCAGCTCCTCTTCATCCGCCACCCCTCAACTTAGCCCCTGTCTTCCCCATCAGAGAATCGTTGTCTGCTCCCTCCAAAGTAAATAAAAATATAATATATAAGCATCCCAAAGTGATAAAGAAAAATATTGGTAAAACTCAAGTTAAACATAATGCCTCTAAACTGAATGATTTGGCCTCTGTTCCTCCTCATAATTTAAAAATTAAATGTGGTTTATTAAATATTAGGTCTCTAACTCCCAAGTCTCTGCTAGTCCATGATCTGTTAATTGATCATCAGATTGATTTAATATCCCTTACAGAGACTTGGTTAGGGCAAGAGGATTATGTTGGTTTAAATGAATCAACTCCCTCTGGTTATTTAAACGGTCAAAATTCCAGAAGTTCTGGTCATGGAGGAGGAGTAGCAACAATTTACCATTCCAAATTACTAGTTAATGTAAAGCAAAAAACATGTTATAATTCCTTTAAGGGCCTGGTCCTCAGTATTGGGCACTTTAGCAATTTTAGGTTAAACCCAATTTTATTTGCTATAGTTTATTGTCCCCCATCAACCTACTCAGAATTTTTATCCAAATTTGCTGATTTCTTAGCTGATTTAGTGCTGAAATCTGATAGAATAATTATAGTAGGGGACTTTGATATACATGTGGATGTAGACAGTGACTGCCTTAACGTGGCATTTAATTCAATATTAGACTCGATTGGGTTTTCTCAGAAAGTAGGAAATTCTACTCACTACCTCCACCATACATTGGACCTTGTTCTGACATATGGCATAGAAATAGAAAATCTTGTAGTGTCTCCTCATAACCCTGTACTGTCAGACCATTGTCTGTTAACCTTTGATTTTACTATTTCTGACTATTTGGCCCCTAAAGAAAAATATTATTACAGTAGATGCCTCTCAGATGATGCTGTTACCAAATTTATGCAGATTGTTTCCTCTATGCCATGTGTCAACACAACGGAAATAAGCTATAGACAGCTTGCTCCTTGTGTAACTGATAACATGGTGGATAGTGTTACAGCTTCTCTGCATCAGACTCTAGACTTGGTGGCCGCCTTATAAAAGAAAAAGTCTAATCAGAGATTTCTAACTCCTTGGTTCAACACAGAAACTCGTAGCTTAAAACAGAAGACTCGTCAATTAGAAAGAAAATGGCGCTCTACTAATTTAGATGAAATCTATTTAGCTTGGAGAAATCATCTTTTAATTTATAAAAAATCTCTTAGAAAAGCTAGAACGAGTTATTATTCTGCATTAATAGAAGAGAACAAGAATAATCCCAGGTTTCTTTTCAGCACTGTAGCCAGGTTGACAAAGAGTCAGGACTCTGTCAATCCTAGCATTCCCTTAAAGCTTACTAGTCAGGACTTTATGAACTTCTTCAATAATAAAATTTCATCCATCAGAGATAAAATCCATCAGATTCTTCCCACAGTTAACTTAAATACTGTAACTACTACAACTCCTTCAATTGATGTCTGTCTTGATGAGTTTACTCCAATCGACCTTTGTGAGTTAGACAAAATAGTTTCCTCATCCAAACCTTCAACTTGTCTTTTAGACCCTATTCCTACCAGGTTATTTAAAGAAGTCTTCCCACTTATTGGTAGCTTTATTCTTCATATAATCAACTCTTCATTAACTTTAGGCCATGTACCGCAGGCTTTTAAAACGGCTGTAATTAAACCCTTACTCAAAAAGCCAACGCTAGATCCAGGAGCTTTAGCTAACTATAAACCAATCTCTAATCTCCCTTTCATTTCAAAAATCTTAGAAAGAGTTGTTGCTACGCAATTATTTGATCACCTGCAGGGAAATGGTTTACTTGAAGAGTTTCAATCTGGGTTTAGAATCCATCATAGTACTGAAACAGCCTTAGCCTTCTTATCGCATCTGATAATGGACTGGTTTCTGTACTTGTCCTTTTAGACCTTAGTGCAGCTTTTGATACTATCGATCATAATATTCTACTTGATAGATTAGAACACTATGTTGGACTTAATGGAACTTCATTGCAGTGGTTTAGATCTTATTTATCTGATAGGTTCCAGTTTGTTCATGTAAATAATGAGTTTTCTTTCAACTCAAAGCTTAGTCATGGGGTTCCACAGGGATCTGTGCTAGGCCCTACTCTTTTTAGTTTATATATGCTTCCGTTAGGCAACATTATTAGAAAGCACTGTATATATTTTCATTGTTATGCAGATGACACACAATTATACCTGTCAATGAAGCCAGATGATAGTAATCAATTAGCCAAGTTAGAAGCCTGTCTTAAGGAAATCAAAGCTTGGATGACTTGTAATTTCCTGCTATTAAGTTCAGATAAGACTGAAGTCATTCTTGTTGGTCCAAAAAACCTTAGAAATACCTTTCCAAATCAAACTTTCAGTTTGGATGCGGTTACTCTTTCTCTTAATAGCTCTGTGAGGAACCTTGGAGTTATTTTTGATCAAGATCTGTCCTTCAATTCACATATTAAACTTGTTTCTAAGACTGCCTTCTATCATTTGCGTAATATTGCCAAGATTAGGAGCATCTTGTCTCAGAGTGATGCTGAGAAACTGATCCACGCTTTTGTTAGCTCGAGATTAGATTATTGTAATTCTTTATTATCAGGCTGTCCTAAAACATCTTTAAAAAGTCTTCAGCTGATCCAAAATGCTGCAGCAAGAGTTTTAACAGGTACTAGAAAGAGAGATCATATCTCTCCGGTTCTGGCCTCCCTTCATTGGCTTCCCATAGAGTTTAGAATTAAGTTTAAAATCCTTCTTCTTACTTACAAAGCTCTAAACAATCAGGCTCCTTTTTATTTAAAAGATTTGATACTACCGTATTATCCTAACAGAGCACTACGCTCCCAAAATGCTGGATTACTTGTAATACCTAGAATCTCCAAAAGTACAATGGGAGTCAGAGCCTTCAGTTATCAAGCTCCTCTCCTGTGGGACCAGCTGCCAATCTGGATTCGGGAGTCAGACTTGATCTCTGTTTTTAAGAATAGGGCTAAAACCTACCTTTTTGATATAGCCTACAATTAGAGAGGGATCATGTGTTTCTGAACCCTCCCTTAGTTATGCTGCTAATAGGTTTAGTCAGCCGGGGGACCTCCAATAATGCACTGGGCCTCACTCCTTTCCTCACTCTCAATGAAATATTTTTTTTTGCTGGTCATTAACATCTGTTTGTTCTCTCCCATAGATTGAGTCCCCATCGTGCTGTTTGCTCTCTACATGTCTGTTCTTTTCATCTTCTCTGTCCCCTCACCCCCCAGCCAGTCGCAGCAGATGACTGCTCCTCCCTGAGCCTGGTTCTGCTGGAGGTTTCTTCCTGTTAAAAGGGTGTTTTTCCTCTCCAACGTCGCCAAGTGCTTGCTCACAGGGGATCGCCTGATTGCTGGGGTCTTTCTGCAACTGTGGGGGTTCCCCCTACAGTTGATAGTGCTATGAGATGACTGTTGTTGTGAAATGGTGCTATATAAATAAAGTTGAATTGAATGTCTCTGGATCCTGGACTTCCTGACCGAGAGACCTCAGTCTGTCCGTGTTGGAAACAACATCTCCAACTCCATCACGCTGAGCACTGGATCCCCTCAAGGCTGTGTACTCATTCCACTGTTGCTTACACTTCTAACACATGACTGTGTGTCCAGACACAAGGGGACCCAGATTATTAAGTTTGCGGACGACACCACAGTGGTGGGACTTATTCAGAGGGATGAGGAATCTATGTACAGGGAAGAAGTTAGAGACCTGGAAGGCTGGTGCAGGGAGAACAATCTGGTGCTCAATGTGGACAAAACAAAGGAGCTGATTATTGACTTCCGGCGGTCACGGCCTGAACACGTCCCTCTCAGCATCAGCGGCCGTTTGGTGGAGAGAGTGGAGAAAATCAAGTTCCTTGGAGTGCAGATCTCGCAGGACCTGACCTGGAGCAAGAATTCCTCGGGGATCAGGAAGTGGGCCCAGCAGAGACTGCACTTCTTGAGGAAACTCAAACAGGCCTCTCCCCATCTGCATCCTCAGGACCTTCTACAGAGGTGTGGTGGAGAGTGTTCTGATGTAATGCATTGCAACATGGTACTCCAGATGCAGTATGTCAGACAAAAAAGCCCTGCAAAGGACAGTCAGCGGAGCTGAGAGGATAATTGGAGTTTCCCTCCCCTCTGTCCAAGAACTTTTTCAGGGCCGTTATAGGAGCAGGGCACTGAACATTGTCAAGGACCACTCTCACCCTCTGCATAAACACTTTGAACTGCTGCCTTCTGGCAAACAATTCCGGAGCATCAGAGGCAGAACCACCAGACTGATTAACAGCTTCTTTCCACAAGCTGTTAGGATACTGAACAGTTGAGCTGGAATCTTTCATACATGCTACTGCACCTTATGGACATTATGTATATTTATGTATATTATAGTTCTAGTTAGTTTCAAGTAGCCACTTTGACTCACTCAGCCACTTTAATTGGTATTTTATACATAGGTAGTTATCACTTTAAACTACAACTGTAATAAGTTATTACTGTAATACCTAAATGTGTCTTAGGGATGTGTGAATGGCTGTGTTGGGGTGGGGGTGAGTAAGTGTGTTTTAAATTATGTTCTTTTTACATATATGGATGCCTAGAGAAATGCAATTTCATTTTGCCTGCACTATAGTTGCATGTACAGCAACATGATAATAAAGGCTGATTTGATTTGATTTGAAATGAACTACTGTGAGCATTTTAGGAAACAAAACTAGCTATATTGGGGCAAGTAACAGATAAATCATTGTATCCAATACATCCGGAAAGCGCTTCACTTTTTCCACATTTTGTTATGTTACAGCCTTATTCCGAAAGGGATTAAATTCTTGTTTTTCTTTACAATTCTACACACAATACCCCATAATGACAATGTGAAAAAAGTTTTGGTTTTTTTGTTTTTCATTTTTGCAAATTTATTAAAAATAAAAAACTAAGAAATCACATGTACATAAGTATTCACAGCCTTTGCTCAATACTTTGTTGATGCACCTTTGGCAGCAATTACAGCCTCAAGTTTTTTTTTTTAATATGATGCCACAAGCTTGGCACACCTATCTTTGGGCAGTTTGGTCCATTCCTCTTTGCAGCACCTCTCAAGCTCCATCAGGTTGGATGGGAAGTGTCGGTGCACAGCAATTTTCAGATCTCTCCAGTGATGTTCAATTGGATTGAGCTGGAGGGTTTCCACATGATACGGGCTGACCGAACACCGGACAGTGGCAAAGCTAGGGGCGGTGGAGTGATAATGTATGTTAACAACAACTGGTGCAGACCGGGACATATCACTGTTAAACAACGACACTGCAGCAAAGACATTGAGTTGCTAGCTGTTAGCATGAGGCCTACATATCTCCCGAGAGAACACTCACACGTGATCTGCATTGTTGTTTATGCAAATCCGACGGCGAACGCTGGGACAGCGCGTGACGTCATCCATTCAGTAACCAGCAGGCTGCAGACAGAACACCCAGATGCTCTTCTCCTCATCTCAGGCGATTTCAACCATGTTTCACTGTCTCCCATTCTACCCACGTTCACCCAGTATGTCACATGCCACACTAGAGACAATAAAACACTGGACTTATTCTACGCAAACACTAAGGAGGCGTACATCTCATTACAACTCCCCCCACTCGGGAGATCGGATCACAACTTGGTCCATCTCCAGCCGGTGTACAAACCCCTGGCGCACAGACAACGTCCGGCCATGCGCACAGTGGAGTTATGGTCTGAGGAGACAATGGACACTCTAAAAGGCTGTTTTGAAGCCACCGCCTGGAAGCAGCTCTGTGATCCACATGGTGAGGACATCGATGGCCTCATTCACACCTTCACGGGCTACCTCAGCTTCTGTGTGGACAAATCCGTTCCCACCAAGACCATACGGTGTTGCTCAAACAACAAACCCTGGATCAACCCTGAGATTAAAACACTTCTGAGAGAGAAGAAGAGGATCTTCAGGTCGGGGAACAGGGAGATGCTGAAGTCCGTACAGAGGGAGCTGAGGAGAAAGATCAGAGAAGGCAAGGACAGCTTCAGGAAGAAGATGGAGGACAAGTTGCAACAGAGCGACATCAGCGGGGTCTGGAGAAACCTCAAAACCATCTCTGGGCTCCAGAATACCTCCCCCCAGGCCACGGGGGACAGGGAGTGAGCGAACAACCTGAATCTGTTTTTCAATAGGTTTGACCAGCCGCCCTCCCCCCTGACTGCACAACAACCACTGCTGCCTCTAAAGAAATCAAGTCCTGCTGCCCACTCCCCACTCCACCAACACCCCCCCACCCCCAACACACAGCCCCCCATCCTGACCCTGACCAGGACCCAGGTGAGGACGGAGCTGAGGAAGATCAAGGCGAGGAAGGCGTCGGGACCGGACGGCATCAGCGCAAAGCTCCTCAAGTCCTGTGCAGACCAGCTGTGTGGGATTGTGACGTACATCTTCAACCTGAGCCTGAAGCTGGGGAGGGTACCACAGCTGTGGAAAACATCTTGTGTGGTACCTGTACCAAAAACTTCCCACCCCAAAGACCTGAACAGCTACAGACCGGTGGCCTTGACGTCCCACTTGATGAAGACCCTGGAGAGACTGCTCCTTGCTCACCTCCGCCCCCTGGTGGAACCAGCGATGGATCCACTCCAGTTCGCCTACCAGCATGGCATTGGGGTGGAGGATGCGGTGATCTTCCTCCTTTACCGTTCTCTGTCCCACCTGGAGAAGCCCAGGAATATGGTGAGGATCATGTTCTTTGACTTCTCCAGTGCTTTCAACACCATCCAACCGATGATCCTGAAGGACAAGCTGCTGCGCGCAGGGGTGGACCAGCACCTGTCATCATGGATCCTGGACTACCTCACGAACCGGCCTCAGTTTGTGAGAACCCGGGACTGTGTGTCCGACATGATCATCAGTAGCACGGGGGCCCCCCAGGGAACGGTGCTGGCTCCCTTCCTGTTCACTCTTTATACTGCGGACTTCTCACACAACACAACACACTGCCATCTACAGAAGTTCTCTGATGACTCTGCGATCGTTGGCCTCATCTCCAATGGAGATGAAGCTGAGTACAGAGGGCTTATCCAGGACTTCGTAGACTGGTGCCATCGGAACTGCCTCCAGATCAACGCAAGGAAAACTAAGGAGCTGGTGGTGGACTGCCGCAGGCATGGGCAGCCCCTCACAGCACCAGTAAATATACAGGGAACAGACATCGAGATGGTGACATCCTATAAGTACCTGGGTGTTCATCTGAACAATAAACTAGACTGGTCACACAATACTGACGCACTCTACAAGAAGGGACAGCGCAGGCTGTTCCTGCTGAGGAGACTCAGGTCTTTTGGTGTACAAGGGGCGCTGCTGAAGACATTCTATGACACGGTGGTGGCATCAGCCATCACTTTTGGAGTGGTCTGCTGGGGCAGTGGCATTACAGCAGCCGATAGGAAGAGACTGAACAAACTGATTAAGAAAGCTAGCTCTGTCCTGGGGCAGCGCCTTGATCCGGTGGAGGAGATGGGAGAGAGAAGGACGGTGGCTAAACTGTCATCTCTGCTGGAGTCCGAGTTCCACCCTATGCAGGACGTACTGAATGCACTGAGGAGCTCATTTAGCAGCAGACTACATCATCCCAGGTGCACAACCGAGAGGTTTCGTAGGTCCTTCCTACCAACGGCTGTCAGACTGTACAACCTAAGCAGGGCTGCTCGCAGAGATAGCAAAAAGACGTAACAAACTAATAGTTTTTAAATGCAAAAAATGCAATAGACTTACACAATGGTCCCCTCCGGCATACAACTAGGAAAATACCGGTCGCTATGGAGGGTGAGAATATGTATGGGCACATAATCATACCATGTAGGATAACTAAGTAGAGGGTTATGCTGTTTCATCCCATCTAGCAACAATGCTCTGCACTGTGTGTGTTTATATATTTACATATTTATTCCATCTAGCTACAATGCTCAGCACTGGGTGTGTTCATATTTATATATCTATATATTTATTCCATCTAGCTACAATGCTCCGCACTGTGTTTTTATATATCTATATATTTATTCCATCTAGCTACAATGCTCCGCACTGTGTGTGTTTATATACTTACATATTTATTCCACCTAGCTGCAATGCTCTGCACTGTGTGTTCATATATTCATATATTTATTCCATCCAGCTACAATGCTCTGCACTGTGTGTCTGTGTGTGTGTGTATATATATATATTTTATAGTAATATGTACATATGTATATTAGCTGCTCTTGCTTGCTTGTTTTTTTTTCTTGCCTTCTGATTGTTGCTCTGAGTGTTGCTATCCCTGTGCTGTTGCAATCCTGGAATTTCCCGTTGTGGGACTAATAAAGGCTTATCTTATCTTATCTTATCTTATTCAAGTCTGGGCTCTGGCTGGGCCACTCAAGGACATTCACAGAGTTGTCCTGAAGCCACTCCTTTGATATCTTGGCTGTGTGCTTAGGGTTGTTGTCCTGCTGAAAGATGAACCATCGGCCCAGTCTGAGGTCAAGAGTGCTCTGGAGCAAGTTTTCATCCAGGATGTCTCTGTACATTGCTGCATTCATCTTTCCCTCTATCCTGACTAGTCTCCCAGTTCCTGGTGCTGTCACGCATCCCCACAGCATGATGCTGCTACCAACATTGGCGTGGTTATGAACGGTGCCTGGTTTCCTCCAAACATGACGCCTGGCATTCACGCCAAAGAGTTCAATCTTTGTCTCATCAGACCACAGAATTTTCTTTCTCATAGTCTGAGAGTCCTTCAGGTGCTTTTTAGCAAACTCCAGGTGGGCTGCCATGTGCTTCTTACTAAGGAGTAGCTTCTATCTGGCCACGCTACCATACAGGCCTGATTGGTGGATTGCTGCAGAGATGGTTGTCCTTCTGGAAGGTTCTCCTCTCTTCACAGAGCAATGCTGGAGCTCCGACAGAGTGACCATCAGGTTCTTGGTCACCTCCCTGACTGAGGCCCTTCTCCCCTGATCACTCAGCTTAGACCACCAGCCAGCTCCAGGAAGAGTCACGGTGTTTCTGAACTTCCATTTACAGATGATGGAGGCCACTGTGCTCATTGGGACCTTCAAAGCAGCAGAAATGCTTCTGTACCCTTCCCCAGATTTGTGCCTCGAGACAATCCTGTCTCGGAGGGCTACAGACAATTCCTTTGACTTCATGCTTGGTTTGTGCTCTGACATGCACTGTCAACTGCAAGACCTTATATATAGACAGGTGTGTGCCTTTCCAAATCAAGTCCAATCAACTGAATTTACCACAGGTGGACTACAGTTAAGCTGTACAAACATCTCAAGGATGATCAGTGGAAAATGGATGCACCTGAGCTCAATTTTGAGCTCTATGGCAAAGGCTGTGAATACTTTTGTACATGTGATTTCTTAGTTTTTTATTTTTAATACATTTGAAAAAATCTCAAAAAAAACTTTTTTTCACATTGTCATTATGGGGTGTTGTGTGTACAATTTTGAGGAAAAAAATAAATTTAATCCCTTTTGGAATAAGGATGTAACATAGCAAAATGTGGAAAAAGTGAAGCACTGTGATTACTTTCTGGATGCACTGTAATTCAACATACAGTATAGTTTTTGTTCCACATTGTTACTTCCTGGAATATGACCAAACACAGCTTAAACACAACCATAAAGTTCTTGATGATAGCTTAAAAGTGAAGACTGGAATCAATACATGAAGTTGGGGCTGTTCCACACCAACAGCTGACACAGCTCTGTTGACACACCTTATCTAATGAGTCACCCCGTCAGTCACACTCAGGAAACACTCATTAGAATGCATGGCAGAAAAAGGTTTGACCTACATTGGTGGAATTTTTTCAGTACGTGTGTAAATAGCAGCCTTCGCTCTCAATGTTCACTGGACTTTGGTGAGAAACTCACCATTGTAAGTGCAGGAAACATGCTTCTTCTGATACCACATTTCTTTATAACTCTCTTACTAATCACTCAGTGGAATTTATCGATCACAGACGCATACACTGATGCATGCGTGGGAGAGCAATCTGGAGTTAACCGTCTTACCCAGTCACCTTTAATCATGCTGTATAATGCAGCTGAAGATTGAACTATTGACCTTACAATTAGTGAACCACGTGGCCCCCAAACTCCCCGACATTCAACATTTTTAACATGTGAGAGACCTGACAGATGATGACCATTAAAATCAATCATGGCCTCAACATTTGTCTCTGTACCTCACCCTGGGACATGTCCCAGGGTGAGGTACAGAGACAAATGTTTCAGAGAACTGGGTTAATGCTTTAACCTGATGTTTCATTCCTATAGTTTCTGGAGTGCAGCAATGTGTGTAAAACAACAAATTTCACACAGAGTCCTTCCATAAACTATGGATCAGCGTTGCCAGATCTTGCACAACAAGTGATTTCATCTGGCCGTTGATTTTGGCTGCTGTCTACATTCGCCCACAAAGCAACTACACAGTAGTGCAAAGCAAACTCCATGACATCATCAGCACAGTAGAGACGACCCATCTCGATGCTGTTTTTATTGTTGCTGGTGACTTTAACCAGTGCAATTTATGGACTGTACTCCATAAATATTACCAGCATGTGGACATTCACACCCGCGATAAAAACACAATCGACCATGCTTACTCCAACATACGCGGCGGCGCTTACAGAGCGGCACTCCGCCCCCACTTCAGACAGTTGGATCACATCTCCCTGTTTATGTACCCAGCCTCAAGACAAAAGCTGAAACAAACACACCCTGTTTAAGCAAATTAAACGCTAGACTCCAGAGGCTGAGAGCACCCTGCAAGACTGTTTTGCCTGTACAAACTGGGATGTGTTTAAAGCTGCAGCCACCCAAGAGGACTCTTCTGTAAACATACAGGAATATGCTGAGTATGTGACTGGGTACATCAGCACGTGTGTTGATACCATTGTACCCACCATACAAATCAGGAAGTTCCCCAACCAGAAGCCCTGGATCGACAGTCAGGTACGTCAGATGCTGCATGCTCGCTTTCTTGCATTTAAATCAGGCAATGAGGTTGAGTACAAAGCTGCAAAGTATGGACTGAGGAAGGCCATAATAACAGCAAAGAGGCAGTAAAGGGAAAAGCTGGACAGCCTTTACTCTACTCCTGACCCGGAGCGCATGTGGCAAGGCCTGCAACACATCACAGACTACAAGAGGACCAACAGCAACACCACTAACCCTACAGACAGCCTGCCGAATGATCTCAACATCTTTTACACCCGCTTTGAGACCACCAGCTACAGTGCGGAGAAGAGACACACTCACACCCCCCATCTCCTCCACTAGAGTCTCACCAGGCCAGGTAAACAAAGCACTGAGGAATATCAACCCCCGCAAGGCAGCAGGACCAGACAACATCCCTGGGTGGGCCCTCAGAGCATGTGCTGCCAAGCTGACTGACGTTCTCACATCCATCTTCAACCTCTCCCTCAACCAGAACATAGTCCCCTCCTGCTTCAAAACCACAACCATCATCCTCCTCCCCAAAAGGAACCCACCAACCTGTTTGAATGATTACAGACCGGTAGCACTTATTCCAATCATCATGAAGTGCTTCAAGAGAGTGGTGCTGCCCCTTATACAGGACAGCATACTGGATACCCTGGACCCCCTGCAGTAAGCCTACTGGCCCAACAGGTCCACCTCAGATGCCATTGCTGCAGCACTCCATTATTCTCTCTCCCACCTGGAAGATAAAGACTCTTACATTAGGATGCTCTTTGTCGACTACAGTGCCACCTTCAACACGGTCATCCCCTGCAAACTCACCGACAAACTGTCTTCACTTGACCTGCACACCACCCTCTGCGACTGGCTACTGGACTTTCTAACTGGCAGGTCCCAGTCTGTCAGGATGGGTAACAGGACCTCAGCCAGCATCATTACGAACACAGGTGTCCCACAGGGTTGTGTTCTCAGCCCTATCCTCTACAGCCTCTTCACCCATGACTGTGTTGCCTCCCACAAGGACAATATCATCTTAAAGTTTGCAGATGACACAGCAGTGATAGGACGCATCACTGATGATGACGAAGCATCCTACAGGAGGGAGGTGGCCAACCTGGTGTGAGGACAACAACCTCACCCTTAACACGGACAAGACAAAGGAGATGATAGTGGACATGAGGAAGGGGAGGAGGAGACCCAATTGGCTGCTGTTCATCTGGGAGCTTGAGGTGGAGAGGGTGAGCAGCTTTAAATACCTGGGCATCCACATCAGTGAGGACGTTATGTGGACACACAACACCACAGAGCTGGTTAAGAGAGCTCAACAGCGGCTGTACTTTCTAAGGAGGCTGAAGAAGTTCGGCATGACGACATTTCTACAGCTGCATATCCAGAGCATCCTGACCAACTGCATCACTGCGTAGTACGGTCCACCACGCAGTGATGCAGTTGGTGCAAACGCCTCTCTGCAAACGCCTGCAGAGAGTGGTGAAGACAGCAGAGAAGATCGTCAGGACTCCACGCCCCTCTCTGCAGAGCATCTACCACCGCAGAGTCCAAAGGAGAGCTGATGCCATCCTCCAGAACCCCACCCACCCCCAGCACAAAATGTTCACACTTCTACCCTCAGGCCGGCGGTACAGAAGTGTGAAATGCAGGACAACCAGACTGAAGAACTCCTTCTCTCCCACTGCCATCAGACTACTGAACAGATAACTCCCAAAACTCTGTAACACAGCTTTGTATATAGGAACTCACACACCAGCTGCTAAATTTGCACATTGCTCACCTGTACAGTTGATATAGTCTCACCAGTCTGATGTCCATATCATCTGGGCTGCTAATTATCATGTACAGTCTACTGGTATTATCATTATAGAGAAATTCACACACTGGGTGCTAATTGGTAATTTGTATACTGCTCATTTGCACACTGTACATAGGCTTATGCCATCTCAGGTTCATATCATCTCTGGTATCAATATACCACTGTCCACTATAGTCATCTAGTGAACTTTCATTTTTACTCTTCTTGTTTCCTCTAGTTTGACTGCTTTAACTGCTTTAGCCATCCAAATTGCCTAATGTGTGTTATTAGTATTCATTAATACTTAGTACCAAGGTGTGCTAAGGTGTCCTAATTGCCTAACTGTGTGTATAGTGTGTGTTATTAGTATCCATTAGTATTAGGTGTGTTATTACCTTATTAGTATGTTGTGTACCTTTTACCTTGGCATTCGTTTGGAGAGCAGAATAAGAATTTCATTGCTCAAGAAATGTTGCATTTCTTAACTGTGCACATGATAATAAAGCCTTTGACTCTTGAATCATCTGTGAAAACCAGCCCACATAATCCCCTCCCTCTCTCTCTCTCTCTCTCTCTCTCTCTCTCTCTCTCTCTCTCTCTCTCTCTCTCTCTCTCTCTCTCTCTCTCTCTCTCTCTCTCTCTCTCTCTCTCTCTCTCTCTCTCTCGGATATATTTTTTTGTCCATTTGTTATACCTCATATTATTTAAAAAAAAAAATGTCAGCCAGGACTGCTCATGTAGAAACAAGCCTCAAGTTGCAGGAACGAAGTGGAACTGGCAACTTGGGTCCAGGTAATCGTGCAAAATCTCTCACAGTCAAACTTGACTTTACAGTAAATAAGCATGAGGGACAATAGAACATTGTTTTGTTTGCATGAACATACACAGAATGGACACGTTCCCAGATCTGTTATCTCACAGCAGGATATGGGATCTGGAATCGGAGCGGTCCAAATGTTCCTCCAAGCACACTGGAATGATCATAACACACACTCACACAACAGAAAAATCTGATTCACCAAGATGAGAGAGACTTTCTCCCAAAACTGGTGAGATTATTCCGTGATGTGAAGCTTAAAAACTCACCCTTCTCGGCCACGGCTCCCTTGTTGAGGATTTGAATCGCTCTGCGGATGTCCAGGTTGAACAGAGCGACGGCAGCCGCCCGCTCCCACTCGCGTTCCGTCTCCAGCGATTTCAGGAAGGTCTCCACATCGATGTCGGGGCCCCGGCTGATCCAGCCGCAGAGCCGCAGGGCGAGGGAGCGCTCTTCGCTCTGGTACCGCGGCACATCCGACTGCCGGTCCGAGCCGCTCCAACACCTGCGGCTCTCCATTGCTCCTTTAGGGAAGGAGAATAATTAAAGGCCGGCTGAGTTTCACTGAAACACTGATCGGAAAAACAAAAAGAATTTTGTACATTCCTTTATAAAATAAGCATCATTTTACCTGAACTGGTCTTGACGATGTTTTTGATCCCAGAATAAACCACAGACTGTTTGTTCCCCTGCAGTTTCAACTCCATGTCCTCTGCACACTGCTTCATATGTGCAGCTTGTATAGGAATTGTAACAAAGCACTAAAAAAAATTATGTCAACACGTGACAGAGCAACTACAATGAGGATTAATTCCAGACTGTAAAAAGGAAGCACAGAATAAAGACACTCTTGATACTAGCGTCTCTGAATCGATACAACATCATCAGAGTGAATCAATTGTTCCCGTCACCCCTACTTATTACACTGTATATTATATTAAAAGATAGATAGATTTGTTTATTTGACAGGGACAGTGCAATAAACTGTTTGCTAATTGTTGGCTGCTCTTTTTTTATATAATGAACAATTTAGAAACCAGTTTGGGAGTATTCTGCACAGGAAACACCAATGCAGAAACATCTTCACCACTTCAGCATCATGGAGGATATAGGACAGGTCGTACCATAACGACTTAAGTTGGGAATCGTTCCCTCCTGCCAGCAGGTGGTTCCTCCACACCTGGACGGTGTCGTGTCCGTACCTGGACTGCGCCCTCTCCCTCATCTTGGTGGCGATGTCTTTCTCGAGCGCGCTTTCCACTCCCTCGCCCGAATCCTCCGCGCAGTCGTACAGGTGTCGGCCACAGGCCCACATGAGCGAGGTGGTGGAGCTCCATGCAACGGAGATGCGCTCAAACACGGTGAAGTCAGTCATGATGCGGTTGGCCGCCGACACCACCACCATGCGGTTCTGAGAGGACGGGTGCCAAGCGAAGCTGCCGATCTGGGTTTCACAGGGCTGCACGCTCCGCTCTATGATGGTGGGCTCCGTCTCGTCGCCGATGGGCGTAGGGGTGTGCTGCATGTCGTACAGGCGGATGATGTTGCTGTCGCGGGTCAGCGTGGCCAGAAGGCCGGTACGAGTAGGACACCAGGCCACCTGAAAACAGGGTGGAAAAACATCTCTGTGAAAAGCAAAAGTACCAGCATGGGAGCTGAGGACTTAAACTAACCCTGCACTTTTCTCCTGGTCTATTTAAATGCTGCTGATGGCCGGGTCACACCAAAGACCGGATAAAAATGGAATATTCTGCATTCTAGCTTGGTGCTCAGCATTCTAAAATGTTTTTTGTTTTTTACTTCCATTGTTATGGGTAAGTCTAGTTGTTTTGTTATATTAAAATAAATATTCAGTTTTATTTACAAATGTAAAAATTTGGAGTATATGGATACATCGATTGTCTGTTTAAAATCAAACATTTCTGAGAATAAAAAACAAATACTCAAATGATTAGTCAACTAATTGAAAAAAAATAATCATCAGATTGATCAGTAACAAAAATGATCATTAGTTGCAGCCCCTGATGACAATGCTAACCTCTCCACCACCCTAATGTCGGAACAGACTAACGATGATGGGACACCCCCTCTTTAATATATATGATCTACTTTAATACCAACACAGCAAGATCAAACATCCCCATACCTTTGTGAGCGGTTTGGGCTGCTCCATCAGCGTTAGCACAGGCTTCTCAAACTTCCTCAGATCCCAAATGGCCACCTGCCCCTCGTAAAAGGACGCCACCCTGTCGTGGACGTGGGGGTCGACCGTCACCCCCTGGATGGCCTTGGTGTTCACAAACGTTTTCTGGCTGGTGTTCCTCAGGTCAAATATGGCCAGGTTCCTGTGCATCCCAGCCAGCAGCAGCTTCGGGTCATGGGGCAGCCAGCAGAGGGACAGACAAGCGTCGTTCTGACCCAGCTCGTACAGCGGTTTGGTCACCACTGTACTTGAGTCCAGATCCACGGATGAGAGTCGGATCTTCTCGGCTGCTACGCCGCTGGTCTCCGGGGCAAACTTACTACTGATGTCCCATACGAGGACCGAGAAGTCCGCTCGGTGCTTATCCAACCCAGCAGCCAGCAAGTTGCTGTCAGTGGGGTTCCAGGCTAAAGTGTTGCATTGCCGGGCATGTTTCGGAACAAACTCTTTCCCCACCAGCTCTTTACATGCAGAGTTGTGACTCTGGCCCAAGCTGGTGAGCACCACCCGGCCGTTGGCTTGGCCCACAGCCAGTAGACACTCTGGCTCATGCTTCGGGTACCAGGCCACACATTTCATATACGGGGTGTCCGAGTTGATGGCTAATAAAATAGCAGCGGTTTCCTCAGAGAGGGGGAGGGCGCCAGCTTTTGTTTCTGCGCTGCCCACAGGTCCAATACGATACAGTCCCAGCTCAGAGTCACAGATGACATAGCGGTCAGCATGGTGCGGAGACCACAGGATGTCAGGCTTCGAGCCACTCATGATTCAAGAGCAGTTAGAGGATTTTCAAGGGTGTCCACCTTTTCAACCAGGAAATAATTTAAAAAAAAAAGAGTAAGTCAATCAACCAATCATATCTACTAAATGCAGGTCAATGTATTTAACATATACAGTAACACTGAGGAAAAAACAGACAATTACCCATAATAAAAAGGGACATGGCATCTAAAAATAATTTGAATGACAAAAATACTACAAATACAGTAAATATCTATAAGGGCTGAGTATCATCAGTGATTTAACAGAATTGATTCTATTCTGATTCAATTCAATATTGATTCAATCAGGGATATTTCCGTAATAACAACCATTTTCCTTCCATATCAAATAATTTCTCAGAGATCTAATGCTGTAATTTCCACCATCAGTCCTCCCACTTTGTTAAATAAATATATGAATATAAGAAGATGAGAGTCCGGCCTTGTGAGAAGACCTCTTGTAAACAACTTGGAATTTTCGCACACGTGAAAAGGCACTATATTAAAAACCAACAACATAATACTCTTTGGATTTTGTGAAACAATATTAGACCATTCAGTAAAGACTAATATGATGTGGCCGATTCAATAGTTAACCAATAAAATTAAAAGATAGTATTAAAATAGTAACAATAAAAAAAATCTAAAATTTAAGAGTTGAATGAAAGTTACACTGAAAGCCCATAAAATAAATTACAGCAACGTTGAGAAAAATAAAGAGCCAATACTTATAAACTATTAAAATAAAATAAAGCATGAATGCAATAAATTAGGTACCTTTAAGTAAATGGCAGAAGTGTGCTTAAACCAAAGATAACGTAAAATGGTGTGGGTGTTTAAAAACTACAAACTTTACATTTACAACTGAGAGGGCCCATATACTTAAAAAAAACAGATAATTAAAATCAATCAAGCCATCCACATGTAACTGATTTATAACATTTCAAGATGGACTGGAACAAAAGTATTAAAATTTAAAAAAAAAAAAAAAAGTTGCTTGTTTGGTTTCTGTGATGCACAGAGAAAGAATACACAGCAGGGGTGAGCAACCTAGAGCACGCGGCTTGCAGCCAGCGGCTCAACGAAGAAGGAAAATCCTGGAAAATTTACCAGAATAAAAAAAAGGCGAAATCATACAGCACAAAAAAATCGCAAATCAAAAAAGAATAAATATGTTTATATACAAAGAAAAGACGACTCGAATTTTAAAAAGTGACAAATTTTAGAGAAAAGTCTCATCTTTATGAAACACCAGTCTCACATTTACAGGCAGAACAGTCAAAGTCTGAAACTTTACGAGAACAAAAGTCAAAGGTTCTGCACCTTCAAGGAAATTACATTTAAAACTTTTTAGGGCCACTTCAGTCCTCACATTCACACAGCTGACTGCATTACAATAACCTGCATCCTACTACCTACTACAACTAACTAACTAACTAACCTACACTTATATAGCGCTTTTCTAGTCACAAAGACCACTCAAAGCGCTTTCATTAATACTAACCCTCTATTCTAAGGGCCTATAGGAAACAGATATCTAGGGACAATTTAGAACAGCCAATTAACCTAACATGCATGTTTTTTTGGCATGTGGGAGGAAACCGGAGAAATCCCGGAGTAAACCCACGCAACACGGGGAGAACATGCAAACTCCACACAGATCACTGTTGGTCGGGGGCTGGGATCGAACCCACGATCCCACGATCCCCACAATCCCCCGGCCAAGGGTAAACTGTGCTGCCGCAGTGCTAACCACTGTGCCACCGTGCAGCAACTGAAATTACTGGGTAAAATCTGATGTCATCAATCAAGCTCAGATGAAATCCCAGGATCAGTGTTGGCACCTGATGATGACGTTATTAAAACAAGACCCCTGAAACCACCCCGACCCCCACACAACCAAAGGTCACAAGTTGATAGGAAAAAAGTTACAAATGTATGAGAAAATAAGTCACAACTTTACAGGAAAAAATCAAATCTATAGATATACATGTATCACAAATTTTCCAAGTCATAAATTTACCACTTCTGTGAAAGAAGTTTTTAAAAAATGCAAGGAAAAAAAAAACTATTTTCTAGGAAAAAAGAAATTCCCGAGGAGACTCGAACAAAAAAAAAAAGGCAAATTTCAGAGAAAAACGTAGGAAATTTATGAGCGAGGAAAAAACGTACAAATTTTCAAGGAAAAAGTTGCAATTCTTTGTTACAAAAAAATCATTGAACTTGTCAAAAAGTAATCACAATTTTCCAAGAAAAAGAGGGCATAAATTTCACAGAAATACAAATTACAGAATCATTATTAAATTAAATACGGGGATTAAATTCAATTACGGCAATTACTAAATTAAATACGTTTTTCTTGTTCGACGGGAAGAAATACCCGTCAAACAAGAAAAACAGCAACTGTGCTCAACATATCTGCATTATTTTTAAGACTTCTGAAAGGCTGATTTAGGGATTAATTATGTGTTTTAAGTATAGTTACGGCCTTAAATCTGGATAAACAAATTTAAGACTTTTTAAGAATTCGCGGACACCATTTGGAGACAACTTTCGTCCATTTTTAAGGGTCAAATTTGTTTTGCGGCTCCATGCAAATGTCAGGCCAAATACTGCTCAAACGGCTCTTTCTATGGAAAGGTTGCCGACCCCCGAATACAGTAGAAACGGTCACACGTCTCTGAGCTCGGTTACGTGAAGAGGTTTGAAGTTTGTTGACATCAGCTAAGCTAAGCTAATACTAACGAGTGAAGGGCGACCCTAAAGTTGAACTTTTAACTCGCTTTCATTATCCCAGCAGATGAAAACCCAAACTTAAAAATATCAACGACCAAGTTTTACTCACACAATTGCAGCTCAGAGGGTTTAAACGAGCTACAGAACCACACTCTGACACACACATGTCGAGCAGAGACAACGTTCAGCCGCACAGGATGTTGTGTGTTACACTAAAATATGTCCGTTCCGTTAGAAATGCAGCCAATTTTTAACTTCCGCGCAGTTAGAGGCTCTGTTTTCGCCACCAGAGGGCGACAAAGATACACAATTAATGAAATGGTAATTGTAAAATCAGTTTTTGTAAAAAAAAAAAAAAAATACATTAGTTAGTTTTTCCCCAATGTGTGACTGTTTCTTGCTCATAAATATGCACATTTTTTTAATCAAAATTAGCCATTTTTTCACAAAAATGAACCTTTGTCATAGGAATACAGTTTTTTTCCTCATAGCTGAGTTTTGGATCTTTTAACTGTCTGATTTTTTCACTGTGTTTTGGCTTTATTTTTTGCAAAGTTGCAACTTTTTTCCAATAAATTTGAAATAAATCTCCTAAAATTCACCCCCCCCCCCCCCCACACACACACACATTTGCACTTTTTCATGTAAATTTGTATTTTTTTAAATGGAAATTTTAAGGTTGGACACTCTTTGGATAATCTAACTGTGATAACAATAATTAAACTAAGAAGAAACCGAATAATCTGTGTTGTATGAATCACTGCTACAGCTGCGCTGGTTTTTACATCAGTGGGCGAGAGTGGAAAAGTAAAACAACCTCTTTAGGGACATTTAGGCATAACATCCAAATATTCTCCCTTCACAATAATCCAGAACACCACAGTGGTTATACAGTGTAGTGCTTATACAGTCTTATACGTCCAGAGTGACACGGAACATGTTGAAGCTAAAGTTGGCTTAATTTCTCTCCGAGGTCTGTTTTAGACTTCAGAACATTAAAACAGCAGTTTGTGCCCCATGCTAAAAGTGCATGTGCAGCAGCAACTGTAATATGCAGAAACAAGAAATTTTAGTTTTGTCAGAAATTCTCCCCACTACTAGGAGACCAAAGATCAAGGCACTGCAGTCCATAGGTGGTACTGTGGAAAATAAAAGCAGACGAGGCAGTGAGCTAGACGACACACAAACTTTATTCACTTTCCAACATCAAGTACAGAAAATACTCTCCTGGGGTCTCTGGGCGTCTCCTTTTTATACCCTTTATTTCTGCCCCATGAGACCCAGGGAGCCAAAGACAATACACTCAGTGCACAAAGAATGCCTGGAACATTAACATCATGGGGGTGGGGTGGGGGGAGATAGTCCTTTCTGTTATGTCTGAGACCCCCAGGTGCCACTTCCTACTTCAGTCCTCTGTTCCATCCCCCCCCCCCTCCAGGCTTCCGACTCCGGGTAGAGAACCCCCACACAATGCCACCACACGGCCCCCCCCAAACATCCAGAAAGGGAACTAACCCCCCCCCCCCATCCTTTGGGCTTGAGCCGGCACCCATAGCGGCTGTAGTGGGGGGGTCGCCGGTCCGATCGAAGCGCCCTGCTGGCGAGGTGTGAGGGAGGGCACATTGGTCTGTGGAGGGAAAGAGGGTGGTGGGGGGGGGCATGTTAGCTTCATGAGCGCAGGTCTCTACCGAGGGAACACCAACTTGTGGAACCGCTGATGGTGGGCATCCGCTTGGGCCAACACCACTTGCTCGTCTGCCAACACAAAAGCGGGCTTCAGCCTGTCGATGCAGACGCCCCCCCCCCCAAGTCTAACACAAAATGCTTTGCTCCAGTTTCTAGCACCCTGAACAGTCCGTCGTACGGTGGGCACAGCGGGGTCCTGTGTGCATCATGTCTGACAAAAACAAACCTGGCGCTCTGTAAACCTTTCAGGACGAAGGTGCAGGGAAAACAATGGTGGGCTGGGCCTGGCACGTAAACAGCCTCCATACTGTACAAAAACTGTGCGGGCGGGTCGGTCCCCGGCGTGGGGTTTTCTGGTAAAAATTCCCCGGGAGTCCGCAGTGGCTGAGAAAAAATGAGTTCTGCCGGGGAGGCTGCCAGATTCTCCTTAGGCGTGGAGTACAACCCTAAAAGAACCCAAGACAGGTGATCGACCCAATTTGCATCCGTGAGCGAAGCTCTGAGTGCTGCCTTAAGCGACCTATGAAAACGTTTGCATAACCCGTTAGCCAGGGGGTTCTACGTGGTAGTGCAGTGGATTTTGACTCCCAGGCTCTGGGCCATCGCAGACAAGAGGTTTTTTTTGTTTTTTTTTTTATCCAAGATGGCGCCCACAGTGGCCGCCATGGGGCTTCGCTGCGCTTTAATTTGTATGTTTTTGTTCGTCAATTGTGTGTCTGCCTGCTCTTACACCCGTGAAGAGCTACTAAATATCAGGACTTTCACTCCCACAGACCTACTCCCAGTTTTTTTGGCTCCTGCCGCCAATCTGGTTCACTTTTTAGCCCAAAAAGTGAGATGGCGAAAGAGAGGAAGGCGAGCGGGCGCTCTCGTGCGGCTTCGTAGGAGAGGCACGCGCACGGCCTTGCCTGGCATATTTCTGTCCAATGCCAATTCTCTCTTTAACAAGGTAGATGAACTGAGACTGCTGATGCGATTTAAGGACCTCTCTACCTCGTCTGCCCTCTGTTTTACTGAGACCTGGCTTAAGGAATCGACTCCGGACAGTGCGCTCCTCCTCGAGGGATTTCAGCTGTTTCGTGCTGATCGAGACACAGAGCTCTCCGGCAAGTCCTCAGGAGGAGAAGTCTGCTTTTACATTAACAGCAGCTGGTGCTCTGATGTAACGGTGATCTCCCAACACTGTTCTCCCGCTCTGGAATATTTATTCATTAACTGAAAGCCTTTTTATTCCCCGCGGGAGTTCGCTTCATTCATCCTGGCCGCTATTTACGTCCCGCCCGACGTGGACGCGCGCGACGCTCAGCACGTGCTCGCAGATCACATTCAACATACGGAGCGGACTTTCCCAGACTCTGGTTATTGTGGTTGGCGACTTTAACCAGAGCAATCTGAGCCACGATCTCCCCCGATACAAACAGTTTATTAAATGCCCCACCAGAGGAAAGAACACGCTGGATCACTGTTACACTACAGTGAAGGACGCATATCGTGCTGTTCCCCGCGCTGCGCTTGGTCTATCTGATCACGTGATGGTCCACCTCATTCCCACATACAGACAGAGACTGAAGCTCACTAAACCTGTTGTGAGCACTACGAAGAAACTGACCAGTGAAGCTGGGGAGAAGCTGAGCACATGCATGGAAATAACTGACTGGGGCATGTTTAAAGGAGCCATGCATGATCTGGATGAGTACACGGACACTGTGAACTCATATATCCACTTTTGTGAGGAGAGCATTCTTCCATCGCGCACCAGGGTGAGGTACTCTAATGATAAGCCCTGGTTCACTGCTAAGCTCAGACAGATCAGGAAGGAGAAGGAAGCAGCGTTGAAAAGTGGAGACAGGGACTGCTACAGGGAGGTCAAATATCGGTTTAGCAGAGAGCTGAGGAGAGCTAAATCTGTGTATTCTGAGAGACTCCAGCAGCAGTTCACTGCTAACGGCTCTGCTTCTGTGTGGAGAGGACTGAGGCAAATCACCAACTATCGGCCTCAGGCTTCTAAACGTCAGGATGACAAAGCCCTTTGTCAAAGACTGTCCCAACATTATGCCCGTTTTGACACCTCGTCAGCTGTGTCCATCTCCCCCCCTCCCCCCAGCGCCACTGCCTCCACGGTCCCTACTTCATCAAAGGCGGCCCCCCCCTCCTCCCCCCCGGCCCTTGTCATCAGTGAGCAGGACGTGCACAGACAGTTCTCCAGACTGAACCCGTGCAAGGCCCCCGGTCCGGACGGCGTGTCTCCCTCCACCCTGAGACACTGTGCGAAAGAGCTGACTCCTGTCTTCACAGACATTTTTAACACCTCCCTGAAGTTATGCCACCTGCCTCAAAACCTCCACCATCATCCCTGTCCCCAAGAAGCCACGGATCACTGGACTTAACGACTACAGACCTGTAGCGCTCACCTCTGTAGTCATGAAGTCCTTTGAGCGCCTGGTCCTGCCCCACCTCAAGTCCATCACCACTCCCCTACTGGACCCGCTGCAGTTTGCCTACCGAGCCAACAGGTCTGTGGACGACGCAGTCAACCTGGCCCTCCACTCCATCCTGCATCACCTGGACTCCCCGGAAACCTACGCCAGGATCCTGTTTGTGGACTTCAGCTCTGCATTCAACACCATCCGCCCCGCTCTGCTCCGGGACAAGCTGTCCCTGCTCAACGTGCCTGACTCCCTCGGCAGGTGGATCACCGACTTCCTGATGGACCGGAGGCAGCATATGCGGCTGGGAAAGACTGTCTCAGACTCTGTTAGCATCAGCACCGGATCACCCCAGGGCTGTGTACTTTCCCCCCTACTCTTCTCCCTTTATACCAACTCCTGCACCTCCAGCCACCAGTCTGTCAAGCTGATCAAGTTTGCGGACAACACCACCCTCATCGGGCTCATCTCCAACGGCGACGAGTCCGTCTACAGGAGAGAGGTGGCCCAGCTGGCGTCCTGGTGCAGCCACAACAACCTGCAGCTGAACGCGCTGAAGACAGTGGAGATGATTGTGGACTTCAGGAAAGTCACAACCCCTCTGCCCCCCCTCACCCTCACAGGCTCTCCCATCACCACTGCAGATTCCTTCCGCTTCCTGGGCACCACCATCACCCGGGACCTCAAGTGGGAGCCGACCATCAGCTCCCTCATCAAAAAGGCCCATCAGGGGATGTTCTTCCTGTGGCAGCTGAAGAAGCTCAAGCTACCCACCATGATGTTGGTACAGTTCTACACAGCCATCATCGAGTCCATCCTCACCACCTCCATAACCGTGTGGTACACAGGAGCCACTGCCAGGGACAGACTAAGGTTGCAGCGCGTCGTGCGCGCTGCTGAGAAGGTGATCGGCTGCAAGCTCCCATCCCTCCAGGACCTGTACATCTCCAGGACCCGGAGGCGTGCAGGCTGGATCATAGCCGATCCTTCACACCCTGGTCACATACTGTTTTCCCCCCTCCCTCAGGTAGAAGACTTCGGTCCATTCAGACTAAAACCTCCCGTCACATGAACAGCTTCTTTCCCTCTGCCGTCAGACTGCTGAACACTAAGTGACTTATTGACTCTCGTGCACTATGTATAGCAGCTCAACCAGACTCATGTCAATCATCACTGTTTTCTTTTTGCATTACTAGTACGAGTACTATGTGGTACTCCACAATATCTGCTGCTCGCTAATATATTTAAAAATTGCTTTTACTAGTATTACTCATTCTTATTCTACATTTTATTGCATGTATAGTTTTTTATTTCTATCTTTTATTTTTATCATGTTTAATGTTGCAGCATTGCACCGAGACAAATTCCTAGTTTGTGTACTACATGAACAATGGCAATAAATCTGATTCTGATTCTGAGTTCTGAAACGAACTGTAGACCCCTGTCGGAAGTGATGTCCGATGGGGATCCAAATCGTCCAACCCAAGCCGACAAAAAAGTGCGAGCCACTTCCGCGGACATGGTGGAAGCCAGCGGGACCACTTCAGGCCAACACGTAGTGCAGTCCACGATTTTCAAAAGGTGCGTGAAACCTTGCGATGGTGGGAGGGGTCCCACCAAATCCATGTGGACGTGGTCGAACCTCCTGGCTGGGATTTGGAACGGCTCGAGGGGGGCTCTGCTGTGCTTGTGCACTTTGGCCCGCTGGCACGCAACGCACACTGCAGCCCACTCTTTCACGTCCCTGCGTAAGTAAGGCCAGACAAATTTCGTCCCCACCAGTTTAACCGAGGCACGCATGCCAGGATGTGAAAGGGAGTGGACTGACTCAAAAATGCGGTGGTGCCAAGAGCTCGGAACCACCGGGCGTGGGCAACCGGTTTAGATGTCGCAGAACAAGGGGGGCACCCTTATTGCACCACCCTGCTCTCCAGCTTTAACCCAGTAGGCGTGGACTGGAGCGTGCAAATGTCCACTTCCCCGGTTTGCTCCGCGGCCATGGCAGGGAAATCTATTCCCATGTAGACCGGGGAGACGAACGCGCATGACAGGCAATTGGCCATGACGTTAAACTTCCCGGCAACGTGTTGAACGTTGGTCGTGAACTCCAAGATCGCGGCCAAATGTTGTTGCTGCCGGCCAACCACGGTTCTGAGACTTTGGACATTGCGTATGTTAGCGGTTTATGATCAACAAACGCGGTGAACTCGCGCCCTACTAGCCAAAACTGGAAGTGGCACGTCACCAGGTGGAGGGCCAATAATTCTCTGTCAAATGTACTGTATTTGCGCTAATTGTCACACAAAGTACAACTGAAAAATGCGAGCGGCTTCCACACACCGGAGACGTACTGCTCCACCACAGCCCCTATGGCAAGGTCAGACATGTCCGTGGTGAGAGCTATTCGTGCTGATGGGGAAAGGTGGGCTAGCAAAGCGGCGCTAGCGAGCGCTGTTTTGGCATTTGCAAAAGCCTGGACTTGCTTGGGTGTCCAGTCAATGTTTTCCGTGGGCTTCTGTTTCTTAAGCGCAGTGTAATACGGCTGCAGCAGCTGGGCTGCCTGGGGGAGGAAACGGTTATAAAAGTTGACCATGCCCAAAAATTCCTATAGGGCCCTTACGCTCTGCGGACGCGGAAAATCTGAGACGGCATGCACCTTATCAGGGAACGGAATCGCGCCCTCTGGCGAAATGCGGTGACCCAAAAAATCAATTACTGGCACACCAAACTTGCACTTCGTCAGGTTAACTATAAGCCCGTGCGCTTCCAACCTCTGGAAAACCATTTTGAGATGGGCAAGGTGCTCCTCCTCGGACGCGCTAGCCACCAGAATGTCATCTAAGTAGACAAAAACGAAGTGCAGGTCATGGAGCACTGCGTCCATTATTCTCTGGAAGGTTTGCCTTTTAATCCAAACGGCATGCGTAAAAACTCGAAAAGGCCAAAAGGAGTTATTACCGCTGTTTTAGGAACGTCCTCCACATGCAGCGGGACCTGGTGGTAACCACGGACCAGATCCACTTTCGAAAAAACATGCGTCCCGGCCAGGTGTATGAAAAAATCCTGGATGTGCGGGATGGGATACCGATAGTGTTCCGTGGCATTGTTCAAGCACTGGAAACTGCCGCACGGTCGCCACGACCCGTCGGCCTTAGGCACCATGTGTAGTGGGGATGCCCAAGGGCTGTTGGAGCGCCTGACGATGCCCAGCTGCTCTAAGTTAGCAAACTCCTCGTGTGTGCTGGCCAGTTTAACCACGTCCAGGTGCCGAGGGTGCACGAACACCGGTGGGCCTTTTGTTGTTATGAAATGTTCGACCCCATGTTTGGTTACTGTAGCCGAAAAAGTTGGGACCATGAGTGCTGGGAACTGTGAAAGTAAATGGTAGTACTTACCCCCTGAAGCTATAACGTTAGGCAGTGTTGTTGGCCCAGCTCCCTGAGCTGTGCAAGGCAGGGAGGAAAAAGAGACAGCATCCACTAAACATCTGTTGGCAACATCGGCTATCAACCCATAATCACATAAAAAATCTGTGCCTAAAGTGGGGGCAGAACATGCAGCTACCACAAAATCCCACCGGTAATTGCATCTGTGTAAGCATATCATCAGCGTCCATTCGCCAAACCTCCTGATGGTGGATCCGTTGGCAGCCGTGAGCTCGGGACCACTGCCTCCTGCCGACCTGTCTGCACTGACCAGCAGGATGAGGCTTTTCTGGGAGCCGGAGTCCACCAAAAAATGTCTCCCCAAAAGTGTGTCTGTGATAAAAAGCAGCTTGTTCCTGTCGCCAGCAGTCGCAGCTGCTACTGACTGCTGGCCATGCCATCTTCCCGGCTTCTTGAATTGGCACGGCGGCAGACAGTGTTGGGCATTCAAGCCAAAGCAGTGATGATAGAAACAGAGTGCCCCGTTCCTGCACCTCTTGGCGTCCGTCCCAGCCACCACCAATGGCTCCTCAACCTCGCTGGAGTCCTTCATGGAGACCGGTGTTGCTGCGTGCACCCTCAGAGCTCTGGTTGCTAGGATGGTACGGTCTGCTTCTTGCACCAGGGCACGGCAGTCCTTGGTTACCAGCAGCAGCGAGTTGGCCAGGATCACCCTCGCTGTAGCAGGTAGGTTCCCGAGGAACAGGAGGGTGAACAGGAAGGACTCGTCATTCTTCCCCATCAACGCTAACATGCTCTCCATCAGTTCCACGGCCGATCTGTCACCTAACTCTGAACATGTTAGGAGTCTCTCTGCCCTCTCACTGTCCGACAGGGTATAATGCTGGAGTAGCATCCGCTTGAGCACTTTGTATTTCCCCTGGGCCAGTGGCTTCTGGAGCTGGCTTGTTACCTGTTGCGTGGCACGCACATCCAGCACAGTGACCACATGGTAATATTTAGTGTCGTCCGTTGTGATCCCGCGGAGTGCAAACTGGGCTTCTACATATAGGAACCACACAGTCAGATTGTGAAGCCAGAAGTCTGGGAGCTTGATTGTGACAATGCATGCAGCACTGGTGTTCTCCCTCTGGGTTGTCTCCGGGGCGGTGCTTGGCTCGTTCTCCATCGCACGTCTTAGGGTCACCAATGTGGAAGATGAAAGCAGACGAGGTAGCGAGCTAAACGACACACAAACTTTATTCACCTTCCAACATCAAGTACAGAAAATACTCTTCCGGGGTCTCTGGGCGCCCTCCCAAGAGAGCAGCGCCTTCCGCCCTCCCAAGAGAGCAGACGCTTTTTCCTTCTCTCTTGCTCTGACTTTTTTTTCCTTCCTCCCCAACTACTGGATCCCAGCTTGCTGTTGTCTGTCTGCGTCTAACTGCGACCGTCGAAAGAAAGAAATTATGGAGTTAATGAAAGCGCTTTGAGTGGTCTTTGTGACTAGAAAAGCGCTATATAAGTGCAGGTTAGTTAGTTAGTTAGTTAGTTAATAAGCTGGGCTTTGAACACAATTGACACTATTTTTTCAACAAGGAAAAGTGCTCCGGGGGAAGCTGTCTGCCCCGCAGGAACGGCTCCAGCGGGCTATTTACGTGACACAAGTAATTGGAGGATCTTGTGTCTCACTAATCTCTCTATCGAAGATATTGAAGATTTGTATGTCTTCGTGATAATGGTGATCGGGATCTTTCTGATTGGAACTGGGATTGTCCTGGTGTACCGCAAATTGCTGAAGATGGATACAACCTATCAAAATGCTGGCCAGGCGAGGTGCATCTGTCAAATTGAAAAATTGGAGAAGACCCTGATAGCGACAAATGGAGAACTGTCTCGGAAGGTGGATTACATCATGGTCTCGCTTAGGTCTTTCCACGATGGATTTAAAGCCCCGCAATGAAGGATTAAGTACTAAATCTACAGAAGAAATAAAAAGCCTTCTCTGTGATCAGTCCGATTTGGCTCAATTTCCCCATGAAAATTCCTCCTGGCTGTCTGCAGTCTGTGTTTTCAAAATCATCGAGCACAAGGCCTTGGACAGCCATCTGGACAGCCTGCCCAGATATTCGTAAGGACGATCGGCGGCAGCCAGACAAAACATCTCCTGCCAAGTGCCCTTGTGTTCTCTTATTATCATCAACATTGCTTCAACAGCGCACACACATTGATCCATGAACTGAATAAAGATACACACACTGCTCTCTTGTGTCTTGTGTCTTGTGAATCCTGTTTTGCGTATGTGCATCGAGAGCTTTTTTTTTCCTTGTAATCATAATATTGATTGATTATGCAACCAGTATTCTGAATCAATGATTTTTTTGCTCCTTCCTATTGTTCCTCGTATTATTCTTATTCTTATGCTACCTGTACCCTCTATCCTGTGGGCAGGCGCGTCCCCGATGCAGCCGTGTCACTGGAAATGCAGGTTCATTTTCTGTGTCAAGTCAAATTCTCTCGTATGTTATCAGTGATCTGTTAATGTACTTGGCAATAAATCTTTTCTGATTCTGATTCTGATTCTGATTCTCCTTTTTATACCCTTTATTTCTGCCCTATGAGACCCAGGGAGCCAAAGACAATCCACTCAGTGCACAAAGAATGCCTGGCACATTAACATCATACAACACCAGCCCTGCTTCTCAAACCCTCTCTTCCTCTAGCGAACTCCAGTGTCTCCTGAAGTCCCCGGGGGGAGCGGATAGTCCTTTCTGTTACGTCTGAGACCCCCCAGTGCCACTTCCTCCTTCTGTCCTCTGCCCCCCCCCCCCAAGCTTTTGACTCTGGTTGGAGAACCCCCCACACAGTGCCACCATAGTACTTTAATAAACAGTTTTACCTTTTTGCAAATATCTCAAGAAATGCTGGGCCTTGACTCAAAATTCTTTAATCATTCTAATATTTGAAAACCTTACATAACTTTTCACAACATTAGGTGACCCTGACGAAGGCTGCAACAAGTGGCCGAAACATGTTAAGGTAAAAACAACCCTTTTTGTTGTCTCATAGAAAAGAAAATATTTTTTATAATTTATAACTTTTCACCATTGGTTTTATGCTCTAAAAGTGAAGTATTCTGCACCATATTTTCAAAAATGTTTGACGTCAAAATTAACTCCTTCTTAGCCATGCATCCAAATTGCTTCAAATTAATAGAGAGAAAGTTGTTAAAAGTATCCAAAAATGTTAGCCCATTTTGATTTAACAGGCCAAACAATTGGTACAGTTTCTCTCTGGCATGCATTTTCTTATTTATCTTCAGATGTAGGGATCCAAACTTGATGAAACTTCACACTCACAATTACAACGGTATTCTTCAGCAGATCACCAAATTTCATGCAATTCTCTTAATGTTCCAAAAATCATGTTTATGAAATGTCTGTCAGCCTTTGTTTTGTCATTGGAACATTTTGTGAGGGGGCGAGAAAATCAGTGTATGACCAATCACAGTCCTGTGCTCTAGTGGTTAAGATGTTTGTTTGTTATGCTGGAGACCTGTGGTTCAAATTCTCTCAACAAGGTGTCATTCCTTAAGGAACATCCCTGGTTAAAAGGGTACTGAAAACATTTAATCCTGATGCATTTTGACCAAAGCACATCACAGATATTTCATTAAGACCTCTAGGAACTGTCAACACGTAGAAAAGGTGCATAATATGTCCCCTTCAATATGATAACCTCTTAAATTAAAATACTATGAGGGTGAAACTACTTACCCCAGCCACAGGAGGTGCACAAGGCATGTACTCCGGCGCCAGTAATCCAGCTATTGATATGTGTGACTCTCATGTAAATGTCAATGCATTCCTGCTTGACTGTTATGCTAATATGCCATGCATGCACTGTCTGTATCTCAGTATAAAAGAGTTGACTGTATATGCCTCATTCTCTTTTTTCTCACTCGCATTCTGACACTCTAGAGACGCAGGGCTCACACCAGCGCGCTGCCTAAGTGCTGAGTGAGCCTCGTGATGGAGGAAGAATAAAGCACCCTTTTAACCTTCAGTTCGACGTGTCCGCCTGCATTTATTTGATCCTTGCCTCCACACTGGTGACTCTTATTTCGTTCCTCCACATTCGTTCCTCCACAACACACTGCCATCTACAGAAGTTCTCTGACGACTCTGCGATCGTCGGCCTCATCTCCAATGGAGATGAAGCTGAGTACAGAGGACTTATCCAGGACTTCGTGGACTGGTGCCATCAGAACTGCCTCCAGATCAACGCGAGGAAAACTAAGGAGCTGGTGGTGGACTGCCACAGGCAAGGACAACCCCTCACAGCACCAGTAAACATACAGGGAACAGACATTGAGATGGTGACATTCTACAAGTACCTGGGTGTTCGTTTGAACAATAAACTAGACTGGTCACACAATACTGACGCACTCTACAATAAGGGACAGCGCAGGCTGTTCCTACTGAGGAGACTCAGGTCTTTTGGTGTACAAGGGGCGCTGCTGAAGACATTCTACGACACGGTGGTGGCATCAGCCATCACTTTTGGAGTGGTCTGCTGGGGCAGTGGCATTACAGCAGCTGATAGGAAGAGACTGAACAAACTGATCAAGAAAGCTAGCTCTGTCCTGGGGCAGCGCCCTGACCCAGTGGAGGAGATAGGAGAGAGAAGGATAGTGGCTAAACTGTCATCTCTGCTGGAGTCCGAGTCCCATCCTATGCAGGACATACTGAATGCACTGAGGAACTCATATAGCAGCAGACTACATCACCCTAGGTGCGCAACCGAGAGGTTTCGCAGGTCCTTCCTACCTACGGCTGTCAGACTGTATAACCTAAGCAGGGCTGCTCGCAGAGATAGCAAAAAAACGTGACGACCTGCCTAAGTACTGAGTGAGCCTCGTGATGGAGGAAGAATAAAGCACCCTTTTAACCTTCAGTTCGACGTGTCCGCCTGCATTTATTTGATCCTTGCCTCCACACTGGTGACTCTTATTTCGTTCCTCCACATTCGTTCCTCCACAACACACTGCCATCTACAGAAGTTCTCTGACGACTCTGCGATCGTCGGCCTCATCTCCAATGGAGATGAAGCTGAGTACAGAGGACTTATCCAGGACTTCGTGGACTGGTGCCATCAGAACTGCCTCCAGATCAACGCGAGGAAAACTAAGGAGCTGGTGGTGGACTGCCACAGGCAAGGACAACCCCTCACAGCACCAGTAAACATACAGGGAACAGACATTGAGATGGTGACATTCTACAAGTACCTGGGTGTTCGTTTGAACAATAAACTAGACTGGTCACACAATACTGACGCACTCTACAATAAGGGACAGCGCAGGCTGTTCCTACTGAGGAGACTCAGGTCTTTTGGTGTACAAGGGGCGCTGCTGAAGACATTCTACGACACGGTGGTGGCATCAGCCATCACTTTTGGAGTGGTCTGCTGGGGCAGTGGCATTACAGCAGCTGATAGGAAGAGACTGAACAAACTGATCAAGAAAGCTAGCTCTGTCCTGGGGCAGCGCCCTGACCCAGTGGAGGAGATAGGAGAGAGAAGGATAGTGGCTAAACTGTCATCTCTGCTGGAGTCCGAGTCCCATCCTATGCAGGACATACTGAATGCACTGAGGAACTCATATAGCAGCAGACTACATCACCCTAGGTGCGCAACCGAGAGGTTTCGCAGGTCCTTCCTACCTACGGCTGTCAGACTGTATAACCTAAGCAGGGCTGCTCGCAGAGATAGCAAAAAAACGTGACGACCTAATAGTATTGAATGCAAAAGACGCAATAGACTTATACAATGGTCCCCTCCAGTATATACAACTAGGACAATATCGGTCACTACAGAGGGTGACAATATGTATGGGTACATATTCATACTATGTAGGTTAACTAAGTAGACGGTTATGCTGTTTATTCCATCTTGCTACGATGCTCCGCACTTTGTATATATATTTATATATTTATGTGTATGTATGTATATCAACTGTTCTTATTTATATCTTCCGTATCTTCTTAATTATTGCTCTGAGTGTTGCTATCCCTGTGCTGTTGCAATCCTGGAATTTCCCCATCGTGGGACTAATAAAGGCTTATCTTATCTTATCTTATCTTACTCCTAATGTCACTCCCAAGCTCGGGTAAATGGGGAGGGTTGTGTCAGGAAGGGCATCCGACATAAAACCTTTGCCGAATCAAACATGCGGATCATGACGAATGAGACTTTTATACCAGATTGGTTGAGGCCCAGGTTAACAACGATCATCATTGGCGCTGTTAATTGACAGGGTGTCAGTGGAAATTGGGCTCCTGTTGGTCGAAGATTGAGAAGGAGGAGAGTGGGAAGGCGTGTTAGGAGGGAGAGAGAAAAGGAAATTTATGTGATGTGCTCCGCACACACCGTTTGCGTTGGTTCGGCCATGGGGAGAGGAGTGTTAATTGAATTAAGAAGGTCATGGAGGTCAATCCTGGTAGCAGCAGAAGTCAAGGAAGAGGAAGACTGAAGAAGACATGGCTAGTGGGTGTCTGTATGG
This sequence comes from Pholidichthys leucotaenia, assembly GCA_020510985.1. Classification (NCBI taxonomy): domain Eukaryota; kingdom Metazoa; phylum Chordata; class Actinopteri; order Cichliformes; family Pholidichthyidae; genus Pholidichthys; species Pholidichthys leucotaenia. The sequence goes on along the minus strand of CM035849.1, from coordinate 63,344,025 downwards.
ACCGCGTCAAGCTACAGCTGGCCCAGGTTGAACCAGTGGACGGGAACCATTGGAGTGGGACTCTGAGAAGTGCAGTCAAGCAGGACCCACCCCAACTGAGGGATGAATTGTGTCCTGTCAAAAATAAATTCTGATGATGATGATGATGACCATGGTGTAGATAAGAACAGAAATGGAGTAGGAGTAATCTTGAAGGAAGAGTATGTGAAGAGTGTTCAGGAGGTAAAGAGGGAGTCAGACAGAATCTTAAGTTTGAAGCTAGAAGTCAAAGGTGTGATGTTGAATGTTGTCAGTGCATATGCCCCACAAGTTGGATGTCAGGTAGAAAGGAAAGAGGAATTCTGGAGTAAGTTGGATGAAGTGATAGAGAGTGTTCCCAGAGGGGAGAGAGTGTGATTGGAGTGGACTTTAATGGACATGGAGGTGAAAGGAACAGAGGTGATGAAGAGGTTCTGGATAGGTATGGTCTTAAGGAGAGAAATGTGGAAGGACAGATGGTTGTGAATTTTGCTAAGAGGATGGAAATGGCTGTGGTGAACACATACTTCAAGAAGAGAGAGGAACATAGGGTGACTTACAAAAGTGGAGGAAGGGACACACAGGTGGACTACATCTTATGCAGTAGGAGAAATCTGAAAGAGATAGGCGACTGCAAGGTAGTGGCATGGGAAAATATAGCTAGGCAGCATCGGATGGTACTCTGTAGGGTGACTTTGGAAAGCAAGAAGAGGAAGAGAGTGAAGGCAGAGCCAAAAATTAAGTGGGGGAAGTTACAGAAGGAAGAAGGTTGCACAGAGTTCAGGAAGGAGTTGATATAGGCTTGGGGTGGTAGGGAAGAATTACCAGATGACTGGGAAAGTACAGCAAAAGTACTGAGGGAAACAGGTAGAAAGGTATGTGGTGTATCCAGTGGACAGAGGAAGGAAGACAAGGAGACTTGGTGATGGAATGAAGAGGTACAGGAAAGTATTCACAGGAAGAGGTTAGCAAAGAAAAAGTGGGATAGTCAGGGAGATGAAGGAAGTAGACAGGAGTATTTTGGAATCTAGGCACATGGCAAAGAGAGAGGTGGCAAAGGCAAAGGAAATTTCATATAGTGAGTTGTATGAGAGGCTGGACACTAAAGAAGGAGAAAATGACTCATTGATTGGCTAGGCAGAGAGATCGAGCTGGAAAGGATGTGCAGCAGGTTAAGTTGATTAAGGACAGAAACGGTAATGTACTAACAAATGATGAGTGTGTTGAGAAGGTGGAAGGAGTACTTTGAGGAGCTGATGAATAAAGAAAATGAGAGACAAGAGGATGGATGAAGAAAAGATGGTGAACAAGGAAGCCCAGAGGATTAGCAAGGCGGAAGTGAGGGCAGCTTTAGGCGCTTTTCCACTTGGCACACTTTGGCCTCGTTTGGCCTCGTTTCGCACGGTTTGGCCTCCTTTGTCCCCTTTTCCTTTCGGCACCCAATGGCCTAACAGTTCCGTTATTTCGGAACTGTTCCACTTTTATCGGCACCGATAAAAGTAGGTCCGAAAGGTACCAGCACGGTTTCGTCACGCCACTGCTGGCCATTCATTGGTCTGAGCGTAGCGTCATGAGAGTGGGCGTTACGCTGACTTTCGAGAATCAGTTGCTGGTCGCCATTTGCAATTTTTCATCAGTGAGCCCGTGAACAAGTGATATTATAAACCACAACGATAGAATGGCTTAACAGAAATCAGCAGAAATCTAACACCGCAGTCCAGCAGAGTTTCCTGTGCGTTTCGGCTGATGAGAGAATGCAGAGGGAAGCAGACTGAGCTTGCAGTGGGGCGCACAAGCAGACTCACCACAAAATAGACGGAGACGCACCAGGAATTAGACCTAGCCACCCAAATTGAATTGAATGTACAGCCGCGACGCACCCAACTTCAGCAGTTGAAGCCGTGATATTGTGATATACAGGACAGTGAGTGATGTGATATTCATGCTTTATGTTATTTTTTCCAAAAGTGGAAAGTTCACTTAGGACAGACGAAAACTTAATCGTGTTTAAACAATGACCTAGCTTAATGCTACGTCCATCCTAGTATGTTGCTTTTTTGTGTTGACAATATCTGATGAAATAAGCTAGTTGTAATCCTGGTTAAAAAGTTTATTTTATTTTATTTTATTTTATTTTTTTTACATGTTGCACTTTCGTGCTGTGCATGTACTTAATTTGTGTGTATTTCATTGTAGAGTCCAAACAGGATCCGCTCAGAATGGTGACGTTTTGACACCAATGTATTGTGACAGGTAAACAACACGTCATATTTATAGTCAAATCGTTTGCTTTTTAAAGTGAGGTAGTCGGATACGCAAAAGCCGATGGTGTATAGAACACGTATATTAGGATGTGAAATGTCGGCATCGAAACTGCTCCCATTTAGCTGTAATTAATATTCAAAAATGATATTTTCGGGAGGAAAGAATTCAATTTAAACAGCCAAGGACCAAAAAACGTACATTTGCTCGTGGAACAGGTCATTCACACTCGCAGACAATCGCGCTATACAGTATGTGTCTGTAGGATTTTCTTTCCATGCACGCAAAAAAAGCATTTTTTTCCCGGATCCGACTACCTCGCTTTAAGTTAAAGTTTAGGTAAAGTGCCACATTTAAAGTAGCACAATTTCCACTTAATATGAAAGGGACTGAATTGAGATTTATTTGTGTGACTATTAATTACAGAGTAATTGAAAATGAATGGCACATCCAATAATGGCCACCATAAAATAAACCGCTTGTTTATTTACTTTTATCAGATCATTTCTGTGATCCTTTATGAGTTATAGTCATAACAGTGTATCTTGCACCTTGGGGAATGGGAGATGTTCAGTCACCATTAGAATTTAGTTTATATGTGTAGTCTATAGTATTTCATCTTTAAACTCATTCAGTAATAGAACACATTACAAATAATTGAGACCCATTGTAGTGCTTCCTTTTATATTTTAGCAATACAAGCACAAAACACCAGCCACACTTGAAACCAGGGCGACACAGCGGTGGCTAAACTTTATTGATAACGTTATTTCACACCATCACAACAACTCAGTATTTAAACTCAGTATAAATGGTGTAGAGATTGAAAGGGTATCCAAAATTAAAATCCTTGGTGTAATAATTGATAATAAACTGTGTTGGAAGTCACATACTAATTATATTAAAGGTAAAATATGCAAATCAGTCACAATACTGCGCAGAGTGAAATATTTGCTGAATCAACCCACACTATAGACTTTGTATCATTCACTAATGCTCCCATACATGACATCCATCCATCCATCTTCTACCACTTTTCCAGAGGTCCGGGTCGCAGAGGCAGCAGTTCAAGCAGAGAAGCCCAGACTTCCCTCTCCTCAGCCACCTGCTCCAGATCTTCAGAGAGGATACCAAGGTGTTCCCAGACCAACTGGGAGATGTTGTCTCTCTAGTGAGTTCTGGGTCTGCCCTGGGGTCTGAGAACTACTACCAAGCAACACTGTGTTTCAGTGCAAGGAGTCAGACTGTGGAACGCTTTTGGACCTGAATTAAAATCATGTACAAAGCTTGGACAATTTAAACAAAAACTAAAGGAATAAGTACTCCAAACATACACACGTGGACAAAATTGTTGGTACCCCTCTGTTAATGATAATAAGAAAAACCCACAATGGTCACAGCACAGTGACTACTTGTCACCCTTTAAATAGGCCGATTGATTACAAGTTTGTAGACACCTGTGATGTTAATTAGAGGACACATCTTGGTTGAACATGTCCCTATGGTCATGTTCATGTCCCTATGGCCTATTTTCAATCTTTTCTAGGGGTACCATCATTTTTGTCCAGGTCTGTTTCATGAGTTTGTTTTTTAAAATAATTCTGTTGAACCACAATTCAAAAGCATTGTCTGATTTTCATCGGTTAATTTTCATAGAATTTTTATTTATTACCACTTTTGTCAGATTCAAGTTATTTCTGTGACCATTGTGGGTTTTTCTTCGATTAACAGAGGGGTACCAACAATTTTGTCCACGGCTGTATATACAAAACGACATGTAAAATCACATAAGGATTATCATATCCAGTCTGTGTTGTGCTGTTGCTTATTTTTTGTCACGTTTTGTCTTGGCTTTGTTCTGATTTGTAATCACTCTTATTTTATTTTATTTTTGAATTCTTAGCTGGAACATGGGTGGGCAATATAAGCTGCGGCTTCAACCATCACCCATTTCGGATAAGTTATGTTGAATTGTATAATCCGAGGAGTTCCTGTTGAATTTGACCTTATTGGATTTTTTTCCCCCTTTGTTCTATTATTCTGTTCCTTTCTTTTAATCTAATTATCCGAAATAAAGATTCATTCATTTCTCAGATATGTTTTAAACTTTCTTTAATTATCCACCACCCATTTCTGTCTTTCATCTAGGCAAGGGGAAAATGATCCATCCAAACCAGACCTTGCCTCACTATTTAGAGGTGCAGGCTGAAGATCTGCTGAACCGGGACCAGTATGAGGAGCCGACCAGTTGCTTCTCAGTGAGGCAGCATGGCTGGCGTGTGTTACCCATTCCAGTTTCTTTTTTTTTTTACAGTTTGAATTTTGCACATTCTAAATAATCTGTAATTTGCTGCTGATTGGAATAAACAATTTAGTGATTTATGTGTTTGCATCATGATTTTCTATTTTGTCTGTTCAGACACCGGTGGGAAAAGAGTCAACAGTACGAACCATTTATCAGTGACTTTGAAAATAATGGCTCATTTTTAAGAAAAGTAACCAACACAATTATTTGCTGAAGACTGTAAAACAAAATAGAGACATCTGCAAAAGTACAAAGGTTTATTGTCAAAATTCCCAGGGCAATACTACATGAATACATGTATAGTTCACTGTTGATGCAGAGAATATATATTTATACAGTATCTACAGTGGAGCAAAAAAGTATTTAGTCAGCCACCAACTGTGTAAGTTCTCCCACTTAAAAGATGAGAGAGGTCTCCAATTTTCATCATAGGTATACCTCAACTATGAGAGACAAAATGAGAAAAAAAATATCCAGAAAATCACATTGTCTGATTTTTAAAGAATTTATTTGCAAATTATGGTGGAAAGTAAGTATTTGGTCACCTACAAACAAGCAAGATTTATGGCGCTCACAGACCTGTAACTTCTTCTTTAAGAGGCTCCTCTGTCCTCCACTCGTTACCTGTATTAATGACACCTGTTTGAACTCGTTATCAGTATAAAAGACACCTGTCCACAACCTCAAACAGTCAGACTCCAAACTCCACTATGGCCAAGACCAAAGAGCTGTCAAAGGACACCAGAAACAAAATTGTAGACCTGCACCAGCCTGGGAAGACTGAATCTGCAATAGGTAAGCAGCTTGGTGTGAAGAAATCAACTGTGGGAGCAATTATTAGAAAATGAAAGACATACAAGACCACTGATAATCTCCCTCGATCTGGGGCTCCACGCAAGAGCTCACCCCGTGGGGTCAAAATGATCACCAGAACAGTGAGCAAAAATCCCAGAACCACACGGGGGGACTTAGTGAATGACCTGCAGAGAGCTGGGACCAAAGTAACAAAGGCTACCATCAGTAACACACTACGCCGCCAGGGACTCAAATCCTGCAGTGCCAGACGTGTCCCCCTGCTTAAGCCAGTACATGTCCAGGCCCGTCTGAAGTTTGCTAGAGAGCATCTGGATGATCCAGAAGAGGACTGGGAGAATGTCATATGGTCAGATGAAACCAAAATAGAATTTTTGGGTAAAAACTCAACTTGTCGTGTTTGGAGGAGAAAGAATGCTGAGTTGCATCCAAAGAACACCATACCTACTGTGAAGCATGGAGGTGGAAACATCACGCTTTGGGGCTGTTTTTCTGCAAAGGGACCAGGACGACTGATCCGTGTAAAGGAAAGAATGAATGGGGCCATGTATCGTGAGATTTTGAGTGAAAATCTCCTTCCATTAGCAAGGGCATTGAAGATGAAATGTGGCTGGGTCTTTCAGCATGACAATGATCCCAAACACACCGCCCGGGCAATGAAGGAGTGGCTTCGTAAGAAACATTTCAAGGTCCTGGAGTGGCCTAGCCAGTCTCCAGATCTCAACCCCATAGAAAATCTTTGGAGGGAGTTGAAAGTCCGTGTTGCCCAGTGACAGCCCCAAAACATCACTGCTCTAGAGGAGATCTGCATGGAGGAATGGGCCAAAATACCAGCAACAGTGTGTGAAAACCTTGTGAAGACTTACAGAAAACGTTTGACCTCTGTCATTGCCAACAAAGGGTATATAACAAAGTATTGAGATGAACTTTTGTTATTGACCAAACACTTATTTTCCACCATAATTTGCAAATAAATTCTTTAAAAATCAGACAACGTGATTTTCTGGATTTTTTTTTTCTCATTTTGCCTCTCATAGTTGAGGTATACCTATGATGAAAATTGGAGACCTCTCTCATCTTTTAAGTGGGAGAACTTGCACAATTGGTGGCTGACTAAATACTTTTTTGCCCCACTGTACATGTAGTCAGCAATACTCAATACGATATATTTCCAGTTAATCCACGTATTTCTCCATGTAACCTTGGGACTGCTTTATTTTAATTACTTCTAATCCTAGATCCATTTGTTTTGGCTTAAAATGCATCATAATAGTTAAATATATCTTATGCCTAACTTAGTACTGTTTACCTGTTGAAATATACGTATATTTAACAGCTCATATACTACAATATGGCACCTGACTGATCCATGTTTTGCCACAACACCACTGGCTGGAGCAGGTAAATCCCATGATGTCTCAACAGTCTCGCCATGATTTTGACACAGATCAGAGCAATTTGTTGCACAGGAAGCTAAACATTTCTACAGACATTATAGCCACTTTGCGTTAGTGAACTTGGGGTCACATCACTGTGATGAACATTAACGCCGACCGTTTGAAGTGATATTTTTGCCACAAGAGAGCCATCTGAAACACAGACACAGAATACAGATTTTAGGACCTAATATTGATAATTTGCCGACATTACAATGTTGTACGGCGGACTTAAAAGCAAAGTAGCATTAGCAATCATTAGCTTACCGTCATACGTAATGTAGTTCGCATCCTCATGGCTTCTAAATGCTCCAGTACCTTTCCAGAGCGTGTCGTACTGTGGGTTTGCCTTCTGTTCTCCGTTTTTGCCTTTATTCTGGCAAAAACAGCCAGAGAACGCAGACGCCTCGTATCCTGCCAACTTGTGTTTTGCGTAATGTTACGCTTGATTTACGCCAGTTACGCTTGTTTTACGTAGCGGGAGGGAGAGGGTTGCGCCGCCTCCCTTTTAACTATTTCCCACCCACTTCAAATGACACCTAGTGCAGTAGAAAAACATGCGGGCCGAACTGTACCGAACAGTACCATCCCGTACCGGGCCAAACGAGGCCAAATTGTGCCAAGTGGAAAAGCGCCTTTTGAAGAGGATGAAGAATGGAAATTTACCTCTTGTTCTTATTAAAGACAAAAATAGAAAGGAGATGGTGTTTACCTTCTTTACATGTTTCGACTGCTCACTGCAGCCTTCGTCAGAAGGCTGCATGAAGAATGGAAAGGCGGTTGGTCCAGATGACATACCTGTGAAGGAATAGAGATGTTTAAAAGTAATGGCAGTGGACTTTTTAACCAGATTGTTTAACACAATCTTGGAGAGTGAGAGGATGCCTGAGCAGTGGAGAAGTGTTTTGGTACCAATTTTAAAGAATAAAGGTGATGCTCAGAGCTGTAGTAACCCATCATAGCAGTCTGCCGTGGGCGACAATGACTGTTTCATCAGATTCCTCCACGCAGCTCTGTCCTTAGCCTTCTGCTGCCAGGAACTCCTATCTATATCCAGCTTCTTCAAGTTTCTTTTTACAGTGTTTTTAAATCTGAACCGTGGTCTACCCTGATTGCGTTTGCCCTCGCATAACTGTGAGTAGAGTAACTGCCGAGGAAGACGCTGGCGGTCCATCCTCTCAACATGTAAGAGCCATCTCAGGTTTGTATGTATTAGCATGTCCTCCATTGATGGTAGACCAGCTCGTTTCGACACTTCTATGTTGGTTATCTTGTCTTTCCATGAGATGTTCATTATGACTCGAAGGTGTCTCATCATGTACATGTGGAGTTTCTTTACCTGCACTCTGTAGACAGTCCAAGTTTCAGCACCGTACAATAGAGTAGCCAGTACTGTCTCTCTGTACACTTTACATTTCACACGGATAGACACGTCAATTGTTCCACAGTCTTTTTGTCAAGTTTCCAAACACAGCGCTTGCTCTTCTCATTCTGAGAGATAGTTCATCCTCCAGCCTAGCATTCTCTGAAACAGTACTCCCTAGATACTTGAAAGTCTTGCACTTGACTAGTGGCTCTGTACCAATGCTGATCTCTTCTGGTAGTGATGTTGATAACTGGAACTTTATTAACTTCTATTATTTTACTTTATTTTTTTTCCCCACAATATTTTACTGAACCTTTTTTTTTTTTTACAAACATAACACAAACAATCAAACACTAACACTAAGGTAATTTAAAAAAATGTACTAAAACACACCAACAACCACTAACAAGAACAGGTCTTCAACAATGCTCCTCTGTTTAGTCTAGGCAATCCATTACAAAAGTATACATATTATACATTCACCAATTTGGAATTTCCAAGGTCCACACACATCATTCACCTTCTTCTTCAAAAGTTATGTTTAAATTCTTTACATAATCAATGAAAGGTCTCCATATATTTTCAAACACAATTTCCTTTGATTTCAGTATGTATGTTATTCTTTCTAGTGGAAGGTTTGTTAACATCTGTCTTAACCACTGAGTCACATCTGGTCTATGAGTCTTTTTCCACAATAGTGCAATACATTTTTTGGCGTTAAGCAAACTGAGGTCTATGAATGCTCTTTCACTCTTATTAAAGTTATGCTTTTCTGGATACAGACCCAACAAAAAACAATTTAGGATTCAATATGATTTGTTTTGAAATTATTTTTTCAATTTTTACCCTCACCTCTTCCCAAAACATTCTAATTTTTCAACATTCCCATAAACAATGAAATAGGGTTCCTTTACTTTCCATACATTTTGTGCACGTATCTGGTATGTTTTTGTTATATCTATTTAACTCCACCGGTGTAACATACATCCGCATTAACCATTTAAAATGTATCAATTTAAGATGTACATTTATTGATTTGGTTTGAGCTTCTGCACAAGCCAATTCCCATTGTTCCTCTGAAATTTCAGTTTGCAGGTCTTCTTTCCAATAATTCAATCTTTTCTGTGAGTTTTCACTTGAGGATAATGTCAATGAGTTATAAAACTTTGAAATAATACCCTTTCTCTTATTATCTTTCGTCAAAATTTTTTCCAAGGATGAATAAGTAGGTCGGATGAGAGCATTGTTTTGATTTGACCGAATAAAGTTCCTAAGCTGAAGATATTTAAAAAAATGTGTTCTATTAAGATTAAATTTGATCCTCAGTTCTTCAAAAGACATTATGTTATCTGAACCTGACAAATATAAGTCTTGAATCTTTTGAATCCCTTTTAAATTCCATACTTTAAATACAGCATCCGCTCTCCTTGGTTTAAAATATTGATTACCCCATATTGGGCTAAATTGTGACAATAAGTGTGGTTCTTTTAAATATTTTTTGGTTTCACACCAAATTTTGATCATATCCGCCTGGAAGCAGCTCTGCGATCCACATGGTGAGGACATCGATGGCCTCATTCACACCTTCACGGGCTACCTCAGCTTCTGTGTGGACAAATCCGTTCCCACCAAGACCATACGGCGTCACTCAAACAACAAACCCTGGATCAACCCTGAGATAAAAACACTTCTGAGAGAGAAGAAGAGGATCTTCAGGTCAGGGAACAGGGAGATGCTGAAGTCCGTACAGAGGGAGCTGAGGAGAAAGATCAGAGAAGGCAAGGACAGCTTCAGGAAGAAGATGGAGGACAAGCTGCAACAGAGCGACATCAGCGGGGTCTGGAGAAACCTCAAAACCATCTCGGGGCTCCAGAATACCTCCCCCCAGGCCACAGGGGGCAGGGAGTGGGCGAACAACCTGAATCTGTTTTTCAATAGATTTGACCAACCGCCCTCCCCCCTGACTGCACAACAACCACTGCTGCCTCTAAAGAAATCAAGTCCTGCTGCCCACTCCCCACTCCACCAACACCCCCCCACTCCCAACACACAGCCCCCCATCCTGACCCTGACCAGGACCCAGGTGAGGACGGAGCTGAGGAAGATCAAGGCGAGGAAGGCGCCGGGACCGGACGGCATCAGCGCAAAGCTCCTCAAGTCCTGTGCAGACCAGCTGTGTGGGATTGTGACGTATATCTTCAACATGAGCCTGAAACTGGGGAGGGTACCACAGCTGTGGAAAACATCTTGTGTGGTACCTGTACCAAAAACTTCCCACCCCAAAGACCCGAACAGCTACAGACCGGTGGCCTTGACGTCCCACTTGATGAAGACCCTGGAGAGACTGCTCCTTGCTCACCTCCGCCCCCTGGTGGAACCAGCGATGGATCCACTCCAGTTCGCCTACCAGCATGGCATTGGGGTGGAGGATGCGGTGATCTTCCTCCTTCACCGTTCTCTGTCCCACCTGGAGAAGCCCGGGAATATGGTGAGGATCATGTTCTTTGACTTCTCCAGTGCTTTCAACACCATCCAACCGATGATCCTGAAGGACAAGCTGCTGCGCGCAGGGGTGGACCAGCACCTGTCATCATGGATCCTGGACTACCTCACGAACCGGCCTCAGTTTGTGAGAACCCGGGACTGTGTGTCCGACACGATCATCAGTAGCACGGGGGCCCCCCAGGGAACGGTGCTGGCTCCCTTCCTGTTCACTCTTTATACTGCGGACTTCTCACACAACACAACACACTGCCATCTACAGAAGTTCTCTGATGACTCTGCGATCGTTGGCCTCATCTCCAATGGAGATGAAGCTGAGTACAGAGGGCTTATCCAGGACTTCGTGGACTGGTGCCATCGGAACTGCCTCCAGATCAACGCGAGGAAAACTAAGGAGCTGGTGGTGGACTGCCGCAGGCATGGGCAGCCCCTCACAGCACCAGTAAATATACAGGGAACAGACATCGAGATGGTGACATCCTATAAGTACCTGGGTGTTCATCTGAACAATAAACTAGACTGGTCACACAATACTGATGCACTCTACAAGAAGGGACAGCGCAGGCTGTTCCTGCTGAGGAGACTCAGGTCTTTTGGTGTACAAGGGGCGCTGCTGAAGTCATTCTATGACACGGTGGTGGCATCAGCCATCACTTTTGGAGTGGTCTGCTGGGGCAGTGGCATTACTGCAGCCGATAGGAAGAGACTGAACAAACTGATTAAGAAAGCTAGCTCTGTCCTGGGGCAGCGCCTTGATCCGATGGAGGAGATAGGAGAGAGAAGGACGGTGGCTAAACTGTCATCTCTGCTGGAGTCCGAGTTCCACCCTATGCAGGACATACTGAATGCACTGAGGAGCTCATTTAGCAGCAGACTACATCATCCCAGGTGCACAACCGAGAGGTTTCGTAGGTCCTTCCTACCAACGGCTGTCAGACTGTACAACCTAAGCAGGGCTGCTCGCAGAGATAGCAAAAAGACGTAACAAACTAATAGTTTTTTGAATGCAAAAGATGCAATAGACTTACACAATGGTCCCCTCCGGCATACAACTAGGAACATACCGGTCGCTATGGAGGGTGAGAATATGTATGGGCACATAATCATACCATGTAGGATAACTAAGTAGACGGTTATGCTGTTTCATTCCATCTAGCAACAATGCTCTGCACTGTGTGTGTTTATATATTTACATATTTATTCCGTCTAGCTACAATGCTCAGCACTGGGTGTGTTTATATATTTATATATCTACATATTATTCCATCTAGCTACATTGCTCCGCACTGTGTGTGTTTATATACTTGCATATTTATTCCACCTAGCTGCAATGCTCCGTACTGTGGGTGTTTATATATTTACATATTTATTCCATCTAGCTACAATGCTCTGCACTGTGTGTTCATATATTCATATATTTATTCCATCCAGCTACAATGCTCTGCACTGTGTGTCTGTGTGTGTGTGTATATATATATATTTTATAGTAATATGTACATATGTATATTAGCTGCTCTTGCTTGCTTGTTTTTTTCTTGCCTTCTGATTGTTGCTCTGAGTGTTGCTATCCCTGTGCTGTTGCAATCCTGGAATTTTTTATCTTATCTTATCTTATCCTTTACAAATGGATTTTTAACTTGTTTCTGTAATTTTTTAGCCTCGTCTGAGTATATGAATATGGGAAGAGGTAAAGGTAAATTGTATGATTCCATTTCAGTCCAGTGAGGGAGATCATTTGATGAAAAATAATATGTCATAGACCTCAGTTGTGCTGACCAGTAATACAACATAAAGTTTGGACATTTCAGACCTCCACGATCAAATGGTAAATATAGTAAGGACAGACGTAATCTAGCCTTCCTATTGTTCCATATAAATTCCACTAACTTTTTTTTAATTCTTGAGAATAGATCTGAAGGTGGTAGTAAAGGAATGTATTGAAATAAATAATGTATTTTGGGTAAGATATTACTTTTAAGTATATTAATTCTCCCAATCATCGACATTGGTAGTGACATCCTTCTCTGAAGTAACTCATTAATGTCTGTCATTAAGGCTTCATAATTGCCACTGGCGACTGATTCTAGCTTAGGCACAATTTGAATTCCTAAATATTCAAACTGATTTACAACTTTGAATTGATTTACCTCAGGAGCTGGGTAATTTCTCTGGGCCTCATTTAGCATTAATATTGAAGATTTAGTTTTATTTATTTTATATCCTGATATTTCCCCTTAGTTCTTTTTTAAATTTAACAAGGTCGGAATTGATTTTTTAAGATTTGACATAAACAAAATTATGTCATCGGCATACAGGGAGATTTTATGTTCTGTTGGTCCTACTTTAATTCCATATATTTGTGGATGTAAACGTACTGCCATCGCTAAAGGTTCAATTGCCATAGTAAACAATTAAGGTGAAAGTGGACAGCCTTGTTGACATCCTCTATTGATATTTATTGATTTTGAGATATTGCTGTTTGTTAGGATTTCTGCTGTAGCATTATTGTATATTATCTGAACCCATTTTATGAAATTATTTCCAAGTCCAAACCTTTGTAGGACTTCAAAAAGAAAGGGCTATTCGACCCTATCAAAGGCCTTTTCTGCGTCCAATGATAGGAATGCTGTATCCGGTGCTTCTTTATTATAATAGATAATATTAAATAGTCTTCTTACATTATGGAAGCCTTGTCTTCACTTTATAAAGCCATTCTGATCTCGGTTAATTATATTTGGTAATATTTCTTGTAGTCGTCTTGCTAAAATTTTACAGATTATCTTAAGATCAGCATTTAATAGGCTTATTGGTCTCATGTTTTCACATTTATTAGAGGGTTTACCTGGTTTTGGCAACAGTATAATTAAGGCATTATTCATGTATAGTGGTAAATTACTATTTTGATATGCTTCTAAAACCATTTCCAAAAATGGTTTTATTAATTTATTCTTAAATTTTTTATAGAGGTCGACTGGAAGACCATCTGGTCCTGCACTTTTTCCTGATTTCATATTATCAATGGCTAGCCCAACTTCTTCTTGACTAATTTTAGACTCCAGTATCTCCCTGTTTTCATTTGGAATACATGGTATAGATAATCCGTCCAAAAACCCATTTAGTTTTGTTAAGTCAATTTCATTTTTTGTATCATATAGTTTTTCATAATAATCTCTAAAGGCACTGTTAATTTCTAAAGGATCTACAACTGCCTGTCCATTACTTATAATACTGGTAATTGGTGTTTTAAATTCTAATTGTTTAATCTGCCATGCCAATAATTTCCCTGATTTTTCACCTTGTTCATAAAAAGATTGCTTCAATCTTAGAAGACTCGAGGCAGCTCTATTCGCTGACTTTTTTGTCATATTCAGCTCTCAGAATCAGTAATTCTTTCTCTAACTTTGGGTCACTTCCTGCATACACTTTTTCTTGGAGAATTTTTATTTTATGTTCCAATTGGACTCTCTCCTCTCGAGTCTTCTTAGATTTTGAACCTGTAAAACTAATAATATGCCCCCTAATAAAAGCTTTGAAAGCCTCCCACTTTATACATGCTGATGTTTGTGTAGTATTAATATCAAAGAACTCATCTATCTGTTTTTCTATGTACTTAACAAATTCCTCATCCTGAAACCATTTATGCTGAAATTGCCACCTACCTGGTTCCTTTGTCAATTTCTTATATTCATATATGAGACAACAGGGTGCATGATCAGAGATCACAATACTATCATAAAAAACAGTTTTGAATCTTGGACCTTAATTCTGTGGAGATCAAAAAATAGTCAATACGTGAGAATGTCTTGTAGGTATTAGAATAACAAGAGTAGGCTTTAACTTGTGGTTTCATTTCTCTCCATATATCTAGCAATCTCAATTCTTTCATAAAATGATTAATGATCATCCTGCATCCACTGTGCGTACAGTCCAGTCCTGTTGATCTATCTATACCGGGATTCAATGTACAATTAAAATCCCCTGCTATTATATGTTGCCCTGTAAGTGATGATAAAATAAGAAATAAATTAGCAAAGAACTTTTGATCATCTATATTGGGACCGTATAAGTTCACCAGAGTTATATTTTCTAATAACAAAGATCCTTGAATGATTAGATATCTTCCAAATTTGTCTCCAATTACATTTTTCACTTGAAATGGGATTGATTTATGTATGAGAGTCATAACTCCCCTGGCTCGGGATGAAAATGATGAGGTGAATACACTTCCTTGCCATCTACTCCTAATTCTTTTTACATCCTCCTCTATTAGATGAGTTTCTTGTAAAAACACAATTTTTGAACCCATGTCTTTTATTTTATTCATAACTTGTTTAAGTTTTTTTAAATTTTGTAGACCTCTGCAATTCCATGAAGTTAAATTAAGATTAACGCTTTGGTCTATGATCAATAGGGAGTTTGGGATTACCTCGCAGTGTAAACATGCTCATACAGAGAAGCAAAGACATGAGTGGTTGAACATTCATCCTACAAACTACACACAAACAAATTCCCCCTTCCCACATTCGTGGTAATCCCCCCAAAATCAAAAAAAAAATTCTGTCTCCCGCTATAGCCATCGACCGCTCCACACCCACGAGGATCAGCCAAAGCCACTCCTTCTTCATCCTCCCAATCACCCTAACTCTACTGCTTTTAATGATGTAACATTAACTCTCTTCTGTAATTTTCCAACTTAACTCCAAAATTTTATAGCAACTTTGTACATCATAGGTTTTTTTTGTTTGTTTTTTTTTAATATATAATACTGTGGCGGGTTTGGGAAAACCCCCACAACAGGCTAAGGACAGTCAGCTCGCTACTTCTGTTTTTTTCCGCTGCACTGCTGTGATGTAATGTGCCATTCATGCATTGTGATGTTAATGTGCCATTCATGCATTGTGTTCATGCGTCCTGTCCTTACTGTGACCTAGAGACATGCCCATGCCAACTGCTGTGAATGCTCTTTCATGTATTGTTGTAACTGGGTATATATGCTGCACGACTCTGTAACTCATTCTCTCTCTTCAACTGCTGCTGCTGGACACACACACTCTGTGTCCCCTCACGAGAGCCTGAGGATCCTGCTCCAGTCTGCTCACACTTGGGCTGGGGCGGAGTTCTGTGATGGTGGTGTGATTTAATAAACCTGCTTAAAACCTACAACACGCTGCTTTATTTCATGCCGCCGCACTGGTGACCCCGAACATGCACACGTTTTGTGCAAAGCAACCTTCTGGTCTGGACAGCTACACTGGTGACCCGTTCTTCATGATGAGATCTGCATGTCTGAGATCTGCTCATCCACGCTGGACCGGCCGCGCTCGCAGCTCCTCCACACGAGAGCGCATGCACCCCATCCCCGCTCCACGACGGCGACCTCCAGGGCCGGCGGAGAACGCAGCGCGTGGACCTGAACGCACCATGGCCGAGCGGTGACAAAGATTATCTCCTCCCTCTCACCGCTCCAACACATCTGCACGAGCCCGAGGGACAAAGATCGTCTATTCCCTCTCACCGCTCCAACGCATCATGGCCAATCTGCAGCCACAGCTCAACTTGGATATTATCGGCGCCGTCTGCGCTGATCTCCACCAAGATTCTGGACCCTGACTCGCCCCTCCAGCGGCCCACCCACGCACGGAACCCCGGCACACGCACCAGGGAGTTACGAGGACGGCACACCACGCACGGGACAAATACAGCTCCACAGACCGCCAGCATCCTTCGCCGCTGCACACAGAACCTTCAGGGCTGCTCGCACACCTGAAGCACGCATGCAGCTCGCCCACAGGATTTTCTAATGGTCTCAGCCATGGCACATAAGGGAATTCAGCCGTCAGCTTTTCCCGAGGGCTTTAGGGCTGCGCCCGCACCTAAAGTCAACACGCCAAGTCCCTCTGCTTCTATTTTTTTCTTACAGCCGCTACGCAGCCTCGCTGCTCCTGTTTTTCTTCATGGCCACGAGAGGAGTCAGAGACAAATTTTTCTTCTTGTGATCTCCGCACGTGCAACGGGACAGCCCCTCGACGTCGCGGAACAACAAGCAATTTTTGCGCGGCCCGGACAATTTCGCCGTCCCCGGCCGGCATTTACTACCCCCACCCCCCTCCACCTTCGCCGGCACAGAGCTTTCCCTGCTCACTGCCAAGCTGCACTATCGAGGTCTCGGCCCCCTGCCGAGCCCTCTGGGGGGGAGCGTGTGGCGGGTTTGGGAAAACCCCCACAACAGGCTAAGGACAGTCAGCTCGCTACTCCTGGTTTTTTCCGCTGCACTGCTGTGATGTAATGTGCCATTCATGCATTGTGTTCATGCGTCCTGTCCTTACTGTGACCTAGAGACATGCTC
Source organism: Pholidichthys leucotaenia (assembly GCA_020510985.1). Classification (NCBI taxonomy): domain Eukaryota; kingdom Metazoa; phylum Chordata; class Actinopteri; order Cichliformes; family Pholidichthyidae; genus Pholidichthys; species Pholidichthys leucotaenia. The sequence continues at coordinate 63,326,977 of CM035849.1, read as the reverse complement.
ATACCAACTGCTGTGAATGCTCTTTCATGTATTGTTGTAAATGGGTATATATGCTGCACGACTCTGTAACTCATTCTCTCTCTTCAACTGCTGCTGCTGGACACACACACTCTGTGTCCCCTCACGAGAGCCTGAGGACCCCGCTCCAGTCTGCTCACACTTGGGCTGGGGCGGAGTTCTGTGACGGCGGTGTGATTTAATAAACCTGCTTAAAACCTACAACACGCTGCTTTATTTCATGCCGCCGCAATACAATCTATATTTTGTAAAGTTGCTATATGCTTCAGATCAGTTAGATGCCTGTGCAAATGCTTAAATATTCTACCTTATATTTTGTTCATGCTTAGCTCCCACCAGTCTCTTCTTGGATCTGCTTGATGAGCACCTGCGCCTCCTCAGGGGTCTTGAAGATGTGTGTTCTGCCCTTATATGTGACCAGCAGTCTTTCAGGATGAATCACTCCATGACGAATCCCAAGGTTGCATAGCTCTTTACAGACGAGGTCAAACTGTTTCCTTAATTGTTGGATTCCTGTGGCCATATCTGGGTAGAACCGCACCTGTTGATCCTGGTATTTAATTTCTCCTTTGGCTCGCGCCGCGTTGGAGATCGTCATCCTGTCTCTGTAGCTGAGGAACTTCATAATCAGTGTCCTCGGTGATGCCTTGTTATCTCTCGGTGGACCAATTTGGTGGGCACTTCCTAAAACGACTGATGATTGCAGCTCCGCGTTATTCAGCGCTTCTGGAATCCACTTTTCCAAAAAGGAACATGGGTCCCGACCCTCGGTTCCCTCCGGTAGACCCATCAGCCTCAGGTTGTTCTGTCTCGACCGGGACTCCAAGTCCAGGACATTATCTTCCAGAGGTTTATTTTTTAATTCCAAAGTGCGCACCTTTAATTGAAGGCTGGTGATGTCATCCTCAGCACTGGAAATTCGAAGCTCCACCTGCGTTACTCGTTCCATACAGTCACTTAATTCCTTTCTCATTCCTTCAATCGCTGCTATAATCCCATCAAATTTAGCGGAAAAGTCTGCTCTCATCGAACTAATGGCAGCAAGCACCGCACCTGTGCCATCGCCAGCAGTCACCGCACCACCGTTAGCTTCCTCCGCCATATCTGGAGCCCTTTCTGCCTTGTCACGGACGCGAAAGTCCGTTAATTTGGACTGTTTCGGCGGTTCAATTTTTCCTCCACCTGATTTCCCAGCCTTAGGCTTCACCGGCATATCCTCGCCCAAACGCTGGGATAGGTTCTGTTCCAAATGAGAGAGTTATTTGCCGACTTTTTATCTCTAGGAGCAGAGCAGAGTGAGACGTGTCCTCCTACGTAGCCACCATAACCAGAAGTCACTTTATTATTTTACTTTATTAACTTATTTATTTAACTTCTTCCACTTCTAAAGCTGCACTGGGTTTCCGGTAGTACATTCTGCAAGATGTGTTCATTGAGTCTGTTCAGGAGTACACGTGAGAGAAACTTACCAACAGTGGCTAGCAGTTATATACCTCGGTAATTTCCACAATCTTTCCTGTCACCTTTCTTGAACAAAGGCACAATACTTGCATCCTTCCAGTCATGAGGTACTTTCTGGGCATCAGATGAGCTTGTGCAGGCAGTTGGTCAGCTGAACACCAAATTTCCACACTTCTGCTGGAATTCCATCCCTTCCTGGAGCTTTACTGTCCTGTGTTGTCCTGATAGCTGCCATTAGTTCATCAAAATTTGGTGGTTCATCCAGACTTGATACAGCTGGTCGCTGCACTAGAGCTTCTTTAGCCTCTTCAGTTAGATCTCCAGGGTTGTTTAGTAGTTGGTCAAAGTGGTCTGCAAATCTGTCCAGGATCTTGTTTTTCTCCTGCAAAACCGTTTCATCATCCATAGCCTTTAGTTGGATCAATCCTCTTGGTTTAGGGCCATAGATTTCTCTCAAACCTGTGAAGAATGTTTTCATGTCCTTCCTGTCTGCTGCAGTTTGAAGTTCTTCTGCTTTTTCATCCCACCAGTTGGACTTCATCTCTCTGGTATACTTCTGTAGCTCACTCTGAGCCTTTGAGTATTTCTTCTTCTTTGACCTTGTGTTACACTGTAGGTTTTCCTGCCTAGCTGTATTCCTCACTTCTAGTAGTTTCTTCAGCTGTTCATCATGCTCATCAAACCAATCTTGATGTTTCCTCTCAGGGTGGCCTAATACATCACTCGCAGTCTGATACACCGTATCCTTCAGTGTTGCCCAGTTCTCTTCTATGTCATTCTCTGAGTTGTTGCTGTCCCAGTCTTTCAAGTTTTCATCCATTTCCTGTGTAAGTTCTTCCTGCTTCTTTTGGCCTTTCAGTGCACTAGTGTTTAGCTTCCGTAGTGGCTTTGCACCCGTCCTGCAGTGCTGTTTTCGTCTGCAAATCCTTAATCTAGATTTCAGCATAACAGGATCAGTACCACAGTCTGCACCCCTCATTGCTCTGGTGTCCAATACATCCCTTATGTCTCTCTGCCTTACTATGATGTAGTCTAACAAGTGCCAGTGCTTGGATCTTGGGTTCATCCATGTCTTCTTGTGTGTATCCTTGTGCTTAAATAGAGTGTTGGTTATCACAAGGTTGTACTCTGAACATAGTGCAAGTAGAAGTTCTCCATTAGCATTGCACTTGCCTACTCCATGACTGCCTAGCACTCCTTTCCATTTCTCAGTGTCCGAACCAACTCTGGCATTAATATCTCCAATGAGTATCAGCCTGTCATCAGTCGGTACACGCCTGATAATCTCATGTAAATCACTGTAGAACTCTTCTTTCGCCTCCTCTGCGTTGGTCATTGTTGGGGCATATACACTGATGAGTGTGGCATACATCTTCCGCTGTAGTGGGAGTCTCATAGTCATTATCCTGTCGTTGATTGGCACCGGTTCCTCATCAAGCATTGCTGCTATCTCCTTTCTGACTGCAAATCCCACTCCTGCTTCTCTCCTTTCTTGAGTTGATTTCCCACTCTAAAAGAAAATGTACCCATGGTCGTCTAAGCTATCATATCCAGGCAATCTTGTTTCACTAAGTGCAGCTATGTCTACATTGTACCTGTTCATTTCCAGGGCTACAAGCAAGGTCTGTCTTTCTGAGCGCTGTGATGTTGTTCTGTCCAACAGAGTGCATACATTCCATTCTGCTACACACAAGGCTGTTGTTTTCCTCTTCTTTTGTCTTCCTGCTCCTAGCTTACTTTTCGCTGCCTGTCGGAGTCTGAACAGCTCAGCATGGACCTTGTTAGCCCGGGCAACGTCCAAGCCCGTAAAAGTTGCTTTCTGACTGACCATTTCATGAAACTGCTTGCAAAGTACTTGAGTACTGCTAGCTTTTGCTGGACTAGCGGCACATTCTTGGCAGATAAAGGTATTATCAGTGGCAAGGACAAGCCAAGACAAACTGGCTCCAGTACAGTATCTGTTGCAGTGACTGACCAGATGATAGGTTTGCTTATCTCTGCTCTTTGTGTAGTGCATGTCACAATGCACCGACTGGCAAAAATCCACCACAGACCTTGCGACAGATGTGCTTATCTGCCAGGATGTCCAGTCTCACTCCATGTAACTGGGAGTGGTCCACCACAGACCTGTGGCAGATATTGTTTTTAGTTCTGCCAAGATGCCCAGTTTCACCCTCCACACCCTCGGAAGGGCAGGGATGCCGGCTGAGTCGCTGACGGCCCAACCCATGAGACAGGTAGTACCAGTTTTTATGGTTATCCGATAGCAAGCAAGCCAATGCCTGACCTGAATTTGAGTGTGACAAATATGCAACAATATAAGAAATCAGGAAGGGGGCAAATACTTTTTTACAGCACTTTGTTAAACTAACATGTTTTATTCATTTACTAAGATAATTAAACATTCTGTTAAGTCTTTCTGACATTGCTGTAACCAGGGATATCAGTATAAATGTGTTGGAATGTGAATATACATTTGAAATCTGTGCTTTTTGGCAGAAATTATTCTGTAACTACGTGTCTGACCACTGCTTTCCTTGGGTTCTTCTGCCCTTCCATACCATGATGAGTGACAGGCAGGCAGCAGCGGCGGGGTCACATTCATCACGGTTAGCATTCTGTTCTGCCTCTTTCCTGTGCTAAAAAAACATGGTGAAGCCTTGCACTTTCGGCTCCAAAAATGAACACACAGTGTGGGAGTTGATGGCGCAAAAGAAATAAAGAAAAAGAAGTAAACATGGCTTTTTCATGGATTCCATCGAATTTGCCACCTGAAAGCAAAACTATATTTACAGGGAAGGATGAAGAATAAAAGGTGAAGTTTCAGTTTTAAATGGCGGGCTAAACTTAACGGAAGGAGACAAAATATTTTCACTGTCAAAAATTTCAAACGGTCATTCTCTGATCTCCAAACAAGCTGCTAAACAGCAATGCAATTGAGTCGTCCTCTTTGGGGAGGAGTTGCGATGGACCATAAAAGCTTTTTTCTTTTTCTGTTGTTTCTTCTTCGGAGAGGTGTCAATGTGGATGGAATAGCGTTTCCATAATTGCACCCTATAAAACTGTTGGGTGACAGACAGATAAGGCTAATGAGAGTGGGAAAGGACAGTGAGGCAACATCCCATAATTATCACCTCAAATCTAAAATGCAAAGAAAAGGGGAAAAAAGTGGAAAACAACAAAACATCAATATGTCTTTTTTAAACAGGCTGACAGATATGTTCCAGTGAAGATAAAGGTGGTCATAGAAGCAAAACTCAAGAGCTAAACAGCAGCCTTTGTTTAAAATTTAAGATAACACTGCACTCATTTTAATGGAACCCATTCAAACCAGTATAGTGTTTAAAAAAAACAAACAAACAACTGACCATGTTTTTAAACCTCTAAAACAACGCTCTTTGGTGGCATCTTTCACAGCAAATAGGCTTTTCAACACACTTATGTTGAGATGACACAGTAAATCCTCTGGGGGGAGGGGGGACCTGCATGTAAACCTTTTTGATGGAATTGAAGCCCTTGGAGGCTGAGGAAAATACAACCCCAGCAGTATAGAAAACAGCTCCCTATTTGTCATTGATCAAGAGGGTATTAAAAATATAACAAAGATTGGTTAGTGACTGATTAAAGGTCATGTGAAACTAACAGAGACTGAGTAACAATAAAAAAAAAGAATCGATAGCACAAATATTGCTCTTAGGGTAACTTCATATGGGGACTGTAACAATGATTAAAGATCTTTCACAGGGCTGCAGAGGTGGGACTTGGTTCAGGCTGAATCATGAAATGAGCAATGTTGTCACTGAGTTTATCTGTTATAAATAAGAAAGAACAATTTTTGCTTTATTGCATGGTGAAAGGCTCAAAGAAACAGTACGTACATGAAGAACTAAAGCCGTTTTAGAAAATGTTTCTTTGTGTAGCTTTTCCTATAAATTCTTATTTCAGACCAAAATAAAAATGCAGTACTGTAAAACGCTTTGAAAACTGTGTGTAACACTTAGTGTACTCATATAAAGTAATATATGCAGTGTTTCCACTGGCCCCAACCATGCCTTAGCTGTTCATTGATTGGGATTTTAACTGCCAAGAAAAGATGAGGCACTTACCCTAATGACACCTCTGTACCTGCAGTATTCTTCTGTGTGACTTCATTGAATGGGCAAAGAGCGTACATGTACTCATATACAGTACTTTCAGCTAACTACAGAGGCATAAAGTTGATCAGCCAAACCATGAAGATATGGGAAAGAATTGCTAAAGCCAGGTTAAGAGGAGAGGTGACAATCAGTGAGCAGCAGTATGGTTTCATGCCAAGAAAGAGTACTACAGATGCAATTTTTGCTTTAAGTGTGCTGATGGAGAAGCATAGAGAAGGTCAGAAGGAGTTGCACTGTGTCTTTGTGGATCAACAGAAAGCAGATGATAGGGTGCCAAGAGAGGAAGTGTGGGACTGTATGAGGAAGTCAGGAGTGGCAGAGAAGTACAGTGGGGAAAATAAGTATTGAACCTGTCAATTTTTTTCTCATTAAACATATTTCTGATGGAGCCATTGACCTGAGATTTTCACCAGATATCAGTAACAACCCAAATAATCCATACATACAAAGAAATCAAGGCAGCTGTGTTCACAAAACAAGTTATATATAATAAAGTGGAATGACACAGGGAATAAGTATTGAACACATGAAGGAAAAAGAGGTGCAAAAAGGCGTAGAAAACCAGCTGAAAAGAAACCAGCTGAAACCCATCAGAATTTTGGAAGCCATCACATTCTGTGATGATCAGGTGAACATGCTCCCCCTCCCCTCCTGTGTGTTTTCCCTCTGTCTGTTTCCCGGCTCCAGAGGTGATCAGTGCACCTCCATGATTGGATACACCTGCTGCTTCCTCGTTTGCCAGCGTATAAAAGACCCAGTCTGTGAATGCTTCTCCACTGGACCGTTGGGTATTGCTGCCTCAAACAACTGATGTTAATGTTGTTTGGTGTTTATTCTCTCCAGTTGTCTTACCTTGTGTGTTTTCTCCTCCTCAGGTTTGCTGCCATCTCAGCGGTGTGTCTTCTGGGCTGTGCATGCTAACCTGAATCACTCATCTCTCCAAGACAACTCCTACTCCACCCAGGTCTACCCATTCATCTACCTCATCCTGCCATCTCCCCTCATCTGCCTTCCCACTAGTCACCTCCCCACCAGCTCCTACCATCTCATGCTGGAGTCCACAGCCGGGCCCTCTGCTCGTGTAGTAAGCCTCTCCTCTTCCCTTTTGACATTCTTCCTCTCTTACTAATTCTTGACATTAATCATTTCCCTGTTTTCCTCTGTTGCAGGTTGTGTGCTGCTCCACCATGCCCACTTGTGTTTTGTGTTTATTAAGTTTGCATTGCTGTGCATTTTTGTCTACTTTTGCGTTTTTGTGTATTCATTAAGGTTGCATTGTTGTGCGTTTTGTGTTTAATAAACTGTGCTAAACATAACTACCTGAGTCTGAGTGCTCATCCGGTGTTGCTTTCTCTGTGTTTGAGCCTCTGGGTATTAAATCATGACAAAACGGTCCAGCCAGGATCAAGGCTCAGCGAGCGCTTCATCGGGTGAGTCGTCAGCACTCTCCCATTTGGATGCCATGGAGCGCCAAGTTATGTTTTTGTCTGAACAGCTACAAACTATTACTCAGCAATTGGCCACAGTTACTGACCATCTGTGCTGACTTCTTTAGCAATTTCAGGTTAAACCCAATTTTATTTGCCATAGTTTATCGTCCCCCATCAACCTATTCAGAATTTTTATCCGAATTTGCTGATTTCTTAGCTGATTTAGTGCTGAAATCTGATAGAATAATTATAGTAGGGGACTTTAATATACATGTGGATGTAGATAGTGACTGCCTTAATGTGGCTTTTAATTCAATATTAGACTCGATTGGGTTTTCTCAGAAAGTAGGAAATTCTACTCATTACCTCCACCATACATTGGACCTTGTTCTGACATATGGCATAGAAATAGAAAATCTTGTAGTGTCTCCTCATAACCCTGTACTGTCAGACCATTGTCTGTTAACCTTTGATTTTACTATTTCTGACTATTTGGCTCCTAAAGAAAAATATTATTACAGTAGATGCCTCTCAGATGATGCTGTTTCCAAATTTATGCAGATTGTTTCCTCTATGCCATGTGTCAACACAACGGAAATAAGCTATAGACAGCTTGCTCCTTCTGTAATTGATAACATGGTGGATAGTGTTTCAGCTTCTCTGCATCAGGCTCTAGACTTGGTGGCCCCCTTAAAAAAGAAAAAGTCTAATCAGAGATTTTTAACTCCTTGGTTCAACACAGAAACTCGCAGCTTAAAACAGAAGACTCGTCAATTAGAAAGAAAATGGCGCTCTACTAATTTAGATGAAATCTATTTAGCTTGGAGAAATCATCTTTTAATTTATAAAAAATCTCTTAGAAAAGCTAGAACGAGTTATTACTCTGCATTAATAGAAGAGAACAAGAATAATCCCGGGTTTCTTTTCAGTACTGTAGCCAGGTTGACAAAGAGTCAGGACTCTGTCAATCCTAGCATCCCCTTAGAGCTTACTAGTCAGGACCTTATGAACTTTTTCAATAATAAAATTTCATCCATCAGAGATAAAATCAATCAGATTCTTCCCACAGTTAACTTAAATACTGTAACTATTACAACTCCTTCTATTGATGTCTGTCTTGATGAGTTTACTCCAATCGACCTTTGTGAGTTAGACAAAATAGTTTCCTCATCCAAACCTTCAACTTGTCTTTTAGACCCTATTCCTACCAGGTTATTTAAAGAAGTCTTCCCACTTATTGGTAGCTTTATTCTTCATATAATCAATTCTTCATTAACTTTAGGCCATGTACCGCAGGCTTTTAAAACGGCTGTAATTAAACCCTTACTCAAAAAGCCAACGCTAGATCCAGGAGCTTTAGCTAACTATAGACCAATCTCTAATCTCCCTTTCATTTCAAAAATCTTAGAAAGAGTTGTTGCTACGCAATTATTTGACCACCTGCAGGGAAATGGTTTACTTGAAGAGTTTCAATCTGGGTTTAGAATCCATCATAGTACTGAAACAGCCTTAGCGAAGGTCACTAACGACCTCCTCATTGCATCTGATAATGGACTAGTTTCTGTACTTGTCCTTTTAGATCTTAGTGCAGCTTTTGATACTATTGATCATAATATTCTACTTGATAGATTAGAACACTATGTTGGACTTAATGGAACTTCGTTGCAGTGGTTTAGATCTTATTTATCTGATAGGTTCCAGTTTGTTCATGTAAATGATGAGTTTTCTTTTAGCTCAAAGCTTAGTCATGGAGTTCCACAGGGATCTGTGCTAGGCCCTACTCTTTTTAGTTTATATATGCTTCCGTTAGGCAACATTATTAGAAAGCACTGTATACATTTTCATTGTTTTGCAGATGACACACAATTATACCTGTCAATGAAGCCAGATGATACTAATCAATTAGCCAAGTTAGAAGCCTGTCTTAAGGAAATTAAAGCTTGGATGACTTGTAATTTCCTGCTATTAAATTCAGATAAGACTGAAGTCATTCTTGTTGGTCCAAAAAACCTTAGAAATTCCTTTCCAAATCAAACTTTCAGTTTGGATGCAGTTACTCTTTCTCTTAATAGCTCTGTGAGGAACCTTGGAGTTATTTTTGATCAGGATTTGTCCTTCAATTCACATATTAAATTTGTTTCTAAGACTGCCTTCTATCATTTGTGTAATATTGCCAAGATTAGGAGCATCTTGTCTCAGAGTGATGCTGAGAAGCTGATCCACGCTTTTGTTAGCTCGAGATTAGATTATTGTAATTCTTTATTATCAGGCTGTCCTAAAACATCTTTGAAAAGTCTTCAGCTGATCCAAAATGCTGCAGCAAGAGTTTTAACAGGTACTAGAAAGAGAGATCATATCTCTCCGGTTCTGGCCTCCCTTCATTGGCTTCCCATAGAGTTTAGAATTAAGTTTAAAATCCTTCTTCTTACTTACAAAGCTTTAAACAATCAGGCTCCTTTTTATTTAAAAGATCTGATACTACCGTATCATCCTAACAGAGCACTACGCTCCCAAAATGCAGGATTACTTGTAATACCTAGAATCTCCAAAAGTACAATGGGAGTCAGAGCCTTCAGTTATCAAGCTCCTCTCCTGTGGAATCAGCTGCCAATCTGGATTCGGGAGTCAGACTCGATCTCTGTTTTTAAGAATAGGGCTAAAACCTACCTTTTTTATATAGCCTACAATTAGGGAGGGATCATGTGTTTCTGAACCCTCCCTTAGTTATGCTGCTAATAGGTTTAGTCAGCCGGGGGACCTCCAGTAATGCACTGGGCCTCACTCCTTTCCTCACTCTCTATGAAATATTTTTTTTTTTGCTGGTCATTAACATTTGTTTGTTCTCTCCCATAGATTGAGTCCCCATCGTGCTGTTTGCTCTCTACATGTCTGTTCTTTTCATCTTCTCTATCCCCTCACCCCCCAGCCAGTCGCAGCAGATGACTGCCCCTCCCTGAGCCTGGTTCTGCTGGAGGTTTCTTCCTGTTAAAAGGGAGTTTTTCCTCTCCACCGTTGCCAAGTGCTTGCTCACAGGGGATCGCCTGATTGCTGGGGTCTTTCTGCAACTGTGGGGGTCCCCCCTACAGTTGATAGTGCTATGAGATGACTGTTGTTGTGAAATGGCGCTATATAAATAAAGTTGAATTGAATTGAATTGAATTGAACTTCCTGGTGTGGTGTCTCCCCCTACACCTGCTGTTCCAACAGCTCCTCCCATCTGCCGGACCATTTCCATCCCCTCTCCTGCTCCGTACTTGGGGGAGTGCAAGTACTCCGTATAGAGTACTTGCACTCTGGTCAATTTCCCTAAAAACGCCAAAAAATAACATACCCAAAGTAAATCAAAAGCTGTTCTTCAACCCTTTGCAGCATCTTCATGGGGTTGGTCTCATTTAAAAGAAAACACTTTGAATTTTTTGGCAAAACAGTCATAATCTCTCTAATTGCTCCTGCCACTGAGTAACAGTCATCTAAACATACTGAACTTGAAGAAAATAAATTTCGTCTGGGTGTTTTTAGGATACAAATGCTTGCAAATAACACACAGCTGTCAGATCCGGGCTGCAAAATGCAACAGAAATGTAGAACCAAGTTTTATCCAGCTGAGGTCAAAATTTTGTAACAATACCACAAAAAATTAATATATTACACAGCTTTTTTCTTAGGTTGTTCCCAGGCGTTTTTGAACTGTGCCAAATTGTGCCAAATGGCACAGTTTGGAAAAACGTCTGTAACTTTTGAATGATTCAATATAGAAGCTTCATCTTGGGCTCTAATGAAAGGTGAAGGGCTGTGTGTGTGTGTGTGTGGGGGGGGGTTGTTTATTCATTCATGAATGAATGAATGAACAAACAAGCCCCCACACACAAAGAAGCATGCCACGTAAAAAATGTGTGGCTTTTTTTTTTACAAGAAAAAATAACCTACAGTGCACTAAAAATTATACTAAAATATCTGTAATGTAGAAGATAACAACTCCCACCCCCCCCGCTACAGAGGACAGACATCGCCCATCGCTACATGACAGAAAGCGGTGACTGTGTGCTGCGGTCTACTACGCACAGTTGTACTAAAATATCAGGTTCAGGTTCAGGTTCAGGTTACTTTATTTGTACCCGTAGGTAGATTTGTTTTGCAGTTGGTGACATCCATATTTACAAGCCACTAATTACATTCAACATAGACACATAACACAGGCACACATCTTACAAAATAGGTAAATATAAAATATGTACAATATAATTTTTATAGCTTGTTCAACTCTTTGACAGCAGCAGGGACAAAGCTGTTTTTGTAGCGCTGGGTTCTACTTTTATCTGCAATATATCTGCAATATATCTGCAATCCGCTACAGAAGAGTAGCGGGGGGGTGCGTTCACAACATGACGGGGGCACCGTTCGCAACATGACGGACCCGGACCGGAGTGGTCCGGGTCCGTCATGTTGCGATAATGCACAGTTGTAATTTACTGATCGGTCAAAAGTCATTTGGATTACAATTTTCAGGGATAAAGAATAATTTAGCTTATAACACTTACCTGTCCACAACAGCACTGTCGCTGGCGAACTTCTCTTCCTCATTGTCAGACGAACATGACGCTGGTCCGCTTGTTACGGACTCGTGGTTCTGGTCACGCGACCCGGTCAAACCATAATTCCATTATTGCGGTGTTGTGCTTCCATGATTACGGTTTTGGCGAACGATTTTTCAAAACAAATAAGAACAGTAGTAAGAAAAAAAGACTGTGTGTCACCCAGCCTAACACAAAACAGATTTTAGGCAAGGGACGCACGCTTTCAAACTTCTGTTCTTCAATTGGCTGGCTGTATTTGCAGCCGTTGGTAGGCGGGTCCTTCTTGCTAGGTTTTCGGTCATTGGTTCTTCAAGGTTTCAGAAGCCCAATTCAAGGCTCTTATTAGTCAAATGAGAGATCAATCACATCTAAACCAATCAAAGCACTCTTTTGGCTTTCTGTTCGCGGCTGTGTCTTTAGTGGAAGAACTGAAATGCAGCTTTTTTTTCCAGTGCGCTCTAGGACGCAGAGACGTGTCCACCCGCGGTACACCGGAGTGCAAGAGGTTAAATGGGTTCAGTCTATCTTAAGTAGTCCGGATGGGGCCCGTTACACATGCAACCAGTTTGTGCAGAAATTCACCCGGGCATTTGACCATACAGAGAGTGAGGATAATATCCCTAGCCAGTTGATGGGACTCCGACAGGGAAGACGCCGATTTCTTGGTCGAGTTCTGGGTTGTTGCGGGAGATTCCAGATGGAATGATGTTGCTCTACGTAGCGCCTTCCTCTGGAGTCTCAATTCCAACCTCTGTGACAAACTGGTTGTAAGTGTTGTTATAAAATTATATATTTTCTGTACGTTACATGTTGGTTGTTGCAACTGTATATTTTGTTGAAATTTATTGTTTCCTGACCGGAACTGATGTTTTCCGTCTGGAGTGCCACTGGGATTGTTTTCATTGTAGCACATAGCGGAAATAAGAAGAACGCTGTGCCACGTTATTCAGCTATCTGGCACTTAAGTTTGATTGAAGATTGAAGCCAAGCAGTTTGTTTTACCTTCAGAACTCTTCATGACAAGCGGCCAACGAGTTCTCACGGCGTGACCATGAGGGAGGTGCATAAGTCCCAATAAACGCCCGTTTAAAGGAACCAACCTGTGTCTGTTGTCGTGAAGAGAGCTACAGTGAGAACTCGCCTGCTCAACACGGGTAACAAGGACTCCGAGATCACGGCGGGTAGCGAGGAGAGGAAGATCCAGGTCGTCAGTTAAGCAAGTCCATACCGCACTGTCGTCATAGCAACAGCAAGTAACGGCCGTTAGACTGTGTTAAAGCGCAACTTTACAAGTTAAAGCCAGAAAGCGCTCCACCTCAAGTTTCAAGTTAAGGTGGTGTGAGAAGTGGTTTAACTTGGACATTGCAATAAGGACTCAGATCTATCAGCTTGTGTGCTATTTAGTTGTTGTGGTTGGAGATTATCAGATGTCCTGATTTTCACAGTTGCTTCATGTTACAAGGTTAAAGTCGATGTTAAATTTATATGTAAATTAACAATCTTTGATGAACGTTAAAAAATAAGGGCATTTTAATCTGAAACTAAGATTTATGCAAGCTTTGTGTCTATAAAATTTCAACAAGCTTAAAGGGCATTTTCAGTGACGTTAAAGGGCACTTTAACCCAACTCTGTTTTCCTATCTTGTAAAATAAGCAATTTAATGCATTTCTAAACATATTATCTCAGCTGTTAAAGTTCATATTTACATATTGTGTTAAAGTAATTTCACTGTTCTTATTCTTGCTTTGAAATTGAAGTTAGCTGAAAAGTGGCTAAGTTTAAATGTTTATACAGTTATCTTAATGCAGTATTGAAGTCAGTATAATTACAAACTAGTCATCATCCAGTTGTTTCACTGTTGTTCAAGTTATCTCAGAATGTCTGACACAAACACTGAGACCTGCCACAAGATGGCTGACTCATCTGCCCAACCTGAAGTTACCAAATCTGCAGAAGCAGAAGGGCTGCGAAGAGGCGAAAGAATTCGAACCCTCACAGAGAAGGGGAGAGAACTTCAAGAAGACAAGATGAAAAGTATCCAACGACGGTACAGAATCATTTATGAGAAATGGAGGTACCATGCTAGAATAGGCAAGGAAATACTGACCAATGAAGCCTCAGAGGATGAATTGAGTGAGCTGATTGAAAATATAAGCAGCACCTGCTCCGATGTAAAAGCCATATATGAAACATTACGCAAAATACAAACTCCTGAGCCAGATCTGCGACGCAGAGTAGACACCTGCGTTTCACTCTCAGAGTTAATTATTCAAAAGGCAAAAGGGCAGCTTAAGAAGCCTAAAACAGAAGAAGAGGATGAACCTTGGCCCGATGTTGAATCAGTTCTAGACTCAACTTGCTCCTTATCAAGGCCACCATCTCATCAATCAAAATGTTCTACTCGTTCTAGTACTAACTCAGCCAAAAGATGCGAGGCTGCAGCGGAGGCTGCCGCATCCCAGGAAGTCTTAGCAGTATTGGATGAACAAGAAAGAGAAGAGGCTGAACTCCAAAGGCTAGAGGCTGAAGATAAACAACGGCTTGCACAATTTGAATCTGAAACCTTTGCCAGACAACAAGAAATGCAAGACAAACGTAGAAGGCTTAAACGCTTGGAAGAAGTGAAGAAGTTAAATGCTGCAAGAGCACGAGTAATGGTCTATGATCAAGTTGAAGAAAATTTTAAAACAGCTGAATTGCTGTATGATGTTGAATTTGGAGAAACACAAGCCCTCAATGCCTTAAGTCCCTCCTACATCCCTCAGTCCCTGCCAGTCACCACACAAGCCCTCAATGCCTCAAGTCCCTCCTTCATTCCTCAGTCCCTGCCAGTCACAGCTCAAGCTCCACCCATTCCTACAGTACAGAACACCTCAGATTTGGTCTGCATACTAACAGAAGCTATAAATGCGAATCGTCTTCCAACACCAGAGCCTGCATTATTCACTGGAGACCCCTTGAGATTACTGGCAACTCTCTTTTGAAACACTGATTGACAGGAAAAACATCCCAAAGAATGAAAAACTGTATTACCTAAGGAAGTATTTAGGTGGTGCTGCAAAAAAGGCCGTTGAAGGATTCTTCTTATTGGGCACTGAAGCTGCATATGACTTGGCCTGGCAGCTTTTGGAAAAACGTTTTGGAGACCCATTTATAATTGGGAAATCCTTCAGGGACAAACTACACGGATGGCCAAAAATAAGCACAAAAGATGGTTGTGAATTAAGGGAATTTGCAGACTTCCTTAAGAGCTGTGAGGCTGCAATGCCCCACATGAAGACATTAGAAATTCTTAATGACTGTAATGAAAGCCAAAAAATCCTGCTGAAGTTACCAGATTGGCTGGTATCCAGATGGAACCGTAAAGTGATGGAAGTCAGACAAGCAAATGCTGATTATCCACCATTTAAAGAGTTTGTAGACTTCCTGTCTAAGGAAGCAGACCTTGCTTGTGATCCCATATCCTCAATGCAAGCGCTCAAAAGTGTGGAAAGTGAGCAAACAAAACACACCCGAAGCCAAACTATTCAAGCAAAGACACTGGCCACAGATACAAAACAGAGCAGCATTCCATCATGTGTTTTCTGCAAAAGAACAGGACATGACCTTGCTAAGTGCAGAAAGTTCGGTGAAAAGACAGTTCAAGATCGTGTCAAGTTTGTGCAAGCAGAGAAGCTTTGTTTTGGATGTCTGAATGTAGGACATCACTCAAAGGAGTGTGACAACAGAAGTACATGCCAGAGGTGCCAAAGAAGACATCCAACATGTTTGCATGAGGAGAAGTTTAAAGACCGTCAAAGGCTGACTGCTCCAAAAGGAGAAGATAACTCAAAGGACAAAGCAGAGATCAAAGAAGTAGCTGCGACAGCAACTACCAACAGAGTCATACAAGAGGGTCCAAACACACAAACATCCTCAATCGTACCAGTCTGGATCTCATCTACAAAGCACCCAGACCATGAAGTTCTTGTGTATGCACTCTTAGACACTCAAAGCGATACAACTTTCATCCTAGATGAAATAGCCCAAGACCTCGATACAAGCAAAGAGAATGTCAACTTGCGGCTATCCACAATGACTACAAAATCAGTAGTCATAACCTCTCAGAAACTGACAAACTTGCAAGTGAGAGGATACAGCTTAGAGAGAAGAATTCCATTGCCAGCACTTTTCACACGAGAGTTCATCCCAGCAGATAGGTCACACATTCCAACCTCTGAAACAGCACTAAAGTGGCCTCATCTTGAACAACTGGCAGACAAGATTCCACCACCACTAGATTGTGAAGTAGGACTACTAATTGGCTACAACTGCCAACAAGCCCTTCTTCCAAGAGAAATTCTGTTTGGGAAAGACAATCATCCATATGCACAGCGAACTGATCTTGGCTGGAGTATTGTCGGCTGTGCAAATCCCGAAGCTAACTACAATGATGCAAAGAGATTCCACACATTCGTAGCCAACCGGATCCAATGCATAAGATCTAGCACAGATCCCGCACAATGGCGACATGTCAGCACTGAAAACAACCCAGCTGACTGCGCTTCAAGAGGACTGAGTGCAGCTCAGTTAAAAGAGTCTAATTGGCTGACATGACCTGATTTTCTTTGGCACCAGAATCTTCCACGTGAAGAGGAAATGGTGGGAGATGTTGAAAGAACTGACCCTGAACTTCGCAAAGCCCATGTCCATACAGTCATGATGAAAGGAATAGAGTCAGTGGCGAAACGCCTCGCCAAATTCTCTGACTGGTCCAGGGCAGTTAGAGCCATTGCTAGGCTCAAGAGATTTGCCAAAGAAATCAAAGGACTTCAGCCAAGAACAAATGAAGCAACCAGTCTTGAAGAAAGAAAGGAAGCAGAAAGCTTTATCATCAGGCTAGTGCAAGAAGATGCCTTTGCTGCGGACATACAAAAAATCAAAGCTCAGAAGGGAGACACTTTGAACAAGTACAGCAAGTTATATAAGTTGGACACCTTCTTGGACAAGAACAATGTCCTAAGGGTAGGAGGACGATTGTCCCAGTCAGCCTTGCACCATGATGTAAAACATCCGGCGATCCTTCCAAAGAAATTTATTTTCAATAAATTTGCAAAAATTGCAAACTTTTTTCACGTTGTCATTATGGGGTATTGTGTGTAGAATTTTGAGGAAAAAAATAAATTTAATCCATTTTGGAATAAGGCTGTAACATAACAAAATGTGGAAAAAGTGAAGCGCTGTGAATACTTTCCAGATCCACTGTAATTGAGCAGGCCATAGCCCTGGATAATCGGTACTGCAAGCGCGCGAGGGAGGAAAGGGCTACTGCTTCGTCATCTGTGTTGTGTCCGTTTCCCCCGTCCTCTTGCGCTGCTAGGTTGGCTTCTCCACTGGAGCTGATGGTCCTTGGTCGGACTCATCTGACTCTAGAGGAATGCCGGCACTGGGAGAAGGCAGGGGCTTGTATGTATTGTGGTTCTACTGAACATGCACTGTTGAAATGCCCCATTCGACCAAAAGATCCGGCCTGTCAGTAGCCGTGGGGAGTTTGGTGGGTGGATCTTCTCCAAATCCTCCCAGCAGTTTTACACTTCCGACCCTCATTTAGTTTCCGGGGGCCGAGTGTAAAACCTCAGCTGTCATTGATTCCAGAGCTGAGCAAAATTTCATCCTTCAGGGTCTGGTCCAAAAATTTAATATTCCCTCCAGGAACCTCCCGTCACCTATCAATATCTCAGCCCTTTCTGGCTGTAGACTTTCCATGGTTACCCTCCAAACGGAGCCCATCTCCATCATTTTGTCTGGTAATCACCGCAAAACTATCCAGTTTTTTGTCTTACCTAGCTCATCTACACCTGTGATTCTGAGGTACCAGTGGCTCCACAAGCATAATCCTATTATTTTTTTTTTCCACAATATCTTTATTGAACCTTTTTTTTTTTTTTAACAAACATGATACAAACAATCAAACACTAACGCTAAAGTACTACAAAAAAAAAAAAAAAAATGCACTAAAAACACCAACAACCACCAACAAAATCAAGTCTTCAACAATGCTCCTCTGTTTAGTCTAGACAATCCAATACATAAGTATACATATTATGTTCACCAGTTTGGAATTTACAAGGTCCACACACATCATTCACCTTCTTCTTCAAGAGTTATGTTTAAATTTTTTACATAATCAATAAAAGGTCTCCATATATTCTCAAACACAATTTCCTTTGATTTCAGTATATATGTTATTCTTTCTAATGGAAGGTTTGTTAACATCTGTCTTAACCACTGAGTCACATCTGGTCTATGAGTCTTTTTCCATAATAGTGCAATACATTTTTTGGCATTAAGCAAACTGAGGTCTATGAATGTTCTTTCACTTTTATTAAAATTATGCTTTTCTGGGTACAGACCCAACAAAAACAGTTTAGGATTCAGTATGATTTGTTTTGAGATTATTTTTTCAATTGTTACCCTCACCTCTTCCCAAAACATTCTTATTAATCTACATTCCCATAAACAATGAAATAGGGTTCCTTTACTTTCCATGCATTTTGTGCATGTATCTGGTATATTTTTGTTATATCTATTTAACTCCTCCGGTGTAACATACATCCGCATTAACCATTTGAAATGTATCAATTTAAGGCGTGCATTTATTGATTTGGTTTGAGCTTCTGTACAAGCCAATTCCCATTGTTCCTCCGAAATTTCAATTTGCAGATCTTCTTTCCAGTAGTTTAATCTTTTCAGTGAATTTTCACTTGAAGATAGTGTCAATGAGTTATAAAACTCTGAAATAATACCCTTTCTTTTACTATCTTTCATCATCATTTTTTCCAAGGATGAATAAATAGGTCGAGTGAGAGCTTTATTTTGATTTGATCGAATAAAGTTTCTAAGTTGAAGATATTTAAAAAAATGTGTTCTATTGAGATTAAATTTGATCCTCAGCTCTTCAAAAGACATTATGTTGTCTGCACATGGCAAATATAAATCCTGAATCTTTTGTATCCCTTTTAAATTCCATACTTTAAATACAGCGTCCGCTCTCCCTGGTTTAAAATATTGATTACCCCATATTGGACTAAATTGTGACAATAACTGTGGTTCTTTTAAATAGTTTTTAGCTTCACACCATATTTTGATCATATGCTTTACAAATGGATTTTTAACTTGTTTTTGTAATTTTTTTGCCGAATCTGAGTATATGAATATGGGAAGAGGTAAAGGTAAATTGTATGATTCCATTTCAGTCCAGTGAGGGAGATCATTTGATGAAAAATAATATGTCATAGACCTCAGTTGTGCCGACCAATAATACAACATAAAATTTGGACATTTCAGACCTCCACGATCAAATGGTAAATATAATAAAGACAGACGTAATCTAGCCCTCCTGTTGTTCCATATAAATTCCACTAACTTTTTTTTTTTTTTTTTTTTTTTTTTTTTTTTATTCTTGAGAATAGATCTAAAGGTGGTGATAAGGGAATGTATTGAAATAAATAAAGTATTTTAGGTAAAATATTACTTTTAAGTATATTGATTCTCCCGATCATCGACATTGGTAGTGACATCCATCTCTGAGTTAACTCATTGATATCTGACATTAAGGCTTCATAGTTGACGCTGGCGACTGATTCTAGCTTAGGCATAATTTGGATTCCTAAATATTTAAACTGATTTACAACATTGAATTGATTTGCCTCAGGGGCTGGGTAATTTCTCTGGGTCTCATTTAGCATTAATATTGAAGATTTAGTTTTATTTATTTTATATCCTGATATTTCCCCAAAATTCTTTATTAAATTCAACAAGGTTGGAATTGATTTTTTTAGATTCGACATAAACAAAATTATATCATCGGCGTACAGGGAGATTTTATGTTCTGTTGGTCCAACTTTAATTCCATATATTTGTGAATGTAAACGTATCGCTATCACTAAAGGTTCAATTGCCATAGTAAACAGTAAAGGTGAAAGTGGACAGCCTTGTCGACATCCTCTATTGATTTTTATTGGTTTTGAAATATTGTTATTTGTTAGGATTTCTGCTGTAGCATTATTGTATATTATTTGAACCCATTTTATGAAATTATTTCCAAGTCCAAACCTTTGTAGGACTTCAAAAAGAAAGGGCCATTCAACTCTATCAAAGGCCTTTTCGGCGTCCAATGATAGGAGAGCTGTATCTGGTGCTTCTTTATTAAAATAAATAATATTAAATAGTCTTCTTACATTATGGAAGCCTTGTCTACCCTTTATAAAGCCATTCTGATCTCGATTAATAATATTTGGTAAAATTTCTTGTATTCGTCTTGCTAAAATTTTACAGATTATCTTAAGGTCGGCGTTTAATAGGGTTATTGGTCTCATATTTTCACATTTATTAGAGGGCTTACCTGGTTTTGGCAGCAGTATAATTAAGGCATTATTTATGTATGATGGTAAATTATTATTTTGAAATGCTTCTAAAACCATTTCCAAAAAAGGTTTTATTAATTTATTCTTAAATTTTTTATAAAGGTCAACTGGAAGACCATCTGGTCCTGCACTTTTTCCTGATTTCATATTATCAATGGCTAGCCCAACTTCTTCTTGACTAATTTTAGACTCCAATATCTCCCTGTTTTCATTTGGTATACACGGTATAGATAGTTCGTTCAAAAACCCATTTAGTTTTGTTAAATCAGGTTCATTTTTGGTATCATATAATTTTTCATAGTAATCTCTAAAGGCTCTATTAATTTCTAAAGGATCTATAACTACCTGTCCGTTACTTATAATACTGGTAATTGGTGTTTTAATTTCCAATTGTTTAATCTGCCATGCTAATAATTTTCCTGATTTTTCACCTTGTTCATAAAAAGATTGTTTCAATCTTAGAAGACTCGAGGCAGCTCTATTCGCTGATTTTTTGTCGTATTCAGCTCTCAAAATCAGTAATTCATTCTCCAACCTTGGGTCACTTCCTGCATACACTTTTTTCTGAAGACTTTTTATTTTATGTTCCAATTTAGCTCTCTCCTCTCGAGTCTTCTTAGATTTTGATCCTGTATAACTAATAATATGTCCCCTAATAAAAGCTTTGAAAGCCTCCCACTTTACACATGCTGATGTTTGTGTAGTATTGATGTCAAAGAACTCGTCTATCTGTTTTTCTATATACTTGACAAATTCCTCATCCTGAAGCCATTTATGCTGAAATTGCCATCTACCTGATTCCTTTGTCAATTTTTTTATCTACATATATTAGACAACAGGGTGCATGATCAGAGATCACGATGTTATCATAAAAGCAGTTTTGAATCTTGGACCTTAATTCTGTGGAAATCAAAAAATAATCAATACGTGAGAATGTCTTGTAGGTACTGGAATAACAAGAATAGGCTTTAACTTGTGGTTTCATTTCTCTCCATATATCTAACAATCTCAATTCTTTCATAAAATGATTAATAGTCATCCTACATCCAATGTGCGTACAATCCAGTCCTGTTGATCTATCCACACCTGGATTCAATGTACAATTAAAATCCCCTGCTATTATATGTTGCCCTGTAAGTGATGATAAGATGAGAAATAAATTAGCAAAGAACTTCTGATCATCTATATTGGGACCATATAAGTTCACAAGATTTATATTTTCTAATAGCAAAGAACCTTGAATGATTACATATCTTCCAGATTTGTCTCCAATTACATTTTTCACTTGAAAAGGAACTGATTTATGTATGAGAGTCATAACTCCCCTGGCTCGGGATGAAAATGAAGAGGTGAATACACTTCCCTGCCATCTACTCCTAATTCTTTTAACATCCTCCTCTATCAGATGAGTTTCTTGTAAAAACACAATTCTTGAACCCATGTCCTTTATTTTATTCATAACTTGTTTAAGTTTTTTTAAATTTTGTAGACCTCTGCAATTCCATGAAGTTAAATTAAGATTAACACTTTGGTCCATGATCAATAGAGAGTTTGGGATTACCTTGCAGTGTAAACATGCTCATACAGAGAAGCAAAAACATGAGTGGTTGAACATTCATCCTACAAACTACACACAAACAAATTTCCCCTTCCCACACTTGTGGCAAACCCCCCAAAATCAAAAGAAAAATTCTGTCTCCCGATATAGCCATCGACCGTTCCACACCCACGGGGAACAGCCTAAGCCACTCCTTCTTCATCCTCCCAATCACCCTAACTCTACTGCTTTTAATGACGTAACATTAACTCTCCTCTGTAGTTTTCCAACTTAACTCCAAAATTTTTAACAACTTTGTACATCATAGTTTTTTTTTTTTGTTTTGTTTTTGTTTTGTTTTTTTAATATATAATACAATCTATATTTTGTAAACTTACTATTTACTTCAAGTCAGTCAGATGCCTGTGCAAATGCTTAATTATTCTACCTTATATTTTGTTCATGCTTAGCTCCCACCAGTCTCTTCTTCTTCTTTGATCTTCTTGATGAACTCCTGCGCCTCCTCTGGGGTCTTGAAGATGTGGGTTCTGCCCTCATACGTGGTCAGCAGTCTCGCAGGATAGATTACACCATGACGAATCCCAAGGTTGCGCAGCTCCTTACGTACGGGATCAAACTGCTTCCTCAATTGCTGGATTCCTGTGGCCAAATCTGGGTAGAACCGCACCTGCTGGTCCTGGTGTTTAATCTCTCCTTTTTTAGCTCGTGCAGCGTTGAAGATCTTCATCCTGTCTCTGTTGCTAAGAAACTTCATAATTAAGGTCCTCGGCGGTCCCTTATCTCTCCGTGGGCCAATACGATGTGCTTTTTCCAGAACCACTGCTGATTGCAACTCCTCGCTGCCCAGCACCTCCGGAATCCACTTTTCCAGAAAGGAACATACGTCCCGACCTTCTGATTCCTCTGGAAGACCCACCAGCCTCAAATTATTCTGTCTCGACCGAGATTCCAAATCCAAAATATTATCTTCCAGAGATTTATTTTTTTTTTCCAAAGTGCGCACCTTTAATTGAAGACGGGTGACGTCATCTTCAGCACTAGCGAGACGGAGCTCCATCTGCGCCGTTCGTTCTACACAGTCACCCAATTCCTTTCTTATTCCTTCCAACGCTGTCATAATCCCATCAAATCTAGAGGAAAAGTCCGCTCTCATTGAACTCATGGCAGCCATCAGCGCATCTGCGCCATTCCCCGCAGATATCGCAGCGTTGCCAGCCTCCTCCGCCATATATGGAGTTTTGTTTACTGCGTCACAGACCTGAAAGTCCGTTAATTTGGACTGTTTCGGCGGCTCGCTTTTTCCTTTTCCTGGTTTTCCAGCCTTAGGCTTCGCCGACATATCTTCGCCCAAATGCTGGGATACGTTCTGTCCCAAATGAGAGAGTTATTTGCCGATTTTTTTTTTTCCAGGAGCAGAGCAGAGCGAGACACGTCCGTCCTACGTGGCAGCCATAACCGGAAGTCCGCATAATCCTATTATTAACTGGAATCAGGGCTCCATTTCTTCCTGGAATCCCTTTTGTCTCTCATCGTACCTCCGCTCAGCCGTGTGTTCGCCTGCTCTTCTTATCTCCTCCCCTTTAGTCAAGCCGCCGGATCTCAGCCTCATGCCAGAGGTCTATCATGACCTTGGGGAGGTCTTTAGTAAGTCTTGGGCCCTCTTTTTGCCACCTCATCAGTCCTATGACTGTACTATAGACCTCCTTCCGGGCGCGTGACTGCCATCCAGAGAGGGAGGTGATGGAGAGTTACATCAAAGACTCCCTGAGTCTTTGGCCTCCTGGGGCCAAAAGCACAAATACTCATACAGGTGTACACTCACAAATAATGCAGAATGACGAGCAGAGGACTGGCGCCGGGCGTAGGGGTTCCAGCCTTCGATGTGCTAAGTCACAGCCCCGAATGATCGGAGCTGCTCCTTTTTATACTCATTAGCAGCGCCTCAGCTGATGAGGGTTAATTGGGCTCCAGCCGTCCCGTAACTGACAGGTGGGAGCCCGCTGAGACGCTGTCACAGAAAGAACAGGGCTGAGGGGAATATGGTCTGAGCGCCGGATGACACGGCGTCTCATCCCACGTGACACAGCCCCCCCCCTCACGGTCGGACTACGAACGACCCGTAACATCCAAGACCCCCCCCCACCTAGGGTGGGCGGATGGGGCGCAGGTCAGGAGGGAGAGAATCAGAGAACAGGGAAAAAACCCCCGACAATAAACCAATACAGAGTACAAAGGGAAAAACCCAAACACAATACTCCATACAACATGAGGAAAGAAACCCAGAGAAAGAAAAAAAACAAACAATCAACAATAAACCAATACAGAGTACAAGGGGAAAACCCAAACACCATACTCCATAAAATACAACATGAGAAAAAAAAAAAACCCAGAGAAAGAAAAGAAAACAGACGATAAACCAATATAGAGTACAAGGGAAAAACCCAAACACAATACTCCATAAAATACAACATGAGAGAGAAAACCCATACAGGCAGAGAATAAATGCAGAAATAACAGCCCAACAAACAGGGAAGACAAAAACACCCACAATACTCCATAACCATGTACAGGTCAAACAAAGAAAATCAACCCCAGAGCCCCAAAATGAAAGGAGAACTCCCAAGGGCGAAAATTAACCATACAGCCATCCCTCACACAGGAGGGGAAACCCCCCCCCCCAAAAAAAAATCACGCTAAACGCGGAAAAATAATAACAGTTTAGCTGTACCCACCCAAACATAAGCACAGCAAAAGACATTCAGTTCAGGGGGTCTCCCCACACCCAGCGTCCATACCGCTAACAGGGGTGAAGGGAAAAGTTCCGGTGGCCTACCCGAACCCCAGGCCAGAAAACACAGTTCCTCGGGAGGCCGAACCAGATCGCCGAACAGAAAGTCTAGCGGGTCGGGCGGCCACACAAGCGAGCCGAATGGGCACGGCAGACCCTCCGACGACCGACCCGCATCGCTCAACCACCAGGCCCGTAGGGGAGAGGGAGAGGTCCACAAGGGCCCTGGTGGAAGAGGCTTGGGAGAGAGCTGATGACGAGGTGGTCTAACGTCAGATGGCAGGAGATCTGCAGCTCCCTCACCGGACCTGGACACCGCTGGTGCAGGACCCACGTCGGACCCCGATTGGGTCTTGGGCGAACCCACGTCGGACTGCGATTGGGTCTCCGTCAAATCCACGTCGGACCCCGATTGGGCCGGCGCCGCACCAGAACCGACCTCCGATGTCGAACCTGGACCCTCTGGCACCACAAGTGATGGCAGCTCCTCGCCGGCGACCCTGGGAGAAGGCTCAGGAGAGAAAACAGAACCGGGATCAGGATCACCGGCAGCGCCAGAACCCGGCGAGATAAGCTTGGACACAGCGGACGGCTGCACCCGGCTCATCTCCCCTAGAGACAGGCTAAAGTGCTCTAAAGTAAGGAGAAGAAAGATAAGATAGAGCACTTGCCTGATCTCGGGTTCTGACGCCGTCCAGGACTGCGAAGATCCGGGATCCAGCATCAGGAGGTCATCGTCAGGCTCCCACTCAGCTGCGTCGGGCTCCGCAGCTGGCATGATTGAAAGCGCAGCTTGTGCGTCCTCCGGCACCGGTGTCCACGCCGACAGCCCACACGGTGTGGTGGCAGGAGAACCTCGTCCCACTGAACTGGACCGCTCCTCCGTGGAGACCCGGGGACGCTTGGTCATCGGCGCAGGCTCCACGTAGCAATCCGCTTTCCTCCTCCGTCCACGGCATAGCTGCGGGACCGGAACCAGGCTGCCCAGAACCGCAGGCCCCCTCCTCATCCCACGACGTTGGCCTGGCGCCGGGGACCGCTCAGCGGAGGGAGACACAGAGGATGCAGGATTAATGATTACAGCTACAGCAGGTGGTGGGAGTTCGGGGAGCTGCGAACCCTGAACTCCACCTCCAGGAGTTTGACAGAGCAAATCACAAGGTGAATGTGAAAAAACTGGGACTTGCCTGTCTCCTGGATGCTGGATGGTGCCTGCTGTAGTGGACGTTGCTCCTCCCTTTCCCCGCCGTGCGGTAACGGAGGACCCCCTGAGAGGACGTCGGGGAGCCGCTCGTGTTGATTCCAGGAGGGAGCTCGCCAGGTCAGGATTCCGGACGCACACAGCAGCCGGGGAGCGCGTCGAGGAGGAGGGGGTGACAGCCGAGATGAGCCGGGCCCGAAGTGCTGGCGTAACAGCGGAGGGAGGTGGCTCAGGAGACGAGGCTGCGGGATCTTCTCTCAGACGAGGCGCAGGAGTGACAGCTGCGTGGGAGGATGAGACCTTGCGGCGACCCGGAACTGGATCCGGGCGGGGTTCATGCTGAGAAGGTTTGGAAATGTGATGACGGCTATTCCCAGGGGGCGAAGCGAAGGAGAGACCCGGGAATCGTCGCTCCTGAGCAGAGACTGAGGCGAGGAGGGCGTCGAACTCGGGATAGTCTCGCAGCCCTGGACTCCTCTCCACAAGTCTAACTGCCGCCGCCACATGCTTCTTGGTGGAGGACGGGTGCACAGCGGAGCGAGCAGCAGCCACTTGGTCCCGGACCTTAATAGCTATCAGCTGCAGATCCTCCGGGGGAATCCCGAGTGACGTCGTGCTGGATGGGGAAAGCCCTCTGGTTGGTGCGAACTCCAGGGCCGAAGCGGAGGCAGGAGCGGAATCCCGAAGCGAAGGGTGACGTCTCCTCCTCTTTGGTTTCCTGCCGGAACTTCCCTCCAACCCATGGAGTATTTCCCGCTGTGCGGCTATGTCCAATCTTCTCACGCTCACCTCAGGATGACAGGCGAAGCGGGGAAGATAATCGAGTACCTCCTCAGCCAGGTCCAAGTACCGGTGCACGTCGCTACTGAAGTTGAGGAGGGAAGCGGTGTTAAGGATGTGTTTTATGAAAAATATTTAGACAGGTTCGTGAGGAGTCGGCGCACAGGAAAGAATTCACACTGAGACAAGAACTGCTAGAATAAGCTGTATTCCCTTATTCCCCACAGACCATATCTTCATATACAAAAGATCAATGCACTTCATGTCATTTCATCAGCCCTTACCAATAATACAGAAGACCGGAGAGCCTTTGGCAGTCTTTTGGCAGGCGCGTGCATCAATCAGCTTGGCAATTCGCGCGAAATCCACAGCAGACTCTACTGTTTGGCAAAACACCTCTGCTTTTTAAAGGGTAGAGTTACGTACACAACGAAGGAGCCACTCTTCGTTGCCAGGCAACTTCCCCCCCCATGGAATCGCGTAGAGAGCGGGGGGGCTAGTCCCCGCTCCCAGGCGATTGCAGCCAGACTCTCAAAACATATAACATCTGTTCTATCTCATTGCACACACACACATATGTGAGAAATAAAGGTTAAGCCTTGTTTCATAAACAGTGAGAAACTTGCTGTGCTAAGGAAAACTTGCTGTGTCTAAGAACAGGTCATACTGTCCAGGTCATGGTGTGCCTTAAGATAAAGAGAACTGGATTGTTAAAACATATTAAAAACAACTGAGAAACAAATCAGGGCACACATTAAAAACACATTTATATTACATTCCACCCTTTGACCTTATTTGTGATCAGTTGTTAAGTTGGTGAAGATAATTGCTTTCTTCCCCAACTAAGTGCCTTCTTCCCCAACTGAAAAACAAATCAGGGCACACATTAAAAATATTTATATCACATTTTCCACCCTTTGACCTTATTTGTTCTATCAGTTGGTGAAGAACATTGGGTAATTACTTTCTTCTTGGGGAATACTTTCATCCTCGTAAGGTATTCCGACATGATTATGGTGAGATAATTCCACCCAAGTGTTATCCCAAATGCATGTTACAACATACCATAATAATTCATGTCTTGTATTAAATTGTCTATTGTAATAACTCCATCTATCAGGCATACCTACAACATAATCATAACATATCCAGTGACCAGGAGGGTCAGCACTCACCTCTACTTTGCAAGATGTGGTACCATATCCTCCATCTCGAAAAATGACTGTGATTTTCATATTGCTAGAGATTTATATATTCTCTTACTTAAAACCTGTTTTACTCTTCTAATATAGCAGAAAGCACTGAAATTGCATAGTGTTAAGATACATAAAACAGCAACTAATATAGCTAGGGGAGGCACCAGTGTGTTGTGAGCAGTGACTGACATGCCTGAGAATATATCCCACCAGTGATGAGCAGAAACTTGCTCTATCTGATGAGCTGCATGCAATACCTTTCCTTGGGCCACCACAGTGGATATCACTGCAGCACGGACATTAGACATATGATCACCAATGAGCTGTTCTATCTCCGTGGATCCACTCAGTGCGCCTCTGAATCGATCCAGGGACACCTGCCATGGAACTTCCAGCACCCGCCATTGCAGGGCGGTCAGGTGAGCCTCACTAGAGAAGTTGGTAAGATGATATGTCCGATTATGCCATCGCCACATGTGAACACCATGCAGACACCCAGTGAAAGGTATCCTAGGCAACATTGGATGGGAATTTAAAGTGGCTACACATATAGTATGGGGCCCTATTTGCCACATTATGTCACGAGGTTTTTCTATTCTCCATTCACATAGTGCCTCTGTCATGGTTAAGCATGGTTCAGTATATATTGCTCGACTTAGGCATGCATATCCTTTGTCAGTCAAATCACATTCTGATAGATCATATGTATTATTTTGCCCTGGAGCAAACCATTCCCCTTTTAATTGAATAAACCAAAATGCTGTAGCAGTAATTACTGGTAACACATGATATTTGCACACATCAACAGCTTCTGTAACATTTAATTGAGTCCATTGCCCGCTACACATCGTGCTATTGCAGATGGTTTTTTCAGGATGCGGAATCAACCACCATTCTTCAGTGATGTTCCACACGTCTCGCCATTGTCGAGCGTGATTGGTAGTGACAATGCGAGTAAAACGTTCCAACTGCATGCGGATATCCAAAACTTGAATGTTGCACACAGTCCAATTGAACGCGCGAGTGATGTTTGTCATCAATTCACTCGTAGCATTCCACATGGTCAAATCCCAAGTCAAACGTTTTTGAAACAGATTGGCGGCCTCCATTTGAGGCCCCACCACTGTAGGCATCCAAAATCCAACTTGTTGAATGCCTAAAGACGTTTGATGTCCAGTATCTGCCAACATTGATCTGGTTACCTCGTTGTTAATGTTGGAGATTCCCAAAACTGTACCAAATCCTCCCAGCAACGTGTCATACCATGCTGTCTTCTTTCTTTTTGAACATTTGGGAATGGGTGGTATCTTTACCATCCAATTGACGGTGATATGGCTGGTTTGTGTGGCTACTGTTGTACATGTCGATAGTATGGGTGCCAGATTCGTCGGGGATGTATGCTTTGGGTTTTTGTCGACCACCAGAATAAGGTACACAAAGGGGATGCGTCGACCCTTTATGACTGTTCCATTCATCAAATACACTTCCTTATCTCCCGTTATGTTGATGGATAGCTTTGTACCATTTAGGGTAGTGTCACATTTCAGTAAGTTATTAACCACTTTGGCCACACATATGGTTACATTGGCAGTCAAGTTAACTATACACCCCTTCTCCACCGCAGGCACATTGTATTGGTATTTGACACATTTGGGGCATATGTAAATAGGACAGTGGCTGGTTAAGTTCAGTATCTTACACCTTTGGTTTGATAAGCAATAGAAACCGTCTTGACTCCGATTGGCACCGGTTCGACTTTCCCTCCATCCCAACGAGACAGGTTGGTCCACGTCAAACATTTCTTGGCCTGGTGTGGCGTGGATCTGGATCCAGCAACCGGCGATACTCATCCACAGGATCACAATGAGGGCAGGGCGGCATATGTCCCAGCAGACGACATCGCCATGTCCTCGGTGCTTGTGGGGGTGTTGAAGAAGACCCATGACGTTGCGGGTGCCCAATCACCAATCTCCCCCCGAACATTCCTGCAAAGCAAGCACATACTTAGGAGAAGAGAAAACACACAATTAGTTCTCCCTTAGATAACATTTTGATATTGGTACATTTATCCAGGTTTGCTCTCCTGGATACAAAATGGTCACCACCTGATCCGTCCCTTGAGCTATGATCTCAGCCGGGCGGGGAGGGCCATTTTCTTGCCTCACCCATACTTTGGCCCCAGATTTATCTGTGGAACCAAAGCCTTTTTCGCCCCTCTGCGTCATCACAGCCGGCTTAGCAATCTCTTCAGGGTTAGTCATTAGGCATGGTATAATGACCAATTGGGCCACCTTATCCCCCTTATTCAGGGTTATGGGCTCTGATCCCAGTACAAAGCACACCACTCCCAGTTCTCCTTGATAATCACTGTCAATCACACCGGCCAGAGTCGTTAAACCTTTCAGGGATAATCCAGACTTTGGCAATATATGACCATACATTCCATTCGGACATTTCAACCCTAGTCCGGTTTTTACCACAGTGGGTGTTCCTGGTACTAAGGTGAGAGTTTCCATAGCTCTTAAATCTAATCCAGCTGAGCCTTTCGTCGCTCGCACTGGTAGTGTTGCCTCTGGGTTAATTTTCCACATCTCAATAATTTGTCCTTCAGAGTGTTCAAGATTGACAGTGATCATTCGATTCAGTGGTGTTGTACCAGGTGCAATGGGTCTATTGTTTAGCTGTTTCAGCGCTTGTGGTAAGCGTTTTTTCCACCCTTCCAAACTATTGTTTGTCCCTCCTTTTCTCAAGGTGGTTTTCAACAACCCATTCATTCTCTCAATTAAACCCGCAGCTTGGGGATGATATGGAACGTGATAAATCCATTCCACATGATTGTGTTTGGCCCAATCTTTCACCAGGTTTCCGGTGAAATGGGTCCCGTTGTCAGTTTGAATCTGTACAGGTAGCCCATAGAACTTTTCAATTAGTTCCACACAGGCCAGTGTGGCCTTCTGATTAGCCACTTTGGCTGGGTGTGCCACTACCACACCCGAAAATGTATCCACAGCCGTGCATACATATTTACATCGTTGTGACTCTGGAAGGGGACCAATAAAATCCATTTGCCAGATTTGTCCTGGGCTCTTTCCCCTTTGTATATGTCCAGTGAGATGTTGTGGGACACCTCTTCTATGATGCTGACAGACCTCACACTGTTCAACGGCTGTCTTTACATCATCAGTTTTCAAATCAATGCCTCTATCCCTGGCCCATTGGGTAGTAGCTTGAATTCCCCAATGTCCACTCTTTTCATGGGCCCACCGGGCCAAATCCGCAGTGGATTGCCTTTCCACTGACATTGCTCTGACCACTCCATCAATATAACGGTTGTGGAGGGCTTCTGAGTCCATATTTTGAGTATGGGCATCAACATGGGTGACATGGATAGTGACCCCTTGGACCTTTTGCCAGATTTCCTCCCACAACTCTTTACCCCACACCTCTTTCTTTTGAATCCGCCACTGATTGGACTGCCATGTAGGCATCCATGTGGTTAACCCATTAACCACTGACCAGGAGTCAGAGTAGATATACGCTCCTGACACACCCACATGTTGTATCACCATGTGCACGGCCTTCAACTCGGCCCATTGGCTGCTTTTTCCCTCACCCATTTCTTCCAAAATTTGCCCAAGATGAGGGTTGAAAGCCCCGGCTTTCCACCTTCGTTTTCCCGCTACCCACTGAGAAGAGCCATCCACAAACCACGCCCTGCTCTTTTGCTCGTCTGTGAGTTCGTCATAGCGGGGCCCTGTTAACACAGGAGATTCTTGCAGCTGTTCAACTTCAAAACAAGACTCATCTGCCTCTGGGACATCAGCAACTTGTTCATGCAAGACCGAAACTCCTTTTTGTCCAGATTTCACTCTTTCAGACACGTACCATTTCCACTTAATGATACTACTCTCCTGGGCGATACCTATCCGATGTGTGGTGGGGTCACTCATTACCCACGTCAGAATAGGTATCAATGGCCTCATGAGCACCTCATGCCCTGCAGTTAATGCCTCTGTTTCCACCAAACTCCAATAACACGCCAATAATTGTTTTTCAAAGGGCGTGTAACGAATTCCTGCACTCGGCAGCTTCCTTGACCAGAAACCTAAAGGTTTCCGTTGTTTGCCTTGTTTTTGCCATAAGCTCCAATTTGCATAATCATTCCGGGCCGACACCTGCAACTCAACCGGACCAGATTGCATTTTTCCCAATGATAGAGCTTGCTGTATGGCCTCTTTGGCCATGTCAAAAGCCACTTGCTGTTTTTCTGTCCATTCAAACTGCTCTTTTTTCCTTGTCACTTGATATAAAGGCTGCAAAATTTGCCCTAAATGAGGAATGTGACTCCTCCAATATCCAAACAACCCAATAAACCGCTGCACATCCTTTTTGGTGTGCGGGGTGGCAAAAGCCATTATCTTTTCTCGGGCTTTGTCTGTGATTTCCCTTTCTCCCTTATTCCAGCAGATTCCCAGAAATTTCACCCTCTGGGAGGGGCCCTGCACCTTTGCTGGATTAATCTCCCAACCGTGACCTTTCATGTGCTGGATCAGCCGATCCAGTACCTGCTGGACTTCTTTTTCAGAGGTCCCTTGTACCATGTTGTCATCAATATAATGGGATATTAATATCCCAGGGGGTGTTGTTAGCCCGTCCAGATTCTCTGCCACCGTCCGGTGACAGATGGTAGGACTATGGAGATAGCCCTGTGGGAGTCTAGTAAACGTATACTGTCGTCCCTCCCAAGTAAACGCAAACTGCTCCTGCCTATCTTCTGGGATCGGAATCGTAAAGAAGGCGTTAGCCAGATCAATCACCCCATACCATATTCCCGGATGATGCTGCACCCGGTCAATTATGGTAGGAGAATCAGGCACTGCCGCTGCCAATGGAGGAGTATGTTTGTTTAGCTCACGGTAATCAACCGTCATCCGCCAGGAGCCATCAGATTTTCGAACTGGCCAAATGGGGTTGTTCCACGCGGTAGTACATGTTCTCAACACCCCAGCTTCTACATAGTCTTTAATGGTAGCAGTAATCTCATCATGTCCACCAGGGATTCGATACTGCTTCATGCTCACCACCTTATTTGCCAATGGAATAGGAAAAGGCTCCATATGTACCTTCCCCACAGTGACTGCTTTGCAGTTCACTATCGGTGGAGGAGTTACTCCGAATTCAAACCGTCCTTGTTTCAAATGCAGGGTTAACCCTGCCAAAATATCCATGCCAATTATCCACTCTTTAACGGGTGTGATAATTACAGGGTAGCATTTTACAGGCATACTCCCAACTTTTAATGGGAGCTGCACACTTTTTCCAATCACAACATTCCCTCCCAAGCCTGTGAGAGAAACTGTAGGACCAACAAATTTAGCTGGATTTCCATGAATCAAAGTGGCCTCCGCCCCTGTGTCTACTAAAGCCACCACATTTTGGACAGACTTTTTCCAATAAATTTCTACCTTTACATGGGGCCGTATGTCTGTCATTGACCAATTCAAATTACCAATCTGTGGGGCTCGGCCTCCATCCTAGGAATCCAGGAGGAGATCACGATGTTTATGCTTGTTTTTCCCCTTCTTTTTCCTTCCTTGCCCCTTTTGCACCGCCCTCACATGCACTTCCTCCCCCTCTTCTTGGGATTCTGAGTCAGCCGAATCCTCTGCTGGAGGAGCGCTAGGCAAAACCGTCGCTCCTAATACATGATCCTTGAGAGCTGACAACAGCGATGACAATTCATCAACCCGTCCAGCCCTCACCTTTAACCCTTTTTTAGCACACATGTCCCTTAGGACACCGGTGGGTTGACCATCAATAGTATTAGCAGGCACCCCAGCTGCAATCAGCGCATTCCATAAATCTTTCCTAGAGGGCCCACTGGATCCCTTGGAATCCAGGGGCGGATCTCTTCTGGGGGCCCGTGGGGGCACCTGAGGCTTAGCCGCCTGGGTCCCCCAGTCACCCAAACTCCCTAGCTCCGCCATTAGTGATTTAGTTTCTGACATAGACCGCTGAGTGTCACCCAAAAACAGGGATAGCACCAATGCTTTATATTGGGGTGGAGCTGTCCTTATTACCATATCCCTAACGGTCTTAGGAATAGGCAGATCAGTATAATCATTAACGGCACCAAGAAAGAGTGCATCTCTCATACACAACTGAGTCAGCCGCTGTATTCCTTCCTTTAAAGTATTCCATTGTTTATCCAACACAGGCCAATCAGTGGGTTGACGGTAAACATGGGTTACCGCCTCAGCATATAAATCAAATATGCTCTTCCCCCCTGGATCAACCCCAGCCTGTGCCCGATACGCTGAATTTACCCTAGACATTTTGGATAATCCTGAGAACCGCATTGCATCCTGTGCATCCACTACAGTCTGTGCTGCCCCCTCCTCCAGCAACCTAGCGACCCACAGGTCCAACGGTTCATTATCCCGTTGACGATGCCGGGCTGTCAAATTAGCCACCTCCTCAGCAGTGTAATCTTCAACAATGGTCACCGCCACAGGGTCCGGCTGGTTCTGAGGCACAAGGTTATATAACCCCTGTCCCTGATCATCATATAATTGCCGCCCATCATCATCCACCACTGCCTCTCGGACAGGCGGGATAATCCGCTGCTCTTCCCGCCGTCTCCGGACAGGGGCAGCCTGATAACTCCCCGGTAACTTGGGGTACAGTGGAGAAACCGGTGGAGGAGTCTCCTCTTCCCCACACCACTCATCCCACTCATCGGGATCCCAATCCTCATCTCCGTCCACCATCCCAGCTACATACGACCGCACTTTAACAGCGGAGGTAGCATGGGGTCTCTTTTTCTTTCTCTCCCTGTTTAACTGTGCAACCCGCGCTACACCCTGCTCTGCCATCACTGTCAACCGAGATGAGCGGAGTTTCTCCTTTTCCAATTTTTGTTGCAATTTTAGGATTTGCTCTGTCAAATCCTCCTCTTTTTTCTGCCATCCTTCTAATTGCTGAACTAAATCAGCTATTTGTTTATCCTGCTCCTGTTCTTTATCAAAACATCGGCGCCATGCTGCAGCGCAACACCACATCCGCCGCTGAATTCCACTCAGTGGTGCCTTCGGGGCAACTTCAATTCCCCGAAGACACCTAAACACCGCCGAAGGCGACCCGTCGCCTATCAAATCTACCCATGATTCCGAGCGTCCGCCCCCGCTCGTCAAACATACACCAATTTGTTCCCATAAGCCATCCCAGCCTGGGATAACAGCACAATCACAATCGCTGGGAGAGCCCCCAGCAGCTCCACTCTGCTTATTTCTTCTCTTAAACATGACTTTCCTATGCACAGCTCCTCTTTGACCTCTATTAATTTTCCTCGTATCCTGTTCGTGACGCCAAAATGTTTTATGAAAAATATTTAGACAGGTTCGTGAGGAGTCGGCGCACAGGAAAGAATTCACACTGAGACAAGAACTGCTAGAATAAGCTGTATTCCCTTATTCCCCACAGACCATATCTTCATATACAAAAGATCAATGCACTTCATGTCATTTCATCAGCCCTTACCAATAATACAGAAGACCGGAGAGCCTTTGGCAGTCTTTTGGCAGGCGCGTGCATCAATCAGCTTGGCAATTCGCGCGAAATCCACAGCAGACTCTACTGTTTGGCAAAACACCTCTGCTTTTTAAAGGGTAGAGTTACGTACACAACGAAGGAGCCACTCTTCGTTGCCAGGCAACTTCCCCCCCCATGGAATCGCGTAGAGAGCGGGGGGGCTAGTCCCCGCTCCCAGGCGATTGCAGCCAGACTCTCAAAACATATAACATCTGTTCTATCTCATTGCACACACACACATATGTGAGAAATAAAGGTTAAGCCTTGTTTCATAAACAGTGAGAAACTTGCTGTGCTAAGGAAAACTTGCTGTGTCTAAGAACAGGTCATACTGTCCAGGTCATGGTGTGCCTTAAGATAAAGAGAACTGGATTGTTAAAACATATTAAAAACAACTGAGAAACAAATCAGGGCACACATTAAAAACACATTTATATTACAGGATGTCATCCACGCACTCGAGGGCGTCTGCGAGGACATCACTCGAACCCTGAGTGCGGGACCTCCGTGACGGCATGCTTCCGCGACGGTACCTGGACAGGTAAGGACAACAGTCCAAAGCAGCAAACTCACGGCCGCCGGCAACTCGTCTGGCTGTGACTTACTGTTACGTGTGGCCCTCGCGAGCCACACAATGAGAGCCGAGGGTGAGCCAGTGAGTTTGCGATGTTTTTATTATGATAGGGAACAGGGGATAAGGAACACAGCCTCGTGGGGCCAAAAGCACAAATACTCATACAGGTGTACACTCACAAATAATGCAGAACAATGAGCAGAGGACTGGCGCCGGGCGTAGGGGTTCCAGCCTTCGATGTGCTAAGTCACAGCCCTGAATGATCAGAGCTGCTCCTTTTTATACTCATTAGCAGCGCCTCAGCTGATGAGGGTTAATTGGGCTCCAGCCGTCCCGTAACTGACAGCTGGGAGCCCGCTGAGACGCTGTCACAGAAAGAACAGGGCTGAGGGGAATATGGTCTGAGTGCCGGATGACACGACGTCTCATCCCACGTGACAGCTTTGCCAACTTCTACCACCAATTCATTTGTAATTATAGCAAAGTAGCCCTGCCATTAACTCAGTCCTTCTCAAATAGTGGGGCGCGCTGGGGGGGGGCTCGTGTGACCCCGGGGAACAGGCTTTGCTTTTGCCGTGTAAAGTGTAATTGCACATCCACGGCAGCAGGTGGTGCAGTGGCGCTCTCATTGTCAAAGTCTGTGCGGGAGTTTAAAACTTTTTAAATTGCTGTCAACAAACCCCTCGAGAGACACCATGGAGAAATATTTAACAGTAACGAAAAGAAAGGCGGAGAGAGACACAGGTAAAGAGACAAATGAAAGTCTCCCAAAAGCTAAGACGAGGAAATATGACGAAGCTTATCTAGCGCTTGGCTTCACTCTGACTACGGTGGGAGACGAGGAAAGACCGGTGTGTTCACTGTGTCTGAAAGTGTTGGCAGCGGACAGCATGAAGCCAAATAAATTAAGACGTCACCTACAGACATTACATCCTCAACACGTTGATAAGCCGCTTGATTTTTTTCAGCGAAAACGTGCGGAGTACGGCCAACAATCATCCCGCTTTGTGAACGCTACATCAGTAAACCAGCGAGCACTTTCAGCATCATTTAAAGTGGCGCACCAAACTGCGCAGTGCAAAAAACCCCACACAATTGCAGAGGAGTTGATACTGCCTTTTTCTACCTTTTTCTTCAGACTAAAATGTTAAATATATTGGTACTCCTGTGTTAATGTTCCAGATCAATTTACATTTAATATTATTTATTGATTGAATTATTTTTCTCAGCATCAAATGGTTCAGTTGGTCAAAAATGTTTCTAGTTTAAATAAGGATTGACATATTTTTTATTTCAGGCACTTTGATGCACTTTAAGTTTTTTTTTTCTGTTTTAGACTATAACAGGGTTTCTGTGTGGCAAAATAAAGTTAATATTTGTTGAAAGTTGATTTATATTGCTTTTTTCTTTTGTTAATGTTAAAAAGGATACAATTTTAGGTATACTTATACAATTTTTATAGATAATGATCTTATTTATAGTCACTGCGGCGAGTTGGGGGGGCGCGAAATATTTTCTCTTTCCTAGGGGGGGCTTTGCAAAAAATAATTGGGAAGCACTGCATTAACTCAACTCACTTCAACCAAGATTCCATTTAAATGGTCTGAAGCTGCCGAACAGGCTTTGACCAAATTAAAGGCCCTCTTGACAGACACGCCCATTCTAGCCCAAGTCAACTCCCAATCCCAATTTGTGGCCGAGGTTGATGTATCTGATTTGGGGGTGGGCACTGTCCTTTCCCAGAGCTCCGGCTCTGATCAAAAGCTTCATACATGCATGTATTTCTCTCTGCGGTTGACCCCAGCTGAGAGGAATTACAACGTCGGAGACCATGAGCTGCTGGCCATTAAGTTGGCACTAGAAGAATGGAGGCACTGGCTATAGGGAGCAGCCCAACCTGTTATAATCCGGACAGATTACAAAAATTTAGAATATCTCAGATTTGCCAGACGGTTAAACTCTCGTCAAGCCCGGTGGGCTTTGTTTTTTCTTAGGTCTGACCTAGGAAAGTTATCAATCTGTCAATCCTTTCCGTGTCTGGGCCGGGTGAGGTTTCCCGTGTTGAGTCAAATTAAGCTGCAGACTCCACTCCTGGTGATGCCCTTCCATCAATTCCTTTAAGTTTCAGCTTTGCAACCATACTCCCACCGGAACCACCGACTACCGTCCGGGGTCTCATAACATCAAGTCCGACGTGCTCTCTTGCCAGTTTTCCTCCGGCTCCTCTTCTTCTTCTCTCTCTGCAGCTGCTGCTTCTCCTCCAGAGACTATTCTGCCTTCTTCCTGTGTTTTAGGAGCCCTCTCTTGGGAAATTGAACAAAGGGTCTGGCAGGCCCAGCCCTCCGAACCCATCCCTGAGGGAGGCCCAGCGAACTTACTTTATGACCCCTCTGCCCTCCATAGTGAAGTTATCCAGTGGAGAAAACACACCAGTTTTTTTGCCTGTCACCCTGGCATTTCCCGGACAATAGAACTGTTGCAATGGGTTTTTTGGTGGCCGACTCTCAGGACGGATGTTCAGAACTATGTTAAAACATGCCAGGTTTGTGCTACCAATAAATCTGACTCTTCACCACCAGCTGGCGTCCTTCATCCCCTTACTGTCCCTAGTCGCCCCTGGTCACACATTGCTATAGACTTTGATACGGGTCTCCCTCCATCACAAGGCAACACTGTCATATTCACCATCATTGACCGTTTTTCCAAAGCCATCCATTTAGTTCCCCTGACCAAATTACCCTCTGCTGCTGAGACCGCCAACCTCCTCACTCTCCACGTTATCTGCCTGCATAGGATTCCAATGGACATTGTTTTGGACCGAGGACCACAGTTTACTTCGCAGGTCTGGAGAGCGTTCTGCCGTTCCCTGGGTACCACCGTCAGCCTCACGTCCAGGTATCAACCTCAAAGTAACAATCAAGTCAAATGTGCCAACCAGTCTCTGGAGGCCACCCTGGGGTTTGTAGCATCCTGCAACCCAACCATCTGGAGCTCCCACCTGACCTGGGTGAAGTACGCGCATAATACTGCCATCTCCTCCGCCACTGGCCTGAAGCCCTTGGAGATCTCTCTGGGGTACACTCCACCATTGTTACCAGTGGTAGAGAGGGAGGTTGTTGTGCCATCCGTGGAGGCCCATGCTCGTCGCTGCCGCCGTCTGTGGAGGTCCACTTGGGTTGCTCTTCTCCGTTCATCAGAGCGGAACCGCCTCTACACCAACCGCAGACAGGCCCCGGCGCCTAAGTACACCGTGGGTCAGAAGGTCTGGTTGCCTGCCAAACAGGTGCCGTTGAAGATGGAGTCACGGAAGCTGTCACCGTGCTTTCTGGGCCCGTATCCCATCTCACACATCATCAACAGTGTCACCGTTTGGCTCAAGCTACCTCCAACTCTCCGCATCCATCTGACCTTCCACGTGTCATGGATTAAACCCCTCTCTGCCAGCCCCCTCTGTCCTCCCCAAAAGTCTCCTCCTCTCCACTGGGTCCTCAACGGCCATATCACCTACACCATCCAGAGGATTCTGGACATCCGTTGTCGGGGCCGGAGTCTTCAATATCTGGTCCACTGGAAGGGTTATAGACTGGAGGAGAGGTCATGGATTCCCGGGTCATATTTCCACGATAAGAGCATGGCACAAGCTTTCTATCGGGCACATCCTAACAAGCTCGGAGGGATGCCAGGAGGCGCCCCTTGGGGGGATGGGGGGCACTGTGATGATCAGATGAGTGTGCTCCCCCTCCCCTCCTGTGTGTTTTCCAACTCTGTCTGTTTCCCGGCTCCAGAGCTGATCAGCACACCTGCGTGATTGGACACACCTGCTGCTTCCTCGTTTGCCAGCATGTAAAAGAGCCAGTCTGTGAATGCTTCTCTGATTGACCATTGGGTATTGCTGCCCCAAACAACTGATGTTAATGTTGTTTGGCATTTATTCTCTCCAGTTGTCTTATCTTGTGTGTCTTCTCCAGTGTTGGGCAAGTTACTAAAAATAGTAACTAGTTACAGTTACTAGTTTCTTCTTTTCAAAAGTAACTGAGTAACTTTTGAGTTACTGCATGATTAAAGTAACTAGTTACTTGGAAAAGTAACTTTCACATTACTTTTAGACTACCGTTCAACCTTTACAGCTTTCTAGGACTGTTATGCCCTGGTGTACCCCTAGTCAAGAAGTAGAAATCCAAAGAGAGTATTGGGTGGGTAGATGACTCCGACACTCTAGATTACTGTCCAAGGTGAGTTGAGGAGAAGGAGGTGGTGATCATATCAAGTCCTGTGGGGATAGAGGTAGTATGATGGTGGCAGGCTTGAGAGGTTGGAAGCTACTAGCACGAGTTCTACACACAGGCGGCCTACACTAGATGGTTGTGGTCTGTTGACACAGCGACAACGGATCAAGGCAGCTGTGTGGGTGTCCGGGCAGCTCTATTTAGAGACAGCACTGCCCGCCTCAGTAGGGGAAGCCCCTAGAAAAGGTGGGGTAAAGAAAGCTCGCTCTTCGCAAACCTTGTTGGCTTACCGTGGTCAATGGGTCTCCATTCAAGTGGGAAGACGACTATGAAAACCAAAATGACAATTGCTAAGTGGAACGTCAGAACTATGCTTGACAGAGATGATAGACCAGAGAGTTGAACAGCACTTACACTACCGTTCAAAAGTTTGGGGTCACCCAGACAATTATTTTGTGTTTTCCATGAAAAGTCACACTTATTTACCACCATGAGTTGTAAAATGAATAGAAAATATAGTCAAGACATTGACAAGGTTAGAAATAATGATTTGTATTTGAAATAATAATTTTTTCCAGATACTCAACCTGCTCAAAGGAAGGTCAGTTTTATAGCTTCTCTAACCAACTAAACTGTTTTCAGCTGTGCTAACATGATTGCACAAGGGTTTTCTAATCATCCATTAGCCTTCTGACGCAATGAACAAACACACTGTACCATTAGAACACTGGAGTGATAGTTGCTGGAAATGGGCCTCTATACACCTATTGTGGCGGTTCGGTTAACCCCTACAACAGATTAAGGACACTCAGCTCTCTTCTCTTGGTTTTTTCTGCTGCACTACTGATATGTAGATGTGCTTTGGTGTAACCCCCACAAACAGACTGGTCAAACACAGTGCTTGGCTAGAGCAAATAACAGAACAGTGAAATGTGTATTAATGTCTACAGGCAGACTCGTTTCGTCTGGCTCACTTCTGTGATGTTAATGTTGCCTTTCATACATTGTGCTCATGCGTCCTGTCCTCACTGTGACCTAGGGACTGAGATCAATATGTCTCTCAAATGCAAATGTCTTATGCCTGTTCTGTTATCTCTTTGATCGTACCAACTGCTGGGGTATGCCCTTGATGTATTGTTGTAGTCGAGTATATATGCTGCAACTCTGTAACGCAAACCCTCTCATTCTCTCATTCTGGTTCTGCATCTGCTGCGAGACACACACACTGTATCCTCTTTGAGAGCCTGAGGAATTCGGCTTCAGCCTGCTCACACTATGGGCTGGAGCCGAGTTCTGATGAAGGCGGGTGATAATAAAGCTACTTAAAAATCCATCGCTGCCTTTATTTTATCATCCTCTTCACTGGTGACCCCGGAATGCACACGTTTTGTGCAAACGCAACCTTCTGATCTGGACAGCTGCACTGGTGA
This sequence comes from Pholidichthys leucotaenia, assembly GCA_020510985.1. Taxonomy (NCBI): domain Eukaryota; kingdom Metazoa; phylum Chordata; class Actinopteri; order Cichliformes; family Pholidichthyidae; genus Pholidichthys; species Pholidichthys leucotaenia. Next base: position 63,285,588 of record CM035849.1, on the reverse strand, counting down.
CCCGTTCTTCAGGATGAGATCTGCACGTCTGAGATCTGCTCATCCACGCTGGACCGGCCGCGCTCGCAGCTCCTCCACACGTGAGCGCAGGCGTCCTCCATGGCCGGCGGAGAACGCAACATGTGGACCTGAACGCACCACGGCCGAGCGGTGGCAAAGATCGTCTATTTCCTCTCACCGCTCCAACGCACCATGGCCAATCTGCAGCCACAGCTCAATCCGGATTTTATCGGCGCCGTCTGCGCCGATCTCCACCAAGATTCTGCACCCTGGTTCTCCTCTCCAGCTGGCCCACCCACGCACGAGCCCCGGCGCAAGCACCGGGGAGTTACGAGGACGGCGCATCACGCATGGGACAAATAACGGCTCCAGAGACCGCCATCGTCCTCCGCCGCTGCTCACAGAACCCTCAGGGCTGCTCGTTCACCTGAAGCAGGCACGCAGCTCGCCACTGGATTTTTTTAATGGTCTCAGCCACGGCACATAAGGGATTTCAGCCGTCAGCTGTTCCCGGGGGGTTTTAGGGTTGCTCCTGCACCTAAAGCCAACAAGCCGAGTCCCTCTGTTTCTTTTTTTCTTACAGCCGCTACGCAGTCTCGCCGCTCCTGTTTTCTTCATGGCCACGAGAGGAGCCAGAGACTAATTTTTCTTCTTGTGGACCTCTGCACGTTCAACGGGACAGCCCTTCGACATCGCGGACCCACAAGCAATTTTTGCGTGGCTCGGACGAGTTCACTGTCCCCCTGCCGGCACTTACCCCCCTCCTCCCTCCCCCTCCGCCTGCAGTGAGCTTCTCCCACAGCTCGCTCCCATAGAGGGATTATCGAGGTCTCGGCCCCCTGCCGTGCCCTCTGGGGGGGAGCGTGTGTGACGGTTCGGTTAACCCCCACAACAGATTAAGGACACTCAGCTCTCTTCTCTTGGTTTTTTCTGCTGCACTACTGATATGTAGATGTGCTTTGGTGTAACCCCCACAAACAGACTGGTCAAACACAGCGCTCGGCTAGAGCAAATAACAGAACAGTGAAATGTGTATTAATGTCTACAGGCAGACTCGTTTCGTCTGGCTCACTTCTGTGATGTTAATGTTGCCTTTCATGCATTGTGCTCATGCGTCCTGTCCTCACTGTGACCTAGGGACTGAGACCAATATGTCTCTCAAATGCAAATGTCTTATGCCTGTTCTGTTATCTCTTTGATCATACCAGCTGCTGGGGTATGCCCTTGATGTATTGTTGTAGTCGAGTATATATGCTGCAACTCTGTAACGCAAACCCTCTCATTCTCTTATTCTGGTTCTGCATCTGCTGCGAGACACACACACTGTCTCCTCTTTGAGAGCCTGAGGAATTCGGCTTCAGCCTGCTCACACTATGGGCTGGAGCTGAGTTCTGATGAAGGCGGGTGATAATAAAGCTACTTTAAAAATCCAACGCTGCCTTTATTTTATCATCCTCTTCACTATGTAGATATTGCACCAAAAACCAGACATTTGCAGCTAGAATAGTCATTTACCACATTAGCAATGTATATTAGATGTTAGAGTGTTTTTCTGATTAGTTTAAAGTTATCTTCATTGAAAAAACAGTGCTTTTCTTTCAAAAATAAGGAAATTTCTAAGTGACCCCAAACTTTTGAACGGTAGTGTAAATGCAAACTTAAATCATCTTGCACACACAGCAAGATCAAGAGCCCCCTGTTCTCATCAGAAAAAAGAAGGAAAAGAAAGCTGATGAGAAAAAAAGTCTCATCTTACAGAGAAAAAATGTCTCAGATTTACCCAAACTATTGCAATCAGTAGAAAGTCAGAAATTTACTAGAAATAAAGCTGCAAATTCACAGAGAAAATTGTGGACCCCCTGGTGGGCCGTTTTTGGCCCACTGTGGAGGAATAAATTCAGGCGATGTATGACGAGCTGGAAGGTTGCAGAGTTTTATTTCCTCCATCAAAATAAGACGCACTTGTAGCACTGTGTGCTACAGTGGTGTGCTGTCTGTGCTGTGTGTCCTGTATTTGCTGTGTCGTATCTTTTATATGTTATACAAACAGAGAGAATGCTTGGAACATTAGCATATTGATATACATATCAGTGAATGCATATGATTAGCATGACCACTGGCGCCCGGATGTCTTCTCCTTAATCCGGGGATGTATAAACAATAGTCCATTGTTCTGGTTGTCCCCCCAGGGGTTCACTGTCCGTATGTGAATGGTCCTTTGCTTCCTCCGGACCTGTTGCTGAGTGTGAGAATTGAATGTCCATGTAGATTGTGGTGGGTCACCACAGGGCTCCCCCCCAGAACACTCAGAAGGGGCTGTGACCCCCTCCCCCCACCGCCGTTTGGCTCCAGCTCCGGTAGAACTGTCGGAGGGCATGTCAGTCCGTGGGGGGGAAGGGGGGAGGGGTGGAAAGGACAGTGTGCTCTGCTCCAAGTTCCAGTACGTTGAACGGCTGTGGATCGTGGGTGCCGGGGCCAGTGTGCAGTTGGGCGTAATGGAACCACACGGCGATCGGCCGGCTTTAGGGAGTGAGGTGCGGGAAGAGCACTGTGGAGGAGGAGGGGGAGGGGGGCGGGAGTAAGTGAGTGCCGGCCCGGGACGTCAAAGGTGTCTGGGCCACACAAAAATTGCGTGTGGATCCGCGATGGTGAGGGACTTTCCCGTTAAACCTGGCGGTGATCCACAGTGGCTGTGAAAAAAAAATTATGTCTCTGACTCCTCTCGCGGCTCGATCCAGTGAGGATGTGGGGAAGGCGAACAGCCAAATTCCCCGAGGCTGCGTAGCGGCTGTGAAACAACTGCAGCTGTGTGAGGGACCTGGCGGTTTGGCTTTTAGGTGCGGAAGCAGCACTAAAGCCACCGGGCACAGCGACTGGTGAACTCCCGGTGTGCGCCGTGGCTGAGAAATCTATACAATGTCCTGTGTGCGGGCTGCACGTCTGCTTCAGGTGCGTGAGCAGCCCTGAAGGTTCCGAGGTTGGCGATTGGCCGTGTTTCTCGGGCATATGCAGCGGCGGAGGACGATGTATTGGTCTGTGGAGCTGGCTTGACCCTGTGCGTGGCGCACGAGTGGCGCAGTGACCACTTAGCTGGCAGTTGCGCTGTCCTCGTAATCCTGCGGTGTGCGTGCGGGGCTTCTGTGCGCGGGAGGTTGGCTGCCATGAGTTGAGTCAGATTCGGGGAGCTTGGTGGAAATCAACGCAGTTGGCGCCGATGTCCTTCCCTGTTCAGGCTGCTTCCTTCGGCTCGCTCGTGTCGCCGTTCATGGTGCGTGTCGGTCCAAGTGCTGCCCGCTCCAGGGCGTGCGCTCTGGTGAGGATGAAGGGGTTGCAGGCGTTCTCTGGTCCTCTGCTGTCCACAGCGCGGTGAGAGGGAGCAGACGGTCATTCTCTCTCGTCAGGTCACCAGTGTGGAGGGATAAGATCAGGCGAGGGGCGCACCATGTCATGTCGGGGTCACCAGTGTGGAGGAATAAATTCAGGCGATGTACGACAAGCTGGAAGGTTGCAGAGTTTTATTTCCTCCATCAAAATGAGACGCACTTGTAGCGCTGTGCACTACAGTGGTGTGCTGTGTGTGCTGTGCTTGCTGTGTCGTGTCTTTTATATGTTATACAAACAGAGAGAATGCATGGCACATTAGCATATTGATATACATATCAGTCAATACATATGATTAGAATGACCACTGGCGCCTGGACGTCTTCTCCTTAATCCGGGGATGTATAAATAATAGTCCATTGTTCTGGTTGTCCCCCCAGGGGTTCTCTGTCCATATGTGAATGGTCCTTTGCTTCCTCCGGACCTGTTGCTGAGTGTGAGGATTGAATGTCCATGTAGATTGTGGTGGGTCACCACACCACAAGCCATATTTGACACCCCGGACCAGCTCATTAAAAACGCATATTTAGAGGATTTACTTCCATGAAATAGTAGCACATCACAGCAGCATGTAAACTAATAAGATAAAATAAAACAGAAAGCACAGATAAATGGAAGTTCACCATTTACAAGAAGCTGTTCTTTACTGCAACAAATCACAGTCACTTTTTCTCTGTGCGTAAGAAAACTTTAAATGCATTTAATGCGAACATTAAATGCGAGCTTCTTGCTCAAAAAATACTCATGTTTAACCACAAAGGTAGGAGCTGTTAGAGGCTACTTACCACTCGGACAACAGGCGATCAGGGCTTCATATGAGAAGTCGCCACTATCAACGCATTTCTCCCCACCGAGTTGTGATGTGAACTGGAGCAGGGCAGAAAACGGATCCGCGAAGGAGACTGTGTGATGGCTGCATCAGTTATGGTAGGGTTGTAGCGGTTTGATTAAACCCCCACAACACACAGACAGAACACAGAGACAGTCAGCTCGCACTCCTGGGTTTTTTCCGCTGCATGCTGCGTTTACAGCCGTGAAGTTAAAGTGTTCATGCATCTTGTCCTTACTGTGCTTCTTCTGAGCATCTTACATATGTAGATGTGCTTTGGTGTAAATCTCCACAAACAGACTGGTCAAACACAGCGCTCGGCTAGAGCAAATAACAGAACAGTGAAATGTGGATTAATGTCTACAGGCAGCCCCGTTTCGTCTGGCTCACCTCTGTGATGTTAATGGTTGCCTTTCATGCAAATGTCTCATGCCTTCCTGTTATCTGTTTGATCAGACCAACTGCTGTGAATGCTTTGATGTATTGTTGTAGTTGGGTGTATATATACTGCATTGTAACCATGCTCTCATCCTCTCTCAACCTCTGCTGCAGGACACAGACTTTGTGTCCGCCTCTCCTCCTCTCCTTCTCTGAGAGCCGTGGGCTCGCTCTCGGCGCTCATGCATGGCGCCGGGAGCGGAGCTTGTGACGGCGGTATGATAATAAAACTCTACTTAAAACCTCCAACAACGCCGCATTATTTCATGCCGCCGCAGGGTCAGTTTATATTTATTTGCTTACCTTTGCCTTTGGCATGACAACCTCCAGTGGCTTGAGGCCGGTGGTGGCACTGGGGATGGCAATTATCCCGCCAATAGCCACCAAAACTGTGTATTCATCCCCAGTTGGCAGCTGGTGAGGAGGGTGTCTAGCAACTGCAAATTGTATGATTGTCTATTTGTGCTAAAATATGTATCCATATTAATAAAACGAATAATGCTTCTGATCAAATTTCAGTAACTGTAACATATTACTGAATTTTTAAACAGTACTTCTGTTACACAACACATTACTGCAAAAGTAGTGGTGTTACAGTAACACGTGTGACGCGTTACTCCCAACACTGGTCTTCTCCTCCTCAGGTTTGTTGCCATCTCAGCGGTGCATCTCAAGGGCTGCTCACCTGAACCTCTCATCTCTCCAAGACAACTCCTACTCCACCCAGGTCTACCCATTCATCTACCTCATCCTGCCATCTCCCCTCATCTGCCTTCCCACTGGTCATCTCCCCACCAGCTCCTACCATCCCACGCTGGAGTTCACAGCTGGGCCCTCTGCTTGTGTAGTAAGCCTCTCCTCTTCCCTTTTGATATTCTCCCTCTCTTACTAATTCTTGACATTAATCATTTCCCCGTTTTCCTCTACTGCAGGCTGTGTGCTGTTCCAGCATGCCCACTTGTGTTTTGTGTTTATTAAGTTTGCGTTGCTGTGCATTTTTGTCAACTTTTGTGTTTTTGTGTATTCATTAAGTTTACTTTGTTGTGCGTTTTGTGTTTAATAAACTGTGCTAAACGTAACCACCTGAGTCTGAGTGTTCATCCAGTGTTGCTTCTCTGTGTTTGAGCCTCTGGGTATTAAATCATGGCCCATTCCTTATCAGTGCAAATTAATTTCAGCTGGTTAAGCCCTGACTGATAGCTTTTATAAAGGTCTGTGAATATCAGATTGTCATACCACAAAGAACTCATGATGGGTAGAAGCAAAGAGCTCTCGCTAGACCTTTACAACTTTATTGTTGCAAAACAAAATGATTGTATTGGTTACAGGTGCATTTCTAAACTACTGAATGTTCCAGTGAGCACTGTTGGAGCCACCATTCTGAAGGGGAAAGAATATCATTTTACCATAAACTGGCCACGTCCAGGAGCTCCTCGCGAGATTTCTGACAGAGGAGTCAAAAGAATTATCAGAAATGTAATCCAAGAGCAAAGACCACTCGTAGAGAGCTCCAGAAAGACCTGGAGTTAGCAAGTACTGCTGTTTCAAAGAAAACAATAAGTAATGCACTCAACCGACATGGGCTCTATGCCCGTTCAGCTCGCAAGACTTCATTGCTGAAGAAAAAGAATGTTGAAGCTCGTTTAAAGTTTGCTGCACAATATTTGGGCAAGCCAGTAAAATACTGGGAGAATATAGTCTGGTCAGATGGGACCAAAACTGAGCTTTTTGGATGCCACAACACACAGCATGTTCGGAGGAAAAATGGCACTGCGCATCAGCCCCAAAACACCATACCAACAGTGAAGTTTGGAGGTGGGAGCATCATGATGTGGGGGTGTTTTTCAGCACATGGTACAGGCAAACTTCATACAATTGAAAGAAAGATGAATGGACAAATGTACAGAAACATCCTTGATAAGAACCTGTTGCCATCTGCCAAGATGCCAAAGATAAAACAAGGGTGACATTTCAGCAAGACAATGACCCAAAACACACAGCCAAGGAAACTCTCAGCTGGCTCCAGAGAAGGAAAACAAAGCTTCTAGAATGGCCCAGTCATTCACCTGACCTGAATCCAACTGAAAATCTATGAAACAAATTGAAGATCAGAGTTCATAGAAGACACCCACAGAACCTTCAAGATTTTTTTTTATCTTCCTTCTTCTTTCTACACCTTTCACTCTGTATATATATCACGGACGCACGGATCGCCCCGGGGGTCTCCCGGGTCGGCGGACGGAGCCACGGTTTGCAGCGGGAGACGTTACAGCGGGGAGGAGCTAGTGCTAGCTAGCACTTGGCTGCCGCCCGGTGCTAATGGGAAACTCGACATACCGGGAGCTGTAGCGAAAACGAAGCGGGTGCCGGGCTGGAGTTTAGGCGGCGTGAAAGAAATATAAGACAGAATAATAAAGAGCGATGGCAAGAACCAAGCAGACCGCCCGTAAAATCTACTGGAGGAAGAAGCCCCCCAGGAGACAGCTAGCCACCAGGGCTGCTCGGAGAGGCGCTCTGGCCACCGGCAGAGTGAAGAGGCCTCGCCGTCACAGGTCCGTGGCTCTGAGAGAGATCCATCGCTACCAGAAATCCACGGAGCTGCTCATCCGTAAGCTGCCCGTCCAGCGCCTGGTGAGGGAGATCGCTCAGGACTTCAAGACCGTCCTGCGTTTCCTGAGTTTCGCCGTCATGGCTCTGCAGGAGACCAGCGAGACCCACCTGGTGGTCTCTTCTTCGCTAAGGGGGTCACCATCATGCCCAAAGACTTCCAGCTGGCCCGCTGCATCCGCGGAGAGAGAGCTTAGACTTTCTGCTGCACATCCACCAGCCATAATGCTCTGCACTGTGTGTCTATATATATACATTTATAGTAATATGGACATATGTTTGCTAGATGTTGTTTTTTCTTGCCTTCTGATTGTTGCTCTGAGTGTTGCTATCCCTGTGCTGTTGCAATCCTGGAATTTCCCCATTGTGGGACTAATAAAGGCTTATCTTATCTTATCTTATCTTATTTGAAGACAGTTTGTGTGGAAGAATGGGCTAAAATCACTCCTGAGTAATGCCAGCACCTCGTTTCTCCATACAGGCGGCATTTGGAAGCTGTTATTACCAACAAAGGCTTTTCTACTAAATATTAAATGAATTTCACCAAGCGTGTTCAATACTTATTCTCTGTCATTCCACTTTATTAAATATAATTTGTTTTGTGAACACAGCTGCCTTGATTTCTTTGTATGTATGGATTACTTGGGTTGTTACTGATATCTGGTGAAAATCTCAGGTCACTGGTTCCATCAAAAATATTGATGTTGTAGGGAACCCATGCTGGAATATTCATCTCAGACTGGAAGCAGAGGGGAGGGGAATATTCCCTCTGCCGGCAGAGTGTGGGGGATTTAATGGAGGACAGTACGCATTGTAATGGGGAGAAGTTATGGTAATGCTGCAGGAAGGAGTAGCTGCGGGGACAGTAAGGGGTGGATGTGTGAATGTATTGTGATGCAAGATTTCAGGCACCAGGGGGAAGGAATGGAGTGATATAAAAGGAGAGACCCTGGTGTACTGAGAAAAAGTATTTTTTGTGTATGAATGAAGTGAGAGAGAGAAATAAAGTTTGTCTGTCGTGCAAGTCTGGTTCCTTTATTTGCACACTCCACACTGGTGACCCTTGACAAATTATGGAACATAAGGCAAGAACCCCGGAGTCGGCCTGGTCAGGAAGCCCCAGCAACGTGGCAAGCATCCCAGAGACGGCCCGGACGGAAAGCCCCAGCAATGCGTGCGCTGTTTCGGTCAAACTACCGGACTTTTGGCTGCACGACCCGAGATCTTGGTTCCTCCACCCCGAGGCTCAGTTCGCCCTCCGGGGAATAATGGCAGATGACACCAGATATTACTATGTGATCGCAGCGGTGGACGCTCGCATGACTCAGCAAGTAGCGAGCCTGCTCCAACAGCCTCCAGCCCACGATAAATACGGGGCTCTCAAGGCCACGCTGACCTGGCGCTACACACTATCGGACTATAAGAGGGCAGAGAGGCTCCTGAGGCGCTCCGAGTTAGGAGATGGGTCGGCGGTCAAACTGATGGAGAAGATGTTGGCGTTGAAGGGCACGGACGACGGGTATTTTCTGTTTGCCCACCTTTTCCTCCGAAACCTCCCAACAGAGACAAGAGCGGTCCTGGCCAACTCGCCATTGCTGGTCGCACGCGACTACCATGTGCTAGCCCAGGAGGCAGATTGGATCATCCTCACCACCAGAGCCCTCACAGTGAACGCGGTACTGTTGGAACCCAGCGAGACGACCAGTGGAGGCGAGGAGCTGGCAACGGTAGCGGCAGCGGGGGCCAGAAGGCGCCAGAGAGACACGCTCTGCTCCTACCATCGCCGTTTTGGAGAGATTGCACGCAGATGTGTGCCACCGTGCCAATTCAGGCGTTCGGGAAACGCCAAGGCCGGCAGTCAGTAGCAGCTGCGACCGCCGGTGAAGAAAACACGCTGCTCTACTTGACGGACTCGCGTTCGGGGAGACAGTTCCTCGTAGACACCGACTCCTCAAAAGAGCCTCATCCTGCCGTCCTATGCCGACCAGCTAGCGGGAGCTAGCAGCCCTGAGCTGATAGCCGCAAATGGCTCGGACATTAGGACTTTTGGTGAGAGAACACTGACTGTATCCCTACACGGCCGTATGTACGAGTGGACTTTTGCCATAGCAGCATGCAGTTTCCCAATCTCGGGAGCTGATTTTCTGTGTGCACATGGGTTGCTAGTCGATGTTGCTAACAGACGCCTGGTTAATGCAATGTCTTTTGATTCTCTCCCCTGTACAGCTCGAGGGGCCGGGCCAACAACGCTAGCTAACGTCACAGCTCCAGGCGGTAAGTTCCACACACTGCTCACTCAGTTCCCAGCACTCACGGTCCTGATGTTTTCGGCGGCCATCACTAAACACGAGGTGGGACGCTTTATCACCACCACTGAGCCGCCCGTTTTTGCACGACCTTGGCGCCTGGACGCAGCTAAACTGGCCATAGCGCGCGAGGAGTTTGCCAACTTGGAAAGGTTGGGCATCATCAGGCACTCAAACAGCCCATGGGCATCCCCACTACACATGGTCCCTAAGGCCGAGGGATCGTGGCGACCTTGCAGAGATTTTCGCAGATCAAATAACGCCACAGCGCATGACCGCTACCCGATTCCCCATATTCAGGATTTTTCCGTTCACCTCACCGGGGCACGCATTTTTTCTAAAATAGACCTGGTCCCGCGGTTACCACCAGGTCCCGGTGCGCGCGGAGGACATACCCAAAACAGCGGTAATAACTCAGTTTGGCTTGTTTGAGTTTTTACGCATGCCCTTCGGATTAAAAGGTGCGGCACAGACATTCCAACGCATGATGGATGCGGTGTTGCGCGATCTGCTGTTTGTGTTTGTCTACCTGGATGACATCCTGGTGGCCAGCGCGTCCGAGGACAAACACGTAACCCACCTCAGGACGGTTTTCCAGAGGTTGGAAGAGCACGGGTTAATAATCATCCCAGCAAAATGCCAGTTTGGCATGACAGGGATTGACTTTTTGGGGCACCGCATCTCACTGTAGGGAGCGATACCCTTGCCCGACAAGGTGTGCCCCGTGGCAAATTTTCCCCGGCCTCAGACGGTCAGGGCGCTGCAAAAGTTTTTGGGGATGGTTAACTTTTATAACAGGTTCCTCCCCTGCGCAGCTCAGCTCATGCAGTCATTGTATGCCGCTCTCAAGAAATGGAAGCCAGCAGACAGAGTCGAATGGACTCTGGAGCGGGAACAGGCATTCTCTGAGGTTAAAACAGCCCTGGCAAACACCGCACTGTTGGCGCACCCGGACCTGGCGGCCCGGATACCGCTCACTACCGACGCCTCGGATGTGACCATAGGGGCCGTCGTGGAGCAACGTGTCGCCGGTTCTTGGCAGCCGCTCGCTTTTTTCAGCAGGGCTTTGTGCGACAGTGAGCGTAAATACAGCGCGTTCGACAGAGAGTTGCTGGCCTGTCCACCTGGCCATACGCCACTTCCAGTTCTGGCTGGAAGGGCGCAGCTTCACCGCGTTTGTGGACCACAAGCCACTAACGTACGTGATGGCCAAGGTTTCGGAACCATGGTTGGGCCGGCAGCAGAGACAGCTGGCCGCGATCTCGGAGTTTACGACCGATATTCAGCATGTGGCAGGTAAACTGAATGTGGTGGCGGACTGCCTCTCACGCGAATAGTGGCCCCAGTCTGCGTAGGGATAGATTATACAGCCATGGTCATAGAGCAGATTGGCGATGCGGACGTGTGCGCGCTCCAGTCTGGACCAACAGGGTTAAGGCTGGAGAGCAGAGTACTGCAAGACAGCAGTCCTCCCCAATCTGTGACGTCTCCACAGGACGCCCGCACCCGGTGGTCCCAGTTGCTTGGCGCCGCCGAGTGTTTGAGTCAGTTCACGCTCTGGCGGACCCAGGAGTGCGCGCGTCAGTCAAAATGGTGGGAGCGAAGTTCGTATGGCCAGGCCTGTGCAAACAAGTGAAAGAGTGGGCGGCAGCCTGCATAGCGTGCCAACAAGCCAAAGTACACAGACAAACAAAGGCCCCTTTGGAGCCGTTTCGTATACCGGCTAAGAGGTTCGACCATGTTCACGTGGGCCTCGTGGGCCCCCTCCTGCCATCGCAGGGGTTCACGCACCTTCTGACAATGGTGGACCATACCACACGCTGGCCAGAAGCAGTTCTGCTAGCGGCAACCACGTCCGCAGACGTGGCGCACGCCTTTTTGACAATATGAGTGGCACGTTTTGGCATCCTGTCGGACATCACGTCTGATAGGGGCCCTCAGTTTGTTTCTGACCTCTGGCCCGCGATGGCCTGTAGCCTGGGTGTAGCAATTCATTGCACAACCGCGTACACCCCACAGGCCAATGGGTTGCGCGAGTGTTTCCATAGATCGCTGAAAACAGCGCTCAGGACTTTGCTTATGGATGCAAATTGGGTAGACCAGTTGCCGTGGGTTATGTTAGGGTTGCGTTCCGCACCAAAAGAGGATTTGGAGGCTTCCCCGGTGGAGCTTGTTTTTTCTCAGCCACTGCGGCTCCCCAGGGAATTTTTACCAGATAATCCCGTGCCGGACAACTATCTGTCTTAGCGTTCGCAGCACAGCGCAGATACAGGCACGCTACCGGGCCCGGCCCACCACTGTTTTCCATGCGCTTTTGTGGCAAAATCTTTGAAGAACGTGGCATTCGTGTTTGTCAGGCGCAATGCCCACCGCCCCCCATTGCGCCCACCCTACAATGGCCCGTTCAGAGTGCTGGAACCAGGGGACAAACATTTTTTGTTAGACTTGGGGGGTCATCAGGAGAAAATATGTATAGACAGACTTAAGCCCGCCTTTGTGGTGGCAGACGAGCAAGTGATGTTGGCTCAGGCTCCTTGGCGTGGAAGACCCCCACTGAGAACTCCCCAGGTAGAAGATTCATCAGAGCAGCCACACGGGCAAGTAGAAATCCCCCCCCCCCCAGCCATTGCCCGCCCGCAGACAGACAGACCCCCAAGAGCCCCCCACCAGCACAGCAGCGCTGCAGAGTTGAAGGGCCCTCGTTACAGCAGATATAGGAGGAGAGTGAAGCCAAAAGGACGTGAGGGTTGAAACTCAGTCTGAGACTCGGGGGGGGGGGGGTGTAGGGAACCCACGCTGGGATATTCACCTCAGACTGGAAGCAGAGGGGAGGGGAATATTCCCTCTGCCGGCAGAGCGTGGGGGATTTAATGGAGGACAATATGTACTGTAATGGGGAGAAGTTGTGATGCAAGATTTCAGGCAGCAGGGTGAAGGAATGGAGTGATATAAAAGGAGAGACCCTGGTGTATTGAGAAAAAGTCTTTTTCTGTTTATGAATGAAGTGAGAGAGAGAAATAAAGTTTGTCTGTCATGCAAGTGTGGTTCCTTTATTTTCACTCTCCACAACGTGCTCAATACTTATTTTCCCCACGGTATATGAGGGTGGTGCAGGATATGTATGAGGACAATGAGATGGTGGTGAGGTGTTCTGTAGGAGTGACAGATGGGTTCAAGGTGGGGGTGGGTTTACATCAGGGATCAACTCTGAACCCCTTCTTAAAATAAGATAAGCCTTTATTAGTCCCACAATGGGGAAATTCCAGGATTGCAGCAGCACAGGGATAGTAGCATTCAGAGCAATAGTAAATAATATAATAAGATAAGAACTGGTTTGCCAAAGACGTAAATAAATATACATATGTACACAGCTATATACAGTACACAGTGCAGCAGCATTCTCCCGGTTCTCTAACACACACTCTGTCAGAGAGTGTGTGTCAGAGGAGCATTCTTGTTTGCCATGGTGATGGACAGGCTGACAGATGAGGTCAGGCAGGAGTCTCCATAGACCATGATGTTTGCAGATGTCACTGTGATCTGTAGTGAGAGTAGGGAGCAGGTGGAAGTGAACCTGGAGAGGTTGAGCTATGCTCTGGAGAAGCAGACTCAAAGTCAACAGAAGCAATAAATGACAGGGAGACAGGTGTAATGGTGAAGATGCAAGGAATAGAGGTAGTGAAGGTAGATGAGTTTAAATACCTTGGGTCAACCCTCCAAAGCAATGGAAAATGCACAAGAGAAGTGAAGAAGAGAGTGCAGGCAGGGTGGAGTGGGTGGAGATAAGTGTCAGGGGTGATTTTTGACAGAAAAATAGCAGCTAGAGTGAAAGGGAAGATTTATAAGACGGTAGTGAGACCTGCTATGATGTATGATTTGGAGACGGTGGCGCTGACAAAAAGACAGGAGGCGAAGCTGGAGGTGGCACAGCTGAAGATTAAGATTCTCATCGGGAGTGAGTCGGAGGGACAGATTAGAAATGAGTATATCAGAGATACAACGCAGGTTGAGTAGTTTGGAGACAAAGTAAGAGAGGCAAGGCTGAGATGGTTTAGACATGTGCAGAGAAGGGATACTGGATATATTGGACAAAGGATGTTGAATATGGAGCTGTCAGGCTGGAGAAAAAGAGGAAGACCACAGAAGATTCATGGATGCAGTGAAGGAGGACATGGAGAGGGTTGGTGTTCCAGAGGAAGATGCAAGGGATAGAGTGAGCTGGAGGCAGATGATCTGCTGTGGAGACCCCTAAAGGGAGCAGCCAAAAGAAGAAGAAGAAGAAGAAGGTTATGAGGGTGAAACTTAGCCGTCTTACCAGAGGTGTGTGCTCTCCTATAAGACATTTATAGGAGACATTATATGAGATCACAACTGATGTGATCAGTTAACATTATTTTGTTCGGCCTCCACCTTGCTCAAATAATTGCATGCTCATCTGTGCCCAGAGTTCGAACCAAACATGGTGAGGCAGCATTCAGTTTTTATGCCCCTCACATATGGAACAAACTCCCAGAAAACATCAGGGCTGCTGAAACTCTCCACTGCTTTAAATCCAGGTTAAAAACTCTCCTATTTGCCATGGCCTTTCAGTAGAACAATTGTTAATCTCCTACAATGCACTGTAAATTTTTACCTCCGCCAAGGAGGTTATGTTTTCATCGGCGTTGGTTTGTCTGTCTGTCTGTCTGTCTGTCTCTCTGTTTGTTAGCAAGATAACTCAAAAAGTTATGGATGGATTTTCACGAAATTTTCACAGATTGTCAGAAATGGGGTATCCTACAGATGATTAGATTTTGGTGGTGATCTGGATCACCGTCCACAAGAAAACCGCCATTACGCAAAATGCCATTTTCGTGAATAACTACTAAACCACTAATCCTATCATTGTGAATCCAATTGCTTGTCATATGTTTTCATGGTCAAGGAATCTGAAAACGTACACACAAACACTGTATGGGGGGAACTGTGGCTCTTGGCGGAGGTCTGCGCTCTCCGAGTGCTTTTCTAGTTATTTCTGTCATATTCTATTTTAGATTGTTTTTGTTTCTCTTTAATTTACTTTTTAGTTTGCTTTTAAATTCTTATGTATTCCTTTTGCAACTTGCTGCAATGCTTCACTGTTTTTATGTAAAGCACTTTGAATTGCCTTGTACACGAAATGCGCTATACAAATAAACTTGCCTTGATGTTTACTTCATCCACTGGAATAATTTATACTTAGGCTGCTATAGCTGCCACTCCCCAAGAAACATTTGTGTTCCAAATCGGCCAGGTCTTTATGGCTTTAAACCTGCTGCTCTGTGCTCACGCTGTCAATCAAATGTTATGTATCACAGCACATTGAAGTCCTACGTGATTTTTGCCACTCTGTCCCTAAAGATTCTCACCATAACTGGAATAAAAGGCAACAGCTGACATGAAAGAGTCTTGCTATTACAGTGATGAATCATGACTTTGATTGTTTTATTTGTGTCTGCAGCCCACACCTGCTGTTGGAGCTGGTGGTCAGCATATGATGGAATCAGCTCAATATCTGAAGGAATGGTTTCAAGACTTGCACCTTGAGTGCCGTATGATTAAACAGCAGCAATGTGTCCAGTAGCCCACATGCAGGGCCATATCCTGGTTTTTGGGGACCCTATGCAAGATTTTGTTTGGGCCCCTGTCATGGATTTTCTTTATTACCTCCACCAAAGGGGGAGGTTATGTGATCATCGGCGTTGGTTAGTTAGTTAGTTTGTTTGTCTGTCTGTTTGTTTGTCTGTCTGTTTGTTTGTTTGTTAGCAAGATAACTCAAAAAGTTATGGACGGATTTTCATGAAATTTTCACAGATTGTCAGAAATGGGGTATCCTACAGATGATTACATTTTGGTGGTGATCTGGATCACCGTCGAGAAGAAAACCGCCATTACGCAAAATGCCATTTTCGTCAATAACTAATGAACCACTAATCCTATCATTGTGAATCCAATTGCTTGTCATATGTTTTCATGGTCAAGGAATCTGAAAACGTACACACAAACACTGTATGGGGGGAACTGTGGCACTTGGCGGAGGTCTGTGGTCTCCGAGTGCTTTTCTAGTACTAATAAATGCCCCTAGTTGAGCTGGTGAATAAATAATAGTGCAGAGTCAAAGATGCCTTTTCTGGGTATTTATTTAAAATTAAATCACCCTTATTGTCATTCAACTGTACAACCAATCATGTACAGTAGAACGAGATAGTGTTTTACCTATCTACTGTGTTAATCACACACACCCCAAGTGCAGAATCAGAGGGCCGCTGCCATGCAAGGCGCTGCCACAAATTTCCCTCCTCCATTCCATTATTGCTGAGCACCAAGCTGAATGGCAGGAAGTTCCACTTTTATATGGTCTTCGGCATGACCTGGCCAGGATTTGAACCCCTGCCTCCCGGCTGTGGGGCGGATGCTCTACCAACTGAGCCACCATTCCGGTTACATCTTGGTCAAGAAGGGAAAATGTCGTGTTGTGGAGAGTGCAAATAACGGAGGCAGATTTATGCAGCAGACGACTTTTTTCACTCTCACATCAGTCATACACAGAAAAAGCATGTCTCAATACACCAGGGGCTCTCCTTTTATATTAGCCGTCCACCTCACATCTGCATGACATCTCGCATCACAATACATTCATCCCTTCTCCCCCCTACTACTTCTTCCTGCTACCTCACCATAATCGCTCTCATCTCTATGCCTATTGTCCTTCTCTGTTTACCCTCTGCATCCAGTCTGAGATGATTAACCCAGCCTCTACACCGCCCCCCCCAGAATCTCAGACCGAGTTTCAGTCCTCACGTCCTTTTGGCTTCAGTCTCCTCCCATATCTGCTGTAACGGGGGTTTTCCACCTCTGCGGCGCTGCTGTGCCGGCGGGGGGCTCCTGGGGGTGTGTCTGTCTGCGGGCGGGCAATGGCGAGGGGGGGGGAACCTTCGACTTGCCTGTGTGGCTGCTCTGATGAATTGTTTACCTGGGGAGTTCTCAGTGGGGGTCTTCCACGCCGAGGGGCCCGAGTCAACATCACTTGCTCGTCCGCCACCACAAAGGCGGGCTTAAGTCTGTCTATACATATTTTCTCCTGACGACCCCCCAAGTCTAACAAAAAATGTTTGTCCCCTGTTTCCAGCACTCTGAACGGGCCATCGTACGGTGGGCGCAATGGAGGGCGGTGGGCATCGTGCCTGACAAACACGAACGCTGCATTCTTCAAGGTTTTTGGAACAAAAGTGCGTGGAAAACAGTGGTGGGCCGGGCAGGGCAGCGTGCCTGTGTCTGTGCTATGCTGCAAATGCTGAGACGGGCAGTTGTCCGGTGCGAGATTATCTGGCATAAATTTCTCGGGCAGCCGCAGTGGCTGAGAAAAAACAAGGGGAAGCCTCCAAATCCTCTTTTGGTGCAGAACGCAACCCCAATAAAACCCACGGCAACCGGTCTACCCAATTTGCATCCATCAGCAAAGCCCTAAGCGCTGCTTTCAGTGATCTATGGAAATGCTTGCATAACCCATTGGCCTGTGGGTTATACGCGGTTGTGTGATGAATTGCAACACCCAGGCTACGGGCCATCGTGGACCAGAGGTCAGAAACAAACTGAGGGCCCCTATCGGATGTAATGTCCGACGGGATGCCAAAACGTGCCACCCACGTCGTCAAAAAAGCACGCGCCACGTCCACGGACGTGGCTGCCACCAGCGGGACTGCTTCTGGCCAGCGTGTGGAGTGGTCCACCGCTGTCAGAAGGTGCGTGCATCCCTGCAATGGCGGGAGGGGGCCCACGAGGTCCACGTGAACATGGTCGAACCTCTTAGCCGGTATACGAAACGGCTCCAAAGGAGCCTTCATGTGTCTGTGTACTTTGGCTCGTTGGCACGCTACGCAGGCTGCAGCACGCTCTTTCACTTGTTTGCGCAGGCCTGGCCATATGAACTTCACTCCTACCATTTTGACTGACGCGTGCACTCCTGGGTGTGCCAGAGCATGAACTGACTCAAACACACGGAGACGCCATGCGTCCGGGACCACTGGGCGTGGGCGTCCCGTGGAGACGTTGCAGATTGGGGGGGCTGCCGTCTTGCAGTACTCTGCTCTCCAGCCTTAACCCTGTTGGTCCAGACTGGAGTGCACACACGTCTGCATCGCCAATCTGCTCTGCGCCCATGGCTGTATAATCTATCCCCACGCAGACCGGGGCCACCACTGCGCACGAGAGGCAGTCCGCCACCACATTCAGTTTACCCGACACATGCTGAATATCGGTCGTAAACTCTGAGATCGCGGCCAGCTGTCTCTGCTGCCGGCCCGACCATGGTTCCCGTCCAGGCCGTCTCTCAGATGCTTGCTGCGTTGCTGGGCTTCCTGACCGGGTCGACGCCGAGGTTCTTGCCTCGTGTTCCTTAATTCGTCAAGGGGTCACCAGTGTGGAGAGTGCAAATAACGGAGGCAGATTTATGCAGCAGACGACTTTATTCACTCTCACATCAGTCATACACAAGAAAAAGCATGTCTCAATACACCAGGGGCTCTTTTTTTTTATATCAACCGCCCATCTCACATCTGCATGACATCTCGCATCACAATACATTCATCCCTTCTCCCCCCTACTACTTCTTCCTGCTACCTCACCATAATCTCTCTCATCTCCATACCTATTGTCCTTCTCTGTTTACCCTCTGCATCCAGTCTGAGATGATTATCCCAGCCTCTACAGTGTCTCGCATGCAGGCAAATACCATGAGAGATTCAAAGTCTCAGAACAGAGCAAAGCTTTAATACAACAGAACAAACAGATAAGCATTGTTTTGAGAATGCTGAGTCAGCAGTGTTCAAGGCTTCAAGGCTGGGTTGGATCCTTGCTGTCTCATGGGGAAGGTACTGAGTGTGATTTCATTTATGATTACAGGAGACAGAACAAATGGACAATAAAAAAAAAATCCATAACACCCCCCACCCCAAAAACAAATCTCCCAATATTCCCCCCCCCCCGTCACACACACACACACACACACACACATACTTATTTATCCATACATCAGCCCATAAATTACGGGTATGCGGGAAGACCTGTGTGCTACCTCAGGGTGTTGGACTCCCCTGCCTTGCATAGTCTTGGGTGGCCCTTGGGCAAGGCTTAGTACCCGTCAGAACCCCTTGTCCAGGTACAACAAAACTGCTGGCAGCAGGGCAGTGGATTGGTAGTGCAGGCGGGAGCATGTGCTAGAACCAGCTGTACTACTATGGTGCTTGGAGATCACTGTTAAAGAATGGATTCGGCATGAACCATCTGGTCAGTTAGTGACTACTGCAGGGCAACCTTTACAGCTTTCTAGGACTGTTATGCCCTGGTGTACCCCTAGTCATGAAGTAGAAGTCCAAAGAGAGTATTCGGTGGGTAGATGACTCCGACACTCTAGATTACTGTCCAAGGTGAGTTGAGGTGAAGGAGGTGGTGATCATATCAAATCTTGTGGGGATAGAGGTAGTATGATGGTGGCAGGCTTGAGAGGCTGGAAGCTACTAGCATGAGTTCTACACACAGGCGGCCTACACTAGATGGTCGTGGTCTGTTGAATCAGAATCAGATTTAGAATCAGATTTATTGCCATTGTTCATGTAGTACACAAACTAGGAATTTGTCTCGATGCCATGCTGCAACATTAAAAACATGATGAGAAAAAGAGATAAACTAAAAAACTAAAGGACTGAAAATGTGCAATAAGTGTAGAAAAATAAGTAATAATAAGTAATAATGATAATAATAATAATAACAATACTAGTAATAATGAGTAGTACTAGTCAAGGCAGTTTTAAAAAATTAGCAAGTAGCAGATAATGTGAAGTACCGCATAGTGCAGTTGATAATGCAACAGAAAACAGTGATGAATGACGTGAGTCTGGTTGAGCTGCTGTACATAGTGCACGAGAGTCAAAAAGTCACTTAATGTTCAGCAGTCTGATGGCAGAGGGGAAAAAGCTGTTCATGCGCCGGGAGGTTTTAGTCCGAATGGACCGAAGTCTTCTACCTGAGGGGAGGGGAGCAAACAGTACGTGACCAGGATGTGAAGGATCGGCTATGATCCGGCCAGCACGCCTCCGGGTCCTGGAGATGTACAGGTCCTGGAGAGATGGGAGCTCGCAGCCTATCACCTTCTCAGCAGTGCGCACAACGCGCTGCAGCCTTAGTCTGTCCCTGGCAGTGGCTCCTGCATACCACACAGTTATGGAGGAGGTGAGGATGGACTCGATGATGGCCGTGTAGAACTGCACTAACATCTTGGTGGGTAGCTTGAGCTTCCTCAGCTGCCGCAGAAAGAACATCCTCTGCTGGGCCTTTTTGATGAGGGAGCTGATGGTTGGCTCCCATTTGAGGTCTCGGGTGATGGTGGTGCCCAAGAAGCGGAAGGAATCTGCAATGGTGATGGGAGAGCCTGTGATGGTGAGGGGGGGCAGGGGGGTTGTGACTTTCCTGAAGTCCACAATCATCTCCGCTGTCTTCAGAGCATTCAGCTGCAGGTTGTTGTGGCTGCACCAGGACACCAGCTGGGCCACCTCTTCCATGTAGGCGGACTCGTCGCCGTTGGAGATGAGCCCGATGAGGGTGGTGTCGTCCGCAAACTTAATCAGCTTAACAGACTGGTGGGAGGAGGTGCAGGAGTTGGTATAAAGGGAGAAGAGTAGGGGGGAAAGTACACAGCCCTGGGGTGATCCAATGCTGATGCTAACAGAGTCTGAGACAGACTTCCCCAGCCGCACATGCTGTCTCCGGTCCGTCAGGAAGTTGGTGATCCACCTGCAGAGGGAGTCAGGCACGTTGAGCAGGGACAGCTTGTCCTGGAGCAGATCGGGGCGGATGGTGTTGAATGCGGAGCTGAAGTCCACAAACAGAATCCTGGCGTAGGTTCCCGGGGAGTCCAGGTGCTGCAGGATGGAGTGGAGGGCCAGGTTGACTGCGTCATCCACAGACCTGTTGGCACGGTAGGCAAACTGCAGCGGGTCTAGGAGGGGTGTGGTGATGGACTTGAGGTGAGACAGGACCAGGCGCTCAAAGGACTTCATGACTACAGAGGTGAGCACTACAGGTCTGAAGTCGTTAAGTCCAGCAATCCGTGGCTTCTTGGGGACAGGGATGATGGTGGAGGATTTGAGGCAGGTCGGCACGTGACATTGCTTAAGGGAGGTGTTAAAAATGTCTGTGAAGACAGGAGCCAGCTCTTTCGCATAGTGTCTCAGGGTGGAGGGAGACACACCGTCCGGCCCGGGGGCCTTGCGCGGGTTCAGTCTGGAGAACTGTCTGTGCACGTCCTGCTCACTGATGACAAGGGGAGGGGGGGAGGAGGAGGAGGAGGAGGGGGGACCGCTTTTGATGAATTAGGGGCTGAGGAGGCAGTGGAGCTGGGTGGAGTGGGTGAGTTGGACACAGCTGACGAGGTGTCAAAACGGGCGTAATGTTGGGACAGTTTTTGACAAAGGGCTTTGTCATCCTGACCTTTAGAAGCCTGAGGCCGATAGTTGGTGATTTGCCTCAGTCCTCTCCACACAGAAGCCGAGTCATTAGCAGTGAACTGCTGCTGGAGTTTCTCAGAATACACAAATTTAGCTCTCCTCAGCTCTCTGTTAAACCGATATTTGACCTCTCTGTAGCAGTCCCTGTTTCCACTTTTCAACGCTGCTTCCTTCTCTTTCCTGATCCGTCTGAGCTTAGCTGTGAACCAGGGCTTGTCATTAGAATATCTCACCCTGGTGCGCGATGGGAGAATGTCCTCCTCACAGAAGTTGATATATGAGTTCACAGTGTCTGTGTACTCATTAAGATCATGTGTGGCTCTTTTAAACATGCCCCAGTCAGTTATTTCCATGCATGTGTTCAGTTTCTCTCCAGCTTCACTGGTCAATTTCTTTGTAGTGGTCACAACAGGTTTAGTGAGTTTCAGTCTTTGTCTGTATGTGGGGATGAGGTGGACCATCACGTGATCAGATAGACCCAGCGCAGCGCGGGGAACAGCGCGATATGCGTCCTTCACTGTAGTGTAACAGTGATCCAGCGTGTTATTTCCTCTGGTTGGACATTTAATAAACTGTTTGTAGCGGGGGAGCTCGTGACTCAGATTGCTCTGGTTAAAATCGCCCAACACAATAACCAGGGAGTCTGGAAAGTTCCGCTCAGTAAGTTGGATGTGATCTGCGAGCACGCGCTGAGCTTCGCGTGTGTCCGCGTCGGGAGGGACGTACACAGCGGTGAGGATGAATGAGGCGAACTCGCGCGGGGAATAAAATGGCTTGCAGTTAATAAAAAGAAATTCCAGGGCGGGAGAACAGTGTTTGGAAATCACCGTTACATCAGAGCACCAGCTGTTGTTTTTTTTTTTCCACAATATCTTTATTGAACCTTTTTTTTTTTTTAACAAACATGATACAAACAATCAAACACTAACGCTAAAGTACTACAAAAAAAAAAAAATGCACTAAAAACACCAACAACCACCAACAAAATCAAGTCTTCAACAATGCTCCTCTGTTTAGTCTAGACAATCCAATACATAAGTATACATATTATGTTCACCAGTTTGGAATTTACAAGGTCCACACACATCATTCACCTTCTTCTTCAAGAGTTATGTTTAAATTTTTTACATAATCAATAAAAGGTCTCCATATATTCTCAAACACAATTTCCTTTGATTTCAGTATATATGTTATTCTTTCTAATGGAAGGTTTGTTAACATCTGTCTTAACCACTGAGTCACATCTGGTCTATGAGTCTTTTTCCATAATAGTGCAATACATTTTTTGGCATTAAGCAAACTGAGGTCTATGAATGTTCTTTCACTTTTATTAAAATTATGCTTTTCTGGGTACAGACCCAACAAAAACAGTTTAGGATTCAGTATGATTTGTTTTGAGATTATTTTTTCAATTGTTACCCTCACCTCTTCCCAAAACATTCTTATTAATCTACATTCCCATAAACAATGAAATAGGGTTCCTTTACTTTCCATGCATTTTGTGCATGTATCTGGTATATTTTTGTTATATCTATTTAACTCCTCCGGTGTAACATACATCCGCATTAACCATTTGAAATGTATCAATTTAAGGCGTGCATTTATTGATTTGGTTTGAGCTTCTGTACAAGCCAATTCCCATTGTTCCTCCGAAATTTCAATTTGCAGATCTTCTTTCCAGTAGTTTAATCTTTTCAGTGAATTTTCACTTGAAGATAGTGTCAATGAGTTATAAAACTCTGAAATAATACCCTTTCTTTTACTATCTTTCATCATCATTTTTTCCAAGGATGAATAAATAGGTCGAGTGAGAGCTTTATTTTGATTTGATCGAATAAAGTTTCTAAGTTGAAGATATTTAAAAAAATGTGTTCTATTGAGATTAAATTTGATCCTCAGCTCTTCAAAAGACATTATGTTGTCTGCACATGGCAAATATAAATCCTGAATGGGTGTATCCCTTTTAAATTCCATACTTTAAATACAGCGTCCGCTCTCCCTGGTTTAAAATATTGATTACCCCATATTGGACTAAATTGTGACAATAACTGTGGTTCTTTTAAATAGTTTTTAGCTTCACACCATATTTTGATCATATGCTTTACAAATGGATTTTTAACTTGTTTTTGTAATTTTTTTGCCGAATCTGAGTATATGAATATGGGAAGAGGTAAAGGTAAATTGTATGATTCCATTTCAGTCCAGTGAGGGAGATCATTTGATGAAAAATAATATGTCATAGACCTCAGTTGTGCCGACCAATAATACAACATAAAATTTGGACATTTCAGACCTCCACGATCAAATGGTAAATATAATAAAGACAGACGTAATCTAGCCCTCCTGTTGTTCCATATAAATTCCACTAACTTTTTTTTTATTCTTGAGAATAGATCTAAAGGTGGTGATAAGGGAATGTATTGAAATAAATAAAGTATTTTAGGTAAAATATTACTTTTAAGTATATTGATTCTCCCGATCATCGACATTGGTAGTGACATCCATCTCTGAGTTAACTCATTGATATCTGACATTAAGGCTTCATAGTTGACGCTGGCGACTGATTCTAGCTTAGGCATAATTTGGATTCCTAAATATTTAAACTGATTTACAACATTGAATTGATTTGCCTCAGGGGCTGGGTAATTTCTCTGGGTCTCATTTAGCATTAATATTGAAGATTTAGTTTTATTTATTTTATATCCTGATATTTCCCCAAAATTCTTTATTAAATTCAACAAGGTTGGAATTGATTTTTTTAGATTCGACATAAACAAAATTATATCATCGGCGTACAGGGAGATTTTATGTTCTGTTGGTCCAACTTTAATTCCATATATTTGTGAATGTAAACGTATCGCTATCGCTAAAGGTTCAATTGCCAAAGTAAACAGTAAAGGTGAAAGTGGACAGCCTTGTCGACATCCTCTATTGATTTTTATTGGTTTTGAAATATTGTTATTTGTTAGGATTTCTGCTGTAGCATTATTGTATATTATTTGAACCCATTTTATGAAATTATTTCCAAGTCCAAACCTTTGTAGGACTTCAAAAAGAAAGGGCCATTCAACTCTATCAAAGGCCTTTTCGGCGTCCAATGATAGGAGAGCTGTATCCGGTGCTTCTTTATTAAAATAAATAATATTAAATAGTCTTCTTACATTATGGAAGCCTTGTCTACCCTTTATAAAGCCATTCTGATCTCGATTAATAATATTTGGTAAAATTTCTTGTATTCGTCTTGCTAAAATTTTACAGATTATCTTAAGGTCGGCGTTTAATAGGCTTATTGGTCTCATATTTTCACATTTATTAGAGGGCTTACCTGGTTTTGGCAGCAGTATAATTAAGGCATTATTTATGTATGATGGTAAATTATTATTTTGAAATGCTTCTAAAACCATTTCCAAAAAAGGTTTTATTAATTTATTCTTAAATTTTTTATAAAGGTCAACTGGAAGACCATCTGGTCCTGCACTTTTTCCTGATTTCATATTATCAATGGCTAGCCCAACTTCTTCTTGACTAATTTTAGACTCCAATATCTCCCTGTTTTCATTTGGTATACACGGTATAGATAGTTCGTTCAAAAACCCATTTAGTTTTGTTAAATCAGGTTCATTTTTGGTATCATATAATTTTTCATAGTAATCTCTAAAGGCTCTATTAATTTCTAAAGGATCTATAACTACCTGTCCGTTACTTATAATACTGGTAATTGGTGTTTTAATTTCCAATTGTTTAATCTGCCATGCTAATAATTTTCCTGATTTTTCACCTTGTTCATAAAAAGATTGTTTCAATCTTAGAAGACTCGAGGCAGCTCTATTCGCTGATTTTTTGTCGTATTCAGCTCTCAAAATCAGTAATTCATTCTCCAACCTTGGGTCACTTCCTGCATACACTTTTTCCTGAAGACTTTTTATTTTATATTCCAATTTAGCTCTCTCCTCTCGAGTCTTCTTAGATTTTGATCCTGTATAACTAATAATATGTCCCCTAATAAAAGCTTTGAAAGCCTCCCACTTTACACATGCTGATGTTTGTGTAGTATTGATGTCAAAGAACTCGTCTATCTGTTTTTCTATATACTTGACAAATTCCTCATCCTGAAGCCATTTATGCTGAAATTGCCATCTACCTGATTCCTTTGTCAATTTTTTATCTACATATATTAGACAACAGGGTGCATGATCAGAGATCACAATGTTATCATAAAAGCAGTTTTGAATCTTGGACCTTAATTCTGTGGAAATCAAAAAATAATCAATACGTGAGAATGTCTTGTAGGTACTGGAATAACAAGAATAGGCTTTAACTTGTGGTTTCATTTCTCTCCATATATCTAACAATCTCAATTCTTTCATAAAATGATTAATAGTCATCCTACATCCAATGTGCGTACAATCCAGTCCTGTTGATCTATCCACACCTGGATTCAATGTACAATTAAAATCCCCTGCTATTATATGTTGCCCTGTAAGTGATGATAAGATGAGAAATAAATTAGCAAAGAACTTCTGATCATCTATATTGGGACCATATAAGTTCACAAGATTTATATTTTCTAATAGCAAAGAACCTTGAATGATTACATATCTTCCAAATTTGTCTCCAATTACATTTTTCACTTGAAAAGGAACTGATTTATGTATGAGAGTCATAACTCCCCTGGCTCGGGATGAAAATGAAGAGGTGAATACACTTCCCTGCCATCTACTCCTAATTCTTTTAACATCCTCCTCTATCAGATGAGTTTCTTGTAAAAACACAATTCTTGAACCCATGTCCTTTATTTTATTCATAACTTGTTTAAGTTTTTTAAAATTTTGTAGACCTCTGCAATTCCATGAAGTTAAATTAAGATTAACACTTTGGTCCATGATCAATAGAGAGTTTGGGATTACCTTGCAGTGTAAACATGCTCATACAGAGAAGCAAAAACATGAGTGGTTGAACATTCATCCTACAAACTACACACAAACAAATTTCCCCTTCCCACACTTGTGGCAAACCCCCCAAAATCAAAAGAAAAATTCTGTCTCCCGATATAGCCATCGACCGTTCCACACCCACGGGGAACAGCCTAAGCCACTCCTTCTTCATCCTCCCAATCACCCTAACTCTACTGCTTTTAATGACGTAACATTAACTCTCCTCTGTAGTTTTCCAACTTAACTCCAAAATTTTTAACAACTTTGTACATCATAGTTTTTTTTTTGTTTGTTTGTTTTGTTTTTGTTTTGTTTTTTTAATATATAATACAATCTATATTTTGTAAACTTACTATTTACTTCAAGTCAGTCAGATGCCTGTGCAAATGCTTAATTATTCTACCTTATATTTTGTTCATGCTTAGCTCCCACCAGTCTCTTCTTCTTCTTTGATCTTCTTGATGAACTCCTGCGCCTCCTCTGGGGTCTTGAAGATGTGGGTTCTGCCCTCATACGTGGTCAGCAGTCTCGCAGGATAGATTACACCATGACGAATCCCAAGGTTGCGCAGCTCCATACGTACGGGATCAAACTGCTTCCTCAATTGCTGGATTCCTGTGGCCAAATCTGGGTAGAACCGCACCTGCTGGTCCTGGTGTTTAATCTCTCCTTTTTTAGCTCGTGCAGCGTTGAAGATCTTCATCCTGTCTCTGTTGCTAAGAAACTTCATAATTAAGGTCCTCGGCGGTCCCTTATCTCTCCGTGGGCCAATACGATGTGCTTTTTCCAGAACCACTGCTGATTGCAACTCCTCGCTGCCCAGCACCTCCGGAATCCACTTTTCCAGAAAGGAACATACGTCCCGACCTTCTGATTCCTCTGGAAGACCCACCAGCCTCAAATTATTCTGTCTCGACCGAGATTCCAAATCCAAAATATTATCTTCCAGAGATTTATTTATTTTTTCCAAAGTGCGCACCTTTAATTGAAGACGGGTGACGTCATCTTCAGCACTAGCGAGACGGAGCTCCATCTGCGCCGTTCGTTCTACACAGTCACCCAATTCCTTTCTTATTCCTTCCAACGCTGTCATAATCCCATCAAATCTAGAGGAAAAGTCCGCTCTCATTGAACTCATGGCTGCCATCAGCGCATCTGCGCCATTCCCCGCAGATATCGCAGCGTTGCCAGCCTCCTCCGCCATATATGGAGTTTTGTTTACTGCGTCACAGACCTGAAAGTCCGTTAATTTGGACTGTTTCGGCGGCTCGCTTTTTCCTTTTCCTGGTTTTCCAGCCTTAGGCTTCGCCGACATATCTTCGCCCAAATGCTGGGATACGTTCTGTCCCAAATGAGAGAGTTATTTGCCGATTTTTTTTTTTCCAGGAGCAGAGCAGAGCGAGACACGTCCGTCCTACGTGGCAGCCATAACCGGAAGTCCGCACCAGCTGTTGTTAATATAGAAGCACACTCCTCCTCCAATAGACTTACCGGAGAGCTCTGTGACGCGATCTGCACGATACAGCTGAAATCCCTCGAGGCTGATTGCGCAATCTGGAATGTTCTCTTTAAGCCAGGTCTCAGAGAAGCAGATGACAGACGAGGAAACAAGGTCCTTGAATCGCATCAGCAGTCTTAATTCTTCTACCTTGTTCGAGAGAGAATTGGCATTGGATAGAAATATGCCAGGCAAGGCTGTTCGCGTGCCTCTTTTCTGGAGCCGAGCGAGAATCCCCCCTCTCTTCCCTCTTTTCCGCCGTCTTGCTTTTTTGGCCAGACAATGGATCAGATCGGCGGCAGGAGCTAAAAAAACTGGAAGAAGGTCCATGGGAGTGAGAGTCCTGACACAGCGACAATGGATCAAGGCAGCTGTGTGGGTGTCCGGGCAGCTCTATTTAGAGACAGCACTGCCCGCCTCAGTAGGGGAAGCCCCTAGAAAAGGTGGGGTAAAGAAAGCTCGCTCTTCGCAAACCTTGTTGGCTTACCGTGGTCAACGGGTCTCCATTCAAGTGGGAAGACAACTATGAAAACCAAAATGACAATTGCTAAGTGGAACGTCAGAACTATGCTTGACAGAGATGATAGACCAGAGAGTTGAACAGCACTTATAGTGAAGGAGTTTGCTAGGTATTCATTCGACATAGCAGCACTGCAAGAGACGAGACTGGAAGGTCAGAGTCAGATAAGAGAGAAGACACATACCACATTCTGGTATGGCAGAACTGATGAACGACGAGAGGCTGGTGTGGCCTTTGCAATGTCAAACAGCATTGCAGACAAGTTCATATCACTCCCAAAGGCATAGTCTAAAAGGCTTATGCAACCTAGGTTACCCATTGGAAAAAAGAGCTTCTTGACCATGATTAACGTCTATATGAGTATGACTTGTGGAGTCCCTCAAGGGTCAGTTCTTGGACCCCTTTTGTTCAATTAGTAAATGCTCCCTTTGGGTCAGATTTTACAAAATATTAACATTTATTGTCACAGTTATGCAGATGATACATAATTATATGTGTCACTGTCACCAGATGACTGTAGACCATTAGACTTACTGTGTCAATGTCTGGAGCAAATAAACAACTGGATGAGCCACAATTTTCTCCAATTGAATAGACAAAACTGAAATTACTCTGTTTGGCAACAAAGAAAAGAGGGTCAGCATTAGTAAACATCTTGAGTCCCGGGGCCTAAAAACCACAGACCAAGTTTGAAACCTTGGTGTGTTAATAAATTCAGATCTGACTTTTGACAGTCAAACCAAAGCTGTCACTAAGAAAATATTTTATCAACTTTGAAACATTAACATAATTAAACGTTTTGTGTCCCCAAAAAACCAGGAGAAGCTCATACATGCCTTTATCTCCAGTAGACTTGATTACTGTAATGGTCTTCCAACTGGATTCCCAAAAAGAGCATTAAATAACTGCAGCTCATCCAGAATGCTGCTGCAAGAGTTTTAACCAGAACTAAGAGAACAGAGCTTATAACACCAGTTTCAAAATCTTTACACTGGCTTCCAGTCAGTTACAGAATAGATTTTAAAACCCTGGTGTTGGTTTACAAATCACAGAATGGTTTAGCTCCAGAATAGTTCTGTGATATGTTTGGAGATTATAAACCTAGCAGGGCTCTTAGATCCACAGACTCAGGTCAACTAGTTGAGATCAGAGTCCACACTAAACATGGAGAAGCAGCATTTAGCTGTTATGCTGCAAATAAATGGAACAAATTGCCACTGGAGTTGAAATTTGCATTAAATGTGGAAACTTTTAAATCTAAGTTAAAAACACTTCTCTTTTCATGTGCTTATGCATGAAATGCATAGTTTTTTACTGTCAAAAATTCTTTTAATCATTTTAATTACATATATTTTAGTTATTCTATTCATTCCATTGTATAATGTTTTAATAATATTTTAATCTATTTTTTTTCTTTTTATTGTTCAAGCTTTTTGCTTTATTTCCTCTGTGTGATGTTGTTTATGGGACATACAGTTAGGCCCAGAAATATTTGGACAGTGACACAATCTTCATGATTTGGGCTCTGCATGCCACCACATTGGATTTGAAATGAAACAGCTACAACGGAATTGAAGTGCAGACTTTAAGGTTCAATTCAAGGGGTTGAACAAAAATATATGGTTAAACATGTAGGAATAGTAGCTATTTTTATACAAACGCTCCTCATTTCAGGGGCTCAAAAGTAATTGGACAAATAAACATAACCCTAAGTAAAATGTTACTTTTCAATATTTTGTTGAGAATCCTTTGCAGGTAATGACTGCCTGAAGTCTGGAACCCATGGACATCACCAAACGCTGGGTTTCCTCCTTTGTGATGTTTTGCCAGGCCTTTACTGTAGCTGTCTTCAGTTGTTGCTTGTTTGTGGGTCTTTCTGCCTTAAGTTTTGTCTTGAGCAAGTGAAATGCATGCTCGATTAGGTTGAGCTCTGGTGATTGACTCGGCCATTGCAGAATATCCCACTTCGTTGCTTTAAAAAACTCCTGGGTGGCTTTTGCAGTATGTTTTGGATCATTGGTGAAGCGCTGTCCAATCAACTTTGCTGCATTTGGCTGAATCTGAGCAGAAAGTATATCCCTATACACTTCAGAATTCATCTGGTTGCTTCTGTCTTTTGTCACATCATCAATAAACACAAGTGACCCAGTGCCATTGGAAGCCATGCATGCCCATGCCATCACACTGCCTCCACCATGTTTTACAGAAGATGTAGTGCTTTGGATCATGAGCTGTTCCAATTCTTCTCCAAACTTTCTTCTTCCCATCATTCTGGTACAGGTTGATCTTAGTCTCATCTGTCCAAAGAATGCTGTTCCAGAGCTGGGCTGGCTTCTTCAGGTGTTTTTTGGCAAAGTCAATTCTGGCCTTTCTATTTTTGAGGCTGATTCATGGTTTGCACCTTGTGGTGAATCTTTTGTATTTACTCTCATGAAGTCTTCTCTTTATGGTAGACTTAGATACTGATACACCTACTTCCTGGAGAGTGTTCTTTACTTGAGTGGATGTTGTGAAGGGGTTGTTCTTCACCATGGAAAGGATTCTGTGATCATCCACCACTGTTGTCTTCCGTGGACGTCCAGGCCTTTTTGAGTTCCCAAGCTCACCAGTGCACTCTTTTTTTCTCAGAATGTACCAAACTGTTGATTTGGCCACTCCTAACATTTCTGCTATCTCTCTGATGGATTTCTTCTTTTTTTTTCAGCCTCAGGATGGCCTGTTTCACCTCCATTGAGAGCTCCTTTGACCACATGTTGTGTGTTCACAGCAGCAGCTTCCAAATGCAAACACCACACCTGGAATCAACTCCAGACCTTTTAACTGTTTAATTGATGACAGGTTAACGAGGGAAGAGCCCATGCAGCCTTGTTATTTTTTTTTTGCAGCCTTCTGAGTCAATTGTCCGATTACTTTTGGTCCCTTGAAAAAGAGGCGGCTACGTATTAAAGAGCTGTAATTCCTAAACCCTTGCTCCAATTTGGATGTGAATACTCTCAAATTACAGCTGAGAGTCTGCACTTTAAGCCTATATTGATTATATAATTGTATCCTGAATATGTTTTCATAAACAGCTAAAATACCAAAACTTGTGTCACTGTCCAAATATTTTTGGGACTAACTGTATTATGGTGTGACACAGGTGGTGGCTTCACATTCCGGTTCCTACACCACCCAGGGTTTAAGAGGGCCGTGCGGTAGAGGGGCAGTCTCCTTGACCACCTCTCAGCCTAGCGGGAGCGCTTCTGTATAACCAGTGAGTCTATAATAAAATCTTGTTCAGTTCTACCTTAAGTCTCATCATTCACCCTCAGTTACAGACATAACACTCTGCATGTTCTTTTTATGTATGTAAAGCACACTGAGTTGCCTTTGTGTATGAAATGCGCTATATAAATAAACTTGCTTGCTAATCACTGCCTCACAGCTTAGAAGGGCAGGACATGTGCGATGAATGCCTGATCATCGAGTGCCAAAGCTGGTCTTTAATGGTGAGCTGGCCCAAGGGGAGCGGAAGAGGGACGGATAGAGATGCCCCTCTGTCGATTTAAGAATGTCATCAAGAGACATATCAAAGTAGCTGAAGTTGACCCCAATAAGATAAGATAAGATAAGATAAGCCTTTATTAGTCCCACAATGGGGAAATTCCAGGATTGCAACAGCACAGGGATAGCAACACTCAAAGCAACAATCAGAAGGCAAGAAAAAACAAGAACAGCTAGTATACATATGTACATATTACTATATATATATATATATATATATATATATATATATAGACACACAGTGCGGAGCATTGTGGTTGGTGAATGTGCAGCAGAAAGTGTAAGCTCTCTCTCCGCGGATGCGGCAGGTCAGCTGGATGTCTTTGGGCATGATGGTGACCCTCTTGGCGTGGATGGCACACAGGTTGGTGTCCTCGAAGAGACCCACCAGGTAGGCCTCGCTGGCCTCCTGCAGAGCCATGCCGGCGGAGCTCAGGAAGCACAGGTCGGTCTTGAAGTCCTGAGCGATCTCCCTCACCAGGTGCTGGAAGGGCAGCTTACGGATGAGCAGCTCCGTGGATTTCTGGTAGCGACGGATCTCTCTCAGAGCCACGGTACCGGGCCTGTAACGGTGAGGCTTCTTCACTCCGCCGGTGGCCGGAGCGCTTTTTCCGAGCAGCCTTGGTGGCCAGCTGCTTCCTGGGGGGCTTTTTCCTCCAGTAGATTTACAGGCGGTCTGCTTGGTTCTTGCCATCGCTCTTTATTATTCTGTCTTATATTTCTTGCACGCCGCCTAAACTCCAGCCCGGCACCTGTGTCGTTTTCGCTACAGTTCCCCGGTATGTCGAGTTTCTCCGTTAGCACCGGGTGGCGGTTGAGTGCTAGCTAGCTCTTCCCTGCTGTATCGTCTCCTGCTGTAAACAGAGGCTCCGTCCGCTGACTCGGGAGACCTTTGGGGCGATCTGTGTGTCCTTGAATACTTGGGAAGATCAAGCCCTTGATCGAAAAACCTGGAGATGCACGGTGCACAAATCCAGACACGCAGTAGAACACAAGTGCTTAGAAGACTACAACAGGGCTCATGATCGTTGACATAATCTGCCTACAGCAAGTCATGATAGTGTGACATGCCCATGTTGCAACAGAATGTGCAGATCCCGAGCAGATCTTGCAGCACAAACAAGAGCCTGCAAAGCTTAAACTCCACATCCAAACCTTGAATTCAGTCATCATCGAAATCGATGGACTGCTGGAGAGAGCCCATAAATTATCCACAGAGTCCTCAACTTAATTTTCCATTTTTTTCCCTTTGTTTTTGCTCTGAGTTTTTTGAAATGTGAACTTTGTTTTCTGTGAAATGTTGGCAGCTAAGAAACTAACAGCAAAAGACCATCAGGGGAAGTGACCTTGTTACACCAGAAGTACTTGAAACTCTGTGCATATATATATATATCCATCCATCTTCTTCCGCTTAATCCTTTTCGGGTTGCGGGGGGCTGGAGCCTATCCCAGCATCTTTGGGCGAGAGGCAGGGTACACCCTGGACAGATCGCCAGTCCATCGCAGGGCCAACACAGAGAGACAGACAACCATTCACTGTCACAGTCATACCCAAGGACAATTTAGAATCCCCAGTTTGGTGCCAGTTAACCTAACTTGCATGTTTCTGGCATGTGGGAGGAAACTGGAGAAATCCCAGAGCAGACCCACGCAGACACGGGGAGAACATGCAAACTCAACACAGATCACTGTTGGTCGGGGGCTAGGATCGAACCCGGGATCCCCAGGCCAAGGGTGAGTTGCTGTGCTGCCGCAGTGCTAACCACTCCACCACTACGCTGCCCACACACACACACACACACACACACACACACACACACACACACACACACACACACACACACACACACACACACACACACACACGCACAGAGTATTGCTTATATTTTATTCACATTTAGTTTTTAAGCGTGACAATAAATATATGAAGAGTTTAGCTGGTACAAATGGAGACAGTTATCTTTATTTCTCTCAAAAATATTGTAGCTTTCTGGGTGAATGCAGCCACAAGGACTAATGGGAAATAGGAAATTTCAGAAAATAAAAGTGTTTTCCTTAGTTTCAAAATACTGATGTTGGTTTATAAAGCTCTGAATAGTTTAGGGCCTAAATACATCTCAGATCTGCTGGTCCATTACGAACCACCCAGAGCCCTCAGGTCATCAGGGTCAGGCCAACTATCTGTGCCCAGAGTTAGAACCAAACATGGTGAGGCAGCATTCAATTTTTATGCTCCTCACAAGTGAAACAAACTCCCAGAAAGCATCAGGGCTGCTGAAACTCTCAGCTGCTTTAAATCCAGGTTAAAAACTTTCCTACTTGCCGCTGCCTTTCCGGAGAACAATGGTAAACCTCCCACAATTCACCGTAACTTTTATTTCTTGCATGTTTTCCGTATTATTCTGTTTTAACTTGTTTTTGTTTCTCTTTAATTTACTTTTTACTTTGCTTTTAAATTCTAATGTATTTGTTTCGCAACTTCCTGAAACACTTTGACCTGACACTTTGAATTGTCTTGTACACGAACCGAATCTATTTTTATACATATTTTGTTTCCACTCTGTTTTAACAATTAATTACCAGTTTTTATGCAGCCTGCTCAGCTGAATGACAGCTTCCACCTTGCTTTAAGCCTTTGAGAGAGCTGTGCTTAATCACCCGTTTTCTTTCTGTAACACTACAGATAATTTTTAGTGAGATTTTTTGTATCCCAATAAAATGTTGTCACATGCCACGACAAACCATTTCTGTCATCGTTCCTTTCACAAAGCTTGCCGACCACTGTGTTAATCCATGTGACCAGTGACATCACATGCAAATTATCAATACATACAGTGGTGCGAAAAAGTGTTTCCCCCTTCCTGATGTCTCATTTTTTTCTATGTTTGTCACACTTAAATGTTTCAGATCATCAAACAAATTTAAATATTAGACAAAGATATCACAAGTAAATACAAAATGCAGTTTTTAAATGAAGGCGTTTATTATTAAGGGAAAAAAAAATCCAAACCTACATGGCCCTGTGTGAAAAAGTGATTGCCCCTTAAACCAATGAAAATGGGTGGCGCAGTGGTTTAGCACTGTGGCAGCACAGTTTTACCCTCGGCCGGGGGATCGCGGGGATCATGAGGTCGTGGGTTCGATCCCAGCCCCCGACCAACAGTGAGCTGTGTGGAGTTTGCATGTTCTCCCCGTGTTGCGTGGGTTTACTCCGGGATTTCTCCGGTTTCCTCCCGCATACCAAAAACATGTAGGTTTAGGGCGCTCGCGCACGCAGCGACCAGCAGCCGGTGGCTTGTCACCAGACTGCAAACCAAGTCTACCTACGGGTACAAATAAGTAACAAAAAAAAAAAAAAAAACACAAAAAAAAAAACCTAATAACTGGTTGGGCCACCCTTTGCAGCAACAACTGCAAACAAGCATTTGCGATAAATGGCAATGAGTCTTTTACGGCGCTGTGGAGGAATTGTGGCCCACTCATCTTTGTAGAATTGTTGTAATTCAGTCACACTGGAGGGTTTTCGAGCATGAACCTGTGGTGACCCAGCACACTGCGGACAGACATTATCTCACACCCATCAGGGCAGGAGGAAGGGCAGGACAATAGTCATACGGACAAAGACCCCGGGGGGGCAATCAGACTGGATTGTATGTATGCACCCCCCCCCCCCCCCCCGTCCCCCGAGGACGGAAAGGACATCCGGGTGTCAGCTGATGTCATGCTAATGATATGCATTGACTGCTGTGTATTAGATGACAGTCACTATGCTAATGTGCCATGTATTCTCTCTGTCTGTATAATGTGTATAAAAGAGTTTGTGACACATGCCTCAGCAGCGCAGTAGCTCACACGAGCTATGAAGCGTGTTTCAGTATGTTGGAGGAATAAAACCTTGTACCCTTCCAGCTCGTTGCCTCTCACCTGTTCGATTACCTCCACAAACTGCCTTTTTAAGGTCATGCCACAGCACCTCAATCGGATTCAGGTCAGGACTTTGACTAGGCCTCTCCAAAGTCTTCATTTTGTTTTTCTTAAGCCATTCAGAGGTGGACTTGCTGGCGTGGTTTGGATCATTGTCCTGCTGCAGAACCCAAGTGTGCTTCAGCTTGAGGTCATGAACAGATGGCTGGACATTCTCCTTCAGGATTTTTTGGTAGACAGCAGAATTCATGATTCCATTTACTACAGCAAGTCTTCCAGGTCCTGAAGCAGCAAAACAGCCCCAGATCATCACACTACCACCACCATATTTTACTGTTGGTATGATCTTCCTTTTCTGAAATGCTGTGTTACTTTTACGCTGGTTGTAATGGGACACACACCTTCCAAAAAGTTCAACTTTTGTCTCGTCAATCCACAGAGTATTTTCCCAAATGTCTTGGGGATCATCAAGCTGTTTTCTGGCAAAACTGAGATGAGCCTTTATGTTCTTTTTGCTCAGCAGTGGTTTTCTGTCATGGTCTGAGCGCCGATATCGTCCGCGCTCGGGTCATGCAGTATTTTCCTCCCATTCGGTATTATTCATTTTGACCCCTCTGAGCTCTTATTCTGACAGCGTATCTGCGGGGCTTCCGGCTGCCAGAGCTGAGGCCGGCTGTAACAGCTGGAATTAATGGAGCTGATGACGCCCTCGTCAGCTGTGCTATCATCTTGCCTATTTAAGGGAGCAGCTTCGGTCTCTTGGGGCTGTGACCTCATTCGTGAATGGATAACGCTGGTCTCCCCAACGTTAGGCTGGAGTTCTTACGTCCTGGCTCCAGTCATCCTCTAATTCCTCACTACTCTCTGTAAGTTTATTCCTTAATCTGTGTGTATCGTCAGTGTGTCTTTGCCTTAGTCCTTATTTGTGTTTTGCCTCTCGTGGCTCATTATTTTGTACCTTTTGTCCTTATTTAATAAATACGCAAACTCACTGGTCGCCTATAGCGTCTCATTAGCGGTCCATGAGGGCCACACCATGACATTTTTGTCCTGGAACTCTGCCATGCAGGCCATTTTTGCCCAGTTTCTTTCTCATGGTGAAGTCATGAACACTGACCTTAACTGAGGCAAGTGAGGCCTGCAGTTCTTTGGATGTTGTTGTGGGGTCTTTTGTGACCTCTTGGATGAGTCGTCGCTGCACTCTTGGGGTAATTTGGGTCAACCAGCCACTCCTGGGAAGGTTCACCACTGTTCCATGTTTTCGCCATTTGTGAATAATGGCTCTCACTGTGGTTCGCTGGAGTCCCAAAGCTTTAGAAATGGCTTTATAACCTTTTCCAGACTGATAGATCTCAGTTACTTTGTTTCTCATTTGTTCATGAATTTCTTTGGGTTGCAGCATGATGTCTAGCTTTTGAAGATCTTTTGGTCCACTTCACTTTGTCAGGCAGGTCCTATTTAAACGATTTCTTGATTGAGAACAGATGTGGGAGTAATCAGGCCTGGGCGTGGCTAGAGAAACTGAACTCAGTTTTCCAAAGATGTGATAAACCACAGTTCATTTATGTTTTAACCGGGGGGTGGGGGTGGGGTGGGGGTGGCAATCAGTTTTTCACACAGGGCCATGTAGGTTTGGCTTTTTTTTTTACCCTTAATAATAAACACCTTCATTTAAAAACTGCATTTGTGTTTACTTGTGTAATCTTTGTCTAATATTTAAATTTGCTTGATGATCTGAAACATTTACTAAATTCACTAAAAATTGTCTGGAGTGTTACAGAAAGAAAACGGGTGATTAAGGGCAGCTCTCTCAAAGGCTTAAAGCAAGGTGGAAGCTGTCATTCAGCTGAGTAGGCCACATAAAAACTGGTAATTGTCACCGCTCGCCGCTCTCAGGCATCCACCTCAGCTGCGTGCACACCTGCGCCTCGTTAGCGCTGAGCCATTTATTCCACCTCGCCCTGAGCATCGGTCTGGAGCCGTCTGTCTTACAACGCGCTCAATCCCTCAGCAGAATCCTTTCTTCAGGCCTGAAACTCATCGCTACGACACGTAAGCTGTCTTATTACTTACCTCTTCTCTCAGCCTTCCCCTGTGCACAGGTGGATTCCCTTGCGGCGGAAATCCTCACCTTCGCCATCATCTCCTCCCCGCATCTCCACACCTCGTTGTGTGCGCAGCAGGGTGCTGTCTCCCAGGCCTGGAATCCTCGCCAACGCCAGCCACCAATATCTCTGCAAGTAAGCACATCTCTGTATCACTCTCCCGTGTGGTTTTGCCCAGCTCACTCCCTGTTTGTGTCTCTTCCATAGGGTTGCCTGGCCGCACAGCGTGCTGCTCTGCTCCTGTCCTCATCTTCCACCCACAATACATTACCATATCACATACACGCATCCAAACACGTTTTCCTGGTTGAATAAAGCTTTCAAATCTACCAGAGCCTGCGTGCGTGTTTCCTGGGCCGAGAATTATGTCAGTACGGCTCCAGCCAAGCGGCCCAGCAGACAGCGGGCTCGCACGCCGTTTTTCCACCCTCGAGGCTCGGGTGGATATGGTAGCGCATCAACAATAGGTCATCTTCAACCAGTTAACTATAATTACTCACCGGTTAGACCGTCTTGACCCCCAGCAGGCGTTCCCCCCGGCTCATCAAGGCGGATCGGCTTCGGCCGCTTCCACGGCGGGCCAACCTAACTCGGGAGTGCCGACCCGGCTCACACCGATCCCAACCCCCGCTCACTTCAACGGGAAGCTCGGTGGGGCACGGGGGTTTATTTTACAATGTGAGTCGGTGTTCCTGTGCGTTCCCGGGGATTTCCCCTCAGACCACAGCTGAATCGGCTACATGGCTAATCTCCTGGAGGGGCGAGCGTTAGCTTGGGCTTACGCCATCATGTCGAAGCCCAGCTACACGAACCTCTCCTATGACCGGTTTGTGCAAGACTTCCTTGAGGTGTTTGATCACTCGCGGCATGACAGCGTCCTCGCCGATCGGCTCCTTAGCCTTCAACAGGGAAGCCGGTTGGCGGCGGATCACGCTGTTGACTTCCGGGTGGCAGCGGAGGAGGTTGGTTGGGGAGAGGCTTCTTTCTGCAGCATCTTCCTCCATAGCCTCAATTCAGGTCTGCGGGACGAATTGGCCAGTCGGGATCTCCCAGGGCGGCTGTCCGAGCTAATCTCCCTAACGATTAGTTTGGACAACAGGCTGCGAGAGTGGGCCGCAGAGCGGAAGTCAGTCAGCCACTCGCGCGGATCTTCCACCCACTATCCTCAGTCTCACCCCCTGGCGTTACCCGCTCCGGAGTCCGCCGATGAGTCAGAGGCCATGTCGATCGGGCGCACCAGGCTCCCTCTTGCGGAGAGACAACGCTGGCAGGAACTGGGTCTCTGCATGTATTGCGGAGACGACCAGCATACCGTGGAGCAGTGCCCGGTCAAGCCAAACGGGGGGGTCCGCAAGTCACTGTAGGGGGCCTCGCAGACTCTAACCGGTTAAATCCCCTCTCTAGTTGCACACTGCCCATCAGATTCTGCCATAATTCCATCGGGCACCTCACTCATGCACTGGTGGACTCGGGGGCAGAGCAAAATTTCATTTCCAAGAGCCTGGCAACCTGTTTGGGCATACCCTGTCAGCCATTGTCAACTCCCCTTAATCTGGTCACCCTCTCTCGCTCTCCCCTGGGGGTAGTGACGCATCGCACCAAGCCGGTGCCCATAATAATCTCAGGCAACCACCGTGAGGACCTAACCCTGTACGTCTTGTCTTCCTCTTCGGACTGTGTCATTCTGGGCTACCCGTGGCTGCACCTGCACAACCCCGTCCTCGATTGGAGGTCTGGTAATGTCCTTTCGTGGAGCTCCTTCTGCCTGAGCACCTGTCTCCAGTCTGCAGCTTGTGCTCCATCCTCTCCTCCGCCCGCACCGGTCTCCGAGCCTCCGGACCTCACCCTGGTGCCCCAGGAGTTTCACGACTTGGGGATGGCATTCAGCAAGTCCAAAGCCATGTCTCTTCCCCCTCACCGGCTGTATGACTGCGCCATTAACCTCCGCCCGGGGGCACCCTTACCATCCGGCCGCCTTTACAGCCTTTCAGCTCCTGAACGCGAGGCAATGGATTCTTACATCAGGGAGTCGCTCAGTGCTGGGATCATCCGACCCTCCTCATCTCCGCTCGGTGCTGGCTTCTTCTTTGTCTCCAAGAAGGATGGGTCCCTTCGCCCCTGCATTGGCTTCAGGGCTCTCAATGACATCACGGTTAAGGACTGCTACACCCTGCCTCTGATGGACACCGCCTTCCACTCCCTCCAGGGGGCGACCTGGTTCACTAAATTAGATCTCCGCAGCGCTTACCACCTCGTTCGGATCCGGGAAGGCGATGAGTGGAAGACGGCCTTCAGGACGCCCAGCAGCCACTTCGAGTACTTAGTGATGCCGTTTGGGCTCACCAACGCACCTGCCGTTTTTCAGCGACTCATTAATGATGTCCTACGAGATTTCCTGGGGGTCTTTGTCTTCGTCTACCTGGATGATATACTCATCTTCTCCAGGTCACGGGAGGAGCACCAGGCTCATGTGAGGCGGGTCCTGCAGCGGTTGTTGGAGAACAGGCTCTACATCAAGGCGGAGAAATGCCAATTCTACGCCAAGACCACCTCTTTCCTGGGATTTGTCATCTCTCACAATCAGATCCTCCCCGACCCCGCTAAGGTTAAAGCGGTGGTCGAGTGGCCCACGCCTACCTCCAGGAAACAGGTGCAACAGTTCATCGGCTTCGCCAATTTCTACCGTCGCTTTGTCCCCAACTTCGGCACCATTGTTACTCCCCTGACTCGCCTCACTTCTTCTAAGGTGCCCTTCCAGTGGTTCGAGGAGGCAGCAACCGCTTTCAAGACCCTCAAGACGGAGTTCTCTTCCTCCCGGGTCCTAACCCAGGTTGATCCCGCGCTGCAGTGCTTGGTGGAGGTTGATGCATCTGACACAGGGGTGGGGGCGGTGCTCTCCCAGCGTTCACCAGTAGATGGAGTCAAGCGGCCCTGCGCCTTCTTCTCTCGACGGTTGTGAGCAGCCGAGCGAAATTATGACGTCGGCGACAGGGAAGTCCTTGCTGTCAAGCTCGCGCTGCAGGAGGGGCATCACTGGCTGGAGGGGGCAGCTCAGCCTTTTGTGGTCTGGATGAACCACAAGAATCTTGAGTATTTGAGGTCAGCGCGGCGTCTGAATGCCCGCCAGGCGCGCTGGTCTCTATTCTTCGCTCGATTCCAGTTTACCATCACCTACCGTCCAGGCTCAAAGAATGGGTTGCCCGACGCCTTGTCAAGACAGTTCGCTCCTGAGGCCCCGGAGGAGTCGGACCACACCATCCTTCCCAGCTCGTGCATCGTGGGGGCGGTCTCCTGGTCCATCAGGGACAAGATCCGAAAGGCGCAGGAGGCGGAACCAGACCCTGGCGGTGGTCCGGAGGGCAGGCTCTTCGTTCCTTCAGCTGTTCGGGGGGAGGTTATTCACTGGGCCCACACATCCAGGCTCGCCTGTCACCCTGGCGTCTCCCGACTGGTGGACCTGCTTCAACGCTCCTTCTGGTGGCCGGGTCTCCGAAAGGATGTCGCCAACTACGTCTGGGCCTGCCCCCAATGTGCCACTGGCAAGTCTCAGAACTCTCCACCTGCGAGTCTACTCCAGCCCCTGTCGGTCCCAGGCAGGCCCTGGTCGCACATCGCTCTCGACTTCGTCACTGGTCTCCCTGCCTCTAACACCTACGACACGGTTTTGATGATTGTGGATCGGTTCTCTGAGGCCGCCCACTTTGTGCCGCTTCGGGGTCTTCCTTCGGCACGTGAGACAGCTGATCTCCTCGTCCAACATGTGGTCAGACTGCACAGGATTCCTTTGGACGTCGTATCGGATCGTGGGCCGCAGTTTGTATCCCAAGTATGGAGGTGCTTCTGTAATGCCCTGGGGGCCACGGTGAGTCTTTCCTCTGGTCATCATCCCCAGTCCAACGGACAGTGTGAATGTACCAATCAGGAGCTGGAGGCTGCCCTTGCTGCGTGACCTCCTCCAACCCATCCTCCTGGAACTCCTACTTGGCCTGGGTGGAGTACGCCCACAACACGGCACGATCTTCGGCCACTGGTATGTCCCCCTTCAAGGCGTCGTTGGGGTACGATCCCCCCTTGTTTCCCGAACAGGAGGGAAAGTTGGCTGTTCCCTTCATTCAGGCACATGTGAAACGCTGCCGGACTTTGTGGACCAGGGCGAGAGAGGCGCTTTTACACACGGTGGCGCGCAACAGCACCACTGCCAATCACCACAGGAGGCCGGCTCCTAGTTATCAGGTGGGTCAACTGGTCTGGCTTTCTTCGCAGGACATCAATCTGAAGGCCGAGAAGAGGAAGTTGGCTCCACGGTTTCTCGGTCCCTTCACTATTACCAAGATTGTCAACCCGGTGGCTGTGCGTTTGTCCCCCCCCCCCCCCCGTGTGTGTCCCACTTTCCATGTTTCCAAAGTCAAGCCTGTTGTTCCGACCCACTCTGTCCTCCTCCTAGGGCGCCGCCCGCTCCCATGATGATCGACGGTCACCCGGCGTGGGGTGTTGCTTTCATCCTGGACTCCCGGCGCCGAGGTCGTGGGTTGCAGTACTTGGTGGATTGGGAGGGATATGGCCCAGAGTGGAGATCCTGGGTGCGCTCTTCTTGGGTGCTGGATCGAGATCTCGTCATGGAGTTCCACCGGGTGCACCCGGATAAGCCAGCGCCAGGAGGCGCTGTTGGGGGGGGGAGTACTATCACCACTCGCCGCTCTCAGGCATCCACCTCAGCTACGCGCACACCTGCGCCTCGTTAGCACTGAGCCATTTATTCCACCTCGCCCTGAGCATCGGTCTGGAGCCGTCTGTCTTACAACGCGCTCAATCCCTCAGCAGAATCCTTTCTTCAGGCCTGCAACTCATCGCTATGACACGTAAGCTGTCTTATTACTTACCTCTTCTCTCAGCCTTCCCCTGTGCACAGGTGGATTCCCTTGCGGCGGAAATCCTCACCTTCACCATCATCTCCTCCCCGCATCTCCACACCTCGTTGTGTGCGCAGTAGGGTGCTGTCTCCCAGGCCTGGAATCCTCGCCAATGCCAGCCACCAATATCTCTGCAAGTAAGCACATCTCTGTATCACTCTCCCGTGTGGTTTTGCCCAGCTCACTCCCTGTTTGTGTCTCTTCCATAGGGTTGCCTGGCCGCACGGCGTGCTGCTCTGCTCCTGTCCTCATCTTCCACCCACAATACATTACCATAT
Source organism: Pholidichthys leucotaenia (assembly GCA_020510985.1). Lineage (NCBI taxonomy): Eukaryota > Metazoa > Chordata > Actinopteri > Cichliformes > Pholidichthyidae > Pholidichthys > Pholidichthys leucotaenia. Next base: position 63,242,796 of record CM035849.1, on the reverse strand, counting down.
CACATACACGCATCCAAACACGTTTTCCTGGTTGAATAAAGCTTTCAAATCTACCTGAGCCTGCGTGCGTGTTTCCTGGGCCGAGAATTATGTCAGTAATTAATCGTTAAAACAGTTAAAGAGTGGAAACAAAATATGTATAAAAATAGGTTGTAAATTAAACTGAGGGTATTTTCAGACAGAATAGAGACCACTTAACCCACATTCTACGACGATAGAGGTCCATGGCAGACCTCACTATTCAGCTTCCTGGTACTGTTCACATTTTTATTTTTTCACCTTCCTAAGTTTATATTGTATTTATATTGTACTGCAAGAATATTTTTTTCAGGTGAACAGCAGACACAATCATGGATAATATAAATACCAGCTACCAGAATTTTCCGGCCAGTACCGCAGCTCCATTTCACGGCAACTGAGCCCTGTTTCCATTATTCACAATAAGAAAATATCTAAATTTAATGAACAGACACAAGCAGCTTCAGCCAATGGGACACAGAAAGCTGCGGAAAAAAAAAAATCCTGCCAACTTTTTTAGTTAAATAATTTATTTAAAATATAGGCACCTATTGTAAATGTAGCTGTCACGGTGAAAAGGTTTATGTATTTTTGGTTCTTTTTCTGAAATAATGTTTGTTTATGGGTGTGTGCGCCAGTGTGCGGACGTTAGCGGTGTCCTTTTCTCCGCCTTCAGTCCCTCCATATCGCGGCGCATATGCGCCCGTGCTGCTAAGCTCGCGGGTGAGTCGGAGAGCTTGTGAAGGGGGCTCGTGCAGGTGTCTCGCCCTGCCTATCAGCGCCATTGTGTGAGCGAGTGTTGGGAGAGAGGACGGAGTGTTTTTCCTGCAGGCAGCCGGACTGTTAAATGTTCTCCATGTTTGTGAGGAAACAGCGGCGGACCCGGACGATATGCAAAAATGGGTCTTAGGCATGTGCTGTTCACATGCCTGATTCGAAGAGTCACACGGCTGCTGGAGGCTGTCCACAATCAGATGCGGAGAGAGGACTTTGTTTGGGAAATTTGTGACATGACTAACAACTCCTAAATTCTAGGCAGAAGGCACACACGGTATGTGATTATTTTTGTTTATGAACATTTGTTAAGCGTTATAATTTATTTTGTATTCATGTTTTTTATGTCTGTATTTTTAGTTTTTCACGGTGTTTAAGGGCGAAGATTTGCTGTGACAAAAAAAAACAAAAAAACTTGTCAAGATCAGTTGGAGCGTGGTTTTCTGACCTAGAAGAAGACTTTGGGAGCGGTTATAGTGAAAAACGTGCCTAGTCCAGGAGCAAGCAGCAATATTCCTGCAGGGCCATGCTTCAAGGGCTTTGTCCATCCATCCATCCATCTTCTACCACTTTTCCGGAACTTTGTTTGCTGAGCAAATAAAAGACGTGCATGCTTCTTCCCACATCCGCTGGACATTCAGCCGGACAGAAGAGGTACCAGAGCGACATTTATGGACAATACAGTTTGCAAAAGGTCACAACACCTTTAAGGTACCAGGTTAGATGGTATATTTTCTGTTTGGAACTTTTTAAGTTAAATTGAGAAAAGAAACAGAAGTAAAAGAAAATTGAAGTGTTGTAAATTACTGAAGAGTGTCACTTGTTTCCTATTGTATGTTCTCCCAGCAGTTTTCTAACTTTCCTTTCACTGTAAAATTCCAAAAGTGTTAGTTCAAATCATTTTTGAAAATGGAGCAGAGCACAAGTGAGTTTCGTACATTAGAGGAAATACTTGCAGCTCTAGAAGATGAGAAAGTAAAGTTGGAAGAGAAATTAAAAACTGAATCTGTCGACTTAAAAAGATGAGAAATTGAGACACGGATAGGAGAAATAATTGGAGATCTTGAAACACACAAGATAGGGTTATCATCATCATCTCAAGTTGAAACGCAAGTGAGACGATCAGAAAGGGAGAGACGCCCTACAGAAAAAATCGTTGAGTTTAAAAGAAAGGAAATAACAGAGAGAGAAAGAAAGTTTATGTCGACGTATCTTAACTTTAAAGCAGAGATTCAACTAACAAGATCTAAACTTAAGGAAGAGTGCTCTAAAACTGAGTTGGGTGAAATGATCCATTCAATAGAAAAGTGTGAGTCAGAACTAAAGCAAAGGTATGAGAGTTTATGTGCACTTACTTTACCATCTCAAGACATGAGAAGGAAGATTGATAGCTGCACTTCAGTTACAACTGAAATAATCCTACTCCTGCAAAGACGGTATGCAGATGTTGATACTAAGAAATTTGATGCAGTAGCTGTAAAGGAATCTCTCTTTCAGTTACTCCAAAGAGAAGATGCAAGGTCAATTTATGGATCAACTGTGTCTAGAACTAGTCAAAGCAGTCTAGAACTAGTCAAAGCAGTCAGCAGGGAAGTCATGTATCGCGAAAAAAGCAGATGCAGCTGCACGTTTGGCATCAAAACGGGCTGAAATAAACAGGGAGATGGAAATATCTGCCCAGAGAAAGGAGATTTTGGCTCAGCAAGAAAAACTAAAATGGCTGGAAGATCAAAGGGATCTTGAAGTCAAATAGGCTGAATACAATGTGTATGCTGAAGAGGAATCAAGGTTTAATGCTGAAATAAGGGATGTTGAAGTAAAAAGTACTTTGCCTCCAAGTCAGCTTCCAATGCAGCATAGTAGCCCTCCATGCACACAGGTTCCACAAAATGTATCGGCCCCTCCTTACTCTGAGAGTAAACGCATCAATATTCTCCACAGTGCATCAGTCCCACACAACTCTGGCAGGATATCTGAGCCCAGAGAGAGCGAAGTCTCACTAGTCCAAGCGTTCAAGGAATCCCTTGCTATGACAAGACTTCCGGCACCAGAGCCTTTCGTGTTTACAGGAGACCCACTTAAATTCACAGAGTGGACCACTTGCTTCAAGGCTTTGATAGAAACAAGCTGTACAGATCCAGCGCACAAGCTGTTCTATTTGAAAAAATATATAAGTGGTGAGGCGCTTTCAGTGTTAGAAGGAACCTTTTATCGTAGTGATGAAGAAGCATACACACAGGCTTGGGATGCCTTAAACAAGCGCTATGGCCACCCCTTTGTAGTCCAAAGAGCTTTCAGGGGAAAACTGAGTTCCTGGTCAAAGATTGGACTAAAAGACTCCCTTAAACTAAGAGAGTTCAGTGATTTCCTCATCTCTTGTAAAAATGCCATGCCCCATGTGCAAAGACTTGGAGTTTTGGATGATTGTGAGGAAAATCAGAAATTACTACTGAAACTTCCAGACTGGGCAACAACTCACTGGAACAGACATGTCACTAAAACACTAGATGAAGGGAAGGCATATCCAGGTTTCAAAGAGTTTGCACACTTTGTGGCAGAAGAAGCGCGCATAGCATGCAATCCTATTTCTTCCCTTTATGCGCTAAAGCATACAAGTGAAAAACTAGAGAAGGAACAAAAACGTGTCAAGGCCAGTGATCTGGTAGCTTCAACAAATGTACCCAGTTATCCACAACAATCCTCAAAGGCCACATCCCAAAGTGGCAGAGGTTCCAAGCCCAGCTCTTTAGCATCTCAGAATAAGAAGCAGATTAAGTGTATTTGCTGTCAGCAAGATCACTTTATCTATAAGTGCGACAAGTTTGCAGCAATGCCTCTCAAAGACAGGAAAAAATTTGTCATTGATAATAACATGTGTTTTGCTTGCCTTAGAGTTGGTCACATCTCCAAAAACTGTCGACAGAAGGTCACTTGTAATATTTGCAGGCGAAGCCACCCCTCTCCACTTCACGAGGAACGTCCTCAAGGAGAAAAGCCAGAAACGCCACCACAAGAGGAAAGCACTTCCACAGTTGCATGTAGTGTAAAAGTGGGCAACAGTGATCGCACTTCAATGATTGTTCCAGTATGGCTCTCTTGTGCAGCAGAAAACAGTCCAGAGACCTTGGTGTATGCACTTCTGGACACTCAAAGCAGCAATACATTCATTGATCAAGATATTTGTGAGAAAATTCATGCAAAAACAGAACCTGTTAAGTTAAGGTTGATAACAATGACTGACCGGGGTTCAACTGTACATTGCCAAAGAGTAGATGGGCTCAAAGTAAGAGGTTACCATTCACAAGAGTATGTTGTCTTGCCACCTACTTATACAAGGGAATACATTCCACTTGAGAAAAACAGTATTCCAACTCATGAGACAGCGAAAGAGTGGACTCACCTTCTAAGCATTGCAGAAGAGAAGCCAGATCTGTTAGATTGTCCCACAGGGCTCCTGATTGGCTATGACTGTGCAAGACCATTAAAACCAAGGAAGGTCATACCAGGAAATGATTATGATCCATATGCAGTCAAAACAGACTTAGGCTGGACTATCGTGGGTTTCATCAAACCATGGACTGGTCTAATGGAGGTAATAGGAGTCTGCAATTGTGTCTCTGTAAAGGAGTTTCCATCCATCACACCTTCCTCTGTGATCAAAGTCCTGGAACAAGATTTCTTGGACACAAATCCAAGAGAAGGAAATATATCCCAAGAGGACATTCAGTTTCTCCAGTTGTTGAACGGAAACATTCACCACAACAAGGAAGGACATTTGGAAATGCCCCTACCCTTTAGAGAGTATCCACAGCTTCCGAACAACAAGCAGCTTGCTACAGTTCAATTGAGGCATTTAAAGGGGAAAATGGAAGAAAATCTCAAGTACAAAGAGGTCCTGGAGGTGATACCAGAAACAGAACATGCAAGTGAAAAGAAAGATGTAAATCTGAATTACACTGAGGTTCCAATGCAGAGTGTACTAGGGATAAAGTGGAATGTGGAAGCTGATGTGTTCTCATTCAGTGGTATCCTCAAAGAAAAACCATCCACAAGAAGAGGAATTCTAGCAACAGTTGTGAGTGTGTATGACCCACTAGGATTTCTCTCTCCTTACATCTTGACTGGCAAACAACTGCTGCAAGACATGTGCAGGCGGGGTGTTGGATGGGATGAACCTGTTTCCCCTCAAATCCAGGCCAAGTGGGAAATATGGCTCCAGGATTTGGAAAATCTTCAAAGCATTAAAATACCAAGATGCCTCATTCCTGAATACCTCGGCACAATCCAAAAAATTCAGTTGCATCACTTTTCAGATGGTAGCAGCAGTGGTTATGGACAGTGTTCCTGCATCAGAATTGTTTCTGATGTGGAAGTTCATTGTGCTCTTGTCATGGGTAAGGCCCGAGTGGCACCCACAAGCATAGTCACCATCCCATGTCTTGAGCTGACTGCTGCAGCAGTTTCAGCTGGTGTGAGTAACTTTCTCAGAGCAGAGCTCGAGCTGAAGATCGACGAAGAGTTTTTCTGGACAGACTCTCAAGTGGTGCTTGGGTACATCAAGAATGAAGCCCGGCGCTTCCATGTGTTTGTTGCCAATCGCGTCCAGAAAATAAGAAACACTACAGATCCAAAGCAATGGTTCTATGTTGAAACTAATCAAAATCCAGCAGACCATGCTTCTAGAGGTCTCAAGGTGGCAGAGCTGATTGACTCAAACTGGCTCACTAGGCCTGAGTTTTTATGGGAACGTGAAATTGTCACAGTTCAACATTCACCAGAGCTTCTCGTAGGTGACCCTGAAGTAAAGGTTTTGAAGACAGATGCTGTTGAAAGAGACAACTCTCTTGAAAGGTTTTCAAGATTTTCTGACTGGAATACAGCCATCAATGTTGTAGCAAGGATTAAAAGACTGGCAAAAGAAGACAAGTCAGGTCCAATTAGTGTAGAGGAGAGAAGAGTTGCCTCTCTCACACTCATTCGGGCAGCACAAAAGGAGGCATTTGAAGATGAGCTGAAATGGTTCAGTCAAAAGTCAGCTAAACTACCAAAAACTCACAAAATGCATCAGCTTGATCCTGTCCTTGTAGATAACCTCTTAGAGTTGGAGGGAGGTTGAGAAAGTCATCTGCATCCTTTGAGCTGAAACATCCAGTAATCCTTCCCAAAGAAGGCATTGTAACACAACTAATTCTTGACTACTGTCACAAGAAAACACAGCACCAAGGCCGAGGCCAAACACTAAATGAACTCAGAGCCAATGGATTTTGGATAATAGGTGCTAGCAAGGTAGTGGCTAAGCATATCAAGAGTTGTGTCACTTGCAGAAAGGTGCGTGGACCGACCGAAGAACAGCGCATGGCTGACTTGCCAGCAGACCGAGTTGACCCTTCCCCTCCTTTCTCATACATTGGACTCGACTGTTTTGGCCCCTTCTACACCAAACAAGGTCGGAAGGAATGTAAGCGATATGGCTTGTTGTTTACATGTTCAAGCTCCAGAGCTATTCACATCGAAATGTTAGAAGATCTCACTACCGATGCATTCCCAAATGCCTTAAGATGCTTCATAGCAATCAGAGGACCAGTGAGGCAGATTCGATCTGACCAAGGGACAAATTTTGTCGGGGCAAGGAATGAGTTGGAGAAAAGTCTGTTGGAGTTAGACAAAGAGAGGATTTCTACCTATCTGGCACAAAACCAGTGTGACTTTCAAATGAACATTCCTGAAGCAAGCCATAGAGGAGGCGTTTGGGAACGTCAGATCCGTACAGTCAGGAGTGTAATGAGCTCAGTCCTGGCACAAACTCAAGGAAGGCTAGATGATACATCACTGACGACATTCTTCTATGAGGAAATGTCGATTGTCAATAGTCGTCCACTAACCATAGATACCATCAGTGACCCCAAAAGTGTTGAGCCTTTGACTCCTAACCATTTGCTCACAATGAAAACATCTCTGCCACTTCCTCCTCCTGGAAGTTTTGTCAGAGAAGATTTGTATGCCAGGAAAAGATGGCGGAGAGTGCAATTTCTGACAGAACAATTCTGGAGCAGATGGCGCAAAGAATACCTGACTAACATAAGCCTAAGACAACGGTGGCATGCACCCAAAAGAAATGTGCAAGTTGGAGATGTGGTAATTGTCAAAGAAAGCAACACTCCCAGAAATGAGTGGAAACTAGCCAGAGCAGTTGAGGCGAGTAAAGATGATGATGGTCTAGTACGAAAGGTTAAAGTTCAAGTTGGAACAAGAGATCTAGGGAAAAAAGGTGAACCCTTAAAGCAGGTCTCAGTTCTTGAGAGACCTGTTCAGAAACTAATAGTTCTAGTTGAAAATGAGTCCTAGACTACAAAGGGAGGACATAATAAAACTAAAGTCAGATGATATAGTAATGACAAAGAAACGCTTAAGTTTAGAAAGTGAATAATATCAGTGCTACTAAAGCAACATGTGATATGAAGGTTTACATTTATTTCAAGGAAAATTACAAGATTTAATTTTGTTTGTTAAAAGTTGAGTGAATGTAAATCTTTGTAATTTTGGTGGCAGTGTAGCTGTCACAGTGAAAAGGTTTATGTATTTTTGGTTCTTTTTCTGAAATAATGTTTGTTTATGGGTGTGTGCGCCAGTGTGCGGACGTTAGCGGTGTCCTTTTCTCTGCCTTCAGTCCCTCCATATCGCGGCGCATATGCGCTCGTGCTGCCAAGCTCGCGGGTGAGTCGGAGAGCTCGTGAAGGGGGCTCGTGCAGGTGTCTCGCCCCGCTTATCAGCGCCATTGTGTGAGCGAGTGTCGGGAGAGAGGACAGAGTGTTTTTCCTGCAGGCAGCCGGACTGTTAAATGTTCTCCATGTTTGTGAGGAAACAGCGGCGGACCCAGACGATATGCAAAAATGGGTGGTAGGCATGCGCTGTTCACATGCCTGATTAGAAGAGTCACACGGCTGCTGGAGGCTGTCCACAATCAGATGCGGAGAGAGGACTTTGTTTGGGAAATTTGTGACACGACTAACAACTCCTAAATTCTAGGCAGAAGGCGCACACGGTATGTGATTATTTTTGTTTATGAACATTTGTTAAGCGTTATAATTTATTTTGTTTATTTTGCACGGTGGCGCAGTGGTTAGCACTGCGGCAGCACAGTTTACCCTTGGCCGGGGGATTGTGGGGATCGTGGGATCGTGGGTTCGATCCCAGCCCCCGACCAACAGTGATCTGTGTGGAGTTTGCATGTTCTCCCCGTGTTGCGTGGGTTTACTCCGGGATTTCTCCGGTTTCCTCCCACATGCCAAAAACATGCATGTTAGGTTAAGTGGCTGTTCTAAATTGTCCCTAGATATCTGTTTCCTATAGGCCCTTAGAATAGAGGGTTAGTATTAATGAAAGCGCTTTGAGTGGTCTTTGTGACTAGAAAAGCGCTATATAAGTGCAGGTTAGTTAGTTAGTTAGTTAGTTAGTTTTTTATGTCTGTATTTTTAGTTTTTCACGGTGTTTAAGGGCAAAGATTTGCTGTGACAAAATAAACAAAAAACTTGTCAACATCAGTTGGAGCGTGGTTTTCTGACCTAGAAGAAGACTTTGGGAGCGGTTATAGTAAATATAAACAACCCAGTCTCGAGATGGAAAGATTTCTCCCCTCTGGGCTAAATAATTACCCCTACCACAGTTCCAAAACAATAAAATAACCTGCCTAATCTCTTCAATTTGCTGATGCGCCTGTATGAAAAACACCTGGGTTAGTCCAGCTTCTCTCTTTTTTTTTTGTTTTGAGGTAAATCTGTTTAAACGAGGGAACATATAGTCCGGAGACACTGGGATTCCCTGCATAATAACACCCCAAATATAAATCTCAGACATACCATTGCTATCCCCAGGTCATCATTCATACATGTAGTTGTATAGAGATTTGACCTTTGGGGCTTGCCATAGCCGATGCCAGGCAGTCAACGTGGTGACATCAAGCAGGCTACTGCCAGTGTGTATACTGAGTGTGTGAATCCCAATAAAGTTCAGTTCATTGCTCGGTTCAACATGGCTCAGATCTCCCACTATTAGGACATAACATTTTGGCGACGAGGACTAAACCATGGAAGCGTGCATAAAACCGTCACCTCTGTTCTTACAGTCTCAGGGTGTGCCAAGTACACCATGGTGCCGCTGGCAGGAGGCGTTCGAGGTGTACATTACTGCGGCTGGCCTGGGCGGCGCCGACAAAGAGAGATGGAGGAGTCTGCTCATAGCTGCCTTGGTGAGGAGGGCCAACGAGTGTTTCGCGCGCTGGGTGGCAAAGGCTCGTTGAAAGAGTGTCTGGACATAATGGACAATTTCTTTATGGATCAATCCAACATCACAGCGCAAAGATATAAATTATTTGATTGCTGACAACAAGCTGGTGAGTCCATCCAACGTTTCATAATGGAGCTCCGTAGCCTAGCAAGCAAGTGCGCCTTCGGGCTAATTGAGGAGGAGCTAGTCCGTGACAAGCTAGCACATGGTATGAGCAACAAGTGGCTCAAAGAAAAGCTAACGCTAACTACGGACGTCTTCACGCTGAAGAAAGTGGTTGAATTGACCAGCCAGATTGAGTCCGCTACCCAGCTAGGTCTACAAGTGCTAGCTAAAGAGAACCCAGCCACCCAAGCTTCCACTCCATGTCGGGCCAGTAGCAGTGCAGCTAATCCTTCGGGGTGGACCCCCAAAAGGCAGCGAACCATGGTACGGGCAGGAGCAGGAGCTCGGGGTCTGTGTGGCGTCTGTGGCTATCTCCATCACTGGGCGGGCATGTCTACTTGCCCCGCCAGAGGGAAAAAGTGCCATAACTGTGGCCATTCAAATCACTGGGCCAGGATCTGCACCACCGCTATTAAACCATCAGCTGCGGAGCCCGAAAGCATGACGCAGGTGTGTGTGGTGGGCACCAGGAAGGGGCCATTAAAGTGGTACATCTTGCAGCTAGAAGGGGTCGATGTGCTGCTTATAGTGGACTCGGGCTGGTTAATCCATACTGAGCATGACCACATTGAAAAGACTTTTCCCGGGCAAAATCATCAAAGCAGGGGCAGTGAAAATGTTTGGGTATGATCACACTAAAATTGATATGGCAGGCACAGTCAGCTTCTCGGTAAAATGTTGGTCAAGGATTATTCCCACGCTTACCTTTCAGGTTTCACGCCAGGGGGCCGACTTGCTGGGAATCGATCTGCTGGGCGAATTAGGATTCTCCATCACGGACCCAGCGGGCTCAAAGGTGCTGACGGTGTCCCCTGAATGGCATGTCTGCTGGCCGGCGTTGTTCATGGGCCTAGGATATATTAAAGCATTCAACCACTGCCCACTCATTGACCCAAGCATGATGCCCAAGATCCAACCTTTACGGCAGCTTCCCTTCGCCCTGCGGGACGACATCTGGGTGGAACTGAACAAATTGCTTAAAGCCGGCATCATCAAGAAAGTGGATGCCTCGCCGTAGATTTCAAACATCATGGTGGCCAAAAAGAAGATGGGCAACATCCGGCCATGTATTGACCTCAGGATGGTTAATAAAGCGATTATCCTGGACAAATACCCGCTCCCCACAACGGAGGAACTCACCGCAATGTTCAGCGGCTCAAGGGTGTTCACAAGGTTAGATCTCTGCCAGGGTTATCTGCAGGTGCCCCTTCACCCAGCCAGCAGGAACCTGACGGCATTTGTGACTCACATGGGCATTTTCAGGTACACCCGCATGCCTTTTGGTCTGAGCTCAGCACCTAGCTGCTTTCAGAAGATTATGTCCACGATTCTGGCCAGCCTCAGGGGTGTAGTGGTGCACCTGGACAACATCGTGGTCCACGGCGCGTCACGGGAAGTACGCGACAGTCATTTGAGACGAGTGATAGAGGTGCTTCTGGAGCATGGAGTCACGTTGAACGGGGAAAAGTGCATTTTTGTGGTGGATTCCATTGAGTTTGTGGGATTCTGACTGGCGGCCGAGCGCCTGAGCCCCCTGCACTTGAACATGGAGGTGGTCCTGCATCTCCCCGACCCCACGATACCCGCAAAATCTCCTTGTTCCTTGACATGGTGAACTTTTATGAGCATTTTATTCCCCATTATTCAGAGACTATCAAACCCCTCCGGAGCCTTCTGAAGCAGTCGACCCCAGCCTGCTCAGTGGCAGTTGCTAGGCTGAAGTCCCAACTCATCTCCCCTCCAGTGTTGGCCCACTTTGATCCAAAATGGCTGACTTTTGTGACTTGTGATGCGTCGGGTTTGGCAGTGGGGGCAGTTATGTCTCAAGTGCAAGATGGTACCAAGCGTCCAGTGGCGTTCGCGTCGAGGTCCCTTTCAGCGGCTGAACAGAAATATGCTGTGGGTGAGAGGGAGGCCCTTGCTTGTGTCTGGGCATGTGAACAGTGGCACATCTACCTCTAAGGACACCATTTCACCCTGCGAACGGACCACCGGGCGCTGACGGCACTGCTGGAGACATCAGGCTCGGGACACAGGCCCCTACGGATCCACAGATGGACTGAGCAGTTGAGGGCCTGCAACTTTACTACCCAGTTCACCCCTGGAAAAGAGAACGTCCTGTTCTGTGCCACGGCCAACACCGCTCAACCGGATAACAACGACGACCCGACGGAGGGGGATCTGGTCAACGCGCTGCATGGACCTCTCCTGGACATGGTGTCCCTCCAGGAGCTCCAGGCGGAGTCGGAACAGGACCCCATGTTGTCACAAGTATGCTCGGTCATCAGGGAGGGTTGGCCCACAAAAGTACAGGGCGATCTGGCACCTTTTCACCGGTTCAGAGATGAACTGAGTTGCTGGAACGGGGTATGTGTGGCAAGGGGACACTGCACATTGATCCCGGTGTCTCTGAGATCACGAGTTCTGACAATGCCCCACAAGGGTCACCTGGGTGTAGTCAGGGTGAAGCAGCATTGCAGGGATTCAGTTTGGTGGCCTGGTATCAATAAGGACATTGAAACTATGATAAAGAACTGCGTTCCGTGCTTGGAGAGCAGAAAGACCGGCGGACTACCTCCCCCTCCTCTGCAACCATTACCGTATCCAGAAGGTCCTTGGAAGCACATCCAATTGGACATTTGCGGTGAACTACATACGGCACCCCCAAACAGCTGTTTTTTGATAGTGGTATATGATCTGTTCTCTAAATGGCTGGAGGTGTTACCCACTAATTCAGTCATGACGGATGTGGTTACGGGTTTGCTCTCGTCACTATTCACCAGATTGGGGGTCCCGGATGTCATCACTACAGACAATGGCCCACAGTTCACCTCTGGGGGGTTGAGGAGTTTTTGGGTGTTAGGGGCGTGGAACACATCAAAACCACATTCTACCACTCCCAAGCCAATGGGGGCATGGAGCGTTGGGCAGCACGGGGGTGCAGTGGTTAGCACTGTTGCCTTACAGCTAGAAGGTTCCTGGTTTGAATCCCCAGGCTGGCAGGGGTTGGAACCTTTCTGTGTGGAGTTTGCATGTTCTCCCTGTGCTGCGTGGGTTTACTCCGGGGGCTCCGGTTTCCTCCCACAATCCAAAGACATGCATGTTAGGTTAATTGGCTGTTCTAAATTGTCCCTAGATATCTGTTTCCTATAGGCCCTTAGAATAGAGGGTTAGTACTAGTGAAAGCGCTTTGAGTGGTCTTTGTGACTAGAAAAGCGCTATATATGTGTAGGTTAGTTAGTTAGTAGTTAGTTAGTGTTTCAACAAGACTCTGAAAAACGGTGTGAGAGCCCATTTGGCGGACGGCTTCACGTTCCCTGATGCCCTCCAGAACACACTCCTCCACTACAGGGCAACGGCCCATGCCTCGACAGGATGCTCCCTGGCAAAACTCATGCTGGGGCGCGAATTCCACTTGCCCTTTTACTGACTGAGGCCCCCCACAACCTCCCCTCCGGGGAGCACAGACCCTCCACGAGATCGGGTTGTCACCCAACAGCAGAAGAGGAAATGATGTCTCGGCAGGAAGCACGAGGCGAAGGCCCATGTACTCAATGTGTCCGACCGGGTCTGGATTAAGCATCCCAACCACACACATAAACTGCAGCCTTTCTGAATGGGGCTGCTACGGATCGTGAGTTGGCGGGGCCGGGACACGTTCGAGCTCTCGAACGGGTCACGGTGGCATTCCAGCCGACTCAGGAAGTCGCTGCCGACACAGGGTCCGGGATCTGTGGCAGAGCGGACTGATGAGGGTTGGGACTTATCTGATGGGGGTGTTGGGGACTCTCAGGTGTGGCTGATGGAGCCTGGAGCAGGTCCTCCTCCGGTGAGGCACTCGGCTAAGATGCATCAGAGGCCCAATTACCTCGATGGTTTTATATGTAAAGTAGCTTTAGCTGAAGCGTGTTGGGAATGGGCGGCAGAATAATCCGCCCCATCACGGGAGGGTACTCTGGCAATCTACCTAGGTGCCCATTTAGGTGACTAGCCCTGTTGTTCTGTGTGTTTCAAAAAAACAAAACAAAACAAAACCGTCTATACTGCATGTGTTCTAAGGGGTTTTCCTTGCTAAATTTAAAGGGGGGGTGTTCCACTTTGTATATATGTGTTCTGTATGGTGCTTTCGTGTTTTTGTAAGGGGTGTGTGAAATGTTGTATAGGGATTTGACCTTTGGGGCTTGCCGTAGCCAACACCACGTAGTTGACGTGATGACACCAGGCGGGCTACAGCCAGGGTGTATATTGAATGTGTGAATCCCAGTAGAGTTCAGTTTGTTGCTTGGTTCAACATGGCTCAGATCTCCCGTTATTAGTACATAACAATACTTACACAAATGAAATGATTGCTGCAGTTCCAACCTGTGTTGTGGCTAGCTGTCAACCCTCCATCTACCTGCACATTTGTCCCTCCAAACTAGATCTGATGGAAAGAGATAAAAAAAATACTTTCCTGTGATTTTATTTTGCCTATTATGACAACCTTCTTCCATGAATGTAGTGATCATGGTCAGAGTTGAAATTTATGCCACTCTAATCCATAGTCTGCATAAAAAAGTTGGAAAAGTAGTTTTTAAAAAAAATGCTCTAATCTAGCACAAACATTGACAGAACTAGGTTTCTTGCCTATCCTCAAGGGGCATAAGCAGAATATCGTGATTTCCTGATGTTTCTGCAAATCCTCAGTATTGCTCGATGGAGGAAATGGCTTTGTCCATGTTTCCTAAAAAATATTAAGTTGACAGGGCTGTTAGAGAAATTAAGAGAAAAATTAAGGGAGAACATTTGCTGCCTTGGTGGAAGTTTGTGATCTGAGTACTTGCTATTTTACTGTGAAATAGACAGTCAGGAAGATCCTCCTGCATGCAGTCCATCATGTGTTTTCTCTGGACTAGAGCAAGAATTTTGGAACAACCCCAGAGAGCCCCCCTGTTGCACACAACTGAAGGTCCCCAGTTCATTTCAGACAGACATATGAACAGGATTCCTGTGGAGAAATGCCGCCCAAAGAGCCACAGCAGACTGGAATACAAACACTGACTGCAGATACATGAATTTCGAGGTAAATAACAGTCCTTCAAAAACAATTTTTTTGGAATGCATTTGACAGAGGAAATTTAATCTTTGGCATCATGCAGGATATCAAAGGTAGGAAGACCTTTCTATATGCACACATTAAAGTTGCTGTATTTAAAACTTGTTTACATTAGTTTTATAGCATTTTTCAGGTAATACACACTTAACACTGTAAATCATTAACAAAGGGCATTATCAGAATTACTGGCATCATATCAGATCATACACGTATTATCATTACTGTCATGACCAGAAATAATTTTCATAGATCCCATGCAGCTACAGATGGACTAATGTTGGGGCAAAGAGCCATTGTAAGCCCTTTTATCTTAAAGTTTATTATTTTCTGTTTTTGTATACTGTATGTTTTGAGAATTAGGGGTAGATTATGTTATGTCTATAAAACATAGGTGAATAATGAGGCGAGTGGTGAACTACAGAGGACTTTATTAGGTGCTCACTGTTATCCAGACAGATGCTCCCACTAGGCAGAGAGGTGGTCAAGAGACCGCCCCTCTGTCGCACAGCTCTCTTAGCCTGCTTCATGCTACATTTCCCTCTAGTCCGCTGTGGTCCACACAACCATCATTTGTGGTGTGCACAACCATCATTTGAAGTTTCACTCCCGCCCGATAGGTAGCGCCAAGGCGCTGATGCACCATGATTTTCACCAATGAAGAAACGACAGACTTCTTCACAAAGTTTATCTTCAAATAGAGTCCATTTCTGCTGTTTGACTTTCCGGTTTTCACTCCTTTTCCACAAAGATGCTACTTCCGCTGTGAAAGAAAGTATGTATGTATGATTCATGTATGTTTTTATTCTTGATTTCTGACTCCTCATTGTCTTAAATCACCCTTTTATTGTCATTCAACTGTACAACCAATCATGTACAGTAGAATGAGATTGTGTTTTACCTATCTACAGTGTTAATCACACACACCCCAAGTGTAGAATCAGAGGGCCGCTGCCATGCAAGGCGTCACCACAAATTTCCCTCCTCCATTCCATTATTGCTGAGCACCAAGCTGGATGGCAGGAAGTTCCACTTTTATATTGTCTTTGGCATGACCCGGCTGAGATTTGAACCCCTGCCTCCCAGGTGTGGGGCGGATGCTCTACCAACTGAGCCACCACTCTGGTCTTCTTCATCTACTGATGTATGCCGTGCCGACAGCGCCACCTCGTGAATGGGACGTACAGTCTTGCGCATGTGCTTTTCAACGCGTTCAGGTCGTGGACACACAGCGTGGTTACAAAATTTGGGCTGCACGCGGTCGTCCGCGGTCGAGCACTGCGGGCACTAGCGGAGTGGAGACGATGACGTAAATTTCATCATAAGTGGTTTCCGGTTACGCGTAAGCGGACAGCAGAGGTGTAGCATGAAGCAGGTTTTGTACTTTGGATGACGTCACCACCCGTGTAACACCACAACGTGTCCCACAAGCAACACTATATTCTCCCCCCCCCCTCAAAAAAAGTCCAAAACATACACACAATCAAAACCCTCCCCAATTTGGAACCCGAATCACACTCTATAGTAAACAGAAAATTAGTAAGGCCCTACAACATTTACACAAACAAGTAAAGCTAGGGGGAAACAGGTGGACTGCCGTCCCACCCACACACGGCCAGACGGATTATTCTGCTGTCTTTATTAATACAGTCTTTCAAACATAAATGGTGCCGTGGTGCCGTCAGGCAGGTTCTGACCAGACCATTGTCTTTTCTTGGCGCCCAGAGATGATCCACATCGGTGCTGAGACACCTCTCCCTCCTCGTAGATTTGCTGTAGCTCATTGGGATGCCTCTCGGTACCATCGGACAGCTGAAGATAACGGTCCTCTCGAACAGCCACCACCTGCAGCTGCCCCTGGTCCTCCTGTCGTTTTCGCTTCCTATGAACCCCTCTGAACCGGACCTCCTATCTGGGCCGGACCAAATCAACGACCCCCAGAGGAGCCCTACTCGGCTTCCAGTGTTCCTGTGTGGCACGTCGTTTAACTGTGCCAGCCGGTCCTGCCCCACTTCTTTTCATTTGACACGCTGGTGAAGCCATTGTGACCCCGTTTCACCGTTCCTCCCAGCCGAACTCTGGAAGAAGGATGAGTCCTCCACTCGGCTCCATCCACCATCACGGGCGTCCCACGGTGCCACCCGATTCCCTCAGCTAGGGCAACTCGGGCTCTGGCATAGGAACTCTCCCGCGATGGCCCTGGATGGGGTTGGTCCTGTTCACTTCCCAGACTACTAGGCCAAGGTTCGTCCCATACTTCATCATCCACCACTTGCAACACCGGTCGGTCCCACAAACCGCAACTCGACCACTCCTCACCAATGCCGCTGATGGAAAACCCCAGTCCATAGAAGAGGTCATAGCCCATCACCTTCTCTCCACCACCAATCACTATAAACTTCAGCTTGCCAACCACCACTGACTTGTATCGGGCCGTCAGCTATACCAAACCCACGATGGGCAGCCTCCTTCCTCCATAGCCACATAACGGTTTCAGATGACCTCTCACCTGATGGTACGGCAAGAAACTCCGCAGGGTGGGCCAACTCAACACCGACCTCACTGCGCCCATGTCAACCAATAATGGTACCTCCACTCCGTCCAGTTCCACCATACAATACGTACAGCCGTCGGTGTCCGGGGAAACGGTGTGGATAACCGTGGGAGTTGGAGCAGGGGTATCCGCTTTGTGTCGCCGTTCCCCTCGCTCGAACCTATTACAGGCCCTGGCAAAGTGATGCAGGAGTCCACATTTGCCACAGTGTTTACCTCTCACTGGACACTTTCTAGCCTTATGTCGGTGCTTAGTGGATGCACAACCCGAACACTTATCTTATCTTATCCTCTTCAGTCTTCGTAGGTCATAGACCTATTACTGATTTTTACTTAATACATTTCACTGCTAACATAAAAAGAGAAAGCTTTATTGTCGAGAAATAGGAGATTAATAAATACTAATAAAAGTGCTCCAGGGAGTACTGGTGTGCAGACCAATGGGCATCAAGTCTGCTCTTTAACGTATTCACTGTTGGAGCAGTCACAACGCCCACAGGTAGTCTATTCCACATTTCAAAGACTCTATTAGAAAAAATTTCTGTCGCCTACTCTTACAACACCTTAATTTTTTTTAACCTCAAACTATGTCCTCTGGTGAATACGGGGCTATCATCCAGCTCCAAAGAACAGAGATCAACCTTATAAATACCATGAAGGTACTTGTATACTGCGATAATGTCTCCCCGAACACGTCGATACTGCACTGTTGGAAGCTTCAACTCACGTATGTAGTGATCCACGCTGTGTGCCTCTGTTCACTAATTATCATCCTCAGCTGTGCCTGCTCTCACATCTGCTCTCTCTAAATAGGCACCCTTTATTAGGAGTGGATTCCTGCACTCCTGCACGGAGACGTCAACGCTCCTTGGGTGGTGAAGCCACTCACGTCCTGAGTCGCCCTTCTCACCTACTGGGAGTTTCACCTCCCTTTCTCTCATCGTTATGAACCTGTTCGTCTGGGAGCTTCGCCTCCCCAACTCAGCAGTAAGCTAGCATCTTTGGATGTTTCATCTCCTACTCCTACTCCTCTCCTCCTCTCTCCCCTGTGCACAGGCGGACTTACCTCTGTTCTAGACGGCGGACGACCTCTGTCCCAGGCGGCGGACTGGATTCCTCCCGGTGAGCTGGAGGTCGCTTCCACTCCCTGCTCAGTAAGTGACTCCTCTCACTGGACTCACTCTTCCCTCTCACCTTTCAGCTGCAGCAGCACCTGCTACATCATCGCTTCCATGAACACAGCACTTCACGAGCGGACTCTGGGAACTCGGAGTGGACTAAGCTTCCCTTCGGCGCTTCAACTACTCCTGTGCTCCGTAAAATTATTTATTACTCTGTCCATTCAACCCACGTTGCTGAACTGTTATTAATTCCCTCTCCCCTCTCTCCCCACAGGGTTGCCAGTTCTCTCCCGCTCTGCACACACATCCACTCATTCACACACATTCACTTCATTAATAAAGATCATTGTGATTTATAATCAAGTCTGTGTCTACATCTGGGTTTTCGTGCAAACATGTCAACGTAGCCTATCAGTATATGCTAAATGCTGAAGTCCTGGGACCAGCTTTGTTACACGTCTTTGAACATCTTCTAAAAGTTTTGCTTGCCTAGCATATATAGGAAAAACAACTGTATTACAGTACTCTAGATGAGTCCTGACAAATGGTTTTTACAGTTTGATAAAAATCTCTTTATCTAAGAATTTGAACGATTGCCTTATCAGTCCCAGCTGCCGATTGGCTTTATTCACTTGCTTCTCTACGTGGGTATCAAACGTGAGTTGATTATCCATCCATACCCCCAGATCCTTCTCTTCCTTAGTTTCCTCTCAAGTAACTTTGCCTAATTTGTATTTGTATTTGGCATTGTGCCTCCCAAGGTGCATCACTTTGCATTTAGTGGCATTAAATTGATTTTCCACCGTTCAGCCCAAGCCTGCAGTTGTTCCAAAATGTCCTGAAGTGACTGTCATTGATGGACATTGTTGACAACAGAAAAGACCTTAGCGTCGTCAACAAACAAAGCAATATAATTATGCACAGCTCTAGGCATGTCGTTCACAAAAAGGACAAAGAACAGGGGGCCCAATACACTGCCCTGGGGGACTCCTGACAATACATGCGTCCATCTGGATGCAGCCTCATTAACAATTACTCATTTCCATCCTGTGAGAAAACTCTGGCTCCAGGTAAAGAACTTTCCTGTAATTCCGTAGCTTTTAAGTTTGACCAAAAATCTCTCATGAGGCACGCTATCAAATGCCTCTGCAAGATCCAGGTAAACAACGTCAATGGGCCAGTTATCATCAAGCATTCTTGTCCAAATATCCAAACAACTAAGAAGCAGGGTACCGCAGGAGCGACCATTAATGAAGCCGTGCAGACAATTATGTAATAGATGATTCTCATCTAAGTAAGCAACCAGATGATCCCTAACAATGACTTCCATAATCTTGCAGGTCACACATGTAAGGCTTACTGGTCTGTAATTCCCAGGGTCAGATTTTAGGCCCTTCTTATAAGTCGGCGATACATGAACCTCTTTCCATTTCATGGGGATCATTCCTTCTTCTAATGACCTGTTCATAATGGTTGCAAGGGGTCTAGAAATTACAGCACTTAACTCTCTCAACACCCTAGGATGCATTCCATCAGGCTCCAGTGACTTCCCAGGGTTAAGATTGTCAAGCCTTTTCCTGACATCTTCAGCCGATATATGCAGATCACCCAAATGACAACCAATATCACGATTGAGCTGGAAGTCCAGTATGTTGGTAGCATCATCCTCGGTAAAAACACTAGTGAAAAATCACTAAATGCCTCAGCCTTTTCAGCGTCAATCGTAGCTTTCCCATATACTGACTCTAAATCCGCTATACCTGTCTTAATCCTATGCTTACCACTGACATATTTATAGAAGGCTTTAGGGTTGCTCTTAGATTCCTTTGCAATTTTCCTCTCGAAATCTCATTTCGCATTCCTGCATTCCCACTTGGCCTGATTCCTTGCCTTTGCATACAAAAGGAAGTCTCGTCACTTCAGTGTATTTATATACCTCTTATAAGCTTCTGTCTTCATTTTAACCTTCCTCAATAGATTGGCATTCATCCAAAGTTTATTGTAATTGGTTGCCCTGAGAGGTATAAACTCCTTAATCCCCTCAATAATTTTTTTTTTTTTCAAAAGGAGTCCAACTACCCTCGCAGCTTAATCCATTCAAGTTATCCTCCCATGGATATTCTGCCATCATATGTCTAAATTTCTCAAAATCACCTTTGTTGATCCCTTTGGGCGTTCCCGAGGTGGACCTCATCTTCACAGCTGCAGCGCATTCCTCATACTTGCTGTCCTCGCTGTCCGGATCCACAGCCTGCGCTGTTGATTGTGAGCCATAACGGTGGAGCGAAGCTCTTTCACCGAGGTCGTGTGATAACTTGTCTGCTGCTTCACACTGTTGAGCTATTTCCGCAGCCGTGGCCAGAGTCATTTCACTGGAGTGTGTCAGTAGTTTCAACCGTGCTGACGAGCACAGCGCATGCTCCGCCAGCTGGTCGTGGACCATTTTTTCCTCTAAATCACCAAATTGGCATTCTCCAGCCAGCTGCCGCAGGTCCGCAACATAGTGCTGCACTGACTGGCCCGTCCGTTGGTGGCGCTGCCTAAACTGGATCCTCCTGACGATGATGTTTGCAGGCGTGCAAAAATGTCGCACCATTAGCTCAACCACGTCCTCAAAGCTATGGCTAGCTCCCAAGGTAGCGAGGATACATTGTCCTTCCATACCTAAATTATGAATTAGAATCGCCCGTGCCTGTACCTTCTTCAATTCGCCCAGGTTTAATGCCACCAAGTAGTTCTGGAAGGGGGCGAACCACCTCGCCCAAGGCACTGGAGGCTGTTCCAGAAACTCCAAAAATGTCCAAAAAGAAGACATGCATAAGACATCCATACTTTACCCTCGTCGCCAAATGTTATGTCTATAAAACGTAGGTGAATAATGAGGTGAGTGGTGAACTGCACAGGACTTTATTAGGTGCTCACTGTTATCCAGACAGACACTTCTGCTAGGCAGAGAGGTGGTCAAGAGACCGCCCCTCTGCCGCACACCTCTCTTATACTTCGGGTGACGTCACCACCCGTGAAACACCATAACGTGTCCCACAAGCAACACTACAGATTTGTTTTAAACAGGCTATAAAATATGATTCTGAAATTTAGTGCCTTTTTTTTGACATTTACAAACAAGCTGGGGCTCAGGAAGTGCATACCTCCACCAAGGCTGTTTGTCCACCAATGAAAATATATTAGTTAAAGGAGCATCGTAAGTGTTGTCTGTGTGTTTTCAGGTTGTTTAGCCCATTATTTTTCAAATTAGCAAAAATGTATGAAGAAGCCCTTTGTGACAACATTTTAAAAAAAGGAAAAATTTAAAAAGTGATCCAGATTAGGCATACTGATCTGGATCTGCACCAGAATGTAATATTTTCATCTCTGGGCCAAGGGCCACCTATGATGAAAATTTCAAAATCTGTCTAGTATTTTTTTATGTAATTCTGCGTAATGCATCAAACAAACGAACAGACAGCAACAGTCACATAATAACATGATAAATAACGTGGACAAATGTCAGCGGACAATATTCTAATCAAATGGGGAAAAAACTATCACATTCTGGTGTGAGCAAAGGTAAACTCAAACAAACTAAAGGTGTTTGAGAAAAAACAACTTTTACAGTGTGGCTAAAAACGTGTTAATAATGCTGCAAGGTTTGGGATTGCCCTGTAATAATGGTAAGTTAACATACACAGATCTACTATTTCCATGTGTATGTAAGCGTCCATGGTTGTCACAGTGTTTTTACTTACAGCTCCCTATTTGGGCTTGGCAATCAGGGCATGCCTATCAATGCTAAGTGCCCCTCTGGGACAGAATTCAGGGCCCAAACGCTGGACGTAAAGTTTTATTTTGAGCTGGTCAAACCCCGACACAGCTCAAGGGCTCAAAAACAAGACTTGACAAAATCCTAATAATAAACTTGACAGGAATGCAGACGAGGCAAGACAGGAACTAAATACGAGGCATGAAGCGTGTAATCACACAAAAAGACATTCAAGGACACCTGACAGAATAAAGGCAGACACGTGTTTAAATAAGGCAAAGGGTGATCAATCAATACCGAACAGGTGAAGACGCTAATCAAGATTAACAGCTGACACATGGAGAAAAAAGTGATGACAGATATGGGAAAACAGGACAGGCGGGGCAACACATACAATCACTGACAAGAAACGCACAGAGACATGAACAGAGGATAAAGGGAGACAAGACCAAGACAATCATAATTATAATAATCATAATTAACTGAGAATCAGGCAAGAAAAACACATGAGACCTTGTAAGAGCATAGCATGAGAATGAAAATAAGTTACAGTAAAAATATAAGTTCATTAATCCTTAGTAAAAGTCTGAAAAAATCAGTAAAATTTCACATTTGTTAATAAGTTAATAATTCATAGGAAATTCTGAGTCAAAAGTAAAGTAAAAAGATGTGTAAAAGTGCGTGTTAATAGATTTAAGAAGTGCTCCTTTATTTGGTGAGTTATGTAATACATGCAGCCATGATTCGGAGAGCACACAGTTTTTCTACCGTGTGAGTGTAATTAAGAGCTTTTTTGTTTTATTAAAAGTTTTAAAATTCAAGATTACATCTTGTCGCTTGTGTCAAGAATACTGTGCTTCAGCTCTTACTTGGTTTTTAGTAAAGAAGGAAAGCCACTATATTAAGTAGAAAAACTGCTCGGACAAGAAGGCTATTTGGATGCTAACATACGGAAGGCCTCAGGTGGATTCAGAGGGGAATTCCAATGCGTGTGTTACGACCCAAGCGCTGGGTTCTGATCGCGCTCGGGCTGAGTTCAACTCGCTGCCGGCCTTGACAGCTGTGGGTTGTATTCTGGTCTCACCAGGCTCTTATTGTGAAGGTGCTCGTGGGGCTTCCGCCTGTCAAGGCTGGTCAGCTGTGTGTCATTACTGCTCGTTAGTGTTCGCCTTCATAAAGCGAGCACTAGCGACAGTAATGTTGCAGGAGTATTGTCAACATCTTGACAGATGGTCAACACCTTGTCAAGATCTCGTCAAACCATCGTTAGACCTTCATGTCAGGTTCGTTATCCCTTGTCCCTTATCCCCGGGCTGCACGGTGGCGCAGTGGTTAGCACTGCGGCAGCACAGTTTACCCTTGGCCGGGGGATTGTGGGGATCGTGGGATCGTGGGTTCGATCCCAGCCCCCGACCAACAGTGATCTGTGTGGAGTTTGCATGTTCTCCCCGTGTTGCGTGGGTTTACTCCGGGATTTCTCCGGTTTCCTCCCACATGCCAAAAACATGCATGTTAGGTTAATTGGCTGTTCTAAATTGTCCCTAGATATCTGTTTCCTATAGGCCCTTAGAATAGAGGGTTAGTATTAATGAAAGCGTTTTGAGTGGTCTTTGTGACTAGAAAAGCGCTATATAAGTGCAGGTTAGTTAGTAGTTAGTTAGTTGTCATGTCACAGTTTAGCTCGAAGTGGCTGGGGGCAACCCTGCAAGCCCAAGTATTGATTTGTGTGTGTTTTTGCCGAGAGCGGCTCACAGTCTTGTCCTGTCTCGTCTTGTGTGTGTTAATCAAGTCCTGCTGCCCACTCCCCACTCCACCAACACCCCCCCACTCCCAACACACAGCCCCCCATCCTGACCCTGACCAGGACCCAGGTGAGGACGGAGCTGAGGAAGATCAAGGCGAGGAAGGCGCCGGGACCGGACGGCATCAGCGCAAAGCTCCTCAAGTCCTGTGCAGACCAGCTGTGTGGGATTGTGACGTATATCTTCAACATGAGCCTGAAACTGGGGAGGGTACCACAGCTGTGGAAAACATCTTGTGTGGTACCTGTACCAAAAACTTCCCACCCCAAAGACCTGAACAGCTACAGACCGGTGGCCTTGACGTCCCACTTGATGAAGACCCTGGAGAGACTGCTCCTTGCTCACCTCCGCCCCCTGGTGGAACCAGCGATGGATCCACTCCAGTTCGCCTACCAGCATGGCATTGGGGTGGAGGATGCGGTGATCTTCCTCCTTCACCGTTCTCTGTCCCACCTGGAGAAGCCCGGGAATATGGTGAGGATCATGTTCTTTGACTTCTCCAGTGCTTTCAACACCATCCAACCGATGATCCTGAAGGACAAGCTGCTGCGCGCAGGGGTGGACCAGCACCTGTCATCATGGATCCTGGACTACCTCACGAACCGGCCTCAGTTTGTGAGAACCCGGGACTGTGTGTCCGACACGATCATCAGTAGCACGGGGGCCCCCCAGGGAACGGTGCTGGCTCCCTTCCTGTTCACTCTTTATACTGCGGACTTCTCACACAACACAACACACTGCCATCTACAGAAGTTCTCTGATGACTCTGCGATCGTTGGCCTCATCTCCAATGGAGATGAAGCTGAGTACAGAGGGCTTATCCAGGACTTCGTGGACTGGTGCCATCGGAACTGCCTCCAGATCAACGCGAGGAAAACTAAGGAGCTGGTGGTGGACTGCCGCAGGCATGGGCAGCCCCTCACAGTACCAGTAAATATACAGGGAACAGACATCGAGATGGTGACATCCTATAAGTACCTGGGTATTCATCTGAACAATAAACTAGACTGGTCACACAATACTGATGCACTCTACAAGAAGGGACAGCGCAGGCTGTTCCTGCTGAGGAGACTCAGGTCTTTTGGTGTACAAGGGGCGCTGCTGAAGTCATTCTATGACACGGTGGTGGCATCAGCCATCACTTTTGGAGTGGTCTGCTGGGGCAGTGGCATTACTGCAGCCGATAGGAAGAGACTGAACAAACTGATTAAGAAAGCTAGCTCTGTCCTGGGGCAGCGCCTTGATCCGATGGAGGAGATAGGGGAGAGAAGGACGGTGGCTAAACTGTCATCTCTGCTGGAGTCCGAGTTCCACCCTATGCAGGACATACTGAATGCACTGAGGAGCTCATTTAGCAGCAGACTACATCATCCCAGGTGCACAACCGAGAGGTTTCGTAGGTCCTTCCTACCAACGGCTGTCAGACTGTACAACCTAAGCAGGGCTGCTCGCAGAGATAGCAAAAAGACGTAACAAACTAATAGTTTTTTGAATGCAAAAGATGCAATAGACTTACACAATGGTCCCCTCCGGCATACAACTAGGAACATACCGGTCGCTATGGAGGGTGAGAATATGTATGGGCACATAATCATACCATGTAGGATAACTAAGTAGACGGTTATGCTGTTTCATTCCATCTAGCAACAATGCTCTGCACTGTGTGTGTTTATATATTTACATATTTATTCCATCTAGCTACAATGCTCAGCACTGGGTGTGTTTATATATTTATATATCTACATATTATTCCATCTAGCTACATTGCTCCGCACTGTGTGTGTTTATATACTTGCATATTTATTCCACCTAGCTGCAATGCTCCGTACTGTGGGTGTTTATATATTTACATATTTATTCCATCTAGCTACAATGCTCTGCACTGTGTGTTCATATATTCATATATTTATTCCATCCAGCTACAATGCTCTGCACTGTGTGTCTGTGTGTGTGTGTATATATATATATTTTATAGTAATACGTACATATGTATATTAGCTGCTCTTGCTTGCTTGTTTTTTTCTTGCCTTCTGATTGTTGCTCTGAGTGTTGCTATCCCTGTGCTGTTGCAATCCTGGAATTTCCCCGTTGTGGGACTAATAAAGGCTTATCTTATCTTATCTTATCTTATCTTAATAAACCATCATCGCAAAACTCACTGGTGGACTCTTGGCGTCTTATGGTGATCCGCGAGGATCACCGCATGACAGCGTCGTTTCTAAGAAGTCTGCACTAAAACCTTGTGGAAACCCAGTGATTTAAAGAAAAGCCTTGGGAAAAGCTAAAGAAAGAACGAAGAGTTTTAAAACACTTGAATCTGTCAAGTTAGCCTGCTAAATGCTACAAATTGAAGACTGACAAAGCCACTTGATTCCTCTGCATGCACAAAGGACAGCTTGCCTTATTGAAAAGCCAAATAAATCTCTGTGTGTCGCAGAAGTTGTGATGCACATGTCTGAAAAGTGGAAATACTTTTTGAACATTTGCATGCAATTTACGCATTGCTTTTGCTGATATGGTGTCTATTTATGTGAAACCAACCCAGAAAAGGGGCTCAGTGGCCGGCTGCTCATCAGTTCTATCTGCTAGATCATCAGCTTGTGCTAGTGAAGAAGCAAAGCTCGCTGGTTTAGTTGGACAAGCTTCTCCTGCTCCTGCTTTCAGGCAAAGCAGGAGCATCATGTGGAAGAAGCATGTATTAAAGCCAAACCGGAAAGGCTGGACTTAGAAGCAGCTATTGCAGAAAAGAGAGCTCAAGTAGGAATACTGGCAGACTATGAGAGATCAGAACATGGCATGAACAGTTATGTCCACTCGCATGTTAAAAGCAAGAAAGAGAAAGGGAGACTTAATTCACCCACTACTATTCCTGTATCTCGGAGTACAATTTTATCTATGCCACTTCCATCTACATACCCTACTGGAAGACAGTGTAGAGACAGTGATGGCATTATTTAAGTAATGCAGAAGCAGAACATGATTGCTGAGATGCTGGTTAACCAACAGAAACAGATTCAGTTACCAGCTAGAGATGTTCCAGTGTCCAAGGGAGAACCTCTTAACTACAAATCCTTCATGAGGGCATTCGAACAAGCCATAGAAAGTAAACCTGATAGTGATCCAGATAAGCTATACTATTTGCAACAGCACACTTCAGGAGAACCATGTGAACTTGTCCACAGCTGTGAACACATGCCACCTGACAGGGGATTCAGGGAAGCAAAACAACTGTTTCAGAAGCACTATGGAGATGAGCTGCTGATAGCTAGTGCTTACATTGACAAAGCATTAAATTGGCCACAAATCAAGACAGATGACGGAAAAGCACTGAACGCTTATGCTGTATTTTTGACTAGCTGTCATAACACGATGGAAGATATTGAGTTTATGGAGGAAATGGATAATCCTACAAACCCCGAGAATAGTGGTATCCAAACTGCCATACAAAATGAGGGAAAGGTGGCGTAGTTCAGCATTTGAAATCAAGGAAAGTAGGGGACATAGAACAAGATTTGCTGACCTTGTTACTTTCATCGACCGTCAAGCAAAAATAGCTATGGATCCACTTTTTTGGAGATCTTCAAGACATCCGCACACCTTCAGTGGTGAAAGGTAGAGGAAAAGGGAAACCTGTGGTGACACTAAACACAGCGGGGAGACATTCCTCTGGGACATTCTTCTGGAACTTGCCTCACACCCAGCAGGGGCTCGGAGGAAGCAGAGGACAATTGACACACGACCCAAAGAACCACAGGAGACAGTCAGAAGGGACTGAATGCATGCATCTTTGTGCCAACCAATGTCATGCTAATCATGTGTATTGACCAATGGTATTAGATGACAATTGATATGCTAATGTGCCATGCATTCTCTCTGTCTGTATAAGGTATAAAAGAGCTGCTCTCCCTCATCTCTTTCTCTTTGCTCTTACACTCTACTCTCACCATGACTAACCGGGCCCCAGTGCTCATATTAGCGGGTAAATAAAGAACCTGTGCTGACCTACGCTCGTGCCTCGCCTCCACATCCTTTCCTTCGCACCCTCTACATTGGTGACCTAACGTGAAATGGACTATCTCTCCCTCTCACCGCACTGTGGATTCCAGAGACCGGGGATCGCCTACATCCTTCGCACCCACACGGGACCGCGCGTGCCTTGTCCTCTCTCCAGGATGGCGACTTCCAGGGCCAGATGGAGAGCGCAGTGCTGGGATCAAGATGCACAAGGATCAGCAACACTAGCAATGCACAGAAGCAGCCTGAACTGGGAAAACATCGACGCCGACTGCGTTGATTTCCACCAAGCTCCTCGACCCTGACTCAGCTCACGACAAGCGGACCTCCTGCGCACAGAAGCCCCGCACGCACACCACAGGATTATGAGGACAGCGCAACTACCAGCTAAGGTGGTCACTGCGCCACGCGGGCGCCACACACAGGGTCAAGCCGGCACCTGAAGCAGACATTCAGCCCGCACACAGGACTTTGTATGGGTTTCTCAGCCACGGTGCACAATGGGGATTTAGTCGATTGCTGTCCCTTCCGCATCTACGGCCACACCGCCAAGTCCCTCACACAGCTACAGTTGTTTCACAGCCGCGACGCATCCTCGGGGAATTTGGCAGCCCACCTTCCCTACATCAGAATCAGAATCAGAATCAGAATCAGATTTATTGCCATTGTTCATGTGATACACAAACTAGGAATTTGTCTCGGTGCCATGCTGCAACATTAAAAACATAATGAGAAAAAGGGATAAACTAAAAAACTAAAGGACTAGAAACGTGCAATAAGTGTAGAAAAATAAGTAATAATAAGTAATAATAATAATAATACTAGTAATAATGAGTAGTACTAGTCAAGGCAGTTTTAAAAAATTAGCATGTAGCAGATAATGTGAAGTACCACATAGTGCAGTCAATAATGCAACAGAAAAACAGTGATGAATGACATGAGTCTGGTTGAGCTGCTGTACATAGTGCACGAGAGTCAAAAGTCACTTAGTGTTCTTAGTGTTCAGCAGTCTGATGGCAGAGGGGAAAAAGCTGTTCATGTGTCGGGAGGTTTTAGTCCGAATGGACCGAAGCCTTCTACCTGAGGGGAGGGGGGCAAACAGCACGTGACCAGGATGTGAAGGATCGGCTATGATCCGGCCAGCACGCCTCCGGGTCCTGGAGATGTACAGGTCCTGGAGAGATGGGAGCTTGCAGCCTATCACCTTCTCAGCAGTGCGCACGACGCGCTGCAGCCTTAGTCTGTCCCTGGCAGTGGCTCCTGCGTACCACACAGTTATGGAGGAGGTGAGGAGGAGGTGAGGATGGACTCGATGATGGCCGTGTAGAACTGCACTAACATCTTGGTGGGTAGCTTGAGCTTCCTCAGCTGCCGCAGAAAGAACATCCTCTGCTGGGCCTTTTTGATGAGGGAGCTGATGGTTGGCTCCCATTTGAGGTCTCGGGTGATGGTGGTGCCCAAGAAGCGGAAGGAATCTGCAAAGGTGATGGGAGAGCCTGTGATGGTGAGGGGGGGCAGGGGGGATGTGACTTTCCTGAAGTCCACAATCATCTCCGCTGTCTTCAGAGCATTCAGCTGCAGGTTGTTGTGGCTGCACCAGGACACCAGCTGGGCCACCTCTTCCCTGTAGGCGGACTCGTCACCGTTGGAGATGAGCCCGATGAGGGTGGTGTCGTCCGCAAACTTAATCAGCTTAACAGACTGGTGGGAGGAGGTGCAGGAGTTGGTATAAAGGGAGAAGAGTAGGGGGGAAAGTACACAGCCCTGGGGTGATCCAATGCTGATGCTAACAGAGTCTGAGACAGACTTCCCCAGCCGCACATGCTG
Organism: Pholidichthys leucotaenia; assembly: GCA_020510985.1. Lineage (NCBI taxonomy): Eukaryota > Metazoa > Chordata > Actinopteri > Cichliformes > Pholidichthyidae > Pholidichthys > Pholidichthys leucotaenia. The sequence continues at coordinate 63,213,387 of CM035849.1, read as the reverse complement.
TCTCCGGTCCGTCAGGAAGTCGGTGATCCACCTGCAGAGGGAGTCAGGCACGTTGAGCAGGGACAGCTTGTCCTGGAGCAGATCGGGGTGATGGTGTTGAATGCGGAGCTGAAGTCCACAAACAGAATCCTGGCGTACATCCTCACAGGACAAGCCGCGAGAGGAGTTAGAGATGTAAGTTTTCTTTTTTTTCACAACCACCGACTTTTCCACCTCTCCCTCTTTCCCCCCACAGACTTACGGGCCCTCCAACTTTCCTCACCAGCAGATAGTTCGACCGGAGCAGCACCCCCCCCCCCCCAGCAACAGCCTCCACTGGCGTCGACTTGAGCCCAAACGATGGGGGGGGGGTGTCACAGCCCTTTCTGGGTGTTCGGGGGGGGGGCGCTGGTGTGGTGACACTAAACAGAGCAGGGAGACATTCCTCTGGGACATTCTTCTGGAACTTGCCTCACACCCAGCAGGGGCTCGGAGGAAGCAGAGGACAATTGACACAAGACCAAAAGAACCACAGGAGACAGTCAGAAGGGACTGAATGCATGCATCTTTGTGCCAACCAATGTCATGCTAATCATGTGTATTGACCAATGGTATTAGATGACAATTGATATGCTAATGTGCCATGCATTCTCTCTGTCTGTATTTTTGATTTTTGATTTTGATTTTGTATACTTTATTGATCCCCAGAGGGGAAATTGAGGGCATCCACCTGGATGGATGAAGCAGCCTTGGTACGGTGCTATCCCTTAACCATTCACACACACATTCACACCTAGGGCCACTTTAGAGTCTCCAATTAACCTAACCTGCATGTTTTTGGTCTGTGGGAGGAAACCCGAGAAATCCCGGAGTAAACCCACACAGATACGAGGAGAACATGCAAACTCCACACAGATCACTGTTGGTCAGGGGCTGGGATCGAACCAGGGATCCCATGGCCAAGGGTGAGTTGCTGTGCTGCCGCAGTGCTAACCACTGTTCCACCGCACTGCCCAATAAGGTAAAATGGTATACCCATTAATGGTGTATAATGGTGGTCCCAAACCCAGTTCTGATCCGTGGCTATTTTGGCCCGTGTCCCTATTTATTTTCCATCAGGCGCTTCAGGGAGCTCTTTGGGTCCTTTGCTCCCTGACAGCTTGGGCACGCCCCCTCCTCCTGTCAGTGCCATCAGCTGCTTCTCATTATTGGGTGTTCACACACATACACGCACACACTTCATTCATTTTCATTCACACGCTCATGCACTCACTCACACAGACATGATGTTAATTATGTTCAGCCCACAATTCCTCACACCGGCGAGCTCTTCGATCATTAGTAGTATTACTTAAACGCTGTGTAAGTAGGAAGAGACCGTCAGAGCATTGAGCTTCAAGCACAGCAGCGCGTTCCTCTGTGTTTGTTTGTTACCATTACCTTCGTTAATCTTCAGCCTGACGTCATTGTCTTTTCTAATGCCTCAAGATCGTGTCCTTCTTTGGTGTTAGCGGCTGTTCCTGTTTTCAGCCTCATCCACCGGACTATACAGACAGCCCCGGATCGTTCCAGCCGTAAGTTCATGTTTGCCTTTCTCTTCGTGCCAACAGCTAATGGCAGCACTAGGCATTCCCTCCCTCAGGCTGCAGAACATCCAGGTGGCGTCCCTGTATGTCTGGTGGCCTCATTATCTTCATCACAGCAACTTTCTGTTAGTTATCGTGACTGTAAGCTGGACTGTTTACTTTGGTGTTTTTGTTAATAAAGTGCACGTTCTACTCCTGCAATTGGGTTTTTCATTTCTCCCTCAGTGCGCTGTGTAATGGTGCACTGGAGATTATAACAGAATGCTCCGACCAGTAAGGAAAAACCCAGCGGAGTAGACAAGCGTTTTTTCTTTTCACCTGCTTTTTTCTTTTTTTTTCTCCTCCCGTACAACAACATGGTAGTCTGGATGGACGAGGAGCAAAGAGCACAAGACCTCCTGGAAGAAGCGCTCTTCTCCGCTCAGTACCCGAAGTTCCCCGAAGACGTTGTGTGGGCACTGCTCACCACTGAGGACGTCAGGCGGCATCATCCCGGCCTCCAGATCATTCATAGGGTGGATGACATCCTCTCCTTCTTCTTTCCCCAGCTGGATGCGGAGCCAGAGCCATTCACACATCAGAAGAAGCGCTCATGGTGGAAGAAGATATCTTCCTCCCGCAGCTTGCCTGCTCCTGTGTCATCCCTTGAGCCTGGGCACGCTTCACCTCCTGACGTGATGACGGAGGAGGAGAGACTAGTCCTGCTCGTCTCAATCAACCGCCAGATTGAGGAGGAGCACCGCAAGAAGGAGGAACGAGAACGTATTTCACGGGCTATGACGGCTCCATCCTCCGGGCCAGGGGCTGCGGATGTGATGATGGAGGAGCAGAGACTGGCTTTGCTCACCCTCATTGACCGTCTAATTGAGGAAGAACGCTCTGGGTGGAGAGGAGATGCCGCGAAGGCCGCTGGGGACATCCAGAGCCAGGAGTACAGGCAAGTTTTTCCTCATTTAACTTTCTCGTTGGATGAACAATTTTGCCTGCCTCCTGGCCAGGAGACTCCGGGTTTGCAGTCCCCTGAGTGCTCCGCCCCAGCGGCATATGGTGGCCCCTCACCTGACCTCATCAAACCCTTTTCGTGTGCCCCTATGAGCTCACCAGCTCTGGAACCAGGTCGCTCGAGGGGAGAGGAACCGGAGGCATGGAAGATGGTGCAGGGGAGCACCGAGACTGCAATCTCCATCATGCCTGCTGCAGAGGCCGCGGCGGTAGAGTCACCCTCCGGACCAGACCTCCAGCCGACTGGGCCTGGGACATCGTCATCAGCGTTGTCGGAGTCCTGGACGGCGGTGGAGCTTGAGTACAGGGAAGTAACCTCTCCTGTAATCCTCTTGCCAGTTGTGGAGAGATCTTGCCCGGCTCTTGGGGAGGAAAGTCGGGTGCAGCCCTCAGCTGCATCCAAACTCCCCCCACCGGGCTCCGCCACTGCCAACGACCCTAACTCCCTTTCCTCTCCCATCTTTTCTGAGCTCCATTCTAGGGTCGCTGGAGAGGAGCCGCTGCAGCCTGGGATGTTCGCAGATGATGGCGACATGAGCCCAGCCGCCTCGGGAGAAATTGACGAGGGTGTAGCACTTGACGGACCGACGGCACCAGCACACCCTAGATCGCCGGAGTCCTGGACGGTGGTGGAGCCCGAGTTCAGGCAAGTGTGTTCCATAGAGTCTTGTATGTCCATGTTGAAGTCACACTGCCGACTCGAGGTGAGGAGGGCCCGGAGCAGCTCGCAGTAGCTCTTGGGGTCATCTCACCGAGCTCTGCCGCTGCCAGCAACCCTGACTCAGTCTCCTTCTCTCTCCTTCTGGGTTTGGAGCTCCCTGCCAGGGTCGGCGGAGAGCAGCCGATCCCACCTGAGGCCGCCGAGGATCTGGGTTCAATGCCGGAGTTCATGGAGAACCCTACCTACCCCATTTGGGAAGCCACCGTGAAAGCAATGAGGTCCCTGATGGGGACCACCACAGGTGCAACGGTGCTCCAGCTGGAGCCCACCGCAGGTGCAGGAGAGCTCCAGCTGGGGTCCAACGCAGGTGCAGCAGTGCTCCAGCCAGAGTCCACCGCCGGTGCAGCAGAGCTCCAGCCGGAGTCCACCGCTGGTGCAGCCATGTCCCAGGCCGGGACCATTGTGGGTGCAGCCACGTCCCAGGCCGGGACCATCGCAGGTGCACCCACATCCCAGACCAGGACCATCGCGGGTGCTATGGTCCTCCTGCTCCAAACTTCAGAAGGCAGGGGGCTCCTATCCCTCGGTTTGGCCACCGAGGTCCCCCGGTGGGTAGGCTGCCTCTCCACCTTCTCCTCTGGTCCTGGTGGCTCCACCACGCTGGTCGAACACCCAAAAGACTTGACCTTCGGGCCGGGTGGCCCATCGGCCGTGGCAGGCCTCCGGACTCTGCTCAACGGGCCGCCTGCTGGACGTGGAACTGGGGCAGGCCACCCGATCAATCACCCCTTGCCATGCCTAGGGCTTGCGACTCTGGGCGGCCCCCTGCACTTTGGACTCCTGAAAGGGGGGGGTTAGTGTCCTAGATGGGGGGGGGGGGGGCTGTTAGGAGGTGCACATTATTATTTATGCATATTATGTATTGGTTTCTTCCCGCCTTGGGTAGTTGTTTGTCTTCGGGGGGGGGGTCCCTTGGTTATGGGTTTTTGTTTTTTCTAGCTAGTGGTACTGGGGTGTCTAGTTTCCACCCCTTGGGGGGGGGGCTGTCATGAACTTGGGTTTGGTGGTCCCAAACCCAGTTCTGACCCGTGGCTATTTTGGCCCGTGTCCCTATTTATCTTCCATCAGGCACTTCAGGGAGCTCTTTGGGTCCTTCACTCCCTGACAGCTCGGGCACGCCCCCTCCTCCTGTCTGTGCCATCAGCTGCTTCTCATTATTGGGTGTTCACACATATACATGCACACACTTCATTCATTCTCACTCACATGCTCATGCACTCACTCACACACATGATGTTAATTATGTTCAGCCCACGATTCCTCACACCGATGGTCTCTTCCCTCGTTAGTAGTATTATTACTTAAATGCTGTGTTAGTAGGAACAGACCGTCAGAGCATTGAACTTCAAGCACAGCAGCGCGTTCCTCTGTGTTTGTTTGTTACCATTACCTTTGTTTATCTTCAGCCTGACGTCACTGTCTTCTCTAATGCCACAAGATCGTGTCCGTCTTTGGTGTTAGTGGCTGTTCCTATTTTCACCCTCATCCACCGGACTACACGGACAGCCCCGGATTGTTCCAGCCTTAAGTTCATGTTTGCCTTTCTCTTCATGCTGACAGCTAACGGCGGCACTAGGCATTTCCTCCCTCAGGCTGTGGAACATCCAGGTGGCGTCCCTGTATGTCTGATGGCCTCATTATCTTCATCACAGCAACTCTCTGTTAGTTATCGTGACTGTAAGCTGGACTGGTTATTTTGGTGTTTTTGTTAATAAAGTGCATGTTCTACTCCTGCAATTGGGTTTTTCATTCCTCCCTCAGTGCACTGCATAACGGCACACAGGGGATTATAACACTTTAGTATTTGTGCTACAGTTAATTTAATTTTACTTTTGTTAGATGCCTCTTAGTATTTAGTTTTTGGTAATACTTAATCATACTGCTTAACCATTAGGGGTCGGGTATGTAAGAACCATAGCATGAGAATGAAAATAAGTTACAGTAAAAATATAAGTTCATTAATCCTTAGTACAATCCTTAGTACAAGTTAACTGAAAAAATCAGTAAAATTTCACATTTGTTAATAAGTTAATAATTCATAGGAAATTTTGAGTCAAAAGTAAAGTAAAAAGATGTGTAAAAGTGCATGTTAATAGATTTAAGAAGTGCTCCTTTAATTGGTGAGTTACATAATACATGCAGCTATGATTCAGACAGAGAGCTGCACTAGACACAGTGGCACACAGTTTTTCTACCATGTGACAGTGTAGTTAAGAGCTTTTTTGTTTTATTAACGTCTTGTCACTCGTGTCAAGAATACTGTGCTTCAGCTTTTACGTGGTTTTTGGTAAAGAAGGAAAGCCACTGTAGACCTGATGAAATGAACAAAGGATAATACCACAAAAACCCATGATAACCATAATCCACCTAATGGCCAATAATAATAATAATAATGACAACCCAGGAAAACAATGATAATGATAAACGCAGAAAACAACAAGAATGAACTTAAAGCGTGGTCTTCCACACATGCACAGATCCAAACAGTACCACTGTTACAGCCCTACTAGGCCAAGACCAGAATAACCCTTTTTTTTTTTTTTTTTTTTGTATTTTTGTGTACTTTGTTAATCCCACAGGGAAATTCAGGGCATCCACCTGGATGGATGAAGCAGCCACGGTATGGCACCAATCCCTTCACCATTCACACACACATTCACACCTAGGGCCACTTTAGAGTCTCCAGTTAACCTAACTTGCATGTTTTTGGCCTGTGGGAGGAAACCAAAGTACCCGGGGTAAACCCAGGCAAACTTGGGGAGAACATGCAAACTCCACACAGAAAGAGTTCACCTGTTACCGATGGTCAGGGGGTGGAATCGAACCCATGGTGGTCAAGTGTGGAATCGATCCTGTGACCTTCTTACTGTGCTGCCACAGTGCTAACCACTGCACTATCGAGCTTACCTGGGAACTTTCTTTGCTGTAAATTTCAACCTTTTAAAGGTCAAGGTGGACTAACCTATTGTCTTTTTCACCATTAGGTAAGGTAGACTCAGACTTATACCCATGCCAGGATTTCAACCACCAACTCTGTGGCCCAAATCCTCACGCACCAGCCAAAGAAGAATTTCTCTACTAGCTGTGAGCTTGTATTGGAGGTTAACATTAGTAAGTCAGGAAACTGCACCACTGATTGATTTCTTATGGAAGGATTCGTATCACGCCCCCCCCCCCCCCTTAAAGGGGTCATTGACTGAAAAATGATGTGCTTGTAGGTTTTAACTGTCGGAAATGAGTCTACCGGTCACCTAAGTATCCCCGAATTTTCAAAACAGTCAATTCTCTTAAAAAAAAAAAAAAAAAACCCACACACACAGCCTTTATCTAATTTTTCTCTCCCACAAACGCCAGAAATGTTTGACTTTTTTGTGGAACTCTTATACGTCACGTCTAGAAAAAGCCAACCCACCACCGTCCTTGAGACCCGTCCAATGCTCTATTATTGGCCAGCCTAGCTGTCTGTCATGTAGATGGAAGTGGTGCTTAAGGTAGCCTATTAGTAGGCTAATAGTCTAATAGGCTATTAGATTAGCCTATTAGTCCCTGAGCCTACTAATAAAGGCTTATCTTATCTTATCTTATCTTATCTTATTAGCCCCCAAGCTATCTCTGGTAACAGGAAGCTTGAACCAAGCGTGGCTTATATTGTTATTCAGAGCTTATTCATCCTAATAACCATCCCTGTTACCACCTGGTTCACCGGTCCACAATGTGCCTTGCTCTGGCCCGTCTCCCGGTGGTTTTACCCTGGTTCCGCTGCAGGTCGCTGGCATGCCGGTCACGGGGAGCTGAGAACCAGCAGCTTCAGGCAACATCCTGGGTCACAGCAACTGCCTGCACTGCGCCCTGGGTCAAGGCGCAAGCAGTTTCCGCGACCTAGGGATGCTGCCGCAGCTCCCCCACCATCCTCCGAGCATACTCTTGCGGGTAGCGTGGAGGAGCTGCTTTTTGACGGGGCATTCCCCGGCTAGCCGTGAGACAGGAGTGGAGTACCATGGAGCAAGACATTGCCCTTTGAGATCCCGTGGCTCAGCCAGTGGCCTCAGGTTACGGCGATCTGTGGATCGCCCAGTATGTGGTGCTGGCGATTTGTTGTGGCATCTCAGCGGGGTTGTTGGGGGGCGGGCCAGGATGATGTGAGATGCACAAACGACTGCGGATCAGTGACTCAGCGCTGCTCATCCAAGCTAGAAGGAGGCTAGAAGCTACTCAGCCAATGGCTAACTGACGTAAGAGGGAGGGTGGAGTTGATCAGCTGAAGGATGTTTCTTAAAGTGACAGGCTTCAAATCAAAACGTTTCAAGAAAGCCAAGAAAAATTAAAAAATTTACTTCAATAATTAAAAAATTAAAGAAAATGTGAACAAAATATGTCACAAACACTCCATTAAGACATGAGTGAGTTGTAAAAATGTGGAAAAAGTGCAGTCAATCACCCTTTTAAGTAAGTGGTGCAGTTGAGAAAATCCGGACAAGCCCCCAGAAATGTTCTGGCCCCTAAATGGCTCAAAGGAACCGAACATACAAGTCACTCCAGTTTATGGAGACCAACAAGTTTTTATTGAAAAAACAAGGACTACTGTATTTACAAAACAACTGGGCGAACAGAGGTGGGGCCCCGGGTGAGGCCTGGTGCACACATTTTTGTTTAGACCCAGAGAGAAACATCTGCATGCACACGACACGTCACAGAAGCAACCACGCATGCACACGGATCCACCGAAGGTGTGAAAACTGCTGTTGTAACTAACGGATGACAAGTAGAAGTTTTAATCAGGACTTATGATTATAACTAAACGCCATATTCCTTCTACAAGAAATATTTATATATTTTTTAAGTTGAAAGACTGAAGAAGTCACAAATAAATAAATAGGTTGAATAAATAAATAACCTGTATGATTATGTATAATTGCAGGCAATTAAAAAAATCTGACTTAATGACAGCTGGTTTGAATATTTGATAAAAAGTCTTTAATCATAACTTCTTACAAATTGACTACAAGCAAGAAAAAATAGTGATACCATGTGATGTCAGCTGGCTGAGCACCTGCCCAAAACTGGACATAAAATAAGCTGCTCCACAGAGATTTTTTAATCATTCAGCAAAGGTAAGTGACATTTACGGATGTATTTCAGTCTGTAAATCCTCCTTGGTTATAATTTTGATGATTATTTTTCTCTATAAGGCTGCACCTATTGTTAAAAAAATAAAGTGTTTTACAAATACTGTTAAGAGCCCTTTTTTAACCTAATACTAACAAACACATCAGGCTTAAAGTTTAATCACAGCGCTTGTATTTCTGTGAGAAATACAAGACTGGCTGAAATCTATTGTAAATTGAGGCTGCAACATACTTCTTCTTCTTCTTTTAGATTTGACTGGCGGTTGGCAACAGGTACAGGTGCATTATCGCCACGTACTTCACTCTGTATCATCACTCTATATATCTTTGTATAAGGAGTTCTTACAAGGAGCGCCGAACAACTCCCTATGTATGAAAAAATTATCCATCCTTGGACTGTGTCCTCGGCGGCGTCGCTTACTTATACTGTTGCTGTTTATATCTGTGCACACAGACGTGGAAAAACGGTGCAGAGAAACCTCTCCACTCTGGAGACTAGTTTCAAATCTCTACACGTTCACACCCCCAAATACCCGGTGTCGTATACATGGACAGCTAAACTGTTTGGGGTAAAAATGTTGTGTGCACCGCCCCCGAAACGAACAGAGAACAGAGAACCAACCCAGCGACGAGCCACTGGATTCCGGCTTCTCCCCAAACCTAATAAAAAACAAACGAACAAAGAAAAACCTTAAAACATGAGTTGGTAACTCCCAACTCATCTTAGAATAACAGGAAAAACTGTAGAAAAACTAAGGTAACGAAGTGAGCTGAGCTGGTGGTGGACGCTGCCGGTTGAGGAAATGAAGCACCTGTCCCACTCACTCCACCTCTTTTATAGGCGGCCTCCAGTTGTTCACAGCCAGTGAAGTCTGAGACAGAGGTAAACAGAGACAAATTCACGGCATACAAGGGTGCACGTAACAACCACACAGATCTGAAATAATCATACATTTTAATAATCAGGGCCACCTTTGGTGAAAATGTCATCCAAATCCATCCAGTAGTTTCTGTGTAATCCTGCTAACAAACAGAAAAACAAGCCTTGGCAGAGGTATGCATTCCCAGATCACCTCCAAAATCTAATGGGTTCACCCGTGGTCCAAGAGCAACCTCTGGTAAAAATTTCACCAAAATCTCTACAGGAGTTTTTGCAAAATCCTGCTAACAAACAAACCACCCTGATCACACTACTTCCTTGGCTGAGGTAATGATCTTTCTCACAACTCATTATCTCACTGCTCCCTCTGCTCTCTTTTAGCGTGAAAATGTTTCTGAAGGGAAACCCAACCAGAGGAGTGCTGCTGTGTCTCTTGCTGTTGGCTCTCACACATGAGGCCAGGAGCCAGAGGAGGAAGACAGGACGCAGGAACAACTACAGGCTGCGTGATGATGGAGGAAATGGTAAATCCTGAGATGAGTTCTCCACATGTTGGCGGTGAAAGTTAGTCACTGGATCTGGTGGGTGTGAGCTTGGCAATAAAGTGGTGGAAAATTCAGGTTGAGGATTAGTAGGATGAGTCAAACTTTGAAGTCCAAACAAGACAAATGAGAGGGTCTGAAAAAAGGAATACATGGTAAAACAGTATGATCTCCTGGTTGTCAGTTTAAATGTAGTTGTGTGCAGCTATTTTATTGAGGCAAGTGTCCCAAAAGTCGAAATTATTTATCCAGTGGTGTGTCCATTATAACTGATATGGCACTTTTGATACAATTTGACAAAAAAAAAAAAAATCCCTGTGTGGTCTATATTAACCATATATTCCATAACTTACATATGTTGAAGCATGTGGAAATGTTTGGTGATTACATATGTAAAGAACTTCACACCTCTGAAAGGAAAAAGGACTCTCACCCGCCGAGTGAAGAACAAAGACGTTCCCGGACGCGGCGGAGGAGACCGGAGGAGCCACCCTCACCCCCCAAGGCGAGGAGAGGAAATATCAGGACAAAGGGGGGATTAAGATAATGAGGGATGTCAGCCTTTGTTATGCATGTCTTTTGTTGTGTGCATGTATATAATCAGTGAGTGGGAGAGATTCTGCCTCTTTTCCCTTCTGCCACTCTCTGCACCAGATGAGACTTGTTAGAAGAGCTGAATATTAAAGCTTTGCTTATAAACCAAATCGCCTCTTCATTTCCAAGCTCTTCTACACTGGTGACCTTGACGCGAGTATGGACCTGAGGCGTTCCCCCACAATCGACTCATCCGCGGCGACCCAGGCAGACGCCAGCCGCCACGCAGACGAGGGAGCAGATGGACAACTGTTCCCCCCAGCAGAAGAGATTGAGAGGGCTCAACCGAGCACCAGCACCACCGCGAGAGCCGAGGCAAGGCACTCTCACCCGGCGGACACAACAGTGATGGTGTGCACGAATGCCGTCGCTGTCCAGCTGCCAGACTTCTGGCAAGAAGACCCCGCCTCTTGGTTTCAGCAGGCTGAAGCCCAATTTGCACTGGCGGGCATCACGGCTGATGACACCAAATTTTATCATATCGTCTCCAAACTCGACGCCGCCACTTCGAAGTGTGTGCGGAGCATGATCCGGCGACCACCGGCCCGGGACAAATACGAGACGCTCAAAGCAACCATCGTGGCGAACTACGTCCCATCAGCGGAAGAGAGAGCCGAGAAGATCCAGGCGGTCTACAGCCACAGAGGGTGCAAACCGAAGACCCTCATGGAGGATTTGCTACAGCTTAAAGAAGAGGACAATGACAACTTCCTCTTCCAGTTTATTTTCCTCAGCACGCTGCCGCCACACATGAGAGGGACACTCGCCAGCATGAAGTGCAACAACCACCAAGACTTCCGCGTGCTGGCCAATGAAGCTCATCGGCTCGTCAACGCCTGCAAGGAGCTGACACCCACAGCAGCATCCGCAGACCTCAAAGCTGACGCCCCGAGCCACGAGGAGCCACAACCCACGGAGCAGACCCAGCCCACGGTGACAGCGACACGGCCAAGACGTAACAGACGGAGCGATGTTTGTTATTACCACCACCGCTTCGCCGAGAAGGCTCACAAATGCGTTCCCCCCTGCAAATTTAAACGCCAAAGCCGAGAGCCATTAACGGCAGCGGCTCTCGGTGAGAAAAACAAGCTGTTGTACGTGACGGATGGACACTCAGGCAAGCAGTTCCTCATCGACATAGGAGCTCAGCTGAGTTTCGTCATGCCCTCCCACGCAGATCGAGCCACGAGCACCCGGGGCAACGGAGCCGTGGCAGTCAACGGCTCTAGCATCGACACGTTCAGCGAAAGGAGCCTGCACCTCCTCATCCACGGCCGCAGCTACAGATGGACATTTGTTGTAGCGGCGGTGAGTTTTAACTTATTAGGCGCAGATTTTTTGTGTGCACATGGGTTATTAGTGGATCTAGCAAATAGGCGCCTGGTTAATGTACTGTCCTTTGCTTCTATTCCATGCTCAGCCCGAGTTTCTCCGCCACCTGTGCAGGCCAGCGTCACCACAGCAGGAGGTAAGTTTGAGCAACTCCTCACCCAATTTCCAGCACTCACAATCCCCAAATTCTCAGCCACTGTGGCTAAACACGGGGTGGAACACTTCATTCCCACAACGGAACCTCCCGTTTTTGCCAAAGCTCGCCGCTTAGACGCGGCCAAGCTCAACATAGCACGGGACGAGTTTACAACTCTTGAAAAATTGGGCATTGTTAGACGCTCGAAGAGCCCCTGGGCCTCACCACTTCACATGGTTCTGAAATCTGACGGTTCTTGGAGACCGTGCGGAGATTACCGCAGATTAAACAACGCTACAGCGCATGACCGTTACCCAATCCCTCACATTCAAGATTTTTCACTACATCTAGCGGGTGCGCGCATTTTTTCAAAAATAGACTTAGTCCGCGGTTATCACCAAGTTCCAGTCCGAGCAGAAGACGTTCCTAAAACAGCGGTAATAACCCCTTTTGGCCTTTTTGAATTCCTGCGAATGCCTTTCGGCCTCAAAGGCGCTGCTCAAACTTTTCAACGAATGATGGACGCGGTCCTACGCGACCTTCCTTTTGTTTTCGTCTACCTCGACGACATGCTGGTAGCCAGCTCGTCTGAGGAAGAACACGAGCAGCACCTCACTACGGTTTTTCAGAGGCTAGAAGAGCACGGGCTAATAATCAATCCAGCCAAATGCAAATTCGGCGTGTCACAAATTGATTTTTTAGGACACAAAGTCTCTCCGAAGGGGGCAGTTCCACTTCCAGACAAAGTTCATGCGATAGAAAGTTTTCCACGGCCACAAACGGTCAAATCGCTACAGGAATTTTTAGGGATGGTTAATTTTTACAACCGCTTCCTCCCCCACGCAGCTCAGCTCATGCAGCCCCTATATGACGCGCTCAAAAAAAAGAAAGCTTCCAACGCGGTCGAATGGACCCCGGAGCGCGAACGCGCTTTCGCGGAAGTAAAAAGCGCCCTAGCTAACGCCACATTGTTAGTTCACCCAGATCCCTTGGCCCGCATCGCACTAACCACAGATGCTTCAGACCTAGCTATAGGAGCAGTTGTAGAACAACTTGTCAGCGGGGTCTGGCAACCTTTAGCATTCTTTAGCAAATCGCTAAACCAAACTGAACGCAAATACAGCACTTTTGACAGAGAGCTGCTGGCGCTTCATTTATCCATCCGCCACTTCCAGTTCTGGTTAGAAGGGCGGAGTTTCATGGCTTTTGTAGACCATAAACCGCTCACTTTTGCTATGGCTAAAATTTCAGAACCATGGTCAGGCAGGCAGCAAAGACAGCTAGCTGCGATTTTAGAGTTCACCACAGACATTCGACACGTGGCAGGCAAACTTAACGTAGTAGCGGACTGTCTCTCTCGCGCTGTGACACCACCAGAGCGCGGGGAGACAGATTATACTGCCTCAGCAGCAGAACTCTTCACTAACGCAGACACATACGCAGCACCTATCCATGCAGGGATAGATTATGCAGCCATGGCGGAGGAACAAAACAGTGACGCGGACGTGCGCGCACTCCTGTCTGGACCAACAGGGTTAAGGCTGGAGAAAAAGGGTTTACGCGACGGCATGCCCCCCCTAATATGCGATGTTTCAACCGGCCGACCTCGCCCGTTAGTACCAGCTACATGGCGCCGCCGTATTTTCGACACAATTCACTCCCTCGGTTAAAATGGTCGCCGAAAAGTTTGTGTGGCCAGGCCTGCGCAAAAACGTAAAGGAATGGGCAAAAACTCGCATTTCTTGTCAACGCGCCAAAATACACAGACACACAAAAGCCCCTCTGGAGCCTTTTCCAATCCCTGCTAGAAGGTTCGACCACGTTCATGTCGACCTCGTGGGGCCACTACCTTCCTCCCAAGGTTTCACACACCTGTTAACAATGATAGACCGCACCACACGCTGGCCAGAGGCAGTCCCTTTAGCGGCAACCACAGCGGAGGAAGTCGCTCGCGTTTTTTTTGACAAACTAGGTGGCACGTTTTGGCGTCCCATCGGACATCACGTCCGATAGGGGGCCTCAATTTGTCTCAGAGCTCTGGTCAGCCATGTCCAGCAGCTTAGGGGCAACAATTCATCGCACCACCGCTTATCACCCTCAGGCTAATGGGTTATGCAAGCGTTTTCACAGGTCTTTAAAGGCCGCCCTCAGAGCCTCACTAACGGACACAAATTGGGTAAATAAACTTCCTTGGGTTTTATTGGGGTTGCGTGCTGCGCCTAAAGAGGATCTAGACGCCTCTCCCGCAGAATTAGTCTTTGCACAACCTCTCAGGCTCCCAGGTGAATTTTTACCAGAGAACCCAGAGCCAGGGCGCCTTCCAGTCCCAAGGTTTTTAGGCAGCAACGGACCGAACTCTCTCCCCGGTCCAGCTCATCACTCCTTCCCACAGGTTTTTGTCCCTCAGGCTTTAAAAAACGCTGAGTTCGTTTTTGTTAAGCATGAAGCTTTAAAACCTACCTTTCGCCCAGTATACAATGGGCCATACAGAGTGCTGGAACATGGTGATAAACACTTTGTGCTTGATTTTGGGGATAGAAAAGAAACAGTCAGCATTGACAGACTTAAACCTGCCTTCTTGTTGAAAGACGAGCCTGCACAGTTGGCGAGAGCACCTCGGCGGGGTAGACCCCCCAAGAGAAAAGACTCAGCCCCCCAGCAGGGAACAGTTAACCTCTCTCCTTCCCACACTGCAGATCCCTCTCAAGAAGGTCCCAGCAGGGCGCCTAAACCAACCTACAGCAGTTTTGGGAGAAGATTAAAACCCAGACAGCACAGGGACTGATACAAACCACTCCACAATTTTTCACTAATTGTGCTGCAACAGTTTAGGACTGACTTATGATTTTACTATGCTGTTATAATTACCACTGAACTCTCTTAGGAGCATGGCTGCTAGAAAGTTTCTTCCGTGGCAACAGATGTAACACTTAGTATGTCATAATAACTATCTTAGACTGTGAACCTTCCTGTTGTCCTTTCTTAGTTGTTTGGGGGGCCTGTGGTCTATATTAACCATATATTCCATAACTTACATACAGTGGGGCAAAAAAGTATTTAGTCAGCCACCAATTGTGCAAGTTCTCCCACTTAAAAGATGACAGAGGTCTCCAATTTTCATCATAGGTATACCTCAACTATGAGAGACAAAATGAGAAAAAAAAATCCAGAAAATCACATTGAAGGATTTTTAAAGAATTTATTTGCAAATTATGGTGGAAAATAAGTATTTGGTCACCTACAAACAAGCAAGATTTCTGGCTCTCACAGACCTGTAACTTCTTCTTTAAGAGGCTCCTCTGTCCTCCACTCGTTACCTGTATTAATGGCACCTGTTTGAACTCGTTATCAGTATAAAAGACACCTGTCCACAACCTCAAACAGTCAGACTCCAAACTTCACTATGGCCAAGCCCAAAGAGCTGTCAAAGGACACCAGAAACAAAATTGTAGACCTGCACCAGGCTAGGAAGACTGAATCTGCAATAGGTAAGCAGCTTGGTGTGAAGAAATCAACTGTGGAAGCAATTATTACAAAATGGGAGACATACAAGACCACTGATAATCTCCCTCGATCTGGGGCTCCACACAAGATCTCACCCTGTGGGGTCAAAATGATCACGAGAACGGTGAGCAAAAATCCCAGAACCACACGGGGGGACCTAGTGAATGACCTGCAGAGAGCTGGGACCAAAGTAACAAAGGCTACCATCAGAAACACACTACGCCGCCAGGGACTCAAATCCTGCAGTGCCAGACGTGTCCCCCTACTTAAGCCAGTACATGTCCAGGCCCGTCTGAAGTTTGCTAGAGAGCATTTGGATGATCCAGAAGAGGATTGGGAGAATGTCATATGGTCAGATGAAACCAAAATAGAACTTTTTGGTAAAAACTCAACTTGTCGTGTTTGGAGAAGAAAGAATGCTGAGTTGCATCCAAAGAACACCATACCTACTGTGAAGCATGAGGGTGGAAACATCATGCTTTGGGGCTGTTTTTCTGCAAAGGGACCAGGACGACTGATCCGTGTAAAGGAAAGAATGAATGGGGCCATGTATCGTGAGATTTTGAGTGAAAACCTCCTTCCATCAGCAAGGGCATTGAAGATGAAACGTGGCTGGGTCTTTCAGCATGACAATGATCCCAAACACACCGCCCGGGCAACGAAGGAGTGGCTTCATAAGAAGCATTTCAAGGTCCTGGAGTGGCCTAGCCAGTCTCCAGATCTCAACCCCATAGAAAATCTTTGGAGGGAGTTGAAAGTCCGTGTTGCCCAGTGACAGCCCCAAAACATCACTGCTCTAGAGGAGATCTGCATGGAGGAATGGGCCAAAATACCAGCAACAGTGTGTGAAAACTTTGTGAAGACTTACAGAAAATGTTTGACCTCTGTCATTGCCAACAAAGGGTATATAACAATTATATTGAGATGAATTTTTGTTATTGACCAAATACTTATTTTCCACCATAATTTGCAAATAAATTCTTTAAAAATCAGACAATGTGATTCTCTGGATTTTTTTTTCTCATTTTGTCTCTCATAGTTGAGGTATACCTATGATGAAAATTGGAGACCTCTCTCATCTATTAAGTGGGAGAACTTGCACAATTGGTGGCTGACTAAATACTTTTTTGCCCCACTGTATGTTGAAGCATGTGGAAATGTTTGGTGATTCCATATGTAAAGAACTTCACACCTCTGAAAGGACAAAGGACTCTCACCCGCCGAGTGAAGAACAAAGACGTTCCCGGACGCGGTGGAGGAGACTGGAGGAGCCACCCTCACCCCCCAAGGCGAGGAGAGGAAATCCCAGGACAAAGGGGGGTTTAAGATAATGAGGGATGTCAGCCTTTGTTATGCATGTCTTTTGTTGTGTGCATGTATATAATCAGTGAGTGGGAGAGATTCTGCCTCTTTTCCCTTCTGCCACTCTCTGCACCAGATGAGACTTGTTAGAAGAGCTGAATATTAAAGCTTTGCTTATAAACCAAATCGCCTCTTCATTTCCAAGCTCTTCTACACCTGTTTCATTTTGACGTAACAAAAAAAAAAAGGTGAACTCAAATGTTGTAATGGCTGCTAGCCGGACAGTCTATGATGGAAGGACAGCCCCGGATGGAGTGAGGTCTTTGACGATTCCTCGGTAAACTAGGGCAAAAGGCTCAGTGGAGGCAGGCAAGCACTAGGAACTACACTGCGTATCCTACCTGGAAGAGAGAAAGAAAATGGTCGCGACCGCCACTGGCGTCTGGAGGACCAATAACCGGGAAAAAGTGCCCGCATTCTGCTAATCAGGGCCCCCTCCACGGCACACCACCACACTCCACTGACAGGCGATCCAGACATGATGCAAAAACAAAAGCCCCCACCGTCAGACAGCAGTAGGATTGTTTCCAGTTTTTATTAGAAGTCACCACATGCAGTTATCATGATCAGATCACAAAGATTTTATAGATTTTTTTTTTTTTTTAAATCTGATTTTGCTATAGTTTGCTGTACTCTGGCCGGGAAGGCACAGTCAACAACTGCAGTTAGCCACAGTCATTTGAGCTAGCCATTCAGTCATTTAGGGCTGTTTTATTCACATTTTATTTTCTTGAAATCTGCATCGAAATCATTGTCCTTGATATATTTCAGAATAAAGGATCCAAATACAGACACTGTGAGGAGACCAGTGTAAAGCTGCAAAAGGTAATGTATTTCAGGATATACAGATTAGATAGCTCGTGCTGGCAACCCTGTTGAGACAGAAAGGGAGAAGGTGAGTATACTGAATTATGAAGGTGAAAATGATTAAAGGACCAGATGGGAATGGTGAGTAATCAAGGAAGTAGGTTGCCTTTTCTGCTGCTGGTTACGATCTTGACTGAGTCCAGTGAGTGTTGGTGGAGAGGCTGTAGGTGGGGAAGTTGCCCCGGGCTTGGGGACATCCTCTGTTTTAAAGAATGACTGTTGCTCTTGACTTCCTTGGAGCCCGGGAAGAGCTCCAATGGGACTCTGCTATAGAGTGAGTCAAAGTCTGCCAGAGAGTGATTCCAGGTTGCTTTCCTGAGTGGAGATGTGACTTGGGACAGAAGTCAGATAATGAATTTGTCACTTACTTGAATCTTGTTGGGAGATGGGAAGGAGCGGAGGTGCACACAGTAGTGATGTTATGCTTGACACCGCCCATTTGACTCTGATTCGAGCTGTGTATCGAGCACTGTTTCAGCATGCCCACAGTCATGTGACTGTAGCAAGCAAGGCCTCGTTATGTTGGTCACATCACGTGATCGAGGGCTCTTGGCAGTAGTGCAACAATTTAGATGCAAGCTGTGGTAGACTGCAAGTCTAAAATAAATCATTACTGGCACATGCCTCTAGGGGGAACTACCTTTATTGTTCAGCACTGCTACTAAGGGGACATATTAGAATAAGAGTGTGAAAACCCCGCGCAGAATCCATGTTCAGTCTATTATGTGTGTTGCAGAATAAACGGCAGAGTTAGCCAAAGAAATAACTCAAGTGTGATCATTGCTACACGGTAGGATATCACACAATTGGCGACGAGGATTAAAAGAAAAAAATCAGCGGCGAGAAACAGAGAACATTGCAAGTGTGGCGAACTCAAGTGACTCCAGTAGTTCGAGTGCAAGTTCAGAGGAGGAAAAACGAGGTTTCCCCACCACGACGAGCAATGGCGGCTGTAATCGGAACGGTAACCCCTTTTGATAACTCGACTCAGTCATGGGAAGAATATGGTGAAATGTTGGACTTTTTCTTCCAAGCTAATGATATTGAGGAGCCAGACAAAAGGAAGGCTGTACTGTTGAGTGGAGTTGGTGCAACTACTTACAGCTTGTTGAGAAATTTAATAAGCCCTGCATTACCAAAAGATAAAACGTACGACCAGCTTACTGCTGAGCTTCAGAAGCACTTCAGCCCCAAACCGAGTGAAATCGTGCAACGATTCAAATTTAATTCACGCATAAGGAGGAACACTGAGTCCATAGCAGAGTATGTGGCAGAATTGAGGAAATTAGCACTGCACTGTGATTACAAAGACTCATTGGAAGAAATGTTAAGAGACAGACTTGTGTGTGGAGTGAATGATGACCGAATGCAACGGCGACTTTTATCTGAAACAAAACTCACTTTTGCAAAGGCTTTGGAATTATGCCAAGCGATGGAAACAGCAGCTAAAGATGTGAGAGAGATGCAAGGGAAGCTAACAGAGGACACAGCAACGCATGTTCGTGTGCCTAAGACCCAAGTAGGTGTCCACAAAGTGTCAACTGATAAAAATCATCACAAATTCCCCAGTTGTTATCGCTGCAAAGGCCAGCACAATGCCGCCGAGTGCAAATTTGCCACTGAGCTGTGTCATAATTGTGGCAAGCGAGGGCACATTAAGAAAGCATGTAGAATAAAGGTGGACAGCGCACAGGTGCTGAAAGCAACAGTAAAAGGGCAAAAGTATGAAAACAAGGGCCCAGGAAAGGAACAGCGAGCGAATCAACTGAGAGGGGAGGGAGAAAGTGATACAGAAGACATGGGTTTTCACACAATTTACAACACGTCAGAGGAGCTGACCAAGGTAGCGCCCATCACGCGTACCATGAATGTTAATGGAATGAAAGTAACATTTGAAGTTGATACAGGCTGTGGAGTAACCATATTAAGTAAACAGCAATATACACAACTGTGGAAGAAAACAGACACAGCAGAATTAAATCCCTGTTCATTAAAATTAAAAACATACACAGGAGAGAAGCTAGACGTGCTAGGCATGGCACAAGTGAAGGTGCAGCACGAAAACAAAGAAAAGGACTTACCTGTAGTAGTAGTTGGGAGCGAAGGACCAAATCTACTAGGGCGAAGTTGGCTACAAGAACTGGCCATGATTGATCAGTTGGTGAATAAAGTGGAATCTCAGCCCAAATTGCAGCTGGAGGAGATCCTCGAAAGACACGCTGAGGTGTTCAAAGAAGGCTTAGGACAGCTAAAAGGTGTCACTGCAAAGATTAATGTGGACAAGGAGGCCCAACCACGATTCTGCAAACCCCGACCGGTACCCTATGCAGTCAAGCCACTGGTCGAAAGCGAGCTACAGAGGCTGCTGGATGACAAGATCATTGAGCCAGTGCAGGTTGCAGAATGGGCGGCGCCCATAGTCCCAGTGAGAAAGCCGGATGGCTCCATTAGAATATGTGGAGATTACAAACTCACTGTCAATCGAGCATCACGGGTGGATCAGTATCCAATTCCTAAAGTGGAGGACCTCTTTGCACAGCTGAACGGCGGCCGACACTTCACGAAATTAGACATGAGTCACGCCTACCAACAAGTAGTTCTGGAAGAAGAATCAAAAAAGTATGTAACCATCAATACACACAAAGGCTTATATACCTACACACGCTTACCATTTGGAGTAGCTTCCAGTCCTGCTATATTCCAGAGAACTATGGAGGGCATCCTAGGTGGAATTCCGAATGTTGCCATTTATTTGGATGACATCCTTTGTACAGGACCAAATGAACAAGAACATCTGAAAACGCTGGAGGAAGTGCTTCAACGGTTGGAGAAAAGCGGTCTGAGGTTGAAAAGAAGCAAGTGTGAGTTCATGGGAAAAGAGGTGGTGTTCCTAGGCCACAAGATCAACGCCAGTGGTCTACACCCTCTAACAGACAAAGTGGAAGCCATTGCGGAGGCGCCTGAGCCACAAAATGTTACTGAGTTAAAAGCCTACCTGGGCTTGTTGAACTATTACCATAGGTTCCTCCCAAAGCTCTCCACGCTGCTGGCACCACTACATACCTTACTTAAGAAGGAAGAAAAATGGTCATGGGGGGTCAAGCAGCAGAAGGCGTTTGAAGAGTCCAAAGCACTACTTCAGTCCTGTAGTGTGTTAGTGCATTATGATTCAAACAAACCACTCATCCTGGCGTGTGACGCATCACCCTACGGTGTGGGTGCTGTACTCTCTCATCGTATGGAGGATGGCTCAGAGAGACCCATAGGGTTCGTCTCAAGAACTCTTAGTGCAGCTGAGAAAAACTACTCCCAGCTAGACAAGGAGGGCCTTGCAGTAGTATTTGGTGTAAAAAAATTCCACAAATACCTGTACGGGAGACAGTTCGCTATAGTGACTGACCACAAGCCACTAATTTCACTGTTCAGTGAAATGAGAGCCATACCCCAGATGACATCTCAGAGAATTCAGAGATGGGCCGTTACATTAGCAGCGTATGAGTACACCATCGTTTACAAAGCCGGACGGGACCATACGAATGCTGACGCGATGAGTAGGCTACCCTTGGATGGAGGAAGAGACAGCACGCCTGAGGAGGAGGAGAGAGTGCTATTGTTTGAAGATATCGGCGTGCCCCTGGTGAACGCACAACAAATAAAGAAGTGGACAGACAAAGACCCTGTTCTAGCAAGAGTGCGAGAATACATCTTGAGAGGATGGCCGAAGATGAACAGTCCTGAGTTCATTCCCTATGCCAGACGACAGGATGAGCTCAGCACCCAGGAAGGTTGTATCCTGTGGGGAGGACGCGTGGTTGTTCCACCACCTGGTAGGAATGCCTTACTGCAACAACTACACCAAGCACACCCTGGCATCACTCGCATGAAAGCGTTGGCGAGGAGCTACATGTGGTGGCCCAACATGGATGCAGAGGTGGAGGCGCTTGTGAAGTCATGTGCGGCATGCCAGGAGAACAGGAACAGTCCTCCAGCAGCCCCACTACATCCCTGGGAAGTTCCAGATAAACCATGGAGAAGAATTCACATTGACTACGCAGGTCCATGGATGGGAAGAATGTTCCTGATCATAGTTGACGCATACTCAAAGTGGATCGATGCATATTCTGTGAGTAGCTCTACTTCTACTGTTACCATTGAATGTCTTAGAAAGAGTTTCAGCCAACATGGGCTACCTGAAATCATAGTATCAGATAACGGTACATGTTTTACGAGTGAACAGTTCCAAGAGTTTTCTGAAAAGAATGGCATACGTCACATCACGACTGCGCCATACCATCCTTCTTCTAACGGCTTAGCCGAGAGGGCCGTGCAGACGTTCAAGTCACTCATGACAAAGATGACAGGAGACTCTATTGAAACCCGAATGTCGAGAGCTCTATTCAGCTATCGAATAACACCCCAATCTACAACTGGCAAGTCACCAGCTGAGCTGTTGTGTGGAAGGAAGTTGAGGTCAACATTTGACTTAATACATCCAGACTTCAGAAACAAAGTGCATGATAAACAAGAGAAACAAAAAGGTTATCATGACATGCATGCTAGAGAGAGAATACTGAGAGAAGGAGACGTGGTCTACACCCGCAACTTTGGCTCAGGACCAGCCTGGGTACCAGGAGAAATAACAGAAAAGACAGGCCCTGTGTCATTCAAGGTGACATTAGGTCATGGACAAGTGGTGAGGCGACACATCGACCAAGTTCGTGGTAGGAGCTCCATTCCCCTGCCGATGGCACCAGAGGTGTTGTCTGACACCCATCCTGAGGAGAGCATCAACGAACCACCACTTCAGGTGAAACCTGAGGTAACCGTCTCTGCAGATTCTACGGGCAGCACTGCAGCAGCCGAAACAGTGGAGCAGTCTGAGTCTTCACCTGCAGTTGGCTCACCCGCCGTGAGAAGATCTCAGCGAGCTAGGAAAGCTCCAGACTACTTGAAGGACTATACTTAGTCAGTAGTGAGTTCCCCAGCCACAGGACAAGAATGCGTCCTGGAACCTCACTGGGATGCGGTAGTCAAACCAAATCCCCAGTTAGACTGTTATGTGTGTTATACATGTGAAAAAAAAAAAAAAAAAAGAGAAAGAAATTATGTGTATGACACATGTGTTTAAGAAGTTAAAAGTAACTGTGATTGTTTAGGGTTAAATGGGAGTTCCAGGATGTCTAGTAATTGGCTAGTGTAATTAAGAGTAGTTTAATCTAGAGGGGAGGGATGTGGTAGACTGCAAGTCTAAAATAAATCATTACTGGCACATGCCTCTAGGGGGAACTACCTTTATTGTTCAGCACTGCTACTAAGGGGACATATTAGAATAAGAGTGTGAAAACCCCGCGCAGAATCCATGTTCAGTCTATTATGTGTGTTGCAGAATAAACGGCAGAGTTAGCCAAAGAAATAACTCAAGTGTGATCATTGCTACACGGTAGGATATCACACAAGCTGCCGTTAAAACCCAAAGAAGAAGAAAACTCGAGGGCTCGCGGGGAGTTTGAGAGGGTTGGGCATTTGAATATAATTAAGGGAGAGTATTAAACAAGTTAGAATTAGGTTTAGGTTCAGTAACATTAAACAAAAACACATTACATTTACTAAATATTACACAGAGATACATGCATACACACTCATTCACACAAACACGAGTAGATAGATAGATAGATAGATAGATAGATAGATAGATAGATAGATAGATAGATAGATAGATAGATAGATAGATAGACGTACTTTATTGATCCCAAACTGGGAAATTACAGTGTAACAGCAGCATGACACAGACAACCCAACCAACAGAAATACACACAGCAAAACAGAAAAAGGAGTTACCCAGGGAAGTAAAGATGCTTAGATAACGTTATATACAACATAGGCTATTACTAGGTTAAATAGATGATGATGTGGCGGTTCGTTTTAACCCCACAACAGACTAAGGACACTCAGCCCTCTTTTCTCTGTTTTTCTGCTGCATTACTGAGAAGCAATGTGCCATTCATGTATTTGTGATGCAAACATGCATGTGTTGTGATGTAATGTGCCATTCGGTATAGTGTGCATATGGCTTGTCCTTACTGTCATTTTTTCTGAGCATCTTAGATGTGCTTTGGTGTATTAATGTCTACAGGTAGACGAGTTTCTTCTGTCTCACCTATGTGATGTTAATCGATGCCTTTCATCCTTTGTACTCATGCGTCCTGTCCTTACTGTGACCTAGAGACTCAGATCAATATGTAGATGTGCTTGTTAGCCTCTTTGTCTTGCACTTAGAGCGAGGTCTAGCTAATCTGCCCATTGTGATGTATGGCTTACAAATGCAAATACCTCCTGCCTGTTCTGTTGTCCCTTTGATCATTCTAGACTGTGGGGTATGTCTTTTTGATGTATTGTTATGATCAAGTATTTAAGGTGCAACTCTGTAACGCAATCTCTCTCTCTTCTTCTCTCACTCTGATCCTGCAACTGGTAGACACACACGTGTCCGCCTCTCCTTCTCTGAGAGCTTAGGGATCCCGCTCCGGGCTGCTCCACTATGCACCGGAGAGGGGATCCCGTGAAGGCGACATGATATAATAAAACCTGCTTAAAACCACAGCACTGCTGCTTATTTTTTCATGCCGCTTCAATGATCCTTTTGAGTCCATGGATAGCACTGGCTTGGCAATTACTGGGCAACACACAAAACTATATACCCAAACCTTTACAAGATGGCAAAAAGTATCTCCACATACCAGCAACATCAGTGCAATGTGAGAGGGTGCTCTCCAAAGCTGAAGAGGTATTAAACCACAAGAGAAACAGACTGAAACCACACACTGTTTCTTTTTTCAATAAAAATCTTTTAACACTCCCCATTTAATAACACTTCCCAGTTGCAGAAGCACCAGCAAGTTCCCTGATGTTCCACAGCATAAATTTTCCCATCTCCCTGTCATGATCCGGTGCATGGGCGGGGGCCGTGCCCAGTCTTCAGCTTAGTTTAGTCTTTTTCTGTTTGTTTGTTTTTCTGTTCACCTTGTTTGCTGTATTTGGTTCCTGTTTTTGGTCAGTTCATTATGAGTTTCTGTACTTCCTTTTACGGCTTGTTGTCTTGATCATTGCGGGCACTGTGACAGCTCGCACGTCACTGCCGGCTGTCAGATTCTGTTTGTGGGCTGTCACTGCTGCCAGTAATGATCACCACTCATGATCCCACAGGTGTTGTCAATCTGGGGTTTCTCATTTAAGCCATTGGTGCCACTTCCCTGACACAGTGGCGTAAAACCTCTCCAGCCAGGAATCCCCTGGACTTCATTGCAGCTAAGTTATTATTTTCCTATCTTTGCTCGCATTCCCTTGTTTATCCGGGCGTTCATTGCCCCAGCCTCAGAGCTGTGTTTTTCTTTTGTGTGTGTTTTGTATTTTGTGTTTCTTTTCTGTTAATAAATTTGCAAACTCACAGTCTGTGTTTGGCGTCCCTGTTTACCCTTGGAGAGGGCGCCTTATGACACTCAATCTACGTACTATATACATCAGAGGTTTCATTCACTGAAAACTGTCCTTCAACAGAATTTTTCCAGCAATGACTAAAAATTCTGAAAGTTGTCTGTCATTTGACAGAATACATGGAGGATGATCTAATTAAAGTCCACTAAAATGATAGATAACAGACTGACAGAATTTTTACAAGCCTGTCTGAGAAAATGACAGTTAACAAAGAAGTGTAGTGCAACCTCTGTGATAAGCAAAGTTAAGCCTTTATTAGTCCCACAATGGGAAAATTACAGGATTACAGCAGCAAAGGGATAGCAGCACTCACAGCAATAGTAAATAAGATAATAAGAACTGGTTAGCCAAACATAGCTAGGAGATGGTTCGGCCGTAGACCTGATGGAGAAGATGCTGGCGTTAATGGGCACGGACAACGAGCACTTTCTGTTTGCCCACCTCTTCCTCCGGAACCTTCCGACAGTAGCGAGAGCGGTTCTGGCCAATTCGCCGTGGCTGGCCGCACGAGACTACCGTGCGCTAGCCCAGGAGGCAGACCAGATCATCATCACCACCAAGACGATCACAGTCTACGCGGCAGCGACGGAGCCCAGCGAGACGACCAGAGGAGGCGAGGAGCCACCGACGGTAGCAGCAGCGGGGGCCAAGGAGTGCCAAAGGGACACGCTCTGTTCCTACCACCGCCGCTTCGGAGAGAACGCATGCAGATGTGCGCCACTGTGCCAATTCCAGCGCTCGGGAAAACGCCAAGGCCGGGGGTCGGTAGCAGCAGCGACCCTCGGTGAAGAGAACAAGCTGCTCTACCTAACGGACGCACGCTCGGGGAGGCGTTTCCTCGTGGACACCGGAGCCCAGAAGAGTTTCATCCGGCCGACCTACGCTGACCGGCTGGCAGGATTTAGCGGCCCCAGGATGTTGGCAGCAAACGGCTCGGATATTAAGACCTTTGGTGAGAAGACTCTGCTCTTATCTCTACACGGCTGTACATATGAGTGGACTTTTGTCATAGCAGCACTGAATTACCATATACTGGGGGCTGATTTTCTGTGTGCACATGGTTTATTGGTTGATGTTGCTAACAGGCGCCTGGTTAATGCACTGTCTTTTGACTCTCTCCCCTGTATAGCTCGAGTGACCCAGCCAACAGCACAAGCCAATGTCACAGCTACAGGCGGTAAGTTCCACACACTGCTCACTCAGTTCCCAGCACTCACGGTCCCGACATTTTCCGCGGCCATCGCTAAACACGGGGTGGAGCACTTTATCACCACCACCGGGCTGCCCGTTTTTGCAAAACCTCGGCGCTTGGACGCCGCTAAACTGGCCATAGCGCGCGAGGAGTTCGCCAACCTGGAAAGGTTGGGCATCATCAGGCGCTCGAACAGCCCATGGGCATCCCCGCTACACATGGTCCCTAAGGCTGAGGGATCGTGGCGACCGTGCGGTGATTTCCGCAGGTTGAACAATGCCTCGGCACACGACCGCTACCCGATTCCCCACATACAGGATTTTTCCCCTCACCTCGCCGGGGCACGCATTTTTTCCAAAATAGACCTGGTCCGCGGTTACCACCAAGTCCCAGTGCACGCTGAGGACGTACCCAAAACAGCGGTAATAACTCTGTTCGGTCTATTCGAGTTCCTGCACATGCCATTTGGGTTAAAAGGAGCGGCACAGACGTTCCAGCGTATGATGGATGCAGTGCTGCGTGATCTCCCGTTCGTGTTTGTCTACCTGGACGATATCCTGGTAGCCAGCACGTCCAAAGACGAACACGAAACCCACCTCACGATGGTTTTCCGGAGGTTGGAGGAGCACGGGTTAATAATCAACCTGGTGAAATGCCAGTTCGGCGTAACGGAGATTGATTTTTTGGGGCACCGCGTCTCTCCAGAAGGAGCGATCCCGCTGCCTGACAAAATGCGCGCCGTGGCGGATTTTCCCCGGCCTCAGACGGTCAGGGCACTGCAGGAATTTTTGGGAATGGTGAACTTTTATAACCGTTTCCTTCCCCGCGCGGCGCAGCTCATGCAACCATTGTACGCCGCGCTCAAGAAACAGAAACCTGCGGATAGGGTCGAATGGACCCCGGAGCGAGAGCGGGCGTTCTAGGAAGTTAAAGCAGCTCTGGCAAACGCCACACTGCTGGCACATCCAGACCCGACGGCCCGCATAGCGCTCACCACCGACGCTTCAGACGTGGCCATAGGGGCTGTCGTGGAGCAGCGCGTCGCCGGGGCTTGGCAGCCGCTCGCCTTTTTCAGCAGAACTTTGCGCGACAGCGAACGTAAATACAGCGCGTTCGACAGAGAGTTGCTGGCTCTCCACCTGGCCATTCGCCACTTCCAGTTCTGGCTGGAAGGGTGCAGCTTCACCGTGTTCGTAGACCACAAGCCGCTAACATTCGCGATGGCCAAGGTTTCAGAACTGTGGTCGGGACGGCAGCAGAGACAGCTGGCCGCGATCTCAGAGTTTACTACCGATATTCAGCATGTGTCGGGTAAACTGAATGTAGTGGCGGACTGCCTCTCGCGCGCCGTGGTGGCCCCGGTCTGCGTGGGCATAGATTACGCAGCCACGGCCGCGGAGCAGATTAGCGATGCAGACGTGCGCGCGCTCCAGTCTGGACCAACAGGGTTAAGGCTGGAGAGCAGGGTGCCGTGGAGACGGCATGCCCCCCCTAATCTGCGATGTCTCCACGGGTTGCCCGCGTCCCGTGGTCCCGGCTGCGTGGCGCTGCCGCGTGTTTGAGTCGGTTCACACTTTGGCGCACCCAGGAGTGCGCGCATCCGTCAAAATGGTGGGAGAGAAGTTTGTGTGGCCGAGCCTACGCAAACAAGTGAAAGAGTGGGCTGCAGCCTGCGTGGCATGCCAACGAGCCAAGGTACACAGACACACGAAGGCTCCCTTGGAGCCGTTTCGTATTCCGGCTAAGAGGTTCGACCATGTTCATGTGGACCTCGTGGGCCCCCTCCCGCCATCACAGGGGTGCACGCACCTCCTGACAATGTTGGACCGCACTACGCGCTGGCCAGAAGTGGTTCCGCTGGCGGCAACCACGTCCGCAGACGTGGCGCACGCTTTTTTAACAGCATGGGTGGCACGTTTTGGAGTCCCGTCTGACATTACGTCTGACAGGTGCCCTCAATTTGTTTCCGAACTCTGGTCCGCGATGGCCTGCAGCCTGGGTGTTACAATTCACCGCACAACCGCGTACAACCCACAGGCCAATGGGTTATGCGAGCGTTTTCATAGATCACTGAAAGCAGCACTCAGGGCCTCATTGACGGATGCAAATTGGGTAGACAGGCTGCCATGGGTTTTATTGGGGTTGCGCTCCGCGCTGAAAGAGGATCTGGAAGCTTCCCTGGCAGGGCTCGTTTTTGCGCAGCCACTACGGCTGCCCGGGGAATTTCTGCCAGATAATCCTGCGCCCAGCAGCTTCCCTTCTCAGCTTTTGCAGCGTAGCGCAAACACAGGCACGCTGCCGGGACCTGCCCACCACAGTTTTCCGCGTGTTTTTGTGCCTAAAACTTTGAAGAACGCAGAGTTCGTGTTTGTCAGACACGACGCCCACCGCCCTCCATTGCGCCCACCCTATGATGGACCATTCAGAGTGCCGGAAACAGGGGTTAAGCATTTTTTGCTAGATT
The DNA here is from genome assembly GCA_020510985.1 of Pholidichthys leucotaenia. Lineage (NCBI taxonomy): Eukaryota > Metazoa > Chordata > Actinopteri > Cichliformes > Pholidichthyidae > Pholidichthys > Pholidichthys leucotaenia. The sequence continues at coordinate 63,184,609 of CM035849.1, read as the reverse complement.
TGGGGGGTAGGAGGGAAAAAATTGGCATAGACAGACTCAAACCCGCTTTCGTTGTGGCGGACGAGCAAGTGCTGTTGGCTAGGGCCCCTCGGCGTGGAAGACCCCCACGGAGAGCTCCCCAGGGAAACAATTCATCAGAGCAGCCACACGGGCAGAGTGAACCCCCCCCCTCCCCTCTCCACGGCTCCCCCACAGTCAGACACACTTCCAGCAGCCTCCCACCGGCACAGCAGCGCCGCGGAGGTGGTAAAACCCAGTTGCAGCAGATATGGGAGGAGGCTGAAGCCGAAACAGCGTGTGGACTGATGTGCTATTGTTCTATCTAAGTTGTTGGGGGGGGGGCAGTGTGGGCCTCAGGCCTCGGGTTATTTCACACCTTAGACAGAGACAATGAATACACATGGGAGAACAGTGGGAGTGGGGGTTGAATGAAGCGAGGTGTTGATGTCCTGCTGTTATTAGGAAGTGCCTTGAATCTTGTGAAGTGTAACTTGATGCAGAGATAGAAGGATGTTTAATGTGACTAGTCAGTCTGTTCAGTGCTCGTGAGATGTGAGTGTGCAATAAATCATTTGAAATCAATCTGCCTGTGATTTTACACACTCCACAACACTACCGTTCAAAAGTTTGGGGTCACTTAGAAATGTCCTTCATTTTTGAAAGAAAAGCACTGTTTTTTTCAATGAAGATAACTTTAAACTAATCAGAAATATACTCTAATATCTAATATACATTGCTAATGTGGTAAATGACTATTCTAGCTGCAAATGTCTGGTTTTTGGTGCAATATCTACATTGGTGTATAGAGGCCCATTTCCAGCAACTATCACTCCAGTGTTCTAATGGTACAATGTGTTTGCTCATTGCGTCAGAAGGCTAATGGATGATTAGAAAACCCTTGTGCAATCATGTTAGCACAGCTGAAAACAGTTTAGCTGGTTAGAGAAGCTATAAAACTGACCTTCCTTTGAGCAGGTTGAGTATCTGGAAAAAATTATTATTTCAAATACAAATCATTATTTCTAACCTGGTCAATGTCTTGACTATATTTTCTATTCATTTTGCAACTCATGGTGGTAAATAAGTGTGACTTTTCATGGAAAACACAAAATAATTGTCTGGGTGACCCCAAACTTTTGAACGGTAGTGTATATATATATATATATATATATATATATATATATATATATATATATATATATATATATATACACAGCTATATACATAGTGCAGGAGCATTGCAGCTAGATCGAATAAACAGCATTATGGTTTGTTAAATTCATCATCATCATAGCAGTCTGTCGGCGGTGACAATGACTGTTTCATTTAGGTCTGATCAGATTCCTCCACGCAGCTCTGTCCTTCGCCCTCTGCTGCCAGGAACTCCTGACCTTGTTAACCCAGGCAATGTCCGAGCCGGTATGAGTTGCTTTCTGACTGACCATTTCATGAAACTGCTTGCAAAGTATTTGAGTACCGCTAGCTTTTGCTGGACTAGCGGCACATTCTTGGCAGCTAGAAGTATTATCAGTGGCAAGGACAGGCCAAGACAAACTGACTCCAGCATCTGTTGCAGTGACTGACCAGATGATAGGTTTGTTTATCTCTGCTCTTTGTGTAGTGCATGTCACGATGCACTGACTGACAAAAGTCCACCACAGACCTTGCGACAGATGTGCTTATCTGCCAGGATGTCCAGTCTCATCCCGTGTAACTGGGAGTGGTCCACCACAGACCTGTGACAGATATTGTTTTTAGTTCTGCCAGGATGCCCAGTTTCATCCTCCACACCCTCGGAAGGGCGGGGTTGCTGGTTGAGTCGCTGACAACCCGACCCATGAGACAGGTAGTACCGGATTTCATGGTTATCCAGTAGCAAGCAAACCAATGCCTGACCTGACATGTCAGGTCAGGTTTGTTAAATTACCCTGCAGAATATAAATACTACGTACCCAGACAGTGTATTTCACATTTGAATCAACAGTGTTGCCACCCTCAGTAATGATTGCTATTGTCCTAGTTGTGTATTGGAGGGGACGATCTCTATTGTGCAAAGTTGTTACTGTCATGACGGCACCTTATTGTGAAGTGCAGTGTGGTGGTATTGACTTCCTGTCACGTCACTGCACTGCCTTATATAGCGGGGCAAGCTGCCATAGCACATCCTCTTGTGCCAGATGCCCACGCCAGGTGCTTGCCGTGTACCGCTGTTCCAAATCATCAATAAAGCTGTGTTCAACACTACCTTCATCTTCGCCTCATTCATCACCAGGTTTGCATACATAACATTTGGCGACTGAGGATTAACTTATGGAGGCGTGCATAACACCACTCCCCCCCTTCCACAAGCTCCTGGGCGAACCACCGGTGCTTGGCTGTGCTGGGTTGATGCTTTTCAGACCTACATCACCGAGCTGGACCTTGGGCAGATCGACAAGTTGTGGGCACGTGCGCTTCTTGTCCATAACCTGCGTATTAAGGGCCAGCGAGTCCTGCGGATGCTCAGCACGTTGGACTCGTTTGAGGACGTCATGGAGCTGCTCACCAACCATTTCCACACTCCAGACAGCGTGACTGCATGGAAGTTTTGTTTTCGTCAGTGACACCAATGTGTAGGTGAGCCCATCCACCAATTTGTCGCTGACTTAACACAGCTAGCTAGCAAGTGCCACTCTGGACAGCTGGAAGATGAAATGGTGCTCGACCAGCTAGTGGTGCACACGTGCAACACTGCATTGTGAGCTAGGCTACTAATGGCACCAAATGACTTAACATTAGCCAGAGCTGTCAAGCTAGCTCTCCAACTGGAGGCTGCAGACAAGCTAAACTTGGAGCTAAACTGGCGCCAGTCACAACGGCTGCCTGAGCCGCTCGCCACAGCAAATGTCGCGGACTCGGATAGCGAGGATAGCTTGCATGGCGATGTTATGGAAACCAATGCTGCCAGCCAAAGGTCTGCCCCGGGAAGACCCCCGTGCAAGGGTTGTGGGTCCGCGACGCACCGACATAAGGTGAAGGAATGCCCGGTAAGAGGAAAACGTTGTAGCAGATGTGGATGCTTGAACCATTATGCTAGAGTGTGCCACTTATCTGAGTAGGAGAGTCCTCAGAAGAAATCACTCCGCCTGCACCCGACAACCATCCATACGGTGAGCCCCAGCACAAATGGATATGTGTATTGCTCAGTGGAGTTAGACAGCGTGGAGGTGCCACTGCTGCTCAACACGGTGGCGGTGGGGTCGATGCTGAATTGGGCCACGGTGAAGAAGTTCTTCCCCCACTACAGGATTAAAGGTAACCCGGCACCGTTGTATGGCTACGGCGGTAGCAGGCTGTGCACTGTTGGGACATTGGGGTTAACGGTTCATTACAAATCTGTGAAGATGGTTGACTTCACTTTCCAAGTGGTGGCATGCGGCGATAACATTATGGGCTGTGACCTATTCTATGGACTGAGTTTTGCTATTAAAGACGGTGTTGGGAACGAATGGTCGGGTTGTGGCCACCGGAACCCTCTGGTTCCGGTGATGAAAGAGGACGTTGTGTGGCACGAAGCGCTACTGGACACTCCAGCGATCAAGCAGGACCAGTTTCACTCAGATTCAGCACAGGAAAATCTCAGTGCCAGCGCTCGGGACATGGTAGAGGAGGGTACCAAGCGTGGCAGCGGAGCACCTGCATCAGCAAGTGAAACCATGCTAGCCCCAGATGCCTCCGGAGCTTGGCTGCAAGGGGATGGGGGATCTGCAGCTACGATGGTGACCGTTACAACATTTTTAGAAGAGGATGGGGCCAGACTGACGAGCATGGAGCTACCGTATGCTCAGCAGCAGCACACCAGGCTGAGCAGGGCCCCACTTAGGGTTATGGACTTGGTTTGGGTTTGGGGTGACAAACAACCATGGCAAAGATGGGCCAAACAACAGCCAGTGAAACATCAAGCACGTCTGCAGATAGTGGCAAAGTTGGGCATAGAGTACTTCCGGTTGTCTGATGGCTCATCGAGGCATGCCGATCAGCTTTGGCGTGTCCAGGAGGACGCTCCAGGTGGAGAGGCTGGACGGGACTCTGTGATGGTGGTGTGGGAACCATGCTCCATCGTCCAGAAGGTCAGTCATCATTCTGGGGGCTTGCTGCTTCCAGGGGTGCGCCTGCTGAGGGGCTGCCCTGGGCCCCTCCATGCTGGTTCCACCTTTCCCACCCAAGTGACTGTGCTGTAGCAGTGTGTTCATAGTTTTTATTTGTTCTTGTGTTGTGGTGTATTTATTGTGTTAATTTAGGAGCACAGCAGATAATGTTAGTTTGTTAAAGGACTTTTTAGTTTATCCGGTGGCAGAATAATCTGTACCGTGTGGTAGTCCACCCACCAACTCTATTTTAGGTTGTTTTGTGTGAATGTGTTAGGCCTTTTAGTACCTCAGTTTTTGTTATTTTAGACTGTGATTAGGGTTCTAAATTGGGGTGGGTTCGATTGTATGTGTGGGGTTTTGGACTTTGTAAAGGGAGGGGGGGGCGCTGTCATGATGGCACCTTATTGTGAAGTGCAGTGTGGTGACGTCCACTTCCTGTCACGTCACCACACTGCCGTATGTAGTGGAGCGAGCTGCCATAACACATCCTCTTGTGCCGGATGCCAACGCCAGGTGCTTGCCCCGTACCGCTGTTCCAAACCATCATTAAAGCTGTGTTTGACGCTACCTTCATCTTCGCCTCATTCATCACCAGGTTTGCATACATAACAGTTAAGTTTAGTACATTTAATACGACCTCTACAAGCAGCCCTGGTTAGGTTATACAGTCTGACAGCCATAGGTAGGAAGGACCTGCAGAACCTCTCCGTTGTGCACCGAGATTGGCACAGCCTACCGCTAAGTGAGCTCCTCAGCACATTCAACGTGTCCTGCATGGGGTGGGACTCGGTCTCCAGCAGAAATGACAGCTTATCCACCATCCTCCTCTCTCCTATCTCCTCCACTGGGTCGAAGCGTCGCCCCAGGACAGAGCTAGCTTTTTTCATCAGCCTGTTCAGTCTCTTCCTGTCAGCTGCCGTGATGCCACTGCCCCAGCAGACCACTCTAAATGTGATGGCTGATGCCGCCACCAAATCGTAGAAGGTCTTCAGGAGTACTCCTTGCACACCAAAAGACCTGAGTCTCCTCAGGAGGAACAGCCTGTGCTGCCCATTCTTGTAGAGTGTGTTGGTGTTGTATGACCAGTCCAGTTTATTGTTCAGGTGAACACCCAGGTACTTGTAAGATGTCACCATCTCAATGTCTGTACCCTGGATGTTTACCGGTGCTGTGGAGGGTTGTCCTCGCCTCCGGCAGTCCACCATCAGTTCCTTAGTTTTCCTTGCATTGATCTGGAGGCAGTTCCGTAGGCACCAGTCCACGAAGTCCTGGATAAGTCCTCTGTACTCTACATCATCCCCATCAGAGATGAGGCTGACGATTACAGAGTCTTCAGAGAACATCTGTAGATGGCAGTGTGGTGTGTTGTGTGAAAAGTCAGCAGTGTAGAGTGAGAACAGGAAGGGAGCCAGAACTGTTCTCTGGTGGGGGTTCCCGTACTGCAGATGATGGTATCAGGCATGCAGTCCTGGGTTCTCACAAACTGTGGTCGGTTTGTGAGGTAGTCCACGATCCACGATGACAGGTGCTGATCCACCCCTGTGCATAGCAGCTTGTCCCTCAGGATCACTGGTTGGATGATGTTGAAAGCACTGGAGAAATTAAACAACATGATCCTCACAGTGCTCCAAGGCTTCTCCAGCTGGGACAGGGAATGATGTAGGAGGAAGATCACTGCATCCTCCAGCCCGATGCCATGCTTGTAGGTAAACTGAAGTGAATTCATTGCTGGTCCCACCAGGGGGCAGAGGTGGGCAAGGAGCAGCCTCTCCAGGGTCTTCATTAGGTGTGATGTGAGGGTCACTGGTCTGTAGCTGTTCAGGTCCTTGGGATGTGGGGTCTTCGGTGCGGGTACCACACAGAATGTTTGTATTGAGGCTTTTTCAGGTTTTCCGCTCAGATGCAGTTCTGACACTCAGTCGACAGATGGCACTCTTTATTAAATGTTTCATAACACTGTGTCGATCATGAAGCAATTGTCTCAAAGTTGTTCATTGTTTCATAAGGTGCCAGTTTCACCATCACTAGCACACAACAGGCAGTTCTGCAGTTACTGACACGGAAAGTCATCTAACAGTGTCATGAGGAATAGCTCCATATTTGAAGGCAGGAGCTGATGAGGCACAGGTGGAGACAATCAGTACAGCTGAGGAGAGTCAGGTAGTAATCAGCAGCAATTGTGAGGTGAGAGAGTGTGCACAAACCTGGAACACTACAATTCTATTCTGTTTTTGCAAATTTATGATAACCTTTCAAACAGATATTTTCCTAAATTAATTTTTGGGGGCACTATGCTTGCTTGTACTGGATAAATATTATAAGGTAACACTGCTTTTGCTTGAGAACAGTTTCAGGCTACTCTAACCACCTCAGGCCATGGTAAGCCACTGGTTATGGGTAATAGAGATCCATGTTGCAGGTGCCTTTTCTAGCATTAAGAACCAGTTAATTCAACTAATAAAAAGTTAATTATTGTTTTACTGTATACTTTGTAATCTTTGTTGATAGGCTTCATTAACATTTGCCTGCTGATGGAGCATCAAATAAAACAACTGTTGGTCCTGCTTCTAGCTTCATTTAACTTTTTATTTGTTCTGTCTGATGTAGATCTGACATGTTCACTGGAGGTGGTCTTCATCCTGGACAGCTCTGAGAGTGCAAAGACTTTCCTGTTTGAGAAGCAAAAGGCCTTTGTGCTGAGCTTCAGTACCCGCCTCTCCATGCTGGAGGTGGATGGCTGGGTGCTGAAGGTGCGGATGGCTGCTCTGCAGTACAGCAGCTCCGTGTCCATCGAGTACAGATTCTCTTCCTGGAAAGACCTGGATTCATTCCACGGTCAGATCAGCACCATGAACTACATCGGCCATGGCACCTACACCACCTATGCCATTACCAATGCCTCCCAATTGCTGGTGCAGGAGGCTCTGGAAAACAGCGTCAGGGTGGTGGTGCTGATGACCGACGGAGTCGATCATCCCCGTAACCCAGACGTGATAGCTGCTGCTGCAGAAGCCAAAGGTCATGGCATCAAGTTTTTTGCAGTGGGGTTGTCAGACATTGCCCGGCAGAGTCAGAATACCGCCAAGCTCAGGGCCATCGCCAGCACGCCAACCCAGCAGTTTGTTCAAAGTCTTCAGGATCCTCAGCTGGAAGAGAAGCTGCTCAAAGAGATGGTGAGTGAGGCAAGAATTAGAGAAAGTGGTGGCATTAGTTTTTTCAGACACTATTTTGGTACATCCATCCATTTTGTTAACTGCTTGTAAAATGAAAGAGGTTCCAAGGTGGCACTGGAGGCAGGGCATGTATAAGTCACCAGTCTGAATTAAGCCAGTCCCACATGGAAAGATAATCAGGTCCATTATTGGCCCAATTCTCACCTTCTGACAATGACCCCATTTACATGGTCATGAGTAAACCGATTATAATCAGCTTTCTCGAGTTACCTGATTATCCAAACTGTCATGTAAACAGACTAATCTAATTACTTTTATCAGTTAAAGGCCATTATCGGTTTATGAGAAAATGGATTAATGCACCTAGTTTATTTGCCCAATAAAACATTTACTCGGTGCATGTAAATACCATAAGCCATTTATTAGCTTTATCGGTTTACTCCAGTAATCGGTTTACTTGTAACCATGTAAACAGGGTCAAGTTGTGTTCATCTCAGTGGTCTTATCGATTTTACTGTTAGGTTTTCCTGTGGTGTGAGATTTTTTATGTGTCATCAAATCTGCTTGGAAGAACATCACAGCCAGAGGCAATTCTAGAGTCTCTTGGGGCTCCAGGCAAAATTTCACAGTGGGCCCTGCCAATCAGCATTCATCACCCTTACGTAATAAATAATCTGACACTAACAAGAAATGTGTACATTTTTTTATTTCAAAAATACACATTAGTATCTTTTTTCTCCTCCTTCTTTTGTCACTGCAAGATGGATAACTTCATTTTGATACAACTGCTGTCACTTGTTTGTTTACATAAGACACACACCGGTGCTTGCAAGAGTGAGCGGTGGAAGTGGGGCTCCTTTAGGGAGTTCTGTGCCGGCCTACCACTATCATAGCAGACTCTCCACATTGTCACTGTTATAGTGATTCAAAGTTGGTCACCCCTTCAGGCTTGAGGCCCCAAGCAATTGCCTGCCTTGCCTGCAGGCATGCAACAGCTCTGGTCACAGCGGCACTGATCTCAAATCATAAATGTTTATTTATGACAAATTTATATTTGTTTGTTTTTTTATTACAGAAAATCAAGTCATTTATTGAAATAAATGGATACAATGGGTTCATTTACTGTGGAATCATTAAAAGGGGTTTTCTAAAGCTAAAGAAAGCCTTTAAAAATTATTCACCATTTGTAAACAATGTCTGGTGGATGGAATCGGAAATCTTGGCCTCGATATCTTCCATCCATTCCTTCATCTTCTACCACTTTTCTGGAGGTCCAGGTCGCGGAGGCAGCAGTTCAAGCAGAGAAGCCCAGACTTCCCTCTCCCCAGCCACCTGCTCCAGCTCTTTAGAGAGGATACCAAGACGTTCCCAGACCAGCTGGGAGACATAGTCTCTCCAGCGAGTCCTGGATCTTCCCCGGGGTCTCTTCCCAGTGGGATGTGCCCAAAACACCACAAGTGGGAGGCGTCCAGGAGGCATCCTGATCAGATGCCCATACCACCTCAACTGGCTTTTTTCAATGTGGAGGAGCAGCAGTTCTACTCTGAGCATCTCCCGGTTGACTAAGCTCCTCACCCTATCTCTAAGGGTGAGTCCAGCAATCCTACGAAGGAAGCTCATTTCAGCCACTTGTATCCCCAATCTCATTCTTTCAGTCATTTCCCAATGATGGAGTTGGGTAATGACCTAGATATCTTCTAGTTACAGAACTGACCCAAGAGGCTAAGTCATGGAGTTCAGAGATGGTCTCACTCAAACTGATGCAAAGAGAAGCTCTATAACAAACACGTCTGCTGCTCCAATGCCACAAATAACTTTTCTCTGGACATTCTTGACATCTTTTACTCTGGATCCTTATTTTATATCTATCAGCGATCACACTGTTGGCTTCAGAAATACAGCATGATTTTAGTCAGTGTAATGTGAAATGAGCTCATGTTTAATGAAGCTACACCTCAAGTTAAAGTGACATTAAACTTAGTCATACTAGTTCCAGGCTGTGGGATTGTCCATGTTACACCAAGCCCACAACTTTATAAGGAACATGCACCTTAAAGAGTGTTTTGTCTCCCATATTTTTTTGTTGTTTCATATCATTTCTATGCTTTTTTTTATTTGTCTCTTTTTTCTAACTCCACAATTGGCACATGGCGATGTTGCTTCTATTGAAATTTCCTTCGTGTAATAAAAACATTCGTTCATTCCATATAGCTTCCAAGTACTAGTGTCATATCGGCTGGACAAGCCACCTGAGTGCAACGTGCAATCACCAAGCAAACACACAAAAATGTTTGACTTTATATTAGAATATTCAAAAACAGCAATCTTGAAGAAAAACGCCAGTCACTCACCAGATAAGCAGGAGCCCTGCGGAGGTTAGACGAAGCTGATTAGAGAGGAATGGAGATTGAATGGGAAAACAAATAATGCCACTCATGTGGGAGATAGGAGGAGACCAGCACAGAACCCAGCGAAGGAGAGGAACCAGCAGGCGGAACTGCCGGATGGGTTGGATGAAAGGGTCTGACCGGGCAGAGAAGGAAGGCTGCTTTGAGGCGGAGCAACAGGCTGGCGAGCGCACCAAATCCCCACAGACACACCGCTTCATTGGCAACAACCTGGAAAAGGTGGAAGAGAAGAGATTGCAAGACAATGTCATGGAAGACACAACAGATTGCTATGGAGCCGTCTGTTGAGCAGTATACCCAAACGAGCCAGCGTTGAATCACTGAAGATTGCTTCCTTATAAACGCTGGCCAGGCAGGAATCAGCAGGTGCGTCTGATGAGAGAACCGGTGAACAGGAAGGAGGGGGGCAAGCGCTCGCCCGCACATGACAACTAGCTTCAAATAAATCATTGTGTTATATATGTCAAGCGGTGACCCTCGCGGGCCACCATAAGACGCCAAAAGTCTCCAGTGAGTTTTGCATTGATGTTTTATTATAACGAGACAAGATGAGACACAAAGCTGTGAGCCGCTGAGGGCAAAACACACTCTACAGAATACAAGGGATCGTAGGGCTAACCCCAGCCACTACGACCTAAACTATGACATGAACATACACTACAGAATGCGAGGGATCGTAGGGCTAACCCCAGCCACTACGACCTTAACTATGACATGGACAAGAATCTCTCTTTTGATCACTTTTTTTTTTTCACCCCACTTATATCACGGACACACAGATCGTCCCAAATGTCTCCTGAGCCGGTGGACGGAGCCACTGTTTATAGCAGGATACGATACAACAGGGAAGAGCTGCTAGCATTTAACCGCCACCCGGTCCCACTGGAAAAACTCGACATACCGAGAGAATTGAGGCGAAAGCGTCGCGGCTGCCGGGCTGGAGTAAGGCGGAGGACAAAAAATATAAGGTACAGACCCTCCCTTCCATCTGTTGTCATGGGAAATGTACGGTCGATACTGGGAAAGTTAGATGAGCTAGCGGCTATCTCCCGTTATGATAGCACATATCGGGAGTGCTCTCTCCTTTTGTTTACTGAGACGTGGCTAACTGAACTAGCAGCAGATGCTAACATTGAGCTGGAGGGTTTTCACATGATACGAGCTGACTGAACACCAGAGAGTGGCAAAGCAAGGGGCGGTGGAGTGATAATGTATGTTAACAACAACTGGTGCAGACCGGGACATATCACTGTTAAACAACGACACTGCAGCAAAGACATTGAGTTGCTAGCTGTTAGCATGAGGCCTACATATCTCCCGAGAGAACACTCACACGTGATCTGCATTGTTGTTTATGCAAATCCGACGGCGAACGCTGGGACAGCGCGTGACGTCATCCATTCAGTAACCAGCAGGCTGCAGACAGAACACCCAAATGCTCTTCTCCTCATCTCAGGCGATTTCAACCACGTTTCACTGTCTCCCATTCTGCCCACTTTCACCCAGTATGTCACATGCCACACTAGAGACAATAAAACACTGGATTTATTCTACGCAAACACTAAGGAGGCGTACACCTCATCACAACTCCCCCCACTTGGGAGATCGGATCACAACTTGGTTCATCTCCGGCCGGTGTACAAACCCCTAGTGCACAGACAACCTCCGGCCATGCACACTGTGGAGTTATGGTCTGAGGAGACAATGGACACTCTAAAGGACTGTTTTGAAGCCACTGCCTGGAAGCAGCTCTGCGATCCACATGGTGAGGACATCGATGGCCTCATTCACACCTTCACGGGCTACCTCAGCTTCTGTGTGGACAAATCCGTTCCCACCAAGACCATACGGCGTCACTCAAACAACAAACCCTGGATCAACCCTGAGATAAAAACACTTCTGAGAGAGAAGAAGAGGATCTTCAGGTCGGGGAACAGGGAGATGCTGAAGTCCGTACAGAGGGAGCTGAGGAGAAAGATCAGAGAAGGCAAGGACAGCTTCAGGAAGAAGATGGAGGACAAGCTGCAACAGAGCAACATCAGCGGGGTCTGGAGAAACCTCAAAACCATCTCGGGGCTCCAGAATACCTCCCCCCAGGCCACGGGGGGCAGGGAGTGGGCGAACAACCTGAATCTGTTTTTCAATAGATTTGACCAACCGCCCTCCCCCCTGTCTGCACAACAACCACTGCTGCCTCTAAGAAATCAAGTCCTGCTGCCCACTCCCCACTCCACCGACACCCCCCCCCACTCCCAACACACAGCCCCCCATCCTGACCCTGACCAAGACCCAGGTGAGGACGGAGCTGAGGAAGATCAAGGCGAGGAAGGCGTCGGGACCGGACGGCATCAGCGCAAAGCTCCTCAAGTCCTGTGCAGACCAGCTGTGTGGGATTGTGACGTATATCTTCAACATGAGCCTGAAACTGGGGAGGGTACCACAGCTGTGGAAAACATCTTGTGTGGTACCTGTACCAAAAACTTCCCACCCCAAAGACCTGAACAGCTACAGACCGGTGGCCTTGACGTCCCACTTGATGAAGACCCTGGAGAGACTGCTCCTTGCTCATCTCCGCCCCCTGGTGGAACCAGCGATGGATCCACTCCAGTTCGCCTACCAGCATGGCATTGGGGTGGAGGATGCAGTGATCTTCCTCCTTCACCGTTCTCTGTCCCACCTGGAGAAGCCCGGGAATATGGTGAGGATCATGTTCTTTGACTTCTCCAGTGCTTTCAACACCATCCAACTGATGATCCTGAAGGACAAGCTGCTGCGCGCAGGGGTGGACCAGCACCTGTCATCATGGATCCTGGACTACCTCACGAACCGGCCTCAGTTTGTGAGAACCCGGGACTGTGTTTCCGACACGATCATCAGTAGCACGGGGGCCCCCCAGTGAACGGTGCTGGCTCCCTTCCTGTTCACTCTTTATACTGCGGACTTCTCACACAACACAACACATTGCCATCTACAGAAGTTCTCTGATGACTCTGCGATCGTTGGTCTCATCTCCAACGGAGATGAAGCTGAGTACAGAGGGCTTATCCAGGACTTTGTGGACTGGTGCCATCGGAACTGCCTCCAGATCAACGCGAGGAAAACTAAGGAGCTGGTGGTGGACTGCCGCAGGCATGGGCAGCCCCTCACAGCACCAGTAAATATACAGGGAACAGACATCGAGATGGTGACATCCTATAAGTACCTGGGTATTCATCTGAACAATAAACTAGACTGGTCACACAATACTGACGCACTCTACAAGAAGGGACAGCGCAGGCTGTTCCTGCTGAGGAGACTCAGGTCTTTTGGTGTACAAGGGGCGCTGCTGAAGTCATTCTATGACACGGTGGTGGCATCAGCCATCACTTTTGGAGTGGTCTGCTGGGGCAGTGGCATTACTGCAGCCGATAGGAAGAGACTGAACAAACTGATTAAGAAAGCTAGCTCTGTCCTGGGGCAGCGCCTTGATCCGATGGAGGAGATAGGAGAGAGAAGGACGGTGGCTAAACTGTCATCTCTGCTGGAGTCCGAGTTCCACCCTATGCAGGACATACTGGATGCACTGAGGAGCTCATTTAGCAGCAGACTACATCATCCCAGGTGCACAACCGAGAGGTTTCGTAGGTCCTTCCTACCAACGGCTGTCAGACTGTACAACCTAAGCAGGGCTGCTCGCAGAGATAGCAAAAAGACGTAACAAACTAATAGTTTTTTTGAATGAAAAAGATACAATAGACTTACACAATGGTCCTCTCCGGCATACAACTAGGAACATACCGGTCGCTATGGAGGGTGAGAATATGTATGGGCACATAATCATACCATGTAGGATAACTAAGTAGACGGTTATGCTGTTTCATCCCACCTAGCAACAATGCTCTGCACTGTGTGTGTTTATATATTTACATATTTATTCCATCTAGCTACAATGCTCAGCACTGGGTGTGTTTATATTTATATATCTATATATTTATTCCATCTAGCTACAATGCTCCGCACTGTGTTTTTATATATCTACATATTATTCCATCTAGCTACATTGCTCCGCACTGTGTGTGTTTATATACTTGCATATTTATTCCACCTAGCTGCAATGCTCCGTACTGTGGGTGTTTATATATCTACATATTTATTCCATCTAGCTACAATGCTCTGCACTGTGTGTCTGTGTGTGTGTGTGTATATATATATTTTATAGTAATATGTACATATGTATATTAGCTGCTCTTGCTTGCTTGTTTTTTTTTTTTTTTTTTTTTTTTTTTTTCTTGCCTTCTGATTGTTGCTCTGAGTGTTGCTATCCCTGTGCTGTTGCAATCCTGGAATTTCCCCGTTGTGGGACTAATAAAGGCTTATCTTATCTTATCTTATCTTAATAAGCACGAACCTGACATGAACGAGGACCAGGAATGATTGACGAATGTTTGACGATACTCCAGCATCAACCAGCTGTCAGCACCTGCTAATAAAGCCGGCAGCTAACGAGCGGTGATGCCGAACAGCTGATCGACCTTGACAGCCGGAAAGCCCACCGAGCGCTGTCACAATAAGAGCCCAGTGGAGCCAGAATGTAATCCACAGCTGTCAAGGCCGGCAGAGATGATGCATGGCCCGAGCGCGGACGAGATCGGTGCTCGGGTCATAACAGTACCCTCCCTCTGAGGGCGGGCTCCTGAACGCCCATGGACATCCAATCCCACCCCCCTCACCCACTCCAGGGTGGGCGGATGGGGCAGGAGAGGATCACACCACAGATAGAGAACCAGAGCACAGACAGGAAAAAAAAACAAAACTACTCAAAATACATGAAACAGTTACAGGACCAGACTATACTCCAAAATACATGAAATGCCATTACCCAGGCACGAAAACTAAAAAATACCTCACTCTGAGGTCAAGAGGCAAATACAACACAGGACAGAGAAGAGAAAAAAAAACACAGAACAATTACAGGGCTAGACTACATTCCAAAATACATGAAACACCATTACCCAGGCATGAAAACAAAAATACCACATTCTCAGGTCAAAAAGCAAATACAACCCATGACAGAGAAAAAAAAAAACACAGAACAATTACAGGGCTAGACCACCACCAGGAATGACCTCTACCCCCGACAGTTCATGCCGACCGGCGGAGACCAAACACCACGGGAACAGTTCAGGCGGTCTCCCGGCGTCCAACGGCCGACGGGTGGTCATGGGGGGCGGAACATGACCGGGTGGCTTACCACAGTCCCAGGCCCGGAAAGTCCACTCCTCCAGTGGCCGAACCAGATCGCGCAGTGAAACACACAAAATGTTGGGTGGCCGACCCGAGGCGCTGAACCGGCAAAACAGTTCCTCAGGCGGCCAACCCGCGTCCCTCAGCCACCAGTACCGGGGGAAAACAGCCCGCGGCGGCCTCCCTGGCGAGGACAAAACACGGGAGAGCCGGAGCGAGTGAAAAGGGACCCCCACGGCCCCCGGCGATGATGCACAGGGGCGATGACTCCATAGAGGGGACAGAAAGCAAGGATGAGCCCGAACTGGGTCAGGCGGCAAAGGGTCTACAGCTCCTCCACCGTCCGTGGACCACACCGGCGCTGCACCTCCGCTAGACCCCAGTTGGGTCCCGGCTGCGCCCACGTCGGACTCCGATTGGGCCAGGACAGTACCTGCGGTGGACCCCGATTGGGCCTCGGGCGCACCCACGTCGGACCCCGATTGGGCCACAGCAGCCTCCACAACGGACCCCGACTGAGTCGGTGCAGCTCCGCTGACGACCTCCACCCCGAACCTGGAACCTCCAACTCGCCAACCATGACTGGCTCCGCGCCGGTGACACTGCAAGGAAGCTCAGGATAAACAGAAAAACCAGGATCAGTATCACCGGCAGCAACAGAACCCAGCGAGACGAGTTCGGGTGCAGCAGGTGGCTGCCCCTCACTCACCTCACCGAGAAGCAGGCAAAAATGCTCCAACACAGGGGACAGAGATACAAGAGGGAGCACTTGCCTGCACTCGGGTTCTGTTGCCATCCAGGACTCCGTCGATCCAGGCTCAGGGCGAAGAAGTTCGTGCGTAGGCTCCAACTCAGCTGAGTCGGGCTCCGCAGCTGGCAAGATGGATTCCGCAGTCTGAGGTTCCTCTCGTGCTGAAACCCACGCCAATGACCTGTATGGCGTGGAGGCAGGGGACCCTCGGCCCACTGGTTGGGACCGCTCCGGCGAGGAGACCCGGGGCCGCTTCATCGTTGGCACAGGCTCCAGGCCGCAGTCTGCTCTTCTCCTCTGTCCACAGCGTGGCTGCGGGGCTGGATCCAGGCTCTCCAGAACCGTAGGCCCCCCCCCCTCGTCCAATGACGTATGCCTGGCGTCGTTGACCGCTTGGCGGAGAAAGACACAGAGACAGCAGGTTTAGTTATTGTAACTACAGCAGGTGGTAGGAGCTCGGGGGACTGCGAACCCCAAACTCCGCCCCCAGGAGTCAGACAAGGCAGATCACAATTATCATGCAAAGTATGAACTACCACTTGCCTTTCTCCCGGAGGGAGGATGGTGCCCGCTGTAGGGGACGTAGTTCCTCCCTCTCCCCGCTGGATTGCGACAGAGGACCCCCTGGAAGGACAAGGAGGAGCCGCTGTCGGAGATCCGCTGACGGGTCTTGCCGGCAGCGGGTCCAGCCGGGGATTCTGCTGAGGTTCACCTTGGCCGTGGCGCCAACGTCTTCGACGGCCCCCAGATGGCGCGAGCTCCTGGACCGGATCCGGGACAGGAACGGGGTTCCAACGCGGGGAGCGAGGATGCCTCCTCCTCTGCTTCCTCCTTTCTTCCTCCTCTAGCCCACGGAGTATCTCGCGCTGTGTGGCGCGAGATACTCCGTATCTCCGTATCTCCGTATCTCCGTATCTCCGTATCTGTGGTTCATCTCTCTTCGTCATCACCTCCGGGTGATCGTCGTAGTGGAGAGGAAGGTTGTCGAGAAGAACCTCAGCGCAGTCCAGGTGCCAGCGTATGTCGCTGGGAGTGTCGTACAGTGTAGCGGTGAATAGAGTTCCATCCACGTACTCCAGAGCCTCCGCTAGCTCCTTGCCCAGGCGCCGACCGCGGCCAATGGACGACGGCATTCTCCCAGCAAATGACACCCAGACAGGGAAGAGCAATAGTCCAATTTACGCAAAAACTCACCGGTGAAAAAGCGTCTCGGTGTGGCGTCTCCGTATAGACGACCCTGGCTGGAGTATACTGTCATGCGGTGACCCTCGTGAACCACCATAAGACGCCAAAAGTCTCCAGTGAGTTTTGCATTGATGTTTTATTATAACGAGACAAGACGAGACACAAAGCTGTGAGCCGCTGAGGGCAAAACACGCACTACAGAATGCAAGGGATTGTAGGGCTAACCCCAGCCACTACGACCTAAACTATGACATGAACATACACTACAGAATACGAGGGATCATAGGGCTAACCCCAGCCACTACGACCTTAACTATGACATGGACAAGAATAAGCACAAACCTGACATGAACGAGAACCAGGAATGATTGACAAATGTTTGACGATACTCCAGCATCAACCAGCTGTCAGCACCTGCTAATAAAGCCGGCAGCTAACGAGCGGTGATGCTGAACAGCTGATCGACCTTGACAGCCGGAAACCCCACCGAGCGCTGTCACAATAAGAGCCCAGTGGAGCCAGAATGTAATCCACTGCTGTCAAAGCCGGCAGAGATGATGCATGGCCCGAGCGAGGACGAGATCGGCGCTCGGGTCATAACAATATAGTCCTTACAATATAAAAGTGGTTTGGAGTGAATATGGAATGATTTTATCTAATTAGAAATAATAAGCTGAACTGAATTGGATTATTATTAGGATAAAAAGTACTTAAAGAATATACAGTAGAAATAAAGTATCATTTATGCCATTTTTTTCATTAGTCATGATTGTTTAAAAAATAGAATAAACAGGTTAAAGCACCAACTCTCCACTATATCTCTTGCCGCATTAATTCCAAATGTTCCCTTTTAAAATAACAATAATATAATAATGGATTATGGTTGGATGGTTCCAAGGTTGTCATTGCCAGAAGTGGTGCTGGGGAGAAGCTAAAAAAAAATGCTCAATATGGCATGTGTCTCAAATAGCCTCTGACAACCAAGTCCAACTCCTGGCCTGCTTGTGTGGCTTAGCTTCTAAGCCCGGCAGAACTGCTTCTACTGACAGGAGGAGGGGCGAATCAAACACTGCAAGACTACCCTCCTCCTGCTCCCATTGCATGAAGTCCTCTGTCAGTGCTGGCAAGAAGGGGCTGTATCACAGGACATGAGGGACACCAAGATCATCACCCTGTATAAGAACAAGGGCGAAAGAAGTGACTGCAACAACTACAGAGGCATCTCTCTACTCAGCATCGTCTTTGCTCGGGTCATTTTGACCCGCCTGCAGAAGCTGGCAGAATGCGTCTACCCAGAGTCGCAGTGTGGCTTTCGTGCCAAGAGATCAATGGTTGACATGGTCTTCTCCCTCCGCCAACTCCAGGAGAAGTGCAGAGAACAGCAGATGCTCTCGTATGTCACCTTCATAGATCTCACCAAAGCATTCGATGATGTCAGCAGAAATGGCCTGTTCAAGATTCTCCCAAAGATAGGCTGCCCACCAAAGCTGCAGAGCATGATGGAGTCCTTTCACTCAGACATGAAGGGGACTGTGCAGTTCAGCAGGAGTTCTTCCAACCCCTTCAACATCTACAGTGGCGACAAACAAGGCTGCATCCTTGCTCCCACACTCTTAGGGATATTCTTCGCCGTTCTCCTAAAGCATGCCTTTAGCACTGCAACTAAAGGAATTTACCTACACACCAGGTCAGATGGCAGGCTGTTCAACCTTGCCTGCCTCAGAGTCAAAACAAAGGTTCGCGAAACGCTCATCAGAGACATACTGTTTGCTGATTATGCAGCAATTGCAACACACACCTAACAGGAGCTGCAGACACTGATGGACGGCTTCTCACAGGCCTGCAAAGATTTTGGACTCACCATTAGCCTGAAAATGACCAATGTCCTGAGACAAGACACTGAATCACCACCTCCCATCACCATCGATGACTATGAACTCAACGTCGTCCACCACTTCACCTACCTCGGCTCTACCATAACTGACAACCTCTCCCTTGACACAGAAATAGACAGGAGGATTGGGAAGGCAGCTACAACACTCGCTCGCCTCACAACCAGAGTGTGGACAAACCCCAAGCTGTCGGTGAAGACTATGATGGCAGTGTATAATGCCTGTGTCATCAGTACACTGCTGTACGGCAGTGAGTCATGGACAACATATGCCAGACAGGAGAAGCGACTAAACACCTTCCATCTGTGAAGTGTCCACCGCACCCTGGGCATATCCTGGCAGGACAGCGTAACCAACGCAGATGTCTTGAATCATGCGGGACTTCCCAGCATGTTCACTCTCCTCAGACAGCGCAGGCTGCGCTGGCTAGGCCATGTCCACCGCATAGACGATGGGCGCATCCCAAAGGACATCCTGTATGGAGAACTGGCATCTGGGAGGAGATCCACTGGTCGCCCCCAGCTCCGGTACAAAGATGTCGTTAAGAGACGACATGAAGGCTACCGACATCAACACAGAGACCTGGGAGAGCCTAGCAGGTGACCGTGCAAAGTGGAAAGGGACCCTGAAGCAACACCTGAAATCAGGGGAGGGGAAAATGATGACCGCTTCTGCAGAAAAACAAGCACGCAGGAAGGAAAGCAGCAGCTCTAACAGACCAGAGACTACACACAGGTGTGACCTTTGCGATAGAGACTGCCACTCACGCATTGATCTGTTTAGCCACAGATGATGCTGCTCCAGGCGAGCAGACAGCCAGAACTAGGATGCTTCACCCATGGTCAACCCTGACCGACGGAGGCCCAAGAATAATGGATTAGATTTATATGGTGCTTTACATGTCAAGTGACATCTCAAAGCTCTTCCATTGAGTCCATTATTAATTCATTCCAGACAGACATTAATAGCTACTACTGTAGCCACATGTCGCCCTGGGGCAGACTGATGGAAACGTGGTTGCCAATCCGTGGCACCGGCCTCTCTGACCATTACCAAACATTTATACACATTCATACCCAGTGTCATGAACACTGGAGGCAAGGTGGGTAAAGTGTCTTGCCAAGGGACACAATGACAGGATGGCTGGGGAGGGCGGGATTTGAACCACCAACCCTCTGTTTATTGGATGACTCGCTCCAGGTCCTGAGCCACTGCCGCCCACATTTCCCTCCTCCGTTCCATTTTTGCTGAGCACCAAGATGGATGGCAGGATGTTCCATTTCTATATGGTCTTTGGCATGACCCAGCCGAGACTTGAACCCTGACCTCCTGGTTGTGGGGCGAATGCTCTACCTCTAAGCCACCACTCCAGAAAGAATGAAAAGATGAAATGAACCCATAAAACAATGTTAGTGAATTTAAAAAAGCAAAAACAAAAATGACTATGCCAAAACTGCATTTATGTAAACTTTATTTGATCTGTGAGTGTGCTCACATCTCTCAATCATGTGTTTTCTTCATATAAAATTACATAGACATTGATATTGTTAATTTTCTATGTTTTCCTGTGGAAATTGCAGATAGTGTAGGGATGAATTATGCCGCTGGTTCACTATCAAAATTCCTGGTGCTTCTCATGACTCTTTATGTCACATTCTTCTGCACTTTGTCCTCATGGCGGGTTCAAGTCATAGAGTTGTGCCTGCAGGACGGTGGTGTTTCCCCATCTGCTTTGCATTTTTCACACAACACAGAAATGTCAAATGTCTCCATGAGATCAGGGTCTCTTGGAGAGACTGGCATGGCTTGTTCTGTGTGCAGAAATTATCCCTTTATATTATGAACTAAGGGGACAGATGGACAGATGACAATACGGCATAATGCAGAAGGAAATAGAGCTGTCACAATGCTAGAATAAAAAAAATAAGAGGCATAAAAAATGTTTAATAACTAAGTTATATACTGTATATATGACCTAAGATTGTCTTAGGTAGTGCAAAAAGGCTGTCTGAGTTGGTGCAAAAAATAAAAATGTACTGTAAGTATATGATTAAAAAATAGACTGTTCTCTTGGGTAGTGATGAAAACACAGCATTTTTAGGTTGTCTGAGGCAGTAAAAAAACAAATACTCTCCAAACCACCAGAAATAAACAATGACTACATTTTAATGCCCACTAATAAACCATTTACAATCACACAATAATTCCCTATTGTTGATCAAATAAATAATAAATCGGTATTTACCTTATTGACTGATATTGGTGTGCTGCACGGTGGCGCAGTGGTTAGCACTGCGGCAGCACAGTTTACCCTTGGCCAGGGGATTGTGGGGATCGTGGGATCGTGGGTTCGATCCCAGCCCCCGACCAACAGTGATCTGTGTGGAGTTTGCATGTTCTCCCCGTGTTGCGTGGGTTTACTCCGGGATTTCTCCGGTTTCCTCCCACATGCCAAAAACATGCATGTTAGGTTAAGTGGCTGTTCTAAATTGTCCCTAGATATCTGTTTCCTATAGGCCCTTAGAATAGAGGGTTAGTATTAATGAAAGCGCTTTGAGTGGTCTTTGTGACTAGAAAAGCGCTATATAAGTGCAGGTTAGTTAGTTAGTTAGTTAGTTAGTTAGTTATCGGCAAATCAGATATTGATCACCAATGGCAGATACAGTATTTATCTGCTGAGCCACTGTATGGCATTAATTTTGCCCTGAAATGCACAACAGTAGCCTTCAGCTGCAAATTCAGAGAGCATCCCAAATTGAACTATTTTAAAGTATTTTGGTTCAGATGTTTTTTTATACACGTTTCTTTGTCTTCCTGACATTAAAGATGGAACAGATGAAAGCAAAAGACACAGAATTAGTTATCAGCCAAACTGTGGCGTAACCCCCCACAACAGACTGGGACAGACACAGCGCTCGACTAGAGCAATTAACTTAACAGTGAAATGTGTGTATTGATGTCTACAGGCAGCCTCGCTTCTTCTGGCTTTTTCCGGTTTTGCACTGTGATGTTAATGCGCCATTCATGCATTGTGTTCATGCATCCTGTTCTTACTGTGTCTCTCAGATGCAAATGTCTCATGCCTGTCTGCAGTCTCTTTGATCATACCAACTGCTGTGAATGCCCTTTCATGTACTGTCTGTAACTGGGTATAAATACTGCACAAGTTCTGTAACTCGTTCTCTCATTCCTTCAGCTGCTGCTGCAGACACACACTTTGTGTCTCCTCTCTGAGAGCCTGAGGAATCCCGCTCCAGCCTGCTCACACTATGGGCTGGAGTGGAGTTCCTGTGACGGCGGTGTGATTTAATAAACTCTACATAAACTCTCTCATCGCTGCCTTTATTTTATCATCCTCCGCAAAACTATAATTTTAACTAGAAA
Source organism: Pholidichthys leucotaenia (assembly GCA_020510985.1). NCBI lineage: Eukaryota > Metazoa > Chordata > Actinopteri > Cichliformes > Pholidichthyidae > Pholidichthys > Pholidichthys leucotaenia. Next base: position 63,162,463 of record CM035849.1, on the reverse strand, counting down.
AGCACTCGGAGAGCGCAGACCTCTGTCAAGCGCCACAGTTCCCCCCATACAGTGTTTGTGTGTACGTTTTCGGATTCCTTGACCATGAAAACATATGACTAGCAATTGGATTCACAATGATAGGATTAGTGGTTCAGTAGTAAAAGCATTACCTCCTTGGCGGAGGTAATAAACTGAAGTGTTGGTGTTGTGTCCATCTCCTCCATCTCCAAACTCCCAGGCTGCGGGCGTTGCAATTCATCGCACAACCGCGTACAACCCACAGGCCAATGGGTTATGCGAGCGTTTTCATAGATCACTGAAAGCAGCACTCAGGGCTTCACTGACGGATGCAAATTGGGTAGACAGGTTGCCGTGGGTTTTATATTGGGGTTGCGCTCCGTGCCAAAAGAGGATTTGGAAGCTTCCCCGGCAGAGAGCTCGTTTTTGCGCAGCCCCTATGGCTGCCCGGGAAATTTCTGCCAAATAATCCCACGCCGGACAGCTGCCCGTCTCAGCTTTTGCAGCGTAGCGCAAACACAGGCACGCTGCCGGGCCCGGCCCACCACTGTTTTCCACGTGCTTTTGTGCCTAAAACTTTGAAGAATGTTGGAAATGGAGCAGAACACTCAGGTGAACGACGTGATCATCACGGGGCTCCACATTAAACCCCGATCATACGCGAGAGCGGTGGCTGCGGACAGCAGTGGAAGTGAGCTAGAAGAGAAATCCACGGAGCAACAAGTGGCAGCCTTCATGCAGTCCAAAGGAATTCAGCTGGACTGCAACAACATTGAGTCCTGCCACGCTCTGCCCAGGAAAAACGGCGACAAACCAGCTGTGATCATGAGGTTTGTGAACAGAAAACACAAGACTGCACTGCTGAAACAAGGTAGGAAATTGAAAGGAACGAACATTTACATAAACGAGCACCTCACGAAGGAAAACGGAGAAATAGCCAGAAAAGCAAGATACATGAAAAAGCAGAAAAAGATTCAAAACACCTGGACATCAAACTGTAAAATATTCATCAAATTAAACGGATCACCTGAAGAAGCCAAGGTCATTAATATCCGTAATATTATGGAACTGGACAAATATCAATGAATATTATGAACTGGAGTCACAGTAACAATCAGACAACTGTAGGACACTGAAGGATCATACTCATCTGCTACAAGACATTTAACAACATGAATCAAAAGATCAACAAACAGGAACAACAGGAACTGAAAGTTTTTGAATATACAGATCACAACCCACAGGACGTAGAATATAACATAGACCCTGATAATGATTTATTTAGCTCCATCAATAATGACTGTAATTACTACACAGATGATCAGTTTAACACAATGGTCACATCTGATTTCAATATTTCTATGATCCACTTCAACAGCAGAAGTCTCTATGCCAACTTTAATAACATTAAAGATTATTTACATCAATTTAAAGAGCCATTCAATATTGTGGCAATATCAGAGACATGGCTCAGTGAAGAGAAAGGAGTGGATTTTACCATGGATGGCTATGAATTAAATTATATAAATAGAAAAGTGAAAAAAGGAGGAGGAGTTGCAATTTATGTTGACAAGAGCTTGAAATACAAGGTTGTTGAAAATCTGTCAGTAACTGTGGATGATTTATTTGAATGTATTACAATAGAAATCTGTCTGGACAATGTGAAGAATATAGTAGTGAGCTGTGTATATAGAACACCTGGATCAAACATTGACTTATTTAAGGACTGGATGGAAAAAATGTATGCAAAACTAACTCATAAAGTTATGTTCATCTGTGGGGATTTCAATATAGATCTGATGAACTCAAAACAACATAGTTTGACAGAAGAATTTATCAACACAATGTACAGTATGGGCTTACATCCAACAATTACTGGACCTAGCAGAATCACGTCACACAGTGCCACACTAATAGATAACATATTCACAAACATTATGGAAAATAATACCAGGAGTGGGCTTTTATTGAATGATATCAGTGACCACCTGCCGATTTTTGTTGTTTATCAATGTGATTATAGGAAGAAAAAGTATACCAAAAATATTAAATATAAAAGAATAAGAACCGAAGAATCAATGTATTTACTGACAAAGGAATTATTAATACAAGATTGGAAGATAGTTTATGACGAAAATGACATAAATAAAGCATATGATAATTTTTTACAAATATTTCAATCATTGTACAATAAAAACTGTCCTATAAAACAATACAGTGACAGACAACCAAAAAAAAATATTCCTTGGATCACCAAGGGGTTAATAAATGCATGTAAAAAGAAGAATACATTATATAAACAATTCATTAAATGCAGAACAGTGGAAGCTGAGATCAAATATAAAAGATATAAAAATAAGCTTACTAATATAATGAGGACCTGTAAGAAAGAATATTACAACAGAATATTAGAGGATAACAAAAATAACTTAAGAGGAATATGGCAAGTACTCAATGGGATTATTAGTAATCGTCCTAAGAATGCTAATTATCCAGAATATTTTATTGAAAATGGCAATTTGATAAATAATATGGAAGATGTGGTCAGTGGTTTCAATAAATTTTTTGTAAACGTTGGTCCTGAATTAGCAAAATCAATAGTGGCACCAGAAACAAACTACAGTGGTTCTGTGAATGAAATAGAAGATAGAAATCCAAACACAATCTTTTTGGGTGCAGTTACTGAAAAGGAAATTATCGAGACTGTGAGTAAATTTAAGAACAAAAAATTAGCGGACTGGAATGAAATTGACATGACAATAGTGAAAAAAGGAATTGAAGGAATTGTTAAGCCACTCACCCACATCTGTAACCTGTCATTTCAAACTGGTACATTTCCAGACAAAATGAAAATAGCAAAAGTAATACCTCTATACAAAACAGGAGACAGTCATTGTTTCACAAATTACAGGTCAGTCTCTTTACTCTCACAATTATCCAAAATACTTGAAAAAATCTTCACTAAGAGACTGGATGATTTCACTGAAAAATACAACCTCCTTACAGATAGCCAGTATGGTTTTAGAGCAGATAAATCCACATCTTTGGCACTGATCGAACTTATAGAAGAAATTACTAGTTGTATAGATTAAAAAAAAGGATGCTGTAGGAGTATTTATAGATTTAAAGAAAGCTTTTGACACCATTGACCACAGAATACTACTAAGGAAACTGGAAAGGTATGGGATAAGAGGGGTAGGACTGAGTTGGGTGGAAAGTTACTTAAGTAACAGACAACAATTTGTACAAATTGGTGAGCACAAATCACCCTTCATGGACATCACTTGTGGTGTGCCCCAGGGGTCAGTTTTGGGACCCAAACTCTTTATTTTGTATATAAATGACATATGCCAAGTATCAAAAATTCTGAAATTTATTTTGTTTGCGGATGAGACAAATATCCTTTGCACTGGTGAGAATTTGCAGCAGGTTTTAGAGGTGGTCACAACTGAAATGGAAAAGTTAACGCAGTGGTTCTACAAAAATAAATTATCTCTAAATCTAAAAAAAACAAAGATTATGTTGTTTGGAAATTATAAAATAAATCATGAAATAATGGTAACAATAGATGATACCAGAATAGAAACAGTACAGGAAAATAAGTTTCTGGGGGTGACGCTAGACAATAAAATCTGCTGGAAACCTCACATCAGTCATATCCGGGCCAAGTTAGCAAAATGTATAGGCATACTGGGGAAGACAAGACACATCTTGGACTATAAATCATTGGTCTTATTGTACAATGCACTGTTTTTACCTTATCTTAACTATTGTGTAGAAGTCTGGGGAAACACCTACAAGACCAACCTACAGTCAATATGCACATTACAAAAAAGAGCTATAAGGATAATAAGCAATGTAGGATATAGAGACCATACCAATTCGTTGTTTTTAAAGTCACATGTCATAAAGTTAATCGATTTAGTTAAATTTAAGACAGCACAAGTAATGTACAGGGCAATTAATAATCAACTCCCAATTAATATACAAAAAATACTTAAAAAAAGAGACAATGATCATAATTTCATCCTATAAGTACCTGGGTATTCATCTGAACAATAAACTAGACTGGTCACACAATACTGATGCACTCTACAAGAAGGGACAGCGCAGGCTGTTCCTGCTGAGGAGACTCAGGTCTTTTGGTGTACAAGGGGCGCTGCTGAAGTCATTCTATGACACGGTGGTGGCATCAGCCATCACTTTTGGAGTGGTCTGCTGGGGCAGTGGCATTACTGCAGCCGATAGGAAGAGACTGAACAAACTGATTAAGAAAGCTAGCTCTGTCCTGGGGCAGCGCCTTGATCCGATGGAGGAGATAGGAGAGAGAAGGACGGTGGCTAAACTGTCATCTCTGCTGGAGTCCGAGTTCCACCCTATGCAGGACATACTGAATGCACTGAGGAGCTCATTTAGCAGCAGACTACATCATCCCAGGTGCACAACCGAGAGGTTTCGTAGGTCCTTCCTACCAACGGCTGTCAGACTGTACAACCTAAGCAGGGCTGCTCGCAGAGATAGCAAAAGACGTAACAAACAAACAAACTAATAGTTTTTTGAATGCAAAAGATGCAATAGACTTACACAATGGTCCCCTCCGGCATACAACTAGGAACATACCGGTCGCTATGGAGGGTGAGAATATGTATGGGCACATAATCATACCATGTAGGATAACTAAGTAGACGGTTATGCTGTTTCATTCCATCTAGCAACAATGCTCTGCACTGTGTGTGTTTATATATTTGCATATTTATTCCATCTAGCTACAATGCTCAGCACTGGGTGTGTTTATATATTTATATATCTACATATTATTCCATCTAGCTACATTGCTCCGCACTGTGTGTGTTTATATACTTGCATATTTATTCCACCTAGCTGCAATGCTCCGTACTGTGGGTGTTTATATATTTACATATTTATTCCATCTAGCTACAATGCTCTGCACTGTGTTCATATATTCATATATTTATTCCATCCAGCTACAATGCTCTGCACTGTGTGTCTGTGTGTGTGTGTATATATATATATTTTATAGTAATACGTACATATGTTTATTAGCTGCTCTTGCTTGCTTGTTTTTTTTCTTGCCTTCTGATTGTTGCTCTGAGTGTTGCTATCCCTGTGCTGTTGCAATCCTGGAATTTCCCCGTTGTGGGACTAATAAAGGCTTATCTTATCTTATCTTATCTTAATTTGAGAGGAGAATTGAACTTTACAAAACCAAAAGTATGTGCATATCTGTCTGTGGGGTGGATTTGTGGAACAGTCTGGAGCTGGAACTGAAACTATGTACAAACAGAAATCAATTCAAAAAGAGGTATAAACACCATTTGCTGAAAGGATATATGTTAGAAGGGTAGTATTTATATGTACGATTCATTATGTTCACTCTGGGACATTATGGGACACTATGGAATGGTGGGTGGGACAGCACTGTGTATATCTGTGTTGTTTGAGGCTGGTTTTGATGTATGGACATCAGTGTATGTTAGGATGGATGGGTGTTAATGTTGATTTGTAAAAAATACAGTAAATTGTTTACTTGGGGTCTTAAAGGTGGTAATTTGTATAAAATTCACATGGGTGTATTTATGGAAAAGAGGAGATGGAATTAATAAGTGTTCACTTCTTCCTTCTCCCTTTCGAACAGTGTATACTGTTACTTTATTGCATTTGTCATTTGTTTGTTTTTGTTATACTTTTTTTGTTCGAAATAAAGTATCTATCTATCTATCTATCTAAGAACGCGGAGTTTGTGTTCGTCAGACACGACGACCAGCGCCCTCCATTGCGCCTGCACACATGTTGAAAATGGCCGTATCTCACAATGTTAAAGAATCCTTTAAAAAATTCCTGTATCCAGACGGTGATCCGGATCATCCCCAAAATTTAATCAGTTCTTCCTTGTACCATTTCCAACAATGCCTGAAAGTTTCATCGAAATCCGTCCAAAACTTTTTGAGTTATCTTGCTAACCAACAGACAGACAGACAGACAAACAGACAAACAGACAAACGCTGGCAAAAACATAACCTCCTGCGGCCTGCGCGGCCTGGCGGAGGTAAATATCGGTATCAGATCCAGATTTCACAATCAGTGCATCCATAAGATACACCTTTTAAGTTGATTGCTTTAATTTTTTATGTATGTGCATATGGAAATATGAAAAAATGCAGGCTGATACAAATGTAAGTATATTGAACGCAGGTAGAGCTTGAGTTTAGTAGCTGTTTAAACGTTTAGGGTTCCCCATTGCTACTCATTAAATCTTGCAAACCTATGAACAAGTTAGATTATAACCTATAGGTGCAATATGTAATATTATGTTCTTTACTAAACAACATATTTGGTGTAAAATGTCCATAATCATTCTTAAATTGAATGCTGTGTTCAGTCAACAGTCAAAGCTATTTCATTTTTACATCTCTCAAATACAGTAAACTTTCTAGATCTGGGATGTAATGTTGTGGAGATTACTCTTATAACTGAACTTATACTGATATTCCTTTTATGTCTTTATTTTTATAACCCCAGCGTGCAGTTGCGTTTGAAGAGGTGAGTTATCAAATGTATTTTAATGTATAAACTTTTGATATATTCAGTATATTTTGAAACATTTGCACTGATTAAATGATACCTGTATATTTTTTTCTCCCTTCCAGTGTCCTCAGGTTCAGGTGTGTCTTTGTGAACGAGGACAGCGAGGCCCTCCAGGGAGTCCTGTAAGTTTAAAAAACAAATAATACAGCATCATCTTGCCTTTCAGCCCATGTCGGTGCGGGAATCGTTTCACTCTGGATAATGACACTCTTTTACCAGCTTCAGCCAGCATCTTCACAAGGTCTTTTGCTTTTGCTCTGGGGTTGATGCACACATTTTGCACTAAAACACATTCATCTCCGGGACACAGAACCTGTCTTCTTCCTGAGCGGTATGATGGTTGGACATTCCCATGGCGTTTATACTTGTGTATTATTGTTTGAACAGAAGAACATGGCACCTTCAGGCATCAGGAAATTGTACCCAAGGATGAACCAGACTTGTGGAGGTCCACAGTTCTCTTCTTGGTATCTTGACTGATTTCTTTTGATTTTCCCATGATGTCACACAAGGAAGCAGTGTGTTTGAGGTGTGCCTTAAAATACATCCACAGGTTTGTCTCCAATTAACTCAAATGTTGCCAATTAACCTATCAGAAGCTTCCAAAGCTATGACATCATCATCTGGGCTTCCTCAAATTGTTTAAAGGCATAGTAATCTTAGTGTATGTAAACATTTGACTTTGAAGAAAGTAATAAAATAATTGTCTAAAAACTTATTTAGCAAATAGAAATAATTTTGGTAATCCAAATTGACCTAAAACAGGAAAATTTTAGTCTGATTTAATGTCAGACAGTGAGAAATAAAAGGTTATGTGTTTTTACACAGGGTATGTAAACTTCTACTTTCAACTGTTCCATAAAATAAAAGAGCTCCTTTCCCATCTGTTAATTGTTAATGCAATAATTAGTTATTTTGACAAATCATGTCAGACAATTCATCACCATATGGAAAAGGTGCATAATAGGGCTCTTTAAACCATGGACTTGTTGGAACATATGGACTCATGCACATATCTAATCCACCTAATGACTGACACATCTCATCTTTTTAATTTTAATGTCATATCTATAATGATTTTGTTTTCCTAAATTTTCTGTCTGTTGTGCAACATAAGGGGAAAAAAAGATCATTATTCCAGTTGTTCCATATTCCTTACATTTCTCCATGTACTCTTTCCAGGGTAGAAAAGGAGACTCAGGATTTAGAGGTCCTCCTGGTCTAAAAGGAGCAAGGGTAGGACACAATACCCAAAGAAAATCTTTATTAAATGGTTCATGGTCTAATTTTATGCTTCTCAATGTGACTTGGTCCTTTGTTTTTAAAGGGAGAGCCTGGCCTGAATGGTCGGCCTGGGATTGATGGACCAGAGGTAAGAAATGATTCATATTTACACCCATCAACATGTTTTTATCATGGTGAAATGCTGATTCTGAAACAACACTTTTGCAGGGTCGGCCAGGTTATAAAGGCAATAAGGTGCGTGACTACATGCCATTTAGCTTCGTATTTTAGTTGTTTAAATAAAGCCACAAAAATATATATTCTAAGAAGAAAATTTGAAGATTTAATGTTGTGTTTGGACTTGCAGGGTGAGAGGGGAGACTGTGGCACTCCTGGAGAAAAGGGCGATATTGTGAGGGTCATTATTTACTTGATTTTTTTTAGTAAATACTACCAGCTTTATCTTTGAAGTGACTTCAGCTTTATGTTGTAGGGACCTGAAGGCCCTCCAGGCTCACAAGGACCCAAAGGGAAACAGGTAGGGTGACTAGAAACAGTGATGTCACTATTAGACAGGCCCCTTCACTGTCCATTTTTAAAACTCATCTTAAAACCCATTTTTACTCCTTGGCCTTCAACCCAGCATGAGACATTGACTTTATTTTTTTTTTATTTTTTTGCTTTTATTATATGATTGTTGTTTTTCTTGTCTTGTTTAACACTTTTTTTTAGCTGTATTTTATTGTCTTTTATTTATTTTTATGTTTTACTTGTCTTTCACATTTTATTTATTCCTGATGTACAGCACTTTGTGTCAGCTGTAGTTGTTTTAAAAGTGCTTTAGAAATAAAGTTGGATTGGATCGGATCTCGTTACTATTTTGAAGCTCCAAATTTGAAATTATTTATTGGGTCTCAAAGGTAACCAACCGTATTTGGAAAAGAGGGTAAAATCTGAAGTTTTCAACATGTGAAAGTTGTTTGAGCCCTGCCTTTACTAGTTGTGCTACATGAAGCTTTATACAAGGCGTACTGATTTTTATAATCATGCCCTAGGAATCTTAGCTGTCTGCTTTGAACCACTTTGTCTAATTCAGGATGCTCTACTGCTCTTAAGATGGTGACATTTTGCACATTGTCTATCCACTTAACTCCGACAATTATGGGTGAATAGCTTATTGCAATGTTGTCGAGCAGGTGCTTCATTTCCATGCTCAGTGGCCATGCCTCACAACCATAAAGAAATACAGAAAGTATAAAGCTGTCAGACAGTCTTAGTTTTGTTGGTACTGTGATGTCGTTTGATCTCCAGATCTACTGTAGCCTCCAGAATGTGGACTGTGCTGTTCTTCCTCTGCACCTTAAATCAATGAGTGGCAAGCCGATCGTAGAGCCAAGACAGCAAAAGTCTTCCACTGGTTCAATGATAGTCTCACCTCTTCATAGTCCCACTGATCAACTCCTGGACCTCCCTTCCAGTAGTCTAACAAGAGTGTGAAGCTCGCAGGCCTAACCACCCGGCTGGGGATTTATTTGGTTCTGACAAGAACAGTTCAAAGAAAAATGAAGAGAAACTCCAAAAATCACACTCCATGAGTAAATACTATGAATGGGGGGGGAATCTTCCTTTTAATAGGAAGAAACCTTCATCAGAACCAGGCTCAGGATGAGGCCATGTGCAGTGACTGATTGCTGGGTGAAGTGGAAGAGAAAGTAGAGATGATAAACAAGAAGAAACAACATTCCATTAAGCCCTGTAAAAGGAAGGTTTTAAGCTTTATCCTGAAAGTGGAGAGAGTTTCTGCTGAATTTATAATTTGGATTAGTTTGATCATTTCAGAACTTTTTTCCTGATTTTTTTTTTCTCCTGTCACTTCCACCTGCCGCCTTTCTCAGTCCTCTCCCTGCCACTGATATTACTACACAGACATCCCTGATATGGCGACATCAAACAGTCTGCTCCCTCCACAGTATGAAAAATGGAAGAGGAATTTGTCTTTTATTCATCTCTGCACTAATGGAATGTGAAGATTGGATTATGGGTAATCCTGATGCTAATGGCGGTCTCCAAAGCTGTGAATCCAGGCTTGGAGGATATTATTCTTTTGCAGGAACAGACTTTGTGTGGCTGGATTAGCAGTGGGACCTGGCTGCACAGCAGCACTCGTCCTCCTCTCTGCTATTGGCACAGAGTCAGTATAAACTCATTATTTTGTCTGTTAGGCCAGAGGATCAAGTGGCATGAAAACCATGGATGTCCATGTTAATCCTGTTTTATTAGAGGTGGTGGGTTGGTTTTGACATGGAGATTGGTCCTAGAGCAAGGGCGCTTCCTGTTCAAACCACTACGTGGCGGTAATGCACCTGTAAGCTGGTTGCCAACCGCCAATCAGATCTAGAAGAAGAACACATGCTCATTTTCAGTTTGTTTCTTAAACAATTTAAGTTATGAACAGGGCTAAAATATTTTTTTGCATTAATGTATTTTCTCTTTGTATTTGTTTCCAGGGTGTGACAGGATCACCAGGAGACATGGGTCCTGAGGGCCCACCGGGAGCCAAAGTGAGTTTCTCAAAAAACCAAGTTTATCTTGCACAAAAGCACTTGTGATACATGTTTTCCATTTTATATAGATCTAGGCATGGAAAATTCATGTCTTACAGACATGTGTTGCTACGAATCCTTCCATAAAAAGTAATCAGTGCCACAGTTTCCTGACACTAGCTCACCGCTAGTAGAAATATTCCTCTTTGGCTCAGAGGTTGGCGTGTGAGGATTTGAATCATGGGGTCAGGGGGTTAAATCCCAGCATGGATTTGAAAGGGCAAATCTAGATTACCTAAAAAAAAGTGGAAAAACACGATATATAGGTGCATCTCAATAAGTTAGAATATCCTCAAAATGTTGCTTTTATTTCAGTAATTCAATTCAAAAAGTGAAACTCATATATTCATTACACACAGAGTGATATATTTCAAGCGTTTATTTCTTTCAATTTTGATGATTACACAGGGTTACAAAAATAATTTTTTTGTAAGTTGTCTGTGTTTTTTCAACTGATTTAAGTCAATTTTGCACCGCTGAATCTAAAAATGACATCCTTTTCTCTCGATCAGGTGCTAAGTAAAAACCTGTACTTACTTAGTACTGTGCATGTACTTTCCTTTATATAAATGTAAGTACATGTAAATTGACTGTTACGTCATCATTGTTCAAAATTCAGAGAATTTCAAGACATAAAAAAGAATTTTGCATCATATAAAGTGAAAATACCAGTACATGTAAACAAAAACGTATAAAACAACATGTGGCCATAATTCAGAAAGTTGACCTGACTGAGCAAAACCAATGTGATTTTTGGATTCATCATATCAAAACTGTCCTAAATCAGCTAAAAAAAAAACTTAGACAATAAATTTGGTGTTGACCTGTGTTATGGATTAAAGCTCATGAAACCTAAAACTCAGTTTCTCAAAAAATTTGAATATGACATAAGATTAATTAAAAAAAATGGATTTTAATAGAAATGTTGGCCAACTGAAAAGTATGTCCATGTACACATGCAATACTTGGTTGGGGCTTCTTTTGCATGAATTACTGCATCAATGTGGTGCAGCATGAACGTGATTAGCCTGTGGTACTACTGAGGTGTTATGGAAGACCAGGTTGCTTTGATAGCGGCCTTCACCTCGTCTACATTGTTGGGTCTGGTGTCTCTTATCTTCCTCTTTGTCATGGACTGGGCTGGACCTGCCAGCCCAGCTCCTTGGCACGATGGCTGTTGTGCCCTCAGGAGTGTGTTTTTCACCTAGCTGTCTCTAGGCTCCTCCTGGGAGGCTCTGAGCTCTGCTCAGCTGTTGACAGCTCAGCCACGCCCCTCTCTCCTGCCAGTCCATATCAGCTGGCTCCCTTTCGTTATTTTCCCCTTCTTGTTTGTGCACGCACACACTCTTATATGTCCATCTTCTTTCTCACTCTCATGCACTCCTTGCATACACACACACCCATTCATTTCCATCCACATGTGCAGACTCTCATGCTTATTCCTGCATTCACACACACACTGACACACCCACTCAGTCGCTCTGACAGCTTCACGCACACCTGTTTTCACTCACGCTCTTCCACACTCTCTCTCTCTCTCCTCACCGGCATGCACTCAGCTCGTTAGTGTTCTTGTATTTAAGAATTGGGTTCGCTGTTGTGCATTGTCAGGTGATTGAGGAGTATTTCCAGCGTAGCCTTCATCTGTCAGTTCTCCTCCTTGTTTCCCTCGCTCTGTGGACTTCACGGATTTACTCAATCTGCTCCAGCTGCATGAGTACAAACTGTTTCGCCCCTGCTGACCAGTTCTGCCTGGTGGTTCCTTTCCCAGGCACTTATCCATTCCTCATCTGCAGTCCCGTCTGCCATGGAACATTTTCCTCATGTTTTACTCACCTGTTCTGTTGAGCGTCCTTGAGGTATCCCTGTGCTCCCTTAGCTCTCCGATCATTGTTTATTTGGACTGTTATATTTTCATTCTGCACAATAAAATGCACACAACATACTCTTGCGAGTGGGTTTGTTATTTCTGCCTCTAAACGGCAGATAATTCATGACACCCTTGACAATATGCCATATATTCTCCAGTGATACCATGGTCAATAAACCAGGTTTTGATACTTTTGGCAGTGCCAGCAGGGACCAAGTCCTGCTGGAAAATAAAATCAGCATCTCCATAAAGCTTGTCGGCAGAGGGAAGCATGAAGTTCTCTAAAATTGCCTGGTAGACAACTGCGCTGACTTTTGATTTGATAAAACACAGTGGACCAACACCAGCAGATGACATGGCTCCCCAAATTATCACTGACTATGGAAACTTCACACTGTGGACCTCAAGCAACTTAGATTCTATACCTCTCCACTCTTCCTCCAGACTCTGGGACCTTGAGTTCCACATGACACCTGATTTGGGGAGCCATGTCATCTGCTGGTGTTGGTCCACTGTGTTTTACCGAGTCCAAATTCAGTGTAGTTGTCTACCAGGAAATTTTAGGGCACTTCATGCTTCCCTCAGCTGACGAGCTTTATGGAGATGCATTTCATTTTCCAGCAGGACTTGACACCTGCCCACGCTGCCAAAAGTACCATCATCATCATGGCAGTCCCATCATGTAGTGGCGATAGTTACGGGCGTTATTGATGGTGACGGTGTTCTACTCCTGTCAGGTATTGTCGATGTCAAAAGTCCGCAAAGTTCTTTTGAGAGTTCTTGGTACCATTATGTAGAGATGCACTCCAAGCCAGTCTATTGGTCACAGTCTTTGCCAGGTTGTTGGTGATATACTGAAGTCTTTAAGATCACGCTTAATAACGTCTTTATACCTTAAGAGTGGTCGACCTATTGATCTGTTGCCATAAGAGAGGTGACCATAAAGTATTTGCTTGGAATAACAGTTATCCATCCTATGTACATGCCCAAGCCAGCACAGGTGTCGCCTTTGGGGAATTGTAAATAGATTGGTTGAGCCACACAGTTCTAGGACCTTTGTATCCGGCATTTTTTTGCCAAGTAATGTTTGCAGTTTTCTGCAGACATCGTAGGTGGAAGGTGTTGAGGCACTGTTCTTGATTACTATACGTAGGCCATGTTTCGCTACCGTAAAGTAGTACAGATAAGACACATGCTTCGTAGATATGTGCTTAGGTTTTGAGAGTAATCTTTTTGTTCTCCCACGTACACAGTCTCAGGCCTCCAAAAATAGATGCTGCCTTTCCAATGCATTTACTGATTTTCACATCAAGGTTTGGAGTGCTAGCAACAGTAGATCCCAGGTAACAGAATTGTTGCACCATTTCAATTGGTTGGTTATTGATTGTTATAACAGGTGCTACATGGAGACCACTGTACATCACTTCCATCCATCCATCCATCCATCCATCCATCCATCCATCCATTTTCTACCACTTTTCCAGAGGTCCGGGATGCGGAGGCAGCAACTCAAGCAGAGAAGCCCAGATTTCACTCTCCCCAGCCACCTGCTCCAGTTCTTCAGAGAGGATACCAAGACATTCCAAGGCCAGCTGGGAGACGAAGTCTCTCCAGCGTGTATTGGGGACTGCCACGAAGTCTTCTCCCAGTGGGACTTGCCTGAAACACCTCAAGTGGGAGGCGTCCAGGAGGCATCCTGATCAGATGCCCATACCACCTCAACTGGCTCCTTTCGATATGGTGGAGCAGCGGTTCTACTCTGAGCCTCTCCCAGATGACTAAGCTCCTCACCCTATCTCTGACGGTGAGTCCAGCAATGCTACGGAGAAAGCTCATTTCAGCCACTTGTATCCGTGATCTCATTCTTTCAGTCATTACCCAAAGCTCATGACCATGGGTGAGGGTAGGAACGTTGGTTGACCTGTAAATAGGCAGCTTTGCTTTAGAGCTCAGCTCCCTCTTCACCATAATAGACCAGTACAATGTCTGCATCACTGCAGAGGCTGCCACAATCTCTCTGTCAACCTCTTGCTCTATTCTCCCCTCACTCGTGAATGAGACCCCGAGATACTTAAACTCCTTTACTTGGGCAGGAGCTTGCCCCCAACCCGGAGAGGACAATCCACCTTTTTCCAGCTGAGGACCATGGACTCGGACTTGGAGGTGCTGATTCTCACCCCAGCCACTTCACACTCAATAGCAAACCATCCCAGCAAGGCCTGTAGGTCATTAGTAGATGCAGCCAGCAGGACATCATCTGCAAACAGCAGAGATGAGATTCTGTGGTCACCGAGCATGACACCCTCCGATCCTTGGCTACGCCTAGATATCCTGTCCTTAAAAATTATGAACAGGATCGGTGACAAAGGGCAGCCCTGGTGGAGTCCAACTCTCACTGGAAACGAGTTTGACTGGGTGTTGGCAATATGAACCAAACTCTCGCAACGGTTGTATAGGGACCAGATAGCTCATAACAACGAGCCCAATACCCCATACTCCCACAGCACCCCCCACAAGAGACCACGAGGGACGCGGTTGAATGCTTTCTCCAAGTCCACAAAACACATGTGGACTGGTTGAGCAAACTCCCACGAACCCTCGAGGATTCTCGAGAGGGTAAAGAATTGGTTCGATGCGCCACGGCCAGGACGAAAACCACAATACAATATGGCTGCACGGTGGCGCAGTGGTTTAGCACTGTGGCAGCACAGTTTTACCCTTGGCCGGGGGATCGTGGGGATCATGAGATCGTGGGTTCGATCCCAGCCCCCGACCAACAGTGAGCTGTGTGGAGTTTGCATGTTCTCCCCGTGTTGCGCGGGTTTACTCCGGGATTTCTCCGGTTTCCTCCCGCATACCAAAAACATGTAGGTTTAGGGCGCTCGCGGACACAGCGACCAGCAGCCGGTGGCTTGTCACCAGACTGCAAACCAAGTCTACCTACGAGTACAAATAAGTAACAAAAAAAAACAAAAATACTCCTGGATCCGAGGTTCGACCAGTGGTCGGACTCTCCTCTTCAGTACCCTGGCATAGACCTTCCCAGAGAGGCTGAGGACTGTGATCCCCCTAAAGTTGGAACACATCCTCTGATCCCCCTTTTTAAAAAGAGGAACCAACCCCGGTTTGCCATGCCAATGGCACTGTCCCTAACCTCCATGCAACATTGCAGAGGAATGTCAACCATGACAGCCTACAACATCCAGGGCCTTGAGGTGCTCAGGGCAAATCTCGTCCACCCCCAGGGCCCAGCCACCAAAGAGTTTTTTAACCACTTCAGTGACCTCAGTCTCTGTGATGGGCGAGTTGTCCCCCTTGTCCTCAAGCCTTGCTTCCCCTGTGGAAGGCGTGTCAGTGGGATTGAGGAGATCCTCGAAGTATTCCTTCCACTGCCCGATGATGTCCCCAGTCGAAGTCAGCAGCGCCCCATCCGCACCATACAGTGTGGACAAGGAGCTGCTTTCCCCTTCTGAGTCGCCGGACAGTTTGTCAGAATCTCTTCGAGGCCAATCTAAAGTCTTGTTCCATGGCCTCACTGAACCCCTCCCACACCCAAGTTTTTGCTTCAGCAACCACCCGAGCTACAACCGCTTGGCCTGCCGGTACACCTCAGCTGTTTCAGGAGTCCCACAAGCCAACCAAGCTTGATAGGATTCCTTCTTCATCTTGCTGTCCCCCCCCCACCACTGGTGTCCACCACTTGGTTCAGGGGTTTCCAGTATGAGATGCACCAACACCCTTGCGGCCACAGCTCTGGGCAGCTGCTTTGACAGTGGAGGTGGAGAACATGGCCCATTCAGACTCCATGTCCCCAGATTCCCTCAGAATGTGGTCAAAGTTCTTCCAAAGGTGGGAGTTGAAGACCTCCTGGACAGGGGCCTCAGCCAGACATTCCCAGCACATCCTTACTATATGTTTAGGTTTATCGGGTCTGAGTGGCGTCCACCCCTGCCATCAAATTCAACTCACCACCAGGTGGTGATCAGTTGACAGCTCTGCACCTCTCTTTACCCGAGTGTCCAAGGTGTGGTCGCAGGTCTGATGACACAATAACAAAATCGATCATCGACCTGCGACCTACATAACTTTGGTTTTCAAAATACTAATTGACACTCTGAATGACGAGCACGCAGAAGCAAAGGAGTCACATATAGATGTTGCAAATCATCAGCAGAGTGAGCTATAAACACAGCATCATCAGCAAATAGGAGTTCATGAATCAGTACGTTTGATGTTTTACTCTTTGCCCTTAGATGAGCCAAGTTGAATAGTGAACCATCAGATCTTGTACACAGAGAAATACCAGATGGGTTCAGGAAGGCGTAGTGAAGTAGGATAGAGAAGAAAATCCCAAATAATGTTGGAGCTAAGATGCATCCTTGTTTAAAACCATTTCTGATCGGAAAAGAATCAGAGACCGAGTCTTCAAAAGTGACTGTGGCTTGCATACCATGGTGGAAAGACTGAACAATGGACAATAATGTTGGTGGACATCCAATATTTTCTCGGATTGTGAATAGAGTAGACCTGTTGACTAGATCAAAAGACTTGGTTCATTCAATAAAGGCCATGATAAGAGCTTGGTTCTGTTCAATTGCTTTCTCCTGGAGCTGGCGGAGTGCACAAACCACATAGATCATGGACTTCCCAGATCTGAAACCACATTAGCTTTCTGGCATTACATGGTCTGCAAGACAGTTAAGACACTGAAGCACAACACATGCAAAAACTTTACCAGCCACATTCAGGAGAGAAATAGCCCAATAATTATTACAGTTTCTTCTATCTCCCTTGTTTTTAAAGAGCGTAATCATCTTTGCATCACGCCATTCCTGGGGTACAGAATGAGTTTTCCGGTAGCAGACAATAATCTGATAAAGCTCACTGAATAATGGGTCACCACCCCTCTTCAGAAGTTCCGGGACAATACCATCCTCCCCTGCAGCCTTGTTTGGTTTGAGACTTTTGAGTGTAGTCTTTAATTCTTCAGGTGTTGACTGAGCATCCAGGTGATGAAGTCTGTCAAGATGAGGTATATTACTAATGGTCTCCAGATCTACTGGGACGTTGCGTAAATAGAGGCTGGAGAAGTGGTCAACCCAACGGGTCATCTGCTTGTCACTGTCAGAACTGTCCCATTAAGATCAAGCAAGGGAGCTACTTTCTTTGCCTTTGGGCCAAGTGTCTCTTTAATACCATTGTAGAGGCCTTGTAGATTACCTGTGTTAGCACATTCTTCTAGGCAAGCAGAGAGGTCAAGCCCATAATTTTGCTGGCATTGCCTGGAGAGATGTAGAGCGTTTGCTTTCCACTGCCTTAGTCGATCAGCATTTGCTTGAGATGGATGTTTGGAGAATTGCAGTTGGGCTGATCTCTTCTCCTCTAAGACTGGATAGAGTGTGCCAGCAGATGCCATAAACCAGTCTGGTTGTTTACACTGAGATCTACCAAGCGTGCTTTCAGGACATGATGAAATGAAAAAAAAAAAAAAAAAAAAAAATAAGATGGCGGCAGCGCGCTTGGACGCAGCGGCCCCTCTTGGCATCAGCGAGTGTGAGAGTTTTGAGTGTTGTGATCATCCCAGACGTACATTCTGTAAAACTTACAACCGTGAGACCTTATTAAACATCAAGGTACTGCACGCTGCAAGAATCGCGGCGATCGGTTGTGATTTGGACATCCTACACCAGCACGGAATTCTGGCGGAGTCCCCGCTGGAAGCTACCCGTGAGAAGAGGAAGCGGAAGCAGAGGGAACGCAGGAAAAAGCGAGGAAAAAGGGCCGGGATCCATGCTAGGCTAAAGGCTAACCCCTCCAGACCAGCGGTACCGTCGCTTCTTCTCTCAAACGTCTGCGCCCTCGAAAACAAGGTGGACGAACTGCGTCTGCTGAGAGAAACCCGGAGAGAGTGGAGGGACTGCTGTGTGTTTGTTTTCACCGAGACATGGCTCCACGACAACATTCCTGATGAGGCCATTCAACTGGAAGATATGGCGATGTTCCGTGCCGACAGGGAAACGGCGAGCTCCGGTAAGAGCCGGGGGGGTGGGCTATGCATCTATGTTAACAAGAACTGGTGCATTAATGCCACGCTAGTGTCTAAACACTGCTCTCCATTGGAGGAGTTCCTTATTGTAAATTGTCGGCCTTATTATCTGCCTAGGGAATTCAGCAACGTGTTTGTAGTCGGTGTTTACATAGCGCCGAGCGCTAACGCTAAAGCTAATGCTAAGAAGGCACTCGGGGAACTGCACAATGCAATCAGTGAAATCCAAACTTCACACCCGGACAGTTTTGTGGTGGTTGCGGGGGATTTTAACCACACCAGCCTAAAGACTGTGCTCCCCAAGTTTAAACAATGTGTAGACTTTAAGACCAGAGGAGAGAATATGTTGGACTTAGTGTACACAAACACAGATGCATATAAAGCGATACCCCGCCCCATCTCGGCCGTTCTGATCACATATCCGTGATGCTGCTGCCTGCCTACAAACCTTTATTGAAGCGCAGCAGGCCAGCAGTGAAACAAATCAGGATTTGGCCAGAGAGTGCAACCCCTGCACTGAAAGACTGTTTTCAGCACACAGACTGGAAGGTCTTCAAAATAGCAGCCTCCCAGGAAGACAGGACAGATGTGGAGGAGTATGCTGATTCGGTCACCAGCTACATCGTGAAGTGCACAGAGGATTTCACTACAGTGAAGACCATCACTATGCGGGGTAATCATAAGCCCTGGATGACTGCAGAGGTGCGCTCGCTGCTCACAGCCAGAGATGCAGCCTTCAGAGCGAAGGACAGGATCGCCCTCCGCTCAGCCAGGTCTGCGCTTTCTAAGGGAATTAAGGTGGCAAAGCGCGCCTATGCGGAGAAAATCCAGGGACACCTCTGTGACACTAGGAACACCAAGCAGATGTGGCAGGGAGTTTGGACACTGACGGGCTTTAAGCCTAGGCAGGGGGTCGATGATGACGACGCTTCGCTTCCAGACAGGCTTAACGACTTCTTTGCACGTTTTGAAGCATCAAACT
The DNA here is from genome assembly GCA_020510985.1 of Pholidichthys leucotaenia. Lineage (NCBI taxonomy): Eukaryota > Metazoa > Chordata > Actinopteri > Cichliformes > Pholidichthyidae > Pholidichthys > Pholidichthys leucotaenia. Next base: position 63,143,132 of record CM035849.1, on the reverse strand, counting down.
CGACAATCAGAGGGAGGGCTGGCCCTCCCCCACCATCAGTCGGACCAGCTTTTACCATCAACACAGCGGACACACGGAGGACCCTAACCAGAGTCAACCCACGCAAAGCTGCAGGTCCAGACAACATTCCGGGACGTGTGCTCCGAGACTGCGCGAGCGAGTTGGCGGATGTCCTGACTGACATTTATAACATCTCCCTGAGTCAGGCCATCGTTCCCAGATGCTTCAAGACCTCTATCATTGTACCGGTGGCAAAGAAACCAGTGGTGTCCTGTTTGAATGACTATCGTCCTGTTGCACTGACACCATTTGTGATGAAGTGTTTTGAGCGGCTTGTCAAACCACACATTACAGCCTGCCTCCCTGCATCACACGACCCGCTCCAGTTTGCATATCGTTCAAACCGCTCCACGGAGGATGCTATAGTCACCACCCTACACTCTGTCATCACCCACCTGGACCAGGAAGACACCTACGCCAGACTCCTGTACATTGATTTCAGTTCAGCATTCAACACCATATTCCCCAGAGACTGATGGAGAAATTACTCCTTCTCGGTCTGAACACCGCCACATGTCTCTGGATCCTGGATTTCCTGACTGAGAGACCTCAGTCTGTCCGGGTTGGAAACAACATCAGTCTGTCACGCTGAGTACCGGATCCCCTCAAGGCTGTGTACTCAGTCCACTGTTGTTTACACTTCTAACACATGACTGTGTATCCAGACACGAGGGGAACCAGATTATTAAGTTTGCAGATGACACCATGGTGGTGGGACTTATCCAGAGGGATGAGGAATCAATGTACAGGGAAGAAGTGAGAGACCTGGAGGGCTGGTGCAGGGAGAACAATCTGGTGCTCAACGTGGACAAAACGAAGGAGATGATTATCAACTTCCGGTGGTCACAGCCTGAGCACGCCCCCCTCAGCATCGGCGGCTGTTTAGTGGAGAGAGTAGAGAACATCAAGTTCCTCGGAGTGCAGATCTCGCAGGACCTGACCTGGAGCAAGAATTCCTTGGAGATCAGGAAGTGGGCTCAGCAGAGACTGTACTTCTTAAGGAAACTCAAACAGGCCTCTCTCCCCATCTGCATCCTCAGGACCTTCTACAGAGGTGTGGTGGAGAGTGTTCTGACGTACTGCATTGCTACATGGTACTCCAGCTGCAGTATGTCAGACAAAAAAGCCCTGCAGAGGATAGTCAAGGGGGCGGAGAGGGTAATTGGAGTCTCCCTCCCCTCTGTCCAAGAACTTTTTCAGAACCGTTGTAGGAGCAGGGCACTAAACATTGTCAAGGACCGTTCTCACCCTCTGCATAAACACTTTGAACTTCTTCCATCTGGTAAACGATTCCGGAGCATCAGAGGCAGAACCACCAGACTGATCAACAGCTTCCTTCCACAAGCTGTCAGGATGCTGAACAGTTGACCCGGAATCTCTCATACACACTACTGCACCTACGGACATTTTGTATATTATAGTTAGTTATTCTTTTTTTCCCCCAAGTATGTCTCAGGGATGTGTGAATGGATGGGGTGGGTGGGGGGGGAGCTATGTGAGAATGTGTCTTAAATCATGCTGCTTCTTATATGGATGCCGAGAGAAACGCAATTTCATCTTGCCTGCACTACAGTTGTATGTACAGCAATATGACAATAAAGTTTGATTTGATTTGATTTGAAATGGCTTTACTTAGCACATTCCAGCGAGAGCTTGGAGAATTCTCATCAGTGATGTTAGATGACTGGATAGTGGTACTAAGTTCTTCCTGATACTTATTAAGAGACTCAGGATTCTTCAAGGCAGGTAAGTTAAATTTGGGTTTAGGTCTAGGTCGACCGTGATGAGCTCTTTTAGGGTGGAACGAGGTTCTGCAGTACACAAGGACATGATCTGTATCACAGTCAGCACTATGCATGCTTTGAGTGTAACAAATATTCCTCAGATCACGTCTATGACAAATAATATTGTCTAGTTGGTGCCAGTGCTTTGAACGAGGATGTTTACAAGTGACCTTGCTAGATGTGTTGCCTGTAAAGTATGAGTTTGATAGGCACAGTGAATGATTACTACAGAAGTCCACATGCCGGTGGGCCTGCATGCTGCACCTCACTGGGGCACCGCCTCCTCCAGACAGGATGGTACAACAGGGATGTCCGGTCCAGACACTGCACCTATAGACAACCTGTAGTGCCCCGCCAGGTTATACTGCCCAAGCACTCGGTCCCGCCACCTGTTAGCCAGCAAGTTAAGTTAGTAAGCAATAAACTATTCGTGGTTACATGGCTGCACCACGAGTGTACAGCTCGGAAGTAGGAGTGCAGAGTTTAGTGGGGCTTTGGAACTAGCCCTGGTGCGTGCCACCATTTTTAACCACCAAAAAGTACCAAAACCTGGTTTAGTGACTTAGTCCCCTGCTAAAAAAAACCCCATCATGCTATTCCTGATTCTTTATTTGTGCCGTTATGTATCAAATTATGGATGAATGTTTGTTTTCTTTGTTTTATATAGGATTGTTTTTCACGAGGAGCAGATATGTACCAGTCTGTGTTTGTCTTTACATCACAGTTCTGTCCAAACCATCTCTCCTCGAGCACTTTTCCCTCACGATCCTGTGACAGAAAGCCTCAATCATTGTGCTTGATTGCCTAGCAAACTCACCTGATCTAAAGCCCATAGAGAATCTGTGGAGTATTGTCAAGAGGAAGATGAGAAACACCAGACCCGACAATGCAGATGAGCTGAAGGCCACTGTCACAGCAACCTGGGCCTCCATAACACCTCAGCAGTATCACAGGTTCAGATTTAACCTTAATGATGAACTGCAGCGAGAACAGCCTGCTTTAGAAATGTACATATTTGCTTTATTTCTACTAGAAAATCTCCAATCTTGTCGTGTCTTAAACTAAAATTACAAACACCATCAAAGATAAAGAATTATCATGTACTCAATTTATTTAATCAACACCAGAAACCAAACTGTAAAATACTTCAATTTTTAGATAATTTTCTATATTCTGAGATACCTTTGGGATTATCAGAAGTTTGCTATATTTAATCTCTAAAGTCAGACTGACACATTGTGCTTCACATGAAACTTTCATACAGATCAACTATACGGTCACACATCAGTTTTTGGCCCTTAAAATGAGCAACATAAAATCTGACATTTAAAATGTGTGCTGGAGGCTAATAAGATGCTGGTGCCTCCATCTGCACACAGCTGCCCCTCATCTTTTTTAACAATAATGCCCTTATCCAGATGGAATCACATATGATTTATAGTACAGATAGAAAAAAAGTCTTGGCAAAGTGAATTTTAGAAAAGGAATAAAGTGCCAGTTTTCATCTCTTAATGGACATGAAATCATTTAAACGCAATTGCAGGATGCATGTTTTCACCAGTTAAAGGAATGCTTGTATTTTCATCAAAGGTCATTGAATTAAAATCCACCCAAACAGGACAGTAAAATCATATACAGTAGAAGTAAGTGCCGTGTAGTGTATAAGCAATTGGCAGTTTTTCTTGGAAGGTATGTTTGTGTTCCAAAAAGGTAAAAAATCAAAGTAAAGATAGAAACAAAACCAAGTTTGCTACAAAACCTATAATGTTTTGACAATTTGATGTAAAAACTTCATGACGTATTGTCAAATAGTATCCAAGTTACAGCATTACAGTAAAAGTTGGTATCCCAATGCATAAAAATGCAGGGCTTTGGAGAATACGACATAAAGAATTACATGTTTTGAATATGAACAGGAGTAACAAAAACAACACTTTAAAGCATCACATGGAGTTTATTCCACAGTTAAACTACAAATTTGGGTAATAGGTGGTGAACAGATCAATCAAAGTACCTGTGTAGTAATCATTATTTGAACCAGCTTCTTATAGGGGCTACGGAGAATACATTAGAGTTCTGATGTTCCTAGTCATAATGAATTGTAATGTTTCTACTACAATGGGTCATGACAGCTGCTGAACATAAATCATATTAATGGTATTAAACTTTAATTAGCTGCTGATTTCTTAGATATATAATGGGGGCTACGGAGAATACAATATATTTGAAAGAACTATTTTGTGTGATTTCACATGTCATATTATTTATATCTGCTATGCAATGTCACATATACTTACTTAAGCCCATACCTTGCCATGGAGCATAGGCCATCAATGAATCCTCGCCATCGCACTCAGTTCTGGGCTGCTCTCTCTACTCCCCTCCAGTTGGTTCCCTGCTATTTCAGCTCCACCTCAGTGTCTCATCTCCAGCTGTTTCGAGGCCAGACTCTCTTTCTCTTCCCCTGCGGGTTCCAGGTCAGGACTTGGCGTGTGATGCTGGATGCTGGTTTCCTGAGGGTGTGTCCAATCCAGTCCCACTTCCTCTGCAGAATCTGTTCTGCCACTGGTTTCTGTCCCGCTCGCTCCCACAGGTCTTCATTCCTGATCTTCTCCGGCCACCTGATGTTAAAGATGCACCTCGGCGTGTGTTAAAGAAAGTCTGGATCTTCTACTGCATCGTGTTTGTCATCCTCCAGGTCTCACATCCATAGAGTAGAACAGACTTGACGTTAGAGTTGAAGATGCAAAGTTTTGTTCTCGTTCAGATCTCTTTTGATGCCCAGATATTCTTCAGTATGACAAAAGCTGCTGTTGCCTTGCCAATCCTGGCTGTGACGTCTTGGTCTGTGCCCCCCTGTCGATCCACCACACTTCCCAGGCAGACAAAGGACTCCACCTCTCTGATGGGCTCTCCTCCAACTGTGACTGGTATGTTGGCAGTGGCGTTAATCTTCATCAGCTCGGTCTTCTTCTTATTGCTCTGGAGTCCTGTCCCGGCTGATGCAGTCTCCAGACGAGTAGTCTTGTCCTGCATCAGGCTGTGGTTATATGACAGGATCGCCAGGTCGTCAGCAAAGTCGAGGTCATCCAGCTGTGTCCAGAGTGTCCACTGTATCCCGTTTTTCCTGCCGGCTGTTGTGATCTTCATGACGTCATCGATGACCAAGAGGAAGAGGAATGGTGACAGCAAGCACCCCTGGCAGACTCCGGTCTTCACCTCCAAGCTCTCTGACAGCTGGCCACTGTGTGTGATCCTGCAGCTCATGTCCTGGTAGATGCATTGGATGAGATAGATGATCTTCTTGGGAACTCCATAATGCCTCAGCAACTTCCACAGCGTCTCACAGTCCACACTGTTGAAGGCCTTCTTGTAATCTATGAAGTTGATATAGAGGGGTGAGTTCCACTTCAGCAATTGCTCCACAATGATGCGTAGGCTGGCGATCTGGTTGGTACAGGATCTGTTCTTGCGGAAGCCTGCCTACTGATCTTGGAGCTTGGGGTCGACTGCCTCCTTCAACCTCTCCAGCAGACCTCGGTTAAAAACCTTGCTCGGCACTGACAGGAGCATGATCCCTCAGTAGTTGCTGCAGTCTTTGAGGTTCCCGTTTTTCAGCAGCTTGATGACAATCCCTTCCTTCCACTGGGCTGGCACCTCCTCCTTCTCCCAGATCTTGCTGAAGAGGCTGTGTAGCATGTTGACGGCTGTTTCAATGTCTGTTTTGATAGCTTCTGCCGGTATCTTGTCCAGTCCTGCAGCTTTTCCATTCCTCAAGGTCATGATGGTCTTCTTGATCTCTGCTTTTAAGGGCTTGTCGCAGTTGATTGGCAGTGTTGTTTCTGCTGGTGGGATGTCTAGTGGTGTTTTGAGGGCTGGGCGGTTCAGCAGTTCTGTGAAGTGCTTTGCCCATCACTTCAGCTGTTCCCCAGTTGTTGTGAGTGGGTTTCCGTTTTTGTCTTTCACTGGTTTGTCCGTCTACTGGAACTTGCCTGACAGCTTCTTGGTCACCAAGTACAGGTCCTTCCGGGTCCCCTGTCCTGCTGCTTCTTCCGCTTGGCTGGCCAGGTTGTCGATGTAATCTCTCTTGTCTTTCTTGATCCTTTTCTTCACTTCCTTGTCCACTACTGTATACTCCTCTTGTGCTCTTGCTTTAACTGCTCTTGTTTGGCACATGTTCAAGATGGTTTTCTTCTCTTTCCTTTCTTCCAGTTTTCAGATGGTGTCTGCAGAAATCCACTCTTTGTGTTGAGTCTTCTTCCTGCCCAGAACTTCTTCACAGGTATCCTACCAGATTTCCTTAGTGTGCTGCCACTGTGTCTCTATGTCTGTCTCACTGTCTTCTATCAGTTTTTGTAATGGCTGGAACCTGTTGGCAAAGCTGATCTGGAAGGCTGCTTGTTTGTCTTTATTCCTCAGCAGTCCAACATTGTACCTTGTCTGTGTGTTGCCAGAGTTGTTGAGTCTCTTGAGCTGGAGTCTCACTGATGTCAATAGAAGGTGGTGGTCTGAGGATATGTCCGCACCTCTAATCACATGCACATCCTGCCATGATCTCCTAAACTTCCGGCTGATGCAGATATGGTCTATCTGGTTTTCTGTGACATGGTCCGGGGATCTCCAGGTGGCCTTGTGGATGTGTCTGTGTGGGAAGACGCTTCCACCAATTACCAGCTGGTTCAGGGTGCACAGGTCTGCAAAGGCTCACCATTTTCGCTCATCTGTCCCAGTCCATGTGTCCCCATGATGTCCTCATAACATGTGTTGTCTGATCCTATCTTGGCGTTGAAATCTCCCATCGGAATGGTCATGTCCTTGGCTCCTCCTCTGTCTATCACTGCTTGCAGCTGTTGGTAAAAATCCTCCTTCTCATCATCTGCATCATTGGTGGGAGCGTAGCACTGGATGACATTCAACTTGATGTTCTTCTTTCTGGTGGTGAACTTGGCTGTAATGATGTGTGAATTTATCACTTCCCAGCCGATGAGTGCTCGCTGTACCTCCGTTGCCAGCATCAGGGCCACACCCTAAATGCAGTATCACAGCAAGATATTTATTCATTGCATAGCCTACTCATATGTGTGAAATTGTGTTTGTTATATCACTGTTATATTGATATATCATACTTATGACTGAATAAAGAGGGAAGGCAATGCAATGGTTAAAAAAAATCATGGATTTGCATAACAAGAACAAATCCAGCCACAGGGGGTGCACAAGCCAGTGTACTCCTAGTGTCGGTCCCAAGCCCGGGTACATGGGGAGGGTTGTGTCAGGAAGGGAATGTGACGTAAAACCTTTGCCAAATCAAACATGCGAATCATGACGAATAAGACTTTCATACCAGATCGGTCGAGGCGCAGGCTAACAACGACCGCCACCTGTGCTGATAATTGGCAGGGTGCTAGTAGAAATTGGGCTACTGTCGGTTGTCAAGATCGAGGAGGAGGAGAGGGGGAAGGCGTGTTAGGAGGGAGAAAGAGGAAAGGAAAGGTAGAAGTGTGGAGGTGAGAGTAGGGACGTCAAATGTAAGGACTATGACTGGTAAAGGCAAAGAGTTGGCTGATATGATAGAGAGAAGAAAGGTAGATACAGTATACTGTGTGTTCAAGAAACCAGATGGAAGGGAGGCAAGGCTAGGAGCACTGGAGTTGGATTTAAACTGTTCTACCATGGTGTAGATAGGAAGAAAAATGGAGTAGGAGTAATCTTAAAGGAAAAGTATGTGAAGAATGTTCAGGAGGTAAAGAGGGAGTCAGACAGAATCATAAATTTGAAGCTAGAAGTCAGAGGTGTGATGTTGAATGTTGTTAGTGCATATGCCCCACAAGCTGGATGTCAGGTAGAAGAGAAAGAGGAATTCTGGAGTAAGTTGGATGAAGTGGTAGAGAGTGTTCCAAGGGAGGAGAGAGTGGTGATTGGAGCAGACTTTAATGGGTATGTAGGTGAAGGGAACAGAGGTGATGAGGAAGTCCTGGGTAGGTATAGTCTTAAGGAGAGAAATGTGGAAAGACAGATGGTTGTGTATTTTGCTAAAAGGATGGAAATGGCTGTGGTGAACACATACACATGCACATCCTGCCATGATCTCCTAAACTTCCGGCTGATGCAGATATGGTCTATCTGGTTTTCTGTGACATGGTCCGGGGATCTCCAGGTGGCCTTGTGGATGTGTCTGTGTGGGAAGACGCTTCCACCAATTACCAGCTGGTTCAGGGTCACGAGATGGTGACATCCTACAAGTACCTGGGTATTCATCTGAACAATAAACTAGACTGGTCACACAATACTGACGCACTCTACAAGAAGGGACAGCGCAGGCTGTTCCTGCTGAGGAGACTCAGGTCTTTTGGTGTACAAGGGGCGCTGCTGAAGTCATTCTATGACACGGTGGTGGCATCAGCCATCACTTTTGGAGTGGTCTGCTGGGGCAGTGGCATTACTGCAGCCGATAGGAAGAGACTGAACAAACTGATTAAGAAAGCTAGCTCTGTCCTGGGGCAACGCCTTGATCCGATGGAGGAGATAGGAGAGAGAAGGACGGTGGCTAAACTGTCATCTCTGCTGGAGTCCGAGTTCCACCCTATGCAGGACATACTGGATGCACTGAGGAGCTCATTTAGCAGCAGACTACATCGTCCCAGGTGCACAACCGAGAGGTTTCGTAGGTCCTTCCTACCAACGGCTGTCAGACTGTACAACCTAAGCAGGGCTGCTCGCAGAGATAGCAAAAAGACGTAACAAACTAATAGTTTTTTTTTTTTTTTTTTTTTTTTTTTTTTTTTGAATGCAAAAGATGCAATAGACTTACACAATGGTCCTCTCCGGCATACAACTAGGAACATACCGGTCGCTATGGAGGGTGAGAATATGTATGGGCACATAATCATACCATGTAGGATAACTAAATAGACGGTTATGCTGTTTCATCCCACCTAGCAACAATGCTCTGCACTGTGTGTGTTTATATATTTACATATTTATTCCATCTAGCTACAATGCTCAGCACTGGGTGTGTTTATATTTATATATCTATATATTTATTCCATCTAGCTACAATGCTCCGCACTGTGTTTTTATATATCTACATATTATTCCATCTAGCTACATTGCTCCGCACTGTGTGTGTTTATATACTTGCATATTTATTCCACCTAGCTGCAATGCTCCGTACTGTGGGTGTTTATATATTTACATATTTATTCCATCTAGCTACAATGCTCTGCACTGTGTGTTCATATATTCATATATTTATTCCATCCAGCTACAATGCTCTGCACTGTGTGTCTGTGTGTGTGTGTGTGTGTATATATATATTTTATAGTAATATGTACATATGTATATTAGCTGCTCTTGCTTGTTTTTTTTTTTGTTTTTTTTTTTTTCTTGCCTTCTGATTGTTGCTCTGAGTGTTGCTATCCCTGTGCTGTTGCAATCCTGGAATTTCCCCGTTGTGGGACTAATAAAGGCTTATCTTATCTTATCTTATCTTATACTTTAAGAAGAGAGAGGAACATAGGGTGACTTACAAGAGTGGAGGAAGGTGTGCACAGGTGGACTACATCCTATGCAGAAGGAGAAATCTGAAAGAGATAGGAAACTGCAAGGTGGTGGACGGGGAGAATGTAGCTAGACAGCATCGGATGGTAGTCTGTAGGATGACTTTGGAAAGCAAGAAGAGGAAGAGAGTGAAGGTAGAGCCAAAGTTTAAGTAGGGGAAATTACAGAAGGAAGAAGGTCACACAGAGTTCAGGAAGGAATTGACACAGGCTCTGGGTAGTAGGGAAAAATTATCAGATGACTGGGAAAGTACAGCAAAAGTATTGAGGGAAACGGGTAGAAGGGTATGTGGTATTTCCAGTGGACAGAGGAAAGAAGACAAGGAGACTTGGTGGTGGAATGAGGAGGTACAGGAAAGTATTCAAAGGAAGAGGTTAGCAAAGAAAAAGTGGTATAGTCAGGGAGATGAAGAAAGTTGATAGGAGTATTTGGAAGCTAGGTGCATGGCAAAGAGAGAGGTGGCAACGGAAAAGGCATATAGTGAGTAGAATGAAAGGCTGGACATGAAGGAAGGAGAAAAGGACTTGTATCGATTGGCTAGACAGAGAGATCAAGCTGAAAAGGATGTGCAGCAGGTTAGGCTGATTAAGGACAGAAATGGTAATGTACTAATAAATGACGAGAGTGTGTTCAGAAGGTGGAAGGAGTACTTTGAAGAGCTGATGAATAAAGAAAAAGAGAGAGAGGAGGATGGATGAAGAAAAGATAGTGAACAAGGAAGTCCAGAGGATTAGCAAGGCAGAAGTGAGGGCAGCTTTGAAGAGGATGAAGAATGGAAAGGCAGTTGGTCCAGATGACATACAGTACCTGTGGAGGAATGAAGATGTTTAGGAGAAATGGCAGTGGACTTTTTAACCGGATTGTTTAACACAATCTTGGAGAGTGAGAGGATGGCTGAGAAGTGGAGAGGAAGTGTTTTGGTTCCAATTTTCAAGAACAAAGGTGATGCTCAAAGCTGTAGTAACTACAGAGGTATAAAGTTGATCAGCCACACTATGAAGATATGGGAAAGAGTTGTTGAAGCCAGCTTAAGAGGAGAGTTGACAATCAGTGAGCAGCAGTATGGTTTCATGCCAAGAAAGAGTACTACAGATGCAATGTTTGCTTTAAGAGTGTTGATGGAGAAGTATAGAGAAGGTCACAAGGAGTTACACTGTGTCTTTGTGGATTTAGAGAAAGCATATGATAGGGTACCAAGAGAGGAAGTGTTGTACTGCATGAGAAAGTCAGGAGTGGCAGAGAAGTATGTGAGGGTAGTGCAGGACATGTATGAGGACAGTGAGACGGTGGTGAGGTGTGCTGTAGGAGTGACAGATGGGTTCAAGATGGGGGTGGGGTTACACCAGGGATTGGCTCTGAGCCCCTTCTTGTTTGCCATGGTGATGAACAGATTGGTAGATGAGGTCAAGCAGGAGTCTCCATGGCCCATTATGTCTGCAGACGATATTGTGATCTGTAGTGAGAGTAGGGAGCAGGTGGAAGAGAACCTGGAGAGGTTGAGGTATGCTCTGGAGAGAAGAGGAATGAAAATCAGTAGAAGCAAGACAGAATACATGAATGTGAATGAGAGGGAGGCAGGTGTAACTGTGAAGATGGAAGGAGTAGGGGTGGTGAAAGTAGATGAGTTAAAATACCTGGGGTAAACCATCCAAAGCAATGGAAAATGCACAAGAGAGGTGAAGAAGTGAGTGCAGGCAGGTGGAGTGGGTGGAGACGGGTGTCAGGAGTGATTTGGGACAGAAGCATAATAGCAAGAATGAAAGGTAAGATTTATAAGACAGTGAGACCTGCAATGATGTATGGTTTGGAGACGATGGCGCTGACAAAATGACAGGAAATGAAGCTGAAGGTGGCAGAGTTGAAGATGCTAATATTTTCATTGGGAGTGACTATCTTGCCTTGAGAGAGAGCAGTCGCATTTTTCTTCCCTCCTCCCCTGCCTTCCTGATCTATTCCCAGCTTTTGCAATGTTGTGTTTTTGTCTGTGTTTAGTCGCTCTTCTTCTGCTGAATCTTAATCTAAACGGAAATTATGGATTTGGAAGCGGCTTAAATGTGCTATTGTCACTATTTTTTCAACAAGAATTGGGCCAAGGGGGAGCCCAAGAATTGGAACCTACGAGGAGACTCATGGACATTGGAATTCATGCGTCTATGGAAACATTATTGGTTATGATCTCAGGACTTCTATTTTTGGCTGTGGAGTTCCCTGATGCATCAGAAATTGAAGGAAAGTGAGGGAGCTGTTCAAGCGGACCCAGCAAGCTCCTTCATCAAATTCGACCAGTTGGGGAGGGCACGAGTAGCGGCAACGGTGAACTGAATGACAGTGATTCAGTGAAGGAATACATCTGAAGCCCTGTGCTCTCTATGGAAAAACAGTTTAAGCCTGTATATATAATGAAAGCACAGAACTACACGAATGAGGACAAATTCTATTCTCTGAGTGCACTGTGCTGATTTGATTTGATTTGACCTTGTTTGCCCCGTGTTTACATTCCTCCTGACTGAGATAAGTGGAAGGATCGGCTCATGTCTACCCAAACAATCAACAATCAGTTGTCTGTCGTCAGCGGATTGGACCCCCGAGGACAATGCCCATGTGCCTTCTGCAAGCAAGAGAGAGAGAGAGAGAGACTCTGGACTCTGGACTTGTTTATAAGTCACATGATTATAACATCTATCCACTGCCAGGAGGCGCCCTCTGCTGCTCACTAACAACTGTTACATTTACTACACAATGCATACAACACTACATGCATACGATATACACACACTGCTCTCCTTCTGCGTGTGATTTGTCTACTAAATGTCTGCTAAATATGCATTGAGGGTTTTTTTTTGCCTGCAATCAAAATTTTGCTTACTCATTAAGCGTCAATTTGATAAAACATGTTTTTTTCTCTCGCCTATTGTGTCATATCCTCTCTTTTCTTTTTTTTTCCTTTCTTCTTTATGACTGGCGCCTAGCGGCTGCCCCGGCCTTGGATGCGCTCTGCAGAGCGTGCCCAAATGCCAAGTCACGTTTCGTTACCTTGTATTCATACATGTGTAATGACAATAAAGTTGAATCTCAATCTCAATCTCAACTAGGAGGGACAAGATTAGAAATGAGTATATCAGAAGGACAGCTCAAGTTGAGCGGTTTGGAGACAAAGTAAGAGAGGCAAGACTGAGATGGTTTGGACATGTGCAGAGGAGGGATAGTGGGTAGTGAGTAACAAAGGTTGTTGAAGATGGAGCTGCCAGGCAAGCGGTAAAGATAAAGACCACACAGAAGATTCATGGATGTAGTGAAGGAGGACATGGAGAGCATTGGTGTCACAAAGGAAGATGCAAGGGATAGGGTGCGATGGAGACAAATAATCTGCTGCGGCGACCCCAAAAGGGAGCAGCCGAAAGAAGAAGAAGCATAACAAGAACAGATCATTTGAAGAAGCTGTCCGATTTGTGAAATCTAATCATCCTGATGCAACTTCACCTGAAAATATTCTTGAAAATGTCTGTAATTTATCAGTTGTGAACATGCATATTTATTCAATGAATGCATAAACAGTACAGTTACAGTAAAGTGAAACAGAAATAATGTTGATTTTGTTGTATATTTACCTCCCAGTTCAACCATTCTGTCATGGATGGCTTTCATGAGCCATCAGTAAGACGCTATCTATCGACCGGTGAGTTTGCACAGTTTATTAAAGGAAAAGAAAGATGACAAAACAACGAGCCACGGGGGGCTAAAACACACTATAACTAATAATCAGTCTATGACACGGAGGAACAGATACATAATGAAACACACTTACAATAAAGGACGAGGATGAAAGGTAGATGACGTCTGACCAGGAAGCTCGGCGAGGGATGCTTGACGATGTCAGACGAGGGATAATTTGACGGTGTCAAACGAGGAATCTCTGACGAGACTGCAGCAACGTTTCGCCCTCAGCTGCCCTCTTAAATAGCGCTCAGCGGAACAGCTGATGAGGCGATTGGTAATGCAGCTCAGCTGTCAGAGGCTCAACTCTGACAGCCGGAAGCCCCTCCGAGCGCTGTCACAATAAAAGCTTGGAGAGCCATAGGGAACACACACACGCCAGATGGGAGGAAAATACTGCATGGCCCGAGTGCGGACAAAATCGGCGCTCAAACCACGACACATTCGGCAAAAAATGAATGTATCATTTCATTTCGAAAAATGTTTTTTTTTTTTTTTTTACTTTACATCACCAAGGGTAGAAGTTTTTTTATTGACTAAAATATTCACATAATTCTTCTAGAGTGTTTACATAACATCATAATTAAGTTAAAAGACAACTTGAAAGAAAAATCACCATATGTATTCAAGGTCATTGTGCATGCAGTCATTGCATCCTGTACTGGTCATTTTACTAAGAAAAATTCTGGTCTTGCCTAGCCATCTGTCACATTTGATAATGTGTAGCAAAAACTAAGATGTTCATTTGGACATATAGACAATGTGGGCTGATTGGTGAATTGCGGGGGGGGGGGGGGCGGGGGTTAGCATATTTTCCATGACTGAGTCTTTGTTTTTTTATTTTAAAAAAAATTTGTCTGTGCAATTTATTGTCATACTTTGTGGTAATCTCTTACTTTAATAATTATGATACTGTGGGGGCACGGTGGGGTTTTTCTTCACCCAGAGAGGGCAGGGGGAAGGGGGAACAATGGACCAAAGGAGGAGGTGTCACCGGGGGGGTATCAGACGGGACTGTTGGGTCTATGCGCCCCCCCGGGGACAGTGAGAGCAGCCGGAGCCGCTGAGGGTGTAATGTCATGTTAATGTGCCACACATTCCTTTGTTCAAACAACAATGTGTTATGATCAGAAGTGCCGGGTCTCGATGCATGGAAATAAAGAGATAAAAATGGAATGCACAGAGACCCAGGACCGCTGTTTGCTGTTCTTCATGTTGGAGAAAGAATAAAGTTCTGTGTCGTCTAGCTCGTTGCCTTGCCTGCCTCCTTTTTCCACAATACCATTTTTTTTTTAAAATGCGCTACATACAGAAGCTTGGTGCAGTCATTTACTTTTTTGATATCATGCACAAACCTTTGAACTTCTTGTCATTTCACAGGGAGACCATGGACCTGACGGTACACCGGGACCACCAGGAGACATTGGTATTGGATTCCCAGGAGCCAAGGTGACTCCTTTACATAAAAATATGTGTAAAAGGTTCATGCAATATAAGTAAAATTATTAATCTGGTATTAAGAGGCATTTACATTGTAAAAGCTGAAACAGTTTAAAAGGGACATATGATGAAATTTTCACTTGTTCAGTGCTTTTGTACATCTAAATCAGTGTCTGGAGTGGCTACCATCAGAAAAAGTGAAGTAAAACAATCCATTCACTGTGTTAGGGTCAGCCTTTATCGCAGTACCTCTCTCTAAATGAATGGTTTTGATTTTGCTCCGGCTGTGATGGGAGAACCAAAGCTCTCTATAATGAACCTGGCCCTCCCAGCTTCATCGCCACCCATTTTAACAATGGTGGGAAGGTCCTCACAAACATTTAAACCCACACTGACACGCTACTGTAGTTGCATGTCTGCTGTGGAGTTAGCTTGGTGACTGTGGTTTATATTGATAGATTTTTTTTTTTTTTAATTCTACTTTACCTCACCTGTTCCCACCTTCTACATTAATCCACAGTTGATAATACAACTCACATCTTTCTGTCTTATCTTGTAAAATTTTGGAAATAATATTCCAGCATATCGGCTGGCTAGCATATTGACCAGACAGTGTCTGGCTATTTATCACCTTGGACCTGGCCTTGGCAGGGAGAAAGGGATGGATTAAATCAAATCAAATCAAATCAAATCAACCTTTATTGTCATATTGCTGTACATACAACTGTAGTGCAGGCAAGATGAAATTGCGTTTCTCTCGGCATCCATATAAGTAAAAAGAACATAATTTAAGACACACTCACACACAGCCTTACCCCCCACCCCAACACAGCCATTCACACTTCCCTGAGACATACTTGAAAACTAACCAGAACTATAATATACAAATAATATACATAATGTCCATAGGTACAGTAGTATGTATGAGAGATTCCGGATCAACTGTTCAGCATCCTAACAGCTTGTGGATGGAAGCTGTTAATCAGTCTGGTGGTTCTGCCTCTGATGCTCCGGAATCGTTTGCCAGATGGCAGAAGTTCAAAGTGTTTATGCAGAGGGTGAGAATGGTCCTTGACAATGTTCAGTGCCCTGCTCCTACAACGGTTCTGAAAAAGTTCTTGGACAGAGGGGAGGGAGACTCCAATTATCCTCTCAGCAACCTTAAAGCGTACCTGTGGTGGTCGTGAAAAAAAAGATATTATATTGAGCCCCTGTCTCACGTTCTAGTTCAAGTTTAAGTTGAAATTCATGTTCAAAGCAATTTGATATAAATCCATTGCTGATGTGCTGGTTCAGCTATGTCAGCAAAACATGAGTGCAGCCATACTAGCGGCTACATGGCCTTCCAGGACGCTTCCTGTGACGTAATTTCATCACCGCGATCTGGATCAGTATTGGCTGAGCCTGCAGTGCCCAGATGTGCAGTGGCTTTCAGGATATTCAAATTCAAATTCAAACGTTTATTTCAAACTCAGGGTTCATATTAAATGCAGAACTAAAACAATTAGAAAATAAATAAATAAATGCTTAAATTCAGCGGCTTGTCTCGTCTGATCTGAGCTCGTAACGGCCGATGATTCTAAAACTATGCGATCTGGATCAATATTGGCTGAGCCTGGAGTACCCGGATGTGCAGTGGCTTTCAGGATATTAAAATTCAAATTCAAACGTTTATTTCAAACTCAGGGTTCATTTTAAATGCAGAACTAAAACGATTAGAAAATAAATAAATAAGTGCTTAAATTCAGCGGCTTGTATCGTCTGATCTGAGCTCGTAACGGCCGATGATTCTAAAACTATGCGATCTGGATCAATATTGGCTGAGCCTGGAGTACCCGGATGTGCAGCGGCTTTCGGGATATTCAAATTCAAATTCAAACGTTTATTTCAAACTCAGGGTTCATATTAAATGCAGAACTAAAACGAGTAGAAAATAAATAAATAAATGCTTAAAGGCCAAATGTCACGTAATTTTTTTTTCTAAATGACAACGAATTTAGATAAAATACACATAGCTTAAACCAAATATTCATACCGGAGACCATATCACCCACCTGTATTTACATAATTGCACAAAATACACCAGGTGAAGGCCCCACCTTGCTTGCTGGCTTGTGACAGCCAGTCCTGACCACGCCCATGTTTTTGACATCACCAGTTGTACCCTGGCTGCCCTGCCTATCCACATTCACACTTATCAACACTGGACAATCATGACGGAAAGTGACAGCGATTGTGAACAAATTAGTTTAGTTTTGTCTTTTTTTTTTTTGTCAGTGGTTCAGACAGTGACAGAGGCATAGAACCTTACCGGTTCGAGCCGTCCGAGACGGAATCAGATGCTTTGTCTGATAACAACAGTTCCAACGATGACCAGAGAGCAGAACCAGTGGAAAATGTCATTGAACTGGACATTAATCGCCTCCAGAATTGCGAAGCCGGAGGGGGTCTGTCGAGGGCGCCCCATAAATATTGATTTTTCGGAAGCCATTATTATTGCAGTGGAGGAGAGCCGCTGCTGTCAAGAAATTGACCAGATCAATATGAAAATGGAGGCGCATACCTGTCAAGGGAGACGTTTTCGCCGTATTTTGGTGCCAAGCGCGGCTGTGGGGGACGGCGCAGTGGTTTGGGACACTTTTCTGGGAAATGTTTTAAATGTAGTTCGTGTTGTTATTGTCAAATATTTTAAGGAAAATACGGGGAAAATGCAATTTTAGCAAAAACGGGCGTATTGCCATTTCTGTACGCCCAAAAGAAAAAATATACTGGAAAAAAAACTGAGTGTCTTGAGGAGCAGTCCTGTGTGTGATCACTCACAGCTGGGGCGGGCTGATCGCTCAGCGGGAGCGCTTCTCACTACTGTTCGAAGTGTGGAGTCACTCATTAGTTTAATTGTCTGGGCGGGCTGATCGCTCAGCTTGAGCTGTTCTCACTACCATGAGAAGTAATTAGGACAATGGTTTAACACGTTGAGCTGTGCAGCGGTTGCGGAACAGACAGAGATCCCAGAGAGGTGTGCCTTGTTGCTCCGCCGTTGCTTATAGCCGCTTTTTACGGTGTTGAAGTACGGCGAAAATGTCTCACTTGACAGGTAAGAAAACATTTCCCAGAGAAGTGTCCCTTATTACCCAGCTGTCCCTGATAGTCCCGTTTTAAGGTATGGGTGAAATATCCAATTTTTTCTTTCTTGTTGCTCACTTCAACCTTCCAGTCTCCATATAATCAATTGAAATACCCCAAGCATCAAACTAGGGTACAATCGATTTCGTCACTTCCGCCTTCTTCCCCAGGCGATTCCAGGGGCCGTGTCAGGCCAAGCGCGGCAGTTTTAAATTAACGAATATTCCGTTGTTACTGAAGCATATGCACCAAGACCCGAACGGATCGGTTCCCTTTTATATCTAGTTTCAAGATATTTAAAGTACCCTGTTACGTGACATTTGGCCTTTAAATTCAGCGGCTTGTCTCGTCTGATCTGAGCTCGTAACAGCTGCGAGACGGGCTGGGCTCCTCCCTCGCCGCGGGAGCAGCAGAGAGAGAGAGCAGCAGAGCAGAGCAGCAGACACTCGGCGCTCTTGTAACAACAAAAACATACAATGCGATATGGATATCGCAACATGGCGTAATGTAAAGCCTTTGGATGTCTCAATAATAAGCGGAAAAACAAAGATAAACACTTCTTTTGTGTACCCAAACCCAGCTCACCTTGTCAGAAGATCGGAGCGGAAAAGTGATCTCGGAACAGGGCACAGACGAATCCTTTCAGACGAAATTGCGTTGTGTGTGAGGACCACTTTGTCACTTTAACCCTCAGAAGACCTTTCTGGCTCAAACCTGTAGCCATGTTGGACGAATTCTTCCCCAGAGTCCGACAATTCAGCCATAATAGAATAAAAACACTCACAAAAGCAGGGGAGGGAGACTCCAATTACCGTCTCAGCTCCCTTAACTATCCTCTGCAGGGCTTTTTTGTCTGACATACTGCAGCTGGAGTACCATGCTGCAATGCAGTACGTCAGAACACTCTCCACCACACCTCTGTAGAAGGTCCTGAGGATGCAGATGGGGAGAGAGGCCTCTTTGAGTTTCCTCAAGAAGTACAGTTTCTGCTGAGTCCGCTTCCTGATCCCCAAGGAATTCTTGCTCCAGGTCAGGTCCTGCGAGATCTGCACTCCAAGGAACTTGATGTTCTCCACTCTCTCCACTAAACGGCCGCCGATGCTGAGAGAGACGTGTTCAGGCTGTGACCGCCGGAAGTCGATAATCATCTCCTTCGTTTTGTCTACGTTGAGCACCAGATTGTTCTCCCTGCACCAGCCCTCCAAGTCTCTCACTTCTTCCCTGTACATTGATTCCTCATCCCTCTGAATAAGTCCCACCGCCGTGGTGTTGTCTGCAAACTTAATAATCTGGTTTCCCTTATGTCTGGATACACAGTCATGTGTTAGAAGTGTAAACAACAGTGGACTGAATACGCAGCCTTGAGGGGATCCAGTGTTCAGCGTGATAGAGTTGGAGATGTTATTTCCAACCCAGACAGACTGAGGTCTCTCAGTCAGGAAATCCAGGATCCAGAGACATGTGGCGGTGTTCAGACCAAGAAGGAGTAATTTCTCCATCAGTCTCTGGGGAATAATGGTGTTGAATTACCCAACTAGTGCTAGGTTAGCTGGTGGATGGTGATCGGGTCTTAAAAGTTCTTTTCTCGATACTATATCTTCCCTCACCAGACATCCCTACTCCCACCTGGTTCACTAATCTGCAGTCGATATTAAATTAAGCAGAGATCATCTACAGGCATTGAGAATGAAAAGCTGTTAAAATTACCCAAAACTGTCAATCCATTTTGATTTTCTAGGCAATCAAGTTGTACAGTTTCTTTTTGGCTTGTATTTTTGAGTTTAACTTCTGATATAGTAATTCAAATATGATGAAACATCACACTCAATCACAACAGTATTCTTCAGCAAAACATTAAATTTCATGCAATTCTGTTGATGTTCCAAAAATCATGTTTATGAAATGTCTGTCAGCGGAACACTTTGTTAGTGTGTGGGGAAGTCAACATTTGACCCAAAGTACTTCTGTGGTGTAGGGGTTAAGAATCTTGCTTGCCACCTAGGACACCTGGGTTTAAATCAGCTTGGTAATGTGTTGTTCTTTGGAAGGGTAACATACCCTTTCTGTGCATTTGAAAACTTTATGTAGTGCACTTTAAATGCTGTGCTACTGCTGCTGGGAATCCTTTTAATCAAACATTTATCATTCAAAAAAGTTAGAACACAAACTAAAGCAGTTGTGTGGTGTTGCGGTCAAGGTGAATGCTTAATATCCAGGAGGTCCCAGGTTCAAATCTTGCCATGGAAGTGTCATGGTCTTAGGATCATGCTTTACGTTCATTTTTGTTCTCTCTGTGATTATTTATGATTATTGTCTGCATTATTTGCCTTTTGTGCTTCCCCTGGGTCCTCTGTGATTGTTGTTATGCTCCCCAGTCCTTGGTCTGTCATGTTGTCCCCGTCGTCCCGGTTGTTACTGTTCTTTGTGTCCCCTCTTGGTCTTCTGTGTAAGTCTCGTGTGTATCCCCTGTACTTGTTTACCCATCATTCCCAGGCTCTCATGTTTCCCATGCTCATAGCCACTTTCCCTCACATTTGTTACTGTTTGGCCCTGATTGTTTCCCAGCTGTCTTATGCCTGTTGATTATCTCTTCACCCTATTTATGTCTGTCTGAGTTTCTGTTCTGGTGTGGCATCATTAACGTTGTAATCGTTGTTCCCTGCCGGTAACCCAGTGTCTCATGTAAGTCTACTTTGCCATTTGTGTCTTGAGTTTGTTTTCAACCCTCGTGCTGTGTTTTGTTTTTTTTCTAGTCTGTTGTTCAATAAATCATGTTACACTGGAGCTCTGCCTGCACTACTAAGTCCATTTATTTTATCGTGCTTACCGGAGGTAGCAGCACATTACATAACAGGAAGTCTTATTCTTCTGAAGTACAGCATGGCTCTCCTGTGCATCTTAAAGCAACACTATGCAAGATTTTCAGCTCAAACTAATGTTTGCAAAATTAATGTGACGGTAGGTTGCATTTGACCGTGTGAATATCACTTTCTCCGTAGCTCAAGTGGGCCCACATTGCCTGCAACAGTTGTTTTTTTGGTGGAATCACTGAGGGGCCAGCAGCTGTGGCCTTGGTCCCAGCAGCCAATCACAGGGAATGACTTTGGCCACCAACAACAAAAAGCCCTGTGATTAGCTGTTGGGACTGGGGTCGTAGTTCCCGTGGTTTGGCCTTTTCAGTGTTTCTACAAGGAACAAGAAAGCTACATAGTGCTGCTTTAAAAACTAATGTGTAGCAGACTATACGTTATTAATGCTGTTGCTAAACAAAACAAGACCTTGAAATCTACACCTGCTTGTAACCTGATGATCACCACTTGTGGCTACATTCCAGGGTTGTTTCTGTGCTGTAGAAAAAATGCATCATATGTCCCCTTTATTATGATAACCTCTCTTTAGTTTGATTGAGGATAATGTGAATTGTCTGCTATTGAGTGTAGATATATACTGTACTAACTTCTTACTGAATTGCAAATATTTTGACTGCTTACAGGGTGAAAAAGGTATTCAGGGAAGACCAGGAGCTCCAGGTCCTCTTGGGATAGGGGAACCAGGACTACCAGTGAGTATGAATAATTGGTGTGGCTGCAATTAAGATAAATCTTTATTAGCCCCACGACAGGGAAATTCACAGGATTGCAGCAGCAAAGTGACAGCAGCACTCAGAGCATAATAAATAATAAAAATAAGGCAAAAACTGTATATACAATAACCGTAAAATAAGGCAAGACAGTCTAGACAGTGAAATCAGCAAAAACAGCAGTGTGTATATATCTATCTATAAATGCAGCATATCTCTGTCTATGTGTGTTAGTGTGTCTGTCTGTTCTACACATATCTCTTGAACCATTCCTCAGACTGACCTCAGATTTTATTAGTGCTTTGCTGAGGTTGCGAGGGTGTGCATCCTCGATTATGGAGTCACTCAGTCAAAATATGTAATTTATAGCTAGATATATAGATGCACTTTATTGATCCCAAACTGGGAAATTGCAGTGGAACAGCAGCATGACAGTAGACAACCAAACAACAGAAACACATGCATGACAGACAAGGGGATTACCCATGGAAAGTAAAGGTAACACTACTATAAAAAAAAGTCTATCTACATCATAGCTGAATAGATGGTGACCCGTACAGACACATGAATCATACCCGCTGTACAATGCAGGACTATCAGGAGCAGAGTGAGATGTGAGGCACCAATTAGACTGTAAGGTGCACTATGGCAGCATAGTTATGACCAGAATACAACATCAGAGTGCGTTATTGTACAATGAAATGGCATGTGGCAGGAAAGATTTCCTGTACCTAACAGTTCGACAGCGAAGCTGTAGCAGTCTGCTGGAGACAGTGCTCCGTTGTCTGTCCAGTATGTGGTGGAGGGGGTGATCAGGATAGTCCATGATGGATCGCAGTTTATTTAGTGTCCTTTTCTCCACCACAGTCTCAAAGGTCTCCAGCCTGAGACCAATTACACAGCCAGCCCTCTTGATAATCTTGTCAGGTCTGTTGGTGTCGCTGGCCCTGATACTGCTGCCCCAACAGACAGCAGCAAAGAAGATGGCACTGGCGACAATGGTCTGGTAGAAAAGCGCCAGCATCCTGCTGCACTTGTTGAAGAATCTCAGCTTCCTCAGGACGTAGAGTTTGCTCATCCCCTTCTTGTGTGCGGCATCGGTGTTGGATCTCCAGTCCATCCCGTTGCTGATCCTGACACCCAGATATTTATAGCTCTCAACCACCCCCACATCCTCCCCCCTAATCTGCAATGGCTGAGAAGGCGTCCTCTTCTTCCTGAAGTCAATCACCATCTCTCTGGTCTTGCTGACATTTAGCCTCAGGTGATTCTGCTCTGTCCACTCCACAAATCTGTCTACCAGTGCCCTGTACTCCCCCTCCTCTCCCCCTCCTATACACCCAACAACAGCTGAGTCATCAGAGAATTTCTGCAGGTGGCATGACTCAGTGTTGTACTGAAAGTCAGTGGTGTATAAGGTGAAGAGAAAAAGAGAGAGCACAGTCCCCTGTGGAGCTCCCGTATCACTAACCACCACGTTAGACAAGACACTGCCCAGCCGGACAAACTGTGGCCTGCCTGTCAGGTTGTCAGTAATCCAGGAGATCACAGAGCTGTCGACCCACATCATCTGCAGCTTCTCACCCAGCAGCAGTGGCTGGATGGTGTTAAAGGCACTGGAGAAATCAAAAAATGTGATTCTCACAGTGTCTCCTCTGCCATCCAGGTGCAGATAGGCTCGTTGCAGCAGATGGATGACAGTGTCTTCAACTCCTAAATGGGGCTGATATGCAAACTGCAGAGGGTCCAGCCACGTCTTCACCTGAGGCCTCAGATGGGCTAAGACCAGTCTCTCCAGGACCTTCATCACATGAGATGTGAGGGCAACTGGTCGATAGTCATTCAGGTCCGATGGAGATGACTTCTTGGGGACAGGAACCAGGCAGGATGTCTTCCACAGCACCGGTACTCTCTCCAGACTCAGGCTCAGGTTGTACAAGTGTTTCAGTACCAGAGCTAGCTGGTTACACAGGTCCTCAGGATCCTGACAGAGATGCCATCAGGGCCCGCCTGATGACATCAATAAAAGATTAGCCACCGCTCTGTCACCGTTTTGTGTCTTCATGCCCTGGATTCAGGAAGTGTGGGCGGGGTTTCGGATAGACTCCATTCTGATTGGATAATACGCGGCATCACAGCCATGCTGATTGGATAACACACGGCATCACAACCATGTTAATTGGATAATATGCAGCATCACAACCTGTCAGTTACCACAGCGCTTCGCAGACAAAGATTTTACAAGTGCTTTGCTGTGGTTACAAGGGCATGCATCCCCACGTATGGAGTAGCTCAATCAAAATAAGTAATTCTTATCAGTAAAAGTCTAGCCACCGCTCTGTCACCGTTCTCAGATTGGATAATACGTGGCATTACGGCATCAGTAACCACAGTGCTCCGGGAGTAAACCAAGGAAGCGAAAAGTGACAAATTTGACTAGAAAAAGATAACACTTAAGATTTAATGCTTAAAAAATTATACCATAAAGTTGTTGTGATTGCGTAGGTCTAATGGATTATTCCATTAGGGCACCCCCCCAGGGTGCGCTGGGGGGGGGGGGGCGCTGGCGGGGACCTGTGATGCCGCAAAGGACATCACTGGCATATGGGTAAAGCAGCAGCCGAGTCTCCCGTTAACCGGGCAGGCTGAGCTTGGCTCCCTGCGAAGGACTGCAATCCCCCGGTTCAGCTGCTGCTTTTCCAACACCGGTATCTGACCAGGTGCTCCACGGCCATTTGCAGGGAGGCACGCCCAGCCTGCCCAGTCAGTGGTAGATGGCAGTCCTGACGACCACTTCATTGTGGAGTGGAATGGCCAGATCACCTGCATATCATATGCGGACACATATGGACGCTTTGACTAAACGACAAGATGCAAAAATGCCCAAATAACGAAATAAACCATTTTTATTTAAACATTTACAGACAAATGGGCAACATTGATGCAACAGCTGCAGCCAAATGGGTCATTCAGCTGTGTATAAAAAACATGCAAGTTAGGTTACTTGGAGACTCTACAGTGGCCCTAGGTGTGAATGGTGAAGGGATTGGCACCGTACCATGGCTGCCTCATCCATCCATGTGGATGCCCAGAATTTCCGTCTGGGGATCAATAAAGTATACAAAATAGAAATACAAAAAAAAATGTTTGGTGTTTAGTACTTATATATATATAAATACACACACACACACACACACACACACACACTGTTTTTTTTTCTTGGTGTGATGCATAGGTTTATTATCAAAAGTGTGTGGTCATGATCTTACAATTATCTGTGATGTGACAATATATTTTTTAAACACATTTTTATTGAATTTAAACAATATAAACATACAGACAAATCAACCACAGAACAGTCCCATACCCTCCCACGCCACCCGCAGACAGCCACCCAATGTAAAAGTAGAAAACAGATAGCAGTTAGAAGTACCATTGACATGTGTATAGCTCAAAGCACAGAAAACAGACAACAAATCTAGCAACAAAATCCCAGTCCACGAAATCATCCCTCATGAGGAGGTCATTGAAGGAGGTCTTCCTTTAGGAAAGCGCTTTCCCTTCAAAAGTAAACCCTTTAGGTCACCAGGCAGATAGTTTAAGAAGAGAGTCCAAATCTTTAAAAAGTGCTCCTCTTCCCCCTCCATAGCTGCATGTAATCTCTCATAGGGGAGTGTATTAAACACCTCCTTGTGTGGTGACACAAAGGAGATGACACTCCACCCAGTACTTCGGGGTGTTGGGGTGCCAGCTGAGGGCGCCAGAGGGCTGGGAGGTATGAAGTAAATAAAGATTTGCCTTTTGCCCCCGCTGTGCCAGGCTCACACCTGAGGACGCAGGGGCGTGAATGTATTGTACTAAGCCTTGCTCTGTGACGTGTATGTTAATGTGTATGTTGACGTGTGTTCACGTTTCGTAACTGGTATGTTAATGTGTTTACCCTGAGTGCCAGTGGCGGGAAGGAAATGTATAAAACAGATTGCTTTGGCACTCAGAGTTAGCCTGTTCTGTGTTGGAGGAGAAATAAACTTCTGTCTTGTCAGCTCGTGTCTCATTTGTTTTCATCCTCCACATTGGTGACCTAGAGACGTGAAATGGAAAACATACCGAACACCACCAAGGAGACACTCCCGCTGGAGTCTCCCACCGCTGCATGTGCCGTTGCAATCAGACTCCCGGACTTTTGGCTTCACGACCCGGCCGCTTGGTTTATTCATGTGGAAGCCCAGTTCGCCCTCCGCAGAGTCGTGGCAGACGACACAAAGTACCATCATGTGGTGGCATCGCTGGATGTGCGCGCCACGCAGCGCGCCATGAGTCTACTCCAAGCCCCGCCAGCCCAAGGAAAATACGGCACTCTCAAGCAACTGCTGCTGCGCCGTTATACCCTTTCAGATGCAGAGAGGGCAGAAAAGCTCCTCACCCGCTCGGAGCTAGGAGACAGATCGGTTGAGGAACTGATGGAGAGCATGCTTGCATTGATGGGCATGGACGACGGATCTTTCCTTTTCGCCCACCTCTTCCTCAGAAACCTACTGGCTTCTGCGAGAGTGATTCTTGCTAACGCACCGCTACTGGCGGCCAGGGACTACCGCGCTCTGGCAGAGGAGGCAGACCACATCATCCTGGTAAACAAGGCTTTCAGCGTTCAGGCAGTGAGACTGGGATCTCCGGCGGAGCCCAGGGAGGTCAAGGAGCCAATGGTGGTGGATGGGACTGCCACCAGGAGAAACAGGACCGGGACGCTGTGTTTTTATCACCACCGTTTTGGCAAGGAAGCACAACGTTGTCTGCCACCGTGCCACTTCAAGAAGCCAGGAAACGTGACAGCCAGTGATCAGTAGCAGCTGCGACCATTGTTGACAGGGAGAAGCTGCTTTTCATCATGGACACACGTTCGGGGAAACGTTTTTTGGTAGACTCTGGCTCCCAGAAAAGCCTCATTTTGCCAGACAGCGCAGACAGGCTGGCAGGAGGCTGTGGCCCATCTTTAATGGCTGCCAATGGATCCCGCATCAGGATGTTTGGAGAAAGGATGGTGACTGTATGTTTACATGGACGCAATTACCAGTGGGATTTTGTGGTAGCTGCATGTTCGGTCCCCATCTTAGGTGCTGATTTTCTGTGTGCTTATGGACTACTTGTTGATGTTGCCAACAGGCATTTCGTGGACGCTGTATCTTTTTCCTCCTTGCCCTGCATAGCTCGGGGAGGTGGGCCACCAACACATGCTAATGTTCTAGCTCCAGGGGATAAGTACCAGCGTTTGCTTTCCGAGTTCCCAGCACTCACGGTGCCTACTTTTTCTGCTACGGTAACCAAGCACATGGTCGAGCATTTTATCACCATGAAAGGTCCGCCCGTGTTTGTGGGCCCTCCCGCCTGGATGCGGCTAAACTAGCCATCACGTGCAAGGAGTTTGCTAACTTAGAACGCTTAGGCATCGTTAGGCACTCCAACAGCCCTTGGGCATCCCCGCTGCACATGGTGCCCAAGTCTGATGGGTCGTGGTGGCCTTGCGGTGATTTCCAACGCTTAAACAACGCCATGGAACACGATCGTTACCCCATCCCGCACATCTAGGATTCTTCCGTGCACCTGGCCAGGATGTGCATTTTTTCAAAAGTGGATCTGGTCTGCGGTTACCACCAGGTCCCGGTGCGCGCAGAGGACATCCCCAAAACGGCAGTAATAACTCCCTTTGGTCTTTTCGAGTTTTTGCGCATGCCGTTTGGGTTAAAGGGCGCAGCACAAACTTTCCAAAGGTTGATGGACACGGTGCTCCATGACTTGCCATTCGTTTTCGTCTACTTAGACGACATTTTGGTGGCTAGCGTGTCAGAAGAGGAGCACCTCGCTCATCTCAAACAAGTTTTCCAACAGTTGGAAGGCTGACTGTTAACTCAGTGAAGTGTCAGTTCGGGCTGCCAGTGATTGACTTCCTGGGCCATCGCATTTCGCTGGAGGGTGCGATCCTGCTGCCGGACAAGGTACGTGCAGTGTCAGATTTTCCGTGTCTGCAGACCGTGAGGGCGCTGCAGGAATTTTGGGGGATGGTCAGTTTTCACAACCGCTTCCTCCCCCTGCAGCCCAGCTGCTGCAGTCGCTCTACGGCGCGTCAAAAAGAAAAAGCCCACGGATAGCATAGACTGGACCCCCGAGCAGATGCAGCTTTGCTGCATGCAGCTCGCTAATGTAGCTTTGCTGGCCCACCCAGCCCTGTCAGCGCAGATAGCGCTCACCACAGACGGATCTGATGTCGCAGTAGGAGCTGTAGTGGAACAGTATGTCTCCGGTTCATGGCAGCCCCTCGTCTTTTTCAGCCATACTTTGGGCGACAATGAGCGTAAGTATAGCGCTTTTGACAGAGTGTTGTTGGCTCTCCACCTCACTATGCGTCATTTTCAGTTCTGGCTCGAGGGTCGCGAGTTTACCACGTTTGTCGACCATAAACCACTGACCTACGTGATGTCCAAAGTCTCAGAACCGTGGTCACCTTGGCAACAACAGCACTTGGCTGCAATTTCGGAGTTCACCACCGACATCCAACATGTAGCCGGTAAATTGAACGTTGTGGCAGACTGATTGTCACGCACGCTGGTCTCTCCGGTATACATGGGCATCGATTTTTCCGCAATGGCCACCGACCAAACTGGTGATGCAGACATTTGTGCGCTCCAGTCCACAGCTTCCGGATTAAAACTTAAGAGCAGGGTGGTATAAAAAGGGTGCCCCCCCTTGCTCTGTGACATCTCCACTGGCTGCACCCGCCCCGTGGTTCCGGGCTCTTGGCGACGCCGCGTTTTCGAGTCCGTCCACTCCCTTTCACATCCCGGCCTGCAAACCTTGGTTAAACTAGTGGGGTCCAAATTCGTCTGGCCTCACTTATGCAGGGATGTCAAAGAATGGGCTGCAGCATGCGTCATGTGCCAACAGGCTAAAGTGCACAAGCACACCAAAGCCCCCCTCAAGCCTTTTCAAATTCCAGCCAGGAGGTTCGATCACATACACGTGGATTTAGTGGGTTCCCTTCCGCCGTTGCAGGGGTTCACACACCTTTTAACAATCATGGACCGTACTATGCGTTGGCCAGAGGTGGTTCCACTGAGTTCCACCACGTCTTCCCAGGTAGCCCACGTATTTTTGTCAGCTTGGGTCGCACAGTCCGGATCAATGTTGGACATCACTTCCGACAGGGGTCCGCAATTTGTTTCGGAACTTTGGTCCGCAATGGCTAACAGCCTGGGGGTCAAAATTCACCACACCACCGCGTACAACCCACAGACTAACAGTTTATGGGAGCGCTTTCGCAGGTTGCTTAAAGCAACGCTCAGAACTTCGCTAACGGATGCAAATTGGGTCGACTGCCTGTCTTGGGTTCTATCGGGGTTGCGCTCCACACCTAAGGAAGATTTGGCAGCTTCTCGGGCAGAACTCGTTTCTTCTCATCCATTGCAAATGCCGGGGGAATTTTTGCCAGAGAGCCCTGCGCCCGGTACCGATGTGCCCACATACCTTTTTTCTGGTACAGGGGCTGCCAGTGTTCTGGGCCTGGCACACCATTGTTTTCCCCGCACTTTTGTTCCAAAGCGCTCTAGAGAACGCCAAATTCATTTTTGTCAGGCACGACGGTCTGTTCAGAGTGTTGGAAACTGGGGAGAAACATTTTGTGTTAGACTGGGGGGGGGGCGTAAGGAAACCGTCTACATAGACAGGCTGAAGCCCGCTTGTGTGTTGGCAGACGAGCAGGTGGTATTGGCTCAAGCTCCCCGGGGCGGGCGTCCACCTACAGTGTGTCTGCAGGTTAGTGTTCCCCCTACAGAGGATTGTTTTCAAGAAACTAACTTTTTCCCCTCCTCACCCTTTCCCCGTCCAGAGACCGAGTCTTTCTCCTACCCACCTTGACAGGAGGCGCTTCAACCAGCCCATGTTACAGCTGCTACGGGCACTTGCTCAAGCCCAAAGGTCCAGAGGGTTAGGATTCCTTCTGGGTGTTGGGGGGGGGGGGGGGGGCTGTGTAATGACACAAAGGAGATGACACTCCACCCAGTACTTCAGGGTGTTGGGGTGCCAGCCAAAGGCGCCAGAGCGCTGGGAGATATGAAGTAAATTTGCCAGGCTCACACCTGAGGACGCAAGGGCGTGGATGTACAAGTACATCTAAAAAAAATTAGAATATCATGAAAAAGTTCAACATTTTTTGTCACTCATTTCAGAAAGTGAAACTCATATATTATATAGATTCATTACACAGAGAGTGATATATTTCAAGTGTTTATTTTAATTTTGATGATTATGGCTTACAGCCCATGAAAACCCCAAATTCAGTTTCTCAAAAAATTAGAATATTACATAAAATAAGCAACACAGCAGCACAGCAACTCACCCTTGGCCGGGGATACTGGGTTCGATCCCAGCCCCCGACCAACAGTGATCTGTGTGGAGTTTGCATGTTCTCCCCATGTTTGCATGGGTTTACTCCAAGATTTCTCCGGTTTCCTCCCACATGCCAAAAACATGCAAGTTAGGTTAATTGGCATCAAACTGGGGATTCTAAATTGTCCTTAGGGATGACTGTGAGAGTGAATGGTTGTCTGTTTCTCTGTGTTGGCCCTGCGATGGACTGGCGATCTGTCCAGGGTGTACCCTGCCTCTCGCCCAAACATGCTGGGATAGGCTCCAGCCCCCCGCGACCTGAAAAGGATTAAGCAGAAGAAGATGGATGAATAATTTAAAAAAATAGTTTTTTAATAGAAATGTTGGCCAACTGAAAAGTACAGTATGTCCATGTACACACTCAATACTTGGTCGGGGCTCCTTTTGGATTAATTACTGTATCAATGTGGCGTGGCATGGAGGTGATCAGCCTGTGGCACTGCTGAGGTGTTATGAAGGTCCAGGTTGCTTTGATAGTGACCTTCAGCTCGTCTGCATTATTGGGTCTGGTGTCTCTCATCTTCCTCTTGACAATACTCCATAGATTGTCGATGGGGGTTTAGGTCAGGAGAGTTTGCTGGCCAATCAAACACAGTGATGCCATGGTCATGAAACCAGGTTTTGATACTTTTGGCAGTGTGTGTGTGTGTGTGTGGGGGGGGGGGGGTGCCAAATCCTGCTGGAAAATTAAATCAGGTTCTCTATAAAGCTTGTCGGCAGAGGGAAGCATGAAGTGCTCTAAAATTTCCTGGTAGACAACTGTGCTGACTTTGGTCTTGATAAAATACAGTGGACCAACACCAGCAGATGACCTCTGTTCAGAGAAAAGTAAATTTTGCATTTCATTTGTAAATCAAAGTCCCAGTCTCGAGAGAGTGACGAGGCAGAGAATCTAAGTTACTTGAGGTTTAGTGTGAAGTTTCCACAGTCAGTGATGATTTCAGGAACCATGTCATCGTGCTGGTGTTTGTCCACTGTGTTTTATCAAGACCAAAGTCAGCGGAGTCGTCTAGCAGGAAATTTTAGAGCACTTCATGCTTCCCTCTGCTGCCAAGTTTTATGGAGAAGCTGATTTCATTATCCAGCAGGACTTGGTACCCCCCCCCCCCCCACACACACACACACACTGCCAAAAGTATCAAAACCTGGTTTAATGACCATGGCATCACTGTGTTTGATTGGCCAGCAAACTCTCCTGACCTAAACCCCATAGACAATCTATGGAGTTTTGTCAAGAGGAAGATGAGAGACACCAGACCCAACAATGCAGACGAGCTGAAGGTCACTATCAAAGAAACCTGGACCTTCACAACACCTCAGCAGTGCCACAGGCTGATCACCTCCATGCCACGCCACACTGATACAGTAATTAATCCAAAAGGAGCCCCGACCAAGTACTGAGTGTGTACATGGACATACTTTTCAGTCAGCCAACATTTCTATTTAAAAACTATTTTTTTTAAATTAATTTTATGTAATATTCTAATTTTTTGAGAAAATGAATTTGGGGATTTCATGGGCTGTAAGCCATAATGATCAAAATTAAAATAAATAAACACTTGAAATATTTCACTGTGTAATGAATCTATATATGAGTTTCACTTTCTGAAATGAGTGACAAAAAATATTGAACTTTTTCATATTCTAATTTTTTGAGATGTGCCTGTATTGCACTAAGACTTGCTCTGTGATGTGCATGTTAATGTGTATGTGTAATGTGTTTCTAGATCTCAAAAAGGCTTTCGATACTGTAAACCACAGTTTGCTTTTATCCAAAATGGTATCTTTTAACTTCTCCCCAAATACATTAGAATGGTTTGCATCTTATCTCCAGAATAGAGAACAGTGTGTAAAAGTTCACCAGGATAAATCCTCATTTTTAAACAACTGCATGGGTATCCCACAAGGGTCCATTCTTGGTCCTTTACTTTTCAGCATTTTTATTAATGACTTGCCGTTACACTGCTCAGCTGCAACATGCCAACTTTATGCAGATGATGCAGTTATTTACACAGCTGCCAAGACTCCAGCACAGGCTGCAGATGTACTGTCTACAAGTATGGTTGATGTCCAAGAGTGGCTCCTCAAGAACCATCTATTGCTGAACCTTCAGAAAACAGTCTCAATGTGCTTTTCAATCAAAAAATGTAACCTGCAACATTTTAAAGTTAATATACATGATCATGACATCAGTTTAGCTACAGAATTCAAATACCTTGGCATTGTACTAGATCCTCAACTCAAATTTAATCTTCATATAAAGAAAATTTCAAAAACAGTAAAAAAAAATCTGAACTGCTTTAAATTAATTAGATATTACATACCTTACGAAGCAGCTGCACTGTATATGCATTCTATGGTTTTTTCTCATATATCATA
This sequence comes from Pholidichthys leucotaenia, assembly GCA_020510985.1. Taxonomy (NCBI): domain Eukaryota; kingdom Metazoa; phylum Chordata; class Actinopteri; order Cichliformes; family Pholidichthyidae; genus Pholidichthys; species Pholidichthys leucotaenia. The sequence continues at coordinate 63,111,056 of CM035849.1, read as the reverse complement.
CTGTTTGACAGTCTGGGCTCAAGCAGCCCCTTCCACAATAAGACATATAGGTTCATTATATAATCAAACCCTAAAAATCTTGGACAAAAAGCCCATTAGGTGGCATCACTGTAATGTTTTAAAAAAATACAACCTATTGAGTTTTGAGAGCTTCATTGACCTCTGTCTTCTGAAATTAACGTTCAAATGTTTCCATAAATCAGCACCCGAGCCACTTGCTGGTTTCGTCCAAAGACAGGACAGCAGCAGAGCCACCAGGAGTTCTGTTAACAATAACTGTAAAATATTCCACCGCAGAACCACATTTGGACAAACAGCTTTCTCTATAAAGGGCAGTCACATCTGGAACACAATGCCAAATGAAATTAAAATAATAACGGACTTTAAAACATTCACTAAAAATGTTAAAAACTGGCTGAAAAATAAACAAGAATGTACTCATGTATGAATTATTTGTCTGCAAAGTGAGAGTGAATGAAGGGAAGGAATAAATGTGTTTGTTTATAGTGAGTGATGGAGGGAGGAAGGCCTGAAATAGGCAAATGTGAGTTATGTTATATGTGTTAAATGTGAGTCAGGCTGTTATATTTGTGTATTTATAATATTTATAATATTTATGTTAAATGTGAGTCAGGCTGTTATATTTATGTATTTATAATATTTATAATATTTATAATTGTGTATTTATAATTTTTCTGCATTGATGTATGTGGTTATTGTGTATATTTTTTATCTTGATTCTTTTTTCTAAAGCCCATCCAGGGACAAGAGTTGCAAATTAGCTAATAGCTATACACTCTATGTGCAACACATCAGATTGATTGTCTTTGATTAATTGTCTATGTTTATTGCACTGTCCCTGTCAAATAAACTAATCTACTATGTTGATGTGTGTTCACGCTTTGTAGCTGGTATGTTAATGTGTTTACCCTGAGTGCCAGTGGCGGGAAGAAAATGCATAAAGCAGATCGCTTTGGCACTCAGTCTGTTCTGCGTTGGAGGAGAAATAAACTTCTGTGTCTTCAGCTCGTGTCTCGTCTGCTTTCATCCTCCACACTTGTACCAGAGGGTGATACTGGGGGGGATTATTTTATCCAGCTATGCAAAATACATTTCCAGGCAATCAAGAGCAGTTTCTCAAGGAGCTTGTAATATGTAGCGAGTATTTTCAGTTCCCGAGAGGGAAGGCCGAGAAGGAAGACACCTGGATCTTTTTTAATTTGAAGATCCCACTAATTACAGATGTGTGGCGTAACATTATGTAGCTCACATATTCCTTGGCAGAGACCCAGACATGAGGGAACTTTGAGCTCGCAGTGTGTATTGACATCACGCCTCAAACGGACATTGAGTCTGGACCCCCTGCGGACTGGAGAAGAAGTGAGAAGATCTGAGAGTGGACCTGAAGAGACTGTCTGACTCCTGGGGTCAGACAGAGAAGCCGAGAGGACAATGGGAGGATTAAATGTGAATGGAATTCTGTGTTTGATGTGAATGTGATTTGTGTCTGATGTAAGAGTATAAAGGTATGTGGTTTACCGCAGCTTGATCTCTTCATTCCCTGATTGAGAGAGGAGCTGTAGGACGTGAGATGAAATAAACCAATACTGAAAAATCATTCAGTCTCTTCATTTCAAGGTTCCTACAGATGAAATATTTGTCCAAAATCTTTGGAGAATTGTTTGTTCTCTCCCATAGATTGAGTCCCCATCGTGCTGTTTGCTCTCTACATGTCTGTTCTTTTCATCTTCTCTATCCCCTCACCCCCAGCCAGTCGCTGCAGATGACTGCCCCTCCCTGAGCCTGGGTCTGCTGGAGGTTTCTTCCTGTTAAAAGGGAGTTTTTCCTCTCCACTGTCGCCAAGTGCTTGCTCACAGGGGATCACCTGATTGCTGGGGTCTTTCTGCAACTGTGGGGGTTCCCCCCTACAGTTGATAGTGCTATGAGATGACTGTTGTTGTGAAATGGCGCTATATAAATAAAGTTGAATTGAATTCAAAATCTGGAAATCTTTTTGCACTCCCAAAAATAGTGAAAATATGTTCCCCTCTCTAAATTACATTTACTGCATAGAGAGGACAGAGAGCGACTGATTTTATGTAGGGTAACAGGGGTTATATGAAGTCTGTGAATTATTTTATACTGAGTTTCCCTTAACCTGTTGCATGTAAATGTAGATTTAATCAGACGTAAAGCTGTTTGCCAGTCATTCTCTATATATTGAGTGCCTAAATCTTTTTCCCATTTTCAAGCAAGATCTGGCAACACATATGTACCAGAGGATTTGAGAAGTGAGTAAAATAATGCTATGTACTTATATTGCTAAAATATGAAAGGATGCACTGGTCTCAAATATTTGTAAATGTGTCCTGTTATAGTACTGCATGAGTTTATTGACGATAGACTATAAACTACACATAGTATAAACTAAATTATCATGGTGACTGAACAATTCCCATTCCCCAAAGTGCAAGATACACTATTATGAATGTAAATCATAAAAGATCACACAAATAAGTGATCTGACAAACAAAATAAACAAGCGGTTCTTAATCATCATCGCAGCAGTCTGTTGGGGGCGACAATGACTATTTCATTTAGGTCTGATCAGATTCCTCCATGCAGCTCCGTGCCTCGCCCTCCGTCACCAGGAACCCCCGATCCTGCCAACCCGGGCAACATCCGAGCCAGTATGAGTTGCTTTCTGACTGACCATTTCATGAAACTGTTGCAAAGTATTTGAGTACCGCTAGCTTTTGCTGGACTAGTGGGACATTCTTGGCAGACAGAAGTACTATCAGTGGCAAGGACAGGCCAAGACACACTGATTCCAGTATCTGTTGCAGTGACTGACCAGATGATAGGTTTGTTTATCGCTGCTCTTGGTGTAGTGCATGTCATGATGCATTGACTGGCAAAAGTCCACCAGAGACCTTGTGACAGATGTGCTTATCTGCCAGGATGTCCAGTCTCACCCCATGTAACAGAGTGGTCCACCACAGACCTGTGACAGATATTGTTTTTAGTTCTGCCAGGATGCCCAGTTTCACCCTCCACGCCCTCGGAAGGGCGGGGTTGCCGGTTGAGTCGCCAACGGCCTGACCCATGAGACAGGTAGTACTGGTTTTCATGGTTGTCCGGTAGCAAGCAAACCAATGCCTGACCTGACATGAAGCGGTTGTTAAACAATGGCTAATATTGGATGTCCCATTCATTTTCAATTATTCTGTAATTAATATTCATACAATCAAATAAATCTCAGTTGAGTCCCTTTCATATTTGTCAAAGTCCAACATGTGTGATTGCTTACATATAGGCGCGAGGAGTTCGCCAACCTGGAAAGGTTGGGCATCATCAGGTGCTCAAACAGCCCATGGGCTTCCCAGCTACACATGGTCCCTAAGGCTGAGGGATCGTGGCGACCGTGCGGTGATTTCCGCAGGTTGAACAACGCCACAGCGCATGACCGCTACCCAATTCCCCACATACAGGATTTTTCTGTTCACCTCGCCGGAGCGCGCATTTTTTCCAAAATAGACCTTGTCCGCGGTTACCATCAAGTCCCAGTGCGCGCTGAGGACATACCCAAAACAGCGGTAATAACTCCATTCGGTCTATTCAAGTTCCTGCACATGCCATTCGGGTTAAAAGGAGCGGCACAGACGTTCCAGCGCATGATGGATGCAGTGCTGTGCGATCTCCCGTTTGTGTTCGTCTACCTGGACAATATCCTGGTAGCCAGTGTGTCCGAAGACGAACACGAAACCCACCTCACGACAGTTTTCCGGAGGTTGGAGGAGCAAGGGTTAATAATCAACCCGGCGAACTGCCAGTTCGGCGTGACGGAGATTGATTTTTTTGGGGCACCGCGTCTCTCCCGAAGGAGCGATCCCGCTGCCCGACAAAGTGCGCGCCATGGCGGATTTTCCCCGGCCTCAGATGGTCAGGGCGCTGCAGGAATTTTTGGGAATGGTGAACTTTTATAACCGTTTCCTTCCCCGTGCGGTGCAGCTCATGCAACCATTATACGCCGCGCTCAAGAAACAGAAACCCGCGGATAGGGTCGAATGGACCCCGGAGTGAGAGCGGGCATTCTTGGAAGTTAAAGCAGCCCTGGCAAACGCCGCACTGCTGGCGCATCCAGACCCAATGGCCCGCATAGCGCTCACCACCGACGCTTCAGACGTGGCCATAGGGGCTGTAGTGGAGCAGCGCGTCGCCGGGGCTTGACAGCCGCTTGCTTTTTTCAGCAGAACTTTGCGCGACAGCAAACGTAAATACAGCGCATTCGACAGAGAGTTGCTGGCTCTCCACCTGGCCATACGCCACTTCCAGTTCTGGCTGGAAGGGCGCAGCTTCGCCGCGTTCGTGGACCACAAGCCGCTAACATTCGCGATGGCCAAGGTTTCAGAACCGTGGTCGGGCCGGCAGCAGAGACAGCTGGCCGCGATCTCAGAGTTTACTACCGATATTCAGCATGTGTCTGGTAAACTGAATGTAGTGGCGGACTGCCTCTCGCGTGCCGTAGTGGCCCCGGTCTGCGTGGGGATAGATTACGCAGCCATGGCCACGGAGCAGATTAGCGATGCAGACGTGCGCGCGCTCCAGTCTGGACCAACAGGGTTAAGGCTGGAGAGCAGGGTGCTGCAGGATGGCGGCCCCCCCCAATCTGCGATGTCTCCACGGGTCGCCCGCGTCTGGTGGTCCCGGCCGCGTGTTTGAGTCGGTTCACACTCTGGCGCACCCAGGAGCGCGCGCGTCGGTCAAACCGGTGGGAGAGAAATTTGTGTGGCCTAGCCTACGCAAACAAGTGAAAGAGTGGGCTGCAGCCTGCGTGGCGTGCCAACGAGCCAAGGTACACAGACACACGAAGGCTCCCTTGGAGCCGTTTCGTATTCCGGCTAAGAGGTTCAATCATGTTCACGGACCTCGTGGGCCCCCTCCCGCCATCACAGGGGTGCACGCACCTCCTGACAATGGTGGACCGCACCACGCGCTGGCCAGAAGCGGTCCCGCTGGCGGCAACCACGTCCGTGGACGTAGCGTGCGCTTTTTTAACAGCATGGGTGGCGCGTTTTGGAGTCCCGACGGACATTACGTCCGACAGGGGCCCGCAATTTGTTTCCGAACTCTGGTCTGCGATGGCCTGCAGCCTGGGTGTTACAATTCACCGCACAACCGCGTACAACCCACAGGCCAATGGGTTATGCGAGCGTTTTCATAGATCACTGAAAGCAGCACTAAGGGCTTCATTGACGGATGCAAATTGGGTAGACAGGCTGCCATGGGTTTTATTGGGGTTGCGCTCCGCGCTGAAAGGGGATCTGGAAGCTTCCCCGGCAGAGCTCGTTTTTGCGCAGCCACTACGGCTGCCCGGAGAATTTTTGCCAGATAATCCCGCACCGAGCAGATGCCTGTCTCAGCTTTTGCAGCGTAGCGCAAACACAGGCACGCTGCTGGGCCCTGCCCACCACAGTTTTCCGCGTGTTTTCGTGCCTAAAACTTTGAAGAGCGCGGAGTTCGTGTTCGTCAGACACGACGCCCACCGCCCTCCATTACGCTCACCCTATGATGGACCGTTCAGAGTACTGGAAACAGGGGATAAGCATTTTTTGCTAGACTTGGGGGGTAGGAGGGAAAAAATTGGCATAGACAGACTCAAACCCGCTTTCGTTGTGGCGGACGAGCAAGTGCTGTTGGCTAAGGCCCCTCGGCGTGGAAGACCCCCACGGAGAGCTCCCCAGGGAAACGATTCACCAGAGCAGCCACAAGGACAGACCGAATTGCCCCCCCCCCCCAATAACAGCCCACCTGCAGTCAGACACACTCCCAGCAGCACCCAGTTACAGCAGATACGGGAGGAGACGGAAGCCCAAGCAGCATGTGGACTGATGTTCAATTGTTCTATCACAGCATGTGGACTGTTATTCTACTGTCCTATCTAAGATGCTGGGGGGGGGGGGTGATGTGTAGCGATGTGTAGCACCTTGGGAGAGCCAGATTGTCTAGCATCTCAGACAGGAGACAGTGGATAAGCTTGGGAGAACAAAGAGCAGGGGATTCCTGGTGAGATAGCAGGAAGGAGTCAAGGATGAATGCAATGTGATGCAAATGTCATGCTGTGTGTGATGTAAATGCAATGAAACTTAAGAGAGGAGTTTCTGCTTGAGAGTTCAGTCTGTTCTGTGCTTGAAAGATGGAGTGTGTAATATCGTGTCTAGTGTTGTATGTTTTAGCCCACCGTGGCTCATTGTTTTGTGTGTTCTTTTGTTAATAAATAACTATGCAAACTTCACCGGTGACTTTTGGCGTCTTATGGTGGCTCGCGAGGGCCACCATAAGACAGTAAATATTTAACTAAAAATGATTTATTTTGTTATTTGGGCATTTTTGTGTCCTGTGTTTGGTCGTTAAGTCATTCTGGCCATTCTGCTCCACAATCATGGCGGTATTATTATTAAGTTTTTAATTTTTAGAGACTCGTGCCAGAAGGGGGACTCATGGTCCTGCAAAGGACAGTGGTAGCACACGGGTGAAGCAGCAGCTGGGCCTCGTGATCCGCGCAGTTGGACCGCTACTTCTCCCGGCATGTCTGTGTTGGATACACCGATGTTCTTTGTCAGACCCCGGGTCCCTGGTGACGCTCCGCCCAGTCTGCTCAGATGCCTCATGTTCTCCACATATGCCGACTCATCCTTTAGACCTACACAATCACGGCAACTTTCAGGTATAATTTTTTTTAAGCATTAAATCTTCAGTATTATCTTTTTCTCGTCAAGTCTGTCACTTTTCGCTTCCTCGTTTTGCTCATGGAGTGCTGCAGTTACCGATGCCGTAATGCTGCCTATTATCCAATCAGTACGGAATCAATCCGAAACCCTGCCCGCACTTCTAGAAGCCAGAGCATAAGGAGACAGAGTGGGGGCTAAACTTTTATTGATAAAAATTACATACACTACTCACAAAAAGTTAGGGACATTTGGATTTCGGGTAAAATTTCAGGATGCACCTAAAATGCACTATAACCTCTATAGGTGAACCTAATTTGACCTTCTCTAACCTTTTGAATGCACATGTCCAACTATTCAATGTTTCAGTAGTTTTTGCATAACTTGCTGTTCTCTAACAAGGTGCTTAATGGCAAAATTCACAAGTTTTTTGATCCATGAATCGACCAATAAATGTTATGCTTCAATTAGAATTGGTATTTAAACAGTCCAATTTTGATATCATGAGACCAAGACGACACCTAACAATTGATCAACAGCACCTCGCCATTGCAAGGCTTCAAACAGGATGTTCTCAGAGGAAGTGGCCACTGAGCTTAGAGTGTCACAGAGTGTCATCAGCAGGTTGCAAGAGAGATACAAAGAGACTGGAAGAGTCACAGAAAGGCATAGAAGTGGACGTCCTTTGGTGATATTCCACGCTGATGACCACTTCATTGTGAACAGTGCCCTGTGGAGCCGGATGATGAATGCCACTCAACTCAAGGAACATTTAAGGTCGGTGAGAGGCACCCAAGTGTCACGTCAGACCATTCAAAACCATTTACCTCAGCGTGGTCTGTGTGTTAGACGACCTACAAGGGTACCTGACCACACCACCATGCACAGGTGTCATCGTCTTAAATGGACCAGGGAGCATTTACACTGGACAAGGGACCAGTGGGCCTCTGTGCTGTTCTCTGATAAAAGTCGATTCACATTGAGCAGAAATGATGGCCGCCAACGATGATGGAGACATCAAGGAGAGCACTACGCATCAACCACCGTTGTCACCATGTTAGTCTGGACAGGTGTGCCTAGTCAATACAGAACTGCCCTACACCTTGTGAATGGTAAAGTGACAAGCCAGTACTACCTGAATAACATCATTAATCCAGTCATTGTGCCCCTGCATGAACAACACAGGCCTAATTTCATCTTCATGAGTGACAATGCTCCAGCTCATCAAGGTCACATTATTAGGGAATGGCTGCTCGAGGCTGGGGTACCTCAAATGGAGTGACCTGCACTTTCTGCGGACCTGAATCCCATAGAAAACCTATAGGATCAGCTGAGTTGCCGTATTGAGGCTCGTAACCCTGCACCCCACAACCTCAATGACCTGAGGGCCCTTCAAGAAGAGTGGAATACCATGCCTCAGCAGACAATAAGCTGACTTATGAACAGCATGAGACGTTGTTGTCAAGCTGTAATTGATGCTCAAGGGCACATGACAAGTTACTGAGACACTGACATTTTTTGTTGTGGTATACTCACCACTGTTGTTGGCTTTTGTTTCAATAAATTGTTTGAGATGAGGAAATCACCATTGCATGCTTCTACTTAAATGCCCTACTTTCATGATACGTATAATATCACTGCAGCATGAAAGTTTTACATTTTCCATAAATTTCACCTGAAAGCCAAATATCCCTGACTTTTTGTATATTATATATTGTGGAGTGTGTGGAAAAAAGAGTCGGGCTCATGGCACACAGTTTATTACACACTTCACATCTCTCTAGCACAGAACAGACTGAACATTTCAGCAGGCACTCTCCTCTTAAGTTTCATGGCATTTCTCCACACACAACATGACATTTGCATCACACTGCATTCAACCCCCTTTGTCCTTGACTCCTTCCTGCTATCTCGCCAGGAACCTCCTGAGTATTGTTCTCCCATGTTTATCCACTGTCTCTTGTCTGAGATGCTAAATATCTCGGCTCCCCCAAGGTGCTAAACTCCCCCCCCCAGCATCTTAGATAGAACAATAGAATATCAGTCCACATGCTGTTTGGGCTTCCGTCTCCTCCCGTATCTGCTGTAACTGGGGTTTACCGCCTCTGTGGCGCTGGTGTGCCGGTGGGGGGCTGCTGGGAGTGTGTCTGACTGTGGGTGGGCTGTGACTAGGGGGGGAGCCACTTCGGTCTGTCCGTGTGGCTGCTCTGGTGAATCGTTTCCCTGGGGAGCTCTCCGTGGGGGTCTTCCACGCCGAGGGGCCCTAGCCAACAGCACTTGCTCGTCCGCCACAACGAAAGCCGGTTTGAGTCTGTCTATGCCAATTTTTTCCCCGCCTACCTCCCAAGTCTAGCAAAAAATGCTTATCCCCTGTTTCCAACACTCTGAACGGTCCATCATAGGGTGGGCGCAATGGAGGGCGGTGGGCGTCGTGTCTGACAAACACGAACTCCGCGCTCTTCAAAGTATTAGGCACGAAAACACGTGGAAAACTGTGGTGGGCAGGGCCCGGCAGCGTGCCTGTGTTTGCGCTACGCTGCAAAAGCTGAGATGGGCAGCTGCCCGGCGCGGGATTATCTGGCAGAAATTCCCCGGGCAGCCGTAGTGGCTGCGCAAAAACGAGCTCTGCCGGGGAAGCTTCCAGATCCTCTTTCGGCGCGGAGCGCAACCCCAGTAAAACCCACGGCAGCCTGTCTACCCAATTTGCATCCGTCAATGAAGCCCTTAGTGCTGCTTTCAGTGATCTATGAAAACGCTCGCATAACCCATTGGCCTGTGGGTTGTACGCGGTTGTGCGGTGAATTGTAACACCCAGGCTGCGGGCCATCGCGGACCAGAGTTCGGAAACAAATTGCGGGCCCCTGTCGGACGTAATGTCCGACGGGACTCCAAAACGCGCCACCCATGCTGTTAAAAAAAGTGCGCGCTACATCTGCGGACGTGGTTGCCGCCAGCAGGACTGCTTCTGGCCAGCGCGTGGTGCGGTCCACCACTGTCAGGAGGTGCGTGCACCCCTGTGATGGCGGGAGGGGGCCCACGAGGTCCACGTGAACATGGTCGAACCTCTTAGCCGGGATACGAAACGGCTCCAAGGGAGCCTTCGTGTGTCTGTGTACCTTGGCTTGTTGGCACGCCACGCAGGCTGCAGCCCACTCTTTCACTTGTTTGCGTAGGCTCGGCCACACAAACTTCTCTCCCACCATTTTGACCGACGTGCGCACTCCTGGGTGCGCCAGAGTGTGAACCGACTCAAACACACGGCGGCGCCACGCGGCCGGGACCACCGGACGCGGGCGACCCGTGGAGACATCACAGATTGGGGGGGGGGGGGCGCCATCTTGCAGCACCCTGCTCTCCAGCCTTAACCCTGTTGGTCCAGACTGCAGCGCGCGCACGTCTGCATCGCTAATCTGCTCCGTGGCCATGGCTGCGTAATCTATCCCCACGCGGACTGGGGCCACAACGGCGTGCGAGAGGCAGTCCGCCACTACATTCAGTTTACCCGACACATGCTGAATATCGGTAGTAAACTCTGAGATCGCGGCCAGCTGTCTCTGCTGCCGGCCCGACCACGGTTCTGAAACCTTGGCCATCGCGAATGTTAGCGGCCTGTGGTCCGCGAACGTGGTGAAGCTGCGCCCTTCCAGCCAGAACTGGAAGTGGCGTATTGCCAGGTAGAGAGCCAGCAACTATCTGCCAAACGTGCTGTATTTACGTTCGCTGTTGCACAAAGTTCTGCTGAAAAAGGCGAGCGGCTGCCAAGCCCTGGCGACGCGCTGCTCCACGACAGCCCCTATGGCCATGTCTGAAGCATCGGTGGTGAGCGCTATGCGGGCCGCTGGGTCCGGATGCGCCAGCAGTGCGGTGTTTGCCATGGCTGCTTTAACTTCCAAGAACGCCCGCTCTTGCTCCGGGGTCCATTCGACCCTATTCGCGGGTTTCTGTTTCTTGAGGGCGGCGTACAATGGTTGCATGAGCTGTGCCGCGCGGGGAAGGAAACGGCTATAAAAGTTCACCATCCCCAAAAATTCCTGCAGCGCCCTGACTGTCTGAGGCCGGGGAAAATCCGCCATGGCGCGCACTTTGTCGGGCAGCGGGATCGCTCCTTCCGGAGAGACGCGGTGCCCCAAAAAATCAATCTCCGTCACGCCGAACTGGCATTTCACCGGGTTGATTATTAAACCGTGCTCCTCCAACCTCCGGAAAACCGTCGTGAGGTGGGTTTCGTGTTCGTCTTCGGACACACTGGCTACCAGGATATTGTCCAGGTAGACGAACACGAACGGGAGATCGCGGAGCACTGCATCCATCATGCACTGGAACGTCTGTGCCGCTCCTTTTAACCCGAATGGCATGCGCAGGAACTCGAATAGACCAAAACGGAGTTATTACCGCTGTTTTGGGTACGTCCTCAGTGCGCACTGGGACTTGGTGGTAACCGCGGACCAGGTCTATTTTGGAAAAAATGCGTGCTCCGGCAAGGTGAACGGAAAAATCCTGTATGTGGGGAATTGGGTAGTGGCCATGCGCTGTGGCGTTGTTCAACCTGTGGAAATCCCCGCACGGTCGCCACGAGCCCTCAGCCTTAGGGACCATGTGTAGCTGGGATGCCCATGGGCTGTTCGAGCGCCTGATGATGCCCAACCTTTCCAGGTTGGCAAACTCCTCGCACGCTATGGCCAGTTTAGCTGTGTCCAAGCGCCGAGGTCTTGCAAAAATGGGCGGCCCGGTGGTGGTGATAAAGTGCTCCACCCCGTGTTTAGCGATGGCCGCGGAAAACGTCGGGACCGTGAGTGCTGGGAATTGAGTGAGCAGTGTGTGGAACTTACCGCCTGTAGCTGTGACGTTGGCTTGTGCTGTTGGCTGGGTCACTCGAGCTATACAGGGGAGAGAGTCAAAGGACAGTGCATTAACCAGGCGCCTGTTAGCAACATCAACCAGTAAACCATGTGCACACAGAAAATCAGCCCCCAGGATATGGTAATTCAGTGCTGCTATGACAAAAATCTACTCATATGTACGGCCGTGTAGAGATAAGAGCAGAGTCCTCTCACCAAAGGTTTTAATATCCGAGCCGTTTGCTGCCAACATCTCGGGGCCGCTAGGTCCTGCCAGCCGGTCAGCATAGGTCGGCAGGATGAAACTCTTCTGGGCTCTGGTGTCCACGAGGAAACGCCTCCCCGAGCATACATCCGTCAAGTAGAGCAGCTTGTTCTCTTCACCGAGGGTCGCAGCTGCTACCTACCCCCGGCCTTGGCGTTTCCCGAGTGCTTGAATTGGCACGGGGGCGCACATCTGCGTGCCTTCTCTCCGAAGCGGCGGTGGTAGAAACAGAGCGTGTCTCTCTGGTGCTCCTTGGCCCCTGCTGCTGCTACCGTCGGTGGCTCCTCGCCTCCCCTGGTCGTCTCGCTGGGCTCCGCCGCTGCCGCATTGACTGTGATCGCCCTGGTGGTGAGGATGATCTGGTCTGCCTCCTGGGCTAGTGCACGGTAGTCGCACACAGCCAGCAACGGCGAATTGGCCAGAACCGCTCTCGCCACCGTCGGAAGGTTCCAGAGGAAGAGGTGGGCAAACAGAAAGTGCCCGTCGTCCGTGCCCATTAACGCCAGCATCTTCTCAATCAGGTCTACGGCCGAACCATCTCCTAACTCGGTCTGCATCAGGAGCCTCTCCGCTCTCTCACAGTCCGAGAGCGTGTAGCGCTGGATGAGCGCAGCCTTGAGCGCCTCATATTTGCTGCTGGCTGATCGAGCAGGTTCGCTACCTGCTGAGCTGTGCGGGCATCCAGCGCTGCGACCACATGGTAGAATCTGGTGTCGTCTGCCGTTACTCCCCGGAGGACAAACTGGGCCTCGGTGAGGTGGAACCAAGAGCGCGGGTTGTGCTGCCAGAAATCCGGTAGCTTGACTGAAACCGCACATGCGTGGCTGGAGGTTCCAGTCCGGGCTGTCTGTGGGATGGATGCCGCCTCGCTGGAGCTTCCTGACCGGGCCGGCTCCGGGGATTTTGCCTCATGTTCCATAATACGTCTTGGGTCACCAGTGTGGAGTGTGTGAAAAAAGAGTCGGGCTCATGGCACACAGTGTATTACACACTTCACATCTCTCTAGCACAGAACAGACTGAACATTTCAGCAGGCACTCTCCTCTTAAGTTTCATGGCATTTCTCCACACACAACATGACATTTGCATCACACTGCATTCAACCCCCTTCGTCCTTGACTCCTTCCTGCTATCTCGCCAGGAACCTCCTGAGTATTGTTCTCCCATATTTATCCACTGTCTCTTGTCTGAGATGCTCAATAATCTGGCTCCCCCAAGGTGCTAAAATATAGTCATAAAGAAAACATTTCAATGGCATTCACTTATATAGTGCCTTTTCTCATCTCTGGATGACCAAAGCGCTTTACAGATCCTGCTATCCACCCATTCACGCACACTGTCACACACTGATGGTGGCAGGGCTGCCATACACACAGAGGCACCAGCCTGACCACCAGGACCAACTGGGGGTTCAGTGTCTTGCTCAAGGACACTTTGACATGCAAACTGCAGACAGAGTGGGAATTGAACCCCTGACCCTCCAATCAGTAGTCGGCCACACTACACCTACGCCACAGCTGACCCCACATTTATGCACAAGTACATGCTTCCTGTAAGCCCTAAACAGGAGAGGGGAAAATTCTGATATAGATGAGTGACAAAAGGAAAGAACAGCTTAAATCTGCTGTTTATTCCATCTAGCTACAATGCTCCGCACTGTGTGTATATATATTTATATATTTATTCCATCTAGCTACAATGCTCCGCACTGTGTGTATATATATTTATATGTACATACAGTATGTATATTCGCTGCTCTTGTTTTCTTGTCTTCTTGATTGTTGCTGTGAGTGTTGCTATCCCTGTGCTGTTGCAATCCTGGAATTTCCCCATTGTGGGACTAATAAAGGCTTATCTTATTTTATCTTATCTTATTTTATCTTAAATCATGTTTACAGCAATGTCATAAAGTCAAGTCAAGCTTTATTATCCTCCAACAGAAAATTAGGTTGTTGATAAGCCACATGATAAAAAAAAAAAGACCAGATATCCAACAAAAACACAGGGGCACTTTCCTGAGTGGTGTCATGTGTTGGCGTGAGACAACCTAAATGAGACAGCTGGCAAAAGACTGACTAGACATGAGCATAATGGAAACTAAATGCAATTAGCTTAATCACTGTACTGAATCTCACACAAACAGACATGCCAATATCCTTTACCCTCAGGATTTGTGTCCATTTCCAACATTTCACTGCAGAGACACCAGAAAGGCTTTATGTAATCATAATAAACAGAACACTCCCCACCAAAATTGATGCTAAAAAGGAATGCAGAGATCCTAACCTGTTTCAGTCAGGTGTGTGATGATTTTCTGTGCCATTTAGTTATTCTCAACACCAGAGCACAAGCTAATTTCAACACATTAGCGGGCTGCTCAGCCTTGAACTGAAGATCTGAAATACTTCTATTACAAAAGACAACCAGGAGAAGCTGCTGGCAGCACACAGATACAATAAAGCAGTAAGAAAAACAAAATACTGGCCCTACCTGTTCAAAGTTAATTCTTAATCCAGGGACTTCAGAAGTTCTGAATGATCCAATTTTAAGCTTCTCTATGCACCTTTCCATTGTAATTTCACCCAAATTTGTTCTGTTTTGGGCATTGCTTGACTTTTGCCAACCAGTCTATGCATGCACAGAAAACAAATGTGTTTATACATTCTAGTAAAATGTCAGATTAATTCATGTGAAAACAACATGACCAAGTACTGTTGTATAAAGTTGGGTTTTTTTGTCTTTCGGCTGCTCCCTTTCAGGGTCACCACAGCGTATCATCACCTTATATCGCAATGACCCGCACATTGATTGGGCAAGAATTTTTATGCCGGATGCCCTTCCTGGTGCAACCCTGCCCATTTATCTGGGCTTGGGACCGGCACAGGGAGTGCACTGGCTTGTGCACCCCCTGTGGCTGGGTAACCAACTGTCCTTCCTCCATTCTATTTTTGCTGAGCACCAAGCTGGAAGGCAGAAGTACCATTTTTATATGGTCTTTGGTATGAACCAGCCAGGACTTGAACCCACCACCTCCTGTTGTGGGACAGATGCTCTACCTCTTGGCCACCACTCCAGTATGCAGTATAAAGTAAGGAGCTCAAACTCCCTTATGTAGGGGTGGTCAGTAAAGTCCAGTATGTCACGAGCTTTAACCTGTCAAGTGTAAAGGTCCGAAAAGCTGCAGTTTGGCTCACCTCAGTGACTTTACTGGTCCCTCTAAACCACTTGTGGGTCAATGTGAGGTCTTTGGAAAAGTTTCAATGCTTCTTGACCCCGAATATCTAAAATATCTGAATCTTTACTGGATGAATGAACTACAGTATATTCCTGCTGTTAGTGTCTCAGTCCAAAATCTAAAGGTTTTCAGCCGAGCTGACTGCGAAGGCTTTAATGTGAAATCATTTTCAGTCATCTAACAGTTCAGTAACACCTCAGATTTTGCTGATAAAAGTATTACCACCCTGGGATAGACCGATCCACTCAGGATGTAAAAGCTGTGTCATAGACATGAAGTCTGCCAAGGTTTGGTGAAATATTCATGTTTTTCCTTTATTAAGTCACCTATCAGGGATTCTCAGCTATTCACAACTTTTCAAAACAATTTATGACCTCCTGGCACTCAGAGCAGCTAGATGGCATTATTTAGTTTGAAGTGGAGCCGTGTTTTGTACATCTTCACATTTTCTATTTAGGATCTCAAAGCTTGTGTTTATTTCAGGGATCCCCAGGGCCTCCTGGAGTACAAGGAAACCCCGGACTTCCAGGAGAAGGGCTTCCAGGACCAAAGGTGTGTAACTCATTTGATCATGCAGCTGCCCAAGAACAGACTTTCCAACTGTTGTACAGTACTTTCATGAAAAATTGTTAAACTGATGAGAGTATGGGTGTGTAAATCAGACTGATAATCTGGGTTTTAGGGGGATCAAGGTTTTCAAGGTCCAAGAGGCAATCCTGGTCTTCCTGGTGTTGGGATTAAAGGTGAAAAGGTCAGACCTGAAACTTATGCATATAAAAATGATTTCTCAGCTAGAAGAAACTGTGGGAAATTTTTACAGTTTCACTGAATTTGATGCTTTTGTGCGTCATTGCATGTGACACATACAACATGATTTGATGTCTCTCATGGAGAAAAAAAACTATATTGCACACATACCTGATACATTCATTCATGTCTTGTGGTACTGAGCTAGGTTTTTTTTTTTTTTCCCCGTGTATGTTTTCTTAGGGTAATTTTGGGCCTCCAGGGATTCCAGGCCCAACTGGTGTTCCTGGATTAGGAATTCAAGGAGAAAAGGTAAAACCTGCATTAGTGAATTATTAGTCAACAGTCAGAATTAAGCCAGTTTTGAAAGCCAGGGACCAAAGGTCTCTGCCTTCGCCTGCCACCTGATCCACATAGCACTGGACCCCCATGGACTCTCCTGCAGGTGGTGAGCCCACTGGAGGGTGGACCCATGTAACTCCTTCAGGCTGAGCCCGGCCGGGTCCCATGGGCAGAAACCTGGCCACCAGGCGGTAGCCATCGAGCCCATTCCCCAGGCCTGGCTCCAGGGCAGGGCCCTGGTAACCCCATATCAGGCGGGGTACACTGAATCCTTGATTTTTTGTTCATCATGGGAGTCTGTTGGATCACTCTTAGCAAAGCTGTTGATTTACCGATCAATCTATGTTTCTACCCTCACCTATGGTCATGAGCTTTGGGTAATGACCGAAAGAATGAGAATGCATATACGTATAAGCAGCTGAAATGAGCTTTCTCTGTAGGATTGCTGCACTCACCCTTAGAGCTAGGGTGAGGAGTTCAGTCATCCAGGAGAGGCTCAGAGTAGAACCACTGCTCTTCCATATCGAAAGGAGCCAGTTGAGGTGGATTGGGCATCTGATCAGGACGCCTCCCATTTGAGGCGTTTTGGGCATATCTAACTGGGAGGAGACCATGGAGCAGATTCAGGACACATTGGAGAGACTACATCTCCCAGCTGGTCTGGGAACGTCTTGGTATCCTCTCTGAAGAGCTGGAGCAGGTGGCCGGGGAGAGGGAAGTCTGGGCTTCTCTGCTTGAGCTGCTGCCTCCATGACCTGGACCTCCGAAAAAGTGGTAGAAAATGGATGGATCGATGGATGGATAGTAAGAATTAAAAAAGGTGCATCATATTCTACCAAAGACCCATGTAAAGATGGCTGTCTTGTGTTCAGTTATACACCTTACTTAATTCATGGGTACAGCTGCAACTTTGAGTTATATTATTAGGTCAACAAATGTCAAAATGGCAGAAATTATTAATAAACATTTGGCAGCAGACCTTTAATGGCACTGTGTAGAACTTACGGACAGTCCTCCTCTGAAATGGGCCAGTGGGGAGGTCATTCACTTTGAGATCAGAAGGCATCGCTAAAATTACAGTTTCATTCTTCCCTTGGCTATAGAGAGCCATTCTGACCAACTGTGGAAATAAGAAATAAAAAAAACGTGTTGAGCCGATATACTTTGAGCCTTAAACTGAAGGTAAAGCAGCTGAGTTGAAATTATAAAGTGCACCCTTCACACAAGTGAAGGTTTTTCCTCTTTTCTCTGCACCTTTTCCTCATAAATATGTAAATTATTCCTTGTGAATTTTCTTGCAGCTTTTCCCCTTAAATTTTTTTTTTTTTTTTGGACTTATCTTGTACCCGTAGGTAGATTTGTTCTGCAGTCCGGTGACAAGCCACCAGCTGCCGGTCGCTGCGTGCGCAAGCGCCCCTTAACTCCCTAACCTGCATGTTTTTAGCATGTGGGAGGAAACCGGAGAAATCCCGGAGTAAACCCACGCAAACACGGGGAGAACATGCAAACTCCACACAGATCACTGTTCGCCAGGGGCAGGGATCAAACCCACGATCCCCCGGCCGAGGGTAAACTGTGCTGCCGCGGTGCTAACCACTGCGCCACCGTGCAGTAAATTACAGTAAATTACACCGTGCAAATTACATTTTTCTCAAATTTTACTTAAAAATTTATGTATATATTTTGCAACTTAAGTAAATTAGCACTTTTTTCTCAAAAAGTGCTTATTTTTTTGTGTGCGAAATTTCCTAGTTTTTGTCAGAACCGCAGGGAGCCACTGGTTATGGCCAAAAATGTTCCTTGTGGCCCCAAAGCCACAGGTGGAAGACCATTGCAATACTCCTAAACTGACTTATTGACTAAACAATTTACCACTGTCTCACATCAACTCATTTTAATTGGATTTTTTTTAAACCTGATTTTTATTCTCTCAGGGAGATCAGGGCCCCGTTGGACCTGTGGGACCCAGAGGAGCTCCAGGTCTAGGAATAACTGGACCGAAGGTATGACTCTGCCTTACTAACTGTAAAGCTGTTTATGCTGATAACACTAACTGGGATTGGCAGTCAGCTGATTCTATAACTGATTGCATTTGAATTTCTGCAGATTCTAGCAGATAAATATGCAGCTGAGGTGCAGTTCAGTTGTCAGACTGTTCGATTCAATCTCCACTTCAATCATGGCTTAACAGAGGCTGCTGCTGAATTATTTAATCTGTCATATTTGCATCCAGAAATTTTCATTGCTTTGCAGATAATCAGAATATGATTAAAAGTCAAAAACAAAAAGTAGGTTCTCTTTTACAATCCCAATTCTGGTGAAGTTGGGACATTGTGTTTTGTTTTATTTACATTTTACACAATGATTTAAAAATCCTTTTCAACCTTTATTAAATTGAATACACTACAAAGACAAGATATTTAATGTTCAAACTGATAAACTTTATTGCTTTGCCACAAATTCATTCATTTTGAATTTGACGCCTGCAACATGTTCCAAAAAAGCTGGGACAAGGGCAACAAAACACTGAGTTGAGGAATGCTCAAAAAACACCTTTTTGAAACATTCCACAGGTAAACAGATTAATTGTAAACAGGTGAGTGTCATGATTGGATATAAAAGGAGCATCCCTGAAAGGCTCAGTCATACACAAGCAAGGATGGGGTGAGGTTCACCACTTTATGAACAACTACGTGGGAAAACAGTCCAACAGTTTAAGAACAATATTTCTCAACGTACAATTGCAAGGAGTTTAGGGGTTTCATAAATTAAATCACCCTTTATTGTCATTCAACTGTACAACCAATCATGTACAGTAGAAAGAGATTGTGTTTTACACATTTACTGTGTTAATCACACACACCCAAGTGTAGAATCAGAGGGCCGCTGCCATGCAAGGCGCCGCCACAAATTTCCCTCCTCCATTCCATTTATTGCTGAGCACCAAGCTGGACGGCAGGAAGTTCCACTTTTATATGGTCTTCGGCATGACCCAGCCGGGATTTGAACTCCTGCCTCCCGGGTGTGGGGCGGATGCTCTACCAACTGAGCCACCACTCCGGTGATGTCATCATCCACGGGCCATAATAATGTCAAAAGATTCAGAGAATCTGGAGAAATTTCTGCACGTAAGCGGCAAGGCCAGTGTTGGGGTAGTTACTCAAAAAAGTAATCCATTACCGATTACTAGTTACTTTTAAAAAATGTAATCCCTTGTACAGGATGCCTTCACAAACGAGACTGAGTTTATTTCGCAGGAAAGGTTTATTGAAAGTCTACATCCTCTATCAAGCAAGTATCTCAACAAAAGAGGGAGAACAATCATTCAACACAGCTCTTATACTCTCCAGAGACACAAAACCCCCCAACATCAAATATTACATTCCCAGCCCACAGTCCTTCAGTAAACATATAGCTTCTGAGGCTCCTTGGCGTCCCTATTGTCTTTCAACTCTTCAGCCTTGGAGGCTCCTGCTGGGACATTCTCTCTGACTTCCCGTCTTTCAAGAAACCACTTCACACCTCCCAAGGTCTCTGCCGGGTCAGGACTTCTTGGCCGTTTAGACGTGAAGTTCCCAGAGTATGCACCGTCATGCCTACTGAACATAAGTGAGGGAAAATGCATATCATACATGCATACTATATATGGGCCCTAAATGCGCGCCATACCCTTACTTTACTTAATTACTCATTGTCAAAAGTAATCAATTACAGATTACTTCTGGATTAATTTCAGATCACATCAGTGAAATGTACCATATTTCCACGTAAGTTAAACTGTATACATTTTTATAGCCTATACTAACAAATAAGACAAAGAAAAAGCTGTTTTACTCTTCTGTCTTTACTGTAAAATTACAGTCTCCCTGATGGCACGTAACAGAAATGTAAAATAGTACTGGCAGTATGCAAATTTCACAAAATAAAAGCTTGAAAACATTGCACAAAGCTATATCCCTTTTATATATCGTGGCCAAGTGCAAACTTCATTTTTCAACATTTTAAGAATTAAACCTTAAAAAAATGGGCAGTTCCTTCCATCCAGTGTAAACATAAATTAGTTTGAAATAAAAATAAAACACTACCCTTGAATGTCAAGTTATAATAAACGTTTTAAGGAAAACAACATGGCTTATTGAATATACTTTTAAACTAAGCTACCAGGGTAGACACTTGCTTGTTCACAGTGGTGGAAAACCGTTTCTTGCCCAGACAAAGTTTGCACATTACCGTCATGTTCTTGTCCTTTCGCGCAACATATTTGAAGTAATGAGCATATCTCCAGCCATCAAACGGCGATTTACTCAGCTCTTCCATATGCATGATTCCCCTCGGCCGCTGCAAATGCTGTTTGTGTTATGTCTGGAATTACTGTATAATGATGAGGCCAGCTGCACAATCAAACTTAGCTTTATTGCAGGGGTTGGCAACACACAAGATACAGCCACCAGGCAGGAGCATCGGCAAAGAGGTCAGACTTACGTGCCCGCTGATATTTATAGGAGCGTAGTGGTGGAAACGGAAGTGGGCGTCACTACTGCTTCTTCTTCTACTGTTTACTGGCAGTGCAGTTGTTTTCCCGTTTTGTAAGTTGTTAAAAAGAAACGCTAGTCACGCGATCTTTCGGATTAGGAACTGTAACAGGATTACTACATTTATCAGACTAATGCATTACATTACTGTGTTACACCGAACAGTACCGTATTTTTGGGACTATAAGGCGCACCGGATTATAAGGCGCACTATCAATGAACGGTCTATTTGATGGTCTAATTTCATACATAAGGCACACCGGATTATAAGGTGCATTAAAGCGAGGTAGTTGGAGCCGGGAAAAATTTTTTTTTTTCGTGCATGGAAAGAAAATCCTATCTATAGTCATTATAGACACATATAGCGCGATTGTCTGCGAGTGTGAATGACCTGTTCCATGAGCAGGCAGAACGTTTTTAGTCCGTGGCTGTTTACATCGCCATATTGGCCAGAATACTCGTTCGGTACTCGCTCGGTAATCGATACGGCTCGCTCTCCGCCGGAGAGCCATAAATACGTATTTACAGCCGTATTTACTGCTCCCGTTCACATCTAAACGGGAGCAGTTTCGATGCCGAAATTTCACATACAAATCCTAATATACGTGTTCTATACACCATCGGCTTTTGGGTATCGACTACCTCGCGAGGTAGTCGGATCTGGGATTTTTTTATTTATTTTTTTTTTTTTTTTGCGTGCATGGAAAGAAAATCCTATCTATAGTCATTATAGACACATACTGTATAGCGAGATTGTCTGCAAGTGTGAATGACCTGCTCCACGAGCAAATGTACGTTTTTGGTCCGTGGCTGTTTACATCGCCAGGATACTCGCTCAGTAATCGATACGGCTCGCTCTCCGGCGGCAGCCCCAAGAAGTAAACAATGCAAACAAATGCCGGGACGCTTGAATTCTTTCGTCCCGAAAATATCATTTTTGAATATTAATTACAGCTAAACAGGAGCAGTTTCGATCCACGATCCATTGGCAGATAGTGGCGTAACTCGCTAGCAATTTAACTTTGAACGACCTGTTGACACCAATATAGCGGTTGGAGTTCTTTGGTTAATCCACCCGGAATGATGGCAAGCTCCGAATTAGTTTGCTTCACTTGGGTTTTGACAGTATCGGTGAGATGGGCGCGCATGGAGTGGCAGATCAATAGGGATAGAGATTTGTGGAAAAAGCCATCCGGCCATTATGTTGAAGCACATATTACTCCGCGAGGCTCCTGACTACCGTAATGCTCTGACAATCCATCAAGCGGTTCGGCTTCATAACTTACCAAAGTCGTACTAAAACATTTTTGACAGATTTTTGAGCGCCGTGTACCACATAAAATCGGTTTGAGGTCAGTGAGCACAACCAGAATTAATACATAAGGCGCACCAGATTATAAAGCGCACTGTCGATTTTTGAGAAAATTAAAGGATTTTAAGTGCGCCTTATAGTCCAAAAAATACGGTAATCAGATTACTGTAACGCGTTACTTTGTAATGCGTTACACCCAACACTGGGCAAGGCTGAAAACCAACACTGAATGCCTGTGACCTTCGATCCCTCAGGCAGCACTGCATTAAAAACTGACATCATTCTGTAAAGGACATTGCCAAATGAGCTCAGGAACACTTCGGAAAACCATTGTCAGTTAACACAGCTCATCGCTACATCTATAAGTGGCATTTAAAACTCTACCATGCAAAGCACAAGCCATATATCAACAACACCCAGAAATGCTGCTGGTTGCTCTGGACCCGAGCTCATCTGAGATGGACTGATGCATAGTGAAGTTCGCTGTGGTCTGACGAGTCCACATTTCAAATTGTTTTTGGAAACTGTGGACGTCTTTAGCCTGGAGGACATGAGGAAAAGGACCATCCAGATTGTTATCAGCGTTAAGATCAAAAACCAGCATCTGTGATGGTATTGGGGGAGGGGGGGTAGTGCCCATGGCATCATTAATGCCTACTGGTATATACAGGTTTTGGAGCAACGTATGCTGCCATCCAAGCAATGTCTTTTTCAGGGACGAAACTGTTTATTTGAACAAGACAATGCCAAGCCACATTCTGTACGTGTTACAACAGTGTGGCGTCTTCGTAAAAGAGTGCAGGTACTAAAATGAGTGAATATTTGCAAAAATTAAAAAAAATCAATAAAGTTTATCAGTTTGAACATTAAATATCTTATTTTTATAGTGTATTCAGTTGAATATAGGTTGAAAAAGATTTTTTAATCAATTGTATTATGTTTTTATTGTCCCAACTTCACTGGAATTGGGGTTGTACTATTGCACATTTAATATACGTATAACTTTTGATATTCATAAATTTTGTTGCTCATTTCAGATTTTGCACTATCCATGTCATGGACCTCCCTGTGCGCTTTTACGCAGTGCACAGAAAGGGGTAGAAAGAAGGACTTACGTGCAGGGTTATACCACAACACACTTATTAAAGTAATGACAAACAGTTCCCAAAAAAGGTGAGGACGTACAAAAATACAAAGAAACTTACAATAGGGGTTCCTAGGCCGGCATCGCCCAGCGAACGTATGAGGAGAAGCAATTTAACCACAGTAGCGTCCAAGAGCCGACATCACTCAAAGGACGCAGGAGAATCCACAGCTAAAGTGGAAGTGGCGAACACTTCGTGGCACACAGTACACACATGACTATATATATCAACAGACAATTCAATGGACCAGCAATGCTTGACTGGCAAACGCTGCTTAAGTACAAGCATTGCTGCCTCCACAAACTGAGTATACCTCGATGAGGCGCGGGGATGACAATCACCGGAGTAGAATCAGCTGCCTGTCAAGTGAGAGGGGGTGTGGTCGGACCAGTGAATGTTAGACAACGACCACATAATGTAGGTCAAAGAGGCTGCTTAACAGCCGCCGGCCAGAGCGATGACTACGGGCACGGAAAAGAAAAGGACAAAGACATAAAAACAACAAGAACTCAAAAGATGACACAATACATAAATAACCCGATACCGGAGCCACAGAAAACAGCGAGAACCGAGCCTGAAGGAAAACATCGGCTTGGTTCATGACAGAGCCCCCCCTTCTAGGGGTGGATACCAGACACCCACGGCAGCATCATAAGGAAAGGACCCCCCCCCCCCCCCACCAAGCAGGAACAACAATCACGAAACCGGGTGGGAGGTAGGGGGAACAGGCAAGAAAGGAACACAGTACACCCCGCCCAGGACCCACAATTAACCCCCCCAAGTCCAAAGGCGTGGAGGCTTGGGAGGCTGCCCAGAGTCCCAGGCCCAGCAGGCAGTCCGGCGACTCGAGTCCGGTGGCTTGCTGGAAAACACGGGCCATCTGGCCGAAAGACTCAGTCCGTCCAGCGGTCGGCCAGCGTTGTAGAGCCACCAGGACCAAAGAGGAGGAGCAGGAGGCGGCCTACCCACTGGGAGGCTCACTGGTGGGTGACCAGACCGTAGGGAGGGAACCCCCACGGTGTCGGACAGGGAGGAGAAGGGGATCACAGTGTCCTTAGGCTGACCCACAGGACCCGCGGTGGTCCCAGTTTGGGATACAGCAGCACCCGCAGTGGACCCCGACCGGGCCAACGCTACACCCGCGGTGGCTCCTGATTGGAGCTCAACAGAACCCGCGGTGGACTCCGGCTGGAGCTCTGTAGCACCCGCAGTGGCTCCAGACTGGCGCTCTGCAGCACCCGCAGTGTCTCCCGGCTGGAGCTCTGCAGCACCCACGGTGGCTCTTGGCTGGAGCTCCGCAGCACCCACGGTGGGCTCTGGCTGGAGCACTGTTGCACCTGCAGTGGTCCCCATCAGGGACCTTATTGCTCCCACAATGACCTCTTCAGCGAGGGAGGTAGGACTCTCCATGGCCTCCGGCGCTGAACCTGGATCCTCGGCGGCCTCAGGTGGAATTGGCTGCTCTCCGATGACCCTGGCAAGGAGCTCCGAAACCGGAGGGAGAGAGAAAGAGACCGAGTCAGGGTTGCCAGCAGCGGCAGAGCCCTGTGAGGTGATCACGCCTAGGAACTGCAGTGAGCTGCCCCTGGCCCTCCTCACCATGAGTCGGGCAGTGTGACTTCAACAAAGACACAGGAGACAATATGGAGCACACTTGCCTGAACTCAGGCTCCACCGCCGTCCAGGACTCCGGCGATATAGGGTGCGCAGGTTCTGAAGGTCCGGGAGGTGCTGTACCCACGTCGACCTCCACCGGGGTGGTTGAACTCACGTCGTTGTGGTCTGCGGACACCCCTGGTAATGGCTGATCCTCTCCGGTGACCCTAGGTAGGAGCTCAGGGATGACAGGAAAAGAGTGGTTAGGGTCGCCGGCAGCGGCGGAGCCCAGCGAGGTGAGACCCAATGCAGCTGAGGGCTGCACCAGACTCTCCTCTCCAAGAGCCAGACAAGATTGCTCCAATTTACAGGGGAGAGAAATAAATGAGAGCACTTGCCTGGGCTCAAGCTCCACCACCATCCAGGACTCCGTCGATCCCGATAATGACGTCTTTGATCCGGCCTCATGAAGGTTTAGCTGGGTGGATGACTCTGCGGCAGCGGCCTCTGCAGCAGGCATGATGGTGATGGCAACCTCCAGACCCCCAGGCAATGTTCCCCATGCTGGTGACTCATCCGGCATGGCGGCTGGGGGCTGCTTTTCCGCCGAACCCGGGTCAGGATCCTCCAGGACCTCGGGCTCCTCCTCCGCCTGGAGACTAGGTTCGGGAACCAGCGTCCTCACAGAAGCACACAAGGGAGAACAGGTGAAGGGTCATCACATGCCGCTGGCGGCAAGAACTCAGGGAACTGTAAATCCTGAGTCTCTTGGCCAGGAAACAGGCAAAATTGCTTATCAGAAATAGGGGTAGACTGAAAAGGAACTTGCCTGTTCTCCTGGTTCAGGATGACTCCAGCGGTGTCAGAGGCAGTTTTGTCTCCCTCTGTATCCACAGCGACTGGGTTCCTCAATATGTGGAGGAGAAACCTCCAAAGCAGGCACAGAGGTGGATGGATTCGGGGGGGGGGACTGCAGCCCCCGCATTGGCAGAGGTAAAAGTCATCAAGGAGGTGGCCATCAGTAAGGCTGCAGGCTGGTGTGATGGCCGTGCAGCAGGACTCTCCTCCCCGCGTGACGAGAAGCTCACTGATGTGGGTGCAACAACGTGCTTCTGGCGAGCCCTCCGGGGTTGGCGGTGATGAGAGGCAGCAGGTGGCTTGCTCTCCAGTTCCTCCAGTGAAGGCTCCTCCTGTGTCCAGAATTCTCCTCCCGGGAAGAACGATGGCATAGGAGGAACGGGAGAAACAGGAGGACAAACAAGATCAGCAGCTGACAATTCATCAGGAATCATGAAAGCAGTTTCAGGTGACATTAACAGTGACTGAATAAGCACTTGCCTGAATTCCTGGGGAGTGATGACGTCAGCTGTTGTCTCCGTGGTTAGAGCAAGCTCGTCCTCAGGCTGAAGCTCCGACCTCCTCAGGGAATACTCCTCCATTCTCCCGGCCAGCTCTGGGAGAAGCCACGGTTTCACCTCCAGGAGGAGGTCAGTCTCTGTCAGGAGAACCTGTCTTTGTTCACCTAGCTCCTCTGGAGACAGAGCGGACCATGGCTCGGGACGAGGAGGCAGGGCTGTCGTCGGAGTGGCTGAAGGCTTCTTCCAGCAAGGGTTCCTCCTCTTCTTCGCTGACGGGTCGGGCACTAGATAATCCAGGATTCTAAGCACCTCGCTGGGCAGCGAGTCACAAATGTGGAGAAGCTCCGTATTGTCCGAGGAAGAAGGCGAAGTGGCCACGGGGGGCTCGATCACTGAGAGATCCTCTTCTGAGCCCTCGTATGGCACAGCGAAGATATCCCGGAGAATCTTCATCGCCTCAGGATGGTTCCAAGGGCTATCCCTGTTAACCACCCTCACTGCCATGTCCAGAGCCTGTCAAGCTGTCTTGGAGGAACAGGGCTCCAGTGTCCATGAAAGAATCTCCTCCAGGAAACACAGCGAGTGCAGCTTCCTCTCCAACAACTCCACCATGGCGCCCGGTAAACAGGTGAGTGGGAAAAAGGAAAATAGTTCAAAAAGAAAAACAGATGTGTGGGTGCAACCCACTAAATCCTACGCTGGCTGGTCAGTTCTGTCATGGACCTCCCTGTGCACTTGTACGCAGCGAATGGAGAGGGGTGGAAAGAAGGACTTATGTGCAGGGTTACACCACAACACATTTATTAAAGTAATGACAAACAGTTCCCAAAAAAGGTGAGGACGTACAAAAATACAAAGAAACTTACAATAGGCATTCCTAGGCCGGCATCAGCCAGCGAACGTATGAGGAGAAGCGATTTAACCACAGTAGTGCCCCAGAGCCGATATCGCTCAAAGGACGCAGGAGAATCCACGGCTAAAGTGGAAGTGGCGAACACTTCGTGACACACAGTACACACACGACTATATACATCAATAGACAATTCAACAGACCAGCAATGCTTGACTGGCAAACGCCGCTTAACTACAAGCATTGCTGCCTCCACAAATTGAGTACACCTGGGCAAAGTGCGGGGATGACAATCACCGGAGCAGAATCAGCTGCCTGTCAAGAGAGAGGGGGCGTGGTCGGACCAGCGAATGTTAGACAACGCCCACATGAATGTAGGTCAAAGAGGCTGCCTAACAGCCGCCGGCCAGAACGATGACTACAGGCACGGAAAAGAAAAGGACAAAGACATAAAAACAACAAGAACTCAAAAGATGACAATACATAAATAACCTGATACCTGAGCCACAGAAAACGGCCAGAACCGAGCCTGAAGGAAAATACCGGCTCAGTCCATGACAATCCATTTTGAAATTCTATTATTCTTGTTTGTTTGAATGTCAGTTTACCTTGGAGTAGATCTGTCAGCTGTCCAGGCGTTTAACACAAACCTCACAATCTATTAATCCACAATTTTAAAAAAAAGGAGGGAATCAGAATCAGTCAGATTTATTGCCATTGTTCATGTAGTACACAAACTAGGAATTTGTCTCGGTGCAATGCTGCAACATTAAAAACATGATAAGATAAAGAGATAAACTAAAAAACTAAAAACATGCAATAAGTGTAGAATAATAAGTAATAATAATAATAATAATAATGAGTAATACTAGTCAAAGCAGTTTTAAATAAATTAGCAAGTAGCAGATAATGTGGAGTACCACATAGTGCAGTCGATAATGCAACAGAAAAACAGTGATGAATGACATGAGTCTGGTTGAGCTGCTGTATATAGTGCACGAGAGTCAATAAGTCACTTAATGTTCAGCAGTCTGATGGCAGAGGGGAAAAAGCTGTTCATGTGCCGGGAGGTTTTAGTCTGAATGGACCGAAGTCTTCTACCTGAGGGGAGGGGGGCAAACAGTACGTGACCAGGGTGTGAAGGATCGGCTATGATCCAGCCTGCACGCCTCCGGGTCCTGGAGATGTACAGGTCCTGGAGAGATGGGAGCTTGCAGCCGATCACCTTCTCAGCAGTGCGCACGACGCGCTGCAGCCTTAGTCTGTCCCTGGCAGTGGCTCCTGCGTACCACACGGTTATGGAGGAGGTGAGGATGGACTCGATGATGGCCGTGTAGAACTGCACTAACATCTTGGTGGGTAGCTTGAGCTTCCTCAGCTGCCGCAGAAAGAACATCCTCTGCTGGGCCTTTTTGATGAGGGAGCTGATGGTTGGCTCCCATTTGAGGTCCCGGGTGATGGTGGTGCCCAAGAAGCGGAAGGAATCTGCAATGGTGATGGGAGAGCGTGTGATGGTGAGGGGGGGGCAGGGGGGTTGTGACTTTCCTGAAGTCCACAATCATCTCCGCTGTCTTCAGAGCGTTCAGCTGCAGGTTGTTGTGGCTGCACCAGGACACCAGCTGGGCCACCTCTTTCCTGTAGATGGACTCGTCGCCGTTGGAGATGAGCCCGATGAGGGTGGTGTCGTCCGCAAACTTGATCAGCTTAACAGACTGGTGGGAGGAGGTGCAGGAGTTGGTATAAAGGGAGAAGAGTAGGGGGGAAAGTACACAGCCCTGGGGTGATCCGATGCTGATGCTAACAGAGTTCGAGACAGACTTCCCCAGCCGCACATGCTGCCTCCGGTCCGTCAGGAAGTCAATAATATAGAGGGACAATAATATATTGTAACTGTTTTTCCCTAATACACATCGAGGCTTAAAAACTGTACTGTAAACAGGTGACATGTCATTTGTCTTCAGAAGGAACAATCTTTTTACAATGATGATGTAGGGTCATTTAAGAAACTGTAAAGGAGCTATGGAGAAGGGAGAAATGCCAAAGGACAAAACTGACATACTGTATGAGGGAAAAAAATCCTGACAAACTTTACAAGAAAAATAGTTTCAAACTGTCAGAATAAAACAACAAATTTACAGGAGAAAATTATGAATTTATTAGAAAAGCTGCAAATAGAAGGGGAAAGCACAAATTCTACTAGAAAAATTTTTTCAAGGAAAAAATGCAAATTGACAGATTTTAAATTCAGGTTTAAACAAATGAATCTTTAGAGAAATGTTAAAACACAGGATCCCTTTTCACAACCACTGCAAAAAGTGAAATCTAAGTAAATTAAATATCTGCCTGTACTTTGACAAGAAAATTCTTCTTGCCATGCAGCTTTCTGTAAGAAAATTTTACTTAAAATAAGCAAAAATTATCTAACAAGAGAGCAGAACTTGGCTTATCAAATAATTTAAAACAGGTAAAAACTATCTTAAAGAAAGTGAACGTACAGAAAACTGCATAGCAAAAAGAAATGTCTTGACAAAAACAAGTATATAAAGCCTTGATTAAGATTAAATCTTAAATTAAATTTTTCACAGTGAATAACAATTACAATAACAGTTACAGTTTATATTTATACAATTTATAACTTACTGTATCTCTTCAAATTCGCATATTTCCCTGTTAAGACAGTTTCCTAAACCCTCCCACTTTGTTTTTGTGATCAGTTTCTTCTTAAGTTCCACAAGAAAAATACACCCCAAACATCCTTTTACTGTTTAAATGTTTTTTTTCCAGGGGAGTGAGGGCTTCCCAGGTCCACCTGGACATCCAGGTGAGAGAGGAGTGGGAGAACCGGGACCCAAAGTAAGTCTTCTGAACATCACTGCACAAATCCTTTGAAATACAGATATTGGAATATAGATAAAAAACAAATCACCTAAAGATATCCAAGGTATGATATGTTGGTGTGAAGGACTGAGTGGCTGATAGATGGTGGGTTTTCTCATCATCATCATTCTTATTCTCATGTGATCCCCAGGCTTGGCCTGTCTGTTAGCAGGATTTCTCCAAAACCGCTGAACAAATTTTGATGTGTTTTGTTTTGTTGGGTATGACGAGGACGAATCAGTTAGATTTTGAAGGTTTTCTGAATACAGTCTGCCATAAAGAATTTTTTTTAAAGATTCCACAGGGTGGGACGGATGCAAAGTCTTGATGAATGTTTTGATAGTCACCAACAGAGTACGCAGTTCGCTGACAGGTATCAGGCTGTTAGGAAAAATAAAAATTAGCAAGTGATATTTAGCTGCGTTGATAGAGATTTGCACTCTTGAGCACTTCAAGTTATGATGGTGATTGTTATTATCATTTATTTATTTGTACAAATTCACTCTAGCTGTGCCAACCGACTTCCAGTTTTCATCCTATATATCTATTAGAGTCAACTGTGGGTTGCTTTCAGAGGTGAGTAGAAGATGCCGAAATTGTACTCAAGTAAAAATAGCTTTACCTTATATTAGTTACTTGAGTACAAGTACGAGTTGTAACCAAAAAAGTTATGTGATCAAGAATAAAAAAGAATCTATTAAAAAAGTTACTTGAGTATTGAGTAATGACAGTTAATGAATGAGCTGTGACTATGGACGTTTAGTAGGGTGACTTGAATTTACAGAGGAGTGCTAAGCTAGCTACGCTGCAGCTACTGTATGTGAGTTCCGAGAATTAGTGGGAAAATAGCTCTCCCTCTTTTCCTTCAAGGAGAGGGTGTACCAGGTCTGTATCAGGTCTGTTAAGCAATGATGTGATAACCTCATGGAAGAGAACAGAAAATCCAAACGTGGCGTTTCAGGCACTGTAGTCCTAGTTTCTGTGGGAGAGAAGAACTCATGCTGGTGGACTTTGGGCTGTTTGACTTTGCAGACCATAAGTCACAAAAATCCTACTTAACCCACTAAAATAAAGTTGAAACCCACCAAAAAGCAGAATAGAGGCTCTTTAATTCCGTGGCTCCTCTCTCAGGGTGACCCAGGGGCCGAGGGGTTACCGGGTATACCAGGTCAGCCTGGAGAAGATGGCTCCCCAGGACCAAAGGTAACACCAGTTGTTGCATTTCATTTTGTATTTGTCTTACCAGTCTGTAGCCTTTCCATTTCACCAAAATGTTTTTCAAATGGTGATAGGGTGATCTTGGGTTACCAGGGCCAAGGGGACCTGACGGGGCTCCTGGCAAAGGTGTATCTGGAGAGAAGGTAACAGTGGCTGTGCAGATTGTTTTAAAATGTACAGTATATTGCATGAGTTGTATGAGGGGGGAGGGGGGGGGGCTGAAAAGTTCATAGTGGTCAAATTTGACCAAATGTGGTTTATTTTTCAGCCGCAGGCATCCAAACACTGCAATACTGATGGAAGAAGTGTGTGGACCAAAGGGGAGACTATGTTGAAAAATAAACCCCATTTGGTCAAATTTGACCACTATGAACTTTTCAGCCCCCCCTCATATATTGTCTCTAAGAGGCAGACACAGATTTAATTCAGAAGATTGTTTGGACAGACATTATTGTTATTCTATGTAGGGAGACAGAGGTGACAGGGGGACCAGAGGCCAGCCGGGAGCAGTTGGCCCTGTTGGACCAATGGGGTCAAAGGTACTGTATATGTATCTACATAGTAGGACCATTGACTAAAGATGTTAACAGCAGATGTAACAACTTTAAACTGCTGTAACGTAACAAAATGTGGAAAAAGTGAAGTGCTGTGAATACTTTACAGATGCACTGTAGTTATCAAAATTTTAAAGGCAGTTTGAAAATAAATTACTTATTTTACAGTAATTTGTAAAGCTAGCGTCTCTGCAAACTGGCTAGATGATAAATCTTTATCATCCAGGGGGAACCAGGAATTATGGGCCCACCAGGGAAGACCGGACCTCCAGGCAGGGGAATACCTGGTGCCAAGGTAAGGTCATGTAGTGCTAACCAACACCACTATAGACCAATCTGGTGAAATACTGGAAGTACACAAGCCACAATTAGCGTGGTGACCACTTTTGAGCACAAGTTGCCCTTACAACACAACAATTTGTTTTTCTTTTGCCTTTTATTTAACATCACTTTTGACAAAAATGCCAAGGAAGGCTGGAAGTAGATGTGGAGTTCTTGGTTCCTCCAATGGCAGTGGTAAACTTTATCTTTGGAAAAAAACTGAATACGAAATACACAAGCCTTTACTGTACCCAACATGCCCGTCTGAGAACATACACTACACAGATTCCCTGAATGTGCAGTGGACAAAGATGCTCGACAGGAGTGGGTCAAGACAATAAGGATTTTTTCACAGTCACAAAAGCAAAATGATTAGCATACAGCTATAGCTTGTTTTTAACACTGCTCTGCTAGCTAGCATTAATGGGCTAACATACTGTACTTTCTGAAGGCTGTGGTGGGTGCACTTAGTAACTCTTAGTTATTATGAAATTTAAAACTAGTTGCTCAAGCTAGGCCAAGCAAACATCAAGGAACCACAACCAAAAATAATTGTGACAGCCTTATGCTTTGTAGGACTAAAGAAACTGCTAACACAGTCCACAGTGTCTACATTTTAAATGATAATGACAAACTTTTCAAAAGACTGACATTAATTATTCACCACTTTGGAACAGTTATTTTTAATTTTAATACTGCTTGACATCTAAAAGATGAGGGTTGTGGTGACACTGTGTGTGGGGTTCTTCACCCAGAGTCGGAAGCCGGGGTGGGGGTGGGGGGTGGAACAGAGGACTGAAGGAGGAAGTGGCACCAGGGAGTTGGAACAGAGGACTGAAGGAGGAAGTGGCACCGGGGGGTCTCAGATGTAACAGAAAGGACTATCCGCACTCCCCGGGGAGTTCAGGAGACACCAGAGTTCGCTAGAGGAAGAGAGGGTGTGAGAAGCAGGGCTGGTGTTGTATGATGTTAATGTGCCAGGCATTCTTTGTGCACTGATTGTATTGTCTTTGGCTCCCTGGGTCTCATGGAGCAGAAATAAAGGGTAGAAAAAGGAGGCGCCCAGAGACCCCGGGAGAGTTTTTTCTGAACTTGATGTTGGAAGGTGAATAAAGTTTGTGTGTCGTCTAGCTCACTGCCTCATCTGCTTTCATCTTCTATATTGGTGACTCTAAGACGTGCGATGGAGAACAGTCGAGCACCGCCCCGGAGACAACCCAGAGGGAGAACACCTGCGCCACATGTGCTGTCACAGTCACGCTCCCAGACTTCTGGCTTCACAATCCGACCGCGAGGTTCCTAAGTGTAGAAGCCCAGTTTGCACACTATGGGATCACAACGGACAACACTAAATATTACCATGTGGTTGCTGCACTGGATGTGCGCGCCACGCAGCAGGTATTGAGCCTGCTCCAGGAGCCGCCAGCCCAGGAGAAATATGAAGCGCTCAAGTGGATGCTACTCCAGCGTTATACCCTGTCGGACAGTGAGAGGGCAGAGAGACACCTAACACGTTCAGAGTTAGGTGACAGATCAGCCATGGAGCTGGTGGAGAGCATGTTAGTGTTAATGGGGAAGAACGACGAGTCCTTCCTGTTTGCCCACCTGTTCCTCAGGAAACTACCTGCTACAGCGAGAGCGATCTTGGCCAACCCGCCGGACTACCACGCCCTGGCGCAGGAAGCGGACCGCATCATCCTAGCAACCAGACCTCTCAGCGTGCACGCAGCGGCACCGGCATCCATGAAGGACTCCAGTGAGGCCGAGGAGCCGTTGGTGA
Organism: Pholidichthys leucotaenia; assembly: GCA_020510985.1. Taxonomy (NCBI): domain Eukaryota; kingdom Metazoa; phylum Chordata; class Actinopteri; order Cichliformes; family Pholidichthyidae; genus Pholidichthys; species Pholidichthys leucotaenia. The sequence continues at coordinate 63,077,358 of CM035849.1, read as the reverse complement.
TGGCTGGGATGGACGCCAAGAGATGCAGAAACAGGGCGCTCTGTTTCTATCATCGCCGCTTCGGCTCGAACACCCAACGCTGTCTGCCGCTGTGCCAATTCAAGAAGCCGGGAAAACGGCATGGCCAGCAGTCAGTAGAAGCTGCGACCGCTGGTGACAGGAACACGCTGCTTTTTATCACAGACACACGTTCGGGGAGACTTTGTTTTGGTGGACTTCGGCTCCCAGAAGAGCCTCATCCTGCCAGTCAGCGCAGACAGGTTGGCAGGAGGCAGCGGTCCAGAGCTCACGGCCGCCAACAGATCCACCATCAGGACGTTTGGTGAACGGACGCTGACGATATGCTTACATGGACGCAATTACCAGTACCTCGTCTGCTTTCATCTTCCACAAGGTAGCAGATCAAGATGTGGCTTTTAAGTCAGTTAAATGTAATTTCTGTGATAGTAAAAGCAATTTAAGTGGCATGAAACAGTTCACATGTAATGCAGTATTGTACAGTAGTTCAGCACACTTACTGAAACAGCTGTCACTGCCTAGCGTCGCCAATCTAACTTCCCATTCTGACATCAGAAAACAACAGCAAACCCTAATAATCTGCCACTGGTCACTGTAGTAATGGTGGTGCCACAAGATGGTCTATAGCGTTTAATTATAGACAGTTTTCTTCACAGGGAGAACCAGGTCCAAATGGTCCACCCGGAGTTGTGGGAGAACCAGGGACTGGTTTAGCTGGACCGAAGGTATGTCCAGGTATGCTCTTCTGTAATTCTCTGCATTAAAAAGTAAATGCAAGTAGGTTTTTGTTTGTAGGGTGACAGAGGATCACCGGGGTCTCCTGGGTCACCTGGACTGAAAGGTGAAGGATTCCCTGGTCCTCCAGTGAGTATCGGAGTCTGTTATATCCCCAGTTATCAACTCACACCTTCAGGATATCACACCAAGCTCTGGATCTTTGTGTCCTTTCAAAAAACTGTCATAGGGACTTCCAGGCCCTCCCGGACTTATAGGAGATACTGGACCAGATGGCATTGGATTACCTGGACCAAAGGTAACATCTAATAAGGGAATGGACCAAGACAGAATAGATAAATAACAATATTTCTCTTTTGAGTTGTATAAGTTGATTTTACATTATACATTTTTAAAGTGATTGTAATTCAATTTCATGAGATTTCTCCCTTCTTTGTACATATGAAAAGACACCAAATATGAAATAAGGAAAAAGAAATGGATAATGTAAACCTGAGAAACAAAAACAAGAGCACCACACACAGTACATTATATGCTCGTCCATAGCCATTATCGACACCAACAACAAAAAAAATGATTATAAACTCACCCTTCAATGTAGTGTAGCTCTGTAATAAAACCAATAACCATGTAATTGCACGGACTTTTAGCAAACAATGCAGAATTCAAAGCGGAAAAATTTTAGGGAAGCCATCAGAAAATCATTCAACCATTTAACAATATGCACATCTTCAATACATGTACAAACATTGTGTGAAATGAAAATGTCCTATCTTGAAAAAATGTAGTTCTCCAGACAAACCATATACCCTCTATTGAAACTGCATTAAAAAAGAAAGTTTTAAAACCTGCAATTTTGACAAAAATGATCCAAAATCAAAATGCATGTAATAGACACATCTTCAATACATCTACAAATACTGTGTGAAATAAAAAAGTTCTAGCTTGAAAGTTGTGGGAGGAGTTCACCAGACAAGTCTAACACATTTCGTCATTAAAGACCGACGAATAAAAATTGACAAACTGAGAGGCTAAACTAGTAGGTTCATGGATTTGGGGACACTTGCTTCATGACCCCCAACAGGAACAACAGAAAACAATATTTATTATAATGATGTGGAAATTGTTCTGTTTTCAGGGAGATCGAGGCTTGCCAGGACCTCCTGGACCTCCTGGATTGCCAGGAATCGGTCAAACGGGCCCAAAGGTTACCAGTTTGGGTTTTTTTTTAATGTTTTAAAATTTTCTTTCTGTACCCATCCAGCAAAATAAAGAAAATAAATTAATTATATTAACAGTAGGCTAAGTAAAATGAGTGTGGGTTATTTTAAAAGCTGTCATTTTCTTTAGGGTTCAGCTGGCAAAATGGGAACACCTGGCCTTCCGGGGATACCTGGAGAGGGGATTCAAGGACCAAAGGTACTGCTGTCACCTCTGGTTGTTCAGTTTGATTGGGATGGGAAATTTTGTGAATTGGTCATAGCTAGGCACCAGTGGCATCTGAGGCAAGTTAAATGGAAACTTTGAAGTTTTTTGTCTACAGCTGTAGAGCTAATATTAGAGAGCATTATACAGAGACTGTATAGAGATAAAAAAAACAACAAAAAACTACAAATGGATCCAGCGGCACCTTTTGGAGTCTGGAACAATGCAGCACTGTAGGCCTCTTAAATTCAATCCAGTATTGAAGATTTCTCCACCCTACATAACATTTGATATGAACCCAGAATATTTAAATTTACTTAAAAATAAATGTAGGACACAAAGAGCCATAAGTGCACCATAGGTATGTAGGACACAAAGAGCCATAAGTGCACCATAGGTGCTGATGCCTCGGTGAATGCGGCATGGTAGCATGGGATAGCTAAGTATTGTGTCACTGTCAGTCCATTCATGCAAATTTTTGAAATTCTTGCTATTTGTTTATGCACATATGGCACTAACAGCTCTGTCACAACACACAAGAGGGGCACCTCATTAAACATCTATGGCTGAGTGGCAGCAACACATTCACACCAGTGTTCCCTCTAAGCTGCGCGTTTGCGCAATCGCGCACTGCTCCTGCGTTCTCCGCGCACAGAAAATCTATGCAGCGCATAAAATAAAATCTAACCTGAACTGTAAATAAAATAAACACATTGTAGTGAACACTGAACAATAGATGGCGTGTGGGCACTCTCTCACACCCAGAAGCAGCAAGAGCAGGGACAGAATAATTGCTGACGGATGAAGTGTCTCCGGGAGGTATCAAGTGAGTGCTAGACACCTCCTGAGGAAAGGAAAAGCCAACCAGACAAAGGATTTTGCCCCTGCAGCACAAGCTGGCACGTAGTGAATATATTGTGATTTACGCAACAAGTATTATGATAATTGCACCACACATTCTCTTTATCCAAGCAATATGAATAATGTCAGAGCCTCGGTTGTTATGCATGAGATTAACTGAGATGACTAACACTGTCCAGCCAATGATATGATGCAGTTCACATGTATTTACTTACGCAGCCGATCAATGTCATTGATAGGGCTTTATGTGTACGTGCCCATACGTGCTGGTGTTTTGCAAGTTAGCTAGCTAACAGTGCCGCGGAGTTAAGAGACGCAAATGCTTATTATGGTGAAACGAATGGGACTGCAACTTTTGGGGGCTGGGATCGAACCCACGATCTCATGATCCCCGCGATCCCCCGGCCGAGGGTAAAACTGTGCTGCCACAGTGCTAAACCACTGCGCCACCGTGCAGCCCACTTGCTATGATCTCAGGTTTTGGACAGGTGTGATACTGGTGTGGCCACAGTGTGCACATCTGATGTTGCTCACAGTGGTCCAAGGACTTCTCAAGGAGTTTGTGTGTATGCTCAGACACATGAAAAATTAGGGGGAAGATTGATTCACACTATTCAGTACTCCATAGGGCGGTCGCGATAACCGCAATTATGTAGTACCGCGTTATGGACAAGCCTACCACGAAGGATAACGAGCAACTGCAACAACCGCAGTGTAAATAACCCCCTGAAAGGTTTATTATTTTAGGTTAATTACCTGATCAATAATTCTGAGATATGTGTTTTTTGATCTTTGCATAAATGTTTTCCTATTAGTAGTTAATTTTACAAAGTGCAGAGGCCTTATGCCAGCCTATGCACTGAAGTAAAAAAGCAGGCTTTTTTTTTTTATAACGGTGGTTTTGTTGTCGCTTTTTGTTCCTGCCTGTGGAATTATCAGTAAGGCTACAGCGCTTAGCAAAGACAGTCGAGCTACGAATGCTAGCATTAATCGGTTTATGGACCGTAATGAGGCACAAGTTCTTACGGTGGTCGTAGTTTATGTGTTTTACTTAATGTGTACTGTGCTAAAATAAGAAAATAAAACTGTAAACCTCACCAGCAGTCAAGACCATTGCCATCACGTATTATGGGGATTCGTACACACAGTGTTCACTTTTTTGTGTGTGTGGCTAAATCTCTTTCACTTATGTGCCCCTATGGATTATTATATAAACTGTTAAAAGTTAAGTGTATTTTTATTGCCAACAGCATGTTTGCACCTGGTACTGTGGAAGCTTCCACAGCACTGGGTGCTGCTGCTGCCAGCACCGTTTGGGGCACTCTCTCTCCAGACGGACTCCAGCAGGCAGTTAGTGGTGGAAGCGTTTGGACGAATTGCTAAATACAGCCATGACAGTGAGCACTGAAAGGGCACAAACAGTGTTATTTCCTTGCGAGCGGAGTGTTTATGATTCTGACAACTGAGCTCCGAGAGCAAAACAACTACTGCATAGTGCATTGCTTGTTTGAACATGATTTTTCGGACAACAGCAAAAATCATGGAGACAAGAGCCACACAGGGTCCAGTACAGAGGCTGTCCTGTTTAAATAAGCTGAACGTCACACACCCTGTAGTTGAAATACTGGAGTTACCGCCACTGCTTTATGAAAATGATCAAGTTTTTTTTTTTTTTTTTTTTTAACCCCTTGCACTCTGGTCAATTTCCCTAAAAACGCCTAAAAATAACGTACCTAAAGTAAATCAAAAGCTGTTCTTCAACCCTTTGCAGCATCTTCATGGGGTTGGTCTCATTTAAAAGAAAACACTTTGAATTTTTTGGCAAAATAGTCATAATCTCTCTAAGTGCTCCTGCCACTGAGTAACAGTCATCTAAACATACTGAACTTGAAGAAAATAAATTTCGCCTGGGTGTTTTTTTGGATACAAATGCTTGCAAGTAACACACAGCTGTCAGATCCGGGCTGGAAAATGCATCAGAAATGTAGAACCAAGTGTTATCCAGCTGAGGTCAAAATTTTGTAACAATACCACAAAAAATGAATATATTACACAGCTTTCTTCACAGGTTGTTCCCAGGCGTTTTTGAACTGTGCCAAATTGTGCCAAATGGCACAGTTTAGAAAAGCGTCTGTAACTTTTGAATGATTCAATATAGAAGCTTGATGTTGGGCTCTAATGAAAGGTGACACTCAGGGCTGTGTGTGTGTGTGGGGGGGGGTTGTTTTTTCATTCATGAATGAATGAATGAACAAACAAGCCCCCACACACAAAGAAGCATGCCACGTAAAAAATGTGTGGCTTTTTTTTTTTTACAAGAAAAAATAACCTACAGTGCACTAAAAATTATACTAAAATATCTGTAATGTAGAAGATAACAACTCCCCCCCCCCCCCGCTACAGAGGACGGACATCGCTCATCGCTACATGACGGACCGCGGGGACGGTGTGCCGCGGTCAACTACGCACAGTTGTACTAAAATACCTGCAATAATATCTGCAATCCGCTACAGAAGAGTAGCGGGGGGGGGGGGGGCGTTCACGGTCCGGACGCGGCGCACGGACCGGTCCGTCATGTTGCGATGACGCAGAGTTGTAATTTACCGAACGGTCAAAAGTCATTTTCATTACAATTTTCAGGGATAAAGAATAATTTAGCTTATAACACTTACCTGTCCACAACAGCAGTGTCGCTGGCGAACTCGTGGTTCTGGTCACGTGACCCGGTCAAACCATGATTCCATTATTGCGGTTTTGCGCTTCCATGATTGCGGTTTTGGCGAACGATTTTTCAAAACAAATAAGAACAGTAGTAAGAAAAAAAGACTGGCGAACGCGTGTGTGTCACCCAGCGGCTTACACAAAACAGATTTTACGCACAGGACGCACGCTTTCAATCGTGGAACTTCTCTGCTTCAATTGGTTCGCTGCATTCGCAGCCGTTGGTAGGCGGGTCCTTCTTGCTAGGTTTAAATTACGAGACCACAGGGTTCTAAAACATTTACAATAATACCGCATATTGCGGTACTGAGCTATCCACGTCACTGCAGGGGAAATTCCTCCACTGTGACAGCCCTATTAATCAGATACATTTTTTTAAGAAACTTGCATTGACCAGCATGTGGAACTATTTGCTTTTTGTTCTTATTAAAGACAAAGATAGAAAGGAGATTTTTTTTTTTTTACCTTTTTTTCTTTTTTTTTCTTTACATGTTTTGACTGTTCACTGCACTCTTCATCAGAAGTGTCAGCTGATTGCTGCGAGGTGTCATTTATCAGCTGACTTTCACAGGCGGGGCCAGCCCAGCAGAACTATCAGATCCAATGGGCCGGCCCCGCTTTCCGCCGTCTGATGGTCTCTGGAGAATGTAGTCCCAGGTGTGGGAAAGCATAAATTCCCCCTCATCTCGGTTCATGCTTTTCCCCGCTTCCTGATTTCTATGGCCTCTTTGATCCAGCGTTTGTGTCTGTTACTCTCCGATCCAGTGATTTTTTTGCATTGTCCCAGTCCATGATGTGATTATTTCGTTTGCAACGACCAGATATAGCTGATTTTAATGGTGTTCTGCCTTTTCTTTTTGTGATCTTGTGAGTCGTCCTTGTGTTTCCTTCTCATATTCCTCTGGCATTCTTTTTCCTTGTGGTGAATGATCTTCCGGTTTCACCAATGTAGGTTTTGTTGCATGATCTGTATGATATTTCATATATTACGTTGCATTTTTTGCCTTGTTCCATTTTGTCCTTGGGGTGTACTAATAACTGTCTTAATTTTTTGTGTGGTTTTACTGCTGTGTTTATTTTGTGTTTTTTCACGATCCTTTGAATTGGTTCTGTTATCCCTCGGCTGTATGGTATGGCTATGATATCCTTGTTTTTGGTTTCGGCTTTTGTTCTGTGTCTTGTTTCCTGTTTGTTTTCTTTGTTTTTGACATGCTGTTTCCCTTTGTTTATGGCCCATGTTGGATGTTAGCAGCGTGTGAGTGCATGTTTTATGTGGTTTTCCTCCTTCTGTCTGTCTTCTTGGTCTGTGATGATGGTGGCCCGTTCGTATAGCGTCCTGACAACTGATAGTTTGTGTGCTGTGGGGTGTTCTGATGTCCATAGTAGGTACTGATCCGTGTGGGTAGGTTTCCTGTAGACTGTGATTTTTATACTGCCGTCATTGTTGTGGTGGATTTTCATGTCCAGAAAGGCTATGGTGCCATTTTCTTCCTCTTTGTGTGTGAATTTTATGTTCCCAGTGCTGTCCGTGCTGCTCAGATGGTCAATGAGTTCTTGTGTGTGTCCTTTCTTTACTTTCTCCAATATGTCGTCCATGTATCTCTTGCAGAGGGTGGGTTTACATTGTATGGGTGCTGTGTTGATGGTTTTATTTTCCAGATCCTCCATGAAAAAACTGCTCATGATGGCTGATAGTGGGTCTCCCATTGCAAATCCTTCTTTTTGTCTGTAGATTTTTTTCTCTGTATTGAAAATAGGTGGATTTTGAAACAAATTGTAATAGTCCAGATATGTCGTCAACTGTGAGATTTGTGCATATTTTAAGGGTTCTGTCATTCCTGAGGCGTTCTTGCACTATATGTAGTGTGACATCAACAGGGGTCTTTGTGAATAATGAAATGACATCATGTGAAATGAGGATCTCGTCTGATTCTATTTTCATATTTTTGAGTTCTTGTGCCAGTTCTTTTGAGTTTTGCAGTGGTATTCTGATAGTCCAAGGAGGGGTTTGATGATTTCAACCAGGGCTTTTGACAAGTTGTATGTTACTGATCCGATACTGTCTATTATTGGTCGCAGTGGGATATCCTTCTTATGTATTTTGGGGGTTCCATAGATTCGGGAGGTGATGCTGGCTGTGGATATCAGGTATTCGTATGCATCCTTTATTATTTTTTTGCTTTCTAATAGGGGTTTGAGAAAGGCTTTGAGCATTTTTTTCTTTTCTTCTATGGGGTTTGTTTTTATGATTTCATATGTGCTGCTGTCTGCCAACATGGTTTCCATCTGTTTTTCAGACGTTTCTGTGTCCATTACTACTGTGGTTCTGCCTTTATCTGATGTGAGGATTGTGATTGTTTTATCTTTCTTGAGTGAATTTAATGCTTTTTCTTCTTCTTTTGTGACATTGCTTTTTGGTAATTTGGCCATTTTGAGGATTCCTGTGACTGCGTTTGGTAGTATTGCTTTTTCCGCCTGATTCTGAATTTTTTTTTTACATGCAAGTTCTGTTGCAAGGATGTATTCTTCATGGGGTATTTTGGTAGGTGTGATGGCGAAATTCAGTCCTCTGCTCAGCACTTTTTTCTCCGATCCACTGGGCGGGGTCGGCCCAGTGGATCTGATAGTTCTGCTGGGTTGGCCCTGCCTATGAAAGTCAGCTGATAAATGACACCTTGCAGCAGTCAGCTGACACTTCTGATGAAGACTGCAGTGAACAGTCGAAACATGTAAAGAAAAGAAGGTAAAAAATGATCTCCTTTCTATCTTTGTCTTTAATAAGAACAAAAAGCAAATAATTAAAAGAAGACAAAATGAACCTACTCAAGCTACAATGTGTGGAAGTTTTGTTCCTAAAGAGCAGTAGTAATTGTACCAAACACTCAACACAGATACACATTTATTGTAATGCTTATTGCAATAAGCTCCTATGGCTCTTTGTGTCCTACATTTATTTTTAAGTTATTGTCAGGTCAGGCATTGGTTTGCTTGTTACTGGATAACCATGAAAACCGGTACTACCTGTCTCATGGGTCGGGCCGTCGGAGACTCAACCGGAAACCCTGCCCTTCCGAGGGCATGGACGGTGAAACTGGGCATCCTGGCAGAACTAAAAACAATATCTGTCACAGGTCTGTGTTGGACGACTCCCAGTTACATGGGGTGAGACTGAACATCCTGGCAGATAAGCACATCTGTCGCAAGGTCTGTGGTGGACTTTTGCCAGTCGGTGCATCGTGACATGCACTACACAAAGAGCAGAGATAAACAAACCTATCATCGGGTCAGTCTCTGCAACAGATGCTGGAATCAATTTGTCTTGGCCTGTCCTTGCCACTGATAATACCTCTATCTGCCAAGAATGTGCCGCTAGTCCAGCAAAAGCTAGCGGTACTCAAAATACTTTGCAAGCAGTTTCATGAAATGGTCAGTCAGAAAGCAACTCATACTGGCTTGAACGTCGCCCAGGTTAACAAAGTCAGGAGTTCCTGGCAGCGGAGGGCTGCTTGGAGGAATCTGATAAGACCTAAATGAAACGGTCATTGTCACCCCCGACAGACTGCTATGATGTTATTGCAATATTTATTGCATAGAATGTAACTTTAAATGTTACGCTACACCATAAAGTTCCATTTTGTAGTGTTAGGTTCAACTCACAACCGGATGCTAGCTGCGGTAGCTGTATGTTCTTTGGCCATAAGCAGAATTAGTGTAGCTGACAACATTCTATTCATCTTAATTTAAAATCTCAGTCGTGTACCTTGTCTCGAGTGCAATGGCTGTGCATGATGTGGGATGCTTTCTGCCGAGACATTAATATCGACATAGGATGCTAGCTCGCTGCTTGACTTTATCATGTACACACTGCACGTTTTCCTTCAATTTGAGCTTGAAATGATCCCAGACTTGAGATACTTTTTGTCATTTTTTCTGACATTCTTCCCTTTTGCTGTCACTCTGTCGCTCTGACATGGCACCATTAAACAAAGCCGAGTCTTGTTTATGTAGCGTGAATGGAAGAAGGTCATATAGACCCGAAGTGCTACATTAAACGATGCATCGAAACATAGATTTTGAATCGCTGAATGTCTGTAATCGAATTACTCAAATTATTCAAGTAATCATTGCAGCCCTAATATATATATGTGTGCTACTGTCTTAGAAATCAGCTTTTTACTCATAGGTCTGCAACTTTTTTCCTCAAAACTTACAATGTTTTTCTGGAGAAAAAAAATCTGAAACGTTTTATTCTTCTTACAAATGTATTATTTTTGTTCTCAGATTTTTTCAAAGTTTCTTGCATTTTTTGTCGTAAGTTTGCTACTACTAATACTTGCAAATGTAGATTTTTTTTTTTCAAATTGCAAATTCTTTTTCTGGACTTTGTTTTCTTCAAAATCAAATATTTGTCTGAGAAGTGTGCAAATTTGTGCTTTTTTCTGTTGTACATTTTCAACTTTTTCTATGCAAATTTGAGTCTGTTGCAAGCAATTATTTTAATTTATTCACAGCTTTAACTGTTGTCAAACTTTTTCCTGAAAATTTGACTTTTTTTACACGAATCTGAAGTTTATCTAGTAAATTTTATCACAAATTAGAGATGTTCCTCAATATAAATTTCAAACTTTCCTTATAAATTGACATTTTACTTCCAACTTTGCAATGCTTCTGTTGATACTTTGCTGTTCTTTATCACCAATTTGCAACTTTTTATGATAAATCTGCAGCTTCTCCCCCATAGATTTGTAAGATTTTTTATGATAGTTTCACTTTTTTCCATATCAATGTGTTAGGCTGTTTTCAGAATTCTTGTTGAGCTCACAGGGAGCAAGTGATTATGGGAAAAAGAGCCACATGTGGCTCTGGAGCTGCAGGGTGCAGACCCCAGGCTTAGCTGGATGCCCCCGCAACCTGAACTCCTGGATAAGCAGTAGAAGATGGATGGATGGATGGATGGATGGATGAATGAATACTACACTTTAAATTTTCTGGCAAAACCTTGGGAAACATTTCAACAGATGAACTATACTAACCAAACCCAATACTACCTTCAACCATAACAATGCTGAAAACAATCAAAGAGTCACAGCAACTGAGGATTAAATACATCAGGACCTGAACATTGCTAAATATATATAGTCCAAGGAGCCCCCCCACCCCCAATCATGGCCACACCAATATTTCTAGTTAAAAGAAAGCCATGTACATTAATGCACTACCACAAAGTAATTATACTGCCCCCATGTTTAATGCAAATGGTCAATTTACAGCAAGGAAAATAAGTATTGAACATGTCAACATTTTTCTCATTAAACAATTCTGATGGAACCATTAGCCTGAGATTTTCACCAGATATCAGTAGCAACCCAAGTAATCCATACATACAAAGAAATCAAGGCAACTGTGTTCACATAAGTTATATTTAATAAAGTGTAATGACACAGAGAATAAGTATTGAACACACTTGGTGAAATTCATTTAGTATTTAGTAGAAAAGCCTTTGTTGGTATTAACAGATTCCAGATGCCTCCTGTATTGAGAAACTAGGCACAGGCATTACTCAGGAGTGATTTTAGCCCATTCTTCCACACAAACTGTCTTCAGATCTTGAAGGTTCCGTGGGTGTCTTCTATGAACTCTGATCTTCAGTTTGTTCCAACGATTTTTAATTGGATTCAGGTCAGGTGACTGACTACACCATGCTAGCAGCTTTATTTTCCTTCTCTGGAGCCAGCTGAGAGTTTCCTTGGCTGTGGTGTTTGCAATCATTGTCTTGCTGTAATGTCCACCCTCGTTTTATCTTCAGCATCTTGGCAGATGGGAACAGACTCTTATCAAGGATGTCTCTGTATTTTTGTCCATTTATCTTTCCTTCAATTATATGAAGTCTGCCTGTACCATGTGTTGAAAAACACCTCCACACCATGATGCTCCCACCTCCAAACTTCTCTGTTGGGATGGTGTTTTTGAGCTCATGTGCAGTGCCCTTTCTGCTCCAAACATGCTGCATGTTGTAGCATCCAAAAAGTTCAATTTTGGTCTCATCTGACCAGACTATATTTTCCCAGTATTTTACTGACTGCCCAAATGTTGTGCAGCAAACTTTAAACAAACTTCAACAGGCCTTTTCTTCAGCAATGGAGTCTTTCGAGGTGAGCGGGCATACAGTCCATGTCGGTTGAGTGCATTACTTATTATTTTCTTTGAAACAGCAGTACCTGCTAACTCCAGGTCTTTCTGGAGCTCTCCATGAGTGATCTTTGGCTCTTGGATAACTCTTCTGATAATTTTTTCAACTCCTCTGTCAGAAAGCTTGCAAGGATCTCTTCGTTGTGGCCGGTTTATGGTAAAATGATGTCCTTTCCACTTCCAAATGATGGCTCCAACAGTGCTCACTGGAACATTCAGCAGTTTAGAAATGCACCTGTAACCGATGACATTGTTTTGCAACATTAAGGTTGTGGTCTAGAGAGAGCTCTTTGCTTCTACCCATCATAAGTTCTTTGTGGTGTGGCAATCTGATATTCATAGACCTTTTTAAAGGCTATCAGTCAGGACTTAACCAGCTGAAATTAATTTGCACTGATGGGGGATGGGATGGCTTCACAAATTGATGAATTTCAGCTGGTTTCTTGGCTTTCTATACCTTTTTGCACCTCTTTATCTTCATGTGTTCAATACTTATTCCCTGTGTCACTCCACTTTATTAAATATAACGTGTTTTGTGAACATAGCTGCCTTGATTTCTTTGTATGTATAGATCTCTCATTACCTGGGTTGTTACTGATATCTGGTGAAATTCTCAGGTCAATGGCTCCATCAGAAATATGTTTAATAAGAAAAATGTTGATGTGTTCAATACTTATTTTCCCCACTGTATATGGTCAAGTTATGTGAAAGAAAATGGGAAATTAAAGCGTTATTTTGCCCATCTCTAAAGAAACCCAGTCTCTTTCAAATGTGAAAGATTCTGCCCTCTTTTGGCCAAATTAAACATTACACATAAAGTTATCTTCTTATCTTTGAAGGCCACACAAACAGAAGAAACAATATTAAATTCACCTTTAAAAATCTTTACCATCCTGTGTTTTTAGGGCGAGGCTGGCTATCAGGGGATCCCAGGCCCGAGAGGTCCTCCAGGACAGGGTGTACAGGGAGACAAGGTAATGTTGTAATATCAGTAATGTATGCAGAATTGCTCATAAATATTTTAAACCAAGACCAGACTCAAAATACGTAAATGAGAGGACAAAATTAGTAGTAAATGACAAGATCAGTGGTTATTATAAGGATTAAAAAAACAATAAGAAATACAAAACACTCCATAAACGTATACAAGGTTACAGTGTCTCCATTTGTTTTATAAGACTAAGAGGATTGAAAATTATATTTCTTATTTTTTCTTGTTTTCTCTTTTTCATTGTTGCAGAGATGGGCATAATGTAAGGGCTACACTTTTATTGTATAATTTTTGATTTAGACATGACAGGAGAATTTACCTACTTCTTTATCTTTTTATGGGCTGCACGGTGGCGCAGTGGTTAGCACTGCGGCAGCACAGTTTACCCTTGGCCGGGGGATTGTGGGGATCGTGGGATCGTGGGTTCAATCCCAGCCCCCGACCAACAGTGATCTGTGTGGAGTTTGCATGTTCTCCCCGTGTTGCGTGGGTTTACTCCGGGATTTCTCCGGTTTCCTCCCACATGCCAAAAACATGCATGTTAGGTTAATTGGCTGTTCTAAATTGTCCCTAGATATTTGTTTCCTATAGGCCCTTAGAATAGAGGGTTAGTATTAATGAAAGCGCTTTGAGTGGTCTTTGTGACTAGAAAAGCGCTATATAAGTGCAGGTTAGTTAGTTAGTTAGTTAGTTTATCGGTCATTTTTTTTTGTTTTATAAGGGTTAAATAATGTCCTGTGGGAGCTGCAAAGTTATGGAGATTAGTGAGCAAGAAACTGGAAGCTGTACATATAGGGTTCCTAAAGGGATGTTACTCTTCCGAGTTTCTTTTTTTTTTTGTTTTGGTTTTTTTTTTGTTTTGTTTGTTTGTTTTCAGCTCCCCCTCCCCCTTTCCCTGGCATACAGATATCATTTTTGTACTCCTTTGATTAAAAATGGGTGAGTAATGGCCAATATACCTCAAAGCCAGGGCTGCAGGTTTATTTCTTGGAATGCTAGGGTAGTCAATGGTATAATTAAAAGGGACAAAGTGCTTTCACATCTGAGGCAGCATAAAGGGGATATTTATTTTCTTCATAAACCCATCTTAAGACCTCTGAGGTCTTGCGTATTAAAAGACCATGGATGAGTTGCGTATTTCATTCTAAATTTGCAACAAGGGCAAGAGGAGCAGCTATTATTATCAGTAAGAATATAACATTTGAACTTAAAAAAAAATCTACTGAAGACCCCAACAGACATTTTGTGGCAGTTTCAGGTAAATTATATGATATCCCAGTCATCTTAGTGAGTGCTTATGCCCCTGTTTGGGATGATGACAAATTTATATCTCATCTCTTCTCTCCCTAATATAGATATTCATTACTCAATAATAGAAGGCAATTTTAACCCCGTTTTGGACCATAAATTGGACACCTCTTCCTCCAGGCCTTTTATAATGTCTAATGCTACTACATGAAATCCTTTACGGATCACCTTGGCTTATGTGATCTGTGGAGAGTCTTTAACCCAGCTGCCAAAGCTTTTTCTTTTTTTCACAAGTCCATCATACATACTCGAGGATTGACTTTTTTTTTTAACTGATAACAGATTATTATCTTGGGCAGGTGACACCAAATACATGTAGTTATATAGTTATTTCAGATCACGCACCGTCCAACATCGATAGTCTTGAACTTCCTCAACAGTACCTCTTCATATACTCAGTGGAGGCTCTCTCATGTTTTACTAATTAACCTGCAGTTTAAAAAATTATTTTTTGAGGAAATTGTTATTTTTTTTTTTTTAAGATAAATGATACTCCTGATGTTTCGAGAGGTATTCTTTGGGAGACATGCAAGGCATACCTGAGGGGACAAGCCATCTCTTTTGCTTCCCAGCAGAAAAGGATGGATACGAAGAGGATAAACCGGATTTCAGATCAACTGCTGGAAATTGATACACAATATGCTAGTAACCTTACCCCTACCCTTTATAACCAACGTCTTCAAGTTCAAGCGGAGTTTGAACTCTTGTTAATATCCAAAGTTGAAATACAGTTGTTAAAAACAAGACAACAGTATTTTGAAATGGGAAACAAGGCAGGTAAATTGCTCGCTCATCCGGCTAGAGCCACAGCCTCATCTAAGTTGATCCCCAGAATAAAACTACAATCCGGGGCAATAGTTACTGATCCAAAGTCTATAAATGAGGCATTTTTCAATTTGTATTCCAATCTTTACACCTCAGAGTATTCATCAGAAGCCTGGAAGAATAAGAATCCCCTAGAGGAGATCCCATACTCCCAAATTGATATTGATCTGGCTGAGAGATTAGGCAGGCCAATTACACAGGCTGAAGTACGAGAGGCAACTGGATAACTACAAAACGGCAAACCCCCTGGTTCAGATGGGTTTGCAGTAGAATTTTATAAGGCATATTCTAATCTCATCATACCATACCTTGTCAGTATTTACAATGACTCATTTGATAGAGGTAGATTACCTCCGACCCCATCTGAAGCAAATATATCTCTTTTACTAAAAAAAGATAAAGACCCACTTGAATGCAGTAATTGTAGACCGGTTTCACTTTCGAATGTGGATCAAAAAATTCTTGCCAAGGTTCTAGCCACACGTTTGCAATTAGCCCTTCCTATTTTGATTTCCACAGACCAGAAGGGTTTTATGGCTGGGAGGAATTCCTCATTCAACACTAGACGACTTTTGAACATCATAGGTTCCCCCAACCCCGTCATACCTGAGGTGGTGATTTCTCTAGATGTGGAGAAAGGGTTAGACAGGGTTGAATAGGAATACTTATATTACGTCTTGTCAAAATTTGGTTTCAGCTCTAATTTTATTGCATGGATCAGACTGCTATATGACTCCCCCATTGCCCATATTCTTACAAACGGTGTGAGATCACTCCCATTCGCTCTTTGTCGAAGTACTAGACAAGGATTCCCTCTCTCCCCTCTACTATTTGCTTTAGCTATGGAACCACTGGCTATCTGGCTTTGAGAAGAGAGGGGAGTCGAAGGCATCACTAGAAATGGCATTACCATAAGCTATCCTTATATGCGGATGATTTGTTACTATATGTGGCAAATCCGACCTCAACCATCCCTCGTATTATGGATATTTTAACTCAAGTTGGTAGATATTCTGGTTACAAACTGAACTTCAATAAAAGTGAACTTCTCCCTATTAATCATTTAGCCAGGACCGATTGCTGGGGTCTTTCTGCAACTGTGGGGGTTCCCCCCTACAGTTGATAGTGCTATGAGATGACTGTTGTTGTGAAATGGCGCTATATAAATAAAGTTGAATTGAATTGAATTGACCATTCCACCATCTCACTTAGAGTAGTCTCAGAGGGATTTCAATATCGAGCAGTCTTAACTACAATTTTGTTTCTTTTTAATAGAAGTTTTCGCCCCCTTGTGGATAAATGTAAACATGACACGACCAGCTGGTCTTCTGCTCCTCTTTCTCTATCTGGCAGAGTTAACTTCATAAAGATGATGATACTACCTAAATTTCTTTACTTGTTCCAATATGTCAAAGTATTTATGAAAAAGTCTTTCTTCCATCAGTTAGACCAGATAATATTGACGTTTTTATGGTCTGGTAACCCCCCCCCCCCAAATTAAAAAAAATTATGCTACATCTTCCCAAAAAATTGGGTGGTCTTGCGCTACCTAATTTTAGTCAATACTACTGGGCTTGTAATATTACCAAACTTACTCATTGGCTTGATAAAGCTGGAATCTGCCCTTCATGGGCTCAAATAGAGCTACGGTCCTCGAGGTTTTCCTTACAATCGCGCCTCACTACACAGCTCCCTCTGAAGCTGCACAATGTGTCACAGAACCCAGTCGTTCTTAATTCAATGAAGATTTGGATACAATTTCAAAAACATTATGGCTTGAGAGAACCCTCAGTTTTGGCTCCGATTTTCAACCCCCCCCCCCCCCCCCATCTGACCCTACATTTCGTATCTGGCATAACCAGAACCTAGTTTTTATTAAGGACCTTTATAAAGAATTTTTTTTTTTAGATTTTGCAACTTGTAGCCAGGTTTAAGCTACCTCATTCCATTTTTTTTCATTACTTGCAAATTAGACATTTTGTCCAAACTACTTACCCTCATTTTCCTAACCATCCACCTGGGTCCCTAATTGATTCACTGCTTACACTCGATCCATCTCAGAGACGAGCTACTTCTAAGATTTACAGCACCATTGACTCCCTTAATTCCAGCTGTTTGGCCCGTCTGAAATGGACCTGGGAAAAGGAAACAGGAGGACTGATCTCAGAGGACCGGTGGGACCAAGTTCTTGACCTAGTTTACACATCCTCCTTATGTGCCAGACATGGTTTATTACAATGTAAAGTACTTTTTAGAATACATTATGCAAATGTCCGGCTGGCAAAAATGTATCCAGGCACCAATGACAGTTGTAACAGGTGTAAGCGGTCACCTGCTAATCATACCCATATGTTTTGGTCTTGCCCGGACCTCCAAAATTTTTGGGATCGAATTTTTGATACACTTACAACAGTGTTGGACATGGAACTTGGTCCCGAACCCTATACAGCCTTGTTTGGGATCCCACCACTCACAACACCTAACCTTCCACTAAGAAAATGTTGTGTATTGGCCTTCACAACTTTACTAGCCAGACACCTTATTTTGTTCAAATGGAAACAGGTTTCGCCCCCCTCGCACAACAGTTGGCTTAGGGAGGTTTTAACACATATTAAACTGGAAAAGATTAGATCTTCACTTGCAGGTGACAGTAAAATTTTCAACAAAATCTGGCAGCCCTTTATAGAATACTTAGAGAATACCACTATTCACCCTGGAAATGATTAAAAATTGCCAACCCCCCCCCCCCCTTTTGTTTCCTTTCCTCTTTTTTTTTGTTGTTTTTGGAAAGGGATAAAAGGTGTTAATGTTCCGACAGATGTTCTTAAGAACTGTTTAGCTTTAAATACGCTAACACTTATGTTGATACTACCGTGAGCACTGTATGTATTTGTCTGCTTGCTAATGGAAACCTTAAGAAGCACGGTTTTGTAAATGTTGTTCTATATGAACTGAAAAATAAAAAACGATTTGAAAAAAAAAAAAAGAAATACAAAACAGTGTTGTAATTGGAAAGTTTGTATGTGCACATTCGTGACTGGTCTTAAACTGAAGATCTATTCATGACTCGATAATCTCTGCTATCACAGAAAAACACATTTTTACATAAAATATCAGTGTTTGCTTCCTTTTGCAGGGGGACCGAGGGTCCAGGGGGGAGAAAGGCAAAAAAGGAGATAGAGGAGAACCTGGAGAACCCGGAGTGATCGGACCTTTGGTACTGGCTGTTCTGAGACCAGTTGTGAAGCCTCCCCCCACACACTTTCCTGAATAATGTCTTAATGATTGAAAATCAAAATGTCATAGTTTATTTCTTAAATTCTATAGTATGTAGTAGCTCTTAAATAATGGCACGTTTCACTCAACAGGGCAGAGTGGGACAGAAGGGAGAACCAGGACTTACAGTGAGTATGAAAACATTTAGCATACTAATAAAATTAAACAAGTTCATGCCCCAAATAATCATACACTAAAATCCCATTAAATCTGAGCCCAGAACTGATTTAAAGAAAGGACTGGTAGAATAAGTTGGGGTTTTAGACACTTGTTTTATTACTGTAAATTACTTTGAATCGTTTTGAAATAGTCTATTAATAGTTTATTAAATTAAAGTTTTGGATCTGAACAAATATAATTCTAAACTTCAACCAACAAACTAGTTAAAAACACCTAAAATGCCCTAAAGGTTCCTCATTAAAACATGGTCTACATGCATTTTTTAAAACTCGAAAAGCCACATATTTGAATCAGTAATGAAACACTTCTTTAATGTTACTCTGTCTTCTATAGCGGGATGAAATCATCAGAATAGTGAAGTCCATATGCAGTAAGTAGTCAATCAGGAAAGGATCAGTGATATTAAAGTTGACATTTTTTGTATAAAGACACCTAATTGTCATTTTCCCACTCAATCATTCTCATATGCCACGTTTTCTCTGTTCAGGTTGTGGGGTGAAATGCCGCAATACCCCCCTGGAGCTCGTCTTTGTGATCGACAGCTCAGAGAGCGTCGGCCCTGAAAACTTCAACATCATCAAAGACTTTGTGAATGCCCTGATCGATCATGCCTCGGTCAGCCGTGACACAACGCGGGTGGGAGTGGTCCTCTTCAGCCACGTCACCAACGTGGTCCTCAGCCTGAGGGAGGAAGCCACCAGGGACGAGATCAAATTGGCTGTGCGCTCCATGATCTACCTGGGCGAGGGCACATTCACGGGCAGCGCCATCCAACAGGCCAACCAGCTGTTCAAGGTGGCCAGGCCCGGTGTGAGGAAGATGGCCATCATCATCACGGATGGGCAGGCAGATAAGAGGGACTCCGTGAGTCTGGAGAGCGCCGTGAAGGAAGCTCACAGTAGCAGCATTGAGATGTTTGTGATTGGGGTGGTGAATAAAAGCGACCCGCTGTACGAGCAGTTCAAGGAGGAGCTCAGTCTCATGGCCTCCGACCCTGATGGGGAACACATGTACCTGATTGATCAAGTCACATTACTTCCAGGTAAGGATTTCAAGGTCTGCAGATAAATTATGAATAAAGTTTTGACTTGCGAAGGGCCAGACTAAGAACGATCCAACAGACTCTCATGATGAATGCTAAAACAAGGATTCAGTGTACCCCGCCCGGTATGGGGTTACTGGAGCCCCACCCTGGAACCACGCCTGGGGGAGGGGCTCGATGGCTAGTGCCTGGTGGCCGGGTTTCCACCCATGGGACCCAGCCAGGGTCAGCCCAAAGGAGTTACATGGGTCCACCCTCCAGTGGGCTCACCACCTGCAGGAGAGTCCATGGGGGTCCGGTGCTATGTAGATCGGGTGGCGGTCGAAGGCGGAGACCTTGGCGGTTTGAGCCCAGGCTCTGGCTTCTGGAATGTGGAATGTCACCTCTCTGGTGGGAAAGGAGCCTGAGCTGGTGCAGGAGGTTGAGAGATACCGGCTAGATATAGATGGCCTCACCTCTACACACACCTCCGGTTCTGGAATCAGCCTCCTGGAGACAGGCTGGAGCTTGACCTACTCTGGAGTTGCCCCGGGAGAGAGGCGGTTAGCGAGGGTGCGTATTCTTGTATCCCCCCACCTTGCGGCCTCTATAATGGAGTTTTTCCCGGTGGACAAAAGGGTTGTTTCCCTGCACCTTCGGGTTGAGAAACGGGTCTTGACCATCATTTGTGCCTATGCACCAAATGATGGTTCGGAGTACCCACTCTTTTTGGAGTCTCTGAATGGGGTGCTGGAGGGTGCTCCTCTTGGAGACTCCATTGTCCTACTGGGGGACTTCAATGCGTACATGGGCAACAACAGTGAAACCAGGAGGGGGTGATTGGAAGGAATGGCCTGCCCGATCTGAACCCGAGCGGTGTTCAGTTATTGGACTTCTGTGCTAACCACAGTTTGTCCATAATGAACACCATGTTCAAGCATAAGGGTGTCCACATGTGCACCTGGCACCAGAACACCCTAGGTCGCAGGTCGATGATCGATTTTGTTATCGTGTCATCAGACCTGCGACCGTATGTCTTGGACACTCGGGTAAAGAGAGGTGCAGAGCTGTCAACTGATCACCATCTGGTGGTGAGTTGGATCCGATGGCAGGGGAGGGTGCCATTCAGACCTGGTAGACCCAAACGTATAGTGAGGGTGTGCTGGGAATGTCTGGCTGAGGCCCCTGTCCAGGAGGTTTTCAACTCCCACCTCCGGAAGAATTTCGACCACATTCCGAGCATGTCTGGAGACATGGAGTCTGAATGGGCCATATTCTTTGCCTCCATTGTTGAAGCGGCTGCCCAGTGCTGCGTCCGCAAGGTCATTGGTGCATCTCATGGTGGCAACCCCCGAACCAAGTGGTGGACACCAGTGGTAAGGGGTGCCATTAAACTGAAGAAGGAGTCCTATCAAGCTTTGGTTGGCTTGTGGGACTCCTGAAGCAGCTGAGGTGTATCGGCAGCCCAAGCGGAGTGCAGCTCAGATGGTTGCTGAAGCAAAAACTCAGGTGTGAGAGGAGTTCGGTGAGGCCATGGAACAAGGCTTTCGGTCGGCAACGAAGAGATTCTGGCCAACTGTCTGGCGGCTCAGGAGGCGGAAGCAGTTCCCTGTCCACACTGTGCATGGTGCAGATGGGGCACTGCTGACTTCAACTAGGGATATCGTCGGGCGGTGGAAGGGATACTTCGAGGATCTC
This sequence comes from Pholidichthys leucotaenia, assembly GCA_020510985.1. Taxonomy (NCBI): domain Eukaryota; kingdom Metazoa; phylum Chordata; class Actinopteri; order Cichliformes; family Pholidichthyidae; genus Pholidichthys; species Pholidichthys leucotaenia. Next base: position 63,056,110 of record CM035849.1, on the reverse strand, counting down.
CTCAATCCTACTGCCACACCTTCTACAGAGGAAGCAGGGCTTGTGGATGAGGGGGATGATTCGCCCATCACAGGGGCTGAGGTCGCAAATCTCTTTGGTGGCCGGGCCCCGGGGGTGGATGAGATTTGCCCTGAGTACCTCAAGGCCCTGGATGTTGTAGGGCTATCATGGTTGACACGCCTTTGCAACATTGTGTGGAGGTCGGGGACAGTGCCTTTGGCATGGCAAACCATGCCAGAGGCTCAGAGTAGAACCGCTGCTCCTCAACACTGAAAGGAGCCAGTTGAGGTGGTATGGGCATCTGATCAGGATGCCTCCTGGACGCCTCCCACTTGAGGTGTTTCGGGCACATCCCACTGGGAGGAGACCCCGGGGCAGACCCAGGACTCGCTGGAGATACTATGTCTCCCAGCTGGTCTGGGAACGCCTTGGTTTCCCCTCTGAAGAGCTGGAGGAGGTGGCTGGGGACAGGGAAGTCTGGGCTTCTCTGCTTGAACTGCTGCCTCCGCGACCCAGACCTCCGGAAAAGTGGTAGAAGATGAATAAATGGATGGTTTTGACTTTCTCAATTTCAGTTAAATCACTGAGGGTTTGAATCAACATTTTAGTACCAGCTGATACACAAAAGCCAAGAATTAACAGAATCACTGATTAGTTTTTCCAGCATCACTAAGATAAATTGTTCCCAATCCTGGCAAAATATAAAGGATGAAATAAAAGTGGTTGTGGAAATTTGTTTGTCAATCAAAGGCCATATGGTTGAAAAGAGCTCAAAAATTTATTAGAAAAAAGTTGAATGGTTTAAAGAAAACCACTCTGTGGATCGCCATCTTATCGTGGTGGAGGGGTTTGAGTGCCCGAATGATCCCAGGAGCTATGTTGTTGGGGGCAACTTGCTCCCAAGGCAAACTGGTCCTGGATGAAGGGCCAGATTCAGAGTGGTCCAGTGGATCTCCATGAACGATGTTACATCAAGGACCCAGCGTAACCAAAGGAGGCCACATGAGTCCACCCTCCAGTGGGCTCACCACCTGCAGGAGGGATCATTGGAATCATGGTGCTCTGTGAACTGGACGGAAGTCTGGGCTACTCTGCCTGGACTGATGCCCCCGTGACCCGGATTCCCAAATACTAACTAACTACTAACTAACTAACCTGCACTTATATAGCGCTTTTCTAGTCACAAAGACCACTCAAAGCGCTTTCATTAATACTAACCCTCTATTCTAAGGGCCTATAGGAAACAGATATCTAGGGACAATTTAGAACAGCCAATTAACCTAACATGCATGTTTTTGGCATGTGGGAGGAAACCGGAGAAATCCCGGAGTAAACCCAAGCAACACGGGGAGAACATGCAAACTCCACACAGATCACTGTTGGTCGGGGGCTGGGATCGAACCCACGATCCCATGATCCCCACAATCCCCCGGCCAAGGGTAAACTGTGCTGCCGCAGTGCTAACCACTGCGCCACCGTGCAGCGGTGGACACGCCCAAATAAGCGGTAGAAGATGGATGGATAGTTTTAAGAAAAACTTACAAATTTAAGAAAGTCACAGTTTAAAAAGTCGCATGTTTACCTTAAAAAGTTGCCAGTTTCCAAGAAAAACGTTGCATGTTTATAATTTAAAAGTAGTTTAATAGTTTTTTATTATTTTTAATGACTTCACAGAGCCACACTATGTTAAACAGTAACTACTACTGTACACAAGCTTAAACACACCAGACTAAATAGAAGCCAAAAAACCTAAAGGTGGAGCTCAGAAACATGGTGTATTCCTGTGCTTTTGCTCCAAGACTCCCCTACATTTATGGTTGTAGTCCATTGTATGTTCACTGTCATGTGGCCTTGTGGTCCTGCAGCTCTGGAGAAAACGCTGCTGAGTAAGATATGTGAAGTTGGAGACAGACCTTTGTTCAGCTCCGTCCCGAGCTCCAGGTTTTCCCCAGGAATCCCAGACATCTCCAGCGACATCGGGGAGCCGCCATACAGGACGGACACGGACACGCCCACCTTCAATGGGGACTTCAGACGAGTTCAGAAAGTGGTGAGGGGAACGAATCTGAGTGTTTTTTTTCCTACCTCCACCTGTCAGATAAAAGTCTGACATGATAACCAAGATGGAAAATGTGATACAAATCACCTTAAACCATTAATGTCATTTAATATTTATAACTGCTTAATGAAATGTCTAAAGGTTCATGTGGGATCTTTGGTGGCCCGAGGAGAGAATTTCTTACAATATTCCTTATATTTGCTGATGACTGAGAAAAGTCTTTGAGAGTTTTACAGAAGTTCTTCGCTCACATCATTAAAGATCCCAGTTCTGACTTTTGGGGGAGACTCAGTTAGGGTTGGACTTTGACTTTTATTTGGCTCAAGATACATCCAAGCTAAAAGCTAGGAGCTAGCCAGCTCATGTTAGCAGTGATGTAAAACCCCTGAAACTGAAAAAACAGACTGAAAACAGACAAAAAAATGCTGCAATAATTAAAGAAAATATGAACAAAATATGTCAAACATTTCATGAAGACATGTGAGCTGCTAAACTGTTTGGAAAAAGTGCAATCGATGACCCCTTTATTAAAACTGATTTAAAAACTCTCCTTTCACAGCCTGGTTCCCCAGCATCTGTCCCACCACTGAGACCCCAGACGGATGTCAGAACCACCCAAGAAGACCCGAGGCTTCCGTTCTTCGACCGGGAGCCCTTCAGACCGGTGACAGATTTCCTCCCACAGTTTGAAGTTAACGACTCCACACACCGCATGGCGATTCCTGGAGCCGTTGGGCCAGCTTCCTCCACTCTGGTCACTCCTCCTCAGGATAAGACGCCACCACCTTCTCCTCCTCCATCTCCACCAGCTCCTCCACTGCCGCCCTCTGACCCTAACGCATCAGGTAACTGCTGAGATTCTAAAGACTGGAATTACTAGATTTAAAACTGGCTATATGTGCACTTAAATATATAATTGCAGTTAAAATTATTCAGGCCTCATTGAAAATACATTTTTAATGTTGGACTATTTGATTGTTTGACTTGTTTTTGCAAACAACGAAGTATTTTTAAAAAAAAACTATTTGCAGTTTGGGTTCATTAATACTGAGTCCAACTTTTCTCATAAATTTGCAACTTTTTTCTTGTAAATTTCTAATTTTTCTTTTAAATAATTTTTCTCAAGAATTTGTGTCTGTTTGGTAAATTTGCAACTTTTTCTCACAAATCTGCTTTTTTCTTGTAAATTTGTGACCTGTGTATACCTTCACCTTTTTTCTCATAACTGCCAATTTTTTCCTAAATTGATTTTTTTCTTGTCAATTTCTCATGAATTTGAAACTTCTCATAAATTTGTAACTTTGTTGTAAATCTGCAACTTTTTCAAGTAAACTTGTATTTTTTCCCCTCATAAATGTGAAACTTCTCAAAAATGTGAGTTTTGAAAATTTTTCTTGCACATTTGTGACCTTTTTCTTGTAAATTTGCAAGTTTGTTCATAGTAAAATTTGCAGCTTTTTCTCATAAATTTGTGACTTTTCTTGTAAATTTGCAACATTCATATGGATGCTGGTTATTTTTTAAAAATTTTATTAAGGTCATTTTTTTTTTTTTCATTTTATGGGTTTGAACTCTTCCCTGTTCCAAAAATAGGGCCCCCAAAAAGCTACAAACAGCCCTGCTTACCATCAAACTCAAGTCTCTTGACTTACTTTATATTGTGGGCTTCCGGCAGATCGCTGCAGTCAGATCCTGGACCCGGGTCCGTGTCGCAACTACGTGGTGAGGTGGTACTACGACGCCACGGCTAATTCTTGCGCCCAGTTCTGGTTCGGAGGATGTTTGGGGAACAGCAATCAGTTTGGGAGTGAGAAGAGCTGCAAAGAAACCTGTGTCAAAGCTTAACATGCACGTGACTGGAATGACTGGTCTGTGAAACCTCAAAACATTTGACTACAATTTTAACTACACTGCAGTCATGTCACCTTTAGTGCCACAGCATCCCTCCTGTAACTGCTTCAGAAAGAACAGATGTGAAAGTGTCACTGAAACAACTGATGCTTTAAACTGTAATAGATTAGTTATTAATACTGTTTTTCATTGACCAGTCAAATTCTCTGTAATAACTGTGAACCAGTTATTGTTTACTATGCGTTAAAGTTTTTTTCTTTTTATTTTGATGCAATAATGTATTTTTGGACTTTGTTTACATTTAAATGTAACTTGTAATGCCCAAAAACACAGAGGCAAATAAACACACTTTTTATTGTGTATTTGAGGACAGTGTCCTGATTTTCAGACTTTACAAAATAGCTTCAATTTCAAAATCAGTTAATCTGTATTAAAAGTTGTTGAAGCCTGATGCCGTCACAAACAGTGACACTCCCCTGCAGCTGATTCTCTTTTCAAATCTTGATGAAACATACAGTCATGTGAAAAAATTAGGACATCTGTATAAGCCTGTGTGTTTTTTGGTTTTTTTTTACATATTTGGACATATGTACATTTTACATTTTTACATATTTCCCAGGTTTGGGGATCAATAAAGTACATCTATCTATCTATCTATATGGATATTTAATATCAATGTTAAAAATACTGAAATTCATGTAATACAACTAAATAATTAAAATGAATTAAAGACTTTTTCAAAATTTTATGTAAAATATAATTCTAAACAAATACTGAGGAATAAATTAGGGCACCCCCCCCATCTTTTTTAGGACACCCCCACATTCATTCCCACTTAAAATGGCTAAAATAATTGTTAAAAAATGCAAATAAAGTCAAAAACAAGGTTAGACAGATATGTGAACATTTATAACCACTTGCACTCCGGGATAAACGCGGGGCGGTCACGTCTCTGCGTCCTAGTAGTGCGCACTGAAAAAAAAAAGCTGCATTTCCGTTCTTCCACTACAGACAGAATCAGAATCAGAATAGGATTTATTGCCATTGTTCATGTAGTACACAAACTAGGAATTTGTCTCGGTGCATTGCTGCAACATTTAACATGGAGCACTAAAGATAAAAATAAAAAAACTAAAAAACTATGCATGCCATAAAATGTAAAATATGAATGAGTAATGCTAATCTATGCAATTATTAAATATATTAACAAGCAGCAGATATTGTGAGGTTCCACATAGTGCAGACGGTAGTGCAAAAGAAAACAGTGATATTGTCATGAGTCCCGGTTGAGCTGCTGTACGTAGTGCACGAGAGTCTAATAAGTCACTTAGTGTTCAGCAGTCTGATGGCAGAGGGAAGAAGCTGTTCATGAGCGGGAGGTTTTAGTCTGAATAGACTGAAGTCTTCTACCTGAGGGGAGGGGGGCAAACAGTGCGTGTCCAGGGTGTGAAGGGTCGGCTATGATCCGACCTGCACGCCTCCGGGTCCTGGAGATGTACAGGTCCTGGAGGGATGGGAGCTTGCAGCCGATCACCTTCTCAGCAGCACGCACAACTCGCTGCAGTCTTAGTCTGTCCCTGGCAGTGGCTCCTGCGTACCACACAGTGATGGAGGTGGTGAGGATGGACTCGATGATGGCTGTGTAGAACTGCACCAACATCTTGGTGGGTAGCTTGAGCTTCCTCAGCTGCCGCAGGAAGAACATCCTCTTCTGGGCCTTTTTGATGAGGGAGCTGATGGTCGGCTCCCACTTGAGGTCCCGGGTGATGGTGGTGCCCAGGAAGCGGAAGGAATCCGTAGTGGTGATGGGAGAGTCTGTGAGGGTAAGGGGGGACAGAGGGGCTGTGACTTTTCTGAAGTCCACGATCATCTCCACTGTCTTCAGAGCGTTCAGCTGCAGGTTGTTGTGGCTGCACCAGGACGCCAGCTGGGCCACCTCTCTCCTGTAGGCGGACTCGTCGCCATTGGAGATGAGTCCGATGAGGGTGGTGTCGTCCGCAAACTGGATCAGCTTGACAGACTGGTGGCTGGAGGTGCAGGAGTTGGTGTACAGGGAGAAGAGCAGGGGGGAAAGTACACAGCCCTGGGGTGATCTGATGCTGATGCTAACAGAGTCTGAGACAGTCTTTCCCAGCCGCACATGCTGCCTCCGGTCCGTCAGGAAGTCGGTGATCCACCTGCAGAGGGAGTCAGGCACGTTGAGCAGGGACAGCTTGTCCTGGAGCAGAGCGGGGCGGATGGTATTGAAAGCAGAGCGGGGCGGATGGTATTGAAGCCGCGAACAGAAAGCCAAAGGAGTGCTTTGATTGGTTTAGATGTGATTGACCTCTCATTCGACTAATAAGAGCCTTGAATTGGGTTTCTGAAACCTTGAAGAACCAATGACTGAAAACCTAGCAAGAAGGACCCACCTACCAACGGCTGCGAATACAGCGAGCCAATTGAAGCACAGAAGTTCGAAAGCGTGCGTCCCTTGCGTAAAATCTGTTTTGTGTAAGCCGCTGAGTGACACACACGCGTTCGCCAGTCTTTTTTTCTTACTACTGTTCTTATTTGTTTTGAAAAATCGTTCACCACAACCACAATCATGGAAGCGCAAAACCGCAATAATGGAATTATGGTTTGACCGGGTCACGTGACCAGAACCACGAGTCCATAACAAGCAGACCAGCGTCATGTTCGTCTGACAATGAGGAAGAGAAGTTCGCCAGCGACACTGCTGTTGTGGACAGGTAAGTGTTATAAGCTAAATTATTCTTTATCCCTGAAAATTGTAATCAAAATGACTTTTGACCGATCGGTAAATTACAACTGTGCGTCATCACAACATGAAGACCGCGGCGCACGGACCAGTCTGTGCGCTGCGTCCGGACTGTGAACGCCCCCCCCCCCCCGCTACTCTTCTGTAGCGGATTGCAGATATTATTGCAGATATTTTAGTACAGCGCACCGTCCCCGCTGTCCGTCATGTAGCGATGGGTGATGTCCGTCCTCTGTAGCGGGGGGGGGGGGGGAGAGTTGTTATCTTCTACATTACAGATATTTTAGTATAATTTTTAGTGCACTGTAGGTTATTTTTTCTTGCAAAAAAAAAAAAGCCACGCATTTTTTACGTGGCATGCTTCTTTGTGTGTGGGGGCTTGTTTGTTCATTCATTCATTCATGAATGAATAAACAACCCCCCCCACCACCACACACAGCCCTTCACCTTTCATTAGAGCCCATGATCAAGCTTCTATATTGAATCATTCAAAAGTTACAAACGTTTTTCCAAACTGTGCCATTTGGCACAATTTGGCACAGTTCAAAAACGCCTGGGAACAACCTAAGAAAAAACCTGTGTAATATATTAATTTTTTGTGGTATTGTTACAAAATTTTGACCTCAGCTGGATAACACTTGGTTCTACATTTCTGTTGCATTTTCCAGCCCGGATCTGATAGCTGTGTGTTATTTGCAAGCATTTGTATCCAAAAAAACACTCAGGCAAAATTTATTTTCTTCAAGTTCAGTATGTTTAGATGACTGTTACTCAGTGGCAGGAGCACTTAGAGAGATTATGACTGTTTTGCCAAAAAAATAGTGTTTTCTTTTAAATGAGACCAACCCCATGAAGATGCTGCAAAGGGTTGAAGAACAGCTTTTGATTTACTTTGGGTACATTATTTTTTGGCGTTTTTAGGGAAATTGACCAGAGTGCAAGGGGTTAAAGAACTGAATTTTTAATGGGGTGTCCTAATTTTTTCACGACTGTATGGGTACAGTAACCTGAAGTTTTCTTCTTTTGGCTACAGCGGATCATCTGCCTCCATCTCACCCTATCCCTTGCATCTTCCTCTGTAACACCATCCCTCTCCATGTCCTCCTTCACTACATCCATGAATCTTCTCTGTAGTCTTCCTCTTTTCCTCCTGCCTGGCAGCTCCATCTTCAACATCCTTTGTCCAATATCTCCACTATCCCTCCTCTGCACTTGTCCAAACCATCTCAGCCTTGCCTCTCTTACTTTGTCTCCAAACTGCTCAACCTGAGCTGTCCCTCTGAAATACTCATTTCTAATCCTGTCCCTCCTAGTGACTACCTATGAAAATCTTAGCATCTTCAACTTGGCCACCTCCACCTCCTGTTTTTTCATCAGTGCCACCGTCTCCAAACCATACATCATAGTAGGTCTCATTATCATCTTGTAAACCTTCCCTTTCACTTTAGTTGCTATTCTGTCACAAATCACCCGACTGCACTGTATTCCTTTGGATAGTTGACCCCAGGTATTTAAACTCATCCACCTACACTACTTCTACTTGCATCTTCAGTTACATCTGCCTCCCTCTCATTCACACACATGTATTCTGTCTTGCTTCTTTCATTCCTCTTTGGTGCATACCACCCCCATCCCAGGTTCTCTTCCATCTGCTCCCTACTCTCGCTACAGATCAGTGTCATCCGCAAACACAGTCTACAGAGACTCCTGCCTGAGCTTGCTCATCAGCCTGTCCATCACCAAAGCAAACAAGAAGGGCTTAGAGGCCATCCCTGATGTAATCCCACCCCCACCTTGAATCCATCTGTCACTCGGACTGCACACCTCACCGTCCTCACATGTCCTTCACCACCCTGATTTTTCTCTGCCTCTGTTGACTTCCTCATACAGTACCAAACGTCCTCTCTTGGCACCCTATCATATGCTTTCTCTAGATCCACAAAGACACAGTGAAACCCATTCCGACCTTCTCTATACTTCTCTGCCAACACTCAAAGCAAACATTGCATCTGCAATATTCTTGAAGAGTGTAACCTGAACTTGTACTCAAGTAAAAGTAGTATTATCTTACATAATTCATCATCATCATAGCAGTCTGTCAGGGGCGACACTGACTGTTTCATTTAGGTCTGATCAGATTCCCCCACACAGCTCTGTCCTTCGCCCCCCGCTGCCAGGAACTCCTAACCTTGTTAACCCGGGCAATGTCCGAGCCGATATAAGTTGCTTTCTGACTGACCATTTCATGAAACTTGCTTGCAAAGTATTTCAGTACTGCTAGCTTTTGCTGGACTAGCGGCACATTCTTGGCAGATAGAGATATTATCAGTGGCAAGGACAGGCCAAGACAAACTGACTCCAGTATCTGTTGCAGTGACTGACCCGATGATAGGTTTGTTTATCTCTGCTTTTTGTGTAGTGCATGTCACGATGCACTGACTGGCAAAAGTCCACCACAGACCTTGCGACAGATGTGCTTATCTGCCAGGATGTCCAGTCTCACCCCGTGTAACTGGGAGTGGTCCACTACAGACCTGTAACAGATATTGTTTTTAGATCTGCCAGGATGCCCAGTTTCACCCTCCACACCCTCGGAAGGGCGGGGTTTCCGGTTGAGTCACCGAAAGCCCGACCCATGAGACAGGTAGTTCCGGTGTTCATGGTTATCCAGTAGCAAGCAAACCAATGCCTGACCTGACATGATACTCATATAATTACTCAAGTGTGGCGGTTCGGTTAACCCCCACAACAGATAAGGACACTCAGCTCTCTTGTCTCTGTTTTTCCCGCTGCACTACTGAGATGCAATGTGCCATTCATGTATTTGTGATGCAAACATGCATGCATTGTGATGTATTGCACCATTCTCGTACAGTGTTCATGCGTCTTGTCCTTACTGTGCTTCTTCTGAGCATCTTACATATGTAGATGTGCTTTGATGTAAATCCCCACAAACAGACTGGTCAAACACAGCGCTCGCCTAGAGCAAATAACAGAATAGGAAATGTGTATTAATGTCTACAGGCAGACTCGTTTCGTCTGGCTCACCTCTGTAATGTTAATGGTCCTTATCTGTTGTGGGGGTTAACCGAACCGCCACACAAGTATAAATAAGAGTAAAAAGTATCCACTAAAAAGGTTACTTTTGCAGTGAGTAGACTTTACTCTTGCCAATTTGTGATTTTTTCTGGGTGTTTTCTCTTAAATTTGTATCCCTTTTCTCATCAATTTGCAGGATTTATTCACAAATATTTGTCTTTTTCATAAATATGCTTTTTTATTCCTCTTACAGTGGGGTAAAAAAGTATTTAGTCAGCCACCAATTGTGCAAGTTCTCCCACTTAAAAGATGAGAGAGGTCTCCAATTTTCATCATAGGTATACCTCAACTATGAGAGACAAAATGAGAAAAAAATCCAGAAAATCACATTGAAGGATTTTTAATGAATTAATTGGTAAATTCCTCTGTAAAATGAGTATTTGGTCAATCCCAAAAGTTCATCTCAATACTCTGACCTCTGTCATTGCTAGCAATGGGTATATAACAAACGTTTTCTGTAAGTCTTCACAAGGTTTTCACACACTGTTGCTGGTATTTTGGCCCATTCCTCCATGCAGATCTCCTCTAGAGCAGTGATGTTTTGGGGCTGTCGCTGGGCAACACGGACTTTCAACTCCCTCCAAAGATTTTCTATGCGGTTGAGATCTGGAGACTAGCTAGTCCACTCCCGGACCTTGAAATGCTTCTTACGAAGCCACTCCTTCGTTGCCCGGGCGGTGTGTTTAGGATCATTGTCATGCTGAAAGGCCCAGCCACGTTTCATCTTCAATGCCCTTGCTGATGGAAGGAGGTTTTCACTCAAAATCTCACGATGCATTGCCCCATTCATTCTTTCCTTTACACAGATCAGTCGTCCTGGTCCCTTTGCAGAAAAACAGCCCCAAAGTATGATGTTTCCACCCCCATGCTTCACAGTAGGTATGGTGTTCTTTCTCCTCCAAACACGACAAGTTGAGTTTTCATCAAAAAGTTCTATTTTGGTTTCATCTGACCATATGACATTCACCCAATCCTCTTCTGGATCATCCAAATGCTCTCTAGCAAACTTCAGACGGGCCTGGACATGTACTGGCTTAAGCATGGGGACACGTCTGGCACTGCAGGATTTGAGTCCCTGGCGGCGTAGTGTGTTACTGATGTAGCCTTTGTTACTTTGGTCCCAGCTCTCTGCAGGTCATTCACTAGGTCCACCCGTGTGGTTCTGGGATTTTTGCTCACCGTTCTCGTGATCATTTTAGCCCCACGGGGTGAGATCTTGTGTGGACCACCAAACCTACTGTGAAGCATGGGGGTGGAAACATCATACTTTGGGGCTGTTTTTCTGCAAAGGGACCAGGACGACTGGTCCGTGTAAAGGAAAGAATGAATTTACCAATTAATTCATTAAAAATCCTTCAATGTGATTTTCTGGATTATTTTTTTTCCTCATTTTGTCTCTCATAGTTGAGGTATACCTATGATGAAAATTGGAGACCACTCTCATCTTTTAAGTGGGAGAACTTGCACAGTTGGTGGCTGACTAAATACTTTTTTTACCCCACTGTAAATGTTAAACTTCCTTAAATTTTAATGTTTTTCACATATTCTCAAAAATGTGTATTTTTCCTTATGAATTTGACATTTTTATTATAAATTTCCAACTTTATTAAAAATCTGTTATATTTTTCAAATACATTTGATTTAAAAGAAAATACATTTGCAATCATTTTCTTCTAAATAAGAAGTAGATCATTTCCTCCACTCCACCATGCATGACCCCTTCAGAGACCAGGAACATCGGAGAGCACTCACTGACCAGCCCCTCCACAGGTGAATTTTGACATGAGACAGATGCAAGAGGTGGTGAAAGCAGCCACAGCCAGCTCAGCCCCTCGACCAAGTGGTGTACCGTATAAGGCAGGGGTGTCCAATCATGTGCCATGGAGGGCCAAGACCCTGCAGGCTTTTCCCCCAACCAGTGTCTTCAACAGCAGATTTCACTGAATTTCTTCCCACTGATTGCTGATAAGTAAAAACACCTGCTGAAGAGACTGGGTAGAAGAGAAACCTGCAGGGTCTTGGCCCTCCATGACACATGATTGGACACCCCTGGTGTAAGGTGTACCAACGTGTACAAATTACAGTATCAACAAGGACATATCAGTTTTCACATCAAACAAATGAAACAACTCTGAGCACAACCAAATGTACTTGAGTAAAAGTACAAATTGTTTTTCATAAATGTACTCATTGATCACTTCTATACCCCTCAATCTTATTTTTGTGCCGTTTACATGTGTAATACCCAATGTTTTAATTTCTGGGGCTACTCTGAACCAAAGTGATGAGTCACCTTTCATAAGAGGCTCAACAGGACGAAGACTTGCAGAGAAACACTTTCTTCAACTCAAACTTTCAAGTCGAGATGGGCATGATTACATCAATTATGGTGGAGAGGCTGCTCTCAGAACAATCCATCTCTGGCTTGAGACGAAGCTAAATAATTACGTGTGCCTACTTAGCGGTGAGGATTCCTCTACAGTATGTTGACGTCGACACCTTGAGAAAACTGCGGCTGAATGAATTTTAGCACTACAGTGCTACTGTGATGACATTTTATCATTTATGAGGACAGTATGACATTGGCACTTCTTGTTAAGATTTGTGAACGATTAAAATCGTTATGCAAAAATGTGACAATATTGTTTTCTTCACAACACATTTCAAATAGATTTGGGTTCTTTCCCCACGTGTTTTGGAGGGTAACAAACTAATGTTTTTGTAATTACTTATTAAAGATTCAATTTTAGTCATTTTTGCCTGGACAGATACAGTGACGCAAGAAACAGAAAATGAGGTGAACAGCAGAGGAGAGACATGAAAATACCCTGCAAATTCAGCCTGAAAAAATCTTACAAATTCACACGAAGAAGTAGCAACTGGATTTTCTTACGTTTTTCAGCGGCGCTAATAAAGAAGTGCAACATAGGCTTCTAAAGTTAATGAAAATTGATCAAAATGATGAAACGGGGCTTCCGGTTATGGCTGCCACGTAGGACGGACGTGTCTCGCTCTGCTCTGCTCCTGGAAAAAAAAAAAAAAATCGGCAAATAACTCTCATTTGGGATAGAACGTATCCCAGCATTTGGGCGAAGATATGTCGGCGAAGCCTAAGGCTGGAAAACCAGGAAAAGGAAAAAGCGAGCCGCCGAAACAGTCCAAATTAACGGACTTTCAGGTCTGTGACGCAGTAAACAAAACTCCATATATGGCGGAGGAGGCTGGCAACGCTGCGATATCTGCGGGGAATGGCGCAGATGCGCTGATGGCTGCCATGAGTTCAATGAGAGCGGACTTTTCCTCTAGATTTGATGGGATTATGACAGCGTTGGAAGGAATAAGAAAGGAATTGGGTGACTGTGTAGAACGAACGGCGCAGATGGAGCTCCGTCTCGCTAGTGCTGAAGATGACGTCACCCGTCTTCAATTAAAGGTGCGCACTTTGGAAAAAAAAAATAAATCTCTGGAAGATAATATTTTGGATTTGGAATCTCGGTCGAGACAGAATAATTTGAGGCTGGTGGGTCTTCCAGAGGAATCAGAAGGTCGGGACGTATGTTCCTTTCTGGAAAAGTGGATTCCGGAGGTGCTGGGCAGCGAGGAGTTGCAATCAGCAGTGGTTCTGGAAAAAGCACATCGTATTGGCCCACGGAGAGATAAGGGACCGCCGAGGACCTTAATTATGAAGTTTCTTAGCAACAGAGACAGGATGAAGATCTTCAACGCTGCACGAGCTAAAAAAGGAGAGATTAAACACCAGGACCAGCAGGTGCGGTTCTACCCAGATTTGGCCACAGGAATCCAGCAATTGAGGAAGCAGTTTGATCCCGTACGCAAGGAGCTGCGCAACCTTGGGATTCGTCATGGTGTAATCTATCCTGCGAGACTGCTGACCACGTATGAGGGCAGAACCCACATTTTCAAGACCCCAGAGGAGGCGCAGGAGTTCATCAAGAAGATCAAAGAAGAAGAAGAGACTGGTGGGAGCTAAGCATGAACAAAATATAAGGTAGAATAATTAAGCATTTGCACAGGCATCTGACTGACTTGAAGTAAATAGTAAGTTTACAAAATATAGATTGTATTATATATTAAAAAAACAAAACAAAAACAAAACAAAACAAACAAAAAAAAAACTATGATGTACAAAGTTGTTAAAAATTTTGGAGTTAAGTTGGAAAACTACAGAGGAGAGTTAATGTTACGTCATTAAAAGCAGTAGAGTTAGGGTGATTGGGAGGATGAAGAAGGAGTGGCTTAGGCTGTTCCCCGTGGGTGTGGAACGGTCGATGGCTATATCGGGAGACAGAATTTTTCTTTTGATTTTGGGGGGTTTGCCACAAGTGTGGGAAGGGGAAATTTGTTTGTGTGTAGTTTGTAGGATGAATGTTCAACCACTCATGTTTTTGCTTCTCTGTATGAGCATGTTTACACTGCAAGGTAATCCCAAACTCTCTATTGATCATGGACCAAAGTGTTAATCTTAATTTAACTTCATGGAATTGCAGAGGTCTACAAAATTTAAAAAAACTTAAACAAGTTATGAATAAAATAAAGGACATGGGTTCAAGAATTGTGTTTTTACAAGAAACTCATCTGATAGAGGAGGATGTTAAAAGAATTAGGAGTAGATGGCAGGGAAGTGTATTCACCTCTTCATTTTCATCCCGAGCCAGGGGAGTTATGACTCTCATACATAAATCAGTTCCTTTTCAAGTGAAAAATGTAATTGGAGACAAATTTGGAAGATATGTAATCATTCAAGGTTCTTTGCTATTAGAAAATATAAATCTTGTGAACTTATATGGTCCCAATATAGATGATCAGAAGTTCTTTGCTAATTTATTTCTCATCTTATCATCACTTACAGGGCAACATATAATAGCAGGGGATTTTAATTGTACATTGAATCCAGGTGTGGATAGATCAACAGGACTGGATTGTACGCACATTGGATGTAGGATGACTATTAATCATTTTATGAAAGAATTGAGATTGTTAGATATATGGAGAGAAATGAAACCACAAGTTAAAGCCTATTCTTGTTATTCCAGTACCTACAAGACATTCTCACGTATTGATTATTTTTTGATTTCCACAGAATTAAGGTCCAAGATTCAAAACTGCTTTTATGATAACATTGTGATCTCTGATCATGCACCCTGTTGTCTAATATATGTAGATAAAAAATTGACAAAGGAATCAGGTAGATGGCAATTTCAGCATAAATGGCTTCAGGATGAGGAATTTGTCAAGTATATAGAAAAACAGATAGACGAGTTCTTTGACATCAATACTACACAAACATCAGCATGTGTAAAGTGGGAGGCTTTCAAAGCTTTTATTAGGGGACATATTATTAGTTATACAGGATCAAAATCTAAGAAGACTCGAGAGGAGAGAGCTAAATTGGAACATAAAATAAAAAGTCTTCAGGAAAAAGTGTATGCAGGAAGTGACCCAAGGTTGGAGAATGAATTACTGATTTTGAGAGCTGAATACGACAAAAAATCAGCGAATAGAGCTGCCTCGAGTCTTCTAAGATTGAAACAATCTTTTTATGAACAAGGTGAAAAATCAGGAAAATTATTAGCATGGCAGATTAAACAATTGGAAATTAAAACACCAATTACCAGTATTATAAGTAAGGGACAGGTAGTTATAGATCCTTTAGAAATTAATAGAGCCTTTAGAGATTACTATGAAAAATTATATGATACCAAAAATGAACCTGATTTAACAAAACTAAATGGGTTTTTGAACGAACTATCTATACCGTGTATACCAAATGAAAACAGGGAGATATTGGAGTCTAAAATTAGTCAAGAAGAAGTTGGGCTAGCCATTGATAATATGAAATCAGGAAAAAGTGCAGGACCAGATGGTCTTCCAGTTGACCTTTATAAAAAATTTAAGAATAAATTAATAAAACCTTTTTTGGAAATGGTTTTAGAAGCATTTCAAAATAATAATTTACCATCATACATAAATAATGCCTTAATTATACTGCTGCCAAAACCAGGTAAGCCCTCTAATAAATGTGAAAATATGAGACCAATAAGCCTATTAAACGCCGACCTTAAGATAATCTGTAAAATTTTAGCAAGACGAATACAAGAAATTTTACCAAATATTATTAATCGAGATCAGAATGGCTTTATAAAGGGTAGACAAGGCTTCCATAATGTAAGAAGACTATTTAATATTATTTATTTTAATAAAGAAGCACCGGATACAGCTCTCCTATCATTGGACGCCGAAAAGGCCTTTGATAGAGTTGAATGGCCCTTTCTTTTTGAAGTCCTACAAAGGTTTGGACTTGGAAATAATTTCATAAAATGGGTTCAAATAATATACAATAATGCTACAGCAGAAATCCTAACAAATAACAATATTTCAAAACCAATAAAAATCAATAGAGGATGTCGACAAGGCTGTCCACTTTCACCTTTACTGTTTACTATGGCAATTGAACCTTTAGCGATAGCGATACGTTTACATTCACAAATATATGGAATTAAAGTTGGACCAACAGAACATAAAATCTCCCTGTACGCCGATGATATAATTTTGTTTATGTCGAATCTAAAAAAAATCAATTCCAACCTTGTTGAATTTAATAAAGAATTTTGGGGAAATATCAGGATATAAAATAAATAAAACTAAATCTTCAATATTAATGCTAAATGAGACCCAGAGAAATTACCCAGCCCCTGAGGCAAATCAATTCAATGTTGTAAATCAGTTTAAATATTTAGGAATCCAAATTATGCCTAAGCTAGAATCAGTCGCCAGCGTCAACTATGAAGCCTTAATGTCAGATATCAATGAGTTAACTCAGAGATGGATGTCACTACCAATGTCGATGATCGGGAGAATCAATATACTTAAAAGTAATATTTTACCTAAAATACTTTATTTATTTCAATACATTCCCTTATCACCACCTTTAGATCTATTCTCAAGAATAAAAAAAAAGTTAGTGGAATTTATATGGAACAACAGGAGGGCTAGATTACGTCTGTCTTTATTATATTTACCATTTGATCGTGGAGGTCTGAAATGTCCAAATTTTATGTTGTATTATTGGTCGGCACAACTGAGGTCTATGACATATTATTTTTCATCAAATGATCTCCCTCACTGGACTGAAATGGAATCATACAATTTACCTTTACCTCTTCCCATATTCATATACTCAGATTCGGCAAAAAAATTACAAAAACAAGTTAAAAATCCATTTGTAAAGCATATGATCAAAATATGGTGTGAAGCTAAAAACTATTTAAAAGAACCACAGTTATTGTCACAATTTAGTCCAATATGGGGTAATCAATATTTTAAACCAGGGAGAGCGGACGCTGTATTTAAAGTATGGAATTTAAAAGGGATACAAAAGATTCAGGATTTATATTTGCCATGTGCAGACAACATAATGTCTTTTGAAGAGCTGAGGATCAAATTTAATCTCAATAGAACACATTTTTTTTAAATATCTTCAACTTAGAAACTTTATTCGATCAAATCAAAATAAAGCTCTCACTCGACCTATTTATTCATCCTTGGAAAAAATGATGATGAAAGATAGTAAAAGAAAGGGTATTATTTCAGAGTTTTATAACTCATTGACACTATCTTCAAGTGAAAATTCACTGAAAAGATTAAACTACTGGAAAGAAGATCTGCAAATTGAAATTTCGGAGGAACAATGGGAATTGGCTTGTACAGAAGCTCAAACCAAATCAATAAATGCACGCCTTAAATTGGTACATTTCAAGTGGTTAATGCGGATGTATGTTACACCGGAGGAGTTAAATAGATATAACAAAAATATACCAGATACATGCACAAAATGCATGGAAAGTAAAGGAACCCTATTTCATTGTTTATGGGAATGTAGATTAATAAGAATGTTTTGGGAAGAGGTGAGGGTAACAATTGAAAAAATAATCTCAAAACAAATCATACTGAATCCTAAACTGTTTTTGTTGGGTCTGTACCCAGAAAAGCATAATTTTAATAAAAGTGAAAGAACATTCATAGACCTCAGTTTGCTTAATGCCAAAAAATGTATTGCACTATTATGGAAAAAGACTCATAGACCAGATGTGACTCAGTGGTTAAGACAGATGTTAACAAACCTTCCATTAGAAAGAATAACATATATACTGAAATCAAAGGAAATTGTGTTTGAGAATATATGGAGACCTTTTATTGATTATGTAAAAAATTTAAACATAACTCTTGAAGAAGAAGGTGAATGATGTGTGTGGACCTTGTAAATTCCAAACTGGTGAACATAATATGTATACTTATGTATTGGATTGTCTAGACTAAACAGAGGAGCATTGTTGAAGACTTGATTTTGTTGGTGGTTGTTGGTGTTTTTAGTCCATTTTTTTTTTTTTGTAGTACTTTAGCGTTAGTGTTTGATTGTTTGTATCATGTTTATTAAAAAAAAAAAAAAGGTTCAATAAAGATATTGTGGAAAAAAAAAAAATGATGAAACGACTGACCAAAATTAGTGGAAAAAATGTTTTATTAAATGGATTGTTTTTAAATTAAAATCTTAATCTAAGGGCAGAGTTTCACTTGTAGAAGATGAGAAAAGACGACATGACGATGTAACCCGGCTGCCGAGCTGGATCAGGATCTCGGCCATCAAACAAACCAAAGTAAATGATTGTGTTGAAGTCAGAGCCGCTAATGTTGAGCTGCAAGAAAACAGAGAAACACAGATGCTGTACAGTTTATATTTTATATATTGGGACTGTAAAAGCCCAACAAATACAGTACATGTGTTGACAAACTTTCACCCTGAGCTTATCTCAGTTAAGAAAAGCGATAGATTAGTGAGAGTTGGGACACCCTGGATAGATGTTGGTCCAAAACAATGTTATCATGGAGAGACAACCATAGACACTCCTGTCTACACCTACCGTCAATTTAGAATCACTAGATAACCAGTCTGTGAGCTTTAGGAGGAAACCCACGCAGCCCTTAAGGACACCGGACTTCAGAGAGCACTTCCACCAAGATCCAGTCTGGAGTTTGGATGATTAAATCAGGAGGCTTTTGGGTCAATAACTCACTTTAAAATAATCAAACACTCCTTAATCCTAATGGGTGCTTCACTTTCTCATGAGTGAGACATTTAAGTCCTACACAAGGTTCTTTTGATGACTTTGGAAAATCTAAAAAAGCACAGAGTCCTGTGCTACATTTATGAAATCAGGATCATGTGTGGCACACCTAATAATAGATAATATTTGGAAGTGATGATTTGGCCAAATATTTTCGGAATTACTATCCTTGACATATCTATATTTGTGTGGAAAAAAGTAGGAGGTAACACTAAACAACACTCCCATATACAGTAAATTTTCTGGTGTTAATCTAAGGTCTATTTTATTAAAATAGTGCAGGTTCAGTAAGGCGGAACGTTCGTTCTCACTCTGGTCGCTCGCAGGGGTTCACACAGGTGCGCGCACGCAGCACCCCTCAGATGCAGGCTGGAGAGACAGAGAAGCATCACGTCTTCATTGTTCCTGCTTTCTGCTGCTTTATACAGGTCAGTAAACCATGAGTAGGTCGTAAATATTAATATAACCTAGGCTCATCACTTTGAGAGTCTGGTGAAAGTGTGGCACGTGTGTATGGTGACGTTTAGTGTGTTAATTGATGTGAAAAGGTTTATTGTGGTCAAAAGTTCCCCGCCATGAAGACTCACACTGCCCAGTAATTAGTCTGGTCCCATTGGTTAGAGTATAGTAGACCTGAGGCTCCTGTACACTAATTTCTATTAACTTTAAAGTGTTTTCCTGAAACATGCACATACATACATACACACACACATATACAGTACATACATACATACATATATATACACACACACACACACACATATATACTGTATATATACATATACAGTAATATATATATATATATATACACAGTATTATATATATATATATATATATATATATATATAGTGCTGTTAGCACTTAACCGGCCCACGATGCTAACGCAAAAACTCGACATACCGGGAGAGATAAGACGGAAACGGCGTGGGTGTCGAGCTGGAGTAAGACAGCAGGCGAGGAATATAAGGTACAGACCCGTCCTCCCATCCGTTATTATGGGGAATGTTCGATCTCTACTCAGTAAGACTGATGAGCTAGTGGCTATCTCCCGCTACGAGAGTGTCTTCAGGGAGAGTAGTCTGATGCTATATACTGAGACATGGCTAACAGAACTAGCAACAGATGCTAACATCGAACTGGAGGGTTTCCATGCAATACGGGCAGACCAGACACCAGACAGTGGGAAGGCAAGGGGCGGAGGAGTGATAATGCATGTCAATAACAACTGGTGCAGATGGGACATATCACGGTTAAGGAACAGCACTGTAGCAAAGACATTGAGTTGCTAGCTGTTAGCATGCGGCCTACATATCTCCCGAGGGAATACTCACACGTGATCTGCATTGTTATTTATGCAAATCCGATGGCGAACGCTGGGACAGCGCGTGACGTCATCCACTCAGTAACTGGCAGGCTGCAGACAGAACACCCAGATGCTCTTCTCCTCATCTCAGGTGATTTCAACCATATTTCACTGTCCCCCATTCTACCCACGCTCACCCAGTATGTCACATGCCACACTAGAGACAATAAAACACTGGACTTATTCTATGCAAACACTAAGGAGGCGTACACCTCATCACCACTCCCCCCACTCGGGAGATCGGATCACAACTTGGTTCATCTTCTGCCGGTGTACAAACCCTTAGTACACAGACAACCTCCGGTCATGCGCATGGTGAAGTTATGGTCTGAGGAGGCAATGGACGCGATAAAGGACTGTTTTGAAATCACTGCCTGGGAGCAGCTCAGCAATCCACATGGTGAGGACATCGATGGCCTCACTCACACCATCACGGACGACATCAGCTTCTGTGTGGACAACACCGTACCCACCAAGACCATACGGTGTTGCTCAAACAACAAACCCTGGATCAACCCTGAGATAAAAACACTTCTGAGAGAGAAGAAGAGGATCTTCAGGTCGGGGAACAGGGAGATGCTGAAGTCCGTTCAGAGGGAGCTGAGGCGGAAGATCAGAGAAGGCAAGGACAGCTTCAGGAAGAAGATGGAGGACAGGCTGCAACGGAGCGACATCGGCGGGGTCTGGAGAAACCTTAAAACCATCTCTGGGCTCCAGAATACCTCCCCCCAGGCCACGGGGGGCAGGGAGTGGGCCAACAATCTGAACCTGTTTTTTAATAGGTTTGACCAGTCGCCCTCCCCCCCGACTGCACAACAACCACTGCTGCCTCTAAAGTCATCGAGACCTGCTGTCCACACCCCACTCCACCAACACCCCCCCACTCCCAGCACACAGCCCCCAAACTTGACCCTCACTAAGACCCAGGTGAGGACAGAGCTGAGGAGGATCAAGGCAAGGAAGGCCGTGGGACCGGACGGCATCAGCGCAAAGCTCCTCAAGTCCTGTGCAGACCAGCTGTGTGGGATTGTGGAGCATATCTTCAACCTGAGCCTGAAGCTGGGGAGGGTACCACAGTTGTGGAAAACATCTTGTGTGGTACCTGTACCAAAGACTTCCCACCCCAAAGATCTGAACAGCTACAGACCAGTGGCCCTGACGTCTCACATGATGAAGACCCTGGAGAGACTGCTCCTTGCTCACCTCCGCCCCCTGGTGGGACCAGCGATGGATCCACTCCAGTTCGCCTACCAGCATGGCATTGGGGTGGAGGATGCAGTGATCTTCCTCCTTCACCGTTCTCTGTCCCACCTGGAGAAGCCCGGGAATGCGGTGAGGATCCTGTTCTTTGACTTCTCCAGTGCTTTCAACACCATTCAACCGATGATCCTGAAGGACAGGCTGCTGTGCGCAGGGGTGGACCAGCACCTGTCATCATGGATCCTGGACTACCTCACTAACCGGCCACAGTTTGTGAGAACCCGAGATTGTGTGTCTGACACGATCATCGGTAGCACGGGGGCCCCCCAGGGAATGGTTTTGGCTCCCTTCCTGTTCACCCTTTATACTGCGGACTTCTCACACAACACAACACACTGCCATCTACAGAAGTTCTCTGATGACCCTGCGATCGTCGGCCTCATCTCCAATGGAGATGAGGCTGAGTACAGAGGACTTATCCAGGACTTCGTGGACTGGTGCCATTGGAACTGCCTCCAGATCAACGCGAGGAAAACTAAGGAGCCGGTGGTGGACTGCCGCAGGCAAGGACAACCCCTCACAGTACCAGTAAACATACAGGGAACAGACATTGAGATGATGACATCCTACAAGTACCTGGGTGTTCATCTGAACAATCAACTAGACTGGTCACACAATACCGATGCACTCTACAAGAAGGGACAACGCAGGCTGTTCCTACTGAGGAGACTCAAGTCTTTTGGTGTACAAGGGGCGCTGCTGAAGACATTCTACGACACAGTGGTGGCATCAACCATCACTTTTGGAGTGGTCTGCTGGGGCAACGGCATTACAGCAGCCGATAGGAAGAGACTAAACAAATTGATCAAGAAAGCTAGCTCTGTCCTGGGGCAACGCCTTGACCCAGTGGAGGAGATAGGAGAGAGAAGGATGGTGGCTAAACTGTCATCTTTGCTGGAGTCCGAGTCCCACCCTATGCAGGACATATTGAACGCACCGAGGAGCTCATTTAGCGGCAGACTACATCATCCTAGGTGCGCAGCCAAGAGGTTTCGCAGGTCCTTCCTACCTACAGCTGTCAGACTGTATAACCTAAGCAGGGCTGCTCGCAGAGATAGCAAAAAAACGTGACGACCTAGTAGTATTGAATGCAAAAGATGCAACAGACTTACACAAATGGTCCCCTCCAGTATACAACTAGGACAATATCAGTCGCTACGGAGGGTGACAATATGTATGGGTACATATTCATACTATGTAGGATAACTCAGTAGACGGTTATGATGTTTATTCCATCTTGCTACAATGCTCCCCACTTTGTATATATATTTATATATTTATGTGTACGTATGTACATCCACTGCTCTTATTTATATTTTCGTATTTTCTTAATTATTGCTCTGAGTGTTGCTATCCCTGTGCTGTTGCAATCCTGGAATTCCCCCATTGTGGGACTAATAAAGGCTTATCTTATCTTATGTTATAAATTAAAGTTAAATGACAAGTTACAGTAAAGTAAGTAAGAAAGTTAAGGTTTAAGCAATAAGTTGTGATTTACTGAAAATACTTTGTGTTGCATAAGCACTCCCTTATTATTCCATTTGAAGGTTTTGTGACTATGCAGAGTCGTGTCATTCAGACATATTTAAAGGGGGAATGTGACTTTTTTGGAAATGTACTGGAAATGTGCCAGAGTGTTAAAAACAGTCCTAAATTGTGAGAAAATTGTTTATTTACGTGTTTAGCTGAACATAAGGTTAAGGAAATGTGTTCATTTTATAACAAAAGCCAATTGGTCAGAGAAATGTGTGTTTTGTAAATTGTGAGTAATGTGACAAGAGAATGGACTTCACCATACCGTGTACTTAGGTCATGTGAAACTTGAAAATTAACTTTTAGAAAACTGTTTCGTGCTTTTGATGATTATTTGTTTAATAAACTGCGAGACGCAGGCTGGAGAGACATAGAGAAGCACCACATCTTCATTGTTTCTGCTTTCACCTGCTTTATACAGGTAACATAATTGCTGCCCTGGCCTTCAGCCCAAAGGAGGGTAATAATTCTTGGGGGCTTGTCCGGGATCGGCACCATCTTCCTGACTTGGTGCTGATCCGTTGATGACATCTGGGACCAGTATCGAGACCGATAAGAGCAGAGGACCTTGGGCTGGAGCTGAGCCGCTGCTGGACTGTGAGCCCATTGTGAGGGAAGGGAAGAAGCTATCGTCATGGAAGAGAGTGAGAGGAAGAGCCTAGCGTGGGAAATTAGGAAGAGCCTGCTCACCTTGTCTGCAGACAAACCCTACCAAATCGCCAAACAAGTGGGCCAAGTTCCAGGCATGGACCCGTCCGAGCTCAAGGAGGGAGACCATGAAGGTTGCTTTGACTATGTCAGTTCATTTATGGCTAGTAAACACCTGCTTGAATTAGAAGATGAGGGGATGGCTGAATTGTTGATGCTAAAAGATTCCATTGATGCTTTGTCTAAGAAACGAGGTGTAATGGGTTTGCAAACAGATTTTGACTCACACCCCACCCAGACAACCACACACATAGTACATCTTGCTCACACAACAGGAGCTAACAATGCTACACCATACACAACTGTCACTGACACCACATCAGCCAACACAATCATTCATGCCCACACCATTGACCCCATTAGCCATCCTGTTCTGGTTAGCCCCACCATAACCAACCCAAGTGATAATGCTTTAGCATCTACTCCAGTGAAACCAGTGTTAACTGATGCTTTGCCTGATACCACAAGTGCTGAATTGTTGGAGATGTTCACTAACTATCAAGAGCTTGGAAAGCGAGTCAGACAATTTTTTACAGCACCAGTAACACAGCCATCAGAACACTCCCCACTGTCATCAGTAAAAGTAAATGGACCACAGGGTGTTTTGCCATGCTACCACCCATCATCCCAGCCTTCACAGGGAGGCCTTCGTTAAAAGACCTTTCTTACCTTAAGAAGAGGGAGTTTAAAGTGCAAGGAGCTCAAGTAGGTGATCACTCCTCAGACATCAGTTACAACATCTGTAAGCAAAGTGAGGAAGGGATCAAAGAAGGCTTCCCTGCCACAGAAATAGCTCGTGGTGTACTCAGAATAATAAAACCTGGGACATTCAAAGACATGCTTGAAAACAAAGATGACCTGACGGTAGCCGAACTCAAGGGGTTCCTCCAGGCTCACCTAACGGAGAAAAGCAGCACAGTTATTCCAAGAGCTAATGTGTGCCAGGCAGGATGACAATGAAACATCCCAACAGTTTCTCTATCATGTGATGGGAGTGAAGCAACATGTCCTATTTACCTCCAAGCTGTCTGATGCAAGTATAAAACACAGTGCAGCTACAGTCCCCAAGAAGTCTTCCTGCATACAATCTCTCAGGGGATGGGATACACACACAGTTATATCTGCAAAGAATTAAAAGCCCCTTCTGACAAACTGTGACCTGAGTGATGAAACAATATTACGCCATATAACATTGATTACTAGTGAAGAAAATGAAAGACAGAAGAGGATAGGCTCCTCTCGTTGGCCGACTCAAACTGGCGCACAGTGCACAGCTGGAGTTTAACACAGTCCAAGAACACAGTACCAAACAAGACTGTTCGACAACCAAAACAAAAGTAGACCCAATTAAAGAACTGCTGCTTGTATGAAGAAGAAGGGCACAGAGCAGTGGGCTGCTCAAGGAAACAACAGAACCAGGGAAACGGGGAGCCGGTCACTACAGCGGGGCATCCAGTGGTCAGATTTGAGAGAAAGCCCCGAGCCGCACATTCTGAGGAAAAAGGAACTCAGGCCCGCCATAATGGAGGGAAACCCGAGTCTGATTTCGTTACAACCCCAGAAGGAGCTGGCAGCCAAAACAGCCACCAACAAGTTACATATTCCCCTTTGTCCCCATGGCCATCATCATTCAATAAACGTGGGGCCATAGCCAAGCTAACTGGGAAAAAAATAAACTTTGATACATCCATCTATCTTCTACCACTTTTCCGGAGGTCCGTGTCGCGGAGGCAGCAGTTCAAGCAGAGAAGCCCAGACTTCCCTCCCCACAGCCACCTGCTCCAGCTCTTCAGAGAGGATATCAAGGTGTTCCCAGACCAGTTGGGAGACATCATCTCTCCAGCGAGTCCTGGGTCTGCCCTGGGGTCTCCTTCCAGTGGGACGTGCCCAAAACACCTCAAGTGGGAGGCGTCCAGGAGGCATCCTGATCAGATGCCCAAACCACCTCAACTGGCTCCTTTCGATGTGGAGGAGAAGCGGTTGTACTCTGAGCCTCTCCCCCTATCTCTGAGGGTGAGTCCAGCAATCCTACGAAGAAAGCTCATTTCAGCCGCTTGTATCCGCGATCTTGCTCTTTCCGTCATTACCCAAAGCTCATGACCATAGGTGAGGGTAGGAACGTAGATTGACTGGTAAATCAACAGCTTTGCCTTAGAGCTCAGCTCCCTCTTCACCACAACAGACCAGTACAATGTCCGCATCACTGCAGATGCTGCTTCGATCCGTCTGTCAATCTCTCGCTCCATTCGCCCCTCACTCGTGAATAAGACCCCAAGATACTTAAACTCCTCTACTTGGGGCAGGAGCCTGTCCCCAACCCAGAGAGGACAATCCACCTTTTTCAAGGCTGAGGATCATGGACTCGGGACTTGGAGGTACTGATTCTCATCCCAGTCGCTTCACACTCAGCGGCAAACCGTCCCAATAAGACCTGTAGGTCATTGCTGGATGAAGCCAGCAGGACAACATCATCTGCAAACAACAGAGATGAGATCCTGTGGTCACCAAGCATGACACCCTCCGTTCGCTGGCTGCGCCTAGAAATCCTGTCCATAAAACTTATGAACAGGATCGGTGACAAAGGGCAGCCCCGGCAGAGTCCAACTCTCACTGGGACTGAGTCCGACCGAGTGTTGGCAATACGAACCAAACTCTCACAACGGTCGTACAGAGACCGAATAGTTTGTAACAACAAGCATGATACCCCATACTCCCCAAGCACCCCCCACAAAAAAAACACAAGGGACACGGTGGAATGTCTTCTCCAAGTCCACAAAACACATGTAAACTGGTTGGGCAAACTCCCACGAGCCCTCGAGGATTCTCGAGAGGGTAAATTGGCTCACTTCCGCCCTCCCAAGAGAGCAGACGCTTTTTTCTTCTCTCCTGCTGATTTTTTCCTCCCCTCCTGTTACTAGATCCCAGCTTGCTGTTGTTTGCCTGCGTTAACTGCGACCGCCGAAAAGAAATTATGGAGTTAATAAGCTGGGCTTTGAACACAATTGACACTATTTTTTCAACAAGGAAAAGTGCTCCGGGGGAAGCTGTCTGCCCCGCTGGAACGGCTCCAGTGGGCTATCTATGTGACACGGGTAAATGGAAAATGCTGTGTCTCTCTAATCTTTCTATCGAAGATATTGAAGATCTGTTTATCTTCGTAATCTTGGTGATTGGGATAATTCTGATTGGGACGGGAATTGTCTTGGTTTACCGCAAATTGCTGAAGATGGATTCAACCTATCAAAATGCTGGCCAGGCGAGGTGCATCCAACAAATTGAGAAACTGGAGAAGACCATGATAGCGACTACTGGAGAACTGTCTCGTAAGGTGGATTACATCATGGGTTCGCTCAGGTCTTTCCACGACGAATTCAAAGCTGCGCATTGAAGGATTAATGTACTGAATCTACAGAAGAAATACAAGTCTTCTCTGTGATCAGTCCTATTTGGCATTATTATTCCCCATGAAAATTCCTCCTGGCTGTCTGCAGACTGTGTTTTTTTCAAAATCATGAGCACAAGGCCTTGGACAGCCAGCTGCAGCGCCAGATAAGACTGGGCGCCAGACAGACAAAACATCTTCTGCCAAGGGTCCTTGGGTCTCTCTTATTATCATCAACACTGCTCAACACCGCACACACATTGATTCATGAACTGATTAAAGATACTGTACACTGCTCTCTTGTGTCTTGTGAATTCTATTGTATGCTAATGCATGAGGGTTTTTTTCTGTGTAGTCAAAATTTGGCTCACATATGAGCGTTTATTCTGATTACTATGTTTTTTCTCTCTCCTATTGTGTTTTCCTCCCCCTCCTCTCCCCTCTTTACCTCCACTGTTGACAGGCGCCTTGTATGGCGACGCGTCATTGGATGCGCCTAACGTGCGCGTCTAATGTCAAGTCAAATTCCTTGTGTGTTTACTTGTAAATATACTTGGCAATAAAGCTGATTCTGATTCTGATTCTGATTCTGAAATTGCTGGTCCGATGTGCCACGGCCAGGACGAAAACCACATTGCTCCTCCCGAATCCAGGGTTTGACCAACAGCCGGACTCTCCTCTCCAGTACCTTTGCATAGACCTTCCCAGGGAGGCTGAGGAGTGTGATCCCTCTAAAGTTGGAGCACACCTTCCGGTCTCCTTTTTTGAAGAGAGGAACCCACACCCCGGTTTGCCATGCCAAAGGCACTGCCCCCAGCCTCCATGCAATGTTGCAGCCTGTCAACCATGACAGCCCTACAACATCCAGGGTTTTGGGGTACTCAGGGCAAATCTCATCCACCCCCGGGGCCCGGCCACCAAAGAGATTTTTAACCACCTTGGCGACATCAGCCCCTGTGATAGGCAAGTCGTCCCCCTCGTCCACAAGCCCTGCTTCCTCTGTGGAAGGCGTGTCAGTGGGATTGTGGAGATCCTCGAAGTATTCCTTCCACCACCTCACCTGACGATATTCCCAGTCGAAGTCAGCAGTGCCCCATCCGCACCATACACAGTGTGGACAGGGAGCTTCTTCCCCCTCCTGAGCCGCCAGACAGTTGGCCAGAATCTCTTCAATGCCGACCAAAAGTCTTGTTCCATGGCCTCACCGAACTCCTCCCATACCCGAGTTTTTGCTTCAGCAACCACCCGAGCTACATTCTGCTTGGCCTGCCGGTACACCTCAGCTGCTTTGGGAGTCCCACAAGCCAACCAGGCTTGATAGGACTCCTTCTAAAGCTTAATGGCCCCCCTCACCACTGGTGTCCACCACTTGGTTCGGGGGTTGCCATCAGGAGATGCCCCCAACAACCTTGCGGCTGCAGCTCTGGGCCGCCGCTTCAACAATGGAGATGGAGAACATGGCCCATTCAGACTCCATGTCTCCAGACTCCCTTGGAATGTGGTTGAAGTTCTTCGGGAGGTGGGAGTTGAAAACCTCCCGGACAGGGGCCTCAGCCAGACGTTCCCAGCACACCCTCGCTATATGTTTGGGTCTACCAGGTCTGTTTCAGCTTTGATACAGTGCAACTTAAATTGCCTGGCAGTTACTGAATTACTGGATACAGCTGCACAAGTTAGCATGATAAGCCGGGAATGGAAAGAGAAATACCTGCCTAGCCAAGACATTCGACTACTGACAGAAATCACTGAGGAAATGGATGACTTAACCGTACTGTATATGCTGTTAACGGACAACCCATCCTGTTCGATGGTTGGCTTCCTGCAATGATCAGTCTACTAGGAAGTGATGACCCTACTCTCTCTGTCACTGTCCCAGTGCTGGTTAGCAGTTTGCCCATGGATAGACCACTGATTGGGTTTAATGTGTTGGAGCAACTCATTGAGGGGAAGCCAGACAGGTTAATACCAACCCTGATCAAACTGCTCCACAATGCCATTTCTGTATCCCACGAAAAAGCAGAAGTGATCGTCAGCTACATCCAGATGACAGAGCCAATTCTGCCAGAAAGATGACCAAGAACAGGCATCAAAGACACCATCATCCCAGCTGGTCAAGTGGCTTGGGTGAGGTGCCTTGTCTTACCAACTATGACCACTTCGAACAGTCCGGTGTTGTCCGAGGCAGCTGAAGGCAGTCAGCCTTTGGAACAGCTGGATCTAGGACCAGGCTTGATTGAGATTCAAAACCCCACAAAGCCTTATGTCACCATTGTTATTGGTAACAAAACTAAACATGATGTTACATTGCCAAAAAAAACAGCTCTCTGTACCCTGCAACCCATTGAAAGAATCATAGATGCTGACCCACCCAATGAGCTAATGCCTATTGCAACAGCCAACCACGTTACACTTCAAACTCCTGAGCCAACCCTATCTTTGTGGCACCCACCTGTAAACCTTAGCCACTTGGAGGAGGGACAGCAGGGGGTGGTCAAGAGGATGTTATTCCAAGAGTCCAAGGCTTTTGCAAAAGATGAACATGACAATGGGTGTAACCCTAATCTCCAGATGGTGATCAACTTAAACGATGATATCCCTGTGCAGAGGGTGTATGCTTCTATCCCAAAACCCCTGTTGAGAGAGGTTAAAGAATGCATTCAAGACCTCCTCAAGAAGGGATGGATAGTAAGATCTAAGTCCTCCTATTCAGCCCCCATTATGTGTGTGCGAAAGAAGGACAGCACACTGCGCCTCTGCATAGATTATCGCTTACTGAACCAGAAGACGGTGCTGGATAGACACCCCTTGCCCTGGATACAGAATCTGCTGGACACTTTAGGAGGATACCCCTGGTTCAGTATCCTCGACCAGGGAAAGGCGTACCACCAGGGGTTTGTGGCTGAAGAGTCATGCCATCTCATGGCCTTCATCACACCCCAGGGGCTTTATGAATGGGTGAGGATCTCATTTGGTTTATCAAATGCACCTGCAGCCTTCCAGAGAAGTATGGAGGAGATGCTGAGTTCTCTGAGAGATGAGTGCTGCAAACCATATATTATCATACTTTGCTACTCAGTCTTTTGAGGACCATGTGGAGGTGGTCCGCAAAGTGCTTCAAGCATTACAACACCAGGGAGTAAAGCTCCGATCTGAGAACTGCGAGATGTTCAAGTGAGTGGTCCACTACCTCAGGCGTCTCGTCTCCACTGAGGGTGTCCGAGTCGACCCCAGGGACCTGGATGCTGTGTTGGCGCTTAAAGCTAAAGTGCCACAGACAGTAGGTGACCTGAAAAGAGTCCTTGGCTTCCTCAGCTACTATCAATCTTTCATCCAAAACTTCTCCAAGATCGCAAAGCCCCTGTACGAACTCCTCCAGACAAAATTCTTGGCACAGCAGACTCCATGCAGGCCAAGTAAAAGCAAAGGTCCCCAACTGTTTTCTAAGACACCCATAAAGTGGACCCCTGAACATCAGCATATCCTAGAGGGACTCATTGACATGTTAACAAACCTACCAGTCCTTGCATACCCAGACTTTGACCTACCGTTTGTACTGCACACTGATGCATCTGAGCAAGGCCTTGGGGCTGTCCTCTACCAGCAACACGATGGAAAGCTACGCATCATTGGATATGGGTCATGAACCCTGATGCCGGCAGAGCGGAACCATCATCTACATAGCAGCAAGTTGGAGTTTCTGGCTCTAAAGTGGGCAGTGTGCGAGAAGTTTAGAGATTACATTTTCTATGCTTCCCACCTCACCAGCTACACTGATAACAACCCACTTACATACATCATGAGCACAGCTAAACTCAATGCCGTCAGTCATTGCTGGGTTGGAAAACTGTCAGACTTCTGCTTTGATATAAAGTACAGGCCTCGGAAAATCAACACTGATGCAGACACCCTGTCTCATGCCCCCCTTGACATGGATCACTATATGTCCACATGCACAGAGGAACTTCCACAAGAGGTAGTGAATGCAACCTGGGAGGGAAACAGAGTGGCCAAGGGAAAAGATGTAGCATGGGTTGCTGCTCTCGTCGCATCCTCCCATGATATCATCCTACAACCCCATCCCCTCCTATCTGGAATAAACCATGATGAGCTAGCTCAAGCACAAAGGGATGACCCCACAATTCAAGAAGTCATAAAACAGAGTCGAATACCAACCTCAATAATGAAATCTGGAAATCAGTCAAGGGGACTGCCAGCAAACTCCTTCATGAACGGGGCCGACTACACCTTGATGATGGAATCTTATATCGACGAACACTGGAGAGAAAACAGCTAGTCTTACCCCTCAAATACATCCCTGTTGTCTTGAAGCACCTTCATGATAACATGAGGCACATGGATGTGGAGAGAGTGCTTCATCTGCCCAGAGAAAGATTTTACTGGCTCTACATGAAAAGGACCATTGAGGACTATGTGACTAAGAAGTGTTGGTGCATCAGGCAAAAGAAACCCACAGTCCATGTACGTGCACCCATGAGTACCCTGAAGTCCAACTCGCCCCCTGAACTGGTCTGTATTGACTACTTGCACCTTGAGAAGAGCAAGGGTGGATTTGAGTACATTTTGGTCATAGTCGACCACTTCATGAGGTTTGCTCAGGGCTATCCAATCAAGAATAAATCTGGACGGACAGCAGCAGAGCGAATCTACAATGATTTTGTGCCTTGCTTCAGATTCCCAAACAAATTCCACCATGATCAGGGATGAGAATTCAAGAATGGCCTATTCCAAACACTTGGACAACTCTCTGGGGTAGGCCATTCCTGAACAACCCCCTACCAACCTCAAGGGAACCTGGCAGAGAGGTTCAACCACTCATTTTTACAGATGTTGTGTACCTTGACAGATAAGGAAAAGGAATCATGGAAAGAACACCTCCCACAGATTATACATGCTTATAACTGTACTTGCCATGAGTCCATGGGCTACTCGCCTCATTTCTTGCTCTATGGCCAACATCCCTGCCTCCCTGTAGATCTCCTGTTTGGACTGTCAGGAGAGACAGATCCAGTGACACACAAAGGTTATGCTGAGAAGTGGCGCAAGAGGATGACAGAAGCATACCGGATAGTGTGCAGCAATAGCATGTCCTCCAGTGACAAAGGAAAGACTCATTATGATCAGAAAGTGAGGGGTGTCATTTTGAAACCAGGGGACAAGATGTTGGTCAAGAACCTGGGTGAGCGGGGTGGACCCGGCAAGTTGTGCTCCTACTGGGAAAACAGGATATATGTTGTCAAAGAACAGGTCTCAGATAATCCTGTGTACATCATCCATCCAGAGGGAGACAACAAAGGCAAAACCAGGACATTGTACAGAAACCTGCTCCTGCTGGTTAATGGTCTACCAGTAGAGTTTCCATCACAGTCTGCTAAGTGTCCATCAGAACCATTAAGGAGACAAAGGCAATCTCGAGTGAGAGTGGACACTACGAGAGACTAAGCTAAGAACACCGAGACCTCTGACTCAGAAGAGGAGTCAGAAAGTGGCTACTGGTTAAGGATACCAACAAGCTGGTGTGAGTCAAGAACAGAAACCACCTCTGATAGGCCAACTGTGACTCAGAGAAGGCAAGTAACAGTGCCACCAAACTCACTGAGGCAACCATTACCCAAGACTCTTAGAGAACCGGACAGAGGCCCACATGAACTAAGAGACCAGTACAGGGATATGCACCCACCTGAGTCAGTCAAGCCAGAGAGTGGGAGCTAAGTTAAGACCAATGTCTATGTCCCACCTGAAACAGACTGTGTGCCTACAAGCGTTATGACACCAACTTTTGATCAACATGACACGGGATACTCACCAGACTGGAGTGAATTGCAGACTAGAGGGGAAGATGATACCATCCATCCATCTTCTTCCGCTTCATCCTTTTCAGGTCACGGGGCACTGGAGCCTATCCCAGCACCTTTTGGGTGAGAGCCAGGGTACACCCTGGACAGATCACCAGTCCATCATAGGGCCAACACAGAGAGACAGCCAACCATTCACTCTCACAGTCATACCTAAGGACAATTTAGAACCCCCAGTTTGATGCCACTTGACCTAACTTGCATGTTTTTGGCACGTGGGAGGAAACTGGAGAAATCCGGGAAGAGGATACAGCTTATGAAATTGAAATGGATGTGCAAAATGAACAGGGGACCCATACTGTGCCTCAAGTTGACCAAGAGCAAAGCCCAGCATCTCTGCCCCAATCTCCAGTCCAACTGAGACGGTCCACAAAAGAGAAGCACCCAAGCCGAATGCTCACCTACTCATCCCTTGGAAACCTCACATACCTTCCCCGTACTAATGTAAATGCTGTTAATACTTAACCTCATGCCCTACGCACATCCTGACTCCTTTACGTCACCATTCCAATATGTACCTTTCATCCAGCATCCATACTTACCTTCCACACACCTTATTCCTGGATGTTAACCTTTTGAGTGTGAGACTTTGTATGCCCCTAGTGGCAGAGCGCGGCGCTGCGCCTGTCATCTTACTCTGACATGATCGACTCCATTGAGGATTTGTACTGATCTGCCAGTTTCAGAAGGTGGCAGACATCCGTTGGAGGACTCAATGGATGACACGTAATACACCAAAGAAGAAGAACTCCCCATTTCCTTTTCCTGTTTTTAGCATTTTAGCCCAGAAAGCTAATATCGCTGCCATCCATCATCGTGCACCGTCACTTAGTCGGCTTTGTACACAGAGAATAGCCGCGGGATACAAGCGAAATTTATGTGGGATAATCATAAGACTTTGTAGATGTGGTAGAGAGCGTAAATGACTGACAGAATGCAAAATAACGACCACGATGGGTGAAAACGCAGCGACCACGGCAGCGAGTGAGTCCCCTTAGCCGCCGTTAAGTGAGGAATTTGTGTTTTTTTTAATATGGTACTGACCTATCTGCATATATTTGCTTAAATTGTACATACTGTCAATTACTGTCAATTTTTTTTTTTTTTTTCCTGCCTTCTGATTGTTGCTCTGAGTGTTGGTATCCCTGTGCTGTTGCAATCCTGGAATTTCCCCGTTGTGGGACTAAACTGTGTTTCGTTCCATTGTATTCATACATGTGTAATGACAATAAAGTTGAATCTAATCTAAAATTTCTTGTTCATATACTTTGAAGATAAGATTATGAGATACCTCTGTACAAAAAACGGTGTCAAAAGACTGAACCATTCTTCGTGTAAATACGTCCAAAGTCCAATTTTGACTGTTTTATGGAATTTAAAGAGGTGCCACAACATTTTGCAAATTAGATGCATAAATTTATTCCCATCTGAAACTTTGGATCATATTTTACATCTTTCTATTTGACAGTAAGCCATTATCTCTTACCACTTTCAAGTTATAGCCTTGGAAATCTGAACTATTTTATCGACAAAAAATATTTACCACTCTTGACCACTAGGCGTTATGTCGCAATTCAGCAACAGACACACTCAGAGAGTTAATACACACACAAGCATAATCAGTCAAACCATATACACCACAACCACTGACATTAATAAGGTATGATATGATATTTTGAAACTTGTTTGAGTGAAAAGTAGTTATTCCAAGTGTCAGGAGCCACTTTTGTTGTTGGGGAGTGTGTGGCACACCAAAAGGAAGGTGACCACAATAATAGATAATATTTGGAAGTGATGATTTGGCCAAATATTTTCGGAATTATTATCCTTAACATATCTATATTTATGTGGGAAAAAAAGTAGGAGGTAACACTAAACAAAACTCCCATATACAGTAAATTTTTTGGTGTTAATCTAAGGTCTATTTTATTAAAATAGTGCAGGTTCAGTAAGGTGGAACGATCGTGCTCGCTCTGGTCGCTCGCAGGGGGTTCATACAGGCACGCGCATACAGCACCCCTCAGATGCAGGCTGGAGAGACACAGAGAAGCATCACGTCTTCATTGTTCCTGCTTTCTGCTGCTTTATACAGGTCGGTAAACCATGAGTAGGTCATAAATATTAACTTAAACCTAGGCTCATTACTTTGGGAGACTGGTGAAAGTGTGGCACGTCTGTGTGGTGACGTTTAGTGCGTTAATTGATGTGAAAAGGTTTATCGTGGTCAAAAGTTTCCCGCCGTGAAGACTTACGCTGCCCAGTACTTAGTCTAGTCCCGTTGGTTAGAGTATAGTATACCTGAGGCTCCTGTACACCAACTTCTGTTAACTTTAAAATGTTTTCCTGAAACATGCACATGTAAATTAAAGTTCAATGACAAGTTACAGTAAAGTAAGTACGTAAGAAAGTTAAGGTTTAAGCAATAAGTTGTGATTTATTGAAAATACTTTGTGTTGCATAAGCACTCCCTTATTATTCCATTTGAAGGTTTTGTGACTATGCAGATTTGTGTCATTTAGACATATTTAAAGGTGGAATGTGACTTTTTGGGAAATGTACTGGAAATGTGCCAGTGTTAAAAACAGTCCGACACTGAGAAAATGGTTTATTTATGTGTTTAGCTGAACATAAGGATAACGAAATGTGTTCATTTTATAACAAAAGCCAACTGGTCAAAGAGAAATGTGTGTTTTGTAAATTGTGAGTAATGTGACTAAAGAAAGGACTTTAACTACTACACTGTGTACTTTGGTCATGTGAAACCTGAAAATGAACTTTTAGAAAACTGTTTAGTGCTTTTGATTATGATTTGTTTAATAAACTGCACGACACAGGCTGGAGAGACACAGAAGCACCGCGTCTTCATTGTTCCTGCTTTCACCTGCTTTATACAAGTAACATAATTGCTGCCCTGGCCTTCAGCCTGGAGGAGGGTAACACACGCACCACTCTCACAAATTTTAAATAATTTAATTTGTGAGGTCCTCTAAGTTCTCTTGCAAATTGATTTATTTTGCCTATAAATGTACTCTTTTCCCCATTAGCTTTTCTGATTAAATTTAGTATATTTGCGGTTATAGTGAACAAAAATAATAT
Source organism: Pholidichthys leucotaenia (assembly GCA_020510985.1). Lineage (NCBI taxonomy): Eukaryota > Metazoa > Chordata > Actinopteri > Cichliformes > Pholidichthyidae > Pholidichthys > Pholidichthys leucotaenia. The sequence continues at coordinate 63,019,982 of CM035849.1, read as the reverse complement.
AGTGGCTGGGACACAAACTGGGATCTCATGTGCAAGAGTCACGAGCTGGTACCCTAGCTACATGACCCTTTTCATATAAATGTACAATTTTTTCTGTTTTACTTTTTTGCCCATTTTTGTCTCCAAGATCGGCAACTTTTTTCTTATACAGTTTCAGTTTTTATCTTGTACATTTCCAACTGCTTTTAAAATTTGCAACATCCTGTAAATTAGCAAAAAAAAAAAAACTTCTAAATTTCCTTTTTTTGGTCTCTAAAATTGGCAACTTTTTCCTCATATATTTACATATTTTCTTAAAAACCCATTACTTCTTTAAAAATTTAAATTCACTACTTTTTTCTCATAAATTTGCAGATTGTCAAGGCTGAATAACCCCATCCCATAGCTGACAATGTGATGATTTTCTGAAATACTTGCACACATTATACTCCATTAATCCATTGCTGTAATAAAAACAAACTGAAACTGTTTATCAGAAGAGAAAGTCTGCAGTCCATGAAAAGATGAAGATCAGATCAGTGGCTGACCTGTTTGGTGATGTCGATCCTCCAGGGGTTGACCTGTAGTCCATCACACCAGCCTCCTCGCCCATACAGCCATGTACCGTGTTCGTTTGGTACCGCTCCCTCTTTGACCCGCATTGCACAGCCCAGAGCTGACCCTGATGGTCCAAACATGTTTATATGCACTATACAGTATTTCAAAACTAGGGTTGTGCAATGATTTAAAAAAATAATGAAACATTTTTTCAATAATTGCAATTAAATACTACACTTGTAAGGAAGAATCAATGAAAAAGAAGTATATTTCAGCAACTTAATTGCATTTTTATCATTGTATACTTGTGAATTCATATTCAGTCTGAATTTGAGACAATCTGAACTTTAAGCCTGATGAAGAGGGAACAAAGTCCCACCATCTTTATTTGCACCAAAAAAATGGCTTAGTTTTTAAACGGAGCACCGGCTGAATTTCAAAAACATTTCCAGTTCAGTCTGAGTGTTGAGTAAACTTCACAATTTGGGAAAAGACTATTTTTTAAATCCTAAAAAGGAAGACCTACTCTCTTAGACTGAGCCAACTGAAAAATCAGTGCAAACTGAATTTGATAAAACAGTTCAGTTTTAACAGTTTACAGTCGTAGTGTTCTGCAAACTCCACAAACTTAAACCCTGAAAAACAATACCTACTCTTACTCCGGGCCAGCTGCTGAGACAAACTAATCTCTACCAACATCACCTCAGGAAGTGAAATGACAGCGACAGTTTTTAGCGTTCATCAGCAAACATTAACTGAAAAGTTAATACACTACTTACCCCAGTCCTAATTAAAACGAAACTATCTTTCAGAAGTGGCACAATGTCCAGTACTCAGGTCAAATAAATGGGTCAGTATTTGTTATTACTTAATTTTCTCCTGAGAAAGTCCTTTTGGTCAATTAGAAAGCATTTACTTAGGCTATGAAAAACCACAAAACTCTTAAAAACTGTTTAACTGAAGAACCTATTTCTTTTCAAGCCAATTCAAACACAAAATTGTGAAATGTGTAATTTTAACAAACAAATGACAAATTTCATCTGCTTAGGAAACTCATGTAAATGTCAGATGTTGCTATAAATTGATCATGGAGAACGACTGTTATCCACCATTTTTAAGTTCCTCTCACACCATTTTCTCACCTGCTGAATCAAATATGTGAGTGTTGTTGTAAGCTGCGTTGACCAGGAAGTGGTGGGAGGTGACACAGAACTCTCCACAGCCATGCTCGTCACTACCGTGCCCCGTGATGACGGCGTACAGCTCCACCTACACAGGGCGAGCCAGAATGAGACACTTCTCGTGCAAAAGAAAGGACCGTAAAAACCTGAGCCTATACCTTTTTGGTCGACACTGGGATGGAGAATTTGATTGGGTGGAACCTCTTGTTGTAGTTTTTGTCGAAACTTCCCCCATGATACAGTGATGCCACTTTGAAGGGACGAATCTTCTCCACAAAATCATCTGTGTGCGGACATTACATTGATGGTACCATTTTTGTGGTTATGAATGTTTGCGCTCTTGTATCATCAGTCAATGGGAGCCATGGCAATACAGTATCTCATAAAAGTGAGTACACCCCTCACATTTTTATAAATATTTTATCATATCTTTTCATGGGACAACACTGAAGATATGACACTTTGATGCAATGTAGTCAGTGTACAGCTTGTATAACAGTGTAAATTTGCTGTCCCCTCAAAATAACTCAACACAGCCATTAATGTCTAAACCACCAGCAACAAAAGTGAGTACACCCCTAACTGAAAATGTCCAAATTGTGCCCAAAGTGTCAATACTGCTTCAGTATTGACACTGAACAATAGCGTCAATACTAACAGTGATATGTCCCGGTCTGCAACAACTGGTGCAGACCGGGACATATCACGGTTAAGGAACAGGTTCAGGTTCAGGTTCCTTTATTTGTACCCGTAGGTAGATTTGTTTTGCAGTTGGTGACATCCATATTTACAAGCCACTAATTACATTCAACATAGACACAAACACAGGCACACATCTTACAAAATAGGTAAATATAAAATATGTACAATATAATTTTTATAGCTTGTTCAACTCTTTGACAGCAGCAGGGACAAAGCTGTTTTTGTAGCGCTGGGTTCTACTTTTTGGGACAGCAAACCTCCGTCTGGAGGGAAGAAGCTGAAAGTTGCAGTGCAAAGGGTGGGAGTCATCATTTAAAATCGAGTCGGCCATCCTCTGTACTTGTCTGGTGTACAGGGATGTCAGGCTCAGCTGTGACTCACCAAGCAAACGACTGGACCATCTGACTACCTGATCCAAGGATTTCCTCTGTTTCAGTTTTATCTGACCAAACCATGACATTAAAGAAAAGGATAAAACAGATTCAATAAAAGCCCGATAGAACATAGTCATTATGGTTCGGTCAATTTGGAAGCGTGCAAGTTTCCTCAAACAATGCAAATTTTGCTGACCCTTTTTGCACACCCTTTCACAGTTCACCTCAAAGTTCAATCCACTATCAATAATCGTCCCAAGATATTTGTACGATTGTACACATTCAGTGGTCTGGCCTTTTAGTATGGTGACTTTGTGCCTGGGAGTTTTCCTCCTAAAGTCAATAATCATATCTTTCGTTTTTGTTGTATTCAGCTGCAGGTAGGAATCCTCACACCATTGAATAAAGTCATCAACTACTGGGCCGTGGTCACTCTCACCATCCTGGAGGAGACTGACAATGACTGAGTCATCAGCATACTTTATAATGTGTCTGTTGTCATGTCTGCTTCGACACATGTTTGTGTACAGGATGAAGAGTAGTGGTGACAACACACACCCCTGAGGAGAGCCAGTAGAAGAGCACTTTAGGTCAGACAATGTGCCATTGACCCTTACTCTCTGCGTCCTGTTGGTTAAGAAATCCAGAATCCAACCCACCAGATTATTGCTTAAATCAAATTGTTGCAGGAGCCTTTCAACTAAAATATGAGGTTGGATTGTATTAAAGGCAGAAGAAAAGTCCACAAATAAAAGCCTGGCGTGTGTCCCATTAAAATCCAGATGTTTAAAAAGCATGTCAAACAGAGTGACAGTGGCATCCTCCACTCCTCTGTGAGGCCTATAGGCAAACTGCAGAGGATCCAATGCATGTTCAGTCTGCCTTAGGACCTCACATCTGACCAGTTTTTCAAAAATTTTCATTAAAATTGAAGTCAAAGCAACTGGTCTAAAGTCGTTTACCGTTTTAGGACAGCTGGATTTTGGAACAGCACTGTAGCAAAGACATTGAGTTGCTAGCTGTTAGCATGCGGCCTACATATCTCCCGAGGGAATACTCACACGTGATCTGCATTGTTATTTCTGCAAATCCGACGGCGAACGCTAAGACAGTGCGTGACATCATCCACTCAGTAACTGACAGGCTGCAGACAGAGCACCCAGATGCTCTTCTCCTCATTTCAGTCGATTTCAACCATATTTCACTGTCTCCCATTCTACCCACATTTACCCAGTATGTCACATGCTACACTAGAGACAATAAAACACTGGATTTATTCTATGCAAACACTAAGGAGGCGTACACCTCATCACAACTCCCCCCACTCGGGAGATCGGATCACAACTTGGTTCATCTCCTGCCGGTGTACAAACCCCTAGTGCACAGACAACCTCCGGTCATGCGCACAGTGAAGTTATGGTCTGAGGAGGCAATGGACGCGATAAAGGACTGCTCTGAAACCACTGCTTAGGAGCAGCTCTGCGATCCACATGGTGAGGACGTCGATGGCCTCACTCACACCATCACGGACTACATCAGCTTCTGTGTGGACAACACCATACCCACCAAGACCATACGGTGTTGCTCGAACAACAAACCCTGGATCAACCCTGAGATAAAAACACTTCTGAGAGAGAAGAAGAGGATCTTCAGGTCGGGGAACAGGGAGATGCTGAAGTCCGTACAGAGGGAGCTGAGGAGGAAGATCAGAGAAGGCAAGAACAGCTTCAGGAAGAAGATGGAGGACAAGCTGCAACAAAGCGACATCGGTGGGGTCTGGAGAAACCTTAAAACCATCTCTGGGCTCCAGAATACCTCCTCCCAGGCCATGGGGGGCAGGGAATGGGCGAACAATCTGAACTTGTTTTTTAATAGGTTTGACCAAGCGCCCTCCCCCCCGACTGCACAACAACCACTGCTGCCTCTAATGACATCGAGTCCTGCTGTCCACACCCCACTCCACCAACACCCCCCCACTCCCAACACACAGCCCCCCAACATGACCCTCACTAAGACCCAGGTGAGGACGGATCTGAGAAAGATCAAGGCGAGGAAGGCGTTGGGGCCGGACAATATCAGTGCAAAGCTCCTCAAGTCCTGTGCAGATCAGCTATGTGGGATTGTGGAGCTCATCTTCAACCTGAGCCTGAAGCTGGGGAGGGTACCACAGTTGTGGAAAACATCTTGTGTGGTACCTGTACTAAAGATCTCCCGCCCCAAAGACCTGAACAGCTACAGACCAGTGGCCCTGACGTCCCACATGATGAAGACCCTGGAGAGACTGCTCCTTGCTCACCTCCGCCCCCTGGTGAGACCAGCGATGGATCCACTCCAGTTCGCCTACCAGCATGGCATTGGGGTGGAGGATGCAGTGATCTTCCTCCTTCACCGTACTCTGTCCCACCTGGAGAAGCCCGGGAATGCGGTGAGGATCATGTTCTTTGACTTCTCCAGTGCTTTCAACACCATCCAACCGATGATCCTGAAGGACAAGCTGCTGTGCGCAGGGGTGGACCAGCACCTGTCATCATGGATCCTGGACTACCTCACTAACCGGCCACAGTTTGTGAGAACCCGGGACTGTGTGTCCGACACGATCATCGGTAGCACCGGGGCCCCCCAGGGAACGGTTTTGGCTCCCTTCCTGTTTACCCTTTATACTGCGGACTTCTCACACAACACAACACACTGCCATCTACAGAAGTTCTCTGATGACTCTGCAATCGTCGGCCTCATCTCCAACGGAGATGAAGCTGAGTACAGAGGACTTATCCAGGACTTCGTGGACTGGTGCCATAGGAACTGCCTCCAGATCAACGCGAGGAAAACTAAGGAGCTGGTGGTGGACTGCTGCAGGCAAGGACAACCCCTCACAGCACCAGTAAACATACAGGGAACAGACATCGAGATGGTGACATCCTACAAGTACCTGGGTGTTCATCTGAACAATAAACTAGACTGGTCACACAATACCAACGCACTCTACAAGAAGGGACAGCGCAGGCTGTTCCTACTGAGGAGACTCAGGTCTTTTGGTGTACAAGGGGCGCTGCTGAAGACATTCTACGACACGGTGGTGGCATCAGCCATCACTTTTGGAGTGGTCTACTGGGGCAACGGCATTACAGCAGCCGATAGGAAGAGACTAAACAAACTGATCAAGAAAGCTAGCCCTGTCCTGGGGCAGCGCCCTGACCCAGTGGAGGAGATAGGAGAGAGAAGGATGGTGGCTAAACTGTCATCTTTGCTGAAGTCCGAGTCCCACCCTACGCAGGACATACTGAACGCACTGAGGAGTTCATTTAGCAGCAGACTACATCATCCTAGGTGCGCAAACGAGAGGTTTCGCAGGTCCTTCCTACCTATGGCAGTCAGACTGTATAACCTAAGCAGGGCTGCTCGCAGAGATAGCAAAAAAACGTGACGACCTAATAGTACTGAATGCAAAAGACGCAATAGACTTACACAATGGTCCCCTCCAGTATATACAACTAGGACAGTATCGGTCGCTACGGAGGGTGACAGTATGTATGGGTACATATTCATACTATGTAGGATAACTAAGTAGACGGTTATGCTGTTTATTCCATCTCGCTACAATGCTCCGCACTTTGTATATATATTTATATAATGATGTGTATGTATGTATATCCACTGCTCTTATTTATATCTTCCGTATCTTCTTAATTATTGCTCTGGGTGTTGCTATCCCTGTGCTGTTGCAATCCTGGAATTTCCCCATTGTGGGACTAATAAAGGCTTATCTTATCTTATCTTAGTATGTCACAGTACATGTTGGCATTCATGGTTCCCTCAGTGAACTGTAGCTCCCAGTGCCATCAGCACTCATGCAGCCCCAAACCATGACACTCCCACCACCATGCTTAACTGTAGGCAAGACACACTTGTCTTTGTACTCCTCACCTGGTTGCCGCCACACACGTTTGACACCATCTGAACCAAGTACGTTTATCTTGGTCTCATCAGACCACAGGACATGGTTCCAGTAATCCATGTCCTTAGTCTGCATGTCTTCAGCAAACTGTTTGTGGGCTTTCTTGTGCATCATCTTTAACGTAATGTGTGACGTAAGCATCAGTGACAGTGACATGCAACTTAAGCACCACACCCAACAGCAACACTACAACGAAATTAGCATGGACAGCAAAGAGGCTACAGTGTTCAAGTTCTACATCAGAGATGTTAATCATGGACTATCAAAGGGGACATCTAATGTCAAGGCTGAAGGATTTTTATGTTCTGCTGCAAACCCTCGAATTCTTGCTGAACGTCCTCTGCGACGTAGAAGGCCAGAAGAGCTTGGACCTCCTTGTCGGTCCATTTGTCGGTGTTTCTGTCCATGTTCATGTTAAAACTTCTGTACAAAAGCAATTACAGGAAAAACAGCCATTTTTAAAAATGGTGCCGCTGCAAGAAGCGGAAATCTGGCAATGAGCATAGCTGGTGAGTTCTACCAATCACCAATCACCTACATCATATGAGTTGCTATGGAACCATGAAAAGATCCTGCATCAGAGTAGGAGCTAAAAGAGTTACAGCAACTGAGGTCCGTGGTTCCAAGTTCCTATGCTGTCTGAATGCACAAAAAAACAAAAAAAACAAAAAGCCCAGCTCCTGAAAAAGTTACAGGAACTGCATAAAGTCCCTACAGTGCGAAAATGGCTATCCAGAGGTGTGAAAAAGTGTTTGCACCCTTCTGATTTCTTATTTTTTGTATGTTTGTCACACTTAAATGTTTCAGATCATCAAACAAATTTAAATATTAGACAAAGATAACACAAGTAAACACAAAATGCAGTTTTTAAATGAAGGGGTTTATTATTAAGAGAAAAAAATCCAAACCTACATGGCCCTGTGTGGAAAAAGTGACTGCCCCCTAAACCTAATAACTAACTAAAGGGGCTTTTCCAGTAGCCTCGCTTAGCCCTACACCGCACCACTCAGCCGCCGAGTCTTGAGCCATTTTCCATTAGCCCCAGCACCGGTTAGCAAGGCGCTATTATAGTACTGATCCAGGGGAGGGATCTAAACCGAGCTGAGTAGGGCTGAGTGTGGCTGTGATGTGACTTTAACAGACTGGTCGCCGCTGATTTGGTCAGGTCGTAACGTCACGAAAGCGACCTTTTTCTGCTGAATCTACCTACACCACCGCCATTTGTAGTTCGTTCAGCCAGTGAACACAGTGCGCCCCTTTAATACAGTATTTTCCACACTCTGAAGAGGTCTTCTCGTAAGGCTATCCCCCTGGTCAAACGAGGAGGTGCGCAATTTTCTTTCTATATTAGCCGACGATCGCATCCCAGTGCGAGTTGGACGGATTACTCGAAATGAAACAAATATACCAGCAGGTGTCCGAGCAGATGGGTTCCCAAGGGCACATCCGTACTGCCATAACAGTGTCGTGGAGGAGAAGCCCAGAAAAAAGCTGAAAAGCGATTACCGAGCAGTGAAGGACCACAATGCTCGAAGTGGAGCGGATCGGAAGGAGTGGAAGTGGTTCGCTGAGAGACATTGGGCTCAACACGGCCTTGGAAACCGTGGATGGTGAGTGTTATTTTGATATTGCGCGTCTTTTCGCCAATTTATCCTTTCTGTGCCAAGCTCACTGTTTTTAAGAAATAGGAAGGTTGTTAGATTGTGGGTAATGGTTGTTACTGAGGCTTGCCCTATTGTTTTTGCAGCCCAACTGCAGATTCACGCTTGCTTTGTGTTAAGTATTAGCGCGAACAAAACGCTGAATTACGCTTATTGTATTCCGGTAAAAAACTTGAGAGTGTTGTGTACATGTTGCACTTTGGTGTTAAGTTTTAAATTGCGTGCATTTTCTTTCTAGAATCGTAGTTCATATCACAGGGGTCCACCTCAGTGGACATGGACACACCGGACTCTCCTGCGTCTGCCTCTGCGTCTGGCGGAGCGCCAGCTGGATCGACTCCGATGTCAGCCACATCACCAGCTCCATCTGGATCACGTTCAAGTGCCGGTAAGGCACAATAACCACAATTTTTTTTTTTTGGTGAAACAGGTCCAGCGGAAACCAGGGTCGAAAATCCATCCATCCATCCATCTTCTACCGCTTAATCCTTTATGGCTCGCGGGGGGGCTGGAGCCTAACAAGTTATGTACCAAATTGATTAATGCAATTTCCTGTAGCTGCATATTAATTAATTGAAAATGTCATTTTAAATGTACAAAAAGGTTATTCTTTGGTCTTCACTTATTATCGGTGTTCCACAACCCAGTCCCATTTTTAGGTGTGGTGATTGAAGTGCTGTTGTAACTCCTGTTTTAGAAAAACAAATAAAGCTCATGAACTGCCGTTGAAATAAACATGCTTCATTGAAATGCTTCGCGTCAGCTGACTGTATTAACCCATTCAGATTTCTGCGGCCACACTACAAGCAACTATTTTAAACATTACCCATCCATCCATCCATATTCTTAATCTTAATCCTTTTTAGTTTTGCAGGGGGGCTGCAGCCGAAGACAGCACCCTGCGTGTTGCAAAATCCGCTCTACTGAGGGGCAGCAACATGACAGTTCAGCTTATATACAGCAATGAAGCATAATATAATAGTGACATTCCACCACAGACTTTCACCAGTGTAATTCCATAATATATGTAGTGATCCAGCTTTAACAACCATACCTTTCTGTCTTTCCATCTAGGCAAGAGGAAAAGGAAAAACTCCATTGCTGACCTTACATCAGCGATGGTCCAGATGCATGACGAAGAGATGCGGCTCTTGGAACGGCAACATGACCAGCAGCAAGAACACCATCAGGAGTACATGCAGCATTTGCGACAGGTGGCCGCAGATGTGCGGGCAGATGCGCGTGAAGCCCTGGAGCAGGACGCTGCATTACGAAGGGAAGAGCTCGCAGAGATGTCAACATTCAACAGAGATTTCCTGACCCTATTTGGCAGGCTTGTGGACGCATTTAGCAGTCGGCGTGTCTAACCATGTCTCCCCACGCCCAGTCTGTTTTTTTGTTTGTAAATTTTGCTTCTGGAATAAAACTGTATTGTTTGCATCAAAAGTCTGGTTTATCTGTTATGACACCGTATGAGAAAAGCCAATAATTACATACACATTCCATTCTCTGTTCACTCCACATGCTGCTGTTCATCAGGTCAGGTGTATAGCCTTCTAATGGTAATTTAATTTTTAACAACACAATGAAACGTAATGTCTTGGTAGTTTTTTTTTTTTTATTTTAAACAAATTTGCAATGCTGAATCCATTTCTCTTGAACGGGTACATTTTTTATGTTATAAGCAGTTGTACAGGTGTGCTTTAACTTGTACAGTAGACACTGATAAAGGTAAGTACATGTAAATTGAATGGTGCATCACCAGTCAAAATTTAATAAATTAAGAAGGAATCTAGCAAAAATTTGGCACTAATAACATTAGACACAACTGTGTTTTTGTTGCACACAACTGTTGTTACCAACAAGTTGTGCCAAATTTATATTCCCTTTTCCCAAAAATTAAAAATCAATTTGTAAGTAAAAGTGGGAGACCTTTACATGGGAATATGACATGTATCAGCACATGATTTATAGTTCAATTTGCATTTCCACCTAAGCAAAAGTGGCTTGTCGAGCTGGATTTTTGTGAAGATGGCCTGTGCGGTGTTTCTGCATGTAATTACATACCTGTCAAGTGGTACGGTTTCGCCGTATTTTAATACGGGGAAAATGCAATTTTAGCAAATACGGGCATATTGCCATTTCTGTACGCCAAAAAGAAAAATATACGGGAAAAAAAAATTATTGAGAGTGTGGAGGAACACGTTGTGTGTGTGACCCCCACAGCATACGGGGCTGGCAGAGCGCTCAGCGTGAGCAATTATCACAACAGTGAGAAGTGTGGACTGATCATTATGCTGATGGCCTCGCACCTTCTCTGCTGTCCTGTGGCTCCGGAACAGAAAGGAATCGCTGGATGGATAAAGGCTTCTCCAGAGGGCCCTACACACTCCTTCTGTGTTCCATGTAGGAACAGCATAAAAGTGACTGCATCAGTGATTTTCGACCTGAAGTCGCACTTCGCTACACAGGGCCACAAAAACTGTGTAGCCAAATCGAAAACGTATCGATGGATGGATGAACATTTTCAGCCAGTGAGAGAACCGACGCCTTCCAAATCCAGTGCATCACTAGCAGAAGTGATGGTTTGTCATTTTGTGGCAGAGCACAATCTACCCCCATCGGTGGCAGATCACTTCTGATCTGCCACCTGATCTGATCTGCCACTTCAGAAATGCTAGAGTCAGCAAAGGCTGCTATTTGGAACTATAACAAGCAGCATCAGTGAACATTTTCTTGTTTCAAGTTCATCCAAGTGCATTAGTGTAACAAAGCTGACAATTAAAAACTCTTTAATTCCAAGTGTATATACAGTATCTAGCTGACAATTAAGAACTATATTCAGAATAATTCTTATTGTGTACTTTCAAATTAAGCAATCTACCTTGTGCTAATGTAAATTTGAAAAATATTTTTTTATTTATTTTTATTTATTTATTATTAATATCATTTATTTTTTATTTATTCATTTTTTATTTTATTTATTTTTTTGTGCTACTTGGCTTATTATTTTCACATTACCAAAAAGTTATGGCTCAAGGTTGTGTCCATTTGAATAAATATGTTTGAAATAGTTCATGTTGCAGTTGCTGTTTGTTTAGTTGGTGGTTGTTTTTTTTTTTTGCTTCAGTTTTCTTTCATCTGCCGATAAATACAGTTTTTAAGTACTCAGTACAGGTGTGAAAGCCCCCCCAATAAGGGAGGCATGAGGTCAGTACAGGTGTGAAAGCCCCCCCAATAAGGGAGGCATGAGGTATGCCTTGACAGGTATGTAATTACCCGTACCTTAACAGATAAGCGTTATGAACAACAGAGGACAGGTAGATGGAACATGCACAACATTTTATTTACAAAAAACATTTTTGAAATATGTATGCACATAAATGTGGACGAAATTACATTTCTACCTATTGCTAGACAAGTACTGCATCACAGCATCTCGTATATCGGCACCCTGCTCCTCTGCTCCCTGGGTCGCTGCCACCACTGGTTCATCTACTGCATCATCCAATGTAGTGTCATACGTCTCTCCATGACTCTCACACAGATTGTGCAGAGCACAACAAGTCAGCACCATAGATTTCACCAGTTTCATGTCACAGTCATTCCTCTCTCCTTCCTCCTTCCTTCTCTCCTCATCATCAGCCATTTTCTTTGTTGTGGAGGATTCGGTCGCGTGTTTCATGTCACAAGAGTGTGGCGCCACCTCGCTGTTCAAGAAATCCCACCCACCGCAGGTGTGCCAGCAGTAATGTTGAAAAGCAACCGAGGCAGAACCGAATCGAAGTGAGTCAAGTCGGGTTTTCTAATCGGGGCTAGTGGAAAAGCATCTTAACTATCTAACCTGCACTTATATAGCGCTTTTCTAGTCACAAAGACCACTCAAAGCGCTTTCACAAGTACCAACCCTCTATTCTAAAGGCCTATAGGAAACAGATATCTAGGGACAATTTAGAACAGCCTGGTTGGGCCACCCTTAGCAGCAACAACTGCAATCAAGCGTGTGTGATAACTGCCAATGAATCTTTTACAGCGCTGTGGAGGAATTTTGGCCCACTCATCTTTGCAGAATTGTTGTAATTCAGCCACATTGGTGGGTTTTCGAGCATGAACCACCTTTTTAAGGTCATGCCACAGTATCTCAATGGGATTCAGGTCAGAACTTTGACTAGGCCACTCCAAAGTCTTCATTTTGTTTTTCTTAAGCCATTCAGAGATGGACTTGCTGGTGTGTTTTGGATCATTGTCCTGCTGCAGAACCCAAGTGTGCTTCAGCTTGAGGTCACGAACAGACGGCTGGACATTTTCCTTCAGGATTTTTTGGTAGACAGCATAATTCATGGTTCCATTTACCACAGCAAGTCTTCCAGGTCCTAAAACAGCAAAACAGCCCCAGACCATCACACTACCACCACCATATTTCACTGTTGGTATGATCTTCCTTTCCTGAAATGCTGTTACTTTTACGCCAAATGTAATGGGGGACACACCTTCCAAAAAGTTCAACTTTTGTCTCGTCAGTCCACAGAGTTTTTCTCAAAAGTCTTGGGGATCATCAAGATGTTTTCTGGCAAAACTGAAATATGCCTTTATGTTCTTTTTTGCTCAGCAGCGGTTTTCGTCTTGGAACTCTGCCATGCAGGCCATTTTTGTCCAGTCTCTTTCTTATGGTGGAGTCATGAACACTGGCCTTAACTGAGGCAAGTGAGGCCTGCAGTTTTTTGGATGTTGTTGTGGGGTCTTTTGTGACCTCTTGGATGAGTCGTCGCTGCGCTCTTGGGGTAATTTTGGTCGGTCGACCACTCCTGAGAAGGTTCACCACTGTTCCATGTTTTTGCCATTTGTGGATAATGGCTCTCACTGTGGTTCGCTGGAGTCCCAAAGCTTTAGAAATGGCTTTATAACCTTTTCCAGACTGATGGATCTCAATTACAGTGGTACCTCTACTTACGAACGTCTCTACATACAGAATTTTCAGGTTACGACACGCCTCAACGGGAAAATATTGCCTCTTGTTACGAAAGAAATTTCAGGATACGAAAGGCAAAAAAAGTACGCGCTCCTCGCAGCTCCCGTAGTTAACCGAACGGTAACGTACTAGTAGCTGCTCTGCATTGGCTATCGCCTAGCATCTTCCTGGTATCTCATTTGGTCACGAATGTGTTCGGGAGGTCCGGGCAGTTTACGTGGGCTGTACAGTACAGTATTAACTTTATTCACTAATGGGCCCAAGAAAGTGAAGGAGATAAGTGGAAAAGGAGAAAAGAAGAAGAAGAAGAGTTCTTTTTGTCCATAACAAACCAAAGCCCAAGAGATAATAGAAAGGTATGAAAAGGATGCGTTTGGTTGATCTCGCCAAAGAATATGGCCGTAATACATCTACGATCGGCACGGTATTTAAAACAAAAGGAAGCCGAAGGATTGTTAAAAGCCGACAAAAGCAAACGTCCTTGGATCGGTTCTTCACAAAACGTCAGGCAAAAACTACTGATGAGAGAGAACATGAACCAAAGAAGGCAAAAGGTGACGACGACGACGATCGCAGTTAAACGGCTAAATGAACATAATTTTTATTATTCTTTACTTTATTCTTTGTTTTTTTAAATTATGTACAACTCTCATTTATGTTTATTGTGCAGTAATCTAATTGTAACATGTATTTGTTACATGTTTGATGCATTTTTATGATTTATAAAAAATTTATGTCCGAATTTTGGGGGGCTTGGAACGGATTAGGGCATTTACATGTAAAACGCGTCTCTACTTACGGAATTTTCACGTTACGAAAATACTTCCGGAACGAATTAATTTCGTAAGTAGAGGTACCACTGTACTTTGTCTCTCATTTGTTCCTCAATTTCTTTGGATTGAAGCATGATGTCTAGCTTTTGAGGATCTTTTGGTCTACTTCACTTTGTCAGGCGGGTCCCATTTAAGTGATTTCTTGATTGAGAACAGGTGTGGCAGTAATCAGGCCTGGGTGTCGCTAGAAAAATTGAACTCAGCTTTCCAGTTAATTTATGTTTTAATGGGGAGGAATCACTTTTTCACACAGGGCCATGTAGGTTTGGATTTTTTTTTTTTTTTTTTTACTCTTAATAATAAACACCTTCATTTACAAACTGCATTTTGTGTTTACTTGTGTTATCTTTGTCTAATATTTAAACTTGTTTGATGATCTAAAACATTTAAGTGTGACAAACATACAAAAAAATGAGAAATCAGAAAGGGGCAAACACTTTTTCACACCACTGTTTGGTTTGTTGTACTGATCTGATTACATTTTTCCAAGTTAAATTAAAAACTACAATTGTAGTACTGGCACATCACATACAATCATAATCGTGTTTTCTTAGTATTTACCTGTGAGATTACCAAAACTGAATCTCAGATTGAGAGAGACCATCCAAGGCATGGCCCAAGGCACTGTCTTCATGGTGAAGGTGCATTTGTTACTGTCCAGCAGTGGAATCAGAGGAGAAACGTCCGTCAGCCAGTGCCCGATACCTCTGAGAAAGCAACACACACACAAACGATTATAAAATGGCATTAAACATATCATTTAAAACATCCCCTTAAATAGATGTACACTTTGGTCCTTTAGAGGTCCCATATCGTGGATTTTCAAAGGATTAGTTTTAAGTTTCCACATCCCCCAGAACATAAATCTAATTTTAAAGACCAAAATACATTTCTATGTTGGTTTACAGCTCATCAAAAAGCTGTCTTTAATGTTCTGATGAAACTTAATGACACAAGTAAGGAGGCAGTCAGGGTGTTTTTGTTTTGCTAACCTGGACAACTGATGGTGGGGCTTGTTGCTTTTTAACATCATAAAAAAAACAGAAGAGGTGCAATCCTCTCCTCCTTTGAGAAGTAAATAAATGTTTTTCTTTATTAAGTGAGCATTTTAATATACATGTGACCCATGGCTGTACCTTATAAGAACCACGAACACATGCAGTTTTGCAAAATATGGGCTCTTTAATAACGTAACCTGGACATATGGTTGAAATGAATAAATGCTCAATCTAAATATTTCAAAACAAGACAAGCAAAAATAAGGCTGTCTGAATTTTATTTGTTCAATCCATCATCATCATCATCAAAGCAGTCTGTCGTGGGCGACAATGACCGTTTCATTTAGGTCTGATCAGATTCCTCCACACAGCTCTGTCCTTAGCCTTCCGCTGCCAGGAACTCCTGTCTATGTCCATCTTCAAGTTTCTTTTTACGGTGTCTTTAAATCTGAGCCTTGGTCTACCCTGATTGCGTCTGCCCTTGCATAACTCTGAGTAGAGTAACTGCCGAGGGAGACGCTGGTGGTCCATCCTCTCAACATGTCCGAGCCATCTCAGGTTCATCTGTATTAGCATGTCCTCCATTGATGGTAGACCAGCTTGTTTCAACACTTCTATGTTGGTTATCTTGTCTTTCTATTAGATGTTCATTATGGCTCGAAGGTGTCTCATCATGTACACGTGGAGTTTCTTCACCTGCACTCTGTAGACAATCCAAGTTTCAGCACCGTACAATAGAGTAGCCAGTACTGTCGCTCTGTACACTTTGCATTTCACACAGATAGACACATGTCGATTGTTCCACAGTCTCTCCCTCAAGTTTTTGTATATTATTTGTATATTATAGTTAGTTAGTTTTTTCCCAAGTATGTCTCAGGGATGTGTGAATGGATGGGGGTGGGGTGGGGGGGGGGGTCAAGCTATGTGGGAGTGTGTCTTAAATCATGCTGCTTCTATTTATATGGATGCCGAGAGAAACGCAATTTCATCTTGCCTGCACTACAGTTGTATGTACAGCAATATGACAATAAAGTTTGATTTGATTTGATTTTGAAGTTTCCAAACACAGCGCTTGCTCTTCCCATTCTGAGAGATAGTTCATCCTCCAGCCTAGCATTCTCTGAAACAGTACTCCCTAGATACTTGAAAGTCTTGCACTTGACTAGTGGCTCTGTACCAACGCTGATCTCTTCTGGTAGTGATGTTGATAACTGGAACTTTGGTGGTTGAAAAAGGCACTCTGTCTTCTTGATGTTGATTTTGAGGCTGAATTGGCTAGCTGCTCTTGCAAATTTCTCCACTAAAGATTGCATATCTTCCACGCTGTGTGCAACGAGAGCACTGTCGTCGGCAAAGAGCATTTCTCTTACTACCTTTATCGATGTCTTACTCTTGGCTTTAAACTGTGCCACATTGAACAAGTCTGCTTCAATCCACATGATAACAAAATGCCCAGACCACAGACACCAATTTTTGCAAAAATATTTAACTTGGCGATAGTTTTACGTGGTAATTCCAAGCATTCTATGTGAAATATAAGTGTGTAACTTTACTAACCTATTCCAACAGAGGTAGCAGAACAGTTACAAAACTCTCTGGTAAAAGTATCACAACACTTACATAACTGCAGACCTGTGTGCTGCAACATTTATATTGTGAAAAAACCAGAGGAAATGCAATGTTCCTGCCCAGGACCATAACACCAACTGTTCGACTTAATCAAAAATGTTGTTAAAGTCAGAATTTTAATATTTTTTGAGAGGAAACACTGAAGGGAATATAACTGAATGTCTATGGGTAGAAGTAAAAGCCACATTGGTCTTACTCTCTCGCTTTCTTAGTGGCACCTCCAAAGTTCCAATTACCAACTGAATAACTTGCTTCTTTGATGCAAAATGATCTACAGCTGAAGTAGATCATTTAGTCCTGATGAAACCACTGCAAGACTGCACAGATTTCCTGACCTTTCACCTTGACCACAACCTGCTTGCAGACCCGCCTGAGGATCACCATCCGTTTGGTGGCCATCAGGGCAATTGCCTTGGATGAGTACCGTCCCCCCCCCCCGCCCCCGAAATGTTCATGGAAGGACAGACAATCAACAAACCACACCCGCTTAGATTCTTATTAACCAAAAAGAGTGAAAAAAGGAGACAAAATGCCCAGTTGTGGCTTTAATGTTTTGTTTTTGTCTGTTCTTTTTTTAAATTTTGGTAATGCAATAATAACCATTTCCCTCGGTGACTATCCGCCTGCATTAGTTTCCTTTTTACCTAAATGCATAAGTTTACGAGTAATCTTCCCTTTGTTAAGTTGCAAGAAAATACATTACTATTAAGTCTAAAGGAATTTTTATTCACTCTTCCATATTTTTGTAACAATGAATACATCTATTCCATTCCACAAAATATAATTAAAATGTGTAGTCTTAAACATTCTCATATTTCCTGTACTGGTGTATTTAATATATATTTAATATTTGCCCAGAACATGAATTATAAGGTGTTTATCAAACAGGATTACATAATTACTTTATCCGTCTGTTAAATTTAGTCAAATAAGGGGAAAAAAAAACCCTGACATGCTCTTTTCATAAAAGTAGATGGTTATCTTTATGAATTCCAGTATTGTTAATTAGTTTTCACATTTGTGCCATCACGGTGATACCTGCGGAAGGCAGTGATCCATCGGCCCAGCTCCATGTTGCAGTACGGACTGAGGTAGTCACAGCAGACAAACAGCTGAACCGTGTGATCCCAGTGAGCGCAGGATGAGTCCCTTCTGCCGGGACATGACAGAGACGCATCCAGCTCCAGAGTGTCAAAGTCCAACAAACCTGCAGACACACACACAAACAAAAGCTTACTTACAGTTCATTTACAGGCATGCGTTAGGATAACACCATTGTAGCAGAGAGTGAGTCACATGAAATCCAAAACTGTTATCTCCACATGCTAGTGTGATTTTTCTCGATAAAGGTTAGCCATTGAGTGAGGTCTCTAATGGCTGTTTTGGTAGAAATGTTCAATGAAATGCAACATATCATCAGTGTTGGACCCCAGTCTGCTTTTTCACAGTCTACATGTAACGTAAGACACTAAAGCCTGCACAAACTTTAAAAGAGATCTTTTAAAAGTGGATCTTGGGTTGGAAACTTGTCATTTTAGCTCTGGTCTACTTACAGTCCCACATCCCCAAAACCCCAATTCTAGAAACCTAATAAATTTGAGGACCCAGTGCTTATGATCTGTACTACTGCCTGTTTTTTGGACAAGCTGTGCCTGAAGACAACAATATAAAACCAAGCACTTAGAGAAGTGCACAGCCTAGGAGTTCAGTCACACAGATTTTATTCAACTAAACTTTCTAACGTTTTTATGAACTATGTCTACTTTTAACACTTTATTTGGCAATTTAACATTATACACGGAAAAAAGGTTTATTGCACATGACTGGAATGTTTCTCTATTGATAAGAGGCATAACCCTGATTTAAGATTACCACACTAAAATTAAAAAACTCAACCATTCTGCCATCCATCCATCTTCTACCACTTTTCCGGAGGTCCGGGTCACGGAGGCAACCGCTCAAGCAGAGAAGCCCAGACTTCCCTCTCCCTGTCCACCTGCTCCAGCTCTTCAGAGAGGATACCAAGATGTTCCCAAGCCAGCTGGGAGACACAGTCTCTCCAGCGTGTCCTGGGTCTGCCCTGGGGTCTCCTTCCAGTGGGACGTGCCCAAAACACCTCAAGTGGGAGGCGTCCAGGAGGCATCCTGATCAGATGTCCAAACCACCTCAACTGGCTCCTTTCGATGTGGAGGAGCAGCAGTTCTACTCTGAGCCTCTTCCGAATGACTGAGCTTCTCACCTTATCTCTGAGGGTGAGTCCAGCAATCCTATGGAGAAAGCTCATTTCAGCCGCTTGTATCTGTGATCTCATTCTTTTGGTCATTACCCAAAGCTCATGACCATAGGTGAGGGTAGGAATGTAGATTGACCAGTAAATCGACAGCTTTGCCTTAGAGCTCAGCTCCCTCTTCACCACAACAGACCGGTACAATGTCCGCATCACTGCAGAGGCTGCTCTGATCCATCAGTCAATCTCTCGCTCCATTCTCCCCTCACTCGTGAATGAGACCCTGAGATACTTAAACTCCTCCACTTGGGGCAGGAGCTTGTCCCCAACCCAGAGAGGACAATCCACCTTTTTCTGGCTGGACCATGGGCTCGGACTTGGGGTACTGATTCTCATCCCAGCCGCTTCACATTCAGCAGCAAACCATCCCAGCAAGACCTGTAGGTCATTGCTTGATGAAGCCAAAAGGACAACATCATCTGCAAAGAGCAGAGATGAGATCCTGTGGTCATCGAACATGACACCCTCCATTCCTTGGCTGCGCCTAGACATTCTCTTCATCAAAATTATGAACAGGATTGGGGACAAAGTTCAGCCCTGGCGGAGTCCAACTCTCACTGGAAACAAGTCTGACTGAGTGATGGCAATACGAACCAAACTCTTGCAATGGTCACATAGTGACCAGATAGCTCGTAACAACAAGCCAGATACCCCATACTCCCGAAGCACCCCCCTCAAGAGACCATGAGGGATGCAGTTGAACGCCTTCTCCAAGTCCGCAAAACACATGTGGACTGGCTGGGCCAAACTCCGACAAACTCTCGAGAGGGTAAAGAGTTGGTCCGATGTGCCACGGCCAGGACGAAAACCACATTGCTTCTGCTAGATCCGAGGTCTGACCAGCGGTCGGACTGTCCTCTCCAGGGGCCTCATGTATAAAGGACTGCGCAGCTTTCATACCGAAAGACGGCATACTCACAAAATTTGAAAAGTACATGCGCACAAAAATTTTCATATTTATAAAACTGCGCACGCCCGATTCGCCGCTCCTTTTCTTTATATATCCCATCTCATGTGAAAAGTCAGCGCACCTGCACGATGTCTTTACTCCACCTCGGTTCCTCCCACTAATGACTGTGTAAATGAAGAAAAACACTCCTCCTGTCACTCTTCTGTCAAACTATGATCATCAATCCTGCGGGAAAGCATAACATAAAAAAATAACTTAATGGAGTGTGACGCTGAGGTGTTGATAACGGAGGAGGTCAGAAAAAAAAAATATTATGTTCTGACCAGAATCAACAGTAAACCTAAGTTGACCGAGTGGACTGTTACAATGACAGTTCATTCCATCCATCCATCCATCCATCTTCTACTGCTTTTCCGGAGGTCCGGGTCACGGAGGCAGCAGTTCAAGCAGAGAAGCCCAGACTTCCCTCTCCCCCGCCACCTGCTCCAGCTCATCAGAGAGGATACCAAGGCGTTCCCAGACCAGCTGGGAGACAGTCTCTCCACAGAGTCCTGGGTCTGCCCCGGGGTCTCCTCCCAGTGGGACATGCCCGAAACACCTCAAGTGGGAGGCGTCCAGTTCATTCATTCATTTTTTTATTTTTTATTTTTTTATTTCTGTCAGATCATAACAAGACTAAAAAGAAAAGGAAAGAAACAAGAAAACATTTTGGACTGAAAGGGCGCAAGCTGAAGCAACAACTTGTGCCTACACCTCAGTTAATGCAGCTGGCTCAGACTGAAATACAATAAAATGGCATTAAAATTAAAGTCTATAGATGGATCACTATATGACGTGTGATGGGGTTGGGCTGACACACGGAAAAAAAAATGCTGTGAAAGAAAGCCCTCTGTAATACGCATAGACAGACGTGATGTTACTGAGTAAATAAGTAAATAAAATACCCACTGATAAAGACCACTGAATACCACTCCAATCTTACAGCTGAATTTATAGTTACAAACCAAATCCTGCCCAAATGTGGGCAGTGGTGGCCTAATGGTTAGGGATGTGGACTGGTGAGCGGAGGGTTGTGGATTCGATCGCAGTTGTTGGACAGGCAGGATTAGATCTGGGTGGACAGATAACATACCAGTGTTTGCCCCACCCTCCTTAACCCCACTGTGGTGCCCTTGAGCAAGGCCCTTAACCCAAACTGCTCCAGTGGAACTGCTCAGTGGCCACAGGTCAGTCTGTGGTTGTACTGGGCAGCTTCCTGATGTGAATGTGCAACTGTGAGAATGAACAGGGTGTCCTTGAAAAAGAGAAGTTACCTTTCAATGGAACTACCCTGTATAAATAAAGGTTAAATAAGATAAACAAAAACCCATGTCAGAATCCAAATTATGCACAACAGCCAGGAAGAAGCCTTTAATTTCCAGATTGTAATCTCCAAACAGAGATATTTTAGGCTATGGAAACATCTCTTCACTCCGATACAACTACAAATGTCACCACTGCAGCTACCAGGGTTCACCTGCAGGGACTCCAGCTGCCTCCAAGTCGTCTGCAGTCAGGTGCTTCTTGTTGCCTCGGCACATATTGTGCAGGAGCTGGGGCTTGATTAGAATGCCTTTTGCCGAACAGAATTCCTCACCGGGAGATGGATCTGTTTCCGTTGCTACACGAGTCAACTGTATAGTCTCCAGTAAATGTTTCTCTCTCTACATCACATTTACAGAGATGGGATCCAGTTTCCAGTTGCGTTGGTTTTGGATCATGAATGAGACAGTTTACATCTGAGGGAAATTAGTTATTATTCATCAGGGTTTCACTGCGCTCAATAAACCGAATTGTGGAGATAAATCTTGTCATAATAATAATCATGTTATTCAACCACTCGTCGGCCTCCATCGGTCTATGATGACCATGGAAGAGAATCCTAAACGTCTACTCTGCTGGAACAGCACCGCCTGTGGCTGAACAGGCCGATGTGCACCGGTGTTCCACCTTCCAGCGTTGGTAGGATTCAAGCCTGGGCAGGAAGATATGGAGGACAAGATGTTACCCATGCAGCATGTCCCCCCTCTCCACGTCACTGATGAGTCCAAAGGAACAGCAGGGCTGCTATAGTTTGGCACCAGCGCCATCGCAGGAGCTGCCAGAACGATGTTGAGCACAACAGAGAACTGCCTTAGGGGCTCCGACTCCGGATTTTTCCTCAGGGTTGACTCCCGAAGCCTTTCCCGTGACCGGGTGTGCCGCAAGGCAGCGGAGGTTTGAAATCAGGGTTTACATTCCCCTAGATGGGCTACCTTCCCAGGCTGATGAGCCACCATCTACCCGAAGCATCTGGTTTTAAGGCGCCAGAGATCCGCCCTCGCCCCTTCTCCTATTAGTAAAAGCAGTTCCGCCGGGCTTAGAGACTAAACCACACGGGCAGGCTAGGAGTTGGACTTAGTTGTCAGAGGCTTTTCGAGACGCACGCCGTAAGGAGCATTTTATGAGCACTGGGAGCTTAACCCCAGTACCGCTCCTGGCTATGACAACCTTGGAACCAACCAACGACTAAATCGTAGACAAATCATTTCAACCGAAGTGGAAATGTCGGGACGACTCACAAGATTGCAAAACGAAAAGGCAGAACAAACAATATTAAAACCAGCAATATCAGATAACTGCAAAAGAAATAATCACATCATGGACTGGGACAATGTCAAAATCATTGGATCAGAGAGCAACAGACACAAACGCTGGATCAAGGAGGCCATAGAAATCAGGAAGTGAGGAAAGACGGCATGAATCGGGATGAGGGGGCATTTATGCTTTCCCACACCTGGGACTACATTCTTCAGAGAACATCGGACGGCAGAGGCCGGGGCCAGCCGAGTAGATCCGACAGTTCCGCTGGGCTGACCTCGCCTAGGAAAAACAGCTAATAAATGACTTCACAGCAATCAGATGACACTTATGAGGAAGACTGCAGTCGACAGTCAAAACATGTAAAGGTAAAAACATCTCCTTTTTTATCCTTGTCTGAAATAAGAAAAACAAAAAAGCTGATATTCCTTCCACCGTCCGATGATGTCCCCAGTCAAAGTCAACAGTGCCCCATCCGCACCATACACAGTGTGGACAGGGAGCTGCTTCCCCCTCCTCAGCCACTGGACGGTTTAGCAGAATCTCTTCAAGGCCGACCAAAAGTCTTGTTCCATGGCCTCACCAAACTCCTTCCACACCCAAGTGTTTGCTTCAGCAACCACCTGTACTGCACTATGCTTGGCCTGTCGGTACACCTCAGCTGCATCGGGAGTCCCACAAGTCATCATCATCAACATCATAGCAGTCTGTCGGGGGCGACAATGACTGTTTCATTTAGGTCTGATCAGATTCCTCCATGCAGCTCTGTAATTCGCCTTCCGCTGCCAGGAACTCCTGACCTTGTTAACCCGGGCGACGTCCGAGCCAGTACGAGTTGCTCTCTGACTGACCATTACCAAGCTCAATAAGACTCCTTCTGCAGCTTGATGGCCCCCCTCACCAATGGTGTCCACCACTTGGTTCGGGGGTTGCCACCACGAGATGCACTGACAGCCTTGTGGCCACACCTCTGGGCAGCTGCTTCAGCAATGGAGGTGGAGAACATGGCCCATTCAGACTCCATGTCTCCAGACTCCCTCGGAATGTGGTTGAAGTTCTTCCAGAGGTGGGAGTTGAAGACCTCCCGAACAGGGGTCTCAGCTAGACGCCACCCAGCACACCCTCACTATATGTTTAAGTCTACCAGGTCTGAATGGCATCCTCCCCTGTCATCAGATCCAATTCACCACCTAACTATTTTGCATTTGTCATAATTAATAATAATTTGTTATAATTACCTAGAGGTAGGTCAACTGTAGCCACCGCTCCTCTCTCACCCTGCATTTGGACTTTGTCAAAGACAGAAACAACTTTTGCAGGATTTCTGAGTTTAGTCTGCAGAGCAGCATTAAAATCGAACCTGAAGAAAAGATAGAAATAAAAACAAACAAAACATCCTCAGGTCACGCATGTAGATTTATATATTTATATGTACATATGTATATTCACTGCTCTTATTTTCTTATCTTCTAAATTATTGCTCTGAGTGTTGCTATCCCTGTGCTGTTGCAATCCTGGAATTTCCCCATTGTGGGACTTATAAAGGCTTATCTTATCTTATCTTAGATGTGGTACAGGGCAGCTATGGAAAGATGTGCATAAAGCAGGGGTGTCCAATCATGTGCCATGGAGGGCCAAGACCCAGCAGGCTTTACCTCCAACCAGTGTCTTCAACAGCAGGTTTCACTGAATTTCTTCCCATGGATTGCTGAAAAGTGAAAACACCTGCTGAAGAGACTGGGCAGAAGAGAAAACCTGCAGGATCCTGGCCCTCCATGGCACATGATTGGACACCCCTGGCATAAAGCATCAAATTATAAATGGTGTTCACTTATAAAGCACTTTTTTTTCCTCATCTCTGGATGACCAAAGCACTTTACAGATCCTGCTATCAGCCCTGACGGCGGTGGAACT
This sequence comes from Pholidichthys leucotaenia, assembly GCA_020510985.1. Classification (NCBI taxonomy): domain Eukaryota; kingdom Metazoa; phylum Chordata; class Actinopteri; order Cichliformes; family Pholidichthyidae; genus Pholidichthys; species Pholidichthys leucotaenia. Next base: position 62,995,413 of record CM035849.1, on the reverse strand, counting down.
GCCATGCAAGGCACTGGTCTGACCCACAAGGAGCAACTCGGGGCAACCTCAGTGTCTTGCTCAAGGACACTTTGACCTGCAAACTACAGAGAGAGCAGGAATCGAACCACTGACCCTCTGATCAGGGGCTGACCACACTCTACACCTGCACCACAGCCACCCCAATAACTACTCAAAGTAGTTTTTGTTTATAATAAAGTCTTTCCATATTTCATATTATAAAACCAATTTTTTAATCATTATCCTTCACTTGAATGGTGCACAAGACTATGCTGTGTATGTAAACTGGCTGTATTACCAAGATGGCGGCCAGGTTGGTCATGGGTTAGACCAGGGTGGCTTACTACCGGTTTCCAGTGGTGACGCCACCCGAGGTATAAAGGAAGTCCCAGGACCCACCTGGCAAGCAGGCGAGTGCCGTAAGCCTTTTTATGTATATGACTCTTGGATGTAATAAAGCTCCGTAAACTACATTAACTGTGTGTTTGCTTTTACCCAATTACAGACATAACATTTGGCGATGAGGTAAAAGCAGGAATGGAAAAGTGTGCTGCTGAGCTTCGGTCGTTTTTGGAGGCCCCGGGCAGGCCGCCTGTGTCATGGCCTCGTTGGTTCACTGCTTTTACCAACTACCTCATGGTTTTGAACCTCGGCGAGCGTGAGAGGCTTTGCACGAGGGCTGAGTTAGCCCATAAGTTGGATACTGAGGGGCTGAGAGTATTGGAGAGCCTGGGGAGAGCTGATAGCTTTGATGGTGTTGTGGAGTTGATGGCGTGCCATTTTCGCGCACCGGAGAGCATCACAGTCCGGCGCATCCAGTTTCGACAGCGCCGCCAGCGGGTGGGAGAACCAGTGATAACGTTCATTGAGGATCCCCGGAGGCTGGCGAGGGGGTGTAGTTTCGGACGCCTGGAAGAGGAGATGATTCGGGACCAACTAGCGGAGCATGTTCGCTGTATGGCGGTCCCGTCCAGACTGTTGGAGTATCCAGGAGAGTTGACATTGGCCACGACTATCGAGCTCGCCCAGCAGTTTGGGGCAGCAGAGACCATCGTGAGAGGCCTTCCTGAAGGGGCTTTTCTGGGTGAGGATGAGTCTTGCACTAAAACACTGTTTTGGGACCCTTGTGATGGCGAATGCATTGAGGAAGATTTTGCCTCCTTGGTCAGGATAAGGTCTGCCCCAGGTATGCCCAAGTGTTATGGGTGTGGGTCCACTGAGCACCGCTATAAGACCATTGTCTATTAACCTTTGATTATACTATTTCTGACTATTTGGCTCCTAAAGAAAAATATTACTACAGTAGATGCCTCTCAGATGATGTGGTTACCAAATTTATGCAGATTGTTTCCTCTATGCCATGTGTCAACACAACGGAAATAAGCTATAGAGAGCTTGCTCCTTCTGTAATTGATAGCATGGTAGATAGTGTTACAGCTTCTCTGCATCAGACTCTAGACTTGGTGGCCCCCTTAAAAAAGAAAAAGTCTAATCAGAGATTTCGAACTCCTTGGTTCAACACAGAAACTCGTAGCTTAAAACAGAAGACTCATCAATTAGAAAGAAAATGGCGCTCCACTAATTTAGTTGAAATCTATTTAGCTTGGAGAAATCATCTTTTAATTTATAAAAAATCTCTTAGAAAAGCTAGAATGAGTTATTATTCTGCATTAATAGAAGAGAACAAGAATAATCCCAGGTTTCTTTTCAGTACTGTAGCCAAGTTGACAAAGAATCAGGACTCTGTCAATCCTAGCATTCCCTTAGAGCTTACTAGTCAGGACTTTATGAACTTTTGCAATGATAAAATTTCATCCATCAGAGATAAAATCAATCAGATTCTTCCCACCGTTAACTTAAATATAGTAACTACCGCAACTCCTTCAATTGATAACTGTCTTGATGAGTTTACTCCAATTGACCTTTTAGAGTTAGACAAAATAGTTCCCTCATCCAAGCCTTCAACTTGTCTTTTAGACCCTATTCCTACCAGGTTATTTAAAGAAGTCTTCCCACTTATTGGTAGCTTTATTCTTCATATAATCAATTCTTCATTAACTTTAGGCCATGTACCGCAGGTTTTTAAAACGGCTGTAATTAAACCCCTACTCAAAAAGCCAACGCTGGATCCAGGAGATTTAGCTAACTACAGACCAATCTCTAATCTCCCTTTCATCTCAAAAATCTTAGAAAGAGTAGTTGCTCCCCAATTATTTGACCACCTGCAGGGAAATGGTTTACTTGAAGAGTTTCAATCTGGGTTTAGAATCCATCATAGTACTGAAACAGCCTTAGCGAAGGTCACCAACGACCTCCTCATCGCATCTGATAATGGACTTGTTTCTGTACTTGTCCTTTTAGACCTTAGTGCAGCTTTTGACACTATTGATCATAATATTCTACTTGATAGATTAGAACATTATGTTGGACTTAATGGAACTTCACTGCAGTGGTTTAGATCTTATTTATCTGATAGGCTCCAGTTTGTTCATGTCAATAATGAATTTTCTTTCAATTCAAAGCTCAGTTATGGAGTTCCACAGGGATCTGTGCTAGGCCCTACTCTTTTTAGTTTATATATGCTTCCGCTAGGCAACATTAGTAGAAAGCACTGTATACATTTTCATTGTTATGTAGATGACACACAATTATACCTGTCAATGAAGCCAGATGATAGTAATCAATTAGTCAAGTTAGAAGCCTGTCTTAAGGAAATCAAAGCTTGGATGACTTGTAATTTCCTGCTGTTAAATTCAGAGAAGACTGAAGTCATTCTTGTTGGTCCAAAAAACCTTAGAAATACCTTTCCAAATCAAACTTTCAGTTTGAATGCGGTTACTCTTTCTCTTAATAGCTCTGTGAGGAACCTTGGAATTATTTTTGATCAAGATCTGTCCTTCAGTTCACATATTAAATTCGTTTCTAAGACTGCCTTCTATCATTTGCGTAATATTGCCAGGATTAGGAGCATCTTGTCTCAGAGTGATGCTGAGAAACTGATCCACGCTTTTGTTAGCTCTAGGTTAGATTATTGTAATTCTTTATTATCAGGTTGTCCTAAAACATCTTTAAAAAGTCTTCAGCTGATCCAAAATGCTGCAGCAAGAGTTTTAACAGGTACTAGAAAGAGAGATCATATCTCTCCAGTTCTGGCCTCCCTTCATTGGCTTCCCATAGAGTTTAGAATTAAGTTTAAAATCCTTCTTCTTACTTACAAAGCTCTAAACAATCAGGCCCCTTTTTATTTAAAAGATCTGATACTACCGTATTATCCCAATAGAGCACTACACTCCCAAAATGCAAGATTACTTGTAATACCCAGAATCTCTAAAAGTACAATGGGAGGCAGAGCCTTCAGTTATCAAGCTCCTCTACTGTGGAATAAGCTGCCAATCTGGATTCAGGAGTCAGACTCAATCTCTGTTTTTAAGAATAGGGTTAAAACCTTCCTTTTTGATATAGCCTACAATTAGGGAGGGATCTTGTGTTTCTGAACCCTCCCTTAGTTATGCTGCTAATAGGTTTAGACAGCTGGGGGACCTCCAATAATGCACTGGGCTTCACTCCTTTCTTCACTCTCAATGAAATATTTTTTTTGCTGGTCATTAACATCTGTTTGTTCTCTCCCATAGATTGAGTCCCCATCGTGCTGTTTGCTCTCTACATGTCTGTTCTTTTCATCTTCTCTGTCCCCTCACCCCCCAGCCAGTCGCAACAGATGACTGCCCCTCCCTGAGCCTGGTTCTGCTGGAGGTTTCTTCCTGTTAAAAGGGAGTTTTTCCTCTCCACCGTCGCCAAGCGCTTGCTCACAGGGAATCGCCTGATTGCTGGGGTCTTTCTGCAACTGTGGGGGTTCCCCCTACAGTGTCAAGTGCTATGAGATGACTGTTGTTGTGAAATGGCGCTATATAAATAAAGTTGAATTGAATTGAATTGAATAAGTCCAGGGTGTGCCCGGTGAAAGGAAAGCGTTGTGGCAAGTGTGGTGTTTTTAACCATTTTGCCAGGGTGTGTGAGAACTTTGTATGCAGGAGCTGTAGGAGTGAACCAGATGCTGCGCAGAAGACTCCGACAGTGGTGCATGCGGTCTCTCTGGAGACGACAGGGAGGATCGGCTGCACCGTCACGCTAGATGGCGTCGAGATCCCGCTTTTGGTGGATACTGAAGCGGTGATTTCCGTCCTGAATCTGGAAACCATGGAGAGACTGTTTTCCCACCAGCAGATTAGAAGGCGATATGAAGAGTATTATGGTTATGGATGGAACAGGTTGGCTATTTTGGGCTATGTGGAAATTGAGGCCCGGTATAAGGACAGTGTGGCACCCAGTGTTCGCATCAATGTTTCAGCATCCGGGGTTAACGTTATGGGTTGTAACCCATTTTACAGTCTTGGGTTCTCCATTGCTAACATGTTGGGTGAAGAATGGTCTGGATGTGGACTGTGGGGCTGACCTGTTCCAGTCGTGGAGGGTGCTGAGGTGTGGGATTCAGACTGGTTGGACAAAGTGACAGAGGGAGAGCACACGTTGCGCCACGCGGAGCCGGCTCAGGCTGGACCCGATGCCGTCACGCAGGCCGCCCTGGATGAGGGTGCCGGATGGCACGTCGGGACCCCCAATGAGGCTCGTGAGGACGACGCGCCAACGCCGGAAGAAAACGAGGCTAGACCGCGGAGCATGGTGAACGTAAAGCGCTCCCAGCGACAGCCTGCCAAGAGCAGACCGAAACGAGCCAGCGAGATGAGGCAATCGTTGACTGAGGCCTGTCGCAGGATTGGTGATCTGGATAAAAGGAAGAGAACTCCCTCAAAGACCAAGGTTGATGCTCGAGTACGACGGGATCACAGTCCACGTGAACAGCGGGATGACCAGAGGTGGTTCCAGGTGGAGCCCGGTTGGATGGAGGCAGGTCGGCGTAGGTCTATTCACGTCTGGGGACACCCGAGGGATCTGCGGCTGCCAGTGGTGGAGAGAAGACGGCGCAGCAGGAGTCCTGAGGTGAAGAGACGGAGATGCCTGGAGAGGGATCCGTCCAAGGACTGAGGGTTTTTTTCTTTTGGTTTTGTGTGTCGACTGTGTTTACCCTAGTCCTGTATGTGCCGTTTTACTGCTGGTTTGGTACCCCAATTTAAATTGTAAAAAAAAAAAAGAGAAAAGTAAGAAATGGGATGTTTTATGGCACCTAGGAGTTAAATTTTTATTTTAAGGGGCCTGAATTGTAAATGTGGAATTTTATTGGCTCAATGACAGTAGTTAATTGGATATGTTGAAATTGGATCTTATTAATGTGTTAGTTTTATGCCTGAGTTTGGGGTGGTGGGGTATGTTTACTCCATTGAAGATGTTTATTTGTGCAGATTTACATACCCAACGTTTAACATGTAGTATGATGTACCCATTGTGGGGGCCAGTGTTGGGGGGGAGGCCGCCAGTAGTCATTATGTATTTTGTAGTTTTGTATGTCTTTTATATGGAGCTGTTGCGGGATTATTTTAAAAACACAGCTTTGTTTTGAATGTTTGGCGGCAGAATAATCCGCCCAGCCATGTGGGGGTGCTGGTAATCTACCTGGCCCCCCAGCCTTAGTTGTGTGCATGGATAGGAAGTTTTGTTTCTGTAATTGTTTTGTTTTAGAGTGTGAGTCGGGAAGCAAATTGGGGAGGGCTATATGTGCGCTTGGCATTTTTAAAGGGGGGGGGGATGTTGTGTATGTAAACTGGCTGTATTACCAAGATGGCGGCCGGGCTGGTCATGGGTTAGACCGGGGTGGCTTACTACCCGTTTCCAGTGGTGACGCCACCCGAGGTATAAAGGAAGTGGGTGGAAGAGGCTCTGCCCCTTTCGTCGCAGGAGCCACCTGGCAAGCAGGCGAGTGCCGTAAACCTTTTTATGTATATGACTCTGGATGTAATAAAGCTTGAAAACTACATTAACTGTGTGTTTGCTTTTACCCAATTACGGACATAACAGACTATCTTTAGCAAATCTTCCAACTCGATGAAGTTCATGTGTGATGTGTTAAAAAGAATCAAACCAGTTGTTAAAGTTGCACACCAAGTAACTAATTTATTTACCTGTATGATATGTCAACATTTAAGCTGTTACTAGTTTTATTTTTTACCACTGGGCCTGCCAGTTGATGAATCTGAATGTGGGATACAGGAACCAGCCCATCTCAGCTAGTGCCCCCTGTTGGTTGATACCGAAGAAGAAGTTTGGCGACGGGGTCTTCTGGAAGGACACATTGATTAGTTTTCCAAACCTGCAAGACAAAGTTTTGACAAACTAAGGGATGGATATACAGTATAGTGAAGAAAATAAGTATTGAACACGTCAACATTTCTCATTAAACATTCAAGATTCAAAGGCTTTATTATCATGTGCACGGTTAAGAAATGCAACATTTCCTGAGCAATGAAATTCTTACTCTGCTCTCTGAATGAATATCAAGGTAATAGTTACACAACATACTAATAAGGTAATAACACACCTAATACTAATGGACACTAATAACACACACTATACACACAGTTAGGCAATTAGGACACTAAAGCAGTCAAACTAGAGGAACCAAGAAGAGTGAAATTGAAAGTTCACTGGATGACTATAGTGGACAGTGGTATATTGATACCAGAGATGATATAAACCTGAGATGGCATAAGCCTATGTACAGTGTGCAAATGAGCAGTATACAAATTCCAAATTAGCATCCAGTGTAAGAATTTATCTATAATGATAATACCAGTAGACTGTACATGATAATTAGCAGCAGAGATGATATGGACATCAGACAGGGTGAGACTATGTACACTATACAAGTGAGCAATGTGCAAATTTAGCAACCGGTGTGCGAGTTCCTATTTGCAAAGCTGTGTTGCGGAGTTTTGGGAGTTTGTTATTTGTTGGGGAGTCTGATGGCAGTGGGAAAGAAGGAGTTTATCAGTCTGGTTGTCCTGCATTTCACACTTCTGTACCGCTGGCCTGAGGGCAGAAGTGTGAACATTCTGTGCTGGGGGTGGGTGGGGTCCTGGAGGATGGCGTCAGCTCTTCTTTGGACTCTGCGGTGGTAGATGCCTTGCAGAGAGGGGAGTGGAGTCCTGATGATCTTCTCCGCTGTCTTCACCACTATGCAAGTGTTTGCAGTCCAGGGCAGGAGTGCTGCCGTACCACGCAGTGATGCAGGTGGTAAAATAAACATATTTCTGATGGAGCCATTGACCTGAGATTTTCACCAGATATCAACCCAAGTAATCCATACATACAAAGAAATCAAAGCAACTGTGTTCACAAAACAAGCTATATTTAATAGTGGAATGACACAGGGAATAAGTATTGAACACGCTTGGTGAAATTCTAATATTTAGTTGAATAGTTAAATGGCGCATGCGCACGCAGTGACCGGCAGCTGGTGAAAAAGTCCGTCGCCTGTGTGTCTTGTTTTTATGTACTTTAATGTGTTTCTACGAAATCCTCTGTGTCGTTTCTGTCCTGGAATGTTTGTGGATTGTATGGCGAAGAGCTTCCCCGGTTCCATCAACATGGACTTTCTCTCCTTTTTTTTTTGCACTGCTGCTACTGTTCCTCCGGCTCTTTGTCTATGAGGTAAACGCGACCGGCACCATGGCAGGCAGGATACATTATTGCAGGGACATGTTGCTGCATTTAAACACGGTTGATGCAGCGGCTGTGATTGAGCCTAAACCGCAACTGCCGGACTTTATTTTGAGAGACAGACACAGCGGTGAAAAGAGAGACGGGAGAGAAGAAAACGCGGAAAGCGTGGAGGTGTGAAATTGCGCCTAAGAAGACGTCAGTTTGGTAACATTCCTCTTCCTTCTATGATTTTTGGGAACGTACAGTCTCTGAGACACAAGGTGGATGAAATTCAAGGGAATGTACGCTACCAGAAGGACTGCTGTGTCATGGCTTTCACTGAATCTTGGCTTAATGCGCATGACCAAGACGCAGACCTGTGGATTGACGGCTTTGGAGCCCCACTGTGCTCGGATCGGCAGGAAGAGGTAATGGGGAAATGTCAGGGGGGCGGCGTATGTTTATATATTAATAAGCAGTACTGCACATCTGTCACGGTCAGAGAGCGCATCTGTACACCCGATGTGGAGCTGCTGTTTGTGTCACTACACCCCTTTTATTTGCCTCGTGAGTTCCCCCAGCTTTTCATCACAACTGTGTACATTCATCCGAGGGCAGACGCTGACTCCGCCTCCAGCACTATCTTTGATGTGATCCAGCGGCTGCAGTCAATTTCTCCAGAGGCGCCAAACTTCATTCTTGGGGATTTTAACCATGTTTCTTTAAAGAAGACAGTTAAAAACTTTTATCAATATGTTTCCTGCCCAACCAGGCGAAAAAAGACATTGGACCTGTGCTATGGATCCATAGAGAGTGCCTATAAATCACTCCCCCTTCCTCCTGTAGGATCCTCAGATCACAACTGTGTACATTTGCTGCCCACATATAAAACTGTTCTTTGAAGAGGCAAGGTGGAGACGAGAGACAGATGTGTGGACAGAAGATTCAGTGCACAGCCTCCAGGAATGCTTTAACTGTACAGACTGGGAGATGTTCACACTGTCCTGCGGGGATGATTTGGACTCTTTGGTGGATGTCACATGCTCATACATGGCTTTCTGTAAAAATAAGATCGTTCCACGTAAACGTGCCAAAATATATCCCAACAACAAACCATGGGTTACAAAATCAGTTAAATCCTGCTTACAGAGGAAAGCACTTGCCTTTAAACAGGGGTCTGTTTCTGAGCTACAGGTTGCCACAAAAGAGCTGAAATCTGAAATTTTAAGAGCAAAACAGAATTATAAATCAGAGTTGAAAAGCAAGATGGCAACAAAGAAACTTGGTTCAGCCTGGGCCAGTATGAAAACTATTGCAGGCCTTCAGAGCACAGAGCGCAGTAATCGTGTGTTTTTAGATGGTTTTAATTCAGACACAGAGCTGGCTAATGATCTTAATTGTTTTTATGGTCGTTTTCACTCCTTTGATTTTAGCACAGAAACCCAAGATTTGAAACAGAAACTCAAAGACAATCAGCACTTTAATGCTGACGTGCAGGATGTTAAAAGGGAGTTCTGTGCTGTAAAAGTGAACAAAAGTCAGGGCCCTGATAATATATGTGGGTGCTTGGTAAAGTCCTGTGCACATGAACTGAGTCCTGTATTTCACTACATTTTCAATAAGTCCTTACAGACACAACATGTGCCCAAGATCTGGAAAGAAGCCGTGGTTGTTTTGTGAACACAGTTGCCTTGATTTCTTTCCATGTATGGATTACTTGGGTTGGTACTGACATCTGGTGAAATTCTCAGGTCAATGGCTCCATTAGAAATACGCTTATTGAGAAAAATGTTGATGTGCTGAATACTTTTTTTCTCCGCTGTATATAGTATATCATTTTAAAGGCCTAAAACAATTTCTGTGTTGCTTTACAGTTCCTGAAAAAATGCTTTCTTTAAAGTTCTGTCTGAAACAGTCAGTTTGCAGCATTAATACTGGTGAGTCCCTAATCTGACTGGGTAAATGTTTTTTTTGAATTGACCAATCATAAGTAAGAAGGGTGCATTTGTTTTAGAATAGAACAGGCTTTATTGTCATTGTACAATAGTACAGTACAACGAAATTGTGGATGCTCCACCAGGCTACTGTATAATAAAATAAGGGAGAAGGATTAGATAAAAAATGGTTACAGAGCACACGATAAAACACACGACTGAAATAAAAATAAATGGAAGTAAAAATAAAATAAAAATGTCCCAGGATTATGGAAATATACACAAGTATGGTAGTGGCTATGCGGGTGGAAATATGTACATAAGAGTGCAGAGTGCAAACACACATTTGAGTAAAATGGCCCAAGGATTATGGAAAATATACATAAAAGTTGTTTCACGGAAGGGTCAATATACATGAAAGTGAGGAGTGCAAAGACAGGTGAGTTACTGTGATAATTAAAAGGTCCTCAGTTCTGAGCATGTGAGCTGGTGGGGGGCTCTGACTGTTTGCAATCCGGATGGCCCAGGGGAAGAAACTGTCAGTCTGGAGGTGTGGGACCTGATCGATCTGAACCGTCGTCCAGAGAGAAGCAGGTCAAACAGGTGGTGGGCGGGATGTGAGGAGTCTCCTGTGATGGCCTTGATCTTTCTGAGACAGGAGGATCTAGAGATGTCTTCCAGGGAGGACAGAGGGCTGCCAATGATTTTTGGGGCAGTGTTGATGACCCTCTGTACAGCCTTCTTGTTCTCGGTCGTGGAGCCGGCATACCACACACCCAGACAGTAGGTGAGCAAGCTCTCCACTGAACAGTGATAGAAGGCCAGCAGCAGCTTCTGGTCTAGGTTGTTCTTCCTCAGGATACGGAGAAGTGCAGCCGCTGCTGGGCTTTCTTCACCAGGGCCTTGGTGTTAACAGTCCAGGAGAGGTTGGAGGAGATGTGGATGCCCAGGAACCTGGAGGTGGGGACGTTTTCCATGCGGTCGCCATTTATTGGGGGGGGGGGGTCCTGGCTGTTCTTCCTGAAGTCCAGTATGAGTTCTTTGGTTTTTTGGACATTCAGTTTCAGGTTGTTTGCTTGGTACCACAGCAGCAGATTCTCTACCTCTGCCCTGTATGCTCCTGTATTCATTTACTAACTTAGAGGAGGGGCTTGTTGGTTTGTGACATCACAAAAGCCACAAAGTGTTGACTGTTTGTTTCTTTAAGAGCTAAACTAAGTACCTGTACTTATATATCCACATAAACAAGGACCTGTACTTATATAGCGCTTTTCTAATCTCCAAGACCACTCAAAGCGCTTCACTAGTACTAACCTTCAACTCTAAGGGCCTGTAGGAGACAGACATCTAGGGACAATTTAGAACAACCAATTAACCTAACATGCATGTCTTTGGATTGTGGGAGGAAACTGGAGCCCCCGGAGTAAGCCCACACAGCACAAGGAGAACATGCAAACTCCACACAGAAAGGTTCCTACCCCTGCCAACCTGGGGATTTGAACCTGGAACCTTCTAGCTGTAAGGCAACAGTATAGCAGCATGTATTTCTTTTTGAAGAGAGAAATTTAATGTTTGGCCAATGTATGTGTGTTATTTGGTTGAAATCCACAAAAATACCCATTCTGCACAATATAGGACTGGATGAGGTTAACACTCTTAATTAAACCAAAAAGGTCCCATTTTCTTAACTCAGTTCATGCTTTGCACTTTCAAAACCAACAAAGTGAATTGATGTACTCGGAACAAGGCAACCAGGTTTTCAGAAAACATGAAAGAACATTTAGTCTGTCTACCCAGAAGCATAGTTTAAAAAGTGTTTTTTATTTAATCCTGTCATCAGATTTTACCGGAGCTCCTGGGCAACCAAAGGTTCCTGATGCACCATGGCAGCTGGAATGCCAAGCTTTGTGTCACATTCATCCCCAACACAGTTCATATCCTGGAGTGGATTACCAGGGAGGGCGTAGACAAGGACACCGGAGGCGTTGGATTTAGCCATGCTGTGGACCTGAAGGGAAAAGAAATGTCAGCATAACCTAAAACAATGTTTTCCATCACAAATTATACTGATTACATTGACAGACTTTTAGGTGATGGTTATCATTAAAACCAAAAGACATTCAGTCTACAACCGTTTAAAAAAGGCAGAAAATTAATACATTTCCAAAACAGAAAGCAGCCAATGTTACATGTTTGCTGGAAATTAACCATCACATTTGATGTCAGAAAAGCTTCCTGTCCTTCGTAGGCTTCAAATAATCTGAAAATTCTCATTTACCATTCCCAAGAGGAAAAAAATGATGCTTCATAAAAAGATCTTCTCTCTGCATATTCCAAGCCACCATACATACTTTGAGAAGGCAAAAAAGGCATGAATCAGGCCTTGATAAGAACTCTGGGAGAGAAATTAAAGTGTCTGTGACACGATGTAGGAACTATGCATAAGTATTCAGTATAAATTTATCTTCAATCGTCCACATAGTTGGTTCTGTTGACTTCGAACGCTAAATAAGTGGAAAAATATTTCTAAGTGAATTCAAATTTAGTGCCGTGTTGCACTAACGCGATATCCTGAGACTCGCCTCGTTTCCGGATATGACATCATGAGGAGTTTCCTCTCGGCTGATCCGTGTGCTGTCAATGTAAACAAGCTGTTTAGCTTCTATATCAGCAAAGAAATGCCAAAACACTGCGTGGCAGCTGGGTGTTCTAATTGTTCTAGTGAACGTATAAGCCTGTTCTCATTCCCAAAAGATCCCAATCTTCTTAAAAAATGGGCAAAGCAAGTACAGAGAACAAGGGACAAATGGCAACCAGCACCATCTTCTGCACTCTGTAGCGATCATTTCACTGCAGACAGTTTTGAGGAGGCGCCTGCTATACAGGAATCTTTAGGCTTGAAAGTTCGTTACAAACAGGTTCTAAAACCGACTGCCATACCTACGGTTTTCAAACAAAAACCCACAGCTCAAGATGATATCAACATATCAAAACAGCACAGAGAAGCAACAGTGTCAATACTCGCCTGGAAAAGAGTTTGTGTAATTGATTTTTTTTTTCCACATGAGGCGATCGTTATTTTATTATATTTTTTCTGCCGAAAGTTAAATCCTCCCCTATGAATTTTGAAGCCGAGTGTTGACTTTACTCCAAATGTAACGACTTTGTGTTAAAAAAACGTTATACCATCAATGGAGGACATGCTAATACAGATGAACCTGAGATGGTTCGGACATGTTGAGAGGATGGCTCACCAGCGTCTTCCTCGGCAGTTACTCTACTCACAGTTATGCGAGGGCAAACGCAATCCGGGTAGACCAAGGCTCAGATTTAAAGACACTGTAAAAAGAAACTTGGAGAAATTGGATATAGACAGGAGTTCCTGGCAGCAGAAGGCTAAGGACAGAGCTGTGTGGAGGAATCTGATCAGCCCTAAATCAAACAGTCATTGTCGCCCACGACAGACTGCTATGATGATGATGACTTTATTCAGTTTTCATTTTTATAAATCTCATTGCCTACCGAAACTGAATATCTGAGCTTTTTTTTTTTTTTAAATTTATTTCCCCGACCACCCCATTGGGGAAATTTAGATCTATCTGTATGTTACCATTCAGTGTTTTGGAGGCGACCGATGTCTATCTCTAACCCTTCACTGTCGGACCCTTCATCCTCTGAAACGTGCGAGTTATCTTTGCTTCCTGAACGATATGGTTCAAATAAATAAGGTTGCAGTCCTTCGTTAGAACCAACTCACTCTTCATCACTCGATCCTGCTTCTTCCTCAAAAACTATCGACAAATCGCTCAAATCTTTGCTGAAATCGCTCACAACTTCCTCCGCTTCAGTGTACTCAGCCATGCTTGTTTACATCTTTGGTTCACCTCATTACGTCACAAAATGGCAGCGGCGTTTGACCCAATTTCGACAAACGAACATGGCAATCGTCTGCATTACGATGTAATTTATGGTAGTATATGGAAACAAAATTTTATTGAATTTTTTGTCTACACAGAATAAAAACACAGTAGTTCTTTCTAATGATGTCATTGATTAAATTATGTCACGGACTCTTTATATTTGTAGGGTGTGGCATTGAATATTAGTCTATCACAGCCATCACAGAGTGAGAGGAAGAGTGCACTAGGACAGTATGGTAGTTGGGGTTCAAATTTGGTACTCAGATATTTACCCACCCCCACCCCCGAACGGCACGATTTCAAAAAAAGGTAAACTGCAACTTTACCTTTACCATATATATATATATTTTTTTTTTTTTCCCAGCTAGTTTAGTGGAAAAAAATCTCACAAATGATAAAGTCACAAATTCACCCTGAAGTCAAATTTCCATGAATACATTGCAGATATAAGACAAACAAGTATCCAAATCAAAAATTGCACTTATGAGGAAAAAGGTTCTGTAAATAAGAAAAAAATATTTCAAGGACAAATGCATATTTTTAGTAAACACAAATTTACAAGAAAAACAGCAAATTATGAGCAAAAAATGCAAGAAAAAAGTTACAGATTTACTTGAAAAATATCCAAATAAATAGGAGATGTTACATTTCTAAAAAAAACACTGATACTGATTTAGTCCACTGAGGGAGGAGGCAAAAACAGATTGTACAGAATATTTGGATATTTATCCTGGAATGCTACCCTATATTGAGCTCCAAAACTGGTCAAGACAATCCTCGGGTGCACTATGGACAGTCCAGCAGCCCATTACAGGACCAAACTTGAAGCAAATTAATATTTCAAATGACTATTAACAGACCTTTGTGAAGAAAGAGCAGTTGCCCTCAGACACCCAAACGACAGCACCCTTCACCGAGGGAGACAGCTCACACCCGTCCCCTGCATCAATCAGCGGGTAGGATGCTGGGCCCCAGTGTGCCGTGAGCCAGTCATACCTGGCATCCAGTCTCTTAATAATGATGGGCATTTTCCACCCTGTAAAGAGAAAGGTAAGGGTTGAATACCGCTGACTACCAGCAGACAGACCCAGAAATCAAACATGCCTCCCAATGCCCATGAAGAGGTAGGCTCTGACCCGAGGAGGTGAAAACAGCCTGGGAAAGACCACAGTTGTGCCCTGTGCATCCCCAGGAGTAAAACACACCAGGGATCCAGTTACCCAGAGAGAACACAGGCACTGGACAGAAGTGGAGCCTCGATAGAACCTCCTTCTTACTGCAGAAGAGTACAGAAATACAAAATAAAGCGTCACGTTATCAGATACACTACTTTTTAAAAGTCTAACATGTATAATAATCTTAGTGACAAGACAAAATATAATCTTGAGGCTTTTAAACTGTGACAGCTCTTAGACTTTTTCCACTGTTTTATCTTCGTTTGTCACTTTGGCAGAAACAGATTTTGCTATTGATTTTTTAGAGGATTTGTTTTTTCAGTAGGATGCACCTTGTTTGTGTACTTGGGAGCATTTTGAAATGGATGAGGTGGCAGAGATAATTTTGTCCTCATGGTAAAGACAGAGGTGGGAAAAGTTGTGGAGGTCCGTTTTTTAACTGGTAAGAAAAATCAGTTTAAAAAAAGATCCGAATTAAAATTAAGATCTTGGGTGTAAACTACTGAGTTACAGCCATTGTTATTGTACATTTTATAAGTTTTCATTTACATAATTTCGTGGCAGATCATATTGAGCCATGAAAAAGAAAGCTTTAATGTTGGCTTAGTAATAATTCTCAGCCACATTTTCTCAGCTCTCTGCGCTACTTCATGACTTCTTCCCACTTGGATGCAGAGACTCTACGCTGCACTTGACTCATCGCTGCCCTCCTCTAGAGCATTGATTTTCAACCTATGTGCCGCGGCACACTAGTGTGCCGTGAGAGATCATTAGGTGTGCCGTGGGAAATTATCCAATTTAACTTAATTACTTGAGTGAGTGGCTATGTTTACATGGACACAAGTAACCAGATTAAAAGCCTGATCAGAATAAAAATGCTTCATGTAAACATGGCAATCTGAATATTCTAACCCGATCACGCTCATTCGGATCAAAATTTCATTCCGATTGAGAGGGGTGGGTTATGCCGATTGTTAATCCGAATGTTGCGCATGAAAACACTTATTCCGAACACAGGGCAGAAAATATGTTTACTGCGCATGTCTGTACACCAGCCGCACGTCGACGTGACGTATTTCCACCTTAGCAGCAGCTAGCGGAAAACATAGCGGGAGTAAAACAAAACTGGTCTGTATCGTCCTGCTGTCTCCCTCTTTTCATCATATGCAGAAGTATGTACTTGTAGCTTCATTATGGAGACTAACAGAAGCAAAAGTACAGTCTGAATAACATGATACAGGTCAATTTCGACACGAAGCGGGGCTCGCTAACACCGGAAGTTGCTTCTTCTTCTACTATTTTTTGAATATCAAAATGTCGACATTAATTTTATTTATTTATTTATTTATTTTATATTATTATTATTTTATTTCGTTCAAACCTGTGACACATGGAAACACGCGTCCTAATCGGATCAGCTTTTTCAGGATCCATGTAAACAGTAAACTTCTGATCTGAATTGTAATCAGATTGAAGAAATTTTGCCCATGTAACTGTGGCCAGTGTCAGAATACTTTACAGGAGCAAGAGGAACTCATTGAACTGAAACAAGATCATGGTTTAAAGCTAAACTTTGCTGATCTTCCTTTGGACAGTTTTTGGTTGACTGCTACCAAGGAGTTCCCCATTCTGGCCAACAAAGCTATTTCAACATTGCTCCCATTTCCCACGACATATCTGTGTGAGCTGAGCTTTTCAAGCTTGACCGTGATAAAAACTAAAAACAGAGAGAGACTGAGAGCTGTTGAGGAAGAGCTCCGTGTGTGTCTTTCTTCCATTCCTGCCAGGATATCAGCTTTGTGTTCATCTAAACAGGCCCAGGGTTCACACTGAGTGAGTATAAATACATTTAGAAACTGTATTGTTAAAACTGTTGAAACTGTATATTTTATTATTTTTACTGTGTTAGGCTATAGAGTGTCATTTTGGTTGGTGGTGTGCCCCAGGATTTTGTCAATGTAAAAAATGTGCCTTGGGTTAAAAAAGGTTGAAAAACACTGCTCTAGAGTCACCTGGAGCGGCTCACCTGAGCGTGGCCGCCCGCTGCACCTGCTCCTTCATCCAGAGAGCGTCGCCGACCGCAGAATCGTCAAAGGACATGAAGAGGACCTGGGTGCTGTCCGGCAGACCATTCACCAGGCTGCTCAGGGACGAGTCCGAGCTCCAGAGGCACTCCAGAAACCCGGACTTGTTGGTGAAGGCGTGGAGCACCACAGGCCCCCCGACGGCACCGGGCTCGTAGGAAAACTCTCCATCCAGTGTTGGGACTTTAAACCCGGGGGCGAGGTCTCCCGGCTCCGGCCCCGTGGAGGGGGGCAGCCGGGACCTCAGGCTGACAGTTTCCCAGCAGGAGACGTCATCTTCGGTCAGTGACAGCCGCCGCCTCTGTCTACCTGCCGCTTCACTCACAAGGGCTGCAACAGCAAGCAGGAACCAGGACAGCAGCGCTGCCATGTTTGCAAAATGCCTCACAACAGGCGCTCAAGTCCGGGAATAATGTGGCAGAAAGTCTGGGTCAAACTCCTCACCCTGGAACGGGGCCACAGACTCCCTGCCCTTATCAGCTCCATACCCAAACATCTGAGCTGGAGGCGGGCCGAGCTGCTGCCTCCTTGTACTCTTCGTTATTTTAATATTTCCTTTGTGAAACGAAAACAGAACGACCGAAAATAGCCGTTATATCGTTCTCGCCTTGTCAAAATAAAATCGAAATTGGGTGAAAACGACATAACCGATCTGATTCCGTTTGTGTCGTTTTCCTTTTATTTTGTCGGTCACAGCCGGAAGTGGTGATGGCAGCCGCAGAGCGCTGCCATTTTCAAATAAGCCTGAAAAGCAAGCTGTTAAATCTCACTTCACAATGGGGAAAATGCCCAAAGTTGCAACATAGACTCATGCAGACATCAGCATTTGATGAAAGATGAGGACTGCCAGAAACAGACGTTTATAGAATTCTCATCAGCCAGCAAAGAGGATGAAAGGAGGACTTTGTGGACAAATGGATACCTAAGGCCTGTGGGGAGAAATGAAAAGTTGAGGTGACAGACCTCTGGTAGGTCTACTGGGAAACTAAAACGTCCATTGATCCGAAAATTAGGCCTAAATTAATAACTATTTTTCTTTGAAAATTAAGGTTGCATTTATGTCTCGCCCATCATAGGGATAAATTAGTTAATTAAACATACTATTTATGACAGACAAAACAAGACTCAGCAGATGGGAAGGGAGGATGCCATGTTGAATGGTTGAGTTGTAGTAAACTTATTCATTTGAGGGCTGATTTGAACTGCATATAACCATTTTTAACAGTTAGACTTTAGGACCAATGGGCCTTCACAATATTGACTAGTCACCCAAATTGTGCTTTCTATTTTTAGTATAAAATGATTGCTAATTTACTTAATTGTGTTTCTACTATTGATGAGCAATGAGTTTAAAAATATATCAAAAAATAATAAATAAACCAATAAATGAAAAATTTCCATGAAAAGGTTATAAATTTACAAAATAAATACCAGTTTTATGAGGAAAAAAAACTCACAAAAGGGAGATAAAATCACAAATTTGGGGGGTGGGGTCTATCAAAAAACAGCTGAAAAATTTAAGAGAAAAAAATAAATTTCTTCTTCTTTTACATTTGATTGGCAGTTGGCAACCAGCTTACAGGTACGTTACTGCCACATAAATTCACAAATTTAGGGGAAAAAACTTCAAGCAAGGGAGAGTAAACTTATTATTAAAGTCATGTTTTTAGTAGATGCTTTCTTACTAATGTTTTTGGTGACTACTCAGACTAGAGTAATTATTAATTACTTGAATGGTTTCTGACTACTGTACCCACCTCTGTATATGGCAAATATTAAACATCTTTATATCAATTCTGTCTTTCAGAAATCATATCACATCAGGAACCATCTATGAAGTCCTTCACTGTCCAACAGCCACACAAGTCAGTAAAAGTTGTTTTCTATTGTAAACATTCAACCGAGCAGAGAAGGTAATGTACTTTAATCACTGTGAATTTTTTTTAATCCAGCAAACGTCTGTGTGATCTGTGACAACTACATCTGACGTGGAGCTGAGAGCTGCAGAGACCAGGGGACCAGTCTGGGTGTGAATGGTGTCCACATCCACTGGTTCTGAGATGGAAGCACCTTCTTCTTTCTTCTTAAGACCTACATTGATGTTTTACATGTTTACAATTTCAATCCATAAAAAAGTCTAATTTAACTGTGTTCACCTTTTTAAATAACCAGTCATTCACATGTTCACACAACTGTGAGGTGCACCTCAGTTCATGCATTCTTTATGCATTTATTTATGAAATGACATAATCTGGTATTTCCAATTTTTTTTTTTAATTATTAAGTAAAATGTTTATCTCAACTACTTTATCTGTATTCACTTACTTATAATCATTAATATGCACTGTAGGTTTCGGTAGAATACAAGTTATATTTGTTCAGAACAATCAGACATCGGCAGTGAAGGATAAACATGTTGCCAGAAAAGGTTCTTGTGCTTGTAGATACTTTGACAGAACAGTACTTAGATGAGTAACTTTATTACAGGATACTTTCTACTCAAGTACCTGTGAGGATAAAACTAGTTTTAGTCCAGTACCTTTGGTCACAGTTGCGGCGGCATGAAATAAAGCGGCGTTGTTGGAGGTTTTAAGTAGAGTTTATTAAATCACACCGCCGTCACAGGATCCCCGCTCCGGCCCAAGTGTGTGCAGGCTGGAGCGGGATCCTCAGGCTCTCAGAGAAGAGACACAAAGTGCGTGTCTGCAGCAGCAGTTGAAGTGAGTCAGAGAGAGGATGAGTTACAGAACCTGTGCAGTATTTGTACCCAACTCAAACAATACATCAAAGCAGATTCACAGCAGTTGGTCTGATCAAAGGGACTGCAGAACAGGCATGAGACATTTGCATTTGTAAGACCTACATAACAATAGGCAGATGCAGCCTCTGCTCAGCTTGCGGAACAAAGAGGTTACAAGGCACATCTACATATTGAACTGTCTCTAGGTCACAGCAAGGACAGGACGCATGAACACTATACATGAATGGCACATTACGTCACGATACATGCAGGGCACATTGCATCACAATACATGCAGGGCACATTGCATCACAACATATGAATGGCACATTACATCTCAGTAGTGCAGCGGGGAAAACCAAGAGAAAAGAGCTGACTGTCCTGTGTGTTGTGGGGGGGTTGAGTCAACCCGCCACAACAGTCACTAAATTTTAATTTCACTGATTTGAAAACTTTTTAGAAATGTGCCTGTTTAAAATGACTAATTAGTCTCATTAGAAATTATTGCATCTTTGGTCATTTTAGTAAATTTATAATCTTATTTAGCTGAAATGGGTATTGATATTGTTCTTCTATTCCAGCTACAAAGAACAAGTAATTCAAGCAAGTTAGATTTAAAAAGTTACAAATTTATGTGAAAAGTTTATATGTAAAATGTTTCAAATTCATGTTTTAAAAAAATCATATAAAACAGTCACAAATTTGACAAAGTGATACATTTAAAAGAAAAATACTTGAAATGTAGAACTTGTGGTCTATATTAACCATATATTCCAAAACCTACATATGTTAGAGCATGTGGAAATGTTTGGTGATTGCATATGTAAGGAACTTCACACCTCTGAAAGGACAAAGGAATCTCACCCGCCGAGTGAAGAACAAAGACGTTCCCGGACGCGGCGGGGGAGACCGGACGAGCCACCCTCACCCCCCAAGGCGAGGAGAGGAATTACCATCACCTCCCAAGACGAGGAGAGGAAATACCAAGACAATGGGGGGATTAAGATAATGAGGGATGTCAGCCTTTGTTATGCATGTCTTTTGTTGTGTGCATGTATATAATCAGTGAGTTGGCGAAATTCTGTCTCTTTTCCCTTCTGCCGCTCTCTGCACCAGATGAGACTTGATAGAAGAGCTGTACATTAAAACTTCGCTTATAAACCAAATCGCCTCTTCATTGCCCAGCTCCTCTACACTGGTGACCTTGACGCGAGTATGGACCGGAGGCGTTCTCCCACAAGCGACTCATCCGTGGCGACTCAGGCAGACGCCAGCAGCCACGCAGACGAAGGAGCAGACGGACAGCTGCTCCCCCCGGCAGAAGAGGTTGAGAGGGCTCAACCGAGCACCAGCACCGCCGTGAGAGCCGAGGCAAGGCACTCTCACCCGGCGGGCACAGCAGTGATGGTGTGCATGAACGCCGTCGCTGTCAAGCTGCCAGACTTCTGGCAAGAGGACCCCGCCTCTTGGTTTCAGCAGGCTGAAGCCCAATTCATACTGGCGGGCATCACGGCTGACGATACTAAGTTTTATCATATCGTCTCCAAACTCGACTCTGCCACTTCGAAGTGTGTGCGGAGCATGATCCGGCGACCACCGGTCCGGGACAAATACGAGACGCTCAAAGCGACCATCGTGGCGAACTACGTCCCATCAGCGGAAGAAAGAGCCGAGAAGATCCTGGCGGTCTACGGCCACAGAGGGGGCAATCCGAAGGCCCTCATGGAGGATTTGCTGCAGCTCAAGGAGGAGGACAACGACAACTTCCTCTTCCAGTTTATTTTCCTCAGCACGCTGCCACCACACATGAGGGGGACACTTGCCAGCATGAAGTGCAACACCCACCAAGACTTCCGCACACTGGCCAGCGAAGCTCAATCGGCTCGTCAACGCCTGCAAGGAGCTGACACCCACAGCGGCATCCGCAGACCTCAAAGCTGACACCCCGAGCCACGAGGAGCCACAACCCACGGAGCAGACCCAGGCCACGGTGACAGCGACTCGACCAAAACGTAACAGACAGAGCGACGTCTGTTATTATCACCACCGCTTCGCCAAGAAGGCCCGCAAATGCGTTCCCCCCTGCAAATTTACGATGTCGGGAAACGCCAAAGCCGAGAGCCGTTAACAGCAGCGGTTCTCGGCGAGAAAAATAAGCTGTTATATGTGACGGATGGACACACAGGCAAGCAGTTCCTCATCGACACAGGAGCTCAGCTGAGTTTCGTCATACCCTCCCACGCAGATCGAGCCATGGGCACCCGGGGCAACGGAGCAGTGGCAGCCAACGGCTCTGACATCGACACGTTCGGCGAAAAGAGCCTACACCTCCCCATCCACGGCCGCAGCTACAGATGGACATTTGTTGTAGCGGCGGTGAGTTTTAACTTGTTAGGCGCAGATTTTTTGTGTGCACATGGGTTATTAGTGGATCTAGCAAATAGGCGCCTGGTTAATGCACTGTCTTTTGCTTCTATTCCATGCTCAGCTCGAGTTTCTCCACCACCTGTGCAGGCCAACGTCACCACGGCAGGAGGTAAGTTTGAGCAACTCCTCACCCAATTTCCAGCACTCACAATCCCCAAATTCTCAGCCACTGTGGCTAAACACGGGATTGAACACTTCATTCCGACAACGGGACCTCCCGTTTTTGCCAAAGCGCGCCGCTTAGACGCGGCCAAGCTCAACATAGCACGGGACGAGTTTACAACTCTTGAAAAATTGGGCATTGTTAGATGCTCGAAGAGCCCCTGGGCCTCACCACTTCACATGGTTCCGAAATCCGACGGTTCTTGGAGACCGTGCGGAGATTACCGCAGACTAAACAACGCTACAGCGCATGACCGTTACCCAATCCCTCACATTCAAGATTTTTCACTACATCTAGCGGGTGCGTGCATTTTTTCAAAAATAGACTTAGTCTGCGGTTATCACCAAGTCCCAGTCCGAGCAGAAGACGTTCCTAAAATAGCGGTAATAACCCCTTTCGGCCTTTTTGAATTCCTGCGAATGCCTTTCGGCCTCAAAGGTGCTGCTCAAACTTTTCAACGAATGATGGACGCGGTCCTACGCGACCTCCCCTTTGTTTTCGTCTATCTCGACGACATGCTGGTAGCCAGCTCGTCTGAGGTAGAACACGAGCAGCACCTCACTACGGTTTTCCAGAGGCTAGAAGAGCACGGGCTAATAATCAATCCAGCCAAATGCAAATTCGGCGTATCGCAAATTGATTTTTTAGGACACAAAGTCTCTCTGAAGGGGGCAGTTCCACTTCCAGACAAAGTGCATGCGATAGCAGGTTTTCCACGGCCGCAAACGGTCAAATTGCTACAGGAATTTTTAGGGATGGTTAATTTTTACAACCGCTTTCTCCCCCACGCAGCTCAGCTCATGCAACCCCTATATGACGCGCTCAAAAAAAAGAAAGGTTCCAACGTGGTCGAATGGACCCCGGAGCGCGAACGCGCTTTCGCGGAAGTAAAAAACGCCCTAGCTAACGCCACATTGTTAGTTCATCCAGATCCCTTGGCCCGCATTGCACTAACCACAGATGCTTCAGACCTAGCTATAGGGGCAGTTGTAGAACAACTTGTCAGCGGGGTCTGGCAACCTTTAGCATTCTTTAGCAAATCGCTAAACCAAACTGAACGCAAATACAGCACTTTTGACAGAGAGCTGCTGGCGCTTCATTAACCATCCGCCACTTCCAGTTCTGGTTGGAAGGGCGGAGTTTCACGGCTTTTGTAGACCATAAACCGCTCACCTTTGCTATGGCTAAAATTTCAGAACCATGGTCAGGCAGGCAACAAAGACAGCTAGCTGCGATTTCAGAGTTCACCACAGACATTCGACACGTGGCAGGCAAACTTAACGTAGTAGCGGACTGTCTCTCTCGCGCTGTGGCACCACCAGAGCGCGAGGAGACAGATTATACTGCCTCAGCAGCAGAACTCTTCACTAACACAGACACATACGCAGCACCTATCCATGAAGGGATAGATTATGCAGCCATGGCAGAGGAACAAAACAGTGACGCGGACGTGCACGCACTCCTGTCTGGACCAACAGGGTTAAGGCTGGAGAAAAAGGGTTTACGCGACGGCGTGCCCCCCCTAATATGCGATGTTTCAACCGGCCAACCTCGCCCGTTAGTACCAGCTACATGGCGCCGCCGTATTTTTGACACAATTCACTCCCTCGCGCACCCAGGTGTGCGCGCCTCAGTTAAAATGGTCGCCGAAAAGTTTGTGTGGCCAGGCCTGCGCAAAAACGTAAAAGAATGGGCAAAAACTTGCATTTCTTGTCAACGCGCCAAAATACACAGACACACAAAAGCCCCTCTGGAGCCTTTTCCAATCCCTGCTAGAAGGTTCGACCACGTTCATGTTGATCTTGTGGGGCCACTACCTTCCTCCCAAGGTTTCACACACCTGTTAACAATGATAGACCCCACCACACGCTGGCCAGAGGCAGTCCCTCTAGCGGCAACCACAGCGGAGGAAGTCGCTCGCGTTTTTTTGACAAACTGGGTGGCACGTTTTGGCGTCCCATCGGACATCACGTCCGATAGGGGGCCTCAATTTGTCTCAGAGCTCTGGTCAGCCATGTCCAACAGCTTAGGGGCAACAATTCATCGCACCACCACTTATCACCCTCAGGCTAATGGGTTATGCGAGCGTTTTCACAGGTCTTTAAAGGCTGCCCTCAGAGCCTCACTAACGGACACAAATTGGGTAAATAAACTTCCCTGGGTTTTATTGGGGTTGCGTGCTGCACCTAAAGAGGATTTAGACGCCTCTCCCGCAGAATTAGTTTTTGCACAACCTCTCAGGCTCCCAGGTGAATTTCTGCCAGAGAACCCAGAGCCAGGGCGCCTTCCAGTCCCAAGGTTTTTAGGCAGCAACGGACCGAACTCTCTCCCCGGTCCAGCTCATCACTCCTTCCCACGGGTTTTTGTCCCTCAAACTTTAAAAAATGCTGAGTTCGTTTTTGTTAAGCATGAAGCTCTAAAACCAACTTTACGCCCAGCATTCGATGGGCCATTCAGAGTGCTGGAAAATGGTGATAAACACTTTGTGCTTGATTATGGGGATAGAAAAGAAACAGTCAGCATTGACAGACTTAAACCTGCCTTCTTGTTGAAAGACGAACCTGCACAGTTGGCGAGAGCACCTCGGCGAGGTAGACCCCCCAAGAGAAAAGACTCAGCCCCCAGGCAGGGAACAAATAACCTCTCTCCTTCCCACACTGCAGATCCCTCACAAGAAGGTCCCAGCAGGACGCCTAAACCAACCTACAGCAGTTTTGGGAGAAGAATTAAACGCAGACAGCACAGGGACTGACACCAACCACTCCACAATTATTCACTAATTGTACTGCAACAGTTTAGGACTGACTTATGATTTTACTATGCTGCTATGTTTACCACTGAACTCTCTTAGGAGCATGGCTGCTGGAAAGTTTCTTCCGTGGCAACAGCTGCAACACGTAGTATGTCGTAATAACTATCCTAGACTGTGAACCTTTCTGTTGTCCTTTCTTAGTTGTTTGGGGGGCCTGTGGTCTATATTAACCATATATTCCATAACCTACATATGTTAGAGCATGTGGAAATGTTTGGTGATTGCATATGTAAGGAACTTCACACCTCTGAAAGGACAAAGGAATCTCACCCGCCGAGTGAAGAACAAAGACGTTCCCGGACGCGACGGGGGAGACCGGACGAGCCACCCTCACCCCCCAAGGCGAGGAGAGGAATTACCATCACCTCCCAAGACGAGGAGAGGAAATACCAAGACAATGGGGGGATTAAGATAATGAGGGATGTCAGCCTTTGTTATGCATGTCTTTTGTTGTGTGCATGTATATAATCAGTGAGTTGGCGAAATTCTGTCTCTTTTCCCTTCTGCCGCTCTCTGCACCAGATGAGACTTGATAGAAGAGCTGTACATTAAAACTTCGCTTATAAACCAAATCGCCTCTTCATTGCCCAGCTCCTCTACAAACTGCTAATTTTTTAAGAAATCAAAAATGTATGTTACAAAAATCTAATTTATGTGGGAAAACTCAGATTTATAGAATAAAAGGTGTATATTCAAAAAAGACAAATTACTGTATATGAAAGGACTTGAATTTAGGAAAAAAAGTTTGCAAATTTAGAACCGTCATTACTACTCCAGTAACTTTTTTATTGAATACTTTCATCCTCACCTTTTATGGCAATGACTCTGATACGTGAACAATTCCAATAACAGTACTATTACTTGAGAACAATTTCTGGCTTCTCTACTGTTAGAAAAATCTGAATTGAAATGAGTCTGAGTCAAAAATCAGCAGGCAGGATCTTGAGTTACAAAAAGATTTATTCTTCTAGTAAGGAGAAGAGCCCCAAGTCTACGCATGCATACTTCTAACTCATTCATCTATTACCCAGTCCTTTATAGCTCTCAGTGTTGGTGGGAAGCAGGAGAGAACGTCCTTGACAGTCTAGCTCAGTACATCTGGAGAACAACAGAGTGTCTTTGATAGTCTAATCTCCCAGGAACTAGGGAGTCACACATCCTCATTCACACAGGACTAAACATAATGGACACGAAACAAAAGATATCAGTAGAACAGCTGGTCATTACAATTGCTGACCTAGACACACTCACACACAGACTGGGGCATACTGAAGGCCACATGAATCACACATTGAACAATATAAAACTCACAAGTATATCAGACATGGAAATAAAAAACAATAATATGGAATTTTTCTTTCATTCCCCCTTGATGCTTAATAAAGCATCACAGTTTAAAGAAAAACCAAAAGAAATAATCAAACAAAGTCATAATAAAGAACAGTAAATTGGATAATAATGCTAAAAGAACGATACGTATATGTAAGGATGTTTGTGTTGTTATGTATGTTAACAAATTAGCAGCAATTTGAGAGGTAGTTTAAAACTAAAACAAAGCTACGATAAAAGGTGTAGCAATAAAAGTGAAATAATAAAAACAAAAGAAATCACTAGAGAACAAAATCAATTAAACTGTGTAAAATGAGAATGTAACGATTAATGATGTGATGACAATAAGTGTAATGTGATAAACAAAAGTGAAAATGATATGAAAAATCTAAAACAAATAAAACAATATTTCGAACTTCACATCGTGATCATGCAGCTCCTCTTGGTTTTCTGCATGTCAGTCACACTTTTATTCTGTACTTTGACTCATGGAGGGACATATTAGGTTGGTACTGCCCCTTTACCATCCTCATCATCATACTACGGATACAAGAAATCACATAGGAAAAGACCAAAATTATCACTACAAAAATCACTAACAAATTCATGATGGAACTTCTCTATGAAGAGAATAACCAACTTAACCGATTCTGTGCATCAGTAGCATTATCCTTGGCCACAGCAGCCTGCAAGGCAGTGAGGTTGCATATGGCCGAAGCAATGATATGACCATCTGCATCATTTTCAGGGATAAAAGCACAACAACAATCACCTACAATAGTATACACGCCCCCATGGGCAGCAGTTAATTGATCAAGAACCATTCTATTTTGTGTCATCATAAGCTTCATAGTCGTCATTTCTTCCCTTATACCCGACCAAGCAGATAAGGAAAAATTCACAATGATTGTAGCCTATAATTAAGTGTTTCAATCCATAAGGTGTTCTTGCCCACTCCCACCCAAGGAAACAGTGAATGAAGGACCTTTGCTCCTGTGCTTTCATCTTAAATTACTTTGGTACATCTGTGCTTCAAATGGCGTCATGTGGTGCAAGGGTGGTATCCTGTGGTAAAAAGGGCATCTCTCTTTACCCTGCCCACCTGGCCTGCCAACATAATGAGGGTATGGTCAGTTGCAAAAAAGGGGCACACAACCCCGCCCACTTCCTGGGCAGGTGTGAGTATGCCCGATGACCACATAACCACCACCACCACCCTGTCACCATGTGTGTGCCAAATGTGTGAGAGTTACAAATGGCAGCACTGCAGAGCTCTTGCTGGGTGACAGTTCCAGAATGACAAAGGCGATCTTCAGGACAACATTTGCCCACTTCGTTGGTCAAGCAGGTAGCAGTACAGGGGAGAGACACACTGTGAACCGTTGCACACTTAGAAAGTGGTAAGCTGCACAGAGGGACATCACCGCTTCCCTATAGACAAAGGGAGAAGTTCCCTGATGAAATTAACCTTGCCTTCACAGAGTAAGGAGTGTCATCATGTTTCCGATCAGTGGAGTGATAAGTGGTGTGACAGGTGTCATTCAAAATAATGTTTGCTGTGTTATCTCTGTACATGGCCTCCTGTAAGAAACAGACAGCTTGGGGTAGCTCCATTATTTTAGCTGTGACAGAGATTTGTCCAGCTGATGGTGGCATTAAGCAACAAACAAAACAATTTGAATGATTAGCTGATTTGGCTGTGTAATTAGCATATCTCCACCAGACAATCCCAGCATAAACATGATCATGATGACCTGGGCCTTCCAGCCAATCATGGTGTGTGCGTAATGAATCTTGCTCTACAGTGGATAGGCAGTGGAACAACTAAGAATAACCAAAACAAAAGTGTTACCACGAGAATGATGAGGATGAAAAGGCAACAATACCATTCACACCCTTCAGTTGCCAACCTTCTTTCTTTTGCGTTTTGCCTCTCCATGATAAACAAACAGTTGCTTCGCTATACAAGCCGTTACTTGACACCACAAGGGCATCATCAGCCTATACTTGTATAGAGAAACAGTTAAACGGTCACTTGCTGAGGATTTTGAGTGGGGTAAAGTTCGCAATGTGTTAAATACACCCAAGAATCACGTCCTTCGACTTTGATGGCTGTTGGTGTCGCCAAGATGACTTGCATTGTCCTTGCGAGCATCGGTCCAATTCTTCTTCTTGACAGCTTTAATAAGGAAGAGGTCCCCTGATTTGGCCAAGATGGGTGCACCCCTGTGGTTCCTTCGTTACATGGTCCCTTCTGGGAAGGGCAGCATGGGTGACACCTCTGTTAGTCAACATCCTTCGCATGTAATCAGCTAAACACCCTTCCTCATCACCTAAGTTAAATGGCTTTAATGGTGAGAGTAGATAGGGCTTGCCATCCATTATTTCCCTATTTTTTGTCACTATTTTCCTAAGCCGTCTTTAATAATCCTATTTGTACATTATGCTAATCCTACAGATTGTGGATGTAATCTAAATGGTTCTCCAGGTAAATGTTGAGTACTGTACTTAAGTGTGATACAATTTAATTCACAAAATGCATCCCATTATCTAAGTAAGTCATTTAAAACCTTGATATTATTTCAGTTAAGGGTTTCTGTTCTACCATAGTAATATTTGGATGAATGCAAGGGAAGGCTTCTGTCTATTCAGTAAATATGTCAATAATTACTAAACAATATTTTTGCCTTCACAATTATTTAACCCAATGAAATCCATGCAAAGGTTTTGAAAAGAAAAAGTTTATGCAAGGAAGGTCAAATTATTTTTGCTTCAACTTCCCTTAAGCATTATTTCCTTCTTACATAATTGAGTAAAAATTTGTTTTGTCTTTGTAGCAAATTTTAAATTGAGTCCCACAGTAAAGTGCATCAGCATAAATTGGACTTTTCTTAGAAATTTAGAACTTTTTCATAAATTTGCAGTTTCTTCTTTTCCTTTGTTGGTTAACTTCATTTTTGATTATAAACATGATATTTTTCCTTTATGTATTTTTTTGTTCTCCTTAATTTTGCTATATTTCTTATAAAATCTTAGGACCTTTTTTCCATAATAATCTGCAATTTTTTTCTTTTCACATAGTTTTAAATATTTGCAAATTTATTGATGTATATTTGACTTTTCTGGTGAATGTTGTGACTTCATTACCAAGCTGTTTCTCTTTTTGTGTATTTGTGAAATCTTTCCACCTATTTTTTCTTGATCATACATTATTAATCATTTTTACTACCATTAATTATTTCACTGCTGATTGTACATTATCTGTCTTTACTAATTTTTTCTTTACTAATTTTTTTTTCTTTCTGGTCTAATTGTACTACCCCCCTTTGATACATGGGAATCCCCATGTAGCAGAGTGGAGGCCTGCTGAAACACTGTCATGTGATAATTTTTTTTTTCTTTTTCATTAGGAGTGTGAGCTCCTATGTAACCTTGTGAAGCTGTTTCTGGTAGTCAAGTGTTTCCCTTAGAGATTCAATCTGTGCCAATAATGTGTGTGGCACATGTACATATGGTTAATTTAGATGAAACCTTTGTACAGTGTAACACCTTTAAAATGAGGTCTCTGTAGTCATGCCTCTGTGCTGTCACCATTGTAAAAATGTTCATGTGGGTGAGTTATTAAATATATTGGAATGTGGATGTCAGTCTGCACAAGGAATGTTTTATTTGTTATTGTACTTCTTTCTCCTTTAGAATTTGGATGTTGGCCACTCAGGCCAACATCAGGCTTGGTTTTAGTTTTTTAATCAATGTTTGGTTTTAGTTTTTTATCAATGCTTACTTGTAGTTCTAGCAAATGTCTGCTTTTATTAATGCTAACACCAGCCTGCCCAGGGACTACAGGTGGAAATTAGCACTAGTGCTATAGCCTGGTACAATGCATCTTTCCTCTTTTAGGTCAATGTATATTGTGCATGTCCCTGCATAAATAAATAAATAAATAAATAAATAGATGTCTGTCATACATTCTGAGACAACAATGGTCTGTGGCCTACTACGTAGTGGCAATATTGAACTTAAAATAATGTCCAGGTTTGGCATCGCCACGTCCGACTTGGCCGAAACCAAGCGCCACGAGTACAGTGCCCTAGCGCACCAAAAGCATACAACACAATTATTCCTTATCCCTGTCACATGTATGAAATGTGATAATGTCATACCGTTCTCGGGTGGGAAGCTTTATTGAAATGTCTCGGACCTGCAATGTCACTTCAGGTAAACACTGCATTTTCAGAGTCAAAGTCAGGTAAATTGATCTTTGGTATGCCAGTGTTAGTGTCATTTGTTCTACTTAGCTTCGGGGCTGCTAGTCACAAGTTGTAGTCAACCTGTGAGGTCCTCCTCCCCCACCCACAGCCTCCACCAATGGCCCTGATGTCCAGATTGATGACAAACGTCCTGTGGAGTCCTGTGGGGCAGGGCTATGGCTTAGCAGTGGGAGAGCGCAGAGGAGGAGGAGAGAGGGACCAAAGCGTGGCCCCCCGTTCTCACATCAGATCAGTCATGCAGGAAAGAGGGGATACCTATATTAGTCCAGTATGTTCCTCTTACTGTAAGTAATCTCTTAAATTTATCAACAAGTCTTAGCCTCACCGTCAGTCCGTCGCCCTTTTTCCCTGTGAAGTTCACTGTTGCCCCTCAGTCAGAGAGATTATGCAACTGTGAGCTAATAAAAAATTGCACTGACACTTTAAAAAAAAAAAAAATAGCCCAATGAAGCGGCATGAAATAAAGCAGCGTTGGTGAAGGTTTTAAGTAGGTTTATTAAATCATACCGCCTTCACGGGAACTCGGCTCCAGCCCATAGTGTGAGCAGGCTGAAGCTGAATTCCTCAGGCTCTCAGAGAGGAGACATAGTGTGTGTCAGCAGCAGTTGCAGGAGTCAGATTGAGAGGATGAGCATGGATTACAGTGCAGTATATATACCCAACTACAACAATACATAAAAGAGCATTCCCAGCAGTGGGTATGATCAAAGAGACTGCAGAACAGGCATGAGACATTTGCATTTGAGAGACATACATCACAATAGGCAGATTGCTGGCCTCTGCTCCAGCTGCAGGACAAAGAGGTTACAAGGCACATCTACATATTGATCTCAGTCTCTAGGTCACAGTAAGGGCAGGACGCATAAACACAATGCATGAAAGGTACATTAACATCACAGTAGTGAGCCAGAAGAAGCGGGGCTGCCTGTAGACATTAATACACACATTTCACTGTTCTGTTAATTGCTCTAGCCGAGCGCTGTGTCTGTCCAGTCTGTTGTGGGGGTTACACCAACCCGCCACATGCTCCCTCCCAGAGGGCTCGGCAGGCGGCCGAGGTCTCGATCATGCAGCTTGGGCAGTGAGCAGGAGAAGCTCTGTGCAGGCGGAGGGGGGCGGGGGTGGTGGTAAGTGCCGGCCGGGAACGGTGAAATCGTCCTGGCCGCGCAAAAATTGCTTGTTGTTCCGCGATGTCGAAGGGCTGTCCCGTTGAACTTGCAGAGATCACAAGAAGAAAAATTAGTCTCTGACTCCTCTCGTGGCCATGAAGAAAAGCAGGAGCGGCTGTAAGAAAAAAAAGGAACAAAAGCAGAGGGACTTGGTGTGTGGGAAAAGCTGACGGCTGAATCCCTTGTGCGCCATGGCTGAGACCATTAGTGAATCCTGTGGGCAAGCTGCAAGCGTGCTTCAGGTGTGCGGGCAGCCCTGAAGGTTCCGAGGGTGGCGATCGGCCATTTTTCTCGGGCATGTGCAGCGGCGGAGGACAATGGCGGTCTCTGGAGCTGTTACTGTCCCATGCGTGGTGCGCCGTCCTCGTAACTCCCCGGTGCGTGCGCCGGGGTTCCGTGATGGGTGGGCCAGCTGGAGAGGAGAACCAGGGTCGGGAATCTTGGTGGAGATCGGTGCAGTCGGCGCCGATAAACATCTATGATGAGCTGTGGCTACAGATTAGTCATGGTGCGTTGGAGCGTTGAGGGGAGATAGACGATCTTTGTTCCTCAGGCTCGGGTAGATGAGTAGGATCACTGAGAGGGAGGAGTAGCGGTGAGAGGGAGAAAACGTTCTGTGTCCCTCGGCCGGTCCAGCGTGGACGTCCTGATCTCAGGCGAGGGGCGCACCATTACGTTTCCTGGGCCGGGGACGTTGATGTCCGGAGAGCAGCTCGCCTGTGTTGGCTCCGCGTCGAGGTCTCCCTAAAGCCGAAGGGAGGGCAGATCGTTTGCGTCAGGCTGCTGTGTTCGCTGGCAGCGTGTTTTTTTCAGCGTCGGGTCGCCAGCGTGGCCGTCCAGACCAGAAGGTTGCGTTGCACAAAGCGTGTGCATTCCCGGGGTCACCAGTGAAGCGGCATGAAATAAAGCAGCGTTGGTGAAGGTTTTAAGTAGGTTTATTAAATCATACCGCCTTCACGGGAACTCGGCTCCAGCCCATAGTGTGAGCAGGCTGAAGCTGAATTCCTCAGGCTCTCAGAGAGGAGACACAGTGTGTGTCAGCAGCAGTTGCAGGAATCAGATTGAGAGGATGAGCATGGATTACAGTGCAGTATATATACCCAACTACAACAATACATAAAAGAGCATTCCCAGCAGTGGGTATGATCAAAGAGACTGCAGAACAGGCATGAGACATTTGCATTTGAGAGACATACATCACAATAGGCAGATTGCTGGCCTCTGCTCCAGCTGCAGGACAAAGAGGTTACAAGGCACATCTACATATTGATCTCAGTCTCTAGGTCACAGTAAGGACAGGACGCATGAACACAATGCATGAAAGGCACATTAACATCACAGTAGTAAGCCAGAAGAAGCGGGGCTGCCTGTAGACATTAATACACACATTTCACTATTCTGTTAATTGCTCTAGCCAAGCGCTGTGTCTGTCCAGTCTGTTGTGGGGGTTACACCAACCCGCCACACCCAATGCTGTTTACATGCCCTCAGGCATCCCCAAAAGATAAAAAGTGAAAAACCCAAATCTTCCTGCCCTGCTGGCAGGCAATTTCACCCAAATAAGCAAAAACTCTGGCAATTGATAGTGTTGGTTCAAAAATTCTGTCAATAGAGCCATTAGTCTGTCAATAGAGTCATTAGATTGCTTGGCACAAGTCATTATCATAAAGCCAGCAAAAAAACCCACAAAAAATTGCAAACAAAAGAAATTACTGTCAAATCTCCCGTGGGAAAAAAGTAAACATCTATACTCTTCATCTTTGCCAAAAATATCCATTTTTTTTCCCTGTTTCTCCTTCATTCAGATCGGCCGTAAAGCAGCAGCTTTCAGACACACACAGCAGTTTCAAAAGCATGAGCCGGCAACACACACACATCTCTCTCTCCAAGGTCACTCTTGGGCAGCTGCTCACACACAAACAGTTGCAAGCCTCAAATCAACACACACACATGTCTGTAAAACAGTCTGGAAATCACTTAAAACAAGCTGATATGGCAACCCAAAGTTAGAAAACACTCCCAAAATACTTACAAAAAAACAAATCTGGCAACCTCACATTCTCATGTCAACCTTTTTTTTTTTTACTGTTCCAACAACACATTCATTTTTCCCCAGATTAATCACATACAAGATTCCCACACACAGATTTTTTAAATTTTACCATTCCCCCGTGAAAACAATAATCACGTAACCATCCTTTCACACTTCACAATGACCACAAAAGACCACCACAGCCAGGACAAGCTGCAACAGAGCGACATCAGTGGGGTCTGGAGAAACCTTAAAACCATCTCTGGGCTCCAGAATACCTCCCCCCAGGCCATGGGGGGCAGGGAGTGGGCGAACAATCTGAACCTGTTTTTTAATAGGTTTGACCAACCGCCTTCCCCCCCGATTGCACAACAACCACTGCTGCCTCTAAAGACATCGAGTCCTGCTGCCCACACCCCAGTCCACCAACACCCCCTCACTCCCAACATACAGCCCCCCAACATGACCCTCACTAAGACCCAGGTGAGGACGGAGCTGAGGAAGATCAAGGCGGGGAAGGCGTCGGGACCGGACGGCATCAGCGCAAAGCTCCTCAAGTCCTGTGCAGACCAGCTGTGTGGGATTGTGGAGCTCATCTTCAACCTGAGTCTGAAGCTGGGGAGGGTACCACAGTTGTGGAAAACATCTTGAGTGGTACCTGTACCAAAGACTTCCCACCCTAAAGACCTGAACAGCTACAGACCAGTGGCCCTGACGTCCCACATGATGAAGACCCTGGAGAGACTGCTCCTTGCTCACCTCCGCCCCCTGGTGGGACCAGCGATGGATCCACTCCAGTTCACCTACCAGCATGGCATTGGGGTGGAGGATGCAGTGATCTTCCTCCTTCACTGGTTTCTGTCCCACCTGGAGAAGCCCGGGATTTTTTTTTTTTTTATTACTTATTTTGTACCCGTAGGTAGATTTGTTTTGCAGTCTGGTGACAAGCTACCAGCTGCTGGTCGCTGCGTGCGCAAGCGCCCCATATCCCTAACCTGCATGTTTTTGGTATGTGGGAGGAAACCGGAGAAATCCCGGAGTAAACCCACGCAACACGGGGAGAACATGCAAACTCCACACAGATCACTGTTGGTCAGGGGCAGGGATCGAACCCACGATCTCACGATCTCCGCGATCCCCCGGCCGAGGGTAAACTGTGCTGCCACAGTGCTAACCACTGCGCCACCGTGCAGCCCGGTGAGGATCATGAATGCAGTGAGGATCATGTTCTTTGACTTTTCCAGTGCTTTCAACACAATCCAACTGATGATCCTGAAGGACAAGCTGCTGTGCGCAGGGGTGGACCAGCACCTGTCATCATGGATCCTGGGCTACCTCACTAACCGGCCACAGTTTGTGAGAACCCGGGACTGTGCGTCCGACACAATCATCGGTAGCACGGGGGACCCCCAGGGAACGGTTTTGGCTCTCTTCCTGTTCACCCTTTATACTGCGGACTTCTCACACAACACAACACAACACATTGCCATCTACAGAAGTTCTCTGATGACTCTGCGATCGTCGGCCTCATCTCCAACGGAGATGAAACTGAGTACAGAGGGCTTATCCAGGACTTCGTGGACTGGTGCCATCGGAACTGCCTCCAGATCAACGCGAGGAAAACTAAGGCGCTGGAGATGGACTGCCGCAGGCAAGGACAACCCCTCACAGCACCAGTAAACATACAGGGAACAGACATTGAGATGGTGACATCCTACAAGTACCTGGGTGTTCATCTGAACAATAAACTAGACTGGTCACACAATACCGACGCACTCTACAAGAAGGGACAGTGCAGACTGTTCCTACTGAGGAGACTCTGGTCTTTTGGTGTACAAGGGACGCTGCTGAAGACATTCTACGACACGGTGGTGGCATCAACCATCACTTTTGGAGTGGTCTGCTGGGGCAGTGGCATTACAGCAGTCGATAGGAAGAGACTGAACAAACTGATCAAGAAAGCTAGCTCTGTCCTGGGGCAGCGCCTTGACCCAGTGGAGGAGGTAGGAGAGAGAAGGATGGTGGCTAAACTGTCATCTCTGCTGGAGTCCGAGTCCCACCCTATGCAGGACATACTGAACGCACTGAGGAGCTCATTTAGCAGCAGACTACATCATCCTAGGTGCGCAACTGAGAGGTTTCGCAGGTCCTTCCTACCTATGGCTGTCAGACTGTATAACCTAAGCAGGGCTGCTCACAGAGATAGCAAAAAAACGTGACGACCTAATAGTATTGAATGCAAAAGATGCAATAGACTTACACAATGGTCCCCTCCAGTATAACTAGGACAATATCGGTCGCAACAGAGGGTGACAATGTGTATGGGTATATATTCATACTATGTAGGATAACTAAGCAGACGGTTATGCTGTTTATTCCATCTAGCTACAATGCTCCACACTGTGTGTATATATATTTATATATTTATTCCATCTAGCTACAATGCTCCGCACTGTGTGTTTATATATTTATGTATTTATATGTCCATCCATCCATCCATCCATCCATCTTCTACCGCTTTTCCGGAGGTCCGGGTCGCGGAGGCAGCAGTTCAAGCAGAGAAGCCCAGACTTCCCTCTCCCCAGCCACCTGCTCCAGCTCTTCAGAGGGGATACCAAGGCGTTCCCAGACTAGCTGGGAGACATAGTCTCTCCACCGAGTCCTGGGTCTGCCCCGGGGTCTCCTCCCAGTGGGACGTGCCTGAAACACCTCAAGTGGGAGGCGTCCAGGAGGCATCCTAATCAGATGCCCATACCACCTCAACTGACTCCTTTCAAAAGCCAGTTTAGAAAGCTTGGGATCAGTCCGCCAAGGTCTCCGCCTTTGACTGCCACCTAATCCACATAGCACCGGACTTCCATGATCCCTCCTGCAGGTGGTGAACCTACTGGAGGGCGGACCCATGTAACTCCTTCGGGCTGAGCCCGGCCGGGTCCCATGGGTGGAAACCCGGCCACCAGACGCTAGCCTTCGAGCCCCTCCCCCAGGCCTGGCTCCAGGGTGGGGCCCCGGTAACCCCATACCGGGCGGGGTACACTGAATCCTTGATATACAATTTATCATGAGAGTCTGTTGGATCGTTCTTCGTCTGGCCCTTCACCCAGGACCAGTTTGTCTTGGGAGACCCTATCAGAGGCAAATTGCCCCGGACAACATAGCTCCTGGGATCACTGGGGCACGCAAACCCCCCCACCACGATAAGGTGACGATCCATGAGGGGGGTATTTATATGTACATATGTATATTCGCTGCTCTTGTTTTTCTTGTCTTCTTGATTGTTGCTCTGAGTGTTGCTGTCCCTGTGCTGTTGCAATCCTGGAATTTCCCCATTGTGGGACTAATAAAGGCTTATCTTATCTTATCTTAAATATCCCATAAAATCTAAGAGACTCCAGTCATATTAAAACTTCTGGAAACCTGCATCACCTCAGTAATCACTGAGCCGACATGTGGAGCCCAAACTAGTCCAAAAAGAGAAAAAAGTAATTGAAGCATAATTTATAAGTCCACCTTACCTGTTGTAAAGTGGTCAAAACAGAGGTCATGTCTACGTTTTATTTCTCCCAGGCCTGAGGTATCCACAACGTCCTCCTTTCATCCTCATTGTTGGCTGATGGGAATTCTATAAATGTATATTTCTGGCAGTCCTTCTCATCTTTCATCAGATGGTGGTGTCTGCATGAGTCTATGCTGCAACTTTGGGCATTTTCTCGATTTTTAAGTGAGCTTTAGCAGCTAGTCTTCAGGCTTATTTGAAAATGGCGGTGCTCTGCGGCTGTTATCACCTCTTCTGGCTGTGATCAACAAAATAAAAAAAAAAAAGATGACACCAAACGGAATCAGATCCGTGATGTCGTTTATGCTCCATTTCGATTTTATTTTGACAAGCCAAGAGCGATATAATTGCGGCGGATGATAAAAAATAATAAGCAGCGAATGCTGTAGGTTTTAAGGAAGTTTATTAATCATACCGCCGCCACGGGCTCCGCTCCCGGCGCCGTGCATGCGCGCCGGGAGCGAGCCCACGGCTCTCAGAGAAGGAGGACACAATGTCTGTGTCCAGCAGCAGCGGTTGCAGAAGTGGGAATGAGAGAGGGTGTGTTACAGAACCTGTGCAGTATTTATACCAAACTCAAACAGTACATCAAAGCAGATTCACAGCAGTTGGTCTGATCAAAGGGACTGCAGAACAGGCATGAGACATTTGCATTTGTAAGACCTACATAACAATAGGCAGATGCAGCCTCTGCTCCGGCTTGCAGGACAAAGAGGTTACAAGGCACATCTACATATTGATCTCAGCCTCTA
Organism: Pholidichthys leucotaenia; assembly: GCA_020510985.1. Taxonomy (NCBI): domain Eukaryota; kingdom Metazoa; phylum Chordata; class Actinopteri; order Cichliformes; family Pholidichthyidae; genus Pholidichthys; species Pholidichthys leucotaenia. The sequence continues at coordinate 62,957,456 of CM035849.1, read as the reverse complement.
GGTCACAGTAAGGACAGGACGCATGAACACTATAAATGAATGGCACATTACATCACAATACATGAACGGCACATTGCATCACGGTACATGAATGGCACATTTCATCACAATACACGCATGGCACATTACATCTCAGTAGTGCAGCGGGAAAAACCGAGGAGTGCGAGCTGACTGTCTCTGTGTTCTGTCTCTGTGTTGTGGGGGTTGAAACAACCCGCTACATAATGGCTATTTTCGGTCGTTCTGTTTTCGTTTCACATCGAAAATATTAAAAGAATGAAGAGTACACGGATTGATTCCATTCAACGTCGTTTTCCTTTTATTTTGTTGGTCACAGCCAGAAGTGATGATGGCAGCAGCAGAACGCCACCATTTTCAAACAAGCCTGAAAGACTAGCTGCTAAATCTCACTTTAAAATTGGGAAAATGTCCAAAGTTGCCGCATAGACTCATGCAGACATTACCATCTGATGAAAGATGAGAAGGACTGCCAGAAATAGATGTTAATAGAATTCCCATCAGCCAGCAAAGACAACGAAAGGAGGACATTGTGGATACCGAAGGCCTGGGGAGTCATGAAATGTTGAGGTGACCGGCCTCTGTTTTGACCACTTTACAACAGGTAAGGTCTACTTATAAATTATGCTTCTATTACTTTTTTCTCTTTTTGGATTAGTTTGGGCTCCACATGTTGGCTCGGTACGTGAATACTGAGATGATGAAGGTTTCCAGAAGTTTTAATATGACTGGAGTCTCTTAGATTTTATGTGATGTTTAGTGTTGGTATTTGCATTCTGGGTGATTTTAAGGTATTTGTATTTGATGGTCTTTTGTATTTTAATATGTCTCACTTTAGAAAGTGATGTTTTGTGAGGACGAAAGGAGGATGTTGTGGACAAATGGATACCAACGGCATGAGGAGAAATGAAAGGTTGATGTGACCCACCTCTGGTAGGTCTACTTGTTGTGGAAGACAGATTATTAAGGCCCATTGGTCTGAAAATTAGGACCAAATTAATTAGCCCTAAATTAATGGACTATTTTTCTTTGAAAATTAAGATTGCATTTATGTTTCATCCATCATAAGGATACATTAGTTAAAGGTGCAGTCCATTACTTTCTGACGTCCTGGCCAATAGGAGTCGCACTCACTGTTGCCTCATGATAACATTGCACGTGTTGTTATGTAGAAACACAAACGGCACTGGAAACAAGAATTCACAGGCAGCAGCAGACTATGTGGAAATCGGTGTCTTCGTGATTATGACCCAGTGAAATCCTGTCAAGCAACAAATCTTTTGTGATATAGTGCCCAGTGATTTTAACCGAGTCTTCTTTTTTTTTTTTTTTTTTTTTTTGTTACTTATTTGTACCCATAGGTAGACTTGGTTTGCAGTCTGGTGACAAGCCACCGGCTGCTGGTCGCTGCGTGCGCGAGCGCCCTAAACCTACATGTTTTTGGTGTGTGGGAGGAAACCGGAGAAATCCCGGAGTAAACCCGCGCAACACGGGGAGAACATGCAAACTCCACACAGCTCACTGTTGGTCGGGGGCTGGGATCGAACCCACGATCCCCGCGGTCCCCCGGCCGAGGGTAAAACTGTGCTGCCACAGTGCTAAACCACTGCGCCACCGTGCAGCCATCTTTGATGTTTATCTCCATTTATCAATTTTTTTAAATTACTGTCATATAATTATTAATAATTTATAGTAATGCTGACATTTCACAGACGTGATCGAACCTGATAATTACATAATTTTGATAATGTATTCATGGCAAAACTGTAGCTGACTTTAAGGACTTTGCTGTTGGTAGAGTGCTTTTTGCAGATATGCTGTAACACACCCTTGTGCTTTGTTTATGTTCAGCGTTTTAGCTAAGAATGCTGTTCTAAAATGAGCTGTTGCTATGGCTAATGCATTGCTTTGGTAATCCCCAGTTGCTGTGTGTGGGCAATCAGGGACTGTTATCCTGATCCCTACGGACAATACACTGGGTTTGTTCCAGGTCGCTAGCTCACGCTCCTGGTCTGTGGCAGGTCCATATGTACATCCATGGTACAAGGTACATCATCAGGGTATCAAAAACCAGGAGGTCTGAACATGCAGAGATCAGAAGAAGAAAAAAATTAGTCTCTGACTCCTCTCGTGGCCATGAAGAAAAGCAGGAGCGGCGGCAAGAAAAAAAAATAAAAGCAGAGGGACTGACGTGTTGACTTTAGGGCAGACGTAACCCTACAGCCTCGGGAACCGCAGACAGCTGAATTCCCCTTGTGTGCCGTGGCTAAGACCATAAAATCCCGTGAGCAAGCTGCAGGCCTCAGGTGTACAAGCAAGCCTGAAGAGCCAGTGTGCAGCAGAAGGAAGGCGGTTGGAAAAGCCGTATTTGTCCCGTGCGTGGTGCGCCGTTCTCGTCACCACCGGTGCGCGTGCCGGGGCTCCGTGCGTGGGTGGGCCCGCTGGAGAGGAAATCAGGGTCGGAAACTTGGTGGAGATCGGCGCAGTCTGCGCCGAAAAACATCTCTGACGAGCCGTGGCTGCAGATTAGTCATGGTGCGTTCAGGTCCACGTGTGCTCCGTCGGCCATGGGAGTCGCCCGCATGTGCTCTGATGTGGAGGAGCTGCGCGGCCGGTCCCGCGTGGATGTGCCGATCTCGGCAAGGGCGCGCCATGACGTTCTCTGCCGCTTACCCGGTCTTGGTTGATGTCCTGAGAGCAGCTCGCCCGCCGTGGGCTCTGCGTCGAGGTCTCCCTGAGGCAGCAGGGAGGGCAGACTAGTCAGGCCGCTGCGACGGAGCATTCATGCCCGGGTGCTGCGTTTGCTGGCCGCTCATTTTCTTCAGTCTCGGGTTGCCAGCGCGGCTGTTCAGATCAGAAGGTTGCGTTTGCACAAAACGTGTGCATTCCGGGGTCACCAGTGAAGAGGATGATAAAATAAAGGCAGCGTTGGATTTTTAAATAGCTTTATTATCACCCGCCTTCATCGGAACAACTCCCCAGCCCTTGTGCTGCGGGTTGAGGTGATGTCCTCAGGCTCTCAGAGAAGAGGAGACACACAGTGCGTGTGTCCAGCAGCAGTTGAAGAAGTCAGTGAATGAGAGGCAGATTTACAGCACAGTGCAGCATATATACTCAACTCAGACAATACATCAAAGCCATTCACAGCAGTCAATCTGGGCATTTGCATATCAGAGGTATAGACAGGATGCATGAACACAATGCATGGATGACACTTTAACCTCACAGCTGTAAACGCAGCATGCAGCGGAAAAAACCCAGGAGTGCGAGCTGACTGTCTCTGTGTTCTGTCTCTGTGTTGTGGGGGTTGAATCAACCCGCTACACTATGGCTAATGCATTGCTTTGGTAATCCCCAGTTGCTGTGTGTGGGCAATCAGGGACTGTTATCCTGATCCCTACGGACAATACACTGGGTTTGTTCCAGGTCGCTAGCTCACGCTCCTGGTCTGTGGCAGGTCCATATGTACATCCATGGTACAAGGTACATCATCAGGGTATCAAAAACCAGGAGGTGGCAATTAATTTTTGGGTTCTGGAACGCTTTTGGACCTGAATTAATATCATGTACAACGCTTGGACAATTTAAACAAAAACTAAAGGAAGAAATACTCCAAACATACTGTATATACAAGATGACATGTAAAATCACATAAGGGTTGTCATATCCAGTCTGTGTTGTGTTGTTGCTTAGTTTTTTTTTTTTGTCATGTTTTGTCTTAGCTTTGTTCTGAATTGTAATCGCTCTTGTTTTGTTTTTCTTTTGAATTCTTGGATGGAACATGGGTGGGCAATATAAGCTGCGGCTTCAGCCATCACCCATTTTGGATAATTTATGTTGAACTGTATAATCAGAGGAGTTATTGTTTGATTTGACCTTGTTGGATTTTTTCCCCCTTTGTTATATTGTTCTGTTTCTTTTTTTAATCTTTACTTTTAATCTATCCAAAATAAAGATTCATTCATTCATTTACTAATTCTGTCTCATTTTCATTCATTTAAATTTTATTTGTTTTATATTATTTTTATTTGGTTGTTTTATATTGTTATATATTATTCAAATAAATTATTATAAAATGGATGCCCAATATTGTTTGTGCCTTTTCTAATTTATATGTAAAGGGTGTTGTTGATTCATTGTTAGATTTACCAAGTGATGGCTTACCTATCCTCAATGCACATCTGAAATACTGTCAGCCTTTCTATAACCTTGTAAAATTACTGAGAACTTCAGTTATACATACCTGATCAGATATATGCAGAGCATTCTCTTCAATAAGCTCACTTTTTGAAATTATTTGTAGTGCAGTAATACTCCAGTTCTCATATGGCTACTCAGTGTAAAAAAAATCAGTGCATTTCAGAAAATAAGCACATCACTAATCCAACCTGAAACAAAATCACTAGTCATAGTCTTCATAATATCTATAAAAAAGTATTATTTAAATATTTAAATTTATATTGGATTACTGTATAATCTAAAACTTTTGTTGGTATTTTATAAAAATTAAATTCTCAGCAATATTACATTTTCTGACAGTGTACTAATATGTTATAAAGCAAATCACCATCAACTAAAGTTGTCTATGAAAAAAGGGCTTTTAAAAAAAAAAAATACAACTTTATTATAGAGCACCAATTCACAGCAACAGTCAGCTCATAGAACTTTGAAGTGTTGTATAAAGACCCCACAATTCCAGAAACACCTCAACAATCAGGTGATCCCCTGTGGGGATCACTTAGCCACAGTGCAGAGTAAAAACTCCATTTGAACAATAGGAAGCCTCCAGCAGAAGTGGTTTTGGCATATGATCAGAATGCCTCCTGGTCGCCTCCCACTTCAGAGAGGTAGGGTTATACTTGTACACACCCCTAATTTCATTTTGACAGGTGCCCCACCCCCTTGACCTGACCTGTGACCTGACCTGACCCCGACCCCACCCCCGTGACCCCGCATAATTAGGTTGTAAATCAAAAGTGTTTTGAAAACATGACCCATGACCTCACGTAATTAAGTTGTCAATCAAAAGTGTTTTGAAAACATGACCTTTGGTCCAAAAACTTCTCGTCACACTGACAGATTGGGATTTTAACCTGTTGTACATATGTGGTTTAGGGTTAGGATGGGGTTAATGATGGCAGAACTTCTCGTCTGAAGTGACAGCTTTGTAGTCTTTCAATTTACAAAAAACACATCAGAGTGTCTGTCAAAGGATTTAAACAACACCATTCTCTCAATCAAAACAGATGAGCTCCACAGATGTTGAATGGGGCAGACTGGAAGCTATCGTGTTACTCATTCACATTCCAAAGGCTGTACACACGCACACTAAATGTCCTTGTGGAGCAAAGGCTGTACACATGCTGCAGAATTTACGGCAGACATTTGTGTGACAATACCACAAATTAGACTCTCACAAAAACTGCAACATCATCTTCTGCACATTCAGAAAAAGGGTGTTTGAGGCAGACTGACCTGAGCAAACAGGCCTATTTGGTCTTAATGGCCCAAAGCACACTGAAAAAAACAACAACAGATAAATGTCCTTGCACAGCTTAAACAGAACTCAGACTTAGACCTCATTGAAAATCTGAGGAATGAGGCATGTCTTTATGGATCATTCTATGCATGTACAACTGTAGTGAGACCTTGGTCTACACTGCTGCCAATAAAACAGACACATTTGCTGCGGCTGTTGTATAAGCAGAGGAAGATTGCTCACGGTGATTAATTCACACCACTCTTAGTGTTGCAATAGTTTACTTGTTAGGCTGACTGACTTTAGATAGGAGATGCATATACAAATTCCACTTCTTAAACACATACAGTATTTTGCATTTCTGAGTGACTGTAGAATGTTTGCTGAGTCAGTAGGTGAAAAGGAGCAAATTTGTCTAGGAAAAACGTGCCAGAGGGGTGGTGTGAAGCTTTCCTAAGCAGATGCCACTGTGAAACCAAACACCGGCGATAATTCCCATCCCCAACTTTTCCCTCACGCACACACACACGAGCACGCATGCACGCACGCACGGGCGCACACACACACACACACACACACACACACACACACCATTGTTTTAAAGCTGTGGTTCATCCACATTTCAAAGTTTTTTTTTTCAAGAGGGGGTCTCCCCCCAGTGTAACATATGACTTTAAAAAAAACTTTCATCTGTATGCTTGTGGCGATTAGAGTTTATTTTGTGCTGATACTAGGAAATTTAACATTTCTCCTATTAAAACATTTTATATTTTGTGTTTACATTTTTAAATGACCATACAACAGCCTTCTAAGAATTGTCTGCGTGAAACAATTCTGTAAAACATCCCACAACTCGTACGTGATATTTACCAGCAGTTAAATTATTTTTATTCAATCAAACCTTTTATCATCTCCTGTGATCTGAATTTTTTTTTTTTTTATAACTTTAAGGCAGAATTTTTTTTTCAACCACTCATGACAACTTTAAACCAGAATTTGGAGATGGTTTTGTGTGAATCAACAAATATCTTGTCAACCTTTTTTTTGTGCTTATAACTCACTGTATGAATATTTGTTTAAAATCTGAACAGAGGTCCAAGGCTAAATCATGGGAGGAAAAAAATAACCCTTTGAATCATTAAATATAGTTTTGATGGCTATTCCAGAGATTTTCTTGTAATGAAATTATGTAAGTGGATAATTTTACAAAGTTGACCATTTCAGGACCTTTTACAGAGTATACAGTGGGGGAAATAATTATTTGATCCCCTGTTGAATGTGTAAGTTTACCCCCTTACAAAGAGGAAACTTTGGCTTTTAGTGACATCTTGTTTTTCACTCAGTGGGCTGTAACCCCATTCATTCTATTCATATAATGCCTTCCTTTTGTTGAGGCAAATCTGATTTAGGACTGTATTTCTAGTACTTCCAACCATGAAGTTGGCATTTTCAGCTCCTGAACTTGCAAACTTTTTTCTCTGCCAGCAACTCAAATGTCACGAGATTGTTACGACCCGAGCGCCGGTCCTGTCCGCGCTCGGGCCACGCATAGCTCACTGCTGGCCTTGACAGCTGTGGGTTGTATTCTGGCTTCACCGGGCTCTTATTGTGAAAGCGCTCGGTGGGGCTTCCGCCTGTCAAGGGCGGTCAGCTGGCTGTCATTACTGCTCATTAGCGTTCGGCTTTATAAGGCGGGCGCTAACGGCAGTCCAATTGCGGGAGCATCGTCAAACTATCGTCAAACCTTGTCAAGTCTTTGTCGAGTTTGGTCATTGTACGTTCGTCAGACCTTCATGTCAGGTTCGTTTTTATCCTTGTCATGTCATAGTTTAGCTCGTAGTGGCTGGGGTTAGCCCTACGAGCCCCTGTATCTCATAGTGTGTGTTTTTGCCCTTAGCGGCTCATAGTCTTGTGTTACGTTCTGTCTTGTTAATAAACACCATCATTGCAAAACTCACCGGTGGACTCTTGGCGTCTTATGGTGATCCGCGAGGATCACCGCATGACAGAGATTTGCTTTCAAAGACTTCTCATTCATTCAGAAAAATCTAAGGTCAGAACATCAGTGTTTATTCCTTCCTGCATTTTGGGAGAAAAGTTTAGCGGGCCATGTCTACCAGATCCTAAGAATCAACACAACTACAAAGTTAAAAAACAACGATAAAGAACTAAAGCTAACACGCAGCATCATGTCTCAGTTACTATGGACTTTTTAAAAGAATTACCTCGGGTCTTTGGCTGGTTCTTGAAGGTGTCAAACACTTTGCACCATACTGCATCACCGGCATTAGGGTTACCAGATTCTGAAAAAAAAAAAAATTGAAATAACAGTGTACTTACTTCTTTGAAAAAGAATAGTTTTTATCTTTTGTAATAACAAATGACACGTTGCACAGCGTTGACACAAACTCTGATTTTTTAAAACTAGTATATTCACACAAAGTTGCATCACTATGATTAATGTGGATAAAAAACATTCACTAGTTTCAAAAAAGAAAACATTGAAACAAGTATTTGTTTGGAAGAATTAAAAAAATATTTTATTTAGCTGTACAAACGCATTTAAGGATAAACTAATTTGCATTAACTTCCCTTAAACACTTATCATTGAAAGGCTAGTAACTGCATCAGTTGTATTCTTGTTTCTCTGCATTACACCTATTAGAGACCTCTTTTTTGAATCACACAAGTACATGTGTGAAGTACATTTACATGTTTGAAGAAAGAATTTATAACTCCCTTATTTTTTGTAACAACTTACGCCGCTTGTACTAAACATTTGTTTATTAAACACCTGATACAAGTTTGTAAAGGGTCGACATCAGCCTGTTTTTATTGTGGTTGCAGTTTTTTTAAGGTGTTTTTGTACAAACTAAACACCCTCTGGTATATTTGCGTTCATGTATGTTATGAATGCCCCTTGCAGGGCATTAATGAGATGCCAGATGCCAAGCTTCTGTTTAAGCTGTGCAAGAACATTTACCTGTTTTATTTTTTTCAGTGTGCTTTGGGTCATTAAGACCAAATAGGCCTGTTTGCTCAGGTCAGTCTGCCTCTAAATGTCATGGCCGCCAATCATCGCACCTGTGTGCGCACCTGTCTGCCATCTCCAGTGACCTATTTATTCCATCAGGACCAGTGCTCGGTGCGGAGTCGTCTGGTTCCTTTCCCAGAATCCTGCTACGCCAGCCTTCGAGCTTCCCAGCTCATCGTGTATCTACACGTCGGCTTCCAAGCCATTGCTGTTCCCTGTCCGGGCCTGCACCTCCTGGACCATCCTACAACAAGTAAGCCACCACGCTTTCCTTTCACCCTGTCTACTTCCCCTGTGCACAGGCGGAGATCCGTGGCGGCGGACCATTCCCTTCCCGGCGGCGGATAATCAACCTCCCTCGCCAACTCCCAGCTCACCGGCCGCCTGCGGGCACTGTCTTCCTGGCTGCAGCTTTGGCGCTACCTGGGCGACATCCTACCACCTTGACAGTAAGCACAATTACATCCAAAGTGCCCGACGGGCTAAGCTGTTACTAACTGCCTCTGTCTCTTCCCAGGGTTGCCAGGTCGTATGGTGCTCTGCCGGCCCCAGCTGGAAATCTAGATTACATTACATTACAGTACACAACCCTGCACGCGCGCATCCACTCACGTACATTTATTCAATAAAACGGTTAATTGTATCTACTTGGAGTCGTGTCTGCTCTGTGGGTCACAAATACCATGTCAGTACGACTCCGCCAGAGTGACCCAGCAGACAGCACGCTAGCGCGCAGGGTAAACAACTTAGAGACTCAGGTAGATCAGTTAGCCTACCAACAGCAGGTGATGCTAGCCCAGTTAGCCCACATCACGGACAGGCTAGATAGACTAGCCAGCCCACAGAGTTTCCCTGCAGCCCCAGCTAGCTCCTCTGCTCCCGCTAGCTCCCCCACTAGTTATACCCCTAGTCTGCCCACTCCGGGCCCCACTTGTCGCCTTACTCCCGTCCCGACTCCTGCCCATTTTAGGGGTAATTTAGGGAAGACCAGGGGGTTCCTCATGCAGTGCAACATAGTTTTCCAACGGGTACCTGGGGATTTTCCCACTGACCAAAGTCACATTGGCTACGTGATTAATTTGTTGGAGGGACGGGCTTTAGCGTGGGCATATGCGGTGATGGCTAGGGCTAATTACGCATCCCTAACATATACTCAGTTTGTACAAGAATTTCAGGAGGTATTTGGCCACTCGGACAGTGAAGACGTGCTTACCTCCTGTTTGTTAAATCTCCGGCAGGGGTCAAAAGCCGTCACCGGCTACGCCATGGACTTCCGGGTCGTGGCTACGGAGGTCGGGTGGGAGGATGCCTCTCTTTGTAGTATTTTTGTTAGGAGTCTGAGTCCTAGCCTAAGGGATGAGTTAGCCCACCTGGAGAAGCCTTCCATGCTGCATGAGTTAATCTCTCTGGCTATCAGTATTGACAACCGTCTGAGGGAGCGGGCGGCCGAACGGAGAACTTCCGGTCACTCGGGTGGCCTGGCTCACCGCTCCCTCCAGCCCCTCCTGCTGGCCCTTCTGTCTGCTGATTCCCCGGAGGATCAGGAGCCTATGGTTATGGGTGGGTTCAAGCTTTCATCCGCGGAGAGACAGCGCCGCTGGGAGTTGGGGTTGTGTGTTTATTGTGGGAGCGAGGAGCATGAGGTCGAGTCCTGCCCCAAGTGGCCAAAAGGGAGAGTCCGTGCATCGCAGTAAGGGGTCTCACGGACTCAACCCGCAATAATCCCCTCACTCGCTTTTTAATTCCCATTCATTTTAGTTATGGACACAGCGAGTTTAACACACATGCACTCATTGACTCAGGGGCCGAGCAGAGCTTTATTTCAGGTAGCCTGGCAACCCGGCTGGGGCTTCCTATGCAGCCGTTAGAAAAGCCACTCAGGCTCATAGCTTTGTCTAAAGCCCCGCTGGCCACAGTCACTCATCGGACCGCCCCAGTGTCAGTCATTATTTCAGGCAACCATCGGGAGGAGTTAGGGCTGTATGTCTTGCCTGTGTCGTCCACTCCGGTCATCCTTGGCTATCCCTGGCTGCGCCTGCATAATCCCTCCATTGACTGGCGTTCGGGGAGTGTGGTGTCATGGAGCTCGTTTTGCCAAAGTTCCTGTTTGCAGTCTGCTGCATGCTCGTCTGCCGTGCCTCTGGGTGCACCTGCCTCTCCTCCTGACCTGTCGAAAGTGCCACCTGAGTATCACGATCTAGGGGCCATATTCAGTAAATCCCAGGCCCTTTCCCTTCCCCCTCACCGCCCGTATGATTGTGCAATCAACTTCCGGGCCGGTGCTCCGCTGCCATCTAGCAGACTATACAATCTGTCTGCGCCGGAGCGCGCGGCTATGTACTCGTACATTAAGGAGTCCCTGAGTTTGGGCATAATTAGACCTTCATCATCGGCGGTGGGGGTGGGTTTTTTCTTTGTGGGGAAGAAGGATGGTTCTCTCAGGCCCTGCATCGACTTCTGGGAGCTCAATAACATAACTATTAAGGACAAATACACTCCCGCTCATCAACTCGGCGTTCGATTCCCTCCGGGGGGCCTGTTGCTTTACTAAGTTAGACCTGCGCAACGCTTATCACCTGGTGCGGATACGGGAGGGGGATGAGTGGAAGACGGCCTTTCGGACCCCTAGTGGGCATTTTGAATATTTGGTCATGCCGTTCGGGCTGACCAATGCCCCGGCCGTCTTCCAACGTCTTATCAATGATGTTCTAAGGGACTTTTTGGGCATGTTTGTGTTCGTCTATCTGGATGACATTCTCATCTTTTCACAGTCCATGGAGGAACATCACGTCCACATTAGGCGGGTTCTGCAGCGGCTGCTGGTGAATGAGCTCTTCGTAAAGGCAGAGAAGTGCGAGTTCCACATTTCCCGGACCTCCTTCCTCAGCTTCATCATCGCCCATAAGGAGATCATCCCGGACCCAGCCAAGGTGAAGGCGGTGGTGGAGTGGCCTACTCCCTCGTCCAGGAAGCAGCTCCTACAGTTCCTGGGATTCGCTAATTTCTACCACCATTTTATACAAGACTACAGTCGCATTGCTCTGCCACTCACCAATCTGACTTCCACCAAGGTGCCTTTTCGTTGGATGGAAGAGGTGGACACTGCATTCTCGTGCCTGAAGACCAGGTTCTCTTCTTCGCCTATACTGACGCAGGTGGACCCCGCTCTCCAATGCCTGGTGGAGGTGGATGCCTCGGACTCGGGGGTGGGGGCCGTTTTGTCCCAGCGCTCCCCGACGGACAGTAAGATTCGCCCCTGAGCGTACTTCTCCCGCCGCCTGTCCCCAGCGGAGCACAATTACAACATCGGTGACAGAGAGCTGCTGGCAGTTAAACTTGCCTTGGAGGAGTGGCGGCACTGGATGGAGGGAGCGTTGCAGCCGTTCATCGTCTGGACCGACCATAAGAATCTGGAGTACCTTCGGACTGCCAAGTGGCTGAACGCCTGACAGGCCCGCTGGTCGCTCGTCTTTGGACGGTTTAACTTCACCATTACCTACCGCCCTGGGTCGAAGAATACCAAGCCCGATGCCCTGTCTCATCAATTTGCCCCGGAGACGGCGGAGAAGGCTGAACACCCCATTCTCCCCTCATCATGTGTCGTGGGCACCCTTTCGTGGGGTATTAGGGACAAGGTCCTTAGGGCACAATCTGACAAGGCCAACCCGGGGGGGGGGGCAGCGGGGAGGTTATTCATCCCTTCGGCTGTCCGAGGGGAAGTCATTCAATGGGGTCATACGTCTAAATTTGCTTGTCACTCGGGAAGGGCGCACACTGTGGTGCTCCTACAGAGGTTGTTTTGGTGTCCGTCCCTTCAGAAAGACGTGGGGGACTACATCCGTGCCTGCCCTGAGTGTGCGACTGGTAAGACGTCCTCTTCACCACCGGCCGGGCTGCTTCATCCCCTTCCCATCCCGGGCAGGCCATGGTCCCACGTGGCTTTGGACTGTGTCACCGGTCTGCCCACGTCCAACCACTATACCACCATCCTCACGCTGGTTGACAGGTTCTCCAAGGCTGCCCACTTCATCCCTCTGCGGGGGTTGCCCACGGCTAAGGAGACGGCCGATCTTCTGGTCCAGCACGTCGTCAGGCTGCATGGCATCCCGTGGGACATTGTCTCTGACCGAGGGCCCCAGTTTGTCTCCAGGGTCTGGAGGTCCTTCTGTGCTGCATTGAGGGCCACGGCAAGTCTGTCATCCGGTTACCACCCACAGACCAATGGTCAGTGCGAGCGAGCCAACCAGGAGGTGGAGGCGGTGCTGCGGTGCGTCACGATCTCTAACCCATCATCGTGGAGCACACACCTCCCTTGGATTGAATACGCTCACAACACTGCTGTATCAACAGCCACCGGCATGTCTGCCTTCGAAGCTGTTCCCGGAGGAGGAGGGGGACATCGCCGTGTCTTCAGTTCGTGGCCACCTGAGGCGTTGCCGGTGGAGGACGGCCAGGGCAGCACTTCAACGGACGGCGGAACGCAACATCACGGTGGCCAATCGGCGCAGGTCCCGGCCCCCGCCTACCGGGTGGGTCAGCAGGTATAGTTATCTACGAAGCACATTAATCTGAAGGCTGAGCGTAGGAAAACATTGCAACGGTTCATTGGTCCTTTTCCTATCAGCCAGATTATTAACCCTGCATTTGTGCGCTTGACTCTCCCCCCCTCCCTCTGCATCTGCCCGACCTTTCATGTGTTGCAGGTGAAGCCCGTCTGCTCCAGCCCTTTGTGTCCTCCTCCCAGGTCTCCACCTCCACCGATGGTGATCGACGGCAACCCGGCTTGGCTAGTCACCGTCATCTTGGACGTTCGTCGCCGGGGTTGTGGCCTGCAATACCTGGTGGACTGGGAGGGTTACAGGCCGGAATGGAGGTCCTGGGTGTGTCCCTCCTTTGTGCTGGACAAGCAGCTCATCAGGAACTTCCATCGGACGCATCCGGGAAGGCTGGAACGCCCGCCGAGAGGCATGCCGTAGGGGGGGAGTACTGTCATGGCCGCCAATCATCGCACCTGTGTGCACACCTGCCTGCCATCTCCAGCGACCTATTTATTCCATCAGGACCAGTGCTCGGTGCGGAGTCGTCTGGTTCCTTTCCCAGAATCCTGCTACACCAGCCTTCGAGCTTCCCAGCTCATTGTGCATCTACACGTTGGCTTCCAAGCCATTGCTGTTCCCTGTCCGGGCCTGCGCCTCCCGGACCATCCTACAACAAGTAAGCCACCACGCTTTCCTTTCACCCTGTCTGCTTCCCCTGTGCACAGGCGGAGATCCGTGGCGGCGGACCATTCCCTTCCCAGCGGCGGATAATCAACCTCCCTCACCAACTCCCAGCTCACCAGCCGCCTGCGGGCACTGTCTTCCTGGCTGCAGCTTTGGCACTACCTGGGCTACATCCTACCACCTTGACAGTAAGCACAATTACATCCAAAGTGCCTGACGGGCTAAGCTGTTACTAACTGCCTCTGTCTCTTCCCAGGGTTGCCAGGTCGTATGGTGCTCTGCCGGCCCCAGCTGAATATCTAGATTACATTACGTTACACTACACAACCCTGCACGCACGCATCCACTCACGTACATTTATTCAATAAAACGGTTAATTGTATCTACCTGGAGTCGTGTCTGCTCTGTGGGTCACAAATATCATGTCACTAAAACCCTTTTTCTGAATGTGTAGAAGATGATGTTGCAGTTTTTGTGAGAGTCTAATTTGTGGTATTGTCACACAAATGTCTGCCGTAAATTCTGCAGCATGTGTACAGCCTTTGCTCCACAAGGACATTTAGTGTGCGTGTGTACAACCTTTGGAATGTGAATGAGTAACACGATCGCTTCCAGTCTGCCCCATTCAACATCTGTAGAGCTCATCTGTTTTGATTGAGAGAATGGTGTTGTTTAAATCCTTTTACAGACACTCTGATGTGGTTTTAGTAAACTGAAAGACTACAAAGCTGTCACTTCAGATGAGAAGTTCTGCCATCATTGACCCTATCCTAACCATAAACCACATATGGACAACAGGTTAAAATCCCAATCTGCCAGTTTGATAAGAAGTTTTCGGATCAAAGGTCATGTTTTCAAAACACTTTTGATTGACAAACTAATTACGCGAGGTCATGGGTCATGTTTTCAAAACACTTTTGATTTACAACCTAATTACGTGGGGTCACAGGGTAAGGGTCAGGTCAGGTCACAGGTCAGGTCAAGGGGGTGGGGTGCCTGTCAAAATGAGATAAGGGATGTGTACAAGAAAAACCCTACCTCTCTCACTTCAGGTGTTTGGAACACGTCCCCCAAGGATGAGACCATGGGGCAGACTATGACTCCCAGCTGTCATGGTCTTTGTGCTGATGGCATCCGCGCTCAGGCCATGCACCTCCTCAGCCCGACTTTTATTATGACAGCGTCTCAGCGGGCTTCCAGCTGTCAAGCTCCACGGGACGCTGGAGGCCAATTACCTTTCATCAGCTGAGGCGCTGTCAACCACTATAAAAAGGAGCAGTCCTGATTACTCAGGGCTGCGACCTCACACACGGTCCACACCACCTCTCGCTGTGGATCAGGCTGGAGTCCCTACGTCCAGCTCCAGCCCTCCTCTCTTCCCTCATCGCATCCGTAAGTGTACTCCTTTAATTATTTGTGTTTTGCCCCACGAGGCTCTTTTCCTTTGTCATCATTATCTGTAAGTCAACCTTTTGTATTACTTGTGTTTTGCCCCACGAGGCTCTGTTCCTTTTCCTTTATTAATAAACGACGCCAACTCACCGGTCAGCCCTTGGCTCTTATTTATGGCTCGCCAGAGCCATACGTAACAATAGGTCGCAGCCAGTGAGTTGCCGGCTGCCGTGAGTTTGCTTTAATTGGACTGTTGTTCCTACCTGTCTGGGAACCGTGCTGAAGCATGCCATCGCGGAGTTCCCGCACTCAGAGTCAGAGCAATGTTCTCGCTGACGCCCTCGAGTTTGTGGATGAAATTGTCATCGCTGCCTCCCTCCTCGTCTTCAACAGCGACATGCACCGGTACCTGGACCAAGCTGAGGACATTCTCAATCATCTTCCCTGCTTCGCCGATCACCTGGAGGTAAGCGTGAGGAAAGATGACATCACTGCACAGCGCGAGATACTCCGTGGGCTGGAGGGAAATCCCGGCAGGAAGCCGAAGAGGAGGAGACGTCGCCCCTCGCTTCAGGATCCTGCTCCTGCCTCCGTTCTGGCCTGGGAGTTCGCATCATCTGGAGGTCTTTCCCCATCAAGTATGTCGTCACTCGGGATTCCCCCAGAGGAGCTGCAGCTGACAGCAATCAAGGTCTGGGACCGAGTGGCTGCTGCTCGCTCCGCTGTGCATCCATCGGTAATCATGAAGCATGTGGCGGCGGCAGTTAGACTGGTGGAGAGGAATCCAGAGTTGCGTGAGTTCCCTGAGTTTGCCGACCTGCTTGCCTCTGTTTCTGCACAGGAACGGCGATTTCCGGATCTCACCTTCGCCTCGTCCCCTGCAAGAAACCGTTGTCACACTGGCTGTCAACCTCGGCTTGAATCCCGTCCGGATCCAGTTCCGGGTCGCCGCAAGGGCTCAATCCCCCACACAGCTGCCACTCCTGCACCTCGTCAGAGGGGAATTCCCGCAGCCTCTCCCCCCGGGCCGTCTTCTCCTGCTGTTCCGTCAGCGCTCCGTGCCCAGCTCATCTCGGTTGTCGCCCCCTCCTCCTCGTCGCCTATCCCGGCTGCTGTGTGTCTCTGGAGTCCTGTCTCGGCGAGCTCCATCCCAGAACCTCCGCGAGCAGCTCCCCCTCATCCTTCCAGGGGGCCCTCTGTCACCATCCGGCAGGGAAAGGGAGGAGCAACGTCCGCCGCAGCAGGCACCATCCAACCACCAGGAGACAGGCAAGTCCCAGTTCATTCATATTCTCATTATTGTGATTTGCTTTGTCAGACTCCTGGGGGTGGAGTTTGGGGTTCGCAGCCCCCCAAGCTCCCACCACCTGCTGTGGCTTTGATTGTTAATCCCGCATCCTCTGTGTCTCCCTCCGCTGAGCGGTCCTCGACGCCAGGCCAACGTCGCCGGATGAGGAGGGGGCCTGCGGTTCTGGAGAGCCTGGTTCCGGTCCCACAGCCACGTCGTGGGTGGAGGAGGAGGGCGGACTGCAGCGTGGAACCTGCGCCGACGAGGAAGCGTCCCGGGGTCTCCACGGACGAGCGGTCCGGTCCAGCGGGTTGAGGGTCCCCTGCCACCACGCTGTGCGGGCCGTTTGGCGTGGGCTTCAGTGCCGGAGGATCCAGAGGCTGCAGACACCATCATGCCAGCTGCGGAGCCCGACGTAGCTGAATGGGAGCCAGATGACGACCTTCTGCCGTCTGAGCCCGGATCTTCGCAGTCCTGGACGGCGTCAGAACCCGAGATCAGGCAAGTGCTCTGTATTGTCTTTCTCCTTTCCGTCCTAGAGCATTTTTGCCTGTCTCTTGGAGAGATGAGCCGGGTGCAGCCGCCCGCTGCGTCCGAGCTTGTCTCGCCGGGTTCTGGCGCTGCCGGTGATCCTGATCCCGGTTCTTCTCTCTCTCCCGAGCCTTCTCCCAGGGTCGCCGGCGAGGAGCTGCTTGCGCCCGCTGTGCCAGAGGTTCCAGGTTCGGGGTTGGAGGTCGGTTCTGGTGTGGCGCCAACCCAATTGGGGTCCGAAACGGGTGCAACCGAGACCCAATCGGGGTCCATCGTGGGAGCAACCGTGATCCAATCGGGGTCCGACGAGGGTGCAGCACCAGCAGAATCCACGTTCGGTGAGGGAGCTGCAGATCCCCTGCCACCGGACACTGGACCTGCTCATCTTCTCCCTCATCGTCCTCATCTTCTCCCTCATCTTTCCCCCAAGACTTCTCCACCAGGTGCCGTATGGACCTCTCTCTGTCGGCCCGGCTCGCCCTCGCTATTCCCCTCCACAGGGAAGCTGTTGTCTTTCTCTCCCCTGCGGTCCTGGCGGCTGAGCGATGCGGGTCGGCCGCCAGAAGGACTGCCACGCCCATTCGGCTCTTTGGTCCGGCCACCCAACCCACTGGACTCTCTATTCGGCGGTCTGGTCCGGCCGCCCGAAGTACTGTTTTTCCTGGCCTGGGATTCGGGTAGGCCGGCTGAATGCTTCCCGTCACCCCTGTTGGCGGTTTGGACGCTGGGTGCGGGAAGACCCCCCGAACTCTATTATTTCTTCTGTTATTCCTGTGCCTTTAGTCCTTTGTGATTTTGTGAGTGTGCAGGTATATGATTTCTTGTAGTCCTATCGCGGTTAGCGTGTCTTTTTTCCCCCCCCTCCTGTTTGAGGGATGTCCTGCATTTGCTGGATTACGCCTTAGTAGCCTCTGTTTTCCTTTTAGGTCTCCTGTGGTTGTTTTTCTTTGTTGGGTCCTGTCTACATATTAAGATAAGATAAGATAAGATAAGCCTTTATTAGTCCCACAATGGAGAAATTCCAGGATTGCAACAGCACAGGGATAGCAACACTCAGAGCAACAATCAGAAGGCAAGAAAAAACAAGAACAGCTAGTATACATATATACATATTACTATAAATATACTGTATATATATAGACACACAGTGCGGAGCATTGTGGTTGGTGAATGTGCAGCAGAAAGTCTAAGCTCTCTCTCCGCGGATGCGGCGGGCCAGCTGGATGTCTTTGGGCATGATGGTGACCCTCTTGGCGTGGATGGCGCACAGGTTGGTGTCCACGAAGAGACCCACCAGGTAGGCCTCGCTGGCCTCCTGCAGAGCCATGACGGCGGAGCTCTGGAAGCGCAGGCCGGTCTTGAAGTCCTGAGCGATCTCCCTCACCAGGCGCTGGAAGGGCAGCTTACGGATGAGCAGCTCCGTGGATTTCTGGTAGCGACGGATCTCTCTCAGAGCCATGGTACCGGGCCTGTAACGGTGAGGCTTCTTCACTCCGCCGGTGGCCGGAGCGCTTTTTCCGAGCAGCTTGGTGGCTAGCTGCTTCCTGGGGGGGGCTTTTTCCTCCAGTAGATTTACGGGCAGTCTGCTTGGTTCTTGCCATCGCTCTTTATTATTCTGTCTTATATTTCTTGCACTCCGCCTAAACTCCAGCCCGGCACCCGCATCGTTTTCGCTACAGTTCCTCGGTATGTCGAGCTTCTCCGTTAGCACCGGGTGGCGGTCGAATGCCAGCTAGCTCCTCCCTGCTGTATCGTCTCCCGCTGTAGACAGTGGCTCCGTCCGCCGACTCGGGAGACTCTTGGGGCGATCTGTGTGTCCGTGATATATATACAGAGCGAAAGGTGTAGAAAGAAGAAGGAAGATAAAAAAAGGCAGTTGCAAAAGGCAGCCAACTCGTGTGGCGCCGCCGGTCCGGCGGAACCGGACATTATGCCATTATTATGGCATTTTATGGAGTATTGTGGGGTTTTCTCTCTGTCTGCATATTGTTAGCATTTTATGGAGTATTGTGTTTTTTTTCCCTGTACTCTGTAATTGCTTCGTTGTTCCCTGCCAATGTTGTGTTTTTTTTCCTCTCTCCCCTTTTCTCGTTTCACGCCCACCTGGCCTGCGCCCCATCCGCCCACCCTAGGTGGTGGTGGTGGTGGGGGGGCTTGGGTGTTACTAGCCGTTCGGAGCCCGGTCTTGAGGGGGAGGTCCTGTCATGGTCTTTGCGCCGATGGCATCCGCGCTCAGGCCATGCACCTCCTCAGCCCAGCTTTTATTATGACAGCGTCTCAGCGGGCTTCCTGCTGTCAAGCTCCTCGGGACGCTGGAGGCCAATTACCACTATAAAAAGGAGCGGTCCTGATTACTCAGGGCTGCGACCTCACACATGGTCCACACCACCTCTCGTTGTGGATCAGGCTGGAGTCCCTACGTCCGGCTCCAGCCCTCCTCTCTTCCCTTATCGCATCCGTAAGTGTACTCCTTTTATTATTTGTGTTTTGCCCCACGAGGCTCTTTTCCTTTGTCATCATTATATGTAAGTCAACCTTTTGTATTATTTGTGTTTTGCCCCACGAGGTTCTGTTCCTTTTCCCTTATTAATAAACGACGCCAACTCACCGGTCAGCCCTTGGCTCTTATTTATGGCTCGCCTTATTTATGGCTCGCCTTATTTATGGCTCGCCTTTACGTAACACCAGCTGGCATGGAACCCCTTGGTGTCCCGCCTGAAGAGCTGTAGAAGGTGGCTGGAGAGAGGGAAGTCTGGGCTGCTCTACTTGGACTGCTGCCTACATGACCCGGATCCCCAGAAAAGCTGTTGAGGACAGACGGACGGACAGATGGATGGGCAAAAGAAAAAGCTGACAATATTCTCAAAAGTAGAAATAGTCTGTCTCCCAAATATCAGAATTTGAAAACAAAGTCAAATGTAGGCATCTTCCCCCTGTGTAACTTTTGAATAAACTGAATCAGCATGGTCCATGGAGCCGATCTGGGAGAGCAATATAGAAAAATAATATAAGAAATTGGACACAAACTTCAAATCTTTCCTTGTCTCTTGAGTTTGTGTTGCCCTAGCTTTTTTTTTTTTTTCCACAATATCTTTATTGAACCTTTTTTTTTTTTTTTAACAAACATGATACAAACAATCAAACACTAACGCTAAAGTACTACAAAAAAAAAAAAAAAGCACTAAAAACACCAACAACCACCAACAAAATCAAGTCTTCAACAATGCTCCTCTGTTTAGTCTAGACAATCCAATACATAAGTATACATATTATGTTCACCAGTTTGGAATTTACAAGGTCCACACACATCATTCACCTTCTTCTTCAAGAGTTATGTTTAAATTTTTTACATAATCAATAAAAGGTCTCCATATATTCTCAAACACAATTTCCTTTGATTTCAGTATATATGTTATTCTTTCTAATGGAAGGTTTGTTAACATCTGTCTTAACCACTGAGTCACATCTGGTCTATGAGTCTTTTTCCATAATAGTGCAATACATTTTTTGGCATTAAGCAAACTGAGGTCTATGAATGTTCTTTCACTTTTATTAAAATTATGCTTTTCTGGGTACAGACCCAACAAAAACAGTTTAGGATTCAGTATGATTTGTTTTGAGATTATTTTTTCAATTGTTACCCTCACCTCTTCCCAAAACATTCTTATTAATCTACATTCCCATAAACAATGAAATAGGGTTCCTTTACTTTCCATGCATTTTGTGCATGTATCTGGTATATTTTTGTTATATCTATTTAACTCCTCCGGTGTAACATACATCCGCATTAACCATTTGAAATGTATCAATTTAAGGCGTGCATTTATTGATTTGGTTTGAGCTTCTGTACAAGCCAATTCCCATTGTTCCTCCGAAATTTCAATTTGCAGATCTTCTTTCCAGTAGTTTAATCTTTTCAGTGAATTTTCACTTGAAGATAGTGTCAATGAGTTATAAAACTCTGAAATAATACCCTTTCTTTTACTATCTTTCATCATCATTTTTTCCAAGGATGAATAAATAGGTCGAGTGAGAGCTTTATTTTGATTTGATCGAATAAAGTTTCTAAGTTGAAGATATTTAAAAAAATGTGTTCTATTGAGATTAAATTTGATCCTCAGCTCTTCAAAAGACATTATGTTGTCTGCACATGGCAAATATAAATCCTGAATCTTTTGTATCCCTTTTAAATTCCATACTTTAAATACAGCGTCCGCTCTCCCTGGTTTAAAATATTGATTACCCCATATTGGACTAAATTGTGACAATAACTGTGGTTCTTTTCTGGACTTTCTGGACTTTCTGGTTCTTTCTTATCCTGGACTACCTCACGAACCGGCCTCAGTTTGTGAGAACCCGGGACTGTGTGTCCGACACGATCATCAGTAGCACGGGGGCCCCCCAGGGAACGGTGCTGGCTCCCTTCCTGTTCACTCTTTATACTGCGGACTTCTCACACAACACAACACACTGCCATCTACAGAAGTTCTCTGATGACTCTGCGATCGTTGGCCTCATCTCCAATGGAGATGAAGCTGAGTACAGAGGGCTTATCCAGGACTTCGTGGACTGGTGCCATCGGAACTGCCTCCAGATCAACGCGAGGAAAACTAAGGAGCTGGTGGTGGACTGCCGCAGGCATGGGCAGCCCCTCACAGTACCAGTAAATATACAGGGAACAGACATCGAGATGGTGACATCCTATAAGTACCTGGGTATTCATCTGAACAATAAACTAGACTGGTCACACAATACTGATGCACTCTACAAGAGGGGGACAGCGCAGGCTGTTCCTGCTGAGGAGACTCAGGTCTTTTGGTGTACAAGGGGCGCTGCTGAAGTCATTCTATGACACGGTGGTGGCATCAGCCATCACTTTTGGAGTGGTCTGCTGGGGCAGTGGCATTACTGCAGCCGATAGGAAGAGACTGAACAAACTGATTAAGAAAGCTAGCTCTGTCCTGGGGCAGCGCCTTGATCCGATGGAGGAGATAGGAGAGAGAAGGACGGTGGCTAAACTGTCATCTCTGCTGGAGTCCGAGTTCCACCCTATGCAGGACATACTGAATGCACTGAGGAGCTCATTTAGCAGCAGACTACATCATCCCAGGTGCACAACCGAGAGGTTTCGTAGGTCCTTCCTACCAACGGCTGTCAGACTGTACAACCTAAGCAGGGCTGCTCGCAGAGATAGCAAAAAGACGTAACAAACTAATAGTTTTTTGAATGCAAAAGATGCAATAGACTTACACAATGGTCCCCTCCGGCATACAACTAGGAACATACCGGTCGCTATGGAGGGTGAGAATATGTATGGGCACATAATCATACCATGTAGGATAACTAAGTAGACGGTTATGCTGTTTCATTCCATCTAGCAACAATGCTCTGCACTGTGTGTGTTTATATATTTGCATATTTATTCCATCTAGCTACAATGCTCAGCACTGGGTGTGTTTATATATTTATATATCTACATATTATTCCATCTAGCTACATTGCTCCGCACTGTGTGTGTTTATATACTTGCATATTTATTCCATCTAGCTGCAATGCTCCGTACTGTGGGTGTTTATATATTTACATATTTATTCCATCTAGCTACAATGCTCTGCACTGTGTGTTCATATATTCATATATTTATTCCATCCAGCTACAATGCTCTGCACTGTGTGTCTGTGTGTGTGTGTATATATATATATTTTATAGTAATACGTACATATGTTTATTAGCTGCTCTTGCTTGCTTGTTTTTTTTCTTCCCTTCTGATTGTTGCTCTGAGTGTTGCTATCCCTGTGCTGTTGCAATCCTGGAATTTCCCCGTTGTGGGACTAATAAAGGCTTATCTTATCTTATCTTATCTTATCTTTTAAATAGTTTTTAGCTTCACACCATATTTTGATCATATGCTTTACAAATGGATTTTTAACTTGTTTTTGTAATTTTTTTGCCGAATCTGAGTATATGAATATGGGAAGAGGTAAAGGTAAATTGTATGATTCCATTTCAGTCCAGTGAGGGAGATCATTTGATGAAAAATAATATGTCATAGACCTCAGTTGTGCCGACCAATAATACAACATAAAATTTGGACATTTCAGACCTCCACGATCAAATGGTAAATATAATAAAGACAGACGTAATCTAGCCCTCCTGTTGTTCCATATAAATTCCACTAACTTTTTTTTTATTCTTGAGAATAGATCTAAAGGTGGTGATAAGGGAATGTATTGAAATAAATAAAGTATTTTAGGGTAAAATATTACTTTTAAGTATATTGATTCTCCCGATCATCGACATTGGTAGTGACATCCATCTCTGAGTTAACTCATTGATATCTGACATTAAGGCTTCATAGTTGACGCTGGCGACTGATTCTAGCTTAGGCATAATTTGGATTCCTAAATATTTAAACTGATTTACAACATTGAATTGATTTGCCTCAGGGGCTGGGTAATTTCTCTGGGTCTCATTTAGCATTAATATTGAAGATTTAGTTTTATTTATTTTATATCCTGATATTTCCCCAAAATTCTTTATTAAATTCAACAAGGTTGGAATTGATTTTTTTAGATTCGACATAAACAAAATTATATCATCGGCGTACAGGGAGATTTTATGTTCTGTTGGTCCAACTTTAATTCCATATATTTGTGAATGTAAACGTATCGCTATCGCTAAAGGTTCAATTGCCATAGTAAACAGTAAAGGTGAAAGTGGACAGCCTTGTCGACATCCTCTATTGATTTTTATTGGTTTTGAAATATTGTTATTTGTTAGGATTTCTGCTGTAGCATTATTGTATATTATTTGAACCCATTTTATGAAATTATTTCCAAGTCCAAACCTTTGTAGGACTTCAAAAAGAAAGGGCCATTCAACTCTATCAAAGGCCTTTTCGGCGTCCAATGATAGGAGAGCTGTATCCGGTGCTTCTTTGTTGCCCTAGCTTTTTACAGTAAGGTACAAAATTACCAATGTCCAAATTAAAAAAAAAAAACGAACAGTCTAAAGAAAAAAAAACTGCATCAAAATATGACATAATCTGAACTTGTGGACATTTTTTTAAACATTAAAAATAGGCTACAATGAGAGTGCTTGGTTTATTAATGTAAAATATACTGTTGGTGACAGAAAGAGTGGGTAGAGAAATGTAATTGGCTTTTACCTGTATGCCGTGTGCTGTGTTGACTCCTGCTGCAGCATTGGGCCTGATTCAAGAACAGGAAAAATATATTTAGTTCCACACCCTTGGAACACCAAGTCAGTCCCTCCAGGATGTTGCAGGATGTTTTTATGATTGTTGCAGGCCAAAAAGCCTGAATTCGCAGGAGCTTTTTTAAAAAGTTGTGGGAAAAGTTGCAATGTTTTTGGAGTGTTTTGTGCACGAAAAGTTGTGGGAAGAATTCCACATTTTAAAGCAGATGCTTTTTTCCAGTTTACTGCAGTGATATTCTATATAACAATAAAAGAAAAGCACAGGATTGTCAAAAAATTTCCTGTTATAGTGATGTGTAAATTAAGCTGAAACTTCTGCTGTGCGGAAAAACTTATGCATGTTAAAGAGTATAGATTTGGAAATTATTGGCAGCACCTTCATTTGAAAACTCCCTACGGTTCCCAACCACTCGGTACCGAGCGGAGAGGAAAAAATAAATTATTCTGTTGCACTGTATTGGCTATTGGAGTCTGTGTTTTTTTGAAAAAAAAAAAATACAGAGAATATTCTGTTTTTCCATGCCTACCTGTCTGCTGCATGTCGGGTTTCACACACACACACACACACACACACACACACACACACACACACACACACACACACACACACACACACACACACATCTTTCATTTACAACGAGAGGGGGAAGGGGGATGGATGGGTGGGTGTGTTTGTCCATCCACAATGGAGATTCAGTTTTAAAGCTCATTGACCAGCTGTAGAAATGATTTTACCTCAAAAGATGTTCAAACACTCGCTGTAATGTAGTGTACTCTCCTTCCGCATGCTCCCGCGACGTGGTGCTTTTGAAGCAGGCGCATGTTTTTCAACACAAACCCAGTGCTTCGCACACGCGGTCAGGATGGAGATGTGGCGAGGCATCCACCAGCAGGCTGGGGGAGACGGAGGAAGGGACGGTGTTGAAAACCTCACGGGTGAGTGTTTTTTTTAAAATCACACACTCTGTTTGCAGATGTGTTCCGTTACTCACTGTAAACTATAAATTCACTACTCACTGTAAACACGGAAGTGAACGCGGTGCAACAATACATTTGATTGGTTAGACTAAGTGTTTCAACGCCAATTAGACAAATTTGATTGGTGAAATTGGCGGACATTGATGAGGATTGGCCAAAATTGCGGGAAAATTGCGGTGATTGGACAAAGTTGCAAGATCGTGCAATAGTTACGCTGATTGGCTGATTTCGTGTGAATTGGTGTGATCGCAACGTCGCAAAATCCTGGAAGGACTGCCAAGTGTATCGCCACATTGTATTTTCATTAACAATGAAAAGTTTAAGACATTTTAGCGTCCCTATTTGTAAGATGCTCTTGATCAGACAGTTAAAAAAAGAAAAAATCTCTACTATCTATACCTAGGCCGATCCTAGCTTGTGTCGTCACCTCTTCCATTGGTGACTGTTACGAACTGGGCTTGATATTCAAGCTCAGTTCTATGACACTGTGGCTATTTTGTCTCTGTGTATTTGTTGCCTCCAATTTTCCATCAGGCACTCTCAGGGAGCCTCTAGGGTCCGTTCGGCTCCCTGACAGCTCAGCCACGCCTCCCTCTCCTGTCAGTGGTATCAGCTGTGCCTGACTGTGGGTTTCACTCGCACGCACACAGTAACCAGTAACGCAGTAACCAACTTGGTGGAGCGGAGACCGTATATACGCCATCATCCCCGGGTAATTGCACCTTCACTCCCTCCACTACCGCCTCTGCCTCCACCCGTCTCCTTGCCGTGTGATGCGAAGCCGGCTTCTGCACGGAAAAGAGCTCGGCAGAAGCCCCGTATTTTTCCCAGAGAACCGGATGCTGTCCCGTCGACTTCGCCCTTTCCACGGCACCTCAACCAAGTCTCGGACTGTAGGAGGAACTCCTCCGCTCCTTTGCCTGCCCTCCAGGTTGTGGATGCGGCCCCCTTCAGGTTATCCAAGGGGGTCCAGTGCACCGCAGATGATAAGAAGCGGGAGGCTGGGTTTACTGCAGCAAAGACCATGGCACCCGGGATAAACAGGCAAGTGTGTTTTCATTCAATTAATTCATTTGATAAATAATCTTGCCTGATGCCCAGGAGTGAGGCCCAGTTTGTGCAGTCCTCTGGGTTCTCACCACCTGCTGCAGTAGAAATTAACCCACCAACTCTCTCCTCATCTCCTTCCTTCCCTTTTGAGCATCCACTGGCCCTGGAGCTTGACCTTTGGAGGAGGGAGGGGGCCACGGAGCTGGAAGGCTGTACTCCAGCCCTGCAGGGTCGCCATGGAGAGAGAGTGAGCGCTGCGACCTGTCTGAGGCCTGCGCTGACGGAGGAGTGCCCCCTGGTTTCAGTCGCCCAGGGTTCAGCCCAATATAGGGCTCCTCCTCCAGAATCCTCGCCGGAAGAATTGCCAGCGTTGAAGAGTTCCCTGGGGGAGACCTGGACTGCCGAGACCATCATGCCTGCTGCGGGGGCCACTGCAACAGAGTCAGCGCCCGAACCATCATCTCCAGCTGGATCGGTGGAGTCCTGGACAGCGTTGGAGCTTGAGTACAGGCGAGTGATCTCTTTAGTTTTTCTCTACTCAGCTTTGGAGAAATCTTGCCTGGCTCATGGTGGGGGGAGTCGGATGCAGCCACCTGTTGCACCTGATCTTGCCCTACTGGGCTCCGCCGCTGCCGGTGACCCTGACCTTCCTTCTCTATGTTCTCTTTCCGAGCCTCCTTTCAGGGTCGCCAGAGATGTCCCAACGCCATCGGAGGGTTCCAAGATTCCATCGCTGCCTGGTGTTCCATTGGTGGGTTGCTTCCTCGGGTTGGTGCTCACTCTGGTTGATCGGCTCTCTGAGGATGCAGCCGTGGCCCAGCCAGGTCCCACCGCGGGTGCAGAAGAGCTCCAGCCGGAGTCCATCGCAGGTGCAGCAGAGCTCCAGCCGGAGTCCACCGCGGGTGCAGCTGAGCTCCAGCCTGG
The DNA here is from genome assembly GCA_020510985.1 of Pholidichthys leucotaenia. Taxonomy (NCBI): domain Eukaryota; kingdom Metazoa; phylum Chordata; class Actinopteri; order Cichliformes; family Pholidichthyidae; genus Pholidichthys; species Pholidichthys leucotaenia. The sequence continues at coordinate 62,930,322 of CM035849.1, read as the reverse complement.
AGGCTCCGCGGGTGCCACTATGGCCCAGTCGGGATCCACCGTGGGTGCAACAGAGCTCCAGCCTGAAGCCACCACAGGTGTTGCTATGGCCCAGTCGGGGTCCACCGCAGGTGCAATGGAGCTCCAGCCTGGAGCCACCGCGGGTGTTGCTATGACCCAGTCGGGGTCCACCGTGGGTGCTGCTATGTCCCAGACTGGGACCCTCGCGCGTGCTGCTATATCCCAGACTGGGACCCTCGCGCGTGCTGCCATGGTCCTGGACTGGGACCACCGCGGGTGCTAACTGTCCCCCAGCACAGGGCCACGGGGGTGGGGGGGGTGGAGGAGATTCCTACTCGCCGCTGTTTCTTGACACGGGGGCTCCCCTTCCCTGGTCTCCCTGCTCTGAGTTGGTGTTTCCAGTGGGGAGACCACCTCCCGGGCTACCATTCCTGAGCTGGTGGCTCAAGGATCCAGGTCGTCCGCCCGATGAACTGTGTCATGGGGTTAGGTGGCCCTGCTTCCCTGGCCGGCCACCTGACCCGCACTCCCGGGCGGTCCGACTGGTCTCATACCTGGACAGACCACCTGACTGGCCTCCTGCTGTCGCCCCATGGGCCTGGGACTTTGGTCAGCCTCCTGAACTTTTGGACTCCAAGAAGTTTAAACAAATTATATATAGATGTAAGATGACAACTAAGCTGACCCGGAGAAGGTTTTGGCTCTGTTTCTGCTTTCAAAAGACAATGGGGATACATTTGGGGAAAATCCTCTAACACAATGTAAAAGCAATTTATTTTATAAAAATGTTTGATCACGTACACAAAAGATCCTTTGTTCGACGTATCATAAACTAATTTTGATTCTGGTGAAATCAGGCCACATTAAAATGACAGGAAAAAATGGCTTCTTTAGATAAATGGCCACAAGTGTGTGGGAGATCATCGAACACAATGTAAAACTAATGTATTTTTAAAAACTCATAATGTTTGTTAGAAAAAAATGGAGTTTCTTCCTTCACGGTATCAGAAGCTAATGCTAACTGTAGCTACACTAAACCAGAGTGGAAAAATTACTGTTTGGAAAGGATTAGCGAGCATTTCCTGTGGATAATCCCATTGCCATACACCAGTTGATATCATCACACAGTCATATTAATAACAGGAACATCTCATAGACAAAATGTAGGTTACAGATAGCTATGCAAACACTGGTTAGCTTAGCTTAGCTTAGCGGTCGAGAAGCAAATAGGCAACCTCAGTATGGATTTTAAAACCTTTATGATTCTTCAGATCGCACCAGCGATCAAAAGCTGAACCAATACTTATTCTGGTCTTGCCCCTTCGTTTATTACTTCTTACTTGAGAAGGATAACGGAATGAGCCATTACTTTCAGAAGTGGCCATGGTTCCCTCTGGCAACCCCCTGTTTTACAAATATGCAATCCACCTTTTTCCTAGGCTCCATGATGCCTTGCGTGAATTATGGCAGCAACTTCCAGTACTAGTTTAGAACGTATTGTCACTGAAACAGGACACTTTTTCTTGTTAAAAAACAATGACTTCGGCATCAGAAATGCAGGAACACAGCCTTTTGCACCTCAGAAACAGTAATATAATCATACCACTTCCCACGACTATCGAGAGATGAGAAGATGAGCTTAAAAAGTGGCCTGGCAGACTGTAATGCCGTTTGTTAGCACTACTACTAAGATTCTAACACTGTAAACAAATAACCCGTGCTGGCAAAATGAGTCACTTTGAGGACATTTTCAAAACTGATGTAACATTATTTTCATATTCTGTATTGAAAGACCTTCAAAATTATATTGAATTTGTAGGAAGTGTGCAAAAACGGACGGAAAAAGACAATTGTTCATATTTTGGCTAAGTTGAAAACTCGCGTTCAATCGGTCGAGAATTACGTCTTCTGCAAAAACATACATTTTTAGAAAGTGCGATTTCTAAGCTTTCCAATGATACCAGGCACTCATGGGGGTTTTCCCGGGACTTGCCTCTAGCAAACAAAGAAAAAGTCATGATTTATGATTTCTCTGCCTGTAGCTCGTAATGACGCGGTGCACATTCCAACTCATTTTACCAGCATGGGTCACAATGTCAGTGTCTCCACTGCAAAAAGTCGGCTGCATTTTTTAAAATATGTTGGACATAATTAGATTTACCTCAGAGCAGACGTAGAATCTAGTCAGAGTCACAAAGAAGCCTCCATTTATACAGACTATGGCACAACCACAAACACCAGCAACAAGTACCAGAACAATGCCAAAACATTCAAAAAATAACAAAAACTACAAGTGCTGAAATTAGCTGCCACTTGAGTGCAAAACACATATGTGGACTATACATTAAAATGAATTTGAAAAACTTTTAAAAATGCTCTTTTAAATGCCCCTGCTACTCCACTCTTACTGACTGATTTAACACTACATCAGCCGAAACCTCCACCCATAATCGTCCCTACAGTGGCACCCCCAGGAATAAGGTGGATAGCATGTGATGTCAACAGATTAATTGCATTGGATCAATTTTTTAAATCCAGCAAACCTCTGTGTGATCCATGACAACTACATCTTGATGTGGAGCTGAGAGCTACAGGGTCCAGTCTGGTATGAATGGTGTCCACATTAACTGGTTCTGAGATGGAAGCACCTTCTCCTTTCTTCTTAAGACCTACATTGATGTTTTACATGTTTACAATTTCAATCCATAAAAAAGTCTAATTTAACTGTGTTCACCTTTTTAAATAACCAGTCATTCACATGTTCACACAACTGTGAGCTGCACCTCTTAAAAACTTTTATCAGTATGTCTCCTGCCCAACCAGGCGAAAAAAGACATTGGACCTGTGCTATGGATCCATGGAGAGGGCCTATAAATCTATTCCCCTTCATCCTTTAGGATCCTCAGATCACAACTGTGTACATTTGCTGCCCACATATAAAACTGCTCTCAGAAGAGACAAGGCGAAGACCAGAGACATAAACATGTGGACAGAGGATTCAGTGCACTGCCTCCAGGACTGCTTTAACTGTATGGACTGGGAGGTGTTCACACTGTCCTGAGGAGATGATTTGGACTCTTCAGTGGACGTGGCAGGCTCATACATGACTTTCTGCAGAGATATGATCATTCCACGTAAACGTGTCAAAATATATCCCAACAACAAGCCATGGGTTACAAAATTAGTTAAATCCTGCTTACAGAGGAAAGCACTTGTCTTTAAACAGGGGGTTGTTTCTGAGCTACAGGTTGCCACAAAAGAGCTGAAGGCCGAAATTTTAAGAGCAAAACAGAACTAGAAAAGCACTCGGAGAGCGCAGACCTCCGCCAAGCGCCACAATTCCACCCATACAGTGTTTGTGTGTACGTTTTCAGATTCCTTGAGCATGTAAACATATGACTAGCAATTGGATTCACAATGATTATTTGTTTATTTGACAGGGACAGTGCAATAAACACACCAATTAATCATGACAATCAATCTGATAGTGATAGGATTAGTGGTTCAGTAGTAAAAGCATTGCCTCCTTGGCGGAGGTAATAAACTGAAGTGTTGCTGTTGTGTCCATCTCCTCCACTGACGGATGCAAATTGGGTAGACAGGTTGCCGTGGGTTTTATATTATATTATTTTGGGGTTGCGCTCCGCGGCAAACGAGAATTCAGAAGCTTCGCCGGCAGAGAGCTCGTTTTTGCGCAGCTCCTATGGCTGGCCGGGGAATTTCTGCCAAATAATCCGTCGGCGGACAGCCGGCCGTGTGAGGTTTTGCAGTTGCGCGCAAACACAGGCACGCTGGCGGGCCCAGGCCAGCAGTGTTTTCCGCGTGCTTTTGTGCCTAAAACGTTGAAGAACGCGGAGTTTGTGTTGCAGACACGACGACCAGCGCCCTCCATTGCGCCTGCGCACATGTTGAAAATGGCTGTATGTCACAGTGTTGAAAAATGCTTTAAAAATTCCTGTATCCAGACGGTGAACCGGATCACCCCCAAAATTTAATCAGTTCTTCCTTGTACCATTCCAACAACGCCTGAAAGTTTCATGGAAATCCGTCCAAGACTTTTTGAGTTATCTTGCTAACCAACAGGACAAACAGACAGACAGACAGACAGACAGGACAGACAGACAGACAGACACACAGACAAACCCCGGCAAAAACATAACCTCCTCCTGGCCTTTCGGCCTGGCGGAGGGTAATTATAAATCAGAGTTGGAAAGCAAGATGGCAACAAAGAAACTTGGTTCAGCCTGGGCCAGTATGAAAACTATTGCAGGTCTTCAGAGCACAGAGCGCAGTAATCATGTGTTTTTAGATGGTTTTAATTCAGACACAGAGCTGGCTAATGCTCTTAATTGATTTTTTTGTTCGTTTTGACTCCTTTGATTTTAGCACAGAAACCCAAGATTTGAAACAGAAACTCAAAGGCAATCAGCACTTTAATATTGAGGTGCAGGATGTTAAAAGGGCATTCTGTGCTGTAAAAGTGAACAAAAGTCAGGGCCCTGATAATATATGTGGGCGCTTGGTAAAGTCCTGTGCACATGAATTGAGTCCTGTATTTCACTACATTTTCAATAAGTCCTTACAGACACAACATGTGCCTAAGATCTGGAAAGATGCTGTGGTTGTCCCCGTTCCATAATCCAGCTGTCCTAAAACAGTAAATGATTTTAGACCAGTTGCTTTGACTTCAATTTTAATGAAAATTTTTGAAAAACTGGTCAGATTTGAGGTCCTAAAGCAGACTGAGCATGCACTGGATCCTTTGCAGTTTGCCTATAGGCCTCACAGAGGAGTGGAGGATGACATAAGTTCGGACCCAGGGAACACACACACAGGCTCGAGTGAGATTCAACAGTTTTATTAAGGAAATAATGAGTGTGTGAGTGCGTGTGTGCAGGATGTGATGTGTTGTAGGAGGACGGGATGTGTTGAGGGCAAAGCAGTGCGCCGTACAGCCAGGCAACCCTAAGGGCAGAGCAAACACAAGGATTAATTGCAGGTGTACACCCAGCGGTATTAATACTCTGACTGGTGCTTACTTGCAGGTGGAATGGTGGCTGGCATTGGCTTAGCCGCAGGTCTCCTGCCTGGAAGACAGCGTTGTGTTGCGCGCTCGGCGCGGTGAGGAAGGTGATGGCATGGATGAGGGAGGAATCCGCCTCCAGAGGATCCACCTGTGCACAGAGGAGAGAGACTGGAGAAAAGGTGAGAGGATGTTGCTTACGTGCTTGATGAGGAATAGTTCGGGGAAGCGCTGGCAGTCAGAGAGTAGGCGAGCGCTGGAATCACGAGCGCTGGAGAGCAGACGGCTCCAGACTGAGGCTCCAGGTGGAGTGGGCTAGATAGCCTGAGCTTGATGAGGCACAGGTGTGCACGCAGCTGGAGCGGGAGACAGTTGAGAGCGAATTGTGACAGTACTCCCCCCCCGAGCAGCGCCTCCCAGCGCTGGCTTACCTGGGTACGCCTGGTGAAACTCCGTGATGAGACGTTTGTCCAGCACAAACGACGGGCGCACCCAGGATCTCCACCCAGGGCCATACCCCTCCCAGTCCACCAGATATTGCAGGCCGCGTCCCCGGCGGCGGGAGTCCAGGATGGCGTTGACCCTCCACGTCGGGTCGCCGTCAATCATCACGGGAGGGGGTGGGGCCCTAGGAGGAGGACAGAGTGGATTAGTCACCAGGGGCTTTATCTGGGAGATGTGGAACGTCGGACAGACATGGAGGGGGGGGGGGGGAGCCAGACGCACGGCCACCGGATTGATTACCTTAATGATGGGATAAGGTCCAATGAATCGCTGGGCCAGCTTCCTCTTCTCAGCCTTCAGGTTGATGTTCTGGGTGGACAACCATACCTGCTGGCCTACCTGATAGCAGGGGGCGGACCTCCTGCGCCGATTAGCAGATCTGGAGTTGCGCGCCGCCGTGCTTAAAAGCGCTTGGCGAGTAGCGGTCTAAAAGCGCCGACAGCGCCTTAAATGAGCCCGAATGGATGGCACTGCCACCTGCCCCTCCTCTTTGGGGAACAGCGGAGGGTCATAGCCTAGGGACGCCCAGAAGGGAGACATCCTGATGGCCGATGACAGGGTGGAGTTATGGGCATACTCTATCCAGGGCAGATGAGCGCTCCACGAGGAAGGACTGGAGGCGGTGACACAGCGCAGCGCAGCTTCCAGCTCCTGATTCATACGTTCGCACTGCCCGTTGGATTGGGGGTGGTGACTGGAGGACAGGATCACTGTGACCCCCAAGGCATTGCAGAAACACCTCCAAACCCTGGACACGAACTGGGGCCCCCGGTCAGAGACGACATCCACTGGAATCCCATGTAGCCTCACAACATGTTGGACCAGCAGCTCTGCCGTCTCCCGCGCTGTAGGGAGGCCGTGGAGCGGCACGAGGTGGGAGGCCTTCGAGAACTGGTCCACGATGGTCAGGATGGTGTCGAAGGAGTTGGACGTCGGGAGACAAGTGATGAAATGGTGTCTGGAACGTCACTTGTGGTAATGTATCGTCACTTCCTGTTTTGCTGTCTGTCCGTGTGGTTTGCTCTCCTCACTCTCCTGAGCTTTGGGTTAGCCACTAGCTATGGCTACTAGCTCTCCTTCCTCTCCTCCTCTGGTGTGCTCTCTCTGTCAGATGTTTAGCTACACCTCTGCCTCTTTTAGTGATAACAGTAAATGTAATAAATGTTGTCTTTTTGAGGCGCTCAAGGCAAGGTTGTCTGATTTGGAATCCCGGCTCCGCTGCATTGAAACACCATCTGCGCCAGTTACTCTCGACGGACGTCCCCTAACTGCAGCGGAGCTAGCTAGCATAGGCCCCGTTAGCGGTCCTCCGGTTCTCCTCAGCAGCGAGGAGACTGGGTGGGTGACGGTGAGAAGGAAGCCTAGTCGCAAAGCCCCGGTACACCTCCAACCTGTTCACGTTTCTAATCGTTTTTCCCCGCTCAGCGACACACCCGCTGAGGAAAAAACTCTGATCATTGGCGACTCTGTAGTCAGAAACGTGAACCTAGAGACTCCAGCGGCCATAGTCAAATGCATTCCTGGGGCCAGAGCAGGCGACATCGAGTCAAATTTGAAAATGCTGGCTAAAAGTAACTGTAAATACTCCACCATTGTTATTCACGGTGGCATTAATGACATCCGTCTCCGGCAGTCGGAAGTCACGAAACTTAATGTAGAATCGGTGTGTGACTTTGCCAAAACAATGTCGGACTCTGTAGTATTCTCTGGGCCCCTCCCCAATCTGACCAGTGATGACATGTTTAGCCGCTCGTCATCCTTCAACCGCTGGCTGTCTGTGTGGTGTCCTGCAAATGACGTGGGCTACACTGACAATTGGAGCTCATTTTGGGGAAAACCTGGTCTTATGAGATGAGACAGCGTCCATCCCACTTTGGATGGTGCATCTCATTTATCTAACAATCTGGCATCTTTTTTATCCAAATTTCCAAAACCTTGACTACTCAGAGTTGGGACCAGGAAGCAGAGTCGCAGTCTTACACGCCTCTCTGCAGCTCCTCTTCATCCGCCACCCCTCAACTTAGCCCCTGTCTTCCCCATCAGAGAATCATTGTCTGCTCCCTCCAAAGTAAATAAAAATATAATATATAAGCATCCCAAAGTGATTAAGCAAAAAATTGGTAAAACTCAAATTAAACATAAAGCCTCTAAATTAAATGATTTGGCCTCTGTTCCTCCTCATAAATTAAAAATTAAATGCAGTTTATTAAATATTAGGTCTCTAAGTCCCAAGTCTCTGTTAGTCCATGATCTGTTAATTGATCATCAGATTGATTTAATATCCCTTACAGAGACTTGCTTAGGGCAAGAGGATTATGTTGGTTTAAATGAATCAACTCCCTCTGGTTATTTAAACTGTCAAAATCCCAGAAGTTCTGGTAGCAACAATTTACCATTCCAAACTATTAATTAATGTAAAGCAAAAAACATGTTATAATTCCTTTGAGGGCCTGGTCCTCAGTATTGCGCACTTTAGCAATTTTAGGTTAAACCCAATTTTATTTGCCATAGTTTATCGTCCTCCATCAACCTACTCAGAGTTTTTATCCGAATTTGCTGATTTCTTAGTTGATTTAGTGCTGAAATCAGATAGAATAATTATAGTAGGGGACTTTAATATACATGTAGATGTAGATAGTGACTGCCTTAATGTGGCATTTAATTCAATATTAGTGATATTATTGGTGCTTCGCTCCAATATTAGACTCGATTGGGTTTTCTCAGAAAGTAGGAAATTCTACTCATTATCTCCACCATACGTTGGACCTTGTTCTGACATATGGCATAGAAATAGAAAATCTTGTAGTGTCTCCTCATAACCCTGTACTGTCAGACCATTGTCTGTTAACCTTTGATTTTACTATTTCTGACTATTTGGCTCCTAAAGAAAAATATTATTACAGTAGATGCCTCTCAGATGATGCTGTTACCAAATTTATGCAGATTGTTTCCTCTATGCCATGTGTCAACACAACGGAAATAAGCTATAGACAGCTTTCTCCTTCTGTAATTGATAATATGGTGGATAGTGTTTCAGCTTCTCTGCATCAGACTCTAGACTTGGTGGCCCCCTTAAAAAAGAAAAAGTCTAATCAGAGATTTCTAGCTCCTTGGTTCAACACAGAAACTCGTAGCTTAAAACAGAAGACTCGTCAATTAGAAAGAAAATGGCGCTCCACTAATTTAGATGAAATCTATTTAGCTTGGAGAAATCATCTTTTAATTTATAAAAAATCTCTTAGAAAAGCTAGAACAAGTTATTATTCTGCATTAATAGAAGAGAACAAGAATAATCCCAGGTTTCTTTTCAGCACTGTAGCCAGGTTGACAAAGAGTCAGGACTCTGTCAATCCTAGCATTCCCTTAGAGCTTACTAGTCAGGACTTTATGAACTTTTTCAATAATAAAATTTCATCCATCAGAGATAAAATCAATCAGATTCTTCCCACAGTTAACTTAAATACAGTAACTACTATAACTCCTTCAATTGATGTCTGTCTTGATGAGTTTACTCCAATCGACCTTTGTGAGTTAGACAAAATAGTTTCCTCATCCAAACCTTCAACTTGTCTTTTAGACCCTATTCCTACCAGGTTATTTAAAGAAGTCTTCCCACTTATTGGTAGCTTTATTCTTCATAGAATCAATTCTTCATTAACTTTAGGCCATGTACCGCAGGCTTTTAAAACGGCTGTAATTAAACCCCTACTCAAAAAGCCAACGCTAGATCCAGGAGCTTTAGCTAACTATAGACCAATCTCTAATCTCCCTTTCATTTCAAAAATCTTAGAAAGAGTTGTTGCTACGCAATTATTTGACCACCTGCAGGGAAATGGTTTACTTGAAGAGTTTCAATCTGGGTTTAGAATCCATCATAGTACTGAAACAGCCTTAGCGAAGGTCACTAACGACCTCCTCATCGCATCTGATAACGGACTGGTTTCTGTACTTGTCCTTTTAGACCTTAGTGCAGCTTTTGATACTATCAATCATAATATTCTACTTGATAGATTAGAACATTATGTTGGACTTAATGGAACTTCGTTGCAGTGGTTTAGATCTTACTTATCTGATAGGTTCCAGTTTGTTCATGTCAATAATGAGTTTTCTTTCAACTCAAAGCTTAGTCATGGAGTTCCACAGGGATCTGTGCTAGGCCCTACTCTTTTTAGTTTATATATGCTTCTGTTTGGCAACATTATTAGAAAGCACTTTATACATTTTCATTGTTATGCAGATGACACACAATTATACCTGTCAATGAAGCCAGATGATAGTAATCAATTAGCCAAGTTGGAAGCCTGTCTTAAGGAAATCAAAGCTTGGATGACTTGTAATTTCCTGCTATTAAATTCAGATAAGACTGAAGTCATTCTTGTTGGTCCAAAAAAACCTTAAAAATACCTTTCCAAATCAAACTTTCAGTTTGGATGCGGTTACTCTTTCTCTTAATAGCTCTGTGAGGAACCTTGGAATTATTTTTGATCAAGATCTGTCCTTCAATTCACATATTAAATTTGTTTCTAAGACTGCCTTCTATCATTTGTGTAATATTGCCAAGATTAGGAGCATCTTGTCTCAGAGTGATGCTGAGAAACTGATCCATGCTTTTGTTAGCTCAAGATAAGATTATTGTAATTCTTTATTATCAGGCTGTCCTAAAACATCTTTAAAAAGTCTTCAGCTGATCCAAAATGCTGCAGCAAGAGTTTTAACAGGTACTAGAAAGAGAGATCATATCTCTCCGGTTCTGGCCTCCCTTCATTGGCTTCTCATAGAGTTTAGAATTAAGTATAAAATCCTTCTTCTTACTTACAAAGCTCTAAACAATCAGGCTCCTTTTTATTTAAAAGATCTGATACTACCGTATTATCCTAACAGAGCACTACGCTCCCAAAATGCAGGATTACTTGTAATACCTAGAATCTCCAAAAGTACAATGGGAGGCAGAGCCTTCAGTTATCAAGCTCCTCTCCTGTGGAACCAGCTGCCAATCTGGATTCGGGAGTCAGACTCGATCTCTGTTTTTAAGAATAGGGATAAAACCTACCTTTTTGATATAGTCTACAATTAGGGAGGGATCATGTGTTTCTGAACCCCCCCCTTAGTTATGCTGCTAATAGGTTTAGTCAGCCGGGGGACCTCCAGTAATACACTGGGCCTCACTCCTTTCTTCACTCTCAATGAAATATTTTTTTTTTGCAGGTCATTAACATTTGTTTGTTCTCTCCCATAGATTGAGTCCCCATCGTGCTGTTTGCTCTCTACATGTCTGTTCTTTTCATCTTCTCTGTCCCCTCACCCCCCAGCCAGTCGCAGCAGATGACTGCCCCTCCGTGAGCTTGTTTCTGCTGGAGGTTTCTTCCTGTTAAAAGGGAGTTTTTCCTCTCAACTGTCGCCAAGTGCTTGCTCACAGGGGATCGCCTGATTGCTGGGGTCTTTCTGCAACTGTGGGGGTCCCCCCTACAGTTGAAAGTGCTATGAGATGACTGTTGTTGTGAAATGGCGCTATATAAATAAAGTTGAATTGAATTGAAATCTAAGGCTACATGGGACCAGGGCCTACCGGGGACCGGCAGGGAATGGAGGAGCCCCGCTGGAGGAGAGGTCGATGTTTTACCAGTAGCACATTGGGGGCAGGCACGGACGTAATTGGCGACATCGTCCCGGAGGCCCGGCCACCAAAAAGACCTTTGGAGGAGCTCCACCAGTCGGGAAATCCCAGGGTGACAGGCGAGCTTGGAGGTGTGAGCCCAATGGATGACGTCACCCCGGACAGAAGAGGGCACAAATAATCTCCCAGTTGGACCGCCGCCAGGATCGGGTTCGGCCTCCTGTGCCCTCCGGACCTGGTCCCTGATGGCCCACGAGACAGCGCCCATGACACATGAGGCCGGCAGGATGGTGTGATCCGGTTCCACGGGGGCCTCTGGAGCGAACTGCCTGGACAGAGCATCCGGCTTAGCGTTCTTGGAGCCGGGGCGGTAGGTGATAGTAAACCTGAAGCGGCCAAAGAACAGGGACCAACGTGCCTGGTGGGCATTCAGGCGCTTAGCCGTCCTCAGGTACTCCAGGTTCTTATGATCTGTCCAGACCACAAAAGGCTGCGCTGCCCCCTCCAGCCAGTGACGCCACTCCTGCAGCGCAAGCTTCACTGCTAGGAGCTCTCTGTCGCCGACGTCGTAATTCCTCTCTGCCGCAGAAAGGCGCCGGGAGAAGAAGGCACAGGGGCGAACCACCCCGTCTGCCGGAGAGCGCTGAGACAGCACCGCCCCCACCCCTGTATCGGAGGCGTCCACCTCTACGAGGCACTGCAGCGCAGGGTCCACCTGAGTCAGGACCTGGGAGGAGGAAAACTCTGTCTTCAGAGCGGCGAAGGCAGCCGTGGCTTCCTCTGTCCACTGGAACAGCACCTTGGGGGAGGTGAGGTGGGTCAGGGGAGAAGCGATGGAGCCAAATTTGGGGACAAAGCCGCGGTAAAAGTTGGCGAATCCCAGGAATTGCTGGACCTGTTTCCTGGACGGGGAAGGGGGGGGGGGCACTCAACCACCACCTTGACCTTGGCCGGATCGGGGATGATCTGGTTGTGAGCCACGATGAAACCCAAGAAGGAGGTCTTGTCAGTGTAGAATTCACACTTCTCTGCCTTCATGTAGAGTCTGTTCTCCAGAAGATGTTGGAGGACCCGCCTCATGTGAATCCGATGCTCCTCCCGGGACTGGGAGAAGATCAGGATGTCGTCCAGGTAGACGAAGACGAACACCCCCAGGAAGTCGCGAAGGACGTCATTAATCAGTCGCTGGAAGACGGCCGGAGTGTTGGTGAGCCCAAACGGCATGACCAGATATTCAAAATGACCGCTGGGCGTCCGGAACCCCGTCTTCCACTCATCGCCCTCCCGGATCCGAATGAGGTGGTATGCGCTGCGGAGGTCCAACTTCGTAAACCAGGAAGCCCCCTGGAGGGAGTCGAAGGCGGAGTCCATCAACGGCAGTGTATATTTGTCTTTGATTGCGATGTCATTCAGAGCCCGGAAGTTGATGCATGGCCGGAGGGACCCATCCTTCTTGCCGACAAAAAACCCCCCTGCTCCAACTGGGGACAAGGAGGGACGGATGATGCCGGCGCTGAGCGACTCCTTAATATAGACATCCATTGCCTCACGCTCCGGTGCCAACAAGCTGTACAGGCGACTGGATGGTAATGGTGCACCCGGGCGGAGGTTGATGGCGCAGTCGTAGGGGTGGTGGGGGGGGGTGGAGACAGTGCTTTGGACTTACTAAACACGGTCCCGAGATCGTGGAACTCCGGTGGCACCTTAGAGAGGTCCGGAGGAGGAGAGTCAGAGGAGGAGGGAGGAAGCGACGAGGCGTAGGCAGTGGACTGGAGACAGGCGCCCAAACAAAAGGTGCTCCAGGAGAGGACACTTCCAGATCGCCAGTCAAAGGTAGGGTTATGAAGACGCAGCCAGGGGTAACCCAGAATGACGGGGGCAGCAGAGGTAGGCAGCACAAACAGGCAGAGGTCCTCTCGATGATTTCCAGAGACAATGATCGGGACCGGGACTGTCCGGTGTGTAACCTTCTCCAGTGGGGACGCAGAGAGAGAGACGAGGCTGAGGGGAGCTGGCAGAGCTTGGCAAGGGATGCCCAGGTGGGTTGCCAGGCTCTTTGAAATAAAGTTCTGCTCCGCCCCCGAGTCCACCAGTGCGTGAGTGAGATGTTCAGTGGAATTGTGGCAGAACCTGATCAGCAAGACATTTGGATAGGGAGCTAGATTGGGATGCGTCCGCGAGGCCCCCGATAGTGACTCACGGACTCCCCCTTTTGGCTTCACTGGGCAAACCTCCACGAGGTGCTGGTCATCTCCGCAGTACATGCAGAGACCCAGCTCTGTGCGGCGCTGTTTCTCCGCCAGCGGAAGCTTGGCCGGGCCATTCAGCATCGCCTCCGGCTCATCGGCGGACTCTGGCACGGGCAACGCCAGGGGGCGAGGTTAAAAGGTAAAGGGGAACGCACCGCTCGAGCGGCTGGACGACTTCCGCTCGGCGGCCCGTTCTCTCAACCTGTTATCGAGACTGATTGTGAGGGAAATTAATTCAGAGAGCCGCTCCGGCGGGTCCCGACAGGCCAGCTCATCCCGGAGGCTGGAGCTCAGACTACGGGTGAAGATGCTGCAGAGGGCAGTATCCCCCCCACCCAACTTCCGCCGCTACCACCCGGAAGTCGACAGCGTAGTCGATGGCCGACCAACTACCCTGGCAAAGATTCAGCAGCCGGGTGGTTAGCACACTGTCACAGTCCGAATGGTCAAAAACTTCATTAAAATCGAGAACGAATTGAACATAGGTTAGATTTGCGTAGCTGGGCCTCGCCATTATGGCGTAGGCCCAGGCTAACGCTTGCCCTTTCAGAAGGTTAGCGATATATCCAATTCGGCTGTGATCAGTAGGGAAGTCCCCGGGGACGCGCTGGAACACAGACTCACACTGGAGGAGGAACCCCCGAGGTTCACCGAGCTTACCGCTGAAGCGCGTGGGCGTGGGAATTGGAGTGAGCCGGGTTGCTGGCCCGGGCTAGCCTGGCTAGCCGGGGGACCGGCGGGAACTAGCCCGCTAGGCTGAGCCGGAGGGAATGCCTGCTGAGGATCCAGACGGTCCAGCCGGTGATTAATTTGGACTAATTGATTTAAATTACCTGCTGCTGGTGAGTGATTTGATCCACTCGAACCTCAACAGTGTTAAGCCAGTGTGCGAGCCCACTGTCCGCTGGGCCGCTCTGCTGGAGCCATACTGACATAAGTTCAGACCCAGGGAACACACACACAGGCTCGAGTGAGATTCAACAGTTTTATTAAGGAAATAATGAGTGTGTGAGTGCGTGTGTGCAGGATGTGATGTGTTGTAGGAGGACGGGATGCGTTGAGGGCGAAGCAGTGCGCCGTACAGCCAGGCAACCCTAAGGGCAGAGCAAACACAAGGATTAATCGCAGGTGTACACCCAGTGGTATTAATACTCTGACTGGTGCTTACCTGCAGGTGGAATGGTGGCTGGCATTGGCTTAGCCGCAGGTCTCCTGCCTGGAAGACAGCGCTGCGTTGCACGCTCGGCGCGGTGAGGAAGGTGATGGCGTGGATGAGGGAGGAATCCGCCACCAGAGGATCCACCTGTGCACAGGGGAGAGAGACTGGAGAAAAGGTGAGAGGATGTTGCTTACGTGCTTGACGAGGAATAGTTCGGAGAAGCGCTGGCAGTCAGAGAGTAGGCGAGCGCTGGAATCACGAGCGTTAGAGAGCAGACGGCTCCAGACTGAGGCTCCAGGTGGAGCAGGCTAAATAGCCCGAGCTTGATGAGGCACAGGTGTGCGCGCAGCTGGAGCGGGAGACAGGCGAGAGCGAGTTGTGACAGAGGATGCCACTGTCACTCTGTTTAACATGCTTTTTGAACATCTGGATTTTAATGGGACACACGCCAGGCTTTTATTTGTGGACTTTTCTTCAGCCTTTAACACAATCTAACCTCATATTTTAGTTGAAAGGCTCCTGCAACAATTTGATTTGAGTAATAATCTGGTGGGTTGGATTCTGGATTTTTTAACTAACTAACTAACTAACTAACCTGCACTTATATAGCGCTTTTCTAGTCACAAAGACCACTCAAAGTGCTTTCATTAATACTAACCCTCTATTCTAAGGGCCTATAGGAAACAGATATCTAGGGACAATTTAGAACAGCCAATTAACCTAACATGCATGTTTTTGGCATGTGGGAGGAAACCGGAGAAATCCCGGAGTAAACCCACGCAACACGGGGAGAACATGCAAACTCCACACAGATCACTGTTGGTCGGGGGCTGGGATCGAACCCACGATCCCACGATCCCCACAATCCCCCGGCCAAGGGTAAACTGTGCTGCCGCAGTGCTAACCACTGCGCCACCGTGCAGTCCACTGTTTAACCAACAGTACACACAGAGTAAGGGTCAATGGTACATTGTCTGACCAAAAGTGTTCTTCTACTGGCTCTCCGCAGGGGTGTGTGTTGTCACCACTACTCTTCATCCTGTACACAAACTTGTGTTGGAGCAGACATGACAACAGACACATTATAAAGTATGCTGGTGATTCAGTTGTTGTCAGTCTCTTCCAGGATGGTGAGAGTGGCCACGGCCCAATAGTTGATGATTTTGTTCACTAGTGTGAGGATTCCTACCTGCAGCTAAATACGACAAAAACTATGAATGAATGAATGAATGAATGAATGAATCTTTATTTATTTCGGATAGTACAGGTTAAAAGAAACTGAATAATATAACAAAGGGGGAAAGAAAATCCAACAAGGTCAAATTAGACAATAACTCCTCTGATTATACAGTTCAGCATAAGTTATCCGAAATGGGTGATGGCTGAAGCCGCAGCTTATATTGCCCACCCATGTTCCATCCAAGAATTCAAAAGAAAAAAACCAAAACAAGAGCGATTACAATTCAGAACGAAGCTAAGACAAAATGTGACAAAAAAACTAAGCTACAACACAACACAGGCTGGATATGACAATCCTTATGTGATTTTACATGTGATCTTGTATATATGTTTGGAGTATTTCTTCCTTTAGTTTTTGTTTAAATTGTCCAGGCGTTGTACATGATTTTAATTCAGGTCCAAAATCGTTCCATAATCTGACTCCTTGCACTGAAACACAGTGTTGCTTGGTGATAGTTCTCACTGAAGGTTTTTGAAATATACATGCTCCTCTGAAATGATATTGTTTCTCCCTTATTTGGAACAACTTTTGGATATTTGCGGGCAGTGATAGATTCTTCACTTTAAACATTATTATTATTGCAGTTTTAAAGTCAACCAGATCTTTCAACTTGAGAGCTTTTAATTTAAGAAAAAGTGGGTTTGTTGGTTCCCTGTAAGCTGCTTTGGTTATTATTCTAATAGCTCTCTTCTGAAGCATAAAGAGTGGATATATGTTTGTTTTATATGTATTTCCCGATACTTCATTACAATATGTCATGTATGGGAGTATTAATGAATGATACAAGGTATATAGTGTGGGTTGATTCAGCAAATATTTCACTCTGTGTAATATTGTAATTGATTTGGATATTTTACCTTTAATATAATTAATATGTGATTTCCAACACAGTTTATTATCAATTATTACTCCAAGAAATTTAGTTTCAGATACCCTTTCAATCTCTACACCATTTACACCGAGTTTAGATACTGAGTTGTTGTGATGGTTGTTAAAGACTATAAATTTTTTCTGACTTAAATCGAGCATTAATTTGTTTGAATCAAACCACAGTTTAAGCTTTCCTAATTCCTTTCCGAGTGTATCCAGAAGTTGTTCCAAATTGCTTCCACTGCATAATAGATTAGTGTCATCGGCAAACAATATTAAGTCCATTTTTTCTGAAACTTTACATATATCATTTATATACATATTGAATAACAATGGCCCCAAAACTGAACCCTGTGGGACTCCACAAGTAACCTTCAGTAACTGTGAGTTTTTGTTACCAACACATACATACTGATATCTATTCTTTAAGTAACTACTTAACCAAGACAGTGCTACCCCTCTAATACCACAATTTTGTAGTTTCTTTAATAATAAATTATGATCCATTGTATCAAATGCTTTTTTAAGATCCAGGAATACCCCAACTGAATACTCTTTATTTTCAGTGGCAGTTGATATTTTTTTCTATAAATTCCATTAGAGCAAATGCAGTTGTCCTCTTGTGTCTGAACCCATATTGCTGCTCACACAATAAATTATTCTTCAGTATGAAGTTGTCAATTCTCTCATAGAATATTTTTTCAAGTATCTTGGAAAATTGCGGCAATAGTGAAATTGGTCTATAGTTTGAGAATTCCCCTCTGTCACCCGTCTTGTATATCGGAATTACTTTAGCTATTTTCATTGCATTGGGAAATATACCTGTTTGGAGAGACAGGTTACAGATATACGTCAGTGGTTTCACTAAGCATTCAATAATAGTTTTGACTAAGAGCATGTCAATACCATCGCAGTCCGTAGATGTTTTACTTTTAAACGATTTAACAATTTCAATGACCTCTCTCTTGTCTGTGTTCTTTATGAAAATGAAGTCTTTTATAGCAGTGTTATTGCTTATTGTATCACCTGTAGGCGCCGTAATGGGTATTTCTCGAGCCAAATTAGGACCAGTGTTAACAAAAAAGTTATTAAATTCATCTGCAGGTGAAGCTGCATTCACACGCTGAGTCGTTTTATTATTTTTTGAAAAATCGGTTGGGTAGCTTGTATTTCTGCTTTTATTTCCAAGAATACTGTTAAGTATTGTCCATGTATTTTTAATATTGTCTCTGTTTTTCTCCAGTTCTTTACTGTAATAGTCTCTCTTACTACATCTTATTATATATGTTAACTTATTTTTGTATGTTTTATACCGCTGCTCTGCTTCTTTTGTCCTTTTCTTTAGGAAAGCTTTATATAATAAATTTTTCTTTTTACATGCCTTTTGTAATCCTTTGGTTAACCATGGCTTATCGGCAAATTTATGTTTCAGCTTTTTTTTTACTAATGGACAATTTTTTTTAATAAAGAGTGGTTACAATGTTTATAAATGTGTCATAGGCTTCATTTACATCTGATACATAGACTTCTGTCCAGTCTTGCTTCAGCAAGTCCTCTTTAAAAGAACTGACTGCATTTGGTGATTTGTATCTGAACGATTTTAAAATTTTTTCTGTTTTGGCCCCCGTGTGGCCATGGATAAGTGCAAAGGTTGGCAAGTGGTCACTTATATCATTTATCAATAATCCACTTTCTATTTTCTTATCAATAATATTAACAAACAGGTTGTCAATAAGTGTAGCAGTGTGAACTGTGATTCTACTGGGATGTGTTATTGTGGGATATAGACTCATGCTGTACATAGAGTTCATGAACTCTTTAACTACATTTTGTTGGTGTGGATTTAGTAAATCAATATTGAAATCTCCACAAATTACTACCATTTTCTTACTAGTAATATTATTGTACAGCTCGACTAATTTATCTCTGAATGTCTCAATGCAAGTTCCCGGCGTTCTATATATACAACTTATAATTAGATTTTTTGTTTTATCTTGGTCAATCTCAACAGTAACACATTCCAAAATCCCTGGTAGTGCAAAGGACATCTCATTTACAAGCTTACACCTATACAGGTCATCAATATACAGTGCAACACCACCACCCTTTTTTTGAGATCTGTTAATATGAAACATCTGATACCCCTCTATTGCCATCAGGGGAGCCTGATCTTCATTAAGCCAAGTTTCAGAGACTGCGATAGCTGTAAATTTTCTGTCTAGCTGTTTTAAATAGTCCTGAATCTGTGGAAAGTTTTTGTTAAGACTTCTGCTGTTGAAATGTATTATTGATAGTTTACCATCTAGTTGCACTTGACTTTTGAATTGCTTTTCAGTGTAATATTCACAATGGTTATGAATATTATTGAAAAAGTGGTTATCAGGATCAATATTGTTCTCCATCTCTTGTAGTTTATGTTCAGTATAATGGCATATTTTCAGAGTTTGAGTATCCTTACACTGTGTTAAATGACTTCCTCCAACTGGGGATAATTGATGTCTACTCAAGTCAGTCATAATTTTTTGTTTGTTTTGCTTATTTTTTTTTTTTTAAGTACATTGACATGGTATGTCAAAAGAACTATTCTTACCGTGTGTGTGAATATGGATTATCATTGTCTCTTAATTTTCTTAATCAGTGTCCATCTGTATTTATCTAAGTCAGTAACATCTCTGATCATTATACTCTTTGCTTGCTCAGGTGTTCCATATAGTTTGATCCAAATTCTACAATTTCTTGTCCATGTTGCCTGTATCTGTATTGTATATATATCACGGATGCACGGATCGCCCCGGGAGTCTCCCGGGTCGGCGGACGGAGCCACTGTTTACAGCGGGAGACGTTGCAGCGGGGAGGAGCTGGTGCTAGCTAGCACTTGGCCACCGCCCGGTGCTAATGGGAAACTCGACATACCGGGAGCTGTAGCGAAAACGACGCGGGTGCCGGGCTGGAGTTTAGGCGGCGTGCAAGAAATATAAGACAGAATAATAAAGAGCGATGGCAAGAACCAAGCAGACCGCCCGTAACATCTACTGGAGGAAGAAGCCCCCCAGGAGACAGCTAGCCACCAGGGCTGCTCGGAGAAGCGCTCCGGCCACCGGCGGAGTGAAGAGGCCTCGCCGTTACAGGCCCGTGGCTCTGAGAGAGATCCGTCATTACCAGAAATCCACGGAGCTGCTCATCCGTAAACTGCCCGTCCAGCGCCTGGTGAGGGAGATCGCTCAGGACTTCAAGACCCACCTGCGCTTCCTGAGCTTCGCTGTCATGGCTCTGCAGGAGACCAGAGAGGCCCACCTGGTGGGTCTCTTCTTCGCCAAGAGGGTCACCATCATGCCCAAAGACTTCCAGCTGGCCCGCCGCATCCGCGGAGAGAGAACTTAGACTTTCTGCTGCACATTCACCAACCATAATGCTCCGCACTGTGTGTCTATATATATACATTTATAGTAATATGTACATATGTTTACTAGATGTTCTTGTTTTTTTTTTTTTCTTGCCTTCTGATTATTGCTCTGAGTGTTGCTATCCCTGTGCTGTTGCAATCCTGGAATTTCCCCATTGTGGGACTAATAAAGGCTTATCTTATCTTATCTTATCTTATTTTGTCTTTTCAGCATCCGTGCTTGCCGTGCTATTTCAGCATTTGTTCTTGTTAGGTGTTCATTTAGGTAAACTTCTGTTCCCCGCAGCTTTCTGGCCTGCCTCAGTATGTCATTCTTTACCCTTCTGTTCACAAAGCACATCACAATTGATTTCTTTGTTTTATTATCTTTCCTGGGTAAAGCATAACAGGCTGAAATTGCATTTGCTTCTACTTTTATATCTCTACTGTCAAGGAACTGAAGCACCTGGTTTTCTAGGGAGACTGATTCACTCTGGGGAGCCTCCTCACCTCTCAGTCCTGTTGTGGCATGAGCATATGACTGATATTTGATGTCTAGTCCACTTTTAGGACTAGACATCTTTAGGACTAGACATCTCGTATGGATAACTAGGTCATCCATACGAGAACCTTATTCAAGATCCTCGACGCGTCGCTCCAAGTCCGTAATTTTTTGTCTTTTTCCTGAATTGTTAATTTTAAGTCTCGTACTTCTTCCATTAGGCCTATTATTTTGGCCTGCTGGCTAACCATTTTGGCCACTTCTTCTGACAAGAAGTTCAGAGATTTTTTGATCTCTTCCATTTCCTCCTTCTTTGGTGGCATTTTTACTGACCTGTGGATAGTAAAAACAATCTCTGCTTGTGTCGCCGGTATCCGATCCGACCGACCTCGAATCCAGCTGGGCCTCAGCTAGCCCCCTCCGCTGCTAGTCCCGCTGCTTACCGCCGCGGTAACCGAGCTCCTGACCAGCTCCTCCACCGAGTCCCGCCGCACACCGCCGCTGCAGCCGAGCTCCGCTCGGGTCCCAGTAGATCCTCCGCTGAGCACTGCCGCCTACCGCCGTCTGCCTCGGTAGTTTCTCCGCTGAGCCCCGCCGCCTACGGCCGTCTGCCTGGGTAGTTCCTCCACTGGGCCTCGCAACTGGGCTCCGACTCAGGCTATTGTCTGGCTGGGTCCCGGTGGTCCTCCACTGGTCCCCGTCTCCCACCACCGCCGCCCCGGAACTCTGATCCGGCTCCCGTCGGACTGCTGCCTCGGTTAGTTCCCCCACGAGCCCTCACCGGGGACTGAGTCGCTTCGTTTCGGTGTTAGGTGGTACGACTGGCGTTAGCGTTAAGCTAACTAGCGTTAGCTTAGCAAACACTTCGGGTAAAGCGTAGCAGCGAACCACAAAAGAAATGCTAGTCAGTTTACTCACAGTGGCCGGTGAAAGGCGATTAAAGGGGTATTCCAACAGAGGTGGAAATTCAGCCCGTGCGTGTCTGTCACAAATGCCGATCGCTGTTGGTTCGTTATTTTAATGGCAAAATCAGCTGTCTTTGTCTTAGCACTGAAAAAGTGTGACCATCCCGGTCGCCATCTTGCTCTCATCAAGTCACAAAAACTAAAGATACGATTATTGACTTTAGGAGGAAAACTCCCAGGCACGAAGTCACTGTACTAAAAGGCCAGACCACTGAATGTGTACAATCCTACAAATATCTTGGGACGATTATTGATAGTAATTTAAACTTTGAAGAGAACTGTGAAAGGGTGTGCAAAAAGGATCAGCAACATTTGCATTGTTTAAGGAAACTTTCACGCTTCCGAATTGACCGAACCATAACGACAGTGTTTTATCGGGCTATTATTGAATCTGTTTTATCCTTTTCTTTAGTGTCATGGTTTGGTCAGATAAAACTGAAACAGAGGAAATCCTTGGATCAGGTAGTTAGATGGTCCAGTCGTTTGCTTGGTGAGTCACAGCTGAGCCTGACATCCCTGTACACCAGACAGGTACAGAGGATTGCTACCTCCATTTTAAATGATGACTCCCACCCTTTGCACTGCCACTTTCAGCTTCTTCCCTCCAGATGGAGGTTTGCTGTCCCAAAAAGTAAAACCCAGCACTACAAAAACAGCTTTGTTCCTGCTGCTGTTAAAGAGTTGAACAAGATGGGTTCTAAATCTTTTATTGGGTTTTAGACTTTTGAGTTTTTAACCTCTTTGACTAGTCTTTAACTTATTAATATGACCCTTCTCTCTTATTTCCTTGTTTTTTCTCTTATCTCTTTCTCCTATATCCTGATTGGTGGAGCCTTGAGTACTTTTATCATGTTTATAGTCAGCTTCATGTGTGCCTGTGTTTGTGTTAATGTTGAATGTAATTGTGGTTTGTAAATATGGATGTCACCTGACTGCAAAACAAATCTACCTATGGGTACAAATAAAGTAACCTGAACCTCAGTTCATGCATTCTTTATGCATTTATTTATGACAAGACATAATCTGGTATTTCCCAAAATTGTTTTTTAATTATTACATGAAAGGTTTATCTCAAGTACTTTATCTGTATTCACTTATTTATAATCATTAATATGCACTGCAGGTTTGGGTAGAATACAAGTTATATTTTTTCAGAACAGTCAGACATTGGCAGTGAAGGATAAACATGTTGCCAGAAAAGGTTCTTGTACTTGTAGATACTTTGACAGAACAGTACTTAGATGAGTAACTTTATTGCAGGATACTTTCTACTCAAGTACATGTGAGGATAAAACTACTTTTACTCAAGTATCTTTGGTCACAGTCACTAAATTTTAATTTCACTGATTTGAAAACTGATTAGAAATGTGCCTGTTTAAAATGACTATTTAGTCTCACGAGAAATGACTGCATCTTTGGTCATTTTAGTAAATTTATAATCTTAGTTAGCTAAGATGGGTGTTGATATTGTTCTTCTTTTCCAGCTACAAAGAACGAGTTATTCAAACAATGTAGATTTAAAAAGTTAAAACTTTATGTGAAGTTGTATATAAAATGTTACAAATCCATGTTTTTAAAAAATCATATAAAACAGTCACAAATCTGACAGTGATACATTTAAAAGAAAAATGTTTGAAATATAGAACTTCTAATTTTTTAAGTAAGAAGTCGAAAATGTATGTTACAAAAATCTAATTTATGTGGAAAAACCCAGATTTATAGGATAAAAGTTGTATTTTCAAAAAAGACATATGAAAAGACTCACAAATTTAGAAAAAAAGTTTGCGAATTTAGAACCATCATTACTACTTCAGTAACTTTTTTATTGAATACTTTCATTCTCACCTTTTCTGGCAACAACTCTGATACTTGAACAATTCCAATAACACTAATATTACTTGAGAACAATTTCTGGCTTCTCTACCCACCTCTGGTTTTAAACAAAGATGTAGATAGACAATTAAAAAATAAGAAAATGTATTTTGCTGTCCTGTTAAGTTTTATTATAACAAAACAGGAAGAAGAGTGCACGGTGGTGGTGATGACGGTGTGAGTCCTGGTCACTCCTGGTTGGTGTGAAACATCCTGAACAGGAGGAAGTGAAGGACCAGCGATCTTCTCTGCTGTCCTCTGTAAACAGAAGTGATTTTAGGTCACAGCATGGACTCTTTCCTGTACTGTAACTTTAAAATTTAAGACACTGAATTTCACCTGTTATGGTTGGGGTCATGAATTGGTTCTCATCAGTCTGGGACAAGTGGTCCACACTGTCTTCAGTTTCCACATGATGAAGATCTTTTATCAGACACACAGAAATCAAACGTTAGACCATAGTACACTATGAAGTCTGTTTTGCTGAGTTTATTACTTTGCATGTTAAAGTTTGTGAAGAGACTATAATAAATAAAGCTGTGTACTGTGGAGACAGACGGTAGTCATGAAAATGATTATTTGTATATTAAATTACTTTCATGGAAGAAAAAAATTTAAAGATGTAACACTTGGAGAAAAAGACAAAAACATCACTTTCTAAAGTGGGACATATTAAAATACAAAAGACAGTCAAATCATCATCATCATCATCATCATCATAGCAGTCTGTCGGGGGCGACAATGACCTGAAAGAAAATTTCCATATTATTTCATATTATTCTTTTTATATATCCATGTCTGATATACAGTACTTGTGAGTTTCATATTGTTCAGTGTGTGACTATTCTTCATGTGGCCTTCAGTATGCCCCAGCATTGTAGCTAGATGGAATGAAACAGCATAACCGTCTACTTAGTTATCCTACATGGTATGATTATGTACCCATACATATTCTCACCCTCCATAGCGACCGGTATTTTCCTAGTTGTATACCGGATGGGACCATTGTGTAAGTCTATTGCGTCTTTTGCATTCAATACTATTAGGTTGTCACGTCTTTTTGCTATCTCTGCAAGCAGCCCTGCTTAGGTTGTACAGTCTGACAGCCGTAGGTAGGAAGGACCTGCAAAACCTCTCGGTTGTGCACCTAGGATGATGTAGTCTGCTGCTAAATGAGCTCCTCAGTGCATTCAGTATGTCCTGCAAAGGGTGGGACTCGGCCTCCAGCAGAGATGACAGTTTAGCCACTATCCTTCTCTCTCCCATCTCCTCCACTGGGTCAAGGCGCTGCCCCAGGACAGAGCTAGCTTTCTTGATCAGTTTGTTCAGTCTCTTCCTATCGGCTGCTGTAATGCCACTGCCCCAGCAGACCACTCCAAAAGTGATGGCTGATGCCACCACCGTGTCATAGAATGACTTCAGCAGTGCCCCTTGTACACCAAAAGACCTGAGTCTCCTCAGTAGGAACAGCCTGTGCTGTCCTTTCTTGTAGAGTGCGTCAGTATTGTGTAACCAGTCTAGTTTATTGTTCAGATGAACACCCAGGTACTTGTAGGATGTCACCATCTCGATGTCTGTTCCCTGTATATTTACTGGTGCTGTGAGGGGTTGTCCTTGCCTGCGGCAGACCACCACCAGCTCCTTAGTTTTCCTCGCGTTGATCTGGAGGCAGTTCCGATGGCACCAGTCCACAAAGTCCTGGATAAGCTCTCTGTACTCAGCTTCATCTCCGTTGGAGATGAGGCCAATAATCACAGAGTCGTCAGAGAACTTCTGTAGATGGCAGTGTGTTGTGTTGCGTGAGAAGTCTGCAGTATAAAGGGTAAACAGGAAGGGAGCCAAAACCGTTCCCTGGGGGGCCCCCGTGCTACCGATGATCGTGTCGGACACACAGTCCCGGGTTCTCACAAACTGTGGCCGGTTTGTGAGGTAGTCCAGGATCCATGATGACAGGTGCTGGTCCATCCCTGCGCACAGCAGCTTGTCCTTCAGGATCATCGGTTGGATGGTGTTGAAAGCACTGGAGAAGTCAAAGAACATGATCCTCACCGCATTCCCGGGCTTCTCCAGGTGGGACAGAGAACGGTGAAGGAGGAAGATCACCGCATCCTCCACCCCAATGCCATGCTGGTAGGCGAACTGGAGTGGATCCATCGCTGGTCCCACCAGGGGGCGGAGGTGAGCAAGAAGCAGTCTCTCCAGGGTCTTCATCATGTGGGACGTCAGGGCCACTGGTCTGTAGTTGTTCAGATCTTTGGGGTGGGAAGTCTTTGGTACAGGTACCACACAAGATGTTTTCCACAGCTGTGGTACCCTCCCCAGCTTCAGGCTCAGGTTGAAGATGTACTCCACAATCCCACACAGCTGATCTGCACAGGACTTGAGGAGCTTTGCGCTGATGCCGTCCAGTCCCGACGCCTTCCTCGCCTTGATCTTCCTCAGCTCCGTCCTCACCTGGGTCTTAGTGAGGGTCATGTTGGGGGGCTGTGTGTTGGGAGTGGGGGGCTGTTGGTGGAGTGGGGAGTGGGCAGCAGGACTTGATGTCTTCAGAGGCAGCAGTGGTTGTTGTGCAGCCGGGGGGGGGGGGGAGCGGTTGGTCAAACCTATTGAAAAAAAGATTCAGATTGTTCGCCCACTCCCTGCCCCCCGTGGCCTGGGGGGAGGTATTCTGGATCCCAGAGATGGTTTTAAGGTTTCTCCAGACCCCACCGATGTCGCTCTGTTGCAGCTTGTCCTCCATCTTCTTCCTGAAGCTGTCCTTGCCTTCTCTGATCTTTCTCCTCAGCTCCCTCTGTACGGACTTCAGCATCTCCCTGTTCCCCGACCTGAAGATCCTCTTCTTCTCTCTCAGAAGTGTTTTTATCTCAGGGTTGATCCAGGGTTTGTTGTTTGAGCAACACCGTATGGTCTTGGTGGGAACGGTGTTGTCCACACAGAAGCTGATGTAGTCCGTGATGGTGTGAGTGAGGTCATCGATGCCCTCACCATGTGGATCGCAGAGCTGCTCCCAGGCGGTGGTTTCAAAACAGTCCTTTAGAGTGTCCATTGCCTCCTCAGACCATAACTTCACTGTGCGCATGATCGGAGGTTGTCTGTACACTAGCGGTTTGTACACCGGCCGGAGATGAACCTTACTCCCACCCCCCTCCCCCTCCTCCTGCACAGCGCTTTTCCCGCACCTCACTCCCTAAAGCCGGCTGATCGCCGTCTTGTTCCATTACGCACAAAACACACCGGCCCGTGCACCCACGATCCACGGCCGTTCAACGTGTTGGAACTCGGAGCGGAGCACACTGCCCTTTCCACCCCTCCCCCGCCCCCCCACGGACTGACATGCCCTCCGACAGTTCTACCGGAGCTGGAGCCAAACGACGGGGGGAGGGGGGGTCACAACCCCTGCTGAGTGCTCTGGGGGAGCCCTGTGGTGACCCACCACAATCTACATGGACATTCAATCCTCACACTCAGCTAGGCGGCAGGAAGCAGAACAATTTGCGTACGGACAGAGAGCCCCTAGGAGACAATCAGAACAATGGCTATTGTTATACATCCCTGGAGTAAGGAGAGGAAGTCCGGGCGCCAGTTAATCATGCGATTGATATGTATTGACTGATATGTATAATCAATATGCAAATGTGCCATGCATTCTCTCTTGTCTGTATAAAAGAGCTTACTTTACATGCTTCACACAGAGGACGCACACACACACAACACACACAGCACACACAGCCACAGCGCACAGCGCTACAGTGTGTCTGATGATGGAGGAATAAAACTCTGAAACCTTCAGCTCGTTGTATCTCGCCTGAACTTATTTGTTCCTCCACACTGGTGGGGAAAAAATGAAAGGGGAGAAATAAGGGCAAAAATGAAAATATTAGGCCTGTGCATTCATAAAAATTGTTTAATTAATTGCATTTTTCTATCATTAAATGCAATTAATTACTAAACTTGCATAAAAGAGTCAATGAAAAAGAAATACACTTTAGCAACTTGTAATTGCATTTTTGTTTACTAAACAGACTGACTCATATTCAACAAATACTTCTAGAGCAGGGGTTCTCAACTGGTTTTATCTGTGGACCACAGAGCTGACTTCAACACTGTTACACCAATGCCAAAAAATGCCCTTTACATTAAACACTCAAGAATGTATATTAAATTATATAATTCTACTATTTATATCAATTTGCAATATTCTTTTAATCCGTTTCAGTTTAATATTGAGAAAGTTGATTTGTCTGCAAAACTACCATTTTTTTATTGTTGTCACGTTTTCTTTTATTTTGAAACAATCAGAGGAAACGGTTCTACTGAATGCAACTTTCCAAAAAATCTCAACATAAAAGTACAAACCAATTCTTTTTTTTCCACAATATTTTTTATTGAACCTTTTTTACAAACACAACACAAACAATCAAACACTAACACTAAAGTAATTTAAAAAAAAATAAAAAATAAAAAATAAAAATTGTACTAAAAAACACCAACAACCACTAACAAAGACAGGTCTTCAACAATGCTCCTCTGTTTAGTCTAGGCAATCCATTACATAAGTATACATATTATACATTCACCAGTTTGGAATTTACAAGGTCCACACACATCATTCACCTTCTTCTTCAAAAGTTATGTTTAAATTCTTTACATAATCAATGAAAGGTCTCCATATATTCTCAAACACAATTTCCTTTGATTTCAGTATGTATGAGTCCATGGCCGCGTGTTCCGGAGCAGACAGGTTGTAAAGTCTGCTAGATGGCAGAGGAGCGCCGGCCCGCAGATTAATAGCACAATCATATGGTCGGTGAGGGGGGAGGGAAAGGGCTTGGGATTTACTAAAGACGGCCCCAAGGTCATGGTACTCCGGTGGCACTTTTGACAGATCCGGGGGAGGAGAGGCAGGGACATCCAAAGGCGTGGCAGGCGAGCACACAGCAGACTGCAGACAGGCACTTAGGCAGAAAGGGCTCCATGACACGATACTTCCCGAACGCCAGTCAATAGAAGGGTTGTGCAGATGCAGCCAAGGGTAGCCCAGAATGACCAGGGACGATAACACCGGTAGGACAAACAGATTCAACTCCTCCCGATGGTTGCCCGAAATGATGACTGGCACCGAGACGATCCGATGAGTGACAGTAGCCAACGCCGCCTTCGACAGGGCAATAATCTTAAGGGGAGTTTTTAACGGCTGCATAGGTAGACCCAGACAGGTTGCCATACTCCTAGAAATGAAGCTCTGCTCGGCCCCTGAGTCAATGAGTGCATGTGTCTTATGTTCTTTGTGACCAAAGCAAAACTGAATAGGAATGAGAAAGCGGGTGAGGGGATTATTATCTTTTACGTCCATGAGGCCCCCTACTTCAACGCACGGACTTCCCCTTTTGGCCGCCTAGGACAGGAATTCAGGTCATGCTCCTCGCTCCCGCAATAGACACAAAACCCCAACTCACGGCGGCGCTGTCTCTCTTCTGCAGGGAGTTTCGACCCCCCCACTATCATTGGTTCTTGGTCCTCAGAGAGGTCAGTAGACGGGAGGGCCAGTAGCGGGGGCTGGAGAGCACAGCGTGGCCTATTCTCCGCGCGGCCGGAAGTCTTACGCTCCGCAGCTCGTTCCCTCAGACGGTTGTCAAGGCTAATGGCCAGGGAGATACACTCATGCAGCGTGGAGGGTTTCTCCAGGCGGGCCAGCTCGTCCCGCAGGCTAGGGCTCAAACTCCTCAGGAATATACTACTCAGGGAGGGATCTTCCCACCCAACCTCCGTAGCTACGACCCGGAAGTCAACAGCGTAATCGGCGACTGCCCTCGACCCCTGCCAAAGGTTAACAGGCGAGAGGTGAGTACATCTTCCCAGTTCGAGTGACTAAACACTTCCTGGAATTCCTGAGTGAATTGAACATATGTCATAGAAGCATAATCGGCCCTAGCCATAACTGCATAAGCCCATGCTAAAGCCCGCCCCTCTAACAGATTGATCATATAGCCAATGCGGCTCTGGTCAGTGGGAAAATCTCCAGAAACCTGTGGGAACATGATTTCGCAATGCATGAGGAACTCCCTGGCTTCTCCCAACACCCCTTTAAAGCGGGCGGGAGTAGGGACGGGAGTGAGCCGACTAGCGGAACCTGTAGAGTGAGGGCTAGGTGAAGAGCTAGTGGTGGAGCTAGTGGTAGAACTAGTGGGAGCTGAGGAGCTAGCTGGTGCTGTGGGGAACCCCTGTGGGGAACCCCTGTGGGCTAGCTAAGCGATCTAACCTATCGGTGATGCGAGTTAGCATCATCTGTTGTTGGTACGCTAATTGGTCTACCCGAGCCTCGAGATGGTTAATACGGCGCACGAGTGCGCTGGCTGCCGGGTCACTTTGGCAGAGTCGTACTGACATTGTTCAGGTGACTCACAGAACAGACACGACTCAGGATTAACACAATTAACGTACTTTATTTGTTAACGTGAGTGAGTGGGTGCGTGAGTGCGGTGATATGGTGTAATGTTGTGTAGTGCAATCCGTGTATTCCAGCTGGGCCGGCAGAGCACTGTACAGACTGGCAACCCTGTAAAGAGACAGGGGCCGTTAGCTTACAGTACACCTATGCAGCACGTCAGATGTTATAGTGCTCACTGTCAACAGATGTTGAAGTGTCTTCAGGTGGCGCCGAAGCTGCAGCCAGGGAGACAGTGTCTGCGGGCAGGTTAGCCGGAGGTGGAATAAAAGTCCGCCGCCTGGAGGGAGAAGGAGGTCCGCCGTTGCGGGCTCCGCCTGTGCGCAGGGGAATGGACAGGTTAAGAAGCAATGAAGCTTACTTGGTTGTTGGTCCGGGCGAAACCGACCTGGACGTTGCACTGCTGGGCTTGGAAGCCGAAGGCTGGAGAATTCAGTGCAGGGAAGCACAGAGGCAGGGTGTGGCGTGATTCACGGAAAGAATCAGACGACTCTGCGCCCAGCACTGGTCCTGACGGGAATAAATAGGGTCGCAGGAGATAACAGGCAGGTGCGTACACAGGTGCCGTGATGGGCGGCCATGACACTTTCGGCTTCACCAGAATGAGCTAAAAAATGCAAACTGGCCCTGGAGGCTAAGTTCAGTCAGGCCAGAAACAGTTCTTACACCTCGATTGGCTCAACACTATGGCCCTGTCATAGTGATGTCGCCAAAAACACTCTGTCTAAACTTGCCTTTTTCAACAGGGAAGAGCTTAACTGAAATTTCACAGCAACAAAACAGACATGACACATCTGAGTGATTTTGCTCTTGATATGGTCACACAATACTGACGCACTCTACAAGAAGGGACAGTGCAGGCTGTTCCTACTGAGGAGACTTAAGTCTTTTGGTGTACAAGGGGCGCTGCTGAAGACATTCTATGACACGGTGGTGGCATCAGCCATCACTTTTGGAGTGGTCTGCTGGGGCAGTGGCGTTACAGCAGCCGATAGGAAGAGACTGAACAAACTGATCAAGAAAGCTAGCTCTGTTCTGGGGCAGCGCCTTGACCCAGTGGAGGAGATGGGAGAGAGAAGGATGGTGGCTAAACTGTCATCTCTGCTGGAGTCCGAGTTCCACCCTATTCAGGACATACTGAATGCACTGAGGAGCTCATTTAGCAGCAGACTACATCATCCTAGGTGCACAACCGAGAGGTTTTGCAGGTCCTTCCTACCTACGGCTGTCAGACTGTACAACCTAAGCAGGGCTGCTCGCAGAGATAGCAAAAAGACGTGACAACCTAATAGTATTGAATGCAAAAGACGCAATAGACTTACACAATGGTCCCCTCCGGTATACAACTAGGAAAATATCGGTCGCTACGGAGGGCGACAATATGTATGGGTATATAATCATGCCATGTAGGATAACTAAGTAGACGGTTATGCTGTTTCATTCCATCTAGCTACAATGCTCCGCACTGTGTGTGTTTATATATTTATTCCATCTAGCGACAATGCTCCGCACTGTGTGTTTATATATTTATTCCATCTAGCTACAATGCTCCGCACTGTGTGTTTATATATTTATATATTTATTCCATCTAGCTACAATGCTCCACACTGTGTGTTTATATATTTATTCCATCTAGCTACAATGCTCCGCACTGTGTGTTTATATATTTATATATTTATATGTACATATGTATACTCGCTGCTCTTGTTTTTTTTTTCTTGTCTTCTGATTGTTGCTCTGAGTGTTGCTATCCCTGTGCTGTTGCAATCCTGGAATTTCCCCATTGTGGGACTAATAAAGGCTTATTTTATCTTATATGTTGTGCAAGTCATAAAAAAAAACATGTTACAGACATGTTAACAAGAAAAAAAATCTAGGTTTTTGGCAGCGTGTCACTTTAAAACAGGTAGAACAAAGTAATTTCCAGTCTCTCAGGATAACTTTTTTTGCCACAATCATACTAAACATTATGGCTTTTTGCATTGCCAGTGGAAGAGTTAAGGTGTAATTAGAACATCCCAGTATGGCAATAAGGCAGTCAGACATTAACAGTTTGGTGTATATGCTGCTGTACAAATTAAATACTGTATATTAAATCCGAAACTTTTGACTTTGGAGCAGGACCAGGAAAGATGTAATCAAGTTCCATCAGCTGATTTACATTTTTCACAAGTCACAGTAAATGAGGGAAACACTTTGTTTGGTCTCAGTAAAGTGCAACCGATGAATAACTTGAAAATCTATTAAAAAATGAATGTTTGATATCAATAATTAGGTCAGATGTAGGTGAAAAAAATTAGCTCAATTAAAATAGAATATTAACGTATTGTGGTGACCCCCCACAATCTACATAGACATTCAATCTTCACACTCAGCTAGGGCAGGAAGCAGAACAATTTGCATACGGACAGAGAGCCCCTAGGGGGACAACCAGAACAATGACTATTGTTATACATCCCCGGATTAAGGAGAGGAAGTCCTGTGCCAGTTAATCACGCGATTGATATGTATTGACTGATATGTATATCAATATGCAAATATGCCATGCATTCTCTCTTGTCTGTATAAAGAGTTGACTTTCCATGCCTCACACAGGAAGCACACACACAGCACACACACACACACACACACACACACACACACACACACACACACACAGAGCACAGCGCTACAGTGTGTCTCATGATGATGGAGGAATAAAACTCTGAAAACTTCCAGCTCGTTGCATCTCGCTTGAACTTATTCGTTCCTCCACACTGGTGACCCTTGAAGAAGAATGGAACACGAGGCGATCACCCCGGTGACAGATGACCCGGACCGGGAAGGCCTCAGCACGCGTCATGGTGCACTCCTCACCTGATCTTTTACCTCCACACTGGTGACCTGACGAGGGAGAATGACCGTCTGCTCCCTCTCACCGCGCTGTGGATCCCAGAGGACCAGAGAACGCGTGCAACCTCTTCACCCTCACCGGAGCGCAGTGCTGGGACCAAAACGCACCATGAACGACACGAGCGAATGAAGGAAGCAGCCGGAACGGGGACAATCATCGACGCTGGCTGCGTTGATTTCCACTGAGCTCCCCGACTCTGGACAGCGGACCTCCCGCGCACAGAAGCCCTGCACGCACTCCGCAGGATTACGAGGACAGCGAAACTGCCAACTATGTGGTCACTGCGCCAGGCGCGTGCCACGCACCAGGGACAAACCGGCTCCACAG
Organism: Pholidichthys leucotaenia; assembly: GCA_020510985.1. NCBI lineage: Eukaryota > Metazoa > Chordata > Actinopteri > Cichliformes > Pholidichthyidae > Pholidichthys > Pholidichthys leucotaenia. The sequence continues at coordinate 62,897,277 of CM035849.1, read as the reverse complement.
ACTGATACAGCATCCTCCGCCACTGCACATGCCCGAGAAAACCGACCAATCGCCACCCTCGGAACATTCAGGGCTGCTTGCGCACCTGGAGCGGACGTGCCGCCCGCACACAGGACTTTGTATGGGTTTCTCAGCCGTGGCGCACAATGGGAATTTAGCTGATTGTTTTCCCCAATGACTTTAGGGCTGCTTCCCACACTTAAAGCCAAACTGCCGAGTCCCTGACACAGCTTCAGTTGTTTCACAGCCGCTACGCATCCTCGGGGAATTTGGCTGCTCGCTTTCCCCACATCCTCGTTGGATCGAGCCGCAGGAGGAGTCAGATAAAATGTTTTTTTTCACAGCCACTGTGTATCTCCGCCAGGCTTAACGGGAAAGTCCCTCACCATCGTGGATCCACACGCAATTTTTGCGCAGCCCAGACACCTTTGACGTCCCAGGCCGGCACTCGCTTACTCCCATCCCCTCCCCCTCCTCCTGCACAGTGCTTTTCCCGCACCTGACTCCCTAAGCCGGCCGATCGCCGTCTGGTTCCATTACGCACAACTGCACACCGGCCCGTGCGCCCACTATCTGTTCAACATGCTGGAACTCAGAGCTGAGCACACTGCACTTTCCACCCCTCCCCCATCCCCCCCACGGACTGACATGCCCTTTGACAGTTCTACCGGAGCTGGAGCCAAACAACGGGGGGGGGGGGGGGTCACAACCCCTGCTGAGTGCTCTGGGGGGAGCCCTGTGGTGACCCCCCACAATCTACATGGACATTCAATCTTCATACTCAGCTAGGGCAGGAAGCAGAACAATTTTCATACGGACAGAGAGCCCCTAGGGGGACAACCAGAACAATGACTATTGTTATACATTCCCGGATTAAGGAGAGGAAGTCCTGCGCCAGTTAATCAAGTGATTGATATGTATTGACTGATATGTATATCAATATGCAAATGTGCCATGCATTCTCTCTTGTCTGTATAAAAGAGCTGACTTTACATGCCTCACACAGGAAGCACACACACAGCACACAGCACAGCGCTACAGTGTGTCTCATGATGATGGAGGAATAAAACTCTGAAAACTTCCAGCTCGTCGCATCTCACCTGAACTTATTCGTTCCTCCACAATATAATTTTTTCATAGCTATCTTATGAAAGCACATTTTTTTGTGCTTAATGGTACAAGTGTGACTAATATTTAAAGATGCATTCTGATGGATATAAATCCCCTATAAAAACAAATCTACATTGTCTAAAATCATATCTTTGTCCCTTTTTTCGACAAAAAAACCTTTTCATCATCTTAGTTTCATGTCAACCCCCCCCCCCCCGCCCCCAACGCCAGAATCAGTGATTACTAGGCCCAGCCACATACCACAAGGCTAATAGTGACTAGCGCTACATTATCAGAATAAATCCTGTGATAAAAAGTCTAACCGGTTGAAGGACATGCCCAGTTGTATGCATGGTGGCCCAGGATAATGACTGAAACTTAGGGAAGGGTGATACCAGCATTTTTCCTTTTGATACAATACCATTAATTTATGGGATTTTTTTCTTTGATATCAATGCTGATACTTCTTGCCTCTTAAAGGAAAATCACATGACTGCAGTTTCATTAACAACTTTATTGCAAGGGCAATATGAATAAAACTCCTGAGCATAAATAGTTGAAAGAAATGTTTATAAAATTATCATAAAATATAACAATGAGCAAAGAAAATAAAAACAAAATGAAATATAATTCAATTATATATCTTTTTTTGTGATCGCTGAAAAAATCTGGCCTCTGTCAGCATGTCCTGCTCTCCTACTACCGCTGCACTACAGAGAGGATCCTCACATACTGCATCTGCGTGTGGTTCCATAGTTGCACTGTGGCTGAGCAGAAAGCACTTTGGTGCGTGGTGGGAAGAGCAGAGAAAATCATCAGATTGACTCTCCCAGAACTGGGGGACATCTACCACACTTGCTGTCTTAGGAAAGCGAGGTCCATCTATAAAGACTCCACACATCCATTCCATAGACATTTTGAACTGTTGCCTTCTGGAAAATGTTTTAGAGCATTTAGGGCTCGTACAAGACTGAGGAACAGCTTCATTCCAAGTGCAATCCACATTTTAAATAGTCTTTAGGACTTGTCCATTGTCATATGCTGCATTGCACAGATTGTATTATGTAAAACTAGATTTGTTGCTCTTATCTTTTTAATGTTATTCATGTCTTTTTATTCTTTTTTTTAAATTACCATGGAGAGATGCATTTAAAAATTTCGTTATGCTTCAGTATAATTACGATAAACAAATTCTATTCTAATAAAAATAATTAAAACTTAAGATAAGCCTTTATTAGTCCCACAATGGGGAAATTCCAGGATTGCAACAGCACAGGGATAGCAACACTCAGAACAATAATTAAGAAGAAAAATAAAAATAAGAGCAGTGAATATACATACGTACACATAAATATATACAGTATACAAAGTGTGGAGCATTGTAGCAAGGTGGAATAAACAGCATAACCATCTACTTAGTTATCCTACATAGTATGAATATGTACCCATACATATTGTCACCCTCCGTAGTGACTGATATTGTCCTAGTTGTATACTGGAGGGGACCGTTTGTGTAAGTCTATTGCGTCTTTTGCATTCAATACTATTAGGTCGTCACGTTTTTTTTTTTTGCTATCTCTGCGAGCAGCCCTGCTTAGGTTATACAGTCTGACAGCCGTAGGTAGGAAGGACCTGCGAAACCTCTCGGTTGCGCACCTAGGATGATGTAGTCTACTGCTAAATGTGCGCCTCAGTGTGTTCAATATGTCCTGCATAGGGTGGGACTCGGACTCCAGCAGAGATGACAGTTTAGCCACCATCCTTCTCTCTCCTATCTCCTCCACTGGGTCAAGGCGTTGCCCCAGGACAGATCTAGTTTTCTTGATCACTTAAACCAACGAATGCTTAACATGTTGCCAACATTCACAACTTTTGCACAATAGTCTAACTTCTGCATATTGTATCCTAACTTCTGCATGGCGCAGTCATGCCAAACTACCATTGCCTCCCGATCCATGAATCCTAGGTGTGTGAGAGATCATCTCTGTTCAACTGAAATGATCCTCCCCTCCAAAGACCACGGTGGGGGGCACAACCGACCTGGCAGATCTGTCAAATCTGTCAGGTCGGTCACATCTAAAACAGCTGATGTGACACATCAGGAACGTTAGATGACAGTTTTCACAGCCTGGCTCAAAGGCACACAAATTGATGGTGATAAAAAAAGTTTATTTTCAATAAAGTGAAAAAAAAAACAAGATAATGCATGGAGTGTGCTCTTGTCAGGAGGCACAGCCAACAGCCAAGTGGGAGTTATCATGGAAAACAGCTGAGCTCTGTGCTTGGGCGATCAGCTGATTGGTTCCACCTCCTCCGGTGTTCTGACATTTTGGCGTATCTATCAGACCAGCACTGGACAGCTGATGGTACAGACTGCAGTCAAAGAAAAAAACATGGGGGGGGGGGGTAAACAACAATTTGGATCTTTATCCTGCAGCTTAAAAGTGCTCAGACACATCCCTGATAGGTCCCGTTATACCAACAAGTACATGTGTTTAGCTGTGTGTGTGTGTGTGCACTGCAGACAGCGGCTGAACTGAGCTCTGTATAGTTTTTACCTGTAAACCAATGCTGCAAATCCACCATTATAGGGTAGCTGTAAGTTAGAAACCCATTCAATAAGTTACACATAGGTACAAAGAGCATTACTCATATACTTCTTCTGCCGCCCACGACACTGCTGAGCTCTGCACCGGAGTCACCGTGACTGCTTGACTGTAGGCTGCCAGTGTGCAGTGAGTCTCGGCACTGCCATAGTTATGTGACACGGCAGACCATCTCTAAAACATGCCTGGACTGGCTTTTCACCGGTTTTCACACGTAAATTTAATGCCTAAAACTCTCAGAAGTGAAAACAAATTGCATGTTTTGTATTAAGGTGGTATCGCAACATTTTAAAAAGTATCGACTCCAGAGTATCGACCAGCTGATATCGAAGTATTGATACATGAGTATCGATATGCCCATCCCAACTGAAACTGCATCGGTCCTTAAATGCAGTTTAATGGTAAAATCCACCTTAATTTGGTTCAAGTTTTCAAAGTAGTTTGTTAAAAATGCTACATAGCCTGGAGGATAACTTGAGTTAGGCCCGAGTGTCCTGATTGGTTTAACACTACCCACGAAACAAGCCACTGAAAGCTGTTACGTATGCCAGGAAAAGTTGTTATAGTGAGTGAGTGGTAAGTTGATAAATTCACAAGACAAAGTACTTCTTTTTTATAGTTTTTATTGAAACTGTCAAAAAGATGTGAAATTCGTGTATCCATTGAGCTAAGACATCATCTGAGGTAAAACACTTTCATGGCAAAGCCATACACTTTGTCACCTCGATTATAAACAGTCTGAATCATAATGTGGACACACAAATATGGAATCTCCTGCACCTATGTCTGTGCACTCTTCGTGTGCCCAGTGATCAAAAGAGACACATTTTATCCATTCCTCATATTGGCAGCTATCACTCTACGCTTCCATAGGCCATCGGGTTCACTGCTGTGTGGAGCTGGTTGATGGCCACTCGGCCGCCAACCAGCTCCACACAGCAGTGAACCCGATGGCCGTGCAAGACTGGCATTTTCTGCAACCCGCAGAGACAACTGATGACACTTGCAAAAGCCCAGAAGCCAGTCCTCTCCAGCACACTCATTTTTGTGCCATCCATCAAAGCAGGAAATGGCAAATTTCTTTGCAAACTGGAAGGCCATTTTGTGGGTTTCAGTTGCTGACAGCCCAAAGTGTAGTTCTGCACTCTGTTGTAGGTATTGTGCTAGAAGAATCTCCTGTTCTTGTGTAAAAACCTGGCAGTGTGTGCTGTACCCAGGTAATGGTGTTCCTGCATCTCCTCTTACTCTTCTTACATATCGAGACAGGCTCACACAACATAAACCATGGCACCTCGCCGCCTCCCACATAGACACCCCGCTGTCCACATCACCAACCACTGCCTTGTACTCGTCTTTACTGCCTTTCCCCCTTTCTGTCTTACGCTGATACTTTCGCACCATGCTTTATATCTGAAATAAAATGTGAATGCAGTGTATCAGTCCAAACAGATAAAGATGTGACACTGCTCACTAAATATGGTTTGAAATGAAAATATTTGCAGAAAACAGAGGGAAAGGTGCACAAACTCATAGTGGAATTTCGAAGCCATACTTTATTGAGATACACTACTCACAAAAAGTTAGGGATATTTGGCATACAGATGAAATTTATGGAAAATGTAAAAAGTTCATGCTACAGTGATATACCATGAAAGTAGGGCATTTAAGTAGACGCATGCAATGTTGATTTCCTCATCTCAAACAATTTATTGAAACAAAAGCCAACAACAGGGGTGGGTATACCACAACAAAAATGTCAATGTCTCAATAACTTGTCATATGCCCTTGAGCATCAATTGCAGCTTGACAACATCTCATGCTGTTCACAAGTCAACTTGTTGTCTGCTGAGGCATGGCATTCCACTCTTCTTGAAGGACGGCCCTCAGGTCACTGAGGTTGTGGGGTGCAGGGTTACGAGCCTCTACATGGTGACTCGGCTGATCCCATAGGTTTTCTATGGGATTCAGGTCTGGAGAAAGTGCAGGCCACTCCATTTGAGGTACCCCAGCCTCCAGCAGCCGTTCCCTAATGATGCGACCTTGATGAGCTGGAGCATTGCCGTCCATGAAGATGAAATTAATTCAATTCAACTTTATTTGTATAGCGCCATTTTACAGCAACAGTCATCTCATAGCACTTTCAACTGTAGGGAAAAACCCCACAATTGCAAAAAGACCCCAGCAATCAGGCAATCCCCTGTGAGCAAGCACTTGACAACGGAGAGGAAAAACTCTGTTTTAGCAGGAAGAAACCTCCAGCAGAACCAGGTTCAGGGAAGGGCAGTCATCTGCTGCGACTGGCTGGGGGATGAGGGAAATAGAGAAGAAGAAGAAAAGAACAGTAGAGAGCAAACAACACGACGGGGACTCAATCTATGGGAGAGAACAAACGGATGTTAATGACCAGCAAAAATATTTCATTGAGAGTGAAGAAAGGAGTGAAGCCTAGTGCAATATTGGAGGTCCCCCGGTTGTCTAAACCTATTAGCAGTATAACTAAGGGAGGGTTCTGGGGCACCTGATCCCACCCTAACTATAGGCTATATCAAAAAGGAAGGTTTTAACCCCATTCTTAAAAACAGGGATCGAGTCTGACTCTTGAATCCAGATTGGCAGCTGGTTCCAAAGGAGAGGAGCTTGACAACTGAAGGCTCTGCCTCCCATTGTACTTTTGGAGATTCTAGGTATTACAAGTAATCCTCCATTATGGGAGCATGGTGCTCTGTTAGGATGATAAGGTACTATCAGATCTTTAAAATAAAAAGGGGCCTGATTATTTAGAGCTTTGTAAGTGAGAAGAAGCATTTTAAACTTAATTCTAAATTCTATGGGAAGCCAATGAAGGGAGGCCAGAACCAGAGGGATGTGATCTCTTTCTTGTACTTGTTAAAACTCTTGCTGCAGCATTTTGGATTAGCTGAAGACTTTTTAAAGATGTTTTAGGACAGCCTGATGATAAAGATTTACAATAATCTAATCTAGAGCTAGCAAAAGCGTGGATTAGTTTCTCAGCATCACTTTGAGACAAGATGCTCCTAATCTTGGAATATTACGCAAATGATAGAAAGCAGTTTTAAAAAAAGGTTTAATATGTGAATTAAAGAACAGCTCTTGATCAAAAATAACTCCAAGATTCCTCACAGCACTATTAAAAGAAAGAGTAACCGCATCCAAACTAAGAGCTTGATTTGGAAAGGTATTTCTCAGGATTTTTTGCACCAACTAGAATGACTTCAGTCTTATCTGAATTTAATAGCAAGAAATTACAAGTCATCCAAGCTTTGATTTCCTTAAGACAAGCCTCTAATTTGCCTAATTGATTACTGTCATCTGGCTTCATTGACAAGTATATTATAAGTAAGTAAGTAAGTAAGTAATAAGGCCTCTGTTGTCCATGCAGGGGCACAATGGCTGGATTAACGATGCTATTCAGGTAGTATCAGCTTGTCACTGTACCATTACAGGTTTTTCTTTTAAATTTATAAAAGACAGTTTCACAGGCCAGCATTATTTATGTTCAACATATTCAGTAAAAACAAAACAGCAACTCTTATTTCTCCCGTTTATAAAGAGCAGATTAGAATGCGCTTAAAACTTTTTTTTAAATTCTGTATCAAATATTACCAGAAAATATTATAAACCACCACATCTTAAGCGCATTGAGAGGTGGATTGGGACAAAAATTCAGGCTGGGAATTTGACTTCATCCTCGGCCACCCTGTTGTTGGAAACCAGAAAGCACCACAGTTTTAGTAGGTTAATATTTTAAAATAACAGGTATCACACTAGTTATCAATATAATTATAACCTTTGGGAAGGACGAAAATTATAAATTTGGATTGTAGTAGTCAACTGATCTACTGATTATTAAAACAACTGACTGACTAATCTTAATTTAAATCTGGTGCTGCTTCTGATTTCTTAACCTTTTCAGAGTAAAAACACAAGGTAAGAGGCTTTAGGTAAAAAGTTACAATTCTGCATGAAAAAGGTCACAAATTTGTCACCAAAAACATTCAAAATTTAAAAAAAAAAAGTACTTTTATGAAAGAGCAATTTAGCTATGGTTAATGCAACCGTTACTTCTGTCTATCTCATTTCTATGCTCTAGAACATGAGGGGGTTTTGCTGCTTTTAACATATTAAATTAATTTAGTCTAGTATGTTACTTCACCAGGTCAGGAAGAGGGTCTAAATAAAACGGGGAGGGAGTGGGCTTATTTAAAATTATTATTTATTATTTACCTTTTGTTCTTATTCGAGACAAAAATAGAAAGGAGATATTTTTACCTTCTTGTACTTGTACTTATTTATTATTATATTATGGTCAGCTGCCGTCCCGGTCTCTTGTCAGTGTGAACCTGAACCCAGTCAGATGCCTTTATGCGTTGTTGTTGTGCTCCCGGTGGCTCTGCGTGCTTGCTCAGCTGGGGACCTCTGTCGTGCTGCGGCGGTTCCATAGTCACCATGTTCATTGTGGACCCTCCACCCGTTGTCTCCGTAGTCGGTTGAGGCTCGTCGTGGCTACGGAAGCTATCTGGTGCTTTTCCAGTGTTGTGCGGTGAAACCGACTCTTCACCCGTCTGCTTGGTCATAACCTCCGAAGTTTATCGAGCGAGGGTATGGAAACAGTCTGGCTCTTCCTCTCTGCCGTCTGAAGTGCTCTGCTGTGCCGCATTATCCGTTGTGTCTGCGCCTGGCTGCTGTGCTCTCTGCATGCTCGGGCTCCCCATTCTGCGGCTCCGATTCTGGCTGAGGGGAAAACGGAGGCGAGTCTGATCAGAGCTCTCTCTCCCGTGCCATCTTTGTTCTCCTCCTGAGTGCACGGGGTAAGCGGAGTGCTGTCAGTGCCGTCCTTAATTACCTCATCCCACACCACGACGTCATCATCCCAGTCTGCTGTGCCCCAACTGCCACATCCGGACCATTCGAACCCAGCGCTGTCTCTGAATCAGAATCAGAATCAGAATCAGAATCAGGTTTATTGCCATTGTTCATGTAGTACACAAACTAGGAATTTGTCTCGGTACAATGCTGCAACATTAAACATGATAAGATAAGAGAAATAAACTATACATGTAATAAAGTGTAGGATCAGATTAAGTGATACTGGTCAACAGTTAAAATATATATTAGCCAGCAGCAGATACTGTGGAGAACTATATAGTGCAGTCGGTAATGCAGGAAGAAAACAGTGATGATTGACATGAGTCTGGTTGAGCTGCTGTACATGGTGCACGAGAGTCAATAAGTCACTTAGTGTTCAGCAGTCTGATGGCAGAGGGGAAGAAGCTGTTCATGTGACGGGAGGTTTTAGTCTGGATGGACCGAAGTCTTCTACCAGAGGGGAGGGGGGCAAACAGTACGTGACCAGGGTGTGAGGGATCGGCTATGATCCGGCCAGCACGCCTCCGGGTCCTGGAGATGTACAGATCCTGGAGAGATGGGAGCTTGCAGCCGATCACCTTCTCAGCAGTGCGCACGACGCGCTGCAGCCTTAGTCTGTCCCTGGCAGTGGCTCCTGCGTACCACACGGTTATGGAGGTGGTGAGGATGGACTCGATGATGGCTGTGTAGAACTGCACTAACATCTTGGTGGGTAGCTTGAGCTTCCTCAGCTGCCGCAGGAAGAACATCCTCTGCTGGGCTTTTTTGATGAGTGAGCTGATGGTCAGCTCCCATTTGAGGTCCCTGGTGATGGTAGTGCCTAGGAAGCGGAAGGAATCAGCAGTGGTGATGGGAGAGCCTGAGAGGGTGAGGGGGGGCAGAGGAGTAGTGACTTTCCTGAAGTCTACAATCATCTCCACTGTCTTCAGAGCGTTCAGCTGCAGGTTGTTATTGCTGCACCAGGACGCCAGCTGGGCCACCTCTCTCCTGTAGGCGGACTCGTCGCCGTTGGAGATGAGCCCGATGAGGGTGGTGTCGTCCGCAAACTTGATCAACTTGACAGACTGGTGGCTGGAGGTGCAGGAGTTGGTGTAAAGGGAGAAGAGTAGGGGGGAAAGTACACAGCCCTGGGGTGATCCGGTGCTGATGCTAGTATAGTCTGAGACAGTCTTTCCCAGCCGCACATGCTGCCTCCGGTCCGTCAGGAAGTCGATGATCCACCTGCAGAGGGAGTCAGGCACGTTGAGCAGGGACAGCTTGTCCCGGAGCAGAGCGGGGCGGATGGTGTTGAATGCGGAGCTGAAGTCCACAAACAGGATCCTGGCGTAGGTTCCCGGGGAGTCCAGGTGCTGCAGGATGGAGTGGAGGGCCAGGTTGACTGCATCGTCTACAGACCTGTTGGCTCGGTAGGCAAACTGCAGCGGGTCCAGGAGAGGGTGGTGATGGACTTGAGGTGGGACAGGACCAGGCGCTCAAAGGACTTCATGACTACAGAGGTGAGCGCTACAGGTCTGTAGTCATTAAGTCCAGTGATCCGTGGCTTCTTGGGGACAGGGATGATGGTGGAGGATTTGAGGCAGGATGGCACGTGGCATAACTTAAGGGAGGTGTTAAAAATGTCTGTGAATACAGGAGCCAGCTGTTTCGCACAGAGTCTCAGGGTGGAGGGAGACACGCCGTCTGGGCCGGGGGCCTTGCGCGGGTTCAGTCTGGAGAACTGTTTGAGCACATCCTGCTCACTGATGATAAGGGGAGGGGGGGGGGAGGGGGGGTGCCTTAAATGAAGTAGGGAATGTGGAGGCTGTGGAGCTGGAGGGAGGGGGGAGTTGGACACAGATGACGAGGTGTCAAAACGGGCATAGTGTTGGGACAGTCTCTGACAAAGGGCTTTGTCATCCTGACCTTTAGGAGCCTGAGGCCGATAGTTGGTGATCTGCCTCAGTCCTCTCCACACGGAAGCCGAATCATTAGCAGTGAACTGCTGCTGGAGTCTCTCTGAGTACACAGATTTAGCCCTCTTCAGCTCTCTGTTAAACCGGTATTTAACCTCCCTGTAGCAGTCCCTGTCTCCACTTTTCAGCGCTGCTTCCTTCTCCTTCCTGATCTGTCTGAGCTTAGCTGTGAACCAGGGTTTGTCATTAGAGTAACTCACCCTGGTGCGTGATGGAAGAATGTTCTCTTCACAAAAGTGGATATATGAGTTCACAGTGTCCGTGTACTCATCCAGATCATGCGTGGCTCCTTTAAGCATGCCCCAGTCAGATATTTCCATGCACGTTTCCAGCTTCTCCTCAGCATCACTGGTCCGTATCTTCGTAGTGCTCACAACAGGTTTAGTGAGCTTCAATCTCTGTCTGTATGTGGGAATGAGATGAACCATCACGTGATCAGATAATCCCAGCGCAGCTCGAGGAACAGCGCGATATGCGTCTTTCACTGTGGTGTAACAGTGATCCAGTGTGTTTAATCCTCTGGTGGGGCATTTAATAAACTGTTTGTAGCGGGGGAGATCGTGGCTCAGATTGCACTGATTAAAGTCGCCAGCCACAATAATCAGCGAGTCTGGAAAACTCCGCTCTGTGTGTTGAATGTGATCCGCGAGCACGCGCTGAGCTTCGCGCGTGTCCGCGTCGGGAGGGGCGTACACAGCGATCATTATGAAAGAAGCAAACTCCCGCGGGGAATAGAAGGGCTTGCAATTGATAACAAGAAATTCCAAGGCAGGAGAACAGTGTTTGGAAATTACCGTTACATCAGAGCACCAGCTACAGTTGATGTAGAAGCAGACTCCGCCTCCTGTGGTCTTGCCGGAAAGCTCTGTGTCACGATCAGCACGGAAGAGCTGGAAGCCGTCGAGGCGCAGCGCGCTGTCCGGTATATTTTCCCGGAGCCAGGTCTCAGTAAAGCAGAGGACAGCTGAGGAGGCGAGGTCCTTAAAACGCATCAGCAGTCTCAGTTCATCCACCTTGTTAGAGAGAGAGTTGGTATTGGACAGAAATATGCCAGGCAGCGCCGTTCGCGAGCCTCTCCTGCGAAGTCGTACGAGAGCGCCCGCTCGTCTTCCTCTCTTCCGCCGTCTCACTTTCCGAGCCAAACAATAAACCAGATCGGCGGCAGGGGCTAGAAAAACTGGGAGAAGGTCCGTGGGGGTCAAAGTCCTGATATTTAAAAGTTCTTCACGGGTATAAGTGCAAGCAGACACACTGATCTCACACTCTGATCGCGAAGCCCAGTCTGTAGAAAAGGTCACATCCCATAATGTTGTCACCGCATGCTGTCACCTGGAACATGAGGTCGTACACAATTTTGGGCTCGCAGCAAACAGTCAATTCTACTGTTCCAACATTGCACAGTCTGTGACCACTGTATCCGTACAGCGGCGTTGGGTTCTTTTTGATTTTGTGGTTGGGGAAAAACTTTTTCACCGTGGCCCAGCTTAACGTTGACCGCGCCGCCGCCGTGTCAAGCAGAAGTGGTACACCTACTCCATCTAATTCAACCATGTTGTACGAATAACCACTGATGCTGGGGCTTACCGAATGAATGGTCGTTGTTGGCGGGCCCCACGGTGCTTGTGACCAGCATGCTCTAGCGAAATGGTTCAGGCACCCGCACTTATTACACTGTTTTCCTCTTACTGGGCAAACTCATGCTCCGTCCCAGTGCGTCAGGGACCAACAACCCCCGCAGATGGGGGCCTCTTGGAGTGGACCTTCGGCTCACTGCATTCGCCTCGTACTCTTCTGCCGTGTACTCTTCATCCCCCATGTCCACCGCGTTAACTAGCGTTGACTGTCTGGGTAGCCTCTGTGTTTAGCGCCCATTTAGCTCCGTGGCTAACTTCTCTGCTGCTTCCAATTGGAGCGCTACACTACCGTTCAAAAGTTTGGGGTCACTTAGAAATTTCCTTATTTTTGAAAGAAAAGCACTTTTTTTCAATGAAGATAACTTTAAACTAATCAGAAATACACTCTATACATTGCTAATGTGGTAAATGACTATTCTAGCTGCAAATGTCTGGTTTTTGGTGTAATATCTACATAGGTGTATAGAGGCCCATTTCCAGCAACTATCACTCCAGTGTTCTAATGGTACAACGTGTTTGCTCATTGCGTCAGAAGGCTAATGGATGATTAGAAAACCCTTGTGCATCATGTTAGGTCTGCAATGCTGTAATTGCTGCAAATGGAGGATTCTTTGACGAAAGCAAAGTTTGAAGGAAAAAATTATTATTTCAAATACAAATCATTATTTCTAACCTTGTCAATGTCTTGACTATATTTTCTATTCATTTTACAACTCATGGTGGTAAATAAGTGTGACTTTTCATGGAAAACACAAAATAATTGTCTGGGTGACCCCAAACTTTTGAACGGTAGTGTAGCTCAACTGCTCTAGCTAGCATCAAGTCATTTGGCACCGTTAGCAACCTAGCTCATAACCCAGCGTTACATGAGTGTTTGGCCAACTGGTTCCGCACCATTCTGTCTTCCAGTGGCCCAAAACGGCACACACTAGCCAACTGTCTTAGGTAAGTGATGAACTGCTGTATTGGCTCACCAACTCCCTGTCGTCTCTGGCGAAAGTGAATCCGCTGAACCGTCACGCTGTCCAGCGTGGTAAAATAGTTAGCTAGCAGCTTCACTACCTCCTCATAGGAGTCTGTCGCGCCCAGCGTGTGGCGAATCCTTTGACCCTCTATGCCTAGGTTGTAGACAAGCAGTGCTAGCATCCTCACCTTATCCAACTTTCCCAGGCCCAACGCTGTAATCTTAGTCTCGAACGCCTCCAGCCAATATGGCCATGGAACTGGCGGTTCCCCTGGAAGCTCAAAGAAAGGCCGCAGCGGTGTTACGCACGCCTCCATGGTTAATCCTCCGTCGCCAAATGTTATGTCCACAAACCTGACAGTGAAGAGATGGACGAGGGTGCTGCGCTGGAACTGAGCTTTATTACTGAACTATGTACACGGGATTACACACACTGTACTGTACTGAGTCGCCTGGGCCAGACAGCCCTGTAATGGTGGACTCTCCCATATATATGCCGGCACGATGATGCCACCAGCCGGCTGCATCATTACACCGCATATTACTACAAATCCCATCGTCAGACCAACTAGAGTCCAGACCTGAATCCGATCGAACTTCTATGGGGTCATCTGAAGACAGCTGTGCACAGGAGATGCCCTCACAATCTGACAGATTTGGAGCGTTTTTGCAAAGAAGAGTGGGAAAATATTGCCACATCAAGATGTGCCACGCTGACAGACTCCTACCCAAAAAGACTGAGTGCTGTAATAAAAGCAAAAGGTGCTGCAACAAAGTATTAGTTTAAGGGTGTGCATATTTATGCAACCAGGTTATTGTAAGTTTTTTATTTTTCCCCTTAAAAGATTTCAGTTTGTTTTTCAATGGGGTTGTACAGGTTATAGGTCACATTAATGGTGGAAAAAGTTTTTAAATGATTTATCTTGGTCTCATTTGTTTACACCATAAAAAACTGGCATTTGAACAGGGGTGTGTAGACTTTTTATATTCACGGTATATCAAATGGTGAATGCCGTTCACTTGTATAATGCTTTTCTCATCTCTAGATGACCAAAGCACTTTACAGATCCTGCAAACAAATTCAAATCTTAAACACTTATTATTATGATTATTTCTGGAAATAAATTGTTAATTTGATCATACCTAAATTGTTTATAAGCTTTCTTTATATATACCGTATTTTTCACACTATAAGGCACACCGGATTATAAGGCGCAGTATCAATGAACGATCTATTTGATGGTCTATTTTCATACATAAGGCACACCGGATTATAAGGTGCATTAAGCGAAACAAAACCGTCAGATAAGTCAAACTTTATTCAACTTATTCACAATAACTCTCAATATTGTTCAGTTGTAACACATAAAACCAGTTGTAACACATAAAATACAAAACAATACACTCACTTTTTCAGTTCATTCCTCTTCCACAAATCCATCAAATTCTTCATCTTCAGTGTCTGAGTTTAACAGTTGGTCGATTTCGGCATCAAGCATGCCCGGATCCCTCTCGTCATTATCAGAGTCTCGTTGCTGTTATTTAGCGGTTCAGTGATGATTCCGGCCTTCGTGAAAGCTCGGATGACCCTTGAGACTGATAACTTAGCCCAGGCATCCACGATCCATTGGCAGATAGTGGCGTAACTCGCCCAGCGTTGCCTCCCTGTCTTGGTGAATGTGTGCTCGCCTTCTGTCATCCAATGCTCCCATGCAGCTCGCAATTTAACTCTGAATGACCTGTTGATGCCAATATCTAGTGGTTGGAATTCTTTGGTTAATCTACCCAGAATGATGGCAAGCTCCGAATTAGTTTGATTCACTTGGGTTTTGACAGTATCGGTGAGATGGGCACGCATGGAGTCACAGATCAATAGGGACGGAGATTTGTGGAAAAAGCCATCCGGTCTCTTGACGTAAACTTCTCTCAGCCACTCACTCATCTTCTCCTCGTCCATCCAGCCCTTTGGGTTAGCCTTGATGATGGCGCCAGCCGGAAACTTTTCTTTTGGCAGTCTTCCTCTTGAAAATGACCATGGGTGGTAGTTTCTGGCCATTAGCCTGGCAACCGAGAACTACAGTGAAGGATGACTTCTCGTTCCCTGTGATGCGTATAGATACCGTACTGGTCCTTGTTTTCTCAACAGTATGGTTCGCAGGGATGTCAAAGGTGACAGGGACCTCGTCCATGTTGGTGATGTGTTCTGGCCGGATCTTCTTTCCAGTGATCTTGTTACTTGCAGTAGGTGCGGAAAATGGCCAGCTTTTCTATTCTGTCCTTGGGGTACACCCCAAGGACAGAATAGAACAAGACAAAAAATGCAATGTAATCTCATGCAGATCATGCAACAAAACCTACATTGGAGAAACTGGAAGATTACTCACCACAAGAAAAAAAGAACACCAGAAGGAATGTGAGAAGGAAACACAAGGACGACTCACAAGATCACAAAAAGAAAAGGCAGAACAAGAAACATTAAAATCAGCAATATCTAACTAACTACTAACTAACTAACCTGCACTTATATAGCGCTTTTCTAGTCTCAAAGACCACTCAAAGCGCTTTCACTAGTACTAACCCTCTATTCTAAGGGCCTAGAGGAAACATATCTAGGGACAATTTAGAACAGCCAATTAACCTAACATGCATGTCTATGGATTGTGGGAGGAAACCGGAGCCCCCGGAGTAAACCCACGCAGCACGGGGAGAACATGCAAACTCCACACAGAAAGGTTCCAACCCCTGCCAGCCTGGGGATTCGAACCAGGAACCTTCTAGCTGTAAGGCAACAGTGCTAACCACTGCACCACCGTGCTGCCCGATATCCGTGCTGCCCAATATCAGATCACTGCAAAAGAAACAAGATTAATTTTAAATATTTATTTTCTGTCAGAAGTTAGACTTGACAAATGTAGTGTAGAACATTATACAACTGTATTTCAAATAATTATAAATACTAGAAAAGCACTCGGAGAGTGCAGACCTCCGCCAAGCGCCACAATTCCCCCCATACAGTGTTTGTGTGTACGTTTTCAGATTCCTTGAGCATGTAAACATATGACTAGCAATTGGATTCACAATGATTATTTGTTTATTTGACAGGGACAGTGCAATAAACACACAATTAATCAATGACAATCAATCTGATAGTGATAGGATTAGTGGTTCAGTAGTAAAAGCATTGCCTCCTTGGCGGAGGTAATAAACTGAAGTGTTGCTGTTGTGTCCATCTCCTCCACTGACGGATGCAAATTTGGTAGACAGGTTGGCGTGGGTTTTATATTATATTGTAACGTGCTGCTCGACATGGCGACGTCCCACCGGGAGGATCGAATTCACGCCTCCCGCTCCGGAGTCCCGCACTCTACCTGTGTCGCCAATAGGGTCAACCCACTTGGCAAGCCAAGTACGGTGCTCATATTGAGTTCGCTACAATATTATTTTTTGGGGGGTTGCACTCTGCGGCAAACGAGAATTTAGAAGCGTCGCCGGCAGAGAGCTCGTTTTTGCGCAGCGCCTGTGGCTGGCCGGTGAATATCTGCCAAATGCGCAGCTCCTATGGCTGGCCGGGGAATTTCTGCCAAAGAATCCGTCAGCGGACAGCTGCCTGTGTGAGGTTTTGCAGTTGCACGCTGGCGGGCCCAGGCCAGCAGTGTTTTCCGCGTCCTTTTGTGCCTAAAACATTGAAGAACGCAGAGTTTGTGTTGCAGACACGACGACCAGCGCCCTCCATTGCGCCTGCGCACATGTTGAAAATGGCTGTATGTCACAGTGTTGAATGAAAAATGCTTTAAAAAATTCCTGTATCCAGACGGTGAACCGGATCACCCCCAAAATTTAATCAGTTCTTCCTTGTACCATTTCCAACAACGCCTGAAAGTTTCATGGAAATCCGTCCAAGATTTTTTGAGTTATCTTGCTAACCAACAGACAGACAGACAGACAGACAAACAAACACAGACAAACGCCGGCAAAAACATAACCTCCTCCTGGCCTTTTCGGCCTGGCGGAGGTAATAATCACATCATGGACTGGGACAACAAAAAAATTATTGGATCGGAGAGCAACAGACAAACGCTGGATCAAGGAGGCCATAGAGATCAGGAAGCGGGGAAAAGACACCATGAACCGAGATGAGGGGGCCTTTATGCTTTCCCACACCTGGGACCACATTCTCCAGAGACCATCTGACGGCGGGAGGCAGGGCCGGCTCGGTGGATCCGACAGATCTGCTGAGCTGGCCCCGCCTATGAAAATCAGCTGATAAATGTCACTTGGCAGCAATCAGCTGACTCTTCTGATGAAGGCTGCAGTGCAGTTGAAACATGTAAAGAAGGTAAAGACATCTCTTTTCTATTTTATTTTTTGTCTTTTATATGAACAAAAGATAAATAATTAAAAGAAGACAAAATGAACCTATTTGACCTATCTGTTTGGTCTTCTTTACTTGGTGTAGGTCATTTTCTTGCTTCCTCCACTTCTGTACCACTGATTCATTAATGCTGAATTCTCTCGCAGCTGCTCTATTCCCATGTACTACTGCGTGACTGATAGCCTTGAGTTTAAAATCCGCTTCGTAAGCATGTCTCTTAACAGGTGCCATTTTGGGGTCCTTAGACACACACCGTAATATTATGTTGAAGCACATATTACTCCGCGAGGCTCCTGACTACGGTAGCCATAATGCTCCGACAATCCATCAAGCGGTGCTGCTTTGTAGCTTACCAAAGTTGTACTAAAACATTTTGACAGATTTTTGAGCGCCATGTACCACATAAAATCGGTTCGAGGGCAGTAAGCACAACAACCAAAATTAATACATAAGGCGCACTGGATTATAAGGTGCACTGTCAATTTTTGAGAAAATTAAAGGATTTTAAGTGCACCTTATAGTCTGAAAAATACAGTAAATACACCATGTTATAAAATATAAACTTGACAGTACCATCATATACCGGGGTAAGTAGTGCCACTGTAACAATGTGCCCCGGTCTCTCTCTGAAAACTTGCCCAACCATCATTTAGTTTTGATGCCACCAGGAAGGAACCGTGTACTACTCGTAGATATTATACATAGACTAGACTGGACATGACTAGCATTTTCTCTGCAAATGGAGTCGCTACATTTGTCATGTAATTGCCATTTTGACATTTCCCGCGGCATTGTGATTACAGGATACAAACAACTATTTGTTGTACAAGGGAGGCTGAAAAGTTCATAGTGGTCCAATTTGACCAAACGTGGTTTATTTTTCCCACATAGTCTCCCCTTCGGTCCACACACTTCTTCCATCAGTGTTGCAACGCTTGGATCCCTGCGGTTGAAAAATAAACCACATTTGGTCAAATTTGACCACTATGAACTTTTCAGCCCCCCCACCCCCTCATATTTACTGTAATCATATAAGTAAGCTATGTAATGTATGTGGAACATTATTAACACAAATACAGACTCTCTTTGCATTTTATAGTGCATGTATGGTGCAATAATGGCAACTAAAAGAGTAGCCCCTTGCCTCTCTTCGCTCGACACCTGCCTTCAGTCATCATCATATCTTATCGTGCCATTCATGTATCCATAGGAGAGCTTTGTCATTCACTTGCTGTAGGAATGAATTGGAGCATGCCGGTCCCAATGGGCAGTCATAGAGGACGCGGTCCATGGTTTGGATTGGTTCACAGCAGGGGCAATCAGCACTGGTGACATATCCCCATTTGTGGAGTCTGTCTCCCATCTTTCCCACATTGCATCTTGCTCTGTTCAGGGTGATCCATTCTTTCCTACCAAGGGACGATCCACAAGGCAGGTCTTCATTCAGATAAGGTAGAGCTCCATTGGGAGGGCAGCACTTCTCCGGTCTGTAGGCTGCAGGGTTTAGGTGTTTGAGACGGCCATAAAACTTTTTCATGATTTTAGTCTTCATCTTGACTCCTGAATCCTGTTGGCTTCAGCCACATGTCAACAGTGGTCACTAGCAGACATAGGCATTTGTGGTGTCTGTGACATCACGTGCATACCCTCTATAGTGAATCAGCTATTTTGTACTACTGTTTGAAATTGACTCCAGTGGGCTCACCACCTGCAGGAGGGACCATGGGGGTCTGCTGCTATCAGGTGGTGGTCAAGGGCGGAGACCTTGGCGGTCTGATCCCAGACTTCCTAAACTGGTTTTTGGGACGTGGAATGTCTCCTCTCTGGTGGGGAAGGAGCCTGAGCTGGTGCATGAGGTTGAGAGATACTGGCTAGATATAGACGGCCTCACTTCAACACACACCTCCGGTTCCGGAATCAGCCTCCTGGAGAGGGGCTGGAGCTTGGCCTACTCTGGAGTTGCCCCGGGCGAGAGGCGGCGACAGGGGTGGGTATTCTTGTATCTCTCCTACCTTGCGGCCTCTATATTGGAATTTTTCCCGGGGGACGAAAGGGTTGTTTCCCTGCGCCTTCGGGTTGGGAAACGGGTGCTGACCATCATTTGTGCCTATGCACCAAATGATGGTTCAGAGTACCCACCCTTTTTTTGGAGTCTCTGACTGGGGTGCTGGAGGGTGCTCGTCTTGGAGACTCCATTGTCCTACTGGGGGACTTCAATGCGCACATGGGCAACAACAGTGAAACCTGGAGGGGGGGTGACTGGGAGGAACGGCCCGCCCGATCTGAACCTGGGTGGTGTTCAGTTATTGGACTTCTGTGCTAACCACAGTTTGTCCATAATGAACACCATGTTCAAGCATAAGGGTGTCCACATGTGCACCTGGCACCAGGACACCCTAGTTTGCAGGTTGATGATCGATTTTGTTATCGTGTCATCAGACCTCTGACCGTATTCTTGGACACTTGGGTAAAGAGAGGTGCAGAGCTGTCAAGTGATCACCACCTCAAATCAAATCAAACTTTATTGTCATATTGCTGTACATACAACTGTAGTGCAGACAAGATGAAATTGCATTTCTCTCGGCATCCATATAAGAAGCAGCATGATTTAAGACACATTCCCACATAGCTCCCCCCCCACCCCCGCCCCCCCATCCATTCACACATCCCTGAGACATACTTGGGAAAAAAAAAGAATAACTAACTATAATATACAAAATGTCCGTAGGTGCAGTAGTGTGTATGAGAGATTCCGGGTCAACTGTTCAGCATCCTGACAGCTTGTGGAAGGAAGCTGTTGATCAGTCTGGTGGTTCTGCCTCCGATGCTCCGGAATCGTTTACCAGATGGAAGAAGTTCAAAGTGTTTATGCAGAGGGTGAGAACGGTCCTTGACAATGTTTAGTGCCCTGCTCCTACAACGGTTCTGAAAAAGTTCTTGGACAGAGGGGAGGGAGACTCCAATTACCCTCTCCGCCCCCTTGACTATCCTCTGCAGGGCTTTTTTGTTTGACATACTGCAGCTGGAGTACCATGCAGCAATGCAATACATCAGAACACTCTCCACCACACCTCTATAGAAGGTCCTGAGGATGCAGATGGGGAGAGAGGCCTGTTTGAGTTTCCTCAAGAAGTGCAGTCTCTGCTGAGCCCGCTTCCTGATCTCCAAGGAATTCTTGCTCCAGGTCAGGTCCTGCGAGATCTGCACTCCGAGGAACTTGATGTTCTCCACTCTCTCCACTAAACGGCCGCCGATGCTGAGGGGGGCGTGCTCAGGCTGCGACCGCCGGAAGTCGATAATCATCTCCTTCGTTTTGTCCACGTTGAGCACCAGATTGTTCTCCCTGCACCAGCCCTCCAGGTCTCTCACTTCTTCCCTGTACATTGATTCCTCATCCCTCTGGATAAGTCCCACCACCGTGGTGTCATCTGCAAACTTAATAATCTGGTTCCCCTCGTGTCTGGATACACAGTCATGTGTTAGAAGTGGAAACAACAGTGGACTGAGTACACAGCCTTGAGGGGATCCGGTAATCAGCATGACAGACTTGGAGATGTTGTTTCCAACCCGGACAGACTGAGGTCTCTCAGTCAGAAAATCCAGGATCCAGAGACATGTGGCGGTGTTCAGACCGAGAAGGAGTAATTTCTCCATCAGTCTCTGGGGAATAATGGTGTTGAATGCTGAACTGAAATCAATGTACAGGAGTCTGGTGTAGGTGTCTTTCTGGTCCAGGTGGGTGATGACAGAGTGTAGGGTGGTGACTATAGCATCTTCTGTGGAGCGGTTTGAACGATATGCAAACTGGAGCGGGTCGTGTGATGCAGGGAGGCAGGCTGTAATGTGTGGTTTGACAAGCCGCTCAAAACACTTCATCACAATTGGTGTCAGTGCAACAGGACGATAGTCATTCAAACAGGACACCACTGGTTTCTTTGCCACTGGTACAATGATAGAGGTCTTGAAGCATCTGGGAACGATGGCCTGACTCAGGGAGATGTTATAAATGTCAGTCAGGACATCCGCCAACTCGCTCGCGCAGTCTTGGAGCACACGTCCCGGAATGTTGTCTGGACCTGCAGCTTTGCGTGGGTTGACTCTGGTTAGGGTCCTCCGTGTGTCCGCTGTGTTGATGGTAAAAGCTGGTCCGACCGATGGTGGGGGAGGGCCAGCCCTCCCTCTGATTGTCGAGTTTGATGCTTCAAAACGTGCAAAGAAGTCGTTAAGCCTGTCTGGAAGCGAAGCGTCGTCATCATCGACCCCCTGCCTAGGCTTAAAGCCCGTCAGTGTCCGAACTCCCTGCCACATCTGCTTGGTGTTCCTAGTGTCACAGAGGTGTCCCTGGATTTTCTCCGCATAGGCGCGCTTTGCCGCCTTAATTCCCTTAGAAAGCGCAGACCTGGCTGAGCGGAGGGCGATCCTGTCCTTCGCTCTGAAGGCTGCATCTCTGGCTGTGAGCAGCGAGCGCACCTCTGCAGTCATCCAGGGCTTATGATTACCCCGCATAGTGATGGTCTTCACTGTAGTGAAATCCTCTGTGCACTTCGCGATGTAGCTGGTGACCTAATCAGCATACTCCTCCACATCTGTCCTGTCTTCCTGGGAGGCTGCTATTTTGAAGATCTTCCAGTCTGTGTGCTGAAAACAGTCTTTCAGTGCAGGGGTTGCACTCTCTGGCCAAATCCTGATTTGTTTCACTGCTGGCCTGCTGCGCTTCAATAAAGGTTTGTAGGCAGGCACCAGCATCACGGATATGTGATCAGAACGGCCGAGATGGGGGCGGGGTATCGCTTTATATGCATCTGTGTTTGTGTACACTAAGTCCAACATATTCTCTCCTCTGGTCTTAAAGTCTACACATTGTTTAAACTTGGGGGGGAGGTGGATTTGATGGCAGGGGAGGCCGCCATTCAGACCTGGTAGACCCAAACATATACTCGTGAGGGTGTGCTGGGAACGTCTGGCTGAGGCCCCTGTCTGGGAGGTTTTCAACTCCCACCTCCAGAAGAACTTCAACCACATTCCGAGGGTGTATGGAGACATGGAGTCTGAATGGGCCATGTTCTCCACCTCCATTGTTGAAGCAGCTGCCCAGAGCTGCGGCCACAAGATCGTTGGTGCATCTCATGGTGGCAACCCCCGAACCAAGTGGTGGACACCAGTGGTGAGGGAGGCTATTAAGCTGAAGAAAGAGTCCTATCAAGCTTGGTTGGCTGGTGGGACTCCTGAAGCAGCTGAGGTGTATCGGCAGGCCAAGCCAAGTGCGACTCGGGTGGTTGCTGAAGCAAAAACTCGAATATGGGAGGAGTTCAGTGAGGCCATGGAACAAGACTTTCGGTCAGCATTGAAGAGATTCTGGCCAACTGTCCGGCAGCTCAGGATGGGGAAGCAGCTCCCTGTCCACACTGTGTATGGGGTGCTGCTGACTTTGACTAGGGATATCGTCGGTCAGTGGAAAGAATACTTCGAGAATCTCCTCAATACTACTGACACGCCTTCCACAGAGGAAGCAGGGCTTGTGGACGAGGGGGACGACTCGCCCATCACAGGAGCTGAGGTTGCCAAGGTGGTTAAAAATCTCTTTGGTGGCCATGCCCCGGGGGTGGACGAGATATGCCCTGAGTACCTCAAGGCCCTGGATGTTGTTGGGTTGTCATGGTTGACACGCCTCTGCAACATTGCATGGAGGTCGGGGACAGTGCCTTTGGCATGGCAAACCGGGGTGGTGGTTCCCCTCTTGGTGTGCTCCAACTTTAGAGAGCTCACACTCCTCAGCCTCCCTGGGAAGGTCTATGCCAAGGTACTGGAGAGGAGAGTCCGGCCATTGGTTGAACCTTGGATTCAGGAGGAGCAATGTGGTTTTCGTCCTGGCCGTGGCACATCAGACCAACTCTTTACCCTCTTGAGAGTCCTCGAGGGTTGGTGGGAGTTTGCCCAATCAGTTTCCATGTGTTTTGTGGACCTGGAGAAGACATTCGACCGTGTCCCTCGTGGTTTTTTGTGGGGGGTGCTTCTGGAGTATGGGGTATTGGGCTTGTTATTACGAGCAATCTGGCCTCTATACGACCATTGTGAGAGTGTGGTTCATATTGCCAACACTCGGTTGGACTCATTCCCAGTGAGAGTTGGACTCCACCAGGGCTGTCCTTCGTCACTGATCCCGTTCATAATTTCTATGGACAGGATGAGGCGCTGCTGACTTTGACTAGGGATATCAATATCATTCATTCATTCATCTTCTTCCGCTTCATCCTTTTCGGGTCGCGGGGGGTGGGGGGGTGGAGCCTATCCCAGCATCTTTGGGCGAGAGGCAGGGTACACCCTGGACAGATCGCCAGTCCATTGCAGGGCCAACACAGAGAGACAGACAACCATTGACTCTCACAGTCATACCTAAGGACAATTTAGAATCCCCAGTTTGATGCCAATTAACCTAACTTGCATGTTTTTGGCATGTGGGAGGAAACCGGAGAAATCCCGGAGTAAACACACGCAGACACGGGGAGAACATGCAAACTCCACACAGATCACAGTTGGTTGGGGGCTGGGATCGAACCCAGGATCCCCCAGCCAACAGTGAGTTGCTGTGCTGCCGCAGTGCTAACCACTCCACCACCATGCCGCCCGATATCAATATCGATATTTCTAGGCACAGCCAGGGAACCGAGGGTGTCATGCTTATATTTACTTATTTCTGTAGGATGTCACTTGGGTTCTAAATATTTTATTGGGTTTTAGACCTTTGAGTTTTTAACCTCTGACTAGTTTTTAACTTTTAATATGACCCTTCTCTCTTACCTCTGGTTTTTCTCCCATCTCTTTGTCTTTTTATACCCTGATTGATGGAGCCTTGAGTATTTTTTATCATGTTTATAGTCAGCTTCATATGTGCCTGTGTTTGTGTCTATGTTGAATGTAATTTGTGGCTTGTAAATATGGATGTCACCAGACTGCAAAACAAATCTACCTACGGGTACAAATAAAGTAACCTGAACCTGAACCTGAACCTGCACCTGCTCGGTGACCACAGGATCTCATCTCTGTTCTCTGCAGACGATGTTGTCCAGTTGGCTTCATCCAGCAATGCCCTACAGGTCTTACTGGAACGGTTTACTGCTGAGTGTGAAGTGGCTGGGATGAGAATCAGCACCTCCAAGTCCGAGTCCATGGTCCCCAGCCGGTAAAAGGTGGATTGTCCTCTCTGGGTTGGGGACAAGCTCCTGCTCCAAGTGGAGGAGTTTAAGTATCTCAGGGTCATATTCACGAGTGAGGGGAGACTGGAGCGAGAGATTGACAGACGGATCAGAGCAGCACCTGCAGTGATGTGGACGTTGTACCGGTCTGTTGTGGTGAAGAGGGAGCTAAGCTTTAAGGAAAAGCTGTCGATTTACCGGTCAATCTACGTTCCGACCCTGACCTATTGTCATGAGCTTTGGGTAATGACCGAAAGAATGAGATCGCGGATACAAGTGGCTGAAATGAGCTTCCTTCGTAGGATTGCTGAACCCACCCTTAGAGATAGTGTGAGGAGCTCAGTCATCTGGGAGAGGCTCAGAGTAGAACCACTGCTCCTCCACATTGATCATCACTGTCATGTGGCCTTGTGGTCCTGCAGCTCTGGAGAAAATGCTGCTGAGTAAGATATGTGAAGTTGGAGACAGACCTTTGTTCAGCTACGTCCTGAGCTCCAGGTTTCCTCCAGGAATCCCAAACATCTCCAGCGACATCGGGGAGCCACCATACAGGACGGACATGGACATGCCCACCTTCAATGGGGACTTCAGACGAGTTCAGAAAGTGGTGAGGGGAACGAATCTGAATGTTTTTTTTTCCTACCTCCACCTGTCAGATTAAAGTCTGACATGATAACCAAGAGGGAAAAGGTGATAAAAACCACCTCAAACCATTTATGTAATTTAATATTTATAACTGCTTAATGAAATGTCTAAAGGTTCATGTGGGATCTTTGGTGGCCCGAGGAGAGAATTTCTTACAATATTCCTTATATTTGCTGATGACTGAGAAAAGTCTTTGAGAGTTTTACAGAAGTTCTTCGCTCACATCATTAAATATCCCAGTTCTGACTTTTGGGGGAGACTCAGTTAGGGTTGGACTTTGACTTTTATTTGGCTCAAGATACATCCAAGCTAAAAGCTAGGAGCTAGCCAGCTCATGTCAGCAGTGATGTAAAACCCCTGAAACTGAAAAAATAGACTGAAAAAAAATGCTGCAATAATTAAAGAAAATTTGAACAAAATATGTCAAACATTTCATTAAGACTTGTGAGCTGCTAAACTGTGGGGAAAAAGTGCAATCAATGGCCCCTTCTTCTTCTTCTCTCGGTTACTGGTGGATAGCAAACAACTGAACGGTGCATACTGCCACCTACTGTACAAGAGTGTGTAACATTATGTCATCTGACCCGACCCCTAAATTCTGACTTAATCCTGTGTTATTTAAAAAAGAGAAAAGAGCCTTTCTCATGATTCTTATTGCCTCTCCATCTCCATCTGTTCCCAGAATCCCAGTTAAATCCCATTCCCTACTGGCCTCTCAAACTTAATTTTCCATTATCTGTCTTTCATTTCCGTATTTGTGACAGTGTAATAGGATGTGCTCGACATTTTCTTTTACTCCACATTCTCTACATTTGTCACTTTCGCTTTTCTCCATGGTGAGTAAAGTGCCGTTTAAACCTGTGTGATCCAGTCTCAGTCTTGCCATAATGATGTCATCCCTCCTTTTGGGTGTTATGAAATTACCCAATACAATCTACCTTTATGATCTTCATCCCATCTTTTTTGCCATAGTTCAGTTCCTTTTTTCTTGATTACTGCTTTCCCTTCACCTTTTCCAAGAGACAATGGTATAGTTATCTCTTTTGCAAGAGCACTTTTTGCTAATTTGTCTGCACAATCATTCCCTTTCAACCCTTCATGTGCAGGAACCCAACAAAACTGAACTTCTCCACCACCCCTGTGTACCCTAAATAAACTGTGATATAGCTCAATCACCAAGTCTTCCCTTGTAGATTTTAGTGTCTGTATGGTTTTTTAGCGCTGCAAGTGAATCCGTGCACACCACCACCCGGTCCGGTCTGACGTTCTCCACCCACTGCAAAGCAATAATTATTGCCACCATCTCTGCTGTAAATACGGATGTATTGTTGGAGAGTCTTTTTGCGATGGTCACTTTAAACTCTGAGATGTATACTAAAACTCCAGCAGAGCCCGCTTTATTCTTTGAACTGTCAGTATAGAGCTGTAACAAGTTATAGTAATTGTTCCTGAGGTAAATGCTTGTTTTAACACCAACTTCACTCATATGCCAATCCTTTTTCCTCATTAGCAGACTAGTGTCTACTTCTATTCCCGGAAACAGCCAAGGGGGAACATTACTCACTGGACTGGTGTTAGCTATATCAGTAGTGTGCAGGCCATATATTCTGGTCCTTCTTTCAATTGTCCACCCAAACCCATGTCCCTGGAAATTAAGAGTATTCCCAGCAGTCTTGTAGTGGTGTTTAAAATATTTGCTTCATCACTTCCGTTCAGCTTGACCCAGTATGATAATGCAAGTTTATCTCTTCTCAAATCCATTGGCATTTCTCCTGCTTCTATTAAAACTGCATTGTTTGGTGTTGTTTTGACAGCTCCAATGCACAGGTGAAGCGCTCTACGCTGCATTCTATTTTTTCCAGAGTTTTTTTTGCATTTTGTCTACAAATTTTCAACATGAACTCTCCATGTGTATGCACTATCAAACCACAGTCCTAGATATCTGAACTCACTGACTTTCTCTATTGATTATATAATGTTAATGGTTCTGTACCAGTACTGTGTTTTTTTTTTGTGAAAGTCATAGCAGGTTTTACTGTTTGAAAATTTAAATCCCCACTCATATGACCACTTTTCCGCTTTCTCCATTGCTTTCCTGATGTTATTGAACACAAATTTCTGATTTCTTCCCCTTGTCCATATGGCTCCATCATCTGCATATAGTACCCCTTTATAATCATCATTCTATAAAAGCAAAAAATCTCTCTGTCTGTGTGTGTGTCACACTTCATAAGACATCATAGGACAGCCTATGATCTCTGCCTGAACATCATAGGACGTCCTATGAACTCAGGCATCATAGGATGACAAATATCTCTTTATGATGTCACATAGACCACAGAGATCACAGGACGATTTGTCTTTATGATGTCACACATACTGTAGATTTGTCTGTGTCTATGTGCATAGGACACACAGACAAATGTGTCTTTATGATGTCACAGACCAGAGAGATCATAGGACGTCCTATGACACATAGACAAATGTGTCTTTATGATGTCATATGATCGCTGCCTGAACATCATAGGACATCCTATACCATGTGTCTTTATGATTTTCATGATCCTGTCCATGAACTGAAATTACGACACACCTATCCTTCAACCAGTGGTCTCAACGAAGAAGAAGAAGACCCACCAGATGGACAGCAATAGAATGAGGACAACTGCTGCACGTCAGAAAAGATGCCATAAAGCTGAAAAACCTGAGGTTCCAGCAGTACATCGCACCTGTCTGATACAGGAGGACACCCTTCACCAGCATAGGGTACAACGGACTTTAAAGCACGTTTCTAGGACATCATAGGACGGTCTACAATCTCTACCTCATCATCACAGAGCGTCCTTTGAACTCAGGCATCATAGGACGACTCGCCATGCCTACATGACGGCAAATGTGTAACATCATAGGATGACTCGCCATGCCTACATGATGGCAAATGTGTAACCTTGACGAATGCCAGTCTACACTACAAATGTGTAAAATGCCAAGCAAAGCGCTGATTTTCTCTGGGAGCTCCGATTTCTCGGTTTCTACAGGCATGCACGGGCCTTCCTGAACAGGGTCGAAAGCCACTTTTTCAGGATCGTGCCCATGAACCGGAATTATGACGCACCTATCCCTCAACCAGTGGTCTGAACGAAGAAGACCCACCAGATGGAGAGCAATACAATGAGGAGAACTGCTGCACGTCAGAAAGGATGCCGTGAACATGAAACACCTCAGGTTCCACCAGTATGCTGCAGGCATGATTGTGAACAACATAGCCGTCTGAGACAGGAGGAGGAGACCCTTCAGTGGTCTGAACGAAGAAGAAGAAGACCCACCAGATGATGTCTATATGACGGCACATAGACAGAGCACATGACTCCCTCCCTACAAGACATATATACAGTATATAGACACAGGAAAACAACATAACACAGAACAGTGACAGGCAGGAGAAGAAGTCACAAGCAGGGGCAAACAGCCCCAGATGGCAGGGCATATTTTGTGTGATTTTTGTGTTTTGCTGCATACAAAAGCCGTCACATGTGATTGCCACTTAGTGCTGTGTTGCTATACCAACTGTCCTATAACTGGCAAGAATTCTGTTCCAATGCATCCCCACTACGGGCATGCACAGGTTTCTATGGGCATGCACGGGTATGCACTAGTCACTCTATAAAAGCAAGAAATCTGTGTGTCTGTGTGTGTGTCACGCTTCATAGGACAACATAGGATGGCCGATGAGCTCTGCCTGAACATCATAGGACGTCCTATGAACACAGGCATCATAGGACACATAGACAAATGTGTCTTTATGATGTCATATAGACATAGCTTGTGTACTCGACTGTATTTCCCCAATTGAACATTTTCCCTGTTTTTGTGTGTTTTTTGAGTTATCCCATTCTGTTAATAAACTCGTTCACTTCACCAGCGGTTTGGCCTTGCATTAATTCATATGTTCAGTACACCACGACCAAAATTGAGCCCAAACGGTGAAGTGGCACATCATTTTTTCATTTTTGTATGTTTTCCCTAAATAACTGTTCGGAGCATGATGTCCTCGTCGAGCCGTTCCCGCACTGGCAAGAGAGGAGGGGGCAGCGGGACATCTCAGTGTGGAGAAGCAAGAGGCAGCCTGGCTGACCTGGGAGTTCCTGGAGGTCATGCATGACACCATCGGTCCCGGAGAAAGACTAGACTGCCTCAATGGAACGTTAAGGATCCTGGGGGCTCATTGGGGCCTCTGGAATTACCCAATACGCTGAAGTCCTAGCCGCTGTCTGCGCTCTCAAACAGGCTTTTCCCGACCTGAAGAGAAGGGCTTTCCGGACAAAGCTGCAACAGAAATGCTCTTCTCCGCCGGCGGCCATCTTTCCCTCCGCACCATCTCCTGTCCCAAGATGGCCGCAGCCAGGTCGACGGTGTCGACGTCATGAATCCCGGAAAATCAAACCAGCCCCGCTAACTGCTTCTCTCCCCACACTGAGTCCAGTTATTCCTGCAGCGGATTCTCATTCCTGAATTCCAGCAGTCCCGTCTACAGAATCCTCCTCTACATCTGCTGCGAGGTCTCCTTCCTCGGTGAGTCCGCAAGCAGTAGAGGGGCGCTTGCTTTCCTCACCGGGGTCTCCAGTTCCTGTGGCGAGAGGGGCGGCTCCTATATTATCTACAGAGGTTCCAAGCACCGCCTTTCTCGGATGGATGGGTGATGACGCCCAAATGACAGCAGCAGCCAACACCTTAATCTGGGAAAACAGGCCAGTTATTTTTCATTTGACTCCTATTAATAATGAAAGTCTTGCCTGATTCCCGGTAGGGAGGCTCAGGGACAGCAGTCCCCTGAGCTCTCCCCGCCTGCTGCTGTTAAGAACTGTTCACCAGCCCCCTCCCTGCTTTCTTCTGCTTCCTTTGTTTGCCCGCCGGTACTGGAGCCAAGCAGTCAGGACCAGGAGGAGCCAGAGGTCCGGGAGGATTGTCCTCCCGAAGCAGTGGTGAACCAGATCCCAGCTGCCACGCTGGAGGAGTCACCAGCGTGGATCATGACAACTGGGGAAAATAAGACTGCAGTGACCATCATGCCTGCTGTGGAGGCCACCGCAGCAGTGTCAGCGCCCAAGCTGATCCTCTTAGAGGCCGAGCCTGCGGAGATATCGCCCAGATCGCCAGAGTCCTGGACAGCGGTAGAGCTTGAGCTAAGGCAGGTGCTCTCTTTTGTCTTTCTCCTTTCTATTATAGAGCATTTTTGCCGAGCTTTAGGTGAGGAGAGCCAGCTGTAGCCACACGCTGCACCTGAGCTCGCCTCGCCGGGCTCTGCCGCTGCCAGCGACTCTGACCCTTCCTCCTCTCTATCCAAGTCCTCTATCAGGGTCACTGGAGAGAGTCCACCATCGCCGGATGAGTCCGTGAATCCAGGCTCGCGACCGGAGGTCACCGGGGTTCCAGCTGAGGTGGCCATCGGGGGTACTCAGTTCCAGTCCAGGGTGCCCATGATTGATCGCCTCCTTGCTCGGGTATTCATGGGGGTCAGCTGGCCCATGGCCAAGAGGGCACTGGAATCAGCAGTGACCCAGCCGGGTCCCACCGCGGATGCAGCAGGGGTCCAGCTGGACTCCACTGTGGGTGCAACCATGGCTCGGTCAGGGTCCATCGTGGGTGCAACGCAGGCCCAGCCGGGGCTCACTGCAGGAGCAATGAGGTCCCGGGAAGGGGCCACCGCTGGTGCAACGTTGTCCCAGGCCGGGACCACCGCAAATGCAGCCATGGCCCAGCCCGGGTCCACCACGGGTACTATGGAGTTCCAGTCTCATGTCGGGACCACCGAGGGTGCTATTGGACAGTCTGGGGAGACCAAGGCTTTCCCTTCCCCTTTGGAGGCCCTGTGGGTGTTCCTCCTCTTTCTGCTGGGCACCATCGTGGTCCTGTTTTCTCCGCCACCTGTGACCGCAGGGGTTTCCTTTCCTCTGCCTGGCCAGCCACCTTTCAGTCTCCCGGTGGGTAGGCCACCGCCTCATTTGCCCTTCCGGTCCTGGTGGCTTAATCATGTGGGCAGGCCACTCGAAAGACTGGGTTTCCTAGCCGGGTGGCCCATGTGCCCTGGCAAGCCACCTGACACTGTTCCACGGGCCGCCTGCTGGACCTTGGACTCTGGTCGGCCCCCTGAACTATGGGACTCTTGGGATGGGGCGGGTTAGTTTTAGTGTTGGTGTTGGGTTTGTTGTGCTGTTTTGTGTTGTTCTCCTTGGTTTATCCCTTCTAACCTGTTTCTCCCCACTTCCCGCCCTGGTTAGTTGTGTTGGTCTTCTGGGTGGGTGGGGAGGGCAGGTTTTTTCCTGTGTTTTGTGTTTTTTTGTGTGATGGTACATGGGTGTCTGGTGTCCACCCCTTGAGGGGGGGAGGGCTCTGTCATGTGCGGAGCTGGTGTTTCAGCTCCTCTCATGATTAGTGGCTGTAGCTTCTGATTTGTTGCTAATTGGTTCCAGCTGGCGATTGAGCCTTGAGCCTCGCCAGTCTACAGCCACACCCCTCCCTCTGCCAGACACTCACCGGCTGTCAGTTGTTTCTGCACACACACACATGCTTGCACACAAAGACTCCCGCCACACACCTGCGTCCACTTGTCACCCATCAGCCTGCTTGGTATTTACTGGGTGACAGTGGGGGCATTCAGTGTCATGTTGTCAAGTCTACACTGCACAGTCTCATCCATGGTCACCTGCCTACGTGATGTCCTGAAGCTGCTGGGTTCTTTTCCTTGGACTACTACAGTGTTGCTTTTCCCCAGAGCCTGCTGAGCTCCGACTCCCTATGTAAGTCTCTCCTTATCATTTACTGCCCTTCTTTCCACTACCCGGTTCCGCCTGGGAGTGCGTGGGGCTTTCCCCTATTTCCAACTGAGTTCGGACTCCCAGCGCTTGTGTATCCGACTGTGTTTCCCCAATTGAACATTTTCCCTGTTTTTATGTGTTTTTTGAGTTATCCCATTCTGTTAATAAACTCGTTCACTTCACCAGCGGTTTGGGCTCGCATTAATTCATATGTTCGCCACGTGATTACGCAGCAGACATGACATTTGTGTCTATTTGTTAAATTTGCAACTTTTTCTCACAAATCTTTTTTTTCTTGTAAATTTGTGACCTGTGTATATCTTCACCCTTTTTCTCATAACTGCCAATGTTTTCCTAAATTGATTTTTTTCTTAATTTCTCATGAATTTGAAACTTCTCATAAATTTGCAACTTTGTTGTAAATCTGTAACTTTTTCAAGTAAACTTGTATTTTTTTCCTCATAAATGTGAAACTTCTCAAAAATGTGAGTTTTGAAAAATTTTCTTGCACATTTGTGATCTTTTTCTTGTAAATTTGCAAATTTGTTCATAGTAAAATTTGCAGCTTTTTCTCATAAATTTGTGACTCTTTTCTTGTAAATTTGCAACATTCATATGGATGCTGGTTATTTTTAAAAAATTTTATTAAGGTTATTAATTTTTTTTTTTTCCATTTTATGGGTTTGAACTCTTCCCTGTTCCAAAAACAGGACCCCCAAAAAGCTACAAACAGCCCTGCTTACCATCAAACTCAGGTCTCTTGACTTACATTATATTGTGGGCTTCCGGCAGATCGCTGCAGTCAGATCCTGGACCCGGGTCTGTGTCGCAACTACATGGTGAGGTGGTACTACAACGCCACGGCTAATTCTTGTGCCCAGTTCTAGTTTGGAGGATGTTTGGGGAACAGCAATCAGTTTGGGAGTGAGAAGAGCTGCAAAGAAACCTGTGTCAAAGCTTAACATGCACGTGACTGGAATGACTGGTCTGTGAAACCTCAAAACATTTGACTACAATTTTAACTACACTGCAGTCATGTCACCTTTAGTGCCACAGCATCCCTCCTGTAACTGCTTCAGAAAGAACAGATGTGAAAGTGTCACTGAAACAACTGATGCTTTAAACTGTAATAGATTAGTTATTAATACTGTTTTTCATTGACCAGTCAAATTCTCTGTAATAACTGTGAGCCAGTTATTGTTTACTATGCATTAAAGTTTTTTCTTTTTATTTTGATGCAATAATGTATTTTTGGACTTTGTTTACATTTAAATGTAACTTGTAATGCCCAAAGACACAGAGGCAAATAAACATACTTTTTATTGTGCATTTGAGGACAGTGTCCTGATTTTCAGACTTTACAAAATAGCTTCTATTTCAAAATCAGTTAATCTGTATTAAAAGTTGTTGAAGCCTGATGCCGTCACAAACAGCGACACTCCCCTGCAGCTGATTCTCTTTTCAAATCTTGATGGAACATACAGTCGTGAAAAAATTAGGACATCCTGTATAAGCCTGTGTGTGTGTTTTTTTTTTAAACATATTTGGACATATGGATATTTAATATCAACGTTAAAAATACTGGGAAATTCATGTAATACAACTAAACAGTTAAAAATGAATTAAAGACTTTTCAAATTTTCTGTAAAATTCTAAACAAATAGTGAGGAATAAATTAGGGCACCCCTCCATCTTTTTCATTCCCACTTAAAATGGCTAAAATAAATGTTAAAAAATGCAAATAAAAACAAAAACAAGGTTAGACATAGATATGTGAACATTTATTAATAAAGAACTGAATATTTATTGGGGTGTACTAATTTTTTTTCACATGACCGTATGGGTACAGTAACCTGAAGTTTTCTTCTTTTGGCTACAGTGGATCTTCTGCCTCCATCTCACCCTATCCCTTGTATCTTCCTCTGTAACACCAACCCTCTCCCTGTCCTCCTTCACTACATCCATGAATCTTCTCTGTGGTCTTCCTCTTTACCTCCTGCCTGGCAGCTCCATCTTCAACATCCTTTGTCCAATATCTCCACTATCCCTCCTCTGCACATGTCCAAACCATCTCATCCTTGCCTCTCTTACTTTGTCTCCAAACTGCTCAACCTGAGCTGTCCCTCTGACATACTCATTTCTAATCCTGTCCCTGCTAGTGACTCCCAATGAAAATCTTAGCATCTTCAACTTAGCCACCTCCACCTCCTGTTTTTTCGTCAGTGCCATCATCTCCAAACCATACATCATAGTAGGCTATTCTGTCACAAATCACCCGACTGCACTGTATTCCTTTGGATAGTTGACCCCAGGTATTTAAACTCACCCACCTACACTACTTCTACTTGCATCTTCAGTTACATCTGCCTCCCTCTTATTCACACACATGTATTCTGTCTTGCTTCTTTCATTCCTCTTCTCTTTAGTGCATACCTCCCCCACCCCAGGTTCTCTTCCACCTGCTCCCTACTCTCGCAACAGATCAGTGTCATCTGCAAACACAGTCCACGGACACTCCTGCCTGACCTCGTCCATCAGCCTGTCCATCACCAAAGCAAACAAGAAGGGGCTCAGAACCGATCCCTGATGTAATCCCACCCCCACCTTGAATCCATCTGTCACTCCGACTGCACACCTCACATGTCCTTCACCACCCTCATATTTCTCTGCCTCTGCTGACTTCCTCATACAGTACCACACCTCCTCCCCTGGCACTCTATCATATGCTTTCTCTAGAACCAAAAAGACACAGTGAAACCAGTTCTGACCTTCTCTATACTTCTCCACCAACACTCAAAGCAAACATTGCATTTGCAGTCTTCTTGAAGAGTGTAACCTGAACTTGTACTCGAGTAAAAGTAGTGTTACCTTATATAATTACTCAAGTATAAATAAGAGTAAAAAGTATCCACTAAAAAGGTTACTAATGCAGTGAGTAGACTTTACTCTTGCCAATTTGTGATTTTTTCTGGGTGTTTTCTCTTAAATTTGTATCCTTTTCTCATCAGTTTGCAGGATTTATTCTCAAATATTTGTCTTTTTCAATAATATGCTTTTTTATTCCTCTTAAATGAACTTCCTTAATTTTTTAATGTTTTTTTTTCATATATTCTCAAAAATGTGTATTTTTCCTCATGAATTTGACATTCTTAAGTATTTTTATTATACATTTCCAACTTTATTAAAAATCTGTGATATTTTTCAAATACAGTTGATTTAAAAGAAAATACATTTGCAACCATTTTCTTCTAAGAAGTAGACCATTTCCTCCACTCCACCATGCATGACCCCTTCAGAGACCAGGAACATCGGAGAGCACTCACTGACCAGCCCCTCCACAGATGAATTTTGACATGAGACAGATGCAAGAGGTGGTGAAAGTAGCCAGAGCCAGCTCAGCCCCTCGGCCAAGTGGTGTGCCGTATAAGGCATGGGTGTTCAATCATGTGCCATGGAGGGCCAAGACCCTGCAGGCTTTACCTCCAACCAGTGTCTTCAACAGCAGATTTCACTGAATTTCTTTCCACTGATTGCTGATAAGTGAAAACATCTGTTGAAGAGACTGGGTAGAAGAGAGAACCTGCAGGGTCTTGGCCCTCCATGACACATGACTGGACACCCCTGGTATAAGGTGTACCAACATGCACAAATTACAGTATCAACAAGGACATTTCAGTTTTCACATCAAATAAATCAAACAACTCTGAGCACAACCAAATGTGCTTGAGTAAAAGTACAAATTGTTCTTCATAAATGTACTCATTGATCACTTCTATACCCCTCAATCTTATTTTTGTGCCGTCTACATGTGTAACCAGGTTCAGGTTACTTTTTTTTTCCACAATATTTTTGAACCTTTTTTACAAGCATGGCACAAACAGTCAGACACTAACACTAAAGTAATTTAAAAATTAAAAAGGACACTAACAACAACAAACAAAAAAAATGTAATAAAAACAACAACAACCATTAATAAAAACAAGTCAACAACAATGCTCCTCTGTTTAGTCTAGGTAATCTATTACATAAGAATACATAATTTACATTCACCAGCTTGGAATTTGCAAGGCCCACACATATCATATGTGTGGAAATATCATATATTTTTTTTTTTTTTAGTAATTTTAGGTCTATGTTTTTTATAATGGGGCAATGTTTTTATAAATGTGGCACTGACTGGAGAGCACTTTGAATTTCGTTGTACCTGTGACAATCTATCATTCACCTTCTTCTTCAGAAGTTATGTTTAATTTCTTTACATAATTAATGAAAGGTCTCCATATATTCTCAAACACATTTTCCTTTAATTTCAGTATATATGTTATTCTTTCTAGTGGAAGGTTTGTTAACATCTGTCTTAACCACTGAGTCACATCTGGTCTATGAGTCTTTTTCCACAGTAGTGCAATACATTTTTTTGGCATTAAGCAAACCGAGGTCTATGAATGCTCTTTCACTCTTATTAAAGTTATGTTTTTCTGGATACAGACTCAACAAAAACAGTTTAGGGTTCAATGTGAATTGTTTTGAAGTTATTTTTTCAATTGTTACCCTCACCTCTTCCCAAAACATTCTGATTTTTCTACATTCCCATAAACAGTGAAATAGGGTTCCTTTACTTTCCATACATTTTGTGCATGTATCTGGTATGTTTTTGTTGTATCTATTTAATTCCACTGGTGTAACATACATCTGCATTAACCATTTAAAATGTATCAGTTTAAGACGTACATTTATTGATTTGGTTTGAGCTCCTGCACAAGCCATTTCCCATTGTTCCTCTGAAATTTCAATTTGCAGGTCTTCTTTCCAATAATTCAGTCTTTTCTGTGAGTTTTCACATGAGAATAGTGTCAATGAGTTATAAAACTCTGAAATAATACGCTTTCTCTTACCATCTTTCGTCAAAATTTTTTCCAAAGATGAATAAGTAGGTCGGATGAGAGCATTATTTTGATTTGATCGAATAAAATTTCTAAGCTGAAGATATTTAAAAAAATGTGTTCTATTAAGATTGAATTTAATCCTCAGTTCTTCAAAAGACATTATGTTATCTGAGCGTGACAAATATAAGTCTTGAATCTTTTGAATCCCTTTTAAATTCCATATTTTAAATACAGTATCTGCTCTCCCTGGTGTAAAATATTGATTACCCCATATTGGGCTAAATTGTGACAGTAAGTGTGGTTCTTTTAAATATTTTTTGGTTTCACACCATATTTTGATCATGTGCTTTACAATTGGATTTTTAACTTGTTTCTGTAATTTTTTAGCCGAGTCTGAGTATATGAATAAGAGAAGAGGTAAAGGTAAATTGCATGATTCCATTTCAGTCCAGTGAGGAAGATCATTTGATGAGAAATAATATGTCATAGACCTCAGTTGTGCTGACCAGTAATACAACATAAAATTTGGACATTTCAGACCTCCACAATCAAATGGTAAATATAGTAAGGACAAACGTAATCTAGCCTTCCTATTGTTCCATATAAATCCCACTAACTTTTTTTTAATTTTTGAGAATAGATCTGAAGGTGGTGGTAAAGGAATGTTTTGAAATAAATAAAGTATTTTTGGTAAGATATTAATTTTAAGTATATTAATTCTCCCAATCATCGACATTAGTAGTGACATCCATCTCTGAAGTAACTCATTAATATCTGTCATTAAGGCTTCATAGTTGGCATTGGCGACTGATTCTAGCTTAGGCAAAATTTGAATTCCTAAATATTTAAACTGATTTACAACATTGAATTGGTTTACCTCAGGAGCTGGGTGATTTCTTTGGGTCTCATTTAGCATTAATATTGAAGATTTTTGACTTCCGGTTATGGCGGCCGCCTAGAAGGATACGTATCACTCTGCTCTGCTCCTGGAAATAAAAATTCGGCAAATAACTCTCTCATTTGGAACAGAACTTTTCCCAGCGTTTGGGTGAGGATATGCCGGTGAAGACTAAGGCTGGGAAATCAGGAGGGGGAAAAATTGAATCACCGAAGCAGTCCAAATTAACGGACTTTAAAGTTTGTGGCGCAGTAGAAAAAGCTGCGGATATGGCGGATGAAACTAGCGGTGGTGCGGTAACTGCTGCTGACGATGGCGGCACAGGTGCAGTGCTGGCTGCCATTAGCTCAATGAGAGCAGACTTTTCCGCTAAACTTGATGGGATTATGGCAGCGTTGGATGCAATGAGAAAGGAGTTGGGTGACTGCGTGGAGCGAGTGACGCAGGCGGAGCTTGGTGTTTCAAGTGCAGAGGATGAAATCAGCGGACTTCAAATAAAGGTGCGCACTTTGGAAAAAAAAAATAAAGATCTGGAAAATAGCGTTCTGGACTTGGAATCTCGGTCCAGACGGAACAACCTGAGGCTGGTGGGTTTACCGGAGGGAGCCGAAGGTCGTGATTCATGCTCCTTTTTGGAGGGGTGGATCCCGGAGGCGCTGAACAACGTGGAGCTAAAATCATCAGTCGTCTTGGAAAGCTCCCACCGAATTGGCCCACCGAGAGGTAACAAGGCAGCACCGAGGACGTTAATTATGAAGTTTCTCAGCTACAGAGACAGGATGACGATCTCCAACGCGGTGCGGGCCAAAGGAGAAATTAAATACCAAGATCAGCAGGTGCGGTTCTACCCAGATTTGGCCTCAGGAATCCAACAATTAAGGAAGCAGTTTGACCCCATCCGCAAAGAACTGCGCAACCTTGAGATTCGTCATGGAGTGATTCACCCTGCAAGACTTCTGGTCACATATGAGGGCAGAACACGCATCTTCAAGACCCCCGAGGAGGCGCAGGAGCTCATCAAGAAGATCCAGGAAGAGACTGGTGGGAGCTAAGCATGAACAGAATATAGGGTAGAATATTTGAGCATTTAACTGATTAGAAGCATATAACAAGATTACAAAATATAGAATGTATTACATATTAAAAAAAAAAAAGTACAAAATTGCTAAAAAATTTTGGAGTTAAATTGGAAAATTACAGAAGAGAGTTAATAAGATAAGATAAGATAAGATAAGCCTTTATTAGTCCCACAACGGGGAAATTCCAGGATTGCAACAGCACAGGGATAGCAACACTCAGAGCAACAATCAGAAGGCAAGAAAAAAAACAAGCAAGCAAGAGCAGCTAATAAACATATGTACGTATTACTATAAAATATATATATATACACACACACACAGACACACAGTGCAGAGCATTGTAGCTGGATGGAATAAATATATGAAT
Source organism: Pholidichthys leucotaenia (assembly GCA_020510985.1). Taxonomy (NCBI): domain Eukaryota; kingdom Metazoa; phylum Chordata; class Actinopteri; order Cichliformes; family Pholidichthyidae; genus Pholidichthys; species Pholidichthys leucotaenia. The sequence continues at coordinate 62,857,869 of CM035849.1, read as the reverse complement.
ATATGAACACACAGTGCAGAGCATTGTAGCTAGATGGAATAAATATGTAAATATATAAACACCCACAGTACGGAGCATTGCAGCTAGGTGGAATAAATATGCAAGTATATAAACACACACAGTGCGGAGCAATGTAGCTAGATGGAATAATATGTAGATATATAAATATATAAACACCCACAGTACGGAGCATTGTAGCTAGATGGAATAAATATGCAAATATATAAACACACACAGTGCAGAGCATTGTTGCTAGATGGAATGAAACAGCATAACCGTCTACTTAGTTATCCTACATGGTATGATTATGTGCCCATACATATTCTCACCCTCCATAGCGACCGGTATGTTCCTAGTTGTATGCCGGAGAGGACCATTGTGTAAGTCTATTGCATCTTTTGCATTCAAAAAACTATTAGTTTGTTACGTCTTTTTGCTATCTCTGCGAGCAGCCCTGCTTAGGTTGTACAGTCTGACAGCCGTTGGTAGGAAGGACCTACGAAACCTCTCGGTTGTGCACCTGGGATGATGTAGTCTGCTGCTAAATGAGCTCCTCAGTGCATTCAGTATGTCCTGCATAGGGTGGAACTCGGACTCCAGCAGAGATGACAGTTTAGCCACCGTCCTTCTCTCTCCTATCTCCTCCATCGGATCAAGGCGCTGCCCCAGGACAGAGCTAGCTTTCTTAATCAGTTTGTTCAGTCTCTTCCTATCGGCTGCAGTAATGCCACTGCCCCAGCAGACCACTCCAAAAGTGATGGCTGATGCCACCACCGTGTCATAGAATGACTTCAGCAGCGCCCCTTGTACACCAAAAGACCTGAGTCTCCTCAGCAGGAACAGCCTGCGCTGTCCCTTCTTGTAGAGTGCATCAGTATTGTGTGACCAGTCTAGTTTATTGTTCAGATGAATACCCAGGTACTTATAGGATGTCACCATCTCGATGTCTGTTCCCTGTATATTTACTGGTACTGTGAGGGGCTGCCCATGCCTGCGGCAGTCCACCACCAGCTCCTTAGTTTTCCTCGCGTTGATCTGGAGGCAGTTCCGATGGCACCAGTCCACGAAGTCCTGGATAAGCCCTCTGTACTCAGCTTCATCTCCATTGGAGATGAGGCCAACGATCGCAGAGTCATCAGAGAACTTCTGTAGATGGCAGTGTGTTGTGTTGTGTGAGAAGTCCGCAGTATAAAGAGTGAACAGGAAGGGAGCCAGCACCGTTCCCTGGGGGGCCCCCGTGCTACTGATGATCGTGTCGGACACACAGTCCCGGGTTCTCACAAACTGAGGCCGGTTCGTGAGGTAGTCCAGGATCCATGATGACAGGTGCTGGTCCACCCCTGCGCGCAGCAGCTTGTCCTTCAGGATCATCGGTTGGATGGTGTTGAAAGCACTGGAGAAGTCAAAGAACATGATCCTCACCATATTCCCGGGCTTCTCCAGGTGGGACAGAGAACGGTGAAGGAGGAAGATCACCGCATCCTCCACCCCAATGCCATGCTGGTAGGCGAACTGGAGTGGATCCATCGCTGGTTCCACCAGGGGGCGGAGGTGAGCAAGGAGCAGTCTCTCCAGGGTCTTCATCAAGTGGGACGTCAAGGCCACCGGTCTGTAGCTGTTCAGGTCTTTGGGGTGGGAAGTTTTTGGTACAGGTACCACACAAGATGTTTTCCACAGCTGTGGTACCCTCCCCAGTTTCAGGCTCATGTTGAAGATATACGTCACAATCCCACACAGCTGGTCTGCACAGGACTTGAGGAGCTTTGCGCTGATGCCGTCCGGTCCCGGCGCCTTCCTCGCCTTGATCTTCCTCAGCTCCGTCCTCACCTGGGTCCTGGTCAGGGTCAGGATGGGGGGCTGTGTGTTGGGAGTGGGGGGGTGTTGGTAGAGTGGGGAGTGGGCAGCAGGACTTGATTTCTTTAGAGGCAGCAGTGGTTGTTGTGCAGTCAGGGGGGAGGGCGGTTGGTCAAATCTATTGAAAAACAGATTCAGGTTGTTCGCCCACTCCCTGCCCCCTGTGGCCTGGGGGGAGGTATTCTGGAGCCCCGAGATGGTTTTGAGGTTTCTCCAGACCCCGCTGATGTCGCTCTGTTGCAGCTTGTCCTCCATCTTCTTCCTGTAGCTGTCCTTGCCTTCTCTGATCTTTCTCCTCAGCTCCCTCTGTACGGACTTCAGCATCTCCCTGTTCCCCGACCTGAAGATCCTCTTCTTCTCTCTCAGAAGTGTTTTTATCTCAGGGTTGATCCAGGGTTTGTTGTTTGAGTGACGCCGTATGGTCTTGGTGGGAACGGATTTGTCCACACAGAAGCTGAGGTAGCCCGTGAAGGTGTGAATGAGGCCATCGATGTCCTCACCATGTGGATCGCAGAGCTGCTTCCAGGCGGTGGCTTCAAAACAGCCCTTTAGGGAGTCCATTGTCTCCTCAGACCATAACTCCACAGTGTGCATGGCCGGAGGTTGTCTGTGCACTAGGGGTTTGTACACCGGCCGGAGATGAACCAAGTTGTGATCCGATCTCCCGAGTGGGGGTAGTTGTGATGAGGTGTACGCCTCCTTAGTGTTTGCGTAGAATAAATCCAGTGTTTTATTGTCTCTAGTGTGGCATGTGACATACTGGGTGAACGTGGGTAGAATGGGAGACAGTGAAACATGGTTGAAATCGCCTGAGATGAGGAGAAGAGCATCTGGGTGTTCTGTCTGCAGCCTGCTGGTTACTGAATGGATGACGTCACGTGCTGTCCCAGCGTTCGCCGTCGGATTTGCATAAACAACAATGCAGATCACGTGTGAGTGTTCTCTCGGGAGATATGTAGGCCTCATGCTAACAGCTAGCAACTCAATGTCTTTGCTGCAGTGTCGTTGTTTAACAGTGATATGTCCCGGTCTGCACCAGTTGTTGTTAACATACATGATCACTCCACCGCCCCTAGCCTTGCCACTGTCTGGTGTTCGGTCAGCTCGTATCATGTGAAAACCCTCCAGCTCAATGTTAGCATCTGCTGCTAGTTCAGTTAGCCACGTCTCAGTAAACAAAAGGAGAGAGCACTCCCGGTATGTGCTATCATAACGGGAGATAGCCGCTAGCTCATCTAACTTTCCCAGTATCGACCGTACATTTCCCATGACAACAGATGGAAGGGAGGGTCTGTACCTTATATTTCTTGTCCTCCGCCTTACTCCAGCCCGGCAGCCGCGGCGTTTTCGCCTCAGTTCACTCGGTATGTCGAGTTTTTCCAATGGGACCGGGTGGCGGTTGAATGCTAGCAGCTGTTCTCTGCTGTATCGTATCCTGCTATAGACAGTGGCTCCGTCCACCGGCTCAGGAGACATTTAGGACGATCTGTGTGTCCGTGATATAAGTGGGGTGAAAAAAAAAGACGGATCAAAAGAGAGAGGAAGGGAAAAAGACTCGGAATCGAGCCGCTGTTGCAAAAGGCAGCCGACTCGTGTGGCGCCGAGAGAAAAAAAATGTTAATGTTACGTTAATGTTACGTTATTAAAAGCAGTAGAGTTAGGGTGATTGGGAGGATGAAGAAGGAGTGGCTTTGGCTGTTCCTCGTGGGTGTGGAACGGTCGATGGCTATATCGGGAGACGGAATTTTTCTTTTGTTTTTGGGGGGATTGCCACAAATGTGGGAAGGGGGAATTTGTTTGTGTGTAGTTTGTAGGGTGAATGTTCAACCACTCATTTTTTTGCTTTTCTGTTTGAGCATGTTTACACTGCAAGGTAATCCCAAACTCCCTATTGATTATAAATCAAAGTGTTAATCTTAATTTAACTTCATGGAATTGCAGAGGTCTACAAAATTTAAAAAAACTTAAACAAGTTATGAATAAAATAAAAGACATGGGTTCAAAAATTGTGTTTTTACAAGAAACTCATCTAATAGAGGAAGATGTAAAAAGAATTAGGAGTAGATGGCAAGGAAATGTTTTCACCTCATCATTTTCATCCCAAGCCAGGGGAGTTATGACTCTCATACATAAATCAGTCCCATTTCAAGTGAAAAATGTAATTGGAGACAAATTTGGAAGATATGTAATCATTCAAGGATCTTTGCTATTAGAAAACATAAATTTGGTGAACTTATATGGTCCCAATATAGATGATCAAAAGTTCTTTGCTAATTTATTTCTTATCTTATCATCACTTACAGGGCAACATATAATAGCAGGGGATTTTAATTGTACATTGAATCCCGGTATAGATAGATCAACAGGACTGGACTATACGCACAATGGATGTAGGATGACCATTAATCATTTTATGAAAGAATTGAAATTGATAGATATATGGAGAGAAATGAAACCACAAGTTAAAGCATACTCTTGTTATTCCAATACCTACAAGACATTCTCACGTATAGATTATTTTTTGATCTCCACAGAATTAAGGTCCAAGATTCAAAACTGTTTTTATGATAACATCGTGATCTCTGATCATGCACCCTGCTGTCTAATGTATGTAGATAAGAAATTGACAAAGGAACCAGGTAGATGGAAATTTCAGCATAAATGGCTTCAGGATGAGGAATTTGTTAAGTATATAGAAAAACAGATAGATCAGTTCTTTGATATCAATACTACACAAACATCAGCATGTGTAAAGTGGGAGGCTTTCAAAGCTTTTATTAGGGGACATATTATTAGTTATACAGGTTCAAAATCTAAGAAGACTCGAGAGGAGAGAGTCCAATTGGAACATAAAATAAAAATTCTTCAAGAAAGAGTATATGCAGGAAGAGATCCAAGGTTGGAGAACGAATTACTGATTTTGAGAGCTGAATATGACAAAAAATCAGCGAATAGAGCTGCCTCGAGTCTTCTAAGATTGAAACAATCTTTTTATGAACAAGGTGAAAAATCAGGAAAGTTATTGGCATGGCAGATTAAACAATTAGAATCTAAAACACCAATTACCAGTATTATAAGTAATGGACAGGTAGTTATAGATCCTTCAGAAATTAATAGAGCCTTTAGAGATTACTATGAAAAATTATATGATACCAAAAATGAATCTGACTTAACAAAACTACATGGGTTTTTGAATGAACTATTTATACCGTGTATTCCAAATGAAAATAGGGAGATACTGGAGTCTAAAATTAGTCAAGAAGAAGTTGGACTAGCCATTGATAATATGAAATCAGGAAAAAGTGCAGGACCAGATGGTCTTCCAGTTGACCTTTATAAAAAATTTAAGAATAAATTAACAAAACCTTTTTTGGAAATGGTTTTAGAAGCATTTCAAAATAGTAATTTACCATCATATATGAATAATGCCTTAATTATACTGTTGCCAAAACCAGGTAAGCCCTCTAATAAATGTGAAAATATGAGACCAATAAGCCTATTAAATGCTGACCTTAAGATAATCTGTAAAATTTTAGCAAGACGAATACAAGAAATTTTACCAAATATTATTAATCGAGATCAGAATGGCTTTATAAAGGGAAGACACGGCTTCCATAATGTAAGAAGACTATTTAATATTATTTATTCTAATAAAGAAGCACCGGATACAGCTCTCCTATCACTGGATGCCGAAAAAGCCTTTGATAGAGTTGAATGGCCCTTTCTTTTTGAAGTCTTACAAAGGTTTGGACTTGGAAATAATTTCATAAAATGGGTTCAGATAATATATAATAATGCTACTGCAGAAATTCTAACAAATAACAATATTTCAAAATCAATAAAAATCAATAGAGGATGTCGACAAGGCTGTCCACTTTCACCTTTACTGTTTACTATGGCAATTGAACCTTTAGCGATGGGGATACGTCTACAGTCACAAATATATGGAATTAAAGTTGGACCAACAGAACATAAAATCTCCCTGTATGCCGATGACATAATTTTGTTTTTGTCGAATCTTAAAAAATCAATTCCGACCTTGTTGAATTTAATAAAGAATTTCGGGGAAATATCAGGATATAAAATAAATAAAACTAAATCTTCAATATTAATGCTAAATGAGACCCAGAGAAATTACCCAGCCCCTGAGGTAAATCAATTCAATGTTGTAAATCAGTTTAAATATTTAGGAATCCAAATTGTGCCTAAGCTAGAATCAATCGCCAGTGTCAATTATGAAGCCTTAATGACAGATATTGATGAGTTACTTCAGAGATGGATGTCACTACCAATGTCGATGATCGGGAGAATTAATATACTTAAAAGTAATATCTTACCTAAAATACTTTATTTATTTCAATACATTCCCTTACCACCACCTTTAGATTTATTCTCAAGAATTAAAAAAAAGTTAGTGGAATTTATATGGAACAACAGGAGGGCTAGATTACGTCTGTCTTTATTATATTTACCATTTGATCGTGGAGGTCTGAAATGTCCAAATTTTATGTTGTATTATTGGTCGGCACAACTGAGGTCTATGACATATTATTTTTCATCAAATGATCTCCCTCACTGGACTGAAATGGAATCATACAATTTACCTTTACCTCTTCCCATATTCATATACTCAGATTCGGCAAAAAAATTACAAAAACAAGTTAAAAATCCATTTGTAAAGCATATGATCAAAATATGGTGTGAAGCTAAAAACTATTTAAAAGAACCACAGTTATTGTCACAATTTAGTCCAATATGGGGTAATCAATATTTTAAACCAGGGAGAGCGGACGCTGTATTTAAAGTATGGAATTTAAAAGGGATACAAAAGATTCAGGATTTATATTTGCCATGTGCAGAAAACATAATGTCTTTTGAAGAGTTGAGGATCAAATTTAATCTCAATAGAACACATTTTTTTAAATATCTTCAACTTAGAAACTTTATTCGATCAAATCAAAATAAAGCTCTCACTCGACCTATCTATTCATCCTTGGAAAAAATGTTGATGAAAGATAGTAAAAGAAAGGGTATTATTTCAGAGTTTTATAACTCATTGACACTATTTTCAAGTGAAAATTCACTGAAAAGATTAAACTACTGGAAAGAAGATCTGCAAACTGAAATTTCAGAGGAACAATGGGAATTGGCTTGTACAGAAGCTCAAACCAAATCAATAAATGTACGCCTTAAATTGATACATTTCAAATGGTTAATGCGGATGTATGTTACACCGGAGGAGTTAAATAGATATAACAAAAATATACCAGATACATGCACAAAGTGCATGGAAAGTAAAGGAACTCTATTTCATTGTGTATGGGAATGTAGATTAATAAGAATGTTTTGGGAAGAGGTGAGGGTAACAATTGAAAAAATAATTTCAAAACAAATCATATTGAATCCTAAACTGTTTTTGTTGGGTCTGTACCCAGAAAAGCATAATTTTAATAAAAGTGAAAGAACATTCATAGACCTCAGTTTGCTTAATGCCAAAAAATGTATTGCACTATTATGGAAAAAGACTCATAGACCAGATGTGACTCAGTGGTTAAGACAGATGTTAACAAACCTTCCATTAGAAAGAATAACATATATACTGAAATCAAAGGAAATTGTGTTTGAGAATATATGGAGACCTTTTATTGATTATGTAAAAAATTTAAACATAACTCTTGAAGAAGAAGGTGAATGATGTGTGTGGACCTTGTAAATTCCAAACTGGTGAACATAATATGTATACTTATGTCTTGGATTGTCTAGACTAAACAGAGGAGCATTGTTGAAGATCTGATTTTGTTGGTGGTTGTTGGTGTTTTTTAGTGCATTTTTTTTGTAGTACTTTAGTGTTAGTGTTTGATTGTTTGTATCATGTTTGTTTAAAAAAAAAAAGGTTCAATAAAGATATTGTGGAAAAAAAAATATTGAAGATTTTGTTTTGTTTATTTTATATCCTGATATATCCCCAAAGTTCTTTATTAAATTTAACAAGGTCGGAATTGATTTTTTTAAAATTCGACATAAACAAAATTATGTCATCGGCATACAGGGAGATTTTATGTTCTGTTGGTCCTACTTTAATTCCATATACAGTTAGGCCCAGAAATATTTGGACAGTGACACAATCTTCATGATTTGGGCTCTGCATGCCACCACATTGGATTTGAAATGAAACAACTACAACGGAATTGAAGTGCAGACTTTAAGGTTTAATTCAAGGGGTTGAACAAAAATAAATGATTAAACATTTAGGAATTGTAGCTACTTTTATACAAACACTCCTCATTTCAGGGGCTCAAAAGTAATTGGACAAATAAACATAACCCAAGTAAAATGTTACTTTTCAATATTTTGTTGAGAATCCTTTGCAGGCAATGACTACCTGAAGTCTGGAACCCATGGACATCACCAAACGCTGGGTTTCCTCCTTTGTGATGCTTTGCCAGGACTTTACTGCAGCTGTCTTCAGTTGTTGCTTGTTTGTGGCTCTTTCTGCCTTAAGTTTTGTCTTGAGCAAGTGAAATGCATGCTCGATTGGGTTGAGATCTGGTGATTGACTCGGCCATTGCAGAATATTCCACTTCTTTGCTTTAAAAAACTCCTGGGTTGCTTTTGCAGTATATGTTTTGGATCATTGGTGAAGCGCCGTCCAATCAACTTTGCTGCATTTGGCTGAATCTGAGCAGAAAGTATATCCCTATACACTTCAGAATTCATCCGGCTGCTTCTGTCTTTTGTCACATCATCAATAAACACAAGTGACCCAGTGCCATTGAAAGCCATGCATGCCCATGCCATCACACTGCCTCCACCATGTTTTACAGAAGATGTAGTGCTTTGGATCATGAGTTGTTCCAATACTTCTCCAAACTTTCTTCTTCCCATCATTCTGGTACAGGTTGATCTTAGTCTCATCTGTCCAAAGAATGCTGTTCCAGAACTGGGGTGGTTTCTTTAGGTGTTTTTTGGCAAAGTCAATTCTGGCCTTTCTATTTTTGAGGTTGATTAATGGTTTGCACCTTGTGGTGAATCCTTTGTATTTACTCTCATGAAGTCTTCTCTTTATGGTAGACTTAGATACTGATGCACCTACTTCCTGGAGAGTGTTCTTCACTTGAGTGGATGTTGTGAAGGGGTTGTGAAAGGATTCTGCGATCATCCACCACTGTTGTCTTCCGTGGACGTCCAGGCCTTTTTGAGATCCCAAGCTCACCAGTGCACTTTTTTTCTCAGAACGTACCAAACTGTTGATTTGGCCACTCCTAACATTTCTGCTATCTCTATGATGGATTTCTTCTTTTTTTTTTTTCAGCCTCAGGATGGTCTGTTTCACCTCCACTGAGAGCTCCTTTGACCGTATGTTGTGTGTTCACAGCAACAGCTTCCAAATGCAAACGCCACACCTGGAATCAACTCCAGACCTTTTAACTGCGTAATTGATGACAGGTTAATGAGGTAAGAGCCCACGCAGCCTTGTTATTTTATTTTTTTTTTTTTTGCAGCCTTCTGAGTCAATTGTCCAATTACATTTGGTCCCTTGAAAAAGAGGCGGCTACGTATTAAAGAGCTGTAATTCCTAAACCCTTGCTCCAATTTGGATGTGAATACTCTCACATTACAGCTGAGAGTCTGCACTTTAAGCCCATATTGATTATATAATTGTATCCTGAATATGTTTTCGTAAACAGCTAAAATAACAAAACTTGTGTCACTGTCCAAATATTTTTGGGCCTAACTGTATTTGTGGATGTAAACGTACTGCCATCGCTAAAGGTTCAATTGCCATAGTAAACAGTAAAGGTGAAAGTGGACAGCCTTGTCGACATCCTCTATTGATTTTTATTGATTTTGAGATATTGCTGTTTGTTAGGATTTCTGCTGTAGCATTATTGTATATTATCTGGACCCATTTTACGAAATTATTTCCAAGTCCAACCCTTTGTAGGACTTCAAAAAGATAGGGCCATTCGACCCTATCAAAGGCCTTTTCGGCGTCCAATGATAGGAGAGCTGTATCCGGTGCTTCTTTATTGGAATAAATAATATTAAATAGTCTTCTTACATTATGGAAGCCTTGTCTTCCCATTATAAAGCCATTCTGATCTCTGTTAATAATATTTGGTAATATTTCTTGTAGTCGTTTTGCTAAAATTTTACAGATTATTTTAAGATCAGCATTTAATAGGCTTATTGGTCTCATGTTTTCACATTTATTAGGGGGTTTACCTGGTTTTGGCAACAGTATAATTAAGGCATTATTCATGTATGGTGGTAAATTACCCTTTTGAAATGCTTCTAAAACCATTTCCAAAAGTGGTTTTATTAATTTATTCTTAAATTTTTTTATAGAGGTCAACTGGAAGACCATCTGGTCCTGCTCTTTTTCTGATTTCATATTATCAATGGCTAGCCCAACTTCTTCTTGACTAATTTTAGACTCCAGTATCTCGCTGTTTTCATTTGGAATACATGGTATAGATAAACCACCCAAAAACCCATTTAGTTTTGTTAAGTCAGTTTCATTTTTTGTATCATATAGTTTTTCATAATAATCTCTAAAGGCACTATTAATTTCTATAATACTGGTAATTGGTGTTTTAGATTCTAATTGTTTAATCTGCCATGCCAATAATTTTCCTGATTTTTCACCTTATTCATAAAAAGTTTGCTTCAATCTTAGAAGACTCGAGGCAGCTCTATTCGCTGATTTTTTGTCATATTCAGCTCTCAGAATCAGTAATTCGTTCTCTAACTGTGGGTTACTTCCTGCATACACCTTTTCTTGAAGGATTTTTATTTTATGTTCTAATTGGACTCTCTCCTCTCGGGTCTTCTTAGATTTGAACCTGTATAACTAATAATATGCCCCCTAATAAAAGCTTTGAAAGCCTCCCACTTTATACATGCCGTTGTTTGTGTAGTATTAATATCAAAGAACTCATCTGTTTTTCTATGTACTTAACAAATTCCTCATCCTGAAGCCATTTATGCTGAAAATGCCACCTACCTGGGTCCTTTGTCAATTTCTTATCTCTGTATACTAAACAGCAGGGTGCATGATCAGAGATCACAATGTTATCATAGAAACAGTTTTGAATCTTGGACCTTAATTCTGTAGAGATCAAAAAGTAGTCAATACGTGAGAATATCTTATAGGTATTAGAATAACAAGAATATGCTTTGACTTGTGGTTTCATTTCTCTCCATATATCTAGCAATCTCATTTCTTTCATAAAATGATTAATGGTCATCCTACATCCATTGTGCGTACAGTCCAGTCCGGTTGATCTCTCTATACTGGGATTCAATGTACAATTAAAATCCCCCGCTATTATATGTTGCCCTGTAAGTGATGATAAAGTAAGGAACAAATTAACATAGAAGCTTTGATCATCAATATTGGGGCCGTATAAGTTCACCAGATTTATATTTTCTAATAACAAAGATCCTTGGATGATTAGATATCTTCCAAATTTGTCTCCAATTACATTTTTCACTTGAAATGGGACTGTTTTATGTATGAGAATCATAACTCCCCTAGCTCGGGATGAAAATGATGAGGTGAACACGTTACCTTGCCATCATCTCCTAATTCTTTTTACATCCTCCTCTATTAGATGAGTTTCTTGTAAAAATACAATTTTTGAATCTATGTCTTTTATTTTATTCATGACTTGTTTAAGTTTTTTAAGATTTTGTAGACCTCTGCAATTCCATGAAGTTAAAATTAACGCTTTGATCTATGATCAATAAGGAGTTTGAGATTACCAATATGAACATACTCTTAGAGAGAAGCAAAAACATGGATGATAGAACATTCATCCTACAAACTAAACAAAAACAGATTCCCTTTCCCCACATTTGTGGTGATCCCCCCAAAATCAAAAAATTCCTTCTCCCGTTATAGCTAGTGACTGTTCCACACCTGCAAGGATCAGTCAAACCACTCTCCCTTTCTCCTCTCAATCACCCTGACTCTACTACTATTCTTATGACATGACATTAACTCTCTTCTGTAGTTTTTTCAACATAACTTCAGTTTTATAGCAATGTTGCACATCATAGCTTTTTTTTTTTAAATACAGTCTGTATTTTGTAGACTTATTATATGTTTCAGATCAATCAGATGTCTGTACATATGCTTAAATGTTCTACCTTTGTCATGTTCACGCTTAGCTCCCACCAGTTTCCTTTTGGATCTGCTTGATGAGCTCCTGCGCCTCTTGAGGGGTCTTGAAGGTGTGGGTTCTCCCTTTATATGTGACCAGCAGTCTTGCCGGATGAATTCCTCCGTGACGAATCCCGAGGTTGCGCAGCTCTTTGCGGGCCGGGTCGAACTGCCTCCTTAATTGTTGAATTCCTGTGGCGAAGTCTGGGTAGAACTGCACCTGTTGATCCTGGTATTTAATTTCCCCTTTAGCTCGTGCCGCATTGGTGACTGTCATCTTGTCTCTGTAGTTGAGGAACTTCATAATCAGCGTCCTCGGTGGTGTCTTTTTATCTCTCGGTGGGCCGATTCGGTGAGCTCTCTCTAAAACGACCGATGACTGCAGATCCGCGTTGTTCAGAGCTTCTGGAATACACTTTTCCAAAAAGGAACATGGGTCCCGTTCCTCCGCTCCCTCCGGGAGGCCCACCAGCCTCAAATTATTCCGTCGCGAGCGGGATTCCAAGTCTAGAACGTTATCTTCCAGATGTTTACATTTTAATTCCAGTGTTTGAAATTTAGTTTGCAGGCTGGTGACGTCATCCTCAGCGCTTGAAATTCGGAGCTCCGTCTGCGATACTCGCTCCATACAGTCATTCATTTCTTTTCTCATACCTTCTATCGCTGCTATAATCCCATCAAATTTAGACGAAAACTCTGTTCTCATGGAGTTGATGGCAGCGAGCACTACGCTTGTCCCCTCCCCAGCAGTTTCCGCTCCGCCGCTGGCTCCCTCCTCCGCCATTGTCTCTGGAGTTTTCCCTGCCTCACCTCGAGCGTGGAAGTCCGTTAGCTTGGGTTGTTTTGTCAAGTTGCCTTTTCCTCCACCTAATTTTCCAACCTTGGTCTTTACCATATCCACGCCACGATGTTGGGATGGGTTTTCGTTCCAATTGAGAGTTTTAGTAAAATTTTTAGTTTTACAAGCAGAGCAGTGTGAAACACGTCTTCCTACGTGGCCGCCATAACCAGAAGTCCGGTTCAGGTTACTTTATTTGTACCCGTAGGTAGATTTGTTTTGCAGTCTGGTGACATCCATATTTACAAGCCACAATTACATTCAACATAGACACAAACACAGGCACACATGAAGCTGACTATAAACATGATAAAAATACTCAAGGCTCCATCAATCAGGGTATAAAGACAAAGAGATGAGAGAAAAACCAGAGGTAAGAGAGAAGGGTCATCTTAAAAAGTTAAAAACTAGTCAAAGAGGTTAAAAACTCAAAGGTCTAAAACCCAATAAAATATTTAGAACCCAAATAACATCCTACAAAAATAAGTAAATATAAAAAGGAGTTAATAAATAGGTACTTAACTTACGTGCAATAATACCCAATGTTTTAATTTCTGGGGCCACTCTGAACCAAACTGATGAGTCACCTTCCATAAGAGGCTCAACAGGAGGAAGACTTGCAGAGAAACACTTTCTTCAACTCAAACTTTCAAGTCGAGATGGGCATGATTACATCAATTATGGTGGATAGGCTGCTCTCAGAACAATCCATCTCTGGCTTGAGACGAAGCTAAATAATTACGTGTGCCTACTTAGCAGTGAGGATTCCTCTATGTTGACGTCGACACCTTGAGAAAACTGTGGCTGAATGAATTTTAGCACTACAGTGCTACTGTGATGACATTTTATCATTTATGAGGACAGTATGACATTGGCACTTCTTGTTAAGATTAGCGAACAATTAAAATCGTTAAGCAAAAATATGACAATATTGTTTTCTTCTCAACACATTTCAAATAAATTTGGGTTCTTTCCCCACGTGTTTTGGAGGGTAACAAACTAAAGTTTTTGTAATTATTGATTAAAGATTAAATTTTAGTCATTTTTGCTTGGACAGATCCAGTGACGCAAGAAACAGGAAATGAGGTGAACAGCAGAGGAGAGACATGAAAATACCCTGCAAATTCAGCCTGAAGAAATCTTTCAAATTCATATGAAAAAAGTAGCAACCGGATTTTCTTCCGTTTTTTTTAGTGGTACTAATAAAGAAGTGCAACATAGGCTACTAAAGTTATGAAAACTGATCAAAATGATGAAACGACTGACCAAAATAAGTGGAAAAATATTTTATTAAATGGACTGATTGCACTTAGATTAAGATTTTAATTTAAAAACAGAGTTTCACTTGTAGAAGATGAGAAAAGACGACATGATGATGTAACCCGGCTGCTGAGCTGGATCAGGATGTCGGTCATCGAACAAACCGAAGTAAATGATTGTGTTGAAGTCAGAGCCGCTAATGTTGAGCTGCAAGAAAACAGAGACAAACACAGATGCTGTACAGTTTATATTTTAGATATTGTGACTGTAAAAGCCCAACAAATACAGTACATGTGTTGACAAACTTTCACCTTGAGCTTATCTCAGTTAAGAAAAGCGATAGATTAGTTAGAGTTGGGACACCCTGGATAGATGCTGGTCCAAAACAATGTTATCATGGAGAGACAACCATTGACACTCCTGTCTACACCTACCGTCAATTTCGAGGACGAACATGTAGCCCACCTCAGGACAGTTTTCCAGAGGTTGGAGGAGCACGGATTAATAATCAACCCAGCGAAGTGCCAGTTCGGGGTGACGGGATTCGATTTTTTGGGCCACCGCATCTCACCGGAGGGCGCAATACCCTTATCGGACAAAGTGCACGGAGTGGCAGATTTTCCCCGGCCTCAGACGGTCAGGGCGCTGGAGGAGTTTTTGGGGATGGTTAACTTTTACAACTCTTTCCTCCCCCGCGCAGCCCAGCTCATGCAGCAGTTGTACGCCGCGCTTAAGAAACGGAAACTGGGGGACAGAGTCGACTGGACTCCAGAGCGAGCGCAGGCGTTTTCCGAGGTTAAAACAGCCCTGGCGAATGCTGCACTACTGGCGCACCCGGACCTGGCGGCTCGGATAGCGCTCACTACCGACGCGCCGGACGTGGCCATAGGGGCCGTCGTGGAGCAGCGCGTCACAGGTTCTTGGCAGCCGCTTGCTTTTTTTTTAGCAGGTCTTTGCACGATAGTGAGCGTAAATACAGCGTGTTTGACAGGGAGTTACTGGCTATCCACCTGGCCATACGCCACTTCCAGTTCTGGCTGGAAGGGCGCACCTTCACTGCGTTTGTGGACCACAAGCCGCTAACGTACGCTATGGCCAATGTTTCGGAACCATGGTCGGGCTGGCAGCAGAGACAGCTGGCCGCGATCTCGGAGTTTACAACCGACATTCAGCGTGTGGCCGGTAAACTCAACGTGGTGGCGGATTGCCTCTCGCGCGCATTAGTGGCCCCAGTCTACGTGGGGACAGATTACATGGTCATGGCCGCTGAGCAGATTGGTGATGGGGACGTTTGCGCGCTCCAGTCTGGACCAACAGGGTTAAGGCTGGAGAGCAGAGTACTGCAAGACAGGCCCCCCCAATCTGTGACGTCTCCACGGGCTGCCCGCGCCTGGTGGTTCCATGCGCTTGGTGCCACCGCATTTTTCAGTCGGTTCACTCCCTGGCGCACCCAGGAGTGCGTGCGTCAGTCAAAATGGTGGGAGCAAAGTTCGTCTCACTGAGCCTGCGCAAACAGGTGAAAGAGTGGGCTGCAGCCTGCGTAGCGTACCAGCGAGCCAAAGTGCACAGGCATACAAAGGCCCCTTTGGAGCCGTTCCATATCCCAGGTAAGAGGTTTGACCACGTTCACATGGACCTTGTGGGCCCCCTCCCACCATCGCAGGGGTTCACGCAACTTCTGACAGTGGTGGACCGCACCACGCGCTGGCCCGAAGCAGTCCCGCTAGCTTCCACCGCATCCGCACACGTTGCACGCGCGTTCCTCAGATATCTCTCAAATTGTTCGTCAGACTGACCTAAGATTTTAAACGTGCTTTGCTGAAGCTACCAGGGTGTGCATCCCTGAATATGGAGTCACTCAGTCAAAATATCTAATTTTTATCAATAAAAGTGTAGCCACTGCTGTGTGACCACTCCATTTTTTCATCCCCTGGCTTCAAGAAGTGTGGGCGGGGTTTTGGATTGACTCCGTGTTCACTGGAGAATACCACCGCATCACGGCCATGCTGATTCGACAATACGCGGCATCATGACCATGCTGATTGGATAAGACAATCAGTCACCACAACGCTTCGCAAACAAAGATTTTAGAAGTGCTTTGCTGGTGAAGTGTGCATCCATGAGTATGGAGCCACTCAGTCAAAATATAGACCATAAAGTTGCATAGGTCTAATGGATATATTTGCCATACAGATGACATCACTGCCAACACGGGTAAAGCAGCAGCCGAGACTCCCGTTAAAGGCCAACACCGGTGTCCCACCGTGCGCTCCACGAATGTTCAGGGGTGAGGCACGCTCAGTCTGCCCGGTCAGTGGTAGACGACAGTCCCGACTGCTGCTTCATTGTGGAGCGTAATGACCAGATCGACTGCATATTACATGCGGACACATGCTTCGACTAAACGACAACAAGACGCAAAAATGTCCAAATAATGAAATAAATCATTTTTATTTAAATATTTACAGACAAATGGTCAACACTGATGAAAAACTTGCAGCCATATGGGTCATTCCGCTGTGTGAGACGCACAGGATTGGCGCTGTACATGGATGCTCTGAATTTCCTTCTGGTGATCAATAAAGTATACAAGATACAAATACAAAAGATAATAATAATAATAATAATAATAAAAATGTTCGGTGTTTTGCACTTATTGCTAAAATATAAAAGGATGCACTAGTCTCAAATATTTGTAAGCGTGTCCTGTTATAGTACTGCATGACTTTATTGATGATAGATTATAAACTACACATCAGGTTCAGGTTCAGGTTCCTTTATTTGTACCCGTAGGTAGATTTGTTTTGCAGTCTGGTGACATCCATATTTACAAACCACAATTACATTCAACATAAACACAAACACAGGCACACATGAAGCTGACTATAAACATGATAAAAATACTCAAGGCTCCATCAATCAGGATATAAAGACAAAGACATGAGAGAAAAACCAGAGATAAGAGAGAAGGGTCATATTAAAAAGTTAAAGACTAGTCAAAGAGGTTAAAGATTCAAAGGTCTAAAACCCAATAAAAGATTTAGAACCCAAATAAAAAAATTCTACAAAAATAAATAAATACAAAATGGAGTTAATAAATAGGTAACTAAATTATGTGCAATATGTTGTTACAACTTGTTCAACTCTTTGACAGCAGCAGGAACAAAGCTGTTTTTGTAGCGCTGAGTTTTACTTTTTGGGACAGCAAACCTCCGTCTTGAGGGAAGAAGCTGAAAGTGGCAGTGCAAAGGGTGGGAGTCATCATTTAAAATGGAGGTAGCAATCCTCTGTACCTGTCTGGTGTACAGGGATGTCAGGCTCAGCTGTGACTCACCAAGCAAACGACTGGACCATCTAACTACCTGATCCAAGGATTTCCTCCGTTTCAGTTTTATCTGACCAAACCATGACACTAAAGAAAAGGATAAAACAGATTCAATAAAAGCCTGATAAAACATTGTCATTATGGTTCGGTGAATTTGGAAGTGGTGAATTTGGAAGTGTGCAAGTTTCCTTAAACAATGCAAATGTTGCTGACCCTTTTTGCACACCCTTTCACAGTTCTCTTCAAAGTTTAAATTACTATCAATAATCATCCCAAGATATTTGTAGGATTGTACACATTCAGTGGTCTGGCCTTTTAGTACAGTGACTTTGTGCCTGGGAGTTTTCCTCCTAAAGTCAATAATCATATCTTTAGTTTTTGTCGTATTCAGCTGCAGGTAGGAATCCTCACACCAGTGAACAAAATCATCAACTACTGGGCTGTGGCCACTCTCACCATCCTGGAGGAGACTGACAACAACTGAATCATCAGCATACTTTATAATGTGTCTGTTGTCATGTCTGCTCCGACACATGTTTGTGTACAGGATGAAGAGTAGTGGTGACAACACACACCCCTGAGGAGAGCCAGTAGAAGAGCACTTTTGGTCAGACAATGTACCATTGACCCTTACTCTCTGTGTCCTGTTGGTTAAGAAATCCAGAATCCAACCCACCAGATTACTGCTCAAATCAAATTGTTGCAGGAGCCTTTCAACTAAAATATGAGGTTGGATTGTATTAAAGGCGGAGGAAAAGTCCACAAATAAAAGCCTGGCGTGTGACCCATTAAAATCCAGATGTTTAAAAAGCATGTTAAACAGAGTGACGGTGGCATCCTCCACTCCTTTGTGAGGCCTATATGCAAACTGCAAATGATCCAATGCATGTTCAGTCTGCTTTAGGACCTCAGATCTGACCAGTTTTTCCAAAAATTTTCATTAAAATTGAAGTCAAAGCAACTGGTCTAAAGTCGTTTACCGTTTTAGGACAGCTGGATTTTGGAACGGGAACAACCACGACATCTTTCCAGATCTTAGGCAAATGTTGTGTCTGTAAAGACTTATTGAAAATGTAATGAAAGACAGGACTCAGTTCATGTCCACAGGACTTTACCAAGCGCCCACATATATTATCAGGGCCCTGACTTTTGTTCACTTTTACAGCACAGAACTCCCTTTTAATATCTTGCACCTCAATATTAAAGTGCTGATTGTCTTTGAGTTTCTGTTTCAAATCTTGGGTTTCTGTGCTAAAATCAGAGGATCAAAAACGACCATAAAAACAATTAAGAGCATTAGCCAGCTCTGTGTCTGAATTAAAACCATCTAAAAACACACGATTACTGCGCTCTGTGCTCTGAAGGCCTGCAATAGTTTTCATACTGGCCCAGGCTGAACCAAGTTTCTTTGTTGCCATCTTGCTTTCCAATTCTGATTTATAATTCTGTTTTGCTCTTAAAATTTCGGACTTCAGCTCTTTTGTGGCAACCTGTAGCTCAGAAACATACAGTAAACTAAATTACAATGGTGACTGAACAACTCCCATTTCCCAAAGTGCAACATACAACATTTATGAATATAACTCATAAAAGATCACACAAATATGGGATCTGACAAAAAAAAAAAATAAACAAGCAGTTCTTAAACAGTGGCCAATATTGGATGTCCCATTCATTTTCAGTTATTCTGTAATTAAAATTCACACAATCATATAACTCTCAGTTCAGTCCCTTTCATATTTGTCAAAGTCTAGCATGTGTGATTGCCTACATATAGGCTACACCTCTGTATTCCACTTTCAAACACAGCCTACATTTGGGCCTGTAAAGCCTGATTGGGATACCTGTTTCAGACAGGAATACTTGCTTTCTACAGGCATGCACTAGTTTTATTAAAATAGTGCAGGTTCAGTAAGGCGGAACGTTCGTGCTCGCTCCGGTCGCTCGCAGGGGTTCATACGAGCGCGTGCACACAGCACCCCTCAGATGCAGGCTGGAGAGACACCGAGAAGCATCACGTCTTCATTGTTCCTGCTTTCTGCTGCTTACAGGTCGGTAAACCATGAGTAGGTCGTAAATATTAACTTAAACCTAGGCTCATCACTTTGAGAGTCTGGTGAAAGTGTGGTACGTGTGTATGGTGACGTTTAGTGCGTTAATTGACGTGAAAAGGTTTATTGTGGTCAAAAGTTCCCCGCCATGAAGACTCACGCTGCCCAGTAATTAGTCTGGTCCCATTGGTTAGAGTATAGTAGACCTGAGGCTTCTGTACACTAATTTCTGTTAACTTTAAAGTGTTTTCCTGAAACATGCACATGTAAATTAAAGTTAAATGACAAGTTACAGTAAAGTAAGTAAGAAAGTTCAGGTTTAAGCAATAAGTTGTGATTTATTGAAAATACTTTGTGTTGCATAAGCACTCCCTTATTATTCCATTTGAAGATTTTGTGACTATGCAGATTCATGTCATTCAGACATATTTAAAGGGGGAATGTAACTTTTTTGGAAATGTACTGGAAATGTGCCAGAGTGTTAAAAACAGTCCTATACTGTGAGAAAATGGTTTATTTACGTGCTTAGCTGAACATAAAGTTAAGGAAATGTGTTCATTTTATAAAAAAAGCCAACTGGTCAAAGAGAAATATGTGTTTTGTAAATTGTGAGTAATGTGACTAAAGAATGGACTTCACCAAACTGTGTACTTAGGTCATGTGAAACTTGAAAATGAACTTTTAGAAAACTGTTTAGTGCTTTTGATTATTATTTGTTTAATAAACTGCAAGACACAGGCTGGAGAGACACAGAAGCACCACGTCTTCATTGTTCCTGCTTTCACCTGCTTTATACAAGTAACATAATTGCTGCCCTGGCCTTCAGCCTGGAGGAGGGTAACACACGCACCACTCTCACAATTTTTAAATAATTTAATTTGTGAGGTCCTTTAAGTTCTCTTGCAAATTCATTTATTTTGCTTGTAAATGTACTTTTTTTTTTTCCCCATTAGCTTTTCTGATTAAATTTAGTATATTTGCGGTTATAGTGAACAAAAATAATATAGTGGCTGGGACACAAACTGGGATCTCATGTGCAAGAGTCACGAGCTGGTACCCTAGCTACATGACCCTTTTCATATAAATGTACAATTTTTTCTGTTTTACTTTTTTGCCCATTTTTGTCTCCAAGATCGGCAACTTTTTTCTTATACAGTTTCAATTTTTATCTTGTACATTTCCAACTGCTTTTAAAATTTGCAATGTTCTGTAAATGAGACAAAAAAAATTCTAAATTTGCTTTCTATGGTCTCTAAAATTTGCAACTTTTTCCCACATATATTTACATATTTTCTTAAAAACTCATGATTTCTTTAAAAATTTATATTCACTACTTTTTTCTCATAAATTTGCAGATTGTCAAGGCTGAATAACCCCATCCCATAGCCGACAATGTGATGATTTTCTGAAATACTTGCACACATTATACTCCATTAATCCATTGCTGTAATAAAAACAAACTGAAATTGTTTATCAGAAGAGAAAGTCTGCAGTCCATGAAAAGATGAAGATCAGATCAGTGGCTGACCTGTTTGGTGATGTCGATCCTCCAGGGGTTGACCTGAAGTCCGGGACACCAGCCTCCTCGCCCATACAGCCATGTACCGTATTCGTTTGGTACCGCTCCCTCTTTGACCCGCAACGCACAGCCCAGAGCTGACCCTGATGGTCCAAACATGTTTATATGCACTATACAGTATATTAAAACTAGGGTTGTGCAATGATTAAAAAAAATTAATGCAACATTTTTTCAATAATTAATTGCAATTAAACACTACACTTGTAAGGAAGAATCAGTGAAAAAGAAGAAAATTTCACCAACTTAATTGCATTTTTATCATTGTATACTTGTGAATTCATATTCAATCCGAATTTGAGACAATCTGAACTTTAAGCCTGATGAAGAGGGAACAAAGTCCCACCATCTTTATTTGCACCAAAAAAATGGCTTAGTTTTTAAACGGAGCACCGGCTGAATTTCAAAAACATTTCCAGTTCAGTCTGAGTGTTGAGTAAACTTCACAATTTGGGAAAAGACTATTTTTTTACATCCTAAAAAGGAAGACCTACTCTCTTAGACTGAGCCAGCTGAAAAATCAGTGCAAACTGAATTTGATAAAACAGTTCAATTTTAACAGTTTACAGTCAGTGTTGTGCAAACTCCACAAACTTAAACCCTGAAAAACAATACCTACTCTTACTCCGGGCCAGCTGCTGAGACAAACTAATCACTACCAACATCACCTCAGAAAGTGTAATGACAACGACAGTTTTTAGCGTTCATCAGCAAACATTAACTGAAACGTTAATACATTACTTACCCCAGTCCTAATTAAAACAAAATTATCTTTCAGAAGTGGCACAATGTCCAGTACTCAGGTCAAATAAATGGGTCAGTATTTATTACTACTTAATTTTCTCCTGAGAAAGTCCTTTGGGTCAATTAGAAAGCATTTACTTAGGCTATGAAAAACCACAAAACTCTTAAAAACTGTTTAACTGAAGAACCTGTTTCTTTTCAAGCCAATTCAAACAGAAAATTGTGAAATGTGTAATTTTAACATACAAATGACAAATTTCATCTGCTTAGGAAACTCATGTAAATGTCAGATGTTGCTATAAATTGATCATGGAGAACGACTGTTGTCCACCATTTTTAAGTTCCTCTCACACCACTTCCTCACCTGCTGAACCAAATATGTGAGTGTTGTTGTAAGCTGCGTTGACCACGAAGTGGTGGGAGGTGACACAGAACTCTCCACAGCGGTGCTCGTCACTACCGTGCCCCGTGATGACGGCGTACAGCTCCACCTACACAGGGCGAGCCAGAATGAGACACTCTCGTGCAAAAGAAAGGACCGTAAATGCCTGAGCCAATACCTTTTTGGTCGACACCGGGATGGAGAATTTGATTGGCTGGAACCTCTTGTTGTAGTTTTTGTCAAACCTTCCCCCGTGATACAGTGATGCCACTTTGAAGGGACGAATCTTCTCCACAAAATCGTCTGTGTGCGGACATTACATTGATGGCACATTTTTGTGGTTATCAATGTGTTTCCTCTTGTATCATCAGTCAATGAGAGCCATGGCAATACAGTATCTCACAAAAGTGAGTACACCCCTCACATTTTTGTAAATATTTTATATCTTTTCATGGGACACCACTGAAGATATGACACTTTGATGCAATGTAAAGTAGTCAGTGTACAGCTTGTTTAACAGTGTAAATTTGCTGTCTACTCAAAATAGGTCAACACACGGCCATTAATGTCTAAACCACTGGCAACAAAAGTGAGTACACCCCTAAGTGAAAATGTCCCAAGTGTCAGTATTTTGTGTGGCCACCATTATTTTCCAGCACTGTCTTAACTCTCTTGGGCATGGAGTTTACTGGAGCTTCACAGGTTGCCACTGGAATCCTCTTCCATGGGCTGCACGGTGGCGCAGTGGTTAGCACTGCGGCAGCACAGTTTACCCTTGGCCGGGGGATTGTGGGGATCGTGGGATCATGGGTTCGATCCCAGCCCCCGACCAACAGTGATCTGTGTGGAGTTTGCATGTTCTCCCCGTGTCGCGTGGGTTTACTCCGGGATTTCTCCGGTTTCCTCCCACATGCCAAAAACATGCATGTTAGGTTAATTGGCTGTTCTAAATTGTCCCTAGATATTTGTTTCCTATAGGCCCTTAGAATAGAGGGTTAGTATTAATGAAAGCGCTTTGAGTGGTCTTTGTGACTAGAAAAGCGCTATATAAGTGCAGGTTAGTTAGTTAGTTAGTTAGTTCCATGAAGACATCACGGAGCTGGTGGATGTTAGAGACCTTGCGCTCCTTCACCTTCCGTTTGAGGATGCCCCACAGATGCTCAATAGGGTTTAGGTCTGGAGACATGCTCGGCCAGTCCATCATTTTTACCCTCAGTTTCTTTACCAAGGCAGTGGTTGTCTTGGAGGTGTGTTTGGGGTGGTTATCATGTTGGAATACTGCCCTGTGGCCCAGTTTCCAAAGGGAGGGGATCATGCTCTGCTTCAGTATGTCACAGTACATGTTGGCATTCATGGTTCCCTCAATGAACTGTAGCTCCCCAGTGCCGACAGCACTCATGCAGCCCCAAACCATGACACTCCCACCACCATGCTTGACTGTAGGCAAGACACACTTGTCTTTGTACTCCTCACCTGGTTGCCGCCACACACGTTTGACACCATCTGAACCAAATAAGTTTATCTTGGTCTCATCAGACCACAGGACATGGTTCCAGTAATCCATGTCCTTAGTCTGCATGTCTTCAGCAAACTGTGGGCTTTCTTGTGCATCATCTTTAAAATGGGCTTCCTTTTGGGACGACAGCCATGCAGACCAATTTGATGCGGTGTGCGGCGTATACTCTGAGCACTGACAGGCTGACCCCCCACTTCTTCAACCTCTGCAGCAATGCTGGCACCACTCATACATCTGTTTTCAAAAGACAACCTCTGGATATGACACTGAACACATGCACTAAACTTCTTTGGTCGACCATGGCGAGACCTGTTCTGAGTGGAACCTGTCCCGTTAAACCGCTGTATGGTCTTAGCCACTGTGCTGCAGCTCAGTTTCAGGGTGTTGCCAATCTTCTTATAGCCTAGGCCAGCTTGATGTAGAGCAATAATTCTTTTTTTTCTTCAGATCCTCAGAGAGTTCTTTGCCATAAGGTGCCGTATTGAACTTCCAATGACCAGTATCAGACAGTGTGACAGCGACAACACCAAATTTAACACACCTGCTCTCCATTCACAGAGATCTTGTAACACTAACAAGTCACATGACACCGGGGAGGGAAAATGGTTAATTGGGCACAATTTGGACATTTTCACTTAGGGGTGTTCTCACTTTTGTTGCCAGCGATTTAGACACTAATGGCTGTGTGTTGAGTTATTTTGAGGGAACAGCAAATTTACACTGTTATACAAGCTGTACATGGACTACTTTACGTTGTATCAAAGTGTCATATCTTCAGTTGTGTCCCATGAAAAGATATAAAATATTTACAAAAATGTGAGGGTGTACTCACTTTTGTGAGAGTGTAAATATTAATATAAAGGTTTATTAACTGCTAAATAAAAATGCATTTTTACATACATTTTGCTTGGTCTCTTAAACATCTGACTTTTCTGACTATACGTATTTATCCTTGACACCATTTCTTGTTTTGTATTCTGCATTTGAATACACATCATTTGCCTAACATGCCCTTGTATTCTTTTAACTTATGCTATAATAATACTTTTTGTCCCAAATGCTCAGAGACACATGTGGTAAGAATTAGCTTTGTTTAAAGGGTGTTAGGCCAGGAATTTCTTCAGGGCCACTCTAACTAACTAACTAACTAACCTGCACTTATATAGCGCTTTTCTAGTCACAGAGACCACTCAAAGCGCTTTCACTAGTACTAACCCTCTATTCCAAGGGCCTATAGGAAACAGATATCTAGGGACAATTTAGAAAAGCCAATTAACCTAACACGCATGTCTTTGGATTGTGGGAGGAAACCGGAGCCCCCGGAGTAAACCCACGCAGCACAGGGAGAACATGCAAACTCCACACAGAAAGGTTCCAACCCCTGCCAGCCTGGGGATTTGAACCAGGAACCTTCTAGCTGTAAGGCAACAGTGCTAACCACTGCACCACCGTGCTGCCCACTCCTGTATTTGGCCCTCTCACCCATCGTGTTTCCATTTATTAGGGAGGTAGGAACCATGAGGATTTGTTGGTGACATAATAGTCTGACAGCTTCGGCTTGATGCAGCACAGCAAAATAAAATATGCTGAAATTATACAGAAATGATTATGCACAAAATAAATATAGAGTGAAGTGCATGGGACAAACTTGTCACCATTGTTGTCTTATAATTGCAGAAAGGAAATTTGTAAAATAAATTAAATATGTCATCAACTAAAGAGAGAAGAGAGTCCAGCTTCACTTACTCCTTTACATAACAGACAGCCGCTGTAACAACCTCTGCTTTTACAGAACTGATCCAATGAACTGCATAAATAAATTAACCCCTAGACTACCCTGGAAATGTCTCCTGGATGCTTCACAAGAGCCGTGATGAAGAGAGATTACATCTCCAAGCTGATTCCTGGAACATTCTGGTATTGCAGCATTTCTTCCCCACAACACAGAAACACCAACTAGGGAAAATGCATGCACTGATAGTCATGATTATTTTGTGACATGAGTATTTGTATTGCAGAGCAGCTGCCAAAGGATTTCCAAGATTAGCTACTACTAGTGCATACCTCCCCCTCATGGATCGTCACCTTATCGTGGTGGGGGGGTTTGCATGCCCCAGTGATCCCAGGAGCTATGTTGTCCGGGGCAATTTGCCTCTGATAGGGTCTCCCAAGACAAACTGGTCCTGGGTGAAGGGCCAGACTAAGAACGATCCAACAGACTCTCATGATAAATTGTATATCAAGGATTCAGTGTACCCCACCCGGTATGGGGTTACCGGGGCCCCACCCTGGAGCCAGGCCTGGGGGAGGGGCTCGAAGGCTAGCGTCTAGTGGCCGGGTTTCCACCCATGGGACCCGGCCGGGCTCAGCCCGAAGGAGTTACATGGGTCCGCCCTCCAGTGGGCTCACCACCTGCAGGAGGGATCATGGGAGTCCGGTGCTATGTGGATTAGGTGGCGGTCAAAGGCGGAGACCTTGGCGGACTGATCCCAAGCTTTCTAACCTGGCTTTTGGTACGTGGATACGTCCCCGGGTTGGGGACAGGCTCCTGCCCCAAGTGGAGGAGTTTAAGTATCTTGGGGTCTTGTTCACGAGTGAGGGGAAAATGGAGCGAGAGATCGACAGACGGATTGGAGCAGCATCTGCAGTGATGCGGACGTTGTACCGGTCTGTTGTGGTGAAGAGGGAGCTTAGTTCTAAGGCAAAGCTGTCGATTTACCAGTCAATCTACGTTCCTACTCTCACCTATGGTCACGAGCTTTGGGGAATGACCGAAAGAACGAGATCATGGATACAAGCGGCTGAAATGAGCTTTCTCCGTAGGATTGCTGGACTCACCCTCAGAGATAAGGTGAGGAGCTCAGTCATCCGGGAGAGGCTCAGAGTAGAACCGCTGCTCCTCCACATTGAAAGGAGTCAGTTGAGGTGGTATGGGCATCTGATTAGGATGCCTCCTGGACGCCTCCCACTTGAGGTGTTTCAGGCACGTCCCACTGGGAGGAGACCCCGGGGCAGACCCAGGACTCGGTGGAGAGACTATGTCTCCCAGCTGGTCTGGGAACACCTTGGTATCCCCTCTGAAGAGCTGGAGCAGGTGGCTGGGGAGAGGGAAGTCTGGGCTTCTCTGCTTGAACTGCTGCCTCCGCGACCCGGACCTCCGGAAAAGCGGTAGAAGATGGATGGATGGATGGATGGATGGATAGTGCATACCTGTGCATGCCCGTAGAGGGAATGCATTGGAACATAATTCTTGCCAGTTACAGGACAGTTGGTATAGCAACACAGCACTAAGTGGCAATCACAGGTGATGGCTTTTGTATGCAGCAAAACATAAAAATCACAAAATATGCCCTGCCATCTGGGGCTGTTTGCCCTCTGCTTGTTACTTCTTCTCCTGCCTGTCACTGTTCTGTGTTATGTTGCTTACCTGTTTCTATATACTGTATATGTCTTGTAGGGAGTCATGTGCTCTGTCTATGTGCCATCATATAGACATCATCTGGTGGGTCTTCTTCTTCGTTCAGACGACTGAAGGGTCTCCTCCTGTCTCAGACGGCTGTGTTGTTCACAGTCATGCCTGTGGTGTACTGCTGGACCCTGAGGTGTTTCATGTTCACGGCATCTTTTCTGACGTGCACTCTCCATCTGGTGGGTCTTCTTCGTTCAGATCACTGGTTGAGGGATAGGTGCGTTGTAATTCCAATTCATGGGCACAATCCTAAAAAAGTGGCTTTCGACCCTGTTCAGGAAGGCCCGTGCATGCCCATAGAAACCAAGAAACCAGAGCACCTGAAGAAAATCAGCACTTTGCTTGGCCGTCCTATGATGTCCTAGAAACATGCTTTAAAGTCTGTCGTACACTATGCTGGTGAAGGGTGTCCTGTCTCAGACGGGTGCGATGTACTGCTGGAACCACAGGTGTTTCATCTTCATGGCATCTTTTCTGACGTGCAGCAGTTGTCCTCATTCTATTGCTGTCCATCTGGTGGGTCTTCTTCTTTGTTGAGACCACTGGTTGAGGTATAGGTGCGTCGTAATTCTAGTTCATGGACAGGATCATGAAAATAGATCTGAGCTAAAAGAGACTTTCCGGCATGGACTCACTGTATATGACATCATAAAGACATGAAGGCAGCCTTGATGTATATGACATCATAAAAACACCTTTGTCTTTGTGCCGTGGGCTTGATGTATATGACATCAAAGACATTTGTCTTTGTGCCGTCATATAGGAATCACGAGTCGTCCTATGATGGTCTATATGACATCATAAAGACACATTTGTCTGTGTGTCCTATGATGCCTGAGTAAGACACATGGTCTATATGACATCATAAAGTCACATTTGTCTGTGTCCCATGATGCCTGAGTTCATAGGACGTCCTATGATTTTCAGGCAGAGATCATAGGCCGTCCTATGATGTTCTATGAAGCGTGACAGACACACAGATTTCTTGCTTTTATAGAGTGAAGAGTGATGTCAGCCTGTATGAATAAACAGTCCCTCCAGGATGTTGCGGGATGTTTTTATGATTGTTGCGCGGCAAAAAGCCTGAATTTGCAGGAGCTTTTTTAAAAAGCTGCGATAAAAGTTGCAGTATTTTTAGTGTTTTTTGCACTAAAAGTTGTGGGAAGAATTCCAAATTTTAAAGCAGATGCTTTTTTTTCCCGGTTTACTGCAGTGATATTCTACAGGTACATCTTAAGTGGCAGTGGCTCAGGGGGTAGAGCAGGTCGTCTAATAACCCGATGGTTGGCGGTTCGAATCCCGCTCTCCCCAGATATCCTGCCATTGTGTCCCTGGGCAAGACATTTCACCCGCATTGCCTCCAGTGCCCATAACACTGGGTATAAATGTATAAATGTTTGGTGGTGGCCGGAGAGGCCATTGGCGCGGCTTGGCAGCCACGTTTCCGTCAGCCTGCCCCAGGGCAGCTGTGGCTACGATAGTAGCTTGCCACTACCACTGTCTGTCTGGAGTGAATGAATAATGTATCTACTTGTAAAGCGTCTTTGAGTGTCTATGATAAAGCACTACATAAATCTGATGCATTATTATTATTATTATAAAAAATTAGAATAAAAAAGTTCAATATTTTTTGTCACTCATTTCAGAAAGTGAAACCCATATATTATATAGATTCATTACACAGAGAGTGATATATTTCAAGTGTTTATTTTAATTTTGATGATTATAGATTACAACCCATGAAAACCCCAAATTCAGTTTCTCAAAGAATTAGAATATTACATAACATTAATTTTAAAAAAGTTTTTCAATAGAAATGTTGGCCAACTTAAATGTACGTCCATGTACACACTCAGTACTTGGTCAGGACTCCTTTTGGACTAATTACTGTATCAATGTGGTGCGGCATGGAGGTGATCAGCCGGGGGCACTGCGGAGATGTTATGAAGGTCCAGGTTCAGGTTGCTTTGATCGTGACCTTCAGCTTGTCTGCATTGTTGGGTCTGGTGTATCTGATCTTCCTCTTGACAATACTCCATAGATTCTCTGTGGGGTTTAGATCACGAGAGTTTGCTGGCCAGTCAAACACAGTGATGCCATGGTCATAAAACCAGGTTTTGACACTTTTGGCAGGGTGGGGGGTGGGTGCCAAGTCCTGCTGGAAAATGAAATCAGCTTCTCCATAAAGCTTGTCAGCAGAGGGAAGCATGAAGTGCTCTAAAACTTCCTGGTAGATGACTGCGCTGACTTTGGTCTTGATAAAACATAGTGGACCAACACCAGCAGATAACATGGTTCCTCAAATCATTACTGACTGTGGAAACTTCACACTAAAGCTGATTTCATGTTCCAGCAGGCCTTGCCCACCCCCCACCCCCACCCCAAAAGTATCAAAACCTGGTTTAATGACCATGGCATCACTGTTTGACTGGCCAGCAAACTCTCCTGACCTAAACCCCATAGAGAATCTATGGATTATTGTCAAGAGGAAGATAAGAGACATGAGTGTGTACATGGACATACTTTTCAGTCGGCCAACATTTCTATTAAAAAAATATTTTTTAAAATTCATTTCATGTAATGTTCTAATTTTTTGAGAAACTGAATTTGGGGTTTTCATGGGCTTCAAGTCATAATCATCAAAATTAAAATAAACACTTGAAATCTATCACTCTGTGTAATGAATCTATATAATATGTGGGTTTCACTTTCTGAAAAGAGTGACAAAAAATATTTTACTTTTTCATTATATTCTAATTTTTTGAGATGTACCTGTATATAACAATACAAGAAAAGCTCAGGATTGTCAAACATTTCCTATTATAGTGATTTGTAAATTAAGAAGAAACTTCTGCTATACAGAAAAACTCTTGTGCAACAGTAAAACAAACATTAACACAATATCCATTACAACAGCTAAATTGCACTGAATGCATGCTGAAGAGAAGAGATTTGGAAATTACTGGCAGCACCTTCATTTTAAAACTCCCTACAGTTTCTAACCACTTGGTACCGAGCAGAGAGGAAAAAATAAATAATTTATTCTGTTGCACTGTATTGGCTGTTGGAGTCTGTGATTTTCTGGAAAAAAAAATACAGAGAATATTCTCTGTCCATGCCTACCTGTCTGTCTACTGCACGTTGGTCTTCACACACACCTTTCATTTACAGCGGGTAGAGATGGGTGGGTACGTTTGTCCGTCCACACCGGAGATTAACAGTTTTAAAGCTCATTGACCAGATGTAGCAATGATTTTACTGCTAAATATGTATAAAATGTTCAAACACTCGCTGTAGTGTAGTGTACTCTCCTCACGCGCGCTCCCGCGACAGGGTGCTTTTGGACAGGCACATTTTTTTCAACACAAACCCAGCGCTTCGTACACGCGGTCAGGACAGAGACGTGGCGAGGCGTCCACGGGCAGGCTGGGGGAGACGGAGGAAGGAACGGTGTTGAAAACCTCGCAGGTGAGTGTTTGGGGTTTTTTTTAAATCACACACTCTGCTGATGTGTTTCGTTACTCACCGTAAACTATAAACTCACTGTAAACACGGAAGTGAACGCGGTGCAGCGATGCATTTGATTGGTTAGACTGAGCGTTTCAGCGCGTTTAAGACAAATTTGATTGGTGAAATTGGCGGAAGATGACGAGGATTGGCCAAAATTGCGGGAAAGTTGCGGTGATTGGACAAAGTTGCAAGGTCTTGCAGTAGTTGTGCTGATTGGCTGATTCCGCGTGAATTGGCGCAATCGCAACATCGCGAAATCCTGGAGGGACTGAATAAAGCTCATCTGTCCGTGTTATTTTCACATGCTATCAGTAGATATACACAGTTTCTCTGAGTTTATGGGTAAAACAAGGACTGCATACATTCATCTTCAACCGCTTAATCCTTTTTGGGCTGGGATGGAGGGGGGTGCTGGAGCCTATCCCAACATCTCAGTTCATGTATTCCTCCGGCATACAACTAGGAAAATACCGGTCGCTATGGAGGGTGAGAATATGTATGGGCACATAATCATACCATGTAGGATAACTAAGTAGACGGTTGTGCTGTTTCATTCCATCTAGCAACAATGCTCCACACTGTGTAAATATTCATATATCTATTCCATCTAGCTACAATGCTCCACACTGTGTTTATATATTTACATATTTATTCCATCGAGCTACAATGCTCCGCACTGTGTGTTTATATATTCATATATCTATTCCATCTAGCTACAATGCTCCACACTGTGTTTATATATTTACATATTTATTCCATCTAGCTACAATGCTCCACACTGTGTGTTTATATATTTACATATTTATTCCATCTAGCAACAATGCTCCACACTGTGTAAATATTCATATATCTATTCCATCTAGTTACAATGCTCCACACTGTGTTTATATATTTACATATTTATTCCATCTAGCTACAATGCTCCACACTGTGTAAATATTCATATATCTATTCCATCTAGCTACAATGCTCCACACTGTGTGTTTATATATTTACATATTTATTCCATCTAGCTACAATGCTCCACACTGTGTTTATATATTTACATATTTATTCCATCTAGCTACAATGCTCCGCACTGTGTGTTTATATATTCATATATCTATTCCATCTAGCTACAGTGCTCCGCACTGTGTGTGTTTATATATTTACATATTTATTCCATCTAGCAACAATGCTCCACACTGTGTAAATATTCATATATCTATTCCATCTAGCTACAATGCTCCACACTGTGTGTTTATATATTTACATATTTATTCCATCTAGCTACAATGCTCCGCACTGTGTGTTTATATATTCATATATCTATTCCATCTAGCTACAGTGCTCCGCACTGTGTGTGTTTATATATTTACATATTTATTCCATCTAGCAACAATGCTCCACACTGTGTAAATATTCATATATCTATTCCATCTAGCTACAATGCTCCAAACTGTGTGTTTATATATTTACATATTTATTCCATCTAGCTACAATGCTCCACACTGTGTGTTTATATATTCATATATCTATTCCATCTAGCTACAGTGCTCCGCACTGTGTGTGTTTATATATTTACATATTTATTCCATCTAGCTACAATGCTCCGTACTGTGTGTGTTTATACACTACCGTTCAAAAGATTGGGGTCACCCAGACAATTATTTTGTGTTTTCCATGAAAAGTCACACTTATTAACCACCATGAGTTGTAAAATGAATAGAAAATATAGTGAAAACATTGACAAGGTTAGAAATAATGATTTGTATTTGAAATAATTTTTTCCTTCAAACTTTGCTTTCGTCAAAGAATCCTCCATTTGCAGCAATTACAGCATTGCAGACCTAACATGATTGCACAAGGGTTTTCTAATCATCCATTAGCCTTCTGATGCAATGAGCAAACACATTGTACCATTAGAACACTGGAGCGATAGTTGCTGGAAATGGGCCTCTATACACCTATCTAGATATTGCACCAAAAACCAGACATTTGCAGCTAGAATAGTCATTTACCACATTAGCAATGTATAGAGTGCATTTCTGATTAGTTTAAAGTTATCTTCATTGAAAAAAAAGTGCTTTTCTTTCAAAAATAAGGAAATTTCTAAGTGACCCCAAACTTTTGAACGGTAGTGTATATCTACATATTTATTCCATCTAGCTACAATGCTCTGCACTGTGTGTCTATATATATTTATATGTACATATGTATACTTGCTGCTCTTTTTTTTTCTCTTGCCTTCTGATTGTTGCTCTGAGTGTTGCTATCCCTGTGCTGTTGCAATCCTGGAATTTCCTCATTGTGGGACTAATAAAGGCTTATCTTATCTTATCTTATCTTATGCCAGTCAGGTTTCTGATTAATCACCAAAGTTCCTTCTTTTAATAAGGAAGCTGAGTAGAAGTCAAGTCTTTCCAAGAACTAATAAAAGTGTTATCTTTTCAGGAAAGACCAAGGGTCTATAAATAGTTCCCTGAAAATGTCTGGAAAAAGGATGATAAAGAAACCTACATCAAAACAAAAGCCGCTTTCACACAGAAGTTCTAAGAACACAGTTCTAAGAACTGTCCACCTCAGATTTCGTTCTAGGAACTACCCTCCCCCAGGGGAACTTATTGTTTTTGCATTCATACAGGCAGTAAGGGACCATGGTAGGGATTGGTGTGACGTAAGCATCTATGATAGTGACATGCAACTTAAGCACCACACCCAACAGCAACACTACAATGAAATTAGCATGGACAGCAAAGAGGCTACAGTGTTCAAGTTCTACATCAGAGATGTTAATCATGGACTATGAAAGGGGACATCTAATGTCGAGGCTGAAGGATTTTTATGGTCTGCTGCGAACCCTTGAATTCTTGAACGTCCTCTGCGACGTAGAAGGCCAGAAGAGCTTGGACCTCCTTGTTGGTCCATTTGTCGGTGTTTCTGTCCATGTTTTTGTTAAAACTTCTGTACAAAAGCAATTACAGGAAAAACAGCCATTTTTAAAAATGGTGCCACTGCAAGAAGTGGAAATCTGGCAGTGAGCATAGCTGGTGAGTTCTACCAATCACCTACATCATATGAGTTCCTATGGAACCATGAAAAGACCCTGCCTCAGAGTAGGAGCTAAAAGAGTTACAGCAACTGAGGTCTGTGGTTCCAAGTTCCTATGCTGTCTGAATGCACAAAAACAAAAAAAAGCCTAGTTCCTGAAAAGTTACAGGAACTGCAAAAAGTCCCTACAGTGCAAAAATGGCTATAGTGGTGTGAAAAAGTGTTTGCCCCCTTCCTGATTTCTCATTTTTTTGTTGGTCACACTTTCAGATCATCAAACAAATTTAAATATTAGACAAAGATAACACAAGTAAACACAAAATGCAGTTTTTAAATGAAGGTGTTAAAGGGAAAAAAAATCCAATCCTACATGGCCCTGTGTGAAAAAGTGATTGCCCCCTAAACCTAATAACTGGTTGGGTCACCCTTAGCAGCAACAACTGCAATCAAGTGTTTGCGATAATTGACAATGAGTCTTTTTCAGTGCTGTGGAGGAATTCTGGCTCCCTCATCTTTGAAGAATTGTTGTAATTCAGCCACATTGGAGGGTTTTCGAGCATGAACCGCCTTTTTAAGGCCATGCCACAGCATCTCAATCAGATTCAGGTCAGAACTTTGACTAGGCCACTCCAAAGTCTTCATTCTGTTTTTCTTAAGCCATTCAGAGGTGGACTTGCCGGTGTGTTCTGGATCATTGTCTTGCTGCAGAACCCAAGTGCGCTTCAGCTTGAGGTCGCGTACAGATGGCCGGACATTCTCCCTCAGGATTTTTTGGTAGACAGAATTCATGATTCCATTTACCACAGCAAGTTTTCCAGGTCCTGAAGCAGCAAAACAGACCCACACATCACACTACCACCACCATATTTTACTGTTGGTATGATCTTCCTTTTCTGAAATGCTGTTACTTTTACGGCGGATGTAATGGGACAAACGCCTTCCAAAAAGTTCAACTTTTGTCAGTCCACAGAGTATTTTCTCACAAGTCTTGGGGATTATCAAGACGTTTTCTGGCAAAACTGAGACGAGCCTTTATGTTCTTTTTGCTCAGCAGTGGTTTTCATCTTGGAACTCTGCCATGCAGGCCATTTTTGCCCAGTCTCTTTCTTATGGTGGAGTCATGAACACTGACCTTAACTAAGGCAAGTGAGGCCTGCAGTTCTTTGGATGTTGTTGTGGGGTCTTTTGTGACCTCTTGGATGTCGTTGCTGCGCTCTTGGGGTAATTTTGGTCGGCTGGCCACTCCTGAGAAGGTTCACCACTGTTCCATGTTTTCGCCATTTGTGGATAATGGCTCTCACTGTGGTTCGCTGGAGTCCCAAAGCTTTAGAAATGGCTTTATAACCTTTTCCAGACTGATAGATCTCAATTACTTTGTTTCTCATTTGTTCCTCAATTTCTTTGGATCGCAGCATGATGTCTAGCTTTTGAGGATCTTTTGGTCTACTTCACTTTGTCAGGTGGGTCCTATTTAAGTGATTTCTTGATTGAGAACAGGTGTGGCAGTAATCGGGCCTGGGTATGGCTAGAGAAATTGAACTCAGCTTTCCAAAGATGTGATAAACCACAGTTAATTTATGTTTTAATGGGGGGGAGATCACTTTTTCACACAGGGCCATGTAGGTTTGTATTTTTTTTTTTACTCTTAATAATAAAGACCTTCATTTACAAACTGCATTTTGTTTGTATGCGTGTCTAATATTTAAATTTGTTTGATCTAAAACATTTAAGTGTGACAAACATACAAAAAAATGAGAAATCAAGAAGGGGCAAACACTTTTTCACACCACTGTATTTGGTTTGTTGTACTGATCTGATTACATTTTTCCAAGTTAAATTAAAAACTACAATTGTAGTACTGGCACACCGCATACAATCATAATCGTGTTTTCTTAGTATTTACCTGTGAGATTACCAAAACTGAATCTCAGCTTGAGAGAGACCATCCAAGGCATGGCCCAAGGCACCGTCTTCATGGTGAAGGTGCAATTGTGACTGTCCAGCAGTGGAATCAGAGGAGAAACGTCCGTCAGCCAGCGCCCGATACCTCTGAGAAAGCAACACACACACACACACACAGTCATAAAATGGCATCAAACATATCATTTAAAACATCCCCTTATATAGATATATACACTTGGGTCCTTTTGAGGTCCCATATCGTGGATTTTCAAAGGATTAATTTTAAGTTTCCACATCCCCCAGAACATAAATCTAATTTTAAAGACCAAAATACATTTCTATGTTGGTTTACAGCTCATCAAAAAGCTGTCTTAATTTTCAGTCAGTTCAATAACATTAATGAGTCCATAACTGATTGCCTCAAGTTTTTTTTTTCTTTTTAAATGGGCCAGACACAAGTAAAGAGGCAGGCAGGGTGTTTTTGTTTTGCTAACTTGGACAACTGACGGCGGGGCTTGTTGCTTTGTAACGTCATAAAAAAAAAAAACAAAAAAAAAAACAGAGGTGCAGTCCTCTCCTCCTTTGAGAACTAAATAAATGTTTTTCTGTATTAACCCTTTGAGTGTGTGAATTTGCGTACCCCTAGTGGCAGAGCACGGCACTGCACTTGTCGTCTCACTCTCACATGATCGCCTGCATTGGGGAATTGTACTGATTTGTACCGATTTGCCAATTTCAAAAGGTGGCAGACGTCCGTTTGAGAACTCAGTGGATGACACGTAATACACCAAAGAAGAACTCATTTCCTTTTCCTGTTTTTTGCATTTTAGCCCAGAAAGCTAATATGTCCGCGATTGGTCACAGTCACTTTTATCGGCTTTGTACGCAGAAAATAGCCACAGGATACAAGGGAAATTTATGTGGGATAATCTTAAGACTTTGTAGATGTGGTAGAGACTTTAACATGACCAACAGAACGCAAAATAACCATGACTGGTGAAAACGCAGCGGCCACACCAGCCAGCCCCTCTTTGTCAAAAGTAAGTGAGAATTTTCAGTTTTATTTTTTTTATATTGTACTGATTTCTTGTTCATATACTTTGAAGATAAGATGATGAGGTACCTCTGTACAAAAAACGGTGTCAAAAGACTGAACCATTCATTGTGTAAATACATCCAAAGTCCAGTTTTGACTGAGTTATGACATTTAAAGAGGTGCCGCAACATTATGCAAATTAGATGTGTAAATTTATTCCTATCTGAAACTATGGATCATATTTTACATCTTTGTAATTGACAGTAAGCCATTATCGCTTACCACTTTCAAGTTATAGCCTTGGAAATCTGAACTATTGACAAAAAATATTTACCACTCTTGGCCACTAGGGGTTATGTCACAATTCGGCGATAAACACACTCAGAGTTAATTGAGCATTTTAATATACATGTCACCCACGGCTGTATCTTATAAAAACCACGAACACACGCAGTTTTGCAAAACATGGGCTCTTTAATAACGTAACCTGGACATATGGTTGAAATTCATAAATGCTCAATCTAAATATTTCAAAACAAGACAAGCAAAAATAAGGCTGTCTGAATTTTATTTGTTCAATCCACATGATAACAAAACGCCCAGACCACAGACACCAAAATATTTAACTTGGCAATAGTTTACATGGTAATTCCAAGCATTCTATGTGAAATAAAAGTGTGTAACTTTACTAACCTATTCCAACAGAGGTAGCAGAACAGTCACAAAACTCTCTGGTAAAAGTATCACAACACTTACATAACTGCAGACCTGTGTGCTGCAACATTTATATTGTGAAAAAAAAACAGAGGAAATGCAATGTTCCTGCCCAGGACCATAACACCAACTGTTCGACTTAATCAAAAATGCTGTTAAATTCAGAATTTTAATATTTTTTGAGAGGAAACACTGCAGGGAATATAACTGAATGACTATGGGTAGAAATAAAAGTCACATTGGTCTTACTCTCTCACTTTCTTAGTGGCACCTCCAAAGGTCCAATTACCAACGCAAAATTCAATTCAGTTTTATTTATATAGTGTCAAATCACAACACAGGTTATCTCAAGGCACTTTACAGAAAAAAGTGGGTTTAGGCCACACTCTCAAATTTATAGAACCCTGCAGAGACCCCTAAGAGCAAGCACTGCGGTGACACAGGCGAGGAAAAACTTCTCTTTAACGGGCAGAAACCTCGAGCGGAGCCATAGTTCATAGAGGAGGCTATCCGCTTCGTCCGGCTGGGCTGAAAAAAAAAAAAAGGTAAAAAGTAGGAGGCCTGGCAGTAGCTACATTCAAAACAAACTTAAATACAATATTCAAAGCCAGACATTCCCGTATCAAGCCTGGTTAGGCTGCACATGCGAGTGAAGGCCTGGCAGCGGCAACATTTTTAACTATAGGCCTTAAAGAGAAAAGATTTCAACTTAGCCTTGAATAAAGAGAGTCTGCCTCCCGAACTGAACTGGGAAGATAGTTCCACAGGAGGAGAGCTTGATAACTGAAAGCTCTACCTCCCACTCTACTTCTGGAGACCTTGGGGACCACCAGTAGTTTGGATTTTTGGGAGTGCAGAGCTCTGGTTGGATGATAGGGAACAATGAGTTCTTGCAGGTAAGAAGGAGCCATACCATTGAGGGCTTTATAAGTTAGGAGCAATATCTTGAATTCAAGTCTATATTTTATTGGGAGCCAATGTAAAGAAGCTAAAACTGGGGTAATGTGATCTCTTCTCCCTGTTCTCATTAGGATACGTGCAGCTGCATTCTGAATGAGTTGGAGAAACTTTATGGACTTATGAATGAATTAATCTTTATTTCGGATAGATTAAAAGTAAAGATTAAAACAAAGGAACAGAATAATATAACAAATGGGAAAAAAATCTAACAAGGTCAAATTAAACAATAACTCCTCTGATCATACAGTTCAACATAAGTTATCCGAAATGGGTGATGGCTGAAGCCGCAGCTTATATTGCCACCCATATTCCATCCAAGAATTCAAAAGAAAAACAAAACGAGCGATTACAGTTCAGAACAAAGCTAAGACAAAACGTGACAAAAAAACAAACAAAAAAAAAAGTAAGCAACAGCACAACACAGACTGAATATGATAATCCTTATGTGATTTTACATGTCATCTTGTATATGTTTGGAGTATTTCTTCCTTTAGTTTTTGTTTAAATTGTCCAAGCGTTGTACATGATTTTAATTCAGGTCCAAAAGCGTTCCACAATCTGACTCCTTGCACTGAGACACAGTGCTGCTTGGTGGTAGTTCTCACTGAAGGTTTTTGAAATATACATGTTTCTTCCTTATTTGGAACAACTTTTGGATATTTGCGGGCAGTGATAGATTCTTCACTTTAAACATTATTACTGCAGTTTTGAAGTCAACCAGATCTTTCAACTTGAGAGCTTTTTAATTTAAGAAAAAGTGGGTTTGTTGGTTCCCTGTAAGCAGCTTTGTTTATTATTCTAATAGCTCTCTTCTGAAGCATAAAATTGGATATATGTTTGTTTTATATGTATTTCCCCATACTTCAGTACAATATGTCATGTATGGGAGTATTAATGAATGATACAAAGTATATAGTGTGGGTTGATTCAGCAAATATTTCACTCTGTGTAGTATTGCGATTGATTTGGATATTTTACCTTTAATACAATTAATATGTGACTTCCAACACAGTTTATTATCAATTATTACTCCAAGAAATTTAATTTTGGATACCCTTTCAATCTCTACACCATTTACACTGAGTTTAGATACTGAGTTGTTGTGATGGTTGTTAAAAATTATAAATTTTCTTACTTAAATTGAGCATTAATTTGTTTGAATCAAACCACAGTTGAAGCTTTCCTAATTCCTTTCCAAGTGTATCCAAAAGTTGTTCCAAATTGCTTCCACTGCATAATAAATTAGATAAGATAAGCCTTTATTAGTCCCACAACGGGGAAATTCCAGGATTGCAACAGCACAGGGATAGCAACACTCAGAGCAACAATCAGAAGGCAAGAAAAAAAGCAAGCAAGCAAGAGCAGCTAATATACATATGTACATATTACTATAAATATATACAGTATATATATACACACAGACACAGTGCAGAGCATTGTAGCTGGATGGAACAAATATATGAGTATATAAACACACAGTGCGGAGCATTGTAGCTAGATGGAATAAATATGTAGCTATATAAACACCCACAGTACGGAGCATTGCAGCTAGGTGGAATAAATATGTAAATATATAAACACACACAGTGCGGAGCAATGTAGCTAGATGGAATAGATATATAGATATATAAATATAAACACACCCAGTGCGGAGCATTGTAGCTAGATGGGATAATATGTAGCTATATAAACACACACAGTGTCATCTGCAAACAATATTAAATCCATTTTTTCTGAAACTTCACATATATCATTTATATACATATTGAATAACAATGGCCCCAAAACTGAACCCTGTAGGACTCCGCAAGTAACCTTCAGTAACTGAGTTTTTGCTACCAACACATACATACTGATATCTGTTCTTTAAAGGCCAAATGTCACGTAATTTTTTTTTCCAAATGCCAATGAATTTTGATAAAATACACATAGCTTAAACCAAATATTCATACCGGAGACCATATCACCCACCCGTATTTACATAATTGCACAAAATACACCAGGCGAAGGCCCCCCTAGCGGCTGTCAGTGTGTGACAGCCAATCCAGACCGCGGCCATGTTGTTGACGTCACAAATTTAACCCTGGCTGCCCTGCCTATCCACATTCACACTTATCAACATTGGACAATCATGACGGAAAGTGACAGCGATTGTGAACAAATTAGTTTAGTTTTGTCCTCTGGTAAATCGGACTTGGAATTCAGGGAAGACGACACCCCAGATACTGATGACAGTGGTTCAGACAGTGACAGAGGCATAGAACCTTACAGGTTCGAGCCATCCGAGACGGAATCAGATGCTTTGTCTGATGACAACAGTTCCGACGATGACCAGAGAGCAGAACCAGTGGAAAATGTCATTGAATTGGACATTAATCGCCTCCAGAATGTTGAATGGTAAGCCAAAA
Source organism: Pholidichthys leucotaenia (assembly GCA_020510985.1). NCBI lineage: Eukaryota > Metazoa > Chordata > Actinopteri > Cichliformes > Pholidichthyidae > Pholidichthys > Pholidichthys leucotaenia. The sequence continues at coordinate 62,817,126 of CM035849.1, read as the reverse complement.
GAAATCTGTGATGTTTAAATTAATTATAACCACCGGCAAAATTGGGAAGCCGAAGGGGGTCTGTCGAGGGCGCCCCATAAATATCGATTTTTCGGAAGCCATTATTATGACGATACAGTGGGGCGCTAGCTTACAGTAGAACCCTTTCTTTCCTCATTCAGTTGTAGCAACAAAATCAAGGATGAAATGGAAGTAATTGTGGAAAATGACTTGTATTAAAATCCCCAGGATCGTGTGTATAGGGCCATAACCCTGGGTAATAAGGGACACTTTTCTGCATCCTGCTCAAAATAAAAAAAGCAGAATTACACTTAAAACACATACCTGTCAAGGCATACCTCATGCCTCCCTTACTGGGGGGCTTTCACACCTGTACTGAGTACTTAAAAACTGTATTTATCGGCAGATGAAAGAAAACTGGACCCCCCCCCCCAAAAAAAACAAAAAAAACCTGCAACATGACCTATTTCAAACATATTTATTCAAATGTACACTTTTATGGACACAATCTTGAGCCACAACTTTTTGGTAATGTGAAAATAATAAGCCAAGTAGCAAAAAATAAATAAAATAAAAAAAAAATACAAAAATATTTTTCAAATTTACATTAGCACAAGGTAGATTGCTTAATTTGAAAGTACACAATAATAATTATTCTGAATATAGTTCTTAATTGTCAGCTAGATACTGTATATACACTTGGAATTAAAGAGTTTTTATTTGTCAGCTTTGTTACACTAATGCACTTGGATGAACTTGAAACAAGAAAATGTTCACTGATGCTGCTCGTTATAGTTCCAAGTAGCAGCCTTTGCTGACTCTAGCATTTCTGAAGTGGCAGATCAGATCAGGTGGCAGATCAGAAGTGATCTGCTACCAATGGGGGTAGATTGTGCCCTGCCACAAAAAAATGACAAACCATCACTTCTGCTAGTGATGCATTGGATTTGGAAGGCGATTCCTCTCTGTTCCGGAGCCGCAGGACAGTAGAAAGTGTGAGGCCATCAGCCTACTTCTCACTGTAGTGATAATAGCTCAAGCTGAGCGCTCTGCCCGCCCCGGCCATCAGCCTAATGATTGAGTCCACACTTCTCAGTGTAGTGAGAATAGCTCACGCTGAGCGCTCTGCCAGCCCCCTAGTTGTGGGGGTCACACACACGACGTGTTCCTCAACACACTCACTAATTTTTTTTCCCGTATATTTTTCTTTTGGCCGTACAGAAATGGCAATACGCCCGTATTTGCTAAAATTGCATTTTCCCCGTACCGGTATTAAAATACGGCGAAAACGTATCACTTGACAGGTATGAAAACATTTCCCAGAAAAGTGCCCCTTATTACCCAGCTGTCCCTTATAGCCCCGTTTTACGGTATGGGTGAAATATCCAATTTTTTCTTTCTTGTTGCTCACTTCAATCTTCCAGTCTCCATATAAACAATCAATCGGGATACCCCAAGCATCAAACTAGGGTACAATCTGTTTCGTCACTTCCGCCTTCTTCCCCAGGCGATTCCGGGGGCCCTGAGTGGTAACGTCAGGCCAAGCGCGGCAGTTTTAAATTAACGAACGTTCCGGCGTTACTGAAGCATATGCACCAAGATCCGAACGGATCGGTTCCCTTTTATATCTAGTTTCAAGACATTTTAAGGACCCTGTTACGTGACATTTGGCCTTTAAGTAACTACATAACCAGGACAAAGCTACCCCCCTAATACCATAATTTTGTAGTTTCTTTAATAATAATTTATGATCCACTGTATCAGATGCTTTTTTAAGATCCAGCTGAATACTCTTTATTTTCAATGGCAGTTGATATTTTCTCTATAAATTCCATTAGAGCAAATGCAGTTGTCCTCTTGTGTCTGAACCCATATTGCTGCTCACACAATAAATTATTCTTCATTATGAAGTTGTCAATTCTCTCACAGAATATTTTTTCAAGTATCCTGGAAAACTGCGGCAATAGTGAAATAGGTCTATAGTTTGAAAATTCCCCTGTCACCCGTCTTGTATATCGGAATTACTTTAACTATTTTCATTGCACTGGGAAATATACCTGTTTGGAGAGACAGGTTACAAATATAGGTCAGTGGCTTCACTAAGCATTCAATGATAGTTTTGACTAAAAGCATGTCAATACCATCACAATCTGTAGATGTTTTACTTTTAAACGATTTAACAATTTCAATGACCTCTCTCTCATCTGTGTTCTTTATGAAAATGGAGTCTTTTACAGCAACGTTTTTGCTTATTGCATCACCTGTAGATGCTGTAATGGGTGTTTCTCAAGACAATAATATCAGGCTGTCCTAATAAGAGTACTTATTAGGACAACCTGATAAAAGTGAATTACAATAGTCTAACCTAGCAGTGATAAAGGCGTGGACAAGTTTCTCTGCATCTTTGAGACAGGATGGACCTAATTTTAGAAATATTACGCAGACGGAAGAAGGCGGTCTTAATGGTTTGCTGTATATGAGAGCTGAAAGACATATCTTGGTCAAAGACAACTCGAAGATTCCTAACAGAAAACGTAGGAGCCAGTGCAGTGCCATCTCTAGTGTTGTTTTCTTACTGGAAAGAGTACTTCTAGCATGTTTGGGGCCAAGAACAATGACTTAAGTTGTATCTGTATTCAGCAATAGAAAGTTGTTGTTCATCCAGGTTTTAATATCCTTAAGACACTCCTGGAGTGAACCCAAATGGCTGGGATCATCTGGATTGATGGATAAATATAATTGAGTGTCATCAGCGTAACAATGAAAATGAATAGAATGCTTCCTCATAATGTCTCCCAAGGGCAGCATGTATAATGTAAACAGTACTGGTCCAAGTACCGATCCCTGCGGAACTCCATAGCTAACCGTGGTCTGGGTAGAGGACTTGTTATGGACATGAACAAACTGGGAACGGTCTGATAGATAAGACTGGAACCATCTTAACGTTGTTCCTTTCAAACCAATTTGCTGTTCAAGTCTCTCTAGCAGAATATGGTGGTCAATGGTGTCAAAGGCAGCACTAAGGTCCAATAAGACAAGGACGGAGAAAAGTCCTTTGTCAAATGCCATAAGGAGGTCATCAGTAACTTTCACTAAGGCTGTCTCTGTGCTGTGGTGTTTCCTAAAACCTGAATGAAATTTCTCAAATACAGAATTATTTTCTAAAAAAGTGCACAGTTGATTAGCGACTACTTTTTCGAGGATCTTGGAAAGGTAGGGGAGGTTAGCTATTGGTCTATAATTGGCCAAAATCCCAGGATCAAGCAAAGGTTTTTTAAGTAGAGGTTTAATTACTGCCACTTTAAAAGACTGTGGTACATATCCTGTCAATAGAGATATTAATTATGTTCAAAAACGGTGGACTAATCAGAGATAGCGATTCCTTCAGGAGTCTAGCGGGGATTGGGTCTAAGAGACCGGTAGTTGGTTTAGAGGCTGACACTATTAGGGCTAGATCAGAATGACTAAAATGAGAAAATTCAGAAAAGTGAAGTTCTGAGCCTGTGGACACAGCAGTGTTAGGCAGAGGTTTGGTATTTTTAAGGGGGCTATTTTTTGGAATATTATTCCTAATACTGACAATTTTATCATTAAAAAATTCAAAGTCATCAGCACTAAGAGCTGGAGGAATGTAGGGATCTATGGCATTCTGGCGCTTGGTTAGCTGAGCCACAGTGTTAAAAAGAAATCTACAGTTGTTTTTATTTTCTATCAAGGATGAAAACTACTGTCGCCTAGCACTACGGGGAGATTTCTTATAGGTGATAAGACTGGCATTCCAGGCTGAACATAATTCTTCTCTTATTTGCACGCCAAAGCCTTTCACAGAATCTAACTTTCTGTTTTAACTCATGAGTGTGGGAGCTGTACCATGGAGCTAATCTCCTATTTTTAATAGTTTTCGTTTTAAGAGGGGCTATGGAATCAAGTGTTGTCTGCAGTGCTATCAACTAAGAGGTCTAATTCTAATGGATTCAAGCAGTCAGTGCTGTCTGCTATATTTAGATATGGTAATAGAGTAAGTGCTGAAGGGATTAATTCTTTAAAGCTAGCCACAGCACTATCAGGTAAGTATCTGGCAACTATATTTCTGCTTGATGCTGTAAAATCAGATAACAGATTTGAAAGTTATCAAATAATGGTCAGTCATTGTAGGATCTGTGTGGAGTTTGCATGTTCTCCCCGTGTCTGTGTGGGTTTACTCCGGGATTTCTCCGGTTTCCTCCCACATGCCAAAAACATGCAAGTTAGGTTAATTGGCATCAAAACTGGGGATTCTAAATTGTCCTTAGGTATGACTGTGTGAGTGAATGGTTGTCTCTCTGTGTTGGCCCTGCAATGGACTGGCGATCTGTCCAGGGTGTACCTTGCCTCTCGCCCAAAGATGCTGGGATAGGCTCCAGCCCCGCCGCGACCCGAAAAGGATTAAGCGGAAGAAGATGAATAAACAAGCAGTTCATCAATTTCTACACCATAGGCCAACACCAGGCCAAGGGTGTGATTATTTGGGCTGCACGGTGGTGCAGTGGTTAGCACTGCGGCAGCACAGTTTACCCTTGGCCGGGGGATCGTGGGTTCGATCCCAGCCCCCGACCAACAGTGATCTGTGTGGAGTTTGCATGTTCTCCCCGTGTTTGCGTGGGTTTACTCCGGGATTTCTCTGGTTTCCTCCCACATGCCAAAAACATGCAGGTTAGGTTAATTGGAGACTCTAAAGTGGCCCTAGGTGTGAATGTGTGTGTGAATGGATAAGGGATAGCGCCGTATCGTGGCTGCTTCATCCATCCAGGTGGTGGATGACCCTCAATTTCCCCTCTGGGGATCAATAAAGTATACTAAATCTAAAAAAAAATCTATGAATCTCAATCTCAATCTCATATTTGCTTTTTTCCTGCTTGCTAATATTGTTTTATCTGATCGTCATAACATGTTTTACTTAACACTATTGACTTTGTTCTTAATACCCCACAGACTGACTGTTTGGAGGCCTCCTCTGAGTTGTGTAATGATTTTATGCACTTGTTTATTGACAAGGTGGCCACCACCAGGGCTCTAATCTCAGCTCCTGCCTCTGATCCCTCTGTCTCTGTCCCTTGTTCTGCTGTTTTTAATCAGTTTGAACCTGTGACTCTGTCATTTTTAGAGGATGTGGTTGGCCACATTAAGCCCACAGGGTCTCCCTGTGATGCTGTCCCTCCTAGACTTTTTAAAGAGGTGCTTCCCAGTATAGGCCAGTCAGTTCTCACCATCTTGAACAGCAGCCTGTCATCTGGTGTGGTTCCTGCAAATTTTAAACATGCAGTAGTGCAGCCCTTGATTAAGAAACCTGGTCTCGATCATACCATGTTGGCAAATTTTAGGTCTATTTCCAAGCTGCCATTTCTCTCAAAAATTTTAGAGAAAATTGTCTATATGCAGCTGAAATGTTTTCTGGAGGAGCACGGTATTTTGGAGGTTTTTCAGTCTGGTTTCAAAGCTCTTCATAGCACAGAGACAGCCTTGTTAAGAGTTTTTAATGATATTCTCTTAGCATATGATTCAGGTGAATATGCTGTTCTTGTGTTGCTTGATTTAACTGCTGCCTTTGACACAGTGGACCATCATGTTTTAATTTCCCGTTTGCAGCACCTAGTGGGCATTTGTGGCACTGCTCTCAACTGGTTTAGGTCCTATCTGGCAAACAGGAGTTTTAAAGTTAGCATGTCTGGGTTTGAATCCTCTTCTGCTGCTCTGCCATACAGGGTTCCACAGGGGTCAATTCTTGGGCCCATGCTTTTTTCTTTGTACATACTTCCACTGGGTTCCATGATATTCTCTTAGCATATGATTCAGGTGAATATGCTGTTCTTGTGTTGCTTGATTTAACTGCTGCCTTTGACACAGTGGACCATCATGTTTTAATTTCCCGTTTGCAGCACCTAGTGGGCATTTGTGGCACTGCTCTCAACTGGTTTAGGTCCTATCTGGCAAACAGGAGTTTTAAAGTTAGCATGTCTGGGTTTGACTCCTCTTCTGCTGCTCTGCCATACAGGGTTCCACAGGGGTCAATTCTTGGGCCCATGCTTTTTTCTTTGTACATACTTCCACTGGGTTCCATTTTTAAAAAGCATGGTATCTCCTTCCACCTGTGGACAAAATTGTTGGTACCCCTCTGTTAATGAAAGAAAAACCCACAATGGTCACAGAAATAACTTGAATCTGACAAAAGTGGTAATAAATAAAAATTCTATGAAAATTAACCAATGAAAATCAGACAATGCTTTTGAATTGTGGTTCAACAGAATTACTTTAAAAAACAAACTCATGAAACAGGCCTGGACAAAAATGATGGTACCCTTAACTTAATATTTTGTTGCACAACCCTTTGAGGCAATCACTGCAATCAAACGATTTCTGTAACTGTCAATGAGACTTGTGCACCTCTCAGCAGGTATTTTGGCCCACTCCTCATGAGCAAACTGCTCCAGTAGTGTGGAGAGTGTTGGAAATGAGGAGGCCAGTTTACGAGCAGACGAAGTTTATCAACACTCTCTCATCAGTCATACACATAAAAAGCATGAAACAGCCAAGCCAGGTTTCTCCTTATAAACTCAACAGATCATCTCACATCTGCATGACATTTCACATCACACTGCATGACATCTAACCCCAAAATACATTTCCCTTAAACCCCCAGCTCCCTCTTGCTGCCAACTCCCCATGACGTCCCTGTCTATTAACCTCTTTTGTTTAACCACTGCATCCTGACTGAGACGCTGTCTGCTGACTGCTCTACACTATGCATTGCTACACCCCCCACCCCCCCGCCAGACAGAGTTTCAGTCACCACGTCTTTTGGGCTTCAGTCTCCTCCCATATCTGCTGTAACGGGGGTCTCTGTGCTGGCGGGGGGGTGCTGGACGTGTGTCTGACTGCGGGTGGGCCAAGGCGGGGGGGGGGAACTTCGCTCTGCCCGTGTGGCTGTCCTGGTGAATCGTTTGCCTAGGGAGTTCTCAGTGAGGGTCTTCCACGCTGAGGGGCCAGAGCCAGCAGCGCTTGCTCGTCCGCCACTACAAAGGCGGGCTTAAGTCTGTCTACGCATATTTTCTCTCGACGCCACCCCAAGCCTAACAAAAAATGCTTGACCCTTGTTTCAAGCACTCTGAACGGGCCATCAGGGTGGGTGCAGTGGAGGGCGGTGTGCATCGTGTCTGACGAACACGAACTCCGCGTTCTTCAAAGTTTTTGGCACGAAAGCGCGTGGAAAACAGTGGTGGGCCGGGCCGGGCAGCATACCTGTGTCTGCACTACGCTGCAAACGCTGAGACGGGCAGCTGTCCGGTGCGGGATTATCTGGCAAAAATTCCCCGGGCAGCCGCAGTGGCTGAGAAAAAACCAGCTCAGCCGGGAAAGCCTCCAAATCCTCTTTTGGCACGGAACGCAACCCCAATAAAACCCACGGCAACCGGTCAACCCAATTTGCATCCGTCAACGAAGTCCTGAGTGTTGCTTTCAGTGACCTATGAAAACGCTCGCATAACCCATTTGCCTGTGGGTTGTACGCAGTTGTGCGATGAATTGCAACACCCAGGCTGCGGGCCATCGCGGACCAAAGTTCGGACACAAACTGAGGGCCCCTATCGGACATGATGTCCGACGGGACTCCAAACGCGCCACCCATGTTGTCAAAAAAGTGCGCGCCACATCCGCGGATGTGGTTGCTGCCAGCGGGACTGCTTCTGGCCAGCGTGTGGTGTGGTCCACCACTGTCAGAAGGTGCATGCACCCCTGCGACGGCGGGAGGGGGCCTACGAGGTCCACGTGAACATGGTCGAATCTTTTAGCCGGTATACTAAACGGCTCCAAAGGAGCCTTTGTGTGTCTGTGCACTTTGGCTCGTTGGCACGCTACGCAGGCTGCCGCCCACTCTTTCACTTGTTTGCGCAGGCCTGGCCACACGAATTTCGCTCCCACCATTTTGACTGACGCACGCACTCCGGGGTGCGCCAGAGCGTGAAATGAATCAAACACGCGGCGGCGCCACGCGACCGGGACCACTGGGCGCTGGCGTCCCATGGAGACGTCGCAGATTGGGGGGGGGGGGGGGGCTGCCATCTTGCAGTACTCTGCTCTCCAGCCTTAACCCTGTTGGTCCAGACTGGAGCGCGCGCACGTCCATATCGCTAATCTGCTCTGCGGCCATGGCTGTATAATCTATCCCTACGCAGACCGGGGCCACTACCGTGCGCGAGAGGCAGTCCGCCACCACATTCAGTTTACCCAACACATGCTGAATATCGGTCGTAAACTCCGAGATCGCAGCCAGCTGTCTCTGCTGCCGGCCCGACCATGGTTTCGAAACCTCGGCCATCGTGAACGTGAGCGGCTTGTGGTCCACAAACGCGGTGAAGCTGCGCCCTTCCAGCCAGAACTGGAAGTGGCGTATGGCCAGGTGGAGAGCCAGCAACTCCCTGTCGAACGCGCTGTATTTACGCTCACTGTCGCGCAAAGCCCTGCTGAAAAAAGCGAGTGGCTGCCAAGAACCAGCGACATGTTGCTCCACGACGGCCCCTATGGCCACGTTCGAGGCGTCGGTAGTGAGCGCTATCCGGGCCGCCGGGTCTGGGTGCGCCAACAGTGCGGCGTTTGCCAGGGCTGCTTTAACCTCAGAGAACGCCTGCTCTCGCTCTGGAGTCCATTCGACTCCATCCGCGGGTTTCCGTCTCTTGAGCGCGGCATACAATGGCTGCATGAGTTGAGCTGCGTGGGGGAGGAAACGGTTATAAAAGTTAACCATCCCCAAAAATTCCTGCAGCGCCCTGACCGTCTGAGGCGGGGGAAAGTTCACCACAGCGCGCACTTTGTCGGGCAAGGGTATTGCTCCCTCCGGTGAGACGCGGTGCCCCAAAAAATCAATCCCTGTCATGCCGAACTGGCACTTCGCCGGGTTGATTATTAACCCATGCTCCTCCAACCTCTGGAAAACCATCCTGAGGTGGGTTGCGTGTTTGTCTTCGGACGCACTGGCTTCCAGGATATCATCCAGGTAGACGGAACACAAACGGGAGATCGCGCAGCACCGCGTCCATCATGCGCTGGAACATCTGTGCCGCTCCTTTTAACCCGAATGGCATGCGCAGAAACTCGAACAAACCGAACGGAGTTATTACCGCTGTTTTGGGTATGTCCTCCGTGCGCACTGGGACCTGGTGGTAACCGTGGACCAGGTCTATTTTAGAAAAAACGCATGCTCTGGCGAGGTGAACGGAAAAATCCTGAATATGGGGAATCGGGTAGCGGTCGTGTGCTGTGGCATTATTCAACTTGCGGAAATCCCCGCACGGTCGCCACGACCCCTCAGCCTTAGGGACCATGTGTAGCGGGGATGCCCATGGGTTGTTTGATCGCCTGATGATGCTCAACCTTTCCAGGTTGGCAAACTCCTCGCGCGCTATGGCTAGTTTAGCTGCGTCCAAGCGCCGAGGTCGTGCGAAAACGGGCGGCCCAGTGGTGGTTATAAAGTGCTCCACCCCGTGTTTAGCGATGGCTGCCGAAAACGTCGGGACCGTGAGTGCTGGAAACTGAGCGAGCAGTGTGTGGAACTTACCGCCTGGAGCTGTGACGTTGGCTTGTGTTACTGGCCCGGCCCCTCGAGCTGTACAGGGGAGAGAGTCAAAGGACAGTGCATTAACCAAGCGCCTGTTAGCAACATCAACTAGTAAACCATGTGCACACAGAAAATCAGCTCCCAGGATTGGGAACTTCAATGCTGCTATGACAAAAGTCCACTCGTATGTACGGCCGTGTAGGGAAAAAAACAGTGTTCTCTCACCAAAGGTCTTAATGTCCGAGCCGTTTACTGCCACCAGCCCGGGGCCACTAGGTCCTGCCAGTCGGTCGGCGTAGGTCGGCAGGATGATGGTCTTCTGGGCTCCAGTGTCTACGAGGAACCGTCTCCCCAAGCGCAAGTCTGTCACGTAGAGCAGCTTGTTTTCTTCACCGGCAGTCGCAGCTGCTACCGACTGCCGGCTTTGGCATTTCCCGAGCGCTTGAATTGGCACGGTGGCGCGCATCTGCGTGCGTTCTCTCCGAAGTGGCGGTGGTAGAAGCAGAGCGCGTCTCTCTGGCGCTCCTGGGCCCCCGCTGCCGCTGGTGGATCCTCGCCTTCTCTGGTCGTCTCGCTGGGTACCGACGTCGCCGTGTTGACTGTGGGCGTTCTGGTGGTGAGGATGATCCGGTCTGCCTCCTGGGCTAGCGCATGGTAGTCACGCGCGGCCAGCAACGGCGAATTGGCCAGAACTGCTCTCGCCTCTGTTGGGAGGTTCCGGAGGAAAAGGTGGGAGAACAGAAAATGCCCGTCACCCGTGCCCATTAACGCCAACATCTTCTCCACCAGATCGACAGCCGAACCATCTCCTAACTCGGAACGCCTCAGGAGCCTCTCTGCTCTCTCACAGTCCGAGAGCGTGTAGCGCCAAGCCAGCGCAGCTTTGAGAGCCTCGTATCTGTTGTGGGCTGGGGGCTGGTCGAGCAGGCTCGCTACCTGCTGAGCTGTGTGAGCATCCAGCGCTGCAACCACGTAGTAAAACTTGGTGTCGTCTGCCAATATTCCCCGGAGGGCGAACTGGGCCTCGATGTGGTGGAACCAAGAGCGCGGGTTGTGCTGCCAAAAGTCCGGTAGCTTGACTGAAACAGCGCACGCGTTGCTGGGGGTTCCCGTCCGGGCCGTCTCCGGGTTTCTTGCCTCGTGTTCCATAATTCGTCAAAGGGTCACCAGTGTGGAGAGTGTTGGAAATGAGGAGGCCGGTTTACGAGCAGACGAAGTTTATTAACACTCTCTCATCAGTCATACACATAAAAAGCATGAAACAGCCAAGCCAGGTTTCTCCTTATAAACTCAACAGATCATCTCACATCTGCATGACATTTCACATCACACTGCATGACATCTAACCCCACAATACATTTCCCTTAAACCCCCAGCTCCCTCTTCCTGCCAACTCCCCATGACGTCCCTGTCTATTAACCTCTTATGTTTAACCACTGCATCCTGACTGAGACACTGTCTGCTGACTCCTCTACAATATGCATTGCTACAGGTATCACTCTGTTAATGAAAGAAAAACCCACAATGGTCACAGAAATAACTTGAATCTGACAAAAATTGTAATAAATAAAAATTCTATGAAAATTAACCAATGAAAATCAGACAATGCTTTTGAATTGTGGTTCAACAGAATTACTTTAAAAAACAAACTCATGAAACAGGACTGGACAAAAATGATGGTACCCTTAACTTAATATTTTGTAGCACAACCTTTTGAGGCAATCACTGCAATCAAACGATTTTTGTAACTGTCAATGAGACTTGTGCACCTCTCAGCAGGTATTTTGGCCCACTCCTCATGAGCAGACTGCTCCAGTTGTCTCAGGTTTGAAGGGTACCTTCTCCAGACAGCATGTTTCAGCTTCTTCCACAGATGTTCAATAGGATTTAGATCAGGGCTCATAGAAGGCCACTTTAGAATAGTCCAATGTTTGGCTCTTAGCCATTCTTGGGTGTTTTTAGCTGTGTGTTTTGGGTCATTATCCTGTTGCAAGACTCATGACCTGCGACTGAGACCAAGCTGTCTGACACTGGGCAGCACATTTCTCTCTAGAATACCTTGATAGTCTTGAGATTTCATTGTACCCTGCACAGATTCAAGACACCCTGTGCCAGATGCAGCAAAGCAGCCCCACAACATAACAGAACCTCCTCCATGTTTCACAGTAGGGACAGTGTTCTTTTCTTGGTATGCTTCATTTTTGCATCTGTGAACATAGAGCTGATGTGCCTTGCCAAAATGTTCCAGTTATGTCTCGTCTGTCCATAGGACATTCTCCCAGAAGCTTTGTGGAGCTTGTCAACATGCAGTTTGGCAAATTCCAGTCTGGCTTTTTTATTTGTTTTCAACAGTGGTGTCCTCCTTGGTCATCTCCCATGAAGTCCACTTTGGCTCAAACGACGGCGGATGGTGCGATCTGACACTGATGTACCTTGACCTTGGAGTTCACCATAAATGTGTTTAGAGGTTGTTCTGGGCTCTTTTGTTACCATTCGTACTGTCTCCTCCTGCGGCCATGTCCAGGGAGGTTGGCTACAGTCCCGTGGATCTTAAATTTCTGAATAATATGTGCAACTGTAGTCACAGGAACATCAAGCTGCTTGGAGATTGTCTTATAGCCTTTACCTTTAACATGCTTGTCTATAATTTTCTTTCTAATCTCCTGAGACAACTCTCTCCTTTGCTTCCTCTGGTCCATGTTTAGTGTGGTACACACCATGTCACCAAACAGCACAGTGACTACTTGTCACCCTTTAAATAGGCTGACTGACTGATTACAAGTTTGTAGACACCTGTGATGTTAATTAGAGGACACATCTTGGTTGAACATGTCCCTATGGTCACATTATTTTCAATCTTTTCTAGGGATACCATCATTTTTGTCCAGGCCTGTTTCATGAGTTTGTTTTTTAAAATAATTTTGTTGAACCACAATTCAAAAGCATTGTCTGATTTTCATTGGTTTATTTTCATAGAATTTTTATTTATTACCACTTTTGTCAGATTCACGTTATTTCTGTGACCATTGTGGGTTTTACTTTCATTAACAGAGGGGTACCAACAATTTTGTCCACGTGTGTATGTCCCTCTAAAACAAAAAGCTGCCTCATCAGTAAACTCACTCCTGGCATGCACTGAAGACATCAAGTCTTGGATGGCCCTAAACTTCCTAAATTTTAATGATAAGAAGACAGAAGTGATGGTGTTTGGACCTAGTGGCCCCTGTGAGTCCCGTCCTGTATACTTGGGCCCCCTTACTCCTTAAGTCAAATCCACAGCTAGGAACCTTGGTTTTATCATGGAGAGTGATTTTAAATTAGACACGCAGATTTGTTCTGTGGTAAAATCCAGCTTCTTTCATCTAAGGTGGTTAGCAAAAGTAAAACCCATTCTCTCTAGACCACACCTGGAAACAGTAATCCATGCTTTTATTTCATCTCGGCTGGATTACTGTAACGCACTTTACGCCGGTGTCAGCCAGTCATCTTTTTCCTGTCTGCAGCTGGTTCAAAACGCCACTGCTCGTCTTTTAACAGGTACACATGGAAGAGATCACATCACACCCATCTTAGCTTCACTTCACTGGCTGCCCGTGCATTTTAGAGTTCATTTTAAAATTCTTTTGTTTTTTAAATCCTTGAATGGTTTTGCTCCGCCTTACCTCTCTGAGCTTCTGCATCCCTACGCTCCTACCCGGTCCCTCAGGTCAGCTGAACATCTGCTTCTGGGGGTGCCAAAGGTGAGGCGCAAGCTCAGAGGGGACAGAGCCTTTTCGATCATGGCCCCCAGGTTATGGAATGATTTACCCCTGGACATCAGACAAGCATCTTCACTGTCCATTTTTAAAACCCGTCTTAAAACACACTTTTACTCCTTGGCCTTCGACCCAGTATGACACACTGATTTTATTGAATGAAATGGATTTTTATTTATTTATTTTACCTTTTATTTTATTTATGAATTTACTTATTTTTTACTGTGGTTCTGTGTTAGTGCCCTGCTTTTATGTTCTCTTGCTGTACAGCACTTTGTATAACGAGTGTTGCTTTTAAAGTGCTTTATAAATAAAATTGATTACGGTGATGAGTTGGTTTACTAACACACTAAGAAAAACCAGTTGAATTTAAGAGGGAGAGAAATGCTACACTGTGACTATCATTAACATCTATACAAGTATTAAAATCACCAGCTGTGATAATCTTGTCTGAACTGAGAACTAAGGTTTTTAAGAACTCAGAATTCAGACATAAATTCAGCAAAAGAAGCACTGGGAGGGCGATATGCTGTGGTAAATAAAATAGGCTGTTCTGTCCTCCAGGACGGGTGTGCTAAGCCAAAAATTAAGCATTCAAAAGAGCTATAATTGGAGTTTAGCTTAGGCTGAGGATTCATTGGTAATGTGGATTCATATATTACCCCAACACCACCACCTCGGCCAGTGTTTCTAGGAATATGAATATGACCATAGCTGGGGGTGGGGGGGCTCATTGATACCTGTCCTGCCGCAGGCAAGGACAACCCCTCACAGCACCAGTAAATATACAGGGAACAGACATCAAGATGGTGACATCCTATAAGTACCTGGGTGTTCACTGAACAATAAACTAGACTGGTCACACAATACTGACGCACTCTACAAGAAGGGACAGCGCAGGTTGTTCCTACTGAGAAGACTCAGGTCTTTTGGTGTACAAGGGGCGCTGCTGAAGACATTCTATGACACGGTGGTGGTATCAGCCATCACTTTTGGAGTGGACTGCTGGGGCAGTGGCATTACGGCAGCCGATAGGAAGAGACTGAACAAACTGATCAAGAAAGCTAGCTCTGTCCTGGGGCAGCGCCTTGACCCAGTGGAGGAGATAAGAGAGAGAAGGACGGTGGCTAAACTGTCATCTCTGCTGGAGTCCGAGCTCCAACCTATGCAGGACATACTGAATGCACTGAGGAGCTCATTTAGCAGCAGACTACATCATCCTAGGTGCACAACCGAGAGGTTTCGCAGGTCCTTCCTACCTACGGCTGTCAGACTGTACAACCTAAGCAGGGCTGCTTGCAGAGATAGCAAAAAGACGTGACTATGGGCACATATGTTGGTTATATATGCTCCACAAATATATTGCTGTGTGTTTATTGTGTGCTACACAAGGACTGGGTCTCCAAGAGACAATGGGAGAGTGTGAGATTTGGCCTTTGTTTCAGGGAGATGACCTGGAGAGATTCCCGGACCACAGGAGACTAAAGGACAATGGTGTGAAGGGGGTTACATTGTGACTGGGATTAAGGACCATGTGACTGTATGTTTGCTTAAACACCATGTGACTTGAGTTTCGATGTCTGGGGTATAAAAGAGTGGTGTGAGATGATTCTTCCTCTTTTTCCTGCTTTGAGATTGTTGGAGTATGTGATCTGTGAATAAAGCTGAACCTGAGGAATAAGCTCAGTCTCATCCTTGTGCACATCCTCCACACTGGTGACCTTACGACGAAGAATGAGCAGAGATAATTCTCCCGAGCGGGGCTCGGCAGAAGCCAGCCTGATGGCTGCCACCACACTCCGGCTGCCCGACTTCTGGTAGCATAGTCCGCGCTCCTGGTTTAGCGCGGTCGAGGCGCAGTTCAACCTCCGGAGAATCTCGAAGGACGACACGAAATTCTACCATGTGGTGGCGAAGCTGGACAGCCACACAGTCCAGAGGGCGGAAGATCTGGTCAATCACCCACCGGACAGCGACGATTACAGCGCATTGAAGGCTGTGCTTATAAGCCACTTCACCCCCTCGGTGCAACAGCGAGCAGAAGGGCTCCTAACGTTGATGGAGTCGGAGAACGACAGACCCGTAGACCTGATGGTGAAAATGCTGAGGCTGAAAGACTCCGAGGATTGCGAATTTGTCTTCGCCCACCTTTTCCTCCGGACCCTGCCACCAGCGGTGAGAGTTACCCTGGCAGACTCACCTCAGTTGGCCCGGCGAGACTACCATGGGCTGAGCAAGGAGGCGCAGCGACTCGTCGACACCCACAAACAGAGCGCGGTTTCGGCCGCAGCAGCAGAGCTAGGAGCAACGTCCGGAGACGGCATGGGGCCAGTGGTTACAGTACCAGACGCACCGACGACGGCAGCAGCGAGGACCAGGCGACACGGAGCAGATGACGTCCTGTGCTTCTATCATCGCCGCTTTGCGGAGAGGGCACACAAGTGCCTCCCACCGTGCCACTTCAAGCGTTCGAGAAACGCCAAGACCGGGGGTCGGTAGCGGCTGCGGCCCTCGGGGAGGAGAACAAGCTGCTCTATCTGACGGATGCACGCTCGAGGAGGCATTTCCTCGTGGACACAGGCTCCCAGCTGAGCTTCATCACGCCTTCCTACGCGGACCGGCTGACACCGTCTAAGGGCCCCCTGGTGTCAGCAGCGAATGGCTCAGCGATTAAGACCTTCGGTGAGAGGACTCTGCTTCTGTCTTTGCAGGGCTGTGCATTTGAGTGGACTTTTGTTGTAGCTGCAGTTAATTTCAACATGTTAGGGGCTAATTTTTTGTGCTCACATGGTTTATTGGTTGATCTTGCTTTCTCTTTTCACTCTATTCCCTGAACAGCTCGAGTGGCGCCGCCAACTGCACAAGCCAACGTCACAGCTGCGGGTGGTAAGTTCCACACACTCCTCACTCAGTTCCCAGCACTCACAGTCCTAACGTTTTCGGCGACAGTGGCTAAACATGGGGTGGAACACTGTATCACTACCACCGGCCCGCCCGTTTTTGCAAAAGCTCGGCGCCTGGTCTCAGCTAAACTGACCATAGCACGCGAGGAGTTTGCCAACCTGGAAAAACTGGGCATCATCAGGCGTTCGAAAAGCCCCTGGGCTTCACCATTGCACATGGTCCCAAAGGCTGATGGCTCGTGGCGACCTTGCGGTGATTTCCGCAGGTTGAATAACGCCACTGCACACGACCGCTACCCGATCCCGCACATCCAAGATTTTTCGGTTCATTTGGCGGGGGCGCGCATTTTTTCTAAAATAGATTTGGTACGCGGTTACCATCAGGTTCCAGTGCGCGCTCAGGACATACCCAAAACAGCGGTAATAACTCTGTTCGGGCTTTTTGAGTTTTTGCGCATGCCTTTTGGACTCAAGGGTGCGGCACAGACGTTCCAGCGCATGATGGACGCGGTCCTACGCGACCTCCCTTTCGTGTTCGTCTATTTGGACGACATTTTGGTAGCCAGCACGTCCGAAGACGAACACGAAAGCCACCTCACAGCAGTTTTCCGGAGGTTGGCAGAGCACGGGTTAATAATTAACCCAGTGAAGTGTCAGTTTGGGGTGGCGCAGATTGATTTTTTGGGGCATCGCGTTTCGCCAGAAGGAGCGGTCCCTCTGCCCGATAAAGTGCGCGCAATAACTAATTTTCCCCAACCTCAAACGGTCAAAGCGTTACAGGAGTTTTTGTGAATGGTTAATTTTTATAACCGTTTCCTCCCCAGCGCAGCGCAGCTCATGCAACCATTGTACGCTGCACTGAAAAAACAAAAACCCACGAATAAAATCGAATGGTCTCCTGAGCGGGAGCGCGCATTCGCTCAAGTCAAATCAGCTTTGGCAAATGCTACTTTGTTGGCACACCCAGTTCCAACGGCCCACATGGCGCTCACCACTGACGCGTCCGATTTAGCAGTAGGGGCGGTCGTTGAACAGTACGTAGCTGGGACCTGGCAACCGCTCGTGTTTTTCAGCAAAACCTTGCGCGATAGCGAGCGAAAGTACAGCGCGTTCGACAGGGAGTTGTAGGCACTACACTTGGCCATCCGCCATTTCCAGTTTGGGCTGGAAGGGCGCCGTTTCACAGCGTTCGTGGACCACAAACCGCTGACTTTTGCGATGCCAAGATTTCAGAACCTTGGTCGGGCCGGCAGCAGAGACAGCTGGCCGCGATATCAGAGTTTACCACCGATATCCAGCATGTCGCAGGTAAACATAATGTAGTGGCAGACTGCCTCTCATGTGCTGTGATGGTGCCAGGCCCCATGGGGGCAGACTCTGCAGCCATGGCCGCGGGCCAGGGTAGTGACGCGGAAGCGCGCGCAGCCCCGGTCCGCGTAGGGTTAGATTATGCAGCCATGGCCGCGGAGCAGGTTGGCGACGCGGACGTGCGCGCGCTCCAGTCTGGACCAACAGGGTTAAGACTGGAGGACAGGGCGCTGCAAGATGGTATGCCCCCTCTAATCTGCGATATCTCCACTGGGCAGCCGCATCCGGTGGTACCAGCTGCGTGGCGCCGCCATGTTTTTGACTCGATCCATTCTCTGGCGCACCCGGGGTTGCGCGCATCGGTCAAAATGGTAGGAGAGAAATTTGTATGGCCGGGATTGCGCAAACAGGTCAAGGAATGGGTGCAGGCCTGCGTAGCGTGTCAGTGAGCCAAAATACACAAACACACTAGAGCTCCTTTGGAGCATAACGTCCGACAGAGGTCCTCAATTTGTTTCCGAGCTTTGGTCATCGATGGCCCGCAGCCTAGGGGTAACGATCCACCGCACTACCGCGTACAACCCCCAGGCTAACGGTTTATGCGAACGTTTCTATAGGTCATTGAAAGCAGCCCTCAGAGCGTCGCTTACAGATACAAATTGGGTAGACAGGCTTCCATGGTTTTTATTGGGGTTGCGTTCTGCACCTAAAGAGGATTTACAAGCCTCCCCAGCTGAGTTGGTTTTTGCACAGCCTCTCCGTCTGCCCGGGGAATTTCTCCCCGATAATCCTGCGCCAAATTGCCCCCCCGCTCAGCTGCTGCAGAGCGACACAGGATCAAACGGGCCCGGGCCCGGTTCATCACAGTTTTCCACACGTTTTTGTGCCGAAGGCTTTAAAAAATGCGGAGTTTGTTTTTGTCAGACATGATGCACATCGCCCAAACTTGCGGCCGCCGTACGATGGACCGTTCAGGGTGCTGGAAACAGGAGAGAAGCATTTTTTGCTGGATTTGGGAGACAGAAAGGAGTTAATTGGTATAAACAGACTCAAACCCGCTTTTGTTTTGGCGGATGAAGCAGTGCAGTTGGCGAGGGCCCCCCGTCGCGGCAGACCCCCTAGAGGGCATTCTCCAGAACACCCACAGAGATTGACGAACAGTTCTAATCCACAGGCAACAGTTCCACAGCAGGAGGACACTGCGGAAGCAGTAAAGCCGGCTTACAGCAAATACGGCAGAAGACTTAGACCTAGGCAACTGGTGGATTGATATGTAGTAATGTCATGCATCTCTGGTTATGTTTGTTCCATCTTGGACGTTTGGGGGGGGGGGTCATGTGGGCACATATGTTGGATATATATACTCCACAAATATATTGCTGTGTGTTTATTGTGTGCTACACGTCTCATGGAACAAAAGGACGGGGTCTCCAAGAGACAATGGGAGAGTGTGAGATTTGGCCTTTGTTTCAGGGAGATGACCTGGAGAGATTCCCGGACCACAGGAGACTAAAGGACAATGGTGTGAAGGGGGTTACATTGTGACTGGGATTAAGGACCATGTGACTGTATGTTTGCTTAAACACCATGTGACTTGAGTTTCGATGTCTGGGGTATAAAAGAGTGGTGTGAGATGATCCTTCCTCTTTTTCCTGCTTTGAGATTGTTGGAGTATGTGATCTGTGAATAAAGCTGAACCTGAGGAATAAGCTCAGTCTCATCCTTGTGCACATCCTCCACATGACAACCTAATAGTTTTGAATGCAAAAGACGCAATAGACTTACACAATGGTCCCCTCCGGCATACAACTAGGAAAATACCGGTCGCTATGGAGGGCGAGAATACAGTATGTACGGGTACATAATCATACCATGTAGGATAACTAAGTAGACGGTTGTGCCGTTTCATCCCATCTAGCAACAATGCTCCACACTGTGTGTTTATATATTCATATATTTATTCCATCCAGCTACAATGCTCCACACTGTGTGTGTGTGTATATACACACACACACACACACACACACACACACACACACACACACACACACACACACACACACACAGAGTGGGGGGGAAAAAAGTATTTAGTCAGCCACCAATTGTGCAAGTTCTCCCACTTAAAAGATGAGAGAGGTCTCCAATTTTCATCATAGGTATACCTCAACTATGAGAGACAAAATGAGAAAAAAAAAATCCAGAAAATCACACTGAAGGGTTTTTAATGAATTAATTGGTAAATTCCTCGGTAAAATAAGTATTTGGTCAATAACAAAAGTTCATCTCAATACTTTGTTATATACCCTTTGTTGGCAATGACAGAGGTCAAATGTTTTCTGTAAGCCTTCACAAGGTTTTCACACACTGTTGATGGCATTTTGGCCCATTCCTCCATGCAGATCTCCTCTAGAGCAGTGATGTTTCGGGGCTGTCGCTGGGCAACACGGACTTTCAACTCTCTCCAAAGATTTTCTATGGGGTTGAGATCTGGAGACTGGCTAGGCCACTCCAGGACCTTGAAATGCTTTTTATGAAGCCACTCCTTTGTTGCCCGGGCAGTGTGTTTGGGATCATTGTCATGCTGAAAGACCCAGCCACGTTTCATCTTCAATGCCCTTGCTGATGGAAGAAGGTTTTCACTCAAAATCTCACGATACATGGCCCCATTCATTCTTTCCTTTACACAGATCAGTCGTCTTGGTCCCTTTGCAGAAAAACAGCCCCAAAGTATGATGTTTTCACCCCCATGCTTCACAGTAGGTATGGTATTCTTTCTCCTCCAAACACGACAAGTTGAGTTTTTACCAAAAAGTCCTATTTTGGTTTCATCTGACCATATGACATTCTCCCAATCCTCTTCTGGATCATCCAAATGCTCTCTAGCAAACTTCAGACGGGCCTGGACATGTACTGGCTTAAGCAGGGGGACACGTCTGGCACTGCAGGATTTGAGTCCCTGGCGGCGTAGTGTGTTACTGATGTAGCCTTTGTTACTTTGGTCCCAGCTCTCTGCAGGTCATTCACTAGGTCCCCCTGTGTGGTTCTGGGATTTTTGCTCACCGTTCTCGTGATCATTTTGACCTCACGGGGTGAGATCTTGCGTGGAGCCTCAGATCGAGGGAGATTATCAGTGGTTTTGTATGTCTTCCATTTTCTAATAATTGCTCCCACAGTTGATTTCTTCACACCAAGCTGCTTACCTATTGCAGATTCAGTCTTCCCAGCCTGGTGCAGGTCTATAATTTTGTTTCTGGTGCCCTTTGACAGCTCTTTGGTCTTGGCCATAGTGGAGTTTGGAGTCTGACAGTTTGAGGTTGTGGACAGGTGTCTTTTATACTGATAATGAGTTCAAACAGGTGCCATTAATACAGGTAACGAGTGGAGGACAGAGGAGCCTCTTAAAGAAGTTACAGGTCTGTGAGAGCCAGAAATCTTGCTTGTTTGTAGGTGACCAAATACTTATTTTACCAAGGAATTTACCAATTAATTCATTAAAAATCCTTCAATGTGATTTTCTGGATTTTTTTTTCTCATTTTGTCTCTCATAGTTGAGGTATACCTATGATGAAAATTGGAGACCTCTCTCATCTTTTAAGTGGGAGAACTTGCACAATTGGTGGCTGACTAAATACTTTTTTTCCCCACTGTATGTACATATGTATACTTGCTGCTCTTTTTTTTTTTCTCTTGCCTTCTGATTATTGCTCTGAGTGTTGCTATCACTGTGCTGTTGCAATCCTGGAATTTCCCCATTGTGGGACTAATAAAGGCTTATCTTATCTTATACTAACAAAGTCATCAGGGCATAGCCATGTTTCTGTAAGACAGAGTATATTTATATTGTAATCCATGATCATATCATTAATTAAGGTCCCTTTATCGGACAAAGATCTTATATTCAGCAGTCTACTTAATTATTTTATTTTTCTGTGGTCAATTAATGGTTTTAATCTTTATCAAGTTATGTTGTATTTGTCTTGGGTTATAATGTTTTGGGTATGGGGGGGACAGATACAATCTCTATAGGGTTACTTGCTAATAATAATCGGAATAACTTTCTTCTTTAATGCAAAATGATTTAAGTCCTGATGAAACCACTGCAAGACTGCACAGATTTCCTGACCTTTCACCTTGACCACAACCTGGTTGCAGACCTGCCTGAGGATCACCATCAGTTTGGTGGCCATCAGGGGAATTGCCTTGGATGAGCCCCCCCCCCCCCCGAAATGTTCATGGAAGGACAGACAATCAACAAACCACAATCGCTTAGATTCTTATTAACCAAAAAGAGTGAAAAAAGGAGACAAAATGCTCAGTTGTGGCTTCAATGTTTTGTTTTTGTCTTTCTTTTTAAAATATTTTGGTAATGCAATAATTAACCATTTGTCTCGGTGACTATCCGCCTGCATTAGTTTCATATTTACCTAAATGCATAAGTTTACAAGTAATCTTCCCTTTATTAAGTTGCAAGAAAATACATTACTATTAAGTCTAAGGGAATTTTTATTCACTCTTCCACATTTTTTGTAACAATGAGTACACCTATTCCATTCCACAAAATATAATTAAAATGTGTAGTCTTAAACATTCTCATATTTCCTGTACTGGTGTATTTAATATATTGTGGCCACACATATGTGACCTACTTTGTGACTGATGTAAGGCCTCACATTTTAGATAAGAACAAAGACAGAGTTTCCTTGGAGATAACAGGAAGCTGTGAAGGTGTTAGCTTTGGTATGCAGGGCCTGAGACTGTGGGGGTGATATTAGAGGATTAAAGAGGAGATGCATTGTTACTGGCGATTATAATGCAATGTGACTTGTGATGCAATGTGACTTGTGAACTGTGAGAGTCCTGGTATTTACGGACGAGAGTTTCCTGTGATCTTTTCTTTTCTTCTTTGAGATGTTGGCGAATGTGAATAAAGCTGCCTTGAGAGAAATCTGTCTCATCATTTGCACATTCCCACAATATAATATTTGCCCAGAACATGAACTATAAGGTGTTTATCAAACAGGATTAATTACGAAAAAAAAGATGGTTATCTTTATGAATTCCAGTATTGTTAATTAGTTTTCATATTTGTGCCATCACGGTGATACCTGCGGAAGGCAGTGATCCATCGGCCCAGCTCCATGTTGCAGTACGGACTGAGGTAGTCACAGCAGACAAACAGCTGAACCGTGTGATCCCAGTGAGCGCAGGACA
The DNA here is from genome assembly GCA_020510985.1 of Pholidichthys leucotaenia. Lineage (NCBI taxonomy): Eukaryota > Metazoa > Chordata > Actinopteri > Cichliformes > Pholidichthyidae > Pholidichthys > Pholidichthys leucotaenia. The sequence continues at coordinate 62,794,363 of CM035849.1, read as the reverse complement.
AGTCCCTTCTGCCGGGACATGACAGAGACGCATCCAGCTCCAGAGTGTCAAAGTCCAACAAACCTGCAGACACACACAAACAAAAGCTTACTTACAGTTCATTTACAGGCATGCATTAGGATAACACCATTATAGCAGAGAGTGAGTCACATGAAAGCGCAAATGCAAAACTGTTATCTCCACATGCTAGTGTGATTTTTCTCGATAAAGGTTAGCCATTGAGTGAGGTCTCTAATGGCTGTTTTGGTAGAAATGTTCAATGAAATGCAACATATCATCAATGTTGGACCCCAGTCTGCTTTTTCACAGTCTACATGTAACGTAAGACACTGTAAAGCCTGCACAAACTTTAAAAGAGATCTTTTAAAAGTGGATCTTGGGTTGGAAACTTGTCATTTTAGCTCTAGTCTACTTAAGGTCCCACATCCCCAAAACCCCAATTCTGGAAACCTAATAAATTTGAGGACCCAGTGCTTATGATCTGTACTACTGCCTGTTTTTTGGACAAGCTGTGCCTGAAGACAACAATATAAAACCAAGCACTTAGAGAAGTGCACAGCCTAGGAGTTCAGTCACACAGATTTTATTCAACTAAACTTTCTAAAGTTTTTATGAACTATGTCTAATTTTAACACTTTATTTGGCAATTTAACATTATACACGGAAAAAAGGTTTATTGCACATGACTGTAATGTTTCTCTATTTATAAGAGGCATAAATAACCCTGATTTAAGATTACCACACTAAAATTAAAAAAACTCATAACCATTTTGCCATCCATCCATCCATTTTCTACCGCTTTTCCAGAGGTAAGGGTCATGGAGGCAGCAGCTCAAACAGAGAAGCCCAGACTTCCCTCTCCCCGTCCACCTGCTCCAGCTCTTCAGAGACGATACCAAGACGTTCCCAGGCCAGCTGGGAGACATAGTCTCTCCAGCGAGTCCTGGGTCTGCCCCGGGGTCTCCTCCCAGAGGGACGTGCCTGAAACACCTCAGGTGGGAGGAGTCCAGGAGGCTTCCTAATCAGATGCCCATACCACCTCAACTGGCTCCTTTCAATGTGGAGGAGCAGCGGTTCCACTCTGAGCCTCTCCTGGATGACTGAGCTCCTCACCCTCTCTGAGGGTGAGTCCAGCAATCCTATGGAGAAAGCTCATTTCAGCTGCATGTATCCGCGATCTCGTTCTTTCGGTCATTACCCAAAGCTTGTGACCATAGGTGAGGGTAGGAATGTAGACTGACTGGTAAATTGACAGCTTTGCCTTAGAACTGTTCCCTCTTCACCACAACAGACCGGTACAACGTCCGCATCACTGCAGAGGCTACTCTGATCCTTCAGTCAATCGCTCGCTCCATTCTCCTCTGACTTGTGAATGAGACCCCAAGATACTTAAACTTCTCCACTTGGGGCAGGAGCCTGTCCCCAACCCAGAGAGGACAATCCACCCTTTTCTGGCTGGACCATGAACTTGGACATGGAGGTGCTGATTCTCATCCCAGCCGCTTCACACTCAGCAGCAAACCATCCCAGTAAGACCTGTAGGTCATTGCTGGATGAAGCCAACAGGTCAACATCATCTGCAAAGAGCAGAGATGAGGTCCTGTGGTCATCGAACATGACACCCTCCATTCCTTGGCTGCGCCTAGAAATCCTTTTCATAAAGATTATGAACAGGATCGGTGACTAGGTTCAGCCCTGGAGGAGTCCAACTCTCACTGGAAACAAGCCCGACTGGGTGTTGGCAATACGAACCTGTTATGTCCGTGGGTTTCTACTTTAGATTACCACTCGGAGGAACAAACACAAAGACACACACGGCTGCAGGTCATTAGTTTGCTCGTTTACTCAAGCATACGCACACGTACACATACACATACACATGTGAGTTCAGTTCAATGAGCACACTCTTATACTATTGGCGATGCCACAGGGTACAGCGCCCACCAATGGGGTGGCATATGCAAATGCAACTCATACAACTCCCATACATCACATCTCCTCCCCACTAAATATTGTACCCACCCCCAAGATACACAAAGCAGACAACTTTTATTATTTTAAAAAAAACACACACTAGCCTTGAGGCTGGGAGTAGACGATCCCAAACCCCTGAGTCAGTCAAGGGTTTATTCTGCCCTTTTGGTGAGACGTGACTCTCTCATCTAACACATAAAAAAGGTCTCTTATTCAAAAATGTCCAATATATGTCTCTTAAAAGTATCTTAAACAAAGTTTATGGAACATAACACTCTGGTGGTTTAGTAATACGAGAAGGATATCTCTTACCAGTCTCTGGAGGTGATGTGGTGTTTCCCTCTGAGGTTACCTGGGGTAGTGGTGAGGGGTCACTCACAGGAACCGGAGTAGCTGGTTCTGGAACAGTCTTTTCCAGCACAGGCAGGTCTGCTGAAATGCACGACGATGCAGCTCCGCCATCGTCTGTAGAGGTATCCCATTCAACAACCCTGGCCAGCATCTGGTCCGCGTGTCGCCTCCAGTGCTGCGATGCGCCGATGTCGACGGTGTAGGATACAGGGCCAGTCTCAGCTGAAACAACCCCTGGTATCCACTTCTTCTCTCCTCTCCCGTAATCCCGAACAAGAACTGGGTCTCCCACCTTAAACGTTCTGGCTTTAGCATGCATTCCTCGATACGCACACTGTGCCTCTTGTGCTTTCTCTACCTCTGATGTCACGCTAGGCTTCAACAGGTCCAATCGAGATCGCAGCTTGCGATGCATGAAAAGCATAGACGGGGACTCCTTTGTTGTAGAGTGTGGAGTGTTACGGTACGTGAGTAGAAAGGTGTCCAGTCGGTGTTGTATGGAAGTGGTTCCAGTGGAACGCTTCAGTGACTGCTTAAATGTCTGTACAAAACGTTCTGCAAGACCATTTGTTGATGGATGGAATGGTGCAGAGCGAATGTGCTTTACTCCATTGCCTTTCATAAAAGTGTCAAACTCATGTGAGGTAAACTGAGGACCATTATCGCTCACTAACACCTCAGGGAGCCCATAGCGACTAAATAACCCTCGGAGCACCTGGATGGTGTTAGCCGTTGTAGTGGAACTCATAAGGTGTACCTCAGGCCATTTTGAATGGGCGTCTACAACCACCATAAACATTTGGCCCTGGAACGGCCCAGCAAAGTCAACATGAATTCTCTGCCATGGGGATCCAGGCCAGGTCCATGGGTGGAGTGGTGCTGGTCCCGGTGCTTTCTGTGTAAATTGACAGGACTGGCATGTTTTTGAGACCTGTTCAATTTGAGCGTCAATTCCGGGCCACCGCATGTAACTGTGGGCGACAGCTTTCATTTTGACAACACCTGGGTGTCCAGTATGCAGTTCCGACAGCAGTCGTGATCTCAATTTTGAGGGAATGACGACGCGCACACCCCACATAAGACAACCTTGCTGGAGTGTCAACTCATCCCTCCGGCTGATGAATGGCGCCAATGTGCTGGCCACATCCTGGACCCTCGGAAAGCGACCTGTGGAGACCATCTCCAGGACTTGAGCAAGGACAGGATCACCCCTGCTCTCTCGGCAGATTTCTCGACAGTTCACAGGTAAGGCTTCTAGGTGTTTAATATGAAAACTGTCCACAGTACTGATTCTCTCTCTTGATGATGTTGGTAATGGAAGGCGTGAAAGCCCATCCGCATTTCCATGACGAGCTGCCTCTCGGTACTGTATGGTGTAATTATGGGCAGCTAACAGGAGAGCCCACCGCTGCATTCTAGCAGCAGCCATAGATGGTGTGGCTTTGCACGGACTCAGAATAGTGGTCAATGGGCGATGATCTGTAAGGAGTGTAAACTGCCTGCCATACAGATAATGATGGAATTTACGAACTCCAAATACAATGCCAAGAGCTTCGCGCTCAATATGGGCATAATTGCGTTCTGCCTTATTCAGAGTCCTTGATGCAAAAGCTATGGGCCTCTCTTGTCCATTCGGGAGAATGTGTGAGATGACACTACCTACACCATAAGGCGATGCGTCACACGCCAACCGAATGGGAAGTTGTGGATCATAATGGGTTAACACGCTTTGAGATAGTAACTGTCTTTTGCCTCTTTGAAAGATGCAGCACATTCAGATGTCCATTGCCATTGTTTTCCTTTACACAACAGAGTATTCAGTGGGCTTAGGATAGATGACAAGTTGGGGATAAATCTGCTGTAATAATTAATTAGCCCCAAGAAAGAACGTAAGTGACTCACGTCTGTAGGTGCAGGAGCCTCCACAATTGCCCTGACTTTCTCTGGTGCCTTGTGTAGACCCTGGGCATCAATGACGTGACCCAGATATTCCAGTGAATCCTTGAAAAATTCACATTTTTCCTTCCGTACTCGCAAACCGAATTCTTCCAAGCGCCCTAGGACTGCATCCAGATTTTTCAGATGCTGCACACGATCCTGTCCACTGACCAATATATCGTCCAGGTAACAGTGAACGTTCGGCAGACCCTGGAGGACTTGGTCCATGGCACGCTGGAATATCGCTGGTGCTGAGGTAATTCCAAATGCCAGCCTGTTATAACAAAACAGACCCTTGGATGTAGTTATTGTGAGATATTTTCTGGAATTTCCCTCTATCACCATTTGCAGATAGGCATGAGATAAGTCCAGTTTACTAAAATGCTGCCCCCCCGACAGTGATGCCAATAGATCTTCAATGCGTGGAATTGGGTATTTCTCCACACACAGGGCAAGATTAACTGTGACTTTAAAATCCCCACATATCCTAACATCTCCATTCTTTTTCACAACGGGCACAATGGGTGTTGCCCATTCACTGAATTTGACAGGGGATATAATGCCCTGCTCACACAATCGGTCAATTTCAGCCTCCACTTTTGGCCTAAGGGCATAGGGAACGACTCTCGCTTGACAGAACCGTGGCACATGATCCAGCTTCAGCGCTACAGCTACCTCCATGCCTTTCAGAGTGCCTAATTCTTTTTTAAAGACCTCTGCATGTCTTTGTAGCACGCCCTCTAGCGTCTCCTCCCGGATCGTCTTTATTTCTCGCCAGTCAATTCGAATCCTCCGAAGCCACTCCCAACCAAAAAGTGGGGGTGAACTTCCCCGAACCACATACAGTGGTAGTCTAGCCCACTGCTTGTTCATCCTCACTGAAACGGTGATGACACCCTCTGCTGGAATCACCTCGCCCGTGTATGTTTTCAACATTATATGGGTTTGGCGCAAGGGCAAGTCCTTAAAGTGTGCATCATACAGTTTTCTTGAAATCAGAGAAACGGCAGCACCGGTATCTAATTCCATGATAATCCTTTTACCTTCAATTTTTGGTTTAACACACATGTATGACAAATTACTCTGCTGAGACACCATATGCAGGCTCACTTCAGTGTCTGTAGTGCTACCATCACTAGATATTTCTTTTACATCCAATTGGTGCACCTTTTTTTCCTTTTTAGCTTTATACTCCACTGGTTTCTCCTTATTTACAGTCTCTTTGTTCCTGCACATTTTCGAGATATGTCCTCTCTTACCACATTTATGGCATTTTTGCTCCTTATAAAAACAATCGCTCTCTTTGTGGTTCATTTTTCCACAGCGCGAACATTTCGTGTGTTGTTTGATGTGTGGTGACAGCGCATGCACTTTCAGCGCGTTGCTCAGCTGATGTGTCTCGCGAGCTACTGTCTCCATTGACACGGCTAGTTCCATTGCTTTGGAAAAAGTAAGCTTCTCCTCCGTCAGCAATTTTTTCTGGATAGCTTCTATATTCAGTCCACACACGAGCCTATCCCTCAATGCGTCCTGCAGGTGCGTACCAAACTCGCAGTGTTCAGAAAGCTTTTTAATGACTGCTATATATTGCGTCACAGTTTCTCCCTCTTGTTGGTTCCGTTTATGAAAGCGAAATCGTTCAGAATCAGCTTTATTGGCCAAGTATGCACAACACATACAAGGAATTTGACTTTGGCTAAAAACTTGCTCTCATTGTTCAGGTGGAGGATTTAAATAAGGATTCAATGACAACAGAGTATGTACAGTAAATTACAGTCAGCAATCACAATTGGCTTTGGAGAAAAGTGGTCTTTCAAAACTTCCGTGAGTTGAGCATATGTCTTAGCCCCTGGCTTATCTGGAGCTACGAGGCTACGTAAAAGTCCATATGTTGACGCACCAATTACACTTAAGAAAACAGCAAGCTTTTTCTCCTCTGCAGTACCATTTGCCGTTACAAAATGCTCAAACCTCTCAACGTAGGTTGTCCACTGCTCCACCGACTCGTCGAATGGGTTAATGTGTCCAATAACTCCAGCCATGGCGTGCAGTTAGCTAGCGTTTAGCAATCTTGTCACCTGGCGTCCTGTCACCCGGCGTCCTGTCACCCAGCCAAACTCCCACCAGGACCAACGTTGCTCTTCCTCCGTCACTTGCAGTCAATACCGCGGCGAGACTTGGAAACCTAAAGTTATCTTTGTCGCCAATGATGTTATGTCCGTGGGTTTCTACTTTAGATTACCACTCGGAGGAACAAACACAAAGACACACACGGCTACAGGTCATTAGCTTGCTCGTTTACTCAAGCATACGCACACGCACACGTACACACATGCACATACACATACACATGTGAGTTCAGTTCAATGAGCACACTCTTATACTATTGGCGATGCCACAGGGTACAGCGCCCACCAATGGGGTGGCATATGCAAATGCAACTCATACAACTCATACAACTCCCATACATCACAGAACCAAACTCTTGCAACGGTCATATAGTGACCGGATAGCTCGTAACAACAAGCCCGATACCCCATACTCCCAAAGCACCCCCCATAAAAAACCACAAGGGACGCAGTTGAATGCCTTCTCCAAGTCCACAAAACACATGTGGACTGGCTGGGAAAACTCCCACGAACTCTCGAGGATTATCGAGAAGGTAAAGTGCTGGTCCAATGTGCCATGGCCAGGACGAAAACCACATTGCTCCTGCTAGATCCGAGGTTTGACCAGCAGTCTGACTGTCCTCTCCAGGGGCCTCATGTATAACGGATTGTGCAGCTTTCATACTGAAAGATGGTGTACTCACAAAATTTGAAAAGTACATGTGCACAAAAATTTTCAGATTTATAAAACTGTGCGCATGCCTGATTCGCCGCTCCTTTTCTTTATATATTCAATTCAATTCAATTCAGCTTTATTTATATAGCACCATTTCACAACAACAGTCATCTCATAGCACTATCAACTGTAGGGGGGAACCCCCACAGTTGCAGAAAGACCCCAGCAATCAGGGGTATATATCCCACCTCACTTGAAAAGTCAGCGCACAATGTCTTTACTCCGCCTCGGTTCCTCCCACTAATGACTATGTAAATGAAGAAAAAAACACTCCTGTCACTCTTCTGTCAAACTATGATCATTAATCATGTGGGAAAGTGCAACATAAAAAAATAACTTAATGGAGTGTAACGCTGAGGTGTTGATAGCAGAAGAGGTCAGAAAAAAATAAGTAAATAAACACCATTGAATACCACTCCAATCTTACAGCAGAATATATAGTTATACTATATATAACTTATATAACTTAGCAGAATATATAGTTATACTATATATACTATATATATGGCTGCACGGTGGCGCAGTGGTTTAGCACTGTGGCAGCACAGTTTTACCCTCGGCCGGGGGACCGCGGGGATCATGAGATCGTGGGTTCGATCCCAGCCCCCGACCAACAGTGAGCTGTGTGGAGTTTGCATGTTCTCCCCATGTTGCGCGGGTTTACTCCGGGATTTCTCCGGTTTCCTCCCGCATACCAAAAACATGTAGGTTTAGGGCGCTCGCGCACACAGCGACCAGCAGCCGGTGGCTTGTCACCAGACTGCAAACCAAATCTACCTACGGGTACAAATAAGTAACAAAAAAAAAAAAAAAAAAAAAAAAATACACCAAATCCTGCCCAAATGTGGGCAGTGGTGGCCTAATGGTTAGGGATGTGGACTGGTGAGCGGAGGATTGTGGGTTCGATCGCGGTCGTTGGACTGGCAGGATTAGATCTGGATGGACAGATAACATACCAGTGTTTGCCCCACCCTCCTTAACCCCACTGTGGTGCCCTTGAACAAGGCCCTTAACCCAAACTGCTCTAGTGGAACTGCTCAGTGGCCACAGGTCAGTCTGTGGTTGTGTAACCACAGACTGACCTGTGCTTTTGGCAAACTCCAGGTGGGCTGCCATATGCCTTTTACTAAGGAGTGGCTTCCGTCTGGCCACTCTACCATACAGGCCTGATTGGTGGATTGCTGCAGAGACGGTTGTCCTTCTGGAAGGTTCTCCTCTCTCCACAGGGGAATGCTGGAGCTCTGACAGAGTGACCATTGGGTTCTTGGTCACCTCCCTGACTAAGGCCCTTCTCCCCAGATTGCTCAGTTTAGACGGCCAGCCAGCTCTAGGAAGAGTCCCGGTGGTTCTGAACTTCTTCCATTTACAGATGATGGAGGCAACTGTGCTCATTGGGACCTTCAAAGCAGCAGAAATTTTTTCTGTACCCTTCCCCAGATTTGTGCCTCCAGACAATCCTGTCTCAGAGGTCTCCAGACAATTCCTTTGACTTCATGTTTGGTTTGTGCTCTGACATGCACTGTCAACTGTGGGACCTTATATAGACAGGTGTGTGCCTTTTCAAATAATGTCCAATCAAATGAATTTACCCCAGGTGGACTCCAATTGAGCTGTAGAAACATCTCAAGGATGATCAGTGGAAACACGATGCTCCTGAGCTCAATTTTGAGCTTCATAGCAAAGGCTGTGAATACTTATGTACATGCGATTTCTTAGTTTATTTTTAATAAATTTGCAAAATTCTCAAAAAAAACTTTTTTTCATGTTGTCATTACGGGGTGTTGTGTGTAGAATTTTGAGGGGAAAAAATAATTTATTCCATTTTGAAATAAGGCTGTAACATAACAAAATGTGGAAACAGTGAAGCGCTGTGAATACTTTCCGGATCCACTGTATGCTTTCCCACACCTGGGACTACATTCTCCAGAAACCATCGGACAGCAGAGGCCGGGGCCAGCCGAGTGGATCTGACAGTTCAGTTGGGCTGGCCTCGCCTAGGAAAAACGGCTGATAAATGACTTCACAGCAATCAGCTGACACTTACGAGGAAGACTGCAGTTGACAGTCGAAACATGTAAAGGTAAAAACATCTCCTTTTTTATCCTTGTCTGAAATAAGAAAAACAAAAAAGCTGATATTCCTTCCACTGCCCGATGATGTCCCCAGTCAAAGTCAACAGCGCCCCATCCGCACCATACACAGTGTGGACGGGGAGCTGCTCCCCCCTCCTGAGCCACCAGACAGTTTAGCAGAATCTCTTCCAAGGCCGACCAAAAGTCTTGTTCCATGGCCTCACCAAACTCCTTCCACACCCGAGTGTTTGCTTCAGCAACCACCTGTGCTGTACTATGCTTGGCCTGTCGGTACACCTCAGCTGCATCAGGAGTCCCACAAGCCAACCAAGCTCAATACGACTCCTTCTTCAGCTTGATGGCCCCCCTTACCAATGGTGTCCACCACTTGGTTAGGGGGTTGCCACCACGAAATGCACTGACAACCTTGTGGCCACACCTCTGGGCAGCTGCTGCAACAATGGAGGTGGAGAACATGGCCCATTCAGACTCCATGTCTCCAGACTCCCTCAGAATGTGGTCGAAATTCTTCCGGAGGTGGGAGTTGAAGACCTCCCAAACAGGAGCCTCAGCCAGACGTCCCCAGCACACCCTCACGATACATTTAGTTCTACCAGGTCTGAATGGCATCCTCCCCTGTCATCGGATCCAACTCACCACATGACTATTTTGCATTTGTCATAATTACCTAGAGGTAGGTCAACTGTGGCCACCGCTCCTCTCTCACCCTGCATTTGGACTTTGTCAAAGACAGAAACAACGTGTGCAGGATTTCTGAGTTGAGTCTGCAGATCAGCATTAAACTCGAACCTGAAGAAAACGATAGAAATAAAAACAAACAAAACATCCTCAGGTCACACATGTAGATGTGGTACAAGGCAGCTATGGAAAGTTGCATATAAAGCAGGGGTGTCCAATCATGTGCCATGGAGGGCCAAGACCCAGCAGGCTTTACCTCAAACCAGTGTCTTCAACAGCAGATTTCACCAATTGCTGAAAAATGAAAACACCTGCTGAAGAGACTGGGTAGAAGAGAAAACCTGCAGGATCTTGGCCCTCCATGGCACATGATTGGACACCCCTGGCATAAAGCATCAAAATTATAAGTGGTGTTCACTTATAAAGCACTTTTTTTCCCCTTATCTCTGGATGACCAAAGCACTTTACAGATCCTGCCATCTGCCCATTCACACACTGATGGCGGTGGAACTGCCATGCAAGGCACTGGTCTGACCCACAAGGAGCAACTCGGGGCAACCTCAGTGTCTTGCTCAAGGACACTTTGACCTGCAGACTGCAGAGAAAGCAGGAATCGAACCACTGACCCTCTGATCAGGGGCTGACCACACTCCACACCTGCACCACAGCCACCCCAATAACTACTCAAAGTAGTTTTTGTTTATAATAGTCTTTCCATATTTCATATTATAAAACCAATTTTTTAATCATTATCTTTCACTTGAATGGTGCACAAGACTATCTTTAGCAAATCTTCCAACTCAAGTTCATGTGTGATGTGTTAAAAAGAATCAAACCAGTTGTTAAAGTTGCACACCAAGTAACTAATTTATTTACTTGTATGATATGTCAGCATTTAAGCTGTTACTAATTTGATTTCTTACCACTGGACCTGCCAGTTGATGAATTTGAATGTGGGGTACAGAAACAAGCCCATCTCAGCTAGCGCCCCGTGTTGGTTGATAATGAAGAAGTAGTTTGGCGACGGGGTCTTCTGGAAGGACACATTGATTAGTTTTCCAAACCTGCAAGAGAAAGTTTTGACATACTAAAGAATGGATATACAGTGGAGAAAATAAGTATTGAACACATCAACATTTTTCTCATTAAACATTCAAGATTCAAAGGCTTTATTATCATGCGCACAGTTAAGAAATGCAACATTTCCTGAGCAATGAAATTCTTACTCTGCTCTCCGAACGAATGCCAAGGTAATAGGTACACAACATACTAATAAGGTAATAACACAACTAATACTAATGGATACTAATAGCACACACTATACACACAGTTGGGCAATTAGGACACTAAAGCAGTTAAAGCAGTCAAACTAGAGGAAACAAGAGGAGTGAAATTGAAAGTTCACTGGATGACAATAGTGGACAGTGGTATATTGATACCAGAGATGACATAAAACTGAGATGGCATAAGCCTATGTACAGTGTGCAAATGGGCAGTATACAAATTAGCACCCAGTGTGAGAATTTCTCTATGATAATACCAGTTGACTGTACATGATAATTAGCAGCAGAGGTGACATGGACATCAGACAGGGTGAGACTATGTACACTGTACAAGTGAGCAATGCGCAAATTTAGCAACCAGTGTATGAGTTCCTATTTGCAAAGCTGTGTTGCGGAGTTTTGGGAGTTTATTTGTTGGGGAGTCTGATGGCAGTGGGAAAGAAGAAGTTTATCAGTCTGGTTGTCCTGCATTTCACACTTCTGTACCTCTGACATGAAGGTAGAAGTGTGAACATTCTGTGCTGGGGGTGGGTGGGGTCCCGGAGGATGGCGTCAGCTCTCCTTTGGACTCTGTGGTGGTAGATGCTCTGCAGAGAGGGAAGCGGAGCCCTGATGATCTTCTCCACTGTCTTCACCACTCTGCAGGCATTTGAGGCCCAGAGCAGTAGTGCTGCCGTACCACGCAGTGAGGCAGGTGGTAAAATAAACATATTTCTGATGGAGCCATTGACCTGAGATTTTCACCAGATATCAACCCAAGTAATCCATACATACAAAGAAATCAAGGCAACTGTGTTCACAAAACCACGGTCTGGGAACGCCTTGGTATCCTCTCTGAAGAGCTGGAGCAGGTGGCGGGGGAAAGGAAAGTCTGGGCTTCTCTGCTTGAACTGCTGCCTCCGCGACCCGGTCCTCCGGAAAAGCAGTAGAAGATGGATGGATGTGTTCACAAAACAAGTTATATTTAATAGTGGAATGACACAGGTAATAAGTACTGAACATGCTTGGTGAAATTCTGTTAATATTTAGCTGAAAAGCCTTTGTCGGTAATAACAGCTTCCAGACATCTCCTGTATGGAGAAACTAGGTGCGGGCATTGCTCAAGAGTGATTTTAGCCCATTCTTCCACACAAACTGTCTTCAAATCTTAAAGGTTCCGTGGGTGTCTTCTCTCAACTCTCATCTTCAGTTCGTTCCATAGATTTTCAATTGGATTCAGGTCAGGTGACTGACTGGGCCATTCTAGAAGCTTTATTTTCCTTCTCTAGAGCCAGTTGAGAGTTTCCTTGGCTGTGTGTTTGGGATCATTGTCTTGCTGAAATATCCACCCTTGTTTTTATCTTCAGCATCTTGGTAGATGGCAACAGCTTCTCATCAAGGATGTCTCTGTGCATTTGTCCATTCATCTTTCCTCCAATTATATGAAGTCTGCCAATACCAAATGCTGAAAAACACCCAACACCATGATGGGATGTGCAGTGCCATTTCTTCTCCAAACATGTTGTGTGTTGCACCCAAATGCAGCAAACTTTAAACAAGCTTCAACATGCTTTTTTTTTTTTTTTTTTAAGCAATGGAGTCTTGCGAAGTGAGCGGGCATAGAGCCCATGTCGGTTGAGTGCATTACTTATCGTTTTCTTTGAAACAGCAGTACCTGCTATCTCCGGGTCTTTCTGGAGCTTTCCATGAGTGGTCTTTGGCTGTTGGATAACTCTTCTGATAATTCTTTTGACTCCTCTGTTAGAAATCTTGCAGGAAGTTCCTGGTCATGGCTGGTTTATAGTAAAATGATGTTCTTTCCATTTCCGAATGATGGCTCCAAAAGTGCTCAATGGAACATTCAGCAGTTTAGAAATACACCTGTAACCAATGCCATAATTATGTTTTGCAAGAATAACATTGCCAAAGTTTAGAGACAGCTGTTTGCTTCTACCCATCATGAGTTCTTTGTGTTGTGACAATCTGATATTCACAGACCTTTTTAAAGGCCATCACTCAGGACTTGACCAACTGAAACTGATTTGCACTGATGGGGGATGAGATGGCTTCCTAAATTCTGATGGATTTCAGCTGGTTTCTTGGCTTTTTATGCCTTTTTTACACCTCTTTCTTCTTCATGCGTTCAATACTTATTCTCTGTGTCATTCCGCTTTATTCAATATAACTTGTTTTGTGAACACAGTTGCCTTGATTTCTTTGCATGTATGGATTACTTGGGTTGGTACTGATATCTGGTGAAATTCTCAGCCAATGGCTCCATCAGAAATATGTTTAATGACAAACATGTTGAAGAGTTCAATACTCTTTTTCTCCGCTGTACACTATATAGTATGGTGTAGCAGACACAAAATGCATATTGTAGAGGCTAGGGGAGTCAGACAGCGTCTCAGTCAGGATGCAGCGGTTAAACATAAGAGGACAATAGTCAGGGGCGTCATGGGGAGTTGGCAAGAAGAGGGAGACGGGGGTTCAAGGGGAATGTATTGTGGTATTAGATGTCATGCAGTGTGATGTGAAATGCAATGCAGAGGTGAGATGATCTGTTGGGATATAAGGAGAACTGTGCTTGGCTGTATCAGGCTTTTTCTGCGTATGACTGATGTGAGAGTGTTAATAAACTTCGTCTGTCCGTAAACATGCCTCCTCATTTCCCACACCCTCCACACTGGTGACCCTGGACGTATTATGGAACACGAGGCAAGAACCCCGGAGTCGGCCCGGACGGGAAGCCCCAGCAATGCGGCAAGCATCCCACAGACAGCCCGGACGGGAACCCCCAGCAACACGTGCTCTGTTTCAGTCAAGCTACCAGACTTTTGGCAGCACAATCCGCACTCTTGGTTCCACCACACCGAGGCCCAGTTCGCCCTCCAGGGAATAACGGCAGACAACACCAAATTTTACTATGTGGTTGCAGTGCTGGACGCTCACACAGCTCAGCAGGTAGCGAGCCTGCTTGGCCAGCCCCCAGCCCACGACAGATAGGAGGTTCTTAAAGCTGCGCTGACCCGGCGCTACACGCTCTCGGACTGTGAGAGAGCAGAGAGGCTCCTGAGGCGTTCCGAGTTAGGAGATGGTTCGGCTGTTGATCTGATGGAGAAGATGTTGGCGTTAATGGGCACGGACGACGGGCATTTGCTGTTTGCCCACCTTTTCCTCCGGAACCTTCCAACAGAGGCGAGAGCGGTTCTGGCCAATTCGCCGTTGCTGGCTGCGCGTGACTACCGGGCGCTAGCCCAGGAGGCAGACCGGATCATCCTCACCACCAGGGCGATCACAGTCAACGCGGCCGCGTCGGAGCCTAGCGAGACGACCAGAGGAGGCGAGGAGCCACCGACAGTAGCGGCAGCGGGGTCCAAGGAGCGCCAGAGAGACACGCTCTGCTTCTACCACCGCCGCTTCGGAGAGAACGCACGCAGATGTGCGCCACCGTGCCAATTCAAGCGCTCGGGAAACGCCAAGGCCGGCAGTCGGTAGCAGCTGCGACCGCCGGTGAAGAAAACAAGCTGCTCTATGTGACGGACTCACGCTCAGGGAGGCGTTTCCTCGTAGACACCGGAGCCCAGAAGAGCATCATCCTGCTGACCTACGCCGACTGGCTGGCAGGACCTAGCGGCCCCGGGCTGGTAGCAGTAAACGGCTTGGGCATTAAGACCTTTGGTGAGAGAACGCTGGCTTTATCCCTACACAGCCGTACATACGAGTGGACTTTTGTCATAGCAGCACTGAGTTTCCCAATCCTGGGAGCTGATTTTCTGTGCGCGCATGGTTTACTAGTTGATGTTGCTAACAGGCGCTTGGTTAATGCACTGTCTTTTGACTCTCTTCCCTGTACAGCTCGAGGGGCCGGGCCAGTAACACAAGCCAACGTCACAGCTCCAGGCGGTAAGTTCCACACACTGCTCACTCAGTTCCCAGCAGTCACGGTCCCGACGTTTTCGGCGGCCATCGCTAAACACGGGGTGGAGCACTTTATCACCACCACCGGGCCGCCCGTTTTTGCACGACCTCGGCGCTTGGACGCAGCTAAACTGGCCATAGCGCGCGAGGAGTTTGCCAACCTGGAAAGGTTGGGCATCATCAGGTGATCGAACAGCCCATGGGCATCCCCGCTACACATGGTCCCTAAGGCTGAGGGGTCGTGGCGACTGTGTGGTGATTTCCGCAGGTTGAATAACGCCACAGCACACGACCGCTACCCGATTCCCCACATTCAGGATTTTTCCCTTTACCTTGCCGAGCATGCTTTTTTTCTAAAATATACCTGGTCCGCGGTTACCACCAGGACCCAGTGTGCGCGGAGGACGTACCCAAAACAGCGGTAATAACTCCGTTTGGCTTGTTTGAGTTTCTGCGCATGCCATTCGGATTAAAAGGAGCGGCACAGACGTTCCAGCGCATGATGGACGCGGTGCTGCGTGATCTCCCGTTTGAGTTAGTCCACCTGGATGATATCCTGGTAGCCAGTGCGTCCGAAGATGAACACGTAACCCACCTCAGGACGGTTTTCCAGAGGTTGGAGGAGCATAGGTTAATAATCAACCTGGCGAAGTGCCAGTTTGGCATGACGAGGATTGATTTTTTTGGGGCACCGCATATCACCGGAGGGAGCGATACCTTTGCCCGACAAAGTGCGCGCCGTGGCAAACTTTCCCCGGCCTCAGACGGTCAGGGCACTGCAGGAATTTTTGGGGATGGTTAACTTTTATAACCATTCCCCCCCCCCCCGCACAGCTCAACTCAAGCAGCCATTGTACGCCGTGCTCAAGAAACGGAAACCCGTGGATGGAGTCGAATGGACTCTGGAGCGAGAGCAGGCGTTCTCTGAGGTTAAAGCAGCCCTGGCAAACGCCGTACTGTTGGCGCACCCAGACCCGGCAGCCCGGATAGCGCTCACTACCGACGCCTCGGACGTGGCCATAGGGGCCGTCGTGGAGCAACGTGTCACCGGTTCTTGGTAGCCGCTCACTTTTTTCAGCAAGGCTTTGCGCGACAGTGAGCATAAATACAGCACGTTTGACAGGGAGTTGCTGGCTCTCCACCTGGCAATACGCCACTTCCAGTTCTGGCAGGAAGGGCGCAGCTTCACCGTGTTCGTGGACCACAAGCCGCTGACGTTCGCGATGGCCAAGGTTTCGGAACCATGGTCGGGCCGGCAGCAGAGACAGCTGGCTGCGATCTCGGAGTTTACGACCGATATTCAGCATGTGTCAGGTAAACTGAATGTGGTGGCAGACTGCCTCTCGCGTGCGGTAGTGGCCCTGGTCTGCGTAGGGATAGATTATACAGCCATGGCCGCAGAGCAGATTGGCGATACAGACGTGCGCGCGCTCCAGTCTAGACCAACAGGGTTAAGGCTGGAGAGCAGAGTACTGCAAGACGGCAGCCCCCCCTAATCTGCGACGTCTCCATGGGACGCCCGCGCCTGGTGGTCTCGTTTGGCGCCGCTGAGTCAGTTCACACTCTGGCGCACCCAGGAGTGCGCGCGTCAGTCAAAATGGTGGGAGCAAAATTCGTGTGGCCAGGCCTGCGCCAACAAGTGAAAGAGTGGGCGGCAGCCTGCGTAGCGTGCCAACGAGCCAAAGTGCACAGACACACCAAGGCTCCCTTGGAGCCGTTTAGTATACCGGCTAAAAGATTCGACCATGTTCACGTGGACCTCGTGGGCCCTCTCCCGCCATCGCGAGGGTGCACGCACCTTCTGACAGTGGTGGACCGCACCACACACTGGCCAGAAGCAGTCCCGCTGGCGGCAACCACGTCCGCCGATGTGGCGTGCTCTTTTTTGACAACATGGGTGGCGCGTTTTGGAATCCCGTCGGACATCACGTCCGATAGGGGCCCTCAGTTTGTTTCCAAACTTTGGTCCGCGATGGCCCGCAGCCTGGGTGTAGCAATTCATCGCACAACCACGTACAACCCACAGGCAAATGGGTTATGCGAGCATTTTCACAGGTCACTGAAAGCAGCACTCAGGGCTTCGTTGACGGATGAAAATTGGGTTGACCGGTTGCCGTGGGTTTTATTGGGGTTGCGTTCTGCACCAAAAGAGGATTTGTAGGCTTCCCCGGCTGAGCTGGTTTTTTCTCAACCACTGCGGCTGCCCGGGGAATTTTTGCCAGATAATCCTGCGCCGGACAACTGCCCGTCTCAGCGTTTGCAGCGTAGTGCAGACACAGGCACGCTGCCCGGCCCGGCCCACCACTGTTTTCCACGTGCTTCTGTGCCAAAAACTTTGAAGAACGCGGAGTTCGTGTTCGTCAGACACGATGCCCACCGCCTTCCATTGCGCCCACCCTGATGGCCCGTTCAGAGTGCTGGAAACAGGGGACAAGCATTTTTTGTTAGACTTGGGGGGGGGGGGCGTCGGGAGAAAATATGCATAGACAGACTTAAGCCCACCTTTGTAGTGGCGGACGAGCAAGTGCTGCTGGCTTGGGCCCCTCGGCGTGGAAGACCCCCACTGAGAACTCCCCAGGCAAACGATTCATCAGGAGAGCCACACGGGCAAAGCGGATCCCCCCCCCCCCTCGCCATGGCCCACCCGCAGTCAGACGCACGTCCAGCAGCCCCCCGCCGGCACAGAGACCCCCGTTACAGCAGATATGGGAGGAGACTGAATCCCAAAAGGCGTACGGACTGAAACTCTGTCTGGGGGGTGTGGTGTAGCAGACACAAAATGCATATTGTAGAGCACAGGTGTCAAACTCATTCCATGAAGGGCCAAGACCCTGCAGGTTTTACCTCCATCCAGTGTCTTCAACAGGTGATTTCACTGAATTTCTTCCCACTGATTGCTGATCAGTGAAAACACCTGCTGAAGACACTGGGTAGAAGCAAAACATGCAGGGTCTTGGCCCTCCATGGAATGAGTTTGACACCCCTGTTGTAGAGGCTAGGGGAGTCAGACAGCGTCTCAGTCAGGATGCAGCGGTTAAACATAAGAGGACAATAGTCAGGGGCGTCATGGGGAGTTGGCAAGAAGAGGGAGACGGGGTTCAAGGGGAATGAATGTATTGTGTTGTTAGATGTCATGCAGTGTGATGTGAAATGTCATGCAGAGGTGAGATGATCTGTTGGGATATAAGGAGAACTGTGCTTGGCTGTATCAGGCTTTTTCTGCGTATGACTGATGTGAGAGTGTTAATAAACTTCGTCCGTCCGTAAACATGCCTCCTCATTTTCCACACTCTCCACAATATCATTTTAAAGACCTAAAACAATTTCTGTGTTGCTTTACAGTTCCTGGGAAAAAAATGTTTTCTTTAAAGTTCTGTCTGAAACAGTCAATTTGCAGCATTAATACTGGTGAGTCCCTAATCTGACTGGGTAAATGTTTTTTTGAATTGACCAATCATAAGTAAGAAGGGTGCATTTGTTTTAGAATAGGACAGGCTTTATTGTCATTGTACAATAGTACAGTACAACGAAATTGTGGATGCTCCACCAGGCTACTGTACAATATAATAAGGGAGAAGGATGAGATAAAACACTGTTACAGAGCACATGATAAAACACATGACTGAAATAAAAATAAAATAAAAATAGCCAAGGATTATGGAAATATACACAAGTATAGTAGTGGCTATGCGGGTGGAACTATGTACATAAGAGTGCAGAGTGCAAACACACATTTGAGTAAAATGGCCCAAGGATTATGGAAAATATACATAAGTTGTTTCACGGAAGGGTCAATATACATGAAAGTGAGGAGTGCAAAGACAGGTGAGTTACTGTGATAATTAAAAGGTCCTCAGTTCTGTGCATGTGAGTGTTCGGAGGAGGGTGGGGCCTCTGACTGTTTGCAGTTCGGATGGCCCAGGGGAAGAAACTGTCAGTCAGTCTGGAGGTGTGGAACCTGATCGATCTGAACCATCGTCCAAAGGGAAGCAGGTCAAACAGGTGGTGGGCGGGATGTGAGGAGTCTCCTGTGATGGCCTTGATCCTTCTGAGACAGGAGGATCTAGAGATGTCTTCCAGGGAGGGCAGAGGGCCGCCGATAATTTTTCGGACAGTGTTGATGACCCTCTGCACAGCCTTCCTGTTCTCAGCTGTGGAGCTGGCATACCACACACCCAGACAGTAGGTGAGCACGCGCTCCACTGAGCAGTGATAGAAGGCCAGCAGCAGTTTCTGGTCCAGGTTGTTCTTCCTCAGGACACGGAGAAGTGCAGCCACTGCTGGGCTTTCTTCACCAGGGCCTTGGTGTTGACAGTCCAGGAGAGGATGGAGGAGATGTGGATGCCCAGGAACCTGAAGGCGGGGACATTTTCCATGCGGTCGCCATTTATGGGGGTGGGGTGGGGTGGGGGTCCTGTCTGTTCTTCCTTAAGTCCAGTATGAGTTCTTTGGTTTTTTGGACATTCAGTTTCAGGTTGTTTGTTTGGTACCACAGCAGCAGATTCTCTACCTCTGCCCTGTATGCTCCTGTATTCATTTACTAACTTAGAGGAGGGGCTTGTTGGTTTGTGACATCACAAAAGCCACAAAGTGTTGACTGCTTGTTTCTTTAAAAGTTAAACTAAGTAATAGCAACATGTATTTGTTTTTGAAGAGAGAAATTTAATGTTTGGCCAATGTATGTGTGTTATTTTGTTGAAACCCACAAAAACACCCATTCTGCACAATATAGGACTGGATGAGGTTAACACTCTTAATTAAACCAAAAAGGTCCCATTTTGCTAACTCAGTTCATGCTTTGCACTTTCAAAACCAACAAAGTGAATTGATGTACTCGGAACAAGGCAACCAGACTTTCAGAAAACATGAAAGAACATTTAGTCTGTCTACCCAGAAGCATAGTTTAAAAAGTGTTTTTTTTTTAAAATTTAATCCTGTAATCAGATTTACCGGAGCTCCTGGGCAACCAAAGGTTCCTGATGCACCATGGCAGCTGGAATGCCAAGCTCTGTGTCACATTCATCCCCAACACAGTTCATATCCTGGAGTGGATTACCAGGGAGGGCGTAGACAAGGACACCGGAGGCGTTGGATTTAGCCATGCTGTGGACCTGAAGGGAAAAGAAATGTCAGCATAACCTAAAACAGTGTTTTTCATCACAAATTATATTGATTACATTGACAGACTTTTAAGTGATGGTTATCATTAAAACCAAAAGACATTCAGTCTACAACTGTGTTTAAAAAAAGGCAGAAAATTAATACATTTCCAAAACAGAAAGCAGCCAATGTTACATGTTTGCTGGAAATTAACCATCACATTTGATGTCAGAAAAGCTTCCTGTCTTTTTTAGGCTTCAAATAATCTGAAAATTCTCATTTACCATTCCCAAGAGGAAAAAAATGATGCTTCATAAAAAGATCTCTCTGCATATTCCAAGCCACCATACATACTTTGAGAAGGCAAAAAAGGCATGAATCAGGACTTGATAAGAACTCTGGGAGAGAAATTAAATTTGTAGGGTATGGCACTGAATATTAGTCTATGACAGCCATCAGAGTGAGAAGAAGAGTGGACTAGGACTGTATGATAGTTGGGGTTCAGATTTGGTACTCAGATACCCCCCCCCTCCCCCACGAACTGTGCGATTTCCAAAAAGGTAAATTGCAACTTTACTTTACCATATATATATATATATATGTTCCCAGCTAGTTTAGTGGAAAAAAAAATCTCACAAGTGATAGTTACAAATTCACCCTAAAGTCAAATGAATACATTGCAGATATAAGACAAACAAGTCTGCAAGTCAAAAATTGCACTTATGAGGAAAAAGGTTCTGTAAATTTAAGAAAAAAAAACTTCAAGGACCAATGCATTTTTTTAATAAACACAAATTTACGAGAAAAGCTGCAAATTATTAGCAAAAAATACAAGAAAAAAGTTGCAGATTTACTTGAAAAATATCCAAATAAATAAGAGAAGTTACATTTCTAAAAAATATGGATACTGTGGTGAACGCAATACACAGGTCTAGCATTCTCTCACACCCAGACAGGCAGGAGGAAACACGAGGACAACGGACAGAACCTCCCGGTGAGGAAGCTCACGGGGAGGTTCAGACTGGGCAGAGTTTAGACACCTCCAGGGGAGAGGAAAATTAACATGGAGTCAACTAGACAAAGATGCGTCTTTCACCACCTGCAGCAACAAGCGGGCACGTGAACACGCAGGTGGCGAATGTATTGTAATTTATGTAACAAGTGTTATAATTGCATCACACAATTCCTTTGTACATACACAATGCATCATGCACCAGCCCCAGTTTCTATGTATGATTAATAAAGCTATAAAGGCAGAACGCATAGAAACTGGGGAGGTTTCCTGGCCCCACCGCGGCTGCGCTGGGGTCCATGGCTGTACATGTTGTTAGAGGGATAAAAAAGATTCTGTGTCGTCCTATGCTCGTGCCTCGCCTCACATTCTTTCCTTTACCCCTCTACACTGGTGACCTGACGTGAAATGGACCGTCTACCCCGTTCGCCACGCTGTGGAATCCGGATTACCAAGGACCACCGACATCCTTTCCATCCACACTGGAGCGTGCTCACCTGTTCCTCTTTCCACACTGGTGATCTGAAGGGCCGGAGAGAGCGAGCAGCGCGGGGGCCAAGACACGCCAGGATCAGCAAGACGAGCAAACCCACAGAAACAGCCTGAAAGGGGCAGATCAGCGTCGTCTGCGTTGTTTCAATCAAGCTCCCCGACCCGGGCTTCACCTCCCAACAGCGGGGTTTCTGCGCACAGAAGCCCCGTGTGCACACCACAGGATTACGAGGATAGCACAACTTACAGCTACATGGCCACTGCGCCGGACGCGCGCACCATGCACCAGGGACAAACCGGCTCCAAGAACCTATATATTGTCCTCAACTGCTGCACATCCCTGGGGAACAGGGCCGATCTCCACCCCGGATCCTTTATTCTTGCGTATCGCACCTAAAGGAGTTGGGCAGCCTCACCCACAGGACTTGTATTTGTTTCTCAGCCGCTGTGCATCCAAGGGGATTTAGACTGATTGCTTTCCCCAGAGCCTTTAGGACTGCCCCTGCACCTAAAGCAGATTTGGCAATTTCCCTGACACAGTTTAAGTTTTTTTTTCAACCACTACACATCCTTGGGGAATTGGGTCGATCGCTTTCCCTAGATTTTTCAGGATGGAGCTCTGCTCCAAGGAGTAGTTGACAGAGCTTGTTTTTGCTGCCGCAGTGGATCCCCGGAGAGTTTTCTTCCCAATCCACCCACACAATTTTTGCGCAGCCCAGAGGCTTTTAACGTCCCAGGCCGGCCCTCCATTGTTTTCCCCACCTCCCCCTCGTCCTCCACATGCTTTTCCCACACCTCCGTCCCAAAAAGCCTGCCAATTGCCAGCTTTGGTTCCGTCAAGCACGATGCGCACCGGACCCTGTGCGCCCACGCACCACAGCCGTCAACGTGTTGGAACTTGGAGCGGAGCAGAAAGTGTTCCCCCCCCTTCCCCCCACTCCAACACACTTCACCAGCAGGACTGTTAGAACGGATCAGCGACCCCCTGCTGCAGCTGCTATGGGCGCCGACTTGAGCCCAAAGGACCGGGGGTTACAGCCCCTTCTGGGTGTTGTGGGGGGGGGCGGGGCTGTGTGGTGGACACAATACACAGGTCTAGCATTCTCTCACACCCAGAGAGGCAGGAGGAAACACAAGGACAATGGACTGCGTGAGGAAGCTCACTGGGAAGTTCAGACTGGGCAGAGTTTAGGACACCTACAGGGGAAAGGAAAATTAACATGGAGTCAACAAGACAAAGATGCACCTTTCGCCACCTGCAGCAACAAGCGGGTGCGTGAACACGCAGGTGGCGAATGTATTGTAATTTATGTAACAAGTGTCACGATAATTGCATCACACAATTCCTTGGTACATTCATGATTCATAATGTGCCAGCCGCAGTTTCTATGCATGACTAACTAGAAAAGCACTCAGAGAGTGCAGACCTCCGCCAAGCGCCACAGTTCCCCCCCATACAGTGTTTGTGTGTACGTTTTCAGATTCCTTGACCATGAAAACATATGACTAGCAATTGGATTCACAATGATAGGATTAGTGGTTCAGTAGTAAAAGCATTACCTCCTTGGCAGAGGTAATAAACTGAAGTGTTGGTGTTGTGTCCATCTCCTCCACTGAAAGCAGCACTCAGGGCTTCACTGACAGATGCAAATTGGGTAGACAGGTTGGCGTGGGTTTTATATTGGGGTTGCGCTCCACGGCAAAAGAGGATTTAGAAGCTTCCCCGGCAGAGAGCTTGTTTGTGCGCAGCCCCTATGGCTGCTCGGGGAATTTCTGCCAAATAATCCGGCGCCGGACAACTGCCCGTTTCAGCTTTTGCAGCGTAGCGCAAACACAGGCACGCTGCCGGGCCCTGCCCACCACTGTTTTCCGCGTGCTTTTGTGCCTAAAACTTTGAAGAACGCGGAGTTTGTGTTCGTCAGACACGACGACCAGCGCCCTCTATTGCCCCTGCACACATGTTGAAAATGGCCGTATCTGGCCCTGACGGCATTCCTGGGCGTGTGCTGAGGACATGTGCTGAGCAGCTGGCAGGGGTCTTCACAGACATCTTCAACCTGTCCCTGGCCCAGGCCGTGGTACCAGCGTGCTTCAAGACCACTTCAATAGTACCAGTGCTGAAACATTCAACACCATCGTGCCTAAATGACTATCGCCCTGTGGCACTGACGCCCATAGTCATGAAGTGCTTTGAGCGACTGGTCTTGGCACAGCTCAAAAAATGCCCGCCCCCTACACTGGACCCTCATCAGTTTGCCTACCCGAGCAACAGGAGTACAGAGGATGTGGCTTCTACAGCGCTGCACTATGTACTCTCACACCTGGATGACAAGAACACCATCGCAAGAATGCTGTTTGTTGACTTCAGCTCAGCATTCAACACAGTTATCCCCTCCAAGTTGATCACTAAAGTTGGGGACCTGGGAATCAGTACCTCCACCTGCAACTGGATCATGGATTTTCTGACCAACAGACCCCAGCATGTTAGGTCAGGCCCCAACCGTTCTTCCGTCATCACACTCAACACTGGTGTACCACAGGGCTGTGTGCTCAGCCCATTCCTCTACTCCTTCTTCACCCATGACTGCAGGCCTATGTATGGATCCAATTCCATCATAAAGTTCGCAGATGACACCACGGTGATTGGACTCATCAGGGACATCGATGAGTCAGATTACAGGGCAGAGGTTGAGCACTTGGCTACTTGGTGCGCTGACAATAACCTGCTCCTTAACACCAGCAAAACCAAGGAGCTCATAGTGGACTACAGGAAGGAGAGGGGAGAGACACATGACCCCATCCATATCAATGGCATAGCTGTTGAACGTGTCCCCAGCTTCAAATTCCTGGGGACCCACATCTCGGAGGACCTGTCCTGGTCAGTTAACACCACCAGCCTGATCAAGAAGGCCCATCAGCGCCTCTTCTTCTTGAGGACACTGAAGAAGAACCATCTGTCAACTGACATCCTGGGCAACTTCTACCGCTGCGTGATAGAGAGTACCCTGACCAACTGTGTCACAGTCTGGTATAGGAGCTGCTCTGTCGCTGACCGTAAGGTGCTGCAGCGGGTGGTGAAAACCGCCCAACGCATCACAGGGACTCCACTTCCAGTTATAGAGGACGTCTACAGGAAAAGATGTCTGCGCCGGGCACGCAGCATTCTTAGGGACTCCAACCATCCTGCTCATGGACTGTTCCAGCTTCTCCCCTCCAGAAGGCGTTTCAGAAGCCTTCGGACTAGAACCAGCAGGTTTAGGAACAGTTTCTTTCCAACAGCTGTCACGTTATTGAACTTAGTTCCCCGCTGACTCTCTTACCATCATCTCTTACCATCCTCACCTGTACATAACTGCCCATCTAACTTATTGTACATTATTTGCACATAACAGTACTCTTAACTTTCTGCACTGCTGCATATATTTGCATATATTTGCTTAAATTGCACATACTGTTAATTACCGTATATACTGCACTGCTGTCCTTTGCACTTCTGATTGGATGCTAAACTGTGTTTCGTTACCTTGTATTCATACATGTGTAATGACAATAAAGTTGAATCTAATCTAATCTCACAATGTTAAAGAATCCTTTAAAAAATTCCTGTATCCAGACGGTGATCCGGATCATCCCCAAAATTTAATCAGTTCTTCCTTGTACCATTTCCAACAACGCCTGAAAGTTTCATCGAAATCCGTCCAAAACTTTTTGAGTTATCTTGCTAACCAACAGACAAACAAACAGACAGACAGACAAACGCTGGCAAAAACATAACCTCCTCCTGGCCTGTGGCCTGGCGGAGGTAATAAGGCCATAAAGACAGAACACATAGAAATTGGGGAGGCTTCCTGGCCCCAGCGTGGCTGCGCTGGGGTCCACGGCTGTACATGTTGCAAGAGGGATAATAAAGATTCTGTGTCGTCCTATGCTCATGCCTCGCCTCACATCCTTTCCTTTCATACTGATTTAGTCCACTGAGGGAGGAGGAAAAAAACAGATTGTACAAAATATTTGGATATTTATCCTGGAATGCTACCCTATATTGAGCTCCAAAACTGGTCAAGACAATCCTCGGGTGCACTATGGACAGTCCAGCAGCCCATTACAGGACCAAACTTGAAGCAAATTAATATTTCAAATGACTATTAACAGACCTTTGTGAAGAAAGAGCAGTTGCCCTCAGACACCCAGACGACAGCACCCTTCACCGAGGGAGACAGCTCACACCCGTCCCCTGCATCAATCAGCGGGTAGGATGCTGGGCCCCAGTGTGCTTTGAGCCAGTCATACCTGGCATCCAGTCTCTTAATAATGATGGGCATTTTCCACCCTGTAAAGAGAAAGGTAAGGGTTGAATACCGCTGACTACCAGCAGACAGACCCAGAAATCAAACATGCCTCCCAATGCCCATGAAGAGGTAGGCTCTGACCCGAGGAGGTGAAAACAGCCTGGGAAAGACCACACTTGGGCTCTGTGCATCCCCAGGAGTAAAACACACCAGGGATCCAGTTACCCAGAGAGAACACAGGCACTGGACAGAAGTGGAGCCTCGATAGAACCTCCTTCTTACTGCAGAAGAGTAAAGAAATATAAAATAAAGCGTCATGTTATCAGATACACTACTTTTTAAAAGCCTAACATGTATAATAACCTTAGTGACAAGACAAAATATAATCTTTTAAACTGTGACAGCTTTTAGACTTTTTCACTGTTTTATCTTCATTTGTCACTTTTGCAGAAACGGATTTTGCTATTGATTTTTTAGAGGATTTGTTTTTCCAGTAGGATGCACCTTGTTTGTGTACTTGGGAGCATTTTGAAATGGATGAGGTGGCAGAAATAATTTTGTCCTCATGGTAAAGACAGAGGTGGGAAAAGTTGTGGAGGTCCGTTTTTTAACTGGTAAGAAAACTCAGTTTAAAAAAGATCCGAATTAAAATTAAGATCTTGTACTGAGTTACAGCCATTGTTATTGTACATTTTATAAGTTTTTATTTACATAATTTCGTGGCAGATCATATTGAGCCATGAAAAAGAAAGCTTTAATGTTGGCTTAGTAATAATTCTCAGCCACATTTTCTCAGCTGTCTGCGCTACTTCATGACTTCTTCCCACTTGGATGCAGCGACTCTACGCTGCACTTGACTGATCGCTGCCCTCCTCTAGAGTCACCTGGAGCGGCTCACCTGAGCGTGGCCGCCCGCTGCACCTGCTCCTTCATCCAGAGAGCGTCGCTGACCGCAGAATCGTCAAAGGACATGAAGAGGACCTGGGTGCTGTCCGGCAGACCATTCACCAGGCTGCTCAGGGACGAGTCCGAGCTCCAGAGGCACTCCAGAAACCCGGACTTGTTGGTGAAGGCGTGGAGCACCACAGGCCCCCCGAAGGCACCGGGCTCGTAGGAAAACTCTCCATCCAGTGTTGGGACTTTAAACCCGGCGGCGAGGTCTCCCGGCTCCGGTCCCGTGGAGGGGGGCAGCCGGGACCTCAGGCTGACAGTACCCCAGCAGGAGACGTCATCTTCGGTCAGTGACAGCCGCCGCCTCTGTCTACCTGCCGCTTCACTCACAAGGGCTGCAACAGCAAGCAGGAACCAGGACAGCAGCGCTGCCATGTATCCAAAACGTCTCATTCACAACAGGCGGTCAAGTCCGGGAATTATGTGGCATTTTCCCGATTTTAAAGTGAGATTTAGCAGCTAGCCTTCAGGCTTATTTGAAAATGGCGGCGCTCTGCGGCTGTTATCACCACTTCCGGCTGTGACCGACAAAATAATAGGAAAATGACGCCAAACGCAATCAGATCCGCGATGTCGTTTTTGCTTCATTTCGATTTTATTTTGACAAGCCAAGAACGATATAACGGCTATTTTCGGTCGTTCTGTTTTCGTTTCACAAAGGTAATATTAAAAGAATGAAGAGTACACGGATTGATTCCATTTGGAGTCGTTTTCCTTTCACTTTGTGGGTGACAGCCGGAAGTGATGATGGCAGCTGCTGAACGCCGCCGTTTTCAAACAAGCCTGAAAGACTAGCTGCTAAATCTCACTTTAAAATCAGGAAAATTCCCAAAGTTGCAGCATAGACTCATGCAGACATCACCATCTGATGAAAGATGAGAAGGACTGCCAGAAACAGATGTTTATAGAATTCCCTTCAGCCAGCAAAGACGACGAAAGGAGGACATTGTGGATACCGAAGGCCTGGGGAGTCATGAAATGTTGACGTGACCGGCCTCTTTTTTGACCACTTTACAACAAGTAAAGTTGTCAATTGGGAAATTGTCCTACTGGGGGACTTCAATGCGCACGTGGGCAACGACAGTGAAACCTGGAGGGGGGTGATTGGGAGGAACGGCCTGCCCCATCTGAACCCGAGTGGTGTTCAGTTATTGGACTTCTGTGCTAACCACAGTCTGTCCATAACGAACACCATGTTCAAGCATAAGGGTGTCCATATGTGCACCTGGCACCAGGACACCCTAGGTCGCAGGTCGATGATCGATTTTGTTATCGTATCATCAGACCTGCGACCGTATGTCTTGGACACCCGAGTAAAGAGAGATGCAGAGCTGTCAACTGATCACCACCTGGTGGTGAGTTGGATCCGATGGCAGGGGAGGAAGCCATTCAGACCTGGTAGACCCAAACGTATAGTGAGGGTGTGCTAGGAACGTCTGGCTGAGGCCCCTGTCCGGGAGGTCTTCAACTCCCACCTCCGGAAGAACTTCAACCACATTCCGAGGGAGTCTGGAGACATAGAGTCTGAATGGGCCATGTTCTCCACCTCTGTTGTTGAAGCGGCGGCCCAGAGCTGTGGCCGCAAGGTGGTCGGTGCATCTCGTGGTGGCAACCCCCGAACCAAGTGGTGGACACCATTGGTGAGGGGGGCCATTAAGCTGAAGGAGTAGTCCTATCAAGCTTGGTTGGCTTGTGGGACTCCCGAAGCAGCTGAGGTGTACCGGCAGGCCAAGCGGAGTGCAGCTCGGGTGGTTGCTGAAGCAAAAACCCGGGTATGGGAGGAGTTCGGTGAGGCCATGGAACAAGACTTTCGGTCGGCTTCAAAGAGATTCTGGCAAACTGTTCGGCGGCTCAGGAGGGGAAAGCAGCTCCCCGTCCACACTGTGTATGGTGCGGATGGGACACTGTTGACTTCAACTGGGGATATCGTCGGGCGGTGGAAGGAATACTTCAAGGATCTCCTCAATCCCACTGATACGCCTTCCACAGAGGAAGCAGGGTTTGGGGACGAGGGGGATGACTCGCCTATCACAGGGGCTGAGGTCGCCAAGGTGGTTAAAAATCTCCTTGGTGGCCAGGCCCCGGGCGTGGACGAGATTCGCCCGGAGTACCTCAAGGCCCTGGATGTTGTTGGGTTGTCATGGTTGACGCGCCTCTGCAACATTGCGTGGAGGTCGGGGGCAGTGCCTTTGGCATGGCAAACCGGGGTGGTGGTTCCTCTCTTCAAAAAAGGGGACCGGAGGGTGTGCTCCAACTTTAGAGGGATCACACTCCTCAGCCTCCCTGGGAAGGTCTATGCCAAGGTACTGGAGAGGAGAGTCCGGCCGTTGGTCGAACCTCGGATTCAGGAGGAGCAATGTGGTTTTCGTCCTGGCCGTGGCACATCGGACCAGCTCTTTACCCTCTCGAGAATTCTTGAGGGTTCGTGGGAGTTTGCCCAACCAGTTTACATGTGTTTTGTGGACTTGGAGAAGGCATTTGACCGCGTCCCTCGTGGATTTTTTTGGGGGGTGCTTCGGGAGTATGGGGTATCGGGCTTGTTGTTACGAGCTATTCGGTCTCTGTACGACCGTTGTGAGAGTTTAGTTCGTATTGCCAACACTCGGTCGGAGTCATTCCCAGTGAGAGTTGGACTCCGCCAGGGCTGCCCTTTGTCACCGATCCTGTTCATAATTTTTATGGACAGGATTTCTAGGCGCAGCCAGGGAATGGAGGGTGTCATGCTTGGTGACCACAGGATCTCATCTCTGTTGTTTGCAGATGATGTTGTCCTGTTGGCTTCATCTAGCAATGACCTACAGTTCTTGCTGGGACGGTTTGCCGCTGAGTGTGAAGCGGCTGGGATGAGAATCAGCACCTCCAAGTCTGAGTCCACGGTCCTCAGCCGGAAAAAGGTGGATTGTCCTCTCCGGGTTGGGGACAGGCTCCTGCCCCAAGTGGAGGAGTTTAAGTATCTTGGGGTCTTGTTCACGAGTGAGGGGAAAATGGAGCGAGAGATCGACAGACGGATTGGAGCAGCATCTGCAGTGATGTGGACGTTGTACCGGTCTGATGTGGTGAAGAGGGAGCTTAGTTCTAAGGCAAAACTGTCGATTTACCAGTCAATCTACGTTCCTACTCTCACCTATGGTCACGAGCTTTGGGTAATGACCGAAAGAACGAGATCGCGGATACAAGCGGCTGAAATGAGCTTTCTCCGTAGGATTGCTGGACTCACCCTCAGAGATAGGGTGAGGAGCTCAGTCATCCGGGAGAGGCTCAGAGTAGAACCGCTGCTCCTCCACATTGAAAGGAGTCAGTTGAGGTGGTATGGGCATCTGATTAGGATGCCTCCTGGACGCCTCCCACTTGAGGTGTTTCAGGCACGTCCCACTGGGAGGAGACCCCGGGGCAGACCCAGGACTCGGTGGAGAGACTATGTCTCCCAGCTGGTCTGGGAACGCCTTGGTATCCCCTCTGAAGAGCTGGAGCAGGTGGTTGGGGAGAGGGAAGTCTGGGCTTCTCTGCTTGAACTGCTGCCTCCGCGACCCGGACCTCTGGAAAAGCGGTAGAAGATGGATGGATGGATGGATGGATGGATTACTGTATATGCTAAAACTTTTGTTGGTATTTTATAAAACTTAAATTCTCAGCAATATTACATTTTTCTGACAGTGTACTAATATGTTATAAAGTAAATCAACATCAACTAAAGTTGTCTATGAAAAAGGGCTTTTTTTATAAATACAATTTTATTATATAGCACCAATTCACAGCAACAGTCAGCTCATAGAACTTTGAAGTGTTGTATAAAGACCCCACAATTCCAGAAACACCTCAACAATCAGGTGATCCCCTGTGAGGATCACTTTGCCACAGTGCAGAGTACAAAGGCCATTTTAACAATAGAAAGCTTCCAGCAGAAGTAGTTTTGGCATATGATCAGGACACCTCCTGGTCGCCTCCCACTTCAGGTGTTTGGAACACGTCCCCCGAGGATGAGACCACGGGGCAGACTGACTCCCAGCTGGCATGGAACACCTTGGCATCCCCTCTGAAGAGCTGCAGAAGGTGGCTGGACAGAGGGAAGTCTGGGCTGCTCTGCTTGGACTGCTGCCTACATGACCCAGATCCCCAGAAAAGCTGTTGAGGACGGACGGCTGGACAGCTGGATGGGCAGAAGAAAATTCTGACAATATTCTCAAAAGTAGAAATAGTCTGTCTCCCAAATATCAGAATTTGAAAACAAAGTCAAATGTAGACATCTTCCCCCTGTGTGACTTTTGAGTGAACTGGATCAGCGTGGTCCATGGAGCCGATCTGGGAGAGCAATATAGAAAAATAATATAAGAAATTGGACACAAACTTCAAATCTTTCGTTGTCTCTTTAGTTTGTGTTGCCCTAGCTTTTTACAGTAAGGTACAAAATACCAATGCCCAAATTAAAAAAAACAAACAAAAACAGTCTAAAGAAAAAAAAAACTGCATCAAAATATGACATAATCTGAACTTGTAGACTTTTTTTAAACATTAAAAATAGGCTTCACTGAGAGTGCTTGGTTTATTAATGCAAAATATACTGTTGGTGACAGAGGTCACCAACATGGACACACTTTTCACACATGGACATACTTTTCAGTCGGTCCACATTTGTATTATAAAACTATTTTTTTTAATTAATTTTATGTACTATTGTAATTTTTTGAGAAACTGAATTTGGGCTTTTCATGGGCTGTAAGCCATAATCCATCCATCCATCTTCTACCGCTTTTCCGGAGGTCCGGGTACGCTTGAAATATATCACTCTCTGTGTAATGAATCTATATATGGGTTTCAATTTCTGAAATGAGTGACAAAAAATATTGAATTTTTTCATGATATTCTAATTTTTTGAGCTGTACCTGTACCTAGGCCTATCCTAGCTTGTGTCGACAGCTCTTCCATTGGTGACTGTCATGAACTAAGCCCAGTTCTATAATGCTGTGGATATTTTGTCTCTATGTATTTGTTGCCTCCTATTTTCCATCAGGCGCTCTCAGGAAGCCTCTAGGGTCCGTTCGGCTCCCTGACAGCTCAGCCACACCTCCCTCTCCTGTCAGTGGTATCAGCTGTGCCTGATTGTGGGTTTCAGTCGCACGTGTGCACACACACACACACACACACACTCCTCTCATGCACATTCTTGCACACATACACACACCCACTTATCCTCTCCCACATGTTCTCAGACGTCCATTGACACACCTGTTGCCACTTTATCCTGCACACTCTCATCACTCACACCGGCAGTCTCTCCCGTGATTAGGTTTGGCATTACTTAAGCCCTGTCTCGGCCAGGAGAGATTGTCGGAACATTGTTCCAACTTTGTTGTGTTACACTGCAGCTGGTCCACGTAGTGTTAGTGTACTGTCACCTATGTCTAGATGTCCTGCCTGCTCTCCACGGTACCGCATCACACTAGGTGGCATGATCCCTTGCAACCGGTTGGTTTTTCCGTTCGTCAGGCTAATCACTTGGACTACTCGGACTGCCCCAGCCGTGTGTGAGTACGAACTGTTTTGCCCCTGCCGACCAGTCTTGTCTGGGGGTTCTTTCATGGAACATTTCCCCAGTTAAACTCACCAGTTTCTGTAGAGCGTCCTTGAGGACTTCCCAGTGTAACCTGATCTGCTTGTCTGTTATGTTATACTGTTTGTCTACTTCTCATCATCATCCATCTCCTGTAATGAATACGCACAACTGACTCAAGCATGTGGGTTTTTATTCCTTCCTCCATACGCTGCGTAAAAGCGCACGGAGGAGTGTGACAGGTGATGGTGGTTCTGCGGGAACAAGGCCAAGTGTACATGGGTCCTCTGGGTGCAGTTGTCTATGTTGTGGCAGCACTGCATCTGCAGAAAGGCGCTTTGAAAGAATGTGGGCCAGAAGGGGTGGAATGTGGTCATAAGTCTAATTAGTTCATTATGAAAAATGATAGATAAATATGAATGGATGGACGTAACGGAGTATTCACTAAATATTAACAAAAACAATCGTTTCTGTAAAATTTACAAAAAGGTTTCCAAATTAATAAATCACCTCCCCAAAAAACATTTTAAATTTATAATCCTAATATTACAGTTTATAGATTATTGTGTAAAATGTTTAGATGGCACAAAACTTACATGGTCCCTGTGCTGGTTATAATTCAGTGCAGCTAAAAGGGTCCGGGCTTCATATCCACGTGGGCTACAGGAGAACCTTTTGCTGGCATACATTACAATGAGAATTAGAATTAGTACAAGAATGTTTATAAAACTGCTGGGAATACTTTTCACAGACACCAAGAAATTAAAAAAATTATATACAGATGTAAGATGACAACGAAGCTGACCCAGAGAAGGTTTTGGCTCTGTTTCTGCTTTCAAAAGACAATGGGGATACATTTGGGGAAAATCATCTAACACAATGTAAAAGCAATTAATTTTATAAACGTCAAAAACGTTTGATCACGTAAACAAAGGATCCTTTGTTCAACGTATCATAAACTAATTTTGATTCTGGCGAAATTAGACCACATTAAAATAACGGGCAAAAACAGCTTCTTTAGATAAATGGCCACAAGTGTGTGGGAGATCATCGAACACAATGTAAAACTAATGTATTTTTAAAAACTCGTAATGTTCGTTAGAAAAAATTGAAGTTCCTTCCTTCACAGTATCGGAAGCTAATGCTAACTGTAACTACACTAGACCAGAATGGAAAAATTACTGTTTTGAAAGGATTAGCCAGCAATTCCTGTGGTCTATCCCGTCGCCATACACCAGTTGATATCATCACACAGTCATATTAATAACAGAAACATCTCATAGACAAAATGTAGGTTACAGATATCTATGCAAACACTGGTTAGCTTAGCTTAGCTTAGCTTACCGGTCGAGTAGCAAATAGGTGACCTCAGTGTGTATTTTAAAACCTTTATGATTCTTCATATCGCACCAGCGATCAAACGCTGAACCAATACTTATTCTGGTCTTGCCCCTTCGTTTATTACTTCTTACTTGAGAAGGATAACGGAATGAGCCATTACTTTCAGAAGCCGCCATGGCTCCCTCTGGCAACCCCATTTTACAGAAATGCAATCCACCTTATTCCTAGGCCCCATGATGCCTTGCGTGAATTATGGTAGCAACTTCCAGTACTAGTTTAGAACGTATGGTTGTCACTGAAACAGGACACTCTTTCTTGTTAAAAAACAATGACTTCGGCATCAGAAATGCAGGAACACAGCCTTTTGCACCTCAGAAACAGTAATATAATCATACCACTTCCCACGACTATCGAGGGATGAGAAGTTGAGCTTAAAAAGTGGCCTGGCAGACTGTAACGCCATTTGTTAGCACTACTACTAAGATTCTAACGCTGTAAACAAATGACCCATGCTGGCAAAATCAGCCACTTTGAGGACATTTTCAAAACCAATGTAATGTTATTTCCATATTCTGTATTGAAAGACCTTCAAAATGATATTTAATTAGTAGGAAGTGTGCAAAAGCGGACGGAAAAAGATGATTTGTTTTATATTCTGGCTAAGTTGAAAACTCGCGTTCAATCAGTAGGGAATTACGTCTTCCACAAAAACACATATATTTTTAGAAAGTACGATTTCTAAGCTTTCCAATGATACCAGACACTCATGGGGGGTTTCCCGGGACTTGCCTCTAGCAAACAAAGAGTCATGATTTATGACTTCTCTGCCTGTAGCTCGTAATGACGTGGTGCACATTCCGACTCATTTTGCCAGCACGGGTCACAATATCAATGTCTCCACCGCAAAAAGTCGGCTGCATTTTGTTAAAATATGTTGGACATAATTATATTTACCTCAGAGCAGATGTAGAATCTAGTCAGAGCCACAAAGAAGCCTCCATTTATACAGTCTATGGCACAACCACAAACACCAGCAACAAGTACCAGAACTATGCCAAAACATTCAAAAAATACAAAAACTACAAGTGCTGAAATTACTGTATATATAGACAGAGGTAAGCAACATAACAGAACAGTGACAGGCAGAAGAAGAAGTAACAAGCAGGGGCAAACAGCCCCAGATGGTAGGGCATATTTTGTGTGATTTTTATATTTTGCTGCATACAAAAGCTGTCACATGTGATTGCCACTTAGTGCTGTGTTGCTATACCAACTGTCCTGTAACTGGCAAGAATTCTGTTCCAATACATCCCCTCTACGGGCATGCACGGGTTTCTAAGGGCATGCACGGGTTTGCACTAGTTAAAACTGATTTAAAAACTCCTCCTTTCACAGCCTGGTCTCCCAGCATCTGTCCCACCACTGAGACCCCAGACGGATGTCAGAACCACCCAAGAAGCCCCGAGGCTTCCGTTCTTCAACCAGGAGCCCTTCAGACTGGCGACAGATTTCCGCCCACAGTTTGAGGTTAACGACTCCACACACTGCATGGTGATTCCTGGAGCCGTTGGGCCAGCTTCCCCCACTCTGGTCACTCCTCCTCAGGATAAGACGCCACCACCTTCTCCTCCTCCATCTCCACCAGCAGCTCCACTGCCGCCCTCTGACCCTAACACATCAGGTAACTGCTGAGATTCTAAAGACTGGAATTACTAGATTTAAAACTGGCTATATATGCACTTAAATATATAATTGCAGTTAAAATTATTCAGGCCTCACTGAAAATACATTTTTAATGGTGAACTATTTGTTTGACTTGTTTTTGCAAACAACTGGAAGTATTTAAAAAAACTATTTGCAGTTTGAGCTCATTAATATTGAGTCCAACTTTTCTCATAAATTTGTAACTTATAATATTGCTAATTTTTCATAAATTTGCAACTTTTTTGGTAATCTGTGCCTTTTTTCTTGTAAATTTCTAATTTTTCTTTTAAATCACTTTTCTCAAGAATTTGTTGTCATGTGTGGAGCTGGTGTTTCAGCTATCCCTAGAGCCTATCGCTGATGTAATCCCACCCCCACCTTGAATCCATCTGTCACTCCGATTGCACACCTCACCCTCCTCACATGTCCTTCACCACCCTCATATTTCTCTGCCTCTGCTGACTTCCTCATACAGTACCACACTTCCTCTCTTGGCACCCTATCATATGCTTTCTCTAGATCCACAAAGACACAGTGAAACACGTTCTGACCTTCTCTATACTTCTCCACCAACACTCAAAGCAAACATTGCATCTGCAGTATTCTTGAAGAGTGTAACCTGAACTTGTACTCAAGTAAAAGTAGTGTTATCTTACATAATTCATCATCATCATCATCATAGCAGTCTGTCAGGGGCGACAATGACTGTTTCATTTAGGTCTGATCAGATTCCTCCACACAGCTCTGTCCTTCACCCCCCGCTGCCAGGAACTCCTGTCCTTGTTAACCTGGGTGACGTCCGAGCCGATATGAGTTGCTTTCTGACTGACCATTTCATGAAACTTGCTTGCAAAGTATTTGAGTACCGCTACCTTTTGCTGAACTAGCGGCACATTCTTGGCAGATAGAGGTATTATCAGTGGCAAGGACAGGCCAAGACAAACTGACTCCAATATCTGTTGCAGTGACTGACCAGATGCTAGGTTTGTTTATCTCTGCTCTTTGTGTAGTGCATGTCACGACGCACCGACTGGCAAAAGTCCACCACAGACCTTGCGACAGATGTGCTTCTCTGCCAGGATGTCCAGTCTCACCCCATGTAACTGGGAGTGGTCCACCACAGACCTGTGACAGATATTGTTTTTAGTTCTGCCAGGATGCCCAGTTTCACCCTCCACACCCTCGGAAGGGTGGGGTTTCCAGTTGACTCGCCGACAGCCCGACCCATGAGACAGGTAGTACCGGTGTTCATGGTTATCTGGTAGCAAGCAAACCAATGCCTGACCTGACATGATACTCTTATACAATTACTCAAGTATAAATATGAGTAAAAAGTATCCACTAAAAAGGTTACTAATGCAGTGAGTAGAGTTTACTCTTGCCAATCTGTGATTTTTTTCTGGGTGTTTTCTCTTAAATTTGTATCCCTTTTCCTCATCAATTTGCAGGATTTATTCACAAATATTTGTCTTTTTCATAAATATGCTTTTGTATTCCTCTTAAATGTTGAACTTCCTTTAATTTTAATGTTTTTTCATATATTCTCATAAATGTGTATTTTTCCTTATGAATTTGACATTCCTAAGAATTTTTATTATAAATTTCGAACGCTATTAAAAATCTGTGATATTTTTCAAATACATTTGATTTAAAAGAAAATACATTTGCAACTATTTTCTTCTAACTAAGAAGTAGATCATTTCCTCCACTCCACCATGCATGGCCCCTTCAGAGACCAGGAACATCGGAGAGCACTCACTGACCAGCCCCTCCACAGGTGAATTTTGACATGAGACAGATGCAAGAGGTGGTGAACCAGAGCCAGCTCAGCCCCTCTGACATGTTTTCTGGCCCAGGAAACACGCACACAGGCACGGGTGAGATTTAAGAGTTTTATTCAACAGCAGGTGTATGGATGAATGAGTGGGAGATGTGAATGTCGTCTTGGGGACAGGAGAGCACCGAGGGCAGAACAGACACCGTACAGCCAGGCAACCATGCAGATGTTCTGGTAGCTGGCATTGGCAAGAGAAGCTCCCTCCTGGGAGACAGCGCCCAGCTGCGCTTGATACTGTGATGATGAGAGGAAAGGCGACGAAGGGAGATTCCGCCGCCAGGAGGGTCCACCTGTGCACAGGGGAAGAACTGAGGAGAACAGGTAACGAATACCTTACTTGAGGACGACGGTGTTGCGGCGTTGGCCGAGAGGAGTAGCGAATGCAGAGCCTTGAACGTGGAGAAGAGCTGACGGCTCCATGGCCGAGGGCTGCGGGCAGAGCAGGTTTAAATAGCGGCAGCCTGATGAAGCCCAGGTTGTGCGCACGGCTGTGGAGCGGATGACAGGCCGGGAGCGAGTTGTGACACCCATCGCCAAGTGGTGTACCGTATAAGGCAGGGGTGTTCAATCATGTGTCATAGAGGGCCAAGACCCTGCAGACTTTACCTCCAACCAGTGTCTTCAACAGCAATTTCACTGAATTTCTTCCCACTGATTGCTGATAAGTGAAAACACCTGCTGAAGAGACTGGGTAGAAGAGAAACCTGCCAGGGTCTTGGCCCTCCATGACGCATGACTCTGGGCACCCCTGGTGTATGGTGTACCAACATGTACAAATTACAGTATTAAGATCGATAGATGTACTTATTGATCTCAAACTGGGAAATTACAGTCCCAAGGACATTTCAGTTTTCGCATCAAAATAAATCAAAACAACTCTGAGCACAACCAAATGTACTTGAGTAAAAGTACAAATTGTTCTTCATAAATGTACTCATTGATCACTTCTATACCTCTCAATCTTATTTTTGTGCTGTTTACATGTGTAATACCCAATGTTTTAATTTCTGGGGCTACTCTGAACCAAGCTGATGAGTCACCTTCCATAAGAGGCTCAATGGGAGAAGACTTGCAGAGAAACACTTTCTTCAACTCAAACTTTCAAGTTGAGATGGGCATGATTACATTAATTAAGGTGGAGAGACTGCTGTCAGAACAATCCATCTCTGGCTTGAAATGAAGCTAAATAATTACGTGTGCCTACTTAGCGGTGAGGATTCCTCTATGATGACGTCGACACCTTGAGAAAACTGTGGCTGAATGAATTTTAGCACTACAGTGCTACTGTGATGACATTTTATCATTTATGAAGACAGTATACATTGCACTTCTTGTTAAGATTAGTGAACGATTAAAATCGTTTTAAGCAAAATGTGACGATATTGTTTTCTTCTCAACACATTTCAAATAAATTTAGGTTCTTTTCCCACGTGTTTTGGAGGGTAACAAACTAATGTGTTTGTAATTATTTATTAAAAATTCAATTTTAGTCATTTTTGCCTGGACAGATACAGTGACGCAAAAAACAGGAAATGAGGTGAACAGCAGAGGAGAGACATGAAAATACCCTACAAATGCAGCCAGAAAAAATCTTACAAATTCATATGAAAAAAGTATCAGCCAGATTTTCTTCCATTTTTTAGTGGTGTTAATAAAGAAGTGCAACATAGGCTACTAAAGTTAATGAAAATTGATCAAAATGATGAAACGACTGACCAAAATAAGTGGAAAAAATATTTCATTAAATGGATTGATTGCACTTAGATTTTAATTTAAAAACAGAGTTTCACTTGTAGAAGATGTGAAAAGACGATAAGATGATGTAACCCGGCTGCTGAGCTGGCTCAGGATGTCGGCCATCGAACAAACCAAATTAAATGATTGTGTTGAAGTCAGAGCCGCTAATGTTGAGCTGCAAGAAAACAGACAAACACAGATGCTGTACAGTTTACGTTTTATATATTGTGACTGTAAAAGGCCAACAAATACAGTACATGTGTTGACAAACTTTCACCCTGAGCTTATCTCAGTTAAGAAAAGCGATAGATTAGTGAGAGTTGGGACACCCTGGATAGATGCTGGTCCAAAACAATGTTATCATGGAGAGACAACCATAGACACTCCTGTCTACACCTACCGTCAATTTAGAATCACTAGCTAACCAGTCTGTGAGCTTTGGGAGGAAACCCACGCAGTCCTTAAGGATACCGGACTTCAGAGAGCACTTCCACCAAGATCCAGTCTGGAGTTTGGATGATTAAATCAGGAGGCTTTCGGGTCAATAACTCACTTCAGAATAATCAAACACTCCTTAATCCTAATGGCTGCTTCACTTTCTCATGAGTGAGACATTTATTTCCTGCACAAGGTTCTTTTGATGACTTTGGAAAATCTAGAAAAGCACAGAGTCCTGTGCTACATTTATGAAATCAGGATCATGTGTGGCACACCTAATAATAGATAATACTTGGAAGTGATGATTTGGCCAAATATTTTCGGAATTACTATCCTTGGCATATCTATATTTGTGTGGAAAAAAGTAGGAGGTAACACCAAACAAAACTCCCATATACTGTATTTTTTTTGGTGTTAATCTAAGGTCTATTTTATTAAAATAGTGCAGGTTCGGTAAGGCGGAACGTTGGTGCTTGCTCTGGTCGCTCGCAGGGGTTCATCTGGGCGCGCGTGCACGCAGCACCCCTCAGAGAGAGATGGTGAAATGAGGCCCCGTGAATGTGTTGAGTCTTTCTGGCCAAATGCTTCACCAAATCCTGATCAGACAAAGCCCTGTTTAACAGCTCATTTAAGAATACTGACATCTGCTGGTATGTTACATGTAGGGTAGTAGATCTTTTAGTATAATTATTCCAGTATTATGTCAAAATAATAATTTGAGGTATTGTAAAGCTAGATGAAAAACATAATCTATCCTGATCATGGTATACTGACAAAATAACATTGACGGTATATCAAAGTGTCAATTGGTCAGTTGTGATATATTAATAAATCATTTTGGTGTGTGACTGTTTTTATGGATAAATAGTTATATGAAGTGCTTGTGTGACTGGGTTATAATCTAGACTGGGAAAGTTGGGTGGGGGATGGGGAGGTGTTTTATTGATTTTTATTCAGGAATAAAAGTTTTTTTTACAGTGTTGGGGCTCAGGCGATTTCTTCTTTTTGA
This sequence comes from Pholidichthys leucotaenia, assembly GCA_020510985.1. Taxonomy (NCBI): domain Eukaryota; kingdom Metazoa; phylum Chordata; class Actinopteri; order Cichliformes; family Pholidichthyidae; genus Pholidichthys; species Pholidichthys leucotaenia. Next base: position 62,753,844 of record CM035849.1, on the reverse strand, counting down.
AACAACTTCCCCAGCCTTTGAAAATATTCGTTCACAGGGGACTGAAGATGCAAGGATACAAAAAAACTCAAGTGCCAATTTAAACAGATGAGGATATAGATTTTTGTGACTATGCCAATATTGCAGTGGATCCTGTTGTCTTGATAGGTTTGGTTCAGCCAGGTACCGCTGCACTTCCACAATAGCCTCAGCCTCTGCACTGGATGCCCCACGCCTCTGAGTTACTGTGGTGTCCAGCAGGTGCCACAGGTTACTACCACCTACAAAAAGAGTACACATCAGTATGTAAGCAAACATTTATATAGATATCATCATATGAACACTACCTGTACCTGAGCTGGATGTTGAAGCCACTGGTTCAGCGGCATCAGAGGTGGCAGTTGGAGGTGTCTGTGGAGCAACGACTCTCATTTCATGGGCACATTCCATTTTCAGGCGTTTAACCGCCTCATTTGCCTTCAGAGGGCTGTGAAACCCCAGGTCTTTAAACCTGGGGTCCAGCAATGTTGCCAGTGTCATGACACTGACAGACTCTAAACTTGCCGTATGTTCTCTGAGGCAATGGATGAGGTTGTCAGCTAACACTTTTGCGGGGTCAGTTTTTAAATTTGAAGTTTCACACAGAACTGCGTGGTGGAGCATCTTCCTAAGAGGTATCACCTTTGACCCTGATGCACGTTTTTCCTTGGATAATTCCACTGTGGCCTGCTGAAAAGGGCCTAACACCTTTGTTACTTCCTCAATTGTGTCATTTTCATATGAAGTGAGTGGCAGAAGGTCAGTGTGAAGTGAAGCCAGGGCTGCACCTACAGCTTCACGCTGTTCGAAGAGACGCTGCAACATTAATAAGGTGCTATTCCACCTGGTCTCTACCTCTATTATCAGTTTGTATTTTTGCCTGCCCATTGAGTCCTGCATTTGGTTTAAACATTCTTTAGCTGTAGTGCTGGTGCGAAAGTAGGTGACAATCTTTCTTGATTTATCACGCAGGTCTGCAAGCATGGGGACCCCGTCAAATGACTTATGCACTATTACATTAAGTGCATGGGCAACACAGATGCTGTGCCTGACCTGCAGTATCCTTGCACAGGCTTTCATGTTGGCTGCGGCATCTGTGACCAAGCAGCTCACCTTACCCTTGATCCCCCACTCATCCAGGATTTTAGCCTGTACCAGGGCTAAATTGTCAGCTGTGTGACTTGTTGGGAAATGTTCAACACCTAGCATGACCGTAATTAAGGCATCTTCCTCCTGTTATATAATGGCAGGTTACCACAAAGATATGCCTCCATGTTCATGAAGTCCACATGTCTGTGGTCAGACTAGAGCTGTGGCCTTCTGACCTCTTCCTTTTCCTTCTCTTTGGCCTCTGTAAATTTTTTGTCAACCATAGCCTTTAAAGCCTGTAAAAGAAAACAAAGGTGCATGATAGATATACTATTACTGCTGAAATCTTTTTTTTTCCCACAATATTTTTATTGAACCTTTTTTAACAAACATGACACGAACAATCAAACACTAACACTAAAGTAATTTAAAAATAAAAGAAAAAAAATATACTAAAACACCAACAACCATTAACAAAAGCAAGTCAAACAATGCTCCTCTGTTTAGTCTAGGTAATCCATTACATAGGTATACATATTATACATTCACCAATTTGGAATTTACAAGGTCCACACACATCATTCACCTTCTTCTTCAGAAGTTATGTTTAATTTCTTTACATAATCAATGAAAGGTCTCCATATATTCTCAAACACATTTTCCTTTGATTTCAGTATGTATGTTATTCTTTCTAGTGGAAGGTTTGTTAACATCTGTCTTGACCACTGAGTCACATCTGGTCTGTGAGTCTTTTTCCACAATAGTGCAATACATTTTTTGGCATTAAGCAAACTGAGGTCTATGAGTGTTCTTTCACTCTTATTAAAATTATGCTTTTCTGGATACAGACCCAACAAAAACAGTTTAGAGTTCAATATGAATTGTTTTGAAATTATTTTTTCAATTGTTACCCTCACCTCTTCCCAAAACATTCTAATTTTTCTACATTCCCATAAACAATGAAATAGGGTTCCTTTACTTTCCATACATTTTGTGCATGTATCTGGTATGTTTTTGTTATATCTATTTAACTCCACCGGTGTAACATACATCCGCATTAACCATTTAAAATGTTTCAATTTAAGACGTACATTTATTGATTTGGTTTGAGCTTCTGTGCAAGCCAATTCCCATTGTTCCTCTGAAATTTCAATTTGCAGGTCTTCTTTCCAATAATTCATTCTTTTCTGTGAGTTTTCACTTGAGGATAGTGTCAATGAGTTATAAAACTCTGAAATAATACCCTTTCTCTTACTATCTTTCCTCAAAATTTTTTCCAAGGATGAATAAGTAGGTCGGGTGAGAACATTATTTTGATTTGATCGAATAAAATTCCCAAGCTGAAGATATTTAAAAAAAAATGTGTTCTATTAAGATTAAATTTGACCCTCAGTTCTTCAAAAGACATTATGTTATCTGAACGTGACAAATATAAGTCTTGAATCTTTTGAATCCCTTTTAAATTCCATAATTTAAATACAGCATCCACTCTCCCTGGTGTAAAATATTGATTACCCCATACTGGGCTAAATTGTGACAATAAGTGTGGTTCTTTTAAATATTTTTTGATTTCACACCATATTTTGATCATATGCTTTACAATAGGATTTTTAACTTGTTTCTGTAATTTTTTAGCCGAGTCTGAGTATATGAATAAGGGAAGAGGTAAAGGTAAATTGTATGATTCCATTTCAATCCAGTGAGGGAGATCATTTGATGAAAAATAATATGTCATAGACCTCAGTTGTGCTGACCAGTAATACAACATAAAGTCTGGACATTTCAGACCTCCACGATCAAATGGTAAATATAGTAAGGACAGACGTAATCTAGCCTTCCTATTGTTCCATATAAATTCCACTAACTTTTTTTTTAATTCTTGAGAATAGATCTGAAGGTGGTGGTAAAGGAATGTATTGAAATAAATATAGTATTTTGGGTAAAATATTACTTTTAAGTATATTAATTCTCCCGATCAACAACATTGGTAGTGACATCCATCTCTGAAGCAACTCATTAATATCTGTCATTAAGGCTTCATAGTTGGCACTAGCGACTGATTCTAGCTTAGCTAACTAACTAACCTGCACTTATATAGCGCTTTTCTAGTCACAAAGACCACTCAAAGCGCTTTCATTAATACTAACCCTCTATTCTAAGGGCCTATAGGAAACAGATATCTAGGGACAATTTAGAACAGCCAATTAACCTAACATGCATGTTTTTGGCATGTGGGAGGAAACCGGAGAAATCCCGGAGTAAACCCACGCAACACGGGGAGAACATGCAAACTCCACACAGATCACTGTTGGTCGGGGGCTGGGATCGAACCCACGATCCCACGATCCCCACAATCCCCCGGCCAAGGGTAAACTGTGCTACCGCAGTGCTAACCACTGCGCCACCGTGCAGCGGTGGCGCAGTGGCACCTTAGGCAAAATTTGAATTCCTAAATATTTAAACTGATTTACAACATTGAATTGATTTACCTCAGGAGCTGGGTGATTTCTTTGGGTCTCATTTAGCATTAATATTGAAGATTTAGTTTTATTTATTTTATATCCTGATATTTCCCCAAAGTTCTTTATTAAATTTAACAAGGTCGGAATTGATTTTTTAAGATTCGACATAAACAAAATTATGTCATCAGCATACAGGGAGATTTTATGTTCTGTTGGTCCTACTTTAATTCCATATATTTGTGGATGTAAACGTACTGCCATCGCTAAAGGTTCAATTGCCATAGTAAACAGTAAAGGTGAAAGTGGACAGCCTTGTCGACATCCTCTATTGATTTTTATTGATTTTGAGATATTGCTATTTGTTAGGATTTCTGCTGTAGCATTATTGTATATTATCTGAACCCATTTTATGAAATTATTTCCAAGTCCAAACCTTTGTAGGACTTCAAAAAGAAAGGGCCATTCGACCCTATCAAAGGCCTTTTCAGCGTCCAATGATAGGAGAGCTGTATCCGGTGCTTCTTTATTAGAATAAATAATATTAAATAGTCTTTTTACATTATGGAAGCCTTGTCTTCCCATTATAAAGCCATTCTGATCTCGGTTAATAATATTTGGTAATATTTCTTGTAGTCGTCTTGCTAAAATTTTATAGATTATCTTAAGGTCAGCATTTAATAGGCTTATTGGTCTCATGTTTTCACATTTATTCGAGGGTGAAGCGGCATGAAAAAATAAGCAGCCGTGCTGTGGTTTTAAGCAGGTTTTATTAATCATGTCGCCTTCACGGGATCCTCTCTCCGGTGCATAGTGGAGCAGCCCGGAGCGGGATCCCTAGGCTCTCAGAGAAAGAGAGGCGGACACAGTGTGTCCACCTGTTGCAGGATCAGAGTGAGAGTGAAAGAGAGAGATTGCGTTACAGAGTTGCGCCTTAAATACTTGTCCATAACAATACATGAAAGAGACATACCCCACAGTGATCAAAGGGATAACAGAACAGGCAGGAGGTATTTGCATTTGTGAGACCAAGGGCAGACTAGCTAGACCTCGCTCCAGGTGCGGACAAAGAGGCTAACAAGCACATCTACATATTGATCTGAGTCTCTAGGTCACAGTAAGGACAGGACGCATGAGTACAAAGGATGAAAGGCATCGATTAACATCACATAGGTGAGACAGAAGAAACTCGTCTACCTGTAGACATTAATACACCAAAGCACATCTAAGATGCTCAGAAAAAGCACAGTAAGGACAAGCCATATGCACACTATACAGAATGGCGCATTACATCACAACACATGCATGTTTGCATCACAAATACATGAATGGCACATTGCTTCTCAGTAATGCAGCAGAAAAACAGAGAAAAGAGGGCTGAGTGTCCTTAGTCTGTTGTGGGGTTAAAACGAACCGCCACAAGGGTTTACCTGGTTTTGGAAACAGTATAATTAAGGCATTATTCATGTATGGTGGTAAATTACTATTTTGAAATGCTTCTAAAACCATTTCCAAAAATGGTTTTATTGACTTCCGGTTATGGCGGCCGCCTAGAAGGACACGTATCACTCTGCTCTGCCCCTGGAAATAAAAATTCGGCAAATAACTCTCTCATTTGGAACAGAACTTTTCCCAGCGTTTGGGTGAGGATATGCCGGTGAAGACTAAGGCTGGGAAATCAGGAGGGGGAAAAATTGAATCGCCGAAGCAGTCCAAATTAACGGACTTTAAAGTTTGTGGCGCAGTAGAAAAAGCTGCGGATATGGCGGATGAAACTAGCGGTGGTGCGGTAACTGCTGCTGCTGACGATGGCGGCACAGGTGCAGTGCTGGCTGCCATTAGCTCAATGAGAGCAGACTTTTCCGCTAAACTTGATGGGATTATGGCAGCGTTGGATGCAATGAGAAAGGAGTTGGGTGACTGCGTGGAGCGAGTGACGCAGGCGGAGCTTCGTGTTTCAAGTGCGGAGGATGAAATCAGCGGACTTCAAATAAAGGTGCGCACTTTGGAAAAAAAAAATAAAGATCTGGAAAATAGCGTTCTGGACTTGGAATCTCGGTCCAGAAGGAACAACCTGAGGCTGGTGGGTTTACCGGAGGGAGCCGAAGGTCGTGATTCATGCTCCTTTTTGGAGGGGTGGATCCCGGAGGCGCTGAACAACGCGGAGCTAAAATCATCAGTCGTCTTGGAAAGCTCCCACCGAATTGGCCCACCGAGAGGTAACAAGGCAGCACCGAGGACGCTAATTATGAAGTTTCTCAGCTACAGAGACAGGATGACGATCTCCAACGCGGTGCGGGCCAAAGGAGAAATTAAATACCAAGATCAGCAGGTGCGGTTCTACCCAGATCTGGCCTCAGGAATCCAACAATTAAGGAAGCAGTTTGACCCCATCCGCAAAGAACTGCGCAACCTTGAGATTCGTCATGGAGTGATTCACCCTGCAAGACTTCTGGTCACATATGAGGGCAGAACACGCATCTTCAAGACCTCCGAGGAGGCGCAGGAGCTCATCAAGAAGATCCAGGAAGAGACTGGTGGGAGCTAAGCATGAACAGAATATAGGGTAGAATATTTGAGCATTTAACTGATTAGAAGCATATAACAAGATTACAAAATATAGAATGTATTACATATTAAAAAAAAAAAAGTACAAAATTGCTAAAAAATTTTGGAGTTAAATTGGAAAATTACAGAAGAGAGTTAATGTTACGTTATTAAAAGCAGTAGAGTTAGGGTGATTGGGAGGATGAAGAAGGAGTGGCTTTGGCTGTTCCTCGTGGGTGTGGAACGGTCGATGGCTATATCGGGAGACGGAATTTTTCTTTTGCTTTTGGGGGGATTGCCACAAATGTGGGAAGGGGGAATTTGTTTGTGTGTAGTTTGTAGGGTGAATGTTCAACCACTCATTTTTTTGCTTTTCTGTTTGAGCATGTTTACACTGCAAGGTAATCCCAAACTCCCTATTGATTATAAATCAAAGCGTTAATCTTAATTTAACTTCATGGAATTGCAGAGGTCTACAAAATTTAAAAAACTTAAACAAGTTATGAATAAAATAAAAGACATGGGTTCAAAAATTGTGTTTTTACAAGAAACTCATCTAATAGAGGTAGATGTAAAAAGAATTAGGAGTAGATGGCAAGGAAATGTTTTCACCTCATCATTTTCATCCCGAGCCAGGGGAGTTATGACTCTCATACATAAATCAGTCCCATTTCAAGTGAAAAATGTAATTGGAGACAAATTTGGAAGATATGTAATCATTCAAGGATCTTTGCTATTAGAAAATATAAATTTGGTGAACTTATATGGTCCCAATATAGATGATCAAAAGTTCTTTGCTAATTTATTTCTTATCTTATCATCACTTACAGGGCAACATACAGTATAATAGCAGGGGATTTTAATTGTACATTGAATCCCAGTATAGATGGATCAACAGGACTGGACTGTACGCACAATGGATGTAGGATGACCATTAATCATTTTATGAAAGAATTGAAATTGATAGATATATGGAGAGAAATGAAACCACAAGTTAAAGCATACTCTTGTTATTCCAATACCTACAAGACATTCTCACGTATAGATTATTTTTTGATCTCCACAGAATTAAGGTCCAAGATTCAAAACTGTTTTTATGATAACATCGTGATCTCTGATCATGCACCCTGCTGTCTAATGTATGTAGATAAGAAATTGACAAAGGAACCAGGTAGATGGCAATTTCAGCATAAATGGCTTCAGGATGAGGAATTTGTTAAGTATATAGAAAAACAGATAGATGAGTTCTTTGATATCAATACTACACAAACATCAGCATGTGTAAAGTGGGAGGCTTTCAAAGCTTTTATTAGGGGACATATTATTAGTTATACAGGTTCAAAATCTAAGAAGACTCGAGAGGAGAGAGTCCAATTGGAACATAAAATAAAAATTCTTCAAGAAAGAGTATATGCAGGAAGAGATCCAAGGTTGGAGAACGAATTACTGATTTTGAGAGCTGAATATGACAAAAAATCAGCGAATAGAGCTGCCTCGAGTCTTCTAAGATTGAAACAATCTTTTTATGAACAAGGTGAAAAATCAGGAAAGTTATTGGCATGGCAGATTAAACAATTAGAATCTAAAACACCAATTACCAGTATTATAAGTAATGGACAGGTAGTTATAGATCCTTCAGAAATTAATAGAGCCTTTAGAGATTACTATGAAAAATTATGATACCAAAAATGAATCTGACTTAACAAAACTACATGGGTTTTTGAATGAACTATTTATACCGTGTATTCCAAATGAAAATAGGGAGATACTGGAGTCTAAAATTAGTCAAGAAGAAGTTGGACTAGCCATTGATAATATGAAATCAGGAAAAAGTGCAGGACCAGATGGTCTTCCAGTTGACCTTTATAAAAAATTTAAGAATAAATTAACAAAACCTTTTTTGGAAATGGTTTTAGAAGCATTTCAAAATAGTAATTTACCATCATATATGAATAATGCCTTAATTATACTGTTGCCAAAACCAGGTAAGCCCTCTAATAAATGTGAAAATATGAGACCAATAAGCCTATTAAATGCCGACCTTAAGATAATTTGTAAAATTTTAGCAAGACGAATACAAGAAATTTTACCAAATATTATTAATCGAGATCAGAATGGCTTTATAAAGGGAAGACAAGGCTTCCATAATGTAAGAAGACTATTTAATATTATTTATTCTAATAAAGAAGCACCGGATACAGCTCTCTTATCACTGGATGCCGAAAAAGCCTTTGATAGAGTTGAATGGCCCTTTCTTTTTGAAGTCTTACAAAGGTTTGGACTTGGAAATAATTTCATAAAATGGGTTCAGATAATATATAATAATGCTACTGCAGAAATTCTAACAAATAACAATATTTCAAAATCAATAAAAATCAATAGAGGATGTCGACAAGGCTGTCCACTTTCACCTTTACTGTTTACTATGGCAATTGAACTTTTAGCGATGGCGATACGTCTACAGTCACAAATATATGGAATTAAAGTTGGACCAACAGAACATAAAATCTCCCTGTATGCCGATGACATAATTTTGTTTATGTCAAATCTTAAAAAATCAATTCCGACCTTGTTGAATTTAATAAAGAATTTCGGGGGAATATCAGGATATAAAATAAATAAAACTAAATCTTCAATATAATGCTAAATGAGACCCAGAGAAATTACCCAGCCCCTGAGGTAAATCATTCAATGTTGTAAAATCAGTTCAAATATTTAGGAATCCAAATTGTGCCTAAGCTAGAATCAGTCGCCAGTGTCAATTATGAAGCCTTAATGACAGATATTGATGATTACTTCAGAGATGGATGTCACTACCAATGTCGATGATCGGGAGAATTAATATACTTAAAAGTAATATCTTACCTAAAATACTTTATTTATTTCAATACATTCCCTTACCACCACCTTTAGATTTATTCTCAAGAATTAAAAAAAAGTTAGAGGAATTTATATGGAACAACAGGAGGGCTAGATTACGTCTGTCTTTATTATATTTACCATTTGATCGTGGAGGTCTGAAATGTCCAAATTTTATGTTGTATTATTGGTCAGCACAACTGAGGTCTATGACACATTATTTTTCATCAAATGATCTCCCTCACTGGACTGAAATGGAATCATACAATTTACCTTTACCTCTTCCCATATTCATATACTCAGATTCGGCAAAAAAATACAAAAACAAGTTAAAAATCCATTTGTAAAGCATATGATCAAAATATGGTGTGAAGCTAAAAACTATTTAAAAGAACCACAGTTATTGTCACAATTTAGTCCAATATGGGGTAATCAATATTTTAAACCAGGGAGAGCGGACGGTGTATTTAAAGTATGGAATTTAAAAGGGATACAAAAGATTCAGGATTTATATTTGCCATGTGCAGAAAACATAATGTCTTTTGAAGAGTTGAGGATCAAATTTAATCTCAATAGAACACATTTTTTTAAATATCTTCAACTTAGAAACTTTATTCGATCAAAATCAAAATAAAGCTCTCACTCGACCTATCTATTCATCCTTGGAAAAAATGTTGATGAAAGATAGTAAAAGAAAGGGTATTATTTCAGAGTTTTATAACTCATTGACACTATTTTCAAGTGAAAATTCACTGAAAGATTAAACTACTGGAAAGAAGATCTGCAAACTGAAATTTCAGAGGAACAATGGGAATTGGCTTGTACAGAAGCTCAAACCAAATCAATAAATGTACGCCTTAAATTGATACATTTCAAATGGTTAATGCGGATGTATGTTACACCGGAGGAGTTAAATAGATATAACAAAAATATACCAGATACGTGCACAAATGTATGGAAAGTAAAGGAACTCTATTTCATTGTGTATGGGAATGTCGATTAATAAGAATGTTTTGGGAAGAGGTGAGGGTAACAATTGAAAAAATAATCTGAAAACAAATCATATTGAATCCTAAACTGTTTTTGTTGGGTCTGTACCCAGAAAAGCATAATTTTATAAAAGATGAAAGAACATTCATAGACCTCAGTTTGCTTAATTCCAAAAAATGTATTGCAAATTATGGAAAAAGACTCATAGACCAGATGTGACTCAGTGGTTAAGACAGATGTTAACAAACCTTCCATTAGAAAGATAACATATATACTGAAATCAAAGGAAATTGTGTTTGAGAATATATGGAGACCTTTTATTGATTATGTAAAAAATTTAAACATAACTCTTGAAGAAGAAGGTGAATGATGTGTGTGGACCTTGTAAATTCCAAACTGGTGAACATAATATGTATACTTATGTGTTGGATTGTCTAGACTAAACAGAGGAGCATTGTTGAAGATTTGATTTTGTTGGTGGTTGTTGGTGTTTTTTGGTGCATTTTTTTTTTTGTTTGTTTTGTAGTACTTTAGTGTTAGTGTTTGATTGTTTGTATCATGTTTGTTTAAAAAAAAAAAAAAGGTTCAATAAAGATATTGTGGGAAAAAAAATGGTTTTATTAATTTATTCTTAAATTTTTTATAGAGGTCAACTGGAAGACCATCAGGTCCCCGCACTTTTTCCTGATTTCATATTATCAGTTGGCTAGCCCAACTTCTTCTTGACTAATCTTTGACTCCAGTATCTCCCTATTTCCATTTGGAATACATGGTATAGATAATCCGTCCAAAAACCCATTTAGTTTTGTTAAGTCAGTTTCATTTTTTGTATCATATAATTTTTCATAATAATCCCTAAAGGCACTATTAATTTGTAAAGGATCTACAACTGCCTGTCCGTTACTTATAATACTGGTAATTAGTGTTTTAAATTCTAATTGTTTAATCTGCCATGCCAATAATTTTCCTGATTTTTCACCTTGTTCATAAAAGGTTTGCTTCAATCTTAGAAGACTCGAGGCAGCTCTAGTCGCTGATTTTTTGTCATATTCAGCGCTCAGAATCAGTAATTCGTTCTCTAATTTTGGATTACTTCCTGCATACACTTTTTCTTGAAGAATTTTTATTTTACTTTCCAATTGGACTCTCTCCTCTCGAGTCTTCCTAGATTTTGAACCTGTATAACTAATAATATGCCCCCTAATAAAAGCTTTGAAAGCCTCCCACTTTATACATGCTGATGTTTGTGTGGTATTGATATCAAAGAACTCATCTATCTGTTTTTCTATGTACTTAACAAATGCCTCATCCTGAAGCCATTTATGCTGAAATTGCCACCTACCTGGTTCCTTGTCAATTTCTTATCTACATATATTAGACAGCAGGGTGCGGGATCAGATATCACGATGTTATCATAGAAACAATTTTGAATCTTGGAACCTTAATAATGTGGAGATCAAAAAATAGTCAATACGTGAAAATGTCTTGTAGGTATTAGAATAGCAAGAATAGGCTTTGACTTGTGGTTTCATTTCTCTCCATATATCTAGCAATCTCAATTCTTTCATAAAATGATTAATGGTCATCCTACATCCATTGTGCGTACAGTCCTGTCCTGTTGATCTATCTATACTGGGATTCAATGTACAATTAAAATCCCCCTGCTATTATATGTTGCCCTGTGAGTGATGCTAAAGTAAGAAATAAATTAACGAAGAAGTTTTGATCATCTATATTGTGACCATATAAGTTCACCAGATTTATATTTTCTAATAACAAAGATCCTTGGATGATCAGATATCTTCCCAATTTGTCTCCAATTACATTTTTCACTTGAAATGGGACTGTTTTATGTATGAGAGTCATAACTCCCCTGGCTTGGGATGAAAATGATGAGGTGAACACACTTCCCTGCCACCTTCTCCTTATTCTTTTTACATCCTCCTCTATTAGATGAGTTTCTTGTAAAAACACAATTTTTGAACCTATATCTTTTATTTTATTCAAAACTTGTTTAAGTTTTTTTAGATTTTGTGGACCTCTGCAATTCCATGATGTTAAATTAAGATTAACGCTTTGGTTTATGATCGATAAAGAGTTTGAGATTACCTTGCAAAATAAGCATGCTCATACAGAGAAGCAAAAAACTTGGATGGTTGAACATTCATCAACTACTACACAAAACAAATTCCCCCTCCCCACATTTGTGGTAATCCCCCCAAAATCAAAAAAAAAAATTCCGTCTCCCATTATAGCTAGTGACTGCTCCTCACCTGCGAGGTTCAGTCTAAACCACTCTCTCTTTCTCCTCTCAATCACCCTGACTCTGCTACTTTTAATGACATGACAATAACTCTCTTCTGTAGTTTTTCCAACTTAACTCCAAAATTTTATAGCAACTTTGTACTCATAGCTTTTTTTTTTAATATATAATACAATCTATATTTTGTAGACATGCTATATGTTTCAGATCAGTCAGATACCTTGTACACATGCTTAAAATTCTACCTTTATATCTTGTTCTTGCTTCATGCTTAGCTCCCGCCAGTCTTTCCTTGGATCTGTTTAATGAGCTCCTGCGCCTCCTCAGGGGTCTTGAAGATATGGGTTCTCCCTTTATATGTGACCAGCAGTCTTGCTGGATGAATCACTCCGTGACGAATCCCGAGGCTGCACAGCTCTTTACGGGTGGGGTCAAACTGTTTCCTTAATTGTTGGGTTCCTGTGGCCAAATCTGGGTAGAACCGCACCTGATGATCCTGGTATTTGATTTCTCCTTTAGTACGCGTTGCGTTGGAGACCGTCATCTTGTCTCTGTAGCTGAGGAACTTCATAATCAGCGTCCTCGGTGGTGTCTTATTATCTCTCGGTGGGCCGATTCGGTGTGCACTCTCCAAGACGACCGATGACTGCAGATCTGCATTGTTCAGCGCTTCTGGAATCCACTTTTCCAAAAAAAGAACATGCATCCTGTCCCTCCGTACTCTCCGGGAGGCCCACCAGCCTTAAATTATTCCGTCTCGACCGGGATTCTAAGTCCAGGACATTATCTTCCATTACCTGGCCCTCCACTCCATCCTGCAGCACCTGGACTCCCCGGGAACCTACGCCAGGATCCTGTTTGTGGACTTCAGCTCCGCATTCAACACCATCCGCCCCGCTCTGCTCCGGGACAAGCTGTCCCTGCTCAACGCGCTTGACTCCCTCTGCAGGTGGATCATCGACTTCCTGACGGACCGGAGGCAGCATGTGCGGCTGGGAAAGACTGTCTCAGACTATACTAGCATCAGCACCGGATCACCCCAGGGCTGTGTACTTTCCCCCCTACTCTTCTCCCTTTACACCAACTCCTGCACCTCCAGCCACCAGTCTGTCAAGTTGATCAAGTTTGCGGACGACACCACCCTCATCGGGCTCATCTCCAACGGCGACGAGTCCGCCTACAGGAGAGAGGTGGCCCAGCTGGCGTCCTGGTGCAGCAATAACAACCTGCAGCTGAACGCTCTGAAGACAGTGGAGATGATTGTAGACTTCAGGAAAGTCACTACTCCTCTGCCCCCCCTCACCCTCTCAGGCTCTCCCATCACCACTGCTGATTCCTTCCGCTTCCTAGGCACTACCATCACCAGGGACCTCAAATGGGAGCTGACCATCAGCTCACTCATCAAAAAAGCCCAGCAGAGGATGTTCTTCCTGCGGCAGCTGAGGAAGCTCAAGCTACCCACCAAGATGTTAGTGCAGTTCTACACAGCCATCATCGAGTCCATCCTCACCACCTCCATAACCGTGTGGTACGCAGGAGCCACTGCCAGGGACAGACTAAGGCTGCAGCGCGTCGTGCGCACTGCTGAGAAGGTGATCGGCTGCAAGCTCCCATCTCTCCAGGATCTGTACATCTCCAGGACCCGGAGGCGTGCTGGCCGGATCATAGCCGATCCCTCACACCCTGGTCACGTACTGTTTGCCCCCCTCCCCTCTGGTAGAAGACTTCGGTCCATCCAGACTAAAACCTCCCGTCACATGAACAGCTTCTTCCCCTCTGCCATTAGACTGCTGAACACTAAGTGACTCTCGTGCACCATGTACAGCAGCTCAACCAGACTCATGTCAATCATCACTGTTTTCTTCCTGCATTACCGACTGCACTATATAGTTCTCCACAGTATCTGCTGCTGGCTAATATATATTTTAACTGTTGACCAGTATCACTTAATCTTATCCTACACTTTATTACATGTATAGTTTATTTCTCTTATCTTATCATGTTTAATGTTGCAGCATTGTACCGAGACAAATTCCTAGTTTGTGTACTACATGAACAATGGCAATAAACCTGATTCTGATTCTGATTCTGATTCCAGACGTTTATTTTTTAATTCCAATGTTTGGACCTTTAGTTGTAGGCTGGTGACGTCATCTTCAGCGTTGGAGATTCGGAGCTCCGCCTGCGAAACTCGTTCCATACAGTCACTTATTTCTTTTCTCATGGCTTCTATCGCTGCTATAATCCCATCAAACTTAGATGAAAAGTCTGCTCTCATAGCGCTGATAGCAGCAAGGACCACATTCGTTCCTTCGGCAGTCACCGCTCTGCCGGTAGCTCCGTCCTCAGTCATGGTCTCTGGAGATTTTCCTGCTTCGTCACGAGCGTGGAAGTCTGTTAATTTGGATTGTCTCGACGAATCAGTTTTTCCTCCACCTGATTTCACAGCCTTGGTTTTTACCATATCCGCGCCTAAACGCTAGATTAGGTTTTTGCTCCAATTGAGAGAGTTTTAGCCTATTTTTTATTATTAGGAGCAGAGCAGAGTGAAACACGTCTTCCTACGTGGCCGCCATAACCGGAAGTCGCTGAAATCTTTTTAATAGCAATTCCACCAGCATCATCGATATGCAACTCATACCTGTCTTGATGGTAGAGTGTAATTTGGATCAAGGCCACGGATGAGGTTCCTAAATCCCTCGTCCTCTACCAATGAGAATGGCTGTGAATCTTTTATGATCATATTAACCATGGCTTCATCCACATCATGTTTCCTGGTACCTACACAGAACCAAAATTATGTCCGCATAGTACAGGCTGTTGTATTTCAAGAATATTGCATTTAAAGAGATGATGGGTATATTACATGGCCTGGTTTGTGACTGTTCATTCTCATGAAATGCAGGGTAATGCCTCAGCATACAGGTGGTGTTGTTGCTGTATGACAGTTCTCTCATGCATAGCCGACACTTCACCTTAAAAAATAATAATAAATAACATTATGTTCATGCATACGTATTTTTTGGTAACATTATCATTGTATCAACATGTAACACATAAGTCCTATCTATTTAATCTATATTGTTGATTTTATCTGTTTTATGTACCTCATCTATTTTATCTATCTTCTATGTGATCAATCGAAGCAGTTGTACATTATATTTTACCTTCTTGGGAGAAATCAGGTCAACGTGCTCCCAAACTGTAGATGTCCTTCTTCTTTTTGGTGGTTCCATAGTTCTGCTCTTCTCTCGTCTCTTCTCTTCTGCACGTCCCGATCTTCAGCGTCACCTCGGATCACGCAGAACATTTCCTGTATTTCTCGCAGCTTTTTAAACAAATCGCATCAAATAAAGAGGCAATCACGTGATTTTAGAAAACGGGGCTTTGTTTGCCTTTTGTCACGAGATACTGTGACAGACTATACAGGCCTCGAGGCAGGCTTCATCTGGACACACCCCTTTTGCTCAACACAGGCTTCGGGTCTTCGGTGTCAGACGTAACATCACTACCCTCAGATGCAGGCTGGAGACACATAGAAGCATCACGTCTTCATTGTTCCTGCTTTCTGCTGCTTTATACAGGTCAGTAAACCATGAGTAGGTCGTAAATATTAACTTAAACCTAGGCTCATCACTTTGAGAGTCTGGTGAAAGTGTGGCACGTCTGTGTGGTGACATTTAGTGTGTTAACTGACATGAAAAGGTTTATTGTGGTCAAAAGTTCCCCGCCGTGAAGACTCGGTCTGCCCAGTAATTAGTCTGGTCCCGTTGGTTAGAATATAGTAGACCTGAGGCTTCTGTACACTAATTTCTGTTAACTTTAAAGTGTTTTCCTGAAACATGCACATGTAAATTAAAGTTAAATGACAAGTTACAGTAAAGCAAGTAAGAAGGTTAAGGTTTAAGCAATAAGTTGTGATTTATTGAAAATACTTTGTGTTGCATAAGCACTCCCTTATTATTCCATTTGAAGATTTTGTGACTATGCAGATTCGTGTCATTCAGACATATTTAAAGGGGGAATGTGACTTTTTTGGAAATGTACTGGAAATGTGCCAGAGTGTTAAAAACAGTCCAACACTGTGAGAAAATGGTTTATTTATGTGCTTAGCTGAACATAAGGTTAAGGAAATGTGTTCATTTTATAACAAAAGCCAATTGGTCAGAGAAATGTGTGTTTTGTAACTTGTGAGTAATGTGACTAAAGAATGGACTTCACCATGCTGTGTACTTGGGTCATGTGAAACTTGAAAATGAACTTTGAGAAAACTGTTTTGTGCTTTTGATGATTATTTGTTTAATAAACTGCGAGACGCAGGCTGGAGAGACACAGAGAAGCACCACGTCTTCATTGTTCCTGCTTTCACCTGCTTTATACGGGTAACATAATTGCTGCCCGGGCCTTCAGCCCAAAGGACGGTAACAATTCTTGGGGGCTCGTCCGGGATCGGCACCATTTTCCTGACCTGGAGCTGATCCATTGATGACATCTGGGACCAGTATCGAGACCAATACAAGCAGAGGACCTTGGGCTGGAGCTGAGCCGCTGCTGGACTGTGGAACCCATCATGAGGGAAGGGAAGAAGCTATCGTCACGGCAGAGAGTGAGAGGAGGAGCCTAGCGTGGGAAATTAGGAAGAGCCTGCTCACCTTGTCTGCAGACAAACTCTACCAAATCGCCAAACAAGTGGGCCAAGCTCCAGGCATGGACCCGTCCGAACTCAAGGAGGGAGGCCATGAAGGTTGCTTTGACTATGTCAGTTCATTTATGGCTAGTAAACACCTGCTTGAGTTAGAAGATGAGGGGATGGTTGAATTGTTGATGCTAAAAGATTCCATTGATGCTTTGTCTAAGAAACGAGGTGTAATGGGTTTGCAAACAGATTTTGACTCACACCCCACCCAAACAACCACACACATAGTACATCTTGCTCACACAACAGGAGCTAACAATGCTACACCATACACAGCTGTCACTGACACCACATCAGCCAACACAATCATTCATGCCCACACCATTGACCTCATTAGCCATCCTGTTCTGGTTAGCCCCACCATAACCAACCAAAGTGATAATGCTTTAGCATCTACTCCAGTGAAACCACTGTTAACTGATGCTTTGCCTGATACCACAAGTGCTGAATTGTTGGAGATGCTCACTACGAAGAGCTTGGTAAGAGGGTCAGACAATACATAACAGCACCAGTAACACAGCACCAGTAGCACAGCCATCAGAACACTCCCCACTGTCATCAGTAAAAGTAAATGAACCACAGGGTGTTTTGCCACACTACCACCCATCATCCCAGCCTTCAAAGGGAGGCCTTCGTTAAAAGACCTTTCTTACCATAAGAGGAGGGAGTTTAAAAGTGCAAGGAGCTCAAGTAGGTGATCACTCGTGAGACATCAGTTACAACATCTGTAAGCAAATTTAGGAAGGGATCAAAGAAGGCTTCTCTGCCACAGAAATAGTTTGTGGTATACTCAGAATAATAAAACCTGGGACATTCAAAGATATGCTTGTAAACAAAGATGACCTGATGGTAGCCAAACTCAAGGGGTTCCTCCAGGCTCACCTAACGGAGAAAAACAGCACAGTTATTCCAAGCGCTAATGTGTGCCAGGCAGGATGACAATGAAACACCCCAACAGTTTCTCTATCGTGTGATGGGAGTGAAGCAACGTGTCCCATTTACCTCCAAGCTGTCTGATGCAAGTACAAAATACAGTGCAGCTACAGTCCAAGATGTCTTCCTGCATACAATCTCTCAGGGGTTGGGATACAAACACAGTTATATCTGCAAAGAATTAAAAGCCCCTTCTGACAAACTGTGACATAAGTGATGAAACAATATTATGCCATATAACATGGATTACTAGTGAAGAAAATGAAAGACAGAAGAGGATAGGCTCCTCTCGTTGGCCGACTCAAACTGGCGCACACAGTGCACAGCTGGAGTTTAACATAGTCCAAGAACACAGTACCAAACAAGACTGTATGACAACCAAAACAAAAGTAGACCCAATTAAAGAACTGCTGTCACTGCTGCTTGTATGAAGAAGAAGGGCACAGAGCCGTGGGCTGCTCAAGGAAACAACAGAACCACGGAAACGGGGAGCCGGTCACTACAGCGGGGCATCCAGTGGTCGGATTTGAGAGAAAGCCCCAAGCTGCACATTTTGAGGAAAAAGGAACTCAGGCCTGCCATAATGGAGGGAAATCCAAGTCCAATTTCATTACAACCCCAGAAGGAGCTGGCAGCCAAAATAGCCACCAACAAGTTACATTTTCCCCTTTGTCCCCATGGCCATCATCGTTCAATAAACGTGGGCCATAGCCAAGCTAACTGGGAAAAAAAGCTTTGATACATCCATCCATCTTCTACTGCTTTTCCGGAGGTCCGTGTCACGGAGGCAGCAGTTCAAGCAGAGAAGCCTAGACTTCCCTCTCCACAGCCACCTGCTCCAGCTCTTCAGAGAGGATACCAAGGCGTTCCCAGACCAGTTGGGAGACATCGTCTCTCCAGCGAGTCCTGGGTCTGCCCTGGGGTCTCCTCCTTGAGGGACATGCCCAAAACACCTCAAGTGAGAGGCGTCCAGGAGGCATCCTGATCAGATGCCCATACCACCTCAACTGGCTCCTTTCAATGTGGAGGAGCAGCTGTTGTACTCTGAGCCTCTCCTGGATGACTGAGCTCCTCACCCTATCTCTGAGGGTGAGTCCAGCAATCCTACGGAGAAAGCTCATTTCAGCCGCTTGTATCCGCAATCTTGTTCTTTCAGTCATTACCCAAAGCTCATGACCATGGGTGAGGGTAGGAACGTAGATTGACTGGTAAATCAACAGCTTTGCCTTAGAGCTTAGCTCCCTCTTCACCACAACAGACCAGTACAATGTCCGCATCACTGCAGATGCTGCTCCGATCCGTCTGTCAATCTCTCGCTCCATTCGCCCCTCACTCGTGAATAAGACCCCAAGATACTTAAACTCCTCCACTTGGGGCGGGAGCCTGTCCCCAACCCAGAGAGGACAATCCACCTTCTTCTGGCTGAGGACCATGGACTCGGACTTGGAGGTACTGATTCTCATCCCAGCTGCTTCACACTCAGCGGCAAACCATCCCAGTAAGACCTGTAGGTCATTGCTGGATGAAGCCAGCAGGACAACATCATCTGCAAACAACAGAGATGAGATCCTGTGGTCACCAAGCATGACACCCTCCGTTCGCTGGCTGCACCTAGAAATCCTGTCCATAAAAATTATGAACAGGATCGGTGACAAAGGGCAGCCCCGGCGGAGTCCAACTCTCACTGGGAATGAGTCCGACCGAGTGTTGGCAATATGAACCAAACTCTCACAACGGTCATACAGAGACCGAATAGCTCCTAACAACAAGCCCAATACTCCATACTCCCGAAGCACCCCCCACAAAAAAACATGACAGGTGCGGTCGAATGCCTTCTCATAAGTCCACAAAATACATGTAAACTGGTTGGGCAAACTCTCACAAACCCTTGAGGATTCTCGAGAGGGTAAAGAGCTGGTCCGATGTGCCACAGCCAGGACGAAAACCACATTGCTCCTCCTGAATCCGAGGTCCGACCAATGGCCAGACTCTCCTCTCCAGTACCTTGGCATAGACCTTCCCAGGGAGGCTTAGGAGTGTGATCCCTCTAAAGTTGGAGCACACCTTCTGGTCTCCTTTTTTTTGAAGAGAGGAACCCACACCCTGGTTTGCCATGCCAAAGGCACTGCCCCCGACCTCCATGCAATGTTGCAGTCAACCATGACAGCCCTACAACATCCAGGGCCTTGAGGTACTCAGGGCAATTCTCATCCACCCCCAGGGCCTGGCCACCAAAGAGATTTTTAACCACCTTGCCGAACTCAGCCCCTGTGATAGGCGAGTCGTCCCCCTCGTCCGCAAGCCCTGCCTTCCTCTGTGGAAGGCGTGTCAGTGGGATTGAGGAGATCCTCGAAGTATTCCTTCCACCGCCTGACGATATTCCCAATCGAAGTCAGCAGTGCCCCATCCGCACCATACAGTCTGGACAGGGAGCTTCTTCCCCCTCCTAAGCCGCCAGACAGTTGGCCAGAATCTCTTCAATGCCGACCAAAAGTCTTGTTCAATGGCCTCACCGAACTCCTCCCATATCCGAGTTTTTGCTTCAGCAACCACCCGAGCTACACTCCGCTTTGTCTGCCGGTACACCTCAGCTGCTTTGGGAGTCCCACAAGCCAACCAAGCTTGTTAGGACTCTTTCTTCAGCTTAATGGTCCCCCTCACCACTGGTGTCCACCACTTGGTTCGGGGGTTGCCATCAGGAGATGCCCCAACGACCTTGCAGTTGAAGCTCTAGGCAGCCGCTTCAACAATGGAGGTGGAGAACATGGCCCACTCAGACTCCACGTCTCCAGACTCCCTTGGAATGTGGTTGAAGTTCTTCCGGAGGTGGGAGTTGAAGACCTCCCAGACAGGGGCCTCAGCCAGACGTTCCCAGCACACCCTCACTATATGTTTGGGTCTACCAGGTCTGTATCAGCTTTGATACAGTGCAACTTAAATGGCCTGGCAGTTACTGCATTACTGGATACAGCTGCACAAATTAGCATGATAAGCCGGGAATGGAAAGAGAAATACCTGCCTAGCCAAGACATTCGACTACTGACAGAAATCACTGAGGAAATGGATGACTTAACCGTATATGCTGTTAACGGACAACCCATCCTGTTCGATGGTTGGCTTCCTGCAATGATCAATCTACCAGGAAGTGATAGCGCCTCTTCTTCTTAAGGACACTGAAGAAGAACCATCTGTCAACTGACATCCTGGGCAACTTCTACCGCTGCGTGATAGAGAGTACCCTGACCAACTGTGTCACAGTCTGGTATAGGAGCTGCTCTGTCGCTGACCGTAAGGCGCTGCAGCGGGTGGTGAAAACCGCCCAACGCATCACAGGGACTCCACTTCCAGTTATAGAGGACGTCTACAGGAAAAGATGTCTGCGCCGGGCACGCAGCATTCTTAGGGACTCCAACCATCCTGCTCATGGACTGTTCCAGCTTCTCCCCTCCAGAAGGCGTTTCAGAAGCCTTCGGACTAGAACCAGCAGGTTAGAACAGTTTCTTTCCAACAGCTGTCATGTATTGAACTTAGTTCCCCGCTGACTCTCTTACCATCATCTCTTACCATCCTCACCTTACATAACTGTCCATCTAACTTATTGTACATATTTGGCACATAACAGTACTCTTAACTTTCTGCACTGCTGCATATATTTGCATATATTTTCTTAAATTTGCACATACTGTTAATTACCGTATATACTGCACTGCTGTCCTTTGCACTTCTGATTGGATGCTAAACTGTGTTTCGTTACCTTGTATTCATACATGTGTAATGACAATAAAGTTGAATCTAATCTAATCTAATCTAAAGTGATGACCCTAGTCTCTCTGTCAGTGTCCCAGTGCTGGTTAGCAGTTTTCCCATAGATAGACCACTGATTGGGTTTAATGTGTTGGAGCAACTCATTGAGGGGCAGCCCAGCAGGTTAGTACCAACCCTGATCAAACTGCTCCACAATGCCATTTCTGTATCCCGCGAAAAAGCAGAAGTGATTGTCAGCTACATCCAGATGACAGAGCCAATTCTGCCAGAAAGATGACTAAGAACAGGCATCAAAGACACCATCATCCCAGCTGGTCAAGTGGCTTGGGTGAGGTGCCCTGTCCTACAAACTATGACCACTTCGAACAGTCCGATGTTGTTCGAGGCAGCTGAAGGCAGTCAGCCTTTGGAACAGCTGGATCTAGGACCAGGCTTGATTGAGATTCAAAACCCCACAAAGCCTTATGTAAATGGTAAAATGGTAAATGGTGTTCACTTATATAGCGCTTTTATTCTCATCTCTTGATGACCAAAGCGCTTTACAGATCCTGCCATCCACCCATTCACGCACACATTCACACACTGATGCAGCATGCTGCCTAACATGGGCACTTCCAGACCCACCAGGAGCAATTGTCACCATTGTTATCAGTAACAACACTAAACATGATGTTACATTGCCAAGAAAAACAACTCTCTGTACCCTGTAACCCAAAAGAATCATAGATGCTGACCCACCCAATGAGCCAATGCCTATTGCAACAGTCAACCACGTTACACTTCAAACTCCTGAGCCAACCCCATCTTTGTGGCACCCGCCTGTAAACCTTAGCCACTTGGAGGAGGGACAGCAGGGGGTGGTCAAGAGGATGTTGTTCTAAGAGTCCAAGGCTTTTGCAAAAGATGAACTGACAATATGGTGTAACCCTAATCTCCAGATGGTGATCAACGTAAAAGATGATATCCCTGTGCAGAGGTGTATGCCTCTATCCCAAAAACCCCCTGCTGATAGAGGTTAAAAAAATACATTGAAGACCTGCTCATGATGGATGGATTAGTAAGATCTAAGTCCTCCTATTCAGCCCCCATTATGTGTGTGTGAAAGAAGGACAGCATACTGCGCCTCTGCATAGATTATCGCTTACTGAACCAGAAGACGGTGCTGGATAGACACCCCTTGCCCTGGATACAGAATCTGCTGGACACTTTAGGAGGATACCCCTGGTTCAATATCCTCGACCAGGGAAAGGCATACCACCAGGGGTTTGTGGCTGAAGAGTCACGCCATCTCATGGCCTTCATCACACCCTGGGGGCTTTATGAATGGGTGAGGATCTCATTTGGTTTATCAAATGCACCTGCAGCCTTCCAGAGAAGTATGGAGGAGATGCTGAGTTCTCTGAGAGATGAGTGCTGCATACCGTATCTTATCATATTTTGCTACTCAATCTTTTGAGGATCATGTGGAGGTGGTCCGCAAAGTGCTTCGAGCATTACAACACCAGGGAGTAAAGCGCCGATCTGAGAAGTGCGAGATGTTCAAGTGAGAAGTCCACTACCTCGGGCATCTTGTCTCCACTGAGGGTGTCCGAGTCGACCCCAGGGACCTGGATGCTGTGTTGGTGCTTAAAGCTAAAGCGCACAGACAGGAGGTGACCTGAGAAGAGTCCTTGGCTTCCTCACCTACTATCAATCTTTCATCCAAAACTTCTCAAAGACCGCAAAGTCCCTGTATGGACTCCTCCAGACAAAATCCTCGGCACAGCAGACTCCATGCAGGCAAAGTAAAAGCAAAGGTCCCCAACTGTTATCTAAGACACCCATAAAGTGGACCCCTGAACATCAGCGTATCCTAGAGGGACTCATTGACATGTTAACAAACCCACCAGTCCTTGCATACCCAGACTTTGACCTACCGTTTGTACTGCACACTGATGCATCTGAGCAAGGCCTTGGGGCTGTCCTCTACCAGCGACACGATGGAAACCTATGCATCATTGGATATGGGTCATGAACCCTGATGCCGGCAGAGCGGAACCATCATCTACATAGCGACAAGTTGGAGTTTCTGGCTTTAAAGTGGGCAGTGTGCGAGAAGTTTAGAGATTACATTTTCTATGCTTCCCACTTCACCAGCTACACTGATAACAACCCACTTACATACATCATGAGCACAGCTAAACTCAGTGCCGTCAGTCATCGCTGGGTTGGAGAACTGTCAGACTTCTGCTTTGATATAAAGTACAGGCCTGGGAGAATCAACACTGATGCAGACACCCTGTCTCGTGCCCCCCTTGACATGGATCACTATATGTCCACATGCACAGAGGAACTTCCACAAGAGGTAGTAAATGCAACCTGGGAGGGAAACAGAGTGGCCAAGGGAAAAGATGTAGCATGGGTTGCTGCTCTCATCACATCCTCCCATGATGTCATCCTACAACCCCGTCTCCTCCTATCTGGAATAAACCATGATGAGCTAGCTCAAGCACAAAGGGATGACCCCACAATTCAAGAAGTCATAAAACAAAGAGTCGAATACCAACCTCAACAATGAAATCCGGAAATCTGTCAAGGGGACCGCCAGCAAACTCCTTCATGAACGGGGCCGACTACACCTTGAGGATGGAATCTTGTATCAATGAACAATAGAGAGAAAACAGCTAGTCTTAGCCCTCAAATACATCCCTGTTGTCTTGAAGCACCTTCATGATAACATGACGCACATGAGTGTGGAGAGAGTGCTTCATCTGCCCAGAGAAATATTTTACTGGCTCTACATGAAAAAGACCATTGAGGACTATGTGACTAAGAAGTGTTGGTGCATCAGGCAAAAGAAACCCACAGTCCATGTACGTGCACCCATGAGTAGCCTGAAGTCCAACTCGCCCCTTGAATTGGTCTGTATTGACTACTTGCACCTTGAGAAGAGCAAGGATGGATTTGAGTACATTTTGGTCATAGTCGACCACTTCATGAGGTTTGCTCAGGGCTATCCAATCAAGAATAAATCTGGACGGACAGCAGAAGAGCGAATCTACAATGATTTTGTGCCTCGCTTCGGATTCCCAAACAAATTCCACCATGATCAGGGATGAGAATTCAAGAATGGCCTATTCCGAACACTTGGACAACTCTCTGGGGTAGGCCATTCCTGAACAACCCCCTACCACCCTCAAGGGAACCCGGCAGAGAGGTTCAACTGCTCATTTTTACAGATGTTGCGTACCTTGACAGATAAGGAAAAGGAATCATGGAAAGAACACCTCTCAGATTATACATGCTTATAACTGTACTCGCCACGAGTCCATGGGCTACTCGCCTCATTTCTTGCTCTATGGCCGACACCCCTGCCTCCCTATAGATCTCCTGTTTGGACTGTCAGGAGAGACAGATCCAGTGACACACAAAGGTTATGCTGAGAAGTGGTGCAAGAGGATGACAGAAGCATACCGGATAGTGTGCAGCAATAGCATGTCCTCCAGTGACAAAGGAAAGACTCATTATGATCAGAAAGTGAGGGATGTCATTTTGAAACCAGGGGACAAGGTGTTGGTGAAGAACCTGGGTGAGTAGGGTGGACCCGGCAAGTTGCGCTCCTACTGGGAAAACAGGATATATGTTGTCAAAGAACAGGTCTCAGATAATCCTGTGTACATCATCCATCCAGAGGGAGACAACAAAGGCAAAACCAGGACATTGCACAGAAACCTGCTTCTTCTGTTTAATGGTCTACCAGTAGAGTTTCCATCACAGTCTGCCAAGTGTCCATCAGAACCATTAAGGAGACAAAGGCAATCTCGAGTGGGAGTGGACACTAGGAGAGACTAAGCTAAGAGCACGGAGACCTGACTCAGAAGAGGAGTCAGAAAGTGGCTACTGATTAAGGATACCAACAAGCTGGTGTCAGTCAAAAACAGAAACCACCTCTGATAGGCCAACTGTGACTCAGAGAAGGCAAGTAACAGTGCCACAAAACTCACTGGGGCAACCATCACCCAAGACTCTTGGAGAACCGGACAGAGGTCCACATGAACTAAAGGCCCTTTTCCACTAGCCCCACTTGGCCTAACACGTTACGCCTTGGCCCGTGTTTGTAGCCTTTTCCATTAGCCCCAGCACCGGTTAACAGGCGCTATTTTCGTGCCTGTTCGAGGCCAGGGCACAGCCGTGCTGAGTCGAGCCAAGATGTGATGTCAACAGACTGCGAGCCACTGATTGGTCAGGGCGTAACGTCACGAAAGCGTCCGTCTTCTGTGGAATCTACACGACCGCCATTTGCAATATTTCACAGACTAACTCGGTCACCGAGTAAATACGATATTAATACAGACAGCGTTGTAGGTTTTGCGGAAATGTACACCGTGGTCCAACGAAGAGGTGCGGAGTTTTCTGTGCTTGGTGGCAGATCCACAGTGAGAGGAGCGACCCGCACCATTACAGATGCAGCCCAGCATAGAACCGGACTACGGACAAGCTGAAGACGAACGTGAGAGAACCATCGATGGTGAGTGATTTGTAATATTGTGCATCTGTTTGCTTATTTATCCTGTTGGTGGTAAGCTCACTTTTTTTGAGCCATACAGCGCCGTCCTGTGCTGGCTAACGAGTGTTAGCTAGTAGCTAGCTAGTAGCCAACTGCTGATTCGCACTTGTTTTGTCCTAAGTATTCGCTTGTGAGAGCAAAACGATGAAATATTATGTTAATCCTGGTTAAAGTCCTGGTTTGTGTACGTGCTGCACTTTGGTGCTGTGCATTAATTTGTGTAATTTCTTCCTAGAATCTGTTTCCACATGCCAGGGGTTAGCCTCCCTCAGTGTTTATATTGTGGATACAGGTCAAGTGGACCCCAGGAGCCGAAATCTCAACATATACAGGTGCATTTTCAAACCAGTGATTTACAAATTCATTCATATAATTTTCTAAAGCGTCAGAATAGACCCACACACCTATTCTGTGGATTTTCCATAAAATGTGTTGGAACAGTGTTGTTGTGCTGTTCCACCATAAATCCCTGGATTGATAATGTACTTGTACCTGTACAGAGTGGATCCTGCGGTGCTTGTCAGGGAAACGAAGCATTTTTGTCACATCCCACCACTGACTTTCCTAAGTGTATTTCCCTAATACAGGTACACTACTGTTCAAATGTTTGGGGTCACCCAGACAATTTTTGTGTTTTCCATGAAAAGTCACACTTTTATTTACCACCATGAGTTGTAAAATGAATAGAAAATATAGTCAAGACATTGACAAGGTTAGAAATAATGATTTGTATTTGAAATAATAATTTTTTTCCTTCAAACTTTGCTTTCGTCAAAGAATCCTCCATTTGCAGCAATTACAGCATTGCAGACCTAACATGATTGCACAAGGGTTTTCTAATCATCCATTAGCCTTCTGACGCAATGAGCAAACACATTGTACCATTAGAACACTGGAGTGATAGTTGCTGGAAATGGGCCTCTATACACCTATGTAGATATTACACCAAAAACCAGACATTTGCAGCTATAATAGTCATTTACCACATTAGCAATGTATAGAGTGTATTTCTGATTAGTTTAAAGTTATCGTCATTGAAAAAAAGTGCTTTTCTTTCAAAAATAAGGAAATTTCTAAGTGACCCCAAACTTTTGAATGGTAGTGTACATCTCCAAAAATTAGAATGTCATGAAAAAATTCAATATTTTTTGTCACTCATTCAGAAAGTGAAATCCATATATTATATAGATTCATTACACAGACAGTGATATATTTCAAGCGTTTATTTATTTTAATTTGGATGATTATGGCTTACAGCCCCTGAAAACCCCAAATTCAATTTGGCAAAAAATTAGAATATTACATAAAATTAATTTTAAAAAATAGTTTTAAATAGAAATGTTGGCCGCTGAAGTGTTGGTTAATATGGGCTGTAGCCATAATCATCAAAATTAAAATAAACACTTGCAATATATCACTGTCCGTGTAATGAATCTATATATGGGTTTCACTTTCTGAAATGAGTGACAAAAATATTGAACTTTTTCATGATATTCTAATTTTTGAGATGTGCCTGTATGTGTTGAACGGATGATAAAATAAAGGCAGCGAAGTGAAGGTTTTAAGTAGGTTTATTAAATCATACCGCCATCATAGGAACTCCACCCCAGCCCTTGTGCAAGCAGGCTGGTGTGTGTCCTCCGGCTCTCAGCAGAGACACAGAGTGTGTGTGTCAGCAGCAGCAGTCAAAGAGAGAGTGAGAATGAGTTACAGAATATGTGCGGTATTTATACCCAGTTACAGACAATGCATGAAAGGCATTCACAGCAGTAGGTATGGCATTTGCATTTGAGAGACACAGTGAGAACAGGAAGCATGAACACAATGCATGAATGGGACATTAACATCACAGTACTGAGCCGGAACAAGCCAGAAGGAGCGGGGCTGCCTGTAGACATTAATACACACATTTTACTGTTCTGTTATTTGCTCTAGCCGAGCGCTGTGTCTGTCTCAGTCTGTTGTGGGGGTTATCTCAAACCGCCACACCACCATCCATTTCTGTCGTTTGTCTAGGCAAGAGGAAAGGAAAAGCAGCCACCCCACAACAGACCTCGTCACTGTGGAAGGTACTGAAATCCTTAGCTTTTATAGGTAAAGTGTCAAAACCAAAGTAGCACAATTTCCACTTAATATAAAAGGGACTTATAACCCTGTGTCCCTTACTTGTCTCGCCAAATTTTGTGACACAATATACAGTAATAATATACCACTGTAACACACAGGGTATAATACCACTGGGTAATTGGGTAACAGGGTAATACACACTAACACCTGCGCTCGCCAGATTTTTGTATGTAACCCTTACTAACACCCACTCACCCTACTCACTTTAGGTGTAGTACCCTTTTTGGTAGTGGTGTGTTATGGCAATGTATTTACCTTAACTTTTCTACCTGAGGGAAAAGGGATACAGTGATCCCTCACTTATCGCGGTTAATGGGTTCCAGAACCGACCGCGAAAAGTGAAAAACCGCGAAGTAGCGTCACCCCTAATGACGTCACCCATAAATAACACATACATTCATTCTCTCACTCTCTCTCATATGATACGTGTGTGTGTGTGTGTGTGTGTGTGTGTAAGTGTACATACATACGTAGATGTAAATAAAGTGTACATAAATATGTTTTTAGAACTCTTTTATTTTTATAACAAGATACGTAACTCAAGATGAAGATGATTTACGTACTGCACAGGTTAATGAGAGCTTTACTGCTCCTCAGGTGACGCCTCATCGTCAGGTGCTAGAGGCGCAGGATTGTCGAGGGCAGCTGCAGGAGGCGGCGTAGTGGCTCGACGGGAAGACTATTTCACACAAAAAGGGACAAGAGAACAGCGAAAAGTTCCACGCTGCGAGACTAGCGATAAAGAACAATGAATGCGGTCTTCCTTCGGTGGGTATGGGCGCTCTGCGGGGAGAGAAGCTGGGTAAAACGTCTCGGCCAATCAGCTTGGGAGGTAAAACGTCTCGGCCAATCAGCTTGCGAGATTCCCGAGCAGTGAAGAGGTGGGCGGAGAGGAGTGGAGCGGTGGTCAGAGAGGTGGATTTTGAGTTGAGCGGCTCTCCGTGTTGATACCTGATGTTCTAATGTAGTCTCCCTGCCTTCTGCTAGCGCCCGCCCATTTTTTCTCCATTTTGAATTTTTGATGAATATTTCTGAAAAATCCGCGATGCACTGAGGGCGCGAAAGGTGAAGCGCGAAGTAGCGAGGGATCACTGTAATTGGGCCAGGTCAGGCCGACTCTGGGTTCATAGGAGCCTGGGAGGTGCAGCAACAGACGACACGTACACAGCCGTATATGGAACTTGCAACTATGTATATTATTTACAATTATGTACACTGTGGAGCGTGTAAATGAAGAGGCGGATTTGGCTCAGACGATTTATTACACAACTCGCACAACAAGCATAGACAGAATGACATCTCAGCAGAGACTCTTCTCTTAAATAACATGGCATTCCTCTAGAAGCTGCTAACACACAAAAGGTGACCTTCGCGTCACATTGCATTCACTTCATTCATCCTTCACACCTCCCTGTTATCTCACTAGTGAACCCCTGCACTTTGTTCTTGTCTAAGATGGTACACAATTATGCTCTCCCCATGTGCCGCCATACCACCCCCCAAGCATCTTGGATAGAACAATAGAATAACAGTCCGTATGCTGTGATAGAACCATTAAACATCAGTCCACATGCTGCTTGGGCTTCAGTCTTCTCCCGTATCTGCTGTAACCAGGATTCACCGCCTCCGCGGCGCTGTCATGCTGGGGGGTTGATGTTTGGGGGGGAAACTTTTTGTCTGTCCGTGTGGGTGCTCTGGGGAATCTTTTCTCTGGGGAGCTCCCCGTAGGGATCTTCCACGCCGAGGGGCCCTCGCCAACAGCACCTGCTCGTCCGCCACCACGAAAGCGGGTTTGAGTCTGTCTATGCCAATCTTTTCCCTCCTACCCCCCAAGTCTAGCAAAAAAGGCTTATCCCTTGTTTCCAGCACTCTGAACGGTCCATCATAGGGTGGGCGCAGTGGAGGGCGGTGGGCGTCATGTCTGACAAACATGAACTCCGCATTTTTCAAAGTTTTAGGCACAAAAACGCGCGGAAAACTGTGGTGGGCAGGGCCCGGCAGCGTGCTTGTGTCTATGCTACGCTGCAACAGCTGAGACGAGGAGCTGTCCGGCCCGGGATTATCTGGCAGAAACTCCCCGGGCAGCCGGAGTGGTTGCGCAAAAACGAGTTCTGCCGGGGAAGCTTCCAGATCCTCTTTAGGCACAGACGTAACCCCAATAAAACCCACGGTAGCTTGTCTACCCAATTTGCATCCGTCAGTGAAGCCCTGAGAGCCGCTTTCAATGATCTATGAAAACGTTGGCATAACCCATTAGCCTGTGGATTGTACGCGGTTGTGCGGTGAATTGTGACACCCAGGCTGCGGGCCATTGTTGACCAGAGTTCGGAAACAAATTGAGGGCCTCTGTCGGACGTAATGTCCGACGGGACTCCAAAACGCGCCACCCATGCTGTTAAAAACGCGCGCGCCACCTCCTCGGCCGTGGTTGCCGCCAGCGGAACCGCTTCTGGCCAGCGTGTGGTGCGGTCCACCATTGTCAGGAGGTGCGTGTACCCCTGTGATGGCGGGAGGGGGCCCACGAGGTCCACGTGGACATGATCGAACCTCTTAGCCGGAATGCGAAACGGCTCCAAGGGAGCCTTCGTGTGTCTGTGTACTTTGGCTCGTTGGCACGCCACGCAGGCTGCCGCCCACTCTTTCACTTGTTTGCGAAGGCTCAGCCACACAAATTTCTCTCCTACCATTTTGACCGACACGCGCACTCCTGGGTGCGCCAAAGAGTGAACCGACTCAAACACGCGGCGGCGCCACGCGGCCGGGACCACAGGACGTGGGCGACCCGTGGAGACATCGCAGATTGTGGGGGGGGGCATGCCATCCTGCAGCACCCTGCTCTCCAGCCTTAACCCTGTTGGTCCAGACTGGAGCGCGCGCACGTCCGCATCACTAACCTGCTCTGCGGCCATGGCTGCATAATCTATCCCCTCGTAGACCGAGGCCACCACGGCGCGCGAGAGGCAGTCTGCCACTACATTCAGTTTGCCCGACACATGCTGAATATCGGTAGTAAACTCTGAGATCGCGGCCAGCTGTCTCTGCTGCCAGCCTGACCACGGTTCTGAAACCTTGGCCATCGCGACTGTTAGCGGCTTGTGGTCAACGAACGCGGTGAAACTGCGCCCTTCCAGCCAGAACTGGGAGTGGCGAATGGCCAGGTGGAGAGCCAGCAACTCTCTGTCAAACGCGCTGTATTTACGTTCACTGTCGTGCAAAGTCCTGCTGAAAAAGGCGAGCGGCTGCCAAGCCCCAGCAATGCGCTGCTCCACGACAGCCCCTATGGCCACATCTGAAGCATCAGTGGTGAGCGCTATGCGGGCCGTTGGGTCTGGATGTGCCAGCAATGCGGCGTTTGCCAGAGCTGCTTTGACTTCCGAGAATGCCCGCTCGCTCCGGGGTCCATTTGACCCTATCCGCAGGTTTCTGTTTTTTGAGCGCAGCGTACAGTAGTTGCATGAGCTGCGCTGCGCAGGGAAGGAAACGGTTATAAAAATTCACCATTCCCCAAAATTCTTGTAGCGCCCTGACCGTTTGCGGCCGGGGAAAATCTGCCTCTGCACGCACTTTGTCAGGCAGCGGGATCGCTCCTTCAGGAGAGACGCGGTGCCCCAAAAAATCAATCCCCGTCACCCCGAACTGACATTTCGCTGGGTTGATTATTAACCCATGCTCTTCCAACCTCCGGAAAACCGTTGTGAGGTGGGTTTAGTGTTCGTCTTCGGACGTGCTGGCTACTAAGATATCGTCCAGGTAGACGAACACGAAAGGGAGATCGCGCAGCACTGCATCCATCATGCGTTGGAATGTCTGTGCAGCCCCTTTAAGCCCAAATGACATGCGCAAAAACTCGAATAAACCGAACGGAGTTATTACCGCTGTTTTGGGTTTGTCCTCAGCGCGCACTGGGACTTGGTGGTAACCGCGGACCAGGTCTATTTTAGAAAAAACACGCGCTCCTGTAAGGTGAACGGAAAAATCCTGAATGTGAGGAATTGGGTAGCGGTCGTGCGCTGTGGCGTTGTTCAACCTGCGGAAATCCCCGCAAGGTCACCACGAACCCTCAGCTTTAGGGACCATATGTAGCGGGGAAGCCCATGGGCTGTTTGAGCGCCTGATGATGCCCAACCTCTCCAGGTTGGCGAACTCCTCGCGCGCTATGGCCAGTTTAGCTGCATCCAAGCGCCGAGGTCTTGCAAAAACGGGCGGCCCGGTGGTGGTGATAAAATGCTCCACCCCGTGTTTAGCCATGGCTGCCGAAAACGTCGGGACTGTGAGTGCTAGGAACTGAGTGAGCAGTGTGTGGAACTTACCGCATGTAGCTGTGACGTTGGCTTGTGCTGTTGGCCGGGTCACTCGAGCTATACAGGGGAGAGAGTCAAAGGACAGTGCATTAACTAGGCGTCTGTTAGCGACATCTACCAACAAACCACGTGCACACAGAAAATCAGCCCCCAGTATATGGTAATTCAATGCTGCTATGACAAAAGTCCACTCAAATGTACGGCCTTGTAGAGACAAGAGTAGAGTCCTCTCACCAAAGGTCTTAATATCCGAGCCGTTTGCTGCCGCCATCTCGGGGCCGCTAGATCCTGCCAGCCGGTCAGCGTAGGTCGGCCGGATGAAACTCTTCTGGGCGCCGGTGTCCACGAGGAAATGCCTCCCCGAGCGTGCGTCCGTCAAGTAGAGCAGCTTGTTCTCCTCCCCGAGGGTCGCGGCTGCTACCGACCCCGGTCTTGGCGTTTCCCAAGTCGCTTGAATTGGCACGGTGGTATACATTTGTGTGCCCTCTCTGCGAAGCGGCGGTGGTAGAAACAAAGCGTGTCTCCCCCGCGTTCCTTGGCCCCCACTGCTGCTGCCGTCGGTGGCTCTGCTGCTGCCGTCGATGGCTCCTCGCCTCCTCCGGTCATCGCGCCGAGCTCCGTCGCTGCCGCAATGGTCGTGAACGCCCTGGTGGCGACGATGATCCGGTCTGCTTCCCGGGCTAGCGCACGATAGTCCCGCTTGGCCAGCAACGGCGAATTGGCCAGGGTCGCTCTCGCCGCTGTCGGAAGGTTCCGCAGGAAGAGGTGGGTTAAAATAAAATGGTCGTCGTCTGTGCCCTTTAACCTCAGCATCTTCTCCATCAGGTCTATGGCTGACCCATCTCCCCACTCGATTCATGTCAGGAGTCTCTCTGCTCTCTGACCATCCGAGAGTGTGAAGTGCTGGATGAGCGCAGCCTTCAGCGCGTTGTACTTGCCGTCGGTTGGTGGCTGATCGAGCAGGCTCTCTACGTGCTGAGCCGTGCGGGCTTCGAGCGCTGTGACCACATAGTAGAACTTGGTGTCATCCGCCGATATCCCCCGGAGGGCGAACTGCGCCTCAATGAGGTGGAACCAGGAGCGCGGGTTGTGCTGCCAAAAATCTGGTAGCTTGATCGCAACGGCACATGTGTGGCTGGGGGTTCCCGTCGAGGTTGGCTCCGGGGATCTTTCTTCGTGTTCCATGATTCGTCTTGGGTCACCAGTGTGGAGCATGTAAATGAAGAGGCGGATTTGGCTCAGACGATTTATTACACAACTCACACAACAAGCATAGACAGAATGACATCTCAGCAGACTCTTCTCTTAAATAACATGGCATTCCTCTAGAAGCTTCTAACACACAAAAGGTGACCTTCGCGTCACATTGCATTCACTTCATTCGTCCTTCACACCTCCCTGTTATCTCACTAGGGAACCCCTGCTCTTTGTTCTTGTCTAAGATGGTACACAATTATGCTCTCCCCATGTGCCGCCATAACACATAAATAAATACACAGTGTGATAAAAAAGAAAAAAAAATCCATAAACTCAAACTTATATTTACAAAATTCACAGTCCTGTTTTGGTCCTTTCCAGGTGACTAGTGGAGTCACCTTTAGCAGTTTCTAGGACTCGGGCTTTGGCTCGCCATCCAGATTTGGAGAATCCACGCTCTGGTCAAACCAGTCCAAAGGAAGAAAAAAAGAAAAGAACCTGACCTATAAAATAGGTCAGAACACAAAGAGCTTAGTCTATAAGTCAATTTCCCCAAATCAACAAATGTGCATAAAACAAACACACCTACCATTCAAACTCATCAACATGGTGCTACAACAATGAGCAAGTGCATTTGGAAGGCACCTGACATCACAGGACATTGGTGCAGTTGTGGAGAGCGTGAAAAGATGAGGCTGAGTTTATTTCTCAAATCAGATTTATTCACTTGTCTCCAACATCCTCCAAACAGAAAAAGAGACCCATCCTCCCACATCTGTCCTTTTTATACCCAGGACATCAAGGTACAGAGTCACATTGTCTTTAAATCCCAAGACACAATACATCGTCCCCCAGGTCTTCTCCCCTCCACCTAAAACCACTGGTGGTCAGGAAATCCCTCAAGGCCATCTCTAAAGATCACATTCCGCATGCTCCTGTTATCCCCAGGAGACCCAGACCTATTGTTCATTCTGAGACGTGAAGCAAGAGTAATATACATATGCAGCCTATGCAACTCACATATGTGTCCCACATGACCCCCCCAAAACGTCTAAGATGAAACAATACAACACAGTCTGCATATCATGATAAAATCACAAACATCAGTCCACGTGCTGTTTGGGCTTCAATCTTCTTCCGAACTTGCTGTAAGCGGGCTTTACCACTCCCGCGGCACCATCCTGCTGTGGAGCTGCTATCTGAGGATGAGAACTGTTAGTCAATCCCTGTAGGAGCTCTGGGGAACGCTCCCTAGGAGGTCTGCTGCGTCGAGGAGCCCTCGCCAACTGCACAGCTTCGTCAGCCATCACAAAAGCGGGTTTGAGCCTGTCTATGCCAATCATTTCCTTTCTGCCCCCCAAATCTAGCAAAAAGTGCTTATCACCTGTTTCCAGCACTCTAAATGGGCCATCATAAGGCGGGCTCAAGGTTGGGCGATGGGCATCGTGTCTGACAAAAACAAACTCCGCATTTTTTAAAGCCTTAGGCACAAAAACGCGCGGAAAACTGTGATGAACGGGGTCAGGAAGCGTGCTCGCTCCCGTGTCGCCCAGTAACCGCTGAGCAGGGGGGCACCCTGGCGCAGGATTGTCTGGAAGAAACTCTCCAGGCAGCCGGAGCGGCTGCGCAAAAACTAATTCCGCTGGGGAGGCTTTTAAATCCTCTTTAGGTGCAGAACGCAACCCCAATAAAACCCATGGTAGCCTGTCCACCCAATTTGCATCCGTAAGCGACGCCCTGAGGGCTGCTTTCAATGACCTATGGAAACGTTCGCATAAACCATTAGCCTGCGGGTGGTACGCGGTAGTGCGGTGGATCGTTACCCCCAGGCTGCGGGCCATCGCTGACCAAAGCTCGGAAACAAATTGAGGACCTCTGTCGGACGTAATACCCGACGGAACTCCAAAACGCGCTACCCAAGCCGTTAAAAATGCGCGCGCCAAATCTTCGGCTGTGGTTGATGCAAGTGGGACCACTTCGGGCCAACGCGTGGTGCGGTCCACCATTGTCAAAAGGTGTGTGCACCCTTGCGACGGCGGGAGGGGGCCTACGAGGTCGACATGCACATGATCGAACCTCTTAGCCAGGATGTGAAACGGCTCCAAGGGGGCTTTAGTGTGTTTGTGTATTTTGGCTCGCTGGCAGGCCATGCAGGTTGCTGCCCACTCCTTAACGTGCTTGCACAGGCTTGGCCATACAAATTTCTCTCCTACCATTTTGACCGACGCGCGCACCCCCGGGTGCGCCAGAGAATGAATTGAGTCAAAAACGCGGCGGCGCCATGCAGCCGGCACCACGGGACGTGGTCGTCCCGTGGAGACATCGTAGATTAAGGGGGGCGTACCACTTTGCAGCACCCTGTTCTCCAGCCTTAACCCTGTTGGTCCAGACTGGAGCGCGCACACGTCCGCGTCGCTAACCTGGTCCGCGGCCATGGCTGCATAATCTATCCCCACGCGGACCGGGGCCGCACGCACCTCCGCGCCGCTAGCCTGCTCCGCAGCCATGGCTGCATAATCTACCCCTACGCGGACTGGAGTAGTTATGGCGCGCGAGAGACAGTCTGCCCCTACATTTAGTTTACCCGCTACATGTTGAATATCGGTAGTAAACTCGGAGATTGCAGCCAGCTGCCTCTGCTGCCGGCCTGACCACGGCTCTGAAACCTTGGCCATCGCGAAAGTCAGCGGCTTCTGGTCGACGAACGCAGTGAAACGGCGTCCTTCCAGCCAGAACTGGAAGTGGAGAATGGCCAAGTGGAGCGCTAACAACTCCCTGTCGAACGCGCTGTATTTTCGCTCGGTATCGCGCAAAGTCCTGCTGAAAAAAGCGAGCGGCTGCCAAGCCCCGGCAACCCGCTGCTCCACAACCGCCCCTATGGCCACATCTGACGCGTCAGTAGTAAGCGCTATGTGGGCCATTGGGTCTGGGTGTGCTAACAACGCAGCGTTTGCCAAGGCTGTTTTGACCTCTGAGAATGCGCGCTCCCGCTCCGGAGACCATTCGATTTTATTTGTGGGTTTTTGTTTTTTAAGCGCAGCATACAGTGGTTGCATGAGCTGCGCTGCGCGGGGGAGGAAACGGTTATAAAAATTCACCATTCCCAAAAACTCCTGTAATGCTTTGACCGTTTGTGGCTGGGGAAAATTTGTTACTGCGTGCACTTTGTCCGGCAGTGGAACCGCTCCTTCTGGAGAGACACGGTGCCCCAAAAAATCAATCTGCGTCACCCCGAACTGACACTTCGCTGGGTTGATTATTAACCCGTGCTCTCCCAACCTCCGGAAAACTGCTGTGAGGTCGTTTTCGTGTTCCTCTTCGGACGCGCTGGCTACCAAAATGTCGTCCAGGTAGACGAACACGAAGGGGAGATCGCGCAACACCGCGTCCATCATGCATTGGAACGTCTGCACAGCACCTTTAAGCCCAAACGGCATGCGCAAAAACTCGAAAAGGCCAAACAGAGTTATTACCGCTGTTTTGGGTATGTCCTCAGCGCGTACTGGGACTCGATGGTACCTGCGGACCAAGTCTATTTTAGAAAAAATGTGCGCCCCCACCAGATGAACGGAAAAATCTTGGATATGCGGAATTGGGTAGCGGTTGTGCGCTGTAGCATTGTTCAACCTGCGGAAATCACCGCAAGTTCGCCACGAGCCGTCAGCTTTAGGGACCATGTGAAGCGGGGAAGCCCATGGGCTGTTCGAACGCCGAATGATGCCCAACTTTTCAAGGTTGTCGAACTCCTCGCGCGCTATGGTCAGTTTAGCTGCATCCAAGCGCAGAGCTTTTGCAAAAACGGGGGGACCGGCGGTAGTAATAAAAAGTTCCACTCCGTGTTTAGCGATGGCTGCTGAAAATGTGGGGACCGTGAGTACTGGAAACTGAGTGAGGAGTGTGTGGAACTTACCGCTTGCCGTAGCGACATTGGCTTGTGCTGTGGGCGGGGTCACTCGGGCTGCACAGGGAATAGAGTAAAAAGAGAGTGCATTAACCAAGCGTCTATTGGGAAGATCAACCAACAACCCATGTGAGCACAGAAAATCAGCCCCTAACATGTTGAAGCTCACCGCAGCTATAATAAAAGTCCACTCAAATGTACGGCCTTGCAGGGACAGAAGCAGAGTCTTCTCACCGAAGGTCTTAATGCTCGAGCCATTCGCTGCCGATGCTCCGTGACTCCCGGGGCCTGCCAACCGGTCAGCATAGGTTGGCGTGATGAAACTCACTTGGGAGCCTGTGTCCACAAGGAATTGCCTCCCCGAACGCGCATCCGTCAAGTAGAGCAGCTTGTTCTGTTCACCGAGGGCCGCGGCTGCTACCGACTCCCGGCTCTGGCGTTTCCCGAGCTCTTGAACTGACACGGTGGTATACACTTGCGTGCCCTCTCTGCAAAGTGGCGATGGTAGAAACAGAGGTCATCTCCTCCGCGATGTTTGGCCTTCACGGCCGCCCTTGCCGGTGGGTCTGCTGCTGCCGCCTCTGGCCCCCTGCCATCTCCGGCCATCGCGTCGAGTCCTGTCGCTGCTGCGGTGGCCGTGCGCTGTCTGCTGGCATTGAGAATCCACTGTGCCTCCTGGGCCAGCGCGCGGAAGTCCTGCTGGGCCAACAACGGTGAACCGGCCAGGGTCCCTCTCGTGGCCGACGGTAGGGTTCTCAGGAAAATGTGGGTGAAGAGAAGGTCGTCGCCGTCTGAGCCCCTCAGCCTCAGCATGTCTTCCATCAGGTCGACGGGTGTGCTGTCTCCCAAGTCGTTCAGGGCCAGGAGCCTCTCCGCTCTTTCCTGGACTGAGGGAGTGAAGCGCTGGATGAGCGCTGCCTTCAGCCCACCGTATTTGTCTTTGGCTGGTGGGCGCTGCACCAGGCTCTGCAAATGTCGAGCCGTGCGGTTGTCGATCTTGGCGAGAACGTGGTAGAATTTCGTGTCATCTGCCGTTATTCCCCGGAGAGCGAACTGAGCTTCGGCCAAGAGGAACCAGGAGTCCGGGTTGTCCTGCCAGAAATCTGGTAGCTTGACTGAGACTGCGTTCGCCTGGCTGGTTCCTGGCGAGTCCGGCTCGGAGGAATTTCTTTTGCCCATGATACGTCTTAAGGTCACCAGTGTGGAGAGCGTGAAAAGATGAGGCTGAGTTTATTTCTCAAATCAGATTTATTCACTTGTCTCCAACATCCTCCAAACAGAAAAAGAGACCCATCCTCCCACATCTGTCCTTTTTATACCCAGGACATCAAGGTACAGAGTCACATTGTCTTTAAATCCCAAGACACAATACATCGTCCCCCAGGTCTTCTCCCCTCCACCTAAAACCACTGGTGGTCAGGAAATCCCTCAAGGCCATCTCTAAAGATCACATTTCGCATGCTCCTGTTATCCCCAGGAGACCCAGACCTATTGTTCATTCTGAAACGTGAAGCAAGAGTAATATACATATGCAGCCTATGCAACTCACATATGTGTCCCACACAGTGTAACATCACATCTAGCAAAACCATTTATCACAATTTTGGCACTTTAAACACACATAGACCACAGATTCATCATTCATCATCAAGTAGCAATCAAGGGCAAGGGAACTGGGACCTTTGCTAACCGTTACAGCGTTGAAAAATAGCTTTTTCTGATGAAAAAACTAGCCGAATTTAGCATCGGCGGCTAGCGTTTTTAAGCTAGCGATTAGCATCCACATACACAATGAATAAATAGCACTCACCATGCCAAGTGGCTCGTGCTTCAATGGAGTTCCCGCGCTCAACGGCGTCGACAACCTTTGGATCCCAATCTTAAAATTTAATAGACGGGGCATTAGAATTTGGCAATACCGCAATGTCTCATTTCTCATTTTGGTTTAGGCTTACCAATTTCAAGGATTTTATCCAGGCAAAGGCTGCTATTAGCACATTAGTGTCGCCATATCACCAAGGACCATCTCTCTCTCTGGTCTGTGTCTTTCGGCGTCTGGCGTGACTGAGCCAAAAATGCAAGTCATCCCAGACCCAGGGAGAGAGCGCTTAACCCACTGGGTGGCGTGACATAGCAACGGCGCAGCCATTGGTTACAATAAATATCAACACACAATACTAGGAACTTTATCAGAATATTCTAGAAAACGTTCCTACTATTTATGAATATCCATCCATCCATCCATCTTCTACCGCTTTTCCGGAGGTCCGGGTCGCGGAGGCAGCAGTTCAAGCAGAGAAGCCCAGACTTCCCTCTCCCCAGCCACCTGCTCCAGCTCTTCAGAGGGGATACCAAGGCGTTCCCAGACTAGCTGGGAGACATAGTCTCTCCACCGAGTCCTGGGTCTGCCCCGGGGTCTCCTCCCAGTGGGACGTGCCTGAAACACCTCAAGTGGGAGGCGTCCAGGAGGCATCCTAATCAGATGCCCATACCACCTCAACTGACTCCTTTCAATGTGGAGGAGCAGCGGTTCTACTCTGAGCCTCTCCCGGATGACTGAGCTCCTCACCCTATCTCTGAGGGTGAGTCCAGCAATCCTACGGAGAAAGCTCATTTCAGCCGCTTGTATCCGCGATCTCGTTCTTTCGGTCATTACCCAAAGCTCGTGACCATAGGTGAGAGTAGGAACGTAGATTGACTGGTAAATCGACAGCTTTGCCTTAGAACTAAGCTCCCTCTTCACCACAACAGACCGGTACAACGTCCGCATCACTGCAGATGCTGCTCCAATCCGTCTGTCGATCTCTCGCTCCATTTTCCCCTCACTCGTGAACAAGACCCCAAGATACTTAAACTCCTCCACTTGGGGCAGGAGCCTGTCCCCAACCCGGAGAGGACAATCCACCTTTTTCCGGCTGAGGACCATGGACTCGGACTTGGAGGTGCTGATTCTCATCCCAGCCGCTTCACACTCAGCGGCAAACCGTCCCAGCAAGAGCTGTAGGTCATTGCTGGATGAAGCCAACAGGACAACATCATCTGCAAACAACAGAGATGAGATCCTGTGGTCACCAAGCATGACACCCTCCATTCCCTGGCTGCGCCTAGAAATCCTGTCCATAAAAATTATGAACAGGACCGGTGACAAAGGGCAGCCCTGGCGGAGTCCAACTCTCACTGGGAATGACTCCGACCGAGTGTTGGCAATGCGAACTAAACTCTCACCCCCCCTCATGGATCGTCACCTTATCGTGGTGGGGGGGTTTGCGTGCCCCAGTGATCCCAGGAGCTATGTTGTCCGGGGCAATTTGCCTCTGATAGGGTCTCCCAAGACAAACTGGTCCTGGGTGAAGGGCCAGACGAAGAACGATCCAACAGACTCTCATGATAAATTGTAAATTTATGAATATATATTTATTTAAATATTCATATTCGAATTATGTATTCCCATTGTGAAATGGGTGTTTTTCTTTTCTACAAGCGGTATCGATATTTATAATTTCGTCGTCGGCCTCCGTCGGTCTATGATGACCATGGAAGAGAATCCTAAATGTCTACTCTGCTGGAACAGCACCGCCTGTGGCTGAACAGGCCGATGCGCACCGGTGTTCTACCTTCCAGCGTTGGGTGTTGGTAGGATTCAAGCCTGGGCAGGAAGATATGGAGGACAAGATGTTACCCCTGGCGCCGCGCTCTACGCCAATTGAGCGGTGGCTTATAACCGGTAACTGTCATTCCCCGTGTTTTGTCTACGCCAAAGGCGAAGCTGGAGTGTCCTCTCCAGTGATCCGGTGTTCTACCTTCCAGCATTGAGCGTTGGTAGGATTCAAGCCTGGGCAGGAAGATATGGAGGACAAGATGTTGCCCATGCAGCATGTCCCCCCTCTCCATGTCACTGATGAATCCAAAGGAACAGCAGGGCTGCTACAGTTTGGCACCAGCGCCGTCGCAGGAGCTGCCAGAACGATGTTGAGCACACCAGAGAACTGCCTTAGGGACTCCGACTCCGGATTTTTCCTCAGGGTTGACTCCCGAAGCCTTTCCCGTGACCGGGTGTGCCGCAAGGCAGCGGAGGTTTGAAATCAGGGTTTACCTTCCCCTAGATGGGCTACCTTCCCAGGTTGACGAGCCACCATCTACACGAAGCATCTGGTTTTAAGGCGCCAGAGATCCACCAGAGATTTATAATTTAATTCACGTTAAACTATCTACTCCCATTGTGAAATGAATGTCCCCCCTTCTTCTTAAAGCGGTATCAACATTCATAATTCATCATGTTTTTAACACTGGGTTACAGACTGAACTGAGATTTATTTGATTGTGTGAATATTAATTACAGAATAATTGAAAATGACTGGCACATCCACTGTAAAATAAACCGCTTGTTAATGTATTTATTTTTTTGTCAGATCACTTGTGTGATCCTTTGTGAGTTATGCTCATAACTGTATCTTTTGGGGAATGGGAGTTGTTCAGTCATCAATATAATTTAGTTTATATGTGTAGTTTATAGTCTATCATCAATAAACTCATGCAGTAACAGGACACATTACAAACATTTGAGACCCATTGTAGTGCATCCTTTAATATTTTAGCAATACAAGTACAAAACACTGCCCACACTTGAAGTCAGGGCAAGAAGAGACACTTTTACAGACAAGACAAACTTTTATTGATAAAAACTCCATAGTTTGACTGAGCGACTCCATACTCGGTGATGCACACCTTCAGTTAAAGTACTAGATTCCATTCAAGTGAATGTATTTATTCATTCTGATTGCTGAGGCCACAGTAAAAACAGATGATTTTAAATGTAACCCAGCCCTTGTAAAATCTACTTTACTGAAGTGCAGC
Organism: Pholidichthys leucotaenia; assembly: GCA_020510985.1. Classification (NCBI taxonomy): domain Eukaryota; kingdom Metazoa; phylum Chordata; class Actinopteri; order Cichliformes; family Pholidichthyidae; genus Pholidichthys; species Pholidichthys leucotaenia. The sequence goes on along the minus strand of CM035849.1, from coordinate 62,711,299 downwards.
TACATGAAAATTGTGGTTAAATACAACAACGAAGTACTTTATTGTCAGATTCAAATTGTAATCGCTTGTGTTTTTTTTTCTTTTGAATTCTTGGATGGAATATGGGTGGGCAATATAAGCTGTGGCTTCAGCCATCACCCATTTCGGATAACCTATGTTGAACTGTATAATCAGAGGAGTTATTGTTTAACCTTTTTACCTTGTTAGATTTTTTACCCCTTTTTCCCCCTTTGTCATATTATTCTATTTTCTTTTAATCTTTACTTTTAATCTATCCGAAATAAAGATTCATTCATTCATTCACATTCCACCACTGGCTTTTAGCAACAAGTGTATTTCCCAAATATGTTTTAAACTTGCTTTAATTAACCACCACCCATTTCTGTCTTTTGTCTAGGCAAGAGGGAAACGATCCACCCCAAACTGGACCTTGCGTCACTATTTACAGAGATGCAGGCCTAAGATCTGCTGAACTGGGACCAGTGTGAACTGCACATCCCAGCTGCTTTTCAGTGAGGCAGCATGGCCGCTGTGTGTGACTCATCCTAAGTTTTGTTTTTTTTAACAGTTTGAATTTTGCACATTCTGAATAATCTGGAATTTGCTGCTGATTGTAATAAACAATTTAGTGACTTATGTGTTTGCATCATGATTTTCTATTTTGTCTGTTAAGACACTGGTGGGAAAAGAGTCAACAGTACAAACCATTTATCAGTGACTTTGAAAATAATGGCTCATTTTTAAGAAAAGTAACCAAAACAATTATTTTATTAACTGAAGACTGTATTGTTGGATGTGCCACCACAGAAGACCCTGCATATTTTAGTGATAGTACCAGTATATGGAGGAATTCTGGGCCATATTAGCATCTGTTCTTCATCATAATGGGTTTGGGCGGGGGTGTCCAATCATGTGCCATGGAGGGCCAAGACCCTGCAGGCTTTACCTCCAAACAGTGTCTTCAACAGCAGATACCACTGAATTTCTCCCACTGACTGCAGATCAGTGAGAACACCTGCTGAAGAGACTGGGTAGAAGAGAGAACCCGCAGGGTCTTGGCCCCCCATGACACATGATTGGAAACCCCCGGGTTAGGGTTTAATGAGATTTAACATTTTAACACAAACTGCTTTATGGTTCATAATCCTGTTGACAGACTTACACCAAACCAAAAGTGATTTCTCAAACTGCTGGATTGTTCTTAGACAGCTTTTCCAATCTATTAGTATTTAATTTGTGCCACATGGTGGTAACCTTCACATATATAAAAGAGACATCTTCAGAAACTTCAGAGGTTTATTGTCAGTGCAATTCCCAGTGCAATACTACATGAATGCATGTATAGTACATTGTTGATGCAGAGAATATATATTTCTACAGTACATGTATCTAGTAAATCAAGCATTTACCATGTAACCTTGTGACTGCATTATTTTAATTGCTTTTAATCCTAGATCAAGTTTGTTTTGGCCTAAAATGCATAACTGTCAAATATATCTTCTTATACCTAACTCAGTACTGTTTACTTTTTGAATATATATTTTGTGGCTAATATAGTTATTAACTTGGCGATCAAGTTGTGTCAGCTGATCAGTTTTTGCTATGACACCACCTCAGACTCCGTGCTGCTGGAGCAGGTACATCCATGACGTCTCAACAGTCTCTCCATGATTTTCACGCAGATCAGAGCAATTTTTTGCACAGGAAATAAACGTTTCTACAGACATTCTTAAGCTCTATAACCACTGATCGTTTGTGAAGCTGGGGTGACATCAGTGACAGGCTGTGTTGAACGCCAGACTGACCGTTTGAAGCGGTAATTTTCCCACAACAGAGCCATCTGAAACACACACACACAGCATACATATTTTAGTACCCAACAGCGATAACTTGCAGACATTACAGTGTAGCATGACGTACTTATAGCAAACTAGCATTAGCAACCATTAGCTTACCGTCATATATGGCGTAGTTTGTATCCTCACGTCTTCGGCTCTCCCAGAAGATGCAGTACTATTCCAGAGTGTTTCGTCTCACTGCCTGTACCCTTGTTTGGCGGTCCTTCTTGGTATTTACGGTGACAAAAAGCCACAGACCGAGGAGTCGCCTTGTACAGCTGCCATGTTATGTTTTGCTTGGGTCGCGTGTTTTCCGTCACGGGAGTGTGGCACCGCCTTGCTGTAAAAAAAAAATCCCGCCCACCCCAGCTTTACCCAGCTGCTATGGAAACACAACCGAGGCCGAAACGAGTAGTGGTGAGTCGAGTCGTTAGTTAGTAGTTAGTTAGGCCAATTGGGGCTCGTGGAAAAGGGCCATAAGAGACCAGTACAGGGATATGCACCCACCTGAGTCAGTCAAGCCAGAGAGTGGGAGCCAAGTTCAGACCAATGTCTATGTCCCACCTGAAACAGACTGTGTGCCTACAAGCGTTATGACACCAACTTTTGATCAACATGACACGGGATACTCACCAGACTGGAGTGAATTGCAGACTAGAGGGGAAGATGATACCACCCATCCATCTTCTTCCGCTTAATCCTTTTCAGGTCGCGGGGGGGTGGAGCCTATCCCAGCATCTTTTGGGTGAGAGGCAGGGTACACCCTGGACAGATCGCCAGTCCATCGTAGGGCCAACACAGAGAGACAGACAACCATTCACTCTCACAGTCATACCTAAGGACAATTTAGAACCCCCCAGTTTGATGCCAATTGACCTAACTTGCATGTTTTTGGCAAGTGGGAGGAAACTGGAGAAATCTGGGAAGAGGATACCACTCATGAAATTGAAATGGATGTGCAAAATGAACAGGGGACCCATACTGTGCCTCAAGTTGACCAAGAGCAAAGCCCAGCATCTTTGCCCCATCTCCAGTCCAACTGAGACGGTCCACAAGGGAGGAGCACCCAAGCCGAATGCTCACCTACTCATCCCTTGGAAACCTCACATACCTTCCCTGTACAAATGTAAAAGCTGTTAATACTTTCCTCATGCCCTACACACATCCTCACTCCTTTACTTCACCGTTCCAGTATGTACCTTTCATCCAGCATCCATACTTACCTTTCACACACCTTATTCCTGGATGTTAACCTTTTGAGTGTGAGATTTTGCGTGCCCCTAGTGGCAGAGCGCAGCGCTGCGCCTGTCATCTTACTCTGACATGATCAACTCCATTGAGGATTTGTACTGATCTGCCAGTTTCAGAAGGTGGCAGACATCTGTTGGAGGACTCAATGGATGACACGTAATACACCAAAGAAGAAGAACTCCCCATTTCCTTTTCCTGTTTTTAGCATTTTAGCCCAGAAAGCTAATATGGCTGCTGTCCGTCATCATGCACCATCACTTATTCGGCTTTGTACACGGAAAATAGCTGCGGGATACAAGCAAAATTTATGTGGGATAATCATAAGACTTTGTAGATGTGGTAGAGAGCAAAAATGATTGACAGAATGCAAAATAACGACCACGATGGGTGAAAACGCAGCGACCACGGCAGCGAGTGAGTCCCCTTAGCCGGTGGTAAGTGAGGAATTTGTGTTTTTTTAAATGTTGTACTGATTTCTTGTTCATATACTTTGAAGATAAGATGATGAGGTACCTCTGTACAAAAAAACGGTGTCAAAAGACTGAACCATTCTTTGTGTAAATACGTCCAAAGTCCAGTTTTGACTGAGTTATGGAATTTAAAGAGGTGCCACAACATTATGCAAATTAGATGCATAAATTTATTCCCATCTGAAACTTTGGATCATATTTTACATCTTTCTAATAGACAGTAAGCCATTATCTCTTACCACTTTCAAGTTATAGCCTTGGAAGTCTGAACTATTTTATTGACAAAAAATATTTACCATTCTTGACCACTAGGGGTTACAGTTAGGCCCAGAAATATTTGGACAGTGACACAAGTTTTGTAATTTTAGCTGTTTACGAAAACATATTCAGGATACAATTATATAATCAATATGGGCTTAAAGTGCAGACTCTCAGCTGTAATTTGAGAGTATTCACATCCAAATTGGAGCAAGGATTTAGGAATTACAGCTCTTTAATACGTAGCCGCCTCTTTTTCAAGGGACCAAAAGTAATTGGACAATTGACTCTGAAGGCTGCAAAAAAAAAATAACAAGGCTGCATGGGCCCTTCCCTCATTAACCTGTCATCAATTAAGCAGTTAAAAGGTCTGGAGTTGATTCCAGGTGTGGCGTTTGTATTTGGAAGCTGTTGCTGTGAACACACAACATGCGGTCAAAGGAGCTCTCAATGGAGGTGAAACAGACCATCCTGAGGCTGAAAAAAAAAAAGAAGAAATCCGTCATAGAGATAGCAGAAATGTTAGGAGTGGCCAAATCAACAGTTTGGTACATTCTGAGAAAAAAAGAGTGCACTGGTGAGCTTGGGAACTCAAAAAGGCCTGGACGTCCACGGAAGACAACAGTGGTGGATGATCACAGAATCCCTTCACAACATCCACTCAAGTGAAGAACACTCTCCAGGAAGTAAGTGTATCAGTATCTAAGTCTACCATAAAGAGAAGACTTCATGAGAGTAAATACAAAGGATTCACCACAAGGTGCAAACCATTAATCAGCCTCAAAAATAGAAGGGCCAGAATTGACTTTGCCAAAAAACACCTGAAGAAGCCAGCCCAGTTCTGGAACAGCATTCTTTGGACAGATGAGACTAAGATCAACCTGTACCAGAATGATGGGAAGGAGAAAGTTTGGAGAAGAATTGGAACAGCTCATGATCCAAAGCACACCACATCTTCTGTAAAACATGGTGGAGGCAGTGTGATGGCATGGGCATGCATGGCTTCCAATGGCACTGGGTCACTTGTGTTTATTGATGATGTGACAAAAGACAGAAGCAGCCGGATGAATTCTGAGGTGTATAGGGATATACTTTCTGCTCAGATTCAGCCAAATGCAGCAAAGTTGATTGGACGGCGCTTCACAGTACAGATGGACAATGATCCAAAACATACTGCAAAAGCAACCCAGGAGTTTTTTAAAGCAAAGAAGTGGAATATTCTGCAGTGGCCGAGTCAATCACCAGATCTCAACCCAATCGAGCATGCATTTCACTTGCTCAAGACAAAACTTAAGGCAGAAAGACCCACAAACAAGCAACAAGTGAAGACAGCTGCAGTAAAGGCCTGGCAAAGCGTCACAAAGGAGGAAACCCAGCATTTGGTGATGTCCATGGGTTCCAGACTTCAGGCAGTCATTGCCTGCAAAGGATTCTTTTTTTTTTTCCACAATATCTTTATTGAACCTTTTTTTTTTTAACAAACATGATACAAACAATCAAACACTAACACTAAAGTACTACAAAAAAAAAATGCACTAAAAAACACCAACAACCACCAACAAAATCAGATCTTCAACAATGCTCCTCTGTTTAGTCTAGACAATCCAATACATAAGTATACATATTATGTTCACCAGTTTGGAATTTACAAGGTCCACACACATCATTCACCTTCTTCTTCAAGAGTTATGTTTAAATTTTTTACATAATCAATAAAAGGTCTCCATATATTCTCAAACACAATTTCCTTTGATTTCAGTATATATGTTATTCTTTCTAATGGAAGGTTTGTTAACATCTGTCTTAACCACTGAGTCACATCTGGTCTATGAGTCTTTTTCCATAATAGTGCAATACATTTTTTGGCATTAAGCAAACTGAGGTCTATGAATGTTCTTTCACTTTTATTAAAATTATGCTTTTCTGGGTACAGACCCAACAAAAACAGTTTAGGATTCAATATGATTTGTTTTGAGATTATTTTTTCAATTGTTACCCTCACCTCTTCCCAAAACATTCTTATTCATCTACATTCCCATAAACAATGAAATAGAGTTCCTTTACTTTCCATGCATTTTGTGCATGTATCTGGTATATTTTTATTATATCTATTTAACTCCTCCGGTGTAACATACATCCGCATTAACCATTTGAAATGTATCAATTTAAGGCGTACATTTATTGATTTGGTTTGAGCTTCTGTACAAGCCAATTCCCATTGTTCCTCTGAAATTTCAGTTTGCAGATCTTCTTTCCAGTAGTTTAATCTTTTCAGTGAATTTTCACTTGAAAATAGTGTCAATGAGTTATAAAACTCTGAAATAATACCCTTTCTTTTACTATCTTTCATCAACATTTTTTCCAAGGATGAATAGATAGGTCGAGTGAGAGCTTTATTTTGATTTGATCGAATAAAGTTTCTAAGTTGAAGATATTTAAAAAAATGTGTTCTATTGAGATTAAATTTGATCCTCAGCTCTTCAAAAGACATAATGTTTTCTGCACATGGCAAATATAAATCCTGAATCTTTTGTATCCCTTTTAAATTCCATACTTTAAATACAGCGTCCGCTCTCCCTGGTTTAAAATATTGATTACCCCATATTGGACTAAATTGTGACAATAACTGTGGTTCTTTTAAATAGTTTTTAGCTTCACACCATATTTTGATCATATGCTTTACAAATGGATTTTTAACTTGTTTTTGTAATTTTTTTGCCGAATCTGAGTATATGAATATGGGAAGAGGTAAAGGTAAATTGTATGATTCCATTTCAGTCCAGTGAGGGAGATCATTTGATGAAAAATAATATGTCATAGACCTCAGTTGTGCCGACCAATAATACAACATAAAATTTGGACATTTCAGACCTCCACGATCAAATGGTAAATATAATAAAGACAAACGTAATCTAGCCCTCCTGTTGTTCCATATAAATTCCACTAACTTTTTTTTAATTCTTGAGAATAAATCTAAAGGTGGCGGTAAGGGAATGTATTGAAATAAATAAAGTATTTTAGGTAAGACATTACTTTTAAGTATATTAATTCTCCCGATCATCGACATTGGTAGTGACATCCATCTCTGAAGTAACTCATCAATATCTGTCATTAAGGCTTCATAATTGACACTGGCGATTGATTCTAGCTTAGGCACAATTTGGATTCCTAAATATTTAAACTGATTTACAACATTGAATTGATTTACCTCAGGGGCTGGGTAATTTCTCTGGGTCTCATTTAGCATTAATATTGAAGATTTAGTTTTATTTATTTTATATCCTGATATTTCCCCAAAATTCTTTATTAAATTCAACAAGGTCGGAATTGATTTTTTAAGATTCGACATAAACAAAATTATGTCATCGGCATACAGGGAGATTTTATGTTCTGTTGGTCCAACTTTAATTCCATATATTTGTGACTGTAGACGTATCGCCATCGCTAAAGGTTCAATTGCCATAGTAAACAGTAAAGGTGAAAGTGGACAGCCTTGTCGACATCCTCTATTGATTTTTATTGATTTTGAAATATTGTTATTTGTTAGGATTTCTGCAGTAGCATTATTATATATTATCTGAACCCATTTTATGAAATTATTTCCAAGTCCAAACCTTTGTAAGACTTCAAAAAGAAAGGGCCATTCAACTCTATCAAAGGCTTTTTCGGCATCCAGTGATAAGAGAGCTGTATCCGGTGCTTCTTTATTAGAATAAATAATATTAAAAAGTCTTCTTACATTATGGAAGCCTTGTCTTCCCTTTATAAAGCCATTCTGATCTCTATTAATAATATTTGGTAAAATTTCTTGTATTCGTCTTGCTAAAATTTTACAGATTATCTTAAGGTCAGCATTTAATAGGCTTATTGGTCTCATATTTTCACATTTATTAGAGGGCTTACCTGGTTTTGGCAACAGTATAATTAAGGCATTATTCATATATGATGGTAAATTACTATTTTGAAATGCTTCTAAAACCATTTCCAAAAAAGGTTTTATTAATTTATTCTTAAATTTTTTATAAAGGTCAACTGGAAGACCATCTGGTCCTGCACTTTTTCCTGATTTCATATTATCAATAGCTAGTCCAACTTCTTCTTGACTAATTTTAGACTCCAGTATCTCCCTATTTTCATTTGGAATACATGGTATAAATAGTTCGTTCAAAAACCCATGTAGTTTTGTTAAGTCAGATTCATTTTTGGTATCATATAATTTTTCATAGTAATCTCTAAAGGCTCTATTAATTTCTAAAGGATCTATAACTACCTGTCCGTTACTTATAATACTGGTAATTGGTGTTTTAGATTCTAATTGTTTAATCTGCCATGCCAATAACTTTCCTGATTTTTCACCTTGTTCATAAAAAGATTGTTTCAATCTTAGAAGACTCGAGGCAGCTCTATTCGCTGATTTTTTGTCATATTCAGCTCTCAAAATCAGTAATTCGTTCTCCAACCTTGGATCTCTTCCTGCATATACTCTTTCTTGAAGAATTTTTATTTTATGTTCCAGTTGGACTCTCTCCTCTCGAGTCTTCTTAGATTTTGAACCTGTATAACTAATAATGTGTCCCCTAATAAAAGCTTTGAAAGCCTCCCACTTTACACATGCTGATGTTTGTGTAGTATTGATGTCAAAGAACTCATCTATCTGTTTTTCTATGTATTTAACAAATTCCTCATCCTGAAGCCATTTATGCTGAAATTGCCATCTACCTGGTTCCTTTGTCAATTTCTTATCTACATATATTAGACAGCAGGGTGCATGATCAGAGATCACGATGTTATCATAAAAACAGTTTTGAATCTTGGACCTTAATTCTGTGGAGATCAAAAAATAATCTATACGTGAGAATGTCTTGTAGGTATTGGAATAACAAGAGTATGCTTTAACTTGTGGTTTCATTTCTCTCCATATATCTATCAATTTCAATTCTTTCATAAAATGATTAATGGTCATCCTACATCCATTGTGCGTACAGTCCAGTCCTGTTGATCTATCTATACTGGGATTCAATGTACAATTAAAATCCCCTGCTATTATATGTTGCCCTGTAAGTGATGATAAGATAAGAAATAAATTAGCAAAGAACTTTTGATCATCTATATTGGGACCATATAAGTTCACCAAATTTATGTTTTCTAATAGCAAAGATCCTTGAATGATTACATATCTTCCAAATTTGTCTCCAATTACATTTTTCACTTGAAATGGGACTGATTTATGTATGAGAGTCATAACTCCCCTGGCTCGGGATGAAAATGATGAGGTGAAAACATTTCCTTGCCATCTACTCCTAATTCTTTTTAGATCTTCCTCTATTAGATGAGTTTCTTGTAAAAACACAATTTTTGAACCCATGTCTTTTATTTTATTCATAACTTGTTTAAGTTTTTTTAAATTCTGTAGACCTCTGCAATTCCATGAAGTTAAGTTAAGATTAACGCTTTGATTTATGATCAATAGGGAGTTTGGGATTACCTTGCAGTGTAAACATGCTCAAACAGAAAAGCAAAAAAATGAGTGGTTGAACATTCACCCTACAAACTCCACACAAACAAATTCCCCCTTCCCACATTTGTGGCAATCCCCCCAAAAGCAAAAGAAAAATTCCGTCTCCCGATATAGCCATCGACCGTTCCACACCCACGAGGATCAGCCAAAGCCACTCCTTCATCCTCCCAATCACCCTAACTCTACTGCTTTTAATAACGTAACATTAACTCTCTTCTATAATTTTCCAATTTAACTCCAAAATTTTTTAGCAATTTTGTACTTTTTTTTTTTTTTTTTAATATGTAATACAATCTATATTTTGTAATCTTGTTATATGCTTCTAATCAGTTAAATGCTCAAATATTCTACCCTATAGTCTGTTCATGCTTAGCTCCCACCAGTCTCTTCCTGGATCTTCTTGATGAGCTCCTGCGCCTCCTCGGGGGTCTTGAAGATGTGTGTTCTGCCCTCATATGTGACCAGAAGTCTTGCAGGGTGAATCACTCCATGACGAATCTCAAGGTTGCGCAGTTCTTTGCGGATGGGGTCAAACTGCTTCCTTAATTGTTGGATTCCTGAGGCCAAATCTGGGTAGAACCGCACCTGCTGATCTTGATATTTAATTTCTCCTTTGGCCCGCACCGCGTTGGAGATCGTCATCCTGTCTCTGTAGCTGAGAAACTTCATAATTAACGTCCTCGGTGCTGCCTTGTTACCTCTCGGTGGGCCAATTCGGTGGGAGCTTTCCAAGACGACTGATGATTTTAGCTCCGCGTTGTTCAGCGCCTCCGGGATCCACCCCTCCAAAAAGGAGCATGAATCACGACCTTCGGCTCCCTCCGGTAAACCCACCAGCCTCAGGTTGTTCCGTCTGGACCGAGATTCCAAATCCAGAACGCTATTTCCCAGATCTTTATTTTTTTTTTCCAAAGTGCGCACCTTTATTTGAAGTCCGCTAATTTCATCCTCCGCACTTGAAACACGAAGCTCCGCCTGCGTCACTCGCTCCACGCAGTCACCCAACTCCTTTCTCATTGCATCCAACGCTGCCATAATCCCATCAAGTTTAGCGGAAAAGTCTGCTCTCATTGAGCTAATGGCAGCCAGCACTGCACCTGTGCCGCCATCGTCAGCAGTTACCGCATCACCGCTAGTTTCATCCGCCATATCCGCAGCTTTTTCTACTGCGCCACAAACTTTAAAGTCCGTTAATTTGGACTGCTTCGGCGATTCAATTTTTCCCCCTCCTGATTTCCCAGCCTTAGTCTTCACCGGCATATCCTCACCCAAACGCTGGGAAAAGTTCTGTTCCGAATGAGAGAGTTATTTGCCGAATTTTTATTTCCAGGAGCAGAGCAGAGTGATACGTGTCCTTCTAGGCGGCCGCCATAACCGGAAGTCTGCAAAGGATTCTTAACAAAATATTGAAAAGTAACATTTTACTTAGGGTTATGTTTATTTGTCCAATTACTTTTGAGCCCCTGAAATGAGGAGCGTTTGTATAAAAATAGCTACAATTCCTACATATTTAATCATATATTTTTGTTCAACCCCTTGAATTAAACCTTAAAGTCTGCACTTCAATTCCGTTGTAGTCGTTTCATTTCAAATCCAATGTGGTGGCATGCAGAGCCCAAATCATGAAGATCGTGTCACTGTCCAAATATTTCTGGGCCTAACTGTATGTCGCAATTCGGCGACAGACACACTCAAGAGAGTTAACACACACACACAAGCATAATCAGTCAAACCATATACACCACAACCACTGACATTCTTAAGGTATGATATGATATTTTGAAACTTGTTTGAGTCAGGAGCCACTTTTGTTTTTGGGGAGTGTGTGGCACACCAAAAGGAAGGTGACCACAATAATAGATAATATTTGGAAGTGATGATTTGGCCAAATATTTTCTGAATTATTATCCTTGACATATCTATATTTATGTGGGAAAAAAAGTAGGAGGTAACACTAAACAAAACTCCTATATACAGTAAATTTTTTGGTGTTAATCTAAGGTTTATTTTATTAAAGTGTTGCGGGTTCAGTAAGGCGGAATGTTCGTGCTCACTCTGGTCGCTCGCAGGGGTTCATACGGGCACATGCACGCAGCACCCCTCAGATGCAGGCTGAAGAGACAGAGAAGCATCACGTCTTCATTGTTCCTGCTTTCTGCTGCTTTATACAGGTCGGTAAACGATGAGTCGGTCATAAATATTAACTTAAACCTAGGCTCATCACCTTGGGAGTTGGGTGACAGTGTAGCACGTGTGTGTGGTGACATTTAGTGCGTTAATTGATGTGAAAAGGTTTATTGTGGTCAAAAGTTTCCCGCCGTGAAGACTCACGCTGCCCAGTACTTAGTCTGGTCCCGTTGGTTAGAGTATAGGAGACCTGAGGCTCCTGTACACTAATTTCTGTTAACTTTAAAGTGTTTTTGACACAATTATCGGCCCAGGAAACACGCACGCAGGCTCAGGTAAGATTCAACAGCTTTATTCAACAGCAAGGGGTGTTTGAGTGCGTGTATGTGGTATGTGTATGGACTGTGGGTGAACGAGGAGTGTTGGGAACAGAACAGCACGCTGTGCAGCCAGGCAACCCTGTGGGAAGAGCAGAGACAGAGATATGAGCTGGGCTTCACCATACAGGAGAGATATACTGAGTATTGCTTACTTGCAGGTGGGAAGGTGGCTGGCGTTGGCAAAGGATCTCCTGCCTGGGAGACAGCGCCCTGCTGCGCGCATGACGAGGAGTGGAGTAGAGGGGAAAGGAGATGGCGAAGACGGGAGGAATCTGCCGCCAGGGAATCCACCTGTGCACAGGGGAGAGACTGGTAGACAGGTGAGTGGCAATACAGCTTACGTGCTGATGAGAGGAACTGCAGGACGGGAAGAGACGATCCTGCGGAGAGTTTGAGAGCGTAGATACACAGACGGCTCCAGACCGATGCTCTGGGCCGAGTGGGTTAAATAGCCCGTGACTGACGAGGCGTAGGTGTGTGCACAGCTGAGGTAGATGACTGGGAGCGGCGAGTTGTGACAGTACTCCCCCCCTAGCAGCGCCTCCTGGCACTGGCTTATCCGGGTGTGCCCGGTGGAACTCCGTGATGAGATCGTCATCCAGCACAAAAGAAGAGCGCACCCAGGATCTCCACTCCGGGTCATACCCCTCCCAATCCACCAGGTACTGCAGCCCACGACCTCGACGCCGGGAGTCTAGGATGGATGCAACCCCCCATGCCAGGTGGCCGTCGATCATCATGGGAGGGGGCGGCGCCCTAGGAGGAGGACAGAGTGGGTCGGAGATCACGGGCTTGATCTTGGACACGTGAAACGTGGGGCAAACACGGAGGGTGGGGGGGGGGGCAAACGCACAGCCACCGGGTTGATAATCTTGGAGATAGTGAAGGGACCGATGAAGCGTGGTGCCAGCTTCTTCTTCTCGGCCTTAAGATTAACATCCCGGGCCGATAGCCAGACCTGTTGGCCCACCTGGTAACCGGGGGCCGGCCTCCTGTAGTGATTAGCCGTAGTGCTGTTGCGCGCCGCCGTGCGTAAAAGCGCCTCGCGCGCCCTGGTCCACAGGCTCCGGCAGCATCTCAGATGCGCCTGGATGGAAGGAACAGCCAACTCACTCTCCTGCTCGGGGAACAAGGGGGGGTCGTAGCCCAACGACGCCCAGAAGGGGGACATCCCGATAGCCGACGACAGTGTCGCGTTGTGGGCATATTCCACCCAGGCCAGGTAAGGGCTCCAGGAGGATGGGTTGGAGGAGGTGACGCAGCGCAGGGCAGCTTCCAGCTCCTGATTGGCGCGCTCACACTGCCCGTTGGATTGGGGGTGGTGACCGGAGGAGAGACTCACCGTGGCCCCCAGGGCGTTGCAAAAGGACTTCCACACTTGGGACACGAACTGGGGCCCCCGATCGGATACGACGTCCACTGGGATCCCGTGCAGCCTGACAACATGTTGGACAAGGAGATCGGCCGTCTCCCGTGCCGAAGGGAGACCCCGGAAGGGCACAAAGTGAGCGGCCTTGGAGAATCGGTCCACAATAGTCAGAACAGTGTCATAGGAATTGGAAACAGGGAGACCAGTAATGAAGTCCAGAGGGATGTGTGACCAGGGCCTGCCTGGGACCGGCAGGGGCTGGAGTAGACCCGCGGGGGGGGGGGGAATTCGGGGTCTTGCTAGTAGCACACTGGGGGCAGGCCCGGACGTAATTCGCGACGTCCTTCTGTAGACCGGGCCACCAGAAAGAGCGCTGAAGGAGGTCCACCAGTCGGGAGACACCAGGGTGACAGGCGAGCTTGGACGTGTGGGCCCAGTGAATGACATCCCCCCGAACCACCGATGGAATGAAGAGCCTCCCATCCGGGCCGCCGCCAGGGTCTGGTTCGGTCTCCTGCGCCCTTCGGATCTTGTCCCTGATGGACCAGGAAACTGCCCCCACAACACACGAGCTGGGCAGGATGGTGTGATTCTGCTCCTCCGGGGTCTCAGGGGCAAATTGTCTGGACAGGGCGTTGGGCAACCCATTCTTGGACCCTGGACGGTAGGTGATCGTAAACCGGAACCGAGCAAAGAACAGAGACCAGCGCGCCTGGCGGGCATTCAGACGCCTGGCTGACCTCAAATGCTCCAGGTTCTTGTGGTCCGTCCAGACCACGAAAGGCTGAGCTGCCCCCTCCAGCCAGTGACGCCACTCCTGCAGCGCGAGCTTCACAGCCAGAAGCTCCCTGTCGCCGACGTCATAGTTTCGCTCAGCTGCCGGCAGGTGCCGGGAGAAGAAGGCGCAGGGACGCTTAACTCCATCCACCGGTGAACGCTGGGACAGAACCACCCCCACCCCCGTATCAGACGCGTCCACTTCTACCAAGCACTACAGCGCGGGGTCAACCTAGGTCAGGACCCGGGAGGAAGAGTACTCCGTCTTCAGGGTCTTGAATGCGGCCGCTGCCTCCTCGGTCCACTGGAATGGCACTTTGGGTGAGGTGAGGCGGGTCAGAGGGGTGACGATGGCGCCAAAGTTGGGTACAAAGCGGCGGTAGAAATTGGCAAAGCCGATGAACTGCTGCACCTGTTTACTGGAGGAAGGAGTGGGCCACTCGACCACCGCTTTAACCTTGGCGGGGTTGGGGAGGATCTGATTATGGGAGATAACAAAACCCAGGAAAGAGGTAGTCTTGGCAAAGAACTCACACTTCTCAGCATTGACATAAAGTCTGTTCTCCAACAGCTGCTGCAAAACCCGCCTCACGTGGGCCTGGTGCTCCTCCCGAGACCTGGAGAAGATCAGAATGTCATCTAGGTACACAAAGACGAAGACCCCTAGGAAATCTCGCAGGACATCGTTAATGAGCCGCTGGAAGACGGCGGGGGCGTTGGTGAGCCCAAACGGCATAACCAGGTATTCAAAGTGGCCGCTGGGCGTCCGAAAGGCCGTCTTCCACTCATCGCCCTCCCGGATCTGAATGAGATGGTATGTGCTGCGGAGGTCTAGCTTGGTGAACCAGGTGGCCCCCTGGAGGGAGTGGAAGGCGGTGTCCATGAGAGACAGGGTGTATCTATCCTTCACTGTGATGTCGTTGAGGGCTCTGAAGTCAATGCACGGATGCAGGGACCCATCCTTCTTCGGGACGAAGAAGAAGCCAGCTCCGAGTGGGGACGAGGAGGGGCGAATAATCCCAGCGCTGAGCGACTCCCTGATGTAAGTGTCCATGGCCTCACGTTCCGGGGCAGAAAGGCTGTAGAGGCGGCCAGATGGTAACGGCGCCCCCGGGCGGAGGTTTATGGTACAGTCATATGGGCGGTGAGGAGGAAGAGACATCGCCTTGGACTTGCTGAAAACGAGCCCCAAGTCGTGGAACTCCGGAGGCACCAGGGTGAGGTCCGGAGAAGAGGAGACAGGAGGAGGAAGAGGAGAGGATGGGGCACAAGCCGCAGACTGAAGACAGGTGCCCATGCAGAACGAACTCCACGAGAGGACACTTCCAGATTGCCAATCAATCACGGGATTGTGAAGGCGCAGCCACAGGTAACCCAGGATGACGGGGCTGCCGAGGATGACAGGACGTACAGACTGAGGTCCTCTCGGTGGTTGCCTGAGACAATAATTGGCACCGGCCTGGTGCGATGTGTCACTACTCCCAGGGGCGAACGAGAGAGGGTGACGAGGTTAAGGGGAGCTGACAATGGTTGACAGGGGATGCCCAAACGGGTTGCCAGGCTCTTGGAAATGAAGCTTTGTTCTGCCCCCGAGTCCACCAGTGCGTGAGTGAGGTGCCCGGTGGAGTTGTGGCAGAACCTTATGGGCAAGGAACAATTGGAGAGGGGATTTGGCTGGTTGGTGTCCGCGAGACCCCCTACAGTGACTCGCGGACCCCCCCGTTTGGCTTGATCGGGCATTGCTCCACGGTATGCTGATCGCCTCCGCAATACATGCAGAGGCCCAGCTCCCGGCGACGTTGTCTCTCCGCTAGGAGAAGCCTGGTTCGCCCGACCAACATCGCCTCTGGCTCATCGGCGGACTCCGGAGCGGGAAACGCCAGGGGGCGAGACTGAGAGGCGCGGGCGGAGAATCCATGCGGGCGGCTGATGGACTTCCGCTCGGCGGCCCGCTCCCGCAGCCTATTATCTAAACTAATTGTCAGGGAAATTAACTCGGACAGCCGCCCTGGAAGGTCCCGGCTGGCCAACTCATCCTGCAGACCAGAACTGAGGCTGTGAAGGAAGATGCTGCAGAGAGAAGCCTCGCCCCAGCCAACCTCCTCCGCTGCCACCCGGAAGTCAACAGCGTAATCGGCCGCCGACCGGCTACCCTGTTGAAGGCTACGGAGCTGGTCGGCGAGAACGCTGTCACAACGCGAGTGGTCGAACACCTCGAGAAAGTCCCGCACGAACTGGTCATAGGAGAGGTTTGCGTAGCTGGGCTTCGCCATGACAGCGTAAGCCCAAGCTAACGCTCGCCCCTCCAAGAGATTAGCCAAGTACCCAATTCGGCTATGGTCTGAGGGAAAATCCCCGGGGACGCGCTGAAACACCGACTCATATTGCAGGATAAACCCCCGCGCTTCACCAAGCTTCCCGTTGAAGCGAGCGGGAGTGGGGATTGGAGTGAGCTGGGTTGGCGCTCCCGAGCTAGGCTGGCCAGCCGCGGAAATAGCCGGAGCTGATCCGCCATGATGAGCCGGGGGGAACGCCTGCTGGGGGTCAAGACGGTCCAACCGGTGAGTAATTGTGGTCAATTGGTTTAATATCACTTGCTGTTGATGAGCTATCAAATCCACCCGAGCCTCGAGGGTGGAAAGACGGCGTGCAAGCCCGCTGTCCGCTGGACCGCCCTGCTGGAGCCGTTCTGACATAATTATCGGCCCAGGAAACACGCACGCAGGCTCAGGTAAGATTCAACAGCTTAATTCAACAGCAAGGGGTGTTTGAGTGCGTGTATGTGGCATGTGTATGGACTGTGGGTGAACGAGGAGTGTCGGGAACAGAACAGCACGCCGTGCAGCCAGGCAACCCTATGGGAAGAGCAGAGACAGAGATATGAGCTGGGCTTCACCATACGGGAGAGATATACTGAGTATTGCTTACTTGCAGGTGGGAAGGTGGCTGGCGTTGGCAAAGGATCTCCTGCCTGGGAGACAGCGCCCTGCTGCGCACATGACGAGGAGTGGAGTAGAGGGGAAAGGAGATGGCGAAGACGGGAGGAATCCCCCACCAGGGAATCCACCTGTGCACAGGGGAGAGACTGGTAGACAGGTGAGTGGCAACACAGCTTACGTGCTGATGAGAGGAACTGCAGGACGGGAAGAGACGATCCTGCGGAGAGTTTGAGAGCGTAGATACACAGACGGCTCCAGACCGATGCTCTGGGCCGAGTGGGTTAAATAGCTCGTGACTGATGAGGCGCAGGTGTGTGCGCAGCTGAGGTAGATGACTGGGAGCGGCGAGTTGTGACAGTTTTCCTGAAACATGCACATGTAAATTAAAGTTAAATGACAAGTTACAGTAAAGTAAGTAAGAAAGTTCAGGTTTAAGCAATAAGTTGTGATTTATTGAAAATACTTTGTGTTGCATAAGCACTCCCTTATTGTTCCATTTGAAGATTTTGTGACTATGCAGATTCATGTCATTCAGACATATTTAAAGGGGGAATGTGACTTTTTTGGAAATGTACTGGAAATGTACCAGAGTGTTAAAAACAGTCCGACACTATGAGAAAATGGTTTATTTACATGTTTAGCTGAACATCAGGTTAAGGAAATGTGTTCATTTTATAACAAAAGCCAACTGGTCAAAGAGAAATGTGTGTTTTGTAAATTGTGAGTAATGTGACTAAAGAAAGGACTTTAACTACTATGCTGTGTACTTAGGTCATGTCAGACTTGAAAATGGACTTCTAGAAAACTGTTTCGTGCTTTTGATTATTATTTGTTTAATAAACTGAAAGACAGGCTGGAGAGACACAGAGAAGCACCACGTCTTCATTGTTCCTGCTTTCACCTGCTTTATACAAGTAACATAATTGCTGCCCTGGCCTTCAGCCTGGAGGAGGGTAACACACGCACCACTCTCACAATTTTTAAATAATTAAATTTGTGAAGTCCTCTAAGTTCTCTTGCAAATTGATTTGTTTTGCCTATAAATATACTCGTTTCCCCATTCACTTTTCTGATTAAATTTAGTATATTTGCTGTTACAGTGAACAAAAATAATATAGTGGCTGGGACACAAACTGGGATCTCATGTGCAAGAGTCACGAGCTGGTACCCTAGCTACATGACCCTTTTCATATAAATGTACAATTTTTTCTATTTTACTTTTTTGCCCATTTTTGTCTCCAAGATTGGCAACTTTTTTCTTAAACAGTTTCAGTTTTTATCTGGTACATTTCCAACTGCTTTTAAAATTTGCAACGTCCTGTAAATTAGCAAACAAAAATCTTCTAAATTTGCTTTTTTTTTCGTCTCTAAAATTTACAACTTTTTCCTCATACAGTGGGGTAAAAAAGTATTTAGTCAGCCACCAATTGTGCAAGTTCTCCCACTTAAAAGATGAGAGAGGTCTCCAATTTTCATCATAGGTATACCTCAACTATGAGAGACAAAATGAGAAAAAAAAATCCAGAAAATCACATTGAAGGATTTTTAATGAATTAATTGGTAAATTCCTCGGTAAAATAAGTATTTGGTCAATAACAAAAGTTCATCTCAATACTTTGTTATATACCCTTTGTTGGCAATGACAGAGGTCAAACGTTTTCTGTAAGTCTTCACAAGATTTTCACACACTGTTGCTGGTATTTTGGCCCATTCCTCCATGCAGATCTCCTCTAGAGCAGTAATGTTTTGGGGCTGTCGCTGGGCAACACAGACTTTCAACTCCCTCCAAAGATTTTCTATGGGGTTGAGATCTGGAGACTGGCTAGGCCACTCCAGGACCTTGAAATGCTTCTTACAAAGCCACTCCTTCGTTGCCCGGGCGGTGTGTTTGGGATCATTGTCATGCTGAAAGACCCAGCCACGTTTCATCTTCAATGCCCTTGCTGGTGGAAGGAGGTTTTCACTCAAAATCTCACGATACATGGCCCCATTCATTCTTTCCTTTACACGGATCAGTCGTCCTGGTCCCTTTGCAGAAAAACAGCCCCAAAGTATGATGTTTCCACTCCCATGCTTCACAGTAGGTATGGTGTTCTTTCTCCTCCAAACACAACAAGTTGAGTTTTTACCAAAAAGTTCTATTTTGTTTTCATCTGACCATATGACATTTTCCCAATCCTCTTCTGGATCATCCAAATGCTCTCTAGCAAACTTCAGACGGGCCTGGACATGTACTGGCTTAAGCAGGGGGACATGTCTGGCACTGCAGGATTTGAGTCCCTGGCGGCGTAGTGTGTTTCTGATGTAGCCTTTGTTACTTTGGTCCCAGCTCTCTGCAGGTCATTCACTAGGTCCCCCCCATGTGGTTCTGGGATTTTTGCTCACCGTTCTCGTGATAATTTTGACCCCACGGGGTGAGATCTTGCGTGGATCCCCAGATCGAGGGAGATTATCAGTGGTCTTGTATGTCTTCTATTTTCTAATAATTGCTCCCACAGTTGATTTCTTCACACCAAGCTGCTTACCTATTGCAGATTTAGTCTTCCCAGCCTGATGCAGGTCTACAATTTTGTTTCTGGTGTCCTTTGACAGCTCTTTGGTCTTGGCCATAGTGGAGTTTGGAGTCTGACTGTTTGAGGTAGTGGACAGATGTCTTTTATACTGATAACGAGTTCAAACAGGTGCCATTAATTCAAGTAACGAGTGGAGGACAGAGGAGCCTCTTAAAGAAGAAGTTACAGGTCTGTGAGAGCCAGAAATCTTGCTTGTTTGTAGGTGACCAAATACTTATTTTACTGAGGAATTTACCAATTAATTCATTAAAAATCCTTCAATAAGATTTTCTGGATTTTTTTTTCTCATTTTGTCTCTCATAGTTGAGGTATACCTATGATGAAAATTGGAGACCTCTCTCATCTTTTAAGTGGGAGAACTTGCACAATTGGTGGCTGACTAAATACTTTTTGCCCCACTGTATATTTACATATTTTCTTAAAAACTCATGAAATTTAAATTCACTACTTTTTTCTCATAAATTTGCAGCTTGTCAAGGCTGAAAAACCCCATCCCATAGCTGACAATGTGATGATTTTCTGAAATACTTGCACACATTATACTCCATTAATCCATTGCTGTAATAAAAACAAATTGAAATTGTTTATCAGAAGAGAAAGTCTGCAATCTATGAAAAGATGAAGATCAGATCAGTGGCTGACCTGTTTGGTGATGTTGATCCAGGGGTTGACCTGAAGTCCATCACACCAGCCTCCTCGCCCATACAGCCATGTACCATGTTCATTGGGTACCGCTCCCTCTTTGACCCGCATCGCACAGCCCAGAGCTGACCTTGATGGTCCAAACATGTTATATGCACTATATATCAAAACTAGGGTTGTGCAATGATTCCATCCATCCATCCATCTTCTACCGCTTTTCCGGAGGTCCGGGTCGCGGAGGCAGCAGTTCAAGCAGAGAAGCCCAGACTTCCCTCTCCCCAGCCACCTGCTCCAGCTCTTCAGAGGGGATACCAAGGCGTTCCCAGACTAGCTGGGAGACATAGTCTCTCCACCGAGTCCTGGGTCTGCCCCGGGGTCTCCTCCCAGTGGGACGTGCCTGAAACACCTCAAGTGGGAGGCGTCCAGGAGGCATCCTAATCAGATGCCCATACCACCTCAACTGACTCCTTTCAATGTGGAGGAGCAGCGGTTCTACTCTGAGCCTCTCCCGGATGACTGAGCTCCTCACCCTATCTCTGAGGGTGAGTCCAGCAATCCTACGGAGAAAGCTCATTTCAGCCGCTTGTATCCGCGATCTCGTTCTTTCGGTCATTACCCAAAGCTCGTGACCATAGGTGAGAGTAGGAACGTAGATTGACTGGTAAATCGACAGCTTTGCCTTAGAACTAAGCTCCCTCTTCACCACAACAGACCGGTACAACGTCCGCATCACTGCAGATGCTGCTCCAATCCGTCTGTCGATCTCTCGCTCCATTTTCCCCTCACTCGTGAACAAGACCCCAAGATACTTAAACTCCTCCACTTGGGGCAGGAGCCTGTCCCCAACCCGGAGAGGACAATCCACCTTTTTCCGGCTGAGGACCATGGACTCGGACTTGGAGGTGCTGATTCTCATCCCAGCCGCTTCACACTCAGCGGCAAACCGTCCCAGCAAGAGCTGTAGGTCATTGCTGGATGAAGCCAACAGGACAACATCATCTGCAAACAACAGAGATGAGATCCTGTGGTCACCAAGCATGACACCCTCCATTCCCTGGCTGTGCCTAGAAATCCTGTCCATAAAAATTATGAACAGGACCGGTGACAAAGGGCAGCCCTGGCGGAGTCCAACTCTCACTGGGAATGACTCCGACCGAGTGTTGGCAATGCGAACTAAACTCTCACAACGGTCGTACAGAGACCGAATAGCTCGTAACAACAAGCCCGATACCCCATACTCCCGAAGCACCCCCCACAAAAATCCACGAGGGACGCGGTCAAATGCCTTCTCCAAGTCCACAAAACACATGTAAACTGGTTGGGCAAACTCCCACGAACCCTCAAGAATTCTCGAGAGGGTAAAGAGCTGGTCCGATGTGCCACGGCCAGGACGAAAACCACATTGCTCCTCCTGAATCCGAGGTTCGACCAACGGCCGGACTCTCCTCTCCAGTACCTTGGCATAGACCTTCCCAGGGAGGCTGAGGAGTGTGATCCCTCTAAAGTTGGAGCACACCCTCCGGTCCCCTTTTTTGAAGAGAGGAACCACCACCCCGGTTTGCCATGCCAAAGGCACTGCCCCCGACCTCCACGCAATGTTGCAGAGGCGTGTCAACCATGACAACCCAACAACATCCAGGGCCTTGAGGTACTCGGGGCGAATCTCGTCCACCCCCGGGGCCCGGCCACCAAGGAGATTTTTAACCACCTTGGCGACCTCAGCCCCTGTGATAGGCGAGTCATCCCCCTCGTCCCCAAACCCTGCTTCCTCTGTGGAAGGCGTATCAGTGGGATTGAGGAGATCCTCAAAGTATTCCTTCCACCGCCCGACGATATCCCCAGTTGAAGTCAACAGTGTCCCATCCGCACCATACACAGTGTGGACGGGGAGCTGCTTTCCCCTCCTGAGCCGCCGAACAGTTTGCCAGAATCTCTTTGAAGCCGACCGAAAGTCTTGTTCCATGGCCTCACCGAACTCCTCCCATACCCGGGTTTTTGCTTCAGCAACCACCCGAGCTGCACTCCGCTTGGCCTGCCGGTACACCTCAGCTGCTTCGGGAGTCCCACAAGCCAACCAAGCTTGATAGGACTCCTTCTTCAGCTTAATGGCCCCCCTCACCACTGGTGTCCACCACTTGGTTCGGGGGTTGCCACCACGAGATGCACCGACCACCTTGCGGCCGCAGCTCTGGGCTGCCGCTTCAACAACAGAGGTGGAGAACATGGCCCATTCAGACTCCATGTCTCCAGACTCCCTCGGAATGTGGTTGAAGTTCTTCCGGAGGTGGGAGTTGAAGACCTCCCGGACAGGGGCCTCAGCCAGACGCTCCCAGCACACCCTCACTATACGTTTGGGTCTACCAGGTCTGAATGGCTTCCTCCCCTGCCATCGGATCCAACTCACCACCAGGTGGTGATCAGTTGACAGCTCTGCACCTCTCTTTACTCGGGTGTCCAAGACATACGGTCGCAGGTCTGATGATACGATAACAAAATCGATCATCGACCTGCGGCCTAGGGTGTCCTGGTGCCAGGTGCACATATGGACACCCTTATGCTTGAACATGGTGTTCGTTATAGACAGACTGTGGTTAGCACAGAAGTCCAATAACTGAACACCACTCGGGTTCAGATCGGGCAGGCCGTTCCTCCCAATCACCCCCCTCCAGGTTTCACTGTCGTTGCCCACGTGCGCATTGAAGTCCCCCAGTAGGACAATGGAGTCTCCAGGAGGAGCACCCTCCAGCACCCCAGTCACAGACTCCAAAAAGGGTGGGTACTCTGAAACATCATTTGGTGCATAGGCACAAATGATGGTCAGGACCCGTTTCCCAACCCGAAGGCGGAGGGAAGCAACCCTTTCGTCCACCGGGGAAAACTCCAATATAGAGGCAGCAAGGTGGGGCGATACAAGAATACCTACCCCTGCTCGTCGCCTCTCGCCCGGGGCAACTCCAGAAAAGGCCAAGCTCCAGCCCCTCTCCAGGAGACTGGTTCCGGAACCGGAGCTGTGTGTTGAGGTGAGGCCGACTATATCTAGCCGGTATCGCTCAATCTCGTACACCAGCTCAGGCTCCTTCCCCACCAGAGAGGTGACATTCCACGTACCAAAAGCCAGTTTAGAAAGCTTGGGATCAGTCCGCCAAGGTCTCCGCCTTTGACTGCCACCTAATCCACATAGCACCGGACTTCCATGATCCCTCCTGCAGGTGGTGAACCTACTGGAGGGCGGACCCATGTAACTCCTTCGGGCTGAGCCCGGCCGGGTCCCATGGGTGGAAACCCGGCCACCAGACGCTAGCCTTCGAGCCCCTCCCCCAGGCCTGGCTCCAGGGTGGGGCCCCGGTAACCCCATACCGGGCGGGGTACACTGAATCCTTGATATACAATTTATCATGAGAGTCTGTTGGATCGTTCTTCGTCTGGCCCTTCACCCAGGACCAGTTTGTCTTGGGAGACCCTATCAGAGGCAAATTGTGCAATGATTAAAAAAAAATAATGAAACATTTTTTCAATAATTAATTGCAATTAACCCCTTGCACTCTGGTCAATTTCCCTAAAAACGCCTAAAAATAACGTACCCAAAGTAAATCAAAAGCTGTTCTTCAACCCTTTGCAGCATCTTCATGGGGTTGGTCTCATTTAAAAGAAAACACTTTGAATTTTTTGGCAAAACAGTCATAATCTCTCTAAGTGCTCCTGCCACTGAGTAACAGTCATCTAAACATACTGAACTTGAAGAAAATAAATTTCGCCTGGGTGTTTTTTTGGATACAAATGCTTGCAAATAACACACAGCTGTCAGATCCAGGCTGGAAAGTGCAACAGAAATGTAGAACCAAGTGTTATCCAGCTGAGGTCAAAATTTGGTAACAATACCACAAAAAATGAATATATTACACAGCTTTTTTTCTTAGGTTGTTCCCAGGCGTTTTTGAACTGTGCCAAATTGTGCCAAACGGCACAGTTTGGAAAAATGTCTGTAACTTTTGAATAATTCAATATAGAAGCTTCATCTTGGGCTCTAATGAAAGGTGAAGGGCTGTGTGTGTGTGGGGGGGGGGGTTGTTTATTCATTCATGAATGAATGAATGAACAAACAAGCCCCCACACACAAAGAAGTATGCCACGTAAAAAAATGTGTGGCTTTTTTTTTTTACAAGAAAAAATAACCTGCAGTGCAATAAAAATTATACTAAAATATCTGTAATGTAGAAGATAACAACTCCCCCCCCCGCCCGCTACACCATCGACACATGACGGACCGCGGCACACGCCGCGGTCTACTACGCACTGTTGTACTAAAATATCTGCAATAATATCTGCAATCCGCTACAGAAGAGTAGCGGGGGGGGGGGGCGTTCACGGTCCAGATGCGGCGCACGGACTGGACACAGTCCATCATGTTGCGATGACGCACAGTTGTAATTTACCGATCGGTCAAAAATCATTTTGATTACAATTTTCAGGGATAAAGAATAATTTAGCTTATAACACTTTCCTGTCCACAACAGCAGTGTCGCTGGCGAACTTCTCTTCCTCATTGTCAGACGAACATGACGCTGGTCTGCTTGTTACGGACTCGTGGTTCTGGTCACGCGACCCGGTCAAACCATAATTCCATTATTGCGGTTTTGCGCTTCTATGATTGCGGTTTTGGCGAACGATTTTTCAAAACAAATAAGAACAGTAGTAAGAAAAAAAGACTGGCGAACGCGTGTGTGTCACCCAGTGGTTTACACAAAACAGATTTTAGGCAAGGGACGCATGCTTTCGAACTTCTGTGCTTCAATTGGCTCGCTGTATTCGCAGCCGTTGGTAGGCGGGTCCTTCTTGCTAGGTTTTCAGTCATTGGTTCTTCAAGGTTTCAGAAACCCAATTCAAGGCTCTTATTAGTCGAATGAGAGGTCAATCACATCTAAACCAATCAAAGCACTCCTTTGGCTTTCTGTTCGCGGCTGTGTCTGTAGTGGAAAAACGGAAATGCAGCTTTTTTTTTTCTCAGTGCGCACTAGGACGCACAGTGTGCGTTCAAGGGCGCCCTCGTGCACCCTAGGACGCAGAGACGTGACCGCCCGCGGTACACCGGAGTGCAAGAGGTTCAACACTATACTTGTAACGAAGAATCAATGAAAAAGAAGAAAATTTCAGCAACTTATTGGCATTTTTATCATTGTATACTTGTGAATTCACATTCAGTCTGAATGTGAGACAATCTGAACTTTAAGCCTGATGAAGAGGGAACAAAGTCCCACCATCTTTATTTGCACCAAAAAAATGGCTTAGTTTTTAAACGGAGCACCGGCTGAATTTCAGAAACATTTCCAGTTCAGTTGAGTGTTGAGTAAACTTCACAATTTGGGAAAAGACTATTTTTTAAATCCTAAAAAGTAAGACCAACTCTCTTAGACTGAGCCAGCTAGAAAAATCAGTGCAAACTGAATTTGATAAAACAGTTCAATTTTAACAGTTTACAGTCGTAGTGTTGTGCAAACTCCACAAACTTAAACCCTGAAAAACAATACCTACTCTTACTCCGGGCCAGCTGCTGAGACAAACTAATCTCTACCAACATCACCTCAGGAAGTGAAACGACAGTGACAGTTTTTAGCGTTCATCAGCAAACATTAACTGAAAAGTTAATACATTACTTACCCCAGTCCTAATTAAAACAAAACTATCTTTCAGAAGTGGCACAATGTCCAGTACTCAGGTCAAATAAATGTGTCAGTATTTGTTATTACTTAATTTTCGCCTGAGAAAGTCCTTTTGGTCAATTAGAAAGCATTTACTTAGGCAATGAAAAACCACAAAACTCTTAAAAAACTGTTTAACTGAAGAACCTGTTTCTTTTCAAGCCAATTCAAACAGAAAATTGTGAAATGTGGTAATTTTTTTTTCACAATATTTTTTATTGAACCTTTTTTTTTTTACAAACATGGCACAAACAATCAAACACTAACACTAAAGTAATTTAAAAATTAAAAAAAACAACCACTAACTACAAAAAAAAATAAAATAAAAATGTACTAAAAACACCAACTGACATAATGCACGGCTCAGGAGACACACACGCAGGCTCAGGATAGATTTAACAGCTTTATTAGCAACAAGGAAGTGTATGGCTGCGTGTCTGTGGAATAAGAATGTATTGGTGGTGGCGTCTGCGTCAGGCACGGGGGCAGGAGGCCGTACAGCCGGACAACCCTGTGGGAGAGAGCAGAGGGAGAAGGGTAACGGGCACCACACCAATACAGGGAATAATGATGGTAGCTGGCTTATTTGGTTGTGACAGGTGGCTGGCGTCGACAAGGGCGGGGCCCGGGAGACAGCGACCTGCGGTACCTGTGGCAGCAGCGTAGAGCCAACGGCGAGGTGATGAAGTCCGCCGCCGGGAATGTCCACCTGTGCACAGGGGAAAGCTAGAGGAGAGAGGTAAGGGGGGCTTACCCAGGATATCTTCGCTAGTCGGTTTGAGATCCGTAGTAGCAAAGGGGCCGAAGTAGAGAGACGGCTTCAGGCCGAAGCCCAGGGCAGAGTGGATTAAATACCTCGCCGCTGACGAGGAGCAGGTGTGCGCGCGGCTGGCGCCGCTGATGAGCGGCGAGTCATAACACCAACAACCACTAACAAAGGCAAGTCCTCAACAATGCTCCTCTGTTTAGTCTAGGTAATCTTTTACATAAGTATACATATTACATATATACTGTATATTATATATACATATTATACATTCACCAATCTGGAATTTGCAAGGTCCACACACATCATTCACCTTCTTCTTCAGAAGTTATGTTTAATTTCTTTACATAATCAATGAAAGGTCTCCATATATTCTCAAACACATTTTCCTTTGATTTCAGTATGTATGTTATTCTTTCTAGTGGAAGGTTTGTTAACATCTGTCTTAACCACTGAGTCACATCTGGTCTATGAGTCTTTTTCCACAGTAGTGCAATACATTTTTTGGCATTAAGCAAACAGGTCTATGAATGCTCTTTCACTCTTATTAAAGTTGTGCTTTTCTGGATACAGACCCAACAAAAACAGTTTAGGGTTCAATGTGAATTGTTTTGAAATTATTTTTTCAATTGTTACCCCCACCTCTTCCCAAAACATTCTAATTTTTCTACATTCCCATAAACAGTGAAATAGGGTTCCTTTACTTTCCATACATTTTGTGCATGTATCTGGTATGTTTTTGTTATATCTATTTAACTCCACTGGTGTAACACACATCCGCATTAACCATTTAAAATGTATCAATTTAAGACGTACAGTTATTGATTTGGTTTGAGCTTCTGTACAAGCCAGTTCCCATTGTTCCTCTGAAATTTCAATTTGCAGGTCTTCTTTCCAATAATTCAGTCTTTTCTGTGAGTTTTCACTTGAGGATAGTGTCAATGAGTTATAAAACTCTGAAATAATACCCCTTCTCTTATTATCTTTTGTCAAATTTTTTTCCAAGGATGAATAAGTAGGTTGGGTGAGAGCATTATTTTGATTTGATCGAATAAAATTCCTAAGCTGAAGATATTTAAAAAAATGTGTTCTATTAAGATTAAATTTGATCCTCAGTTCTTCAAGACATTATGTTATCTGAACGTGACAAATATAAGTCTTGAATCTTTTGAATCCCTTTTAAATTCCATACTTTAAATACAGCATCCACTCTCCCTGGTGTAAAATATCGATTACCCCATATTGGGCTAAATTGTAACAATAAGTGTGGGTCTTTTAAATATTTTTTGGTTTCACACCATATTTTGATCATATGCTTTACAATTGGATTTTTAACTTGTTTCTGTAATTTTTTAGCTGAGTCTGAGTATATGAATAAGGGAAGAGGTAAAGGTAAATTGTATGATTCCATTTCAGTCCAGTGAGGGAGATCATTTGATGAAAAATAATATGTTATAGACCTCAGTTGTGCTGACCAGTAATACAACATAAAGTTTGGACATTTCAGACCTCCACGATCAAATGGTAAATATAGTAAGGACAGACGTAATCTAGCCTTCCTATTGTTCCATATAAATTCCACTAACTTTTTTTTTAATTCTTGAGAATAGATCTGAAGGTGGTGGTAAAGGAATGTATTGAAATAAATAAAGTATTTTGGGTAAGATATTACTTTTAAGTATATTAATTCTCCCGATCATCGACATAGGTACTGACATCCATCTCTGAAGTAACTCATTAATATCTGTCATTAAGGCTTCATAGTTGGCACTGGCAACTGATTCTAGCTTAGGCAAAATTTGAATTCCTAAATATTTAAACTGATTTACAACATTGAATTGATTTACCTCAGGCGCTGGGTGATTTCTCTGGGTCTTATTTAGCATTAATATTGAAGATTTAGTTTTATTTATTTTATATCCTGATATTTCTCCAAAGTTCTTTATTAAATTTAACAAGGTCGGAATTGATCGACATAAACAAAATTATGTCATCGGCATACAGGGAGATTTTATGTTCTGTTGGTCCTACTTTAATTCCATATATTTGTGGATGTAAAGGTATTGCCATCGCTAAAGGTTCAATTGCCATAGTAAACAATAAGGGTGAAAGTGGACAGCCTTGTCGACATCCTCTATTGGTTTTTATTGATTTTGAGATATTGCTGTTTGTTAGGATTTCTGCTGTAGCATTATTGTATATTATCTGAACCCATTTTATGAAATTATTTCCAAGTCCAAACCTTTGTAGGACTTCAAAAAGATAGGGCCATTCGACCCTATCAAAGGCCTTTTCGGTGTCCAATGATAGAAGAGCTGTATCCGAATCAGAATCAGATAGCTTTATTGCCAAGCATGTTTACAGTGTAAACAAACGAGGAATTTGACTTGACATTGGGCGCGCTCGATAAGCGCCTCCAATGACGCGGCAGCCATGAAGGCGCCTGTCATCAGTGGAGGGTAAAGAGGGGGAATGGGGGAGGGAATGACACAATGGGCAGAGAGAAAAAACATAGTTAATCAAAATAAAGCTCATGAGAGCAAAATTGTGATTACGTAGAAAAAAAACCCTCTAAGCACAATTAGCAGACTAATACAGATCACACAATACAAAGAGAGAGACCAGTGTGTGTAGTCAGCATGTAATCGAGTGCGGTGTTGAATGTATCAGTTGCTGGTGTACAACAAAGGGGCGCCTCCTGGCAACGGATGGTTGTTATGTTCATGTATTCAAAACACAGATAAGCATGTCCCAGAGTCTATCTCTCTTCGTGCATGCCAGATGGCAAAGTTCTGTATTAGACACATGATAACGCTGTCCTTGAAGAGTCCGGTTTGCTGAACAACAGCAATTGTTGTTAATTGTTTGGGTTAAAGAGAAGCCAAAACACCTTCCAGCAAAATCTCTGCACCTGGAGGAATGAGTTCCCAAGGACGCCGAATCAAGGCCTGATGAGCACAGTTACTTGGAGCATAGTAATTTCCACTCTCTTGCGATTCTGTGCATCACAATTAATTCAATTCAATTCACAGGCTTAAATCGCTGGTCGAATTGTTGAAGGAGCTTCGCCGGGATCCGCATTTTGACCAGCTCTTCCAACTTTTTTAATTTCCGATACACTAGGAAACTCCGGAGCCAAACAGTAGAAATCCTGTGATCATATCCAAACAGATAGATGTCTTCTGCATCTTCAATCGAATCACACAGACACATGAGTTCCAATTAACCCATGAGTCACACATTTGGGCTCCCCCGGGTCCGATTTTCTGTTGAAAAGGTGGTGTCAATTGCATTTAAAGCCTGAAATTCCATTTTTTCCGTTTTTCCGTTTGGAATAAATAATATTAAATAATCTTCTTACATTATGGAAGCCTCGTCTTCCCATTATAACGCCATTCTGATCTCGGTTAATAATATTTGGTAATATTTCTTGTAGTCGTCTTGCTAAAATTTTACAGATTATCTTAAGGTCAGCATTTAATAGGCTTATTGGTCTCATGTTTTCACATTTATTAGAGGGTTTACCTGGTTTTGGCAACAGTATAATTAAGGCATTATTCATGTATGGTGGTAAATTACTATTTTGAAATGCTTCTAAGACCATTTCCAAAAGTGGTTTTATTAATTTATTCTTAAATTTTTTATAGAGGTCAACTGGAAAACCATCTGGTCCTGCTCTTTTTCCTGATTTCATATTATCAATGGCTAGCCCAACTTCTTCGTGACTAATTTTAGACTCCAGTATCTCCCTGTTTTCATTTGGAATACATGGAAATGTGTAATTTTAACATACAAATGACAAATTTTATCTGCTTAGGAAACTCATGTAAATGTCAGATGTTGCTATAAATTGATCATGGAGAACGACTGTTGTCCACCATTTTTAAGTTCCTCTCACACCATTTCCTCACCTGCTGAATCAAATATGTGAGTGCTGTTGTAAGCTGCGTTGACCAGGAAGTGGTGGGATGTGACACAGAACTCTCCACCGTGGTGCTCGTCACTACCGTGCCCCGTGATGATGGCGTACAGCTCCACCTACACAGGGCGAGCCAGAATGAGACACTCCTGGTGCAAAAGAAAGGACCGTAAATACCTGATAGAAAAATTCCATATTATCTACCTTATTATTGATATTAATAATGTATTAAATTTGAGAAGTATCATACCGTTCATATGCTATGTTTAATGTTTATGTGCACTCCATATAGGATGAGTTCATATATTCTTGGCATGTTTCTGTGAGCAATTTCAGAGTTCAGACTGGAGATCAGTACAGGGTCATTACATGCGTAAGGAATGATCTAAGCCACTTTTATAATCTCTCTGACATGTCCTGTTTCGGGTCACAGGAATGCACAGGAACTCCTCAGCTTACATAGATTAGTGTTTTATGAACATTCTGTTAGTTTTATGGATCTCGTCTCCATGACCCCATGTCTCCAGAGTGTTTGTGACGTCTGCCCGGATAAGCTTTGATTGTCAGGACTGTCCTGTTCTGTCCCTTCCCTTATCCTCATTCTCCCTCTCCTTTCTCCTACCTATATATATCAGGCTTAGAAGAATGGATCCTTTAGGGATCCTAAGCATGTCTGAATGCCATGCTTTGTAATTCCTCCCCCAAAGTGGCCATTGGGGTGACTCCTTAATAAATGTACATAAATTCAACTTTCCGCCTTATTATTTGACTTTGAATAATTTAAGTTCAAAATTATTCTAACAGTACCTGAGCCGATACCTTTTTGGTCGAGACCGGGATGGAGAATTTGATTGGCTGGAACCTCTTGTTGTAGTTTTTGCCTGATTATTTGACTTTGAATAATTTAAGTTCAAAATTATTCTAACATTTTGGTGCTCTGAACAGCGAATCTACATATCTCTGTCTTTCCAGTGCCCCTGCTTGATTTCAGCAAGTGCACAGCTGATAAAAAGATCTTCCCAGGTTGAGTGGGGGAAAAAAAAAAGGGCTCAGTGTTACTGCAGTGAAGGCATTTCGGACCGGGGCACTGGAACTGACTGGGTGATGGATCTGAGAATCCTACAGGCGGCTTGGATGTAAGTACATTTGTTGTTGTTTATGGATAAAAGATAGTGAGATTGCCCGGACTGGTCGTACATTGCGGATGCTGTTGGGGTGTAATATTGCGGCTTGATTGCTGGGTCATTTCTGCCCACGGTGAGTGATATCGTGATAATCCCTTGGGAGGAACGAGGTTTTTCCTCTGCAAATGGTGACCGTTATCACAAGATCCGGGGAGATTCCCAGAATCCGCTGCTTTCCGCCACCCTGTCAGTGCAGTGGAGGTCGCGGAAGTTGCGTGCAAGTAGGGGAGATTCGTGCCCCTAGCCATGACTGCTTTATTGCTTAAAAACTAAGCTCTCAGCATATCACTGGGGGGTTACGTGACCCAAAAAAGTAGATTGTCCAGGTGTCTGGACCTTCAGCATTTGTAGGAAGGTTACGTGACCCTGGGGGAGGGGGGGGGGGTCACGGAACATTCGTGCCCTTACTAGGTCTGCTTATCGCCCATGAGACTTCCCCTGCTACGGTGAGCTATTGCAAGATGCCGGGGGAGGAGGTCTTACTTGGGCTTTCAGCACACAGTGAGAGGGGTTAACGTGACCATTGAAATACTGGTAGACTTTATTTTGAGAATTTGTTGAAAGCGCTAGATAAAAGTTACTGCAGTCTGAATTTGTTTTGTCTCAGTGTTGCATGAAATCCGCTCCGGTGTGAAGCAGAGACAGAGTTCCCACGGAGACGGAGTGAATAGGGTGTGAAATTGATGGTTGTGATTTTTTCTGATATTTGTGGACCACAAAAAAGCTGGTTAGTTAATTGTTATCCTTTTGGGGAGTGTTTAAAATTATAGGTATTTGAAAATAGTAGCCTTGAGCAAAAGGAGTGGACTGGTGTTGTGTTTTCACGGCACTGTAAAAAAAAAAGGGGGGGAGCTTCACGCTGTAGTGACAGTGTGGGGGTGCCATATGTGCGTTTTTTCCACTAAAAGTTGCAAGTTTCAGAGATCAGTTGAAGTAATTTTCATGCTGTTTTGGGTTTTGGCATAAACTTAAGTCTTTATTGTATGACCTTGTGGAGAAAACGCGAAAAGAGAGCATTTCTGTGAAGGCCCTGTGTGTATCTATCTGTGTATGTGTCCTTGGGTGAAAGAAACAGGCAGAGAGAGAGAAGAAAAGGGAAAAAAAATAGAAAAGGCTGTATAGCTACTGATTTGTGTGTGAAAACTTGGTAAAAGGAGAAAACAAAACAATCTATGTATGGGTATTTTTGCAAAGTTTTGGGGTTTTATTTTTCAATCTAACTTTGTGGGTTTTAACTCTAATGTTGCGTACGTGATAAACTATTTACATATTTTTTAAAGCCAATTTTTTGACATATCACTGACTTTTCTTTGACTGAAGCATAACAGTGCACTTTACAGGAAAAAAGGACACAGGACTAACGATTTCCCCGCTGTCGCTAAAACAACCAGCCTCTGGGACCCGGCCCCTCGCCACTGTCCATGCCTCCCACGACGTGACCACAGGCGCATAGAACACTAAGTAAAGTACAAATGCTTGCATCTTAATCAATGCTACCAGCATGACAATGATGAAATTAACTGAACATTATTTTTTTACATATTGCATATGTCACCAAGGGTTTATTAAATTGAAAGGTAATGGTGATGTTATGATTCCTTGTTAATCTGGCAAATCTAATTCCTGGTGAAAGCTAAAAAAATTTTGTGAATGCTTTCCCTTTCCTGTTGAAAAATGAAAAATGAAGAATAGCAGAAAAGCCTTTAAATTACACCTAAAGCTTCCACATTTTGAATGTGTTTTTGCTGTTCACAGCAAGTATTCACTAAATACTCTGTGAATCAGTAAATGTTCTACTAATTGACATGGGTAATCACTAGTTTAGGATTATGTTTGAACAAAACCGTATCATATATTAGAAGCCTTAAACCAATGCAGCAGTTAGAATTAGTAACTGGAAATGCAGGCCTAATCTCTGTTTTCAGGAATTTATGGCACAGGACCACAATCTGTGGAAATTAGGCAATATGTCCACCTTTCCATTGACTGAAGGAGTATGACACAACCTTTCACAAGGATTCACGTACACAAATTCAACCTGTCTGTGTTCAAATGGACAAACTGATCTTAGTTATCAATGCTAAATCATATCAAATCTGCACAGACAGCTATATTGCTTTTTCCTCAATGGAATTTGTAAATTAGTTGAAGAGACGACACAAAAAAAGCCATGATTATTGAAACCTCATTTTGAAGGAGCTGGACCTTTTCAACATCTTAACACTCTCTGAGTATGCAACGACTTACAGTGCGTCTCTCCCCTGTATTGCTACCCTGCTTGACCAACAAAACGAGCAAGTGTTATACCAAGGATCTACATTGTCAAAGGTCATTGAGTCATTGGGCGTATTCGCATTTGGCTGGACACTGGGCAGATCTGTATACCCCGTTCTGGCAACTGACCGTACCCTTATCATGTCGGCAGGACAGGTGGCCAGGGTGAAGAGAGATGCTTTTCTACCACATGATGCCATTCATGGAGCATGGGTGCAATCTCAGGTGGAAAGTACATGAGTGAGGTTTTTGTTCATTGTTTCTCTGAGTAAGAGTGGAAACAAAATACCTTAGGGATTAAAACACTTAATTGTATACTACAATTATTTACAAAATTATAACAAAGGATAGAACGGTCCTTGATCGACTAATTACCACCCATAGGGGTGTAGGCCCTATTATAGGAGGTTATTGTTCTACTTCCATCCATGAAAATAATGCAAATGGTCAAATTAATACCTCAGATACTCATAGAAGTTAAGTGTTTCTCTTTATGGAGAAGTCTCATCATAAACTTGGTAATGATTTTTATAACTTCACATTTTTTTTTTTTTTTGTGAGTCCTTAATATGAAGATGAGGATGGTGAGAGGGGCAATACTGGCCTGAGGATGTTTTTGAAGGTTGCAATATAATTTAAGGCTGTTTTAAGGCTGTTTCATATTATTTTCTATGTTCTTATTTGACACTGTCTGAGATTAATTTTGGTCACATTACACATATTCACTCTTGATATGTTCTATATACGTATATTTTTAACTCGCAAAGACACATAACAGCATGTAAATTCTTACACATATCCTTATACTAATTCATTCACTTTATTTTACTTTTATTTTTCTTTTAATCCTGATGCTTTATTAAGCATCAAGGGGGGAATATGATAGAAAAATTCCATATTATCTACCTTATTATTGATATTAATAATGTATTATTAAATTTGAGAAGTATCATACCGTTCATATGCCATGTTTAATGTTTGTATGTACATTCCATATAGGATAAGTTCATATATTCTTGGCATGTTTCTGTGAGCAATTTCAGAGTTCAGACTGGAGATCAGTACAGGGTCATTACATGCGTAAGGAATGATCTAAGCCACTTTTATAATCTCTCTGACATGTCCTGTTTCGGGTCACAGGAATGCACAGGAACTCCTCAGCTTACATCGATTAGTGGTTTACTGTATGAACATTCTGTTAGTTTTATGGATCTCATGTCTCCATGACCCCATGTCTCCAGAGTGTCTGTGATGTCTGCCCGGATAAGCTTTGATTGTCAGGACTGTCCTGTTCTGTCCCTTCCCTTATCCTCATCCTCCCTCTCCTTTCTCCTACCTATATGTATCAGGCTTAGAAGAATGGATCCTTTAGGGATCCTAAGCGTGTCTGAATGCCATGCTTTGTAATTCCTCCCCCAAAGTGGCCATTGGGGTGACTCCTTAATAAATGTACATAAATTCAACTTTCCGCCTTATTATTTGACTTTGAATAATTTAAGTTCAAAATTATTCTAACAGTACCTGAGCCGATACCTTTTTGGTCGAGACCGGGATGGAGAATTTGATTGGCTGGAACCTCTTGTAGTTTTTGTCAAACCTTCCCCCGTGATACAGTGACACCACTTTGAAGGGACAAATCTTTTCCACAAAATCGTCTGTGTGTGGACATTACATTGATGGCACATTTTTGTGGTTATGAATGTGTTTGCTCTTGTATCATCAGTCAATGGGAGCCATGGCAATACAGTATCCCACAAAAGTGAGTACACCCCTCACATTTTTGTAAATATTTTATTAGATCTTTTCATGGCACACCACTGAAGATAGGACACTTTGATGCAATGTAAAGTAGTCAGTGTACAGCTTGTATATCAGTGTAAATTTGCTGTCCACTCAAAATATCTCAACACACAGCCATTAATGTCTAAACCACTGGCAACAAAAGTGAGTACATCCCTAAGTGAAAATGTCCAAATTGTGCCAAAAGTGTCAATATTTTGTGTGGCCACCATTATTTTCCAGCACTGCCTTAACTCTCTTGGGCATGGAGTTCACTAGAGCTTCACAGGTTGCCACTGGAATCCTCTTCCACTCCTCCATGATGACATCACGGAGCTGGTGGATGTTAGAGACCCTGCGCTCCTCCACCTTCCGTTTGAGGATGCCCCACAGATACTCAATAGGGTTTAGGTCTGGAGACATGCTTGGCTAGTCCATCACCTTTACCCTCAGTTTCTTTAGCAAGGCAGTGGCTGTCTTGGAGGTGTGTTTGGAGTGGTTATCATGTTGGAATACTGCCCTGTGGCCCAGTTTCCAAAGGGAAAGGATCATGCTCTGCTTCAGTATGTCACAGTACATGTTGGCATTCATGGTTCCCTCAATGAACTGTAGCTCCCCAGTGCCAGCAGCACTCATGCAGCTCCAAACCATGACGCTCCCACCACCACGCTTGACTGTAGGCAAGACACACTTGTCTTTGTACTCCTCACCTGGTTGCTGCCACACACGTTTGACACCATCTGAACCAAGTACGTTTATCTTGGTCTCATCAGACCACAGGACATGGTTCCAGTAATCCATGTCCTTAGTCTGCATGTCTTCAGCAAACTGTTTGTGGGCTTTCTTGTGCATCATCTTTAACCTCTTGCACTCTGTTGTACTGCAGGCGGGCAAGTCTCTGCGTCCTAGAGCGCATGAGGGCGCACGAGAGCGCCCTCGTGCGCTCTCGGACGCATGATGGAGATGGTGATGATGGTGATGGAGATGGTGATGATGGTGATGGAGATGGTGATGTAGATGGTGATGACGTCCAAGCGCGCACTGAAAATAAAAGCTGCAGACACAGCCGCGAACAGATTAGTTCATCTGATTGACCTCTCATTCGACTAATAAGAGCCTTGTATTGGGTTTCTAAACCTTGAAGAACCAATGACTGAAAACCTAGCAAGCAGGACCTGCCTACCAACGGCTGCGAATACGAGCCAATTGAAGCAGAGAAGTTTGACAGCTGACGCGCGTCTCCCTGCAAAAAATCTTTTTTGCCTAAGCCGCTGAGTGACTGACATTGAGACCTGTGCGGAACGGTAGCATCAGTCAGTCTTGTTTGGAAAAATGGTTCGCCAAAACCGCAAGCGTGGAATGTTTGGACCGAGTCGGGTGACCAGAAGCACGAGTCCGTTACAACCGGACCAGCTTCATGTTCGTCTGACAATGAGGAACTTACTGCTGTTGTGGACAGGTAAGTGTTATAAGCTAAATTATTCTTTATCGATGAAAATAGTAATAAAAATCACTTTTGACCGATCGGTAATTCCAACGGTGCGTCATGGCCACAAGTTTTTTGGTGTGCAGAGTTCCTCTGTAGCGGGGCGGGGGGAGGGGGTGTTATCCTCTGCATTGCCGATAGATATTTTAGCATAATTTTTATTGCACTGTAGGCTATTTTTTGTGTAAAAAAGGCCACACATTTTTTACGTGGCATGTTTTTGTGTGTGTGTGTGGGGGGGTTGTTTGTTATCCATCCATCCATCCATCTTCTACAGCTTTCCCGGAGGTCCGGGTCCCGGAGGCAGCAGTTCAAGCAGAGAAGCCCAGACTTCCCTCTCCCCAGCCACCTGCTCCAGGTCTCCAGAGAGGATACCAAGGCGTTCCCAGACCAGCTGGGAGACATAGTCTGTCCACCGAGTCCTGGGTCTGCCCCGGGGTCTCCTCCCAGTGGGTTGTTTGTTACCCTCTAGAAATGTAATAATGTTTTAGTATAATTTTTATTGCACTTGAGGCTATTTTTTCTTGTAAAAAAAAACAAAAAACAAACAGGAACTGTGCTGTGTATGTGAACTCTGGGAAAATAGGAGAACAGTGAAAAATAAAAATTGAACTTTGTAAATGACTTTATTTTCACATAATAGACAAACTTCAGATGAAGACTCTGGTGAGGAGTGGGTGCCAGACGAGCACTCTGCCAGCAAGCGCAGAAGAAGGGAGCTGCAGGCGAGCTCGTCAGAAGAGGAAACCCCTACCCCAAAAAGAGGGACACCACTGGGGAGAGGAAGAGGAAGGAGAGGAAGAGGAAGAGGAGGTAGCAGGAGAGGAAGAGGAGGCGAGAGTGGTGATGGCAGCC
The DNA here is from genome assembly GCA_020510985.1 of Pholidichthys leucotaenia. Lineage (NCBI taxonomy): Eukaryota > Metazoa > Chordata > Actinopteri > Cichliformes > Pholidichthyidae > Pholidichthys > Pholidichthys leucotaenia. The sequence goes on along the minus strand of CM035849.1, from coordinate 62,673,198 downwards.
CTCAGCCTGGGACATTGGCCGGCCCTTCATCAGCTGAGGAGAGGTGGCATGATTCCGACACCCCTGACATCACTCCACCACAGCCCATTTTTTGTCCCAAAAATCCACCTGGACCTCAGCTAATTACAACAGCTTCATACACCCCCGTTCAGTTGTTTGAGTTATTTTTCACTCCATCTGTGCTAGACCACATTGTTGAGAACACCAACCTACATGGCTCTGCACACTACAACACACCCACCAGCCCCTGGATTGACCTCACACGCTCCGACCTGCTCTCATTTTTTGGCCTGATTATTTACATGGGTATAGTCAAGTGCAAATCCTTCAGTGATTACTGGCGAGGGGGACACCTGTACAGCCTTCCTTTCCCCAAGAGTGTAATGACCAGGACAAAGTTTCTCCTGATCAGCTGGGCCCTTCACCTCAGCAGGCCAGCAGCAGAAGAGGCCAATGAGCAGAAGAGAGGCACGGATATGCATGACCGCCTCAGCAAAATCTTGCAACACATTTTCTAGGAATCAGTATGATGATGAGTAGGATTAGAAAATTATATTTGATTGAGAGGGTATTGCTGTCAACTTATAAAATATCCCGTCGCCAAGTGCTTGCTCATAGGGGATTGCCTGATTGCTGGGGTCTTTCTGCAACTGTGGGGGTTCCCCCTACAGTTGATAGTGCTATGAGATGACTGTTGTTGTGAAATGGTGCTATATAAATAAAGCTGAATTGAATTGAATTGAATTGAATTTGTTGTTTGTAAATAGTATGTTTTGTATATTGACATTTTTGTTCAGTAAAGCATGTTTAGAATTGAAACTTCATTTTCTCTGTGTCATTACTACTGACAGTGTTTCTGGATAGCTAACAAGATAGCCCTGAGTGTCACCTTTCATTAGAGCCCAAGATGAAGCTTCTATGTTGAAGCATTCAAAAGTTCTAGACGTTTTTCCAAACTGTGCCAAACTGTGCCATTTGGGCTATCTGAGTGTCACCTTTCATTAGAGCCCAAGATGAAGCTTCTATGTTGAAGCATTCAAAAGTTCTAGACATTTTTCCAAACTGTGGGCTATCTGAGTATCACCTTTCATTAGAGCCCAAGATGAAGCTTCTATGTTGAAGTATTGAAAAGTTCTAGACATTTTTCCAAACTTGGCACAGTTCAAAAACGCCTGGGAACAACCTGAGAAAAAAGCTGTGTAATATATTCATTTTTTGTGGTATAGTTACCAAATTTGGATCTCAGCTTGATAACACTTGGTTCTACATTTCTGTTGCATTTTCCAGCCGGATCGGACAGCTGTGTATTATTTGCAAGCATTTGTATCCAAAAAAACACCCAGGCCAAATTTATTTTCTTCAAGTTCAGTATGTTTAGATGACTGTAACTCAGTGGCCGGAGCACATAGAGAGATTATGTTTTTTTTGCCAAAAAATTCAAAGTGTTTTCTTTTAAATGAGACCAACCCCATGAAGATGCTGCAAAGGGTTGAAGAACAGCTTTCGATTTACTTTGGGCACGTTATTTTTTGGCGTTTTTAGGGAAATTGACCGGAGTGCAAGGGGTTAAAAGGGGCTTCCTTCTGGGACGACAGCCATGCAGACCAATTTGATGGAGTGTGCAGCGTATGGTCTGAGCGCTAACAGGCTGACCCCCCACTTCTTCAACCTCTGCAGCAATGTTGGCACCACTCATACATCTGTTTTCAAGAGACAATCTCTGAATATGACGCTGAGCACATGCACTGAACTTCTTTGGTCGACCATGGCAAGACCTGTTCTGAGTGGAACCTGTCCTGTTAAACCGCTGTATGGTCTTGGCCACTGTGCTGCAGCTCAGTTTCAGGGTGTTGCCAATCTTCTTGTAGCCTAGGCCAGCTTTATGTAAAGCAACAATTCTTTTTTTTTCCAGATCCTCAGAGAGTTCTTTGCCATGAGGTGCCATATTGAACTTCCAGTGACCAGTATCAGACAATGTGACAGCGACAACACCAAATTTAACACACCTGCTCCCCATTCACACCTGAGATCTTGTAACATTAACAAGTCACATGACTCCAGGGAGGGAAAATGGCTAATTGGGCACAATTTGGATATTTTCACTTAGGGGTGTTCTGTGGGCACATATGTTGGTTATATATGCTCCACAAATATATTGCTGTGTGTTTATTGTGTGCTGCACGTCTCAGGGAACAAAAGGACTGAGTCTTCAAGAGACAACGGGAGAGTGTGAGATTTGGCCTTTGTTTCAGGGAGATGACCTGGAGAGAGTTCCGGACCACCGGAGACTAAAGGGCAATGGTGTGAAGGGGGTTACATTGTGACTGGGATTAAGTACCATGTGACTGTATGTTTGCTTAAACACCATGTGACTTGAGTTTCGATGTCCGGGGTATAAAAGAGAGATGTGATATTATTCTTCCTCTTTTCCTGCTTTGAAATTGTTGGAGTATGTGATTGTCAATAAAGCTGAACCTGAGGAATAACTCAGTCCCATCCTTCCGCACATTCCCCACACTGGTGACCTTACGACGAAGCATGAGCAGAGATAATTCTCCCGAGCGGGGCTCGGCAGAAGCCAGCCTGATGGCTGCCGCCACATTCCAGCTGCCCGACTTCTGGCAGCATAGTCCGCGCTCCTGGTTTAGCGCGGTTGAGGCGCAGTTCAACATCCGGAGAATCTCAAGAGACGACATGAAATTCTACCATGTGGTGGCGAAGCTGGACAGCCACACAGTCCAGAGGGTGGAAGATCTGGTCAATAACCCACCGGACAGTGACAAATACAGCGCATTGAAGGCTGCGCTTATCAGCCACTTCACCCCCTCGGTGCAACAGCGAGCAGAGGGGCTCCTAGCGTTGACGGAGTCGGAGAACGACAGACCTGTAGACCTGATGGTGAAAATGCTGATGCTGAAAGACTCCGAGGATGGCGAATTTATCTTCGCCCACCTTTTCCTCCGGACCCTGCCACCAGCGGTGAGAGTTACCCTGGCAGACTCACCTCGGTTGGCCCGGCGAGACTACCATGGGCTGAGCAAGGAGGCGCAGCGACTCGTCGACGCCCACAAACGGAGCGCGGTTTGGGCCGCAGCAGCAGAGCTGGGAGCAACGTCCGGAGACGGCATGGGGCCAGTGGTTGCAGCACCAGACTCACCGACGACGGCAGCAGCAAGGACCAGACAACACGGAGCGGATGACGTCCTTTGCTTCTATCATCGCCGCTTTGCAGAGAGGGCACACAAGTGCCTCCCACCGTGCCACTTCAAGCGTTCGGGAAATGCCAAGACCGGGGGCCGGTAGCGGCTGCGACCCTCGGGGAGGAGAACAAGCTGCTCTACCTGACGGATGCACACTCGGGGAAGCATTTCCTCGTGGACACAGGCTCCCAGCTGAGCTTCATCACGCCTTCCTACGCAGACCGGCTGACGCCGTCTAAGGGTCCCCAGGTGTCAGCAGCGAACGGCTCAGCGATTAGGACCTTCGGTGAGAGGACTCTGCTTCTGTCTTTGCAGGGCCGTGCATTTGAGTGGACTTTTGTTGTAGCGGCAGTCAATTTCAACATGTTAGGGGCTGATTTTTTCTGCTCACATTGTTTATTGGTTGATCTTGCTAACAGACGTCTGGTTAATGCACTCTCTTATCGCTCTATCCCCTGCACAGCTCGAGTGGCGCCACCAACTGCACAAGCCAACATCACAGCTGCGGGTGGTAAGTTCCACGCACTCCTCACTCAGTTCCCAGCACTCACAGTCCCAACGTTTTCGGCGACAGTGGCTAAACATGGGGTGGAACATTATATCACTACCACCAATCCGCCCGTTTTTGCAAAAGCTCGGCGCCTGCACTCAGCTAAACTGACCATAGCGCGCGAGGAGTTTGCCAACCTGGAAAAACTGGGCATCATCAGGCGTTCGAAAAGCCCCTGGGCTTCACCATTGCACATGGTCCCAAAGGCTGATGGCTCGTGGCGACCTTGCGGTGATTTCCGCAGGTTGAATAACGCCACTGCACACGACCGCTACCCGATCCCACACATCCAAGATTTTTCGGTTCATTTAGTGGGGTCGCGCATCCATCCATCCATCCATCCATCCATCTTCTACCGCTTTTCTGGAGGTCCGGGTCGCGGAGGCAGCAGTTCAAGCAGAGAAGCCCAGACTTCCCTCTCCCCAGCCACCTGCTCCAGCTCTTCAGAGGGGATACCAAGGCGTTCCCAGACCAGCTGGGAGACATAGTCTCTCCACCAAGTCCTGGGTCTGCCCCGGGGTCTCCTCCCAGTGGGACGTGCCTGAAACACCTCAAGTGGGAGGCGTCCAGGAGGCATCCTAATCAGATGCCCATACCACCTCAACTGACTCCTTTCAATGTGGAGGAGCAGCGGTTCTACTCTGAGCCTCTCCCGGATAACTGAGCTCCTCACCCTATCTCTGAGGGTGAGTCCAGCAATCCTACGGAGAAAGCTCATTTCAGCCGTTTGTATCCGCGATCTCGTTCTTTCGGTCATTACCCAAAGCTCATGACCATAGGTGAGAGTAGGAACATAGATTGACTGGTAAATCGACAGCTTTGCCTTAGAACTAAGCTCCCTCTTCACCACAACAGACCGGTACAACATCCGCATCACTGCAGATGCTGCTCCAATCCGTCTGTCGATCTCTCGCTCCATTTTCCCCTCACTCGTGAACAAGACCCCAAGATACTTAAACTCCTCCACTTGGGGCAATAGCCTGTCCCCAACCCGGAGAGGACAATCCACCTTTTTCCGGCTGAGGACCATGGACTCGGACTTGGAGGTGCTGACTTGAGGGGGCGCGCATTTTTTCTAAAATAGATTTAGTACGCGGTTACCATCAGGTTCCAGTGCGCGCTCAGGACATACCCAAAACAGCGGTAATAACTCCTTTCGGGCTTTTTTTGAGATTTTGCGCATGCCTTTTGGACTCAAGGGTGCAGCGCAGACGTTCCAGCGCATGATGGACGCGGTCCTACGCGACCTCCCTTTCGTGTTCGTCTATTTGGATGACATTTTGGTAGCCAGCACGCCCGAAGACGAACACGAAAGCCACCTCACAACAGTTTTCCGGAGGTTGGCAGAGCACGGGTTAATAATTAACCCAGCGAAGTGTCAGTTTGGGGTGGCGCAGATTGATTTTTTGGGGCATCGCGTTTCGCCAGAAGGAGCGGTCCCTCTGCCCGATAAAGTGCGCGCAATAACTAATTTTCCCCAACCTCAAACGGTCAAAGCGTTACAGGAGTTTTTGGGAATGGTTAATTTTTATAACCGTTTCCTCCCCAGCGCAGCGCAGCTCATGCAACCATTGTACACTGCACTAAAAAAACAAAAACCCACGAATAAAATCGAATGGTCCCCTGAGCGGGAGCGCACATTCTCTCAAGTCAAATCAGCTTTGGCAAACGCTACCTTGTTGGCACACCCAGTTCCAACGGCACGCATGGCGCTCACCACTGACGCGTCTGATTTAGCAGTAGGGGCGGTCGTGGAACAGTATGTAGCTGGGACCTGGCAACCGCTCGCATTTTTCAGCAAAACCTTGCGCGATAGCGAGCGAAAGTACAGCGCGTTCGACAGGGAGTTGTTGGCGCTACAAATGGCCATCCGCCATTTCCAGTTCTGGCTGGAAGGGCGCCGTTTCACCGCGTTCGTGGACCACAAGCCGCTGACTTTTGCGATGGCCAAGATTTCGGAACCTTGGTCGGGCCGGCAGCAGAGACAGCTGGCCGCCATATCGGAGTTTACCACCGATATCCAGCATGTCGCAGGTAAACATAATGTAGTGGCAGACTGCTTCTCACGTGCTGTGACGGCTCCAGGCCCCGTGGGGGCAGACTCTGCAGCCATGGCCGCGGGCCAGGGTAGCGACGCGGAAGCGCGCGCAGCCCTGGTCCACGTAGGGTTAGATTATACAACCATGGCCGCGGAGCAGGTTAGCGACGCGGACGTGCGCGCGCTCCAGTCTGGACCAACAGGGTTAGGCTGGAGGACAGGGTGCTGCAAGTTGGTATGCCCCCGCTAATCTGCGATATCTCCACTGGGCGGCCGCGTCCGGTGGTACCAGCTGCGTGGCGCCGCCGTGTTTTTGACTCGATCCATTCTCTGGAGCACCCGGGGGTGCGCGCATCGGTCAAAATGGTAGGAGAGAAATTTGTATGGCCGGGGTTGCGCAAACAGGTCAAGGAATGGGCGACAGCCTGCGTAGCGTGTCAGCGAGCCAAAATACACAGACACACTAGAGCTCCTTTGGAGCCTTTTCACATCCCAGCTAAGCGCTTTGATCATGTGCATGTCAACTTGGTAGGCCCCCTTCCGTCGTCACAGGGGTACACACATCTTTTGACTACGGTGGACCGCACCACGCGTTGGCCGGAAGCGGTCCCACTGGCATCAACCACAGCCGAGGAGGTGGTGCGCGCATTTTTAACAGCCTGGGTAGCGCGCTTTGGAGTCCCGTCGGACATAACGTCCGACAGAGGTCCTCAATTTGTTTCCGAGCTCTGGTCATTGATGGCCCGCAGCCTAGGGGTAACGATCCACCGCACTACCTCGTACAACCCCCAGGCTAACGGTTTATGCGAACGTTTCCATAGGTCTTTGAAAGCAGCCCTCAGAGCGTTGCTTACGGATACAAATTGGGTAGACAGGCTTCCATGGGTTTTATTGGGGTTGCGTTCTGCACCGAAAGAGGATTTGCAAGCCTCCCCAGCTGAGTTAGTTTTTGCACAGCCTCTCCGTCTGCCTGGGGAATTTCTCCCCGATAATCCTGCGCCAAATTGCGCCCCCGCTCAGCTGTTGCAGAGCGACATAGGATCAAACACGCTTCCGGGCCCGGTTCATCACAGTTTTCCACGCGTTTTTGTGCCGAAGGCTTTAAAAAATGCGGAGTTTGTTTTTGTCAGACATGATGCCCATCGCCCAAACTTGCGACCGCCTTACGATGGACCGTTTAGGGTGCTGGAAACAGGAGAGAAGCATTTTTTGCTGGATTTGGGAGACAGAAAGGAGTTAATTGGTATAAACAGACTCAAATCCGCTTTTGTTTTAGCGGATGAAGCAGTGCAGTTGGCGAGGGCCCCCCGTTGTGGCAGACCCCCTAGAGGGCATTCTCCAGAACACCCACAGAGATTGACTAACAGTTCTAATCCACAGGCAACAGTTCCACAGCAGGAGGACGCTGCGGAAGCAGTAAAGCCGGCTTACAGCAAATACGGCAGAAGACTTAGACATAGGCAACGGGTGGATTGATATGTAGTAATGTTATTATGTCATGCATCTCTGGTTATGTTTGTTCCATCTTAGACATTTGGGGGGGGTCATGTGGGCACATATGTTGGTTAAATATGCTCCACAAATATATTGCTGTGTGTTTATTGTGTGCTGCACGTCTCAGGGAACAAAAGGACTGAGTCTCCAAGAGACAACGGGAGAGTGTGAGATTTGGCCTTTGTTTCAGGGAGATGACCTGGAGAGATTTCCGGACCACCGGAGACTAAAGGGCAATGGTGTGAAGGGGGTTACATTGTGACTGGGATTAAGTACCATGTGACTCGTCGTCGTCGGCCTCCGTCGGTCTATGATGACCATGGAAGAGAATCCTAAACGTCTACTCTGCTGGAACAGCACCGCCTGTGGCTGAACAGGCCGATGCGCACCGGTGTTCTACCTTCCAGCGTTGGGCGTTGGTAGGATTCAAGCCTGGGCAGGAAGATATGGAGGACAAGATGTTACCCATGCAGCATGTCCCCCCTCTTCACGTCACTGATGAATCCAAAGGAACAGCAGGGCTGCTATAGTTTGGCACCAGCGCCGTCGCAGGAGCTGCCAGAACGATGTTGAGCACAACAGTGAACTGCCTTAGGGGCTCCGACTCCGGATTTTTCCTCAGGGTTGACTCCTGAAGCCTTTCCCGTGGCCGGGTGTGCCGCAAGGCAGCGGAGGTTTGAAATCAGGGTTTACCTTCCCCTAGATGGGCTACCTTCCCAGGTTGACGAGCCACCATCTACCCGAAGCATCTGGTTTTAAGGCGCCAGAGATCCGCCCTCGCCCCTTCTCCTATTAGTAAAAGCAGTTCCGCCAGGCTTAGAGACTAAACCACACGGGCAGGCTAGGAGTTGGACTTAGTTGTCAGAGGCTTTTCGAGACGCGCGCCGTAAGGAGCATTTTATGAGCACTGGGAGCTTAACCCCAGTGCCGCTCCTGGCTATGAGTCAAGTCAAGTCACCATGTGACTGTATGTTTGCTTAAACACCATGTGACTTGAGTTTCGATGTCTGGGGTATAAAAGAGAGATGTGATATTATTCTTCCTCTTTTCCTGCTTTGAAATTGTTGGAGTATGTGATTGTCAATAAAGCTGAACCTGAGGAATAACTCAGTCTCATCCTTCCGCACATTCCCCACAGTTCTCACTTTTGTTGCCAGTGATCTAGACATTAATGGCTGTGTGCTGAGTTATTTTGAGGGGACAGCAAATTTACACTGTTATACAAGCTGTACACTGACAACTTTACATTGTATCAAAGTGTCATATCTTCAGTGTTGTCCCATGAAAAGATATAAAATATTTACAAAAATGTGAGGGGTGTACTCACTTTTGTGAGATCCTGTAAATATTAATATAAAGGTTTATTAACTGCTAAATAAAAATGCATTTTTACATACATTTTGCTTGGTCTCTTAAACATCTGACTTTTCTGACTATACGTATTTATCTTTAACACCATTTCTTGTTTTGTATTCTGCATTTGAATACACACCATTTGCCTAACATACCCTTACGTAATTGAAATCATGCCATTTCTTGATTCTTTTAACTTACGCTATAACAAAACTTTTTGTCCCAAATGCTCAGAGACACATGTGGTAAGAATTAGCTTTGTTTAAAGGGTGTTAGGCCAGGAATTTCTTAAGGGCCGCGCCTGTATTTGGCCCTCTCATCCATCGTGTTTCCATTTATTACGGAGGTAGGAACCATGAGGATTTGTTCTTGACATAATAGTCTCACAGCTTTGGCTTAACACAGCACAGCAAAATAAAATATACTAAAATTATACAGAAATGATATACAATTTATACAATTTATCATGAGAGTCTGTTGGATCGTTCTTAGTCTGGCCCTTCACCCAGGACCAGCTTGTCTTGGGAGACCCTATCAGAGGCAAATTGCCCCGGACAACATAGCTCCTGGGATCACTGGGGCACGCAAACCCCCCCCACCACGATAAGGTGATGATCCATGAGGGATCCACATTCCGAGGGAGTCTGGAGACATGGAGTCTGAATGGGCCATGTTCTCCACCTCTGTTGTTGAAGCGGCGGCCCAGAGCTGCGGCCGCAAGGTGGTCGGTGCATCTCGTGGTGGCAACCCCTGAACCAAGTGGTGGGCACCAGTGGTGAGGGGGGCCATTAAGCTGAAGAAGGAGTCCCATCAAGCTTGGTTGGCTTGTGGGACTCCCGAAGCAGCTGAGGTGTACCGGCAGGCCAAGCGGAGTGCAGCTTGGGTGGTTGCTGAAGCAAAAACCCGGGTATGGGAGGAGTTCGGTGAGGCCATGGAACAAGACTTTCGGTTGGCTTCAAAGAGATTCTGGCAAACTGTTCAGCGGCTCAGGAGGGGAAAGCAGCTCCCCGTCCACACTGTGTATGGTGCGGATGGGACACTGTTGACTTCAACTGGGGATATCGTCGGGCGGTGGAAGGAATACTTCGAGGATCTCCTCAATCCCACTGATACGCCTTCCACAGAGGAGGCAGGGTTTGGGGACGAGGGGGATGACTCGCCTATCACAGGGGCTGAGGTCGCCAAGGTGGTTAAAAATCTCCTTGGTGGCCGGGCCCCGGGGGTGGACGAAATTCGCCCCGAGTACCTCAAGGCCCTGGATGTTGTTGGGTTGTCATGGTTGACACGCCTCTGCAACATTGCGCGGAGGTCGGGAGCAGTGCCTTTGGCATGGCAAACCAGGGTGGTGGTTCCTCTCTTCAAAAAAGGGGACCGGAGGGTGTGCTCCAACTTTAGAGGGATCACACTCCTCAGCCTCCCTGGGAAGGTCTATGCCAAGGTACTAGAGAGGAGAGTCCGGCCGTTGGTCGAACCTCGGATTCAGGAGGAGCAATGTGGTTTTCGTCCTGGCCGTGGCACATCGGACCAGCTCTTTACCCTCTCGAGAATTCTTGAGGGTTCGTGGAAGTTTGCCCAACCAGTTTACATGTGTTTTGTGGACTTGGAGAAGGCATTTGACCGCGCCCCTCGTGGATTTTTGTGGGGGGTGCTTCGGGAGTATGGGGTATCGGGCTTGTTGTTACGAGCTATTCGGTCTCTGTACGACCGTTGTGAGAGTTTAGTTCGTATTGCCAACACTTGATCGGAGTCATTCCCAGTGAGAGTTGGACTCCGCCAGGGCTGCCCTTTGTCACCGATCCTATTCATAATTTTTATGGACAGGATTTCTAGGCGCAGCCAGGGAATGGAGGGTGTCATGCTTGGTGACCACAGGATCTCATCTCTGTTGTTTGCAGATGATGTTGTCCTGTTGGCTTCATCCAGCAATGACCTACAGCTCTTGCTGGGATGGTTTGCCGCTGAGTGTGAAGCGGCTGGGATGAGAATCAGCACCTCCAAGTCCGAGTCCATGGTCCTCAGCCGGAAAAAGGTGGATTGTCCTCTCCGGGTTGGGGACAGGCTCCTGCCCCAAGTGGAGGAGTTTAAGTATCTTGGGGTCTTGTTCACGAGTGAGGGGAAAATGGAGCGAGAGATCGACAGACGGATTGGAACAGCATCTACAGTGATGCGGACGTTGTACCGGTCTGTTGTGGTGAAGAGGGAGCTTAGTTCTAAGGCAAAGCTGTCGATTTACCAGTCAATCTACGTTCCTACTCTCACCTATGGTCACGAGCTTTGGGTAATGACCGAAAGAACGAGATTGCGGATACAAGCGGCTGAAATGAGCTTTCTCCGTAGGATTGCTGGACTCACCCTCAGAGATAGGGTGAGGAGCTCAGTTATCCGGGAGAGGCTCAGAGTAGAACCGCTGCTCCTCCACATTGAAAGGAGTCAGTTGAGGTGGTATGGGCATCTGATTAGGATGCCTCCTGGACGCCTCCCACTTGAGGTGTTTCAGGCACGTCCCACTGGGAGGAGACCCCGGGGCAGACCCAGGACTCGGTGGAGAGACTATGTCTCCCAGCTGGTCTGGGAACGCCTTGGTATCCCCTCTGAAGAGCTGGAGCAGGTGGCTGGGGAGAGGGAAGTCTGGGCTTCTCTGCTTGAACTGCTGCCTCCGCGACCCGGACCTCCGGAAAAGCGGTAGAAGATGGATGGATATACAGAAATGATTATGCACAAAATAAATATAGAGTGAAGTGCATGGGATAAACTTGCCACCATTGTTGTCTTATAATTGCAAAAAGGAACCTGTTGAGATTTGTAAAATAAATATGTCGTCAACTAAAGAGAGAAGAGAGTCCAGCTTCACTTATTCCTCTACATGCCAGATGGCCGCTGTAACAAACTCTGCTTTTACAGAACTGATCCAATGAACAGCATAAATAAATTAAATTAACCCCTAAACTACCCTGGAAATGTCTCCTGGATGCTTCACAAGAGCCGTGATGAAGAGAGATTACATCTCCCACCTGACTCCTGGAACATTCTGGTATTGCAGCATTTCTTCCCCACAACACAGAAACACCAACTAAGGAAACTACATGCACTGATAGTGATGGCTATTTTGTGACTTGATGAGTATTTGTATTGCAGAGCAGTTGCCAAAGGATTTCCAAGATTAGCTACTATGTCAGCCTGTATGAATAAAGCTCATCTGTCCATGTCATTTTCACATGCCATCAGAAAATATACACAGTTCCTCTGAGTTTATGGGTAAAACAAAGACTGCATACATTCATCTTCAACTGCTTAATCCTTTTTGGGCTGGGATTGGGAAGGGGGGCAGGTGCTGGAGCCTATCCCAACATCTCAATTCATGCCAGTCAGGTTTCTGATTTATCACCAAAGTTCCTTCTTTTAATAAGGAAGCTGAGTAGAAGTCAAGTCTTTCCAAGAACTAATAAAAATGTTATCTTTTCAGGAAGGACCAAGGGTCAATAAATAGTTCCCTGAAAATGTCTGGAAAAAGGATGATAAAGAAACCTACATCAAAACAAAACCCGCTTTCACACAGAGAAGTTCTTAGAACACAGTTCGAAGAACTGTCCATCTCAAATTTTGTTCTAGGAACTACCCTCCCCCAGGGGAACTTTTTCTTTTTGCATTCACACAGGCAGTAAAGGACCTAACTAAACCAACTAAATAAGAGTGAAGGTAAAAATGTTTAGAAATTATTTACACACTTAATGAACATACAAAGGCTTTCTCCTACACTAATTTAAATATTGCTATGGTGACACTGAAACCCTTAACTGAAACAATATCAAGATTTAAAATAGTTGAAATGATTTACTTAGATAATGGAAATGGAACACTTTTTTTGATTTACACTTTGTAAATCAAATCATGTCACATTTAAGTGCAGTTCCTAAATTATTAGTACCAAACATTTGCCTAGGAAACTACTTAGCTTACCACCAACTATCTACAGGATTATTATAATACACAAATAAGAAAAATAGGGAAATTGTGAATGACAAACCCTATTATTGAAGCCATTTAACTTAGGTGATGAGGATGGTGAGAAGGGCGATACTGGCCTAAGGAATATGAAAGTTGCAATATAATTTAAGTCTGTTTTGAATATCTCCATATTATTTTCTACAGACTAAGATTAATTTTGATCACAGTACACATATTCACTATTGATATGCTCTGCACACATTTTAACTTGCAAGGACACATAACAGCATGTAAATTCTTACACATATCCTTATATTAACTCATTCACTTTATTTTACTACCACTTTTGTTATTTTTTCTTTTAATCTTGATGCTTTATTAAGCATCAAGGGGGAATATAAAAAATTCCATATTATCTACATTGTTATTGATATTAATAATGTATTATATTTGAGAAGTATCACACCTTTTGTATGCCATGTTTAATGTTTATATGTGCATTCCATGTGTAATAAGTTCATATATTCTTAGCATGTTTCTGTGAGCAGTTTCAGAGACTTCAGACTAAAGATCAGTACAGGATCAGTACATGCGTAAGGAATGATCGAAGCCAATTTTTATAATCTCTTTGACATGTCCTGTTTCGGGTCACAGGAATGCACAGGAACTCCTCAGGCTGTATAGGTCAGCTTGTATAGATTAGGTATATAGACATTATGTTAGTTTCATGGACCTCATGTGCATGTCTCCAGAGTGTCTGTGATGTTTCCCCACATAAGCTTTGATTATCAGGACTGTCCCGTGTCCCTTCCCTTATCCTCATCCTCCCTCTCCTTTCTCCTACCTATATACTATATCAGACCTAAAGAAATGAATCCTTTAGAGGTTCTACAGCCATGGACAAAATTGTTGGTACCCCTCTGTTAATGAAAGAAAAACCCACAATGGTCACAGGAATAACTTGAATCTGACAAAAGTGGTAATAAATAAAAATTCTATGAAAATTAACCAATGAAAATCAGACAATGCTTTTGAATTGTGGTTCAACAGAATTACTTTAAAAAACAAACTCATGAAACAGGCCTGGACAAAAATGATGGTACCCCTAGAAAAGACTGAAAATAATGTGACCATAGGGACATGTTCAACCAAGATGTGTCCTCTAATTAACATCACAGGTGTCTACAAACTTGTAATCAGTCAGTCGGCCTATTTAAAGGGTGACAAGTAGTCACTGTGCTGTTTGGTGACATGGTGTGTACCACACTAAACATCGACCAGAGGAAGCAAAGGAGAGAGTTGTCTCAGGAGATTAGAAAGAAAATTATAGACAAGCATGTTAAAGGTAAAGGCTATAAGACCATCTCCAAGCAGCTTGATGTTCCTGTGACTACAGTTGCACATATTATTCAGAAATTTAAGATCCACGGGACTGTAGCCAACCTCCCTGGACGTGGCCGCAGGAGGAGACGGATAATATGAATGGTAACTGATAACAGTAACAAAAGAGCCCAGAACAACCTCTAAACACATTCATGGTGAACTCCAAGGTCAAGGTACATCAGTGTCAGATTGCACCATCCGTCGTTGTTTGAGCCAAAGTGGACTTCATGGGAGACAACCAAGGAGGACACCAATGTTGAAAACAAATCATAAAAATGCCAGACTGGAATTTGCCAAACGGCATGTTGACAAGCCACAAAGCTTCTGGGAGAATGTCCTATGGACAGATGAGACAAAACTGGAACTTTTTGGAAAGGCACATCAGCTCTATGTTCACAGACGCAAAAATGAAGCATACCAAGAAAAGAACATTGTCCCTACTGTGAAACATGGAGGAGGTTCTGTTATGTTGTGGGGCTGCTTTGCTGCATCTGGCACAGGGTGTCTTGAATCTGTGCAGGGTACAATGAAATCTCAAGACTATCAAGGTATTCTAGAGAGAAATGTGCTGCCCAGTGTCAGACAGCTTGGTCTCAGTCACAGGTCATGGGTCTTGCAACAGGATAATGACCCAAAACACACAGCTAAAAACACCCAAGAATGGCTAAGAGCTAAACATTGGACTATTCTAAAGTGGCCTTCTATGAGCCCTGATCTAAATCCTATTGAACATCTGTGGAAGGAGCTGAAACATGCCGTCTGGAGAAGGCACCCTTCAGACCTGAGACAACTGGAGCAGTTTGCTCATGAGGAGTGGGCCAAAATACCTGCTGAGAGGTGCAAAAGTCTCATTGACAGTTACAGAAATCATTTGATTGCACTGATTGCCTCAAAAGGTTGTGCAACAAAATATTAAGTTAAGGGTACCATCATTTTTGTCCAGGCCTGTTTCATGAGTTTATTTTTTGAAATAATTCCGTTGAACCACAATTCAAAAGCATTGTCTGATTTTCATTGGTTAATTTTCATAGAATTTTTATTTATTACCACTTTTGTCAGATTCAAGTTATTTCTGTGACCATTGTGGGTTTTTCTTTCATTAACAGAGGGGTACCAACAATTTTGTCCACGTGTGTAGGTGTGTCTGAATGCCATGCTTTGTAATCTCTCCCCCAAGTGGCCATTGGGGTGACACCTTATATATTTTTGTAATAAATGCCAAAAACATGCAAATTTGGTTAATTGGCATCAAACTGGGGATTCTAAATTGCTGCGATGGACTGGGAATCTGTCCAGGGTGTACCCTGCCTCTCGCCCAAAGATGCTGGGATAGGCTCCAGCCCCCCCCCCCCCACACACACACACACACACACGACCCAAAAAGGATTAAGTGGAAGAAAATGGATGGATGGATGTACATAAATCCAATTTTCCACCTGATTTTTGACTTTGAATAATTTAAGCTCAAAATTATTCTAACAGTCTTCATTTTGTTTTTCTTAAGCCATTCAGAGGTGACCTTACTGGTGTGTTTTGGATCACTGTCCTGCTGCAGAACCCAAGTGTGCTTAAGCTTGAGGTCACGAGCAGATGGCCGGACATTCTCCTTCAGGATTTTTTGGTAGACAGCAGAATTCATGGTTCCATTTACCACAGCAAGTCGTCCAGGTCCTGAAGCAGCAAAACAGCCCCAGACCATCACACCACCACCACCATATTTTACTGTTGGTATGATGTTCCTTTTCTGAAATGCTGTGTTACTTTTACACCAGGTGTAATGGGACAAACACCTTCCAAAAAGTTCAGCTTTTGTCTCGTCAGTCCACAGAGTATTTTCCCAAAAGTCTTGGGGATCATCAAGATGTTTTCTGGCAAAACTGAGACGAGTCTTTATGTTCTTTTTTGCTCAGCAGTGGTTTTCATCTTGGAACTCTGCCATGCAGGCCATTTTTGTCCAGTCTCTTTCTTATGGTGGAGTCATGAACACTGACCTTAACTGAGGCAAGTGAGGCCTGCAGTTCTTTGGATGTTGTTGTGGGGTCTTTTGTGACCTCTTGGATAAGTCGTTGCTGCGCTCTTGGGGTACTTTTGGTCGGCTGGCCACTCCTGAGAAGGTTCACCACTGTTCCATGTTTTCGCCATTTGTAGATAATGGCTTTCACTGTGGTTCGCTGGAGTCCCAAAGCTTTAGAAATGGCTTTATAACCTTTTCCAGACTGATAGATCTCAATTACTTTGTTTCTCATTTGTTCCTGAATTTCTTTGGATCACAGCATAATGTCTAGCTTTTGAGGATCTTTTGGTCTACTTCACTTTGTCAGGCAGGTCCTATTTAATTCAATTCAATTCAACTTTATTTATATAGCGCCATTTCACAACAACAGTCATCTCATAGCACTATCAACTGTAGGGGGAACCCCCACAGTTGCAGAAAGACCCCAGCAATCAGGCGATCCCCTGTGAGCAAGCACTTGGCGACGGTGGAGAGGAAAAACTCCCTTTTAACAGGAAGAAACCTCCAGCAGAACCAGGCTCAGGGAGGGGCAGTCATCTGCTGCGACTGGCTGGGGGGTGAGGGGATAGAGAAGAAGAAAAGAACAAACATGTAGAGAGCAAACAGCACGATGGGGACTCAATCTATGGGAGAGAACAAACAAATGTTAATGACCAGCAAAAAAAATATTTCATTGAGAGTGAGGAAAGGAGTGAGGCCCAGTGCATTACTGGAGGTCCCCCGGCTGACTAAACCTATTAGCAGCATAACTAAGGGAGGGTTCAGAAACACATGATCCCTCCCTAATTGTAGGCTATATCAAAAAGGTAGGTTTTAGCCCTATTCTTAAAAACAGAGATCGAGTCTGACTCCCGAATCCAGATTGGCAGCTGGTTCCACAGGAGAGGAGCTTGATAATTGAAGGCTCTGCCTCCCATTGTACTTTTAGAGATTCTAGGTATTACAAGTAATCCTGCATTTTGGGAGCGTAGTGCTCTGTTAGGATAATACAGTAGTATCAGATCTTTTAAATAAAAAGGAGCCTGATTGTTTAGAGCTTTGTAAGTAAGAAGAAGAATTTTAAACTTAATTCTAAACTCTATGGGAAGCCAATGAAGGGAGGCCAGAACCGGAGAGATATGATCTCTCTTTCTAGTACCTGTTAAAACTCTTGCTGCAGCATTTTGGATCAGCTGAAGACTTTTTAAAGATGTTTTAGGACAGCCTGATAATAAAGAATTACAATAATCTAATCTCGAGCTAACAAAAGCGTGGATCAGTTTCTCAGCATCACTCTGAGACAAGATGCTCCTAATCTTGGCAATATTACGCAAATGATAGAAGGCAGTCTTAGAAACAAATTTAATATGTGAATTGAAGGACAGATCCTGATTGAAAATAATTCCAAGGTTCCTCACAGAGCTATTAAGAGAAAGAGTAACCGCATCCAAACTGAAAGTTTGATTTGGAAAGGAATTTCTAAGGTTTTTTGGACCAACAAGAATGACTTCAGTCTTATCTGAATTTAATAGCAGGAAATTACAAGTCATCCAAGCTTTGATTTCCTTAAGACAGGCTTCTAACTTGGCTAATTGATTACTATCATCTGGCTTCATTGACAGGTATAATTGTGTGTCATCTGCATAACAATGAAAATGTATACAGTGCTTTCTAATAATGTTGCCTAACGGAAGCATATATAAACTAAAAGAGTAGGGCCTAGCACAGATCCCTGTGGAACTCCATGACTAAGCTTTGAGTTGAAAGAAAACTCATTATTTACATGAACAAACTGGAACCTATCAGATAAATAAGATCTAAACCACTGCAACGAAGTTCCATTAAGTCCAACATAGTGTTCTAATCTATCAAGTAGAATATTATGATCGATAGTATCAAAAGCTGCACTAAGGTCTATAAGGACAAGTACAGAAACCAGTCCATTATCAGATGCGATGAGGAGGTCGTTAGTGACCTTCGCTAAGGCTGTTTCAGTACTATGATGGATTCTAAACCCAGATTGAAACTCTTCAAGTAAACCATTTCCCTGCAGGTGGTCAAATAATTGCGTAGCAACAACTCTTTCTAAGATTTTTGAAATGAAAGGGAGATTAGAGATTGGTCTATAGTTAGCTAAAGCTCCTGGATCTAGCGTTGGCTTTTTGAGTAAGGGTTTAATTACAGCCGTTTTAAAAGCCTGCGGTACATGGCCTAAAGTTAATGAAGAATTGATTATATGAAGAATAAAGCTACCAATAAGTGGGAAGACTTCTTTAAATAACCTGGTAGGAATAGGGTCTAAAAGACAAGTTGAAGGTTTGGATGAGAAAACTATTTTGTCTAACTCACAAAGGTCGATTGGAGTAAACTCATCAAGACAGACATCAATAGAAGGAGTTGTAGTAGTTACAGTATTTAAGTTAACTGTGGGAAGAATCTGATTGATTTTATCTCTGATGGATGAAATTTTATTATTGAAAAAGTTCATAAAGTCCTGACTAGTAAGCTCTAGGGGAATGCTAGGATTGACAGAGTCCTGACTCTTTGTCAACCTGGCTACAGTACTGAAAAGAAACCTGGGATTATTCTTGTTCTCTTCTATTAATGCAGAGTAATAACTCGTTCTAGCTTTTCTAAGAGATTTTTTTATAAATTAAAAGATGATTTCTCCAAGCTAAATAGATTTCATCTAAATTAGTGGAACGCCATTTTCTTTCTAATTGACGAGTCTTCTGTTTTAAGCTACGAGTTTCTGTGTTGAACCAAGGAGTTAGAAATCTCTGATTAGACTTTTTCTTTTTTAAGGGGGCCACCAAGTCTAGAGTCTGATGCAGAGAAGCTGAAACACTATCCACATGTTATCAATTACAGAAGGAGCAAGCTGTCTATAGCTTATTTCCGTTTTGTTAACACATGTGTTAAGTGATTTCTTGATTTGAGAACAGGTGTGGCAGTAATCACGCCTGGGTGTGGCTAGAAAAACTGAA
This sequence comes from Pholidichthys leucotaenia, assembly GCA_020510985.1. Classification (NCBI taxonomy): domain Eukaryota; kingdom Metazoa; phylum Chordata; class Actinopteri; order Cichliformes; family Pholidichthyidae; genus Pholidichthys; species Pholidichthys leucotaenia. The sequence goes on along the minus strand of CM035849.1, from coordinate 62,654,255 downwards.
CTCAGCTTTCCAAAGATGTGATAAACCACAATTTATTTATGTTCTAACGTGGGGGGGGGGGGGTGTCACTTTTTCACACAGGGCCATATAGGTTTGGACTTTTTTTTACTCTTAATAATAAACACTTTCATTTACAAACTGCATTTTGTGTTTACTTGTGTTATCTTTGTCTTAATATTTAAATTTGTTTGATGATCTAAAACATTCAAGTGTGACAAACATACAAAAAAAAAATAAGAAATCAGGAAGGGGGCAAACACTTTTTCACACCATTGTATTTGGTTTGTTGTACTGATCTGATTACGTTTTTCCAAGTTAAATTAAAAACTGGCACACCGCATACAATCATAATCGTGTTTTCTTAGTATTTACCTGTGAGATTACCAAAACTGAATCTTAGATTGAAAGAGACCATCCAAGACATGGCCCAAGGCACCGTCTTCATGGTGAAGGTGCAATTGTGACTGTCCAGCAGTGGAATCAGAGGAGAAACGTCCATCAGCCAGCGCCCGATACCTCTGAGAAAGCAACACACACACACACGATCATAAAATGGCATCAAACATATAATTTAAAATATCCTCTTATATAGATAGTGACATAACGCACGGCTCAGGAGACACACACGCAGGCTCAGAGTAGATTCAACAGCTTTATTCAACAACAAGGGTGTGTGACTGCGTGTCTGTGAGATGTGAATGTATTGGTGGTGGACGTCTGCTTCAGGCACGGGGGCAGGAAGCCGTGCAGCCGGGCAACCCTATGGGAGAGAGCACAGGGAGAAGGGTAACGGGCACCAAACCAATACAGAAGGATAATGGGATATGCTGGCTTACTTGGCTGGGCAGGTGGCTGGCGTTGACAAGGGCGAGACCCGGGAGACAGCGACCTGGAGCGCCTGTGGCAGCAGCGAGGAAACAGCGAAGCAGAGGAGAAGTCCGCCGCCGGGAAATCCACCTGTGCACAGGGAAGAAGGCTGGAGAGGAAGGTAAGAGATTCTTACGTGAAGGTCTTGCTGGTAGAAGGGGGTTCCTTGCAGCAAGCAGGCCGACGGGATCAGACGGCTTCAGGCCGAAGCCCAGGGCAGAGTGGCTTATATCCCACGCCGCTGACGAGGTGCAGGTGTGCGCGCGGCTGGCGCCGCTGATGAGCGGCGAGTCATGACAGATAGATACACTTTGGTCCTTTAGAGGTCCCATATCGTGGATTTTCAAAGGATTAATTTTAAGTTTCCACATCCCCCAGAACATAAATGTAATTTTAAAGACCAAAATACATTTCTATGTTGATTTAGAGCGCATCAAAAAGCTGTCTTTAATGTTCTGATGAAACTTAATTTTCAGTCAGCTCAATAACATCAATGAGTCCATAACTGATTGGCTCAAGTTTTGTTTTTTTTTTCTTTTCTTTTTAAATGGGCCAGAAACAAGTAAGGAGGCAGTCAGGGTGTTTTTGTTTTGCTAACTTGGACAGCTGATGTCGGGGCTTGTTGCTTTGTAACGTCATAAAAAAAACAGAAGAGGTGCAATCCTCTCCTCCTTTGGGAACTAAATAAATGTGTTTTTCTTTATTAAGTGAGCATTTTAATATACTGTACATGTGACCCATGGCTGTGTCTTATAAGAACCATGAACACGCAGTTTTGCAGAATATGGGCTCTTTAATAACATAACCTGGACATATGGTTGAAATTAATAAATGCTCAATCTAAATATTTCAAAACAAGACAAGCAAAAATAAGGCTGTCTGAATTTTATTTGTTCAATCCACATGATAACAAAACGCCCAGACCACAGACATCAATTTTTGCAAAAATATTTAACTTGGCAATAGTTTTACGTGGTAATTCCAAGCATTCTATGTGAAATAAAAGTGTGTAACTTTACTAACCTATTCCAACAGAGGTAGCAGAACAGTTACAAAACTCTCTGTTAAAAGTATCACAGCACTTACATAACTGTAGACCTGTGTGCTGCAACATTCATATTGTGAAATAACCAGAGGAAATGCAATGTTCCTGCCCAGGACCATAACACCAACTGTACGACTTAATCAAAAATGCTATTAAAGTCAGAATTTTAATATTTTTTGAGAAGAAACACTGCAGGGAATATAACTGAATGTCTATGGGTAGAAGTAAAAGCCGCATTGTTCTTCCTCTCTCGCTTTCTTCGTGGCACCTCCAAAGTTTGAATTACCAACTCAATAACTTGCTTCTTCAATGCAAAATGATCTACAACTGAAGTAGATCATTTAGTCCTGATGAAACCACTGCAAGACTGCACAGATTTCCTGACCTTTCACCTTGACCACAACCTGGTTGCAGACCCGCCTGAGGAACACCATCCATTTGGTGGCCATCAGGGCAATTGCCTTGGATGAGTACCGTTTTCCCCCCCCCTGAAATGTTCATGGAAGGACAGACAATCAACAAACCACAATCAACTAGATTCTTATTAACCAAAAAGAGTGAAAAAAGGAGACAAAATGCCCAGTTGTGGCTTTAATGTTTTGTTTTTGTCTATTCTTTTTTTTTTTTATTTTGGTAATGCAATAATAACCATTTCCCTCGGTGACAATCTGCCTGCATTAGTTTCCTTTTTACCTAAATACATACTGTAAGTTTACGAGTAATCTTCCCTTTGTTAAGTTGCAAGAAAATACATTACTATTTTTAAGTCTAAGGGGATTTTTATTCACTCTTCCACATTTTTTGTAACAATGAATACATCTACTCCATTCCACAAAATATAATTAAAATGTGTAGTCTTAAACATTCTCATATTTCCTGTAATCATCATAGCAGTCTGTCGTGGGCGACAATGACTGTTTCATTTAGGTCTGATCAGATTCCTCCACACAGTTCTGTCCTTAGCCTTCCGCTGCCAGGAACTCCTGTCTATGTCCAACTTCTTCAAGTTTCTTTTTACAGTGTCTTTAAATCTGAGCCTTGGTCTACACTGATTGCGTTTGCCCTCGCATAACTGTGAGTAGAGTAACTGCCGAGGGAGACGCTGGTGGTCCACCCTCTCAACATGTCCGAGCCATCTCAGGTTCATCTGTATTAGCATGTCCTCCATTGATGGTAGACCAGCTCGTTTCAACACTTCTATGTTGGTTATCTTGTCTTTCCATGAGATGTTCATTATGGCTCGAAGGTGTCTCATCACATACGCGTGGAGTTTCTTCACCTGCACTCTGTAGACAGTCCAAGTTTCAGCACCGTACAATAGAGTAGCCAGTACTGTTGCTCTGTACACTTTGCATTTCACACGGATAGACACATGTCGATTGTTCCACAGTCTCTCCCTCAAGTTTCCAAACACAGCGCTCGCTCTTCCCATTCTGAGAGATAGTTCATCCTCCAGCCTAGCATTCTCTGAAACAGTACTCCCTAGGTACTTGAAAGTCTTGCACTTGACTAGTGGCTCTGTACCAATGCTGATCTCTTCTGGTAGTGATGTTGATAATTGGAACTTTGGTGGTTGATAAAGGCACTCTGTCTTCTTGATGTTGATTTGGAGGCTGAATTGGCTACCTGCTCTTGCAAATTTCTCCATTAAAGATTGCATATCTCCCACGCTGTGTGCAACTAGAGCACTGTCGTCGGCAAAGAGCATTTCTCTTACTACCTTTATCAATGTCTTACTCTTGGCTTTAAACTGTGCCACATTGAACAAGTCTGCTTCTTTTCTTGTTTGAATGTATACTCCTTCTGAAGTGTCTTTGAAGGCCACCTCAAGTATGGCTGCCAGATATAGCGAGAAGAGTGTAGGTGCCAGCACACACCCTTGTTTCACCCCATTGCTTACTGAAAAGTCTTTAGATACTGAACCACTCATTGCCACATTTGCTTGCATACCTGTATGGAGTGCCTCAATCAGGCTGACAAACTTCTCTGTACAACCATATTTCTTGAGTACCTGCCAAAGTCCTTGTCGCGAAACAGTATCGAAGGTTTTACTGAAGTCTATGAAGACTACATAAAGCAGCATGTTCTGTTGGATACACTTTTCTTGAACCTGTTTCAAGCAGAAAATCATGTCCATTGTGCTTCTTCCACTTCTAAAGCTGCACTGGGTTTCAGTAGTACATTCTGCGAGATGTGTTCACTGAGTCTGTTAAGTAGTACACGTTAGAGAATCTTACCAACAGTGGCTAGCAGTGATATACCTCGGTAATTTCCACAATCCTTCCTGTCACCTTTCTTGAACAAAGCCACAATACTTGCATCCTTCCAGTCTTGAGGTACTTTCTGGGCATCCCATATCTCTTGGATGAGCTTGTGCAGGCAGATGGTCAGCTGAACACCACCAAATTTCCACACTTCTGCTGGAATTCCATCCCTTCCTGGAACTTTACCATCCTGTGTTGTCCTGATAGCTGCCATTAGTTCATCAAAATTTGGTGGTTCATCCAGACTTGATGCAGCTGGTCACTGCACTAGAGCTTCTTTAGCCTCTTCAGTGAGATCTCCAGGGTTGTTTAGTAGTTGGTCAAAGTGGTCTGCAAATCTGTCCAGGATCTTGTCTTTCTCCTGCAAAACCGTTTCACCATCCATAGCCTTTAGTTGGGTCAATCCTCTTGGTTTAGGGCCGTAGATTTCTCTCAAACCTGTGAAGAATGTTTTCATGTCCTTCCTGTCTGCTGCAGTTTGAAGTTTCTCCGCTTTTTCATCCCACCAGTTGGACTTCATCTCTCTGGTGTACTTATGTAGCTCACTCTGAGCCTTTGAGTATTTCTTCTTCTTCAACCTTGTGTTACACTGTAGGTTTTCCTGCCTAGCTGTATTCCTCGCTTCTAGTAGTTTCTTCAGGTGTTCATCATGCTCATCAAACCAATCTTGATGTTTCCTCTCAGGGTAGCCTAATACATCACTCGCAGTCTGATACACCATATCCTTCAGTGTTGCCCATTTCTCTTCTATGTCATTCTCTGAGTTGTTGCTGTCCCAGTCTTTCAAGTTTTCACCCATTTCCTGTGTAAGTTCTTCCTGCTTCTTTTGGCCTTTCAGTGCACTAGTGTTTAGCTTCTGTGGTGGCTTCGCACCCGTCCTGCAGTGCTGTTTTCATCTCCAAATCCTTAATCTAGATCTCAGCATAACATGATCAGTGCCACAGTCTGCGCCTCTCATTGCTCTGGTGTCCAATACATCCCTTCTATCTCTCTGCCCGACTATGATGTAGTCTAATAAGTGCCAGTGCTTGGATCTTGGGTGCATCCATGCCTTCTTGTGTGTGTCCTTGTGCTTAAATAGAGTGCTGGTTATCACAAGGTTGTACTCTGAACATAGTGCAAGTAGAAGTTCTCCATTAGCATTGCACTTGCCTACTCCATGACTGCCTAGCACTCCTTTCCATTTCTCGGTGTCCGAACCAACTCTGGCATTAAAATCTCCCAACGAGTATCAGCCTGTCATCAGTCGGTACATGCCTGATAGTCTCACGTAAATCACTGTAGAACTCTTCCTTCACCTCTTCTGTGTTGGTCATTGTTGGGGCATATACACTGATGAGTGTGGCATACATCTTCCGCTGTAGTGGGAGTCTCATAGTCATTATCCTGTCGTTGATTGGCACCGGTTCCTCATCAAGCATTGCTGCTATCTCCTTTCTAACTGCAAAGCCCACTCCTGCTTCTCTCCTTTCTTGAGTTGATCTCCCACTCCAAAAGAAGATGTACCCATGGTCTTCCAAGCTGTCATATCCAGGCAATCTTGTTTCAATAAGTGCATCTATGTCTACATTGTACCTGTTCATTTCCAGGGCCACAAGCGCGGTCTGTCTTTCTGGGCGCTGTGATGTTGTTCTGTCCAATAAAGTGCATACATTCCATTGTGCTACACACAAGGTTGCTGTTTTCCTCTTCTTTTGTCTTCCTGCTCCTAGCTTACTTTTCGCTGCCTGTCAGAGTGTGAACAGATCAGCGCAGACCTTGTAAGCCCGGGCGACGTCCGAGCCGGTATGAGTTGCTTTCTGATTGACCATTTCATGAAACTGCTTGCAAAGTATTTGAGTACTGCTAGCTTTTGCTGGACTAGCAGCACATTTTTGGCAGATAGAGGTATTATCAGCGGCAAGGACAAGCCAAGACAAACTGACTCTAGTATCTGTTGCAGTGACTGACCAGATGATAGGTTTGTTTATCTCTGCTCTTTGTGTAGTGCATGTCACAATGCACCGACTGGCACAATCCACCACAGACTTTGCGACAGATGTGTTTATCTGCCAGGATGTCCAGTCTCACCCTGTGTAACTGGGAGTTGTCCATCACAAACCTGTGACAGATATTGTTTTTAGTTCTGCCAGGATGCCCTGTTTCACCCTCCATGCCCTCGAAAGGGCGGGGATGCTGGTTGAGTCGCCGACGGCCCGACCCATGAAACAGGTAGTATCGGTTTTCATGGTTATCCGGTAGCAAGCAAGCCAATGCCTGACCTGACACAAGTATTTCCTGTACTGGTGTATTTAATATATAGTTAATATTTGGCCAGAACATGAGCTATAAGGTGTTTATCAAACAAGATTAATTACTTTCTCTGTCTGTTAAATTTAGTCAAATAAGGAAGAAAAAAAAAACCCTGACATGCTCTCTTCATACAAGTAGATGGTTATCTTTATGAATTCCAGTATTGTTAATTAGTTTTCACATTTGTGCCATCACGGTGATACCTGCGGAAGGCAGTGATCCATCGGCCCAGCTCCATGTTGCAGTACGGACTGAGGTAGTCACAGCAGACAAACAGCTGAACCGTGTGATCCCAGTGAGCGCAGGACGAGTCCCTTCTGCCAGGACATGACAGAGACGCATCCAGCTCCAGAGTGTCAAAGTCCAACAAACCTGCAGACACACACAAACAAAAGCATACGTAATTACAGTTCATTTAAATCAAATCAAATCAAATCAAACTTTATTGTCATATTGCTGTACATACAACTGTAGTGCAGGCAAGATGAAATTGCGTTTCTCTCGGCATCCATATAAGAAGCAGCATGATTAAGACACACTCCCACATAGCTCCCACCCCCCCCCCATCCATTCACACATCCCTGAGACATACTTGGGGAAAAAGAATAACTAACTATAATATACAAAATGTCCATAGGTGCAGTAGTGTGTATGTGAGATTCCGGGTCAGCTGTTCAGCATCCTGACAGCTTGTGGGAGGAAGCTGTTGATCAGTCTGGTGGTTCTGCCTCTGATGCTCCGGAATCGTTTACCAGATGGAAGAAGTTCAAAGTGTTTATGCAGAGGGTGAGAACGGGCATGCATTAGGATAACACCATTATAGCAACGAGTGAGTCACATGAAAGCGCTAATGCAAAACCGTTATCTCTACATGCTAGTGTGATTTTTTTCTCAAAAAAGGTTAGCCATTGAGTGAGGTCTCTAATGGCTGTTTTGGTAGAAATGTTCAATGAAATGCAACATATCATCAGTGTTGGACCCCAGTCTGCTTTTTCACAGTCTACATGTAATGTAAGATACTGTAAAGCCTGCACAAACTTTAAAAGAGATCTTTTAAAAGTGGATCTTGGGTTGGAAACGTCATTTTAGCTCTGGTCTACTTAAGGTCCCACATCCCCAAAACCCCATTTCTGGAAACCTAATAAATTTGAGGACCCAGTGCTTATGAGCTGAACTACTGCCTGTTTTTTGGACAAGCTGTGCCTGAAGACAACAATATAAAACCAAGCACTCAGAGAAGTGCACAGCCTAGGAGTTCAGTCACACAGATTTTATTCAACTCAACTTTCTAAAGTTTTTATGAACTATGTCTACTTTTAACACTTTATTTGGCAATTTAACATTATACACGGAAAAAGGTTTATTGCACATGACTGTAATGTTTCTCTATTTGTAAGAGGTATAACCCTGATTGAAGATTACCACACTAAAATTAAAAAACTCAACCATTCTGCCATCCATCTTCTACCGCTTTTCCGGCGGTAAGGGTCATGGAGGCAGCAGCTCAAGCAGAGAAGCCCAGACTTCCCTCTCCCCGTCCACCTACTCCAGCTCTTCAGAGAGGATACCAAGTCGTTCCCAGGCCAGCTGGGAGACATAGTCTCTCCAGCGAGTTCTGGGTTTGCCCTGGGGTCTCCTTCCAGTGGGACGTGCCCAAAACACCACAAGTGGGAGGTGGCCAGGAGGCATCCTAATCAGATGCCCATACCACCTCAACTGGCTCCTTTCAGTGTGGAGGAGCAGCAGTTCTACTCTGAGCCTCTCCCGGATGACTGAGCTCCTCACCTTATCTCTAAGGGTGAGTCCAGCAATCCTATGGAGAAAGCTCATTTCAGCCGCTTGTATCCGTGATCTCATTCTTTCAGTCATTACCCAAAGCTCATGACCATAGGTGAGGGTAGTAATGTAGATTGACCGGTAAATTGACAGCTTTGCCTTAGAGCTCAGCTCCCTCTTCACCACAACAGGCCGGTCTAATGTCCGCATCACTGCAGAGGCTGCTCTGATCCATCAGTCATTCGCTCGCTCCATTCTCCTCTCACTCACGAATGAGACCCTGAGATACTTAAACTCCTCCACTTGGGGCAGGAGTTTGTTCCCAACCCAGAGAGGACAGTCCACCCTTTTTTGGCTGGACCACAGACTCAGACTTAGAGGTACTGATTCTCATCCCAGCCGCTTCATACTCAGCAGCAAACCATCCCAGTAAGACCTGTAGGTCATTGCTCGAAGCCAACAGGACAACATCATCTGCAAAGAGCAGAGGTGAGATCCTGTGGTCATCGAACATGACACCCTCCATTCCTTGGCTGCGCCTAGACATCCTCTTCGTAAAAATTTTGAACAGGATCGGTGACAAGGTTCAGCCCTGGCCGAGTCCAGCTCTCACTGGAAACAGGTCAGACCGGGTGTTGGCAATACGAACCAAACTCTTGCAACAGTCATATAGTGACCGGACAGCTCGTAACAACAAGCCCGATACCCCATACTCCCAAAGCACCCCCCTCAAGAGACCACAAGGGACGCAGTTGAATGCCTTCTCCAAGTCCACAAAACACATGTTGACTGGTTGGGCAAAACTCCCATGAACTCTCAAGGATTCTCAAGAGGGTAAACTGCTGGTCCGATGTGCCATGGCCAGGACGAAAACCACATTGCTCCTGCTAGATCCGAGGTTTGACCAGCAGTCGGACTGTCCTCTCCAGGGGCCTCATGTATAAAAGATTGTGCAGCTTTCATACTGAAAGATGGTGTACTCACAAAAGTTGAAAAGTACATGTGCAGAAAAATTTTCAGATTTATAAAACTGTGCGCATGCCTGATTCACCGCTCCTTTTTTTTATACTGTATATACTGTTACCAGAGTGGTGGCTCAGTTGGTAGAGCACCCGCCCCACACCCGGGAGGCAGGGGTTCAATTCCTGGCCGGGTCATGCCGAAGACCATATAAAAGTGGAACTTCCTGCCATCCAGCTTGGTGCTCAGCAATAATGGAATGGAGGAGGGAAATCTGTGGCAGCGCCTTGCATGGCAGCGGCCCTCTGATTCTGCACTGGGGTGTGTGTGATTAACACAGTAGACAGGTAAAGCACAATCTCATTCTACTGTACATGATTGGTTATACGCTTGAATGACAATAAGGATGATTTAATTTAATTTAATATCCCACCTCACATGAAAAGTCAGCGCACGTGCACGATCTCTTTACTCCGCCTTGGTTCCTCCCACTAATGACTATGTAAATGAAGAAAACACTCCTTCTGTCACTCTTCTGTCAAACTATGATCATCAAGCCTGCGGGAAAGTGCAACATAAAAAAATAACTTAATGGAGTGTGACGCTGAGGTGTTGATAACAGAGGAGGTCAGAAAAAAAAACCCATTTTATTATGTTCTGACCAGAATCAACAATAAACCTAAGTTGACCAAGTGGACGGCAGCACGGTGGAACAGTGGTTAGCACAGTGGCAGCACAGCAAGAAGGTCATGGGATTGATTCCACCCTCTGCCATCGTGGGTTAGATCCCACCCCCAGACCATCGGTGACCCTTCTGTGTGGAGTTTGCATGTTCTCCCTGTGTCTGCGTGGGTTTACTCCGGGCACTGCGGTTTCCTCCCACATGCCAAAGACATGCAGGTTAGGTTAAATGGCATCAACTGGGGATTCTAAATTGTCCTTAGGTATGGATGTGACAGTGAATAGTTGTCTGTCTCTCTGTATTGGCCCTGCGATGGACTGGCGATCTGTCCAGGGTGTACCCTGCCTCTCGCCCAAAGATGCTGGGATAGGTTCCAGCCCCCCGGGACCTGAAAAGGATTAAGCGGTAGAAGATGGATGGATGGATGACCGAGTGGACTGTTACAATGACAGTTCATTCATTCATTTTTTTTTTTTAAATTTCTGTCAGATCATAACAAGACAAAAAAGAAAAGGAAAGAAAAAAAGAGAACATATTTCAGACAGAAAGGGTGTAAGCTGAAGCAACAACTTGTGCTGACACCTCAGTTAATGCAGCCGGCTCAGACTGAAATACAATAAAATTGTATTAAAATTAAAGTCTATAGATTGATCACTATTTGAGTGTGATGGGGGGGCTGACACATGGAAAAAAAATGTTGTGAAAGACAGTCCTCTGTAACCCGCATAGACAGACATGATGTTACTGAGTAAAATAAGTAAATAAACACCACTGAATACCACTCCATTCTTACAGCAGAATTTATAGTTACAAACCAAATCCTGCCCAAATGGGGGCAGTGGTGGCCTAATGGTTAGGGATGTGGAGTGGTGAGCGGAGGATTGTGGGTTCGATCGCAGTTGTTGGACCGGCAGGATTAGATCTGGATGGACAGATAACATACCAGTGTTTTCCCCACCCTCCTTAACCCCACTGTGGTGCCCTTGAGCAAGGCCCTTAACCCCAACTGCTCCAGTGGAGTTGCTCAGTGGCCACAGGTCAGTCTGTGGTTGCACTGGGCAGCTTCCTGGTGTGAATGTGCAACTGTGTGAATGAACAGGGTGTCCTTAAAAAAGAGAAGTTACCTTTCAGTGGAAATACTGATAGAAAAATTCTATATTATCTATACTATTATTGATATTAATAATGTATTATTATATTTGAGAAGTATCATACCTTTCATATGCCATGTTTAATGTTTATATGTACATTCTATGTGGAATAAGTTCATATATTCAGGGCATGTTTCTGTGAGTAATATCAGAGAGTTCAGACTGAAGATCAGTACAGGGCGTAAGGAATGATCCAAGATATCCTTAATCTCTTTGACATAACCTGTTTTGGGTCACAGGAATGCACAGGAACTCATTAGCCTACATACATACAGTAGATCAGTGGTAGATGGACAGTCCATTAGTTTTATGGATCTCATGTCTCCATGACCCCATGTCTCCAGAGTGTCTGACGTCCGCCTGGATAAGCTCAGTTATCAGGACTGTCCCGTTCTGTCCCTTCCCTTATCCTCATCCTCCCTCTCCTTTCTCCTACCTATATATATCAGACTTAGAAGAATGGATCCTTTAGAGATTCTAGCCGTGTCTGAATGTTATGCTTTGTAACCTCTCCCCCAAGGTGGCCATTGGGGTGACTCCTTATATTTTTGTAATAAATGTACATAAATTCAACTTTCCGCCTGCTTTTTTGACTTTGAATAATTTAAACTCAAAATTATTCTAACAACTACCCTGTATAAATAAAAGTTAAAAAAGATAAACAAAAATCCATGTCAGAATCCAAATTACGCACAACAGCCAGGAAGAAGCCTTTTATTTCTAGATTGTAATCTCCAAACAGAGATATTTTAGGCTATGGAAACATCTCTTCACTCCAATACAGCTGCAAATGTTACCACTGCAGCTACTGGGGTTCACCTGCAGGGATCCGCAATCCAGTTGCCTCCAAGTCATCTGCAGTCAGGTTCTTCTTGTTGCCTTGGCACATATTGTGCAAGAGTTGGGGCTTGATTAGAATGCCTTTTGCCGAAAGGCATTGAAACAGAATTCGAAACGGAAACGCAACAGAATTCCTCACCAGGAAGATGGATCTGCTCACGTTGCCTCATGAGTCAACTGTATAGTCTCCAGTAAACGTTTTTACCTCTACATCACATTTACAGAGACGGGATCCAGTTTCCAGTTGTGTTGGCTTTGGATCATGAATGAGGCAGGTTTTATCTGAGGGAAATTAGTTATTATTCATCAGGGTTTCACTGTGCTCAATAAGCCAAGTTGTGGAGATAAATCTTGTCATAATAATAATCCTGTTTTTCAACCACTAATTTGAAAACAAATCATTTTAACTGAAGTAGAAACGTCGGAACGACTCACAAGATTGCAAAAAGAAAAGGCAGAACAAACAATATTAAAATCAGCAATATCAGATCACTGCAAAAGAAATAATCACATCATGGAGTGGGACAATGTCAAAATCATTGGATTGAGAGCAACAGACACAAATGCTGGATCAAGGAGGCCATAGAAATCAGGAAGTGAGGAAAGACAGCATGAATCGGGATGAGGGGGCATTTACAGTGCATTCGGGAAGTATTCACAGCGCTTCACTTTTTCCACATTTTGTAATGTTACAGTCTTATTCCAAAATGGACTAAATTCTTTTTTTTCCTCAAACTTCTACACACAATACCCCATAATGACAATGTTAAAAAAGTTTTGACATTTTTGGAAATTTATTAAAAATAAAAAAAAATAAGAAATCACATGTACATAGTAAGGCCCAAAAATATTTGGACAGTGACACAAGTTTTGTTATTTTAGCTGTTTACGAAAACATATTCAGGATACAATTATATAATCAATATGGGCTTAAAGTGCAGACTCTCAGCTGTAATTTGAGAGTATTCACATCCAAATTGGAGCAAGGGTTTAGGAATTACAGCTCTTTAATACGTAGCCGCCTCTTTTTCAAGGGACCAAAAGTAATTGGACAATTGACTCTGAAGGCTGCAAAAAAAAAAAAATAACAAGGCTGCATGGGCTCTTCCCTCGTTAACCTGTCATCAGTTAAGCAGTTAAAAGGTCTGGAGTTGATTCCAGATGTGGCGTTTGCATTTGGAAGCTGTTGCTGTGAACACACAACATGCGGTCAAAGGAGCTCTCAATGGAGGTGAAACAGACCATCCTGAGGCTGAAAAAAAAGAAGAAATCCATCAGAGAGATAGCAGAAATGTTAGGAGTGGCCAAATCAACAGTTTGGTACATTCTGAGAAAAAAAGAGTGCACTGGTGAGCTTGGGAACTCAAAAAGGCCTGGATGTCCATGGAAGACAACAGTGGTGAATGATCGCAGAATCCTTTCCATGGTGAAGAACAACCCCTTCACAACATCCACTCAAGTGAAGAACACTCTCCAGGAAGTAGGTGTATCAGTATCTAAGTCTACCATAAAGAGAAGACTTCATGAGAGTAAATACAGAGGATTCACCACAAGGTGCAAACCATTAATCAGCCTCAAAAATAGAAAGGCCAGAATTGACTGCCAAAAAACACCTGAAGAAGCCAGCCCAGTTCTAGAACAGCATTCTTTGGACAGATGAGACTAAGATCAACCTGTACCAGAATGATGGGAAGAAGAAAGTTTGGAGAAGAATTGGAATAGCTCATGATCCAAAGCACACCACATCTTCTGTAAAACATGGTGGAGGCAGTGATGGCATGGGCATGCATGGCTTCCAATGGCACTGGGTCACTTGTGTTTATTGATGATGTTACAAAAGACAGAAGCAGCCGGATGAATTCTGAAGTGTATAGGGATATCTTTCTGCTCAGATTCAGCCAAATGCAGCAAAGTTGATTGGACGGCGCTTCACAGTACAGATGGACAATGATCCAAAACATACTGCAAAAGAAACCCAGGAGTTTTTTAAAGCAAAGAAGTGGAATTTTCTGCAATGGCCGAGTCAATCACCAGATCTCAACCCAATCGAGCATGCATTTCACTTGCTCAAGACAAAATTTAAGGCAGAAAGACCCACAAACAAGCAACAAGTGAAGACAGCTGCAGTAAAGGCCTGGCAAAGCATCACAAAGGAGGAAACCCAGCGTTTGGTGATGTCCATGGGTTCCAGACTTCAGGCAGTCATTGCCTGCAAAGGATTCTCAACAAAATATTGAAAAGTAACATTTTACTTAGGGTTATGTTTATTTGTCCAATTACGTTTGAGCCCCTGAAATGAGGAGCGTTTGTATAAAAATAGCTACAATTCCTACATGTTTAATCATATATTTTTGTTCAACCCCTTGAATTAAACCTTAAAGTCTGCACTTCAATTCTGTTGTAGTTGTTTCATTTCAAATTCAATGTGGTGGCATGCAGAGCCCAAATTATGAAGATTGTGTCACTGTCCAAATATTTCTGGGCTTAACTGTAAGTATTCACAGCCTTTGCTCAACACTTGGTTGATGTACCTTTGGCAGCAATTACAGCCTCATGTCTTTTTGAATATGATGCCACAAGCTTGGCACACCTATCTTTGGGTAGTTTCGCCCCCCATTCTTCATTGCAGCACCTCTCATTCTCCATCAGATTGGATGAGAAGTGTCAGTGCACAGCCATTTTCAGATCTCTCCAGAGATGTTCAGTTGGATTCAAGTCTGGGCTCTGGCTGGGCCACTCAGCGACATTCACAGAGTTGTCCTGAAGCCACTCTTTTGATATCTTGGCTGTGTGTTTAGTGTTGTTGTCCTGCTGAAAGATGAACCGTCGCCCCAGTCTGAGGTCAAGAGCACTCTGGAGCAAGTTTTCATCCAGGATGTCTCTGTACATTGCTGCCTTCATCTTTTCCTCTATTCTGACTAGTCTCCCAGTTCCTGCCGCTGAAATACATATCCACAGCATGATGCTGCCACCACCATACTTCACTGTAGGGATGGTATTGGCCTGGTGATAAGCGATGGATGCCTGGCTTCCTCCCAACATGACACCTGGCATTCATACCAAAGAGTTCAATCTTTGTCTCATCAGACCAGAGAATTTTGTTTCTTATGGTCTGACAGTCCTTCAGGTGCCTTTTGGCAAACTCCAGGTGGGCTGCCATGTGCCTTTTACTAAGGAGTGGCTTCCATTTGGCCACTCTACCATACAAGCCTGATTGTTGGATTGCTGCAGAGATGGTTGTCCTTCTGGAAGGTTTTCCTCTCTCCACAGAGGAACACTGGAGCTCTGACAAAGTGACCATTGGGTTCTTGGTTACCTCCCTGACTAAGGTCCTTCTCCCCCGATTGCTCAGTTTAGACAGCCAGCCAGCTCTAGGAAGAGAACCAGTAGTTCCAAACTTCTTCCATTTACGGATGATGGAGGCAACTGTGCTCAATGAGACTTTCAAAGCCGCAGACATTTTTTTGTACCCTTCCCCAGATTTGTGCCTCCAGACAATCCCGTCTCGGAGGTCTCCAGACAATTCCTTTGACTTCATGTTTGGTTTGTGCTCTGACATGCACTGTCAACTGTGGGACCTTACATAGACAGGTGTGTGCCTTTTCAAATAGTGTCCAATCAACTGAATTTACCCCAGGTGGACTCCAATTAAGCTGTAGAAACATCTCAAGGATGATCAGTGGAAACAGGATGCTCCTGAGCTCAATTTTGAGCTTCATAGCGAAGGCTGTGAATACTTATGTACGTGTGATTTCTTAATTTTGTATTTTTAATAAATTTGCAAAATTCTCAAAAAAAACTTTTTTCATGTTGTCATTATGGGGTGTTGTGTGTAGAATTTTGAGGGGAAAAAAAGAATTTATTCCATTTTGAAATAAGGCTGTAACATAACAAAATGGGGAAAAAGTGAAACGCTGTGAATGCTTTCCGGATGCACTGTATGCTTTCCCACACCTGGGACTACATTCTCCAGAGAACATCGGACAGCGGAGGCCGGGGCCAGCCCAGTGATATAACAGTTCCGCTGCGCTGGCCTCGCCTAGGTAAAACAGCTGATAAATAACTTCACAGCAATCAGCTGACACTTATGAGAAAGACTGCAGTCGACAGTCGAAACATGTAAAGGTAAAAACATCTTTTTTATCCTTGTCTGAAATAAGAAAAACAAAAAAGCTGATATTCCTTCCACTGCCCGATGATGTCCCCAGTCGAAGTCAGCAGTGCCCCATCCACACCATACACAGTGTGGACAGGGAGCTGCTTCCCCCTCCTGAGCCACCAGACAGTTTAGCAGAATCTCTTCAAGGCCGACCAAAAGTCTTGTTTCATGGCCTCACCAAACTCCTTCCACACCCGAGTGTTTGCTTCAGCAACCACCTGTGCTGTACTATGCTTGGCCTGTCGGTACACCTCAGCTGCATCGGGAGTCCCACAAGCCAACCAAGCTCAATACAACTCCTTCTTCAGCTTGATGGCCCCCCTTACCAATGATGTCCACCACTTGGTTCGGGGGTTGCAACCACGAAATGCACCGACAACCTTGTGGCCACACCTCTGGGCAGCTGCTGCAACAATGGAGGTGGAGAACATGGCCCATTCAGACTCCATGTCTCCAGACTCCCTCGGAATGTGGTCGAAGTTCTT
The DNA here is from genome assembly GCA_020510985.1 of Pholidichthys leucotaenia. Classification (NCBI taxonomy): domain Eukaryota; kingdom Metazoa; phylum Chordata; class Actinopteri; order Cichliformes; family Pholidichthyidae; genus Pholidichthys; species Pholidichthys leucotaenia. The sequence goes on along the minus strand of CM035849.1, from coordinate 62,637,734 downwards.
CCAGAGGTGGGAGTTGAAGACCTCCCGAACAGGGGCCTCAGCCAGACGTCCTCAGCACACCCTCACTATACATTTAGGTCATCCAGGTCTGAAAGGCATCCTCCCCTGTCATCGGATCCAACTCACCACATGACTATTTTGCATTTATCGTAATTAATAATAATTTGTCATAATTACCTAGAGGTTGGTCAACTGTGGCCACCGCTCCTTTCTCACCCTGCATTTGGACTTTGTCAAAGACAGAAACAACTTTTGCAGGATTTCTGAGTTTAGTCTGCAGATCAACATTAAAATCAAACCTGAAGAAAAAGATAGAAATAAAAACAAACAAAACATCTTCAGGTCACACATGTAGATGTGGTACAAGGCAGCTATGGAAAGTTGCGCATAAAGCAGGAGTGTCTAATCATGTGCCATGGAGGGCCAAGACCCGGCAGGCTTTACCTCCAACCAGGGCCTTCAACAGCAGATTTCACTCAATTTCTTCCCACGGATTGCTGAAAAGTGAAAACACCTGCTGAAGAGACTGGGTAGAAGAGAAAATCTGCACGATCTTGGCCCTCCATGGCACATGATTGGACACCTCTGGCATAAAGTATCAAAATTATAAATGGTGTTCACTTATAAAGCACTTTTTTTCCTCATCTCTGGATGATCAAAGCACTTTACAGATCCTGACATCTGCCCTGATAAGATAAGATAAGATAAGATAAGATAAGATAAGCCTTTATTAGTCCCACAACGGGGAAATTCCAGGATTGCAACAGCACAGGGATAGCAACACTCAGAGCAACAATCAGAAGGCAAGAAAAAAAACAAGCAAGCAAGAGCAGCTAATGGCGGTAGAACTGCCATGCAAGGCACTGGTCTGACCCACAAGGAGCAACTCGAGGAACCTCAGTGTCTTGCTCAAGGACACTTTGACCTGCAGACTGCAGAGAAAGCAGGAATCGAACCACTGACCGTCTGATCAGGGGTTGACCACACTCCACACCTGGACCACAGCCACCCCAATAACTACTCAAAGTAGTTTTTGTTTATAATAAAATCTTTCCATATTTCATATTATAAAACCGTCTTAATCATTATCCTTCACTTGAATGGTGCACAAGACTATCTTTAGCAAATCTTTCACCTCGATAAAGTTCACGTGTGATGTGTTAAAAAGAATCAAACCAGTTGTTAAAGTTGCACACCAAGTAACTAATTTATTTACTTGTATGATATGTCAACATTTAAGCTGTTACTAGTTTCATTTCTTACCACTGGGCCTTCCAGTTGATGAATTTGAATGTGGGGTACAGGAACAAGCCCATCTCAGCTAGTGCCCCCTGTTGGTTGATACCAAAGAAGAAGTTTGGCGACGGGGTCTTCTGGAAGGACACACTGATTAGTTTTCCAAACCTGCAAGAGAAAGTTTTGACATACTACAAGATGGATATACAGTGGAGAAAATAAGTACTGAACACATCAACATTTTTCCCATTAAACATTCAAGATTCAGAGATTCAATTTTGTATACTTTATTGATCCCCAGAGGGGAAATTGAGGGCATCCACCTGAATGGATGAAGCAGCCACGGTATGGCGTTATCCCTTTACCATTCACACACACATTCACACCTAGGGCCACTTTACAGTCTCTAATTAACCTAACCTGCATGTTTTTGGCCTGTGGGAGGAAACCTGAGAACTCCCGGAGTAAACCCACACAGACACGAAGAGAACATGCAAACTCCACACAGATCACTGTTGGTCAGGGGTTGGGATTGAACCAGGGATCCCATGGCCAAGGGTGAGTTGCTGTGCTGCCGCAGTGCTAACCACTGCGCCACCGCACTGCCCAAATGCTCAAAGGCTTTATTATCATGCGCACAGTTAAGAAATGCAACATTTCCTGAGCAATGAAATTCTTACTCTGCTCTCCAAACGAATGCCAAGGTAATAGGTACACAACATACTAATAAGGTAATAACACACCTAATACTAATGGATACTAATAGCACACACTATACACACAGTTGGGAAATTAGGACACTAAAGCAGTTAAAGCAGTCAAACTAGAGGAAACAAGAAGAGTGAAATTGAAAGTTCACTGGATGACTATAGTGGACAGTGATTGATACCAGAGATGATGTGAACCTGAGATGGCATAAACCAATGTACAGTGTGCAAATGAGCAGTATACAAATTACAAATTAGCACCCAGTGTGAGAATTTCTCTATAATGATAATACCAGTAGACTGTACATGACAATTAGCAGCAGAGATGATATGGACATCAGACAGGGTGAGACTATGTACACTATACAAGTGAGCAATGTGCAAATTTAGCAACCAGTGTGTGAGTTCCTATTTGCAAAGCTGTGTTGCGGAATTTAGGGAGTTTGTTATTTGTCCAGGAGTCTGATGGCAGTGGGAAAGAAGGAGTTTATCAGTGTGGTTGTCCTGCATTTCACACTTCTGTACTTCCGGCCTGAGGGTAGAAGTGTGAACATTCTGTGCTGGGGGTGGGTGGGGTCCTGGAGGATGGCGTCAGCTCTGCTTTGGACTCTGCGGTGGTAGATGCTCTGCAGAGAGGGGAGTGGAGTCCTGATGATCTTTCCCGCTGTCTTCACAACTCTCTGCAGGCATTTGCGGCCCAGAGCAGTAGTGCTGCTGTACCACGCAAGTGAGGCAGGTGGTAAAATAAACATATTACTGATGGAGCCATTGACCTGAGATTTTCACCAGATATCAACCCAAGTAATCTACACATACAAAGAAATCAAGGCAACTGTGTTCACAAAACAAGTTATATATAATAGTGGAATGACACAGGGAATAATTTCTGAATACGCTTGGTGAAATTCTGTTAATATTTAGTTGAAAAGCACTTGTTGGCAATAACAGCTTCCAGACACCTCCTGTATGGAGAAACTAGGTGCAGGCATTGCTCAGGAGTGACTTTAGCCCATTCTTCCACACAAACTGTCTTCAAATCTTCAAGGTTCCGTGGGTGTCTTCTCTGAACTCTGATCTTCAGTTTGTTCCATTGATTTTCAATTGGATTCAGGTCAGGTGACTGGGCCATTCTAGCAGCTTTAGTTTCCTTCTCTAGAGCCAGTTGAGAGTTTCCTTGGGTGTGTGTTTGGGATCATTGTCTTGCTGAAATGTCCACCCTCATTTCATCTTCAGCATCTTGGTAGATGGCAACAGCTTCTCATCAAGGATGTCTCTGTGTATTTGTCCGTTCCTTTTTCCTCCAATTATATGAAGTCTGCCTATACCATGTGCTGAAAAACACCCCACACCATGATGGGATGCGCAGTGCCATTTCTCCTCCAAACATGTTGTGTGTTGCACCCAAATGTTGTGCGGCAAACTTTAAACGAGCTTCATCATGCTTTTTCTTCAGCAGTGGAGTCTTGCGAGGTGAGCGTGAGCGGGCATACAGCCCATGTCGGTTGAATGCATTACTTATCGTTTTCTTTGAATCAGCGGTACCTGCTATCTCCAGGTCTTTCTGAAGCTTTCCATGAGTGGTCTTTGGCTGTTGGATAACTCTTCTGATAATTCTTTCGACTTCTCTGTCAGAAATCTTGTGAAGAGCTCCTGGTCGTGGCCAGTTGATAGTAAAATGATGTTCTTTCCACTTCCGAATGATGGCTCCAACAGTACTCAATGGAACATTCAGCAGTTTAGAAATGTACCTGTAACCAATGCCATTATTCACATTATATCACTGAATCTGAGTTCACATTGAAATACTGTGTGACTGTATATTTTTTCATATATTTCTGCAAAGTGTGGTTAGTCTGAGTAAATAACTGCATATATTCCTGTATATATTTGCATCCTTTTATAGAAACGTGGACAGACTGTAATTTACTGTACATACTCTGTTGTCATTGAATCCTTATTTAAATCCTCCACCTGAACAACGAGAGCAAGTTTTTAGCCAAAGTCAAATTCCTTGTATGTGTTGTGCATACTTGGCCAATAAAGCTGATTCTGATTCTTTTGCAACTATAAGACTGCAAATGTTTAGAGACCTGCTCTTTGCTTCTACCCATCATGAGTTGTTTGTGGTGTGTCAATCTGATCTTCACAGACCTTTTTAAAGGCCATCACTTAGGACTTAACCAGCTGAAATTAATTTGCACTGACGGGGGATGGGATGGCTTCCTAAATTCTGATGGATTTCAGCTAATTTCTTTGCTTTTTATGCCTTTTTACACCTCTTTCTTCTTCATGTGTTCAATACTTATTTTCTGTCATTCCGCTTTACTCAATATAACTTGTTTTGTGAACACAGTTGCCTTGATTTCTTTATACAAATTACTTGGGTTGGTACTGATATCTGGTGAAATTCCCAGGTCAATGGCTCCATCAGAAATATGTTTAATGAGAAAAATGTTGACATGTTCAGTACTTATTTTCTCCGCTGTATATAGTATATCATTTTCAAGATCAAAAGCAATTACTGTGTTGCTTTACAGTTCCTGAAAAAATGCTTTCTTTAAAGTTCTGTCTGAAACAGTCAATTTGCAGCCTGCTCATTAATACTGGTGAGTCCCTAATCTGACTGGGTAAATGTTTTTTTAATTGACCAATCATAAGTAAGAAGGGTGCATTTGTTTTAGAATAGAACAGGCTTTATTGTCACTGTACAGTAGTACAGTACAACAAAACTGTGGGTGCTCCATCAGGCTACTGTACAATCAAATAAGGGAGAAGGATTAGATAAAACTCAGTTACAGAGCACACAACAAAACACACGACTGAAATAAAAATAAATGGAAATAAAACTAAAATAAGTAGAAAAGCACTCGGACAGCGCAGACCTCCGCCAAGCGCCACAGTTCCCCCATACAGTCTTCAGATTCCTTGACCCTGAAAACATATGACAAGCAGTGGTTCAGTAGTTATTCACAAAAATGGCATTTTCCGTAATGGTGGCCACAGTTCCCCCCTATACAGTGTTTGTGTGTACGTTTTCAGATTCTTTGACCATGAAAACATATGACAAGCAATTGCATTCACAATGATAGGATTAGTGGTTCAGTAGTTACTGACGAAAATGGCATTTTCCGTAATGGCGGTTTAGCGCCACAGTTCCCCCCATACAGTGTTTGTGTGTACGTTTTCAGATTCCTTGACCATGAAAACATATGACTAGCAATTGGATTGACAATGATAGGATTAGTGGTTCAGTAGTTATTCTTGAAAATGGCATTTTCCGTAATGCCGGCCACAGTTCCCCCCATACAGTGTTTGTGTGTCCGTTTTCAGATTCCTTGACCATGAAAACATATGACAAGCAATTGCATTCGCAATGATAGGATTAGTGGTTCAGTAGTTATTGACGAAAATGGCATTTTCCGTAATGGCGGTTTAGCGCCACAGTTCCCCCCCATACAGTGTTTGTGTGTACGTTTTCAGATTCCTTGACCATGAAAACATATGACTAGCAATTGGATTGACAATGATAGGATTAGTGGTTCAGTAGTTATTCTTGAAAATGGCATTTTCCGTAATGGTGGCCACAGTTCCCCCCATACAGTGTTTGTGTGTCCGTTTTCAGATTCCTTGACCATGAAAACATATGACAAGCAATTGCATTCACAATGATAGGATTAGTGGTTCAGTAGTTATTGACGGAAATGGCATTTTCCGTAATGGCGGTTTAGCACCACAGTTCCCCCCATACAGTGTTTGTGTGTACGTTTTCAGATTCCTTGACTGTGAAAACATATGACTAGCAATTGGATTCACAACAATTGGATTGACAATGATAGGATTAGTGGTTCAGTAGTTATTGACGAAAATGGCATTTTCCATAATGGCGGTTTAGCTCCACAGTTCCCCCCCATACAGTGTTTGTGTGTACGTTTTCAGATTCCTTGACTGTGAAAACATATGACTAGCAATTGGATTCACAACAATTGGATTGACAATGATAGGATTAGTGGTTTAGTAGTTATTCATGAAAATGGCATTTTGTGTAATGGCGGTTTTCTTGTGGACGGTGATCCGGATCACCACCAAAATCTAATCATCTGTAGGATACCCCATTTCTGACAATCTGTGAAAATTTCATGAAAATCCATGCATAACTTTTTGAGTTATCTTGCTAACAAACAGACAAACAAACAGACAAACCAACGCCGATGATCACATAACCTCCCCCTTTGGCGGAGGTAAAAATGTCCCAGGATTATGGAAATATACACAAGTATGGTAGTGGCTATGCAGGTGGAACTATGTACATAAGAGTGCAGAATGCAAACACATTTGAGTAAAATGGCCCAAGGATTATGGAAAATATACATAAAAGTTGTTTTACGGAAGGGTCAATATACAGGAAAGTGAGGAGTGCAAAGACAGGTGAGTTACTGTGATAATTAAAAGGTCCTCAGTTCTGAGCATGTGAGCGTTCGGAGGGAGGAGGGTGGGGCCTCTGACTGTTTGCAGTTCGGATGGCCCAGGGGAAGAAACTGTCAGTCAGTCTGGAGGTGTGGAACCTGATTGACCTGAACCATTGTCGAGAGGGAAGCAGGTCGAACAGGTGGTGGGCGGGATGTGAGGAGTCTCCTGTGATGGCCTTGATCCTTCTGAGACAGGAGGCTCTAGAGATGTCTTCCAGGGAGGGCAGAGGGCCGCCAATAATTTTTCGGACAGTGTTGATGACCCCCTGCACAGCCTTCTTGTTCTCGGTCATGGAGCCGGCATACCACACACCCAGACAGTAGGTGAGCACACTCTCCACTGAACAGTGATAGACGGCCAGCAGCAGGTTCTGGTCCAGGTTGTTCTTCCTCAGGACACGGAGAAGTGCAGCCGCTGTTGGGCTTTCTTCACCAGGGCCTTGGTGTTGACAGTCCAGTAGAGGTTGGAGGAGATGTGGATGCCCGGGAACCTGAAGGCGGGGATGTTTTCCATCCGGTCGCCATTTATTGGGGGGGGGGGGTCCTGTCTGTTCTTCCTGAAGTCCAGTATGAGTTCTTTGGATTTTTTGGACATTCAGTTTTAGGTTGTTTGCTTGGCACCACAACAGCAGATATCGACCTCTGCCCTGTATGCTCCTGTATTCATTTACCAACTTAGAGGAGGGGCTTGTTGGTTTGTGACATCACAAAAGCCACAAAGTGTTGACTGCTTGTTTCTTTAAGAGTTAAACTAAGTAATAGCAACATGTATTTGTTTTTGAAGAGAGAAATTTAATGTTTGGCCAATGTATGTGTGTTATTAGGTTGAAACCCACAAAAATACCCATTCTGCACAATATAGGACTGGATGAGGTTAAAACTCTTAATTAAACCAAAAAGGTCACATTTTGTCTAACTCAGTTCATGCTTTGCACTTTCAGAACCAACAAAGTGAACTGATGTACTTGGAACAAGGCAACCAGACTTTCAGAAAACATGAAAGAACATTTAGTCTGTCTACCCAGAAGCATAGTTAAAAAAGTGTTTTATTTTATCCTGTAATCAGATTTTACCGGAGCTCCTGAGCAACCAAAGGTTCCTGATGCACCATGGCAGCTAGAATGCCAAGCTTTGTGTCACATTCATCCCCAACACAGTTCATATCCTGGAGTGGATTACCAGGGAGGGCGTAGACAAGGACACTGGAGGCGTTGGATTTAGCCATGCTGTGGAACTGGAGGAAAAAGAAATGTCAGCATAACCTAAAACAATGTTTTTCATCACAAATTATATTGATTACATTGACAGACTTTTAAGTGATGGTTATCATTAAAACCAAAAGACATTCAGTTTACAACTGTGTTTAAAAAAAGGCAGAAAATTAATACATTTCCAAAACAGAAAGCAGCACATTATGTCATTTGAGTCCGACCCCTAAATTCTATGACTTAATCCTGTGTTATTTAATAAAGAGAAAAGAGCCCTTCTCATGATTCTTACTGCCTCTCCATCTCCATCTGTTCCCAGAATCCCATTCCCTACCGGCCTCTCGAACTTCATTTTTCATTATCTGTCTTTCACTTCCATACTTGTGACAGTGTAATAAGATGTGCTCGACATTTTCTTTTACTCCACATTCTCTACATTTGTCACTTTCACTTTTCTCCATGGTGAATAAAGTGCTGTTTAAACCTGTATGATCCAGTCTGAGTCTTGCCATAATGATGTCTTTCCCCCTTTTGGTTGTTATGTAATTCTTTATTGCAATAGATTTTTGTACTTTGTAATACGATCTACCTTTATGATCTCCATCCCATCTTTTTTGCCATAGCTCAATTCCTTTATTCTTGATTACTGCTTTCCCTTCACCTTTTCCAAGAGACAATGGTATAGTTATCTCTTTCCCAAGAGCGCTTTTTGCTAATTTGTCTGCACAGTCATTCCCTTTCAACCCTTCACGTGCAGGAACCCAACAAAACTGAACTTCTCCCCCACCCCTGTGTACCCTAAATAAACTGTGATATAGCTCAATCACCAAGTCTTCCCTTGTCGATTTTAGTGTCTGTATGATTTTTAAAGCTGCAAGTGAATCTGTGCACACCACCACCCGGTCCGGTCTGACCTCCTCAACCCACTGCAAAGCAACAATTATTGCTACCATCTCTGCTGTAAACACGGATGTATTGTTGGAAAGCCTTTTTGCGATGGTCACTTTAAATTCTGGGATGTATACTCCAACTCTTTCAGAGCCCTCTTTATTCTTTTAACCATCAGTATAGAGCTGTAAGAAGTTATAGTAATTGTTCCTGAGGTAAATGCTTGTTTTAACACCAACTTCACTCATATGCCAATCCTTTTTCCTCATTAGCGTCTACTTCTATTCCCGGAAACAGCCAAGGGGGAACATTACTCACTGGACTGGTATTAGCTTTATCAATAGTGTGTAGCCCATATATTCTGACTTTTCTTTCAATTGTCCACCCAAACCAGTGTCCCTGGAAGTTAGAATATTCCCAGCGGTCTTGTAGTGTCATTTTTGAAATAGTCGCTTCCTCACTTCCTTTCAGCTTGATCCAGTATGATAACGCGAGTTTATCTCTTCTCAAATCCATTGGCATTTCTCCTGCTTCTATTAAAACTGCATTGTTTGGTGTTGTTTTGACAGCTCCAATGCACAGGCGAAGCGCTCTATGTTTCATTCTGTCAATTTTTTCCAGAGTCGTCTTTGCGGCTGCTCCATAAATCATGCATCCGTAGTCTATTGTTAATCATATTAGTGCTCTGTAAATGTCAATTTATGCCTGTTTATCTGTACCCCATTCGTGTCCAGCTACAGCTTTTATGAGATTAATGACTTTTTTGCACTTTGTCTCCAGATTTTCAACATGAACTCTCCATGTGTATGCACTATCAAACCTGTTAGAGAAATTAAATTTGTAGGGTGTGGCATTGAATATTAGTCTATCACAGCCATCACAGAGTGAGAGGAAGAGTGCACTAGGACTGTATGGTAGTTGGGGTTCAAGTTTGGTACTCAGATATTTACCCCCCCCCCACACACACACACACAAACTGCGGGATTTCAAAAAAGGTAAATTGCAACTTTACCTTTACCACACACACACACACACACACACACACACACACACACACACACACACCAAAAAATTAGAATATCATGAAAAACTTCAATAGTTTTTGTCACTCATTTCAGAAAGTGAAACCCATATTTTATATAGATTCATTACACAGGAAGTGATATATTTCAAGTGCTTATTTATTTTAATTTTGATGATTATGGCTTACAGCCCATGAAAACCCCAAATTCAGTTTCTCAAAAAATTAGAATATTACATAAAATTAATTTTAAAAAATAGTTTTTTTTAATGGAAATGTTGGCAGACTGAAAAGTACGTCCATGTACACACTCATTACTTGGTCTGGGCTCCTTTTGGATTAATTACTGTATCAATGTGGCGTGGCATGGAGGTGATCAGCCTGTGGCATTGCTGAGGTGTTATGAAGGTCCAGGTTGCTTTGATAGTGACCTTCAGCTCGTCTGCATTGTTGGGTCTGGTGCCTCTCATCTTCCTCTTGACAATACTCTGTAGATTCTCTATGGGGTTTAGGTCAGGAGAGTTTGCTGGCCAATCAAACACAGTGATGCCATGGTCATTAAACCAGGTTTTGATACTTTTGGCAGTGTGTGTGGGGCGGTGCCAAGTCCTGCTGGAAAATGAAATCAGCTTCTCCATTAAGCTCGTCAGCAGAGGGAAGCATGAAGTACTCTAAAATTTCCTGGTAGATGACTGCGCTGACTTTAGTCTTGATAAAACACAGTGGACCAACACCAGCAGATGATATGGTTCCTCAAATAATCACTGACTGTGGAAACTTCACACTAAACCTCAAGCAACTTAGATTCTGTGCCTCTCCGCTCTTTCTCCAGATTCTTGGACTTTGATTTCCAAATCAAATGCAAAATTTACTTTTATCTGAACAGAGGTCATCTGCTGGTGTTTGTCCACTGTGTTTTATCAAGACCAAAGTCAGCGCAGTCGTCTACCAGGAAATTTTAGAGCACTTTATGCTTCCCTCTGCTGACAAGCTTTATGGAGAAGCTGATTTCATTTTCCAGCAGGACTTGGCACCCCCCCCCCCCCCACACACACACACACACTGCCAAAAGTATCAAAACCTGGTTTAATGACCATGGCATCACTGTGTTTGATTGGCCAGCAAACTCTCCTGACCTAAACCCCATAGAGAATCTATGGAGTATTGTCAAGAGGAAGATGAGAGGCACCAGACCCAACAATGCAGACAAGCTGAAGGTCACTATCAAAGCAACCTGGGCCTTCATAACACCTCAGCAGTGCCACAGGCTGATCACCTCCATGCCACGCCACACTGATACAGTAATTAATCCAAAAGGAGCCCCAACCAAGTATTGAGTATGGACATACTTTTCAGTCGGCCAACATTTCCATTAAAAAACTATTTTTTTAAATTAATGTTATGTAATATTCTAATTTTTTGAGAAACTGAATTTGGGGTTTTCATGGGCTGTAAGCCATAATCATCAAAATTAAAAGAAGTAAACACTTGAAACATATCACTCTGTGTAATGAATCTATATACTATATGGGTTTCACTTTCTGAAATGAGTGACAAAAAATACTGAACTTTTTCATGATATTCTAATTTTCTGAGATGTACCTGTATACATTCCCAGCTACTTTAGTGGAAAAAAAAATCTCACAAATTCACCCTAAAGTCAAATCTACATGAATACATTGCAGATATAACAAACTTATGAGGAAAAAGGATCTGTAAATTTAAAGAAAAAAAAAATTCAAGGACAAATTTATCACTATCACTATCCCTTCACTTCATGAAATCTGTCTGTCATGATCATAGGACATCATAGGATGGCCTATGATGTCTGCCTGATGTCCTACGATATTCCTATGATGTTGGTGTTCATAGGACTGTTTACTTGATGTCTATATGACGTCGCATAAACCGAATTCTATATAACGTCAGATACACCGTAAGGCTGCTGTTCCTATGATCTCAAAAGGATGTCTATATGACGTCATACAGAGCGCAGGACTCGCTAAAAGACATACACATAGACACAGGTAAGCAACATAACACAGAACAGTAACAAGCAGGAGAAGAAGTAACAAGCAGGGGCAAACAGAGATGGCAGGGCATGGTTACAGAAAACGGCATGGCCGGGGCTGCACAGATAATCACACACAGGGGACCAGAGGGCAGACAAGACCAAGGCAGTAATGATAATAATGACGACGATAAGAAAACGGCATGGCGGGGCTGCACAGATAATCACACACAGGGGACCAGAAGGCAAACAAGACCAAGGCAATAATGATAATGATGATGACGATAATAATATGGGCTGGGACCCATGCCCTGGAGACAAGTGCTGTGTTCGAAATGCTCACTCCTTCCCCATATAGTGTACTATATAGTGAATCAGCCGTTTTGCAGTGCTGTTCGAACTCTTAACTGAAAATTTAATTCACTATATAGTACACTCAAAATATCCCACAATGCATTTTGAAAAGTAGTGTACAAAGGATGGTCACTACATTCGCCAATATATCCCATAACGCAATGCGCAGCCAACGGAGCAGTGAGAGGAGAGCTTCACATCACAACATAAACTACCTTAAGGTATTTATTAATTAGTATTATTAGTATTTATTATTTTGGGAAAAATTATTTGATTTAATATACTATATTTACTACAAATTACATGCAGGTATTCATTTTTTAACCACCCTTGCTCTGTCCAAACACTTTATGGGATTTATTCAAGAATCAGGATCTGGAAATGTACACACAGACTGTATTATGCTACATCACCTACTGTATCAACCAGGTAACTGTGGAAAAACGCATTAGGGTTTTTCCTAACCAGAAGCCTTGGATGACAAAAGAAGTCCAGGCACTCCTCAGAGCCCGTGATACAGCCTTCAGGTCAGGAGATACAGATCTGTATAGCACCGCCTGGGCTAATCTGAAGAAAGGCCTTAAGGAGTCTAAACAGGCCTATAAGAGGAAAGTTGAGGACCATTTTTATGATAATGATTCCTGTCAAGGCATACCTCATGCCTCCCTTATTGGGGAGGCTTTCACACCTGTACTGACCTCATGCCTCCCTTATTGGGGGGGCTTTCACACCTGTACTGAGTATTTATCGGCAGATGAAAGAAAACTGAAGCAAAAAAAAAACCTAAAACTAAACAAACAGCAACTGCAACATGAACTATTTCAAACATATTTATTCAAATGTACACTTATATGGGCACAATCTTGAGCCATAACTTTTTGGTAATGTGAAAATAATAAGCCAAGTAGCACAAAAAAAATTAAATAAAAATAAATGATTTTAATAATAAATAAATAAAAATAAATAAAAAAATATTTTTCAAATTTACATTAGCACAAGGTAGATTGTTTAATTTGAAAGTACACAATAAGAATTATTCTGAATATAGTTCTTAATTGGCAGCTAGATACTGTATATACACTTGGAATTAAAGAGTTTTTAATTGTCAGCTTTGTTACACTAATGCACTTGGATGAACTTGAAACAAGAAAATGTTCACTGATGCTAAACACTGCTTAGGTGCGCTTGTGGAGGATTGAAATAAGTGCAGGCGGACATGAGTGAAGTTTAAAAGGGTGCTTCATGCAGACAGTCAACTTATATACCCGGCTAATGCATGCATGGCACATTAGCATCACAGTAGACAGCAGGAAAGCATATACATTTGCATTAGTCACACATATCAGGCGCAGCATTACTGGCGCCGGGATTCCTCTCTGTTCCGGAGCCGCAGAAGGTGCGAGGCGCTTCTATAACGATCAGTCCACACCTCTCACTGTTGTGATAATTGCTCACGCTGAGCGCTCTGCCAGCTCGCTGTGGGGGTCACACGAGGTGTTCCTCTTTTCCCGTATATTTTTCTTTTTGGCGTACAGAAATGGCAATACGCCCGTATTTGCTAAAATTGCATTTTCCCCGTATTAAAATATGGCAAAACCGTATCACTTGACACCTATGGATTCGAGACAAGTATGGCAAGGCTTTCACCATATCACAAACTATAAGGGCAGCAGCATCATTTCCAGTGACATCAGCGCCTCACTGGCAGAAGAATTGAACTGCTTTTTCGCACGGTTTGAGGCAAATACACCTCGCCCGGACCCATTGACGTTATTGAATGCCAGCTCTGATGTGCTTACCCTGCAGGATCATGAGGTGAGACATACACTGAGAGCAGTTCACCCGAGAAAGGCTACTGGTCCCGATGGAGTGCCAGGAAAGGTGCTCAGAGGATGTGCAGATCAGCTATGCTCTGTTTTGACTGACATTTTTAATTTGTCTCTTAAGGCAGCCTTTGTTCCACAGAGTTTAAAATCTGCAGTCATTATTCCTGTGCCTAAAAAAAACATATCAGCAGTCTGAATGACTATCGACCAGTAGCATTAACACCCATTGTTATGAAGTGCTTTGAGAAAATGGTATTGAAACATCTTTTGCCTAGTCTTCCCCCAGACTTTGATCGGTACCAGTTTGCCTACAGGCGGAGCAGATCCACTGAAGATGCTATTGCTATAGCTCTCCACTCGGCATTCAGCCATTTAGAAGACAAGGGGAGCTATGTAAGAATATTGTTTGTGGACTATAACTCAGCATTTAAAACAAATATTCCCAACATTCTCATCACTAAATTGCTTCAGCTTGGTCTGCCTACCCGGACCCCATTGCCTACCCTGGATTGGTTGCCTACCCTCTACAGTCATGCTTAACACAGGCTCGCCACAGGGCTGTGTGTTGAGCCCCACTTTGTATTCATTGTACACATATGACTGCATACCTGTTCATCCCACAAACATTATAGTGAAGTTTGCAGATGACAACAGTAGTGGGGCTCATATCAGGAGGAGATGAGTCTGCATACAGAGATGAGGTCCAGAAACTGGTGAGATGGTGCTCAGATAATAATCTGCTATTGAATACAAAAAAACAAAAGAATTCATTGTTGATTTTAGGAAGCATAGCAGTGAGCCGCCTCCTCAATATATAGGCAAGGAGTGAGTGGAGAGGGTGGAGGCTTTTAAGTTTCTGGATGTTCATATTTCTCACAACCTCACCTGGGCAGTTAACGCCAAAGCTATGATGAAGAAGGCTCAACAATGTCTACACTTTTTGAGGCTCCTCAAGAGGAATGGTCTGAATGCACAGTTGCTGGTTTTATTTTATCACTCTGCTATTGAGAGCATTTTGTCATATGGCATCACGGTTTGGTATGAGGGCTGTTCAGCCGCAGACCGCAAAGCCTTGCAGAGAGTGATCGAGACTGTGCAAAAAATCACTGGCTGTTCTCTCCCTTCTCTGGAAGAGATTTCTAGGTCTCGGTACCTCAACAGAGCTACTGCCATTATTAAGGACTGCACTCATCCAGATCATGATTTCTTTCACTTACTCCCCTCAGGAAAGCGGTGCAGATCCTATAAAACCCGGACTACCAAGTTTAATCATAGTTTTTCCCAACAGCAGTACGTATTTTGAACGGATTTATGTAACACGTACAGACTGCTGATGTTATTTTAGGTTATTTTGTGGCAATAACCTTGTGTATAAGCTGATCTTATTTATTTATCGCTCAGTATGTTTTTATTATTGCTATGTACATATTGTATTTAACTTTTTAGGTATTTAGCTATTATTGTTTTAAGCATTATTTATTGTTGTAATTATGAGAATGTTAAATGCATGAGTGAACTGTGAGTGTGATAATTTGTTTTAGGGAGCAGTATCTCAATTTTGTTGTATTGTTTTTTAGCAATGGAATGACAATAAAGGCACTTTGACTTTGACTTTATGTTTTACTGGCTCACCATGATGACGTCATTAACCGTGCCGCAAAAACAAGTCCAGTAGCGTCCGAAATCTTATAATTTTATTGTTATATTGAGTTTACTATATAATCCACTATATCTAAATTCACTATATAGCGAGTAGGGAGTGAATGAGTGAGTGAACATTCCGATCACAGCCAAGGAATATCACTCCATCACTCCATTAAAGCAAGAAATCTGTGTGTGTATGTCTGTGTGTCTGTCACGTTTATAGGACATCATAGGACGGCCTATGATCTCTGCCTGATCATCATAGGATGTCCTATGAACTCAGGCATCATAGGACTCGCGATGCGGTCATAAAGATATGATGTCTATATGACGGTACATAGACAAATGTGTCTTTATGATGTCATATAGACCATCACTCACGATGCCTAGACTAATATGTCTTTACGATGTCGTCACAGAGCAATAACAGGAAAATGTCACAAAGCTATGAGAGAAACATCACAAGGCTATGAGGAAGACGTCACGGAGCTATGAGCAGGACGTTGCAAAGCTATGAGGAAAACGTCACAAAGCTAGGAGGAAAATGTCACTAAGCTATGAGGAAAACAATCAAGTCAGTGGCAGTAATGCACCTTTGAGCTGGTTGCCAATCGCCAATCAAATTTAACAGAAGAAAAAGATATGGCTCAAAATTGGCAAGGTGAATAAGTCACAGGGCCAGTCTTTACATTGCGTTTGTGTTTTCTGCACAACAGATTTCTGTAGCCATGGCCAATTCTACATTGCCGCGAGCAGAGTTGCCAGATCAAGCAGTCTTCGTATTCTTGCTCAAGATGAAGAAACTAAGCAAAAGTGTCGCTTTCTCAGCAATGTCGTTTTTAAAGAGGTGCTGACACAGTAAAAATGTGTAACCTTGAAGAATGCCAGTCTACACTACAAATGTGTAAAATGCCAAGCAAAGCGCTGATTTTCTCCAGGTGCTTCGGTTTCTTGGTTTCTATGGGCATGCATGGGTCTTCCTGAACAGGGTCGAAAGCCACTTTTTGCTCAGATCTATTTTGATGATCCTGCCCATGAACTGGAATTACGACGCACCTATTCCTCAACCAGTGGTCTGAATGAAGAAGACCCACCAGATGGAGAGCAATAGAATGAGAACTGCTGCACATCAGAAAAGATACCGTGAACATGAAACACCTCAGGTTCCAGCAGTACACTGCAGGCATGACTGTGAACAACACAGCCGTATGAGGCAGGACGAGACCCTTCAGCAACGGGCATGCAGAAATACTTGCTTATACTTGGTTTCTATGGGCATGGACGGGTATGCACGTGTAACCCTTGCCTTATGTTAATTAGGTAAGGGAAATTATTAAGTGTAGACCAGTTGCTAGGTTCGTAAGGGTTACAATAGGGAATTAAAATGAGTGTGGAATGAAATAGCTGGAGGCAAGAAATGAACAGTAATGGTTGTTAATTGTAGAGATAAAGCGAACAATATATACAAACAATTTACAACTATACAAATATAACAACGGCCGGCATGAAATAAAACCCCAAAAATGTCCTACTGAGCTCAGTGTTTGATTGTCCTTTTGATTTAGTCGTTTGACCAATCAAGATATCTTGTATCTCCAGACTCAGGTTTCTTTTCCTCTTTTAAAGCGGCGGCTTGAGTTGTTACCACTTCGAATTTTGTGCACTGGAGAGAGGAAGGATGTTCTTCAATCGAGATCTTGGTCAGATCTCAGTTCAGTCTCGGTTCAGGTCTTGGGTCAGGCTCGCCATCTCCATTCGGAGAGAATCCAGGATCCAGAAGGTTCTTAATCGGCACCCAAAAAAAACCTAGCCTGCACAACAATAATGGTATTATTGTTTACAGCTAGAGTAATTCGTTTTCCAATCTCTTCTTATATAACACTATAGCTTAGTGCAGGGGTCACCAACGCGGTGCCCGCGGGCACCATGTCGCCCGCAGGGACCACATGTGTCGCCCGCGGGCCTGTTCTAAAAATAGCACAACTTGCAAGTGAGCTGCGTCTAAGATGTAATTTTTTCTGCCGCTATTTTTAATTTAATATTTTTTAAATTTTTTAAAATCACACTTGCATTTATATAGATTTTAAAATGACAATGTCTTAAAAATAAAAAAAATGAAAATATGTTTATTATACGTAAAGTTAAGGTGAATTCTGACCTAGTTCAAAGGTCAGTATTGTGCACATGACAAAACCTTCGCGCTTGTGGAGCGTAAGCTTAGCTAGCGGGCAGTTAAGCTGGTGAGCGAAGTGCGGTTTCCAAGCCGAAAAACATGGCAAAAAAAGACAGAAAATTTATCATTTTCAAAGTGAGCGGGAGGAAGAGTTCTTTTTTACTACCGTGAAAGGAAGCTGCGTGTATTTCATTTGCGGGGCAATGGCGAAGCGCCACTTCACTACCCACTCTTTTTTTTTTTTTTTTTTTTTTTTTGGACTTATCTTGTACCCGTAGGTAGATTTGTTCTGCAGTCCGGTGACAAGCCACCAGCCGCTGCGTGCGCAAGCGCCCCTTAACTCCCTAACCTGCATGTTTTTGCATGAAAAACGAGAACATGCACCACCAGAACATGCAAACTCCACACAGATCACTGTTGGCCGGGGGCAGGGATCGAACCCGCGATCCCCCGACCGAGGGTAAACTGCTGCCGCGGTGCTAACCACTGCGCCACCGTGCATAACAGCACTCTCAGTGCTGTTTAGCTTCTCATGAAAGGACAGTGCTGGTTGCTCAAGCATGATTCTTGGCAAGAACTGTATGGATAGAATTCCAGTGAAGAAGAACACACAAAAGTGTGTTTATTAAATGTAACAGATTTTGAGCAGAATTGCAGCAGATTTGTTCAGTTAAAAATGTGATAAGATTTATTTAATATGAAAGTTGATTTTTCTTAAATGTTGCATAACTTTTTCAAACATGGTTCAACATAGTTCATGAATTAAAAGGGTTTAGTTTTTTATGGTTAAAAGGGACTGGTGAAAACTGGATATTTTTTTTATGAAATGTAGAAGTGATCATCTGAACAATTGCTGAGATTAATAAAAATAAAGTGTTGAATACTGATCTTGTCTGTTACCCACTCTAAGTTATTGATAATTATTTATGTGTGTGTATTTATATATATATACAGTATATACTGTATAATATACATATATACACACACACACACACACACACACACACACAATTTGTTATTTTAGAGGAGTGTGTCAAGCTGGTGCCCTTCACATGACTCGATACCCATGAAGTAGCTCTTGGTTTCAAAAAGGTTGGTGACCCCTGGCTTAGTGTTTAAATTCTTCTCTCATATTACTATTATTCGTCGGCCTCCGTCGGTCTATGATGACCATGGAAGAGAATCCTAAACGTCTACTCTGCTGGAACAGCACCACCTGTGGTTGAACAGGCTGATGCGCGAATGGCAGACCCTGTCACACAGGTCACACTTGTGGGTGGTGTCCGTGCTGCTGGAGCTTTGGCGGTTCTTCCTGTGGGTCCTTTTTTCATCTGCTGCAGCAGACAGTCTCTCTTCACCCACCTTGAGCTGTCTGGTCAGGGTGCCTCTCCATTTGGAGCGGTCCGTTGCAAGGTCCTCCCAGCGCTCTGTGTTGATCTCCAGGGCCTTCATGTCTCTCTTGCAGACGTCTCTAAAGCGCAGCTGTGGGCGTCCAACGTCTCTCCTGCCAGTCGCCAGTTCTCCGTAGAGGACGTCTTTGGGGATTCTGCCATCCTCCATACGGTGAACGTGGCCTAACCAGCGGAGCCTGCACTGCCTGAGTAGAGTGAACATGGAGGGAAGGCCGGCGCGGGACAGAACTTCTGTGTTGGGAACTTTGTCCTGCCAGGATATGTCCAGGATGCGGCGAATGCAGCGCAAGTGGAAGGAGTTCAGTCTCTTTTCCTGCCGGGCGTATGTTGTCCACGTCTCACTCCCATAGAGCAGTGTGCTGATGACGCAGGCGTTGTACACTGCTATCTTCGTCTTGACAGAGAGTTTGGGATTCTCCCACACTCGTGTGGTGAGGCGAGCAAGTGTGGAGGCTGATTTTCCAATCCTCTTGTTGATCTCTGTATCAAGGGAGAGGTTGCTGCTGATCGTGGACCCCAGGTACGTGAACTGATTCACGACCTCCAGCTCGTAGTCATCGATGGTGATGGTTGGTGGTGCTTCCGTGCCTTGTGCCAATTGGTGGTGCTTCCGTGCCTTGTGCCAAGACGTTAGTCTTCTGTAGGCTGATGGTAAGCCCGAAGTCCTTGCATGCCTGGGAGAAGCGGTCCATCAGGGTCTGAAGCTCCTGTTGTGTGTGGGTCGCGACTGCAGCATCGTCTGCGAACAGCATGTCTCTGATTAGAGCCTCGCGTACTTTGGTTCTGGCTTTCAGGCGGGTGAGGTTGAAAAGCCTGCTGCCAGATCTTGTGTGCAGGTAGATTCCCTCTGTTGCTGTGCTGAAGGCATGCCTCAGGAGCATAGCAAAGAAAATCCCAAAGAGGGTTGGCGCAAGTACAC
This sequence comes from Pholidichthys leucotaenia, assembly GCA_020510985.1. NCBI lineage: Eukaryota > Metazoa > Chordata > Actinopteri > Cichliformes > Pholidichthyidae > Pholidichthys > Pholidichthys leucotaenia. Next base: position 62,617,869 of record CM035849.1, on the reverse strand, counting down.
AGCCCTGTTTCACTCCGCTGCGTATGTTGAATGGCTCTGAGACGTTGCTGTCGTGCTGCACTATCCCCTGCATGTTGGTGTGAAATGATTCAATGAGGCTTTGCAACTTTGGTGGGCATCCTATCTTTGGCAGGATCTTGAAAAGGCCCTCTCTGCTGACCAGATCGAACGCTTTGGTGAGGTCGATGAAGGCGACGTACAGGGGCATGTTCTGTTCTCTGCATTTCTCCTGGAGTTGGCGGATGGAGAATATCATGTCTATCGTCGATCGCTTAGCGCGGAAGCCACACTGAGACTCGGGGCAGACACGTTCGGCAAGCTTCTGTAGACGAACGAGAACAACTCGTGCGTAGACTTTGCCAACAACGCTGAGGAGGGAGATGCCCCTGTAGTTGTTGCAGTCGCTTCTCTCCCCTTTGTTTTTGTACAGGGTGATGATCTTGGCGTCCCTCATGTCCTGTGGTACGGCACCTTCCTTCCAGCACTGGCAGAGGATGTCATGCAATGGCAGCAGTAGGGCGGTCTTGCAGTGCTTGATCAGGTCGGGGGGTATGCCGTCGTTGCCGGGTGCCTTGCCAGCGGCCAAGCTATCAATGGCCTTGCTGAGTTCGTCGATGGTTGGCTCGGCGTCAAGTTCGTCCATGGATGGCAGGCAGTCGATGGCATCAAGGGCTGACGGTGTCACAGTGTTCTGTCTGGAGTAGAGGTCGGAGTAGTGTTCCATCCATCTCTCCATCTGCTTGTTCTTTTCTGTGATCATCTCCCCAGTGGAGGATTTGAGGGGGGCCGTCTTGCTCTGAGCTGTACCAAGTGCTTTCTTGATGCCGTCGTACATACCACGGATGTTCCCTGTTATGGCAGCGGTTTGAATGTCTTGGCTGAGCTGAGTCCAGTACTCGTTGGCACAGCGCCAAGCAGTTTGCTGAACTTTGCTTCTCGCAGCCCTGAGAATCTGGAGATTTTTCTTGTTTGGGTACTTCTTGTACTCAGCAAGTGCTGAGCGCTTGGCTTCAATGACGGGGGTCATCTCGGTCAACTTGGCATCAAACCAGTCCTGTGACTTCGAGGTCTTCCTCCCAAAGGTAGCCAAGGCTGTGCGGTGGATGGTGTTTCGTAGCTCTTCCCACTTCTGCTTTGCAGATTCTCCTTCTTGTGGTACACCAAGTTCCTTCTCAAAGGTGGAGGCAAACTGCTCAACAAGTTCTGGTTGGGTCATCTTGCTGGTGTCAATCTGTGCCTTTCCAGGCTGTCTAGCACAATGGAATTTCTTCAGCTGCAGCTTGACCTTGCAACACACCAATGAATGGTCTGTGTCGCAATCTGCACTCTGGAACGAACGGGTGATTAGCACGTTCTTCAGTGAGGTGCGCCTGGTCAGGATCAAGTCCAGCTGGTGCCAGTGCTTTGAGCGCGGATGTCGCCAGGAAATCTTGTGTTGGGGCTTGGTCTTGAAGAACGAGTTTGTGATGCACAGATCATGATATGTGCAGAACTCGAGCAGCCGCTGTCCGTTGTCGTTCATTCTGCCCACGCCAAATGGTCCAAGACAGGAGGGCCAGGAGTCGTGGTCAGCACCCACTCTGGCATTGAAGTCTCCAAGGAGAATGAGTTGTTCAGAGTTGGGGATGATCCTGACAGTTGTTGCGAGATTCTTGTAGAACTCGTCTTTTGCCTCTGGTGTGGCTGTCAGTGTTGGGGCATACACACTGACGAGGGTGACTGGGCCTTGAGTGGTGTTGAGGCGGAGGGTGAGGAGTCGTGCAGAGCCATTGCTGCCCGGTTCCACCATCTTCAGCAAGGTGTTCTTCACTGCGAAGCCCACTCCGTGTTCCCTGTGTTCGTCACTGCCCTTTCCCTGCCAGTAGAACGTGTAGTCCTTCTGTCTCAGTGTGCCTGCTTCAGCCAACCATGTTTCCTGGAGAGTGGCGATATCCACTTCCAGTCTCTTCAGCTAATTATTGATGACGGCAGTCTTCCTGGTGTTGCTGATGTCCTTGAGGTTAGCAGCGAGTCCTTTCATCATAGTGCGGACGTTCCAAGTTCCCAAGTTTAGAGTTGGTCTCTTTTGTTTTTTTGTCTTGCCTGGTGCGAAGGTTCTCAGCCTGCCGTTCGGACTTCTCCTCATCCCCATGCACCCAATGAGGAAAGCAGGCTGTGGCGGGACAACACCTTATTGGCTGGGGGCTGCCCAGCTTGAGGCGGGCGGTAGCTGTCCAGTGAGATCCGATGATCCCTCCCACTGTCGGGAACAACCCCTGGCGCCGCGCTCTACGCCAATTGAGCGGTGGCTTATAACCGGTAACTGTCATTCCCCGTGTTTTGTCTACGCCAAAGGCGAAGCTGGAGTGTCCTCTCCAGTGATCCGGTGTTCTACCTTCCACCGTTGAGTGGTGGTAGGATTCAAGCCTGGGCAGGAAGATATGGAGGACAAGATGTTGCCCATGCAGCATGTCCCCCCTCTCCACGTCACTGATGAATCCAAAGGAACAGCAGGGCTGCTACAGTTTGGCACCAGCGCCGTCGCAGGAGCTGCCAGAACGATGTTGAGCACACCAGAGAACTGCCTTAGGGACTCCGACTCTGGATTTTTCCTCAGGGTTGACTCCCGAAGCCTTTCCCGTGACCGGGTGTGCCGCAAGGCAGCGGAGGTTTGAAATCAGGTTTTACCTTCCCCTAGATGGGCTACCTTCCCAGGTTGATGAGCCACCATCTACCCGAAGCATCTGGTTTTAAGGCACCAGAGATCCGCCCTCGCCCCTTCTCCTATTAGTAAAAGCAGTTCCGCCGGGCTTAGAGACTAAACACACGGGCAGGCTAGGAGTTGGACTTAATTGTCAGAGGCTTTTTGAGACGCACACCATAAGGAGCATTTTATAAGCACTGGGAGCTTAACCCCAGTGCCGCTCCTGGCTATGACAACCTTGGGACCACAATTCACATTTCACACCTTACATGCATGTTTTCTTTTCTCAAAATCTCTCTGGTAGTACATGAAATACTTTTTTTTCTCATGTAACCAAATAAATGAATTTCTCTTTTTATCTCTACATCATTTAACCATGAAATTATGATTAATCCCTTTTAACCTTGTCTTTGTAAATCATGAAATGAAATACAATTAATCTATCACATAACCAGGGAATATACTGTCCCATTACTTCCAATATTCCCTTTTAAAATCAGTAAAACCCTGTCTGAGCTACTGGGTTTAGCATAACCTATGAATTTACATAGGAGACCAACACAATGTGCTTTTAGCATCAAACTACACATTACATTCGACAGAAATAGTGCATAAGAACTAAAAGTACTTCAGCACACTGTTGGGAACTGAAATCACATTTAGGAAAACCATACAGACACAAAAATAGCCTTTTCCATTGCTTTTAAACAGAAAAAATCCACTCGTGATTAGCATTAGCATGTATTGTTTAGTACACACTCGGTTTTCACTCACCAAGATGAGGTATCAGTGTGAACACCGCAAAAGTCACAGCCTCATGGCCTCTCAAGCTTGTGCTCCCATCAACTTAGGATAATAAAGGTTTCAAATTAGTGTTTGGACAGTGTTTAGATTCATTTACAGCATCTTTCTAAATTAAACTCACCAAGAAGAGGTATCAGTGTGAACACAGACCGTCCACAGCCTCTCTCGTCCGCTCTCAGATCGTAAAAGACCGAAAACCGAGTGCGCGCCTGCTGCCTCTGCTCGGAAGGCGGGGCTAATATCGCTCTTAACGAATGAAAAGACCACAATCGCCCAACGTGACCATGAAACGGGAATTTAAAAGTTGGATAACGAGGATCACACTTCCTCTTCCCAAAATATATGGTTTTTCAAAATAAAATCACACAATTGTATTAATACAATTGACATCTGAGAAAAAAAAGGGGTCATTTTCTCAGCTGGGTTACACACGGGTATGTACTAGTCATCGCTCTATATATAATTCAAGAAATCTGTCACAATGTCATGGGGAGACAAGACCAAGGCAATAATGAGAATGATAAGAATGATAATGACGATAATAATAATAATAATGCTGATACACTTAAACAAAGAGGAAGACCAATGAAGAAATAAATATGCAAGACAGAATCAGTGTATAAATTCAAGAAATCTCTGTGTGTCTGTCTGTTTCTGTTTGTGTGTCTATCTGTGTGTCACGGTCATAGAACATCATAGGACAGCCTATGATGTCTGGGACTGGTTCCTATGATGATCCTTCACTATAAATTCAAGAAATCTCTTGTCAGTTTGTGTGTAAATCTGGAATTCTTACTCATCACCCGATTAACAATAGGACACACTACTTTAAACCACACCCATTCGAAGCAGTACATCATGTCTGTGTGTCACGATCATAGCACATCATAGGACGGACTATGATGACTGCATGGTGTCCTATGATGATCCTAAGATATCAGGCAACATAGGACTCGCGATGCCGTGATATAGACAATAGGACTGGCTACCTATGATGTAGGCATGATGTCCTATGATGCCTGCCTTGATGTCTTTATGATGTCATATAGACCATCACTCACCAAAGAAGAGATACCCATCACCCGATTACCAATAGGACACAGCACTTTAAACCGAATGGGAGTTGCCAGAAACAGGAAAGAAGAGATATCACCCGATTAAGAATAGGACACACTAATTTAAACCAGGATCAAATGCAGGCATCATAGGACTCGCTAGGCCATTATCAAAGATCATAGGACATAGGACATCTTCAAATATCAAACGCAGGCATGACTCACTAGCATAGGACTCTCTATGACATCATCAGTGATTATAGGACTCACTATGACACCAACGATCAAAGGCAGGCATCACTGAATGAGTGCTGATGTGCTTGCTTACACCCTTGCTTACACCTGCTTTCTACGGGCATGCAGAAATACTTGCTTATACTTGGTTTCTATGGGCATGCCCATAGAATACCAAGAATACTAGAATACTACTAGAATACTAAGAGTACTAGAATACTAGTACATACCCGTGTATGTACTAGTATTTTTAATAAACACAAATTTACAAGAAAAGCTGCAAATTATGAGCAAAACATGCAAGAAAAAAGTTGCAGATTTACTTGAAAAATATCCAAATAAATAAGAGAAGTTACATTTCTAAAAAAACACTGATACTGATTTAGTCCACTGAGGGAGAAGGAACTAATAGATTGTACAGAATATCTGAATATTTATCATGGAATGCTACCCTATATTCAGAGCCCCAAAACTGGTCAAGACAATCCTAGGGTGCACTATGGACAGTCCAGCAGCCCATTACAGGACCAAACTTGAAGCAAATTAATATTTCAAATGACTATTAACAGACCTTTGTGAAGAAAGAGCAGTTGTCCTCATTATTATTATTATTATTATTATTATTATTATCGCCTTTCACCCGAAACGGGTATATCCACAGTTCCTTCCTTACTTCTCTCCGCTCTGCGTCGTGCCTGTCTTTTCTCGTGAGCTATCACTGTCTTTGTATTATGTGCCCTGCAAACTTTCCTCGTGAGGTTCTTCCATTCCGCTCTATCATGTACTACCAATTGCCATTGATCTAAAACATCAGCACACTTCAATGCATTTTTGCATGTGTCCTTAAAACGGAGTTTGGGTCAACCTACTTTGCGAGAACCATGAGCCAGCTCACAATACAGGAGTTCCTTCACCGGCCTATCATCATTCATTTGACAGACATGACCTAACCAGCGCAGGCGACTCATTACAAGCTTGATCTCGATGTCTTCGACGTGTGCCCGCCGCAGCACCTCCTCATTGCTGATGAAATCGTCCCACTTGATGTTTAGTATCAGGCGAAGGTGACGCTGTTGGATTATGTGAAGCTGCCTGACTTCGTGCTGGTATAGGGTCCAGGTTTCGCTGCCATACATCAGGAGGGGCATAAGGCACTGATTGTAAACTGCGACTTTGGTAGAGACTGTGAGGTCATGCGAATCAAACACCCTCTTGCGCAGACGGCCAAAAGCACACGATGCTGCTTGAATGCGAGATGCAAGTTCCTCCTTCATAGAGCAGTCACTGCTGACATAACTGCCGAGATACTTGAAGTGAGTAACGTTGGCCAATTTGATGTCGTCAATAAAGAACTCAGCTGTATTGCCAATACACATGGTCTCTGTTTTGACTGTGTTGATGCAGAGACCCATTCTCTTAGCAACGTCATTGTAGGAGGATAATAACGTCTGCAGGCCCTCTGGTGTATCACTGAAGATCGCGATATCGTCAGCATACTGAGCTTCTCTAATATATTCTGTGAGGACTCTGGATTTCGCTTTTAATCTGCGGAGGTCAAAAAGATCACCATCGTAACGCAGTCTGATCTGTACGCTGCAGGTGTGCTTGATTTCTTTGAAAGTGAGCCAAAGTAGGACTGCTGCGTACATGCCAAAGAGTGTTGGAGCTAGTTTACACCCCTGCTTGAGCCCGCTGTTCTATTCAAGGGATTGGGTGAGTTCACCATTGATAGCAAGTCGGGCGTGCACGTCCGTGTATAGTCTCTTGATGATTTTTATAAACTTTGGAGGACAGCCAAGTTTGCCAAGGATGATGAAGAGGAGCTCGCGATTGACCATGTCAAACGCCTTCACAAAATCCACGAAGGCTATGTACAAACATCTGCGCTGCTCTCTTGTTTTTTCCATCAGCTGGCGAAGGGTGAAAATCCCATCTATTGTACTTCTACCGTTTCGATACCCTGACTGCAACTGGGGGTAGATATATTCTGCTAACAGGTGAAGCCTCTGCAAGATAATGCCCGGGAAGACTTTACCGACAGCACTGAGCAGTGAGATTCCTCTGTAATTGCCACAGAGGCTTCTGTCACCTTTTTTGAACAGAATTGCGATGATGGTGTCTATCCAGTCGGTTGGGATAATCTCTGTAGTCCAGCAGATGTTGAATAGGACAAGTAGGAAAGCTCTTAAGCGACGTCCTCCATGCACAAGTACTTCAGGTAGAATACCGTCTGGACCTGGGCTCTTTCCTAATTGGGTGTTTCTAAGGGCTTGGTCAAGTTCTTGGTCTTCAATTGGAAGGCTCATTGATTCGATAACTGGAAGCTGGTCTATGTCATCGACGATGCTCAAGTCAACATCCGTTGGTTGGCTTAATAAGTCGCTGAAGTGCTCAACCCATCTGTCCTTTATCTTGTCAGGAACAGTCAGGAGCTCACCATCTTTGGACTTCACAGGATGGATGCTTCTGGATCTAGGGCCATAGACGGCATTGAGGGTAGCATAAAACTATCTGTGGTTCTTCTCCTGAGAGTGCCGCTCTGCCTCCTCAGCTCTGCGCCGAAACCAGTCATTCTTTAGCTCTCTGATCCGCCTTCTTAGAACATGCCTGTCCAAGTTCTTGTCTTGAAGCAGCTTTTGAATTTCTTGGTCCTGATCATCAAACCAGTCATTCTGCACTCATTTCTTTTTGCTGAAGACATGTGTGGCAGCATTCTGGAGAATAACTCTGAGTTCATCAAAGTCCGCCTTACAGGTAGACAACTTTTCATCTAGGAAGAGCTCCAGTAATGCCTTTTTGTCATCATCCAAATGTGTGTCTAGCTTCTTGGGAGGCCTTGTACCACTCTTCTTGTTTTTAATAAAGAACAGGCACTTAGATACCAGGAGCATATGATTGGTGAAGCAGTTTGCTGCTTGATTGACTCGTGTCACTGTAACATATGGTTTTGCAGCCTTACTGGATAGCACATGGTCGATTTGGTGCCAGTGCTTTGAACGTAGGTGTTGCCATGTGTTCTTTAAGGTGTTTTTCTGTTGGAACATAGTACCCATGACACTGAGCTAGAATCTGGTGCAGAATTCTAAGAGCATAAGCCCGTTGGAGTTCATTTTACCAACGCCATGTTTTCCAACTACATTCGGCCACGATTTCCAGTCCTTGCCCACTCGAGCATTAAAGTCGCCCAGGATGATGATGATGTCCATCTCGGCGGCAGATGTGCAGCTGCTAAGCTTTTCATAGAACTGCTCTTTTTCTTCCTGAGATCTTTGCATGGTCGGCCCACATACACTAATGAGAGTTAGATTGTTTCCTCCCTTTAGCTGTATGCGCATTGACATGAGCCTGTCACTAATTGGTGTAGGGGTGATACCTTGAGCAGCTAGCCTGTTGGAAATAGCAAAGCCAACCCCAGCTGTTCTCTCTTCTCCTCCACTCCAGAAGATTGTGTGACTCCTCTCAACTACGTTTCCGGTGCCAGGTCGCCGAACTTCGCTTAGGGCACAGATGTCAATGGACGCTTTCTCTAGCTCACGACAGATAAGGGCTGTTGCTCTTTCAGGTCTGATTGAAGACTCAATGTCATTGGCTGTACGGACATTCCAAGCACCGAGAATGAGGCATTGTTTGCATGAATTCGAAACAGAAGGTCGATGGTGTTGTTTGCCGGTTACCCCGGACGCGGTAGCAGTATACAGACTTCATCCACTTATCGCCACTGCCGTATTGAGTGGCACATCAGTTCCCCCGTATGTGGTAGTCATATCTTCTCTCCTTAACTGTACTTCCATTGAAAACTGTGGGGCTGCACCTATGGTGATGACGACACTGCTTGGCGCATAGGCAGTGTCCCTTGGCGAGGTGCTCTGTTGGTCGACAACACAGCAAAGCTGAGATGGTTGCAGAGAAGCTCGTTGCATTTTGTCCTCAGACACCTAGACAACAGCACCCTTCACCGAGGGAGAGCGCTCACAACCGTCCCCTGCATCAATCAGCAGGTAGGACGCTGGGTCCCAGGGTGCTTTCAGCCAGTCATACCTGACATTCAGTCTCTTAATAATGATGGGCATTTTCTACCCTGTAAAGAGAAAGGCAAGGGTTGAATACTGCTGACTACCAGCAGACAGACCCAAAAATCAAACATGTCTCCCAATGCCCATGAAGAGGTAGGCTCTGACCCTCAGAGGTGAAAACAGCCTGGGAAAGACCACAGTTGTGCCCTGTGCATCCCCAGGAGTAAAACACACCAGGGATCCAGTTACCCAGAGAGAACACAGGCATTGGACAGAAGTGGAGTCTCGACAGAACCTCCTTCGTACTGCAGAGAAGTACAGAAATATAAAATAAAGCATCACATTATCAGATACACTACTTTTTTAAAGTCTGTTACGTCTGGAAATGATGAGGAGTCGAGGTGACGGTTTTGTAGTTTTATTAACACTGAAACAGGAACATACAGGAGTCACTCCGACAAGCCTGAGAGTCCACAGCGAAGAGACAGAGTCTTCTTCTTTTAGATTTGATTGGCGGTTGGCAACCAGCTCACTGGTGCATTACCGCCACTGACTTGATTATCATCACTCTATATCTTTGTATAAGGAGTTCTGAACAACTCCTTATGTGTGAAAAAATTATCCGTCCTTGGACTGTGTCCTCGGCGGCGTCAATAGGTGTACCGGCCAGCTGGTAAGTATCTAACTAAGCTCTCTTATACTCCTGTGATGCCACCACTGGAAAGACAGGGTGTCACCTCCTACTACACCCAGGGCACTGCCCTATTGGTACACCCTAAGTATATACACCAAATTCATATCCAACACCTCCCCCCCCCCGAAGAAAATTACAAGCACACTAATCAGGCCAGCCCCAGTTTGGTAACCCGATACATTCTCCCAACACGCTGCAAATGACTGAAATACACAAAGCTATCCATGCATACCACACCGGCCCAGTGGACTACTCCGCCTTTCAATTATTACAGTCAGTGAACATAAAAGGGCCACACACAAAAGAAATTAATCCCGATAAATCACATACATTATAAACACTCAGAACTATAAACACTTATAAACAATATGTACACTAACCTAATGGTGGTCCCAGAACCCTCCACTCCAACACTCCCACCCCACAACATGGGCACATCAAACAAACAGTACTGGGTGTGGCGGGTTGACTCAACCCCCCCATAACACACAGGACAGTCAGCTCTTTTCTCTTGGTTTTTCCCGCTGCACTACTGAGATGTAATGTGCCATTCATGTATTGTGATGCAATGTGCCCTGCATGTATTGTGATGCAATGTGCCCTGCATGTATTGTGATGCAATGTGCCATGCATGTATCGTGATGTAATGTGCCATTCATGTATAGTGTTCATGCGTCCTGTCCTTGCTGTGACCTAGAGACAGTTCAATATGTAGATGTGCCTTGTAACCTCTTTGTTCCGCAAGCTGGAGCAGAGGCTGCATCTGCCTATTGTTATGTAGGTCTTACAAATGCAAATGTCTCATGCCTGTTCTGCAGTCCCTTTGATCAGACCAACTGCTGTGAATCTGCTTTGATGTATTGTTTGAGTTGGGTACAAATACTGCACAGGTTCTGTAACTCATCCTCTCTCTGACTCACTTCAACTGCTGCTGCAGACACGCACTTTGTGTCTCTTCTCTGAGAGCCTGAGGATCCCGCTCCAGCCTGCACACACTTGGGCCGGAGCGGGGATCCTGTGACGGCGGTGTGATTTAATAAACTCTACTTAAAACCTTCAACAACGCCGCTTTATTTCATGCCGCCGCACTGGGGAACATTAGCATTTCACTCACTCTACTGTTTACTTTAACCACTCACACATCTATGCAAACCATTTCACCACACACACACACACACACACACACACACACACACACACACAGGGGCAACTTGCATAAAATTAGCAGTTTCTCTTTTCTCTCTATTTTTTTTTCTCAAAGCACAAAGAACAATAATAATAATAATAATTATAGGAATAACATAGACATGACTTAATATGACACATCGCTAGCCCCTTTTTAGTAGTCCTACTAAGGATCCCCTGGAGGCTCCCCTCTGGAATGTCCGTTCCGCGGCCTGCTGCCAGAGCGTCTCCATCTTTTCCTCACCGGAGACAGGCTGCACTAGCGTTTCCTCCCTCCCAAACACTGCAGCTCGTTCAGGTGCCGTCTGGATCCATCCATCAGCTCAAGGTAGCCGTCATCACGAGTCCTCACTACCCGCAGGTGACCCTGGTCATCCCGCTGTTCCCTTGATTTGCAGACCCCTCCAAGCTGCGGTGCGGTGGCGCAGTGGTTAGCACTGCACCAGAATCAGAATCAGAATCAACTTTATTGCCAAGTATGCTTACACATACAAGGAATTTTACTTATCACTAAGGTGCGCTCGTGTTAAGCGCTCCTTAATGACGCAGCAGCCATACAGGCGCCTCATACAGTGGGGGGTAAAGAGGGGGAGGGTGAGGGGGTGACACATTGGGCAGAGAGAAAAAACAAAGTTATCAAAATAGAGCTCAAGTGAGCAAGATTGTGATCACATAGAAAAAAACCCTCTAACTGCACACTTAGCAGACAAGATACAGATCCACACATTAACAAAGCAAGAGAGAGACCAGTGTGTGTATGTCAGTCATGTGATACCAGTGTGAATGCAGTGTGAAGTATCAGTTACTGGTGCACAACAAAAAATCCTCTCCTAGGCAACGACTAGATGTTATGTCCATGTATTCTAAACATAGATAACATGTCCACAGAGTTCATCTCTCTTCAGTGCATGTCAGATGGTAAAATTCCATGTTAGTCACATGATGACGCTGTCCTTGGAGAGTTCAGATTGCTGCACATCAGAATGTTTGGGTTAGAGAGAAGCCAAAACTCCCTTCTGCTTTATCTTTTCTCCTGGAGGAATGAGTTCTTCCAAGGACGCTGAATCAAGGCCTGATGAGCACAGTTCACTTAGAACATAGAAATTTCATCTCTCATGCGATTCTGTGCATCACAATTTACATTAACATTCACAGGCTTTAAAATCATTCCCTGGAGAGCACCCAGCGACTCCGAGATGTTTCCCACCTTCCGATTCAGTTCGCCATTTGCCGCTATCAGTGCTCTCCCCAGCTGGTCGAATTGTTGAAAGAGCTTCGCCGGGTCCGCATTTTGATTAGCTCTTTCCAACTTCTTTAATTTCCGATACACCAGGAAAACTCCAAAGCCAAACAGCAGAAATCCTGTGATCATGAAGCCAAACAGGTAGATGTCTTCCATATCCTCAATCGAAAGATCACACAGACACATGAGTTTCCAATTGTCCCATGAGTCTCTCACAAAACCCGCAGCTGAAGTGCCTGCAGGACACCTGGGCTCCCCCGGGCCCGATTCTCTGTTTGAAAAAGTGGTGTCAATTGCATTTAAAGCCCAGCTCACCAATTCCATAATTTTCCATTTGGATTGAGATCAGCGAGAAGGAGAGCGAGACACAGACAGGACACAGCAAGCTGGGATCAGCACAGCAACTCACCCTTGGCCATGGGATCCCTGGTTCAATCCCAGCCCCTGACCAACAGTGATCTGTGTGGAGTTTGCATGTTCTCCCCGTATCTGCGTGGGTTTACTCCAGGATTTCTACGGTTTCCTCCCACAGGCCAAAAACATGCAGGTTAGGTTAATTGGAGATTTTAAAGTGGCCCTAGGTGTGAATGTGTGTGTGAATGGTTAAGGGATAGCGCCGTACCGTGGCTGCTTCATCCATCCAGGTGGATGCCCTCAATTTCCCCTCTGGGATCAATAAAGTATACAAAATCAAAAAAAAAAAGAAAAGCTGAGACTCAACCCTAGGGCGCACATTATCACCCACACCCAGGGCAGTACTCACTGGCCTCTGTGGTCCGCAGTGTTGTGACCTCGTTCCTGTACGGTGCCGCAGGGTCCCACCGGGCCGGCCCGAGCTCTGCTTCTGATCCTTCTTGTGGGCACGGCTAGGGTTCATGCTGTGCGGTCTCGCCCCGTTCACTTTCATTTTGTGCACTGAATCAGCCACGGCAGCACCCGGTTCAACGATGGTACTCGGTTGGCCACCGGAACTACGCTGTGCCTTCTCGCTGGCTCTACTTGCCCCTACGGGTGTCGGACCATGCCGTTCGGGTCCCTTGTCCAGGGTACCGTGAACACTGGCACCGGAAACTCCCCGTGATGGCGCTCCATGGTGCTGGTCGTGCCTTCCGTCAATTGTCTGGGCAGGTTCAAATCCCACACTTCACCTTCATTTCCCACGTAAAAGGGTCGGTCACATAGCCCACCACCGGACAACTCCTTTCCGACGCTGCAGGCAATGGAGAACCCGAACCCGTAGAACAAGTTACAGCCCATCAGGTTATTTCCTACAGTGGACACCATAAACTCAATTGCGCTCACTGAAGCAAACATACCTTGCTGAGAGCCACAACGAGCCTACAATGTCCAGGGGGTTGTTACCATAACCATAACATGCAATGTCCGTTCTACTCACTCTGTAATGTGGGAAAAAGGTCTTCACTGTCACTCAGTTTAGGATGGAAGTTGCCGACCCCGTTTCCAGCATCAGTGGAACTACCACCCCGTCAAATTCGATGTTGCATATTATGCGTCCATCAGTGCTGGGTGGGACCGTGTGGACCACCATGGGCTTCTTCTCAGAAGAGTCCCCCTCTGGCCTCCGGTCTCCCTGCTCAAAATTTCAGCAGGCTCTAGCGAAGTGGTGGAACAGACCGCACTTCCCACAACACTTCCCCTTCACTGGGCCCTCCCTTGCTTTGTAGCGGTGCCCAGTGGATTCACAGCCGTAGCATGTCAGTGTCCCCGGGGCAGACCTAATTTTCACAACGGAGGCGTATTCGTTGTCACTCTTGTTGTCTGGATCCATGGCCAGTGCCTTCCACTGTTTTCTGTTCCCTGGCAGGTTTTCAGTTTCACCAAGGTTTTTCTTTATCATTTTCGGTGCCTCGTGTTTGCTGTGCTAAGTCCATGGCGGCTAGGAGTGTTAGCTCACCAGCATGAGTGAGGAGGCAGACCTTCGCGGAGGAGTACAGCACATGTTCCGTTAGTTGGTCGCGAACCATCTCTTCCTCCAAGGCTCCAAATCTGCACTCTCCTGCCAGCTGCCGCAGGTCTGCTACAAACTGTTGTACTGACTCACCCGGCCGCTGGCGTCGCTGTCTGAACTGAATGTGCCTCATGAGGGTGTTTTCAAGGGCACGAAAATAGCCCTCCATGAGCCTCATCATGTCGTCGAATGTATCACCTCCTCCTAACGTACTCAGGATCCTCTGGCCCTCCATCCCTAAGTTTTGGACCAGAATTGCCCTTGTACACAATTTTTCGAGGTCACCGAGGTCCAGAGCAATGAGGTAGTTTTCAAATGCTGCAAACCACCTGGCCCAGGGAACAAGCGGCTCTCCCGAAGCCTCCAAGAATGGCCAAAAAGCAGTAGCAGCCCGCTCCATACCCTTTTGTCCTCGTCGCCAAATGTTACGTCTGGAAATGATGAGGAGTCGAGGTGACGGTTTTGTAGTTTTATTAACACTGAAACAGGAACATACAGGAGTCACTCCGACAAGCCTGAGAGTCCACAGCGAAGAGACAGTCTTCTTCTTCTTTTAGATTTGGTTGGCGGTTGGCAACCAGCTTACAGGTGCATTACCGCTACTGACTTGATTATCATCATTCTATATCTGTATAAGGAGTTCTGAACTCCTCCTCATGTGTGAAAAAATTATCCGTCCTTGGACTGTGTCCTCAGAGGCGGCGTATTGTTGTATAAGAGTCCCTTCTGCTGGGCTCTCTTACTCTCCCGTGACGCCACTGCCGGAAGGACGGGGCGTCACCTCCCACTACACCCAGGGCACCGCCATATTGGTACACCCTAATTACATACACCATATTCATATCCAACACTAACATGTATAATAATCTTATTGACAAGACAAAATATAATCTTGAGGCTTTTAAATTGTGACAACCCTTAGACTTTTTCACTGTTTTATCTTTGCCACTTTGGCAGAAACGGATTTTGCTGTTGATTTTTTTAGAGGATTTGTTTTTTCAGTAGGATGCACCTTGTTTGTGTACTTAGGAGCATTTTGAAATGGATGAGGTGGCAGAAATAATTTTGTCCTCATGGTAAAGACAGAGGTGGGAAAAGTTGTGGAGGTCCGTTTTTTAACTGGTAAGAGAAAACTCCGTTTAAAAAAAATATCCAAATTAAAATTAAGACCTTAGATGTAAAATACTGAGTTACAGCTATTATTACTGTACATTTTATGTTTTTATTTACATCATTTCGTAGCAGATCATATTGAGCCATGAAAAAGAAAGCTTTAATGTTGGCTTAGTAATAATTCTCAGCCACATTTTCTCAGCTCTCTGCGCTACTTCATGACTTCTTCCCACTTGGATGCAGAGACTCTACGCTGCACTTGACTGATCGCTCCCCTCCTCTAGAGTCACCTGGAGCGGCTCACCTGAGCGTGGCTGCCCGCTGCACCTGTTCCTTCATCCAGAGAGCGTCGCTGACCGCAGAATCGTCAAAGGACATGAAGAGGACCTGGGTGCTGTCCGGCAGACCATTCACCAGGCTGCTCAGGGACGAGTCAGAGCTCCAGAGGCATTCCAGAAACCCGGACTTGTTGGTGAAGGCGTGGCGCACAAGAGGCCCCCCCGAAGGCATCGGGCTCGTAGGAAAACTCTCCATCCAGTGTTGGGACTTTAAACCCGGGGGCGAGGTCTCCCGGCTCTGGCCCCGTGGAGGGGGGCAGCCGGGACCTCAGGCTGACAGTACCCCAGCAGGAGACGTCATCTTCAGTCAGTGACAGCCGCCGCCTTTGTCTACCTGCCGCTTCACTCACAAGGGCAGCAACAGCAAGCAGGAACCAGGACAGCAGCGCTGCCATGTTTGCAAAATGCCTCACTCACAACAGGCGCTCAAGTCCGGGAATAATGTGGCAGAAAGTCTGGGACAAACTCCTCACTCTGGAACGGGGCCACAGACTCCCTGCCCTTATCAGCTTCATACCCAAACATCTAAGCTGGAGGCGGGCCGAGCTGCTGCCTACGGGGCCCCGGGAGGACACAGTCATTGATAAACAAAAAGCATGATTGATATCACTTTAAAAGGGTAACATATTACACATTTACACCACTATTTAAGCAATTAGTGGCATGAACACTGCTAATGTGTGGAAGCAGCCATATAGAAAACGGTTTGACTTTAAAGTTGAACTCAACTGGCACTTCTCGCGAGACTTTGAGATAGATAGATAGATAGATATTGGGTCATAGTCTTCCATTCATTTTTCTGAACAGAAAAAATTAAACCATAACACAGAATAGAGTGCTCTCAGAGAGTACATACCAGCGCCAAGGTCCATCTGTCTGTGTTTGTTAGCAGGATTACGCAAAAGGTACTGGTGTAGGGCCTTGGGGGAGGGGGTGTGTGTGATTTGGGTAAAAGAAGAGAGCTTGCTGAAATCATTCATTCTGTTCTGTGCTTGAGAGATGTGAAGTGTGTAATAAACCGTCTGTCGTGAATCTGCCTCTTATTTTACACACTCCACACTGGTGACCCGAGACGTATTATGGAACACGAGGCAAGAACCCCGGAGCCGGCCCGGTCGGGAAGCCCCAGTGACACAGCAGCCATCCCACAGACAACCCGGACTGGAGCCCCCAGCAATGCGTGTGCGGTTTCAGTCAAGCTACCGGACTTCTGGCAGCACAACCCGCGCTCTTGGTTCCACCACACCGAGGCCCAGTTCGCCCTCTGGGGAGTAAAGGCAGACAGGATCATCCTCACCACCAGGGCGATCACAGTCAACGCGGCGGCAGCGGAGCCCAGCGAGACGACCAGAGGAGGCGAGGAGCCACCGACGGTAGCAGCAGCGGGGGCCAAGGAGCGCCAGAGAGACACGCTCTGTTTCTACAACCGTCGCTTCGGAGAGAACGCACGCAAATGTGCGCCACCGTGCCGATTCAAGCGCTCGGGAAACGCCAAGGCCGGCAGTCGGCAGCAGCTGCGACCGCCGGTGAAGAGAACAAGCTGCTCTACATGACAGACGTGCGCTCAGGGAGGCGTTTCCTCGTGGACACCGGAGCCCAGAAGAGCATCATCCTGCCGACCTACGCTGACCAGCTGGCAGGACCTAGCGGCCCCGGGATGTTGGCAGCAAACGGCTCGGAAATTAAGACCTTTGGTGAGAGAACACTGATCTTATCTCTACACGGCCGTACATACAAGTGGACTTTTGTCATAGCAACACTGAATTACCATATCCTGGGGGCTGATTTTCTGTGTGCACATGGTTTACTGGTTGATGTTGCTAACAGGCGCCTGGTTAATGCACTATCCTTTGACTCTCTCCCCTGTATAGCTCGAGGGGCCCGGCCAACAGCACAAGCCAACGTCACAGCTCCAGGCGGTAAGTTCCACACACTGCTCACTCAGTTCCCAGCACTCATGGTCCTGACGTTTTCGGCGGCCATCGCTAAACACAGGGTGGAGCACTCCATCACCACCACCGGGCCGCCCGTTTTTGCAAGACCTCGGCGCTTGGACGCAGCTAAACTGGCCATAGCGCGTGAGGAGTTCGCCAACCTGGAAAGGTTGGGCATCATCAGGTGTTCGAACAGCCCATGGGCATCCCTGCTACACATGATCCCTAAGGCTGAGGGCTCGTGGCGACCGTGCGGTGATTTCCGCAGGTTGAACAACGTCACAGCCCACGACCGCTACCCGATTCCCCACATACAGGATTTTTCCGTCCACCTCGCCGGAGCATGCATTTTTTCCAAAATAGACCTGGTCTGCGGTTACCACCAAGTCCCAGTGCGCGCGGAGGACATACCCAAAACAGCGGTAATAACTCCGTTCGGTTTATTCGAGTTCCTGCGCATGCCATTCGGGTTAAAAGGCGCGGCACAGACGTTCCAGCGCATGATGGATGCAGTGATGCGTGATCTCCCGTTCGTGTTCATCTACCTGGACGATATCCTGGTAGCCAGTGCGTCCGAAGATGAACACGAAACCCACCTCAGGACGGTTTTCCGGAGGTTGGAGGAGCACGGGTTAATAATCAACCCGGCAAAATGCCAGTTCGGCGTGACGGAGATTGATTTTTTCGGGCACCACGTCTCTCCGGAAGGAGCGATCCCGTTGCCCGACAAAGTGCGCGCCGTGGCGGATTTTCCCCGACCTCAGACGGTCAGGGCGCTGCAGGAATTTTTGGGGATGGTGAACTTTTATAACCGTTTCCTTCCCCGCGCGGTGCAGCTCATGCAACCATTGTACGCTGCGCTCAAGAGACAGAAACCCGTGGATGGGGTCGAATGGACCCCGGAGTGAGAGCGGGCGTTCTCTGAGGTTAAAGCAGCCCTGGCAAACGCCGCACTGCTGGCGCAGCCGGACCCAGCGGCCCGGACAGCGCTCACCACCGACGCTTCAGACGTAGCCATAGGGGCTGTCGTAGAGCAGCGCGTCGCCGGAGCTTGGCAGCCACTCGCTTTTTTCAGCAGAACTTTGCGCGACAGCGAACGTAAATACAGCGCGTTCGACAGGGAGTTGCTGGCCCTCCACCTGGCCATACGCCACTTCCAGTTCTGGCTGGAAGGGCGCAGCTTCACCGCGTTCATGGACCACAAGCCACTAACATTCGCGATGGCCAAGGTTTCAGAACCGTGGTCGGGCCGGCAGCAGAGACAGCTGGCCGCAATCTCAGAGTTTACTACCGATATTCAGCATGTGTCGGGTAAAGTGAATGTGGTGTGGACTGCCTCTCGCACGCCGTGGTGGCCCTGGTCTACGTGGGGATAGATTACGCAGCCATGGCCACGGAGCAGATTAGCAATGCAGACGTGCGCGCGCTCCAGTCTGAACCAGCAGGGTTAAGGCTGGAGAGCAGGGTGCTGCAAGATGGCATGCCCCCCCCTAATCTGCGATGTCTCCACAGGACACCTGTGTCCGGTGGTCCTGGTCGCGTGGCGCCGCTGCGTGTTTGAGTCGGTTCACACTCTGGCGCACTCAGGAGTGCGCGCATCAGTCAAAATGGTGGGAGAGAAATTTGTGTGGCCGAGCCTGCGCAAACAGGTAAAAGAGTGGGCTGCAGCCTGCGTGGCGTGCCAACGAGCCAAGGTACACAGACACACGAAGCCTCCCTTGGAGCCGTTTCGGGTACCGGCTAAGAGGTTCGACCATGTTCACGTGGCCCTCGTGGGCCCCCTCTCGCCATCACAGGGGTGCACGCACCTCCTGACAGTGGTGGACCGCACCACGCACTGGCCAGAAGCAGTCCCGCTGGCGGCAACCACGTCCGCGGACATAGCACGCGCTTTTTTAACAGCATGGGTGGCGTGTTTTGGAGTCCCGTCGGACATTACGTCCGACAGGGGCCCGCAATTTGTTTCCGAACTCTGGTCCGCGATGGCCTGCAGCCTGGGTGTTACAATTCATCGCACAACCGCGTACAACCCACAGGCCAATGGGTTATGCGAGCGTTTTCATAGATCACTGAAAGCAGCACTCAGGGCTTCACTGACGGATGCAGATTGGGTGGACAGGTTGCCGTGGGTTTTACTGGGGTTGCGCTCCGTGCCAAAAGAGGATCTGGAAGCTTCCCCGGCAGAGCTTGTTTTTGCGCAGCCCCTACGGCTGCCTGGGGAATTTCTGCCAGATAATCCTGCGCCGGACAGCTGCCCGTCTCAGCTTTTGCAGCGTAGCGCAAACACAGGCACGCTGCCCGGCCCGGCCCACCACTGTTTTCCGCGTGCTTTTGTGCCTAAAACTTTGAAGAACGTGGAGTTCGTGTTCGTCAGACACAACGTCCACCGCCCTCCATTGCACCCACCCTATGATGGACCGTTCAGAGTGTTGGAAACAGGGGATAAGCATTTTTTGCTAGACTTGGGGGGTAGGCGGGAGAAAATTGGCATAGACAGACTCAAACCCGCTTTCGTAGTGGCGGACGAGCAAGCGCTGTTGGCTAGGGCCCCTCGGCGTGGAAGACCCCCACGGAGAGCTCCCCAGGGAAACGATTCACCAGAGCAGCCACACGGACAGACCGAAGTTCCCCCCCCCTGCCACGGCCCACCCGCAGTCAGACACACTCCCAGCAGCCCCCCACCGGCACAGCAGCGCCACGGAGGCGGTAAACCCCAGTTACAGCAGATATGGGAGGAGACTGAAGCCAAAACAGCGTGTGGACTGATGTTCTATTGTTCTATCTAAGATACTGGGGGGGGGGGGCCGTGTAGGACCTTGAGGGAGTCAGATTATTTAGCATCTCAGACAGAGACGGTGGATAAGCATGGGAGAACAATGCCCAGGAGGTTCCTGGCGAGATAGCAGGAAGGAGTCAAGGACATAGGGGGTTGAATGCAGTATAATGTAAATGTCATGCTGTGTGCCATGAAACGTGTGAAGAGTGATTTAGGTAAAAGAAGAGAGCTTGCTGAAATCATTCATTCTGTTCTGTGCTTGAGAGATGTGAAGTGTGTAATAAACCGTCTGTCGTAAATCTGCCTCTTATTTTACACACTCCACACTGGATGAATTTTGATGAGATCTTCACCAGAGGTTGCCCTTGGGCTACGAATGAACACCATTAGGTCTGGAGGTGATCTGGTCTTTTTTTTTTTTTTAACTTTCTTTAACATTGCAAAATAGGGCCTTGGCCCAATCATGCGCTCTTGTATCACCTCCAAAATGTAATGAGTTCATCTGTAACCCAAGGGACACCTATGATGAAGATTTCATCAAAATCTGTCAAATAGTTTTTGTGTAATCCTGCAAACAAACAGACAAAACAACATGATCGCCTCCTTGGTGGAGATTAATAAACATTGTACCCGCATCCATATGAACCCAGAAAAAAAGTTGCAAATTTAGGATGAAAAAAACTCACATTTACTTAAAAAAGATTAAAAATTTTCAAGGATAAAAGTTACAAATTTACAATAAACAAATTAGGATATTTACAAAATGTTGCAATTATACAATAAAGTCAAATGTATAAGAAAAAAAATTAAATTTAGGAAAAAAGTTTTAAAATTTACAAGAAAACAGTCACCAATTTTCAAGAAAAGCGTTGAAAATTTATAAGAAAAAAATGACGAAAAACAGTTAAATGCTGTTTCTAAACAAAATAAGACGTTACACCTGTTTGGAACCCGATGATCACTGCTTGCAGCTATATCAAATATTGTGTTTGATGCACTAGGTTACAATACTTTGGGGGGAAAAAAATGGGGCTATGATATCTGTTGTGCCCAGTCAGACCTATGAAGTAAAACTACTAGACCTACATTCCTCATTAAACATATAAAAGTAAAAAAATTACATAAGTTAAAAAGTCAATTAACCTTTGCATGGTTAGTGTATTAGGTCACTGAAATGTATTAACTACTTGGATATTTCACTTCTGGGTTTATAATCAGAGCTGTGGAGATGCAGATGCAACAAGCTACAAATTCACTTTCAACATAGATTAAACTGAACACTCATTGGGAATCCTAAAATAAGCATATTATAACGCTACCAAAAGCTGAGAACATAATAAACATGAATATAGTTCATCTGTAGCCTTAATTTCATCTAGAAAGAAAAGAAATTGATTTTTTTTTTCATTCATTCTATGCAGCCACGTTGAAGCTCTGACTTCCGTATTTGCCGACTGAGTTTGGTGATGTCACAAGTTGAACAAATTAAAAGCTCAGTGGCTCCAGCAGATCCAACCAACACTCTATGCATCTAAATTGTAGAAAGAACCAAATATTGCAGACAACAGACCTTGTTAAGATTTTGATCACTCGGTGACGAGATCACTATTCTCACTGCAAGCATGCAACTTGTAAGGAAAGGGTGAAGTGATGAAGCAAAAGTGGTGATCAAGGCTTGTCTAAAAATCATCCTGATCAATAAAGCACGTATATTTGAAGAATAAGGTCTACCATTGCTAAAAAGATAATTTGGTATTGTGGAAATGCATATTGTGGAGGAATCTGCAGACAGCGTCTCAGTCAGGAGGCAGTGATTAAACATAAGAGAAGAATAGGCAAGGACGTCATGGGGAGTTGGCAGAAAGAGGGAGCTGGGGGTTTAAGGGAGATGTATTGTGGGGTTAGATGTCATGCAGTGTGATGTGAAATGTCATGCAGATGTGAGATGATCTGTTGAGTTTATAAGGAGAACCTGGTTTGACTGATTGAGTACTTTCTGTGTATGGATGATGTGAGAGTGGTAATAAAGCCTTCGTCTGTTCGTAAACCAGCCTCATCATTTCCCACACTCTCCACACTGGTGACCTGAGACGTATTATGGAACACGAGGCAAGAATCCCGGAGTCAGCCTGGACGGGAAGCCCCAGCAAAGCGGCAAGCATCCCACAGACGGCCTGGACAGGAACCTCCAGCAACGCGTGCACTGTTGCAGTCAAACTACCGGACTTTTGGCAGCACAACCCGCGCTCTTGGTTCCACCACACCGAGGCCCAGTTCGCCCTCCGGGGAATAACAGCAGACGACACCAAGTTTTTCCATGTGGTTGCAGCGCTGGACGCTCGCACAGCTCAGCAGGTAGCGAGCCTGCTCGACCAGCCCCCAGCCCACGGCAGATACGAGGCTCTCAAAGCTGCGCTGATTCGGCGCTATACGCTCTCGGACTGTGAGAGAGCAGAGAGGCTCCTGAGACGTTCCGAGTTAGGAGATGGTTCGGCTGTCGATCTGATGGAGAAGATGTTGGCGTTAATGGGCACGGATGACGGGCATTTTCTGTTTGCCCACCTTTTCCTCCGGAACCTTCCAACAGAGGCGAGAGCGGTCCTGGCCAATTCGCCGTTGCTGGCCGTGCGTGACTACCGTGCGCTAGCCCAGGAGGCAGACCGGATCATCCTCACCACCAGAGCGCTCACGGTGAATGCAGCGGCGTCGGAACCCAGCGAGATGACCAGAGGAGGCGAGGAGCCACCAACGGTAGCGGCAGCGGGGGCCAAGGAGCGCCGGAGAGATACGCTCTGCTTCTACCACGGTCGCTTCGGAGAGAACGCACGCAGATGTGCGCCACCGTGCCGATTCAAGCGCCCAGGAAACGCCAAGGCCGGCAGTTGGTAGCAGCTGCGACCGCCGGTGAAGAGAACAAGCTGCTCTACGTGACGGACTCACGCTCGGGGAGACGCTTCCTCGTAGACACCGGAGCCCAGAAGAGCATCATCCTGTCGACCTACGCCGACCGGCTGGCAGGACCTAGCGGCCCCGGGCCGGTAGCAGTAAACAGCTCAGACATTAAGACCTTTGGTGAGAGAACACTGGCTTTATCTCTACACGGCCGTACATACGAGTGGACTTTTGTCATTGCAGCTCTGAGTTTCCCAATCCTGGGAGCTGATTTTCTGTGTGCGCATGGTTTATTAGTTGATGTTGCTAACAGCGCCTGGTCAATGCACTGTCCTTTGACTCTCTCCCCTGTACAGCTCGAGGGGCCGGGCCAGTAACACAAGCCAACGTCACAGATCCAGGAGGTAAGTTCCACACACTGCTCACTCAGTTTCCAGTACTCACGGTCCCGACGTTTTTGGCGGCCATTGCTAAACACGGGGTGGAGCACTTTATCACCACCACCGGGCTGCCCGTTTTCGCACGACCTCGGCGCTTGGACGCAGCTAAACTGGCCATAGCACGCGAGGAGTTTGCCAACCTGGAAAGGTTGGGCATCATCAGGTGATCGAACAGCCCATGGGCATCCCCGCTACACATGGTCCCTAAGGCTGAGGGGTCGTGGCAACCGTGCGGCGATTTCCGCAGGTTGAATAATGCCACAGCTCACGACCGCTACCCGATTCCCCACATTCAGAATTTTTCCGTTCACCTCGCCGGAGCACGCATTTTTTCTAAAATAGACCTGGTCTGCGGTTACCACCAGGTCCCAGTGCGCGCGGAGAACATACCCAAAACAGCGGTAATAACTCCGTTCTGTTACATGTGGCCCTCGCAAGCCACACAAAGAAAGCCGAGGGCGAGCCAGTGAGTTTGCGATGTTTTATTAATAATAGGGAACAGGGGATAGGGAACACGGCCTCGTGGGCCAAAAGGCACAAATACTCATACAGTAGTACACTCACAAGTAATGTAGAATGACGAGTAGAGGACTGGCGCCGGGCGTAGGGGTTCCAGCCTTCAGTGTGCTAAGTCGCAGCCGCGAATGATCGGAGCTGCTCCTCTTTATACTCATTAGCAGCGCCTCAGCTGATGAGGATTAATTGGGCCCCAGCCGTCCCGTAACACTGACAGCTGGGAGCCCGCTGAGACGCTGTCAAAGAGAGAACCGAGTTGAGGAGGAATATGGTCTGAGCGCCGGATGACACGGCGTCTCATCCCATTGTGACAGAGCCCCCCCCCTCACGGTCGGACTACAAACGGCCCATACCATCCAAGACCCCCCCCCCCCCCACCTAGGGTGGGCGGATGGGGCGCAGGTCAGGAGGGAGAGAATCAGAGGGGAAGAAAACCCCCCCGACAATAACCCAATACAGAGTACCAAGGGAAAACCCAAACACAATACTCCATATGACATGAGAAGAAAAAGGAAAAAAAAAACAATTGACAATAAACCAATACAGAGTACCAGGAAAACCCAAACACAATACTCCGTAAAATAAGAAGAGAGAAAAAAAAACAGGCAATAAACCAATATAGAGTACAAGGGGAAACCTAAACACAATACTCCATAAAATACGAGGGAGAGAAAAAAAACCTAGAGAAAGGAGAAAAAAAAAAACAATCAACAATAAACCAATACAAAGTACAAGGGGAAAACCCACAAAATACAACAGGAAAAACAAAAACAGAGAAGGAAAAGAAAACAGGCAATAAACCAATATAGAGTACAAGGGAAAACCTAAACACAATACTCCATAAAAATACAACATGGGGAAAAAACCCAGAGAAAAGAAAGAAAATAGACAATGAACCAATATACAGTAGAGTACAGGGAAAAACCCAACACAATACTCCATAAAATATAACACGCGAGAGAAGACCCATTCAGGCAGAGGAAAATTGCGGAGATAACAGCCCAACACACAGGGGAAAAAAACCCCACAATACCCCATAAACCATGTACAGATCAAAACAACGAAAATCAACCCCGGGCCCCCCCCCAAAATGAAAGGAGAACTCCCAATGGCGAAAATTAACCATACAACCATCCCTCACACAGGAGGGGAACCCCCCCCCCCCCAAAAAAAAATCACGCCAAACGCGGAACAAAAAATAACAGCTTAGCTGTACCCACCCAAACATAAGCACACAGCAAGAGACATTCAGTTCGGGGGGTCTCCCCCGCACCCAGTGTCCATTCCGCTAACAAGGGGTGAAGGGAACAGTTCCGGGAGCCTACCTGAACCCCAGGCCAGAAAACACAGTTCCTCGGGAGGCCGAACCAGATCGCCGAACCGAAAGTCTAGCGGGTCGGGCGGCCGCACAAGCGAGCCGAACGGGCACGGCAGGCCCTCCGGCGGCCGACCCGCATCGCTCAATCACCAGGCCCGTAGGGGAGAAGGACAGGCCCACACGGACCCCGGTGGAAGAGGCATGGGGGAGAGCTGATGACGAGGAGGTCCAACGACAGACGGCAGGGAATCAGCAACCCCCTCACCGGACCTGGACACCACTGGTGCAGAACCCACGTTGGACCCCGATTGGGCCTCGGGCAAACCCACGTCGGACCCCGATTGGGTCTTGGGCGAACCCACGTCGGACCCCGATTGGGCCTCGGACGAACCCACGTCGGACCCCGATTGGGTCTCGGATGAACCCACGTCGGACCCTGATTGGGCCGGTGCCGCACCAGAACCGACCTCCGACGTCGAACCTGGACCCTCCGGCACCACGAGTGATGGCAGCTCCTCGCCGGCGACCCTGGGAGAAGGCTCAGGAGAGAAAACAGAACCGGGATCAGGATCACCGGCAGCGCCAGAACCCGGCGAGATAAGCACGGACGCAGCGGACGGCTGCCCCCGGCTCATCTCCCCTAGAGACAGGCTAAAGTGCTCTAAAGTAAGGAGAAGAAAGATGAGATAGAGCACTTGCCTGATCTCGGGTTCTGACGCCGTCCAGGACTGCGAAGATCCGGGATCCAACATCAGGAGGTCATCGTCAGGCTCCCACTCAGCTGCATCGGGCTCCACAGCTGGCATGATGGACAGCGCAGCTTGTGATTCCTCCAGCACCGGTGTCCACACCGACAGCCCATACGGCGTGGTGGCAGGAGAACCTCGTCCCGCTGGACCAGACCGCTCCTCCGTGGAGACCCGGGGACGTGTGGTCGTCGGCATTGACTCCACGTAGCAATCCGCCCTCCTCCTCCGTTCACGGCATAGCTGCGGAACCGGAACCAGGCTGTCCAGAACCGCAGGCCCCCTCCTCATCCCACGACGTCGGCCTGGTGCTGGGGACCGCTCAGCGGAGGGAGAAACAGATGGTGCAGGATTAATGACTAGAGCTACAGCAGGTGGTGGGAGTTTGGGGAGCTGCGAATCCCGAACTCCACCTCCAGGAGTTTGACAGAGCAAATCACTAGGTAGATGTGAACAAACTGGGACTTGCCTGTCTCCTTGAGGCCGGATGGTGCCTGCTGCAGTGGACGTTGCTCCTCCCTTTCCCCGCCGGGCGATAACGGAGGACCCCCTGAGAAGACGTCGGGGAGCCGCTCGTGTTAATTCTAGGAGAGGGCTCGCCAGGTCGGGACTCCGGGCGCACGCAGCAGTCGGGGAGTGCGTCAAGGAGGAGGATGTGACAGCCGAGATGAGCCGGCCCTGAAGTGCTGGCGTGACAGCGGAGGGGAGTGGCTCAGGAGACGAGGCTGCGGAATCTCCTCTCAGACGAGGCGTAGGAGTGACAGGTGCGTGGGAGGAAGAGACCTTGCGGCAGCCCGGAACTGGATCCGGACGGGGTTCATGCTGAGACGGTGCGGCAATGTGACGACGGCTATTCCCAGGGGGCGAGGCGAAGGAGAGGCCCGGGAATCGCCGCTCCTGAGCGGAGACCGAGGCGAGGAGGGCGTCGAACTCGGGGTAGTCTCGCAGCCCTGGACTCCTCTCCACCAATCTTACCGCCGCCGCCACATGCTTCATGATGGTAGACGGGTGCACAGCGGAGTTAGCAGCAGCCACTCGGTCCCGGACCTTAATAGCTGTCAGCTGCAGATCCTCCGGGGGAATCCTGAGTGATGTCGTGCTAAATGGGGAAAGCCCTCTGGATGGCACGAACTCCCGGGCTGGAGTAGAGGCAGGAATGGGATCCCGAAGCGAAGGGCGACGTCTCCTCCTCTTCGGCTTCCTGCCGGGATTTCCTTCCAACCCACGGAGCTCCTCTCGCTGTGCAGCGATGGCGTCCCTCCTGGCACAGACCTCAGGATGGTTGGAATAGCGAGGGAGGCTGTCCAGGAGATTCTCAGCATAGTCTAGATGCCAGCATCTTTCGTTGGAGGTGTCGTACAGGGTGGCGGTGAAGAGCGTCCCGTCGACATCCTCCAAGATGGCCGTCAGCTCGTTGCCCTGGTGCCAAACGTGACTTCTGGGAGACGGCATGCTTAAAGAGCTGACACCCAGACTGGAAGGTACAAGTCCAATATCAAACTCACGGCCGCCGGCAACTCGTTCGGCTGCGACTTACTGTTACGTGTGTCCCTCGCGAGCCACACAAAGAGAGCCGAGGGCGAGCCAGTGAGTTTGCGATGTTTTATTAATAATACGGAACAGGGGATAGGGAACACGGCCTCGTGGGCCAAAAGGCACAAATACTCATACAGTAGTACACTCGCAAGTAATGTAGAATGACGAGCAGAGGACTGGCGCCGGACGTAGGGGTTCCAGCCTTCAGTGTGCTAAGTCGCAGCCCCGAATGATCGGAGCTGCTCCTCTTTATACTCATTAGGAGCGCCTCAGCTGATGAGGATTAATTGGGCCCCAGCCGTCCCATAACACTGACAGCTGGGAGCCTGCTGAGACGCTGTCAAAGAGAGAACCGAGTTGAGGAGGAATATAGTCTGAACGCCGGATGACACGGTGTCTCATCCCATTGTGACACGTTTGGCTTATTCGAGTTTCTGCGCTTGCCATTTGGATTAAAAGGAGCAGCACAGACGTTCCAGTGCATGATGGACACGGTGCTGCGCAATCTCCCGTTTGTGTTCGTCTACCTGGATGATATCCTGGTAGCCAGTACGTCTGAAGACGAACACGTAACCCACCTCAGAACGGTTTTCCAGAGGTTGGAGGAGCATGGGTTAATAATCAACCCGGCGAAGTGCCAGTTCAGCGTGACGGGGATTGATTTTTTGGGGCACCGCGACTCACCGGAGGGAGCGATACCCTTGCCCGACAAAGTGCGCACAGTGGCGAACTTTCCCCGGCCTCAGACGGTCAGGGCGCTGCAGGAATTTTTGGGGATGGTTAACTTTTATAACCGTTTCCTCCCCCGCGCAGCTCAACTCATGCAGCCATTGTACGCTGCGCTCAAGAGACGGAAACCCGCAGATGGAGTCGAATGGACTCCGGAGCGAGAGCAGGCGTTCTCTGACGTTAAAGCAGCCCTGGCAAACGCCGCACTGTTGGCGCACCCAGACCCGGTGACCCGGATAGCACTTATTACCGACGCCTCGAACGTGGCCATAGGGGCTGTCGTGAAGCAAAGTGTCGCCAGTTCTTGGCAGCCGCTCGCTTTTTTCAGCAGGGCTTTGCGCAACAGTGAGCGTAAATACAGCGCGTTTGACAGAGAGTTGCTGGCTCTCCACCTGGCCATACGCCACTTCCAGTTCTGGCTGGAAGGGCGCAGCTTCACCGCGTTCGTGGACCACAAGCCGCTGACGTTCGCGATGGCCAAGGTTTCGGAACCATGGTCGGGCCGGCAGCAGAGACAGCTGGCTGCGATCTCGGAGTTTACTACCGATATTCAGCATGTGTTGGGTAAACTGAATGTGGTGGCGGACTGCCTCTCACGCACGGTTGTGGCCCCGGTCTGCGTAGGGATAGATTATACAGCCATGGCTGCAGAGCAGATTAGTGATACGGACGTGCACGCGCTCCAGTCTGGACCAACAGGGTTAAGGCTGGAGAGCAGGGTACTGCAAGACGGCATACCCCCCCTAATCTGCGACGTCTCCACTGGACGCCCGCGCCCGGTGGTCCCGGTCGTGTGGCGTCACCGCATGTTTGAGTCAGTTCACACTTTGGCGCACCCAGGTGTGCGCACGTCAGTCAAAATGGTGGGAGCGAAATTCGTGTGGCCAGGCCTGCACAAACAAGTGAAAGAGTGGGCGGCAGCCTGCGTAGTGTGCCAACGAGCCAAAGTGCACAGACACACAAAGGCTCCTTTGGAGCCGTTTAGTATACCGGCTAAAAGATTCAACCATGCTCACGTGGACCTCGTGGGCCCCCTCCCGCCGTTGCAGGGGTGCACGCACCTTCTGACAGTGGTGGACCGCACCACACGTTGGCCAGAAGCAGTTCCGCTGGCAGCAACCACGTCCGCGGATGTGGCGTGTGCTTTTTTGACAACATGAGTGGTGCGTTTTGGAGTCCCATCGGACATCACGTCCGATAGGGGCCCTCAGTTTGCTTCCGAACTTTGGTCCGCGATGGCCCGCAGCCTGGGTGTTGCAATTCATCGCACAACCGCATACAACCCACAGGCAAATGGGTTATGCGAGCGTTTTCACAGGTCACCGAAGGCAGCACTCAGGGCTTCGTTGACAGATGCAAATTGGGTAGACCGGTTGCCATGGGTGTTATTGGGGTTGCATTCCACACCAAAAGAGGATTTGGAGGCTTCCCCAACTAAGCTGGTTTTCTTCTCAGCCACTGCGGCTACCCGGGGAATTTTTGCCAGATAATCCCGCGCCGGACAGCTGCCCGTCTCAGCGTTTGCAGCGTAGTGCAGACACAGGCACGCTGCTGCGCCCAGCCCACCACTGTTTTCCACGCGCTTTTGTGCCAAAAACTTTGAAGAACGCGGAGTTTGTGCTCGTCAGACATGATGCCCACCGCCCGCCATTGCGCCCACCCTATGATGGCCCGTTCAGAGTGCTGGAAACAGGGGACAAGCATTTTTTGCTAGACTTGGGGGGGCGTCGGGAGAAAATATGCATAGACAGACTTAAGCCCGCCTTTGTAGGGGCGGACGAGCAAGTGCTGCTGGCCCGGGCCCCCCGGCGTGGAAGACCCCCACGGAGAACTCCCCTGGCAAACGATTCACCAGAACAGCCACACGGGCAGAGCGAAGTTCCCCCCCCCCCCTCGCCTTGGCCCACCCACAGTCAGACACACGTCCAGCAGCCCCCCGCCGGCACAAAGACCCCAGTTACAGCAGATATGGGAGGAGACTGAAGCCCAAAAGACGTAGTGACTGAAACTCTGTCTGGGGGGGGGGGGGGATGTGGAAATGCATATTGTGGAGGAATCTGCAGACAGCGTCTCAGTCAGGAGGCAGTGATTAAACATAAGAGAAGAATAGGCAAGGACGTCATGGGGAGTTGGCAGGAAGAGGGAGCAGGGGGTTTAAGGGAGATGTATTGTGGGGTTAGATGTCATGCAGTGTGATGTGAAATGTCATGCAGATGTGAGATGATCTGTTGAGTTTATAAGGAGAACCTGGTTTGACTGATTGAGTACTTTCTGTGTATGGATGATGTGAGAGTGGTAATAAAGCTTCGTCTGTTCGTAAACCAGCCTCATCATTTCCCACACTCTCCACAGTATCAAAATAAGAAACACTGTAGTTTCTTACTGACTGAAAATGACTGACTGAAAATGAAAAGGGAAAACACATTTTAAATTTATTTGATTACTTGGTAAGTCAAAAGTAAGAAGTGTTAGAGGGTTGTGCATACTTACAGGGCTGAGAATGAGACCAAGGTTTACAATGAAGGAAAATTCATTGCTGAAATTTGCCAAATGCCAGAAACCATGCAAGCGCAACAGCTGACAAAATTAGACCCTCTAACTTTTACACATTTTTTTTTAATTTAGAGAAAAGACAATCGCAAAGTGGATTCCTAAATTTTCTAGAATATAAAAGTAATAAATACATGTACCAGTTTACAGTGTTGTTAGGATCAAGCTGCAACTCGTCTTCATTTCTCCTTGGTTCACCATCAGCATCCAACTGTCTTGGACCCGGTTCATGCAGGTAGGCTGCAGGGACACCAGCAGTGGCGTCTTGGTTTTTGTCAGCTTCAGGGTCAAGATCTCCCAAATTTCCGTCATTATTATCGCTGTCTTCATTGGTATCCACTTCGAAACTCAGATCGAGAATGCTTTCTTCTATTTTCCTCAAAATATGAACGCAATCTCGTTTTCAGATTGTAACGACACAATGCAGTTTGTGTATACAATATAGTGCACACACAATAGACTTATAATAAATTCATTGTTCAACTTGTGACATCACACATTCTGAACGAATTTCAGTCATCTGAAACAGTCACTTTTGCTGACTTTTTGCCAAGATTTCTCTTTCCGGATCACAATTTATTCCAAAAAATGGTGATATTCAAGGAAATTATATCCTTTCTTGCATAAACATACCAAATTTAGCCTAATTAAAAATCAATAAATTTCCACTTCAAAACCTAAGGTCTGCTACACGTCAGTTTTTAAAGCTGCACTATATAACTTTCTTGTTCCTTGTAGGAATACAGAAAAGGCCACAACCACGTGACCCATGACCCCAGTCCCAACAGCCAATCACAGGGCTTTTTGTTGTTGGTGTCTAAAGTCTTGCCCTGTGATTCGCTGCTGGGACTGAGGACACAACTGCTGCAGCTGCTGTCCCCTCAATGATCCCACAAAAAAAGGTGTTGCAGGCAATGTGGGTCCACTCAGGCTATGGAGAAAGTGACATTCACACCGTCAAATGGAATCTACCATCAAAATGATTTTGCAAACATTATTTTGAAGTGAAAGGCTTCCGTAATGTTGCTTTAAAACACACAGGAGAGCCAGGCTGTACCTCAGTTGTTGTTCAGATGAATAAGACTTCCCCGGCAAAAGTCGAACCTGGGACCACCTGCATACAAAACAGACACCTTGACCACAACAACGCACAACTGCTTTATCTTGTACTCTAACTTTCTCAAATGATGAATGTTTAATTGAAAGGATTCCCAGCAGCAGCAGCAGTACAACTACATTTAAAACTGAATGTGCACTACACATAGTTTTCAAATGTACAGAAAAGGTGGGTTGCACTTCTACAGCATGACACATTACCAAGAAGATTTGAATCCAGGACTTCTGGCTGGCAAACAAACATCTTAACTCCTACACCACACAACTGCTTTGAGTTGCACATTAACTTCCTCACACACTAACAAAATGTCCCATTGAAAAGCTAAAATTGCTGACAGACATTTCATAAACATGTTTTTGGAACATTAACAGAACTGCATGAAATCTGATGTTCTGCTGAAAATACTGTTATGATGTGAAGTTTCATCAAGTTTTAATCACTACATCAAAAGATATATCAGAAAATAAAGACCAAAGAGAAACTGTTCAAATTCATTGACCTATAAGATCAAAATGGATAGATACTTTTTGATCACTTGAAGGACTTTGCATTATCAATAGCTGTAGATGATTCATGCTTAAGTTCAGCCAGTTTGGATTTCATTTTACCTTAACTTGCACATTTTTGAAAATATGGTACATAAAAGTTCATTTTTATAGAATAAGACAGTAGAGAAACGTTGAGGGAATGATGAAAGAATTTTGATTCTAGGCCCACCTGTTCTTGAGAACGATATTTGGCAAATGTAAAACTGATCATTATAGTGCCATCTATGGAAGCAGTGGCTTGATTTTGGATCTCTGAGTAGTCAGAAGAATTTCTTACCTGACTGTAAAATTTTGTGTTTCTGCAACTTATGTTTTTTACTAAACATGCACTTTTAGTTAAGAACTGGAAGAAGAGGTTTTCTGCAGTTGTGCTGCTTATGAACCCTAATAACAAAACACAAATGCCTCGGTGAGAAAAAAATAAATAAATCCATAATCCTACAGTTGCCCTGAATGGCAAACAGCAAAACACAACAGCAACAAAACATTCCTACTCATTATTATACCAAATGGGGTCGACCCCCCTGGCGACCAGGAGCGCCCCCGAGAGGGGGCATGGCTTTCCCATCAGCCACCCCTGGTGCCTGCCACTGCACAGTCTAACATAATTTTATAACTTGTTTTTCTATGTCATATTTTACATGTAGTAGCTGTTTAAGAATAACTGATGTGTGTTGTATATTATTAACAAATATTAACAACATACAGCAAAGTAGGACAGATCACACGGTCAAGGTGCGTTCAGACCAAATGTGAACAGGCACGCAATGTCATTACATTTTAAATTGATTTTGATGTGCCACTCCAAGATTTCCAGTGGCCCCCTTGTGCCCCTCTCCCCATGAAACATTTCTGGAGGTGCCCCCTGCTGGCGACATAAGGTAGGAGCTGGACTTTGGTGTAGGAGGTCATGGGTTTGAGTCCATCATGCAGCAAAAGAGGAAACACAATGTCAAACTAAACAACAAAAGGGAAATACAATGAATAAAACAAAACTGTAAATAAAAAGCACAATGGCAAATAAAGCAAAACTCAATGACAAAACATGATGAAAGAGAAAATTCAACTGCAAAAGAAAAAATAACAAATAAACTGTTTATACAGTTCATCAACAGCATTTAAAACCAAGGTTTTGCTACAAGTTAGGTTCTGAAATGCAGGACAGTAGTGCCTTGTTTTTTGGTCTCTGAGTAGTGTGGAGAATTTCTGGTGAGACGGTAAAAATTCATGTTTCTCCGTATTACCGTTTTTGCTCCCCATGCGCTTTTAGCGGACTAGAGAAAGAAGAAAAAGACAAAAACAATAGGTTTCTTGCAGCATGGCATGGCTGCTTTGAACCATCATTCGGCCTACAACACATGTCAAAACGAAGCCCTGGGACTCTGAAGAATAATTGCCTTTGATGAGGATCGAACCTCCACTCCAGCTGTGCGTAAATGCGTGCGTTAATGGCGGGGCACCGTGGCGAACCACCAGGGATTACCACTTCAGTGGTGACGTGCTTGCTACCTGCACACAGACAGGATCTACTTTATATGCTGAAACTCTGGGATTTCATGCACGGTTTGAAGCGATGGAGACAGTGAAACTTGTTCTGGTATTTGTGCTGTTTTTCTCTAATACTTTCTGTCAAGACTTGGACGCTGACATCTGGAGAGCAGGAGAAGACAAGGTGAGACTTTTAATGTTGATGGATTGGCTTTGCTGAAGCCTCTGGAGAAGGAATGTCTTGATTTAACAAAGCCACAATCGTAATCACATCTGAATTAGACAATTCATCTCATGACGATTAGGGTAAGCCGGGGCACAGATACAATTTTTTAACAATTGTCATATAAATGTGGTTAATATTGTTTTATTTATATTTTTTAAATCTGTCCCATATGCATTTGGACATGTTCTCTTCATATGATTTAACTGTTACGTATTATATTTCATGCTTGTAAGGGGAAAAATGAAAATACTGGGCCTGTGCATTCATAAAAAATTGTTTAATTAATTGCATTTTTCTATCATTAAACGCAATTAATTGCTAAACTTGCATAAAAGAATAAATGAAAAAGAAATACACTTTAGCAACTTTTAATTGCATTTTTATTTACTGAACATACCTGTGACTGACTCATATCACAGGGTTACAAAAATAATTTTTTGTAAGTTGTCTGTGCTTTTTCAACTGATTGAAGACAATTGTGCACTGCTGAATCCGAAAATGACATCCGTTTCTCTCAATCAGGTGCTAAGTAAAAACCTGTACTTAGTACTGTGCATGTACTTACCTTTATATAAAGGTAAGTACACGTAAATTGAATGTTACGTCATCATTGTTCAAAATTCAGAGAATTTCAAAACATAAAAAAGAATTTTGCATCATATAAAGCGAAAATACCCGTACATGTAAACAAAAACGTATAAAACATGTGGCCATAATTCAAAAAGTTGACCTGACTGAGCAAAACCAATGTGATTTTTGGATTCAGCACATCAAAATTGTCCTAAATCAGCTAAAAAAAAAAACAACCTTAAACAATAAATTTGGTGTTGACCAGTGTATTCAACAAATACTTCTAGTGCAGGGGTCCTCAACTGGTTTTATCTGAGGACCACAGAGCTGACTTCAACACTGTTACACCAATGCCAAAAAATGCCCTTTACATTAAACACTCAAGAATGTATATTAAATTAGATAATTCTACTATTTATATCAATTTGTAATATTCTTTTAATCCGTTTCAGAATATTGAGAAAGTTGATTTGTCTGCAAAACTACCATTTTTTTTATCATTGTTGTCACATTTTCTTTTATTTTGAAACAATCTGAGTAAACGGTTCTACTGAATGTAAATTTCCAAAAAATCTCAACGTAAAAGTACAAACAAGGCAATTCTTTAATTGATTTTCAGAGCTGCTGACCTTAATGGTGAGTTAGAAGCTTATATTCACTTTATGTTGGAGTGTGTATTTTCTGCCACTCACTCTGACAAATTCTGCCTGTTTTCATACTGTTGAGCGAGCAGCCCCAATCATTGCTGCAGGTGTGTACCTGTGTGTAAACGCTCAAAATGGGGTGTGTGCACAGGATGAGGTCACCCTAGTACTGGAGGATCACTTTAGTGTTGTGTAAACTTTGCAAATTTAAATGCTGAAAAACAAGACCTACTCTTCTTTTAAAGACGGACTCTGGTGGATATAAATCCTATAAAAACAAATCAAACATTGTCTGAAATGGTATCTGTTATGTCTGAATAATGGGAGACGGAGGCTTCTCTCTGCTGAACACTGAACTCTCTTTATTTGCACATACAACACAATATATGTTCCAGCTGTAGCCCGCCTGACGTCATTGCCCCACCACCCCCGGGCTGGGCTGTGGCAAGTCCCAATAGACAGTTCTCATATATAACATTTCTCCCCCTTCACAAAGTTCCAGACCCCCACTTTCCTTTTTTTTAAAACAATGAACATATTATCCGTAATGCAAACAGGCTTTTAAAAAACATATATATAAAACATTGACCAGTCCAAACTAAACGGGCGTCTGGTTAGAATGCCAGAGCACCCCACCATGTTGAAGTGGATTATTCTGCTGCTTAGTCCCAACCGGCGTCAAACGTTTATGTTCTTAACACATAGTCCTCCAGGTACCTAGGCCTCTGACGAAGTCTAGCCGGGCGCCCCCTAGGGGGAGACACTGCACCGGGCACCGTCGGCCTCACCTGGGAACCCTCACCATTCCAGTCCCACCAGTCCCAACGCATATCAGGCTACCCTGTTGACCTTTCAGTACTCTATTCCAGTGGAGACTTCCTCAGCCTGCTGGAGTGCCACCGTGACCCATCCGCCAGCTCAAACGTGTCTTGGCCCCACTGTCTTACAATCTGCAGTGGCCCTGTCCATAGCGGTTGTAACTTATGGGTGCGGTTAGGGTGCCTGATCCACACCCGATCCAACATTTTCAGTCCGTGATCTCTCGCCCTGTGCGAGAGATGTGTCATGAGGACGTGTCATGGGTGGCCTCAGCTGATCCACAGGCAGGAGCATTTCTTGCCCCAGCATGAGAGCCGCTGGTGAACAGCCTGTCGTGGCGTGGGCCATCACCCTGTAGTGGAGCAGCATGCTCTGCAGGGTGTCCGGGAAAGAGAAACCATCTGCTAAATGCACTCTCAGTCCATTCTTCAGCATTTTGTTAAACCACTCAACGCCTCCATTGGCCTGAGGGTGATAGAAAGCAGTCTTGACGTGATCCACACCCCTACTACTCAGGAATTCCTCAAACGCTCTAGAGGCGAATGGTGGGCCGTTGTCTGTGGTAATCGTGTTTGGTATCCCCCATCTAGCAAACAGGGACGAAAGGAAACTCGTGACCACATCCGTTGTGACCGAGTTAGTTGGCAATACCTCTGGCCACTTTGAGAACAAGTCATAGGCCGCAAGCAAACCACAGGTCATAGCACGTCCGGATACAACACTGGCCGCAGGGGTGGGGGAGGCAGTCTGCCGGTCTTCCCGCTCTCCAGACATGGCATGCAGTGTTTCACCATGGTCTCGATATCTTTATCGATACCTGGCCACCAGACTGAGTCCATACTACGTTGCTTCATGCTGACCACGCCCAAATGACCTCTCTAGTTACCCTTAGCTTATTTCTCAGCGACATGTTGTTGGTGCTGTGGGCTAGCTTGTCACACACTAATTCCTCTTCAGTAGGCCCGAAAGCACACTCCCTCGCTAAGCTGCGGAGCTCTGTAATGAACGACTGTGTGGACTCACCCGTTCGTTGCTGGCGGTCAAAAAATTCATACCTTCGCTCAGTGACTGTGGAATGGTCACCGAAGGGATTGTCCATCAACACCAGCCCATTTTCCAGTGAACCGTCGCCGCACAGTCCAAAAAGTATCTGCTGCCCTTCTGTGCTGAGGTAGTGGACCAACAAACTCCTCCATCTTTCCTCGCTAGCGCCGCCAAGTCTGGCTGCCATCACATACACATCAAACATGCTCCTCCAGCAGGCCCACAGTATAGCCGGTGTGCCCGGGGACTGCAGGAATGGAGGTGGCTCTCTGACGCATGTGTCCATTTTTCTTCGTCACCAAATGTTATGTCTGAATAATGGGAGACGGAGGCTTCTCTCTGCTGAACACTGAACTCTCTTTATTTGCACATACAACACCATATATACTCCAGCCGTAGCCCGCCTGACGTCATCACCCCACCACCCCCGGGCTGGGCTCCGGCAAGTCCCAACAGACAATTCTCATATATAACAATCTTATGCCACTTTTTTTCAATGAAAAAAAAAAGTTCATTGTCTTAGTGTCATGTTAAAATGTTTTGACTTTTCCTCCTCCTTCAAACGCCAGGCTCTGTGAATAGGCCCACTTACATCCCACATGGCGTGGCTAGCGCTACATTAAATAGAATCATTATCATCATAGCAGTCTGTCGGGGGTGACAATGACTGTGTCATTTAGGTCTGATCAGATTCCTCCACGCAGCTCTGTCCTTCACCTTCCGCTGCCAGGAACTGAAATGACCCTCGTGTAGCATCGTCAGAACACGTTCCCTCAGGGACGACGGGATCAGGGTGCAGTGTCCTCTTGCCACGCACATGTCGTTCCAGCAGCTCAGTTCATCCTTGACTCGATGGTAAGGTGCTACAGTAGCTCACCCTGCACCTTTGCGGGCCAACCCTCCCTTATCACCAAGCGTAACTGTGCCAGTACGGGATCTCGTGCCGACTCCACTCAGAGCTCTCGGGGTGACACCATATTCTGGAGGGTCCCATGTAGCACGTTAATTAGCTTTGTCTCGGCAGGATCGTCGTCACCGTCATCCGGCTGCACGGAATTGACCGTGGCGTGGGACAGAAGGTCCGCCATGATGTTATCCTTGCCTGGGGTAAACTGGGTGGTGAAATTGTAGGCTCTCAGTCGTTCAGACCACCTGTGGATCCTCAGAGGCCTGTGCCCTGAGCCCGACGTCTCTAGCAAGGTTGTGAGCGCCCGGTGATCCATCCTCAGGGTGAAATGGCGCCCACAGAGGCAAATGTGCCACCACTCACACGCCCAGACGTAGGCGAGTGCCTCCCTCTCACCCACAGCCTATTTTTGCTCCGCCACCGAGAGGAACCTTGATGCAAACGCCACTGGGCGTTCCGTGCTGTCTCGCACCTGGGACATCACCGCCCCAAATGCCAAACCAGATGCATCGCAGGTCACAATAGTCGTCTGGTTCGGGTCAAAATGAGGCAACACCGGTGGAGAGGTGAGTTGCTGTTTCAGTTTGGCAACTGCCGCCGAGCAGGCTGGAGTCCACTCCCACGGTGCATCTTGTTTCAGCAGGGTCTGGAGAGGTTCAATCGTCTCTGAGTAGTGGGGAATGAACCGTCCATAGGAGCTCACCATACCCAGAAATGACAAGATTTGTATGGGTGTAGAGGGGTCCGGAATGCGTAGAACCGCCTCCACATTCGAATGTAAAGGTTGAAACCCCCTTCCGGTCAGCTGGAACCCCACAAACTCAATGGAGTCCGCCGCAAAGATGCACTTCTCGCCATTCAGGATGACCCCATGTTCTTGAAGTGTCGCCAGGACCCGCTCCAGCCGCTCATCATGCTCCATCCGTGACGCACCATGCACCACAATATCGTCCAAATAGGCAACCACGCCCTTGAAACTGGCCAGAATCATCAACATGATTTTTTGGAAGCAGATGGGTGCTGAGCTCAGGCCGAACAGCATTCGGGTGTATCTGAAGACCCCCATATGGGTCACGAACGCTGTCAGGTTCCTGCTGGCAGGGTGAAGGGGCACCTGCAGGTAACCCTGGCGGAGGTCCAACTTTGTGAATACCTGTGACCTGCTGAATGTTGCCGTGAGCTCCTCCATGGTTGGGATAATTGCTCTATTCACCATCCGGAGGTCTATGCACGGTCTGATACCCCACCCCCCTTTTCTTCTTGGCCACCACGATGTTGGATATCCAGGGCGAGGCGTCCACCCTCTCGATGATGCCAGCCTCCAGTAATTTGGACAAGTCTGCTGTGACATCATCCCGCAGCGCGAGGGGAAGTCGCCGCAGTGGTTGGATCTTTGGTGCCACGCTCATGACAATGAGCGGGCGGTGATGGAATGCTCTGATACATCCTAGGCCTCTTAACAACGCTCGCCAGTGGAGGTGCCAATCAGGATACACTGTCAGCACAGTTGAGCCCTCCGGGTCCATCCATCAATCCATCTACTTCCGCTTAATCCTTTTCGGGTCATGGGGGAGCTGGAGCCTATCCCAGCATCTTTGGGCGAAAGGCAGGGTATACCCTGGACAGATCGCCAGTCCATCACAGGGCCAACACAGAGAGACAGACAACCATTCACTCTCACATCCATACCTAAGGACCAGTTGATGCCAATTAACCTAATGCATGTTTTTTTACATGTGGGAGGAAACCGGAGAAATCCCGGAGTAAACCCACGCAGACACGGGGATGACATGCAAACTCCACACAGATCACTGTTGGTCGGGGGGCTGGGATCGAACCCAGGATCCCCAGGCCAAGGATGAGTTGCTGTGCTGCCGCAGTGCTAACCACTCTGCCACCGTGCCGGATCCTAGATAGAAAATCCCAGCACACCCAACAGGTCGATTCCCAACAGGTCCGCCCCCTGGAACGTAAAACTGGACACTGTCTTTGACCCACACATCACCGTAAAATTGGCCGTGCCCACCATTTCGATCTCTGCATGTCCATATCCGAACATTTTCACCACACCCGTGTTGATAGTCTTTCTGGGGAGTAATCTCCTCAGCGTGGCCATGCACAGGATAGACCTGGCGGCTCCCGAGTCCTTCATAAGGGGCACGTCGACCCCGTCGAGCTGAAGCACATACCATTTTAACGGTCCCTTCCCTATATGTGCTACTCACACGCGTCTGGCGTCACTGGGTTCCGCCATTACTGAGCTAGGAGTGACGGTGTGGGCCCTGTCCCGCGCCTTTGTCCGCCGTTTCTTCTTAGTCCGCCCTTGAGGTTTAGCTAGCATGCTACCCGCCGAGTTCGGTGGGAAAGTACGGACAGCCAACTCCTCGCTTGCTAACGCTGTTAGCTTCCATAGGGCCATGGACTCCCTCAGTTTGACCAAGTCCAACACGTTTTCCAGCAAGAGAACCTCTCTAGTTAGCCTTAGCTTATTTCTCAGCCACATGTTGTTGGTGCTGTGGGCTAGCTTGTCACGTACTAACTCCTCTTCAGTAGGCCCGAAACCACACTCCCTCGCTAAGCTGCGGAGCTCCGTAATGAATGACTGTGTGGACTCACCCGTTTGTTGCTGGCGGTCAAAAAATTCATACTTCAGCTCAGTGATGGTGGAATGGTCACTGAAGGTATTGTCCATCAACACCAGGCCATTTTCCAGCGAACCGTCGCCACACAGTCCAAAAAAAATATCTGCTGCCCTTCTGTGCTGAGGTAGTGGACCAACAAACTCCTCCGTCTTTCCTCGCTAGCGCCGCCAAGTCCGGCTGCTGTCACATACACATCAAACATGCTCCTCCAGCAGGTCCATAGTATAGCTGGTGTGCCTGGGGACTGCAGGAATGGAGGTGGCTCTCTGACGCATGTGTCCATTTTTCTTCGTCACCAAATGTTATGTCTGAATTATGGGAGACGGAGGCTTCTCTCTCTGCTGAACACTGAACTCTCTTTATTTGCACATACAACACAATATATACTCCAGCTGTAGCCCGCCTGACGTCATCACCCCACCACCCCCGGGCTGGGCTCTGGCAAGTCCCAACAGACAATTCTCATATATAACAATCTTATGCCACTTTTTTTCAATGAAAAAAAAAAAGTTCAATGTCTTAGTGTCATGTTAAAATCTTTTGACTTTTCCTCCTCCTTCAAACGCCAGGCTCTGTGAATAGGCCCACTTACATCCCACAAGGTGTGGCTAGCGCTACATTAAATAGAATCATTATCATCATAGCAGTCTGTCGGGGGTGACAATGACTGTTTCATTTAGAGCTGATCAGATTCCTCCATGCAGCTCTGTCCTTCACCTTCCGCTGCCAGGAACTCCTGACCTTGTTAACCCGGGCGACATCCGAGCTGGTATGAGTTGCTTTCTGATTGATCATTTCATGAAACTGCTTGCAAAGTTAAATCCTATGATAAAAGACTTATTAGTTGAAGGGCATGCCCAGTTGTATACACAGTGGCTCAGGATGACTGAAACTGCAGCCGTACTTAAAAGCAATTTAATGGTAAAACCCATCTTAATTTGGGTCACGT
Organism: Pholidichthys leucotaenia; assembly: GCA_020510985.1. Taxonomy (NCBI): domain Eukaryota; kingdom Metazoa; phylum Chordata; class Actinopteri; order Cichliformes; family Pholidichthyidae; genus Pholidichthys; species Pholidichthys leucotaenia. The sequence goes on along the minus strand of CM035849.1, from coordinate 62,576,147 downwards.
TTTCAAAGCAGCTGTCCAACCAGACCATCAGTGATGGAGTAGCTCATTCCAGCCTGACAAAATCACCCGGGAGTGCTCAGCTCTCCTGACCATTGACCTTAACCTTAAGCATAGCCTAGATACAGACCAGTCTAGAATATGCATGAAGTCAAGGTCAGTGGGAAATCATAAATGCCTAGATCCTCTCACTTTTGACAATGACTTTGACCTCAACCTGGATGCAGACCTAACTGAAAGTCATTGTAAGTTTCATGAGAATCAAGGTAATTGCCTAGGAGGACTAGTGATTTTTCTAAAATCATGTAAGCGCCCAGATCTCCTGAACTTTGAGATTGACATTGCCTTGACAACATGGATGAAGACCCGCCTGAGGATCCTTGTGAGTGAATTTGGTGACCACTGGGGCAGTAGCCTAGGAGGAGTAGCGATTTTTCTGAAATCACTTAAGTGCCCAGACCTCGACCTTAAGCACAACTTGGATGCAGGCCCACCTGTTATTATTGTTATGAGTGAGTTTGGCGAATATTGAGGCAATTTCCATGGAGGAGTAACAATTTTTCTGAAATCACATAAGAGCCCAGACCTCGACCTTAAGCACAACTTGGATGCAGGCCCACCTGTTATTACTATTATGAGTGAGTTTGGCAAATATTGAGGCAATTTCCAAGAAGGAGTTGCAATTTTTCTGAAATCACATAAGTGCCCAGAGCTTGTGACCTTTGACCTTGAGCACAACCTTGATGCAGACCCACCTGAAGATCATTGTGAGTGAGTTTGGTGAGCGTCGGGGAAAATGCCTAGGAGGAATGACGATTCCTGTGAAATGTGGATGGACGGACAGTCGCCAAGTCATTGCATTAGCTCCTTTTGGCTTCACCGGAATGAGCTAAAAAAAATGCTAACTGGCCCTGGAGACTAAGTTCAGTCAGGCCAGAGACAGTTCTTACGCCCCGATTGGCTCAACACTACGGACCTGTCATAGTGATGTCACCAAAAACACTCTGTCTAAACTTGCCTTTTTCAACAGGGATGAGCTTAACTGAAATTTCACAGCAAAAAAAACAGACATGACACATCTGAGTGATTTTGCTCTTGATATGTTGTGCAAGTCATAAAAAAACATGTTACAGACATGCTAACAAGAAAAATAACTAGGTTTTTGGCAGCGTGTCACTTTCACTTTAAAACAGGTAGAGGAAAGTGATTTCCAGTCTCAGGATAACTTTTTTGCCACAATCATACTAAACATTATGGCTTTTTGCATTGCCAGTGGAAGAGTTAAGGTGTAATTAGAACATCCCAGTATGCCAATAAAGCAGTCAGACATTAACAGTTGAATGAATCTTTATTTCGGATAGATTAAAAGTAAAGATTAAAAAGAAACAGAATAATATAACAAAGGGGGGAAAAAAATCCATCAAGGTCAAATTAAACAATAACTCCTCTGATTATACAGTTTGGTGTATATGCTGCTGTACAAATGAAATACTGTATAATAAATCCAAAACTTGTGACTGGTTCAGGACCAGGAAAGATGTAATCAAGTTCCATCAGCTGACTTACATTTTTCACAAGTCGCAGTAAATGAGGGAAACACTTTGTTTGGTCTCAGTAAAGTGCAACCGATGAATAACTTTAAAATCTATTAAAAAATGAATGTTTGATATCAGTAATTAGGTCAGATGTAGGTGAAAAAAAATTAGCTCAATTAAAGTAGAATATTAATGTATAATTTTTTCATAGCTACCTTATGAAAGCACATTTTTTTGTGCTTAGCGGTTCGAGTGTGACTATTATTTAAAGATGCATTCTGATGGATATAAATCCCCTATAAAATCAAATCTACATTGTCTAAAATCATATCTTTGTCCCTTTTTTCTACAAAAAAACCCCTTTCATCATCTTAGTTTCATGTCAACCCCCCCACGCCAGAATCAGTGATTACTAGGCCCCAGCCACATACCACAAGGCTAATAGTGACTAGCGCTATATTATCAGAATAAATCCTTTGATAAAAAGGTTACCGGTTGAAGGACATGCCCAGTTGTATGCATGGTGGCCCAGGATAATGACTGAAACTTAGGGAAGGGTGATACCAGCATTTTTCCTTTTGATACAATACCATTAATTTATGGGATTTTTTTTCTTTGATATCGATAATGATACTTTTTGCCTCTTAAAGGAAAATCACATGACTGCAGTTTCATTAACAACTTTATTGCAAGGGCAATAAGAATAAAACTCCCGAGTATAAATACTTGAAAGAAATGCTTATAAAATTATCATAAAATAGAACAATGAGCAAAGAAAATAAAAATAAAATGAAATATAATTCAATTATTTATCTTTTTTTTTGTGATCGCTGAGAAAATCTGGCCTCTGTCAGCGTGTCCTGCTCTCCTACTACCGCTGCACTACAGAGAGGATCCTCACATACTGCATTTGCGTGTGGTTCCATAGTTGCACTGTGGCTGAGTGGAAAGCACTTTGGCTCGTGGTGGGAAGAGCAGAGAAAATCGTTAGATTGACTCTCCCAGAACTGGGGGACATCTACCACACTTGCTGTCTTAGGAAAGCGAGGTCCATCTATAAGGACTCCACACATCCATTCCATAGACATTTTGAACTGTTGCCTTCTGGAAAACGTTTTAGAGCATTTAGGGCTCGTACAAGACTGAGGGACAGCTTCATTCCAAGTGCAATCCACATTTTAAATAGTCTTTAGGACTTGTCCATTGTCATATGCTGCATTGCACAGATTGTATTATGTAAAACTAGATTTGTTGCTCTTATCTTTTTGAATGTTATTTATTCATGTCTTTTTATTCTTTTTTTAATTACCATGGAGAGATGCATTTAAAAATTTTGTTATGCTTCGGTATAATGACAATAAAGGAATTCTGTTCTAATAAAAATAATTAAGACTTAAACCAACGAATGCTTAGCATATTGCCAACATTCACAACTTATGCACAACGATAGTCTAACTTATATGTATTTTATCCTAACTTCTGCATAGCGCAGTCATGCCAAACTACCATTGCCTCCCAATCCATGAATCCTAGGTGTGTGAGAGATCATCTCTGTTCAACCAAAATGATTCTTCCCTCCAAAGACCATGGTGGGGGGCATGACCGACCTAGCAGATTTGTCAGGTCGGTCACATCTAAATCAGCTGATGTGACACTTCAGGAACGTTAGATGACAGTTTTCACAGCCTGGCTCAAAGGCACACAAATCGATGGCGATAAAAACAGTTTGTTTTCAATAAAGTGAAAAAAACAAAACAAAAACAAGATAATGCATGGAGTGTGCTTTTGCCAGGAGGCACAGCCAACAGCAAAGTGGGATTTATCATGGAAAACAGCTGAACTCTGTGCTTGGGCGATCAGCCGAATAGCTCCACCTCCTCCGGTGTTCTGACATTTTGGCGTATCTATCAGACCAGCACTGGACAGCTGATGGTACAGACTGCAATCAAAGATAAAAAAAAAACCCATGGGGGGGAGGGCTAAATATCAATTTGGATCTTTATCCTGTAGCTTGAAAGTGCTCAGACACATCCCTGACAGGTCCTGTAGCTCTCTTCACGACAACAGACACAGGTCGGTTCCTTTGAACGGGCGTTTATTGGGATTTATGCACCCCCCCCCTTGGTCACGCCGTGAGAACTGTATAAGCAAACATACGCATAACATATATACAGTACAGAGCGAAATAACATCAAGAATTTACAAAACAAATACTCGTTGGCCGCTTGTCATGAAAAGAGTTGTGAAGGTAAAACAAACTGCTTGGCTTCAATCTTCAATCAAACTTAAGTGCAAGATAGCTGAATAACATGGCACACGTGTTCTTCTTATTTCCGCTATGTGCTACAATGAAAACAATCCAGCGGCACTGCAGACGGAAACATCCAGTTCCGGTCAGGAAACAAATAAATTTCAACAAATATACAGTCGCAACAACCAACATGTAGTGTACAGAAAATATATAATTTTATAACAACACTTACACTCCCACCAAATCACTCATTGATTTAAATGCGGGATTTCCTTAAACACAGATTATAATGGAATCAATGGCTTGAGTTGTTTAACTCTGAAAGAAATGTGACCCACTTTTGTTTAATTCTACTTGATTTTGCTTCAAGCAAGGTAACCACCTTGTGAATGGGCCTTTCAAGGTAAACCAGTCTAGGTTTTCTTTGTCAAGTGTAGCGTCACTAACTTGTAGTTTCAGCTTTTGTACCATGCCATCTGTACTAGGTGAGTTTCTAAACTCTGGCGAGCTTCCACTCATTTCTTGGTGAGTTGTCATCTTGTAGAATCACAATGTCATCTACTTGTGAATTTCGTGTGGTTTTTGCCATTTCTGTCATTGCTGGAGGTTTAGAAGATATTCTTGTTTCCATCTTTGCCAGAATTCCTTGCTAGGAACTGCACCCTTTTCCACCTTTTATGCAGATAGAGGTCTTCCTTGCAGAACTGTCCAGGTGGGGGCAGTATTATTGAAGATTTCATAGTTAAGATGTGGTTCGGAGTGAGAGGTTCTGGACCAGTAGGATCCTGAAGATGTTCAACACTCAGTGGCCTGCTGTTGATTATGGCCATTATTTCATAGAGAAATGTCCTCAGAGTTGTAGTGTCGAGTCTACTTGCAGACTTGTCAAGCATGGCAGTCAAGATGTTTCTGATTGTGCGGATTTGGCGCTCCCAGACTCCTTCCATGTGGCTTGCTGAGGGGATATTCACTACAAACTCGCAACCGATTGCTCGTTGACGTTCTTGATCCATTGTCTTGAGCAGTTGAGAAAACTCTCTCCTGGCACCCATGAAATTTGTTCCTTGATCGCATCTTAGTTGCCGCACAGGTCCCCTGATGGCTACAACTATTCGAAGCGCATTCATGAAGGCATCTGTTGTCAAGTCATCTAGGGTTTCTATGTGTACTGCTCTGGAACATAAGCAGGTAAACACAATCCCTATCGTTTCATTCCTTTCTTCCTTCCTTCACAATAAGGGGCCAAAACAATCAAGACCACAGTAAGTAAAGGGAGGGGATGTCTTAGTTCTCTCTTCTGGCAGGTCTGCCATTTGCTGGACCTCTGTAGTTCGTCTGTATCTCCTACATTTTACACATTTGTAAATGTGTGAGGACACAACATTTCCACATCCTAAGATCCATATTCCGTTTGCACGCAACTCATTCATGGTTATACCTCTTCCTTGGTGGTGTACACGCTCATGATGATGCTTGACAAGCAGTGTTGAAACATGGGATTTCTTTGGAAGGATCGCCGGATGTTTTACATCATGGTGCAAGGCTGACTGGGACAATCGTCCTCCTACCCTTAGGACATTGTTCTTGTCCAAGAAGGCGTTCAACTTATATAACTTGCTGTACTTGTTCAAAGTGTCTCCCTTCTGAGCTTTGATTTTTTGTATGTCCGCAGCAAAGGCATCTTCTTGCACTAGCCTGATGATAAAGCTTTCTGCTTCCTTTCTTTCTTCAAGACTAGTTGCTTCATTTGTTCTTGGCTGAAGTCCTTTGATTTCTTTGGCAAATCTCTTGAGCATAGCAATGGCTCTAACTGCCCTGGACCAGTCAGAGAATTTGGCGAGGCGTTTCACCACTGACTCTATTCCTTTCATCATGACTGTATGGACATGGGCTTTGCGAAGTTCAGGGTCAGTTCTTTCAACATCTCCACCATTTCCTCTTCACGTGGAAGATTCTGGTGCCAAAGAAAATCAGGTCCTGTCAGCCAATTAGACTCCTTTAACTGAGCTGCACTCAGTCCTCTTGAAGCGCAGTCAGCTGGGTTGTTTTCAGTGCTGAATGTTGCCATTGTGCGGGATCTGTGCTAGATCTTATGCGTTGGATCCGGTTGGCTACGAATGTGTGGAATCTCTTTGCATCATTGTTCACATAGCCAAGGGACCACCTTTGAGTCAGTCCAGTATACACTTGTAGGTTTTCAATCTCAAGCTCCCTTTGACAATGTCGCTGTTGCGGACTGCAACCACAGCTGCTGACAGTTCAGCTCTTGGGATAGTTAGTAGTTTGGTGGAGCTACTCTTTGCCTTCCCCATCACAAGTGAGCAGCTGATCTGTCCTGTTTTGCTTATTGCTCGAAGATATGAACATGCACCATATCGTTGAGACTTGCATCCGAAAAGTTGTGAAGCTCATATTGTGTGACCTCATCAAAGGCCAATGGAAGGTAGCTTCTTGGAATTTTTAAGGCTGCCAAGTGAGGCAAATCTTGAAGCCAGGATTCCCACTGAGGCAGAATGTGTTCGGGGAGGTTGTCGTCCCAACCCATCTTGTCTTTGCATAGAACTTGAAGGATCTGTTTACCGACTAGTACGAAGGGGGCCACAAACCCTAGTGGATCAAAGACAGAGGATACAGTTGAGAGAACCCCCCTCGTTGTCAGTGGGTTTTTCTTAACTACAAACCCTGAATTGAAATTCATCTGATTCAATGCACCACTGAACTCCAGTGCCCTCTCGACATGAGGTTCTCTAGAGCCATGTCTTGGTCCTTGGTCTGAGCACGTTCTTCGGGTGCAATAGCAGTGACCACTTCCTTGTTGTTAGACACAAACTTGTGTAGTCGAAGGTTTCCCATTTTGCACAATACCCTTGACTCTTCCACCAGATATATGGCTTCGGCAGGTGACATGACGCTTATCAAGCCATCATCAACATAAAAACTTCTCTGGATGAAGTTGATGGACTCTTTGCTGAACTTTCCATGGCCCCTGAAATGCTAGATGCTTGAGTCCAAAGTTGGAGCAACCAGGGGATGAGGCTGCCCCAAATAAGTGCACTCTCATTCTGTACACTGAAGGTTTGGAGTCCAGGTCTCCTCCGTCCCACCAGAGGAATCTTAGGTAGTCTTGATGTTCTTTAGCAACATGAAATTGGTGGAACATCCTTTCAACGTCGCACATTATGGCCAACTGGGCCTTTCTGAATCTACATAACACGCAACTAAGGTGTGGGTCAGGTCTGGTCGGTTAATAGATGGTCATTCAGAGAGGTTCTTGGAAGCGTGCCGAAACAGTCAAAGCCCACCAAGATTTTTCCAGGCTTGTGGGGATGATAGACTCCGTGGTGAGGAAAGTACCATGATGGATTGATTCCCAAGTTCAGCCTGTGGGACCTTCACGCCATCTCCTTCATTATGACGTCATTCATATAAATGGACATAATCCTTATAGTACTGCTTATTCCTTCTTAGTCGTCTCTCTAATGAGTTCAGCCTGTGAACTGCACTTTGTATTATTGTCTGGGAGATTACGGTTTCTCCGTCTTCTTGAACGGAAGCGGGAGCTCATAGTGGTGTCCTCCTTCTGCCTTATACATCCTTCACTTTAGATAAGAAGAGAAGGTCTTCTTGAGAACGTCGTTACTATCTGTTGTGTGGTCTGCGAAATCGGCTTCCAAGCAGCTTTGCTTATATCTGCCTGAGTTGATTTCTTTAACATGAGTTCTGCACACAAAAAGTATACTTCTTTCTTCAGTTCTGCTTGTGGCTGTACAAGCGGTGTTACCTTGTCGCATTATAATTCTGTGACTAATCCCAATTGCATCACTGTAGTTAGCTGCGGATTTGCACAACCGACCAATACTCCAGCCAGATCAGTTCGCTGTGCATATGGATGCTTGTCTTTCCCCAAACAGAATTTCTCTTGGAAGAAGGGCCTTGTAGGCAGTTGTAGCCAATTAATAGTCCCTACTTCCCAATTTAGTGGTGGTGGAATCATGTCTGCCAGTTCAAGATGAGGCCACTTTAGTGCTGTTTCAGAGGATGGGAATGCTGTGACCTATCTGCTGGGATGAAACCTCTCGTGTGAAAAGTGCTGGCAATGGAATTCTTCTCTCTAAGTTGTACTCCTCTCACATTGCAAGTTTTGTCAGTTTCTGAGAGGTTATGCCTACTGATTTTGTAGTCATTGTGGATAGCCGCAAGCTGACATTCTCTTTGCTTGTATCGAGGTCTTGGGTTATTTCGTCTAGGATGAAAGTTGTATCGCTTTGAGTGTCTAAGAGTGCATACACAAGAACTTCGTGGTCTGGGTGCTTTGTAGACGAGATCCAGACTGGTACGATTGAGGATGTTTGTGTGTTTGGGCCCTCTTGTATGACTCTGTTGGTAGTTGCTGTCGCAGCTACTTCTTTGATCTCTGCTTTGTCCTTTGAGTTATCTTCTCCTTTTGGAGCAGTCAGCCTTTGACGGTCTTTAAACTTCTCCTCATGCAAACATGTCGGATGTCTTCTTTGGCACCTCTGGCATGTACTTCTGTTGTCACACTCCTTTGAGTGATGTCCTACATACAGACATCCAAAACAAAGCTTCTCTGCTTGCACAAACTTGACACGATCTTGAACTGTCTTTTCACCGAACTTTCTGCACTTAGCAAGGTCATGTCCTGTTCTTTTGCAGAAAACACATGATGGAATGCTGCTCTGTTTTGTATCTGTGGCCGTGTCTTTGCTTGAATAGTTTGGCTTCGGGTGTATTTTGTTTTCTCAACTTTCCACACTCTTGAGCGCTTGCATTAAGGAGCTATGGGATCACAGCAAGGTCTGCTTCCTTAGACAGGAAGTCTACAAACTCTTTAAATGGTGGCTAATCAGCATTTGCTTGTCTGACTTCCCATCACTTTATGGTTCCATCTGGATTACCAGCCAATCTGGTAACTTCAGCAGAACTTTTTTGGCTTTCATTACAGTCATTAAGAATATCTAATGTCTTCATGTGGGGCATTGCCAGCCTCACAGCTCTTAAGGAAGTCTGCAAATTCCATAATTCACAACACATCCTTTTGAGCTTATTTTTGGCCATCCATGTAGTTTGTCCCTGAAGGATTTCCCAATATAAATGGGTCTCAAACGTTTTTCCAAAAGTGCCAAGGAGTCATATTGCAAGCTTCAGTGCCCAATAAGAAGAATCCTTCAACGGCCTTTTTTGGCAGCACCACCTAAATACTTCCTTAGGAAATACAGTTTTTCATTCTTTGGGATGTTTTTCCTGTCAATCAAATGTTTCAAAGAGAGTCGCCAGTCCTTGAATTTCAAAGGATCTCCAGTGAATAATGCAGGCTCTGGTGTTGGAAGACGATTTGCATTTATAGCTTCTGTTAGGCATGCAGACCAAATCTGAGGAGTTCTGTACTGTAGGCATGGGTGGAGCTTGAGCTGTGACTGGCAGAGACTGAGGGAATGAAGGAGGGACTTGAGGCATTGAGGGCTTGTGTGGTGACTGGCAGAGACTGAGGGATGAGGAGGGACTAGAGCATTGAGGGCTCGTGTGGTGACTGGCAGAGACTGAGGGATGAAGGAGGGACTTGAGGCATTGAGGGCTGGTGTTTCTCCAAATTCAACATCATACACGCAATTCAGCTGTTTTAAAAATTTCCTTCAACTTGATCATAGACCTTTACTCGTGCTCTTGCAGCATTTAACTTCTTCACTTCTTCCAAGCGTTTAAGCCTTCTACGTTTGTCTTGCATTTCTTGTTGTCTGGCAAAGGTTTCAGATTCAAATTGTGCAAGCCGTTGTTTATCTTCAGCCTCTAGCCTTTGGAGTTCAGCCTCTTCCCTTTCTTGTTCATCCAATACTGCTAAGACTTCCTGGATGCGGCAGCCTCACTGCAGCCTGGCATCTTTTGGCTGAGTTAGTACTAGAACGAATAGAACATTTTGATCGATGCGATGGTGGCCTTGATAAGGAGCAAGTTGAGTCTAGAACTGATTCAACATCGGGGCTAAGGTTCATCCTCTTCTTCTGTTTTAGGCTTCTTAAGCTGCCCTTTTGCCTTTTGAATGAGGAACTCAGAGTGAAAGCAGCGTGTCTACTCTGCGTCGCAGATCTGGCACAGGAGCTTGTATTTTTGCATAATGTTTCATATATGGCCTTACATCGGAGCAAGTGCTGCTTAATATTTTCAATCAGCTCACTCAATTCATCCTCTGAGGCTTCATTGGTCAGTATTTCCTTGCCTATTCTAGCTTGGTACCTCCATTCTCATAAATGATTCTGTACCGTCGTTGGATACTTTTCATCTTGTCTTCTTGAAGTTCTCTCCCCTTCTCTGTGAGGGTTCGACTCTTTCGCTTCTTCGCAGCCCTTTGCTTCTGCCAGATTTGGTAACTTCAGTTGGGCAGTTGAGTCAGCCATCTTGTGGCAGGTCTCAGTGTTTGTGCCAGACCATTCTGAGATAACTTGAACACCGTGAAACAACTGGATGATGACCAGTTTGTAATTATACTGACTTCAATACTGCATTAAGATAACTGCATAAAACATTTAAACTTAGCCATTTTCAGCTAACTTCAATTTCAAAGCAAGAATAAGAACTTGGAAATTACTTTAACACAATATTGTAAGTATGAACTTTAACAGCTGAGATAATATGTTTAGAAATGCATTAAATTGCTTATTTTACAAGATAGGGAAACAGAGTTGGGTTAAGTGCCCTTTCACGTCACTGAAAATGTCCTTTAAGCTTGTTGAAATTTTACAGACACAAAGCTTGCATAAATAGTAGTTTCAGATTAAATGTCCTTATTTTAAGCGTTCATCAAAGGTTGTTGATTTACATATAAATTTACATCGACTTTAACCTTGTAACATGAAGCAACTGTGAAAATCAGGACATCTGATAATCTCCAACCACAACAACTAAATAGCACACAAGTTGATAGATCTGAGTCCTTATTGCAATGTCCAAGTTGAACCACTTCTCACACCACCTTAACTTGAAACTTGAGGTAGCGCGCTTTCTGGCTTTAACTTGTAAAGTTGCGCTTTAACACAGTCTAACGGCCGTTACTTGCGGTTGCTATGACGACAGTGTGGTATGGACTTGCTTAACTGACGACCTGGATCTTCCTCTCATCGCTACCCGCCGTGATCTCGGAGTCCTTGTTACCCGTGTTAGCAGGCGAGTTCTCCACTGTAGCTCTCTTCACGACAACAGACACAGGTCGGGTCCTTTGAACGGGCGTTTATTTGGGACTTATGCACCCCCCCTCTTGGTCACGCCGTGAGACTGTATAAGCAAACATAACACATAACCATATATACCAGTACAGAGCGAAATAAAAAGAATTTACAAAACAAATATCTCGCTGGCCGCTTGTCATGAAAAGAGTTCTGAAGGTAAAACAAACTGCTTGGCTTCAATCTTCAATCAAACTTAAGTGCAAGATAGCTGAATAACATGGCACAGCGTTCTTCTTATTTCGGCTATGTGCTACAATGAAAACAATCCCAGCGGCAATGCAGACGGAAAACATCAGTTCCGGTCAGGAAACAAATAAATTTCAACAAAATATACAGTCGCAACAACCAACATGTAGTGTACAGAAAATATATAATTTTATAACAACACTTACAGGTCCCGTTATACGAACAAGTATATATGTTTAGCTCTGTGTGTGTGTATGCACTGCAGGCAGCAGCTGAACTGAGCTCTGTACGGGTTTTTCCTGTGAACCAATGCTGCAAATCTGTGGGGAGCGTGAAATAACGAGGCTGAATTATTTCTTAATTCAGGTTTTAATGTTGCGATCACATCCCCAGCTATCTCTCAAGAACAGAAGAGAGACAGCTGAGTCAAAACCTTCTTATTTATACATACAAGGACAAAGGGAAGAATCACCATATCACCGTCAAAACCCCCTATTGACAATAACTCTCCCCCCGCGTCCTTCAGTCCTCCGCCTGGCCCCCAGGAGGTCAGGAAGTCTTTTCAGCTCCTTATCGCCGTACCTCCGTCTTCTTGCTGTTATCCACAGGCGGTCCAGACGTATTGTCCCATCCCAAGACATGAGGTCAATCCACACATGCAATCTCAAGCATCCCATAGTGCTATACATATGTAGGTAAAAATACATGAGCCACATAACCCCCCCAACGTCGAAGAATGGACAATATATCAGAGTTCACAAAGATGATAACTCAATAGCATAGTCTATACAACATGATCATATCAAAAATCAGTGATAACATCAATAGCATAGTCTATACCACATGATCACATCAAAAATCAGTCTGTACACCGTCTGGGTTTCAGACGTCTTCCAAATCTGCTGTAAGCAGGTCTCGCCGTCCTGCGGCGCCGTCCTGCAAAGAATCTGCCGACTGAGGAAGAGAGTGGTTATTTGATCCCTGCGGGGGCTCAGGGACGTGTTCCCTGGGGGGTCTGCCACGTCGAGGTGCCCTCGCCCACCCGTACAGACTCGTCGTTCATCACAAAAGCAGGCTTTAGTCTGTCAATACTAACTGTCTCTTTTCTGTCTCCCAAATCTAGCACAAAATGCTTATCACCTGTTTCCAGCACCCTATATGGGACCATCATATGGTGGGCAGAGGGTCGGTCTCAGAGCCTCGTGCCTGACAAAAACGAACTCGGCATTCTTCAAAGCTTTGGGAACAAAACGCGCGGAAAAGTGTGATGAACGGGGCCCGGGAGCATGTCTGCTCCCGTGCCAATCAGCGGCCCAGAGCCGGGGGGCGCCCCGGCTCCGGATGCCTCTGGTAGGAACTCACCGGGGCAGCCTGAGAGGTTGTGCAAAAACTACACTGGCTGGGGAGGCCATTTAAATCCTCTTTGGCGCAGAACGCAACCCCCAATAAAACCCATGGTAGTTTGTTTACCCCAATCTGCATCCATAAGCGACGCTCTGAGGGCTGCCTTCAAACGACCTATGAAAACGCTCGCATAAACCATTAGCCCTGGGGGTGATAAGCGGTAGTGCGATGAATTTTCGCTCCTAAGCTGCTGGCCCATCGCTGACAGAGCTCAGAGACAAATTGAGGTCCTCTGTCGGACCATAACATCCGACGGAACCCCGAAACGCGCTACCCAAGCCGTCAAAAAACGCGAGACACCTCTGCAGCTGTGGCCGATGCCAGTGGGACCACTTCCGGCCAACGTGTGGTTCGGTCCACCATTGTCAAAAGATGTGTGAAACCCTGCGACGACGGTAGGGGGCCCACGAGGTCGACATGCACGTGATCGAATCTCTTGGCCGGAATGTGGAACGGTTCTAAGGGAGCTTTCGTGTGCTTGTGAATTTTGGCCTGCTGGCAAGCCATGCAGGTCCTTGCCCACTCTTTCACGTGCTTGCGCAGGCTCGGCCAAACAAACTTCTCCGCTACCATTTTCACAGAAGCGCGCACTCCTTGGTGCGCCAGGGAGTGAACCAAGTCGGCGCCACGCAGCCGGGACTTACCGGGCGCGGGTCGCCCAGTCGATACATCGCAGATTAGGTTTGCAAACACCTGCTCTCCAGCCTTAACCCTGTTGGTGCAGACTGGAGCGCGCGCACGTACCACATCTCTACCCTGTTCACTGCCATGGCTGCGTAATCTATCCCCACGTGAACTTTGGCACACCTGCAGCTGCGGTAGTATAATCTGCCTCCACGCGCACCGGTGCTGTGACCCGCGCGAGAGAGGCAGTCTGCCACTACGTTGAGTTACCCGCTACGTGCTGAATATCAGTGGTAAACTCCGAAATTGCGGCCAGCTGCCTCTGTTGCCGGCCCGACCAAGGTTCTGAAATTTTGGACATCGCAAAAGTGAGTGGCTTATGGTCGACAAAAGCGGTGAAAACGCCGACCTTCAAGCCAAAACTGGAAATGGCGGACAGCCAAATGGAGCGCTAACAGCTCCCTGTCAAACGTGCTGTATTTCCGCTCGGCTTCGTTCAAGGATCTGCTGAAAAAATGCCAGCTGCTGCCAAACCCCGGCAACGTGCTGTTCCACGACCGCCCCTATGGCTAAATCTGATGCGTCGGTGGTGAGCGCTATGCGGGCCGATGGGTCTGGATGAGCTAGAAGCGCGGCGTCAGCCAGGGCTTTTTTTACCTCCGCGATGCGCGCCTCCTGCTCCGGGGACACTCGATAGGATTGGAGGGTTTTTGTTTTTTGAGCGCGGCGTATAATGGTTGCATGAGATGCGCCTGCGTGGGGTAGGAAACGGTTATAAAAATTTACCATTCCTAAAACTCCTGTATGATTTGACCGTTTGTGGTCGGGGAAAATCTGCCACCCGCGCGCACCTTATCCAGTAGCGGGAATGCCCCTTCTGGGGAGACGCAATGCCAAAAAAAACTGATCTGCGCCACACCAAACTGGCACTTGGCTGGATTAATTATTAACCCGTGCTCTCCCAACCTCCGAAAAACTGCAGTGAGGTGTTTTTCGTGTTCCTCTTCTGAAGTACTGGCGACCTAAAATGTCGTCGAGGTAGACGAACACAAAAGGGAGATCGCGTAACACGGCATCCATCATACGTTGGAATGTTTGTGTGGTGCCTTTAAGACCAAACGGCATGCGCAAAAACTCAAAAAGTCCAAAAGGGGTTATTACCGCTGTTTTAGGAATGTCCTCAGGCCAGACTGGAACCTGATGGTAGCCGCGAACCAGGTTTATTTTAGAAAAAATGCGCGCCCCCGCCAGATGCACCGAAAAATCCTGAATGTGTGGGATTGGGTAGCGGTCATGCGCTGTGGTGTTGTTTAGTCTGCGGTAATCGCCGCAAGGTCTCCAGGAGCCGTCAGCTTTAGGGACCATATGCAGCGGCGAAGCCCATGGGCTCTTCGAACGACGAATAATGCCCAGTCTTTCCAGGCTGGCGAACTCCTCGCGCGCTATGGAAAGCTTAGCAGCATCCAAACGCCGAGCTTTCGCGAAGACTGGGGGGCCCGCTGTAGTGATAAAATGCTCCACCCCATGTTTCGCAACTGTTGCCGAAAAAGTAGGAACCGTGAGCGCTGGAAACTGGGTGAGGAGTGTGTTAAACTTACCGCCTGCTGTGGCGACGTTGGTCTGCACCGGTGGTGGGGACACTCGAGCTGCACAAGGAATAGAATAAAAAAAGCCTGTTGGCAAGATCAACTAACAAACCTCCTTCTTCTTGCCTTGAGAGAGAGCAGTCGCATTTTTCTTCCCTCCTCTCGTCTGCCTTCCTGACCTATTCCCAGCTTTGCAATGTTGCGTTTTTGTCTGTGTTTAGTCGCTCTTCTTTTGCTGAATCTTAATCTAAACGGAAATTATGGATTTGGAAGTGGCTTAAATGTGCTATTGTCACTATTTTTTCAACAAGAATCGGGCCAAGGGGGAGCCCAAGAATTGGAACCTGCGAGGAGACCTCATGGACATTGAATTCATGCGTCTGTGGAAACATTATTGGTTATGATCTCAGGACTTCTATTTTTGGCTGTGAAGTTCCCTGATGCATCAGAAATTGAAGGAAGGTGAGAGAGCTGATCAAAGCGGACCCGGCAAGCTCCTTCATCAAATTCAACCAGTTGGGGAGGGCACGAGTAGCGGCAAACGGTGAACTGAATGACAGTGATTCAGTGGAGGAATACATCTGGAGCCCTGTGCTCTCCATGGAAAAAAGTTTAAGCCTGCACATGGAAATTATGAAAGCACAGAATTGCACGGGTGAGGAAAAATTCTATTCTCTGAGTGCACTGTGCTGATTTGATTTGACCTTGTCTTTGGTGCCCCGTGTTTACATTCCTCCTGATGAAGATAAGCGGAAGGAGCGGCTCTGCCTGCCAACCCAAACAACGACACAGTTGTTATTGTTTCAACAGATGAACGCTCAAGGACAGTGCACCATGTGACAATTTACCATCTGCAAGCAGAGCGAGAGACTCTAGACTGTTTAGATCACGACTTTAACATCTATCCACTGCCAGGAGGCGCCCTCTGCTGTTCACTAGCAATTGACACACCTACACTTGCATTCAACATTACACTACTGACACAATTACTGATATATATTCCCAATACACTGACTCTCTCAACTACTGCTTTGTCATTGTGTGATCTATTGTCTGCTAATTGTGCATTTGAGAGTTTTTTTCTTGTAATCAAAATTTGGTCATAAAATGAGCTCTATTTTGATCAACAATGCTTTTTTCTCTCTCCTATTGTGTTTTTCCCTATCCTTCCCCCCCTCCCCCCTCTTCACCCCCCCATATGACAGGCGCCTTTCATGGCTGCCGCATCATTGGGATGCGCCTTTCGTGCACGCCCAATGTCAAGTCAAATTCCTCGTATGTTTACTTGTTTACTTGTAAATGTGCTTGGCAATAAATCTGATTCTGATTCTGATGTGAGCACAGAAAATCGGCACCCAACATGTTGAAACTCACTGCCGCTATGATAAAAGTCCATTCATAAGTGCGGCCGTGCAAGGACAGAAACAAAGTCCTTTCTCCGTAGGTGTTGATGCTCGAGCCGTTCGCCGGCGTTGCCCCGTCACCACGGGGGCCAGCCAACCGGTCAGCATAGGTCAGGGTGATGAAACTCACTTGGGCTCCGGTGTCTACGAGGAAGTGCCGCCCAGAGCTCGCATCCGTTATGTAGAGCAGCTTATTTCTTTCGCCGAGAGCCGAAGCTGCTAATGATTCCCGGTCCTGGCGTTTCCCAAGCTCTTGTAGCTGCACGGCGGCACACACCTGTGTGCCTTCTCTGCAAAACGCCGGTGATAGTAACAGAGGCCATCTCCTCCGCTGCGTCGGGGCCGCGTCGCTGCCATTGTTGGTGGGACTGGCTCCGCTGTCTCTGGCTCCTCGTTGCCTCGGGTCGCCGCACCTAGGTCTGCCGCTGCTGCTGTGGCTGTCTGCTTGCCGCAGGAGTCGAGGAGCCGCTGCGCCTCTCGGGCCAGCGCACGGAAGTCCTGCTGGGTCACAGAAGGCATGCCGGAGAGGGTCCCTCTCATGTGCGTCGGGAGGTTACTTAGGAAGATGTGCTTAAACAGGAAATCATCATTGTCCAATTCCCTCAGCTGCAGCATGTCTTCCATTAGGGCGACTGGCCTGCGCCCGCCTTGGCCGTGCACAGCCAGGAGTCTCCTAGCCCTCTCTTCGGCTGAGGGCGTGAAACACTCGGTGAGGGCAGCCTTCAACTCGCCGTATTTGTTGTCAGCGGGTGGCTGCTGAACCAGGCTCCGCACGCATCGAGCTGTGCGGTTGTCGAGCCTTGCGATGACGTGGTAAAACTTAAGTGTCATCCGCCGTTATTCCTGCGAGCGTGAACTGTGCCTCAGCCTGGAGGAACCACGAGTCCGGGTTGTCCTGCCAGAATTCTGGCAGTTTAATGGAGACGGCGCTCGCTTGGGCAGACTCTGACGAGTCTGCATCAGGAGAATCCCTTCTATGCATTCTCACGTCTCTTGGTCACCAATGTGGGGAGCGTGAAATAACGAGGCTGAATTATTTCTTAATTCAGGTTTTAATGTTGCGATCACATCCCCAGCTATCTCTCAAGAACAGAAGAGAGACAGCTGAGTCAAAACCTTCTTATTTATACATACAAGAACAAAGGAAGAATCACATATCACCGTCAAAACCCCCTATTGACAATAACTCTCCCCCCGCGTCCTTCAGTCCTCCGCCTGGCCCCCAGGAGGTCAGGAAGTCTTTTCAGCTCCTTATCGCCGTACCTCCGTCTTCTTGCTGTTATCCACAGGCGGTCCAGACATACTGTCCCATCCAAGACATGAGGTCAATCCACACATGCAATTTCAAGCATCCCATAGTGCTTATACATATGTAGGTAAAAATACATGAGCTACAAAATCCACCATTATACAGACATGGACAAAATTGTTGGTACCCCTCTGTTAATCGAAGAAAAACCCACAATGGTCACAGAAATAACTTGAATCTGACAAAAGTGGTAATAAATAAAAATTCTATGAAAATTAACCGATGAAAATCAGACAATGCTTTTGAATTGTGGTTCAACAGAATTATTTTAAAAAACAAACTCATGAAAGAGGCCTGGACAAAAATGATGGTACCCCTAGAAAAGATTGAAAATAATGTGACCATAGGGACATGTTCAACCAAGATGCGCCCTCTAATTAACATCACAGGTATCTACAAACTTGTAATCAGTCAGTCGGCCTATTTAAAGGGTGACAAGTAGTCACTGTGCTGTTTGTTGACATGGTGTGTACCACACTAAACATGGACCAGAGGAAACAAAGGAGAGAGTTGTCTCAGGAGATTAGAAAGAAAATTATAGATGAGCATGTTAAAGGTAAAGGCTATAAGACCATCTCCAAGCAGCTTGATGTTCCTGTGACTACAGTTGCACATAGTGTTCAGAAATTTAAGATCCTCAGGACTGTAGCCAACCTCCCTGGACGTGGCCGCAGGAGGAGACAGATAATACGAATGGTAACAAAAGAGCCCAGAACAACCTCTCATACCTGTCAAGTGATACGGTTTCGCCGTATTTTAATACGGGGAAAATGCAATTTTGGCAAATACGGGCGTATTGCCATTTATGTACGCCAAAAAGAAAAATACACGGGGAAAAAAATTATTGAGAGTGTGGAGGAACACCTCGTGTGTGACCCCCATAGCGTACAGGGCTGGCAGTGCGCTCAGCGTCCGCCTGCACTTATTTCGATCCTCCACAAGCGCACCTAAGCAGTGTTTTTGTGAGTTTCAAAATGGCTTCTTGCAGTGCGCCGCCGGTGAAGTAAACAAAGCTTGAAGAAAAGGGAAATCGAGGGACTGGACGTCCCCGTTCTCCTTCACCGTCACCATTTATGTATTTATTTTAGATTGCACAATATTCCATGGCAGAATGTTATGGGCTTTGGTTTGGACAATTGCAACACGATGGTAGGTCGAGACCTTTCCAGACTGAAGGAGAACTCTCCAAATGTTTTCAGGTATGGGCAGTATTATTCACCTTCAAATATTACCTAAATATAACAAAAAAAAATGCTTTAAAATCTTAACAAACATGCTTAGAGGTAGCCCAAATCCCCTATAGTGTACTGTTATTTTGTATCTTGGAACTTTGCTTTACATTCAATTCAACTTTATTTATATAGCGCCATTTCACAACAACAGTCATCTCATAGCACTATCAACTGTAGGGGGAACCCCCACAGTTGCAGAAAGACCCCAGCAATCAGGCGATCCCCTGTGAGCAAGCACTTGGTGACGGTGGAGAGGAAAAACTCCCTTTTAACAGGAAGAAACCCCCAGCAGAATGTACATCTGAATGTATAGCATTATATTGAAAGGGCTGAATAAGATTGATATTTTCATTGTTATTATTATTAACACAATTTCAAAGAGAATTATTTCTGATACTTAACTTATGAAACAAAAATCCATTCTGCTTTTGTTTCAGCATTGGCAGCATAAATGAACGAATTTGAAATAGTTCATGTTGCAGTTGCTGTTTGTTTGGTTTTTGTTTGTTTTTTTTTTGCTTCAGTTTTCTTTCATCTGCCGATAAATACAGTTTTTAAGTACTCAGTACAAGTGTGAAAGCCCCCCCCCCCAATAAGGGAGGCATGAGGTCAGTACAGGCGTGAAGGCCCCCCCAATAAGGGAGGCATGAGGTATGCCTTGACAGGTGGTAAACACATTCATGGTGAACTCCAAGGTCAAGTAGATCAGTGTCAGATTGCACCATCCGTCGTTGTTTGAGCCAAAGTGGACTTCATGGGAGATGACCAAGGAGGACACCACTGTTGAAAACAAATCATAAAAAAGCCAGACCGGAATTTGCCAAATTGCATGTTGACAAGCCACAAAGCTTCTGGGACAATGTCTTATGGACAAACGAGACAAAACCGGAACTTTTTGGCAAGGCACATCAGCTCTATGTTTACAGATGCAAAAATGAAGCATACCAAGAAAAGAACACTGTCCCTACTGTGAAACATGGAGGAGGTTCTGTTATGTTGTGGGGCTGCTTTGCTGCATCTGGCACAGGGTGTCTTGAATCTGTGCAGGGTACAATGAAATCTCAAGACTATCAAGGTATTCTAGAGAGAAATGTGCTGCCCAGTGTCAGACAGCTTTGTCTCAGTTGCAGGTCATGGGTCTTGCAACAGGATAATGACCCAAAACACACAGCTAAAAACACCCAAGAATGGCTAAGAGCCAAACATTGGACTATTCTAAAGTGGCCTTCTATGAGCCCTGATCTAAATCCTATTGAACATCTGTGGAAGGAGCTGAAACATGCCGTCTGGAGAAGGCACCCTTCAAACCTGAGACAACTGGAGCAGTTTGCTCATGAGGAGTGGGCCAAAATACCTGCTGAGAGGTGCAGAAGTCTCATTGACAGTTACAGAAATCGTTTGATTGCCTCAAAAGGTTGTGCAACAAAATATTAAGTTAAGGGTACCATCATTTTTGTCCAGGCCTGTTTCATGAGTTTGTTTTTTAAAGTAATTCTGTTGAACCACAATTCAAAAGCACTGTCTGATTTTCATTGGTTAATTTTCATAGAATTTTTATTTATTACCACTTTTGTCAGATTCAAGTTATTTCTGTGACCATTGTGGGTTTTTCTTTCATTAACAGAGGGGTACCAACAATTTTGTCCACGTCTGTAGGGTAGCTGTAATTTAGAAACCCATTCAATAAGTTACACATAGGTTCAAAGAGCGTTACTCATATATTTCTTCTGTCACCCGCAACGCTGCTGAGCTCTGCACCGGTCACCATGACTGCTTGACTAGAGGCTGCCAGTGCGCAGTGAGTCTTTGGCACTGGCATCTGATAGGCTGCTATAATTATGTGACACGGCAGACCATCTCTAAAGCATACCTGGGCTGGCTTTTCACCCGTTTTCATACATAAATTTAATGCCTAAAACTTTCAGAAATGAAAACAAATTGCATGTTTTGTATTAAGGTGATATCACAATATTTTAAAAAGTATCGACCAGCTGGTATCGAAGTATTGATACATGATACACCCATCCCAAATGAAACTGCATCGGTCCTTAAATACAGTTTAATGGTAAAAGCCACCTTAATTTGGGTCAAGTTTTCAAAGTAGTTTGTTAAAAATGCTAAGCAGCCTGGAGGATAACCTCAGTGAGGCCAGAGTGTCTTGACTGGTTTATCACTACCCATGTAACAAGCCATTGAAAGCTGTTAAGTACACCAGGGTAAGTTGTTACAGTGACTGAGTGGTAAGTTGATAAATTTACAAGACAAAGTACTTCTTTCTATAGTTTTTATTCAAACTGTAAAAAAGATGTGAAATTCGTGTATCCATTGGGCTAAGACATTATATGAAGTAAAACACTTTCATGACAAAGCCATACACTTTGTCACCTCGATTATAGACAGTCTGAATCACAATGTGGACACACAAATATAGAATCTCCTGCACCTATGTCTGTGCACTCTTTGTGTGCCCAGTGATCACAAGAGACACATTTTATCCATTCCTCACATTGGCAGCTATCACTGTACGCTTCCACGCATATTACACACCAAGTTTGCTCTGATTGTGACTTCAATGAAAAACTTTCTTTCTTCTGCCTTTTTTCTTCTCTGTTTACTGCTAGCTGGTCCTTCACCTTTTTCCTTTTGGACGACTTCATTTCCACAAGAAGCCTTTTCACCAGGGAATTAGTAAGCATTTCGCTCTTTCTTTTTCTGCGGTCCACTTTTCTTGTTGATCTTTTTCTTTGAGCTTGCGGGACTGGCATTACCTCATGGGGGGAGAATGACAACTCACCCATGAAGCTGGTTGACGGCTGAGTGGCCCGCTGTGTGGAACTGGTTGATGGCTGAGGGGCCCGCTGTGTGGAGCTGGTTGATGCCTTAGAGGCCTTCTGTGAGGAGCTGGTTGACGGCTTAGGGGCCCGCTGTGTGAAGCTGGTTGATGGCTTAGGGGCCCACTGTGCGGAGCTGGTTGATGGCTTAGGGGCCCGCTGCGCGGAGCTGGTTGATGACTTAGGGGACTGCTGTGTGGAGCTGGTTGATGGCTTAGGGGACTGCTGTGTGGAGCTGGTTGATGGCTTAAGGACCTTCTGTGAGGAGCTGGTTGATGGCTTAGGGGACTGCTGTGTGGAGCTGGTTGATGGCTTAAGGGCCTTCTGTGAGGAGCTGGTTGATGGCATAGGGGCCTGCTGTGTGGAGCTGGTTGGCGGCTGAGTGGCCGTCAACCAGCTCCACACAGCAGTGAACCCGATGGCCCGTGCAAGACTGGCATTTTCTGCAGCCCGCAAAGACAACTGATGACGCTTGCGAAAGCCCAGAAGCCAGTCCTCTCCGGCACACTCATTTTTGTGCCATGCATCAGGGCAGGAAATGCCACATTTCTTTGCAAACTGGAAGGCCATTTTGCGGGTTTCAGTTGCTGACAGCCCAAAGTGTAGTTCTGCACTCTGTTGTAGGTATTGTGCTAGAAAAATCTCCTGTTCTTGTGTAAAAACCTGGCGGTGTGTGCTGTACCCAGGTAATGGTGTTGCTGCATCTCCTCTTACTCTTCTTATATATCGAGACAGACTCACACAACATAAACCATGGCGCCTCGCCGCCTCCCGCATAGACACCCCGCTGTCCACATCACCAACCGCTGCCTTGTACTCGTCTTCACTGGCTTTCCCCCTTTCTGTCTTACGCTGATACTTTCGCACCATGCTTTATGCCTGAAATAAAATATGAATGCAGTCTATCAGTCCAAACAGATAAAGATGTCACACTGCTCACTAAATATGGCTTGAAATAAAAATATTTGCAGAAAACAGAGGGAAAGGTGCACAAACTCATAGTGTAATTTTGAAGCTATACTTTATTGAGATACACTGCTCACAAAAAGTTAGGGATATTTGGCATAGGGATGAAATCTATGGAAAATGTAAAAAGTTCATGCTACAGTGATATCATGAAAGTAGGACATTTAAGTAGAAGCATGCAATGTTGATTTCCTCATCTCAATTTATTGAAACAAAAGCCAACAACAGCGGTGGGTATACCACAACAAAAAATGTCAATGTCTCAATAACTTATATATATATATATTTTTTTTTCTTCTTGCCTTGAGAGAGAGCAGTCGCATTTTTCTTCCCTCCTCCCCTGCCTTCCTGATCTATTCCCAGCTTTTGCAATGTTGCGTTTTTGTCTGTGTTTAGTCGCTCTTCTTCTGCTGAATCTTAATCTAAACAGAAATTATGGATTTGGAAGCGGCTTAAATGTGCTATTGTCACTATTTTCAACAAGAATTGGGCCAAGGGGGAGCCCAAGAATTGGAACCTACGAGAGACTCATGGACATTGGAATCCATGCGTCTATGGCAATATTATTGGCTATGATCTCAGGACTTCTATTTTTGGCTGTGGAGTTCCCTGATGCATCAGAAATTGAAGGAAGGTGAGAGAGCGGATCAAGCGGACCCAGCCAGCTCCTTCATCAAATTCGACCAGTTGGGGAGGGCACGAGTAGCGGCAAACGGTGAACTGAATGACAGTGATTCAGTGAAGGAATACATCTGAAAGCCCTGTGCTCTCTATGGAAAAACAGTTTAAGCCTGCATATATAATGGAAGCACAGAATTACACGGGTGAGGACAAAATTCTACTCTCTGAGTGCACTGTGCTGATTTGATTTGATTTGACCTTGTTTGCCCCGTGTTTACATTCCTCCTGACTGAGATTAGCGGAAGAACCGGCTCTTATGTCTACCCATACAATCAACAATCAGTTGTTGTCGTCAGTGGATTGGACTCTCAAGGACAATGCCCATGTGCCTTCTGCAAGCAAGAGAGAAAGAGAGATAGACTCTGAACTCTGGACTTGTTTATAAGTCACATGATTATAACATCTATCCACTGCCAGGAGGCGCCCTCTGCTGCTCACTAACAACTGTTACATTTACACTACCCAATGACATGCAAATATACACACACTGCTCTCCCTCCCTCTGCTGTGTGATTGTCCACTACTGCTAAATATGCATTGAGGGTTTTTTTTGCCTGCAATCAAAATTTCGCTTACCCATTAAGCGTCAATTTGATAAAACATGTTTTTTTCTCTCACCTATTGTGTCATATCATTTCTTTTCTTTTTTCTTTTCTTCTTTATGACTGGCGCCTAGCGGCTGCCCCGGCCTTGGATGCGCTCTGCAGAGTGTGCCCAAATGCCAAGTCACGTTTCGTTACCTTGTATTCATACATGTGTAATGACAATAAAGTTGAATCTCAATCTCAATCTCATATGCCACTGAGCATCAATTACAGCTTGACAACATCTCATGCTGTTCACAAGTCGACTTATTGTCTGCTGAGGCATGGCATTCCGGCCGCCCTTCAAGAAGGGTGGCCCTCAGGTCACTGAGGTTGTGGGGTGCAGGGTTACAAGCCTCTACATGGCGACTCAGCTGATCAATAGGTTTTGTATGGGATTCAGGTCTGGAGAAAGTGCAGGCCACTCCATTTGAGGTACCCCAGCCTCCAGCAGCCATTCCCTAATGATGCGACCTCGATGAGCTGGAGCATTGCCGTCCATGAAGATGAAATTAATTCAATTCAACTTTATTTATATAGCGCCATTTTACAGCAACAGTCATCTCATAGCACTTTCAACTATAGGGAAAAACCCCACAATTGCAGAAAGACCGCAGCAATCAGGCAATTCCCTGTGAGCAAGCACTTGACGACGGAAAGGAAAAACTGTTTTAGCAGGAAGAAATCTCCACCAGAACCAGGTTCAGGGAGGGGCAGTCATCTGCTGCGACTGGCTGGGGGGTGAGGGAAATAAAGAAGAAGAAAAGAACAGACATGTAGAGAGCAAACAACACGATGGGGACTCAATCTATGGGACAGAACAAACAGATGTTAATGACCAGCAAAAATATTTCGTTGAGAGTGAAGAAAGGAGTGAAGCCCAGTGCATTGTTGGAGGACCCCTGGCTGTCTAAACCTATTAGCAGTATAACTAAGGGAGGGTCCAGGGGCACGTGATCCCACCCTAACTATACGCTATATCAAAAAGGAAGATTTTAACCCCATTCTTAAAAACAGAGATCAAGTCTGACTCTCAAATCCAGATTGCCAGCTGGTTCCAAAGGAGAGGAGCTTGACAACTGAAGGCTCTGCCTCCCATTGTACTTTTGGAGATTCTAGGTATTACAAGTAATCCTGCATTATGGGAGCATAGTGCTCTGTTAGGATGAAAAGGTACTATCAGATCTTTAAAATAAAAAGGGGCCTGATTATTGAGAGCTTTCTAAGTAAGAAGAAGGATTTTGAACTTAATTCTAAATTCTATGGGAAGCCAAAGAAGGGAGGCCAGAACCGGAGAAATGTGATCCCTTTCTAGTACCTGTTAAAACTCTTGCTGCAGCATTTTGGATCAGATGAAGACTTTTTAAAGATGGTTTAGGACAGCCTGATGATAAAGAGTTACAATAATCTAATCTAGAGCTAACAAAAGTGTGGATTAGTTTCTCAGCATCACTCTGAGAAAAGATGCTCCTAATCTTGGCAATATTACGCAAATGATAGAAGGCAGTCTTAGAAAAAAGTTTAATACGTGAATTAAAGAACAGATCTTGATCAAAAATAACTCCAAGATTCCTCAGAGAACTATTAAGGGAAAGAGTAACCGCATCCAAACTAAGAGTTTGATTTGGAAAGGTATTTCTTAGGTTTTCTGCACCAACTAGAATGACTTCAGTCTTATCTGAATTTAATAGCAAGAAATTATTAGTCATCCAAGCTTTGATTTCCTTAACCTCTTGCGCTCCGTTGTACCGCGGACGTGCAAGTCTCTGCGTCCTAGAGCGCACGAGGGTGCACGAGAGCGCCCTTGTGCGCTCTAGGACGCATGATGGAGATCCTGATGGTGGTGATGTAGGTGGTGATGGCGTCCAAGCGCGCACTGAAAATAAAAGCTGCAGACACAGCAGCAAACAGATTAGTTCATCTGATTGACCTCTCATTCGACTAATAAGAGCCTTGAATTGGGTTTCTGAAAACTTGAAGAACCAATGACTGAAAACCTAACCAGAAAGACCCGCCTCCCAACGCTGTGAATGCAGTGAGCCAATTGAAGCAGAGAAGTTCGCGAGCTGTTTTTTTTAAGGCTGGGTGAAGACTGGCTGCTGCAGCGGATCAAAAAAGAACCCGCAGGAAGAACCCCACAGACCCAGCAGCACGGAGACCATCCACAAATGCAACCTGTGTGACAGGGAGTACCATTCGCGGATCGGCATGTTCGGCCACAGGCAGTGCTTATTTTGTTTTGGTTCCAGCAGAGTAGACGTTATGATTTCTTCCATGGTCATAGACCGACGGAGGCTGACGACAAAGGCTGAGTGACACACACGCCTTCGCCAGTCTTTTTTTAATTACTACTGTTATTTGTTTTGAAAAATCTTTCGCCAAAAACCGCAATCATGGAAGCACAAAACCGCAATAATGGAATTATGTTTTGATCGGGTCGCGAGACCAGAACCACGAGCGGACCAGCGTCGCGTTCGTCTGACAGTGAGGAGAGAGAAGTTCGCCAGGACTCTGTTGCTGTGAAGGGGTAAGGTGTTATAAGCTAAATTATTATTTATCCCTGAAAATTGTAATCCAAAATTACTTTTGACCGATCGGTAAATTACAACTGTGCGGCGCGGTGCGGCGCAGTTTGTGCGCTGCGGTACAAGGGGTTGTTCGCCGCGTTCAGACCGTGAACGCCCCCCCACCCCCGCTATTCTTCTGTAGCGAGGGGGGGAAGCCGCGGTGACTGCGCTGCTGTCCCACATCGCCACATGAGGCTAATCCGTTGTGTAGCAATGGCCGATGTCCATCCTCTGTAGCGAGGGGGGGGGGACAACCCCCCCCACCCCCCCCCACCCCCCACACACACACACACAGACAGCCCTGAGTGTGACCTTTCATTAGAGCCCAAAATGAAGCTTCTACATTGAATCATTCAAAAGTTACAGACATTTTTCCAAACTGTGCCATTTGGCACAATTTGACACAGTTCCAAAACGCCTGGGAACTACCTGAGAACAAAGCTGTGTAATATATTCATTTTTTGTGGTATTGTTACAAAATTTGGACCTCAGCTGGATAACACTTGGTTCTACATTTCTGTTGCATTTTCCAGCCCGGATCAGAAGCTGTGTTATTTGCAAGCATTTGTATCCCAAAAAACACCCAGGCCAAATTTATTTTCTTCAAGTTCACTATGTTTAGATGACTGTAACTCAGTGGCCGGAGCACTTAGAGAGATTATGACTGTTTTGCCAAAAAATTCAAAGTGTTTTCTTTTAAATGAGACCAACCCCATGAAGATGCTGCAAAGGGTTGAAGAACAGCTTTTGATTTAATTTGGGCACGTTAATTTTTGGCGTTTTTAGGGAAATTGACCGGAGTGCAAGGGGTTAAGACAAGCCTCTAATTTGCCTAATTGATTACGGTCATCTGGCTTCATTGACAAGTACATGATATGTAAGTAAGTAAGTAATTAGGCCTGTTTTATCCATGCAGGGGCACAATGACTGGATTAATGATGTTATTCAGGAAGTACTGGCTTGTCACTGTACCATTCATAAGGTGTAGGGCAGTTCTGTATGGAGTAGACACACCTGCCCAGACTGTAACACCACCACCACCACCACCAAAGGCTCGTCTGGTGGCAACAGTGGCTGATGCATAGTGCTCTCCTTGACATCTCCCAACATCGTTGGCGGCCATCATTTGTGCTCAGCGTGAATCAACTTTCATCAGAGAACAGCAATGAGGTTCATTGGTCCCTTGTCCAGCGTAAATGCCCCCTGGTCCATGCAAGACAATGACGCCTGTGCCTGGTGGTGTGGTCAAGTACCCTTGCAGGTCATCTAGTATGCAGACCACACTGATATAAAGGGTTTTGAATGGTCGGACTGACACTTGGGTGCTTCTCACCTCCCTTAAATGTGCCTGGAGTTGAGTGGCATTCATCACCTGGTTCCACAGGGCACTGTTCACAATGAAGCGGTCATCGGCGTGGGATGTGAACAAAGGACGTCCACTTCTATGCCTTTCTGTGACTCTTCCAATTTCTCTGTATCTCTGTTGTAACCTGCTGATGACACTCTAAGCTCAGTGGCCACTTCCCTCTGAGAACATCCTGTTTGAAGCCTCGCAACAGCAAGGTACTGTTGATCAATTGTTCGGTGTTGTCTTGGTCTCATGTTGTCACGATGTGAACAGCATGATGAAAAGGACTGTTTAAATATCAATTCTAATTGGACCAGAAAATTTATTGGTCGATTCAATGATCAAATAACTGTTGTGAATTTTGCCGTGAAGCACTTTGTTAGAGAACAGCAAGTTATGCAAAAAGTACTGAAACATTGAAAAGTTGGATAAGTGCATTCAAAAGGTTAGAGAAGGTCAAATTAAGATCACCTGTAAAGGTTATAGTGCATTTTAAGTGCATCCTGAAATTTCACCCGCAAGTCAAATAGCCTAACTTTTTGAGAGTAGTGTACAGTGGATATAAAAGTCCACACACCCCTGTTCAAATGCCAGGTTTTTGTGATGTAAAAAAAAAATGAGACCAAGATAAATCATTTCAAAACTTTTTCCATCATTAATGTGACCTATAACCTGTACAACTCAATTGAAAAACAAACTGACATCTTTTTAGGGGGGGGGGGGACTTACAATAACGTGGCTGCATAAATATGCACACCCTGTTATAACTGGGGATGTGGCTGTGTTCAGAATTAACCAACTGCATTCAAACTCATGTTAAATGGGAGTCAGCACACACCTGCCACCATTTCAAGTACCTCTGATTAACCCCAAATAAAGTTCAGCTGTTTTAGTAGGCTTTTCCTGACATTTTTGTCATCACATCTTATAGCACAAGCCATGGTCCGCAGACAGCTTGCAAAGCATAAAAGGGATCTCATTGTTCAACGGTATCAGTCAGGATAAGGGTACAAAAGAACTTCTAAGGCATTAAATATTCCATGGAACACAGTGAAGACAGTCATCATCAAGTGGAGAAAATATGGCACAACAGTGACATTACCAAGAACTGGATGTCCCTCCAAAATTGATGAAAAGACGAGAAGAAAACTGGTCAGGGAGGCTGCCAAGAGGCCGACAGCAACACTGAAGGAGCTGCAGGAATTTCTGGAAAGTACTGGCTGTTTAGTACATGTGACAACAATCTCCCATCTTCATATGTCTGGGCTATGGGGTAGGGTGGCAAGACGGAAGCCTTATCTTACAAAGAAAAACATCCAAGCCTGGCTAAATTTTACAAAAACACATTTGAAATCTCCCAAACACGTGGGAAAATGTGTTATGGTCCGATGAAACCAAGGTTGAACTTTTTGGCTGTAATTCCAAAAGGTAATTTTGCGCAAACACAACACTGCTCATCACCAAAAGAACACCATACCTACAGTGAAGCATGGTGGTAGCAGCATCATGCTTTTGGGCTGTTTTTCTTCAGCTGGAACTGGGGCCGTAGCCAAGGTGGAGGGAATTATGAACAGTTCCAAATACCAGTCAGAGTTGGCACAAAACCTTCAGTCATCTGCTCGAAAGCAGAAGATGAAGAGGAATTTCATCTTTCAGCACAACAATGACCCAAAGCACACATCCAAATCAACAGAAAAATGGCTTCACCAGAAGAAGATTAAAGTTTTGGAATGACCCAGCTGTTATGTCCACAAACCTGGCAGTGAAGAGACGGACGAGGCTGCTGTGCTGGAACTGAGTTTTATTACTGAACTATGTATATGGCATTACATATAGGGGTGAGCGATTTGGCCTAAAAATGATATCACGATATTTCTGTGAATTTTCACGATAATGATATTCTTCATGATATCAAGGAATACAGGTTTTTCTTTTAAATTTATAAAAGACAGTTTCACAGGCCAGCATTAATTATGTTCAACATATTCAGTAAAAACAAAACAACTCTTATTTCTCCAGTTTATAAAGAGCAGTTTAGCATGTGTTTAAAACTTTTTTTTTTTTAAATTCTGTATCAAATATTACCAGAAAATATTATAAACCAGCACATCTTAAGCACATTGAGGGGTGGACTGTGACAAAAATTCAGGCTGGGAATTTGACTTCATCCTCGGCCACCTTGTTGTTGGAAACCAGAAACCACCACAGTTTTAGTAGGTTAATATTTTAAAATAACAGGTATCAAACTAGTTATCAATATAATTATAGGGTAGGACGAAAATTATAAATTTGGATTGTAATAGTCAACTGATCTATTGATTATTAAAACAACTGACTGACTAATCAATTTAAATCTGGTGCTGCTTCTGATTTCTTAACCTTTTCAGAGTAAAAACACAAGGTAAGAGGCTTTAGGTAAAAAGTTACAATTCTGCATGAAAAAGGTCACAAATTTGTCACCAAAAACATTCAAAATTAAAAAAATAAAGTACCTTTATGAAAAGATGTTTAATGAGAAAAATAAATTTAGGGGAGAACGATAACAAGCAAATGAGAGTAAAGTTGGTACTGCAGACTACATATAGCCCATAGTTTTGAAAATTCTGCAGGTTTTTCTTAAAACATCTGAATAGTCCTGAAAATATTGCCTTATGAATGTAAGAGCAATTTAGCTATAGTTAATGCAACGTATACTGTATATTACATTAAAAAAACGTAAACCCTAAACACATTACTTCTGTCTTTATCTTGTTTCTATGCTCTAGAACATGAGGGGGCTTTGCTGTTTTTAACATACTAAATTAATTTAGTCTAGTATTGTCTAGTCTAGCCTCTTTGTCTTGCACTTAGAGCGAGGTCTAGCTAATCTGCCCATTGTGATGTATGGCTTACAAATGTAAGGTGCAACTCTGTAACGCAATCTCTCTCTTCTTCTCTCACTCTGATCCTGCAACTGGTAGACACATGCGTGTCCGCCTCTCCTTCTCTGAGAGCTTAGGGATCCCGCTCCGGGCTGCTCCACTATGCACCGGAGAGGGGATCCCGTGAAGGCGACATGATATAATAAAACCTGCTTAAAACCACAGCACTGCTGCTTATATTTCCATGCCGCCTCACTGGTGACCCCTCGAACACGCACACGTTTTGTGCGAAAGCAACCTTCCGAGCTGGACAGCCACACAGCTGCGTTGGTGGCCCCTTGAAGACGCACACGTTTTGTGCAACGCAGCCTTCTGTTTTGGATGGCCACGCTGGCGAACCGACGCTGAAAAAAAACGAGCGGCCAGCGAACGCAACACCCGGGCATGAATGCTCCGTCGCCTGAGATCTGCACAACCACGCTGGACCGGCCGCTCTCACTGAGAGCGCACGCACCTCGTCCTCTCTCCACGACGGCAACCTCCAGGGCCGACGGGGAGCGCAGCGCGTGGAACTGAACGCACCATGGCCGCACGAGCGACAACGATCGTCTCCTCCCTCTCACCGCTCCAACGCAGCTGCACGAGCCCGGGGCACAAAGTCGTCTATTTCCTCTCAACGCTCCAACGCACCATGGCCAGATCTACAGCAACAGCTCAACCTGGATTTTATTGGCGCCGTCTGCGCTGATCTCCGCCAAGTTTCTGCACCCTGACTCACCACTCCAGCGGCCCACCCACGCACTGAACCCCCGCGCACGCATCGGGGAGTTACAAGGACGGCGCATCACGCATGGGACAAGTAATGGCTCCACAGACTGCCTTCCTCCTTCGCCGCTGCCTTTCAGGGCTGCTCGCTCACCTGAGGCACGCATGCAGCATACTGGAAGGATTTGTTAACAGTCTCAGCCACGCCACAGACCGCCATCGTCCTCCGCCGCTGCCCACAGAACCTTCAGGGTTGCTCGTTCACCTGAAGCAAGCACGCAGCTCGCCACTGGATTTTTTAATGGTCTTAGCCACGGCACAACGGGATTTCAGCCGTCAGCTGTTCCCAGGAGCTTTGGGGTTGCTTCAGCACCCAAAGCCAACAGTCCCTATGCTTTGTTTACTTTTTTTCTTATAGCCGCTCCTGCTTTTCTTCATGGCCACGAGAGGAGTCAGAGACTAGTTTTTCTTCTTGTGATCTCCGTACGTGCAACGGGACAAACCCCTCGACGTCACGGAGCAGCAAGCAATTTTTGCACGGCTCAGGACGATTTCTCAGCTCCTGCCGGCACTTACTACCCCTCCCCTCCCTCCCCCTCCGCCTGCAGCGAGCTTCTCCCACAGCTCGCTCACACAGATGGATTATCGAGGTCGCGACCCCCTGCCGCGTCCTCTGGGGGGGAGCGTGTGTGGCGGTTCGTTTTAACCCCACAACAGACTAAGGACACTCAGCCCTCTTTTCTGTTTTTCTGCTGCATTACTGAGAAGCAATGTGCCATTCATGTATTTGTGATGCAAACATGCATGTGTTGTGATGTAATGCGCCATTCTGTATAGTGTGCATATGGCTTGTCCTTACTATGCTTTTTCTGAGCATCTTAGATGTGCTTTGGTGTATTAATGTCTACAGGTAGACGAGTTTCTTCTGTCTCACCTATGTGATGTTAATCGATGCCTTTCATCCTTTGTACTCATGCATCCTGTCCTTACTGTGACCTAGAGACTCAGATCAATATGTAGATGTGCTTGTTAGCCTCTTTGTCTTGCACTTGCAGAGTGAGGTCTAGCTAATCTGCCCATTGTGATGTATGGCTTACAAATGCAAATACCTCCTGCCTGTTCTGTTGTCCCTTTGATCATTCTAGACTGTGGGGTATGTCTTTTTGATGTATTGTTATGATCAAGTATTTAAGGTGCAACTCTGTAACGCAATCTCTCTCTTCTTCTCTCACTCTGATCCTGCAACTGGTAGACACACGCGTGTCCGCCTCTCCTTCTCTGAGAGCTTAGGGATCCCGCTCCGGGCTGCTCCACTATGCACCGGAGAGGGGATCCCGTGAAGGCGACATGATATAATAAAACCTGCTTAAAACCACAGCACTGCTGCTTATATTTCCATGCCGCCTCAGTATGTTATTTCACTGGGTCAGGAAGAGGGTCTAAATAAAACGGGGAGGGAGTGGGCTTATTTAAAATTATTATTATTTCATCATTTTTATCATACTGAATATATGCTGGCCTTACTTGTCTGTCATTTCCCAAGATACTTCTGCTGGTAAGACCTCCCGTCTCTCTCTCTTTCTCTCAGTTTACCCACGTTAGAAATCTCTGTTGCACAGACAAATCCTGGGGCTGTTAATGGATTTTTTTTCTTTTCTTTCAGTTGGTTGAATAAAATCACACTGGAGCAGCCACAACGGAACAAAAATAAACCTTTGAACACTTTGGACATCAATGACACCGCTTCAGGGCGAAGTAAAACTTTTCCCCAAAGCGGCGTTGTTGACATGCAGAAAAAAATGCTGGCAGATTATATGCATCGCTGCACTGTTTTTTTTTTAAAAGATGGCAGCAGTCTGAAACAGCCTTAAAACTAAGTTACTTTCTCACAACCAGACGAAGACGTTCCAAGCATGGCGTGCTGCTTCCCGTGCCATGTTGTTTTCCCGTTTCTATGGTAACACACAACTTCCGTTGGCAACTTAACGGACCCCAAATATCGTGATATTCATTTTTACACCGGTATCAAAATTTATACCAGTATTATCATGAACGATACGATATGGCGCACCCCTAATTACACACGCTGTACTGCACCGAGTCGCCTGGGCCAGAGAGCCCTGTAATGGCGGACTCTCTCATATTTATTCCGGCGCGATGACGCCACCAGCTGGCTGCATCATCACGCCGCATATTGCCACAAATCCCATCACCACATTGTCCCCCCTTTACAAAACACACCCTAAACAACTACCTGGTCAATTAATCCTCCCAATTTAGTACCCCCTAAAAACCTGCATAGTTAACATTCAACACATTGTTTTTTTTTTTTTTTTTTTTTAAACTTCAAACAGAGCCTGGAACTAGGGTCCTTGGGTAGACTGCCACCAGACCCGGCACAGCTAAGTGGGGTATTCTACCACTTTTTTTTTTTCCAGCCGCGCTCCTAACTAAGCAGTCACTTTTTTTAACAGTCTTCCACGGGAGGAACAGTTCTGCCTGGGGATTTTGTGGCGGGCCTGTGGCGGCCGCATCCCTGGTGCTGCCGGACCCCCCGGGTCCCGGGTCCCACACTGCTGTAGCTGACTCCCGCAAAGCCTCACCATATGGAGCAGCCATCCAGACACGCTGTAGCTGGTTCGTGTGCCAAACTGAACTGTCTGTCAGCTGAAAGCACGCTGTTCCCAGCTTCATCACGATCCTCAGCGGCACCAGTTGTTTCTCTGGCTGCAGTCTGGTCAGTTGCCGTCCCAGTCTCTCGCCGGTGTGAACCTGAACCTAGTCCATAGCTTGGAGTGGCGCCTTACTTGATTTTATGCGTTGTCATTGTGCTCCTGGTGGCTCTGCGTGCTCGTTCAGCTGGGAACCTCCATCATGCTGCGGTGGTTCCGTAGTCACCGTGTTCATTGTGGACCCTCCACCCGTTGTCTCCGTTGTCGGTTAAAGCTCGTTGTGGCAATGGAAGCTGTCCAGTGCCTCTCCGGTGTTGCTCGGTGAATCCAACTCTTCACCCGTCCGCTCAATCAAAACCGCCATAGTTTGTCGAGCGAGGGTACGGAAACAGTCCGGCTCTTCCTCTCTGCCGTCTGAAGTGCTCTGCTGTGCCGCCGTCATCTGTTGTGTCCACACCTGGCTGCTGCTGCTGAGCTCTCTGCATGCTCGGGTTCCCCCTCCCGCGGCTCCGATTCTGGCTGAGGGGAAAACGGAGGCGTGTCTGGTCGCTGCTCTCTCTCCATGTCACCTTCGTTCTCCTCCTGAGTGCACAGGGTAGGCGGAGTGCTGTCGGTGCCATCCTTAATTACCTCATCCCACACCACGACGTCATCATCCCGGTCTGCTGTGCCCCAACTGCCACATCCGGACCATTCGAACCCAGCGCTGTCTCTGATAGTGAAGCCCAGTCTGTAGAAAGGGTCACATCCCATAATGTTGCCACCATGGGTTCTTTTTGATTTTGTGGTCGGGGAAAACTTTTTCACTGTGGCCCAGTTTAACATCGACCGCACCACCGCCGTGTCAAGCAGAAGTGGTACACCTACTCCATCTAATTCAATCATGCTGTACGAATAGCCACCAATGCCCGGGCTTACTGAATGAATGGTCGTTGTTGGCGGGCAGGCTGCTCACTTGGCGGGCCCCATGGTGCTAGCAACCGACATACTCTGGTGAAATGGTTCAGGCACCCGCACTTATTACACCGTTTTCCTCTTGCCGGACAAACTCGTGCTGTGTCCCAGTGTGTCAGGGACCAACAACCCCCGCAGACAGGGCCTCTCGGAGTGGACCTTCAACTCAGTGCATTCGCCTTGTACTCTTCTGTCGTGTACTCTTTGTCCTCCATGTCTACCACGTTAGCTAGCGTTGACTGTCTGGGCAGCTTCTGTGTTTGGTGCCCATTTAGCTCCGTGGCTAACTTCTCTGCTGCTTCCAATTGGAGCGCTAGCTCAACCGCTCTAGCTAGCGTCAAGCCATCTGGCACCGTTAGCAACCTATCTCGTAGCCCGGTGTTACATGTGTGTTTGGCCAATTGGTTCTGCACCATTTTGTCTTCCAGCAGCCCAAAACAGCACACACTAGCCAACTGTCTCAGGTCAGTGATGAACTGCTGTATTGACTCACCGACACTCTGTCATCTTCTAATGAAAGCAAATCCGTTGTACCGTCACACTGTCCGGCATGATAAAATAGTTAGCTAGCAGTTCCACTACCTCCTAATACGAGTCCGTTGCACCGAGCGTGCAGAGAATCTTTTGGCCCCCTATGCCTAGGTTGTGGACAAGCAGTACTTGCGTCCTCACCTTATCCAACTTTCCCAGGCCCAACGCTGTAATCCAAGTCTTGAACGCCTCCAGCCAATGTGGCCATGGAACTGGCGGTTCCCCTGGGAGCTCAAGGAAAGGCCGCAGCGGTGTTACGCACGCCTCCAGGATTAATCCTCCATCGTCAAATGTTATGTCCACAAACCTGGCAGTGAAGAGACGGACAAGGGTGCTGCGCTGGAACTGAGCTTTATTACTGAACTATGTACACGGCATTACACACACTGTACTGAGTCACCTGGGCCCGAGAGCCCTGTAATGGCGGACTCTCCCATATATATGCCGGCGCGATGACGCCACCAGCGTCATGCCACATATTACTACAAATCCCATCATCACACCAACCAGAGTCCAGACCTGAATCCAATCGAACATCTGTGGGGTCATCTGAAGAGGGCTGTGCACAGGAGATGCCCTCACAATCTGACAGATTTGGAGCGTTTTTGCAAAGAAGAGTGGGCAAATATTGCCACATCAAGATGTGCCACGCTGATAGACTCCTACCCAAAAAGACTGAGTGCTGTAATAAAAGCAAAAGGCGCTGCAACAAAGTATTAGTTTAAGGATGTGCATATTTATGCAACCAGGTTATTTTAAGTTTTTTTTATTTTTCCCCTTAAAAGATTTCAGTTTGGTTTTCAATTGGGTTGTACAGGTTATAGGTCACATTAATGGTGGAAAAAGTTTTGAAATGATTTATCTTGGTCTCATTTGTTTACACCATAAAAACCTGGCATTTGAACAGGGGTGTGTAGACTTTTTATATTCACTGTATATCAAATGGTGAATGCCGTTCACTTGGATAGTGCTTTTTCTCATCTCTAGATGACCAAAGCACTTTACAGATCCTGCAAACAAATTCAAATCTTAAACCCTTTTTATGATGATTTCTGGAAATAAAATTGTGAATTTGATTATACCTAAATTGTTTATAAGCTTTTTTTAATATAAATACACCATGTTATAAAATATAAACTTGACAGTACCGTCATATACTGGGGTAAGTAGTTACACTGTAACAATGTGCTCCGGTCTCTCTCTGATAACTTGCCCAAACATCATTAAGTTTTGATGCCACCAGGAAGGAACCCTGTACTACTCATAGATATTATACACAGACTAGACTGGACATGACTAGCATTTTCTCTGCAAGCAGAGTCACCATATTTGTCATGTAATTGTCATTTTGACATTTCCTGCGGCATTGTGATTACAGGATACAAACACAACTATTTGTTGTACAAGGGGAGGCTGAAAATTTCATAGTGGTCAAATTTGACCAAATGTGGTTTATTTTTCAACATAGTCTCCCCTTTGGTCCAGACATTTCTTCCATCAGTGTTGCAGCGCTTGGATCCCTGCAGTTGAAAAATAAACCACATTTGGTCAAATTTGACCACTATGAACTTTTCACCCCCCCCCCCCCCCATATTCATAATCATATAAGTAAGCTATGTAACATATGTGGAACATTATTAACACAACTACAGACTCTTTGCATTTTGTAGTGCATGTATTGTGCAATAATGCCAACTAAAAGAGTAGCCCCTTGCCTCTATCGCTCGACACCTGGTTTCAGCCATCATCATGTCTTATCGTGCCATTCATGTGTCCATAGGAGAGCTCTGTCATTTACTTGCTGTAGGAATGAATCGGAGCAGTGAAACCTGGAGGGGGTGATTGGGAGGAACGGCTTGCCTGATCTGAACCCGAGTGGTGTTCAGTTATTGGACTTCAGTGTGTGAATGTGTGTGTGAATGGGTGGATTGCAGGATCTGTAAAGCGCTTTGGTCATCAAGAGATGAGAATAAAAGCACTATATAAGTGAATGCCATTTACCATTTTTACCATTCTGTGTTAATCACAGTTTGTCCATAACAAACACCATTTTCAAGCATAAGGGTGTCCATATGTGCACCTGGCACCAGGACATCCTCGGTCACAGGTCGATGAACAATTCGGTTATCGTATCATCAGATCTGCAACCGTGTGTCTTGGATATTCAGGTAAAGAGAGGTGCAAAGCTGTCAACTGATCACCACCTGGTGGTGAGTTGGATCTGATGGCAGGGGAGGATGCCATTCAGACCTGGTAGACCCAAACGTATAGTGAGGGTGTGCTGGGAACGTCTGGCTGAGGCCCCTGTCCGGGAGGTTTTCAACTCCCACCTCCAGAAGAACTTTGACCACATTCCAAAGGAGTCTGGAGACATGGAGTCTGAATGAGCCATGTTCTCCACCTCCATTGTTGAAGCGGCTGCCCAGAGCTGCGGCCGCAAGGTCGTCGGGGCATCTCATGGTGGCAACCCCCGAACCAAGTGGTGGATCTTGGGAGATCTCATCTTGGGATTGGACGCTTCCTGTGGTGACGTATCGTCTCTTCCTGTGTTGATAGCTGTTGGTGTGGTTTGCTCTGTGGTTAGCTCTCCTCACTCTCCTGAGGATTACTGCCTTTAATTGTATTTTAATCTCCGGCATACAACTAGGAAAATACCGGTCGCTATGGAGGGTGAGAATATGTATGGGCACATAATCATACCATGTAGGATAACTAAGTAGACGGTTGAGCCGTTTCATCCCATCTAGCAACAATGCTCTGCACTGTGTGTGTTTATATATTTACATATTTATTCCATCTAGCTACAATGCTCCGCACTGGGTGTGTTTATATTTATATATCTATATATTTATTCCATCTAGCTACAATGCTCCGCACTGTGTGTTTATATATCTACATATTATTCCATCTAGCTGCAATGCTCCGTACTGTGGGTGTTTATATATCTACATATTTATTCCATCTAGCTACAATGCTCCGCACTGTGTGTTTATATACTCATATATTTATTCCAACCAGCTACAATGCTCTGCACTGTGTGTCTGTGTATATATATACAGTGGGGCAAAAAAGTATTTAGTCAGCCACCAATTGTGCAATTTCTCCCACTTAAAAGATGAGAGAGGTCTCCAATTTCCATCATAGGTATACTTCAACTATGAGAGACAAAATGAGAAAAAAAAATCCAGAAAATCACATTGAAGGATTTTTAATGAATTAATTGGTAAATTCCTCAGTAAAATAAGTATTTGGTCACCTACAAACAAGCAAGATTTCTGGCTCTCACAGACATGTAACTTCTTAAAGAGGCTTCTCTGTCCTCCACTCATTACCTGTATTAATGGCACCTGTTTGAACTCGTTATCAGTATAAAAGACACCTGTCCACAACCTCAAACAGTCAGACTCCAAACTCCACTATAGCCAAGACCAAAGAGCTGTCAAAGGACACCAGAAACAAAATTGTAGACCTGCACTAGGCTGGGAAGACTGAATCTGCAATAGGTAAGAAGCTTGGTGTGAAAAAAATCAACTGTGGGAGCAATTATTAGAAAATGGAAGACATACAAGACCACTGATAATCTCCCTCGATCTGGTGCTCCACGGAAGATCTCACCCTGTGGGGTCAAAATTATTACGAGAACGGTGAGTAAAAATCCCAGAACCACATGGGGGGACCTTGTGAATGACCTGCAGAGAGCTGGGACCAGAGTAACAAAGGCTACATCAGAAACACACTATGCCACCAGGGACTCAAATCCTGCAGTGCCAGACGTGTCCCCCTGCTTAAGCCAGTACATGTCCAGGCCCGTCTGAAGTTTGCTAGAGAGCATTTGGATGATCCAGAAGAGGATTGGGAGAATGTCATATGGTCAGATGAAAACAAAATAGAACTTTTTGGTAAAAACTCAACTTGTCATGTTTGGAGGAGAAAGAACACCATACCTACTGTGAAGCATGGGGGTGGAAACATCATGCTTTGGGGCTGTTTTTCTGCAAAGGGACCAGGACAACTGATCCGTGTAAAGGAAAGAATGAATGGGGCTATGTATTGTGAGATTTTGAGTGAAAACCTCCTTCCACCAGCAAGGGCACTGAAGATGAAACGTGGCTGGGTCTTTCAGCATGACAATGATCCCAAACACACCGCCCGGGCAACGAAGGAGTGGCTTCGTAAGAAGCATTTCAAGGTCCTGGAGTCGCCTAGCCAGTCTCCACATCTCAACCCCATAGAAAATCTTTGGAGGGAGTTGAAAGTCTGTGTTGCCCAGCGACAGGCCCAAAACATCACTGCTCTAGAGGAGATCTGCATGGAGGAATGGGCCAAAATACCTGCAACAGTGTGTGAAAACCTTGTGAAAACTTACAGAAAACGTTTGACCTCTGTCATTGCCAACAAAGGGTATATAACAAAGTATTGAGATGAACTTTTGTTATTGACCATATACTTATTTTACCGAGGAATTTACCAATCAATTCATTAAAAATCCTTCAATGTGATTTTCTGGATTTTTTTTTTTTCTCATTTTGTCTTTCATAGTTGAGGTATACCTATGATGAAAATTGGAGACCTCTCTCATCTTTTAAGTGGGAGAACTTGCACAATTGGTGGCTGACTAAATACTTTTTTACCCCACTGTATATATTTATAGTAATATGTACATATGTATATTAGCTGCTCTTGCTTCTTTTTTCTTGCCTTCTGATTGTTGCTCTGAGTCTTGCTATCCCTGTGCTGTTGTAATCCTGGAATTTGCCCATTGTGGGACTAATAAAGGCTTATCTTATCTTAAGATAAAATTTTTTGATCTCTTCCATTTTCTCCTTCTTTGGTGGCATTTTTACTGACCTGTTGATAGTAAAACAATCTCTGCTGGTGACGCCGATATCCGAGCCGACCGACCTCGAATCCAGCTGGGCCTCAGCCAGCCCCCTCCGCTGCTAGTTCCGCTGCTTACCGCCGCTGCAATTGAGCTCCTGTCCAGCCGGGGTACCGGCAGCTCCTTCACCGAGTCCCGCCGCCCACCGCCGCTGTAGTTGAGCTCCGATCCTGCTCCTGTCCAGCTGGGGTCCTGGTAGATCATCCGCTGAGCCCCGCCACCTACCGCCGTCTTCCTCAGTAGTTCCTCCGCCGAGCCCCGCTGCTGTAGCTGGGCTCCAGCTACAGTCGACTTATCCAGCTGGGGCCCCAGCTGCTCCTCCACTGGTCCCCGTCTCCTACCACCGCTGTACTTGAACTCCGATCCAGCTCCTGTCCAACTGTTGCCTCGGTTGGTTCCTCCGGCGAGTCCCAATCACCGGGGACGGAGTCACTTCTTTGTATCGGTGTTAGGTGCTATGACTAGCTATGGCGTTAGCTATAGCGATAGCGTTAGCTTCGCAAACGCTTCAGGAAAATTTAGATAAGATTCCTAGCGATCTCGTGTTTGGAATTGCTTTCGTGGGTTTTTTTTACGATTTAAAATTTTTGATTGAATTTTTAGTGAAAAAACGTAATTTTGATTAATAAAGCCGTAACCCGGAATGGGGTCTTGAAAACCGTAACCATTACGGCAAAACCGGAGTAGTTGGCAGATATGGTATTGGGCATGTTAACAATTTTAGGTTAAACCCAATTTTATTTGCCATAGCTTATCGTCCTCCCTCAGCCTACTCAGAGTTTTTATCCGAATTTTCCGAATTCTTAGCAGATTTAGTGCTGAAATCAGATAGAATAATTACAGTAGGGGACTTAAATATACATGTAGATGTAGATAGTGATTTCCTTAATATGGCATTTAAAAGGTAGTTAGATGGTCCAGTCGTTTGCTTGGTCAGTCACAGCTGAGCCTGACATCCCTGTACACCAGACAAGTACAGAGGATGGCTACCTCCATTTTAAATGATGACTCCCACCCTTTGCACTGCAACTTTCAGCTTCTTCCCTCAAGACAGAGGTTTGCTGTCCCAAAAAGTAAAACCCAGCGCTACAAAAACAGCTTTGTTCCTGCTGCTGTCAAAGAGTTGAACAAGCTGTAACAATATATTGCACATAATTTAGGTACCCATTTATTAACTCCATTTTATATTTACTTATTTTTGTAGGATGTTACTTGGGTTCTAAATATTTTATTGGATTTTAGACCTTTGAGTTTTTAACCTCTTTGACTAGTTTTTAACTTTTAATATGACCCTTCTCTCTTACCTCTGGTTTTTCTCCCATCTCTGTCTTTTTATACCCTGATTGATGGAGCCTTGAGTATTTTTATCATGTTTATAGTCAGCTTCATGTGTGCCTGTGTGTCTATGTTGAATGTAATTTGTGGCTTGTAAATATGGATGTCACCAGACTGCAAAACAAATCTACCTATGGGTACAAATAAAGTAACCTGAACCTGAATTCAATATTAGACTCAATGGTTTTTTTTCAGAAAGTAGGAAATTCTACCCATTATCTCCACCACACGTTGGACCTTGTTCTGACACATGGCATAGAAATAGAAAATCTGGTCGTGTCCCCTCATAACCCTGTACTGTCAGACCATTATCTGTTAACCTTTGATTTTACTATTTCTGACTATTTGGCTCCGAAAGAAAAATACTACTACAGTAGATGCCTCTCAGATGATGTTGTTACCAAATTTATGCAGATTGTTTCCTCTATGCCATGTGTCAATACAATGGAGATAAGCTATGGAAGGCTTGCCCCTTCTGTAATTGATAGCATGGTAGATAGTGTTACAGCTTCTCTGCATCAGACTCTAGACATGGTGGCCCCTTTAAAAAAGAAAAAGTCTAATCAGAGATTTCTAACTCCTTGAGTCAACACAGAAACTTGTAGCTTAAAACAGAAGACTCGTCAATTTGAAAGAAAATGGCGCTCCACTAAATTAGATGAAATCTATTTAGACTGGCGAAATCATCTTCTAATTTATAAAAAATCTCTTCGGAAAGCTACAACAAGTTATTATTCCGCATTAATACAAGAGAACAAGAATAATTCCAGCTTTCTTTTCAGCACTGTAGCTAGGCTGACAAAAAGTCAGGACTGTCAATCCTAGCATTACCTGAGAGCTTACTAGTCAGGACTTTATGAACTTTTTCAATAATAAAATTTCATCCATCAGAGATAAAATCAATCAAATTCTTCCCACCATTAACTTAAATACATTAACTACTACAACTCCTTCAAATGATATCTGTTTGGATGAGTTTACTCCAATTGACCTTTTAGAGTTAGATAAAATAATTCCCTCATCCAAGCCTTCAACTTGTCTTTTAGACCATATTCCTACCAGGTTATTTAAAGAAGTCTTCCCACTTAATGGTAGCTCTATTCTTCAAA
Organism: Pholidichthys leucotaenia; assembly: GCA_020510985.1. Taxonomy (NCBI): domain Eukaryota; kingdom Metazoa; phylum Chordata; class Actinopteri; order Cichliformes; family Pholidichthyidae; genus Pholidichthys; species Pholidichthys leucotaenia. Next base: position 62,533,299 of record CM035849.1, on the reverse strand, counting down.
TAATCAATTCTTCATTAACATTAGGCCATGTACCACAGGCTTTTAAAACTGCTGTAATTAAACCCTTACTCAAAAAGCCAACACTGGATCCAGGAGTTTTAGCTAACTATAGACCAATCTCTAATCTGCCTTTCATTTCAAAAATCTTAGAGTTGTTGCTTCACAATTATTTGACCACTTGCAGGGAAATGGTTTATTTGAAGAGTTTCAATCTGGGTTTAAAATCCATCATAGTAATGAAACGGCCTTAGTGAAGGTCACGAATGACCTCTTTATCACATCTGATAATTTACTTGTTTCTGTACTTGTCCTTTTAGACCTTAGTGCAGCTTTTGATACTATCAATCATAATATTCTACTTGATAGATTAGAACACTACGTTGGACTTAATGGAACTTCGTTGCAGTGGTTTAGATCTTATTTATCTGATAGGTTCTAGTTTGTTCATGTCAATAATGAGTTTTCTTCAAACTCAAAGCTCAGTTACTGAGTTCCACAGGGATCTGTGCTAGGCCCTATTCTTTTTAGTTTATATATGCTTCCGCTAGGCAACATTATTAGAAAGCACTATATACATTTTCAATGTTATGCAGATGACACACAATTATACCTGTCAATGAAGCCAGATGATAGTAACCAATTAGCCAAGTTAGAGGCCTGTCTTAAGGAAATCAAAGCTTGGATGACTTGTAATTTCCTGCTATTAAATTCAGATAAGCCTGAAGTCATTCTAGTTGGTCCAAAAAACCTGAGAGATACCTTTCCAAATCAAACTCTTAGTTTGGATGTGGTTACTCTTTCTCTTAATAGTTCTGTGAGGAACCTTGGAGTTATTTTTGATCAAGATCAGTTTTTTAATTCACATATTAAACTTGTTTCTTAGACTGCCTTCTATCATTTGCGTAATATTGCCAAGATTAGGAGAATCTTGCCTCAGAGTGATGCTGAGAAACTGATCCACGCTTTTGTTAGCTCTAGATTAGATTATTGTAAACCTTTATCATCAGGTTGTCCTAAAACATCTTTATAAAGTCTTCAGCTGATCCAAAATGCTGCAGCAAGAGTTTTAACAGGTACTAGAAAAAGAGATCATATCATCTGGCCTCCCTTCATTGGCTTCCCATAAAATTTAAAATTAAGTTTAAAATCCTTCTTCTCACTTACAAAGCTCTTAATAATCAGGCCCCTTTTTATTTAAAAGATCTGATACTACCCTATTATCCTAATAGAGCACAACGCTCCCAAAATGCAGGATTACTTGTAATACCTAGAATCTCCAAAAGTACAATGGGAGGCAGAGTCTTCAGTTATCAAGCTCCTCTCCTTTGGAACCAGCTGCCAATCTGGAGTCAGGAGTCAGACTCGATCTCTGTTTTTAAAAACAGGGTTAAAACCTTCCTTTCTGATATAGCCTATAATTAGGGAGGGCTCAGGTGCCCCTGAACTCTCCCTTAGTTATGCTGCTAATAGGTTTAGACAGCCGGGGGACCTCCAACAATGCACTGGGCTTCACTCCTTCACTCTCAATGACATATTTTTGCTAGTCATTAACATCTGTTTGTTCTCTCCCATAGACTGAGTCCCCGTCGTGCCGTTTGCGCTCTACATGCCTGTTCTTTTCTTCTTCTCTATCCCCTCACCCCCCAGCCAGTCGCAGAAGATGACTGCCCCTCCCTGAGCCTAGTTCTGCTGGAGGTTTCTTCCTGCTAAAAGGGAGTTTTTCCTCTTCACAGTCGCCAAGTGCTTGCTCACAGGGGATCGCCTGATTGCTGGGGTCTTTCTGCAATTGTGGGGGTTTCCCCTACAGTTGAAAGTGCTATGAGATGACTGTTGTTAAGAAATGACACTATATAAATAAAGTTGAATTGAATTGAATTGATACCAGTGGTGAGGGGGGCCATTAAGCTGAAGAAGGAGTCCTATCAAGCTTGGTTGGCTTGTGGGACTCCCAAAGCAGCTGAGGTGTTCCGGCAGGCCAAGTGGAGCGAAGCTCGGGTGGCTTGCTGAAGCAAAAACTTGGGTATGGGAGGAGTTTGGTGAGGCCATGGAACAAGACTTTCGGTCGGCCTCGAAGAGATTCTGGCAAAACGTCTGGTGGCTCAGGAAGGGGAAGCAGCTCCCTGTCCACACTGTGTATGATGTAGATGGGGCACTGCTGACTTCGACTGTTGTGACAGTTTGGTTCGTATTGCCAACACTCGGTCGGACTCATTCCCAGTGAGAGTTGGACTCTGCCAGGGCTGCCCTTTGTCACTGATCCTGTTCATAATTTTTATGGAAAGGATTTCTAGGCACAGCCATTGAACAGAGGGTGTCATGCTTGGTGACCACAGGATCTCATCTCTGCTGTTTGCAGATGTTGTCCTGCTGGCTTCATCCAGCAATGACCTACAGGTCTTACTGGAGACGATTTGCCACTGAATGTGAAGCGGTTGGGATGAGAATCAGTACCCCCAAGTCCATGGTCCTCAGCCGGAAAAAGGTGGATTGTCCTCTCCGGGTTGGGGACAAGCTCCTGGCCCAAGTGGAGGAGTTTAAGTATCTTGGAGTTTTATTAACAAGTGAGGGGAGAATGGAGTGAGAGATTGACAGATGGCTCGGAGCAGCATCTGCAGTGATGCATACGTTGTACCGGTCTGTTGTGGTGAAGAGGGAGGTAAACTGTAAGGCAAAGCTGTCAATTTACCAGTCAATCTATGTTCCTACCCTCACCTATGGTCATGAGCTTTGGGTAATGACCGAAAGAACAAGATCGCGGATACTAGCGGCTGAAATGAGCTTTCTCCGTAGGATTGCTGGACTCACCCTCAGAGCTAGGGTGAGGAGCTCAGTCATCCGGGAGAGGCTCAGAGTAGAACCGGTACTCCTCCACACTGACAGAAGCCAGTTGAGGTGGCATGGGCATCTGATCAGGAAGCCTCCTGGACGCCTCCCACTTGAGGTGTTTCAGGAATGTCCCACTGGAAGGAGACCCCGGGGCGGACCCAGGACTCGCTGGAGAGACTATGTCTCCCAGTTGGTCTGGGAACACCTTGGTATCATCTTTGAAGAGCTGGAGTAGGTGGCTGTGGAGAGGGAAGTCTGGGCTTCTCTGCCTGAACTGCTGCCTCCACAACTTGGACCTCTGGAAAAGCAGTAGAAGATGGATGGATGCTTGAAACTGAAAGCAGTACGGTGATACAGTGGTTAGCACTGTTGTCTCACAGCTAGAAGGTTCCAGGTTCAAATCCCCAGGCTTGCAGGGCTGGGAACCTTTCTGTGTGGAGATTGGATTGGGACGAAACCGGAGCCCTTGGGTAAACTCGCAGAGCACAGGGAGAACATGCAAAGACTTGCATGTGTAACTGGAGACTCTAAATTGTCCCGAAGTATCTATCGCTGATAGGCCCTTAGAACAGTCGCTACTAGTTAAGCGCTTTGAGTGGTCCCTGTGACGAGAAAATGTATTCTGAAATTTTCATTCACTATGTAGTGCACTCAAAATATCCCACAGTCACATTAATACCGTAACAGAGCGGTGACAGGAGAGCTTCACTTCACAACATAAACAGTGTTTATCAATACAGTAAAACGATTTAATATACATTTACATGCAGGTACTCACTTTTTAATCTACATTACAGTAACTTGATACGTTTTACTGACGCATAGTAATGACGTCCATAACGGCGCCGAAAAACATAAGCCGAGCGGCGTCTGTTGAGTTAACTACATAGACCCCTACATTTGAATGCACTATATAGTGTACAGGCAGTGAGTGGATATATTTAACCGAGCAACAGCTTCATCAGTACCACCTGAGCATTTTCTTCCCATCATTTCTGCACCCGAATGTTCGCCGATTTCTACAGTGTCCATAAATGAGGGCCATCGTGCACGAGAGCACCGTGGGCTGACAACCATGAAGACAACAGATCTAAAAAAATAAATAAATAAATAAATAAAAAAAACATAAAAATACTCACCAGGCTCGTAATTCGTTTAGCTGTCTGTCCTCTCTCGTGTAAAAGCTCGCGTGCCGTGGGAATGTAGTGTATTGCGCATGCGCTTGTGCCCCGGCTTACCCTGGCTGAAGCTTAAAATTAAAAGCAGCCAGAAATTTAAAAAAGCAATTTTTCTCTGTGTGTATCTTTTTTTTTAAAATATCGTAATAAAGGAAAGCTGGACAAACTCACAGGAAATCCAAGACTTGTCAGTCAGAATGGGCAGAAAAGCAGGACCTCGTCAGCAGCATTATGGACTCACCGGGAAGAAAGACGGCGGTGAGATTTTCATTTAATTCAGCACAATTTAAGACTCCATGATGCATATCAACCTGCTGTGTGTTTTCTCTGTAAACAGGAAAAACTCAAACAGCACGAAAACGTGAGTACTTTCATCTTTTAGTCGTAAGAGTAAAAAGAAAACTTCAAGCTGAAACTGATGTTTAAATGCAAGTCTGTCACCGCTGTTTTTCCCCCCTCAGGACATAAATTTCACACATTTGTGGGCCTGATGGGAAAGAGAAACACTTGGGATCAAGGTATGGCTTACAACTAAAATGAACACAGATTTCAGCTGAAAATGTCCGATGACTGCCGATGTCACCCCTGTAGGAGCCCTCTGAGCTGGACCAGACTGAAGAAAACTGAAGAAATACGTTGATTTGCCTCAGTTGAGACTGACTGACAAAATCGTTGTAATTACTCAGTGCAAAAGTCAATAAACAGTGGATTGAAAAAAAAAAAGTTGCACAGCGTCACCTAGTGGTTGGATAAACGCTTAACACGATGTTGGGAGATTTTAGTCATCAAGGCAAAGTGAGACAAAAAAAAAAAAAATACATCCAGCATATCCATTAAACCCATTGGCATAATTCATGGGGGGGACATGTCCCCTGAACCTGGAGAAAATATGTTGCATAACTGAATACAATGCATTTAAAGCACAGCATATGTCAAGCAAAAATGAAAAAAAAAAATTCTCATAACTTTGCACATTTTTTCTATTTTTTTTGTAAACTTGCAACTTTTTCTCATAAGTTGGAAACTTCTAATTTTAACTTGACTTTTTCTTGTAAATGTACAACTTTTTTCTTCATAAATTTGCAAGTTTTTACTTTTTTGCAAATTTGCAACATTTCTCATAAATTCAGCTTTTTTCATAAATTAACTCAAACATTTTCTCATTGATTATGAATATAAAGTCAAAATTATCCATCAGTACAAAATAAATGTCAGATAACCACTGTACTGTAATAACTAGTTATGAGCCGAGTGAAATTCAGTAATTATTTGTATGTCCGACCTTTGACCACTAGGGGGACCCCAAGGTACAGTCTATGGTACAAATTCACTCTTCATAAATGACTTTCTTGTAAATTTATAATTTTTAAAACAGATTTTCTATTTTTTTCCTGATACATTTGTTACTTTTTCATCATGATCTTTTAATGTTTTTAATACATTTTCAACTTTTTTGTTGTAAATTTGCAATGCTCATATGGAGACTGAATATATTTATTTTTTTCTTTGTAATAGTTTGATTTTCTGTTCATCTACTAGTTGTTTGGTTTTTTTTTAAACCGGGGGTCCCTGGAACCCATGCACACCAGCAGCAAACTATTTTCAATTTTTTTTGGACCAATTAAAGTTAAATTAGAAAACTGACAATGACCCAAAGTTTATATTTTAACATTTTTATCAGACCGCCAAACACAATTTTGCCCCCTAAAAATCTAGAAATGACTTTGACTACAATAATACTTAGTGTCCCCCCTCAATATTTACTTCGGAGAAAATGTTCCATTTATCCCCCCCGGAAAATGAAATATGCACTTAAGAATAAACCCATCTGACTCCTTCATATCATCACAGGTTTATTAAGTGACTTTGTACATTACAAATGAAAAATAAAATTAAAAATACAGAGATGGAGTACATAGCTAAAGCAAAAATGTGTCTGTTGACTCTTCATTTCCCACTGATCGTTTCTGCAGACCGACTCAGATAAGTTTGTTTTCTTTCTTTTTTTTTTTTTCCAAAGTGTCCAGGATCACTGTTCAAACCGTTTCTTTAAACAGTGGACACGCTGCTGTCAAGTCTCTGAGGATTTTGTTTTTCTAAACATACAAAAGAAGTTATTACTTCAGCTGGCTCGGTAAATATTATATATATAAAAATAAACTAAAGTGAAATACAACACATGACATTATAAATGGTGGTCCAAGGCTAGTGGAAATAGCTAAACACAGGAGAAAGAAAGAGTTACATTTTAGAAAAAAAGAGAAAGATTTAGCCATTTTGTAACTCTGTAAAAAAGGCCCAAGGTGCTTTTATTTGTCTGGATCTGAGTTTGTTTTGTTTTTTTTGTTCTGAAGACACTTTTCATTTGAGCCTGCTGCACTGATGGGGATTAGAATTACAGGTTTACCAGGGAACACAACAAAAACAGGATCAGTTCAACGCCTTGTCCTCTTTTAATACATAATCAAAGAAAAGAAAACATTCATATACTTTCATTTAGCCTGTAAACAAGTAAATTCACCAGAAAAGATTGTACAACAGTCAGGACATGACTTGTGGATACTGTTTTAGGGATGCAAAACTGGGAAATTCTGGGTCGAAACTGATTTTTGGGCCATTTTGCTGATGCATGCCCCCCGTGGCGGGATAACAGAAAAATCTGCTGTTCAGCGCTTTATAGAAAAGCACCATTACTTGAACATTTGGTCAGTGGAAAGTTGACGTCACACCACAGACAATCGGAGGTACAGTAAGTCTCATCTTATTTGTCAGTCGACCCGTTTGCTGCATCCCAAAACATTTAGTTTTTCCTTTGCGCTCCAATTATCTACACACACTAGTCATAAAAAGCAACCTTAGGAAGGAAAAAAAAAAAAGCGCAGTAAAAGGGGTGGGGACAGTATTCAGCTGAAACAACAATAATATCATCAATAATAATAATTAAAAATAACAATATGGGTTTGGCCTTACTAAAATGGGGTTATTTTTTTCTGTTGTTATGGTAAACACATTCCTTGAAGATGATGACGATCAGTCCAGAGGCAGCGAGGGGGGGCTGGTTGTGGTTCTGACCCTACCTAGCCCCCCCCAAACCTTACACACCCTCAGAGGCCCCGCAGGATGCGGTGGCTGGGAGCAGGAGCCCAGCTCTGCTGATGGCAGGGACAGAGGAGGGAGAGGAAGACGGGGGAGGAGGAGAAGGTGGTGGGGTGATGTCAGCGCCGCACGCTGGCGTCCTGACCGGCAACGTTGGCAAACAAAATTAACTTGAGTTGGGGGTGGCCCTGCCATTAAAAGATCTTGCCTTTCTTTTTGTTTTTCTCCAGAGTTCTGAAACAGAGGGAAACACAACTGAAACGTTGATTGTAAGCATGTTCTGATTAGGGCCGGGACATATGCCCTGAAAATAAAAACTGATTTATTTAACAATATATTTGAAGGCAAGGAGTTTTTTCAAATAACAGCCCCCCCCCAAAAAACCCCAAACATGTTTACCTATTGGGAATAAAGTGCAAACCTGCTTTAACCGAACCAAACTGTTTTTATAATGAAAGAACCTTGAGGTGCCTTCAGATCAAATGCGAAGTGTGAATTTTTTGCACAGCATGATTACATGTAAAGTCAATGCAGAGACGTAAATAGACAAATTAGTGTCTGAGCGAGTTGCAGAGAGCTGGGGTTGTCTTCATAACTTCTGAAGCTGCTTTCCCCAAAACGCTGTCACTTTATCCGGTGGGGCACACAGCTGGGAAAATGTCACTCCCTCCTCCAGAAACTGCACCTGGATGATGGTTGTTTATACTACTTGCCCTTGTCAGCACATCCGTAGCAGAAGTACGTGGGTGGATAAACTCCCGACAGTCCGTTTCAGCTGCAGAGCTCCTGGTCCAACTGTCTGCAGGTGAGTGGTCTTATTTTCAAACAAGTTTACTCTCCAGTGTTGATACTTTTACTTCAGTGATGGCAGAATTTCAAGGCTGATTAGCTATCGCTACCAAGTCCTTTAGTCACAAATTAGCACAGCATATGCACATTTACATTAACTTTACATGTAATTGTGCTATGTGAGAAATTCGCTTTGCATTTGGTCTGAACGCACCTTTAGTGAGAAAGCTCACATCATCACCCCTCGCATATCAGAGTTCTCACTGAACAATGTAATGGATGCCCTAATCTGATGCAAATATAAATCTGGCGTGCAGCAAAAGGAATCAAGTCTTTTTCAAAAGAAAAAAGTTAATATTCAAGTCCTTTTAGTTGTTGGATAAGATATACAGTGGGGCAAAAAAGTATTTAGTCAGCCACCAATTGTGCAAGTTCTCCCACTTAAAAGATGAGAGAGGTCTCCAATTTTCATCATAGGTATACCTCAACTATGAGAGACAAAATGAGGGAAAAAAAATCCAGAAAATCACATTGAAGGATTTTTAATGAATTAATTGGTAAATTCCTCAGTAAAATAAGTATTTGGTCACCTACAAACAAGCAAGATTTCTGGCTCTCACAGACCTGTAACAACTTCTTTAAGAGGCTCCTCTGTCCTCCACTCGTTACCTGTATTAATGGCACCTGTTTGAACTCATTATCAGTGTAAAAGACACCTGTCCACAACCTCAAACAGTCAGACTCCAAACTCCACTATGGCCAAGACCAAAGAGCTGTCAAAGGACACCAGAAACAAAATTGTAGACCTGCACCAGGCTGGGAAGATTGAATCTGCAATAGGTAAGAAGCTTGGTGTGAAGAAATCAACTGTGGGAGCAATTATTAGAAAATGGAAGACATACAAGACCACTGATAATCTCCCTCGATCTGGGGCTCCATGCAAGATCTCACCCCGTGGGGTCAAAATGATCACGAGAACGGTGAGCAAAAATCCCAGAACCACATGGGGGACCTAGTGAATGACCTGCAGAGAGCTGTGACCAAAGTAACAAAGGCTACATTAGTAACACACTACGCCGCCAGGGACTCAAATCCTGCAGCGCCAGACGTGTCCCCCTGCTTAAAAGGAACTCTGATTATATTGACATGTTAGCTCTATTTGCTTTATTTTTATGTTACTAACATAACTATATTTTTTTTGAAAATAATTCCCAGTTTTATATATTTTTAAAAAACTTTATTATGATGTAAATCGCCATTATTGTTTACGTCGCAATGCATTCTGGGTAGTGACATAGAATGGCTGCAGCCGTTTTTTCTGTCTTATACAAGCCAAGAAGCGAAGCTCTTAACTACTGCCATTTGTCAGTGAAAATGCCACATTGCGCGGCTTTTGGATGTAATTTCCAATCAAAGGGAAATAAAGAGAGCGGGGTGAGCCTCCATAGCTTTCCTAAAGAGGGAAAGTGGAGGAAAAAGTGGGGCGGCAGCGGCTCAGCAGGTAGAGCAGGTCGTCTAATAACCCGATGGTTGGCGGTTCGCATCATGCTCTCCCCAGATATCCTGCCGTTGTGCCCCTGGGCAAGACACTTCACCCGCATTGCCTCCAGTGCCCATAACACTGGGTATGAATGTGTAAAAATGTTTAAATGCTCGGTGGTGGCCGGAGAGGCTGTTGGCGCGGCTTGGCAGCCACATTTCCCTCACTCTGTCTGTGATCACGCGCTGTAGCGCATGCCTGATAAAGCTGACATGTATTAATCACGCTGTGATAATAGCACAATATCGCTCAAAGCGCGCGCATGAGACATGTCTGTGATCGCACGCTTGTGTTGACCGTTCCTGCCTTTCGTCTCCTAACTGTGGTTATGGGACGCAGGGGAGATGCATCTTCCTCCGCGGTCAATTCCCGAGTAAACCTCACTCTTGTGGTACACAGAAGCACAGGCCGTTTTGCTGAAGCGTTGGGGCTTTATTTATATACCGCACTGTTGTCAGCAACAAATTCTACCTGCTCCGGTCGCCTCACTCTTTCTACTTATCCGCACCAAATCACACACCGTCGCCACACACACCGGGGGGGGGGGGGGCGCCTCGGCTGCGCAAACGCCATCACTCACTCACGTCCTCGCACCTGATAAAGCTGATATATATATTAATCACGCTGTAATAAAGCACAATATCGTTCTTTGCGCACCAGTGTGGCGGATGAAATAAGGGAACCCAGTGTGGAGGCACGGAATAATTGCAGGCAGGACACGCGAACTGAAGTTTAAAAGGGTGTTTATTTCATCCTCCAGCACGAAGCTCACTCCAGTGCTGTGGAGCGAGCCCTTTTTTTTTTATTACTTATTTTGTACTAACCACAGTGCGCAGTGGTTAGCACTGTGGCAGCACAGTTTACCCTCGGCCGGGGGATCGCAGAGATCGTGGGTTCGATCCCTGCCAACAGTGATCTGTGTGGAGTTTGCATGTTCTCCCCGTGTTTGCGTGGGTTTACTCCGGGATTTCTCCGGTTTTCTCCCACATGTCAAAAACATGCAGGTTAGGGAGTTAAGGGGCGCTTGCACACGCAGCGACTGGCAGCTGGTGGCTTGTCACCAGACTGCAAAACAAATCTACCTATGGGTACAAAATAAGTAATAAAAAAAAAAAAGGGCTCGCTCCACAGCGCTGGAGTGAGCTTCGTGCTGGAGGATGAAATAAACACCCTTTTAAACTTCAGTTCGCGTGTCCTGCCTGCACTTATTCCATGCCTCAACACTGGGTTCCCTTATTTCATCCGCCACACTGGTGCACAAAGAGCGATATTGTGCTTTATTACAGCGTGATTAATATATATATCAGCTTTATCAGGTGCGTGGACGTGAGTGAGTGATGGCGTTTGCGCAGCCGAGGCCCCCCCCCCTCTCCCCGGTGTGTGTGGCGAACGGTGTGTGATTTGGTGCGGATAAGTAGAAAGAGTGAGGCGACTGGAGCAGGTAGAATTTGTTGCTGACAACAATGCGGTATATAAATAAAGCCCCAACGCTTCAGCAAAACGGCCTGTGCTTCTGTGTACCACAAGAGTGAGGTTTACTCGGGAATTGACCGCGGAGGAAGATGCATCTCCCCTGCGTCCCAAAACCACAGTTAGGAGACGAAAGGCAGGAACGGTCAACACAAGCGTGCGATCACAGACATGTCTCATGCGCGCGCTTTGAGCGATATTGTGCTATTATCACAGCGTGATTAATACATGTCAGCTTTATCAGGCATGCGCTACAGCGCGTGATCACAGACTCAGAGTGAGGGAAATGTGGCTGCCAATCCGCGCCAACGGCCTCTCCGGCCACCACCGAGCATTTAAACATTTTTACACATTCATACCCAGTGTTATGGGCACTGGAGGCAATGCGGGTGAAGTGTCTTGCCCAGGGACACAACGGCAGGATATCTGGGGAGAGCGTGATGCGAACCGCCAACCATCGGGTTATTAGACGACCTGCTGAGCCGCTGCCGCCCCACTTTTTCCTCCACTTTCCCTCTTTAGGAAAGCTATGGAGACTCACCCCGCTCTCTTTATTTCCCTTTGATTGGAAATTACATCCAAAAGCCGCGCAATGTGGCATTTTCACTGACAAATGGCAGTAGTTAGGAGCTTCGCTTCTTGGCTTGTATAAGACAGAAAAACGGCTGCAACCATCCTACGTCACTACCCAGAATGCATTGTGATGTAAACAAAAATCGTAATAAAGTTTCTTAAAAATATATAAAACTGGGAATTATTTTCAAAAAAATTAAATTATAGTTATGTTACTAACATCAAAATAAAGCATATAGAGCTAACACGCCAATATAATCAGAGTTCCTTTTAAGCCAGTACATGTCCAGGCCCGTCTGAAGTTTGCTAGAGAGCATTTGGATGATCCAGAAGAGGATTGGGAGAATGTCATATGGTCAGATGAAACCAAAATAGAACTTTTTGGTAAAAACTCAACTTGTCGTGTTTGGAGGAGAAAGAACACCAATCTTCCGGTTCCGGCGCCACACGAGTTGGCTGCCTTTTGCAACAGCGGCTCAATTCTGAGTCTTTTTATGTTCCTTCTTCTTTCTGATCCGGCACACCTTTCACTCTATATATATCACGGACACACAGATCGCCCCAAAGGTCTCCCGAGTCGGCAGATGGAGCCTCTGTTTACAGCAGGAGACGATACAGCAGGGAAGAGCTAGCTAGCACTCAACCGCCACCCGGTGCTAACGGAGAAGCTCGACATACCGGGAGAACTGGAGCGAAAATGATGCGGGTGCCGGGCTGAAGTTTAGGCGGCGTGCAAGAAATATAAGACATCATAATAAAGAGTGATGGCAAGAACCAAGCAGACCGCCCGTAAATCTACTGGAGGAAAAGCCCCCAGGAAGCAGCTGGCCACCAAGGCTGCTCGGAAAAGCGCTCCAGCCACCGGCGGAGTGGAGAAGCCTCACCGTTACAGGCCCGGTACTGTGGCTCTGAGAGAGATCTGTCGCTACCAGAAATCCACGGAGCTGCTCATTCATAAGCTGCCTTTCCAGCGCCTGGTGAGGGAGATCGCTCAGGACTTCAAGACCGACCTGCGCTTCCAGAGCTCCACCGTCATGGCTCTGCAGGAGGCCAGCAAGGCCTACCTGGTGGGTCTCTTCAAGGACACCAACCTGTGCGCCATCCACGCCAAGAGGGTCACCATCATGCCCAAAGACATCCAGCTGGCCTGCCGGCTTAGACTTTCTGCTGCACATCCACCAACCACAATGCTCCGCACTGTGTGTCTATATATATATTTATAGTAATATGTACATATGTATACTAGCTGCTCTTGTTTTTTCTTGCCTTCTGATTGTTGCTCTGAGTGTTGCTATCCCTGTGCTGTTGCAATCCTGGAATTTCCCCATTGTGGGACTAATAAAGGCTGATCTTATCTTATACCTACTGTGAAGCATGGGGGTGGAAACATCATACTTTGGGGCTGTATTTCTGCAAAGGGACCAGGACGACTGATCCGTGCAAAGGAAAGAATGAATGGGGCCATGTATCGTGAGAGTTTGAGTGAAAACCTCCTTCCACCAGCAAGGGCATTGAAGATGAAACGTGGCTGGGTCTTTCAGCATGACAATGGTCCCAAACACACCACCCGGGCAACGAAGGAGTGGCTTCGTAAGAAGCATTTCAAGGTCCTGGAGTGGCCTAGCCAGTCTCCACATCTCAACCCCATAGAAAATCTTTGGAGGGAGTTGAAAGTCCGTGTTGCCCAGCGACAGTCCCAAAACATCACTGCTCTAGAGGAGATCTGCATGGAGGAATGGGCCAAAATACCAGCAACAGTGTGTGAAAACCTTGTGAAAACTTACAGAAAACGTTTGACCTCTGTCATTGCCAACAAAGGGTATATAACAAAGTATTGAGATGAGCTTTTGTTATTGACCAAATACTTATTTTACCAAGGAATTTACCAATTAATTCATTAAAAATCCTTCATTGTGATTTTCTGGATTTTTTTTTCCTTATTTTGTCTCTCATAATTGAGGTATACCTATGATAAAAATTGGAGCCCTCTCTCATCTTTTAAGTGGGAGAACTTGCACAGTTGGTGGCTGACTAAATACTTTTTTACCCCACTGTATGTCAAAACTGAACTCGTCCAAGGTACTGAGGAGTTCAAGCTTCTGCATAATTGTGAAGTCAGTCTGATAAGAAATTTAGAAGCTAATGTGGCAACAACATAAAAATGGAGTGAAAAAAGTACAAACATTCTGGTTGTGATTTGCAAAATGTAACTGACCAGCAGAGCCGTTTCTGCCTATAAAGCAGAGTACAGAAATGCAACAGGTGCCCCTCAGCTGCTAGAAGACCCCCACAGACAAGTTCACCCTCTACATTTTTGGGGAGAGAATAATATTACTTTAAGCCTTTTTGTCTCATTAATTTGCAACTTTTTTCTGGCAAAATCGTGACTTTTTTCTTGTTAATTTACTACCTTTTTCCTCATAAATTTGCAACTTTTTGCTTATAAATTTTCTTTGTTCTTGCACATTTGCAACTTTTTTGTAAATCTGCAACCCTTTTCTTGTGCATTGAATTTTTTTAAATATAAATTTGTGGCATTTTTGTAAATTTGGGACTTTCCCCCTCCTAGATTTGCTTTTTAAACTTTTTCAGCAGGTATTGGTATCAAATTTAACGGCCAAAAAGAAGCTGGATGCATCCCTAGTAATTATTAAATTTAAGTGACAATCGGGAAAAGGTTCTCGGCTGACACTGATTCTGATTATTTTTTCCAAAGCCCTCACGAGAAACTCTTGCCAAAAGCCACTTAAGATGATTCACCAGTTAAAAATGTTTTCAATCAAGGACCTAGGAGTGAAAACAGAAATGGTTAGTTCCACTGATTTCTAAGTAAAACCTAAAATCCCATGCTCCACGGTGGTGTTTGTGGCAATGCTGGAATGTATGTTCACATTCCGGGCTGTTAAAATCCAGACGTGAACTAGTGTGGCACAGACTTTTACCTGGAGGCCTCCAGTTGTTGCTGCTGTATGCGTTGTTGGGTCTCCCAGTTCGCCCTCTCCTCCTCAAAAACGCGTCTCTTCTCCTCTAACTCCCTGTGTTGAGCCTCCAGGTTCTTCTTCATCTGCTCGTGACGCCGCTGAAGCTAAAGAGAGATGGAGTGGGGGAGGAATAAGCTGAATGCAATACAAGGACACCGCTCAGTGAAAGCGGGTAATCTTTTCCACAACACAATAGTCTCAGCAGTTACACTCAATAAAAAGAAATGAAGGAGCTTTAGTGACCGAGTTCAAACAGCCCACATATCCCTGTATACACCCCCCCCCCCAAAAAAGGAACCCCTCATTAGATGTATGCAAAAATCTAATTCATCAAAGGTGTTGATGGGTTAAATGTTGCGGGGGTTATAATAAGCCTTTAAAATCATTTCACTGTACGCAGCTCTGGAAAAAATTAAGAAAATACGACAGAATCTTTCCAAAATTAGCATCTCTACATGTGTGGCAGCCATTCAATTTGAGTATCTGCCGATTTCCAACACAAGGACACTTAAATCTACTTCAGGAGGTACTGATTAGGAGATCAAAGTGCGGTGAGATGCATGAAAGCTGTGAATAATAAAAATCAGTTGTTACACAAATACAGATTGGAGTTCTTCTTAAAGGCCAAATGTCACGTAATTTTTTTTTCTAAATGACAACGAATTTAGATAAAATACACATAGCTTAAACCAAATATTCATACCGGAGACTATATCACCCACCTATATTTACATAATTGCACAAAATACACCAGGTGAAGGCCCCACCTTGCTTGCTGGCTTGTGACAGCCAGTCCAGACCACGCCCATGTTTTTGACATCACCAGTTGTACCCTGGCTGCCCTGCCTATCCACATTCACACTTACCAACATTGGACAATCATGACGGAAAGTGACAGCGATTGTGAACAAATTAGTTTAGTTTTGTCTTTTTTTTTTGTCTTTTTTTTTGTCAGTGGTTCAGACAGTGACAGAGGCATAGAACCTTACCGGTTCGAGCCGTCCGGGACGGAATCAGATGCTTTGTCTAATGACAACAGTTCCAACGATGACCAGAGAGCAGAACCAGTGGAAAATGTCACTGAACTGGACATTAATCGCCTCCAGAATTGCGAAGCCGAAGGGGGTCTGTCGAGGGCGCCCCATAAATATCGATTTTTCGGAAGCCATTATTATTACAGTGGAGGAGAGCCGCTGCTGTCAAGAAATTGACCAGATCAATATGAAAATGGAAGCGCATACCTGTCAAGGGAGACGTTTTCGCCGTATTTTGGTGGACGGAGTGGTGGTGGACACTTTTCTGGGAAATGTTTTAAATGTAGTTCGTGTTGTTATTGTCAAATATTTTAAGGAAAATACGGGGAAAATGCAATTTTAGCAAAAACGGGCGTATTGCCATTTCTGTACGCCCAAAAGGAAAAATATACTGGAAAAAAAATTGAGTGTTTTGCGGAGCACTCGTGTGTGTGATCAGCCACAGCTGGTGCTGGCTGATCGCTCAGCGTGAGCTATTCGCACTACCATGAGAAGTGTGGAGTCACTCATTAGTTTAATTGTCTGGGCGGGCTGATCGCTCAGCTTGAGCTGTTCTCACTACAATGAGAAGTCATTAGGACAATGGTTTAACACGTTGAGCTGTGCAGCGGTTGCGGAACAGACAGAGATCCCAGAGAGGTGTGCCTTGTTGCTCCGCCGTTCCTTATAGCCGCTTTTTACGGTGTTGAAGTACGGCGAAAACGTCTCACTTGACAGGTATGAAAACATTTCCCAGAGAAGTGTCCCTTATTACCCAGCTGTCCCTGATAGTCCCGTTTTAAGGTATGGGTGAAATATCCAATTTTTTCTTTCTTGTTGCTCACTTCAACCTTCCAGTCTCCATATAAACAATCAATTGAAATACCCCAAGCATCAAACTAGGGTACAATCGATTTCGTCACTTCCGCCTTCTTCCCCAGGCGATTCCAGGGGCCGTGTCAGGCCAAGCGCGGCAGTTTTAAATTAACGAATATTCCGTTGTTACTGAAGCATATGCACCAAGACCCGAACGGATCGGTTCCCTTTTATATCTAGTTTCAAGATATTTAAAGTACCCTGTTACGTGACATTTGGCCTTTAAGTTAAAACTAAAGTATTGTAGTGTTTAAGAATGACCATGAACTTGGTTTTTTGCATCATTTGATGTGACTCAATGACAAATTTTACAAGTCAGGAAGTTGCAAAGTCACAAGATTGGCAAAGAAGTCATTTTACGGGAGGAAGGTCTGCAAATTATTCAAGAAGTGAGAAAAACTCGCAAATTCATGAGACTGGTGAAAAAAATTGCACATTTTAAAAAGGGGGGGGACTTACAAGAAAAGTAAACTTATGAGGAGGAATGTTGCAAATTTACAAAAAAAGGGAGAAAAAGTCACAAATTAACGAGACCGTGAAAAAAGGTTCAAATTTAAGAGGCCAGTGGAAGATATTTGGAAATTTACGAGGAGAAAAGTCACATACGGCTCTGGAAAAATAAGAGACCACTGCAAAATCTTTGCTAAATTAGCATCTGTGTATGTATGGCAGTCATTCAGTTTGAGTATCTGTTGAATTCCAACACAAGGACACCTTAATCTACTTAAGGAGGTACTGACTAGGTGATCATCCAAGCATGGTAAGATGCATGAAGGCTGTGAATAAATATTCTGGCTTGGAATTCGGGTGAGTTGTTTTCAGTAAGTTAGAGAATAAAAACTCCAAACACATATACATTAATAGTAAAACCAAATGGTGATAATTTTGCAGTGGTCTCAATTTTTTTCCACAGCTGTATTTATGAGAAAGGAGAACAAAGTTACGAATCTAAGCGTGTGGAGGGAGAAGGTGGCGAACTTATGAGAAGGGGATAAGTTGCAGAAAGAGGCCCAGACAAAAGATAGTGGAGGATCCAGGCTGGTCTGTTAGTGACGCCTGCTGTGCAAATACAGGAACTTCTCTCATATCAACAGTTTATGCACCAGTCAAGTTCCATGTTTTTAGAGCACAAGAACTTCAAGGTCCAAATCAGTGTACTGCAATCACCTTAAATAGCAAGAGTCAAAAATGTCAACAAATCAAGCAGGCCTCCAGCCTACATTTCATTATTCGCTAGGATTAAAAACAAACAAAAAGCGGAATGATAAAGCCGATAATTTACTCAGTGACATCAACAAGCTGTCGCACAGCTTCCTCGCATATCTGACTGCCGAAAAGTGTCAACAGAAGAGGGAGGAAGGCGGCCACACATGCAGGAGTAACTTCACCGGAGCCTTGACCTGCAGCGAGCGTCACGCAGGCGGCGTCTGTGTGCGTTACCTCTGCTTCAGAGTCTTTGAGCTTCTGCACTTTCTCTTTGACTTTCATCTCGAACACCTGCTCCATTTCCATCTCCATCTTCTTCATCTTAGCCACGTGTTCTCGCCTCTCCTCCTCCATCTGGGCCAGGGGACTCCTACAGAGACCACATGAGCATGTGTGCGTGTGAGAAAAACATGGAGGAAAAAACAACAACACCCGGAGATAACCACGCTACACATAAATTCAGAATATACAAACATCTTTATTCAAGCACTGTGTAGTCTCAGCCGTTTCTGCCCGTAAAGCAGAGTCAGTGGGCAATTTTTTGTCTCAAAAGTTTGTGAATTTTTTCTCGTAAATTTGCTACTTTTTCTTGTAAATTTGAAATGTTTTTCCTCATTAATTGGTGACTTTTGTCCTTGTAAAATTAAAACCTTCTCATAAATTTGCTTTTTTCTTGTAAATTTGCAACGTTTTTCTGGTTAATATGTTTTTTTTCTTCTTGTAAATTTGTAACCATTTTCTGATAAATTAGCTTTTTTCTTGTAAATCTGCAACATTTTCCTTGTGATTTTTTTTGTTGTAAATTTGCAACTTTTTTCTCATAAATTTGCAACATTTTCTTGTGAATTTACAACTTTTTTTCTTGTAAATCTGCAATCGTCATATGGATGCTGCTCATCTAGACAGTGACTCAAGTTTTTTTATTTATATTTTTTAATATACTGCTCAAAAAAATAAAGGGAACACTTTGAAGACACATCAGATTTTAATGGGAAAAAATAAGCTGGATATTGAAATTGTGGCAGGCTAGTCCAGCTTACTCAGATTAAAGGAACACTTTTTAATCTGAGTAAGGTGGACTAGCCTGCCACAATTTCAATATCCAGCTTATTTTTTCCCATTAAAATCTGATGTGTCTTCAAAGTGTTCCCTTTATTTTTTTGAGCGGTCTATTTTGCTTGGGAAGGGAGAGATTTTTTTTAAACACTGCAAACACAACCTTGCATAGGGCCCCCAAAAACCGAGGAAAGAACCCTGCGTACAGCGATGTTACCAATAAATAAACTCATTTGACAAACTAAAGTCTTTCAGCCAAATTGACCTGCAAACTAATTTTCAAATGTGAAAACATCTGGTGTTTAAAAACCATGAAATGGAGCAGCCTGTGGGTTACAAACCTTTTGTTTTTCCCTCCCAAAGAGCAGACAGACAGGCAAGCTGACTTAAAAGCTACAGAGTAAAATACCACAATAAAGATCTCATAACAACATTAGCCCTCTTCTCCAAAGAAAAACATGTTGGGGTGCAGAAGGGAACCACAAAGCCACAGGTAAAGACCGAGGAATGACAGGATCAGGGCTGTAAAAGAGGAGCAGAAGAATTCAACCGAGCAGCATTACTGGGAACCAGTGGAAGGAACCCGTGACCACTGAGCGTTAGTGCTGCCTGTGGTTAAATGTTAGTGAAGCTCACCACAGTGGTTTCCTGCAGCGCTAGAGACCTGCCATGAAGGACGTGGAGCGGTTAGCCTGTGATTATGGTGTAGCACTATGGACGAGTTAGAAAGAGCTAAAGCAAAATTTGCCTGGTCTCGTACGTTTTGTCATGTTAATATACCAGAGAGGTGAAAACAGCAGCCAGAGAAAAAAAAAATGAATTAATTGCAAAAAAGAATGAAGAAAAACAAACAACTCTGAACTGGTGATTGTGTGATGCATTTGTCATCACATTCTTTGAAGGTTTCAAGACATTTTCTGTTACTTTTTCCCCTCAGGAACCAGTTCCTGCAAGATTAAAAAAATTACAACCGTAAACTGAAAACTGATTTTAAATGATTCACCAGATATGAATCATTTCAGTTCAGCTGTGTTCTAATACTTATTAAGTGCAGGAACTCTCAGTGGCTTCTTATAATATGGAAGAATTCTAATGTGTCATTTATTTTCGTTTCCATGTTGGGGAACTGACTGGAAAAAAAGAGACACTTCACCTCTAACCTGTGATGTTATGTTCCAGGTTCATGCTAACAGTTAGCCTTACTAGCTGTGTTGCTTTACTTTCAAATCAAATCAAATCAACCTTTATTGTCATATTGCTGTACATACAACTGTAGTGCAGGCAAGATAAAATTGTGTTTCTCTCAGCATCCATATAAGTAAAAGAACATGATTGAAGACACACTCACACATACAGTGGAGCAAAAAAGTATTTAGTCAGTCACCAATTGTGCAAGTTCTCCCAATTAAAAGATGAGAGAGGTCTCCAATTTTCATCATAGGTATACCTCAACTATGAGAGACAAAATGAGGGGGAAAAAAATCCAGAAAATCACATTGAAGGATTTTTAATGAATTAATTGGTAAATTCCTCGGTAAAATAAGTATTTGGTCACCTACAAACAAGCAAGATTTCTGGCTCTCACAGACATGTAACTTCTTCTTTAAGAGGCTCCTCTGTCCTCCACTCGTTACCTGTATTAATGGCACCTGTTTGAACTCATTATCAGTATAAAAGACACCTGTCCACAACCTCAAACAGTCAGACTCCAAACTCCACTATGGCCAAGACCAAAGAGCTGTCAAAGGACACCAGAAACAAAACTGTAGATCTGCACCAGGCTGGGAAGACTGAATCTGCAATAGGTAAGCAGCTTGGTGTGAAGAAATCAACAGTGGGAGCAATTATTAGAAAATGGAAGACATACAAGACCACTGATAATCTCCCTTGATCTGGGGCTCCACGCAAGATCTCACCCTGTAGGGTCAAAATGATCACGAGAACGGTGAGCAAAAATCCCAGAACCACACGGAGGGGACCTAGTGAATGACCTGCAGAGAGCTGGGACCAAAGAAACAAAGGCTACCATCAGTAACACACTACGCCGCCAGGGACTCAAATCCTGCAGTGCCAGACGTGTCCCCCTGCTTAAGCCAGTACACGTCCAGGCCCGTCTGAAGTTTGCTAGAGAGCATTTGGATGATCCAGAAGAGGATCGGGAGAATGTCATATAGTCAGATGAAACCAAAATAGAACTTTTTGGTAAAAACTCAACTTGTCATGTTTGGAGGAGAAAGAACACCATACCTACTGTGAAGCATGGGGGTGGAAACATCATGCTTTGGGGCTGTTTTTCTGCAAAGGGACCAGGACGACTGATCCGTGTAAAGGAAAGAATGAATGGGGCCATGTATTGTGAGATTTTGAGTGAAAGCCTCCTTCCATCAGCAAGGGCATTGAAGATGAAACATGGCTGGGTCTTTCAGCATGACAATGATCCCAAACACACCGCCCGTGCAATGAAGGAGTGGCTTCGTAAGAAGCATTTCAAGGTCCTGGAGTGGCCTAGCCAGTCTCCAGATCTCAGCCCCATAGAAAATCTTTGGAGGGAGTTGAAAGTCCGTGTTGCCCAGCGATAACCCCAAAACATCACTGCTGTAGAGGAGATCTGCATGGAGGAATGGGCCAAAATACCAGCAACAGTGTGTGAAAACCTTGTGAAGACTTACAGAAAACGTTTGACCTCTGTCATTGCCAACAAAGGGTATATAACAAAGTATTGAGATGCACTTTTGTTATTGACCAAATACTTATTTTACCGAGGAATTTACCAATTAATTCATTAAAAATCCTTCATTGTGATTTTCTGGATTTTTTTTTTCTTATTTTGTCTCTCATAGTTGAGGTATACCTATGATGAAAATTGGAGACCTCTCTCATCTTTTAAGTGGGAGAACTTGCACAATTGGTGGCTGACTAAATACTTTTTTGCCCCACTGTATCTTCACCCCCCACCCCACCACATCCATTCACACATCCCTGAGACATACTTGAAAAACTAACCAGAACTATAATATACAAATAATATACATAATGTCCGTACGTGCAGTAGTATGTATGAGAGATTCCGGATCAACTGTTCAACATCCTAACAGCTTGTGGAAGGAAGCTGTTAATCAGTCTGGTGGTTCTGCCTCTGATGCTCCGGAATCATTTGTCAGATGGCAGAAGTTCAAAGTGTTTATGCAGAGGCTGAGAATGGTCCTTGACAATGTTCAGTGCCCTGCTCCTACAACAGTTCTGAAAAAGTTCTTGGACAGAGGGGAGGGAGACTCCAATTACCCTCTCAGTTCCCTTAACTATCCTCTGCAGGGCTTTTTTGTCTGACATACTGCAGCTGGAGTACCATGTAGCAATGCAGTACGTCAGAACACTCTCCACCACACCTCTGTAGAAGGTCCTGAGGATGCAGATGGGGAGAGGCCTGTTTGAGTTTCCTCAAGAAGTGCAGTCTCTGCTGGGCCCGCTTCCTGATCCCCAAGGAATTCTTGCTCCAGGTCAGGTCCTGCGAGATCTGCACTCTGAGGAACTTGATGTTCTCCACTCGCTCCACTAAACGGCCGCAGATGCTGAGGGGGACGTGTTCAGGCTGTGACCGCCGGAAGTCGATAATCATCTCCTTCGTTTTGTCCACGTTGAGCACCAGATTGTTCTCCCTGCACCAACCCTCCGGGTCTCTCACTTCTTCCCTGTACACTGATTCCTCATCCCTCTGAATAAGTCCCACCACCGTGGTGAAGTCTGCAAACTTAATAATCTGGTTCCCCTCATGTCTGGATACACAGTCATGTGTTAGAAGTGTAAACAACAGTGGACTAAGTACGCAGCCTTGAGGGGATCTGGTGCTCAGCGTGACAGAGTTGGAGATGTTGTTTCCAACCCAGACAGACTGAGGTCTCTCAGCCAGGAAATCCAGGATCCAGACCAAGAAGGAGTAATTTCTCCATCAGTCTTTGGGGAATAATGGTGTTGAATGCTGAACTGAAATCAATGTACAGGAATCTGGCGTAGGTGTCTTTCTGATCCAGGTGGGTGATGACAGAGTGCAGGGTGGTGACTATAGCATCCTCCGTGGAGTGGTTTGAACGATATGCAAACTGGAGCGGGTCGTGTGATGCAGGGAGGCAGGCTGTAATGTGTGGTTTGACAAGCCGTTCAAAACACTTCATCACAATTGGTGTCAGTGCAACAGGACGATAGTCATTCAAACAGGACACAACTGGTTTCTTTGCCACCGGTACTATGATAGAGGTCTTGAAGCATCTGGGAACGACGGCTGGGAACGATTTAAGATGTTACACCAAAGTTTAGATTAAAACATCCCAGTTTATGATTTCTACTGAAGCCTCACAACGTAATGAATGCCTCTGACTTATTACTTCATCTGAAAACACCAATGAGGCGGTGACAGAACATAAAAGCGGAGACACCTACTGAGTGGTAGCCAGCTAGCTTGTTAGCAGGCCGCTTGATTAAAGCGAGCGAGACTGGTACACTATGGAAAAGTATGTATACAAACGATGACTGGTGCCGAATAACAAATTACACTGAATATGTGTTATAAGGAAAATAAAGTGATTATATTCTATATTATGCAATTTTTTGTGTTGGCAACATTCAAGAGGGGTGCAGTAGTTGGCACTGTCACTTCACAGCAAGAAGGTTGTGGGTTCAAACCCAGCCCTGGCTAGCTCGGCGACCCTTCTGTGTGGAGTTTGCATGTTCTCCCCGTGTCAGTGTGGGTACTCTGGTTTTCTCCCACTGTCCAAAGACATGCACGTTTGGGTAACTGGCATCAAGTAGGGATTCCACATTGTCCTTTGGTATGAATATGAGAGTGACTGGGATCGGCTACAGCCCCTCCCTCCCAATCTAAAGAGGAGTAGGTGGTTAAGACGACAAACAAACGGACAAATGAACATTCCAGAGTAGTAGAAGGGAACTACTTGTTTTCACATAGCAATACTGGTCTTGGTGGAAAAACAAAAACAATCATCACCTATTACAGTCAGCTTATAAATTTCTTTTGTGGAATTGCTGTATAAGCGCAACTAGGCTGGGCAATTTGACCTTAAATCAGCATCACGGTTATTTGAAGCTTTCAAGTCTTTTTTCTCCTCTCCTCACTTTTTTCTTCTTCCTTTCTTCTAGTTCACCAATGAGGCCTTTAATTAAGCAACGAGAGTGCGGCATCAATGAATAGATCACTGCAATGATTTGCCCGTAAATTAACATAATATAATATAAACAGAACAGGATCATTATCACTCCACACACACACAACCAAACTACACACTGTATGGTGCAGAAGTCAGTGTGCACACAAACCTCTTGAGGGCCCACGGGCCGCATGACCTGCGCCGGCGGCCAGCCAGCAGCTCCACTGGAGCCCTTCATGCAGCCACGACCATGCCCTCACCTCACAGGACCTACGACTCTTCCATCGGGTTCTTAAATACAAGTTTAACTTGTGCACCCCCACTGCAAAACGGTTGATAACGTGGACAGCAGCCAGAGGCCAACAGGACCCAGCCTCAGACCACCCCCCTCACAACCTCCCGCCATCCCCAGATGAGACAAAGAGTTCATCATCTGGTACGATGTGGATGGACACCACATTTTTTGGTACAATCCATTTTATTTTTTCCGCCATGTTTTGCTGCGTCCAGACAGTGCTGACTGTGCTGCTAGTGGGCTGTGGCGCCACACGGCCATGTGCACAGCACATCTTTAAGGGGCAGTACATGTGCATGAAAGCTCTCATACAACAGGAAGAAGGGAGGAACCAAAACAACCGACACGAGCAAGATTATGTTGGTTCCATGTACCGACAGTCAGCGTCGGTTTGAATTCAGTTTATTGCCCAGCCCTAAGAGCTATAGTACACTCGAGGTTGTGCGGCATCATGAATATAGCCCCACAGTGAAGTCACGACTGAATCACTGCAACACTATATACATTGGCACTGCACTCCCTCTTGTGCAATATGGCCTAATTATAATCTGTTTTTGTTTGTCAACTATCCACAGCTGCCACGGAAACAGACGTTCTCAGAGCTGACAGCCTGTCAGAATAAGTGACAGGCTGGTGGAAACCACGCTGTCAAACATATTTCTGTCCTGCATCTTATAATCTCTGGTAACCGCTCCAAACATCTCATGTTCAGGTCTCTGCTGTTAACACTCGCTTAGTATCAGAGCAGTGGCAGGTGGAGGCAGCAGAGCATTTATAAGTGGAAAGATTCTTCTTTTGGGTGGGGGGAAAAAAATTAATGGACCACAATCCTGGCTGGAAAACTTTGTTCACAAGGAGGTGTGGGTGGAATTTCACAGTTTTCCCTCATGAAAACATCTACAGAGAGGAGAAAGTCAGAGGGGGAGAAACAGACCAAAGCCAACAAGGAGGAGGGACAACCCAACCACAGCCGGGGGGGGGGGGGGGGGGGGGGAAGAGACTGAGGAGAGACATGGAGCATCTTTAACAAGGGTCTGAAAAATGAGTGAAGAATAACCACTTACATTCCTTCAACTGTGTCAAGTCTAAAAGAAACAAAAACACCAACCAGTCACACACACATGCAAAAAAATGAGGTCATGCATCAAAATGAAACTGCACTCATATGAGACACTCTTTAACAGCAAATAGAAAAAAATATCAGTGTGAGCCAGGTGTGAAATACATGTTTAGTCGTGAGTTAGCATTAGCAGTGGGGAGCCACACTTTTAGCTCGGTGAATTAGCTTGTGTTTATGTTCAAAACAATCACACTTTCAATTCAAACATGAAAATGAGGAGCTCTATTTAATGCAAATTTGAAAGGTGAGTGGTTATGACAAAAAACTCTTTCAGTTCTCACACACAACATGATCGGCGGTCAGTGAATCAAACAGCCCTACAGATTGGAGAGTTTCAATTTTTGCAAAACACTGAACCAAGGAAAAAAGGCATAAAATAAAGTTGTACATTATGATCAGGCAATACAGGCACCTATAGAAGGGTTGCACGTGATGTCAGTGGTCACGTGCCACATTGTTTTTCTGTCATTTTGGACGGCAAATAGCGTGGACCCTGTATTGAGAATAATAATAATTCCACTGGCACGTACTCAGTCCGACTCGCCACGGTGTTGTTGGTTTTCCATTATGACTGAATACCACCTTAAGTGAGTGAGATCTTTACAGCAAGGCGGCCCGACACTCCCATGACATTGTTTGTATGTGACAAGAAAAACACAAGATGGATATGGAGGCGAGCCTGCTGCTCGCTGGCTTTTTGTCACAATAAAGGCAAAAAACGAGAGCCAGAGAAGGCTACAGGCGGCGAGACGACACACTGGAAAAGCGCTGGAGAGTTCAGGAAGCCATGGAGCAGCGGAAGACGTGAGGATACGAACTAGATCACACATGAAGGTAAACTAATGATTGCTAATGCTAGTTAGCGCTAATAAGTCCTCCATACTACATTGTAATGACGGTAAGTTATCGCTAATAGGTACTAAAATATGTATGCTGTGTGTGTGTGTGTGTGTGTGTGTGTGTGTGTGTGTTTCAGATGGTTCTCTTGTGGCAAAATTATCGCTTCAAACCGTCGGTCTGGGTGTTCAACCAATCTCCAGTGGTAGGATGTCATCCCAGCTTCACGAACCGCAGTGATTGCAGAGCTTCAGAATGTCTGAAGAAACATTTAGCTTCCTGTGCTACAAATTGCTCTGATCTGTGTGAAAATCATGGAGAGACTTTTGAGACATCATGGGATGTAGCTGCTCCAGCCGGTGATGTCGTGGCAAAACGTGATCAGCTGCCAAAAATTGATCGTCGCTTCTGGCTTTTTGGTCAGCAGTTCTGAGACTCCCTAAATGAAATAATTAATTGCAATATTACACACTCTTAAGCAGGGACATTGCAATTAATTATTTCATTTAGGAAGTCTCAGAACTGCTGACTTTTTTGTCAGCAGAAGCCAGAAGTGACGATCACTAGTGAAGAACTTCAAGAACATGAAGAAGCAGGCTTATCTTCAAGCGACATTTTTCAACCTACATATCTGCACATTATGAAGGTAAATACCCATAAATAATCTTGTATAACATATGATTCAAGACCTTTAACAATTAGGCGATTGTTATTTAATAGTTTGGTTTACAAACCCGCCGATGTGACCAGAATTTCCCAGCCAAGAGAAAGAAAATTAGCACACTTTTAATTTTTCCGCTGAAAGTAAAATCCTCCCCTATGAATTTTGAAGCCGAGTGTTGACTTTACTCCAAATGGAACGACTTTGTGTTAAAAACGTTATATTACTTTTTTCATTTTTATAAATCTCATTGCCTACCGAAACTGAATATCTGAGCGTTTTTTTTTTTTGTTTTTTGTTTTTTTTTTTTTATTTCCCCAACCACCCGATCGGGGAAATAAAAAAAAAAAAAATTGAAGCCAAAATTTCTGTAAACCAAACGATTAAATAACGATCACCTTATGTGGAAAAAAAAAATCAATTACACAAACTCTTTTCCGGGTGAGTTTTGACACTGTTGCTTCTCTGCACTGTTTTGATATGTTGATATCGTCTTGAGCTGTGGGTTTTTGTTTGAAAACCATAGGTATGGCAGTCGGTTTTAGAACCCATTTGTATCAAACTTTCAAGCCTAAAGATTCCTGTATAGCAGGCGCCTCCTCAAAACTGTCTGCAGTGAAATGATCGCTACAGAGTGCAGAAGATGGTGCTGGTTGCCATTTGTCCCTTGTTCTCTGTACTTGCTTCGCCATTTTTTTTTAAGAAAATCGGGATCTTTTGGGAATGAGAACAGGCTTATACGTTCACTGGAGCAATTAGAACACCCAGCCGCCATGCAACGTTTCGGCATTTCTTTGCTGATATAGAAGCTAAACAGCTTGTTTACATTGATAGCACACGGATCAGCCGAGAGGAAACTCACCTGATGACATCATATCCAGAAACGAGGCGCATCTCAGGATATTGCGTTAGTGCAACACGGCGCTAAATCTGAATTCACTTAGAAATATTTTTCCACTTATTTAGCGTTCGAAGTCAACAGAACCAACTATGTGGATGACTGAAGATAAATTCATACTGAATACTTATGCATAGTTCCAAGATCTTGTCACGGACCCCTTAACACTAGCTTATTTCATCAGATGTTGTTGACACAAGCGCAAAATACAAGCAGAGCACGGAGTTAGCATTGATGGCTAACTAGCTAGCTCAATGTCTGCATACAGGAGACAACGGTGTTGTTTGTTCAAAGTGAGCTTTCCACCACTGGGATAAATAACAGCAAAGATGCATAATATCACATCATTCACCATCCTCTATCACTGTTTTCAACAATGATGATGTCGTGGTCGGGTCCACGCCACTCTGCCTCTCGTCTGCCTCCGCCGTGGCCGGGAATTCTTTTCAGGTCGCTCTGTCCAGCTCCCTCTGGATTTCTTTAATCAGCTACCACGCACAGAAAAGTCTGCACCTCATCGGTGGACCACAGTGTTGATTTGTGTGTAGCCATTTATCTCATTGATTACACTCAAGCACGCTTGCTGTTGGTGATCTGTTCGTTGCCGTCCAAAATGGTGCAGTACACAAATGACACATGACCCGTGTGACGTCAGTGCAACCCCTCTATACTCATATTTTATGATCCAAACGCATGCAACTCAATTTAATTTATTATTATTTAAACTTCCTGTAGCAAAAATGAACCAAAATTATATTAAAAAAAATCCGTAAAATGTCTTGCAACACCACGGTCTGTGAAAACATGCGTATAACACCGAGGCAAATCACCAATAATTCAACCCTCTTAATTCCAGCGGTCGTTTGTTATCCAGCACTTACTTGGTGGACAGCGGTCCTTTGGCCCTGTTGTTGTCCACACCGTTGTAGGTGACGGCGGCCAGCTTCCTGCTGCGGTAGTTCTCATAATGGACGTTGTTTGTCACGTCCTTCAGGTCCTGCATGTGAGTTCTGAGGACAGAAGGCAAAGAAATCATAACTTAAAGATTGGTCACCGAGCGACGATATAAAAACGTTCTATTTCAGTCCAGGGAAATGGCTGAAAGATTCTCTAAGGAATAGTTGTTTTGGGATTTCAATATCAAATGGAACATATTTCTCATCTTTGTGTTTTCTTTGTACCTGATGAGCATGTCCCTGAGGATGGTGAAGTCGCAGTGGTCACTGTTTTCAACTAGAAGGTGAGACAAAAAAAGGCAAGGCAAGACAATTCAAAGTGCTTTACATAAAGCATTAAAGCAAGTTGTCAAAGTAATACATAAAAATTTAAAAGCAAACTACAATAAAAATTAATTAAAGAGAAACAAACAGGCCAAAATGGAAGACGACAGATAAAATGCAAGAAATACAAGTTCCAGTGAATTGTGGGAGGTTAACAATTGTTCTACGGAAAGGCGGCGGCAAATAGAAAGTTTTTAACATTGATTTAAAGCAGCTGAGAGTTTCAGCAGCCCTGATGCTTTCTGGGAGTTTGTTCCACATGTGAGGGAGCATCAAAACTGAACACTGCCTCACCACTTTAAAACATCATTTTATGTATAATTTGCCTCCTGAGCAAAGTAATGTCAGGAAACTCCACACAGGAACTGCACACATAAAAACATCATCTTTGGTTGCTTTTCAATCATTACAAATTTTTCATTTTAATCCTTCTACCATTAAAAAAAAATCTTTAGATAATTTGTTTATTTCCATTTTAGTGTACAATCTAAAAAAAAAATAAAATAAACAGCCATACCTTCTGCAACCCCCCAGGGGTATTGTCTCCCTCTGACCCTCTTGCCGTTCACCTCGATGATGGTGTTGCTTCCTACCACTGCCAGCGGCAACTTGTCCTGGAAAAAGAAACAATGCATTTGTCAGAAAAAAAGATCAAAAAAATGAGCCACTTGGGCTCCAGTAGATGACATACCTTTATCTTCTTCACCAGTCTGTTCTCTTCCTCATCGTCAGTCTCGGGAAACTCGTAAATCTTTATTTTGTGCTCCTGGATTTCCCGCATGATCTAAGAGGAA
The DNA here is from genome assembly GCA_020510985.1 of Pholidichthys leucotaenia. Lineage (NCBI taxonomy): Eukaryota > Metazoa > Chordata > Actinopteri > Cichliformes > Pholidichthyidae > Pholidichthys > Pholidichthys leucotaenia. Next base: position 62,503,651 of record CM035849.1, on the reverse strand, counting down.
CAGAGTAAAGCCCGTAAGATATTTTGAGCTTCTCGTTAAAAATTAGGGTCATTAGGGATTCTAAAAAAATACGGGCAACAATTAATTTTGATGAAAAGAAAAGCAGGTGAATTGAAACCCTTTTAGTTTACAGTAGAATGCAAATGATAAATGAATGATGCAGATAAATCCACTGGCTTCAGTTAAATAACCTAAATGAGCCAATTAATAAATACCGCTGTACCAATATAATTTATTATTGTTAAAAGATGCTCCATGAACCTTTTGGAAATTCAGCCTTTATAAATGACTCAAGCAAATTATATTTATATCTACTCAGAGTGGGGGAAATAAAGTGTTTTTTTGTGTGTGTGTGGCATCATGATATAGATGTGAATGATTCTGAATTGATGCATAAATGTCAAGATTCCAACTGATTAATAACAATTAAATTTGACGGAATGAAAAAAGCGGAAGTTTACCAGCCGGACAGTTTATGGCGACGCACAAAAAGAGACGCATGGAGCGGCGCCCAATTCCCAGCACTAACTCCTCAATTTATTTAAGTCTGGGTGTTCAAATCAGTTTGCTGGAGCATTGCTGTAATACTATGTGGATGTTTGGACTGTAGATTACATTCAGTACACGTGTGTGAAAGTCGGCCATGAGGCAGACTGCCCTAGTGCCTGACAGCAAAGCAGGACACCCAGCCTGCGTACTGCACAGCCACGGCTAGACCAAAATATGGAGCCACTGAAGACAGTGAGTAGAAATGCTTCTATTTTTTATAAGAAGGTAGAAATTGTGTGCATTTTTGACTGAAGGACTATGTTACTAGTAGGAAGAGGGGGGAAAAGTATGCATCATGAGTTGAGAATCGATTTAAACTCAAATCGGACCCCTGTATTGAGGTGCCAAGGTGCCTAAAGATTCCTACCTTTATTATCTCTAATATATTGGCTTCACTGTGTTTTAATTACAGCTTTAACCCAAGATGACAACAACATGACCATATCAAGGGAGCACAATCTTTGAAATTTGAAATCCTCCTGCTGCACCCACCCCCCCCATTCCGTCCTAAGCCATTCGCCATTTGAAGCGCATGTCTATGAGGCTTGTCGGCTGTTGTCAGGCAGCCAATAGGGAAGCCTCTGGCTGACAAGACCTGCAATTGGTCAAAGAAATCGTCACGAGTGTGAAACTTCTGGTGTGTTCCTATTCTTTCTATGGCCACAGATCTCCTGGCATGAGTTTTTAAGCCCCCCCACCCCCACCCGTAAAAAAAACAAAACATCCCCAAAACCAAATTAGATGCTACCTAGCTAGCTCTTGTACTTGAGGTTGAAGAATCTCTGGAGCCAAATGAAAAGGAAGAAAAACATCTGGAGATAGATTTATCTTCCATGCATATTTCTCTCTCTAGACAATGTTTTCACTGCATCAGACAGTCCTTCGAAACCAAGGACTTCAGGAATGCCACAACATGATCTCGGGTTACAGGAGATTCATCCCACCCCAGCAGCAACAAAATCAGACTTAATGGACCGGAACTACTTGTTGGCCACGCCCCAATCTGTGTTACTCTGAGGTTTAGGAACGCACCATTTCTGCAGGCTGAACAGAGCTCAGAGGAAATGCTTTTATGTTATTTTCTAATTTAAACAAAACTATTCTGCCCACTTTAGCGAGAGTTAAAACAAAAATATCACTGGTTAAATTATGTGCACAACAAACAATGGCAAAAAAAAAAAAAAAATCATTATTAATGTTAACTAACTTCCTTCCTGTATGCATTCACAAAACTGTTCATTCGGTATAGGATGGAGGTCATTACTGGACCAACAGATGAAACACCAAAGGGGCTCTCTGATTCTGATGCAGATGTGAGAGAGAGACTCTGCAGGAGTATGCAGCTGTGGAATCCACTGACCTGCTTCTTGAACTGCTGGCATTCCTCGGGGGTGAGAGTGTCTGCTTTGGCAATCAGGGGGATGACATTGACTTTCTCATGCAACCGTTTCATGAACTCGATGTCCAGGGGCTTCAGTCTGCAGGAGATAAAAATAAAGCTTTACAGCTCATCCAAATTAATACTATACATATGAAGTTGTGCATGAATTGGTGCATAGGATTAACTGAACATCTGTGAAATTTAACCCTCTTGCATTGTGAGAATAGGCTGTTTTAGCGATGACAGACTTTTGGATTTAGATTTAATGAAGTTGTCATTCCCCTTTCTGAGAGAAGACATTGACAAATTGAGCTAAAGCAAAAATAGAAATCTCTGATGCCCGACTTATGTTTGTAACGTCTGAGCAAACCCACTCAGTCATGAGAAAGCAATGCTATTCTTGGCTGCTTTTTGAGTTCCATTAATAAAGCCAGAGGAAATAGCCATGCATTAATTTTTTTCTCTAATTAGAATCCAATGCTTTTAGTTCTCTTAAGTAGGATGCAAGTTTGTCATGTAGCCAACATACCACACTGTAGCATAAGAGTGAGTAAAAGAATCAACAGTTAGCTCTCTTTACTTTAAATAAGCCACAAAGTGCCTCAAGATGCATATACTGTATAGCTACACAGATAAAGTGCAGGTTGAACTTTAATGCATTAAATAGCTACATGAGACATCCATATTTAAATCAGTGCTGCCCCATACACATGAACCCAAACCACATCTCTAATAGAAATATACAGTGGGGCAAAAAAGTATTTAGTCAGCCACCAATTGTGCAAGTTCTATCACTTAAAAGATGAGAGAGGTCTCCAATTTTCATCATAGGTATACCTCAACTATGAGAGAAAATGAGAAAAAAAAAAATCCAGAAAATCACATTGAAGGATTTTTAATGAATTAATTGGTAAATTCCTCGGTAAAATAAGTATTTGGTCACCTACAAACAAGCAAGATTTCTGGCTCTCACAGACCTGTAACTTCTTCTTTAAGAGGCTCCTCTGTCCTCCACTCGTTACCTGTATTAATGGCACCTGTTTGAACTCGTTACCAGTATAAAAGACACCTGTCCACAACCTAAAACAGTCAGACTCCAAACTCCACTATGGCCAAGACCAAAGAGCTGTCAAAGGACACCAGAAACAAAATTGTAGACCTGCACCAGGCTGGGAAGACTGAATCTGCAATAGGTAAGCAGCTTGGTGTGAAGAAATCAACTGTGGGAGCAATTATTAGAAAATGGAAGACATACAAGACCACTGATAATCTCCCTCGATCTGGGGCTTCACGCAAGATCTCACCCCGTGGGGTCAAAATAATCACGAGAACGGTGAGCAAAAATCCCAGAACCACACGGGGGGACCTAGTGAATGACCTGCAGAGAGCTGGGACCAAAGTAACAAAGGCTACCATCAGTAACACACTACGCCGTTAGGGACTCAAATCCTGCAGTGCCAGACGTGTCCCCCTGCTTAAGCCAGTACATGTCCAGGCCCATCTGAAGTTTGCTAGAGAGCATTTGGATGATCCAGAAAAGGATTGGGAGAATGTCATATGGTCAGATGAAACCAAAATAGAACTTTTTGGTAAAAACTCAACTTGTCGTGTTTGGAGGAGAAAGAACACCATACCTACTGTGAAGCATGGGGGTGGAAACATCATGCTTTGGGGCTGTTTTTCTGCAAAGGGACCAGGACGACTGATCCGTGTAAAGGAAAGAATGAATGGGGCCATGTATCGTGAGATTTTGAGTGAAAACCTCCTTCCATCAGCAAGGGCATTGAAGATGAAACGTGGCTGGGTCTTTCAGCATGACAATGATCCCAAACACACCGCCCGGGCAACAAAGGAGTGGCTTCGTAAGAAGCATTTCAAGGTCCTGGAGTGGCCTAGCCAGTCTCCACATCTCAACCCCATAGAAAATCTTTGGAGGGAGTTGAAAGTCCGTGTTGCCCAGCGACAGCCCCAGAACATCACTGCTCTAGAGGAGATCTGCATGGAGGAATGGGCCAAAATACCAGCAACAGTGTGTGAAAACCTTGTGAAGACTTACAGAAAACGTTTGACCTCTGTCATTGCCAACAAAGGGTATATAACAAAGTACTGAGATGAACTTTTGTTATTGACCAAATACTTAATGTCCACCATAATTTGCAAATAAATTCTTTAAAAATCAGACAATGTGATTTTCTGGATTTTCTTTTTCCTCATTTTGTCTCTCATAGTTGAGGTATACCTATGATGAAAATTGGAGACCTCTCTCATCTTTTAAGTGGGAGAACTTGCACAATTGGTGGCTGACTAAATACTTTTTTTTACCCCACTGTATACAGTAAGTGTGTTACTATACCCAGGATGATAGTGATATTTCACCTCCGTTTCCCCTCTACGACCCAGAAGAAAACAGTAGTCATATAAAAGGGGAAAAACTATGCCCAAAGGTCTGATTTTGCTCTTTAGAGCTTCCAAAATCTGAACTGATAAATGTGATGTAATCAAAATATAAGACAGCCCATCACTTGCTAATCTGGCTAAAGTTAAACAGCCCACAGACTCATCCCTTTACTGAAAAGAAACCTAAATTTTTAATCAACAGATAGTATGATTTAATTTTTATTTTATAAATTTACTTTACATTAGGTATGACTATGAGAGTGAATGGTTGTCTGTCTCTCTGTGTTGGCCCTGCGATGGACTGGCGATCTGTCCAGGGTGTACCCTGCCTCTCGCCCAAAGATGCTGGGATAGGCTCCAGCCCCCCCGCGACCCAAAAAGGATTAAGCGGAAGAAGATGGATGGATACTTTACATTAGGGCTGCACAATATTATCAAACTATGTAATATGTGATACTGTTGTTGATAATGACATGACTTATGATATCTAAACAAATACTTCACATTAATTGTGACCTTTTCCCCACATAGAACTTGGTACTTTTGTTCAATCAATTTGTGACTTTTCACATAAAATTTGCTACTTTGTCATGTACAGCAGGGAAAATAAGCACTGAACATGTCAACATTTTCCTCATTAAACACATTTCTGATGGAGCCATTGACCTGAGATTTTCACCAGATATTAGTACCAACCCAAGCAATCCACACATACAAAGAAATCAAGGCAACTGTGTTCACAAATCAAGTTATATTTAATCAAGTAGAGTGACATGGGGAATAAGTATTGAACATATGAAAAAAAGAGGTGCAAAAAGGCATAGAAAGCCAAGAAACCAGCTGAAATCCATCAGAATTTAGGAAGCCATCCAGTCCCCATCACTGCAAATTAATTTCAGTTGGTTAAGTCCAGACTGATAGCCTTTAAAAGTCTGTGAATATCACATTGTCACACCACAAAGAACTCATGATGGGTAGAAGCAAAAAGCTCCCTCTAGACCTCTGCAACCTTATTGTTGCAAAACATAATGATGGCATTGGTTACAGGTGCATTTCTGAACTGCTGAATGTTCCAGTGAGCACTGTTGGAGCCATCATTTGGAAGTGGAAAGAACATCATTTTACCATAAACCGGCAATGACCAGGAGCTCCTCACAAGATTTCTGACAGAGGAGTCAAAAGAATTATCAGAAGAGAAAAAGAATTTAATCCATTTTGGAATAAGGCTGTAACATAGAATGTGGAACAAGTAAAGTGCTGTGAATACTTTCTGGATATCCGGAAAGTATTCACAGCTTCACTTTTTTCACATTGTTTTGTTACAGCATTATTCCCGAAGGGATTAAATTCATTTTTTTTCCTCAAAATTCTACACACAATACCCTATAATGACAATGTGAAAAAGTTTTTTTTTTTAATTTTTTGCAAATTTACTAAAAATAAAAAATTAAGAAATCACATGTACATAAGGATTCACAGCCTTTGCTCAATACTTTGTTGATGCACCTTTGGCAATGATGCCACAAGCTTGGCACACCTATCTTTGGGCAGTTTGGCCCATTCCTCTTTGCAGCACTTCTCAAGCTCCATCAAGTTGAATGGGAAGTGTCGGTGCACAGCCATCTTCAGATCTCTCCAGAGATGTTCAATTGGATTCCAGTCTGGGCTCTGGCTGAGCCACGTAAGGACATTCACAGAGTTGTCCCAAAGCCACTCCTTTGATATCTTGGCTGTGTGCTTAGGGTCGTTGTCCTGCTGAAAGATGAACTGTCGCCCCATTCTGAGGTCAAGAGTGCTCTGGACCAGGTTTTCATCCAGGATATCTCTGTACATTGCTGCATTCATCTTTTCCTCTATCCTGACTAATCTCCCAGTTCCTGCCGCTGAAAAACATCCCCACAGCATGATGCTGCTACCAGCATTGGCGTACAGTATGAACGGTGCCTGGTTTGCTCCAAACATGACATTTGGCATTCACGCCAAAGAGTTTAATCTTTGTCTCATCAGACTAGAGAATTTTGTTTCTCATGGTCTGAAAGTCCTTCAGGTGCCTTTTGGCAAACTCCAGGCGGGCTGCCATGTACCTTTTACTAAGGAGTGGCTTCCGTCTGGCTACTCTACTATACAGGCCTGATTGGTGGATTGCTGCAGAGATGGTTGTCCTTCTGGAAGGTTGTCCTCTCTTCACAGAGCAATGCTGGAGCTCTGACAGAGTGACCATCGGGTTCTTGGTCACCTTCCTGACTAAGGCCCTTCTCCCTCGATCGCTCAGTTTAAACGGCCGGCCAGCTCTAGGAAGAGTCCCGATGGTTCCCAACTTCTTCTATTTACAGATGATGGAGGCCACTGTGCTCATTGGGACATTCAAAGCAGCAGAAATTTTTCTGTACCCTTCCCCAGATTCGTGCCTCGAGACAATCCTGTCTTGGAGGTCTACAGACAGTTCCTTTGACTTCATGCTTGGTTTGTGTTCTGACATGCACTGTCAACTGTGGGACCTTATATAGACAGGCGTCCAACTTTCCAAATCATGTCCAATCAACTGAATTTACCACAGGTGGACTCCAATGAAGCTGTAGAAACATCATGATCAGTGGAAACAGGATGCACCTGAACTCAATTCTGAGCTTCATAGCAAAGGCTGTGAATACTTAATACATTTTTGCCCCACTGTATGTATGGTACATGTGATTTCTTAAGGTTTTTTTATTTATAATAAATTTGCAGAAATCTCAAAAAAACTTTTTTCACACTGTCTTTATGGTGTATTGTGTGCAGAATTTTAAGGAAAAAAATGAATTTAATCCCTTTTGGAATAAGGCTGTAATATAACAAAATGTGGAAAAAGTGAAGCGCTGTGAATACTTTCCGGATGCACTGTACAGTCGTGTGAAAAAATTAGTAGGACACCCCATTAAATATTCATTTCTTTATTAATAAATGTTCACATATCTATGTCTAACCTTGTTTTTGTTTTTATTTGCATTTTTTAACATTTATTTTAGCCATTTTAAGTGGGAATGAATGTGGGGGTGTCCTAAAAAAGATGGGGGTGTCCTAATTTATTCCTCACTATTTGTTTAGAATTATATTTTACAGAAAATTTGAATAAAGTCTTTAATTAATTTTTAATTGTTTAGTTGTATTACATGAATCTCCCAGTATTTTTAACATTGATATTAAATATCCAAATATGTTAAAAAAACACACATGCTTATACAAGGTGTCCTAATTTTTTCACATGACTGCATAAGGGATGCTAATGATTGACTTTTGATTAATTGTTAAGAATTTAGTCAACTCAATTAAATTAGTTGTCAATTAATTAATAACTCAGCAGTCCTTTTCAATGGGAGTTTATTCCATGAAATGTAGTGGCTTCGCTGTCCAGGCAGGGGTGCACACAGTCACCCACTGTTGCATTTCAACCGAAAAAGCAGAAGAAGACACTAAGCCCCCCTGAGCACATGCGCTGTGCGAGCAAAAAAACTCGCCCTTCTGGTTTACATCGGAGAGCCACAACAAGTTCCAAATGCACATTCCAATGTCGACCCGTCAAATCAACAGGGCGGACAAATGGACTGCAGCAGGCTACACGAGTGCAAAAACATATCCCTGCTGTCTCCCTTCAACCTGCTGCTACATGGGAAAACAGACCGGACTCAGGTTGCCACTAAGGTGACAGACAACAGAGGGTGCCCAGATTGTACTGGGATTGCCTGGGTTGATGGGGTAGTGTGATAATGTTTAACATGTAACAGATGAAGTAGCTCACAATTTATTTTCCTGTTAAAACGGTCTACCAGTGCATCTCAGTAAATTAGAACGTGAAAGTTTTTTTTAATATACCTAGAAAAAGATAAATTTTATGATATTGGCAGTAGTTTTTAAAATAAATTAAAAATCATGACATTTGTAATTTACTGAGATGTACCAACACATAGTACACACTATACAGTGCAAAATTTGTTAACTACAAAAAATGCCATTGTCTGTAGCAAAAAAAAAAAAGAAAAGCAAATGGTACAATAAATCATTCATTCATTCATCTTCCGCTTAATCCTTTTCGGGTCATGGGGGGGCTGGCCTATCCCAGCATCTTTGGGCAAGAGGCAGGGTACACCCTGGACAGATCGCCAGTCCATCACAGGGCCAACACAGAGAGACAGACAACCATTCACTCTCACAGTCATACCTAAGGACAATTTAGAATCCCCAGTTTGATGCCAATTAACCTAACTTGCATGTTTTTGGCATGTGGGAGGAAACTGGAGAAATCCCGGAGTAAACCCACGCAGACACGGGGAGAACATGCAAACTCCACACAGATCACTGTTGGTCGGGGGCTGGGATCGAACCCAGGATCCTCCGGCCAAGGGTGGGTTGCCGTGCTGCCACAGTGCTAACCACTCCGCCACCGCGCTGCCGGTACAATAAATCCTTGAGGAATATAATGTTCATGTTTTATTCAGTATATGAAAAAACAGCAACTTTTATGTTAAAGATAGACCGTATTGTACCGAAGGAAATTCAGATTCTCGGGAAAAATGCAGCTTATCAATTAATCGTTAATCGATTGGTAAGGTGAATCAATTATCAATTTGACAATTGATTCACCTTATCAATCGATAAGTAAAGCCTATTCTATTGAGGGTTCATAAATATTAATGAGCAGGCTGAAAACCAACTGTTTCAGACAGATTTACATCCATTTGAGCAGCTTTACAACACAGAAATGGTTTTTACTCTTTAAAACTACACCTATGTCCTTGAGGATGTCAAAACAAAATTAATCACTGGAAAATACACAACATGGGACCTTTATGCAATTCCCAATAAAATTATGTTATAAAACATGCTACTCTAGCATTTTAAATAAGAACAGACTGTATACAATCTCATTTATCATGCAACCCCTACAATATTACACTGGTCAACACCAAATTTATTGTCTTGAGGTTTTTTTTAGCTGATTTAGGACAATTTTGATGTGCTGAATCCAAAAATCACATTGGTTTTGCTCAATCAGGTCAACTTTTTGAATTAAGCCACATGTTGTTTTATACGTTTTTGTTTATATGTATGGGTATTTTCGCTTTATATGATGCAAAATTCTTTTTTGTCTTGAAATTCTCTGAATTTTGAATAATGATGACGTAACATTCAATTTACATGTACTTACCTTTATATAAAGTACTAAGTAAGTACTAAGTAAGTACAGGTTTTTACTTAGCACCTGATTGAGAGAAACGGATGTCATTTTCAGATTCAGCGGTGCAAAACTGTCTTAAATAAGTTGAAAAAACACAGACAACATACAAAAAAATTATGTATTATTTTTGTAACCCTGTGTTATTCATGTTGTCCTTCCATGGTCACTTTTAAAGTCTGACACCAAGATTTTAAATTTTACTGTAAATGCCCTATTCCCAAACACTGGTTTCTGGTCTCCTTGGTTACCAATAATGTGCACTAGTACTGAAACCCTCCTACTACAGAGAAGATTGTGTGAACACAATGTCTCACAGAAAACAGACAGGCTGGGAGAAGGAAAAAAGTACAAGGACAATGGAGGACAGAAGCTTCTTCAATGTTTACACTAAGTCACCATCAGCAAATTGATCGACATGTGTGCACATGGAGGTCTATTTGCATATTAATTAAGAGTTGAGCAGCAGAGACACAAAGACAAAATGATTCTGCCCTATAATGCCAACAACATAATGCATTTTTAGAGGTCAGGGGATGTGACAGCATGTCAGCCACACAGCCATTTAACCAAGTTGTTAACTGAATAGTTTCGGCAGCAGGAAATGACCACTTAAATTTCTCAGTTTCACCGCTGTCACATGTTCTGCTCTTTGACACACACAAGCCTTTGCATCCGAGTCTTACACAAACTAGCGAAGATTATGAATAATAACACTTAGAATTCAAATTTCACACACTCATCCCTCTGATGATCGGCATCATCTGTTGGGCATTCAGCCAGTCCCTCGACCAGTTTTTTTTTTTCCTATTTCCCATCTGCACGCCTCAAGTTTTAACCCTTATTTTGTAAGACGGGCTGACTCACACCTCACATTATTATTTACAGCACTGGCTTGAGGAGGAGCTGCAAACAAGCGAAGTGGCCCAGCACATATACAACTTGATTCTGTGGCTTGGTGAGCTGTTGCAGACGCAGCAGGGGCATTAAGTATCTTCCTGAAAGCAATTTTGAAAGTAGACAGGAAATGCTTTATTGCCTGCCCTGCTCTATGTTTTCCAGACTGGACAATGATCTGAAGCGACAATCTTTGCTTCCAGCCACAGAATGGCTCCTTTGACCTTTGGGGTACTATTAACCCCTCACTTCCCTGTGTACACCATTTTCTTTTTGTCATTTCCTCTCAGTGTTCACCCTTTCCTTTCCAACCTTTTCCTTTCTCCATTTGGACGCCTTCCCTCCCCTTACTTCATGCCGAATACAGAAAAAATTAAGACCCTCAATCTGTGCATCAAATTTTAGAGGGCTCTACTCAAATAGTCATATGGAAGTCTGGGATTTGATTTTCAAGTTTGGCATGCATTCTAATATTCAGTGCCCCCCCCCCCCAACAAAACAAAACAAAACATGATTTTAATAAAGATAAATTACAAACACACCAAAATAAAAAGAACACAAATTCAGGAAGGAAAAAAAAAGACTAGAAACTAGACCACAAAGCTGTATTTAAATTTTTAAAAAATTCCCTAATTTGCATGAACACATCACTCTATAAAAGCAAGAAATCTGTATGTCTGTCATGTTCATAGGACATCATAGGACGGCCTATGATCTCTGCCTGAACATCATAGGACATCCAATGAACTCAGGCATCATAGAACGACTCGCAATGCCTATATGACGGCACATAGACAAATGTGACTTTATTATGTCATATACATCAAGGCTGCCTTCATGTCTTTATGATGTCATATACAGTGAGTCCATGCCGGAAAGCCTCTTTTTGCTCAGATCTATTTTCATGATCCTGTCCATGAACTAGAATTATGACGCACCTATCCCTCAACCAGTGGTCTCAATGAAGGAGAAGAAGAAGACCCACCAGATGGAGAGCAATAGAATGAGGAGAACCACTGCACGTCAGAAAAGATGCCGTGAAGATGAAACACCTCAGGTTCCAGCAGTACGCCGCAGGCATGACTGTCAACAACACAGCCGTCTGAGACAGGAGGAGACCCTTCAGCAATGGGCATACAGAAATACTTGCTTATACTTGGTTTCTACGGGCATGGATGGGTATGCACGGGTACAGTGGGCCAAAAAAGTATTTAGTCAGTCACCAATTGTGCAAGTTCTCCCACTTAAAAGATGAGAGAGGTCTCCAATTTTCATCACAGGTATACCTCAACTATGAGAGACAAAATGAGAAAAAAAAATCCAGAAAATTACATTGAAGGATTTTTAATGAATTAATTGGTAAATTCCTCGGTAAAATAAGTATTTGGTCACCCACAAATAAGCAAGATTTTTGGCTCTCACACACCTGTAACTTCTTCTTTAAGAGGCTCCTCTGTCCTCCACTCGCTACCTGTATTAATGGCACCTGTTATCAGTATAAAAGACACCTGTCCACAACCTCAAACAGTCAGACTCCAAACTCCACTATGGCCAAGACCAAAGAGCTGTCAAAGGACACCAGAAACAAAATTGTAGACCTGCACCAGGCTGGGAAGACTGAATCTGCAATAGGTAAGCAGCTTGGTGTGAAGAAATCAACTGTGGGAGCAATTATTAGAAAATGGAAGACATACAAGACCACTGATAATCTCCCTCGATCTGGGGCTCCACGCAAGATCTCACCCCTTGGGGTCAAAATGATCACAAGAACGGTGAGCAAAAATCCCAGAACCACACGGGGGGACCTAGTGAATGACCTGCAGAGAGCTGGGACCAAAGTAACAAAGGCTACCATCAGTAACACACTACGCCGCCAGGGACTCAAATCCTGCAGTGCCAGACGCGTCCCCCTGCTTAAGCCAGTACATGTCCAGGCCCATCTGAAGTTTGCTAGAGAGCATTTGGATAATCCAGAAGAGGATTGGGAGAATGTCATATGGTCAGATGAAACCAAAATAGAACTTTTTGGTAAAAACTCAACTTGTCGTGTTTGGAGGAGAAAGAATGCCGAGTTGTATCCAAAGAACACCATACCTACTGTGAAGCATGGGGGTGGAAACATCATGCTTTGGGGCTGTTTTTCTGCAAAGGGACCAGGACGACTGATCCGTGTAAAGGAACGAATGAATGGGGCCATGTATTGTGAGATTTTGAGTGAAAACCTCCTTCCATCAGCAAAGGCATTGAAGATGAGACGTGGCTGGGTCTTTCAGCATGACAATGATCCCAAACACACCGCCTGGGCAATGAAGGAGTGGCTTCGTAAGAAGCATTTCAAGGTCCTGGAGTGGCCTAGCCAGTCTCCACATCTCAACCCCATAGAAAATCTTTGGAGGGAGTTGAAAGTCCGTGTTGCCCAGCGACAGCCCCAAAACATCACTGCTCTAGAGGAGATCTGCATGAAGGAATGGGCCAAAATACCAGCAACAGTGTGTGAAAACCTTGTGAAGACTTACAGAAAACGTTTGACCACTGTCATTGCCAACAAAGGGTATATAACAAAGTATTGAGATGAACTTTTGTTATTGACCAAATACTTATTTTCCACCATAATTTGCAAATAAATTCATTAAAAATCTGAATGTGATTTTCTGGATTTTTTTTTCTCATTTTGTCTCTCATAGTTGAGGTATATCTATGATGAAAATTGGAGACCTCTCTGATCTTTTAAGTGGGAGAACTTGCACAATTGGTGGCCGTCTAAATACTTTTTTGCCCCACTGTATGTACTAGTTTGTAAAAATAAAAGGGAAAAAGATCCGAACATGACTGCAAAATTTTGAGAAATAGAAGCTAAATTTACAAAAAATATTAAATCTACAAGGAAATAAAATTGCATAGTTATATGAATAAGGCAGTAATTAAAGGGAAAAGGGGTCTCAAATTCTCAAATTTAACAAAAAAGTTGTACCTTTACAATAAAGTTCCAAATTTATAAAAAGTCCCTTTTCTGAGAAACACTGTTGCTGATGCAGTGCACTCCAAATATTCTGAGCTCCAAAACTGGTATTTGGGACAGTCCTAAAATGTTATTGGTGGTTCTGGATAAAGGCATGTATAACAGTGTTTTTCAACCGGGGTGCCGCAGCACCCTAGAATTCCGTGAGAGATTGTTTGGGCTGCCGTGGGAAATTGTGTCATTTTACTTAATTGGTCCAAAAATTGCAAATAATTTGCCTTTGTTGTGCATCAGTGCCTGTAGTGGCTCTTTCATGTCCGTGGGTGACGGTATGAATGCAATCTTTCTTCTTCTTCTTCTTGACGAAAAACTTACCCCACGAAGAGGCAGGGCCACCCCTACAACCTCTACAGCCGCTCTACATGGTCTGTGGACCCCCCCCCTCCCCCCCAAAAAAACCAACCAACCAACCAACCAAACAAACAAAAAAAACCAAAAACCAATTCCATGTGTGAGACCACAACACCATTCTGAGGAGCACACCAGCTGGGAAAATGTCACCACCTCCTCCAGAAACCGCATCATCGAAGAACCCGTGGATAAAACTGTCACGGAGCTCCGCCGGTCCCTCCATTCTTCTGCCCCCAGTAAGTCTCATTTACAAACTAGTTTATTCTCCTCGTTAAGGCTGAATAACAGTGCTGATTTCAATTGTATCATGTTTCACACCGAGTATAAACAAATTACAATGCAAATGCAGCAGGACCGCTTGTGGCTGAGTTTCCTGACAGCTCCACAATTCCAGAAAGTTTGGAAGAAAAAAATTCCAAAACTTCGGGGCTGGAGCATTTTGGCCTGAAGCCAAATAAGCGAGGAGAACCCAGTGATGCCAGTGTATGTGGCCTATATTTGAAAATAGCTGTAACAAAAACTAAAAAATGCATTAAAAATATAACCATTTGACTCAATTTTTCCAAGTGGAAACAAAACTGCGCTCAGACATGCAGAGCTCTGCATTTCCCCACAGTCTGGTATAAAGAAGCCTTTGACCAACAATGCAGATGTAAACATGACAGTGACAAATGAAAAATTTACTATTAAAAATGTATTGTCTGCCAAAATTTGTTATCGCTACAGGTCTAATTACAAGACTACATTGTCATTAGACATGTCATAATAGGCTACAATGTGTCACTTTATAACATTTTTGGGTTGGTGGGGTGCTGCTGGATTTTTATTTTTTTTTTTCAATGTTAGAAAGGTGCTGTGGCTCAAAAGAGGTTGAAAAACCCCAACTTATATAACCAGTCTTACCCGTGACCTGAAGGGGCGATGAAGTACAGGCAGCAGTGGATTCGGCTGTCGGGCATCTGTCGCCGATTCACTCGAGATTCTGAATTCAGGTAGTCTTCAAACTTGCTGTCTATGTGGTCGATGACGGGCTGCCAGCTTTTACAAACACGACAGTTCAATAACAAATATCAGAAAACTGTTTCTTAAGACTACAAATGAAGATGTAATTTCTGTGTTGAGGCATATTTTGGGGCAAACCTTACCAGTTGCTGTTGTCGACAGCATCTCCAAACCCCGGGGTGTCAACTATTGTGAGCAGCAGCTGGACGCCGCCTTCCTTTATTAAAACTTTGGACTGCTCAACCTGTTACACGGGAAAGAATGACAAGCACGCTGTGTTAACTTCTGCCACTAACCAAGCCTTTGAAACTAAATAGTTT
Organism: Pholidichthys leucotaenia; assembly: GCA_020510985.1. Taxonomy (NCBI): domain Eukaryota; kingdom Metazoa; phylum Chordata; class Actinopteri; order Cichliformes; family Pholidichthyidae; genus Pholidichthys; species Pholidichthys leucotaenia. The sequence goes on along the minus strand of CM035849.1, from coordinate 62,488,526 downwards.
TGTTGATCATGAAAGTGTCCAAGGGAGGGGTGTGATATCACCATCGCTGAGCGCTACTAACATTCTAGACTGAATATCATACACAGAAATACTTAGCAGCAAGCAGCATGTAGTAACCTGCCGTTTCATGCTGTGTTCTTGGTGAACTATGCAAAACCAGAAGTGCACAGAAACATCTACAGATAGTTATGGTGTCAGTCAGAAACCAGACAGACTGAGTTCACTCAGGACACTGTGATGTAATAATAAAAGATGAAGATAAAGATACTAATGTCAGAGGTTCAAGTGGAGTCTGACACAGTTAAACCATCAAACACATTCTAAAGTAACAGGAAGTTTGTCCACAACACTGGATATTCTTAGCTTTCAAATAATCAAACATTTCTTAATGGTGCACTGTAATAGTGACTGTTTCTGTGCTCTTTAGTGATCAGTCTGCAAAATGTGATTAAGTCATTTTATTCCTTCTGCTTTCAATGATGATGTTTCTATGACATTTTAATAATGAAAACCTAAGTTTTATTAACAGTACATGTATCTATGTTTAGACAGATTAGTTACATTTCCTAGGAAAACAGTGAGTGAGCAGGAATACAAATACCCCAGCATGACCTAAACCTGCCAGTGGTTATTTCCAATAGGCAGATATTACAACTATTTTTTTTTAATTAAGTGAACAAAAATAGGTTTGAGCACAAAAGGTTACTATATGAATAAACAAACAGCAGTAAAACTTCCAAAATAAAGGTAATGACAATTTAAAAAAATAATAATTAAAAAAGAAGCTAACAGGCAAAAGGCATTGTTTTTCTAGAGGGTCACATAATAGGGTACAATAGCTATATCACTAATAAAAAGGAAAAAAAAGAACTACCAAAATGTTATTTAAACCAATAAATTCCCCTTTTTACTTGCTAATTGTCTGATATTCTAGACTACACAGATCACAAAAAGGAAGGAATTACTAGGGGGAAGTGGACATTAGAGATGGGTTAAAAGAGGCTTGCAGCTGTGCACCAACGGCAGGCAGGCTGATGTAGGAAATGCAGAAGCTCAGTATGACCTGATAAAACAATTTTAGGGTGGACTGAGATGGTGTGACGACTGGTTCTGGCCCTAGGGCCTTATTTTGCAACAACTGAAAATGTTCAAAGAATAATTTGTAGCTTAACAAATACAAAAGCTTATAGCCATAGAATAAGTTATTCACTAACATTTTGCATTTAAGTGTTTATCAGAGTACAAAGGAAACTGCTACAGTACTTAAACATAATGTACAAACAACTAAAATTGGTTAAAGATGTAAAAATGTGTTAGAATAAAGCATATATGGTTAAAATTAGGGCTGCAGCCATCGATTGATCGGATAAGTTTTCTTTTTTTGGGGGGGGGGGGGGGCGTTGTTTGCTTTGGTTTTTTTGCTTGAAGACCTTGTGACCAAAAGCTTGCTGTTTATGTATTAAGGAAACTTGCACTGACCAACCTGTGCCGAACCTTCTTCCTAAAGAGGAGTAGTAATTATACAGAAGAATCAATGAGACATTTACATATTTTTGCAATAAGTATTGCAAGAAAAAAAAACTTATCTGATTAATTGATAGCTGCAGTCCTTGCAAAATATTTGACAAACCATAACTGATAGTATTAACTGAGTGCCTATAGTGCATTTTGAATGAATGAATGAATGAATCTTTATTTCGGAGAGATTAAAAGTAAAGATTAAAAAGAAACAGAATAATATAACAAAGGGGAAAAAAATCCAACAAGGTCAAATTACACAATAACTCCTCTGATTATACAGTTCAACATAAATTATCCGAAATGGGTGATGGCTGAAGCCGTAGCTTATATTGCCCACCCATATTCCATCCAAGAATTCAAAAGAAAAACAAAACAAGAGTGATTATAATTCGGAACAAAGCTAAGACAAAATGTGACCAAAAAAAACTAAGCAACAACACAACACAGACTGGATACAACAATCCTTATGTGATTTTACATGTCATCTTGGATATATGTTTTTTTTTTTTTTGTTACTTATTTGTACCCGTAGGTAGATTGGTTTGCAGTTTGGTGACAAGCCACCGGCTGCTGGTCGCTGTGTGCGCGAGCGCCCTAAACCTACATGTTTTTGGTGTGCGGGAGGAAACCGGAGAAATCCCGGAGTAAACCCGCGCAACACGGGGAGAACATGCAAACTCCACACAGCTCACTGTTGGTCGGGGGCTGGGATCGAACCCACGATCTCATGATCCCCGCGGTCCCCCGGCCGAGGGTAAAACTGTGCTGCCACAGTGCTAAACCACTGCACCACCGTGCAGCCATGTTTGAAGTATTTCTTCCTTTAGTTTTTGTTTAAATTGTCCAAGCGTTGTACATGATTTTAATTCAGGTCCAAAATCGTTCCATAATCTGACTCCTTGCACTGAAACACAGTGTTGCTTGGTGGTAGGTTTTTGAAATATACATGTTCCTCTGAAATGATATTGTTTCTCCCTTATTTGGAACAGCTTTTGGATATTTACGGGCAGTGATAGATTCTTCACTTTAAACATTATTACTGCAGTTTTAAAGTCAACCAGATCTTTCAACTTGAGAGCTTTTAATTTAAGAAAAAGTGGGTTTGTTGGTTCCCTGTAAGCACCTTTGTTTATTATTCTAATAGCTCTCTTTTGAAGCATAAAGACTGGATATATGTTTGTTTTATATGTATTTCCCCATACTTCAGTGCAATATGTCATGTATGGGAGTATTAACGAATGATACAAAGTATATAATGTGGGTTGATTCAGCAAATATTTCACTCTGTGCAGTACTGCGATTGATTTAGATATTTTACCTTTAATATAATTAATATGTGACTTCCAACACAATTTATTATCAATTATTACTCCAAGAAATTTAGTTTCAGATACCCTTTCAATCTCTACACCATTTATACTGAGTTTAGATACTAAGTTGTTGTGATGGTTGTTACAAACTATAAATTTTGTCTTACTTAAATTGAGCGTTAATTTGTCTGAATCAAACCACAGTTTAAGCTTTCATAATTCCTTTCCAAGTGTATCCAAAAGTTGTTCCAAATTGCTTCCACTGCATAACAGATAAGTGTCATCGGCAAACAATATTAAATCCATTTTTTCCGAGACTTTACATATATCATTTATATACATATTGAATATCAATGGCCCTAAAACTGAACCCTGTGGGACTCCACAAATAACCTTCAGTAACTGTGAGTTTTTGTTACCAACACATACATACTGATATCTATTCTTTAAGTAACTACTTAATCTCTTGCACTCCGGAATACCGCGGGCGGTCAAGTCTCTGCGTCCTAGCGCGCCCTCGTGCGCACTAGGACGCACACTGTGCGTCTCAGAGCGCACTGAAAAAAAAAAAAAGGCTGCATTTCCGTTCTTCCACTACAGACACAGCCGCGAACAGAAAGCCAAAGGAGTGCTTTGATTGGTTTAGATTTGACTGACCTCTCATTCGACTAATAAGAGCCTTGAATTGGGTTTCTGAAACCTTGAAGAACCAATGACTGAAAACCTAGCAAGAAGGACCCGCCTACCAACGGCTGCGAATACAGCGAGCCAATTGAAGCAGAGAAGTTCGACAACTGAAAGCGTGCGTCCCGTGCATAAAATCTGTTTTGTGTAAGCCGCTGGGTGACACATACGCATTCGCCAGTCTTTTTTTCTTACTACTGTTCTTATTTGTTTTGAAAAATCGTTCGCCAAAACCGCAATCATGGAAGCGCAAAACCACAATAATGGAATCATGGTTTGACTGGGTCGCGTGACCAGAACCACGAGTCATAACAAGCGGACCAGCGTCATGTTCGTCTGACAATGATGAAGAGATGTTCGCCAGCGACACTGCTGTTGTGGACAGGTAAGTGTTATAAGCTAAATTATTCTTTATCCCTGAAAATTGTAATCAAAATGACTTTTGACCGATCGGTAAATTACAACTGTGCGTCATCGCCACATGACGGACTGGTCTGTGTGCCGCGTCCAGACCGTGAACGCGCCCCCCCCTCCGCTACTCTTCTGTAGCGGATTGCAGATATTTTAGTACAACTGTGCATAGTAGACCGTGGCGCACAGTCCCCGCGGTCCGTCATGTGGCGATGGATGATGTCCGTCCTCTGTAGCGGGGGTGGGGGGGGTGGGAGTTGTTATCCTCTACATTACAGATATTTTAGTATAATTTTTAGTGCACTGTAGGTTATTTTTTCTTGTAAAAAAAAGCCACACCTTTTTTACGTGGCATGCTTCTTTGTGTGTGGGGGCTTGTTTGTTCATTCATTCATTCATGAATGAATGAATAAACAACCCACCCCACACACACACACAGCCCTGAGTGTCACCTTTCATTAGAGCCCAACATCAAGCTTCTATATTGAATCATTCAAAAGTTACAGACGTTTTTCCAAATTGTGCCATTTGGCACAATTTGGCACAGTTCAAAAACGCCTGGGAACAACCTGACAAAAAAGCTGTGTAATATATTCATTTTTTGTGGTATTGTTACAAAATTTTGACCTCAGCTTGATAACACTTGGTTCTACATTTCTGTTGCATTTTCCAGCCCGGATCTGACAGCTGTGTGTTATTTGCAAGCATTTGTATCTAAAAAAACACCCAGGCGAACTTTATTTTCTTCAAGTTCAGTATGTTTAGATGACTCTTACTCAGTGGCAGGAGCACATAGAGCGATTATGACTGTTTTGCCAAAAAATTCAAAGTGTTTTCTTTTAAATGAGACCAACCCCATGAAGATGCTGCAAAGGATTGAAGAACAGCTTTTGATTTACTTTGGGTACGTTATTTTTAGGCGTTTTTAGGGAAATTGACCAGAGTGCAAGGGGTTAACCAGGACAGTGCTACCCCCTAATACCACAATTTTGTAGTTTCTTTAAAAATAAATTGTGACCCACTGTATCAAATGTTTTTTTAAGATCCAGGAATACCCCAACTGAATACTCTTTATTTTCAACGGCAGTTGATATTTTATCTATAAATTCCATTAGAGCAAATATATATATATATATATATATATATACACAGTGGTACCTCTACTTACGAACGTCTCTACATACGGAATTTTCAGGTTACGAGACGCCTCAACGGGAAAATATTGCCTCTAGTTACGAACGAAATTTCAGGATACGAAAGGCAAAAAAGTATGCGCTCCTCGCAGCTTCCGTAGTTTACCGAACATAAACATACCTGTAGCTGCTCTGCCATTGGCTATCGCCTAGCATCTTCCTGGTATCCCATTGGCCACGAAGTTTTTGTTTTTTTCCCAAAACTTTATTAAGAACAAGGTGAAAGTTTTACGTGTGTGTACAGTACAGAATTAACATTTATTCGCTATGGGCCCCAAGAAAGTGACGGAGATAAGTGGAAAAGGAGAAAAGAAGAGAGTTTTTTTGTCCATACAAACAAAGAAAGGAGATAATCGAAAGGTATGAAAAGGGGATGCGTTTGGTTGATCTCGCCAAAGAATATGGCCGTAATACATCAACGATCAGCACGGTATTAAAACAAAACGAAGCACTTACAAGCCGACAAAAGCAAACGTCCTTGGATCAGAACATGAACCAAAGAAGGCAAAAGGTGACGACGTCGACGACGATAGCAGTTAAAGGGTAAATGAACATAATTTTTATTATTCTTTCTCTTTTATTATTCTCTTTTATTATTCTTTCTCTCATTTTAAACTCTCATTTTATGTTTATTGTGCAGTAATCTAATTGTAACATGTATTTGTTACATGTTTTGATGCGTTTTTACGATTTATAAAAAATTTATGCCCGAATTTTGGGGGCTTGGAACGGATTACTCCGGTTCCGCCGGACCGGCGGCGCCACACGAGTCGGCTGCCTGTTGCAACAGCCTTTTTTTTTTTATCTTCCTTCTTCTTTCTACACCTTTCACTCTGTATATATATCACGGACGCACGGATCGCCCCGGGGGTCTCCCGGGTCGGCGGACGGAGCCACGGTTTGCAGCGGGAGATGTTACAGCGGGGAGGAGCTAGTGCTAGCTAGCACTTGGCCGCCGCCCGGTGCTAATGGGAAACTCGACATACCGGGAGCTGTAGCGAAAAGGACGCGGGTGCCGGGCTGGAGTTTAGGCGGCGTGAAAGAAATATAAGACAGAATAATAAAGAGCGATGGCAAGAACCAAGCAGACCGCCCGTAAAATCTACTGGAGGAAGAAGCCCCCCAGGAGACAGCTAGCCACCAGGGCTGCTCGGAGAGGCGCTCTGGCCACCGGCAGAGTGAAGAGGCCTCGCCGTCACAGGCCCATGGCTCTGAGAGAGATCCGTCGCTACCAGAAATCCACGGAGCTGCTCATCCGTAAGCTGCCCGTCCAGCGCCTGGTGAGGGAGATCGCTCAGGACTTCAAGACCGTCCTGCGTTTCCTGAGCTTCGCCGTCATGGCTCTGCAGGAGACCAGCGAGGCCCACCTGGTGGGTCTCTTCTTCGCTAAGGGGGTCACCATCATGCCCAAAGACTTCCAGCTGGCCCGCTGCATCCGCGGAGAGAGAGCTTAGACTTTCTGCTGCACATTCACCAGCCATAATGCTCTGCACTGTGTGTCTATATATATACATTTATAGTAATATGGACATATGTTTACTAGATGTTGTTTTTTCTTGCCTTCTGATTGTTGCTCTGAGTGTTGCTATCCCTATGCTGTTGCAATCCTGGAATTTCCCCATTGTGGGACTAATAAAGGCTTATCTTATCTTATCTTATTACGGCATTTACATGTAAAACGCGCCTCTACTTACGAATTTTTCACGTTACGAGAATTCTTCCGGAACGAATTAAATTCGTAAGTAGAGGTACCACTGTATATACTGTATATACCCCCTCATGGATCGTCACCTTATCGTGGTGGTGGTTGCGTGCCCCAGTGATCCCAGGAGCTATGTTGTCCGGGGCAATTTGCCTCTGATAGGGTCTCCCAAGACAAACTGGTAATGGGTGAAGGGCCAGACTAAGAACGATCCAACAGACTCTCATGATAAATTGTATATCAAGGATTCAGTGTACCCCGCCCGGTATGGGGTTACCGGGGCCCCACCCTGGAGCCAGGCCTGGGGGAGGGGCTCGAAGGCTAGCGTCTGGTGGCCGGGTTTCCACCCATGGGACCCGGCCAGGTTCAGCCCGAAGGAGTTACATGGGTCCGCCCTCCAGTGGGCTCACCACCTGCAGAAGGGATCATGGAGGTCCGGTGCTATGTGGATTAGGTGGCGGTCAAAGGCGGAGACCTTGGCGGACTGATCCCAAGCTTTCTAAACTGGCTTTTGGTACGTGGAATGTCACCTCTCTGGTGGGGAAGGAGCCTGAGCTGGTGTACGAGGTTGAGAGATACCGGCTAGATATAGTCGGCCTCACCTCAACACACAGCTCCGGTTCCGGAACCAGTCTCCTGGAGAGGGGCTGGAGCTTGGCCATTTCTGGAGTTGCCCCGGGCGAGAGGCGACGAGCAGGGGTGGGTATTCTTGTATCGCCCTACCTTGCTGCCTCTATATTGGAGTTTTCCCCGGTGGACGAAAGGGTTGCTTCCCTGCGCTTTCGGGTTGGGAAACGGGTCCTGACCATCATTTGTGCCTATGCACCAAATGATGTTTCAGAGTACCCACCCTTTTTGGAGTCTGTGACTGGGGTGCTGGAGGGTGCTTCTCTTGGAGACTCCATTGTCCTACTGGGGGACTTCAATACGCACGTGGGCAACGACAGTGAAACCTGGAGGGGGGTGATTGGGAGGAACGGCCTGCCTGATCTGAACCCGAGTGGTGTTCAGTTATTGAACTTCTGTGCTAACCACAGTCTGTCCATAACGAACACCATGTTCAAGCATAAGGGTGTCCATATGTGCACCTGGCACCAGGACACCCTAGGTCGCAGGTCGATGATCGATTTTGTTATCGTATCATCAGACCTGCGACCGTATGTCTTGGACACCCGAGTAAAGAGAGGTGCAGAGCTGTCAACTGATCACCACCTGGTGGTGAGTTGGATCCGATGGCAGGGGAGGAAGCCATTCAGACCTGGTAGACCCAAACGTATAGTGAGGGTGTGCTGGGAGCGTCTGGCTGAGGCCCCTGTCCGGGAGGTCTTCAACTCCCACCTCCGGAAGAACTTCAACCACATTCCGAGGGAGTCTGGAGACATGGAGTCTGAATGGGCCATGTTCTCCACCTCTGTTGTTGAAGCGGCGGCCCAGAGCTGTGGCCGCAAGGTGGTCGGTGCATCTCGTGGTGGCAACCCCCGAACCAAGTGGTGGACACCAGTGGTGAGGGGGGCCTTTAAGCTGAAGAAGGAGTCCTATCAAGCTTGGTTGGCTTGTGGGACTCCCGAAGCAGCTGAGGTGTACCGGCAGGCCAAGTGGAGTGCAGCTCGGGTGGTTGCTGAAGCAAAAACCCGGGTATGGGAGGAGTTCGGTGAGGCCATGGAACAAGACTTTCGGTCGGCCTCAAAGAGATTCTGGCAAACTGTTCGGTGGCTCAGGAGGGGAAAGCAGCTCCCTGTCCACACTGTGTATGGTGCGGATGGGACACTGTTGACTTCGACTGGGGATATCGTCGGGCGGTGGAAGGAATACTTCAAGGATCTCCTCAATCCCATTGATACGCCTTCCACAGAGGAAGCAGGGTTTGGGGACGAGGGGGATGACTCGCCTATCACAAGGGCTGAGGTTGCCAAGGTGGTTAAAAATCTCCTTGGTGGCCGGGCCCCGGGGGTGGACGAGATTTGCCCTGAGTACCTCAAGGCCCTGGATGTTGTTGGGTTGTCATGGTTGACATGCCTCTGTAACACTGCGTGGAGGTCGGGGGCAGTGCCTTTGGCATGGCAAACCGGGGTGGTGGTTCCTCTCTTCAAAAAAGGGGACCGGAGGGTGTGCTCCAACTTTAGAGCGATCACACTCCTCAGCCTCCCTGGGAAGGTCTATGCCAAGGTACTGGAGAGGACAGTCCGGCCGTTGGTCGAACCTCGGATTCAGGAGGAGCAATGTGGTTTTCGTCCTGGCCGTGGCACATCGGACCAGCTCTTTACCCTCACTCGTGAAATCCTGTGTAGCGAATGTATGTGCATTGAGAGCTTTTTTTTTTCCTTGAACTCTTAATATTGACTAATTATGTAACCAGTATTTTGAATCAATGATTTTTTTGCTCCTTCCCATTGTATTATCCTTATGCTACCTGTATCCTCCTGCTGACAGGCGCGTTTCAGATGCGCCGCGGCACGGAAATGCAGGTCATTACTGTGTCAAGTCAAATTCTCTCGTATGTTATCAGTGTTCTGTTAATGTACTTGGCAATAAATCTTTTTCTGATTCTGATTCTGATTCTGATACCCTCTCGAGAATTCTTGAGGGTTCGTGGGAGTTTGCCCAACCAGTTTACATGTGTTTTGTGGACTTGGAGAAGGCATTTGACTGCGTCCCTCGTGGATTTTTGTGGGGGGTGCTTCGGGAGTATGGGGTATCGGGCTTGTTGTTACGAGCTATTCGGTCTCTGTACAACCGTTGTGAGAGTTTGGTTCGTATTGCCAACACTTGGTCGGAGTCATTCCCAGTGAGAGTTGGACTCCACCAGGGCTGCCCTTTGTCACCGATCCTGTTCATAATTTTTATGGACAGGATTTCTAGGCGCAGCCAGGGAATGGAGGGTGTCATGCTTGGTGACCACAGGATCTCATCTCTGTTGTTTGCAGATGATGTTGTCCTGTTGGCTTCATCCTGCAATGACCTACAGCTCTTGCTGGGACGGTTTGCCGCTGAGTGTGAAGCGGCTGGGATGAGAATCAGCACCTCCAAGTCCGAGTCCATGGTCCTCAGCCGGAAAAAGGTGGATTGTCCTCTCCGGGTTGGGGACAGGCTCCTGCCCCAAGTGGAGGAGTTTAAGTATCATGGGGTCTGTTCACGAGTGAGGGGAAAATGGAGCGACAGATCGACAGACGGATTGGAGCAGCATCTGCAGTGATGCGGACGTTGTACCGGTCTGTTGTGGTGAAGAGGGAGCTTAGTTCTAAGGCAAAGCTGTCGATTTACCAGTCAATCTACGTTCCTACTCTCACCTATGGTCACAAGCTTTGGGTAATGACCAAAAGAACGAGATCGCGGATACAAGCGGCTGAAATGAGCTTTCCCCGTAGGATTGCTGGACTCACCCTCAGAAACAGGGTGAGGAGCTCAGTCATCCAGGAGAGGCTCAGAGTAGAACCGCTGCTCCTCCACACTGAAAGGAGTCAGTTGAGGTGGTATGGGCATCTGATTAGGATGCCTCCTGGATGCCTCCCACTTGAGGTGTTTCAGGCACGTCCCACTGGGAGGAGACCCCGGGGCAGACCCAGGACTCGGTGGAGAGACTATGTCTCCCAGCTGGTCTGGGAATGCCTTGGTATTCCCTCTGAAGAGCTGGAGCAGGTGGCTGGGGAGAGGGAAGTCTGGGCTTCTCTGCTTGAACTGCTGCCTCCGCGACCCGGACCTCCGGAGAAGTGGTAGAAGATGGATGGATGTGTGTATATATATACGTATATACTGTATATATATATATATATATATATATACACACATATATATATATATATATATATATACATACACACACACACACTACCGTTCAAAAGTTTGGGGTCACTTAGAAATTTCCTTATTTTTGAAAGAAAAGCACTTTTTTTCAATGAAGATAACTTTAAACTAATCAGAAATACACTCTATACATTGCTAATGTGGTAAATGACCATTCTAGCTGCAAATGTCTGGTTTTTGGTGTAATATCTACATAGGTGTATAGAGGCCCATTTCCAGCAACTATCACTCCAGTGTTCTAATGGTACAATGTGTTTGCTCATTGTGTCAGAAGGCTAATGGATGATTAGAAAACCCTTGTGCAATCATGTTAGGTCTGCAATGCTGTGATTGCTGCAAATGGAGGATTCTTTGACGAAAGCAAAGTTTGAAGGAAAAAATTATTATTTCAAATACAAATCATTATTTCTAACCTTGTCAATGTCTTGACTATATTTTCTATTCATTTTACAACTCATGGTGGTAAATAAGTGTGACTTTTCATGGAAAACACAAAATAATTGTCTGGGTGACCCCAAACTTTTGAACAGTAGTGTGTGTGTATATATATAATCTAATGTATATTTTAATCTGAAAGGAGCCCAACTTTTAATTAAAATCAAGTTTATGTATCATCTAAGGTGATGTTTATTAGTTATGGCAACGATCCTGTTCAACTTTATAATCAAACTAAAACCACTGGCTGAGACTGAGCCAGTTTACATGGCCATAATAAATCAGATAACTTGAAATAATCAGATAACGGTAATAATCAGATCTGACATGTTTACATGCAGTGACTGAACAGATTATTGGGCAATAAACAAGGTGTGTTTATTTGATTTCTCATCATCTTATAAAGACAATCAGATCATGCACTACACGAATAACCAGATAACTCCAGAAATCTGATTACACATGGTATACTGGTATGCATGGAAGCATAGCCATGTGGGCAAAAAGGTACTTAGTCAAAATGTACCTGCACAGTCTTTTTGATTCTGTGTGATGGGCCAGGGTATTCTGATGAATACAGGTCCGTCAGGAACAGAGAGTTGATCAACGTGGATTTCCCCAGCCCCGATTCACCTATAAAAAGCAGAAAGACAAGGCAAATTAGCATTTTTTTGTTGGGGAAAGTGAGGGGGCTTGTATTCCTCTTGCTACGATAGGTCAAATGCTAAAAGAAAGGCTCAATAAATGAATAAACAAACTGAACCTCCCATACTGCATACACATAAAGTCTACTGCTGACATTCTCTAGACCAGGGGTTGGAAACCCGTAGCTCCGGAGCTGCATGCGGCCCTTCAGCCCCCATCCTGTGGCTCCCTGCAGTTATATCTCAAAACACATATAAATTAATGAAGCTCATTTTAATTATTTTATTTTTCAAATTATTGTTTATTGCAATTGGATACATTTCTTAATGGAAATGCATACTTTTATGGAATAATATATATATATATTTTTAATTATTTATTATGTTGTCAACCATGCATGACTGCGCCACATTCGACAGCGGCTCACATGCACTGACAGCCTCTCTGTGCATCGCATGTGGAGAGCACGGAGAGCAGCAGCTTCCTGCTTATCTTCCCCATCCTCGGTAAGACATGAACAGATCCAGAAAAGGTAAAATCATAGGGGAAAATAGAAAGTTTAATTCTGTGTGGACAGATTCATTTGAGTTCATGTATGGTTCTTCTGTGGGGAGAATTTCTCCTCAATAACACAAACAAAAAAAAAAAACTAGCCGCCTCTTTAGTGTCTACAGGTCCATAAAAGTCATCAATGTGATTATCTAAAATCAATACCTTAATTACCCTTAAAATGAGAAACAATCCTTGAATTCCTGCTCAATAATCTTAAAATTAGTCACCTGCACAATAAATGCTGGATTCACAGACATGACCAAGTCTGAATTAGTGTGAAATTATTTTCACCATCACAGCTCAATACTTCCTGAGGTATGTAAAAATAAAGCCATCTATTAGGGGTGTTGGGGGGGGGGGGGGAATCAATTCACATTTTACATGATCCAGAATCGATTCACAAAAATTAAGAATCGATTTTTAAAAATATTATTTTTTGTGGTGGTGCCGGGATTCCGTCACGTGACACACATTGCCACTTCGGGATACACAATTATACATTGTCGCTGCCGACACAGGAGAACCGTGCAGAGTAACTTACTAGCTAGCAGCCGGATGAAACAGTCGGAATAAAGAGAAAATGGAGCAGCAAGAAATTCAGCCAGTCCCATTTTCAATGAAGGCAAGTGTGTGGGCGCATTTTTGTTTCTACGACATTCTGGGAAAGAACGCTAGACATGGTATGTAATACGTAAAGTTTGCAAAACGAAAGTCAAGTACTTTGGTAACACCACAAATGTTGGGGCTCACATTAACCGCCATCACCCAGAGTTGAAAGGAGTGGAAAAAGTGGTAAGTCCTCCTGCTGAACAACGCATACTGCACCACTTTAACAAACTCCAGCCAAATTCTCAATGGGAAAAAAAAAATTAAAAAAAAAAATCCTGAAATCCTGTAACAGCACTTTATTTTGTTTTATAACTTTTTAACTTTTGTTTTTTAAGTCACTGAAGAATTTAGATACTTAAGTTTATATGTGTGCAGGTTTAAAATTAATGTTACTTATGCATTAATTGCATTCAGTTCTTATTGAATTTGTTCATTGCATTAAGTTACTGTATAAGGTAACTGTACACTGACTGCATACAGTCAGGTAGCGCTACTGTTTAAATGGATGTTCAAAGTATTTGTGATAGAATTTACTTTTGTTTTTTTAATGAATAGCCTACATTTCTAGAATGCTGGAGGGTGACCAAACCTACAAACTGTGTAAAAGCTGTTAGCACGGTTTCCACTGGTAACACTTCCGCGTGGCAGGCTGCCACCCTTGAAGTTATGCCGCCATGCTAAGAGGAAATATAAATTTAGGAAAAATAAATTAAGGAATGACGCTCCGGAAGCGTGGACACAAACAATGTTCGTGACAGTCATCCGCGCGTCGGAGTTCAGAAGCACGCCACCTGCGTGACCATCAGTCAGCAGGCAGAGTGTTTCTCTAGTGTTGCTGTCTGAGAGAAGCATGAGCTTATTAAAGGACTTTAAAGGTGGAAAAAAGCACAAAAGGTATGTAAGCACTGGAGGCATTTATCAGTCCCTCCAGGATTTCGCGACGTTGCGATCGCGTCAATTCACGCGAAATCGGCCAATCAGCGCAACTATTGCGTGACCTTGCAACTTTATCCAATCACCGCAACTTTCCCACAATTTTGGCCAATCCTCGTCAACTTCCGCCAATTTCACCAATCAAATTTCAGCTGAGTGGCACTGAAACGCTCAGTCTAACCAATCAGATGCATCGCTACATCGTGTTCACTTCCGTGTTTACAGTATTAACGGAATGCTCCAGCAAAAAACAGTGTGAGATAAAAAAAAAAACACTCACTCGCGAGGTTTCCAACATCGTCCCTTCCTCCGTGTCCCCCAGCCTGCCGGTGGACGTCTCCGTCCTGACCGTGTGTACGAAGTGCTGGGTTTGTGTTGAAAAACGTCCGCCTGCTCCAAAAGCACCCCATTGCGGGAGCGCACGTGACAAGAGACGCCATAAAATCACAAAGAAACAAGCAAGTCTGACACTACAGCCAGTGGTTGACCATTTCATACATCTTTAGAGGTAAAATCATTACTACATCTTGTCAAAGCTGTGAATCTCTGATCTGGACAAGAACACCCCCGTAAACGAAAGATGTGTGTCTGATGAGACGAGTGTGTGTGTGTGTGTCAAGACGTGCAGCAGATAGACAGACAGGTAGGAGTTAAGCATAGGAATATTGTCTGCATTTTTTTTTCCCGGAAAAACACAGACTCCAATAGACAACACATACAGAATAAATTATTTATTTTTTCCTTTCCGCTCGGTACCGAGTGGTTGGGGACCGTAGGGAGTTTTCAAATGAAGGCTCTGCAAATAATTTCCACATTTCTACTCTTTAACATGCATTCAATGCAATTTAGCTATTGTAATGGATATTGTGTTAAAGTCTGTATTGGCTGTTGCACAAAAGAGTTTTTCTGTATAGCAAAAGTTTCTGTTTAATTTACAAATCACTGTAATAGGAAATGTTTGACAATCCTGTGCTTTTCTTGTATTGTTATATAGATTCAAAAAACTTGTACGTGTGCATGCTGTTTTTGGGACTTCAGCTCAGTGTTGAATGCTGGGCTGAAGTCCAAGAACAGCATGCACACGTACGAGTTTTTTGAAGCTATATAACTATTCAACGCTCAGCATTCAACACAATCATCCCCCAGCACTTAATACAAAAACTCAGACACTTAGGTCTCAAAACCTCTGTAACTGGGTGCTGGACTTTCTCACAGGGAGGCCACAGAACGTGCGGGTTGGCAGCAACACCTCCCTGACCATCACATTGGGCACAGGGGCCCCACAAGGGTGCATGCTCAGCCCGCTGCTCTTCACCCTGCTGACCCATGACAGCGTGCCAGCCTACAACACCAACCACATTGTCAAGTTTGCAGATGACACAACGGTAGTGGGCCTCATCACCAATAACGACGAGGGCAACTACAGAAATGAGGTGAGCCAACTGGTCCAGTGGTGTAAAGACAACAACCTCTTCCTGAACGTGGGAAAAACCAAGGAGATTGTGGTCGACTTCAGGAGGGGACACACACAGCATCCCCCTCTGATCATCGACGGTGCAGCTGTGGAGAGGGTGACCAGCACCAAAGACTGAGGAGAGCACGAGTCCCCCCCCCCCCCCCCCCCCATCATGCAGTCTTTCTACCGGGGTACCATTGAGAGCATCCTCATCAACTGCATCACGGTGTGGTATGGAAGCTGCACTGCTGCCTGCCGGATGACACTACAACGCATAGTGGATGCAACCTGCAAGATCATCGGTGCCCCCCGCCGCCCCTCTTGGACATCTACCCCACTCACCTCACCTGCAGAGCCACCAACATCACAGGTGACACCTCCCATCCCCTACACTCCCTCTTCAGCCCCCTGCCCTAGGGGAAAAGGTACCGTAGCCTCCGGGCCCGCTCCACAAGACTGCTGAGCAGCTTCGTTCATCAGGCCATTAGGACCCTGAGCTCTGTTCACTCCTCCCCGCTTCCCAGACGGTAACACCTGCACAATAACTACCTCAGATGTTGGCACAAAGACTGGCACACCAACAATAATACTGTTGTTCTGTTGTACATTTGCTGCTATATGTCTCTGCACTTTAACCGCAACCATTTGCACAAATGCCATATCTGCTGCTGTCTGTATGTCACTGCAATACTGACCATATGCAATCCTATCTGTCACTATCTGCACCTACACTACCGCATTGAAATGCACTACGGATGTTCATCTCTAGCTGTCTGAATATAGGATTGCTGGGCTTATTACCACTAATCGTTTACCTCTATGGAGGTCAGAGTCCTTCTGGCTGCCATTGGCACCACGGGTTGCATCACTATATAGACTGTACATAGACTGCTGCTGTCGCTGTTCTTGTTTTTTCTTTTTTTAATCCAGCCTAATTCCTTTCTTTTTATAAAACTAGTGCCTACCTGTGCATGCCCGTAGAAAGCAGGTGTAAGCAAAGGGTGTAAGCAAGCACATCAGCCACTCGTTCAGTGATGCCTGCCTTTGATCTTTGATGATGTCACAGTGAGTCCTATGATCTTTGATGATGTCATAGCAACTCCTATGATACCTGCATTTGATCTCTGATGATGTCATAGCGAGTCCTATAATCTTTGATGTCCTAGCAAGTCATAGGACTTGCTAGTGAGTGATCGTGAGTGATGCTTGCGTTTGATCTTTGATGATGTCATAGCGAGTTCTATGATCGTAAGTGATGCCTGCCTTTGATCTCTGATGATGTCACAGCGAGTCGTATAATCGTAAGTGCATACCTGCCAACTTTTCAAACCTGAAAAGCCTAGTAGCTAGCCGGGGTCCAGGGGCCGATGCTAATGCTAATAATGCTAATGCTAATAATAATAATGCTAATATTTGCCAAACAAATATTAGCATTAAATCTAGTTAAATGTAGCTAACAACCTCATATTTCTTCAACTTTCAAACCTGAAAAGCCTAGTAGCTAGCCGGGGTCCAGGGGCCGCAGGCCCCGGTAGGTCCAGAACAAAGTCCTGGTGGGGGGTTCAGGGGGGTGAAGCCCCCCGACGCAAAACAAATATTAGCATTAAATCAAGTTAGAATGTAGCTAACAACCTCATATTTCTTCAGCTTTCAAACCTGAAAAGCCTAGTAGTTAGCCGGGGTCCAGGGGGCCGCAGTGTCAAACAAATATTAGCATTTGACATAGAAGTCACATATTAATTATATCAAAGGTAAAATATCTAAATCAATTGCAATACTACACAGAGCGAAATATTTGCTGAATCAACCCACATTATAAACTTTGTATCATTCATTAATACTCCCATACATGACATATTGTACTGAAGTATGGGGAAATACATATAAAACAAACATATATCCAGTCTTTATGCTTCAGAAGAGAGCCATTAGAATAATAAACAAAGCTGCTTACAGGGAACCAACAAACCCACTTTTTCTTAAATTAAAAGCTCTCAAGTTGAAAGATCTGGTTGACTTTAAAACTGCAGTAATAATGTTTAAAGCTAAGAATCTGTCACTGCCCGCAAATATCCAAAAGTTGTTCCAAATAAGGGAGAAACAATATCATTTCAGAGGAACATGTATATTTCAAAAACCTTCAGTGAGAACTACCACCAAGCAACACTGTGTTTCAGTGCAAGGAGTCAGATTATGGAACGATTTTGGACCTGAATTAAAATCATGTACAACGCTTGGACAATTTAAACAAAAACTAAAGGAAGAAATACTCCAAACATATATACAAGATGACATGTAAAATCACATAAGGGTTGTCATATCCAGTCTGTGTTGTGTTGTTACTTAGGTTTTTTTTGTCACGTTTTGTCTTAGCTTTGTTCTGAATTGTAATCGCTCTTGTTTTGTTTTTCTTTTGAATTCTTGGATGGAATATGGGTGGACAATATAAGCTGCGGCTTCAGCCATCACCCATTTCAGATAACTTATGTTGAACTGTATAATCAGAGGAGTTCTTGTTTAATTTGACCTTGTTGGATTTTTTTGCCTTTGTTATATTATTCTGTTTCTTTTTAATCTTTACTTTTAATCTATCCGAAATAAAGATTCATTTATTCATTAAATTTGCATTCAAAAGACTATCTTAACACTGCATAGAACTTTGAATAGGCCAGATGTGATGTATTATGAATACTAGAAAAGCACTCGGAGAGCGCAGACCTCCGCCAAGCGCCACAGTTCCCCCATACAGTGTTTAACATCATAAATAAAATATTGAAAATGGCCCTCTCGCAATGTTAAATTAAAAAAAAAAATAAAAGAATCCTTTAAAAAATTCCTGGATCCAGACGGTGATCCGGATCACCACCAATATCTAATCATCTGTAGGATACCCCATTTCTGACAATCTGTGAAAACTTCATGAAAATCCGTTCATAACTTTTTGAGTTATCTTGCTAACAAAGAAACAGACAAACCAACGCTGATGATCACATAACCTCCTTGGCGGAGGTAACTAGAAGACCAGAAATATCAGCAGGGTATACTAGCACTGTATGACACACGTGCGTAAATGACGGCAAAATCACTCTGATATTTTATGTGTTTACATGATATACCAAGCATGACAAGGCTTGCAATTACACAGCACATGTTCTTCAAGTTTGCCGCTAGCGTCACTGGCACTGGCCTTGTGTTTTTTCGTTCTTACGTGGTCTTTCACATCGCTGATTCCGCCATGTCCGATCAAGGAGTTTGTCTACACAAAGTGCAATTTGCGTAATTTTCACCCCTTCTTGAGCGAATAATAACTCCCGGAAATGCTTTGCTGTATTCCTCACGAAAAGACTGTAATTTTCGTTTGTGTTTCACGCTCGTTAGTGATTTTTCTCCGGCAGACTCCATGATGAAAACATATAATTCTTACCTGATTGCCTCGCGATTGCACATGGAAAATTGGCTCAGACCTCTCGCACATGCGCAATACACCTACATGAAGCAGTGCCGATTGCCTTTGTTCTAAATTTAGATACGATTCCGAGCGACAGCGTGTTTGGAATTGCTTTCGTGTTTTCCGTGTTTGTTTTACGATTTAAAAGTTTTGACTAAATTTTTTTAGTGAAAAACCGTAATTTTGAATAATAAAACCGGAACCCGGAACGGGGTCTTAAAAACCGGAACCATTACGGCAAAACCGGAGTAGTTGGCAGGTATGTAAGTGATGCAGTCCAAGGACAGATAATTTTTTCACACATAAGGAGTTGTTATATATAGGAACATCATAGGACATTTCATACATGAGTCGTTATACATAGGAACATCATGCATACATCCTAGGAGGTCCTATGATCTTAGGTCGCGACACACACACACACACACACACAGATTTCTTGAATTTATAGAGTGATGCACACCAATGTAAAGAGAGAGAGAGAAACGCCACTTCAGTTCTCCTGTATGTCCTGCACGTATAGTAGTATTGACAATAAAATCTTTGAATCCTTGAATATCACTGTAGTAAGCTTGAAAAACCATCCATCCATCCATCTTCTTCCGCTTAATCCTTTTCGGGTTGCGGGGGGGCTGGAGCCTATCCCAGCATCTTTGGGCGAGAGGCAGGAAAAACCATCTGCTTTAAAATTTGTAATTCTTCCCACAACTTTTAGTGCAAAAAAACCTCTCCGAACACGGCAACTTTTTAAAAGCTCCCGTGAATTCAGGCTTTTTGGGCTGCAACAATCAAAAACATCCCGCGAAATCCTGGAGGGACTGATTTATGGTGGTTTTAACCTGCTGGTAATAGGAACAATAACGAAGAGTCACATAGCAAACATGTGTGGTTAGGCTTCATATGCAGGGAAAGGCAAGAGTGACTGAATCGCTGAGGATTTACTTCACCAGCCACTACAATATTAACTAATTTATGTTCATTATTATGTACCTGGCAAGTTAAGATGACCGAAATTCAGCAAGTCAATGAATTTAATCTGTCAGCAGCCTTCAGACAAACTACACGTGCCAACATTTAGATTTCAAAATAAGGGAGGTTTTTTCCTGCTGTCTGGCTGATGAGGACAGTTCTAAAAAAACATAAATACATAGAAATATTATAACAGAAATAACTGCATCTTTGGTCATTTAAGTTAATTTATTTCATTAAATACAATTTTATTATTTTTTTTTCTTTGAAATCAGAGTTAAATTATTGTTCTGTTCTGGCTCTGCAAAATTATGGTCAAAAGTGTAAATTGTATAAGGAAAAAAGTCAAGATTTTACCACAATCTGTTTCAAATTTATATAAACAAACCTGGTAATTTTATAAAAAAAATAGACAAGAATTAGCTATAAAATAATCCACAAGTTTATAATAAAGTCTCAAATATACAAGAAAAGTCATAATTTTACAAGAGAAAATTACAAATGAGGAAAATGGTTGCAAATTTAGATAAATTTACAGAGAAAAGTAGAAAACTATAAGAAAATTGTTATATATTTTTGAGGAAAAACCTCAAACCTTCAAAACTGAAGTCATTACTCAAGTTTTTAAGTAACTCAACTAGAAGTTTTTGATTGCCTACTTTTAATTAGTAATTTCAGAGCACTGCTTTTACAAGAGTAGAATTTCTGGCTACTATACCCACCTCTTATCATATATTTTAAGTATGCATGAGTAAATTGCTATTATGAATGTTTTTCCCCCTTCTCTTTCCTACTCTTTCTCAATGGAAAAAAAGAAACTAGAATAAAAATACAAAAAAAAAATACACAGATTTTTGTCATTTATGTAAACCATGACAAAAACAAAAATCTTGCAGGACAAAACTTGACACTTGGGATTTTCTAACCTGTTTATATACCACCATAGACAGAGAGAGAACCTGACTTACAGGCGTCAGAGAGGGAAAGATGAGACAGAAGAGAGGAGCCAAGGAGAGGAAAGTGTTCAGGCAGAGGGTCCAGGAGAGGTGAGAGCAGAGGGAGGACAGAAGGATGACACTAGTAAAAAAGTCAAAACACAGGAATCTGGGTGGGACCCCAACTGGCCCAATATTCAAAGATTCAAGCCTTGGTTGTAGAATACTTCATATGGTAAGTTCCATATGCAAAGTTACTGTGCAAAATAAAAAAAAGAAATAAGTAGTATAAAAATAACATATTGTGGTTACAATAGTGTCATGCATTTTCTGCACACACCCCCTCCCCTCCACCCGGAAAAATACATTGCCACCACACCAAGGTCTATAAGCCAGAGGAAACACTGACACCACTGCATGCTTGTACTTAAATGCCCTACTTTGATGATATAATATCACCGTAGCGTGAACTCTTTACTTTTTCCATAAAGTTGACCCAAAAGCCAAATATCCCTAACTTTTTGTGAGTAGTGTATTGAGGATGTGACTGACATTTGCCCAGGACATTAATCTGTCTGGGTTAACAGTTAAAAGGCTAAGGAAACACCACAGACAATGGCTCTTGTTATGTACAGCTGACCGCTGTGTGGTCTGGGAGACTTCTCAAGCTTGGTTAGCCATTGTGTGCCCAGTTTCCAAGCTCCCAGTGAAAAGGATCATTAGTGGAAATGACCACTGGCAGTGCCTGCCTTGTCTCATGGCCACAAGTCAATATTTAACAAGCCAACATTTACACAAGACTTGCAGGCAGAGGGTAATGTGTAGAACATGTAGTGTGACATCTATTTGTCATAGATTTTACACATGATTTCTAACTGTGTGTCACTTCTTTGCTCAAATGTTAAATTTACAGCACTATTAAGTGGTGACAGGGCTGTGAATTAGCCACCCTGTAATATGTCAACTGAACAGGTTGTTGGGCTGAGTGCTTCATGGAGGACGAAGAGAGAGTGGTGGTGATGGCATCCCAATCTCTCCTCTTGCATTCCTTTATCTTTTATGATCCCCTCCTCCATCACACCTCACTTGTCTGATGCACTGTGCTGTATGTGAGCGCAACGGGGACATGTGGGTGCGCAGCTGAGCCGAGCCAAGAAAAGCTGTGCACTGTGAGCTGCCCATGCAAAACTGGGTGATGGCATAAAAGCAACGGCGTGCATTTAACAACCAAGGATGCCCAAAGGTCCTGCTCTTGTTTGCAAGATGAAAATCTGCTTTTAATCATTTTGTAATTATTCAATAATTAAGTCATTTTTCGAAAACAGAATGATGCATTCCCAGGCCCCAGGGGCCCAGTTGGTCACCATCCAACAACTTATTAAAAAGAAAAAAAAAAAACAAGACAGAAAACTACAGGGACCAGGGGGAAACAAAAACCTGGAGTCTTTTCATGGTTATGTTTTACTGCATTAAGTGATCAATAATAATGCTCTCAAACATGACTGCAGATATACAAGAAACCATGAAAAAAAACCTGACTTGATGCACACTGGATTTTCCATTAATTTTGTGACCTATTTTAACAGCTGCATGTTTATTTTTTGATGTTTAACAGAAGAAATGTTTCTGCAAATATTTCTGTGTATTGGAGATTGAGATGATGTTTAGTGAACATGGACATTTTCTAGGTTATTATTATAAGATTAGTTAAAGGTTTCATTCACTAAAAAATTGTGTTTTTATAGGTTTATCCTTCTGAAATGCATCTATCATGATTATTCAAGAAACATCAAAATGATCACTTCTGTTAAAACACACAGCCTTTATATTGTTTCTGTCTGATTAGCCGTTTTAACTCTTCCAGGTTTTTTCCCCTACATCAAGAAAAGGTAAGCTCATCCTTCATACATGCCACTGTTCTATCATTTGCCGTCATAGCTGTCTGCAAACATAGATGACAGGGAGGCAACCCAAGGCATTGACTTCAGAGCTAACGTTACTACTAGGAAGTTGGCTTACCAAGCGCAGTTTATATTGTCTGTCCATCCATCCATCCATCTTCTACTGCTTTTCCGGAGGTCCGGGTCACGGAGGCAGCAGCTCAAGCAGAGAAGCCCAGACTTCCCTCTCCCCAGCCACCTGCTCCAGCTCTTCAGAGAGGATACCAAGACATTCCCTGGCCGGCTGGGAGACGTAGTCTCTCCAGCGTGTCCTGGGTCTGCCCTGGGGCCTCCTCCCAGTGGGACGTGCCTGAAACACCTCAAGTGGGAGGCATCCAGGAGGCATCCTGATCAGATGCCCCTTCGAAACTGCTTTATATTGTCTTTTTCTTTAAATTTCATGGTTCACTAATCCACAGACAACAATATATCTTGCATCATTCTGGCTTATTTTGTTATATTTTTGCCATGACGCTACATCATTTCGTTAGCATTAGCTTGGCTATGCAGCTGTTAGCTTAACAGTCGATATGGCTGGTTTTGATTGCCACTTTCTATTTACTCCCACTGGAATCCTTGTTCATCTACAACACTTACAACTACAACGGAATTGAAGTGCAGACTTTAAGGTTTAATTCAAGGGGTTGAACAAAAATATATGATTGAATTGTAGCTATTTTTATACAAACGCTCCTCATTTCAGGGGCTCAAAAGTAATTGGACAAATAAACATAACCCTAAGTAAAATGTTACTTTTCAATATTTTGTTGAGAATCCTTTGCAGGCAATGACTGCCTGAAGTCTGGAACCCATGGACATCACCAAACGCTGGGTTTCCTCCTTTGTGATGCTTTGCCAGGCATGTCTTCAGTTGTTGCTTGTTTGTGGGTCTTTCTGCCTTAAGTTTTGTCTTGAGCAAGTGAAATGCATGCTTGATTGGGTTGAGATCTGGTGATTGACTCGGCCATTGCAGAATATTCCACTTCTTTGCTTTAAAAAACTCCTGGGTTTCTTTTGCAGTATGTTTTGGATCATTGTCCATCTGTACTGTGAAGCACCGTCCAATCAACTTTGCTGCATTTGGCTGAATCTGAGCAGAAAGTATATCCCTATATACCTCAGAATTCATCCGGCTGCTTCTGTCTTTTGTCACATCATCAATAAACACAAGTGACCCAGTGCCATTGGAAGCCATGCATGCCCATGCCATCACACTGCCTCCACCATGTTTTACAGAAGATGTGGTGTGCTTTGGATCATGAGCTGTTCCAATTCTTCTCCAAACTTTCTTCTTCCCATCATTCTGGTACAGGATGATCTTAGTCTCATCTGTCCAAAGAATGCTGTTCCAGAAATGGGCTGGCTTCTTCAGGTGTTTTTTGGCAAAGTCAATTCTGGCCTTTCTATTTTTGAGGCTGACTAATGGTTTGCACCTTGTGGTGAATCCTTTGTACTTACTCTCATGAAGTCTTCTCTTTATGGTAGACTTAGATACTGATACACCTACTTCCTGGAGAGTGTTCTTCACTTGAGTGGATGTTGTGAAGGGATTCTGTGATCATCCACCACTGTTGTCTTCCGTGGACGTCCAGGGCTTTTTGAGTTCCCAAGGTCACCAGTGCACTCTTTTTTTCTCAGAATGTACCAAACTGTTGATTTGGCCACTCCTTACATTTCTGCTATCTCTCTGATGGATTTCTTCTTTTTTTTCAGCCTCAGGATGGTCTGTTTCACCTCCATTTAGAGCTTCTTTGACCGCATGTTGTGTGTTCACAGCAACAGCTTCCAAATGCAAACGCCACACCTGGAATCAACTCCAGACCTTTTAACTGCTTAATAGATAACAGGTTAATGAAGGAAGAGCCCATGCAGCCTTGTTATTTTTTTTTTTTTGCAGCCTTCTGAGTCAATTGTCCAATTACTTGTGGTCCCTTGAAAAAGAGGCGGCTATGTATTAAAGAGCTGTAATTCCTAAACCCTTCCTCCAATTTGGATGTGAATACTCTCAAATTACAGCTGAGAGTCTGCACTTTAAGCCCACATTGATTATATAATTCTATCCTGAATATGTTTTCGTAAACAGCTAAAAACAAAACTTGTGTCACTGTCCTAATATTTCTGGGCATAACTGTATATAGCGCTTTTCATAGACACTCAAAGACGCTTTACAATGGATACATTGTTCATTCGCTCCACAGACAATGGTAGTGGTACTGTAGGCTACTAATGTAGCCACAGCTGGCCTGGGGCAGACTAACGGAAACGTGGCTGCCAATCCGCGACAACAGCCTCTCCGACCACTACCAAACATTTATACACGTTCATACCCAGTGTCATGGACACTGGAGGCAAGGTGGGTAAAGTGTCTTGCCCAGGGACACAACGGCAAGATGTCTGGGGAGAGCGGGATTCGAACTGCCAACCCTCTGGTTATCAGATGACCTGCTCTACCTCCTGAGCCACTTCTGTCATGTATGTCATTCTTAGATGTTATTTTAGCTTAGTACCAAGACCCAAGGCCGTTCTCTATGCCCTAAGTGGCTCGCTGAATCTAGCATCTTAGCCACTCATTCACAAAGGTTTCTGAGCTTATACTCCAGAAACCAGTCATATCCTATTGACCACTGAAACCACACACCCTTATCCACCAGTCACGCTTTATTTTATTCATTCTTTGAGACAAATTTACATTAGTTGGGTCTGACTCCCTACCGAGCTAGAAGCTAGCCAGCTAAGATCAGCAATAGTGACATAAGTGGGAGGGCATTAACTGCAGCTCTTAAGCATTTCATGAGACATGCATTGAAACCAACCATTCTGAGTACAACAGCAAAAGATGATTCACAATAATGCTGCAATAATTAAAGGCAATTTGGATAAAGTATGTCACGCACATTTCAATAAGGCCAGTGGGAGTGGTCAAAATGGGGGAAAAGTACACTGAATGGGACCTTTAACAAAAAAAAGCTTCCAAAATTAAGAATCATCACATAGCTTAAAACCTTCCTGGTTTTAAAGGGAAAAAATCTGGACTTTTTTCCAGAGCCTTTCCTTCCCTTCTGGGTGTTTCATGGCTATCTATGTGCCTGCCTGCAGTACTGTATGTGTGAGGCTGTTAAATAAGTTTGCTACAAACAGTTCAGCAGTTGTAATAGCTTATAACTCAAATTTATATTGGGGAATTAAACTGACACATTGCTCTTTGAGGCACTGTTGCCATGCTTCAAGCATTTCCTTTTAAATAGAGGGAGATGAACATACGAACACAAATCATTCCTCTGTTGGTCTCTAAACAGTAACTGTGGCAAGATAAGTCAACTGTTGGCAAACAATCTTATTCATATTTAAGCACAATAGTACACTGCAATCTTTTCTTTTAAAGCGGCACAGATACATATCTTAAAGATGCACTCTGGCAGCTCTAAAACCACCTCAAACACAAATATGTATTACCCAAAATAGTATATTGTGGCTTTTACCCACAAAAAACTTTCATTACCTTAGAATTGCTTAGAAAGAGCATTCACATCTTGCACCTACTTAAGCATGCATAGATCTATGAATATTCTAATTAGCTCCACCCATACCCCCGCCCACCAGTAGTGTACATATGTTGTAAGGCCAGGCCTTGCCGTCTGACCTGAGAACACGGACTACTTCAATGGCCAACTCGCCTCCCTCCTCCTCCATCCTCTCTTGCGGGAGCTGAATGTAGCACCCGGGAGGAAGCCCCCCCCCCCCCCCCCCCCCAAAAAAAAACCTTCACCGAACCGAGCAAAACAAATGCAAAATGGACGGGTGCCAATCTTGGTGCCTTCATCTCCTGAGAGCAGATGTCTCTCTCTGGTGTGGCCACCTCTGGCAGCTGGTGGACTCCAGTCTCTGAGCTGAATGTGCCCCACGTGCACTACAGGACACTGGAATACAGAGCCCCAGTGGTGGAAAATGGCAGCCATGGTCGGTTCGCGCCGTCCCCGGGAAGGGACACTGTCAGTGTGGTCAGTGGTAGATACAGTTTGAGCCAGTCCTCAGCACTATCTCGCAGACTCCATTCAAGCCAGCAACCCCGCCCCCCACCACCACCACCACCACCACCTCCCTCTCATCCGCTCTCTCTCTGCCTGCTCCTCGGCACCTCTCTCTTCCCCCTAGAGAATCAAGTAGGGGTCTCAGTGCTTAGCCTGATTGGTTAATGTTATAACCAATCAGGCAAAGCAGGAATGCTTGCGAAGCTAGAAACAGTCTGTTCAAACTCGCCGTTTGAGGGGGACGTTCCCTAACTGCAAATTCACATCAGAAAAACACAGACTTGGGACTGCGGTCAGATTTTGCATGGGATATGTGTTATGCAAAATCACTTCAATAAACTGAAAATTTTCTGAGCCAGGGCCTAAATATTTTAAAGATAAATTAAACTGGTTACTGAATCAAAATATGACTCCTCTGGTTGTAAACAAAGATACGGGGGGGGGGGGGGGGTGAAAAGTTCATAGGGTGACTAAGAAGGAGTTACAGTAAGTCTTTGAGAATCAAGAAGAGAGCTTCCATACCACAGGGATCCAAGCACTGCAACACAGATGTTGAAAAATATGTTGAAAAATAAACCACTTTTGGTCAAATTTGACCACTGCATCATGCTCAGCCTATGAACTTTTCAGCCCTCATCCTCTTGTCCATATTCTTTCTACGTGAGAAAATTCAGCACAATACACTACACACAGTTCTCATCTGTCTGCTTTTTGTAGCGTCACGGACAATGTGCAATACGGGTATGTGTGCAGTTGACCATAAGTATGAGCAGTCAGTGATTTGAAGGGAAGGGGGGGGGGGGGGAATGCCATTTTTGCCATCAGCAGAATAACCCAAACTCACCCCTTGTTAAGCTGCTATCCCCCATCCCGATAAAGAGTGCAAGGATACCATAGTGATGAGTTACATTTCCTACATGGACCAAGCATCTTTTTCACGATATTGTACTTTCATGACTCGTCTGTGGAATTTGCAGGATTTTTCAAAGACCAACACATCTAAGAGGAAAATGTCACAAACTGGTAAGAGTACAGTTGTAAATGTACAAAAACAATCTTGAAAATTTATGAGGGAAAAAAAGTTTCAAGTACAGAGGTGTAAATTTGCGTTGAAAAAAGTAACATTTATCACAAAACGTGGCACTTTTTTAGGAAAAAAGTACTAAATGTTATAGAAGAGTCACAAATGGGCCAAAAAAGATTGCAAATTTACCAGAAAAGAGTTATACATTTCCAGGGTAAATGTTAGAAGTTTACAAGAAAAACCTCACAAAATGGCAAGAAGTGGGAAATTTATGAGGAACAAAATTCAAAAATGTATAGTTGTGCAGCTTTTTTTTCCCCTCTTGTAAATTTGTGACTTATTCTTGTGAATGTATGATATTTTTTTTAATCTTGAAAATGTATTTTTCCCTCTGACTCATAAGTTACTATTGTCTTGTGGTAAATTTGTGTTGTTCTAATTGTAAATTAAGATAAGATAAGATAAGATAAGCCTTTATTAGTCCCACAATGGGGAAATTCCAGGATTGCAACAGCACAGGGATAGCAACACTCAGAGCAATAATTAAGGAGATAAGAAAATAAGAGCAGTGAATATACATATGTACATATACTGTATATACATATATACTGTATATGTATATGCATATACATGTACAACAACTATTATCACATTTTGCACATTTATTTTTGCAAATCTATACTTAATTTACTTTGATGTGTTTGTACCTTATGCTAAATTTGTAACTAATCCCCCTCCATCACCACCGCTGCCCCCCTTGTTAAAAAAAAAAAAAAAAAAAACGCCTACTGGTGTAAGGATGTATTATGGTACAAGGATAAACGTGCACATGTGCATATTTAGTCTGTATACACATGTGAATATAGGTATGTATGAATGTTTTTATGTTCTTTTTTCTACCAAACTGCTATTTTTGTTTTTGTCTATACCTACAATTGCTGCTGTAACACCTGCATTTCTACCCAGCAGGATCAATAAGCATCATCTTGTATAATGATACAATACAACGAGGAGGCCAACTACAGAAATGAGGTGAGCCAACTGGTCCAGTGGTGTCAAGACAATGATCTCTTCCTGAACGACGGTGCAGCTGTGGAAAGGGTGAGCAGCACCAAGTTCCTGGGGGTGCCCATCTCTGAAAACCTCTCCTGGTCCAACAACACCATATCACTGGCCAAGAAGGCTCAAACTCACCTCCATTTCCTCTGCAAACTGAGGAGAGCATGAGTCCCACCCCCCATCATGTGCTCATTCTACTGGGGCACCATTGAGAGCATCCTCACCAGCTGCATCACGGTGTGGTATGGAAGCTGCACCGCCTCCTGCCGGAAGACTCTACAATGCACAGTGAAAGTGGCCAGCAAGATCATCAGTGCCCCTCTACCTCCCCTCTCAGACATCTACCTCACCTGCAGAGCCATCAACATTGCAGGCAACACCTCCCACCCCTCACACTCCCTCTCCGGGCCCCTGCCCTTGGGGAAAAGGTAGCGAAGCCTCCAGGCCCGCTCCACAAGATTGCTAAACAGCTTTGCTCATCAGACCATCAGAACCCTGAACTCTGTCCACTTCGTCCCCCCTTGGACTGGAACACACTCCCCCGCACAGTAATTACCTCAGCTGCTGGCATAGAAAGACTGCCACACCAACAGTAATACATTTGCTGCTGTATGTCTCTGCACTTTACTGCAACCATTTGCACAAATGCTATATTCACTGCCGTCTGTCACTGCAATACTGATCATGTGCAGTCCTATCTGTCACTGTCTGTACCTACACTACTGCACTGAACTGCAACTACGAGTATTACTGCTCTACTTTTCTGTATATAGGATTGCTGGGTTTCATTGTTTATCTTTATTTTCACTATGGAAGGTCTGGGTCTATCTTTTGTTGCCATTTGCACTATGGGTAGCATTACTGTACATAGACTACTGTTGTTGTTTTTCCAGCCTTATTCATTTTCTGATATTGTGCACACCACTGAAGAGAGAGAAATGCCATTTCAATTATCCTGTATGTCGCGTACGTATAGTAGTACTGACAAATAAAATCTTTGAATCTTGAATATTGCATAGATGTATTGCATCTATCTAAAAGAGAAGCAAGCACTCTTCCTTAGAAATAAAATTATTTATTTATAAATCAATAGAATGTTCTTGCACTGCATTTCTAACACAGTCCTGGAGAAGCTTAGACCCGGAAAATTCTCTTGGTCCCACGACAGGAAATGGTTTTGACCCCAGGACACACTGTCCCTCCAAACAGGGCCCGATCAGCCAAAGAGGCGTTTGGCCCGAAGTCAACAGCCACATCCAAGCACTGCGAAAGAATGTCTTTATTTCTGATTGGCTGAGCATAGCTCTAGATAAATCCAACCCAAATGCTTCTTTTCTCAAAAACAGTGTCAAGGGCCTCACATCAAGATTCATTCGAACAGCAAAGCCATGCCTCCTCCCTCTTTGACTCAGCAATTAGCACTACAAAGCTGGGGGCATGTCTCTTGTGTATAAATATGACTGTTTGCACACACATGCACATCTGTTTCTCCCCCAAAAAACAAACCACAGAGAAGGACTTGAAAATGCCAACCGCAAGGGATACAATGAAATGATTCAAAGAAAACGAGGGCAAACTGAGGGCTGAGCAGTCTGTGTTCTTACCCACGACCATCAGGGTGAACTCAAAGCCCCTCTTCACAGACTTCCTGTACACTTGGTTCGGGAGGCTTGCAAAGCCAACATATCCTTCCAAGTTCTTCTGTTGCTGCAAGACAGGTTAGAAAAATATTAGAACTATAATAACATAAACAATCTTGTACCAATCTTTACCAATTGAAAGAAAACTCAATCGCCATGCTGTGTAAATTGAAATGGCCACATGAGCCTGAGTGTTGCCAGACTTAGAGTTTAACAAAACACAAGTGATGTTCTAAATATTTGCTTCAACTTTTATTGAAAATATATGCCTCTAAGTGTACAAAATTCCTGATTTGCAGTCTTGAGATACTAGTCTGCACAAAAAAGGCCGGCCAGTTTAAAAACAATTGAATTTTGTACTTACAGCTGTTTGATGTCGATCAGTGTAATGTGGTCCCAATATGCAGAGAGAGCCAGCGTTTCCAGGGTCACATGGAATCAACCAGGGCACAAAGACAAAAAAAGCAACAGAAAATCAATCTCAGGTCATTTGACGGCAGCACAGTTTACCCTTGGCCGGGGGATTGTGGGGATCGTGGGATCGTGGGTTCGATCCCAGCCCCTGACCAACAGTGATCTGTGTGGAGTTTGCATGTTCTCCCCGTGTTGCGTGGGTTTACTCCGGGATTTCTCCGGTTTCCTCCCACATGCCAAAAACATGCATATTAGGTTAATTGGCTGTTCTAAATTGTCCCTAGATATCTGTTTCCTATAGGCCCTTAGAATAGAGGGTTAGTGTTAATGAAAGCGCTTTGAGTGGTCTTTGTGACTAGAAAAGCGCTATATAAGTGCAGGTTAGTTAGTTAGTTAGATATAAAACATTCTTTCTCCAAAATCAGTTTCCCCAAATTTTAAAGCCCAGGGTAAAATAATTAATGATCTGAGCGCCAAGGGCAGTGGGCCAGTGTTGTACATATTCCACTCCACTGACTCCTTTAATGTCAGCAGCGCCATAAAGCAAAGTACATTCACTGTTGCATTTTTTTTTTTAATCGCCTGTGGCTAGGAGAGAATTTCTGCTTCTTCTGCCAGAGCATCTTCTGCCTCCCAACAGCAGCCCACATGTCTTCTGTGTGATACTATGACTTCATGCGCCTACGGGATATGCAGCTTAATACTGGCAGTAATGGGCTGCTTTAATTTCTGAAACATTTGCTTTTTGGGTCCTACACATAGGTAACCTACTAATCTGGACTGCATTACAATATCACAATTTATCTTTTCAGTTAAAATACTGTATATAGACGAAATCAGAACTGACATTTCAAAATTATAGATGAGTGTTTCCTTTCCATCACTGTCTGACAAGCAAGAAAGGAAGTGGCTGCAGGTGGAAGCTACAGTTTCATTCATTGTGATGATTTTAGAAACTATTTCTAAGATGAAAATCAAATCAGATTCTTTAGTCTGAGATGGAGACGGAAAACTCTGCAGGTGCAGTATGCTGATTTAGGAAGCTACAACGAGAAGCCACTGAACTTAAAAGTCAAAACATGAACTCTGATGTACTAGATCCACCAGTAATCCAGATTAGATGGCAGCCATGCCCTCCTTTCTCCACCTATCCAACCTGACACATCTTCCAGGTGATCATTCAGGCTTTGACTGGCAAACCTAGATGTTCCTGCCGTGGCAGTTTAATCAAATTATTGATCGCACGTCAAAGCGGCAGCTATTTCTGGCTTGAATGTATTCATACAATATCTTAGCTCATTTAACTCAGTTCGGGGCTATTCAATCCATGATCTAATAACGAATGAATAAAAACCCTAAACGGAAATAAGCACAAAGTACACTGTCGTTTACGCTCAATGCATGTAGGATAGCATTAACCTGTGGGCTCTTGAAGTCATTAAAATTCGTAAAAACTTTACAAAACATAACTGCAGTTGATCATATCGATTTATGATATCTCACAAAGCACATATATTTTTTTTTCTTGAAATACTTTACTAAAGAGCTAAAGACAGGAAATGACACTATCGTTAGGTTATGCAGCCTGCTAGCAGACCAAGGCTAACTGCTAGCTAGCTAGCGAGAATCCAACCGGAGGCGGACGACTGGGCGTTGGTTGCTCAGACAACTACAGAAGCTAAACTGCGGTAAAGCCAAATTGTCTGAATACTGGATTCGCTTCACCACAAAACACCACAGATTTACTTTACAACAGCCTTTTCAAAATAAATCGTGACAACAGAGGACTGCTGCAGTCTCACCCATAACGTTGACGTTCTCTGCCGCCTCAAACACTGATCATTCACAAGCCGACATTCCCCTCCTCACACTACTTTTGCCTAGGCTACGCACAATCAGGCGCGCAACGACTATTGAGCAATACCAAGTTACGCTGAAAAGATGGCGTAAAACCATACGTGAATCACAACGGAGTGGCGGATGGCACTCTCGTGATATTTTGGAATTTCTTTGACTGCAAATGTGATCTCGCGATAAAATAATACCTTCGACAGTCAAACTTTTTCGCTCTTTTATTTTGTAATAATTCTTTTATTAAAAAAAATAATTTTATCGCACATATAGGTTGATGAAATAATACAAAAGTTGGCTTCTCTCCTTCTTGTTTTTTGAACAACTATTGCAATATATGTTTATTATTTATGCAGACGGAATGAGAGGGGCGTCTGTTGTATCCATAGCAACCACAAACTGTCTTACCACTTGCTAATGTAGCTCTTAAATATAAGACTATTTGATATTTTGACATTTACTTAGGAACATAACCCAACTGTCTGCTGTACGTTTGTAATGCTGGGGGAAAGGTAAGCCGCTAAAGTATTTGCTCACCGGGGAGTAGCAGGTCAGTTCAATTTAAAGGCAGTTTAAGCTAGGCCTGAAACGGAATCGACGATTCAACTTTTTACTTCCGACTGTGTGCCAAAATTCCTCTCCCACGCACAACATAGATTCCCCATGGACACAGAGGGCGCTTCCGAAAATGTCCATGATGTCTAAAAAAGGGAGACTGGGAGAAAAGCTGCCACGAAAATCCTCTGGGCATCAAAACAAGTGACTTGGCTTATATCTCCCTTTAATGTTTTGTTACCCGATTTTAAATTTCCTGCTGTCAACAAAGCAAATCACGTGATGACCTTGTTTTCTAGGGCATTTTATGATCTGAGAAAGCTGCAGTCCCTGCTTGGCAAAGGCAGCCCCAGTCAAGAGGTGAACAGCAACAAGAAACGCCACACAGACGCAGAGTTTTGACATTTTGCTAACAAACATGCAGACCAGATCACACTTTTCAGATGTGTGAATATGTCGTGATGGGAGTCTTCCTGTGTCGCAGGTGGCAGGACTGACTCCAGCATGCAGCAGCGGAGCCAGAAAATCGATCAGCAAACACAAGAATGAGGGTGACATCTGCAAGGAAGCGGCTGAACTGGAGAAATTCAGGTCTGCCTTTTCCAGATCTGTCACCTTCAAATAAGAATTTTGGATTGATCATTGTTGAAAAGGATTTTGGTCAGAAGCATAAACTCCTTAACCACACAATTATAACTTTATTAAAGATTTTTCTAAACAACTTGAGGCGGATTTTGTTGTTAGTTGCACTGTATTTTGATGAATATATCAATTTTTTCTTTTGAGTTTGTGACAGTTTGTAGTACTGGCACAAAACGTTAAGCTATTATATGTCAACAAAATAGCAATATTAAATTTTGCAGGACTAGAGTGTTATGTCAATTACCCGTACTTCAATAACGAGGCTGGAGGTACAGTAGAACGAAGGTTTATTGAAGAACTCACGATACAATACAGGCGCTCTCGTATAGGCAGAGGTCTGGTCGTAAAGAGGCCGTGCCTTCTTCTTCTTCTTCTTTTAGATTTGATTGGCGGTTGGCAACCAGCTTACAGGTGCTTTACTGCCACTGACTTGACCATCATCACTCTATATCTTTGTATAAGGAGTTCCTTTAAGGAGTTCGGAACAACTCCCTATGTGTGAAAAAATTATCCGTCCTCGGACTGTGTCCTCGGCGGCGTCAATAGCTGTGCCAGCCAGCCGGCCAGTTGGCTGACCGCCACACACTTTATATATGTCTCACGTGCCTCTTCCGCATCTGCCTTTTATACCCAGGGTGGTGGCGGAACCAGAAAGGTGGAGCCGCCACCCACAGTACACACAATATGAAATGTATCATATTTGATACATCACATTAATCCCCCCCCCCCGTAGAAAAGTCCAAAACACACCAATTAGGCCCTCCCAAATTTGTAACCCCAATCACGCACTAACAATGAACAAAATATATGTGTATATTTAGGCCTATCCATGCACACAAAACAACTAAAACTAGAGGGGGACAGGTGGGCCACTGTCCCACCTCCACACGGCTAGATGGATTATTCTGCCATCTTTATCGACATAAACATAGTCCATAAAATAAAAGCTGCTGTGTTCCTAATATATAAGAAAATAATCCCATGAACTTTCATACAAACAGGTAAATTCTCATTCCTCAAACAAACAGTCAATATTTATGTCCACACAGTGCTATTCACACACCCAACAAAACCACCCCATAACCCGGGAAAACCACACAGTAATATATACATCTTAAACATCACTTGGGTTTCATTTTTTTTTTTTTGTACATGGGCAACTTATATAGCACTCAGAATAAGGAACATATTGACTTCGTAGCTCAGGCAATACACAACACTATATACAGTTTGACACATCGCCCCCTTAGCTACCATACAGTCCCAATGGAGAAACCACCCCCCGGAGGCCCGTCTGGCGGGTCCTGCCCACAGCCTTTTCGTCTTTTCGCCTCTGGAGATGAGCCACGTCAGAGTCTTGACACCTCCTTCCCATCGCTGATGCGCTGCAGCTTTTTTTTTTTTTTTTTTGTTACTTATTTAAGATAAGATAAGATAAGATAAGATAAGATAAGCCTTTATTAGTCCCACAACGGGGAAATTCCAGGATTGCAACAGCACAGGGATAGCAACACTCAGAGCAACAATCAGAAGGCAAGAAAAAAAAACAAGCAAGCAAGAGCAGCTAATAAACATATGTACGTATTACTATAAAATATATATATATACACACACACACAGACACACAGTGCAGAGCATTGTAGCTGGATGGAATAAATATATGAATATATGAACACACAGTGCAGAGCATTGTAGCTAGATGGAATAAATATGTAAATATATAAACACCCACAGTACGGAGCATTGCAGCTAGGTGGAATAAATATGCAAGTATATAAACACACACAGTGCGGAGCAATGTAGCTAGATGGAATAATATGTAGATATATAAATATATAAACACCCACAGTACGGAGCATTGTAGCTAGATGGAATAAATATGCAAATATATAAACACACACAGTGCAGAGCATTGTTGCTAGATGGAATGAAACAGCATAACCGTCTACTTAGTTATCCTACATGGTATGATTATGTGCCCATACATATTCTCACCCTCCATAGCGACCGGTATGTTCCTAGTTGTATGCCGGAGAGGACCATTGTGTAAGTCTATTGCATCTTTTGCATTCAAAAAACTATTAGTTTGTTACGTCTTTTTGCTATCTCTGCGAGCAGCCCTGCTTAGGTTGTACAGTCTGACAGCCGTTGGTAGGAAGGACCTACGAAACCTCTCGGTTGTGCACCTGGGATGATGTAGTCTGCTGCTAAATGAGCTCCTCAGTGCATTCAGTATGTCCTGCATAGGGTGGAACTCGGACTCCAGCAGAGATGACAGTTTAGCCACCGTCCTTCTCTCTCCTATCTCCTCCATCGGATCAAGGCGCTGCCCCAGGACAGAGCTAGCTTTCTTAATCAGTTTGTTCAGTCTCTTCCTATCGGCTGCAGTAATGCCACTGCCCCAGCAGACCACTCCAAAAGTGATGGCTGATGCCACCACCGTGTCATAGAATGACTTCAGCAGCGCCCCTTGTACACCAAAAGACCTGAGTCTCCTCAGCAGGAACAGCCTGCGCTGTCCCTTCTTGTAGAGTGCATCAGTATTGTGTGACCAGTCTAGTTTATTGTTCAGATGAATACCCAGGTACTTATAGGATGTCACCATCTCGATGTCTGTTCCCTGTATATTTACTGGTACTGTGAGGGGCTGCCCATGCCTGCGGCAGTCCACCACCAGCTCCTTAGTTTTCCTCGCGTTGATCTGGAGGCAGTTCCGATGGCACCAGTCCACGAAGTCCTGGATAAGCCCTCTGTACTCAGCTTCATCTCCATTGGAGATGAGGCCAACGATCGCAGAGTCATCAGAGAACTTCTGTAGATGGCAGTGTGTTGTGTTGTGTGAGAAGTCCGCAGTATAAAGAGTGAACAGGAAGGGAGCCAGCACCGTTCCCTGGGGGGCCCCCGTGCTACTGATGATCGTGTCGGACACACAGTCCCGGGTTCTCACAAACTGAGGCCGGTTCGTGAGGTAGTCCAGGATCCATGATGACAGGTGCTGGTCCACCCCTGCGCGCAGCAGCTTGTCCTTCAGGATCATCGGTTGGATGGTGTTGAAAGCACTGGAGAAGTCAAAGAACATGATCCTCACCATATTCCCGGGCTTCTCCAGGTGGGACAGAGAACGGTGAAGGAGGAAGATCACCGCATCCTCCACCCCAATGCCATGCTGGTAGGCGAACTATTTGTACCCGTAGGTAGATTTGGTTTGCAGTCTGGTGACAAGCCACCGGCTGCTGGTCGCTGCGTGCGCGAGCGCCCTAAACCTACATGTTTTTGGTATGCGGGAGGAAACCGGAGAAATCCCGGAGTAAACCCACGCAACACGGGGAGAACATGCAAACTCCACACAGCTCACTGTTGGTCGGGGGTGGGATCGAACCCATGATCTCATGATCCCCGCGATCCCCCGGCCGAGGGTAAAACTGTGCTGCCACAGTGCTAAACCACTGCGCCACCGTGCAGCCCCAGCTTGTTGGGATGTTTCCATGAGTCATCAGACAACTGGAGATAGCTGTCCTCCCGAACGGCCACCACCCACAGCCACCCCTGTTCATCACGTTGTTTCCTCTTGTCATAGGCCCCCCCTTAGCCAAGCCACCCCCCCCCCAGGATGAACCGCGTCAGTGACCCGCAGATGGGCTCGACTTGGCTTCAAATGTCCACGACGCTTAGACCGGGCTTCCTCTCTGGGTCGAACCGCTCTGCCGACCCCATACGATGCTTGACTCGGCCTCCAGTGTTGCTGTGTGGCACATCCGTCTACCGTGCCAGCCGGTCCTGCCCCACTCTCTTTCATTTTGAATGCCGGCAAAGCCATTGTAGCCCCTTGCTTCTCAGTATTTCCAGGCCAAACTCTGGAAGCAGCGGGAGCTATCCTTTCAGCTCCATCCGCCATCACGGGCGTTCCACCGTGCCGCCCAGTTCCCACATCCAGGGCAACTTGGGCGCTGGCACTGGGACCCTCCTGCGATGGCTCTGGATGGTATTGGTCCTGGTCATCTCCCAGAATACTAGGCCAGTCTTTGTCCCATACCACAGCGTCCATCACGCACGGAACCGGTCGGTCCCACAAACCACAGCCCGACCACTCCTCTCCAACACCGCTGGTGATCGTGAAGCCCAGGCCGTAGAACATGTCGCAGCCCATCACATTTGACCCGCTGACGGTCACCACGAATTGGACGTTAGACATCACCGCCGACTTGTATCTCCCCATCAATTCCAGCGAACCCACGATGGCCAACTTATTACCTCCGTAGCCTGAATATGATGTTGACAGTCCTCTCACATGGTAATACGGGAACAAACTCCTCACAGTAGGCCAGTTCAACACAGAAGCCACTGCTCCTATGCCCACCAACAATGGCACTTCCACGCCATCCAGCATCACATTGCAATAAA
Source organism: Pholidichthys leucotaenia (assembly GCA_020510985.1). NCBI lineage: Eukaryota > Metazoa > Chordata > Actinopteri > Cichliformes > Pholidichthyidae > Pholidichthys > Pholidichthys leucotaenia. The sequence continues at coordinate 62,450,368 of CM035849.1, read as the reverse complement.
TCCGCCCATCTGTGCTCAGGGAGACGGTGTGAACAACCGTAGGAGTCATGGCGGGGGAACCCACTTCACGTCGTCGTTCTCTTTGCTCAAAGTTTTTACAGGCCCTGGCAAAATGGTGTAGGAGTCCACACTTGCCACAGCATTTGCTCCTCGCTGGCCTTATATCGGTGCTTGGTGGACCCGCAGCCAACACACTTTGGCAATCCCGGGGCGGACCTAATTTTTATAGCTGTAGCGTATTCTTCTCCATCATCCACGCTATCGTCACTATCTAGGTCCACAGCCTGCGCCGCCAATTGTGGTTCCGTATGCCTCAACGTAGTTCTCTCACTGAGGTCCTTGAACAGTTTTTCCGCTGCTTTGAACTTTTGAGCTATCTCAACTGCCATGGCTAACGTCAGTTCACAAGAGTGCGTGAGGAGCCTTGACTGTGCCACACAACATAGCGTGTGCGCCAACTGATCGCGGACCATTTCTTCCTCCAAAGCTCCAAACTGGCATTCCCCAGCCAGCTGATGCAAGTCTGCGACGTATCACTGCACCGACTCTCCAGTCTGCTGGCGGTGCTGCCGAAACTGAATCCTCTGGACTATGACGTTTTCCGGAGTGTGAAAGTAGCGCGTCTTTAGCCCAACCACGTCATCAAAACTGTCGCTCTCACCTGAGAATTCGTTGTCCTTCCATGCCGAGATTATGGACCAAAATCACTTGTGAACACAGTTTCTCCAATTTGCCGAGGTTCAAAGCCACCAAATGAATTGAATGAATGAATGAATTTATTTATTTCGGATAGTACATTACAGGTTAAAAGAAACTGTATAATATAACAACAAGGTCAAATTAGACAAAGACTCCTTCTACTATACAATTCCACGTGAGTTATCCGAAATGGGTGATGGCTGAAGCCGCAGCTTATATTGCATAGTAATAGTTCTGGAATGCCGCATACTACCTCACCCAGGGAACCAGTGGTTTGCCCAGAAGCTCCAAAAATGGCAGAATTCTAGAAACTCCCTTATCCATACTTTTATCCTCGTCGCCAAATGTTATGTCCATAACCCGTACTTCAATAATGAGGCCGGAGGCGCAGTAGAATGAAGGTTTATTAAAGAACTCACGATACAATACAGGCGCTCTCGTATAGGCAGAGGTCTGGTCATAAAAAGACCGTGCCTCTTCCGCATCTGCCTTTTATACCCAGGGTGGCGGCGGAACCGGAAAGGTGGAGCCGCCACTCATAGTACACTCAATATGAAATGTATCATATATGATATATCACACAGAGCTCTTTCTAATTTTGGGGGGTCTTATGCAAGATTGTGTTTGGGGGCCTGTATTGTTGAGATTCAAACTCTTTAAAAACTGAGGAAAAATCTGCCCCCTATTAACAAAAACATTACAAAACACCCTTGGATCATTGTCTAGACCAGGGGTGGGCAATCATGTGCCATGGAGGGCCATTCCAATGCAGGTTTTCTGTTCCACTCAGTTTCTTCAGCAGGTGTTTGCTCTTATCAGCTTCAAGGATTGCTAATCATTGAAAACACCTGCTGAAGAGACTGGGTGGAACAGAAAACCTGCAGTGGAATGGCCCTCACTGCCCACCCCTGGTCTAGACGAACAGAAAAAAAAAACATTACAATGAATGAATTTTACCAGGAAAAAAAAAGCAAAGTTACAAGGAAAAAAGTGAAGAATTTACAAGGAAAAAGCTGCAACTTTACAAGAATGATAACACAAATTTAGAGAGGAAAAAAGTCACAAATTTGCAAGAAAAAGTAGCAAATTCATGAGAAAAACATTGTAAATTTATCAGAAAATGTTGCAAATATACAAAAGGTCACAGATTTATGAGAAAAGGTTAATATTTACAAGAAAAAGTCACAAGAAAAGTAACAAATTTCAGAGATAAAAACTGCAGCTTTTTTCAGAAAAAAGTTGAACGTAATTTTAATTCTCACCCCCAAAATGCTGAGGGTCCCCTAGTGGCTGAGGGGGACTGTAGCATTTGCATACTCTGCTTTCTGGGCAGAAATGGCTCCGTGTGGGACTTTAAAACCTGTAGGATGTGTGGTGTTCTATGACTCACAGTAGGATGAATTAAAACATTTTAACATTATAATTTGACTGTTTTTTTTTAAATTAACAATCCAATCAGTGATTTGTTCTTAAGAGTTCATTAAAGTTTTGATATGTTCACTTTCTAGCATGACTTATAAAGACCAAAGGTGTTTCAGCAGTCACCCGCAGGGTAAACTGTTCTCTGACATCTTTACGTCTTTGGTGAAGAACCGACTCTGCAGGTAAACTGCACCTAAGCACAAACATCAGTGAACATCACCTGTTTTTTTAAACATATACGTTAAAATAAGAAAAGGTAAATCTGTAGTGAGAGCATGGAGCAGGTGGAAGAGAATCTGGAGAGGTGGAAGTATGCACTGGAGAAGAGAGGAATTAAAGTTAGTAGAAGCAAGACAGAATACATGTGTGTGATTGAGAGGGAGGCAGGTATAAGAGTGAAGATGGTAAGGAGTAGAGGAAGTGAAGGTGGATGAATTTAAATACCCAGGGTCAACCATCTAAATCAATAGACAGTGCACAAGAGGGGTGAAGAAGAGAGTACAGGCAGGGTAGAAGGGGTGGAGATGAGTGATAGAAGGATAGCAGCTAGAGCGAAAGAGATTTACAAGATGGCAGTGAGATCTGCTATGATGTATGGTTTGGAGACAGTGGGACTGACAAAAAGACACAAGGAAGAGCTGGAGATGGTAGAGCTGAAGACTGGGAGTGACGAGGAGGGACAGGATTAGAAATGGGTATATCAGAGGGACAGCTTAGGTCAAGCGGTTTGGAGACAGAGTAAGAGATGCAAGGCTGAGATGGTTTGGACATGTGCAGAGGAGTGATAGTGGATATACTGGACAAAGGATGTTGAAGATGGAGCAGCCAGGCAGGAGGAAAAGAGGAAGACCACAGAGAAGATTCATGGATGTAGTGAAGGAGGACACGGAGAGGTTTGGTGTGACAGACGAAGATACAAGGGATAGGAGGAGATGAAGGCAAATGATCCGCTGGGGTGACCCCTAAAGGGAGTTGCCGAAAGAAGAAGAAAAAATAACCTAAACTTTATCCTTAATACAATTCAATTTGATCCCCAGTTGTTATTTGGTAAAATCTATATACGTTTTTAAAAGATACAGAAATTAACATATATATATATATATACTCCATTATTAGTGAGTGGATTGACAATGCTCCACCCGAGTCAGTCCTCAGAGTTCTCATCTGTCTACGATTACTGATCAGAGACCCCCATCACCAGGTACAGGTTTAAAAAAAAATCTTTACATTTTATGACACATACTGTACATGATCATTAAAATCCTTAATATATGCTTCTTTAACTACTTTATTTTAGAAAATCCTCAACCAGCTCCATGGCATCACATTACTTGCCAGGGTAAACACTCTTATACTTTATCTATGCCTTAGCAGTTTTTCCCCCCAGACTTATCCACACATATCATATTCCACCCCCATCTTTGTTTTGTTTCTCTCAGTATATGGAGTCTGTCGCGGCCGTGTACATATCATGTGGCGACCAGGCATTTGCCATGCAGAAGCTCGTCACAATGACCTGTGAGTGACCTGATGACAGTACCACAGAGAAAAGCACTGATGCTGTAAGTCGTATTTGGCCTTATCAGCGGTGACTTCCCTGATTATTTTACAGACGTGCTTCAGAAGCTGTCTGCCACTGAAAATCAAAGGGTCTGGGTCACCAGGAGCGGCGCTCACAAAGTAAGTTACGGCAGGATTATCAGTCAGATTGTTTTCAAAGCACTGTCATGCCTGAGTGAGAGAACATACCAAACAGGAAGTTATACTGTGTGTTGGTGCACAAAAATAATGCACTACCTTATTCTTATAGTCTTAATACCTTAGGCACTCCTTTATTACACACAACGTCAAATGTGTTATGATTATGAGTGCAGATACAAACACCTTTGTTCTGCAGATATGTCAGTAGGATTTGTTTTGGTTTGTTTTAGTTCTGTGTCATGCGTACAAGATGCTCAATCCTCATGGGCAGAGGTGGATATTTCATTTCACACTTGGGATGGATAAACAGAACATTTTCTCATGAGTAAATTTTATTATTGCGGCCAGGGCCGTTTTAGTGTTTTTGGGGACTCTATGCAAGATTGTGTTTGGGGGCCCATGTTTTTGGAATAGAGAAGAGTTCAAACCCTGTAAAATGGAAGAAAAAACCTCCCCATCCCAACAAAAACATAAAAAATCAATGAAATAGGAAAAAACTGAACAATTACATAAAATAATTAATCCTCAACCATATGAATGTTGCAGAATTCCAAGAAAAAAAATGCAAATTTGCAAGAAAAAAGAAATTTATGATTAAAAAGTTGCAGATTTACAATAAAAAAAGTCACAAATATATGATTAAGAAGTTACAAATTTATGAGAAAATTGTTGCAAATTTACAACAAAATTTACAAATTTATGATTTAAAATTTGCAGATTTACAAGATAAAAGCTGCAAATTTATGAGAAAAAAGTTGCAAATTTACATGAATAGTCACAAATTTATGATTAAAAAGTGCCAAATTTACAAGAAAGAAGTTGCAATTTTGAGAAAAAAGTTTCAGATTTGCAAGAAAAAAGTTGTAAATTTATGGGGGAAAAGGTTGAAAATTTACATCAAAAATGTCACAGATTTATGATTGAAAGGTTGCAAATTTATGAGAAAAGTGTTGTAAATTTGTGATGAAAAAGTTGTAGATTTACAAGAAAAAAGTTTCAAATTTATGAGAAAAATTCATAATTTATAATTAAAAAGTTACAAATTTACAAGAAAAAAATTTCAAATTTATAAGGAAAAAGGTTGAAAAGTTACATAAAAAAGTCACAAATTTCTGATTAAGAAGTGTCAAATTTACAAGAAAGAAGTTGCAAATTTAAGATTAAAAAGCTGCAAATTTATGAGAAAAATGTTGCAATTTTGAGAAAAAAGTTGCAAATTTACAAGAAAAAAGTAAATTTATTTGGGAAAAGTTGCAAATTTACATAAAAAAAGTCACAGATTTATGATTGAAAAGTTGCAAATTAATGAGAAAAATGTTGCAAATTTACAACAAAAAGTCACAAATTTGTGATTAAAAAGTTACAGATTTACAAGAAAAAAAAGTTTCAATTTTATGAGAAAAAGTCACAGATTTACAAGAAAAAGTCATCAATTTATAATTAAAAAGCTGCAAATTTACAAGAAAAAAGTTGCAAATTTATAAGGAAAAAAGCTACAAATTTACATCAAAAATGTCACAAATTTATGATTAAAAAGTTGCAAATTTATTAGAAAAATGTTTCAATTTTGAGAAAAAAGTTGCAAATTTACAAGAAAAAAGTTATAAATTTATGGGGAAAAAGTTGCAAATTTACAACAAAAAGTAACAAATTTGTGATTAAAAAGTTGCAAATTTACAAGAAAAAAGTTACAAATTTAAGATTAAAAAGTTGCAAATTTATGAGAAAAATGTAAATTTATGGTGGAAAACTTGCATATTTACAACAAAAAGTCACAAATTTGTGATTAAAAATTTGCAGATTTACAAGAAAAAAGTTTCAAATTTGTGAGAAAAAGTCTCAAATTTACAACAAAAACTCATAAATTTATAATTAAAAGACTACAAATTTACAAGAAAAAAAGTTGCAAAGTTAAAATTAAAAAGTTGCAAATTTATGAGAAAAATGTTTCAATTTTAAGAAAAAAGTTGCAAATTTACAAGAAAAAAGTTATAAATTTATGGGGGAAAAGTTGCAAATTTACATCAAAAATGTCACAAATTTGTGATAAAATGTTGCAGATTTACAACAAAAAAGTTGCAAATTTAAGATTAAAAAGTTGCAAACTTATGAGAAAAATGTTTCAATTTTGAGAAAAAAGTTGCAAATTTACAAGAAAAAAGTTCTAAATTTATGGGGGAAAGTTGCAAATTTCCAACATAAAGTCACAAATTTGTGATTAACAAGTTGCAGATTTACAAGAAAAAAGTTTCAAATTTATGAGAAAAATTCACAAATTTACAAGAAAAAGTCATAAATTTATAATTAAAAGATTGCAAATTTACAAGAAAAAAGTTGCAAATTTAAGATTAAAAAGTTGCAAACTTATAAGAAAAATGTTTCAATTTTGAGAAAAAAGTTGCAAATTTACAAGAAAAAAGTTCTAAATTTATGGGGGAAAGTTGCAAATTTCCAACAAAAAGTCACAAATTTGTGATTAAAAAGTTGCAGATTTACAAGAAAAAAGTTATAAATTTATGTGGGAAAGTTGCAAATTTCCAACAAAAAGTCACAAATTTGTGATTAAAAAGTTGCAGATTTACAAGAAAAAAGTTTCAAATTTATGAGAAAAATTCACAAATTTACAAGAAAAAGTCATAAATTTATAATTAAAAAGTTTGTAAATTTACAAGAAAAAACGTTTCAAATTTATGAGGAACAAAAGTTGAAAATTTCCATAAAAAATGTCACAAATTTCTGATTAAAATGCAGCAAATTTACAAGACAGCAGTTACAAACTCAGATAAAAAATGAACTCTGTGAGCAGTGATACTACTGCAAAGCTGTCTCCATAGACACTGGTGAAGCTCCTCACAACAACAGATGGCAGTGTGCTGCTGGCATCCCTGCTGGCTCTCACAGCTTTAGCTGAGAGGCAAGTCAAAATCCCGCCTGAAATCACATGAATCGCTTTGATGATGTCATCTGTTCTAACAGTTTTTTTCTCCCCGCCATTTTCCAGCCCGGAATGCAAGAAGGAGATAGGGGAGTTACCGATAGTCGAGAGCCTCCTCGTAATACTGCAGGAGTATGACCTGCTCTCAAAAAGGTCAGTCAGAGATGTAATTTCTTTGTGGGTGCAATGGTGCTATCAGATAATTTTTTAAAACTGATATATTAAATGATACAAGACTCCTTTCAATCATTACTGCTGATAACATGGTTGTAAAAGCATGGGAGCAAACATAGAGGATCTATTAACATTGAGTTTAGTGGTGATATAGAGACAGGGCCACCTTTAGAATTTTGGAGGGCCTATGCAAGATTGTCTTAAAATCATTTTTAAAAATTCAAAACATTAAAAAAAAGAAACTTGTGTAATTGTAAAAATGTAATCAGCATCCATATAAATGCTGCAAATTCACATGAAAAAAGGTCACAAAAGTCACGCGGATACAAGCGGCTGAAATGAGCTTTCTTCGTAGGATCGCTGGACTCACCCTCAGAGATAGGGTGAGGAGCTCAGTCATCCAGGAGAGGCTCAGAGTAGAACTGCTGCTCCTCCACATTGAAAGGAGCCAGTTGAGGTGGTTTGGGCATCTGATCAGGATGTCTCCTGGACGCCTCCCACTTGAGGTGTTTTAGGCATGTCCCACTGGGAGGAGACCCCGGGGCAGACCCAGGACTCCTGGAGAGACTATGTCTCCCAGCTGGTCTGGGAACGCCTTGGTATCCTCTCTGAAGAGCTGGAGCAGGTGGCTGGGGAGAGGGAAGTCTGGGCTTCTCTGCTTGAACTGCTGCCTCTGCGACCCGGACTTCCGGAAAAGCGGTAGAAGATGGATGGATGGATGGAAAAAGTCACAAATTTACAGTAATACAAACAGCAAATGTATGAGAATAAAGTTGCAAGTTTATAAGAAAAATGTTGCAAATTTACAAGGAAAACACAAGCAAATTTGCTAGAAAAATACTTGCAAATTTATGAGAAAAAAGTTAGAAATTTACAAGAAAAAAGTTGCAAAGTTTACAAAAATGTGACACATTTAGAAGGAAAAAAGGTACAAATTTTAAGGAAAAAAGTAGCAAGTAGGTGCAAGTTTATTAAAACAAACACAAATTTATTCAGAAAAAGTTGAAAATTTATGAGAAAAGGGTTCCAAGTTTAAGAGAAAAAAGCTGCAAATTTTCAAGAAAAAAGGTTGAAGACAATTTAAATTCTCCCCCCCCCCCAAAAAAAAATATTAAGACTGAACTCGAAGCTTGGGAGGCCCCCTAGTGGCTGCAGGGGCCCATAGCATTTGCATACTTCGCTTTGTATAGAACAATAAAGTTTTTAAAAGCACCACAAGTGCAAAGTGATATTTATGTAACAGTTGGGGTCACATTTCCCCCAGGATAAGTGCCGAGCTGCTGAGGCTTTTGTCTCCGGTGCCGCGTGTGAGGGCCCAGGTGAGGGAGCTGGACGGCGTCCCGGTGCTGCTGACCCTACTGCACGGCCGGCACCTGAAGCTGCTGCGGAGCGTCACCTGGGTCCTCGTCCAGCTCTGCGAGGATCCCGACGCCAGGGCGGAGGTTCGGAGCTGGGGTGGGGTCCAGCAGCTCCTCCGGCTGCTCCACAGGTTTGTGAGACCGAGCGGTGAAGTAAAAGACAACCGGGGGAGTCTCAAATGGTGCAGCGGCATAATGAGTTATGTTTACTCAAGCGCAAGTACTCAAGAAACTTTTTCACAAAATTGTACTATGTGGGTATTTTATTGCAGGTTACTTTTTACTCTTACCTGAGTACACAGCATATGAAAAAAAAAACCCACAGTACTTTTACTCATGTACATTTGACTGTATTCTCTGAGTTACTTTGGATTTCACTGATTTAAGTTGAATGCGACTTAAATTTTTTTTTTTAAATGATTGTTTTTATAATTCTGGCTCAGGAAATATTTGATTTATTACTGTTTCTTCATATGTTTTATATTGTTTTTTTCTCAGACTTACACACCCAACAGGAAAAAAAAAAACCCTCAAAAATAAAAGGGAGTGAAAGTTAAAAATTTGTGACAAACAGTTACATTGTGGAGGAAAAAATAAGTGCAGGCGGACACGGCGAACTGAAGGTTAAAAGGTGTTTTATTCCTCCATCATGAGGCTCACCTAGCGCTCTGGCTGCACGCTGTGAGTGAGCCCTGAGTCGTTGTCTAAGGGTGATACAGTGAGCTTTGAGTGAGCACATTTATACCGGCAAGAGAGAATGCATGGGACATTCACATAACAGTCAAGAAAGAATGCATGGCAGATTTACATAACAGTCAAGAGAGGATGCATGGCAACTTTACATAAGAGTCACACATATCAATTGCCTGATTACTGGCGCCGGAATTCTTCTCTTTGCTCCCAGGCTGTAGGACAAAAGAGAATGCAGGCACATTTACATATTGATATCAGTCCATATCATTGTTCTGTTTCCTGCTCAAGCTGAGTGCTCTGACTGTCCACGCTGATTGTGGTGGGTCACCCACACCGCTCCCCCCCCAGAGCACTCAGCAGGGGAACGAGACGGCGATTGGCCGGCTTTGGAAGCGAGGTGCAGGAAAAGCTCTGTGCAGGAGGAGGTGGAGGGGGGTGGGGGTAAGCGAGTGCCGGCCCGGGACGGCAAGGTTGTCTGGGCCGCGCAAAAATTGCATGTGGATTCGCGATGGTGAGGGACTTTCCCGTTAAACGTGGCGGAGCTCCACAGCGGCTGTGAGAAGAAGAAAAAAATTGTCTCTGACTCCTCTCGTGGCTCAGTCCTGCGAGGATGCGGAGCGGCTGTGAGAAAGAACAGAAGCTGGAGCTGTGTGAGGGATGTGGCGGGTTGGCTTTAGGTGCGGGCACAGCCCTAAAGCCATCGGGGACAGCAGACGGCTGAATTCCCATTGTGCGCCGTGGCTGAGACCCATACAAAGTCCTGTGTGCGGGCTGCGTGTCTGCTTCAGGTGTGTGGGCAGCCCTGAAGGTTCCGAGGGTGGCAATCGGCCGTGTTTCTTGGGCATGTGCAGCGGCGGAGGACGGTGGCAGTCTGTGGAGCCGGATTGTCCCTGGTGCGTGGCGCGCGCCTGGCGCTGTGACCACATAGCTGAAAGTTGCGCTGTCCTCGTAACCCCACGGTGTGCGTGCGGGGCCTCTGTGCGTGGAAGGTCCATTGACGAGAGTTGAAGTCAGGGTCAGGGAGCTTGATGGAAATCAACGCAGTCGGCGCCGATGGTCTTCCCTGTTCAGGCTGTTTCTGTGCGGTCGCTCATGTCACTGATCAGAAGGTTGCATGCGTCTCGGTCCCAGCGCTGCGCTCTCGGCTTTGGAAGTCGCCATCGTGGAGAGAGGACAAGGTGCGCGCGCTCCTGTGTGGATGCGAAGGATGTAGGCGATCTCTGGTCCTCTGGGATCCACAGCGTGGTGAGAGGCAGCAGACGGTCATTCTCCCTCATCAGGTCACCAGTGTGGAGGAACGAAATAGTCCACAGTGCGGCAAAAGGGAGAGATAGTCCATTCACGTCAGGTCACCAGTGTGGAGGAAAAAATAGTCCACAGCGCGGCAGAAGGGAGAGACAGTCCATTCACATCAGGTCACCAGTGTGGAGGAAAAAATAAGTGCAGGCGGATACGGCAAACTGAAGGTTAAAAGGTGTTTTATTCCTCCATCACGAGGCTCACCCAGCGCTCTGGCTGCACGCTGTGAGTGAGCCCTGAGTCGTTGTCTAAGAGCGATACAGTGAGCTTTGAGTGAGCACATTTATACCGGCAAGAGAAAATGCATGGATCGACCCCCTCATGGATCGTCACCTTATCGTGGTGGGGGTGGGGGTTTGCGTGCCCCAGTGATCCCAGGAGCTATGTTGTCCGGGGCAATTTGCCTCTGATAGGGTCACCCAAGACAAACTGGTCCTGGGTGAAGGGCCAGACTAAGCACGATCCAACAGACTCTCATGATAAATTCTAGATCAAGGATTCAGTGTACCCCGCCCGGTATGGGGTTACCGGGGCCCCACCCTGGAGCCAGGCCTGGGGGAGGGGCTCAAAGGCTAGCGTCTGGTGGCCGGGTTTCCACCCATGGGACCTGGCCGGGCTCAGCCCGAAGGAGTTACATGGGTCCACCCTCCAGTGGGCTCACCACCTGCAGGAGGGATCATGGGGGTCCGGTGCTATGTGGATTAGGTGGCGGTCAAAGGCGGAGACCTTGGCGGACTGATCCCAAGCTTTCTAAACTGGCTTTTGGTACGTGGAATGTCACCTCTCTGGTGGGGAAGGAGCCTGAGCTGGTGTACGAGGTTGAGAGATACCGGCTAGATATAGTCGGCCTCACCTCAATTTCCCCGGGCGAGAGGCGACGAGCAGGGGTGGGTATTCTTGTATCCCCCCACCTTGCTGCCTCTATATTGGAGTTTTCCCCGGTGGACAAAAGGGTTGCTTCCCTGCGCCTTCGGGTTGGGAAACGGGTCCTGACCATCATTTGTGCCTATGCACCAAATGATGTTTCAGAGTACCCACCCTTTTTGGAGTCTGTGACTGGGTGCTGGAGGGTGCTTCTCTTGGAGACTCTATTGTCCTACTGGGGGACTTCAATGCGCATGTGGGCAACGACAGTGAAACCTGGAGGGGGGTGATTGGGAGGAACGGCCTGCCCGATCTGAACCCGAGTGGTGTTCAGTTATTGGACTTCTGTGCTAACCACAGTTTGTCCATAACGAACACCATGTTCAAGCATAAGGGTGTCCATATGTGCACCTGGCACCAGGACACCCTAGGTCGCAGGTCGATGATCGATTTTGTTATTGTGTCATCAGACCTGCGACCGTATGTCTTGGACACCCAGGTAAAGAGAGGTGCAGAGCTGTCAACTGATCACCACCTGGTGGTGAGTTGGATCTGATGGCAGGGGAGGAAGCCATTCAGACCTGGTAGACCCAAACGTATAGTGAGGGTGTGCTGGGAGCATCTGGCTGAGGCCCCTGTCCGGGAGGTCTTCAACTCCCACCTCCGAAAGAACTTCAACCACATTCCGAGGGAGTCTGGAGACATGGAGTCTGAATGGGCCATGTTCTCCACCTCTATTGTTGAAGTGGTGGCCCAGAGCTGCGGCCACAAGGTGGTCGGTGCATCTCGTGGTGGCAACCCCCGAACCAAGTGGTGGACACCAGTGGTGAGGGGGGCCATTAAGCTGAAGAAGGAGTCCTATCAAGCTTGGTTGGCTTGTGGGACTCCCGAAGCAGCTGAGGTGTACCGGCAGGCCAAGCGGAGTGCAGCTCGGGTGGTTGCTGAAGCAAAAACCTGGGTATGGGAGGAGTTCGGTGAAGCCATGGAACAAGACTTTCGGTCAGCCTCGAAGAGATTCTGGCAAACTGTCCGGCGGCTCAGGAGGGGAAAGCAGCTCCCTGTCCACACTGTGTATGGTGCGGATGGGACACTGTTGACTTCGACTGGGGATATCGTCGGGTGGTGGAAGGAATACTTCGAGGATCTCCTCAATCCCACTGATACGCCTTCCACAGAGGAAGCAGGGTTTGGGGACGAGGGGGATGACTCGCCTATCACAGGGGCTGAAGTCACCAAGGTGGTTAAAAATCTCCTTGGTGGCCGGGCCCTGGGGGTGGACGAGATTCGCCCTGAGTACCTCAAGGCCCTGGATGTTGTTGGGTTGTCATGGTTGACACGCCTCTGCAACATTGAGTGGAGGTCAGGGGCAGTGCCTTTGGCATGGCAAACCGTGGTGGTGGTTCCTCTCTTCAAAAAAGGGGACCGGAGGGTGTGCTCCAACTTTAGAGGGATCACACTCCTCAGCCTCCCTGGGAAAGTCTATGTCAAGGTACTGGAGAGGAGAGTCTGGCTGTTGGTCGAACCTCGGATTCAGGAGGAGCAATGTGGTTTTCGTCCTGGCCGTGGCACATCGGACCAGCTTTTTACCCTCTCGAGAATTCTTGAGGGTTCGTGGGAGTTTGCCCAACCAGTTTACATGTGTTTTGTGGACTTGGAGAAGGCATTTGACCACGTCCCTCGTGGTTTTTTGTGGGGGGTGCTTCGGGAGTATGGGGTATCGGGCTTGTTGTTATGAGCTATTCGGTCTCTGTACGACCGTTGTGAGAGTTTGGTTTGTATTGCCAACACTTGGTCGGAGTCATTCCCAGTGAGAGTTGGACTCCGCCAGAGCTGCCCTTTGTCACCGATCCTGTTCATAATTTTTATGGACAGGATTTCTAGACGTAGCCAGGGAATGGAGGGTATCATGCTTGTTGACCACAGGATCTCATCTCTGTTGTTTGCAGATGATGTTGTCCTGTTGGCTTCATCCAGCAATGACTTACAGCTCTTGCTGGGATGGTTTGCCGCTGAGTGTGAAGCGGCTGGGATGAGAATCAGCACCTTCAAGTCTGAGTCCATGGTCCTCAGCCGGAAAAAGGTGGATTGTTCTCTCTGGGTTGGGGACAGGCTCCTGCCCCAAGTGGAGGAGTTTAAGTATCTTGGGGTCTTGTTCACGAGTGAGGGGAAAATGGAGCGAGAGATCGACAGACGGATTGGAGCAGCATCTGCAATGATGCGGATGTTGTACCGGTCTGTTGTGGTGAAGAGGGAGCTTAGTTCTAAGGCAAAGCTGTCGATTTACCAGTCAATCTACGTTAACCTACTCTCACCTGTGGCCACGAGCTTTGGGTAATGACCGAAAGAACAAGATCGCGGATACAAGCGGCTGAAATGAGCTTTCTTCGCAGGATTGCTGGACTCACCCTCAGAGACAGGGTGAGGAGCTCAGTCATCCGGGAGAGGCTCAGAGTAGAACCGCTGCTCCTCCACATTGAAAGGAGTCAGTTGAGGTGGTATGGGCACCTGATTAGGATGCCTCCTGGTCGTCTCCCACTTGAGGTGTTTCATGCACGTCCCACTGGGAGGAGACCCCGGGGCAGACCCAGGACTCGGTGGAGAGACTATGTCTCCCAGCTGGTCTGGGAACGTCTTGGTATCCTCTCTGAAGAGCTGGAGCAGGTGGCTGGGGAGAGGGAAGTCTGGGCTTCTCTGCTTGAACTGCTGCCTCCGCGACCCGGACCTCCAGAAAAGCGGTAGAAGATGGATGGATGGATGGATGGATGGATGGATGGATGGAGAATGCATGGGGCATTTACATAACAGTCAAGAAAGAATGCATGGCAGATTTACATAACAGTCAAGAGAGGATGCATGGCAACTTTACATAAGAGTCACACATATCAATTGCCTGATTACTGGTGCCGGAATTCTTCTCTTTGCTCCGAGGCTGTAGGACAAAAGAGAATGCAGGCACATTTACATATTGATATCAGTCCATACATATCATTGTTCTGTTTCCTGCTCAAGCTGAGTGCTCTGACTGCGCAAGCTGATTGTGGTGGGTCACCCACAACATGAATAAAAAGTTGTAAATTTGTGTGACAAATTTATACATTTATACCTGTCAATGAAGCCAGATGATAGTAATCAATTAGCCAAGTTAGAAGCCTGTCTTAAGGAAATCAAAGCTTGGATGACTTGTAATTTCCTGCTATTAAATTCAGATAAGACTGAAGTCATTCTTGTTGGTCCAAAAAACCTTAGAAATTCCTTTCCAAATCAAACTTTCAGTTTGGATGCGGTTACTCTTTCTTTTAATAGCTCTGTGAGGAACCTTGGAGTTATTTTTGATCAGGATTTGTCCTTCAATTCACATATTAAATTTGTTTCTAAGACTGCCTTCTATCATTTGCGTAATATTGCCAAGATTAGGAGCATCTTGTCTCAGAGTGATGCTGAGAAACTGACCCACGCTTTTGTTAGCTCGAGATTAGATTATTGTAATTCTTTATTATCAGGCTGTCCTAAAACATCTTTAAAAAGTCTTCAGCTGATCCAAAATGCTGCAGCAAGAGTTTTAACAGGTACTAGAAAGAGAGATCATATCTCTCCGGTTCTGGCCTCCCTTCATTGGCTTCCCATAGAGTTTAGAATTAAGTTTAAAACCCTTCTTCTTACTTACAAAGCTCTAAACAATCAGGCTCCTTTTTATTTAAAAGATCTGATACTACCGTATTATCCTAACAGAGCACTACGCTCCCAAAATGCAGGATTACTTGTAATACCTAGAATCTCCAAAAGTACAATGGGAGGCAGAGCCTTCAGTTATCAAGCTCCTCTCCTGTGGAATCAGCTGCCAATCTGGATTCGGGAGTCAGACTCGATCTCTGTTTTTAAGAATAGGGCTAAAACCTACCTTTTTGATATAGCCTACAATTAGGGAGGGATCGTGTGTTTCTGAACCCTCCCTTAGTTATGCTGCTAATAGGTTTAGTCAGCCGGGGGACCTCCAGTAATGCACTGGGCCTCACTCCTTTCCTCACTCTCTATGAAATATTTTTTTTTTGCTGGTCATTAACATCTGTTTGTTCTCTCCCATAGATTGAGTCCCCATCGTGCTGTTTGCTCTCTACATGTCTGTTCTTTTCTTCTTCTCTATCCCCTCACCCCCCAGCCAGTCGCAGCAGATGACTGCCCCTCCCTGAGCCTAGTTCTGCTGGAGGTTTCTTCCTGTTAAAAGGGAGTTTTTCCTCTCCACTGTCGCCAAGTGCTTGCTCACAGGGGATCGCCTGATTGCTGGGGTCTTTCTGCAACTCTGGGGGTTCCCCCCTACAGTTGATAGTGCTATGAGATGACTGTTGTTGTGAAATGGCGCTATATAAATAAAGTTGAATTGAATTGAATTGAATTGACAGATGTTGCAAATTCATTACAAAAAAGTTGCAAAATTATAAGAAAAAGTAATGTGTTTATTAGAAAACAGTCACAAGAAATCTTACATTTACAAGAAAAAAAAATGTCACGAGTTTTCTAGAAAAGCCTTACAAATCTGAGAGAAAACCAAAAATTTATGAGGGGAAAAAAGTACCAAAATTATTAGGGAAAAAAAAGGCAAATTTATCAGCAGTTGCAAGTTTAAGAAAAAAAAAACAACTTCACAAATAGGTGGGAATAGTTTTTTAAGTAACTTTGCCAGCTGATGCTTTGTTCCTCTTATGCAAGTAATTTATTTGTTGATTACTTGTACTTGAGTAATTGATATTATAAGGTAATGCTACTATTAACTGTAGTACAATTTCTGGCTTCTCTACCCACCTTTGGGGGTGGGACTGAGGGGTGGTATCTTAACATTGAAATGGCAAATTAAACTTTGGTTTCACACAAAGTAAGAAAAGCAGTATTTCCATTTTTCAAAAGCCCATATTGAAAGTTGTACTAGTGCCCCACACACTAACTGCCATAGCTGGGCCCTAAATCTGTTGCGACTGCCCTGAAGACGACGCCACATTTCCCACCACTGCAGTGATTTGTGCTTCTACAGAGTCAGTCTGTGCTGTTCCTAAATCCTTGACAACACTCCGTTTGAGCATGACGATGACGACAGGGCAATCTTGGTTCTCAGGAGGACACATTTACAACAGAAAACCTGACCGCAGTGCAGAATTTAAAAGACAGCCCTGTTCAGCAGGCACTGATCGTGTAAAATATGCTGTTGGTAGCATTATGATAATCGTAGCAGTCACCGATTTTGGGCCTGTAGCTTGACCTATTTAAAAGTTTTTTCTAGAAAGTCCCTGAACTTTTTGAAGCCACAGCACAGCACACTGTGAGAAACAGTCTCGTTAAAGTAAAATACTGAAAGACAGTTTTTCCACCTTTTGATCAATACAGCTGTTTATTGTACATTTAACATTCCTTTGCACTGTCATGACAGTTGTTGTCTTATAACTAAAAAATATTTTGTGCTGTTTTTTTCTTCATACCTCATTCTTTGCTCTTCTCTTTAACTGTTTATTTTTGCTTTAGCTGTTAGTTATTGTAATTTCCTTTTAATTGTCTTAATGTTCATTTTTATCAGGCGTGCATGTTGTATGAATGACATGATTTACAGTATATCGTATGGCTGTTTCTGTCATGTGTGCAACTCATATGAATTCCCAAACAACATGTAGTTTACATGGCAGCAAAGTATTGAATGAAATGAAACTGCTCACACAGTGACAGGCGCTACGTCTCTGACCGCTCGTCCACTGAGGCGATTTCCAGTGCCAACGCAGCCGGTTGCATCCACAGGGACCACATGAGGGAGGAGGACAGTCCGCAGGAGGAGGGGGAAAACACAGCGGCCCTGCAGGCAGGTCAGTGAGTGAACAGTGTACAGGACCCAGTTTACACTGAATTCTGAAATTGTTTAATGTAACTGAGTTTGAAATCAACCAGTAAAATGTTTGATGAGAAACAACAGTAAATATTTGCGTGTGTTTAGCACCATAAAGAATATTCTCTTTCAGAGGAGTCTTATCAGTAACTGAGAATGTAAACAGTTTTTTTCTTTTCCTGAAGTGAAACAATCAAGGCCACAGAGACTTAAATTGCTGTGACTAATAAAGGAAGTGGTTGTATATTTCCTGTTTCAAATACCTAGAGACAATTAAGTCAGACTCACAAAATTTAAAAAAAGTATCAACTGCAAAACCTTCCATTTTACAGTTTTGTTGCCAAGCTTTATCCTATTGTTTTGTTTTCAGAGAACCTTGTACATAAATGCACATACAGTGTTGTGGGGAAGTGTTTGCCCCCTTCCTGATTTCTCATTTTTTTGTATATTTGTCACAGTTAAATGTTTCAGAGCATCAAACAAATTTAAATATTAGACAAAGATAACACAAGTAAACACAAAATGCAGTTTTTAAATGAAGGTGTTTGCTATTAAGGGTAAAAAAAAATTCAAACCTACATGGCCCTTTGTGAAAAAATGATTGCCCTCTAAACCTATTAACTGGTTGGGCCACCCTTAGCAGCAACAGCTGCAATCAAGCATTTGCTATAACTGGCAATGAGCTTTTTACAGCACTGTGGAGGAATTTTGGCCCACTCATCTATGCAGAATTTTTGTAATTCAGCCACATTGGAGGGTTTTAAACCACCCTTTATTGTCATTCAATCCATACAGCCAATCATGTACAGTAGAATGAAATTGTGTTTCTCTTATCTACAGTGTTAATCACACACACACCCATATATAGAATCAGAGTGGTCGCTGCCATGCAAGGCGCCGCCACAGATTTCCCTCCTCCATTCCATTATTGCTGAGCACCAAGCTGGACGGCAGGAAGCTCCTCTTTTATATGGTCTTCGGCATGACCCGGCCAGGATTTGAACCCCTGCCTCCCGGGTGTGGGGCGGATGCTCTACCAACTGAGCCACCACTCCGGTTTTTGAGCACGAACCACCTTTTGAAGGTCATGCCACAGCATCTCAATTGGATTCAGGTCAGGACTTTGACTAGGCTGCTCCAAAGTCTTCATTGTGTTTTTCTTAAGCCATTTAGAGGTGGACTTTCTGGTGTGTTTTAGATCATTGTCCTGCTGCAGAACCCAAGTGTGCTTCAGCTTGAGGTCACGAACGGATGGCCGGACATTCTTCTTCAGGATTTTTTGGTAGATAGCAGAATTCATGGGTCCATTTACTACAGCAAGTCTTCCAGGTCCTGAAGCAGAAAAACAGCCCCAGGCCATCACACTACCACCACCATATTTTACTGTTGGTCTGATGTTCCTTTTCTGAGATGCTGTGTTATTTTTACGCGGCATGTAATGGGACACACACCTTCAAGAAAGTTTAATTTTTGTCTCACAGAGTATTTTCCCAAAAGTCTTGGGGATCATCAAAATGCTTCCTGGCAAAACTGACGAGCCTTTATATTCTTTTTGCTCAGCAGTGATTTTCGTCTTGGAACTCTGCCACGCAGGCCATTTTTGCCCAGTCTCTTTCTTATGGTGGAATCATGAACACTGACCTTAACTGAGGCAAGTGAGGCCTGCAGTTCTTTGGATGTTGTTGTGGGGTCTTTTGTGATCTCTTGGATGAGTCGTTGCTGTGCTCTTGGGGTAATTTTGGTTGGCCGGCCACTCCTGGGAAGGTTCACCACTATTCCATGCTTTTGCCATTTGAGGATAATGGCTCTCACTGTGGTTCACTGGAGTCCCAAAGCTTTAGAAATGGCTTTATAACCTTTTCCAGACTAATAGATCTCAATTACCTTGTTTTCTCATTTGTTCCTGAATTTCTTTGGATTGCAGCATGTTGTCTAGCTTTTGAGGATCTTTTGGTCTACTTCACGTTGTCAGGCAGTGTCACCATGGGGTGAGACGCTGGCTCGGCGCTCAGCCCATGCTCCTTTTATCCCTGCCTCTCATTGGGCAGCGCCTCAGCTGGCTCCCAGCTGTCAGTGTCACGGGACGGCTGGGGCCAATTAATCCTCATCAGCTGGGGTGCTGCTAATGAGTATAAAGAGGAGCAGCCACGATCATTCGGCGCTGCGACATAAGCACTACTAGGCTGGAGCCCCTTCGTCCGGTGCCAGCCCTTGTCTCATCATCCAGCATCTCTCGTAAGTGTTTTCCCGTAAGAAGTATTTGTGCCTCTGTGCCCCCATGTCCGGCGCAAGCCCTCTACTAGTCTTAGCGAATCACTTGGGAGCGCCATCTTATTAACTGTTAACTCTGTTGCTGTACTGCCCATGAGTGTAACTATGTATGAGCATCTGTGCTTTCCTCATCCCTTACCCCTGTCACTATTAAACATCACAACTGACTGGCTCGCCCTTGGCTCTCTTATTGCGTGGCTCCCTAGAGCCGCGTGTGACAGTATGTCGCAGCCAGAACGAGTTGCTGGCGGCCGTAAATGGTTGGACTTGTACCTTCCTGTCCTGGTGTTAGCGCTGTTAGCACGCCGTTTCCCAGGAGTCACCTCTGATGCTAGGGTGACGAGCTGAGGTCCATCCTGGGGGCTGTCGACAGGACGCTCTTCACCCTGCACGACGCCTCCAACGCGAGACGCTGGCATCCGGGCCGTGCTGAGGATCTCCTGGACAGTTACACTCACTCCTTATTCCATCAGTGCCAGGATTGACGCCATGGACACACAGCGAGAGAAGCTCCGCGGGTTGAATGGAAACCCCGGCAGAACGCCGAAGTGGATGACGTTGCCCCCCGCTTCGGGACCCCGTTCCTGCTGCCATTCCAGCCCGGGAGTTCGCGCCACCCAGAGGGCTTCCCCCGTTCTGCATCCCGTCACTCGGGATTCCCCCCATGGAGCCGCAGCTGACAGCAGTTACGTCTGGGACCGAGCGGCTGACGCGATTCCCGCTGTGCATCCATT
The DNA here is from genome assembly GCA_020510985.1 of Pholidichthys leucotaenia. Lineage (NCBI taxonomy): Eukaryota > Metazoa > Chordata > Actinopteri > Cichliformes > Pholidichthyidae > Pholidichthys > Pholidichthys leucotaenia. Next base: position 62,430,358 of record CM035849.1, on the reverse strand, counting down.
CACCATCTGCAGGCACGTGGCGGCGGCAGTGAGATTGGTGGAGAGGACTCCAGGGCAGCGAAGCTTTCCCGAGCTCAACGCCTTCCTCGCCTCGGTCTCTGATCAGGAGCGGCGATTCCTGGGTTCCCCCCTCGCTTCGTCCCCTGGGAATAGCCGTCATCACTTCGCCAAGTCACCTTAGCATGAACCCCGTCCGGATCCAGTTCTGGGCTCCTACCAGGACCTCTCCTCCCACGCAGCTGTCACCTTTTCGCCTCGTCAGTGTGGAGATTTTACAGCCTCGTTCCCTGAGCCTCATTCCCCCGCTGTCACTCCAGGGCATTCGGGCTGGCTCACCCCGGCTGATACCCCCTCCTCCTCGACGCGCTCCCCAACTGCTGTGTGTGCCTGGAATCCCGGCCTGGTGAGCCCTCTCCTGGAGACGACGCGAGCGGTCCCCAGACGATTCCCCAGGGGGTCCTCCGTTATCGCCTGGCGGGGAGAGGAGGAAGCAATGTTCATCGCAGCAGGCTCCACCCAACCTCCAGGAGGCAGGCAAGTCTCAGTTTATTTACATCAGTTTAATGATTTGCTCTGTCACACTCCTGGAGGTGGAGTTCGGGGTTCGCAGCTTCCTGAACTCCCACCACCTGCTGTAACCTGTTCCTTTAATCCTGCATCCTCTGTGTCTCTCTCCGCCGAGCGCTCCCCAGCTCCGGGTCAACGTGGTGGGACGAGGAGAGGGCCTGCGGTTCCGCAGCTACGTTGTGGGCGGAGGAGGAAGACCGACTGCTGTGTGGAGTCTGCGCTGACGACCAAGCGTCCCCGGGTCTCCACGGAGGTGCGGTTCAGTCCAGCAGGACGAGGTTCTCCTACCATCACGCCGCGTGGACTGTCGGCGTGGCTACTTGTGCTGGAGGAACCTCAAGCTGCGCTGACCATCGTTCTGGCTGTGGGGCCCGACGCAGCCGAATGGGAGCCTGACAACGACCTTCGGACAACGGATCCTGGATCTTCGCAGTCCTGGACGGCGTCGGAACCCGAGATCAGGCGAGTGCTCCTCTCTCTTTTCTCCCTCTATTTCTCTGAGCACTTTAGCCTGTCTCTAGGGGGGATGAGCGGGGTGCAGCCGCCCGCTGCATCCGAGCTCGTTCCGCCGGGTTCTGGCGCTGCCGGTGATCCTGACCCCGGTTCTGTTTTCTCCTCTGAGCCTTCTTCCAGGGTCGCCGGCGAGGAGTTGCCGTTCCTCGTGGTGCTGTGGGGTCCAGGTTCAGTGTTGAAGGTCGGTTCTGGTGCGGTGCCGACCCAGTCGGGGTCCGACGCGGGTGCTGCTCCAGCGGCGTTCAGCGTGGGTTCGCCTAAGACCCAATCGGGGTCTGACGCGGGTGCTACCCCAGTGTTGTCCAGGTCCGGTGGGGAGGTGGCTGTTCCCCTGCAGCCTGACGCTCGTCTACCTCATCATCGGCTCTCCCCTAAGCCTTTTCCTCCAGGGTCCGCTCTGACCCTTCGCCCGTCTCAACGGTCCTGGTGGTTGAGTGATGCGGGTTGACGGCTCGACCTGCAAGTCTTCTGGTTCGGCGAGCTGGTCCAACCTCCCGACGAACTGTATTGTTGCTGGGTGGCCTGGCACGGCTACCGGTGGCCTAGTTTCTTGGAACTTGGGTTTGGACTTGGCCGCCCGAACATTGTCTCTTCCCCGGGTTGCCAACTGGACAATGGGTGGGGAGATTACCAGAACAATTCCGGCCGTTTTGGACTCTGCCTGCCGTCTCCTCGGGTGTCCTTTACTTCTTTTATTATTATTGAGGTCACCCGGGTGTAGTTCTTTGTCCGTTGTGCTGTGTGTTGTGTTTTTTTATTAACCATACTCAGCATTTTTATCTTATCATTATCCTGTGCTCCTGTCACCATTATCCCTCTAGGTGACCCTTGTATTTAGTGCTGTGTATCATGTTTTTTCCCCTTATAACCGTACTCAGCAATTTACCTTATTGTTACCCCGTTTCACCTGTCACCATTATCCCTTTAGGTGACCCTCCTTGTATTTAGTGCTGTGTATTGTGTTTTCTCCCTTATTAACCGTACTCAGCATTTTACCTTATTGTTATCCTATGATCCTGTCACCTTTATTCCTCTAGGTAATCCCCCGGGTTTTTTTTTGGTGCTGTGTATTGCGTTCTCCCCCTTGTAAACCGTACTCAGCATTTTTCCCTCATGTTCATCCTGTTCCTACCCTGTCACCGTTATTTCCCTGGGTGTCCCTCTTTGTATATGGCGGTGTGTACTGTTTTCCCTGCCACCCGTACTCAGCGTCTTTCATCACCCTTATTTTAGCTTTAGCTTTGTAGGAGTGCGTTATGGAGTAGTGTGTTTCGTTCCCCCTTAACCATACTCTGTAATTGCTTTATTTGCCCTGTTACCTCTTTGGGTTTTTTTTTTCCCCTCCCTTTCTTGCCCTGGGCTACACGTTGTGTTATCTGAGTAGAGCGTAACCTGTGTCCTACTCAGTTTTCTCTCCATCTGTGCCCTGGGTTAATTTTTCCTGTTTTGTAACGTATTGTGTTTGGGTTTTTTCCTCTCTCTGCCCTGCGACCCTACATTGTCCATTGGGGTTTTTTTTGTTTTGTCCTTCCCTTTGCATCTTCCCCTCCGGTCCTGCCTCCCTTCCGCCCACCCTAGGTGGTGGGGGGCTGGGGGGCTGGGATGTTCCTGGTCGTTCGGGAGCCCGACTGTGAGGGGGAGGCTCTGTCACCATGGGGTGAGATGCCGACTCGGCGCTCAGCCCATGCTCCTTTTATCCCTGCCTCTCATTGGGCAGCGCCTCAGCTGGCTCCCAGCTGTCAGTGTCACGGGACGGCTGGGGCCAATTAATCCTCATCAGCTGGGGCGCTGCTAATGAGTATAAAGAGGAGCAGCCACGATCATTTGGCGCTGCAACATAAGCACTACTAGGCTGGAGCCCCTTCGTCCGGTGCCAGCCCTTGTCTCATCATCCAGCATCTCTCGTAAGTGTTTTCCCATAAGAAGTATTTGTGCCTCTGTGCCCCCATGTCCGGCGCAAGCCCTCTACTAGTCTTAGCGAATCACTTGGGAGTGCCATCTTATTAACTGTTAACTCTGTTGCTGTACTGCCCATGAGTGTAACTATGTATGAGCATCTGTGCTTTCCTCATCCCTTACCCCTGTCACTATTAAACATCACAACTGACTGGCTCGCCCTTGGCTCTCTTATTGCGTGGCTCCCTAGAGCCGCGTGTGACAGGCAGGTCCTATTTAAGTGATTTCTTGATTGAGAACAGGTGTGGCAGTAATCAGGTCTCGGTGTGGCTAGAGAAATTGAACTCAGCTTTCCAAAGATTTGATAAACCACAGTTAATTTATGTTTTAACAAGGGGGCAATCCCTTTTTCACACAGGGCCATGTAGGTTTGGATTTTTTCCCCCCAATAATAAACATCTTCTTTTATAAACTGTATTTTGTGTTTACTTGTGTTATCTTTGTCTAATATTTACATTTGTTTGATGATCTGAAACATTTAAGTGTGACAAACATACAAAAAAATGAGAAATCAGGAAGGGGGCAAGCACTTTTTCACACCACTGTATGTGTTCTTCAGACTGTATTAATTTCTGTATGACTCCTGAAATGAAGCAAAAATCTCCTTCAATCCCTTCTCCAGCCTGCTGCACAGCGCTGACTGAGCTGAGTCTGGATGACACTTGTGCCCACCACATTGTGCAGGTGCAGAAAAGTTTATACAAGTCAAAGTGACATTGAAAATATATGATCAGATATGGAAATATATGTGCATCTTATTAATTACTATGTGCATCAGTTAATTTGAATGTTATTCTCTTAGGAAAATGGCATCTATATAATTGCAAAGTTAATTTTACCAAAACACTCTGAAGCAAAGGGGACTACTTTACAGGTATATGGCCCCATTTGTAAATGTATTAAACTACATTGGAATGTAAAGTAGTGTAGCTATTAGAAAATAACATCCCTTCTTTTTCTGTTGCAGTGCTATGCCTTCAGGACCCTCCGATTTCTCTTTAGTGTGGAAAGAAACAGACATCTGTTTAAGAGGTGCTTAAACCTTATTAAAGAGTTTGCAAATGCAGCTTTTTAATGCAGTGTTAAATTAGCTACTTTTCATACTTAGCCACTCTTCTCCTTCTGTGTTTTGTAACCTTTTGTTCATTTCAGGCTGTTTCCCACAGACCTCTTTGAGTTGTTTATTAATATTGGACATTTTGTGCGGGACCTCACAGCCTATGAGGGTCTGCAGACAAAAGTTTCACTCTGCACTGTAAGAAAAGGACTTTCTGGATTGGTTCAGTTTTTTTTTATTCTGTAGAAGTTTTGGCTAGAAGTACAGTTGCAGTCAAACTCATTCAACCCCCACCGCAAATTAGGTTTATTTGCAAAATGTTCAAACTTGCAGCAGTTTGCAATAAACAAATCAAACAAGGATAATTTAAGTAGCTCAACACAGTTACAAGTGGTTTCTCCAAATTCAACACAAATTGCCACTTTTAATAACTGCTGCAGTCTCAAAATTATTCAACCCCTTCATGGCAAGTATCTTTAATACTTAGGAGAGGACTCTTTTTACCAGAGTGGTGGCCTAGTTGATAGAGCATCCACCCCACAACTGGGAGGTTGGAGGTTCAAGTCCCCGCCGGGTCATACCAAAGACCATATAAAAATGGTACTTCCTGTCTTCTAGCTTGGTGCTCAGCGTAGTAGAATGGGAGAAGGAGAAGTTGTTTGTGGCAGTGCCTTGCATGGCAGTGACCCCTCTGATTCTACATGTGATTAACATTGTAGATAGGAGAAACGTAATTTCGTTCTACTGTACATGATTGGCTGTACAGACTGAAAGAGATGGCTTCTTCTTTTACTGTTAAACAGTGGACAAGTGACAGCATTGAGAAGCTACAAGGATGCTTTGAAACAACTGAGTGGAATAATCTTATGTTCTCTTCTAGCAATATCAATGAGCAGGTGGATACAGTCACTTCAAACCTCTTGTTCTGTGTTGATAACCTCATTCCCACAAAAAAGATCACAACCTTCCCCAACAATAAACCATGGGTGACAAGAGAACTGAAAGCAATCTTCAACAAGAAAAAGAGTCTTTTTCACTGGACCAGAAGCTGTGAAAAAGGAGGTGAGAGGTTAAGAGGGCATAAAAACTGCTAAACTCAAATACAGAGATAAAGTGGCACAGTCATTCATGAGTGGGAATCTTTGCTCTGCATGGCAGGGTTTAAAGAATATGGCAGCTGTGACTACTACCCACACCTCCCGTAAGAACATTCAGGTTGGGGGCAGCAACCCAGCATCTCTTCCTAATGACCGCAACTCCTTTATTTTTTTTTTATTTATTTATTTATTTTTTTTACCAGATTTGAGACAGACAACAATACTCAGCTGATTAACACCATCTCCTCACTCGACTCTGGTGATTCAACCCTCACAATATCTTCAGAGAACATACCTGTCAAGGCATACCTCATGCCTCCCTTATTGGGGGGGCTTTCACACCTGTACTGAGTACTTAAAAATAGTATTTATCGGCAGATGAAAGAAAACTGAAGCAAAAAAACCCCAAACAAAAACCAAACAAACAACAACAATTGCAACATGAACTATTTCAAACATATTTATTCAAATGTACACTTATATGGACACAATCTTGAGCCATAACTTTTTGGTCATGGGAAAATAATAAGCCAAGTAGCACAATAAATAAATAAATAAATAAATAAATAAATAAATAAAATGATAATATTAATAACAAATAAATAAAACTAAATAAAAAACCCAATATTTTTCAATTTACATTAGCATTAGGTAGATTGCTTAATTTGAAAGTACACAACAAGAATAATTCTGAATATAGTTCTTAATTGTCAGCTAGATATATACACTTGGAATTAAAGAGTTTTTAATTGTCAGCTTTGTTACACTAATGCACTTGGATGAACTTGAAACAAGAAAATGTTCACTGATGCTGCTTGTTATAGTTCCAAGTAGCAGCCTTTGCTGACTAGCATTTCTTTGAAGGCTTGACCTTGAAGCATGGAGTGTCACAATTCATTTTCACTTGCATGAAAGAAGTCAGAGTTTCTGGGAGCATACTTTTTCTGAAGTCGGGTGTGAATTTTCCCTGACCATGCTGACAGCCCTCTCACTGTCAGCATTGCTGTGAGGAAGGCAAAGCAATGCTGGGTACACTTTGAGGAGCTGGGGAAGCGGGGGCACATCAAGGGCTGTCTTCAAGGCCATCACCTGACCCCAGTAGACATCAACACGGACAGGCTTGCCATCCTTGTCTTGTAGAGGGCACTGTGTTTTCTGGCAGCAGTTGCAGGTCCTCCCATTCTTTCTTTCAGCTCTTCTGTATCAACAGTGGGGCAAAATGCAGCAGCAAGCTCTACAATGGGGCCATAGGTCAGGGACTCTGTTTTCCTGGGGTCGAGGACAGAGAGGTGTGGCAGAATTTTGTCGTCAAAGGGGAACTTGTTGAGCATCTTTCTCACTACGGCTTCATAGAAGCCTCTTACTGCTTCAAAGAACTTCTGCTCTGTGCCTGGGTCAAGTTCATGGGTTTGTAGGGCTTCTCTGGTTTCCAGTCCAATGGCGATAAACTCATCAGAGTGCTGCAGGTCACTGTCCAGGAAATCCAGCCTTCTTAGGTCATTGGTCGCCTTTACATACTTCATTTGAACAAATTTGACCAATAGTTTTCTCAAGAGACGATCCATGTCAGGGAGGAGACTGCCTATCTTGCTCTCGTCTGCTTGAAAGATGGTGTTGAAGTTATTGATGATAGGCAGGATGAACTTCATGAAGAGCAGAAGAAGTTCTGTGAGGGGGTCATGTAGCCTCTTGTTGATGGACTTGACTTTGCCTGGCTTCTCAACATCCTCATGGCTGGCAAAGTATGACTTGAGGGCAGGAAGCTGTGATAGCGTTCTGTTGCCAACTTTCTCCAGTGACAGCCAGCGAGTCGGGCAATACTTGAGTATTTTCTCTTCTTCTGCCTGAAACATATTATAAAGAAATATTGTAAGTCTACCTTAGCACTACATGTAGTGTTTGACAAATAATGAAAGCATATTAACGGCACTGTTATTATGTTGCCTGTTATCATGAAATGCAGGTTTCTCATTAAACTCAATTTTACTTTATGAAACAAATACCTTGGATTTAACATCTGACTTACCTCAGTGAATTGCTGGAATTCCTTGAAGTCCATCAGTCTCTTGGAGCTGTTGTGGAAGAAATAGACGGTATCGACTAGGAAATCATCCAGCTTCATGGGCAGCGCTTTCACTCCAGCTTTCACGCACAGGTTAGCCAGATGACATATGCAGCCAATGCTGAAACAAAAGCAGAATGGATTTTTGTTTCATAAGTTAAGTATCAGAAATAATTCTCTTTGAAATTGTGTTAATAATAATAACAATGAAAATATCAATCTTATTCAGCTCTTTCAATATAATGCTATACATTCAGATGTAAAGCAAAGTTCCAAGATACAAAATAACAGTACACTATAGGGGATTTGGGCTACCTTTAAGCATGTTTGTTAAGATTTTAAAGCATTTTTTTTGTTATATTTAGGTAATATTTGAAGGTGAATAATACTGCCCATACCTGAAAACATTTGGAGATTTCTCCTTCAGTCTGGAAAGGACAGAATTGTCTCGACCCACCATCGTGCTGCAGTTGTCCGAAGCAAAGCCCACAGCATTCTCCCATGGAATATTGTGCAATCTAAAAAATAATAATAAATAAATAAATAAATAATAAATAAAATAAAAGAATTTGGTCAAAAGTGGTCTGTATGCAAGCAAAAAAAAAAAAAAAAAAATCCATTTCGTACCTCATGAAGTTGTCAATTTCCGCAAAAATGTCGGTGGCTTTTCCCGATGCTGGAATGGGCATGTCCAGCAGCCTGGTCTGGGACATCTCCCCACCGAAAATTCTTGCAAGGATGACGAGACACTTTTCGGTGTTCTTGTCGTTGCTCTCATCGACCATGATTGAGAAAGGCCCCTTCCTGCATGCTTCTATGACTTGTCCTGTGTAGGCAGGCGCCAGGCTCTCTTTGATGATCATGGTCGTTTTGGTTTTTCTTTTGCAAGCAAAGTCTTGAGCACTCTTGCTGTCAGGAAACACTGTTGACACCAAATCACTGAAGTGATCTGCCACCAATGGGGGTAGATTGTGCTCTGCCACAAAATGACAAAACATCACTTCTGCTAGTGATGCATTGGATTTGGAAGGCGTCGGTTCTCTCACTGGCTGAAAATGTTCATCCATCGATCGATACGTTTTCGATTTGGCTACACAGTTTTTGTGGCCCTGTGTAGCGAAGTGCGACTTCAGGTCGAAAATCCCCGATGCAGTCACTTTTATGCTCTTACTACATGGAACACAGAAGGAGTGTGTAGGGCCCTCTGGAGAAGCCTTTATCCATCCAGCATATTTTCCCTTCTCGAAGCTCGGACTCTCCCATTCTTTTCGGTGACGTCCAATCCCTCGATTTCCCTTTTCTTCAAGCTTTGTTTTCTTCGCCGGCGGCGCGCTGCATGAAGCCATTTTGAAAATCACAAAAAGACTGCTTAGGTGCGCTCAATTTTGCCAGGCATCGAATTACTGTTCAGTTGATTTTAGGTTCTCTCAATAATTTTTTTTTTGCTGTATATTTTTCTTTTTGGCGTACAGAAATCGCAATACGCCCGTATTTGCTAAAATTGCATTTTCCCGGTATTAAAATACGGCGAAACCGTATCACTTGACAGTAATGAGAGAATGTGGTGAGAGCATTCAAAAGAACCAAGGCTAACACTGCACCTGGGCCTGACAACATCTGTGGGTGCACCTTGAGATATTGTGCTGAGCAGCTGGGGAGCGTGCTCCAGGTCATGTTCCAGAACTCTATCACCAGTGTCACAGTCCCTCAGCTGTGGAAACGATCAACAATTAGCCCTCTTCCAAAGAAGGGCACTGTCAAGACCTTGAATGATCTCAGGCCTGTCGCACTTACATCCCTGGTGATGAGGACTATGGAGAGGATCATCAAAAATCACATCACTAAGGAAGTTGACTCTCAGCTGGACTCACTCCGGTTTGCATATTGGGCAGACAGAGGAGTTGACGATGCAAAGTTATTCATCATGGATACTATCCATAAGCACCTGGAAACCCCAGGGATAACAGCCAGGCTTCTGTTTGCAGATTTTTCCTCTGCATTTAAGACCCTGCAGCCACATATTCTCGCTCAGAAACTAGCCACCCATTTTCATCTAAGTCACCAACTCATCTTATGGATAACTAATTTCCTCACCAACAGGCCGCAGAGAGTGTTGGTTAATGACATCTTATCCGGTTTCATACACACTTCAACAGGTTCCCCACAAGGCTGTGTTCTTTCACCCCTGCTGTTCATTCTGTACACCGATGACTGCAGGTCCACTTGGTCCAACTGTCACCTGGTCAAATTCACTGACGATACTGTTCTGCTGTACCTACTCTCAGGTCCCTCATACCATCACAGTGCAGTTTTTCGTCAGTTTATGGATTGGTGTGAGAAGTCCTGTCTGGAATTGAATGTAAATAAGACCAAAGATGATCATGACCTTCTCTACCAAACACAGGGCCCTGGCTGAGGTAGTCACCACCTCCATACATGGGGAGCCTGTCGGACTTGTCAAGGAGTACAAGTATCTGGGGACAGTCTTTGATAACCAGGTTTGAATCTCCAGGCTGGGAGGGGTAGGAACCTTTCTGTGTGGAGTTTGCATGTTCTCCCTGTGCTGCGTGGGTTTCCTCTGGGAACTCCGGTTTCCTCCCACAATCCAAAGACATGCATGTTAGGTTAATTGGTCATTTTAAATTGTCCTTAGGTATCTGTCTCCTATAGGCCCTTAGAATAGAGGGCTAGTACTAGTGAAGTGCCTTGAGTGGTCTTTGAGACTAGAAAAGCGCTATATAAGTACATGTCCTTATCCCTTATTACATGTTGATCCCACTCCACCAGCCAAAATGGTAAATGGCGTTCACTTATATAACGCTTTTTCTCATCTCTAGATGACCAATGCGCTTTACAGATCCTGCTATCCACACATTCACACACTGATGGCGGCAGAGCCGCCAAGCACCGGCACTGGCCTGACCCACCAGGAGCAACTGGGGGTTCACTGTCTTGCTCAAGGACACTTCGACATGCAGACTGCAGACAGAGCGGGAATCGAACCCTGACCCTCCGATCAGTAGTTGGCCACACTACTCCTGCACCAAAGCCACAGAAGAACAGAAACCAGCTGCAGAACATAGTTAAAACCTGTTCCAAAATCATAGGTCATCCCGTCAGAACCCTCTCCTCCCTGTGCGAGCAGCAGAGTTCAAGGAAGATGCACAGAATCCTGCAGGACCCCTCTCATCCCCCATGGCTTGAATTTCAGTGGCTCCCCTCTGGACGTCGGCTTTGCTGTCCTGGCTGTAGGACACAAAGGAGGAGGGTAACCTTTGTCCCCATATCCATTCAGATTCTGAACTTGCAACGATCCCTGAACCGCGTCCCACTGTCCTGACCCTTCTCACTCAAAACACAGATACAGAGGATCATGGACTGTCACTGCTGCACTGTTGCACTCATTTATTTATGTATTCTTTTACTTATATTTAGTGATGGCTGTTTTTAAGGTAATTTCTTGTACTGACTGCTCTTTGAGCCTTTTTAATTGCCCCTTGGGTATAAATAAAGTGAATTGAATTGAATTGACCTGCTGCAAATGTGATGCATAGCCAGACACCAGCTCTTGGCAGCGTTCCTGAGGAATCTTGGTCCATTCTTCATGGGCAAAGACCTCCACTAATATTCTTGGGTTTGCGTGCTTCAACTGCCTTTTTCAAGTCCCACATGAGATTTTCAGTGGGGTTCAAGTCAAGCGACTGTGATAATCACTCTAGTATCTTCCAGAACTTCTTCTGAAACAAGCCTTGGTGGACTTTGAGGTATGCTTGGGATGATTATCCTGTTGGAAGGTCAAATGATGCCCAGGCTTCAACTTCCTCACAGACGGCATGGCATTTTCTCCCAGGATTTCCTGATACTTGATTGAATTCATCTTGCCCTCCATATGCTGCAGGTTTAAAGTGCCAGAGGAAACAAAGCAGCCCCAAAGCATCACTGATCCACCACCATGCTTTATTGTAGGCAGGGTATTAGTAGTAGTAGTAGATTAGTTTATTTGACAGGGACAGTGCAATAAACATAGACAATTAATCAAAGACAATCAATCTGATGTGTTGCACATAGAGTGTATAGCTATTAGCTAATTTGCAACTCTTGTCCCTGGATGGGCTTTAGAAAAAAGAATCAAGATAAAAAATATACACAATAACCACATACATCAATGCAGAAAAATTATAAATACACAATTATAAATATTATAAATATTATAAATACACAAATATAACAGCCTGACTCACATTTAACATAAATATTATAAATATTATAAATACACAAATATAACAGCCTGATAACACCCTATTCTTTTCAGTGTATGTGAAGCGGCATGAAAAAATAAGCAGCAGTGCTGTGGTTTTAAGCAGGTTTTATTATATCATGTCGCCTTCACGGGATCCCCTCTCCGGTGCATAGTGGAGCAGCCCGGAGCGGGATCCCTAAGCTCTCAGAGAAGGAGAGGAGGACACGTGTGTGTCTACCAGTTGCAGGATCAGAGTGAGAGAAGAAGAGGGAGATTGCGTTACAGAGTTGCACCTTAAATACTTGATCATAACAATACATCAAAAAGACATACCCCACAGTCTAGAATGATCAAAGGGACAACAGAACAGGCAGGAGGTATTTGCATTTGTAAGCCATACATCACAATGGGCAGATTAGCTAGACCTCGCTCTAAGTGCAAGACAAAGAGGCTAACAAGCACATCTACATATTGATCTGAGTCTCTAGGACACAGTAAGGACAGGATGCATGAGTACAAAGGATGAAAGGCATCGATTAACATCACATAGGTGAGACAGAAGAAACTCGTCTACCTGTAGACATTAATACACCAAAGCACATCTAAGATGCTCAGAAAAAGCATAGTAAGGACAAGCCATATGCACACTATACAGAATGGCGCATTACATCACAACACATGCATGTTTGCATCACAAATACATGAATGGCACATTGCTTCTCAGTAATGCAGCAGAAAAACAGAAAAGAGGGCTGAGTGTCCTTAGTCTGTTGTGGGGTTAAAACGAACCGCCACACACGCTCCCCCCCAGAGGACGCGGCAGGGGGTCGCGACCTCGATAATCCATCTGTGTGAGCGAGCTGTGGGAGAAGCTCGCTGCAGGCGGAGGGGGAGGGAGGGGAGGGGTAGTAAGTGCCGGCAGGAGCTGTGAAATCGTCCTGAGCCGTGCAAAAATTGCTTGCTGCTCCGTGACGTCGAGGGCTTGTCCCGTTGCACGTGCGGAGATCACAAGAAGAAAAATTAGTCTCTGACTCCTCTTGTGGCCATGAAGAAAAGCAGGAGCGGCTGTAAGAGAAAAAGTAAACAAAGCAGGGGGACTGTTGGCTTTGGGTGCTGAAGCAACCCCAAAGCTCCCGGGAACAGCTGACGGCTGAAATCCCGTTGTGCCGTGGCTAAGACCATTAAAAAATCCAGTGGCGAGCTGCGTGCTTGCTTCAGGTGAACGAGCAACCCTGAAGGTTCTGTGGGCAGCGGCGGAGGACGATGGCGGTCTGTGGCGTGGCTGAGACTGTTAACAAATCCTTCCAGTATGCTGCATGCGTGCCTCAGGTGAGCGAGCAGCCCTGAAAGGCAGCGGCGAAGGAGGAAGGCGGTCTGTGGAGCCGTTACTTGTCCCGTGCGTGATGCGCCGTCCTTGTAACTCCCCGATGCGTGCGCGGGGGTTCAGTGCGTGGGTGGGCCGCTGGAGTGGTGAGTCAGGGTGCAGAAACTTGGTGGAGAACGGCGCAGACGGCGCCGGTAAAATCCAGGTTGAGCTGTGGCTGAAGATTGGCCATGGTGCGTTGGAGCGGTGAGAGGAAATAGACGATCTTTAGTCCCTCAGGCCCGTGCAGATACGTTGGAGCGGCGGGAGGGAATAGACGATCTTTGTGCCCCGGGCTCGTGCAGCAGCGTTGGAGCGGTGAGAGGGAGGAGACGATCGTTGTCGCTCGTGCGGCCATGGTGCGTTCAGTTCCACGCGCTGCGCTCCCCGTCGGCCCTGGAGGTTGCCGTCGTGGAGAGAGGACGAGGTGCGTGCGCTCTCAGTGAGAGCGGCCGGTCCAGCGTGGTTGTGCAGATCTCAGGCGACGGAGCATTCATGCCCGGGTGTTGCGTTCGCTGGCCGCTCGTTTTTTTCAGCGTCAGTTCGCCAGCGTGGCCATCCAAAACAGAAGGCTGCGTTGCACAAAACGTGTGCGTCTTCAAGGGGCCACCAACGCAGCTGTGTGGCTGTCCAGCTCGGAAGGTTGCTTTCGCACAAAACGTGTGCGTGTTCGAGGGGTCACCAGTGAAGCGGCATGGAAAAATAAGCAGCAGTGCTGTGGTTTTAAGCAGGTTTTATTATATCATGTCGCCTTCACGGGATCCCCTCTCCGGTGCATAGTGGAGCAGCCCGGAGCGGGATCCCTAAGCTCTCAGAGAAGGAGAGGAGGACACGTGTGTGTCTACCAGTTGCAGGATCAGAGTGAGAGAAGAAGAGGGAGATTGCGTTACAGAGTTGCACCTTAAATACTTGATCATAACAATACATCAAAAAGACATACCCCACAGTCTAGAATGATCAAAGGGACAACAGAACAGGCAGGAGGTATTTGCATTTGTAAGCCATACATCACAATGGGCAGATTAGCTAGACCTCGCTCTAAGTGCAAGACAAAGAGGCTAACAAGCACATCTACATATTGATCTGAGTCTCTAGGTCACAGTAAGGACAGGATGCATGAGTACAAAGGATGAAAGGCATCGATTAACATCACATAGGTGAGACAGAAGAAACTCGTCTACCTGTAGACATTAATACACCAAAGCACATCTAAGATGCTCAGAAAAAGCATAGTAAGGACAAGCCATATGCACACTATACAGAATGGCGCATTACATCACAACACATGCATGTTTGCATCACAAATACATGAATGGCACATTGCTTCTCAGTAATGCAGCAGAAAAACAGAAAAGAGGGCTGAGTGTCCTTAGTCTGTTGTGGGGTTAAAACGAACCGCCACATATGTTTCATTCTTCCTCCTTCAAACATACTTCTAATCCAGCGGCCTGAAAAGTTCCAGTTTTGTTTTATCACTCCACAGAACAGAATCCCAAAACCTCTGGGTTATTTATATAGTTAAGATAAGCCTTTATTAGTCCCACAATGGGGAAATTCCAGGATTGCAACAGCACAGGGATAGCAACACTCAGAGCAACAATCAGAAGGCAAGAAAAAAAACAAGAGCAGCTAGTATACATATGTACATATTACTATAAATATATATATACAGTGGGGTAAAAAAGTATTTAGTCAGCCACCAATTGTGCAAGTTCTCCCACTTAAAAGATGAGAGACGTCTCCAATTTTCATCATAGATATACCTCAACTATGAGAGACAAAATAAGAAAAAAAAATCCAGAAAATCACATTGAAGGATTTTTAATGAATTAATTGGTAAATTCCTCGGTAAAATAAGTATTTGGTCAATAACAAAAGTTCATCTCAATACTTTGTTATATACCCTTTGTTGGCAATGACAGAGGTCAAACATTTTCTGTAAGTTTTCACAAGGTTTTCACACACTGTTGCTGGTATTTTGGCCCATTCCTTCATGTAGATCTCCTCTAGAGCAGTGATGTTTTGGGGCTGTCGCTGGGCAACACAGACTTTCAACTCCCTCCAAAGATTTTCTATGGGTTTGAGATCTGGAGACTGGCTAGGCCACTCCAGGACCTTGAAATGCTTCTTACGAAGCCACTCCTTCGTTGCCCGTGCGGTGTGTTTGGGATTATTGTCATGCTGAAAGACCCAGCCACGTTTCATCTTCAATGCTCTTGCTGGTGGAAGGAGGTTTTCACTCAAAATCTCACGATACATGGCCTCATTCATTCTTTCCTTTACACGGATCAGTCGTCCTGGTCCCTTTGCAGAAAAACAGCCCCAAAGTATGATGTTTCCACACCCATGCTTCACAGTAGGTATGGTGTTCTTTCTCCTCCAAACACAACAAGTTGAGTTTTTACCAAAAAGTTCTATTTTGGTTTCATCTGACCATATGACATTCTCCCAATCCTCTTCTGGATCATCCAAATGCTCTCTAGCAAACTTCAGACACGCCTGGACATGTACTGGCTTAAGCAGGGGGACACGTCTGGCACTGCAGGATTTGAGTCCCTGGCAGCATAGTGTGTTTCTGATGTGGCCTTTGTTACTTTGGTCCCAGCTCTCTGCAGGTCATTCACTAGGTCCCCCCATGTGGTTCTGGGATTTTTGCTCACCGTTCTCGTGATAATTTTGACCCCACGGGGTGAGATCTTGCGTGGAGCCCCAGATCAAGGGAGATTATCAGTGGTCTTGTATGTCTTCCATTTTCTAATAATTGCTCCCACAGTTGATTTCTTCACACCAAGCTGCTTACCTATTGCAGATTCAGTCTTCCCAGCCTGATGGAGGTCTACAGTTTTGTTTCTGGTGTCCTTTGACAGCTCTTTGGTCTTGGCCATAGTGGAGTTTGGAGTCTGACTGTTTGAGGTTGTGGACAGGTGTCTTTTATACTGATAACGAGTTCAAACAGGTGCCATTAATACAGGTAATGAGTGGAGGACAGAGGAGCCTCTAAAAGAAGAAGTTACAGGTCTGTGAGAGCCAGAAATCTTGCTTGTTTGTAGGTGACCAAATACTTATTTTACTGAGGAATTTACCAATTAATTCATTAAAAATCCTTCAATGTGATTTTCTGGATTTTTTTTTTCTGATTTTGTCTCTCATAGTTGAGGTATATCTATGATGAAAATTGGAGACCTCTCTCATCTTTTAAGTGGGAGAACTTGCACAATTGGTGGCTGACTAAATACTTTTTTGCCCCACTGTATATATATACTGTATATATATATATATATATAGACACAGTGCGAAGCATTGTGGTTGGTGGATGTGCAGCAGAAAGTCTAAGCTCTCTCTCTGCGGATGCGGCGGGCCAGCTAGATGTCTTTGGGCATCTAGACTTCGGGCATCTAGACCTGAGTCTACATCAGGCTCTAGACTTGGTGGCCCCCTTAAAAAAGAAAAAGTCTAATCAGAGATTTTTAACTCCTTGGTTCAACACAGAAACTCGTAGCTTAAAACAGAAGACTCGTCAATTAGAAAGAAAATGGCGCTCTACTAATTTAGATGAAATCTATTTAGCTTGGAGAAATCATCTTTTAATTTATAAAAAATCTCTTAGAAAAGCTAGAACGAGTTATTACTCTGCATTAATAGAAGAGAACAAGAATAATCCCAGGTTTCTTTTCAGTACTGTAGCCAGGTTGACAAAGAGTCAGGACTCTGTCAATCCTAGCATCCCCTTAGAGTTTACTAGTCAGGACTTTATGAACTTTTTCAATAATAAAATTTCATCCATCAGAGATAAAATCAATCAGATTCTTCCCACAGTTAACTTAAATACTGTAACTACTACAACTCCTTCTATTGATGTCTGTCTTGATGAGTTTACTCCAATCGACCTTTGTGAGTTAGACAAAATAGTTTCCTCATCCAAACCTTCAACTTGTCTTTTAGACCCTATTCCTACCAGGTTATTTAAAGAAGTCTTCCCACTTATTGGTAGCTTTATTCTTCATATAATCAATTCTTCATTAACTTTAGGCCATGTACCGCAGGCTTTTAAAACGGCTGTAATTAAACCCTTACTCAAAAAGCCAACGCTAGATCCAGGAGCTTTAGCTAACTATAGACCAATCTCTAATCTCCCTTTCATTTCAAAAATCTTAGAAAGAGTTGTTGCTATGCAATTATTTGACCACCTGCAGGGAAATGGTTTATTTGAGGAGTTTCAATCTGGGTTTAGAATCCATCATAGCACTGAAACAGCCTTAGCGAAGGTCACTAACGACCTCCTCATTGCATCTGATAATGGACTAGTTTCTGTACTTGTCCTTTTAGATCTTAGTGCAGCTTTTGATACTATTGATCATAATATTCTACTTGATAGATTAGAACACTATGTTGGACTTAATGGAACTTCGTTGCAGTGGTTTAGATCTTATTTATCTGATAGGTTCCAGTTTGTTCATGTAAATGATGAGTTTTCTCTCAGCTCAAAGCTTAGTCATGGAGTTCCACAGGGATCTGTGCTTGGCCCTACTCTTTTTAGTTTATATATGCTTCCGTTAGGCAACATTATTAGAAAGCACTGTATACATTTTCACTGTTATGCAGATGACACACAATTATACCTGTCAATGAAGCCAGATGATACTAATCAATTAGCCAAGTTAGAAGCCTGTCTTAAGGAAATCAAAGTTTGGATGACTTGTAATTTCCTGCTATTAAATTCAGATAAGACTGAAGTCATTCTTGTTGGTCCAAAAAACCTTAGAAATTCCTTTCCAAATCAAACTTTCAGTTTGGATGCAGTTACTCTTTCTCTTAATAGCTCTGTGAGGAACCTTGGAGTTATTTTTGATCAGGATTTGTCCTTCAATTCACATATTAAATTTGTTTCTAAGACTGCCTTCTATCATTTGCGTAATATTGCCAAGATTAGGAGCATCTTGTCTCAGAGTGATGCTGAGAAGCTGATCCACGCTTTTGTTAGCTCGAGATTAGATTATTGTAATTCTTTATTATCAGGTTGTCCTAAAACATCTTTAAAAAGTCTTCAGCTGATCCAAAATGCTGCAGCAAGAGTTTTAACAGGTACTAGAAAGAGAGATCATATCTCTCCGGTTCTGGCCTCCCTTCATTGGCTTCCCATAGAGTTTAGAATTAAGTTTAAAATCCTTCTTCTTACTTACAAAGCTCTAAACAATCAGGCTCCTTTTTATTTAAAAGATCTGATACTACCGTATCATCCTAACAGAGAACTACGCTCCCAAAATGCAGGTTTACTTGTAATACCTAGAATCTCCAAAAGTACAATGGGAGGCAGAGCCTTCAGTTATCAAGCTCCTCTCCTGTGGAATCAGCTGCCAATCTGGATTCGGGAGTCAGACTCGATCTCTGTTTTTAAGAATAGGGCTAAAACCTACCTTTTTGATATAGCCTACAATTAGGGAGGGATCATGTGTTTTCTGAACCCTCCCTTAGTTATGCTGCTAATAGGTTTAGTCAGCCGGGGGACCTCCAGTAATGCACTGGGCCTCACTCCTTTCCTCACTCTCTATGAAATATTTTTTTTTTTTGCTGGTCATTAACATTTGTTTGTTCTCTCCCATAGATTGAGTCCCCATCGTGCTGTTTGCTCTCTACATGTCTGTTCTTTTCTTCTTCTCTATCCCCTCACCCCCCAGCCAGTCGCAGCAGATGACTGCCCCTCCCTGAGCCTGGTTCTGCTGGAGGTTTCTTCCTGTTAAAAGGGAGTTTTTCCTCTCCACCGTCGCCAAGTGCTTGCTCACAGGGGATCGCCTGATTGCTGGGGTCTTTCTGCAACTGTGGGGGTCCTCCCTACAGTTGATAGTGCTATGAGATGACTGTTGTTGTGAAATGGCGCTATATAAATAAAGTTGAATTGAATTGAATTGAATTGAATGATGGTGACCCTCTTGGCGTGGATGGCGCACAGGTTGGTGTCCTCAAGAGACCCACCAGGTAGGCCTCGCTGGCCTCCTGCAGAGCCATGATGGCAGAGCTCTGGAAGCGCAGGTTGATCTTGAAGTCCTGAGCGATCTCCCTCACCAGGCGCTGGAAGGGCAGCTTATGGATGAGCAGCTCCGTGGATTTCTGGTAGCGACGGATCTCTCTCAGAGCCACGGTACCGGGCCTGTAACGGTGAGGCTTCTTCACTCCGCCGGTGGCCGGAGCGCTTTTCCGAGCAGCCTTGGTGGCTAGCTGCTTCCTGGGGGCTTTTCCTCCAGTATATTTACGGGCGGTCTGCTTGGTTCTTGCCATTGCTCTTTATTATTCTGTCTTATATTTCTTGCACGCCGCCTAAACTCCAGCCCGGCACCCGCGTCATTTTCGCTCCAGTTCTCCCGGTATGTCGAGTTTCTCCGTTAGCACCAGGTGGCGGTTGAGTGCTAGCTAGCTCTTCCCTGCTGTATCGTCTCCTGCTGTAAACAGAGGCTCCGTCCGCCGACTCGGGAGACCTTTGGGGCGATCTGTGTGTCCGTGATATATATAGAGTGAAAGGTGTGCCGGATCAGAAAGTTATCACCTGGTCAGAAAGAAGAAGGAAGATAAAAAGACTCAGAATTGAGCCGCTGTTGCAAAAGGCAGCCAACTCGTGTGGCGCCGGAACCGGAAGTTTTGAGCAAACTGGAGCAGACTTTTCTTGTGCTTTTGGGTCAGTAGTGGCGTACATCTTGAAGTTCGGGCATGGAGCCCTTCAGCGTTTAGTATGTGCCTTGCTGTGGAAACCAAAACCTCAGTGCCTGCTACCACCAAGTCTTGCTGCAAGTCTTTTACAGTCAGTTGAGGGTTTTTGACCATCTGCTTCTTCAGAACTCTGATGGCAGCTGTTAATAGCTTCCTCTTTCTGCCACATCCAGGGAGAGTAGACACTGTTCCTTTAACTTTAAATTTGAGAACTATGCTTCCAACTCTAGGAACATCCATTGCCTTTGCTATCTTTTTGTATTCTTTTCCTTGCTTGTGCAAGGCAATGTTCTCTTCTTCTCTAAACTTTTGGGACAATTCTGTTGACTTAGCCATGTTTCCAACATGCAGTCAAGTATCACCATCAACAGTCCAGGTATCTGAGGTGTTCCAGCTCAAGCACACCTGATGAAACTAATGAAGCCCTTGACTGGTTGTGTCAGGTGTGCTTGAGACCACACCTGACTTGCAAATGTGCGCTCTTATGAGGAATTCTATTCAAGGGGTTAAATAATTTTGAGACTGCAGTAGTCATTGAGAGTAGGATTTAGTATTGAATTTGGATAAAATCCTTGTAATTTTAGTTTTATTGATCTGTTCAAACTGTTCTTGTGTAATTTGTTTTTGCAAAATGTTTAATTTTTGCCATTAAACCTAAAATGCAGTGGGGAATGAATGATTTTTGATTGCAACTGTACATTATAATTAGGATTAAGAAAAAGAATTTAGTAAGTTTTCAATGCAGGATGAAGAACTGGACAGTCTGAGAGAAGGCATCGAAGCTGTGGACCAGAACCGGCCTCCCCTCAGAATCATCAGTGGTTACTCCATACTGGACCATCTGGGTACCGGAGCCTTTGGAAGTGTCTTCAAGGTACAACGAAAATCCTCAGTTACCATGCTCGTTTGGATCAAATTTATATGCTTCAAATGAGTCACACCAAGTATTGTTATGGACAGGTCCAAAAGCAGAGTGGACAGAACCTCTTAGCTCTGAAGGAGGTGAACCTACATAATCCAGCATTTGGTAAAGACAAGAAGTCCAGAGACAGTAATGTGGAGAAAATCATCTCTGAGCTCACGATCATCAAAGAACAGGCACAACACTTAACTCTGATTATACTGAATTTAAAGTGACCTTATTATGCTTTTTTGGATTTCTCCTTTATATACAGCCGTGGACAAAATTGTTGGTACCCCTCTGTTAATGAAAGAAAAACCCACAATGGTCACATAAATAACTTGAATCTGACAAAAGTGTTAATAAATAAAAATTCTATGAAAATTAACCAATGAAAATCAGACAATGCTTTTGAATTGTGGTTCAACAGAATTACTTTAAAAAACAAACTCATGAAACAGGCTTGGACAAAAATGATGGCACCCCTAGAAACGATTGAAAATAATGTGACCATAGGGACATGTTTGATTGATTGATTTTATTTATTTGAACATTCTGAAAAAGAAAAAAAGAATTTAAAACAAAACAAAAAAAAAGCCAAAAATAAAATGTTCAAAAGGAGTGGGAAGAAGCCAACGCTTATATAGTCCCACCCCTTTTCCATACCCAACAAATTACAGTATCACTCTTAGTCATCATTCATCCCACAACCACATTCACCATAATACACCCCATAGTCAAATTATACAACAGAAATGACACAACAATGACAGTCCATATTGACAACAATACCAACATCCAACAATATTGCAGCAACAATAAACACTTCTGGCATGTTCAACACAGACAACACCATCACCATCACAATCACCATAACACAATAACACACAACAACCTTCCCTCACTGAAGACACATTGTAACATCACTGCCCTTCATTCTCATACTGCTCAAAAATCATTTCTTTATATGTTGATTTAAATATATGGATGTTTGGACATTACCTGTGTTTCTCCCCCAACCCATTCCACAATTTTACCCCACACACAGACACACAAAAACCCTTCCTAGTAGATCTTACTAAGTGCATTTTAAATTTTGTGTTCCCCCGTAAATTATATTTCCCTTCTCTCTCACTGAAAAGATTTTGCATATTGTGTGGCAAAAGGTTTTTACTGACTTTAAACATTAATTGTGCTGTATAATAGTGAACCAGATCCCGTAATTTCAATAACTTTGAATGTAAAAACAATAAATTAGTATGTTCGAGATACCCGACTTTGTGTATAACACGGACTGCCCTTTTTTGTAATATTAGCAATGAATTAAGTTTACTTTTATAACTGTTACCCCAGACCTCTATACTATAGGTCAAGTATGGAAGTACTAATGAGCAATACAAGATATGAAGTGATTTGTAATCTAGGACCTGCTTAATTTTATTTATAATTGCAATATTTTTTGCAACTTTGTTTTGTATGTATCTGACGTGTGGTTTCCAACTAATTTTATCATCTAGTATTACACCCAAAAACTTGATCTCCTTAACTTTTTCAATAACTACATTATCTATATGAATATGTATATCTTCTTTATTTTTACAATTACCAAATATCATTACCTTAGTTTTATCTATATTTAGTGATAATTTATTACAATCCATCCATTTTTTAAGCTTATTTAATTCATTATTTAGAGTATGGATTAGTTGATTATAATTATTTCCAGAATAAAATATATTAGTATCATCAGCAAATAATATTATTTTTAATAATTTAGAAACTTGGAATATATCATTTATATATATGTTAAATGATTTGGGGCCCAATACTGACCCCTGGGGGACCCCACAGGCAATTCCCACACACCCAGACAGATATTCTTCCATCTTTACAAACTGTTGTCTCTCAGATAGATAACTTATAACCCAATTCAGAGCCATCCCCCTAATACCATACATTTGCAGTTTATTAAGAAGTATAGAATGATTTATTGTATCAAATGCTTTTCTAAAATCTATAAATACACCACTTGCACATTTTCCTTGATCTAATGCATTTATTATTTCCTCTGTTGCTTCCATTATCGCCAGTGATGTTGTACTCTTGGCTCTAAATCCATATTGGTTCTGATTAAGTACATCTTGTTTATTTAAAAAGTTTTCTAATCTGTTGTTGAAAAGTTTTTCCAGAATCTTTGAAAATTGTGGGAGAAGCGATACTGGTCTGTAGTTTGTGTATTGGTGCTTATTTCCTTGCTTGAATAATGGTATTACTTTTGCTGTTTTCATTTTCTGCAGGAATGAGCCAGTTTGAAATGATAGATTACAAATATATGTGTGTGGAAGATGTGTTCAATGACGAGACTTGAGTGTATTTCTCAGGTTCAGCTTTATTGAAGAACACAGTCTTCCAACATTCTCAAAAAGCAAGAAGAGGCAGAATAAGATAAGATAAGATAAGATAAGCCTTTATTAGTCCCACAAAGGGGAAATTCCAGGATTGCAACAGCACAGGGATAGCAACACTCAGAGCAACAATCAGAAGGCAAGGAAAAAAAAAAAAAAAAAAAAAAAAAAACAACAAGCAAGCAAGAGCAGCTAATATACATATGTACATATTACTATAAAATATATATATACACACACACACACACACACACACAGACACACAGTGCAGAGCATTGTAGCTAGATGGAATAAATATGTAAATATATAAACACCCACAGTACCGAGCATTGTAGCTAGATGGAATAAATATATAGATATATAAATATAAACACACCCAGTGCTGAGCGTAGCTAGATGGAATAAATATATAGATATATAAATATAAACACACCCAGTGCAGAGCATTGTAGCTGTAACATTGAATAATGTTACAGCTCACTCTTATACCTCCGGGGGATTAAGAACTCAAGTCACATGGTGCTTCTGCAAACATTCAATCACAATGCAAGTCTCTGAAGATTCACCATTGTCTCTTATTCTCTGGTGTACCGGGGAAACCCCCCAGGTCCTCTTCCCCGAGACGAGGGCCCGACTTCACACCTCCTCGCCATCTCCTGTGTTGTTCCTCCAGACGTGAAGCCCCAATCCACATAAGCCATACAATCCACATAAGCCATACATTTGTGGGAGATATGAACCAGACATATGTGCCACACTCTTGTGGGAAATATGAACCAAACATATGTGCCACATGTGAATGGTTTTAATATGCCATCAACAGACTAGTGCCATATCAATACCATCACAATCAGTAGATAATTTATTTTTACACTTTTCAACAACAGATTTTACCTCTAGTTCATCCACTGCTGTAAGAGAAATTAACCGAGGGTTATTTCCAATCAATGTCTAACTCACGGTGTCTCTTACTTGGTTTGGAATTTTTGCTGCCAACTCTGGCCCAACATTTACAAAAAATTTATTCATTTTATTTACTACCATATTCTTATCATAATTATCACCACAATTATCAGTAAAATACTCTGGATATATCATTTTCTTAGTTCCATTTTTTCCTTAATTTATTTCATATATCCCAGACTCCTTTTATATTATTTTTATTTTCATTTAACATTTTCCTATAGTATAATTTTTTACTAGTTCATATTATTTCAGTTAATTTATTTTTATATGTTTTATATCTTTTTTCATATTCTTTGGTTCTTAATTTAATGAAATTTTTATAGAGATAATTTTTCTTTTTACAAGCATTTTGTTGCCCCTTGGTTAACCACGGGCAATTTTTGGTATATACGTTTTTTATTAATTTCTTTAATTGGACAGTTTTTATCATATAATGATTTAAATATATCAATAAATTTATCATATGCCAAGTCCACTTTTTTCTCTCTATAGACAACATCCCAATTCTGTAACATTAAGTCTTCTTTTAAATCACTGATTCTATCTTCTGTTCGTATTCATTTATAGATAATCTTTTTACATGGTTTATTATTATTCTTACTCTCATTAGCCCCATAATTAACATCTAAAGAAACAAATACAGGCAGGTGGTCACTAATATCATTTATTATTATACCACTCACTATATTATATTCAATAACATTGGTAAAAATGTTGTCTATCAGGGTAGCACAGTGTGTCGTTATTCTCGTAGGTTTTGTAATCTTTGGAAATAAGGTTAAGCTATACATTGTATCTAAGAAATCTTCAGTTGGTTTATGTTGTTTTGTTTTCACTAAATCTATATTAAAGTCACCACAAATAAAGATATCTTTTTGTCTTATTTTTGCATACATCTTTTCCATCCCATTTCTAAGTTTTTCCATATCAGATCCCGGTGCTCTATATATACAACTTACTATTATGTTTTTTCTATTTTCCATCGTAATCTCAGTTGTTAAACATTCCATACTTTGATTCACTGTTGATGTCATGCTGTCCACTTTTTACTTTTTAATTTTCTATCAACATACAGTGCTACCCCACCACCACTTTTACATTTCCTATTTTGTGTGTACATCTCATATCCATATAGTTCAAAATTTATATCTTTTTCTTCATTAATCCATGTTTCACTTATTGCAATAATCCTAAATGGTGTGTTAAATTGATTTAAAAACTCCTTAATACCATCAAAGTTTGCATAGAGACTCCTACTATTAATATGTATTATTGTCAATGTCTGATCCAAATTCATAATTCCATTTAATTGTTGTTCATCATAATAAACACACTTATTATTAATATGATTAAAATAGTTATTGTCTGGGTCAGTATCTCTTAAAATGTCTTGTGGTTGCTGTTCAGGATTGACAAAGATTCCAGCTTCAGTTTTCCCCAATACACTTTCATCATCAAATGAGGAAGGATGATTGGTTAAAGTACTAATCATAAATTATGTCAACAATGTACACCAAAAGGAAAAAAGGAAAAAGAACACAAAAATCTCCACTCATGATCCTACTGCACCGTTATTCTTGAATCAGGGCTAAGGTTTAAATCGGTCCAATTCCTCAATTTCTCTAATCATTATTACTTTAGCTTCTTCTGGAGTGCCAAGCAGTTTTATCCACACCCTACAGTTCTTTGTCCATGTCGACTGTATTTTTCCCTGTTTTCTGAGAGCCCTGGCTTGTCTAGCTATTTCAGAGTTCTTTTTTGTTAAATGTTCATTTATATAGACAGCCGTTCCTCTCAGTTTTTTTGCTTGTCGCAGAAGATCAGTTTTTGCTTTCCTGCTGACGAATCGGATGATGATTGCTGGTTTTCCTTTACTGTCTTTTCTAGGTAACGTGTGGCAAGCTGAAATAGTGTGATTGTCCACAACAATGTTTTTAGAGTTGAAAAAATGTAATACCTGCTGCTCAAGAGTGTGTGATTCTCCCAGTGTCTCATCCTCCCCATCCTGGTTACCAACTCCAGCTGTCACATGTGCGTAGGAGCGGTGTCTGGTGTTAAGACTGCTCACAATGACATCATCCATTCTCGTATACTGTTCTAATTCATCCATACGTCTTTCTAAGAAATTAATTTTCTTGTCTTTTTCCATGACTTCAGCCTTTAATTCACGCACTTGGTCCATAAGGCCAATAAGCAAAGTTTGTTGTTTTGCTATCTTGGATATTTCTTCAGTCATGAAATTTAATGAGAGTTTGATCTCCTCCAGCTCCTCTCCATTTACCTGATTCCTTTTTGGAAGCATACTGACTAGACTGACGGGGATCAAAGGCGGCTCACCTGTTGTCTAATACAGGAGGCGAAATACGTCTGATGGCTAATGGAGGCCGCCAGCTGGCCCGCCGTCTCAATTATAGGTGTCACCTGACTGCGACGTCGAAGCGCTCCTGATGGCCATTGAAGGTCACCACCGGCGTCACCACCTGACAGCTGAATCCGCCGGTGAAACCAAGGCTCCCTCGGCAGCTAGCGTTGTCCCAGCTAGCGTCGTCCTTCACCAATCTGCCTCGGCCCAGCCGAACGCCACAGAGCAGAATCGTCTCTCTCACAGAAAAACACCCGGTTCTTGAAACATGGATTATGCAGGAGAAGTCCCCAAACAAGTGGTCCACGACCCAGATATCCCCACCATGCCTCTCTGGCTGCTCGTCCAGGTGAACAGGTGCCACAGCCACGTTCCTCTCCAGCTACCGAAGCGCCGCTGGCCCTCTGGCGTACTTGGCTCCCGCGGTGCTCGTCTCACTGCCTGGGACACCTTCACGCTGCTCCTCTCCGGCGCCCCGCACAGATGAGCAGAAGCCGTTAACTGGCTGCGTCGTCCTGCCACCTCCACAGCTCTCACCAGCTGAACAGATGCCATCAGCAAGCCACGATCCTGTCCGCGACTTCGGCCACCTGCACAGCTACTCCCGGTCTCCTCTCCAGGTGAGTTTGCTCTGTTGAGCATGAACTCAAGTGAGTTCATGCTCTGCTGCATGTGGGCCTCAATGGCGTCTCCAAGGACATCTACCCATTGAAGCTCACACCCTCAGGAGCCATGCTGAACCAAAGACCAAACCGTTCAACCAAGATGTGTCCTCTAATTAACATCACAGGTGTCTACAAACTTGTAATCAGTCAGTCAGCCTATTTAAAGGGTGACAAGTAGTCACTGTGCTGTTTGGTGACATGGTGTTTACCACACTAAACACAGACCAGAGGAAGCAAAGGAGAGAGTTGTCTCAGGAGATTAGAAAGAAAATTATAGACAAGCATGTTAAAGGTAAAGGCTATAAAACCATCTCCAAGCAGCTTGATGTTCCTGTGACTATAGTTGCACATATTATTCAGAAATTTAAGATCCACGGGGCTGTAGCCAACCTCCCTGGATATGGCCGCAGGAGGAGACGGATAATACGAATGGTAACAAAAGAGCCCAGAACAACCTCTAAACACATTCATGGTGAACTCCAAGGTCAAGGTACACTACCGTTCAAAAGTTTGGGGTCACCCAGACAACTTTGTGTTTTCCATGAAAAGTCACACTTTTATTTGCCACCATGAGTTGTAAAATGAATAGAAAATATAGTCAAGACATTGACAAGGTTAGAAATAATGATTTGTATTTGAAATAATAATTTTTTCCTTCAAACTTTGCTTTCATCAAAGAATCCTCCATTTGCAGCAATTACAGCATTGCAGACCTTTGGCATTCTAGCTGTTAATTTGTTGAGATAATCTGGAGAATTCTGACACAATGAGTAAACACATTGTGCCATTAGAACACTGGAGTGATAGCTGCTGGAAATGGGCCTCTATACACCTATGTAGATTTTGCACCAAAACCCAGACATTTGCAGCTAGAATAGTCATTTACCACATTAGCAATGTATAGAGTGTATTTCTGATTAGTTTAAAGTTATCTTCATTGAAAAAAACAGTGCTTTTCTTTCAAAAATAAGGAAATTTCTAAGTGACCCCAAACTTTTGAATGGTAGTGCACATCAGTGTCAGATTGCACCATCCGTCGTTGTTTGAGCCAAAGCGGACTTCATGGGAGACGACCAAGGAGGACACCACTGTTGAAAACAAATCATAAAAAAGCCAGACTGGAATTTGCCAAACAGCATGTTGACAAGCCACAAAGCTTCTGGGAGAGTGACCTATGGACAGATGAGACAAAACTGGAGCTTTTTGGCAAGGCACATCAGCTCTATGTTCACAGACGCAAAAATGAAGCATACCAAGAAAAGAACACTGTCCCTACTTTGAAACATGGAGGAGGTTCTGTTATGTTGTGGGGCTGCTTTGCTGCATCTGGCACAGGGTGTCTTGAATCTGTGCAGGGTACAATGAAATCTCAAGACTATCAAGGTATTCTAGAGAGAAATGTGCTGCCCGGTGTCAAGTCAGCTTGGTCTCAGTTGTAGGTCATGGGTCTTGCAACAGGATAATGACCCAAAACACACAGCTAAAAACACCCAAGAATGGCTAAGAGCCAAACATTGGACTATTCTAAAGTGGCCTTCAATGAGCCCTGATCTAAATCCTATTGAACATCTGTGGAAGGAGCTGAAACATGCCTTCTGGAGAAGGTACCCTTCAAACCTGAGACAAGTGGAGCAGTTTGCTCATGAGGAGTGGGCCAAAATACCTGCTGAGAGGTGCAGAAGTCTCACTGACTGTTACAGAAATCGTTTGATTGCAGTGATTGCCTCATAAGGTTGTGCAACAAAATATTAAGTTAAGGGTACCATTGTGGGAATGTGAAAATGATGAGACAGATTTCTCTCAAGACAGCTTTATTCACATTCGCCAACATCTCAAAGAAGAAAGAGGACATTACAGGGAACTCTCGTCCTTAAATACCAGGACTCTCACAGTTCACAAGTCTCATTGCATCACAGGTCACATTGCATTATAATCGCCAGTAACAATGCATCTCCTCTTTAATCCTCTAATATCACCCCCACAGTCTCAAGCCCTGCATACCAAAGCTAACATCCTCGCAGCTTCCTGTTATCTCCAAGGAAGCTCTGTCTTTGTTCTGATCTAAAATGTGAGGCCTTACATCAGTCACAAAGTAAGTCACATATGTGTGGCCACACCATCATTTTTGTCCAGGTCTGTTTCATGAGTTTGTTTTTTAAAATAATTCTGTTGAACCACAATTCAAAAGCATTGTCTGATTTTCATTGGTTAATTTTCATTGAATTTTTATTTATTACCACTTTTGTCAGATTCAAGTTATTTCTGTGACCATTGTGGGTTTTTCTTTCATTAACAGAGGGATACCAACAATTTTGTCCACATGTGTAGCATTTTGTGGCATTGTATGGTATGCAAAGTCAAACAGCCCAAAGTCCACCTGCACAGGAGTTCTCTACCATAGCAGCAAGGACTACAAATCTGACTGAAATGCCTTGTTTGGATTAATGTTCTCATCCGTGGGCTTATTACATCATCAGGCCATGTCAACAGACCTGATACAGACCTACCTCGTGGGTAGTCTAGCATGCATCTTCTACATCTACAGTGCAGCTTGCTTAGCTAGTGGGTTAGCTCAGCTCTTCTCGGTAATTCTAGTTACGTAAATTCTAGTCACCCCACTAGATATTTGAAATATCTTGTCTTTCTGGCTTTTTCTTTCTGGTTGGCATAAATAAGGTTTGGGAACATTAGCATAGCTAGCTTAGTGATGCAAATCACCAGGGATTCATTTCATGGCTCTTTGTTGTGAGTTGTAGTCACCATATTAGACCAACCCCGTCGTTAATCACCAGTTGATTATATCTCTTGCACCATTCTGGCTTGTTTTGTTATATTTTTGTAGTAATAGCCTAGTAGATTGGGCTGCTAGCATTAGCTGGGCTGAGTGGCCACAGCCAGCATTTCTGACCGACACCGAGGTCAGTCTGTAGGGTTGCCAACTTTCTCACAGAAAAATAAAGAACAGAGGGTTTTAACTATTGCTCGGTGCCACAATATTGTGGACATTAGTGTTGTCATAATACTGGGATTTTTTTTTTTTTACCTTGATAATGCCTTAAAAAATATTGATTTCCAATGTCATGTTTAATACTACAAGGAAAAACCCCCACACTGTATACCTAGAAATTTCAGATTTTACAGAACACAGAATCTCCGTTTAAAAATGTTAATAGCTATGCTTTTTAATAATGGATTGTATTTATATAGCACTTTTCAATGAGTCCATGATTCATTCACTCCACAGACAATGATAAGCTACTTCTGTAGCCACAGCTGCCCTGGGGCAGACTGAGAGAAACATGGCTGCCAATCCAAGCAACGGCCTCTCCGACCACCATCAAACATTTATTCACATTCATACATCAGTGTCATCAACCATGAACACACTGGAGGCACGGTGGGTAAAGTGTCTTGCCCAAGGACACAACAGCAAGGTGGGGGGAGGGGGATTCGAACCGCCAACCCTCCAATTATTGGGCGACCTGCTTAGCTACTACGGCCTCATTTTTGCTTCTCTTTGAGAAATAATGCAACTTTGAGCTAGAAAACACAACTACACTGCAAAAAGTCAAATATAAGTTAAATGAAATAAATTAAGGCTGTTTATGTTTGGTTTTTTTTGTCTGACAAGATATTTATTCTTGCTGTGCAGTTTATGTGCAAGAAAATTTTACATGCTTTCCAATAGTTTTAACTTGTTTTATGTAATTTGATAAGTCAAACTTTCTTGCTGTTGTGGCAGATAAATTTACTTAAAAAAATTCTGGTAATTGATAAATCTAGTTAAAATTAGAACAAAATATCTACCAACAAAGTAAGATTAACTTGCTTAAAACAAAACTTTTGTAAAGCAAGTAAAATCTTACAGAAAACTGCACAACAAAAAGAAATTCTTGTCAAAATTGTGAGAGAAAAACAAGTATAAAGCCTTGATTTAGGATATTTTATCTTACTGAGACTTCCCTTTTTACAGAGTGACAGATACTACCTTCGGCGTAAAATTACATCAGTGAGGTATTCCTGATTCAATGCACAACATCAGCAAATTGAAAAACCTGCACAGGTTAACGGCCCACCTGCCTCCTCCACAGTAATTAGCAGCCTCCTCCACTCAATGCGCCAGCTTAGAAAAATCATTTATGCTTTGGGATTTTTTTGAGCAATTCGTTTTCTTTAAGTTCTTTTCCTCTCAATAATTTTATAAGCACCACTTTCAAACTTTTTTGTGGACATTTTGACTGAGCTAATTACTTCTTACCTCTCATTGGTGCTTACATAGTCACATGTCAAAACAATTCCTCTGACAGACTATTGTTAAAATGTACCCATGTGTGGCACTTGTAAATTCGACCAATCAGCAGCCACACATGCATATCAAGTGATAGACATAGAATTTGACCAATTAACAACAACGTGATCTTTTTCTTTGGCTCCTGATAGGCTCTGATCCTCGTAGGCCCCTAGGCTTCAGCCCGGCCTAGCCTGTTCATTAATGCATCCTTAAATATACGGGACGACGCACATCCTGCTTGGGACAAATATATTTAGCCCAATAAACGGGATGGCTCGGCTAAAATGGGACAGCAACTCCGTATCAATCTGCTGGTTAAAAAGTGAGAGAGGAGTTCACTTGCCTTTAACTTAGCAGCAGCTCAGTGTCTGTTTTTGTCAATTTTCTGCGTACTCTTTCCATCTCTGCTAGATGTCTGTCTTCCCAGCCAGATCAACTAGAATCTGTTGACCATATTGTTACATTTGGAAAGAGGGACAGCGGAGGTGTCAGCTGTGCTCAACAGTGAACTTTATTAGCCAGTGCTAATAGTATGTGGAACAGGATACAAGTTAATACTGGGAAAGTACTGGTTGGTGTTGGTTGACAGGCGGAGCGTCAAAGAGGCCGAGCTTCTTTTTCTTCTTCTTTTAGATTTGATTGGCGGTGCAGTACCGCCACTGACTTGACTATCATCACTCTATATCTTTGTATTGGGTGGTCGGTCCTGTTGCTGCCATCTCTTCCTTAAATAGGCTGGACGTGATGACGTCACCCGTGGCTTCGTCATCAAGCCTGCGCCAACTATTGTTATGATAGCCGTTCATAACACATATATTTAATTTATAGACACTATTTTAACTTATTTTATTATAGTTCATTATACTGTGGCATAGAAGCATCTTTAGCAGCAATTAACTGCCATTAGCAAAACTAACCATTCACTCATTCAGGATTGTCTCTGTCCTTATTACACTCACCCATTCAGCCATTTTTGTTAATATTTTAGTTAGTCCGACAGCTAAAACTGACAGTTAACTTTAGCTTCAAAACAGATTTCAGAGAAATGATGAAATAGGGAATGTGGGGTGAACTGGGCTTCATTAACATTTAAAGGAATATACCATAAAACAACCTGTTTGAGGAAGGCTTCATCCGTGTGTGTAAAGTGGTGCTGCTATAATTATACCCTGAGTTGTTTTGACTAAAGCATGTCAAGGACATTTCAATAACACCTCTGGGAAAAATGTCAGTATGTGGAAAAACTGCATAATAGTGGCATTTTAATAGATTTTTAACAAGTTGGACCATATTTTCTGGAGTTAATAAGCTGTCATATTTTTTTTTCAGATGACACACCCAAATATTGTTAAATATTACAAGACCTTCTTAGAAGGTAAGGATTAATACATCTACTTATTCAGTTATGATAAAGAGTCTCAAAAAAAAAAAAAAGATAAATCCTAAAGCTGATTATGCTGTCTGTTTCAGGTGACAAGCTGTACATTGTGATGGAGCTGATTGAGGGGGTGTCGCTGGGTGAACATTTTACCTCTCTGAAGGAGAAGCAGCAGCATTTTACCGAAGACAGAATTTGGAATATATTCATACAGGTAACAATTCTTTGTAAATCTTTTCTAATAAGATCAGGCCTGAATGACAAAAAAAAAAAGAGGAAATTTTAGGTGTTTGTATTAAAACAAAATAACATCTACTTCCATTTCAATGTTAATGTAAGTTAAAATCAATTAAAAACTGAAATGAGGTGGGTAAGCATTGACGGTACAAGATGTGACACTATTTCCTTTGAAACTACACTGCATTCTAAATTATTCAAGATTTTAATTTGTCAGTACTACTATATCTACAGGATATACAGGAGAATTATTATGCAAATGATATTTGTCTCTGTTTTTCCTAAATAGCTGATGCAAATGACAGTCAGTATAATTTTCAAGTCATCAACCATTAGAACATAATTCAAATTTTATTGAACAAACCTCCCAATGATAATTATTTATTTGCAAAAATAAAAAAAAAACAACTGAAAATGCATTTGACATGTTTCGGGACCCAGGAGACAGACACTGACACAAGCAGATAGTGACAATAATCTTTATTTAATTGTGAGTGAGTGTAATGCGAGTGTGAGTGCGAGGATATCGTTCTGGTCACTGGAGCTGAGCGACCTGGACGGAGACCCGGCAACCCTGGAACAGATAAGCAGAGACAAATTACTAATGCTCCACACTAGCAAAGAGCTGCAGATAACAAGGCTTACTTGAGAGCAGCACTGGCTTCGCTCTGCTGAGTTCCAGCGGCCGGGCAGCGTGGAGGTGAAGGCGTCCGTGACCGTGCTGGGGTTACCACCCGTGGCTGTGACAATGACGGTCCTGACGATGACACCGACTGTGACAATGACAGCCCTGACGATGACGCCGGCTGTGACAATGACAGTCCTGACGATGACGCCGGCTGTGACTCCACAGACCGGGATGACGATGATCCTGACGATGACGCCGGCTGTGACTCCACAGACCGGGATGACGATGACACAGATGATGATGCAGACAAAGACGAGGTTAGTGACTCCACACACAGTGGCAATGACGACACAGCTGATGCTGATGACAGTGATTCCACCGATAACGTTGGCCAATACTCCTGTAATTGATACAATAATAGTTCTGGCAATTGAGGAGCAAGACGTACCGGTAGGCGTGGTGGTAGTGAGCCGCTACGAAGATGTGATGGCGTTACCCCGTCAGCTGGGGACGTAGGTCCGCCGCCAAGGTGGTCCACCTGTGCACAGGGGTAAAGGTTTGGCGTTGAGTAGCAAATGGTGCGCTTACTTGCTTGACGCTGGGAAGAGTTCCTGGATGCAGCAAGTGAAGCTCTTGACGAGACAAACGAGGTTCCAGACGAGACAGACAAAGTTCCTGACGAGACAGACAAAGTTCCAGACGAGACAAGAGATATTCTTGACGAGACCAGAGTGCAGGTTCATTCTCCGTTGAGGAAGACAGACGACTCCGTGCCGGGCTGTCAGCGACACTGGCTTTTAACAGCCGTTGATTCACACCTGTTGGTCTGTGCGCAGCTGGGGCTAATGACACTAATGACGGCCCAGAGGCCGCCATGACAGTACTCCCCCCTCTAGCAGTGCCTCCAGGCATCTGCCCAATCCTACCTGGATTCGCCCGATGAAAATCGCGAATCAGCTGTTTATCCAAGATCAACGCTGGGCAAATCCAAGAGCGATCCTCCGGTCCAAAGCCCTCCCAGTCCACCAAATACTGAAGACCATGACCCCGCCTGCGGACATCAAGGACAGCAGTCACCCCCCAGGCCGGATGGCCATCAATCATCTTCGGGGGCGCGGGAACCGCTGGAGCAGGACACAGGGGGTCCAAGACGTATGGTTTGACCTGGGAGACATGAAAAATGGGGCAGATACGCATCGAAGAGGGGAGAGACAAGCGCACAGACACAAGGTTAATAATACGATTAATAGTGTAAGGGCCAATGAAGCGCTTCGTGAGCTTCCATTCCTCGGCCGGTACACAAATATTCCAGATTGACAACCAGACCTTCTGACCCACCTTAAAGTCCGGGGCGGGTCTCCTATGCCGGTTGGCCACCTGGATATTACATTGGGTAGTCCTCCTGGTGGCGCACTGAGTGCAGGCCCGGATGTGATTAACAACGTCCTTCCGTAACCCTGGCCACCAGAAGGTCCTTTAAAGGAGATCCACGGTCCGACCCACTCCAGGATGACAGGCCCATTTTGAAGCGTGACCCCACTCAATCACCTTGCCCTGGATAGCGCGTGGAACAAACAAGCGGCCCGGGCCCCCCCCCCCCCCCCCGGGGTCCGGCTCTGTCTTCTGAGCCTGGCGAACCGTCTTGCAGATTCCCCAGGACAGGGCGCCCACGACGCAGGAAGGCGGCAGGATAGGGGTCTCCTGGTCCTCAGAGGATGGAATGTCAAACTGCCGAGAGAGAGCATCCGGCTTACCGTTCTTACTTCCCGGCCGATACATGATAGAAAAGTTAAAACGGCCGAAGAAGAGGGACCAGCGAGCCTGGCGTGCATTCAGGTGCTTCGCCGTCCTGAGGTACTCCAGGTTACGATGATCCGTCCAAACCACGAACGGCTGAGCAGCCCCCTCCAGCCAATGTCTCCATTCCTCCAAGGCGAGTTTTACTGCCAGTAACTCCCTGTCTCCGATGCAGTAATTCCTCTCTGCAGAAGTGAGACTGTGAGAGAAATAAGCACAAGGGCGAATCTTACCGTCCTCGGGAGACCGTTGGGAGAGTACCGCTCCAACTCCTGAATCAGAAGCGTCCACCTCCACCAAGCACTGCAGCTTTGGATCCACCTGAGTAAGGACTCGGGCCGAGGCGAACTCCCTCTTGAGTCTTTCAAATGCTTCAGCTGCCTCCTTACTCCAACAAAACGGGATCTTAGGGGAGGTAAGAGCAGACAGGGGACGAGCAATATTGCCAAAATTAGGCACGAACCTCCTATAGAAATTAGCAAACCCCAGGAACCCCTGAAGCTGCTTTCTGGAGGTGGGTGCAGGCCAATCCACAACTGCCTTGACCTTGGCTGGGTCAGGGAGCACCTGGTTCCGAGCTAAAATAAACCCAAGGAAGGAGGTTTGATCAGTGTGGAACTCACATTTTCCAGCCTTCATGAACAGTTGATTCTCCAGGAGGCGCTGCAGTACCCTGCGCACATGCACTCGATGCTCCTCTAGTGTGCGGAAGAAAATGAGAATATCGTCGAGACAAACAAAAACAAACGAGTTCAGGAAATCCCGTAGTACATCATTTATCAGACGTTGGAACATGGCTGGAGCGTTAGTTAACCCAAACGGCATTACCAGGTACTCAAAATGTCC
Source organism: Pholidichthys leucotaenia (assembly GCA_020510985.1). NCBI lineage: Eukaryota > Metazoa > Chordata > Actinopteri > Cichliformes > Pholidichthyidae > Pholidichthys > Pholidichthys leucotaenia. The sequence continues at coordinate 62,394,328 of CM035849.1, read as the reverse complement.
GCTGGGGGTCCGAAAAGCCGTCTTCCACTCATCTCCTTCCCTTATGCGCACAAGATGATAGGCATTCCTAAAGTCCAATTTAGTAAACCAGGACGCCCCCTGGAGGGAGTCAAAAGCAGTGTTCAAAGGCAGGGTATAATTGTCTTTCACAGTTATTTCATTCAATCCCCGGAAATCGATGCAGGGGCGTAGAGAACCGTCTTTCTTTTCAACAAAAAAAAATCCAGCACCTACTGCCGAAGACGACGGGCGGATGATACCAGAAGCCAAGGACTCCTTAATATATGTGTCCATAGCCTCGCGCTCCGGGGCTGACAGGCTGTACAGGCGGCTAGCAGGTAGAGGGGCCCCAGCCTTAAGGTTGATCGCGCAGTCATAAGGGCGATGAGGGGGTAAGGACAATGCCCGAGACTTGCAAAATACTAGCCCCAAATCGTGATAGACCTCTGGCACCTTGGACAAGTCCGGTGGCGATGAATCAGGCAGAGGCACCTTGACGGATGGGGCGCATGCCGCCGATTGAAGGCAGGCACTGAGGCAGAACGTACTCCATGCCGTTATTCTCCCAGCTTGCCAATCAATAGTGGGGTTATGTAGGCGCAGCCAGGGGTACCCCAGAATAACGGGCGAAGAAGAAACAGGCAGAACAAAAAACTGAATTTCCTCCCTGTGATCTCCTGATACAATAACTGACACAGGAACCGTCTGATGAGCAATAGTAGTCAACGACGCTTTAGACAAGGTGATCAGTTTGACAGGGGGATCTAGAGTCTGACAGCTAAGACCCATCCGGGTTGCCAGGTCTCTAGAAATAAAATTTTGCTCAGCTCCAGAATCTACTAACGCCAATGTGGAGTGTTCTGTATGTAAATGGATGAGCCTAAGAGGTAATCGACAACAAGTAAGGGGCTCTTTAGAGTTATTGCCCGTGAATCCCCCTACTCTGATCCACGGGCCCTCCCTTTTTAACTTATTGGGACATTCAAAAACCCTATGTGACTCCTTCCCACAGTAGAAACAAAGGCCCTGATCCCTGCGGCGTTGTTTCTCTGCTGCTGACACTTTAGACCGACCACTGATTATAGCTTGCTGAACCGGAAGTTCCTCTGACGCAGATAGAGCGAGAGGAGGAGAGTTGGAGAGGCGAGGGTGGGGTTTAACCGAACGGGAAGTAGAACGCCGTTCAGCCGCCCGCTCCCTTAATCTACTATCAAGACTAACCGCTAGGGCAATCAAATCCCGTAAATTATCCGGTTTGTCCCGTGTCGCTAACTCATCCTTCAACTCATCATTAAGACTACGTAGAAAGATACCACATAATGATGGCTCCCCCCACCCAATCTCTGCAGCCAGGACCCGGAAGTCAATAGCATAGTCAGCAGCTGATCTTTTTCCCTGTTGTAAGCTCAGCAATCGTTCTGTCAACACCTCACCTCTATCCGTATGATCAAAAACAGACAAAAATTCATTCACAAACTCCTGGTAAGTGAGCAGGGAATAGCTTGGTTTCGCCATAATGGAATACGCCCAGTCCAAAGCTCTTCCTGCTAACAAATTTATAATGTAGCCAATCCGGCTTGAATCAAGAGTAAAGTCCCCCGGAACATGAAGAAAAACTGACTCACACTGTAATATGAATCCACGAGCTTCCCCGAGTTTTCCGCTGAACCGGGCAGGGGTGGGAATAGGGGTGAGGCGAGAAGACGAGGAGGTGTTAGTTTGCCCAGATGCTAAGCCCACAGGGGCAGAACTGTCTGCGGTGGGGGGAAACGTCTGGTGTCCCTCCAGACGATCCAGCCGACCATTTATAACAGTTAATTGATTCAAAACTACTGTCTGTTGGTGTGCAAGTAAATCTACCCGGGCGCTAAGAGTGTTAATTTGGCGCGACAGTGAGCTGTCCGCTGGGTCATCGTGACGGAGTCGTACTGACATGTTTCGGGACCCAGGAGACAGACACTGACACGAGCAGATAGTGACAATAATCTTTATTTAATTGTGAGTGAGTGTAATGTGTGTGTGAGTGCGAGGATATCGTTCTGGTCACTGGAGCTGAGCGACCTGGACGGAGACCCGGCAACCCTGGAACAGATAAGCAGAGACAAATTACTAATGCTCCACACTAGCAAAGAGCTGCAGATAACAAGGCTTACTTGAGAGCAGCACTGGCTTCGCTCTGCTGAGTTCCAGCGGCCGGGCAGCGTGGAGGTGAAGGCGTCCGTGACCGTGCTGGGGTTACCACCCGTGGCTGTGACAATGACAGTCCTGACGATGACGCCGGCTGTGACAATGACAGTCCTGACGATGACACCGGCTGTGACTCCACAGACCGGGATGACGATGATCCTGACGATGACGCCGGCTGTGACTCCACAGACCGGGATGACGATGACACAGATGATGATGCAGACAAAGACGAGGTTAGTGACTCCACACAGTGGCAATGACGACACAGCTGATTCTGATGACAGTGATTCCACCGATAACGTTGGCCAATACTCCTGTAATTGATACAGTAATAGTTCTGGCAATTGAGGAGCAAGACGTACCGGTAGGCGTGGTGGTAGCGAGCCGCTATGAAGACGTGATGGCGTTACCCCGTCAGCTGGGGACGCAGGTCCGCCGCCAAGGTGGTCCACCTGTGCACAGGGGTAAAGGTTTGGCGTTGAGTAGCAAATGGTGCGCTTACTTGCTTGACGCTGGGAAGAGTTCCTGGATGCAGCAAGTGAAGCTCTTGACGAGACAAACGAGGTTCCAGACGAGACAGACAAAGTTCCTGACGAGACAGACAAAGTTCTTGACGAGACCAGAGAGCGGAGTGCAGGTTCATTCTCCGTTGAGGAAGACAGACGACTCCGTGCCGGGCTGTCAGCGACACTGGCTTTTAACAGCTGTTGATTCACACCTGTTGGTCTGTGCGCAGCTGGGGCTAATGACACTAATGACGGCCCAGAGGCCGCCATGACAGCATTGCTCCAAATAATTATGCACAACAGAGTTTCAAAACATTTTATTGGTTGTAAAGAACTGAAAATGGTCATTTGTTGAATTTGCAGCATTAGGAGGTCATATTTACTGAAATCAAAAGCTAAAAACACCTTAATAGGCCAAGTTACATGTTAACATAGGAGCCCTTCTTTGATATAACCTTCACAATTCTTGCATCCATTGAACTTGTGAGTTTTTGGAGAGTTTCTGCTTGAATTTCTTTGCAAGATGTCAGAATAGCCTCCCACAGCTGCTATTTTGATGTGAACTGCCTCGCACCCTCATAGATCTTTTGCTTGAGGATGCGCCAAAGGTTCTCAACAGGGTTGAGGTCAGGGGAGGATGGGAGCCACACCATGAGTTTCTCTTCTTTTATACCCATAGCAGCCAATGACACAAAGGTATTCTTTGCAGCATGAGATGATGTATTGTCATTCATGAAGATAATTTTGCTATGGAAGGCACAGTTCTTTTTGTACCATGGAAGAAAGTAGTCAGTCAGAAACTCTATATACCTTGCTGAGGTCATTTTCACACCTTCAGGGACCCTAAAGGGGCCTACCAGCTCTCTCCCCATGATTCTGGCCCAAAACATGACTCCGCCACCTCCTTGCTGACGTTACAGCCTTGTTGGGACATGGTGGCCATCCACCAACCATCCACTACTCCATCCATCTGGACCAGCCAGGGTTGCATGGCACTCATCAGAAAACTGTTTGAAAATTAGTCTTCATGTATTTCTGGGCCCACTGCAACCATTTCTGTTTGTGAGCATTGGTTAGGGGTGGCCGAATAGTAGGTTTATGCACAACTGCAAGCCTCTGGAGGATCCTACACCTTGAGGTTCGTGGGACTCCAGAGGCACCAGCAGCTTCAAATACTGTACCTGTTTGCTGCTTTGTAATGGCATTTTAACAGCTGCTCTCTTAATCTGATGAATTTGTCTGGCAGAAACCTTCCTCATTATGCCTTTATCGGCACAAACCCTTCTGTGCTCTGAATCAGACACAAATTTCTTCACAGTACGATGATCACGCTGAAGTTTTCATGAAATAGCTAATGTTTTCATACCTTGTCCAAGGCATTGCACTATTTGATGTTTTTTGGCAGCAGAGAGATGTTTTTTCTTTCCCATATTGCTTGAAACCCGTGGCATGCTTAATAATGTGGAACATCCTTCTTAAGTAGTTTCCCTTTAATTGGGCTCACTTGGCAAACTAATTATGACAAGTGTCTGAGATTGATATCAGTAATCCAAAGAGTCCTGAGACATGACACCATCCATGAGTTTAACTGAAAAAGAAAAAAATTGAATGTTTATGACACTAAAATTCTATTTGCATAATAATTTGGAACGTGGTGTATACAACTGTGATTACATTTTGGCTAAGAAGTTGAAACTTTTTTGCTCTATCTCTCTCAATTTCATTGTCCATTGCAAAAATGTTGTTCTAAAAGTAAAAAAAATATATACAAATTCCACAATATCAAATCAGTCAGGCTTCTTCTGTTTCCTCAGATGTGTCTTGCTTTGAGGTATCTGCACAAGGAGAAGAGGATCGTCCATCGTGATCTCTCTCCAAATAACATCATGCTAGGGGAGAAAGACAAAGTCACCATCAGTGAGTGTGCATTTACACTTTTCAACAAATTTACATCATCACTACAACACTTTACATCAAATCTTTCTTTTTTATATCCAACTTTTTTTAAAAATGATTTTGTATGTTGTTATGTTTCTCCACCCTGAAGCTGATTTTGGTCTTGCTAAGCAGAAACAGGAGAACAGTAAACTAACGTCGATGGTTGGCACCGTCCTTTACTCCTGGTGAGGTCATTCACTTTGAACATTCAGTTGTTGTGTATCTCTTACTAGGGACAAACTTTCAGCTCAAAGGAGTGTCACAGATAACAGGAGAAGACTAGAACATAGACAAAAGGAGGTGGGATGGCAAGTGATAACAAGTGATAACCTGAATCATTCTTAAATGATTGTAAGGAAAGCTAACAAAAACACAAAACTTTTTTTTTTCCTGTTAAAACACAAAGAAGTGTATGCAGCCATGCAGTTGTGGCTGTGATTCAGTTTGGTACTTGCAGCTATCTCCACAGGCTGTGTTTACTTTGAAGTGGCCGCAGTTGCAACAAGGTTCACATGATAAGATCACATCAAGCAACAAAGAAAGACAGGCGTTGTGTCACTGTCCATTCATCTGGATTTGTTTGTGCTTTAATAATGAGGGAGTAGCATGCCAATTTTAATTCTGTAAACTGTATGATATTTTACACTTTTTGTGCTCTTGGATATAGTGGTGGAGGAGTAGAACTGAAGAAAATAATGGCTGATATTTCAAAGCAAATCCTTCAAAAGTTTTTAATGAACAAAGTATCATTAAATACTGTAGATACCGCAACACCTCCTTGTGTGCTGGATACAACTTCTGTTAAAAACAGACTTGTTGCAAAATCTTAGCAATTTGTTGTAGTGAGCTGGATCTGCAAAGTAACACATTGTATCAGGTGGACAGACAAACATCGACTAGAGTAGGAGTGATCTGCTCTGACGACCGCATCACTGCTATAGGACACAAGTCAGTGGAAATCAAGGGTAAAAGTCTGTCATCACTCTATATTAGTACATACCCGTGCATACCCATCTATGCCCGTAGAAACCAAGTATAAGCAAGTATTTCTGCATGCCCGTTGCTGAAGGGTCTCCTCCTGTGTGAGACGGCTGTGCTGTTCACAGTCATGCTGCAGGCATCACTGACAGAGATTTCTTGAATTTATAGAGTGCCTTCTGCCTTACTGAGTGAGATTTCCTGATGTCCTGGTTGGAATGGGTTTGGTTTAAAGTAGTGTGTTGTATTTGGTCTCAGCTTCTCTGTGCCTTGCCTGGCGTGCAATGTTGGCGGCCAGCCTGCTATTCCACATCTCCTGGGTCTCAGCTTGTCTGTGCCTTGTGTGGCGTGCAGTGTTGCTCGCTTTGCGGGCATTTCAGGCTTCAAGTGACTCAGCACGTGCATGGCGCACTGCCACACGCTTCCTGTATGTCTGTGCATCCCTTGTCTGTTGCACTATGCTGGTGAAGGGTCTCCTCCTGTGGCAGGCATCTGATGGTGTATATGACATCATAAAGACATCCAGGCTGGCATCATAGGACACTACATCACAGGTAGCCAGTCCTATTGCCTATATGACAGCATCGCCTATATGACATCATCGTGAGTCCTATGTACCCTGAGATCATAGGATCATCAAAGGACATCCTGCAGACATCATAGGCCGTCCTATGATGTCCTATGATCGTGGACAGACATAGACATTTCTTGAATTTATGGTGATATAATTCAAGAAATCTTTGTGTGTCTGTGTGTGTGTGTGTCTGCGTGTCTGTCACGACCATAGGACTTGTTAAAAGATCATGGGATCATCGCCTATGATGTTCCTATGATCTCTACATGACGTCTATATGACGTTATATATAGATACTGTCACGACCATAGGACTCACTCGAAGATCAAAGGACTCACTATGACATCATCAAAGACCATAGGACTCACTATGACAGCATCAAAGATCATAGGACTCGCTATGACATCATCAAAGATCACAGGACTTGCTGACATCGTCAAAGATCAAAGGCAGGCATCACTGAACACAATATTTTCGACAAATTTCAGTCAGATTTTCGTCAGAAACACTCGACAGAGACCGCTCTTCTCAGGGTGTCAAATGATATTTTAATGTCATCAGACTCTGGCAAATGCTCTGTTTTAGTGTTATTAGATCTTACTGCAGCATTTGATACTATTGATCATTTTATTTTGTTACAAAGGCTTAGAGATTGGGTAGGTATTTCTGGAAAAGCTCTGGATTGGTTTTTCTCCTACCTTTCTTTTTTTTTTTTTTTTTTTTTTTTTTTTTTTTTTTGTTACTTATTTGTACCCGTAGGTAGACTTGGTTTGCAGTCTGGTGACAAGCCACCGGCTGCTGGTCGCTGCGTGCGCGAGCGCCCTAAACCTACATGTTTTTGGTGTGCGGGAGGAAACCGGAGAAATCCCGGAGTAAACCCGCGCAACACGGGGAGAACATGCAAACTCCACACAGCTCACTGTTGGTCGGGGGCAGGGATCGAACCCACGATCTCATGATCCCCGCGATCCCCCGGCCGAGGGTAAAACTGTGCTGCTACAGTGCTAAACCACTGCGCCACCGTGCAGCCAAACTTTCTGGTAGTTTTTCCGTGGCTGTTGGCTCTTATTCATCTGACTCTGCTCCTTTAACCTGTGGGGTGCCTCAGGGTTCTATTCTGGGTCCACTTTTATTTGCCCTATATATGCTGCCACTTGGTTCTATTATCAGCAAATTTAAAGGTGTGTCTTATCACTGCTACGCTGATGATTTACAGCTACTTTTCTCTTTTAAGCCTGACCATGTTGATAATTTAAAAATTATTCATGATTGTCTGTCTGCAGTTAACGACTGGATGTCTAATAACTTTTTGCAACTTAATGCTGATAAAACTGAAGTCCTTATTGTAGCACCTGATAATCTAATTCCTAAGTTGGTTAATAACATTGGTTCATTAAGCTCTAACGTACGGTCTAAACTAAAAAATCTTGGTGTCATTTTCAATCAGTCGATGAGTTTTGATCAGCATGTCAAATCTCTGACCCAGAGTTTTTTTTTCCACCTTAGGAGTATTTCTAAAATTAGGTCATTGCTTTCCTACACTCAGTTAGAAATCATCATTCATGCTTTTGTTTCTTCACGTTTGGACTACTGTAATGCTCTTTTTACATGTCTTAGCAAATCCACTTTACACCGCCTACAGTTCGTCCAGAACGCTGCTGCAAGATTACTAACTAGGTCCAGTAGATTCTGTCATATCACTCCTGTTTTGGCCTCCTTGCATTGGCTTCCTGTAAATTATAGAATTGATTTTAAAGTTCTTGTTCTTACTTACAAAGCCATTCATGAAGAGGCACATTTTTATATTAGTGACATGCTCTCTCTATACCAGCCCTGCAGGTCTCTCAGGTCTTCTCATCAGAATCTATTGGTAGTCCCTAGTACTAGGCTCAGAACCAAAGGCGATAGAGCCTTTGCTGCTGTTGCTCCCAGACTGTGGAACTCCTTGCCTTTTGAACTTAGATCTGCACCTTCCATTGGTGTATTTAAGAAGCAACTAAAGACCCACCTTTTTAGCCTGGCTTTTTAAACTATGTGCCGATTGTATTTTTATGTGCTTTTTACTGTCTACTTTTTTTTTTTTTTTTTTTTATACTGTTTTATATGCCAGTGTTTTTATTTTGTTTTTTACCATGTTAAGCACTTTGTGACTCTGTCTGTGAAAGGTGCTCTATTAATAAACTTATTATTATTATTATTATTACTGAACGAGTCGTGACATGACTCGCTTGCTTGCACCTGCTTTCGACGGGCATGCAGAAATACTTGCTTATACTTGGTTTCCACGGGCATACACGGGTAGGTACTTGTATTATTAGATAAAAGTTTCCATGGTTGTTCAAACATTTCATCTTGGTTTCGACATGTAATTTCATTGTGAGTGTCCACAGAGAGGGAGGGCCTGTTTTCATGACAGCATTTCCCTCAGAATAACTTTGCATGTTTTGTCATCATACCAAACCACAATGGGAGGAATAGACAAGCCATAACTAAGGATTATGGCAGAAGAATTCTTATTATTCATCTTTGGGCTGCTCCCTTTCGGGGTTTCGGATCATCTGCTTTCATTTCACCCTATCCCTTGCATCCTCTTCTGTAATACCAACCTTCTCCATGTCCTCCTTCACTCCATCCATAAATCTTCTCTGTGGTCTTCATCTTTCCCTCCTGCCCAGCAGCTCCATCTTCAACATCCTTTGCCCAATATAGCCACTATCCCTCCGTTTAACAGCCTTGCCTCTCGCTTTGTCTCCAAACTGCTCAACCTGAGCTATCCCTCTGATATACTAATTTCTAATCCTGTCCCTCCTAGTCCCTCCCAATGAGAATCTTAGCATCTTCATTTCTGCTACCTCCAACTCCATTTCTGCTCATTTTATCAGTGCCCCTGTCTCCAAACCATACATCATAGCGGGTCTCACTACGTCTTGTAAATCTTCCCTTTCACTCTTGCTGCTATTGTTCTGTCACAAATCACCCCCTGACAGTCATCTCTACTCAGTCCACCCTGCCTGCACTCTCTTCTTCACCTCTCTTGTGCATTGACCATTGCTTTGGATGGTTGACCCCGGGAATTTAAACTCATCTACCTTCACTACCTCTTATCCTTGCATCTTCATTGTTATACCTGCCTTGCTCTCATTTGTACTCATGTCTTGCTTCTACTGACGTCTTCTCCCCAGTGCATACCTCCACCTCTCAAGATTCTCTTCCACCTGCTCCCTACTTTCCCAACAGATCAGAATGCCGTCTGTGAACTGTGGTGTCTGGTTCCAGCACTTATTGTGAAGTGCGGTGCAGTGACGGGCACTTCCTGTCGTGCCACTGCACCACCCTGTATATAAGGCAAGGGCACCATTCTTGCGGCCTCTTTTGCCAGATGTCTAAGCTGGTGCATACCGTGTACTGCTGTGTATATAGTTCCTATAATAAAGCTGTGTTCGCCAGCCATCATCCTACCTCATCCTTCACCCAGGTATTTCCATACATAACATTTGGCAATCGAGGATTAACTCATGGAGGCGTGCATCACCCCTCTTCGTCCCTTTCTCGAGCTCCTGGGCGAACCGTCGGTTTTATGGCCGCATTGTTGGGAGGCCTATCAGATGTATGTTATGGCGCTGGGCCACAGGGAGCTAGATGGGGTGAGAGCACAGGCTCTTCTTGTTCACAACCTGGGTATGGAGGGCTGGAGGGTCCTGCAGACGCTTGGCAAGGTGGACTCATGTGAGGACATTGTGAAGCTGCTTGCTAAACGTTTCTCCACCCCAGACAATGTGACTGTCCGGAGTATTCATTTTTGGCAACGATATCAGCGGGTAGGTGAGCCTATTTGCCAGTATGTCATTGACTTGAAGGAGCTAGCCAGCGAATGTTGTTTTGGACCACTTGAAGATGAAATGGTTCGTGGTCAACTAGCAGAACATGTGTGTAATGCTGAGCTGCGTGCTAGGCTATTAATGGTGCCGAATGACTTGACGTTAGCTAAAGCTATGGAGCTAGCTCTCTGGTGGGAAGCCGTTGCTAAACTAGCTGTGGAGCTAAATTGGTGCCAGTCACAAAAGAAGCCGGAGCCACTTGCCTCAGCTAATGTTGCGGACCCTGATAGCGAGGATAGCTCAGACGAAGATTTTTGGGAAGTCAGTGCTGTCAGCCAAAGGTCTGCTTGGGAAAAACCCCTTTGCAAGGGTTGTGGGTCCGCGATGCACCGACATAAAGCTAAGAATTGCCAAGCTAGAGGAAGACGTAGCAAATGTGGACGCTTGAATCATTACGCCAGGGTGTGCTGTTTGTTTTACCCGGAGAACCCACGGGAGAAATCACCCCACTCACCCCTGACAGACACTGGAAGTGAACAGTACGAAGAGCTAATGGACACCACAGCGGTCAAGTTGACCAGTTTTCCCCCAGGGTCGGTACCCATGCCGACGAGTGACACCATACTAGCCCCAGATGCCTCCAGTACTTGGCCACAGTTGACTGGGGGGGGGGGGGGGAGTCTGCAGCTACAACGGTGAACACTACAACGTTTATAGAAGAGGACGGGGCCAGACCGACAGGCATGGAGTTTCCACATGCTCAGCAGCAACACATCGGGCTGAGTAAAATCCCACTCTAGGTTATGGACTTGGTGCAGGTTTGGGGTGAAGGACGTCTTCAGCGAAGATGGACCGAACAACAGCCAGATAAACATCGAAGGTGTCTGTGCATTGTGGCTAAGCTGGGCACAGCGTGCTTCAGGTTGTCTGATGGCTCATCGAGCCACGCCAATCAAGCTTCGACATGTTCAGGACGGTGCTCCAGGTGGTGAGGCTGGATGGGAGTCGGTGATGGCGGTGTGGGATCCAGTCTCCGTCATCCAGAGGGTCAGCCATCACTCCAGGGGTCTATGGTCTCCAGGGGCACGCCTGCTGAGGGGCTATCCTGGACCCCCCCATGCAAGTTCCAGGTTTTTTTTCCACCTCAATGACTGTGCGGTAGCACTTTATTAATAGTTCTAATGTTCTTATGTACAGAGGGGCAAAAAAGTATTTAGTCAGCCACCAATTGTGCAAGTTCTCCCACTTAAAAGATGAGAGGTCTCCAATTTTCATCATAGGTATACCTCAACTATGAGACACAAAATGAGAAAAAAAAATCCAGAAAATCACATTGAAGGATTTTTCAATATATATTTTATTCAGTTTTTTTGAAAATGAGACAGAACAATAAACAATAAACACTGCCAGTGCTCAAGAAAATACACAAAAAATAAGTGATTGTTACACAAAGCCCATATAACTACAAAAGTGTAAGCAGTCCATGCTAAGCAAGTTTAATCCTTTCATGTTACAGGCTGAGTCTTCTTTTTCTTAATGTGATCCATAAATGGTCCCCAAATTTTAGTAAACATATCTTGAGTATTAGACAAATGATATCGAATCTCTTCAAGGTACAAGCAGGATGCCAAATCATTAAGCCAGTTAATATAACTGGGCGGCGTATTGGCCTTCCATTCTTTCAGAATGACCCTCTTCGCAACAATCATGCCAAACCTAATAGCATGCTGAAGTGACTGTGAGCAGAGCAAAGTTTGATCTGAACAACCAAGTATTACTGTTAAGACATCAGGTATTATGACTTTTTTATATATGACACTGTACAAATTAAAAATCTGAGACCAAAAATTTTTAAGCGAGGGGCAGGAGAAAAATAAATGACATAAAGTACCATCACTTATTTTACACTTGTCACATAGTGGTGAAATGGTCGGAAAAAGTCTATTAGGGCGAGTCTTAGAGTAATGTAATCGATGTATTACTTTAAATTGTATTAGCTGAAGTCTGGCATTTACTGAACATGAATGAATACCAACTAAGGCTCTTTCCCATAGATCATTTGAGATCTCTATACCTGCATCCCTCGTCCATGCCTCCTTGACATGGGTCGAAGACGTTGGCCAAGAGAAAAGATTAACGAATTCTGAAACTAAATGCTTGGAGGTTGGGTGTTTTCTCAAAACCTCATAGAAATCATGTTGTACAGGAAGTTTGACAAAATGGGTTAAAGACTGTTGTACAAAATGTCTAATCTGCAGGTACCTGAAAAAATGATCAGGTGGGAGATTGAACTTCATTTGTAATTGTGTAAAAGATGCAAAGTCCTTGTTGATATACAGGTCCTTTATTAAAAGAATACCTTTATTTGACCATTGCCTGAACACAGGATCTGATAAAGCTGGTTTGAAGGCAGGGTTTTGGCATATAGGTGCATATATAGAAAGGTCAGGAAGATGCAATATCTTCTTAATTTGTTTCAGAATTCTGAAGGAATTGTACAGCACAAAGTCATGTCTGAACACATTCAGAGGGACATCGACCTTGCTAAATAATAAAGCAGATAAAGATGTACCAATGAGGGATTGACAGTTATGAGATTCAAGTGCAGGCCAACACGGTATTTGATCCACATTATGATTATCTTGGGACCAAAAGACCAAGGCCCTAGCATTGCAGGCCCAATAATAATGTCTCATAATAGGCAACCCAAGACCACCCTCGACCGAGGGTTTTTGGAGATGTAATTTAGAGACACGGGGGTTTTTGCCAGCCCAAATAAAGGAGATGATAATGGAATCAACTAATTTAAAAAAAGATGCTGTAAGAAAAATTGGCAGATTCTGAAATAAATATATAAATTTAGGAAGTACAATCATTTTGACAATATTTACTCGTCCAATTAGAGAAATTGGTAGTAATTTCCATTTCTCAATCATGCCCCTAATCTTATTTAATAGTTCTGTAAAATTCAGTTTGAAAATAAGTTTGGGATTCCTAGGGATAGTGATTCCTAAATATTCAAAGTGCTCATTTGATATTTTAAAAGGTAATGTGTTGAGAAATGTTTTATCTAGACCATCTGAAAGAGGCATGAGAACACTTTTCTCCCAGTTAATGGTAAAACCAGAGAACTGACCAAATTCCCTAATGATCTCGAGAAGAGGTGGAAGAGACTGTTTAATGTCAGACAGTGTCAAAATGACATCATCAGCGTACAAGCTAATAGTGCATTCAGATGCGCTATATCTAAACCCAACTATTTCAGGCTCCATCCTGATGGCAACAGCAAGTGGTTCAAGCGCCAGAGCAAAAAACATTGGCGATAGACAACAGCCCTGCCTGGTTCCACGATGTAATAAAAATGGGGCAGATTTATTGTTGTTAGTAAGTACATATGATCTAGGATGTGCATAAAGCATTTTTGCGATAGCTATAAATCTGTCACCAAAGCCAAATCTTTTAAGAGTAATAAACATATACTCCCACTCAATTTGATCGAAGGCCTGCTGTGCATCCAAGGAGACAACAGCAGAATATGGTGGGTTGTTAGAATACATGACGTTCAGAAGTCTACGAGTATTCGAAAATGCAAACCTTTCGGGGATAAACCCGGTTTGGTCACTATGAATTAAGGAACCAATGTGTTCGTTCAAGCGGTTTGCCAAAACTTTTGCAACAATTTTCTGGTCACTATTTAAAAGGCTGAGAGGGCGATAAGAAGCTAGATTTGTTTCATCTTTACCCTTCTTCAACAGTAGACAAATGTTCGCATCGTATAATGTCTCTGGGAATGATCCTTCCTTCACGGAAGAGTTTATCATACGAAGCAACAATGGAGCAAGTTTGTCAATGTGAATTTTATAAAATTCAATGCCAAATCCGTCAGGGCCACAAGCCTTACCATTTGGAAATGAACGGATGGCAGCTTTGATCTCCTCTAGTGTAAAGTCAGCATCCAACTGTTGTTTGGCATTTTCACTCAATGTGGGCATATCCAATCTATTTAAGAACCCCCATATATCTTCCTTTGATGACGATGATTTAGAGGTATATAAGTTTTTATAATATTCATAAAAAGTGTTATTTATCTGTAAAGGGTCAGTTATTAGTTCTCCATTAGATACAATTTTATAAATTGCCCGTTCAGCTTGAACACCTCTCAACTGCCTAGCGAGTACGCTGTGTGCTTTATCACCAAGCTCAAATTGCTTTTGTTTAAGCTTTCGTATATAATTACAAACATGCTCACCAAGAATGCGGCTGTATTCAAGTCTTGCAGATACAATATTCTTTAGTATTTCATCTGATTTTGAGATACGAAATGATTCCTCCAACAAAGGGAGTTGGGTCTGTATTTCAGACATACGCTTCTGTTTAACCTTTTTATTATAAGACTGGTACGAGATAATATCACCCCTAATAACGGATTTAAATGTTTCCCACAGTGTGGAATCAGATACCTCACCATTATCATTAAAGTGTAAGAAATCTGTAATTTTGTTTGAGATGCTTTCACAAAAAGCTTTATCTGAATTTAATGCCGGATTGTATTTCCAATTATATGAGTGCACAAACATGTTGAAGTTTATTTTAACAGACACAGGGGCATGATCAGAAATTAAAATATTGTTATAATCTGAACTGACAACGTTGGTAATTAAATTGGAATCAACGAGAAAATAATCAATCCTAATAAAACTGCCATGTACCTGGGAGAAAAAGGAGTACTGTCTGTCCAAGGGATGTTGATGCCTCCAAATATCCACTAAATTTAGCGATTTAATAAGATTATTTAGGACTGGCACAGATTTTAACATGGGAGCAGTTGTAATGGAAGATCTATCAAGATGAGGGTCTAGGAAACAATTAAAATCACCTCCTATAATAATGTTACAGTTATTCTGTTCTGCAACAAGACGAAAAATTTTACAGAAGAAATCCGGACTATCAAAATTTGGAGCATATACATTTAAAAGGGCCAATGGCATAGAGTTTATGGTACCTGTTACAAGCACAAATCTCCCACCTGGATCGGTCACCATAGACTTGAATACAAAAGGTATAGTTCTGCGCACTAAGATGGCCACTCCTCTGGCCTTTGAGGAAAAGGTAGATTGATAGACCTGGGATATCCTTAAGGCTCTCAACCGTCTCTGTTCTGTGGGGGGAATATGGGTTTCCTGTAAGAAGATTATATCAGAGGACAATGATTTCAGATGTGAAAATACTTTTACTCTTTTGAGAGCTTTCCCCAAACCCCTACAGTTCCATGATGTGAACGTGAGATGACTCACACCTGATCCAGAGGAACCAGCTTGCATTCAAAAAAAAAAAATTAAATTTAAAAAAATATATGGGCTTAGGCAGTAAATGGCTACACTGGCAGGCAAAACAAACCAAACAAAGAACAAATTAAAAAAGAAAAACATATTATAAAAACCCATTCCCTTAACGCCGCAAGAAACAGGAACAAAGCGGCAAAACCCACTAATACTTGGGAGACTGCTGGGTAACGGACACAGTTTTGCGTTTCAGCAAACCACCAATGGAGCCGCGCAGTCTTCTAATGTAAATCAATTAACTGAAAAAAAAGCTACACACAAAGACAATATAATTAACTTGGAATATGCCATCAAAAAAGGACGATGCAGAATAAAGTGCAGTATTAGAATGGCGTCAACAGCTGTATAATTTAAACAATGTGCACTTCGCCAGTTATACACTGTCAGTCAGGGAGTTGGCAAACCTCTCTGCATCCGCCGGAGTGTTAAACACTTTAACTTCACTGTTGCGGACGACCTGAAGTTTGGCAGGAAACCGTAGAGAGCACTTGGCACCGGCATCAGTCAGCTTCTTCTTGACGTTGTTAAAGGCTTGACGCTGTGATGCAACCTCCGCCGTGTAGTCCGGGAAGATGTACACTTTATTGCCTTGATAACGGAGTGGACCCTGTTGTCTGCTGAGTTTAAAAATATTGGCCAAGTCGCGGTCATTGTGGACTTTGGCGATGATCATCCATGGGCGCTCTTTGTCCGGAGGCTTAGGTTTGAGGCTGCGGTGGGCACGGTCAATTTTAACGGGCTTGGTCAGATTATTCGGGCCAAGCAACTCCGGTAGCAGTCGTGTCACAAACTCTGTGGGATTGCCCTTCTCTTCTCCTTCTTTGATCCCCACGATCCTGATGTTTAACCTCCGCGAGCGCCCCTCCAAGTCATTTAGCTTAGCCTTGAGCCGACCATTTTCCACCTGCAATTCACGGTAGCTAGCTTCCAGTGCCGTGATGCGAACATCTGCGTCGGAGAGTGCCACATCCATACTATCCAAGCGTTGTTCAGTCTGATTATGTTCATTCTGTAATGTGCCCAAATGCGTCTCCACTGTGCTTAAGCGACCCTCCACGGACTTTTTCAACTCTTCCATCTGCGCTGAAACTTTAGCTAGCTCAGCGCCATATTTATTAACTGCAGCTAATATAGCTTCGTTGCTAGCGCTAGCCGAGGCTGAATTTGATGATTTTACCTCGTCTCTCTTGGGTGGCATGATTGGAGGTTAGTTAGAAACAGCTCTGACGATAAGTAGGCAAAAGTTGGTAAGTAGGTGTAGCAAAGATAAACAAAATTTAGAAGTCTGCGACGGAGCCTCGTGGAAACACGTCTACTCCATTACTGCGCATGAGCGCCCCCCCTTCTCCCCACATTGAAGGATTTTTAATGAATTAATTGGTAAATTCCTCAGTAAAATAAGTGTTTGGTCACCTACAAACAAGCAAGATTTCTGGCTCTCACAGACCTGTAACTTCTTTTTTAAGAGGCTCCTCTGTCCTTCACTCGTTACCTGTATTAATGGCACCTGTTTGAACTCGTTATCAGTATAAAAGACACCTGTCCACAACCTCAAACAGTCAGACTCCAAACTCCACTATGGCCAAGACCAAAGAGCTGTCAAAGGACACCAGAAACAAAATTGTAGACCTGCACCAGGCTGGGAAGACTGAATCTGCAATAGGTAAGCAGCTTGGTGTGAAGAAATCAGCTGTGGGAGCAATTATTAGAAAATGGAAGACATACAAGACCACTGATAATCTCCCTCGATCTGGGGCTCCACGCAACAAAATTATCATGAGAACGGTGAGCAAAAATCCCAGAACCACATGGGGGACCTAGTGAATGACCTGCAGAGAGCTGGGACCAAAGTAACAAAGGCTACATCAGAAACACACTACGCCGCCAGGGACTCAAATCCTGCAGTGCCAGACGTGTCCCCCTGCTTAAGCCAGTACATGTCCAGGCCCGTCTGAAGTTTGCTAGAGAGCATTTGGATGATCCAGAAGAGGATTGGGAGAATGTCATATGGTCAGATGAAACCAAAATAGAACTTTTTGGTAAAAACTCAACTTGTCGTGTTTGGAGGAGAAAGAACACCATACCTACTGTGAAGCATGGGGGTGGGACCATCATACTTTGGGGCTGTTTTTCTGCAAAGGGACCAGGACGACTGATCCGTGTAAAGGAAAGAATGAATGGGGCCATGTATCGTGAGATTTTGAGTGAAAACCTCCTTCCACCAGCAAGGGCATTGAAGATGAAACGTGGCTGGGTCTTTCAGCGTGACAATGATCCCAAACACACCGCCCGGGCAACGAAGGAGTGGCTTCGTAAGAAGCATTTCAAGGTCCTGGAGTGGCCTAGCCAGTCTCCAGATCTCAACCCCATAGAAAATCTTTGGAGGGAGTTGAAAGTCTGTGTTGCCCAGCGACAGTCCCAAAACAACACTGCTCTAGAGGAGATCTGCATGGAGGAATGGGCCAAAATACCAGCAACAGTGTGTGAAAACCTTGTGAAAACTTACAGAAAACGTTTGACCTCTGTCATTGCCAACAAAGGGTATATAACAAAGTATTGAGATGAACTTTTGTTATTGACCAAATACTTATTTTACCGAGGAATTTACCAATTGATTCATTAAAAATCCTTCAATGTGATTTTCTGGAATTTTTTTTTTCTGATTTTGTCTCTCATAGTGGAGGTATACCTATGATGAAAATTGGAGACCTCTCTCATCTTTTAAGTGGGAGAACTTGCACAATTGGTGGCTGACTAAATACTTTTTTACCCCACTGTATATGTATGTTATAAAATGGGATTATTGTCTGTATTATTGTTTAGGTTAGGAACATGGCAGTGTAATTTTAATTTAATAAAGGACTTTTAGGTTACCAGTGGCAGAATAATCCACTGTGCTGTGCGGGTTGTGTGGCAGTCCACCCCCAACTCTATTTTTAGGTTGTTTTGTGTGAATGTGATAGGCCAGTTTTAGTACACTAGTTCCCATTTATTTTACTGCATGATTCGGGTCCCAAATTTGGGGGGGGATTTCAATTGTATGTGTGGTTTTGGACTTTTCTAAGTGGGGGAGAGAACATGATGTTGGGTTCCGGAACTTATTGTGAAGTGCGGCGCAGTGATGGGCACTTCCTGTCGTGCCACTGCACCGCCCTGTATATAAAGCAAGGGCACCATCTTGCGGCCTCTTTTGCCGGATGCCTAAGCTGGTGCATACCATGTACTGCTGTGTATAGAGTTCCTATAATAAAGCTGTGTTCACCAACCATCATCCTGCCTCATCCTTCACCCAGGTATTTCCATACATAACATGAACATCATGGTCCGTGGAGAATCCTGCCTGATCTCATTTGTCAGCCTGTCCATCACCATGGCAAACAAGAAGGGGCTCAGGTCTAATTCTTTTTTGAAATTTAAGTTTTTATTAAGTTTTCTTTGGAAGGCCCTATACATGATGCATGAAAAAAAGATAATACCAGACAGCTTGTCGTACATATGGTGAATATACAAAGTACTAATATATAAAATAGGACATGGTTATCGCTTGGAAAATCACTAAAATTTATGGTTTAGGACCTAAACCATTAGTCAAAGGTTGTTTTCATATATATCCAAAGACGATCCCATGCTGAGATCTCATCCCCCATCTCTCCATTCAGTCTACTGAGCATCCGTTCATATGATGCTGTCTCCACCATCGCATCTGTCCATTCTCTCACTGTTGGAACTTCCATTGTTCTCCAGTGTCTCAGTATAATCCTTGATGGCGTGATTAAACCGACCATAATAACTGAAAAGTCCAATTTTGAAATATTTAACATTTGTGATCTGTCCCCCAGCAAACAAAGAGCAGGAGTCATAGGAATTCTTGAACCATGCCATCCATCCATCCATCCATCCATCCATCTTCTTCCGCTTAATCCTTTTTGGGTCGTGGGGGGGCTGGAGCCTATCCCAACATCTTTGGGCGAGAGGCAGGGTACACCCTGGACAAATCGCCAGTCCATCGCAGGGCCAACACAGAGAGACAGACAGACAACCATTCACTCTCACAGTCATACCTAAGGACAATTTAGAATCCCCAGTTTGATGCCAGTTAACCTAACTTGCATGTCTTTGTCATGTGGGAGGAAACAGGAGAAAACCCGGAGTAAACCCATGCAGACACGGGGAGAACATGCAAACTCCACACAGATCACTGTTGATCGAGGAATGCCATCCAGACATAATTGGTCGTATTCCAACCCATAATGGCCTTATCCGAGAACAATCCCAAAGACAGTGCAAAAATGTTCCCTCTGTCGTCTGACATTTCCAACATAAATTATTTTTTGCCAATTTCATTCTGTACAATCTCAATGGGGTATGGTAATACCTATACAATATTTTATACTGAGTAAACTTCCCTTTAGCTTCTTTTACAAATTTTCCACATTCTTCCACAATTCTACACCATCTGTCATCATTAATTCCCTCTCCTAAATCTTTCTGCCAAAGCCTTTTCATATTTATACAATCATTACTTATACAGTTATTAGTGATTTTATAGAACTGTGAAGCTGTGCGGCATTTCAGTGGCAGGTCAAAAAAGGAGATAAAGCTGTTATCAACCTTTTTGAAAACAGACATCTCATAATTTCTTATCTGCAAGTACTTCCAAAATTGACCTTTACCCTCTAAACCATATCAGTGAGTTAAATTTTCATAAGATAAGAATATTCCATCACTATATAGATCTTCTATAATACATATGCCACTGGAACGCCACTGCTCCCAGTATATAATCTTCTTCCCAATACGGATTGCAGGATTATTCCACAATGATGAATACTTCTGAACATACATAGACAACTTATACATTCTATGACATTTATTCCAGACATCTCTTGCATGACTAAGGATGGGATTTTTTATATTTCCTGGAATTTGAGAGAACATATCAAAGACACTGAATGGGGAACACAGTTCTAACGCTATCTTTACCCGGCCCGTTCTGTCCACAGACTTCCAGTGTTTTGCCAATTTAGCTAATTCAAATAACAATACAGTCTAGGGTTGGGCAGGCCTAGCCCACCTTTCTCCTTAGGAGCATACAATTTACTTGACCTAATTCTTGGTCTTTTCCCCTCCCACAAAAAATGTTAAACCATATTTTCATACTTTTGAAAAATTATATCTGGTATTTTAATTGATAACATTGTGACAATATAGTTAAACTGAGGGGCGATCACCATCTTTATAATATTTATTTTGCCCCATAGGCTAAGTTTAATCTTTTCCCACTTACTCAAGTTTATTTTCATTTTTTGCAACAAAGAATTAAAATTTAACTGAGATATCCCCTCCAAGTCCTGACTCAGTTTTATCCCTAGATACTTCATTCCTTCTGGAATCCACTTGAAGTTAAATTTCTTTGAGGAACAACTTTTTGAAATTAGCATAGCCTCTGACTTATTCCAGTTAATTGTCTAACCTGATAATTTTGAAAAAGACTGTATAGTGTCCATTAAATGCGGCAGAGAGGTCAGTGGGTTTGTTATTGTAGCCAAAATATCATCTGCATAAAGCAGTAGTTCAGGGGTGTCCAACCATGTGCCATGGAGAGCCAAGACCCTGCAGGTTTTCTCTTCTACCCAGTCTCTTCAGCAGGTGTTTTCACTTATCAGCAATCAGTGGGAAGAAGTTCACAGAAATCTGCTGTTGAAGACACTGGTTGGAGGTAAAACCTGCAGGGTCTTGGCTCTCCATGGCACATGGTTGGACACCCCTGCAGTAGTTTATGTTTTGTACCACCTCCCTCAACCCCTTGAATATGTGGATTAGTCCTAATGGCTATTGCTAATATTTCCCAAAAAATTATAAACAGCAGAGGGCTAAAGAACAGCCTTGTTGTGTCCCTCTAGAAAGCGTAAAAAAGGAAGATGTTACTCCATTTGTCACTACTGCAGCTTTTGGCTCTTTATACAATGCTCTCACCCATTTAATAAAACCAGGTCCTATTCCAAAGTGTGACAAAACTGAAAAAAGAAATTCCCATTCCACCTTATCGAAAGCCTTCTCAGCGTCTAAAGAAACAGCACCTATAGGGACATCTCTTGATTGACTCTGCCATATCAGATGCAATAGTGTTCTTATGTTGTCAGAAGATGATTTATTTTTCACAAAACCCACTTGGTTAGGATGAATAATACTTGGTAATACCTTTTGTAATCTTAAAGCTAGATTTTTGTCAGTATTTTACAATCCACATTTAGCAAACTTATAGGTCTATAGTTTGAGGGATCAGTTGCATCCTGATCCAGTTTAGGAATTAATGTTATCAAAGCCTCATTAAATGTTGGAGGCAACCTTCCCTTGAAAAATATTTCTTCAAACACTTTCTTTAATATTGGGGAGAGCATATCTATGAATTCTTTATAGTATTCTACTGGAAGGTCATCATTTCCAGGTGATTTCCCATTCTTCATTTGTAAAATTGCCATTTTTATCTCCTTCTCCGTAATTGGGGATTCCAACCCTTCAGCCATCTCAGCCTGCAACTTAGGTGCCTCTACAGTAGTCAAAGACTTTATTAATTCCCCCTGCTCTACATTTATAAATACAGTTGAACTGTACAATTTTTTATAGTACCGATAAAAAACCTCATTAATACTTTTACTGGATGAAATAAGTTCATTCCCCTGTTTAATTATTGGAATCATAATAGAATTACATTTTTCTTTCAATTGCCTAGCGAGCAATTTACCTATTTTTTCACCCCTTCATAAAAACTGGACTTTAATCGGTACAGTGCATACTCTGCCTCCTTATTATAAAAATCATATAGCTGGAATTTAAGCTTACAAAGTTATTGATACATTGAGTCTGAAAAAAACTTCTGATAACTTAATTTCCTTTATTTTAATTTCTTTTTCCAATTTTTGAATTTTGCTTAACTTCTCCCTCTTCTTTTTAACTGCTTGTGCGATCAGTTTCCCTCTCTCATCTGCCTTGGAGGCTTCCCACACCACTGAAATGTCTTCTGCGCTACCCACATTGACCTCAGAAAATGACTTAAGGTCCTTTTCTAAGCTTTTTTTTAAAAACTTGATCTTGTAATAAAAATGTATTTATTCTCCATCTTCCTTTCCTTTCAACATCACAATCTATCTTGATACTCAGTTCAACTGTGGCATGATCTGTGAGGGCAATTGTATTGATGATACAGTATACAACCTTATTTAAAAGGGGGGGTGCCATAAAAGAAAAAATCAATTCTAGAGTGGGATTTATGACGATGTGAGAAAAAAGTGTATTCTCTATTATTAGGATTGGTCAGCCTCCATACTGTATATCTATAAGGCCCATATCTTTAATTAACAAATGAATTGCCTCTCTGGGGTCATTATAGAACCACTAAGATTACTTCTATCAACCACTGGGTCCATCACTTCATTAAAATCCCCCGCCAAAATAATTTGACCTTTCATATCCCCTAATATACTATTTACCTGATGAAAAAACTTGAGGGTTTGACATATTGGGGGCATAAGTATTACATAACACCACCTGGTAGCCTTCTATCAATGCCTGGATACAGATTATAAGATAGGATAAGATAAGCCATTATTAGTCCCACAATGGGGAAATTCCAGGATTGCAACAGCACAGGGATAGCAACACTCAGAGCAACAATCAGAAGGCAAGAAAAAAAAAACAAGAGCAGCGAGTATATATATATATATATATATATATATATATATATATATATATATATATATATATATATATATACAGTGGGGTAAAAAAGTATTTAGTCAGCCACCAATTGCGCAAGTTCTCCCACTTAAAAGATGAGAGAGGTCTCCAATTTTCATCATAGGTATACCTCAACTATGAGACACAAAATGAGAAAAAAAAAATCCAGAAAATCACATTGTCTGATTTTTAAAGAATTTGCAAATTATGGTTGAAAATAAGTATTTGGTCAATGACAAAAGTTCATCTCAGTACTTTGTTATATACCCTTTGTTGGCAGTGACAGAGGTCAAACGTTTTCTGTAAGTCTTCACAAGGTTTTCACACACTGTTGCTGGTATTTTGGCCCATTCCTCCATGCAGATCTCCTCTAGAGCAGTGATGTTTTGGGGCTGTCACTGGGCAACACGGACTTTCAACTCCCTCCAAAGATTTTCTATGGGGTTGAGATGTGGAGACTGGCTAGGCCACTCCAGGACCTTGAAATGCTTCTTATGAAGCCACTCCTTTGTTGCCCGGGCGGTGTGTTTGGGATCATTGTCATGCTGAAAGACCCATCCACGTTTCATCTTCAATGCCTTTGCTGATGGAAGGAGGTTTTCACTCAAAATCTCATGGTACATGGCCCCATTCATTCTTTCCTTTACACGGATCAGTCGTCCTGGTCCCTTTGCAGAAAAACAGCCCCAAAGCATGATGTTTCCACTCCCATGCTTCACAGTAGGTATGGTGTTCTTTGGATGCAACTCAGCATTCTTTCTCCTCCAAACACGACAAGTTGAGTTTTTACCAAAAAGTTCTATTTTGGTTTCATCTGACCATATGACATTCTCCCAATCCTCTTCTGGATCATCCAAATGCTCTCTAGCAAACTTCAGACGGGCCTGGACATGTACTAGCTTAAGCAGGGGGACACGTCTGGCACTGCAGGATTTGAGTCCCTGGCGGCGTAGTGTGTTTCTGATGGTAGCCTTTGTTACTTTGGTCCCATCTCTCTGCAGGTCATTCACTAGGTCCGCCTGTGTGGTTCTGGGATTTTTGCTCACCATTCTCGTGATCATTTTGACCCCACAGGGTGAGATCTTGCGTGGAGCCCCAGATCGAGGGAGATTATCAGTGGTCTTGTATGTCTTCCATTTTCTAATAATTGCTCCCACAGCTGATTTCTTCACACCAAGCTGCTTACCTATTGCAGATTCAGTCTTCCCAGCCTGGTGCAGGTCTACAATTTTGTTTCTGGTGTCCTTTGACAGCTCTTTGGTCTTGGCCATAGTGGAGTTTGGAGTCTGACTGTTTGAGGTTGTGGACAGGTGTCTTTTATACTGATAACGAGTTCAAACAGGTGCCATTAATACAGGTAACGAGTGGAGGACAGAGGAGCCTCTTAAAGAAGAAGTTACAGGTCTGTGAGAGCCAGAAATCTTGCTTGTTTGTAGGTGACCTAATACTTATTTTCCACCATAATTTGCAAATAAATTCTTTAAAAATCAGACAATGTGATTTTCTGGATTTTTTTTTTCTCATTTTGTGTCTCATAGTTGAGGTATACCTATGATGAAAATTGGAGACCTCTCTCATCTTTTAAGTGGGAGAACTTGCACAATTGGTGGCTGACTAAATACTTTTTTGCCCCACCGTGTATATATATATATATATATATATATATATATATATATATATATATATATATATGTATATGTATGTATGTATATATGTATATATATACAGACACACAGTGTGGAGCATTGTAGCTAGATGGGATAGGTATATAAATATATTATCCTTCCCTCTTTTTATTAACTAATATCATAACTCATTACGTTTACTAGTGAATGAACTATAGAAAATATGACCCACCCATCCTTTTTTTTAATTTAAGTTTTTGTAAAGGGTATACATGTCATTACAGCATTGCATTGTTTACATTTTCATCACATATTCCCCCTTTTTTTGTTTTTTGACAACACTGGAAAAAAATTATTACAACACCCTTTTTTTAAGTGAAAGAAAAAGAGAAATTAAAAAAACAACAAAAAAACAACAAAAAAAACACAAAAAAACAAAAGAGCAGAAAAATAAAAGAGCATCTGAGTAGCGTTGGAACTTCCTCCCCCTCCGAATGTGTTTCCTGAATAAAAATTATATCTTCCTGATTATGTTTTAAATAGGAAAGTATTCTTCTCCTCTTAACTGGATTTCCACATCCATTAATATTCAATGTCATAAATTTAACACATTTTTCACCATATTTAACTTATATTCATATTACACTGCAATCCCCTGTCCAGTATATCCTCATTATAATTATTTTGGGGATGCCCCCGACCACTTTTAACAACCAGTACAGATGCCTTCCTAATAAAACACCGAACTCTAAACACAAACACATCCTAATAAACTCCCAAAACAAAAAAGAGAAAAAAAAGAAAAACAAACTTAAAGAAAGAAATTTCAGGCTGGACCGTCACAGCCATTGTAACAACTTTCAAAAAAAAAAAAAAAAAAATTGTTCCAGCCATGGATTACGCAGACACTCTGCCCGCTACTGTCCTTCCTTCCTTCGGCTCTGTAGCCCAGGTCCAAACCCACAAGTTTACAGTTCTCGATACATTTTGGTTCCTGCATTTAATGTTCACAAAGCTCACCTTACTCCATATTGAATTATGCTTCACCTCCAGCCCGACATCCCTCGATAAACTTCTCTGCGGCTGCTGTTGCAGCGAACCTCACATTCTTCCCATCCCATCTGAAACGCAGTGTTGCCGGAAACACCAGCGTGTACCTCACATTGGATTTTTCCGGCTTCCTCCCACATGCCAAAAACATGCAACTTAGGTTAATTGGCATCAAATTGGGGATTCTAAGTTGTCCTTAGGTATGACTGTGAGAGTGAATGGTTGTCTGTCTCTCTGTGTTGGCCCTGCGATGGACTGGCGATCTGTCCAGGGTGTACCCTGCCTCTCGCCCAAAGATGCTGGGATAGACTCCAGCCCCCCCGCGATCCGAAAAGGATTAAGCGGAAGAAGATAGATGGATGGAAGTTTCCCCTTCACAGATGTAAATGTCTTCCATCTCTCCGCTAGCTCCTTGGTCATATCTGGAAACAAGGAGAGTCGGCATCCCTCCCATTCAATGCCGCATTTTGCCTTAGCAGCGTTTATCACTTTATCTCTTGCCGACTGCCTCAGGAAGTGGATCAGCACTGCTCTGGGTGGCCTGTCTGCATTAGGCACAGGTACCGGAGTCTGATAAACCTGTTCAATCTCCAGTTCCTCGTCGTTTTCAATACCAAGACATTCTGATATGATTTTTTGCACACAACTCAGCAACGTCCCATTCTTCCCATGCATTTCTGTTAGCCCCATTAAACGTACATTATTCCTCTTGCTGTAATTTTCCAGAGTTTGCATTCGTCTCTGCATGTCCTCCATCTGTTTGGCCTGGTTACTCCCATCACTCACCAACTTGTCAAGAGGTTTCCTCCACCTGGGCAATGCATGCCTCGGCTTCTGCCATCTTCAACTCCGACACCATTTCTTTAATGATCAATATGTCCATCGCTATGCCTCGCTAAGTAACATTCATTTTAGTAATTTCTTCAAATACTTTGTCGAGGCTGGCCATCTGAGTTGGTGAAGTTGATGGGGGGGCCATCATTCAATGCATCCTCCTCCTCCTGTGCAGGGTTTCTCCTGCTCGCAGCGTGGCCTGTAGTCTTGAAATATTTTGACACAGCCATTGAATTTAAGTTGTCCTTTTCACCGCTCTGAGAAGAGAAATACGTCTAACTGCAGCGCTGGAGCTTAAAATTATTGAAGTAGGAACCGTAAAATTATCCCATTTAATGCATTTACTTTGTGGGCTTGTTGGAGATCAGCTAGAGAGCCGCCATTACATCCAGTGCCCCACGTGACGTCCTCAGGTCTAATTCTTAATGTAATACCGCCGCCATCAAACAACCTGTCACTCCTACAGCACACCTCACCACTGTCTCACTTTCCTCATGCATGTCCTGCACCACCCTTACATACACAAGTGGACAAAATTGTTGGTACCCCTCTGTTAATGAAAGAAAAACCCACAATGGTCACAGAAATAACTTGAATCTGACAAAAGTGGTAATAAATAAAAATTCAATGAAAATTAACCAATGAAAATCAGACAGTGCTTTTGAATTGTGGTTCAACAGAATTATTTTAAAAAACAAACTCATGAAACAGGCCTGGACAAAAATGATGGCACCCTTAACTTAATATTTTGTTGCACAACCTTTTGAGGCAATCACTGCAATCAAACGATTTCTGTATCTGTCAATGAGAGTTTTGCACCTCTCAGCAGGTATTGTGGCCCACTCCTCATGAGCAAACTGCTCCAGTTGTCTCAGGTTTGAAGGGTGCCTTCTCCAGACGGCATGTTTCAGCTCCTTCCACAGATGTTCAATAGGCTTTAGATCAGGGCTCATTGAAGGCCACTTTAGAATAGTCCAATGTTTCGCTCTTAGCCATTCTTGGGTGTTTTTAGCTGTGTGTTTTGGATCATTATCTTGTTGCAAGACCCATGACCTGTCACTGAGACCAAGCTGTCTGACACTGGGCAGCACATTTCTCTCTAGAATACCTTGATCGTCTTGAGATTTCATTGTACCCTGCACAGATTGAAGACACCCTGTACCAGATGCAGCAAAGCAGCCCCACAACAAAACAGAACCTCCTCCATGTTTCAAAGTAGGGACAGTGTTCTTTTCTTGGTATGCTTCACTTTTGCGTCTGTGAACATAGAGCTGATGTGGCTTGCCAAAAAGTTCCAGTTTTGTCTTGTCTGTCCATAGGACATTCTCCCAGAAGCTTTGTGGCTTGTCAACATGCAGTTTGGCAAATTCCAGTCTGGCTTTTTTATGATTTGTTTTCAACAGTGGTGTCCTCCTTGGTCGTCTCCCATGAAGTCCACTTTGGCTCAAACAACGACGGATGGTGCAATCTGACACTGATGTACCTTGACCTTGGAGTTCACCATGAATGTATTTAGATGTTGTTCTGGGCTCTTTTGTAACCATTCGTATACCTGTCTCTTCCTGCGGCCACGTCCAGGGAGGTTGGCTACAGTCCCGTGGATCTTAAATTTCTGAATAATATGTGCAACTGTAGTCACAGGAGCATCAAGCTGCTTGGAGATGGTCTTATAGCCTTTACCTTTAACATGCTTGTCTATAATTTTCTTTCTAATCTCCTGAGACAACTCTCTCCTTTGCTTCCTCTGGTCCATGTTTAGTGTGGTACACACCATGTCACCAAACAGCACAGTGACTACTTGTCACCCTTTAAATAGGCCGACTGACTGATTACAAGTTTGAAGACACCTGTGATGTTAATTAGAGGACACATCTTGGTTGAATATGTCCCTATGGTCACATTATTTTCAGTCTTTTCTAGGGGTACCATCATTTTTGTCCAGGCCTGTTTTGTGAGTTTGTTTTTTAAAGTAATTCTGTTAAACTTCAATTCAAAAGCATTGTCTGATTTTCATTGGTTACTTTTCATAGAATTTTTATTTATTACCACTTTTGTCAGATTCAAGTTATTTCTGTGACCGTTGTGGGTTTTTCTTTCATTAATAGAGGGTTACCAACAATTTTGTCCACGGCTGTACTTCCTTGCCATTCCTGACTTCCTCATACAGTACCACCCTTCCTCTCTTGGCACCCTATCATGGCAGAACACAATAAAAAACAAGCAAAACAAATACAAAAAAACCAAACCTGCAGGCAACAGATATGTACACTTGTTATAATATTATTTATCAAGTTGTTTTGAAAAAAGGTTAAATTTCCTCCTTTTAAGTTTTTTTTTAAACTTCAAAATATGTTTTATTTTGATTAAACTAAGTCTGAAGAGTCCATTTCAGTTGAATATGAAGCTGTGGGATTTCTCAATTTGATCTCTTCTCTTCTTACTTTTTAATGTAATTTGCAGAGGTTAATAAGTGGCAAAAGGAAAATTGTAATTGGTGAATCAGCCTTGACAACCAGATGAAGAAGACCAAAGTAATCATGGAACAGACGAAAAAGAAATTACTTTCTCTAGCATGGTAGTCTGGGTTGTAATTAAAACTTTGGGAGGGTCACAGAGATGCTGGCATTCTAAAAAAAAATATCAGTGGTTTTATTATATATGTACACTTTTCACAGGTGTGTTTATGTTTGTGTTTTAAGTCCAGAGGTTGTGAAAAATGAACCGTATGGAGAGAAAGCAGATGTCTGGGCTTTGGGCTGCATCCTTTACCAGATGGCTACTTTACAGCCGCCGTTTAACAGCAGCAACATGCTCTCACTGGCCAACAAGGTAGCAAAACACACAAAAGATTCACATTTCACACCAGACTTCAGATATCTATATTTTTACCTGTTGTGTTGTCTACTGGCAGATTGTCGAGGCTATTTATGAGCCAGTTGAAGAAGGAGCTTTCTCAGAGAGAGTCACAGACATGATCAGATGGTGAGATTTTTTTTTTTAAAAAGATCCCATATTGTGCATTTCCAGGGATTACTTTTAAGGTTTGACCACAAACAATTCTAGTGTTGTTTTTCAGCTCACCAAAAAAGATCTTAACAATTCTGAAATAGTTTTCAGTCTGCTCATTAATGCTAATGAGCCCCCTAATCCGATTGGATAGTTTTGTTCAGAATGGGCCAGTCACAAACATAGAGGCAGTCGGGGTGTGTTTGTAAACATGACAAGCTCCGTTCCTTGGCTGCGCCTAGAAATCTTGGCCATAAATATTATGAACAGGATCGCTGACAAAGAGCAGCCCTGACGGAGTCCAACTGTCAATGGGAATGAGTTTGGCTGATTGTTGGCAATATGAACCAAGCTCTCGCAGTGGTTGTATAGAGACCGGATAGCTCGTAGCAATGAGCACAATACTCCATACTCAAGAAGCATCCCCCACGAGGAACCACAATAGAAATAAGTGTGTGCATATTGTGTTATCCTAATTTATAGAATGTATTTATAGCTACAGCCGTGGACAAAATTGTTGGTACCCCTCTGTTAATGAAAGAAAACCCCACAATGGTCACAGAAATAACTTGAATCTGACAAAAGTGGTAATAAATAAAAATTCTATGAAAATTAACCAATGAAAATCAGACAATGCTTTTGAATTGTGGTTCAACAGAATTATTTTAAAAAACAAACTCATGAAACAGGCCTGGACAAAAATGATGGTACCCTTAACTTAATATTTTGTTGCACAACCTTTTAGGATTCCTTTATTAGTCCCACAATGGGGAAATTACAGGGCATCCACATGAGTGGATGAGGCAGTCACTGGTGCGGCGCCCAACCCTTTCACCATTCACACATACAATCACACCTGCGGCCTCTATAGAGTCTCCAATTAACCTAAGTCGCATGTTTTTGGCATGTGGGAGGAAACCGGAGAAATCCCGGAGTAAACCCACACAGACACGGGGAGAACAAGCAAACTCCACACAGATCACTGTTGGTCGGGGGGCTGGGATCGAACCCGGGATCCCCCGGCCAAGGGTGAGTTACTGTGCTGCCGCAGTGCTAACCACTCCACCACCGTGCTTTTGAGGCAATCACTGCAATCAAACGATTTCTGTAACTGTCAGTGAGGCTTCTGCACCTCTCAGCAGCTATTTTGGCCCACTCCTCATGAGCAGACTGCTCCAGTTGTCTCAGGTTTGAAGGGTGCCTTCTCCAGATGGCATGTTTCAGCTCCTTCCACAGATGTTCAATAGGATTTAGATCAGGGGTCATAGAAGGCCACTTTAGAATAGTCCAATGTTTCACTCTTAGCCATTCTTGGGTGTTTTTAGCTGTGTGTTTTGGGTCATTATCCTGTTGCAAGACCCATGACCTACGACTGAGACCAAGCTGTCTTGACACTGGGCAGCACATTTCTCTCTAGAATACCTTGATAGTCTTGAGATTTCATTGTACCCTGCACAGATTCAAGACACCCTGTGCCAGATGCAGCAAAGCAGCCCCACAACATAACAGAACCTCCTCCATGTT
Source organism: Pholidichthys leucotaenia (assembly GCA_020510985.1). Taxonomy (NCBI): domain Eukaryota; kingdom Metazoa; phylum Chordata; class Actinopteri; order Cichliformes; family Pholidichthyidae; genus Pholidichthys; species Pholidichthys leucotaenia. Next base: position 62,363,209 of record CM035849.1, on the reverse strand, counting down.
TCACAGTAGGGACAGTGTTCTTTTCTTGGTATGCTTCACTTTTGTGTCTGTGAACATAGCGTTGATGTGCCTTGCCAAAAAGTTTCAGTTTTGTCTTGTCTGTCCATAGGACATTCTCCCAGAAGCTTTGTGGGTTGTCAACATGCAGTTTGGCAAATTCCAGTCTGGCTTTTTTTATGATTTGTTTTCAACAGTGGTGTCCTCCTTGGTCGTCTCCCATGAAGTCCACTTTGGCTCAAACAACGACAGATGGTGTGATCTGACACTGATGTACCTTGACCTTGGAGTTCACCATGAATGTGTTTAGAGGTTGTTCTGGGCTCTTTTGTTACCATTCATATTATCTGTCTCTTCCTGCGGCCACGTCCAGGGAGGTTGGCTACAGTCCCGTGGATCTTAAATTTCTGAATAATATGTGCAACTGTAGTCACAGGAACATCAAGCTGCTTGGAGATGGTCTTATAGCCTTTACCTTTAACATGCTTGTCTATAATTTTCTTTCCAATCTCCTAAGACAACTCTCTCCTTTGCTTCCTCTGGTCCATGTTTAGTGTGGTACACACCATGTCACCAAACAGCACAGTGACTACTTGTCACCCTTTAAATAGGCCGACTGACTGATTACAAGTTTGAAGACACCTGTGATGTTAATTAGAGGACACATCTTGGTTGAACATGTCCCTATGGTCACATTATTTTCAGTCTTTTCTAGGGGTACCATCATTTTTGTCCAGGCCTGTTTCACGAGTTTGTTTTTTAAAAGTAATTCTGTTGAACCACAATTCAAAAGCATTGTCTGATTTTCATTGGTTAATTTTCATAGAATTTTTATTTATTACCACTTTTGTCAGATTCAAGTTATTTCTGTGACCATTGTGGGTTTTTCTTTCATTAACAGAGGGGTACCAACATTTTTGTCCACATGTGTACAGTGGTGGCCTAATGGTTAGGGATGCAGACTGGTGAGGCGAGGGTCGCCAGTTCAATCCCCGGCCCGGCAGGATCAGATCTGGGTGGGACAGATAACATAGCAGTGTTTTCCCCAAATCCCACTGTGGTGTCCTTGAGCAAGGCCCTTAACTGTTTCAATGGCCACAGATCAGTCTACACTTGTACTGGGCAGCTTCCAGGTGTGGATGTGAACAGGGTGTCCTTGAAAAAGAGGTTGCCTCTCAATGGAACATCCCTGTATAGATAAAGGTAAAATGTATTTATATATACATTTTTATTTATTGAATCAAATCAAATTAAAAGACGCAGTTGAATGCTTTCTCCAAGTCCACAAAACACATGTAGACTGGTTGGGCAAACTCCTACAAACCCATGAGGATCCCTGAGAGGGTAAAGAGTTGGTCCAATGAAACCCACTTTAGATTAATTTATCTCATGAGTGTAAACTTGCATTTAGAACATCAGAATTTACATTAGAAATGTTGCCTTTGTGGCACCATTTATGAGTACTTTTTTTTTCCAGGAATAAACATTATAAGGTAACTGATGTCCTAGTACCAGCGATAAGGACTTGAGTGTGAGACTTGGAATCAAGTAGCACTTAGGTTGCATATGCAAGGACTACAGACATGACCTGGGCTTGGACTCAAAAGACTTGGCACTTGATTTGGACTCTTGATTTGGGACTTGTGAACAATTTTTTGTTTTTAATGTTTTAATTAAAAACATCCAAAAACACAGAATTTCCTTTAGGGAATAAAAGTCAGGTGATTTTCATTGTTAAAACAGCACAGATAAATTTGATCTATGAAATATGACAGTTTCTTAAGAAAGGAACTGTCAATTTTTGGAAAAATACAGATGTGAAATCTATAAGGGAAACTTTTACTGTGTTTTTATTGAATTTCATCAGCCTGCTTAAAGTAATGATATCCAACTGCTGACCAGTTCTATTACTAAATGCTAATAGGTGAAAGATACTGTGGTACATATTATAAATTCCTTAGATATTACAACTATAAAATGAGTTCAAACTTGACTTGGACTTGCCACTTAAAGATGTGAGACTTGACTTGGACTTGCAAAAAATGACTTGTGTGCATCTGTGCCTAGTACAATCCCTACCACCTTTTATCAATTCAGTTTTTCCCTGAATTTTGTCTAATTTGTTATGGTGCCCAACAGTCACTCTCCGGGTTTAAGAAATGCCCATAATCCTCCCTTCCGTTATGGGATGTCCTGTCAGGTGTTTGAACCCAGATGCAGACCAGCGACCAGACATTGTGGCCGTCAGCTCCAGGATCTCTGACCTCATGATGAGGCAGATGGATGGACTCTACACTTCCCAGAATGCATTGGAGAGAAGAGCCGAGCGAGACAGGAAACGAGCGCAGAAGTACTTCCAGGAAAGGCACAAGGCCAGGACAGAGTGCTGCCACTCACACTTGCCTCAGGTGATCTCAGATTTGAAGGTGAACAAGAATTTTTTGTTTAAGCTTTATGACTTCATGCTAAATGTACTGTAAGTGCTGCTCTTTTTACAGGAATTGATGAAAACAGAATCTCCAGTTCAATGCTCTTCTACAGCCTGCAGTTCAACCCACAGCGGACAGAGAACTGGTAAAGGCGATTCTCATTCTGTCAGGATTCAGCTCTCATCTGAGAACATTATGAAACAAATGGTCATGTGATGTAAATGTGTTTTTAGATCATGCTTCAGAGGAGGATGTGGAACAGCTCAATGGCACCTCTTCAGGAGAACACCACTGTTAGTTCACTAAAAGCTGCCTGGGTGTTCTGGATATTTATTCTGCCTAAGGAAAAATAATCTGTTGTGGTGGGAGTGTTGAACATTTTTTTTTTTTTTGGCTAGATGTTTAACCTTGATTTAATTTGCTTCACTTTTTCAACATTTATGAAGTATATTTCGCTTTATCTGTTAACCAAGCATCTTCTTTTCCATATCTTGCTTTGATGAAAGGTATAAAGTCCAGTGTATGTGTTGCATCTGACAATATTCTTAAAAGGTAATTAAAAAGAAATCCTATAATAATTTGTGGTGTAGAAACAGCCATTATTTAGTTACAAGGCTGCACCTATCTTTTGATTATCGTTGCCTCCATTTTCCACTTATTTCTTTCAGTGGAGACTTTAGTGCTGAAAAGGTGAAACCAAGGCCAGGTACTTTTTCAGCCTGATACCAAAACAATGTCACTGTTACAGTCGTGCAAACTCTTAAACACTGTATGCAATTTAAATCTCTCCATCCCTTATCAGTGAAGGCATTTGTTTTTTTGATCCTTTCACCTTAGCATCAGCAGGAATCTGCATCTCCCAGAAGAAGCTTCGACAGATTGATGATCCCATTCAGAGGATCCTGGTGCAGCTGCACAAAATCATCTACATCACTCAGGTAGAGTCACTCAGCAATTCTTGTATAAATTTGATCAGTTGAGATTAGCTCTGTCCGTGCTTGTGATAAAGCTGGAGTAGGCAGAAACCAGAAAAAACTGCCTGAAATTTAAAAAAAAAAAAACCCTCTGCATTCCTCCTGCAGCTCCACTCCCTTCCCTGTCCTGAGCCACTCCTAATTCGAAGTGCATGCCTGTGAGGTGTGTCTGTTTTTGTAGAGCAGGCAATAACAAAGGCTTAGGCAATGAAACTGTGAGAAATGAGTGTGAACTTTCTGTAGGCTCAACAGAGCCCAGAGCAGATACAGTAGTGTGCTGTCAGAGGTCTCCACAGTGGATCATCTACCTTCATCTTACACTACATCCTACGAATACCATAACTTCTACATATAGAAGAAGAAGAAGCCAACTTTATTGTCACTTAGTCCATACAGCAGAACAAAATTATGTTTCTCCTATCTACAATGTTAATCACATCTAGAATCAGAGAGGTCGCTGCCATGAAAGGCACCACCACAAACAAGTTTTCCTTCCCCCATTCTATTATGGTGAGCACCAAGCTAGAAGGCGGGAAGTACCATTTTTATATGGTCATTGGTATGACCCGGCCAGGACTTGAACTCCCAATCTCCCAGTTGTGGGGCGGATGCTCTATCAACTAGGCCACCACTCTGTCACACTTAAATGTTTCAGATCATCTAACAGGTTTAAATATTAGACAATGATAACACAACACAAAATGCAGTTTTTATATGAAGGTGTTTATTATTAAGGGAAAAACATCCAAACTTACATAGCCCTGTGTGAAAAAGTGATTGCCTCCTAAACCTAATAACTGGTTGGGCCACGCTTAGCAGCAATAACAGCGTTTGCGATAACTGGCAATGAGTCTTTTACAGTGCTGTGGAGGAATTTTGGCCCACTCATCTTTGCAGAATTGTTGTAATTCAGCCACATTGGAGGGTTTTTGAGCATGAACAGCCTTTTTAATGCCACAGCATCTCAGTCGGATTCAGGTCAGGACTTTGACTAGACCACTCCAAAATCTTCATTTTGTTTTTCTTAAGCCATTCAGAGGTGGACTTGCTGGTGTGTTTTGGATCATTGTTCTGCTGCAGAACCCAAGTGCACTTCAGCTTGAGGTCATGAACAGATGGCCGGACATTTTCCTTCAGAATTTTTTGGTAAACAACAGAATTCAGGTTCCATTTACCACAGCAAGTCTTCCAGGTCCTGAAGCAGCAAAACAGCCCCAGACCATCACACTACTACCACCATATTTTACTGTTGGTATAATGTTCCTTTTCTGAAATGCTGTGTTACTTTTACACTGGATGTAATGGGACACACACCTTCCAAAAAGTTCAACTTTTGTCTCATCAGTCCACAGAGTATTTTCCCCAAAGTCTTGGGGATCATCACAATGCTTCCTGGCAAGACTGAGATGAGCCTTTATGTTCTTTTTGCTCAGCAGTGGTTTTTGTCTTGGAACTCTGCCCATGCAGGCCATTTTTGCCCAGTCTCTTTCTTATGGTGGAGTCATGAACACTGACCTTAACTGAGGTAAGTGAGGCCTGCAGTTCTTTGGATGTTGTTGTGGGGTCTTTTGTGACCTCTTAGATGAGTTGTCGCTGCACTCTTGGGGTAATTTTGATGCGCCGGCCACTTCTGGGAAGGTACACCACTGTTCCATATTTTTGCCATTTGTGGATAATGGCTCTCACTGTGGTTCGCTGGAGTCCCAAAGCTTTAGAAATGGCTTTATAACATTTTCCAGACTGATAAATTGCAATTACTTTGTTTTTCATTTGTTCTTGAATTTCTTGGGATTGCAGCATGATGTCTAGCTTTTGAGGATCTTTTGGTCTACTTCACTTTGCCAGGCAGGTCCTATTTAAGTGATTTCTTGATTGAGAACAGGTGTGGCAGTAATCAGGCCTGGGTGTGGCTAGAGAAATTGAACTCGGCTTTCCAATGATGTGATAAACCACAGTTAATTTATGTTTTAACGGGGGGACAATCACTTTTTCACACAGGGCCATGTAGGTTTAGATTTTTTTTTTACCCTTAATAATAAACACCTTCATTTAAAAACTGCATTCTGTGTTTACTTGTGTTATCTTTGTCTAATATTTAAGTTTGTTTGATGATCTGAAACATTTACGTGTGACAGACATACAAAAAAATGAGAAATCAGGAAGGGAGCAAACACTTTTTCACACCACTGTACATACATGCATAATAAACATGCATAATTCTGTCACAAATCACCCCCGACACACGTCTCCACCCTCTCCATCATGCCTGCACTCTCTTTTTCACCTCGCTTGTGTATTTTCCATTGCTGTGGGTGGTTCACCCCAGGTATTTAAAACTCATCCACTTTAATTACCTCTGCTCCTTGGATCTTTACTGTTACGCCTGCCTCCCTCTCATTCACTCACATGTATTCTGTCTTGCTTCGACTGACTTTCATTCCTCTTCTCTCCAGTGCGTACCTCCACCTCTCCAGGTTCTCTTCCACTTGCTCCCTGCTCTCATGACAGACCACAAGGATTTTTGTGTTTATAGTCCATGGAGACCCTTGTCTGACCTTGTCTGTCAGCCTGTCCTTCACCATGGCACACAAGGACATGTTACATGTGTTAATCAATTTGTTGGTGTTAAAATGTTCTATAACCTCTTGTATATTTTCCAGCTTCCCCCAGCTTCTTACCACAGCATCAAACGTCGGCTCATCGAGAGATTTAAAAAGACACTCTTCATTGTTGGCAGTGACCCATACAACCTGAAAGTGGAGCTCAGCAAGGTTTGAGCTACCAACTTACATTTCTAAAATCCATTATTATTGTTGGCATGTTTTTACTTCTGGTTGTTCCCTGGATTTCTTTGCACATTATAGCAGCAATTATAATTGTAATAGTGAGCAAGAGTGGCAAATTACAGAAAGTATAAAAAACTCAGTTCCTCAGTCTTTCTGTTCCTTCATGGAAGACAAAATAATTTGTTATTCTGCAATTGAAAAAAGTGAACCACACATGCCATATACTGTAGGTACATCTTGGAGGACAGGCTTTAACTGGAAAGGAAAGTTGTGCACTGGGTGTCGAATACAGGATAAACCCTAAACATTAAATCCTTTCAGCACCACAGTCATTTTTGTTTCGTTATCGTCATCATGAGAGATAAACATTTTGACAGAAAATAAGAATGAATGGTCCAGTTTCTCTGCTCTATAAATATACCATCATAAGCTGCACTGCATGTCACACATGTCACAAGCAGTTTGATGTTTCCTCTAAGTCCAGTCATTAATCAGAAGATGCTTTGGTTCCTCTAATTTCCTGCTACATGCCCACTCAACTTTAATTATTATAATGAATATACAGGCTAAACTTAAGTTCTATTCCAGTAAAAGCATTGGCACCATTAATGGGAAACATTTACTACATATTTTTTATTGCATCTTCATGAAATAATGCTTTTATTCTGCTTTATTGCCGCTCTTACACGAGCATGGGAATGTGACACAAAGCTGGCATTGTTTCGCGCCGTAGGGCTCCTCACCGGAGTCTGTGAGAACAAGCTGCTGCGCGGAGGGTGAGGAATCCTGTGCTCCATAATTCAATTCAATTCAATTCAATTCAACTTTATTTATATAGCACCATTTCACAACAACAGTCATCTCATAGCACTTTCAACTGTAGGGGGAGCCCCCACAATTGCAAAAAGACCCCAGCAATCAGGCGATCCCCTGTGAGCAAGTGCTTGGCGGTGGTGGAGAGGAAAAACTCCCTTTTAACAGGAAGAAACCTCCAGCAGAACCAGGCTCAGGGAGGGGCAGTCATCTGCTGCGACTGGCTGGGGAGGGAGGGGATAGAGAAGAAGAAGAAAAAAAACAGACATGTAGAGAGCAAACAGCACGATGGGGACTCAATCTATGGGAGAGAACAAACGGATGTTAATGACCAGCAAAAATATTTCATTGAGATTGAAGAAAGGAGTGAAGCCCAGTGCATTGTTGGAGGTCCCCTGGCTGTCTAAACCTATTAGCAGCATAACCAAGGGAGGGTTCAGGGGCACATGATCCCTTCCTAATTATAGGCTATATCAAAAAGGAAGGTTTTAACCCTATTCTTAAAAACAGAGATCGAGTCTGACTCCCGAAGTCCAGATAGGCAGCTAGTTCCACAGGAGAGGAGCTTGATACAGAACAGAGTTTTTAGCAATGCTTGGTTTTAGTTTTTTAATCAGTGTTTGGTTTTAGTTTTTTTTATCAATGCTTACTTGTAGTTTTAGCAAATGTCTGCTTTTTAATGCTAACACCAGCCTGCCCAGGGACTACAGGTGGAAATTAGCACTTGTGCTATAACCTGGTACAATGCATCTGTCCCTGCATAAATAAATAAATAAAAATAAAATAAAATGAAATAAACATATTTTAATCATAACTTTATGTTCAGCCATTACAGCTATTTCTGCCTATTATATGAAGCAGAGCGTGCAAATGCATTGGGCCCCTTCAGCCACTAGGGGGCCCCAAGCTACAAGTTCACCCTCAACATTATTTTGGGGGAGAACGGAAATTAGCTTCAACTTTTTTTCTCTGGTAAATTTTGAACTGTTTTCTCCTAAACTTGTATCGTTTTACCTCATAAATTTTCTGTTTTTTTTCTTCAATCAATTAAAAAAAAATTCTCGTAAATTTGCAGCTTTTTCTGGTAAAATTTGTGACTTTCTTGTAAATTTGCAACTTTTTTCTTCCATCCATCCATCCATCTTCTTCCACTTAATCCTTTTTGGGTCACGGGGGGGCTGGAGCCTATCCCAGCATCTTTGGGCGAGAGGCAGGGTACACCCTGGACAGATCGCCAGTCCATCACAGGGCCAACACAGAGAGACAGACAACCATTCACTCTCACATCCATACCTAAGGACAATTTAGAATCCCCAGTTTTTTGATGCCAATTAACCTAACTTGCATGTTTTTGGCATGTGGGAGGAAACCGGAGAAATCCTGGAGTAAACCCACGCAGACACGGGGAGAACATGCAAACTCCACACAGATCACTGTTGGTCGGGGGCTGGGATCGAACCCAGGATCCCCCGACCAAGGGTGAGTTGCTGTGCTGCCACAGTGCTAACCACTCCGCCACCGCGCTGCCCGTTTTCTCTTGTAAACTTAAAAAAAAAATTTCTCTCCACCTTGTTCCTATTCCTTGCTTGAATGATGGGCGCAACTTCCAGTGCTAGTTTAGAAAGTGGGGTTATCACTGAAACGGGACATTTTTCCTTGTTATAAAACAATGACTTCAGCATCAAAAATGCCACCTCAAAAAGAGTAATATAATCATACCACTTCCCACAACTATCGAGGGATGACCTTAAAAAGTGGCCTGGCATACAGTAGCTCTGTTAGTTAGCTCCGCTGCTAAAATGCTAATGCTGTAAACAAATAAAAGCTCTGAGATATATCAGTGTTTCCACTGCAATAAAGTCGGTTGCATTTTGTTAAAATATGTTGGACATAATCAAATTGACCTCAGAGCAGACGTAGAATCTAGTCAGAGCCACAAAGAACCACAACACTGTGCTTGGGTATTAAAATGCTCATGCTGCTGTCATGCTGTGAGTGCTTATTTAACTTAACACGTACAGACCTTTTATGATAATTGTTCAAAATTTTATTGATCTATAGCTTGTGATAATTTGAAAATTAATGGATGCTGAAGCTGTTAATATCAACTCCATATCGTTCCAATGCAGTGCAACGAATGCAAAAAAAACAAAACAAAAAACACCTATTTGATATCTTTCTTAAATCGTTAAGCCTTAAGGTGCCTTCAGACCAAATGGGAACAGGCGGCACAAATCCATACAAAGTCAATGAAAAGAGGCAAGTACACACGAAATCGCACGTTTGCGCATTCACGTCCGAGGGAATATGCTAGCTTTGAGATTCTGCCATCACCGGAGTAAAAGTATCACCATTGGAGAGTAAACTAGTTTGAAAATGAGACTGCCACTCACCTGGAAACAGGAGGACCGGGAGCTCTTCAGCTAAATTGGGATGTTGGAGTTATTTACCCACGGATTCCTGCCACAGATGTGTTAATAAGGCTAGCAAGTTAGCAACGGAAACACTCATCATCTTGTAAGGTTTTGGAGATAGGGACAACTTTTTCAGGTGAGCCCCCCGTCGGATAATGTAAACTTAAAGCATGATGTTATTTTGGGGATTTCCACAGTAGGTTGAACACTGCTGCAGAAGTTATAAAGGCAACTTCACCTGTCTGCATCTCACTCAGATGGTGAATTCATGTCTGTTCGCGTATTTACACTGAGATATATTGTAATCATACTGCACGAAAAATTCACCCATTCGCGTTTGGTCTGAACGCACCTTTAGGAAGCCAACTGTTACTATTTTTTTTATTTATTATTTTACTTCATGCAGCCTTGCATCTGGTGACATATAAACATGTCAGATCTGTGACATTCATACAAGTGAAAACATACCTGGTGCTGTTGTGTCTGTCCTGTGTCTGTACCACCGATCACACCAACAATCCTTTAGTTTTCAGTGCATGATCTACGCATTGCTGTTGAAGCCACAGACTTATCTGTGCTTATGAGGAGTCTCACACCACAAACAGCAGCAAGTACCAGAACTACTCAAAAACATTCAAAAATACAAAAACTACAAGTGCTGAAATTATCTGCCACTTGACTGCAAAACAGGTATGTGGTCAATACATTAAAATGAATTAGAAACACTTTTAAAAATGCTATTTTAAATGCCCCACTACTCTACTCTTGCTGACTGATTTAACACTACTTCAGCCCGAAACTGGAAGTTGCGTCCATAATCGTTTCTGCAGCAGCGCCCTCAGGAATAAGATGGATTAAATTTTCAACTTTTTCTTGTAAATTTAAAGAAAAAAAAAATCTTGTAAATTTGTGACTTTTTTCTTGTAAACTTGAAACTTTTTTGGGCATTTATTTAACTTTTTTCACTAATTTGTAGCCTTTTTCATTTAAGTTTGCAACTTTTTTCATATAGATTTGTGACTCTTTTCTCATAATTTTACAACTTTTTCCTCATAAATGTGTTACTTTTTCTCATAAATCTGCATTTTTTTTTCTCAGAAATTTGTGACTTTTTTCTTATAAATTTGCAACTTGTTTCTCATAAATTTGCAATTTTTTTAACAAAATTGCAATTTTTTCCAATACCTTGTCTTGTAAATTTGCTAATTTTTTTCTAGTAAACTTTTGATTTTTTTTGTTGTAAACTTACAGCTTTTTCTGCTGTTTTTTAAAAACTTTTTTCATTAATTTGTAGATTTTTTTCATGTAACTTTTCAACCTTTTTTCACATAAATTTGTAACTATTATTTCATAAATTTGCATCTTTTTTTCTCATAAATATGCTTCTTTTTTTCCTCATAAATTTGTATCTTTTCTCAGAATTTTGTGACTTTTTTTTCTTGTAAATTTGCAGTTTTTTCCTCATAATTTTTTCTAGTAAACTTGAAACTTTTTTCTGGTAAATTTTCAACTTTTTCATAAATATGTTGTTTTTTTTGTAAATTTGCAACCTTTTTTCACATAAATTTGTGACATTTTCCTTGTAAACTGACTTTTTTTCTCATAAATTTTCAGTTTTTTTCCCATGAATAGTTTTTTTTTCCTTTTTTCATATTAATTTTGATTCTATGTAATGTTTTTTCTGTTCCTCTAGCCCACAGGTGTCAAACTCATTCCATGGAGGGCCAAGACCCTGAGGTTTACCTCCACCAGTGGCTTCAACAGGTGGTTTTCTCTGAATTTCTTCCCACTGATTGCTGATCAGTGAAACACACCTGCTGAAGAGACTGGAGTGGAAGTAAAAACCTGCAGGGTCTTGGCCCTCCATGGAATGAGTTTGACACCCTGCTCTAGCCATGACCCAAGTTTATTGTTTAAATGTTTTTTGTTTTTTTTTTTTGAGAGAAGATTTTTTGCCCCTAATTTAAAAGATTTTAATTCTTTCCATAACAAAAAGGGGCCCCCCAAATGCAATCTTGCTTAGGGTTCCCATAAAGCTAAAAATGGCCCTGCAAACCATGAAGGATGTTGGAAGACTTTTTAAACTGCTGTCACCCTTTTAATTCACTGACAGGAAAAACAGCTTCATAACAGTCTACAGGTCTGTGCGGTTATGTCTCCACTGCTCATGATTAAGATTATCATTAAGTTGGCCATATCTAAGTTATGCTATGAGTAATGCTCTTGTGTTTTGAAAATGTCTCTGCTTTCAAACCCTTCATGGAAAACCGGAGAGATGCCACTAAATAATATTCATCCCTTAGCTTAACTGGAGAGGATTTCATATCTTGGCTCAGCAGACTCTTTCATCCCTCCTCATTAAAGTCTTTGGTAGACATTTTTGTGCACAGCAATTAAGATAATAACATGTTATGAGCAACAATCACTAATTAGCAAACCTCAACTGGAATGCACATCTAATTTCAGCTGTTCTTGCCTGTAGATGTACATGACAAACACAGCAAGATTTAAGAATTTTGTTGTTTCGACTCACAGTTTAAAAATTCCTTATGTCTAAATTAGTAGCCCATGAAGGCTAATCTCTATAGTCCAAGTCTATATGCAGTAGTGGGCAGTCAAAGAGTGCACCCCTCCACCAAGGCTGTTTGTCCATGAATAAAAGGTGTCAATTAATAAAGCATCTAAAGTTGTCTGTATTTTCTGGTTGATTAGGCTGTGATTTTTTTCTAGTCAGTGAAATTCTATTAAAAGCCCTATCTCACTATTAAATTAGTGCTCCCTCAGAGAGCACATACCACCAAAAAGCTTTTATCTCACAATGTGGTGTAGCAATATATAATAGAATATAGTGTAATAAAGTACAGGAATTATTTATTTTATTTAGAAGTGGGTGTGCGTAGGGACAGAGTTAAACAGCCACCCTGACACTCACTAAATAAGAGAGAAAAGCATTCGTAAATAAGGGGCGCACCAGTTCCAAAAGAATGAATTATTAATTAATTTCTGTACTTTCAATTACTTAATAAATCAGTCTCAAGCATTAGTGAATTCTTTACTGCCGTGACCTAGGAAAGCATATATGCAAAGGAAAACACTTCAGCTTCTCTCATTTACAAGTTTATTAAATGAAACTCATTCAGGTTAAATGACATTACATTCAAATGATTGGTAAGCAGGTTCAAATGATAAACAGGTGTCAAATATCACATCAACTGTTAATGGATTCCTGAGCATAAAATCTATAGTTAAACCTTTGTGGAACCAAGAGGAAACCAGATCTTATATTTCAACTGTAATGCAACGGAGGCTGAGGTAACTAACAAAATCAGAATGCAATTTTATGGGGAAAAAAATACATAAACTGATTATCTAAAAAGGGAACTTCTGAATTAATCTACGAAAATGAACGGAGATTACTGGAAAAAAAGAATAAGAATTTTCCTTCAGTTTAAAGCTTGTCCTACGGCCTCGAGGGACTAATTGGTACCATGAAATATTGGTTATGTTCAATTATAATTGATATTTGGGACATCTCGTTTAAATCCAGCAGACAGGAAAGTGGGAGTCTCACTTACGAGTACAGCTGGGTCAGCCAATTTCCAGTGGCGATCACAAGCGCCAGTAAAATGGCAAATAGGGGAAAGTGACGGCAGTTGTCTTTCAGCTCATTCCAAGCTGTGAGAAGCGTAAACTTGGCTGGGGGCTCCCTGGAGCATGCAGCGCTTAGCCAGCAGCAGGATGAACGGGGCCTCCAGAGCAGACGTGATATCTTTTGGAAACCAGTCTGAAATTACGATCGTCCACGGCCCACAGGACAGCTAAAGGCTGGAGGAAAGTGCATTTAGCAGCTTTCACCCACGACGGTCTGAGTTCTTCTACGTGGGAAAACAGAGAAGTCCCATATCTCTATTAGTCCGCTTTAAAGACAGGAAAATTAAAAGTCCACCTTAACGGCAGGAAAGGTCACAAAAGTCCAGGAAAAGCATTTAATAGAATAAGCACGGCTTCTGAGGTGAAGAAGAAAAGGCTTTTTGGAAGTCTGACTTCCACAGAGAAGGTGAGCTCACAGGAAAAGGATGGTTTCCCCTCAGTTGCCAGAAAAACAGGAAAACGCTTAAGAAAACTAGCACAGGACTTGACAAGGTTCAGACATACAAAGACAAAGCAACTAAGAACTTACAGAACACTAAGAACTGAGCTGCTGGGGTGGCTCTGTTTTTGTCATGGTCTGAGCGCCGATCTCGTCCGCGCTCGGGGTCATGCAGTATTTTTCTTCCCATTCATTAGTAATTCCTTGTGGGCTGTCTGAGCTCTTATATCTGACATTGTCTCAGCGGAGCTTCCGGCTGTCAGAGCCGAGCTCAGCAGTGACAGCTGGGCCTTGATTTGATTCAGCTGTTGACGCCTCATCAGCTGATTAATTATCTTGCCCTATTTAAGGGAGCAGCTTCTGTCACTCGGGGCTGCGACCTTGCATTTTCCAGACTGGTTTCCCTACGTCCGAAGCCAGTTCCTTTCAGTGTCCTATTCGCATGTAAGTGTTTTATCTTTGTCTCCCATCAGTCTCCCTAGTTCTCAGTATATTATAGTGTGTCCTAGTCTTTATTTGTGTTTTGCCCCACGAGGCTCATTATTTTGTACTGTATGTCCTTATTTAATAAATGTGCAAACTTTACGGCTGCCTATAGTGTCTCATTAGCGGTCCGCGAGGACCGCTCCATGACAGTAGGTCGCAGCCAAATGAGACGCCGGTGACCGTGAGTTTGCCTAATTTGGGCTTGTAGTTTTTCCCCCTGTTCTCGTACCAGTGTGCTGGGAGATGGTGCTGCCCAAGGCCTATGCGATGAGCTTGGGCTACGAGCTGGTTATGGCCCTCATCGACATTGATGGTATCCTCTCCACCGCTCGGCTTTACGACACTCCCAACGATGCATGCTGGTACCTGGACCTCGCTGAGGCGGCTATTAACCGCCATCCTCGCTACGCTGACCACCCTGAAATCACGGTGAGGATGGCGGACATCTCTGCTCACCGGAAGAAGCTCCGTGGGCTGAAGGGAAACTCCGGCAGGAAGCCGAAGAGGAGACATCCTCACTCCTCATCTTGGGATCCCATTCCTGTCCCCCCATCCAGTCCAGGAGTTTGCACCACCCAGGGTCATCCCCAGCTGAGAAAGATGTCAGCAAGGATTCCCCCGGCAATCCTCAGCGAGAACCCCGTCCGGATCCAGTTCCGGATCGCCGTAGGAACTCTGCCTCCTAGCCAGCTGTTACTCCTGCATCACGACAGGAGGAAAATCCAACAGCCTCCGCCTCTGGGCCACCTGTCCCTGCTGTTCCGTCAGCTCCTCATTCCCGTATCGCCTCGGCTGTTTTCTCCCTCCTCCTCGACGCTCTCTCAGCTGTTGTGAGCTCCACGAGTCCTGCCCTGCGATGCCCGTCATCAATCCTGTGCGAATGGCTCCTCCTCATCTTCCCCGGGGGCCCTCCGTCACCATCCAGCAGAGAAAGGGAAGAACCAAGCCCACCGCAGCAGATTCCATCGATCCTCAGCGGATCAGGCATGTGTCTTTTCATTCTCTTCCTTCACTGGGTGAATTGCCTTGTTTGATCCCTGGGGGTGGAGTTCAGGGTTCACAGTCCCCTGAGCTCCCTCCACCTGCTGCAGTGATTAATTATGAACCTGCTTCCTTTGTATTTCCTTCCCCTGAGCGTTCTTTGGAGCCAGGTCTACGCTGTCGGACGAGGAAGGAGCCTGCGGCCCTGGAGTACCTGGTTCCGGCCCCGCAGCCACATCATGGGCAAAGGAGGAGGGCGGACTGCAATTTGGAGCCTGTGCTGACGAGCAAGCATCCCCGGGTCTCCACGGAGGGACAGTCCGACCCGGCAGGTCACGGATCCCCTGCCACCACGCCGTGCAGGCCCTCGGCGTGGACGTCAGTGTCAGGGAATCCCTGGACTGTGGACGCCATCATGCCGGCTGCGGAGCCCGCCATAGCAGAGTGGGAACCAGAGGAGGACCTTCTACCTGCTGAACCCGGATTGCCGAAGTCCTAGACTGTGGCAGAACTTGAGATCAGGCAAGTGCTCTATTTTGTCTTTCTCCTGTCTATTCTGGAGCATTTTTGCCTGTCTCTCGGGGTGACGAGCTGGGTGCAGCCATCTGCTGCATCCGAGCTTGTCTTGCTGGGCTCTGTCACTGCCAGTGATCCTGATCCCGGTTCTCTTTCTTCTCCTGAGCCTTCTCCCAGGGTCACTGGTGTTGAGTCGATTCCGGTCGCTGTTCTGGAGGTTCCGGGTTCGGGTTAGGAGGACGTCCCTGGTGCTGCACCGGCCCAGTCGGGGTCTGTCGTGGGTGCAGCTCCGACCCAATCGGGGCCCGTCGTGGGTGTGGTTCTGGCCCAGTCGGGGTTCGTCGTGGGTGCTACATTGACCCAACTGGGGTCCGTCGTGGGTGTGGTTCCGGCCCAGTTGGGGTCCATCGTGGGTGCAGCACGATCCCGCTTGGGATTCAACGAAAGTGCAGCGCCAGTCCATGTGGAGTTCAGAGAAGGAGCTGCAGATCCTCCGCAGATCGATGCCGGACTGGCCCCTCATTGTTTCCCCGGTCCCTTTTCTTCTCCACCTGGTGCCATTGGGATTTCCCTTACACGACCCGGCTCTCCCTCGTTATCCCTTTCGGTAGGGAGGTCACCTCCAAGCTCTTCCCTTCGGTCCTGGTGGCCTTTTGACTCGGGTCGGCCACCTGGGAGACTCCTTCGCCTGTTCGGCATTCTGGGTCGGCCACCCGACAAACTGGACTTTCTGTTCGGCAACCTGGTCTGGCCGCCAGAGGTTCTGTTTCTCTGGGCCTGGGACTGGGGTAGACCACCTGAACTCTTTCTTTTCCCCCTGCCAGCGATCTGGACGCTGGATGCAGGTAGACCTCCCAAACTATTTGTTTTTATGTTATTGTGCTCTGCCTGTCTGCATTCCTGTAATGATTTTTTTTTTCTCTCCTTTAGATTGTCCCCTCCGTAGTCTGAGAGATGTTCTTTTGTTGCCTATGGCCGTTTATTTGAACTGATTTAAACTGTTTGTATTTCGCCGCTCATTAGCGTGTGTTTTTTTTCTTTCTCCCCCTCTGTAGTCTGAAATATGCGCTTTTGTCGCCTCTGCCAGTTTATTTGGACTTGTGGAATTGTCTGTATTTTGCCGCTGTTTAGCGTGATTTTGTGTTTTCCTTTTCTCTGGTTGAGAGTATTATGGTTTAACCTTGTATCTGTTATTTGCATTTTTTGTTCTGTCTTCTACCTGTGCGTTATGGAGTATATTTGTGGGTTTTGTTTCCTTGCTCTGTTGCGCACCATGCTCATATTTGTTCTGTATTGGCCCTGGTCATTGTTTTTTTTTTTTTTCTCCGGTTCCTTTCCTTGATTTTGATTATCATTATTGCCCTCTTTTGGGTTTTGTTTTTCCATCTTTGTTACGGTGTTTTCTGGTTCTAGCCCTCCTGGCCTTTTTTTTTTTCCCTCCCTCCTCCCGCCCTGGGTGGGTCTCCTTGCCTTTTTTTTGGGGGGGGGGAAGGCTTGGATGCTAGGTTTATGCCCGGAGTGCATCGTTCAGGGGGAAGAACTGTCATGGTCTGAGTGCCGATCTTGTCTGCGCTCGGGTCATGCAGTATTTTCTTCCCATTCATTAGTAATTCCTTGTGGGCTCTCTGAGCTCTTATTTTGACAGCGTCTCTGTGGGACTTCTGGCTGTCAGAGCAGAGCTCAGCAGTGACAGCTGGCCTTGATTTGATTCAGCTGTTGACGCCTCATCAGCTGATTAATTATCTTGCCCTATTTAAGGGAGCAGCTTCTGTCATTCGGGGCTGTGACCTCGCATTTTCCAGACTGGTTTCCCTACGTCCGAAGCCAGTTCCTTTCAGCGTCCTATTCGCATGTAAGTGTTGTATCCTTGTCTCCCGTCAGTCTCCCTAGTTCTCAGTATATTATAGTGTGTCCTAGTCTTTATTTGTGTTTTGCCCCACGAGGCTCATTATTTTGTACTGTATGTCCTTATTTAATAAATGTGCAAACTTTACGGCTGCCTATAGTGTCTCATTAGTGGTCCACGAGGACCGCTCCATGACAGTTTTCATTTAACTGAAGCACGTTGCTGGGTCATAAACATATGACTGGCAGCAAGACGGACCAATTATCTTCCATAAAGAGGAGTTTGAATGGGCTTTTTTCCAATGGGCAACAGTTCTTTGTCTGAGAACAGCCAATCAAATGCAAGGGCGTTATCCAACACAGAGGCAACCTGGGGATTGGTTAGAAATAGCTGACTCAAGTTTTCAGAAAACGTTCATTCAGTTCCTATGAAATTCATTATATACTCAATATAAAATCTAACTAGCTTTAGTGATTCAAAACTAATATTCAGTGACTAGGTACTTTTTTTTTTTATAAACATGTCCTTATATAATTGACACACATCAGAATAAGATTTAAATTGGCATTCCAACATGCAATCACAATGAAATCAAGAATTAATGAATTATTGCAAACCATTATTGTCCATCACAAGGGTGATTATCTTCACAGTGTCCAGAGTTATCCTGAGGAATGTAAACTTGAAAACGTGTTAATATTCAGTCAGAAATAAAGTTTGCCCAAGTAATGAAACATATTCCGAAGATGTCCACTAGGAGGTACGGTTGAGCTGTAGATAATTTTTAGGTCTTGGTATGTGAAGAGGGGGCAGTCTAGAGAGCTTTATGGGGCTTCTGCTATATGTGAGGAAAAAAAGGAGGCAACCATATACCTGTCAGCTTAAGAAATTTATGACTTTTTAAGAGTATCGGTTCCTGATACAAAGGGATGCTATCAGCATGAACTGTCTGGTTGGAGGGGATTCCAGAAGTTGTATAGTGCACTTAATCCTTTAAAAGCAAATCCTTATCGGGTTTCTCTACAAAGGAAAACTGTTTCCACTGGGGTTCTGATGATGAAGAAAAACAGCAATTCTTGAGCAGAGTTATAGTGAGAGTTTCTTTAAGATGAAACGTGATCTCCTGAGTTCACCTAAGGGGAAGCTGATGCTACAGTGGAGAAAGTGATCCAGAATCTGCATCCTCACCCAGATCACCCCCAAAATCAGATGGGTTCATCTGTAGCTCAAGGGTCACCTCTGGTGAAAATTTCGAGATCCATCTGGTAGTTTTTGCGTAATCCTGCTAACAAACAGATAAACAAACTATCCTGATCACATAAATGTATGTTTGGTGATTCTACACGCTATAAGTTGCACCAAATATCAGAAACCACATTTTTAATCACAAAAGAAAAACAAGATAAAATTTGAACAACTGTAAAATGAAGACAGAACTGTCAAATTCATTCAGCTGACAAATAGTTATGTTAATATGCTATGCTATTTGTTCATTAAGAATTTGTTCTTAATGTTTAAATAAAGGTATAATTTTAAAAAGTGCTGGTTAAAAAATAATCTGATAAACTGCATTGAAGTCCACAATGCTGGACCGGTCATTCAACTTCTTACTTTCTGACCAAACATAGCCCTCTTCTTGTTGTCTTCCAGCTCCTCCAGGCCTCCCCAGAGCTGATAGAGTTTGGTTCCAACAGGTCGGACTGGTGGCCGCTGGTCTGCCACTTCACAGGAGACCTCCACACGGCTGAGAGCACAAGTGGAGTTACCGCTGCCCACTGTAGATGTCACACTGTTTTATATTCAATAAAACAGAATGCTACAGATTTGTTAGCAGAGCTATCACAAATTATTTCTTCTTTTTCTTTTGACAGTTGATGGAAATCTCAAAGATGGAGTTACATATCAACAGATGCAGGTCAGTTTCTCAGTGTAGTTTGACATTTTGCTCGGTGTCATTTTGTGTATTTCTTGAAGGAATAATTTGTAAATGTATAGAAACACCATTTCAATTCTCCTGTATGTCCAGTACATATTGTAGTATTGCTAAATAAAATCTTTGAATTGAGATGCATGAAAGTTTGATGTCAGTCCAGTATATATGTCTACATTATTAAATAATGAAGAAAACCCAGCCACAGGGGGTGCACAAGGCAGTGTACTCATAGTGTTGGCAAGCCCAGGAAAATGAGGAGGGTTGTGCCAGGAAGGGCATCCAATGTAAAACCTTTGCCAAATCAAACATGAGGATCATGATGAGTGAGACTTTTATACCAGATCAGTCGAGGCCTGGGTTAACAACGACCGTCACCGGTGCTGTTAACCTACAGGGTTCCGGTGGAAATTGGGCTACTGTTGGTCGAAGATCAAAGAGGAGGAGAGGGGAAAGGTGTGTTAGGAGGGAGGGAGCAAAGGAAAGGTAGAAGTGTGGAGGTGAGAGTAGGGACGTTAAATGTAGGGACTATGACTGGTAAAGGCAGAGAGTTGGCTGAGATGATGGAGAGAAGAAAGGTAGATACACTGTGTGTTCAAGAAACCAGATAGAAGGAAGGCAAGGCTAGGGGCATTGGAGGTGGTTTTAAACTGTTCTACCATGGTGTAGCTAGGAAGAGAAATGGAGTAGGAGTAATCTTGAAGGAAGAGTTTGTGAAGAGTGTTCAGGAGGTAAAGAGGGAGTCAGAATCATGAGTTTGAAGATAGAAGTGAAAGGTGTGATACTGAGTGTTGTCATTGCATATGCCTCACAAGTTGGATGTCAGGTAGAAGAGGAAGAGGAATTCCAGAGTAAGTTGGATGAAGTGATAGAGGGTGTTCCCAGGGGGAGAGAGTGGCGATTGGAGCAGACTTTAATAGGCATGTACTGTAGGTGAAGGGAACTGAGGTGATGAGGAGGTCCTGGGTAGGTATGGTCATAACAGTCCCTCCAGGATTTCGCAGGATGTTTTTATGGTTGTTGCGGGCCAAAAAGCCTGAATTTGTGGGAGCTTTTTTAAAAAGTTGCGATAAAAGTTGCAATATTTTTTGCATTAAAAGTTGTGGGAAGAATTCCAAATTTTAAAGCAGATGCTTTTTTTCCAGTTTACTGCAGTGATATTATACTATATAACAATACAAGAAAAGCACAGGATTGTCGAAAATTTCCTATCATAGTGATTTGTAAATTAAGCAGAAACTTCTGCTATACAGGAAAAACTCATGTGCAACAGCAAACACAAACATTAACACAATATCCATTACTACAGCTAAATTGCATTGAATGCATGTTAAAGAGTATAGATTTGGAAATTATTGGCAGCACCTTCATTTGAAAACTCCCTACGGTCACCAACCACTCGGTACCGAGCGGAGAGGAAAAAATAAATTATTCTGTTGCACTGTATTGGCTATTGTAGTCTGTGTTTTGTTTGTTTTTTAAAAAAAAAAAAGAATACAGAGAATATTCTCACTCTTTCCATACCTAAAAGGATGTAAATGGCTGTGGTGAACACATACTTTAAGAAGAGAGGGGAACATAGGGTGACTTACAAGAGCGGAGGAAGGTGCACACAGGTGGACTACATCTTATGCAGGAGAAATCTGAAAGAGATAGGAGACTGTAAGGTGGTGGCAAGGGAGAATGTAGATAGACAGCATCAGATGGTAGTCTGCAGGATGACTTTGGAACGTAAGAGGAAGAGAGTGAAGGCAGAGCCAAAGATTAAGTGGGGGAAGTTACAGAAGGAAGAAGGTCGCACAGGGTTCAGGAAGGAGTTGATACAGGCTCTGGGTGGTACAGAAGAATTACCAGATGACTGGGAAAGCACAGCAAAAGTAATGAGGGAAATTGTTTGATAGGTATGTGGTGTATCCAGTGGACAGAGGAAGGGAGACAAAGAGACTTGGTGGTGGAATGAGGAAGTACAGGAAAGCATTCAAAGGAAGAGGTTAGCAAAAAAAAGTGGGATAGTGAGGGAGATGAAGAAAGTAGACAGGAGTATTTGGAATCTAGGCACATGGCAAAAAGAGAGGAGGCAAAGGAAAAGGCATATAGTGAGTTGTATGAGAGGCTAAACACTAAGGAAGAATAAAAGGACTTGTATCGACTGGCTAGACAGCGAGCTCAAGCTGGAAAGGATGTGCAGCAGGTTAGGCTGATTAACTACAGAAATGGTAATGTACCAACAAATGACAAGAGCTTATTGAGAAGGTGGAAGGAGTACTTTGAAGAGTTGATGAATAAAGAAAATGAGAGAGGAGGATGGATGAAGGAAAGATGGTGAACAAGGAAGTCCCGAGGATTAGCAAGGCAAAATTGAGGGCAGCTTTGAAGA
Source organism: Pholidichthys leucotaenia (assembly GCA_020510985.1). Classification (NCBI taxonomy): domain Eukaryota; kingdom Metazoa; phylum Chordata; class Actinopteri; order Cichliformes; family Pholidichthyidae; genus Pholidichthys; species Pholidichthys leucotaenia. Next base: position 62,341,570 of record CM035849.1, on the reverse strand, counting down.
GGATGAAGAATGAAAAGGCAGTTGGTCCAGATGACATACCTGTGGAGGTATGGAGATGTTTAGGAGAGATGGCGGTGGAATTTTTGTAACAAAATGTACATGTGATGACTTTCCTGCTTGGCTTCTTAGCCTGTTGCACCTCCTCCGGTGCTCTTTGGGTCTGCTGCAGGGTTGTCAGCTGGAGCCACCAATCACTGATGTTTTGCCCCTATCCAGTACATCTCCCAGTGGTGGGGCTGTGGCCGAATGGGGACGTCTCCCTGCCACCCCCTTCAACTGACCCTACTGGGGTGCCTTACCCCACGTGCTATCAGTCCTCCGAAGCCACAGCCAGTGACTTGCCTTCTCAGCCTCTTCTGCCGGTTTTTTGATGGACCTCCATAACCTTTCCCCTGAGAGACCAACTTCCCGCAAGAGAAAACTCATTGACTTTCCCACAAAGCCTCTATATCCAACTTCCACTGGATGGATTGTTGCAGCTCAGCCTACTTCCCTACACTCTGCTGCTAGCTCCATATATTTTAACCGCTTGCTCTTGTTAGCTGCTGGTATCCCCTCCTCCCAAGAGACAGTGAGTTCGATGATGGTGACCTTGCATATAGCTGAGGACCACATGACATAGTCTGGTCTGAGTGTAGTCTCGATAATCTCTGATGGAAAAAACAGCTGTCGACCCAGGTCAACCTTCATCTCCAATGCCTTTCCAGGGGTGAGCAATGATGCTCCTCCTTTTCCTGGCTTCTGGTGGACCTCCGTTGTTCTTACAAAGTGCACAAGCTTTTGCTGGGCTGGTGTGGTATTTGCAGTAATCCTACTCTTCTCTAGGAACTCCGCTAGCTTTGACAGCACTTGATTATGTCTCCACCTGTAGCACCCTTGTGTCAACGCCACCTTACACCCTGACAGGTTGTGTTGGAGTCCTGTGCCGATGACACTGCACAAGGGGCACTTATCCTCATTTCTGTACCAGCAGGAGAGGTTGTGGGGGCATGGTAAAGTGTCATAAGCTGCTCTTATCATGAAGCTCAGTCATGCCTGAGGAGTTCGCCAGATGTCTGCCCAGCTGATGGCTCTTGCTATGGCCTTCCACCTTGTCCATGCCCCTTGCTGGCCTTGGGCCACTGCCTGACTGTAAGGGCGCCTTTGTTCTGCCTGCGTTATCTCATCCACCACCATTTGTTTTCTCTGCTCCCTTGTAGCTTTCAACCAGAACGGTGTTGTCCCTCCCCACCCAAAGCCTGCCCGGTTGCTTTGCACCTTGCCGAGGATCTCCTTCTGCTGCAACCTGTTTGTGGCTTGGTCCACCTCTGTCTCTGGTCTCCACCTTTGTCCTGTGTGTACCTCTGCCTCTGCTTCTCTCACTAGCCTGTCCCTTGATTTCTGCAACTCCAGTACTAGGCATGTCTTCTCCTGTTTGTACCCAAGGCTGATGGACTTTAGTGGAAGCTGCAATATGTTGTTGCCAAAGAGGCCAGTGTCGGAGAAGCAGCGAGGGAGCCCCAGCCACTTCCTGAAGAAAGAGTTGGAAATACACTCCATCCTAGTGGCTGCTGCTGATGGTATTTCACACACTTTGAGTGGCCACATTATCCGCTGGTAGAGAGTGAGCTGGTAGCACCACATCTTGTATTTCCCTGGCAGTTGACTGCTATCTATCCTTGTCAGTCCTTCCACCAGCTGTTTCTGTGTCAGTCTCCCCATTTGTTTGTCTGAGAGCTCTGCCGTATACTCTTTCCCCAGACTCCAGCTCGGTTTGTCTCTAGACGTGGAATCTCTTCCCCTCCTACCACAAACACCGTACTGTTGTTCCTCACTCCTTTCCGGAGAGACAGATTCTGGGACTTTGAGGGCTTGATCTTTAGCCTTGCCCATGCTACCAACTCATCAAGCCCTTTAAGTAGTCTTGATGTGCAAAGGGCAGTCTGCAAGATGATGGTTATGTCATCCATGTAGCTTCTCAGAGCTGGGAGTCGTTCTCCATTTGGTAACTTCAGACCTTTTGCTACTTGTCTTTCTCCAATAAGGATGACCTCGAATGTGATGACAAACAGCACTGGTGAGATGGAGCAACCCATCGCAATGCCATCTTCTAGCTGTTGCCATCCCATTATGAAGCCTTTAGTTGCAAAGCACAGAGGGAATTTACTGAAGTACTTGGCAATCATGCTGATAATGCATATTGGGATATGAAAGAACTCCAGGGAAAACTTGATCAGCCTTTGTAGGACAGACCTATTGACATTTGCCAGGTCAAGCTACATCACAAGTAGGTTACCCTTTTCCCTTCTGGTGTGCCGTATCTGCTCCCAGATCATAGCTGAATGTTCAATGCAACCTGGGAAGCCTGGAAGGCTAGCCTTCTGGCATAAAGTGTCAAAGAGGATAAAGAATGGAAAGGCAGTTGGTCCAGGTGACATACCTGTGGGGTATGAAGATGTTATTTACTGTAGGAGAGATGGCAGTGGAATTTTAACTAGATTGTTTAACACAATCTTGGCGAGTGAGGGGATGCCTGAAGAGTGGAGAAGAAGTGTTTTGGTACCAATTTTCAAGAACAAAGGTGATGCTCAGAGCTGTAGTAACTACAGAGGCATAAAGTTGATCAGCCACACTATGAAGATATGGGAAAGATGTGGTGATTCGCGTTGTGTGCCTGCTGCCTTAATTGTCTCCACAGCTGCGTGCACACCTACTCTCCCCATTAGGCAGCCTTCTTAAGGAGTGCTGCCTATCATTCTGCACGGAGACGTCAACGCTCCTCTTGGATGAAGAACTCTGTGCTAGAGTCCACTTCTCCTTCTACTAGGGAGTTTTGCCTCCCTCTTCTCTCCTGCTACATCTGATCATCTAGGAGTTTCATTCTCCCCAATGCCAAGTAAGCTTCCTTCAAGAAATCATTCCTCTATGCTCCTTCCCTCTTCTCCCCTGTGCACAGGTGGATTCCCCCGGGTGGACTTCCTCCTCTTGGTGGCGGACCGGGACTCTCACCTACACTCTGAAGACTCAGTACATTCTATGAAGGAACTTTTCTGCATAGCCACACCTTAACCATCTACACCAGCACGGACACGCAATGGACTGAGGCAGGCAGACGGGGCAGCTTGAATGTTCTTGGGCGCCACAACTTCTCACCTGCACCATAAGACTGTTTAACCACTCGTTACGCAATCCATTTACAGAGAGCTCATACTCTTGTCTCTCCTCTCTCCTAGGGTTGCCAGACTGGTCCTCACTCTGCTCGCTTACCTGCACTCATCCACATTCACACTGTCACACACACTCACTCACGCATCAAACAAAGATAACTGTGTTTATTCCAAGTCTGTGTCTGCATCTGGGTTTGTCCAAACATGTCAGTACATCTCCATCAGGGCAACTCAGCAGACAGTGCTCTCGCACAAAGGGCTAACATCATTGAGACTCGTGTAGATCAATTGTTGAATCAACAGCAGGCCATTTTGACACAGCTGATGCAGATTAACACTCGCCTCGATCAGCTCACCCAGACACAGCCTTTTCCACCTGCTTCTGGGTGGGAGGGGGGCTGTCGGGCCAGTTCGTTACAGCAGTTTTTGGGCTTTGCAAATTTTTATCACCGCTTTGTCAAAAAATATAGCATTATTGGCCTACCGCTCACCCGCCTCACTTCCACCAAGGTGTCATTTCGTTGGACTGAAGAAGCGGAGGCGGCATTTGTTCTACTAAAATCTGTGTTTTCCTCTCCTCCTGCTTTGGCTCAGGTGGACCCCTCCCTGCAATGTCTGGTGGAAGTGGACGCTTTGGACTTTGGGTTGGGAGCAGTATTGTTCCAGTGCTCTCCCGCCGACGACAAGATCCGCCCCTCCGCCTTCTTTTCTCGCTGTCTGACACCTGCAGAGAGGAATTATGACATTGGGGACAGGGAGCTGCTTGCGGTTAAACTAGCCTTGGAGGAGTGGCGCCACTGGCTGGAGGGCACCTCCCACCCCTTCGTTGTTTGGACCGATCACAAGAACCTGGAGTATCTTAGGACAGCCAAACGACTTAATTCCAGACAAGCCTTCTGGTCCCTGTTTTTTTGGCAGATTTAATTTTACTATCACCTACCACCCGGGGTCGAAGAACACCAAGCCAGACGCACTCTCCAGGCAATTTTCTCCTGAAGCAGCTGAGATGCCGCCGCATCCTATTGTTCCACCTTCATGCATCATTGGTGCCCTCTCTTGGGACATCAAGGAGAGGGTTAGGAGAGCACAGGAGACTGAGGCCGACCCGGGCGGGGGGCCGGTGGGATGGATGTATGTGCCCTCTTCTGTCCGGGGGGAGGTCATCGATTGGGTGCACTCCTCCAAGTTGATGTGTCACCCTGGAGTAGCGCGTACTGTGGCCCAGTTACAGAGGACCTTCTGGTGGCCCTCATTGCGGAGGGACGTCGGGGAGTTCATCTGAGCCTGTCCTGAGTGTGCTACCTGCAAGTCATCCTCCTCTCCCCCTTCAGGCTTATTGCATCCTCTCCCCATCTCTAGCAGGTCCTGGTCCCATGTCGCCCTGGACTTTGTGACCAGTCTTCCCCCCTTCTGCAGGTCACACTGTCATCCTCACTATTGTGGATAGGTTTTCCAAAGCTGCTCACTTTATCCCTCTGCAGAAGCTCCCTGCGGCCAAAGATACGGCGGAACTCTTTGCTCTGCATGTGGTGCGGCTTCATGGCATTCCAGTGGATATTGTGTCGGACCGTGGGCCCCAGTTCATCCCTCAGGTTTGGCGGGCCTTCTGCAAGGCTATTGGGGTCATGGTGAGCCTGTCTTCTGGTTACCATCCACAGAGCAACGGCCAGTGTGAACGCACCAACCAGGAGTTGGAGGCGGCTCTGAGGTGCGTCACGACCTCCAATCCATCGTCCTGGAGTTCCTACTTACAGTACCTTGGGTGGAGTATGCGCACAATTCCGCTGTTTCCACGGCTACAGGACTTTCTCCCTTTGAAGCATCCCTAGGTTACAACCCCCCCCCCCCCCTTTCCAGAGGAGGAGGAGGACATCGCCGTTCCATCTATCCAGGCCCACGTGAAGTGCTGTCACCGGCTGTGGAGGGCTACCCGGGCTGCGCTGCAACGCATGGCGAGCTGCAACTCTGACATCGCCAACCGCTACAGGACCCCAGCTCCGCCTTACCAGGTCAGACAGCAGGTATGGTTGTCAACCAAGGATATCAACCTGAAAACTGAGTCCAAGAAGCTTTCACAGCGCTTTATTGGTCCATTTACCATTACCCACATTGTCAAACCAGTCGCTGTGCACTTGGATCTCCCTCCCTCCCTCCGCATTTGTCCCACCTTCCATGAAATCTTCCAGGTGAAGCCATTTGTGTCCAGCCCTCTGTGCCCCCCTCCCAAGACTCCACCCCACCGGTGATGGTTGATGGTGACCCCGCATACAAGGTCAACCGCATTCTGGATGTCCGACACAGGGGTCGTGATCTACAATACCTGGTGGACTGAGAGGGTGATGGTCCAGAGTGGAGGTCTTGGGTGCGTCCTTCCTTCGTGATGGATCTGCAGCTCATTAGGGAATTCCACCGGACGCACCCGGATAAGTTGGATCGGCTGCCGAGAGGCGTCCCGTAGGGGGGAGTACTGTGGTGATTCGATCTGTGTGCCTGCTGCCTTAATTGTCTCCACAGCTGCGCACACACCTGCTCTCCCCATTAGGCAGCCTTCTTAAGGAGTGCTGCCTATCATTCTGCATGAAGACATCAACACTCCTCTTGGATGAAGAACTCTGTGCTAGAGTCCACTTCTCCTTCTACTAGGGAGTTTCGCCTCCCTCTTCTCTCCTGCTGCGCCTGATCATCTGGGAGTTTCAGTCTCCCCATTGCCAAGTAAGCTTCCTTCAAGAAATCATTCCTCTATGCTCCTTCCCTCTTCTCCCCTGTGCACAGGTGGATTCCCCCGGGCGGACTTCTGCCTCCTGGTGGCGGACCGGGACTCACCTACACTCTGAAGACTCAGTGCATTCTATGAAGGAACTTTTCTGCACAGCCGCACCTTAACCGTCTACACCAGCACGGACACGCGACGGACTGAGGCAGGCAGACGGGACAGCTTGAATGTTCTTGGGCACCACAACTTCTCACCTGCACCATAAGACTGTTTAACCACTCATTACGCAATCCATTTACAGAGAGCTCATACTCTTGTCTCTCCTCTCTCCTAGGGTTGCTAGACTAGTCCTCGCTCTACTCGCTCATCTGCACTCATCCACATTCACACTCCCACACACACTCACTCACACATCACATAAAGATAACTGTGTTTATTCCGAGTCTGTGTCTGCATCTGGGTTTGTCCAAACATGTCAAAAGAGTTGTCGAAGCCTGGTTAAGAGGATAGGTGACAATCAGTGAGCAGCAGTTTTGTTTCATGCCAAGGAGTACTACAGATGCAATGTTTGCTTTAAGAGTGTTGTTGGAGAAGTAGAGAGAAGGTCAGAAGGAGTTACACTGTGTCTTTGTGGATCTAGAGAAAGCATATGATAGGCTGCCAAGAGAGGAAGTGTGGTACTGTATGAGAAAGTCAGGAGTGGCAGAGAAGTATGTGAGGGTGGTGCAGGACATGCATGAGGACAGTGAGACGGTGGTGAGGTGTGCTGTAGGAGTGACAGATGGGTTCAAGGTGGGGGTGGGTCTACATCAGGGATCAGCTCTGAGCCCCTTCTTGTTTACCATGGTGATGGACAGGCTGACAGATAAGGTCCGGCAGGATTCTCCACGGACCATGATGTTTTCACACGACAGGAGCCACTGCCAGGGACAGACTAAGGCTGCAGCGCGACATGCGCACTGCTGAGAAGGTGATCGGCTGCAAGCTCCCATCTCTTCAGGACCTGTACATCTCCAGGACCCGGAGGCGTGCAGGCCGGATCATAGCCGATCCTTCACACCCTGGTCACGTACTGTTTTCCCCCCTCCCCTCAGGTAGAAGACTTCGGTCCATTCAGACTAAAACCTCCCGGCACATGAACAGCTTCTTCCCCTCTGCCATCAGACTGCTGAACACTAAGTGACTTATTGACTCTCGTGCACTACGTACAGCAGCTCAACCGGTCTCATGACAATTATCACTGTTTTCTTTTGCACTACCAACTGCACTATGTGGTACTCCACAATATCTGCTGCTCGCTAATATATTTAAAAACTGCTTTGACTAATATTACTCATTCTTATTCTACACTTATTGCATGTATAGTTTTTTATTCTTTTATCTTATCATGTTTAATGTTGCAGCATTGCACCGAGACAAATTCCTAGTTTGTGTACTACATGAACAATGGCAATAAATCTGATTCTGATTCTGACATTGTGATCTGTAGTGAAAGTAGGGAGTAGGTGGAAGAGAACCCGGAGAAGTGGAGGTATGCTCTGGAGAGAAGAGGAATGAAAGTCAGTAGAAGCAAGACAGAATACATGAGTGTGAATGAGAGGGAGGCAGGTGCGACGGGGAAGATGGAAGGAGTAGAGGTAGTAAAAATAGATGAGTTTAAATACCTGGGGTCAACCTTCCAAAGCTACTAACTAACTAACTAACCTGCACTTATATAGCGCTTTTCTAGTCACAAAGACCACTCAAAGCGCTTTCATTAATACTAACCCTCTATTCTAAGGGCCTATAGGAAACAGATATCTAGGGACAATTTAGAACAGCCAATTAACCTAACATGCATGTCTTTGGCATGTGGGAGGAAACCGGAGAAATCCCGGAGTAAACCCACGCAACACGGGGAGAACATGCAAACTCCACACAGATCACTGTTGGTCGGGGGCTGGGATCGAACCCACGATCCCACTATCCCCACAATCCCCCGGCCAAGGGTAAACTGTGCTGCCGCAGTGCTAACCACTGCGCCACCGTGCAGCCCAAAGCAATGGAAAATGCACAAGAGGGGTGAAGAAGAGTGTGCAGGCAGGGTGGAATGGGTGGAGATGAGTGTCAGGGGTGATTTGTGACAGAAGAGTCGCAGCAAGACAGACAGGCAGCACAGTGGCGCAGTGGTTAGCACTGTGGCAGCACAGCAAGAAGGTCACAGGATCGATCCTACCCCCAGACCATCAGTGACCCTTCTGTATGGCGTTTGCATGTTCTCCCCATGTCTGCATTGGTTTACTTAAGGTACTCCAGTTTCCTCCCACAGGCCAAAGACATGCAGGTTAGGTTAAATGGCATCAACTGAGGATTTTATATTGTTCTTAGGTATGGATGTGAGTGTGAATGGTTGTCTGTCTCTCTGTATTGGCCCTGCAATGTGGCGGGGGCGATCTGTCCAGGGTGTACCCTGCCTCTTGCCCAAAGATGCTGGGATAGGCTCCAGCCCCTTGTGACCCGAAAAGGATTTAGCGGTAGAAGATGGATGGATGGGTAGCAGCAAGAGTGAAAGGGAAGATTTACAAGATGGTAGTGAGAGCTGTGTTGATGTATGGTTTGGAGACGGTGGCGCTGACAAAAAGACAGGAAATGGAGCTGGAGGTGGCAAAGTTGAAGATGCTAAGATTTTCATTGGGAGTGACTAGGAGGGACAAGATTAGAAATGAGTATATAGAGGAACAACTCAGCTTGGGCAGTTTGGAGACAAAGTAAGAAAGACAAGGCTGAGATGGTTTGGACATGTGCAGAGGAGGGATAGTGGATATACTGGACAAAGATGTTGAAGATGGAGCTGCCAGGCATGAGGAAATGAGGAAGACCACAGAGAAGATTCATGGAAATAGTGAAGGAGGACATGGAGAGGGTTTCTGTTACAGGGGAAGATTCAACTTCAGTTCACTTCAATTCAACTTTATTTATATAGCACCATTTCACAACAACAGTCATCTCATAGCACTTTCAACTGTAGGGGAAACCCCCACAATTGCAGAAAGACCCCAGCAATCAGGCGATCCCCTGTGAGCAAGCGCTTGGCGGTGGTGGAGAGGAAAAACTCCCTTTTAACAGGAAGAAACCTCCAGCAGAACCAGGCTCAGGGAGGGGCAATCATCTGCTGCGACTGGCTGGGGGTGAGGGGATAGAGAAGATGAAAAGAACAGACATGTAGAGAGCAAACAGCACGATGAGGACTCAATCTATGGGAGAGAACAAATAGATGTTAATGACCAACAAAAAAAAAATATTTCATTGAGAGTGAAGAAAGGAGTGAAGTCCAGTGCAATTATTGGAGGTCCCCTGGCTGTCTAAACCTAATAGCAGCATAACTAAGGGAGGGTTCAGAAACATATGATCCCTCCCTAATTGTAGGCTATATCAGAAAGGAAGGTTTTAACCCTATTCTTAAAAACAGAGATCGAGTCTGACTCCCAAATCCAGATTGGCAGCTGGTTCCACAAGAAAGGAGCTTGATAACTGAAGGCTCTGCCCCCCAATGTACACTACCGTTCAAAAGTTTGGGGTCACTTAGAAATTTCCTTATTTTTGAAAGAAAAGCACTTTTTTTCAATGAAGATAACTTTAAACTAATTAGAAATACACTCTATACATTGCTAATGTGGTAAATGACTATTCTAGCTGCAAATGTCTGGTTTTTGGTGCAATATCGTCATAGGTGTATAGAGGCTCATTTCCAGCAACTATCACTCCAGTGTTCTAATGGTACAATGTGTTTTCTCATTGCGTCAGAAGGCTAATGGATGATTAGAAAACCCTTCTGCAATCATGTTAGGTCTGCAATGCTGTAATTGCTGCAAATGGAGGATTCTTTGACGAAAGCAAAGTTTGAAGGAAAAAATTATTATTTCAAATACAAATCATTATTTCTAACCTTGTCAATGTCTTGACTATATTTTCTATTGATTTTACAACTCATGGTGGTAAATAAGTGTGACTTTTCATGGAAAACGTAAAATAATTGTCTGGGTGACCCCAAACTTTTGAACGGTAGTGTACTTTTGGAGATTGTTGGTATTACAAGTAATCCTGCATTTTGGGAGCGTAGTACTCTGTTAGGATAATAGGGTAATATCAGATCTTTTAAATAAAAAGGGGCCTGATTGTTTAGAGCTTTGAACGTAAGAAGAAGGATTTTAAACTTAATTCTAAACTCTATGGGAAGCCAATGAAGGGAGGCCAGAACTGGAGAGATATGATCTCTCTTTCTAGTACCCATTAAAACTCTTGCTGCAGCATTTTGGATCAACTGAAGACTTTTTAGAGATGTTTTAGGACAACCTGATAATAAAGAGTTACAATAATCTAATCTAGAGCTAACAAAGCGTGGATCAGTTTCTCAGCATCACTCTGAGACAAGATGCTCCTAATCTTGGCAATATTACACAAATGATAGAAGGCAGTCTTAGAAACAAATTTAATATGTCAGTTGAAAAACAGATCTTGATCAAAAATAACTCCAAGGTTCCTCACAGAGCTATTAAGAGAAAGAGTAACTGCATCCAAACTAAAAGTTTGATTTGGAAAGGTATTTCTAAGGTTTTTTGGACCAACAAGAATAACTTCAGTCTTATCTGAATTTAATAGCAAGATATTACAAGTCATCCAAGCTTTGATTTCCTTAAGGCAGGCTTCTAACTTGGCTAATTGATTACTATCATCTGACTTCATTGACAGGTATAATTGTGTGTCATCTGCATAACAATGAAAATGTATACAGTGCTTTCTTATAATGTTGCCTAATGGAAGCATATATAAACTAAAAAGAGTAGGGCCTGGCACAGATTCCTGTGGAACTCCATGACTGAGCTTTGAGTTGAAAGAAAACTTGAACAAACTGAACATGAACAAACTGGAACCTATCAGATAAATAAGATCTAAACCACTGCAGCGAAGTTCCATGAAGTCCAACATAGTGTTCTAATCTATCAAGTAGAATATTATGGTCGATAGTATCAAAGGCTGCACTAAGGTCTAAAAGGACAAGTATAGAAACAAGTCCTTTATCAGATGTGATCAGGAGGTCATTAGTGACCTTCACTAAGGCTGTTTCAGTTCTATGATGGATTCTAAACCCAGATTGAAACTCTTCAAATAAACCATTTCCCTGCAAGTGGTCAAATAATTGCGTAGCAACAACTCTTTCTAAGATTTTTGAAATGAAAGGGAGATTAGAGATTGGTCGATAATTAGCTAAAACTCCTGGATCCAGCATTTGCTTTTTGAGTAAGGGTTTAATTACATCAGTTTTAAAAGCCTGCGGTACATGGCCTAAAGTTAATGAAGAGTTGATTATTTGAAGAATAAAGCTACCAATAAATGGGAAGACTTCTTTAAATAACCTGGTAGAAATAGGGTCTAAAAGACAAGTTGAAGGCTTGGATGAGGAAACGATTTTATCTAACTCTAAAAGGTCAATTGGAGTAAACTGATCCAAACAGATGTCAATCGAAGGAGTTGTAGTGGTCACTGTATTTAAGTTAATGGTGGGAAGAATCTGACTGATTTTATCTCTGATAGATGAAATTTTATTATTGAAAAAGTTCATAAAGTCCTGACTAGTAAGCTCTAAGGGAATGCTAGGATTGACAGAGTCCTGACTCTTTGTCAGCCCGGCTACAGTGCTGAAAAGAAGGCTGGGATTATTCTTGTTCTCTTCTATTAATGCAGAATAATGACTCGTTCTAGCTTTTCTCAGAGATTTTTTATAAATTAAAAGATGATTTCTCCAAGCTAAATAGATTTCATGTAAATTAGTGGAGCACCATTTTCTTTCTAATTGACGAGTCTTCTGTTTTAAGCTACGAGTTTCTGTGTTGAACCAAGGAGTTAGAAATCTCTGATTAGACTTTTTCTTTTTTAAAGGGGCCACCATGTCTCGAGTCTGATGCAGAGAAGCTGTAACACTATCTACCATGCTATCAATTACAGAAGGAGCAAGCTGTCTATAGCTTATTTCCGTCGTGTTGACACATGGCATAGAGGAAACAATCTGCATAAATTTGGTAACAACATCATCTGAGAGGCATCTACTGTCGTAATATTTTCCTTAGGAGCCAAATAGTCAGAAATAGTAAAATCAAAGGTTAACAGACAATGATCTGACAGTACAGGGTTATGAGGAGACACTACCAGATTTTCTATTTCTATGCCATATGTCAGAACAAGGTCCAACATATGGTGGAGATAATGGGCAGAATGTCCTACTTTCTGAGAAAACCCCATCGAGTCTAATATTGAATTATATTCCATATTAAGGCAATCACTATCTACATCTACATGTATATTAAAGTCCATCCATCCATCTTCTTCCACTTAATCCTTTGCTTTACATTAACTAGTAATTTGGAATGGTAAATTGTTGCTACTCCTCCTCCACGACCAGAACTTCTGGGATTTTGACAGTTTAAATAACCAGAGGGAGTTGATTCATTTAAACCAACATAATCCTCTTGCCCTAACTAAGACTCTGTAAGGGATATTAAATCAATCTGATGATCAATTAACAGATCATGGACTAGCAGAGACTTGGGAGTTAGAGACCTAATATTTAACAAACCACATTTAATTTTTAAATCATGAGAAGGAACAGAGGCTAAGTCATTCAGTTTAGAGGCTTCATGTTTAATTTGAGTTTTACCAGCTTTTTGTTTAATCACTTTGGGATGCTTATACATTATATTTTTATTAACTTTGGAGGGAGCAGACAATGATTCTCTGATGGGGAAGACAGGGGCTAAGTTGAGGGGTGGCGGATGAAGAGGAGCTGCAGAGAGGTGTGTAAGACTGCAACTCTGCTTCCTGGTCCCAACTCTGAGTTGCCAAGGTTTTGGAAATTTGGATAAAAATGATGCCAGATTGTTAGATAAAAGAGACGCACCATCCAAAGTGGGATAGATGCCGTCTTGTCTAATAAGACTAGGTTTTCCTCAAAATGAGTTCCAATTGTCTATGTAGCCCACATTGTTTGCAGGACACCACACTGACAGCCAGCGAGCGGTTGAAGGATGACAAGTGGCTAAACATGTCATCACTGGTCAGATTGGGGAGGGGCCCAGAGAACACTACAGAAGCAGACATGGTTTTTGCAAAGTCACACACCAATTCCATATTAAGTTTTGAGACTTCCGACTGCTGGAGTTGGACGTCGTTAATGCCGGCGTAGATAACAATTGTGGAGTATTTACAGTTACTTTTAGCCAACATTTTCAAATTTGACTCGATGTCGCCTGCTCTGGCCCCAGGAATGCATTTGACTATGGCCGCTGGAGTCTCTAGGTTCTTGTTTCTGACTACAGAGTCGCCAATGATTAGTTTTTTCCTCAGCGGGTGTGTCGCTGAGCGGGGAAAAGCGATTAGAAACATGAACAGGTTGGTGGTTAACCGGGGCTTTGCGGCTAGGCTTCCTTCTCACCATCACCCACCCAGTCTCCTCGCTGCTGAGGAGGACCGGAGGACCGCTAGCAGGCCGCCCTAAGCTAGGGAGCTCCGCTGCAGCTAAGGGACGTACGTCGTTATTAACTGGTGCAGACGGTGTTTCAATACAGTGGAGCCGGGATTCCAAATCAGACAACCTCGCCTTGAGCGCCTCAAAAAGACAACATTTATTACATTGACCATTATCACTAAAAGAGGCAGAGGTGTAGCTAAACATCTGACATAGAGTGCACAACAGAGGAGGACAGGAAGGAGAGCTAGTAGCCATAGCTAGTGGCTAACCCGAAGCGAACAAAAACACTGATGAATGGTGAACAGAAGGCTAAAGAGGGTGATTAGATGACACTGAGTACGCACACAGGTGCAAGAGGCTTGATAAACAGAAGTGAGAGCTAACGGTAGAAGGAAAAAAGTGGTTAAAATACAATTAAAGGCAAAATCCTCAGGAGAATGAGGAGAGCAAACCACAGACAGCCAGCAACACTGGAAGTGAGGATATGTTACATTACCACAGGAAGTGACGATATGTGGTATCGTCACGTGGTAAGATGCAAAGTATGGGGTGAGATTGAGACAGATGATCTACTGTGGCGACCCCTAAAGGGAGCAGCCGAAAGATGAAGGTTAAATAATATAGACATTCCCTCCAGGATTTCGCGGGATGTTTTTATGATTATTGTGGGCTAAAAAGCCTGAATTTGTGGGAGCTTTTTTAAAAAGTTGCGATAAAAGTTGCTATGTTTTTAGAGTGTTTTTTGCACTAAAAGTTGTGGGAATAATTCCAAATTTTAAAGCAGATGCTTTTTTCCAGTTTACTGCAGTGATATTCTATATAACATACAAGAAAAGCACAGGACTGTCAAAAATTTCCTGTTATAGTGATTTGTAAATTAAGCAGAAACTTCTGCTTCACAGAAAAACTCTTCTGTGCAACAGCAAATACAAACATTAACACAATATCCATTACAACAGTTAAATTGCATTGAATGCATGTTAAAGAGTATAGATTTGGAAATTATTGGCAGCACCTTCATTTGAAAACTCCCTACAGTTCCCAACCACTCGGTGCCGAGCGGAGAGGAAAAAATAAATAATTTATTCTGTTGCACTGTATTGACTATTGGAGTCTGCGATTTTCTGAAAAAAAAAAAAATACAGAGAATATTCTCTCTCTTTCCATGCTTACCTGTCTGTCTGCTGCATGTCGGTCTTCACACACACACACATCTTTCATTTACAGGGGGACGGTGGGTGGGAGGGCTGCGTTTGTCCGTCCACACTGGAGATTCACTTTTAAAGCTTATTGACCAGATGTAGTAATGATTTTACCTCTAAAGATGCATAAATATTCAAACACTAGCTGTAGTGTAGTGTACTCTCCTCATGCGCGCTCCCGCGATGGGGTGCTTTTGGACAGGCGCATGTTTTTCAGCACAAACCCAGCGTTTCGTACACGCGGTAAGGACGGAGACGTGGCGAGGCATCCACGGGCAGGCTGGGAGAGACGGAGGAAGGGATGGTGTTGAAAACCTCGCGGGTAAGTGTTTTTGTTTTTTTTTAAATCACACACTCTGCTGATGTGTTCCATTACTCACTGTAAACTATCAACTCACTACTCACTGTAAACATGGAAGTGAATGTGGTGCAGCGATGCATTTGATTGGTTAGACTTGTGGGGAGCAAGAAATGAAGAAGCTGAGTGATTTTATAATTCAGATTTAATGTCGGCTTCGCCTCCCCACCATGTCTCACCCAAGGCAGAAAGCAGAAAGAGCCTGATCGCAGTCAGACCCCCATACTTATACACCATACAACAATAGCCAACATCACACATCCTTGTCATATCCTTCTCATCATCTCATGTCTCCTTCCAATGTCCTCCGGTTCCATCGTCTGACCCTAGGGGGTCAGGAAGTCTTTTCAGGTCTTCACCGCCGCGCCTCCATCTCCTCGTTGTTCTCCACAGGCGGTCCAGACCTATTGTCTTCTTCTGAGACGTGAGGTCATTCCACACATGCAATCACAAAACATCTCCCTGTGTCTATACATATGCAGATATGGATATATGCACTACAGCCCCCCCCCAAACGTCTAAGAAAAGGACAATATATGAAGGTTCACAGAATATGGTGACATCACTGGCATAACTATACAAGTTGATCATGTTAAAAACACAGTGATAACCGTAACAGTACAGTCTATGCCCCATGTCCGCCTTAAAACTGCTATGATAACCCCGACAGCATATCTTAAAACACATTGTCACATTCACATCAGTCTGTGTGTCATCTGGGTTTTAACCATCTTCCAAATCTGCTGTACGCCTGCCTCGGCGTCCCAGCGGTGCTGTCTTGTAAGGAATCTGCAGCTTGAGGAAAAGAGTGGTTATTTGATCCCTGTGGGGAGGCTGGGACGTGTCCCTTGGGGGGTCTACCACATCGAGGTGCTCTCGCCACTCGTACAGGCTCGTCACTCAACATGAAGGCAGGTTTGAGTCTGTCAATGCTGACTGTCTCTTTTCTGTCCCCCAAATCCAGCACAAAATGCTTATCTCCAGGTTCCAGCACTCTATATGGGCCATCATATGGTGGGCGGAGGGTTGGCTTTAAAGCCTCGTGCCCAACAAAAACGAACTCAGCATTTTTTAAAGCCTGGGGAACAAAAACCCACGGAAAGGTGTGATGAACTGGGCCCGGGAGCATGTCCGCTCCCGTGCTGCTTAGTGTCCTCAGAGCTGGGAGGCGCCCTGGCTCTGGCTGTTCTGGTAAGAATTCACCGGGGAGCCTGAGAGATTGTGCAAAAACTAATTCTGCTGGGGAGGCGTCTAGATCCTCCTTGGGCGCAGAACGCAACCCCAATAAAACCCACGGTAGTTTGTTAACCCAATCTGCATCCGTTAGTGACGCTCTGAGGGCAGCCTTCAAAGACCTATGAAAACGCTCGCATAAACCGTTAGCCTGGGGTGATACGCTGTAGTGTGATGGATTGTCACCCCTAAGCTGCTGGCCATCACAGACCAGGGCTCTGAGACAAACTGAGGCCCCCTATCGGACGTGATGTCCGACGGGACTCCAAAACGCGCTACCCAGGTCATTAAAAAAACGTGAGCCACCTCTGCGGCCGTAGTTGAAGTCAGCGGGACTGCTTCTGGCCAACGTGTGGTTCGGTCCACCATTGTTAAAAGATGTGTGAACCCCTGCGAGGACGGTAGGGGGCCCACGAGGTCGACATGCACATGGTCAAACCTCCTGGCCGGGATTCAGAACGGTTCTAAAGGAGCTTTCGTGTGCTTGTGAATTTTGGCACGTTGGCAAGACATGCATGTTCTTGCCCACTCCTTTACGTGCTTGCGCAGGCCCGGCCAAGCAAACTTTTCCGCCACCATTTTTACCGAAGCGCGCACTCCCGGGTGCGCCAGGGAGTGAACCGAGTCAAAAACGCAGCGGCGCCACGTGGCCGGGACTACCGGGCGAGGTCGCCCGGTTGACACGTCACAGATTAAGGGGGGCACACCGTCATGCAAACCCCTGCTCTCCAGCCTTAACCCTGTTGGTCCAGACTGGAGTGCGCGCACGTCCGCGTCACTACCCTGTTCTGCTGCCATGGCTGCGTAATCTATCCCTACGTGAACTGGGGCCGCGTGCGCTTCCGTGTTGGTCTTGCGCTCTGCGGCTGTGGTAGTATGATCTGCCTCCACGTGCCCTGACGATGTCACGGCGCGGGAGAGGCAATCTGCCACCACGTTGAGTTTGCCCGCTACGTGCCGAATGTCTGTGGTAAATTCCGAAATTGCGGCCAGCTGCCTTTGTTGCCGGCCCGACCAAGGTTCCGAGATTTTAGACATCGCAAAAGTGAGCGGTTTATGGTCGACAAAAGCCGTGAAACGCCGACCTTCCAGCCAGAACTGGAAATGGCGGATGGACAAATGAAGCGCTAACAGCTCTCTGTCAAACGTGCTGTAATTGCGCTCGGTTTCGTTTAAGGATTTGCTAAAAAATGCTAGCGGTTGCCAAACCCCGTCAACGTGCTGTTCCACGACCGCCCCTATGGCCAAATTTGATGCGTCTGTGGTAAGCGCTATGTGGGCCGAGGGGTCGGGGTGGGCCAACAGCGCGGCGTCAGCCAGGGCTCTTTTTACTTCCGCGAACGCGCGTTCCCACTCCAGGGACCACGCAACCACGTTGGAGGGCTTTTGCTTTCTAAGCGCAGCATATAATGGCTGCATAAGCTGAGCTGCGCGGGGGAGGAAACGGTTGTAAAAATTTACCATTCCTAAAAATTCCTGCAGCGATCTGACCGTTTGTGGTCGGGGAAAATTTGCCACTGCGCGCACCTTATCAGGCAATGGGACTGCCCCTTCTGGGGAGACGCGGTGTCCCAAAAAATCAATCTGCGCCACGCTGAATCGGCACTTGGCTGGATTAATTATTAACCCATGTTCTTCCAACCTCTGAAAAACTGTAGTGAGGGGATTTTCGTGTTCCTCCTCAGACGTGCTGGCGACTAAAATATCGTCGATGTAGACAAACACGAAAGGAAGATCACGTAACACCGCGTCCATCATACGCTGAAATGTTTGTGCCGCGCCTTTAAGGCCAAACGGCATGCGCAGAAACTCAAAAAGACCAAAAGGGGTTATTACGGCCGTTTTAGGGACGTCCTCAGGTCGGACTGGGACTTGGTGGTAGCCGCAGACCAGGTCTATTTTAGAAAAAATAAGCGCACCCGCCAGATGTAGTGAAAAATCCTGGATGTGAGGGATTGGGTAGCGGTCATGCGCTGTAGCATTGTTTAATCTGCGATAATCGCCGCAAGGTCTCCAGGAGCCGTCGGCTTTTGGGACCATATGCAGTGGCGAAGCCCATGGGCTTTTCGAGCGCCGAATAATGCCCAGTTTTTCCAGGCTGGCGAACTCATCGCGTGCTATGGCAAGCTTGGTCGCGTCTAAGCGCCGAGCTTTAGCGAAGACAGGGGGGCCCGTTGTGGGGATGAAGTGCTCCACCCCATGTCTCGCTATTGTTGCCGAAAATTTGGGAACTGTGAGTGCTGGAAATTGGGTCAGGAGTTTGTCAAACTTACCTCCTGCTGTGGCGACGTTGGCCTGCACGGGTGGTGGGGACACTCGAGCTGAACAGGGGATAGAAGAGAATGACGTCTGTTTGCAAGATCAACTAACAACCCATGTGAACATAAGAAATCAGCACCTAACATGTTGAAACTCACCGCCGCTACAATAAAAGTCCACTCATAAGTGCGGCCGTGTAAGGACAGAGACAAGGTCCTTTCACCATAAGTGCTGATGTTTGAGCTGTTCGCCGCCGTTGCCCCGTTGCCGCGGGGTCCAGCCACTCGGTCAGCGTAGGTCGGGGTGATGAAGCTCACCTGAGCTCCGGTGTCTATGAGGAAATGCCGCCCGGAGCCTTCATCAGTGATGTAGAGCAGCTTATTGGCCTCGCCGAGAGCCGTAGCTGCTAACGGTTCCCAGCTTTGGAGTTTCCCGAGCTCTTGAAACTGCACGGTGGCACACACTTGTATGCCCTCTCAGCGAATCGCCAGTGGTAGTAACAGAGGTCGTCTCGTCTGTTGCGTCGCGGCTGCGTCGCTGCCATGGTGGGCAGGATTTGCTCCGCTGTCTCCGGCTCCCCGCTGCCCCGGGCTTCTGCACCGAGGTCCGCCGCTGCTGCTGTGGTCATCTGCTCGCCGCAGGAGTTGAGGAGCCGCTGTGCTTCCCGGGCTAGCGCGCGGAAATCCTGCTGGGTCTTGCAGCGCATGCTGACCAGAGTCCCTCTCATGTGCGCCGGGAGGGTGCTGAGGAAGATGTGCTGAAAGAGGAAGCTGTCGTCGTCTGCCTCCCTCAGCTGAAGCATGTCTTCCATCAGGGCCATCGGTCTGCGCACTCCTTGGCCATATATCGCCAGTAGTCTCTTGGCCCTTTCTTCGGCCGAGGGCACGAAGCTCTTGATGAGAGTAGCCTTCAGCTCCTCGTATTTGTCGCTGGTGGGCGGCTGCTGTATCACGCTCCGCACACATTGTGCTGTGGTGGTGTCGAGCCTGGCGACGACGTGGTAGAACTTGATTTCGTCTGTTGTCACCCCTGCGAGCGCGAACTGTGCCTCAGCCTGCTTGAACCACGAGTTCGGGTCATTCTGCCAGAATTCTGGCAGTTTGATGGCGACGGCGCTTGCTCGGGCCGCCTCCGACGAGTCTGCAACGGGAGAACGCCTTTCATCCATTCTCACGTCTGGTCACCAATGTGGGGAGCAAGAAATGAAGATGCTGAGTGATTTTATAATTCAGATTTAATGTCGGCTTCGCCTCCCCAACATGTCTCACCCAAGGCAGAAAGCAGAAAGAGCCTGATCGCAGTCAGACCCCCATACTTATACACCATACAACAATAGCCAACATCACACATCCTTGTCATATCCTTCTCATCATCCCATGTCTCCTTCCAATGTCCTCCGGTTCCATCGTCTGACCCTAGGGGGTCAGGAAGTCTTTTCAGGTCTTCACCGCCGCGCCTCCATCTCCTCGTTGTTCTCCGCAGGCGGTCCAGACCTATTGTCCTCTTCTGAGACGTGAGGTCATTCCACACATGCAATCACAAAACATCTCCCTGTGTCTATACATATGCAGATATGGATATATGCACTACAAGACTGACTGTTTCAGCACCAGTTAGAGACAAATTTGATTGGTGAAATTGGCAGAAGTTGATGAGGATTGGCCAAAATTGCGGAAAAGTTGCAGTAATTGGACAAAGTTGCAAGGTTGGGCAATAGTTGCGCTGACTGGCTGATTTTGCGTGAATTGGTGCGATCGCAACATCGCAAAATCCTGGAGAGACTGTATAGAAATGCATTATCTACATGCTGTATCCTGTAGGTTCATATTTAAAACTGAATATGTGAACCAAAACAAAAGCTGTTTGTCATTTTGTTATATGAAAATTGAAATGACAGGTAAAAACAGATGACAGAATTTTTACAACCCTGTCCGTCAAAATGACAGATAATAAGAAAGTTTAGTGCAACCTCTGACAAGACATATCAACTCAAGGTCTCATAGTTACTCAGAGTAAGGTGAAGGACTCCAACACAGTTTTAAATTTAAAAAAAAGTAATTAAAATTAAGGATTTTTATGCGGAGTGAAAAACCTAACCACTGCCCTGATAAGCCTTTGTTTTGCTCCGGCCCTGGTGACAGCTTTTCTCCAGTCTGATCAAATGTCTCCAATAGTATTTGCTGTTTTAAGTTCATAGTCGTGTTATTCCACTGTTTTTTTCACAGTGAAGTCATTTCCTGTTTGAACGTTTGTTTTCAGGGGATCATCGAGGAGCTGCTGGAGGAGAACAATTACTATGAAACAGTGGACTGGCGATCTGTCCAGGGTGTACCCTGCCTCTCGCCCAAAGATGCTGGGATAGGCTCCAGTCCCCCCGCGACCCGAAAAGGATTAAGCGGAAGAAGATGGATGGATGGATGGACAACACACAGCAGGTAATGCTGGACGTCATAATCATGACTAATGTCCAACATGAGACCTTTCAGTCTTCATTTACTGTATTATTAAAATCTTCTTTTGCAGCTGTAAAATGAGTCACTTTTTGAAGTCCATTACATATTTTAGTTTATTTTTAATGATTAGACCCTTGAATTGCACAATTGCAGTTTCTTTCACTCTGTTTGTAATGTTTGCTTCATAAACTATTAATTTACCTGAATTGTGATCTGTGTTGAAACTGACCAGGTAGGACTCAAAATGAGCTTTTCTAAACTTGAAACAAATCTAAAGGTTTATTGTGGTTTTTCTTTGCTTTTTCAGAGGGGCAGAGAAGTGATGAAGGAAAGAAGTAACGTTGATCAATACCCATCCTTATAAAAAGTTTCAGAAAAATTGAAAATAATTCACTGTAAATATATAGAATATTTTCCTAATTCTGAGTTGAAGATAGCTGAAATGCAGCAGCCCAGTCCTTAATTAATATGACTGTGTGACTCACCAAAGATTAATATATTTTTCCAATTTCTGGATCAAAAATTCATCATATCAAAGCAAACTCAAGCTCACAGAAGCTGTCCACTGTCCTATTTTTATTTGTAGTGTTCTGGCCTCTGTGGCCACGTGATGGTTTCTGTCTGACTTTTAGCACTTTAAGTCCTCAGGGATGATTTCGGAACACAGCATCTGCTTTTGAGTTGCTCACTTAATGTCTGGTTAAAATGTTTGACTTTGACTCGTGCAATTTTTTCTTCACTTTTCTTACACTGTACTAACATGCTGCAAATGATTTTTATTGTCAATACAGTGAAGAAAATATATTTTGTTTGTATTTTAATGCTCATTGTTATTGTGAAGCATTCAGTATGTTTTCTTACAAACAAAAGATCAACAAACAGGAACAACAGGAACTGAAAGTTTTTGAATATACAGATCACAACCCACAGGACGTAGAATATAACATAGACCCTGATAATAATTTATTTAGCTCCATCAATAATGACTGTAGTTACTACACGGATGAACAGTTTAACACAATGGTCACATCTGATTTCAATATTTCTATGATCCACTTCAACAGCAGAAGTCTCTGTGCCAACTTTAATAATATTAAAGATTATTTACATCAGTTTAAAGAGCCATTCAATATTGTGGCACTATCAGAGACGTGGCTCAGTGAAGAGAAAGGAGTGGATTTTACCATGGATGGCTATGAATTAAATTATATAAATAGAAAAGTGAAAAAAGGAGGAGGAGTTGCAATTTATGTTGACAAGAGCTTGAAATACAAGGTTGTTGAAAATCTGTCAGTAACTGTGGATGATTTATTTGAATGTATTACAATAGAAATCTGTCTGGACAATGTGAAGAATATAGTAGTGAGCTGTGTATATAGAACACCTGGATCAAACATTGACTTATTTAAGGACTGGATGGAAAAAAATGTATGTAAATCTAACTCATAAAGTTATGTTCATCTGTGGGGATTTCAATATAGATCTGATGAATTCAAAACAACATAGTTTGACAGAAGAATTTATCAACACAATGTACAGTATGAGCTTACAGCCAACAATTACCGGACCTAGCAGAATCACATCACACAGTGCCACACTAATAGATAACATATTCACAAACATTATGGAAAATAATATCAGGAGTAGGCTTTTATTGAATATCAGTGACCACCTGCCGATTTTTGTTGTCTATCAATGTGATTATAGGAAGAAAAAGTATACCAAAAATATTAAATATAAAAGAATAAGAACCGAAGAATCTATGTATTGACTGACAAAGGAATTATTAATACAAGATTGGAAGATAGTTTATGATGAAAATGATATAAATAAAGCATATGATAATTTTTTACAAATATTTCAATCATTGTACAATAAAAACTGTCCTATAAAACAATACAGTGACAGACAACAAAAGAAAAATATTCCTTGGGTAACCAAGGGGTTAATAAATGCATGTAAAAAGAAGAATACATTATATAAACAATTCATTAAATGCAGAACAGTGGAGGCTGAGATCAAATATAAAAGAAATAAAAATAAGCTTACTAATATAAAGAAGACCTGTAAGAAAGAATATTACAACAGAATATTAGAGGATAATAAAAATAACTTAAGAGGAATATGGCAAGTACTCAATGGGATTATTAGTAATCGACCTAAGAATGCTAATTATCCAAAATATTTTTTTGAAAATGGCAATTTGATAAATAATATGGAGGATGTGGTCAGTGGTTTCAATAAATTTTTTGTAAACGTTGGTCCTGAATTAGCAAAATCAATAGTGACAACAGAAACAAACAACAGTGGTTCTGTAAATGAAATAGAAGATAGAAATCCAAACACAATCTTTTTGGGTGCAGTTACTGAAAAGGAAATTATCGAGACTGTGAGTAAATTTAAGAACAAAAAATCAACGGACTGGAATGAAATTGACATGACAATAGTGAAAAAAGTAATTGAAGGAATTGTTAAACCACTCACCCACATCTGTAACCTGTCATTTCAAACTGGTAAATTTCCAGACAAAATGAAAATAGCAAAAGTCATACCTCTATACAAAACAGGAGACAGTCATTGTTTCACAAATTACAGGCCAGTCTCTTTACTCTCACAATTCTCCAAAATACTTGAAAAAATCTTCACTAAGAGACTGGATGATTTCATTGAAAAACACAACCTCCTTACAGACAGCCAGTATGGTTTTAGAGCAGATAAATCTACATCTTTGGCACTGATCGAACTTATAGAAGAAATTACTAGTTGTATAGATAAAAAAAAGGTTGCTGTAGGAGTATTTATAGATTTAAAGAAACCTTTTGACACCATTGACCACAGAATACTACTAAGGAGACTGGAAAGATATGGGATAAGAGGGGTCGGACTGAGTTGGGTGGAAAGTTATTTAAGTAACAGACAACAATTTGTACAAATTGGTGAGCACAAATCACCCTTCATGGACATCACTTGTGGTGTGCCCCAGGGGTCAGTTTTGGGACACAAACTCTTTATTTTGTATATAAATGACATATGCCAAGTATCAAAAATTCTGAAATTTATTTTGTTTGCGGATGACACAAATATCCTTTGCACTGGTGAGAATTTGCAGCAGGTTTTAGAGGTGGTCACAACTGAAATGAAAAAGTTAACGCAGTGGTTCAACAAAAATAAATTATCTCTAAATCTAAAAAAACCCAAAGATTATGCTGTTTGGAAATTATAAAATAAATCATGAAATAATGGTAACGATAGATGATACCAGAATAGAAACAGTACAGGAAAATAAGTTTCTGGGGGTGACGCTAGACAATAAAATCTGCTGGAAACCGCACATCAGTCACATCCGGGCCAAGTTAGCAAAATGTATAGGGATACTGGGGAAGACAAGACACATCTTGGACTATAAATTATTGGTCTTACTGTACAAGTCACTGTTTCTACCTTATCTTAACTACTGTGTAGAAGTCTGGGGAAACACCTACAAGACCAACCTACAGTCAATATGCACATTACAAAAAAGAGCTATAAGGATAATAAATAATGTAGGATATAGAGACCATACCAATTTGTTGTTTTTAAAGTCACATGTCATAAAGTTCATCGACTTAGTTAAATTTAAGACAGCACAAGTAATGTACAGGGCAATTAATAATCAACTCCCAACTAATATACAAAAAATATTTAAATAAAGAGACAATGATCATAATTTGAGAGGAGACTTAAACTTTACAAAACCCAAGATACGAACAACCAAGAAAAGTTTGTGCATATCTGTCTGTGGGTTGGATTTGTGGAACAGTCTGGAGCCGGAACTGAAAGTATGTACAAACAGAATTCAATTCAAAAAGAGGTATAAACATTATTTGCTGAAAGGATATATGTTAGAAGGGTAGTATTTATATGTACAATTCACTATGCTCACCCTGGGACATTATGGGACACTATGGAATGGTGGGTGGGACAGCACTGTGTATATCTGTGTTGTTTGAAGCTGGTTTTGATGTATGGACATCAATGTATGTTAGGATGGATGGGTGTTAATGTTGATATGTAAAAAATACAGTAAATTGTTTACTTGGGGTCTTAAAGGTGGTAATTTGTATATAATTCACATGGGTGTATTTATGGAAAAGAGGAGATGGAATTAATAAGTGTTCACTTCTTCCTTCTCCCTTTCGAACACTGTATACTGTTACTTTATTGCATTTGTCATTTGTTTTGTTTTTGTTATACTTTTTTGTTCGAAATAAAGTATCTATCTTGTGCACTTTGATCCAAAACTATGTGATCTTTAAGCAATATCAATCTGTAATAAAGTCTGTTTTATTTCAGTGTCAGATCCTGTTGTCATATTAAGATGTACTGTGAAGAAAAATAAATATACATATGGTTTTCACACATATGGTGTGAAAAAGTGTTTGCCCCCTTCCTGATTTCTCTTTTTTTGTGTGTTTGTTACACTTTCATGTTTCAGATCATCAAACAAATTTAAATATTAGACAAAGATATAAGTAAACACAAAATTCAGTTTTTAAATGATGGTGTTTATTATTAAGGGGAAAAAAAAATTCCAAACCTACATGGCCCTGTGTGAAAAAGTGACCCCCCCCCCCAATTAAAACATAAATTGTGGTTTATCACATCTTTGGAAAACTGAGTTCAATTTCTCTAGCCACACCCAGGCCTGATTACTGCCACACCTGCTCTCAATCAAGAAATCACTTAAATAGGACCTGCCTGACAAAGTGAAGTAGACCAACAGATCCTCAAAAGCTAGATATAATGCTACGATCCCAAGAAATTCAGGAACAAATGAGAAACAAAGTAACTGAGATCTATCAGTCTGGAAAAGGTTATAAAGCCATTTTAAAGCTTTGAGACTCCAGCGAACCCCAGTGAGAGCCATTATCCACAAATGGTGAAAACATGGAACAGTGGTGAACCTTTCCAGGCGTGCCCGACTGACCAAAATTACCCCAAGAGCGCAGTGACAACTCATCCAAGAGGTCACAAAAGACCTCACAACTACATCCAAAGAGCTGCAGGCCTCACTTGCCTCAGCTAAGGTCAGCGTTCATGACTCCACCATAAGAAAGAGATTGGGCAAAAATGGCCTGTATGGCAGAGTTTCAAGACAAAAACCACTGCTGAGCAAAAAGAACATAAAGGTTAGTCTCAGTTTAGCCAGAAAACATCTTGATGATCCTCAAGACTTTTGGGAAAATACTCTGTGGACTGACGAAACAAAAATTAAACTTTCTGGAAGGTGTGTGTCCCATTACATGCCGCGTAAAAGTAACACAGCATCTCAGAAAGGGAACATCATACCAACAGTAAAATACATGTATAGTGGTGATAGTGTGATGGTCTGGGGCTGTTTTGCTGCTTCAAGACCTGGAAGACTTGCTGTGATAAATGGAACCATGAATTCTACTGTCTACCAAAAAATCCTGAAGTGGAATGTTCATGAATGTTGATCTGTTTGTGACCTCAAGCTGAAGCACACTTGAGTTCTGCAGCAGGACAATGATTCAAAACACACCGACAAGTCCACCTCTGAATGGCTTAAGAAAAACAATATGAAGACTTTGGAGTGGCCTAGTCAAAGTCCTGACCTGAATCTGACTGAGATGCTGTGGCATGACCTTAAAAAGGCGGTTCATGATCAAAAACCCTCCAATGTGGCAAAATTAAGGTACGTTCACACCAAACGCGAACGAGCGGCGCAAATCCATATAAAGTGAATGGGGAGACGCGAGTACGCATGAATTTACATGTCAGCGCGTTAGCTAGCTAGCTGCTAGCTTTGAGATTCTGCTGTCACCGGAATAAAAGTATCACCATTGCAGAGTAAAATAGTTTGAAAATGAAACTCACTCACCGGGAGACAGGAGGACCGGGAACTCTTCAGCTGAATCGGGATTTTGGAGTTAATTACCCAAGCTAGCAACATAAACACCAATCATCTGTGAAGTTTTGAAGGCTTGAGACAACATTTTCAGGTGAGCCCCAGTCGGATAATGTAAACCTAAGCATGATGTTATTTTGGGAATTTCCACAGCAGGTTGAACACAGCTGCAGAAGCTTTGAAGACAACTTCACCTATCTGCATCTCACTATTCATGTCTGTTCGTGTGTTTACATTGAGTTATAATGTAATCGTGCAGTGCGAAAAATTCGCCTGTTCGCGTTTGGTGGGAACACACCTTTACAACAATTCTGCAAAGATGAGTGGGCCAAAATTCCTCCACAGCGCTGTAAAACACTCATTGCCAGTTATCACAAATGCTTGATTGCAGTTGCTGCTGCCGAGAGTGGCCCAACCAGTTATTAGGTTTAGGGGGCAATCACTTTTTCACACAGGGCCATGTAGGTTTGGATTTTTTTTCCCTTAATAATAAACACCTTACTTTAAAAACTGCATTTTGTGTTTACTTGTGTTATCTTTGCACACTTTTTCATACCACTGAATTCCTTAAAACCAAACTAGTTACATTTACTTATGTATATGTACTAAACTAACTTTTCCACAAAATTGCACCCACGAGTCACTTTATTGCAGGATACTTTTTACTCTTGAGTAAATTTTTGAAGAAACACCTGTACTTTTACTCAAGTACATTTGGTGACATTCTGTGAGTAATTTTTGATTTTACTGTGATAAATAGAAATAAAGATGTCTGCACACTTAGTCAGTACCTGGTATACTTGGTTGATTGTCCGGCACCTTACAAAGTCCTCAAGCTGGGTGGAGCGGCAGCCTTTTTCTACGTTGTCATTTTATTGATATGAAATAACCCTGCCAACCCTGCAGGAGATCGTCACTTCCTGTTTTGCTGTCTGCCTGTGTGGTTTGCTCTCCAGCTCTCCAGCCACTAGCTATGGCTACTACCTCTCTTTCCTCTCCTCCTCTGGTGTGCTCTCTCTGTCAGATGTTTAGCTACACCTCTGCCTCTTTTAGTAATAACGGTAAATGTAATAAATGTTGTCTTTTTGAGGCGCTCGAGGCGAGGTTGTCTGATTTGGAATCCCGGCTCTGCTGCATTGAAACACCGTCTGCGCCAGTTAATCTTGACGGACGCCCATTAGCTGCAGCGGAGCTAGCTAGCTTAGGTCCCACTGTCAGCGGTTCCCCGGCTCTCCTCAGCAGCGAGGAGACTGGGTGGGTGACGGTGAGAAGGAAGCCTAGTCGCAAAGCCCCGGTTCACCACCAACCTGTTCACGTTTCTAATCGTTTTTCCCCGCTCAGCGACACACCCGCTGAGGAAAAAACTCTGATCATTGGCAACTCTGTAGTCAGAAACGTGAACCTAGAGACTCCAGAGGCCATAGTCAAATGCATTCCTGGGGCCAGAGCAGGCGACATCGAGTCAAATTTGAAAATGCTGGCTAAAAGTAACTGTAAATACTCCACAATTGTTATTCACGCCGGCATTAATGACATCCATCTCCGGCAGTCGGAAGTCACGAAACTTAATATAGAATCGGTGTGTGAGTTTGCAAAAACGATGTCTGCCACTGTAGTATTCTCTGGACCCCTCCCCAATCTGACCAGTGATGACATGTTTAGTCGCTCGTCATCCTTGAACCGCTGGCTGTCTGTGTGGTGTCCTAAAAATGACGTGGGCTACATTGACAATTGGAGCTCTTTTTGGGGAAAACCTGGTCTTATGAGACGAGACAGCATTCATCCCACTTTGGATGGTGCTTCTCATTTATCTAACAATCTGGCATCTTTTTTATCCAAATTTCCAAAACCGTGACTACTCAGAGTTGGGACCAGGAAGCAGAGTCGTAGTCTTACACGCCTCTCTGCAGCTCCTCTTCATCCACCACCCCTCAGCTTAGCCCCTGTCTTCCCCATCAGAGAATCGTTGTCTGCTCCCTCCAAAGTAAATAAAAATATAATGTATAAGCGTCCCAAAGTGATAAAGCAAAATATTGGTAAAACTCAAATTAAACATAAAGCCTCTAAATTGAATGATTTGGCCTCTGTTCCTCCTCATAATTTAAAAATTAAATGTGGTTTATTAAATATTAGGTCTCTAACTCCCAAGTCTCTGTTAGTCCATGATCTGTTAATTGATCATCAGATTGATTTAATTTCCCTTACTGAGACTTGGTTAGGGCAAGAGGATTATGTTGGTTTAAATGAATCAACTCCCTCTGGTTATTTAAACTGTCAAAATCCCAGAAGTTCTGGTCGTGGAGGAGGAGTAGCAACAATTTACCATTCCAAATTACTAGTTAATGTAAAGCAAAAAACATGTTATAATTCCTTTGAGGGCCTGGTCCTCAGTGTTGGGCACTTTAGCAATTTCAGGTTAAACCCAATTTTATTTGCCATAGTTTATCATCCCCCATCAACCTATTCAGAATTTTTATCCGAATTTGCTGATTTCTTAGCTGATTTAGTGCTGAAATCTGATAGAATAATTATAGTAGGGGACTTTAATATACATGTGGATGTAGATAGTGACTGCCTTAATGTGGCTTTTAATTCAATATTAGACTCGATTGGGTTTTCTCAGAAAGTAGGAAATTCTACTCATTACCTCCACCATACATTGGACCTTGTTCTGACATATGGCATAGAAATAGAAAATCTTGTAGTGTTTCCTCATAACCCTGTACTGTCAGACCATTGTCTGTTAACCTTTGATTTTACTATTTCTGACTATTTGGCTCCTAAAGAAAAATATTATCACAGTAGATACCTCTCAGATGATGCTGTTTCCAAATTTATGCAGATTGTTTCCTCTATGCCATGTGTCAACACAACGGAAATAAGCTATAGACAGCTTGCTCCTTCTGTAATTGATAACATGGTGGATAGTGTTTCAGCTTCTTTGCATCAGGCTCTAGACTTGGTGGCCCCCTTAAAAAAGAAAAAGTCTAATCAGAGATTTTTAACTCCTTGGTTCAACACAGAAACTCGTAGCTTAAAACAGAAGACTCGTCAATTAGAAAGAAAATGGCGCTCTACTAATTTAGATGAAATCTATTTAGCTTGGAGAAATCATCTTTTAATTTATAAAAAATCTCTTAGAAAAGCTAGAATGAGTTATTACTCTGCATTAATAGAAGAGAACAAGAATAATCCCAGGTTTCTTTTCAGTACTGTAGCCAGGTTGACAAAGAGTCAGGACTCTGTCAATCCTAGCATCCCCTTAGAGCTTACTAGTCAGGACTTTATGAACTTTTTCAATAATAAAATTTCATCCATCAGAGATAAAATCAATCAGATTCTTCCCACAGTTAACTTAAATACTGTAACTACTACAACTCCTTCTATTGATGTCTGTCTTGATGAGTTTACTCCAATCGACCTTTGTGAGTTAGACAAAATAGTTTCCTCATCCAAACCTTCAACTTGTCTTTTAGACCCTATTCCTACCAGGTTATTTAAAGAAGTCTTCCCACTTATTGATAGCTTTATTCTTCATATAATCAATTCTTCATTAACTTTAGGCCATGTACCGCAGGCTTTTAAAACGGCTGTAATTAAACCCTTACTCAAAAAGCCAACGCTAGATCCAGGAGCTTTAGCTAACTATAGACCAATCTCTAATCTCCCTTTCATTTCAAAAATCTTAGAAAGAGTTGTTGCTACGCAATTATTTGACCACCTGCAGGGAAATGGTTTACTTGAAGAGTTTCAATCTGGGTTTAGAATCCATCATAGTACTGAAACAGCCTTAGCGAAGGTCACCAACGACCTCCTCATTGCATCTGATAATGGACTAGTTTCTGTACTTGTCCTTTTAGATCTTAGTGCAGCTTTTGATACTATTGATCATAATATTCTACTTGATAGATTAGAACATTATGTTGGACTTAATGGAACTTCGTTGCAGTGGTTTAGATCTTATTTATCTGATAGGTTCCAGTTTGTTCATGTAAATGATGAGTTTTCTTTCAACTCAAAGCTTAGTCATGGAGTTCCACAGGGATCTGTGCAAGGCCCTACTCTTTTTAGTTTATATATGCTTCCGTTAGGCAACATTATTAGAAAGCACTGTATACATTTTCATTGTTATGCAGATGACACACAATTATACCTGTCAATGAAGCCAGATGATACTAATCAATTAGCCAAGTTAGAAGCCTGTCTTAAGGAAATCAAAGCTTGGATGACTTGTAATTTCCTGCTATTAAATTCAGATAAGACTGAAGTCATTCTTGTTGGTCCAAAAAACCTTAGAAATTCCTTTCCAAATCAAACTTTCAGTTTGGATGCAGTTACTCTTTCTCTTAATAGCTCTGGGAGGAACCTTGGAGTTATTTTTGATCAGGATTTGTCCTTCAATTCACATATTAAATTTGTTTCTAAGACTGCCTTCTATCATTTGCGTAATATTGCCAAGATTAGGAGCATCTTGTCTCTGGTCAGCTGGTTTTGATGTATGGACATCAATGTATGTTAGGATGGATGGGTGTTAATGTTGATATGTAAAAAATACAGTAAATTGTTTACTTGGGGTCTTAAAGGTGGTAATTTGTATATAATTCACATGGGTGTATTTATGGAAAAGAGGAGATGGAATTAATAAGTGTTCACTTCTTCCTTCTCCCTTTCAAACACTGTATACTGTTACTTTATTGCATTTGTCATTTGTTTTGTTTTTGTTATACTTTTTTGTTCGAAATAAAGTATCTATCTTGTGCACTTTGATCCAAAACTATGTGATCTTTAAGCAATATCAATCTGTAATAAAGTCTGTTTTATTTCAGTGTCAGATCCTGTTGTCATATTAAGATGTACTGTGAAGAAAAATAAATATACATATGGTTTTCACACATATGGTGTGAAAAAGTGTTTGCCCCCTTCCTGATTTCTCTTTTTTTGTGTGTTTGTTACACTTTCATGTTTCAGATCATCAAACAAATTTAAATATTAGACAAAGATATAAGTAAACACAAAATTCAGTTTTTAAATGATGGTGTTTATTATTAAGGGGAAAAAAAAATTCCAAACCTACATGGCCCTGTGTGAAAAAGTGACCCCCCCCCCCAATTAAAACATAAATTGTGGTTTATCACATCTTTGGAAAACTGAGTTCAATTTCTCTAGCCACACCCAGGCCTGATTACTGCCACACCTGCTCTCAATCAAGAAATCACTTAAATAGGACCTGCCTGACAAAGTGAAGTAGACCAACAGATCCTCAAAAGCTAGATATAATGCTACGATCCCAAGAAATTCAGGAACAAATGAGAAACAAAGTAACTGAGATCTATCAGTCTGGAAAAGGTTATAAAGCCATTTTAAAGCTTTGAGACTCCAGCGAACCCCAGTGAGAGCCATTATCCACAAATGGTGAAAACATGGAACAGTGGTGAACCTTTCCAGGAGTGCCCGGCTGACCAAAATTACCCCAAGAGCGCAGTGACAACTCATCCAAGAGGTCACAAAAGACCTCACAACTACATCCAAAGAGCTGCAGGCCTCACTTGCCTCAGCTAAGGTCAGCGTTCATGACTCCACCATAAGAAAGAGATTGGGCAAAAATGGCCTGTATGGCAGAGTTTCAAGACAAAAACCACTGCTGAGCAAAAAGAACATAAAGGTTAGTCTCAGTTTAGCCAGAAAACATCTTGATGATCCTCAAGACTTTTGGGAAAATACTCTGTGGACTGACGAAACAAAAATTAAACTTTCTGGAAGGTGTGTGTCCCATTACATGCCGCGTAAAAGTAACACAGCATCTCAGAAAGGGAACATCATACCAACAGTAAAATACATGTATAGTGGTGATAGTGTGATGGTCTGGGGCTGTTTTGCTGCTTCAAGACCTGGAAGACTTGCTGTGATAAATGGAACCATGAATTCTACTGTCTACCAAAAAATCCTGAAGTGGAATGTTCATGAATGTTGATCTGTTTGTGACCTCAAGCTGAAGCACACTTGAGTTCTGCAGCAGGACAATGATTCAAAACACACCGACAAGTCCACCTCTGAATGGCTTAAGAAAAACAATATGAAGACTTTGGAGTGGCCTAGTCAAAGTCCTGACCTGAATCTGACTGAGATGCTGTGGCATGACCTTAAAAAGGCGGTTCATGATCAAAAACCCTCCAATGTGGCAAAATTAAGGTACGTTCACACCAAACGCGAACGAGCGGCGCAAATCCATATAAAGTGAATGGGGAGACGCGAGTACGCATGAATTTACATGTCAGCGCGTTAGCTAGCTAGCTGCTAGCTTTGAGATTCTGCTGTCACCGGAATAAAAGTATCACCATTGCAGAGTAAAATAGTTTGAAAATGAAACTCACTCACCGGGAGACAGGAGGACCGGGAACTCTTCAGCTGAATCGGGATTTTGGAGTTAATTACCCAAGCTAGCAACATAAACACCAATCATCTGTGAAGTTTTGAAGGCTTGAGACAACATTTTCAGGTGAGCCCCAGTCGGATAATGTAAACCTAAGCATGATGTTATTTTGGGAATTTCCACAGCAGGTTGAACACAGCTGCAGAAGCTTTGAAGACAACTTCACCTATCTGCATCTCACTATTCATGTCTGTTCGTGTGTTTACATTGAGTTATAATGTAATCGTGCAGTGCGAAAAATTCGCCTGTTCGCGTTTGGTGGGAACACACCTTTACAACAATTCTGCAAAGATGAGTGGGCCAAAATTCCTCCACAGCGCTGTAAAACACTCATTGCCAGTTATCACAAATGCTTGATTGCAGTTGCTGCTGCCGAGAGTGGCCCAACCAGTTATTAGGTTTAGGGGGCAATCACTTTTTCACACAGGGCCATGTAGGTTTGGATTTTTTTTCCCTTAATAATAAACACCTTACTTTAAAAACTGCATTTTGTGTTTACTTGTGTTATCTTTGCACACTTTTTCATACCACTGAATTCCTTAAAACCAAACTAGTTACATTTACTTATGTATATGTACTAAACTAACTTTTCCACAAAATTGCACCCACGAGTCACTTTATTGCAGGATACTTTTTACTCTTGAGTAAATTTTTGAAGAAACACCTGTACTTTTACTCAAGTACATTTGGTGACATTCTGTGAGTAATTTTTGATTTTACTGTGATAAATAGAAATAAAGATGTCTGCACACTTAGTCAGTACCTGGTATACTTGGTTGATTGTCCGGCACCTTACAAAGTCCTCAAGCTGGGTGGAGCGGCAGCCTTTTTCTACGTTGTCATTTTATTGATATGAAATAACCCTGCCAACCCTGCAGGAGATCGTCACTTCCTGTTTTGCTGTCTGCCTGTGTGGTTTGCTCTCCAGCTCTCCAGCCACTAGCTAGCCACTAGCTATGGCTACTACCTCTCTTTCCTCTCCTCCTCTGGTGTGCTCTCTCTGTCAGATGTTTAGCTACACCTCTGCCTCTTTTAGTAATAACGGTAAATGTAATAAATGTTGTCTTTTTGAGGCGCTCGAGGCGAGGTTGTCTGATTTGGAATCCCGGCTCTGCTGCATTGAAACACCGTCTGCGCCAGTTAATCTTGACGGACGCCCATTAGCTGCAGCGGAGCTAGCTAGCTTAGGTCCCACTGTCAGCGGTTCCCCGGCTCTCCTCAGCAGCGAGGAGACTGGGTGGGTGACGGTGAGAAGGAAGCCTAGTCGCAAAGCCCCGGTTCACCACCAACCTGTTCACGTTTCTAATCGTTTTTCCCCGCTCAGCGACACACCCGCTGAGGAAAAAACTCTGATCATTGGCAACTCTGTAGTCAGAAACGTGAACCTAGAGACTCCAGCGGCCATAGTCCAATGTATTCCTGGGGCCAGAGCAGGCGACATCGAGTCAAATTTGAAAATGCTGGCTAAAAGTAACTGTAAATACTCCACAATTGTTATTCACGCCGGCATTAATGACATCCATCTCCGGCAGTCGGAAGTCACGAAACTTAATATAGAATCGGTGTGTGAGTTTGCAAAAACGATGTCTGCCACTGTAGTATTCTCTGGACCCCTCCCCAATCTGACCAGTGATGACATGTTTAGTCGCTCGTCATCCTTGAACCGCTGGCTGTCTGTGTGGTGTCCTAAAAATGACGTGGGCTACATTGACAATTGGAGCTCTTTTTGGGGAAAACCTGGTCTTATGAGACGAGACAGCATTCATCCCACTTTGGATGGTGCTTCTCATTTATCTAACAATCTGGCATCTTTTTTATCCAAATTTCCAAAACCGTGACTACTCAGAGTTGGGACCAGGAAGCAGAGTCGTAATCTTACACGCCTCTCTGCAGCTCCTCTTCATCCACCACCCCTCAGCTTAGCCCCTGTCTTCCCCATCAGAGAATCGTTGTCTGCTCCCTCCAAAGTAAATAAAAATATAATGTATAAGCGTCCCAAAGTGATAAAGCAAAATATTGGTAAAACTCAAATTAAACATAAAGCCTCTAAATTGAATGATTTGGCCTCTGTTCCTCCTCATAATTTAAAAATTAAATGTGGTTTATTAAATATTAGGTCTCTAACTCCCAAGTCTCTGTTAGTCCATGATCTGTTAATTGATCATCAGATTGATTTAATTTCCCTTACTGAGACTTGGTTAGGGCAAGAGGATTATGTTGGTTTAAATGAATCAACTCCCTCTGGTTATTTAAACTGTCAAAATCCCAGAAGTTCTGGTCGTGGAGGAGGAGTAGCAACAATTTACCATTCCAAATTACTAGTTAATGTAAAGCAAAAAACATGTTATAATTCCTTTGAGGGCCTGGTCCTCAGTGTTGGGCACTTTAGCAATTTCAGGTTAAACCCAATTTTATTTGCCATAGTTTATCATCCCCCATCAACCTATTCAGAATTTTTATCCGAATTTGCTGATTTCTTAGCTGATTTAGTGCTGAAATCTGATAGAATAATTATAGTAGGGGACTTTAATATACATGTGGATGTAGATAGTGACTGCCTTAATGTGGCTTTTAATTCAATATTAGACTCGATTGGGTTTTCTCAGAAAGTAGGAAATTCTACTCATTACCTCCACCATACATTGGACCTTGTTCTGACATATGGCATAGAAATAGAAAATCTTGTAGTGTTTCCTCATAACCCTGTACTGTCAGACCATTGTCTGTTAACCTTTGATTTTACTATTTCTGACTATTTGGCTCCTAAAGAAAAATATTATCACAGTAGATGCCTCTCAGATGATGCTGTTTCCAAATTTATGCAGATTGTTTCCTCTATGCCATGTGTCAACACAACGGAAATAAGCTATAGACAGCTTGCTCCTTCTGTAATTGATAACATGGTGGATAGTGTTTCAGCTTCTTTGCATCAGGCTCTAGACTTGGTGGCCCCCTTAAAAAAGAAAAAGTCTAATCAGAGATTTTTAACTCCTTGGTTCAACACAGAAACTCGTAGCTTAAAACAGAAGACTCGTCAATTAGAAAGAAAATGGCGCTCTACTAATTTAGATGAAATCTATTTAGCTTGGAGAAATCATCTTTTAATTTATAAAAAATCTCTTAGAAAAGCTAGAATGAGTTATTACTCTGCATTAATAGAAGAGAACAAGAATAATCCCAGGTTTCTTTTCAGTACTGTAGCCAGGTTGACAAAGAGTCAGGACTCTGTCAATCCTAGCATCCCCTTAGAGCTTACTAGTCAGGACTTTATGAACTTTTTCAATAATAAAATTTCATCCATCAGAGATAAAATCAATCAGATTCTTCCCACAGTTAAATACTGTAACTACTACAACTCCTTCTATTGATGTCTGTCTTGATGAGTTTACTCCAGTCGACCTTTGTGAGTTAGACAAAATAGTTTCCTCATCCAAACCTTCAACTTGTCTTTTAGACCCTATTCCTACCAGGTTATTTAAAGAAGTCTTCCCACTTATTGATAGCTTTATTCTTCATATAATCAATTCTTCATTAACTTTAGGCCATGTACCGCAGGCTTTTAAAACGGCTGTAATTAAACCCTTACTCAAAAAGCCAACGCTAGATCCAGGAGCTTTAGCTAACTATAGACCAATCTCTAATCTCCCTTTCATTTCAAAAATCTTAGAAAGAGTTGTTGCTACGCAATTATTTGACCACCTGCAGGGAAATGGTTTACTTGAAGAGTTTCAATCTGGGTTTAGAATCCATCATAGTACTGAAACAGCCTTAGCGAAGGTCACCAACGACCTCCTCATTGCATCTGATAATGGACTAGTTTCTGTACTTGTCCTTTTAGATCTTAGTGCAGCTTTTGATACTATTGATCATAATATTCTACTTGATAGATTAGAACATTATGTTGGACTTAATGGAACTTCGTTGCAGTGGTTTAGATCTTATTTATCTGATAGGTTCCAGTTTGTTCATGTAAATGATGAGTTTTCTTTCAACTCAAAGCTTAGTCATGGAGTTCCACAGGGATCTGTGCTAGGCCCTACTCTTTTTAGTTTATATATGCTTCCGTTAGGCAACATTATTAGAAAGCACTGTATACATTTTCATTGTTATGCAGATGACACACAATTATACCTGTCAATGAAGCCAGATGATACTAATCAATTAGCCAAGTTAGAAGCCTGTCTTAAGGAAATCAAAGCTTGGATGACTTGTAATTTCCTGCTATTAAATTCAGATAAGACTGAAGTCATTCTTGTTGGTCCAAAAAACCTTAGAAATTCCTTTCCAAATCAAACTTTCAGTTTGGATGCAGTTACTCTTTCTCTTAATAGCTCTGGGAGGAACCTTGGAGTTATTTTTGATCAGGATTTGTCCTTCAATTCACATATTAAATTTGTTTCTAAGACTGCCTTCTATCATTTGCGTAATATTGCCAAGATTAGGAGCATCTTGTCTCAGAGTGATGCTGAGAAGCTGATCCACGCTTTTGTTAGCTCGAGATTAGATTATTGTAATTCCTTATTATCAGGCTGTCCTAAAACATCTTTAAAAAGTCTTCAGCTGATCCAAAATGCTGCAGCAAGATTTTTAACAGGTACTAGAAAGAGAGATCATATCTCTCCGGTTCTGGCCTCCCTTCATTGGCTTCCCATAGAGTTTAGAATTAAGTTTAAAATCCTTCTTCTTACTTACAAAGCTCTAAACAATCAGGCTCCTTTTTATTTAAAAGATCTGATACTACCGTATCATCCTAACAGAGCACTATGCTCCCAAAATGCAGGATTACTTGTAATACCTAGAATCTCCAAAAGTACAATGGGAGGCAGAGCCTTCAGTTATCAAGCTCCTCTCCTGTGGAATCAGCTGCCAATCTGGATTCGGGAGTCAGACTCGATCTCTGTTTTTAAGAATAGGGCTAAAACCTACCTTTTTGATATAGCCTACAATTAGGGAGGGATCATGTGTTTCTGAACCCTCCCTTAGTTATGCTGCTAATAGGTTTAGTCAGCCGGGGGACCTCCAGTAATGCACTGGGCCTCACTCCTTTCCTCACTCTCTATGAAATATTTTTTTTTTTTGCTGGTCATTAACATTTGTTTGTTCTCTCCCATAGATTGAGTCCCCATCGTGCTGTTTGCTCTCTACATGTCTGTTCTTTTCTTCTTCTCTATCCCCTCACCCCCCAGCCAGTCGCAGCAGATGACTGCCCCTCCCTGAGCCTGGTTCTGCTGGAGGTTTCTTCCTGTTAAAAGGGAGTTTTTCCTCTCCACCGTCGCCAAGTGCTTGCTCACAGGGGATCGCCTGATTGCTGGGGTCTTTCTGCAACTGTGGGGGTCCCCCCTACAGTTGATAGTGCTATGAGATGACTGTTGTTGTGAAATGGCGCTATATAAATAAAGTTGAATTGAATTGAATTGAAAATCTGGTCAGAAATGTAAACATGACTGTATATTTAGGGAATTAATAATTTTTTATGATTTTGATTATATTACAAGGTAAATATATAAAGTTTATTTTTCTCAAACTAAAACATTTAGGAGGATAAAAAAAATTCCCCCCCCCCCCCCATGGATCGTCACCTTATCGTGGTGGGGGGGTTTGCGTGCCCCATTGATCCCAGGAGCTATGTTGTCCGGCGCAATTTGCCTCTGATAGGGTCTCCCAAGACGAACTGGTCCTGGGTGAAGGGCCAGACTAAGAACGATCCAACAGACTCTCATGATAAATTGTATATCAAGGATTCAGTGTACCCCGCCCGGTATGGGGTTACCGGGGCCCCACCCTGGAGCCAGGCCTGGGGGAGGGGCTCGAAGGCTAGCGTCTGGTGGCTGGGTTTCCACCCATGGGACCCGGCCGGGATCAGCCCGAAGGAGTTACATGGGTCCGCCCTCCAGTGGGTTCACCACCTGCAGGAGGGATCATGGGGGTCCGGTGCTATGTGGATTAGGTGGCGGTCAAAGGCGGAGACCTTGGCGGACTGATCCCAAGCTTTCTAAACTGGCTTTTGGTATGTGGAATGTCACCTCTCTGGTGGGGAAGGAGCCTGAGCTGGTGTACGAGGTTGAGAGATACCGGCTAGATATAGTCGGCCTCACCTCAACACACAGCTCCGGTTCCGGAACCAGTCTTCTGGAGAGGGGCTGGAGCTTGGCCTTTTCTGGAGTTGCCCTGGGCGAGAGGCGACGAGCAGGGGTGGGTATTCTTGTATCACCCCACCTTGCTGCCTCTATATTGGAGTTTTCCCCGGTGGACGAAAGGGTTGCTTCCCTGTGCCTTCGGGTTGGGAAACGGGTCCTGACCGTCATTTGTGCCTATGCACCAAATGATGTTTCAGAGTACCCACCCTTTTTGGAGTCTGTGACTGGGGTGCTGGAGGGTGCTCCTCTTGGAGACTCCATTGTCCTACTGGGGGACTTCAATGTGCACGTGGGCACTGACAGTGAAACCTGGAGGGGGGTGATTGGGAGGAACGGCCTGCCCGATCTGAACCTGAGTGGTGTTCAGTTATTGGACTTCTGTGCTAACCACAGTCTGTCCATAACGAACACCATGTTCAAGCATAAGGGTGTCCATATGTGCACCTGGCACCAGGACACCCTAGGTCGCAGGTCGATGATCGATTTTGTTATCCTATCATCAGACCTGCGACCGTATGTCTTGGACACCCGAGTAAAAAGAGTTGCAGAGCTGTCAACTGATCACCACCTGGTGGTGAGTTGGATCCGATGGCAGGGGAAGAAGCCATTCAGACCTGGTAGACCCAAACGTATAGTGAGGGTGTGCTGGGAGCGTCTGGCTGAGGCCCCTGTCCGGGAGGTCTTCAACTCCCACCTCCGGAAGAACTTCAACCACATTCCGAGGGAGTCTGGAGACATGGAGTCTGAATGGGCCATGTTCTCCACCTCTGTTGTTGAAGCGGCGGCCCAGAGCTGCGGCCGCAAGGTGGTCGGTGCATCTCGTGGTGGCAACCCCCGAACCAAGTGGTGGACACCAGTGGTGAGGGGGGCCATTAAGCTGAAGAAGGAGTCCTATCAAGCTTGGTTGGCTTGTGGGACTCCCGAAGCAGCTGAGGTGTACCGGCAGGCCAAGCGGAATGCAGCTCAGGTGGTTGCTGAAGCAAAAACCTGGGTATGGGAGGAGTTCGGTGAAGCCATGGAACAAGACTTTCGGTTGGCCTCAAAGAGATTCTGGCAAACTGTCCGGCGGCTCAGGAGGGGAAAGCAGCTCCCCGTCCACACTGTGTATGGTGTGGATGGGACACTGTTGACTTTGACTGGGGATATCGTCGGGCGGTGGAAGGAATACTTCGAGGATCTCCTCAATCCCACTGATATGCCTTCCACAGAGGAAGCAGGGTTTGGGGACGAGGGGGATGACTCGCCTATCACAGGGGCTGAGGTCGCCAAGGTGGTTAAAAATGTCCTTGGTGGCCGGGCCCCGGGGGTGGACGAGATTCGCCCTGAGTACCTCAAGGCCCTGGATGTTGTTGGGTTGTCATGGTTGACACGCCTCTGCAACATTGCGTGGAGGTCAGGGGCAGTGCCTTTGGCATGGCAAACCGTGGTGGTGGTTCCTCTCTTCAAAAAAGGGGACCGGAGGGTGTGCTCCAACTTTAGAGGGATCACACTCCTCAGCCTCCCTGGGAAGGTCTA
Organism: Pholidichthys leucotaenia; assembly: GCA_020510985.1. Lineage (NCBI taxonomy): Eukaryota > Metazoa > Chordata > Actinopteri > Cichliformes > Pholidichthyidae > Pholidichthys > Pholidichthys leucotaenia. The sequence continues at coordinate 62,300,715 of CM035849.1, read as the reverse complement.
TGCCAAGGTACTGGAGAGGAGAGTCCGGCCGTTGGTCGAACCTTGGATTCAGGAGGAGCAATGTGGTTTTCGTCCTGGCCGTGGCACATCGGACCAGCTCTTTACCCTCTCGAGAATTCTTGAAGGTTCGTGGGAGTTTGCCCAACCAGTTTCCATGTGTTTTGTGGACTTGGAGAAGGCATTTGACTGCGTCCCTCGTGGATTTTTGTGGGGGGTGCTTCGGGAGTATGGGGTATCGGGCTTGTTGTTACGAGCTATTCGGTCTCTGTATGACCGTTGTGAGAGTTTGGTTCGTATTGCCAACACTCGGTCGGAGTCATTCCCAGTGAGAGTTGGACTCCGCCAGGGCTGCCCTTTGTCACCGATCCTGTTCATAATTTTTATAGACAGGATTTCTAGGCGCAGCCAGGGAATGGAGGGTGTCATGCTTGGCGACCACAGGATCTCATCTCTGTTGTTTGCAGATGATGTTGTCCTGTTGGCTTCATCCAGCAATGACCTACAGCTCTTGCTGGGACGGTTTGCTGCTGAGTGTGAAGCGGCTGGGATGAGAATCAGCACCTCCAAGTCCGAGTCCATGGTCCTCAGCAGGAAAAAGGTGGATTGTCCTCTCCGGGTTGGGGACAGGCTCCTGCCCCAAGTGGAGGAGTTTAAGTATCTTGGGGTCTTGTTCACGAGTGAGGGGAAAATGGAGCGAGAGATCGACAGACGAATTGCAGCAGCATCTGCAGTGATGCGGACGTTGTACCGGTCTGTTGTGGTGAAGAGGGAGCTTAGTTCTAAGGCAAAGCTGTCGATTTACCAGTCAATCTACGTTCCTACTCTCACCTATGGTCACGAGCTTTGGGTAATGACCGAAAGAACGAGATCGCGGATACAAGCGGCTGAAATGAGCTTTCTCCATAGGATTGCTGGACTCACCCTCAGAGATAGGGTGAGTAGCTCAGTCATCCGGGAGAGGCTCAGAGTAGAACCGCTGCTCCTCCACACTGAAAGGAGTCAGTTGAGGTGGTATGGGCATCTGATTAGGATGCCTCCTGGACGCCTCCCACTTGAGGTGTTTCAGGCACGTCCCACTGGGAGGAGACCCCGGGGCAGACCCAGGACTCGGTGGAGAGACTATGTCTCCCAGCTGGTCTGGGAACGCCTTGGTATCCCCTCTGAAGAGCTGGAGCAGGTGGCTGGGGAGAGGGAAGTCTGGGCTTCTCTGCTTGAACTGCTGCCTCTGCGACCCGGACCTTCGGAAAAGCGGTAGAAGATGGATGGATGGATGGAAAAAAATCCCAAATTGGTGACAGTAAAGCCACCAAAAATTGAGAATTTACAAGCAAATCTTGCAAATTTATAACAAAATAGTTCAAGAAAAATATCTATTTATTTATGAGAATAAAATTTAAAAAAATCTAGAATTGCAAAACCAAAAATTTATGAAAAAATTTTCAAATTCACTTGAAAAACTATACATTTAAATTTCAAATTAAAGAGGAAATGGTAGTAATATTTTATAAAATAGCCACAGATTTTTAAAGAAAATCTTCACAAATGGGCAAGAATGAATATTTACTCCTCAAGTACCTATTAGTAGATACTTTCTAGCTCTTACCCAAGTAATTTTTGGAAAATACTCTAACTTGTACTTGAGTGGTTAATATCATAATGTAATGCTACTTTTTTTTTCCCACAATATCTTTATTGAACCTTTTTTTTTTAACAAACATGACACAAACAATCAAACACGAACACTAAAGTACTACAAAAAAAAATGCACTAAAAACACCAACAACCACCAACAAAATCAAGTCTTCAACAATGCTCCTCTGTTTAGTCTAGACAGTCCAATACATAAGTATACATATTACGTTCGTCGTCGGCCTCCGTCGGTCTATGATGACCATGGAAGAGAATCCTAAACGTCTACTCTGCTGGAACAGCACCGCCTGTGGCTGAACAGGCCGATGCGCACCGGTGTTCTACCTTCCAGTGTTGGGCGTTGGTAGGATTCAAGCCTGGGCAGGAAGATATGGAGGACAAGATGTTACCCAAGCAGCATGTCCCCCCTCTCCACGTCACTGATGAATCCAAAGGAACAGCAGGGCTGCTATAGTTTGGCACCAGCGCCGTCACAGGAGCTGCCAGAACGATGTTGAGCACAACAGAGAACTGCCTTAGGGGCTCCGACTCCAGATTTTTCCTCAGGGTTGACTCCCGAAGCCTTTCCCGTGACCGGGTGTATATTATGTTCACCAGTTTGGAATTTACAAGGTCCACACACATCATTCACCTTCTTCTTCAAGAGTTATGTTTAAATTTTTTACATAATCAATAAAAGGTCTCCATATATTCTCAAACACAATTTCCTTTGATTTCAGTATATATGTTATTCTTTCTAATGGAAGGTTTGTTAACATCTGTCTTAACCACTGAGTCACATCTGGTCTATGAGTCTTTTTCCACAGTAGTGCAATACATTTTTTGGCATTAAGCAAACTGAGGTCTATGAATGTTCTTTCACTTTCATTAAAGTTATGCTTTTCTGGGTACAGACCCAACAAAAACAGTTTAGGATTCAATATGATTTGTTTTGAGATTATTTTTTCAATTGTTACCCTCACCTCTTCCCAAAACATTCTTATTATTCTACATTCCCATACACAATGAAACAGGGTTCCTTTACTTTCCATGCATTTTGTGCACGTATCTGGTATATTTTTGTTATATCTATTTAACTCCTCTGGTGTAACATACATCCGCATTAACCATTTGAAATGTATCAATTTAAGACGTACATTTATTGATTTGGTTTGAGCTTCTGTACAAGCCAATTCCCATTGTTCCTCTGAAATTTCAGTTTGCAGATCTTCTTTCCAGTAGTTTAATCTTTTCTGTGAATTTTCACTTGAGGATAGTGTCAATGAGTTATAAAACTCTGAAATAATACCCTTTCTTTTACTATCTTTCATCAACATTTTTTCCAAGGATGAATAAATAGGTCGAGTGAGAGCTTTATTTTGATTTGATTGAATAAAGTTTCTAAGTTGAAGATATTTAAAAAAATGTGTTCTATTAAGATTAAATTTGATCCTCAGCTCTTCAAAAGACATTATGTTATCTGCACATGGCAAATATAAATCTTGAATCTTTTGAATCCCTTTTAAATTCCATACTTTAAATACAGCGTCCGCTCTCCCTGGTTTAAAATATTGATTACCCCATATTGGGCTAAATTGTGACAATAACTGTGGTTCTTTTAAATAGTTTTTAGCTTCACACCATATTTTTATCATATGCTTTACAAATGGATTTTTAACTTGTTTTTGTAATTTTTTTGCCGAATCTGAGTATATGAATATGGGAAGAGGTAAAGGTAAATTGTATGATTCCATTTCAGTCCAGTGAGGGAGATCATTTAATGAAAAATAATATGTCATAGACCTCATTTGTGCCGACCAATAATACAACATAAAATTTGGACATTTCAGACCTCCACGATCAAATGGTAAATATAATAAAGACAGACTTAATCTAGCCCTCCTGTTGTTCCATATAAATTCCACTAACTTTTTTTTAATTCTTGAGAATAAATCTAAAGGTGGTGGTAAGGGAATGTATTGAAATAAATAAAGTATTTTAGGTAAAATATTACTTTTAAGTATATTGATTCTCCCTATCATCGACATTGGTAGTGACATCCATCTCTGAATTAACTCATTGATATCTGTCATTAAGGCTTCATAGTTGACACTGGCGACTGATTCTAGCTTAGGCACAATTTGGATTCCTAAATATTTAAACTGATTTACAACGTTGAATTGATTTACCTCAGGGTCTGGGTAATTTCTCTGGGTCTCATTTAGCATTAATATTGAAGATTTAGTTTTATTTATTTTATATCCTGATATTTCCCCAAAATTCTTTATTAAATTCAACAAGGTCGGAATTGATTTTTTTAGATTCGACATAAACAAAATTATGTCATCGGCGTACAGGGAGATTTTATGTTCTGTTGGTCCAACTTTAATTCCATATATTTGTGAATGTAAACGTATCGCCATCGCTAAAGGTTCAATTGCCATAGTAAACAGTAAAGGTGAAAGTGGACAGCCTTGTCGACATCCTCTATTGATTTTTATTGATTTTGAAATATTGTTATTTGTTAGGATTTCTGCTGTAGCATTATTGTATATTATCTGAACCCATTTTATGAAATTATTTCCAAGTCCAAACCTTTGTAAGACTTCAAAAAGAAAGGGCCATTCGACTCTATCAAAGGCCTTTTCCAGTGATAGGAGAGCTGTATCCGGTGCTTCTTTATTAAAATAAATAATATTAACTAGTCTTCTTACATTATGGAAGCCTTGTCTTCCCTTTATAAAGCCATTCTGATCTCGATTAATAATATTTGGTAAAATTTCTTGTATTCGTCTTGCTAAAATTTTACAGATTATCTTAAGGTCGGCATTTAATAGGCTTATTGGTCTCATATTTTCACATTTATTAGAGGGCTTACCTGGTTTTGGCAACAGTATAATTAAGGCATTATTCATGTATGATGGTAAATTATTATTTTGAAATGCTTCTAAAACCATTTCCAAAAAAGGTTTTATTAATTTATTCTTAAATTTTTTATAAAGGTCAACTGGAAGACCATCTGGTCCTGCACTTTTTCCTGATTTCATATTATCAATGGCTAGCCCAACTTCTTCTTGACTAATTTTAGACTCCAATATCTCCCTGTTTTCATTTGGAATACACGGTATAGATAGTTCGTTCAAAAACCCATTTAGTTTTGTTAAATCAGATTCATTTTTGGTATCATATAATTTTTCATAGTAATCTCTAAAGGCTCTGTTAATTTCTAAAGGATATATAACTACCTGTCTGTTACTTATAATACTGGTAATTTGTGTTTTAAATTCTAATTGTTTAATCTGCCATGCCAATAATTTTTCTGATTTTTCACCTTGTTCATAAAAAGATTGTTTCAATCTTAGAAGACTCGAGGCAGCTCTATTCGCTGATTTTTTGTCGTATTCAGCTCTCAAAATCAGTAATTCATTCTCCAACCTTGGATCACTTCCTGCATACACTTTTTCCTGAAGACTTTTTATTTTATGTTCCAATTGGGCTCTCTCCTCTCTCCTCTTCTTAGATTTTGAACCTGTATAACTAATAATATGTCCCCTAATAAAAGCTCTGAAAGCCTCCCACTTTACACATGCTGATGTTTGTGTAGTATTAATGTCAAAGAACTCATCTATCTGTTTTTCTATGTACTTGACAAATTCCTCATCCTGAAGCCATTTATGCTGAAATTGCCATCTACCTGATTCCTTTGTCAATTTTTTATCTACATATATTAGACAGCAGGGTGCATGATCAGAGATCATGATGTTATCATAAAAGCAGTTTTGAATCTTGGACCTTAATTCTGTGGAAATCAAAAAGTAATCAATACGTGAGAATGTCTTGTAGGTACTGGAATAACAAGAGTAGGCTTTAACTTGTGGTTTCATTTCTCTCCATATATCTAACAATCTCAATTCTTTCATAAAATGATTAATGGTCATCCTACATCCATTGTGCGTACAGTCCAGTCCTGTTGATCTATCTATACGGGGATTCAATGTACAATTAAAATCCCCTGCTATTATATGTTGCCCTGTAAGTGATGATAAGATAAGAAATAAATTAGCAAAGAACTTTTGATCATCTATATTGGGACCATATAAGTTCACCAAATTTATATTTTCTAATAGCAAAGAACCTTGAATGATTACATATCTTCCAAATTTGTCTCCAATTACATTTTTCACTTGAAAAGGGACTGATTTATGTATGAGAGTCATAACTCCCCTGGCTCGGGATGAAAATGATGAGGTGAAAACACTTCCTTGCCATCTACTCCTAATTCTTTTTACATCCTCCTCTATTAGATGAGTTTCTTGTAAAAACACAATTTTTGAACCCATGTCTTTTATTTTATTCATAACTTGTTTAAGTTTTTTTAAATTTTGTAGACCTCTGCAATTCCATGAAGTTAAATTAAGATTAACGCTTTGGTTTATGATCAGTAGAGTTTGGGATTACCTTGCAGTGTAAACATGCTCAAACAGAGAGGCAAAAAAATGAGTGGTTGAACATTCATCCTACAAACTACACACAAACAAATTCCCCCTTCCCACACTTGTGGCGAACCCCCCAAAATCAAAAGAAAAATTCCGTCTCCCGATATAGCCATCGACCGCTCCACACCCACGGGGAACAGCCTAAGCCACTCCTTCTTCATCCTCCCAATCACCCTAACTCTACTGCTTTTAATGATGTAACATTAACTCTCCTCTGTAGTTTTCCAACTTAACTCCAAAATTTTTAGCAACTTTGTACATCATAGTTTTTTTTTTTTTTTTTTTTTTAATATATAATACAATCTATATTTTGTAAACTTGCTATTTGCTTCAAGTCAGTCAGATGCCTGTGCAAATGCTTAATTATTCTACCTTATATTTTGTTCATGCTTAGCTCCCACCAGTCTCTTCTTCTTTGATCTTCTTGATGAACTCCTGCGCTTCCTCTGGGGTCTTGAAGATGTGGGTTCTGCCCCCATATGTGGTCAACAGTCTCGCAGGATAGATTACACCATGACGAATCCCAAGGTTGCGCAGCTCCTTACGTATGGGATCAAACTGCTTCCTCAATTGTTGGATTCCTGTGGCCAAATCTGGGTAGAACCGCACCTGCTGGTCCTGGTGTTTAATCTCTCCTTTAGCTCGTGCTGCGTTGAAGATCTTCATCCTGTCTCTGTTGCTGAGAAACTTCATAATTAAGGTCCTCGGTGGTCCCTTATCTTTCCGTGGGCCAATACGGTGCGCGCCCTCCAGAATCACCGCCGACTGCAGCTCCGCGCTGCCCAGCGCCTCCGGAATCCACTTTTCCAGAAAGGAACACGAGTCCCGACCTTCGGATTCCTCCGGTAGACCCACCAGCCTCAAGTTGTTCCGTCTCGACCGGGATTCCAAATCCAGGATATTTTCTTCCAGACATTTATTTTTTTTTTCCAAAGTGCGCACCTTTAATTGGAGACAAGTGACGTCATCTTCAGCACTGGAGACACGAAGCTCCATCTGCGCCATTCGTTCTACACAGTCACCCAATTCCTTTCTCATTCCTTCCAACGCTGCCATAATCCCATCAAATCTAGAGGAAAATTCCGCTCTCATTGAACTCATAGCCGCCAGCAACGCACCTGTGTCGCTTCCCGCAGATACCGCACCGCTGTTAGCTTCCTCCGCCATATTTGGTGCATTAACTACTGCGTCACAGACCTGAAAGTCCGTTAATTTGGACTGTTTCTGCGGCTCGCTTTTTCCTCTACCTGGTTTTCCAGCCTTAGGCTTCACCGACACATCCTCGCCCAAACGCTGGGATACGTTCTGTCCCAAATGAGAGAGTTTATTTGCCGATTTTTTTTCTCCAAAAGCAGAGCAGAGTGAGACGCGTCCGTCTTACGTGGCAGCCATAACCGGAAGTCATGTAATGCTACTTTTACTATTTTCTGACTAAATCCATTTGTTAGTACATTACCATTTCTGTCTTTAATCAGTCAAACCTGCTGCACATCTTTTCCAGCTCATTCTCTTTGTCTAGCCAGTCGATACAAGTCCTTTTTTTTTTCCTTCCTTAGTATCCAGCCTCTCATAGAACTCACTATATGCCTGATCCTTTGTCTTTGCCACCTCTCTCTTTGTCATGCACCTAGATTCCAAATGCTCCTGTCTACTTTCATCTCCCTGACTATCCCAATTTTTCATTGCTAACCTCTTCCTTTGAATACTTTCCTGTACCTCCTCATTCTGCCACCAAGCCTCCTTGCCTTCCTTCTTCTGTCCACTGGATACACCACATACCTTTCTTCCCATTTCCCTCAATACTTTTGCTGTACTTTCCCAGTCATCTGGTAATTCTTCCCTACCACCCAGAGTCTGTACCAACTACTTTCTGAACTCTGCATGACCTTCTTCCTTCTGTAACTTCCTCCACTTAATCTTTGGCTCTGCCTTCACTCTCTTCCTCTTCTTACTTTCCAAAGTCATCCTGCAGACTACAATCCGATGCTGTCTATCTACATTCTCCCCTGCCACCACCTTGCGGTCTCCTATCTCTTTCAGATTTCTCCTTCTGCATAAGATGTAGTCCACTTGTGTGCCCTTCCTCCACTCTTGTAAGTCACCATATGTTTCTCTCTCTTCTTAAAGTATGTGTTCACCACATCCATTTTCATCCTTTTACCAAAATCCATAACCATCTGTCCTTCCACATTTCTCTCCTTAAGACCATACCTACCCAGAACCACCTCATCACTTCTGTTTCCTTCACCTACATGCCCATTAAAGGAAACCTGTACTGGTCATTATAACAACATTAATCCTGCTTTAGGTATTATTTATAAACCAAAAATGTGTTTATTCAGTAAAAATAAACCCCTGGAATCAGTATACTGAATATACTATACTATATATACTATACTATATACACTACTGTTCAAAAGTTTGGGGTCGCTTAGAAATTTCCATATTTTTGAAAGAAAAGCACTGTTTTTTTCAATGAAGATAACTTTAACTAATCAGAAATACACTCTAATATCTAATATACATTACTAATGTGGTAAATGACTATTCTAGCTGCAGATGTCTGGTTTTTGGTGCAATATCTACATAGGTGTATAGAGGCCCATTTCCAGCAACTATCACTCCAGTGTTCTAATGGTACAATGTGTTTGCTCATTGCGTCAGAAGGCTAATGGATGATTAGAAAACCCTTGTGCAATCATGTTAGCACAGCTGAAAACAGTTTAGCTGGTTAGAGAAGCTATAAAACTGACCTTCCTTTGAGCAGGTTGAGTATCTGGAAAAAATTATTATTTCAAATACAAATCATTATTTCTAACCTTGTCAATGTCTTGACTATATTTTCTATTCATTTTACAACTCATGGTGGTAAATAAGTGTGACTTTCATGGAAAACACAAAATAATTGTCTGGGTGACCCCAAACTTTTGAACGGTAGTGTATATACTATACTATACTGAATATACTATAGTTGTACTGCCTCTGCTGATTGGACAGTCAGCTAAACTCCTTCCTCACATCAAGACTCTGAAGACACAGCTCTCAGTCCACAGGTTTAATGACACAAGGAAAGTGTGAAACTGTAACACATAATACAAGGCACAATCACTTCTTGACCTTCATACAGACATTACAATGAAAATACATAAATTGCTTACTTTTAACTTAAATACGATATAAAACTATATTTACAACAACTCCCGCCGCCATAATAAATTGTTTCCCTCCAAATTACCTATCAACGTCCTCCGACCAATACAACGGCCGTTGCTAGCGTAAATCACGGGAAAACCACTTTAGCGTCTAATGTTATTAATCCCAACGTAACCTTAATAAACCGTCTAGGAATGCACATGAACAACAACAGTAAATACATACCCACGATGCTACCAAAGGCAGAGGATGTATGTGACTGCTGCTGGAGTTGACTGAGGCGGTAAAACACACACAACGGACTTTTCCTCAATACTCTGACTGACTTCCTGTTTACAGTTAGTCGGAGCCGAAGGTGACGTCACCTTCGGCTACGAACCATGCCGATTTCAAGGTGAACCCAACACAACATTACAACGGGTTATTCAAAATTAATTAAGAATATAAATAATATTCCACTTTAACTTTAACATTAAATAGTTAACAGAACACTCCCCGCCTGGCGTGATTCTACGCCACCTCACTTAGTCCGTCTAGCCCATCTAGTCCATTTAGGCATCTGGGGGAAGAAGAAGTACTATTTCTGTAACAGGTCTCACAAACAAAGTTTCTTTTCCTGGCTTGATGACCTTTACTTCCACCTGACGGACTTTCCCATCTTCGCTATGGAAGGCCTGTGTTACCAGACCAAGTGGCCATTCATTCCTTGGTACTTGGCTGTCCTTGAGGAGAACAACGCTCTTTGGTTCAATGTTTGGATGAGGTGACTGCCACTTCCTACGTGCTTGAAGTGTTGGAAGGAATTGCTTACGCCATCTATCCCAGAAGGTGTTGGACAGGTGCTGAACCTGTCTCCACTGGCGCTTGTAGAGGTCTGAAGGCCCAAACTCTCCTGCAGGAGCGGGAACAGAGTTCACCTTTTGTGTTAGAAGAGCAGCTGGTGAGAGTATGAATGACTCGTCAGGGTCGGTTGTCACAGGAACAAGAGGCCGAGCATTAATGGTGGCTGCTACTTCTGCCATGAAGGTTACCAAAACTTCATGGGTAAGTTTGTCCTTCAGCTGGAGGAACATGGAATCCAGAATCTTCCTAGCGAGACCAATCATTCTTTCCCACGCTCCACCGAAATGGGAGGCATGTGGAGGATTGAAAGTCCAAGAACATCCTTGGTCCGACAGGTAAGATTTCACACTTTTGTAGTTGATGTTAGAAGGTATCTTCAAAGCCTTACATGCACCTACAAGGTTTGTGCCTCTGTCTGAACGAATGCTTTTGGCCGGTCCTCTCACAGCTAGAAACTGTCTTAATGCACTGATGAAGCTGGATGTGTCGAGGGATTCTATGACTTCAATATGAACGGCTCTTATGCTCATACATGTAAAAATCACAGCCCACCGTTTGCTTTGTGAGAGGCTTCCTCTAGTCCGGCGTGAAGAAACGCTCCAAGGGCCAAATACGTCGAGCCCGACGTTTGTGAAGGGAGGATCTGATGAAAGGCGGTCTGGTGGGAGACTGGCCATCTTTTGGCTACTAGTTGGGGCTCTGAGCCGTCTGCATGTTACACATCGGTGAATGATGCTGCTCACCTTCCTCTTGCCGCCGACTATCCAAAAGCCAGCTGAGCGGACAGCTCCTTCCGTAAAGAAACACCCTTGATGGTGGACCTGTTCATGATACTGTCGAATGAGTAAGGTTGCAATATGATGATTGCCTGGAATGATCAAAGAAGTCTTCTCGCTCTGATCAAGACCTGAATGGTGAAGACGACCTCCAACTCTTAGCAGACCGTGTGTGTCGACAAACGGATCCAGATTTTTGAGGGGACTGTTTTTAGGGATCTTTTTGTGCATTCTGATACATTTGATTTCCTCATTGTAAACCTCTTCCTGCACCGTTTGAATGATGATAGCTGAGGCTTGGTTGAGTTCCTCAACGTTAAATTCTGCCTTGCAGAGATGCCAGCCTTTGCAAGAGTTGTTCATCATGGTTGTGTTGAAACAACGAGCTATGTGTTTCAGGTGTGCGATGGCACGAGTCAGTGACTTCCATGAAGAGAACTTGGCAAATCTTTGGGAACCAAGCCGCTTGGATGCAGTTGCAGTGCTTAAAGTGGACACTAGAGGACGGATGTCTGGATCTGAACTTGAGTCCACAAGGTCATAGGTACTTTCGGGAACATCTTGCTCTGGCTTGTACAAAAAACTAGGTCCACTAAACCAGTTAGTGTTGCTTAACAGGCCTGCAGCGACAGAACGCGTTGCATGATCTGCAGGGTTCTGGTTTGTGGCTACATAGCGCCACTGATGTGGACTGGAGGATCTTCGAATACGCTGGACCCGGTTATTTACATACACATAAAAGCGTCTGGTTTCATTGCAGATGTAACCCAGAACCACTTTGCTGTCTGTGTAATATGTCACTGCATCGAGATGGAGATCAAGTTCTGATGAGATCAGGTCAGCTAACTCAACAGCAAGTACTGCTGCGCAAACCTCTAGTCTCGGGATTGTGTGCTCTGAACGGGGGGCCAGCTTGGCCTTTCCCATAACAAACCCAACATGATTATTTCCAGCAGTGTCCGTGACTTTGAGATATGCTGCTGCGGCGATTGCTTTCGTTGAGGCATCAGAGAAGACACATAATTCCCTGCTGACAGCTGCTGATGGTGAAGTTTCAGTGTAGGGCCTGGAGATTGACAGGTTTGACAACTCTTTTAGAGGTTTTATCTCATCAGAGACGACGAAGACAAAGCAATATGTTTGGAGGTTCCAACTGAGTCCAAGACTGCGTTGCGTTGGCACTTTGTCTGCACTGAGGTCAAGGTCTTTAAGGTCACTCGCATGGTCCTTAGATGGAAAGGCTTCCATGACCTCTTTATTGTTTGCTGCAATCTTATGTAGCCTCAGGTTCGACTTGGAGAGGACTTCCTGTGTCTTTTTTAGTAAGTCGACAGCAGCTTTGACTGTGGGCAGAGACTTCAGTCCATCATCTATGTAAAAGTCTCGCATTACAAAGTGCTTTACGTCAGGGTCAATGTGAAACTCGCTGACCTGAACGGACTGGTGCAAGCCGTGAATAGCCACTGCAGGGGAAGGGCTATTTCCGAAGACATGGACAGTCATGCGATAGTCAACAACAGCTTTGGAGAGATCGTTATCACGGAACCAGAGAAACCTCAAGAAGTTCCTATCTTCTTCTCTAACCAAAAAGGAATAGAACATTTGTTCAATGTCCGCTGTGAATGCAACAGCTTCTTTTCTGAAGCGGATCAGTACACCTAGTAACGTGTTGTTCAGGTCAGGTCCAGTCAACAGCACATCGTTGAGTGACACACCATTGAATCGGGCACTGGAATCAAAAACCACTCTAATCTTTTTTGGTTTCTTAGGGTGGTACACACCAAATGTTGGCAAATACCATCGTTCTTCTTCCTCATTGAGGGGAGGGGCTAACTCAGCATGACCATTTTTAAACATCTGTCCCATGAAGCTAAGGAAGTGTTCCTTCATTTCTGGCTTCCTCTCGAAATTTCGCGTGAGGGACACGAGGCGGCTCAGTGCCTGAAGCCTGTTGTTGGGAAGCTGCCGACGTGGATTCTTAAAGGGCAATGGAGCTACCCAGCTGTTGTTTGAGTCTCTCTGTAGTCCATTATTCATTATTTCATGAATGAAGCATCTTGAATTGAAAGCGCAACTTGATTATCCTCTCTAGTCCTCTTGAACACACTGCACCCAAGATGATCAATGTCACAGGTAGCTTCCTCCACAGAATATGCTGGTGGGTGGTTTGTGACCTGGTCGGTGCTGTATTTTTCCTTAACACAGAACACATTAGGGCATGGTTCGAAGAGAGATGGCCGTCGTAGCTCTGTGGTGTTTGTGTAGAAGGCGTTGATTACTGATGGTCTATGGACGCTGCTGAGACACACATTGCCTACAACAACCCACCCTAGATCTAATTTCTGTGCATAGGGCTGGTTGTGTGAGCCGTTCACCTGTTTGCGAACTTTATGCACTCTGATAATGTCCCGACCGAGGAGAAGCATGATCTGGGCATTTGGGTCTATATCTGGGATGAAGTGCGCCATTGTCTTTAGATGTGTATGATGAAGAGCAACCTCAGGGGTTGGAATCTCGTCTCTGTTGTCGGGAATGTCGTTGCACTCTATGAGGCTGGGTAATGGAATGCAGACTGTCCCATCCAGAGATTCCACTTCATAGCCGCTTGCCCTCCTTCCTGATGATTCCTTCCTTCCTGCGCATGTTCTCAGTGTGTAAGGAGCACTTGGACTTCTGTCACCAAACACGTTGAAGAACTGTGAACGAACCAGTGACCTGTTGCTCTGCTCGTCCAGAATTGCATAGAGCTTCACTGCTTTGTCTCTGTGACCGGCTGGATATACTTTCACGAGGCATATTTTGGAACAGGATCTGTCTGTCAGATCTCCACCGCAGACCTTTGTGCATTTGTTCGTAATATCAGATTGAGGTTGAGGCACAGTTTCGACCTCCTCCCCGCCATGCTCTGGATCGGGATCCTTCACTTCTGTCCAGGGTGCGGGTTCTGGATGTAGGGCTGAGTTATGTTTTTCGCTCTTGCACTCAGAACACTGAACTTTGGCTTTGCAGTTTTTAGCGATGTGTGATGAAGATGAACAACATTTAAAACACAGATTGTTCTCTTTCAAAAACATCTTACGATCTTCAATGGATTTTTCTCTGAAAGCACGACATTTACTTAAAGGGTGTGGTTTCCCATGAATAGGACACATTTTATCACAGCCATCAGATTTTAACGAGGAGTCAATAGAATCAGAACTACCTCTGTTGGATATCTCGGTTTTGCAGACTGAGACTCTTTGATGTTTGTTTGGCTGCCATGCTAACTTTTCAGCCCTGGGAACAGTGTCTGTCTGAGTGATGAAGTTGAAGCTTGGGTCATTGGCAATGCTAGCTTCCTGGCTAATGAATTTTACAAAAAAGGCAAAGGGAGGATAAGGCACGTGCTTTTGTCGCTTATAAGATGCACCAGCTGAAGCCCAATTTTCCTGCAGACGAAAGGGGAGTTTCTGCACAATTGGGTTGACACCTCTTGCCGTGTCGAGGAAGGAGAAACCAAGTAAGTCTCCTTCATCCTTTGCTGATAGAAGTTCCATCAGAAGATCACTCAACTTAATCAGTTTGGCGTAATCTCGGTTTCCTATCTTTGGAAAAGTGTCGATGCGTTTGAAAAGAGCGTCCTCTACTGCCTCTGGCGAGCCATAAGTTTGCTCGAGTCTATCCCAAATCATATTCAGGCCTGCTTCCGGATGATTGATGTGAATTACTCTGAGCTGCTCAACATGTTCTTTTGACTCCTTGCTGAACCACTTTAAAAGAAGGTCCATCTCCTCACTTGCCGTTAGATCTAAGCCGCTGATTGCAGACAGAAATGAGCGTTTCCAAGCTCTGTAATTCTCAGGCTTATCACTAAATTGAAGTAAGTCTGTAGACACAAGCTCACGGCGTGCAAGGTACCTCACAAAGTCATTTGGAGTGGAGCTGTTATGGTTGGAATTAGGAGGTACAGGATAAGATGGGGGAAATGTACCACAATAGTCATTTTGGAATCTGGAGTGCTGTGTTGGAGTAATATTGCTGCTTTCAAATTTCACTTGTCGTGGGTCACAAACATTTTCATCCTTATATATCTGAACCCGCTGTGGGCTGGGGTGTGAGTCTGATTTTATTGAGGCATCATCTACACATAGCTGGTGTTCTGCCTCCAACGCTTTGGCTTGGTCAGCAACATACTGTTGAGTGCGTTGTGTGGCTGTCAAGGAGGCAGAATCTAATAATGCAAACTCTCGACTTCGTCTTTCACCACTGACAACTGCAGCTTCCAGCGCTTCTGCTTCAGCAACAGCTGCAGCAGTCTCTTTCTTATATTGTAGAATTTGCATTGATGCTTCCAACTTAGCTCTTTCTAGTTTTAGGCTTACTTCTTCTTCAGCGTAGGAAAGGCGAGCTTTTGCTGCTTCCGCTCGTGCTCTTGCTTTGGCTGCAGCAGACTCTGTAGATGACACACTGGAGTGCGCAGAAGGAGCGTGTGAGTGTGTCTTTGACATGGCTCTTTTTTCTGACTAGCACAGTTGTGAGCGTACTTCTGAATAGACACTGATGTGTTGACCGTTTACTGGTCGAGTGTGACGATGATCTACTCACTGTCTGCCAGCACGTTCACGTTATCATGCCCGCTAGGAAGCCGTGGTTTCACTGTACTGCCTCTGCTGATTGGACAGTCAGCTAAACTCCTTCCTCACATCAAGACTCTGAAGACACAGCTCTCAGTCCACAGGTTTAATGACACAAGGAAAGTGTGAAACTGTAACACATAATACAAGGCACAATCACTTCTTGACCTTCATACAGACATTACAATGAAAATACATAAATTGCTTACTTTTAACTTAAATACGATATAAAACTATATTTACAACAACTCCCGCCGCCATAATAAATTGTTTCCCTCCAAATTACCTATCAACGTCCTCCGACCAATACAACGGCCGTTGCTAGCGTAAATCGCGGGAAAACTACTTTAGCGTCTAATGTTATTAATCCCAACGTAACCTTAATAAACCGTCTAGGAATGCACATGAACAACAACAGTAAATACATACCCACGATGCTACCAAAGGCAGAGGATGTATGTGACTGCTGCTGGAGTTGACTGAGGCGGTAAAACACACACAACGGACTTTTCCTCAATACTCTGACTGACTTCCTGTTTACAGTTAGTCGGAGCCGAAGGTGACGTCACCTTCGGCTACGAACCATGCCAATTTCAAGGTGAACCCAACACAACATTACAACGGGTTATTCAAAATTAATTAAGAATATAAATAATATTCCACTTTAACTTTAACATTAAATAGTTAACAGAACAATAGTATATTCAGTATACTATGTATACTGAATATACTATACTTTATCCCATGAAAACCGCTCGTTCAAAACCAATAGGGAACAGCCATCGCCGGCCACAAGAGATGTACAATTGTTGTTTCTGGCTTTACCACGAACGAGTAACATGTTTACCGTGGACAAGTAAATGTGTTCAGCAGATGTTCAGTGGGTTGAGATCTGAGATGAAAATGGCACAAAATATGCATGGATATACAATGGGGCAAAAAAATATTTAGTCAGCCACCAGTTGTGCAAGTTCTCCCACTTAAAAGATGAGAGAGGTCTCCAATTTTTATCATAGGTATACCTCAACTATGAGAGACAAAATGAGAAAAAAAAATCCAGAAAATCACATTGAAGGATTTTTAATGAATTAATTGGTAAATTCCTCAGTAAAATAAGTATTTGGTCACCTACAAACAAGCAAGATTTCTGGCTCTCACAGACCTGTAACTTCTTCTTTAAGAGGCTCCTCTGTCCTCCACTCGTTACCTGTATTAATGGCACCTGTTTGAACTCGTTATCAGTATAAAAGACACCTGTCCACAACCTCAAACAGTCAGACTCCAAACTCCACTATGGCCAAGACCAAAGAGCTGTCAAAGGACACCAGAAACAAAATTGTAGACCTGCACCAGGCTGGGAAGACTGAATCTGCAATAGGTAAGCAGCTTGGTGTGAAGAAATCAACTGTGGGAGCAATTATTAGAAAATGGAAGACATACAAGACCACTGATAATCTCCCTCAATCTGGGGCTCCACGCAAGATCTCACCCCGTGGGGTCAAAATGATCACGAGAACAGTGAGCAAAAATCCCAGAACCACACGGGGGGACCTAGTGAATGACCTGCAGAGAGCTGGGACCAAAGTAACAAAGGCTACATCAGAAACACACTACACTGCCAGGGACTCAAATCCTGCAGTGCCAGACGTGTCCCCCTGCTTAAGCCAGTACATGTCCAGGCCCGTCTGAAGTTTGCTAGAGAGCATTTGGATGATCCAGAAGAGGACTGGGAGAATGTCATATGGTCAGATGAAACCAAAATAGAACTTTTTGGTAAAAACTCAACTTGTCGTGTTTGGAGGAGAAAGAACACCATACCTACTGTGAAGCATGGGTGTGGAAACGTCATACTTTGGGGCTGTTTTTCTGCAAAGGGACCAGGACGACTGATCCGTGTAAAGGAAAGAATGAATGGGGCCATGTATCGTGAGATTTTGAGTAAAAACCTCCTTCCACCAGCAATGGCATTGAAGATGAAACGTGGCTGGGTCTTTCAGCATGACAATGATCCCAAACACACCGCCCGGGCAACGAAGGAGTGGCTTCGTAAGAAGCATTTCAAGGTCCTGGAGCGGCCTAGCCAGTCTCCAGATCTCAACCCCATAGAAAATCTTTGGAGGGAGTTGAAAGTCTGTGTTGCCCAGCGACAGCCCCAAAACATCACTGCTCTAGAGGAGATCTGCATGGAGAAATGGGCCAAAATACCAGCAACAGTGTGTGAAAACCTTGTGAAAACTTACAGAAAACGTTTGACCTCTGTCATTGCCAGCAAAGGGTATATAACAACTTATTGAGATGAACTTTTGTTATTGACCAAATACTTATTTTACCGTGGAATTAACCAATTAATTCATTAAAAATCCTTCAATGTGATTTTCTGGATATTTTTTTTCTTATTTTGTCTCTCATAGTTGAGGCATACGTATGATGAAAATTGGAGACCTCTCTAATCTTTTAAGTGGGAGAACTTGCACAATTGGTGGCTGACTAAATACTTTTTTGCCCCACTGTATACTGCACAAACCGTCCTTGGAAATGGCCTTCATCGACGGCATGATCCGCAGGTACCTCTGGGGACCAGCAGCTGAAGGGGACCTGACGAACAGACAAGTTTCCAGTCAAGTAACTTCAGAACATGTTGAATAAATCTTGATATACTAGAATTTTATTTCATTAAATTATATGTGGGTAGATTTGCTTGTACATGGCTGTAAAAAATTACACAAAATTCTGATGTTGAAACTTTGTCGACTGCTATACTGCAGCCCACTCAATTGCACAAAGCAACGACTGTGCGTCATTACCAGTGCTGAAACTGGCCATGGAGGAGGCAAGATGTTGTTGAGCATTACTGACAGAGAGCAGTGACTTGAAACTCATGAGTATTTGAGAAGGAATCATGACCAAAATTACTGGACGGAACAACTAGTATCATATTTGTTAGAATAATTTTGAGCATAAATTATTCAAAGTCAAAAATCAGGCGGAAAGTTGAATTTATGTACATTTATTACAAAAATATAAGGAGTCACCCCAATGGCCACTTTGGGGGAAGAATTACAAAGCATGGCATTCAGACACGCTTAGAATCCCTAAAGGATTCATTCTCTGAAGTCTGATATATATAGGTAGGAGAAAGCAGGGGGAGGATGGGATAAGAGGAGGAAAGGAGAGGGACAGACAGAAAGTCCTGATAACTGAGCTTATCCAGGCGGACGTCACACATACTCTGGTGACAAGAATGTAAATCTAACAGAATGTCCATAAAACACTAATCTATAAGATGAGGAGTTCCTGTGCATTCCTGTGACCCAAAACAGGGCATGTCAAAGAGATTATAATAAATGGCTTCGATCAGTGATTCTCAACTGGTGGGTCGCAACCCAAAAGTGGGTCGTGGACCTGTTTTCAGTGGGTCGCAGGCCTTTGCCTGGGCAAATAAAATATCAAGAAATAAATCAACATAGTGTCATTCACACTCCTTAACAGTAGATGGCAGTAGGTGGCTGGTGACACCATATTTCACACCATAGAAGAAGACTCGCAACATTTGTTTGTATATGCTAATTGAGCATGGCGAAACAGACTGGACACGCAATCCCTTTGGAATCGACATGGAAAGCGTTATGTTGCCAAGCAACGAAGAGAGTCATCTGGTGGAGCTATCATGTGACCGCACGCTGAAAAAGAAGTTCACAGAGGTAAGCCTCTCGCAGTTCTGGTGCAGCATTGTGATGAGCGAGTATCCTTCTCTTGCCATTCGAGCAGTAAAAACCCTCCTACCTTTCAGCACTAACTATCTCTGTGAGTGTGGCTTCTCAGCTCTGGTTCAGTTGAAGACAAAACAGAGAAACAGTCTGGACATTGAGCATGACCTCAGAGTCGCTTTGTCTAATATAACTCCAGACATTGAGACTCTTGTCAAGAGCTAAAAACATCCCCAGTTCTCCCATTAATTCCTCCAGACTCAGGCCTATGTTGTCACTGTTACAGGTTTTAGTGAGTGTTCCTTCATTTTCTTCAAAGCACATAACCTTATCAGTAGGTAAATACTGAAAAAACAATCAGAAGAAAAGTCAGTTTTGAGACTTGAATTCTTTTGAATTGCACTTTTTGTTTAATTTTTAATTTAAAATGCAGCTAATTCAGCATTAAAGGGAATTGTTCCCTCTGTTGTATTGCCACTTACTGGTCATTTTGGTTAATCATTAAATTTGTTTTGTGTTTGCATACTGTGATATTCTGTTCTTCTACCTCAGGTTCAAAATGCACAATCTTTACATTCAATAAATTTGAGAATTTGAAAATCTTTGATTTGGGTCGCAGCTTGTCATTGAGGGGTGATGGTGGGTCCCAAAGCCAGACCAGTTGAGAACCACTGGCTTAGATCATTCCTTACGCATTTACTGACCCTGTACTGATCCTCAGTTTGAACTCTCTGAAATTGCTCACAGAAACAGGCCAAGAATATATTAACTTATCCTATATGGAATGCACATATAAACATTAAACATGGCATATGAAAGGTATGATACTTCTCAAATATAATAATACATTATTAATATCAATAATAATGTAGATAATATGGAATTTTTCTATCAATATTTGATCCTTTGAAATAGCTTTTGATTAAAATTCACTACATGTACCCTTTAAAGTCCTCTTTAATCACGACTCTCTTCCCCCCTGGGAACACTCTCTATCACTTCATCCAGCTTACTCCAGAATTGCTCTCTCTTCTACCTGACGTCCAACTTGTGGGACATACGCACTGACAATATTCAACATCACACCTTTGACTTCTAGCTTCAAACTCATGATTCTGTCTGACTCCCTCTTTACCTCCTGAACACTCTTCACATACTCTTCCTTCAAGATTACTCCTACTCCATTTCTCTTCCTATTTACACCATGGTAGAACAGTTTAAATTCTCCTCCAATGCTCGTAGCCTTGCTTCCCTTCCATCTGTTTTTCTTTTGAACAGACAGTATATCTACCTTTCTTCTCTCCATCATATCAGCCAACTCTCTGCCTTTACCAGTCATAGTCCCTACATTTAACATCCCTACTCTCACCTCCACACTTCTACCTTTCCTTTTCTGTCTCTCCCTCCTAACATGCCTTTCCTCCTCTCCTCCTCCTCAATCTTTGACCAACAGTAGCCCAATTTTCACCGGCACCCTGTCAGTTAACGGCACCGGTGGTGGTCGTTGTTAACCCGGGCCTCGACCGATCCAATATGAAAGTCTCATTTGTCATGAAACATATGTTTGATTTGGCAAAGGTTTTACGTCGGATGCCCTTCCTGACACAACCCTCCCTATTTACTTGGGCTTGGGACCAGCACTAGGAGTACACTGGCTTGTGCACCCCCCGTGGCTGGGTTTCTAGCTACTCTACCTATCTCTGCTAACAACAGTATTTGTGTCATTTAAGAAAACATTAAGTTTTTAAATGTTGGAGAAAGTACCTCTGTGAAAATGTTTCTTTGTATTGCAGTAAACTGGACTGGTCACACAACACCAATGCGCTCTACAAGAAGGGGCGTCACATGCTGTTCCTCCTGAGAAGACTCAGATCTTTTGGAGTGTGAGAGGCACGCCTGAAGACTTTGTATGATTCAGTGGTGGCATCAGCCATCACATTTGGAGTGGTCTGTTGGGGCAGTGGCATCACAGCAGCCGACAGGAAGAGACTGAACAGCCTTATCAAAAAGGCCAGCTCTGTGGAGGAGATAGGAGGATGGTGGCTAAGCTGTCATCTCTGGTGGAGTCCGAGTCCCACCCTGTGCAGGGGACACTGAATGCACTGAGGAGCTCATTTAGTGGTAAGCTGTGCCATCCTAAGTGCTCGAGGGTGCGGTTCCGCAAGTCTTACACGCCTCTCTGCAGCTCCTCTTCATCCGCCACCCCTCAACTTAGCCCCTGTCTTCCCCATCAGAGAATCATTGTCTGCTCCCTCCAAAGTAAATAAAAATATAATATGTAAGCATCCCAAAGTGATTAAGCAAAATATTGGTAAAACTCAGATTAAACATAAAGCCTCTAAATTGAATGATTTGGCCTCTGTTCCTCCTCATAATTTAAAAATTAAATGTGGTTTATTAAATATTAGGTCTCTAACTCCCAAGTCTCTGTTAGTCCATGATCTGTTAATTGATCATCAGATTGATTTAATATCCCTTACAAAGACTTGGTTAGGGCAAGAGGAAATGAATCAACTCCCTCTGGTTATTTAAACTGTCAAAATCCCAGAAGTTCTGGTCATGGAGGAGGAGTAGCAACAATTTACCATTCCAAATTACTAGTTAATGTAAAGCAAAAAACATGTTATAATTCCTTTGAGGGCCTGGTCCTCAGTATTGGGCACTTTAGCAATTTTAGGTTAAACCCAATTTTATTTGCCATAGTTTATCATCCCCCATCAACCTACTCAGAATTTTTATCCGAATTTGCTGATTTCTTAGCTGATTTAGTTCTGAAATCTGATAGAATAATTATAGTAGGGGACTTTAATATACATGTGGATGTAGATAGTGACTGCCTTAATGTGGCATTTAATTCAATATTAGACTCGATTGGGTTTTCTCAGAAAGTAGGAAATTCTACTCATTACCTCCACCATACATTGGACCTTGTCCTGACATGGCATAGAAATAGAAAATCTTGTAGTGTCTCCTCATAACCCTGTACTGTCAGACCATTGTCTGTTAACCTTTGATTTTACTATTTCTATTTGGCTCCTAAAGAAAAATATTATTACAGTAGATGCCTCTCAGATGATGCTGTTACCAAATTTATGCAGATTGTTTCCTCTATGCCATGTGTCAACACGACGGAAATAAGCTATAGACAGCTTGCTCCTTCTGTAATTGATAACATGGTGGATAGTGCTACAGCTTCTCTGCATCAGACTCTAGACGTGGTGGCCCCCTTAAAAAAGAAAAAGTCTAATCAGAGATTTCTAACTCCTTGGTTCAACACAGAAACTCGTAGCTTAAAACAGAAGACTCGTCAATTGGAAAGAAAATGGCGCTCCATTAATTTAGATGAAATCTATTTAGCTTGGAGAAATCATCTTTTAATCTATAAAAAAATCTCTTAGAAAAGCTAGAACGAGTTATTACTCTGCATTAATAGAAGAGAACAAGAATCATTCCAGGTTTCTTTTCAGCACTGTAGCCAGGTTGACAAAGAGTCAGGACTCTGTCAATCCTAGCATTCCCTTAGAGCTTACTAGTCAGGACTTTATGAACTTTTTCAATAATAAAATTTCATCCATCAGAGATAAAATCAATCAGATTCTTCCCACATTTAACTTAAATACTGTAACTACTACAACTCCTTCAATTGATGTCTGTCTTGATGAGTTTACTCCAATCGACCTTTGTGAGTTAGACAAAATAGTTTCCTCATCCAAACCTTCAACTTGTCTTTTAGACCCTATTCCTACCAGGTTATTTAAAGAAGTCTTCCCACTTATTGGTAGCTTTATTCTTCATATAATCAATTCTTCATTAACTTTAGGCCATGTACCGCAGGCTTTTAAAACGGCTGTAATTAAACCCTTACTCAAAAAGCCAACGCTAGATCCAGGAGCTTTAGCTAACTATAGACCAATCTCTAATCTCCCTTTCATTTCAAAAATCTTAGAAAGAGTTGTTGCTACGCAATTATTTGACCACCTGCAGGGAAATGGTTTACTTGAAGAGTTTCAATCTGGGTTTAGAATCCATCATAGTACTGAAACAGCCTTAGCAAAGGTCACTAACGACCTCCTCATCGCATTTGATAATGGACTGGTTTCTGTACTTGTCCTTTTAGACCTTAGTGCAGCTTTTGATACTATCGATCATAATATTCTACTTGATAGATTAGAACACTATGTTGGACTTAATGGAACTTTGTTGCAGATCTTATTTATCTGATAGGTTCCAGTTTGTTCATGTAAATAATGAGTTTTCTTTCAACTCAAAGCTTAGTCAAGGAGTTCCACAGGGATCTGTGCCAGGCCCTATTCTTTTTAGTTTATATATGCTTCTGTTAGGCAACATTATTAGAAAGCACTGTATACATTTTCATTGTTATGCAGATGACACACAATTATACCTGTCAATGAAGTCAGATGATAGTAATCAATTAGCCAAGTTAGAAGCCTGTCTTAGGGAAATCAAAGCTTGGATGACTTGTAATTTCCTGCTATTAAATTCAGATAAGACTGAAGTCATTCTTGTTGGTCCAAAAAACCTTAGAAATACCTTTCCAAATCAAACTTTCAGTTTGGATGCAGTTACTCTTTCTCTTAATAGCTCTGTGAGGAACCTTGGAATTATTTTTGATCAAGATCTGTCTTTCAATTCACATATTAAATTTGTTTCTAAGACTGCCTTCTATCATTTGCGTAATATTGCCAAGATTAGGAGCATCTTGTCTCAGAGTGATGCTGAGAAACTGATCCACGCTTTTGTTAGCTCGAGATTAGATTATTGTAATTCTTTATTATCAGGTTGTCATAAAACATCTTTAAAAAGTCTTCAGCTGATCCAAAATGCTACAGCAAGAGTTTTAACAGGTACTAGAAAGAGAAATCATATCTCTCCGGTTCTGGCCTCCCTTCATTGGCTTCCCATAGAGTTTAGAATTAAGTTTAAAATCCTCTTCTTACTTACAAAGCTCTAAACAATCAGGCTCCTTTTTATTTAAAAGATCTGATACTACCGTATTATCCTAACAGAGCACTACGCTCCCAAAATGCAGGATTACTTGTAATACCTAGAATCTCCAAAAGTACAATGGGAGGCAGAGCCTTCAGTTATCAAGCTCCTCTCCTGTGGAACCAGCTGCCAATCTGGATTCGGGAGTCAGACTCGATCTCTGTTTTTAAGAATAGGGCTAAAACCTACCTTTTTGATATAGCCTACAATTAGGGAGGGATCATGTGTTTCTGAACCCTCCCTTAGTTATGCTGCTAATAGGTTTAGTCAGCTGGGGAACCTCCAATAATGCACTGGGCCTCACTCCTTTCTTCACTCTCAATGAAATATTTTTTTTTGCTGGTCATTAACATCTGTTTGTTCTCTCCTAAAGATTTGAGTCCCCATCGTGCTGTTTGCTCTCTACATGTCTGTTCTTTTCATCTTCTCTGTCCCCTCACCCCCCAGCCAGTCACAGCAGATGACTGCCCCTCCCTGAGCCTGGTTCTGCTGGAGGTTTCTTCCTGTTAAAAGGGAGTTTTTCCTCTTCACCGTCGCCAAGTGCTTGCTCACAGGGGATCGCCTGATTTCTGGGGTCTTTCTGCAATTGTGGGGGTTCCCCCTACAGTTGAAAGTGCTATGAGATGACTGTTGTTGTGAAATGGTGCTATTGCGGCGGCATGAAAAAACAAGCAGCGATGCTGAGGTTTTAAGTAGAGTTTATTAAATCATACCGCCGTCACAAGCTCCGCTCCCGGCGCCGTGCATGCGCGCCGGGAGCGAGCCCAAGCAGCTCTCAGAGAAGGAGGACACAAAGTCTGTGTCCAGCAGCAGCAGTTGAGGAAGTGGAATTGAGAGAGCGAGTTACAGAACCTGTGCAGTATTTATACCCAACTCAGACAATACATCAAAGCGGATTCACAGCAGTTGGTACGATCAAAGGGACTGCAGAACAGGCATGAGACATTTGCATTTAAGAGACCTACATAACAATGGGCAGATTTGCTAGCCTCTGCTCCAGGCGCAGGACAAACAGGTTACAAGGCACATCTACATATTGATCTCAGCCTCTAGGTCACAGTAAGGACAGGACGCATGAACACTATACATGAATGGCACATTACATCACAATACATGAATGGCACATTACATCACGATACATGAATGGCACATTACATCACAATACATGCATGGCACATTACATTTCAGTAGTGCAGCGGGAAAAACCAAGAAAAGAGAGCTGACTGTCCTTAATCTGTTGTGGGGGTTAACCGAACCGCCACACGCTCCCCCCCAGAGGGCACGGCAGGGGGCCGAGACCTCGATAATCCCTCTATGGGAGCGAGCTGTGGGAGAAGCTCGCTGCAGGCGGAGGGGGAGGGAGGAGGGGGTAGTAAATGCCGGCAGGGGGACGGTGAAATCGTCCGAGCCGCGCAAAAATTGCTTGTGGGTCCGCGATGTCGAAGGGCTGTCCCGTTGAACGTGCAGAGGTCCACAAGAAGAAAAATTAGTCTCTGACTCCTCTCACGGCCATGAAGAAAACAGGAGCGGCGAGGCTGCGTAGCGGCTGTCAGAAAAAAAAAAAAGAAGCAGAGGGACTTGGCTTGTTGGCTTTAGGTGCGGGCGCAGCCCTAAAGTCCTCGGGAAAAGCTGACGGCTGAATTCCCTTATGTGCCGTGGCTGAGACCATTAATGAATCCTGTGGGCGAGCTGCGAGCGTGCTTCAGGTGTGCGGGCAGCCCTGAAGGTTCCGAGGGTGGCGATCGGCCGTTTTTCTCGGGCATGTGCAGCGGCGGAGGACGATGGCGATCTCTGTAGCCGTTATTTTCCCGTGCATGGCGCGCCGTCCTCGTAACTCCCCGGTGCGTGTGCCGGGGTTCCGTGCGTGGGTGGGCCAGCTGGAGAGGAGAACCAGGGTGCAGAATCTTGGTGGGGATCGGCGCAGACGGCGCCGATAAAATCCAGGTTTGAGCTGTGGCTGCAGCTTGGCTATGGTGCGTTGGAGTGGTGGGCGGAAATAGACGATCTTTGTCACCGCTCGGCCGTGGTGCGTTCAGGTCCACGCATTACGTTCTCCGCCGGCCCTGGGGGTCGCCGTCGTGGAGAGGGGACGAGGTGCCTGCACTCTCGTGTGGAGGAGCTGCGAGCACGGCCGGTCCAGCGTGGATGAGCAGATCTCAGACGTGCAGATCTCATCATGAAGAACGGGTCACCAGTGCAGCTGTCCAGGTCAGAAGGTTGCTTTGCACAAAACGTGTGCATGTTCGGGGTCACCAGTGAAGCGTTCACTGGCAGCATGTTCTTTTCTGCCTTCAGGTCATGGTGCATTGGAGCGGCGAGAGGGAGGAGACATCTTGTGTCCCTTGGCCGGTTCAGCGTGGATGTCCAGACCAGAAGGTTGCGTCGCACACAGCGTGTGCGTCTTCGGGGTCACCAGTGTGGCGGCATGAAAAAATAAGCAGCGATGCTGAGGTTTTAAGTAGAGTTTATTAAATCATACCGCTGTCACGAGCTCCGCTCCTGGCGCTGTGCATGCACACCGGGAGCGAGCCCAAGCGGCTCTCAGAGAAGGAGGACACAAAGTCTGTGTCCCGCAGCAGCAGTTGAGGAAGTGGAATTGAGAAAGCGAGTTACAGAACCTGTGCAGTATTTATACCCAACTCAGACAATACATCAAAGCGGATTCACAGCAGTTGGTATGATCAAAGGGACTGCAGAACAGGCATGAGACATTTGCATTTAAGAGACCTACATAACAATAGGCAGATTTGCTAGCCTCTGCTCTAGGTGCAGGACAAAGAGGTTACAAGGCACATCTACATATTGATCTCAGCCTCTAGGTCACAGTAAGGACAGGACGCATGAACACTATACATGAATGGCACATTACATCACAATACATGAATGGCACATTACATCACGATACATGAATGGCACATTACATCACAATACATGCATGGCACATTACATCTCAGTAGTGCAGTGGGAAAAACCAAGAGAAGAGAGCTGACTGTCCTTAATCTGTTGTGGGGGTTAACCGAACCGCCACACTATATAAATAAAGTTGAATTGAATCTGAGTGGACAACAGGGATTAGTGACTACTGTATATTCCCCAGTAATCACACTTGGACATTTCACCGAGTTTGTACCACTCCATTTCAACTGTATTTTAAAAATCTTTTATGTTAATACCAGTGGTTTGAGAATTGTAATATTGTTTTTATACCATTTTTTCCACAGTGAGACGCTGTTTTAAAACAGACAGTACCAATCTAGACCTCCCTGACCTGGAAGACCCACCCTTATAAATATTCAGCAAGATATTTTACACCAGTTTAAACAAAACAGACAACCACAATAACTTGGCAGTGGCTACTGGTGTGGAACTGTTTGGGACCAACACAGTGAGTGCACTGACTTGTGTTCCCCCTATGGCTAGGTAAAGGAGAAAAATACAGCATGCAGGGAAAATGTATATTTTTAAAAATTGTCTAAAATTTCCAAGAAAAAAATGCATGAAAAATTTGATACAGTTTACTGAAGAAGAAAAAAATGTTAGAAATCTCCATGGAAAAAAGGTACAAATTTACAAGGAAAAAGTTATTAATGTAAAAAAAAAAATAAATAAAAAAAAAATCACAAGTCTATTTGAAAAAAATCACACATTTTGAGAAAAATAAGAATCCTAAAGCAAAAAATATCACAAATTTACAAATGTACAGAATACTAGGAGCCCCCAATCTGGTGTTAAGGACAGCTCTAATTCTAAGAAGGTTGATCTGTTCAGTTGTTTTATACAGACTTTTATGATTTTCTTTAATTAGTATGCACAGACCACAGGTTGGGAACCACTGTTCTAAACAATAACTCGTTTATTTTTTTAGGATTTTGTTTGTGGAGGAGAAATTATTTTTTCTGTTTTCCTGTGTGCTGTTCCTTACAGGATCAACAGGGGGAAGCATTAGACCAACTTTAAGATGAACTGACCTCAAATAACCTCACTGCTTCACTGAAGAAAAAAAAAGGAAAGATGAAACAGCAGAAATAAATCAGTTAAAATGATTTTAATGAATCAAAATAAACAAATACTATACAATGTGTTAAGTGATGCTGCAGAGAAATGCAATCTGGAAAAAATGAGTTTGTTTGTATGATAAGATACAAAGTTGAATGTGAGAAGTTATGCAAAATCATTTCTCATCAGATTCCAGTTCCAGTAAATGTTGGCACATCCACATTTTGGTTATGTAATTATGACAAACAAGACATGCTAAACAGTGTAAATGAAGCATCACAAATCAGACTTGGTTAATGTATGTGTTCATATTTTTCACAATTTCCACAATTATTTGTAGATCTAGACTCCTTTTTCTTTTTGATAATTTTAATCCAGCTAGCTTACTACTTTTGGGCTAATATGTTTCAGACCAAGTTTTTACTTTAGTTTACATTTTCAACTCACAGCAGCCTTATTCATAAAAGTGGGGTTTATTTCTAGTTCAAGCCTTTTGTTTTCATCAGAAAACACGAATTTCCTCTCTGAGTGCTACCATGGCTCATTTCCCCTCTTATCAGCTGCCCTAATTTCCCGTGTTTGGGTCAAAAGTTCAAACCTTTCTGAAAAATGCTTTCACACTTTAAACAAACTGGGCCAAGGTTCAGTTTGATCCGGACCGACGGGACCAAATAAGAAATTGTTGATTCCTGCTTATTTGCCTAAAATATTAGTGATGTTAAAGTGAGCTGCATTGTCAAAACTGTTATTTACTTTAGGGTAGCAAGGCATCAGCTAGTGCACCGCTCACATTAGTATACTTAAACACTCACACCAGTAGTTTTCCATGAGATTTTGATCATATTTGTCATGTTAACTAATTTTTAAATATCTTTTGGCTGCTTCCTTGTGGGATCGCCACAGTGTATCATCACGTACACCAGATGCCCTTCCTGATGCAACCCTCCCTATTTATCCAGGTTTGGGACCGGCACAGGGAGTAAGTACACTGACTTGCTCAGTGGTCACCTAACGATCTCAGTTTGTGTAAAGGGACCCTAAGGGATCAACAAATTCAGCTGAGCCATTTTGAGCAATTTTTGAACCCCAAAGATCTGTATGGAGTCACAAAAAATATTTTAACATTTAAATGAAGGTAAAATAGTTCTAAATGTCACTCGCACTGTGCACTGCACAAATGGAACTGCTGTGTTAGTATAGTGCATCTGGAAAGTATTCACAGCGCTTCACTTTTTCCACATTTTGTTATGTTACAGCCTTATTCCAGAATGAATTAAATTCATTTTTTCCCCATCAAAATTCTACACACAATACCCCATAATGACAACATGGAAAAAAAGGTTTTTTGAGACTTTTGCAAATTTATTAAAAATAAAAGACGAAGAAATCACATGTACATAAGTATTCACAGCCTTTGCTCAATACTTTGTTGATGCAACTTTGGCAGCAATTACAGCCTCAAGTCTTTTTGAATATGATTCCACAAGCTTGGCACACCAATCTTTGGGCAGTTTGGCCCATTCCTCTTTGCAGCACCTCTCAAGCTCCATCAGGTTGGATGGGAAGCGTCGGTGCACAGCCATTTTCAAATCTCTCCAGAGATGTTCAATTGGATTCAAGTCTGGGCTCTGGCTGGGTCATTCAAGGACATTCACAGAGTTGTCCTGAAGCCACTCTGATATCTTGGCTGTGTGCTTAGGGTCGTTGTCCTGCTGAAAGATTAACCGTTGCTCCAGTCTGAGGTCAAGAGCACTCTGGAGCAGGTTGTCATCCAGTATGTCTCTGTACATTGCTGCATTCATCTTTCCTTCTATCCTGACTAGTCTCCCAGTTCCTGCCGCTGGAAAACATCTCCACAGCGTGATGCTGCCACCACCATGCTTCCCTGTAGGGATGGTATTGGCTTTGTGATGAGCGGTGCCTGGTTTCCTCCAAACATGATGCCTGGCATTCACACTAAAGAATTCAATCTTTTTCTCATCAGACCAGATTTTGTGTCTCATGGTCTGAGAGTCCTTCAGGTGTCTTTTGGTAAACTCCAGGTGGGCTGCCATGTGCCTTTTGCTAAGGAGTAGCTTCCATCTGGCCACTCTATCATACAGGCCTGATTAGTGGATTGCTGAAGAGATGGTTGTCCTTCCGGAAGGTTCTCCTCTCTGCACAGAGGAACGCTGGAGCTCTGACAGAGTAACCATTGGGTTCTTGGTCACCTCCCTGACTAAGGATCTTCTCCCCTGATCGCTCAGTTTAGACAGCCAGCCAGTTCTAGGAAGAGTCCTGGTAGTTCCAAACGTCTTCCATTTACGGATGATGGAGGTCACTGTGCTCATTGGGATCTTCAAAGCAGCAGAAATATTTCTGTACCCTTCCCCAGATTTGTGCCTCGAGACAATCCTGTCTCAGAGGTCTACAGAAAATTCCTTTGACTTCATGCTTGGTTTGTGCTCTGACATGCACTGTCAACTGTGGGACCTTATATAGACAGGTGTCTACCTTTCCAAATCATGTCCAATCAACTGAATTTACCCCAGGTGGACTCCAATTAAGCTGTAGAAACATCTCAAGGATGATCAGTGGAAACAAGTATGCACGTGAGCTCAATTTTGAGCTTCATGGCAAAGGCTGTGAGTACTTATGCACATGTGATTTCTTAGTTTTTGATTTTTAATAAATTTGCAAAAATCTCAAAAAAACTTTTTTCACGTTGTCATTATGGGGTATTGTGTCTCGAGTTTTGAGGAAAAAATGAATTTAATTTATTTTGGAATAAGGCTGTAACATAAATGTGGAAAAAGTGAAGTGCTGTGAATACTTTCTGGATGCACTGTAGATAATGCTGTTTTCCTTATTTTTTATTACCTTTTATTTTCCCACTTTGTTTATGAACCCAGCTCTTTTATGTACAAATTAAGATATTTTTAAAGTAAAAAGCTACAAAAAAAATCCCATATGTTTACTATCTGAGGACACTACCTTCTAAATGTGTTATCAAAAGAGGTAAAATTAATCCACATGATCTCATGCAGGTATAAATACAATTAAAAAAGTATAACTGTAGTCTGACCATGATTCTCAGAGGTTATAAAATGAAAATGAGATTCAATTATTACTGCATTGTTCATCCCCCTCCAATTTAAGCAGATATGAACTCATCGAAAAGTTAATATGTCAACTGAATCTCAACTTTCAACACAGAGTGACGTGTGCACTTGGAGCTCTGAAAATTCACTGACCGACGGACAATAACTGAGGTAAGACAGCAGCGACCCTCTTTTTTCATAAAGGGGAAAGTCCTTTGCACAGCTGGTGGGTTCATGTGCTGTGCTGTGATGGCGTGCGTGCACCAACAGTCTTCTGGTGTTTCTCCAGGTTCTGCAGATCCTCCAGCATCTCCTCAATCAGCGGTGGCATGGAGCCGGGGATCTCCATCTTCAGCGTGACCACTCGCTCAGCTCCTATCAAAATAGAAAGTATTTAAGGCAACTTACAGTGGTGTGAAAAAGTGTTTACCCCCTTCCTGATTTCTCATTTTTTTTGTATGTCTGTCACACTTAACTGTTTCAGATCATCAAAGAAATGTAAATATTAGACAAAGATAACACAAGTAAACCCAAAGTGCAGTCTTTAAATGAAGGTGTTTATTATTAAGGAAAAAAAAAATCCAAACATACATGGCCCTGTGGGAAAAAGTGATTGCCCCCTAAACCTAATAACTGGTTGGGCCACCCTTAGCAGCAACAACTGCAATCAAGCATTTGAGATAACTGGCAATGAGTCTGTCACAGCACTGTGGAGGAATTCTGGCCCACTCATCTTTGCAGAATTGTAGTAATTCAGCCACATGGGAGGGTTTTCGAGCATGAACCGCCTTTTTAAGGTCATGCCACAGCATCTCAATCGGTTTCAGGTCAGGACTTTAACTAGGCCACTACAAAGTCTTCATTTTGTTTTACTTAAGCCATTCAGAGGTGGACTTGCTGGTGTGTTTTGGATCATTGTCCTGCTGCAGAACCCAAGTGCGCTTCAGCTTGAGGTCACAAACAGATGGCCGGACATTCTCCTTCAGGATTTTTTAATAGACAGCAGAATTCATAGTTCCATTTACCACAGCAAGTCTTCCAGGTCCTGAAGCAGCAAAACAACCCCAGATCATCACACTACCATCATCATATTTTACTGTTGGTATGATGTTCCTTTTCTGAAATGCTGTGTTACTTTTACGCCGGATGTAATGGGACACACACCTTCCAAAAAGTTCAACTTTTGTCTCATCAGTCCACAGAGTATTTTCCCAAAAGTCTTGGGGATCATCAAGATATTTTCTGGCAAAACTGAGACGAGCCTTTATGTTCTTTTTGCTCAACAGTGGTTTTCATCTTGGAACTCTGCCATGCAGGCCATTTTTACCGTCTCTTTCTTGTGGTGGAGTCATGAACACTGACCTTAGCTGAGGCAAATGAGGCCTGCAGTTCTTTGGACGTTGTGGGGTCTTTTGTGACATCTTGGATGAGTCGTCACTGCACTTTTGGGATAATTTTGGTCGGCCGGCCACTCCTGGGAAGGCTCACCACTGTTCCATGTTTTCGTCATTTGCGGATAATGGCTCTCACTGTGGTTCGCTGGAGTCTCACAGCTTTAGAAATGGCTTTATAACCTTTTCCAGACTTATGGATCACAATTACTTTCTTTCTCATTTGTTCCTGAATTTCTTTGGATGATGTCTAGCTTTTGAGGATTTTTTAAGTCTACTTCACTTTGTCAGGTAGGTCCTATTTATGTGATTTCTTGATTGAGAGCAGGTGCGGCAATAATCAGGCCTGGGTGTGGAGAAATTGAACTCAGCTTTCCAAAGATGTGATAAACCACAGTTAATTTATGTTTCAACCAAGGAAGGGGAGGGTCACTTTTTCCACACAGGGCTATGTAGGTTTGCATTTGTTTTTTTACCATTAATAATAAACACCTTCATTTAAAAACTGCATTTTGTGTTTACTTGTGTTATCTTTGTCTACTATTTAAATTTGTTTGATGATCTGAAACATTTAAGTGTGACAAACATACAAAAAAATGAGAAATCACGAAAGGGCAAACACTTTTTCACACTACTGTATGATAAAGCTTCACTTTTTCAGTGCTTTTGCGCATTAATTTGGGTATCTACACATGCTACCAATGCACAAACTCCAAGAAACCCCCCCACAATCATCACTTTGTTAGCATCCACCTTGGTCTCACTCGGTTGTATTTAGTGAGTCGGCCAGATTTGATCTCCCTGTGATGGAACAGTCACACCTTACTGGAATGATACCACCTCTCCATATTTATCTTCACCCATTCTAACCACTGTGGAGGGAGATGTGTCCCTATGAGCATCTGAAGCCACACACCAGCAAGGCAGCTAGCCTAGTTAGCTTAG
Organism: Pholidichthys leucotaenia; assembly: GCA_020510985.1. Lineage (NCBI taxonomy): Eukaryota > Metazoa > Chordata > Actinopteri > Cichliformes > Pholidichthyidae > Pholidichthys > Pholidichthys leucotaenia. Next base: position 62,267,079 of record CM035849.1, on the reverse strand, counting down.
CAGAACAAGTGATTTTTTTTTAACTATCTGTATTTTTCTATTCATGGCATTAGACATCCTTCATCATTCTCAGCTGCTTCATTAATCCACACTCAAATATATATATATCACTTCTTGGCATCATTCTGCCTTTTTATATCACACCAGCAGACATGCTGATGGAGTTAGCTCAGCTACTGCTCGCGGCCCCCCTTGACAGAGCTTACCTATCCCATCCAACATTCGTGATCACAACCAGATCATCTACTGACGCTTGGCTAGAATAAGATATATAGACATTATTACAGCTTATTTTAGTATAGTTTGTTATACTCCTGTACTTCTATATACCTCAGGGACCACTCAAACTGCACACCCTTGTTCCGGATAACTTTATAGCCCCTTTCAGAGTACCCTGGCAATCCAGGTAAACCCAGTATGATCTGGGCTCTGTCTGTTGTGTGAATACGGTTACCCGTGCTACCTGACATATGCTAAATGATCCTGCAAGTGGCGTGGGTTGTTGCCCGCCGAGCTGATTTGAATAGGACAACGCAGATAAGCACACAGTGAAATAGATGCCACTGTCACAGCACAGGGACAGAGAATGGAAAATAATTAGAAGGCTGTCTGTCATTATTCTGAGAAATTATATTAATTTTGAAGCTGAAAAAGACAACTGTGCACCACAATTACACAGATATCACAGTGGCTGAGAGTGAGACACTTCTTTTAAGAGCATTTTGTCACTCACTCCCGTGGAGTCTGCAGTGGCTCTCTGACCACCTCTGGCTACTGTGGGAGAAGGTTCCGCACTGGGCAATCTCCCTGTTCAGCTCCACTCTGTGCTTGTTCATGCATCCTGGTTCACCCGGCATTAACATCCTCTTTTTTCATGACAGCCCTCTCCAAAAAGAAAAAAAAACAAAAACCATTGACAGCCATCCATCCATCCATCTTCTTCCGCTTAATCCTTTTCGGGTCGCGGGGGGGCTGGAGCCTATCCCAGCATCCTTGGGCGAGAGGCAGGGTACAACCTGGACAGATCGCCAGCCCTCTCCGAAAAAAACAAAAACAAAATATCCTGCTTTGTGTGTCACTGGACACACACATACACCATGTCTTTTCTTGTAAATATGAAAGTATTCCGTGCTAATATGAAAAAAAAATATGGTAATAATGTGAAATGTCAGTTCATTTTGCAACTGAAGGACAGAGCAACAACCACTGAACTATATAGATTGGTGTACTCCAATCAACCGCTGACCTGCTGAGTTTGACATGGGTGACAAAAATAAAAGACTTGTAAAAGTGCCAGTGACTTTAAACTAATAATCAGTAGCAGCTGGCATCACCAGCTTCCAGGCTCACTTTGTGCTCGTGTGACATCAGCAATGTGTGGACATTAAACTTGATACACAGGAGAAAAGCACAGTTATCTGCGGGAGATCAGGCCCGCGTTTCTTTAAAGTTTGAAAAGGTCATGGAGGGTTGTTGAGGTGTTAATTTATGCTAATGGAACCTGCAACTGCAGCTTGCCAACTATAGTTTGAAAGCAGCTTATGTGGGGTTTTACCCTCTCACATACAGCTGATTATTTTATCAGTTTATTAGTTAGCTCAGACTGTGTTTGAGCTAGCCAGAAAATATTAGCCTAAACCACAGATTTCAAAATTGATGAAATAAGGGTGGGGTGAACTGGGGCTCATTTTAATTTAAAAAAACATGTACAAAAAGGGTGTAAGCTCTGTGGGAAAATATGCAGTAGCATTTAAAACTTTGGATAGTTTGTCCAAAGCTTGTCAGAGACGTTTCATTAAGATATCTGGGAACTCTAAAAATGAGTGTGAAAAAAACTGAAAAATCTGAAATATGTCCGGTGGTGTGTGAACAAGTGGGACATTTGGAGTGGAACGTAGCCTGCAGCTGACATCGTCGTCGTCGGCCTCCGTCAGCCTCCGTCGGCCTCCGTCGGTCTATGATGACCATTGAAGAGAATCCTAAACGTCTACTCTGCTGGAACAGTACCGCCTGTGGCTGAACAGGCCGATGCACGAATGGCAGACCCTGTCACACAGGTCGCACTTGTGGGTGGTCTCCGTGCTGCTGGGTCTGTGGCGGTTCTTCCTGCGGGTCCTTTTTTCATCTGCTGCAGCAGTCAGTCTCTCTTCACCCGCCTTGAGCTGTCTGGTCAGGGTGCCTCTCCATTTGGAGCGGTCCATTGCAAGGTCCTCCCAGCGCTCTGTGTTGATCTCCAGGGCCTTCATGACTCTCTTGCAGACGTCTCTAAAGTGCAGCTGTGGGCGGCCAACGTCTCTCCTGCCAGTCGCCATGCTAGTCTTCTTCAGGCTGATGGTAAGCCCAAAGTCCTTGCATGCCTGGGAGAAGCAGTCCATCAGGGTCTGAAGCTCCTGCTGTGTGTGGGTTGTGACTGCAGCGTCGTCTGTGAACAGCATGTCTCTGATTAGAGCCTCATGTACTTTGGTTCTGGCTTTCAGGCGGGCGAGGTTGAAAAGCCTGCCGTCAGATCTTGTGTGCATGTAGATTCCCTCTGTTGCCGTGCTGAAGGCATGCCTCAGGAGCATAGCAAAGAAAATCCCAAAGAGGGCTGGCACAAGTACACTGCCCTGTTTCACTCCGCTGCGTATGTTGAATGGCTCTGAGACGTTGCCGTCGTGCTGCACTATCCCCTGCATGTTGGTGTGAAATGACTCGATGAGGCTTTGCAACTTTGGTGGGCATCCTATCTTTGGCAGGATCTTGAAAAGGCCCTCTCTGCTGACCAGATCGAACGCTTTGGTGAGGTCAATGAAGGCGACGTACAGAGGCATGTTCTGTTCTCTGAGTTGGCGGATGGAGAATATCATGTCTACCGTTGATCGCTCAGTGCGGAAGCCACACTGAGACTCGGGGTAGACACGTTCGGCAAGCTTCTGTAGACGAACGAGAACAACTTGTGCGTAGACTTTGCCAACAACGCTGAGGAGGGAGATGCCCCTGTAGTTGTTGCAGTCGCTTCTCTCCCCTTTGTTTTTGTACAGGGTGATGATCTTGGCGTCCCTCATGTCCTGTGGTACGGCACCTTCCTTCCAGCACTGGCAGAGGATGTCATGCAATGGCAGCAGTAGGGCGGTCTTGCAGTGCTTGATCAGGTCGGGGGGTATGCCGTCGTTGCCGGGTGCCTTGCCAGCGGCCAAGCTATCAATGGCCTTGCTGAGTTCGTTGATGGTTGGCTCGGCGTCATGTTCGTCCATGGATGGCAGGCAGTCGATGGCACCAAGGGCTGACGGTGTCACGGTGTTCTGTCTGGAGTAGAGGTCAGAGTAGTGTTCCACCCATCTCTCCATCTGCTTGTTCTTTTCTGTGATCATCTCCCCAGTGGAGGATTTGAGGGGGGCCGTCTTGCTCTGAGCCGGACCAAGTGCTTTCTTGATGCCATTGTACATACCATGGATGTTCCCTGTTATGACAGCGGTTTGAATATCTTGGCTGAGCTGAGTCCAGTACTCGTTGGCACAGCGCCGAGCAGTCTGCTGAACTTTGCTTCTCGCAGCCCTGAGAATCTGGAGATTCTTCTTGTTTGGGTACTTCTTGTACTCAGCAAGTGCTGAGCGCTTGGCTTCAATGACGGGGGTCATCTCGGTCAACTTGGCATCAAACCAGTCCTGTGACTTCGAGGTCTTCCTCCCAAAGGTAGCCAAGGCTGTGCGGTGGATGGTGTTTCACAGCTCTTCCCACTTCTGCTTTGCAGATTCTCCTTGTGGTACACCAAGTTTGTTCTCAAAGGTGGAGGCAAACTGCTCAACAAGTTCTGGTTGGGCCATCTTGCTGGTGTCAATCCGTGCCTTTCCAGGCTGTCTGGCATGATGGAATTTCTTCAGCTGCAGCTTGACCTTGCAACACACCAATGAATGGTCTGTGTCGCAATCTGCACTCTGGAACGAACGGGTGATTAGCACGTTCTTCAGTGAGGTGCGCCTGGTCAGGATCAAGTCCAGCTGGTGCCAGTGCTTTGAGCGCGGATGTCACCAGGAAACCTTGTGTTGGGGCTTGGTCTTGAAGAACGAGTTTGTGATGCACAGATCGTGATATGTGCAGAACTCGAGCAGCCGCTGTCCGTTGTCGTTCATTCTGCCCATGCCAAATGGTCCAAGACAGGAGGGCCAGGAGTCGTGGTCAGCACCCACTCTGGCATTGAAGTCTCCAAGGAGAATGTGATCCTGACAGTTGTTGCGAGATTCTCGTAAAACTCGTCTTTTGCCTCTGGTGTGGCTGTCAGTGTTGGGGCATACACACTGACGAGGGTGACTGGGCCTTGAGTGGTGTTGAGGCGGAGGGTGAGGAGTCATGCAGAGCCATTGCTGCCCAGTTCCACCATCTTCAGCAAGGTGTTCTTCACTACGAAGCCCACTCCGTATTCCCTGTGTTCGTCACTGCCCATTCCCTGCCAGTAGAACGTGTAGTCCTTCTCTCTCAGTGTGCCTGCGTCAGCCAACCGTGTTTCCTGGAGAGTGGCGATATCCACTTCCAGTCTCTTCAGCTCATTATTGATGACAGCAGTCTTCCTGGTGTCGCTGATGTCCTTGAGGTTAGCAGCGAGTCCTGTCATCATAGTGCGGACGTTCCAAGTTCCCAGTTTTAGAGTTGGTCTCTTTTGTTTTTTTGTCTTGCCTGGTGCGAAGGTTTTCAGCCTGCCGTTCGGACTTCTCCTCATCCCCATGCACCCAATGAGGAAAGCAGGCTGTTTTTTTTTTGTTTTTTTTTTTTGACTTATTTTGTACCCGTAGGTAGATTTGTTCTGCAGTCCGGTGACAAGCCACCAGCTGCTGGTCGCTGCGTGCACAAGCGCCCCTTAACTCCCTAACCTGCATGTTTTGGCATGTGGGAGGAAACCGGAGAAATCCCGGAGTAAACCCACGCAAACACGGGGAGAACATGCAAACTCCGCACAGATCACTGTTGGCCGGGGGCAGGGATCGAACCCACGATCTCATGATCCCCGCGATCCCCTGGCCGAGGGTAAAACTGTGCTGCCACGGTGCTAACCACTGCGCCACCGTGCAGCCCACGTGTTGTCCCGCTGTGGCGGGACAACACCTTATTGGCTGGGGGCTGCCCAGCGTGAGGTGGGCGGTAGCTGTCCAGTGAGATCCGCTGATCCCTCCCACCGTCGGGAACAACCCCTGGCGCCGCGCTCTATGCCAATTGAGCGGTGGCTTATAACCGGTAACTGTCATTCCCCGTGTTTTGTCTACGCCAAGGGCGAAGCTGGAGTGTCCTCTCCAGTGATCCGGTGTTCTACCTTCCAGCGTTGGGCGTTGGTAGGCTTCAAGCCTGGGCAGGAAGATATGGAGGACAAGATGTTGCCCATGCAGCATGTCCCCCCTCTCCACGTCACTGATGAATCCAAAGGAACAGCAGGGCTGCTACAGTTTGGCACCAGCGCCGTCGCAGGAGCTGCCAGAACGATGTTGAGCACAACAGAGAACTGCCTTAGGGACTCCGACTCCGGATTTTCCTCAGGGTTGACTCTCAAAGCCTTTCCTGTGACCGGGTGTGCCGCAAGGCAGCGGAGGTTTGAAATCAGGGTTTACCTTCCCCTAGATGGGCTACCTTCCCAGGCTGACGAGCCACCATCTACCCGAAACATCTGGTTTTAAGGCGCAAGAGATCCGCCCTCGCCCCTTCTCCTATTAGTAAAAGCAGTTCCGCCGGGCTTAGAGACTAAACCACACGGGCAGGCTAGGAGCAGCTGACATCACCACTAATATACAGTATATTGGGCGATCTGTCATCTCAATGTATGTTGTAGAATAAGGATTACAGCTAGAGTGCGAGTGTGCATACATTGAGACCACTGAGTGTACATGTGCTTTATGCTGTCTTTCTTGTAATAAAGTTCAGTTCTAGCACAGCATCCTCATCCGTCTTCATTCCAGGTTTGTGGATATAAAATTTGGTGACGAGAATTTCAAACCATGGAAGCGTGCTTGAGACCACTACGGCCCTTCCTCGAGTCCCCAGGTGAACCAACTGTCCCATGGCCATGATGGCTGGATGCGTTTGAGACCTATGTTGCGACGTTGGACCTGGGAAAACTGGATAAAGTAAGTAAAGGAGCACTTTTTGTCCACAACCTCGGCATAGAAGGTCAAAGGATTTTTCAAATGTTGGGTCCGATGGAGTCGAATGTGGATGCTTTTGAACTACTTGCTAGCTACTTTGCTACACCGAACAATGTGATAGCATGATGGATTTCGATTTTGGATTTGATTTTGCAAACAGCGACAGAGAATTGGTGAGTCCACACAACAATTTGTTGCCGACCTGAGACATTTGGCTAGCATGTGCCGCTTTGGAATGTGTGAAGACAAATACTGCAGGACCAGTTAGCTGAGCACATGTGTAACCCAAGGCTAAGAGCTAAAATATTAATGGCGCCAAATGACATGATGCTAGCTAGCACGATAGAGCTAGCATTCCAGCTTGAGTCAGCGGAGAGGCTTGCAATGGAGCTATGTGGGTGCCAATTACAGAAGCTACCCAGACAGATGATGCTAGCTAATGCAGTGGGCACGGCGGAATATGAAGACACAGCAGACGAGTACGAGACGAACGTCGTTAACCAAAGGACCACTCTGAGAGGCCCCGTCTGTGATAGCTGTGGGTCCCCGACGCACCAGGACAGAGCACGTTTTTACCCGGCGAGGACAACGTTGTAACAAGTGTGGACGCTTAAACCATTTTGCCAGAGTGTGCCAGTTGCCGGCACTGTGGAGCCCGCCAAGTAAGCTAAGCCACCCGCCAACACCAACCATTCATGCGGTATGCCCTAACGTCAATGGTTAGGCATACAGCATGGTTGAATTAGACGTGTGGCTTTACCACTACTATTCGACACGGTGGCAGTTAGGGCGATGTTAAACTGGGCCACGGTGAAGAAATTTTTCCCCAACCACAAAATTAAGAAGAACCCAATGGAGTTGTACAGTTACGGCGGATTCTGTAATGTAGGGACAGTTGAGCTAATGGGCTAATGGTCTACTCCAAGTCTAAGATTGTGTACGACTACATGTTCCAAGTAACGGCACACGGTGATAACATTATGGGATGTGACCTCTTCTAGAGACAGGGCTCCGCTATCTGAGACAGTGCTGGATTCAAATGGTCCGAGTGCGGCAATTGGAGCATGACGACCTCGATGACAACGACGCAGTGTGGGACGAGGTAATTCAAGGCGGCACCGACACCAAACCATCCATCCCGCGCACTCAGGAGGAGACCTGCCTGGCAAGGGGGCAGTGCCCGGACTTGCCTCCATTCCTCGCTCAATCGGAGCTGTAGGAGAGGATGCCCGTGTGTGCAGAAAACCCCGAGGCACAGCAACAACAACCGGGCTCAGACACCGCTCACAACGCGGTACAACAGAGCACATCAGACAGGAGAGAGGAGGAATCGGACTGCTTCCATACCTGTGCTCAACAACAAGCTACGGAGGTTACAACCAAGCCGACGGGTGAAGAGTCTACTTCAACAAACGACATGGGAGAGACACTGGACATCTTCCATACCCACAACAAACTTCAGCCTATGGAAACAATGATGGCGACGATGAGTGAAGGGTCGGCAACAAACAACGGAACCACCACAGCACGACGGAGATCCCAAACCGGATGAGCATGCAGCACCACTGGGATCACAACAACATAAAACTGAGCAAGGCGCCGCTCCAGGTCATGGACAGGGTTAGGGTTCGCACCGGCGAGAGACCATGACGTTGGCTGACTGGGCCACAGCCGACGAGACAACGGGTGCCATTCAGGATCGTGGTGAAACTGGGACCAGCATGCTTTCGGCTGATGGACGGTTCGGTTCAGCACACAAACCAACTATGGTATGTCCAGGTGGCTGCTCCAGAAGGCGAGGCTTCGCGGGAGTCAGGTGCCGCAGTGTGGGACCCGAGCCCCAGCATCGTGAAGATTGGCCCTAGCCCTGGGGGTCTGACAGCTCCAGGGATGTATCCGCCACGGGCCCGCTACAAGTCCCCTCCGGCAGAACTGCTTTCCCCATGGAATACTGTGAAAAACCCCCAAAAACTGTTCAGGTAGAAGCGCGGCTGAAATGGTGGCAGAATAACCCACCCAGCCACGTTGGGTCCAGTGGTGGTCTACCCACAGACCCTAGTTCTAACTTCTGACCTAAGTTCTTAAAAAAAACAACAACAAAGAAGTGGAGTGTTGAATGTTTTGAATAAATAGTAATGTTGAAGTGTGTGTGTTTAGACAAAAAAAAAATGTTGATAATGTGGGTTTATTACTGTACTAAATTGGGAGGGTTATTTATCTGACCAACTAACTGGTTATTGAGTAGATTATGTACTGTATTTTTGCAAGGGGTGTGTGTGGTGTATAAACAAGTGGGACATTTGGAGTGGAATGCGGCCTGCAGCTGACGTCACCACTAATATATATTGGGCGGTCCACCATCTCACGGAATGTTGTAGAATAAGGGTTACAGCTAGAGCGTGAGTGTGCATACATTGAGACCACTGAGTGTACACGTGCTTTATGCCAAGTCTTTCTTGTAATAAAGTTCAGTTTGAGCACACTATCCTCGTCCGTCTTCATTCCAGGTTTGTGGACATAATGCGTCCCCTTTATCTAAAGGAAACTAAGACTAAATATCAGAATTTGTTTTGAAAGTTATTTTTTATTGAAAACATGGCTTTAAGTTAAAGGTCCCATTTACTGCACTTCTTCCACATGTTGCCAGCAGTGTTGCCAACTTGGCGACTTTCTCACTAAATCCGGCGACTTTTCAAATCCTCGTGGTGACTTTTTTTTTGTCAAAAGTGACTAGCGACAAATCTAGCAACATTTCCTGGTGTTATTGGAAACTTTTCTGGTGTTTTGAAAACTTTGACGTGAAACTGTTCTCAACAAGCAGCAGGTAATACCGTGAGCCTCTCCCCATTCCAAAGCACTCACAGGCAGTCAGTCTCACAGTAGCCTCCTGCAGCAGGTAGCTGCAGTCAGAGAGGAGACCCACACCACTCATGTCCAAACTGCAAATTAATTGTGCATGTATAGCCAATCCTGCCCTGTTTTACAGGAAGTCGTTTGTTGGAGATGATACACGGGCATACTGCCTGTAGTGTTCCAAGCCGGGACAAAGGAGGAGGGTTGGAAGTAGAGCTAGCAATTCCACCCCACATAACAGTCATTTGATTAAATTTGATATTCTAACATTTAACAATGCAGGACAAAACTGATTTATGTAATGTGACTCTAGACAAAGCATTAAAGTCGTGAAGTTCTTTTTGAGAAGTGACGGCCAGTTTGTCAAAGTCAAAGTACCTTTATTGATCTCCTTTAGGAGAGATTTGTCTTAGACAAGGGATCAGCTGCACAGCAAAAACACATGCCATGACTTCCGGTTATGGCTGCCACGTAGGACGGACGTGTCTCGCTCTGCTCTGCTCCTGGAAAAAAAAAAAATCGGTAAATAACTCTCTCATTTGGGACAGAACGTATCCCAGCATTTGGGCGAGGATATGTCGGCGAAGCCTAAGGCTGGAAAACCAGGAAAAGGAAAAAGCGAGCCGCCGAAACAGTCCAAATTAACGGACTTTCAGGTCTGTGACGCAGCAAACAAAACTCCATATATGGCGGAGGAGGCTGGCAACGCTGCGATTTCTGCGGGGAATGGCGCAGATGCGCTGATGGCTGCCATGAGCTCAATGAGAGCGGACTTTTCCTCTAGATTTGATGGGATTATGACAGCGTTGGAAGGAATAAGAAAGGAATTGGGTGACTGTGTAGAACGAACGGCGCAGATGGAGCTCCGTCTCGCTAGTGCTGAAGATGACGTCACCCGTCTTCAATTAAAGGTGCGCACTTTGGAAAAAAAAAATAAATCTCTGGAAGATAATATTTTGGATTTGGAATCTCGGTCGAGACAGAATAATTTGAGGCTGGTGGGTCTTCCAGAGGAATCAGAAGGTCGGGACGTATGTTCCTTTCTGGAAAAGTGGATTCCGGAGGTGCTGGGCAGCGAGGAGTTGCAATCAGCAGTGGTTCTGGAAAAAGCACATCGTATTGGCCCACGGAGAGATAAGGGACCGCCGAGGACCTTAATTATGAAGTTTCTTAGCAACAGAGACAGGATGAAGATCTTCAACGCTGCACGTGCTAAAGGAGAGATTAAACACCAGGACCAGCAGGTGCGGTTCTACCCAGATTTGGCCACAGGAATCCAGCAATTGAGGAAGCAGTTTGATCCCGTACGTAAGGAGCTGCGCAACCTTGGGATTCGTCATGGTGTAATCTATCCTGCGAGACTGCTGACCACGTATGAGGGCAGAACCCACATCTTCAAGACCCCAGAGGAGGCGCAGGAGTTCATCAAGAAGATCAAAGAAGAAGAAGAGACTGGTGGGAGCTAAGCATGAACAAAATATAAGGTAGAATAATTAAGCATTTGCACAGGCATCTGACTGACTTGAAGTAAATAGTAAGTTTACAAAATATAGACTGTATTATATATTAAAAAAACAAAACAAAAACAAAACAAACAAACAAAAAAAAAACTATGATGTACAAAGTTGTTAAAAATTTTGGAGTTAAGTTGGAAAACTACAGAGGAGAGTTAATGTTACGTCATTAAAAGCAGTAGAGTTAGGGTGATTGGGAGGATGAAGGAGTGGCTTAGGCTGTTCCCCGTGGGTGTGGAACGGTCGATGGCTATATCGGGAGACAGAATTTTTCTTTTGATTTTGGGGGGTTTGCCACAAGGGGAAATTTGTTTGTGTGTAGTTTGTAGGATGAATGTTCAACCACTCATGTTTTTGCTTCTCTGTATGAGCATGTTTACACTGCAAGGTAATCCCAAACTCTCTATTGATCATGGACCAAAGTGTTAATCTTAATTTAACTTCATGGAATTGCAGAGGTCTACAAAATTTAAAAAAACTTAAACAAGTTATGAATAAAATAAAGGACATGGGTTCAAGAATTGTGTTTTTACAAGAAACTCATCTGATAGAGGAGGATGTTAAAAGAATTAGGAGTAGATGGCAGGGAAGTGTATTCACCTCTTCATTCTCATCCCGAGCTAGGGGAGTTATGACTCTCATACATAAATCAGTTCCTTTTCAAGTGAAAAATGTAATTGGAGACAAATTTGGAAGATATGTAATCATTCAAGGTTCTTTGCTATTAGAAAATATAAATCTTGTGAACTTATATGGTCCCAATATAGATGATCAGAAGTTCTTTGCTAATTTATTTCTCATCTTATCATCACTTACAGGGCAACATATAATAGCAGGGGATTTTAATTGTACATTGAATCCAGGTGTGGATAGATCAACAGGACTGGATTGTACGCACATTGGATGTAGGATGACTATTAATCATTTTATGAAAGAATTGAGATTGTTAGATATATGGAGAGAAATGAAACCACAAGTTAAAGCCTATTCTTGTTATTCCAGTACCTACAAGACATTCTCACGTATTGATTATTTTTTGATTTCCACAGAATTAAGGTCCAAGATTCAAAACTGCTTTTATGATAACATCGTGATCTCTGATCATGCACCCTGTTGTCTAATATATGTAGATAAAAAATTGACAAAGGAATCAGGTAGATGGCAATTTCAGCATAAATGGCTTCAGGATGAGGAATTTGTCAAGTATATAGAAAAACAGATAGACGAGTTCTTTGACATCAATACTACACAAACATCAGCATGTGTAAAGTGGGAGGCTTTCAAAGCTTTTATTAGGGGACATATTATTAGTTATACAGGATCAAAATCTAAGAAGACTCGAGAGGAGAGAGCTAAATTGGAACATAAAATAAAAAATCTTCAGGAAAAAGTGTATGCAGGAAGTGACCCAAGGTTGGAGAATGAATTACTGATTTTGAGAGCTGAATACGACAAAAAATCAGCGAATAGAGCTGCCTCGAGTCTTCTAAGATTGAAACAATCTTTTTATGAACAAGGTGAAAAATCAGGAAAATTATTAGCATGGCAGATTAAACAATTGGAAATTAAAACACCAATTACCAGTATTATAAGTAAGGGACAGGTAGTTATAGATCCTTTAGAAATTAATAGAGCCTTTAGAGATTACTATGAAAAATTATATGATACCAAAAATGAACCTGATTTAACAAAACTAAATGGGTTTTTGAACGAACTATCTATACCGTGTATTCCAAATGAAAACAGGGAGATATTGGAGTCTAAAATTAGTCAAGAAGAAGTTGGGCTAGCCATTGATAATATGAAATCAGGAAAAAGTGCAGGACCAGATGGTCTTCCAGTTGACCTTTATAAAAAATTTAAGAATAAATTAATAAAACCTTTTTTGGAAATGGTTTTAGAAGCATTTCAAAATAATAATTTACCATCATACATAAATAATGCCTTAATTATACTGCTGCCAAAACCAGGTAAGCCCTCTAATAAATGTGAAAATATGAGACCAATAAGCCTATTAAACGCCGACCTTAAGATAATCTGTAAAATTTTAGCAAGACGAATACAAGAAATTTTACCAAATATTATTAATCGAGATCAGAATGGCTTTATAAAGGGTAGACAAGGCTTCCATAATGTAAGAAGACTATTTAATATTATCTATTTTAATAAAGAAGCACCGGATACAGCTCTCCTATCATTGGACGCCGAAAAGGCCTTTGATAGAGTTGAATGGCCCTTTCTTTTTGAAGTCCTACAAAGGTTTGGACTTGGAAATAATTTCATAAAATGGGTTCAAATAATATACAATAATGCTACAGCAGAAATCCTAACAAATAACAATATTTCAAAACCAATAAAAATCAATAGAGGATGTCGACAAGGCTGTCCACTTTCACCTTTACTGTTTACTATGGCAATTGAACCTTTAGCGATAGCGATACGTTTACATTCACAAATATATGGAATTAAAGTTGGACCAACAGAACATAAAATCTCCCTGTACGCCGATGATATAATTTTGTTTATGTCGAATCTAAAAAAATCAATTCCAACCTTGTTGAATTTAATAAAGAATTTTGGGGAAATATCAGGATATAAAATAAATAAAACTAAATCTTCAATATTAATGCTAAATGAGACCCAGAGAAATTACCCAGCCCCTGAGGTAAATCAATTCAATGTTGTAAATCAGTTTAAATATTTAGGAATCCAAATTATGCCTAAGCTAGAATCAGTCGCCAGTGTCAACTATGAAGCCTTAATGTCAGATATCAGTGAGTTAACTCAGAGATGGATGTCACTACCAATGTCGATGATCGGGAGAATCAATATACTTAAAAGTAATATTTTACCTAAAATACTTTATTTATTTCAATACATTCCCTTATCACCACCTTTAGATCTATTCTCAAGAATAAAAAAAAAGTTAGTGGAATTTATATGGAACAACAGGAGGGCTAGATTACGTTTGTCTTTATTATATTTACCATTTGATCGTGGAGGTCTGAAATGTCCAAATTTTATGTTGTATTATTGGTCGGCACAACTGAGGTCTATGACATATTATTTTTCATCAAATGATCTCCCTCACTGGACTGAAATGGAATCATACAATTTACCTTTACCTCTTCCCATATTCATATACTCAGATTCGGCAAAAAAATTACAAAAACAAGTTAAAAATCCATTTGTAAAGCATATGATCAAAATATGGTGTGAAGCTAAAAACTATTTAAAAGAACCACAGTTATTGTCACAATTTAGTCCAATATGGGGTAATCAATATTTTAAACCAGGGAGAGCGGACGCTGTATTTAAAGTATGGAATTTAAAAGGGATACAAAAGATTCAGGATTTATATTTGCCATGTGCAGACAACATAATGTCTTTTGAAGAGCTGAGGATCAAATTTAATCTCAATAGAACACATTTTTTTAAATATCTTCAACTTAGAAACTTTATTCGATCAAATCAAAATAAAGCTCTCACTCGACCTATTTATTCATCCTTGGAAAAAATGATGATGAAAGATAGTAAAAGAAAGGGTATTATTTCAGAGTTTTATAACTCATTGACACTATCTTCAAGTGAAAATTCACTGAAAAGATTAAACTACTGGAAAGAAGATCTGCAAATTGAAATTTCAGAGGAACAATGGGAATTGGCTTGTACAGAAGCTCAAACCAAATCAATAAATGCACGCCTTAAATTGATACATTTCAAATGGTTAATGCGGATGTATGTTACACCGGAGGAGTTAAATAGATATAACAAAAATATACCAGATACATGCACAAAATGCATGGAAAGTAAAGGAACCCTATTTCATTGTTTATGGGAATGTAGATTAATAAGAATGTTTTGGGAAGAGGTGAGGGTAACAATTGAAAAAATAATCTCAAAACAAATCATATTGAATCCTAAACTGTTTTTGTTGGGTCTGTACCCAGAAAAGCATAATTTTAATAAAAGTGAAAGAACATTCATAGACCTCAGTTTGCTTAATGCCAAAAAATGTATTGCACTATTATGGAAAAAGACTCATAGACCAAATGTGACTCAGTGGTTAAGACAGATGTTAACAAACCTTCCATTAGAAAGAATAACATATATACTAAAATCAAAGGAAATTGTGTTTGAGAATATATGGAGACCTTTTATTGATTATGTAAAAAATTTAAACATAACTCTTGAAGAAGAAGGTGAATGATGTGTGTGGACCTTGTAAATTCCAAACTGGTGAACATAATATGTATACTTATGTATTGGATTGTCTAGACTAAACAGAGGAGCATTGTTGAAGACTTGATTTTGTTGGTGGTTGTTGGTGTTTTTAGTGCATTTTTTTTTTTTTTGTAGTACTTTAGTGTTAGTGTATGATTGTTTGTATCATGTTTGTTAAAAAAAAAAAAGGTTCAATAAAGATATTGTGGAAAAAAAAAAAACACATGCCATACATACAACCAATACATAAATACCACCAATATAAAAGTCAACATAATTCATCAAGGTGAGAATACAGTGCTATTTTCTGCTCAAAAACATGCAAGTTAGATTAATTGGCATCAAACTGGGGATTCTAAATTGACCTTAGGTATGACTGTGAGAGTGAATGGTTGTCTGTCTCTCTTTGTTGGCCCTGTGATGGACTGGGGATCTGTCCAGGGTGTACCCTGCCTCTCGCCCAAAAGATGCTGGGATAGGCTCCAGCCCCCCCGCGACCCGAAAAGGATTAAGCGGAAGAAGATGGATGAACCTTACAGTCTCCCTAACTTCTGTTCACCTGACTTATCCGTTCATTAATGCGCTTCGGGCAGCGCGGTGGCGGAGTGGTTAGCACTGCGGCAGCACAGCAACTCACCCTTGGCTGGGAGATCGTGGGTTCGATCCCAGCCCCCGACCAACAGTGATCTGTGTGGAGTTTGCATGTTCTGCCCGTGTCTGTGTGGGTTTACTCCGGGATTTCTCCGGTTTCCTCCCACATGCCAAAAACATGCATGTTAGGTTAACTGGCATCAAACGGGGGATTCTAAATTGTCCTTAGGTATGACT
Source organism: Pholidichthys leucotaenia (assembly GCA_020510985.1). Classification (NCBI taxonomy): domain Eukaryota; kingdom Metazoa; phylum Chordata; class Actinopteri; order Cichliformes; family Pholidichthyidae; genus Pholidichthys; species Pholidichthys leucotaenia. The sequence goes on along the minus strand of CM035849.1, from coordinate 62,251,556 downwards.
GTGAGAGTGATTGGTTGTCTGTCTCTCTGTGTTGGCCCTGCAATGGACTGGAGATCTGTCCAGGGTGTACCCTGCCTCTCGCCCAAAGATGCTGGGATAGGCTCCAGCCCCCCGCGACCCGAAAAGGATTGAGCGGAAGAGAATGGATGGATGGATGGATGGATAATGAGCTTCATCGACAAGGGAATGAATGAATGCTTATACCGATTATTCATTCATCTTCTTCCGCTTAATCCTTTTCGGGTCGCGAGGGCGCTGGAGCCTATCCCAGCATCTTTGGGTAAGACTATAAATTCAAGAAATCTGTGTGTGTGTTTCTGTCACGATCATAGGACATCATAGGACGGCCTATGATGTCTGCCTGATGTCCTATGATGTTCCTACGATGTCGGTGTTCATAGACTGTTTACTAGATGTCTATATGATGTCAGATAAAATGTAAGGCTGCTGCTCCTATGATCTCAGAAGATTGTCTATATGACATCATACAGAGTGCAGGAATCGCTAAAAGACATACACATAGACACAGGTAAGCAACATAACACAGAACAGTAACAAGCAGGAGAAGAAGTAACAAGTAGGGGCAAACAGAGATGGCAGGGCATGGTTACAGAAAATGGCATGGCCGGGTCTGCACAGATAATCACACACTGTTCCTATGATGTCAGGGACCAGAGGGCAGACAAGACCAAGGCAATAATGATATTGATGATGACGATAATAATATGGGCTGGGAGCCATGCCCTGGAGACAAGAAATATCACACTCTTCACTCTATTAAAGCAAGAAATCTCTGCATCTGTGTGTGTCTGTGTGTCTGTCACGTTTATAGGACATCATAGGACGGCCTAATCTCTGTCTGTGTGTCTGTCTGCGTGTGTGTCTCTGTGTGTGTATGTCACGATCATAGGACTTTGTGTTGCCATGGTAACCATGTCAAAGATCAAAGGCAGGCATCACCATGGTTACTGCTGCCATGGTAACCATGTCAAAGATCAAAGGCAGGCATGCAGCAGGGGTTATATGGGCATGCACGGGTACCATGTCAACATCTCCAAATTTCAGCCTCCCCGGATATGCGGAAGTTTGGGAGGGGAAATCTTTAATGAACGTCCTTAGGGGATCCATAGGGGAGCTGTGGGCATTCATAGCTATGACATCACAGGCACACGCCATGTTCCTATGATGTCACATGACCATATAAAGAGTTCTGAACAACTCCTTTGAACAACTACTTCTATGATGTCATAGGCACCCTGTGAGGTCAGAATACTCACTTTACAAGCATGCAGGAATGCTTGCTTTCACTTGCTTTCTACGGGCATGCAGAAATACTTGCTTAACCATGTCAAAGATCAAAGACAGGGATCACCTTGGCACTGCTGCCATAGTAACAGTAACTTTCTACAGGCATGCAGAAATGCTTGCTTACACTTGCTTTCTACGGGCATGCAAAATACTTGTTTATACTTGGTTTCTACGGGCATGCATGGGCATGCATTACAAAAAGGGACCCTATACCTTCTCCCTGAATTCATTAAGACATATTCAGGATACAATACATGAGAACCATCAGATAAAAGGCAATTTGCCTGTCTGAGGGTGGCTTGTTCAAACAGATCTTGGGGAGTTGAAAGTGCTGCCATGCCCATGATCTTCCCTGATATCTTTATCAGATTTAATATCTGAGCTTTTGATTTAACTGTTAAATTGCCAAACCAGCTGGTAATACCATACCATAACACATCAATGGTTGCCCTGTAGAAAATCAACATAATATTCCCACAGACGGCAAACAGTCTGAGCCGGTGAAGAAAGTGCAGACACTGTTGGATTTGGGCACAAACACTCGCCACTTGCGTGTGCCAGCTCAGATCATTATCAATGTGAACACCAAGATATTTATAAACTTAACCTGCTTGATATCATGACCATGTATGGCCACAGGACTGTGATCATCATCTGACCTGGGGTCCACCAACATCTCCATCGTCTTTTCTGTATTAATCTGCAGCTGATGGTCATCACACCAGTTCATAAACCCATCCACCACAGATCTGTGACTATTTGAATTGACATTAGTTTTTAACAGACTCAATATTACAGTGTCTTCTGAAAACTTCACCACATATTGGTCCTGCTGGACCAATTTATTTTTAATTTAAATGGAAATTTTAATTTAAAACGGCAAAATTAAAACAAATAAACCAAGAATCAACAGAAGAAAGTTAATTTGTAGTTCTAAACTTTTAGAGTGTTTTCTTTACTTACTTTTTGTCTCTCCCACGACATTATTCTTCTCTCCTACAACATCTATTACAATTACATGCAAATGACCAATTATGCAAATTAGGTAATGATGTCATTTAGCAATGTCTAGCAGCTTTTAGGACAGCCAATAGCTACTTTCCTTACTGAGGAATAGGCAACACTAGTTGACAATTCTCACACATTCTAATGAAATATTTGTGCCATGTACTTCGACTAAATATTGCAATATCACTGTGAACCATCTATCACAGCCTTCTTCAGAACGGTTTGTTTCAGGGCATGAGTCTTTAAATGCCCTAGAGCTGCAGTTGACTCTGCCCTCCCTCTTTCATCACTATTGCTAAAGTTAGCTAGCTAGCTTTTAGCTTGGGTAGAGAGCCTGACCCAACTAGCATAAATTCATCTTAAATAAAAAGACTGAATGAAATAAAGCACCACTGGTGGACAGGGGTGTGTAGTTTCAGTGGTCCCTGGAGGACAATAAGCACAGAAATATTTGTGATTGAGTAAATGGTGGCCCAAGGCAACTATTAGTGGTAGGCGGATCGATCCAAATATTGACAATATCGATACCAACATTGGTATTGATATTGTTCAATATCAATGTAATGAGATCGATACTCTGTGTACTGTGTTGCCACTCCCATCACAGCACGGAGCAGGCATACTCAGGCACACTTTGCTCCTCTTCTTGTTGTGGTTTTACCTACTCTCTTCCTCCTCCCGCTTGTACCATCACATGACTCAGCAGTGCCAGGTAAACAAGCTAGAAGCAGCAGCTGCCAGCTGCCGGTAGTGCGCAATACCACGCACACACAGCACAGAAATGGAGCAGAAGAATGGCAGAGAGGAAGAGGAGCGCCGTGTTGTGTGGCTATATTTTCAGGCCGAAAATGAGACAACGGCAAGCTGTACAATTTGTAAAAAGGTTGTGAAATACAGTGGTAACAACTAATTTTACAAGCATATGAAAAATCTTCCAAAAGACAACACCGAGCTACAGAAATGGAGAGAAATCCCCCACCCCCTGGCTCCGACAGACCCAGACCCCCAACCAAGAGGCAGAGATCATTGGCAGAAGCCTTTCAGTATGGCAGAGATTAGATTAGATTATTTGTTTATTTGACAGGGACAGTGCAATAAACATAGACAATTAATCAAATGACAATCAATCTGATGTGTTGCACAAACAGTGTATAGCTATTAGCTAATTTGCAACTCTTGTCCCTGGATGGGCTTTAGAAAGGAGAAACAGGTAAAAAGAAAAAAGGATAAAGAAAAGAAAAAAAGAAAACAGAATAAACAATAACCACATACATCAATGCAAAAAAGATTATAAATACATTATAAATACACAATTATAAATATTATAAATATTACAAATATTATAAATACACAATATAAAAACCTGACTCACATTTGCCTATTTCAGGCCTCCCTCCCTTCGTCACTCACTATAAACAAACACATTCATTCCTTCCCTTCATTCACTCTCACCCTGCAGACAATCATTTCATACATGGGTACATTCTTGTTTATTTTTCAGCCAGTTTTTGACCTTTGTAGTGTATTTCATTTGGCATTGTGTTCCAGATGTGACTGCCCTTTATAGAGAAAGCTGTTTGTCCAAATGTGGTTCTGCGGTGGAATATTTTACAGTTATTGTTAACAGAACTCTTGGTGGCTCTGCTGCTGTCCTGTCTTTGGATGAAACCAGCAAGTGGCTCAGGCGCTGATTTATGGAAACATTTGAAAATTAATTTCAGAAAACAGAGGTCACTGAAACTCTCAAAACTCAATAGATTGTATTTTTTTTTAAAATATAACAGTGATGCCACCTAATGGGGTTTTTGTCCAAGATTTTTAGAGTTTGATTATATAATGAACCTATATGTTTTATTGTGGAAGGGGCTGCTTGAGCTCAGACTGTCAAACAGTATGATATATGAGAAAAAACCATAGAATGCATATACAGTACAGCTGCTTCGTATGGTATGTAATATCTAATTAATTTAAAGCAGTTCAGATTTTTTTTACTGTTTTAGAAATTTTCTTTATATGAAGATTAAATTTGAATTGAGGATCTAGTACAATGCCAAGGTATTTGAATTCTGTAACTAAACTGATGTCTTGATCATGTATATTAACTTTAAAACGTTGCAGGTTACATTTTTTGATTGAAAAGCACATTGAAACTGTTTTCTGAAGGTTCAGCAATAGATGGTTCTGGAAGAGCCACTCTTGGACATCAACCATACTTGTGAACAGTACATCTGCAGCCTGTGCTGGAGTCTTGGCAGCTGTGTGAATAACTGCATCATCTGCATAAAGTTGACATGTTGCAGCTGAGCAGTGTAGCGGCAAGTCATTAATAAAAATGCTGAAAAGTAAAGGACCAAGAATGGACCCTTGTGGGATACCCATACGGTTGTTTAAAAATGAGGATTTATCCTGGTGAACTTTTACACACTGTTCTCTATTCTGGAGATAAGATGCAAACCATTCTAATGTATCTGGAGAGAAGTTAAAAGATACCATTTTGGATAAAAGCAAACTGTTGTTTACAGTATCGAAAGCCTTTTTGAGATCTAGAAAAACAGCCCCTACCACATTACCCCTGTCCAAGGACTGTTTGACATTTTCAATAAGGCAACAATTTGCTGTTTCTGTTGAGTATCCTGGTCTAAAACCAAATTGATGTGGATGAAGAAGTTGACTGTCTTGTAAATAGTCTATCAGCTGTGTAGCTACAATTTTTTCAAGAACCTTAGACAGGACTGGTAAAATAGAGATTGGGCGGTAATTGCATATACTGTATCGTCTTTACTGCCTGATTTATGAACTGGTATGACGACAGCTTTTTTCCAGCCAGATGGAAATGTACTAGACCTAATGGAGAGATTAATGAGATGAGTCAGTGGTTTGATTAATATTTTGCTGTGCGTTTTGAGAAAGGAAGTGCTCATATTGTAGATATCATTAGTTTTTGAGTTTGACAGTGTTTTAACAATACCAGCAATTAACTCCTCATTTACCTCATCGATGTGAAAAGAATCTGTTGAAAGTATTGATTTTGTGTTGTTGAGCACATTTGGCAGCACAAAGTTTTTTGTTAAGTCTTCCACAGAGTCCACAAAATATGAATTAAATTCATTTGCCAATATAGCCTTGTCACTGATGGTCTTGCCATTGATTCTGAGTTCCTTCACCCCCTTCTGAACATTTTTTTTATTAGTTAAGTTATTTAAATGCCTCCATAGGGAACTGTTGTTACCCTTTGCATGATCTATCAGTTTATTGTAATAAGATACTTTTGATTTTCGCAGCTCTTGTACCACTTTATTTCTTAAACTTTTGTACACAAGGTGATCATTTTGTAGTTTAGAGGTTAATGATGTTTTCGATGCAGAGTCTCGCCTCTTCATAAGTTTTCTTATTTCATTATTTAACCATGGTAGGTTAATCTTCTGTTGTCTACTTTTAATTTGCTTTGTAAATTTTTCTATAGACTTTGTAATTGTTGCAGTTATAAAATTACAACAATCATCTACTTCATATATTGACATGAGCTGTTCCCAATTTTGATTCTCTAAGTAATGTTCAAACTCCGCAGAGAATATCCAGGTAGTGGTGAAAGTAATGTTTTAGTCATCTTCTGCATTAGTTTATTAATTTTCAAAGTGCAATTGGTCATTTGTTACTTTAGCCAACTCAAAAAGTATAAATTATGCCAAGACCTTGGTATAATAAATTTATCCCATTGAAATGTGTTATTTAAATGAATACATTTACTGGAATTGAAACAAATATACTGAATATAACATGACTCAAATTTGATTGAATATAATTAGCCTTTTGTGTTAACTGTGAAAGTGATACTGTATGCATTTACTTACAAAGCTCTAAACAGTCAGACTCCTTTTTATTTAAAAGATCTGATACTACTGTATTATCCTAACAGAGCACTATGCTCCCAAAATGCAGGATTACTTGTAATACCTAGAATCTCCAAAAGTACAATGGGAGGCAGAGCCTTCAGTTATCAAGCTCCTCTCCTGTGGAACCAGCTGCCAATCTGGATTCGGGAGTCAGACTCGATCTCTGTTTTTAAGAATAGGGCTAAAACCTACCTTTTTGATATAGCCTACAATTGTGCCCTTCAGAGGTAAAGTGGGCTATCCCACTTTGTTGGTAACTTTTTAATGATATAGGCACACTGATTTTTTGAGAATATTTCAACTTTAGAGCTCATTTTTTCAAAATAATGGTTTTGTGGGATAGCCCACTTTACCTCTGAAGGGCACAATTAGGGTGGGATCATGTGTTTCTGAACCCTCCCTTAGTTATGCTGCTAATAGGTTTAGTCAGCCGGGGGACCTCCAATTCTCCCATAGATTGAGTCCCCATCGTGCTGTTTGCTCTCTACATGTCTGTCTTTTCATCTTCTCTATCCCCTCACCCCCCAGCCAGTCACAGCAGATGACTGCCCCTCCCTGAGCCTGGTTCTGCTGGAGGTTTCTTCCTGTTAAAAGGGAGTTTTTCCTCTCCACCGTCGCCAAGTGCTTGCTCACAGGGGATCGCCTGATTGCTGTGGTCTTTCTGCAACTGTGGGGGTTCCCCCTACAGTTGATAGTGCTATGAGATGACTGTTGTTGTGAAATGGCGTTATATACATAAAGTTGAATTAAATTGAATTGAATTTACCTCTAAACTTTGCCCAAATTCTGTCCTGGGTTTTAACTAATTAATAATCCAAAGGAAAAAAATCACAAAACACTTGAAGGTCATGAGAATTCATTCAGATTTAGTAATCTGATGATGCATCCAGCTTAATTATTAAAAAGTATTGTATTGGTATTGACGATACTGGCCCTGTATTTACTTGGTATTGGATCGATACCAAATCTTGCAGTATTGCACACCACTAGCAACTATAGCTGATGCTAGCTGCTAGCATCAGCTAGTCTCAGTTAAAGAAAACAAACTGTAGTAAAGTAAGCTAAAATAATGTCTAAGAATGATGTATTAGGACAAGGTGATAGACAAACAGGGACCGTGGTGGAGGTGAATAGAATTTATAGAAAAGAGCTATCAAAACCGGCCAGATCGACAGTTGAACTACTACTAGGCAGCCTGTCTGTCAACCGCTCCCTGCTGAGGCAAGGTGTAATGCTGTTAGGGTGCTTGAGCCTGACCACCAAGCCAAGCTAATGCTAACAGTTCAATGTAGCAACACAAAAAAGCCACAATGAAGCAAGATATATTATCGACTACGGATTAGTGAACAAGGTGGACACAGAGATGTTTATTAGGATGACTGAAATTTAAAGAAAGTAACAATATAAACCACATTTAGTAAGCTAACTCCCTAAAAGCACTGGTAGCTTGAGTGTGCAGTGTCTCCGTGACATTAGGTTGACCAATAATAGAGCAGCAAGCGGGTACCAAAGCTGGGTTTACTTTTTCATGATGTACAGGAGCAAAGAAGAGTTACATCAGCTCTTCTCAGACAAAAGTAATATAAAGGCTGTGGGGTTTTTTTTAAGAGAAGTGAATGTTTTAATATTTTTTGAGAATCACATGACCAATAAACACATTTAAGAAGGTTAAAACCTACAAAAACACAATTTTTCAGTGAATGGGACCTTTAAATCTACAATACAGTAAATGATGATCTATTTTTTGAAAACTGAGTGCTTTCTGACCTTTAGCGCTGATAGTGCGCAGATCAGTGATCTTCATGAGGGCCTTGGGGAACATGAGGGGCATGCTGGGCCGCCGCTTACGGGAGTAGATCTTCAGGGCTTCTAGCAGCGGTTCCTGCAGCACCTCCACCTTAGATGGCTCCTTCAGGTCCTCCCGGTCTGTCGAAGACAAGAGATAACAAAAATCTAATCAATCATTCAAATGTTTTTTTCATTCAAGCCGCTGAACATCTAAGACTTCTCAGACTCAGAACCTCCAGAGACGAGACAGATGGCGCTGAGGAGTCCACTTTCCGTGTCATCCATCTGCAGCGGCAGCAGCTGCCCGGCAAATGTGAAAACCGGATCCGTCAGCGGTCCAAATCCTGCGTTGTGGATCTGAGTGCGAGTCAGGGTCAGCCCGTCAGAGAAGGTCATGGTGTCCTGGTCGGGAGTGTAGCGAGTACAAATCCTCAGAATCTGAAAAAAAAGATGAAAAACAGAGATGGAGCCAAACTATTTTTATTAATTACTTTTATTCTTAGGAAAATGTATAAAAATAAAAAAAAAGATTTGTGTGATTTGGGTAAGTCAGAACCAGAGGCTGATGCTCACAAACAGAGTTAGGAGTAATGATAAAATGAAAAGGAAAAACAAACAAAAAAGTCAAAATGAATAAATCCTACCAGGATGTCGAGGCAGGCGGCTTTGAGCAGAGTGATCTGGTCGGCGATGGTGAGCCCGGTGAAGCCCGGCACTCTCTTGGCAAACTCCACCACCTTGATGATGCACTTGGTGGCGAGTTCGCTGAACTTGTCCCACAGCCCGAGGTCCAGGTGGATCCTGTGGTCTGAGCTGGAGTTCTGGATGTGAAGCAGGAGAAAGCAGGACAGATTATCTCAGGTTGGCGAAAGCTCTCCCTGTTTATGTATGTACAGGTTTCTTCCCACAACCCAAAGACACATTGTTGGATTACTTGTGGATTCTGAATTGATCACACATGTGGCTATCAGCCTGGGTTCAGCCCACTGAAATCGACCGTGCTCAGAGAACTCATACCTCTGCCAACACTTAAATTCTAAATCCAGATTTTTTGGGGGATTTACTCAGTATTTTGGACACTTATATGTGCCCACCATACTCACCTGAATTTCTTTGTCAAGTTCAATGCAAAGTTCTCTGGAAAAAAGCCCTGTGATACTGTGATCGAGATGGTTTGCTTGTTAGCAGGACACACAAAAACTACAGGACGAATTTTGATGAAATTTTCACCAGAGGTGGCCCTTGGCCTAAGGATGAACCCTGTTTACATGGTCACGAGTAAACCGATTACTGGAGTAAACCAATAAAGGTAATAAATGGCTTATGGTGTTTACATGCACGGAGTAAACAGTTTATTTGGCAAATGAACTAGGTGTGTTCATCTGTTTTCTCATAAACTGATAATGGTCTTTAACAGATAAAGGTAATCGGATTACTCGGTTTACATGACAGTTTGAATAATCAGGTAACTCCAGAAAGCTGATTATAAACGGTTTACTCATGACCATGTAAATGGGGTCAGTGTGTTCAGACCAAACCAGAAAGGGTGAATTTTTCACACAGCGTGATTACAAGTAAACTCAATGTAAAGACGCAAATTCACATCTGAGCAAGTTGAAGAAGGGTGGGGTTGCCTTCATAACTTCTGCAGCTGCTTTCTACCTGCTGTGGAAATCCCCAAAACTGTGTCATGTTTAGTTTTACAGTGTTATCCGGCAGGGCACACAGCTGGGAAAATGTCACTGCATCCTTCAGAAACTGCACCTGGATGATGACGGTTGTTTACACTGCTACCTTGCTAGCCCTCTTTAGCACATCTGTAGTAGAAGTACATGTGGTCATCATCATCATCATCATCATCATAGCAGTCTGCCGCAGGCGACAATGCCTGTTTCATTTAGGTCTGATCAGATTCCTCTACGCAGCTCTGTCCCCCACCCTCTGCTGCCAGGAACTCCTGACCCTGCAAACCCGGGCAACATCCGAGCCGGTATAAGTTGCTTTCTGACTGACCATGTTGTTCACAAGTCGACTTATTGTCTGCAGAGGCATGGCATTCCACTCTTCTTGAAGGGCGGCCCTCAGGCCACTGAGGTTGTGGGGTGCAGGATTACGAGCCTCTACATAGCGACACTTTTACAGCGTTCTGTGCTGTAAAAGTGAACAAAAGTCAGGGCTCTGATAATATATGTGGGCGCTTGGTAAAGTCCTGTGCACATGAGCTGAGTCCTGTATTTCATTACATTTTCAATAAGTCCTTACAGACACAACATGTGCCTAAGATCTGGAAAGATGCCGTGGTTGTCCCCGTTCCAAAATCCAGCTGTCCTAAAACGGTAAATGATTTTAGACCAGTTGCTTTGACTTCAACTTCAATGAAAATTTTTGAAAAACTGGTCAGATTTGAGGTCCTAAAGCAGACTGAGCAGGCATTGGATCCTTTGCAGTTTGCCTATAGGCCTCACAGAGGAGTAGAGGATGCCACTGTCACTCTGTTTAACATGCTTTTTAAACATCTGGATTTTAATGGGACACACGCCAGGCTTTTATTTGTGGACTTTTCTTCCGCCTTTAATACAATCCAACCTCATATTTTAGTTGAAAGGCTCCAGCAAACAATTTAATTTGAGTAATAATCTGGTGGGTTGGATTCTGGAATTTTTTAACCAACAGGACACAGAGAGTAAGGGTCAATGGTACATTGTCTGACCAAAAGTGTTCTTCTACTGGCTCTCCGCAGGGGTGTGTGTTGTCACCACTACTCTTCATCCTGTACACAAACATGTGTCGGAGCAGACATGACAACAGACACATTATAAAGTATGCTGATGATTCAGTTGTTGTCAGTCTCCTCCAGGATGGTGAGAGTGGTCACGGCCCAGTAGTTGATGATTTTGTTCACTGGTGTGAGGATTCCTACCTGCAACTGAATACGACAAAAACTAAAGATATGATTATTGACTTTAGGAGGAAAACTCCCAGGCACGAAGTCACTGTATTAAAAGGCCAGACCACTGAATGTGTACAATCCTACAAATATCTTGGGACGATTATTGATAGTAATTTAAACTTTGAAGAGAACTGTGAATGGGTGTGCAAAAAGGGTCAGCAACATTTGCACTGTTTAACCTCTTGCACTCCGGGATACCGCGGACGGTCACGTCTCTGCGTCCTAGTGCGTCCTTGTGCGTCCTAGTGCACACTGTGCGCTTCAGTGCGCACTGAAAAAAAAAAAGCTGCATTTCCGTTCTTCCACTACAGACACAGCCGTGAACAGAAAGCCAAAGGAGTGCTTTGATTGGTTTAGATTTGATTGACCTCTCATTCGACTAATAAGAGCCTTGAATTGGGTTTCTGAAACCTTGAAGAACCAATGACTGAAAACTAAGCAAGAAGGACCCGCGCACAAACGACTGCGAATACAACGAGCCAATTGAAGCAGAGAAGTTTGACGATTGAAAGCGTGCGTCCCGTGCGTAAAATCTGTTTTGTGTAAGCCGCTGTGTGTAACGGTAGCGTTTGCCAGTCTTTTTTTATTACTACTGTTCTTATTTGTTTTGAAAAATCGTTCACCAAAACCGCAATCATGGAAGTGCAAAACCGCAATAATGGAATCATGGTTTGACTGGGTCGCGTGACCAGAACCACGAGTCCGTAACAAGCGGACCAGCGTCATGTTCGTCTGACAATGACGAAAAGATGTTCGCCAACGACACTGCTGTTGTGGACAGATAAGTGTTATAAGCTAAATTATTCTTTATCACTGAAAATAGTAATCAAAATGACTTTTGACCGATCGGTAAATTACAACTGTGCGTCATCGCCATATGACGGACCGTTGATGGACTGTTTTTTTGTGCGTCGCGCTCCTCTGTAGCGGGGGGGGGGATGAGTTGTTATCCTCTGCATTGCAGATATTTTAGTATAATTTTTATTGCACTGTAGGTTATTTTTTCTTGTAAAAAATGGCCACACATTTTTTACGTGGCATGCTTCTTTGTGTGTGGGGGGCTTGTTTGTTCATTCATTCATTCATGAATGAATAAACAACCCCCCCCACACACACACAGCCCTGAATGTCACCTTTCGTTAGAGCCCAAGATCAAGCTTCTATATTGAATCATTCAAAAGTTATAGACGTTTTTCCAAACTGTGCCATTTGGCACAGTACAAAAACGCCTGGGAACAACCTGAGAAAAAAGCTGTGTAATATATTCATTTTTTGTGGTATTGTTACAAAATTTTGACCTCAGCTTGATAACACTTGGGTCTACATTTCTGTTGCATTTTCCAGCCAGTATCTGACAGCTGTGTGTTATTTGCAAGCATTTGTATCTAAAAAAACACCCAGGCAAACTTTATTTTCTTCAAGTTCAGTATGTTTAGATGACTGTTTCTCAGTGGCAGGAGCACTTAGAGAGATTATGACTGTTTTGCCAAAAAATTCAAAGTGTTTTCTTTTAAATGAGACCAACCCCATGAAGATGCTGCAAAGGGTTGAAGAACAGCTTTTGATTTACTTTGGGTACGTTATTTTTAGGCGTTTTTAGGGAAATTGACCAGAGTGCAAGGGGTTAAGGAAACTTGCACGCTTCCAAATTGACCGAACCATAATGACAATGTTTTATTGGGCTTTTATTGAATCTGTTTTATCCTTTTCTTTAGTGTCATGGTTTGGTCAGATAAAACTGAAACAGAGGAAATCCTTGGATCAGGTAGTTAGATGGTCCAGTCGTTTGCTTGGTGAGTCACAGCTGAGCCTGACATCCCTGTACACCAGACAGGTACAGAGGATTGCTACCTCCATTTTAAATGATGACTCCCACCCTTTGCACTGCAACTTTCAGCTTCTTCCCTCCAGACGGAGGTTTGCTGTCCCAAAAAGTAAAACCCAGCGCTACAAAAACAGCTTTGTTCCTGCTGCTGTTAAAGAATTGAACACGATGTAACAATATATTGCACATAATTTAGTTACCTATTTATTAATTTTATTTTATATTTACTTATTTTTGTAGGTTTTTTTATTTGGGTTCTAAATCTTTTATTGGGTTTTAGACTTTTGAGTTTTTAACCTCTTTGACTAGTCTTTAACTTTTTAATATGACCCTTCTCTCTTACAGTTAGGCCCAGAAATATTTGGACAGTGACACAATCTTCATGATTTGGGCTCTGCATGCCACCACATTGGATTTGAAATGAAACATCTACAATGGAATTGGAGTGCAGACTTTAAGGTTTAATTCAAGGGGTTGAACAAAAATATATGATTAAACATGTAGGAATTGCAGCTATTTTTATACAAACGCTTCTCATTTCAGGGGCTCAAAAGTAATTGGACAAATAAACATAACCCTAAGTAAAATGTTACTTTTCAATATTTTGTTGAGAATCCTTTGCAGGCAATGACTGCCTGAAGTTTGGAACCCATGGACATCACCAAATGCTGGGTTTCCTCCTTTGTGATGCTTTGCCAGGCCTTTACTGCAGCTGTCTTCAGTTGTTGCTTGTTTGTGGGTCTTTCTGCCTTAAGTTTTGTCTTGAGCAAGTGAAATGCATGCTCGATTGGGTTGAGATCTGGTGATTGACTCAGCCATTGCAGAATATTCCACTTCATTGCTTTAAAAAACTCCTGGGTTGCTTTTGCAGTATGTTTTGGATCATTGGTGAAGCGCCGTCCAATCAACTTTGCTGCATTTGGCTGAATCTGAGCAGAAAGTATATCCCTATACACTTCAGAATTCATCCGGCTGCTTCTGTCTTTTGTCACATCATCAATAAACACAAGTGACCCAGTGCCATTGGAAGCCATGCATGCCCATGCCATCACACTGCCTCCACCATGTTTTACAGAAGATGTAGTGCTTTGGATCATGAGCTGTTCCAATTCTTCTCAAAACTTTCTTCTTCCCATCATTCTGGTACAGGTTGATCTTAGTCTCATCTGTCCAAAGAATGCTGTTCCAGAACTGGGCTGGCTTCTTCAGGTGTTTTTTGGCAAAGTCAATTCTGGCCTTTCTATTTTTGAGGCCGATTCATGGTTTGCACCCAGTGGTGAATCCTTTGTATTTACTCTCATGAAGTCTTCTCTTTATGGTAGACTTAGATACTGATACACCTACTTCCTGGAGAGTGTTCTTCACTTGAGTGGATGTTGTGAAGGGGTTGTTCTTCACCATGGAAAGGATTCTGTGATCATCCACCACTGTTGTCTTCCGTGGACGTCCAGGTCTTTTTGAGTTCCTAAGCTTACCAGTGCACTCTTTTTTTCTCAGAATGTACCAAACTGTTGATTTGGCCACTCCTAACATTTCTGCTATCTCTCTGATGGATTTCTTCTTTTTTTTTCAGCCTCAGGATGGTCTGTTTCACCTCCATTGAGAGCTCCTTTGACCACATGTTGTGTGTTCACAGCAACAGCTTCCAAATGCAAATGCCACACCTGGAATCAACTCCAGACCTTTTAACTGCTTAATTGATGACAGGTTAATGAGGGAAGAGCCCATGCAGCCTTGTTATTTTTTTTTTGCAGCCTTCTGAGTCAATTGTCCAATTACTTTTGGTCCCTTGAAAAAGAGGCGGCTACGTATTAAAGAGCTGTAATTCCTAAATCCTTGCTCCAATTTGGATGTGAATACTCTCAAATTACAGCTGAGAGTCTGCACTTTAAGCCCGCATTGATTATATAATTGTATCCTGAATATGTTTTCGTAAACAGCTAAAATAACAAAACTTGTGTCACTGTCCAAATATTTTTGGGCCTAACTGTATCTCTTTGTTTTTTCTCTTATCTCTTTGTCCTGTGTCCTGATTGGTGGAGCCTTGAGCACTTTTAATCATGTTTATAGTCAGCTTCATGTGTGCCTGTGTTTGTGTTCATGTTGAATGTAACTGTGGTTTGTAAATATGGATGTCACCTGACTGCAAAACAAATCTACCTACGGGTACAAATAAAGTAACCTGAACCTGAACCTGAACTCAGCTGATCGCATAGGATTTCTATGGGATTCAGATCTGAAGAAAGTGCAGGCCACTCCATCTGAGGTACCTCTGTCTCCAGCAGCCATTCCCTAATGATGTGACCTCAATTAGCTAGAGCATTGTCGTCCATGAAGATGAAATTAGCCCTGTGTTGTTCATGCAGGCGCACAATGACTGGATTAACGATGTTATTCAGGTAGTATCGGCTCATCACTGTGCCATTCACAAGATGTAGCGCAGTTCTGTATGCCTGCCCAGACTATAACATCGCCACCGCCAAACGTTCGTCTGGTGACAACAGCGGCTGATGCATAGTGTTCTCCTTGACGTCTTCAACATCGTAGGCGGCCATAATTTCTGCTCAAAGTGAATCGACTTTCATCAGAGAACAGCACTGAAGCCCACTGGTCCCTTGTCCAGTGTAAATGCTCCCTGGCCCATGCAAAATGATGACGCCTGTGCCTGGTGGTGTGGTCAAGTACCCTTGTAGGTCATCTAGCACACAGATCACGTTGATATAAATGGTTTCTAATGGTCTGACATGACACTTGGGTGCCTCTCACCTTCCTTAAATATGCCTGGAGTTGATTGGCATCCATCATCCAGCTCCACAGGGTACTGTTCACAATGAAGCGGTCATCAACGTGGGATGTGGCCAAAGGATGTCCACTTCTATGCCCTATGCCTATGCAACCTGCTGATGACACTCTGACACTCTAAGCTCAGTGGCCACTTCACTCTGCGAACATCCTGTTTGAAGCCTCGCAATGGCGAAGTACTGTTGTTCAATTGTGAGATGTTGTCTTGGTCTCATGATGTCAAAATGTGAACAGCATGATGAAGAGGACTGTTTAAATACCAGTTCTAATTGAACCAGAAAATTTATTGGTTGATTCATGGATCAGACATCTGTTGTAAATTTTGCCCTTAAGCACCTTGTTAGAGAACAGCAAGATATGCAAAACGTATTGAAATATTCAACAGTTAGACATGTACATTCAAAAGGTTAGAGAAGCTCATATTAAGTTCACCTGTAAAGGTTAAAGTGCATTTTATGTGCATCCTGAAATCTCACCAGAAAGCCAAATATCCCTAACATTTTGTGAGTAGTGTGTATGGACCGTTCCAGGGCTTGACATTAGCATCCACCAACCCGTCAATGATGAATAGATTTCAGCAGCGGCCAGTAAGATAGTAACTCCCACTAGCAATTTTGGTGGGTTGTAGTTTTCTCAAACGGCATCTAAAATATTAAAACTTATTGCAATGTGAGACTACAAAACTACAACTCCCATAAGCACTATCTGCACACAGTACAGTATGTGCTCATTGGTCCACTGTTGCCGCGGATGGAGTCGGGCCCCATTGCCGACCCGGTAAAGGAGAGGTGGCAGACGGTTTCCTCCATGGGTCTGTCTCCAATCCAGCCCCAGTTCACGCCTCAGCCTGGTGGGAAGAAATGCCATGGTGGGTAGTAGCTTCTCATATCCTGAGCGGAGTCAGACTTCACCCACGGTGAGTTCATTTTGCAGCTAGCAGGCAGCAGCCAGCAGAACACACCTGTCTCCACTCTCTGATCAGATCATCGGGATAATCAGGGATGAGAATGGGGTTTGGGAAAAAAAGAGGAAAGTAAGCCGGGGGTCTTGGGGGACGCAGGCCAGCTAACGAAATCTGGTGTTTTAGAATGCTCAAATGTGGTCTTATATTTAAAGTTAGAAGTAAGTACAAATGCATTTATAGTTTACCTTTTTAATCTGCTGCTGCATCACGTGTAAATTTATGATATCTGAATGGTATGTTGATGTAATAATACTAAATTATATTTTACTACTATTTAATATGTTTAGAACTGACACAGCATTATATTTACATAGTTCTAGAACAGACAAAATAATTTAACCAAGTAAAATAAATTATAAATATTAACAAAATTCCATCACCAAGTACATCACCCATTTATTAAAATATACTGACATTCTGCAAACATTTTGATTTATTAATGTGTGCATTTGTTAGTGTTACTAGGAATATAAAAAAGTTGCATATTAGTATATTTTAATATTTGAAAGATAATCTAAGAAAGTAAGTAAAACCTAAAAGATGTTTAATATTTTTATGCAATGACCACGAAGAAATTATGTTTACTAATAAAAGCAAAGATATCTTAGGAAAGGCAACCCATCACCACCCATGACAAAAAAACTTACACATGCATTATGTAACTCCTCCTAGTGAAACAAAAAATGATAAATTATATTCAAAATTCTTAGATTGCATTTCAAATTGTAAGAAAATATGTAATAACATTTATCTATTAACAATCGATAATCAGCATTCAAATGCAATTAGTGTTTCAAAACAGGCATGACGTCACAACTTACACATGCTATTTCATAACAAATTCATTACGCGAAAATTCTCAAGTACATTACTTATAACGAGAAAAAAATCTTACCTCGGAATGTGTCTTCCGATCACTAATTGCTGTAATCGGGGCCGATTGTAATGAACTTTGATCGACTGGCATCTGAATTTAACCGTGCCCATCGATCGTTTTGAATGCAGCACGAGCGAGTAGTTCAATCTCTTGTAGCCACAATTTTGAGATGTTTCTGTTTTGAACAGTGTTCAACTAAGGCAACACAACCACGAGATCCATAACTCAAGAAATTGTTGCAATAAACACACTGGGCTTTCCCTGGTACTTCGCATTTCGCTATGAAGTCAGCCATTTTTTCAACCACAACTTCGATATTTTTACCGATCTTTACAGTCATTGACACAGTTTTTTCGAGCCATTCCCAACGAAACTTGTTCCTTATCCCTTTGTCGATTTCTAAAATTCTTGCTTTGCTGTCTTTCGTGAGTTTTAGGTTCACCATTTTCACGAAATCTGGAAAACTCAGTTGATTGAACTGTCCGCCATTTGCACTGTCCGCCATTTGCATTTCGCTCCGCGTGTTGGATATGACAAAGGAATAACAAAATCGCCGATTGGTTGCTTCAATAAGTATCAGCCAATCAGTGGCCTTGTTACATTACATTACTGATCTCGCTGGGTAGCGCGTTCTGCGCGGTGGATTTTAGCAGCCGATCTCAAATACCACTCGCCACTCATAACATGAGTGGCGAGTGGCCACACCCCTAAAATTTTCTCCTCGAATTTAGACGATTCACGAGAATGACCCTAGACATGATCAAATCCGAGGAATTCCGCGGATCCACGGAGGATTCTCATCCCTGGATAATAGCCCCTGAGCCCCCATTGTCTCAGCAGTGAGTAGCTAATCCCTGTGCTGCCCCCCCCCACATCAGCTCCTACCTCTGTGGTTAAACATGATTATTTTTAGAGGCAGAAACTCCATTTATTGTCCACATTTCCACAAATTTAAGTTTTCTTATGACTGAGAGAAAAAGTGACTGCACTTTGATTTCTTGCTGTAAAGAACAAATGACGCTTCTGAGGTGAACTTTCATCACTCTTATTAAAGCAAGAAATCTGTGTGTGTGTGTGTGTGTGTGTCTGTCACGTTTATAGGACATCATAGGAAGGCCTATGATGTCTGCCTGAACATCATAGACCGTCCTATGAACTCAGGCATCATAGGATTCACGATGCCTTCATAAAGGTATGATGTTTATATGACATCACATGTCTATATGACGGCACATAGACAAATGTGTCTTTATGATGTCATATAGACCATCACTCACGATGCCTAGACTAATGTGTCTTTATGATGTCATATGGCTCAAAATTGGCAAGGTGAATAAGTCACAGGGCCAGTCTTTACAGCGCGTTCGTGTTTTCTGCACAACAGATTTCTGCAGCCATGGCCAATTCTACGTTGCCGCGAGCAGAGTTGCCAGATCTATCTTTGTATTGTTGCTCAAGATGAAGAAACAAAGCAAAAGTGTCGCTTTCTCAGCAATGTCGTTTTTAGAGAGGTGCTGACACAGTAAAAATGTGTAACCTTGAAGAATGCCAGTCTACATTACAAATGTGCCGCCGTCAGTGTGTGAATGTGTATGTGAATGGGTGGATAGCAGGATCTGTAAAGCGCTTTGGTCATCTAGAAATGAGAATAAAAGTGCTATATACACACATGGACAAAATTGTTGGTACCCCTCTGTTAATGAAAGAAAAACCCACAATGGTCACAGAAATAACTTGAATCTGACAAAAGTGGTAATAAATAAAAATTCTATGAAAATTAACCAATGAAAATCAGACAGTGCTTTTGAATTGTGGTTCAACAGAATTACTTTAAAAAACAAACTCATGAAACAGGCCTGGACAAAAATGATGGTACCCATAACTTAATATTTTGTTGCACAACCTTTTGAGGCAATCACTGCAATCAAACGATTTCTGTAACTGTCAATGAGGCTTCTGCACCTCTCAGCAGGTATTTTGGCCCACTTGTCTCAGGTTTGAAGGGTGCCTTCTCCAGATGGCATGTTTCAGTTCCTTCCACAGATGTTCAATAGGATTTAGATCAGGGCTCACAGAAGGCCACTTTAGAATAGTCCAATGTTTCGCTCTTAGCCGTTCTTGGGTGTTTGTAGCTGTGTGTTTTGGGTCATTATCCTGTTGCAAGACCCATGACCTGCTACTGAGACCAAGCTGTCTGACATTGGGCAGCACATTTCTCTCTAGAATACCTTGATAGTCTTGGGATTTCATTGTACCCTGCACAGACTCAAGACACCCTGTGCCAGATGCAGCAAAGCAGCCCCACAACATAACAGAACCTCCTCCATGTTTCACAGTAGGGGCAGTGTTCTTTTCTTGGTATGCTTCATTTTTGCGTCTGCGAACATAGAGCTGATGTGTCTTGCCAAAAAGTTCCAGTTTTGTCTCGTCTGTCCATAGGACATTCTCCCAGAAGCTTTGTGGCTTGTCAGCATGCAGTTTGGCAAATTCCAGTCTAGCTTTTTTATGATTTGTTTTCAACAGTAGTGTCCTCCTTGGTCATCTCCCATGAAGTCCACTTTGGCTCAAACAACGACGGATGGTGCAATCTGACACTGATGTACCTTGACCTTGGAGTTCACCATGAATGTGTTTAGAGGTTGTTCTGGGCTCTTTTGTTACCATTTGTATTACCCGTCTCCTCCTGCGGCCACGTCCAGGGAGGCTGGCTACAGTCCCATGGATCTTAAATTTCTGAATAATATGTGCAACTGTAGTCACAGGAACATCAAGCTGCTTGGAGATGGTCTTATAGCCTTTACCTTTAAATTGCTTGTCTATAATTTTCTTTCTAATCTCCTAAGACAACTCTCTCCTTTGCTTCCTCTGGTCCATGTTTAGTGTGGTACACACCATGTCACCAAACAGCACAGTGTCTACTTGTCACCCTTTAAATAGGCCGACTGACTGATTACAAGTTTGTAGACATCTGTGATGTTAATTAGAGGACACAACTTGGTTGAACATGTTCGGTCACATTATTTTCAATCTTTTCTAGGGGTACCATCATTTTTGTCCAGATCTGTTTCATGAGTTTGTTTTTTAAAGTAATTCTGTTGAACCACAATTCAAAAGCATTGTCTGATTTTCATTGGTTAATTTTCATAGAATTTTTATTTATTACCACTTTTGTCAGATTCAAGTTATTTCTGTGACCATTGTGGGTTTTTCTTTCATTAACAGGGGGGTACCAACAATTTTGTCCACAGCTGTAAGTGAATCCCATTTACCATTTACAAATGTGTAAAATGCCAAGCAAAGCACTGCTTTTCTCAGGGTGTTGTGGTTTCTTGGTTTCTACGGGCATGCACGGGCCTTCCTGAACAGGGTCAAAAGCCACTTTTTGCTCAGATCTATTTTCATGGTCCTGTCCATGAACTGAAATTATGACATATCTATCCTTCAACCAGTGGTCTGAACGAAGAAGAAGAAGACCCACCAGATGGACAGCAATAGAATGAGGAGAACTGCTGCACATCAGAAAAGATGCCGTGAACATGAAACACCTCAGGTTCCAGCAGTACGCTGCAGGCATGACTGTGAACAACACAGCTGTCTGAGACAGGAGGAGAACCTTCAACAATGGGCATGCAGAAATACTTGCTTATAATTGGTTTCTATGGGCATGGATGGGTATGCACGGGTATGTACTAGTTTATCTATGATTAATGGACATGTTGAGAGGATGCACCACCAACGTCTCCCTCGGCAGGATGATGATGGATAATAAAATATAAAAAATATATAAATAATATATATAATATGACAATAATATATAATATATATATAATATAATATACAGTGGGGCAAAAAAGTATTTAGTCAGCCACCAATTGTGCAAGTTCTCCCACTTGAAAGATGAGAGAGGTCTTCAATTTTCATCATAGGTATACCTCAACTATGAGAGACAAAATGAGAAAAAAAAATCCAGAAAATCACATTGAAGGATTTTTAATGACTTAATTGTTAAATTCCTCGGTAAAATAAGTATTTGGTCACCTACAAACAAGCAAGATTTCTGGCTCTCACAGACCTGTAACTTCTTCTTTAAGAGGCTCCTCTGTCCTCCACTCGTTACCTGTATTAATGGCACCTGTTTGAACTTGTTATCAGTATAAAAGAAACCTGTCCACAACCTCAAACAGTCAGACTCCAAACTCCACTATGGCCAAGACCAAAGAGCTGTCAAAGGACACCAGAAACAAAATTGTAGACCTGCACCAGGCTGGGAAGACTGAACCTGCAACAGGTAAGCAGCTTGGTGTGAAGAAATCAACTGTGGGAGCAATTATTAGAAAATGGAAGACATACAAGACCACTGATAATCTTCCTTGATCTGGGGCTCCAAGCAAGATCTCACCCCGTGGGGTCAAAATGATCATGAGAACGGTGAGCAAAAATCCCAGAACCACACGGGGGGACCTAGTGAATGACCTGCAGAGAGCTGGGACCAAAGTAACAAAGGCTACCATCAGTAACACGTTACGCTGCCAGGGACTCAAATCCTGCAGTGCCAGACGTGTCCCCCTGCTTAAGCCAGTACACGTCCAGGCCCGTCTGAAGTTTGCTAGAGAGTGTTTGGATGATCCAGAAGAGGATTGGGAGAATGTCATATGGTCAGATGAAACCATAATAGAACTTTTTGGTAAAAACTCAACTTGTCGTGTTTGGAGGAGAAAGAACACCATACCTACTGTGAAGCATGGGGGTGGAAACATCATGCTTTGGGGCTGTTTTTCTGCAAAGGGACCAGGACGACTGATCCGTGTAAAGGAAAGAATGAATGGGGCCATGTATCGTGAGATTTTGAGTGAAAACCTCCTTCCATCAGCAAGGGCATTGAAGATGAAACGTGGCTGGGTCTTTCAGTATGACAATGATCCCAAACACACCGCCAGGGCAACGAAGGAGTGGCTTCGTAAGAAGCATTTCAAGGTCCTGGAGTGGCCTAGCCAGTCTCCAGATCTCAACCCCATAGAAAATCTTTGGAGGGAGTTGAAAGTCCGTGTTGCCCAGCGACAGCCCCAAAACATCACTGCTCTAGAGGAGATCTGCATGGAGGAATGGGCCAAAATACCAGCAACAGTGTGTGAAAACCTTGTGAAGACTTACAGAAAACGTCTGACCTCTGTCATTGCCAACAAATGGTATATAACAAAGTACTGAGATGAACTTTTGTTATTGACCAAATACTTATTTTACTGAGGAATTTACCAATTAATTCATTAAAAATCATTCAGTGTGATTTTCTGGATTTTTTTTTCTCATTTTGTCTCTCATAGTTGAGGTATACCTATGATGAAAATTGGAGACCTCTCTCATCTTTTAAGTGGGAGAACTTGCACAATTGGTGGCTGACTAAATACTTTTTTGCCCCACTGTATATAATATATATATAAATATCTTATTCATTTACATGCTGTTGTGATATGCAGCTAATTCATGGAAGTGAATCCTCTAAATATGTATTTTTAATGGACTGGTCCCGGGGTGTCAAACTTATGGCCCATGGGCCAAAACCAGCCCGCCAGGAGGTCCAAATTTTTCTCTGTGAATTTACAGCTTTCTTTTGAGTAAAACTCTGACTTTTTCTACTGATTGGAATTGTTCATGTAAATTTTAGACATTTTTTTTCTCCTTAAGATTAAACTTTTTACTTATCAGTTTTCTTTTTCTCTTCTTTTTTATCGTGAAAACAGATAGCGTCTATTTAGGTTAAATCCATCAGCAACTACTCATGACATAGTGCAGCCCAAAGGGGTAGCAGTGTAAATGAGAATTGGGACAGATCTAGAGCTACAACGATCACTCTGTGGCACACATATTTGAGATGCTTAGACTGCATATGTATAGCACATTGATTGAGATGCTTAGACTGCATATGTATATTGTAATACCTCATGTCTTAGAAGGAACAATAAGTCTGGACCTCCTGGGGATAACAGTAGGAGGTGGAGGTGCCTTTAGGAATGACTCTGAAAGGACTTCCTGACCTCCAGGGGTCAGGTGGAGGAAGAAGAGACCTGGGGGAGATGTATTGTCTATGGGGGGTTGAATGACAATGTGATTCTGTACTTGATGTCCCGGGTATAAAAGTGGGGGATTGGAGAAGTTGGTCCTCTTTTCTGTTTGAGAGGACGTTGGAGATGTGAGATGATTAATAAACCTGAATTGAGAAATAAATTCAGCCTCTTCATTTCACGTTCTCCACATTGGTGACCTTAAGACTTACAATGACCAGAGACAATTCCCCCGAACCAGACTCGCCAGGGACCAGCCGAGCAAGCGCGGTCTCAGTCAGGCTACCAGAATTCTGGCAGGACAACCCAGACTCATGGTTCCTCCTGGCCGAAGCCCAGTTTGCACTCGGGGGAATAACAGCAGATGACACAAAATTCTACCACGTCATTGCCAAACTCGACAGCCGCACAGCTCGACATGTGCGGAGACTGGTGCAGCACCCGCCCGCTGGCGACAAATACAGCGGGTTGAAAGCTGCCCTCATCCAGCGTTTCACGCCCTCAGCCCAGGAGAGAGCTAGGAGGCTCTTAGCTCTGCACGACTTGGGAGGAAGCACGCCTGTCGACCTGATGGAAGACATGCTGAAGCTGAATGGCTCAGACAATGACGATTTCCTCTTCACGGACATCTTCCTGAGAACCCTACCATCGCAGACGAGGTCGACCCTGGCGGGCACTCATTTTGTGACCCAGCGGGACTTCCGCGCGCTGGCCCAGGAGGCGCAGTGGATCCTCAATGCCAGCGAAGACCACACAGCCACCGCAGCAGCGGCAGACCTCGGCGCAGCGACCGGGAGCAGCGGTGGGCCAGAGGCGACGGAGGCGGTCCCACCAGCAACGGCGGCAGCGAAGCCCCGACACCGCGGAGGAGACGACCTCTGTTTTTACCATCGTCGTTTCGCAGAGAGGGCACGCAAGTGTGTAACGCCGTGCCAGTTCAAGAGCTCGGGAAACGCCAGGACCGGGAGTTGCTAGCAGCTGCGGCCCTCAGCGAACAGAACAAGCTGCTCTACCTGACGGATGCGCGCTCTGGGAGACACTTCCTCGTGGACATGGGCTCCCAAGTGAGTTTCATCACCCCAACCTATGCTGATCGGCTGGCAGGCCCCCGGGGTGACGGAGCAACAGTGGCGAATGGCTCGAGCATTAAGACCTTCGGTGAAAGGACTCTACTTCTGTCCCTGCACGGCCGCACACATGAGTGGACTTTTATTATAGCGGCAGTGAGTTTCAACATGTTAGGTGCTGATTTTCTGTGCTCACATGGGTTGTTAGTTGATCTTCCTAACAGACGCCTGGTTAATGCACTCTCCTTTTACTCTATCCCTTGTGCAGCTCGAGTGTCCCCGCCACCAGCACAGGCCAACGTCGCCACAGCAGGCGGTAAGTTTCACACACTCCTCACTCAGTTTCCAGCACTCACAGTTCCCACTTTTTCGGCAACAGTTGCGAAACACGGGGTGGAGCACTTTATCACCACTGCTGGCCCCCCCGTCTTTGCGAAAGCTCGGCGCTTGGATGCAGCTAAACTGTCCATAGCGCGCGAGGAGTTCGCCAACCTGGAAAGGTTGGACATCATCCGGCGTTCGAATAGCCCATGGGCTTCCCCACTGCACATGGTCCCTAAAGCTGACGGCTCGTGAAGACCTTGCGGTGATTTCCGCAGGTTAAACAACGCCACAGCGCATGACCACTACCCAATCCCACATATTCAGGATTTTTCGGTACATCTGGCAGGGGCGCGCATTTTTTCTAAAATAGACTTGGTCCACGGTTATCATCAAGTCCCAGTGCGCGCTGAGGACATTCCCAAAACAGCGGTGATAACCTCGTTTGGACTTTTTGAGTTTTTACGCATGCCGTTTGGGCTTAAAGGCTCCGCGCAAACCTTCCAGCGCATGATGGATGCAGTGTTACGCGATCTCCCTTTTGTGTTCGTCTACCTGGACGACATTTTGGTAGCCAGCGCGTCCGAGGAAGAACACGAAAAACACCTCATGGCAGTTTTCCGGAGGTTGGGAGAGCACGGGTTAATAATCAACCCAGCTAAGTGCCAGTTCGGGGTGGCACAGATTGATTTTTTGGGGCACCGCGTCTCCCCAGAAGGGGCAGTTCCGCTACCGGACAAAGTGCGTGCAGTGGCAGATTTTCCCCAGCCACAAACGGTCAAAGCACTACAGGAGTTTTTAGGAATGGTGAATTTTTATAACCGTTTCCTCCCCCACGCAGCACAGCTCATGCAACCATTATATGCCGCGCTTAAAAAACAAAAACCCTCCAATGCAATCGAGTGGTCCCCGGAGCGGGAGCGCGCATTCGCGGAGGTAATAAAAGCCCTTGCAGACGCTGCGTTGTTGGCTTATCCAGACCCAACGGCCCGCATAGCGCTCACCACTGATGCGTCAAATTTGGCCATAGGGGCGGTTGTGGAGCAGCACGTTGCCAGGGTTTGGCAGCCGCTGGCCTTTTTCAGCAGGTCCTTGTGCGAGGCTGAGCGAAAATACAGCGCGTTTGACAGGGAGCTGTTAGCGCTCCACTTAGCCATTCGCCACTTCCAATTCTGGCTAGAAGGTCGGCGTTTTACCATGTTTGTTGACCACAAACAGCTCACTTTTGCGATGGCCAAAATTTCGGAACCACGGTCGGGCCGGCAGCAGAGGCAGCTGGCCGCAATTTCGGAGTTCACTACTGATATTCAACACATAGCAGGTAAACTCAATGTAGTGGCAGACTGCCTCTCTCGCGCGGTAACCGCGCCAGTCCGCGCAGAGGTAGATTAAACTACCACAGCCGCAGAGCAAAATAACAGCACGGAAGCGCACGCGGCCCCAGTTCACGTGGGGATAGATTATGCAGCCATGGCAGCGGATCAGGGTAGCGATGCGGACGTGTGCGCGCTCCAGTCGGGGCCAACAGGGTTAAGGCTGGAGAACAGGAGGCTGCAAAATGGTATGCCCCCCCTAATCTGCGATGTCTCTACTGGGCGACTGCGTCCAGTAGTGCTGGCCGCATGGCGCCGCCGCGTTTTTGACTAGATTCACTCCCTGGCGCACCCAGGGGTGCGCGCATCGGTAAAAATGGTAGCAGAAAAGTTTGTTTGGCCGAGCCTGCGCAAGCACGTTAAAGAGTGGGCAAGAGCCTGTATGGCTTGCCAGCGGGCCAAAATACACAAGCACACAAAAGCCCCCTTAGAGCCGTTTCACATCCCGGCCAAGAGGTTTGATCATGTGCATGTCGACCTCATAGGCCCCCTACCGTCGTCGCAAGGGTACACACATCTTCTGACAATGGTGGACCGAACCACACGTTGGCCGGAAGTGGTCCCACTGGCATCAACCACAGCTGCAGAGGTGGCCCGCGCGTTTTTAACTGCTTGGATAGCGCGTTTTGGGGTCCCGTCGGATATTACGTCCGATAGGGGACCTCAATTTGTGTCCGAGCTTTGGTCAGCGATGGCCCACAGCTTAGGTGTGACAATTCACCGCACTACCGCTTACCACCCCCAGGCTAATGGTTTATGCGAGCGTTTTCATAGATCATTGAAAGCAGCCCTCGGAGCGTCGCTTACGGATGCAAATTGGGTAAACAGACTACCATGGGTTTTATTAGGGTTGCGTTCTGCACCTAAAGAGGACTTAAATGCCTCCCCAGCTGAGTTGGTCTTCGCGCAACCACTCCGGCTGCCAGGGGAGTTTCTTCCAGATAATCCGGCGCCAGGGCGTCCCCCTGCTCAGCGGTCACTGAACGACACGGGAGCGGACATGCTTCCGGGCCCCATTCATCACACTTTTCCGCGTGTTTTTATGCCCAAATCTTTAAAAAATGCCGAGTTTGTTTTTGTCAGGCACGAGGCTCAACACCCAGCCCTGCGACCACCTTACGATGGCCCATATAGAGTGCTGGAAACAGGTGATAAGCATTTTTTGCTAGATTTGGGGGACAGGAGGGAAACAATTAGTATAAACAGACTGAAACCTGCTTTTGTTATGGCCGATGAAACTGTGCGAGTGGCGAGGGCTCCTCGACGCGGCAGACCCCCCAGGGAGCATGCCCCTGAGTCCTCGCAGGGATCAACTAACAGTTCTCATCCTCAGATAGCAGATTCACTGCAAGATGGCGCCGCAGGAGCGGTGAAGCCCACTTACAGCAAGTTTGGAAGGCGGTTGAAGCCCAGACAGCATATGGACTGATGTGGTTTTATCATGTTATGTGGACTATGTTGTATTGTTTGATCTTCGACGTTTGGGGGGGGGGGGGTTATCTGGCACACATATTTGAGATGCTTAGACTGCATATGTATAGCACATTGATTGAGATACTTAGACTGCATATGTATATTGTAATACCTCACGTCTTAGAAGGAACAATAAGTCTGGACCTCCTGGGGATAGCAGTAGGAGGTGGAGGTGCCTTTAGGAATGACTCTGAAAGGACTTCCTGACCTCCAGGGGTCAGGTGGAGGAAGAAGAGACCTGGGGGAGATGTATTGTCTATGGGGGGTTGAATGACTATGTGATTCTGTACTTTGATGTCCCGGGTATAAAAGTGGGGGATTGGAGAAGTTGGTCCTCTTTTCTGTTTGAGAGGACGTTGGAGATGTGAGATGATTAATAAACCTGAATTGAGAAATAAATTCAGCCTCTTCATTTCACATTCTCCACAACTCGAATAATTAGATTACAAAAATTTCTTGATTCACAATTTATACGTCAGTGTGTCGTTTAATGTAGCACTTCCGGTCCATATGACCTTCTTCTGGTGCAACCTTCTTCCATCACACTACCTAAACAAATCTGTGGTTTGTTTAACGGCGTCATGTCATAATGGCATAGTGACATGCCGGCAAAGAGGAAGAAAATAAAATTAAAAAAAAAACAAACGACAAAAGTATCCCAAGTCTGGGATCATTTCAAGCTCAAATTAAAGGAAAATATTGTGCAGTATATACTGTCATGGTCTGAGCGCTGATTCTGTCCGTGCTCGGGCTGTCCGGTATTTTCCTCATTCTGTTGTCATATGGCCTTCCAGGGCTTTTATTGTGACGGCGTCACGGCGGGACTTCCGGCTGTCAGAGCCGAGCTGCGCTGTGACAGCTGAATCACATCCCATTGACTACATTCTCATTTGCTGATTTATCGAGGTACCTTATTTAAGGGAGCAGCTGAGGTTACTCTGGGCTGTGACATCGCGTAATGTTGGTTCCCCACAACGTTCGGCTGGAGTCCCTAACCCCGGCTCCTGTCACCCTCTTGATTCATCGCGCATCAGTAAGTGTATTCCTAGTCTGTGGTTATCTTTATTGTGTCTTCGCTGTAGCCAAAGTTCGTGTTTTTGCCCCACGTGGCTGTTTATTTTGTCATTTGTAGTTCTTGTTGATAAATATGCAAACTCATCGGCTGCCTATAGCGTCTCATTAATGGCCCGCGAGGGCCACCCATGACATATACATGGTAAAGCCGAGAGGCGAGCTAGCATCCTACAACGTCAGATGTTACAGTGTCTCGGCAGAAAGCATCCCACATCATGCACAGCTAGCACACCCGAGACAAGGTACGTGATTGAGATTTTAAATTAAGATGAACAGAATGTAGTCAGCTATGCCAATTATTGTCACCATGGGGTGAGATGCCGTCTCAGCGCTCAGCCCATGTTTCCCTTCATCCCTGCTTCTCATTGAGCAGCGTCTCAGCAGGCTCCCAGCTGGCAGCATTACGGACGGCTGGGGCCAATTAATCCTCATCAGCTGGGGCGCTGCCAATGAGAATAAATAGGAGCAGCCTCGATGACTCGGGGCTGCGACATAAGCACTGCTAGGCTGAAGCCCCTTCGTCTGGTGTCAGCCTCTACTCCCCTTACAGCATTCCTGTGATTGTAACCCGCTGTGAGTATGTATGTCTTGTTACCCCTATGTCCGGTACGAGCTCCCTGCTCCTGCGCTGCGCAACTTGTGAGTGAACCTCTGTACGAGTATCTGTGTTTTCCTCATCCCTCACCCCCTTCCTTTAATGGGGCATCACGACTCACTGGCTTGCCCTTGGCTCTTATTGCGTGGCTCCCTAGAGCCGCGCGTGACAGTATGTCACAGCCAGACGAGTTACCGGCGGCCGTGAGTCGCTGTGGAATTGTACCTTTCTGTCCGGGTGTCAGCGCTGCTAGCATGCCGTTTCCCAGGAGTCCCTCCCGGCGCCAGGGCGACGAGCTGAGGTCCATCTCGGGGGCTGTCAACGGAACGCTCTTCACCCTGCACGACGCCTCCAACGCGAGACGCTGGCATCCGGGCCGTGCTGAGGAACTCCTGGACTGTTACCCTCATTCTGTGTTCCATCTCGAGGACAGTGCCAGGATAGACACCACAGGTACACAGCGAGAGAAGCTCCGCGGGTTGGATGGAAATCCCGGCAGGAAGCCGAAGTGGATGACGTTGCCCCCCGCTTCGGGATCCCGTTCCTGCTGCCATTCCAGTCCGGGAGTTCGCACCAACCAGAGGGCTTCCCCCGACCTGCGCCACGTCACTCGGGATTCCCTTCAAGGAGCCGCAGCTGACAGCAGTTACGTCTGGGGCCGAGTGGCTGTTGCGAGCTCCACTGTGTGTCCTGTCACCATCTTCAGGCATGTGGCGGCGGCAGTGAGATTGGTGGAGAGGACTCCAGGGCTACGAAGCTTTCCCGTGCTCGACGCCTTCCTCGCCTCGATCTCCGATCAGGAGCGGCAATTCCTGGGTTCCCCCCCTCGCTTCGTCCCCTGGGAATAGCCGTCATCACATCGCCGAGTCACCTCTGCACGAACCTCGTCCGGATCCATTTCTGGGCTGCCGCCAGGACCGTTCCCCTCACGCAGCTGTCACCTCTTCGTCTCGTCAGTGTGGAGATTTCACAGCCTCGTTCCCTGAGCCTCGTTCCCCCGCTGTCATTCCTGGACATTTGGGCTGGCTCACCCCGGCTGTTTCCCCCTCCTCCTCGACGCGCTTCCTGACTGCTGTGTGTGCCTGGAATCCCGGCCTGGTGAGCTCTCTGCTGGAGACTACGCGAGCGACCCTCAGACGGTTCCCCAGGGGGTCCTCCGTTATCGCCGGGCGGGGAGAGGAAGAAGCGGTATCCACCACAGCAGGCGATATTCAACCTCCAGGAGAAGGGCAAGTCATAGTTTTTTTCACATCTGCTTAATGATTTGCTCTGTCACATTCCTGGAGGAGGAGTTCAGGGTTCGCAGCTTCCTGAACTCCCCCCACCTGCTGTAACCTGTGTTCCTAATCCTGCATCCTCTGTGTCTCTCTCCGCCGAGCGATCCCTGGCTTCGGGTCAACGTGGTGGGATAAGGAGAGGGCCTGTGGTTCCGCAGCTACGTTGCGGACGGAGGAGGGGGACTGACTGCTGCGTGGAGTCTGCGCCGACGACTAAGCGTCCCCGGGTCTCCACGGAGGAGCGGTTCGGTCCAGCGGGACGAGATTCTTCTGGCTTCACGCCGAGTTGATCGTCGGCGGGGTTACCGGAGCTGGAGGAACCTCAAGCTGCGCTGACCATCGTGCTGGCTGCGGGGCCCGACGCGGCTGGATGGGAGCCTGACAACGACCTCCTGACGACGGATCCTGGATCTTCGCAGTCCTGGACGGCGTCAGAACCCGAGATCAGGCGAGTGCTCTCCTTTCTTTTCTCCCTTTATATCTTTGAGCACTTCAGCCTGTCTCTAGGGGAGATGAGCCGGGTGCAGCCGCCCGCTGCGTCTGAGCTCGTCTCGCCGGGTTCTGGCGCTGCCGGTGATCCTGATCCCGGTTCTGTTTTCTCTTCTGAGCCTTCTCCCAGGGTCACTGGCGAGGAGTTGTTGTTTCTCGTGGTGCTGGAGGGTCCAGGTTCAACGTTGGAGGTTGGTTCTGGTACGGTGTCCAACGTGGGTTCGCCCGAGACCCAATCGGGGTCCAACGTGGGTGCTGCTCCAGCGGCGTCCAACGTGGGTTCGCCCGAGACCCAATCGGGGTCCGACGTGGGTGCTGCTCCAGCGGTGTCCAACGTGGGTTCGCCTAAGGCCGGATCGGGGTCCGACGTGGGTGCTGCCCCAGTGTTGTCCAGGTCCGGTGAGGAGGTGGCCGCTTCCCTGCGGCCTGACGCTCGTCGCCCTCGTCATCGGCTCTCCCCTGAGCCTCTTCCACCGGGACCCGTTTTGACCCTTCGTCCGTCTCAACAGTCCTGGTGGTTGAGTGATGCGGGTCGACGACCCGACCCGCAAGACTTTCGGTTCGGTGATCTGGTTCCCCCCGATGATCTGTGTTTGCCTCTGGGTGGCCTGGTTCGGCTGCCGGTGGACTGGGTTCCTGGGATCTGGGTCCGGAGTTCGCCGTCCGAACATTTCCCTTTCCCTGGTTCGCCAACTGGACAATGGGCGGGGAGACCTCCGGAGCCACCTCGGCCATTTTGGACTCTTCCTGTCATATTCCTCGGGTGCCGCTTATTTTTGTTATGGTCACTCGGGTGAAATATTTTGTCCTTTTGGTAAATATTTATTCATAGTGCTGTGTATTGTTTTTTTCTTCCCGTATTAACCGTACTCAGCATCCTATCCCATTGTTCTTATGTACCTGTCACCAGTGTTTCCCTAGGTGGCCCCCCGTATATTTGCCGCCGTGTATTGTGTTCTCTCCTTATCAACCGTACTTGGCATCTTACCTCATTATCTTGTGAACCTGTCCCCATTTTCCCTCTAGGGGACCTCCTGTAGATTTCGCGCTGTGTATTGTGTTTTCCCCTTAACCATACTCAGCTTTTTACCTTATTGTTGTTCTTTTACCCTGTCACCGTTATTCTCCTAGGTGTCCCTCTTTGTATTTGGCACCGGGTATTCTGTTAGCTTTTTATTTACCGGTGCATGTCATTCCCATTATTTTTGTCCTGTTGGTGGATATATATTCATGGTGCTGTGCATTGTGGTGTTTTTTCTCCCTCTTCATTACCCGTACTCAGCGTTTTTTTTATCACTCTTGTCCTGTTCTTAGTTTTGTTTGCATTATGGAGTAGTGTTTGTTCTGTTATCCACACTCTGTAATTGCTTTATCCGTTTTTTGTCGTTCTTTTGGTGGGTTATCTGTTCCCGTGTCCTGTATTCTCCCCATCTGTACCCTGGTTTTTCTTTTTTCTCTTTTTTGGTGCGATGTAGAGTACTGTATTTGGGTTTTTTTTTTTGCCCTGTTACCCTACATTGGTCTGTTGGTGTTGTTCTTCCCTTTGCTTCTTCCCCTCCGGTCCTGCCTCCCTTCCTCCCACCCTAGGTGGGGGGGGGGGGGGGCTGGGATGTTCCTGGTCGTTCAGGAGCCCGACCTTGAGGGGGAGGCTCTGTCACCATGGGGTGAGATGCCGTCTCAGCGCTCAGCCCATGTTTTCCTTCACCCCTGCTTCTCATTGAGCAGCGTCTCAGCAGGCTCCCAGCTGGCAGCATTACGGACGGCTGGGGCCAATTAATCCTCATCAGCTGGGGCGCTGCCAATGAGAATAAATAGGAGCAGCCTCGATGACTCGGGGCTGCGACATAAGCACTGCTAGGCTGAAGCCCCTTCGTCTGGTGTCAGCCTCTACTCCCCTTACAGCATTCCTGTGATTGTAACCCGCTGTGAGTATGTATGTCTTGTTACCCCTATGTCCGGTACGAGCTCCCTGCTCCTGCGCTGCGCAACTTGTGAGTGAACCTCTGTACGAGTATCTGTGCTTTCCTCATCCCTCACCCCCTTCCTTTAATGGGGCATCACGACTCACTGGCTCGCCCTTGGCTCTTATTGCGTGGCTCCCTAGAGCCGCGCGTGACAATTATGTTTATATTACCAAAAAACATATAGCCACTGCCACTAGCATCCGTTGCAGCTAGCGCTAGCAGATGCTAACTGTTAAAGAACGGAACTTTATGGTGTAACGTACCGTTTAAAGTTGCATTCTATGCAATAAACATTACAATAAATGTGTACCTGTGCTATTGAGTTTTTGGTATAATTATTACTGCTCTTTAGGAAAGAAAGTTCCGCAAACGTTGGTCAATGCAAGTTTCTTTTAAAAAAAAAAAAAGTATCAGATTACTTGAGTAATTTTCGATTGGAGTGGACGATTACCCGGGCCATAAAATAGTCATTAGCTGCAGATCCCAAATATACCTGTACTTCACTCTCACATTGCAAATATTTTTCTGTTTTACAGTATTTACTACTGTTTATGAATAAACAGTGTTTCTCTTGCTATTTTTATGCATGTATAAAGGTCATTTACATTTAAAAAGGTTGTAAATTTAGTTCAAATAAATTTTAGCATGCCATGGTCAAATTTGATCAAACACAATTATCCAAACACAAAATTGTGGCTGGTGAAAAGGCTGAGTGGCTAGTAACTCTAGAAAATCACTAGCCACAGTGAATGGTGAGCAAAAAAGTTAATGTCAAGCCCTGGACCTAACTGTACCAAAGCAATGAAATTAATGTAAAATGATGTTTAAATGCTCGGTGAAGCTGAGGAGAAACACGGGGTCCATAGTTTCATCACTTTGAGAAACTTGTTCATCTGATCTTCTCCTTAGGCGAAAATGTTAATCATTGCAGTTTTAAAAAAATAGAATCATCAAAAATAGGAGCAAATGAGTGATTTAAAAAAAAAAACCCTGCATGAATATTATTTGTCTTTTACAGTAGAATTACATGTACTGCATGTCAGAGATGGTGGCCAAACAAGATTACAAGTATAACTTGATTTGCGATAAATGGCAGCTGTGTGTGTGTGCATATAAATCATGATTACATAACAACATCTCTGATTCTACTCTGAAGACGTTTAACTGCAAATGGCTGGAAAACACACACGCTGTGTCATTCCTGCTGTGACTCATGCTTCCAGGCATTTATTCATTTACACTAACAGTCACATCATGTGGAAAACATTCTTAAAATTTCAAAGATGACACAAAAGGGCAGATTACACAACTTCATTTACTGTAATATTATTAATAGTTACTGGGGAAGTGTTTGTCATAAACAGACTGTTTTTTCCCTGTTTCTAAAAGACGAAATCCATTAAATATGCATGAATTTATCAGAGATGCCAAGTCATTATTTACATTTACTCATGTACTTCTCCTCAAGTAACTTCTTTTTAGCAATTTTTTTGTGAATTTATAATTTTACTTAATTGAAATCAGTGCCAGCATTGTTGCTCTTGTACTCATGAAATATTCAATCAATTTCTGTCTACTGTTTCTTTATATGATGCAATAGCCAATGGATTTTATTAGGGGGTACATGGATAGTGTATTCTAATTTCCTCCGAGGAACATTTTATCTATGTGGGTACTCCGGTTTCCTCCCACAGTCCAAAGACATGCATGATAGCTTAATTGGCAATAACTGGGGATTCTAAATTGTCCCTACAGTAGTTATGAATCAGAGAGTGAATGGTTGTCTGTCTCTCTGCGTTGGCCCTGAGATGGACTTTTTGATCAGTTCATATTTTTAGAGTGGTTTCTTTCCCTTTGGATTCTAACTTTTCACTCTCATGTGGTGACTCACTGTGGTGTATTTTCCCAGCTGGCAGAGGGATGGGAAGGTCTCTCTGTGAGCCCTGCAGATCTTCTCCACGATCAGGCCCAGCTCCGCCGTCAGCTCGTACGTCTCCATGATGGTCATCTTCACGGCTCCCGTTTTCCCTTTCTTCTTGTTTCTGTCATTTCTCACGGCTGCGGGAAATATTAAGTCACAAAAGGCAGGAAATACATAAGTGAATTCAAGCGTCTGTATATACAGGCTTTAGAATTTATAAAAATTCTGCTTTTTTTTTCGTAAATTCATCTTTTTTGTAATTGTTTAAAAATGATCTTCATGATGCTTTTATTTTGAACATACACAATTTTTTTTGCATTTAAAATGACTGTGAGGGCATTCGGGATGTATACTTAGTTCTTTTTACCAAGTTTGTAATTTATTGCCTAGTTCAAGGTTCTGAAACCTTTAGAGCCACATGGAACCACAAAAGCATTTTTGTACCTTAAAATGAATGTAAAATAGCTGAGTTACAGGTATAAACTAGGCTGTCAACATTACGAATAGGAGACCATCTTTCCTCTATGATAGCCCAGCTGGTGTAACAGGTCACAGTATACCCCCAGTCCAGACTATACCCGGGGTTAAAGCGGCCTAGGCTAGATTAAACCCCGGGTATATTATGGTCTAAGCCAATTTATATCCCCCCCCCCCCCCCCATGATAGCAGCAGTGTTGAGTAATATACACAAGAACTACTTAATTTTTTTATCCCCGTCAGTCCCAAAGGAAGGTAGATTGTAGATCCACAGAGGGTACTTTTGTTGCGTTGCAGTGTAGAATGTCAAAAGCTGGTCATACAGTTGGTCTTCTATGGTTGTGAAAAGTCCTGCCAGCATGTCCAAATCACGTGACTGCTTTAGGATGAGGCAGAAGCAAGACGCAGCCTTGCGGCATCATCATTTCAACTTGTGCACAAAGTGCAACTTCGAAACTCTCCCAATTTTTAAATTGTGTCAATAGGGCAAGTAAAACCACAGTTATGATGAACAATTTCTGTCATGTTTTCTGAATATTTTCGTCACATTTGGTGTATGTTTGGAGTGGCAAAAAACTGGATTCTAAACACTCTGCTTGTTTGACATTGACAGACGATGTAAACACTAAGACATTGTTTTAATATTATAGTAGACAACTCTATTGTCATTCAATCCATACGGCCAATCATGTACAGCAGAATGAAATTACATTTCTCCTATCTACAATGTTAATCACATCTAGAATCAGAGGGGTCGCTGCCACAAACAACTTCTCCTTCCCTCATTCTATTATGCTGAGCACCAAGCTAGAAGGCAGGAAGTACTGTTTTCATATGGTCTTTGGTATAACCCAGCCGGGACTTGAACCCTCAACCTCTTGGTTGTGGGGAGGATGCTCTATCAACTAGGCCACCAATCCAGTAAACTCTCCGGTACTCTGGCCTGGGCGAGAGTATACCTGGGTTTAATCTGGGCAGGGGTGAATTTGGCCCGTTACACTGGCACGCCCAAGTGGGCCCCACTATCTCCGGACCAGGACTAGCAGACTCAAGGGCAGACTCAAGGGCAGCATCATACACCAGGCTGGCAGGAAGCTCAACTCTCTCCCTGCTCTGGCCCCTCTCCCCCTTCTTATCCCCAAACACACGAATCCTGGACTCTGACTCCTCCCTCCCTCCCCCCCTTCTGCAACTGAACTCTGCCATCTCCTGGTACTGTTCACTCCCACACATGCACACACTGATTTCAGGAGCTTCAAAAACTGAACTCTGTCATCTAGGAACTATTCACTCCAACACACGTATACACACACTGATCTCAGGGCTGCACCAGTCACTTTATATAGCAATGGACTGCTCTCATTGTACTACATGCCACTTTAACCCTCTGTGTGCCTTAAGTATCTACATGCTGTCTTAATTTTTTATCGTATTTAGTTATTCTGCACACCCTTAGTATTTTTAGTTAGCTTCTGGTAGAGGGTTGGTGTTCTTTGCACTGATGTTTGATGTTCAGTGTTTGGTGTTTGATGTTATACTTTAAATTCATATCTCCTACTTAGTGTTTACCTTGCTGCACCATGGGTCTCAGAGTAATGTAATTTCAGTTCTCTGTATGTGCTGTACATATGGCAGAATTGACAATAAACATGGACTTTATCTGTAGCACAGGAAAGCTGATTACCTGCTTTCACCCAGTGTGGGCCCCAAATGGTTTTATGCATGCGAGCAGGTTTCAGTAACACTGGGGCCATAGGTAAAGTCCGGTGGGCAAGCACAGTTGGGACCAACATGGAACCAGTGCACCCACAAGACAGCCCAGATTTAACCTATAGTGGGGCATGCTGGCTGGGATGCAATTTTTTTCCTCATAAATTTAGGACTTTTCTCCCTGTAAATTGTTCAAGTTCTTTCTGCATTTTTCCCCTAAAACTGGCAATGCTTCTTTTAGAACTATGCCACTTTTGTCTTCATATACTTGATTTTGTAAATTTTTTTTCTTCATTCTTATAATCTGCATAATTTCCCCAATGTATCTCTTATATTTCCTCATGTTGTTGCTGGTATGCTGGTAAATATTACTCTAAAATTTGTGAGCTGTAAATTGAGGCACCAAGGCAAAAGAGCAACATTTGTCATAGTGCAGTGCCCTGCTTCAGTGATAGTACTGGGGGGGGTGAAAAGTTCATAGGCTGATACGTTCATAGTGGTCAAATTTGACCAAATGCTGTTTATTTTTCAGCCGCAGGGATCCAAGCGTTGCAACACCGATGGAAGAAGTGTGTGGACTGAAGGGGAGACTATGTTGAAAAATAAACCACATTTGGTCAAATTTGACCACTATGAACTCCCCCGCCCCCGGGTACACTTATGGAAGTTGATGTTCTTTATGTATTGTATGTAATGAACAGATACAAGAACAGGATTAAATATAGCCATAAGTGGCGATCATCGGGTTCCAAGCAGGTATAGACTTTGTTTAGCAACAGCATTTAAAGCCTAAGGTCTGCTATACATTAGTTTTCAAAGCAGCACTATGTAGCTTTCTTATTCCTGGTAGGCACACTGACAAAGCCATCCCAACAGCCAACCACAGGGCTTTTCGTTGTTGGTGGCTAAAGTCGTGCCCTGTGATTCGCTGCTTGGGACCGAGGAAAAAGCCACCAGTACTGCTGTCTCCACAGTGATCCCACCAAAAAAGGAGCTGTTGCAGGAAATGTGGACCCACTCAGACTATGGGGGAAGTGACATTCACTCCGTCAAATGATGTACCATCAAAATAATTTTGTAGACATTATTTTGAGGTGGGGCAGCACAATGCCGCAGTGGTTTGCACTGTGTCAGCACAGCAAGAAGGTCACGGGATCGATTCCACCCCTGACCATAGTGGGTTAGAGCCCACCCCCTGGCCATCAGTGACCCTTCTGTGTGGAATTTGCATGTTCTCCCCGTGTTTGTGTGGGTTTACTCTGGGTACTCTGGTTTTCTCCCACAGGCCAAAGACATGCAGGCTAGGTTAATTGGCATCAACTGGGGATTCTAAATTGTCCTTAGGTATGAATGTGAGAGTGAACGGTTGTCTGTGTGTCTGTGTTGGCCCTGTGATGGACTGGCGATCTGTCCAGGGTGTACTCTGCCTCTCACCCAAAGATGCTGGGATAGGCTCCAGCCCCCCCCCCCCCCCCCCCCGTGACCCGAAAAGGATTAAGCAGTAGAAGACGGATGGATATTTTGAGGTGAAAATCTTACATTGTGTTGCTTTAAAATGTACGGGAGAGGCATGCTGTACTTCAGAAGAATAAGGCTTCCCTGGCAAGATTCAAACCTGCAGCCTCCAACATTCCAAGCACTCACTTTGACCACAACACCACACAACTGCTTCAGCTCACACTCTTAACTTTCTCAAATGATACGTAAATGTTCGATTGAAAGGATTCCCAGCAGCAGTAGAACAACACACATTTAAATCTTAGGGTGTTCTACACATAGTTTTCAAATGCACAGAAGAGGTATGTTGTACTTCAGAAGAAGGACACTGCCTGGATGATTTGAACCCAGGTCTCCCAGAGAATATCTCTCCAAAAATAAATGCCAAAGAGAAACTGAACAACTTGTTTGGCCTAGAAAATCAAAACAGATTGACAGTTTTGGATAATTTTAACAACTTTTCATTATCAATATCTGTAGATGACCTCTGCTTAATTTCAAGCAATTTGGCTGAATGGCCTAGGGGGAGTTAAACATGACTTCACTTTTCCAAAATATGGTGCAGAAAATGTAATAAGACCATTGGAAAAAAGTTGCTGAAGATTTCAGAGAATAGAATGATGAAAGAAATTTGAGTCTAGGCTCAACCGTTCTTGAGATATTTGCAAAAATGTAAAACTGTGTACGCAGTGTCTTGATTTTTACTCTCATAGTGGGGAGAATTTCTGATCAGACTGTAAAATTTCATGTTTCTACTTATTAATGTTTTTGCTCCCCATGCACTTTTATTTTTGGAACCCTAAAAATACAGCTGCACCACTAAAGTTGGATTTCATGTGACAGGGGGTGTGGCAAAGAGCTGCTGGATTATCTGTAACCTGCAGCACGTGCAGCCAGCTGATGCAGCATAACCAGGTTAGCTCGTTTTAATCTCTTCTGTAACAGTGTCAGCACATTTGCATTTGTCCTACTGCCTGAGCTCAGGCAGCCGTGCACATGTCAGGGGAGCTCAGGATTACGCAACCCCTCGTTCACTCCTCTTCTCCCGATGCCCTACATCCACCCCGTCATTGTGTGAACACTCAGAGCGACGAGATCATGGTACACGCTGGCCGAAGTGGTTACACAGCATCCATCTGTCTGCTACATGTGACGTGTTTATGTACTGAGCTTGAAAGTGGCTGGGTGGATCCTGTGCTGCGGGGCCCGTCACCGCCCACTCCACATAACTCTCAGCTCTCAGATAGGATATCTAGGTCACTGCACCACAGGATAACAAAGACTTAGCTTCTGTTATGCAGTCTAGAGTGCTGCTCAGTTCTGTTAATGGTCGTGATATACTAGTAGGGATAGATTATAGCCTACACTGTAAAATGCAAGACTGGAATTGATAAAGGACATTGAGTGCACCTAGCTCATTTGTTATCAGCTTGTTGTTTGCACTCATTATACAGCAACTCTGCCCAAGCAGTTTGATTGGACAATAGGCCTTGTCAGAGTGCTGATGATGAAGTATAATGTCAACTTTAGTGTTTACTAATTAAAATGTGAATATGTACATGCCATGGTGTATAGCGCAGCTTCTTTTAAACAGCGGGAGCTGTCTGACAACACAGTCATCAGAATCCAGATGTGATGCGTGGCATATTGATGTACCACCATGCACGTCACGGACGTGGTGACACAGGCACAAATGACATCACTGTTATGAAATGCAATAACACCAATACACGGCACGGACGTGATGGTGCAGGTATGGGTGACGTCATCACGCCGTGCCTATAATAGGATGCTCACTGCAGCAGCCCGGGTCTTTAGCACTCCACTTTTAGCCTACACACAGCCTGTATCCCTACACTGTTAGCTGATTATTAGCCTGTTACACGTGTTACCAGCTCCTTTAATAAAGCTACTGTTCAGCACAGCCACCGCCTTCACTGTCCCTCATTCTGACATAACAATGGTGACGAGGAGAAAAACTGGTCTTCTGGAGGAAAATACATTTTTCCAGAAGATGGAAGCCTGTCTGGTACCCCGGCTGGAGAGTGTGGTGGCTAGACAAATCAGGTTTTTCCAGCACCAACAGCAAGCAGGAGAGTCGGTCCAGCAGTTTGTCACCGACCTCTGCTGTTTGGCTAGTGCATGTGGGTATGGAGACTTAGAAGAGGAGTTGGTACGAGACAAATTGGCGAAGCACACTACAAATACGAAGCTGTGGGACAAGTTGGTGACAGCGCCGAACGGTCTGACGCTAGCTGAAGCACTGGAGGTAGAGTCCCAGCTAGAGCTAGATGAGGCTGCCCAGTTAGCATCGTAGCTAACAGACCCCAGCCAGCACTCCCCACAGTCAGCACTGCTGGTACAGACGGTTGCCCTGGCTACTGACACCGCTGACCCCATGTCTTCTGAGGAGGGCCCCCAGGTAGACACTGTGGGAAAACAGGGCACCACAGTATGCCGACCCAGCGCTGTGGTGCTCAGTTTGGCTGATGATGGCTTGAGTCTGCTGCACTCAGATGTGGACGCAGCCACTCCCTGCCTCGCACCGCATGCCAAGCAGAACCCAGTGGAACCAGAGCAGCCGCAGGAGCCCCAGACTGCATCCATGCAGGACCCAGAGCCACCACAGGAGCTCCAGACCGCAGCCACAAGGGACCCGGAGCTGGTCCTCACGCAGCACGAGCGTTCTCAAGCTGCCGCCTCATCACAGGAGAGAAAGCACAAACCGGAATTGCCTCTGATCTTCGCCCGGCATAAGCTTCAGGGAACCACCGCAGAGCTGCGGGAGAGGGAGTTCATGGCCAAGAGGGACCCCGGTGAACGACATCAACACGGTGTGTGTCCTGTCGTCGGCAAGAGCAATACACTGCCACAAAGACATCCAGCACCAGAGGAGAGAGGGCAGAAACTGGACTCTTCTTTGATCCTGGACTGGCATACGCCTCAGGTAGCTGCCGCAGCACTGCAGGAGAGAGGGTTTGTGGCCAAGCAAGACCCCGGTGAACGACGACAACCTGGCGCATGCCCTGTTGGCGGCGAGAGCAACACACCACCGCAACAACAACCAGCATCAGGAGTGAGAGGGCGTAAACTGGATTTGTCTCAGACCCTCACCCGGCATAAGCCTCAGGGAGCCGCTGCAGCGCTGCAGGAGACAGAGTTCGTGGCCAAGGAGGATCCAGCAGAACACCACCAATCCAGAGCGTGTCCTGCCACCGGTGTGAACGGCACGCCGCCACAACAGCAACCAGCATCGGGGATGAGAGTGCAGCAGCAGTGCCGAGTGCAGCCAAACAGATCGTAGCTCGCAGTGCTTGATTGGGTTTGGGTCCGCCGATCCGAATGCCCAGGATGACCTGCAGATGCTTCTGTCACCGCTGATGCAGATCATCGCCACAGCCACATTACAGAAGGCCGATGGATTGTGATGGCACGCCAGCTGTCTGCGAAGGGTGAGAACTGCTGCCCCAGATCAAGCTGCGATGCTGGAACCGATCCAGCCATTGTGGGACCTGGACTAGGACTTTGCTAACGAGTGAGCCATGACTCCAGCGAAATGGCACCCAGGTCCGCTATGGTTGGTGCCCTCAGGCCGTGTCCACCGCAGGCTCACCTGAGGCCCTTGAGGTTGGACAGTAACAAAATGTTTAGGCACAGCACAGCTGACAACAGTGGCAGAAAAATGTGAAGCTGTCCGCCAAATGGGCTCTGAGATTGTTTTGAGTCTTGTTGAAACGCTCCACACCCCCATTGGCTTGGAGGTGGTAGAACGCAGTCTTGATGTGTTCCACACACCTAATACCCAAAAACTCCTCAAACCCCCCAGAGGTGAACTGTGGGCCATTGTCTGTAGTGATGGCATCCGGAATCCCCCATCTGGCGAACAGTGACGAGAGGAAAGCTGTAACCACATCCGTTGTGACTGAATTAGTGGGCAACATCTCTGGCCATTTGGAGAACAGATCGTAGACTACAAACAAAAAACTGCTGTTCGGGAGTGCCATATGTAGTTGACCGTAGATGTCCAATTGGATGTGCTACATCATGGACTGTGATTTGTTTTACGGACTGGATTTCGCCATTAAAGACAGTGCCGGGAACAAATGGTCGGGTTGTGGCCGCTGGAACCCCCCTGCTTCCGGTGGCCAAAGAAGGCTTTGTGTGGGACGAAGAGCTAACGGACACTCTGGCGGTCAAGCAGGACTGGTTTTACTTAGGTTCAGCACAGGAAAGTGTCAGTGCCGGTGCTCGGGTCATGGTAGAGGGGGTTACCGAGCATGGTGGCGGGGCACCTGCATCGGCAAGTGACACCATGCTAGCCCCAGATGCCTCTGGAGCTTGGCCACAGGGGGATGGGGGGGCCTATAGCTATGACGGTGACCGCTACAACGTTTCTAGAAGAGGACGGGGCCAGACTGACGACCATGGTGTTACCGCATGCTCAGCAGCAGTATGTCAGGCCAAACCGGGCCCCACTGACGGTTTTTGGACTTGGTTTGGGCTTGGTGTGATGAACGTCCACGGTGAAGATGGGCCAAATGACAGCCAGCAAAACATTGAGGATGTCTGTGGATAGTGGCAAAGTTGGGCGCAGCATACTTCCGGTTGTCTGACGGCTCGTCTAGGCATGCCAATCAGCTTCAGCGTGTAAAGGAGGACACTCTGGGTGACAAGGGTGGACGGGAGTCAGTGTTGGTGGTGACAGAGTTGGGCTCCACCGTCCAGAAGATCAGCCATTGTCCCAGGGGCTTGCTGCTTCCAGGGGCACGCTTGCTGAGAGGCTGCCCTGGGCCCCCCCATGTCGGCTCTGCCTCTCCCACCCAAGTGACTGTGCTGTATAGTGATGTTTATAGTTTTGTGTATTTGCATGCATGTTATGGGGTTGTATACGTATGTTAGTATAGGAGCATGGCACATATTTTAGTTTAATGACAGACTTTTTAGTTTATTTGGTGGCAGAATAATCCACCATACCATGTGGGCTGTGTGGCAGTCCACCCACCAGCCCTATTTTAGGTTATTTTGTGTGAGTTTGTTAGGCCAGTTCAGTACATTAGTTTTCGTTATTTTAGTGTGTGGTTCGGGTTCTAAATTTGGGTGGGTTTGAATTGCATGTGTGGTTTTGGACTTTCTAAAAGGGGGAGGAAATGTTATATGTGGTTTATGGGCACCTTATTGTGAAGTGCAGTGTGGTGACGTGGACTTCCTGTCACGTCACCGCACTGCCTAATATAGTGGGGTGAGCTGCCATGGCACGGCCTCTTTACGGCAGATGTCCACGCCAGTTGCCTGCCGTGTAACTGCTGTGTTTGCCATCAATAAAGCTGTGTTCGACGCTACCTCATCTTGCCTCATTCATCACCAGGTTTCCATACATAACAGAGATCAAAATCCATTTTTGAATAATCTTTATCCAGGTCACAAATAAATGTGTTTTAACTTCAGTGGATCACAGTCTCAGCTGTCTGATAGGAAGTTACTGTTATCACGTTTTCAGTCTGTAACAACGTATCTGGCAATCAATCCGTTTAATTCTTGCTGGGTCA
The DNA here is from genome assembly GCA_020510985.1 of Pholidichthys leucotaenia. Lineage (NCBI taxonomy): Eukaryota > Metazoa > Chordata > Actinopteri > Cichliformes > Pholidichthyidae > Pholidichthys > Pholidichthys leucotaenia. The sequence goes on along the minus strand of CM035849.1, from coordinate 62,207,298 downwards.
CAAACTGTGGAGATGCATACCTGTGCTTGGGAAGGGGGGGGTGTTCCAGGGGGCGCGTGCCGGGGGGGGGCATTCTCCTTCTGGCGCCTGGGGCCTGGTGTTGGCCCCGCTGGGTGGGTGGGGGTGGGCTGGTCCGGATGTGCACCGCACCAGCCTCCCTCCTGGGGTGGTTGCATGACTGTCCTGGGGCTTGCTGGCTTTGGGGCATTTGTGCTCTGTGGGGGGTGGTGGCACTGTTTTGCTTGCTCTGTGTTTCCGGGGGGAGGGGGGTGTTGCTGTGACCTGCCGCCCTCTTTATATGCTTCCTGGCAACCCACTCACATGCACACACTCACTTTGAGCACGCTCTGATACACGCACATGCACACACGCATATGTTCTTTTACAGGTGCAGATACCAGACTCGTGATGAGACCTTTTCAGAAGAAGAAACAGTTTGTCTTCTGTTTGTTTCAGTTCTGTCAGTTTGTTTTTTCTGTTTGTTCTTTCTGTTTGTTCTTCTCTCTCTTCTTTCCCCCTCCCCACCCCTCCCTTTCTCATTCCCCCATTGGGTCTATCATGGGTAAAACAATTTAAATAAAGTATTAAAAGTTATTACAAGAGGATTCTATAGATAATATACAGTACATAGATATGTGCTGTACAAAGCTCCTTTTGGCAAAGTAAATCTGTTTGGCAAAATAAGGGAAGCAGATTTCTGTTCTGCTTACCTAGCTGCTTGACAAGTCAAGGGGAAGAAAAAAAAAAGAAATCCAGCCGTGGCTGTTGAGACAAGAGTATTGCCACTTTACATCCAGCTGTGGCTGTTGAGACAAGAGTATTTCCACTTTACATCCAGCTGTGGCTGTTCAGATAGCGTAGATCCACTAACACGGTGTTGTTAGCATAGCTAGTCGTTAGTTAGCACTAGCTTTGTTGGAGCTTTGTTGCTATTTTCAAGCGCTTCTCAAGATTACAGTAGGTCTCAACCAGCACTTTAGCTTGCAACCCACCAATATGCTTTTGTCCTTAACCGCGACAAAGGAAAAATAATCTGCCTATTTCCACAAAAACAAAGTAGCTTCATCTCTTCTTCTGCTCAGTAGTGAAGACTCAGCTCTCTGCAACAGGTCGTGTCGGCTGACTGCTACATCTCAGCTACTGTACAGTAGGGTCAGTTTGTATATTCATTTATTTACGCTAAAAATATCTATCCATATTAATAAAATGAGTAACGCATCTGATCAAATTTCAGTAACTGCAACACATTACTGAATTTTTAAACAGTAATTTCATTACACAGCACATTACTGCACAAGTAGTGGCGTTACAATAACTACCACCACTGCTTATATGTGTGAAACTGGGTTTGTAGATATGTTATATTGTGGTGACCCACCACAATCTACATGGACATTCAATCCTCACACTCAGCTAGCCTGCACTAAGCAGGGGACAATTTGCATACGGACAGAGAGCCCCTAGGAGACAATCAGAACAATGGACTATTGTTATACATTCCCGGATTAAGGAGAGGACGTCTGGGCGCCAGTTGGTCACGCGAATGATATGTATTGACTGAATTGTATATCAATATGCAAATGTGCCATGCATTCTTTCTGTTTGTATAACATGTATTAAAGAGCTTGCTATACATGCCTCAATGGCACAACACAGCTGACAGCGCTACAAGTGTGTTTCATGATGATGGAGGAAATAAAACTCTGAAACCTTCCAGCTCATCGCATCTCGCCTGAACTTATTTTTCCTCCACACTGGTGACCCTTGACGAAGAATGGAACATGAGGCACCCCGGAGATGACCCGGACGGGAAGCCCCAGCACGCGTCATGGTGCGCACCTCGCTTGATCTTATCCCTCCACACTGGTGACCTGACGAGAGAGAATGACCGTCTACTCCCTCTCACCACGCTGTGGACAGCAGAGGACCAGAGAACGCCTGCAACCTCTTCATCCTCACCGGACTGCACACCCCGGAGCCGGCAGCGCTTGGACCAACACGCACCATGAACCGCGACACAAGCGAAATGAAGGAAGCAGCCTGAACGGGGAAATCATCGACGCCGACTGCGTTGATTCCCACCAAGCTCCCCGACCCTGACTCACACGACAGCGGACCTCCCGCGCACAGAATCCCCGCACGCACACCGCAGGACTACAAGGACAGCGCAACTGCCAGCTAAGTGGTCACGGCGCCAAGCGCGCACCATGCGCAGAGATGAACCGGCTCCACAGACTGATACATTGTCCTCCGCTGCTGCACATGCCCGAGAAAAATGGCCGATCGCCACCCTTGGAACCTTTAGGGCTGCTCACACACCTGAAGCAGACGTACAGCCCGCACACAGGACTTTGTATGGGTTTCTCAGCCACGGCGCACAAGGGGAATTTAGCCGATTGCTTTCCCCAATGACTTTAGGGCTGCTCCCGCACCTAAAGCCAAACTGCTAAGTTCCTCACACAGCTTCTGTTTTTTTCACAGCCGCTACGCATCCTCGGGAAATTTGGCCACTCGCCTTCCCCAGATCCTTGTTGGACCGGACCCACACGAAGGGTCAGTGACTTAATTTAATAATTTTTTTTCACAGCCGCTGTGGATCTCCGCCAGGTTTAACGGGAAAGTCCCTCACCATCGTGGTTCCACACGCAATTTTTACGCGGCCCAGACACTTTTGACGTCCCGGGCCAGCACTCACTTACTCCCACCCCCCCTCCCCCTCCTCCTGCACAGCGCTTTTCCCGCACCTCAGTCCCTAAAGCCGGTCTATCACCGTCTTGCTCCATTGCGCACGAAACACACCGGACCGTGCGCCCACGATTCATGGCCATTCAACGTGCTGGAACTCGGAGTGGAGCACACTGTTTTTTTCCACCCCTCCCCCGTCCCCCTCACGGACTGACATGCCCTCCGACAGTTCTACCGGAGCTGGAGCCAAACGACGGGAGGAGGGGAGGTCACAACCACTGCTGAGGGTTCTGGGGGGAGCCCTGTGGTGACCCACCACAATCTACTTGGACATTCAATCCTCACACTCAGCTAGCCTGCACTAAGCAAGGGACAATTTGCATATGGACAGAGAGCCCCTAGGAGACAATCAGAACAATGGACTATTGTTATACATTCCCGGGTTAAGGAGAGGATGTCCGGGCACCAGTTGGTCACGCAAATGATATGTATTGACTGATATGTACGGTATATCAATATGCAAATGTGCCATGCATTCTCTCTGTTTGTCTAACATGTATAAAAGAGCTTGCTATACATGCCTCAATGGCACAACACAGCTGAGAGCGCTGCAAGTGTGTTTCATGATGATGGAGGAAATAAAACTCTGAAACCTTCCAGCTCGTCGCATCTCGCCTGAACTTATTTTTCCTCCACAATATCACCATTATGGGTGAACAGAGAGGGAAGGCAATGGACTAGTTAAAAAATCACGGATTCGCATAACAAGAGGAAATCATTTGAAGAAGTTGACTGATTTGTGAAATCTGGTCATCCTGCCGCATCTTCACCTGAAAATATCAAGATAACGATGTTAATTCGTGAAAATGTCTGTTATTTATCAGTTGTGAACATGCATATTTATTCAATGAGTATATAAACAGTGTAGTTGCAGTAAAGTGAAACAGCAATAATGTGGATTTTGTTGTATACCTGTATTTACCTCTCAGTTCTACCATTCTGCCAAAAATGGACAAATCATTTCATTTTGAGTGTTTTTTTTTTTACTTTTTACATCACCAAGCGCAGAAAATATTTTTGATTAAAATATCCATACAATTCTTCTTAAATGTTTGCATAACATTATAAATAAGTTTACTGACACCTTGAAAGAAAAATTGCCCTTAGCTCTTATGTTTGGTGTTACACTAGTTCGTTAACAATGAAATGGACAAGCTGAAGTTGGATTTATTATCCCAATTAGCCAACTGTAACACCTACTGTACATAACAATAGATTCTGTATTTCATTGCATAAGCAGGCGAAAAGCAAGGAAACTAGTTCAGAAATGGGCCAAAGCAAAACCATGGTTACTAAAACGAATAAAGATGGATTAATGTAATGTAAAAATGAGTTACTACAGTGCAAACAAGCAAATTTCTAACCAATCATCAAATCAAGAAAAACTAACTCAACGGGCCATAGTATGCCAGTCTAGTCGACAGTCTATTGTCTACAGCACAGAGTGCATTTATGGGTGTGTCCAAGAGCATTTTGTTAGCAACAAACAAATTTTGTGTGCGGTGAAAAGCGGGAAGAGGCTGGTCTAATTATTCAGAGGTGTGATTTGGGGAATCCAATTCAAAGCACTCCTGTCTTTTTGTTTAACAAACAGAGGTGCATAATCTAAAGCAAATTGTGATCATGATGGCTTGTTTAAGATGAGTTTTTGTGCTGGCCAAATAGTGTGCATGTGTTATGATAGTAACGCTCCACTCTGCCAAGGCCCTATGTCACAATGTTAAAGAAAATGGGAAAAAAAAAGATCCAGAATCTGTATTCTGGCCTGGATCACCTCCAAAATCTAATGGGTTTATGCGTAGCCCAAAGGCCACCTCTGGTGAAAATTTTATTAAAATCCCCCCTGTAGTTTGTGTAATCCTGCTAACAGACAGAAAACAAACTGGCATTCTGAGAGATAGGGCCTTGGCAGAGGTATGTGCTTTCTGCGTGCCCTCTAGTTTGTAATATCTGTTTACTGAAGCTTTTCTAAACACAGTAATTAACTGATGTGGTTAACCAAAGAGTTGCACTTTAAATTTTTACCTCCACCAAGAAGGCTATGTAATCAGGGCGGCTTGTTTGTCTGTTAGCTTAGCAGGATAACACAACAAGAGCACTCTGAGGCAAATGTAATATCCCCCGCTTCCATTTTCTTTGACGATCCCAGTACTAACTGAAGGAGAGGAGTTTCCAACTTTTCAATATAATTACTGTGGCAGAACCAAATTATGATAAGCCCATCATCCACGAATATACAACAAAATATACAACCCATAGTTGTAGGTCAGAATCCCAAGGTGAACCTGTGGAGCAAGTGTAGTGATCCTAGAGAGCTTTACACATTCTATAGTAACAGATCATAGGGAATGCCAGTCTTGACCTTTGGACCCCAAACCTGTAGTCAGAGGTTATGGTCTCAGAGTGAACCTGTGTACCAGGTTTGGTGAACCTAGCTTTCTTTGTTGTTGAGATATAGTTTATAACCATGTTGATGTTGACCTTTGACCTTGTGATCCCAAAACCACAGTCACACTTCAGGGTCACAGGGTGAACTTGTGTACCAAGTTTGGTGGCCCTAGCTTTATTCATACAGTAAGATAAGATAAGATAAGATAAGCTAAGATAAGCCTTTATTAGTCCCACAACGGGGAAATTCCAGGATTGCAACAGCACAGGGATAGCAACACTCAGAGCAACAATCAGAAGGCAAGAAAAAAACAAGCAAGCAAGAGCAGCTAATATACATATGTACATATTACTATAAAATATATACAGTATATACACACACACAGACACACAGTGCAGAGCATTGTAGCTGGATGGAATAAATATGTAAATATATAAACACCCACAGTACGAAGCATTGCAGCTAGGTGGAATAAATATGTAAGTATATAAACACACACAGTGCAGAGCAATGTAGCTAGATGGAATAAATATATGAATATATAAACACACAGTGCGGAGCATTGTAGCTAGATGGAATAAATATATAGATATATAAATATAAACACACCCAGTGCAGAGCATTGAAGCTAGATGGAATAAATATGTAAATATATAAACACACACAGTGCAGAGCATTGTTGCTAGATGGGATGAAACAGCATAACCGTCTACTTAGTTATCCTACATGGTATGATTATGTGCCATACATATTCTCACCCTCCATAGTGACCGGTATTTTCCTAGTTGTATGCCGGAGGGGACCATTGTGTAAGTCTATTGCATCTTTTTGCATTCAAAAAAAAAAAACTATTAGTTTGTTACGTCTTTTTGCTATCTCTGCGAGCAGCCCTGCTTAGGTTGTACAGTCTGACAGCCGTTGGTAGGAAGGACCTACGAAACCTCTCGGTTGTGCACCTGGGATGATGTAGTCTGCTGCTAAATGAGCTCCTCAGTGCATTCAGTATGTCCTGCATAGGGTGGAACTCGGACTCCAGCAGAGATGACAGTTTAGCCACCGTCCTTCTCTCTCCTATCTCCTCCACCGGATCAAGGCGCTGCCCCAGGACAGAGCTAGCTTTCTTAATCAGTTTGTTCAGTCTCTTCCTATCGGCTGCAGTAATGCCACTGCCCCAGCAGACCACTCCAAAAGTGATGGCTGATGCCACCACCGTGTCATAGAATGTCTTCAGCAGCGCCCCTTGTACACCAAAAGACCTGAGTCTCCTCAGCAGGAACAGCCTGCACTGTCCCTTCTTGTAGAGTGCGTCAGTATTGTGTGACCAGTCTAGTTTATTGTTCAGATGAACACCCAGGTACTTATAGGATGTCACCATCTCGATGTCTGTTCCCTGTATATTTACTGGTGCTGTGAGGGGCTGCCCATGCCTGCGGCAGTCCACCACCAGCTCCTTAGTTTTCCTCGCGTTGATCTGGAGGCAGTTCCGATGGCACCAGTCCACGAAGTCCTGGAAAAGCCCTCTGTACTCAGCTTCATCTCCATTGGAGATGAGGCCAACGATCGCAGAGTCATCAGAGAACTTCTGTAGATGGCAGTGTGTTGTGTTGTGTGAGAAGTCCGCAGTATAAAGAGTGAACAGGAAGGGAGCCAGCACCGTTCCCTGGGGGGCCCCCGTGCTACGGATGATTGTGTTGGACACACAGTCCCGGGTTCTCACAAACTGAGGCCGGTTCGTGAGGTAGTCCAGGATCCATGATGACAGGTGCTGGTCCAGCCCTGCGCGCAGCAGCTTGTCTTTCAGGATCATCGGTTGGATGGTGTTGAAAGCACTGGAGAAGTCAAAGAACATGATCCTCACCATATTCCCGGGCTTCTCCGGGTGGGACAGAGAACGGTGAAGGAGGAAGATCACCGCATCCTCCACCCCAATGCCATGCTGGTAGGCGAACTGGAGTGGATCCATCGCTGGTTCCACCAGGGGGCGGAGGTGAGCAAGGAGCAGTCTCTCCAGGGTCTTCATCAAGTGGGACGTCAAGGCCACCGGTCTGTAGCTGTTCAGGTCTTTGGGGTGGGAAGTTTTTGGTACAGGTACCACACAAGATGTTTTCCACAGCTGTGGTACCCTCCCCAGCTTCAGGCTCAGGTTGAAGATGTACGTCACAATCCCACACAGCTGGTCTGCACAGGACTTGAGGAGCTTTGCGCTGATGCCGTCCGGTCCCGACGTCTTCCTCGCCTTGATCTTCCTCAGCTCCGTCCTCACCTGGGTCCTGGTCAGGGTCAGGATGGGAGGCTGTGTGTTGGGAGTGGGGGGGTGTTGGTGGAGTGGGGAGTGGGCAGCAGGACTTGATTTCTTTAGAGGCAGCAGTGGTTGTTGTGCAGTCGGGGGGAGGGCGGTTGGTCAAACCTATTGAAAAACAGATTCAGGTTGGTCGCCCACTCCCTGCCCCCCGTGGCCTGGGGGGAGGTATTCTGGAGCCCAGAGATGGTTTTGAGGTTTCTCCAGACCCCGCTGATGTCGCTCTGTTGCAACTTGTCCTCCATCTTCTTCCTGAAGCTGTCCTTGCCTTCTCTGATCTTTCTCCTCAGCTCCCTCTGTACGGACTTCAACATCTCCCTGTTCCCCGACCTGAAGAGCCTCTTCTTCTCTCTCAGAAGTGTTTTAATCTCAGGGTTGATCCAGGGTTTGTTGTTTGAGCAACACCGTATGGTCTTGGTGGGAACGGATTTGTCCACACAGAAGCTGAGGTAGTCTGTGAAGGTGTGAGTGAGGCCATCGATGTCCTCACCATGTGGATCGCAGAGCTGCTTCCAGGCGGTGGCTTCAAAACAGCCTTTTAGAGTGTCCATTGTCTCCTCAGACCATAACTCCACTGTGCGCCTGGCCGGAGGTTGTCTGTGCACTAGGGGTTTGTACACCGGCCGGAGATGAACCAAGTTGTGATCCGATCTCCTGAGTGGGGGGAGTTGTGATGAGGTGTACGCCTCCTTAGTGTTTGCGCAGAATAAGTCCAGTGTTTTATTGTCTCTAGTGTGGCATGTGACATACTGGGTGAACGTGGGTAGAATGGGAGACAGTGAAACATGGTTGAAATCGCCTGAGATGAGGAGAAGAGCATCTGGGTGTTCTGTCTGCAGCCTGCTGGTTACTGAATGGATGACGTCACGCGCTGTCCCAGCGTTCGCCGTCGGATTTGCATAAACAACAATGCAGATCACGTGTGAGTGTTCTCTCGGGAGATATGTAGGCCGCATGCTAACAGCTAGCAACTCATTGTCTTTGCTGCAGTGTCGATGTTTAACAGTGATATGTCCCGGTCTGCACCAGTTGTTGTTAACATACATTATCATTCCACCGCCCCTTGCTTTGCCACTGTCTGGTGTTCGGTCAGCCCGTATCATAATAAAGCATAAGGAATGTTAACTTTGACCTTTTGACCCCAAACCCATAGTCAGAGGTCAGGATCCCAAGGTGCACCTGTGTAGCAAGTTTGGTGACCCTAGCTTTCTTTGATGTTGAGATATAGTTTATAAGCCATTTTGATGTTGACCTTTGACCTTGTGATCCCCAAACCAGTCACACTTCAGGGTCACAGGATGAACCTGTGTACCAAGTTTGGTGACCCTAACTTTACTTGTTGTACAGTAATAAAGCATAGGGAATGTTAACCTTGACCTTTAACCTTTTGACCCCAAACACATAGTCAGAGGTCCAGATCCCAAGGTGAACCTGTGTACCAGGTTTGGTGGCCCTAGCTTTACTTGTTTTACAGTACCGTATTTTTTGGACTATAAGGCGCACTTAAAATCCTTTAATTTTCTCAAAAATCGACAGTGCGCTTTATAATACAGTGCGCCTTATGTATTAATTCTGTTTGTGCTTACTGACCTCGAACCGATTTTATGTGGTACACGGCGCTCAAAAATCTGTCAAAAATGTTTTAGTACGACTTTGGTAAGTTACGAAGCCGAACCGCTTGATGGATTGTCGGAGCATTACGGTAGTCAGGAGCCTCGCAGAGTAATATGTGCTTCAACATAATGGCCGGATGGCTTTTTCCACAAATCTCCATCCTATTGATCTGCCACTCCATGCGCGCCCATCTCACCGATACTGTCAAAACCCAAGTGAAGCAAACTAATTCGGAGCTTGCCATCATTCCGGGGGGATTAACCAAAGAACTCCAACCACTATATTGGTGTCAACAGGTCATTCAAAGTTAAATTGCTAGCGAGTTACGCCACTATCTGCCAATGGATCGTGGATCGAAACTGCTCCTGTTTAGCTGTAATTAATATTCAAAAATGATATTTTCGGGACGAAAGAATTCAAGCGTCCCGGCATTTGTTTGCATTGTTTACTTCTCAGGGCTGCCGCCGGAAAGCGAGCCGTATCGATTACTGAGCGAGTATCCTGGCGATGTAAACAGCCACGGACCAAAAACGTACATTTGCTCATGGAACAGGTCATTCACACTCGCAGACAATCGCGCTATATGTGTCTATAATGACTATAGATAGGATTTTCTTTCCATGCACGCAAAAAAAAAAAAAAAAATCCCAGATCCGACTACCTCGCGAGGTAGTCGATACCCAAAAGCCGATGGTGTATAGAACACGTATATTAGGATTTGTATGTGAAATTTCGGCATCGGAACTGCTCCCGTTTACAGCTAAACGGGAGCAGTAAATATGGCTGTAAATACGTATTTACGGCTGTAAATACGGCTCGCTCTCTGCCGGAGAGGATTTTCTTTCCATGCATGCAAAATTTTTTTTTTTCCCGGCTCCGACTACCTCGCTTTAATGCGCCTTATAATCCGGTGCGCCTTATGTATGAAATTAGACCATCAAATAGACCTTTCATTGATAGTGCGCCTTATAATCAAGTGCGCCTTATAGTCCCAAAAATACGGTAATAGTAAATGTAGCATTTACCATTGTGCAATTGCAATGTTAACTTTGAACCTTTGACCCCCTGACCCCAAACCCATAGTTAGGTGAGGGTGTAAGTCGTCCAAGATGTGTATTAGATACAACTATTGTATCGATTTGAAAAGCCTACATCATTTCTTTCAGTAGTTGCTGTGTTTAGAAGATTTAAGGAAAAAATCTGACCTGACCTTAAGGTCATCTGATGAGAGTGAAATTGCAATATTTGTATCATAGTATATCAAACCATGGTACCAAGTTTCAAAACAATCAGACCAAAACTGTGGAAGGAGTTGATTTCACAAGACAGTAACAGTTTATGAAGTGAGGTGAAACAGGAAGTCATAGGTCAGGGGCTACAATTCCACCAAAAATCATCTGATCAGAACCAAAATGGAATATGCGTATCCTCGGTGTATACAAAACCATGGTACCAAGTTTCAAAACAATCGAACCAAAACTGTAGGAGAAGTTGATTTCACAAAGGTGAGCCAGACAGACGGACAGATGGATGGAGGGACAGACTGACTCCTAACATAATCCCCCTTCAGTCTTCGCCCAAAGAGCTCTCCGACCAGCGGGGGATAAAACCTACTCATTGAATTTTGATGAAATTTTCACCAGAGGTGGACTTTGGCCTAAGGATGAACCCATTAGATTTTGGAGGTGATGAGAGAGCACATACCTCCACCAAAGCCCTATCTTCTCACAATGTGTTAGCAGCGTTATGCAAAAACTACTGAACGGATCTAGATGACATTTTCATCACAGGTGGCCTTTGAGCTATGGATGAACCCTTTAGATTCTGGAGGTGATTGATGAGTACAAACCTCCACCAAGGCACTTATCTCGCAATGTATTGATGTATGGAGGTACGTACAGACGGAAGGACGAAGGAAGGAAGTGCACTCTGATCATTCTATTTTAAGGTTTAACCTTTTTTTGACATGGTTCAGTGACCCAGTGACAAAACACAGACTCTGAATTGATACAATTAGGTTTATTAACAGCAAGAGAGTGTGTGTTGGTGTGTGAAAGTGCAGGCAGGAGCAGCAGGGACAGAGTGGCACACCGTACGACCTGGCAACCCTAAAGACACACAGAGAGGGATAGTTAGTGAGCATTGTGGCTGGAGTTAAACGCTACACTGTTGCTTACTGTAGAAGCAGATGGAGACAGCTCAGGTTCAGCACGACGGCTACGGCCAGGAAGACAGTGTCCTTCGGTTGGGAATGCAGCTCCTGCAGGTGAGTGTCTAGGGAGTGTGATGATGAAGGAGAGAAGGAGGAATCCGCTGCCACGGAGGAGGTGAAGGAGAGGATTCCGCCGCCACGGACTTCGCCTGTGCACAGGGGACTGGAAGACAAGGTGAGTAGTGAGTGAGCTTACGTGAACGGCTGGAGGGATTCTCCGACGGTGAATGAAGCAGGCTGTGGCTGAGATCACGACAAGTAGAAAGGTTTGGCAATGAAGCTCCTCTGGAGCGCAGTGAGACATCTCCGCACTGCCAGTCAGGGCAGCGCGGTAGAAATAGGCCCGCCGTAATGGGAACCAGGTGAGCGCGCAGCTGTGGATAATAGCAGAGCAGACCATGACAGTACTCCCCCCCTAATGAGCGCCTCTTGGCAGTCGTTCCAGCCTACCTGGGTGCATCCGATGGAACTCCCTGATGAGATCTTTATCCAGCACGCAGGTGGGACACACCCAGGACCTTGACTCCGGACCGTAGCCCTCCCGGTCCACCAGGTATTGCAGGCCGCAGCCTCGGCGACGGACGTCCAGGATAGCAGTCACACCCCATGCCGGACTGCTGTCGATCATCCTCGGAGGGGGTGGAGACCTGGGAGGAGGACACAGTGGGCTGGAAGACACAGGTTTCACTTGTGAAACATGAAACGTGGGACATATGCGGAGGGAGGGGGGGAGATCAAGTCGCACAGACACAGGATTAATGATACGGGAGATACCAAAGGGCCCGATAAAACGTTTTGCCATCTTTCGGCGCTCAGCCTTCAAGTTGATATTTTTAGTTGATAACCAAACCTGCTGGCCCACCTGGTATGACGGAGCTGGGGTCCTGTGGCAATTAGCCACTGCAAAGTTGCGTTCAGCCGTGCGCTGCAGTGCTGCCCGGGTAGCCCTCCACAGCCAACGACAGCATCTCACGTGTGCCTGGACCGATGGCACGGCGATGTCACCCTCCTCCTTGGGAAACAATGGGGGAGAATACCCAAGTGAAGCCTGAAAAGGGGACATACCTATAGCCGAAGAGACCGTTGAGTTGTGGGCATACTCAATCCATGGCAGGTAAGAGCTCCAGGAGGCCAAGTTGTTTGATGTCACACACTGCAGCGTCGCCTCCAACTCCTGGTTGGTCCGCTCACACTGGCCATTCGACTACGGGTGATAGCCGGATGACAGGCTCACCATGGCCCCAAATGACCTCCACACCTGAGAGACAAACTGGGGACCCCGATCGGAGACGATGTCCAGGGGAATCCCGTGCAGTCTCACCACATGTTGGACCAGCAGGTCTGCTGTTTCCTTGGCTGTAGGCAGACTCGGAAGAGGGACAAAATGGGCCACCTTGGAGAACCTGTCCACAATGGTGAGAACCGCGGTGTGGCTGTTGGAGGGAGGGAGGCCGGTGACGAAATCCAACGCCACATGGGACCAGGGCCTGCCAGGAACCGGGAGAGGGTGAAGTAGCCCAGCCGGAGGGGGATGAAGGGGACTTGCCAGTGGCACATTGAGGACAAGCACGGATGTATTCCCTGACGTTCTTCTGAAGAGAGGGCCACCAGAACGAACGTTGCAGAAGCTCCGCCGTGCGCCATCTTCCTGGGTGGCAAGCAAACTTAGAGGAGTGGGCCCATTCAAAAACGTCACCCCGGACAGCCGATGGGACAAACATCTTACCCGCTGGCCCCCCGCCCGGGTCCATTTCCGTCTCTTGCGCCCTCCTGATCTTCTCCTTGATCCCCCACGAGAGGGCACCCACGACACAGGAGGCAGGAAGGACAGGATGATCTTCAGGCTCCACAGCATCTGTGGCGAACTGCCTCGAGAGGGCGTCCGGCTTGGTGTTTTTGGACCCAGGACGGTACGTGATGGTAAAGTCAAATCGTCCAAAAAACAGGGACCAGTGGGCCTGGCGGGCATTCAGGTGCTTGGCCGTCCTAAGGTACTCCCAAGTTCCTGTGGTCCGTCCAAACCACAAATGGCTGCGAGGCCCTCTCCAGTCAATGGTGCCACTCCTCTAGTGCCAACTTAACGGCCAGAAGCTCCCTGTCGCCGATGCTGTAGTTGCGCTCCGCAGGGGACAACCGCCAGGAGAAGAAAGCACAAGGTCGGACCTTACCATCCGCCGGGGAGCGCTAAGATAGGACGGCCCCCACTCCAGAATCCGAGGCGTCCACTTCCACTAGACACTGAATATTCGGATCCACCTGCACCAGAATGGGGGACTCGGAGAACTGCCTCTTAAGGTCTGCAAAAGCCGTAGCCGCCTCCTCTGTCCACTGAAAGGGTACCTTGGTCGACGTGAGGCATGTCAGGGGAAGGGCCAGGCTGCTGTAGTTCTTGATGAACCGACAGTAGAAGTTTGCAAACCCCAGGAACTGCTGGAGCTGCTTCCTGGAGGACGGGGTTGGCCACTCCACTACCACCTTAATTTTTCCAGGGTCTGGGAGAATCTCCTTATGCAAGATGATAAACCCCAAGAAGGATGTGTTGGAGGTGTGGAACTCACATTTTTCCGCCTTGACATATAGTTGGTTCTCCAACAACCGCTGCAGCACTCGCCTCACATGCACCCGGTGTTCTTCTAGGGATCGAGAAAAGATCAGAATGTCGTCTAGGTAGACAAATACAAAAACACCCAGAAAGTCCCTCAGCACATCATTAATAAGCCGCTGGAATACCGCAGGCACATTGGTCAGACCAAAAGGCATTACTAAGTACTCAAAATGACCACTGGGGGTGCGAAAACTTGTCTTCCACTCATCCCCTTCGCGGATCCGCACCAGATGGTAGGCGTTGCACAGATCCAGCTTGGACAACCAGGACGCCCCCTGGAGAGAGTCAAAGGCCAAGTTAAGCAAGGGGGGGTGTATTTGTCCTTGATGGTAATGTTGTTTAGTTCCCTGAAATCAATACATGATCTTAAAGAACCGTCCTTCTTGCCGACAAAAAAGAAACCCGCCCCACTGCCAAAGAGGATGGACGAATTATGCCCGAGCTTAGGGACTCCTTAATGTAGGCTTCCATAGCTGCCCGCTCCGGTGGGGAAGGCTATACAGCCGGCTAGATGGCAGCGGAGCTCCCAGGCGGAGGTTAATGACACAATCATACGGCCGGTGGGGGGGCAGCGATAGGGCCTGGGTCTTGCTAAAGACAGCGCCGAGGTCATGATATTCATGGGGAACTTTAGACAGGTCAGGGGTCGAGGCGGTGGGAGACTCCAAGGGCAAGGATGGCGAGCAAGCGGCTGACTGGAGACAGGCACTGAGGCAAAATGAACTCCATGACCTAATACTACCTGAGTGCCAGTCAATCGTGGGGTTATGGAGGCGCAGCCAACGATAACCAAGGATCACAGGGGACGGTGAGATCGGCAACACAAAGAACTGTAGCTCCTCCCTATGATTACCTGAGATGATGACAGACACTGGGGCAGTTCGGTGGGACACTATGGCCATGGGGGCTTTAGACAGTGCGATCAGCTGTAGTGGAGTCTTGATGGGAAAACAGTGGAGCCCCAAACGGGTTCCCAGGTCCCGAGAAATAAAGCTTTGCTCTGCCCCTGAGTCGATTAAAGCCTGTGTGGGTATTTCAGTGTGTTTATGAAGGAAACGGATGGGAAGAAGGATTCTAGATAGGGGATTAGGCTGAGATGAGTCCGTGAGTCCCCCTACTGTGACGCACGGACTCCCCCTTATTGGCCGAATCGGGCAAGATGTTACCTCATGCTCCTCGCTCCTGCAATAAAGGCACAACCCTAGCTCCTGGCGGCGCTGTTTCTCCGCCGAAGGCAACTTAGACCGTCCAACTACCATGGTTTCCGGGGTCACAGAGGAGTCTGAAGGTGGCGGGGCCAATAGGGAGGTAGGTGGGATGTGGTGGTGCTGTGACCCAGAGCGGCCATAGGACTTCTGCTCCGCCGCAAGTTCCCTCAGCCTATTATCTAGGCTAATGACTAGGGATATTAGCTCAGATAGCTTAGTCGGCTTTTCTCGGGGGACTAACTCATCCTGGAAACTAGGGGCTAAGGCTCCTAAGGAAAATGCTACACAGAACAGCGTCCTCCCATCCCACTTCGGTAGCCGCTATCCGGAAGTCCACCGCATAATCAGCTGCAGCCTTAGTCCCCTGCCTCAGGTTCAGCAACCGAGAGGTAAGCACACTGTCCCGGTCTGAATGATCAAACACTTCACTGAATTCTCCAATAAACTGGCCATAAGTCATGCTAGCGTAGTTGGCCCTAGCCATAACTGTGTAAGCCCATGCTAGCGCCCTTCCCTCCAGTAAATTAATCACATAGCCGATCTTACTATGGTCTGAAGTAAAGTCCCCAGGTACCCGCTGGAAAACCACCCCGCTTCCCCTAGCTTGCCGCTAAAGCGGTTGGGGGTGGGAACGGGAGTGAGCCGAGCCGGGGACCCCTGTCTGAGCTGGTTAGCTGGGATGCTAGCGGGAGCTGAGGAGCTGCTGGGAATAGGTACGGCCTGTGAAAAAGGCTGGGAATTAGTAAATCGGTCTAACCGGTCAGTGACACTGGCTAACTAGGTTACAGTTGACTGCTGCTGATAAACCAGTTGATCAATTCGAATCTCTATGTGGTTGGCCCGGCACACCAAAGCGCTGTCAGCTGGGTTGTTCTGGCGGAGATGTACTGACATGGTTCAGTGACCCAGTGACAAAACACAGATTCTGAATTGATACAATTAGGTTTATCAACAGCAAGAGAGTGTGTGTTGGTGTGTGAAAGTGCAGGCAGGAGCAGCAGGGACAGAGCAGCACACCGTACGACCTGGCAACCCTAAAGACACACAGAGAGGGATAGCTAGTGAGCGTCATGGCTGGAGTTAAACACTACACTGTTGCTTACTGTGGGAGCAGATGGAGACAGCTCAGGTTCAGCACAATGGCTACGGCCAGGAAGACAGTGTCCTTTGGTCGGGAATGCAGCTCCTGCAGGTAAGTGTCTAGGGAGTGTGATGATGAAGGAGAGAAGGAGGAATCCGCCGCCACGGAGGAGGTGAAGGAGAGGATTCCATTGCCACGGACTCCGCCTGTGCACAGGGGACTGGAAGACAAGGTGAGTAGTGAGTGAGCTTACATGAACGGCTGGAGGGATTCTCTGGTGGCGAACGAAGCAGGCTGTGGCTGAGATCACGACGAGTAGAAAGGTTTGGCAATGAAGCTCCTCTGGAGCGCAGTGAGACATCTCCGCACTGCCAGTCAGGGCAGCGCGGTAGAAATAGGCCCGCCGTAATGGGAACCAGGTGAGCGCGCAGCTGTGGATAATAGCAGAGCAGACCATGACATTTTTCTCTTCATGCAGACAATAATCCTAGTTTATTGTTTAGAATGTTTTTGTTTGGAGGGGAGAGATTTTTTTGTTTTAAAGGGGTTGAACTCTTCCTTATTAGAAAAACATGGGCCCCCAAACAGGATCTTGCATAGGGCCCCCCCAAAAAGCTTAAAAAAAAGGTTCTACTAACCTCTATGGGAAGAAAATTGTTTCTAACCCAATACCATCACTAATGATACCACAGGACTTTCAGTAGGGCAGAGATAATCAGACACATGTGGCATCATGAGTGTGGTTTGTGTGTGTGCTGCCGTACCCGCCCCTGGCGTGACGTCAGGTGGGCACGGCCCTTGTATATAAATAGTTCTGTGTTTATAATAAAGGTGGTTGGTTGGTGTTGATGGTTCATGAAGAAGAGACTCCAACTCTCATTATTCATACAGTACATAACATATTGGCAATGAGGATAATTATGGCAGCATATGGGCTACCTCAACCCCCAGTGTCATTTCTGGAGTACACGAGACAGCCGGTGATCCTGTGGCCGAAGTGGAGGGCCATGTTTGAGGGTTGGACTTGACGGGAGAAGACGACGAGCGCTCCTGGCCTATCATCTCGGCACGGAGGGCCAAATAATTCTTGGTATGTTGGGAGCGACGGAGCGCTATGAGGATGCTGTCGAGCGGTTGGCCGAATTTTTTCACCGGGCAGACGAGGACCACGACGCTGTGGGTGGCGGGAGTGTTGGCACCAAACGAGGCTAAGGTAGTTATCTGGGAGAAGCTAATGGCACAGTCAGAGTCTTTGGACGGGTTAGCCACAAAGCTAACTGCGCGCCAAAAGAGGGCTCCAAGCTACCAGCTGGGCATCGAGGTGGGACCGGGGTCCCTGGTCACTGAAGATGGCGGGATAGCCGCGAAGCTCAGGAAGGTGGACGACCGGAGCACTGATGAGTTGGACGGTGCGGTGTGCTATGACTGCGGAGAGGGAGAGCAGCAGGAGTCATCCCCGCAGCTGGAGGCTAGGCAGCGGGAGAGCGGGACCATGGAGGCTGAGAACCCTGTGGAAGAGCAGAGACAGTTGGGCGCAGAGACGACACAGCGGGAGTGCTTGGAATGAGGGTGCCAAGAGCAGCGACAAAACACGAGTCAGAGAGTAACGCTGACCAGAGCGAAGCTGAGAGCCCTGGGAGAGAGCAGCTGCAGCTGGGCATGGAGACGACGTAGCAGAGCGCCTGGAACAAGGGTGCTGAGAGCAGCAAAGAAGCGCCTGGGTCGGACAGGGACGCCGAAGACAGTGACGCTGAGAGCCCCGAGGGAGAGCAGCTACAACTGGGCATGGAGACAGTGCAGCGCCTGGAACGAGGGTGCTGGGAGCAGCAGCAAGGTGCCTGGGTCGGAGGATGATGCCGGCGAAAGCAATACGGTGAGCCCTAGGAATGAGCAGCAGCAGCTGGACACAGAGGCAGCGAGTGGTGCTGACGAGTGGACTTCGGGTCTCCCCGGAGTTCGGCCTCAAGGGGCTGGAGTGATTAGAACCATGACGGCGGTGCTGAAGACGGTCGGGAGCGGACCGATGGGCACGGTGGGATGGCATGCCGGACAGCAGCACGGCAGGTCCCAAGGAGTGACGCAGTCGGCAGTGAAGAGGGACGTAATGGCGAGAGAGATTGTTTTTGATCCCGGAGGCAGATGGCGGCCACGGGCACACATGTTGTGAGGCTGCCCGGGGTCTCTAAGTCGGCCTTATCTTCAGTGGCCAGGGGCGTGGATGGTTTGTTGCTGTCCTGGGCCCCCAGGCCGGTTTTACCTCTGGCTGCCAACGGACATCGGCATAACTTAAGTGTTAAAATGTAAATATATATATATACACTACTGTTCAAAAGTTTGGGGTCACCCAGACAATTATTTTGTGTTTTCCATGAAAAGTCACACTTATTTACCACCATGAGTTGTAAAATGAATAGAAAACATAGTCAAGACATTGACAAGGATAGAAATAATGATTTGTATTTGAAATAATAATTTTTTCCTTCAAACTTTGCTTTTGTCAAAGAATTCTCCATTTGCAGCAATTACAGCATTGCAGACCTAACATGATTGCACAAGGGTTTTCTAATCATCCATTAGCCTTCTGACACAATGAGCAAACACACTGTACCATTAGAACACTGGAGTGATAGTTGCTGGAAATGGGCCTCTATACACCTATGTAGATATTGCACCAAAAACCAGACATTTGCGGCTAGAATAGTCATTTACCACATTAGCAATGTATAGAGTGTATTTCTGATTAGTTTAAAGTTATTTTCATTGAAAAAAAGTGCTTTTCTTTCAAAAATAAGGAAATTTCTAAGTGGCCCCAAACTTTTGAACGGTAGTGTGTATATATATATATATATATATATACGTATATATATATATATATATATATATATATATATATATATATATATATATATATATAGCTGGTCTGCATGGGAGTATGTATGTGGTGTGTTATGGGATTGTTTTATGTATTTTCAGAGACTAGGTCCGATTTTAGTTGTTTTTTTGGATGAGTGTGTTGGGTGATTTTATTACAGTTAATTATTCCCTGTTCCTTAGTGCATGATTTGGGTCCTAAATTGGGGGGGAGGGGTCTTGATTGTGTGTGTGTGGTTTGCATTTTGTAGTTAAGTTAGTTAATTCCCTTCACACCATGAAGGCGCATGGGGCGGCGCCCATCTCCATTTCTCTGACCCTAGGCCGCACAGCTACTACTGTAAGTAGTGAAGCTACAGTGGGGGGTCAGTCCTCTGGTAGCTCTGTGCGTAACTTTACTTTCCCCGTTCCATTATGCGGAGCACCACGCTAGAAGGCAGAAAGTACCATTTCTATATGGTCTTTGGTATGACCAGCCGGGATTTGAACCCCTGCCTCCCGGGTGTGGGGCGGATGCTCTACTAAATGAGCCACCACTCTGGTTTGCATTTTGTAAGGGGAGGGGAATTGTGGCATTGTGAGCGTGGTTTGTGTGTGTGCTGCCGTACCCGCCCCTGGTGTGACGTCAGGTGGGCACGGCCCTTGTATACAAATACTTCTGTGTTCATAATAAAGGTGGTTGGTTAGTGTTGATGGTTCATGAAGAAGAGACTCCGACTCTCATTATTCATATGTAACAACTTACACTCTTTAGACATTCCCACAGCAAAGCACCTCTGCAGCCGGCAGTACTGACAGCGGTTCCTAGTGATCTTGTTGATCATGCAGTTTCTGTCACGGTGGCAGGTGTACACCATGTTTTTCTGCACGCTGCGGCGGAAGAAGCCCTGTAGAGACACCAGCACAAAGAAGAGGAAATAACTAGAACGGAGGATGCAATTCACTGCAAGGGTTAATGTTCCATTGTGCAGTTTTAAAGAAAGAGAACTGAATGTGAATGAGATTTTTGACCAAAATGCTCAACTCCAGCAAGTTTTGCAGTTCATCCAGCTAATATTTTTCTGTGAATAGTAGCTGAATGAAAATGACATTTAGTTCCAACTCAGGAATCTGACTGGACAGTGGGCATTCCAGGAGTGACTATATTTTCCGATAAATGTACTCAGACATTTCTCTCAATATGTATCACTCCACTTCAACGGTATTAATAATTTTTTAATTTTAGTAACTGCTGATGGCTTCTCATAATATGTGAAAGTTGTAAGTATAATGTACCTTAGGGTAGTACCTCAGGAAGCAGCAAATGCTGACGAATGTAGCAACTTTTGGCTTCGCCAACTTTCCTGCCGAATGTTGGTGAAAATCAAGCTAGTATCTCACAAAGCAGTGAATGCTGAGGAACATTCAAGAATGCTGTGATTTCTGAGTTTCGTCAGAGTTCGTAAAAGGTTGCAAAACAGTTCACTAACAGTTTTTGTGGCGGTCACAAACAATTTTGTCACAAAGGTTGTTAAACAGTTTAGGTTAATGTTTATTTGAAAGGGACATTACATACTAATGAACATTAATACAAACGCAAGTATGCAAGATTTAGCAATACTGCTAATTTGCATCCGTAGTCCCCCAGCAGGTCACAAAAACACACAATCATACACGAGCAGAACAACTGCAATGAAACTGTACAAAGTGTATGTGCTAAAGTGCAAGAGTTAAGGTGCTACAAAACAAAACATTCAAATGTCACGAGTGAAGTGCTGTGTACACACACATGCATCCAAGCACCTCACAGCAACAACCGACAGCAACAAACAAGAGGCGGGGCATATATGTGTGACGCACGGGCACATATATACTGTATATGCATATGCTGCAGAGCAACCATGAGTTATGGGTACAGTTTTGGTTGTTTAAAAGCCAATTTTTACAATGTGTCTTAAAAGTGTTTAGCGTGGTACGTTCTCTGATTGCAGGTGGTATATTACTCCAGATCTTGGTGCCCCTCACTGATAGCACAGATTGAGCAAATGTGGTACGTCTGTAGGGGACCTCACAGTCTCCTCTAGTGATTGCTCTGGTGGTTGTACCGGTGACAGTTCTCAGTTTGACATATTCTCAGTTGTTAGTGTTCACTACTTGGTGAACCAAAAATAACTTTAGTGACATGCGTTACAACTGTTTTCAACTATTTTTCAGGTGCTTCCAGAAAAATACATTTGCCAAAAAAACCAATTTTTTTCCCCAAATATTTTGGTGACAAGAAAAACTCAGACCTTAAAAGTTGTTTGCGAACTGTTTGACAACCTTTTACAAACCCTGACAAAACCAAAAATCGCTATGTTGGCCAGCATTTGCCGTTCCATGAGCTACAAGGGTTAAAGGTCATTTGGATTTCATTTTCATGAAAACAAATAATTTCCTAAAAATAATACATCTACAAAAATATTTGAAAGGTGCAGAATGACAGATTACATTTTCTTGAAAAATTATTATAGTTCTGAAATAGTTATAGAGAATTTTTTAAAGGTCCAAAATGATCATAACGTTTTGAAAAGATAGTCCTAAAAACTGGACCTCCTCTACCTGGATATGCTGCCTGGTTCCTTGTACACATCTGGGTCACATCTGTTCCCAACATAGACAAATTGAAGTTGGCTTTCCCTCTGTGGTGATCAACTCTTTATTTCATCTGAAGACACCAAGAAGAAGAAGGGGCAAAGTCCTTTGAAGGAAACTAACACAGAAATGAACCGAAGGTGCTTAGCTGCTAACTGCATCAGCTCGTCCATGGCCAAAAACAAAATGTTCGAGCTTAAGTGGATTTACCATCCATCAGACTCAGTTTGTACTGTACCTACAGTACGTGGCTTCATCAGGACTCCCTCTGCACAGCTAAAAAGCTAACTAGCAGCCGACTACACAGCACAAGCCATGCGACCTATAAAAACACCTCAAGAGGTTTTGGGTGGCAGTTGAGGTTCCACTGCTTCTGTGGTGTTACCTGCTGCCTACTCTTTTTTTACATAGGTGCCTAAGCCACGGGTGTTCCCAGACTTCTCCTTAGTTTTTGTTGGTATTTGTATAGTTCTAAATTCTTTGACTGACATCAAAACGGGCCTATTGGCTCTTACTCTATGTTCTTTTGTTTTTTTAAATGTTTGTTTGGTCTTTAATCACTTCAGCACTCTCATGCAATGTTTCCTTTTTTTTACAAAATAAATGGTAGTAGACTCCCAGCTCAAGTTTTTTAGCCCCAATGTAGGGGGCCTAAATAATCCAGGAAAGCAGGTGGTCAATCTTGATCTTCTCGGTAGGCAAGGTGTCCATATAGCTATGCTGCAGAAGACACATCTGGTTAGGCAAGATGTCTCCCGACTTTCGAATAGATTTTATCAAATGCTTGTTCATTCATCAGCCAAAAATAAAATGAAAGGGGTGACTGTTATATGCCAACGAAGCTTGTGCCTTAGTCTTTTAGAATCATGGACAGATAAGGAGGGCAGAATATAACAAAAGTCAACATACAAAACAGAGACACTGTTTTGGTCTCCATTTATGCCCCTAATACTTTTGATAAACAATTTTATGATCATATTACTAAGGCCCTTCCCAAGTCTGTGGAGCTTAAGCTCATCATACAGTAGGTCAGAATCAGAATCAGAATCAGAATAAAGTTTATTGCCAAGTACATTTACAAGTAAACAACAGGTAAACATACGAGGAATTTGACTTGACATTGGAAAGCGCCTGATAGGCGGATCCCAATGACGCGGCAAGCCATGAAGGCGCCTGTCAACAGAGGAGAATAGAGGGCAAAGGTCAGGAACAAAACAATAGGTAGAGAGAAAAAAAAACATAGTTAATCAGAATAATGCTCTTAAATGAGCTGAATTATGATCACCAAAAAAAACCCAAAAACAAAACAAAAAAAAAAACCCTCGTGCAGATTTCAATGCTGTTGTGGGAATGTGGGAATGACGAGACAGGTTTCTCTCAAGTCAGCTTTATTCACATTCACCAGCATCTCAATGAAGAAAGAGAACAACACAGGAAACTCACATCTTTAAATACTCGGACTCTCACAGTTCACAAGTCACATGCATCACAGATCACGTTGCATTATAATTGACAGTAACAATGCATCCCCTCTCTCTGATATCACCCCCACTGTCTACAATGCATCTCCTCTTTAATCCTTTAATAACACCCCCACAGTCTCAAGCCTTGCATACCAAAGCTAACATCCTTGCAGCTTCCTGTAATCTCCAAGGAAGCTCTGCCTTTGTTCTGATCTAAAATGTGAGTCACAAAGTAGGTCACATATGTGTGTCCACCACACCAGCCCCCCCAACATTTTAGAACAAACAAGAGAATAACAACATGCATGCCGTGATAGAATCAATACACATCAGTCCACATGTTGTTTAGGCTTCAGTCTCCTGCCGTATCTGCTGTAGCTGGGATTCAACGTCTCTGCGGCGCTGTCACTCTGGGGGTTTGCCGTCTGGGGGTGGAAACCTTTTGTCAGTCCCTGCGGGTGTTCTGGGGAAGCATTACTCTGTGAAGCCCCCCGTGGGGGTCTACCTCGCCGCGGGGCGCTTGCCAACAGCACTTGCTCATCTGCCACCACAAAAGCGGGTTTGAGTCTGTTTATGCCAACTTTCTCTTTCCTACCCCCCAAATCTAGCAAAAACTGCTGGTCCCCTGTTTCCAGCACTCTGAACGGTCCGTCATAAGGCGGTCGCAGCGGGGTTTGATGCGCATCGTGTCTGACAAAAACAAACTCTGCGTTCTTCAAAGCTTTAGGCACAAAAACGCGCGGAAAACTGTGGTGCGCAGGGCCGGGCAGCGTGCTTGATTCTATGTTACTCCGCAACAGCTGAGACGGGGAGGTGTCTGGCGCAGGGTTATCTGGGAGAAACTCCCCAGGCAGCCGGAGTGGCTGCGCAAACACGAGCTCCGCTGGGGAGGCTTCTAAGTCCCCTTTAGGCGCAGAACGCAACCCCAATAACACCCACGGTAACTTGTCTACCCAATTTGCATCCGTCAGTGATGCTCTGAGAGCTGCTTTCAATGACCTATGAAAACGTTCGCATAACCCGTTAGCCTGCGGATTGTACGCGGTTGTGCGGTGAATTGTGACACCCAGGCTGCGGGCCATTGTCGACCAAAGCTCGGACACAAATTGAGGGCCTCTGTCGGAAGTAATGTCCGACGGAACTCCGAAGCGCGCCACCCAAGCTGTTAAAAACGCGTGCGCCACCTCCTCGGCCGTGGTTGATGCCAGCGGAACCACTTCAGGCCAGTGCGTGGTGCGGTCCACCATTGTCAGAAGGTGTGTGCACCCCTGTGACGGCGGTAGGGGTCCTACGAGGTCCACATGAACGTGATCGAACCTCTTGGCCGGAATGTGAAATGGCTCCAAAGGAGCTCTCATGTGCCTGTGTACTTTGGCCCGTTGACACGCCGCGCAGGCTGCCGCCCACTCTTTAACTTGTTTGCGAAGACTCGGCCACACAAATTTCTCTCCTACCATTTTGACCGACGCGCGCACTCCCGGGTGTGCCAAAGCATGAACAGAGTCAAAAACGCGGCGGTGCCACGCGGCCGGTACTACTGGACGCGGCCGTCCAGTGGAGACATCGCAGATTATGGGGGGCATACCGTCTTGCAGCACCCTGTTCTCCAGCCTTAACCCTGTTGGTCCAGACTGGAGCGTGCGCACATCCGCGTCACTAACCTGTTCCGCGGCCGTGGCTGCGTAATCTATTCCTACGCTGACTGGAGCCGCCACGGCGCGCGAGAGGCAATCTGCCACTAAATTCAGTTTGCCCGCCACATGCTGAATATCAGTGGTAAACTCTGAGATCGCGGCCAGCTGTCTCTGCTGCCGGCCTGACCACGGTTCGGAAACCTTGGCCATCGCGAAAGTTAGCAGTTTGTGGTCAACAAACGCGGTGAAACAGCGTCCTTCCAGCCAGAACTGAAAGTGGCGGATAGCCAAATGGAGAGCCAGCAGTTCCCTGTCGAACGCACTGTATTTACGTTCGCTATTGCGCAATGTCCTGCTGAAAAAGGCGAGGGGCTGCCAGACCCTGGCTACATGTTGCTCCACGACCGCCCCTATGGCCACATCTGACGCGTCCGTAGTGAGCACTATGCAGGCCGTTGGGTCTGGGTGTGCCAACAACGCAGCCTTTGCCCAGGCTGCTTTCACCTCCGAGAACGCTTGGTCCCGCTCCCGGGACCACTCGACCTTATCCGCGGGTTTCTTTTTTTTGAGCGCGGCATACAGCGGCTGCATGAGTTGCGCCGCGCGGGGAAGAAAACGGTTATAAAAATTCACCATTCCCAAAAACTCTTGTAATGCCCTGACCGTCTGCAGCCGGGGGAAATCTGCCACCGCGCGCACCTTGTCAGGAAGCGGAACCGCTCCTTCGGGGGAGACGCGGTGTCCTAAAAAATCGATCTGCGCCACCCCGAACTGACACTTCGCTGGGTTGATTATTAACCCGTGATCTCCCAACCTTCGGAAAACTGTGGCCAGGTGTTTTTCGTGCTCGTCTTTGGACGCGCTGGCTACCAAAATATCGTCCAAGTAGATGAACACGAAAGGGAGATCGCGAAGCACCGCGTTCATCATGCGTTGGAATGTCTGTGCAGCCCCTTTAAGCCCGAATGGCATGCGCAAAAACTCGAATAGGCCAAATGGAGCTATTACCGCTGTTTTGGGTATGTCTTCAGCGCGCACTGGGACTTGGTGGTAACCGCGGACCAAGTCTATTTTAGAAAAAACGCGCGCCCCTGCCAAATGAACGGAAAAATCTTGGATATGCGGGATTGGGTAGCGGTCGTGCGCTGTAGCGTTGTTTAACCTGCGGAAATCCCCGCAAGGTCGCCATGATCCGTCAGCTTTCGGGACCATGTGTAGCGGGGAAGCCCACGAACTGTTTGAACGCCTGATAATGCCCAACCTCTCCAGGTTGGCAAACTCCTCGTGCGCTATGGCCAGTTTAACTGCGTCCAAGCGCCGAGCTTTTGCAAAAACGGGCGGTCCGGTAGTGGTATTAAAATGTTCCACCCCGTGTTTAGCGACTGTCGCCGAAAATGTGGGGACCGTGAGTGCTGGGAACTGAGTGAGCAGTGTGTGGAACTCACCGCTTGCAGCTGTGAAGTTGGCTTGTGCTGATGGCGGGGCCACTCGTGCTGTACAGGGAATAGAATCAAAAGAAAATGCATTAACCAGGCGCCTGTTAGTGAGATCAACCAACAAACCATGTGAGCACAAAAAATCAGCCCCCAACATATTGAAATTCACTGCTGCTACAACAAAAGTCCACTCAAATGTACGGCCGTGTAGAGACAGAAGCAGGGTCTTCTCACCAAAGGTCTTAATCTCTGAGCCGTTCGCTGCTGTCACCCTGGGACCTCTGGAACCTGCTAGCCTGTCCGCATAGGAAGGTGTGATGAAACTCAACTGGGAGCCTGTGTCCACGAGAAACTGTCTCCCCGAGCGTGCATCCAACAAGTAAAGCAGCTTGTTCTCCTCCCCGAGGGCCGCGGCTGCTACCGACCCCCGGTCTTGGCGTTTCCCGAAAGCCTGAACTGGCACGGTGGTACACATTTGCGTGCCCTCTCTGCGAATCGGCGATGGTAAAAACAGAGGATGTCTGATCCGCGTTCCCTGGCCCCTGCCGCCGCCGTCGTTGGTGAGTCTGGTACCGCTGCCTCTGGCCCCCTGTCATCTCCGGTCGCTGCGCCGAGTTCCGCTGCAGCGGCCATGGCCGCGCGCCGCTTGGTGGCGTTGACAATTCGCTGCGCCTCTCGGCCCAGCACGCGGTAGTCCCGTTGGGCCAACAGTGGCGAACTGGCCAGGGTCGCTCTCGCCGCTGACGGTAGAGTCCTGAGGAAGAGGTGGGTGAAAATGAACTGATCGTCGTCGGAGTCTTTCAACCTCAACAACTTCTCCATAAGGTTCGCGGGCATGTCATTTTCGAATTCAGTCAGCGCCAGGAGCCTCTCTGCTCACTCCTCCGCCGAGGGGGTGAAGTGCTGGATGAATGCAGCCTTCAACGTGCCGTATTTGTCGCTGTCCGGCGGCTGGTCGATCAGGCTCTCCACATGCTGGGCCGTGTTGTTGTCCAGTTTTGCGACTACGTGGTAGAATTTTGTGGCGTCTACTGATATCCCCCGGAGATTGAACTGCGCCTCAATCGCATTGAACCAGGAGCGCGGATTATTCTGCCAAAAGTCCGGTAGCTGGACTGTAGCGGCATTCGCTTGGCTGGGGGCTCCTGACGAGGCTGGCCCGGGGGAAATCTCCTCTTCCTGCATGGTACGTCTTGGGTCACCAGTGTGGGAATGTGGGAATGACGAG
This sequence comes from Pholidichthys leucotaenia, assembly GCA_020510985.1. Lineage (NCBI taxonomy): Eukaryota > Metazoa > Chordata > Actinopteri > Cichliformes > Pholidichthyidae > Pholidichthys > Pholidichthys leucotaenia. The sequence goes on along the minus strand of CM035849.1, from coordinate 62,179,900 downwards.
ACAGGTTTCTCTCAAGTCAGCTTTATTCACATTCACCAGCATCTCAATGAAGAAAGAGAACAACATAGGAAACTCACTTCCTTAAATACTCGGACTCTCACAGTTCACAAGTCACATGCATCACAGATCACGTTGCATTATAATTGACAGTAACAATGCATCCCCTCTCTCTGATATCACCCCCACTGTCTACAATGCATCTCCTCTTTAATCCTTTAATAACACCCCCACAGTCTCAAGCCTTGCATACCAAAGCTAACATCCTTGCAGCTTCCTGTAATCTCCAAGGAAGCTCTGCCTTTGTTCTGATCTAAAATGTGAGTCACAAAGTAGGTTACATATGTGTGTCCACCACACTGTAATAGATCTCTCCCTTGATAGAACAAGTCATTCTAAAAATTCAGAACAGATTTATGCCTCTAACGCGTTGCATGCTTGGATAAATGATAATGGAGTGGTAGATCTATGGCATCTTCTCAATCCAGTCAAAGATTTTACTCATCTATTAGACACAAATCTTGTTCTCGCATTGATTTTATTTTTCCATCCATCCATCTTCTACCGCTTAATCCTTTCGGGTCGCGGGGGGGCTGGAGCCTATCCCAGCATCTTTGGGCGAGAGGCAGGGTACACCCTGGACAGATCACCAGTCCATCACAGGGCCAACACAGAGAGACAGACAACCATTCACTCTCACATCCATACCTAAGGACAATTTAGAATCCCCAGTTTTGATGCCAATTAACCTAACTTGCATGTTTTTGGCATGTGGGAGGAAACCGGAGTGCCCGGAGTAAACCCACGCAGACACGGGGAGAACATGCAAACTCCACACAGAAGGGTCACCGATGGTCTGGGGGTGGGATCAAACCCACGATGGTCAAGGGTGGAATCGATCCCATGACCTTCTTGCTGTGCTGCCACTGTGCTAACCACTGCACCACCGTGCTGCCCGATTTTATTTTTGCCTCCAGAAATTCTTTTCTCTCAGTAACCCATGCTATACACGTTCCTATTTCTCTGACAGACCATAAAGCAGTGTCCGTGGTGGCCTCAGTTAATGCTATCCCTATTCAAGCCACTAGATGGTGCTTTAATACCACCTTTCTTGAGGATGAATCCTTTAAGACCCAATTTGCTCGTGAATTTGCGGCATTTCCGAATATAAACCAGGGTTCTGTTAGTGACCCGAGAATTATGTGGGATACGGTCAAAAGTTTTATTAGGAATTTCTCCATATGTTATGATTCCTCTGTTAAGAAAGCACGTTTATCTAAATTACAGCTGTTGGAAAGTAAAATTTTGTTATTAGACAATTTATTACAAATACAATTTGTTAATGAGACCGCACTCCAATATAAGCAGGTACAAAAAAGATATAAATTCTATTCTTAAATGCCGAGCTGAATTTTTAATTCACAAAACTTGCTAGCTATACTATATCTCATTAGTGGTGCAAGACCCTCCCATTTATTAGCGCTAAGGCTTAGGGTCAGTGATAGTTTTTCTGGCATTACCTCCATTAAGTCCTCTGAGGGTCAGATTCGTGTGGAGCCCTCAGAAGTTAATACTGCCTCTCATTCCTTTTGTTTTCTGAATTATATAGTTCTGAGGTTACCCACAATCACACCCTGCACACTAATTTCCTGAATAGTGTCAAACTTTCCAGACTTTCTGAGGACTCTCAGAAATTACTAAGCTGCCCTATTTCGATGACTGAACTTAGGAGTGGTGCTCTGGATATGCAACGGGGCAAATTGCGCAGTTTGGATAGGATTCCTCTGGAATTTATTTTGCCTTCTGGGACAGCTTGGGCCCCCTAATGCTTGATGTAATCTTTTTCTCTTTACAAGCCAGATCTTTTTCTAGAGATATTAACATTGCAATTATAACTGTCTTACTTAAAAAAGACAAAGACCCCCAAGAATGTACTAGTTATAGACCCTTATCCCTCTTAAATGCTGATGTTAAAATTTTTGCTAAGCTGCTGGCTTGTAGACTTCAACCTTGCATGACTAAACTTGTGAACTGTGACCAGACTGGTTTCATTCAGTCGAGATTACTGAATGAAATCAGTAATCACCCCCAGCCAGTCGCAGCAGATGACTGCCCCTCCCTGAGCCTGGTTCTGCTAGAGGTTTCTTCCTGCCAAATGGGAGTTTTTCCTCTCTACTGTCGCTCAGTGCTTGCTCATAGGGGATCGTCTAATTGCTGGGTTTTTCTGAGATTGTGGGTTTTTTCTCTGCACTCTGGCACCATGAGACGGCCTCTGTTGTGATGTGGCGCAGTATAAATAAAGCTGAATTGAACTGAATTGAATTAGTGTCTGACAATTTGAGGAGGCTACTTTACATAATTGATGGAGTCTCTACAGCATCTGTCTCTGCTGCCCTTTTTTATTTAGATGCAATGAAGGTGTTTGATCATTTGGAATAGCAGTACCTCTGGTTAGTGCTCAAGGCGTTGGGTCTGGGGGTCTCTTTCACACACATGATTAAGGTACTGTATTCTAACCCTTCACCTATGGTGCTCACAAGCAGAACCTGTTCTGCTCTGTTTGAAGTAGCCAGAGGTTCCAGACAAGGTTGTCCTTTAAGTCCCCTCCCCTTTGTTTAGTCACTGGAACCTCTGGTTCAGGCTATCCACTCTGTGGCACAGGTGTGGTGTGGCCAACTACTGATTGGAGGGTCTACTCAGCGCTTTTCAACAGGATTCCACACAAGTGACCAAACAGCTTATCCATTTTTTTGTCTTTATTTAATTCTTTAGAAACACATACATGTGCTTTTAGGCTAGCAAGTGGTCAGAATGCTTAAAACGTAACAAAAAAAAGAACATAAATTTAAACTTCAATGTCTTACCGGCTGCCTCTCCGGTTGTTGTAGAGGTTTTTTAGTCAAGCACATTACTTTTCTACTGCTGCTATCCTCCTGGGTATAAGTATTCCTCCTGGATATGAGTATAAACTATCCAGTTGCAAAGCTTCTGCTAAAGGACAGGATGGGGTTACCTTGAATTGCAACTACCCCCAGGTCACCCTTGGGCAAGGTGTAATACCTGTAAGCCTCCCTTGCTGGGGTACAGCTCCATTGCCTTGTGGAAAGACTATTTAGTAAAAAGGCTAAGGGACCATACCCTAAATGAAAAGGCGCACTCACTAGGGGTACAGCAGATGGAGCTCAACAGCCTTGGCAGGCCATCCATCTAAGGAGCTGCTCACCCGAACAACCCACAAAGACGGCTTCGGCGGACCAGGCGGTGGACAATTTTCCTTGATTCAATGGCAGTGAAGGCGATGCAGCAACGCACTGTGGAGTGCGAAGGGCGTGACAGAGCACACAAGACGTTATGGCCATCCACTGCAGCCGAAGTAGCCCCAGACGTAATAATCTTTTCGTGCTTCTGGACCTGGACTTCTGAGGCCGAGAAAGTGGGACTGTCCCTGTGCAACGACTTTTCCACTATAATACCCTTCATGCACAGGTTATGTTGTGCACTACCATCTCTACTCCAAAGTCCTGCGGCGATGGGGTAATGGCAAAGCAACAGGTGGAGGTGACCACTGGCAGTTGTAGTCATAAACCTGCACGTAGGTGGCTGTGGACTAGTGGTCGCTCTTCTCTTTACCCGGGGTAGCGAAGAAATTCGGCAGCATCCACGGCGACTGAGCAGCCCTCTTCAGGGACAGCACTGCTCACCCTAGTAAGGGAGGGGTCTAGAAAAGGTGGCCTAAAAATTGCCTGCCCTACATGCATCTGGCCAGCTAGCCGCGGTTGGCAGATCATCCATAAATGCGGTCGAAATCATAGCAGAAAAAGAAAGCTCCTCATTGGAACATGGAACGTCCATACACTTATGGACCGAGAGAACACTGCAAGACCCCAGAGGAGAACGGCATTAGTTGCCAAGGAGCTGGCACGATACAACATCGACATCGCAGCCTTAAATGAGACTAGGCTTGCAGAAGAAGGCTCTCTCACCAAACTTACCAGCGGCTACACCTTCTTCTGGAAAGGGAAGGCACAGGCAGAGGACAGGATTCACGGAGCTGGCCTTGCTGTCAAGACATGTCTGATGAAACAGCTCCTAGACTTACCCAATGGAATCAATGAAAGACTTATGAAGCTGCGCATACCCCTCAGTTACAAGTGCCACGCAACTATGATCAGCGCATATGCCCCGACCCTGATGAGCTCAGAGGAAACAATCGAGCAATTCTACGCTGACCTCAGTTCTGCCCTGGGTGTCGTCCCCGCCAGTGACAAGCTCATACTGCTCGGAGACTTCAATGCCCGAATTGGTTGCGACCACAGTAGGTGGGAGGGGATACTTAGCAGACACAGCATTGGCAAGATGAACAGTAATGGCCTTCTGTTGTTGAGCAAGTGTGCAGAATATGATCTTGTCATCACAAACATGGTATTCAGAATGATGAACAAATACAAGACTACTTGGATGCACCCTAGATCCAGACAATGGCACCTGATAGATTATGTCATTGTCCGTCAGTGAGATATCAAGGATGTTCTTGTCACCAGAGCCATGCATGGAGCAGAATGTTGGACAGATCACAGACTTGTTCACTCCACCCTGAAACTGCACATTGCCCCACAATATCCAAAGCGCCCGAAGCTTGTCCACTCTACCTTCAACACAGCCAAACTCCTGCAGCCTTTCCACCTGCGTAAGTTCCAGGACAGACTGGACGAGAAGCTGTCTGCTGAGGGACCACTGACTGGAGACCCAACCCAGAAGTGGAACCAGTTCAGAGAACTGGTGACAGAGACAGCAAAGTCAGTGCTTGGCCCCAAGCGCCGGACCCATCAGGACTGGTTCGATGAGAACGACACCAGAAAAACAAGGCATTCATGGAGTGGCAAAACGACCCAGGCTCCATCCCCAAGAGGGAGAGGTTCAAATCTTACCAGGCTCTAGCCCAAAGGGAGATTCGCAGGATGCATGACAAGTGGTGGGAGAAGAAAGCTGAGGAGGTTCAAAGCTTCACTGACTCCAACAACTCAAAGCAGTTTTTCAACTCCATCAAGTCGGTCTTTGGTCCTTCAAAATCTGGTTCCGCCCCCTTGCTGTCAGCAGACAGATCCACCCTCATCAAGGACAAGGCTGCCATTAACACCAGATGGAAAGAACACTTCAGCCAACTTCTGAACCACCCTTCCTCAGTTGATCAGTCTACACTGGACCAGATCCCTCAACAGCCGGCCATCCAAGAACTTGACAACTCTCCTTCTCTGATCGAAGTCAGGAAGGCTATCAAACAGATGAGCTGTGGCAAAGCATTTGGACAAGGACAGCATTCCCACAGAAGTGTATAAGGCACTTAGCAAAGAGGCTCTACAGGCATTCCATACTGTCCTTACCAGTGTCTGGGAAGAGTAGGTAATGCCAGCAGACCTGTGTGATGCAATGATTGTTGCCCTGTACAAAAACAAAGGCACCAGAGCAGACTGTGGGAATTAGAGAGGTATATCCCTCCTCTTCATTGCCAGAAAAATCCTTGCCCATGTCATCCTGAACGGGCTGATCTCGACAATCTCAGAAAAGAACCTTCCTGAGTCACCCGATTAGTCTGCCCTAATCACAGCACTGTTGACATGGTCTTTGCAGTAAGACATCCAGGAGAAATGTTTGGCGCAGAACATGAAACTCAACGCAGTCTTCATTGATCTGACGAAGACATTCAACACTGTCAGCAGAGAGGCACTATTGATCATTCTGGGAAAACTCGGCTGCCCAGTGAAGCTCACCATGCTCATCCGGCTGTTCCACGACAACATGACAGGAGAATTTCTGTCAGACAGTGAACCATCTGAGAAATTCAGTATTTCCAATGGTGTGAAACAGGGCTGTGTCCTTGCACCTGTATTGTTCAACCTCTTCTTCACGCAAGTGCTGTTGCATGCTGGCAGGGACCTCGACCTGGGTATCTATATCAGATACTGTCTGGACGGATCACTGTTTGACCTGAGGCGCCTTACAGTAAAGACCAAGACACTGGAGAGGCTCATAACAGAAGCCCTGTTTGCAGATGACTGTGCTCTGATGGCCCATGAGGAGAACCACCTACAGTTAATTGTCGATAAGTTCTCCAAAGCATCTAAGATATTCAGCCTGACAATCAGCCTCAGCAAGACAGAAGTCCTCTTCCAGCCCGCACCACACAGTGTCCAACAGCCAAGCATCACCATAGATGGCAAATTGCTGAAGAATGTTGACAACTTCAAGTACCTGGGCAGTACCATCTTATGCAATGGATCCCCGGACAGCGAAATATCAGCAAGGATCCAGAAAGCAAGCCAGGCACTTGGCAGACTCCGTACCAAAGTCTTGCAGCACAAAGACAACCATCTCTCCACCAAGCTCAAGGTGTATAGTGCTGTGGTCCGATCATCACTGCTGTATGGCTGTGAGACATGGACCCTGTACTGCAGACACATCAAACGGCTGGAGCAGTTCCACACATGCTCTCTGCAGTCAATCATGCGGATACGTTGGCAGGACCGCAATACCAACCAAGAGGTCCTCGACCAAGCAGGCCTTACAAGCATCGAAGCCAAGCTCCTCCAGGCCCAGCTTTGATGGTCTGGTCACGTCATCCCCATGAATGAGTCCCAAATCCCCAGACAGCTCTTCTACGGAGAACTGGCACAGGGCAGTTGCAACCAGGGTTGCCCAAAGAAGAGATTCAAGGATAACCTCAAGGCAAACCTCAAGTGGGCAGACCTCCAGCCGTGAGAACTTGAGGCCACTGCAGCTGATAGAACTGCTTGGCATGCTGCGATAAGGAGGTCCGTAACAGCATTGGAAGACAACCGCCACCAACGTCTTGCAGCGGCACGTGATCAACGACACAGAACGTCTTCCACCGTCCTGACAGCCGGCGTTCCATGCCCGACCTGCAACCGACTGTGCGCTTCAGACTTCGACCTCCAAAGCCACATGCGTGTTCACAGATGACTGCATAACATGTCATTCTCTGCTCCCAAGAGACTACCAAGAAGAAGAAGAAGAAGAAGAAGAAGAAGCTGGTCTTCACCCCTTTTCAAACTTCTGGTAGATTGGTTCCCCCCAAGCTGCTCTGGCTACACCCACTGAACTGCTGCAGGTTGTTTCTCATCCATCTTGCTGCTTTAATTCATGTTCACTTTATTCCACAAATTGTTTCCATTTTCAAGATGCCAGTTTTCAGAAACCTAGTTTGACTAAACACCTCCCACTCAATCTTTCTGGTTGATGTATCAGGGAGATTGTTGATTTAAAGTCAAACTCAATCTTTTAGGACATCCACCCCTGCTGCTCTCCTGCTGGCCCGTCATGCTGTCAACATCCCTGGGTGCTGCTGAATGAATAGATGTCAGCAAGGGAGTGAGAGAGTGAGTGAACAAGTGAGTAAGTGAGAGTGAGGGAGTGACGAGTGGAGACGGTAGTGGTGGTGGTGATTCGGGGTTTGTGTGGCACTTTGTGTGTTGGTTGGCATCTCAGGGCGCTTGTGGTGGTCCGCTGATCAGTCGCTCTGGGTGGGCGTTGGGGGGTGGTGGTCTGCTTCTGTGGCCACGGCCGCCGGCGGGGGTGTGGCTGCTGGTCCACGCTGGTGGTCTCCCCGGCCACTGCCGGGCATTGGTGCATGTTCATGCCCACTACATCTGCGCCACCCCAATTAATAAGAGTGAATAAGTGTGGGTGAGTGTGTGAAGGAGAGCACAAGTGGATGTGAGTGAGCTGGAGTGCGAGTGACAGTGTGTGTATGGATGAGCATGAGTGGGTGGGTCTGGGAGTGCGAGTGTGGGATTGTGTGGGGGAGAGGGCGAGTGAGAGTAAGTGAGTGCGTGTGGGTTTGAGTGGGTGCGTATGAGAGCATGAGGGTGTGACTGTGTGGGAATGGGTGTGTACTGTTCAGGGGGTGCTGGATTGAGGGTGGGCACCTCCTGGCTGCGTGGGTTCCCTTGGACGGGGGAGATGGCCCCCCGTGGGGCTCCTGTGCCTTGCTGCTGCCTTCCTTGGGCATGGGGGTTCCCAGGGTATGTGTCGGCAGCGCTGGGGTGGGGGTGGGCCCGCTGTGATGGTGTCTGAGGGGGCTTGTGCCGGGGGCACGGGCCGGTCTCTGGCCCAGGGGGAGGGGGTGCTGGCCTTCCGGGTCCTGGGGCCCAGGTGCTGGCGTTGGCCCCGTTGGGAGGCGGGGGCTGGCTGGTCCGAGGGCAGGGGTGCACGGCGCCGGCCGTCTCCCTCAGCCATCCCTCCTGGGGTGGATGCCTAGCTGTTCTGGGGCTTGTTGGCCTTGGGACATTTGTGCTCTGTGGGGGCTGGTGGCGCTGTCTTGCTTGCTCGGGGTTTCCAGGGGAGAAAGAAGGTGTTGCTGTGACCTGCCACCCTCTTCATATGTTTCCTGGCAAACCACTCACACACACACACACACACACACACACTTAATTTGCATGTGCTCTCAATGATATACACACACACACACACACACACACACACACATACTGTATGTCTCTCCTTTAACAGGTGCAGATACCAGACTGGTGATGAGACCTTTTCAGTAGAAGAAACAGTTTTTCTGTTTAAGTTGTGTTAGTTTGCCTTCTTTGTCTGTTCCTCTCCCTTTTCTTTCCTCCTCCCCACCCCTCCTTTTCCCATTCCCCCCCACCGGGTCCTTCATGGGTCAAACAATTTAAATAAACTACTGTACTAAAAGTTATTACAAGAGGAGTTTATAAATAATATAGTACATATACAGTATATGTACTGTATAAAGCTCCTTTTGGCAAAGTAAATCTGTTTGGCACAATAAGGGAAGCAGATTTCTGTTCTGCTCACCTAGCTGCTTGACAGGACAAGGGGGAAAAAGAAACCTAGTTTGACTTAAGTGTGTGAATGGGTGGATAGCAGGATCTGTAAAGCGTTTTGGTCATCTAGAGATGAGAAAAAGTGCTATATAAGTGAATGCAATTTACTATTCTACCTGTCTTTCCTATCTCTGTCGGAAAAACTAAACATTATATTATCTCACTATATGGGGATGATACCTTGCTATATGTTGGAAATCCTCAGGAGTCTATTCCCAACATCTTGCCTATTTTCACCAGATTTGGTGAGATATCAGGATGTAGAATCAATTGGGGAAAGTCAGCACTTCTACCTTTGAATGTCTCAGTGGCAAATTATTCTTTACCTTCCCATATACCAGTGGTTGATCAGTTCACACATCTGGGTATCAAGATTTTTTCATCACTAAAAATGATTGTCAAGTGGAATTATGTGGCATATCTTTCTAAGATTTCTCAGGATTTGGTGAGATGGGCTACATTGCCCAATTCTCTTACAGTAGATCACATATATCCATTTTTTAAAATGAATGTGTTAGATAGTTATTTTAATATGAAAGTGTAAGATGCACATGCACCCCCGGTAGCATCTCCACCACGCCCTATATAAGGCTGGGTTGGACATTTTACTTTCGCTTATCTTGCCTGGAGGTTGGCCGGTGCTGAGACTGTAACTGCCGTTATTATTGAGCTGAATAAAGCCATGTTCCAAGTCACCTCACCTCTTCTTTACAGCAGATAATACTAGACATAACATTGGCAACATTGGATTAAACCATAGAGGCGTGCATAGCTCCAATTCGGCCTTTTCTCGAGTTTCCCAGGAAGCCGCCAGTGTCCTGGCCTAGATGGTTTGAAGCCTTTGAAACTTATGTTGCCGTGCTGGGACTCGGTGAGCTTGATAAGCTAAGAGCCCGGGTGCTTCTGGTTCACAATTTGGGTATAGAGGGCCAATGAGTTCTGCGAACACTCGGTCCCTCGGACACTTATGAAGAGGTAGCGAAGCTGCTAGCTAGCCATTTCCACACCCCGGATAACATGATGGTCTGGAGGATCCGCTTTTGGCAGCGACAACAGCGGGTAGGTGAACCCGTCCAGCAGTTTGTCACCGACTTGAAGCAACTAGCTAGCGAGTGTAGTTTTGGGACACTGGAGGAAGAAATGATTCGTGGCCAGCTGGCGAAACACACTTGTAACACCGCACTGTGAGCTAGGCTACTTACGGCGCCAAGTGAACTCACGTTAGCCAGAACCATCAAGCTAGCTCTCCAAATGGAAGCCACGGACAAGCTAAAGCCTCTTGTCGCGGCAAATGCCATAGACCTGGACAACAAAGATAGCTTGGACGGCGAGGAGACGGAAGCCAACACTACTAGCCGGGGATCGGCCCCGGGAAAGTCCCTTTGCATGGGCTGTGGGTGTGCGATGCACCGCAAAAAGACTAAGGACTGTCCGGCAAGAGGAGCACGTTGCAACAGATATGGTCGCTTGAACCATTTTGCCAGGGTCTGCCGTGGATTTAACCCAGAGAGCCCATGGAAGAAATCACTCTACCCACCCCTGACAACCATCCACAAGGTGTGGGCTGAAGAATTATTGGGCGCCATGGCAGTCAAGCAGGTCCAATTTCGGCCAGGGTTGGTACCTAGACCAATGAGCGACACCAATAGGCAGGCTCCAGCTACGGCTACGATGGTGAACGTTACAATGGTACTAGAAGAGATCGGGGCAGGACCGAGGAGCACGGAGGATCAGCGTGCTCGACAACAACATCTCAAGCTGAGCTGGGCCCCATTGAGGGTCCTGGATTGGGTTTGGAGCCAAGATGAGGAATGTCCGTGGCGAACATGGGCCAGACGACACCCTGAGGAGCATCGGGAGTGACTGCGCATAGTGGACAAACTGGGCGCAGCACACTTCAGGCTATCTGATGGCTCGGTGTGGCATGCTCAGAAGAATACTCTGGGAAACGAGGCTGGACGTGGGACGAGGTCGATGGTGAAGAGGAGCGGCTTCAGCATCCGAAGGGTTAGCCATCACCCCGGGGCCTGGCAGCTTCCAGGGGCGCATCTGCTGAGAGGGTGCCTGGGGCCCCCATGCCAGTTCTATCCTTTCATCCAAAGAACTAAGGGTACATAGTATATATTAATGTTCTGGCGCTGTTGTTGTTGTAAAAAAATGTTATATTGTGGAGGAATAAATAAGTGCAGGCGGACGCGACAAGCTGAAGGTTAAAGGTGTTTCATTTCTCCATCACGAGACTCACCCAGCACTCTGTCTGTGCACTGTGATGAGCTCTGAGCGCGTTGTCAGTGCGTTCAAGTCAGCTTTGAGTGAGCACATTTATACAGGCAAGAGAGAATGCATGGCACATTTACATAACACTCAACACATATCAATTGCTTGATTACTGGTGCCGGAATTCCTCTCTTTGCTCCGGGGATGTTTAACAATAGGACAAAAGATAATGCAAAGCACATTTACATATTGATATCAGTCCATAACATATCAATCACATGATTAACTGGTTGTCCCCTGAGGGGCTCTCTGCCCGTAAGCCAATTGTTCTGTTTCATGCTCAAGCTGAGTACTCTGAATGTCCAAGTAGATTGTGGTGGGTCACCACACTGCTCCCCCCCAGAGCACTCAGCAGAGGTTGTGACCCCCCCCCCCCCACCCCCTGTCGTTTGGCTCCAGCTCCGGTAAAACTGTCCTGCTGTAGAGGAGTGTCGGAGGGCATGTCAGTCCGTGAGTGGGACAGGGGAGGGGTGGAAAGGGCAGTGTGCTCCGCTCCGAGTTCCAGCATGTTGAACGGCCGTGGATCGTGGGCGCATGGGCAGGAGTGCAGTTGTGCGTAATGGAACAAGACGGCGATTGGCTGGCTTGCAAGCGAGGTGCGGGAAAAGCTCTGTGCAGGAGGAGGTGGAGGGGGGTGGGAGTAAGCAAGTGCCGGCCCGGGATGGCAAAGTTGTCCGGGTCGCGCAAAAATTGCTTGTGGATCCGTGATGGTGAGGGACTTTCCTGTTAAACGTGGTGGAGATCCACAGCGGCTGTGAGAAGAAAAAAAAATTTAGTCTCTGACTCCTCGTGCTGGTCCAGTCCTGCAAGGATGTGGGGAAGGCACACGGCCCAATTCCCCGAGGATACACAGTGGCTGTAATAGACTGAAGCTGTGTCAGGGACTCGGCAGTTTGGCTTTAGGTGCGGGAAAGCAGCCCTAAAGTCATCAGGGAAAGCAATCGGCTAAATTCCCATTGTGTGCCGTGGCTGGAAAACTCATACAAAGTCCTGTGTGCTGGCTGCACGTCTGCTTCAGGTGCGCAAGCAGCCCTGAAGGTTCCGAGGGTGGCGATGGCCCGTGTTTCTCGGGCATGTACAGCAGCGAAGGACGTTGTTTCAGTCTGTGGAGCCGGTTTGTCCCTGGTGCGTGGCGCGCACCTGGCGCAGTGACCACTTAGCTGGCAATAACGCTGTGCTCGTAATCCCTGCAGTGTGCGCGTATGGCTTCTGTGCGCCAAAGGTCCGTTGACGAGAGCTGAAGTCAGGGTCAGGGAGCTTGATGGAAACCTGCGCAGTCGGCGCTGATGGTCTTCCTTGTTCAGGCTGTTTCTGTCGTTTGCTCGTGTTGGGCCATGGTGCGTTCTGGTCCAAGCGCTGCGCTCTCTGTCCGGCCCTGGAGGTCACCATCATGGAGAGAGGACAAAGTGCGCGCGCGCTCCTGTGTCGATGCGAAGGACGTAGGCGATCCTCGGTCTCTGGAATCCACAGCGCGGTGAGAGGGAGCAGACGATCATTCTCCCTCGGCAGGTCCCAGCGTGGAGGTCCAAAATATCAGGCGAGGGTCGCACCATGACGCTTTCTGAGGCTTTCCCGGTCGTGGATGATCTCCGGGGTGTTTGCCTGGTGTTCCATTCACATCAGGTCACCAGTGTGGAGGAATGGAATAAGTGCAGGCGGACACGACAAGCTGAAGGTTAAAGGTGTTTTATTTCTCCATCACGAGACTCACCCTGCGCTCTGTCTGTGCGCTGTGATGAGCTCTGAGCGCGTTGTCAGTGCGTTCAAGTCAGCTTTGAGTGAGCACATTTATACAGGCAAGAGAGAATGCATGGCACATTTACATAACACTCAACACATATCAATTGCTTGATTACTGGCGCCGGAATTCCTCTCTTTGCTCCGGGGTGGTTTAACAATAGGACAAAAGAAAATGCAAGGCACATTTACATATTGATATCAGTCCATACAGTATATATCAATCACATGATTAACTGGTTGTCCCCCGAGGGGCTCTCTGCCCGTAAGCCAATTGTTCTGTTTCATGCTCATGCTGAGTGCTCTGAATGTCCAAGTAGATTGTGGTGGATCACCACAAAATAAGGGATTATTTTGTTTTTTCTGTTTTAGGTTAGGAACACGGCGCACAATTTTAGTTTATTAATGGACATTACTTCATCTTAGGAGGTGGCAGAATAATCCACCATGCCATGTGGGCATGGTGGATTATTCTCCCTAATTTAGGTTCTCCCTAATTATTCTCCCTAATTTAGGTTTTGTTGTGTGAATTTGGAACATTTGGAAATATTAGTTGTCATTTGTTAGTGTGTGATTCGGGTCCCAAATTGGGGAGTGAGTGGTTTTGGTTCTTTCGGGGGGGGGGGGGGGGGCTAGACAGTTATGTTAATATGAAAGTGTAAGATGGACACCCACTCCCGGTGGCGTCTCTGCCCTGCCCTATATAAGGCTGGGTCGGACATCTTACTTTCTCTTATCTTGCCTGGAGGTTGGCCATTGCTGAGTCTGTAACTACCGTTATTATTGAGCTGAATAAAGCCGTATTCCAAGTCACCTCACCTCTTCTTTACAGCAGGTAATACTAGACATACAGTAACAGAATATACTTCCTCGTATAAATTTTGTTAGTTTTATGTTTCCTCTGGCTCCGCCGCCACTTTTTTTTTGGATCAGATTACAACGTGTTATTACTAAATTTCTTTGGAATGGTAAATGCCCTTATTATAAATTGTCCACTATGCAACACCAAAGATCAGCTGGTGGTTTAGCACTCCCCAACTTCAGGATTTATCATTGGGAACTTACACTTCGTCCTCTGGTCAATTGGTCTAGTAATACCGAGGTGGCATGGCATACGACAGAAGACGAACTGATTTTTCCGCTTGAGTTGGGAGAGGTTCTTTTAATCAATACTCCTTTGAACAAACGTAAGGTATGTTTTGGTCCCATTGTGTCTCACCTTATCACAGTGTGGAGAGCCTCAGAGAAGACTTGTGGTATTCCTTTTAATTGGTACCATAAATCTCCTATTTTCTATAATGATAGATTATTGATAGGCAATCATCCGATTGGGCCCAGTCACTGTTGTCAGTGGTTTGATAAAGGTATACGCTCTCTGAGTGATTTATTTGGGAACAAAGGTCTCCTTTCTTTTGAGGTACTTTCCAGTAAGTACAGTCTACAATGTTCCATGTTCTATTTCTACTTACAGTTAAGGATGACAATGAAAACTTATGGAGTACCTTGGGGGGTTTTCCCTGGGAAACACCCCCTCTTCTTAGTCATATGTCATTCCTTAAGAACTACCGGTATTGTCTCCAAACTATATGGGAATATTCTTTCTAAATCATATCTCCCATTACCAGTAGATTTATACTGGAGATCAGATATAAATAATTTTCCTCTTGACTTTGATTGGGATGTGGTTTGAGACACAGTGGGGCGTTCATTTAGAAACCCTGACCACCAGCAAATTCATTTGAACTTCATACACAGGACTTATCTGATTCCATGTACACTTCATATTATCAAGTTTAAATCTGACGCCTACTGTGATTTTTGTTTACCAGGATCAATTGGTAATTTTTTTCATATGATTTGGGAATGCTCGGGTGTAGCGAGCTTTTGGGAGATGGTGAAGGATAATTTGTCTGTTTTGTTGCATACACTACCGTTCAAAAGTTTGGGGTCACTTAGAAATTTCCTTATTTTTGAAAGAAAAGCACTGTTTTTTTCAATGAAGATAACTTTAAACTAATCAGAAATACACTCTAATATCTAATATACATTTCTAATGTGGTAAATGACTATTCAAGCTGCAAATGCCTGGTTTTTGGTGCAATGTCTACATAGGTGTATAGAGGCCCATTTCCAGCAACTATCACTCCAGTGTTCTAATGGTACAATGTGTTTGCTCATTGCGTCAGAAGGCTAATGGATGATTAGAAAACCCTTGTGCAATCATGTTAGCACAGCTGAAAACAGTTTAGCTGGTTAGAGAAGCTATAAAACTGACCTTCCTTTGAGCAGGTTGAGTATCTGGAAAAAATTATTATTTCAAATACAAATCATTATTTCTAACCTTGTCAATGTCTTGACTATATTTTCTATTCATTTTACAACTCATGGTGGTAAATAAGTGTGACTTTTCATGGAAAACACAAAATAATTGTCTGGGTGACCCCAAACTTTTGAACGGTAGTGTATTTCCATTCCTTTGTCCCCTGCGCTGTTGCTTCTTGACCGCCTCTCATAGCTGCAACTTCGGAAACACCAGGAACGCGTATTTTTGGCTGGTTTGACAGCCGCCAAAAAGATGATCACACTCAGGTGGAAGCCTCCCCATGCAATGACTCAGAGACAGTGGACTCTTATGTTTATAGATATTGCCTATCTGGAAATGTCAACGACTTGAATACATGGAGCCAAGGAGAACTCAGCAAGACTTTGGACCCAGATGGTGGATGATTTAAAGGGTTTGTTGTCATGAGATTGCTGTATTTATCCGGGTTTTTTTTTGGTCCCTTTTTGTGTATGTTGGTCTTGGTTTCATCCTGCATGATTAGACTGTCAAGGAAGTCCTCCTGGTTTTCTTGTTACATGGCCAAAAGAGCCTGGGAGTACATGACTTGTTCCTGCTGTTCGGTGTGAGCAACCGGGGAATCCACGCTGCAGACAACTTCCACATGTGCAAATGGTCATGGATGATTTTTTTTTCCACAGACCCCACACTGATCTTGACATCTTGGGCTACTTGGCAAATGGCTATGTGACCATCCTCCAAAATGATGGCCTCCAATTGCCGGATGATGTTGACATCAATAGCGTCCTGTGGTCGCCCAGGAATGGGCGCCGTTTCCACTGATGTACGACCCCACTTGAACTGTCGATGCCAGTGCTTCACTATGTCATATGATGGGGCATCTTTGACATAAGTCTCTTTCATCTCATTGAATGTCTCCCATGGTGTGCGGTCTCTCATGTACAGGAAACTAATGACCGCTCTGGATTATCACATCTTACTCCACCTTAGCACATGTAAAAGAAACACTCTTAAGAGCTCAGAGCTGCAAATTATCATATGACCTAATAATAATAATAATGGATTAGATTTATATGGCGCTTTACATGTCAAGTGACATCTCAAAGCGCTTACAGTGCGTCCATTATTCATTCACTCCAGACAGACACTGATAGTGGTAAGCTACTACTGTAGCCACAGTTGCCCTGGGGCAGACTGACGGAAATGTGGCTGCCAATCTGCGCCAACGACCTCTCAGACCACTACCAAACATTTATACATATTTATACCCAGTGCCATGGACACTGGAGGCAAGGTGGGTAAAGTGTCTTGCCCAGGGACACAATGGCAGGATGGCTGGGGGGAGCGGGATTCGAACCACCAACCCTCTGGTTATTGGACAACCCGCTCTACCTCCTGAGCCACTGCCACCCACATTTCCCTCCTCCATTCCATTTTTTGCTGAGCACTAAGCTTGATGGCAGAAAGTTCCATTTTTATATGGTCTTTGGCATGACTCGGCAGGGACTTGAACCCCGACCTCCCGGTTGTAGGGCAAAGGCTCTACCTCTAAGTCACCACTACCTATAGAGATACATGTGCAATTTCAGTCTCAATTTCAGTGGGTCAGGGGAAAACTTTAATAAGCAGTCCTCGTTATTTAAAACAGTAGTTGGGAGGGACTAATAGGATCATGTGGTATCATGAATACATCTCTGTGGTGATGCCTATGACCAAACCACTGCAAAGACATATTTAACTGATCCAACAAATATTCAGTACTAGTAATAAACAGAACTCATACTTAATGGGCAACAAAAAAAAAGAAAGTATACTGAAAATTAATAATTTATGCTCATGATTTGGTTTTATTGTTGGACTTTGTCTTGTTTTGGAGATTTATTGGATTTTTTTAGTCAAATTATTAAGCATCTATCACGATCTGTGCACGGGGGGATTTCACCGTATTCTATTTCTTTGCTTTTTGCTTTTCCTTAGTTGTATAATGTATTGTGGAGTTCTTTGCCTGTGATGATATTTTTTAGTTTGCTTTCACATATTCAGTATTGTTTCTTTGTATGATTTATTTTCCTGTTTTTCGTTCAGTGTAGTTTTGTTATTTATATTTTTGGGTTTACTTGTCTCCACTTTATTTTTTTGCCACTGTCTTTTTTTTTCTCCTTTCTCTCTCGGGGTGGGTATTGTCAGAGGCACTGCCAGGTAGTGGGTGGTGCTCCTGTCAAACTGTCAGCCCTGCTTCCTCTCCTCATGACTCACAGCTGATTGTAATTTTCTCCCGAGCCCGCTCATGTGATTCGCACCGACTACTCTTTGTGTTAATGGTTGTGATCCTATTTAAGGGCTGTTATTTTCATTTCCCTTTGCCAGAGTCTTAAGTTTCCTTTTCCTGTCTCCACCAGAACCCAGCCCTTGTTCTGGTGCAGTATCTGTAAGTTTATTTTGTATTTCGATTTGAGCACTGTTTTGGTCTTTGTGTTTTGTTTAATAAATTTCACAAACTGCAGTCCTGTGCGTGGGTGTCACCTCTCTGCCCTGAGGGGCAAATCATGACAGAAGACTCCGGCCAGTTTGAGACCCAGCGGCTGCAGTTCATGTTAATTTTGCTTTGTTTTACTCCAGCAACAGCGAAGGCTCGCAGGTTATCCCTGTTTCCCCTCAGTTTGTTTATCACCCCGGATTTTTAAACCCTGGGTTGAAGCGAAGCGGAGCGGTGGTGTGTGTGTGCGTCCTGGAGTACATTCTTTTACGGGCTCGTGCCTCCCGTACTCCCAAGGGAGCCCAAGAGTGTCTGGAGGGCACGGCGCAGGTAGTCGAGGCATGCCCAAGCCTGTGGGACCACCCAGAGCTCGTGGACCTGCTTCTTCCCATTATCACTCTACAACCTACGAGTCATGGGTTGGGGGAATCCGCTCTTTTGTCCGTGCCTGTGCCGACGAAGAGCACGCACCTGCGGACCCGGAAGCCTCCAGCCTCTAGCCACTCTCTGGCGGCTGCTCTGCCTCCTCCTCCCGAACACTAGCCCGCACCATCGGCTGAGGGGCTGGAGGAGTGCAGGTGGACCATATTAGTGGAGACAGAGCTCCTCCTAGAACATAAGCCATGGCTCTCCCAGATCTCGTCCAGCAGCTGAAGAGGTTCCACCGGAATCTCTTCCACCTCTCCAGGAGCTGACGTCTCCGCCCCCATCTCCGGCTGTCGCTCAAGGAAATCCCGCCAAAGGAATGCCTCCACCTCTCAGTCAGCAATCTCTCCCACACCGAGTCAGAAAACTCCCGCAGCAGTTTCCTCCTCATGTTTCTCCTCGCCGACTGTCCATCAGCCCACTCATTTTCCTTTGCTGCTGCAACTCCCATCTCCTCGATATCTCCTCCCGCTGCTGAGAGTCTGGCTGTTTTCTCCCTAGCTTTGCCCATCACCATGTCTGCAGGGGTGGCTCCTTCATGTTCTTCTGGGGGCCTACAACCACTGAAGTCATGGAGAGGGCTGATTTCCAACCAGCAGCAACAGATGACATCGCATCCCGGAACCCAGGCAAGTGTTTTTTCACTGTCATTCACCTACACATGAATTATCTTGCCTGATTCCTGGCTCTGATTAGGCAGTCCTCTGAGTCCTCACCTCCTGCTGCAGCTTTAGACTGCTCGCCTGCTCCCTCTGTGTGTCCTCCTTTCCCCCTTGAGTGTCCACCGGCCTCAGGACTGAGCCGCTGGACTATGGAGGTGCCTGCGGCCCTGGAAGACCTGGTTCCAGCTCTGCAGCCACGGTTTGGATGGAGAGAGAGCGTTGCGACTGAGCCAAAGCCTGTGACGATGATGGAGCATCCCCTGGCCTCGACAGAACAGGGTCCAGCAGCAGCAGGAAGCTGACCTCCTGTGTCCACGTTGGGCGAGCCACCTGCATTGGTCACATCACCGGGAGTCCTGGGACTGCAGCGACCACCATGCCTGTTGCTGGGGCTACCACAGCAAAGTTCGAGCTGGATCTCCAGAGGGCCGGGCCTGAGGAATCGTCATCTGGATCGACGGAGTCCTAGATGGCGGTTGAGCTTGAGATCAGGCAAGTGCTCTCCTTAGTTTCTGCTGGTTCTATATTAGAGAGATCTTGTCTGGCTCTTGGTGGGGAGAGCCAGGTGCAGTCGTCAAGTGCACCTGAGCTCACCTCGCCAGGCTCCACTGCTGCCGGTAACCCTAACCCTGTTTCTCTGCATCTCCTGTCTGAGCTTTTCCCCAGGGTTACCGAGGATCATCCAGCTTTTCCAGAAGTCTCCGTGGGTCCAGCCTCACCACCCGAGATCACCGTGAGTCCAGCTCCTCCTTCTGAGGTTATTGCAGGTGCTCCATCCCAGCCCAGGACCTCTGTGGGTGCTGCCCCCTCTCCAGCTGAGGTCTTTGCGGGTGCCTTGTCCCTGCCGGGGACCTGCGTGAGTGCTGCTTCCCCTCCGGGGGAGGTCTTCGCAGGTACTCCGTCCCAGCCCAGGAACTCCGTGGGTGCTGCTCCCCCTCTGGTTGAGGTCTTTGCGGGTGCACTGTTCCAGCCTGGGGCCTCCGTGGATGTAGTTTTGGCCCAGTCCGGGTCCTCTGTGGGTGCAGCTTCGGCCCAGTCTGGGTCCTTCATGGGTGCAGCTTTGGCCCAGTCTGGGTCCTCTGTGGGTGCAGCTTCGGCCCAGTCTAGGTCCTCCGTGGGTGCAGCTTCGGCCCAGTCCGGGTCTTCTGCGGGTGCAGCTTTGCTCCAGCTCGGAGCCACCGCGGGTGCTGCGTTGCTCCAGCCCGGAGCTACTGTGGGTGCTGTGTTGCTCCAGCCCGGAGCCACCGCGGGTTCTGTGAGGTTCCAGTCCAGGACCACTGAGGGTGCAGCTCTGTTCCAGTCCGGGACTACCATGGGTGCTGCAGAGTGGTCTGAAAGCATCGTGGTCCCCTGTCCTCTGCCTGACGCCATTGTGGTTCCCTCTCCTCTGCCCGAGGCCATCGTGGTTCCCCTTCCTCTGCCAGACATCGTCGTGATTCCCCCTCCTCTGCCAGATATCATCGTGGTTCCCCCTCCTCTGCCAGACATGGTTGTGGTTCCCCCTCCTCCGCCCAACATCATCGTGGTTCCTCCCCCCTCCTCCGCCCGACATCGTCATGGTTCCCCCTCCTCCGCCCGACATTGTTATGGTTCCCCCTACTCTACTGTTTTTTCCTTTATTGGGCCTCCCCATGGGGAAACCGCCTCCTGGGCCACCCCTTCTGTTTAGGTGGTTAAAGATTTCACAAACTGCAGTCCTGCGTGTGGGTCTCACCTCTCTGCCCTGAGGAGCAATTAATGACAGCATCTTTGAAGGACACCCTATAAAGTTATACCACCAATTCCAGCATGCTGTAATTGGATGGTAGTCAACCATGGATTTCAGCTCGCCAGAAGTAAACTTGGTGTATGTATTAATGTGCTACAAAATTTGTAGGTCTCACAATGTGGAAAATAAGTATTGAACACGTCGACATTTTTCTCATTAAACATGTTTCTGTTGGAGCCACTGACCTGAGATTTTCACGAGATATCAGAAACAACTCAAGTAACCCATACATACAAAGAAACCAAAGCAACTGCATTCACAAAACAAGTTATAGTTAATAAAATGGAATGACACAAGGAATAAGAATTGGACACGCCTGGTGAAATTAATTTAATATTTAGTAGAAAAGCCTTTGTTGGTAATAACACCCCTCAGACACCTCCTGTATGGAGAAACTAGGTACAAGCATTGCTCAGGAGTGATTTTAGCCCATTCTTCCACACAAACTGTCAAATCTTGAAGGTTCTGTGGGTGTCTTCCATGAACTCTGATCTTCAGTTCATTCCGTAGATTTTCTACTGGATTCAGGTCAGGTGACTGACTTACCCATTCTAGCAGCTTTATTTTCCTTCTCTGGAGCCAGCTGAGAGTTTCCTTGGCTGTGTGTTTGGGATCATTGTCTTGTTAAAATGTCCACCCTCGTTTCATCTTCAGCATCTTGGCAGATGGCAACAGGTTCTTATCAAGGATGTCTCTGTACATTTGTCCGTTCATTTTTCCTTCAATTATGTGAAGTCTGCCTGTACCATGTACTGAAAAACACCCCCACAACATGGTGGGATGTGCAGTGCCATTTATCC
Organism: Pholidichthys leucotaenia; assembly: GCA_020510985.1. Lineage (NCBI taxonomy): Eukaryota > Metazoa > Chordata > Actinopteri > Cichliformes > Pholidichthyidae > Pholidichthys > Pholidichthys leucotaenia. Next base: position 62,158,588 of record CM035849.1, on the reverse strand, counting down.
TTCAAACATCCTGTGTTGTGGCACCCAAAAAGTTCAATTTTGGTTTCATCTGACCAGACTATATTCTACCAGTATTTTACTGGCCTGCCCAAATGTTGAGCAGCAAACTTTAAACAAGCTTCAGCATGTTTTGCCTTCAGCAATGGAGTCTTGCGAGGTGAGCGGGCATACAGCCCATGTTGGTTGAATGCATTACTTACTGTTTTCTTTGAAAGAGCAGTACCTGCTAACTCCACGTTTTTCTGGCTTTTTGACTCCTCTGTCAGAAATCTTGTGAGGAGCTCCTGTTTGTGGCAGGTTTATGGTAAAATGATATTCTTTCCACTTCCGAACTCCAACAGTGCTCACTGGACCATTCAGCAGTTTAGAAATGCGCCTGTAACCAATGCCATCATTATGTTTTGCAACAATAAGGTTGCAAAGGTCTAGAAACAGACCCAAAAGCCAGTTTAGAAAACTTGGGATCAGTCTGCCAAGGTCTCTCCCTTTGACCGCCACCTAATCCACATAGCACCGGACCCCCATGATCCCTCCTGCAGGTGGTGAGCCCACTGGAGGGCGGACCCATGAAACTCCTTTGGGCTGAGCCCGGCCGGGTCCCATGGGTGGAAACCTGGCCACCAGACGCTAGCCATTGAGCCCCTCCCCCAGGCCTGGCTCCAGGGTGGGATTGGGGTCTTATTCACGAGTGCGGGGAAAATGGAGCGAGAGATTGACAGACGGATTGGAGCAGCATCTGCAGTGATGCGGACGTTGTACCGGTCTGTTGTGGTGAAGAGGGAGCTGAGTTCTAAGGCAAAGCTGTCGATTTACCAGTCAATCTACGTTCCTACTCTCACCTATGTTCACGAGCTTTGGGTAATGACTGAAAGAACAAGATCATGGATACAAGCGGCTGAAATGAGCTTTCTCCGTAGGATTGCTGGACTCACCCTCAGAGATAGGGTGAGGAGCTCAGTCATCCAGGAGAGGCTCAGAGTAGAATCACTGCTCCTCCACATTGAAAGGAGTCAGTTGAGGTGGTATGGGCATCTGATTAGGATGCCTCCTGGACGCCTCCCACTTGAGGTGTTTCGGGCACGTCCCACTGGGAGGAGACCCTGGGGCAGACCCAGGACTCGCTGGAGAGACTATGTCTCCCAGCTGGTCTGGGAACGCCTTGGTATCCTCTCTGAAGAGCTGGAGCAGGTGGCTGGGGAGAGGGAAGTCTGGGCTTCTCTGCTTGAACTGCTGCCTCCGCGACCTGGACCTCCGGAAAAGCGGTAGAAGATGGATGGATGGATGGAGGTCTAGAGACAGCTCTTTGCTTCTACTCATCATGAATTCTTTGTGATGTGACAATCTGATATTCACAGACCTTTTTAAAGGCTATCAGTCAGGACTTAACCAGCTTAAACTAATTTCCACTGATGGGGATGGGATGGCTTCATAAATTCTGATGGACTTCAGCTGGTTTCTTGGCTTTCTATGCCCTTTGGCACCTCTTTCTCTTCATGTGTTCAATACTTATTCCCTGTGTCATTCCACTTTATTAAATGTAACTTGTTTTGTGAACACAGTTGCCTTGATTTCTTTGTATGTATGGATTACGTGGGCTGTGACTGATATCTGGTGAAAATCTCAGGTCAGTGGCTCCATCAGAAATATGTTTAATGAGAAAAATGTTGATGTGTTCAGTACTTACTTTCCCTGAGGTGTCTAGGCATTATAAAATCAAAATCAATCTTTCATGCAGCTTAATGCAGTTCAATGCACTTCAAAGATTATCTTTTTAGACATTCATGGACTATGAGAGCAAATGACTGGTGCTCCAGTTTTCTGCACTAAATATGTCAAGTCATGGACTCATTTATAAAGGAAAAAAAAAAACAGTTCAATTCAATTCAATTCAATTCAACTTTATTTATATAGCGCCATTTCACAACAACAGTCATCTCATAGCACTATCAACTGTAGGGGGGACCCCCACAGTTGCAGAAAGACCCCAGCAATCAGGCGATCCCCTGTGAGCAAGCACTTGGTGACGGTGGAGAGGAAAAACTCCCAGTTGTGTTTAGTTTATCTTTTTAGGGACAAATTCATTGTGAATTTCAGAGCTGCATATACAAAGTTACTTCATTTTTACTGGTTTTACTGGAGCCTAACAGGGTGGACTTTGTGAACTGGTCTACGGGCCCGACATGTACCTTGCAGCCCTCACAGGCGCTGACTCCATAGTGGTAGCCTGAGGACTTGTCTTGGCACACAAAGCAGGGCTTGTAAGTGCGTGGAGGCAGAGGTGGGGAAGGCGGGTGGCTGAACAATTCGTCTGAGCTGAAGCTGGAGCTGGAACTGGAGCTCTGACTTTCCACCGCTGCAGACACAACAATACAACAAAGCACACTGATGAACAAGCACAGAAGGAAGAAAGGTCACATTATATTATGATTTTGTTATTTAGCAATAGTCATCTGTAAAAAATGAGTAAAGAAAGGAAAATTAAGCCCTTGAACAAACAATCACTTGTGCAAATTTTAAATTGCATGGATTATTTGTGTAATTCATACTTGTTCTCAAGTTAATCTGAAATTTGTGGATTGTAGCTTGAAAATTCCTACACACCCACATAAACTAATAAATGCAGTTTAAATTGGTAATGTGTTAAAATACTGTACATGTTTTCAGAATAATTCTCTAAGTGTGGCACTAAAGAGATTTATTGTAACTGCAGGTTAGATTTTTCTTATTAATGTGAAATGAAGCCACTTCATGCAAAAGGAAGATATATTTTCTCATTCTTTTTACTGATATTTACAGTGAATTATTACTGTTTATTATTTCACTCTCATTTTATCTAAATGAATTTTTTTTTTCCACAATATCTTTATTGAACCTTTTTTTTTTTAACAAACATGATACAAGCAATCAAACACTAACACTAAAGTACTACAAAAAAAAAAAAAAAATGCACTAAAAACACCAACAACCACCAACAAAATCAAGTCTTCAACAATGCTCCTCTGTTTAGTCTAGACAATCCAATACATAAGTATACATATGTTCACCAGTTTGGAATTTACAAGGTCCACACACATCATTCACCTTCTTCTTCAAGAGTTATGTTTAAATTTTTTACATAATCAATAAAAGGTCTCCATATATTCTCAAACACAATTTCCTTTGATTTCAGTATATATGTTATTCTTTCTAATGGAAGGTTTGTTAACATCTGTCTTAACCACTGAGTCACATCTGGTCTATGAGTCTTTTTCCATAATAGTGCAATACATTTTTTGGCATTAAGCAAACTGAGGTCTATGAATGTTCTTTCACTTTTATTAAAATTATGCTTTTCTGGGTACAGACCCAACAAAAACAGTTTAGGATTCAGTATGATTTGTTTTGAGATTATTTTTTCAATTGTTACCCTCACCTCTTCCCAAAACATTCTTATTAATCTACATTCCCATAGACAATGAAATAGGGTTCCTTTACTTTCCATGCATTTTGTGCATGTATCTGGTATATTTTTGTTATATCTATTTAACTCCTCCGGTGTAACATACATCCGCATTAACCATTTGAAATGTATCAATTTAAGGCGTGCATTTATTGATTTGGTTTGAGCTTCTGTACAAGCCAATTCCATTGTTCCTCTGAAATTTCAATTTGCAGATCTTCTTTCCAGTAGTTTAATCTTTTCAGTGAATTTTCACTTGAAGATAGTGTCAATGAGTTATAAAACTCTGAAATAATACCCTTTCTTTTACTATCTTTCATCATCATTTTTTCCAAGGATGAATAAATAGGTCGAGTGAGAGCTTTATTTTGATTTGATCGAATAAAGTTTCTAAGTTGAAGATATTTAAAAAAATGTGTTCTATTGAGATTAAATTTGATCCTCAGCTCTTCAAAAGACATTATGTTGTCTGCACATGGCAAATATAAATCCTGAATCTTTTGTATCCCTTTTAAATTCCATACTTTAAATACAGCGTCCGCTCTCCCTGGTTTAAAATATTGATTACCCCATATTGGACTAAATTGTGACAATAACTGTGGTTCTTTTAAATAGTTTTTAGCTTCACACCATATTTTGATCATATGCTTTACAAATGGATTTTTAACTTGTTTTTGTAATTTTTTTGCCGAATCTGAGTATATGAATATGGGAAGAGGTAAAGGTAAATTGTATGATTCCATTTCAGTCCAGTGAGGGAGATCATTTGATGAAAAATAATATGTCATAGACCTCAGTTGTGCCGACCAATAATACAACATAAAATTTGGACATTTCAGACCTCCACGATCAAATGGTAAATATAATAAAGACAAACGTAATCTAGCCCTCCTGTTGTTCCATATAAATTCCACTAACTTTTTTTTTATTCTTGAGAATAGATCTAAAGGTGGTGATAAGGGAATGTATTGAAATAAATAAAGTATTTTCGGTAAAATATTACTTTTAAGTATATTGATTCTCCCGATCATCGACATTGGTAGTGACATCCATCTCTGAGTTAACTCATTGATATCTGACATTAAGGCTTCATAGTTGACGCTGGCGACTGATTCTAGCTTAGGCATAATTTGGATTCCTAAATATTTAAACTGATTTACAACATTGAATTGATTTACCTCAGGGGCTGGGTAATTTCTCTGGGTCTCATTTAGCATTAATATTGAAGATTTAGTTTTATTTATTTTATATCCTGATATTTCCCCAAAATTCTTTATTAAATTCAACAAGGTTGGAATTGATTTTTTTAGATTCGACATAAACAAAATTATATCATCGGCGTACAGGGAGATTTTATGTTCTGTTGGTCCAACTTTAATTCCATATATTTGTGAATGTAAACGTATCGCTATCGCTAAAGGTTCAATTGCCATAGTAAACAGTAAAGGTGAAAGTGGACAGCCTTGTCGACATCCTCTATTGATTTTTATTGGTTTTGAAATATTGTTATTTGTTAGGATTTCTGCTGTAGCATTATTGTATATTATTTGAACCCATTTTATGAAATTATTTCCAAGTCCAAACCTTTGTATGACTTCAAAAAGAAAGGGCCATTCAACTCTATCAAAGGCCTTTTCGGCGTCCAATGATAGGAGAGCTGTATCCGGCGCTTCTTTATTAAAATAAATAATATTAAATAGTCTTCTTACATTATGGAAGCCTTGTCTACCCTTTATAAAGCCATTCTGATCTCGATTAATAATATTTGGTAAAATTTCTTGTATTCGTCTTGCTAAAATTTTACAGATTATCTTAAGGTCGGCGTTTAATAGGCTTATTGGTCTCATATTTTCACATTTATTAGAGGGCTTACCTGGTTTTGGCAGCAGTATAATTAAGGCATTATTTATGTATGATGGTAAATTATTATTTTGAAATGCTTCTAAAACCATTTCCAAAAAAGGTTTTATTAATTTATTCTTAAATTTTTTATAAAGGTCAACTGGAAGACCATCTGGTCCTGCACTTTTTCCTGATTTCATATTATCAATGGCTAGCCCAACTTCTTCTTGACTAATTTTAGACTCCAATATCTCCCTGTTTTCATTTGGAATACACGGTATAGATAGTTCGTTCAAAAACCCATTTAGTTTTGTTAAATCAGGTTCATTTTTGGTATCATATAATTTTTCATAGTAATCTCTAAAGGCTCTATTAATTTCTAAAGGATCTATAACTACCTGTCCGTTACTTATAATACTGGTAATTGGTGTTTTAATTTCCAATTGTTTAATCTGCCATGCTAATAATTTTCCTGATTTTTCACCTTGTTCATAAAAAGATTGTTTCAATCTTAGAAGACTCGAGGCAGCTCTATTCGCTGATTTTTTGTCGTATTCAGCTCTCAAAATCAGTAATTCATTCTCCAACCTTGGGTCACTTCCTGCATACACTTTTTCCTGAAGACTTTTTATTTTATGTTCCAATTTAGCTCTCTCCTCTCGAGTCTTCTTAGATTTTGATCCTGTATAACTAATAATATGTCCCCTAACAAAAGCTTTGAAAGCCTCCCACTTTACACATGCTGATGTTTGTGTAGTATTGATGTCAAAGAACTCGTCTATCTGTTTTTCTATATACTTGACAAATTCCTCATCCTGAAGCCATTTATGCTGAAATTGCCATCTACCTGATTCCTTTGTCAATTTTTTATCTACATATATTAGACAACAGGGTGCATGATCAGAGATCACGATGTTATCATAAAAGCAGTTTTGAATCTTGGACCTTAATTCTGTGGAAATCAAAAAATAATCAATACGTGAGAATGTCTTGTAGGTACTGGAATAACAAGAATAGGCTTTAACTTGTGGTTTCATTTCTCTCCATATATCTAACAATCTCAATTCTTTCATAAAATGATTAATAGTCATCCTACATCCAATGTGCGTACAATCCAGTCCTGTTGATCTATCCACACCTGGATTCAATGTACAATTAAAATCCCCTGCTATTATATGTTGCCCTGTAAGTGATGATAAGATGAGAAATAAATTAGCAAAGAACTTCTGATCATCTATATTGGGACCATATAAGTTCACAAGATTTATATTTTCTAATAGCAAAGAACCTTGAATGATTACATATCTTCCAAATTTGTCTCCAATTACATTTTTCACTTGAAAAGGAACTGATTTATGTATGAGAGTCATAACTCCCCTGGCTCGGGATGAAAATGAAGAGGTGAATACACTTCCCTGCCATCTACTCCTAATTCTTTTAACATCCTCCTCTATCAGATGAGTTTCTTGTAAAAACACAATTCTTGAACCCATGTCCTTTATTTTATTCATAACTTGTTTAAGTTTTTTTAAATTTTGTAGACCTCTGCAATTCCATGAAGTTAAATTAAGATTAACACTTTGGTCCATGATCAATAGAGAGTTTGGGATTACCTTGCAGTGTAAACATGCTCATACAGAGAAGCAAAAACATGAGTGGTTGAACATTCATCCTACAAACTACACACAAACAAATTTCCCCTTCCCACACTTGTGGCAAACCCCCCAAAATCAAAAGAAAAATTCTGTCTCCCGATATAGCCATCGACCGTTCCACACCCACGGGGAACAGCCTAAGCCACTCCTTCTTCATCCTCCCAATCACCCTAACTCTACTGCTTTTAATGACGTAACATTAACTCTCCTCTGTAGTTTTCCAACTTAACTCCAAAATTTTTAACAACTTTGTACATCATAGTTTTTTTTTTTGTTTGTTTTGTTTTTGTTTTGTTTTTTTAATATATAATACAATCTATATTTTGTAAACTTACTATTTACTTCAAGTCAGTCAGATGCCTGTGCAAATGCTTAATTATTCTACCTTATATTTTGTTCATGCTTGGCTCCCACCAGTCTCTTCTTCTTCTTTGATCTTCTTGATGAACTCCTGCGCCTCCTCTGGGGTCTTGAAGATGTGGGTTCTGCCCTCATACGTGGTCAGCAGTCTCGCAGGATAGATCACACCATGACGAATCCCAAGGTTGCGCAGCTCCTTACGTACGGGATCAAACTGCTTCCTCAATTGCTGGATTCCTGTGGCCAAATCTGGGTAGAACCGCACCTGCTGGTCCTGGTGTTTAATCTCTCCTTTTTTTGCTCGTGCAGCGTTGAAGATCTTCATCCTGTCTCTGTTGCTAAGAAACTTCATAATTAAGGTCCTCGGCGGTCCCTTATCTCTCCGTGGGCCAATACGATGTGCTTTTTCCAGAATCACTGCTGATTGCAACTCCTCGCTGCCCAGCACCTCCGGAATCCACTTTTCCAGAAAGGAGCATACGTCCCGACCTTCTGATTCCTCTGGAAGACCCACCAGCCTCAAATTATTCTGTCTCGACCGAGATTCCAAATCCAAAATATTATCTTCCAGAGATTTATTTTTTTTTTCCAAAGTGCGCACCTTTAATTGAAGACGGGTGACGTCATCTTCAGCACTAGCGAGACGGAGCTCCATCTGCGCCGTTCGTTCTACACAGTCACCCAATTCCTTTCTTATTCCTTCCAACGCTGTCATAATCACATCAAATCTAGAAGAAAAGTCCGCTCTCATTGAACTCATGGCAGCCATCAGCGCATCTGCGCCATTCCCCGCAAATATCGCACCGCCGCCAGCCTCCTCCGCCATATATGGAGTTTTGTTTGCTGCGTCACAGACCTGAAAGTCCGTTAATTTGGACTGTTTCGGCGGCTCGCTTTTTCCTTTTCCTGGTTTTCCAGCCTTAGGCTTCGCCGACATATCCTCGCCCAAATGCTGGGATACGTTCTGTCCCAAATGAGAGAGTTATTTGCCGATTTTTTTTTTTCCAGGAGCAGAGCAGAGCGAGACACGTCCGTCCTACGTGGCAGCCATAACCGGAAGTATCTAAATGAAATTTTACTAATATGTATTTCATTTTAGACAGTCAGTGTGTGTGTGTGCACGCGCGCATGTGTGTGTGCTTAAAGGGGATACATATAGGTTCATTATATAATCAAACCCTAAAAATCTTGGACAAAAAGCCCATTAGGTGGCATCACTGTAATGTTTTAAAAAAATACAACCTATTGAGTTTTGAGAGCTTCATTGACCTCTGTCTTCTGAAATTAACGTTCAAATGTTTCCATAAATCAGCACCCGAGCCACTTGCTGGTTTCGTCCAAAGACAGGACAGCAGCGGAGCCACCAGGAGTTCTGTTAACAATAACTGTAAAATATTCCACCGCAGAACCACATTTGGACAAACAGCTTTCTCTATAAAGGGCAGTCACATCTGGAACACAATGCCAAATGAAATTAAAATAATAACGGACTTTAAAACATTCACTAAAAATGTTAAAAACTGGCTGAAAAATAAACAAGAATGTACTCATGTATGAATTATTTGTCTGCAAAGTGAGAGTGAATGAAGGGAAGGAATAAATGTGTTTGTTTATAGTGAGTGACGGAGGGAGGAAGGCCTGAAATAGGCAAATGTGAGTTATGTTATATGTGTTAAATGTGAGTCAGGCTGTTATATTTGTGTATTTATAATATTTATAATATTTATGTTAAATGTGAGTCAGGCTGTTATATTTGTGTATTTATAATATTTATAATATTTATAATTGTGTATTTATAATTTTTCTGCATTGATGTATGTGGTTATTGTGTATATTTTTTATCTTGATTCTTTTTTCTAAAGCCCATCCAGGGACAAGAGTTGCAAATTAGCTAATAGCTATACACTCTATGTGCAACACATCAGATTGATTGTCTTTGATTAATTGTCTATGTTTATTGCACTGTCCCTGTCAAATAAACTAATCTACTACTAGTATAGTATGATGCTCTTTTTCATATGTTGACACAGCTCCTAGAGGTCTGTGACGTGTTTCTGTCAAAATATATCAGCCTTTATCACCACCACTTTTCCACGCTCAGAGCATGTGCTGCCCAGTTGACTGATGTTCTCACATCCATCTTCAACCTCTCGCTCAACCAGAACATAGTCCCTTCCTGCTTCAAAACCACAACCATCATCCCCATACCCCAAAAGGAACCCGCCGACCTGCCTGAATGATTACAGACCGGTAGCACTCACTCCAATCATCATGAAGTGCTTCGAGAGAGTGGTGCTGCCCCTCATTCAGGACAGCATACCGGATACCCTGGACCCCTTGCAGTACGCCTACCAGCCCAACAGGTCCACCTCAGATGCCATTGCTGCAGCACTCCATTATTCTCTCTCCCACCTGGAAGATAAAGATTCCTACATTAGGATGCTCTTTGCTGACTACAGCTCCACCTTCAACACAGTCATCCCCCACAAACTCACCGACAAACTGTCTTCACTTGGCCTGCACCCCACCCTCTGCGACTGGCTCCTGGACTTTATAACTGGCAGGCCCCAGTCTGTCAGAATGGGTAACAGCACCTCAGCCAACATCATTACGAACACAGGTGTCCCACAGGGTTGCGTTCTCAGCCCCATCCTCTACAGCCTCTTCACCCATGACTGTGTTGCCTCCCACAAGGACAATATCATCTTAAAGTTTGCGCATGACACAGCGGTGACAGGACGCATCACTGGTGATGATGATGCATCCTACAGGAGGGAGGTGGTCAGCCTGGTGTCATGGTGTGAGGACAACAACCTCCCCCTCAGCACGGACAAGACAAAGGAGATGATAGTGGACATGAGGAAGGGGAGGAGGAGACCCCATCAGCCGCTGTTCATCCAGGAGCTTGAGGTGGAGAGGGTGAGCAGCTTTAAATACCTGGGCATCCACATCATCGAGGACCTTACGTGGACACACAACACCACAGAGCTGGTTAAGAGAGCTCAACAGCGGCTGTACTTTCTGAGGAGGCTGAAGAAGTTTGGCATATCCCCCAGGATCCTCAACAATTTCTACAGCTGCATCATCGGGAGCATCCTGACCAACTGCATCACTGCGTGGTATGGCAGCACTATTGTCCTGGACCGCAAATGCCTGCAGAGAGTGGTGAAGACAGCGGAGAAGATCATCAGGACTCCACCCCCCTCTCTGCAGAGCATCTACCACCATAGAGCCCAAAGGAGAGCTGACCCCACTCACCCCCAGCACAGAATGTTCACACTTCTACCCTCAGGCCGGAGGTGCAGAAGTGTGAAATGCAGGACAACCAGACTGAAAAACTCCTTTCCCACTGCCATCAGACTCCTGAACAAATAACAAACTCCCAAATTCCACAATACAGCTTTGCAAATAGGAACTCACACACTGGTTGCTAAATTTGCACATTGCACACTTGTACAGTGTATATAGTCTCACCCCAGGTTCAGGTTCATGTTCAGGTTACTTTATTTGTACCGTACCCGTAGGTAGATTTGTTTTGCAGTCTGGTGACATCCATATTTACAAGCCACAATTGCATTCAACATAGACACAAACACAGGCACACATGAAGCTGACTATAAACATGATAAAAATACTCAAGGCTCCATCAGTCAGGGTATAAAGACAAAGAGATGTCCATATCATCTCTGTTGCTAATTATCATGTACAGTCTACTGGTATTATCATCACTCTATATATAACTAGTGCATACCTGTACATGCCCGTAGAAACAAAGTATAAGCAAGTATTTCTGCATGCCCGTAGAAAGCAGGTGTAAGCAAGGGTGTAAGCAAGCACGTCAGCACTCGTTCAGTGATGCCTGCCTTTGATCTTTGATGGTGTCATAGCAAGTCCTACGATCATTGATGATGTCAGAGCGAGTCCTATGATCGTGAGTGATGCCTGCCTTTGATCACACACAGACACACACACAGATTTACTTGAATCACTCTATACTATGGTGTCTATATGACGTCATATAGACATCATGTAGACATCATAGGCACATCATAGGTGATCCTATGACCATTTAGCCAGTCCTATGGTCATGACAGACAGACAGACAGACAGGCAGACAGAGATTTCTTAAATTATACTAGTATACATACCCATGCATACCCGTCCATGCCCATAGAAACCAAGTATAAGCAAGTATTTCTGCATGCCTGTTGCTGAAGGGTCTCCTCCTGTGTGAGACGGCTGTGTTGTTCACAGTCATGCCACAGGCATCCCTGACAGAGGTTTCTTGAATTTATAGAGTGCCTTCTGCCTTACTGAGTGAGATTTCCCAATGCCCTGCTTCGAATGGGTGTGGTTTAAAGTAGTGTGTCGTATCTGGTCTCAGCTTCTCTGTGCCTTGCCTGGTGTGCAGCGTTGGCGGCCAGCTGACTATTCCGCATCTCCTGGGTCTCAGCTTGCCTGTGCCGGGTCTCCTTCTGTGTGAGACGGCTGTGTTGTTCACAGTCATGCCGCAGGCATCACTGACAGAGATTTCTTGATTTTATAGAGTGCCTTCTGCCTTACTAAGTGAGATTTCCCGATGTCCTGGTTCGAATGGGTGTGATTTAAAATAGTGTGTCCTATTCGGTCTCAGCTTCTCTGTGCCTTGCCTGGCATGCAGCGTTGGCGGCCAACCAACTATTCAGCATCTCCTGGGTCTCAGCTTGTCTGTGCCTTGCATGGCGTGCAGCGTTGCTCGCTTTGCGGGCATTTCGGGCTTCAAGTGGCTCAGCACATGCATGGTGCATTGCCACACGCTTCCTGTCTGTCTGTGCATCCCTTGTCTGTTGTACCCTATGCTGGTGAAGGGTCTCCTCCTGTGGCAGGCATCATAGGACACTACATCACAGGTAGCCAGTCCTATTGCCTATATGACAGCATCGCCTATATGACATCATTGCGAGTCCTATGTACCCTGAGATCATATAGGGTCATCATAGGACATCCTGCAGACATCATAGGCCGTCCTATGATCGTGACAGACACACAGACATTTCTTGAATTTATAGAGTGATGTGCCTATGATCCCAGCATCTTTGGGCAAGAGGCAGGGTACACCCTGGACAGATCGCCAGTCCATCGCAGGGCTAACACAGAGAGACAGACAACCATTCACTCTCACAGTCATACCTAAGGACAATTTAGAATTCCCAGCTTGATGCCAACTAACCTAACTTGCATGTTTTTGGCATGTGGGAGGAAACCGGAGAAATCCCGGAGTAAACCCACGCAGGGATAGGCTCCAGCCCCCCCGTGACCCGAAAAGGATTAAGCGGAAGAAGATGGATGGATGGATGGATGTGCCTATGATGTCTACATGACGTCGATATGATGTCATATAGACACCATAGTATAGAGTGATTCAAGAAAATCTGTGTGTGTCAGTGTGTGATCAAAGGCAGGCATCACTCACGATCATAGGACTCGCTATGACATCATCAAAGATCAAAGGCAGGCATCACTGAACAAGTGCTGACGTGCTTGCTTACACCCTTGCTTACACCTTTTTTCTTTTTTTAAAAAATTTTTTTTTGGTATACTTTATTGATCCCCAGAGGGGAAATTGAGGGCATCCACCTGGATGGATGAAGCAGCCACGGATGGCGCGATCCCTTAACCATTCACACACACATTCACACCTAGGGCCACTTTAGAGTCTCCAATTAACCTAACCTGCATGTTTTTGGTCTGTGGGAGGAAATCGGAGAAATCCCGGAGTAAACCCACACAGATACGGGGAGAACATGCAAACTCCACACAGATTACTGTTGGTCAGGGGCTGGGATCGAATCAGGGATCCCATGGCCAAGTGTGAGTTGCTGTGCTGCTGCAGTGCTAACCACTGCGCCACCGCACCGCCCACCGCAAGCATGCAGAAATACTTGCTTATACTTGGTTTCTACGGCATGCACAGGTATACGCGGGCATGCACGGGTATGCACTAGAATAGAGTGATTCAAGAAATCTCTGTGTGTCTGTCTGCTTCACTCACTATCACTTACTATGACATCATCAAAGATCAAAAGCAGGCATCATTCATGATCATAGCACTCACTATGACATAATCAAAGATCAAAGGCAGGCATCACAGAACAAAGGCAGGCGTCGCTAAACGAGTGGTGACTTCAAAGATCAAAGGCAGGTTTCACCATGGTTACTGTTGCCATGGTAAAAGAACTTTCTATGGGCATGCACGGGTATCAGGCATGCACAGGTATGCACTAGTTTCTTTAAATATCACACCCTTCTCTTTTGTCACCACTACAAGTTTGGCTGAGAAGGGGCAGGCACCATTTTGAGGCTAATATTAGCTGGTTATCCGTTATCTCCATACGGCAAAGACAGACTGAGCTAATGGCTGAATGTGATTATGTAAAAGCTCAAATAATGCACTATGGGGGACAGGAGTATGTGGTTTGTGTGGTCTAAAGTAGTGATTCTGTCTAAATGATTCTGTGCCTGTCCTCTTCTACATTAAATGCTGTGTAGAAAATGTGACAGTCACCAAACACATCTGGATCTTTCTAAAGCGGAAACCCTGGATGACCAGTGAGGTCCAGGCTCTGATCAGAGCTTGCAACTCTGCCTTCAGGCAGAGGAAAAACACTGTACAGCACTGCCACAGCCAAACTGAGAAGAGGCATAAAACATGCTCAGAACGCCTACAGCAGGAAAGTAAAGGGCTTCCTCACAGACAGCAACTCCAGACACATGTGAAGAGGTATCCAGGCCCTCAACAACTACAGGGGCCAATGCACCAACACCACCCCAAAAATTCATCAGCAGCCCTCTGCCCTCCCTGGAGGACATCTCCAGATCCTCCTACCTCAGAAAAATCAAGGCCATCGCAGGAAACCCCTCACATCCCGCCCACCACCTGTTTGACCTACTTTCCTCTGGACGACAGTTCAGATCAATCAGGTCCCAGACCTCCAGACTGACAGTTCGTTCACCTGGGCCAGCCAAACTGCAAACAGTCAGAGGCCCCACCCCCTCCCTCCAAACGCTGACATGCACAGAACTGAGGACCTTTTTAATTATCACAATAACACACCTGCCTTTGCATTCCGCATTTTCATGTGTATTGACCCATCCGTGAAACCATTACTCTGTAAATTTCCATAATCCTTGGGAAATTTTACTCAATCGTGTGTTCAACTGTGTTCCACACTGTGTTCCACACTGTGCACTCTTATGTACATATTTCCATCCATGAAGCCACTGCCATACTTGTATATATTTCCAGAATCATGGGCTATTTTTATTTCAGTCGTGTGTTTAATCGTGTGTCCTGTAAATGTGTTTTCATCTCATCCTTCTCTCTGACTTTATTGCCCAGTAGTCTGGTGGAGCACCCACAGTGTTGCCAACACCTCAGTAAGGAAAGTAGCTACTGGCTGTCCTAAAAGTTACTCGAAGTCGCTAAATGACGTCGTCACCTAATTTGCATAATTGGTTATTTGCATGTAATTGTAATCGATGCTGTAGGAGAGAACAATAATGTCATGGGAGAGACAAAAAGTGAGTAAAAACACCCTAAATATGTTTAGAACTACAAATTAGCTTTCTTTTGCTAATTCTTGCTTTGTTTGTTTTAAATTTTGCCATTTAAATAGGCCACCACTTCTCAAAATAACTTCATGACTTTAATGCTTTGTCTAGACCCACATTACATGCCACCCTGGATACCAAAATAGATGCACGGAACCACTGAAAAAGAGGAATTTTCATTATATAAAGGATGATTAAAGCTCACATTTTTCAGTGAAATGTAAAATTCCTGTGTAACATTTTGTGTTGCTCAGAATCTACTGTAACAAACATTTCCCCACGGTTAGATGTTTCCTTTCCCTCCATCCATCACAACAAACAGCCCTCCCCACTTTAAAACCAGCTTTCTGAAGACATTTCTTTTTCCCAGCTTTCCCACTGGCTCTCTGATCACCTGACAGAAAACCGAGAAGAAAGCTGCAGTGAAAAGGGAACAAAACGAGAAAAATTGTCCATCTCCATCCCCTTGAACCCGTGGCCTCTGGTTGAACTGGGACGGCGGGTCAATCGGGGGCACCCCCATCAGTGCGACTGCTGCCCAGACCCAAAACAATGCAGGAGCATGCCACGGGCCCAACTGACTGATGAGAGGGAGTCAGAGGGAGGATGGAGACACAGAAAGTGCGTGTGGTAGGGCGCCGTAAGTGATTTGGTGGAGGGTAAACAGTTGCCCTCATCCCAATTTAGGCGACGCTTAATGCGGCCCACAACACAACAGAGAGCTGTCTTTTTTAAAGATTTTGGAGGCTGAGAAGAGTTTCAGTAACAAAGAAAAACAGGAGGTATGCTGTGGGACAGAAACACAAAAACTTTACTTGAAAGACATGCATTAATTAGATCATTGATGTTATACAGTATGTGACAAAATGTTTAACTTTTTGTGTCTTTAAACAAAAACAATACTACCTCCACAAAACACATTTTGTGTTCATATATGATCAAATAAATATAAATGTTCTACAATACTATTTATATTTGTATCTACTTATAAATATAGGCAGCTGTTGAGGAACTGTTAAAACTACTAGTTTTCTTTTTGAAATTCTTACTTTTAGTAAAGGCCATCCAGTTTTATTTTAAATTTTAATATCCAGATTTGGACAGTGCTACAAAAAACCTACAGCGAAGACAGCAAAACAAATTTTGGTGGCTAAAAAGTACAAAATCTGCTTATTTTTAAAGGGCAGCACACTGTTGTTATATTCAATACTAAATTTCTATTGATTAGAAATTATTAGAATGTCCTCCCGATGTTTCACTTTCCTCAGTTTTTCAATTTTAAAATGTTTTTTTTTTCAAATAAAATAAATAAAAATCGTGATATTTAATTCTAAATTTAGAGTTTTAGTTGTGAAAAGAATATAACAAATTTTAATGTAATGCAACTTTGTATAAGGTGGGACATTTATTTCTGTTGTTTCCACCCATCAATTAATTTTTAAATCTTCTTTGGAAAGAATTTTGACATATCTGCTCAAGAATGTTGAGGAAAAGTGCCTGTTAAACATTTACAAGAGTCGAGACTGACTATTTCAAGGGTTTTGTAAAATAATTTTTACAGACCAAAAATGATGACTGACAAATGTTAATAATTAATGGATACTGTAATACAGTTCTAAATTTGACAGTTATTGTTGAGGTGTCATTTCCAGAGACAGCTCTTCAAAAAAAATAATTTAAAAATATTCAGAAGTCCAACAGCTTCAATAGTCTTCAACAAACTCCAACTGTCCAACAGCTCAAAATTATAATATACTTATGTATGGGGTCTTTTGTGACCTCTTGGATGAGTTGTCGCCGTGCTCTTGGGGTAATTTTGGTCGGCCGGCCACTCCTGGGAAGGTTCACCACTGTACCCTGTTTTTGCCATTTGCAAACCTATCATCTGGTCAGTCTCTGCAACAGATACTGGAGTCAGTTTGTCTTGGCCTGTCCTTGCAACTGATAATACCTCTATCTGCCAAGAATGTGCTGCTAGTCCAGCAAAAGCTAGCGATACTCAAATACTTTGCAAGCAGTTTCATGAAATGGTCAGTCAGAAAGCAACTCATACCGGCTTGGACGTCGCCTGGGTTAACAAGGTCAGGAGTTCCTGGAATCTGATCAGACCTAAATGAAACAGTCATTATTGCCCCCGACAGACTGCTATGATGATGATGATGATGATGATGAATATTAAGTTATATGCTCAGAGTAAACAAGCTTCTTATCAGTTTTGGAGAAAATTAATTATTACTTGACTGGCTTGCTGTGTGAGCTTCTTCGTTTTCCCCAGACATGTACTGTATTGTTTTAGTTTAGAAAACCATTATTAGTGTAAAATGAAACTCAATTATGCTTTTATTGTAGAGTTTCTTGTAATTTTTCCAGTCTTTTTAGCAGCATGTCAAATTGAGATGTTCTGTTACTATTTGTTAATTTATCTGTATATTGGACTGATTGCATTTGGGGCTCATTGATGAATATCAGCTCATCCTTGCACTAAAAATAAGATCTAACTATACAAATAGTTTATATCAGGATCAAGCTAGCTTATCTTATCCTAAAGACTAAAAAAAGCACCAGATATTATTTTCCTTCTTTCAGGTGTTTCTGCCTATAAAGCAGAGTATGCAACAGCAATAGGCCCCCCTGAGCCACTATGGAGAACCCAAGCTATAACTTCACCTTCAGTGGTTTTTTGGGGAAAGAATTAAAGCTATCTTCACCTTTTTTTTTCTCTCTCATAAAATTTCAATTTTTCATCACAAATTTGCTTCTTTTTTCTTGTAAACGTTTAATTCTGTCCACATAAATTTGTGAGTTTCTTGTAAATTTTCAAGTTTTCATAATCTTGAAACATTTTGTCAGAATTCTGCTGCTTTTTCTCATAAATTTTTTTCTTGTAAAATTTCGACTTTTTTCTCATAAATCTTTTGACAGTTTTTTTTGTAAATGTTCACCTTTTTTCTCATAAATTTTCAACATTTTTTCTTGTAAATTCACTCCTGTTTCATTGCAAATTTGTGACTTTTTTCATCCTTTTCTTGTAAATTTGTGACTTTTTAATTGCAAGGTTGCAACATTTAAATAGACACTGGTTAAATTTCTAATATCATTTAACTGTAAAACTAAAGAATGACCCATGTCTGTTTTTTACATGTTTTCATTGGAAGGGGGGAGATTGTTTTAAGGGTTTTAACTTTTCCCCATTACAAAAATAAACACCCCTCCCAAACGCAGTCTTGCATGCTCATTCTGTTATATGATGCTCTGTCAATGTTGCACTTGTACTCTCAATATGAATAAAAGTACTTCTTCCACCGCTGGCAGCAGTCTGGCTCTCCTCTGACCTCCTGAGCTGGTGACCGTCCGGTGAACCCGCCGTGACCCCGAACTGACCGGCCTAGCACAGTCCCCCAAACACAGACCACCACCACCACGGGGCCAAGAGCTGCCATGTGCTCAAATGCTGCTTTTCTGCTTGTTTTCACACATCCTTTATCTGTCAGAAACAAAGACCCTAAAAAGCATCTCTGCATGCAGATTAACAGATGGCAAATCTGGATCAGCCAGTGCTTCACTTTATTGCTTTATCTTAATATTCATGATATACAAGCGAGCAATTAAAGAGTTGTTTATAACACAGGATTTGGCACTTTAAAAAAAAAATGAAATAACCTGTTATCTGTTTGCAAATATTTTGATCTGAATATAAACCACTATGTGTCTGTTTTGCTAACATACCAAGGAGTGAAAGTTGACGATTGAAATATCAAACAGAAATTTAGTTCCATATCATATATTGAAATCAATAGACAGCAGTGTTGTATGGAGCCCAGAAACTGAGCACACTGTATTCTACCTAAGATGCTCTCTTTATATTGGGTTTTCTGAGATTTTATCAAATAAATTTGAGGGGATATTTCCTGCTTTTGAAACTTCCCAAGGACTCCCATCATCAAAACTCCTTATCCACCAGTAACAATTAAACTGCCCCGTTTAGTTATTACTGCACTGTAAAAAAAATAAATAAAAAAAAATAGCTGCTTCAACTTTGAAAAGATTGCCTTAGGATTAAAAGTTCAGTGAAGTTGTAATGATTTAAAACAAACAAGCTTAGGTTCAGTTTAAGTTTAAACATCTAGTTATTTTTACAGTATACTTTATTTTTGATACACAGCAACAGGGTATACTTGTCTGCACATACTCACTTTCAGTAGTAGTTACACAAAATTAGAAAAGGGATTAGATAAGACTTCAAGCTGTGATGCCCATATTTTGTCTAGTGCATACCTACAAATACGCCGGGCAGTGACATGCACAGACACTTCAGGGGGCAGCTGCTAAGCCAAAAAAAGGGGCATTCCAGGGTTTCCTCTGGTAACATTTCTGTGTGGTGGCCCACCGTGCTAAGGAAGTTTGCTGCTGTGCCTAAAACATATTAATTTAACAAAAATTAAATATGAAAGAAATGCTCCGCAAGCATGCACATGAACAACGTGTGTGACTGTCATCCGCGCGGAAGCACCCCGCCCGCCCAGTGCCCGCGTGGCCGTTTCTGTAGGCAAAGCGTGTCTCTGTAGCGTTGCTGTCTGAGAGAAACATGAGCTTATTTAAGTACTTTAAACATGGAAAAAAGTACAAGAGAGTGGAGGCATTTATGGTGGATTTATCCCACTGGTAACTGGAACAACAATGAGGAGTCGCTTAGCTAACAGGCCTGGTTAGGCTTCATTGCAGGGAAAGGAAAGAGTGACTGATGAATCGCTGAGGATTTACTTCAGCTACTGCAATATTAACTAATAATTTATAATCATTATTATGTACCTGGCAAGTTAAGATGGCCAAAATTCACAAAGTCAATGACTTTAATCTGTCAGCAGCCTTCAGACAAACTAAACATGCCAACATTTGGATTTCAAAATAAGGGAGGTTTTTCCTGCTTTCTGGTTGGTGAGGAGATTTCTAAAAAACTATAAATACATAGAAATATTATAACAGAAATAACTGCATATCTGGTCATTTAAGTTAATTTATTTCTTTAAATATAATTTCAATAATTATATTTCTCTGAATTTAGAGTTATTGTTCTGTTCTGGCTCTACAAAATTATGGT
Organism: Pholidichthys leucotaenia; assembly: GCA_020510985.1. NCBI lineage: Eukaryota > Metazoa > Chordata > Actinopteri > Cichliformes > Pholidichthyidae > Pholidichthys > Pholidichthys leucotaenia. The sequence continues at coordinate 62,138,604 of CM035849.1, read as the reverse complement.
CAAAAGTTTAAATTGTATGAGGAAAAAAGTAAAAAAAATTGCCACATTCTGTTTCATCCATCCATCTTCTACTGATTTTCCGGAGGTCCAGGTGATGGAGGCAGCAGTTCAAGCAGAGAAGCCCAGACTTCCCTCTCCCCAGCCACCTGGGGAGAGGGAAGTTTCGGACTTGGGAGGGAGATTCGGACTTGGAGGTGCTGATTCTCATCCCAGCCGCTTCACACTCAGCGGCAAACCGTCCCAGCAAGAACTGTAGGTCATTGCTGGATGAAGCCAACAGGACAACATCATCTGCAAACAACAGAGATGAGATCCTGTCGTCACCAAGCATGACACCCTCCATTCCCTGGCTGCACCTAGAAATCCTGTCCATAAAAATTATGAACAGGATCGGTGACAAAGGGCAGCCCTGGTGGAGTCCAACTCTCACTGGGAATGAGTCCGACCGAGTGTTGGCAATACAAACCAAACTCTCACAACGGTCGTACAAAGACCGAATAGCTCGTAACAACAAGCCCGATACCCTATACTCCCGAAGCACCCCCCAAAAAAACCACAAGGGACACGGTTGAATGCCTTCTCCAAGTCCACAAAATACATGTAAACTAGTTGGGCAAACTCCCACGAACCCTCGAGAATTCTCGAGAGGGTAAAGAGCTGCTCCGATGTGCCATGGCCAGGATGAAAACCACAATGCTCCTCCTGAATCCGAGGTTCGACCAATGGCCGGACTCTCCTCTCCAGTACCTTGGCATAGACCTTCCCAGGGAAGCTGAGGAGTGTGATCCCTCTAAAGTTGGAGCACACCCTCCGGTCCCCTTTTTTGAAGAGAGGAACCACCACCCTGGTTTGCCATGCCAAAGGCACTGCCCCCGACCTCCGCACAATGTTGCAGAGGCGTGTCAACCATGACAGCCCTACAACATCCAGGGCCTTGAGGTACTCAGGGCGAATCTCGTCCACCCCCGGGGCCCGGCCACCAAGGAGATTTTTAACCACCTTGGTAACCTCAGCCCCTGTGATAGACGAGCCACCCCCCTCGTCCACAAGCCCTGCTTCCTCTATGGAAGGTGTATCAGTGGGATTGGGGAGATCCTCAAAGTATTCCTTCCACCGCCCGACAATATCCCCAGTTGAAGTCAACAGCGCCCCATCCGCACCATACACAGTGTGGACAGGGAGCTGCTTCCCCCTCCTGAGCCGCTGGACAGTTTGCCAGAATCTCTTCGAGGCCGACCGAAAGTCTTGTTCCATGGCCTCACCGAACTCCTCCCATACCTGGGTTTTTGCTTCAGCAACCACCCGAGCTGCACTCTGCTTGGCATGCGGGTACACCTCAGCTGCTTCGGGAGTCCCACAAGCCAACCAAGCCTGATAGGACTCCTTCTTCAGCTTAATGACCCCCCTCACCACTGGTGTCCACCACTTGGTTCGGAGGTTGCCACCACAAGATGCACCGACCACCTTGCGGCCACAGCTCTGGGCCGCCGCTTCAACAATAGAGGTGGAGAACACGGCCCATTCAGACTCCATGTCTCCAGACTCCCTCGGAATGTGGTTGAAGTTCTTCCGGAGGTGGGAGTTGAAGACCTCCCGGACAGGGGCCTCAGCCAGACGTTCCCAGCACACCCTCACTATACGTTTGGGTCTACCAGGTCTGAATGGCTTCCTCCCCTGCCATCGGATCCAACTCACCACCAGGTGGTAATCAGTTGACAGCTCTGCACCTCTCTTTACCCGGGTGTCCAAGACATACGGTCGCAGGTCTGATGACACAATAACAAAATCGATCATCGACCTGCGACCTAGGGTGTCCTGGTGCCAGGTGCACATATGGACACCCTTTTGCTTGAACATGGTGTTCATTATGGACAAACTGTGGTTAGCACAGAAGTCCAATAACTGAACACCACTCGGGTTCAGATCGGGCAGGCCGTTCCTCCCAATCACCCCCCCCAGGTTTCACAGTCGTTGCCCATGTGCGCATTGAAGTCCCCCAGTAGGACAATGGAGTCTCCAAGAGAAGCACCCTCCAGCACCCCAGTCACAGACTCCAAAAAGGGTGGGTACTCTGAAACATCATTTGGTGCATAGGCACAAATGATGGTCAGGACCTGTTTCCCAACCCGAAGGTGCAGGAAAGCAACCCTTTCGTCCACCGGGGAAAACTCCAATATAGAGGCAGCAAGGTGGGGGGATACAAGAACACCCACTCCTGCTCGTCGCCTCTTGCCCAGGGCAACTCCAGAAAAGGCCAAGCTCCAGCCCCTCTCCAGGAGACTGGTTCCGGAACCGGAGCTGTGTATTGAGGTAAGGCCGACTACGTATATCTAGCCGGTATCTCTCAACCTCGTACACCAGCTCAGGCTCCTTCCCCACCAGAGAGGTGACATTCCATGTACCAAAAGTCAGTTTACAAAGCTTGGGATCAGTCCGCCAAGGGCTCTGCCTTTGACCGCCACCTAATCCACATAGCACCGGACCCCCATGATCCCTCCTGCAGGTGGAGCCCACGGGAGGGTGGACCCATGTAACTCCTTCGGGCTGAGCCTGGCCGGGTCCCATGGGTGGAAACCTGGCCACCAGACGCTAGCCATCGAGCCCCTCCCCCAGGCCTGGCTCCAGGGTGGGGCCCCGGTAATCCCATACCGGGCGGGGTACACTGAATCCTTGATCTAGAATTTATCATGAGAGTCTGTTGGATCGTTCACCCAGGACCAGTTTGTCTTGGGTGACCCTATCAGAGGCAAATTGCCCCGGACAACATAGCTCCTGGAATCACTGGGGCACACAAACCCCCCACCATGCTATGGTGACGATCCATGAGAATTCTGTTTCACATTTATTAAAAAAAATAGCAATTTTATAATAATCTGCCTTTGTCCATCGGACAGGCCTCTTGACTGTCCAGTTTTAAAACTCCTCTTAAAACCCATTTTTAATCCCTGGCTTTTGACCCAGTTTGAGACACTGATTTTTATTTGTTCTTATTGTCTCTATTGTATGCCAATTGTTTTGTTTGTGCTGTTTTGTATTTTAGCTGTATTTTATTGTTTTTATATTTTATTTATCGTTGATGTACAGCACTTTGTGTCAACTGTTGTTTTTAAAGAGCTTTATAAATAAAGTTGGATTGGATTAAGAAAAAGATAAACATTAACCATAAAATAATCCACAAATTTATAATAGTCTCAAATGTACAAGAGAAAATTACAAATCTGAGGAAAATGGTTGCAAATTTAGATAAGGTTACAGAGAAAAGTAGAAAACTGTAAGAAAATTGTTATATAAATTTTGGAGAAAAGCCTCAAACCTTCAAGATTGAAGTCATTACTCAAGTTTTTAAGTGGGTGCTCTTTGTACCCTTAACTCAACTAGAAATTTTTGGTTGTCTACTTTTAATTATTAATGTCAAAGCACTGCTTTTACATGAGTAGAATTTCTGACTACTATACCCACCCCTGATCATATAATTTAAGTATGAATGAGTAAGTTCCTATTATGAATGTTTTTTTTTCCTTACCTTTCCTACTTTTTGTCAATGGAAAAAAAGAAACACTAGAATAAAAATACAAAAAAAAAGCAAACACATTTTGGTTATTTATGTAAACCATGAAAAAAAAAATCCTGCAGGACAAAACATGACACTTGGTATTTTCTAGCCTGTTTCGAAACCACCATAGACAGAGAGAGAACCTGAATAAGACAGGGCTCAGAGAGGGAAAGACGAGACAGAAGAGAGGAGCCAAGGAGAGGAAAGTGTTCAGGAAGAGGATCCAGGAGAGGTGAGAGCAGAGGGAGGAGAGAAGGATGACACCAGTAAAAAGTCCAAACACAGGACATCTGGGTGGGACCCCAACTGGCCCAATGTTCCAACATTCAAACCTTGGTAGTACAATACTTTAGATGGCAAGTTCCATTATGCAATATTACTGTGCAAAATTTAAAAATAAAAAATAAATAAAAAGAAATAGTGTAAAATTAACATTTCCGGTTACAATCATGTCACCCCCCCCCCCCCCCGCCCCTCAGAAAAATATGTTGCCACCATGCCAAGGTCTTTAAGCCAGAGGAAACACTGCATTCCTAAATACAGAAAAAAAAGTTACCTACAGTCGCAAAATTTTACTGTACTTACACTGTTAGACATGGCTGTAATTTCTACAGTTACATACCATATTTCACCCAGTATGATACTGTAAAATATTTTTCCAGGGAGTTACTGTAATTTCTGCTGCATTATGGGAATTTTTGTTGAATTCAGCTGAAGCATCCAGTCATTTACTGTACTTTTTAAAAATACAGTTTCTGACTGTATTTAGCCTATTGTACGGCTTTGGCACACATTCTTTAATTAAACAGTAGTCTGTACAAAGAGATTTTAATTCAAAGTCATTTATTGTTTTTGCATTGCTGATAATGTCATTAAGATAAATAGGCCTTCATTTAAAGGGTACCTGTAGTGAATTTTAATCAAAAGCTATTTCAAAGGATCAAATATGATACCAGTGGTTCCGTCCAGTAATTTTGGTCATGATTCCTTCTCAAATACTCATGAGTTTCAAGTCACTGCTCTCTCAGTCAGTCATGGTCAGCGACATCTTGCCTCCTCCATGGCCAGTTTCAGCACGGTAGAAACGCACAGTCGTTGCTTTGTGTGATTGAGTGGGCTGCAGTATAGCAGTCAACAAAATTTCAACATCAGAATTTTATGTAATTTTTTTACAACCATGTACAAGCAAATCTACCCACATATAATTTAATGAAATAAAATTCTAGTATATCAAGATTTATTCAACGTGTTCTGAAGTTACTTGACTGGGAACTTGTCTGTTCGTCAGGTCCACTTCAGCTGCCGGTCCCCGGATGTAACTGCGGATCATGAAGTCAATGAAGGCCATTTCCAAGGACAGTTTGTCCAGTATATATATCCATGCAGATTTTGTGTCATTTTCAACTCGGATCTCGACCCACTGAGCATGTGCTGAACGCTTTTACTCGTCCATGGTAAACATGTTACTCCTCCGCGGTAAAGCCAGAAACAGCAATTGTATGTCGCTTCTGGCCTGCGATGGCTGCTCCCCATTGGTTTTGACCAAGCGGTTTTCATGGGATAAAATTATTCCGTATACTGACTCTAGGGGGTTATTTTTACTGAATAAACACATTTTTGGTTTATGGGTAATACCTAAAGCAGGATTAATGTTGTTATAATGACCACTACAGGTTTCCTTTAAAGGAACCATCCTTGTATTGTTTTCAATTACAGTACTGTACTGTAACTGAATTACACCATAGTACTGTAACTTTTCCAGTGCTTTTCAAGTAACTTACTGGCAACAGCAACACTCCTTGTAATGCCTAACAGTGTACTTGGTATATCTCTTTATTTTAATACCTATTGGGATATTTAATACCGGACAGAGTTCTTCAATATTATCAACTCACACAGAGACCATCGTCTTCAACATTAATTATGTATTACACAACCAAAGGTCAAACAATGGGTAGCTCCCCCTGAAAAAATAAATATTGGTTCCAAAAAATAATTAAATCTTTGCAAAAATTAAAAAAAAAGGCTTTTCTTTCAATATCCTCAAAATCTTTTTTCATGTTTGTCTTTTTTCCTTATATTATTTTACTTTTTTTCTTGTAAATTTACGACTTTCCCCTCATAAATTACAAACATTATTTATATAATTTTGTACCGTTTTACCAAATAAAAATGCAACTGATTAATCATAAATAATAACTCTTTTTCATGACAGTTTTTTTGTACATCTGAAGCTTTATTCTAATGAATTTGTGAGTTCTTAGCCAATTTTTTGTAAAAATTATGTATTTTTTCCCATATTTAAGGCTTTTGTGATAAATTTGGAACTTTATGATTAAACTTTTCTCTTTTCTTTTAAATTTGTGACAATACTGGCACCAGTTTGGGAGGCTCATACACCGGTCACACAGAATTAACTGAACATTAAAATATAGTTATTGACATTAAAATACATTTGATCAACAATTTTGGGGAGAATTAAAATCTATAATAGCTTAAAAATGCTCTTCAGAAGGGCACTTCAGAGGACAAAGGCCAAAGAGGCAGGTGCTCGAGCATCATCTGGGGTCTATCTGTGCACTTGCCTGTGGCTTGGCAATATGACCTAAGCGTAAAATCCAAGGTTTTTCCGTGCCACACTCCACTTTCGATTTTAACCAATATTTCTGATTAAAGCCTAGGAATTATTTATAATAGTTTCTTCCCCCAAACAAACATGATTCCCTATTGGGAATAAAATGCAAATCTGACTTTAATCAAAAAACTTTTTTTATAATAACAGTTTTGTGATGTGGTGTTTTATTGTGAAGTGCAGTGTAGTGGCGGTCACTTCTTCTTCCGCCACTGCACCGCCCTATAAATACCAGCGGGCATCTTGTTCCGCCCTCTTTTGCCGATGCCCTGCCTGGTGGCTGTGTACTGTGTTGTCAACCCCTAAATAAAGCTGAGTTCTACTGTGCACCTGGCCTCGTCATTTGGGAGGTAATTCCATACATAACATTTTGGCAACGAGAATAAAAATAAAGGTGTGTGTTTCACCGCTTTGGCCCTTCCTGGAGCTCCCGGGCGAGCCACCTGTGCCCTGGCCGAGATGGTTTGCCACCTTTCAGGGCTACATCACGGCGCTCGACCTGGGAAAGCTAGATAAACTGAGGGCATGTGCACTTCTGGTGCATAATTTGGGGTTTGAGGGCCAGCGTATCCTGCATACACTCAGAGCTACTGACTCGTATGAGGATGTGGTCGAGTTGCTAGTGTGCCATTTCCACACCCCGGACAACATCACCATCCGGAGGATTCAGTTCGGACAACGACACCAGCGAGTGGGTGAGCCTGTCTGCCAGTTTGTCGCCGACCTGTGGCAGCTGACTAGCAAGTGTTGTTTCGGGCCATTGGAGGAGGGAATGGTATGTGACCAATTGGTGGAGCACACAACCAGCAATGCTTTACGAGCTAGGTTGCTCTCGGCACCGGGTGACCTGATGCTAACCAAGGCTGTCGAGCTAGCCTTCCAAGTGGAGACCACAGACAAGCTAGCTTCGGAGCTAAAATGGCGCCAATCACAAAGGCAGCTGGGGACTACCGCTGCAGCATTAGTAGCGGACCCTGACAGCGAGGTTAGTGTGACCGGCGACAACGCGGAAACCAACGCTATCAACCCAAGGTCTGCCCCGAGAAAACCCTTGTGTATGGGTTGTGGGTCCACGAAGCACCAATACAAGGCTAGGAAATGCCTGGCTAGAGGGATGCACTGTGGCAGGTGTGGTCACTTGAACCATTATGCCAGGGTGTGTTGTATGTCTGAGCTGGAATGCCCACAGAGAAAAACAACTTTACCCACCCCGACAGCTGTCCATCCAGTATCAACGGGTTCAAGTTCTGCGAGGTGATGCTGGATGGTGAGGAGGTACCGCTGCTGATCGACTTGGGGGCAGAGGGATCATTATTGAATTGGGCCATGGTGAGGAAATTTTTCCCCCCAACACAAAATAAGAGGTAACCCAGCACCGCTCTACAGTTATGGAGGTGGAAGGCTGCACACGGTTGGAACACTGGCGTTAACAGCTCGGTACAAGGTGGCAGTGATGGCTGACTGTACGTTCCCCGTGATGGCCCGAGACAACAACATCATGGGCTGTGACCTGTTTTATGGACTGGCGTTCACCATTAGAGACGACGGTGGGGAAGAATGAACTGGTTGTGGCCAGCGGAAACACCTGCTTCCGGTGGTAGAGGATGATGCGGTGTGGGGAGAAGATTTATCGGACACCATGGCAGTCAAGCAGGACCAGCCTCACTCAGGTTCGACATAGGAGGGTCTCATTGCCGGCACTCGGAGTACTGTGGCAGAGGGTGCCGAGCGTGGCAGCAAGGCGCCTGCGTCGGCGAGCGAGCCCCAGTTTCCTCCGGAGCTCGGCCACAGTGGGCTGGAGAATCTGGAGCTTAAATGGCAACTGCTGCAGCAGCTTTACAAGGAGTCGGGACCAGACCGACAGGCACGGAGGGACCGTGTGCCGATCATCAACACTGCAGGCCAAGCAGAGCTCCTCTGAGAGTTACGGACCTTCGTGGGTTCGTGGGGAGGGATGTCCATGGCGGATGTGGGCCAAACGACAGCCAGAGGAACACCAGGAGTGGCTGCGCATCGTGGCTAAGTGGGGTGCAGCCTACTTCCAGCTGTCGGACGGCTCGTGGAGACATGCCAATGAGCTGCGGCGTGCTTGGGAGGAGGCTTCAGATAGCAGGTCTGGACGAGAGAGGTGGTCGATGGCGAAGAGAAGAGGCGCTCTCATCTATGAGATCAGCTGCGATCCTGGAGGCATGCCACTTCCAGGGGTGTGTCTACTGAGGGGCTGCCCTGGGCCCCCCACAAGCCAGTTCTACCCTTTTCTGCCAGAAGGAAAACAGTGTGGTTTTGAAAAAAAATATTGATAAAAAATGTTATAATGTTTGTGTGTTTGCATTTATTTAAAAAAAAAAGAGGGACTAATATGTTATGGTTTGGGATATTTTATTAGTTAGGAACACCGCAGATTTTTTCAGTTATTAATGGACTTTTAGTTAATTATAGGTGGCAGAAAAATCCACCTTGCCGTGCGGGGTGGGACAGTAGTCCACCCGTCCCCCCTAGCTTAGGTTTGTTGTGTGAATGTGATAGGGCCTTAGTGATCTCAGTTCTAGTTTTAGTGCGTGATTCGAGTCCTAAATTGGGGAGGGTCTCAATTGTATACATGGTTTTGGACTTTCTATGGGGGAAAGGGGGTGGGGGTGTGATGTGGGGTTTTATTGTGAAGTGCGGTGTAGTGGCAGTCACTTTTTCTTCCGCCATTGCACCGCCCTGTAAAAACCAGCGGGCATCTTTGTCGTGTTTGCCCCTTGCAGGGCATAAATGAGGCGCCAAATGCCGACAGAAAGTTTGCTTGTTTATGTACAAAAACACAAAATAATGAGCCACGTGGGGCAAAACACATACACTAAACTTGGAACACAAATAAAGAGCACAAACACTAATACAAGAGAGTAGCAAGGGTGGAACCTGATGCTGTAGAATAAACACTTACAGATAATAATAGTAGCGAGGGCGGAACCTGACGTTGAAACAGGACTGGAGCCGGACACAGGGACTCCAGTCTAACGTTGATGAGGTTGCAGCGAGGAGTGAGCCTCAGCTGCTCCCTTAAATACTAAACCCCAAAAGACTAAGGACCAAACAGGTGAGGAGAAAACACAATCATGGAATCACATTCAGATGTGACAGGGCCGGCTTGAGGTGACAGCCAGAAGTGTGGCTGCAGCGCTGTCACAGTAAAAGCCCTAGAGAGACAAATAATAACAGGGCTAGAAATACATAAGGAAAAAAGCGAAAATACTGAGTGACTCGAGCACGGATTAGCTCAGCACTCGGATCACCACAGTAACCCCCCCCCCCCCCCCGTTCAAGGGACGCATTCCAGGCGTCCACTGTGACATCCAGGAAGGCCTCCCCCCCAACCAGAAAGCTAACAAGACCAACCTCGGGTGGGCGGAGGGGGAAACAGGCTAGGAGGGAGAGAAACCCAAAAGAAACAGACACAAAAATGTCTAACAGCAAAATACAGACCCCCCCACACACACACACAAAGATCAAATGATAAACAACAAAGGCTCAGGCACAAAATAGCACGGCTAATACTCGCATTACAAGTACAAATGAAAAGTGGCGAAATACCAGCCACAACATGAAATGAGACCTTCCACAACATAAATGTCCAAGGAACGAAAAATTAGAGTCTTAGAAAATCTACAGAATTGTCCAAGTACCAGATAAATAGGCAAAAACAAAAATATATATGTACACTTCTGCTCAGATATCAAGGCAAGGAGAAAAAAAACCCATCATTTTAACAATATCTGAGAGGAAGAGGGAAAAAAAACAACAACACACGAATGAACCAATATAGGGAATACCGGCAGGGAGAGAAAAAAAGGCAGTTCAGGTGGGGGCAGGAAAGAAAAGATTGGCATAAACAGACTCAAACCCGCCTTTGTGTTGGCCGACGAGGATGTGCTGTTGGCTACGGCTCCTCGGCGCGGCAGACCCCCTAAGAAGCATTCACCAGAACACCCACAGGGATTGACTAACAGTTCTCATCCTCAGACAGCAGCTCCCCAGCAGGAGGGCGCCGCGAAAGTGGTAAAGCCCGCTTACAGCAGGTATGGGAGAAGACTGAGGCCCAAGCGACACGTGGACTGATGTGTAATAATTTTACCATGACTTGCAGACTGTTATTACGTTGTTCCATCTTAGACGTTTGGGGGGGGGGGGTCATGTGGGACACATATATGCACATATGTATATCACTGTATGATTCATACGTATACCACCTTAGTCTTCACATCTGAGACGGAACAAAGGACTGAGCCGCTTTGGGGATAACATGAGGATGTGAAAGTTTAGTCTTTGGCATGCAAGGAGACAGCCTTGGGGGATTTCGCCCAGCAGCTGGAGACTGAAGGTGGGGGGTGTTAAGATCGGGAGGAAGTTACATTGCTACTGGGGATTAAGTGCCATGTGACTGTGTGTTTTGATGTCCTGGTATAAAAGGGACAGATATTGGGGGATTCTTTCTCTTTCTGTTTTTGGATGATGTTGGAGAATGTGAATAAACCTGACTTGTGAAATAAACTCAGCCTCGTCCTTCCACATTCTCTACACTACGCAGGGGGGTAAAGGGAACCAGTCCGGTGTCTAGCATTGGAGGATCTGCAGCTCCCTCACCGTCCTCAAACCGGGATAGCGTAGCACCCACGGTGGCCCCCAACTGGGCCAGCACAGCACCCACGATGGAGCCCAACCGGGCCTGCACAGCACCTGCGGTGGACCCCAACTGGGCCCACGCAGCACCCGCGGTGGACCCCGACTGGGCCAGCGCAGCACCCACGGTGGACCCCGACTGGGCCAATGTTGCACCTGGGACAAACTCCAGACATGAACCCGAAGCCTTGACGACATCGACCGGAGCTGACTCATTTCCCGTGACCCTGGAAGAAGGCTCGGAAAGAGACGGAGGTCAGGGGACAGGGTCACTGGCAGCGGCAGAGCCCGGCGAGATGAGCTCAGATGCAGCGGCCGGCTGCACCCGGCTCTCCTCCCCAAGAGACAGGCAAGAATGCTCCAATACAGAAAATAAGAAGACAAGATAGAGCACTTGCCTGATCTCAAGCTCTACCCCTGTCCAGGACTCCGACGATCCAGGCTTGATGATCAGGAGGTCCATTCCCGGTTCCCACTCAACTGCAGTGGCCTCTGCAGCCGGCATGATGGTCTCCACAGTCCGAGAACCCCCTGGCACTGAAACCCACACCGATGGTCCACTCGGCATCGTGGCAGAGGATCCATTGCCTACTGGAACTGACTGCTGCTCCATGGAGACCCGGGGATGCTTTGGCATCTGCGCAGGCTCCATATGAGAGTCAGCCCTCCTCCTCTGCCCATGACGTGGCTGCAGGGTTGGAACCAGGCTCTCCAGGGCCGCAGGCTCCTCCTCCGTCCGGCGGTCTACTCCTGGCACCAGGGGATGCTCAGGGAGAAAGGGATGAAACACAGAGGTAGCATGTACAATTTCAACGGCTGCAGCAGGTGGTGGTTGCTCAGTGGACTGTGAACCCTGAGCTCCACCCCAAAAATCAGACAAGGTAATTCATCAAACTGAGATTTAGAATGAAAAAACACTTGCCTGCTTTCCCAGGGAATGATGGTGACTGCTGCAGCGGGCTTCATTCCTCCCTCACCCGAAGAGATGGTAACGGAGGGCCCCTTGGGAGGACAAGGAAGAGCCGCCCAAACAGGATTGATAACAGGCGGAACCAGACCAGGACTCACAGGGCTCACACCAGCTGAGGAGGAAGGAGCAGCCGAAGTTATCCGGGGTAGGGAAGCTGACGGAACAGTGGGAACAAATGACCCAAAGGCTGAGGCTGCTGTCCTCACCTTCCGCCATGGTGAGAGAATAACAGCGGGCTGGGAGGCGTAGTTCTTTTGGCGGCCCGGGGCAGGATCCAGACGGGAACCTCACGGGGGGTTGGTGATGGGTGGAGCCAGACAAGAGACCACAGGGCTCACAGCAGCTGAGGAGAATGCCGAGGACGAGGGAGGAGCAGCTGAGGCAATCCGGGGACGGGGAGCTGACGAAACAGCGGGAAGAGATGACCCAGAGGCTGAGGCTGCTGTCTTCAGTTTCCGCTGTGGCATGGGAAAAACAGCTGGCTGATAGGCAGAGTTCCTTCGGCGGCCCAGGGCTGGATCCGGATGGGAAACTCACGGAGGATCGGCCCAGCCAGTGGACTCCCTTCCTGTCGGAACGACCGTGTTCTGGGGAGGAGATGGAGGCTTCTTGGCCGGTTTCTCCATCAGTTCTCAGTTCTTCTGACGCAGAGCCATCAACGCCAACATCCTCTCCCTGCCCTCTGTATGCACGGTCAGGCGATGGCACTTTATTGCCCTTCCTGCGAGGTCCAGGTACCAATGTGCAGTTTCGGAGGAGGTGAACAAACAAGCATTGGGCAGGAGGTCATCAATCTCCATCAGAACCGGGACAAGGTCGGAACCCAGGCTCCTAGGACACCAGGTCCTCCGATACAAAAACTGGAACCCGGAAAAAGTAAAATCAAGCCCAAAAAAACAAACTCTCTGCAGCTCGCACCTCACTTGGCTGCGACCTACTGTCATGTTTGCCCCTTGCAGGGCATAAATGAGGCATCAAATGCCAACAGAGAGTTTGCTTGTTAATTTACAAAAACACAAAATAATGAGCCACGTGGGGCAAAACACATACACTAAACTTGGAACACAAATAAACAGCACAAACACTAATACAAGAGAGTAGCGAGGGCGGAACCTGATGCTGTAGAATAAACACTTACAGATAATAGTAGCAAGGGTGGAACCTGACGCTGGAACAGGACTGGAGCCGGACGTAGGGACTCCAGTCTAACGTTGACGAGGTCACAGCGAGGAGTGAGCCTCAGCTGCTCCCTTAAATACTAAACCCCAAAAGACTAAGGACCAAACAGGTGAGGAGAAAACGCAATCATGGAATCACACTCAGCTGTGATAGGGCCGGCTTGAGATGACAGCCAGCGGTCCGGCCACGGCGCCGTCACAGTAAAAGCCCTAGAGAGACAAATAATAACAGGGCTAGAAATACATAAGGAAAAAAGAGAAAATACTGAGTGACTCGAGCGCGGATTAGCTCAGCGCTCGGATCACCACAATCTTATTCCGCCCTCTTTTACCTATGCCCTGCCTGGTAGCTGTGTACTGTGTTGTCAACCCCTAAATAAAGCTGAGTTCTACTGTGCACCTGGCCTCGTCATTTGGGAGGTAATTCCATACATAACAAGTTTGATCAAAGAAAGATGAATCCACATGTTTCTGATTGACAAAGTGCCAACTTAACCGCTATAAAATTAACTTTTAAAGGTGGGTGGGGGGTTAGAGCTGGAGGCAACCATATTTTTACTCTTGTGAATGGGAAAATCGATTTTCCCCATACTATTTTTTGACACTGTCCAAACCAAAAAATTCGTAACAATTTAAAATTGATATATTGCCCAGCCCCACCTACATTTACAATAGATCTAAAAACATGCACCCTTTAATATGATCCAAATCATTCAAAAAACTTGTTGACAGGAATCAGCGGTAAAAAAAGAAAAAAAAGTTAAATAAAATGACTGCTACAACATTTTTGTAGTTTCATGGCAGAAACACAGATGCTGTCAGGACTACACGGATTCATGATTAAATAACTAAAACCATTAAAAAACACGTTTGGTATTTGCATTTTTACTCTTTTTTAAACAACTGACTCCAAATTGCAGCTGTGATCAATGTCACGTCAGTTTTAGAACAATTACTTTAAGCGACAGCACTGTGAAATCCACATAATTAACCTTCCTTAGAAAACGCATACAGACAAGCTTGAAAAAAGAAGTGGAATGGAAATATCATGTTGTAAATAAACATTTGTTTGGACAACACTATTTCTATTCTAATCCATTTAGTTTCCTTTAGTTTGCGTGCCTTTTCTGAATAAGGTTAACGGACGGGATTTTACATTGAGGTACTTGACAAATAAATTATAGTAAATTTATGATATCATCTATGTTTTTCTTAATTATTTGGCCATGACATTTAAACTGCATGATTACACACACACACACACACACACACACACACACACACACACACACACACACACGCACACACACACAAATACTGAGTTAAAAGCTTTTAATAGGTAAATTCCTCTGATCTAAAGCTGTTCAAGAATTTAGGCCTTTCTTCTCTATATATTATTAACAGAGAATAGTAATGGGGTTTTCTGAGTTGTGGTTGCGCCCCAACATCCCTCCATCACCACCTCCCAGTTTCCACCTACACTGTGAACATCGGTTCGGCTGCCACTCCGGCTCGATCAGCTCCGGGAAGAAAGCTGCTAAATCCTGGTCCTGGTCCTGATCCTGGCGCGTACAGGAGGAACTGGAGGTGGGGTAAAACTCCACCACGGCATCAGGACCGAAAACTTGAAATTCCATGAAATCAAACATGACGCGTTTTTTGTTTGTTTTTTTTGGTCTCTGCAGTCCGCGTCCTTGACAGATGGTGGTTATCTCTGTTTCTCTGTATTTTCTCAGAAGCCTACTTGAAGCAAAATATCAAAAGATGACTCTGTTAGATTCCAGAGTGCAGCAGGAACAGACATAATCCTTGCAGACGGTCAGAAAGTGTCCGCATGTTGACGCGCATCCGGTGGACTGCAGGTCCCCCAGCGGAGCGCATCCAAGGCTGCTTTGCATAACAAAGTTTGGCGCAGAACTTCTACCTATCTCTTGTTTATTGACAAATGCCTCAATTCAACCTGCTTCTTACCAGTTATGTCACTGGGACCGATGGCGTTACCTAATGCATGCTGCTGAACTCTGAGTGAACCTCCTCCTCCGCTGCTGCCCTTCACATGACCCAGCCGCCGTCTGACATCATCAACCCCCCCCCCCACCACCACCCCACCATAAAAAGGACTTCACTCAATTTTAGTCTCAGAAATGAGGGGAAACCTGAGAAAAACTTACATGCAGGGATTTTTTTTAATCACATATTTACAAGAAAAACTAATTTACAAAACTTGCACATTTGAATATTTTTTAAATGAAAAAAACTTGTAACTGTTTTTGTTATCTTTTTGATATATTTGCTACATTTTTCTGGCAAATGTATGACTTTTCTAATAAATGTATTTTTTCATATAAATTTGCCACTTTACAGTGATAAATTTGTCACACTTGTCCCACACAAATTTATAACATTATACTCTTGTATTTTCAACTTTTTTACATAAATTGTCAGCATTTTTCTTGTACATTTGCATCTATAATCTCACATACTCAGTTGTACTGTATAATCTATCCTACACTCTTATGGGGATGTGAGGTATACCAGCACGGATGATTTTGAGTCATTTTGTTAATAAAGGTTATGGCATCCCCCTCATTCCTCCTCAAATTGCCTACTGATTACACTGCATTCCAAATTATTACGCAAGTAGGATTTTATTGTCATAAACATTCAATTTTTTATTTTTCAATTAAACTCATGGATGGTATTGTCTCAGGGCTCTTTGGATCACTGCAGTGATCCAAAGAGCTGATGATATCATGATATCAATCTCAGACACCTGTCATAATTAGTTTGCCAGGTGAGCCCAATTAAAGGAAAACTGCTTAAGAAGGATGTTCCACATTATTAAGCATGCCACAAGTTTCAAGCAATATGGGAAAGAAAAAAGATCTCTCTGCTGCTGAAAAGCATCAAATAGTGCAATGCCTTGGACAAGGTATGAAAATAGATATTTCACGGAAACTTGAGCGTGATCATTGTACTGTGAAGGAATTTGTGGCTGATTCAGAGCACAGACAGTTGGTGCAAATAAAGATAAGAGATAAGATAAGCCTTTATTAGTCCCACAATGGGGACATTCCAGGATTACAGCAGCAAAGGAATAGCAGCACTCAGAGCAATAGTAAATAAGATAATAAGATAAGAACTGGTTAGCCAAAGCAGTAAATAAATATACATATGTACATAGTTATACACAGTGCAGGAGCATTGCAGCTAGATGAAATAAACAACATTATGGTTTGTAAAATTACCCTGCAGAATATGAATATGTACCTAGACAGTATATTTCACATTTGAATCAAGTGTTGTTGCCACCCTCAATAATGATTGTTACTGACCTAGTTGTGTATTGGAGGGGACGATCTCTATTGTGCAAAGTTGTTACATTTAGTACATTTAATACGGCCTCTACGAGCAGCTCTGGTTAGGTTATAAAGTCTGACAGCCCTAGGTAGGAAGGGCGTGCAGAACCTCTCCGTCATGTACCTAGGATGGCACAGCCTACCACTAAATGGCCTCCTCAGTGCGTTCAGCATGTCCTGCATTGGGTGGGACTCGGACTCCAGCAGAGATGACAGCTTAGCCACCATCCTCCTCTCTCCTATTTCCTCCACTGGGTCGAGGCTTCGCCTCAGAACAGAGCTAGCTTTTTTGATCAGCCTGTTAAGTCTCTTCCTGTTGGCTGCCATGATGCCACTGCCCCAGCAGACTACTCCAAATGTGATGGCTGATGCCACCACTGAATCGTAGAAGGTCTTCAGGAGTGCCCCTTGCACTCCAAAAGACCTGAGTCTCCTCAGGAGGAACAGCCTGCGCTGCCCTTGTTGTAGAGCGCGTTGGTGTTGTTATGCCTGTAATCAATGAGACAGGAGTCGTCTTATACCAAGCAATGGACTGAACTTTATTGAGAACACACACAACTATATACTCTGGCCGCAGCCCACCTGATGTCACTCTGCAGGGCGGCTATGGCAAGCCCCTAGGGCCAAACTCATATACAATAGGTTTTGTGTGACCAGTCAAGTTTATTGTTCAGGTGAACACCCAGGTACTTGTAAGATGTCACCATCTCAATGTCTGTTCCCTGGATGTTTACTGGTGCTGTGGGGGGTTGCCCTTGCCTCGCAGTCCACCACCAGTTCCTTGGTTTTCCTCGCATTGATCTGGAGGCAGTTCTGCAGGCACCAGTCCACAAAGTCCTGGATAAGTCCTTGGTACTCTGCATCATCCCCATCAGAGGTGAGGCCGACAATCACAGAGTCGTCAGAGAACTTCTGTAGATGGCAGTGTGGTGCATTGTGTGAAAAGTCAGCAGTGTAGAGGGTGAACAGAAAGGGAGCCAGAACTGTTCTCTGGGGGGCTCCCATACTGCAGATGATGGTTTCAGACTCACAGTCCTGGATTCTCACAAACTGTGGTCGGTTTGTGAGGTATTCCAGGATCCATGATGACAGGTGCTGGTCCACCCCTGCGCACAGAAGCTTGTCCCTCAAGATCACTGGTTGGATGGTGTTGAAAGCACTGGAGAAATCAAAGATCAAAACATGATCCTCACAGTGCTCCCAGGCTTCTCCAGGTGGGACAGGGAACGATGTAGGAGGAAGATCACTGCATCCTCCACCCTGATGCCATGGTGGTAGGCAAACTGAAGAGGATCCATCACTGGCCCCACCAGGGGGCAGAGGTGGGCGAGGAGCAGCCTCTCCAGGGTCTTCAATAGGTGTGATGTGAGAGCCACTGGTCTGTAGCTGTTCAGGTCCTAAAAGGCATATAAAGACATAGTGAGGAAGATTTCTGCCAGACCAAATTCATCAGATTAAGAGAGCAGCTGCTAAAATGCCATTACAAAGCAGCAAACAGATATTTGAAGCTGCTGGTGCTGCTGGAGTTCCAAAAACATCAAGGTATAGGATCCTCCAGAGGTTTTCAGTTGTACATAAACCTATTATTTGGCCACCTCTAACCAATGCTCACAAGCAGAAACGGTTGCAGTGAGCCCAGAAATACATAAAGACTAATTTTCAAACAGTCTTTCTTACTGATGAGTGCCGTGCAACCTTGGATGGTCCAGATGGATGGAGTAGTGGATGGTTGGTGGATGGACACCATGTCCCAACAAGGCTGTGATGTTAGCAAGAAGGTGGCTGAGTCATGTTTTGGGCCAGAATCATGGGGAGAGAGTTGGTAGGCCTCTCCACCACCCCATCATCACCACCCCCCTCAGCTGGCGGGAGCCCACAGGACAGAGTTTGCAGACAACGCCATCTCCCCCAACATCTATGGGACATTTTGGTTGATGCATGGATTGCTGGGGGCAGCTAATCCTCTTAGGTGAGGGCAATATAGCGTCCTGGGCACCCTCTGGGACGTGATTGGCCGAGTAGAGGGGGCTGTTCTAATGAGGCCGGGACTGGAGGATTGTGGGAAATGTTGTTAATGGATTTTATGTGGATTCTGGCGTTGCGTTTTATGTTTTTTACTTATGATGTGGTAATGGTTGGTTAATAGTGTTGTTTAATATTATTTAGTGCTGGTGTATTATTGTTTGGGGAAACCATTACTCAGTGTGTGGGTCGAATTAATGACCTCGGCCATTGTGGCGTGTTCAAAATAAAAGCTGACTGAGCAAAAGGTGCCTCTTGATTGCCTGAAATCCACTGCTCGTTAAAATATCATGCTGAATTAGTGATAATTTTGTGCATTTGTTCTCAGAGGAAAGTACCTTGTGACTGATGAATCATGAACATACTGGATTTTCCACCACTCACTCATCACATCTAGTGACATTCAGCATGAGGATTTTTATCAGAAAACCAGTGACATCATGGTAAATGGCATTCACATAAATAGTGCATTTTTACTCATCTCTGGATTTGCCAAAGAGCTTTACAGATCCTGTTATCCATCCATTCACGCACAAATTCATACACGGATGGTGGAGGAGCTGCCATACACAGGCGCTGGCCTGACCCACCAGGAACAACTGGGGGTTCAGTGTCTTTCTCAAGGACACTTCGACATGCAGACTGCAGACAGAGTGGGTTACTATGTAGTATGTATAGAGTATGTAGTATGTATATGTAGTATGTATAGAGTAGTTACCATGATTACTATGCAATCATAATAAAGATAGATAGATAGATAGATGTACTTTATTGATCCCAAACTGGGAAATTACAGTGTAACAGCAGCATGACAGTAGACAACCAAACAACAGAAACACACACATGACAAAGGGATTACCCATGGAAAGTAAAAACTAACATGACTATAAAAACCTATATACATCATAGCTTGATATATGATAACCCGTATAAACACATGAATCATCCCATTGCACAAAGAAGGACTATCAGGAGCAGAGTGAAAATGTGAGGTACCAGTTAGTCTGTAAGGTGCAGTGTGGCAGCATAGCTATGACCAGAATACAACATCATAGTGAGTTATTGTACAGTGAAATTGCATGTGGCAGGAAAAATTTCCTGTACCTGGCCGTTCGACAGCGAAGCTGTAGTAGTCTACTGGAGAAAGTGCTCCGCTGTCTATCTAGTGTGTGGTGGAGGGGGTGATCAGGATTGTACATGATGGATTACAGTTTATTTAGTGTTCTCCTCTCCACCACCATTTAAAAGGTCTCCAGTCTGAGAACAATTACAGAGCCAGCCCTCTTGATAATCTTGTCAAGTCTGTTGGTGTCTCTGGCCCTGATACTGCTATCCCAACAGACAGCAGCAAAGAAGATGGCGCTGGCGACAACGGTCTGGTAGAAAAGCTCCAGCATCCTGCTGCACACGTTGAAGGATCTCAGCTTTCTCAGGAAGTAGAGTCTGCTCATCCCCTTCTTGTGCGCAGCATTGGTGTTGGATCTCCAGTCCAACCCACTGCTGATCCTGACACCCAGATATTTGTAGTCCTCAACCACTCCCACATCCTTTCCCCTAATCTGCAGTGGCTGAGAAGGCATCTTCCTCTTCCTGAAGTCAATCACCATCTCTCAGGTCTTGCTGACATTCAACCTCAGGTGATTCTGCTACATCCACTCCACAAATCTGTCTACCAGTGCCCTGTACTTCCCCTCCTCTCCTCCTCTTATACACCCCACGACAGCCGAGTCATCAGAGAATTTCTGCAGGTGGCATGACTCAGTGTTGTACTGAAAGTCATTGGTGTATAAGGTAAAAAGAAAAGGAGAGAGCACAGTCCCCTGTGGAGCTCCCGTATCAATAGCCACCACTCCAGACAAGACATTGCCCAGCCGGACAAACTGTGGTCTGCGTGTCAGGTAGTCAGTAATCCAGGAGATCACAGAGCAGTCAACTCCCATCACCCGCAGCTTCTCACCCAGCAGCAGTGGCTGGATGGTGTTAAAGGCACTGGAGAAATCAAAAAAGTGATTCTCACAGTATCTCCTCCACCATCCAGGTGCAGATGTGCTCGTTGCAGCAGGTAGATGACAGCATCTTCAACTCCTACATGGGGCTGATATGCAAACTGTAGAGGGTCCAGCCACGTCTTTACCTGCGGCCTCAGGTGGGCTAAGACCAGTCTCTCCAGGACCTTCATCACATGAGATGTGAGGGCAACTGGTCGGTAGTCATTCAGATCCGATGGAGATGACTATGTCCATATCTTGTTTGACAGACAGGAGCTTTTCAGTTAATATAGGGAAGTTCTCTTCTGCAGCAGCACCTCTTACTTGTCGCGTTCCTCAGGGGTCTCAGGGGTTCCAAGGTTGTCATAGCCAGGAGCGGTACTGGGGTTAAGCTCCCAGTGCTCATAAAATGCTCCTTACGGCGTGCGTCTCGAAAAGCCTCTGACAACTAAGTCCAACTCCTAGCCTGCCCGTGTGGTTTAACTAACTAACTAACTAACCTGCACTTATATAGCGCTTTTCTAGTCACAAAGACCACTCAAAGCGCTTTCATTAATACTAACCCTCTATTCTAAGGGCCTATAGGAAACAGATATCTAGGGACAATTTAGAACAGCCAATTAACCTAACATGCATGTTTTTGGCATGTGGGAGGAAACCGGAGAAATCCCGGAGTAAACCCACGCAACACGGGGAGAACATGCAAACTCCACACAGATCACTGTTGGTCGGGGGCTGGGATCGAACCCACGATCCCACGATCCCCACAATCCCCCGGCCAAGGGTAAACTGTGCTGCCGCAGTGCTAACCACTGCGCCACCGTGCAGCCAGTCTTTAGTCTCTAAGCCCAGCGGAACTGCTTTTACTAATAGGAGAAGGGGCGAGGGCGGATCTCTGGCGCCTTAAAACCAGATGCTTCGGGTAGATGGTGGCTCATCAACCTGGGAAGGTAGCCCATCTAGAGGAAGGTAAACCCTGATTTCAAACCTCCGCTGCCTTGCGGCACACCTGGTCACGGGAAAGGCTTCGGGTGCAACCCTGAGGAAAAATCCGGAGTCGGAGCCCCTAAGGCAGTTCTCTGTTGTGCTCAACATCATTCTGGCAGCTCCTGCGACGGCGCTGGTGCCAAACTATAGCAGCCCTGCTGTTCCTTTGGATTCATCAGTGACGTGGAGAGGGGGGACATGCTGCATGGGTAACATCTTGTCCTCCATATCTTCCTGCCCAGGCTTGAATCCTACCAACGCCCAACGCTGGAAGGTAGATCACCGGTGTGCATCGGCCTGTTCAGCCACAGGCGATGCTGTTCCAGCAGAGTAGATGTTTAGGATTCTCTTCCATGGTCATCATAGACCGACGGAGGCCGACGATTCAGGGGTCTATTTTGGATCCAGTCCTATTCTCCTTGTATATACTGCCTTTAGGGTCCGTCTTCAGGAAATATAACATTCCATTCCATTGCTTTGCTGATAATATTCAAGTCTATATGTATGCCCCTCACACAAAACAACAGTAATCCATTACAGCCTCTGCTAAACTGTCTAAGTGACATAAAGACTTGGCTAAAGCTGAACTTCCTCAACCTCAATGAAAATAAAACTGAGGTTATCTGTTTTGGAAAAATTGGCAATCCCACTGGTATTCTTGAACCTTTGGGTCCCTATTGTATCAGTGCTGTTAGAAATTAGGCTGTCATTATTGGGAACTCTTTTAAGATGGACAAATAGATTAGTGCAGTTGTCAAAACTAGTTTTTAATCAACTGCGAATGGTTGCCAAAGTGGAGTCTTATCTCCCCTTTACACATCTACAAAAAGTGATTCATGCTTTTATTACCTCACGATTGGACTGCTGTACTTCATTGTATTTTGGAGTAGAATAGTGCTCTGTACACCGTTTGCAGCTAGTTCAGAATGCAGCGGCTCGGCTTTTAACTTGTATAAAAAAAGCATTAACATATCACTCTTGTTTTATCTTCCCTTCACTGGCTTCCTGTCCATTTTAGGATTGATTTTAAGATTTTATTGTTTACTTTCAAGGTCTTAAATGGATTTTTACCATCTTATTTGTCAGAGCTTATTTCCATTCATTCACCTATAAAAGCACTGAGATCAACCACAGATGCCCTTAGACACACCAAAATCAAAGTTAAAACGGAGATGATCAAGCCTTTGCAGTGGCTGCTCCAAGACTGTGGAAGAGTCTGCCTGTCCACATATGCACTGCTGAATTATTAATTACTTTTAAGTCACTGCTGAAGACATATCTGTTCTCACTGGCATTTTATTCAAATAGAGAGTGAAAACTCGACATCTGGCTGCATTTTGTATTGTTTTACTCCATTTTCTTTCAATGCATTTTATTCCTATTTATTGTGTATTTTTGGTTTTGTAGTTTGATTTTAATTTTATCTGGATGTACAGCACATTGGTCAACTTCATTGTTTTTAACTGTGCTCTATAAAAAAATATGACTGACTTTATCAAAGCCTATATATAGAAGACGTCTTATCTTGTCAGATAAGATGACTAGATCACCTTATCTACAGTATCTCTCAAAAGTGAGTACACCCCTCACATTGTTGTAAATGTTTTCTTGTATCTTTTCATGGGACAACACTGAAGATATGACACTTTTGATACAATGTAAAGTAGTCAGTGCACAGCTTGTATAACACTGTAAATTTGCTGTCCCCTCAAAATAACTCAACACACAGCCTGCATGTCTAAACTGCTGGCAACAGAAGTGAGT
Source organism: Pholidichthys leucotaenia (assembly GCA_020510985.1). Taxonomy (NCBI): domain Eukaryota; kingdom Metazoa; phylum Chordata; class Actinopteri; order Cichliformes; family Pholidichthyidae; genus Pholidichthys; species Pholidichthys leucotaenia. The sequence continues at coordinate 62,115,489 of CM035849.1, read as the reverse complement.
ACACCCCTAGTGAAAATGTCCAAATTGTGCCCGAAGTGTCAATGTTTTGTGTGGCCACCATTATTTTCCAGCACTGCCTTAACTCTCTTGGGCATGAAGTTCACTGGAGCTTCACAGGCTGCCACTGGAATCCTCTTCCACTCCTCCATGATGACATCACGGAGCTGGTGGATGATGCCCCACAGATGCTCATTAAGCATTATTGGAGCATTAAGACGAAAACGACGTGGGTGTCATGGTGGTGTAAGACGGCGGGCAAGGAATATAAGGTACAGACCCGCCCTCCCATCTGTCATTATGGGGAATGTACGATCGATACTCGGAAAGACAGATGAACTAGCGGCTATCTCCCGCTACGATGGCATATACCTGTCATATCCCGAGCGCTACTTTGTTCGCGCTCGGGTTATACATCATCCCTGTCAGGCTTTGACAGCAGGTGTTGTCATTCTGGCTTCCTGGGCTCTGATTGGTCAAATGATTGGGAATTCCCCGCTGTCAGAGTCTGAGCAGCTGCGCTGCATTTGCAATCGTGAGCAGCCGGCTTTAAATGCCGGCGCCAGCGACTGCATCTTGCGGTTGCCTCGTCTACATTCTCGTCAACATTCCCGTCTACATTCTCCCTATGTTCATCCATGATGTAAGTGTGTTTATCGTCGCCGTTATCGTGCGTATTCCTTGCCTTCTTCCTTGTTTAACGGTGAGCGAGCGTTCTTCGTCTCAGCCGTCATTAATCTCTGTAGTGCTATGATTAATCTTGCTGCTTAGCCCACGCGGCAAGCTACCTTGTCCTTGCCTTGACCTATAAATAAACTAAGTGCAACTTAACTGGTTTGTGGCATCTTATGCTGGCTCGTGAGGGCCAGCCGTGACAGTAGGCAACCGCCAGAAGGAGACGCCGTTCACAGTAAGTTGCATTCAGGAGAACTCTGCTCTTTCCTGTCTGGGTACGGCGTACTGGAATTATGCCGTCTCGGAGGGGTTCACTCTGGGTGCCAGTGACCAGCTGACCGAGGTGCTGGAGCAAGTGGATGAGATCCTCATCGCCGCCTCCGACCTCGATTATAATCCCGATACCCTCATCGCTCCTCCCCTCCTTGGCTATCAGCCCGATGTACACTGGTACCTAGACTGGGCTGAGGATGTGCTCGACCAACTGCCTCCCCGCTACGACGACCACCCGGGAGTCGACGTGAGGAGACTGGATATCGCCGCCCAACGCAGAATACTCCGGAGGTACGAGGAAGAAGAAGCCCAGAGGCGGAGGAGACGGAATCCCCGCTGCCCGCTTTGGGATTCTGATCCCTTCCTCGATCCAGTCCAGGAGTTCGCACCACCTGTGGCCCGTCGAAGACATCGGCGTCGCGGCCAGAGACATTCTCAGCAAGACTCCCGTCCGGATCCTGCTCCAGTTCGCTGGACTGACCCCTTCAACCTGACAGCTGTCTCTTCAGCGTCTCACCAGGAGGGAACCCCTGCAGCCTCTCTCCCCAGGCCGTCTTTCCCCGCTGTCCCGTCAGCTCGTCGTGCCCGGCCCGACTCGGCTATCGCCCCCTCCTCTCCGACGCCTTCTCCAGCTGCTGGGTGTATGAGGAGTTCTGCTCTGGCGAGCCCCGCGGCGATTCCATCTCGAGTGGCCCCCCTCTTCCTTCCAGGGAGCCCTCTGCCACCATCCGACGGGGAGAGGAAGGAGCAACGTTCCCTGCAGCAGGTTCCATCTTCCCTCCGGGAGACAGGCAAGTACAAGTTCACTTTTTTCCCCCTAATAGTGATTTGTCTTGTCTGACTCCTGGGGGTGAGGTTCGGGGTTCGCAGCCCCCCAAGCCTCTACCACCTGCTGAAGTAATTACTAAACCTGCTGCCTCTGTGTCTCCCCCCGCTGAGCGTTTCTCGATGTCAGCCGAGCGTCATCAGTTGAGGAGGGGGCCTGCAGTCCTGGAGCTGAAGATTCCAGCCCCGCAGCCACATCAAGGATGGAGGAGAGGATCGGACTACTGTTTGGAGCCTGCGCCGACGACGGAGCGTCCCCGGATTTCCACGGATGGGCAGTCCGACCCAGTGGGCCGGGAGCCCCCCGCCACCACGCCGTATGAGTTGCCAGCGTGGACGATGGCGTCGGAGGGTCCTCAGGTTGCGGAAGCCTCTTTGCCAGAGGCAGGTGACGACACGGCTGAATGGGAGCCAGAAGACGACCTCCTCCCGTCTGAGCCCGGATCGTCGAAGTCCTGAACGGCGTCCGAACTTGAGATCAGGCAAGTGCTCTGTGTTGTCTTTGTTTTTTCTATTATTGAGCATTTTTGCCTGTCTCTTGGGGAGGCGAGCCAGGTGCAGCCGTCCACTGCATCTGAGCTTGTCTCGCCGGGTTCTGACGCTGCCGGTGATCCTGATCCCGGTTCTTCTTCCTCTCCTTTTTCTTCTGAGCCCTCCTCCAAGATCGCCGGTGCAGAGCAGGCCCCTATCGCTGTGCCAGAGGTTCTGGGTTCGTAGTTGGAGGTCGGTACTGGTGCGGCCCAGACACGATCAGGGTCCGACGCGGGTGCAGCTTCCGCTCAGTCGGAATTCGTCACCGAAGTGGTTCTGACCCAATCGGGGTCTGACGCGTGTGCAGCGTCAACCCAATCAGAGTTCGTCTCCGAGGTGGTTCAGACCCAATCGGGGTCCGACGCGGGTGCAGCGTTGGTGGAATCAGTGTTCGTCACCAAGGTGGTTCAGACCCAATCGGGGTCCGACGTGGGAGCAGCGTCGACTGAACCAGAGTTTGTCACCGAGGTGGTTCAGACCCAATCGGGGTCCGAAGCGGGAGCAGGGTCGACAGAACCAGAGTTCGTCACCGGGGTGGTTCTGACCCAATTGGGGTCTGACGCGGCTGTAGCATTGGCTCAGTCAAAGTTCGTCCCCAGAGGGGTTCTGGCCCAATCCGGGCCCACCATGGGTGCAGCGTCGGTCCAGTCAGGATTCCCTACCGGATTGGTTCCGGCCCTGCCAGTTTCTGTTTGGGTGGGATCTGGAGATGGTGCTGCAGATCCACCGCCAAATAATCCCCAGTTAATCCCCTACCCTCGTCTTGTTTCTCCCTCCCCTGCATTTGGAACCGCGGGAATTAATCGTAGTTGGCCCGGTTCGCCCTGGCTTTCCCCCGCCGTTGGAAGACCGTTGCTGATCTCTCTCCAGTCATCTTGTGGGCAGGTTGATGCGGGTCGACCACCTGGAAACCTGCTCTTCCCGTTTGGCGTCTGGGGCCAGCCTCCCGATAAACAGAACTGTACATTTGGTGCCCTGGTCCGGCCGCCGGAGGCATGGTCATCTTCAGCCCGGGATTCGGGTAGGCCACCTGAACACGTTCCGCTGCCCCTGTTAGCGGTTTGGATGCTGCGGGCTGGGAGGCCCCCTGAACTGTTTATTATGACTGTTATCCTGGTGTGCCTTTTTTTTTTCCCCCTTTCTTTTTCCCCTCAGTAATTTCTGTGTTTTGGGGGTTTTTGGACTGTAATACTCCACAGACGGGGTCTCATGTGGTACTCCGATGTGTGACTTGGCCTCTGGTTTTTTTTCCTCCATTCAGTCTTGTTTTTACACTGAGTTTTTTTTTTTTTCTCTCGTTTGACCTTTTGGCGTTGAAGACAACCGAGTTTATTTGATTTCGTTAGCATTTTCCTTCAATTTTTGGGGCTATTTTAGTTATTTTGAACATCGTTTATATTACCCCTGTTTTGTGAATATATGTACCCTTGTCATGTCAATTCACACATTTTTGAGTTAGTAGAATGTTGTCTGTTTATTGTGTCTCGGATCAAGGAATCTTTAGAGTAGATTTTTTTCTTTCTTCTGATTAGATAATACCAGCACTGACTGTTTTAAGGTGATGGTCACTTCAGCAGAACCCACAGTTGAGGTGCTGTAGCCCAGGAAACTCTGTAGATCTTTATTTTCAGGACTAAGGTTCTTTTGTTGTGAATGAATTGTTCTTTAAATTTCTGAGGCTTTACTGTAAGTATAGATTTTGGAGAAAGAAGTATTATCAATTCTTTTGTTTATTCACTCTGCTTTGGACCCCTCAGACCTCTAATCTTTAATGTGTATGATGCATGAGCATTTTTGGGACACATGAGAATTCACACAGGCGAGAAGCTTTAGTCTTGTAAAATATGTGGGAAATGCTTCATTCAGTGTTTTGGTTTATCACATGCAGCAGATTTTTTGAATGGTTAAGTACTAGTTCAGCCACATCTGTGTTTGGTTCCTCACTGATGGTTTTTTTTTTTTTTGGATTTGCTGCTAATTCACGAGTTGAGTTTTTTTTTTCTTTCTTTTTTTTCTTCCTCTGTAACGGTCCGGTATCCAGTTTTGTGACATCATTTGTACTTTGTTAAGCTGTTTTTTTTGTGATTTGCGTTCATGTACAGTTTTTTTTTTTGTTTCTCTCTCCCCCTCCCCTGTGTATTTACCCCCTGTTTGTTTTTCTGCCCCTGCCTTTTCATCACTGTGACTTGTGTGGTAATTTGTCGTATCTTTTTCTGTGAGGTTGATCCTGTTCCCCCTCTGCCTGCTTCCCCATCCAACCGCCCTGGGTTGGGGTGGGGGTGTGTGGATGTTATAGGCGACCGGGAGTTCGCCTTGAGGGGGGGACCCTGTCATATCCCGAGCGCTACTTTGTTCGCGCTCGGGTTATATATCATCCCTGTCAGGCTTTGACAGCAGCTGTTGTCATTCTGGCTTCCCGGGCTCTGATTGGTCAAACGCTTGGGAATTCCCCGCTGTCAGAGTCTGAGCAGCTGCGCTGCATTTGCAATCGTGAGCAGCCGGCTTTAAATGCCGGCGCCAGCGACTGCATCTTGCGGTTGCCTCGTCTACATTCTCGTCAACATTCTCGTCTACATTCTCCCTATGTTCATCCATGATGTAAGTGTGTTTATCGTCGCCGTTATCGTGTGTATTCCTTGCCTTCTTCCTTGTTTAACGGTGAGCGAGCGTTCCTCGTCTCAGCCGTCATTAATCTCTGTAGTGCTATGATTAATCTTGCTGCTTAGCCCACGCGGCAAGCTACCTTGTCCTTGCCTTGACCTATAAATAAACTAAGTGCAACTTAACTGGTTTGTGGCGTCTTATGCTGGCTCGTGAGGGCCAGCCGTGACAATACCGGGAGTGTAGCCTGTTCCTATTCACAGAGACGTAGCTAACAGGACTAGCAGCAGATGCTAACATTGAACTGGAGGGTTTCCACGCAATATGGGCAGACCGAACACCAGACAGCGGGAAGGCACGGGGCGGTGGGGTGATGATGTACGTCAATAACAACTGGTGCAGACCGAGACATATCATGGTTAAGGAACAGCACTGTAGCAAAGACATTGAGTTGCTAGCTGTTAGCATGCAGCCTACCTATCTCCCGAGGGAATACTCACACGTGATCTGCATTGTTATTTATACAAATCCGACGGTGAACGCTGGGACAGTGCGTGACGTCATCCACTCAGTAACTGGCAGGCTGCAGACAGAACACCCAGATGCTCTTCTCCTCATCTCAGGCAATTTTAACCATATTTCACTGTCTCCCACGTTTACCCAGTATGTCACATGCCACACTAGAGACAATAAAACACTGGATTTATTCTATGCAAACACTAAGGAGGTGTACACCTCATCACAACTCCCCCCACTCGGGAGATCGGATCACAACTTGGTTCATCTCCTGCCGGTGTACAAACCCCTAGTGCACAGACAACCTCCGGTCATGCGCACAGTGAAGTTATGGTCTGAGGAGGTAATGGACGCTCTAAAGGACTGCTTTGAAACCACTGCCTGGGAGCAGCTCTGTGATCCACATGGTGAGGACATTGATGGCCTCACTCACACCATCACGGACTACATCAGCTTTTGTGTGGACAACACCCTACCCACCAAGACCATACGGTGTTGCTCAAACAACAAACCCTGGATCAACCCTGAGATAAAAACCCTTCTGAGAGAGAAGAAGAGGATCTTCAGGTCGGGGAACAGGGAGATGCTGAAGTCTGTACAGAGGGAGCTGAGGAGGAAGATCAGAGAAGGCAAGGACAGCTTCAGGAAGAAGATGGAGGACGAGCTGCAACAGAGCGACATCGGTGGGGTCTGGAGAAACCTTAAAACCATCTCTGGGCTCCAGAATACCTCCTCCCAGGCCATGGGGGGCAGGGAGTGGGCGAACAATCTGAATCTGTTTTTTAATAGGTTTGACCAACTGCCCTCCCCCCTGACTGCACAACAACCACTGCTGCCTCTAAAGACATCGAGTCCTGCTGCCCACACCCCACTCCACCAACACCCCCCCACTCCCAACACACAGCCCCCCGACATGACCCTCACTAAGACCCAGGTGAGGACGGAGCTGAGGAAGATCAAGGCGAGGAAGGCGTCGGGACCGGACGGCATCAGCGCAAAGCTCCTCAAGTCCTGTGCAGATCAGCTATGTGGGATTGTGGAGCTCATCTTCAACCTGAGCCTGAAGCTGGGGAGGGTACCACAGTTGTGGAAAACATCTTGTGTGGTACCTGTACCAAAGACCTCTCCCCCCAAAGACCTGAAGAGCTACAGACCAGTGGCCCTGACGTCCCACATGATGAAGACCCTGGAGAGACTGCTCCTTGCTCACCTCCGCCCCCTGGTGGGACCAGCGATGGATCCACTCCAGTTTGCCTACCAGCATGGCATTGGGGTGGAGGATGCAGTGATCTTCCTCCTTCACCGTTCTCTGTCCCACCTGGAGAAGCCCGGGAATGCGGTGAGGATCATGTTCTTTGACTTCTCCAGTGCTTTCAACACCATCCAACCGATGATCCTGAAGGACAAGCTGCTGTGCGCAGGGGTGGACCAGCACCTGTCATCATGGATCCTGGACTACCTCACTAACCGGCCACAGTTTGTGAGAACCCGGGACTGTGTGTCCAACACGATCATCGGTAGCACGGGGGCCCCCCAGGGAACGGTTTTGGCTCCCTTCCTGTTTACCCTTTATACTGCGGACTTCTCACACAACACAACACACTGCCATCTACAGAAGTTCTCTGACGACTCTGCAATTGTCGGCCTCATCTCCAACGGAGATGAAGCTGAGTACAGGGGACTTATCCAGGACTTCGTGGACTGGTGCCATAGGAACTGCCTCCAGATCAACGCGAGGAAAACTAAGGAGCTGGTGGTGGACTGCTGCAGGAAAGGACAACCCCTCACAGCACCAGTAAACATACAGCGAACAGGCATTGAGATGGTGACATCCTACAAGTACCTGGGTGTTCATCTGAACAATAAACTAGACTGGTCACACAATACTGACACACTCTACAAGAAGGGACAGCGCAGGCTGTTCCTACTGAGGAGACACAGGTCTTTTGGTGTACAAGGGACGCTGCTGAAGACATTCTACGACACGGTGGTGGCATCAGCCATCACTTTTGGAGTGGTCTGCTGGGGCAGTGGCATTACAGCAGCCGATAGGAAGAGACTGAACAAACTGATCAAGAAAGCTAGCTCTGTCCTCGGGCAGCGCCCTGACCCAGTGGAGGAGATAGGAAAGAGAAGGATGGTGGCTAAACTGTCACCTCTGCTGGAGTCCGAGTCCCACCCTATGCAGGACATACTGAACGCACTGAGGAGCTCATTTAGCAGCAGACTACATCATCCTAGGTGCGCAACCGAGAGGTTTCGCAGGTCCTTCCTACCTACGGCAGTCAGACTGTATAACCTAAGCAGGGCTGCTCGCAGAGATAGCAAAAAAACGTGACGACCTAATAGTATTGAATGCAAAAGACCCAATAGACTCACACAATGGTCCCCTCCAGTATATACAACTAGGACAGTATCGGTCGCTACGGAGGGTGACAATATGTATGGGTACATATTCATACTATGTAGGATAACTAAGTAGACGGTTATGCTGTTTATTCCATCTTGCTACAATGCTCCGCACTTTGTATATATATATACTGTATATATATATATATATATATATATATATATATATATATATATATATATATATATATATATATATATTTATATATTGATGTGTATGTATGTATATCCACTGCTCTTATTTATATCTTCCGTATCTTCTTAATTATTGCTCTGAGTGTTGCTATCCCTGTGCTGTTGCAATCCTGGAATTTCCCCATTGTGGGACTAATAAAGGCTTATCTTATCTTACCTTTTCTTATTAGAGTTTAGGTCTGGAGACATGCTTGGCCAGTCCATCACCTTTACCCTCAGTTTCTTTAGCAAGGCAGTGGTCGTCTTGGAAGTGTGCTTGGGGTCATTATCATGTTGGAATACTGCCCTGCGGCCCAGTTTCTGAACTGAGGGGATCATGCTCTGCTTCAGTATGTCACAGTACATGTTGGCATTCATGGTTCCCTCAATGAACTGTAGCTCTCCAGTGCCAGCAGCACTCATGCAGCCCCAGACCATGACACTTCCACCACCATGCTTGACTGTAGGCAAGACACACTTGTCTTTGTACTCCTCACCTGGTTGCCGCCACACATGCTTGACACCATCTGAACCAAATAAGTTTATCTTGGCCTCATCAGACCACAGGACATGGTTCCAGTAATCCATGTCCTTAGTCTGTTTGTCTTCAGCCAACTGTGTGTGGGCTTTCTTGTGCATCATCTTTAAAAGGGGCTTTCTTCTGGGATGACAGCCATGCAGACCAATTTGATGCAGTGTGAGGCGTATGGTCTGAGCACTGACGGGCTGACCCCCCCACCCCTTCAACCTCTGCAGCAATGCTGGCACCACTCATACATCTACTTTCAAAAGACAACCTCTGGATATGACGCTAGCACGTGCACTCAGCTTCTTTGGTCAACCAAGGCGAGGCCTGCTCTGAGTGGAACCTGTCCTGTTAAACCACTATATGATCTTGGCCACTGTGCTGCAGCTCAGTTTCAGGGTGTTGTCAATCTTCTTATAGCCTAGGCCATTTTTATGTAGAGCAACAATTCCCTTTTTCAGATCCTCAGAGAGTTGTTTGCCATGAGGTGCCATGTTGAACTTCCAGTGACCAGTATGAGAGAGTGTGAAAGCAATATCACCAAATTTAACACACCTGCTCCCCATTCACAACTGACATCTTGTAACACTAACGAGTCACATGACACCAGGGAGGGAAAATGGCTAATTGGGCACAGTTTGGACATTTTTCACTTAGGGGTGTACTCACTTTTGTTGCCAGTGGTTTAGACATTAATGACTGTGTGTTGAGTTATTTTGAGGGGACAGCAAATTTACACTGTTATACAAGCTATACACTGACTACCTTACATTGTATCAAAATGCCATATCTTCAGTGTTGTCCCATGAAAAGATATAATAAAATATTTACAAAAATGTGAAGGGTGTACTCACTTTTGTGAGATACTGTAGATACACCAGGGTCTCCTCACTGGGAGGAGACCCTGGGGCAGACCCGGCATTTGCTGGACAGACTATGTCTCATAGCTGGTCTGGGAATGCCTTGGTATCCTCTCTGAAGAGCTTGAGCAGGTGGCTGGGGACAGGGAAGTCTGGGCTTCTCTGCTTGAACTGCTGCCTCTGCAACCCGGAACTCCAGAAAAGCGGTTGGAGATGGATGGATGGATGGATCTTATCTAGTCTCTTCTCGCTCTCTGTGTGAATAACATGTTACAGTTCTGTCAGAACTTATGTTATCATTATACAAAGTGTAAAATATCCTTTGGCTTCACATTGTGACGCACAGAGCTGTGGATGTGTAAAGAATGATGTTTAAGGCAAACCCACTAACTTCTTTAATCTTAACTCAATAATTTCCACTGAAGACATCAGCACCAACCCCCACATCACTGTGACTACAGGCCAAGTGAGGAAACAGCAGGAGAGACTTCACCAACGGAAGGCTGCGGATTCTGAGGACCTGTGCCAACTAGCTAGCTCCGGGTACTGAAGCACCTATACAACGTGAGTCTGAGTCTGGAGAGAGTGTCGGTGCTGTGAAAGACATCCTGCCTGGTTCCTGTCCCCAAGAAGTCGTCTCCGTTGGACCTGAATGACAATCAACCAGTTGCCCTCACATCATATGTGATGAAGTTCATGGAGAGACTTGTTTTAGCCCATCTGAGGCCGCAGGTGAAGACGTGGCTGGACCCTCTGCAGTTTGCATATCAGCCCCATTTAGGAGTTGAAGACACTGTCATCTACCTGCTGCAACGTGCCCATTTGCACCTGGATGGAGGAGGAGTCACTATGAGAATCACGTTCTTTGATTTCTCCAGTGCATTCAACACCATTCAGCCACTGCTGCTGGGTGAGAAGCTGCGGGTGATGGGGATTGACAGCTCTGTGATCTCCTGGATTACCGACTACCTGACAGGCAGGCCAGTTTGTCCTGATGGGCAGTGTCTTGTCTGATGGGGTGGTGAGTGAAACAGGAGCTCCACAGGAGACTGTGCTTTCTCCTTTTCTCTTCACCTACTAACAACACTAATGGAACACTAATGGATGATAGAGAGGTTTGGAGGAAGCATGTGGTTGCTCACCTAATGGCAACCAAGTAAGTAAGTAGCCGGCGCCAAAATTTGGCCACTAAAATGGCACATTGTCCAGCTGGACGGGGTTGACGTGCTGCTCCTGGTGGACACGGGTGCTGCACAGTTTGTATTGAGCGTGACCATGGTAAGAACATTTTTCCCCAAAAAGACTACTGCTGCAGAAGATGAAAATATGTTTGGCTATGGACATGTGAAAATTGGCATGGTGGGAACAGTTAGTTTTGTAGTGACGTGTGGCCCAAAGACATTTCCAGCATTCACTTTCCAGGTATCGCACCAGGGGGCCGACTTGCTGGGTATCGACTTATTGGGTGAGTTGGAGTTCTCCATTACAGACCCAACGGGCTCTACTGTGGTAACCATTTCATCAGCCTGGTAATACCGTTGGTTGGTGCTGTTCGTGGGCGGGTATTGCATTACTGCTTTTAACCACCGACCACTCATCCACCCGAAAGTGATGTCTAAAATCCAACCTCTTTACCGCCTACCCCTCACTCTGTGGGATGATGTCACAGCTGATCTTAAGAAACTTTTGAACGCTGGTATCATTGAGAAGGTGGACGCTTCATTGTGGACCTCCAACATAATAGTGGCAAAGAAAAAATCGGGCAGCATATGACCGTGCATCGAGCTCAGAATGCTTAACAATTTTAAGGTTCTCTTAGTAATTTTTAAATGCCTCAGTGGTCTTGGGCCTTCTTATCTATCTGAGCTGCTCTTATCTTATGAGCCCTCGCAAACCTTTTCACTATCATGGTCCTTGTCTGTGGAACAGCTTGCCAGAGAGCCTCAGGGCTGCAGAGCCAATAAATGTTTTTAAGAACAGGCTCCGGACCCATCTTTTTAATTTAGCTTTTAATAAACCTGCTTAACTATTACTGAAGTAGTCATTTATGTTCCATTGTTTTATGTTCTTTTTGGTGCCATTTGTTCTTAGATTTTCTCATCTTCTTATTGATGTGTTTAGTTCAGGTGTTTTTTTTAAGTATGGATTTTTTTAGTTCCTGTTTTTATGTGTTCTTAGTTCTTTTTGTGCCTTTTTAAATTTTGGCTTTTAACAAACAGTTTAACTATTATTGAAGTAGTCATTTATGTTCCATTGTTTTTACATTCTTCTTAGCTCCATTTGCTTTTAGATTTTTTTTTATTTTGATGTGTTCTTAGCTCAGTTTCTAAGTATGGGTCCTTAGTTCCCTTTGCTCTTTGTGTTCTTAGTTTTATTTTGTATTTATGTGTTTTAGCTCTGTCACGCCGCACACCTGCTCGTCATCAGCGGCGAGGGATTTAAGCCGCCTCGCCCTGAGCTTCGGCCTGAAGCCGTCAGACTTCCCCATGCATTGCTGTGAGTTCCTTCACCCTCAGCGGATCACTCTGGTAAGAAGACCTTACCTCCTTTCCTTCCAAATCTGCTCCCCTGTGCACAGGTGGATTTCCCGGCGGCGGACAACGCCTCTCCATCGCCTGTTCCTCGCTGCTGCACCGGGCTCTCCAGGTGGCTGTCTACCGGACCTCGTCCCTTGCTGTGCCAGTCATCTGTCCTATCCAAGTAAGCTCCTCTCTCGCTCATATATCTCCTGTGTTGGTGTGTGCCCGTCACCCTTCTCCTTGTGCTTTTCCCATAGGGTTGTCCGGCTGTACGGTCTCCTGCCTCTGTGCCCGAAGCAGACGCCGCCACCAATACATTTACATCCCGCAGACACACATTCATCCACTCCTGTTGTTAATAAACTATTTGAACTACTCTGAGCCTGTGTGCGTGCGTCTCCTGAGCCGTGCGTTATGTCAGTACGGCTTCAGCAGAGCGGCTCGGCAGACGGCGGGCTCGGCAGACGGCGGGCTCGCACACCGGTTTTCCACTCTCGAGGCTCGAGTGGATCAGATAGCCTATCAGCAACAGGCGATTTTTAATCAGTTGTTAAATATAACTAACCGGTTGGGCCGCTTGGACCCCCAACAGCCGTTCCCCCCGGCTCGTCAGGGTGGCGCGGCTCCTGCTGCTCCAGTGGCCGTCCAGCAGGCTCCGGGTGCACCGGTTCGGCTCACGCCCATTCCAACCCCCGCCCGCTTTAGCGGTAAGCTCGGCGGTGCGCGGGGGTTTATTATGCAGTGTGAGTCCATTTTCCACCGTGTGCCCGGAGACTTTCCCTCAGATCATAGCCGAATTGGTTATATCGGGAATCTCCTGGAGGGGCGAGCATTAACATGGACCTACGCCGTAATGGCGAGGCCCAGTTATGCCACCCTCACATATGACCAATTCGTGAGACGCTTCCTGGAGGTCTTTGACCATTCTCTTACCGAGACGGTCCAGGTCGATCGGCTTCTCGCCCTCCAGCAGGGAAGCCGGTTGGCAGCGGACTACGCGGTCGACTTCCGGGTAGCGGCGGAGGAATTAGGCTGGGAGGAACGCTCCCTCTGCGGCCTTTTCCTCCGCAGTCTCAATGATGATCTGAGGGATGAACTGGCTGGGCGGGATATCCCTGAGACGCTAGCGGAGCTAACATCCCTAGCGATCAGTTTGGACAACAGGCTGCGCGAGCGCTCCTCGGGACGGAAGTCGTCTTCTTCTCGCCCTCGTGGAGTCTTGCCGCGCCTGTTCCAAGCTCGCCCCCTGGCGGCGCCGCCACCATCGTGCCCCGAGGAGTCAGAGCCGATGGTGACGGGCTGGACAAAGCTTTCCCCTGCGGAGAAACAACGCCGCCATGAGTTGGATCTCTGCATGTATTGCGGAGATGACCAACACACGGTGAAGCTTTGCCCACGGAAAGCCAGTCGGCGGGGTCCGCGAGTCACTGTAGGGGGCCTCGCGGACGTCAATCGGTTAAGTTCTCTCACACAATTGAAGCTGCCCATCCGTTTCTGCCACAACCCCACTGGGCATCTCACCCATGCACTGGTGGATTCGGGTGTGGAAGGCAGCTTTATTTCACAAAGCCTGGCAACCCGATTGGGCATCCGCTGTCAGGCACTCAGGAATCCTATCTCCCTGGTCAACCTCTCTCGTGCCTCCCTTGGGAGAGTTACGCACCAGACCACCCCCGTTCCGGTTATTATCTCTGGTAACCACCGGGAGGAGATAATCTTTTACGTCCTGCCCAACTCTGTGTCGCCCGTCATCCTGGGGTATCCCTGGCTACGCCTCCACAACCCCGTTCTGGATTGGAAGTCCGCCGGGGTGTCGGCATGGAGCACGTTCTGCATGGGCACCTGTCTTCAGTCTGCTGCCTGCTCTCCGTCCGCTTCTCCCTCACCTACGGACGCTGCGCCCCCGGACCTGTCCCTGGTGCCACTGGAATTTCACGACCTGGGTATGGTATTCAGCAAATCCAAGGCGATGTCTCTCCCTCCTCATCGGCCCTATGACTGCGCTATCAATCTCCGCCAGGGGGCACCCTTACCTTCTGGAAGACTCTACAGTCTATCGGCGCCGGAGAAGGAGACAATGAACACATACCTCAAGGAGTCACTGAGTGCTGGGATTATCCGCCCATCGTCATCACCCGTGGGGGCAGGATTCTTCTTCGTCGGTAAGAACGACGGATCCCTCCGTCCTTGCATTGACTACCGTGCCCTTAATGACATAACGGAGAAGGATCGTTACACCCTGCCCCTCATGGACACCGCTTTCCACTCCCTCCAGGGGGCGACTTGGTTCACCAAGCTGGATCTACGCAGCGCATACCACCTCGTCCGGATCCGGGAGGGAGATGAGTGGAAAACAGCCTTCCGTACCCCGAACGGCCACTTCGAATACCTGGTGATGCCGTTCGGGTTGACCAACGCTCCGGCCGTCTTTCAGTGCCTCATCAATGACGTCCTCCGGGATTTCATCGGCCTTTTTGTGTTCGTCTACCTGGATGACATACTCATCTTCTCCAAGTCCAGAGACGAGCACCAGGTCCACGTGAGGCGGGTCCTCCAAAGACTGCTGGAGAACCGGTTATACGTGAAGGCTGAGAAATATGAGTTTTACGCAAGAACAACATCCTTCCTTGGGTTCATCATCTCACACGATCAGGTGCTTCCGGACCCAGAGAAGGTGAAGGCGGTGGTGGAGTGGCCGACACCTGCGTCAAGGAAGCAGGTGCAACAGTTCGTTGGGTTTGCGAACTTCTACCGCCGCTTCGTCCCAAACTTTGGCACCATCGTCGGCCCGCTGACCCGCCTCACGTCCCCTAAGGTTCCGTTCCGGTGGACCGAAGAGGCCGCAGCGGCTTTTTAGGCGCTGAAGGCGGAGTTCTCCTCCTCCCGGGTCCTTAGCCAAGTCAACCCTGCGCTGCAGTGCATCGTGGAAGTGGACGCTTCGGACACAGGAGTGGGAGCGGTGCTATCCCAGCGGTCGCCAGAAGATGGGGTCAAACGGCCCTGCGCCTTCTTCTCTCGGCGCTTGTCCCCGGCGGAGCGGAATTACGACGTGGGGGACAGAGAGCTCCTCGCCATCAAGCTCGCCCTACAGGAGTGGCGTCACTGGCTAGAGGGGGCGGACCTGCCGTTCGTGGTCCTGACGGACCACAAGAACTTGGAGTACCTTAGATCTGCCAAGCGCCTGAACGCCCGCCAGGCGCGCTGGTCCTTGTTCTTCGCCAGGTTCCAATTTACCATCACCTTCAGGCCTGGCTCCAAGAACGGCCTGCCCGACGCCCTCTCTAGGCAATTCGCCCCTGAGGAGTCGGAGGACACGGTTCACACCATCCTACCCAGGTCGTGCGTCGTGGGAGCCGTCACCTGGGACATCGAGAGCAAGATCTGGAAGGCACAGGAAGTGGAACCTGACCCTGGCGGCGGACCGGAGGGGAGGCTGTTCGTGCCATCCACGGTTCGGGGGGAGGTCATCCACTGGTTGCACACATCCAAGCTCACCTGTCACCCTGGGTCCTCCCGGATGATTGACCTCCTCCAGCGGTCCTTTTGGTGGCCGGGCCTGCGGAGGGACGCTGCCCGCTACGCCCGGGTCTGTCCAGTTTGTGCCACCAACAAATCGGGAAATGCCCCTCCAGCGGGTTTGCTCCAGCCTCTGCCCGTCCCTGGCAGGCCCTGGTCGCATATCGCCCTGGATTTCGTCACCGGACTCCCAGTCTCGAACACCTACGACACCATCCTGACCATCGTGGACCGCTTCTCCAAGGCGGTACACTTCGTCCCCCTTCGAGGTCTCCCAACTGCCCTGGAGACGGCGGACCTCCTCATCCAACACGTGGTCAGGCTGCATGGGATGCCGGTGGACGTGGTCTCGGACCGAGGGCCCCAATTTTCCTCAGAGGTTTGGAGGTCGTTCTGCAACGCCTTAGGAGGCAAGGTGAGCCTCTCCTCCGGCCATCACCCCCAATCCAACGGGCAGTGTGAGCGGACCAACCAGGAGCTGGAGGCTGCGCTCCGCTGTGTAACGGCGTCCAAACCCAGGTCCTGGAGTAACCACCTTGCCTGGGTTGAATACGCCCATGACACCGCTCGCTCTTCTGCTACAGGGATGTCTCCCTTCAAGGCGTCCCTGGGTTACGACCCCCCGCTGTTCCCGGCGCAGGAGAGTGAGGTAACTGTCCCCTCAGTACGGGCCCATCTCAGGCAGTTCCGCTCCATCTGGGCGTCAGCGCGCAATGCGCTTTTACGCACGGCGGAGCGCAACAGAGCCGTGGCGGACCGGCACAGAAGACCTGCCCCGGCGTACAGAGTTGGGCAACAAGTCTACGTGTCGACCCAAGACGTGACTTTAAAGGGCGAGAGGAGGAAGCTGGCACAGCGCTTCATGGGTCCATACCCTATCACCAGGATCGTCAACCCGGTGGCTGTGCGTGTAGCTATTCCCCCCTCCCTCCGCATCCATCCCACCTTCCACGTGTCCAAGGTGAAGCTGGCAGTCTCCGATCCCCTTTGCCCTCCTCCTGCTGCGCAACCCGCGCCCCGGATGATTGATGGCCATCCGGCCTGGCCCATCTCCTCCATCCTGGACTCCCGACGCCGGGGTCGTGGGTTGCAGTACTTGGTGGACTGGGAGGGCTATGGGCCTGAACATCGACAGTGGGTACCCTCGTCGTTTGTGTTGGACCCATCGCTCATCGCTGATCGCTGATTTCCACCGAGCGCACCCAGAGAAGCCATCGCCAGGAGGCACTGCTAGAGGGGGGAGTACTGTCACGCCGCGCCGCTCATCAGCGGCGCCACCTGCTCGCACACCTGCTCGTCATCAGCAGCGAGGGATTTAAGCCGCCTCGCCCTGAGCTTCGGCCTGAAGCCGTCAGACTTCCCCATGCATCGCTGTGAGTTCCTTCACCCTCAGCGGATCACTCTGGTAAGAAGACCTTACCTCCTTTCCTTCCAAATCTGCTCCCCTGTGCACAGGTGGATCTCCCGGCGGCGGACAACGCCTCTCCATCGCCTGTTCCTCGCTGCTGCACCGGGCTCTCCAGGTGGCTGTCTACCGGACCTCGTCCCTTGCTGTGCCAGTCATCTGTCCTATCCAAGTAAGCTCCTCTCTCGCTCATATATCTCCTGTGTTGGTGTGTGCCCGTCACCCTTCTCCTTGTGCTTTTCCCATAGGGTTGTCCGGCTGTACGGCCTCCTGCCTCTGTGCCCGAAGCAGACGCCGCCACCAACACATTTACATCTCGCAGACACACATTCATACACTCCTGTTGTTAATAAACTATTTGAACTACTCTGAGCCTGTGTGTGTGCGTCTCCTGAGCCGTGCGTTATGTCAAGCTCCAGTGTTTCCTCAGGATGGTTGCTCCTTCACGTGGTGCCTCGGTGCCGAGCAATGTCTCCTTTATTTTATATGTGTGTAAGAGAAGTAGGGGGTGATGTATGTGCTTGTGTGTGTTGTGTTTGTGGGTATGTTTATAGGAGGGTTGGAAGGGGTGGGGCTGTATCATGTAAAATATGTAATTAAATGTGTCTATTGTTTTTATCTATGTAAAGCACTTTGCGCAGCATCTAATGTTTTAAAAGTGCTATACAAATAAAGTTTGATTGATTGATTGAACAAGCCAATCATCCCGGATAAACACCCTCTGCCCACAATGGAAGAGCTCATGGCAGTTTTCAGCGGTTCAAAGGTGTTTTCAAAACTGGATCTTCACCAAGACTACCTACAGGTGCCCCTTCACCTGGCTAGCCGGCACCTGACGTCATTTGTGACACACATGGAGGTTTTCAGATATACGCACATGCCCTTTGGTCTCAGCTCGGCCCCAAACTGCTTCTAGAAAATCATGGCCACAATCCTCGCAGGCCTCAAGGGTGTAGTAGTGTATCTAGATGACACTGTGGTACACGGCCTGTCATGAGCCACCCACGACAAGCGCCTTGGGAGGGTGATGGAGGTATAGTTGAACCAGGGCATCACAGTCAATGAGGACAAATGCACTTTTGCAGCTGAAGTCATCGAGTTTGTGGGGTTTCGGCTGTCTGCTGAGGGCCTGAGCCCCCTGCACTTGAATATGGAGGTGGTCCTGCAGCTTCTGGATCCTACAACCCTTGCACAAATTTCATTGTTTCTGGGCATGGCAAATTTCTATGGGCGTTTCATTCCCCACTGCTCTGAAACAATAGAGCCACTGCACGCCCTCCTGAAGCAGGATGCACCATGGGAATGGACCCCAGCCTGCTCAGCTGCCATCTCTAAACTGAAGTCCCAGCTCACTTCTCCACCAGTGCTGGCCCATTTTGACCCACGATGTCCCACTTTTGTGACGTGTGATACATCAGGCTCTGCAGTGGGTGCCGTCATGTCTCAACTTCAAGATGGAACCGAACGCCCAGTGGCATTCGTGTCAAGGTCCCTCACATCGGCGGAGCAGAGGTATGCAAAGGGTGAAAGGGAGGCCCTCGTTTGCGTGTGTTTGGGCATGCGAATGCTGGCACATATATCTCTATGGGCGACACTTCACATTATGGACGGACCACAGAGCCCTGACAACACTGCTGAAAATGTCTGTCTTGGGACACAAACCCCTACGCATCCACAGGTGGACCGAAAGGCTGCGAGCATACAACTTCACCACCCAGTTTACCCCGGGCAGAGAAAATGTAGTGGAGGACCTCCTGTCCAGTGCCACGCCCAGTACCAGACAAAATGGCGACTGCGATGCCCTAGAGGCGGAGCTGATCAGCGCGCTACACGAACCCCTCCAGAATACTGTGTCTCTCCAGGAGCTCTAGGTGGCGTCAGAGCAGGATCTGACCCTAACACAGCTACGGTCATTTATCCCGGAGGGATGGCCCACAAAGACACAGGAAGAGCTGGCAGCTTTCTACAGGGTCAAGGATGATCTGAGCTGCTGGAATGATATCTGCATGGTGAGAGGACATTGTACAATAGTCCCAGAGTCACTGAGGGCCCGCGTTTTGTCCATGCTTCATTAGGGTAATCTGGGGGTGGTTAGAGTGAAACAGCACTGCCGGGACTCGGTCTGGTGGCCGGGCATTGACAAGAACATAGAAATCATGGTCTAGGACTGTGTGCCGTGTCTGAAGAGCGGAAAAACTGGGACACCCCTGCCCTCACCACTGCAACTGCCACAGTACCCGGCAGCCCCCTGGAAACACATTCAACTGGACATCTGCGGCAAACTGCACACGGCCCCTGCAAATGGACGATTCCTGCCGGTAGTCTACGATCTGCACTCAAAATGGCTGGAGGTGATGCCCTCCGGCTCAGTCACAACTGATGTGGTCAATAGCTTCCTCACTTCGCCGTTTGCTTGTTGGGGTGTGCTGGATGCCATAATGATGGACAACAGCCCACAATTCATCTCAGGGGGTTTCGAGGTATTTTTGAATGAGAGGGGCATCGAGCATATAAAGACTGCACATAAAGACTGGACTGATGATGATGTGATCGTGAGACATTCTGAGACTGTTGCACAATAGTCCAAAATGGCGACTTGCGTCGACCGAACATACACAAACTTTTCCACAGGTGGCTTTTTTTTCTGTAATTAATCCACTAACTGACTGTCTGTCTCTATCTTTCTTTTTTCATATGGAGCTTGAACTTGAGAAATATATTGGCGACTTTATTACTGCTGCTGTGACATGGAGCAGGCGAGCGTATCTCCTGCTCTGTTTTCCCTGTCTAAGGGGCCATTTCCATTAGTATCGCCTTGGCCTTACTTAGTTCTACTCGTTTCACTTTCTCGCTATTTCCACTATACCCAGCACGCTTTAACCGACACTATTTTCGTGCCGGTTAAGAGGCAGGGTATAACCGTGCGAAACCGAGCTGAGATGTGATGTCAATAGACTGCTAGCTGCTGATTGGTCAGGGCGTAACGTCACGAAAGCGCCCGTCTTCGGTGAAATCTTTACGACCGCCATTTGCAATCACGGACTAACTTGGTCACGGAGTAAATACGATATTAATACAGACAGCGTTGTAGGTTTTGCGGAACTTTACACCGTGGTCCAATGAAGAGGTGCGGAGTTTTCTCTGCTTGGTGGCAGACACACAGTGAGGAGTGACCCGGACCCGATGGCTGGCCAGCATACAACCGGACTATAGACAAGCTGAAGACGAACGTGAGAGAACCATCGATGGTGAGTGATTTGTAATAATGTGCATCTGTTCGCTTATTTATCCTGTTGGTGGTAAGCTCACTTTTTTTGAGCCATACAGCGCCGTTTTTTGCTGGCTAACTCGTTTTAGCTAACGAGTTTTGGCTAGTCGCTAGCTAGTACCAACTGCTGATTTGCGCTTGTTTTCTCCTAAATATTCGCTTGTGAGAGCAAAACGATGAAATATGTTAATCCTGGTTAAAGTCCTGGTTTTTGTTTTGTATTGCACTTTGGTGCTGCGCATTAAATTGTGTGCAATTTAATGCTAGAATGTGTTTCCACATGCCAGGGTTTAGCCTCCCTGTTTATAGTGGATACTGGTGAGACCACAGGAGCCGAAATCTCAACAATATAAAAGTGCTTTTTCAAACCAGTGATTTATAAAGTCATTCATATAATTTTCTAAAGCGTCAGAAAGAGAAATCCATATATTATATTGATTCATTATACAGACAGTGATATATTTCAAGCATTTATTTATTTTAATTTGGATGATTATGGCTTACAGCCCCTGAAAACCCCAAATTCAATTTGGCAAAAAATTAGAATATTACATAAACTTTAAAAAATAGTTTTTAAATAGAAATGTTGGCCGCTGCGGTGTTGGTTAATATGGGCTGTTGTGGCACACATATTTTGGATAATATGTATAGCACATTGATTGAGATGCTTAAGACTGCATATGTATTTTGTAACCTCACGTCTTTGAAGGAACAATATGTCTGGACCTCCTGGGGATAACAGTAGGAGGTGGAGGTGCCTTTGGTGAGGACTCTGAAAGGACTTCCTGACCTCTTGGGGTCAGGTGGAGGAAGAAGTGACCTGGGGGAGAGTTATTGTCGATGGGGGGTTTGATGACAAGGTGATTCTGTTCTTTGATGTCCCAGGTATAAAAGTGGGGGTTTGGGGGAGTTCGCTCTCTTTTTCTGTTTGAGAGATGGTTGGAGATGTGAGATCGTCAATAAACCTGAATTGAGAAATAAATTCAGCCTCTTCATTTCACGCTCTCCACATTGGTGACCTTACGACATACAATGGGCAGAGACAGTTCTCCCGAGCCGGACTCGTCAGAGACCACTCGAGCAAGCGTGGTCTCAGTCAAGCTACCAGAGTTCTGGCAGGACAACCCGGACTCGTGGTTCCTCCTGGCCGAAGCCCAGTTCGCACTCGGGGGAATAACAGCAGATGACACAAAATTCTACCACGTCATCGCCAAACTCGACAACCACGCAGCTCGGCACGTGAGGAGCCTGGTGCAGCAACCGCCTGCTGGCGACAAATACAGCGGGTTGAAAGCTGCCCTCATCCAGCGTTTCACGCCCCCGGCCGAGGAGAGGGCTAGGAGGCTCCTAGCTCTGCACGACTTGGGAGGACGCAGGCCGGTCGACCTGATGGAAGACATGCTGCAGCTGAGAGGCACAGACAACGATGATTTCCTCTTCACGCATATCTTCCTGAGAACCCTTCCATCGCAGACGAGGGCGACCCTGGCAGGCACGCGTTTCGTGACCCAGCAGGACTTCCGCGCGCTGGCCCAGGAGGTGCAGCGGATCCTCGACTCCAGCGAGGAGCAGGCGGCCACCGCAGCAGTGGCAGACCTCGGCGCGGCAACCGGGAGCAGCGGTGGGCCAGAGGCGACGGAGGCGATCCCACCAACGATGGAGGCAGCGAAGTCCCGACACAGCGGAGGAGACGATTTCTGCTTTTACCATCGTCGCTTCGCAGAGAGGGTGCGCAAGTGTGTACCGCCGTGCCAGTTCAAGAGCTCGGGAAACGCCAGGACCGGGAGTCATTAGCAGCAGCGGCCCTCGGCGAGCGGAACAAGCTGCTCTACCTGACTGATGCGCGCTCTGGGCGGCACTTCCTCGTGGACACGGGCGCCCAAGTGAGTTTCATCACCCCAACCTACGCTGACCGGCTGGCTGGCCCCCGTGGTGACGGGGCAACAGCGGCAAACAGCTCGAGCATTAAGACCTTCGGTGAAAGGACTCTGCTTCTGTCCTTGCACGGCCACACTTATGAATGGACTTTTATTATAGCGGCGGTGAGTTTCAACATGTTAGGTGCTGATTTTCTGTGCTCACATGGGTTGTTAGTTGATCTTTCCAATAGACGCCTGGTTAATTCACTCTCCTTTTACTCCATTCCTTGTACAGCTTGAGTGTCCCCGCCACCAGCACAGACCAACGTCGCCACAGCAGGCGGTAAGTTTCACACACTCCTCACACAGTTTCCAGCACTCACAGTTCCCACCTTTTCGGCAACAGTTGCGAAACACGGGGTGGAGCACTTTATCACTACCACTGGCCCCCCCATCTTTGCGAAAGCTCGGCGCTTGGATGCAGCTAAACTGTCCATAGCGCGCGAGGAGTTCGCCAACCTGGAAAGGTTGGGCATCATCCGCCGTTCAAACAGCCCATGGGCTTCCCCACTGCACATGGTCCCTAAAGCTGATGGCTCGTGGAGACCTTGCGGTGACTTCCGCAGGTTAAACAATGCCACAGCGCATGACCGCTACCCAATTCCACATATTCAGGATTTTTCAGTACATCTGGCGGGGGTGCGCATTTTTTCTAAAATAGACTTGGTCCGCGGCTATCATCAAGTCCCAGTGCGCGCTGAGGACATTCCCAAAACAGCGGTGATAACCCCGTTTGGACTTTTTGAGTTTTTACGCATGCCGTTTGGCCTTAAAGGCGCCGCGCAAACCTTCCAGTGCATGATGGATGCCGTGTTACGCGATCTCCCTTTTGTGTTCGTCTACCTGGACGACATTTTGGTAGCCAGCACATCCGAAGAGGAACACGAAAAACACCTCAAAGCAGTTTTTCGGAGGTTGGGAGAGCACGGGTTAATAATCAATCCAGCTAAGTGCCAGTTCGGGGTGGTGCAGATCGATTTTTTGGGGCACCGCGTCTCCCCAGAAGGGGCAGTTCCGCTACCGGACAAAGTGCGCGCAGTGGCAGATTTTCCCCGGCCACAAACGGTCAAAGCACTACAGGAGTTTTTAGGAATGGTGAATTTTTATAACCGTTTCCTCCCCCACGCAGCGCAGCTCATGCAACCACTATATGCCGCGCTTAAAAAGCAAAAACCCTCCAATACAATCGAATGGTCCCCCGAGCCGGAGCGCGCATTCGCGGAGGTAAAAAAAGCCCTTGCAGACGCTGCGTTGTTAGCTCATCCAGACCCAACGGCCCGCATAGCGCTCACCAATGATGCGTCAAATTTGGCCATAGGGGCGGTTGTGGAGCAGCACGTTGCCGGGGTTTGGCAGCCGCTGGCCTTTTTCAGCAGATCCTTGCGCGAAGCCGAGCGAAAATACAGCGCATTTGAGAGGGAGCTGTTAGTGCTCCACTTAGCCATTCGCCACTTCCAATTCTGGCTGGAGGGTCGGCGTTTCACCGCATTTGTTGACCACAAACCGCTCACTTTTGCGATGGCCAAAATTTCGGAACCTTGGTCGGGCCGGCAGCAGAGGCAGCTGGCCGCAATTTCGGAATTTACTACTGATATTCAACACGTAGCGGGTAAACTCAATGTAGTGGCAGACTGCCTCTCTCGCGCGGTAACAGCACCAGTCCGCGCAGAGGTAGATTATACTACCGCAGCCGCAGAGCAAAATAGCGGCGCGGAAGCGCATGCGGCCCCAGTTCACGTGGGGATAGATTATGCAGCCATGGCAGTGGATCAGGGTAGCGATGCGGACGTGTGCGCGCTCCAGTCTGGACCAACAGGGTTAAGGCTGGAGAGCAGGAGCCTGCAAAATGGTATCCCCCCCCAATCTGCGATGTCTCTACTGGACGACCGTGTCCGGTAGTGCCATCCGGTAGTGCCGGCCGCTTGGCGCCGCCGTGTTTTTGACTCGATTCATTCCCTGGCGCACCCAGGGGTGCGCGCGTCTGTGAAAATGGTAGCGGAAAAGTTTGTTTGGCCGAGCCTGCGCAAGCACGTTAAAGAGTGGGCAAGAGCCTGTATGGCTTGCCAGCGGGCCAAAATTCACAAGCACACAAAAGCCCCCTTAGAGCCGTTTCACATCCCGGCCAAGAGGTTTGATCATGTGCATGTCGACCTCGTGGGCCCCCTACCGTCGTCGCAGGGGTTCACACATCTCCTGACAATGGTGGACCGAACCACGCGTTGGCCGGAAGTGGTCCCACTGGCATCAACCACAGCTGCAGAGGTGGCCCGTGCATTTTTGACAGCTTGGATAGCGCGTTTCGGGGTTCCTTTGGATATTACGTCCGACAGGGGACCTCAATTTGTGTCTGAGCTTTGGTCAGCGATGGCCCACAGCCTAGGTGTGACAATTCACCACACTACCACTTACCACCCCCAGGCTAATGGATTATGCGAGCGTTTTCATAGATCATTGAAGGCAGCCCTCAGAGCGTCGCTTACGGATGCAAATTGGGTAAACAGACTACCATGGGTTTTATTGGGGTTGCGTTCTGCGCCGAAAGAGGACTTAAAAGCCTCCTCAGCGGAGTTGGTTTTTGCACAGCCTCTCCGGCTGCCAGGGGAGCTTCTGCCAGATAATCTGGCGCCAGGGCGTCCCACTGCTCAGTGGTCGCTGATCGGCACGGGAGCGGACATGCTTCCGGGCCCCGTTCATCACACTTTTCCGCGGGTTTTTGTACCCAAATCTTTAAAAAATGCCGAGTTTGTTTTTGTCAGGCACGAGGCCCAGCGCCCAGCGCTGCGCCCACCTTATGATGGCCCATATAGGGTGCTGGAAACAGGTGATAAGCATTTTGTGCTAGATTTGGGGGACAGGAGGGAAACAATTAGTATAGACAGACTAAAACCTGCTTTTGTGATGGCTGACGAGTCTGTACGAGTGGCGAGGGCTCCTCGACGTGGCAGACCCCCCAGGGAGCATGCCCCAGAGCCCCTGCAGGGATCAACTAACAGTTCTCATCCTCAGTTAGCAGATTCATTGCAGGATGGCGCCACAGGAGCTGCGAAGCCCGCTTACAGCAAGTTTGGAAGGCGTTTGAAGCCCAGACAGCATATGGACTGATGTTGTGGTTTTATCATGTTGTGTGGACTATGTTGTATTGTTTCATTCTTCGACGTTTGGGGGGGGGGGGGGGGTTATGTGGCACACATATTTTGGATAATATGTATAGCACATTGATTGAGATGCTTAAGACTGCATATGTATTTTGTAACCTCACGTCTTTGAAGGAACAATATGTCTGGACCTCCTGGGGATAACAGTAGGAGGTGGAGGTGCCTTTGGTGAGGACTCTGAAAGGACTTCCTGACCTCCTGGGGTCAGGTGGAGGAAGAAGGGACCTGGGGGAGAGTTATTGTCGATGGGGGGTTTGATGACAAGGTGATTCTGTTCTTTGATGTCCCAGGTATAAAAGTGGGGGTTTGGGGGAGTTCGCTCTCTTTTTCTGTTTGAGAGATGGTTGGAGATGTGAGATCGTCAATAAACCTGAATTGAGAAATAAATTCAGCCTCTTCATTTCACGCTTTCCACACTGTAGCCATAATCGTCAATATTAAAATAAACACTTTCAATATATCACTGTCCCTGTAATGAATCTATATATGGGTTTCACTTTCTGAAATGAGTGACAAAAATATTGAACTTTTTCATGATATTCTAATTTTTGAGATGTGCCTGTATAAGTGTTGAACTTGCTTGAAACTAACTACCATCCATTTCTGTCGTTCGTCTAGGGAGGAGGGAATCAGCCGCTCAACAATGGACGGCGCCACTGTGGAAAGTACTGAAATCCTTTGCTTTTATAGGTAAAAGTGTCAGAACCAAAGTAGCACAATTTCCACTTAATATAAAAGGGACTGAACTGAGATTTATTTGATTGTGTGAGTATTAATTACACAATAATTGAAAAAGACTGGTGCATCAACTGTAAAATAAACCACTTGTAAATGTATTTATTTTTTTTGTCAGATCACTTGTGTGATCCTTTGTGAGTTATGTTCATTACTGTATCTTTTGGGGAATGGCAGTTGTTCAGTCATCAATATAATTTAGTTTATATGTGTAGTTTATACTCTATCATCAATAAACTCATGCAGTAACAGGATACATTACAAATATTTGAGACCCATTGTAGTGCATCCTTTTATATTTTAGCAGTAAAAGTACAAAACACCACCCACACTTGAAGCCAGGGCAAGAAGAGACACTTTTACATTCCAGACAAACTTTTATTGATAAAAACTCCATATTTTGACTGAGCGACTCCATACTCTGTGATGCACACCTTCAGTTAAAGTACTATATTCCATTCAAGTGAATGTATTAATTCATTCTGATTGCTGAGGCCACAGTAAAAGCAGATGATTTTAAATGTAACCCAGCCCTTGTAAAATCGACTTTACATCAGTGCAGCTACAAGAAAATTGTGGTTAAATACAACAACGAAGTACTTTATTGTCACATTGGAATTGGAATCGCTGCTGTTTTGTTTTTCTTTTGAATTCTTGGATGGAATATGGGTGGGCAATATAAGCTGCAGCTTCAGCCATCACCCATTTCAGATAGCCTATGTTGAACTGTATAATCAGAGGAGTTATTGTTTAATTCAACCTTATTAGATTTTTTCCCCCTTTGTTATATTATTCTATTTTCTTTTAATCTATCCGAAATAAAGATTCATTCATTCACATTCCACCACTGGCTTTTAGCAACAAGTGTATTTCCCAAATATGTTTTAAACTTCCTTTATTTAACCACCACCCATTTCTGTCTTTTGTCTAGGCAAGAGGTAAACGATTGATCCACCCCAAACTGGACCTCGCATCACTATTTACAGAGATGCAGGCCTAAGATCTGCTGATCTGAGACCAGTGTGAGCTGCACATCCCAGCTGCTGAGTGACCCAGTCTTACAGTTTGAGTTTTGCACATTCTGAATAATCTGGAATTTGCTGCTGATTGTAATTAACAATTTAGTGACTTATGTGTTTGCATCATGATTTCTATTTTTGTCTGTTAATACACTGGTTGGAAAAGAGTCAATAGTACAAACCATTCATGGGTGACCTTGAAAATAATGGCTCATTTTTAAGAAATTTATGTCACATGGTGGTAACCTTCACATATAAAAAAGAGACATCTGCAAAAACTTCAGAGGTTTGTCAGTGCAATACTACATGAATGCATGTATAGTACATTGTTGATGCAGAGAATATATATTTCTACAGTATATGTATCTAGTAAATCAAGCATTTTCCATGTAACCTTGTGACTGCATTATTTTAATTGCTTTTAATCCTAGATCAAGTTTGTTTTGGCCTAAAATGCATCATAACTGTCAAATACATCTTATTATACCAAACTCAGTACTGTTTACTTTTTGAATATACATTTTGTGGCTAATATAGTTATTAACCTGGCGATCAAGTTGTGTCAGCTGATCATTTTTTGCTATGACAACGTCTCAGACTCAGTGCAGCTGGAGCAGGTACGTCCATGATGTCTCAACAGTCCATGATTTTCATGCAGATCAGAGCAATTTTTTTTCCCACAATATTTTTATTGAACCTTTTTTTTTTTTTTTACAAACAGCACACAGTCAGACACTAACACAAAAGTAATTTAAAAACTAAAAAGAACAATAACAAAATAACAAAAAAAGGGTAATAAAAACAACAACCATTAACAAAAACAAGTCAACAACAATGCTTCTCTGTTTAGTCTAGGTAATCTATTACATAAGAATACATAATATACATTCACCAGCTTGGAATTTGCAAGGTCCACACATATCATTCACCTTCTTCTTCAGAAGTTATGTTTAATTTCTTTACATAATCAATGAAAGGTCTCCATATATTCTCAAACACATTTTCCTTTGATTTCAGTATATATGATATTCTTTCTAGTGGAAGGTTGGTAACATCTGTCTTAACCACTGAGTCATATCTGGTCTATGAGTTTTTCCACAGTAATGCAATACATTTTTTGGCATTAAGCAAACTGAGGTCTATGAATGTTCTGTCACTCTTATTAAAGTTATGTTTTTCTGGATACAGACCCAACAAAAACAGTTTAGGGTTCAATGTGAATTGTTTTGAATTTATTTTTTCAATTGTTACCCCCACCTCTTCCCAAAACATTCTGATTTTTCTACATTCCCATAAACAGTGAAATAGGGTTCCTTTACTTAGATCAGAGCAATTTTTTGCACAGGAAATAAACCAGACATTCTTAAGCTCTACAACCACTGATCGTTTGTGAAGCTGTGCTGACATCAGTGACAGGCTGTGCTGAACGCCAGACTGACCGTTTGAAGTGGTAATTTTCCGACAACAGAGCCATCTGAAACACACACAGCGTACATATTTTAGTACCTAACAGTGATAACTTGCAGAGATTACAGTGTAGTACGACGTACTTATAGCAAACTAGCATTAGCGACATTAGCTTACCGTCACATATGACCTAGTTTGTATCCTCACGTCTTCGGCTCTCTCCAGAAGCTGCAGAACTATTCCAGAGTGTTTCGTCTCACTGCCTGTACCCTTGTCTGACGGTCCTTTTTGGCATTTATGGTGAAAAAAGCCACAGACCGAGGAGTCCCCTTGTAAAGCCGCCATGTTGTGTTTGGCTTGGGTCACGTGTTTTACGTCACGGGAGTGTGGCGCTGCTTTGCTGTAAAAAAAAATCCCGCCCACCCCAGCTATACACGGCTTTACACGGTTGTAATGGAGGCACAACCGCGGCCGAAACAAGTAGTAATGAAACAAAACGAGGCGAGTCGAACTGGGCTAGTGGAAATGAGGCATAAGCGACCCAGAACCACAGATTCACCAAAAATAACTTTTGAGAAATCATGGGACGGTTCAGAGGTTAGTGACATTCTCTTCTTTACTGAAAATAAACTTACCAGCATGGATGCTAGACTTGCGTTGGTTGAGTTGCTCCATAAAGAATTCCAGAGCGTACGAGATTTTGAAATTCAGCCAGGCGCAGCTTGTCTCTTAGAAGAAAATAACTTGAAAAAATCAGTAAACACGCTAACCATGCAACCTGACATCGCTGTAAAAGAAAACCGGAAAATGAAGGAAACAATTCTCGACTTGCAATCATGCAGCATGAGAGATAACCTAGTTTTCTCTGGAATTGCCGAAAAAACCCCAATGAAAATCAAGAACAGCTGATCTGTGAATTCATGTCTTCAGCTGAATATGCCTTCCAATGTTGTGAAATCAATTATTTTTCACCAAGTCCAATGCATTGGACAGAAAAATCCCTGAAACAAACGTCCCAGACCCATTGTTGCCAAATTTGAGCATTCTAAGCAAAAAATTCTGGTACAGAGGCAGGGCAGGCAGCTTAAAGGCACAAATTATGGTCTAAATGATCAATTTCCTCAGGAAATTATGGAAAGAAGGAGGAAGCTTTTTCCCATTAGGAAACAAAAAAATCCAAGAAGGTGAATGAACTATTATCACTGTGAATAGATTAATAGATGGCAAGCTGTTTATGGATGAAACCATAACCCCCTGGCTATTCTAGAGTCCAGTTTCTTTCCTTAGCTACATGTGAAAAAAGAGTGTGATTAAGATAAGATAAGATAAGCCTTTATTAGTCCCACAACGGGGAAATTCCAGGATTGCAACAGCACAGGGATAGCAACACTCAGAGCAACAATCAGAAGGCAAGAAAAAAAACAAGCAAACAAGAGCAGCTAATATACATATGTACATATTACTATAAAATATATATATACACACACACACAGACACACAGTGCAGAGCATTGTAGCTGGATGGAATAAATATATGAATATATAAACACACAGTGCAGAGCATTGTAGCTAGATGGAATAAATATGTAAATATACTGTATAAACACCCACAGTACGGAGCATTGCAGCTAGGTGGAATAAATATGTAAGTATATAAACACACACAGTGCGGAGCAATGTAGCTAGATGGAATAATATGTAGATATATAAAAACACAGTGCGGAGCATTGTAGCTAGATGGAATAAATATATAGATATATAAATATAAACACACCCAGTGCTGAGCATTGTAGCTAGATGGAATAAATATGTAAATATATAAACACACACAGTGCAGAGCATTGTTGCTAGATGGGATGAAAAGGCATAACCATCTACTTAGTTATCCTACATGGTATGATTATGTGCCCATACATATTCTCACCCTCCATAGCGACCGGTATTTTCCTAGTTGTATGCCGGAGGGGACCATTGTGTAAGTCTATTGCATCTTTTGCATTCAAAAAAACAATTAGTTTGTTACATCTTTTTGCTATCTCTGCGAGCAGCCCTGCTTAGGTTGTACAGTCTGACAGCCGTTGGTAGGAAGGACCTACGAAACCTCTCGGTTGTGCACCTGGGATGATGTAGTCTGCTGCTAAATGAGCTCCTCAGTGCATTCACCATCAGCTCCTTAGTTTTCCTTGCGTTGATCTGGAGGCAGTTCCGATGGCACCAGTCCACGAAGTCCTGGATAAGCCCTCTGTACTCAGCTTCATCTCCATTGGAGATGAGGCCAACGATCGCAGAGTCATCAGAGAACTTCTGTAGATGGCAGTGTGTTGTGTTGTGTAAGAAGTCCGCAGTATAAAGAGTGAACAGGAAGGGAGCCAGCACCGTTCCCTGGGGGGCCCCCGTGCTACTGATGATCGTGTCGGACACACAGTCCCGGGTTCTCACAAACTGAGGCCGGTTCGTGAGGTAGTCCAGGATCCATGATGACAGGTGCTGGTCCACCCCTGCGCGCAGCAGCTTGTCCTTCAGGATCATCGGTTGGATGGTGTTGAAAGCACTGGAGAAGTCAAAGAACATGATCCTCACCATATTCCCGGGCTTCTCCAGGTGGGACAGAGAACGGTGAAGGAGGAAGATCACCGCATCCTCCACCCCAATGCCATGCTGGTAGGCGAACTGGAGTGGATCCATCGCTGGTTCCACCAGGGGGCGGAGGTGAGCAAGGAGCAGTCTCTCCAGGGTCTTCATCAAGTGGGACGTCAAGGCCACCGGTCTGTAGCTGTTCAGGTCTTTGGGGTGGGAAGTTTTTGGTACAGGTACCACACAAGATGTTTTCCACAGCTGTGGTACCCTCCCCAGCTTCAGGCTCAGGTTGAAGATGTACGTCACAATCCCACACAGCTGGTCTGCACAGGACTTGAGGAGCTTTGCGCTGATGCCGTTCGGTCCCGACGCCTTCCTCGCCTTGATCTTCCTCAGCTCCGTCCTCACCTGGGTCCTGGTCAGGGTCAGGATGGGGGGCTGTGTGTTGGGAGTGGGGGGGTGTTGGTGGAGTGGGGAGTGGGCAGCAGGACTTGATTTCTTTAGAGGCAGCAGTGGTTGTTGTGCAGTCAGGGGGGAGGGCGGTTGGTCAAACCTATTGAAAAACAGATTCAGGTTGTTCGCCCACTCCCTGCCCCCCGTGGCCTGGGGGGAGGTATTCTGGAGCCCAGAGATGGTTTTGAGGTTTCTCCAGACCCCGCTGATGTCGCTCTGTTGCAACTTGTCCTCCATCTTCTTCCTGAAGCTGTCCTTGCCTTCTCTGATCTTTCTCCTCAGGCCAGAGGCCATCCAGGATTTTTCCGCACATTTGGCGGGGGCGCGCATCTTTTCCAAAATAGATTTGGTGCGCGGTTATCACCAAGTTCCAGTCCGCGCGCAGGACATACCCAAAACGGCAGTTATAACCCCTTTCGGGCTTTTCGAGTTTTTGCGCATGCCTTTCGGCCTCAAAGGTGCCGCGCAGACGTTCCAACGCATGATGGATACAGTACTGCGCGGCCTCCCTTTCATATTCGCTTATTTGGATGATATTTTGGTAGCCAGTGCATCCGAAGCCGAGCACGAATGCCACCTCACAGCCGTTTTTCAGAGGCTGACAGAGCACGGACCGATCATTAACCCAGCGAAGTGCCAATTCGGGGTAGCGCAAATCGATTTTTTGGGACACCGCGTGTCTCCAGAGGGTGCGGTCCCGCTGCTGGATAAAGTGCGCGCGATAACGGATTTCCCCCAACCGCAGACAGTTAAGGCGCTGCAAGAATTTTTGGGGATGGTCAATTTTTATAACCGTTTCCTCCCCAACGCGGCACGGCTCATGCACCCATTGTACGCGGCATTAAAGAAGCAAAAACCTGCATCTAAGGTTGAGTGGTCCCCGGACCGGGAGCGCGCTTTCTCACAGGTCAAATCGGCCCTCGCGAACGCTGCGTTATTGGCACACCCGGTGCCAGCAGCTCGCATGGCGCTAACCACGGACGCCTCCGACGTGGCAGTGGGAACGGTTGTCGAGCAACTGGTAGCGGGGAGCTGGCAACCACTTGCGTTTTTCAGCAAAACATTGCGTGATAACGAGCGTAAATACAGCGCGTTTGATAGGGAGCTTTTAGCCCTGCATTTGGCCATCCGCCACTTCCAGTTCTGGTTGGAAGGGCGCCATTTCACCGCGTTTGTGGACCATAAACCATTAACTTTTGCAATGGCTAAGATTTCAGAGCCTTGGTCAGGCCGACAACAGAGACAGCTGGCCGCAATTTCGGAGTTTACCACCGACATTCAACACGTGGCGGGTAAACACAATGTAGTGGCAGATTGTCTCTCGCATGCAGTTGCAATGCCAGGCCCCCAGGGGGCAGACGCAGCGGCTGTAGACTCGGGCCAGGCTTGCGGCGCGGAAGCGCTCACAGCCCCGGTCTGCGTTGGGTTAGATTATGCAGCCATGGCCGCTGAGCAGGTTAACGATGCGGACGTGTGCGCGCTCCAGTCTGGGCCAACAGGGCTAAGGCTGGAGCACAGGGTGCATCAAAGAGGTATGCCCCCCCTAATCTGCGATATCTCCACGGGGCGCCCCCACCCCGTGGTCCCGGCTGCGTGGCGTCGCCGTGTTTTTGACTTAATACATTCGCTGGCACACCCGGGCGTTCGTGCGTCGATCAAAATGGTGGGAGAGAAGTTTGTTTGGCCGGGGCTGCGTAAACAGGTCAAAGAATGGGCTGCAGCCTGCGCAGCATGTCAAAGAGCAAAGGTACACAAGCACACGCGAGCCCCTCTAGAACCTTTTCACATCCCAGCCAAACGCTTCGACCATGTGCATATCGACTTGGTGGGACCCCTCCCGCTGTCACAGGGGTTCACACACCTTCTAACTATGGTGGACCGCACTACGCGCTGGCCAGAGGCTATTCCCCTGGCGTCAACCACAGCAGCAGACGTTGCGCGTGCTTTTTTAACGGCTTGGGTCGCGCGCTTTGGAGTCCCATCAGACATAATGTCTGACAGAGGACCCCAGTTTGTTTCCGAGCTCTGGTCGTCCATGGCACTCAGCCTGGGGGTGAAAATTCATCGCACAACTGCGTATAACCCCCAGGCCAACGGTTTGTGCGAACGCTTTCACCGGTCATTGAAAGCAGCCCTCAGAGCGGCTCTCACGGACACAAATTGGGTTGATAAGCTTCCATGGGTTTTATTAGGGTTGCGTTCAGCACCTAAAGAAGATTTGCAAGCCTCTCCGGCCGAACTTGTCTTCGCCCAACCTCTCCGGTTACCGGGAGAATTCCTTCCTGAGAACCCCGCACCAGATCGCCCCCCCACTCAGCTGCTGCAGGGCGGCGCGGGGTCACACACCCTCCCCGGTCCAGTTCATCACAGTTTTCCACGCGTTTTTGTGCCTAAAGCCTTAAAAAATGCAGAATTCGTCTTTGTTAGACACGACGCACAGAGGTTAGGTTTAAGACCACCTTACGATGGACCATTCAGAGTGTTAGAAACCGGGGAAAAGCATTTTTTGCTCGATTTGGGAGACAGGAGGGAATTAGTCTGCATTAACAGACTCAAACCTGCTTTTGTGTTAGCTGATGAACAGGTACAGTTGGCCAGGGCCCCCCGCCGTGGCAGGCCGCCGGGGAGACACTCTGCTAAGCTTTCACAATGATGTGCTAATGACTCTGATCCACAGATGCAAGAGACAGCCACAGGCAGAGCGAGACCTGCTCACAGCAGATATGGCAGGGAGTTGAAGCCCAGGCAGTTGGATGTATGATCTGTTGTGCCAATTTTTTTCTCGTTCTGTGTGATATGTCATGATCCTATGCATTTGAGGTGTAACTTGTCCTTATGTAGACGTTTGGGGGGGTTTTATGGCGCATATTTAGGGCGCATATATGGCATGCTTGTATGGTACGCATTTTCTCCCACATGTATTTAGTAGGCATGACGGTGCATACTCTACAGACTTCAAACGTCCAAAAGGACATGCCCCGGCAGAGACCTCGGCAGGTGTGAAGTGGTTTCTGGGGAGATGGGAAGTCAGAGACAATGTCCCAGCAGGAGCCCCCGAGGCGGAGGAGACAACAGAGACGCCAACGAGCCTCGGAGGCTATATGTTACTGAAGGACTGTGGGTTCATATGTTTACTGAAGGACTGTGGGTTGAAGGTGTGATATATTTGATGTGGGGGGTTTTGTGTCTCTGGGGGTATAAGAGCTGTGAGGAAAGATTGTCCTGTCTCTTTTGTTGAGATACTTGCTGTTAGAGGATGAGACTCCAAATAAACCTTTCCTGAGAAATAAACTCAGTCTCGTTTGTGAAGGCATCCTCTACACTGGTGACCCCGACGTGATTGTGTGCAGGTCTCTTATTCGATCCTTGTTTAATTCGTTAACGTTTGTCTAATGTTTTTTTCTTTTTTGTTGTGTTTGTTGTTTGTGGCTAATCTTGTTGTTGAATGTTATCGTTATCTTCTCACCAATTATTAACCTTTATAGCTGTTCTCTCTCACACATTTGGTCTATAGAGGGGTTGCACTGACGTCACACAGGTCACGTGTCTTTTGTTTAATCCGTCATTTTGGACGGCAACAAACAGTCAAGTCACCAACAGCAAGCGTGAGTGAGTGTAATCAACGAGATAAATGGCTACACACAAATCAACACTGTGGTCCAACGACGAGGTGCAGACTTTTCTGTGCTTGGTAGCTGACTAAAGAAATCCAGAGGGGGCTGGACAGAGCGACCTGAAAAGAATTCTAGGCCACCGACCAGCGAAG
Organism: Pholidichthys leucotaenia; assembly: GCA_020510985.1. NCBI lineage: Eukaryota > Metazoa > Chordata > Actinopteri > Cichliformes > Pholidichthyidae > Pholidichthys > Pholidichthys leucotaenia. The sequence continues at coordinate 62,080,364 of CM035849.1, read as the reverse complement.
GCAGATGGGAGGCAGAGTGGCATCGACCCAACCACAGCATCATCATTGTTGAAAACAGTGATAGAGGATGGTGAGTGATGTGATATTATGCACCTTTGCCGTTATTTATCCCAGTGGTGGAAAGCTCACTTTGAACAAACAACACTGTTGTCTCCTGTATGCAGACAATGAGCTAGCTAGTTAGCCATCAATGCTAACTCCATGCTCTGCTTGTACAGTGGGGTAAAAAAGTATTTAGTCAGCCACCAATTGTGCAAGTTCTCCCACTTAAAAGATGAGAGAGGTCTCCAGTTTTCATCATAGGTATACCTCAACTATGAGAGACAAAATAAGAAAAAAAAATCCAGAAAATCACATTGAAGGATTTTTAATGAATTAATTGGTAAATCCCTCGGTAAAATAAGTATTTGGTCAATCACAAAAGTTCATCTCAATACTTTGTTATATACCCTTTGTTGGCAATGACAGAGGTCAAACGTTTTCTGTAAGTTTTCACAAGGTTTTCCACACACAGTTGCTGGTATTTTGGCCCATTCCTCCATGCAGATCTCCTCTAGAGCAGTGATGTTTTGGGGCTGTCGCTGGGCAACACGGACTTTCAACTCCCTCCAAAGATTTTCTATGGGGTTGAGATCTGGAGACTGGCTAGGCCACTCCAGGACCTTGAAATGCTTCTTACGAAGCCACTCCTTCATTGCCCGGGCGGTGTGTTTGGGATCATTGTCATGCTGAAAGACCCAGCCATGTTTCATCTTCAATGCCCTTGCTGGTGGAAGGAGGTTTTCACTCAAAATCTCACGATACATGGCCCCATTCATTCTTTCCTTTACACGGATCAGTCGTCCTGGTCCCTTTGCAGAAAAACAGCCCCAAAGTATGATGTTTCCACCCCATGCTTCACAGTAGGTATGGTGTTCTTTCTCCTCCAAACACGACAAGTTGAGTTTTTACCAAAAAGTTCTATTTTGGTTTCATCTGACCATATGACATTCTCCCAATCCTCTTCTGGATCATCCAAATGCTCTCTAGCAAACTTCAGACGGGCCTGGACATGTATTGGCTTAAGCAGGGGGACACGTCTGGCACTGCAGGATTTGAGTCCCTGGCGGCGTAGTGTGTTTTTGATGGTAGCCTTTGTTACTTTGGTCCCACCTCTCTGCAGGTCATTCACTAGGTACCCCCATGTGGTTCTGGGATTTTTGCTCACCGTTCTCGTGATAATTTTGACCCCACGGGGTGAGATCTTGCGTGAAGCCCCAGATCGAGGGAGATTATCAGTGGTCTTGTATGTCTTCCAATTTCTAATAATTGCTCCCACAGTTGATTTCTTCACACCAAGCTGCTTACCTATTGCAGATTCAGTCTTCCCAGCCTGGTGCAGGTCTACAATTTTGTTTCTGGTGTCCTTTGACAGCTCTTTGGTCTTGGCCATAGTGGAATTTGGAGTTTGACTGTTTGAGGTTGTGGACAGGTGTCTTTTATACTGATAACGAGTTCAAACAGGTGCCATTAATACAGGTAATGAGTGGAGGACAGAGGAGCCTCTTAAAGAAGAAGTTATAGGTCTGTGAGAGCCAGAAATCTTGCTTGTTTGTAGGTGACCAAATACTTATTTTACTGAGGAATTTACCAATTAATTCATTAAAAATCCTTCAATGTGATTTTCTGGATTTTTTTTTCTCATTTTGTCTCTCATAGTTGAAGTATACCTATGATGAAAATTGGAGACCTCTCTCATCTTTTAAGTGGGAGAACTTGCACAGTTGGTGGCTGACTAAATACTTTTTTGCCCCACTGTATTTTGCACTTGTGTCAACAACATCTGACTAAATAAGCTAGTATTAATCCTGGTTAAAAAGTAGTTTTTTACATGTTGCACTTTCGTGCTGTGCATGTACTTAAGTTGTGTGTGTATTTTCATTCTAGAGTCCCACTGCAGGCTGAGGGTCTGCTGAACCGGGACCAGCAGCACATCCAGTTGCTTCTCAGTGAGGCAAGAGCGCATGAGACAGGAACAGGTCAAGTGGACCCTTGACCAAGTGAGCACCCTGTTATGCATGAATAATGAGAGAGTCAGAGTCGATCTTCATGCAGCCAGCAACAACAACAACCCTTTACTATAGTGAACCGAACTATTTATACACAAGGGCTGTGCTCTCCTGACATCATGCCAGGGGCAGGTACGGCAGCACACACACACACACGCCACACTCACTACACCACACACCCCATGTGAGCACCCCAAGTGGACACCAGGGTCCAATCTGTACAAGTACATTTTCAATCCAGTGATTTACAGACTGATTCAGAGCTTTCTAAAGCCTCATTCAGAACATTATAGTCCCACATAGCTATTCTGTGGATGGCTTGCTTTCCTTGGTGCCTCTGGCGACAGGCTGCACCCTGACCACAAGGGGTTTCTGTGACCCACTGGGGCTGGTGTCTGGGGAGCCTGTTCTGGGGTGGCTGTGCGTCTGGCCTGGGGGGGGGGGGCTGCGGGGTGGGCCATGGCCCCAGGTTGGCTGGCCTGGCCTCCCAGGTGGGGCTGGGTCTGGCCCTGGGCACCTGGTGCTGGGGGTTGGCGTTCCCCCTTTGGGTCGGGGTTGGGTGTGCGCCGGTGGTGCGGGTTGTCCCCGGCACATCCTGCCACGGCGGGGTCATGCCCTCCCCGTAGCCCTGGCAGTGCTCTGGGGACTGGTGCCTGCATCCCGGGGGGGTCGCCCCCCCATCCTCCGGGGCCTGTGGGTGGAGGTGTGCATGTGTGTGTGTGTGTGTGTGTACGTGTGTGAGTGTGTGTGCACATGCGTGTGTACAGGTGTGTGTGAGTGTGGTTGTGTGTGGTTCGTGTGTGTGCGTGTGTGTGTGCGTGTGTGGATGTGGGTGTGTGCGTATGTGTGTGTTGTGTGTGGGCATACGTGGTTATGTGTGGGTGTAGGTGGGCATGTGTGATAGTGAGTGTGTGTGTGTGCACATGGGCATGGGTGTGTGTGTGTGTATGTGCGGGTACCTGTGGGTGGATGTGCGGGAGTGGAGGATGTGTGTGTGTGGGTGGGGGGACCTCGTTGGGTTGCGAGAGTGGGGCAGACCATCTGGTGGCCTGGGGGTTGGCGGTTCAGGGCCTGCTTTTACTGGCTGCCCTGCCGTTGTGTCACAGGGCGGAGCGCTTTGTCACATTGCCTCCGGTGTCCTTGGTGCCGGGTGTGTCTGTGGGTGCTCGGGGGTGGTCTGGGGGGCTGTTGGCATGGGCTGGCAGCCGTGTTGCTATTGGTTTGCTCTGGGGCGGCTGTGGCTGTGGGGCAGCCTGCCGCTGTCGGTGTGTGTCTGGGGTGGGTGGTTGGTGGGCTTGCGGTGGGCACTCTGGAGTGTCGCTTGGTGTGTGGGGTGCCATTGCCAGCCCATTGTTCATTAGTGTGATTATTGTTGTTGTGTATGTTTGTGAGTGCAGGTCCTGGGCTGCTCGGCCCTCACCCTGGTTTGGGATCTGGGGGGCAGTGGGTGGCCTCCTGAACCACTCTCTGGGCCGCTTCCCTCCCAGTCTTACTTCTCCCCCCCGATTCTGGGTGGAACATGCATCTTCTTGGATAGACTTAGGGTTTTGGGCTGGGGGTGTGCCGCACTGTGTTGGTGAAGGGGATACCTCTGTCTGCTGTGCAGTGGGGCCTCCCTCACCTCAATTTTAATTGTATTTTAGACACTGAGGGCTTGGGGGGGATGGGAACCCTGCTGCCTACCACAGTGGCTAGTGGTGCCCCAACCACCGTCCCCCAAATTTTAACTGCACTCTGGTAGTTTACGCACCTGCACACAATCACATCACGCAACTGACACACACCCATCATGATTCGTATATGGGGGAGAGTGGTTACCTTCCTTCTGCCGGGGGCATCGGGCCTGTCATGTTGTCAGAATCCTTGGGTGTTGTTGAATGAATAGATGCATTGAATAAAAGAGTAAGCAAGAGTGAGGGAGTGATGAGTGGAGATGGTGATGGTGGGGAAGTTTTGTGTGGCACTTTGCATTTCGGGTAGCATCTTGGAGCACCTGCTGTGGTCCGCTGATCAGTCGCTTAGGTGGGCGTTGGGGGTGGTGGTCTGCTTCTGTGGCCACGGCTGCCCTGGGGTGGGTCGGGGTTGGTGTGGCCACTGGCCTGCGCCGGTGGTCTCCTCAGCTGCTGCTGCCAGGTGCTGGTGTGCGTTCATGCTCGCTGCATCTGCATCACGGTCGCCCTAAGTAATAAGAGTGAATAAGTGTGGATGAGTGTGTGGGGGAGAACACGAGGAGTGTTCAGTGTGGGATTGTGCGGGGGAGAGGATGAGTGAGTGAATGTGTGTGGGTATGTATGAGAGCATGAGGGTATGAATGTGTGTAAAATGGGTCTGTGTGCTGGTTGGGAGGTGCTGGATTGAGGGGGTAGTGCCTCTTGGCTGCATGGGCTCCCCTGGATGGGGGGTGGGGGCACCTCCTTTTTGCATGAGGGTCCCCGGGATGTGCAGCGGTGGTGCTGGGGTGGGGGTGGGGCCCGCTGTGGGGGGTGCATGGGGGGGTTAGCGCTGGGGGCGTGGGCTGGCCTGGCCTGGGGGGTGGGGGTGCTGGCCTCCCGGCACCTGGGGCCCAGGGACTGGCGTTGGCTCCGCTGGGGGGGGGGGGGGCAGTCCGGGGGCGTGGGCCCACCACGCCGGCTGCCTGGCAGCCGGCCTCCCTTGGCTACCCCTCCTGGGGCAGATGCCTGGCACTCCTGGGGGTTGTTGGCCTCGGACATTTGTGCTCTGTGGGGGTTGGTGGCATTGTCCTGCTTGCTCGGGGTTTCTGGGGGGGGAGGGAGTTGCTGTGAGTGGCCGCCCTCTTCGTATGTTTCCTGACAAACCACTCACATGCACACACTTATTTTGCGTGTGCTCTCATACACACGCACATGGATGCACACATACTGTACATATGTCTCTCCTTTAACAGGTGCAGATACCAGACTTGTGTTGAGTGTCACGATCTGAGCGCGGGGGGATTCTACTGGGCTCAGTCTTTTTGCCTTTTTTCATATTTGCACAGTGTTGTCATTTTGAGTTGCAATTCCTGTTATTTTATCCTTAGTTGATTTGTCATGTATTCTGTATTGTTTCTTCGTATGATTTATTTTTCTGTTTACATTCATTACAGTTTGTGATTCACATTTTTGAGATTATTTGTCTTAATTTTGCCATATCCTTTAATTTTTATTCTGTTGTGTTTTCCCTCTAGGTTGACAGCTGTCAGTGACGCTTCCGGGTTGTTGCTCCACGTAGGCGGGGTCCCTGTCAGCTGTTAGCCTGCTCTCTCCCCTCTCATTACTCCCAGCTGGTCTAAATTGCATCTTTTTCTCCTGCCCACTCAGGTGACCCACACCTGCTATCACTTGTTTCATTTTGTCTCTAGCCTTATTTAAGGGGCTGTGCATGATCCTCCAGTGCAGCACCCTTCTCAACAAATGGACGTAAGTTCCTTTTTCTTCTTTGTACCTTCTTGTATTTCATGTTAATCCTCTGTATCCAACCGACATGTGTGCCATACTTTCTCTGGTTGTCCCAGATGAGCGCTCCTCGTCCTATTATTTCTCATTGTTGTATCCTGTTCTCGGTCTATGTTTTTAAGATAAGATAAGATAAGATAAGATAAGCCTTTATTAGTCCCACAACGGGGAAATTCCAGGATTGCAACAGCACAGGGATAGCAACACTCAGAGCAACAATCAGAAGGCAAGAAAAAAAACAAGCAAGCAAGAGCAGCTAATATACATATGTACATATTACTATAAAATATATATATACACACACACAGACACACAGTGCAGAGCATTGTAGCTGGATGGAATAAATATATGAATATATAAACACACAGTGCGGAGCATTGTAGCTAGATGGAATAAATATGTAAATATATAAACACCCACAGTACGGAGCATTGCAGCTAGGTGGAATAAATATGTAAATATATAAACACACACAGTGCGGCGCAATGTTGCTAGATGGAATAATATGTAAGATATATAAACACACAGTGCGGAGCATTGTAGCTAGATGGAATAAATATATAGATATATAAATATAAACACACCCAGTGCGGAGCATTGTAGCTAGATGGAATAAATATGTAAATATATAAACACACACAGTGCAGAGCATTGTTGCTAGATGGGATGAAACAGCACAACCGTCTACTTAGTTATCCTACATGGTATGATTATGTGCCCATACATATTCTCACTCTCCATAGCGACCGGTATTTTCCTAGTTGTATGCCGGAGGGGACCATTGTGTAAGTCTATTGCATCTTTTGCATTCAAAAAACTATTAGTTTGTTACGTCTTTTTGCTATCTCTGCGAGCAGCCCTGCTTAGGTTGTACAGTCTGACAGCCGTTGGTAGGAAGGACCTGCGAAACCTCTCAGTTGTGCACCTGGGATGATGTAGTCTGCTGCTAAATGAGCTCCTCAGTGCATTCAGTATGTCCTGCATAGGGTGGAACTCGGACTCCAGCAGAGATGACAGTTTAGCCACCGTCCTTCTCTCTCCTATCTCTTCCTTTTTAGTAAGCTTGCTCTCATTATACTGTGGTGTTTTTGTGTTCTGCTATTAATCAACATGCAAACTCACAGCCGGCGTTTGGTACCTTTATCCTGCCCTGAAGGGCATTTATGACATTGGGACCTCTTCGTTGGAAGAAGCAGTCTGTCTTTTGTTTGTTTTAGTTGTTGGTTTGTTTGTCTTCTTTGTCTGTTCCTCTCCCTTTTCTTTCCCCTCCCCACACCTCCTCTCCCTATTCTCCTCCTGTCGGGTCTTTCATGGGTAAAATAATTTAAATAAAGTATTGAAAGTTATTACAAGAGGAGTTTATAACGCTATACAGTACATATATACAGTGGTGTGAAAAAGTGTTTGTCCCCTTCTTGATTTCTCATTTTTTTGTATGTTTGTCATAGTTAAATGTTTCAGATCATTAAACAAATTTAAATATGAGACAAAGATAACACAAGTAAGCACAAAATGCAGTTTTGAAATGAAGTTGTTTATTATTAAGGGTAAAAAAAAAATCAAAATTTACATGACCCTGTGTGAAAAAGTGATTGCCCCTCTGTTAAAACATAAATTAACTGTGGTTTATCACATCTTTGGAAAGCTGAATTCAATTTTCTAGCCGTTTCTAAAGCTCTAGGACTCCAGCAAACCACAGGAGAAGCCATTATCCACAAATGGCAAAAACATGGAACAGTGGTAAACCTTCCCAGGAGTGGCCAGCTGACCAAAATTACCCCAAGAGCGCAGCGACAACTCATCCAAGAGGTCACAAAAGACCCGACAACAACATCCAAAGAACTGCAGGCCTCACTTGTGTCAGTTAAGGTCAATGTTCATGACTCCATCATAAGAAAAAGACTGGGCAAAAATTGCCTGCATGGCAGAGTTCCAAGACAAAAACCAGTGCTGAGCAAAAAGAACATAAAGGCTTGTCTCAGTTTTGCAAGAAAACATCTTGATGACCCCAAGACTTTTGGGAAAATACTCTGTGGACTGATGAGACAAAAGTTGAACTTTTTGGAAGGTGCGTGTCCCATTACATTTGGCGTAAAAGTAACACAGCATTTCAGAAAAGGAACATTATACCAACAGTAAAATATGGTGGTGGTAGTGTGATGGTCTGGGACTGTTTTGCTGCTTCAGGACCTGGAAGACTTGCTGTGGTAAATGGAACCATGAATCCTGCTGTCTACCAAAAAATCCTGAAGGAGAATGTCTGGCCATCTGTTCATGACCTCAAGCTGAAGTGCACTTGGGTTTTGCAATGATCCAAAACACACCAGCAAGTCCACCTCTGAATGGCTTAAGAAAAACAAAATGAAGACTTTGGAGTGGCTTTGTCAAAGTCCTGACCTGAATCTGATTGAAATGCTGTGGCATGACCTTAAAAAGGCAGTCCATGCTCGAAAGCCCTCCAGTGTGGCTGAATTACAACAATTCTGCAAAGATGAGCCAAAATTCCTCCACAGTGCTGGAAAAGACTCATTGCCAGTTATCACAAATGCTTGATTGCAGTTGTTGCTACTAAGGGTGACCCAACCAGTTATTAGGTTTAGGGGGCAATCACTTTTCACACAGGGCCATGTAGGTTTGGATTTTTTTCCCCCTTAATAATAAATATCTTCATTTAAAAACTGCATTTTGTGTTTACTTGTGTTATCTTTGTCTAATATTTAAATTTGTTTGATGATCTGAAACAGAGTGACAAACAAGTGTGACAAACATACAAAAAATGAGAATTCAGGATGGGGCAAATACTTTTTCACACCACTATATTACTGTACAAAGCTCATTTTGGCAAATAAATCTGTTTGGCACAATAAGGGTAGCAGATTTGGAGGGTTTGGACACTGAGGCTTTCTGTAGCCGACGTCGGATATCAGGTAGTATGATGTCAGGTGGGCTAATGCTTGTATACATGTTGGAGTATGTGAAACAATAAAGGTTGCTCATTGTTCACAGTATGACTGCTCACATATCGCTATTTTTAGACATAACAACATAACACTCAGGTCGATGGCTCCATCAAAAATATGTTTAATGAGAAAAATGTTGATGTGTTCACTGCATCTGATGACCTATTATGATTAATAATTATTACTACTGTGCTTTTATTGTTCTTTTATTTTAATCTAAATTTTAAATCTTAATGCATTTTGTTTTTATGTAAAGCACTTTAAATAACTGTTGTTGAACTGTGCTATATAAATATATATACCTTACTTTACCTTAATATATATACCTTACCTTATCTTACTTATTTTTCCCGCTGTAAATAAAGATGAATTGAAATTAAATTAATTGAACCCAAACTACCATAGTAAGATGGTTGCACAAATGTGTTTTTTTATGTGACTGTATGAACCCCCCCCGTGTTTGCGTGGGTTTACTCTGGGATTTCTCCGGTTTCCTCCCACATGCCAAAAACATGCAAGTTAGGTTAATTGGCATCAAACTGGGGATTCTAAATTGTCCTTAGGTATGACTGTGAGAGTGAATGGTTGTCTGTCTCTCTGTGTTGGCCCTGCGATGGACTGACGATCTGTCCAGGGTGTACCCTGCCTCTCGCTCAAAGATGCTGGGATAGGCTCCAGACCCCCCGCGACCCAAAAAAGGATTAAGCAGAAGAAGATGGATGGATGGATGTATGATCCCCAAACAATATATGAAAATGAATAAGGTTTATTGTCAATACTATCATACGTAATACATACAGGAGAATTGAAATTTGACTTGACATTGGGCGCGCTCAGTAAGCGCATCCCATAGCCGGGGCAGCCCGAAGGTGCCAGTCGAACAGTGAGGGTAAAGAGGGGAAGGGGGGGAGAGGAGAACACAATAGGCAGAGAGAAAAAACATAGTTATCAGAATAACGCTCGTATAAGCTCATATTAAAGCTCAAATGAGCCAAATTTTGATCACACAGAAAAAAACCATCTATGCACAATTAGCAGACATTGACAAATGACAAAGCGAGAGAGACCAGTGTATGTAGTCAGCATATGATCAGTGTGTGATGCAGTGTGGAGGTGTGTCAATTGCTGGTGAACAGCAGAGGGCACCCCCTGGCAACGGATAGTCACGTGTTCTACTCGGCATGTCCAGAGATTATCTCTTCTCATGCAGGTGGCAAGTTCTGTAAACACATGATAGCGCTGTCCTTGAGAAGCTCGATCTGCAGAACAACAGCCATTGTTTGTCGATGTTTGGGTTAAGCCACTTCTCCAGCGTTATCTTCATCGAGGAGGAATGTAAACAAGGGCACCAAAACACAAGGTCAAATCTGCACAGTGTACTCAGAGAATAAAATTTCCCTCTCTTCGATTCTGTGCTTCAAATTTCATACAGGCTTGAATCATGCTTTAGATCATTCTCTGGAGAGCACTCAGCGATCCACAGATGTTATCCACCTACCGAAACATAGGTAAACATGTCCAAGAGAGTCCGTTCTCTCTTCAATGCATGCCAGGTGGTAAATTCCATGTTAATCCTGCCGCTGACAGTCAGTGCTCCCCCCAGCTGGACGAATTGTTGAATTTGTTGAGGGAGCTACGCCGGGGTCCGCATTTGATTAGCTCACCCAGATAATTTCGATACACTAGGAAAACTCCAGGGGCCAAACAGAAAATCCTGTGATCAGTTCAATCTTCAGTCGAATCACACAGACACATGAATTCCAATGCCATGAGTCTTCCTTGGGTTCCCCCTGACCCGATCTTCTTCTTTTAAAGTGGTGACAATCGCATATAAGCCGCTTTCCAGATCCATAATTTCCATTTGGATTAAGATTCAGCCAGGAGAAGAGCGACATTGCAAGCTGGGATCAGAAGGGAGAGGATTAGGAGGGAGAGGGAAGAAAAGCGTCTGCTCTCTCTCAGAGCCGGAAGTATACAGATGTGGACAAAATTGTTAGTATCCCTCTGTTAATGAAAGAAAAACCCACAATGGCCACAGAAATAACTTGAATCTGACAAAAGTGGTAATATATAAAAATTCTATGAAAATTAACCAATGAAAATCAGACAATGCTTTTGAATTATGGTTCAACAGAATTATTTTAAAAAACAAACTCATGAAACAGGCCTGGACAAAAATGATGGCACCCCTAGAAAATACTGAAAATAATGTGACCATAGGGACATGTTCAACCAGGATGTGTCCTCTAATTAACATCACAGGTGTCTACAAACTTGTAATCAGTCAGTCGGCTTATTTAAAGGGTGACAAGTAGTCACTGTGCTATTTGGTGACATGGTGTGTACTACACTAAACATGGACCAGAGGAAGCAAAGGAGAGAGTTGTCTCAGGAGATTAGAAAGAAAATTATAGACAAGCATGTTAAAGGTAAAAGGCTATAAGACCATCTCCAAGCAGCCTGATGCTCCTGTGACTACAGTTGCACATGTTATTCAGAAATTTAAGATCCACGGGACTGTAGCCAACCTCCCTGGACGTGGCCACAGGAGGAGACGGATAATATGAATGGTAAAAAAAGAGCCAAGAACAACCTCTAAAAACATTCATGGTGAACTCCAAGGTCAAGGTACATCAGTGTCAGATCGCACCATCCGTCGTTGTTTGAGCCAAAGTGGACTTCATGGAAGATGACCAAGGAGGACACCACTGTTGAAAACAAATCATAAAAAAGCCAGACTGGAATTTGCCAAACAGCATGCTGACAAGCCACAAAGCTTCTGGGAGAATGGACAGACGAGACAAAACTGGAACTTTTTGGCAAGGCACATCAGCTCTATGTTCACAGATGCAAAAATGAAGCATACCAAGAAAAGAACACTGTCCCTACTGTGAAACATGGAGGAGGTTCTGTTATGTTGTGGGGCTGCTTTGCTGCATCTGGCACAGGGTGTCTCGAATCTGTGCAGGGTACAATGAAATCTCAAGACTATCAAGGTATTCTAGAGAGAAATGTGCTACCCAGTGTCAGACAGCTTGGTCTCAGTCACAGATCATGGGTCTTGCAACAGGATAATGATCCAAAACACACAGCTAAAAACACCCAAGAATGGTTAAGAGCCAAACATTGGACTATTCTAAAGTGGCCTTCTATGAGCCCTGATCTAAATCCTATTGAACATCTGTGGAAGGAGCTGAAACATGCCGTCTGGAGAAGGCACCATTCAAACCTGAGACAACTGAGCAGTTTGCTAATGAGGAGTGGACCAAAATACCTGCTGAGAGGTGCAGAAGTCTCACTGACAGTTAAAGAAATTGTTTGATTGCAGTGATTGCCTCAATCAAAAGGTTGTTCAACAAAATATTAAGTTAAGGGTGCCATCATTTTTGTCCAGGCCTGTTTCATGAGTTTGTTTTTTAAAATAATTCTGTTGAACCACAATTCAAAAGCATTGTGTGATTTTCATTGGTTAATTTTCATAGAATTTTTATTTATTACCACTTTTGTCAGATTCAAGTTTTTTCTGCGACCATTGTGGGTTTCTCTTTCATTAACAGAGGGGTACCAACAATTTTGTCCATGTGTGTATGTAAATGGTTCATTCTAAGAGAATGAAAGCCCCAAGGTGCTAATGCCTCGGTGCCAGAGCTTTGGTGGAGGTATGCGTTCTTGGATCATCACCAAAATGTTATGGGTTCCTCTCTAGCCCAAGGACCACCTCTGGTAAAAAATTTCATCCAAATCCATTCAGTAGTTTTGGAGTACACACGTGCGCAGTGAAAATAATCTGCAGTTCACATGCCCGTACTGTCGGAGGCAGCCAAGAGCCAGCAAACTGATTTGAACAGCTGCAATCCAAACACAAAAGAAGTGCATGGTGGCAGATGTTTTAAATGGCAGAAGCGATGGAGGTTGACATGAGTTTGGACCCAGGGAACACGCACACAGGCTCGAGCAAGGTTCAGTGATTTTATTAACAATAATTGGTGAGTGCAAGATGTGAATGTGTTGTTGGAGGACAGGATGCGCTGAGGGCGAAGCAGCACGCCGTACAGCCAGGCAATCCCAAGGGCAGAGCAAACACACAGGTTAATTGCTGGAGAATACTCAGTGGATCTTACACTCACACTGGTGCTTACTTGCAGGTGGTTTGGTGGCTGGCGTTGGCTTTGCCAAAGGTCTCCTGCCTGGAAGACAGCGCTCCAGTGCACGCTCGGCGCGGGGAGAGAGGAGATGGTGACGAGGAGGGAGAAATCCGCCAACAGAGAATCCACCTGTGCAAAGGGGAGAGAGACTGGAGAAAAGGTAAGGATGAGGGAGATGATGGCTTACTTGGTCAGCGTAGAAGGACTCAGAGATGCGAAGGAGTAGACGAGTGCTGAAATGCGAGAGCATTGGTGAGTAGACGGCTCCAGGCCGAGGCTCTAGGCAGAGCGGGCTAAATAGCCCGAGCTTGATGAGGCGCAGGTGTGCGCGCAGCTGGAGCGGGAGACAGGTGAGAGCGAGTTGTGAGAGTATTCCCCCCCCAAGCAGCGCCTCCTGGCGCTGGCTTACCTGGGTGCGCTCGGTGGAACTCCGTGATGAGACGCTCGTCCAGCACAAACGAGGGACTCGACTCTCCACACCGGGTCGCCGTCGATCATCACGGGAGGAGGTGGAGCCCTGGGGGGAGGACAAAGAGGGTTAGACACCAGAGGCTTAATTTGGGAGACGTGGAACGTCAGGCAGACGCGGAGGGAGGGAGGGAGAGCCAGATGCACAGCCACCAGGTTGATTATCTTCGTGATGGGGTATGGTCCAATGAAGCGCTGGGCCAGCTTCCTCTTCTCGGCCTTCAGGTTGATGTTCCGTGTGGATAGCCAAACCTGCTGACCCACCTGATAATGGGGAGCGGCCCTCCTGTGGCGATTAGCTGTTCTGGTGTTCCGCGCCGCCGTGCATAAAAGCGTCTAGCGCGTAGCGGTCCAAAAGCTCCGACAGCGCCTGAGATGAGCCCGGATGGATGGAACTGCCACCTCCCCCTCCTCTTCAGGGAACAGACAAGGGTCATAGCCCAGAGACGCCAGGAAGGGAGAAATCCCAATGGCTGAAGACAAGGTAGAATTATGCGCGTACTCTATCCAGGGCAGATGGGTGCTCCAGGAGGAGTGGTTGGAGGAGGTGACGCAGCGCAGCGCCGCTTCCAGTTTCTGGTTTGTCCGCTCGCACTGCCCATTAGACTGGGGGTGGTGACCAGACAACAAGCTCACCGTAGCCCCCAAGGCGTTGCAAAAACACTTCCAGACCCTGGACACGAACTGAGGCCCCCGGTCAGAGACGACATCCGCCAGAATCCCATGCAGCCTCACGACATGTTGGACCAACAAATCCGCCGTCTCCCGCGCCGTAGGAAGGCCGTGGAGTGGCATGAAGTGGGCGGCCTTCGAGAACCGGTCCACGATGGTCAGGATGGTGTCAAACGAGTTGGACGTCGGGAGACCGGTGACGAAATCTAGGGCTACATGGGACCAGGGTCTTCCTGGGACCGGCAGGGGGTGGAGGAGCTCCCCAGGGGGGGAGGTCAACGTCTTACCAGTCGCACATTGAGGGCAGGCTCGGGAGAAGATCAGGATGTCGTCCAGGTAGACAAAAACGAATACCCCCAAGAAGTCACAAAGGAAGTCATTAATTAGCCGCTGGAAGACGGCCGGAGCGTTGGTGAGCCCAAACGGCATGACCAGGTACTCGAAATGGCCGCTGGGTGTCCAGAACCCCGTCTTCCACTCGTTGCCCTCCCGGATCCGAACGAGGTGGTATGCACTGCGTAGGTCCAGCTTCGTAAACCAGGAAGCCCCCTGGAGGGAGTCGAAGGCTGAGTCCATCAACGGTAGCGTATACTTGTCCTTGATCGTGATGTCGTTCAATGCCCGGAAATCGATACAAGGCCGAAGCGACCCATCCTTTTTGCCGACGAAAAAACCCCCTGCCCCGACTGGGGACAAGGAGGGGTGAATGATGCCGGTGCTGAGCGACTCCTTGATGTAGGTGTCCATGGCTTCGCGCTCTGGCGCCGACAGGCTGTACAGCCGACTGGATGGTAAGGGCGCCCCCAGGCGGAGGTAGATGGCGCAGTCATAGGGGCAGTGGGGGGTGGGAGACAGCGCTTTGGACTTACTAAAAATGGTTCCCAGGTCGTGGAACTCCGGAGGCACCGTGGAGAGGTCCGGAGGGGGTGAGTCAGAAGAGGAAGGAGGAAGCGACGGGGCACAGGCAGCGGACTGGAGGCAGGCGCCCAAGAAGAAGGTGCTCCAGGAGAGGACACTTCCAGACCGCCAGTCAAAAGCCGGGTTGTGCAGGCGCAGCCAGGGGTAGCCCAGGATGACGGAGGCAGCAGAGGTGGGCAGCACAAACAGGCTGAGATCCTCTCAGTGATTTCCGGAGATGATGACAGGGACCAGGACAGTCCGGTGCTTAACTTTCTCCAGGGGGGCAGCAGAGAGAGAGACCAGGTTAAGAGGAGCCAGCAGAGGTTGGCACGGGATGCCCAGTCGGGTTGCCAGGCTCCTAGAAATAAAGCTCTGCTCCGCCCCCGAGTCCACCAGTGCGTGTGTGAGGTGTTCAGTGGAGTTATGGCAGAACCTGATTGGTAAAAGGCACTTAGATAGGGCATTAGATTGGGATGCGTCCGCAGCCCGTTGTCTCAACCTGTTATCGAGGCTGATTGTGAGGGAAATTAATTCAGAGAGCCGCTCTGGCGGATCCTGGCTGGCCAGCTTATCCCGGAGGCTAGAGCTCAGGCTACGGGTGAAGATGCTGCAGAGGGCAGCATCTCTCCACCCAACTTCCGCTGCTACCACCCAGAAGTCGACAGCGTAGTCGGTGGCAGACCGACTGCCCTGGCGAAGATTCAGTAGCCGGGAAGTTGGCACACTGTCACGGTCCGAATGGTCAAACACTTCATTGACATCACGAACGAACTGAACATAGGTTAGGTTTGCGTAGCTGGGCCTCGTCATTACGGTGTAGGCCCAAGCTAATGCTTGCCCTTCCAGAAGGTTAGTGATGTAACCAATTCGGCTGTGATCAGTGGGGAAGTCCCCGGGGACACGCTCAAGCGCCGACTCATACTGGAAGAGGAACCCCCGCGCCTCACTGAGCTTACCGTTGAAGCGCGTGGGTGTGAGAATTGGGGTGAGCCGGGTTGGCGGCCCTGGGCTTGCCTGGCTAGTGGGAGGACCGGCGGAAGCCAAACCGCTGGGAAGAGCCGGAGGGACCGCCTGCTGGGGATCCAAACAGTCCAGCCAGTGGATAATTTGGGTAAGTTGATTTAATATCACCTGTTGCTGATGAGTAAGCTGATCTACTTGAGCCTCAATGATGTTTAACCGGTGTGCGAGCCTGCTGTTCGCTGAGCCGCTCTGCTGGAGCCGTACTGACATGAGTTTGGACCCAGGGAACACGCACACAGGCTCGAGTAAGGTTCAATGATTTTATTAACAATAATTGGTGAGTGAGTGCGTGAGTTTGAGATGTGAATGTGTTGTTGGAAGACAGGATGCGCTGAGGGCGAAGCAGCGCTCCGTACAGCCAGGCAACCCTAAGGGCAGAGCAAACACACAGGTTAATAACTGGAGAATACTCAGTGGATCTTACACTCAAACTGGTACTTACTTGCAGGTGGTTTGGTGGCTGGCGTTGGCTTAGCCGAAGGTCTCCTGCCTGGAAGACAGTGCTCCAGCGCGGGGAGAGAGGAGATGGTGACGAGGAGGGAGAAATCCGCCGCCAGAGAATCCACCTGCGCACAGGGGAGAGAGACTGGAGAAAAGGTAAGGATGAGGGAGATGATGGCTTACTTGGTCGGCATAGAAGGACTCAAAGATGCGAAGGAGTAGACGAGTGCTGGAATGTGAGAGCACTGGTGAGCAGACGGCTCCAGGCCGAGGCTCCAGGCAGAGCGGGCTAAATAGCCCGAGCTTGATGAGGCGCAGGTGTGCGCACAGCTGGAGCAGGAGATGGGCGAGAGCAAGTTGTGACAGAGGTACGTGAATACAATGACTATCAAGATGAACAGGAGCTTTTGCTGTTTAGTGGCAGAGGAAGAAAACAGACGGGCAAAAAGACTCAGCTCAGTACTTACCTCTGGTGGGAGTTTCCAGGCGCATGCGCAGTTCACCGCAACCATTTGCGGGCAAGGAATGCTGGGACTTGTATTTAGTGAGTTTTTAATGAGTTTTACCTCATTCTTCCTCTCCAAAACTTGACAGCAAAACCAGTGTGAAAGCAATCGATGTGATGAATAAATGGTGTATTTGCTGAATACGTGGTTTTTTTTCAGTAACTGCTATTTTATAACAGTTCAGTTCCATGTCCTGTAAAAAAAAACGTGCTGTGTTGTGCTGTAAAAAAGTCGCACAGCTACCTCTAGTGGCTCAGCATAGTTATTAAAATATCTTTTCCCCCGGCTTTATTGACCTTAAAGGTGAGTTAAATTTGTTTATTTCTAAAACAAAGCCTTATCTCAGAATTCTGGCAAATTAAAAGTCAAGAAAATATGGCGATACAATGATACAAGCCTTTTAGTTGCACTTAATTCTGAGTAGGCAAACTGAAAAGCTGGTAACAGAGAGCTACACACACAGACACACTGATTACTGTATGCCTTTTTTCACCGAGGCATAATAACAATTGAAAAAACCTCAATCTAGTAACAACTTCTATGCCTTGAATTTATTACTGGCACATAATTTCTGTTCTCTACAGTTTGGGTAATACACAATCAAGTTTTGAAAAGTTTGTAAATTTTTTAAATTTTGGTCCATGTTAGAAAATGTGAATTTCTGTGATTTATAATGTCCATTTGAAAAGTTTTGACTGGGATCATGCACCGCCTCAGGGAAGATTTTCAAAGCAATACATCAGTTAACTATAAAAGGTTTCAAGCTAACAGAACAAACAAATAAAATGTAAAAATATGTCATAGTTGAAATAACTGTCCTCAGGTATTATCAAGATGGCTGCTGTGTGACAAGACTAGATTCTAGACTGATCTAAAAGCAACATCCCAAAATTTATACCAATATATCAAGGTAATCATTGAACAGATTAAAATATTTTTGTTTATTTAGTTGCTTTCACTTGCTGTTGATGATGTTCATGCTAAAAGTGAGATATTCATTCCTTTCCCTCAACATCATACAACACTGGCATCAGTAAGCCAGAGAACATGCAGGTCTTTTGAAATGAATCTCCATCTGTTCTGAATAAAGGGCATCAAAGAAAATCAGATAACAGTGGTATTGGCATTTCCCAATTTAAACCATGTGACCTTTTACAAAAATCAATACATTTCAGGGCCAGTTTTTCTTAATTTACATCAACTTCAGCCCTCAGTCCTTGACTTTAAGTGAGAAATATTTGTAGTTGGGCGAATCCATAATTAAATCTGCTGCAGGATGAAGTAGGTCAGCTGCATGATGAGTAGATGGGTGGGGATAGGAAATCTGTTCCACTTCGAGGTAATATAAGTAATATACCGCATTTTTCAGTTGTATGTGACCAAAAAATATGCATCTCTATCTGAAAAGAGTTTGATAGTACTAAAGAGCAAGGATAAAGCTTTTTCTTTTTTGTTTTAAAATATAAACACACTTGATCTCCTTCAATGCCACTGCTAACCAACCCCATTGAGGCAGAGGCAGCCCACTTCCAATGTTAAAAGAGGCTAATTACTCCCAATATCTCCCACACTCCAGGGAGGCGAGGTCATGCAAAGGACAGGCATGTGAAACATTCCTGCAGCTGTCTGCTGCTGCTGCTGCTGGTGAACGACCTCCCAGCGCAGTATCCCCCTGCTTGCCTTTCTCTTCCTTCATCCATCCTCTCCTTTACTCTGTCCTACTACCCCATCTTCTCAATACTTAGTCACTCATTTTTGTCCATTTGGTTATTGGGGGTCCATTGAATCAGCCACTTTTTATGAGAGGGTCAAAATTTACCACTCTGTTCAAATTAGGGTTGTAATCTAATACTTAAGTATTTGCCTCCTTCAACAATTTCGTAGATTTTTATATCTGCCACAGTTAAATCTTTCAGATCATAAAAGAATTTTAATATTAGACAAAGATAACCCCAGTAAATGCAAAATGCAGTTTTTAAACAATGATTGCACTCTAAACCTAATAACTGGTTGTGCCACCCTTGGTGGTAACAACTGCAGTCAAGTGTTTCCAATAACTGCAATATGTTTTTGACATCGCTGTTGAGGAATTTTTGTCCACTCTTCTTTCCAGAATTGTTTTAATTCAGCCACACTGGAGGGCTTCGGCTTGAGGTCATGAACTGATGGCCAGACATTCTCCTTCAAGATTTTCTGGTAGAAAGCAGAATTCATGGTTACATCAGTTATGTCAAGTCGTCTAATTTCTGAAGCAGCAAAGCAGTCCCAGACCATCACACTCCCACCACCATGGCTAATTGTTGGTATGATGTTTTTTTATTAAATGCTATGCTATTTTTACGCCAGATGTAACGGGACACACACCTTCCAAAAAGTTTTGTCTCATCAGTCCACATAATATTTTCCCAGAAGTCTTGAGGATCATCAAGATGTTTTGGGGTTTTTTTTGGCAAATGTGAGATGAGCCTTTGTGTTCTTTTTGGTCAGCAATGGTTTTTGGCTTGGAACTCTCCCATGGATGCAATTTTTGCCCAGCCTCTTTTTTACTGTTGAATCATGGACCAGCATCCAAACTGAGACAGGTGTAACCTGAGTTAGAAACCAAATAATAAAACAAATGCAGAAGTAACAAATTTATTACTTATGTGTTCAAAATGGCATTTATGGTTGTAAGAGTAAAAAAAAATATATTTATAATTTTGTTATGTATTATTTCTTTGAGGAAAAGTACTGCTGCAGCAGCCATTCTGTGTAGAAACAACGCCCCTCATGGGTGAGAACAATTGTAACAGAAGGAAAGACAGCCGAGAGATTGGGAATAATGCATGCTGCAGGAGAAGGGAGAAAGGAGTAAAGAAACCGTGGATAACTTTGGTGATAAGGACTGTTTCATGCTACACAGTTCTTTGAGGATTTGCTGTTCAGCTTTTGCCCAAGTAGCTGCACTTTGTTTGTTTTATTACCTCCGCCAGGCCGAAAGGCCAGGAGGAGGTAATGTTTTTGCCGGGGTTTGTCTGTGTGTTTGTCTGTCTGTCTGTTTGTCTGTTGGTTAGCAAGATAACTCAAAAACTTTTGGACGGATTTCAATGAAACTTTCAGGCGTTGTTGGAAATGATACAAGGAAGAACTGATTAAATTTTGGGGATGATCGCTGGGCGTTGTGTCTGACCAACACAAACTCCGCCTTCTTCAACGTTTTAGCCACAAAAGCACGCGGAAAACACTGCTGGCCTGGGCCCCCCAGCGTGCCTGTGGCAGCCATAGGCGCTGCGCACATTGCGCTGGTCGTCGTGTCTGACCAACACAAACTCCGCATTCTTCAACGTTTTAGGCACAAAAGCACACGGAAAACACTGCTGGCCTGGGCCCGCCAGCGTCCCTGTTTTTGCGCCACGCTGCAAAACCTGACACGGCCACCTGTCCGCCGCCCGATTATTTGCCACAAATTCCCCGCCCAGCTATAGGCGCTGCGTAAAAACGACCTCTCTGCCGGGGAAGACTCTAAATTCTGTTTTGCCGCGGAGCGCAACCCCAATATAATATAAAACCCACGGCAACCTGTCTAACCAATCTGCATCCGTCAGTGGAGCAGATGGACACACCAACACTTCAGTTTATTACCTCCGCCAAGGAGGCAATGCTTTTACAACCATAAAACGGGGCTATAAGGGACGGCGGGGTAATATGGGACACTTTTCTAAATGTAATTCTGCTTTTTTAATTTTGCTTCCGCCTACATTTGATGAAGGATTCATGGATATTTGACAATAACAACACAACTCAGCGTCCTGCTCAAAATAAAAAAAGCAGAATTACATTTAAAACATTTCCCAGAAAAGTGTCCCTTATTAACCCGCCGTCCCTTATAGCCCCGTTTTACACTACTGAACCACTAATCCTATCACTATCACATTGATTGTCATTCATTAATTGTCTGTTTATTGCACTGTCTGACATAACGTTCGGCTCAGGAGACGCACACACACAGGCTCAGAGTAGTTCAAACTGTTTATTAACAACAGGGATGTTTGGGTGCGTGTCTGCGGAATGTTAATGTGTTGGTGGTGGCGTCTGCTTTGGACCCAGAGGCAGGAGACCGTTCAGCCGGCAACCCTATGGGAGAAATCAGACACAGGGTGATGGGCACACACCAACACAGGAGGAGAATAGGCGAGGGAGAGAAGCTTACTTGTTGGGACAGATGACTGGCGCTTCAAGGATGGAAGCCCGGGAGACAGCCACCTGCAGGGCTCGGTGCAGCAGCGAGGAGAGACGAGGGACGGGATTGTCCGCCGCCGAGGAATCCACCTGTGCACAGGGGAGCAGACTGGAGAGATGAGGTAAGCGATTTTCTTACCGGTGACGAGGATGCTGAAGAGAATGTGGTAGAAGCCCATGGAAGGGAAATGAAGTCTACGGCTTCAGGCCGAAGCTCAGGGCGAGGCGGCTTTTATCCCTCGCCGCTGACGAGTAGCAGGTGCGTGAGCAGGTGGCGCCGCTGATGAATGGCGCGGCGTGACAGTACTCCCCCCTCTAGCAGCGCCTCCTGGCGATGGCTTATCCGGGTGCGCTCGGTGGAAGTCCGCGATGAGCGATGGGTCCAACACAAACGACGGGGGCACCCACTGTCGATGCTCGGGCCCACAGCCCTCCCAGTCCACCAAGTATTGCAACCCACGACCCCGGCGCCGGGAGTCCAGGATGGAGGAGGCGGACCAGGCCGGATGGCCACCAATCATCCGGGGCGCGGGTTGCGCTGCAGGAGGAGGGCAAAGGGGGTCAGAGACTGCCAGTTTCACCTTCGACACGTGGAAAGTAGGATGAATGCGGAGGGAGGGGGGAATAGCCACGCGCACAGCCACCGGGTTGATGATCCGGGTGATGGGATAGGGACCCATGAAGCGCTGTGCCAGCTTTCTCCTCTCGCCTTTTAGAGTGACGTCCTGGGTGGAAATGTAAACAAGCTGCCCAACTCTGTACGCCGGGGCAGGTCTTCTACGCCGGTCCGCCACAGTCCTGTTGCGCTCCGCTGTGTGTAATAGCGCATGGCGCGCGGCAGCCCAGGTGGAGCGGAACTGCCTGAGATGGGCCCTAACTGACGGGACAGTTACTTCACTCTCCTGCTCCGGAAACAGCGGGGGGTCGTAACCCAGGGACGCTTTGAAGGGGGACATCCCTGTAGCAGAAGAGCGAGCGGTGTTGTGGGCATATTCAACCCAGGCAAGATGGTTGCTCCAGGACGTGGGTTTGGATCTGGACACACAGCGGAGCGCAGCCTCCAGCTCCTGGTTGGTCCTCTCACACTGCCCGTTGGATTGGGGGTGATGGCCGGAGGAGAGGCTCACCTTGGCTCCGATGGCGTTGCAGAAAGATCTCCAAACCTCGGATGAAAACTGGGGACCCCGGTCCGAGACCACGTCCACCGGAATCCCATGCAGCCTGACCACGTGTTGGACGAGGAGGTCCGCCGTCTCCAGGGCAGTAGGGAGGCCTCGCAGGGGGACGAAGTGCACGGCCTTGGAGAAGCGGTCCACGATGGTCAGGATGGTGTCATAGGAGTTGGAGACAGGGAGTCCGGTGACGAAATCCAGCGCGATGTGTGACCAGGGCCTGCCAGGGACGGGCAGGGGCTGGAGCAGACCCGCTGGAGGGGCATTTCCCGACTTGCAGGTGGCACAGATTGGGCAAGCCCGGGCGTAGCGGGCTGCATCCCTCCGCAGGCCTGGCCACCAAAAGGACCGTTGGAGGAGATCTATCATCCGGGAGGTGCCAGGGTGACAGGTGAGCTTGGAGGTGTGGAGCCAGTGGATGACCTCTCCTCGGACCGCGGATGGCACGAACAGCCTCCCCTCCGGTCCGCCGCCAGGGTCAGGTTCCACCTCCTGTGCCTTCCGGATCTTGCTCTCGATGTCCCACGAGATGGCTCCCACGACGCATGACCTGGGCAGGATGGAGTGGGGCGCCTCCTCCGACTCCACGGGGGCGAACTGCCTGGAGAGGGCGTCAGGCAGGACGTTCCTAGAGCCAGGCCTGAAGGTGATGGAAAATTGGAACCTGGCGAAGAACAGGGACCAGCGCACCTGGCGGGCGTTCAGGCGCTTGGCAGATCGTAAGTATTCCAAGTTCTTGTGGTCCGTGAGGACCACAAACGGCAGGTTCGCCCCCTCTAACCAGTGGCGCCACTCCTGCAGGGCGAGCTTGATGGCCAAGAGCTCTCTGTCCCCCACATCGTAGTTTCTCTCCGCCGGGGACAAGCGCCGGGAGAAGAAGGCGCACGGTCGTTTGGCGCCATCGTCCGGTGACCGCTGGGACACCACTGCTCCCACTCCCGTGTCCGAAGCGTCTACCTCTACGATGCACTGCAGCGCGGGGTCGACCTGGCGAAGGACCCGGGAGGAGGAGAATTCCGCCTTCAGCGCCTCAAAGGCGGCAGCGACCTCTTCGGTCCACCGGAACGGGACCTTCGGGGACGTGAGGCGGGTCAGTGGTCCAACGATGGCACTGAAGTTGGGGACAAAGCGGCGGTAGAAATTGGCGAAGCCAACAAATTGCTGCACCTGTTTCCGGGATGCAGGTGTGGGCCATTCCACCACCGCCTTTACCTTCTCTGGGTCAGGGAGCACCTTATCGTGGGCGATGATGAACCCCAGGAAGGACGTACTCCTGGCGTAAAATTCACACTTTTCTGCCTTAACGTACAGACGATTCTCCAGCAGCCTTTGGAGGACCCGCCTCACGTGGACCTGGTGCTCATCCCTGGACTTGGAGAAGATGAGAATATCGTCCAGGTAGACGAACACGAAAAGGCCAATGAAGTCCCGGAGGACGTCATTAATGAGGCGCTGGAAGACTGCAGGAGCGCTGGTCAACCCGAACGGCATCACCAGGTATTGAAAGTGGCCGTTCGGGGTACGGAAGGCCGTTTTCCACTCATCTCCCTCCCGGATCCGGACAAGGTGGTAAGCGCTGCATAGGTCCAGCTTGGTGAACCAGGTCGCCCCCTGGAGGGAGTGGAAAGCAGTGTCCATGAGAGGCAGGGTGTAACGGTCCTTCTCCGTGATATTATTGAGGGCCCGGTAGTTGATACAAGGGCGGAGGGACCCATCCTTCTTTCCCACGAAGAAGAACCCTGCCCCCACGGGTGACGATGATGGGCGGATAATCCCAGCACTTAATGACTCCTTCAGGTAGGCGTTCATCGTCTCCTTCTCCGGCGCAGACAGGCTGTAAAGGCGACCAGAAGGTAAAGGAGCCCCCTGGCGGAGGTTGATGGCGCAGTCATAGGGCCGATGAGGGGGGAGAGACATAGCTTTCGCCTTGCTGAACACCATACCCAGGTCGTGAAATTCTGGGGGCACCAGAGACAGGTCCGGGGGTGCAGCGTCCGTCGCAGGGGGAGGAGCGGACGGAGAGCAGGCAGCGGACTGAAGGCAGGTGCCCATACAGAACGTACTCCATGCCGATATCCCAGCTGATTTCCAATCCAGGACCGGATTGTGAAGGTGGAGCCAGGGATACCCCAGGATGACGGGCGACACAGAGTTGGGAAGGACGTAAAAGGTCATCTCCTCCCGGTGGTTTCCCGAGATGATGACCGGTAGGGAACAGTTTGATGTGTCACTCTCCCAAGGGTGGCACGGGAGAGGTGGACTAGGGAGATGGGAGTGTTGAGTGCCTGGCAGCGGATGCCCAATCGGGTTGCCAGGCTTTGTGAAATGAAGCTGCCTTCTGCGCCCGAATCCACCAGTGCGTGGGTGAGGTGCCCAGTGGGGTTATGGCAGAAACGGATGGGCAGCTTCAATTGAGTGAGTGATCCTAACCGATTGACGTCCGCGAGGCTTCCAACAGTGACTCGCGGACCCCACCGACTGGCTTTCCGTGGACAACGCTCCACGGTGTGTTGGTCGCCTCCACAATACATGCAGAGGCCCAACTCACGGCGGCGTTGTTTCTCCACAGGGGAAAGTTTAGTCCAGCCCGTCACCATCGGCTCCGACTCCTCGGGGCGCGATGCTGGCGGCGCCGCCAGGGGGCGAGCTTGGAACAGGTGCGGCGAGGCTCCACGAGGGCGAGAAGAAGAAGACCTCCGCCCCGAGGAGCGCTCGCGCAGCCTGTTATCCAAACTTACCGCTAAGGACGTCAGCTCCGCTAGCGTCCCAGGGATATCCCGACCAGCCAGTTCATCCCTCAGATCACTATTGAGGCTGCGGAGGAACAGGCCACAGAGGGAGCGTTCCTCCCAGCCCAATTCCTCCGCCGCTACCCGGAAGTCGACCGAGTGGTCCGCTGCCGACCGGCTTCCCTGCTGGAGAGCGAGAAGCCGATCGACCTGGACCGTTTCGGTTTGAGAATGGTCAAAGACCTCCAGAAAGCGCCTCACGAATTGGTCATAGGTGAGGGTGGCATAACTGGGCCTCGCCATTACGGCGTAGGTCCAAGTTAACGCACGCCCCTCCAGAAGATTCCCTATGTAACCAATTCGACTGTGATCCGAGGGAAAATCTCCGGGCACACGGTGGAACACGGACTCACACTGCATAATGAACCCCCGCGCTCCGCCGAGCTTACCGCTAAAGCGGGCGGGGGTCGGAATCGGTGTGAGCCGAACCGGTGCCACTGGAGCCGGCTGGACGGCCGCTGGAACAGCAGGAGCCGCGCCACCCTGGCGAGTCGGGAGGAACGGCTGTTGGGGGTCCAAGAGGTTCAATCGGTTAGTTAATTCTAATAATTGATTAAGAACCACCTGTTGCTGATAAACAATCTGATCCACCCGAGCCTCGAGGATGGTAAACCGGTGTGCGAGCCCGCCGTCTGCCGAGCCACTCTGCTGAAGCCGTACTGACATAACGTTCGGCTCAGGAGACGCACACACACAGGCTCAGAGTAGTTCAAACTGTTTATTAACAACAGGGATGTTTGGGTGCGTGTCTGCGGAATGTTAATGTGTTGGTGGTGGCGTCTGCTTCGGACCCAGAGGCAGGAGACCGTTCAGCCGGCAACCCTATGGGAGAAATCAGACACAGGGGGATGAGCACACACCAACACAGGAGGAGAATAGGCGAGGGAGAGAAGCTTACTTGTTGGGACAGATGACTGGCGCTTCAAGGATGGAAGCCCGGGAGACAGCCACCTGCAGAGCTCGGTGCAGCAGCGAGGAGAGACGAGGGACGGGATTGTCCGCCGCCGAGGAATCCACCTGTGCACAGGGGAGCAGACTGGAGAGATGAGGTAAGCGATTTTCTTACCGGTGACGAGGATGCTGAAGAGAATGTGGTAGAAGCCCATGGAAGGGAAATGAAGTCTACGGCTTCAGGCCGAAGCTCAGGGCGAGGCGGCTTTTATCCCTCGCCGCTGACGAGTAGCAGGTGCGTGAGCAGGTGGCGCCGCTGATGAATGGCGCGGCGTGACACTGTCCATGTCAAATAAACAAATAATCATTGTGAATCCAATTGCTAGTCATATCTTTTCATGCTCAGGGAATCTGAAAACGTACACACAAACACTGTATGGGGGGAACTGTGCCGCTTGGCGGAGGTCTGCGCTCTCCGAGTGCTTTTCTAGTTTTACAAGGATTTGGTGAGTTGAACCGTCCTTGACCCTGATGAGAGAGTTTACACAATAACACAGATCTATAGCAACTACTACATGGTGTATGCACACCTGATCCACTACACAACTGTTATCTCGCAATTTCTCATCTCATTTCTCTTCAATTTGCGCCTTTTTTTTCTTATAAATTAGTGAATTTCATATGGATGCTGGTTAAATTTTTATTCTGTTTAATTTTTTCTGTTCATCTAGACAATGACCCAAGTTTATTTTTTTAAGTGTTTTTGCTGGGAGGGAGAGGTTTTTTCTTTAAACAGTTTGAAGTCTAAAATAGAAACAGCCAAACTCAGTCTTCCATTGCCTCCCTAAAAGCTCCAGCCAGCCCTGTTCTCTGTCACAGCAGCTCTGGTCTGACCACATCCTTCCTGGTTCCTCCCTCAGAACTGAAATCTGATCAAGGGTGTGACCAGCCTGTGGTGACGTGTTCAGATCAGGGCTCTATAGTCTCTGTTAGGAGGAAGTGAAACTCACACAGTCACCATCACTAAGAGCAGAAATGGCCCAGAAAGGAGTTCAGCTGGACCGAGAGAACTTCTCTTGTCCGATCTGTCTGGATCTGCTGAATGATCCGTTGAGTCTTCCCTGTGGACACAGCTACTGTATGGACTGCATTAAAGTCCACTGGGATGAAGAGAACAGGAGGGGACACTACAGCTGTCCTCAGTGTAGGAAGACTTTCATACCGAGGCCTGATGTGATGAAAAACACCGTGTTAGCAGGTCTAGTGGAGGAGCTGAAGAAGACTGGACTCCAGGCTGCTCCTGCTGATCACTGCTATGCTGGACCTGGAGATGTGGCCTGTGACTTCTGCTCTGGGAGGAAGCTGAAAGCTGTCAGAACCTGTCTGGACTGCCGGGCCTCTTAGTGTGAGGATCTCCTTAAGACCCATTATGATGTGGTTTCGCTCAGGAAACACAAGCTGTTGGAGCCCTCCAAGAACCTCCAGGAGAACATCTGCTCTCGTCATGATGAGGTGATGAAGCTTTTCTGTCGTACTGATCAGCAGAGCATCTGTTATGTCTGTACCATGGATGAACATAAAGGCCACAATATAGTCTCAGTTGCAGCAGAAAGGGCTGAGAGGCAGAAGAAGCTCAGGGAGAGTCGACTAAAGATCCAGCAGAGAATCAAGGACAGAGCGAAAGATGTGAAGGTTCTTCAGCAGCAGGTGGAGGCCATCAATGGGTCTGCTGATAAAACGGTGGAGGACAGTGAGAAGATGTTCACTGAGCTGATCCGTCTGATCCAGAAAAGAAGCTCTGATGTGAAGCAGCAGGTCAGATCCCGGCAGGAAACTGAAGTGAGTCGAAATTTAGATCTTCAGGAGAAGCTGGAGCAGGAGATCGCCGAGCTGAAGAGGAAAGATGGCGAGCTAGAGCGGCTCTCACACACAGAGGATCACATCCAGTTTCTCCACAGCTACCCCTCACTGTCAGCACTCAGAGTCTCCACACTCATCCAGCATCCATGTTGGTCCTCTGAGCTACTTTGAGGATGTGACAGCAGCTGTGTCAGAGGTCAGAGACAAACTACAGGACATTCTGACAGAGACATGGACAAACATCTCAGAGCTTCTACTGACACCACCACCAGAGCCAAAGACCAGAGAGGAATTCTTACAATACTCACAGGAAATCACTCTGGATCCAAACACAGCACACAGAAGGCTGGAATTATCAGAGGGGAACAGAAAAGTGACATTGAAGCTACTACCATGGTCTTATCCTGAACATCCAGGCAGATTTACAGGGTGTCCTCAGGTCCTGAGTAGAGAGAGTCTGAGTGAACGTTGTTACTGGGAGGTGGAGTGGAGAGGGGGACTAGTTTATGTTGCAGTAGCATATAAGGACATGAAAAGAGCAGGGGGAGGGAATGAATGTGGGTTTGGATATAATGACAAATCTTGGTCATTAGATTGTTGCCGAAACAGGTTCATATTCCATCACAACAACATCACTGTCATCTCAGGTCCTGGATCCTCCAGAGTAGGAGTGTTCCTGGATCACAGAGCAGGTACTCTGTCCTTCTACAGAGTTTCTGAGACCATGAGCCTGATCCACAGGGTCCAGACCACGTTCACTCAGGACCTCTATGCTGGATTTTGGATTTATCGTGGATCCACAGCTGAGTTAGTTAAAGTCAGATAGACTGAAGTCTTCCATGCTGTTGTAGGTTTAAATCTCTGTTTTACTTTTCTGTTTTATTTTCTCTCCATCGTCGTTCCTGCAGAGACCAGCTGTCAATCAAACATTGTGGGCGGTCCCTCCACGTCTTCTCATGGTTCTCTCTTCCTGTTATTGTGGTTCTAGTGGAACTCTTTCCTCTGTCTGTTAGCCATGGAAGCTGTCACTGCTCATCATCATGGTTTGATGGACTCAGATGTTTCTTCACATGAAAATGGAAACTCCTGTGAGCTCTGAATGTTTGCTGAAGATTTTCACTCGTGTCTGGAATCTGTTTTTTTCTCTTCTACTTCATGAGCTTTAACAGAGAAATCAGCAGAGCTTCATTTATCACACAGATTTTGTTCTAATGTTGCTCAAATCTCTGCAGAAATGATCAACTCTGAGGTGTTCAAACACTGTCATTATCCTGGTTATTGGCAGGAGGAGATATGTTCTGTTTTAACAACGGGGGTTCACCAATACAGCATGAGGTACAAATAGATAAATGTAAATTAGGGAGAACTATACAAGAAAAAGATGCAAAGATATGATAAAAGATTCCAATTTAAAAAATTAAAACATCACAAATTACAGTTTAATTCTGCAGAATAAACATTTAACTGTCATGGTGAGGTAAACTGGACCCAAATGCAGAACGTGAGGTTGACAATGTTTATTGAGAGCTGGTCGCTCCGACGCAGCTCGAGGGCTTAACAGAAAATAAGTACGACTCAGAAGCTGCAACAAAAGCTCAGGCAAAACAGGCTGGAACAGGACATGACTCTGGCAAAATACAGACAGGAACAGGAGCGTGTTGATCACTCTGATAAGATGAAAGGAACCCGAGCAGAACAGAAGTGGAACAGAACTTAAAGAACCAAGGGGACAATCAAGGCAACACGGCACAGGTAGGGAGAGCAATCATGACTGACAGCTGACACATGAGGAATACAGAGGTGACAGGAGGGGCGGGGTTGCACACACAACCACAGACGGAGGACACACATGAACAGAGGATCAGAGGGGAGACAAGACCAGGACAATAATAATACTGACAGTCACCCACAAACAAAACTGAGGCAGTGATAATAATCATAGAATGAAAACCAGAAAGAAAGCTTGGGATCAGTCCGCCAAGGTCTCCGCCTTTGACTGCCACCTAATCCACATAGCACCGGACTTCCATGATCCCTCCTGCAGGTGGTGAACCTACTGGAGGGCGGACCCATGTAACTCCTTCGGGCTGAGCCCGGCCGGGTCCCATTGGTGGAAACCCGGCCACCAGACGCTAGCCTTCGAGCCCCTCCCCCAGGCCTGGCTCCAGGGTGGGGCCCCGGTAACCCCATACCGGGCGGGGTACACTGAATCCTTGATATACAATTTATCATGAGAGTCTGTTGGATCGTTCTTCGTCTGGCCCTTCACCCAGGACCAGTTTGTCTTGGGAGA
Source organism: Pholidichthys leucotaenia (assembly GCA_020510985.1). NCBI lineage: Eukaryota > Metazoa > Chordata > Actinopteri > Cichliformes > Pholidichthyidae > Pholidichthys > Pholidichthys leucotaenia. Next base: position 62,050,523 of record CM035849.1, on the reverse strand, counting down.
CCCTATCAGAGGCAAATTGCCCCGGACAACATAGCTCCTGGGATCACTGGGGCACGCAAACCCCCCCACCACGATAAGGTGACGATCCAGTGTGGCGATGTTAAAATAAGACACGGCGTCTGGAGTTTTAATGAAGTTTATTGATCAAATCATCGCCATCACGGAGCTCACCCCAGCTGCTGTATAAGCATGCTGGGGATCGCTCTCAGGCTCTCATGAGCTGTAGTCAGAAGCAGTCAGAAGAAGAACAGAGGGTGAACATATGAATTCAGCCACTTAAATACCCAGCAACGGACAATACATCAAAGGCATTTTATCATCAAAGGAAATGCATTCAGACATGTGACATTTGTACCACAATGCGAGCAGGAAGCATGAATGTTTGCATTTGCGTCATACATATCCACAGGATGCTGGTGCCTGAACTAAGCACAGGAAGGCTGCCTATTGATCTCAACACACACATCTCACTGTCCTGTTAATTGCTCTAGTCGAGCGCTGTGTTTGTCCGTGGCTGCTGTGGGGGGGTACCCCATACACCCCCCCCCCCCCCAGAGGGCTTAGCGGGGAGCTGAGACCTCGGTAGTCCCGCTTTGGTGGCGAGCTGCGGGGAAAGTCTGTGCCGGGGAAGGGAGGAGGGTGGGGGTAGTAAGTGGCGGGGGATGTCCATGGCTGTGGGAAGAAAAGTTAGTCTCTGATTCCTCTCGCGATTCAGTCCGGCAATGAAGAAAAACAGGAGCTGAAGCTATGTGAGGGACTTGGCGTTTAGGCTTTAGGTGCGTTCGCGGCCCTAAAGCCCTCGGGGACAGCTGACGGCTGGATTCCCGTCGTGCGCCGTGGCTGAGACTTACACCAAATCCTGTGTGCGGGCTGCGTGTGTGCTTCAGGTGTGTGAGCAGTCCTGAAGAGCCGTGTGCAGCGGCGGAGGATGATGTATAAGTCTGTAGAGCCAGCTTGTCTCTGGTGCGTGGCACGCGCTGCGGCCACGTGCCTTCCAGCTGCGCTGTTCTGATGCGAGGCTTCTGTGCATGGCCGGTCCGCTGTCGCGAGGCGAATCAGGGTCAGGGGGCTTGATGGAGATCTGCGCAGTCGGCGCCGATTGTGTCCCCTGTTCGGGCTGTTGGTCGTCGCTCGTGCCGGGTCATGGTGCGTTCAGGTCCACGCGTTCTCCGTCGGCCATGGGCCGCCGTCGTGGAGAGAGGGCAAGGTGTGTGCGCTCTCGTATGGAGACACAGAATCGTGTGTCAGGAGCCGTGAGAGCGGCCGGTCCAGCGTGGATGTGCCGATCTAGGCGTGCAGACCTCACCATGAAATTTCCTCAGCTTTCCCGGTCGTGGGTGGTCTCCGAAGAGCGTCAAAGTCTCCCTGAAGCAGAAAGGAAGGGCAGATCAGTCGGGCTGCTGCGTTCGCTCGTCGTCGGAGAATCACTGCCGGGTGCTGCGTTTGCTGGCAGCGTGTTCTTTTCAGCGTCGGGTCGCCAGCGTGGTTGTCCAGACCAGAAGGTTGCGTCGCACAAAGCGTGTGCGTCTGCGGGGTCACCAGTGGGACGGTTTGCCGCTGAGTGTGAAGCGGCTGGGATGAGAATCAGCACCTCCAAGTCCGAGTCCATGGTCCTCAGCCGGAAAAAGGTGGATTGTCCTCTCCGGGTTGGGGACAGGCTCCTGCCCCAAGTGGAGGAGTTTAAGTATCTTGGGGTCTTGTTCACGAGTGAGGGAAAATGGAGCGAGAGATCGACAGACGGATTGGAGCAGCATCTGCAGTGATGCGGACGTTGTACCGGTCTGTTGTGGTGAAGAGGGAGCTTAGTTCTAAGGCAAAGCTGTCGATTTACCAGTCAATCTACGTTCCTACTCTCACCTATGGTCACGAGCTTTGGGTAATGACTGAAAGAACGAGATCGCGGATACAAGCGGCTGAAATGAGCTTTCTCCGTAGGATTGCTGGACTCACCCTCAGAGATAGGGTGAGGAGCTCAGTCATCCGGGAGAGGCTCAGAGTAGAACCGCTGCTCCTCCACATTGAAAGGAGTCAGTTGAGGTGGTATGGGCATCTGATTAGGATGCCTCCTGGACGCCTCCCACTTGAGGTGTTTCAGGCACGTCCCACTGGGAGGAGACCCCGGGGCAGACCCAGGACTCGGTGGAGAGACTATGTCTCCCAGCTAGTCTGGGAACGCCTTGGTATCCCCTCTGAAGAGCTGGAGCAGGTGGCTGGGGAGAGGGAAGTCTGGGCTTCTCTGCTTGAACTGCTGCCTCCGCGACCCGGACCTCCGGAAAAGCGGTAGAAGATGGATGGATGGATGGATGAAAACCAGAAAAGACCAGGATAATCCTACCAAGCACGATGACCAAAACAGAAACAGCAGTTAGTGGCAGAGATGGTAATGAACACAGAGATCATAGCAATAATAATCGTGAGCAAGAAGCAAAAACACAGAAAATCATACGACTGAAAATGAGGATGTGGGTTCCAGCCCACAGCCTGACATTAACCTGCATCCAATGAGCAAATTTATGAGAAACAAGATGAACATTTTATTTTAAAAAACAGTTTTAAATTTATAAGAGAAAAGTTTTACATTTCACGTAGAATTTTTTTGGTAAATTTACAGGGAAAAAAGTCGCAAATTATTAAGAAAAAAGTTCAAAATTTTTCTCAAAAAAGTTGTAAATATACAAGAAAAAAACTTGTAAATTTATGAAAAATAAGTCAAAATTTTTAAGAAAAAAGTTGCAAATTTATGAGAAAAAAAAAGGTCAGTTTTTTGATCCGTGTTCTTCAGCTTAGAGATGAATTTGATTTGCCCTCAAGTGACCGATACAAATTTCTACAAATTAGACACTAGGTAACAAAACACACAGACTGGGAGAATATCAGGAAGGAACCTACAAATATAGAAAGACATTTTATACAATTGTTTAAAAACATTAATCTACCAAAAAAACAAGTATCTTGTCTGTCCAGGAAACTAATGGAAGACATGTCAGATGACATGTTACATGTCAAACGACAATATAAGCTGGAGCTGAATACTGTGGTAGATGAGAACTCATGGAAGGATGTACTGTATGTTCCCAATGTCATAAGGGCATTGGAAGCCAACACTGGAAGGAGTTTGACTGGAAGGTCAAAACCAGATTCTTCAGGACCCCATTGAAAACTTTTATTTCTAAACTCAGTTCCAGGGACAGGTGTTGGAGGAACTGTGGCATGGTCCGTGACCAAGTTCAGAGTCAGGTTCAGGTTATTTTGTACCCGTAGGTAGATTTGTTTTGCAGTCAGGTGACATCCTTTTAGACACATATTTACAAAACACAATTACATTCAACATGAACACAAACACAGGCACACATGAAGCTAACTATAAACAGGATAAAAGTACTCAAGGCTCCACCAAACAGGACATAAGACAAAGAGATAAGAGAGATAAGAGAGAAGGGTTATAATTAAAAAAGTTAAAAGCTAAATCAAAGAGATTTAAATACTCAAAAGTCTAAAACCCAGTAAAAGATTTAAAACCCAAATAAAAAAACCTACAAAAATAAATAAATATAAAATAAAAATTAATAAATAGATAAATTATGTGCAGTATATTGCTACATTTTGTTCCACTCTGTGACAGCAGCAGGAACAAAGCTGTTTTTGTAGCCCTGGGTTTTACATTTTGGGACAACAAACCTCCGTCTGGAGGGGAGAAGCTGAAAGTTACAGTGCAAAAGGCGGGAGTCATCATTTAAAATGGAGGGAGCAATCCTCTGTACCTGTCTGGTGTACAGGGATGTCAGGCTCAGCTGTGACTCACCAAGCAAACGACTGGACCATCTAACTACCTGATCCAAGGATTTCCTCTGCTCCAGTTTTATCTGACCAAACCATGACACTAAATAAAAGGATAAAATAGATTCAATAAAAGCCCGATAAAACATTATCATTATGGTTCGATCAGTATGAAAGTGTACGAGTTTCCTTAAACAATGCAAATGTTTCTGACCCTTTTTGCACACCCTTTCACAGTTCTCTTCAAAGTTTAAATTACTATCAATAATCGTCCCAAGATATTTGTAAGATTGCACACATTCAATGGTCTGGCCTTTTAGTACAGTGACTTCGTGCCTGGGAGTTTTCCTCCTAAAGTCAGTGATCATATCTTCAGTTTTTGTCGTATTCAGCTGCAGATAGGAATCCTCACACCAGTGAACAAAATCGTCATCTACTGGGCCGTGGCCACTCTCACCATCCTGAAGGAGACTGACAACAACTGAATCATCAGCATACTTTATAATGTGTCTGTTGTCATGTCTGCTCTGACACATGTTTGTGTACAGGATGAAGAGTAGTGGTGACAACACACACCCCTGAGGGGAGCCAGTAGAAGAACACTTATGGTCAGACAATGTACCATTGACCCTTACTCTCTGTGTCCTGATGGTTAAAAAAATCCATACCTATATACCATGTTTTGGGACTGTCCAAAAATACAGACTGATTGGAAAACTGTTAAAGAAGAACTGGAAAACATCTTGGAAAGAGACCTTCCCATGGACCCTCTGTTGTTTTTCTTAGATGTGCTTCCCAGTCACCTGTTTCCTATAGATCCGTGCTACGTACTACATGTCTTGTTGGTGACTGAAAGAGAACTCATTACTATTAACTGGCTGAAGCCTGAACCTCCAGTGATTAATCAGTGGTTGCAGAAAGTAAAACATGTCCACATGATGGAGTATACAGTATGACAGCACAGTTACAACTAATAGTACCTGCTTTCATGAGAAAATGGACTCCAATTATAGATTATTTGGGTAAAGACGCTTATACCTTCACCACATGATTTTATTTGTGTGTGTGTGTGTGTGTGTATGTGTGTGTGTGTGTGTGTGTGTGTGTGTGTGTGTGTGTACTGTACATGGGTGTGTATGTGTGTGTATGTATGTATACATACAGTGGGGCAAAAAAGTATTTAGTCAGCCACCAATTGTGCAAGTTCTCCCACTCAAAAGATGAGAGAGGTCTCCAATTTTCATCATAGGTATACCTCAGCTATGAGAGACAAAATGAGAAAAAAAAGTCCAGAAAATCACATTGAAGGATTTTTAATAAATTAATTGGTAAATTCCTCGGTAAAATAAGTATTTGGTCAATCCCAAAAGTTCATCTCAATACTTTGTTATATACCGTTTGTTGGCAATGACAGAGGTCAAACGTTTTCTGTAAGTCTTCACAAGGTTTTCACACACTGTTGCTGGTATTTTGGCCCATTCCTTCATGCAGATCTCCTCTAGAGCAGTGATGTTTTGGGGCTGTCGCTGGGCAACACTGACTTTCAACTCCCTCCAAAGATTTTCTATGCGGTTGACATCTGGAGACTGGCTAGGCCACTCCAAGACCTTGAAATGCTTCTTACGAAGCCACTCCTTCGTTGCCCGGGTGGTGTGTTTGGGATCATTGTCATCTGAAAGACCCAGCCACGTTTCATCTTCAATGCCCTTGCTGATGGAAGGAGGTTTTCACTCAAAATCTCACGATACATGGCCCCATTCATTCTTTCCTTTACACGGATCAGTCATCCTGGTCCCTTTGCAGAAAAACAGCCCCAAAGCATGATGTTTCCACCCCCATGCTTCACAGTAGGTATGGTGTTCTTTCTCCTCCAAACACAACAAGTTGAGTTTTCATCAAAAAGTTCTATTTTGGTTTCATCTGACCATATGACATTCTCCCAATCCTCTTCTGGATCATCCAAATGCTCTCTAGCAAACTTCAGATGGGCCTGGATATGTACTGGCTTAAGCAGGGGGACACGTCTGGCACTGCAGGATTTGAGTCCCTGGCGGCGTAGTGTGTTACTGATGTAGCCTTTGTTACTTTGGTCCCAGCTCTCTGCGGGTCATTCACTAGGTCCCCCTGTGTGGTTCTGGGATTTTTGCTCACCGTTCTCACGATCATTTTGACCCCACGGGGTCAGAATCAGAATCAGAATCAGGTTTATTGCCATTGTTCATGTGATACACAAACTAGGAATTTGTCTCGGTGCCATGCTGCAACATTAAAAACATAATGAGAAAAAGGGATAAACTAAAAAACTAAAGGACTAGAAACGTGCAATAAGTGTAGAAAAATAAGTAGTAATAAGTAATAATAATAATAATACTAGTAATAATGAGTAGTACTAGTCAAGGCAGTTTAAAAAATTAGCATGTAGGGGTGAGATCTTGCGTGGAGCCCCAGATCGAGGGAGATTATCAGTGGTCTTGTATGTCTTCCATTTTCTAATAATTGCTCCCACAGTTGATTTCTTCACACCAAGCTGCTTACCTATTGCGGATTCAGTCTTCCCAGCCTGGTGCAGATCTACAATTTTGTTTCTGGTGTCCTTTGACAGCTCTTTGGTCTTGGCCATAGTGGAGTTTGGAGTCTGACTGTTTGAGGTTGTGGACAGGTGTCTTTTATACTGATAACGAGTTCAAACAGGTGCCATTAATACAGGTAACGAGTGGAGGACAGAGGAGCCTCTCAAAGAAGAAGTTACAGGTCTGTGAGAGCCAGAAATCTTGCTTGTTTGTAGGTGACCAAATACTTATTTTACCGAGGAATTTACCAATTAATTCATTAAAAATCCTTCAATGTGATTTTCTGGATTTTTTTTTCTCATGATGAGACCTCTCATGATGGGAGGTCTCATGATGAGACCTTTCTCATCTTTTAAGTAGGAGAACTTGCACAATTGGTGTCTGACTAAATACTTTTTTGCCCCACTGTATATATTTTGATTTTCTATGTAGGTATAATTAATGGTTGAAGACTTAAGTTCATAATGTACAGACGTGGACAAAATTGTTGGTACCCCTCCGTTAATGAAAGAAAAATCCACAATGGTCACAGAAATATCTTGAATCTGACAAAAGTGGTAATAAAAACAATATCTGCCACAGGTCTGTGGTGGACCACTCCCAGTTACACGGGGTGAGACTGGACATCCTGGCAGATAAACACATCTGTCGCAAGGTCTGTGGTGGACTGTGACAGTCGGTGCATTGTGACATGGACTACACAAAGAGCAGAGATAAACAAACTTATCATCTGGTCAGTCACTGCAACAGATACTGGAGTCCGTTTGTCTTGGCTTGTCCTTGCCACTAATAATACCTTTATCTGCCAAGAAGGTGCCGCTAGTCCAGCAAAAGCTAGCAGTACTCAAATACTTTGCAAGCAGTTTCATAAAATGGTCAATCAGAAAGCAACTCATACCAGCTCGGACGTCGCATGGGCTTACAAGGTCCGCACTGATCTGTTCACACTCTGACAGCCAGCGAAAAGTAAGCTAGGAGCAGGAAGACAAAAGAAGAGGAAAACAGCAGCCTTGTGTGTAGCAGAATGGAATGTACTCACTCTGTTGGACAGAACAACATCACAGCGCCCAGAAAGACAGACCGCGCTTGTGGCCCTGGAAATGAACAGGTACAATGTAGACATAGCTGCACTTAGTGAAACAAGATTACCTGGATATGACAGCTTGGAAGACCATGGGTACATCTTCTTTTGGAGTGGGAGATCAACTCAAGAAAGGAGAGAAGCAGGAGTGGGCTTTGTAGTTAGAAAGGAGATAGCAGCAATGCTTGATGAGGAACCGATGCCAATCAACGACAGGATAATGACTATGAGACTCCCACTACAGTGGAAGATGTATACCATACTCATCAGTGTATATGCCCCAACAATGACCAACACAGAGGAGGTGAAGGAAGAGTTCTACAGTGATTTATGTGAGACTATCAGGGGTGTACCGACTGATGACAAGCTGATACTGTACTCCTTGGAGATTTTAATGCCAGAGTTGGTTCGGACACTGAGAAATGGAAAGGAGTGCTAGGCAGTAATGGAGTAGGCAAGTGCAATGCTAATGGAGAATTTCTACTTGCACTATGTTCAGAGTACAACCTTGTGATAACCAACACTCTATTTAAGCACAAGGACACTGACATGGATGGCTCTCATGAGCCATCAGTGAGACACTGTAGGCAGCCGTGAGTTCGTACATTTATTAAAGACACAATGACAAAATAACAAGCCTCATGGGGCAAAACACAAATAACGACAAACATTTACATATGAACAGCGAGGGCAGACCCTGAACGCTGGAAGGAACTGACCTCAGGGTTAGGGAAACCAGACTGGAAAGGAGATGTAGATGTAGGTCGCAGCCCTGAGCAAACAGAGCTGCTCCCTTAAATAGGGCTGAATAGATTGATCAGCTGATGAAGGGTCATCAGCTGATTGGAATCAGGATGTTCAGCGGGGCTCCACTGACAGCCGGAAGCCCTGCCGAGACGCTGTCAAAATAAACGTCTAGAAGCGCGCCAGAGGAGAGAACGGAGACTACCGCACAGCCTGAGTGACGACAGAGTCAGCACACGAACCATGACAGTTGCCCCCGTTCCCAACGCGGATTCTAGACGCGGTGTAACATTGGGCTCCCCCCCAACTGGGAGGCCAACAAGACCACCCCAGGGAGGGAGGAGGGGGAAAAAAGGCCGAGGAGGGCTAGATCCTAGCGACCAGAGTGAAGACAACAAAAATACCAACAGGAGACACTACAGAGCATGGAAAAACACAGAAACACTCCATAATGCACCAACAGGCAGAATACTATGCACAAATATGGGACAACTAAGCCTACCAGCCACAAACAGAAAACTCGGGTCTAAAGTTCAAGATACACAGTTCCAAGGGGGTAAAAAACACATATCATCCCCGAATAGAGGAAGGGGGGAGAGGAAAAAAACCCACTAGAAACGTTGAAACCCTGCAGTTTAAATCCATACACACAAACTGTTACAGGCAACGAATGGACATCTCAATAGAGGGAAAACAAAAAAAACACCCACTAGGGAGCGGTGAGATACACAGTTTCATACCAGCACATCCCAAAAGGTTACAAAAGCACAGAAATAGAAAACAAGGGATGACGGCAGTCTAAGTACCACGGCATGAAAGCCAATAGTTTGGGGGGCCGCCCTGCATCTAGCATCCACATCGCTGGCAGGGGGAAGAGGAACAGTTCGGGCGGCCTACCCCAGTCCCATGCCAGGAAACACAGTTCTTCTGGTGGCCGGGCCAGATCGCCGAACGGACAGGAAAGTTTGTCGGGTGGCTGACCCAGAATGCCAAACGGGCGAGGCAGTCCTCCAGGCGGCCGACCCGCATCACTCAGCCACCAGGACCACAGGGGAGAAGTTGAAGATGGCCTCCCTGGAGAGGGGGAAAACGAGGAGAGCTGAGATGATCATGGAGAACCCCAATGGCACCCAGTGGAGATGAATAGGGGGAAGGATGAAAATGATGATGATGAACCAGTCCAGCGTCAGGCGGCATAGGATCTGCAGCTCCCTCACCGACTTTGAACCGAACCGGCGCTGCACCCCTGTTGGACCCTGATCGGGTCAGCGCGGCACCCACGATGGACCCCGATTGGGCCGGAGCAGCACCCGCGATGGACCCCGATTGGGTCTCGGCTGCACCCACGTCGGACTCCTGATTGGGTCAATGCCGCACCCGTGATGGACCCCGACTGGGATGGCGCAGCACCAGAAACGACCTCCAACCCTGGATCCGGAACCTCCAGCACAGCAACCGGGAATGACTCCCCACCGGTGACCCTGGGAGAAGGCTCAGGAGAAGAAAAAGAACCGGGATCAGGATCACCGGTAGCGACAGAACCCAGTGAGATGAGCTCGGATGCAGTGGACGGCTGCACTCGGCTCGTCTCCCCGAGAGACAGGCAAAAATGCTCTAGAATAGATAGAAGGAAGACAAAATAGAGCACTTGCCTGCACTCGAGTTCTGTCGCTATCCAGGACTTCGATGATCCGGGTTCCAAAGGCAGAAGGACGTCGTCTGGCTCCCACTCGGCTACGGTGGGCCCCGCAGCTGGCTTTTTTCTTCTTCTGGCTTTCAGAGAGAGCAGACGCATTTCTTCTCCTCTACTTCTCCGCCTCCCTTGACTGATCCCAGCTTGCTGTGTCCTGTCTGTGTCTTGCTCTCCTTCTCGCTGATCTCAATCCAAATGGAAAAAAATGGAATTGGTGAGCTGGGCTTTAAATGCAATTGACACCACTTTTTCAAACAGAAAATTGGGCCCGGGGGAGCCCAGGTGTCCTACAGGCACTTCAGCTGCGGGTTATGTGAGAGACTCATGGGACAGTTTGAAACTCATGTGTCTGTGTGATCTTTCGATTGAGGATGTGGAAGACATCTACCTGTTTGGCTTCATGATCACAGGATTTCTGCTGTTTGGCTTTGGAGTTTTCCTGGTGTATCGGAAATTAAAGAAGTTGGAAAAAGCTAATCAAAATGCGGACCCGGCGAAGCTCCTTCAACAATTCGACCAGCTGGGGAGAGCACTGATAGCGGCAAATGGCGTACTGAATCGGAAGGTGGGAAACATCTCGGAGTCGCTGGGTGCTCTCCAGGGAATGATTTTAAAGCCTGTGAATGTTAATGTAAATTGTGATGCACAGAATCGCATTAGAGAGGAAATTTCTCTGCTCTAAGTGAACTGTGCTCATCAGGCCTTGATTCGGCGTCCTTGGGAGAACTCATTCCTCCAGGAGAAGAGATAAAGCAGAAGGGAGTTTTGGCTTCTCTCTAACCCAAACATTCTGATGTGCAGCAATCTGATCTCTTCAAGGACAGCGTCATCATGTGACTAACATGGAATTTTACCATCTGACATGCACTGAAGAGAGATGAACTCTGTGGACATGTTATCTATGTTTAGAATACATGGACATAACATCTAGTCGTTGCCTAGGAGAGGATTTTTTGTTGTGCACCAGAAACTGATACTTCACACTGCATTCACACTGATATCACATGAGTGACATACACCCACTGGTCTCTCTCTTGCTTTGTTAATGTGTGGATCTGTATCTTGTCTGCTAAGTGTGCAATTAGAGGGTTTTTTTCTATGTGATCACAATCTTGCTCACTCGAGCTCTATTTTGATAACTTTGTTTTTTTCTCTCTGCCCAATGTGTCACCCCCTCCCCCTCTTTACCCCCCACTGTATGAGGCGCCTGTATGGCTGCCGCGTCATTAGGGAGCGCTTAACACAAGCGCACCTTAGTGATAAGTAAAATTCCTTGTATGTGTAAGCATACTTGGCAATAAAGTTGATTCTGATTCTGATTCTGATTCTGATGATGTTCCTCACAGTCTGAGGACCCTCCAATGCTGACGTCCACACTGACGACCTGCACGGCGTGGTGGCAGGGGATCCTCGACCTGCTGGATTGGACCGGTTTTCTGTGGAGACCCGGGGATGCTTCACTGTCGGCGCAGGCTCCAAAATGCAGTCCGCTCTCCTCCTCTGCCCATGACGTGGCTGCGGGGCTGGAACCAGGCTATCCAGGGCCGCAGGCTCCCTCCTCGTCTGGCGGCGTAGGCCTGGCGGCGTAGGCCTGGCGCCGCGGAATGCTCAGGGGAAGGAGACACAAAGGTAGCAGGTCCATTACTAATTACTGCAGCAGGTGGAGGGAGTTCGGGGGACTGTGAACCCCGAACTCCAGCCCCAGGAATCAAGCAAGGCAATTCATCCAAAGCGGGAACAGAATGAAAAGTTACTTGCCTGATTCGTAGAGGCCCAATGGAACCCGCTGCAGTGGACTTCGTTCTTCCCTTGCCCCGCTGGATGGTGACGGAGGGCCCCCTGGAAGGACGAGGAGGAGCTGCTCGCGATGGACCCACAACGGGCGTCGCCGAGGCAGGACTCGTAACCCTCACAGCAGCCGAGGAAGACATCGAGGAGGAGGGGATGACAGCCGAGGTGATCCGGGCACGAGGAGCTGACAGAACAGCAGGAAGAGGTGACCTAGGGAGAGAGGCTGTGGGAATTCCCTCCTGACGAGACGTAGGAGCGGCAGCTGTCAGAGAGGTAGAGTCTTTGCGATGGCCCGGAACAGGATCTGGACGGGGTTCTTGCTGAGGCTTCTTGTTAGCTGTGTGACGACGGTTACCAGCAGAGGGCGAGGCGAAGGAGAGGTTCGGGAAACGCCGCTTCTGTGTGGAAACAGAAGCGAGCAGGTCGGCGTACTCTGGATAGTCCCTTAAAGCCGGATTCCTCTCCACCAGCCTGATTGCCGCCGTTACATGCTTTATAATCTGCGTGGGGTGAACAGCAGAGCGAGCTGCAGCCACTCGGTCCCGGATGGAAACAGCTGACTGTTGTAACTTCTCCGGGGGAATCCCGACTGACGTCACACTCCCTCGGGGATCACCCCTGGGTGGTGCGAACTCCTGGCCTGGAACGGGGACAGGAATGGGAGCCTGATGCGAGAAGCGAGGATGCCTCCTCTTTGGCTTCCTGCCGGAGTTAAACTCCAGCCCACGGAGTCTCTCCCGTTGCGCAGTGATGTCTGCCTTCCTCGCCGTGACTTCCGGGTGGTTGGAGTAGCGGGGAAGGCAATTAATAGTGTCCTCAGCGAGGTCCAGGTACCAGCGCAACCCACTGGGGAAGCGATGGCTACGAGTGTTGGAAAGGATTCCGTCGACCTCGATGAGAGCCATAATTAGCTCGTAGCCCAGGCTCATAGCGTAGCCCTTGAGCGGCGACGCCATCTCCCAGCACCCTGGTACGCTGAACAAGGGAACTAACAAGTCCAATTAAACAAACTACGGCCACCGGCATCTCTTTGGGCTGCAACCTACTGACATGGATGGCTCTCACGAGCCATCAGTGAGATGCTGTAAGCAGCTGTAAGTTCGTACATTTATTAAATAAAGACACAATGACAAAATAACAAGCCTCGTGGGGCAAAACACAAATAACGACAAACACATATGAACAGCGAGGACGGAACCTGAACGCTGGAAGGAACTGACCTCAGGGTTAGGGAAGCCAGACTGGAAAGGAGATGTAGATGTAAGTCACAGCCCTGAGCAAACAGAGCTGCTCCCTTAAATAGGGCTGAATAGATTGATCAGCTGATGAAAGGTCATCAGCTGATTGGAATCAGGATGTTCAGCGGGGCTCCACTGACAGCCGGAAGCCCTGCCGAGAAGCTGTCAAAATAAATGTCTAGAAGCACGCCAGAGGAGAGAACGGAGACTACCGCACAGCCCGAGTGCCGACAGAGTCAGCACACGAACCATGACAGACACACACAAGAAGACATGGATGCACCCAAGATCCAAGCACTGGCACTTATTAGACTACATCATAGTCAGGAAGAGAGACATAAGGGATGTATTGGACACCAGAACAATGAGAGGCGCGGACAGTGGTACTGATCATGTTATGCTGAGATCTAGATTAAGGATTTGCAGACGAAAACAGCACTGCAGGACGGGTGCGAAGCCACCACGGAAGCTAAACACTAGTGCACTGAAAGGCCAAAAGAAGCAGGAAGAACTTACACAGGAAATGGATAAAAACTTGTAAGACTGGGACAGCAACAACTCAGAGAATGACCTAGAAGAGAAATGGGCAACACTGAAGGATACAGTGTATCAGACTGCAAGTGATGTATTAGGCCACCCAGAGAGGAAACATCAAGATTGGTTTGATGAGCATGATGAACACCTGAAGAAACTACTAGAAGCGAGGAACACAGCTAGGCAGGAAAACCTACAGTTTAGCACAAGGTCGAAGAAGAAGAAATACTCAAAGGCTCAGAGTGAGCTACAGAAATACACCAGAGAGATGAAGTCCAACTGGTCGGATGAAAAAGCGGAGAACTTCAAACTGCAGCAGACAGAAAGGACATGAAAACATTCTTTACAGGTTTGAGAGAAATCTACGGCCCTAAACCAAGAGGATTGATCCAACTAAAGGCTATGGATGGTGAAACGGTTTTGCAGGAGAAAGGCAAGATCCTGGACAGATTTGCAGACCACTTTGACCAACTACTAAACAACCCTGGAGATCTCACTGAAGAGGCTAAAGAAGCTCTAGTGCAGCGACCAGCTGTATCAAGTCTGGATGAACCACCAAATTTTGATGAACTAATGGCAGCTATCAGGACAACACAGGATGATAAAGCTCCAGGAAGGGATGGAATTCCAGCAGAAGTGTGGAAATTTGGTGGTGTTAAGCTGACCAACTGCCTGTACAAGCTCATCCAAGATATATGGAATGCCCAGAAAGTACCTCAAGACTGGAAGGATGCAAGTATTGTGCCTTTGTTCAAGAAAGGTGACAGGAAAGACTGTGGAAATTACTGAGGTATATCACTGCTAGCCACTGTTGGTAAGATTCTCTCACGTGTACTACTGAACAGACTTAATGAACACATCTCGCAGAATGTACTACCAGAAACCCAGTGCAGCTTTAAAGCGGAAGAAGCACAATGGACATGAATTTCTGCTTGAAACAGGTTCAAGAAAAGTGTATCGAACAGAACATGTATTAGTATGTATTATGTAGTCTTCATTGACTTCAGTAAAGCCTTCGATACTGTTTCGTGACAAGGACTTTGGCAGATACTCAAGAAATATGGCTGTACAGAGAAGTTTGTCAGCCTGATCAAGGCACTCCATACAGGTATGCAAGCAAATGTGGCAATGAGTGGTTCAGTATCTAAAGACTTTTCAGTAAGCAATGGGGTGAAACAAGGGTGTGTGCTGGCACCTACACTCTTCTCGCTATATCTGGCAGCCATGCTTGAGGTGGCCTTCAAAGACACTTCAGAAGGAGTATACATTCAAACAAGGAAAGAAGCAGACTTGTTCAATGTGGCACAGTTTAAAGCCAAGAGTAAGACATTGATAAAGGTAGTAAGAGAAATGCTCTTTGCCGACGACAGTGCTCTAGTTGCACACAGTGTGGAAGATATGCAATCTTTAGTGGAGAAATTTGCAAGAGCAGCTAGCCAATTCAGCCTCAAAATCAACATCAAGAAGACAGAGTGCCTTTATCAACCATCAAAGTTCCAATTATCAACATCACTACCAGAAGAGATCAGCATTGGTACAGAGCCACTAGTCAAGTGCAAGACTTTCAAGTACCTAGGTAGCACTGTTTCAGGGAATGCTAGGCTGGAGGATGAACTATCTCTCAGAATGGGAAGAGTGAGCACTGTGTTTGGAAACTTGAGGGGGAGACTGTGGAACAATCGACATGTGTCTATCCGTGTGAAATGCAAAGTGTACAGAGCGACGGTGCTGGTTACTCTATTGTATGGTGCTGAAACTTGGACTGTCTACAGAGTGCAGGTGAAGAAACTCCACATGTACATGATGAGATACCTTTGAGCCATAATGAACATCTCATGGAAAGACAAGATAACCAACATAGAAGTGTTGAAACAAGCTGGTCTACCATCAGTGGAGGACATGCTAATACAGATGAACCTGAGATGGCTCGGACATGTTGAGAGGATGGACCACCAGCGTCTCCCTCGGCAGTTACTCTACTCACAGTTACGTGAGGGCAAACGCAATCAGGGTAGACCAAGGCTCAGATTTAAAGACACTGTAAAAAGAAACTTGAAGAAGTTGGACATAGACAGGAGTTCCTGGCAGTGGAAGGCTAAGGACAGAGCTGCGTAGAGGAATCTGATCAAACCTAAATGAAACAGTCATTGTCGCCCACGACAGACTGCTCTGATGATGGTGAGTTGAAACTATATATATATTTTTCTTCTTTCTTTTCGTGTATCCATGCATTAGTGTGCCATTTCTTCATTTCTGTAACTGAATATGTTGCCAAATGTGTATATTGTTTAGTTAAAATCAAGTTTTGGATTTTGAGTCATGTGTTTTTGTTATTTTTGCTGTGCAACTGCTCAGCTACATGTTCTTCTTCTTTTTCTTTTAGATTTGATTGGTGGTTGGCAACCAGCCTACAGGTGCATTACCACCACGTACTTCACACTATATCATCACTCTAACTGGTCAGGAGCTGTAGTCCTTACGTACTTCACTCAGTAAACATCACTCTATGTATCAAAAGTCAGAATTCTTCTCGGTTGGCATCCTGTTCTTCGTCTTCTTCACTCTATATCTTTGTATAAGGAGTTCTGAACAATCTTCTTCTTCTTCTACTTCTTCTTCTTCTTCTTCTTCTTCTTCAGACAGTGAGATTTCTATGCCTACATGATGTCTATAACACTCTATACGTTAAGTGCTTTGACATGTGTTAGGCTCTGCAGCCTGCACGTATATGTCACTGTCACCATTACTAGGTGTGTGGGGAACACAATACACAGGTTTAGCATCCTCTCACACCCAGAGAGGCAGAAGGAGACACAGGGACAATGGACCGCGTGAGGAAACTGACAGGGAAGGTCAGACTGGGCAGAGTTTAGACACATCCCGGGCAGAGGAAAATTAACATAGCGTCAACTAGACAATGATGTGCCTTTCACCACCTGCAGCAACGGGCTGGTGCATGAAAACGCAGGTGGTGAATGTATTGTAACTTGTGTTCAAGCTCTTATGATAATGTTTCACACAAATCTATTGTTCATGCACCAGTTCGTAATGTCAGCAGCTCCAGTTGCAATGCATGAGCAATAAAGGTATAAAAGAGAGTGTAGAGAGACTGGAAGGAGGCTTCTAACAGCCTCAGCACAGCTGGGCTGAGGCCCATGGCTATACATGTTGCTAGAGGGTTAATAAAGATTCTGTGTCGTCCTACGCTCGTGCCTCGCCTCAGCATCCTTTGCTTTTACCCTCTACAGGTGCAGTTTTCTTTTGATGTTGGCTGACCTGTTTGTGTGTAGATGTTTTAAAGCTAAAGCATTTTATGTACACTGTTATATGACAGGCCAGGTCTTTTTTGTACGGTTGGACTTCTTGGCCCTGCACACCCAAGACTGAGGAACTGATATGGTGAGCCACTCCTAGGAGGAAAGCACCCTGTGGAGCATCAGTTTTGTACTCTGCTGGATCAACCCCCCCATTCAGGGATAAGAAGCGTCATTCACATTGACTGTGGTAGGGCACAAACTATTATTTACTGCAACACATCAGAGGATTTCATTCAGGGCTGATGGATTCAACCCAAGGACTGACTTTATGCCCAAATTGTGAAATTTGAATTATTGGTTATGTTCTGTTGTGGGAATGGAATTTTGTCTTTTTTGGACTTTAAGTTTTTTTATTGATAAATGTGAACAGGTGCTATTAGATAACCAAGCAGGTTTAAAAAAATAATTACAGAACAAAAGAGGTAAATTGAGTAAAAGGTCTTACTTACTCTTTATTAATTAGAGGAAAAATTGATATCGGAACTGAGTCGACTCATAAAAAAACAAAAAACAAAAAAAAAACAAACCCCAAAACAAAACAAAACTGGAACTCATAGAAATTTAAACTTATGGAAGTTTTTTATTAGCAACTTAAGGTTGTAAAACATAAAAAAGAGAAGAAACAAAACTCAAACAAGGGTTAATGAGTGAAACTGTTTATTTTTTATTTATTAAATTTTAAATGTTATTTTAATAGTGCTGTTTTTGTGCACTGTAACATTTTGTGGTACCCAAACTTTTGTTTTCTTTTCCTACAATTTCTATATAAAGTTGCCTCCCATTTAACTTTAATTCTGGTCTGTGGTCTATTATTAAGCCTTAGTTGCTAACTGCTCTCTCGATCCTCGAGCCTAGTCCTAACTATCTGCAATCATTTACAGTGCTACACAAGTGAGGCCTGCAGTTTTTTAAATGTTGTTCTATTTTTGCTTCTCATCTGTTGTTGCATTTCTTTCAGTCGAAGCATGATGCGTTGCTTTTTGAGATCTTGTGGAATTTCCCAATTGCGGGACTAATAAATCTTATCTAGACTACTTCACTTTGTCAGACACGTTCTATTTAAATGAGTTCTTGATTCATCGGGTGTGGCAGTAATCAGGCCTGGGGGGTGGCTAGTGAAATTGAACTCAGCTTTCCAAATAATGTGGTTAATCACAGTTAAATGATGATGTAAGGGGGGGGGGGAGATTTCGTTTTCACATAGGGCCAGGAAGGTTTGGGCAGTTTTTTTCCCCCTTAATTAATGAAATCATCATTTAAGGATAAGCTATCCTGATTGTCATTCAAATCCATACAGCCAATCATGCACAGTAGAACGAAATTATGTTTCACATATCTACAATATTAATCACACATATATATAGAATCAGAGGGGTCGCTGCCATGCAAGGCGCTGCCGCAAATTTCCCTCCTCCGTTCCATTATTGCTGAGCACCAAGCTTGACAGCAGGAAGTTCCGCTTTTTTTTATATGGTCTTCGGCATGACCTGGCCGGGATTTGAACCCCGGCCTCCCGGGTGTGGGGTGGATGCCCTACCAGCTGAGCCACCACTCCAGTAAAAAAACTGCATTTTGCATTTGCTGGGGTAATCTTTGTCTAATATTAAAACTTGTTTGATGATCTGAAACATTTAAGTGTGACAACAAAATGCAAAAATATAAAAAATCAGGATGGGGCAAATATTCCTTCACAGCACTGTACATCTATATCTGTATCTAAGATTTTTCCCCCTTTCAGTTGTGGTACTATCTCCATAACACAAAACATTTAAATATCTTTCAGTACAACACTGAATCATGCCACCTGCAGAAATTCTTTGATGACTCGGCTGTCGTTGGGTGTATAAGAGGGGAAGAGGAGGGGGAGTACAGGGTACTGGTAGACAGATTTGTGGAGCAGACTGAGCAGAATCACCTGAGGCTGAGTGTCAGCAAGACCAGAGATGGTGATTGACTTCAGGAAGAAGAAGACAACTTCATAGCCATTGTGGATTACGGGGGAGGATGTAGAGGTAGTGAAGGACTACAAATACCTGGGTGCCATGATCAGCAACGGACTGGACCGGAAATCTAATACCAATGCGATGTACAAGAAGGGGATGAGCAGACTCTACTTTCTGAGGAAGCTGAGATCCTTCAACGTGTGCAACAGGATGTGCAACATGATGCAACAGGATGCTTTTCTACTAGGCTGTTGTCACCAGCACCATCTTCTTTGCTGCTGTCTGTAGGGGTAGCAGTATCAGAGCCAGCAACACCAACAGACTTGACAAGATTATCAAGAGGGCTGGCTCTGTGATTGGTCTCAGGCTGGAGACCTTTGAGAAAATGGTGGAGAGGAGGACATTGAACAAACTACAATCCATCATGGACAATCCTGATCACCCCCTCCATCACACACTGGACAGACAGTGGAGCACTTTCTCCAGCAGACTGCTACAGCTTCGTTGCCGAACAGTCAGGTGCAGGAAGTCTTTCCTGCTACATGCCATTTCACTGTATAATAACTCACTTTAATGTTGAATTCTGGTCCTAACTATGCTGCCATACTGCACCTTGCAGTCTAATTGATGCCTCACATTGCACCCTTTGCCTGATAGTCCTGCATTGTACAGCGAGTACAATTCATGTATCTATACGGGTCATCATCTATTCATTTATGATGTATATAAGTTGTTTTGGCAGTTTTACTTTCCATGGGTAATCCCTTTGTCTGTTATGCTGTGTTTTTCTGCTGTTTTGGTTGTCTACCATCATGCTGCTGTTGCACTGTAATTTCCCAGTTTGGGATCAATAAAGTCCATCCATCCATCCATCCATCCATCCATCCATCCATCCATCCATCCATCCATCCATCCATCCATCCATCCATTCATCCATATTTGAAGTATTATATAGGCCAGGTGGTATTATTATTATTATTGTTGTTGTAACTACCATATGGCTACCTATTATTATGGTTATTATTATTATATGGTTACTTATTGCGCCTAGGTATTGTAAGCCATGTGGGGGTATATGGTGTCTTGGACCTGTCTTGGTCCTGTCTTGGACCATTTGGCGTGGGCAGAATGAACGACAACGGACAGCGGCTGCTTGAGTTCTGCACGTATCACGATCTGTGCATCACAAAGTCTTTCTTCAAGACCAAGCCCCGACACAAGGTTTCCTGGCGACATCCGTGCTCAAAGCACTGGCACCAGCTGGACTTGATCCTGACCAGGCGCACCTCACTGAAGAACGTGCTAATCACCCGTTTGTTCCAGAGTGCAGATTGCGACACAGACCATTCATTGGTGTGTTGCAAGGTCAAGCTGCAGCTGAAGAAATTCCATCGTGCTAGACAGCCTGGAAAGGCACATATTGACACCAGCAAGATGGCCCAACCAGAACTTGTTGAGCAGTTTGCCTCCACCTTTGAGAAGTAACTTGGTGTACCACAAGAAGGAGAATCTGCAAAGCATAAGTGGGAAGAGCTGCGGAACACCATCCACCGCACAGCCTTGGCTACCTTTGGGAGGAAGACCTCGAAGTCACAGGACTGGTTTGATGCCAAGTTGACCGAGATGACCCCCGTCATTGAAGCCAAACGCTCAGCACTTGCTGAATACAAGAAGTACCCAAACGAGAAGAATCTCCAGATTCTCAGGGCTGCAAGAAGCAAAGTTCAGCAGACTGCTCGGCGCTGTGCCAACGAGTACTGGACTCAGCTCAGCCAAGACATTCAAACCGCTGCCATAACAGTGAACATCCATGGTATGTACGATGGCATCAAGAAAGCACTTGGTCCGGCTCAGAGCAAGACGGCCCCCCTCAAATCCTCCACTGGGGAGATGATCACAGAAAAGAACAAGCAGATGGAGAGATGGGTGGAACACTACTCCGACCTCTACTCCAGACAGAACACCGTGACACCGTCAGCCCTTGATGCCATTGACTGCCTGCCATCCATGGACGAACTTGACGCTGAGCCAACCATCGATGAACTCAGCAAGGCCATTCATAGCTTGGCTGCTGGCAAGGCACCTGGCAACGATGGCATACCCCCTGACCTGATCAAGCGCTGCAAGACCGCCCTACTGCTGCCATTGCATGACGTCCTCTGCCAGTGCTGGAAGGAAGGTGCCGTACCACAGGACATGAGGGACGCCAAGATCATCACCCTCTACAAAAAAAAGGGGAGAGAAGCGACTGCAACAACTACAGGGGCATCTCCCTCCTCAGCGTTGTTGGCAAAGTCTACGCACGAGTTGTTCTCGTTCATCTACAGAAGCTTGCCGAACATGTCTACCCCGAGTCTCAGTGTGGCTTCCGCGCTGAGCAATCGACGGTAGACATGATATTCTCCATCCGCCAACTCCAGGAGAAATGCAGAGAACAGAACATGCCCCTGTACGTCGCCTTCATTGACCTCACCAAAGCGTTCGATCTGGTCAGCAGAGAGGGCCTTTTCAAGATCCTGCCAAAGATAGGATGCCCACCAAAGTTGCAAAGCCTCATCGAATCATTTCACACCAACATGCAGGGGATAGTGCAGCACGGCGGCAACGTCTCAGAGCCATTCAACATACGCAGCGGAGTGAAACAGGGCTATGTACTTGCGCCAACCCTCTTTGGGATTTTCTTTGCTATGCTCCTGAGGCATGCCTTCAGCACAGCAACAGAGGGAATCTACCTGCACACAAGATCTGACGGCAGGCTTTTCAACCTTGCCCGCCTGAAAGCCAGAACCAAAGTATGCGAGGCTCTAATCAGAGACATGCTGTTCGCAGATGACGCTGCAGTCGCAACCCACACACAGCAGGAGCTTCAGACCCTGATGGACCGCTTCTCTCAGGCATGCAAGGATTCCGGGCTTACCATCAGCCTGAAGAAGACTAACGTCTTGGCGCAAGGCATGGAAGCACCACCAACCATCACCATCGACGACTACAAGCTGGAGGTCGTGAATCAGTTCACGTACCTGGGGTCCACGATCAGCAACAACCTCTCCCTTGATACAGAGATCGACAAGAGGATTGGAAAATCAGCCTTCATACTCGCTCGCCTCACCACACGAGTGTGGGAGAATCCCAAACTCTCTGTCAAGGCGAAGATGGCAGTGTACAACGCCTGCATCATCAGCACACTGCTCTATGGGAGTGAGACATGGACAACATACGCCCGGCAGGAAAAGAGACTGAACTCCTTCCACTTGTGCTGCATTCGCCACATCCTGGACATATCCTGGCAGGACAAAGTGCCCAACACAGAAGTTCTGTCCCGCGCCGGCCTTCCCTCCATGTTCACTCTACTCAGGCAGCACAGGCTCCGCTGGCTAGGCCACGTTCACCGTATGGAGGATGGCAGAATCCCCAAAGACGTCCTCTACGGAGAACTGGCGACTGGCAGGAGAGACGTTGGCCGCCCACAGCTGCGCTTTAGAGATGTCTGCAAGAGAGACATGAAGGCTCTGGAGATCAACACAGAGTGCTGGGAGGACCTTGCAACGGACCGCTCCAAATGGAGAGGCACCCTGACCAGACAGCTCAAGGCGGGTGAAGAGAGACTGACTGCTGCAGCAGATGAAAAAAGGACCCGCAGGAAGAACCGCCACAGACCCAGCAGCACGGAGACCACCCACAAGTGCGACCTGTGTGACAGGGACTGCCATTCGCGCATCGGCCTGTTCAGCCACAGGCGGTGCTGTTCCAGCAGAGTAGACGTTTAGGATTCTCTTCCATGGTCATCATAGGCCAACGGAGGCCGACAACAATAGGCCAGGTGGTATTATTATTATTATTGTTGTTGTAACTACCATATGGCTACCTATTATTATTATGGTTATTATTATTATTATATGGTTACTTATTGCGCCTAGGTATTGTAAGCCATGTGGGGGTATATGGTGGTATATATGGTATATATGGTGATTATGATGATGATAATATTGTCTATAATTATATTAAACATACCAGAAGTATTTATTTATTATTATTACAATTATTATGAGATGTTGGTATTATTGTTAATATTGTATCATTTCTATTACATAATTTAATTATAATGTGCATTATATATTATGGTATTGTATAATGAATGTAATTGTGAGATGAATAATGACTAGAATTTTATAATTTATTGGGTATGGAAAAGGGGTGGGACTATATACTGTAAACATTGGCTTCTTCCCACTCCTTTTGAACATTTTATTTTTTGGTTTTGATTTTTATTTTTTTTTTCTTTTTGTCTGAATGTTCAGATAAATAAAATCTATCTATCTATCTATCTATCTATCTATCTATCTATCTATCTATCTATCTATCTATCTATCTATCTATCTATCTATCTATCCATCCATCACCATGTTTCAATATCTAAACATATCAATATTTGGTTGATAATGATATTAATATTAAGCAATATTAATATGAGGGATATTTCTTTTTATAAAATATTATTATCTAAAATATAAAAAGTCATCAAATATCACAAACAATGTGGCTGAATGGGTGAAACATCCTGTGGCTTACTGGAAAACCACCATACACGTCACAGACGTGGGGAGGCATGCACGATGTGATGTCATCACACTGTGACCATATTAAGGGGCTAACAGCGGAAGCCTGTCTCTCTTTAGTGTGCCACCTTCAACCTGCGACCTGCCTGTACCACACTCCCTTAGCTTATTGTTAGCTTGTTGCTATTTGTTCCACCTGTTTCTTAGCAGTTCATTAAAGCTAACCTCAACACAAAGAACGTGTCCGCTGGTCCCTACATCCAGACATAACATTGGTGATGAGGTAAATTTGGTCTTCTGGAAGAAAATATGACATTTTCATGAAGATGGAAGCATGCCTGGAAGCGTGTCTGGCGCTCTGGCCAGAGAGTGTGATGGCTAGATGACTAAAGTTTTGCCAGCGCCGACAGCAAGGGGGAGAGTTGGTCCAGCAGTACATCGCCAGCCTCCGCCACCTGGCAAGTACATGCAGGTTTGCACGCTTGGAATAGGTGTTTGTGAGAGATAAGATGGCAGAGCACACCACAAATACGAAGTTGCGGGAGATATTAATGATGGTGCCAGGCAGCGTGCCCCTGGCTGAAGCACTGGAGTTAGCGTCCTGGTTAGAGCTAGAAGAGGCTGCTCAGTTAGCATTGCAGCTAGCGGGCCCTGGCCCATGCTCCCCACAGTCAGCTCCACTGGCACAGACTGTTGCCCCAGCTGCTGAGCCCATTGACCCGACGTCTTCTCAGGGAGGCCCCGAGGTAGACACCATGGGACAGCAGGGCACCACAGTGCACCGACCCAGCGGTAAACTCAGGTCAGCTGACGACGGCTGGAGTTTGCTGCACTCGGACATGGATGTGGTTACTCCCTGCCTCGCACCACATGCTGAGCTGAACCCTGTGGAACCGGAGCCACCACAGGAACCCCAGACCGTACTCATGCATGACCTGGAGCCACCACAAGAGCTCCAGTCTGCATCCGCACAGGACCCGGAGCTGGTCCTCACACAGCACGAGTGTTCTCGAGCAGCCGTCTCATCACAACAACAAACCCCACTAGCTCATGTAGTTACCCCAGCAGAAGAGCCTGTTGACACCGTGACCTTTCTGGAGGACACTGAGGTTAACACCATGGGACAACAGGACATCATAGGACACGAACGTGTGGTAACTGTGGTTCCCCTGTGCACTGAACACGCGTGCGCACTCCTGCCCGGCCAAGGGGCAGATGCCAGCGCTACAGTAAGCTTAACCATTTTGCCAAAGTGTGCCACTCAACATGGTCAACGATGAGCTCGCAACCCAGCTCAATTATACTGCCTTTGCCAACAACCGTTCATTCAGTGGACTCTTGTAATTTGGTGTACAAGTGGTGCAGAGTGAGACTTGATATCACTCTGCCATTACTGGACACTGCCACTACGAGGTTGCTGATGAACTGGGTCAAAGTGAAGGTTCTTCCCTCGGCATCCAATCAAGGTGGATGTGGTGGAGTTCTATGGATACAGACACACCAAAATCAGCCTGGTAGGAACCGTCACATTAACAGTTTGTTATGGGTCCAAAGTCCTCCCAGTGTTCACCTTCCAGGTAACGATGCATAGTGACAACATCCTGGGGTGTGACCTTTACCACAAATTGGGTTTCACCATTTACGACCACGAAGGACTTTGTTTGACTGCTGATGACCAAAGCCTATTTCACCCACACGTGGGTACAGCCGCCCCAAGCTTCACACTGCACGGAGAGCAGAACACGGACCCAAAAGAGAATAAGCCTCATGGAGCCACTGTACAGCTGCAGGAGATAGAGTCCATGGCCAAGCAGGACCCTGGTGAATGACGCCAACCCGGAGCGCGTTCTACCGCCCGTAAAAACATCACACCACCACAACTGCAACAAGCATCAGGGACGAGAGCAGCAGCAATGCCACCTGAAGCTCAACAGGTCAACGCTCACGGTGCTCGATTGGGTTTGGGTCCGGCAATCCGCATGCCCCGAAGACCTGCAGATGCTCCTGTTACTACCGATGCACATCACCGTGCAAGTAGGGCCAGCCACATTCCAGATGGCCGATGGTTCACAATGGCACGCCAGCTGTCAGAGGGAGGTGAGAGCAGCAGCTGCCCCGGATCAAGACACAACACTGGAACCAGCCCAGCCAGTGTGGGACCCGGACTGGGACTTTGCTGATGAGTGAGCCATGATTCCAGCAGGATGGCACCCAGGTCCGCCATGACCAGCATCTCCAGGGCTGCCCCCACCATGGGCTCGTCTGAGGCCTCTGAGGTTGGACTGTAAAATGACTGTTTTTTGAAAATGTTTAAACAGAACATGGTTGATAACAGTGGCAGAATAATCCACTCCTCCATCCAGGGTCTTACCAGCAGTCTACCCTGTTGCCCAGGTTCATACAGTGGTTTTTGGTTTTGGTGCATGGAACCTTAAGTAATTTATGGCTTGGGTTTAAAAACTAGTCAACCATATTGTGCTATCGTCATCAGGCAAATATGTGTACCCAAGAATATTGGTTAAACATTGGCTCAGGATCATAGGGGCGCTGCTGAAGACATTCTACGACACGGTGGTGGCATTGGCCATCACTTTTGGAGTGGTCTGCTGGGGCAGTGGCATTACAGCAGCCGAAAGGAAGAGAATGAACAAACTGATCAAGAAAGCTAGCTCTGTCCTGGGGCAATGCCTTGACCCAGTGGAGGAGATAGGAGAGAGAAGGATGGTGGCTAAACTGTCATCTCTGCTGGAGTCCGAGTCCCACTCTATGCAGGACATACTGAACGCACTGAGGAGCTCATTTAGCAGCAGACTACATCATCCTAGGAGCGCAACCGAGAAGTTTTGCAGGTCCTTCCTACCTACGGCTGTCAGACTGTATAACCTAAGCAGGGCTGCTTGCAGAGATAGCAAAAAAAACGTGACGACTTAATAGTATTGAATGCAAAAGACGCAATAGACTTACACAATGGTCCCCTCCAGTATACAACTAGGACAATATCAGTTGCTACGGAGGGTGACAATATGTATGGGTACATATTCATACTGTGTAGGATAACTAAGTAGACGGTTATACTGTTTATTCCATCTAGCTACAATGCTCCGCACTGTGTGTATATATATTTATATATTTATGTGTACATGTGTATATTCGCTGCTCTTGTTTTTCTTGTCTTTTTGATTGTTGCTCTGAGTGTTGCTGTCCCTGTGCTGTTGCAATCCTGGAATTTCCCCATTGTGGGACTAATAAAGGCTTATCTTATCTTATCTTGTATGTTACACAGTTATACCACCTGCCCATAGCCAGGCCATGTATGTTTGTTAGCTAGCTCTGTGCTACATTACATGAAATGGTTCTGATTATGTTTATGCTGTGTTAGCCGTGTGCCACAATAGAGGTACCCAGCTAAGGTTAACCATCACAAGGAAGGTTCTGGTTTCTCCCGGGGGGAGGGGGGGATAAATGTGGCATACTGGAATACCACCATACACATCACTACTATTTTAAGGGGTTAAAGGCAGGAGACTGTCTCTCTTTGGTGCTCCACCTTCAACCTGCTACCTGCCTGCACCACACTCCCTTAGCTTGTTGTTAGCTTGTTGCTAGTTGTTCTACCTGTTTGTTAGCAGTTCATTAAAGATAACTTTCCATACAAAGAACGTGTCCGCTGGTCCCTACATCCAGACATAACACATCCCTCCCTTATAAACAATTATAGCCGCAGAAAGCCTAATAATGTAAATATATTATTTTCTTCTTTAACAATTAGAAGTTTTTGTTTTCTTTTAATTAAAAAAAAATGGGAATCCCAGCTGTGAACAGCAGGGCTGTAGCAGATTCTAACCCAGGATTTACACTGACTCTGGATGCAGTGTTGATGGCCCCTTGCGCTCATCCCTACCAGCTCCGTTTGTGTTTTGCAGTGGCATGAATGAGAACAGTTTAAAATACAAGATCACGTGAGAATTATACAAAATAAGGCAAGATCTTGAGAAAGACCTGAGAGTGACTGAGAAGAACCGATCGCGATCATGTGATAACAAAAAGGAATTGTGATGTAGCAGGTTTCCACCTGGATTTTTGGGCTCTAAATAAAACGTAGGTAGCCTGTTAATTTTAATTCTATGAAGCGTTTGTATATTAAGTCAAGTTTTTACCTTTTCCGACACAGTGGTGGAGGAGTAGACCTCAGAAAATAGTGGACGATCCTTAAATCATTTTTAATGAACAAACAGCTATTAAATACTGCATGATATGGCTGGATTTCCTTGCGGATTGGATCCGGCATCTGTTAAAAGTAGACTTGTTACGTTTCATTACCAAACTGAATTTGACTTGCCGGGTTTGTTCTACAGTGGTCCAGACCTGGTGGGGATTAGACGGTTGACGAGAATGGGAACTATTTGCTGAGGAGACCGGATGGCAGCCGTAACGTACTGCATCTGGAGTCAGTGTAAATCCAGGGTAACAGTTAGTTAACAGGTCAGTAGCAGGGCTACTTTGTTATCCTTTGCAAAGAGAACAACAACTTTGCACTAACTTTTAAAGTTAATGTTCTTTAAAAATACAGGTAAGACAGTAATTTGTAATAGTATCTTGTTTAGTTTACTTTCATGCATATTATATTTTTATTTTGCGTACTTTATTGATCTTCAGAGGGGAAATTCAGGATATCCACCTAGATGGATGAAGCAGCCATGGTACAGCACCATCCTTCCACCATTTGCACACACATTCACACCTAGGGCCACTTTAGAGTTTCTAATATAACCTAACTTGCATGTTTTTGTCCTGTGGGAGGAAACCGGAGTAAGCCCACGCAGACTCGGGGAGAACATGCAAACTCCACACAAAAGGGCCACTGATGGTCAGGGAGTGGGATCGAACCCATGATGGTCAGGGGTGGAATCGATCCCGTGACCTTCTTACTGTGCTGCCACTGTGCTAACCACTGCACCACCGAGCTGCCCATTATATCTCATCATCATCATCATCATAGCAGTCTGTCGGGGGCGACAATGACTTTCATTTAGGTCTGATCAGATTCCTCCACACAGCTCTGTCCTTTGCCTTCTGCTGCCAGAAACTCCTGACCTTGTTAACCCGGGCGACGTCCAAGCCGATATGAGTTGCTTTCTGACTGACCATTTCATGAAACTGCTTGCAAAGTATTTGAGTACTGCTAGTTTTTGCTGGACTTGCAGCACATTCTTGGCAGATAGAGGTATTACACTGGTCAACACCAAATTTATTGTCTAAGTTTTTTTTTAGCTGATGTAGGACAATTTTGATGTGCTGAATCCAAAAATCACATTGGTTTTGCTTAATCAGGTCAACTTTTTGAATTATGGCCACATGTTGTTTTATACGTTTTTGTTTACATGTACGGGTATTTTCACTTTATATGATGCAAGATTCTTTTTTATGTCTTGAAATTCTCTGAATTTTGAACAATGATGACGTAACATTCAATTTACATGTACTTGCCTTTATATAAAGGTAAGTACATGCACAGTACTAAGTACTAAATAAGTACAGGTTTTTACTTAGCACCTGATCGAGAGAAACAAATGTCATTTTCGGATTCAGTGGTGCAAAATTGTCTTAAATCAGTTGAAAAAACACAGAAAACTTACAAAAAAATTATTTTTGTAACTCTGTGTTATCAGTGGCAAGGACAGGCCAAGACAAACTGACTCCAGTATCTGTTGCAGTGACTGACCAGATACTAGTTTTGTTTATCTCTGCTCTTTGTGTAGTGCATGTCAAGATGCACCGACTGGCAAAAGTCCACCACAGACCTTGCGACAGATATGCTTATCTGCCAGGATGTCCAGTCTCACCCCATGTAACTGGGAGTGGTTCACCACAGACCTGTGACGGATATTCTTTTTAGTTCTACCAGGATGCCCATTTTCACCCCCCATGCCCTCGGAAGGGCAGGGTTGCTGGTTGAGTCGCCGCCGGCTCAACCCATGAGACAGGTAGTACTGGTTTTCATGGTTATCTGGTAGCAAGCAAACCAATGCCTGACCTGCACTATGGTAAATGCCACATTTACTATTACTATAAAACGAGTAAAGCTCGGGCCACCACACCAGGTACACAGGTTCACCTTAGGATCCTGACCGCTGACTATGGGTTTGGGGTCAAAAGGTCAAAGGTCAACATTAACATTTCCTTTGCTTTTTTAGTGTACGAATAAAGTTAGGGTCACCAAACTTGGTACACAGGCTAATGTTCTCAAAATTTTCCAGTTATTTTTAATGCTAGTGCTAGTGCTAATCCCTTTAAGCTAAATGCTAGATTTGGGTTTAACTTTAACTTGAATTTACTGTTGTTATTACTACTAGCTTTTCACCAAAACCTGATTATTTCTTGACATGGTTCTGGTTACAGACCCAAAAGCAGGCAGAGAGGAGACCAAAGATGAGTGAAACAATTATCTTTATTATAATAATAGTGGTGATAAATGTGTGCAGAGAGTCTGGCAACCCTGTAGGAAGGAGAGAGGAGAAGAGGAGTAAGTACTGTATGGTGCTTACAGAGTTTGATAATGTTATTGTCTGTCACTCTTACAGATTGTGGTGATTCCTCCAACGGGAAGCTGGGAGGCAGCAGGCTCTTGGCGTGGCAATGGAACAAACCTAACAGTTCACCTCCATGCCTACACGGACCACCTCCAACAATACAACACTGCCCTCAACACAGCCCGGTTCAACTTCTACTCTCACCTCATACACGCTGGCTCCAATAACCCCAAAACACTCCACAATAAACACACTTCTCAAACCCATCAACAACACCTCCCCATCATTCATTGCTACAGTGAACGATGGGGCGAACAGGCTCGCTACAGTGGTGCAATTCTCTACGTCCACAATAGAGAATAACGCCCCCTCATTGGGTCGGACGAACGTACGCTTCCAATGGGAGTGGCTCTCTAACCATAAGCTACCAATCGGGAGCCGGCATCTCCCGACACCCACATCATTTTTAAAATTAATTAAGGTCGTATAACACCATAGGGTTGTTAAAACTGTGTGTGTGTTGGCTTCGTCAAATTTGAACGGATTCATGTTTCATGAGTTTGTTTTTTTAAAATTATTCTGTTGAACCACAATTCAAAAGCATTGTCTGATTTTCATTGGTTAATTTTCATAGAATTTTTATTTATTACCACTTTTGTCAGATTCAAGTTATTTCTGTGACCATTGTGGGTTTTTCTTTCATTAACAGAGGGGTACCAGCAATTTTGTCCACGGCTGTATAATACAGTATTTACCAGGGCCAGAAACCTCTACTGTACTGTACAAACAGCTATAGAGAGATTTTTGACCAGCAACATCTCCATGGAGCCACAAAAATGTGTCAGCCTGGAAGTTAAGATAAAACCACAACATTTCCAGTTCAAACTGGCCTGATACCATCAATATTGAGTTTTTTCCTCATAAAATTTCAACTTTTTATTTCAAAATTTGTTGCCGTTTTAGTTAAAAATGCAGCCTCTTTCCACTTGAGTTTATGACATTTTTCTCGTAAAAATGCAATGCTTTTTTTTCCCTAAGATTGCATTTTTCCCTCTAAATTTGTAATATTTCTGGCACAAGTCTTTGGCTTTTCTCATAAATTTATTCTCCCTTTTAAATTTGTTATCCCTGGCAGGGAAATTTATACCACTTTTCACACGAATTTGTAACATTATTCTCAATAATTTGCAATTTTTCCATTGAATGTGTTTTTTCCCAGAAAAATTTTGTGACCCTTTCTTGTAAATTTGTTGCAAGAATTTTTTGCATACACTTTCAACTTTTTAAAAAAAATAAATTTGCTGTTTTTCGACTCTTCTTTTCCTCAAAAATCTGTCCTCTTTTTACTAAAAGCTTAGAATTTTTTTTGTCAAGGCATTAGGCTGTGGGAGAAAGAGCTGCAGGCTGCAGAGACCCCAGTATATTTGGTGAAAATGTGTAATGTAGTACTAGAGTACAGCATCTATATACAGAACTGAATAAATACTTTAACGAAACAGTGAGTGGTCAGAGCAGAAATAAACAACAACAGGTCACAAAATGCTGCCACGACCCAGGCTCAAAAAGGGACGGACATTGTAGAAAAGAAAATAGCTGACTATATCATAGCTCCGTGAGATGCTGATGAAGTTAACATCATCAATATAAATGCTCACTCTATGTTTAATGCTGATACTGATGAAAAAGAAATTTTTGAAATTGTACACAAATTTAAAAACAAAAAAAATCAACAGGCTGTAATGGTCACAGTATGTTTTTGGTTAAAAATATTATTGATTGTGTTGCCAAGCCTTTTACTCATATATGTAATTTGTCTTTGAGAGCTGGAAAATTTCCTAAGCAAATGAAAGTAGCTAAAAAAATTTCATTGTTTAAATCTGGTAATAAATGCTTGTTCATTAACTACAGACCAATTTCATTGTTGCCCCAGTTCTCAAAAATATTGGAAGAAATATTTCATAATTCATAAGAATGAATGGTTTCATCAATAGGAATAATATACTCTGTGAAAAACACTACGGGTTTAGAAAAAAATGCACCACTTCACTGGCATTAGTTGATTTCATAGAACAGATTACTGACACAACTGATAGGAAAGAGCATACAGTAGGGATATTTCTGTACTTACAAAAGGCATTTGATACTGTTGATAATGAACTACTTTTAAGAAAAATACAAAAGTATGGCATCAGAGGACTTGCATATGACTGGTTATGTAGCCACTTAGATGATAGACACCAATATGTATACATAAACAGTGCTGATTCTGTCCTGTTAAAAATGACGTGTGGAGTGCCTCAGGGCTCAGTGCTGGGACCATTGTTGTTTCTGTTGTATATTAATGATTTGTGTTTGGTTGCCGAGGAACTAAGTTGTATTTTATTTGCTGATGATACAACTTTTTTGTAGTGGAAATAATTTTGGGCAGCTTCTGGATACAGGGAATAGAGAATTATTAATTATTAAAAAATGGGTTGACCTAAATAAATTATCTCTTCACCTAGGAAAAACTAAATGTATAATATTTGGACATCAGACTATAAATAATCATCGATAAATTAAAATAAATGATGTAATAGATACAGTTGTTGAAACAAAATTCTTAGGTGTAATTGCTGATAACAAACTAAAGTGGAAATCCCATATAAACTATGTTAGAACCAAAATCACCAAATCAATTGCAATATTGTATAAAGTAAAAGATCTATTATGTCAAAAATCATTATGCATTTTGTATAATTCACTTATTGTTCCCAATACAGTATGTCCTACTGTTCAGTGGTGTGGGGAAGTACTTACAAGACAAATATACACCCAATTTTTTTTTTGCAGCAAAAAAAAGATACTAGGATAATTGCAATAAAACCATACCATGAGCCAACTAATCCACTGTTTACTCTGTTAAATGTACTAAAATGTAAGGATTTAGTAGTGTGATAGAAATGTTTAGATAAGTTAGGACATTAAATACACAATGTTTTTATTCTAAATGTCAGTTAAAATGTCTCACAGCTTGCACCTGCTTAGATAACAGAATGTGAGTTTCTTAGATCTGCACATACAAACACCTCTATGGCCTTGCAATGAAGAACTGCTTCTGCTTACACATAGGAAAATGGGTTAATGTCACTGGGTTAAGGGTTGCAATGTAGAGAAGCTGAAAGGAGACAAAAGAAGTGAAAGTAGTCAGAGTAGAGCAACAGCAGGAAGCACCTAGCTGAGTCGACTCCAGGGTGAAGAGGCATCTGATGGAAAAACCCGATCTTGACTAGCTCAATGAGAAGACAGCCGTTGTGGAGGTGGCGGGACACCCCCAGACCAAAAGACTTTATATACCTTGCGCTTTTATTTCTCGGGGTCTTAGCCATCAGGTTGGGCTAGGACAAGACCTCACAGCTGTGATATTCTCTCCATGCTTCAATAAAAGATAAATTGTGAAATAGTGCTTCTTATGTGATTTTTAATCCTCTGATGTATTCTATATGATGTTGTATTAACTGTCCAATATCTTGAACATGCTTTTACAGATAAAAAAGTTTTACAACCTGGTGACCGCCGATGTGATTGGCCAGTTGGCAGGCATTGGAGGCAACCGGATGAAAAAGCTTTCACCTGTCTATTGCAGACAATTCCGGGCCCATGTTAACATGGTGAGCAGGGAACCTTTTTAAACAAATCTCTGTAGGATTGTCTGCAATATGCAGTAGAAGTAAGTCTTTTTTGTCATAATTATAATTTTAATAGAAATTAAGAATTTGATAATTATAATTTTTAACACAAATTTCAGAATTAACGTCATTTTTTGAAGAATTAAGAACATGCAGGAATATTTTAATAATTTGCATTTTAGGACAATATTACTGAACTGCCTAGTCATTGGTACATTTTAGGGTCAGAGTAATAAGCCGCCTTTTATAGAAAATAAGAATATATGAATGGAAATAACGGACATTTAAGGAATATATGACACAACACGAGAATCTTAAGTAAAAACAAATAGTGAGTGAATTGTGTCATCATAAGAAATATAAGGAATTTACAGCACAATACAAGAAACTTAAGAACCAACAAATAGTGAGTAACTGTGTTTGGCCAGTCTGATGAAATCAGTTGGACTGATCTGTATAAATCACGCTATCAATAGTTTTGGTTATCGGACATGAAGCCAAGGTAAATAGCCTCTGTTATATAGTTAAACTGGTTTAAAAGGCCCATAGTATTGTGTAGCAGGGACAGACACATAAATCACACAATCTGTTCTGCATATATTGTGAATATTGTGTGTTGCCTCTGTGTTGCCTCTGTAAATCTTGTGGGGATAAATGTGTGGGTGGTTATCCTCTTATATCCCAATTTAAGACACGGAGAGTGGTGTAGGGTGAAGGAGACTAGCTCTGATCCCAAATTCCTGTTTCTGGTTGTCTGGAATAAGAGGCAGTGTATTGTGAGGTTTGGGAAATAAAGGCAAAAGCCCCCGGGGGAATGTAATATTTTTTTGGTCCACCAGAAACAAAAGATCCTGTTTTCCACTATAATTCTGAGTTGGCCATACCCACTTGGCATCAACAGGATCCAAATAGAAGCCTGATGTGGCCAGAATTGTAGAAAGGAATACCTGGATCTGGAGTTTGGACCCTAGGGATTGTAAATATTTCCTAACTTTTTCTCCCTATAGTTTGTATAGAGAACCTGATAACTATGGCATTGTCAAAACCATTTTTTACTGTGAAGGAAATATGTGAGAGGACAGAAAAGGCTATTGAGAGGCAGACAGATAAGGGAGACAGAAAAATGGAAGTCAGAAAGTTTCAGCAGTGGGTGTAGGAAATGCGGAAACAGGGAAAAAAACACGCGTCTGACGGAGGAGCGAAGTTGTGTACACAGAAATCTGCTATAAAGAACAGTGGCAGATTAATAGCATGCGTTAGAAGAATTTATTGGCCAAAGATAAGAAAAAGGGAGGTAGAAGAAGTGTGTGCAGGAACACATACACACACATGTGCACGCACACAAGCACGCACGCACACACACACACACACACACACACACACACACACACACACACATAATGAAGAAAAAACTGTAGGAGAGAAAGAGGCTGAAGAATGAGGGTGTTGTTTAAAGCCACAGGCACACAGCAGAGGTAAGAGAAAAAGTTTTAAGTTAAAGTTTAAGTTGAGGAATTTTGACCTACAAATAGCAATAAGTAAACAAATAAATAATTGAGAAAAATAATATAATTAATGAATAAACAGATTAAATAGAATATAGCAAACTAGTAAAAAGAAATAGAGTTTTTGTTGGCTGTCAAATAGCTGACTCTGAGCCACATAATTTCATTAAGTAATTCTCAAGGATTTTTAGATAACAGCTAACAGAATTAAAAAGAAAAAAAATTAAAAACTTAATACCAATAATAATGGATGACAGGAGCTGGCAAATTATATAGAGATAAATTAATGAATAAATTTACATATAAAAATAAATGCAAAAATTATTGCAAACAATAATGATGACTTGTCAGTGGCTTGGGTCACATCATAATAATGATAATAATAAGTAATAATAATATACAAGTAAGAACATTAATAATAGTAATGATAAGAAGGGGCAATAGGAATTTTTTGATCTATCATTATAGGAAACTCCCCTCATGGATCGTCACCTTATCGTGGTGGGGGGGTTTGCGTGCCCCAGTGATCCCAGGAGCTATGTTGTCCGGGGCAATTTGCCTCTGATAGGGTCACCCAAGACAAATTGGTCCTGGGTGAAGGGCCAGACTAAGAATGATCCAACAGACTCTCATGATAAATTCTATATCAAGGATTCAGTGTACCCCGCCTGGTATGGGGTTACCAGGGCCCCACCCTGGAGCCAGGCCTGGGGGAGGGCTCGAAGGCTAATGTCTGGTGGCCGGGTTTCTACCCATGGGACCCGGCCAAGCTCAGCCCGAAGGAGTTACATGGGTCTGCCCTCCAGTGGGCTCACCACCTGCAGGAGGGATCATGGGGGTCCGGTGCTATGTGGATTAGGTGGCAGTCAAAGGCGGAGACCTTGGCGGACTGATCCCAAGCTTTCTAAACTGGCTTTTGGTATGTGGAATGTCACCTCTCTGGTGGGGAAGGAGCCTGAGCTGGTGTACGAGGTTGAGAGGTACTGGCTAGATATAGTCGGCCTCACCTCAACACACAGCTCCGGTTCCGGAACCAATCTCCTGGAGAGGGGCTGGAGCTTGGCCTTTTCTGGAGTTGCCCCGGGTGAGAGGCGATGAGCAGGGGTGGGTATTCTTGTATCCCCCCACCTTGCTGCCTCTATATTGGAGTTTTCCCTGGTGGACGAAAGGGTTGCTTTCCTGCGCCTTCGGGTTGGGAAACGGGTCCTGACCATCATTTGTACCTATGCACCAAATGATGTTTCAGAGTACCCACCCTTTTTGGAGTCTGTGACTGGGGTGCTGGAGGGTGCTCCTCTTGGAGACTCCATTGTCCTACTGGGGGACTTCAATGCGCACGTGGGCAACAACAGTGAAACCTGGAGGGGAGTGATTGGGAGGAACGGCCTGCCCGATCTGAACCCGAGTGGTGTTCAGTTATTGGACTTCTGTGCTAACCACAGTTTGTCCATAATGAACACCATGTTCAAGCATAAGGGTGTCCATATGTGCACCTGGCACCAGGACACCCGAGGTCGCATGTCAATGATCGATTTTGTTATCGTGTCATCAGACCTGCGACCGTATGTCTTGGACACCCGGGTAAAGAGAGGTGCAGAGCTGTCAACTGATCACCACCTGGTGGCGAGTTGGATCCGATGGCAGGGGAGGAAGCCATTCAGACCTGGTAGACTCAAACGTATAGTGAGGGTGTGCTGGGAACGTCTGGCTGAGGCCCCTGTCTGGGAGGTCTTCAACTCCCACCTCCGGAAGAACTTCAACCACATTCCGAGGGAGTCTGGAGACATGGAGTCTGAATGGGCCATGTTCTCCACCTCTGTTGTTGAAGCGGCGGCCCAGAGCTGCGGCCGCAAGGTGGTCGGTGCATCTCGTGGTGGCAACCCCCGAACAAAGTGGTGGACACCAGTGGTGAGGGGGGCCATTAAGCTGAAGAAGGAGTCCTATCAAGCTTGGTTGGCTTGTGGGACTCCCGAAGCAGCTGAGGTGTACCGGCAGGCCAAGCGGAGTGCAGCTCGGGTGGTTGCTGAAGCAAAAATCCGGGTATGGGAGGAGTTCGGTGAGGCCATGGAACAGGACTTTCGGTCGGCCTCGAAGAGATTCTGGCAAACTGTCCGGCGGCTCAGGAGGGGAAAGCAGCTCCCTGTCCACACTGTGTATGGTGTGGATGAGACACTGATGACTTTGACTGGGGATATCGTCGGGCGGTGGAAGGAATACTTCGAGGATCTCCTCAATCCCACTGATATGCCTTCCACAGAGGAAGCAGGGTTTGGGGACAAGTGGGATGGCTCTCCTATCACAGGGGCTGAGGTCGCCAAGGTGGTTAAAAATCTCCTTGGTGGCCGGGCCCCGGGGGTGGACGAGATTCGTCCTGAGTACCTCAAGGCCCTGGATGTTGTTGGGCTGTCATGGTTGACACGCCTCTGCAACATTGCGTGGAGGTCGGAGGCAGTGCCTTTCGCATGGCAAACTGGGGTGGTGGTTCCTCAAAAAAGGGGATCGGAGGGTGTGCTCCGACTTTAGAGAGATCACGCTCCTCAGCCTCCCTGGGAAGGTCTATGCCAAGGTACTGGAGAGGAGAGTCCGGCCGTTGGTCGAACCTCGGATTCAGGAGGAGCAATGTGGTTTTCGTCCTGGCCTTGGCACATCAGACCAGCTCTTTACCCTCTCGAGAATTCTTGAGGGTTCGTGGGAGTTTGTCCAACCAGTTTACATGTGTTTTGTGGACTTGGAGAAGGCATTTGACTGCGTCCCTCATGGTTTTTTGTGGGGGGGTGCTTCGGGAGTATGGGGTATCGGGCTTGTTGTTACGAGCTATTCGGTCTCTGTACGACCGTTGTGAGAGTTTGGTTCGTATTGCCAACACTCGGTTGGACTCATTCCCAGTGAGAGTTGGACTCCTCCAGGGCTGTCCTTTGTCACCGATCCTGTTCATAATTTTTATGGACAGGATTTCTAGGCGCAGCCAGGGAATGGAGGGTGTCATGCTTGGTGACCACAGGATCTCATCTCTGTTGTTTGCAGATGATGTTGTCCTGTTGGCTTCATCCAGCAATGACCTACAGCTCTTGCTGGGACGGCTTGCCGTTGAGTGTGAAGCGGCTGGGATGAGAATCAGCACCTCCAAGTCCGAGTCCATGGTCCTCAGCCGGAAAAAGGTGGATTGTCCTCTCTGGGTTGGGGACAGGCTCCTGCCCCAAGTGGAAGAGTTTAAGTATGTTGGGGTCTTGTTCACGAGTGAGGGGAAAATGGAGCGAGAGATTGACAGACGGCTTGGAGCAGCATCTGCAGTGATGTGGATGTTGTACCGGTCTGTTGTGGTGAAGAGGGAGCTTAGTTCTAAGGCAAAGCCTTCGATTTACCAGTCAATCTACGTTCCTACTCTCACCTATGGTCACGAGCTTTGGGTAATGACCGAAAGAACAAGATCGCGGAAACAAGCGGCTGAAATGAGCTTTCTCTGTAGGATTGCTGGACTCACCTTCAGAGACAGGGTGAGGAGCTCAGTCATCCGGGAGAGGCTCAGAGTAGAACCGCTGCTCCTCCACATTGAAAGGAGTCAGTTGAGGTGGTATGGGCATCTGATTAGGATGCCTCCTGGACGCCTCCCACTTGAGGTATTTCAGGCACGTCCCACTGGAAGGAGACCCCGGGGCAGACCCAGGACTCGGTGGAGAGACTATGTCTCCCAGCTGGTCTGGGAACGCCTTGGTATCCTCTCTGAAGAGCTGGAGCAGGTGGCTGGGGAGAGGGAAGTCTGGGCTTCTCTGCTTGAACTGCTGCCTCTGTGACCCGGACCTCCGGAAAAGCGGTAGAAGATGGATGGATGGCATTATAGGAAAGTATGAAAGAGAAAAATCATACACTTTAAAACTTATGATTCTTCCCACAATTCATAGTGCAAAAAAGAAAGGAAAGCTGAAGTATACAAAAAAAAAAAAAAAAGACCAGGGCTATGTATTACATTCCGAAAGTTGTGGCAGCATTGAAAGAAGGACAGGTAGTTGTAAATGATTCTGGGAAGGTGATCTTACAGCAAGTTAGGCAAAAAGAGGATAGAGAGAAACAACCTCATTATGAGGAAAGTTGCCTCATCTCTTCCAACAGCTGGTTCAGCACCCCCCACCCCCGCCTCTTGTGTGTTACAGTCAAGTCCATACGCAGAGTGTGTAAACATGCTCTCCAACAAACAAATGCCCCTGACTACATTTGCTACAGAAAACCATGACATGGTAACTGCAGTAACAGGAGTGCTTCACATGAGGTCAATGCTGACCATAGCAGACAGCAAAAAGGCTGCAGACACAGTGCAAAAAATTATTAACCATTTAGCATCTACAGAGTCACTAGGTCAGCGCGATCACCCTTATGACAATCAGGAGGTGGAGGAGGAGGAGTCCCTTAGCAAACTGGGGATAGCTGCCACCTCCGCCCCCTCACCAAAACTGGAAACAGGAAATGAGAGGGATGATGTAGGGGCTGTAATGAAACAAATTACAAAGATCTTTGGCACAGGCTAGAGTTACACTAAAAAATTTATCTGTTACTGGGGGAAACACCCCTAAGAAAATTACTGATTACACAGGTAAAAATGCACCTACAGGCACACAAAAACAGTGGAAATATGATGATTATGGGTCGACAATAGAAAATCTGACCAAAAAGCGCCACAGCACACATTTACAAGTAGAAGCTATACCTAAGGTAGATTATAGGAACATGCCTATGATAGTTACTGAAACTGGGGCGGCACAATATTCAGAATGGCCCTTTAAGAACCTTAAAGGCATTGCCTCCACTGACCTTGGGAGCATTCTCATGGATCAGAGCCATGCAGAAGGCCACAGTTGGTTGCCGTTTGTGTTTGGCAGATATCAGGAGAATAGTAGCTACTCACACCTCAGCCTCTGTGCTCAAAAAACATAGAGGAAGAGGCTGGCACCACAAATGAGCCTGATGAGCCTCCATTCAGACAACACAGTGATAATATCTTTGCAGTAATGAGAGGAATGTTCCCTGTAGATCTCACTAGTGCAGAACTAACAGACATTCCCATGAAAAAAGGAGAGGAAGCAGGAGCCTATGTGGACATGTGTTTGGCGCTTTGGACTGACATGAATGGGGAAAATCCACACAATAATGCAACTACACAGGCGGTATTTTGCAATGTTGTACAGACCTCAGTACCACCACCTGTTAGAGCCTCTTTGGAGGGGGTAGTGGCTTTAAATACCCACCCTTGGGCAGAATGGCTGCCTCATGTGCTTTGTGTCACTATGTGAGACAATACAATAAAAAACAGGATGAAAAAGACACAGAAACAGCAGACCTATCTAATCAGCTGGTAAAAGCCCAGCAAAAACAGGTACGGATGTGGTAAATAAAGATAAAAAAACCCCCAAACAAACAAAACAATACTGTACAGGCTCCAGCAATTACAGTAACAACCCCTCAGGCCATTATTGGTCCCATCCCTGCTGAGCCCTTTGTGTTGGCACCCCAACAACAACGGTATCCACGCCTACCACAAAGAGGGTGTGGTAGAGGTGCATACAGAGGAGGCATGAGACCATCAGGCCCACCCA
This sequence comes from Pholidichthys leucotaenia, assembly GCA_020510985.1. Lineage (NCBI taxonomy): Eukaryota > Metazoa > Chordata > Actinopteri > Cichliformes > Pholidichthyidae > Pholidichthys > Pholidichthys leucotaenia. The sequence goes on along the minus strand of CM035849.1, from coordinate 62,009,991 downwards.
GTGACATGTGCCTGTAGTGTGGCAAAAGAGGCCATTGGGCTCGTGGTCATAGAGCTCCATCTACTGGCAGAGGAACTGTCTGGACAAACTATGCACCCACCCTGCCTCCAGCACCCATGATGTGGCCAGATCAGTCACAGCACACACAGCTTCCTCAGCAATCACACATGGCTCCCAACCACAATATGACGCCTAGTCAACAATGACTAGATAGCCACACTGAAGAGGCAGCACTTTCAGATCCAGTGCTATCCCTCACCGTGGGAGACAAGACTTATAAAGTTATGTTGGACACAGGGGATCGTTTTTCATTAATATCAACTTCTCTACCCCTGTCCACTAATTACACTGGTCAACACCAAATTTATTGTCTAAGTTTTTTTTTAGCTGATGTAGGACAATTTTGATGTGCTGAATCCAAAAATCACACTGGTTTTGCTCAATCAGGTCAACTTTTAGAATTATGGCCACATGTTGTTTTATACGTTTTTGTTTACATGTACGGGTATTTTCGCTTTATATGATGCAAAATTCTTTTTTATGTCTTGAAATTCTCCAAATTTTGAACAATGATGACGTAACATTCATTTTACGTGTACTTACTTTAATATAAAGGTAAGTACATGCACAGTACTAAGTAAGTACTAAGTAAGTACAGGTTTTTATTTAGCACCTGATCGAGAGAAACGGATGCCATTTTCAGATTCATTGATGCAAAATTGTCTTAAATCAGTTGAAAAAACACAGACAACTTACAAAAAAATTATTTTTGTAACCCTGTGTTATACATCAGTGGTTGGCACCTCTGGGACCCCGAAATGCCTCCCTTTCTCAGTACCATTGAACTGTTCATTGGCTGGACTGGATTTTGTCCACTCTTTTCTGTATTCACCAGACTGTCCTGTAAATCTTCTGGGAAGAGATGTGCTTCTGAAAGTGAGGGCACACATCTATTTTGCTTCCACTGGGACTATTGTGAGTCTGCCAGATGGGACTATGCTCCGGTGCTCATCAGATTTGTCTACTTCCCTAAATGCTCCACAGTTGCAGCTCTCAGGACACAGAGGGAGATCAAACCTCTTTTGCAACTGTGTGATGGCTGCAGCTGAATGATGTAAGCCCTGACAAAAATCAACTGGTAGACAAATATATTGCATGGGCCCCTTGGATTGACTCTATTCAACCATATGACCCCCACACGATCCACTCCACTTTACAATGAACTATTCACATGATGATCAATGCAGTCTATTTGGAAAAAAAGACTTGTTGCCTCTGTATGCCCTCTCGGACACTGCTGCACCCCATGTCACACTGGGGGTGTCCGCAGGGGAGGAGGCAAGGGCACTGGGACCAATGGTGAAAAGCTGTCTTAAGTTGACTGACTGGGTTGTCACACAATGTGGGGACCTACATTACTGACCATGACATAATTCTGGACCCAGGGGACAAAACACAGACTTCAGTCATGGTTGAGCTCAGGTTGGCCTTGAGGGCTGCAGCCAGGGACACAGCGTCAGACTCTGTGCGGGGTAGTGAGCGTGAAGCCCTGTGACGATGATGGAGGCTGAGCCACCGCCGGAGAGAGAGGAATCTGCCGCTGGAGAGATCCACCTGTGCACAGGGGAACACGACTGACAAAGCTGAGTCAATTATTAGCTTATGTGAAGCAAGGAGATGGTCTGGGATTCAGACGATGGCTGTTGACGCAAGATGTGTCTTGTGGAGATTGACAGACGGCTCCGTGCTGAATCCTGGACCGACCTGGCTTTAAAGCCCGCTGGTGATTGGCAGCAGGTGTGCGCGCAGCTGTGGTTGATGATGGCCCTGAAGGAGCCATGACACACCATCTGCTGATTGCTATCGCATCTTATGCAATGTCACAATTCAGGCCACTCCACAAACATTGCACCTAGACAGAACACATGGCAGAGAAAACACTGATCATTCAGATTCTGGTGCACTTTTGGACCCTCTGCCCCACTCTCTATTATCAGATGGCTCTGCAGATGTTGGTCTGATTACCTGTTCACTAGTCAAAATCTCACTGAAAGCAAATGCTCAACCAATATGGCGAGCACAGTATCCTCTCACAATGGAGAAGGAGCTAGGCATAGCCGGAACAATACAGGGTCTTCTTCAGGCAGGGGTTCTAGTGCCAACACAGTCTCCACGGAACACACCAATTCTTCCTGTAAGAGAAACCTGGCAAAATGGACTACAGGATGGTACATGACCTGAGATCTGTCAGCTCAGTGGTCCTTCCTACAAACTACACTGTTCCAAATCCTTATCTGCTCCTGAATAGCATTACACTACAGCACATATTTTTTTGTTTTACTGTTTCTAATGCCTTTTTCAGCATTCCACTACATGCAGACAGCAGGCCCCTTTTTGCATTCACCTATCAGGGTCAGCAATACACATACAGCAGACTACCACAAGGTTTTGTTGACTCACCAGCCATTTTTAATCACATACTGCGTCAACATTTGCAGGATTTATTCCTGCCCCCTGGTACATTGTTGTTGCAGTATGTTGATGATCTGCTATTAGCAGGCCCTACTGCTGCCTCTGTGCTTTCAACCACGGGGATCCTCTTGAAACATCTTTACCAGAAAGGCTACAAACTAAGCTGCAAAAATGTACAGTGTTGTTGCCCCAGAGTTCACTATTTGGGCTTACTAATCACATCTGGTGATTTCACGGTGTCTCCATCACAAAGGACATCAATTCTCTCACACCCTAAACCACGCACTGTGAGGGAAATGATGTCATTTTTGGGTCTTACCGGGTACAGCAGAAATTTAGACCCAAATTACACTGTGCTCATTCAACCGCTGTGCAATATTCTTAAAGAAACAGGACACAAAAATCTTACATCACTATTGCAATGGACTACTCCAGCCGAGGGCGCATTCATTGAACTAAAGCAACTGATGTTACATGCATGTTCACTCAAACCACCTGATTACACTTCCCCATTTCATTTGGATATTTCTGAACAGCACAGAATTGTGAATAACGTGCTGTATCAGAAGGGGGAAGGTACAGGGTCAAGGTCAGTTCTAATGTACTACAGTTCAACATTAGATAACATAGAAAGAGGACATCCACCGTGCACACATCATGTTGCCGTGATAGCCAAAGCATTGGAAAAAACTTCTCACATTACTATGCAACACATTGTGATTGTGCACACAATGCATGGTGTAGCTTCATTATCTACAAAGTGTGTTGTTCACACTTTCAGCCAAAAGAACACAAAGGTTGAAAAGAATACCACAAACACCAAATGTCATTTACACAAGTGAAGGCACAAACATGGCAGAGGACATGCTCACAGGTGAACCCTATGACTGTTGTGCAATTGTGGAAACAGACATGAAAGCTGTGCCAAATCTTCAAGCAAATGATATTGAACACCCAAATTTGAATCTTTTTTTGTAATGGATGTTGTTACAGGAAAACAGATGGATCTTTGAGTGCTTCATTTGCAGTTGTAAAAAATACGATGAAGAGACAGGTGCATTTCAAACTGTAGAGGCAGGAATGGTAGACCAGCCTGCCTCTGCTCAAAAAGCTGAAATTATAGCCCTCACTAAAGCATGTCAATATGAAAAACAACAAGAGGCAAACATATACACTGATTCAGCTTATGCTCACCAGGCTGCACATGTTGATTTGCCACACTGGAAAAGAAAAGGATTCCTTACTTCAACTAACACACCGATTAGACACCGAACTGAAATGGTTGAGCTGTTGGAGGCCATGGGTCAACCAAAGAGGGTGGCAGTTTTGAAGTGCAAAGGACATCAAAAAGGAAAAGCTATTGTAGTGGAAAGAAAATGAAGCTGCTGATTTGGCTGCTGAGCAAGTAGGTGGTTATGCCACCCGGGCAAGTATGATGGTAGAAGGAAGATCAGAAGTACATGGAATTGGGTGAGGAGGAAATCAAGCAGCTAGAAGAAAAGGCAAGTCCTGAAGAAAAGAGTAGGTGGATAGAGAAAGGAGCAAAGAAGGATGAAGAAGGTTTGTAGAGATCAGTTGATGGAAGGCTAGTAGCCCCAGCCAAGGTGCTGTTGTTGTTGTTGTGTAGAGAAGCACACTTGAAAGGCCATGTCTCAAAAACAAAAAATCTCTGCTTTGACTGAAGCACATTGATGGCATCCACATTTGGCTGAGGTTGCAGAACTAGTTGTTTCTGAATGTGAAGCATGCCAGAGGTTCAACCCCAAACGCATGTTAAAGGCTTCTATGGGAGCTTTCCCAGCCTCTGAAGGGCCATGGAAAGACATTGTGATTGATTTTACAGACATGGGCCCAGAAAACAGATGCAGAGGCTGCAGATACATGTTGGTGTGTGTGGACACATTTTCAAGATGGGTTGAGGCTAAATGTAAAACAGAAAGTGCAAAGGAAGTGATTAAATGGCTGACTGAGGAAGTGATTCCTAGTCATGGGTTTCGAAGCGTGATCAGCTCAGACAATGGCAGACATTTTGCAAATAAACATTTGAAGGAAGTTGAATGTGTCTTAGGCTTGAGGCATACATTTGGTTCTGTGGTGCATCCATTCTCCCAAGGGCTAGTTGAGAGAGCAAATGGTACACTGAAAAGAATGCTAGCCAAACAATGCATGGGGACAGGCATGACATAGGTTGACACACTGCCAATAGCACTGATGGCACTGCGATCTACCCCCAACATGACGCTCTGCCTCACTTCCCATGAGCTACTAACAGGGAGAAAGACGCCAGGACCATTTATTGATTCACCTTTTACTCCTAGAAACAGTCAAGCTGTAGAGTTGTCACAGTATCAAAAAAATATCTGAAGCTCTCGCTCAACAGGTTCCAGATATTCTCAACAAGGACAGACAAGGAGAAACTCCTCCATTGGAACCTGGTCACTGGGTGTGGCAAAAAGTGATAAGGCCCCATTGGGATTCTCCTAAGTAGCAGGAATCTTTTAAAGTGATAAAAGCCACATCACATGCAGTACAGGTCTGGAAAAAAGGAAAGCTCAGTAATTGGATCCACGTGACTCATTGTGCTAGAGCAGCTGAGCCAAGCCGACCTTTACTGCAAACTGCCAAAGACACAGCAAATATGGGCTAAAATGGTGTTTCCCACATTGCCCAACTGCTCCACTAGGGCAACTTTTTGTCTCTTGTTGCTCCTAGCATTGATCACATCCTTCCCAGTTATCTGGTGGAAAATTTTCCACCATGATGAGATTTATGCAGCTAAGCGCGGGGTATACACAGCATTTGGTGACAAAAGAGGTTCAAAACTATAAATGAGTACTCAAATTGGGAAATGTACTGTAGAGACTATTGATTTGTGTCATGCGATCGATTGTGGAAACCCTATGTTAAACTACACCACTGAGGCCTTAAAAGGAATGCATGAACAATTAAAAGCATCCTCCCTAATGATTTACCAGAATCGCATTGCCCTTGACATGCCCTTGGCAGAGTCAGGGGAAGTGTGTCAAATCTCTGGTCAAAATACTGGTTGTGAGAAAGATGCATTTACTGCATAGTTGCAGACTATTTTTGGACGTTGGCAGGAGTGATTCAATCAGTAATACTGACAATTGTCATCTCCATCGCAGTGATTCTAGTAGTGGGCTGCTTCTGCATCCCATGACTTAGAACATTGCTGGAAAGATGCATAACCGCTACACTGTCCAAAGAGCCAGCCCAAAGGATGATGGTTCAAGTCCACTCCCAAGGGGAGGCTAAGTCTCTCCTCCATGACAGTGACTATTATGAATTTGGGAATGACAGTGATGAAGGAGAGGCTATTGTTTGAAATGTATATTATGTCTTTCTGCTATGCACTGTTCTGTCCACTGTACACACATCCAACACCACACACAAGCATATGAATCTACATGAAAAAGGGGGTGCGTTGAAGGCACCCTCCTGCGGTGGGCCATGTGCTAGTAACCTCTGGTCCCTTCTTACTTCTTGTGCTTTTTTTACACGTATCATCAAAACATAGTGCTATTTGCGGTCATGTAGTCAGAATAGAAATAAAGGTTTAAAGCTATGTTGTACAGCAGGTCTTGAGGCCTGGATACAGCACACATGGACAGAAATATCTTCTGACTTGAAATGTTTTGCTTTGCACATTTATCATTTATCCATTTTGATGTGTTTTACTTCATTGATAAAAGTTATGTTAAAGGTCACCAGGCAGAGGGGCCGGCATGAGAATTTTTGCCTGCAAATATGCATCAATGAATAAAAGAAATGCATAAAGATGATTGCTTAATGACATATATTCTGCCAACAGGATCTGTGTGTTAATGTACCTGCTTAGATGTTGGCTCCATTAAATGGAGCCAAAAGAGGGATTCTGTGATTGAAATGTTTAGATAAGTTAGGATATTAAATACACAATGTGCTCGCTCTAAATTTTAGTTAAAAGGTCTCACAGCTTACACCTGCTTGCATAACAGGATGTGAATTTCTTAGATCTGCACATACAAACACCCTCTATGGCCTAGCAATGAAGAACTGCTTCTGCTTACACATAGGTAAATGGGTTAATGTCACTGGGTTAAGGGTTGCGATGTAGAGAAGCTGAAAGGAGACAAAAGAAGTGAAAGTAGACAGAGTAGAGCAACAACAAGAAGCACCTAGCTGAGTCGACTCCAGGGTGAAGAGGCATCTGATGGAAAAACCCGATCTTGACTAGTTCAATGAGAAGACAGCTGTTGTGGAGGTGGCGGGACGCCCCCGGACCAAAAGACTTTATATACCTTGCGCTTTTATTTCTCGGGCTCTTAGCCACCAGGTTGGGCTGGGACAAGACCTCACAGCTGTGATATTCTCTGCATGCTTCAATAAAAGATAAGTTGTGAAATAATACTTTTTACGTGAGTTTTAATCCTCTGATGTGTTCTATATGATGTTGTGTTAACTGTCCAATTCTTGAACACGCTTTTACAGAGAAAAAAAGTTTTCATTATCATCATCATCATAACAGTCTGTCGGGGGCAACAATGACTATTTCATTTAGAGTAGGTCTGATCAGATTCCTCCACGCAGCTCTGTCCTTTGCCTTCCGCTGCCAGGAACTCCTGACCTTGTTAACCCAGGCAACGTCCGAGCCAGCATGAGTTGCTTTCTGACTGACCATTTCATGAAACTTCTTGCAAAGTATTTGAGTACCGCTAGCTTTTGCTGGACTAGCGGCACATTCTTGGCAGATAGAGGTATTATCAGTTGCAAGGACAGGCCAAGACAAACTGACTCCAGTATCTGTTGCAGTGACTGACCAGATTATAGGTTTGTTTATCTCTGCTCTTTGTGTAGTTCATGTCACGATGCACCTACTGGCAAAGGTCCACCACAGACCTTGCGACAGATGTGCTTATCTGCCAGGATGCCCAGTCTCACCCCGTGTAACTGGGAGTGGCCCACCACAGACCTGTGACAGATATTGTTTTTAGTTCTGCCAGGATGCCCAGTTTCACCTTCCACACCCTTGGAAGGGCGGGGTTGCCGGTTGAGTCACCGACAGCCCGACCCATGAGACAGGTAGAACCTGTTTTCATGGTTATCTGGTAGCAAGCAAACCAGTGCCTGACCTGATCATAAATTGGAGAAATAAGAGTTGTTGCTTTGTTTTTACTGAATATGTTGAACATAATTAACGCTGGCCTGTGAAACTGTCCTTTATAAATTTAAAAGAAAAAAACTGTATTCCTTGATATCACGAAGAATATCGTTATTGTGAAAATTCACAGAAATATTGTGATATCATTTTTAAGCCATATCGCCCACCCCTACTTCTGAGCAGAGTGTGTATGATCCTGACAATTGAGCTGCGAGAGCAAAACGGCTACTGCATAGTGCAGTGCTTGTTTGAATGTGATTTTTCTGACAGCAGCAAAAATCCAAATATCACAAAGACAAGAGCCACACAGGGTCCTGTATGGAGGCTGTCCTGTTTAAATAAGCTGAATGTTGCTGCAGTCTTCAGTCCACACACCCTGCAGTTACTGCCACTGCTTTATGAAAATGATTTTTTTTTTGTTTTTACAGAATCAGCAGTTCATGCCTGTAGAAAGACCGGAGCGCCGCACAGTTGTCACACACGCACATGAAGTTGAGGCGGAGCTGCAGTGAGTTTCTCACAGCTTCCATCCTTTACCACATAAGTTATGAACCTTGTTTAATTTACGAGACCACAGGGTCCTAAAAACATTTGGAATAATACTGCATATCGTGGTATTGAGCTATCCACTGTCACCGCAGGGGAAATTTCTCTACCACGACAGCCCTACATTAAGTGCATATACCACTTTCAGCAAATTGTATAGTCTGATAAAATGACTATATATCCGGCTACGGATGGAAAATAACATGTTAACGTTCATTAATCCTCCAGAACCGTGACATGCTCAGCCACAGATATTTTTGAAGATCCATCAGGTACGTAGAGTGGCATAAAATGTTAAATATTGTTAAATGTTCAAAAGCTGTTCAAAATTAGAAAAAGTACATATAATTTGAGAGGAAATTGTATTTTGGTTAAACCTGTTGCACTATTTTGTCTTAACCTCCAGTTCTTTTATACAAAGGCTAAATGACCAGACAGAGAGGTGAAGTATAGTTCCACTTGTTTTACTGACGGTGAGATATGGGACAGATTATTTCAGTCGTGTGTTTAATCGTGTGTTCTGTAACTGTGTTTTATCCAATCCTTCTCTCTTACATTATTGCATTGTAGCCTGGTGAAGCACCTGCAATTCTGCTGTACTGTACAACTGTACAATGACTATAAAGCCTATTCTATTCTATGCTTTTCTTTTCTTGATTAGTTTCAGAAAAAAAACTTATGCAAAGGTACAAGGAATTATTGTTTTCTTTATTAGGTTTTTATTTTTTGCCCTTTGATGTCTTATCCTAAACATCATTTACTCTGAAGTCGTAAGTCTGGAAATGATGGAGTTGTTCCTGTGTGTAGTTTATTGTAATTCCTTTATATTCATATATAATTCAATTCAATTCAATTGAACTTTATTTATATAGCGCCATTTCACAACAACAGTCATCTCATAGCACTATCAACTGTAGGGGGGAATCCCCACAGTTGCAGAAAGACCCCAGCAATCAGGCGATCCCCTGTGAGCAAGCACTTGGCGACGGTGGAGAGGAAAAACTCCCTTTTAACAGGAAGAAACCTCCAGCAGAACCAGGCTCAGGGAGGGGCAGTCATCTGCTGCGACTGGCTGGGGGGTGAGGGGATAGAGAAGAAGAAAAGAATAGACATGTAGAGAGCAAACAGCACGATGGGGACTCAATCTATGGGAGAGAACAAACAAATGTTAATGACCAGCAAAAAAAAAAATATTTCATAGAGAGTGAGGAAAGGAGTGAGGCCCAGTGCATTACTGGAGGTCCGCCGGCTGACTAACTATGCAGCATAACTAAGGGAGGGTTCAGAAACACATGATCCCTCCCTAATTGGCTGCACGGTGGCGCAGTGGTTAGCACTGCGGCAGCACAGTTTACCCTTGGCCGGGGGATTGTGGGGATCGTGGGATCGTGGGTTCGATCCCAGCCCCCGACCAACAGTGATCTGTGTGGAGTTTGCATGTTCTCCCCGTGCTGCGTGGGTTTACTCCGGGATTTCTCCGGTTTCCTCCCACATGCCAAAGACATGCATGTTAGGTTAATTGGCTGTTCTAAATTGTCCCTAGATATCTGTTTCCTATAGGCCCTTAGAATAGAGGGTTAGTATTAATGAAAAAGCGCTTTGAGTGGTCTTTGTGACTAGAAAAGCGCTATATAAGTGCAGGTTAGTTAGTTAGTTAGTAATTGTAGGCTATATGAAAAAGGTAGGTTTTAGCCCTATTCTTAAAAACAGAGATCGAGTCTGACTCCCGAATCCAGATTGGCAGCTGATTCCACAGGAGAGGAGCTTGATAACTGAAGGCTCTGCCTCCCATTGTACTTTTGGAGATTCTAGGTATTACAAGTAATCCTGCATTTTGGGAGCGTAGTGCTCTGTTAAGATAATACGGTAGTATCAGATCTTTTAAATAAAAAGGAACCTGATTGTTTAGAGCTTTGTAAGTAAGAAGAAGTATTTTAAACTTAATTCTAGACTCTATGGGAAGCCAATGAAGGGAGGCCAGAACCGGAGAGATATGATCTCTCTTTCTAGTACCTGTTAAAACTCTTGCTGCAGCATTTTGGATCAGCTGAAGACTTTTTAAAGATGTTTTAGGACAGCCTGATAATAAAGAATTACAATAATCTAATCTCGAGCTAACAAAAGCGTGGATCAGCTTCTCAGCATCACTCTGAGACAAGACGCTCCTAATCTTGGCAATATTACGCAAATGATAGAAGGCAGTCTTAGAAACAAATTTAATATGTGAATTGAAGGACAAATCCTGATCAAAAATAACTCCAAGGTTCCTCACAGAGCTATTAAGAGAAAGAGTAACTGCATCCAAACTTAAAGTTTGATTTGGAAAGGAATTTCTAAGGTTTTTTGGACCAACAAGAATGACTTCAGTCTTATCTGAATTTAATAGCAGGAAATTACAAGTCATCCAAGCTTATAGCATCCGCCCCACAGCTGGAAGATTGTGGGTTCATACCACAGACTGTAAAAAATGGTACTTTCCACCTTCTCTCTTGGTGCTTAGCATAACAGATTGGGGAAAGGAAAGTTGGTTACCAGACAACGCAACTGTTCAACATAATCAGAAAGTTCTTGTTCTTGTAGGTCCAAATCTGGTGTGGACCCTGACTGTAAATCAGAATCAGAATCAGAATCAGAATGAGATTTATTGCCATTGTTCATGTAGTACACAAACTAGGAATTTGTCTCGGTGCAATGCTACAACATTCAACATGGAGTAGCACTAAAGATAAAAATAAAAAACTATGCATGCAATAAAATGTAGAATATGAATGAGTAATACTAATCTATGCAATTTTTAAATATATTACAAGCAGCAGATATTGTGGAGTTCCACATAGTGCAGTCGGTAGTGCAAAAGAAAACAGTGATAATTATCATGAGTCCGGTTGAGCTGCTGTACGTAGTGCACGAGAGTCTAATAAGTCACTTAGTGTTCAGCAGTCTAATGGCAGAGGGGAAGAAGCTATTCATGTAGCGGGAGGTTTTAGTCTGAATGGACCGAAGTCTTCTGCCTGAGGGGAGGGGGGCAAACAGTACGTGTCCAGGGTGTGAAGGGTCGGCTATAATCCGACCTGCACGCCTCCAGGTCCTGGAGATGTACAGGTCTTGGAGGGATGGGAGCTTGCAGCCGATCACCTTCTCAGCAGCGCGCACAACGCGCTGCAGTCTTTGTCTGTCCCTGGTGGTGGCTCCTGCGTACCACACGGTGATGGAGGTGGTGAGGATGGACTCGATGATGGCCGTGTAGAACTGCACCAACATCTTGGTGGGTAGCTTGAGCTTCCTCAGCTGCCGCAGGAAGAACATCCTCTGCTGGGCCTTTTTGATTAGGGAGCTGATGGTCGGCTCCCACTTGAGGTCCCGGGTGATGGTGGTGCCCAGGATGCGGAAGGAGTCCGCACTGGTGATGGGAGAGTCTGTGAAGGTAAGGGGGGGCAGAGGGGCTGTGACTTTTCTGAAGTCCACGATCATCTCCACTGTCTTCAGAGCGTTCAGCTGCAGGTTGTTGTGGCTGCACCAGGACGCCAGCTGGGCCACCTCTCTCCTGTAGACGGACTCGTCGCCGTTGGAGATGAGCCCTATGAGGGTGGTGTAGTCCGCAAACTTGATCAGCTTGACAGACTGGTGGCTGGAGGTGTAGGAGTTGGTGTACAGGGAGAAGAGCAGGGGGGAAAGTACACAGCCCTGGGGTGATCCGGTGCTGATGCTAACAGAGTCTGAGACAGTTTTTCCCAGCCGCACATGCTGCCTCCGGTCCGTCAGGAAGTCAGTGATCCACCTGCAGAGGGAGTCAGGTACGTTGAGCAGGGACAGCTTGTCCTGGAGCAGAGTGGGGTGGATGGTATTGAATGCAGAGCTGAAGTCCACAAACAGGATCCTGGCGTAGGTTCCCGGGGAGTCCAGGTGCTGCAGGATGGAGTGGAGGGCCAGGTTGACTGCGTCGTCCACAGACCTGTTGGCTCTGTAGGCAAACTGCAGCGGGTCCAGGAGGGGAGTGGTGATGGTCTTGAGGTGGGGCAGGACCAGGCGCTCAAAGGACTTCATGACTACAGAGGTGAGCGCTACAGGTCTGTAGTCATTAAGTCCAGTGATCCGTGGCTTCTTGGAGACAGGGACGATGGTAGAGGTTTTGAGGCAGGCCGGCACGTGGCATGACTTCAGGGAGATGTTAAAAATGTCTGTGAAGACAGGAGTCAGCTCCTCCACACAGTGTCTCAAGGTGGAGGGAGACACGCCATCAGGACCGGGGGCCTTGCGCGGGTTCAGTCTGGAGTACTGTCTGTGCACGTCCTGCTCACTGATGACAAGGGCAGGGTGGGAGGAGGGGGGCCGCCTTTGATGAAGTGGGGATCATGGAAGCAGTAGCGCTGGGGGGAGGGGGGGAGTTGGACACGACAGACGAGATGTCAAAACGGGCATAGTGTTGGGACAGTCTTTGACAAAGGGCTTTGTCATCCTGTCCCTTAGAAGCCTGAGGCCGATAGTTGGTGATTTGCCTCAGTCCTCTCCACACAGAAGCAGAGTCGTTAGCAGTGAACTGCTGCTGGAGTCTCTCAGAATACACAGATTTAGCTCTCCTCAGCTCTCTGCTAAACCGGTATTTGACCTCCCTGTAGCAGTCCCTGTCTCCACTTTTCAACGCTGCTTCCTTCTCCTTCCTGATCTGTCTGAGCTTGGCTGTGAACCAGGGCTTGTCGTTGGAGTAACTCACCCTGGTGCGCGATGGAAGAATGCTCTCCTCACAAAAGTGGATATATGAGGTCACAGTGTCCGTGTAATCATCCAGATCATGCATGGCTCCTTTTTGAACATGCCCCAGTCAGTTGTTTCCAAGCATGTGCTCAGCTCCTCCCCAGCTTCACTGGTCCATTTCCTCGTAGTACTCACAACAGGTTTTGTGAGCTTCAGTCTCTGTCTGTATGTGGGAATCAGGTGGACCATCACGTGATCAGATAGTCCGAGCGCAGCGCGGGGAACAGCATGATACGCGTCCTTAACTGTAGTGTAACAGTGATCCAGCGTGTTCTCTCCTCTGGTGGGGCATTTAATAAACTGTTTGTATCGGGGGAGTTCGTGGCTCAGGTTGCTCTGGTTAAAGTCGCCAACCACAATAACCAGAGAGTCCGGAAAAGTCCGCTCCGCTTGCTGAATGTGCGCATCGCGTCGGCCAGGATGAATGAAGCGGCCAGGATGAACAGCGGCCAGGATGAATGAAGCGAACTCACGCGGGGAATAAAATGGCTTGCAGTTGATGAATAAATATTCCAGAGCGGGAGAACAGTGTTGGGAGATCACAGTTACATCGGAGCACCAGCTGCTGTTGATGTAGAAGCAGACTCCTCCGCCTGTGGTCTTGCCGGAGAGCCCCGAGTCTCGATCAGCATGAAACAGCTGAAATCCCTCGAGGAGGAGCGCGCTGTCCGGTGTCTTTTGCTTGAGCCAGGTCTCAGTAAAGCAGAGGGCACACGAGGTGGAGAGGTCCTTAAATCGCATCAGCAGTCTCAGTTCATCTACCTTGTTATAAAGAGAATTGACGTTGGACAGAAATATCCCAGGCAAAGCCGTGCGCGTGCCTCTCCTGCGAAGCCACACCAGGGCGCCCGCTCGTCTTCCTCTCTTTCGCCGTCTCACTTTTTGGGCTAAAAAGTGAACCAGATCGGCGGCAAGAGCCAAAAAAACTGGGAGTAGGTCCATGGGAGTGAAAGTCCTGATATTTAGTAGCTCTTCACGGGTGTAAGAGCAGGCAGACACACAATTGACGAACAAAAACAAACAAAAAAAAGCACAGCGAAGCACCATGGCGACCACTGTGGGCGCCATCTTGGATCATCAGCTGTCAAAGGGCAGGGCATCTTTCTGCCGGTCAGCAGCTCATGTGGCGTAAGGCCACTGCGTGAAGGGCTCTGTCTGATCGAAAAGAGAGCCAAAGGAAGTGCCTTGACCCAGGTCAAACCAGAGTCAGCACATATCTTGGCCAACGTAGTTTTCAATGTTTGATTCATACGCTCCACTAAACCTTGAGAAAGCGGCATGGTAGAAGTATCCGAGAGCCCTGCGAATGCCAAAGTAACTTTCCACCTCAAATAACTTTTCAGAGGTGAAGTGGGTGCCATTATCGGATCTAAACACTGCTGGCACACCAAATCTGGGAATGAGGTCATAAACTAGCCGGTCAATGACCACTTGAGATGTAGTAAGTTTACATGGTTTTGCTTCTACCCAATGGGTAAAGGAGTCCACCACGACCAGCATGTATCGGTACCCTTGTACTCTCTGTTCTGGACCCATATCTACAAAATCAATCACAACTTCATCCCAGGGATATGGAGGGACAGGAAAAGCACCCATCCCTAACTTCATGGTTGGTCGCGGGTTGTATTCTCTACAAATGGAACAAATATTTACATAATATTTACAAATGTCAGCAAGGTGTGGATGCCACCAGCGCCGAGAAATCTGATCATGTAGGTCCTTGTGTCGTCTGTGACCTACAGAGTGAGTTTCCTTGCATAGCAAAAGAAGCAAAGCTGCTGAAGCAGCGATCTTACCCGTATGGGAGCGCCAAATGCCCTCCTGGTCCTTGCTCCCCCCCCAGATCAAATTATTTTGCTTTGAGCTCCCTAAAGCATTGTTCCCTTAATTGAGTAAGAATCTGAATTGCCTTTGTAGCAGAATCTAAATTAAGTCCCACAGTAAACATAAATTCAGCACAAGTTGGGCTTTCCTTAGACATTTGGAACTTTTCTCATAAATTTGCATGGTTTTCTTCCTTATCAGTTTACCTTGTTCATTATAAACATGATATTTCCTTTACAATAATCTACAGATATTTTCTTAAATATCTGGAAATTTATTGATGTAACTTTTAACTTCTCCTGTTGAATGTCTCCAGGACTGAGCAGCTGCACTGAGGCAGCAGGATTAAATACAACCTGTTCAAGAGGTAATAGAACTTCAATTCTTCACCTGTGGCTAGTTCTGGACTTTTGGAGGTGATTTGATTGACACTTGGCAGTGGATTGGTGGCTTGGGGGAAGATTCTAGTGGATTTATAATTGGGCCTTTCTGCCTTAGAAGCAGACAGGCAGCCATTACTACTAGGCCTCACAGGCAGCCACCAACAACAGGCTTCACAGGCAGCCACCATCACCAGGCCAGCAGCCACGACCAGCAGGTTCCACAGGCAGCCGCCACCACCAGGCTTCACAGACAGTTCCCACCACCAGACTTCACAGGCAGTTACCACCACCAGGCCTTGCAGCTACCTCCATCAGGCTTCAGGCCTGGCACCAGGCCTTACACGCATTCCTATTGTTGTTGCTGCTTGAATTTTTCATCAACACTGAAATAGTCTTGGAAACAGACTCTTGTCTCCTTGTCCACTGCAAATTATTGCAAAACTGCAGCAAAATGCCACCTAAGCCAAAAGCAGAGGCCAAATCCGAGGAGGAATATGTGTCCCTCGCACAGGTAAATGACTTACTGCAACAGCAAAAAGAACTGTTTTTTGCATTGTTAAACCAACAACAGGAAACTTTCAAAAGCCTCATCAAAGTGATCATGGACTCAGCTAAGGCAAGAGTGGACACGATGACGAGAGAGTTGCAGGACATTAAAACCAGTCTACAGTTCACTCAAAAAGACGTAGATGACATAAATGCCGATTTGTCTAAACAAGCAGACCGCAACAATGTGCTGCAATCAGATGTTTCTAAAGTGTGGGACAGTCTGTTGACTATCACCGACAAATCTGAATATCTGGAAGGACAATCCCAGACAAATAATCTAGTCTTTGATGGTGTTGTGGAGGCACCAGGAGAAACCTTGTCCGACACGGAGGAGAAGATTAAAAATATTCTCATGGAGAAACTACAGTTACCACCAGGGATCGAGATGGAGAGAGCCCACCGCACCGGGAAACCTGGAGGAGAAAGACCGAGGCCCATTGTGGTCAAGTTCCTGCGGCACAAGGACAGGATGACCATTCTTCAAAGAGCCAAGTCCCTCAAAGGAACAAAAATCTTCATCAGTGAGGACTTCACTGATTTGATAAGAAGGAAGAGAAAAGAATTAATGCCAGAGCTGAAAGCTGCAAGAGCACAGGGGGACATAGTCTACTTAAGGTATGAGAGACTCATTATTCACCCACGCCATCCCAGTAACAGTACACCAAAATCAATGGAGCCAAAAATCAACCAGAAATGATTGACATTTCATTAACAACTTAGAGATATAAACTGTGCATTTGTTTCCATTGACTGGAATAATTAAGATGCAAACAAGCTTTCATAGGAAACAACCTCATTTTTAAAGGGTACAAATATACTGAGCATAAGCCACACAGTACTGAATATGAAACCGATCCTGAAAATCACTTTTTCAACAGTATAAAACATCAGTGTAAATACTTTAGCTCAGACCAACTAAAAAATACAATTTCTGACCAATCACTGTCAATAATACACTTTAATAGTAGAAGTCTCAACATGAATTTTTCCAAAAATCCAGGACAGTTTTTTGCAATCTAACACAAATTTTTCAGCTGTTGCAATTTCTGAGACTTGGCTAAAAAATGACCAACTTCATGCAGTGCAAATGAGAGGCTATGATTTATGTACCACAAGCAGGTCAAAAAAAGGGGGTGGTGGTGTTGCTTTATATATCAGGTCCTGCTACCAAAGCCAAGTTGTAGATAATGTCTTTTGAAATGGAAAACATCATGGAGTGTGTAACTGTGGAAATAATTACAACTAATTACAGTTTGTGAGAACCCGGGATTGTGTGTCAGACACGATCATCGGCAGCACGGGGCCCCCCGGGGAACGGTTTTGGCTCCCTTTCTGTTCACCATTTATACTGCGGACTTCTCACACAACACAACACACTGCCATCTACAAAAGTTCTCTGACGACTCTGTGATCGTCTGCCTCATCTCCAACGGAGATGAAGCTGAGTACAGAGGACTTATCCAGGACTTCATGGACTGGTGCCATCGGAACTGCATCCAGATCAATGCGAGAAAAACTAAGGAGCTGGTGGTGGACTGCCGCAGGCAAGGACAACCCCTCACAGCACCAGTGAACATCCAGGGAACAGACATTGAGATGGTGACATCCTACAAGTACCTGGGTGTTCATCTGAACAATAAACTAGACTGGTCACACAATACTGACGCACTCTACAAGAAGGGACAGCGCAGGCTGTTCCTACTGAGGAGGCTCAGGTCTTTTGGTGTACAAAGGGTGCTTTTGAAGACATTCTATGACACGGTGGTGGCATCAGCCATCACTTTTGGAGTGGTCTGCTGGAGCAACAGCATTACAGCAGCCGATAGGAAGAGACTGAACAAACTGATCAAGAAAGCTAGCTCTGTCCTGGGGCAGCGCCTTGACCCAGTGGAGGAGATAGGAGAGAGAAGGATGGTGGCTAAACTGTCATCTCTGCTGGAGTCCGAGTCCCACCCTACGCAGGACATACTGAATGCACTGAGGAGCTCATTTAGCAGTAGACTACATCATCCTAGATGCACAACCAAGAGGTTTCGCAGGTCCTTCCTACCTACGGCTGTCAGACTGTATAACCGAAGCAGGGCTGCTCGAAGAGACAGCAAAAAAAACAAAAAAACCAAACAAAAACGTGACGACCTAATAGTATTGAATGCAAAAGATGCAACAGACTTACACAAATGGTCCCCTCCAGTATACAACTAGGACAATATCAGTCGCTATGGAGGGTGACAATATGTATGGGTACATGTTCATACCATGTAGGGTAACTAAATAGATGGTTATGCTGTTTAGTCCATCTAGCTACAATGCTCAGCACTGTGTATATATTCGTCGGCCTCAGTCGGTCTATGATGACCATGGAAGAGAATCCTAAACGTCTACTCTGCTGGAACAGCACCGCCTGTGGCTGAACAGGCCAATGCGCGAATGACAGTCCCTGTCACACAGGTCGCATTTGTGGGTGGTCTTCATGCTGCTGGGTCTGTGGCGGTTCTTCCTGCGGGTCCTTTTTTCATCTGCTGCAGCAGTCAGTCTCTCTTCACCCGCCTTGAGCTGTCTGGTCAGGGTGCCTCTCCATTTGGAGCGGTCCGTTGCAAGGTCCTCCCAGCGCTCTGTGTTGATCTCCAGGGTCTTCATGTCTCTCCTGCCAGTCGCCAGTTCTCTGTAGAGGACGTCTTTTTTTGGGGGGGGGGATTCTGCCATCCTCCATACGGTGAACGTGGCCTAGCCAGCAGAGCCTGCGCTGCCTGAGTAGAGTGAACATGGAGGGAAGGCCGGCGCGGGACAGAACTTCTGTGTTGGGCACTTTGTCCTGCCAGGATATGTCCAGGATGTGGCGAATGCAGCGCAAGTGGAAGGAGTTCAGTCTCTTTTCCTGCCGGGCGTATGTTGTCCACGTCTCACTCCCACAGAGCAGTGTGCTGATGACGCAGGCGTTGTACACTGCCATCTTCGTCTTGACAGAGAGTTTGGGATTCTTCCACACTCGTGTGGTGAGGCGAGCGAGTGTGAAGCCTGATTTTCCAATCCTCTTGTCGATCTCTGTATCAAGGGAGAGGTTGTTGCTGATCATGGACCCCAGGTACGTGAACTGATTCACGACCTCCAGCTCGTAGTCGTCGATGGTGATGGTTGGTGGTGCTTCCGTGCCTTGCGCCAAGACATTAGTCTTCTTCAGGCTGATGGTAAGCCCGAAGTCCTTGCATGCCTGGGAGAAGCGGTCCATCAGGGTCTGAAGCTTCTGCTGTGTGTGGGTTGCGACTGCAGTGTTGTCTGCAAACAGCATGTCTCTGATTAGAGCCTCGTGAACTTTGGTTCTGGCTTTCAGGCGGGCGAGGTTGAAAAGCCTGCCGTCAGATCTTGTGTGCAGGTAGATTCCCTCTGTTGCTGTGCTGAAGGCATGCCTCAGGAGCATAGCAAAGAAAATCCCAAAGAGGGTTGATGCAAGTACACAGCCCTGTTTCACTCCGCTGCGTGTGTTGAATGGCTCTGAGACGTTGCCGTCGTGCTGCACTATCCCCTGCATGTTGGTGTGAAACGATTCGATGAGGCTTTGCAACTTTGGTGGGCATCCTATCTTTGGCAGGATCTTGAAAAGGCCCTCTCTGCTGACCATATCGAACGCTTTGGTGAGGTCGATGAAGGTGACGTACAGGGGCATGTTCTGTTCTCTGCATTTCTCCTGGAGTTGGCGGATGGAGAATATCATGTCTACCGTCGATCGCTCAGTGCGGAAGCCACACTGAGACTTGGGGTAGACACGTTCGGCAAGCTTCTGTAGACGAATGAGAACAACTCGTGCGTAGACTTTGCCAACAACGCTGAGGGAGATGCCCCTGTAGTTGTTGCAGTCGCTTCTCTCCCCTTTGTTTTTGTAGATGGTGATGATCTTGGCGTCCCTCATGTCCTGTGGTACGGCACCTTCCTTCCAGCACTGGCAGAGGACGTCATGCAATGGCAGCAGTAGGGCGGTCTTGCAGTGCTTGATCAGGTTGGGGGGTATGCCGTCGTTGCCGGGTGCCTTGCCAGCGGCCAAGCTATCAATGGCCTTGCTGAGTTCGTCGATAGTTGGCTCGGCGTCAAGTTCGCCCATGGATGGCAGGCAGTCGATGGCATCAAGGGCTGACGGTGTCACGGTGTTCTGTCTGGAGTAGAGGTCGGAGTAGTGTTCCACCCATCTCTCCATCTGCTTGTTCTTTTCTGTGATCATCTCCCCAGTGGAGGATTACCACGGATGTTCCCTGTTATGGCAGCGGTTTGAATGTCTTGACTGAGCTGAGTCCAGTACTCGTTGGCACAGCGCCGAGCAGTCTGCTGAACTTTGCTTCTCGCAGCCCTGAGAATCTGGAGATTCTTCTCGTTTGGGTACTTCTTGTACTCAGCAAGTGCTGAGCACTTGGCTTCAATGACGGGGGTCATCTTGGTCAACTTGGCATCAAACCAGTCCTGTGACTTCGAGGTCTTCCTCCCAAAGGTAGCCAAGGCTGTGCGGTGGATGGTGTTTCACAGCTCTTCCCACTTCTGCTTTGCAGATTCTCCTTCTTGTGGTACACCAAGTTCCTTCTCAAAGGTGGAGGCGAACTGCTCAACAAGTTCTGGTTGGGCCATCTTGCTGGTGTCAATCCGTGCCTTTCCAGGCTGTCTAGCATGATGGAATTTCTTCAGCTGCAGCTTGACCTTGCAACACACCAATGAATGGTCTGTGTCGCAATCTGCACTCTGGAACGAACGGGTGATTAGCACGTTCTTCAGTGAGGTGCGCCTGGTCAGGATCAAGTCCAGCTGGTGCCAGTGCTTTGAGCGTGGATGTCACCAGGAAACCTTGTGTTGGGGCTTGGTCTTGAAGAACGAGTTTGTGATGCACAGATCATGATATGTGCAGAACTCGAGCAGCCGCTGTCCGTTGTCGTTCATTCTGCCCACGCCAAATGGTCCAAGACAGGAGGGCCAGGAGTCATGGTCAGCACCCACTCTGGCATTGAAGTCTCCAAGGAGAATGAGGTGTTCAGAGTTTTTTTTTTTTTTTTTTTGTTACTTATTTGTACCCGTAGGTAGATTTGGTTTGCAGTCTGGTGACAAGCCACCGGCTGCTGGTTGCTGCGTGCGCGAGCGCCCTAAACCTACATGTTTTTTTTTTTGGTATGAGGGAGGAAACCGGAGAAATCCCGGAGTAAACCCACGCAACACGGGGAGAACATGCAAACTCCACACAGCTCACTGTTGGTCGGGGGCTGGGATCAAACCCACGATCTCATGATCCCCGCAGTCCCCCGGCCAAGGGTAAACTGTGCTGCCACAGTGCTAAACCACTGCGCCACCGTGCAGCCCAAGTTGGGGATGATCCTGACAGTTGTTGCGAGATTCTCGTAGAACTCGTCTTTTGCCTCTGGTGTGGCTGTCAGTGTTGGGGCATACACACTGACGAGGGTGACTGGGCCTTGAGTGGTGTTGAGGCGAAGGGTGAAGAGTCATGCAGAGCCATTGCTGCCCAGTTCCACCATCTTCAGCAAGGTGTTCTTCACTGCGAAGCCCACTCCGTGTTCCCTGTGTTCGTCACTGCCCTTTCCCTGCCAGTAGAACGTGTAGTCCTTCTCTCTCAGTGTGCCTGCGTCAGCCAACCATGTTTCCTGGAGAGTGGCGATATCCACTCCCAGTTTCTTCAGCTCATTATTGATGATGGCAGTCTTCCTGGTGTCATTGATGTCCTTGATGTTATCAGCGAGTCCTGTCATCGTAGTGCGGACGTTCCAAGTTCCCAGTTTTAGAGTTGGCCTCTTTTGTTTTTTTTTGTCTTGCCTGGTGTGAAGGTTCTCAGCCTGCTGTTCGGACTTCTCCTCATCCCCATGCACCCAATGAGGAAAGCAAGCTGTGGTGGGACAACACCTTATTGGCTGGAGGCTGCCCAGCTTGAGGCGGGTGGTAGCTGTCCAGTGAGATCCAATGATCCCTCCCACCATCGGGAACAACCCCTGGCACCGCGCTGTACACCAATTGAGCGGTGGTTTATAACCGGTAACTGTCATTCCCCATGTTTTGTCTACACCAAAGGCGAAGCTGGAGTGTCCTCTCCAGTGATCCAGTGTTCTACCTTCCAGCGTTGGGCGTTGGTAGGATTCAAGCCTGGGCAGGAAGATATAGAGGACAAGATGTTGCCCATGCAGCGTGTCCCCCCTCTCCACGTCACTGATGAATCCAAAGGAACAGCAGGGCTGCTACAGTTTGGCACCAGCGCCGTCGCAGGAGCTGCCAGAACGATGTTGAGAACAACAGAGAACTGCCTTAGGGGCTCCGACTCCGGATTTTTCCTCAGGGTTGACTCCCGAAGCTTTTCCCGTGACCGGGTGCGCTGCAAGGCAGCGGAGGTTTGAAATCAGGGTTTACCTTCCCCTAGATGGGCTACCTTCCCAGGTTGACAAGCCACCATCTACCCGAAGCATCTGGTTTTAAGGCGCCAGAGGTCCGCCCTCGCCCCTTCTCCTATTAGTAAAAGTAGTTCCGCCGGGCTTAGAGACTAAACCACACGGGTAGGCTAGGAGTTGGACTTAGTTATCAGAGGCTTTTCGAGACGCATGCCATAAGGAGCATTTTATGAGCACTGGGAGCTTAACCCCAGTGCCGCTCCTGGCTATGACAACCTTGGAACCATATTTAGGTGTACATATATATATTCACTGCTCTTATTTCTTATCTTCTAAACCATTGGTCTGTGTCTTGCTATCCCTGTGCTTTTGTAATCCTGGAATTTCCCCATTGTGGGACTAATAAAGGCCTATCTTATCTTCTCTTAACTACAAAAAACATCATAATAAGTTGCATTTATAGAGCACCGGGTACTGATATTGACATTTTCAAAGGGAAATTGTCTGAGCTTTTTAGTGCAGTAGGTAATAAGAAGCTGGTATTTATTTGTGGAGACTTCAATATTGACTTATTAAATCCAAATGACCATATCCAAATAAGTGAATTCATAAATTCCATGTTTTGTATGGGTTTCTACCCTTCAATAACATAACCCACTAGAATAACAACACATTCAGCAACGCTTATTGATAACATTTTCACAAATGTCACTGAGGGGAATGTAACTGCTGGTCTTATTATCAATGATGTGACAGACCATCTGCCTGTTTTTGTTTCTTCACACACTGGTGTAACACATAATGTTGAGATAGATAAAGTTTTTAAACGACTTGTAACAGAAACCGCAATCAACAGTCTTAGAAATGATCTAAAAATACAAGACTGGAGCAGTGTTTATGTTGACGACATTGATACAGCATATGGAAAATTTGTCTCTATTTTATCACAACTATATAATAAACACTGCCCTCCAGTGGTAAAGGAAACTAAAGTTAAATACAGAGATAATCCTTGGATCACCAAGGGCCTAAAAAATGCTTGTAAAAAGAAAAACTTGTTATACAAAAAGTTTCTGAAATTAAGAAATGTGGAAGCAGAAAAGAAATACAAGACTTATAAAAATAAACTCATTAGTATTTTAAGATCGAGTAAAAAAACATTACAGTAAATCATTGGAAAATAACAAAACAAATACATGTAATATATGGAAGGTGTTAAATAACATAACAAAGAGAGGAAAACTAAATTCCAGCCACATCTCTTATTTAAATTCAGATAATGGAATAATCAATGAAAATAGCTTGATCTCCAACACATTTAACCACTTGCGCTCCGTTGTTCCGCGGGTGGGCAAGTCTCTGCGTCCGATGACGCACGAGGGCGCACGAGAGCGCCCTCGTGCGCGCTTGGATGCATGACGCATGATGGTGGTGATGGTGATGTAGTAGCGTCCAAGCGCCACTCAAAAAAAAACTGCAGAGACAGCCGCAAACAGATTAGTTCATCTGATTGACCTCTCATTCGACTAATAAGAGCCTTGAATTGGGTTTCTGAAACCTTGAGGAGCCAATGAATGAAAATCTAGGAAGGAGGACCCGCCTACTGTGAACGCAGGAGCCAATTAAAGCACAGAAATTCAGGCAGGGTGAAGAGAGATTTACTGTTGCCACAGATGAAAACAAAGGACGCCGGACGAATCTAATACAGACCCAGTAGCATGGAGAACACCCACAAGGGGGGCCTGCACTCATTCCAGCAGAATAGACGGAGGCCGACGACAAAAGTCGTAAATCATTCGCCAAAACGGCAATAATGGAATTATGTTGATCGGGATCCACGAGCGGAGCAGCGTCGCGTTCGTCTGACGCGTGGGAAGAGATGTTCGCCACTATCCCTGCTGCTTTGAAGAGGTAAGGTGCTATAAGCTAAATTATTATTTATCCCTGAAAACTGTAATCCAAAAATGACTTTTGACCGATCGGTAAATTACAACTGTACTGCGCACAAAGTACGAAGTGCATGCGCCGCGATAAACGGTTCATTTGCCGTGTTCGGACCATGAACGCCCCCCCCCCCCCGCTGCAGAAGAGGAGCGGGGGGGGGGGCGTTCACGGTCCGAACGCCCCCCGGTCCGCGGGGGGGAAGCATATCAGTCTATTCCATCATGTAGCGATGGCCCTCTTCTGTAGCGAGGGGGGGGGGCGTTCACGGTCCGTTCACGGTCCCCCCCCCCCCCACACACACACAGTAGCGAGGGGGGGGGGGGCCGCTGTGAAAACATGCAAGGAGTGTAATCCGTCTGTAGCGAGGGCCGAAGTCGGTCCTTGGTAGCGGGGGGGGGGGGGAAACGACCCCCCCGCCCACACACACACACACACAGACACAGCCCTGAGTGTGACCTTTCATTAGAGCCTAAAATGAAGATTCTACATTGAATTATTCAAAAGTTACATACATTTTTCCAAACTGTGCCATTTGGCACAATTTGGCACAGTTCCAAAACGCCTGGGAACAGCCTGAGAACAAAGCTGTGTAAAATATTCATTTTTTGTGGTATTGTTACCAAATTTGGATCTCAGCTGGATAACACTTGGTTCTACATTTCTGTTGCATTTTCCAGCCGGATCGGACAGCTGTGTGTTATTTACAAGCATTTGTATCCAAAAAAACACTGTGTCCAATTTTTTTTTCTTCAAGTTCAGTATGTTTAGATGACTGTAACTCAGTGGCCGGAGCACGTAGAGAGATTATGTTTTTTTGCCAAAAAATTCAAAGTGTTTTCTTTTAAATGAGACCAACCCCATGAAGATGCTGCAAAGGGTTGAATAACAGCTTTCGATTTACTTTGGGCACGTCATTTTTTGGCATTTTTAGGAAAATTGCCCGGAGTGCAAGTGGTTAATGAATATTTTGTTAATATAGGAAAAAAGATCGCCAACTCCACTGTATCATCAGCAAATACAAGTGGCGCTGACAATGTCGTCAACATAAACGCTTACTCAATGTTTATGAAAGAAACAGATGAAAAAGAAATTCTTGACATTGTTAACAAATTCAAAGACAAAAAAATCAACTGATTGTAATGATCTCAGTATGTTCTTGGTTAAATGTATTATTGATTGTATTGTTAAACACTTCACTTACATATGCAACATGTCACTTACTGCTGGTAAATTTCCAAAGAAAATGAAAATAGCAAGAGTCATTCCTCTGTATAAGACTGGTGACAAACACTCATTGTCAAAGTACAGACCCATCTCCTTGTTACCTCAGTTCTCCAAAATACTGGAAACAATATTTGTTAAGAGACTAAATGATTTAATTGATAAGCACAATATACTCTATGAACAACAGTATGGATTCAGGAAGAACCGGACCACCTCACTGGCACTCATGGACTTTGTTGAACAGATTATGGATGCAACACATAGAAGAGAATACACAGTTGGAATATTTCTAGACTTACAAAAGGCATTTGATACAGTTGACCATAAATTACTCCTCAGTAAATTACATAAGTATGGCATCAGGGGAATTGCTTTTGACTGGTTACACAGCTATTTAGAAGACAGATATCAATATGTTCATGTGAATAATACAGACTCTGAGTTGCTGAAGATGACGCGTGGGGTACCACAGGGTTCTGTGCTTGGTCCATTGCTGTTTATTTTGTATATTAATGATTTATGTTCTGTGTCTAAATTGCTCAAGTGTATTTTATTTGCAGATGACACAACTTTTTTTTTGTAGTGGAGAAAATCTTAAGCAGCTTCTGGATTCAGTAGAAAATGAACTTAAACAAATCAATGGTTCACTGCCAATAAATTATCTATTCACCTTGGAAAAACAAAATGTATAATATTTGGAAACCGTAAATTATATAATCACAGAAAAATTAAAATAAACAATGTTGAAATTGACACAGTTTTCGAAACCAAGTTCCTAGGAGTCATTGTTGATAACAAACTAAACTGGAAATCACACATAAATTATGTCAAAACTAAAATGTCTAAATCCATTGCTGTACTGTATAAAGTTAAGGATCTCCTGTGTCAGAAATCTCTTTGCATTTTATATAATTCACTGATAGTTCCTTTTATGACATACTGTGTGGAGATCTGGGGAAACACATATAAAACAAACACAGATTTAATCTTTTTACTACAGAAAAAAGCCGTACGCATTGTATCAAAGAAACCTTACTGTGAACCAACAAATACAATATTCATTCAATTATATACTCTTAAATTTAGAGATCTGGTAGATTATAATGTCATTCAAATCATATACAAAGCCAATAATAACCAATTACCTGTAAATATTCAGAGACTGTTTAAAAAAAGGAAAGAAAATATGAGCTAAGAGGTAACTCTGTTTTTAATAAGCCAAAGGTTAGAACAAATAGAAAGTATCATTGCATGTCTGTCACTGGAGTTAAACTGTGGAACTATTGCTCTGAAAATATTAAAACATGTTCAACTCTGAAGCAATTCAAAAAATTGTCCAAAGATGAGAAAATCTCCCAGTATCTCACTGTAAATGCTGGGAGATAAATTTGTAATAACTTAAAGGTTTTTTTGTCTACTTGTTCTATTTGATTTTCTTTGTTGATTTTGGGTAAGACTTAAATTTTTATGTTATTGATTTTAAAATTGTAATGGGGTAGGCACTATATAGTATAGTATATATAACCTAAAACTGACAACATGGAATGTAAGGACACTCCTGGATCGAGGTTCTGATAGACCCCATAGGAGAACAGCTCTGGTTGCTGCTGAACTGAGTCGCTACAACATTGATATTGCTGCACTGAGCGAGACCAGGCTCCTAGATGAGGGCTCTTTAACAGAGGAAGGGATGGGCTACACATTCTTCTGGAGGGGTTACCCCTCAGGAGAACAACATCTGCATGGTGTTGGACTGGCCATCAAAAACACCCTTCTACCAAGACTCAGTGAAACACCTGTTGGCATTAATGAGGGACTGATGACACTCCGTATCCCCCTGGTTAAAAATCGCTTTGCTACACTTCTTAGTGCCTATGCACCGACCCTGCCATCGGAGAGTGAGGCCAAGGATTCCTTCTACCAGTCACTGGACGAAACTCTTCGCCGGATCCCCAAGAATGACAAGATCTTCTTACTTGGAGATTTTAACGTCAGAGTGGGTCAGAATAACCAGATATGGAGTGGAGTGCTTGGCAGACACGGAATTGGCCAGGCTAATGCAAATGGAGTGAGATTGCTCACTCTCTGCTCTGAGCATAACCTGACCATAACCAACACCATCTTCCAGCAAAAGGCCAAATACAAAACATCATGGATGCACCCTCGCTCTAAACACTGGCACCTGATTGACTACATCATTGTGAGGTGCAGTGACATCAGAGATGTCCACATCACCCGTGCCATGAGAGGTGCAGAATGCTGGACAGATCACCGGCTGATCGTGGCCAAGGTCCACATGCAAGTGTGCCCCCCCTTGCGACTACAAGGGCCCAAAAGGAGGAAACTTGATTGCTCCCGTCTGGCAAATCTGGATGCAAGAAATGCCTTTCGTCGCTCCCTGGGTGAGAAACTGGGGGGGGGGGCATTTCTTGAGTCTGCCTGAGAAGACCATGGACCAGAAGTGGAACTTCATCAGCTCGGCTCTTTGTGAGGCAGCCACCCAAACGATTGGCTATAAGAGAAAGAACCACCAAGATTGGTTTGATGACAACTCGGACACCATCCACGACTTGCTGGAGGACAAGTACAGAGCGCATCAGGCAACCTTAAGGAACCCCTCATCCATTATCATCAGGAATCAGTGGCAGAGAGCTCGGCGGGATGTACAAAGGGCTACTCGGACAATGCAGAACGAGTGGTGGATAAAAAAGGCACATGAAATCCAGGCCTTTGCCGATAAAAATGACATGCATAATTTTTATAATGCTGTCAAGAAGATTTACAGCCCAACAAATCACTGCATCACTCCCCTGAAAACAGCAGATGGGCTGAGAATCCTAAAGGATCAGCCTAACATCTTGCTGAGATGGGCTGAACACTTTAGTACCCTGTTTAACCAGGACTCAGATGCAGACCCCACTGTTCTCGACGACTTGCCTACTCTTCCTCCGATGCAAGACCTGGATCAGCCCCCAACCTTCCTGGAGGTTCTATCAGCTAACCGCTCTCTTAAAAACAACAAGTCCCCTGGTAATGACAACATCCCTGCCGAGCTGTTGAAACAAGGAGGCTACTTGTGTACAAAAACCCTGCACAAGTACATCACCAAAGTCTGGGCCGATGACAACATCCCACAACAATGGAGAGATGCCACAATTGTCACCATTTATAAAAACAAGGGTGACAAGGCTGTCTGCGGCAACAGCATGGGTATTTCGCTCCTTGCTGTTGCTGGTAAGGTCCTGGCGAAGATGATGCTTCACAGGCTGATCAACAACATCACAGAATCAGTGCTGCCTGAATCGCAATGCGGTTTCAGGAAGGGCAGGAGCTCGGTGGACATGATTTTAACAGCTCGGCAGCTGCAGGAGAAATGTCGGGAGCAACACCAGGACCTGTTTATGGCCTTTGTCAATCTCTTCAAAGCTTTTGACACTGTCCATAGAGAACTCCTATGGGAAGTTCTTCTTAAGTTTGGCTGCCCCAGCAAGTTTGTCAATATCCTCCGCCAATTTCATGATGGTATGACTGCTTGGGTGACTATAGGAGGACAGGAATCTCCTTCCTTCCCCGTTTGTACAGGGGTTAGGCAGGGGTGTGCATTAGCACCAGTACTTTTTAACATCTTCCTGCTCTGTGTCACCCAGCTTCTCCACAAGGAGATTGAGGACAGCAGCAGTGTAACAGTGGACTTCCGTCTAGATGGCAACCTTTTTAATATAAGGAGGCTCCAGGCAACCACCAAACTGCAAAGGGTGAGAGTCATTGAGCTACAGTATGCAGATGACTGTGCTCTGGTATCTCATAGCCCACAAGATCTCCAGTCTGTTCTTACTGCTGTGGTGAGAGCATACAGCAGGATGGGACTGATGGTGAACATCATCAAAACAGAGGTCGTCTGCCAATGGAGCACCAATATCCCATCTACTCCACCTACCTTCACTGTTGCTGGTGAACAGCTGTCTGTTGTTCCATCTTTCAAGTACCTGGGGAGCATCCTCTCTGTAGACAACACCATTGACAGTGAGGTCCAGAACAGGATCAGGCAGGCATCAGCTTCTTTTGGGAGACTCCGGCATCGGGTCTTCCAGAACAAGAACCTTCATCTCCAAACGAAGATCTCTGTTTACCAGGCAGTCTGTGTCACTACTCTCCTCTACAGCTGTGAATCCTGGGTGACTTATAGCCGCCACATTAGGGATCTAGAATGGTTCCATATACGCCGCCTTCAGCGCATCCTGGGAATCACCTGGCGTGACCATGTGCCTCATTCTGAGATACTCTTTAAGACCAGCTGTAGGAGTATTGAGGCAACGATCACCCAGCATCAGCTACGCTGGCTGGGACATGTGGTGAGGATGCCCCCAAACCAGCTGCCTTGCAGGGTGTTATATGGCCAGCTACACCATGGTCGACGCTCTGCTGGAGGGCAGAAGAAGCACTACAAGGACCAGCTAAAGATGGCCTTAAAGAAGTGCAGGATCAGACCTGAGGCTCTGGAGGATGCTGCTGCTGACTTGAACACCTGGCAACAGCAGTGCCTTGTGGGGACCCGTATGATGGAGGAGGACAGGACAGCCAGGAGACAGGAGAGAAGACTGAGGAGGAATGCACCTGCAGCCCCTGCTGCTACTACCACAACTTTTACATGCTCTACTTGCAACAGGACATGTGGGTCCAGGATAGAACTACACAGCCATCAAAGGACTCATCAATAGAAGTGGACGTCATCATTGGACTCGATGGACAACTGCAAGCAAGCAAGCAAGCAAGTATATATATTCAGCCTACACCCTTTCGGTTGTTCTTTTGTGTGTTCTTATTGTATTGTATGTGTTTATTATTATTATTATCGCCAAATAAAAATTCATTCATTCATTCATTCATTCATTCATTCATTCAATGTTGTGATTTCATTACCATGCGGTTTCATTTATATTTTTCTCTTCATTGTTGTTCATCTATTGATACTTTTTATGTATTATCTATTTTTCTGAGGATTGCTAATTATTTTTGCTATTTAATTTCTTTGGTACCCCCCTTTTGATGCATGGAGACGCACATTCAGCAAAGTTACAGGGCATTTGCTTGATGGGTAGTGTCTGTTTACTAGAACAAAGCGTGTTACCACAGTTAATTTAGATGAAAATCTGTGAGTAGTACAGCTCCTTCAAAATGAGGTTTCAATAATCATGGTTTCTTTTGTGATGTCTCTTGAACTAATTTACAAATTCCATTTAGGAAAAAGCATTATAGCTGTCTGTGCAGTTTTGATATGATTTAGCATTGATAAGTAAGATCAGTTTGTCCAGTTGAACACAGACAGGTTGAATTTGTGTAAGTGAATCCTTGTGAAAGGTTGTGTCATACTCCTTCAGTCAATGGAAAGGTGGACATTTTGCCTAATTAGAATTTGGCTTAATTTTGTACAAGGAATGCCTCATTTTATACATTCCTTGGTAAATTATGGGGTGGACTGTAGTCCCAAGGCCCAGCTTGGCCATGGCTGAGCACTAGGAAAACACATTCCTTATTACTGTCACATTTCTGAAATGTGATATTGTCACACTATTATGTGATGAGTGGCATCAGATGTATCCTGCAGTGCGAAGTCATATGAACTCTACATTTTTAAAGGCAGAGTCATTTAAATTGTTATGCTTTATGTCATTTGCAATGTCATTTGTTCTACTTAGCTTCAAAAAATGCTTGTCAACTGAGAGGTCCTTCCCCCTATGACCACCGTCGCCCCCTCCAGCGATCCAAACCTGACGTTCACTTTTCTTCCCTATTTCTTTGTCCTCGTTGTGTTTGGGTGTGTCTGCATTCTTACCGCTTGGCTTGCTGTCTTCCGTCTTTTCACTCTCCTCCTGGAGTGCCTGGACCGTCGCAGATACCTGTTTAAAAGGCGACTCACTGAAATAATGTTGTGTTAATTCCAATCTGTCTTGTATAATTATTTTTGCCTCACATTTTTTTTACCCTTTTGAAGGAGACCTGCCTTTTTCTCCTCCTCTCTTGCCTGTTCTTGTTGTCTAATACAATCTACCTACATACGCGACTTTGTCTGCTTTGTTTGGTAGGGGATCCCCTAAATGACAAAATATTCCGTCTCTTTGCAACCATTTTACCCAAGTTTTAAATTGTGCTCCTCTTCCAATTTTTTGTGGCGCACTGTAGCATTTAACACTTCATCCATTTGTTTCATTGCACATCCCAGAATACCCAGAGCTGGGATATGCCCAGAATAATCAGAGCAGTGTTTCTCATCTTCCATTTTATTTTTGTTCACCTCCTCCGCCATTTTATGATTTTTTAGATTTGATCTCTCACCCCTTGATTAAAGGGAATGAGAACAAATACAGCAAAGCAAAGAGAGCAAAGCATTGGTTTATTTCACATTATGTTCCAAACACACCTCTGAATAATTAAGAGCATTAGGACAGCCTCTTGTGACTTCACGCCTGGTGGAAAATTCGGTTTTGCACAGATGTAATAGGGAAATGTCCAGGGTCTGCCCCGGGGTCTACTCCCAGTTGGACATGTCTGAATCACCTCAAGTGGGAGGCATTCAGGCGGGTCCGTGGGCCTGAGAACTGTCCCTGAGAACTCCTCCACTTGGGGCAGGAGGTTGTCCCTGACATGGAGAGGACAATCCACCCTTTTCCAGCTGGAGACCTTGGACTTTCATCCCGGCTGCTTCACATTCAGTAGCAAACCGTTCCAGTATGACCTGTACAGGGGCCAGTTTTTTTTTTTGACAATTATTACATTTATCATAATTCTAAACTATCTAAATATATAAAAGTTATAAATGAGATGAGATGAGATTCAACTTTATTGTCATTACACATGTATGAATACAAGGTAACGAAACGTGACTTGGCATTTGGGCACGCTCTGCAGAGTGCATCCAAGGCCGGGGCAGCCGCTAGGCGCCAGTCATAAAGAAGAAAGGAAAAAAAAGAAAAAGAGTGGATATCACACAGTAGGCGAGAGAAAAAAACATGTTTTATCAAATTGACGCTTAAGTAAGTAAGCGAAATTTTGATTGCAGGCAAAAAAACCCTCAATGCTTATTTAGCAGACATTTAGTAGACAAATCACACAGCAGGGAGAGAGCAGTGTATGTATATCAGTATGATGATATCAGTGTGTGTGCAGTGTTGAGTGTATCAGTTACTGGAGCACAACAAATAGTCTCCTAGGCAACGATAGATGTTATAGTTCATGAACGCTGTCCCTGAAGAGTTCTGTTTATTGCACAGCAGCGGTGTTTGGGTTAGCGAGCCAGCTGACACATCCGTTTATCTCAACTCTGGAGGAGTGAGTTATCCAGGGGCGCCGATCAAGGCCGAATCTGCTCAGACAGAGTATAGGAGTATAGGATTTCCCTATTGTCATATTCTGAGCTTACAATTCAAATTAACATTCACTGGCTTTAAATTCATATCATTCCCTGGAGAGCACGAAGTGACTCCAGATGTTTCCCCTTCTAAACACAGATGAACATGTCCGATAGAGTCCATCTCTCTACAATGCATGCAGATGGTAAATTCCATGTTGGTCATTTGCCGCTACTTCGTGCACTCCCCATCTGGTTGAATTATTGAGAAGCAGCTCCGCCGGGTCCGCATTTTGATTAGCTCCTCCAGTTAAATTTTTGATACACCAGGAGAACTCCAAAGCCCAATCGGCAGAAATCCTGTGATCGTAGCCAAAACAGGTAGATGTTTTTCCACATCCTCAGTCAAATCACACAGACACATGAGTTCCAATCCATGGGTCTCTCCACATTTGGGCTCCCCCGGGCCCAATTTTCTGTTTGAAAAGGTGGTGTCAATTGCGTTTAAAGCCCAGCTTATATCCATTTTCCGTATTTTCCATTTGGGTTGAGATCAGCAAGATGGTGAGACGGCACAGACACTCACTCAGACGCAGCAAGCTGGGATTAGGTCAGGAAGGCAGGATGGGAGGAGGGAGGAAAAAAAATGCGACTGCTCTCACTGAAGGCAAAAGGAAGGAAGTAATGAAATATAGTCATTAAAATAAAATAAAATTGTTACAAATGCTTATATGCCACACATCTCTTTTTAATGTACTTGGTCAGTTGTTCGGAGCTCCTTGTGTGGTCATGTGACATCATAGGATTATGTCAGGTCAGGCATTGGTTTGCTTGCTACCAGATTGGCTTGCTTGCTACCGGATAACAATGAAAACCGGTACTACCTGTCTCATGGGTCGGGCTGTCGGCAACTCAAATGGCAACCCCGCCCTTGCGAGGGTGTGGAGGGTGAAACTGGGCATCCTGGCAGAACTAAAAACAATATCTGTCACAGGTCTGTGGTGGACCACTCCCAGTTACACGGGGTGAGACTGAACATCCTGGCAGATAAGCACATCTGTCACAAGGTCTGTGGTGGACTTTTGCCAGTCGGTGCATCGTGACATGCACTACACAAAGAGCAGAGACAAACAAACCTGTCATCTGGTCAGTCACTGCAACAGATACTGGAGTCAGTTTGTCTTGGCCTGTCCTTGCCACTGATAATACCTCTATCTGCCAAGAATGTGCCGCTAGTCCAGCAAAAGCTAGTGGTACTCAAATACTTTGCAAGCAGTTTCATGAAATGGTCAGTCAGAAAGCAACTCATACCGGCTCAGATGTTGCCCAGGTTAACAAGGTCAGGAGTTCCTGGCAGCAGAAGGCAAAGGACAGAGCTGCGTGGAGGAATCTGATCAGACTTAATTGAAACAGTCATTGTCGCCCACGACAGACTGCTATGATGATGATGAGATTCTATATATTTTACTATAATAGATTCTCTATATTTTTCTATATTCTATATATTTTACTATAATTAGTTTAGTTATTTTATTATATATCTATGTTTAATGGTAATTTTGTGGGACACATATGCACATTGTTATATCACTTTAGGACTGAGTCTCCTTGGAGATAACAGGAGGATGTGGAAGTTTAGTCTTTGGTATGCAAAGAGACGGCCTTGGGGGATTTCCTGGCTGCCAGAGACTTTAGGTGGAGGTGATAAGATCTAAGAGAGGATGCATTGTTACTTGGGATTAAATGCATTGTGACTGTGAGCTTTGAAGGTCCTGGGTATTTAAAGGACGAATGTCTGTTTTTTTTTTCCTCTTTTCTGTTTTTGCTGATGTTGGAAGATGTGAATAAACCTGACTCGTGAGATAAACTCTGCCTCGTCATTTTCACATTTCCACAATTTATCTAATGTTTATTTCACACACAACAGGATTTTTCCACAGTAAATTCTTTGCGTTAAGACCAACTCTACTTTTAGAGATGCGCCCATTGCAGTTCTCTAGGGGTTAAAACCTTTTGGTCTGAGCTAATTATGCTAGGGGTGCCAACTCTACTTTTAGGAATTAAGCAATAATTCCAATGGGTTAAAACCTTTTGGCTAAGCTAAGTAAGCTAGGGGTGTCAACTCTACTTTTAGGAATTAAGCAATAATTCCAAGGGGTTAAAACCTTTTGGCTAAGCTATCTCCAACTCTACTTTTAGGGACAGTGGTAACACATATGACTTATCCCACGGGGTTAAAACCGTTTGGAGATTTCCTTATCTTTCTCTTATATGTCAAACTCAGTAAACATTAATTAAAACAACATATCATAAATCCAGGACCATATCTCAGGTTCAGTCCACAAATAAAATAACACGTATGCGAGTATTTAATCTCTACAGAAAGGTCTGTCCCCGAAGGGACAGGCAGAAGTTTGTTGAAAAAGGTTTCTGCTTACCTTCTAGGGTTTTGCAGCCGCCAAACTAGAGAAAAATCCTCACACCGTTTACAAAACTAAAATTTAGCCTCGTAACCGGGCGGAAACACCAAATTGTTGCGCTATTTTGTCTTAACCTCCAGTTCTTTTATACGAAGGCTAAATGACCAGACAGAGAGGTGAAGCATAGTTCCACTTGTTTTACTGATGCCGAGATATGGGACAGATAGCGCTGGAGCACAGCTCTCACAATATATCACAAGAGAGTGCACCCCAAAAAGTGGGCCCTAAAACTTTTATAAAACTCCGCCACTCCCTCGTGCAGGAGGGACGGCTCCCCTCACATGTATCAGCATTTTTCCTCTATGTGTCAGTTTGCCTGAGGGCAAAACCGATTCTAACTGAGTTGGCTGTTGAGTCACTGGGTGTAATCTAAAGACTGCAGTGTAGCATGAAAAGCAAGCAGAAAGCAAGCAGAAACAGTTTGTACAACATGATTAACTGCTGAGAATAGCAACTCTATAAAAAAAAACAAGTGTGTCATAGAATTTTATCAACAATTTTATCAACAAACCCAAGTTCAGGACAAACACTAAACAGCGCTGTGTTTCTGTTGTTGACAGTACTTTATGGAACTGTTGTCCAGACAAAATTAAAATGTGTAGTATGAAATGTTGAAAAAAAATTGTGGTGGCACAATTGGAGGTCTTACTCCCATCCAATGACTTGGGGAAAAGGGGGAAGGGGTGAGAAATGGAAATGTGGGAGAAGATACAAAGGCAGGTGCCAGAGCACCGGGGGGTGGGGGGCTATGTGAAGATGTGCCTTCATACCTAGGATGCCAGGTATGAATGTATTGTGTTGTGATGTGCTCTGTTGTAATGTATGTTAATGTATGTACTCCTGGTGCCAAGGAAGAGAGCATAAGCTGTATAAAAGGTTCACTTCGCCACCCAGAGTTCAGTCTGGTTTTGAGGATGGAGGAATAAAGTCTGAATCTGCAAAGCTCGTGTTTCGTCTCTTCAATTCTCCACTTTGGTGACCTACGACATGAGAATGGAAGACAAGCCGAGCACCTCTGCAGGACCACCCATGCTAGGGTTTCCCCCCGCCACATTCGCTGTGGTGGTAAAGCTCCCGGACTTTTGGCTCCATGACCCAGCTGCCTGGTTCATCCACGTGGAAGCCCAATTTGCTCTCCGTGGAGTCTTGGCTGATGACAGAAAGTGCCATTAAATGGTGGCTTCACTGGACCCGCACTCCACTCAGTGTACCATGAGCCTGCTCCTAACCCCCCCCCACCCCCAGCCCAGGGGAAGTACAACGCTCTCAAATAGCTGCTGTTGCGGTGTTACACTCTCTCAGTCGGAGAGAGAGCAAAGATGCTCCTTGCACGCTCGGAGTTAGGGGACGGATTGGCTGTGGAGCTAATGGAGAGTATGCTGGCTTTGCTGGGTGCAGATGACGGATCTTTTCTCTTTGCCCGTCTCTTCCTGAGGAAACTGCCAGTTTCAGCATGGACAATTCTGGCCAACTCACCGCTGCTGGCTGCCAGGGACTACCGCTCACTGGCAGAGGAAATGGATCATATTATCCTGGTGAGCAGGAGTTTTGGAGCCCAGGTGGAGAGACTGGGGTCTTCGGCAAAGCACACCGAGGGTGGGGAGCCGACGGTAGTGGCCAGGACAGCCACTCGGGGACGCCGGAATGGGATGACCTGTTTCTACCATCAGCGTTTTGGCACCGACGCGCGGTGTTGTCTCCTGCCATGTTGCTTAAAGATGCCGGAGAAACAGGCCAGCCAGCGGTCAGCAGCAGCTATGACCACAAACAACAGGAAGAAGCTGCTTTTCATCAAGGACACACATTCCGGGAGACGGTTTTTGGTGGACTCTGGTTCCCAGAAGAGTCTCATTTTGCCAGTCAGCACTGAAAGGCTGGTGGAAGACAGCAACTACAAGTGGGACACAACTACAAGTGGGACTTTGTGGTAGCTGCCTGTTGGGTTCCTATCATAGGTGCTGATTTTCTGTGTGCTTATGGCTTCCTTGTCGATGTCGCTAACAGACATTTAGTGGATGCTGTGTCTTTTGCCTCACTGCCTTGTATGGCTCGGGGGGCTGGACCACCAACACATTCCAATTATTTAGCCTCAGGGGATGTGTATCAGCGTTTGCTTTCCGAGTTTTCCGCGCTCACAGTGTCCACCTTTTCCGCTACTGTGACCAAGCATGGGGTCGAGCATTTTTTCACGACTAAGGGCCTGCCAGTTTTTGTGCATCCGCACCGCCTGGACGCAGCTAAGCTAGCCATCGTGCAGGAAGAGTTTGCCAACTTGGAACGTTTGGGGATCGTTAAGAGCTTCAGTAGCCCTTGGGTGTCCCTGCTGCACATGGTGCTCAAGTCCCATGGTTTGTGGTGGCCATGCGGTGATTTCCGTCACCTAAACAATGTCACTGCACACGATCGCTTCCCCATCCCGCACATCCAAGATCTTTCGGTGCACCTGGACGGAATGCGCATTTTTTCTAAAGTGGATCTGGTCCACGGCTACCACCAGGTCCCGGTTCACGCCGAAGATGTCCCAAAAGTGGCGGTGATAACACCTTTTGGCCTGTTTGAGTTTTTACATATGCCATTCGAGTTAAAGGATGCAGCTCAGACTTTTCAGAGGATGATGGACGCGGTGTTCCATGACTTGCTACTTGTGTTTGTCTACTTAGATGACATTCTAGTGGCTAGCGCGTCAGAGGAGGAGCACCTCTCCCAACTGAAACAAGCTTTCCATTGGTTGGAAGCACATGGGCTGAAAGTGAACCCAGCAAAGTTTCAGTTCGGGCTGCCGGTGATTTTTTGGGTCACTGCTTCTCGCCGGAGGGCGCAATCCCGCTGCTGGAGAAGGTATGAGTGGTCTCAGATTTTCTGTGTCCGCAGACTGTGAGGGCGCTTCAGGAATTTTTGGGGATGGTCAATTTTTACAAGTGTTTCCTTCCCCGTGCAGCCCAGCTGCTGCAACCGCTGTATGTTGCACTCAAGAAAAAGAAACCCACGGATAGCATTGACTGGACCCCCAATCGGGCCCAGGCATTTACAGGTGCCAAAGCGGCATTCGCTAATGCGGCTCTGCTGGCCCACCAATCCTCGTCGGTGCGGATAGTGCTCACTACAGACGCATCTGATGTTGCAGTAGGAGTGGTTGTGGAACAGTACATCTCTGGTTAGTGGCAGCCTCTTGCCTTTTTCAGCCGTAATTTGCGCGACAATGAGCGTAAGTATAGCACTTTTGACAGTGTAGCGTCATCTCACTTTAGCTCATGAACAGAATTATTCTTCAGCTTAAAGACATTGTTTCACCCAGGAAAAGGACAGTCAAGAACTACTCTGTCATTCCCCCAGGCCACGGCTGAAGTCACATTCCTTTGTTAAAACCAGTCTAAGGAATTCATCCTAATGCACTTCCTGTTTTGACTTTATGGCCCCATAAATGTGGAGACATGGAAGAGAACCCTGGAGTACGTCATATGGTCACTACAAAGATCCACAGCTCAACATAGCCCCCTACTGGCAACTCTGGGACATGCCAATATAACCAGTGAAGCTTTTCATCACATCTGTGTTAACTCAATTCTAAACCATTCTCTTCTTTTCCAGGACCATGAAAAGCAAATTGACCTTGAGGTTGATCTGAAAATCAATAATGGGTTTGAAATATATTAATCTGTGATGTTAGATATGTGCATGTTAAAAATGTTTAAATGAATGTTTATTCCTGCATGTTAATTTATAAGCACTGATTATAAGTTACATTAATCACTAAGGTTAGCTTAGTTAATTTACATAAATGTATCGATGAATATTAAGTGTTAAAGATTTGCCAAAATATTGCTCAAATCATGTGACTGATCTCAGCCAATCTCTGCTTGACAACAGCTCTCTCAAAGTTCCAGACAAAAGACTGTTTGTTTATTGGACTAAAGTTCTTAAAGCCCGCCCACGAAGGAAGGCTATTGGTCTGAGTTCCTGTCAACCTGGAAGCCTGCGAAAGCTTGACTGAAGTTATAAAAGGAAACAATGCCCTCGCTTCCGGCTCTTTTCTCTTTTGTCTCTTGCCCATTGTTCTGTTCACTTCGTCGGTCACAGCAGAGAACCACCGGAGAACAAAGAATTTCTCCCATGTGTTGCTTTTCTATGATCACAGAGCCTGAAGTATCCTGTTTTGTTGAAACCTCTTTGTATGTTAATGTTTTTTTTCTTTAAATGCCTAGGAATTCTTTCTTTCTGAGCTCAATTCTAATTAGGAGTTAAACTCCAATCCTAGATGTTTATTCTTACAACTTTTTCCTGTTGAACTTTCTGTAAAACCACTGTTTTAATTTTAATTTAAATTTTAATCTTGACTTTATTTTTATAATATTTTTATTGACCAATCCCACACCAGAAGTTCTTTTATCTAAAGTCCGAAACTCTTTGACTTGAGATCAGATTAGATATATTTAATTATTATCGAATTCCTCTGGGAAGCCGCTTGCCAACGAAGAAGAAAGAGGACGCGCAGCCTCTTTACCAAACCCTGAAGAAACATTGTCACTATCTTGTTTCGACCTATGTTACAACTGTGAGTCATACAGTCAAAATCCAGCCTTGTTGACCGCTTGACTATAAAGGTCGAACTGTGGACCCTGAAATATCTGTGGGCAGATATTTTCCCTAACATCCACAAAATCTTTGGCTGAGGACGATGCCGACAAGGAATCACCGAGGAATCATGTGAGCGGCAATTTTAATTCATCTGCTGTGAAACGTCTGAGGTTTGATAATAATTTTGATATCAAATCAGATGCAAATCTAAAGAGCAAGTAATATAACCTTTCTTTTCATTAAAATCCTGTTTTCATTTTCTTAAAGGGTAATCCAGAACTTTTCATGTAATTAGTTTAATTTTCCACTTGAATTTGCGTTGCTGTCCATAATCTGTTAACTTCAAACTGATCTAAATTTATTTCACAGTTAACCCTGGTTCTGCAAATGTTGACACTGTTAATCTCTCATTTACAAGTTTAATTTTATGGTTAATGACATCACTGCAATGTCTTTTAATCATCACTTCATCTAATAAATATGTGAAAATGAGAGAAGTTGTTGAGAATTTATTTCATTCTGAGTCTGGTTTAAGTCCCCAGTATCAAATTCACTAAAATTTTGAGACTGATTATTAATTAATTTATTGAGTGATTAAACAGGTATAAAGTGAAATTAAAGATTAAATTGCTTCTTAGAGCTAGACGCTGGTGCCCCATGAGTGTTATTAACTTTTCTGGTGTATATGAACCGAGAATTCATCTCAGGTTCCAATACATGAATATAAATTAAATAATTTTTATACCTGATCATAATTATTAATTCAAATATTGTTACAACAAAGAGCTGTTGGCCCTTCACCTGGCCACATGTCACTTTCAGCTCTGGTTTGAGGGTCGCAAATTTACTGTGTTTGTTGACCACAAACCCCTAACCTACGCAATGTCCAAAGTCTCAGAACTGTGGTCAGCTTGGCAGCAATGGCACCTAGCCGCAATTTCGGAGTTCACTACCGACATTCAACATGTAGCCGGTAAACAATGTTGTGGCTGACTGCGTTAGTTTCCTCGGTCTACATGGGTATTGATTTTTCCACTATGGCCACCGACCAACCAGGGGATGTGGACATTTGCACACTCCGATCCACGGGTACCGGACTAAAACTAGAAAACAGGGCAGTACAAGAGGGTTGCCCCCCCCCCCCGCTTTGCTATGTCTCCACCGGGTGTCCCTGTCCGGTTGTTCCGAGCTCTTGGTGCTTCTGCGTTTTCGAGTCCATCCACTCTCTTTCACATTCAGGCGTACGGGCTTTGGTTAAGCTGGTGGGGTCTAAATTCATCTGGCCCCACTTACACAAAGATGTGAAGGACTGGGCTGCTGCGTGTGTGGTGTGCCAACGGGCAAAGGTGCAGAGGCACACAAAAGCCCCCCTCAAATCCCAGCCAGGCGGTTCGACCACGTACACGTGGATTTAGTGGGTCCCCTTCTGGTGTCGCAGGGTTTCACGCACCTCTTGACAATAGTGGACCGCACTACACATTGGCCAGAGGTAGTTCTGCTGGTTTCCACCACATCCGCCGATGTGGCCCGCACGTTTTTGTCATCCTGGGTCGCACTTTTCGGTTGCCCGTCAGACATCACGTCCGACAGGGGTCCGCAGTTCATTTCGGTACTCTTGTCCGCGATGGCCGAGAGCCTGGGGGTCAAAATCTACCGCACCACCGCGTACAACCCGCAGGCTAATGGTTTGTGCGAGAAGTTCCACAGGTTGCTTAAAGCAGTGCTCAGAGTCTCATTGACGGACGTGAATTGGGTTGATCGCTTGCCTTGGGTATTACTGGGGTTGTGCTCTGTGCCTAAAGAAGATTTGGCAGCTTCCCCAGTGGAGCTCATTTTTTGTCAACTGTTACAGATCCCAGGTGAATTTTTACCAGAAAGTCCTGTGCCCAGTAACAACTCGGCTGCACATTTTTTTTTCCTGGGCAAAGGCTAGCAGCGTTCTGGTCCAGGGCACCACTGTTTTCCCCTCACTTTTGTTCCAAAGTGTCTGGAGAATGCCGTGTTTGTTTTCATTAGGCACGACGCCCACAGAACCCTGCTGCATCTGGCTTACGATGGCCCGTTCAGAGTTTTGGAAATGGGGGCGAAACATTTTGTGTTAGATTTTGGGAAGCGCAAGGAAACCATCTGTATAGACAGGCTTAAGCCCGCTTATGTGTTGGCAGATGAGCAGGTGGTCCAGGTTACCCGGCGTGGATGTCCACATGCGGTGGGTCCGCAGGTTTGTGTTCCCCCTTTAGAGAACTGTTTTCAAAAGACCAAATCTTTCCCCTCCCCAACTTCCCTCCACTCCAGAGGACTGTCCACCAGGAACTTAGTCTTTCTCCTACCCACCTCGACAGGAAGGCGCTTCGGTCGGCCGAGCAGCTCCATGTTACAGCCATTACTGGTGATTGCTCAAGCTCGAGGTACTGGAGAGTTAAGGCCCTTTCTGGGTGTTCGGGGGGGTGGTGGTAGCACAATGGGAGGTCTTATCCCACCCAGTTACTTGGGGAATGGGGGAAGGGGGTGAGAAATGGAAATGTGGGAGAAGATGCAAAGGCAGGCGCCAGAACGCCGGGAGGGGGGCAGGGGGACTATGGGAAGATGTGCCTTCACACCTGGGATGCCAGGTGTGAATGTATTCTGTTGTGATGTGCGTTGTTGTAATGTATGTTAATGTATGTACTCCTGGTGCCAAGGAAGAAAGTGTAAGCTGTATAAAAGGTTCACTTTGGCACCCAGGGTTCAGTCTTCTTTGGGGATGGAGCAATACAGTCTGAATCTTCAAAGCTTGTGTTTTGTCTCTTCAATCCTCCACAGTATAAAGAAAATATAATCTGTCAGTATTGTCATGTTGAGTAGAGAAATGATGCTCTTAAGTGGCTAATTATTTTGACATTGTGGTGGCACAACAGGAGGTCTTACTCCCACCCAATGGCTTGGGGAATAGGGAGAAGGGGGTGAGAAATGGAAATGCAGGAGAAGGAAGAAAAAAATGCAAAGGTAGGGGCCAGAGTCCCAGGGGGGAGAAAACTATGTGAAGATGTGACTTCACACCTGGGATGCCAGGTGTGAATGTATTGTTTTGTGATGTGCTCTGTTGTAATGTATGTACTCCTGATGCCAAGGAAGAGAGTGTAAGCTGTATAAAAGGTTCACTTTGCCACCCGGAGTTCAGTCTGACTTGGTGATAGAGGAATAAAGTCTGTGTCTGCAATGCTTGTGTCTAGTCTTGTCAATCCTCTACATCATATTTATGTTTATTCTGTAAGGCTGGTACTTCTTTGTTGGAATTTGTTTCTGTTTTCAGTTAAGAAGGGTTTGATTTATTTTGTGAGTTTAAATTTTCGTTGTCTATGATGGACTGGCGATCTGTCCGGGGTGTGCCCAGCCTTCCGCCTAGGGATGCTGGGATGGGCTCCAGCCCCACCGTGACCAATAAGGCATTGGGCGGTTAAGATGAATGAATTTTTGTTGTACAGTATTAGTGGTAGATGTTATATAATCCTCAGCTTCAGCCTACACCCTTTTCATTTTTTTATTGTTATATTTTCTTTTCTTTTTTTTTATCATGGATTATAAACTGAATAAAGTATAAATACAAATACAAAAAAGTGGAGACCACACAGTAATAGCCAATTTTGTAGATGATTATGTATTTTAACCCCTTGCACTCCGGTCAATTTCCCTAAAAACGCCAAAAAAATAACGTGCCCAAATTAAATCCAAAGCTGTTCTTTAACCCTTTGCAGCATCTTCATGGGGTTGGTCTCATTTAAAAGAAAACACTTTGAATTTTTTGGCAAAACAGTCATAATCTCTCTAAGTGCTCCGGCCACTGAATTACAGTCATCTAAACATAGTGAACTTGAAGAAAATAAATTTGGCCTGGGTGTTTTTTTGGATACAAATGCTTGCAAATAACACACAGCTTACATGTGGGCACATATGTGGTTTCCATATGCTTCACATGCTTGTTACTGTATGCTTATTGTTTACTGCACTTCTCAGAGGAACAAAAGATCTGAACCTCCTAGTGGTTGCAGGAGGATGTGAAGTCTGGCCTTTTGTATGTAGAGAGACGGCCATGAAGGATTTCCTGACCACCAGGACTGCAAGGGGAGACCACCAGGACTTCAAGTGGAGACAGGAGACCTGAAAGGGGGTGCGTTGTGATTTGGGATGTAAAGACAATGCGACTGTTTACTTTGATGTCCTGGGGTATAAAAGGGCAGCTGTGGGGGGCATGTCTTCCTCTTGTCTGTTTTTGGATGTTGGAGAACGTGGTTGTGAATAAAACTGATTTTGAGTAATAAACTCAGCCTCATCTTTCCACACAATCTCCACACTGGTGACCCTACGACGTATCATGAGCGGAGACGAATCTCCCGAGCTAGACTCGCCAGGAGCCAGCCAGACGAGTGCAGCCACAGTCCACCTACCGGACTTCTGGCCGAACAATCCGCGCTCCTGGTTTAGCGCAGTTGAGGCACAGTTCCACCTACGGAGGATTTCGGTGGACGACACAAAGTTCTACCATGTGGTTGCAAAGCTGGACAACCACACAGCCCAGCGGGTGGCGAACCTGATCAACCACCCGCCGGACAGCGACAAGTACAGCGCGTTGAAGGCTGCACTCATTCACTACTTCACCCCTTCGGTGCAGGACCGAGCAGAGAGGCTCCTAGCGCTGACTGAATTTGAGGGCGACAGACTTGCAGACCTCATGGGGAAGATGTTGAGTTTGAGAGACTCCGAAGACGATAACTTCATTTTCACCCACTTCTTCCTCAGAACCCTGCCGTCAGAGGTGAGAGTGACCCTGGCCAG
Organism: Pholidichthys leucotaenia; assembly: GCA_020510985.1. Lineage (NCBI taxonomy): Eukaryota > Metazoa > Chordata > Actinopteri > Cichliformes > Pholidichthyidae > Pholidichthys > Pholidichthys leucotaenia. The sequence continues at coordinate 61,965,565 of CM035849.1, read as the reverse complement.
CTCACCACTGCTGGCCTGACGAGTCTACCACGAGCTGGGCCAGGAAGCACAGCGACTCATTGACGCCAGTAAACGATGCGCGGCTGCGGCTGTGGCAGCGGGGCCAGGCGCGACGGCCGGAGATGACAGGGGGCCAGAGGCTGCAGCACCAGACTCACCGACGGCGGCGGCGGCAAGGGCCAGAAAACACGGAGCAGACGACATCCTTTGCTTCTACCATCGCTGTTATGCAGAGAGGGCACACAAGTGCATTCCACCTTGCCACTTCAAGCGCTCGGGAAACACCAAGACCGGGGGTTGGTAGCGGCTGCGGCCCTCGGAGAGGAGAACAAGCTGCTCTACTTGAAGGATGCACACTCGGGGAGGCACTTCCTCGTGGACACGGGCTCCAAGCTGAGTTTCATCACACCTTCCTACGCTGACCGGCTGGCACCTTCCAGCGGTCCCCGGGTGTCAGCAGCGAACGGCTCGGCGATTAAGACCTTCGGTGAGAGGACTCTACTTCTGTCTTTACACGGCCGCACTTTCAAATGGACTTTCGTCATAGCGGTAGTCAATTTCAACATGTTAGGAGCTGATTTTTTGTGCTCACATAGTTTGTTGGTCGATCTTGTTAACAGACGCCTGGTTAATGTCTTTTTCTTCTATCCCCTGTACAGCTCGAGTGGCCCCGCCAACAGCACAAGCCAACGTCACAGCTGCAGGTGGTAAGTTCCACACACTCCTCACTCAGTTCCCAGCACTCACGGTCCCAACATTTTCGGCGACAGTGGCTAAACACGGGTTGGAACATTTTATTACTACCACCGGACCGCCCGTTTTCGCAAAAGCTTGGCGCTTGGATTCAGCTAAACTGACCATAGCGCACAAGGAGTTCGCCAACCTGGAGAGGTTGGGCATCATCAGGCATTCGAAGAGCCCATGGGCTTCACTGCTTCACATGGTCCCGAAAGCTGATGGCTCGTGGCGGCCTTGTGGTGATTTCCGCAGGCTGAACAACGGTACAGCGCACGACCGCTACCCGATCCCGCACATCCAAGATTTTTCAGTTCATTTGGCGGGGGTGCACGTTTTTTCTAAAATAGACTTGGTACGCGGTTACCACCAGGTCCCAGTGCGCGCGGAGGACATACCCAAAACAGCGGTAATAACTCCCTTCGGGCTTTTCGAGTTTTTGCGCATGCCGTTTGGGCTTAAGGGCGCTGCGCAGACGTTCCAACGCATGATGGACGCGGTTCTGCGCGATCTCCCTTTCGTGTTCGTCTACCTGGACGACATACTGGTAGCCAGCGCGTCCGAAGACGAACACAAAAACCACCTCACAGCAGTTTTCCGGAGGTTGGCAGAGCACGGGTTAATAATTAATCCGGCAAAGTGTCAGTTCAGGGTGACGCAGATTGATTTTTTGGGCCATCGCGTCTCCCCAGAGGGAGCGGTCCCTCTGCCTGACAAAGTGCGTGCAGTAACAAATTTTCCCCAGCCACAAATGGTCAAAGCGTTACAGGAGTTTTGGGGAATGGTAAATTTTTATAACCGTTTCCTCCCCCACGCAGCGCAGCTCATGCAACCATTGTATGCTGCACTAAAAAAACGAAACCCCACAAATAAAGTCGAATGGTCTCCGGAGCGAGAGCGCGCATTTTCCGAAGTCAAAACAGCTCTGGCAAACGCTGCGTTGTTAGCACATCCAGTCCCAGTGGCCCGCATGGCGCTCACTACTGACGCGTCAGATGTGGCCATAGGGGCGGTGGTGGAACAGTTTGTAGCTGGAGCCTGGCAACCGCTCGCCTTTTTTAGTAAGACCCTGCGCGACAGCGAACGAAAATACAGCGCATTTGACAGGGAGTTGTTAGCTCTCCACTTGGCCATTCGCCACTTCCAGTTCTGGCTGGAAGGACGCCGTTTCACCACGTTCGTTGTCCACAAGCTACTGACTTTTGCGATGGCCAAGATTTCAGAACCTTGGACGGGCCGGCAGCAGAGACAGCTGGCCGCGATTTCGGAGTTTACTATCGATATCCAGCATGTGGAGGGTAAACTTAATGCAGTCGCAGACTGCCTCTCGCACGCCGTGGGGGCTCCCGTCCGTGCGGAGGTAGATCCTGCAGCCATGGCCGCGGAGCAGGTTAGCGACGCGGAAGTGCGCACGATCCCAGTCCACGTGGGGATAGATTACGCAGCCGTGGCCGCAGAGCAGGGTAGCGACGCGGATGTGCGCGCGCTCCAGTCTGGACCAACAGGGTTAAGGCTGGAGAGCAGGGTGCTTCAACACGGTATGCCCCCCCCAATCTGCGATGTCTCCACTGGGCGACCGCGTCCGGTGGTTCCAGCCGCGTGGCACCGCCGTGTTTTTGACTTGATCCATTCTCTGGCGCACCCGGGAGCGCGTGCGTCGGTCAAAATGGTAGGAGAGAAATTTGTGTGGCTGAGCCTGTGCAAACAAGTTAGAGAGTGGGCGGCAGCCTGCACAGCCTGCCAGCGGGCCAAGGTTCATAGGCACACGAGAGCTCCCTTGGAGCCGTTTCACATCCCGGCTAAAAGGTTTGATCATGTCCACGTGGACCTTGTAGGCCCCCTCCCGCCCTCACATGGGTACACACATCTTATGACAATGGTTGACCGCACCACGCGCTGGCCAGAAGTGGTCCCGCTTTCGTCAACCACGGCTGAGGAGGTAGCACGCGCGTTTTTAACGGCATGGGTAGCGCGTTTTGGAGTCCCGTCGGACATTACGTCTGACAGAGGCCCGCAGTTTGTTTCCGAACTTTGGTCAGCGATGTCCCGCAGCCTGGGGGCAACGATCCACCGCACAACTGCGTACAACCCGCAGGCTAACGGGTTGTGCGAACGTTTTCACAGGTCATTGAAGGAGGCCCTCAGAGCGTCGCTTACTAACTAACTAACTAACTAACTAACCTGCACTTATATAGCGCTTTTCTAGTCACAAAGACCACTCAAAGCGCTTTTCATTAATACTAACCCTCTATTCTAAGGGCCTATAGGAAACAGATATCTAGGGACAATTTAGAACAGCCAATTAACCTAACATGCATGTTTTTGGCATGTGGGAGGAAACCCGAGAAATCCCGGAGTAAACCCACGCAACACGGGGAGAACATGCAAACTCCACACAGATCACTGTTGGTCGGGGGCTGGGATCGAACCCACGATCCCACGATCCCCACAATCCCCCGGCCAAGGGTAAACTGTGCTGCCGCAGTGCTAACCACTGCGCCACCGTGCAGCCCACGGATACAAATTGGGTGGACAAGCTTCCATGGGTTTTATTGGGGTTGCGTTCTGCACCTAAAGAGGATTTAGAAGCCTCCCCAGCTGAGCTAGTGTTTGCACAGCCACTTCGGCTGCCCGGGGAATTTCTCCCAGATAATCCTGCGCCAGAGCGCTCCCCGGTTCAGCGGTTACAGAATAGCGCGGGCCCGGGCACGCTATCTGGCCCAGTTCACCACAGTTTTCCGCGTGTTTTTGTGCCTAAGGCTTTGAAAAATGCGGAATTTGTTTTTGTCAGACATGACGCTCATCGTCCGCCCTTGCGCCCACCTTATGACGGACCATATAGAGTGTTGGAAACAGGGGATAAGCATTTTTTGCTAGATTTGGGGGGCAGAAAAGAAAGGATTGGCATAAACAGGCTCAAACCCGCTTTTGTGTTAGCTGACGAAGTTGTGCAGTTGGCGAAGGCTCCTCGGCGTGGCAGACCCCCTAGAGAGCATTCCCCAGAACACCCACAGAGGTTGACTAACAGTTCTCATCCCCAGGCAACAGATCCACAGCAGGAAGACGCCGTGGAAGTGATACAGCCTGCTTTTAGCAGATATGGGAGAAGGTTGAGACCTAAGCGGCGTTTGGACTGATATATAGTGATTTTATTATGGCATGCAATCTGTGGTGATGTTGTTCCATCTTAGACGTTTGGAGGGGGGGTCATGTGGGCACATATGTGGTTTCCATATGGTTCACATGCTTGTTACTGTATGCTTATTGTTTACTGCACGTCTCAGAGGAACAAAAGGTCTGACTCTCCTAGGGGTTGCAGGAGGATGTGAAGTCTGGCCTTTTGTATGTAGAGAGACGGCCATGAAGGATTTCTTGACCACCAGGACTGCAAGGGGAGACCACCAGGACTTCAGGTGGAGACAGGAGACCTGAAGGGGGGTGCATTGTGATTTGGGATGTAAAGACAATGCGACTGTTTACTTTGATGTCCTGGGGTATAAAAGGGCAGCTGTGGGGGCATGTCTTCCTATTGTCTGTTTTTGGATGTTGGAGAATGTGGTTGTGAATAAAACTGATTTTGAGTAATAAACTCAGCCTCATCTTTCCACACAATCTCCACAATATTTTCTTTTATTTTTTTTATCATGGATTATAAACTGAATAAAGTATAAATACAAATACAAAAAAGTGGAGACCACACAGTAATAGTCAATTTTGTAGATGATTATGTATTTTAACCCCTTGCACTCCGGTCAATTTCCCTAAAAACGCCAAAAAATAACGTGCCCAAATTAAATCCAAAGCTGTTCTTCAACCCTTTGCAGCATCTTCATGGGGTTGGTCTCATTTAAAAGAAAACACTTTGAATTTTTTGGCAAAACAGTCATAATCTCTCTAAGTGCTTGGGCCACTTAGTTACAGTCATCTAAACATAGTGAACTTGAAGAAAATAAATTTGGCCTGGGTGTTTTTTTGGATACAAATGCTTGCAAATAACACACAGCTTCAGATCCGGGCTGGAAAATGCAACAGAAATGTAGAACCAAGTGTTATCCAGCTGAGTTCCAAATTTTGTAACAATACCACAAAAAATGAATATATTACACAGCTTTTTCCTCAGGTAGTTCCCAGGCGTTTTGGAACTATGCCAAATTGTGCCAAATGGCACAGTTTGGAAAAACGTCTAACTTTTGAATGATTCAATGTAGAAGCTTCATTTTGGGCTCTAATGAAAGGTCACACTCAGGGCTGTGTCTGTGTGTGTGTGTGTGTGTGTGGGGGGGGGTTGTCCCCCCCCCTCGCTACAGAGGATGAACATCGGCCATCCCTACATGACGGAATACACTCATGTGGCGATGTGGCGACCGCGGCGCAGTCACCGCGGCTCCCCCCCCCTCGCTACAGAAGAATAGCGGGGGGGGGCGGCGTTCACGGTCTGGACATGGCGAACAACCCGTGTATCGCGGCGCACGAACTTCAGACTTCGTGCGCCGCACAGTTGTAATTTACCGATCGGTCAAAAGTCATTTTTGATTACAATTTTCAGGGATAAAGAATAATTTAGCTTATAACACCTTACCTCTTCACAGCAGCGTCCTGGTGAACTTCTCTTCCTCATTGTCAGACGAACGCGATGCTGGTCCGCTCGTGGTTCTGGTCTCGTGACCCGGTCAAAACATAATTCCATGATTGCGGTTTTGGCGAATGATTTACGACCTTCGTCGTCGGCCTCCGTCGGTCTATGATGACCATGGAAGAGAATCCTAAACGTCTATTCTGCTCGAATTAAAAAAAAAAAAAGGCACTGCCTGTGACTGAAGAGGCCGATGTGCGAATGGCTGTCCCTGTCACACAGGGGGTGGTCTCTGTGCTGCTGGGTCTATGACGGTTCTTCCTGCGGGTCCTTTTTTTATCTGCTGCAGCAGTCTGTGTCTTCACCCAGCCTTACAAAAAACAGCTGGCGAACTTCTCTGCTTCAATTGGCTCACTGCATTCACAGATTTGGTAGGCAGGTCCTTCTTGCTAGGTTTTCAGTCATTGGTTCTTCAAGGTTTCAGAAACCCAATTCAAGGCTCTGGGATGCAGAGACTTGCCCGCCCGCGGTACAACAGAGTGCAAGAGGTTAAACCAAAATAAAAATCGACTATCTAGCAAAAGTGAAGTCAGTAAGTCAGTAGTGTATGCAGTGTTGAGTGCATGTAGATGAACAAACACAAAAGCAAATCAAACAAGCCAACATCCTGAAGCATGAGGTAGTGGGGGGAAGAGAGATCGGGGCTATATTTGGAATGTTCACTCACTCACTCACTCACTCACTCACTCACTCACTCACTCACTCACTCCCTACTCGCTGTAGAGTGAATTTAGATATAGTGGACTTTACAATAAACTCAATATAACAATAAAATTAACAGCTTTCGGACACTATTGGACTTGTTTTCGCGGCACGATGAATGACGTCATCACGTGAGAGTAAAATGTAACAGACTAATGGTGGTAAAAATATGACTTTCTGACTGCTTGTCAGGAAACGAGTGGAATCTGATGATGATGCATGTAATTTCTAGTAAATATGTATTAAATCAAATTGTTTTTGCTGAATGAATAAATATAAATACCTTAATTAAAGTAGGTTGTGATGTGAAGCTCTTCTCTCATTGCGCAGTTGGCTGCGCATTGCATTATGGGATATATTGGCTAATGTAGTGCCCATCCATTGTACACTACTTTTCAAAATGCATTGTGGGATATTTTGAGTGCACTATATAGTGAATGAAATTTTCAGTTAAGATTTCGAACAGCACTACAAAATGGCTGATCCACTATATAGTACACTATATGGGGAAGGAGTGAGTATTTTGAACAGAGCACAAGTCAGAGCCAGACCTGGAATAAATCCCTCTGGGCTCCAATTTAAAAATTTAAATTTAAAAATTTAAAATCAATCAGCACAGGTGATCTCATTCAGGTCAACCACTCCTCTCCCACACTTCCAGACCTCCTGCAAACACCTAGGGGAGTCAGCAGGTGGAGCCAAACCAAGCCAGGCAATGGGAGGGCTGTCACAATGCTCTTAAGTCTGACAGCTGTGTTTTTACTCCAAACTGTGTTTTTATTTCTTATATATCAGATTAGTTTATGTCTGTTATTGAAAAACACTTTGAAAACACTTTGAGAGCTGCATATTTGGGATGAAAGGTGACAAATAAGCATTTTTATACTGGGATAACTTGCTTACCATAAATTGCTCCCTTTCCTGGTATTTTAGGAAAGTTGTAATTTTATTTTATTTAAATCAGTGTTGTAATGATTGGTGTTTTTATTAACATGAGGTAATAATTTGAATGTGTGTGTTTGTCAGAGATGGCATCTCCAGTCACTCACGTACAATGCCTCAGCACCAGATGTCAGCAGCTGTTTGGAGAGCCAGTAAAGGAGAATTTCCTCTACTGATCCAGACATGAACCTGAGAATGTGCTGCATTCTGATCTGCCCCACATCACCCTCACCAGTGCAATGTATCATATTTTGCTTTTAATATTCATTTAATTATCATAATCATAATATAAAGCATCATCATAATGTTAAATTACACTGGTCAACACCAAATGTATTGTCTCATTTTTTTTTTAGCTGATTTAGGACAATTTCGATGTGCTGAATGCAAAAGTCACATTGGTTTTGCTCAATCAGGTCAACTTTTTGAATTATGGCCACATGATGTTTTCTATGTTTTTGTTTACATGTGTGGGTATTTTCACTTTATATAAGGCAAAATTCTTTTTTACGTCTTGAAATTCTCTAAATTTTGAACAATGTAACATTCAATTTACATGTACTTACAAAGGTAAGTACATGTAAATTTAGATTAATTTAGATGGGATTCACTGTCATAAACCGGAACACAAAGTCATAAACATGAACACAAAGTAATAACAGGGTTTCTATGACAACTTACAGCATCTCTGGTTGTTAAAAACAAGACATGCTTACATTTTTTTTTTTATCATTTTGTACGGCTTTCATTTCAGGAGGATGTCTGCAGTCCAAACCCTCTGCCTGGCCTACAACAGCTGGAAAGGGTTTGCTCTACGCTGGTGGAGATTGGCAACCTATAGGACAACCTGTATCCGCTGAGCAGCAAGATATGGTCTTCAGTGCCTGAAATGTGGAGGAGTCTGCACACCTGAGAATATCACCTTGTTTTCAGTCTATGCCTTAATAGCTCAACCTCCACACCACAAAACAGCCATCCACACTCTCCAAGATCCCCTCCATATCCTCTGCACAGCTGCCTCCAGCACCATACCAGCCAGCAGTCCTCCCTCCTGCAGACTACCTTTTAAAAGAGTACGTATCCACATGATAATGCCTGTTCCCCAGCCTCAGCCACCTGTGCTGAAAGCTTCAGCAGTGAGTACAGCACCTGCCAAATCCACCATCACCAGGCCTGTGAGTGCTGAAGCCTCCACAAGGACATTAGCAGCTGCAGGTCTGAGCACTTCAGACCAGCCATGACACAGTGTTGACTTAAACTTTTGAAAGGGTTCTCCCATTTATCAGCTGTTCCATATTTATGCCATAATCATGTGCACTTTGGTAATCTTCTGGCATTCCCGTCTCGAAGAGGTGATGGTTAGTGCATCAAGGGTTGGAGCAGCGCCTGGAATGACTGTACAGCCCAATCCTTGAGTGGCAGTCTTTGGAGCAGTTGGCACAGATGAAGATTGATGGTGCACATGCTGATGCTGCGTGTTCTTTCCTCACTGCACACTTTGTCGCCATCTGGACTCTCATGCTTGCTTCTATCTTGAGAACACCCTCGTTGACACTGTGGCACCAGGTGACTCGATCATTGGCAATAACCTCCTAGTTATTGGCGTTGATCTGTGCACACTGCATGTCGCGTTTGCAGACATCTTTAAAACGCAACAGCGGTCGGCCCACATGGCGGCTGCCCACCGGCAGTTCTCCGTAAAGGATTTCTCTCAGCAGGTGATCAGGCTCCATGCGGTGCATGTGGCTGAGCCACCGGAGTCGTCTCTGGCTGAGAAACGCAGGGATGCTTAGCAAGTCAGTGCGCTCAAGGATCTCGGTGTTGGGGACTCTGTCCTGCCACTTGATGTGCATAAGGCACCGAAGACACTGGAGGTGGAACCCGTTTAACGGCTTCTCCTGCCTGGCATAGGCTGTCCAGGACTCGCTGCCGTACAAGAGAGTGGACAGCACGCAAACTTGGTAGACGAGTAACTTGATCTTCAAACTCAGCAGATTGTTGTTCCACACACGCTTGTTGAGTTTGGCCATGACAGCAGCTGCTTTGGCGGTTCTGGAGCTGATCTTGGTGTCCAGCGAGAGCGTGTTTGAAACAGTGGACCCTAGGTAGGTGAAGGTGTCCACAACCTCCAGCTGTGTGTTGTCAATGGTAATGACAGGAGAGGAGACAGCATCTTGGGCCATGATGTTGGTTTTCTTGAGGCTGATCATGAGCCCGAACTCCTTGCAGGCATGGGACAATTTGTCGACCAGGTGCTGCAGGCCCTCCTCACTGTGCAATGCTAGAGCAGTGTTGTCTGCAAACAGCAGCTCATGTATGAGGACCTTGTAGACTTTGGTTTTAGCAGGAAGTCTTGCGATGTTGAGGAGTTTTCCGTCTGATCTCGTGTGGACGAAGACACCTTCGGGACAGTCAGCAAAGGCGTAATGGAAGAGCATTGAGAAAAAAATCCCAAAGAGAGTCGGTGCTAGAACACAACCCTGCTTCACTCCACTGCTGACTGGAAAGACATCTGAGGTGGCTGCATCAAAGCAAACAGTACTATGCATGTCCATGTGGAAGGAGGAGATGATTGCAAGGAGCTTTGGGGGACAACCGATCTTTCGCAGGATCTGGAAGAGCCCACTTCGACTAACTAAGTCAAAGGCTTTGGTCAGGTCCATGAACACAATGAATCGTGGCTGCTGCTGCTCTCGACACTTCTCCTGCACTTCTCCTGCAGCTGACGGAGGGAGAAGATCATATCTTATCATATCCACGATCATATCCACTTCAGCCTGTGAGTGCTGAAGCCTCCACAAGGACATTAGCAGCTGCAGGTCTGAGCACATCAGACGAGCCATGACACAGTGTTGACTTAAACTTTTTAAAGGGTTCTCCTATTGATCAGCTGTTCCATATTTATGCCATAATCATGTGCACTTTGGTAATACACACACAGACGCACACACACACACACACGCACGCACGCACGCACGCACACACACACACACACTTATATATATATACTGTATATATATATATATATATATATATATATATATATACAAAGTATGTCAATTTATAATTTATTTTTTTATATAAATAAATGCTAAGACAAATAGTTTCAAAGTAATAATTACATTTGCACTTCACTGTCCAGGATTTACCATTTACACTTAAGTTGCCACTTGTCTGAACCCCCACATCTGTCACTGGCATATTTAAACCATCTCTTCCTTGTCTGCTACACATACAGCAGCTATCTGTAATTACATTTTTGCTCTGTAGATCATGGAACCACCACATATAGGACCTTAATGCTTTGTGCAGAATGTTTTGTTGTTCTCTATTGGCATCACGGTTCAGAGAGAAATGTTCTCAGTTTTGTCATGTTTGGTGAATTGACAATAAAGTGAATTTGAGTTGACTTTGACTTATTCTGTGTCATTACCAGGTGAAACATTATGTATATTAATACAAAAAGTATTGTAGATCGTGTCTAATTACAGATGACAAGAGCCTCGGTGCCACACGAGTAGGCTGCCTTTTTGCAACAGCGGATCAATTTCTTCCCATTCCTATTTACTATCTGGCTTCTCTTGCTAATCTTTCTGATCCAGCGACACCTTATACATCGGATGGACACACGGATCGCCCAAATGTCTCCTGAGCCGGCCAATGGAGCCACTGTTTTTAGCAGGATACGTTACAGCAGAGACCAGCTGTTAGCATTTAACCGGACCAAGATGCTAGCGCAAGATTTCGACATACTGGGTGAAATAAGACAGAAACGACATGGATGCCATGCTGGAGCAAGACGGCGGGTGAGAAATATAAGGTACAGACCCGTCCTTCCATCTGTTATTATGGGGAATGTACAATCGCTACTCAATAAGACAGATGAGCTAGCGGCTATGGCTTGCTACCAGAGTGTCTTCAGAGAGATTAGCATGGTGTTGTTTACTGAGACGTAGCTAACAGAACTAGCAACAGATGCTAACATCGAACTGGAGGGTTTCCACGCAATACGGGCAGACCGGACACCAGACAGTGGGAAGGCAAGGAGCGGAGGAGTGATAATGTATGTCAATAACAGCTGGTGCAGACCGGGACATATCACAATTAAACAACATCACTGCAGCAAAGACATTGAGTTGCTAGCTGTTAACATGCGGCCTACCTATCTCCCGAGGGAATACTCACACATGATCTGCATTGTTATTTATGCAAATCCGACGGCGAACGCGGGGACAGCGCGTGACGCCATTCACTCAGTAACTGGCAGGCTGCTGACAGAACACCCAGATGCTCTTCTCCTCATCTCAGGTGATTTCAACCATATTTCACTGACCCCCATTCTGCCAACGTTCACCCAGTATGTCACATGCCACAGTAGAGACAATAAAACACTGGACTTATTCTACTTGGCGGAGGAGCTGTGCAGGAGCTGTTGCGGCGAGTTCAGCAGCGGCCGGGCTAGTTGAGGCCTAGCCGGATTCTCTGTTTACTTCTATCTACAGGTCAGTAAGATGCCACCAAAGAAAGAGGAAATGGAAGAAATCAAAAAAGCTCTGAGCTTTATGTCAGAAGAATTGGCCAAATTGACTAGCCAACAGGACAAAATAATAGGCCTAATAGAACAGGTACAAGCCCTAAATTTAATAATTCAAGAAAAAGACTAAAAAATTATGGACCTGGAGCAACACGGGTGTCTTTTGGAGCAACGCGTCGAGGATCTTGAACAAGGTTCTCCTATTGATGACCTAGTTATAAGTGGACTAGACATCAGATATCAGTCATACGCCCATGCCACAGTAGGACTGAGTGGTGAAGATGCACCCATGAGAGAATCTTTGTCCTTAGAAAATCAAGTGCTTCAGTTCCTTAATGATAAAGACATTAAGGTAGAAGCCAATGCAATCTCAGCCTGCTATGCACTACCGAAGAAAGATAACAAAACAAAGAAATCAATTGTGATGCGCTTTGTGAACAGAAGGGTAAAGAATAACATACTGAGGCAGGCCAAAAAGTTAAAGGAAACTCAAGTTTACATAAATGAACACCTGACAAAAAAAAAAAACGCTGAATTAGCACGACAGGCACGGATGCTAAAAAAACAAAATAGGATACAAGCAACCTGGACAAGAAATTGTAGAATTTGGATTAAACTAAATGGATCACCTGAGCAAGCAAAGAGTATAATGATCAGAGATGCTACTGACTTAGATAAATACAGATGAACACTGATTAGCAAAATTATGAGCCAATGATAATCCATATTCATACACACGATAAGAATAGTTCTTTTGATACACCATGCCAAAGTACTTTAATTAAAATAACCAAAACAAACAAAAACTTATGACCGGCTCAAGTAGACATCAATTATCCCCAGTTGGAGGAAGTCATTTGACACAGAATGAGGAAACTCAAACTCTGAAAACATACCATTATGCTGAACATAAACCACAAGAGATGGAGAATGATATTGATCCTGAAAACCACTTTTTCAATAATATTCATAACCACTGTGAATATTACACTGAAAAACAATTCAAAAGTCAAATGCAATTAGATGGTAAACTGTCAATAATACACTTCAATAGCAGAAGTCTTAACAAAAACTTTCCACAGATTCAGGACTATTTAAAACAGCTAGACAGAAAATTCACAGCTATTGCAGTCTCTGAAACTTGGCTTAACGAAGAGCAGGCTCCCCTGATGACAATAGAAGGATATCAGATGTTTTATATTAACAGAACTCAAAAAAAGGGTGGTGGTGTTGCACTGTATATTGATGACCTGTACAGGTGTAAGCTTGTAAATGAAATGTCCTTAGCACTACCAGGGATTTTGGAATGTGTTACTGTTGAGATTGACCTAGACAAAACAAAAAATCTAATCATAAACTGCATATATAGAACGCCGGGAACTTGCATTGAGACATTCAGAGATAAATTAGTCGAGCTGTACAATAATATTACTAGTAAGAAAATGGTAGCAATTTGTGGAGATTTCAATATTGACTTACTGAATCCTCATCAACAAAATGTAGTTACAGAGTTCATGAACTCTATGTACAGCATGAGTCTATATCCCACAATAACACATCCCAGTAGAATCACAGTTCACTCTGCTACACTTATTGACAACCTGTTTGTCAATGTTTTCGATAAGAAAATAGAAAGTGGATTATTGATAAATGATATAAGTGACCACTTGCCAACCTTTGCACTTATCCATGGCCACACGGGGCCCAACGCAGAAAAAACTTCAAAATCGTTCAGACACAAATCACCAAATGCAATCAGTTCTCTTAAAGAGGACTTGCTGAAGCAAGACTGGACAGAAGTCTATGTAACAGATGTAAATGAAGCCTATGACACATTTATAAATATTGTAACCACTCTTTATGAAAAAAACTGCCCATTAGTAATAAAAAAGCTTAAACACAAATTTGCTAATAAGCCATGGTTAACCAAAGGACTACAAAAGGCGTGTAAAAAGAAAAATTTATTATATAAAGCTTTCCTAAAGAAAAGAACAAAAGAAGCAGAGCAGCGGTATAAAACATACAAAAATAAGTTAACATATATAATAAGATGTAGTAAAAGAGACTATTACAGTAAAGAACTGGAGAAAAACAGAGACAATATTAAAAATACATGGACAATACTCAACAGTATCCTTGGAAATAAAAGCAGAAATACAAGCTACCCAACTAATATTCCAAAAAATAATAAAACGACTCAGAGTGTGAATATTGCTTCACCTGCAGATGAATTTAATAATTTTTTTGTTAACATTGAACCTAAACTGGCCCGAGAAATACCCACTACGGTGCCAACAGGTGATACAATATGCAATAACACTGCTGTAAAAGACTCCATCTTCATAAAGAACACAGACGAAAGAGAGGTCATTGAAATTGTTAAATCGTTCAAAAGTAAAACATCTACTGACTGTGATGATATTGACATGCTACTAGTCAAAACTGTTATCGAATGCATAGTAAAACCACTGACGTATATCTGCAACCTGTCTCTCCAATCAGGTATATTTCCCAATGCAATGAAAATAGCTAAAGTAATTCCGATATACAAGACGGGCGACAGAGGGGAACTCTCAAACTATAGACCAATTTCACTATTACCGCAATTTTCCAAGATACTTGAAAAAATATTCTATGAGAGAATTGACAACTTCATACTGAAGAATGATTTACTATGTGAGCAGCAATATGGGTTCAGACACAAGAGGACAACTGCATATGCCCTAATGGAATTTACAGAAAAAATATCAACAGCCATTGAAAATAAAGAGTATTCAGTTGGAGTATTCCTAGATCTTAAAAAAGCATTTGATACAGTAGATCATAATTTATTATTAAAGAAACTACAAAATTCTGGTATTAGAGGGGTAGCACTGTCCTGGTTAAGTAGTTACTTAAAGAATAGATATCAGTATGTATGTGTTAGCAACAAAAACTCAGAGTTGCTGAAGGTCACCTGTGGAGTCCCACAGGGTTCAGTTTTGGGACCATTATTATTCAATACGTATATAAACGATATATGTAAAGTTTCAGAAAAAATGGACTTAATATTGTTTGCCGATGACACTAATCTGCTATGCAGTGGAAACAATTTGGAACAACTTCTGGATACACTCGGGAAGGAATTAGAAAAGCTTAAACTGTGGTTTGATTCAAACAAATTAACGCTCAATTTAAGTAAGACTGAGGCGGCATGAAAAAATAAGCAGCAGTGCTGTGGTTTTAAGCAGGTTTTATTATATCATGTCGCCTTCACGGGATCCCCTCTCCGGTGCATAGTGGAGCAGCCCGGAGCGGGATCCCTAAGCTCTCAGAGAAGGAGAGGCGGACACGCGTGTGTCTACCAGTTGCAGGATCAGAGTGAGAGAAGAAGAGAGAGATTGCGTTACAGAGTTGCACCTTAAATACTTGATCATAACAATACATCAAAAAGACATACCCCACAGTCTAGAATGATCAAAGGGACAACAGAACAGGCAGGAGGTATTTGCATTTGTAAGCCATACATCACAATGGGCAGATTAGCTAGACCTCGCTCTAAATGCAAGACAAAGAGGCTAACAAGCACATCTACATATTGATCTGAGTCTCTAGGTCACAGTAAGGACAGGACGCATGAGTACAAAGGATGAAAGGCATCGATTAACATCACATAGGTGAGACAGAAGAAACTCGTCTACCTGTAGACATTAATACACCAAAGCACATCTAAGATGCTCAGAAAAAGCACAGTAAGGACAAGCCATATGCACACTATACCGAATGGCGCATTACATCACAACACATGCATGTTTGCATCACAAATACATGAATGGCACATTGCTTCTCAGTAATGCAGCAGAAAAACAGAGAAAAGAGGGCTGAGTGTCCTTAGTCTGTTGTGGGGTTAAAACGAACCGCCACACACGCTCCCCCCCAGAGGACGCGGCAGGGGGTCGCGACCTCGATAATCCATCTGTGTGAGCGAGCTGTGGGAGAAGCTCGCTGCAGGCGGAGGGGGAGGGAGGGGAGGGGTAGTAAGTGCCGGCAGGAGCTGTGAAATCGTCCTGAGCCGTGCAAAAATTGCTTGCTGCTCCGTGACGTCGAGGGTTTGTCCCGTTGCACGTGCGGAGATCACAAGAAGAAAAATTAGTCTCTGACTCCTCTTGTGGCCATGAAGAAAAGCAGGAGCGGCTGTAAGAGAAAAAGTAAACAAAGCAGGGGGACTGTTGGCTTTGGGTGCTGAAGCAACCCCAAAGCTCCTGGGAACAGCTGACGGCTGAAATCCCGTTGTGCCGTGGCTAAGACCATTAAAAAATCCAGTGGCGAGCTGCGTGCTTGCTTCAGGTGAACGAGCAACCCTGAAGATTCTGTGGGCAGCGGCGGAGAACGATGGCGGTCTGTGGCGTGGCTGAGACTGTTAACAAATCCTTCCAGTATGCTGCATGCGTGCCTCAGGTGAGCGAGCAGCCCTGAAAGGCAGCGGCGAAGGAGGAAGGCAGTCTGTGGAGCCATTACTTGTCCCATGCGTGATGCGCCGTCCTTGTAACTCCCCGATGCGTGCGCGGGGGTTCAGTGCGTGGGTGGGCCGCTGGAGTGGTGAGTCAGGGTGCAGAAACTTGGCGGAGATCAGCGCAGACGGCGCCAATAAAATCCAGGTTGAGCTGTTGCTGTAGATTTGGCCATGGTGCGTTGGAGCGTTGAGAGGAAATAGACGATCTTTAGTCCCTCAGGCCCGTGCAGAGGCGTTGGAGCGGCGGGAGGGAATAGACGATCTTTTGTTCCTCAGGCTCATGCAGCTGCGTTGGAGCGGTGTGAGGAAGTAGACGATCTCCGTCCCTCGGGCTCGTGGAGGCGCGTTGGAGCGGTGCGAGGCAATAGACGATCTTTGTGCCCCGGGCTCATGCAGCTGCGTTGGAGCGGTGAGAGGGAGGAGACGATCGTTGTCGCTCGTGCGGCCATGGTGCGTTCAGTTCCACGCGCTGCGCTCCCCGTCGGCCCTGGAGGTTGCCGTCGTGGAGAGAGGACGAGGTGCGTGCGCTCTCAGTGAGAGCGGCCGGTCCAGCGTGGTTGTGCAGATCTCAGGCGACGGAGCATTCATGCCCGGGTGTTGCGTTCACTGGCCGCTCGTTTTTTTCAGCGTCGGTTCGCCGGCGTGGCCATCCAAAACAGAAGGCTGCGTTGCACAAAACGTGTGCGTCTTCAAGGGGCTACCAACGCAGCTGTGTGGTTGTCCAGCTCGGAAGGTTGCTTTCGCACAAAACGTGTGCGTGTTCGAGGGGTCACCAGTGAGGCGGCATGAAAAAATAAGCAGCAGTGCTGTGGTTTTAAGCAGGTTTTATTATATCATGTCGCCTTCACGGGATCCCCTCTCCGGTGCATAGTGGAGCAGCCCGGAGCGGGATCCCTAAGCTCTCAGAGAAGGAGAGGCGGACACGCGTGTGTCTACCAGTTGCAGGATCAGAGTGAGAGAAGAAGAGAGAGATTGCGTTACAGAGTTGCACCTTAAATACTTGATCATAACAATACATCAAAAAGACATACCCCACAGTCTAGAATGATCAAAGGGACAACAGAACAGGCAGGAGGTATTTGCATTTGTAAGCCATACATCACAATGGGCAGATTAGCTAGACCTCGCTCTAAATGCAAGACAAAGAGGCTAACAAGCACATCTACATATTGATCTGAGTCTCTAGGTCACAGTAAGGACAGGACGCATGAGTACAAAGGATGAAAGGCATCGATTAACATCACATAGGTGAGACAGAAGAAACTCGTCTACCTGTAGACATTAATACACCAAAGCACATCTAAGATGCTCAGAAAAAGCACAGTAAGGACAAGCCATATGCACACTATACCGAATGGCGCATTACATCACAACACATGCATGTTTGCATCACAAATACATGAATGGCACATTGCTTCTCAGTAATGCAGCAGAAAAACAGAAAAAAGAGGGCTGAGTGTCCTTAGTCTGTTGTGGGGTTAAAACGAACCGCCACAAGACAAAATTTATAGTCTTTAACAACCATCACAACAATCCAGTACCCAAACTCAGTGTAAATGGTGTAGAGATTGAAAGGGTATCTGAAACTAAATTCCTTGGAGTAATAATTGATAACAAACTGTGTTGGAAGTCACATATTAATTATATTAAAGGTAAAGTTTCCAAATCAATTGCAATATTACACAGAGTGAAATATTTGCTGAATCAACCCACACTATACACCTTGTATCATTCATTAATACTCCCATACATGACATATTGTAATGAAGTATGGGGAAATACATACAAAACAAACATATATCCACTCTTTATGCTTCAAAAGAGAGCTATTAGAATAATAAACAAAGCAGCTTACAGGGAACCAACAAACCCACTTTTTCTTAAACAAAAAACTCTCAAGTTGAAAGATCTGGTTGACTTTAAAACCGCAATAATAATGTTCAAAGTGAAGAATTTATCACTGCCCGCAAATATCCAAAAGTTGTTCCAAACAAGGGAGAAACGATATCACTTCAGAGGAACATGTATATTTCAAAAGCCTACAGTGAGAACAACCACCAAGCAACACTGTATTTCAGTGCAAGGAGTCAGATTATGGAACGATTATGGACCTGAATTAAAATCATGTACAACGCTTGGACAATTTAAACAAAAACTAAAGGAAGAAATACTCCAAACATATTTACAAGACGACATGTAAACTCACATAAGGATTGACATATCCAGCCTGTGTTGTGTTGTAGCTTAGTTTTTTTTTTTTTCTCTCTGTGACATTCTGTCTTAGATTTGTCTTGAATAGTAACCGCTTAACCTAGCTGAGCTTAGTTTTCTTTTTTTTCTCTCAGTCACACTTTGTCTTAGCTTTGTTCTAAATTGTAATCACTCTTGTCTTGTTTACTCTTTTTCTTTTGAATTCTTGGATGGAATATGGGTGGGCAATATAAGCTGCGGCTTCAGCCATCACCCATTTCGGATAACTCACGTGGAATTGTTTAGTAAAAGGAGTCTTTGTCTAATTTGACCTTGTTGTTATATTATACAGTTTCTTTTAACCTGTACTGTATTATCCGAAATAAATTCATTCATTCATTCATTCATTCATTCATTCATCCATTCATTCATGCTAACACTAAGAAGGCATAGACCTCATCACCACTCCCCCCACTCGGGAGATCAGATCACAATTTGGTTCATCTCCTTTCGGTGTATAAACCCCTAGTACACAAACAACCTCCGGTCATGCGCACAGTGAAGACATGGTCTGAGGAGGCAATGGACGCTTTAAAGGACTGTCTTGAAACCACTGCCTGGGAGCAGCTCTGTGATCCACATGGTGAGGACATCGATGGCCTCACTCACACCATCACGGACTACATCAACTTCTGCGTGGACAACACCGTACCCACCAAGACCATACGGTGTTGCTTGGACAACAAACCCTGGATCAACCCTGAGATAAAAACACTACTGAGAGAGAAGAAGAGAATCTTCAGGTTGGGAACAGGGAGATGCTGAAGTCCATACAGAGGGAGCTGAGGAGGAAGATCAGAGAAGGCAAGGACAGCTTCAGGAAGAAGATGGAGGACAAGCTGCAACAGAGCGACATCAGAGGGGTCTGGAGAAGCCTTAAAACCATCTCTGGGCTCCAGAATACCTCCTCCCAGGCCACGGGGGGCAAGGAGTGGGCGAACAATCTGAACGTGCTTTTTAATAGGTTTGACCAACCGCCCTCCCCCCGACTGCACACCAACCACTGCTGCCTTTAAAGTCATCGAGACCTGCTGTCCACACCCCACTCCACCAACTCCCCCCACTCCCAGCACACAGCCCCCCAACCTGACCCTCACTAAGACCCAGGTGAGGACGGAGCTGAGGAAGATCAAGGCGAGGAAGGCCTTGGGACCGGACGGCATCAGCGCGAAGCTCCTCAAGTCCTGTGCAGACCAGCTGTGTGGGATTGTGGAGCACATCTTCAACCTGAGGCTGAAGCTGGGGAGGGTACCACAGTTGTGGAAAACATCTTGTGTGGTACCTGTACCAAAGACTTCCCACCCCAAAGACCTGAACAGCTACAGACCAGTGGCCCTGATGTCTCACCTGATGAAGACCCTGGAGAGACTGCTCCTTGCTCACTTCTGCCCCCTGGTGGGACCAGCGATGGATCCACTCCAGTTCGCCTACCAGCATGGCATTGGGGTGGAGGATGCAGTGATCTTCCTCCTTCACCGTTCCGTGTCCCACCTGGAGAAGCCTGGGAATGTGGTGTGGATCATGTTCTTTGACTTCTCCAGTGCTTTCAACACCATCCAACCGGTGATCCTTAAGGACAAGCTGCTGTGCGCAGGGGTGGACCAGCACCTATCATCATGGATCCTGGACTACCTCACTAACTGGCCACCCGGGATTGTGTGTTCAACACAATCATCAGCAGCACTGGGGCCCCCCAGGGAATGGTTTTGGCTCCCTTCCTGTTCACAAGCTGAGTACAGAGGACTTATCCAGGACTTCGTGGACTGGTGCCATCAGAACTGCCTCCAGATCAACACGAGGAAAACTAAAGAACTGGTGGTGGACTGCCGCAGGCAAGGACAACCCCTCACAGCACCAGTAAACATCCAGGGTACAGACATTGAGATGGTGACATCCTACAAGTACCTGGGTGTTCATCTGAGCCATAAACTAGACTGGTCACACAATACGACACACTCTACAAGAAGGGACAGCGCAGGCTGTTCCTACTGAGGAGGCTCAGGTCTTTTGGTGTACAAGGGGTGCTCTTGAAGACATTCTACGACATGGTGGTGGCATCAGCCATCACTTTTGGAGTGGTCTGCTGGGGAAACGGCATTACAGCAGCCGATAGGAAGAGACTGAACAAACTAATCAAGAAAGCTAGCTCTGTCCTGGGGCAACGCCTTGACCCAGTGGAGGAGATAGGAGAGAGAAGGATGGTGGCTAAACTGTCATCTTTGCTGGAGTCTGAGTCCCACCCTATGCAGGACATACTGAACGCACTGAGGAACTCATTTAGCAGTAGACTACATCATCCTAGATGCGTGACCGAGAGGTTTTGCAGGTCCTTCCTACCTACGGCTGTCAGACTGTATAACCTAAGCAGGGCTGCTCGCAGAGATAGCAAAAAAACGTGACGACCTAATAGTATTGAATGCAAAAGATGCAACAGACTTACACAAATGGTCCCCTCCAGTATACAACTAGGACAATATCAGTCGCTACGGAGGGTGACAATATGTATGGGTACATATTCATACCATGTAGGGTAACTAAATAGACGGTTATGCTGTTTAGTCCATCTAGCTACAATGCTCCGCACTGTGTACATATATATATATATATATATATATATATATATATATATATATATATATATATATACATATTTATATATATATATATATATTTTTTTTTTTTGTTACTTATTTGTACCCGTAGGTAGACTTGGTTTGCAGTCTGGTGACAAGTCACTGGCTGCTGGTCGCTGCGTGCGCGAGCGCCCTAAACCTACATGTTTTTGGTGTGCGGGAGGAAATCGGAGAAATCCCGGAGTAAACCCGCGCAACACGGGGAGAACATGCAAACTCCACACAGCTCACTGTTGGTCGGGGGCTGGGATCGAACCCACGATCTCATGATCCCCGCAATCCCCCGGCCGAGGGTAAAACTGTGCTGCCACAGTGCTAAACCACTGCGCCACCGTGCAGCCATTATATATTTATGTGTACATACGTATATTCACTGCTCTTATTTTCTTATCTTCTAAATTATTGCTCTGAGTGTTACTATCCCTGTGCTGTTGCAATCCTAGAATTTCCCCACTGTGGGACTAATAAAGGCTTATCTTATCTTATCTTATTAATAATGTATTATTATATTTGAGAAGATTCATACCTTTCATATGCCATATTTAATGTTTATATGTGCATTCCATACAGGATAAGTTTATATATTTTTGGCCTGTTTCTGTGAGCAATTTCAGAAAGTTCAGACTGAGGATCAGTACAGGGTTAGTACACGTGTAAGGAATGATCTAAGCCATTTATTATAATCTCTTTGACATGTCCCGTTTCGGGTCACAGGAATGCACAGGAACTCCTCATCTTATAGATTAGTGTTTTATGGACGTTCTGTTAGATTTACATTCTTGTCACCAGAGTGTGTGTGACGTCCGCCTGGATAAGCGTAGTTATCAGGACTTTCTGTCTGTCCCTCTCCTTTCCTCCTCTTATCCCATCCTCCCCCTTCTTTCTCCTACCTATAAATATATCAGACTTAGAAGAATGGATCCTATAACCGCTCCCAAAGTCTTCTTCTAGGTCAGAAAACCACGCTCCAACTGATGTTGACAAGTTTTTTGTTTATTTTGCCACAGCAAATCTTCGCCCTTAAACACCATGAAAAACTAAAAATACAGACATAAGAAACATGAATACAAATGAATTATAACACTTAACAAATGTTCATAAACAAAAATAATCACATACCGTCTGCGCCTTCTGCCTAGAATTTAGGAGTTGTTAGTCATGTCTCAAATTTCCCAAACAAAGTCCTCTCTCTGCATCTGATTGTGCAACAGCCTCGAGCAGCCATGTGACTCTTCTAATCAGGCATGTGAACAGCGCATGCCTACCACCCATTTTTGCACCATATCAGGTCCAGGTCCGCCGCTGGTTTCCTCACAAACATGGAGGACATTTAACAGTCCGGCTGCCTGCAGGAAAATACTCCGTCCTCTCTCCCGACACTCGCTCCCACAATGGCGCTGATAGGCAGGGCGAGACGCCTGCACGAGCCCCCTTCACGAGCTCTCCGACTCACCTGCGAGCTCGGCAGCACGAGCGCATATGCGCCGCGATATGGAGGGACTGAAGGCGGAGAAAAGGACACTGCTAACGTCCGCAACACTGGCGCACACACCCATAAACAAACATTATTTCAGAAAAAGAACCAAAGATACATAAACCTTTTCACTGTGACAGCTACACTGCCACCAAAATTACAAAGATTTATATTCACTCATCTTTTAACAAACAAAATTAAATCTTGTAATTTTCCTTGAAATAAATGTAAACCTTCAAATCACATGTTGCTTTAATAGCATTGATATTATTCACTTTCTAGACTTAAGCGTTTCTTTGCCATTACTGTATCATCTGACTTTAGTTTTATTATGTCCTCCCTTTGTAGTCTAGGACTCATTTCTAACTAGAACTATTAGTTTCTGAACAGGTCTCTCAAGAACTGAGACTTGCTTTAAGCGTTCACCTTTTTTCCCTAGATCTCTTGTTCCAACTTGAACTTTAACCTTTCGTACTAGACCATCATCATCTTTACTTGCCTCAACTACTCTGGCTAGTTTCCACTCATTTCTGGGAGTGTTGCTTTCTTTGACAATTACCACATCTCCAACTTGCACATTTCTTTTGGGTGCATGCCACCGTTGTCTTAGGCTTATGTTAGTCAGGTATTCTTTGCGCCATCTGCTCCAGAATTGTTCTGTCAGAAATTGCACTCTCCGCCATCTTTTCCTGGCATACAGATCTTCTCTGACAAAACTTCCAGGAGGAGGAAGTGGCAGAGATGTTTTCATTGTGAGCAAATGGTTAGGAGTCAAAGGCTCAACACTTTTGGGGTCACTGATGGTATCTATGGTAAGTGGACAACTATTGACAATCGACATTGCCTCATAGAAGAATGTTATCAGTGATGTATCATCTAGCTTTCCTTGAGTTTGTGCCAGGACTGAGCTCATTACACTCCTGACTGTATGGATCTGACGTTCCCAAACGCCTCCTCTATGGCTTGCTTCAGGAATGTTCATTTGAAAGTCACACTGGTTTTTTGCCAGATAGGTAGAAATCCTCTTTTTGTCTAACTCCAACAGACTTTTCTCCAACTCATTCCTTGCCCCGACAAAATTTGTCCCTTGGTCAGATTGAATCTGCCTCACTGGTCCTCTGATTGCTATGAAGCATCTTAAGGCATTTATGAATGCATCGATAGTGAGAGCTTCCAACATTTCGATGTGAATAGCTCTGGAGCTTAAACATGTGAACAACAAGCCATATTGCTTACATTCCTTCCGACCATGTTTGGTGTAGAAGGGGCCAAAACAGTCGAATCCAATGTATGAGAAAGGAGGGGAAGCGTCAACTCGGTCTGCTGGCAAGTCAGCCATGCGCTGTTCTTCGGTCGGTCTACGCATCTTTCTGCAAGTGACACAACTCTTGATATGCTTAGCCACTACCTTGCTAGCACCTATTATCCAAAATCCATTGGCTCTGAGTTCATTTAGTGTTTGGCCTCGGTCTTGGTGTTGTGTTTTCTTGTGACAGTAGCCAAGAATTAGTTGTGTTACAATGCCTTCTTTGGGAAGGACTACTGGATGTTTCAGCTCAAAGGATGCAGATGACTTTCTCAACCTCCCTCCAACTCTAAGGAGGTTATTTACAAGGACAGGATCAACCTGATGCATTTTGTGAGTTTTTGGTAGTTTAGCTGATTTCTGACTGAACCATTTCAGCTCATCTTCAAATGCCTCCTTTTGTGCTGCCCGAATGAATGTGAGAGAGGCAACTCTTCTCTCCTCTACGCTAATTGGACCTGACCTGTCTTCTTTTGCCAGTCTTTTAATCCTTGCTACAACATTGATGGCTGTATTCCAGTCAGAAAATCTTGAAAACCTTTCAAGAAAGTTGTCTCTTTCAACAGCATCTGTCTTCAAAACCTTTACTTCAGGGTCACCTACGAGAAGCTCTGGTGAATGTTGAACTGTGACAATTTCACGTTCCCATAAAAACTCAGGCCCAGTGAGCCAGTTTGAGTCAATCAGCTCTGCCACCTTGAGACCTCTAGAAGCATGGTCTGCTGGATTTTGATTGGTTTCAATGTAGAACCATTGCTTTGGATCTGTAGTGTTTCTTATTTTCTGGACGCGATTGGCAACAAACACATGGAAGCACCGGGCTTCATTCTTGATGTACCCAAGCACCACTTGAGAGTCTGTCCAGAAAAACTCTTTGTCAATCTTCAGCTCGAGCTCTGCTCTGAGAAAGTTACTCACACCAGCTGAAACTGCTGCAGCAGTCAGCTCAAGACGTGGGATGATGACTATACTTGTGGGTGCCACTCGGGCCTTACCCATGACAAGAGCACAATGAACTTGCACATCAGAAACAATCCTGATGTAGGAACACTGTCCATAACCACTGCTGCTACCATCTGAAAAGTGATGCAACTCAATTTTTTTGGATTGTGCCGAGGTATTCAGGAATGAGGCATCTTGGTATTTTAATGTTTTGAAGATTTTCCAAATCCTGGAGCCATATTTCCCACTTGGCCTGGATTTGAGGGGAAACAGGCTCATCCCATCTAACACCCCGCCTGCACATGTCTTGCAGCAGTTGTTTGCCAGTCAAGATGTAAGGAGAGAGAAATCCTAGTGGGTCATACACACTCGCAACTGTTGCTAGAATTCCTCTTCTTGTGGCTGGTTTTTCTTTGAGGATACCACTGAATGAGAACACATCAGCTTCCACATTCCACTTTATCCCTAGTACACTCTGCATTAGAACCTCAGTGTAATTCAGATTTACATCTTTCTTCTCACTTGCATGTTCTGTTTCTGGTATCACCTCCAGGACCTCTTTGTTATTGCACACAAATTTGTGTAAGCGCAGCCTTCCTTTAGAACAGACTTCTTGTGCTTCCTTGACAATTTGTTTTGCCCTTTCAACTGACTCAACGCTGATAAGACCATCATCCACATAAAAGTTTTTGCGAATGAAGCTGGCTGCCAAAGGGTATTCCTTTTCATATTCACTTGCAAGGTGTTTCATGCCGTAGTTAACACATCCTGGAGATGATGCTGCTCCAAAAATATGCACTCGCATGCGATATTCCTTGGGCTCAGTGCTCATGTTTCCATTTTCCCACCACAGGAATCTAAGGAAATCCCTATCTTCTTGGCTGACATGAAAGCGATGAAACATTTTTTCCACATCGCACATGATTGCGATTGGGTGCTCACGAAATCTACGCAAAACCCCAGCCAGAGCATTTGTCAAATCTGGTCCGGTAAGTAGGTGATCGTTCAGAGAAGTGCCTTCAAATCTGGCAGAGCAATCAAAGACAACCCTGATTTTCTCTGGCTTCCTTGGATGGTATACTCCGTGATGCGGAATGTACCAGGAGCTACCATCCTTTGGTGTGGCATCTGCTTCTTCTGCATCACCATCTTCAAAAACACCATTCATGAACTTGATGTAATCCACTTTGCACTTGGGATTTTTTTCCATTTTCCCCTTTAAATGCCTCAATCGAACTGTAGCAAACTGCTTGTTGTTTGGAAGCTGTGGATACTCTCTAAAGGGTAGGGGCATTTCCAAATGTCCTTCCTTGTTGTGGTGAATGTTTTCGTTCAAGAACTGGAGAAACTGAATGTCCTCTTGGGATATATTTCCTTCTCTTGGATTTGTGTCCAAGAAATCTCGTTCCAGGACTTTGATCACAGAGGAAGGTGTGATGGATGGAAACTCCTTTACAGAGACACAATTGCAGACTCCTATTACCTCCATAAGACCAGTCCATGGTTTGATGGAACCCACGATAGTCCAGCCTAAGTCTGTTTTGACTGCATATGGATCATAATCATTTCCTGGTATGACCTTCCTTGGTTTTAATGCTCTTGCACAGTCATAGCCAATCAGGAGCCCTGCGGGACAGTCTAACAGATCTGGCATCTCTTCTGCAATGCTTAGAAGGTGAGTCCACTCTTTCGCTGTCTCACGAGTTGGGATACTGGTTTTCTCAAGTGGAATGTATTCCCGTGTATAAGTAGGTGGCAAGACAACATACTCTTGTGAATGGTAACCTCTTACTTTGAGCCCATCTACTCTTTGGCAATGTACAGTTGAACCCCGGTCAGTCATTGTTGTCAACCTTAACTTAACAGGTTCTGTTTTTGCATGAATTTTCTCACAAATGTCTTGATCAATGAATGTATTGCTGCTTTGAGTGTCCAGAAGTGCATACACCAAGGTCTCTGGACTGTTTTCTGCTGCACAAGAGAGCCATACTGGAACAATCACTGAAGTGCGATCACTGTTGCCCACCTTTACACTACATGCAACTGTGGAAGTGCTTTCCTCTTGTGGTGGCATTTCTGGCTTTTCTCCTTGAGGACGGTCCTCGTGAAGTGGAGAGGGGTGGCTTCGCCTGCAAATATTACAAGTGACCTTCTGTTGACAGTTTTTGGAGATGTGACCAACTCTAAGGCAAGCAAAACACATGTTATTATCAATGACAAATTTTTTCCTGTCTTTGAGAGGCACTGCTTCAAACTTGTCGCACTTATAGATAAAGTGATCTTGCTGACAGCAAATACACTTAATCTGCTTCTTATTCTGAGATACTGAAGGCTGGGCTTGGAACCTCTGCCACTTTGGGATGTGGCCTTTGAGGTTTGTTTTGGATAATTGGGTACATTTGTTGAAGCTACCAGGACACTGGCCTTGACACGTTTTTGTTCCTTCTCTAGTTTTTCACTTGTATGCTTTAGCGCATAAAGGGAAGAAATAAGATTGCATGCTATGTGCGCTTCTTCTGCCACAAAGTGTGCAAACTCTTTGAAACCTGGATATGCCTTCCCTTCATCCAGTGTTTTAGTGACATGTCTGTTCCAGTGAGTTGTTGCCCAGTCTGGAAGTTTCAGCAGTAATTTCTGATTTTCCTCACAATCATCCAAAACTCCAAGTCCTTGCACATGGGGCATGACATTTTTACAAGAGATGAGGAAATCACTGAACTCTCTTAGTTTAAGGGAGTCTTTTGGTCCAATCTTTGACCAGGAACTCAGTTTTCCCCTGAAAGCTCTTTGGACAACAAAGGGGTGGCCATAGCGCTTGTTTAAGGCATCCCAAGCCTGTGTGTACGCTTCTTCATCACTACGATAAAAGGTTCCTTCTAACACTGAAAGCACCTCACCACTTACAGTGGGGCAAAAAAGTATTTAGTCAGCCACCAATTGTGCAAGTTCTCCCACTTAAAAGATGAGAGAGGTCTCCAATTGTCATCATAGGTATACCTCAACTATGAGAAACAAAATGAGAAAAAAAAAATCCAGAAAATCACATTGAAGGATTTTTAATGAATTAATTGGTAAATTCCTCAGTAAAATAAGTATTTGGTCACCTACAAACAAGCAAGATTTCTGGCTCTCACAGACCTGTAACTTCTTCTTTAAGAGGCTCCTCTGTCCTCCACTCGTTACCTGTATTAATGGCACCTGTTTCAACTTGTTATCAGTATAAAAGACACCTGTCCACAACCTCAAACAGTCAGACTCCAAACTCCACTATGGCCAAGACCAAAGAGCTGTCAAACGACACCAGAAACAAAATTGTAGACCTGCACCAGGCTGGGAAGACTGAATCTGCAATAGGTAAGCAGCTTGGTGTGAAGAAATCAACTGTGGGAGCAATTATTAGAAAATGGAAGACATACAAGACCACTGATAATCTCCCTCGATCTGGGGCTCCACGCAAGATCTCACCCCGTGGGGTCAAAATGATCACGAGAACGGTGAGCAAAAATCCCAGAACCACATGGGGGGACCTAGTGAATGACCTGCAGAGAGCTGGGACCAAAGTAACAAAGGCTACATCAGTAACACACTACGCCGCCAGGGACTCAAATCCTGCAGTGCCAGACGTGTCCCCCTGCTTAAGCCAGTACATGTCCAGGCCCGTCTGAAGTTTGCTACAGAGCATTTGGATGATCCAGAAGAGGATTGGGAGAATGTCATATGGTCAGATGAAACCAAAATAGAACTTTTTGGTAAAAACTCAACTTGTCGTGTTTGGAGGAGAAAGAACACCATACCTACTGTGAAGCGTGGGGCTGGAAACATCATACTTTGGGGCTGTTTTTCTGCAAAGGGACCAGGACGACTGATCCGTGTAAAGGAAAGAATGAATGGGGCCATGTATCGTGAGATTTTGAGTGAAAACCTCCTTCCACCAGCAAGGGCATTGAAGATGAAACGTGGCTGGGTCTTTCAGCATGACAATGATCCCAAACACACCACCCGGGCAACGAAGGAGTGGCTTTGTAAGAAGCATTTCAAGGTCCTGGAGTGGCCTAGCCAGTCTCCAGATCTCAACCCCATAGAAAATCTTTGGAGGGAGTTGAAAGTCTGTGTTGCCCAGTGACAGCCCCAAAACATCACTGCTCTAGAGGAGATCTGCACGGAGGAATGGGCCAAAATACCAGCAACAGTGTGTGAAAACTTACAGAAAACGTTTGACCTCTGTCATTGCCAACAAAGGGTATATAACAAAGTATTGAGATGAACTTTTGTTATTGACCAAATACTTATTTTACCGAGGAATTTACCAATTAATTCATTAAAAATCCTTCAATGGGATTTTCTGGATTTTTTTTTCTTATTTTGTCTCTCATAGTTGAGGTATACCTATGATGAAAATTGGAGACTTCTGTCATCTTTTAAGTGGGAGAACTTGCACAATTGGTGGCTAACTAAATACTTTTTTACCCCACTGTACGTATTTTTTCAAATAGAACAGCTTATGCGCTGGATCTGTACAGCTTGTTTCTATCAAAGCCTTGAAGCAAGTGCTCCACTCTGTGAATTTAAGTGGGTCTCCTGTAAACACGAAAGGCTCTGGTGCCGGAAGTCTTGTCATAGCAAGGGATTCCTTGAACGCTTGGACTAGTGAGACTTCGCTCTCTCTGGGCTCAGATATCCTGCCAGAGTTGTGTGGGACTGATGCACTGTGGGGAACATTGATGCATTTACTCTCAGAGTAAGGAGGGGCCGATACATTTTGTGGAACTTGAGTGCATGGAGGGCTACTATGCTGCATTGGAAGCTGACTTGGAGGCAAAGTACTTTTTACTTCAACATCCCTTATTTCAGCATTAAACCTTGATTCCTCTTCAGCATACACATTGTATTCAGCCACTATGACTTCAAGATCCCTTTGATCTTCCAGCCATTTTAGTTTTTCTTGCTGAGCCAAAATCTCCTTTCTCTGGGCAGATATTTCCATCTCCCTGTTTATTTCAGCCCGTTTTGATGCCAAACGTGCAGCTGCATCTGCTTTTTTGGCCGATACATGACTTCCCTGCTGACTATGACTTGACTGACTGCTTTGACTAGTTCTAGACACAGTTGATCCATAAATTGACCTTGCATCTTCTCTTTGGAGTAACTGAAAGAGAGATTCCTTTACAGCTACTGCATCAAATTCCTTAGTATCAACATCTGCATACCGTTTTTGCAGGAGTAGGATTATTTCAGTTGTAACTGTAGTGCAGCAATCAATCTTCCTTCTCATATCTTGAGAGGGTAAAGTAAGTGCACGTAAACTCTCATACCTTTGCTTTAGTTCTGACTCACACTTTTCTATTGAATGGATCATTTCACCCAACTCAGTTTTAGAGCACTCTTCCTTAAGTTTAGATCTTGTTAGTTGAATCTCTGCTTTAAAGTTAAGATACGTCGACATAAACCTTCTTTCTCTCTGTTATTTCCTTTCTTTTAAATTCAACGATTTTTTCTGTAGGGCGTCTCTCCCTTTCTGATTGTCTCACTTGCGTTTCGACTTGAGATGATAATGGTAACCCTATCTTGTGTATTTCAAGATCTCCAATTATTTCTCCTATCTGTGTCTCAATTTCTCATCTTTTTAAGTCAACAGATTCAGTTTTTAATTTATCTTCCAACTTACTTTCTCATCTTCTAGAGCTGCTAGTATTTCCTCTAATGTACGAAACTCACTTGTGCTCTTCTCCATTTTCAAAAATGATTTGGACTAACACTTTTGGAATTTTACAGTGAAAGGAAAGTTAGAAAACTGCTGGGAGAACATACAATAGGAAACAAGTGACACTCTTCAGTAATTTACAACACTTCAAGAATAGCTTTTACTTCTGTTTCTTTTCTCAATTTAACTTAGGAATTAAAAGGTTCCAAACTGAAAATATACCATCTAACCTGGTACCTTAAAGGTGTTGTGACCTTTTGCAAACTGCATTGTCCATAAATGTCACTCTGGTACCTCTTCTGTTCGGCTGAATGTCCAGCGGATGTGGGAAGAAGCATGCACGTCTTTTATTTGGGCAGCAAACAAAGTCCTTGAAGCATGGCCCTGCAGGAATCTTGCTGCTTGCTCCTGAATTAGGCACGTTTTTCACTGTAACCGCTCCCAAAGTCTTCTTCTAGGTCAGAAAACCACGCTCCAACTGATGTTGACAAGTTTTTTGTTTATTTTGCCACAGCAAATCTTCGCCCTTAAACACCGTAAAAAACTAAAAATACAGACATAAGAAACATGAATACAAATGAATTATAACACTTAACAAATGTTCATAAACAAAAATAATCACATACCGTCTGCGCCTTCTGCCTAGAATTTAGGAGTTGTTAGTCATGTCTCAAATTTCCCAAACAAAGTCCTCTCTCTGCATCTGATTGTGGACAGCCTCGAGCAGCCATGTGACTCTTCTAATCAGGCATGTGAACAGCGCATGCCTACCACCCATTTTTGCACCATATCAGGTCCAGGTCCGCCGCTGGTTTCCTCACAAACATGGAGGACATTTAACAGTCCGGCTGCCTGCAGGAAAATACTCCGTCCTCTCTCCCGACACTCGCTCCCACAATGGCGCTGATAGGCGGGGTGAGACGCCTGCACGAGCCCCCTTCACGAGCTCTCCGACTCACCTGCGAGCTCGGCAGCACGAGTGCATATGCGCCGCGATATGGAGGGACTGAAGGCGGAGAAAAGGACACCGCTAACGTCCGCAACACTGGCGCACACACCCATAAAGAAACATTATTTCAGAAAAAGAACCAAAGATACATAAACCTTTTCACTGTGACAGCTACAGATCCCTTAGGGATTCTAAGCATGTCTGAATGCCATGCTTTGTAATTCTTCCCCCAAAGTGGCTATTGGGGTGACTCCATATATTTTTGAAATAAATGTACATAAATTCAACTTTCCGCCTGATTTTTGACTTTGAATAATTTAAGCTCAAAATTATTCTAACAGTTCATTTGTCCTAAATTCCAAAACAAAGGAAAAAAAATTGTGGTAACAGAATGGACTGAAGTAAGACTAAAGGTGCAAGACAGAATTGATTAACAATTTATACTCTATGCTTTAAATAATAGTCAAACCAGGTGGGATATTTTTTGACTCTAGAGGACAAAAGGTGTTGGCAATTAAGAGGACATTATGAGGGATATAAAAACACTAATCAGCCTGCTAATGGCACATTAGAAGTGACATGCATATACTGTAAAATCATTTACTGTGGAAAAGACAACACAATCTTACTGTATAAAATGTATTTTTTTTTAATTATACCGTAGGTTGTGGAGAGAATAACCAGGCCGAACTTTTCCGAGCAGATGAAGCTTTATTCCACTCTCTCGCACATTCACCAGAATCAGAAAAACTTCCCCCAGGTTGCAGGCACTCTCTTTTATATCACAGCACTAACACTTCTCTGCTACCTGGGGTGCTACATTAACATACCACTCCCCACACTCCCCACCTTTGATCTGCCACTTCAGTCTGAAGGAAAATTACTGAGTAACTACTGAGTGCCCCCCCCCCCCCCACAGAGTCTCAGACTGAGTCTTAACTCCCATGTCCTTTGGGCTTCAGCCTCCGCCCATAGCTACTGTAACGGGAGTCTTCAGCTCCGAGGCACTGCTATGTCGGTGGGGGGTTCCTGGGGGTGTGTCCGTCTGTGGGGGGACAATGGGGAGGGAGGAAACACCTTCAGCATGCTCATGTGATTGATCTGATGATTCATTTACCCGGGGAGTTCTCCGTGGGGGTCTTCCACGCCGAGGAGCTCTGGCCAACACCACCTGCTCGTCTGCTAAAACAAAGGTGGGCTTAAGCCTCTCTATACAGATTGTCTCCCGGCGACCCCCCAAGCCTAACACAAAATGTGTGTCCCCGGGTTCCAGCACTCTGAACGGGCCATCGTAAGGCGGGCACAATGGGGTCCGGTGGGCATCGTGCCTGACAAATACGAACGACTCGTCCTTCAAAGTTTTTGGCACAAAAGCGCGTGGAAAACAGTGGTGGGCCAGGCCGGGTAGCGTCCCTGCCTCTGTGCTATGTTTTGAACGTGGGGATGGATCAGTGTTTGGCGCGGGGTTATCCAACAAAAATTCCCCGGGGAGCCGCAGCGGCTGGGAAAAAACCAGCTCTGCTGGGGAGGCTGCCAAATCCTCCTTCGGTGCGGAACACAACCCTAATAGAACCCACGGCAACCGGTCCACTCAATTTGCATTCGTAAGTGAAGCTCTGAACGCTGCTTTAAGTGACCTATGGAAACGCTTGCATAACCCTTTGGCCTGTGGGTTGTACGCGGTTGTGCGATGAATTGAGATGCCCAGGCTCCGGGCCATGGCGGACCAGAGGTCGGAAACAAACTGCGGGCCCCGATCGGACGTGATGTCCGAAGGAGCGCCGAAACGTGCCACCCATTGTTGTCAAAAAAGCGCGTGCTACATCTGCGGACGCGGTTGAAGCTAGCGGGACTGCTTCGGGCCAGCGCGTGGTGCAGTCCACCACTGTCAGGAGGTGCGTGAACCCCTGCGATGGTGGGAGGGGTCCCAAGAGGTCCACGTGAACGTGGTCAAACCACTTAGCCGGGATATGGAATGGCTTCAAAGGGGCCTTTGTGTGCCTGTGCACCCTGGCTCGTTCGGCACGCTATGCAGGCTGCGGCCCACTCTTTCACCTGTTTGCGCAGGCTTAGCCAGACGAACTTTGCGCCCACCATTTTGACTGACGCGCGCACTCCTGGGTGCGCCAGGGAGTGAACTGACTCAAAAACGTGGCGGCGCCAAGCGCGTGGGACCACCGGTCATGGGCGGCCTGTAGAAACATCACAGACTAGGGGGGGCTCCCCGTGTTGCAGCACTCTGCACTCTAGCCTTAACCCTGTTGGTCCAGACTGGAGCGCGCAAATGTCCGCATCGCCGATCTGCGCAGCAGCCATGGCTGTGTAATCTATCCCCACGTAGACTGGGGCCACTAATGCGCGTGAGAGGCAGTCAGCCACCATGTTGAGTTTACCGGCCACAGTCGTAAACTCTGAGATCGCGGCCAGCTGTCTCTGCTCCCGGGCTGACCATGGTTCTGAAACCTTGGCCATCGCGTACGTTAGTGGCTTGTGGTCCACAAACGCAGTGAAGGTGCGCCCTTCCAGCCACAACTGGACGTGGCGTATGGCCAGGTGGAGAGCCAGTAACTCCCTACCAAACGCGCTGTATTTACACTCATTGTCAAGCAAAGACCTGCTAAAAAAGGCAAGCGGCTGCCAAGAACCGGCGACGCACCGCTCCACAACGGCCCCTATTGCCACGTCCGAGGCGTCGGTAGTGAGCGCTGTCCTAGCCGCTGGGTTCAGGTGCGCCAGTAGTGTAGCGTTCGCCAGAGCTGTTTTAACCTCGGAAAATGCCTGCTCTTGCTCAGGAGTCCAGTCGACTCTGTCTGCCGGCTTCTGTTTCTTAAGCACGGCGTACAACAGCTGCATGAGCTGGGCTGAGAGGGGGAGGAAACGATTGTAGAAGTTAACCATCCCCAAAAACTCCTGCAGCGCCCTGACCGTCTGAGGCTGGGGAAAATTCGCCACGGCGTGCACCTTGTCCGGCAATGGTATCGCGCCCTCCGGTGAGATGCAGTGGCCCAAAAAATCAATCCCCGTCACCCCAAACTGGCACTTCGCCGGGTTGATTATTAATCCGTGCTCCTCCAACCTTTTGGAAAACTGTCCTGAGGTGGGCTATGTGTTCATCCTCGGATGCGCTGGCCACCAGGATGTCGTCCAGGTAAACAAACACAAATGGCAGATCGCTCAACACCGAATCCATCATGTGTTGGAATGTCTGCGCCGCGCCTTTTAGCCCGAAAGGCGTACGTAAAAACTCAAACAGACCAAACGGGGTTATTACTGCCATTTTAGGTATGTCCTCAGTGCACACCGGGACCTGGTGATAACCGTGGACCAGGTCTATCTTGGAAAAAATGCGTGCCCCGGTGAGGTGAACGGAAAAATTCTGAATATGAGGTATGGGGTAGCGGTTGTGCGCTGTGGCATTGTTTAATCTGTGGAAATCTCCGCAAGGTCGCCACGATCCCTTGGCCTTAGGAACCATATGTAGCGGGGATGCCCATGGGCTGTTTGAGCGCCTGATGATGCCCAACTTTTCCAAGTTGGAAAGCTCCTCGCACGCTTTAGCCAGTTTAGCTGCGTCCAGGCGCCGAGGTTGTGCGAAAACGGGCGGCCCCGTAGTGGTAATGAAGTGCTCCACCCCGTGTTTAGTGACGGTTGCTGAAAAAGTTGGGACCGTGAGTGCTGGGAGCTGGTTGAGTAGTGTGTGGAACTTACCCCCTGGAGCTGTAATGTTGGCTAGTGTTGTTGGGCCGGCTCCTCTAGCTGTACAGGGGAGAGAATCAAAAGACATCGCATTAATCAGGTGTCTGTTAGCAACATCGACTAGTAGTCCGTGTGCACACAAAAAATCAGCGCCTAAAATGGGGAAGGTGCATGCCGCTATGACGAATGTCCATTGGTATGTACGGCCGTGCAAGGATACAGTCAGTGTCCTCTCACCAAATGTCTTAATGTCTGAGCCGTTTGCGGCCGTCAGCTCGGGGCCGCTAGTTCCCACCAGCCAGTCAGTGTAGGACGGCAGGATGAGGCTCTTTTGGGAGCCGGAGTCCACAAGGAACCGTCTCCCCGAGAATGAGTCTGTCATATAGAGCAATGAAAGGGTTAATGGAAAGTTAGTGCCAAAATAATAATTCTGTAGGTAATCTCCCATTATGCTTTACACATAGTCTATACATATTCTGTTTGCATGCTTATGAACAAATATGTTATGGTAAACTGATAAACTGGAATTAGGCAAAGCTATAGAGCTCTCTCTCTCTCTCTCTCTCGCTCTCTCTCTCTGTGTTTCCGGTGGCCAAAGGAGGAGGACGGAAATAGGGAACTCTGTGTTTTGTTTGGACTTTTTTTTGATTTTGTATTACTGGCCGCATATTCAGTTTTTGTTTTTTTTTGGGTGGAGGATGGCGACCTTGGAAACGCCATCTCCATCTATCCGCCAGGGGGTGCGGATCGTTCCCCCAGACAGCAGCGTTACTGTGGAGGAGATCCTTCTGGCTGTGGGCGAGCAGGTGGGCCATGATATGATCTGCTTTGCGTCCCGAATGAATAGAGCTGTAGTTGTGTTTCTGGCTGCTGAGGAGGATGTCCACGCTCTGATTGGGAGCGGTGTTGTTATCGGGGATATGTATGTACAGGTGTCCCCCTTATCTGTCCCATCAACATGTATCACCATCTCAGGTGTTCCTCCTTTCATCACTGACAAGCAGTTGATGACGGAGCTCCGCAGATTTGGGAAGTTCGCGGGCCCGTTTAGAACTGTGAGTTTGGGATGCAAGGATACCAAATTAAAACATGTGAGATCACTCAGGCGACAGGTGTTCATGTTTCTAGACTCGCCCACTCAAACTCTGGAAGTGTCCTTTCGGGTCAAACACGGGGACGGCTCCTATATGGTGTATGCGAGCTCAGGACAGATGAAGTGTTTTGAATGTGGTGACGTGGGCCATAAACGGTTCGCCTGTCTGCACAGGCAGCGGGCGGGGGGTTCTGATGGAGCCGCGGCTGGAGCCGACGGTACGGCCTCCGCTCGCGCCGCTGCTGTGGATGTCGTGGTGGGGCCTTCCGCCACAGCTGAGGCCGGCGGTACGGCCTCCGCTCCCGCCGCTACTACAGACGAAGTTGCGGGGCCTTCCGCCGGTCCTGCTCCGGAGCCTGCCGCTGTGTCTGTGGATGGCCCGGCCGTGGCGCCCGCAGCCCGGCTTACGGCTGGGAGCGTCGCTGGTGATGGCGCCCAAAAAGTCACTGATGATGCGTCAGAATCTCGTTGTGTGACATCAGTGGCTGTGCTTCCGGTGGCTGCTACTGTTTCAGAGCAGCAGACGGAACAATGCCAGTCAGCTGCTGTGGGTGGTGTCCAGGAAAATGTGGCTCATGATGAATCCGCTGGGCCAGCTGAATCAAACAGTCAGCTGAGTTGTGCTGACGAGGAAATGGAATCTGATTCCGACACTGTGTCTAATACTGAGTCTATAGGGGCAACTTGCAGTACAAACACAAGTTTGTATTCACTGGAAGAAATAAATGCTTTTCTGGATGAAACCTATAACAAGGCCATTAAAGTCACTGATTACTTCAGTGACACTGATAAATTTATTAAGTCTGTTAATGTGCTAAAAAGGCAGGTTGGTCTTGACCTCCTGGATGAAAGGAAACGTTTTCGCCTCAAAAAGCACCAAACAGCTCTGCGTAAAGCAGCTGGAGGACAAAAGGTCAAGCGTGCCCGACAGAAGGAATAAATGACGGTCTTTACTCTGACTTTTTGAGGCATTTTTGGGATATTGTTGGATCAGACTTTTATGACGTTCTAATTGACTGTTACAGAACTGGATCTTTACTGGTCTCCTGCCGGCGCGCGTACTATCTCTGCTGCCCGGCTCTTCTTTGCACAAACTACAAGGTCATGGTTTACTCGCCTGCAGGACATGGATGCCCCAACATCTTTTTCCTACAATCTGGACAAGACTGCTGCAAAGATGACCTGCTTAAAACTCCCACATGGTCAAAGGACTACAGATCCATCGGAGATGAGGAGCCATGCAGATGCAGTGGATTTTTATGAGGCCCTGTTTGGTGCAGAACCATGTTGCATAGACTCTCAACACCAGCTCTTTGGAGGTCTTCCCAGGCTCAGCCCAGAGGACAGGCCTGTTCTGGACTGTGAAATGACTATGGATGAGTCAACTGTAGCAGTTAATCACATGTCTCTGGGACGTGCACCTGGACTTGACAGTCTTTCTTCTGACTTTTTTAAGCACTTTGGGGATGTTATTGGATCAGACTTTTTTGGCATTCTAGTTGACTGTTACGGAACTGGCTGCGGGCGCGCAGTGCTGTCTCTGCTGCCGAAGGAAGGGGACTTGGCCTTGCTTAACAACTGGAGGCCTGTGGCTCTTCTTTGCACGGACTACATGGAAGAATCGGACTACTAACACTGGCACCGTGGATCCTGTTTTTGTTTTCCTTACTATAAAATGGTGGACAATTTGGAGGCATCCACCAGTAGATGGACTGTAGGGCATATTTTCTGTTGTGTGGGAGAGGAGGATGAGTTATGTTTGCACTTTTGACATGTGAGACGCTTGGTGGAATGATATTGGTGCGCTTGCATTTTTGAATTGTGCAATAAAGGGATTTTTTAAAACTCAAACTCTCTCTCTCTCCTCTCTCTCTCTCTTTTTAGTCAGGTCTTTCACATTAGTTACACACCCAAAACAACATTCTCACACACACTTTTGATAGCACATTTTAGGAGATCGATAACGTGAATAGCGGATGGCCTGTTCACGTCAGAGTTAAACTGGCCAATCAGACGGTCGCGTACAAGCCCATCCTATTGTACAGGGGATTGGTCCGATCCGCCAACCCGAGAAGATAACTGTAACACGCACCCAGAAGTCGTGGTCAGTGTGGCGACGCTCCAGAGGGAGCTGCGTCACGCTGCACCCAGCGCTGCTTGCTTTACTTGTGACTACTAAATAAATGTTCCATCTTTAAATTGAAGAAATCTCTGGCTTGTTCTTGGATCTTTCAATCAAAGAATTGGGTATTTTTCTAACAAATTGGTGCCGGTGACCCAGATGAAAATTTTTCTGAGACGAGCCTGAACGCACCACATCGGAGGGACCCATTTCAGACGACCGTGGCGGCGCCTGAATAAAAGAAATGTAAGCAGAAAACCTTTTGTATACAAAATTTCTGCAGTTTGGCCATTCTAAATTTACAGTCGTCTGATTAAGTGGTACATCCGATCTCCAAATTTTAAACTGTTTGTGGGATGGAAGTCTGTGGTCACATTTAAAGCCTGAACCACGTGGTCTTGCACGAGGGAGAGTGAAGAAACGTCCTATGATCAAATAGCCGCTTTTTTATGAATAAAGAAGATTTGCAATGCAAGAATCTTTTTTACATCAATAGTGAGCTTAAAATTAGGTTGTCCTATACATTATAAGAAACTCAAATTTAATCACGAGTGAGTAATGTAGCAAGCAGCCACAAGAATCTTTTTTTTTAACCAACATTAGTGTCTGCTCATAAGTATAAAAATAATAACTTACAGAATTGCATAGAATCTTTTTTTTTTCCAACAATAGTGAGTGCATTCATAAGTATAAAAATAATAACTTACAGAATTGCATAAGAATCTTTTTTTCCAACAATAGTGAGTGCATTCATAAGTATAAAAATAATAACTTACAAAACTGCATAAGAATCTTTTTTCCAACAATAGTGAGTGCATTCATAAGTATAAAGCAATAAAATAGATTGTTAAAATCAGTAGAAGACTGATCTTTATGATAAGATACCTCTTGTATCGATTACCTGACGAGGTTTCGATGAAAGTATTCTCTACATATAAGTTAAGCTATAAGAAATGAGTACATGCAAATCTGCGGCAAATTCTCCACATTGTGCAAGCTGATCTCTGTAAAACTTTGTGTCTTTAAGGGGATAAAAATGTGATTTGAGAAATACCAGGGGTTGGAAATATCTACTAAACCTGTCCCGTTGTATGATTTAATTCAGTGTCTTTAGGGGATAAAAGTGTGATTTGAGAAATACCAGGGGTTGGAAATATCTACTAAACCTGTCCCATACTATGATTTAATTCAGTGTCTTTAGGGGATAAAAGTGTGGTTTGAGAAATACCGGGAGTTGGGAATATCTATTAAAATTTTCCCATAATGATTTAACTAATGGCGCGCTCCGGACCACGTGGCCAGAACAAAGGCGAGTGTGGTGTTTTTCCACAAAGGAGGGAGGTAATTAGATTGGTAAAATTACTGAGGGGAGATTATTTGAGGTAACAGTATTAAAATGAAGCGCTGTGGGACACATATATGCACATATATATATCACTGTATGATTCATACATATACCACCTTAGGCTTCACATCTGAGACGGAACAAAGGACTGAGCCTCTTTGGAGATAACACGAGGATGTGAAAGTTTAGTCTTTGGCATGCAAAGAGACGGCCTTGGGGGATTTCGCCCAGCGGCCAGAGACTGAAGGTGGGGGGTTTTAAGATCGGGAAGAAGATGTATTGTTACTGGGGATTAAGTACAATGTGACTGTGTGCTTTGATGTCCTGGGGTATAAAGGGACAGATGTTGGGGGATTCTTTCTCTTTCTGTTTTTGGATGATGTTGGAGAATGTGAGTAAACCTGACTCGTGAGATAAACTCAGCCTCGTCATTTCCACATACTCCACACTGGTGACCCTAAGACGTATCATGAGCGAAAGAAATTCCCCCGAGCCGGACTCGTCAGGAGCCAGCCAGGCGAATGCAGCCACAGTCCAGCTACCAGACTTCTGGCAAGACAACCCGTGCTCCTGGTTCCATTTGGTCGAAGCACAGTTCGCCCTCCCTGGGATAACTGTAGATGACACGAAATTCTACCATGTTATTGCCAAGCTCGACAACCGCACGGCTCGACATGTGCAGAGCCTTTTGGAGCACCCACCGGCCGCCGACAAATACGGCTTGTTGAAGGCGGCGCTCATCCAGCGTTTCACTCCCTCAGTCCAAGAGAGAGCGGAGAGGCTCCTGGCTCTGAACGACTTGGGAGACAGCACGGCCGTTGACTTGATGGAGGACATGCTGAGGTTGAGGGGCTCAGACGGCGACAATTTCCTCTTCACCCACATTTTCCTGACAACCCTACCATCGGCCACGAGAGCGACCCTGGCCAGTTCACCGTTGTTGGCCCAGCGGAACTTCCGCACGCTGGCCCAGGAGGCACAACGGATTCTCAACGCCAGCAAACAGCGCGCGGCCACCGCGGCAGCGACGGAGCTCGGCGCGACGACCGGAGATGGCAGGGGGCCAGAGGAGGCGGTAGCAGACCCACTGACAACGGCGGCGGCGAGGGCCAAGGATCGCGGAGGAGATGACCTCTGTTTCTACCATCGCCGCTTCGCAGAGAGGGCACGCAAATGTATACCACTGTGCCAGTTCAAGCGCTCAGGAAACGCCAAGGCCGGGGGTCGGTAGCAGCCGCTGCCCTCGGGGAAGAGAACAAGCTGCTCTACTTGACGGATGCGCGTTCGGGGAGGCAATTCCTCATGGACACAGGCTCCCAAGTGAATTTCATCACGCCTACCTATGCTGACCGGCTGGCGGGTCCCGGAAGCCATGGAGCATCAGCAGCGAACGGCTCGAGGATTAAGACCTTTGGTGAGAGGACTCTGCTTCTGTCCCTACACGGCCGTACATTTGAGTGGACTTTTGTTATAGCTGCAGTGAGCTTCAATATGTTGGAGGCGGATTTTCTGTGCTCACATGGTTTGTTGGTTGATCTTGCTAATAGGCGCCTGGTTAATGCACTTTCTTTTTATTCTATTCCCTGTGCAGCCCGAGTGACCCCGCCCACAGCACAAGCCAACGTCGCAACGGCAAGCAGTAAGTTCCACACACTACTCACTCAGTTCCCAGCACTCACGGTTCCCACATTTTCAGCAGCTGTCGCTAAACACGGAGTGGAACATTTTATTACTACCACCGGACCGCCCGTTTTTGCAAAAGCTCGGCACTTGGAAAATAAATAATAAATTATAAATTATAAATTATAAATACAAAAATAAATGAATAAATAAACTAAAATGGATGAATAAAAAATAAATAGGAGTTTTTGTTGTGGAGATGAACCTTGTGGAGGTGAGAGTGGGCAGAAAATGGAAAGGGAATTTTGTTTTCTGAAAAAATAGAAAACTGATGAAATGTTAAAGTTTTGTGCAGGACGCAAGACAAAAAATATGGAGAAACGATTGGAGAAAGGAAAGGAAAAAAAAACGTAAGATAAGAGACTTATGCTGCAACAGTGAGAACAAACACAAAATAATCAATAAACACGATAGAGTAGAAGAGCTTGGAAATGAAGAGGCGATTTGATTTATAAACCAAGTTTAATAATCAGCATAATCAGCTCTTCTAACAAGTCTCATCTGGTGCAGAGAGTGGCAGAAGGGAAAAGAAACAGAATGTCTCCAGCTCACTGACTTTATACTGGCACACAATAAAAGACATGCATAACAAAGGCTGACATCCCTCATTATCTTAATCCCCCCATTGTCTTGGTATTTCCTCTCCTCGCCTTGGGGGGTGAGGGTGGCTCCTCCGGTCTTCTCCACCGCGTCCGGGAACGTCTCTGTTCTTCACTCGGCGGGTGAGAGCCCTTTGTCCTTTCAGAGGTGTGAAGTCCTTTACATATGTAATTA
The DNA here is from genome assembly GCA_020510985.1 of Pholidichthys leucotaenia. NCBI lineage: Eukaryota > Metazoa > Chordata > Actinopteri > Cichliformes > Pholidichthyidae > Pholidichthys > Pholidichthys leucotaenia. The sequence goes on along the minus strand of CM035849.1, from coordinate 61,923,562 downwards.
CCAAACATTTCCACATGCTTCAACATATGTAGGTTATGGAATATATGGTTAATATAGACCACAGGCCCCCCAAACAACTAAGAAAGGACAACAGAAAGGTTCACAGTCTAAGATAGTTATTATGACATACTAAGTGTTACATCTGTTGCCACGGAAGAAACTTTCCAGCAGCCATGCTCCTAAGAGAGTTCAGTGGTAATCATAACAGCATAGTAAAATCATAAGTCAGTCCTAAACTGTTGCAGCACAATTAGTGAATAATTGTGGAGTGGTTTGTATCAGTCCCTGTGCTGCCTGGGTTTTAATCTTCTCCCAAAGCTGCTGTAGGTTGGTTTAGGCGCCCTGCTGGGACCTTCTTGTGAGGAATCTGCAGTGTGGGAAGGAGAGAGGTTAACTGTTCCCTGCCGGGGGGTTGAGTTTTTTCTCTTGGGGGGTCTACCCCGCCAAGGTGCTCTCGCCAACTGTGCAGGCTCGTCTTTCAACAAGAAGGCAGGTTTAAGTCTGTCAATGCTGACTGTTTCTTTTCTATCCCCAAAATCAAGCACAAAGTGTTTATCACCATGTTCCAGCACTCTGAATGGCCCGTCGTATGCTGGTCGGAAAGTTGGTTTTAAAGCTTCATGCTTAACGAAAACAAACTCAGCGTTTTTTAAAGCTTGAGGGACAAAAACCCGTGGGAAGGAGTGATGAGCTGGACCGGGGAGAGAGCCCGGTCCGTTGCTGCCTAAAAACCTTGGGACTGGAAGGTGCCCTGGCTCTGGGTTCTCTGGTAAAAATTCACCTGGGAGCCTGAGAGGTTGTGCAAAGACTAATTCTGCGGGAGAGGCGTCTAGGTCCTCTTTAGGTGCAGCACGCAACCCCAATAAAACCCAGGGAAGTTTATTTACCCAATTTGTGTCCGTTAGTGAGGCTCTGAGGGCAGCCTTTAAAGACCTGTGAAAACGCTCGCATAACCCATTAGCCTGAGGGTGATAAGCGGTGGTGCAATGAATTGTTGCCCCTAAGCTGTTGGACATGGCAGACCAGAGCTCTGAGACAAATTGAGGCCCCCTATCAGACGTGATGTCCGATGGGACGCCGAAACGTGCCACCCAGTTTGTCAAAAAAATGCGAGCAACTTCCTCCGCTGTGGCTGACGCCAGAGGGACTGCCTCTGGCCAGCGCGTGGTGCGGTCTATCATTGTTAACAGGTGTGTGAAATCTTGGGAGGAAGGTAGTGGCCCCACGAGGTCGACATGAACGTGGTCGAACCTTCTAGCAGGGATTGGAAAAGGTTCCAGAGGGGCTTTTGTGTGTCTGTGTATTTTGGCGCTTTGACAAGAAATGCAAGTTATCGCCCATTCTTTTACGTTTTTGCGCAGGCCTGACCACACAAACTTTTCGGCAACCATTTTAACCAAGTTGCGCACACCTGGGTGCGCGAGGGAGTGAATTGTGTCGAAAATACGGCGGCGCCATGTAGCTGGTACTAACGGGCGAGGTCGGCCGGTTGAAACATCGCATATTGGGGGGGTACGCCGTCGCGTAAACCCTTTTTCTCCAGCCTTAACCCTGTTGGTTCAGACAGGAGTGCGCGCACGTCCGCGTCACCACTTTGCTCCTCCGCCATGGCTGCATAATCTATCCCTGCATGGACAGGTGCTGCGTATGTGTCTGCGTTAGTGAAGAGCTCTGCTGCTGAGGCAGTATAATCTGTCTCCTCACGCTCTGGAGGTGTCACAGCGCGAGAGAGACAGTCTGCTACTACGTTAAGTTTGCCTGCCACGTGTCGAATGTCTGTGGTGAACTCTGAAATCGCAGCTAGCTGTCTTTGTTGCCTGCCTGACCATGGTTCTGAAATTTTAGCCATAGCAAAGGTGAGCGGTTTATGGTCTACAAAAGCCGTGAAACTCCGCCCTTCTAACCAGAACTGGAAGTGGCGGATGGATAAATGAAGCGCCAGCAGCTCTCTGTCAAAAGTGCTGTATTTACGCTCAGTTAGGTTTAGCGATTTGCTGAAGAATGCTAAAGGTTGCCAGACCCCGCTGACAAGTTGTTCTACAACTGCCCCTATAGCTAGGTCTGAAGCGTCTGCGGTTAGCACGATGCGGGCCAAGGGATCTGGGTGAACTAACAATGTGGCATTAGCTAGGGCGCTTTTTACTTCCGCGAAAGCGCGTTCGCGCTCCGGGGTCCACGTTGGAAGCTTTCTTTTTTTTGAGCGCGTCATATAGTGGCTGCATGAGCTGAGCTGCGTGGGGGAGGAAGCGGTTGTAAAAATTAACCATCCCTAAAAATTCCTGAAACGATTTGACCGTTTGTGGTCGTGGGAAACTTTCTATCGCGTGAACTTTGTCTGGAAGTGGAACTGCCCCCTTCGGAGAGACTTTGTGTCCGAAAAAATCAATTTGTGACACGCCGAATTTGCATTTGGCTGGATTGATTATTAGCCCGTGCTCTTCTAGCCTCTGAAAAACCATAGTGAGGTGCTGCTTGTGTTCTTCCTCAGACGAGCTGGCTACCAGCATGTCGTCGAGGTAGACGAAGACAAAAGGAAGGTCGCGTAGGACCGCGTCCATCATTCGTTGAAAAGTTTGAGCAGTGCCTTTGAGGCCGAAAGGCATTCGCAGAAATTCAAAAAGGCCGAAAGGGGTTATTACCGCTGTTTTAGGAATGTCTTCTGCTCGGACTGGGACTTGGTGATAACCGCGGACTAAGTCTATTTTTGAAAAAATACGCGCACCCGCCAGATGTAGTGAAAAATCTTGAATGTGAGGAATTGGGTAATGGTCATGCGCTGTAGCGTTGTTTAATCTGCGGTAATCTCCGCACGGTCTCCAAGAACCGTCGGATTTCGGAACCATGTGAAGTGGTGAGGCCCAGGGGCTCTTCGAGCGTCTAACAATGCCCAATTTTTCAAGAGTTGTAAACTCGTCCCGTGCTATGTTGAGCTTGGCCGCGTCTAAGCAGCGCGCTTTGGCAAAAACGGGAGGTCCTGTTGAGGGAATGAAGTGGTCAACCCCGTGTTTAGCTACAGTGGCTGAGAATTTGGGGATTGTGAGTGCTGGAAATTGGGTGAGGAGTTGCTCAAACTTACCTCCTGCCGTGGTGATGTTGGCCTGCACAGGTGGTGGAGAAACTCGGGCTGAGCATGGAATAGAAGCAAAGGACAGTGCATTAACCAGGCGCCTATTTGCTAGATCCACTAATAACCCATGTGCACACAAAAAATCTGCGCCTAATAAGTTAAAACTCACCGCCGCTACAACAAATGTCCATCTGTAGCTGCGGCCGTGAATGAGGAGGTGCAGGCTCTTTTCGCCGAACGTGTCGATGCTAGAGCCGTTGGCTGCCATGGCTCTGTTGCCCCGGGTGCCCGTGGCTCGATCTGCATGAGAGGGCATGACGAAACTCAGCTGGGCTCCTGTGTCGATGAGGAACTGCTTGCCTGTGTGTCCATCCGTCACGTACAGCAGCTTATTCTTCTCGCCGAGAACCGCTGCCGTTAACGGCTCTCGGCTTTGGCGTTTTCCCGAAATCACAAATTTGCAGGGGGGAACGCATTTGTGGGCCTTCTTGGCGAAGCGGTGGTGATAATAACAGGCGTCGCTCTGTCTGCTAAGTTTTGGCCGTGTCGCTGTCACCGTGGGCTGGTTCTGCTCAGTGGGTTGTGGCTCCTCGTGGCTCGGGGCGTCAGCTTTGAGGTCTGCGGATGCTGCTGTGGGTGTCAGCTCCTTGCAGGCGTTGACGAGCCGATGAGCTTTGTTGGCCAGTGTGCGGAAGTCTTGGTGGTTGTTGCATTTCATGCTGGCAAGTGTCCCTCTCATGTGTGGCGGCAGCGTGCTGAGGAATATAAACTGGAAGAGGAAGTTGTCATTGTCCTTTTCTTTGAGCTGTAGCAAATCCTCCATGAGGGCCTTCGGTTTGCACTCTCTGTGGCCGTAGACCGCCAGGATCTTCTCGGCTCTCTCTTCCGCTGATGGGACGTAGTTTGCCACGATGGTTGCTTTGAGTGTCTCATATTTGTCCCGGGCCGGTGGTCACCGGATCATGCTCCGCACACACTTCGAAGTGGCGGCGTCGAGTTTGGAGACGATATGGTAAAATTTTGTATCGTCAGCCGTGATGCCCGCCAGTGTAAACTGGGCTTCAGCCTGCTGAAACCAAGAGGCGGGGTCTTCTTGCCAGAAGTCTGGCAGCTGGACAGCGACGGCATTCGTGCATACCATCACTGCTGTGCCTGCCGGGTGAGAGTGCCCTGCCTCGGCTCTCACGGCGGTGCTGGTGCTCGGTTGAGCCCTCTCAATCTCTTCTGCCGGGGGGAACAGTTGTCCATCTGTTCCCTCGTCTGCGTGGGTCGCCACGGATGAGTCGATTGCGGGGGTATGCCTCAGGACCATACTCGCGTCAGGGTCACCAGTGTAGAAGAGCTTGGAAATGAAGAGGCGATTTGATTTATAATATATATCTTTATATATTTATATATCTCTATGAAATATTTTTTTTTGTTGGTCATTAACATTTGTTTGTTCTCTCCCATAGATTGAGTCCCCATTGTGCTGTTTGCTCTCTACATGTCTGTTCTTTTCATCTTCTCTGTCCCCTCACCCCCCAGCCAGTCGCAGCAGATGACTGCCCCTCCCTGAGCCTGGTTCTGCTGGAGGTTTCTTCCTGTTAAAAGGGAGTTTTTCCTCTCCACCGTCGCCAAGTGCTTGCTCACAGGGGATCACCTGATTGCTGGGGTCTTTCTGCAACTGTGGGGGTTCCCCCCTACAGTTGATAGTGCTATGAGATGACTGTTGTTGTGAAATGGCGCTATATAAATAAAGTTGAATTGAATTGAATTGAATTGAATTGAATAAACCAAGTTTAATAATCAGCATAATCAGCTCTTCTAACAAGTCTCATCTGGTGCAGAGAGTGGCAGAAGGGAAAAGAGACAGAATGTCTCCAGCTCACTGACTTTATACTGGCACACAATAAAAGACATGCATAACAAAGGCTGACATCCCTCATTATCTTAATCCCCCCATTGTCTTGGTATTTCCTCTCCTCGCCTTGGGGGGTGAGGGTGGCTCCTCCGGTCTCCTCCGCCGCGTCCGGGAACGTCTCTGTTCTTCACTCGGCGGGTGAGAGCCCTTTGTCCTTTCAGAGGTGTGAAGTCCTTTACATATGTAATTACCAAACATTTCCACATGCTTCAACATATGTAGGTTATGGAATATATGGTTAATATAGACCACAATAGAACAGAAAAGGACAAAAATACGCTGTTTAATAGCCTGTCTGTTTCTCTCCATTAAATTTGAGATGATGGCATTGGTGGACACCCCTCCTCCAGCAGCTGCGTCCACCCTCCTCCACCTAGCGACCCCCTCCTCCCTCTGCAACAGTAAAGGAATGCAAAGCAAAGGGAAAGATGAACCACAGAGGAACAATTGAGCACATGTAAGTACAGTATTGTTGCTTTCCATAGCAGAGACGTGCCAAGACCACATACTGAGCAGACACAATACATGACCAATCTTCAAAAAAGCCATACCCATGCCCCACCTAATTTGCCCTATCAGTATCAGCTGCAAGGCCACAGGAGGTCAGAGTTTGAATAATAGTCAGTGGCCCCCATGGAACTAACACTTCCTAGGTTAGCAATTTGACCACTGAGCTCAAACACCCACAAAGGCACCCGGGGGGTCCCCCTATTAGCAACACAATGGGTATCCTCCCCTACAGGATGATGAAAAAGAACGGCTTTGATATTAAGCTGTTCTGTTTCAAAGAGGGAGAGTGAGACAGGAACGGATAGAAAAGTTACCAATTCATTAGGGTTTACTGTCTTGAAGTCTGAGTTAGGCATTTTGCAAGTGGTATCCTTTTTAACAAGAAGGGAGTAAATCTAACAGTAAAACTAAGATAATTGATCACAATGTCCTCAACCTTATAGCTGAGAGGTCGGTGTGCTTTCTCATCTAAAATGCTACCATGTATGCAAACTATTGAGTAGCTACAGAAAGAGCATATAAATATGAATGAATCTTTATTTTTTTGGAAAAGGGAAGAAAGGAACAGAACAATATATCAAAGAAAAATCCAACAAGGTCAAATTAAACAATAACTCCTCTGACTGTACAATTCAACATAAGTTATCCAAAAAGGGTGATGGCTGAAGCCGCAGCTTACGTATATTGCCCACCCATGTTCCATCTAAGAAACATCTAATAAAACGAAGGCTAGCAACTAAGACCAAAATCTGGAAAATTCTTGACACTTGAAAGGTCATTTTTCCACAGAATATCAGGCAGTCTGAACTTTTGCTACAAGAAAACTAGCCACCTGCTGACCAAGAGAAAGGATGCAGGTTTAGGGCTCCTTAATACTTAAGGGCCAATACATATTTGGAGGTTCCTATTTGTTAGGGGGAAAATGACAATTTAGAGAAAAGCTGTAAGTTTACATGAAAGTCACATTCTTTACACAGTTCCTTACACTTTGTATGGAGATGGGGATGGCAGCGTAATAAGGGTGAGGGTTTTTGATAATCCAGAGATGAGTAAAAAGCGTTATAGAAGAAGATGAATTAAAACAAACACGACTAGAGTAGAATAGAGAAACAAGAAGATAATTTGAGGTAAAAGCAGCAAACACTCGGCTGAGTAAACTCAAGAATGAAGCATATACATACATACAGTATAGCTGTGTGCGCACCGGCCTTATCCAAAGGGTACAAGCATCATAGACGCACACACAGAGCGGAGGTGGAGCATAAACAAGGCTTTAATGTCCTGTGCACATAGATCTGCAGCTCTGACACACACAAGACAACCAGCATAGCTTGATAAACAAACCAGCGGTTCACACACGGTTGGTCCGCGTGTCACGTGGTTAAGTCTTGATTTAAATATTATTTAGAATTGTTTTTGGGTGCTAATGAAAGTTTTACATTTTTGTATATAAAAATTGTTATAGTTTTGTAGGCATGGTGTTAGCTCATGTGGAGGCTATCTGTTCAGAAGAAAAAGGCAGAAAACTCCACCACACCAAGATACAGATGACTCTGTTATACTTTAGTTTTCAGAGTAATCAGCAGATGTCTTATTTTAATATATTCCTTGAAAGGCAGATGTTCAGACCCAGAGGCATTATTTAATTCCAAAACAAATTCAAAAAGGTCAGTAATGGAAAAGCATCCAATGCCAGGGTAGAGATAAGATAAGATAAGATAAGATAAGATAAGCCTTTATTAGTCCCACAACGGGGAAATTCCAGGATTGCAACAGCACAGGGATAGCAACACTCAGAGCAACAATCAGAAGGCAAGAAAAAAAACAAGCAAGCAAGAGCAGCTAATAAACATATGTACGTATTACTATAAAATATATATATATACACACACACACAGACACACAGTGCAGAGCATTGTAGCTGGATGGAATAAATATATGAATATATGAACACACAGTGCAGAGCATTGTAGCTAGATGGAATAAATATGTAAATATATAAACACCCACAGTACGGAGCATTGCAGCTAGGTGGAATAAATATGCAAGTATATAAACACACACAGTGCGGAGCAATGTAGCTAGATGGAATAATATGTAGATATATAAATATATAAACACACCCAGTGCTGAGCATTGTAGCTAGATGGAATAAATATGCAAATATATAAACACACACAGTGCAGAGCATTGTTGCTAGATGGAATGAAACAGCATAACCGTCTACTTAGTTATCCTACATGGTATGATTATGTGCCCATACATATTCTCACCCTCCATAGCGACCGGTATGTTCCTAGTTGTATGCCGGAGGGGACCATTGTGTAAGTCTATTGCATCTTTTGCATTCAAAAAACTATTAGTTTGTTACGTCTTTTTGCTATCTCTGCGAGCAGCCCTGCTTAGGTTGTACAGTCTGACAGCCGTTGGTAGGAAGGACCTACGAAACCTCTCGGTTGTGCACCTGGGATGATGTAGTCTGCTGCTAAATGAGCTCCTCAGTGCATTCAGTATGTCCTGCATAGGGTGGAACTCGGACTCCAGCAGAGATGACAGTTTAGCCACCGTCCTTCTCTCTCCTATCTCCTCCATCGGATCAAGGCGCTGCCCCAGGACAGAGCTAGCTTTCTTAATCAGTTTGTTCAGTCTCTTCCTATCGGCTGCAGTAATGCCACTGCCCCAGCAGACCACTCCAAAAGTGATGGCTGATGCCACCACCGTGTCATAGAATGACTTCAGCAGCGCCCCTTGTACACCAAAAGACCTGAGTCTCCTCAGCAGGAACAGCCTGCGCTGTCCCTTCTTGTAGAGTGCATCAGTATTGTGTGACCAGTCTAGTTTATTGTTCAGATGAATACCCAGGTACTTATAGGATGTCACCATCTCGATGTCTGTTCCCTGTATATTTACTGGTACTGTGAGGGGCTGCCCATGCCTGCGGCAGTCCACCACCAGCTCCTTAGTTTTCCTCGCGTTGATCTGGAGGCAGTTCCGATGGCACCAGTCCACGAAGTCCTGGATAAGCCCTCTGTACTCAGCTTCATCTCCATTGGAGATGAGGCCAACGATCGCAGAGTCATCAGAGAACTTCTGTAGATGGCAGTGTGTTGTGTTGTGTGAGAAGTCCGCAGTATAAAGAGTGAACAGGAAGGGAGCCAGCACCGTTCCCTGGGGGGCCCCCGTGCTACTGATGATCGTGTCGGACACACAGTCCCGGGTTCTCACAAACTGAGGCCGGTTCGTGAGGTAGTCCAGGATCCATGATGACAGGTGCTGGTCCACCCCTGCGCGCAGCAGCTTGTCCTTCAGGATCATCGGTTGGATGGTGTTGAAAGCACTGGAGAAGTCAAAGAACATGATCCTCACCATATTCCCGGGCTTCTCCAGGTGGGACAGAGAACGGTGAAGGAGGAAGATCACCGCATCCTCCACCCCAATGCCATGCTGGTAGGCGAACTGGAGTGGATCCATCGCTGGTTCCACCAGGGGGCGGAGGTGAGCAAGGAGCAGTCTCTCCAGGGTCTTCATCAAGTGGGACGTCAAGGCCACCGGTCTGTAGCTGTTCAGGTCTTTGGGGTGGGAAGTTTTTGGTACAGGTACCACACAAGATGTTTTCCACAGCTGTGGTACCCTCCCCAGTTTCAGGCTCATGTTGAAGATATACGTCACAATCCCACACAGCTGGTCTGCACAGGACTTGAGGAGCTTTGCGCTGATGCCGTCCGGTCCCGGCGCCTTCCTCGCCTTGATCTTCCTCAGCTCCGTCCTCACCTGGGTCCTGGTCAGGGTCAGGATGGGGGGCTGTGTGTTGGGAGTGGGGGGGTGTTGGTGGAGTGGGGAGTGGGCAGCAGGACTTGATTTCTTTAGAGGCAGCAGTGGTTGTTGTGCAGTCAGGGGGGAGGGCGGTTGGTCAAATCTATTGAAAAACAGATTCAGGTTGTTCGCCCACTCCCTGCCCCCTGTGGCCTGGGGGGAGGTATTCTGGAGCCCCGAGATGGTTTTGAGGTTTCTCCAGACCCCGCTGATGTCGCTCTGTTGCAGCTTGTCCTCCATCTTCTTCCTGAAGCTGTCCTTGCCTTCTCTGATCTTTCTCCTCAGCTCCCTCTGTACGGACTTCAGCATCTCCCTGTTCCCTGACCTGAAGATCCTCTTCTTCTCTCTCAGAAGTGTTTTTATCTCAGGGTTGATCCAGGGTTTGTTGTTTGAGTGACGCCGTATGGTCTTGGTGGGAACGGATTTGTCCACACAGAAGCTGAGGTAGCCCGTGAAGGTGTGAATGAGGCCATCGATGTCCTCACCATGTGGATCGCAGAGCTGCTTCCAGGCGGTGGCTTCAAAACAGCCCTTTAGGGTGTCCATTGTCTCCTCAGACCATAACTCCACAGTGTGCATGGCCGGAGGTTGTCTGTGCACTAGGGGTTTGTACACCGGCCGGAGATGAACCAAGTTGTGATCCGATCTCCCGAGTGGGGGGAGTTGTGATGAGGTGTACGCCTCCTTAGTGTTTGCGTAGAATAAATCCAGTGTTTTATTGTCTCTAGTGTGGCATGTGACATACTGGGTGAACGTGGGTAGAATGGGAGACAGTGAAACATTGTTGAAATCGCCTGAGATGAGGAGAAGAGCATCTGGGTGTTCTGTCTGCAGCCTGCTGGTTACTGAATGGATGACGTCACGTGCTGTCCCAGCGTTCGCCGTCGGATTTGCATAAACAACAATGCAGATCACGTGTGAGTGTTCTCTCGGGAGATATGTAGGCCTCATGCTAACAGCTAGCAACTCAATGTCTTTGCTGCAGTGTCGTTGTTTAACAGTGATATGTCCCGGTCTGCACCAGTTGTTGTTAACATACATTATCACTCCACCGCCCCTAGCCTTGCCACTGTCTGGTGTTCGGTCAGCTCGTATCATGTGAAAACCCTCCAGCTCAATGTTAGCATCTGCTGCTAGTTCAGTTAGCCACGTCTCAGTAAACAAAAGGAGAGAGCACTCCCGGTATGTGCTATCATAACGGGAGATAGCCGCTAGCTCATCTAACTTTCCCAGTATCGACCGTACATTTCCCATGACAACAGATGGAAGGGAGGGTCTGTACCTTATATTTTTTGTCCTCCGCCTTACTCCAGCCCGGCAGCCGCGGCGTTTTCGCCTCAGTTCTCTCGGTATGTCGAGTTTTTCCAATGGGACCGGGTGGCGGTTGAATGCTAGCAGCTGTTCTCTGCTGTATCGTATCCTGCTATAGACAGTGGCTCCGTCCACCGGCTCAGGAGACATTTAGGACGATCTGTGTGTCCGTGATATAAGTGGGGTGAAAAAAAAAGACGGATCAAAAGAGAGAGGAAGGGAAAAAGACTCGGAATCAAGAGATGATGAGTTTTGCCATGAGACAGAATTTTGAAATAAGCCATGTTGGTTTATTATAAAGCTGACATTTCAGAATGAAACCAATCACTTTTATATGCAGGATCTTGCATGGAGCATTAGCTGTGGACAGTAGTTGTCATGGCACCCGCAGGGCCATCATCAGTCTCAGCTGCGCGCACACTTGCTGCCAATCGTCAGCGGGCTTTAAGAGCCGGGCCTGCCAGCGACTCAGCACGGAGCCGTCTGTCAAACTCCCGTGGACACGACTCTCGTCCTCAGCTACGTCCTGACTCATCCTCTTACCAGGAGCAACATGTCGCAGCACGTAAGCTTAACCTTCACTCTCCTTGTCAAGTTCCTCTCCCCTGTGCACAGGTGGACCTCCCTGGCGGCAGATTCTCTCTCTCCGGCGGCGGCTCAGCTCCACTCCAGCATCGGGGTAACTCACACTCCTCCCTGCACAGAGCCAGACGCTCTCTCCCTGGCTATCGCCCTCAGGGAAAACCGGAGCCCAGCATCACCACCTGCAAGAGTAAGCAACTGTCATTATTGCTCATTCAGTGCTGGTGCAGCATTAACACCTCTGCTTTGTCTCCATAGGGTTGCCAGGCCGAACGGCATCCTGCTCTGCCCCAGCACGAGTCCTGCACTTCACGCACCACATTGTACATACACGCACTCACACACAAGACATGGGTTTCTAATAAAAGGATAATTGTAGTCCCTCGAGTCTGTCTTCTGTCCCCTGTGTCCAGAATTATGTCAGTACGGCTCCGTCAGAGCGACCCAGCGGACAGCGTGCTAACACGCCGTTTGAACACCTTAGACGCTCTAGTGGAACAATTGGCATACCAACAGAATGTTATCCTTACCCAGTTAACCATAATTAACAGCCGGCTGGATTGTCTGGATGGACAGCGGACGTTCCCGCCAGCTTCCGGGGTCCCACCGGGCCCCGCTAGCTCCCCGCCTAGCCAGGCTAGTCAGGTTCCTTTGGTCCATCTCACACCGGTGCCCACCCCCGCACACTTCAGCGGGAAGCTCGAAGAGGCCCGGGGGTTTATTCTCTAATGTGAGACTGTTTTTCAGCGAGTACCAGGGGACTTTCCCATGGATCATTGCAAGATAGGCTACATCACTAACCTGCTAGAAGGTAGGGCGCTAGCCTGGGCCTATGCCATTATGGCTAAGCCCAGTTACGCTAATTTAACATATCAGCAGTTTCTGGCCGATTTTCATGAGGTGTTTGATCACTCCGACTGGGATGCTGTGCTAACCACCCGGTTGTTAAACCTTCGACAGGGCGGTAGGTCCACTGCGGACTACGCGGTCGATTTCCGGGTGGTAGCCGCAGAGGTCAGGTGGGAAGATGCCTCATTATGCAGCATTTTCATCCGTAGCCTAAGCCCCAGTCTTAGAGACGAACTGGCTAGGTTGGATAAACCAGAGCAACTTAACGAACTAATCTCTCTTATCATTAGTTTAGATAACAGGCTGTGGGAACGAGCAGCCGAGCGAAGAGCTTCCAGCCACTCGAGCGCGCAGTTTTTTCGTTCCTCACAGTCACCCCAGTTGGCTCTGCCCTCACCGGAAGCGCTTCCGGGGCAGGAGGACATGGTAATCTGGCGATCCAAGATTCCACCTGCTGAGAAACAGCGCCGTAGGGAATTAGGGCTGTGTTTTTATTGTGGGAGTAGCGCATACGAGCTGGAGAATTGCACGAGTCAGCCAAAAGAGGAGGTCTGTGGGTCACAGTAGGGGGACTCACGGACGCGTCTCAGTCAAAACCCCTCACCAGCTGCCTCATGCCCATTCGATTCATTCATAAACACACTGAATACTCCATTCATGCACTGATTGACTCAGGGGCTGAGCAGAGTTTTATATCAGGAGACCTGGCAACCCGGTTAGGGGTCTGCCATACTCTTCAGCCACCGCTCAAGCTAATAGCCCTATCCAAAGCCCCTTTAACAACTATCTCTCAGCAGACCGCCCAGGTGTCGGTGATCATTTATGGGAACCACCGAGAGGATCTACGCTTTCTGGTGCTGCCCTCCTCCACGTCCTCGGTCATCCTGGGCTACCCCTGGCTGCGGCTGCATAATCCATCTTTTGACTGGCAGATGGGAAACATCACATCCTGGAGTTCGTTCTGCCTCAGCGCGTGCCTGCAGTCTGCAGCATGTGCCCCGTCGGTGTCTTTGGCCCCCCCCACCTCCCGGATTGTCCAAGGTGCCAGATAAATATCACGATCTGGTGGCGGTTTTCAGTAAGTCGCGGGCGCTGTCTCCCCCCCCCCCCCCCCCCCCCCATGACTGCGCAATTAATCTCTGGGCTGGTGCCCCGCTGCCGTCGAGCCGTCTATACAGCCTGTCAGCTCTGGAGCGGGAGGCGATGGATGCGTATATTAAGGAGTCGCTCAGCTCAGGGATCATCCGCCTGTCCTCTTCGGTGGTGGGGGCAGGATTCTTCTTTGTGGGCAAGAAGGACGGCTCCCTGCGGCCATGTATCGATTTCAGGGGCCTCAATGACAAAACGGTGAAGGATAAATACACCCTGCCCCTCATGGACACGGCGTTTGACTCCCTCCAGGGGGCCTCTTGGTTCACCAAGCTCGACCTCCGCAACGCTTACCACCTCGTGCGGATCAAGGAGGGAGATGAGTGGAAGACGGGCTTCCGGACCCCAAGCGGCCACTTCGAATACCTGGTGATGCCGTTTGGGCTTACCAACGCTCCGACCGTCTTCCAGCGCCTAATAAATGACGTTCTCCAGGATTTCCTGGGCACCTTTGTCTTCGTCTACCTGGACGACATTCTCATCTTCTCTCGATCATTAGAGGAGCCCGCCGGGTGCACGCGAGACGGGTCCTCCAACGACTCCTGGAGAACAAACTGTTCGTGAAGGCGGAGAAATGCGAGTTCCATGCTAACAGGACTTCTTTTCTCGGCTTTGTGATTTCCCACAACCAGGTTCTCCCCGACCCAGCCAAGGTCAAGGCGGTGGTGGATTGCCCCCCCCCCCCCGTCCAGGAAGCAGCTCCAGCAGTTCCTTGGGTTTGCCAATTTTTATCGCCGCTTTGTACCCAGGTATAGCATGGTGGCCCACCCGCTGACCTGTCTCACGTCTCCAAAGGTTCCCTTCCACTGGACGGGGGAGGCTGCAGCAGCGTTCGCCGCCCTCAAGAGGGAGTTCTCTTGGTCCCGCGTCCTCACGCAGGTGGACCCGGCCCTCCAGTGCCTGGTCGAGGTGGACGCTTTGGACTCCGGGGTGGGGGCAGTGCTCTCCCAGCGCTCTCTGATAGATGGGGTGATCCACCCCTGTGTCTTCTTCTCGCACCGCCTGTCTCCAGCAGAGAGAAATTACAGCATCGGCAACAGGGAGCTCTTGGCGGTCAAACTCGCGTTGGAAGAGTGGCGCCACTGGTTGGAGGGAGCTGCCCAGTCTTTTGTAGTGTGGACCGACCATAAGAACTTGGAATATCTGAGGACGGCTAAGCGGTTGAACTCCCGTCAGGCCCGCTGGTCCCTGTTCTTCGGTTGGCTCGACTTCACGATCATCTATCGCCCCGGGGACAAGAACGCAAAGCTAGATGCCCTCTCCAGGCAATTTTTGGCGAAGGTAACCAAAGACCAGGAACAAACTATCCTTCCCCCATTGTGTGTCATTGGCGCCCTTGTGTGGGACATCAGGGAGAAGGTCGTGAAGGCGCAGAAGGCTCAGCCTGATCCTGGAGGTGGCCAATCGGAATGGTTGTTTGTCCCCACAGCGGTCCAGGGTGAGGTCATTCAGTGGGCCCACGCCTCGAAAGTTGCATGTCATCCAGGGGTGTCCCATACTATTGAGCTTCTCCAGAGGTCGTTCTGGTGGCCGGGGCTGCGAAAGGATGTCAACGCCTACATCCAGGCCTGCGCTCAGTGCGCCACCGGCAAGTCGTCTTCCTCCCCACCGGTCGGGCTTCTCCATCCCCTGACGGTCCCTAGTCGCCCCTGGTCACACATCGCCCTGGATTTTGTGACGGGCCTCCCGCCATCTAATCACTTCATGACGGTCCTTACCATCGTTGATTGCTTCTCCAAGGCGGCCCACTTTGTCCCTGATGGTGCGGGAGACAGCGGACCTTTTGGTGCAGCACGTCATACGCCTCCATGGGATCCCCACTGATGTCATCTTGGATCGTGGGCCCCAGTTTGTTTCCCAGGTTTGGAGGGTATCCTGTCACGCACTGGGGTCAACGGTAAGCCTGTCGTCTGGTTGCCACCCGCAGAGCAATGGGCAGTGCGAACGGGCAAATCAGGAACTGGAGGCCGCCCTGTGCTGCATCATTGCTTCCAGCCCTTCTTCTTGGTGCAGCCACCTGCCGTGGATCGAGTACGTCCATAACTCCATGGTTTGTTCGGCGATCGGGATGTCCCCCTTCAGGGCATCCTTGGGTTATGACCCTCCACTGTTTCTGAAGGAGGAGAAGGAGGTGGCGGTGCCTTCTGTCCGCGCCCATGTCAGGCGCTGCCGCTGGCTCTGGATCACCACCCGCAGAGCTCTCCTTCAAACCACTGAGCATAACATCAGGATGGCCAACCGCCGTAGGAGACTGGCTCCCGAGTAGAAGGTGGGTCAGCAGGTATGGCTGTCAACATGTAACATTAACTTAAAAGCAGAGAAGCGTAAGCTGGCCAAACGTTTTATTGGACCTTACCCTATTGTTCAAGTGGTTAACCCCGTGGCTGTTCGCCTAGCCCTCCCCCCTCCCTCCACATCTGCCCGACCTTCCATGTTTCACAGGTGAAGCCCGTCTGTTCCAGTCCCCTTTGTCCGCCCCCCAAGGCTCCACCTCCCCCAGTGGTGATCGGTGGCCATCCGGCGTGGGGAGACACTGCCATCCTGGACGTCCGCCGCCGGGGTCGCGGCCTACAATACCTGGTGGACTGGGAGGGATTCGGCCCCCAGCACAGGTCCTAGGTACGTCTGCCTTTTGTCCTTGACAAACAACTCATCAGAGACTTTCATCGGACACACCCGGGTAAGATAGAGCAGGTGCAAGGAGGCACCTCTAGAGGGGGGAGTACTGTCATGGCGGCCCGCAGGGCCATCATCAGTCTCAGCTGCACGCACACCTGCTGCCAATCGTCAGCGGGCTTTAAGAGCTGGGCCTGCCAGCGACTCAGCCTGCCGTCTGTCAAACTCCCGTGGACACGACTCTCGTCCTCAGCTACGTCCTGACTCGTCCTCTTACCAGGAGCAGCACGTCGCAGCACGTAAGAACCTTCACTCACCTTGTCAAGTTCCTCTCCCCTGTGCACAGGTGGACCTCCCTGGCGGCGGATTCTCTCTCCCCGGCGGCGGCTCAGCTCCACTCCAGCATCGGGGTAACTCACACTCCTCCCTGCACAGAGCCAGAAGCTCTCTCCCTGGCTATCGCCCTCAGGGAAAACCGGATCCCAGCATCACCACCTGCAAGAGTAAGCAACTGTCATTATTGCTCATTCAGCGCCGGTGCAGCATTAATGCCTCTGCTTTGTCTCCATAGGGTTGCCAGGCCGAATGGCGTCCTGCTCTGCCCCAGCACGAGTCCTGCATTTCACGCACCACATTGTACATACACGCACTCACACAAGACATGGGTTTCTAATAAAAGGATAACTGTAGTCCCTCGAGTCTGTCTTCTGTCCCCTGGGTCCAGAATTATGTCAGTAGTCAGTAGTATGAACGACGGGACAGTGAATCATGAATAAGACAAGCAGGTGGTAACAGAATGTTGATGAAGGCCGAAGAGAACGGAGACCAGATGAACAAAAGGAAGTTTTAATACTGAAAGAGATTATAGATGTGAGATGTGCAGCTTCATCAGCTAGTCCAGGGAAATGTGAAGTCTTGTACACAGATGGATAGTGGATGGAAAAGAATGAGTGAGTGTTTCTGATGGAAAAAGTGCGTAGGGAAAGAAGAATGGTAGATTTAGCAAGTGTAGAAAATATTTCTGATGTTGAGATGGAAATGGAAAAAGAAATGAAAGCAGAGTATGTGTAACCAAAGAAAAATAAAGATCCATGTAAGATTTGCAGCTGTAGCTTTAAAAACCAAACAAACAGAAAACCAACAATAAATAAATTAAATTTTGCTTAAGAGTGTCAGGAAGAAGGTACAAACACAGGCAGCCATCTTAAATGTTTCCAAATACTTAAAGCAGCAATAAGGCATTAGGTGTCATTCTTACAATGCATTTCTTTTAGTTGTGAATATTAACATTCAGTAATGAGCAAACATTCACTGCAATGATTATAGCCTTACTATATACACAGTCATTTAAAGTCAATCTAACACCCCAGTTATGTTCCTCCCCAATAGAGGGTATACATAGGATGTCATTGAACAGAACTCTTGGAAGACAAACACTGAGTGGAAGGAATTGGTGGCAGCATGGAGGTGTATGCTAGTGCAACACAAAGGTCCACGCAGCATTCAATTACAGTAGTACAAATAATATCTGTTGGCATGGTGGAAAGTTGATCTTATTATGATCCCATCTTGTATTAATTAGCAAAATTAATTAAGGGCTTTGAAACAGTTCCTTTCTTGACTCAAGGTTGGAAATCTAGATAAGAAGGGAAAATAAAATTTGGAGAAAAAAAACTGAACTTATTTATGGAATGGCAGATAAGTGGACTCACTTCTACACGTATGCAGAAAATTAGCAAAAATTAAATTATTGCATGTAAAGTAGGAACTCCGGGTAATGATGTACAGGACTTTTCAAGGTCAGAAAAGTAACGATCAAACTCCACAAATGGCAAGCTACCAGTAGAACACCTATCAACATCTGTAAAAGTAGCATTGTACCCCATGTACTATAGATCAGTGGTTCTCAACTGGTCTGGCTTTGGGACCCACCATCACCCCTCAATGACAAGCCGCGACCCAAATCAAAGATTTTCAAATTCTCAAATTTATTGAATGTAAAGATTGTGCATTTTGAACCTGAGGTAGAAGAACAGAATATCACAGTATACAAACACAAAACAAATTTAATGATTAACCAAAATGACCAGTAAGTGGCAATACAACAGAGGGAACAATTCCCTTTAATGCTGAATTAGCTGCATTTTAAATTAAAAATTAAACAAAAAGTGCAATTCATAAGAATTCAAGTCTCAAAATTGACTTTTCTTCTGATTGTTTTTTTCAGTATTTACCTACTGATAAGGTTATGTGCTTTGAAGAAAATGAAGGAACACTCACTAAAACCTGTAACAGTGACATCATAGACCTGAGTCTGGAGGAATTAATGGGAGAACTGGGGATGTTTTTTGCTCTTGACAAGAGTCTCAATGTCTGGAGTTATATTAGACAAAGCGACTCTGAGGTCATGCTCAATGTCCAGTCTGTTTCTTTGTTTTGTCTTCAACTGAACCAGAGCTGAGAAGCCACACTCACAGAGATAGGTAGTGCTGAAAGGTAGGAGGGTTTTTACTGCTCAAATGGCAAGAGAAGGATACTCTCTCATCACAGTGCTGCACCAGAACTGCGAGAGGCTTACCTCCGTGAACCTCTTTTTCAGCGTGCGGTCACATGATAGCTCCTCCAGCAGACTCACTTCGTTGCTTGGCAACGTAACGCTTTCCATGTCGATTCCAAAGGGATCGCGTATCCAGTCTGTTTTGCCATGCTCAATTAGCATATACAAACAAACGTTGCGAGTCTTCTTCTATGGTGCAAAATATGGTGTCGCCTGCCACCTACTGCCATCTACTGTTAAGGAGTGTGAATGACACTATGTTGATTTATTTCTTGATATTTTCTTTGCCCAGGCAAAGGCCCGCGACCCACTGAAAACAGGTCCGCGACCCACTTTTGGGTCGCGACCCACCAGTTGAGAATCACTGCTATAGATGATTGAACAGATCTGATCCAAATTATGAACTACCATTATTTGCAAATCCATCCTCCAGATTGGTCATAAAATTGGACTGATAAACAAAGAAATGTGTGGAAGCATCCGTTGTCCTAATTGAAGAGGATAAGAGACATTTCAACCTATGGGGGGTTCCACACATCCCACTGGTTGGACCCAAACACATGGATTGGAAAATGTTGGACATTTTGTCACCTCTACTGTGGAATAGAGCCATCCATGGAAAACCAGTACATGACCTTAACATAGAATATTCTCCCAAAATAAAACCATAAGCATTGTCTCTTAACTGGGTAACCACAGCACAAAAGGCGGCACACACTGACGCCCAGAAATATCCTATATGACCAATCTTAACATTAATGAACGAGGGGATGAGGAAAATTTGAAGCAAATTCCAAATTGGTTAAGGATAACTAGATGTAGATCTAATAAAAGGAGCAGAGTACGACATGATAGGCCATATATTCAGAAGCCCAGAAGGGCATTAACAAATGCAATTTTCCGCAGTGGGAGTCATCAGCAAGTCTTAGACCAATTGCTGGGTCGAGAGGAAGAGCTGAGGACCCCAAGATGGAGGATGATGACGAGGAAGACCATTCTGCCACCACAGATTATTTGTAAACACAGTGTGCTACTGATAATACATAAATCATACATAGCTCACCACACATAGGTACGGGTGTGAGACTTATAGTACTCTTGTTGTTTATTTCCATTATGCTAATTACGGTTAGGCAGTCTGGACAAGGGTGAAGGTTAGAAGCTCTGAATGCCTGAATACAACAATGCATGGATAAGGATGTCTCCTAACATTGAACGATGTTGTCTACTGCTTACCTACTGCTGAACACATAGGTCCCATCACCCAACGCACTCATCACAACACAACCACCGCTTGCAGATTTCATATAGTCAACAATCACACACTCAAGGCTACTGGGAGATAACTTACAACAACACATAGATAACTACAGATGTAGTAAATAAGGATAAAACGGTACAGGCTCCAGACATTGTGATGGCAACCCCTCAGGCCATTATTGGTCCTGCCCTGGCCGAGCCCTTTGTATCGGCACTCGATTAAAGGTGTAGGGTACAGGGGAGATGCATGCCGGAGGGCATCAGACCATCACGACTTGTGCCTGCGACGTAGAAAAAGGTCATAGGGCGAGTGACTGTACAACTTCAGTCCCCAGAAGAAGAATGGACTGGTACCCAAGCGCATCCACCGCACCTCCAGCATCCAGGGTGGAGCCAGGAGCTCGAGCCTTACCAACACCAGCATCTCCACCTCTGTCCAGCGACAGGGGGGTAGCATCCCTGGGATAGCATCACTGAACTGTTCACCGGCTGGACTGGATGTTACATACCCTCTGCTGCACTCACCAGACTGTCCTATAGACCTCATGGGACGAGATGTGCCTCTCAGAGCATGGGCACACAGTTTTTTGGCTTCTAATGATACCGGTGTGTGTCAACAAGGTGGGACTGTACTCCATAGCTGCGGATACAGGAAGTAGACACAGAGGAAGGTCAAACCTTTGTCGCAACCGTGTGATGAATACAACCGAATGATGCGAGCCCTGGCAAGGGTCAACCAGTGGACAAAGGTTTCGTGAGCTTTGTGGATTGACCCTATGACCCCACATGGTCCACTCCACCAGACAAAGAACTATGATCAGGAGGAGACCTCGGTGGGGGTACAGGACCTTATGACAGTTCATCTCTTACAGACATTGCTGCACCGCGCTAAGCTGTCCACAAGGGGGGAGGCAAGGGTAGCAGAACCAATGGTGCAAGCCTCTTGGGTTGACACACAACGCAGGGACCTGGCTTATTCACCATCTGTTAATTGCTAGCATCTCTCACACCATACATGGTTGACATGATAAAATCATGTCAAAGGGGGGAGTGAAAGGGTTAATGGAAAGTTAGTGCCAAAATAATAATTCTGTAGGTGATCTCTCATTATGCGGACGCGGACGCGGACGTCCGCTTCTACTTCTGCGGGGGCGTCCGCGTCCGCGTCCGCGTCCGCGTCCGCGTCCGCGTCCGCGTCCGCATCCGCGTCCGCTTGTGCTGGGGCGGCCGCGGCCGCCTCTGCTGGGGTGGCCGCGGCGGGCGCGGTAGTTGCCCCCCCAAACAGTGATGGTGGGGAATTTCTGTCTGGCGGCAGCTCTGATCATTGTGACGAGCCTGTCGCCCGGGGTAAACAGGTGGAGGGTGTAAGTAAAAGTGCAGTTAAACGAAGGAACGTGAATGAACAGACTTTGCAGGCGGGGGAGGAGCGGTTTGAGGCTGTAGGGGACACACAGAGCAAACACTGCATGACAAACGTTGCAGTTCATGAAGAAATGCAGGAATGTAGTTTTGCTGAAGAGGATCCTTTTAAAGCTGCACAAAAAAGAAAAAGTGCTGAAAACTTACAGAGCTCTGCTAAATCTAGTAGGGTTGGGAAGTTAGATTTACTAGATGAGAGCGTCTCTGACGAAAGTGGAGCTGAGTCTGAAATGATGCAGACGCAGACGCAGGAGGAGCAAAGCTCCTATTGTTTTTCCAAAATTAGGCAATTTCTCCAGGTGACCAAGGGGAGCAGAGCTGTGAAAGTGGAAAATTACTTTCCAGATCTGGAGTTATTTGTGGCATCAGCTCGCAAGCTGATGAAACTGAATGATGGGAATGAGACTTTTACTGATCAGGAAATTTTTCGTTTAAAGAAACTGGTTGTCAAACTGAAATCACAAATTACTAACAGTCATGTTGACTCTTAGTTTGTTTCTTCCCTTTTATGCTATGTGTGTGTTTTTTTACTGTACCCTATTTTTATCCTTTTTAATGCCCCACCTTAGAATTGGCACTCTCAATATTAATGGGGCCAGGGATGATGTAAAAAGGGCCTCTTTATACAAGCTTTTTAATTTAAAGAAACTTGACGTGCTGATGGTCCAGGAGACTCACAGCACTGTGGACATTGAGAGCCATTGGAGAAAAGAGTGGGATGGCTGCATTTTTTTTAGCCACAAATCCAGTAGCAGTGGGGGGGTGGCTGTACTTTTCTCTAGGGGTTGTGTGCCTGTCTCTTATGAGGTAGAAGAGGTGGTGAGAGGTCATTTCCTCTTATTAAAGGTACAGTTTGAAAACGTGAACTTCGTTTTTATAAACGTGTATGTGCCAACACAGAGAGCAGAGAGGATCAGGGTCTTTGACGTGCTTTCGGATACGGTTAAGTCCTGTGATCCAAATAGTTTTTTATTTCTGGGGGGTGATTTTAACTGTACATTAAACCACAGACTAGACAGGAACCATCAGGAGCCTCACCCTGCTTCTGCCAATAGGCTGAGAGAACTGGTGAAAACACATGAAATGGCCGATGTGTGGAGATCACATCATGGGGACCAGAGGCAGTACACCTGGAGCCATGTCAAAGATAACCTTTTATCTATGGCTAGGTTAGACCGTTTTTATGGTTTTAAACATCAAATGAGTGTTTTTAAAAATAGTTGTATCTGTCCTGTTGGTTTCACTGATCACTGCCTGCTGTTTTGTTCTGTGTTTATTGAAAATGTAAAGTGTAAGAGTGCTTTTTGGCATTTTAACAATACACTTTTAAATGATGTGTTTTTTAAAGAGGTTTTTCATGATGTTTGGAAGTCACACAGGGAACAAAAACCCTCTTTTAGTTCTCTCCAATTGTGGTGGGATTTTGGTAAGGCCCAGATAAAACAACTCTGCCAACAGTACACTCAAAATGTCACTCGTAGCTTGACCCAATCCTTGAAAGTTCTGGAGACTGAGGTGGTAGAACTAGAGGAGTTGCTCAGTTCTACAGGAAAACAGGAGCACTTAGAGGCTCTCAAGTCAAAAAGGTCAGCCTTGGCTAGCTTGCTAGGGGTCACCGCACAGGGTGCTCTGGTCCGCTCACGCTACATGGATGTAGCTCTGATGGACTCGCCCTCCCAGTACTTTTTTGGACTGGAGGGGAAAAATGGACAGAGAAAGCTCATTCACTCCTTGTTGGGCGATGACGGGAGAACAATCTCCACAGCAGCAGAGATCAGGAAACACGCTGCTAGCTTTTACAGTGAATTGTTTAGAGCAGAGTGGAGGGAGGACACGGCACTGGGCCAGGTTTTCCTTGATGGTCTTCCAGTGCTCTCAGAGGACCTTGTTGCCGGCTTGGATGCTCCACTGTCTCTGTCTGAGCTGCATACGGCGCTAATGAGCCTCCAGAATGGAAAATCACCAGGCATAGATGGTCTCTCTGTGGACTTTTTTAAGGAATTCTGGCCCCTGCTTGGTCCAGACCTGCTGGAGGTTCTCCAAGATAGCTTGGAAAGGGGGACCCTACCCACGACCTGCAGGAGGGCCATCATCACACTGTTGCCGAAAAAGGGGGACCTCCAGAGCCTAAAGAACTGGAGGCCAGTCTCTCTGCTCTGCACAGACTACAAGATTCTCTCAAAAGCTCTGGCCCGAAGACTGAGAAAGGTGATGAGCGAGCTCATTCATGTAGACCAGACTTACTGTGTGCCTGGCAGGCTGATTAGTGACAACGTCACTTTAATTCGGGATATTTTGGAGGTCTCTGGTTCATTGGCGGTAGAAACTGGTTTGATTTCAATTGACCAGGAAAAGGCGTTTGATCGGGTTGAACACCAATATTTATGGACAGTTTTAACAGCTTTTGGGTTCAGCCCAGGCTTCATAGCCAGGATACGGGTCTTGTACAGTGACATTGAGAGTGTGCTGAAGATAAATGGGGGCCTGTCTGCCCCTTTAAAAGTCCAGAGGGGGGTTCGGCAGGGCTGCCCTCTCTCAGGGATGCTGTACTCCCTCGCCATAGAGCCTTTGCTTCACTGCCTGAGAAGGGATCTATCAGGAGTTACTTTTCCTGGCTGTGACACCACGTTCAAGCTGTCGGCCTATGCAGATGATGTAGTCATTCTGCTAAACAAGCAGAGTGACATTGACGTTCTGGTTAGGAGTGTCAATCTTTTTGGCCAACTTTCCTCTGCAAAGATAAACTGGGGAAAAAGCGAGGCTCTGATGGTGGGGGAGAAACTAGAAAATCAGCTTACGCTGCCGGGTGGGTTGATTTGGAAAAAAGGAGGTTTTAAGTATCTTGGCGTCTTTATTGGAAATCAGCAGTTTGAGCAAAAAAATTGGGATGGGGTCATAGAGAAGATTAACGGGAGACTAAACAAGTGGAAGTGGCTAATGCCAAGAATATCTTTTAGAGGAAGAGTGCTCATTTTAAATAATCTTGTTTCCTCATCCCTGTGGCACCGCCTCATGTGCATGGACCCC
Organism: Pholidichthys leucotaenia; assembly: GCA_020510985.1. Classification (NCBI taxonomy): domain Eukaryota; kingdom Metazoa; phylum Chordata; class Actinopteri; order Cichliformes; family Pholidichthyidae; genus Pholidichthys; species Pholidichthys leucotaenia. The sequence goes on along the minus strand of CM035849.1, from coordinate 61,899,499 downwards.
CCTGCTGGTTTGTTGTCCAAAATTCAGTCTGTTTTGGTGGACTTTTTTTGGGGGGGGTGGACTCCACTGGGTTCCTCAAGCCCTGTTATTTCTTCCCAAAGAGGAGGGGGGGCAAGGAGTGATTCATTTAGCTAGTAGAGGTGCTGCTTTTAGCCTGACTTTCATACAGAGACTGCTGACGGGCCCCCAGGACCTGGTACGGAGGCCTTTGGCCTGTGTTATTTTACAGAGAGTCCTTGGGCTTGGGCTAGACCTCCCTGTGTTTTTAATGGATTTTAAGAACTCTAATGCACTGTCTTTACCCAGTTTTTACCGCAGTCTCTTTTCAGTGTGGACTCTTTTTAAAAAACAAAGAGGGCCATGCGATTCCCTCTACTGGTTGTTGAGGGAGCCGCTGGTTTTTGGTGGTCGCCTTGGTGTCCTGCCGGGAGTTGGAAGGACCTTCCTTGATAGGCTGTGTTCCAGGAACATTCTCACTCTGAAGCAAGTGGTGGAACTGGCTGGTCCTGGCCTCAACAACGCCTCAGCTTTAGCAGCTCATCTTGGTGTCAGGTCGATTCGTTTCATCGATGGTCTTCTTGCACACTGGAAACAGGAGCTTCATGGACTTGAGCACTCCCTACTCTTGGACTTTAGCAATGGCACGCTGCAGCCAGAAAGCACTGACCCCTTTCCCTCTCTCACGCTCTATATGGACTTTGACGTCGCTCCTTGCTCCTTACTGGCATTCTGTGCTCCCACTGGTGTGGACTTTGGAGGAGCCAGTGGTAAGGCACTCTACAGACTGGTGGTGATGGCACTCAACAAGGACCGATTGAACACCTGTGTGGACACTCCTTGGAGAGCCTATTTTAAACTAGGAAAAGGGCATCGGCCTGCCTGGAGGGCTCTTTACAAAGCCCCTCTCCCTAAGAGACATGGAGACTTACAGTGGAGGGTCCTGCATGGTATTATAGCTGTCAATGCTTTTGTTTCTGTGATTAACAGCAGTGTCAGTGATCAGTGTGTTTTTTGTTCCTCTAGGGAGACTGTTTTTCATTGTTTTATTGAATGTCAGCGCCTGAGTGGCCTCTTTGAACTTCTCACAAAACTTTTTCATATTTTTAAGGAAGTTTTCTCTAAGCAGGTTTTCATTTGTGGTTTTATGTACAATCGTCGTTTTAAGCAGAAGTGTCAACTACTGAACTTTGTTTTAGGACAGGCAAAGTTGGCTAGCTATGTAAGCCGGAGAAGAAAACTTGAAAATGTTGAGAATGATGTTGATGTCAAAATTTTATTTGTGAGGCTACTTAAAGCCAGAATCAGGCTGGACTTTCAGTTTTTTATGGGGAATGGGGATGTGGAAGGTTTCAGGACCCTCTGGTCCCTGGAGAATGTCCTCTGTTCAGTTCATGATGGACAGCTTTTTTTTGGGTGTTTTTTGGGGGATTAATTTTCTGTGTAACATAGCATGATATAGAAATTGCATTGACTGATGGACAAGTGTGTTTATTAAAGATCTTTTAAAAATCAAAAAAAAATCTCTCTCTCTCTCTCTCTCTCTCTCTCTCTCTCTCTCTCTCTCTCTCTCTCTCCCCCTCTCTCTCCTCTCTCTCTCTTTTTAGTCAGGTCTTTCACATTAGGTACACACCCAAAACAACATTCTCACACACAGTTTTGATAGTACATTTTAGGAGATCGGTAACGTGGATAGCGGATGGCCTGTTCACATAAGAGTTAAACTGGCCAATCAGACGGTTGTGTACAAGCCCATCTTATTGTACAGGGGATTGGTCTGATCCACCAACTCGAGAAGATAACTGTAACAGGCACCCAGAAGTCGTGGTCAGTGTGGCGACGCTCCAGAGGCAGCTGCGTCACGCTGCACCCAGCGCTGCTTGCTTTACTTGTGACTTCTAAATAAATGTTCCATCTTTAAATTAAAGAAATCTCCGGCTTGTTCTTGGATCTTTCAATCAAAGAATCGGGTATTTTTCTAACAGCAGCTTGCTTGCTTCACCGGCGGTTGCAGCTGCTACCGACTGCCGGTCCCGGCGTTTCCCGAACGTTTGAATTGGCACGGTGGCACGCATTGGCGTGTGTCCTCTCCAAAATGGCGGTGGTAGAAACAGAGTATGTCTCTCTGGTGCTTCTTGGCCCCTGCTGCAGCTACCATTGCTGGCTCCTCACCTCCACTGGCCATCTCGCTGGGTTCCGACGCCGCTGCATTTACTATGAGGGCTCTGGTAGTGAGGATGATCCGATCTGTCTGCTGGGCTAGTGCCTGGTAGTTGCGCGCGGCCAGCAGCAGCCAATTGGTAAGGACCACTGATGAAGCTTTATTCCACTCTCTCTCACATTCACCAGAATCAGAGAAACTTCCCCCAGGTTGCAGGCACTCTCTTTTATATCACAGCACTAACACTTCTCTGCTACCTGGGGTGCTACATTAACATATCACTCTCCACACTCCCCACCTTTGATCTGCCACTTCAGTCTGAAGGAAAACTATTGAGTAAGTACTGAGTGGGTTCCCCACAAGGTCATCTTTACAAAGTAGCATTGTTTTAAAAAGAGAGAGTAGAAACTTTACTCACAACAACAGTAATAAAATACACAATACTAAGGAGCTGTATTTACACAGGGTGGAAATAATGGGATAACAGTACAATACCATGATTTCTTGGCATTAATTGTGAAGCATTAAATTATAAATATACTCAAGACTGTTAGATTCTTCACTGACTTCAGGTGGTATTAGAGTAAACAGTTGATTTAAAGGGAAAAAAGTAACTCCATGGATGGTGACATAACCCGACTGTTAATGGTGCAGACATCACAAGGTCAATAAGAGCCTTTGCTTCTCTTACAACCTCCTACACACCCAACCCACACACGGCCTAGAGCCATTGCTCTAGACACAATTGACCAAAGTGGCCAATCAACAGTTTAAACTATTAGGGCTAATGGAGTAAGTCCGAGAATTGAAATTAACAGTTAAGGAAAGATACAAAAAAATTGCAGACTTGGAGCGACGCATCGAGGATCTTGAACAATATTCTCATATGGATGATTTAATTATTAGTGGACTAGACCTTAAATATCAATCATATGCCAATGCTACAGCAGGAATGAGAGGTGAGGAGGCTTCCCTAAGTGAATCAGTCTCCCTGGAAAACCAGGTGCTTCAGTTCCTTGAAAGCAGAAATATAAAGGTTGAAGTAAATGCAATTTCAGCCTGTCATACTTTACCCAGAAAGAATAATAAAACAAAGAAATCAATTGTGATGTGGTTTGTCAACAGAAGGGTAAATAATGACATACTGAGGCAGGCCAGAAAGCTACGGGGAACAGAAGTTTACCTAAATGAACATTTAACAAAGACTAATGCTGAAATAGCACGGCAAACACGGATGCTGAAAAGACAAAACAAGATACAAGTAACATGGACAAGAAACTGCAGAGTTTGGATAAAAGTAAATGGAACACCTGAGGAAGCAAAGGCCATAATAATAAATCTCACTGACTTAAATAAATATAGATGAACACTGATTAAGAAAATTAAGAGACTATGATAATCCATATCCACACACATGGCAAGAACAGTTCTTTTGTGACACACCATGCCAATGTACTTAAAAACAACAACAAAAAAAAACAAACAAAAAAACCAAAAACAAAACAAACTTATGACTGACTTTAGTAGACATCAGTCATCCCTAGTTGGAGGAAGTCATTTGACACAGAGTGAGGAAATTCAGACACTGAAAATATGCCATTATGCTGAACATAAACTACAACAGATGGAGAATGATATTGATCCTGAAAACCACTTCTTTAATAATATTCATAATCACTGTGAATATTATACTGAAAAGCAATTCAAAAGTCAAGTGCAATTAGATGGTAAACTATCAATAATATACTTCAACAGCAGAGGTCTTAACAAAAACTTTCCACACATTCAGGACTATTAAAAACAGCTAGATAGAAAATTTATAGCTATCACAGTCTCTGAAGCTTGGCTTAATGGAGAGCAGGCTTCTCTGATGGCAATAGAGGGATATCAGATGTTTTATATTAATAGACCTCAAAAAAAGGGTGGTGGTGTTGCACTGTATATTGATGACCTGTATAGGTGTAATTAAGGTTCCAAGGTTGTCATAGCCAGGAGCAGCACTGGGGTTAAGCTCCCAGTGCTCATAAAATGCTCCTTACGGCGTGCGTCTCGAAAAGCCTCTGACAATTAAGTCCAACTCCTAGCCTGCCCATGTGGTTTAGTCTCTAAGCCCGGCGGAACTGCTTTTACTAATAGGAGAAGGGGCGAGGGCGGATCTCTGGTGCCTTAAAACCAGATGGTTTGGGTAGATGGTGGCTCGTCAACCTGGGAAGGTAGCCCATCTAGGGGAAGGTAAACCCTGATTTCAATCCTCCGCTGCCTTGCGGCACACCCGGTCACGGGAAAGGCTTCGGGAGTCAACCCTGAGGAAAAATCCGGAGTCGCAGCCCCTAAGGCAGTTCTCTGTTGTGCTCAACATCGTTCTGGCAGCTCCTGCGACGGTGCTGGTGCCAAACTGTAGCAGCCCTGCTGTTCCTTTGGATTCATCAGTGACGTGGAGAGGGGGGACACGCTGCATGGGCAACATCTTGTCCTCCATATCTTCCTGCCTAGGCTTGAATCCTACCAACGCCCAACGCTGGAAGGTAGAACACTGGATCACTGGAGAGGACACTCCAGCTTCGCCTTTGGCGTAGACAAAACACGGGGAATGACAGTTACCGGTTATAAGCCACCGCTCAATTGGCGTAGAGCGTGGCGCCAGGGGTTGTTCCCGACGGTGGGAGGGATCATCGGATCTCACTGGACAGCTACCGCCCGCCTCAAGCTGGGCAGCCCCCAGCCAATAAGGTGTTGTCCCGCCACAGCTTGCTTTCCTCATTGGGTGCATGGGGATGAGGAGAAGTCCGAACAGCAGGCTGAGAACCTTCGCACCAGGCAAGACAAAAAAACAAAAGAGACCAACTCTAAAACTGGGAACTTGGAACGTCCGCACTATGATGACAGGACTCGCTGCTAACCTCAAGGACATCAACGACACCAGGAAGACTGCCATCATCAATAATGAGCTGAAGAGACTGGGAGTGGATATCGCCACTCTCCAGGAAACACGGTTGGCTGACGCAGGCACATTGAGAGAGAAGGACTACACATTCTACTGGCAGGGAAAGGGTAGTGACGAACACAGGGAACACGGAGTGGGCTTTGCAGTGAAGAACACCTTGCTGAAGATGGTGGAACCGGGCAGCAATGGCTCTGCACGACTCCTCACCCTCCGCCTCAACACCACTCAAGGCCCAGTCACCCTCGTCAGTGTGTATGCCCCAACACTGACAGCCACACCAGAGGCAAAAGACGAGTTCTACGAGAATCTCGCAACAACTGTCAGGATCATCCCCAACTCTGAACAACTCATTCTCCTTGGAGACTTCAATGCCAGAGTGGGTGCTGACCACGACTCCTGGCCCTCCTGTCTTGGACCATTTGACGTGGGCAAAATGAACGACAATGGACAGCGGCTGCTCGAGTTCTGCACATATCACGATCTGTGCATCACAAACTCGTTCTTCAAGACCAAGCCCCAACACAAGGTTTCCTGGCGACATCTGTGCTCAAAGCACTGGCACCAGCTGGACTTGATCCTGACCAGGCGCACCTCGCTGAAGAACGTGCTAATCACCCGTTCGTTCCAGAGTGCAGATTGCGACACAGACCATTCATTGGAGTGTTGCAAGGTCAAGCTGCAGCTGAAGAAATTCCATCATGCTAGACAGCCTGGAAAGGCACGGATTGACACCAGCAAGATGGCCCAACCAGAACTTGTTGAACAGTTTGCCTCCACCTTTGAGAAGGAACTTGGTGTACCACAAGAAGGAGAATCTGCAAAGCAGGAGTGGGAAGAGCTGTGAAACACCATCCACCGCACAGCCTTGGCTACCTTTGGGAGGAAGACCTTGAATTCACAGGACTGGTTTGATGCCAAGTTGACCGAAAAGACCCCCGTCATTGAAGGCAAGCGCTCAGCACTTGCTGAGTACAAGAAGTACCCAAATGAGAAGAATCTCCAGATTCTCAGGGCTGCGAGAAGCAAAGTTCAGCAGACTGCTCGGCGCTGTGCCAACGAGTACTGAACTCAGCTCAGCCAAGACATTCAAACCGCTGCCATAACAGGGAACATCCGTAGTATGTACAATGGCATCAAGAAAGCACTTGGTCCGGCTCAGAGCAAGACAGCCCCCCTCAAATCCTCCACTGGGGAGATGATCACAGAAAAGAACAAGCAGATGTAGAGAAGGGTGGAACACTACTCCGACCTCTACTCCAGACAGAACACCGTGACACCATCAGCCCTTGATGCCATCGACTGCCTGCCATCCATGGACGAACTTGACGCCGAGCCAACCATCGACGAACTCAGCAAGGCCATTGATAGCTTGGCCGCTGGCAAGGCACCCGGCAATGACGGCATACCCCCCGACCTGATCAAGCACTGCAAGACCGCCCTACTGCTGCCATTGCATGATGTCCTCTGCCAGTGCTGGAAGGAAGGTGCCGTACCACAGGACATGAGGGACGCCAAGATCATCACCCTCTACAAAAACAAAGGGGAGAGAAGCGACTGCAACAACTACAGGGGCATCTCCCTCCTCAGTGCTGTTGGCAAAGTCTATGCACGAGTTGCTCTCGTTCGTCTACAGAAGCTTGCCGAACTCTACCCCGAGTCTCAGTGTGGCTTCCGTGCTGAGCGATCAACGGTAGACATGATATTCTCCATCCGCCAACTCCAGGAGAAATGCAGAGAACAGAACATGCCCCTGTACGTCGCCTTCATCGACCTCACCAAAGCGTTCGATATGGTCAGCAGAGAGGGCCTTTTCAAGATCCTGCCAAAGATAGGATGCCCACCAAAGTTGCAAAGCCTCATCGAATCATTTCACACCAACATGCAGGGGATAGTGCAGCACGACGGCAACGTCTCAGAGCCATTCAACATACGCATCAGAGTGAAACAGGGCTGTGTACTTGCGCCAACCCTCTTTGGGATTTTCTTTGCTATGCTCCTGAGGCATGCCTTCAGCACAACAACAGAGGGAATCTACCTGCACACAAGATCTGACAGCAGGCTTTTCAACCTCGCCCGCCTGAAAGCCAGAACCAAAGTATGCGAGGCTCTAATCAGAGACATGCTGTTCGCAGACGACGCTGCAGTCGCAACCCACACACAGCAGGAGCTTCAGACCCTGATGGACCACTTCTCCCAGGCATGCATGGACTTTGGGCTTACCATCAGCTTGAAGAAGACTAACGTCTTGGCGCAAGGCACGGAAACACCACCAACCATCACCATTGACGACTACGAGCTGGAGGTCGTGAATCAGTTCACGTACCTTGGGTCCACGATCAGCAACAACCTCTCCCTTGATACAGAGATCGACAAGAGGATTGGAAAATCAGCCTCCACACTTGCTCGCCTCACCACACGAGTGTGGGAGAATCACAAACTCTCTGTCAAGACAAAGATGGCAGTGTACAACGCCTGCGTCATCAGCACACTGCTCTATGGGAGTGAGATGTGGACAACATACGCCTGGCAGGAAAAGAGACTGAACTCCTTCCACTTGTGCTCCATTTGCCACATCCTGGACATATCCTGGCAGGACAAAGTGCCCAACACAGAAGTTCTGTCCCGCGCCGGCCTTCCCTCCATGTTCACTCTACTCAGGCAGCGCAGGTTCCACTGGCTAGGCCACGTTTACTGTATGGAGGATGGCAGAATCCCCAAAGACGTCCTCTAAGGAGAACTGGCGACTGGCAGGAGAGACGTTGGCCGCCCACAGCTGCGCTTTAGAGACGTCTGCAAGAGAGACATGAAGGCCCTGGAGATCAACACAGAGCGCTGGGAGGACCTTGCAACGGACCGCTCCAAATGGAGAGGCACCCTGACCAGACAGCTCAAGGCGGGTGAAGAGAGACTGACTGCTGCAGCAGATGAAAAAAAGACCCGCAGGAAGAACCGTCACAGCTCCAGCAGCACGGAGACCATCCACAAGTGCGACCTTTGTGACAGGGACTGCCATTCGTGCATCGGCCTGTTCAGCCACAGGTGGTGCTGTTCCAGCAGAGTAGATGTTTAGGATTCTCTTCCATGGTCATCATAGACCAACGGAGGCTGACAATAGGTGTAAACTTGTAAATGGAATGTCCTTTGCACTACCAGGGATTCTGGAATGTGTTACTGTTGAGACTGACCAAGATAAAACAAAAAAATCTAATTATAAGTTGTATATATAGAATGCCGGGAACTTGCGTTGAGACATTCAGAGATAAATTAGTCGAGCTGTACAATAATATAACTAGTAAGAAAGTTGTTGTAATCTGTGGAGATTTCAATATTGATTTACTAAATCCATTTCAACAAAATGTAATTAAAGAGTTCATGAATTCTATGTACAGTATAAGTCTATATCCCACAATAACACATCCCAGTAGAATCACAATTCACACTGCCACACTTATTGATAACCTGTTTGTTAATATTATTGATAAGAAAATAGAAAGTGGATTATTGATAAATGAAACAAGTGACCATTTGCCAGTCTTTGTACTTATCCATGGCCACACGGGGGCCAATACAGAAAAAAAACTTTAAAATTTTACAGATACAAATCACAAAATGCAATCAGTTCTTTTAAAGAAGACCTGCTGAAGCAAGACTGGACAAAAGCCTATGTATCAGATGTAAATGAAGCCTATGACACATTCATGAACATTGTAACCACTCCTTGTGAAAAAAGTTGTGCATTCGTAAAGAAAAAGCTTAAACAGAAATTTGTTGACAAGCCATGGTTAACCAAAGGATTACAAAAAGCGTGTAAAAAGAAAAAAATCATTATATAAAGCTTTTCTAAAGAAAAGGACAGAAGAAGCAGAGCAGCGGTATAAAATATACAAAAATAAGTTAATATATATAATGAGATGTCGTAAAAGAGACTATTACAGTAAAGAACTGGAGAAAAACAGAGATAATATTAAAAATATATGGACAATGCTTAACAATATTCTTGGAAATAAAAACAGAAATACGAGCTACCCAACCAATCTTTAAAAAAACAAACAAAAAAAAACGACTCAGAGTGTGAATGCAGTCTCACCTGCAGATGAATTTAATACATTTTTTGTTAACATTGATCCTAATTTGGCTTGAGAAATACCCATTACAGCATCTGCAGGTGATACAATAAGCAAACACATTGCTATAAAAGACTCCATTTTCATAAGGAACACAGACAAGAGAGAGGTCATTGAAATTATTAAATCATTTAAAAGTAAAATATCTACAGATTGTGATGGTATTGACATGCTTTTAGTCAAAACTATCATTGAATGCTTAATGAAGCCACTGACGTATATTTGTAACCTGTCTCTCCAAACAGGTATATTTCCCAATGCAATGAAAATAGCTAAAGTAATTCCGATATACAAGATGGGTGACAGAGGGGATTTTCAAACTATAGACCAATTCACTATTGCCGCAATTTTTTAAGATACTTGAAAAAATATTCTGTGAGAGAATTGACAACTTCATAATGAATAATAATTTATTGTTTGAGCAGCAATATGGGTTCAGACACAAGAGGACAACTGCATTTGCTCTAATGGAATTTATAGAAAAAATATCAACTGCCATTGAAAATAAACAGTATTCAGTTGGGGGTATTCCTGGATCTTAAAAGAGCATTTGATACAGTGGATCAGAATTTATTATTAAAGAAACTACAAAATTATGGTATTAGGGGGGTAGCACTGTCCTGGTGATGTAGTTACTTAAAGAACAGATATCAGTATGTATGTGTTGGTAGCAAAAACTCACAGTTAAGGAAATCAAAGCTTGGATGACTTGTAATTTCCTGCTATTAAATTCAGATAAGACTGAAGTCATTCTTGTTGGTCCAAAAAACCTTAGAAATACCTTTCCAAATCAAACTTTCAGTTTGGATGCGATTACTCTTTCTCTTAATAGCTCTGTGAGGAACCTTGGAGTTATTTTTGATCAGGATTTGTCCTTCAATTCACATATTAAATTTGTTTCTAAGACTGCCTTCTATCATTTGCGTAATATTGCCAAGATTAGGAGCATCTTGTCTCAGAGTGATGCTGAGAAACTGATCCACGCTTTTGTTAGCTCGAGATTAGATTATTGTAATTCTTTATTATCAGGCTGTCCTAAAACATCTTTAAAAAGTCTTCAGCTGATCCAAAATGCTGCAGCAAGAGTTTTAACAGGTACTAGAAAGAGAGATCATATCTCTCCGGTTCTGGCCTCCCTTCATTGGCTTCCCATAGAGTTTAGAATTAAGTTTAAAATCCTTCTTCTTACTTACAAAGCTCTAAACAATCAGGCTCCTTTTTATTTAAAAGATCTGATACTACCGTATTATCCTAACAGAGCACTACGCTCCCAAAATGTAGGATTACTTGTAATACCTAGAATCTCCAAAAGTACAATGGGAGGCAGAGCCTTCAGTTATCAAGCTCCTGTCCTGTGGAATCAGCTTCCAATCTGGATTCGGGAGTCAGACTCGATCTCCGTTTTTAAGAATAGGGCTAAAACCTACCTTTTTGATATAGCCTACAATTAGGGAGGGATCATGTGTTTCTGAAACCTCCCTTAGTTATGCTGCTAATAGGTTTAGTCAGCCGGGGGACCTCCAGTAATACACTGGGCCTCACATCTTTTCTCACTCTCAATGAAATATTTTTTTTTGCTGGTCATTAACATTTGTTTGTTCTCTCCCATAGATTGAGTCCCCATCGTGCTGTTTGCTCTCTACATGTCTGTTCTTTTCTTCTTCTCTATCCCCTCACCCTCCAGCCAGTCGCAGCAGATGACTGCCCCTCCCTGAGCCTGGTTCTGCTGGAGGTGTCTTCCTGTTAAAAGGGAGTTTTTCCTCTCCACCGTCGCCAAGTGCTTGCTCACAGGGGATCGCCTGATTGCTGGGGTCTTTCTGCAACTGTGGGGGTTCCCCCTACAGTTGATAGTGCTATGAGATGACTGTTGTTGTGAAATAGCGCTATTGTGGTCTATATTACTCATATATTCCATACTTACATATGGCTGAACATGTGAAATGCTTAGTGACTGCATATGTAAGGAACTTCACACCTCTGAAAGGACAAAGGAATCTCACCCGCCGTGTGAAGAACAAAGACGTCCCAGGACGTGACGGCGGACACCAAGGAGTCACCCTCACCCCCCAAGGCGAGGAGGGGAATTTCCATCACCTCCCAAGAAGAGGAGAGGAGATAACAGGACAATGGGGGGATTAAGATAACGAGGGGTATCAGCCTTTGTAATGCCTGTCTTTTGATGTGTGCCTGTATTTAACCAGCGAGCTGGCAGAACTCTGCCTCTTTTACCTTCTGCCACGCTCTGCACCAGATGAGACAAGTTAGGAGAGCTGAATATTAAAACGCTGCTTTTAAACAAAATCGCCTCATTATTTCCAGCTCCTCTACACTGGTGACCTTGACGCGAGTATGGACCGGAGGCGTTCTTCTTCAAGCGACTCATCCGTGGCGACTCAGGCAGACGCCAGCCACTACGCAGACGAGGGAGCGGACGAACAACCGTTCCCTCCGGCAGAAGGAATTGAGAGAGCTCAACCGAGCTCCAGCACCGCCGTGAGAGCCGAAGCAAGGCACCCTCACCCGGCGGGCACAACAGTGATGGTGTGCACTAACGCCGTCGCTGTCAAGCTGCCAGACTTCTGGCGAGAAGACCCCGCCTCTTGGTTTCAGCAGGCTGAAGCACAATTCATACTGGCGGGCATCACGGCTGACGATACGAAGTTCTATCACATCGTCTCCAAACTCGACTCCGCCACTTCGAAGTGTGTGCGGAGCTTGATCCGGCGACCACCGACCCAGGACAAGTACGAGACACTCAAGGCGACCATCGTGGCAAACTACGTCCCGTCAGCGGAGGAAAGAGCCGAGAAGATCCTGGCGGTCTACGGCCACAGAGGGGGCAATCCGAAGACCCTCATGGAGGATTTGCTGCAGCTCAAGGAAGAGGACAATGACAATTTCCTCTTCCAGTTTATTTTCCTCAGCACGCTGCCGCCACACATGAGAGGGACACTCGCCAGCATGAAGTGCAACAACCACCAAGACTTCCGCACACTGGCCAACGAGGCTTACCGGCTCGTCAATGCCTGCAAGGAGCTGACACCCACAGCGGCATCCGCAGACCTCAAAACTGACGCCCCGAGCCATGGAGAGCCACAACCCACGGAGCAGACCCAGCCCACGGTGACAGCGGTGCGGACCAAACGTAACAAACAGAACGACATCTGTTATTACCATCACCGCTTCGCTGAGAAAGCCCGCAAATGCGTTCCCCCCTGCAAATTCACGATGTCAGGAAACGCCAAAGCCGAGGGCCGTTAACAGCAGCGGTTCTCGGCGAGAAAAATAAGCTGTTGTACGTGACGGACGGACACACAGGCAAGCAGTTCCTCATCGACACAGGAGCTCAGCTGAGTTTCATCATGCCCTCCCACGCAGATCGAGCCATGGGTACCCGGGGCAACGGAGCAGTGGCAGCCAACGGCTCTGACATCGACACGTTCGGCGAAAAGAGCCTGCACCTCCTCATTCACGGCCACAGCTACAGATGGACATTTGTTGTAGCAGCGGTGAGTTTTAACTTGTTAGGCGCAGATTTTTTGTGTGCACACGGGTTATTAGTGGATCTGGCAAACAGGCGCCTGGTTAATGCACTATCTTTTGCTTCTATTCCATGCTCAGCTCGAGTTTCTCCACCACCTGTGCAGGCCAACGTCACCACGGCAGGAGGTAAGTTTGAGCAACTCCTCACCCAATTTCCAGCACTCACAACCCCCAAATTTTCAGCCACTGTAGCTAAACACGGAGTTAAACACTTCATTCCAACAACGGGACCTCCCGTTTTTGCCAAAGCTCGCCGCTTAGACGCGGCCAAGCTCAACATAGCATGTGACGAGTTTGCAACTCTCGAAAAATTGGGCATTGTTAGACGCTCAAAGAGCCCCTGGGCTTCACCACTTCACATGGTTCCGAAATCCGACGGTTCTTGGCGACCATGCAGAGATTACCGCAGATTAAACAACGCTACAGCGCATGACCGCTACCCAATCCCTCACATTCAAGACTTTTCACTGCACCTAGCGGGTGCGCGCATTTTTTCAAAGATAGACTTAGTCCGCGGTTATCACCAGGTCCCTGTCCGAGCTGAAGACGTTCCTAAAACGGCGGTTATAACCCCTTTCGGCCTTTTTGAATTCTTGCGAATGCCTTTCGGCCTCAAGGGTGCGGCCCAAACTTTTCAACGCATGATGGACGCGGTCCTACGTGACCTCCCCTTTGTCTTCGTCTACCTCGACGACATGCTGGTAGCCAGCTCGTCAGAAGAGGAACACGAGCAGCACCTCACTACCGTTTTTCAGAGGCTGGAGGAGCACGGGCTAATAATCAGTCCAGCCAAATGCAAATTCGGCGTTTCGCAAATTGACTTTTTGGGACACAAAGTCTCCCCGAAGGGGGCAGTTCCGCTCCCAGACAAAGTTCGTGCGATAGAAGGTTTTCCACGGCCCCACACGGTCAAATCGCTACAGGAATTTTTGGGGATGGTTAATTTTTATAACCGCTTCCTCCCCCACGCAGCTCAGCTCATGCAACCCCTATATGACGCGCTCAAAAAAAAGAAGGCTTCCAACGCGGTCGAATGGACCCCGGAGCGCGAACGCGCTTTTGAGGAGGTTAAAAACGCCCTAGCTAACGCCACAATGTTAGTTCACCCAGATCCCATGGCCCGCATCGCACTAACCACAGATGCTTCGGACCTGGCCATAGGGGCAGTTGTAGAACAACTTGTCAGCGGGGTCTGGCAACCTTTAGCATTCTTTAGCAAATCGCTAAACCCAACTGAACGCAAATACAGCACTTTTGACAGAGAGCTGTTGGCGCTTCATTTGTCCATCCGCCACTTCCAGTTTTGGCTAGAAGGGCGGAGTTTCACGGCTTTTGTAGACCATAAGCCGCTCACCTTTGCTATGGCTAAAATTTCAGAACCATGGTCGGGCAGACAACAAAGACAGCTGGCTGCGATTTCAGAGTTCACCACAGACATTCGACACATAGCAGGCAAACTTAACGTAGTAGCGGACTGTCTCTCTCGCGCTGTGGCACCGCCAGAGCACGAGGAGACAGATTATACTGCCTCAGCAGCGGAACTCTTCACTAACACAGACACATACGCAGCACCTATCCATGAAGGGATAGATTATGCAGCCATAGCAGAAGAACAAAACAGCGACGCGGACGTGCGCGCACTCTTGTCTGGACCAACAGGGTTAAGGCTGGAGAAAAAAGGGTTATGCGACGGCGTGCCCCCCCTAATATGCGATATTTCAACCGGCCGACCTCGCCTGTTAGTGCCAGCCACTTGGCGCCGCCGCATTTTTGACACAATTCACTCCCTCGCACACCCAGGTGTGCGCGCCTCGGTCAAAATGGTTGCTGAAAAATTTGTGTGGCCAGGCCTGCGCAAAGACGTAAAAGAGTGGGCAAAAACGTGCATTTCTTGTCAACGCGCCAAAATACACAGACACACAAAAGCCCCTCTGGAGCCTTTTCCAATCCCTGCTAGAAGGTTCGACCACATCCATGTCGACCTAGTTGGGCCACTGCCTTCTTCCCAAGGTTTCACACACCTACTAACAATGATAGACCGCACCACGCGCTGGCCAGAGGCAGTTCCTCTAGCGGCAACTACAGCGGAGGAAGTCGCTCGCGTTTTTCTGACAAACTGGGTGGCACGTTTCGGCGTCTCATCGGACATCACGTCTGATAGGGGGCCTCAATTTGTCTCAGAGCTCTGGTCAGCCATGTCCAACAGCTTAGGAGCAACAATTCATCGCACCACCGCTTATCACCCTCAGGCTAATGGGTTATGCAAGCGTTTTCACAGGTCCTTAAAGGCCGCCCTCAGAGCCTCACTAACGGACACAAATTGGGTAAATAAACTTCCCTGGGTTTTATTGGGGTTGCACGCTGCACCTAAAGAGGATCTAGACGCTTCTCCTGCAGAATTAGTCGTTGCCCAACCTCTCAGACTCCCAGGTGAATTTTTACCAGAGAATCCAGAACCAGTCCCAAGGTTTTTAGGCAGCAACGGACCGGACTCCCTACCCGGTCCAGCTCACCACTCTCCAAGGGTTTTTGTCCCTCAAACTTTAAAAAAAGCTGAGTTCGTTTTTGTTAAGCATGAAGCCCTAAAACCAACGTTACGCCCAGTATTCGATGGCCCTTACAGAGTGCTGGAACATGGGGACAAACACCTTGTGCTTGATTATGGGGACAGAAAAAAAACAGTCAGCATTGACAGACTTAAACCTGCCTTCTTGTTGAAAGATGAACCTGCACAGTTGGCGAGAACACCTCGGCGAGGTAGACCACCCAAGGGAAAAGTTTCAGCCCCCAGGCAGGGAACAAATAAGCTCTCTCCTTTCACACTGCGGATCCCTCACAAGAAGGTCCCAGCAGGACGCCTAAACCAACCTACAGCAGTTTTGGGAGAAGAATTAAACCCAAGCTGCACAGGGACTGACACCAACCACTCCACAATTACTCTCTAATTGTGCTGCAACAGTTTAGGACTGACTTAGGATTTTACTATACTGTTATGATTACCACTGAACTATCTTAGAAGCATGGCTGCCGGAAAGTTCTTCTGTGGCAATAGCTGTAACACGTAGAATGTCGTAGTAACTGTTCTAGACTGTGAATCTTTCTGTTGTCCTTTCCTAGTTGTTTGGGGGGCCTGTGGTCTATATTACTCATATATTCCATACCTACATATGTCTGAACATGTGAAATGCTTAGTGACTGCATATGTAAGGAACTTCACACCTCTGAAAGGACAAAGGAATCTCACCCGCCGTGTGAAGAACAAAGACGTCCCAGGACGTGATGGCGGACACCGAGGAGTCACCCTCACCCCCCAAGGCGAGGAGGGGAATTTCCATCACCTCCCAAGAAGAGGAGAGGAGATAACAGGACAATGGGGGGATTAAGATAACGAGGGGTATCAGCCTTTGTAATGCCTGTCTTTTGATGTGTGCCTGTATTTAACCAGCGAGCTGGCAGAACTCTGCCTCTTTTACCTTCTGCCACGCTCTGCACCAGATGAGACAAGTTAGGAGAGCTGAATATTAAAACGCTGCTTTTAAACAAAATCGCCTCATTATTTCCAGCTCCTCTACACTATATAAATAAAGTTGAATTGAATTGAATTGAATTGAATTGAGTTACTGAAGGTTACTTGTGGAGTCCCACAGGGTTCACTTTTGGGGCCATTGTTTTGGGGCCATTGTTATTCAATATGTATATAAATGTATATGTACTGCATGGTGGCGCAGTGTTTAGCACTGTGGCAGCACAGTTTACCCTCAGCCGGGGGATCGCGGGGATCGTGAGATCGTGGGTTCGATCCCTGCCCCCGGCCAACAGTGATCTGTGTGGAGTTTGCATGTTCTCCCCGTGTTGCGTGGGTTTACTCCGGTATTTCTCCGGTTTCCTTCCACATGCCAAAAACATGCAGGTTAGGGATAAGGGGCGTTTGCGCACGCAGCGACCGGCAGCTGGTGGCTTGTCACCAGACTGCAAAACAAATCTACCTACGGGTACAAAATAATAAATAAAAAATAAAATAAAAAAAATATAAATGATATATGTAAAGTTTCGGAAACCGACCAACAGTGATCTGTGTGGAGTTTGCATGTTCTCCCCGTGTCTGCGTGGGTTTACTCCGGAATTTCTCCGGTTTCCTCCCACATGCCAAAAACATGCAAGTTAGGTTAACTGACATCAAAACTGGGGATTCTAAATTGTCCTTAGGTATGACTGTGAGAGTGAATGGTTGTCTGTCTCTCTGTGTTGGCCCTGCGATGGACTGGCGATCTGTCTGGGGTGTACCTAGCCCCTCGCCCAAAGATGCTGGGATGGGCTCCAGCCCCCCTGCAACCCAAAAAGGATTAAGTGGAAGAAGATGAATGAATGAATGAATGAATGCAGATGACACTAATTTATTATGCAGTGGAAATTGCCTGCAAATATCCAAAAGTTGTTCCAAATAAGGGAGAAACAATATCATTTCAGAGGAACATGCCTATTTCAAAAACCTTCAGTGAGAACTACCACCAAGTAACACCGTGCAATATAAGCTGCGGCTTCAGCCATCACCCATTTCTGATAAATTATGTTGAACTGTATAATCAGAGGAATTATTGTTTAGTTTGACCTTGTAAAATTTCCCCCTTTATTATATTATTCTTTTCCTTTCTTTTAATCTTTACTTTTAATCTATCCGAAATAAAGATTCATTCATTCATTGCAAGTTGAAATGACATATCTTGTGACCTTTGACCTTGAGCACAACCTGGATGCAGTCCCCCCCCCCCCCCCGAGGATCATGTGTGTGAACTTGGCTGAACACTGGGGCAGTTATCTTGGAAGTTCTTTGTGAAATCACACCAGGTCAGTGTTGGGGTCAAAGGTCAACAGGCATAAGTACAAGTCACTTTACCTTTCAGTGGGCCTGGGCTATACATATATACAAGACTTAAAAAGGGGGGGGTAATTCAGAATTTCTCTACTGATCTGGATTTGACCCAAAATGTAACTGGTCCATCCTTGGCCAAAAGGCCACCTCTGATGAAGAATTCATAAAAATCCATCCGGTAGTTTTTGTGTAACAGGCAAAAATAAACAAAAAAGAAGCAAATAACGGTGGAAAAAATATCCATTGGTGTGGAGAAAAGGATCTAGAGTATCAACATCAGTCATAATTATAATGAAAAAAGTACAGTACCTATTAATATATTGTATTCGAAGTTTAGAAGCAAGTAACGTGAATTATGAAGCATATCTTTATAATAAACCTACTCAGTATTGTTGAAAGGTTTTAGATAGTGTTACTGACAGAAAAATTCCATTTTATCTACATTATTATTGTTATTAATAATGTATTATTATATTTGAGAAATATCATGCCTGTGGTCTATATTTATCATATATTCCATAACCTACATATGTTGAAGCATGTGAGAATGTTTGGTGATTACATATGTAAGGCGACTTCACACCTCAGAACAGGACAAAGAGATCTCAACCGCCAGTGAGGATCAAAGAGTTTCCCAGGCACTGCGGTGGAGACCGGAGGAGCTGCCCTGACCCCCCAGGGCCATGAGGAGGAGTACGAAGACAATGGGGGGATTAAGATAAGGAGGGATGTCAGCTTTGGATTTGCATGTCTTTTGTTATGTGCAAGTATAAGTTCTTAGAGCCGGAGGTGTTCGGCCTCTTTTGCCTTCTTCTGCTGCTGCACTAGGATGAGACTTGTTAGAGGAGCTGATAATAAACTTTGGTTTATATATCACATCGCCTCATTCTTCCAAGCTCTTCTACATTGGTGACCCTGATGCGAGGATGGACCAGAGGCGTTCCCCCGCGATCGACTCATCTGTGGCGACCCAGGCAGACGCCGGCGCCCATGCAGACAGGGGAACAGATGGACGACGTTCCCCCACGGCAGAAGTGATAGAGAGGGCTCAACCGAGCACCAGCGCCGCGGAGAGAGCCAAAGCAAGGCACTCTCACCCTGCGGACACAGCAGTGACGGTCTACACAAACGCCGTCACCGTCAACCTGCCGGACTTCTGGCAGGAAGACCCCGCCTTGTGGTTTCTGCAAGCTGAAGCCCAGTTTGCACTTGCGGGCATCACGGCTGACGATAAAAAGTTCTATCACATCGTCGCCAAACTCAACGCCGCCACTTCGAGATGTGCACGGAGCATAATCCAGGACAAATATGAAGAACTGAAAGCGACCATGGTGGCAAATTACGTCCCCTCAGCCGAGGAGAGAGCCGAGAGGATCCTGGCAGTTTACGGCCACAGAGGAGGCAGACCCAAGGCCCTCATGGAGGACTTGCTACGACTTAAAGAAGAGGACAATGACAACTTCCTCTTCCATTTCATATTCCTCAGTACGCTGCCGCCACACATGAGAGGGACGCTGGCCAACGTGCGATGCAGCACCCAGCAAGACTTCCGCACGCTAGCTCACGAAGCTCAACGGCTCGTCGACGCCTGCAAGGAGCAGACACCCACAGCAGCATCCGCAGACCTCAATGCTGATGTCCGGAGCCACGAGGAGCCACAAATCACCGAGCAGAATCAGCCCGCGGTGACAGCGACACGGCCAGGACGCAACAGACGGAGCGACGTTTGTTATTACCACCACCGCTTCGCCGAGAAGGCTTACAAATGCGTTCCCCCCTGCAAATTCACAATTTCCGGAAAACGCCGAAGCTGAGAGCCGTTAACAGCGGCGGTTCTCTGCAAAAAAAGCAAGCTTTTATATGTGACGGACGGGCACACCGGCAAGCGGTTCCTTATCGACACGGGAGCTCAACTAAGTTTTGTCATGCCCTCCCAAGCAGACCGGGCCATGGGCCCCCAGGGCAATGGAGCGGTGGCAGCCAACGGCTCCACCATCGACACTTTTGGCGAAAAGAGCCTGCACCTCTGCATCCACGGCCGCAACTACAGATGGACATTTGTTGTAGCGGCGGTGAGTTTTAACTTGTTGGGCGCAGATTTTTTGTGTGCACATGGGTTATTAGTTGATCTAGTGAACAGGCGCTTGGTTAATGCACTGTCCTTTGCTTCTATTCCCTGCTCAGCTCGAGTTTCTCCACCACCCGTGCAGGCTAGCGTCACCACAGCAGGAGGTAAGTTTGATCAACTCCTCACCCAATTTCCAGCACTCACAATTCCCAAATTCTCAGCCACAGTGGCTAAACACGGGGTTGAACATTTTATTCCCACAACGGGCCCACCCGTATTTGCCAAAGCTCGGTGCTTAGACGCGGCCAAGCTCGCCATAGCTCGGGATGAGTTTACCACCCTTGAAAAATTAGGCATTATTAGACGCTCGAAAAGCCCCTGGGCCTCACCACTTCACATGGTTCCGAAATCCGACGGTTCTTGGAGACCGTGCGGCGATTACCGCAGATTAAACAATGCGACAGCGCATGACCGCTACCCAATTCCTCACATTCAGGATTTTTCACTGCATCTGGCGGGTGCGCGCATTTTTTCAAAAATAGACCTGGTCTGCGGTTATCATCAAGTCCCAGTTCGAGCAGAGGACATTCCTAAAACAGCTGTAATAACCCCTTTCAGCCTTTTTGAATTTTTGCAAATGCCTTTCGGCCTCAAAGTCGCGGCTCAAACCTTTCAGCGGATGATGGACGCGGTATTACGCGACCTCCCTTTTGTTTTCGTCTACCTCGACGATATGCTGGTAGCCAGCCCGTCTGAGGAAGAACACGAGCGGCATCTCACTATGGTTTTTCAGAGGCTAGAAGAGCACGGGTTAATAATCAATCCAGCCAAATGCAAATTCGCCGTGTCACAAATTGATTTTTTAGGACACAGAGTTTCTCCGAAGGGGGCAGTCCCACTTCCAGACAAAGTTCACGCGATAAAAAGTTTCCCACGGCCACAAACGGTCAAATCGCTGCAGGAATTTTTGGGCATGGTTAATTTTTACAACCGTTTCCTCCCCCACGCAGCTCAGCTCATGCAGCCCCTATATGACGCGCTCAGAAAACAAAAAGCTTCCAACGCGGTCGAATGGACCCCGGAGCGCGAACACGCCTTCGCGGAAGTAAAAAGCGCCCTAGCTAATGCCACATTGTTGGTTCACCCCGATCCCTCGGCCCGCATTGCGCTAACCACAGACGCTTCGGACCTAGCTATAGGGGCAGTTGTAGAACAACATGTCAGCGGAATCTGGCAACCTTTGGCATTCTTCAGCAAATCGCTAAACCAAACCGAGCGTAAATACAGCACTTTTGACAGGGAGCTGCTAGCGCTTCATTTATCCATCCGCCACTTCCAGTTCTGGTTAGAAGGGCGGAGTTTCACGGCTTTTGTAGACCACAAACCGCTCACTTTTGCTATGGCTAAAATTTCGAACCGTGGTCAGGCAGGCAACAAAGACAGCTGGCTGCGATTTCAGAGTTCACCACAGACATTCGACATGTGGCAGGCAAACTTAACGTGGTAGCAGACTGCCTCTCTTGCGCTGTGACATCGTCAGAGCGCGAGGAGACAGATTATACTACCTCAGCCGCGGAACTCTACACCAACGCGGACACATACGTGGCCCCAATCCATGCAGGGATAGATTATGCAGCCATGGCAGAGGAACAAAGTAGTGACGCGGACGTGCGCGCACTCCTGTCTGGACCAACAGGGTTAAGGCTGGAGGAAAGGGGTTTACACGACGGCGTGCCCCCCCTAATATGCGATATCTCAACCGGCCGACCTCGCCCGTTAGTCCCAGCTACATGGCGCCACCGTATTTTCGACTCAATTCACTCCCTCGCGCACCCAGGTGTGCGCGCCTTGGTTAAAGTGGTCGCCGAAAAGTTTGTGTGGCCTGGCCTGCGCAAAAACGTAAAAGAATGGGCAAAAACTTGCATTTCTTGTCAGCGCGCCAAAATACACAAACACACAAAAGCCCCTCTGGAGCCTTTTCCAATCCCTGCTAGAAAGTTCGACCACGTTCTTGTCGACCTCGTGGGACCACTACCTTCCTCCCAAGGTTTCACACACCTGTTAACAATGATAGACCGCACCACGCGCTGGCCAGAGGCAGTCCCTCTGGCGTCAACCACAGCGGAGGAAATCGCTCGCGTTTTTTTGACAAACTGGGTGGCACGTTTCGGCGTCCCATCGGACATCACGTCCGATAGGGGGCCTCAATTTGTCTCGGAGCTTTGGTCAGCCATGTCCAGCAGCTTAGGGGCAACAATTCACTGCACCACTGCTTATCACCCTCAGGCTAATGAGTTATGCGAGTGTTTTCACAGAGCTTTAAAGGCTGCCCTCAGAGCCTCACTAACGGATACAAATTGGGTAAATAAACTTCCCTGGGTTTTATTGGGGTTGCGTGCTGCGCCTAAAGAGGATCTAGACGCCTCCCCAGCAGAATTAGTTTTTGCACAACCTCTCAGGCTCCCAGGTGAATTTTTACCAGAGAACCCAGAGCCAGGGCATTTTCCAGCCCCGAGGTTTGTAGGCAGCAACGGACCGGACTCTCTCCCCGGTCTGGCACATCACTCTTTTCCACGGGTTTTTGTCCCCCAAGCTTTAAAAAACGCTGAATTCGTTTTTGTTAGGCATGAAGCTTTAAA
This sequence comes from Pholidichthys leucotaenia, assembly GCA_020510985.1. NCBI lineage: Eukaryota > Metazoa > Chordata > Actinopteri > Cichliformes > Pholidichthyidae > Pholidichthys > Pholidichthys leucotaenia. The sequence goes on along the minus strand of CM035849.1, from coordinate 61,877,153 downwards.
ACCAACCTTCCGCCCACCGTACGATGGGCCATTCAGAGTGCTGGAACCTGGTGATAAACACTTTGTGCTTGATTTTGGGGATAGAAAAGAAACAGTCAGCATTGACAGACTTAAACCTGCCTTCTTGTTGAGAGACGAGCCTGCACGGTTGGCGAGAGCACCTCGGCGGGGTAGACCCCCCAAGAGAAAAGACTCAGCCCCCCTGCAGGGAACAAATAATCACTCTCCTCCCCAAGCTGCAGATTCCTTACAGGAAGGTCCCAGCAGGACGCCCAAGCGGACCCACAGCAGTTTCAGGAGAAGATTAAAACCCAGACGGCACAGAGACTGATACAAACTACTCAACAGTTGTTCACTAATTGTGCTGTAACAGTTTAGGACTGACTTGTGATTTTACTATGCCGTTATGATTACCACTGAACTCTCTTAGGGGCATGGCTGCTAGAAAGTTTCTCCTGTGGCAAGAGGTGTAGCAGTTAGTATGTCATAATAATTATCTTAAACTGTGAATTTTTCTATTGTCCTTTTCTTAGTCGTTTGGGGGGGGGTGTGTGGTCTATATTTATCATATATTCCATAACCTACATATGTTGAAGCATGTGAGAATGTTTGGTGATTACATATGTAAGGCGTCTTCACACCTCAGAACAGGACAAAGAGATCTCAACCGCCAGTGAGGATCAAAGAGTTTCCCAGGCACTGCGGTGGAGACCGGAGGAGCTGCCCTGACCCCCCAGGGCCATGAGGAGGAGTACGCAGACAATGGGGGGATTAAGATAAGGAGGGATGTCAGCTTTGGATTTGCATGTCTTTTGTTATGTGCAAGTATAAGTTCTTAGAGCCGGAGGTGTTCGGCCTCTTTTGCCTTCTTCTGCTGCTGCACTAGGATGAGACTTGTTAGAGGAGCTGATAATAAACTTTGGTTTATATATCACATCGCCTCATTCTTCCAAGCTCTTCTACAATGCCTTTCATATGCCATGTTTAATGTTTATATGTGCATTCCATATAGGATAAGTTCATGTATTCTTGACATGTTTCTGTGAGCAATTATTGGCCTTCAGACAATTCAGTATAGGATCAGTACATGCGTAAGGAATGATCTAAGCTACTCTTCTAATCTCTCTGACATGACCTGTTTTGGGTCACAGGAATGTACAGGAACTCCTCAGACTGTATAGATCAGTGGTAGAGATTAGATATACAGTATGGACATTCTGTTAGTTTTATGGATCTCATGTCCATGTCTCCATGACCTTATGTCTCCAGAGTGACTGTGATGTTTCCCCGGATAAGCTTTGATTATCAGGACTGTCCTGTTCTGTTCCTCCCCTTATCCTCATCTTCCCTCTCCTTTCTCCTACCTATACAGTATACAGTATATCAGACCTAAAGAAATGAATTCTTTGGAGATTCTAGGTGTGCCTGAATGCCATGCTTTGTAATCTCTCCCTCAAATGGCCATTAAGGTGAAACTGGATATCTGTTTTTTTTATAATTAATGTGCAAAAATCCAACTTTCCGCCTGATTATTTGACTTTGAATAATTTAAGCTCAAAATTCTTCTAACATTTTGGCGCTCCGAACAGTGTATCCACATATCTCCATTTTTTTGGTGCCTCTGCTTGATTTCAGCAAGTGCACAGCTGATAAAAAGACCTTCCCAGGCTGAGCAAAAAAAAGAAAGGCTTAGTGTTACTGCAGTGAAGGCAGTTCGAACTGGGGCGCTGGAACTAACTGGGTGACGGATCTGAGAATCCTACAGGCGGCTTAGATGTAAGTACATTTGTTGTTGTTGTTTATGGATAAAAGAGAGTGAGATTAACCAGACTGGTTGGACACCACAGATACTGCTTAAGTTCATTATTGCAGCCTAATTGCTGGGTTTCCCCCTCCCACGGTGAGGCATATCACAAGACCCCTGGGGAGGAATAAAATTTCCCCTGACATGGTGAGCATTATCGCAAGATTCCAGGGAGGACCCCAAGATTTGCTGCTCTCTGAACTTTTCTGTCAGTGCGGTGGAGGTGTTGGAAGTTACGTGCAAGTAGGGAAATTCGTGTCCCTCACCACGACTGCTTTATTGCTTAAAAATTAAGTTCTCAGCATATCGTTGGGGGGCTACGTGACCCAAAAAGTAGATTCTCAGGGACAGATTCATGCCTTTTGGCCACATCTGCTTATTGTCCAGGTGTCTGGACTTTCAGCATTTCGTGGGAAGGTTACGTGACCCTGAAGAAGAGTTTTTTTTTTTTTTTTTTTTTTCACGGAAGATTCATGCCCTTACTGCATCTTCTCATTGCCCATGGGGTTTCCCCCGCTACGGTGAGCTATTGCAAGATACTGGGGGAGGAGGTCTTACTGGGGCTTTCGGCACACAGCAGAGGGGTTACATGACCGTTGAAATACTGGTAGATTTTATTTAGAAAATTTGTTGAAGCGTTGGATAAAAGTTATTGCAGTCTGATTTGTTTTTGTCTCTCTGTCTCGTGAAATCTGCTCTGTTGTGAAAAAGTGACAGGGTTCTCCATGGAGGCGGAAAGAGCAGGTTGCACGAGACTGTTAAATTGTTGTTTGTGATTTTTTCTGGTATTTGTGGAGCATAAAAGACTTGGTTAATTGCTTATTATCCTTTTGGGAAATTATTAAAAATGTGGACGTTTGCAAATTATACTTTTGGGTGAGAAATTCTCTTGTGTTTTCATTGCGGTAGAAAAAAGCTGACGAGAATGTTGGTTTGCCACATTGGTTTTTCAAAGTGTTCTGGGTAGCCATTTCAAGCTTGCTTTAAGGCTCTTGTTCTGTTACTCTACGTAAACAGCTACCCAAAAGTAACCTTGGAGAGATAACAGAACTGCGCTGTGTGTGTGTATGTGTGGTGTATGTGTGGGCCCTGTGTTTGAGTGAGAAGAAGAGAAATACGAGTGTAAGAGGGAAAAAAAAAAGAATCTACTGTATGAGTATTTTTGCAAAGCTTTGGGGTTTTACTTTTTTTCAGTCTAACTTTGTGGGTTTTGACTCTAATATTGCGTACATGATAAACTATTTACATATTTTTAAAGCCAATATTTTCATTTCCTGCAGTTTTTCTTTGGAAAATGAAAAACATTGAGCTACTTTTTCAATTTTTTGACGTCTCACTGACTTTTATTGACTCAATTGCTTTATTTCTCTGACTGAAGCATAACAGTGAACTTTATGGGGAAAAAGGATGCAGGACTTGTAACTGAGGTCATCCTGCGCAGTTCGCCCACTCGGGGACACGAACCCGCGACCTACCAGTCAACTACACAGTTCGAGCATGGGAGACACAGCACGATCGCGCTGAGCTAAAGGTCCGACTGATAGCTCAGCGCTACCGATACTGTATGAGGCTTTTTCGGGAGGGAGGTTTACTAACGTTCTACGCCGAACAGTGCTAGTTGGCATCCGTTACACTCTCCCCCTTAAACCTCACTCCCATCCCGGGTTCACGGCACCATTGTAACTGAGGTCATCCTGCGCAGTTCGCCCACTCGGGGACACGAACCCGCGACCTACCAGTCAACTACACAGTTCGAGCATGGGAGACACAGCATGATCGTGCTGAGCTAAAGGTCCGACCGATAGCTCAGCGCTACCGATACTGTATGAGGCTTTTTCGGGAGGGAGGTTTACTAATGTTCTACGCCAAACAGTGCTAGTTGACATCCGTTACAGACTAACAATCTCAAAGGGTTTTTTCCTTCCCTCTGTTCTTGCCAAACAGCCAGCCTCTGGGACCCAGCCTCACCGCTGTCCGTGCTCCTCTCGTCGACACCACAGGTGGCTAAACTAATAAGTTAGGTACAATTGCTTGCATCTTAATCAATGCTACCAGCATGACAATGATGAAATTAACTGAATATTACAATATCATGCTGTCACTTAATGCCTAATCATTAAAAAAAGGCTTTGTGTACACATTATATTACATGATTCAAAGCACAGAAGAGGTTGATGATTACTGTTTGTGCATGTGATTTGCCAGAGTCTACTGACTATCAAACACAGGTTTTGGTAATTCTATGTCATATTGTTGCTTTGTTTCAATAACACTAAACTCACTTTTTAATAAATGGCATATGCAATCTTATCTATACTTTGATCCTCAGTCTGTCCATGTAGAAGAGAAGGGAAAAAAATAATATAGCTTGTGTCAGACTGACCTAGATAAGGTGACGGTAAACAGACAGAATCAGCCTTCAAAAGACTCAGATGTTTGTAATAAAAAGAAGGAGGCTCAAGGTCTGACAGGTTTAAGACTTAAAAACAAACAAACAAACAAACAAACAAACAAACAAACAAACCACAGATTGTGGTCATGTGCCAAAAATTCCTGAAAACACAGAGCTGCTCTGTGACCTCTGCCTCTCAGGAAAGGGATTAGGCCTGCACTTGCAGTTACCAATTCTACATGCTGCATTGGTTTAAGGCTTTTAATATATGACACTGTTTTGTTTAAACATAATCCTAAACCAGTGATTACCCATGTCAATTGGTAAAACATTTACTGATTCACAGAATATTTAGTGAATACAGTACTTGTTGAGAATAGCAAAATCACATTCAAATTGTGGAAGCTTTAGGCATAATTTAAAGATTTTTCTGCTATTCTTCATTCTGGAACATTAGTAAAATCAATTTATGAGGTGATAAAATTTGCACTCCTGTTGATGTAAATACTGACGTGCGGATGGGGAAGCCATGAGTGTCACAAACCGCTCCTGCCTGTCATCCGCTCCAGCTGCGCGCACACCTGCGCTTCATCAGGCTGCTCCTATTTAGCCTGCTCTGCCCGGGGCCTCGGCCTGGAGCCGTCAGCTCTCCTCCTCATTCAAGCTCTGCATTCGCCTGTCTCCCTCGGCCAGCACTTCTCTCATCGGATGCACGTAAGGTTCTCCTCTTACCTGTTCTCCCAGTTCTTCCCCTGTGCACAGGTGGATCCTCCTGGCGGCAGAAATCCCCCCTCATCACCATTCCTCTTCAGTCTTCTCCCCGTCGTGCTGATCAGGGTGCTGTCTTCCAGGCGGGAGCACGTCTTGCCAACGCCAACCACCAAACTCCTGCAAGTAAGCCATATTCCTATGTTCATCATAGCTCTGTGTGTTCAGCTCACCCTTGTCCTCTGCTCTGTCCTCAGGGTTGCCTGGCTGCACGGTGTCCTGTTCTGCCCTCGGTGCTCCTCAGTCCCCATCCCACATCTACATCCCTCACTCACGCATCCATACACCTGTTGTTAATAAAGACTCTTAAATCTCACCTGAGCCTGTGTGCATGTTTCCTGGGCCAGCCAAACATGTCAATGAGGTTTCCCCAAAATTTTTCACTGCAGGATGGCACCGATATTTGATCTTTGTGGGAGATGTGAGGAGGCCGGACAGTGTGTGGGTGATGGGCTCATTGGCTGGAGGGGGTGACAGTAGCCATGGGGGAAAGGACCTCTCAGTTGACAAGCATTTTTTGAAGCTAAGTAGAACAAATGACATTGCAAATGACATAAAGCATAACAATTTAAATGACTTTGACTTTAAAAATGTAGTGTTCATATGACTTCACCCTGCAAGATACATCTGAGACATTGCAATCTCACACCTTGCAATGAGTCCACTCGCCACATAATGGGGTGACAATATCACATTTCAGAAATGTGACAGAAATAAGGAATACTTGTGTTTTCTGTGCTCCCAGTGCTTAGCCTCGGCCGAGCTGGGCCTCATGACTACAGTCCACCCCATAATTTACCAAGGAATATATAAAATGAGGCATTCCTTGTACAAAATTAAGCCAAATTGTAATTAGGCAATATGTCCACCTTTCCATTGACTGAAGGAATGTGACACAATCTTTCACAAGAATTCACTTAAAAAAAAAATCAGCCTGTCTGTGTTCAACTGGACAAACGGATGTGATCTTAGTGACTAACTCAGAATGAATGTTATAAATACTAAATCATATCAAATCTGCACAGACAGCTATATTACTTTTTCCTAAATGGAATTTGTAAATTAGTTCAAGAGACAACACAAAAGAATCCATGACTATTGAAACCTCATTTTGAAGGAGCTATACTACTCACAAATTTTCATCTAAATTATCTCTGGTAACACACTTCCTTCTAGTAAATAGACACTACCCATCAAGCAAATACCCTGTGACTTTGATGCATGTGCATCTCCATGCACCAAAAGGGGGGGGGGGTACCAAAGAAATTAATTAGAAAAAATAATTAGCAATCCTCATAAAAATAGATAGTACATAAAAAAATTATCACATAAATGATCAGTAGTGCAGAGAAAAATACAGATGAAACCATTTGGTAATGAAATCACAACATTCAATAGGAGAAGTTAAAAGTTACATCAATAAATTTTCAGATATTTAAGAAAATATTTACTGTAAAAGAAATATCATGTTTATGAGAAACAAGGTAAACTGATAAGGAAGAAAACCATGCAAATTTATGAGAAAAGTTCCAACTGTCTAAGAAAAGTCGAACTTGTGCTGAATTTATGTTTACTGTGGGACTTAATTTAGAATCTTCTACAAGGACAATACAAATTCTTATTCAATTAAGGGAGCAATGCTTTATGGAGCTCAAAGCAAAGTAATATGATCTTTCCTGCATAAATTTTGTCTTTTCAAAACCCTTGCATGAATCTCATTGAGCTAAATAAGAGTGAAGGTAAAAATGTTTAGAAATTATTTACACACTTATTGAATAGACAAAGGCTTTCCCCTACACTAATCTAAATATTGCTATGGTAACACTGAAACCCTTAACTGAAATAATATCAAGATTTAAAATTGCTGAAATGATTTACTTAGATAATGGAAAACATTTAATGGAATACACTTTGTAAATCAAATCATGTCACATTTAGACTTAGACTTAGACTTAACTTTATTAATCCCTTTGGGATGACTCCCTCTGGGAAATTTAAAATTTCCAGGGGCACATAAAAGGAACACACAGATCAGAAAAGCAAAAAAGAAAAAAAATAAACACTTAATATACATCATATAAATGCAAGGCTAAATATGGCTTTTACAAGTGTGGTTAAGTTAAGGTTATTGCACTATGAATGCCCTACTGTCCTCTGTACTCTATGCCCCCCCCCCAAGTGAGGAGTTATAGAGTGTGATGGCATGGTGGACAAAAGAGTTCTTGAGCCTGTTGGTCCGACACTTGGGAAGGAGCAGTCTTTCACTGAACAGGCTCCTCTGGTCACTGATGACGGTGTGCAGAGGGTGGCTGACATTGTCCATTATATCCAACAGTTTATCCAGAGTCCTTATCTCTGCCACCGTCACCAGGGTGTCCAGCTTCACGCCAACCACAGAGCCGGCCCGCCTGATCAGTTTATCCAGTCTGGATGCATCCTTCTTGGATATACTGCCCCCCCCCCCCAGCACACCACGGAGTAAAAGAGGACACTGGCAACCACAGACTGGTAAAACATCTGTAGAAGTTTGCTGCAGATGTTGAAGGACCACAATCTCCTTAGGAAGTACATCCTACTTTGTGTCTTCCCATACAAGTGGCTAATGTATGTTGTCCAATCCAATTTATTATCCAACCACAACCCGAGATATTTGTATGAATCCACAACCTCCACCTCAGCTCCCTCTAACAGGACTGGTTGAGGTCTTGGTCTAGACCTCCCAAAATCAATAACCAGCTCCTTCGTCTTAGAGGTGTTGAGCTGTAGGTGGTTAGTGTGGCACCATGCAGCAAAGTCCCCTACCAGTCTCCGATACTCCTCCTCTCTGTCATCCCTGATACACCCAACAATGGCTGTGTCATCGGCATACTTCTGAATATGACACAGCTCCGAGTTGTAGCCGAAGTCCGAGGTGTACAGGGTGAAGAGAAGAGGGGCCAATACTGTGCCCTGGGGGGCTCCAGTGCTGCAGACAATGGTGCCAGACGTAATATCCTTCAGCCCGACATATTGTCATCTGCCAGTGAGGTAGTCGGAGATCCAGTCCACCAGGTGGGAGTCCACTCCCATCTTGCTTAATTTATCCCAAAGCAAGGGGTGGGGGGCGAATGGTATTGAAGGCACTGGAGAAATCCAAAAAGAGGATCCTCACTGTTCCACTTTCCTTATCCAGATGGGAGTGGGCTCGATGAAGCAGGTAGAGGATGGCATCCTCCACACCGACACCTGGTTGGTACACAAACTGCAGGCGGTCCTGGGCGTGTTGCACCTGGGGTCTGAGGAGGCTGAGGAAGAGCCGCTCCAACGTCTTCATCAGATGTGAGGTGAGTGCCACTGGTCGGTAGTCATTCAGCTCGCTGGGCCGGTTCTTTTTCAGAACTGGAACGATGCGGGATGTCTTCCAAAGAGTGGGCACTCTCCCAATCTGCAGGCTGAGGTTGAAGATCCGTTGTAGTGGTTCCCCCAGTTCTGCAGCGCAGGTCTTCAATACTCTTGGACACACTTTGTCTGGGCCTGCAGCTTTCCTGAGTCGGAGCTTCCTCAGCTGCCCTCTGACCTGTTCTGTGGTAATAAATGGCACGGGTCATACTGATGTTGGGGGGGAGGGGTTTACAATATTTGGGGGGAGGTGTGTGGGGGGGGAGGGGGGCATGGCTGTAATGAGGGCGGGGGTGGGAGGGGCAAGGGCAAAGGCTGGTTGAACCTGTTGAAAAATTCATTCAGTTCATTTGCCCTCTCTATTGTCCCCTCAACAACTCTGGTCTTTGTGTTGAGACCTGTGATGGTCCTCACACCTTCCCAGTCCTCCCTCATGTTGTTTTCCCTCAGCTTCTGCTCCACCTTTCTCCTATAGCTGTCCTTGGCTTCCTTCACACAGTATTTCACCTCCTGCTGTGCTGCCTTCATGGCCTCCCTGTCTCTGCTCCTAAAAGCAGCCTTCTTCTTGTTGAGGACCATTTTTACTTCCCGTGTTACCCATGGCTTGTTATTAGGGTAGCAACGGACAGTCTTGACAGGGAAGACCACGTCTGTACAGAAGTTCAGGTAATCCATCAAACAGTGTGTCAGCCCCTCTATGTCCTCACCATGCGGGTCCATCAGCACATCCCAGGCTGTGGTGTTAAAACAGTCTCTCAAGGCACTTTCCTTCTCAGGGGACCGTCTCCTGACTGATCGAGTTGTCACAGGTTGCTTTTGAACCAGGGGAATATACAGTGGCTGTAGATAAACCAGGTTGTGATCAGACTTCCCTAGTGGGGGAAGGGGGGGTCGCTCTGTATGCATCCCGTACATTAACATACAGCAGATCAATTGTCCTGTTGTTTCTAGTCGGACAGTCTACAACTTGATTAAAACAGCCAAAGTAGCATCCAAAGTTACATGGTTAAAGTCCCCAGAGATGATCATGAGTGCCTCAGGGTGCTGTGTCTGTAGCCTTTCTGTGACTGAATGGATTTTTTCACAGGCAGTGGCTGCGTCCGCTCTCGGAGGGATGTAAACACAGACGGTGATCAGGTGATTGAACTCTCTTGGCAAGTAATATGGCCACAGGCTAACAGCTAGCAGCTCGAGATCCAGGCAACATGAGACTGTCTTTACAGAGATATGACCTGGGTTACACCAGCGACTGTTAACATACATGATGAGTCCCCCACCCTTTCTTTTCCCACTAGCCTTAGTGTCTCTGTCGGCTCTCACAGCAGTGAATCCTAGCAGGTCCACGTTAGCATCCGGTACTAGGTGGTTCAGCCATGTCTCCGTAAAAATGAACAAGCTGCTCTCCCGGTAAATCCGCTGGTTGTTCAATGCGGACAACTCATCGATCTTGTTCGGCAATAAGTTCACATTGCCCATGATGACGGAGGGAATCGACGGTTTGAAGCACCTCCGTTTTTTCGCTAGCTCAGCCTTTAGCTTAGCCCCGGCCTTGCAGCCCCATGGTCTCCTCCTCAGCTCCGCCGGGATAGGATATCGTATCCCGGCTCGTTCCTTTATTCGCAGAGCCAGCAGTTCCTCCCGTGAATAAGTGAAGAAACTGGCTCTTGGTTGCATTTCAAAAAAAGGTGGGAAAACGAGGTTAAAAGAGGTTAAAAAGGAGCTAAATACCGAGCTACTGGAAAGGCAGCTGTCTACACAGCGCCCCTCAATTAATGCATTTAGGTACAGTATTCGAATTATTAGTACCAAACATTTACCTAGGAAACCATTTAGCTTACCATCAACAATCTACAGGATTAGTATAATATACAAATAAGAAAAATAGGGAAATTGTGAATGGCAAACCCTATTATTGAAACCATTTAACAGGTGATGAAGAAGGGTTTCTGGGCGATTATATGCAAAGAATGTCAACTGACAGCGATGTCATCCATACTGCCCTTCCCAGGAGGGACCATGTGACGAAGGAACTGTGGGAGGTGCACCCATCTCTTGGGCAAACCAGGGGATCTGTACAGGAAACTGGACCAAAAGTCTTTGGCAAGGACAGCACAAAGGTTATCTGGCTGACCTGAACAGCCACGGAAAGCAAAGAACATGGCACTTGGGTGCATATTACGTTTTACCCCACTTGAAACCCTCAGCAAGATACTGTTTAATATATTGTATACTTATTTGAAAACAACAACAACAACAACAACAACAAATGACTGTTTAACTGTTTCTCTATGCAAGTGTCAGCTGATGACTTGGCGTCCAGTAACGACCTCTGCTAATAGAGAAGCAGGCTGTTTGTTTATCATGACAAGGGAAAAAATACAAGGGAAAGAAAAGTGTGGTTAGTGTTTTTACCTTATCATCCTCATCATCCTCTAGTAATACTTAATATTGGTTATTAAGTTGTTCCATTGCTTATACACTGTAGAGAATTGTTATGTTTGCTCCTTAATAACACTAACAGTTAGGCAAAATATCTTTTATTGCTAAAATGATGCAGCTACTACAGGCTGTTTTTTTTTTAAAGAGAGGCTATATACAGAAATAACATAGCAAACTTTATTTTGAATCACACCTGGCACAACACATCACTCCACTGATTAGAAACATGGTGATACTCCTTACTCTGCGAATGCAAGGTTAAATTTCATCAAGGAACTCCTCTTTTCGAAGTGGTGATGTTCCTTTCCAGCTTATAGTGTGTATGTCCCCTATACTGCTACCCTGCTTGACCAATGAAGCAAGCAAGAGTTATACCAAGGATCTATATTGTCAAAGGTCACTGAGCCATTAGGCGTATTCACACCCGGCCTGGACACTGGGAAGGTTTGTGTACCCTGTTTTAGCAACTGACCGTACCCTCATCATGTTGGCAGGGCAGATGGGCAGGGTGAAGAGAGATGCTTTTCTACCACATGATGCCATTTAAGATAAGATAAGATAATTATCTTATTTTTTCTCCTCTCGGCGCCACACCAGTAGGCTGCCTTTTGCAACAGCGGCTCGATTCCGAGTTTTTTTTCCCTTCCTCTCTCTTTTGATCACTTTTTTTTTTCACCCCACTTATATCACGGACACACAGATCGTCCCAAATGTCTCCTGAGCCGGTGGACGGAGCCACTGTTTATAGCAGGATACGATACAGCAGAGAAGAGCTGCTAGCATTCAACCGCCACCCGGTCCCATTGGAAAAACTCGACATACCGAGAGAACTGAGGCGAAAACGCCGCGGCTGCTGGGCTGGAGTAAGGCGGAGGACAAAAAATATAAGGTACAGACCCTCCCTTCCATCTGTTGTCATGGGAAATGTACGGTCGATACTGGGAAAGTTAGATGAGCTAGCGGCTATCTCCCGTTATGATAGCACTTACCGGGAGTGCTCTCTCCTTTTGTTTACTGAGACGTGGCTAACTGAACTAGCAGCAGATGCTAACATTGAGCTGGAGGGTTTTCACATGATACGAGCTGACCGAACACCAGAGAGTGGCAAAACTAGGGGCGGTGGAGTGATAATGTATGTTAACAACAACTGGTGCAGACCGGGACATATCACTGTTAAACAACGACACTGCAGCAAAGACATTGAGTTGCTAGCCGTTAGCATGAGGCCTACATATCTCCCGAGAGAACACTCACACGTGATCTGCATTGTTGTTTATGCAAATCCGACGGCGAATGCTGGGACAGCGCGTGACGTCATCCATTCAGTAACCAGCAGGCTGCAGACAGAACACCCAGATGCTCTTCTCCTCATCTCAGGAGATTTCAACCACGTTTCACTGTCTCCCATTCTGCCCACTTTCACCCAGTATGTCACATGCCACACTAGAGACAATAAAACACTGGATTTGTTCTACGCAAACACTAAGGAGGCGCACACCTCATCACAACTCCCCCCACTTGGGAGATCGGATCACAACTTGGTTCATCTCCGACCGGTGTACAAACCCCTAGTGCACAGACAACCTCCGGCCATGCACACTGTGGAGTTATGGTCTGAGGAGACAATGGACACTCTAAAGGACTGTTTTGAAGCCACTGCCTGGAAGCAGCTCTGCGATCCACATGGTGAGGACATCGATGGCCTCATTCACACCTTCACGGGCTACCTCAGCTTCTGTGTGGACAAATCCGTTCCCACCAAGACCATACGGCGTCACTCAAACAACAAACCCTGGATCAACCCTGAGATAAAAACACTTCTGAGAGAGAAGAAGAGGATCTTCAGGTCGGGGAACAGGGAGATGCTGAAGTCCGTACAGAGGGAGCTGAGGAGAAAGATCAGAGAAGGCAAGGACAGCTTCAGGAAGAAGATGGAGGACAAGCTGCAACAGAGCGACATCAGCGGGGTCTGGAGAAACCTCAAAACCATCTCGGGGCTCCAGAATACCTCCCCCCAGGCCACGGGGGGCAGGGAATGGGCGAACAACCTGAATCTGTTTTTCAATAGATTTGACCAACCGCCCTCCCCCCTGTCTGCACAACAACCACTGCTGCCTCTAAGAAATCAAGTCCTGCTGCCCACTCCCCACTCCACCGACACCCCCCCCACTCCCAACACACAGCCCCCCATCCTGACCCTGACCAAGACCCAGGTGAGGACGGAGCTGAGGAAGATCAAGGCGAGGAAGGCGTCGGGACCGGACGGCATCAGCGCAAAGCTCCTCAAGTCCTGTGCAGACCAGCTGTGTGGGATTGTGACGTATATCTTCAACATGAGCCTGAAACTGGGGAGGGTACCACAGCTGTGGAAAACATCTTGTGTGGTACCTGTACCAAAAACTTCCCACCCCAAAGACCTGAACAGCTACAGACCGGTGGCCTTGACGTCCCACTTGATGAAGACCCTGGAGAGACTGCTCCTTGCTCATCTCTGCCCCCTGGTGGAACCAGCGATGGATCCACTCCAGTTCGCCTACCAGCATGGCATTGGGGTGGAGGATGCGGTGATCTTCCTCCTTCACCGTTCTCTGTCCCACCTGGAGAAGCCCGGGAATATGGTGAGGATCATGTTCTTTGACTTCTCCAGTGCTTTCAACACCATCCAACCGATGATCCTGAAGGACAAGCTGCTGCGCGCAGGGGTGGACCAGCACCTGTCATCATGGATCCTGGACTACCTCACGAACCGGCCTCAGTTTGTGAGAACCCGGGACTGTGTTTCCGACACGATCATCAGTAGCACGGGGGCCCCCCAGGGAACGGTGCTGGCTCCCTTCCTGTTCACTCTTTATACTGCGGACTTCTCACACAACACAACACATTGCCATCTACAGAAGTTCTCTGATGACTCTGCGATCATTGGTCTCATCTCCAACGGAGATGAAGCTGAGTACAGAGGGCTTATCCAGGACTTTGTGGACTGGTGCCATCGGAACTGCCTCCAGATCAACGCGAGGAAAACTAAGGAGCTGGTGGTGGACTGCCGCAGGCATGGGCAGCCCCTCACAGCACCAGTAAATATACAGGGAACAGACATCGAGATGGTGACATCCTATAAGTACCTGGGTATTCATCTGAACAATAAACTAGACTGGTCACACAATACTGACGCACTCTACAAGAAGGGACAGCGCAGGCTGTTCCTGCTGAGGAGACTCAGGTCTTTTGGTGTACAAGGGGCGCTGCTGAAGTCATTCTACGACACGGTGGTGGCATCAGCCATCACTTTTGGAGTGGTCTGCTGGGGCAGTGGCATTACTGCAGCCGATAGGAAGAGACTGAACAAACTGATTAAGAAAGCTAGCTCTGTCCTGGGGCAGCGCCTTGATCCGATGGAGGAGATAGGAGAGAGAAGGACGGTGGCTAAACTGTCATCTCTGCTGGAGTCCGAGTTCCACCCTATGCAGGACATACTGGATGCACTGAGGAGCTCATTTAGCAGCAGACTACATCATCCCAGGTGCACAACCGAGAGGTTTCGTAGGTCCTTCCTACCAACGGCTGTCAGACTGTACAACTTAAGCAGGGTTGCTCGCAGAGATAGCAAAAAGACGTAACAAACTAATAGTTTTTTGAATGCAAAAGATGCAATAGACTTACACTATGGTCCTCTCCGGCATACAACTAGAAACATACCGGTCGCTATGGAGGGTGAGAATATGTATGGGCACATAATCATACCATGTAGGATAACTAAATAGACGGTTATGCTGTTTCATCCCACCTAGCAACAATGCTCTGCACTGTGTGTGTTTATATATTTACATATTTATTCCATCTAGCTACAATGCTCAGCACTGGGTGTGTTTATATTTATATATCTATATATTTATTCCATCTAGCTACAATGCTCCGCACTGTGTTTTTATATATCTACATATTATTCCATCTAGCTACATTGCTCCGCACTGTGTGTGTTTATATACTTGCATATTTATTCCACCTAGCTGCAATGCTCCGTACTGTGGGTGTTTATATATTTACATATTTATTCCATCTACCTACAATGCTCTGCACTGTGTGTTCATATATTCATATATTTATTCCATCCAGCTACAATGCTCTGCACTGTGTGTCTGTGTGTGTGTGTGTGTGTATATATTTTTTTTATAGTAATATGTACATATGTATATTAGCTGCTCCTGCTTGCTTGTTTTTTTTTTCTTGCCTTCTGATTGTTGCTCTGAGTGTTGCTATCCCTGTGCTGTTGCAATCCTGGAATTTCCCCGTTGTGGGACTAATAAAGGCTTATCTTATCTTATCTTATCTTATAAGCCTTTATTAGTCCCACAATGGGGAAATTCCAGGATTGCAACAGTACAGGGATAGCAACACTCAGAGCAACAATCAGAAGGCAAGAAAAAAAAAAGCAGGGGCAGCTAATATACATATGTACATATTAATATATATATATATATATATATACAGACACAGTGCAGAGCATTGTAGCTGGATGGAATAAATATATGAGTATATAAACACACAGTGCGGAGCATTGTAGCTAGGTGGAATAAATATGTAGATATATAAACACCCACAGTATGGAGCATTGCAGCTAGGTGGAATAAATATGTAAATATATAAACACACACAGTGCGGAGCATTGTAGCTAGATGGAATAATATGTAGGTATATAAACACACAGTGCGGAGCATTGTAGCTAGATGGAATAAATATAAAGATATATAAATATAAACACCCAGTGCGGAGCATTGTAGCTAGATGGAATAAATATGTAAATATATAAACACACACAGTGCAGAGCATTGTTGATAGATGGGATGAAACAGCACAACCGTCTACTTAGTTATCCTACATGGTATGATTATGTGCCCATACATATTCTCACCCTCCATAGCGACCGGCATCTTCCTAGTTGTATGCCGGAAGGGACCATTGTGTAAATCTATTGCATCTTTTGCATTCAAAAACTATTAGGTTGTTACGTCGTTTTGCTATCTCTGCGAGCAGCCCTGCTTAAGTTGTACAGTCTGACAGCCGTTGGTAGGAAGAACCTGCAAAACCTCTCAGTTGTGCACCTGGGATGATGTAGATTTATGAAGCATGAATGCAATTTCAGATGGAAAGTACAGGAGTGAGGTTTTTTGTTCACTGTTTCTTTGAGTGAGAATGGAAACAAAATATCTTAGGGATTAAAACACTTAATTCAATTCAATTCAATTCAATTCAATTCAATTCAACTTTATTTATATAGCGCCATTTCACAACAACAGTCATCTCATAGCACTATCAACTGTAGGGAGGACCCCCACAGTTGCAGAAAGACCCCAGCAATCGTTGGTAAATGATTGTAGACTACAATCATTTACAAAATTGTAACAAAGGTTAGAATGGTCCTTGATCGACTAATTACAACCCGTAGGGGTGTAGACCCTATTATAAGAGATTATTGTTTTACTTTTATCCATGAGAATGATGCAAATGGTCATATTAATACCTCAGATACATATATATTGCTTTGCATGCAATGATGGACAAAACTGATTAAGTTAGTGTTTCTCTTAATGGAGAAGTCTCATCATAAACTTGGTAATGATTTTTATAGCTTCGGATTTTTCTTGTGAGTCCTTAATATGATGATGAGGATGGTGGTGGTGGTGGGGATACTGACCTAAGGGTTTTTGAAGGTTGCAATATAATTTAAGGCTGTTTCATATTATTTTCTGTTCTTATTTGACACCGTCTAAAATTAACTTTAATCACTGCACATGTTCACTCTTAATGACATATTCTACACACATTTTTAACTTGCAAAGACACATAACAGCATGTAAATTCTTACACATATCCTTATATTAATTCATTTACTTTATTTTACTACCATTTTTGTTATTTTCTTTTAATCCTGATGCTTTATTAAGCATCAAGGGGGGAATATGATAGAAAAATTCCATTTTATCTACATTATTATTGTTATTAATAACGTATTATTATATTTGAGAAATATCATGCCTTTCATATGCCATGTTTAATATTTATATATGCATTCCATATAGGATAAGATCATATATTCTTGGCATGTTTCTGTGAGCAATTATTGGCCTTCAGACAATTCAGTATAGGATCAGTACGTGCTTGAGGAATGATCTAAGCTACTCTTATAATCTCTCTGACATGACCTGTTTTGGGTCACAGGAATGCACAGGAACTCCTCAGACTGTATAGATCAGTGGTAGAGATTAAGTATATGGACATTCTGTTAGTTTTATGGATCTCATGTCCATGTCTCCATGACTTCATGTCTCCAGAGTGTGTGTGACGTTTCCCCGGATAAGCTTTGATTATCGGGACTGTCCCATTCTGTTCCTCTCCTTATCCTCATCCTCCCTCTCCTTTCTCCTACCTATATATATCAGACCTAAAGAAATGAATTCTTTGGAGATTCTCGGTCTGCTTGAATGCCATGCTTTGTAATCTCTCCCTCAAATGGTCATTGAGGTGAAACTGGATATCTATTTTTATAATAAATGTACATAAATCCAACTTTCCGCCTGATTATTTGACTTTGAATAATTTAAGCTCAAAATTATTCAAACAGTTACAATCAAAATCTGGTTTAAAGGGTCACTGTGATGTCATTTCTTTGGACATAAGGACAGTTGCAGGCCCCTGCAGCAAAAAGCACAAAAGAGCAAGAATCAGCGACCTCTTTTACAGACATAACAGACACACTGATGGTGTCATTTTTTCATCCATTACAAAACCACAGGGGCTGCAACTCCATACAAATCCTTTAAGACAGAAGGTTTAAGCGAGGTATAAAATGACTATTTGTCAGTGAAAAAAGAAGGTAAAACATTCAGTTTTTGCTTCCCATAATGCAATGCGGCACGCTCATCTACAGCAATAACAACAAGAAAAGATGAACTCGGGCCATAGACTCTAGTCCAATCAGGTCAAAGGTCAATTGCACTCCGGTACGGCGTGCAATTGCATTCCTTCAGAATAAGACCTCCTGTTAAGAACTCAGGCATTAATAGTACATACTGTACATCACTTATCAATATATTCCCCCTTTTTTGAATGAATGAATGAATGTGAATTTATTCGGTAAGGAACATGCATACAATAAAAACAACAAAAGTATGTAGAACACATAAAAGAACAACCAAAAGGGTGTAGGCTGAAGCTTGTGCTTATATAGTGCCTACCCCACTACAATTTTAAAATCAATAACATAAAAATTTAAGTAATACCCAAAATCAACAAAGAAAATCAAATAGAACAAGTAGACAAAAAAACAAACAAAAACCTTTAAGTTATTACAAGTTTATCTCCTAGCATATACAATGAGATACTGAGAGATTTTCTCATCTTTGTACAATTTTTTGAATTGCTTCAGAGTAGAACATGTTTGAATATGTTAAGAGCAACAGTTCCACAGTTTAACTCCAGTGACAGACATGCAATGATACCTTGTATTTGTTCTAACCTTTGGTTTATTAAAAACAGAGTTACCTCTTTGCTCATATTTGCTTTCCCCTTTTTTAAACAGTCTCTGAATATTAACAGGTAAATGGTTATTATTTGCTTTGTACATGATTTGAATGACATTACAATCTACGAGATCTCTAAATTTAAGAGTATGTAATTGAATGAATTGTAGCATCATCTCACTTTGGCTCAGCAACAATTATTCTTCTGCTTAAAGACATTTTGTTTCATCCAGGAGTAACACAAAGAAATGGATTTTCTCCCCCCAGGCCACAGCTGAAATCCCCTTTCTTTTGTTAAACCAGCCTAAGGAATTTCCCCAATGTCCGACGATGCTTTTATTGCCCCCATAAAACATGCAACAGACCTGGCCAAACATGGATCCACAGCTCAATAAAATTTCCTTAAACTCTGGGACACGCTGGATTTATCCAGTGAATTTTAAAGTGCATTATTACAAACTCAATTCTAAACCGCCTTCTTTTCAGAACTATGAAAGGCAAATGGACTCTGTTTTTAATGTGAGAAAATGTGTGAAAATCAGTAATATGTGTGAAATGCATTAATCTGTGATTGTATATATATTGTTAGAACAAAAATAAATTGACTGAGGCTGAAACAATAATCAATAGGCGGTTTTCCAAGTTCTGAGTCATTTATTCTCCTTCTGATCAGAAAGGAGGAAATCAGTAACAGCATACACTCGCCTCAGAGCTTCACAGCACCGACTCCTTAACATGTGTTCAAAGATGTTGCTCTTTTATACCTTGGTCTCTTATCTGAGCTAGACTGGCAGGAGCCAACTCTCCAAATGACTCCTTCTTTATCTGTGGTCAGCAATGAACATTCTAACATGATCTGGTCATCCTGACAATACAGTACAGTTTGGTATGATAAAACAATGAAACTTTCGTCATTATTCGCAATCTTGCTCATCCTAATCTTGCTCTGAAAACAGACAGTCTTTTCAAGCTCTGAGACAATAAAAATATCACAGTGACCCAGACATTGGATTTTTATATGCACCAGAAACAATTATAATATAAAATAGAATAATATAGCATTAAAATCATATAGAATAATTAATGAAACTTGAAAATATCCTATCATTCCCCCCTATGATGCTCAAAAAGCATCAGAGATGAAACATTATGGTTTCTAAAACCTCATTGGGAAGCTTGCCAAGTTCCGGTGCATTTCATGCTAATGCATTGTATTGCAAAAGATCCTAACTCGCTTTTTAATGAGGAAAGTCCGCCATCGGCCTCGCTGCCACTCCCGAGCGCCGCTGGAATGTTTCATTTCCTGGGGAGTATGTGAGGATATTACCTTTTATTTCAAAAAAGAAATCAATCATCTAATTAAGTCATAAAAGAGAAAAATTGAATCAGTGATGGTGATTAGCCATGAATTAAGATGAAATAGTGTATGTATTTGTCGTTCTATGTGTCAGTAAATTAGCAGTGATTAGCAGTGATTTAATAAAAAGTTAATACTTGTATGTAAATGTAAAGAACAATAAAAACAATAAAAATAACTAAAAACCTATTATGTGTAAAAGACATATGTGTATGTTTGTATCAGAGATCTATGTGTGCTAGCCTCCTAACCTATGTGTATTAGTACCTCAACGTGAAACTGCAACAAGGTATCAACAATGAAACAACAATCAATATAGTAAAACTGTAAATAGTGATTAGTAACATAATGGTTTCAAATACGACATAAATTAGAACATAAACAGGATAAAGTGAAAAAATCTCAAATAAGGATAACAACTTCTCTGAACTTCAAGGCATATTTGATTACTCTTGCAATTCAGTACATTTCAAATTCACATCATGAACATACATCTCCTTTCGGTTTTCTGCATGTCAATTATACTCTGTACTCATAAAACATTAAGCTGGTGTTGTTTCCCCATCATCTCCAGTGGTGGCCTCGTGATATAACACTAAATTTACCTGAACAAGTTTCAACATCATATCACGGATACAAGGAATGAAACATGAAAAGATCAAAAGTATCACTACAATAATCACCACTATTTTTTTTTTAATTTATTTAGGGAATGCAAAGTCCTTAAGCCAAGCAGTTGCCTCCTGGTTTGCTGTATGGAGGGTGTGTAATCCTCCTTCCAGTCTTTGGAGCGGGCAAGCCTCTATGATGTGTTCCATAGTTTGCTCCTCTCCACATGCGCACAGTGGGCTAGGGCTACTGCCCCATCTGTGAAGGCTGGCCAAGCAGGGGCCATGTCCAGTCCTGAAGCGATTGAGTGTAGACCACTGTCTCCTTGGGAGGTTGGTGCCCGGGACCTGTTGGTTGGGGTTTATCACCAGCTGTTTGTTTGGGACCTCCTTGGTTTCCCATTCCTCTTGCCAAGCTGTCTGGATGGTAAAGTCAGCTGGGGGAGGGTTTTTCCAAATCGGCCGTCTGGATGAAAGTCGGGCAGTGGGTGGGGTGTAGATATCTGCATGGATTGGTAAGTGAGGAAAATCTTTAACTTTTTGGAGCATCCTTTGAGTTAATGCTGCTCGCCGGATGTGTGGAGGGGCTATGTTTGACAGTACAGAGAGCCAGGGGAGTGGTGTTGAGCGGATTGTTCCAGTTATAGTTCTCATGGTTGAGTTGAGCTGGGTGTCTACATGGTGTGTGTAAGATGACCTGGACCAGACGGGGGCACAATATTCTGCTACAGAGTATGAAAGGGCCAGTGCTGAGGTGCGCAGGGTGGAGACTGCCGCCCCCCATTTTGCACCAGCGAGCTTGCAGAGCAGGTTGTTTCGTACTTTCACCTTAGCAGCCGTCCCCTTTAGATGTTCCTTGAAGGATAAGGTCCTATCAAGGGTCACTCCAAGATAAGTTGGATTTGGGGCATGCTTAAGCTTGAGTCCGCTCAGGTGGATGTTTAGTTCTCTGGCAGCTTTTGCATTGTGGAGATGAAATACACTGGAGACGGTTTTTGCTGGGCTTGGTTTTAGGCGCCAGATTTTGCAGAACTGGTCCAGTTTAGCAAGATCTTCCGTGAGCACCCATTCCAGTGGTTCAAAGTCTGGTGCTTGGAATGCCAAACAGATGTCGTCTGCATAGATGAATTTGCGGGATTTTGTAGTAGGCAGGTCGTTTATGTTTCACCACTAAGTTTATGACAAGACTCCTCCATGAGGAAAACAACCAGTTTATCCAGTGTGATGAATCATCAACATTATCCTTAGCCCCAGCAGTTTGCAAAGCAGTCAGATTATGTATGGCTGAAGCAATAACGCCTCCATCTGCATCATGTGCAGGTATAAAGGTGCAACAGTACTGACCTATAATTGTGCACACACCCCCACGGGCGGCAGTCAACTGATCAAGTACCATTCTATTCTGTGTTGCTACAAGTCTTATAGCAGTCATTTCTTCCCTTTCACCTTTCCAGGCAGCTAAGGAAAAATTCACAAAAGACTGTAGTCTATAATTAAGACTCTCAATCCACAAGGTATTTTTTTGCCACTCCCACCCAAGGGAATAGTGACTGAACTACCTTTTGACCTGTAGTAAGTATCTTGAACTGCTCTGGCACGTCCCTACCCGAGATGGAATCATGTGGTGTGAAAAGGGCATCCTGTGATAGGTCTCTCTTCCCTCTGCTCGTCTGACCCGCTGACATAATCAGGGTGTTGTCAGTCACAAAGACGGGGGCACAGGTTCCTGCCCAGTTCATAGGCAGATGGGAATACACCTTACGACCACACAGCCACCAGCCACCCGTCACCATATGTGCGCCATACATATGGAAGTTGCAGATAGCAGCACTGCAGAGCTCCAGCATGGTGATAGGTCCATAATGACAACGGTTAACCCGTGGACACCACCTGCCCACCCGATTGGTCAGGGTACTAGCATCACAGGCGCGGTGTACACTGTACACCTCCTCACACCGAGAAAGGGGTAGGTCGCCCAGAGGGTTGTTACCACTTCCCTTCAGACAAAAAGAAAAAGTTCCTGATGAAACTAACCTTGCCCTTACAGAGTAAGGGGTACCATAAGTTCTCTGATTGGTAGAGTGATGAAAGATTTCACAAGAGTGATTCAAAATAATCTTTTTTGTGTAGTCCCTTTTCATAGCCTTCTGTAAAAAACAGAGAGCCTTTGCTGGTTCCATCATTTTGGCTACAACAGCAGTCTGTCCAGCTGACATTGGCACTAAGGAGCAAACATAACAATTGGAACGATTAGCTGCCCTAGCCGTATAATTAGCATACCTCCACCACGTATTGGTAGCATATTCATGATCGTGATGCTCATGTAGCTCTAGCCAATTATGCTGAATATGTGCAAGGTCCCTAGCACTACGATGTATGGTTTGTGGTGCAGCTAAAGGAAACCAAAATAATAATGTCACCCCTAGGATGATGATGTAAAGGAAACAACAACTACACCCTTTAATGATCAAACGTCTTTCTTGCGCTTCTTGTCTCTCCATGATGGTCAACCACTTGCTTCCCTATCCCAAGCCGGTACTGGACACCACGTAGGGCGTCATCAGTCGACACTTGTATAGGAAAACAATTAAGAAAAAGTCTCTTGCTGAGAGTCTTTAATGGAATGGAGTTGAAAATATTTATTCAGAAGTCCCTTACTGTGAGTTCAGAGCAGGGTAAAGTTTACAGTGTGTTAAATGCACCCAAGAGTTCCGTCCTTCAACTTTCACCGCTGTTGGCGTTGACAAAACAACTTTATGTGGTCCTTGCCAGGGTGAATCAGTCCAATTCTTCTTTTTGATGGCTTTGATGAGGACGAGGTCTCCTGGCTTGGCCAAGATCAGTGCAGTTTCCTCGTAAACCCTCCTAGGGAGAGTAGCAGCGATAATATCTCTGTTAGTCAACATCCTGCTCATGTAATCTGCTAAACATACTTCTTCATCACCAGGATTGAATGGTCTAAAAGGTGGCAACAAGTATGGTTTGCCATACATGATTTCAAATGGAGACAACCCCCCTTTGGTTGGGATTATCCTCATGTAAAACAAAACTATGGAAGGCAATAAATCCAATTTTGTCTTGTTTCTGCCATTGTTTTTCTGAGTCTTTCTTTAATAGTTCTGTTTGTGCGTTCTACCAGTCCTGCAGATTGTGGGTGATAAGCTGAATGATTCTTCAAAATGATGTTCAGTGCTGTGCCTAAATGTGATATAACTTGATTTACAAAATGTGTACCATTATTTGAGTAAATTCTCAGGTATTCCAAACCTAGGTATAATTTCTGCAAGCAATTTCTTTGCAACCGTGATTGCATTTGGATGTGTGCAAGGAAAAGCTTCTGTCCATTTAGAAAACATATCACAAATGACCAAACAATATTTCTTGCCTTCACATTTATTCAGTTCAATAAAATCCATGCAAATGTTCTGAAATGGATAAATAGAGGCTGGAAAAGTGCTTCTCTGAGGTTTGAAGTTTCCCTGTGCATTGTTTTTTTTTTTTTTTTTTTTTTTGCACAGATCAGACATTTTTTACAAAACTGTGTGGCAAACTGGCTAAACCCATAAGCAGTAAAGGTGTTATTCAATGTAGATACCATCCCCCCTCTTGCTACATGCGAAACGCCATGGAGCAAGGTAGAGACTTGGTGAAACAGTTTGCGTGGTAGAATAGGCTTGTTTGCCTTACATTTGCAGAGCTTTAAGGTGTCACCTTTAAGGTGTCATTAAGAATAGCTCCCTCTTTCATTCATTTGTAAATTTTAGCCTGTGATGCTGCTTTTTTGAGCCTCAACAAGAACATCATGTGATAGCTCTTCAGTCAATGTCAAAACAGAATCAAATGTGCTTTGTTTAGGTTGCAAGCCTTGTGCAACCGCCTTTGCAGTTTGATCCGCAAAATAATTACTTTTAGAAACCGGATCATTACCATTCGTATGAGCAGCACATTTGCATATGGTCAGTTGTAATGGCAGTTTGACACTTTCAAGCAGCTCCAGAATGAGGTGTTTGCACTTTTTGTGCGAAGTGGTGAATAGTGTAAAATGCATACTGGCTATCAATGTAAACTGAGTATTTTTTTTTTTTTTGTCCCAATTTGCATGCTTCAATTAGTGCTATCAACTCTGCTTCAGGTGTCCGCTCAATCTTGTCCACCTGTGCCATTGGTTTTTTGTAAATAAGGTCAGACAATGGTTGCACTTCAAATGAATAATTTGCAATCCAGGAGCGGCAATAGTTTAATGTCCCCAAGAATGACATCATGTCTCTTTTTGTGATTGGTTTAGGCGCTGCCAATATAGCCTCTTTGCGAACAGGATCAACATGTCTCCCTTCTGCTGACAGAATGTGGCCTAAGTATTTCACTTCTGGCTTCCACAACTGCAGCTTTGCTTTGTTAACCTTGTGATCCTGCTCAGCTAAAAATTTCAACAAGGCAATGGTGTCTTTTTTTTTTTTTTTTTTCAAATGATTTCATCAGGGGATGCCAGCAAAATGTAACTGGGCCAAATTTGCTGACATTGCCTGTGAAAAAATGGTTGGTGATTCACAATAGCCCTGTGGTAGCCTCGTGAATGTGTACCTCTTGCCTTCAAATTTGAATACAACCCAAAACTGATGATCTGGGTGGATGGGAATGTTGGAAAAAGCATTACTGATGTCAATCACTGTGAAAAATTTTAATTTGTGATTGTAGATCATTTAACAAAGTATATTGCACAGTATTTTTAGACCTAATACTATAACCCCTGCATCTATGAGTCCCTGTATACCAGGTTTAATACCTTCTTGAATTCAATTCAATTCAACTTTATTTATATAGCACTATATCTCAACAACAGTCATCTCATGGCTCCTGGGCATAAAAGATATTGTCTCTGATAAGGCCTAAAATAAGGTTTTACATTTATTATTACCAATTCTGTATTATTTATTAAGCCTACGTCCTTCCATTGCACGTGTTTAGGCTTGCTCAATGCAATGTGTGGTGACTCCTAGTGTTTAAAGTGACCTTTATTTTTATCTAATAACCTCACAGATGTTTCTGCATAGACCTTTGGTGACCAGTACAAATTTGCAATAATTGTTCTGGAGGATGAGTTTACAAAAAATGTTTTCTCAAATTTGTCATCTGAGCCACTCAGATATTTGTCATACATGTTGCAATGATTTTGATTTGTGGCTTGCACGGTTGTAGGAACCCGTGTTTTGAAATATTGCATTATTTTGGCTTCCAAACTCTCAGCCACTCAGGTTGGTCCGGCCGGTACCAAGCGAAGCGACCATGAGTTGGTACTGCAAAATCTTGCAAAATATGAATTTCTGATACATGTGGGAATTGTAATGCCCTCATACCACCTTCTGTCGGAATTAGGGTGATATTGAGAGTTGTGAGCAAATCCCTTTCTAATAAGTTAACTAGACACACTTGTGACAAAATGAATGAACCTTCTGCACTGTCCCCTGTAACATCTTTTTACTGTTACAGTTTCATAAAGATATTTCTTTTTTAGCTTCCCATTTTGCTGATTTAATGATCACTGTGTGTTCTGATTTTGTGAGCCCCATAACCATGAAGAAATTTCAAAGAAGTTCCCTGAACTTCTAGAGTAACCTCTGATAAACTGATTAGGTCAAAGTCAGGTAAATGAAATACTGTATGTCAAATGTCATTGTCAGTAGCTGTACTTAGCTTTGGTTCGGTCAGTCACATGTCGGGATGTGATGAGTCCGGTTGTCACTGTTGCTGTCGTTATTGTGGCTTTGAGCAGGGCGTAGTCCCTTCCCCTCCCTCTGGCTTCCTGAACGTGGCCCGCAGATCCAGCACCGAGGCCTCTCCCCCCCCCCCCACGCCGGGGACTCTGGGAAAATACAGAAGTGGGGGAAGCAAAGGCCTCCCCCTGAGGGTCAGCTCAGTTGTTCTGCATGTTTTGCATACATCAACACATCAGCAAATGAATATGTGTGATATATTACAAGGTGTATGCGTACATGCTGTGCTAAATATGGATGCATGTTATGTAGGAATACACTTCTCAAATGTTGTCAGTAAGGTTCTGAACCTGTATCTGCAGTAGGATTTTCCAAACCTGAATGACTGTCCAAAAACATTTTGCAACCTACACCTATAGGCTTCAACACTTTCTGTTTTATGTTAAGTGGCGTTCTGAATAGCTGTCAAATCATGTTTTAATCTCCACTTGTTCCTAATATGTTCATTTAATTCTTTCACCTGCTGAGTTAATGCTGCATCAGTTGGTGGTTAACTAGCACAGTA
The DNA here is from genome assembly GCA_020510985.1 of Pholidichthys leucotaenia. NCBI lineage: Eukaryota > Metazoa > Chordata > Actinopteri > Cichliformes > Pholidichthyidae > Pholidichthys > Pholidichthys leucotaenia. The sequence goes on along the minus strand of CM035849.1, from coordinate 61,850,614 downwards.
GGAATGTTTTAAAGAATGTTTTGGCTATTGACTTCTGCACCTTCAGCCGCTGGACCAACATAAGCCGGGTTGTATAGTTTAACCATAGGAAACTGTCCCAATTCTACTGCATGTTCCTCTTCCTTAATGTGTTCATCTAAGGGTGAGGATGTGTGTGCTGTTGAAATGGCATAATGTGAAGGTGCATAATCACTTAACTTTTTTGTCAGATGAGAAAGCTGGACTCTAGGTTTGATGTCCGGCCTGCGTTGAAAGGAAGGAGAAGGTGGGCGTGGAGGAGGAGGCCGGGGAGGAGCCAAGGCGGTCACCGTCTCAAGATCTGGATGCAGAGAGGGAGGGGTCAGGTTATCTCGCCACCTGCTCCGGCCATTATTTCCTTTGTCACCTCGGAATTTTGAGAAAAAAATGTGCATTAGTCAAACCCTTCTTATTACAAACATCCGAGTCTTTTAAGGTCTGGTCTTTCCTATTCAAATCAGCTTGCTGTTGCCTGGCAATCTGAAGCCATTGTTCAGGCTCAAAAAGTTCATATTTTAACTCTTTTTTTCCTCCTGCCGTCTGCTGCTAATTTGATGGCAGAAATCAAACTCTTACAATCTTTAACCTCAAGTTCCCCACTGAAATCAAATTTCTTTCTCCATTTTGCCAGAAACCTTGTACTATTTTTGTCCTTTTTGCTATAACAGCAACCAATGTTTGAAAGTTTTTTTCCTCTTCTTTTCTTTTTACCAAGTTTTCCACACACGAATCAGTGGCTACATGGCTTTTCTACTTTTTTTTTTTTTTATTATTATTCCCCAAACTCTCTGTTTCTTTTTTCTCCTTCTCTCAAGGACACACACAGAATCTCAAACAGATACACATTGAGACAGACATTACACACAGACAGGTACAGACAGACAGGGCCCAGACATGTTTTCTTTTGCGTTATCTCTACAAGGTCATACAATAAAAACTTTTAGGTTCATGCCAAAGCCCAAAACAGCATGAGAATTACTTCAATTAATTTCCAGATCTGGCAACCTCAGTGGAAAAAATCAAATATGGCAACCATCACACCGCCACTGGCAGCGTGAAGCTTCCCCTTTCATTTTTTTTTTTACACTGCCATAAAGCACAACATCAGTCCACTGTTTCTGCTCAAGGCTACTATTTTCAAATACCTATAATTTTAAACACTTCTCAAAAGATAATTAACTAACCAACCCTTTTATGCTCCACAAATATTAGGGAGAGAAAAAAAAAACCCCACAGACGTCAATTTCACACCTTATTCACTCTGCCTCCGTGGGAACTCAGCCTCTCTATGTTTCACACCGGAGCGGATTTCATGTAACACAGACAAAACAAACTCAGAACACAGTAACTCCTCTTTTTTCTTTTTAATTCTAGCGCTTCAACAAACTCACAAAACAAACAATTTCAACGGTCACGTCAGCCCCCCTGCTGTGTGTCTAAAGCCCAAAGTTAAACCTCCCTCGGCATCTTGCAATAGCTCACCGTAGCGGAGCCAATGGGCAATAAGCAGACTCGATAAGGGCACGAATCTTCCGTGAAAACAACTTTTTCCCTTTTTCGGGGTTCACGTCGCCTCCCCACTAATGCTGACAAGTCCAAAACTGAAACAGAAGCAGAAGCAGTCCCAAAAGGCACGCCAAAGGGCACGAATCTTACCCCGAAAAATTAACTTCTCTGGGATCACGTGACTCTTCCGGACAGGAATGAGAACACGTATCTTTCCCGTTTTTTTTTTTAACCCAGTACTGGCTTCTAGACCTCCATCTAGAACTTACTTCGAAAGTCGGAATCCAGCGAATTTCTAAGAATTACCCCGGATCTAGGAATATCGATCACCGCTTGGAAAGGAAAGCTCCATCTTCCCAAGGGATTATTGCGATACCCGCACCGTGAGTAACATAACTTATCAATTAGGCTGTAGGTCTCTTTCTTTCAGTCTTTCACCTAGTGTACAATCGGTCTAGGCAATCACTCTCTGGCCATAACAACAATAACAAAAACTGGAATAAATTACTCACACCTGGAATCCGCCTCTGAGTTCCGGTAGACCCGTCAGAGCTCCACGCCGCTCCCTGACGTCACCAGGGCCTTTGAAGAGGGAAATTCAGCGTTTTTTTTTTGGTTTTTTTTCCAGCGCTTCCCAGAAGTATGGGTCTCTCCTCTCCTTTGACTGTGCACTTGTCTAAAGTCCAGGCTCGTCGGAAAATGCCGTGGGCCACTCTATATCGGGCCCCACGTTGGGCGCCAATTATGTTAGAACAAAAATGAATTGACTGAGGCTGAAACAATAATCAATAGGCGGTTTTCCAAGTTCTGAGTCATTTATTCTCCTTCTGATCAGAAAGGAGGAAATCAGTAACAGCATACACTCGCCTCAGAGCTTCACAGCACCGACTCCCTAACATATGTTCAAAGATGTTGCTCTTTTATACCTCGGTCTCTTATCTGAGCTAGACTGGCAGGAGCCAACTCTCCAAATGACTCCTTCTTTATCTGTGGTCAGCAATGAACATTCTAACATGATCTGGTCATCCTGACAATACAGTACAGTTTGGTATGATAAAACAATGAAACTTTTGTCATTATTCACAATCTTGCTCATCCTAATCTTGCTCTGAAAACAGACAGTCTTTTCAAGCTCTGAGACAATAAAAATATCACAGTGACCCAGACATTGGATTTTTATATGCACCAGAAACAATTATAATATAAAATAGAATAATATAGCATTAAAATCATATAGAATAATTAATGAAACTTGAAAATATCCTATCATATATGCATGTTAAAAATGTTTAAATGGATGTTTATTCCTGCATGTTGATTTAGAAGCACTGCTTATAATTTATACTAATCACTAAAGTTATCTTAGTTTCATACATAAGGGGAAATATTAACTTCCAGTATGTATCAAAGTTTTGCCTCTAAAACCATGTGACTCCAGCAGCCAATCTCGGCATGACAGCAATTCTTCATCCCAGAGCTCCAGACAATAGACTGTTTGTTCATTGGATGGAAAGTTCATAGGGCCTCCAATGAAGGACTCTCATTGGCTGAGATTCCAATCGATCCCGGAAGCCCGCGAAGCTGAACAGAACTTATAAAAGGTGAAAGACTCTTCGCTCTGCCTCTTTTCGGCTGCTCTCTTCTCTCTTTTCCTCTTTTCCTCTTTGCCCTTTTCACTGATTCATCTGTTTGGACGTCCGTCTCTCTCTATTGTCCATGGTCTACACACAGCAAGGAAAAACAAAGGACCTTCTGAACAAAGACTTCAACCACGTGTCGTTTTTCTGAACACAGAGCAGATAACTCGTAATTTGTTTATGTAACTTTGTATCTTAATGTTTTTCCTTTTTCTCTTAAATGCCTAGGAATTCCTATTTCTTTGAGCTCAATTCTTAATCGGAGTTAAACTCCAATTTTTACTTATCTCTTTTTCTTTGTTAAACTTTCTGTAAAACCACCGTTTGTTTAATTTTAATGTAAACTTTAATCTTGACTTTATTTTTATATTTTTCTTGACCAAGCACCCACCAGAAGCTAAAATTTTTATCTAAAGTCCGAAAGTTTTTTTTTAATTTGAGATCTGATTAGATCTAATTATTATCGAAGACCTCTGGAGGCTCGTGCAGCTGAGGAATCAACGCGCCGAAGAAGCATCATCATCTGGCTCCAAACCCGGTTTCAACTGTGGGTCACAGCCCAGAATCCAGCCTCTTCGACCGCTTGAATTTAAAGGTCGAAATGTGGACCCTGAAAATATCTGCGGGCAGATATTAACGTCCACGAAATCTTGGGCTGAGGACGACGACAGAACCATCGAACGAGGATCATGTGAGCTGCAAAACTTTAATTCATCTGCTGAATTAAACGTCTGAGGTTCGGTAATAATTTGTGTATCTAATCAGATGCAAATTAAGAAGCCCTTAACATAACTCTCCTTTTTATTAAAATTCCGTTTTTATTTTCTTAAGATTAATTCAGGACTTTTTCATATAATTAGTAAACTTTCTCCATAAATTTGCGTTGTTTCCATAATCTGTTAACTCAAACTGATAGAGATTCATTTCTCAGTTTAACCCTGGTTCCGAAAATATTGACATTGTTAATCTATCATTTACAAGATTGATTCTGTGATTAATGAAATTACTGCAATGTCTGTTAATCATTTCGTTTAATAAATCTGTAAAAATGAGAGGAGTTGTTGAGAATTTATTTCATTCCGAGTCTGTTCAAGCACAGGTATCGAATTCATGGAAAATTTTTGAGACTGATTATTGATTAATTTATTGAGTGATTAAACAGGTATAAAGTGAAATTAAAGATTAAATTGCTTCTTAAGGATAGAAGCTGGTGCCCCTTACGAGTGTTATTAGATTTTCTGATGTATATGAAATGAGATTTGATCTCAGATTCCAATACATCAATATAAATTAAATAATTCATACCTGATCATATTTCATATTTATTAATATTCTATATTTCCTCCTACAGAATATTGGATTTGTTGGTTCATCGAAAGGTTTCTTTGATACAATGCGTACGGCTTTTTTCTGTAGTAAAAAGATTAAGTTTGTGTTTGTTTTGTATGTGCTTCCTCAGATCTCCACACAGTATGTCATATAAGGAACTATCAGTGAATTATATAAAATGCAAAGAGATTTCTGACCCAGGAGATCCCTAACTTTATACAGTATGGCAATGGATTTATACATTTTAGTTTTGACATAATTTATGTGTGATTTCCAGTTTAGTTTGTTATCAACAATGACCCCTAGGAACTTGGTTTCGAAAACTGTGTCTGTTTCAACATTGTTTATTTCAATTTTTCTGTGATTATATAATTTACAGTTTCCAAATATTATACATTTTGTTTTTCCAAGGTGAATTGATAATTTATTGGGAGTGAACCATTGACTGATTTTTTTAAGTTCATTTTCTACTGAATTCAGAAGCTGCTTAAGATTTTCTCCACTACAAAAAAAGGTTGTGTCTTCTGAAAATAAAATGCACGAGCAATTTAAACACAGAACATAAATCATTAATATACAAAATAAACAGCAATGGACCAAGTACAGAACCTTGTGGTCCCCCACAAGTCATCTTCAGCAACTCAGAGTCTTTGTTATTCACATGAACAAATTGATATCTGTCTTCTAAATAGCTGAGTAACCAGTTAAAAGCAATTCCTCTGATGACATACTTATGTAATTTACTGAGGAGTAATTTATGGTCAAATGTATCAAATGCCTTTTGTAACTCCAGAGATATTCCAACTGTGCATTCTGTTCTAGCTGTTGCATCCATAATCTGTTCAACAAAGCCCATGAGTGCCAGTGAGGTGGTCCAGTTCTTCCTGAATCCATACTGTTGTTCATAGAGTATATTGCGCTTATCAATGAAATCATTTAATCCCTTAACAAATATTTTTTCCAGTATTTTGAAGAACTGAGGTAACAATGAGATGGGTCTGTAGTTTGACAATAAATGTCACCAGTCTTATACAAAGGAGCGACTCTTGCTATTTTCATTTTCTTTGGAAATTTACCAGCAGTAAGTGACATGCTGCATATGTAAGTGAAGTGTTTAACAATACAATCAATAACATATTTAACCGGGAACATACTGAAATCATTACAATCAGTTGATTGGGTGTCTCGTCGTCATCTGAGACACCCCAGAGAGGATATCACACCAACATCGTCTTCAGCATCTCTGGGTGTTGATCAAGCTCGACCGGCTTGGAGGAAGTTCGAAAAAAACGATTGCGGAATATGAAGACAAGCACGATCATCAGTGAAGTCTGATTAAGATGAGTTGGAACCCCATAATAAAGCCACAGAGAATTGTTCAGAATATGTCATGGTGGCCCTCGCGAGCCACCATAAGACGCCACAAGGCACCAGTGAGTTTGCAATGATGTTTAATGAAGGAACAAAAGATAACATACAAAGTGACAAAGTAATGAGCCTCAGTGGGCTAAAACACACAAGAAAAACGGGTTCGCAAAGGAATACACTTATGATTGTAGTAGACAACGTCTGAGCCGAGGGATGCTCGCTGCGTCAGACAATAGGGAGTTTTTGACGGAGACTGCTGCAACGGGCTGCATTCAGCGACCGCTTTAAATGCCGGTCGCTAATGAGCCCTGAATGCACCACAGCTGGCAGGCTTTGACAGCAGGAAGCTCCCCCGAGCACTGTTACAATAAGAGCCCGGGGAGCCAGAAGGTACTCACTAATGTCAAGCCTGCAGGAGATGACATATGACCCGAGCGCGGACGAGATCGGCACTCGGATCATGACAGTACCTCCCCCTCGAGGGCAGGCTCTGAACACCCAATGACACCCAAGCCCCACCCCCCCACCCCCAGGGTGGGCGGAAGGGGGAGCAGGCCGGGGGGAGCGGACCAGCAAAGACCAAAAAACCCCAAAACAAACCATGATGACAACAGGAGCGCGCAGGCAGACAAGAAAAAACGACACTCCCATGCACAAATTACAATCAAGGTAGAACATAGAGGAGACGATCACAGGACAAAAACAGAAAATACAATGTTTCCAAGATGAAAAAAAAAAACCCTGACAAAGGCAGATCACAAATGAAGGAGGGAAAAAAACACATGAGGGAACAGGGGATAAACAAGACAATCAGAGTACGGCTAACGAAAAATGCTATACTCCAAAAGGCACACAGGAATAATTAGGACAGGGAAAACAAAACACCAACTATTACAGGAAGAGAATGGACATTAAACAGAGGAAAAATGAACAAAAAATACCCGCTAGGAAAGAGTGAGATGCACAATTATAAACACAAGACCCCCCGCACATCCCAAAAGATTACAAACACAATGAAGATGGAAACCCGGGATGACGACAGTCCTGGTTCTGTGGCATGAAGGCTGATAGTTCGGGGGGCCGCCCAGCATCAAACGGCCATGTCGCAGGCAGGGGGAAAAAGGACAGTTCGGGCGGCCTACCCCAGTCCCATGCCCGGAAGCACAGAATTTCTGGCGGCCAGACCAGGTCGCCAAAGAAACAGTCCAGTGGGTCGGGTGGCTGACTTAGAACGCCAAACGAGCGAGGCAGTCCTTCAGGCGGCCGACCCGCATCGCTCAGCCACCAGGACCGCAGGGAAGAGAATGACAACGGCTTCTCTGCAGGGGGGAACAGCGAGGGTGAGCCGGGCCGAAGGTGAAGAACCCAAACGGCACCCGGTGGAGAAGGCTTGGGGGGAAGATGGTGATGATGATGAAGATGAGGATGAAGATGAGGGTGAAGATGAGGGTGAAGCTGAGCCAGTTCAATGTCGGGTGGCAGGGGATCTGCAGCTCCCTCACCGACCTTGGATTCAGCTGGCGCTGCACCCGCGATGGACCCCGATTGGGTCACGGCTGCACCCGCGTCGGACCCTGACTGGATCGGCGCCGCACCAGAACCAACCTCCAACTCTGAACCCGAATCCTCTGGCACCGCGACCGGGACCAGCTTCACACCGGTGACCCTGGGAGAAGGCTCAGGAGAGAGAAAAGAACCGGGATCAGGATCACTGGTGGTGCCAGAACCCGGCGAGACAAGCTCGGACGCAGCAGACGGCTGCACCCGGCTCGCCTCCCCAAGAGACAGGCAAAAATGCTCTAAAATGGAGAAGAGAAAGACAACACAGAGCACTTGCCTGATCTCGAGTTCCAACGCTGTCCAGGACTTCGACGATCCGGGCTCAGACGGAAGGAGATCGTTCTCTGGCTCCCACTCAGCTACGTCGGGCTCTGCAGCTGGCATGATGGTGTCCGCAGCCTGAGGACCCTCCGGCACTGACGTCCACGCCGACGACCCGCACGGCGTGGTGGCTGGGGACCCTCGACCTGCTGGACCAGACCGCTTGTCTGTGGAGACCCGGGGACGCTTCTTTGTCGGCGCAGGCTCCACATTGCAGTCCACTTTCCTTCTCCGCCCATGGCGGGGCTGCTGGACCGGAACCAGGCTCTCCAGAACCGCAGGCCCCCTCCTCATCCGGCGACGTTGGCCTGGCGTTGAGGACCGCTCAGCGGAGGGAGACACAGAGGAAGCGGGTTTAATAATACAAGCTACAGCAGGTAGTGGGAGCTTGGGGGACTGCGAACCCCGAACTCCACCCCCAGGAGTCCGACAAGGCAAATCACAATAATGAGGAGAAGAGTGAACTTGAACTCGCCTGTCTCCCGGAGGGAGGAGGGTGCCTGCTGTAGCGAATGTTGCTTCTCCCTTTCCTGGCCAGATGGTGACAGAGGGCCCCCTGGGAGGACAAGGGGGAGCCGCTCGCGATGGACCTGGGACGGGGCTCGCCGGAACAGGACTCCAAACTCTCTCTGCAACAGGAAGTGACATCACAGAGGAGGGGGCGACAGCCAAGATGATCCGGGCACGACGAGCTGACGGGACAGCAGAAACAGGTGGCCCAGGGGGAGAGGCTGTGGGGATTCCCCCCTGACGTGACACCGAAGGAGCAGCTGACTGGGAGGCAGGGTTCCTCTGATGACCTGGAACAGGATCCAGACGGGGTTTTGGCTGAGGGTTATCTTGGCCAGGGCGCCGACGTCCAGATACCAGCGCACGTCGCTGTGGTAGTCGAGGAGGGAGGCGGCGATGAGCGTCTCATCGACGTATTCAAGGGCGTCCGCCAGCTCGTTGCTCTGACTCTGAGCGCGGATCCTCCGCGACGGCATGCTTCCAGCACTCGGCACCCAGACAGGAAGGAGCACAGTCCAAATGCAAAACTCACCGGGAACGACGTCTCGGTGTGGCGCCTCTGTTTAGGCGTCCTGGCAGCAGTCTACTGTCATGGTGGCCCTCGCGAGCCACCATAAGACGCCACAAGTCACCGGTGAGTTTGCAATGATGTTTAATGAAGGAACAGAAGATAACATACAAAGTGACAAAGTAATGAGCCTCGGTGGGCTAAAACACACAAGGAAAACGGGTTCACAAAGGAATACACTTACGATTGTAGTAGACAATGTCTGAGCCGAGGGATGCTCGCTGCGTCAGACAATAGGGAGTTTTTGACGGAGACTGCTGCAACGGGCTGCATTCAGCGACCGCTTTAAATGCCGGTCGCTAATGAGCCCTGAATGCACCACAGCTGGCAGGTTTTGACAGCAGGAAACTCCCCTGAGCGCTGTCATAATAAGAGCCCGGGGAGCCAGAAGGTACTCACTGCTGTCAAGCCTGCAGGAGATGACGTATGACCTGAGCGCGGACGAGATCGGCGCTCGGATCATGACAGAATACACAATATAGGAGGAAAACTGTTGTCAACCTGCTGTCAGCTCCTGTCAGTTGGTGGATTTCTGTGTTTTGGTGCTTGTTTTTTGACTACTGTTTTGGCTTCTGATAACTGAACTTGGATTACGGACTGGACATCCTCGTTTCGACCCCTGCCTGATTTAAGACGCCAATAGCGGCATTTACGGACTGGGAAAACGAGAGCGGAGCGGCCCATCACTCAGCTAGCTAAACAGCTGTTCAGTTAGCTGTTTTGTCAACACAAATCAACTGGGATCATGGGTCCCAAGAAAGCTCAGCAGACTGAGGAGGTGGACAATATTAAGAGGTCACTCGACTTCTTGGCTGAAGAGATTTCTGCTGTTAAGCTGCAGCAAAAAAAAAAAAACATTCCGGGCCTGCTCGAGGAGGTGAAAGTGCTGCAGATCCAGAACGCTGAGAAGGATCAAGGGGCTGGCGTATCTGGAGAGCAGAGTGTCGGACCTGGAACAATACACCCCGGTGAATGACATGATCATCACAGGGCTCCACATTAAACCCCGATCACAGGCTCGGATGGTGGCAGTGGACAGTGGAGAGGGACTTGATGAGTTGGAAGCCGAATCCACAGAGCAACAAGTGGCGGCCTTCCTGCAGTCCAAAGGAATACAGCTGGACTGTAACACCATTGAGGCCTGCCACCCTCTGCCCAGGAAAAACAGTGACAAACCAGCTGTCATCATGAGGTTTGCCAACAGAAAACACAAGACTGCGATGCTAAAACAAAGTAGGAAACTGAAGGGAAAGAACATTTACATAAACGAGCACCTTACAAAAGAAAATGCAGAAATAGCCAGGAAAGCAAGATACCTGAGAAAGCAAAAAAAGATTCAAAACACCTGGACAACAAACTGTAAAATATACATCAAATTAAATTGATCACCTAAAGAAGCCAAGGTTATTAACATCCAAAATATTATGGAACTGGACAAATATCAATGAACATTATGAACTGGAGTTGACAGCAACAAGAGATAACTGTAGGACACTGGAGGATCACTGAAGGATCACACTCATCTGCAACAGGACATATAACTATGTAGCATCATCGTCTCCTCAAACCAAGACAGAAGATCACTTCTCTCCAGTTTACAGGAATTTCACTTTATTCATTACACAGGAATACCACTTTTCTGCTTTTTCAGGAATATCACTGGCTTTTATGTCGACTCATGCAGGCTTCTTCCAGGCCTGACCAAAGATGCTTGCTTTCCCAGGACCCCAATGTAAACAGTTGCCTCTTGCAGAGATTGTAAGGATCAGAATTTGCTTTTAAAGGCTCAAAGGAACATAAAACTCAGGAGACCAGACCTCTCAACGTGAACACTGCATTTGATAACGTACCTTTTCACAGGAAACCAATGTTCTTAAGAGTCATAAACCACTTAATCTGACTGGTTTATAGCCTGATGCTGTCCAGACTTTCACCCAGATACTAAAGGAAATCATCTACAGCTCAACAGTACCTCCTAGTGGATACCTACGGAATGTGTTTTCAGTATGTAGGATGACTTTTAATTTGTTCTAAACATTAAGTTTCTTTCAGCTTATCCTTTGGATCCTAAGGACACTGAAAATCATCCCTCTTTTATCACCAACCATGGTTTGCTGCATTTTGATCTAAATGTGAATGTATGTATTATAATTATGTATAAGAAATGTTATATTCATGAGTGTTATTGGAGTAATGGTATAAATGCATGATCACCAAATATTAGCCAAGTCATTTAATTTAGTTAGATTTTATATTGAGCATTTAATTTAATAAGAACTGACTGTTGATTTTCCCTCTGCAATTTCATGGGATGGTGTCTTCGTTTGATTGGCTGCTCTCAAACAAAGAAATGTCCTCACATTGGATAGCAGCCATTTCAAACTGCTTCTGAAAAAGTCGATTGGTCAGTCTTACGATCGACATCATCAGTTTTACGACCCGGCGAGGTAACTTTAAAAGAGAGAAGTTCGATTTGAGTTTAGTTAGAGGAAAGTGAGAGAACAGTAGAGACAAAGAACAGGCAGGAAGATTAGCAAGAAGCAAGATAGAGAACGGTGATAGAATTAAGAATTAGAAACACAGAAAGAAGAAAGAAAGAGATTTTGAGAAAGATTAGGAACTAAATTAAGATTAAAGAAGCAGAATAGTAATCTAGATCTCAGAAGAAGATTTTATTCCACCATTTCAAGGCCCTGTGAAGTTTTATTTTATTCTCTGTGAAGTTTGTCAAGTCTTTCTGGTTACTGAGGAGAAACCACCTTTTTCTTTAGAGCTTGTCCTTTTAGAGAATCAAATTCTCAAACTTTTTCCTTCACCTCAGAAGCCATTCTTATCCTAGTAAATGTTTTTCTCATTTTTTTCATGACTTTTCACGCCATTAGAGTGGACCTTTAATTTGCCTAATTTAAAGTGAACAGAGACTGAGAAGTTTCTCCTTCAGTTTTTTGGTCTATCCCGCTACAAGAGACCTCAAATTTGGACTCTTTTCCAAGGACTTTTCACGCCGCCCTGAGACAAACCATCCACGGCTGCCACTGTCTCCTTGAAGGGCCCCCAGCTGAGTTATCACCTCCACGGCTGTGAGGACAGCAGCCGCTTCCTCCGACGTCCTAACTTCAAAACCCAGCGGTACCGACCCGCGGAAACGTGGACCTACGGCTGTTGTGTGAGTGAAACTCTTATTTCTCCTATCTGCTGGGTTAAAATGTGATGTCCTAACAATTAAATTACAATTGAATATGGCCCACATTTCAGGGCTCAATTAGTCTCTCAGCCACAGGATAGAGCTATCAATTGAAGGAAAACTCTTAGTCATTTTTAAGTAACTGCCCTTAAATTTTTGTAGATTAATTCAGAATTCATTTTTAGATAATTAACTTATGAATTTTCCCCATAAAATTGCGTTGTTTTGTTAAAACATTCCAGCCTCTTTTACCGTTGAAACATAAGTCTAGTTCCTCCGTGGTTCTACAGAGGTGTAATGCTGGATTTTATGTTCAGGAACCCAATATCAGTTGATGTGATATTTTACGCTGTTATCATCTGAATCTGTTTATTCATCATTTGAACGCTATGCCATGTAAAATGAATGAGTTTAATAAAAGGGTGAATTAGAGAAGTTGAAGCATTTTCCTTTCGCATATACAGGTTTCCTAATCACGGCAGGACAAAAACTCACTGAAACTTTGAGACTGATTCATTAAGTAATTTAAGGTACAAAATTAATTAAAATTAAAGTTAATATTATTGTCCGTTAGGACTGGTGCCCCTTTTACGAGTGCTTTTATTTAATTTAGCAGGTGTAGAAGTGATGGTTTAACTCCGCCCCCTTTCACACCCACTATTAAATAAAATAAATAATTCCTGTACCTTATGACAAATATTTTTATAGGCAATTCACGCTACAACTACATGAAACAAAAGACCAACAAACAGGAACAACAGGAACTGAAAGTTTTTGAATATACAAATCACAACCCACAGGACATGGAATATGACATAGACCCTGACAATAATTTATTTACCTAATAATAACTGTAGTTACTACACGGATGAGCAGTTTAACACAATGGTCACATCTGAGTTTAATATATCAATGAGCCACTTCAACAGCAGAGTCTCTATGCTAACTTTAATAACATTAAAGATTATTTACATCAGTTTAAAGAGCCATTCAATATAGTGGCAATATCAGAGATGTGGCTCAGTGAAGAGAAAGGAGTGGATTTTAAATTGGATGGCTACCAATTAAATTATATGAATAGAAAAGTGAAAAAAGGAGGAGAAGTTGCAATTTATGTTTACAAGACTGTGGATGATTTATCTGAATGTATTACAATAGAAATCTGTCTGGACAATGTGAAGAATATAGTAGTGAGCTGTGTATATAGAACATCTGGATCAAATATTGATTTATTTAAGGACTGGATGGAAAAAATGCATGCAAAACTTACTCATAAAGTTATAGTCATCTGTGGGGATTTCAATATAGATCTTTTGAACTCAAAACAACGTAGTATGACAGAAGAATTTATCCACACAATGTACAGTATGGGCTTACATCCAACGATCACCAGACCTAGCAGAATTATGTCACACAGTGCCACACTAATAGATAACATATTCACAAACATTAAGGAAAATAATATTGTGAGTGGACTTTTATTAAATGATATCAGTGACCATCTGCCGATTTTTGTTGTCTATCACTGTGATTATAGGAAGAAAAAGTATACCAAAAAATATTAAATATAAAAGAATAAGAACTGAAGAATCTACGTATTTACTGACAAAGGAATTATTAATACAAGACTGGAAGATAGTTTGCGATGAAAATGATATAAATAAAGCATATGATGATTTTTTACAAATATTTCAATCATTGTACAATAAAAACTGTCCTATAAAGCAATACAGTCACAGACAATAAAACAAAAATATTCCATGGGTCACCAAGGGGCAATTAAATGCATGTAAAAAGAAGAATACATTCTATAAACAATTCATGTGTATATAAACATTCATTCAAATGTAGAACCATAGAGGCTGAGATTAAATATAAAAGATATAAAAACAAGCTAACTCATATAATGACGACTTGTAAGAAAGAATACTACAACAGAATATTAGAGGATAATAAGAATAACTCAGTGCTGCTGAGCAGCACTGAGCAGCAGCACTGAGCAGCAGCATTAAAATACTACCTGTTCAAGAGGTAACAGAACTTCAATTCTTCACCTGTGGCTAGTTCTGGACTTTTGGAGGTGATTTGGTCGACACTTGGCAGTGGCTTGGTGGCTTGGGGGAAGATTCTGGTGGATTTAGAATTGGGCCTTTCTGCCTTAGATGCAGACAGGCAGCCATTACTGCTAGGCCTCACAGGCAGCCACCACCAACAGGCTCCACAGGCAGCCACCATCACCAGGCCAGCAGCCACGATCAGCAGGCTCCACAGGCAGCCGCCACCACCAGGCTTCACAGGCAGTTCCCACCACCAGGCCCTGCAGCCACCTCCATCAGACTTCAGGCCTGGCACCAGGCCTTACATGCATTTCTGTTGTTGTTGCTGCTTGAATTTTTCATCAACACTGAAATATTCTTGGAAACAGACTCTTGTCTCCTTGTCCGCTGCAAATTATCACAAAACTGTGGCAAAATGCCACCTAAGCCAAAAGCACAGGCCAAATCCGAGGAGGAATATGTGTTCCTCACACAGGTAAATGACTTACTGCAACAGCAAAAAGAATTGTTTTCTGCATTGTTAAACCAACAACAGGAAACTTTCAAAAGCCTTATCAAAGTGATCATGGACTCAGCTAACGCAAGAATGGACATGATGACGAGAGAGTTGCAGGACATTAAAACCAATCTACAGTTCACCCAGAAAAATGTACATGACATAAAAGCTGATTTGTCTAAACAAGTAGACAACAACAATGTGCTGCAATCAGATGTTTTTAAAGTGTGTGACAGTCTGTTGACTATCACCGACAAATTTGAATACCTGGAAGGACAATCCCAGAGAAAAAATCTAGTCTTTGATGGTGTTGTGGAGGCACCAGGAGAGACCTGGGCCGACACGGAGGAGAAGATTAAAAATATTCTCATGGAGGAACTAGTTACCACCAGGGATCGAGATGGAGAGAGCCCACTGCACCAGGAAACCTGGAGGAGAAAGACCAAGGCCCATTGTGGTCAAGTTCCTGCGGCACAAGGACAGGATGACCATTCTTCAAAGAGCCAAGTCCCTCAAAGGAACAAAAATCTTCATCAATGAGGACTTCACTGATTTGGTAAGAAGAAAGAGAAAAGAATTAATGCCAGAGCTGAAAGCTGCAAGAGCACGGGGGGACACAGCCTACTTAAGGTATGACAGACTCATTATTCACCCACACCATCCCCGTAACCGTACACCAAAATCAATGGAGCCAAAAATTAACCAGAAATGATTGCCATTTCATTATCATCTAAGAGATATAAACTGTGCATTTGTTTCCATTGACTGGAATAATTAAGATGCAAACCTTTATAGGACACAACCTCATTTTTAAAGGGTACGAATATACTGAGCATAAGCCACACAGTGTTGAATATGAAACCGATCCGGAAAATCACTTTTTCATCAGTGTAAATACTTTAGCTCAGACCAACTAAAAAATACAATTTCTGACCAATCATTGTCAATAATACACTTTAATAGTAGAAGTCTCAATATGAATTTTTCCAAAATCCAGGACAGTTTGTTGCAATATAACACAAATTTTTCTGCTGTTGCAATTTCTGAGATGGCTAAAAAATGACCAACTTCATACAGTGCAAATGAGAGGCTATGATTTATATACCACAAGCAGGTAAAAAAAAAAGGGGTGGTGGTGTTGGTTTATACATCAGGTCCTGCTACCAAAACCAAGTTGTAGATAATATGTCTTTTGAAATGGAAAACATCATGGAGTGTGTAACTGTGGAATTAATTACAACTGTAAAAAACATCATAATAAGTTGTATTTATAGAGCACTGGGTACCGATATTGACATTTTCAAAGAAAAAATGTCTGAGCTTTTCAGTGCAGTAGGTAATAAGAAGCTGGTATTTATTTGTGGAGACTTCAATATTGACCTTATTAAATCCAAATGACCATATCCAAATAAGTGAATTCATAAATTCCATGTTTTGTATGGGTTTCTACCCTTCAGTAACATACCCCACTAGAATAACAACACATTCAGCAACGGACAATCTGCCTGTTTTTGTTTCTTCACACACTGGTGTAACACATAACATTGAAATAGATAAGGTTTTTAAACGACATGTAACAGAAACTGCAATCAACAATCTTAGAAATGATTTAAAAATACAAGACTGGAGCGGTGTTTACGTTGACGACATTGACACAGTATATGGAGAATTTGTCTCTATTTTATCACAACTATATAATAAACATTGCCCTCTAGTGGTAAAAGAAACTAAAGTCAAATATAGAGATAAGCCTTGGATCACCAAGGGCCTGCAAAATGCTTGTAAAAAGAAAAACTTGTCATACAAAACATTTTTGAAATTAAGAACTGTGGAAGCAGAAAAGAAATACAAAACTTGTAAAACTAAACTCATTAGTATTTTAAGATCGAGTAAAAAAACATATTACAGTAAATTATTGGAAAATAACAAAACTAATACATGTAACATATGGAAGGTGTTAAATAATATAACAAAGAGAGGAAAACTAAATTCCAACCACATCTCTTATTTAAATTCAGAAAAGGGAATAATCAATGAAAATAGCTTGATCTCCAACACATTTAATGAATATTTTGTTAATATAGGAAAAAAGATGGCCAACTCCACTGTATCATCAGCAAATACAAGTGGTGCTGACAATGTTGTCAACATAAACACTTGCTCAATGTTTATGAAAAAAAACAGATGAAAAAGAAATTCTTGACATTGTTAACAAATTCAAAGACAAAAAATTAACTGATTGTAATGATTTCAGTATGTTCTTTGTTAAATGTATTATTAATTGTATTGTTAAACACTTCACTTACATATGCAACGTGTCACTTACTGCTGGTAAATTTTCAAAGAAAATGAAAATAGCAAGAGTTGTTTCTCTGTATAAGACTGGTGACAAACACTTATTGTCAAACTACAGACCCATCTCCTTGTTACCTCAGTTCTCCAAAATACTGGGAAAAAAATATTTGTTAAGAGACTAAATGATTTCATTGATAAGCACAATATACTCTGTGAACAACAGTATGGATTCAGGAAGAAATGGACCACCTCATTGGCACTCATGGACTTTGTTGAACAGATTATGGATGCAACAGATAGAAGAGAATAAACAGTTGGAATATTTCTGGACTTACAAAAGGCATTTGATACAGTTGACCATAAATTACTCCTCAGTAAATTACATAAGTATGGCATCAGAGGAGTTGCTTTTAACTGGTTGCACAGCTATTTAGAAGACAGATATCAATATGTTCATGTGAATAATACAGACTCTGAGTTGCTGAAGATGACATGTGGGGTACCACAGGGTTCTGTGCTTGGTCCATTGCTGTTTATTTTGTATATTAATGATTTATGTTCTGTGTCTAAATTGTTCAAGTGTATTTTATTTGCAGATGACACAACCTTTTTTTGTAGTGGAGAAAATCTTAAGCAGCTTCTGAATTCAGTAGAAAATGAACAAACCAATCAATGGTTCACTGCCAATAAATTATCTATTCACCCTGGAAAAACAAAATCTATAATATCTGGAAACCACAAATTACGTATATAATCACAGAAAAATTAAAATAAACAATGCTGAAATTGACATTTTCGAAACCAAGTTCCTAGGGGTCATTGTTGATAAACTAAACTGGAAATCACACATAAGTTATGTCAAAACTAAAATGTATAAATCCATTGCCGTACTGTATAAAGTTAAGGATCTCCTGGGTCAGAAGTCTCTTTGCATTTTATATAATTCACTGATAGTTCCTTTTATGACATACTGTGTGTAGATCTGAGGAAGCACATACAAAACAAACACAAACTTAATCTTTTTACTACAGAAAAAAGCAGTACACATAATATCAAAGAAACCTTACTGTGAACGAACAAATCCAATATTCATTCAATTACGTACTCTTAAATTTAGAGATCTCGTAGATTATAATGTCATTCAAATCATGTACAAAACAAATAATAACCAATTACCTGTTGAGCTAGCGGCTATCTCCCGCTACGATAGCATATACCGGGAGTGTAGCCTGTTTCTATTCACAGAGTCTTGGCTAACTGAATTAGCAGCAGATGCTAACATTGAACTGGAGGGTTTCCACGCGATACGGGCAGACCGAACACCAGACAGTGGCAAAACAAGGGGCGGTGGAGTGATAATGTATGTTAACAACAACTGGTGCAGACCGGGACATATCACTGTTAAACAACAACACTGCAGCAAAGCCATCGAGTTGCTAGCTGTTAGCATGCGGCCTACATATCTCCCGAGGGAATGCTCACACGTGATCTGCATTGTTATTTATGCAAATCTGATGGTGAACGCTGGGACAGCGCATGACGTCATCTATTCAGTGACTGGCAGGCTGCAGACAGAACACCCAGATGCTCTTCTCCTCATCTCAGGCAATTTCAACCATGTTTCACTGTCTCCCATTCTACCCACGTTTACCCAGTATGTCACATGCCACACTAGAGACAATAAAACACTGGACTTATTCTACGCAAACACTAAGGAGGCGTACACCTCATCACAACTCCCCCCACTCGGGAGATCGGATCACAACTTGGTTCATCTCCGGCCGGTGTACAAACCCCTAGTGCACAGACAACCTCCGGCCATGCACACAGTGAAGTTATGGTCTGAGGAGGCAATGGACACTCTAAAGGGCTGTTTTGAAACCACCACCTGGGAGCAGCTCTGCGATCCACATAGGGAGAACATCGATGGCCTCACTCACACCATCACGGACTACATCAGCTGACTACATTAGCTTCTGTGTGGACAACACCGTTCCCACCAAGACCATACAGTGTTGCTCAAACAACAAACCCTGGATCAACCCTGAGATAAAAACACTTCTGAGAGAGAAGAAGAGGATCTTCAGGTTGGGGAACAGGGAGATGCTGAATCCGTACAGAGGGAGCTGAGGAGAAAGATCAGAGAAGGCAAGGACAGCTTCAGGAAGAAGATGGAGGACAAGCTGCAACAAAGCGACATCAGCGGGGTCTGGAGAAACCTTAAAACCATCTCTGGGCTCCAGAATACCTCCCCCCAGGCCACGGGGGGCAGGGAGTGGGCAAACAATCTGAATCTGTTTTTCAATAGGTTTGACCAACCGCCCTCCCCCCTGACTGCACAACAACCACTGCTGCCTCTAAAGACATCAAGTCCTGCTGCCCACTCCGCACTCCACCAACACCCCCCCCACTCCCAACAAACAGCCCCCCAACCTGACCCTCACTAAGACCCAGGTGAGGACGGAGCTGAGGAAGATCATGGTGAGGAAGGCGTTGGGACTGGACGGCATCAGCGCAAAGCTCCTCAAGTCCTGCGCAGACCAGCTGTGTGGGATTGTGGAGTACATCTTCAATCTGAGCCTGAAGCTGGGGAGGGTACCACAGCTGTGGAAAACATCTTGTGTGTACCAAAGACTTCCCACCCCAAAGATCTGAACAGCTACAGACCAGTGGCCTTGACGTCCCACATGATGAAGACCCTGGAGAGACTGCTCCTTGCTTACCTCCGCCCCCTGGTGGGACCAGTGATAGATCCACTCCAGTTCGCCTACCAGCATGGCATTGGGGTGGAGGATGCGGTGATCTTCCTCCTTCACCGTTCTCTGTCCCACCTGGAGAAGCCCGGGAATGCGGTGAGGATCATGTCCTTTGACTTCTCCAGTGCTTTCAACACCATCCAACCGATGATCCTGAAGGACAAGCTGCTATGCGTAGGGGTGGACCAGCACCTGTCATCATGGATCCTGGACTACCTCACAAACCGGCCTCAGTTTGTGAGAACCCGAGACTGTGTGTCCGACATGATCATCTGTAGCACGGGGGCCCCCTAGGGAACGGTTTTGGCTCCCTTCCTGTTCATCCTTTATACTGCGGACTTCTCACACAACACAACACACTGCCATCTACAGAAGTTCTCTGACGGCTCTGCAATCGTTGGCCTCATCTCCAACGGAGATGAAGCTGAGTACAGAGGGCTTATCCAGGACTTCGTGGACTGGTGCCATCGGAACTGCCTCCAGATCAACGCGAGGAAAACTAAGGAGCTGGTGGTGGACTGCCGCAGGCAAGGACAACCCCTCACAGCACCAGTAAATATACAGGGAACAGACATCGAGATGATGACATCTTATAAGTACTTGGGTGTTCATCTGAACAATAAACTAGACTGGTCACACAATACTGACGCACTCTACAAGAAGGGACAGCGCAGGCTGTTCCTACTAAGGAGACTCAGGTCTTTCGGTGTACAAGGGGCACTGCATAAAAACTTTGAACTTCTTCCATCTGGTAAACGATTCCGGAGCATCAGAGGCAGAACCACCAGTCTGATCAACAGCTTCCTTCCACAAGCTGTCAGGATGCTGAACAGTTGACCCGGAATCTCTCAAACACACTACTGCACCTACGGACATTTTGTATATTATTTGTATATTATAGTTAGTTAGTTTTTTTTCCCAAGTATGTCTCAGGGATGTGTGAATGGATGGGGGGGTGGGGGGGGTGGGGGTGGGGTGGAGCTATGTGGGAGTGTGTCTTAAATCATGCTGCTTCTATTTATATGGATGCCGAGAGAAACGCAATTTCATCTTGCCTGCATTACAGTTGTATGTAAAGCAATATGACAATAAAGTTTGATTTGATTTGATTGATTTGCTGAAGACATTCTATGACACGGTGGTGGCATCAGCCATCCCTTTTGTAGTGGTCTGCTGGGGCAGTGGCATTATGGCAGCTGATAGGAAGAGACTGAACAAACTGATCAAGAAAGCTAGCTCTGTCCTGGGGCAGTGCCTTGACCCAGTGGAGGAGATGGGAGAGAGAAGGATGGTGGCTAAACTGTCATCTCTGCTGGAGTCCGAGTTCCACCCTATGCAGGACATACTGAATGTACTGAGGAGCTCATTTAGCAGCAGACTACATCATCCTAGGTGCACAATCGAGAGGTTTCGCAGGTCCTCCCTACCTACGGCTGTCAGACTGTACAACCTAAGCAGGGCTGCTCGCAGAGATAGCAAAAAGACGTGACAACCTAATAGTATTGAATGCAAAAGACGCAATAGACTTACACAATGGTCCCCGCCGGTATACAACTAGGAAAATACCGGTCGCTATGGAGGGTGAAAATATGTATGGGTACATAATCATACCATGTAGGATAACTAAGTAGACGGTTGTGCTGTTTCATTCCATCTAGCTACAATGCTCCGCACTGTGTGTGTTTGTATATTTATATATTTATTCCATCTAGCAACAATGCTCCATGCTGTGTGTGTTTATATATTTACATATTTATTCCATCTAGCTACAATGCTCCGCACTGTGTGTGTTTATATATTTACATATTTGTTCCATATAGCTACAATGCTCCGCACTGTGTTTATATATCTACATATTTATTCCATCTAGCTACAATGCTCCGCACTGTGTGTTTATTCCATCTAGCTACAATGCTCCGCATTGTGTGTGTTTATATATCTACATATTATTCCATCTAGCTACAATGCTCTGCACTGTGTGTGTTTATATATTTACATATTTATACCATCTAGCTACAATGCTCCGCACTGTGTTTATATATCTACATATTTCTTCTATCTAGCTACAATGTTCCGCACTGTGTGTTTATATATTCACATATTCATTCCATCTAGCTACAATGCTCCGCACTGTGTGTTTATATACTCATATATTTATTCCATCCAGCTACAATGCTCCGCACTGTGTTTATATATTTATATATATCACCAACTACAGGAAACCATCCCCCCACCCTGTGGAAAACCTCCAGCTGGCTAACGACCTCAACAGCTTTTACTGCAGGTTTGAAAAGAACCTACAGTTCTCATCTCCCACCCTCACAAAAGGATTATCTGCAGCCCCAGGAACTCCATCTCTCCTCCACTCTGACCTCCCACCAGCACTAACGATCTGTGAAGAGGAGGTGCGCCGGGTCTTTCAGAGACAAAAGATCAAGAAGGCTGCAGGACCTGATGGTGTGTCTCCGTCCTGCCTGAGAGTCTGCTCCAACGAGTTGGCCCCCATCTTCACCCGGATCTTTAACAGATCACTGGAGCTGCGTGAAGTGCCTTCCTGCTTCAAACTCTCCATCATCATTCCAGTTCCCAAGAAACCCTCTGTTACAGGATTAAATGACTACAGACCTGTTGCCCTGACCTCTGTGGTCATGAAATCCTTGGAGAGATTGGTGCTGAACCACCTGAAGGTCATCACAGGCCCCCTGATGGACCCACTGCAGTTTGCCTACCGGTCAAACAGGTCAGTGGATGATGCAGTGAATATGGGACTACATTACATCCTGCAACACCTCGACTCCCCAGGGACGTACGCCAGGATCCTGTTTGTCGACTTCAGCTCAGCGTTCAACACCATCATCCCAGGCATTCTTCATCAGAAACTCCTCCAGCTCAAGGTGCCCCCCTCCACCTGCCAGTGGATCTCCAGCTTTCTGACTGACAGGTGGCAACAGGTGAAGCTAGGGAGATTTACATCCAGCTCCCGAAAAATTAGTACTGGCACCCCCCAAGGATGTGTCCTTTCCCCACTGCTCTTCTCCCTCTACTCCAATGACTGCACCTCAGAGGACCCTTCGGTGAAACTCCTGAAGTTTGCGGACGACACCATAGACATCGGTTTGATCCGGGATGATGATGAGTCTGCATACAGGCGGGAGGTGGAGCAGCTGATCCTCTGGTGCAGCCAGAACCATCTTGAACTTAACCCAGCCAAAACGGTGGAGATGACTGTGGATTTCAGGCGACACCCCCCTTCATTCCCCCCACTCACCATCCTCAACAGCACAGTGTCCACTGTGGACTCCTTCAAGTTTCTGGGTACCACAATCTCCCGGAACCTGAAGTGGTCCTCCCATATAGACACTGTCCGGAAAAAGGCCCAGCAGAGGTTGTTTTTTCTGCGTCAGCTCAAGAAGTTTGATTTGCCTCAGGAGCTGCTGGTTGTCTTCTACACCGCCATCATCCAATCTGTCCTCTGCTTTTCCATCACTGTCTGGTTTGGATCTGCCACTAAACAGGACAAGACCAGACTGCAGCGGATCATTAAGTCTGCGGAGAGGATCATTGGTACTGACCTACCCTCCATTGAGAACTTATATCGGTCCATAACCAGGAAACGGGCGGGAAACATCTGTGCTGACCCATCACACCCTGGCCACAAACTGTTTGAACTTCTATCTTCTGGTCGTCGTTACAGATCACTGAAGGTCAAAACCACCCGTCACAGGAACAGTTTCTTTCCTCAAGCCATCTCTCTGATGAACTCCTAACATTCACCTAGTCCTACCTGTTGCTGTACTCATGACTTTTCATCCATTATTACATTGCACATAACTCTCACACTGCTTTTTACTTCATTCACATTATATCACTGAATCTGAGTTCACATTGAAATACTGTGTGACTGTATATTTTTTCATATATTTCTGCAAAGTGTGGTTAGTCTGAGTAAATAACTGCATATATTCCTGTATATATTTGCATCCTTTTATAGAAACGTGGACAGACTGTAATTTACTGTACATACTCTGTTGTCATTGAATCCTTATTTAAATCCTCCACCTGAACAATGAGAGCAAGTTTTTAGCCAAAGTCAAATTCCTTGTATGTGTTGTGCATACTTGGCCAATAAAGCTGATTCTGATTCTGATTCTGATGATATATCTATCCCATCTAGCTACAATGCTCCGCACTGTATGTCTCTCTCTCTCTCTCTCTCTCTCTCTCTCTCTCGTGCGCATGCATGGGTGTTTGTGGGAGCAGGGGTGTGGAGTGGTGTCGAGTGAGTACTTTAAACTTTGTATTTTCTAACTTTTTCTCTATCTTGTGTGTTTGAGGTGTGTGTGTTTAATATAGTGGGTTGAGTGTGGGTGTGCTGGGGGTGTGAGTGTTGGAGTGAGTGTGTCGGGGAACGGTAGCTTCTGCTGCCGGTTTTTCCCGGCCGGCATCATGCCGGTGATTGATGGTGGTGTGGAGTTTGAGCGCTTAACCCGGCGTCATGGTGTGAGAATCCTCCCGACAGTTCCCTGTTCTGTGGAGGAGGCCAGCCTCGCTGTAGGACAGGTGGTTGGGCATGGCAGCATAAAATCAGCATCGAGGATGAACAGCGCAATTGTGATCTTTCTGGATTCGACTGAAAAAGCTGATCAGGTGGTGGCACAGGGAGTGGTCATAGGTGACACTTTTACTCCCGTTTTACCGCTGGCGAATCCGTCTAGGAGGATCACCATCTCAAACGCTCCTCCTTTCGTTAAAAATGATCAGCTGATTAGAGAGTTGTCCCGTTTTGGCCAGGTTGTGTCCCCTATCAGAATGGTCTCTCTGGGTAGTAAATCACCCCTGCTGAAGCATGTTGTATGTCATAGGAGGCAGTGTTTCATGGTGTTGAAAGACAGCTCTGCTGAACTGAATGCGTCTTTTAATTTCAGGATTGACGGCTTTAGCTACTTGGTGTTTGCAACATCTGAAACCATGAAGTGTTTTGCGTGTGGCGCAGAAGGCCATCTTATTAGGTCATGTCCTGAAAAGGCGAACACAAAGAGCACTGGCGGTAAGAAAGGTGACGCCGCTGTTTCTGGTGGTCCGGAGGGTAGCGCTACATGTGGTGCGGCGGATGCCGCTGCGGCGCCCGCTTCTGCTGGGGCGGTCGCGTCCGCGTCCGCGTCCGCGTCCGCGTCCGCGTCCGCTCGTGCTGGGGCGGCCGCGGCCGCCTCTGCTGGGGTGGCCGCGGCGGGCGCGGTAGTTGCCCCCCCAAACAGTGATGGTGGGGAATTTCTGTCTGGTGGCAGCTCTGATCATTGTGACGAGCCTGTCGCCCGGGGTAAACAGGTGGAGGGTGTAAGTAAAAGTGCAGTTAAACGAAGGAACGTGAATGAACAGACTTTGCAGGCGGGGGAGGAGCGGTTTGAGGCTGTAGGGGACACACAGAGCAAACACTGCATGACAAACGTTGCGTTTCATGAAGAAATGCAGGAATGTAGTTTTGCTGAAGAGGATCCTTTTAAAGCTGCACAAAAAAGAAAAAGTGCTGAAAACTTACAGAGCTCTGCTAAATCTAGTAGGGTTGGGAAGTTAGATTTACTAGATGAGAGCGTCTCTGACGAAAGTGGAGCTGAGTCTGAAATGATGCAGATGCAGACGCAGGAGGAGCAAAGCTCCTATTGTTTTTCCAAAATTAGGCAATTTCTCCAGGTGACCAAGGGGAGCAGAGCTGTGAAAGTGGAAAATTACTTTCCAGATCTGGAGTTATTTGTGGCATCAGCTCGCAAGCTGATGAAACTGAATGATGGGAATGAGACTTTTACTGATCAGGAAATTTTTCGTTTAAAGAAACTGGTTGTCGAACTGAAATCACAAATTACTAACAGTCATGTTGACTCTTAGTTTGTTTCTTCCCTTTTATGCTATGTGTGTGTTTTTTTACTGTACCCTATTTTTATCCTTTTTAATGCCCCACCTTAGAATTGGCACTCTCAATATTAATGGGGCCAGGGATGATGTAAAAAGGGCCTCTTTATACAAGCTTTTTAATTTAAAGAAACTTGACGTGCTGATGGTCCAGGAGACTCACAGTACTGTGGACATTGAGAGCCATTGGAGAAAAGAGTGGGATGGCTGCATTTTTTTTAGCCACAAATCCAGTAGCAGTGGGGGGGTGGCTGTACTTTTCTCTAGGGGTTGTGTGCCTGTCTCTTATGAGGTAGAAGAGGTGGTGAGAGGTCATTTCCTCTTATTAAAGGTACAGTTTGAAAACGTGAACTTCGTTTTTATAAACGTGTATGTGCCAACACAGAGAGCAGAGAGGATCAGGGTCTTTGACGTGCTTTCGGATACGGTTAAGTCCTGTGATCCAAATAGTTTTTTATTTCTGGGGGGTGATTTTAACTGTACATTAAACCACAGACTAGACAGGAACCATCAGGAGCCTCACCCTGCTTCTGCCAATAGGCTGAGAGAACTGGTGAAAACACATGAAATGGCCGATGTGTGGAGATCACATCATGGGGACCAGAGGCAGTACACCTGGAGCCATGTCAAAGATAACCTTTTATCTATGGCTAGGTTAGACCGTTTTTATGGTTTTAAACATCAAATGAGTGTTTTTAAAAATAGTTGTATCTGTCCTGTTGGTTTCACTGATCACTGCCTGCTGTTTTGTTCTGTGTTTATTGAAAATGTAAAGTGTAAGAGTGCTTTTTGGCATTTTAACAATACACTTTTAAATGATGTGTTTTTTAAAGAGGTTTTTCATGATGTTTGGAAGTCACACAGGGAACAAAAACCCTCTTTTAGTTCTCTCCAATTGTGGTGGGATTTTGGTAAGGCCCAGATAAAACAACTCTGCCAACAGTACACTCAAAATGTCACTCGTAGCTTGACCCAATCCTTGAAAGTTCTGGAGACTGAGGTGGTAGAACTAGAGGAGTTGCTCAGTTCTACAGGAAAACAGGAGCACTTAGAGGCTCTCAAGTCAAAAAGGTCAGCCTTGGCTAGCTTGCTAGGGGTCACCGCACAGGGTGCTCTGGTCCGCTCACGCTACATGGATGTAGCTCTGATGGACTCGCCCTCCCAGTACTTTTTTGGATTGGAGGGGAAAAATGGACAGAGAAAGCTCATTCACTCCTTGTTGGGCGATGACGGGAGAACAATCTCCACAGCAGCAGAGATCAGGAAACACGCTGCTAGCTTTTACAGTGAATTGTTTAGAGCAGAGTGGAGGGAGGACACGGCACTGGGCCAGGTTTTCCTTGATGGTCTTCCAGTGCTCTCAGAGGACCTTGTTGCCGGCTTGGATGCTCCACTGTCTCTGTCTGAGCTGCATACGGCGCTAATGAGCCTCCAGAATGGAAAATCACCAGGCATAGATGGTCTCTCTGTGGACTTTTTTAAGGAATTCTGGCCCCTGCTTGGTCCAGACCTGCTGGAGGTTCTCCAAGATAGCTTGGAAAGGGGGACCCTACCCACGACCTGCAGGAGGGCCATCATCACACTGTTGCCGAAAAAGGGGGACCTCCAGAGCCTAAAGAACTGGAGGCCAGTCTCTCTGCTCTGCACAGACTACAAGATTCTCTCAAAAGCTCTGGCCCGAAGACTGAGAAAGGTGATGAGCGAGCTCATTCATGTAGACCAGACTTACTGTGTGCCTGGCAGGCTGATTAGTGACAACGTCACTTTAATTCGGGATATTTTGGAGGTCTCTGGTTCATTGGCGGTAGAAACTGGTTTGATTTCAATTGACCAGGAAAAGGCGTTTGATCGGGTTGAACACCAATATTTATGGACAGCTTTAACAGCTTTTGGGTTCAGCCCAGGCTTCATAGCCAGGATACGGGTCTTGTACAGTGACATTGAGAGTGTGCTGAAGATAAATGGGGGCCTGTCTGCCCCTTTAAAAGTCCAGAGGGGGGTTCGGCAGGGCTGCCCTCTCTCAGGGATGCTGTACTCCCTCGCCATAGAGCCTTTGCTTCACTGCCTGAGAAGGGATCTATCAGGAGTTACTTTTCCTGGCTGTGACACCACGTTCAAGCTGTCGGCCTATGCAGATGATGTAGTCATTCTGCTAAACAAGCAGAGTGACATTGACGTTCTGGTTAGGAGTGTCAATCTTTTTGGCCAACTTTCCTCTGCAAAGATAAACTGGGGAAAAAGCGAGGCTCTGATGGTGGGGGAGAAACTAGAAAATCAGCTTACGCTGCCGGGTGGGTTGATTTGGAAAAAAGGAGGTTTTAAGTATCTTGGCGTCTTTATTGGAAATCAGCAGTTTGAGCAAAAAAAATTGGGATGGGGTCATAGAGAAGATTAACGGGAGACTAAACAAGTGGAAGTGGCTAATGCCAAGAATATCTTTTAGAGGAAGAGTGCTCATTTTAAATAATCTTGTTTCCTCATCCCTGTGGCACCGCCTCATGTGCATGGACCCCCCTGCTGGTTTGTTGTCCAAAATTCAGTCTGTTTTGGTGGACTTTTTTGGGGGGGGTGGACTCCACTGGGTTCCTCAAGCCCTGTTATTTCTTCCCAAAGAGGAGGGGGGGCAAGGAATGATTCATTTAGCTAGTAGAGGTGCTGCTTTTAGACTGACTTTCATACAGAGACTGCTGACGGGCCCCCAGGACCTGGTATGGAGGCCTTTGGCCTGTGTTATTTTACAGAGAGTCCTTGGGCTTGGGCTAGACCTCCCTGTGTTTTTAATGGATTTTAAGAACTCTAATGCACTGTCTTTACCCAGTTTTTACCGCAGTCTCTTTTCAGTGTGGACTCTTTTTAAAAAACAAAGAGGGCCATGCGATTCCCTCTACTGGTTGTTGAGGGAGCCGCTGGTTTTTGGTGGTCGCCTTGGTGTCCTGCCGGGAGTTGGAAGGACCTTCCTTGATAGGCTGTGTTCCAGGAACATTCTCACTCTGAAGCAAGTGGTGGAACTGGCTGGTCCTGGCCTCAACAACGCCTCAGCTTTAGCAGCTCATCTTGGTGTCAGGTCGATTCGTTTCATCGATGGTCTTCTTGCACACTGGAAACAGGAGCTTCATGGACTTGAGCACTCCCTACTCTTGGACTTTAGCAATGGCACGCTGCAGCCAGAAAGCACTGACCCCTTTCCCTCTCTCACGCTCTATATGGACTTTGACGTCGCTCCTTGCTCCTTACTGGCATTCTGTGCTCCCACTGGTGTGGACTTTGGAGGAGCCAGTGGTAAGGCACTCTACAGACTGGTGGTGATGGCACTCAACAAGGACCGATTGAACACCTGTGTGGACACTCCTTGGAGAGCCTATTTTAAACTAGGAAAAGGGCATCGGCCTGCCTGGAGGGCTCTTTACAAAGCCCCTCTCCCTAAGAGACATGGAGACTTACAGTGGAGGGTCCTGCATGGTATTATAGCTGTCAATGCTTTTGTTTCTGTGATTAACAGCAGTGTCAGTGATCAGTGTGTTTTTTGTTCCTCTAGGGAGACTGTTTTTCATTGTTTTATTGAATGTCAGCGCCTGAGTGGCCTCTTTGAACTTCTCACAAAACTTTTTCATATTTTTAAGGAAGTTTTCTCTAAGCAGGTTTTCATTTGTGGTTTTATGTACAATCGTCATTTTAAGCAGAAGTGTCAACTACTGAACTTTGTTTTAGGACAGGCAAAGTTGGCTATCTATGTAAGCCGGAGAAGAAAACTTGAAAATGTTGAGAATGATGTTGATGTCAAAATTTTATTTGTGAGGCTACTTAAAGCCAGAATCAGGCTGGACTTTCAGTTTTTTATGGGGAATGGGGATGTGGAAGGTTTCAGGACCCTCTGGTCCCTGGAGAATGTCCTCTGTTCAGTTCATGATGGACAGCTTTTTTTTGGGCGTTTTTTGGGGGATTAATTTTCTGTGTAACATAGCATGATATAGAAATTGTATTGACTGATGGACAAGTGTGTTTATTAAAGATCTTTTAAAAATCAAAATCTCTCTCTCTCTATCTCTCTCTCTCTCTCTCTCTCTCTCTCTCTCTCTCTCTCTCTCTCTCTCTCTCTCTCTCTCTCTCTATATATATATATATATATATATATATATATATATATATATATATATATACATATGTATACTCTCTGCTCTTGTTTTTTCTCTTGCCTTCTGATTGTTGCTCTGAGTGTTGCTATCCCTGTGCTGTTGCAATCCTGGAATTTCCCCATTGTGGGACTAATAAAGGCTTATCTTATCTTATCTTATCTTATCTTATCTTATCTTAATATTCAGAGACTGTTTAAAAAAAGGGAAAGCAAATATGAACTAAGAGGTAACTCTGTTTTTAATAAACCAAAGATTAGAACAAATACAAAGCATCATTGTCTGTCTGTCATTGGAGTTAAACTGTGGAAGTGTTGCTCTGAAAATATTCAAACATGTTCAACTCTGAAGCAATTCAAAAAATTGTACAAAGATGAGAAAATCTCTCAGTATCTCACTGTAAATGCTGGGAGATAAATTTGTAATAACTTAAAGGTTTTTGTTTGTTTTTTTGTCTACTTGTTCGATTTGATTTTCTTTGTTGATTTTGGGCATTACTTAAACTTTTATGTTATTGATTTTAAAATTGTAACAGTGTAGGCACTATATCTTCTACTACTAATCTGCATTTATATAGCACTTTTCTAGTCACAAAGACCACTCAACATGCTTTCACTAATACTAACCCTCTATTCTAAGGGCCTATAGGAAACAGATATCTAGGGACAATTTAGAACAGCCAATTAACCTAACATGCATGTCTTTGGATTTATAAGCATGAGCTTCAGCCTACACCCTTTCAGTTGTTCTTTTGTGTGTTCTTATTGTATTGTATTGTACGTATGTTTATTTTGTTACCAAATAAATTCATTCATTCAATCACTTAAGAGGAATATGGCAAGTGCTAAATGGGATTATTCATAACCGATCAAAGAATGCAAATTATCTAGAATATTTTATTGAAAATGACAATTTGATAAATAATATGGAGGATGTGGTTAGTGGTTTCAATAAATTTTTTCTAAATGTTGGTCCAGAATTAGCATAAACAATAGTGACACCAGAAACAAATGATAGTGGACCTGTAAATGAAATAGAAGATTGAAATCCAAACACAATCTTTTTGGGTGCTGAAAAGGAAATTATAGAGACTGTGAGTAAATTTAAGAACAAAAAATCAACTGACTGGAATGAAATTGACATGACAATAGTGAAAAAAGTAATTGAAGGAATTGTTAAACCACTCACCCTCATCTGTAACCTGTCATTTCAAAGTGGTGAATTTCCAAACAAAATGAAAATAGCAAAAGTAATACCACTACACAAAACAGGAGACAGTCATCATTTCACAAATTACAGGCCGGTCTCTTTACGCTCACAATTCTCCAAAATACTTGAAAAAATCTTCACTAAGAGACTGGATGATTTCATTGAAAAACACAACCTCCTTACAGACAGTCAGTATGGTTTTAGAGCTGACAAATCTACATCCTT
The DNA here is from genome assembly GCA_020510985.1 of Pholidichthys leucotaenia. Lineage (NCBI taxonomy): Eukaryota > Metazoa > Chordata > Actinopteri > Cichliformes > Pholidichthyidae > Pholidichthys > Pholidichthys leucotaenia. The sequence goes on along the minus strand of CM035849.1, from coordinate 61,819,541 downwards.
TGCACTGATCGAACTTATAGAAGAAATTGCTAGTTGTAAAGATAAAAAAAAGTTTGCTGCAGGAGAATTTATAGATTTAAAGAAAGCTTTTGACACCACTGATCACAGAATTTTACTGAGGAAATTGGAAAGATATGGGATAAGAGGGGTCAGACTGAGTTGGGTGGAAAGTTATTTAAGTAACAGACAACAATTTGTACAAATAGATGAGCACAAATCACCCTTCATGGACATCTCTTGTGGTGTGCCCCAGGGGTCAGTTTTGGGACCCAAACTCTTTATTTTATATATAAATGACAAATGCCAAGTGTCAAAATTTTTGAAATTTACTTTGTCTGCAGATGACACAAATATCCTTTGCCCTGGTGAGAATTTGCAGCAGGTTTTAGAGGTGGTAACAACAGAAATGAAAAGGTTAACGTAGTGGTTCAACAAAAATAAATTATCTCTAAATCTGAAAAAAATAAAACCAAAGATTATGTTGTTTGGAAATTATCAAATAAATCATGAAATAATGGTAATGATAGATGATACCAGAATTGAAATAGTACAGGAAAGTAAGTTTCTGGGGGTGATACTCGACAAAAAAATCTACTGGAAACCTCACATTAGTCACATCCGGGCCAAGTTGGCAAAATGTATATGGATACTGGGGAAGACAAGACACATCTTGGACAATAAATCATTATTCTGACTGTACAATTCACTGTTTCTACCATATCTTAACTACTGTGTAGAGGTCTGGGGAAACACCTACAAGACCAACCTACAGCCAATATGCACATTGCAAAAAAAAAAGCTATAAGGATAATAAATAATGTAGGATACAGAGACCATACCAACTCATTGTTTTTAAAGTTACATGCCATAAAGTTCATGGATTTAGTTAAATATAAGACAGCACAAGTAATGTACAGGGCAATTAATAATCAACTCCCAACTAATACACAAAAAATATTCAAAAAAAGAGACAATGATTATAATTTGAGAGGAGACTTAAATTTTACAAAACCTAAGGTACGAACAACTAAGAAAAGTATGTGCATATCTGTCTGTGGGGTGGATTTGTGGAACAGACTGGAGCTGGAACTGAAACTATGTACAAACAGAAATCAATTCAAAAATAAGTATAAACATTATTTGCTAAAAAAGATATACTGTATGTTAGAGGGGTAGTATTAATATGTACGATGCATTAAGCTCACTCTGGGACACTATGGTAGGGTAGGTGGGACAGTACTGTGCATACTGTATCTGTGTATATCTGTGTTGTTTGGGGCTGGGTATAGATGTATGGACTGTATGTATGTAGGGATGGAAGGGTGCCAATGTTGATATGTATAAAATATAGTTAACTGTCTACTTGGGTCTTAATTGAGGAAACAGGTATATATTTCACATGGGTTGTATTTAGGGAAAAGAGGAGTTGGAGTAAATAAGTGTTAACTTCTTCCTTCTCCCTTTCGAGCATAGTATACTGTCACTTTTATTGCACTTGTCATTTGTTTTGTTTTTTTTTGCTTTTTTGTTCGAAATAAAGTATCTATCTATCTATCTATCTATCTATCTATCTATCTATCTGTTTTTTATCTTTGAATTTGTTAATCTCAAGAATTTCTTTTTCATCTGTTTCTTTCATAAACATGGAGTAAGCGTTTATGTTGACAACATTGTTAGCGCCACTTGTATTTGCTGATGATACAGTGGATTTGGCAATCTTTTTTCCTATATTAACAAAATATTCATTAAACGTGCTGGAGATCAAGCTATTTTCATCGATTTTCCATTTTCTGAATTTAAATAAGAGATGTGGTTGGGATTTAGTTTTCCTCTCTTTGTTATATTATTTAACAGCTTCCATATATTACATGTATTAGTTTTGTTATTTTCCAATATCCATTCATCTTCTACCGCTTTTCCGGAGGTTCGGGTCGCGGAGGCAGCAGTTCAAACAGAGAAGCCCAGACTTCCCTCTCCCCAGCCACCTGCTCCAGCTCTTCAAAGAGGATACCAAGGTGTTCCCAGACACAGTCCCACCGCCCCACCTCCCGACCTATCTGGAGTCCCCCCGGAGTATCATGACCTTGGAGCCATCTTTAGTAAGACCCAAGCCCTGTCCCTTCCCCCCCACTGGCTGTATGATTGTGCCATTAATCTCCGTCCTGGAGCTTCGCTTCCGCCAAGCCGGCTGTACAGCCTCTCTCCCCTGGAGCGGACAGCTATGGAAACATATACAGTGGGGCAAAAAAGTATTTAGTCAGCCACCAATTGTGCAAGTTCTTCCACTTAAAAGATGAGAGAGGTCTCCAATTTTCATCATAGGTATACCTCAACTATGAGAGACAAAATGAGAAAAAAAAAAATCCAGAAAATCTCATTGAAGGATTTTTAATGAATTAATTGGTAAATTCCTCAGTAAAATAAGTATTTGGTCACCTAAAAGCAAGCAAGATTTCTGGCTCTCACAGACCTGTAACTTCTTCTTTAAGAGGCTCCTCTGTCCTCCACTCGTTACCTGTATTAATGGCACCTGTTTGAACTCGTTATCAGTATAAAAGACACCTGTCCACAACCTCAAACAGTCAGACTCTAAACTCCACTATGGCCAAGACCAAAGAGCTGTCAAAGGACACCAGAAACAAAATTGTAGACCTGCACCAGGCTGGGAAGACTGAATCTGCAATAGGTAAGCAGCTTGGTGTGAAGAAATCAACTGTGGGAGCAATTATTAGAAAATGGAAGACATACAAGACCACTGATAATCTTCCTCGATCTGGGGCTCCATGCAAGATCTCACCCCGTGGGGTCAAAATGATCACGGGAACAGTGAGCAAAAATCCCAGAACCACACGGGGGGGACCTAGTGAATGACCTGCAGAGAGCTGGGACCAAAGTAACAAAGGCTACCATCAGTAACACACTACGCCGCCAGGGACTCAAATCCTGCAGAGCCAGATGTGTCCCCCTGCTTAAGCCAGTACACGTCCAGGCCCGTCTGAAGTTTGCTAGAGAGCATTTGGATGATCCAGAAGAGGATTGGAAGAATGTCATATGGTCAGATGAAACCAAAATAGAACTTTTTGGTAAAAACTCAACTTGTCATGTTTGGAGGAGAAAGAACACCATACCTACTGTGAAGCATGGGGGTGAAAACATTATACTTTGGGGCTGTTTTTCTGCAAAGGGACCAGGACGGCTGATCCGTGTAAAGAAAAGAATGAATGGGACCATGTATTGTGAGATTTTGAGTGAAAACCTCCTTTCACCAGCAAGGGCATTGAAGATGAAACGTGGCTGGGTCTTTCAGCATGACAATGATCCCAAACACACCGCCCGGGCAACGAAGGAGTGGCTTTGTAAAAAGCATTTCAAGGTCCTGGAGTGGCCTAGCCAGTCTCCAGATCTCAACCCCATAGAAAATCTTTGGAGGGAGTTGAAAGTCCGTGTTGCCCAGCGACAGCCCCAAAACATCACTGCTCTAGAGGAGATCTGCATGGAGGAAATGGGCCAAAATACCAGCAACAGTGTGTGAAAACCTTGTGAAGACTTACAGAAAACGTTTGACCTCTGTCATTGCCAACAAAGGGTATATAACAAAGTACTGAGATGAACTTTTGTTATTGACCAAATACTTATTTTACCAAGGAATTTACCAATTAATTCATTAAAAATCCTTCAATGTGATTTTCTGGATTTTTTTTTTCTCATTTTGTCTCTCATAGTTGAGGTATACCTATGATGAGAATTGGAGACCTCTCTCATCTTTTAAGTGGGAGAACTTGCACAATTGGTGGCTGACTAAATACTTTTTTTCCCCACTGTATTAAGCAGTCACTGAGTTCAGGGCGGGACTCTTTTTTGTTGGCAAGAAGGGCGGCTCATTAAGACCATGTATCAATTTCAGGGAACTAAACAACATCACTATTAAAGAAAAAAATACACCCTCCCTTTGCTCATCACTGCGTTTGACTCTCTCCAGGGGGTGTCTTGGTTCACCAAGCTGGATCTACGCAACGCCTACCATCCGGTGTGGATCCGCGAAGGAGATGAGTGGAAGACGGGGTTTCCAACCCCCAGTGGTCACTTTGAATATCTGGTGATGCCCTTCGGTTTAACCAATGTGCCTGCTGTGTTTCAATGGCTTATTAATGATGTGTTGAGGGACTTCCTGGGTGTATTTGTATTTGTCTACCTGGATGATATATTAATATTCTCCCGTTCCCTAGAAGAACACCAGGGGCATGTGAGGCGAGTGCTGCAGCGGCTGTTGGAAAATCAATTGTACGTCAAGGCATCTTCTTTAACCCCTTGTCTGTAGAGAATTTCTGGAAGGAATTGCAAAATTTGACCTTGCCTGTATCTTCGAATTTCTAACAGATACAGGAACAGTGTAAATTGGAAAAACACTGCAAATGACCCAAAGTTTATGACTGGAGAAATTTCGTCCATGAATTTTGCAGAATTTTGCACAATGTGACTTAATTTTGCATATTGCGACTATCAAATTTTCAAACGCCTGGATCTTGGAAATTATAACAGATACAGACAGACTGCAAATTGGCAAAATCTCTCAAAAGTTTCCAGGCATCATTGTTGGTACTAAATGTGGCATTTCTCCCATTGAAACCAGTCGTTCTGTTGCGATGTTCTCTCAGCAGGGGTCCAGGTCCGCCAGTCAGTAGAGTCCTGAGGAGATATGAATGGGGAGATAGAGAGTAATTGCCCTTACGTGTCCACAGGTCGACTGGGGGGCAGAAGGCAGGCTGCACAGGAGGAATGGACACCGAGCTTAAGCTGCACATCAAGGGAGAAACATCTGGCATCAGCGTGGGAGACAGTGTTGATGTGCTCCTGAAGCTCTGGAGAAGAGTGGCCCCATTTAAAGGGTGCACTGATTGTCAACACATGGTAGGTGCAGCTGCGGGAAATAAGTGGGTAATAAGAGAGAACAAGTGTCCAGCCAGAACCATTACAGAACTCCCCAGAAACCCCCCCCCCCCCGCCCCCCCCACACACACAAGGGGCGCCTCCTGGCACCCGAGGGTTGTCTGGATTCCTCTGGTAGAAATCGCAGATGAGTTGTTTATCCATAATAAGCGGTCTGGCGACTCACGGTCTGGCGACTCACGTCCACTCCTCAGGCCCATAACCCTCCCAGTTGACCAAGAACTGGATGCCCCTTCCACAGTGATGAGCATCGATGATGCGGTTGACAGTGTAGGTCAGTCCTCCATCAACCATTCTCAGAGGAGGAGGTGGCTTGGCTGAGGAGCAGAGAGGGCTGGTGACAAAGGGCTTGATCTGGGAAACATGAAAGGTTGGACAAATATGGAGAGTAGTAGGGAGACTGAGCGGAACGGCAGAGGGGTTATTGATTTGTGTATTGGAAAAAGGACCAATGAAATGGGGAGACAGTTTCGTAGATTCAGTCTTAAGTTTGATGGTTTTAGTAGAAAGCCATACCTTCTGGCCCGCCTCATAGGAGGGGGCCACACTTCTCCACCAATTGGCCCACCTGGAATTTTGCTCTGCCGTATAATGAAGTGCCATCTTGGCATCCTTCCAGATGCGGCGGCACCTCTGGATGTGGAGGGCACCACAATCTCCTCCTCAGAGATGAAGAGCAGTGGGGGATTGTAACCGAGGGATGCTTCAAATGGGGAAAACCCAGTAGTGGTAGAGGTGGTGGAATTGTGGGCATACTCCATCCAAGGAAGGTGGTGGCTGCATGACAAGGGGTTGAAGGAAGAGACACACTGCAGGGCAGCCTCCACTTCCTGATTAGCCCTCTTGCACTGTCTGTTACTCTGTGGGTGGTAACCAGACGTGAGGCTGACCGTAGCTCCAATTGCCTTGTAGAAGGAATGCCAGACTTGGGAAGAGAACTGGGGACCACAGTCCAACACAGTATCAGCCAGGATGCCATGGAGCCTTACCACATGAGTAGTCAGGAGGTCTGCTGTCTCCTTAGCAGATGACGGTTTGGAGAGAGGAACAAAATGTGCAACCTTTGAAAACCTGTCTACAATGGTGAGTATGACCGTATGGCCATTGGATGGGGGCAAACCTGTGACAAAGTCCATTGCATTGTGTGACCAAAGCCGACTGGGAATGGGCAGCAGTTGCAGAAACCCGGCTGAGGTGGTGGTGAGGGGCTTCCCCATGGAACACTGTTGGCAGGCCTTGATATAGCCCTGTCTGTCTCTCCCCATGGCCAGCCACCAGAATAAGCGTTTGAGGAAGGACAGTGTTCTGTGTGCAGCCAGTGCAGAACCTCCTCCTGACTGCTGCAGGAACGAACTGAGAACCTGTTGCAGCCCCCCGTGGATCCGGTTTGGTCTTTAGTGCCTCCTTGATCTTCCATTCGATATCCCACAAGAGGACCCCCATTGCTCAACTGATGGCTCCACAGAAAACTGTCTGGAAAGGGCATTGGGCTTGGTGTTTTTGGACCATGGACGGTAGGTGATGGAGAAGTGGAAATGCCCCCCCAAAAAATGCCCACCTCACCTGTTGAGAGTTGAGTCTCCTGGCAGATCGGAGGTATTCCAGGTTCTTGTGGTCAGTGAGCACCAAGAACAGCAGGACGGAACCCTCCACCCATTAAGCCACTCCTTGAGGGCCAGCTTCACAGCCAGTAGCTCCTGATCGCCGACATCATAATTCCTCTCTGTGGGGCTCAGGTGCCAAGAAAAAAAGGTGCAGGGGTGGATCTTGCCATCCACTGGGGAGTGTTGGGAAGCACTGCTCCCACTCTAGTCTCCGACGCATCCACCTTCACCACAAATTGCAGGTTGAGGTTGACCTGTGCCAGAATGGGGGCATCGGTGAACCTCTCCTTGAGCCTGGTGAAGGCCCTGTCAGTGTCCTGGTACCAGGTGAAAGCAATCTTGGTCAAGGTGAGGTGGGTGAGCGGGAGGGTGGTGTTGCTGTAGTTGCGAATGAAATGCTGGTAGAAATTGGTAAAATCCAGGAACTGCTATAAGTGTTTCCTTGTGGTGGAAGTGGGACCTCTCAAGCATGGCTTTAAACTTTTGGGGGTCAGGCAGAATCTGACCCTTGGTGATGATGAAGCCAAGGAAGGTGGTGGATGATGTGTGGAATTCACATTTCTCCCCCTTCACAAAGAGATGATTTTCCAACAGATGCTGCAGCACCACACAGATGTGGACCCGGTGTTCAGCTTCAGACCGAGAGAAGATGAGGATGTCATCCAAATAGACAAAGACAAAAGTGTTCAAAAAATCTCTTAGAACATCATTTATCAGTCTTTGGAACACTGCCAGGGTATTGTTGAGTCTGAAAGGTATAACCTGATACTCAAAGTGTCCAATAAGGGTACGAAACCCAGTCATCCACTGGTCACTTTCCCAGATCTGGATGAGATGGTATGCATTCCTCAGATCCAGCTTGGTGAAGATGGTGGCACCCTGAAGGAGATTGAAGGCAGAACTGATTGGGGGAAGAACACATTTGTCTTTAATGGTAATGTCGTTGAGCTGCCGAAAATCAATGCAGGGATGGTGTGACCCATCTTTCCTTTTTATGAAGAAGAATCCCGCACCGATGGCTGACTAGGAGGGTCTGATGAGGCCAGAACTGAGGGATTCTTTAATGTACTTGTCCATTGCTTTCCTCTCAGAGCCGGGGAGACTATACAGATGACTGGAGGGGAGGCTAGCCCTTGGTTTTAGTTCTATGGTACAGTCATAAGGTCTGTGAGGAGGGAGTGACAATGCCCGAGCCTTACTAAACACTGGACCTAGATCGTGATATTTGGGAGGGGGACATTGGACAAGTCCAGTGGTTTGACCGCAGGGGCAGAAATGGGCACAGACGGAAAGCATGCAGCGGATTGCAAACAGGAGGACAGACAGAAGGTGCTCCACGACATAATCATCCCTCTTCTCAAATCAATAGTGGGGTTATGCAAGTGAAGCCAGAGGTAACCAACAACAATGGGCATGGTGACTGAAAGAAGGACAAAGAATTGAATACTCTTTCTATTATTACAGGAGACTAATATAGATAGTGGGCAGTGTTTTGGATTACAGTGAACAGGGGACTCCCTGACAGACCCACAACCCCTAGTGGCTTGGGAAGGGGGATACACTGAACCTCTAATCGGGTTGCCAGACCCTCAGAAATAAATCTTTGTTCGGACCCGGAATCGATCAAAGAGACATCCGTATGCTCATGCGTGGGGAAGTGTAAACAGACTGGGAGAACACACTTAGACAATCCCCCTATTGCGATAGATGGGCACGCTTCTTTGGTTTTAGTGGGGCAATTTTCAAGGTTGTGATTTTTGCCTGCACAATAATTGCAAGGGCCCCGCTCCACGCACCGCTGTCTCCCTGCGGGTTCAGCCGGCTGGAGCGCCAAGGGGTGTATAACCGAGGAAGTGGGAACAGGAGTTTGGGAGCTCATGCCATTTTGTTGTTCTTGAGCGTGTTCACGCAGGCGATTGTCGAGCCGAATGACGAGGGAAATGAGGGCATCGAGGGAATCCAGTTCATCACCACTGGCTAACTCATCTCTTAAGCTGGAGCATCAACTCGCATGTTATTTTCAACAATAATAAGAAAATAGAAGCAACTGGTAGTCCTCAGTTTTTCAAGAGTTTGGTCACAAGAAAAACAATACTCATAACTGGTCTTGCACACATGTACTACAACTATCAAAAATATTAATATCATGAACCAAGCCGAGTTGTTCTTGGGGCTTGGTTCTGACCTCCTGTGGCTCTGGTGCATCTGTGTATATGTGTTCTGTGTTATCTTTTGAGGTTTACTGTAGTCTTTTGTAGGAAAATACCGATCGCTATGGAGAGTGAGAATATGTATGGGCACATAATCATACCATGTAGGATAACTAAGTAGACGGTTGTGCTGTTTCATCCCATCTAGCAACAATGCTCTGCACTGTGTGTGTTTATATATTTACATATTTATTCCATCTAGCTACAATGCTCCGCACTGGGTGTGTTTATATTTATATATCTATATATTTATTCCATCTAGCTACAATGCTCCGCACTGTGTGTTTATATATCTACATATTATTCCATCTAGCTACAATGCTCCGCACTGTGTGTGTTTATATATTTACATATTTATTCCACCTAGCTGCAATGCTCCGTACTGTGGGTGTTTATATATCTACATATTTATTCCATCTAGCTACAATGCTCCGTACTGTGTGTTTATATACTCATATATTTATTCCATCCAGCTACAATGCTCTGCACTGTGTGTCTGTATATATATATATATATATATATATATATATATATATATATATATATATATATATATATATATATATATATATATATATATAGTAATATGTACATATGTATATTAGCTGCTCTTGCTTTTTTTTGTTTTTTTCTTGCCTTCTGATTGTTGCTCTGAGTGTTGCTATCCCTGTGCTGTTGCAATCCTGGAATTTCCCCATTGTGGGACTAATAAAGGCTTATCTTATCTTATCTTATCTTATTTGGTTATTTTTCCGTACCCATAGCCACAGTGCTCAAGCCAGCAGCTGTGATGCAGCCCTTGTGGTCCGCACTTGTGTGGATCCTGTTTGACATTTGCTGGTCCGACCACGCCCCCTCTCATGACAGCCAGCTGGGTCTCCGATTGCTCTTCCTGCACTTCGCCCAGGTGTCCCTAATTTGTGTCTCCAGCAATGCTTGTACTTAAGCAGGGTTTCGCCAGTCAAGCATTGCTGGATTATTGTTCATGTCAGATGAAAGTGTTTCATTCCACACCATCGCCACTCCCTTTGGTGTGTGTAAAGCTCTCTGGATTCTCTTGGACTTCTCGGACCGCTCCAGTGTTGTGAGTACAAACTGTTGGCGTTTCCCCTGTGCCATTTTCCTGCCACGCTTTAGAACTTTGCCCAGTTTCTTTCACCCATTACTGTAGAGCAGGGGTGGGCAGTGAGGGCCATTCCAATGCAGATTTTCTGTTCCACCCAGTGTCTTCAGCAGGTGTTTTCAATTATTAGCGATCCTTGAAGCTGATCAGAGCAAACACCTGCTGAAGACACTGGGGGGAACAAAAAAACTGCAGTGGAATGGCCCTCCATGGCACATGATTGCCCACCCCTGCTGTAGAGCATCCTGGAGGACCCCATTGTAACCCTGAGCATTAATGTTATTGTGGAACTGTGTGTGAGTGAGCCTACTGTTCAATAAACATGTTGTGGTGTAGCCTGCACGTAAATCCTATTTCCTTCTACTCCTCCGTGCACTTCACAATAGCGCACGAGGAGGTTTATGACAATTAAATTATTATAACAGGAAAAACTCCAAATTAGTGGCAATGAATACAATGTAGTCAGTTGGTGTCACAAACCGAGCCCGTGTTATCCTGTAGGCTTGGTTCTGACCATTCTCTGTGGCTCAGCCATCGGGTTTATTATGTATTATCTTTTGAGTTCTTGTTGTTTTTATGTCTGTGTTCCTTTTCTTTTCCATGCCCATAGCCGCTGCTCTGGCTGGCGGTTGTTGGGCAGCCGTTTTGACCCACTTTCAGGTGGGCGCTGTCCAAGATTTGCTGGTCCGACCATGCGCCCTCTCTCTTTGACAGTCAGCTGTTCATGTTTTGTGTGCATCATCTGCCGTGTTGTCAGCCAGCCAATACTGCCAACACTATCACGACGTGTTAGCCACTCTACACAGCCATGGTTCTGTTGCGCCCCTTGAAGCAATGTCGTCCCTGGGGCGCAACCGTGGTTAACACATCTCCTCTCCATGTTCGCTGGGCGATGTTGGCCCTGAACGCCAACTGTAACTGTTTCTGTTTATTTTTGTAAGTCTTCAACTTTTTGGGAACTGTTGTCATCAGTCTTATGTTCAATACATGTGCTGAGGTGAATCCTGCTCGGAAATCCATTCATCCTTCCCCTCCTCCGTGAGCTGCGTAAAAGCGCACGAGGAGCACACAAGGAGGCTTATGACAGTTGGAGCTGAAGCGTGTGATGTGGTCTTTCACGTCCTGCTTTTTATCTAAGCCTGCGACACAACGTGAAGGCATAGCCGTAAAACTAAACAAGAAACCAGAGAAACTGTGAGCTACAAAGCTGCTGGCATTCCAGTCAACAACAGCAGCGTCCGTTCTGTCGCTTAAGTCATTTTCGACTCTTTCTTCATTCAGTGGGCAGCACCACAGTCCAGCTGCGGTTTTTTGATGATAACTATGTTATGCAGGCATGGTTGTAAATATTATATTGATCATCGACAATGAGTTTTGGGTTTACACAACATGCTAAAAAATGTCAAAATCGTGTCATCAGACCTTTAAGCAGAATGATTAGGAAAATTGGACACAATTTTATGAAGAAAATGATTATTGAACTAGTTCATCAAAAGGAAAATTTGTTACTCTGAAAAAGAACAGCGATTAAGGAAAAGATAAATGCATTTTAATTTCTGAAATGAGTTTGAAGATATTAGGTTTATAGAACTTATACCGGGAATATTCTGAAGAATTAAATTTAATTTGGACAACAGACCTTCAGCACAGCAGAGTCAGATTGTGTGCCCTGGTGGTAGCAGGCCTCCTGGTACCAACCTTGGTCCAGATGGATGTGCGTGGATGTTATTGAGAGAATAGGGCAGGAAGGTTCTGCCATAACACAGCATTGGCCCTGCACCTTGAGATCACAAATGTAGAAGCTGGATGCTCATCATACTGGGTGATGTCTGTTTATGCACAGAAAAGGGAATTTGGCCAGGTTGTCAAATTCCAGATAATATTTGTTTTATCATTCAAAGTCCAATCAAACTAACATCTAACAGGCCAACAGATGTTGGGTGAAACTATTTCTCTTCAGGAAAGAATAATTTTGTAATTTGGAATCCAGCTGATCATACTACAAGGTGCTTTTAAAAACTGGGTTATAGCTGGAAAACCAAGGCACGGCCCAGAGTGTGATCATAAAAAATATCCAAACACAAAAGTTAAAAATGCTGTCCGATTTGTTAAGCGAAATGAGCAGGCCATGAGGGCAGACTCTATGGCCAGAAGGCCAGAAAGGTTTTACCAAATAATGTTTACAGCTTGTGGAAAGAGATTAATGCTATCAATAACTGTAAAATGTCATTACCATAAAGTATTGAAGGAGTTACTGGAGCTGAAAACATTGTTTAACTGTGGAGAAATTGGCGTTGGTTTGTCTGTCTGTTTGTCTGTCTGTCTGTCTGTTTGTTTGTTAGCAAGATAACTCAAAAAGTTATGGACGGATTTTCATGAAATTTTCACAGATTGTCAGAAATGGGGTATCCTACAGATGATTACATTTTGGTGGTGATCCGGATCACCGTCCAGAAGAAAACTGCCATTACGTAAAATGCCATTTTCGTCAATAACTACTGAACCACTAATCCTATCATTGTGAATCCAATTGCTAGTCATATGTTTTCATGGTCAAGGAATCTGAAAACGTACACACAAACACTGTATGGGGGGAACTGTGGCGCTAAACCGCCATTACGGAAAATGCCATTTTCGTCAATAACTACTGAACCACTAATCCTATCATTGTGAATCCAATTGCTAGTCATATGTTTTCATGGTCAAGGAATCTGAAAACGTACACACAAACACTGTATGGGGGAACTGTGGTGCTTGGTGGAGGTCTGCGCTCTCCGAGTGCTTTTCTAGTTTATTGTTGTAATTATAAGAATGTTAAATGCATGAGTGAACTGTGAGTGTGATAGTTTGTTTTTAGGGAGCAGTATCTCAGTTTCATTGCATTGTTTATTACCTCCGCCAAGGAGGTTATGTTTTCATCAGTGTTGGTTTGTCTGTCTGTTTGTTTGTCTGTCTGTCTGTCTGTTTGTCTGTCTGTCTGTTTGTTTGTTAGCAAGATAACTCAAAAAGTTATGGACGAATTTTCATGAAATTTTCATAGATTGTCAGAAATGGGGTATCCTACAGATGATTACATTTTGGTGATGATCCGGATCACCATCCAGAAGAAAACTGCCATTACGTAAAATGCCATTTTCGTCAATAACTACTGAACCACTAATCCTATCATTGTGAATCCAATTGCTAGTCATATGTTTTCATGGTCAAGGAATCTGAAAACGTACACACAAACACTGTATGGGGGGAACTGTGGCGCTAAACCACCATTACGGAAAATGCCATTTTCGTCAATAACTACTGAACCACTAATCCTATCATTGTGAATCCAATTGCTAGTCATATGTTTTCATGGTCAAGGAATCTGAAAATGTACACACAAACACTGTATGGGGGGAACTGTGGCGCTTGGCGGAGGTCTGCGCTCTCTGAGTGCTTTTCTAGTTAACTATGTTGAGAGTGCAGAATTTATGGATGTTTTTTTATGATGATAGTTATTAGAGCAGATGACATTTGTTCTGCTATTGAGAAACTGGCATGGAATAAAGTTAGTGGTTCTGATGAAATATCAGCCGAATACCTTAAGTATGCTAGTCATAGCCTTTTGGTTTTACTTGCCATTAGTTTTTCTTCTTTTTTAATGCATGGCACATTACCAGACTCTATGCTGTCAGTGTTGCTGGTTCCTGTAATTAAAGATAAAACTGGCAAGATATCCAACAAAGACAATTATAGATCAATTGCTCTAGCAAGCATATTGTCTAAGGTTTTTGAAATAATACTTCAGAATCTGCTTCAAGATTATATAGCAACTACTGATAACCAGTTTGGTTTTAAGAACAAACACAGCAAAGATTTGTGCATTTATGCATTAAAGGAAATAGCTGGTAAATATAATAGATGTACTACCACAGTTTTTATATGCTTTTTGGATGCATCTAATGCTTTTGATCGAATCAATCATGGCAAGTTATTTCTTAAGCTAAAAGAGAGAGGGGTTCCTTTGTATTTAATTAGGCCCTTGCAGTTCTGCTATTCCCATCAAACCATGCAGGTTGGATGGGGTGAGAGGACATATTCTCGTTTTTCAGTGATCAGTGGAGTTCGGCAAGGTGGAATACAGTCACCTATGCTTTTTAATCTGTATATGGATGATCTCTCAAATAAATTGAACAAAAGTAAGATTGGATATATGGTGGGGGGTCTTCTCATCAATCATATGATGTATGCAGATGATTTGGTCATTTTTTGCCCCCTTATAGTGCTGCATACAGCAGCTGCGTAGAGTTTGCTGAGTTTATAGTCAGGAACATAACATTAAGTTTAACTTGTGTTGTCATGATTGCTACATCTAAGGAGGATCAGAAACAGAAATTTCCATCATTTCATTTTGCAGAGCATGAGCTAACTGTTGTGAATGAAGTGAGATACTTAGGACACATTTTTAGATCTGATTTATATGACGATGATCTGCAGCGACAATGTAGCAAATTGTATGCACAAGCAAATATGCTTGCATGCAAATTCCATACAGTCATGTGAAAAAAATTATGACACCCTGTATAAGCCTGCGTGTTTTTTTTTTAACATATTTGGAAATATGAATATTTAATATCAATGTTAAAAATATTGGGAGATTCACGTAATACAACTAAACAATTAAAAATAAATTAAAGACTTTTTTTTTAAATTTTCTGTAAAATCTAATTCTAAACAAATAGTGTGGAATATATTAGGACACCCCCCATCTTTTTTAGGACACCCCCACATTCATTCCTGTCATGAACAGAGTGCTGGAGATTTTCTCCAGGCTCGGTTTAATGGCTTCCTTCCTGTTTATTTACTGTTATGTGCTATGTTGCTTTTTGGATTTATGTATTAATGTTCTGTTGGCCATTTTGTGTAATGTTTTATTTTTGACATGATTCGGACAAAACCCAAGCGCAGACACAGGCTCAAAATAAACACAATAATCTTTATTGAATAAGTGAGTGAGTGTGGGTGTGAGTGTATGTGCAATGAGCGGAGGAAGTTGAGCAGAGTGAGGACGAGTCTGGCAACCCTGAAAGAGAAGAGAGACAGGAGGAGTATGAGCTCTCTGAAAATTGATTGAATACACAGGTAAATGAATCTATCTTACGGCATAGGAGAATAGTGGTGGCGCCGAAGAGCATCAGGACAATGTCAGTAAACCAGGACCTCAGACAGTTGTGTGCTTGGGCAGGAATAGACAGTGCTGGTGCCGCAGAGGGGAAAAAGTCCAGTTAATGAAACCAGTGCTTCTGTAGAGGTAAGGAATGGGACCCACAGCACGCAGGTAAAAGTCCAGTCCGCCGCCAGGAGGAGGAAGTCCGCCAAGGGGAAATCCACCTGTGCACAGGGAAGAGAGAGAGGTAGGAGCAGAGAGGATTATTTCCAAGAGGTAGCTTATGTAGAGTTGGGGAGATGAAACTCCCAGACGATGAAGCGTCATGGTAGAGATGAGGGAGGCGAAACTCCCTTACAAAAGGTTGGGGTAGACTCAAGCACAGAGTACAGTTACCCAGGAGGAGCGTAGACATCTCCATGCAGATTGTAGGGCAGCACTCCTTAAGAAGGCTGCCTAATTGGAGGAACAGCTGTGCGCACAGCTGTGGAGAAAATTAGGGCAAAGGGCACACAGCGCGGATCACCACAGTACCCCCCCAACCCCCACGGAACGCCTCTTGGTGGCCTATCCAGCCTGTCCGGGTGCATCCGGTGGAACTCCCTGATGAGTTGTGGATCCATCACGAAGGAGGAACGCACCCAGGACCTCAACTCTGGACCATACCTTTCCCAGTCCACCAGATATTGTAGGCCATGCCCCCTGCATCGGACATCCAGGACACAGCTGACCTTGTATGCAGGACCACCATCAACCATCACAGGTGGGGACAGAGGTTTGGGAGGGGGGCACAGAGGGCTGGACACAAATGACTTCACCTGAGACACACAGAAAGTGGGACAAATGCGGAGAGAAGGGGGAAGGGCCAAATGGACAGCCACTGGGTTGACAATATGAGTTATAGAGTATGGACCAATAAAGTGCAATGAGAGTTTTTTTTAGATTCAGTCTTCAGGTTGATATTCCTGGTAGACAACCATACCTGCAGCCCAACCCGGTAGGGTGGAGCCGGAGTCCTGTGGCGGTCGGTGTGGCGGCTCGCCGTGTACTGTAGAGCAGCCTTGGTAGCCTTCCAGAGCCGGCGACAGCGTTTGATGTGAGACTGGACCGACGGGACAGAAATCTCCTCCTCCTCCCCTGGGAACATAGGGGGGTTGCAACCTAAAGACACTTCAAAAAGGTAGAGACCCGTGGCAGTAGAAACAGCGGAATTCTGTGCATACTCAACCCATGGTAAGTAGGAGCTCCATGATGCCGGATTGGAGGCCGTGACGCACCTCGGGGCTGCTTCCAACTCCTGGTTGGTACGCTCACATTGGCCGTTACTCTGTGGGTGATAACCAGAAAACAAGCTAACAGTAGCCCCAATGACCTTGCAGAAAGCTCGCCAAACCTGAAAGACGAATTGGGGGCCTCGGTCCAACATGATGTCCGCTGGGATGCCATGAAGCTGTACCACATGCAGGACGAGCAGATCGGTGGTCTCCTTGGCCGCCGGGAGCTTCTGCAGGGGAATGAAGTGAGCTGCCTTAGAAAACCTATCCACAATAGTCAGAATGACAGTGTGACTGGCAGAGGGGGAAGACCGGTCACAAAGTCCAAGGCAACATGGGACCAGGGTCTACGTGGGATGGGGAGAGGATGTAATAAGCCCGAAGGGGGAGAGGAGGAGGACTTACAGGTTGCACATTGAGGGCAGGCTCGAATGAACTCACGACATCCTTCCGCAACGAAGGCCACCAGAAGGTTTTCTGTAACTGGGTCACGGTGCGAGCTACCCCAGGATGACAGATAATCCTGGAGGAGTGCAACCAATCGATGACTTCACTCCGGACTGAAGAGGGCACATACAGCCGTCTTGCTGGCCCCCCGCCCGGGTTGGGCTCAGTCTCTTGTGCTCTCCTGACCCTCTCCTTGATGTCCCAAGAGAGTGTGCTGATGATGCACGAGGGTGGAACAATAGGGTGAAGCGCTGTCTCAGCTGCCTCAGGAGAAAATTACCTGGAGAGTGTATCAGGCTTGGTGTTTTTAGACCCCGGGCAGTAGGTGATAGTAAAGTTAGACCTGGCAAGGAACAGGGGCCAGGCGGCTTGTCTAGAATTCAGTTGTTTGGCTGTTCTGAGATATTCCAGGGTCTTGTGATTAGTCCAAACAACAAAAGGCTGGAAGGCACCCTCCAGCCAGTGGCACCACTCCTCCAAGGCCAATTTGACAGCCAGCAGCTCCCTGTCTCCTATGTCATAATTTTTCTGTGCACGTGACAGGCGACGGGAGAAGAAGGCGCAGGGGCAAACTTTGTCGTTGGCAGTGGGGGGGGGGGCGCTGGACAACACTGCTCCAACCCCCAAGTCTGAGGCGCCTACTTCCACCAAGCACTGCAGGGAAGCGTCCACCTGAGCCAGAATACGGGGAGAGGAAAACTCAGATTTAAGCTTAGAAAATGCCGCCTCAGCCTCCTCGGTCCAGCAAAACGGCACCTTGGTAGAGGTAAGGCGGGTAAGGGGTAAGGCAGTAATGCTGTAATTCTTGACAAACCATCGATAGAAATTAGCAAAGCCCAAAAACTGCTGTAGCTGTTTACGGGAGGACAGGACTGGCCACACCACCACCTTTACCTTTTCTGGGTCCGCTATGATCATCTTATGGGAAATAACAAACCCCAGGAAGGTGGTGGAAGTGGAACTCGCACTTCTCAGCCTTGACGTATAGCTGGTTCTCCAAAAGGCGCTGCAGGACCCGTCTGACGTGCACTCGATGTTCCTCCAGGGACCAAGAAAAAATAAAGATGTCATCAAGATACACAAATACAAAGGAATCCAGAAAATCCCTCAGCACATCATTAATGAGCCACTGAAACACAGCAGGCACGTTGGTTAACCCAAAAGACATTACCAGATACTCAAAATGACCGCTAGGAGTGCGGAACCCAGTCTTCCACTCATCCCCCTCCTTGATACGAACCAAGTGATAATTGTGGAGATCTAGCTTGGTGAACACAGTGGCCCCCTGGACAGAATCAAAGGTGGTGTTGATAAGGGGAAGAGTGTACTTGTCCTTGACAGTGATGTTATTGAGTTCTCTAAAATCAATGCATGGTCTGAGTGAGCCATCTTTCTTACTCACAAAGAAGAAACCTGCCCCCACCGCCGAGGATGAGGGTCTGATAATACCTGAACTCAAGGACTCCTTGATGTACTTGTCCATCGCCTTTCATTCCGGGGCGGAAAAGCTGTAAAGCTGGCTAGATGGTAGTGGAGCCCCCGGCAGGAGGTTGATGGCACAATCATAAGGGTGGTGGTGGCGAGGGGTGTGTGACAGTGCCTTAGCCTTGCTGAAAACAGGGTCTAGATCGTGGTATTCAGGAGGAACTGAAGAGAGATCAGTTGGGGGTGAATCAGGAGAGCAGGGGGGCACAGAAGGAGAACAAGCAGCAGACTGCAGGCAGGCGCTCAGAGAAAAGGTACTCCATGAAATAATTCTCCCTGCCCGCCAGTCAGTAACTGGGTTGTGAAGCCTGAGCCAAGGATAACCCAGAATGACTGGGGAGGCAGATACAGATAGCACAAAAAACTGATCTGTTCCCGGTGGTTACCTGACACCAACACGACACAGGGGCAGTCTGTTTAGCCACAATGGCGAGGGGAACTCTTGAAAGGGCAATCAACTTTAAAGGAGTCTTCAGATCGTAGCAAGGAAGCCCCAGCTGGGTTGCCAGACTCTCCGAAATAAAGCTCTGCTCGGCCCCAGAATCAATGAGAGCATGAGTGGATATTTCATTGTGATCATGTTGGAAGCAGATAGGTAACATAAGCCGTGTAAAGGATTTAGCCTTTTCTACATCTGTAAGTCCCCCTACTGTGACGTACGGACTTCCCCTTTTAACTGCTTGGGGCAAGAGGCAACCTCGTGTTCATCACTAGCACAGTACAAACATAACCCGAGGTCTCGGTGGCATTGTTGTTCCGCCAGCGGCAACTTAGATCGGCCCATTACCATGGGTTCTTTAACCTCGGGGGAATCAGAGGGAGGAAGGGCCAACAAGGGAGACTGTGGGGAATGGCGAAGCTGAGTGCCTGAGGGTCCGAGAAGCCGACACTCGCTAACTCGTTCCCTCAGCTGGTTATCAATACTAATGGCAAGGGAGATTAGCTCATTCAATTTAGATGGTTTCTCCACCTGGGCCAATTCATCCTGCAGACTAGGGCTGAGACTGCGCACAACAATACCGCAAAGGGAGGCATCCTCCCACCTGACTTCAGCTGCCACCACCCGAAAATCTACCGAGTAATCACCGACAGATTTAGCTCCCTGCTTAAGGTTAAGTAAACGGGTGGTGAGAACACTGTCCCGGTCAGAATGGTCAAATATCTTATTGAATTCAGAAACAAAACGGCCATACGTGTAGCTGGAATAATGGGGACGAGCCATGATGGTGTAAGCTCAAGCTAAGGCCCACCCCTCCAGTAAATTAACCACATAGCCGATCAGGCTATGACTCGTGGGAAAATCCTCTGGCACCTGCAGAAACACAATACTACATTGCAGAAGAAAACCCTGTGCCTCCCCTAACTTACTACTAAAACGGGTGAGCTGATTGAGGTGAGAGTTGATTTGAGTCAGCTGTGTCAGGATGACTTGTTGTTGATAATTGGTCTAAACGAGTCTCCGTGATGTTAAGTTTTTGTGCAAGCGCACTATCTGGTGGGGTTTCCTGATGGAGATGTACTGACATAATTCGGACAAAACCCAAGAGCAGACACAGGCTCAAAATAAATACAATAATCTTTATTGAATAAGTGAGTGAGTGTGGGTGTGAGTGTATGTGTGAATGAGTGGAGGAAGTTGAGCAGAGCAAGGACGTGTCTGGCAACGCTGAAAGAGAAGAGAGGAGTATGAGCTCTCTGAAAATTGATTGAATACACAAGTAAGTTAATCAGTCTAATGGCGTAGGAGAATAGTGGTGGCGCAGAAGAGCGGACCTCAGACAGTTGTGTGCTCTGGCAGGAATAGACAGTGCTGGTGCCTCAGAGGGGAAAAAGTCCAGTTAATGAAACTAACACTTCTGTAGAGGTAAGGAGTGGGACCCACAGCACCCAGGTCCAGTCCGCTGCCAGGAGGAGGAAGTCCGCCAAGGGGAAATCCACCTGTGCACAGGGAAGAGAGAGAGGTAGGAGCAGAGAGGACTATTTCGAAGTGCTAGCTTATGTAAAGAACTGAGGTCCACACGAATAGTGGTTTCAACAAAGTTCTCTTTTAACAACTAGGAACGGGAAACATTAACAGGCGGCAACATCAACACATCGCCATTTTCATATATATTCACTCGGTGAAGGTCAACTCTGACCTGTGACATCACCACAGTCTTAAAGACACACCACATATAAATATCACATTATATGACATCTCCCCCTTTTTAGTTTTTTTTTTTTCTCAGAACAAAACAATTTTCAGTTCAAACATTTTTCATTTCCATTTCACCCTTCCCCACAGCCCATGGCTTAATTATTGAACCAAATATAACCACACTTATCACAGCGAACACGTGAATTTCTCTCTTTTTTCATTCATTTTTTTTTCTCTACAAATCTAGTCTTTGCACAGGTTTAGTCATTCTACCAGACCGGGTAAACAACAGTCTTCGCTTTGGGTCTGGCGGTTTGACACTGGATTCTGGTAAAATAGTGTCAGCGGCAGCTGCAGTTTCAGGCTGCTGATTGACAATCTCTGGCTGCAGGTCATTTGGAGCTGAAGAGTGTATCTCTCTGGCTGTTTCAGGATCATGTTGCAAGTGACGGCGGTTGCGTCGCAAAGTTGCTCCCTGGGGTGTTTCAATAAGAAAGGAGCGAGGTGTGCTGCTTTCTCCTGTGACAACAGCGGGTGTTTTCCAGGATTTCTGATGGTCCAGCTTTGTGAGGACTGAATCTCCTGGCTTCAACGAAGATAGGGGTTTAGCTCCATGGCGCTGATTGAAGTAGAATGCTTGTTTCTGTTTCTCCATTGCATCCTTATTCCTGACGACTTCCAGATCAGGCCATCGGGGCTGAAGATTCACTTCCAGTGTAGGAAGAGTTGTTTTGATCTTTCGACCCATAAGTAGCTCTGCAGGACTCACGCCTGTGGTGGTGCAGGGCGTTGATCGAAAGCACATGAGGGCGAGCAAAGGATCTTGCTGCTTTAAGATTCTTTTTGCTGTTTGAACTCCCCTCTCTGCATGTCCGTTTCCTTGGGGGTTATGTGGACTTGAGGTGATGTGCAAAAAGTCAAACTCCCTTGCAAACTTTTTAAATTCTTGGCATGAGAATTGAGGCCCATTGTCAGATACAATCACATCTGGACAACCAAACCTCGCAAACACTGCCTTCAGCTTTAAGATCATCTGAGAAGCAGTGGTTACTGGCAGATGAAGTATCTCGAGGAACCGAGAGAAATAGTCTGACACAACAAGGTAAGTGTGCTTGTTATGCTCACACAGGTCAACAGCAAGTCTCTTCCAGGGTCGATCAGGTAGAGGGGTTGACAAGAGAGGCTCTTTTCGCTGAGCTGGTCTCATCTCACGACACACCTGACAGGACTGGACTTTGCGTTTGATTTCAGATGAGATGCCAGGCCACCACACAGATGTGCAGGCCCGCTCTCTGCATTTTGTCAGACCTTGATGTCCATCATGTATTCGATCCAAGATGTCTGCTCTGAGCACATCCGGAATCAACATGTGGCTTCCTCTGGTGATAATTCCATCGCATTCAGACAGTTCATTTTTAATGGGAAAATAGTCTCTGATAGCTGCTGGGACATTGCCTATGTATTCTGGCCATCCTGACTTGATGTACCGCAACACCAACTGTAGGTTACAGTCAGCTGCTGTAGCGGTCTTTATAGTGTCTATTTTATGTGTAGTAGCTGGCAAGTTATCAATAACTGCTGCTATGTAGCATGCTACATCAGAGTGAGTATCAGTCTCGTTTTCTACGCGCTGTAGTGGACTTCTTGAGAGTGTATCAGCTACTACCAAGGTCTTTCCCGGAGCATATTCGGCTGTCGGTTTGAACCTCATAAGTCTCATAAGTAGCCTTTGGCACCGTATTGGCACATTGTCCAGGTCCTTTTTGTTCATGAGAGGCACCAAGGGTTTGTGATCTGTAACCAACTTAAAATCTTCCAGACCACATAGGTACTTCTCAAATCTCTCACATGCCCAGACACTCGCCAAACACCCCTTCTTCTATCTGTGCATATCTAGTCTCGGCCTCTGACAGACGACGTGAGCAGTATGCCACAGGTTTCCAGTTTCCATCGTGCAGTTGCAGTAGTACTCCACCTATACCATAGCTGCTGGCATCGGCTGATACGGCAGTAGGTCGATTCACATCATAGAATTTCAGAACTGGAGAAGTAGACAGAATGTCTTTGATGCGTTGAAATGCCTCCTGCTGAGAATGGTCCCACATCCACACTGACTTGGATTTCAACAGTTCATATAGTGGCTGGCCCACTGTTGACAGATTTGGGATATATTTCCCTAGGTAGTTAAACATGCCTAGGACACGCTTGAGGTCATGCACGTTCTGTGGTGGAGGGAGCTCGCGGATTGCCTTGACTTTATCAGGGTCGGGTCTCACACCTGATTTGTCGATTTCTTGGCCCAAGAAGTGAAGCTTGTTTTGTCTAAACTTACAGTTTTCTCTGTTCAGTTTAAGTCCGGCTGACTCGATCCTTTCCAGTACCTTGCTGAGACGCTGGTCGTGCTGTTCAGGAGTATCGCCGTACACCAGTATGTCATCCATGTAGAGAGCCACGCCTTCCAGGCCTTTGAGGGTTTCTGTCATTTTGCGCTGAAAAATTTCAGGAGCGCTTGTGATCCCAAATGGAAGACGTTTGAATGCATATCTCCCAAAGGGTGTGATAAAGGTTGTTAATTTACTGCTTTCTGGATGGAGAGGAATCTGCCAAAACCCGGAGGCAGCATCCAATGATGTGAATGTGGTTGCTCCACTAAGTTTTGCAGTGATTTCCTCTGCAGTAGGAAGAACATACCTCTCTCTTCGTACAGCTTCATTTAACCTCTTTAAATCGACACAGATCCGCACTTTTCCATTTTTCCTTGGGACTGGCACCATTGGTGCGCACCAATCTGTAGGCTCGATCACAGCTTCAATCACATTATTCTCCTCCATATGCTGCAATTCCTCTTTAACCTTCTGCAAAAGTGGCAAAGGGACACGACGGGCAGTGTGCACTGTGTATGGCTGAGCATTCTCTTTTAACAGGATTTTAACTGGTTCTGTTTTAAGTGTTCCATGCTCACCAAATGCTTTGTGAACTTCTTCAACACGCTTCACAAGCCCCATCGACATTGCTGTGTCTCTGCCCAGCAAATTGTTTGCATTATTGCCACTGATGACATACACAGGAAAAGTATATGGTTTTTCTTTGTATTCTGTGAAGGCTTGAAATTTCCCTATACAGTCCAACTGACCACCTGGGCTGCACAGTGTGACATTAGATGGCTCTAATTCCTTCTTAGGAACTAGTTTGTTAAATGTCTTTTCTCCCATAATGTTTGCATCTGCACCCGTATCAATTTTAAAATTGACTGGTGTTGTTCCAATTGTAAGCTGTATGGTCCATGGGTCGTCGTTTCTGTCTGTTTTTGTGACTGCGCCCAAAAAAATGGTGTCTGGGAAACTGTCCCTTCAGTGACTTCTCTGACTGATTTACTGTGACATTTCTTTTCCCAGTGACCCACCTTTTTACACTTGTTGCATGTTGACTTCATGGCTGGGCACTTTTCAGGATCTCTGTGTTTTAATTTTCCACATCTTCCACACCATGAGTCTTTTTGCTCTCCACTTTTTTTCTTCTTTGGTTTAAATGGAGATCTTCCTCTGCCTGCTGCTTTTCCCTGGATCTCCTGCACCGTGGCGTGTGCCTCCCCCTGCTGGTGAACCTGGAGGACAACCTCCTCGGACTGGCGAACTGTTTGAATAGTTTGGGCAAGTGTTAGATCAGCCATCATCTGCAGTTTACGTGACAGCTCTTTATCGAGGATGCCCACAACAATTCGGTCACGGATATGTTCATCTCTCTTTACACCAAAGTCACAGTGTTCTGACATCTCAAAAAGGGCTCTGATAAACATTTCCACTTTCTCACTGGGCCGCTGCAGCCTCTGGTGAAAACAAGCGCGCTCATGGATCACGTTCCATTTAGGACAGAAGTACTCGTCGTATTTTCCTAACACAACGTCAAACTTCTTTTGATCCGCTTCCTCAGTAAATGAGAATGATTTGAAGATGTTTTCAGCTTCGGGGCCCATGGCGTAAATCAGTGAACTGACCTGAACTTCACCGTCCTCTTTATTCAGTTTTGTAGCCGTCCGGAAACGCAGAAAGCGCTCTTTCCAGCCCGCCCATTCATTTTGACGATGAAAAGGAAAACTTTCCGGGGAATTAAACAAGGCCATCTTACTGAAGCAGAGCGTCCGTCAAGCACTTCTGACACCATGTAAAGAACTGAGGTCCACACGAATAGTGGTTTCAACAAAGTTCTCTTTTAACAACTAGGAGCGGGAAACATTAACAGGCGGCAACATCAGCACATCGCCATTTTCATATATATTCACTCGGTGAAGGTCAACTCTGACCTGTGACGTCACCACAGTCTTAAAGACACACCACATATAAATATCACATTATATGACAGCTTACTTAGTAGAGTACAATTACCCAGGAGGAGCATAGACATCTCCGTGCAGATTGAAGGGCAGCACTCCTTAAAAAGGCTGCCTAATTGGAGGAACAGGTGTGCGCGCAGCTATGGAGAAAATTAGGGCAAAGGGCACACAACACGGATCACCACAATTTTTATTTTTTGTACTTATTTATTAGTATTCTGTGGTATGTGGTATTATCCTTTATTTCTCTAATATTGTCCTTTTTCCTGATGACAGCTTTCAGGAGGCGTGAAGCCTCGTGTGGGCGTATCCTTCCAGCTGTCAGTTTCTGATTTGCCTCCCTCTCACTAGCCAGCTGGTCCTATGTGTTATTGCTTTCTTTCACCTGCTTGGGCACTCACACCTGTTAATCATTGTGTAATTGGTTTGGGGCACTATTTAAGGGCTGTTTTTGTATTTCCACTTTGTCGCCACTTTGAACTATCTACCCTCATCTCCACCTGGGCTCTGCTTCACTCTGGTGGGCATTCTTGTAAGTAATTGCTCTCTTGTTGCATCTTTTGTGTTGGAACACTTTGTGGAACTTTGTATTTGCCCTTTTATTTTAATAAATTGCACTAAATGACAGTACAGTGCATGGGTCTGGCATTCCTGCCCAAGGGGGATACATGACAGAAAGCGGCGACCAGTTGAGACCCAGCTGCTGTCATTTGTGTATTTTTCCACCTTTTTTGTGTGTTTTCATTAACCTGTTTTGGAGCTCACCATGTCCAACCTGAACGATATGGAGCAACAGGCAGTGTGCTTCTTGGAGGGCATTTGGTCACTGACGGAGGCCTCCCGTTCTCCTGAGATGGTCCGGGAGAGTCGGGATGGCGTGGTGTGGGTGATGGAGACATGCCCCAGCCTGTGGAATCACACGCACTATCACCCACGCATCCACTGCCGCACCCGTTCACACACACGCCCCCACTCACACCCACTCTCACACACGTACACACACACACACCCACACCCACCCACACACACACACACACACTCGCAGGCCCAAGAGGACAAGGAGGGCGACCCCCCAGGACACAGGCACCTGCCCCAGGGCACCGCCAGGGCCCCAGGGAGGACACAGTCCCGCGCGCAAGGATGCACCGGGACTGGCCCGCACCACCAGTGCACACCTGACCCCGACCCAGGGGGGAAACGCCTCCCCCCAGCACCAGGGGCCCAGGGTCTGACCCAGCCCCTCCCAGGAGGCAAGGCCAGCTGGCCAGGGGCCACGGCCCACCCCCGGCCCACCCCGCAGCCCCCCCAACCAACCGCCCTGGGCCAGACACACGGCCACCCAGACACCGGCTCCTCGTGGTCGGGGCACAGCCAGCTGCCAGAGGCACCAAGGAGAGTGTGCCACCGCCTGCCACCCCTCAGGTTACAGAATTAATAAGCGGGGACCAGAGACAATTGAATTCAGCCAATTGATTATTTGAGGAGGCAGACATTCTCTCCAGGCTAATATAATCTAATAGTAAGTTATTATAGTGAGTCATACAAAAATTTCTGGATTTCCAGTTCATGAGGATAGTTTTCTTTGCGATGCATAAGGCAGTGAGAACCATGTGTGACATCCTTGCCTCTATATTTATTTCACTTAAATCCCCTAATATGCAAAGTAAGGGGGGGGGATAAGGACCTGTACTTATATAACGCTTTTCTAGTCTCAAAAACCACTCAGAGCGCTTCACTAGTACTAACCCTCTACTCTAAGGGCCTATAGAGGACAGATATCTTGGGACAATTTAGAACAACCAATTAACCTAACATGCATGTCTTTGGATTGTGGGAGGAAACCGGAGCCTCTGGAGTAAACCCACGCAGCACAGGGAGAACAGGCAAACTCCACACAGAAAGGTTCCTACCCCTGCCAGCCTGGGGAATCAAACCTGGAACCTTCTAGCTGTAAGGCAACAGTGCTAACCACTGCACCACCGTGCTGCCCGTATGTTATATACTTTTTATAAAGTTTAGGAATATGAAATTTATTAAATAAATTTATTTATTGCTAAAAAAAATAATTGATAAATAAATAGTTGCAATGCTTCTTCCAGCATTTTTTTTTTTCTTGCAGCATTTGTCACCTCCTCCAGATCTTATGAATTGCCCCTCGGGGCAGAGAGGAGACACCCAGACACTGAACTGTAGTTTGTGATATTTATTAACAAAACACAAAAGTTCAAATAGTGCGCAAACACAAAATCCACACTGTGCACAAAATAAACTTATGAACGAAATGACAAGGTAAAGACGGGATGCACGGAGAATTCAATTCAATTCAATTCAATTCAACTTTAGTTATATAGCGCCATTTCACAACAACAGTCATCTCATAGCACTATCAACTGTAGGGAGGACCCCCACAGTTGCAGAAAGACCCCAGCAATCAGGCGATCCCCTGTGAGCAAGCACTTGGCGACGGTGGAAAGGAAAAACTCCCTTTTAACAGGAAGAAACCTCCAGCAGAACTAGGCTCAGGGAGGGGCAGTCATCTGCTGCGACTGGCTGGGGGGTGAGGGGACAGAGAAGAAGAAAAGAACAGACATGTAGAGAGCAAACAGCACAATGGGGACTCAATCTATGGGAGAGAACAAACAAATGTTAATGACCAGCAAAAAAAAAAAATTTCATCGAGAGTGAGGAAAGGAGTGAGGCCCAGTGCATTACTGGAGGTCCCCCGGCTGACTAAACCTATTAGCAGCATAACTAAGGGAGGGTTCAGAAACCCATGATCCCTCCCTAATTGTAGGCTATATCAAAAAGGTAGGTTTTAGCCCTATTCTTAAAAACAGAGATCGAGTCTGACTCCCGAATCCAGATTGGCAGCTGATTCCACAGGAGAGGAGCTTGATAACTGAAGGCTCTGCCTCCCATTGTACTTTTGGAGATTCTAGGTATTACAAGTAAACCTGCATTTTGGGAGCGTAGTGCTCTGTTAGGATGATACGGTAGTATCAGATCTTTTAAATAAAAAGGAGCCTGATTGTTTAGAGCTTTGTAAGTAAGAAGAAGGATTTTAAACTTAATTCTAAACTCTATGGGAAGCCAATGAAGGGAGGCCAGAACCGGAGAGATATGATCTCTCTTTCTAGTACCTGTTAAAACTCTTGCTGCAGCATTTTGGATCAGCTGAAGACTTTTTAAAGATGTTTTAGGACAGCCTGATAATAAAGAATTACAATAATCTAATCTCGAGCTAACAAAAGCGTGGATCAGCTTCTCAGCATCACTCTGAGACAAGATGCTCCTAATCCTAAGATGCTCTGCACTGTGTGTTCATATATTCATATATTTATTCCATCCAGCTACAATGCTCTGCACTGTGTGTCTGTGTGTGTGTGTATATATATATATTTTATAGTAATACGTACATATGTTTATTAGCTGCTCTTGCTTGCTTGTTTTTTTTCTTGCCTTCTGATTGTTGCTCTGAGTGTTGCTATCCCTGTGCTGTTGCAATCCTGGAATTTCCCCGTTGTGGGACTAATAAAGGCTTATCTTATCTTATCTTATCTTATCTTAATCTTGGCAATATTACGCAAATGATAGAAGGCAGTCTTAGAAACAAATTTAATATGTGAATTGAAGGACAAATCCTGATCAAAAATAACTCCAAGGTTCCTCACAGAGCTATTAAGAGAAAGAGTAACTGCATCCAAACTGAAAGTTTGATTTGGAAAGGAATTTCTAAGGTTTTTTGGACCAACAAGAATGACTTCAGTCTTATCTGGATTTAATAGCAGGAAATTATAAGTCATCCAAGCTTTGATTTCCTTAAGACAGGCTTCTAACTTGGCTAATTGATTAGTATCATCTGGCTTCAATGACAGGTATAATTGTGTGTCATCTGCATAACAGTGAAAATGTATACAGTGCTTTCTAATAATGTTGCCTAACGGAAGCATATATAAACTAAAAAGAGTAGGGCCAAGCACAGATCCCTGTGGAACTCCATGACTAAGCTTTGAGCTGAGAGAAAACTCATCATTTACATGAACAAACTGGAACCTATCAGATAAATAAGATCTAAACCACTGCAACGAAGTTCCATTAAGTCCAACATAGTGTTCTAATCTATCAAGTAGAATATTATGATCAATAGTATCAAAAGCTGCACTAAGATCTAAAAGGACAAGTACAGAAACTAGTCCATTATCAGATGCAATGAGGAGGTCGTTAGTGACCTTCGCTAAGGCTGTTTCAGTACTATGATGGATTCTAAACCCAGATTGAAACTCCTCAAGTAAACCATTTCCCTGCAGGTGGTCAAATAATTGCGTAGCAACAACTCTTTCTAAGATTTTTGAAATGAAAGGGAGATTAGAGATTGGTCTATAGTTAGCTAAAGCTCCTGGATCTAGCGTTGGCTTTTTGAGTAAGGGTTTAATTACAGCCGTTTTAAAAGCCTGCGGTACATGGCCTAAAGTTAATGAAGAATTGATTATATGAAGAATAAAGCTACCAATAAGTGGGAAGACTTCTTTAAATAACCTGGTAGGAATAGGGTCTAAAAGACAAGTTGAAGGTTTGGATGAGGAAACTATTTTGTCTAACTCACAAAGGTCGATTGGAGTAAACTCATCAAGACAGACATCAATAGAAGGAGTTGTAGTAGTTACAGTATTTAAGTTAACTGTGGGAAGAATCTGATTGATTTTATCTCTGATGGATGAAATTTTATTATTGAAAAAGTTCATAAAGTTCTGACTAGTAAGCTCTAAGGGGATGCTAGGATTGACAGAGTCCTGACTCTTTGTCAACCTGGCTACAGTACTGAAAAGAAACCTGGGATTATTCTTGTTCTCTTCTATTAATGCAGAGTAATAACTCGTTCTAGCTTTTCTAAGAGATTTTTTATAAATTAAAAGATGATTTCTCCAAGCTAAATAGATTTCATCTAAATTAGTAGAGCGCCATTTTCTTTCTAATTGACGAGTCTTCTGTTTTAAGCTACGAGTTTCTGTGTTGAACCAAGGAGTTAAAAATCTCTGATTAGACTTTTTCTTTTTTAAAGGGGCCACCAAGTCTAGAGCCTGATGCAGAGAAGCTGAAACACTATCCACCATGTTATCAATTACAGAAGGAGCAAGCTGTCTATAGCTTATTTCCGTTGTGTTGACACATGGCATAGAGGAAACAATCTGCATAAATTTGGAAACAGCATCATCTGTTTGGTGCTCTCCAGCTCTCTAGTGGCTCGAGAGCTGGAGAGCAAACCACACAGGCAGACAGCAAAACAGGAAGTGACGATACGTTACCACAAGGAAGTGACGATCCGGTCACGGATGTCAGAATGTCAGAACAAGGACAGGGTTCTGACGCAGTATGACTCTTTAGACTCCAGCAATAAGGGAGAGAAATGACCGTTCTTAAATAGAACCAGAAACAAATGAATACAATTGATATCAGGTGTGGATCACATGAGCGGGCAGGAGGAAACAATGATTACAGACTGGGGTCAGCTGGGAGCAATGAGAGGGGAGAAGACGGGACTGACAGCTGACAGGAGCACCGCTCATCACAGAGCAAAAATCCAGAAGTGCCACTGACAGCTGCTGCCCTGGAGAGAGACCAACCGAACAATAAAGAACTAAATGCCAACAAATAAGGACTGAGGGATAAATACAAACAAATACAAAATAAGAGAGTAGCAAACTATGATGATATAAACAGAGGGATAAGACAAATAAGAAACAATATCAGATATAAGAAAACCAACCAGGGATAAAATGACAGAACCAAAAACCCAAGATACAACAAATATACAACTATGGAGAAAGGCCATGAGACTGAGCATGGCGGAAACCCCCAGTGCTCAGCTCATGACACCAGCCTGTTGCTTTTCCTATATGGTCACTTCAGTACTGAATATACATGTGTGTATGTATATATATTATGTATCCACTAAAAGCATATTATAAACCCATTTAAAGTTAGACCTGTCCTCACTACCAACTTTGGGGGCTCCAAATATTCTGTCCAATCTTTTTTTCTCCCTTAGTAAACTTCATCAGTGTTTTATGTAATACTATGACGCTTCTAATATCACTTTTTTATGTGTGCAACTCATAATTTTACAGCTTCTCTTGTAAATCAGAGACATTTTTTTTCTTGTAAATTTGCCTACTTTTTGTATAAATATACAGTATTTCCCCCATGTTGTTTTCCCCCTAAATTCAGTTTCTCATAAAAATGAAACATTTTCCTCAAAGTTATCATGGAAAATAAGCCCTTTTCCTTAAGTATTTGCAAAATCATTAAAATTTCTGATTTTTTTTTCAAATAATTTTTTTTGACTATTATGAAGTTGCGACTTTTTTCTGGTGAATTTATGCTATTTTCTCCTAAATTTGCATGTTTTTTTTTTTCTGGTAAATTTGGTAAAGGTAAATTTGTTATTTACCTTTTTTTTGGGGGGGGGGCAAACACCTGAATCCTAAATTTGAAAACTGAATGTCACTGTAAAAATCAAATAAATAAATAAATAATAAATTAATTAATGAAATGAAATTCATAATGATAATACATATACATAAACACAATCATTATACACATGTTCAAAAGGAGTGGGAAGAAGCTTAAGCTTTATTTAATCCCACCCCTTCTCCTCATACAAACAAAATCATACTTCCCACTAATACCTCATCCTATTTACAAATCCTTGTTTACCATAACTACTGTATATCATATTACAATAATGTATACATTTACACCATATTTAAACATACATATAACCTACATATACTTCACCCTGAGTGCGAACTTCCAGTCAAGACCCTTCTGTCATGGTCTGCTCTGCTCTTTATTCCCGGCTGCGCGCACACCTGGTCCTCATCATGCCTGGCCTATATCTACCGCGCTGCCCATACAAGCAGTGCGGAGATGTCTCACAGCACTCCTGACGAGCTTCATCGCCAATCTTTTCTATCTACCAAGGTCTCAGCCAAAGCCTGCTTCCATCGTCACCGGAGCATTCCTCCAGCGGCCCACGTAAGCTCAAATTCCTACTCACCTTTGCTTTCCAGTCCCCTGTGCACAGGCGGGGTCCATGGTGGCGGAATCTTCCTCCAATCTCCCTGGCGGCGGATTCTTCCTGTACACCCTCCACACCAGTTCTCCCCAGACACTCTCCTGCCAGAGCTGCACAATCTACAGAAGAGCACTGTCTCCCTGGCCGCAGCCATCACGCTAAACCAGAGCCACCACCATCTGCTCCCACAGTAAGCTACAGCGTAACTGTTTTCCTCCAGCCGTGACTTCCATTAACCCCCTCTCTCTGTGTGTCTGTAGGGTTGCCAGGCTGTACGGTGTCTCGCTCTGTTCCCGAAAGTTCCAGCATACACTTACACTCACCAACACTCTGCTTGTTGTTAATAAACTTAATTGTATCAATTTGGAGTCCGTGTCTTGTCACTGGGTCACTTAACCATGTCAGTGCATCTCCGCCAGAACGACCCAGCTGACAGCGCTTTGGTGCGCCATGTCAACAAAATGGAGATCCGAATTGATCAATTAGCTTATCAACAGCAGTCCATAATAACCCAATTAGCTCGAGTCACCGACCGGTTAGACAGGCTAACTAGCTCCCAGACCTTTCCTTCTCCCAGCAGCTCCTCAGCTCCCGCTAGCCCCCCAGCTAACCAGCCCAGGCAGGGCCCTCCAGCTCGACTTACTCCTGTTCCTACCTCCAACCGCTTTAGCGGCAAATTTGGAGAAGCCAGAGGGTTCGTCATGCAGTGCGAAGTAGTGTTTCAGCAAGTACCTGAGGACTTCTCTTCTGACCACAGTAAGATCGGCTATGTAATTAATCTGTTGGAGGGGAGAGCATTAGCGTCGGCTTATGCTGTTATGGCTAGGGCTAACTACGCTAGTCTGACTTTTCGCCAATTTAATGATGAGTTCAACGAGGTGTTTGATCACTCAGACCGAGACAGTGTTCTTACCTCTCGGTTACTGAACTTGAGACAGGGAACCAAGGCTGTGGCAGATTATGCTGTGGATTTCTGTGTGGTGGCTACCGAAGTGGGGTGGGAAGATGCTTCTCTCTGTAACATTTTCATTAGGAGCCTTAGCCCTAGTCTTCGGGATGAGCTAGCTCCTCTAGAGAAGCCGTCTAGGCTATCCGAGTTAATTTTGCTAGCCATTAGTCTAGATAATAGGCTGAGGGAACGGGCGGCTGAACGTAAGGCCTATGGTCGTTCAGGAGAACAGCCTCGCTACACCCCACAAACCTTCCTATTGGCTCTGTCATCATCTGACGCCTCTGTAACCCCGGAACCCATGATGGTGGGACAGTCCAAGTTGTCCGCGGCAGAGAAACAGTGCCGCCGTGAGTTGGGGTTGTGCCTCTATTGTGGGAGCGGGGAGCATGAGGTCTCGTCTTGCCAGCTTCGGCCAAAAGGGGGAGTTTGTGCGTCGCAGTAGGGGGACTCACGGACTCTCTTCAGCCAAACTCCCTATCCAGTCTTCTTCTCCCTATACGGTTCATACATAAACACACTGAGATTCCTACACAGGCTTTTATAGACTCTGGGGCAGAGCAAAGTTTTATTACTAGGGACCTGGCAACCCGTTTGGGGCTTCACTGTATTCCCCTTAAGACTCCGCTACGGCTGATCACTCTGTCCAAAGCTCCCATGGCCAGAGTGTCCCAGCGCACTGCTCCTGTGTCTGTCATTGTATCTGGTAACCATTGGGAGGAGCTACAGTTTTTTGTGCTGCCGATGTCAATGTCTCCTGTCATCCTTGGTTTTCCCTGGTTACGCTTCCATAACCCAACTATTGATTGGCGCTCAGAGAGTGAAGCTGAAGGGCAAACGGGTGTACCTGAATACTTCCATGTGGGTGATGAAGGCTGTCACATTGTGGTTGTCCGGGTGAAGGAGAACCTGTTGATAGCCTTGGCAGAGATCCAGTTTGGAAAATCCTTTAAATAATGGAACACTGCCGCCAGGTCCTCTGTTGTGGGCAGGGGATATTTGCCAGGTATTACTGCTTTGTTTACCATTCTGTTGTCGATACATGGTCATAGGCCACCTGTCTTTTCTTTGCTATCACCAAGTTTGAGATCCAGGGAGATGCATTGAGCCACTTGATGGTGCCAGCGTCCAACAGCTTCTGCAGCTCTGTCGTGATGTCATCCTGTAGTGCAAGGGATAGTTGGTGCAGAGGCTGAACTTTCGGGGGCACCGTCATGTCAATGAGCGGTTGGTGGTTGAAAGAGGTGAGGCAGCCTAGCCCCGTGAAAAGTGTTGGCCAACAATGTTGCCAAGATGAGGTGACCGCCAGAATGATGGTGCCCATCAGGTTGGTGATGGAGAAACCAAACTCGCTGATCAGGTCAATGCCCAGCCCATCGGCCCCCTGGTGTGTTACTTGGAAGGTGAATGATGGGACGGCCTTGGAGCCGTACCACACAGAAAAACTGATCGTCCCTACCATACTGATTCTGGTGTGACCATAACCAAATAAGTCCTTCATATCAGCTGCGATGGTTTCCCAGGGGAACAGCTTCCTGACCGTAGACACGCTCAGAGGGGACCTCAGGCCACCATGTCCAGCAGCAGTGGTATGTTGACCCTGTCCAGCTCCACCATGCACCACCTGAACAACAAGTATTTGGCACCAATTCAGTGAACAGCGGCTGAACCCAGCGAGTGGGCCACAGAGTTTGCGCAGGGTGAGCGACAAACCCTGGCAAAATGGTTTAGCTTCCTGCAGCAGTAGCATTTCACCCCTCTGGCTCAGCAGGCGGGTGATTGAGTCTGATGGCTAGATGAACCACAGTCACTGCAGTGTGGGCACTCACCTGCATTGTCCTGTTTCCTACCCTTCTTCTTTCGGTTGTAGCGGGTGTAGCATCATCGTCTCCTCAAACCAAGACAGAAGATCACTTCCCTCCATTCTGCAGGAATTTCACTTTCTTCCTCCTACAGGAAATTCACTTTTCTTCATTCTACAGGAATATCACTGGCTTTCATATCAACTACACTCACTCAAGGCCTGACCAAGGATGTTTTTCCCAGGACCCCAATATAAACAGTTGCCTCTTGCAGAGATGATAAGGATCAGAATTTGCTTTTAAAGGCTCAAAGGAACACAAAACTCGGGAGACCAGATCTCCAATGTGAACATTGCATTTGGATAGCAACCGCCTTACAGGAAACTAATGTTCTTAAAGGGTCATAAACGGCTTAACCAGACAGGTTTATGACTTTCGATGATTACCAGATCCTTTGTCCAGATATCATGGACCTAAAGAAATCATCTACAGCTCAGCAGTACCTCCTAGTGGATACCTACGGAATGTGTTTGAGTATGTAGGATCTGACTATTAATTTGTTCTAAACATTAAGTTTCTTTAAGCTTATCCTCTTCTCCCCCCGCCCCCCCGGATCCTAAGGACACTGAAAATCATCCTTTTTACCACCAACCATGGTTTGCCGTACTACATTAAGCTTTGATCTAAATATGAATGCATGTATTATAATTATGTATAAGAAATGTTATGTTCATGAGTGTTATTCAAACAAATGTAATATCAGAGTAATGGTATAAATGCATGATCACCAAATATTAGCCAAGTCATTTAATTTAGTTAGACCTTATATTGAGCACCTAATTTCATAAGAACTGAATGAGTGTTGATTCTGCTCTGCAAATTTCATGGGATGGTGTCTTCGTTTGATTGGCTGCTCTCAAACAAAGAAATGTTTTCACATTGGATGGCAGCCATTTCAAACTGCTTTTTTTTAAAGTCGATTGGTACGTCTTCCGACCGGCCCACAAGTTTATGACTAAAGGTGTGTTCAGTTAAAAAGGAGTAGAAGCTGCCCTGCATGTAAGTTAGACACACAAAAGTAAGAAATGTAAGAAAAAGAAAGACAGACAAAAGAAATAATGTAAGAAAACTAGGAAAGGTGGAAAGAAAGAGAACTGAAAGAATGGGACAGAATAAGATTTAGATGAGAAAGACACTAAAGGCAAGAAAGAGACAGAATAGAAGATTAAATGTTAGATCAAAAGAGACAGAATGAGATCAGAGAAGTATGGGAAGATTTTATTCCACCGTTTCAAGGTCCCGTGTAGTTTATTTTATCTAAATTGTTCTGTGTGAAGTTTGTCAAATCCTGCGTTAGTTTTTCTGGTTACTGTGGAGAAATCACCTTTTTCTTTAGCGTTCGCTTTCTCAGAGAATAAAATTCTCAAACTTTTTTCCTTCACCTCAGAAGCCATTCTTATCCTAGAAGATGTTTTTCTCAATTTTTTTCTGACTTTTCACGCCATTAAAGTGGACCTTTAATTTTCCTAATTTAAATTGAACAGAGACTGTGTTTTTGGACTCTCTTTCCGGCCTGATACCCGCCTGACTGAGAAGTTTCTCCTTCAGTTTTTTTGGTCTATCCCACTACAAGAGACCTCAAATTTGGACTTATTTCAAGGACTTGTCACGCCACTCGGGGACAATTACTCTGCTGCCCCTGTCCTGTAGGAGCTCCCGGCTGGGTCTATGCTTCTGACGGCTGTGAGGGAGCAGCAACTGTTTCCTCCCGATGTCCCAACTCTAAACTCAGCCGGCACCGACCCGCTGTAAACGTGGACCTTCAGCTGCCTGTAAGTGAGACTCTTCCTATCTGCTGGGTTAAAAACGTGATGTCCGAACAATTAAATTACAATTGAATATAACCCGTATTTCAGGGTACAATTAGTCTCAGCCACAGGATAAAGCTATAAACTGAAGGAAGACTCTTAGTCATTTTTAAGTAACTGCCCTTAATTTTTGTAGATTAATTCAGAAGTTCATTTTTACATAATCTGCTTATGAATTTTCCCCATAAAATTGCATTCTGTTTTGTTAGACATTTCAGCCTCATTTACCGTTGAAACATAAGTCTGGTTTCTCTTTGGTTCCACCAAGGTCTAACGCTAGGTTTTATGTTCAGGAAAACAATAACAGTTGATGTGATATCGGATGCCTGTTATCATTTGAATCTGTTTATGCATCATTTGAATGCCATATCATGTAACCTGAATGAGTTTAATAAAAGGGTGAATGAGAGAAGGTGAAGGTTTTTTTCCTTTGCATATATATGCTCCCGAGATCACGGCAGGAGAAGAACTCCCTTAAATTTTGAGACTGATCCATTAAGTAATTGAAGGTACAAAATTAATTAAAACTAAGTTTAATATAAGTGTCCGTTAGGACTGGTGCCCCTTTTACGAGTGCTTATTTATTTTATTTAGCGGGTGCAGAAGTGACGGTTTAACTCCGCCCCCTTTCACACCCACTATTAAATAAAATAAATAATTCCTGTACCTTATTACAATATTTTATTAAATATTCTCCTACAGTTTACAGCTGAAGAAGCTTCATCATATATTTTGAAATGGGATAGTGACGCAGAGGAAGAGATTTCAGAGACCGAGGACAATGTAATTGATGATCCAGACTGTCAATTTTCCGACGAACATCGGCCGGGATCATGGGTCCCAAGAAAGCTCAGCAGACTGAGGAGGTGGACGACATCAAAAGATCGCTGGACTTCTTGGCTGAAGAGATTTCTTCTGTTAAGCTGCAGCAAAAAAACATTCTGGACCTGGTCGAGGAGGTGAAAGCGCTGCGGATCCAGAACGCCGAGAAGGACAAGAGGCTGGCGTATCTGGAGAGCAGAGTGTTGGAACTGGAGCAGAACACTCGGGTGAACGACGTGATCATCACGGGGCTCCACATTAAACCCCGATCGTACGTGCAAGTGTTGGCCGCGGACAGCGGAGGGAGGCTCGACACGCTGGAAGATGAATCCACGGAACAACAAGTGGCGGCCTTCATTAAATTAATTAATTAAATTAAATCACGCTTATTGTCATTCAACTGTACAACCAATCATGTACAGTAGAACGAGACTGTGCTTTACCTATCTACAGTGTCAAATCACACACACCCCAGTGCAGAATCAGAGGGCCGCTGCCATGCAAGGCGCTGGCACAGATTTCCCTCCTCCATTCCGTTATTTCTGAGCACCAAGTTGGATGGCAGGAAGTTCCACTTTTATATGGTCTTTGGCATGACCCGGCCGGGATTTGAACCCCTGGGTGGGGTGGATGCTCTACCAACTGAGCCACCACTCCGGTAGTCCAAAGTTCATGCAGTCCAAAGGAATCCAGCTGGACTGTAACACCATTGAGGCCTGCCACCCTCTGCCCAGGAAAAATGGCGACAATCCGGCTGTCATCATGAGGTTTGTCAACAGAAAACACAGGACTGCGCTGTTAAAACAAGGTAGGAAACTGAAAGGAACGAACATTTACATTAACAAGCACCTTACAAAAGAAAACGCAGAAAAAGCCAGAAAAGCAAGATACCTGAGAAAGCAGAAAAAGATTCAAAACACCAGGACATCAAACTGTAAACTATACATAAAATTAAACGGATCACCTGAAGAAGCCAAGGTCATTAACATCGGTAATATTATGGAACTGGACAAATATCAATGAATGTTATGAGCTGGAGTCACAGCAACAAGAGACAATTGTAGGACACTGAAGGGATATACTCATCTGCTACAAGACATTTAACAACATGAATGAATCTTTATTTCGGATAGATTAAAATCAGAATCAGAATCAGAATCAGAATCAGAATCAGGTTTATTGCCATTGTTCATGTAGTACACAAACTAGGAATTTGTCTCGGTGCAATGCTGCAACATTAAACATGATAAGATAAGAGAAATAAACTATACATGTAATAAAGTGTAGGATAAGATTAAGTGATACTGGTCAACAGTTAAAATATATATTAGCCAGCAGCAGATACTGTGGAGAACTATATAGTGCAATCGGTAATGCAGGAAGAAAACAGTGATGATTGACATGAGTCTGGTTGAGCTGCTGTACATGGTGCACGAGAGTCAATAAGTCACTTAGTGTTCAGCAGTCTAATGGCAGAGGGGAAGAAGCTGTTCATGTGACGGGAGGTTTTAGTCTGGATGGACCGAAGTCTTCTACCAGAGGGGAGGGGGGCAAACAGTAAAAAGTAAAAAGCAAAAAGTACAGGTTAAAAGAAACTGAATAATATAACAAAGGGGGAAAGAAAATCCAACAAGGTCAAATTAGACAATAACTCCTCTGATTACACAGTTCAACATAAGTTATCCGAAATGGGTGACGGCTGAAGCCGCAGCTTATATTGCCCACCCATATTCCATCCAAGAATTCAAAAGAAAAACAAAACAAGAGTGATTACAATTCAGAACAAAGTTAAGACAAAATTTGACAAAGAACTAAGCTACAACACAACGCAGGCTGGATATGACAATCCTTATGTGATTTTACATGTCATCTTGTATATATGTTTGGAGTATTTCTTCCTTTAGTTTTTGTTTAAATTGTCCAAGCGTTGTACATTATTTTAATTCAGGTCCAAAATCGTTCCATAATCTGACTCCTTGCACTGAAACACAGTGTTGCTTGGTGGTACAGTGATCCCTCACTTATCGCGGTTAATGGGTTCCAGAACCAACCGCGAAAAGTGAAAAACCGCGAAGTAGCGTCACCCCTAATGACGTCACCCATAAATAACACGTACGTTCATTCTCTCACTCTCTCTCATATGATACGTGTGTGTGTGTGTGTGTGTGTGTAAGTGTACATACATACGTAGATGTAAATAAAGTGTACATAAATATGTTTTAAGAACTCTTTTATTTTTATAACAAGATACGTAACTCAAGATGAAGATGATTTACCGCACAGGTTAACGAGAGCTTTACTGCTCCTCAGGTGACGCCTCATCGTCAGGTGCTAGAGGCACAGGATCGTCGAGGGCAGCTGCAGGAGGCGGCGTAGTGGCTCGACGGGAAGACTATTTCGCACAAAAAGGCACAAGAGAACAGCGAAAAGTTCCACGCGGCGAGACTAGCGATAAAGAACAATGAATGCGGTCTTCCTTCGCTGGGTATGGGCGCTCGGCAGGGAGAGAAACTGGGTAAAACGTCTCGGCCATTCAGCTTGCAAGATTCCCGAGCAGTGAAGAGGTGGGCGGAGAGGAGTGGAGCGGTGGTCAGAGAGGTGGATTTTGAGTTGTGCGGCTCTCCGTGTTGATACCTGATGTTCTAATGTAGTCTCCTTGCCTTCTGCTAGCGCCCGCCCATTTTTTCTCAATTTTGAATTTTTGATGAATATTTCTGAAAAATCCGCGATGCACTGAGGGCGCGAAAGGTGAAGCGCAAAGTAGCGAGGGATCACTGTAGTTCTCACTGAAGGTTTTTGAAATATACATGTTCCTCTGAAATGATATTGTTTCTCCCTTATTTGGAACAACTTTTGGATATTTGTGGGCAGTGACAGATTCTTCACTTTAAAGTAGAACTGAACTCACCTTTTTGCCAAAAAAAGTAGAATAGCAGATTAATTCCTTATTACCTATTGTATTTTTCAACACATAAAAGAAATTTTTAGGCCGTGCGATGGCCAAGCTATAAGCCGATAAACTTTTGCCTCTGGCTGGCAGTGCCAAACAAACCGGAAGTAGTGCAGACGACGTCACGAGTGTGACCCTTATCAAAACAACAATGGCAGATGATAGCAGTTCCAGCAGTCAAGAACACCAGAGTTTTCAGAGTGAAGAGGCATTCAGGATCGGTGACAAGACAGAGGAGGATGCAGGAGTGTCAAGTGAACAGGAAGAGAGCGAGGGAGACATCGAACCGTACAGATTAGAGCCAGAATTTTTGGGGGATTCCAGCACCGACTCAGACCGCAGCAGTGATGGGGAGGAGAGTCGCTTATTGAATACAGAATGGTGAGTCTTTACTTTGGCATGTTTGGGGTGTCAGGATAAGGAAAATTAACAATAAAAAAGAAAGGGGAAAAAAAAACATCAGCATTTTTCCAACTTATTACAGTTATCCCTCACTTATCGCGTTTAATGCGGTCTTCCTTCGCTGGGTATAGGCGCTCGGCAGGGAGCGAAGCTGGGTAAAACGTCTCCGCCAATCAGCTTGCGAGATAAAACGTCTCGGCCAATCAGCTTGTGAGGTAAAACGTCTCGGCCAATCAGCTTGCGAGATTCCCGAGCGGGCTGGGGAGCCGGGGAGAGCGGGCTCTCCGTGTTGATACCTGATGTTCTAATGTAGTCTCCCTGCCTTCTCATTAGAACATCAGGTATCAACATGGAGAGCCCGCACAGCTCAAAATCTACCTCTCTGACCACCGCTCCACTCCTCTCCACCCACCTCTTCACCGCTCGGGAATCTCGCAAGCTGATTGGCCGAGACGTTTTACCTCGCAAGCTGATTGGCCGAGACGTTTTACCTAGCGAAGGAAGACCGCATTCATTGTTCTTTATCGCTCGTGTTGCTTAGTGGCACCTTTCGCTGTTCTCTTGTGCCTTTTTGTGCAAAATAGTGCTTGTGACGCCCTTGGGGGGGGGGTGATGCTACTTCGCGGTTTTTCACTTTTCGCGGTCGGTTCTGGTCCCCATTAAACGTGATAAGTGAGGAATCACTGTATATCTAGAAACGCATCGCTTCCCGGTCGCTTTTCCTCCCCCTTTCTTTTCTTTCGTCGCCATGACAGCTTTCCTTGGCCACTGAACAGATCTTCCCAGGTGTTGGAAGTGTTTTGTAGTCGACTATCACGACAAAATGCACCAAAAACAACCAGTGTCGACGTGCTCGCAATGGTAAACATGAGGACTGGGTCACACTCGTGACGTCACGTGGAACTCCGGCTGCGCTTCGGTGGATTTGTCTGATTTTTCAGGGCGGGAAATTCTAAATCGTGATTTTCTCCAAGATTCCGGGATTTGTGGAGGGGGTGCCAATGATAAATTATCTTTATAATTGTATGTACTATCACCCAGTGCCGTTCAATGCCGTTCAGTTCAGTTCTACTTTAAACATTATTACTGCAGTTTTAAAGTCAACCAGATCTTTCAACTTGAGAGCTTTTAATTTAAGAAAAAGTGGGTTTGTTGGTTCCCTGTAAGCAGCTTTGTTTATTATTCTAATAGCTCTCTTCTGAAGCATAAAGACTGGATATATGTTTGTTTTATATGTATTTCCCCATACTTCAGTACAATATGTACTGTGGGCACAATACAATATGTGGGCAATGGATCAGCGTTCTCGTCGCGCCCTCCGCCAGTACCCGGGCTCGCCTGGGGAAGCTAATGATCCTACCAGCAGACTAAATTCGAAGAGACGACGCCTCTGTGCCAAGTCAAAGAAGAATCCTAGTCACAGTCCTAAAGCCGAAAGCAAACAGCCCCAAGAGCACTTTGTGGTAGGATCTGCCCTTCGCATATTACAACTAAACGTTGAAGGCCTATCTGCAGCCAAGCGAAGCCTTATCGAAGTCCTCGCCTTCCAACATTCGATT
This sequence comes from Pholidichthys leucotaenia, assembly GCA_020510985.1. Lineage (NCBI taxonomy): Eukaryota > Metazoa > Chordata > Actinopteri > Cichliformes > Pholidichthyidae > Pholidichthys > Pholidichthys leucotaenia. Next base: position 61,777,414 of record CM035849.1, on the reverse strand, counting down.
GATGTAATCTGCCTCCAAGAGACTCATATTGGCACAGAGGAAGCTGGCCGCTTCACCATCAAAGGCTTTGACCTCCTGTGCTATGTTCTACATGCTAAACATGGACGTGCCACCTATGTGCGTTCTGACATAGTTGAAGCAAATCACCTGATAACAACACATTTCTCAGACACCATAATCATTGGTGGCTTCCATATTGTCAATGTGTACAAGCCCCCTAATGCCAACTGGGATCTGCAGGTCTTACCCACCCTACCCCACCCTGCCATCTATGTGGGGGACTTTAACAGCCATCACCCTGACTGGGGGTACTCAGCAGTGGACAGTGATGGGGAGGCACTTTCAGACTGGGCATCCAGAAATGACCTCGCTTTGATATACGACCCCAAACAAAGAGGAACCTTCCACTCTGCTAGGTGGAAGAAGGACTATTCTCCTGACCTGTGTTGGGTCAGCTCTTTGAATGGGGAGCCATATCCTACACAGATCCTCATTCTTGATGATTTTCCACACAGCCAACACCGGCCCCTGCTTGTACACATTGGCCTACAACTTCCAGTCATAAACAGCCCAAGGAAGATGCGCTGGAACTTCCGCAAAGCCAACTGGAAGAAATTCAGTGAAACTCTGGACCGGAGCGTTGTTACCATCCCACTCCACACCATCACTGTAGATGAAGCATACAATCGCTTCTGCAGCGCAATCTTCAAGGCTACCCATACTGCAATCCCACGAGGCTACCGACCCCTCTATGCCCCATGTTTGGACGGAGAAAGTGCTGCCCTCCTACAATCCTATCAAACATCAGGGGACCCAGAGATAGCAGACCATCTCATTGAATCGCTAAATACAGCCCGGCGAAAGAAATGGGAGGAGACAGTTGCTGACCGGAGCTTTACCCACTCTAGCAGGAAATGTTGGAGCCTCATCCGTCGCCTAGGAGCTGCACAGAAGCCCCTTAGCCAAAGCCAAGCATCCGTCACACCCAACCAAGTTGCATCCCACCTACTGACTATCTCCAAAGCACCCCAAGACAAAGACACCAGAAGAGCAGTTACAACTGAGCTAAAAAAAACACCAAAAAATGCCTGTAGAGGAAACGAACCCTGAACCCTTCGAGGCTGCTGAACTGGAGAAAGTCCTACAGGGCCTGAAATGTGGAAAGGCAGCAGGATACGATAACATCTTCCCAGAATTCATGAAAAATCTTGGCCCCCGAGCCCTAACCTGGTTGACACAATTCTACACAAGGATCACACAAACGAACTCGATCCCAAAGAAATGGCGGGCAGCAAAGGTCATTGCCATCCCAAAACCTGGCAAAGACCACAAACTACCAGCAAGCTACCGCCCAATCTCCCTACTCAGCGTTCCTTACAAAATCATGGAGCGCCTAATACTGCAACGCATTTCCCCAGAAATAGAGGATATTCTAAGTGTGGATCAAGCAGGTTTCCGCAAGGACCGCAGTACAGGAGAACAAGTACTGGCCCTAACCACCTTCATTGAAAATGGCTTCGAGAGCAGACTGAAGACAGGGGCTGTGTTTCTCGATCTTACAGCCACCTATGATACGGTCTGGCACAAAGGCCTCCTCCTGAAACTTATAAAGGCGATCCCTGCTTGGGCAACAGCAATTATAAAAACCCTGCTGACCAACCGAAGGTTCAGAGTCCACCTCAGTCAGAACACAAGTGCATGGAGAATGCAGAAAAACGGACTCCCACAAGGCTCAGTTCTAGCTCCAACTCTGTTCAACCTCTACATAAACGACCTGCCTACTACAAAATCCCGCAAATTCATCTATGCAGATGACATCTGTTTGGCATTCCAAGCACCAGACTTTGAACCACTGGAACGGGTGCTCACGGAAGATCTTGCTAAACTGGACCAGTTCTGCAAAATCTGGCGCCTAAAACCAAGCCCAGCAAAAACCGTCTCCAGTGTATTTCATCTCCACAATGCAAAAGCTGCCAGAGAACTAAACATCCACCTGTGCGGACTCAAGCTTAAGCATGCCCCAAATCCAACTTATCTTGGAGTGACCCTTGATAGGACCTTATCCTTCAAGGAACATCTAAAGGGGACGGCTGCTAAGGTGAAAGTACGAAACAACCTGCTCTGCAAGCTCGCTGGTGCAAAATGGGGGGCGGCAGTCTCCACCCTGCGCACCTCAGCACTGGCCCTTTCATACTCTGTAGCAGAATATTGTGCCCCTGTCTGGTCCAGGTCATCTTACACACACCATGTAGACACCCAGCTCAACTCAACCATGAGAACTATAACTGGAACAATCCGCTCAACACCACTCCCCTGGCTCTCTGTACTGTCAAACATAGCCCCTCCACACATCCGGCGAGCAGCATTAACTCAAAGGATGCTCCAAAAAGTTAAAGATTTTCCTCACTTACCAATCCATGCAGATATCTACACCCCACCCACTGCCCAACTTTCATCCAGACGGCCGATTTGGAAAAACCCTCCCCCAGCTGACTTTACCATCCAGACAGCTTGGCAAGAGGAATGGGAGACCAAGGAGGTCCCAAACAAACAGCTGGTGATAAACCCCAACCAACAGGTTCCGGGCACCAACCTCCCAAGGAGACAGTGGTCTACACTCAATCGCTTCAGGACTGGACATGGCCCCTGCTTGGCCAGCCTTCACAGATGGGGCAGTAGCCCTAGCCCACTGTGCGCATGTGGAGAGGAGCAAACTATGGAACACATCATAGAGGCTTGCCCGCTCCAAAGACTGGAAGGAGGATTACACACCCTCCATACAGCAAACCAGGAGGCAACTGCTTGGCTTAAGGACTTTACATTCGCTAAATAAATAAATAAGTACAATATGTCATGTATGGGAGTATTAATGAATGATACAAGGTATATAGTGTGGGTTGATTCAGCAAATATTTCACTCTATGTAGTATTGAAATTGATTTGGATATTTTACCTTTAATATAATTAATATGTGACTTCCAACACAGTTTATTATCAATTATTACACCAAGAAATTTAGTTTTGGATACCCTTTCAATCTCTACACCATTTACACTGAGTTTAGATACTAAGTTGTTGTGATGGTTGTTAAAGACTATAAATTTTGTCTTACTTAAATTGAACGTTAATTTGTTTGAATCAAACCACAGTTTAAGCTTTCCTAATTCCTTTCCGAGTGTATCCAAAAGTTGTTCCAAATTGCTTCCACTGCATAATAGATTAGTGTCATCGGCAAACAATATTAAGTCCATTTTTTCTGAAACTTTACATATATCATTTATATACATATTGAATAACAATGGCCCCAAAACTGAACCCTGTGGGACTCCACAAGTAACCTTCAGTAACTGTGAGTTTTTGTTACCAACAGATATACGTATACTGATATCTATTCTTTAAGTAACTACATAACCAGGATAGTGCTACCCCTCTAATACCACAATTCTGTAGTTTCTTTAATAATAAATTATGATCCACTGTATCAAATGCTTTTTTAAGATCCAGGAATACCCCAACTGAATACTCTTTATTTTCAATGGCAGTTGATATTTTTTCTATAAATTCCATTAGAGCAAATGCAGTTGTCCTCTTGTGTTTGAACCCATATTGCTGCTCACACAATAAATTATTCTTCAGTATGAAGTTGTCAATTCTCTCATAGAATATTTTTTCAAGTATCTTGGAAAATTGCGGCAATAGTGAAATTGGTCTATAGTTTGAGAATTCCCCTCTGTCACCCGTCTTGTAATTACTTTAGCTATTTTCATTGCATTGGGAAATATACCTGTTTGGAGAGACAGGCTACAGATATATGTCAGTGGCTTCACTAAGCATTCAATTATAGTTTTGACTAAGAGCATGTCAATACCATCACAGTCCATAGATGTTTTACTTTTAAACGATTTAACAATTTCAATGACCTCTCTCTCGTCTGTGTTCTTTATGAAAATGGAATCTTTTATAGCAGTGTTTTTGCTTATTGTATCACCTGTAGGCGCCGTAATGGGTATTTCTCGAGCCAAATTAGGACCAATGTTAACAAAAAAAATTCATCTGCAGGTGAAGCTGCATTCACACTCTGAGTCGTTTTATTATTTTTTGAAAAATCGGTTGGGTAGCTTGTATTTCTGCTTTTATTTCCAAGAATACTGTTAAGTATTGTCCATGTATTTTTAATATTGTCTCTGTTTTTCTCCAGTTCTTTACTGTTATAGTCTCTCTTACTACATCTTATTGTATATGTTAACTTATTTTTGTATGTTTTATACCGCTGCTCTGCTTTTTTTTGTCCTTTTCTTTAGGAAAGCTCTATATAATATTTTTTTCTTTTTACACGCCTTTTGTAATCCTTTGGTTAACCATGGCTTATCGGCAAATTTATGTTTAAGCTTTTTCTTTACTAATGGACAATTTTTTTCATAAAGAGTGGTTACAATGTTTATAAATGTGTCATCGGCTTCATTTACATCTGATACATAGACTTCTGTCCAGTCTTGCTTCAGCAAGTCCTCTTTAAAAGAACTGATTGCATTTTGTGATTTGTATCTGAACGATTTTAAAATTTTTTTCTGAATTGGCCCCCGTGTGGCCATGGATAAGTGCAAAGGTTGGCAAGTGGTCACTTATATCATTTATCAATAATCCACTTTCTATTTTCTTATCAATAATATTAACAAACAGGTTGTCAATAAGTGTAGCAGTGTGAACTGTGATTCTACTGGGATGTATTATTGTGGGATATAGACTCATGCTGTACATAGAGTTCATGAACTCTGTAATTACATTTTGTTGATATGGATTTAGTAGATCAATATTGAAATCTCCACAAATTACTACCATTTTCTTACTAGTAATATTATTGTACAGCTCGACTAATTTATCTCTGAATGTCCCAATGCAAGTTCCCGGCATTCTATATATACAACTTATAATTAGATTTTTTGTTTTATCTTGGTCAATCTCAACAGTAACACATTCCAAAATCCCTGGTAGTGCAAAGGACATTCCATTTACAAGCTTACACCTATACAGGTCATCAATATACAGTGCAACACCGCCACCCTTTTTTTGAGATCTGTTAATATGAAACATCTGATATCCCTCTATTGCCATCAGGGGAGCCTGCTCTTCATTAAGCCAAGTTTCAGAGACTGCGATAGCTGTAAATTTTCTGTCTAGCTGTTTTAAATAGTCCTGAATCTGTGGAAAGTTTTTGTTAAGACTTCTGCTGTTGAAGTGTATTATTGATAGTTTACCATCTAGTTGCACTTGACACATGAAACAAAAGATCAACAAACAGGAACAACAGGAACTGAAAGTTTTTGAATATACAGATCACAACCCACAGGACGTAGTATATAACATAGACCCTGATAATAATTTATTTAGTTCCATCAATAATGACTGTAGTTACTACACGGATGAACAGTTTAACACAATGGTCACATCTGATTTCAATATTTCTATGATCTACTTCAACAGCAGAAGTCTCTATGCCAACTTTAATAATATTAAAGATTATTTACATCAGTTTAAAGAGCCATTCAATATTGTGGCAATATCAGAGATGTGGCTCAGTGTAGAGAAAGGAGTAGATTTTACCATGGATGGCTATGAATTAAATTATATAAATAGAAAAGTGAAAAAAGGAGGAGTAGTTGCAATTTATGTTGACAAGAGCTTGAAATACAAGGTTGTTGAAAATCTGTCAGTAACTGTGGATGATTTATTTGAATGTATTACAATAGGAATCTGTCTGGACAATGTGAAGAATATAGTAGTGAGCTGTGTATATAGGACACCTGTATCAAACATTGATTTATTTAAGGACTGGATGGAAAAAATGTATGCAAAACTAACCCATAAAGTTATGTTCTTCTGTGGGGATTTCAATATAGATGACATGTTTCAGGACCCAGGAGACAGACACTGACACGAGCAGATAGTGACAATAATCTTTATTTAATTGTGAGTGAGTGTAATGCGAGTGTGAGTGCGAGGATATCGTTCTGGTCACTGGAGCTGAGCGACCTGGACGGAGACCCGGCAACCCTGGAACAGATAAGCAGAGACAAATTACTAATGCTCCACACTAGAAAAGAGCTGCAGATAACAAGGCTTACTTGAGAGCAGCACTGGCTTCGCTCTGCTGAGTTCCAGCGGCCGGGCAGCGTGGAGGTGAAGGCGTCCGTGACCGTGCTGGGGTTACCACCCGTGGCTGTGACAATGACAGTCCTGACAATGACACCGGCTGTGACAATGACAGCCCTGACGATGACACCGGCTGTAACAATGACAGCCCTGACGATGACACCGGCTGTGACTCCACAGACCGGGATGACGATGATCCTGACGATGACGCCGGCTGTGACTCCACAGACCGGGATAACGATGATACAGATGATGATGCAGACAAAGACGAGGTTAGTGACTCCACACACAGTGGCAATGACGACACAGCTGATGCTGATGACAGTGATTCCACCGATAACGTTGGCCAATACTCCTGTAATTGATACAATAATAGTTCTGGCAATTGAGGAGCAAGACGTACCGGTAGGCGTGGTGGTAGCGAGCCGCTACGAAGACGTGATGGCGTTACCCCGTCAGCTGGGGACGCAGGTCCGCTGCCAAGGTGGTCCACCTGTGCACAGGGGTAAAGGTTTGGCGTTGAGTAGCAAATGGTGCGCTTACTTGCTTGACGCTGGGAAGAGTTCCTGGGTGCAGCAAGTGAAGCTCTTGACGAGACAAACGAGGTTCCAGACGAGACAAACGAGGTTCCAGACGAGACAAAGTTCCTGACGTGACAGACAAAGTTCCAGATGAGACAGACAAAGTTCCAGACGAGACAAGAGATATTCTTGACGAGACCAGAGAGCGGAGTGCAGGTTCATTCTCCATTGAGGAAGACAGACGACTCCGTGCCGGGCTGTCAGCGACACTGGCTTTTAACAGCCGTTGATTCACACCTGTTGGTCTGTGCGCAGCTGGGGCTAATGACACTAATGACGGCCCAGAGGCCGCCATGACAGTACTCCCCCCTCTAGCAGTGCCTCCAGGCATCTGCCCAATCCTACCTGGATTCGCCCGATGAAAATCGCAAATCAGCTGTTTATCCAAGATCAACGCTGGGCGAATCCAAGAGCGATCCTCCGGTCCAAAGCCCTCCCAGTCCACCAAATACTGAAGACCATAACCCTGCCTGCGGACATCAAGGACAGCAGCCACCCCCCAGGCCGGATGGCCATCGATCATCCTCGCGGGCGCGGGAACCGCTGGAACAGGACACAGGGGGTCCAAGACGTATGGTTTGACCTGGGAGACATGAAAAACGGGGCAGATACGCATCGAAGAGGGGAGAGACAAGCGCACAGACACAGGGTTAATAATACGATTAATAGTGTAAGGGCCAATGAAGCGCTTCGTGAGCTTCTGTTCCTCGGCCGGTACACAAATATTCCGGGTTGACAACCAGACCTTCTGACCCACCTTAAAGTCCGGGGCGGGTCTCCTATGCCGGTTGGCCACCTGGATATTACATTGGGTAGTCCTCCTGGTGGTGCACTGAGCACAGGCCCGGATGTGATTAACAACATCCTTCCGTAACCCTGGCCACCAGAAGGTCCTTTGAAGGAGATCCACGGTCCGACCCACTCCAGGATGACAGGCCCACTTGGAAGCGTGACCCCACTCAATCACCTTGCCCCGGATAGCGCGTGGAACAAACAAGCGCCCCCCCCCCCCCCGGGGTCCGGCTCTGTCTTCTGAGCCTGGCGAACCGTCTTGCAGATTCCCCAGGACAGGGCGCCCACGACGCAGGAAGGCGGCAGGATAGGGGTCTCCTGGTCCTCAGAGGATGGAGTGTCAAACTGCCTAGAGAGAGCATCCGGCTTACCGTTCTTACTTCCCGGCCGATACATGATGGAGAAGTTAAAACAGCCGAAGAAGAGGGACCAGCAAGCCTGGCGTGCATTCAGGCGCTTCGCCGTCCTGAGGTACTCCAGGTTACGATGATCCGTCCAAACCACGAACGGCTGAGCAGCCCCCTCCAGCTAATGTCTCCATTCCTCCAAGGCGAGTTTTACTGCCAGTAACTCCCTGTCTCCGATGCAGTAATTCCTCTCTGCAGAAGTGAGACGGTGAGAGAAATAAGCACAAGGGCGAATCTTACCGTCCTCGGGAGACCGTTGGGAGAGTACCGCTCCAACTCCTGAATCAGAAGCGTCCACCTCCACCAAGCACTGCAGCTTCGGATCCACCTGAGTAAGGACTCGGGCCGAGGCGAACTCCCTCTTAAGTCTTTCGAATGCTTCAGCTGCCTCCTTACTCCAACAAAACGGGATCTTAGGGGAAGTAAGAGCAGACAGGGGACGGGCAATATTGCCAAAATTAGGCACGAACCTCCTATAAAAATGAGCAAACCCCAAGAACCCCTGAAGCTGCTTTCTGGAGGTCGGTGCAGGCCAATCCACAACTGCCTTGACCTTGGCCGGGTCAGGGATCACCTGGTTCCGAGCTATAACAAACCCAAGGAAGGAGGTTTGGTCAGTGTGGAACTCACATCTCTCAGCCTTCACGAACAGTTGATTCTCCAGGAGGCGCTGCAGTACCCTGCGCACATGCACTCGATGCTCCTCTAGTGTGCGGGAGAAAATGAGAATATCGTCGAGAAAAACAACAACAAACGAGTTCAGGAAATCCCGTAGTACATCATTTATCAGACGTTGGAACACGGCTGGAGCATTAGTTACCCCAAACGGCATTACCAGGTACTCAAAATGTCCGCTGGGGGTCCGAAAAGCCGTCTTCCACTCATCTCCTTCCCTTATGTGCACTAGATGGTAGGCATTCCTAAGGTCCAATTTAGTAAACCAGGACGCCCCCTGGAGGGAGTCAAAAGCAGTGTTCATCAAAGGCAGGGTATATTTGTCTTTCACAGTTATTTCATTCAATCCCCGGAAATCGATACAGGGGCGTAGAGAACCGTCTTTCCTTTCAACAAAAAAAAATCCAGCACCTACTGCCGAAGACGACGGGCGGATGATACCAGAAGCCAAGGACTCCTTAATATATGTGTCCATAGCCTCGCGCTCCGGGACTGACAGGCTGTACAGGCGGCTAGCAGGTAGAGGGGCCCCAGCCTTCAGGTTGATCGCGCAGTCATAAGGGCGATGAGGGGTTAAGGACAATGCCCGAGACTTGCTAAATACTAGCCCCAAATCGTGATAGACCTCTGGCACCTTGGACAAGTCCGGTGGCGATGAATCAGGCAGAGGCACCTTGACGGATGGGGCACATGCCGCCGATTGAAGGCAGGCACTGAGGCAGAACGTACTCCATGCCGTTATTCTCCCAGCTTGCCAATCAATAGTGGGGTTATGTAGGCGCAGCCAGGGGTACCCCAGAATAACGGGCGAAGAAGAAACAGGCAGAACAAAAAACTGAATTTCCTCCCTGTGATTTCCTGATACAATAACTGACACAGGAACCGTCTGATGAGCAATAGTAGTCAACGACGCCTTAGACAAGGTGATCAGTTTGACAGGGGGATCTAGAGTCTGACAGCTAAGACCCATCCGGGTTGCCAGGTCTCTAGAAATAAAATTTTGCTCAGCTCCAGAATCTACTAACGCCAATGTGGAGTGTTCTGTATGTAAATGGATGAGCCTAAGAGGTAATTGACAACAAGTAAGGGGCTCTTTAGAGTTATTGCCCGTGAATCCCCCTACTCTGATCCACGGGCCCTCCCTTTTTAACTTATTGGGACATTCAAAAACCCCATGTGACTATTTCCCACAGTAGAAACAAAGGCCCTGATCCCTGCGGCGTTGTTTCTCTGCTGCTGACACTTTAGACCGGCCACTGATTATAGCTTGCTGAACCGGAAGTTCCTCTGACGCAGATAGAGCGAGAGGAGGAGAGTTGGGGAAGCGAGGGTGGGGTTTAACCAAACGGGAAGTAGAACGCCGTTCAGCCGCCCGCTCCCTTAATCTGCTATCAAGACTAACCGCTAGGGCAATCAAATCCCGTGAATTATCCGGTTTGTCCCGTGTCGCTAACTCATCCTTCAACTCATCATTAAGACTACGTAGAAAGATACCACATAATTATGGCTCCCCCCACCCAATCTCTGCAGCCAGGACCCGGAAGTCAATGGCGTAATCAGCAGCTGATCTCTTTCCCTGTTGTAAGCTCAGCAATCGTTCTGTCAACACCTCACCTCTATCCGTATGATCAAAAACAGACAAAAATTCATTCACAAACTCCTGGTAAGTGAGCAGGGAATAGCTTGGTTTCGCCCTAATGGAATACGCCCAGTCCAAAGCTCTTCCTGCTAACAAATTTATAATGTAGCCAATCCGGCTTGAATTAAGAGTAAAGTCCCCCGGAACACGAAGAAAAACTGACTCACACTGTAATATGAATCCACGAGCTTCCCCGAGTTTTCCGCTGAACCGGGCAGGGGTGGGAATAGGGGTGAGGCGAGAAGACGAGGAGATGTTAGTTTGTCCAGATGCTAAGCCCACAGGGGCAGAACTGTCTGCGGTGGGGGGAAACGTCTGGTGTCCCTCCAGACGATCCAGCCGACCAATTATTACAGATAGCTGATTAAAGATTACTGTCTGTTGATGTGCAAATAAATCTACCCGGGTGCTAAGAGTGTTGATTTGGCGCGACAGTGAACTGTCCGCTGGGTCTTCGTGACGGAGTCGTACTGACATGTTTCAGGACCCAGGAGACAGACACTGACACGAGCAGATAGTGACAATAATCTTTATTTAATTGTGAGTGAGTGTAATGCGAGTGTGAGTGCGAGGATATCGTTCTGGTCACTGGAGCTGAGCGACCTGGACGGAGACCCGGCAACCCTGGAACAGATAAGCAGAGACAAATTACTAATGCTCCACACTAGAAAAGAGCTGCAGATAACAAGGCTTACTTGAGAGCAGCACTGGCTTCGCTCTGCTGAGTTCCAGCGGCCGGGCAGCGTGGAGGTGAAGGCGTCCGTGACCGTGCTGGGGTTACCACCCGTGGCTGTGACAATGACAGTCCTGACGATGACACCGGCTGTGACAATGACAGCCCTGACGATGACACCGGCTGTAACAATGACAGCCCTGACGATGACACCGGCTGTGACTCCACAGACCGGGATGACGATGATCCTGACGATGACGCCGGCTGTGACTCCACAGACCGGGATAACGATGATACAGATGATGATGCAGACAAAGACGAGGTTAGTGACTCCACACACAGTGGCAATGATGACACAGCTGATGCTGATGACAGTGATTCCACCGATAACGTTGGCCAATACTCCTGTAATTGATACAATAATAGTTCTTGCAATTGAGGAGCAAGACGTACCGGTAGGCATGGTGGTAGCGAGCCACTACAAAGACGTGATGGCGTTACCCCGTCAGCTGGGGACGCAGGTCCGCCGCCAAGGTGGTCCACCTGTGCACAGGGGTAAAGGTTTGGCGTTGAGTAGCAAATGGTGCGCTTACTTGCTTGACGCTGGGAAGAGTTCCTGGATGCAGCAAGTGAAGCTCTTGACGAGACAAACGAGGTTCCAGACGAGACAGACAAAGTTCCTGACGTGACAGACAAAGTTCTTGACGAGACAGACAAAGTTCCAGACAAGACAAGAGATATTCTTGACGAGACCAGAGAGCGGAGTGCAGGTTCATTCTCCGTTGAGGAAGACAGACGACTCCGTGCCGGGCTGTCAGCGACACTGGCTTTTAACAGCTGTTGATTCACACCTGTTGGTCTGTGCGCAGCTGGGGCTAATGACACTAATGACGGCCCAGAGGCCGCCATGACAATAGATCTGATGAATTCAAAACAACATAGTTTGACAGAAGAATTTATCAACACAATGTACAGTATGGGCTTACATCCAACAATTACCGGACCTAGCAGAATCACGTCACCCAGTGCCACACTAATAGATAACATATTCACAAACATTATGGAAAATAATATCAGGAGTGGGCTTTTATTGAATGATATCAGTGACCACCTACCGATTTTTGTTGTCTATCAATGTGATTATAGGAAGAAAAAGTATACAAAAAAATATTAAATATAAAAGAATAAGAACTGAAGAATCTATGTATTTACTGACAAAGGAATTATTAATACAAGACTGGAAGATAGTTTATGATGAAAATGATATAAATAAAGCATATGATAAATTTTTACAAATATTTCAATCATTGTACAATAAAAACTGTCCTATAAAACAATACAGTGACAGACAACAAAAGAAAAATATTCCTTGGGTCACCAAGGGGTTAATAAATGCATGTAAAAAGAAGAATATATTATATAAACAATTCATTAAGTGCAGAATGGTGGAGGCTGAGATCAAATATAAAATATATAAAAATAAGCTTATTAATATAATGAGGACCTGTAAGAAAGAATACTACAACAGAATATTAGAGGATAATAAAAACAACTTAAGAGAAATATGGCAAGTACTCAACGGGATTATTAGTAATCAACCTAAGAATGCTAATTATCCAGAATATTTTATTGAAAATGGCAATTTGATAAATAATATGGAGGATGTGGTCAGTGGTTTCAATAAATTTTTTGTAAACGTTGGCCCTGAATTAGCACAATCAGTAGTGACAACAGAAACAAACAACAGTGGTTCTGTAAATGGAAACAGAAGATAGAAATCCAAACACAATCTTTTTGGGTGCAGTTACTGAAAAGGAAATTATCGAGACTGTGAGTAAATTTAAGAACAAAAAATCAACGGACTGGAATGAAATTGACATGACAACAGTGAAAAAAGTAATTGAAGGAATTGTTAAGCCACTCACCCACATCTGTAACCTGTCATTTCAAACTGGTAAATTTCCAAACAAAATGAAAATAGCAAAAGTAATACCTCTATACAAAACAGGAGACAGTCATTGTTTCACAAATTACAGGCCAGTCTCTTTACTCTCACAATTCTCCAAAATACTTGAAAAATCTTCACTAAGAGACTGGATGATTTCATTGAAAAACACAACCTCCTTACAGACAGTCAGTATGGTTTTAGAGCAGATAAATCTACATCTTTGGCACTGATCGAACTTATAGAAGAAATTACTAGTTGTATAGATAAAAAAAAGTTTGCTGTAGGAGTATTTATAGATTTAAAGAAAGATTTCGACACCATTGACCACAGAATACTACTAAGGAAACTGGAAAGGTATAGGATAAGAGGGGTCGGACTGAGTTGGGTGGAAAGTTATTTAAGTAACAGACAACAATTTGTACAAATTGGTGAGCACAAATCACCCTTCATGGACATCACTTGTGGTGTGCCCCAGGGGTCAGTTTTGGGACCCAAACTCTTTATTTTGTATATAAATGACATATGCCAAGTATCAAAAATTCTGAAATTTATTTTGCTTGCGGATGACACAAATATCCTTTGCACTGGTGAGAATTTGCGGCAGGTTTTAGAGGTGGTCACAACTGAAATGAAAACGTTAACGCAGTGGTTCAACAAAAATAAATTATCTCTAAATCTTAAAAAAAAAAGAAAGATTATGTTGTTTGGAAATTATAAAATAAATCATGAAATAATGGTAACAATAGATGATACCAGAATAGAAACAGTACAGGAAAATAAGTTTCTGGGGGTGACGCTAGACAATAAAATCTGCTGGAAACCTCACATCAGTCACATCCAGGCCAAGTTGGCGAAATGTATAGGCATACTGGGGAAGACAAGACACATCTTGGACTATAAATCATTGGTCTTACTGTACAATTCACTGTTTCTACCTTATCTTAACTACTGTGTAGAAGTCTGGGGAAACACCTACAAGACCAACCTACAGTCAATATGCACATTACAAAAAAGAGCTATAAGGATAATAAATAATGTAGGATATAGAGACCATACCAACTGGTTGTTTTTAAAGTCACATGTCATAAAGTTCATCGATTTAGTTAAATTTAAGACAGCACAAGTCATGTACAGGGCAATTAATAATCAACTCCCAACTAATATACAAAACATATTTAAAAAAAAGAGACAATGATCATAATTTGAGAGGAGACTTAAACTTTACAAAACCCAAGATACGAACAACCAAGAAAAGTATGTGCATATCTGTCTGTGGGGTGGATTTGTGGAACAGTCTGGAGCCGTAACTGAAACTATGTACAAACAGAAATCAATTTAAAAAGAGGTATAAACATTATTTGCTGAAAGGATATATGTTAGAAGGGTGGTATTTATATGTACGATTCACTATGCTCACTCTGGGACACTATGGGACACTATGGAATAGTGGGTGGGACAGCACTGTGTATATCTGTGTTGTTTGAGGCTGGTTTTGATGTATGGACATCAATGTATGTTAGGATGGATGGGTGTTAATGTTGATATGTACAAAATACAGTTGATTGTTTATTTGGGGTCTTAAATGTGGTAATTCGTATATAATTCACATGGGTGTATTTATGGAAAAGAGGAGATGTAATTAATAAGTGTTCACTTCTTCCTTCTCCCTTTCGAACATGTATACTGTTACTTAATTGCATTTGTCATTTGTTTTGTTTTTGTTATACTTTTTTGTTCAAAATAAAGTATCTATCTATCTATCTATCTATCTATCTATCTATCTATCTATCTATCTATCTATCTATCTATCTATCTATCTATCTATCTATCTATCTACGATGAGGAGGATTCAGAGGACGAGCCTGCCGTTGTGTCTCCATCGGATGAAAGCCAAGGAATGCAGCATTCATCCACAGAGGGGACATGGGCATCTAAAGATGGTAATATAAAATGGTCAACATCACCACACCAAAGCCGAGGTAGAATGTAATCTTCCAATGTCATCAAAATGACTCCCGGTCCTACAAGATTTGCTGTCACACGAGTTGATGATATTCAATCAGCATTTCAGCTCTTCATATCCCCACCAATAGAGAAGATTATACTGGAAATGACCAACTTGGAGAGGAGGCGTGTATTTCAGGAGAAATGGAAACCACTGGATCAGACTGGCTTGCATGCTTACATGGGAATTCTGGTATTAGCTGGAGCGTACAGGTCAAAGGGAGAAGCCACTGCAAGTCTATGGGATGAAGAGTATGGAAGGCCAATCTTTCTAGCAGCAATGTCTCTGGAGACATTTCACATGATATCTCGTGTGATCCGATTTGACAACCGTGACACCAGAGCTGGTCGATGTGAAAGAGATAAACTAGCTGCGTTTAGAGATGTATGGGATAAATGGGTTGACATTCTACCTTTGTTGTACAATCCTGGTCCCCATGTTACTGTAGATGAGTGCCTTGTACCATTCGGGGGCGCTGTCCTTTCAGACAGTACATGCCCAACAAGGCTGCCAAGTATGGCATCAAAATGTGGGTAGCCTGTGATGCAAAATCTAGCTATGCATGGAATATGCAAGTGTATACTGGAAAGCTACCTGGAGGAGCATCTGAGAAGAATCAGGGGATGCGTGTGGTGCTGGAGATGAGTGGAGGGTTGCAAGGTCATAACATCACATGTGACAACTTCTTTACATCCTACCGCCTTGGAGATGAACTTCAGAAGAGAAAGCTGACTATGTTGGGAACAGTCAGAAGAAATAAGCCAGAACTTCCCAGTGAAACTCTGAAGATGCAGGGCAGACCTCTGCATTCTTCAATATTTGTTTTCACTGAGAAACCAGCAGTTGTTTCACACTGCCCAAAGAGAAACAAGAATGTTCTTGTAATGAGCACAATGCACACAGATGCATCTCTGAGCACAAGAGAAGACATGAAGCCACAAATGATCCTGGACTACAACTCCACCAAAGGAGGAGTTGACAATCTGGACAAAGTCACAGCAACATACAGCTGCCAGCGCAAGACTGCTCGTTGGCCTTTGGTGATTTTCTACAACATTGTCGATGTGTCTGTTTACAATGCCTTTGTCCTGTGGACTGAAATCAACCAGCAATGGAATGCTGGCAAATTGTACCGACGTCGGCTTTTCCTGGAAGAACTCAGCAAAGCACTTGTCACTCCCAAGATCCAGAGGCGAGCCAGGCCAGCTCGATCCCCAGCAGCTGCAGCTGTCATTGAAAAGGTCAAGGTCAGGTCATCCAACCAATCTGCAATGGATCCAGTGGACACAGATGTAAAGAAACGGAAAAGATGCCAGGTCTGTCCCTCCCGAGAGGACAGTAAAAAAAGTACCTCTTCTGTGAAATACAAGAATTACATCTGCAGAAAGCACATTCTGTCCATCACGTGGAGAGCATTGGAAATGTTGAACATTGAAAATGTGAGAAAAAGGGGCAAGTTAAATTAAAAAAAAATGCAGAGGGAAAAACTTGAACGAAATAGTTCTTAAATATAGTGTTGAAATTAAAAATGTATTGTTATGTCTCTTTTATAAACCATTTACATGACCATTTACAGTGAAAAGACGGCACCACGGCAAGCAGCAAAGCTACAGAAGCCATCACGTGGAGCTACTGCCATCTTAAAGAGCTAAGTAAAGTGCAAACAGGCATCAGAAGCCTGCTCATCAACTTAACTCCTCTGCATATGAGACAAACCAACTCAAAATGTCTAAAAGCAAATCTCAAAAAAGTAGTACTCGATCAGTCCTCTCACGAAAACCACCATCGCGAGCAAGCTCAGCAGCAAACATTGAATTACTGAGAGCAAAGGCAAAGGCAGAAGCTGCTCAAGCCAAAGCCTCATATGCACAAAAAGAAATAGAAATTAAAGTTCAGCAAGCACGTTTACAAGCCACTCTTGACGCTCTTAGAGCAGAGCAAGAAAAGGAAGCTGCTATAGCAGAAGCTAATACTTTAGAAGCTGGACTACTTGAATTGAACTTTGAAACACGCAGTGAAACTTACGGGTCATCTCTTGCTGAAGACCAAAAACAACGCACTGCTCAATATGTATTAGAACAAGCAGCTGTCACTGCAGAGTAGCAACCCATTCCACAAAAGACTGAAATTGTCACTCCAGCAGCTCCTTCCCGACCTGTAGCAGCAAAGCAAGGAAGTGAACCAAGCTACATATCAAACCAGGCTGCATCTAACAACAATTTTAATAAACCCTTGTCTACTAGCTTTAAAACACTCGCACCCGTGAACCAAAGTATGCCCAAAACATACAATGCTCTCAGTGATTATCTGCCAACCCAGCCAACCTATGATCATGCCAAATACCTTGCACACAGTCAACTCATAACCTCAGGCCTTTCCTCCTTCGATGACCAGCCTGTGAACTATTGGGAGTGACAATCATCCTTTAAAAGCACCATAGCAGGTCTAGACCTATCTGCAGGAGAAGAGCTTGATTTGCTAGTACAGTATCTTGGTAAAAACTCAGGCAAACAAGTTAAACAAATGAAAGCAGTCAGCATCAGGCACCCTGAAGCAGGTTTAATGATGGCTTGGGAGAGACTTGAGGAAACATATGGCTCGACAGAGGCCATAGAGCAAGCCCTGTTTCACAAAGTTGAAAACTTCCCTAAAATCATGACAAGAGATCCTCTTAAACTTTGCGATCTAGCAGATTTACTGTTAGAGCTGGAGGCTGCCAAGCTCGATGGCTATTTACCGGGATTGTCTTCTTTAGACACATCTAGGGAGATCCAACCGTTGTCGGCTTCCGTCGGTCTATGATGACCATGGAAGAGAATCCTAAACGTCTACTCTGCTGGAACAGCACCGCCTGTG
Organism: Pholidichthys leucotaenia; assembly: GCA_020510985.1. Taxonomy (NCBI): domain Eukaryota; kingdom Metazoa; phylum Chordata; class Actinopteri; order Cichliformes; family Pholidichthyidae; genus Pholidichthys; species Pholidichthys leucotaenia. The sequence continues at coordinate 61,759,688 of CM035849.1, read as the reverse complement.
GCTGAACAGGCCGATGCGCAAATGGCAGTCCCTGTCACACAGGTCGCACTTGTGGGTGGTCTCCGTGCTGCTGGAGCTGTGGCGGTTCTTCCTGCGGGTCCTTTTTTCATCTGCTGCAGCAGTCAGTCTCTCTTCACCCGCCTTGAGCTGTCTGGTCAGGGTGCCTCTCTATTTGGAGCGGTCCGTTGCAAGGTCCTCCCAGCGCTCTGTGTTGATCTCCAGGGCCTTCATGTCTCTCTTGCAGACGTCTCTAAAGCGCAGCTGTGGGCGGCCAACGTCTCTCCTGCCAGTTGCCAGTTCTCCGTAGAGGACATCCTTGGGGATTCTGCCATCCTCCATACGGTGAACGTGGCCTAGCCAGCGGAGCCTGCACTGCATGAGTAGAGTGAACATGGAGGGAAGGCCGGCGCGGGACAGAACTTCTGTGTTGGGCACTGTGTCCTGCCAGGATATGTCCAGAATGCGGTGAATGCAGCGCAAGTGGAAGGAGTTCAGTCTCTTTTCCTGCCGGGCGTATGTTGTCCACGTCTCACTCCCATAGAGCAGTGTGCTGATGACACAGGCGTTGTACACTGCCATCTTCATCTTGACAGAGAGATTGGAATTCTCCCACACTCGTGGGGTGAGGCGAGCGAGTGTGGAGGCTGATTTTCCAATCCTCTTGTCGATCTCTGTATCAAGGGAGAGGTTGCTGCTGATCATGGACCCCAGGTACGTGAACTGATTCACGACCTCCAGCTCATAGTCTTCGATGGTGATGGTTGGTGGTGCTTCCGTGCCTTGTGCCAAGACGTTAGTCTTCTTCAGGATGATGGTAAGCCCAAAGTCCTTGCATGCCTGGGAGAAGTGGTCCATCAGGGTCTGAAGCTCCTGCTGTGTGTGGGTCGCAACTGCAGCGTTGTCTGCAAACAGCATGCCTCTGATTAGAGCCTCGCATACTTTGGTTCTGGCTTTCAGGCGAGCAAGGTTGAAAAGCCTGCCGTCAGATCTTGTATGCAGGTAGATTCCCTCTGTTGCTGTGCTGAAGGCATGCCTCAGGAGCATAGCAAAGAAAATCCCAAAGAGGGTTGGCGCTAGTACACAGCCCTGTTTCACTCCGCTATGTATGTTGAATGGCTCTGAGACGTTGTCGTCGTGATGCACTATCCCCTGCATGTTGGTGTGAAATGATTCGATGAGACTTTGCAACTTTGGTGGGCATCCTATCTTTGGCAGGATCTTGAAAAGGCCCTCTCTGCTGACCAGATCGAACGCTTTGGTGAGGTCGATGAAGGCGACGTACAGGGACATGTTCTGTTCTCTGCATTTCTCCTGGAGTTGGCGGATGGAGAATATCATGTCTACCGTCGATCGCTCAGCACAGAAGCCACACTGAGACTCGGGGTAGACACGTTCGGCAAGCTTCTGTAGACGAACGAGAACAACTCGTGCGTAGACTTTGCCAACAACGCTGAGGAGGGAGATGCCCCTGTAGTTGTTGCAGTCGCTTCTCTCCCCTTTGTTTTTGTAGAGGGTGATGATCTTGGCGTCCCTCATGTCCTGTGGTACGGCACCTTCCTTCCAGCACTGGCAGAGGACGTCATGCAATGGCAGCAGTAGGGCGGTCTTGCAGTGCTTGATCAGGTCGGGGGGTATGCCATCGTTGCCGGGTGCCTTGCCAGTGGCCAAGCTATCAATGGCCTTGCTGAGTTTGTCGATGGTTGGCTCGGCATCAAGTTCGTCCATGGATGGCAGGCAATCGATGGCATCAAGGGCTGACGGTGTCACGGTGTTCTGTCTGGAGTAGAGGTCGGAGTAGTGTTCCACCCATCTCTCCATCTGCTTGTTCTTTTCTGTGATCATCTCCCCAGTGGAGGATTTGAGGGGGGCCGTCTTGCTCTGAACCGGACCAAGTGCTTTCTTGATGCCATCGTACATACCACGGAGGTTCCCTGTTATGGCAGCGGTTTGAATGTCACAATCATTGACAAATTACCTTACAACATACAGGAGAAATGGGTGACTTACGGCTCGGGGTACAAACGTGAACATGGCGTCAGCTTTCCTCCTTCACTGTTTTCGCCAACTTCATACATACCAAAGCCAAAATGTGAACGGACCCCAGTTTTAACCTGCACATCTTTAATCAGCCTGCACCGGAGGGAAAACACGGTTCAGAGAGATTTCCTAAAGTGCCAATATCTGTTCATAAAATGCAAGTATCTTCAGTGGTCAAATCAGAGAGAGAAAGGATGAAAACCCCAGCTAACCCAAACAAGCAATGTCCGATTCACAATAAACCCCACCCTCTAATACGATGCAGAGGATTCAGAGAAAAAGCTCTGGGAGAGTGCAAAAAGATTCTCAGAAAGTATAACATCTGCTTCCATTGCTGTTCATCCACTGATCACATCGCAAAGAACTGTACCACAGAAATTGTATGTATGGAGTGCGACAGCAATACTCACCTTTCTGCTCTCCATCCTGGTGCAGCCCCCTGGGAGTCTAAAGCGCCCCCTCCCCTCGCACAGCAAGGCGGGGAGGATGACAAAGCAGACACTCAAGAAGTTACATCTAGCTGCACTGAAGTTTGTGGAGAAGGAGTGAGCGCCAGGGAGTGATCAAAGATAGCACTGGTGAATGTGTACCCTGCTGGCCACAAAGAGCAAACTAAGAAAATGTACGCAATCTTGGATGAACAGAGCAACCGCTCACTTGCTCACTCTCAGTTCTTTGACCTGTTTCAGATCCAGGGAACAAGTCACTCCTACACACTAAAGACATGCTGGACTCAAAGGAGTAATGGGAAAGAGAGTGTGTGGCTTCACGGTGGCGTCAGTGAACGAAAAGCTAAGGCTTCCTCTGCCAACACTCCTCGAATGCAATGACATTCCCAGTAACTGCTCAGAAATCCCTACTCCAGAAGCTGCCCGTCACCATGCCCATCTGCAACGGATCGCTGACATGATCCCGCCACTAGATTCCACGGCTGACATACTGCTTCTGCTCGGCAGAGATGTTTTGAGAGTCCATAAGGTCAGAGAGCAAATAAATGGCCCAGGCAACTCTCCATTTGCTCAGAGACTCGATCTAGGATGGGTGGTGGTAGGCGACATTTGTTTAGATGGAGTACACAGACCTCCACAAGTGAACACCTACAAAACCTTTATTCTGGAGAATGGTTGTACAAGCCTTTTTCAGCCATGCAACAGTCAAATTAAAGTCAAAGAGACATTCACAAAGATTCCTGGAATCTGCCACAGCCCAGAGCAATGCTTGATAAGCATTTGTGAGTCTGGATGTGGTGCAGGCAGCATCGGCCAACAGATTTTTGCATGCACATCGGACAACCACAAACTTGCTCCTTCAGTCGAGGACACACAGTTTCTCCAAATAATGGACTCTGAGAGTTATCAGGACAGTGGCAATAGCTGGGTGGGCCATCTGCCTTTCAAGTCGCCACGGCAACGGCTGCCCAACAACAGACAACTAGCTCATGACCGCCTCATGTCACTCAGACACACTCCGGAAAAACGACCTGAAATGAAAGCACACTTTCTAGAGTTTATGGAGAACATGCTCAGCAGAGGACATGCGGAAGCTGTGCCACCTCTTGGTCAGAACCAGGAATGCTGGTACCTGCCTCTCTCTCTCATTCTAAAAGCCATTGCCGCCGTTGCCTACATAAAATTATTTACTCTGGACAACACAGAGGCGGGCTTTGTATTCGGAAAGGCAAAGTTGGCTCCTTAAGCAGGCCTTACAATCTCGAGATTAGAGCTATGCGCTGCAGTACTCGCAGTTGAAGTTGCAGAGCTGGTTGTAGCAGAAATGGACATTACATTTGACAACACTGAGTATTACACGGACAGTGAAGTTGCATTAGGGTACATATACAACCAGTCTCGAAGGTTCAACGTATATACGCATAACAGAGTCCAATGCATCCTCCAGTCAGCACGTCCCAACCAGTGGAAATACATTTCATCCGAGCTCAACTCAGCGGACTATGGGTCCAGATCTGTAACAGCAGCACAGCTAAGCAGCACGACATTGTTAGAAGGACCTGCTTTTCTTGTCAATTCATTTGTGCATTCTTCATCTCCAGACATATTTGATCTTGTTGATCCTGCCCTCGACACTGAAATATGTCCTCTAGTGATGACAAGCCTCACTTGTGTCACAAAACCCACAGTAAGTCCCACACATTTTGAAAGCTACCTGAATGAACAAAACTGCTCATGGATCTTCAATCCGCCCCACGCATCACATATGGGCGGTGCCTGGGAGCGAATGATTTGAATTGCCAGACGCATTCTTGACTCCATGGTCCAAGACTATAAAAGGATATGGCTAACTCATGAACTGTTGTCAACATTTATGGCTGAAGTGTCTGCCATCATGAGCGCTCGCCCTCTTGTTTCTGTGTCAACTGATCCTGAGTCACCACTTATCCTCATACCTTCAATGTTGCTCACAATGAAAACAGGATCACCACCACCACCACCTCCTGGTAACTTTGAAAAGGGAACACTTCTGAAAGAACAGTGGAAAAGAGTACAAAGTCTCGCCGACACGTTCTGGTCCAAATGGAGACGGGAGTACCTCTACACACTTCAACTACGCCACAAATGGCAGGACAAGAAACCAAGTCTCAAAGAAGGAGATATTGTTTTGCTCAAAGACTGTCAGGTGAAAAGGAACTATTGGCCCATGTCTGTTATCACAAAAACCTTTCCAAGTCAAGATGGACTAGACAGGGAAGTCGAAGTAACAACTTCTCATGCTGGAGAAAAAAGGACTTTCTGCTGCCCTGTAACAGAAGTGGTTTTGCTCTTCTCTCCAGAGTAAAGTAGTTAACAAGACTGTTTAAACATGGGATCATTATGATCCCAGGCGGGAAGTGTTGTGTTCACTGTGGTTAATATCATGTTTATTGGTTGGTATTATGCGCCATGTAGTGGCCATTTTAGTTAACTTATTTAAGACGTAGAAGAAGAACTCAGACAGAAAGTTGCTGAAAAAAACAGTCTCACTGACATAAACGGCAGCTCCACTTTCCTGGTCTTCTTTGTTCGTTTGTGTTTGTTAAAGCATCGTCTCTAAGTATTTTATAGTGGAAATAATTAGTCACCACATACGTTGTCTTCAGTTTAGTAGTCTCGCGTTTTTGGTGCACTATTTTACATTGAAAACCGTATGTTAATATTTATACTGGTACTAAGCTAACGGCTGCTACTCTGTGCTTTACATATGTAAATAAGTTAGTCATTGCCTGTGATTATTATTTTAGCCCAAACTGACATGGGTATGTCTTGTTTTTCTGTATTGTTACAGTTTCACAAATTAAAGATTCAGTAAACTACACTGAGCGTCTTCTGGAGTTCGAGAAGTTTCTGGATCTGTGTTTAGCTGTTTGGATAGCTAGATCAGCTTCTAGCAAGGCCATTTACAAGGACACTAAAAAACAATGACTTCGGCGTCAAAATGTGGGAACACGGCCTTTTGCACCTCAAAAACAGTAATATAATCATACCGCATCCCACAACTATGGAGGGATGAGAAGTTGACCTTAAAAAATGGCCAGTAGCTCCGTGGACAGTAGCTCCGTTAGTTAGCTCCGCTGCTAACATGCTAACGCTGTAAACAAATAAAAGCTCTGAGATATATTAATGTCTCCACCGCAATAAAGTCGGCTGCATTTTGTTAAAATATGTTGAACATTGTGGCTTATATTAATCATATATTCCATACCTACACATGTATAGACATATTAGAATGTTTAGAGATTACATATGTAGAATGACCTCATGCCTCAGAACAGGACAAGAGGTCTCGACCACCGGCGAAGATCAAAGAACAGACTGAGTCACAGCGTGGAGACCGGATCGAACTTTCTGACCCCCCAGGGTCAGGGGAAGGAGAGAGAGGACAACGGAGGGGGATTATGTTAATGCGGGATGTCAGCTTTGATATGCAATGTCTTTTGTTGAGTGTGGGTATAAGTATGAAGGTCTGACCGCACTCGACCTCTCATTCTGCTTCTGCATCGAGATGAGACATGTTAGGGAGATGAAGCTGATAATAAATCTTGATTTATAAAATCACATCGCTTCTTCATTTCAAGCTCCCTACATTGGTGACCAGACGTGAGGATGGAACAAAGACGTTCTCCCGCGACAAACTCATCAGAGGCGACCCAGGCAAGCGCCGTCGCCAATGCAGACAGGGGAACGGATGGAAGACGTTCCCCCACAGCAGAATCTACAGAGAGGGCTCAACCGAGCACCATCCCCAGCTCCGCCGTGAGAACAGAAGAAAGGCGTTCTCACCCGGCTGACACATCAGAGATGGCCCACACAAACGCCGTCACCGTCAAGCTGCCAGAGTTCTGGCAAAGCGACCCGAACTCGTGGTTCCAGCAAGCTGAGGCTCAGTTTGCACTGGCGGGCATAACGGCGGATGAAACAAAATTTTACCACATCGTCGCCAGACTCGATGCCGCCACATCAAGATGCGCGTGGAGCGTGATTCAACAACCGCCTGCCCACGACAAATACAAAGAACTGAAGGCGACCCTCATCGAGAGTTTCGTCCCCTCAGCCGAGGAGAGAGCAGGGAAGATTCTGGCGATTTACGGCCACGGAGGACGCAGACCAAGGACCCTCATGGAGGACATGCTGCAGCTGAAGGAGGCAGACAACGACAACTTCCTCTTTCAGCATATCTTCCTCAGCACTCTGCCGCCGCACATGAGAGGGACACTGGCCAACATGCGGTGCAGCACCCAGCAGGACTTCCGCGCGCTGGCCCGAGAAGCGCAGCGGCTCATCAACTCCTGCGGAGAACAGATGGTCTGACTGCGCTCGACCTCTCATTCTGCTTCTGCGTCGAGATGAGACATGTTAGAGAGATGAAGCTGATAATAAATCTTGATTTATAAAATCACATCGCTTCTTCATTTCAAGCTCCCTACAGACATAATCAAATTTACCTCAGAGCAGACATAGAGTCTAGTCAGAGCCACAAAGAACCACAACACCGTGCTTGGGCGTTTTAAATTCTGGGTAAAACGTCAGATCTGTGACATTCATACAAGTGAAAACTTACCTGGTGCTGCTGTGTCTCTACCACTGATCACACGAACAATCTTTAGTTTTCAGTGCATGATCTACTCATTGCTGTTGAAGCCACAGATTTAGCTGTGCTTATCTGTGTGAAGCCTCACACCATGAACAGCAGCAAGTACCAGAACTACGCAATAACATTCAAAAATACAAAAACTACAAGTGCTGAAATTAGCTGCCACTTGAGTGCAAAAAACATATGTGGACTATACATTAAAATGAATTTGAAAAACTTTTAAAAACTCTATTTTAAATGTTAACACAACAGAGAAATTTCAGCAACAAAAACATTTTTACATTAAGTGAATAATAAACCAGGAGATAAAAGGCTGAAGCTACTCAGTGAATCAGCTTTATTGAAATATATCATGTCAAGAGAACAAATCCAAATAGTGAAACAGAGTCATTTACACCTAATCTATCCAATTATTTCCATCCGTCCTTCCAAATCTGCTGCAGACATCATATCCTCCATTTTGACTCTCAGTTACCATGGCAACACCCCAACAAAAGCTAAGTTTCTGTTGATTATAACAAAATTAAAGTTAGTATTAGCTTAAAATGACCCGACAGTTACCCACCATGTTCCCCACCTTTGTGGCAGTGAATATTTATTGTTTTACTAATCTGCAGAAAATTATTGATATGAAATTTTGTTGAGCTTTCATGCACAGCCAGGGTAGAACATAGAGATCGGATGTGACAAAGCCACAATCCGTAAAACACAGTAGTTTTTGTGCAAGTAGTCCATCGTAACTTTTCCTGGTTACCAGTGGCGGCTTGTGGGAGGAGGAACAAGACCAAGTGACATCAAGTCAGCAGACGAGACACTTTTACAAATACTTGTGAGACTTCAATAAATACTTGCAATGCTTTCCTTTTAAATTGATGTTGCGGAGTGTGTAAATGAAGTGCAATAAAAAATGCAATAAAAATCGTCTGAAATGCAATAAATCGTCATTTCAGACGATTTATTGCACACTCACATCTCACAAGCAAAGAACAGACTGAACATTTCAGCAGGCACTCTCCTCTTAAGTTTCATGGCATTTCTCCACACACAACATGACATTTGCATCACACTGCATTCAACCCCCTACATCCTTGACTCCTTCCTGCTATCTCTCCAGGAACCTCCTGAGTATTGTTCTCCCATGTTTATCCACTGTCTCTTGTCTGAGATGCTAAATTATCTGGCTCCCCCAAGGTGCTAAACTTCCCCCCCCCCAGCATCTTAGATAGAACAATAGAATAACAGTCCACATGCTGTGATAGAACAATAGGATATCAGTCCACATGCTGCTTGGGCTTCCGTCTCCTCCCGTATCTGCTGTAACTGGGGTTTACCACCTCCGTGGCGCTGCTGTGCCGGTGGGGGGCTGCTGGGAGTGTGTCTGACTGCGGGTGGGCTGTGACTGGGGGGGGAGGGGCACTTCGGTCTGTCCGTGTGGCTGCTCTGGTGAATCGTTTCCCTGGGGAGCTCTCCGTGGGGGTCTTCTACGCCGAGGGGCCCTAGCCAACAGCACTTGCTCGTCCGCCACAACGAAAGCGGGTTTGAGTCTATCTATGCCAATTTTTTCCCTCCTACCCCCCAAGTCTAGCAAAAAGTGCTTATCCCCTGTTTCCAACACTCTGAACGGTCCATCACAGGGTGGGCGCAATGGAGGGCGGTGGGCGTCATATCTGACAAATACGAACTCCGCGCTCTTCAAAGTTTTAGGCATGAAAACACGCAAAAAACTGTGGTGGGCAGGGCCCGGCAGCGTGCCTGTTTGCGCTACGCTGCAAAAGCTGAGACGGGCAGCTGCCCGGCGCGGGATTATCTGGCAGAAATTCCCCGGGCAGCCGTAGTGTCTGCGCAAAAACGAGCTCTGCCGGGGAAGCTTCCAGATCCTCTTTCGGCGTGGAGCGCAACCCCAATAAAACCCACGGCAGCCTGTCTACCCAATTTGCATCTGTCAGTGAAGTCCTGAGTACTGCTTTCAGTGATCTATGAAAACGCTTGCATAACCCATTGGCCTGTGGGTTGTACGCGGTTGTGCGGTGAATTGTAACACCCAGGCTGCGGGCCATCGTGGACCAGAGTTTGGAAACAAATTGAGGGCCCCTGTCAGACGTAATGTCCGACGGGACTCCAAAACGCACCACCCATGCTGTTAAAAAAGCGCGTGCTACATCTGTGGACGTGGTTGCCGCCAGCGGGACCGCTTCTGGCCAGCGCGTGGTGCGGTCCACCACTGTCAGGAGGTGTGTGCACCCCTGTGATGGCGGGAGGGGGCCCACGAGGTCCACGTGAACATGGTCGAACCTCTTAGCCGGAATACAAAATGGCTCCAAGGGAGCCTTCATGTGTCTGTGTACCTTGGTTCGTTGGCACGCCACACAGGCTGCAGCCCACTCTTTTACTTGTTTGCGTAGGCTCGGCCACACAAACTTCTCTCCCACCATTTTGACTGACGCGCTCACTCCTGGGTGCGCCAGAGTGTGAACCGACTCAAACACGCGGCGGCGCCACGCGACCGGGACCACCGGACGCCGGCGACCCGTGGAGACATCGCAGATTGGGGTGGGCCGCCATCTTGCAGCATCCTGCTCTCCAGCCTTAACCCTGTTGGTCCAGACTGGAGCGCCTGCACGTCTGCATCGCTAATCTGCTCTGCGGCCACGGCTGCGTAATCTATCCCTACGCAGACCGAGGCCACCACGGCGCGCGAGAGGCAGTCTGCCACCACATTCAGTTTACCAGACACATGTTGAATATCGGTGGTAAACTCTGAGATCGCGGCCAGCTGTCTCTGCTGCCGGCCCGACCATGGTTCTGAAACCTTGGCCGTTGCGAATGTTAGCGGCTTGTGGTCCACGAACGCGGTGAAGTTGCGCCCTTCCAGCCAGAACTGGAAGTGACGTATGGCCAGGTGGAGAGCCAGCAACTCTCTGTCGAATGTGCTGTATTTACGTTCGCTGTCGCGCAAAGTTCTGCTGAAAAAGGCGAGCGGCTGCCAAGCCCCGGTGACGCGCTGCTCCATGACAGCCCCTATGGCCACGTCTGAAGCGTCAGTGGTGAGCGCTATGTGGGCTGCCAGGTCAGGATGCGCCAGCAGTGCGGTGTTTGCCAGGGCTGCTTTAACTTCCGAGAACGCCCGCTCTCGCTCCGGGGTCCATTCGACCCTATCCGCGAGTTTCTGTTTCTTGAGCACGGCGTACAATGGTTGCATGAGCTGCGCCGCGCGGGGAAGGAAACGGTTATAAAAGTTCATCATCCCCCAAAATTCCTGCAGCGTCCTGACCGTCTGAGGCCGGGGAAAATCCGCCATGGCGCGCACCTTGTCAGGCAGCAGGATCGCTCCTTCCGGAGAGACGCGGTGCCCCAAAAAATCAATCTCCGTCACGCCGCACTGGCATTTCACCGGGTTGATTATTAACCCGTGCTGCTCCAACCTCCGGAAAACTGTCGTGAGGTGGGTTTCGTGTTCGTCTTCGGACGCACTGGCTACCAGGATATCGTCAAGGTAGACGAACATGAATGGGAGATCGCGCAGCACTGCATCCATCATGCGCTGGAACGTCTGTGCCGCTCCTTTTAACCCGAATGGCATGCGCAGGAACTCAAATAGACCGAACGGAGTTATTACCGCTGTTTTGGGTATGTCCTACGCGCGCCCTGGGATTTGGTGGTAACCGTGGACCAGGTTTATTTTGGAAAAAATGCGTGCTCCGGCAAGGTGAACGGAAAAATCCTGTATGTGGGGAATTGGGTAGCGGTCGTGCGCTGTGGCGTTGTTCAACCTGCGGAAATCCCCGCACGGTCGCCACAATCCCTCAGCCTTAGGGACCATGTGTAGCGGGGATGCCCATGGGCTGTTCGAGCGCCTGATGATGCCCAACCTTTCCAGGTTGGCGAACTCCTCGCACGCTATGGCCAGTTTAGCTGCATCCAAGCGCCGAGGTCTTGCAAAAATGGGCGGCCCGGTGGTGGTGATAAAGTGCTCCACCCCGTGTTTAGCGATGGCCGCGGAAAACGTCGGGACCGTGAGTGCTGGGAACTGAGTGAGCAGTATGTGGAACTTACCGCCTGTAGCTGTGACATTGGCTTGTGCTGTTGGATGGGTCACTTGAGCTATACAGGGGAGAGAGTCAAAGGACAGTGCATTAACTAGGCGCCTGTTAGCAACATCAACCAGTAAACCATGTGCACACAGAAAATCAGCCCCCAGGATATGGTAATTCAGTGCTGCTACGACAAAAGTCCACTCATATGTACGGCCGTGTAGAGGTAAGAGCAGAGTCCTCTCACCAAAGGTCTTAATATCCGTGCCGTTTGCTGCCAACATCTCGGGGCCGCTAGGTCCTGCCAGCCGGTCAGCATAGGTCGGCAGGATGAAACTCTTCTGGGCTCCGGTGTCCACGAGGAAACGCCTCCCCGAGCGTGCGTCCGTCAAGTAGAGCAGCTTGTTCTCTTCACCGAGGGTCGCAGCTGCTACCGACCCCCGGCCTTGGTGTTTCCCGAGTGCTTGAATTGGCACGGGGGCGCACATCTGCGTGCCTTCTCTCCGAAGCGGCGGTGGTAGAAACAGAGCGTGTCTCTCTGGCGCTCCTTGGCCCCCGTGTGCTGCTACCGTCGATGGCTCCTCGCCTCCTCTGGTCGTCTCGCTGGGCTCCGCCGCTGCCGCGTTGACTGTGATCACCCTGGTGGTGAGGATGATCTGGTCTGCCTCCTGGGCTAGCGCACGGTAGTCGCACGCGGCCAGCAACGGCGAATTGGCCAGAACCGCTCTCGTCACTGTCGGAAGGTTCCGGAGGAATAGGTGGGAAAACAGAAAGTGCCCGTCATCCGTGCCCATTAACGCCAGCATCTTCTCCATCAGGTCTACGGCCGAACCATCTCCTAACTCGGTCCGCGTCAGGAGCCTCTCCGCTCTCTCACAGTCCGAGATCGTGTAGCGCTGGATGAGCGCAGCCTTGAGCGCCTCATATTTGCTGCTGGCTGGCGGCTGATCGAGCAGGCTCGCTACCTGCTGAGCTGTGCGGGTGTCCAGTGCTGCGACCGCATGGTAGAATCTGGTGCCATCTGCCGTTATTCCCCGGAGGGTGAACTGGACCTCGGTGAGGTGGAACCAAGAGCGCGGGTTGTGCTGCCAGAAATCCGGTAGCTTGACTGAAACCGCACACGCGTGGCTGGAGGTTCCAGTCCGGGCTGTCTGTGGGATGGCTGCCGCCTCGCTGTAGCTTCCTGACCAGGCCGGCTCCGGGGATCTTGCCTCGTGTTCCATAATACGTCTTGGGTCACCAGTGTGGAGTGTGTAAATGAAGAGGCAGATTCATTTCAGACGATTTATTACACACTCACATCTCACAAGCAAAGAAGAGACTGAACATTTCAGCAGGCACTCTCCTCTTAAGTTTCATGGCATTTCTCCACACACAACATGACATTTGCATCACACTGCATTCAACCCCCTACGTCCTTGACTCCTTCCTGCTATCTCCCCAGGAACCTCCTGAGTATTGTTCTCCCATGTTTATCCACTGTCTCTTGTCTGAGATGCTAAATAATCTGGCTCCCCCAAGGTGCTAAAATGTCACTATTTTGTCTTTTTGTGCCCCATTTGATCCAGTTTGTTGTTGGTGCTGGGGTGGGGATGTGTAGTCATCTTTTCTTGGTCAGATTTTTTCATGCTGAGTAAGGCTGATGTTGTGTTGTCTTGAAAAGAGTATTCGTCAGCATAGTGATGTTTTCTTGGGGCTTTGCAAGAGCTGCACTTAATATCTGTGGAGCTAAAGACTCGGGGTTATTGCAAGTATTCTGTAGGTGTGTGTCTGTTCATGATTAATTTGCCTCCTCGGTAGGATCATCCACGAGCCGCTACTACGGGTTACATCTTACATCGATGTGACAGAGATGGCAATAGGGGAGGAGGAGTTGTACTGTATGCATATGATAACATCCCACAGAAGTGACTGATTCATTTAGAGGAAGATGAGTTTGAATCCTTATGGGTCTGGTTGCGCTGTAATCATCTTCCCCATGGGTTAAGTTGTATTATTGCTGCAGTACTGAATATCCCCCCTCGCTCCTCAGCTACAGCAAAGTCTGAAGCACTGATCAGCCAGTATTTGCATTGCTGTCTCTCCAACATTGAACATAAGTACCAGTATGCAGCAGCTGTCATTCTTGGGGACACAGGTATAATTCTGAGACATGGAATGAAACAAGTGTTAATTGGTGCAACAAGAAAAGCCATCCAACTTAATTCAATTTTAACCAACATCTCTACCATGTATGAGCCACCTGTACATCTGCCTGCTGTCAGCACTTCTGACCATCAACTCATTGTGTTAAATGCTGGGAAGTGGACATCAAAGCCCTCACAGTACATCACATGCCAGAAGCCGGAAAGAGTGAAAACTAAAGCAGTTGTGTGGTGAGTTCTTGGAAAGCAGGAGGTCCCGTGTTCAAAACTTGCCAGTGAGGTCTTGGTCTAAACAACAACTGAAGTACAGCATGGTTCTCCAGTGCATTTGAAAGCAGCACGATGTTAGATTTTCACCTCGAGATATTGTTTGCAAAATTATTTTGATAGGGTACCAAGATTTGATGGAGTTAATATCACTTCATTCATAGCCTGTGTGTGTCCACATTTCCTTCAACAGCTCTTTTTTTGGTGTGATGACTGAGCAGAGAGTAGATGTTGCCTCGGTCCCAGCTGCAAATCACAGGGCACGACTTTGATGACCAACCATAAAAAGCCCTGTGGTCAGCTGTTGGGACTGGGGTCAATTCAATTCAATTCAATTCAACTTTATTTATATAGCGCCATTTCACAACAACAGTCATCTCATAGCACTATCAACTGTAGGGGGGACCCCCACAGTTGCAGAAAGACCCCAGCAATCAGGCGATCCCCTGTGAGCAAGCACTTGGCAACGGTGGAGAGGAAAAACTCCCTTTTAACAGGAAGAAACCTCCAGCAGAACTAGGCTCAGGGAGGGGCAGTCATCTGCTGCGACTGGCTGGGGGGTGAGGGGATAGAGAAGAAGAAAAGAACAGACATGTAGAGAGCAAACAGCACGATGGGGACTCAATCTATTGGAGAGAACAAACAAAAAGTTAATGACCAGCAAAAAAAAATATTTCATTGAGAGTGAGGAAAGGAGTGAGGCCCAGTGCATTACTGGAGGTCCCCCGGCTGACTAAACCTATTAGCAGCATAACTAAGGGAGGGTTCAGAAACACATGATCCCTCCCTAATTGTAGGCTATATCAAAAAGGTAGGTTTTAGCCCTATTCTTAAAAACAGAGATCGAGTCTGACTCCCAAATCCGGATTGGCAGCTGATTCCACAGGAGAGGAGCTTGATAACTGAAGGCTCTGCCTCCCATTGTACTTTTGGAGATTCTAGGTATTACAAGTAATCCTGCATTTTGGGAGCGTAGTGCTCTGTTAGGATAATATGGTAGTATCAGATCTTTTAAATAAAAAGGAGCCTGATTGTTTAGAGCTTTGTAAGTAAGAAGAAGGATTTTAAACTTAATTCTAAACTCTATGGGAAGCCAATGAAGGGAGGCCAAAACCGAAGAGATATGATCTCTCTTTCTAGTACCTGTTAAAACTCTTGCTGCAGCATTTTGGATCAGCTGAAGACTTTTTAAAGATGTTTTAGGACAGCCTGATAATAAAGAATTACAATAATCTAATCTCGAGCTAACAAAAGCGTGGATCAGTTTCTCAGCATCACTCTGAGACAAGATGCTCCTAATCTTGGCAATATTACGCAAATGATAGAAGGCAGTCTTAGAAACAAATTTAATATGTGAATTGAAGGACAAATCCTGATCAAAAATAGCCCTCATGGTCGCCTTTGTTGTGGCCTTTTCAGTGTTCCTACAAGGAACCAAAAAGTTACATAGTGCTGCTTTAAAAACTAATGCGTAGCAGACCTTAGGTTTTAAATGATGCCGCTAAGCAACACAAGAGCTTGACGTCCACATCTGCTTGGAACATGATGATCCCCGCTTGTGGCTATACAGTATTTGATATTATAATTGTTAGTTCCACATGAGTAGGGAGCATTTCAGTCCTGTTAGGTCTTTCAGGTCATGTTTTGCAAAACAAAACAGTGGCCAGTGCATAGTCAATATAGTGATTTGGGCAAGAATAAGGAGTCTGTATTTTTGGAGAGCACTGCAAAGATGTTGGAGCTTAATTAAATGCTGGAATTTGTGAGTACGCTGCAGTATTTTATATTTCAAAAATGAATATACAGTATATAATCTTCACTCTTTGTATCAGAAACTAAATTTTCTCTCTCTCTCACACACACACACACAAGTGACTAGAAAATGTGTTTAAAAAATGTATTTGTTCAATAATTAATGATATTCAATGCCAATGTTCCAATGTATGCATCAAAATGCTAAATGATAATGAATGTCATGAAGGTTTAAACATTTTTATCATTATAGCCATAAACCAATGATAATACTGCAGTGATTTTGTGAGTGATTTGGGTTGATAATTGATTTTATATGCCAGTTGTAATACATACTGTTGGTTGTTTTGCCTAATTTGGTCAATAATGAAGGCGGCTATAGCGCACCTTGAGTTTTAAATTATTATTTAAATGCCAACAAAAAGAAATCAAAGACACATTAAAACAGTCAAAAACTACCCCTTAGCTTGTAACTTGACATGCATATAATAATAATAATAATAATAATAATAATAATAATAATAATAATAATAATAATAATAATAATGCTCAAACTAAGTTCTGTGCCACTGAACACGGTACATTTTTTTTAAGTTCACTATTTAGCTCGATTAATTATTGTAAACAGCTCTAATTCCAGCTCCTGCAAAGCTATCAGCAGAGAAAATAGTACAACAGAGAAATTTCAGCAACAAAAACATTTTTACAATGAGTGAATAATAAACCAGGAGATAAAAGGCTGAAGTTACTCAGTGAATCAGCTTTATTTAAATCTATCATGTCAACAGAACAAATGCAAACAGTGAAACTGTCACGTGCTGAGTCTGGGTCCTCTGCCAGACTCAGCTTCGTGGCACTTTTCTTTGCATTTATGTATATTTATTGTACTGGTTGCCTTTGAGTGTCATTATTGCCTTTTTATGTTCCTATTTTGTGTTTTGAGTTCTGTCATGTTTTTCTCTGGGTTGACAGCTGTTGGCTGTGTTTCCGGGGTTACGCTTCACTGCGGGCGTCACCTGCCAGGCTGTCCACCACCCCTCCCTCACCTGTCATTACCACCCAGCTGATTCTAATAACCAGTTTAATTTCCTCCTCCTGCTTTGGGTCCCGCACCTGTTTTCACTCATGTTGTCACTTCACTTTGTACTTATACTCAGCTTGTTCATTCAGTCCTCATCGCTCTGTTGATCATCATTCTCCTACGTTCACCATAGTGCTGAGTGCTGCCTCACTCTGAAGCACTACCTGTAAGTTTTTCCCCTGTACTACTGTTTTCTCTGTAGTGCTGTTTCTTCCTCCAGGGCCCTTCTGCTCTGAGATGCTGCATGTTTCATACCTTGTTTGGCTTTGTTGTTTTGGATACACTTTTGAACTGTTTGCTTTTTGTCATTAAACGCTAAACTAAATCCAGCGTGTGGGCTTATTTTTCTTTCTCTGCGCCTCGTAGAGGCGCATATGACAGAGACGGAATCATTTACACCTAATCTATCCTCAATTATTTTCGTCTGTCCTTCCAAATCTGCCGCAGGCATCATATCTTCCATTGGGACTCTCAGTTGCCATGGCAACACCCCAACAAATGCTAAGTTTCTGTTGATTATAACAAAAACAAAGTTAGTATTAGCTTAAAATGACCTGACAGTTATCCACCATGTTCCCCACCTTTGTGGCAGTGAATATTTATTGCTTTACTAATCTGGAAAAAATTATTGATATTAAAATTTGTTGAGATTTCATGCACAGCCAGGGTAGAACATAGAGATCGGATGTGACGAAGCCACAATCCGTAAAACACAACAGTTTTTGTGCAAGTAGTCCATTGTAACTTTTCCTGGTTACCAGTGGCGGCTTGTGGGAGGAGGAACAAGACCAAGTGACATCATGTCAGCAAACGAGACACTTTTACAAATACTTGTGAGACTTTAATCAATACTTGTATTTATACTGTCATTTTTTAATTTTTTTTATTAATACTGTTAATAATTAATACGATACTGTCTCTCCAACATTGAACATACGTAAGTACCAGTATGCAGCTGTTGTCATTCTTGGGGACACAGGTATAATTCTGAGACATGGATTGAAACAAGTGGTAATTGGTGCAACAAGAAGGTCTGATGTTATCGTATCATCAGACCTGCGACCGTATGTCTTGGACATCTGAGTAAAGAGAGGTGCAGAGCTGTCAACTGATCACCACCTGGTGGTGAGTTGGATCCGATGGCAGGGGAGGAAGCCATTCAGACCTGGTAGACCCAAACGTATAGTGAGGGTGTGCTGGGAGCGTCTGGCTGAGGCCCCTGTCCGGGAGGTCTTCAACTCCCACCTCCGGAAGAACTTCAACCACATTCCGAGGGAGTCTGGAGACATGGAGTCTGAATGGGCCATGTTCTCCACCTCTGTTGTTGAAGCAGCGGCCCAGAGCTGCGGCCGCAAGGTGGTTGGTGCATCTCGTGGTGGCAACCCCCGAACCAAGTGGTGGACACCAGTGGTGAGGGGGCCATTAAGCTGAAGGAGTCCTATCAAGCTTGGATGGCTTGTGGGACTCCCGAAGCAGCTGAGGTGTACCGGCAGGCCAAGCGAAGTGCAGCTCGGGTGGTTGCTGAAGCAAAAACCCGGGTATGGGAGGAGTTCGGTGAGGCCATGGAACAAGACTTTCGGTCGGCCTCAAAGAGATTCTGGCAAACTGTCCGGTGGATCAGGAGGGGAAAGCAGCTCCCCGTCCACACTGTGTATGGTGCGGATGGGACACTGTTGACTTCGACTGGGGATATCGTCGGGCGGTGGAAGGAATACTTCGAGGATCTCCTCAATCCCACTGATACGCCTTCCACAGAGGAAGCAGGGTTTGGGGACGAGGGGGATGACTCGCTTATCACAGGGGCTGAGGTCGCCAAGGTGGTTAAAAATCTCCTTGGTGGTCGGGCCCCAGGGGTGGACGAGATTCGCCCTGAGTACCTCAAGGCCCTGGATGTTGTTGGGTTGTCATGGTTGACACGGCTCTGCAACATTGAGTGGAGGTCGGGGGCAGTGCCTTTGGCATGGCAAACCAGGATGGTGGTTCCTCTCTTCAAAAAAGGGGACTGGAGGGTGTGCTCCAACTTTAGAGGATCACACTCCTCAGTCTCCCTGGGAAGGTCTATGCCAAGGTATTGGAGAGGAGAGTCCAGCCGTTGGTCGAACCTCGGATTCAGGAGGAGCAATGTGGTTTTCGTCCTGGCCGTGGCACATCGGACCAGCTCTTTACCCTCTCGAGAATTCTCGAGGGTTCGTGGGAGTTTGCCCAACCAGTTTCCATGTGTTTTGTGGACTTGGAGAAGGCATTTGACCGCGTCCCTCGTGGATTTTTGAGGGGGGTGCTTCGGGAGTATGGGGTATCGGGCTTGTTGTTACAAGCTATTCGGTCTCTGTACGACCGTTGTGAGAATTTGGTTCGTATTGCCAACACTCGGTCGGAGTCATTCCCAGTGAGAGTTGGACTCCGCAAGGGCTGCCCTTTGTCACCGATCCTGTTCATAATTTTTATGGACAGGATTTCTAGGCGCAGCCAGGGAATGGAGGGTGTCATGCTTGGTGACCACAGGATCTCATCTCTGTTGTTTGCAGATGATGTTGTCCTGTTGGCTTCATCCAGCAATGACCTAAGGCTCTTGCTGGGACGGTTTGCCGCTGAGTGTGAAGCGGCTGGGATGAGAATCAGCACCTCCAAGTCCGAGTCCAAGGTGGATTGTCCTCTCTGGGTTGGGGACAGGCTCCTGCCCCAAGTGGAGGAGTTTAAGTATCTTCGGGTCTTGTTCACGAGTGAGGGGAAAATGGAGCGAGAGATCGACAGACGGATTGGAGCAGCATCTGCAGTGATGCGGACGTTGTACCGGTCTGTTGTGGTGAAGAGGGAGCTTAGTTCTAAGGCAAAGCTGTCGATTTACCAGTCAATCTACGTTCCTACTCTCACCTATGGTCACGAGCTTTGGGTAATGACCGAAAGAACGAGATCACGGATACAAACGGCTGAAATGAGCTTTCTCTGTAGGATTGCTGGACTCACCCTCAGAGATAGACTGAGGAGCTCAGTCATCCGGGAGAGGCTCAGAGTAGAACCGCTGCTCCTCCACATTGAAAGGAGTCAGTTGAGGTGGTATGAGCATCTGATTAGGATGCCTCCTGGACGCCTCCCACATGAGGTGTTTCAGCCACGTACCACTGGGAGGAGACCCCGGGGCAGACCCAGGACTCGGTGGAGAGACTATGTCTCCCAGCTGGTCTGGAAACGCCTTGGTATCCCCTCTGAAGAGCTAGAGCAGGTGGCTAGGGAGAGGGAAGTCTGGGCTTCTCTGCTTGAACTGCTGCCTCCGCGACCCGGACCTCCGGAAAAGCGGTAGAAGATGGATGAATGGATGGAAGAAAAGCCATCCAACTTAACTCAATTTTCACCAACATCTCTACTATGTAAGAGCCACCTGTACATCTGCTTCCTGTCAGCACTTCTGACCATCAAACCATTGTGTTAAATGCTGGGAAGTGGACATCGAAGCCCTCACAGTACATCACATGCCAGAAGCCGGAAAGAGTGAAAACTAAAGCAGTTGTGTGGTGAGTTCTTGGAAAGCAGGAGGTCCCGTGTTCAAAACTTGCCAGTGAGGTCTTGTTCTAAACAACAACTGAAGTACAGCATGGTTCTCCAATGCATTTGAAAGCAGCACAATGTTAGATTTTCACCTCGAGATATTGTTTGCAAAATTATTTTGATGGGGCACCAAGATTTGATGGAGTTAATATCACTTCATCCATAGCCTGTGTGTGTCCACATTTCCTTCAACAGCTCTTTTTTTGGTGTGATGACTGAGCAGAGAGTAGATGTTGCCTCAGTCCCAGCTGCAAATCACAGGGCACGACTTTAATGACCAACCATTAAAAGCCCTGTGGTCGGCTGTTGGGACTGGGGTCATGGTCGCCTTGGTTGTGGTCTTTTCAGTGTTCCTACAAGGAACCAAAAAGTTACATAGTGCTGCTTTAAATATTAATGCGTAGCAGACCTTAGATTTTAAATGATGCTGCTAAACAATACAAGAGCTTGAAGTCCACACCTGCTTGGAACTTGATGATCCCCGCTTGTGGCTATATTTGATATTATAATTGTTAGTTCCACATGAGTAGGGAGCATTTCAGACCTGTTAGGTCTTTCAGGTCATGTTTTGCAAAACAAAACAGTGGCCAGTACATAGTCAATATAGTGAGTTGGGCAAGAATAAGGAGTCTGTATTTTTGGAGAGCACTGCAAAGATGTTGGAGTTTAATTAATTGCTGGAATTTGTGAGTATGCTGCAGTATTTTATATTTCAAAATTGTCACGCGGGGCTCTAGGGAGCCACGCAATAAGAGCCAAGGGCGAGCCAGTGAGTCGTGATGTTTTATTAAAGGTAAGGGGTGAGGGATGAGGAAAGCACAGATACTCGTACAGAGGTACACTCACGAGTTGCACAGCGCAGGAGCAGGGAGCTCGTACCGGACGTAGGGGTAACAAGGCATACATACTCACAGCGGGTAATAATCACAGGAATGCTGTAAGAGGAGTAGAGACTGACACCAGACGAAGGGGCTTCAGCCTAGCAGTGCTTATGTCGCAGCCCCGAGTGATCGAGCCTGCTCCTATTTATTCTCATTGGCAGCACCCAGCTGATGAGGATTAATTGGCCCCAGCCGTCCCGTAATGCTGCCAGCTGGGAGCCTGCTGAGACGCTGCTCAATGAGAAGCAGGGATGAGGAGAAACATGGGCTGAGCGCCGAGACGGCGTCTCATCCCATGGTGACAAAAATGAATATACTGTAACGTCGGGGCCATGTTAAGGGGGGCAGGGGTTTCCCAGCATGCTTGGACAATTGAAACGTTACTGTGTTTGTGTAGTAAATGTTATTACTGAGCTATTCTACTGCTGTGTAATTATAACTGCGTTATAATTACCCAACAGTATTTCATAGGCAAGATTTATTATGTGTGTGTAACCGTGATTTAAACGGAGGTCTGGGAGAATGACCTCCCCTCCTGCCTGTGCTCAGAGTGTGTGAAAAATAAATCCCGTTGATCACAACCATCTTGCTCCATTTTCTTTGTGTGAACCCTGCTTACGTCACACTGGTGTCAGAAGCGGGATTTACTGGTTCCCAAGCTGTGGTGCGGCGCTGACACCGGGACGAAGTTGAGAACCAGAGGGGGAGTAGTGTAGCGAACTCTATTTGAGCACCCTACTTGGCTTGCCAAGTGGGTTGACCCTATTGGCGACACAGGTAGACTGCGGGACTCCGGAGCGGGAGGCGTGAGTTCAAACCTCCCAGTGGGATGTCGTCAGTTGGGCGCGCACGTTACATTGGTGTCAGGAGTGGGATGGAGCAAATGGAAGCTAGGATCAGAATGGAGATCCAGCAGCTGGAGCAGGCCATTGCTCAGCTGATGATGGACGATGGGACCGTGGCACCACCACTGGGAGCCGGGACGAACGAAGCGGCGGACCTGACAGGGCCAGCGCACCCCGCCTCCTGTCTTTTTCAAGACAGAGCGGCAGAACAGAGCAAACATTCCACCCTTCTCAGGACAGGACGGGCTGGCGACCCCACGGCGATCAAGAGTGGCGATCAATCAGGAGACGACCACCCCACCTGTTCGACAGCGGGCCAAGATTCCCCGTTTCAACGGCGAAGCCACATTGGACGACTACCTGACACAGGTCGAGCTGACCGCGGCGCTGAACGGCTGGTCGCCAGAGGAAACCGCCGTACAGGTCGCGCTGGCCTTGGAAGGGAAAGCCCTCTGCACGCTCTCTGATCTCCGGCCCGAGGAGCACCACAGCTGGCCAGCACTACAAGGGGTGCTCCAGAGATGATTTGGGAGAATAGCGGATGCTGAGCACGCCCAAGAACAACTGACCCGCCACCGCCGGAACCACCAGGAAAAACTAGGAGCCTATGCTGCAGACATATGGCTGTTAACCCGGCGCAGCTACCCAGATTTCGCACCGGAGGCAGTAGAGAAGCTCGCCCTCCGGAGTTTCATCCAAGGTCTCCGCCCGGCCCAGCTCCAGAACCATGTACGGCTCCACGCCGCGAGCGACTGGAGGACTGCAGTGGCAGAAGCAGAGCGGGCAGAGCCGCTAATAAATCGCACAACTGAAGCACCAACGCACAGCCGAAGAACCTACCAGGTCACGATGGAGAGCGAGGGGGAGGAGGAGGAATTACGGCAGACCACGGAGGCATGACCACGGAGAAGATGGCCTCGGTGGCGCGAGGAAGGGTCCTTCCGCTGCGGAGAGATGGGACACATCGCATGATACTGCCCCGCACCCACCCCACGACCAACTGGCCCCTCGCCGGCGTTAAACTAGAGCGAGGTGGCGTGAACGGGGACAGGCCACCTCCAGCAGATGTTTCCCCCGAGGAGCCAGCACCATGCGTGGGCCGAGTTGGACACTCTCCAGGGATGTATCTACAGTGCAGCTTGGGGAATACGTCGATCCGGGCTCTGACCGACACCGGCTCTACAATCTCCTTGGTTCGACCCGGTGTGCTGCCGGGCACAAGCAAGACGGCTCTGCAGGGGTGGGAACCCACCGAGCGCTGCGTCACCATGGCTACCGGTGAGCGCACCCGACTGAAGGGGTGGAGAGTGCTGGTGGTGGGGGTGGCTGGTCAGAACATAAGACACCTGTTCTGGCTGGCTGACATCCAAGACCCCTGTATTATTGGACTAGACCTGCTCACAGCCTGACGTGCCAAGATCGACACCGCCGGACCTTCCCTCCAGCTGGGAAACCGGACCATCATGCTCCACAGCAGAACCCAGGGAAGGGACACGGGGGCCCGCACAATCGAGGGATCGCCAAGACAGACCGGACCAGGCAGGCCACCGCGAGGACTGGACACGATGACGTCACCAGCGCGGACAGAGGGAGCACGAACGCACACAAGGTCAGCAAGGGGAGGGGTCAACGTGTCAGCAGAGACGCAGCAGGCTGTGGAGGAATTATTTCAGCGGAGCTGCAGTGGGCTGGACCTGGAACAGAGACGCCAGCTGCGGGAGCTATTGGACTATTACATGGGTGTTTTCGCCACGAAGGATGAGGAATGCGGCCGGACCGGGTTGGTGCAGCATGAGATCGACACCGGTGAGGCCAGGCCGATTCGACTCCACCCACGCCGGCTGCCCTTTTCAAGGCGGGCAGCGGCAGAACAAAAAGTGCGAGAAATGCTGGAGGCAGATGTTATTGAGCCCTCCAGCAGCCCCTGGGCAGCGCCTGTGGTGCTGGTCAAGAAAAAGGACGGGTCGTGGCGGTTCTGTGTGGATTACCGATGCCTGAACGACGCCACCAGGAAGGATTCCTACCCCCTGCCCCGCATCGATGACGCGCTGGACCACATCGCCGGCTCCAGCTGGTTCAGCTTGCTGGATCTACGCAGCGGCTATTGGCAGGTAGAGCTGTCACCTGAGGCCCGCCAAAAAACAGCCTTCTCCATCGGGCAGGGACTGTACCAGTTTAAAGTGATGCCGTTTGGACTCTGCAACGCTCCGGCCACCTTTGAGCGCTTGATGGAGCGAGTGCTGGCTCACGTGCCCCGGAGTCGCTGCGTTGTTTACCTGGACGACCTGCTGGTGCATGCAGCTGATTTTGACAGCGCCCTGTCAAATCTCCGAGAGGTGCTGGGAGCCATCCAGCAGGTGGGGCTACGGTTACACCCTAAGAAATGCCACCTGTTCCGGCAGGAGACCACCTTTTTGGGCCACATCGTCAGCGCAGCGGGGGTCGCCACTGACCCGGAATAAGTGGCAACAGTGAGAGACTGGCTAGTGCCGGGGAACGTTGGAGAACTGAGAAGTTTTCTTGGATTGGCCTCCTATTATAGGAGGTTTGTGAAAGACTTCGCCACCATCGCCAGCCCGCTGCATCAGCTGACGCAGAAAGGACGCACGTTCAAGTGGAGTGACAGCTGTGCTGCTGCTTTCTCCCAGCTTCGCGCAGCGATCATCAGAGCCCCCGTCCTGCGGTATCCTGACCCGAACCGCCCTTTCATCGTAGACATGGACGCCAGCAACCAGGGCATCGGGGCGGTGCTATCCCAGGAGGGAGAGCAGGGAGAGCAGGCAGTCACTTTTTTCAGCCGCACTCTCAGCAGAGCCGAGAGAAATTATTGTGTGACTCGCAGAGAGCTGCTGGCTGTCATCCAAGGACTGCGTCATTTCCGCCCGTATGTGTATGGGGGGAGGTTCCAGCTCAGGACGGACCATGCTTCCCTGACCTGGTTGTTAAACTTCAAAGAACCGGATGGACAGTTGGCGAGGTGGCTGGAGGCACTGCAGGATTATAATTTCCAGATTGTGCATCGGGCAGGCCGCCTCCATGCCAACGCTGACACGCTGTCTTGGCGCCCCTGCGCGACAGAGGAGTGTCGTCACTGCCAACGGGCTGAAGATCGGGACCAAACTGCCCCACGGGCTGCCGCTCTCCGAGCCGCTGCGAGCAGGAATCACGCAGCGACGCACAGCCCCTCCTCAGATGATCAGGCAGTTCTCCCCGGCGATGACGTCACAGAGGTTCTTGGCACGCAGCAGCTGCAGAGCGAGCAGGACAGAGACCCGGTCATTTCGCGGGTTCGGCAGTGGCTGGACGCAGGACAGCGGCCCACCTGGGAGGTTGTGTCACCGCTGGACCCAGAGACTAAGGCCCTACACTCCCAGTGGGCCAACCTCCGCTGCCATGAGGGCGTGGTGTATCGACAGTGGCAGACTCCAGCTGGGCAGCGGCACGTCTGGCAGCTGCTGGTTCCTCGTCGACTCCGGCCCAAAGTACTCCAGCTGGTTCATGGGGCGGTAGGAGCGGGCCACTTCGGAGTGACAAAGACGCTGCAGCGCCTTCGGGCCCGGTTCTACTGGCCCGGTTGTCATCAGGACGGGGAGCTCCACATTCACCGCTGCAACACATGCACAGCTCAGAAGGGACCAACTCAGCGATCCCACGCTCCCCTGCAGCAGTACCGGGTGGGAGCGCCGATGGAGCGAGTGGGAGTGGACATCCTGGGTCCTTTCCCGACCACGGACCGGGGGAACCGCTACGTGCTGGTCACGATGGATTATTTCACTAAGTGGCCAGAGGCGTACGCGGTCCCGGACCAAAGCGCCATGACGACGGCGTCAAAGCTGGTGGATGAAATGTTCTGTCGGTTCGGCGCACCGGAGGAGCTGCACAGCGATCAGGGTCGGAACTTCGAGGCGGAGGTCTTCGAAGAGGTCTGCAAGAGGCTGGGCATCCGGAAGACCCGGACCACCCCGCTGCATCCACAGAGCGACAGCCTGGTCGAACGATTCAACCAGACCCTCACCACCCAGCTCGCTATCCTAGTGGACCAGCGGCAGCAAGACTGGGACCTGCACCTGCCTTTTGTTTTGTGGGCGTACCGGACGGCAGCTCAGGAATCTACCCGGTGCACCCCTGCGGCGCTC
The DNA here is from genome assembly GCA_020510985.1 of Pholidichthys leucotaenia. NCBI lineage: Eukaryota > Metazoa > Chordata > Actinopteri > Cichliformes > Pholidichthyidae > Pholidichthys > Pholidichthys leucotaenia. Next base: position 61,733,886 of record CM035849.1, on the reverse strand, counting down.
ATGTTTGGACGCGAGCTGCGCACACCGGTGGATTTGGTATTCGGTTGCCCCCCTGAGCCGGAGGTGGAGGGAAAACCCGGATTGGATTATTTTTTTTGTTTGAAAGAACGTCTCCACACGGTGCACAAACTGGCTCGAGAGGCCCTGGCAGCGGCGGGGGGCCGGCAGAAGCGAGCGTATGACTCCCGTTGCCAGGGGAGGGACTTTGCACCGGGAGATCGAGTCTGGGTTTTCTGCCCTGAGAGGAAGAGAGGACGATCACCGAAGCTGGCGAGCCAGTGGTCGGGGCCATGCGTGGTCCTGGAGAGACTGTCAGATGTGGTGTACAGGGTTTGGCTTAGAAAAAGGGACCGGGTTGTGGTCCTTCATCGTGACCGTCTCGCCCCGTATCGGCCATCCACACCACTGGTGGACGAACCGGAGCTTCCATCCTGGCCCGATACCCCGACCGAGACCCAGATGGACACTAGGGGGCCTGTACGTGTTGGCCGCCGGCGCAGAAGACCGCCCCGACACCTGGATGAGTTTGTATTGGACTTTTAAATTGGACTTTAATTTTTTTGGGGACAGAAACCAGTCCGGTGGGGGGCAGTGTAACGTCGGGGCCATGTTAAGGGGGGTAGGAGTTTCCCAGCATGCTTGGACAATTGAAACGTTACTGTGTGTGTGTAGTAAATGTTATTACTGAGCTGTTCTACTGCTGTGTAATTATAACTGCGTTATAATTACCCAACAGTATTTCATAGGCAAGATTTATTATGTGTGTGTAACCTTGATTTAAAAGGAGGTCTGGGAGAATGACCTCCCCTCCTGCCTGTGCTCAGAGTGTGTGAATAATCTTCACTCTTTCTGTCAGAAACTGAATTTCTCTCTCTCTCTCTCTCTCTCTCTCTCTCTCTCTCTCTCTCTCTCTCTCTCTCTCTCTCTCTCGCTCTCACTCACAAATGAAAGTGACTAGAAAATGTGTTTACAAAATGTATTCTTTCAATAAATTAATGACATTAAATGCCAATGTTCCGATGTATGCATCAAAATGCTAAATTATAATGAATGTCATGAAGGTTTCATTTTTATGATTATAGCCATTAACCAATGATAATACTGCATTGATTTTGTGAGTGATTTGGGCTGATAATTGATTTTATATGCCAGTTGTAAAGGTACATACTGTTGGTTGTTTTGCCTAATTTGGTCCTGTTTCGTCGTTGGCCTCTGTTGGTCTATGATGACCATGGAAGAGAATCCTAAACGTCTACTCTGCTGGAACAGCACCACCTGTGGCTGAACAGGCCGATGTGCACCGGTGTTCTACCTTCCAGCGTTGGGCGTTGGTAGGATTCAAGCCTGGGCAGGAAGATATGGAGGACAAGATGTTACCCATGCAGCATGTCCCCCCTCTCCACGTCACTGATGAATCCAAAGGAACAGCAGGGCTGCTATAGTTTGGCACCAGCGTCGTCGCAGGAGCTGCCAGAAGACTAAACCACACGGGCAGGCTAGGAGTTGGACTTAGTTGTCAGAGGCTTTTCGAGACGCATGCCGTAAGGAGCATTTTATGAGCACTGGGAGCTTAACCCCAGTGCCGCTCCTGGCTATGACAACCTTGGAACCGTCCTGGAACCATCCTGTTTGAAACCCATTTGAAACCAGTGACATGTGGTGAGGTTAAGGGCTGGTGAGGCACTGATGCTTTGAGTCAGATTTACAAATATGTGAACCCAATAGAGTAAGCTTAAATTCAGCATGCAGTTGAAAATTTGCATGGCTTTATATTCCGCTAATTTTACATTTTTAAAACCACATTTTATAACTATTGTTTTCAAAACAAGTGCAAGGTGTTTACTGGATTACCTCTTAATGGAATCCACAGAAAAGGGTGCCATAAAAGTCTCTGTTTCCATTTTATAACTCATCTTGAGTATAGACAAAGTGCAAAGACCCTCAGTTACATAAGTATAATGTATTAAGTTATTTTACAAAAGTTTTTAGGAGCACAAAATTCATTATACTTTGCTTTTGGCCAAGAAATAATACTACTACATAATACTACATAATAAAACTGTGTTGCAGCTCCGCAATTTACACTTATTTATTACAAATTCAAGTATTTACAGCTATGGCTGCATGGTCTTACCTTTACTTGTAAATGAAATAAATTTGCCTATCCTTCTGAGCAAAAATTGCTGTGACTTTGTTAAAAATTGTCATGATTCCCCATGCGCCATTACGCGGCGCACGGAGAAAGGAATGAAAAATCCAATGGCTGGAGTAGAACGTGCAATTTATTAATATAAACCACAAAATAAGTCCAGTAGTGACCACACTAATTACAGAGGGTGGAATGATGAGTTTGAAGCCACCAGACATTCAGGGACACCACCTGGATGTTCCACAGCCAGAGGGAGAGAATGCCAAGTGCTGCAGTAGGCTGATGGCACGAAGAGAAAGACAAATGTGAACTTATGACTGGGACAATCCGGGGCTGTCTGTACAGTCTGGTGAATGAGGGGGTGAGGCAGGGTCAGCTGCTAACAGCAAGGAAATAAACCATCTTGAAATGTTAGGGAAGACGGCAACGTCAGGCTGAATAAACACGTACAGTGGGGCAAAAACGTATTTAGTCAGCCACCAATTGTGCAAGTTCTCCCACTTAAAAGATGAGAGGTCTCCAATTTTCATTATAGGTATACCTCAACTATGAGAGACAAAATGAGAAAAAAAAAATCCAGAAAATCACATTGAAGGATTTTTAATGAATTAATTGGTAAATTCCTCGGTAAAATAAGTATTTGGTCACCTACAAACAAGCAAGATTTCTGGCTCTCACAGACCTGTAACTTCTTCTTTAAGAGGATCTTCTGGCCTCCACTCGTTACCTGTATTAATGGCACATGTTTGAACTCGTTATCAGTAGAAAAGACACCTGTCCACAACCTCAAACAGTCAGACTCCAAACTCCACTATGGCCAAGACCAAAGAGCTGTCAAAGGACACCAGAAACAAAATTGTAGACCTGCACCAGGCTGGGAAGACTGAATCTGCAATAGATAAGCAGCTTGGTGTGAAGAAATCAACTGTGGGAGCAATTATTAGAAAATGGAAGACATACAAGACCAGTGATAATCTCCCTCGATCTGGGGCTCCACGCAAGATCTCACCCTGTAGGGTCAAAATGATCACGAGAACGGTGAGCAAAAAGCCCAGAACCACACAGGGGGACCTAGTGAATGACCTGCAGAGAGCTGGGACCAAAGTAACAAAGGCTACCATCAGTAACACACTACGCCGCCAGGGACTCAAATCCTGCAGAGCCAGACGTGTCCCCCTGCTTAAGCCAGTACACATCCAGGCCCATCTGAAGTCTGCTAGAGAGCATTTGGATGATCCAGAAGAGGACTGGGAGAATGTCATATGGTCAGATGAAACCTAAATAGAACTTTTTGGTAAAAACTCAACTTGTCTTGTTTGGGGGAGAAAGAACACCATACCTACTGTGAAGCATGGGGGTGGAAACATCATGCTTTGGGGCTGTTTTTCTGCAAAGGGACCAGGACGACTGATCCGTGTAAAGGAAAGAATGAATGGGGCCATGTATCGTGAGAGTTTGAGTGAAAACCTCCTTCCATCAGTAAGGGCATTGAAGATGAAACGTGGCTGGGTCTTTCAGCATGACAATGATCCAAAACACAACGTCCGGGCAATGAAGGAGTGGCTTCGTAAGAAGCATTTCATGGTCCTGGAGTGGCCTAGCCAGTCTCCAGATCTCAACCCCATAGAAAATCTTTGGAGGGAGTTGAAAGTCCGTGTTGCCCAGTGACAGACCCAAAACATCACTGCTCTAGAGGAGATCTGCACGGAGGAATGGGCCAAAATACCAGCAACAGTGTGTGAAAACCTTGTGAAAACTTACAGAAAACGTTTGACCTCTGTCATTGCCAACAAAGGGTATATAACCAAGTATTGAGATGAACTTTTGTTATTGACCAAATACTTATTTTACCAAGAATTTACCAATTAATTCATTAAAAATCCTTCAATGTGATTTTCTGGATTTTTTTTTCTCATTTTGTCTCTCATAGTTGAGGTATACCTATGATGAAAATTGGAGACCTCTCTCATCTTTTAAGTGGGAGAACTTGCACAATTGGTGGCCGACTAAATTCTTTTTTGCCCCACCGTAGGTAGTTGAAATGAATATACATGGAGGAACATGCTGCCATACATGAAGCTGAATGCTCCAACGGTCTCTTCCTACAAACGCAACATTTATGTAATAATGATACTAACGAGGGAAGAGACCGCCGGTGTGAGAAAGCCTGGGCTGAACATAATAAATCCCAGGTGTGCATGAGTGAGTGTCAGAGCCTGTAAATGGGAATGAATGGAGTGTGTGTGTGTGTGTGTGTGTGTGTGTGTGTGTGTGTAAACACTCAATAAGGAGGCACAGCTGATGGCACTGACAGGAGGAAGGGGCGTGCCTGAGCTGTCAGGGAGTGAAGGCCCAAAGGCTCCCTGAAGCGCCTGATGGAAAATAGGGCAAAATAACCATACATCAGAACTGGGTTTGGAACCACCAAACCCAGGTTCATGACAGCCCACCCCTAGAGGTGGGTGGGCTGAAGTCCAAGTACAGAAGTCCAAAGTCCCAGAACTTTGGGCTTCTGGGGAAGTCCAGAGTTTAGGGGGTCAACCAGAGTCCCAGGCCCCTGGCATGGTCAGGGGTGACTGATCGGGTGGCCTGCCCAAGTCCCATTTCCAGCAGGCGGCCCGCAGAACAGCATCCGGCGGCCTGCCTGGGCCGATGGGCCACCCGACCCGAAGTCAAGCCAAGTCTTTCAGGTGGTCGACCCGTGTGGTGGAGCCACCAGAACCAAAGGGGAAGGCGGAGAGGCAGCCTACCCACCCGGGGACCTCAGTGACCAAACCGAGGGACAGGAGCCCCCCTGCCCTCCGAAGCTTGGAGCAGGGGGACCGTAGCACCCGCGATGGTCCCAGCCTGGTATGTGGCTGCACCCGCGATAGTCCCGGCCTGGGACATGGCTGCACCGGCGGTGGACTCTGGCTGGAGCTCTGCTACACCGGTGGGGGACTCTAGACATGACAGCCATTATGGAGCACACTTGCCTGCACTCGGGCTCCACCACTGTCCAGGACTCCAACGACTTGGGGTGCGTGGGTACCGTTGGTTCACCAGGTGCTGTACCCCCGTCGACCTCCTCTGGGACAGCTAGCCCCACGTCATTGTCCGTGGGCAACCCAGGTTGTGGCAGCTCCTCTCCGGCGACCCTAGGAAGGAGCTCAAAGGAGACAGGAGAGGAGGAACGGTTAGGGTCGCCGGCAGTGGCAGAGCCCGGCGAGGGGAGTCCAGATGCAGCTGGGGGCTACATCCAACTCTCCTCCCCAAGAGCCAGACAAGATCTCTCAATAATTGACAAGTGAACTACAGGAGCGATTCCTTGCTTGTGCTCGAACTCTACCATCGTCCAGGACTCCAGCGATGCTGACAATGATGTTCGGGGTCCCGTTGGCTGGAGGTCTGGCCCAGGGGATGACTCTGTTGTGGCGGCCCCCACAGCAGGCATGATGGTGGTTGCGGTCTCGGTGCTCCCGTGCGCCTCCTTCCACATCATCGGCTCCTCTGGCGTGGCAGCCGGGGATGGCCTTACTGCAGGTCCTAGCACCGAGCCCTTCAGGACCTTTGGTTCCCCTCCCCTTGAGCAAACAGATTCTGGCACCGATGAACTCATAGGAGCAAAGAGAGAGTGTTTGGAGAAATCAGTTGAAGGGTTACTGTATGCCACTGTGGAGGAGCACTCAGGGGACTGCAAACCCTGAGTCTCCTGGTCAGGAGGCAGGCAAAATTGTTCATCAACAGTGAGGATAAACTGAGAAAAAACTTGCCTATTCTTCTGGCTTGGATGTCCCCAGCGGCCTCCAAGGCATCTCCTCTCCTCTCCTGGCGTTCCTCCTCGAGCTGCGGCTCCCCCTCCCTCAGAGAAAATTCCTCCAATCTCCCGGCCAACTCTGGGAGCAGCCACGGATTCACCTCCAGGATGAGGTCTGTCTCAGCCTGAAGAGCCAGTCTATGTTCCTCCAGTTTCTCCGGGGACGGAGCAGGACACAGCTTGGGACGAGGAGGCAGGGCTGTCGTCGGCAAGGCTGGAGGCTTCTTCTGGTGGGGGTTCCTCCTCTTCTTCACAGATGGCTCGGGAACCAGATAATCCGAGATATGAAGCCCTGCGCTGGGCTGCGAGTCACCCGTGGGCTGCGAGGAGCTTGAGCACTGGGAGATCCTTATCCAACTCCTCGCATGGCACAGCGAAGATGTCCTGGAGAATCTCCATAGCCTCGCGATGATCCCAAAGGCTGTCTCGCTCCATCACCCTCATTGCAGTGTCCCGAGCCTGTCAAATGTCCCGGGAGGAGCAGGGCTTCGGTGTCCATGAAAAAATCTCCTCCAGGAAGCACAGCGAACACAGCTCCCTCTCCAGCTCCCTCTCCATCCGAACCACCATGTTGATAATTGGGGAGGAAGAAAAAAGAGGATGGAAAGAAAAAGAAAAAACACACGTCTACTTCTCTGGGTTTTTTCTTGATGGTCGGAGCATTCTGTCATGATTCCCCATGTGCCATTACACGGCGCACAGAGAAAGGAATGAAAAACCCACAGCTACAAAATAGCAAGTCCAGTAATGACCACACTAATTACAGAGGGTGGAATGATGAGTTTGAAGCCACCAGACATACAGGGATGCCACCTGGATGTTCCACAGTCAGAGGGAGAGAATGCCTAGTGCCGCCATAGGCTGATGGCACAAAGAGAAAGACAAACGTGAGCTTACGACTGGAACGATCCGAGGCTGTCCGTGAAGTCTGGTGGAGGAGAGGGTGAGGCAGGGTCAGCCGCTAACAGCAAGGAAATAAACCATCTTGAAATGTTAGGGAAGACGGCGATGTCAGGCTTAATAAACACATAGGTACAGTAGTTGAAATGAACATACATGGAGGAACATACTGCCATGCATGAAGCTGAATGCTCCAACGGTCTCTTCCTACAAAAGCAGTGTTTATGTAATATGATACTAACGAGGGAAGAAACCGCCGGTGTGAGAAAGCGTGGGCTGAGCATAATAAATCCAAGGTGTGCATGTGTGAGTGTCAGACCGTGTAAATGGGAATGAATGGAGTGTATGTGTGTGAAAACACCCAATAACGAGGCACAGCTGATGGCACTGACAGGAGGAGGAGGCGTGCCCGAGCTGCCTGGGAGCGAAGGCCCAAAGGCTCCCTGAAGCGCCTGATAGAAAATAGGGCAAAATAACCATAAGTCAGAACTGGGTTTGGAACCACCAAACCCAGGTTCATGACAAAAAATGTCCTTATCTTCTTTTAATTTTAAAAAATCCTATGCTAACGGTGCTCAAGCACACCTCTCCTCCTTGGCACAATGGTACAGGCTACTTCCCGAATGATGCTTAAGCCCTCCTGCAGGCAGTTACACATTACTTCACAATCCATACAGTACAACCTTGCATATAAAACATGTTTTCAGTAATTTATAACATAATACCCCTGTTTAAATAAACCATATTTGCTCTAAAATACCTGATGCATGCACACACACACACACACAAGCACACACACACACACACACACACACACACAACTGCATATTAGTAGGCCATAACTGGGTAACTGGTTCCAAGGTTGTCATAGCCAGGAGCGGCACTGGGGTTAAGCTCCCAGTGCTCATAAAATGCTCCTTACGGCGTGCGTCTCGAAAAGCCTCTGACAACTAAGTCCAACTCCTAGCCTGTCCGTGTGGTTTAGTCTCTAAGCCCGGTGGAACTGCTTTTACTAATAGGAGAAGGAGCGAGGGCGGATCTCTGGTGCCTTAAAACCAGATGCTTCAGGTAGATGGTGGCTCGTCAACCTGGGAAGTTCGCCCATCTAGGGGAAGGTAAACCCTGATTTCAAACCTCTGCTGCCTTGCGGCACACCCGGTCACGGGAAAGGCTTCGGGAGTCAACCCTGAGGAAAAATCCGGAGTCGGAGTCCCTAAGGCAGTTCTCTGTTGTGCTCAACATCATTCTGGCAGCTCCTGCGATGGAGCTGGTGCCAAACTATAACAGCCCTGCTGTTCCTTTGGATTCATCAGTGACGTGGAGAGGGGGGACATGCTGCATGGGTAACATCTTGTCCTCCATATCTTCCTGCCCAGGCTTGAATCCTACCAACGCCCAACACTGGGAGGTAGAACACCGGTGTGCATCGGCCTGTTCAGCCACAGGCGGTGCTGTTCCAGCAGAGTAGATGTTTAGGATTCTCTTCCATGGTCATCATAGACCGACGGAGGCCGACGATGACGAACTGGGTAACTAAGGTATTCTCTCCTGCTAACATGGTGAAGCACTATTTGTTGCGACAGGAGCTATTTTGATGTAAATTAGAAACTACAGTAGGTTTCCCATTTACACACATATTCAAACTCTCTCACTACTTTTATAGCTTGTTTCATCACTTTAGCTCACCTGAAAACACAGAGATACGAACACATCAGTCCAGCATAATGCAACGTGGCTGCATCTTGCAGGCTACTCCCTGAATGATGCTTAAGCCCTCCCGCATCCTAAAGGACCTCTCAGCTGCCCAAAGTGCCATTATGAGCATCACTCTGTTTATGCACAAATTAACCTACTAAATATTACAGGTGGTATGTCTGGTGCACAGGTATAAGATAAGATAAGATAAGATAAGGTAAGGTAAGATAAGCCTTTATTAGTCCCACAATGGGAAAATTCCAGGACTGCAACAGCACAGGGATAGCAACACTCAGAGCAACAATCAGAAGGCAAGAAAAAAGAAGAGCAGCGAGTATACATACAATATGTACATATAAACATAAATATATAGACACACAGTGCGGAGCATTGTAGCTAGATGGAATAAATATATAAATATATAAACACACAGTGCGGAGCATTGTAGCTAGATGGAATAAATATATGAATATATAAACACACACAGTGCGGAGCATTGTAGCTAGATGGAATAAATATGTGAATATACACTCACCGGCCACTTTATTAGGTACACCTGTCCAACTGCTCGTTAACACTTAATTTCTAATCAGCCAATCACATGGCGGCAACTCAGTACATTTAGGCATGTAGACATGGTCAAGACAATCTCCTGCAGTTCAAACCGAGCATCAGTATGGGGAAGAAAGGTGATTTGAGTGACTTTGAACGTGGCATGGTTGTTGGTGCCAGAAGGGCTGGTCTGAGTATTTCAGAAACTGCTGATCTACTGGGATTTTCACGCACAACCATCTCTAGGGTTTCCAGAGAATGGTCCGAAAAAGAAAAAATATCCAGTGAGCGGCAGTTCTGTGGGCGGAAATGCCTTGTTGATGCCAGAGGTCAGAGGAGAATGGCCAGACTGGTTCGAGCCGATAGAAAGGCAACAGTGACTCAAATAACCACCCGTTACAACCAAGGTAGGCAGAAGAGCATCTCTGAACGCACAGTACGTCGAACTTTGAGGCAGATGGGCTACAGCAGCAGAAGACCACACCGGGTGCCACTCCTTTCAGCTAAGAACAGGAAACTGAGGCTACAATTTGCACAAGCTCATCGAAATTGGACAATAGAAGATTGGAAAAACGTTGCCTGGTCTGATGAGTCTCGATTTCTGCTGCGACATTCGGATGGTAGGGTCAGAATTTGGCGTCAACAACATGAAAGCATGGATCCATCCTGCCTTGTATCAATGGTTCAGGCTGGTGGTGGTGGTGTAATGGTGTGGGGAATATTTTCTTGGCACTCTTTGGGCCCCTTGGTACCAATTGAGCATCGTTGCAACGCTACAGCCTACCTAAGTATTGTTGCTGACCATGTCCATCCCTTTATGACCACAATGTACCCAACTTCTGGTGGCTACTTTCAGCAGGATAATGCGCCATGTCATAAAGCTGGAATCATCTCAGACTGGTTTCTTGAACATGACAATGAGTTCACCGTACTCAAATGGCCTCCACAGTCACCAGATCTCAATCCAATAGAGCATCTTTGGGATGTGGTGGAACGGGAGATTCGCATCATGGATGTGCAGCCGACAAATCTGCGCCAACTGTGTGATGCCATCATGTCAATATGGACCAAACTCTCTGAGGAATGCTTCCAGCACCTTGTTGAATCTATGCCACGAAGAATTGAGGCAGTTCTGAAGGCAAAAGGGGGTCCAACCCGTTACTAGCATGGTGTACCTAATAAAGTGGCCGGTGAGTGTATAAACACACATACAGTGTGGAGCATTGAAGCGAGATGGAATAAATATATGAATATATAAACACACACAGTACGGAGCATTGTAGCTAGATGGAATAAATATGTGAATATATAAACACACATACAGTGTGGAGCGTTGAAGCGAGATGGAATAAATATATGAATAAATAAACACACAGTGCGGAGCATTGTTGCTAGATGGAATAAATATGTAAATATATAAACACACACAGTGTGGAGCATTGTACCTAAATGGAATAAATATGTAAATATATAAACACACACAGTGCGGAGCATTGTAGCTAGATGGAATAAATATGTAAATATATAAACACACAGTGTGGAGCATTGTCGCTAGATGGAATAAATATATAAATATATAAACACACACAGTGCGGAGCATTGTAGCTAGATGGAATGAAACAGCATAACCGTCTACTTAGTTATCCTACATGGTATGATTATGTACCCATACATATTGTCACCCTCCGTAGCTACCGGTCTTTTCCTAGTTGTATACCGGAGGGGACCATTGTGTAAGTCTATTGCGTCTTTTGCATTCAATACTATTAGGTTGTCACATCTTTTTGCGATCTCTGCGAGCAGCCCTGCCTAGGTTGTACAGTCTGAAAGCCGTAGGTAGGAAGGACCTGCGAAACCTCTTGGTTGTGCACCTAGGATGATGTAGTCTGCTGCTAAATGAGCTCCTTAGTACATTCAGTGTGTCCTGCATAGGGTGGAACTCGGACTCCAGCAGAGATGACAGTTTAGCCACCATCCTTCTCTCTCCCATCTCCTCCACTGGGTCAAGGCGCTGCCCCAGGACAGAGCTAGCTTTCTTGATCAGTTTGTTCAGTCTCTTCGGCTGCTGTAATGCCACTGCCCCAGCAGACCACTCCAAAAGTGATGGCTGATGCCACCACCGTGTCGTAGAATGTCTTCAGCAGCGCTCCCTTGTACACCAAAAGACCTGAGTCTCCTCAGTAGGGACAGCCTGCGCTGTCCCTTCTTGTAGAGTGCGTCAGTATTGTGTGACCAGTCTAGTTTATTGTTCAGATGAACACCCAGGTACTTGTAGGATGTCACCATCTCGATGTCTGTTCCCTGTATATTTACTGGTGCCGTGAGGGGTTGTCCTTGCCTGCAGCAGTCCACCACCAGCTCCTTAGTTTTCCTCGCGTTGATCTGGAGGTAGTTCCGATGGCACCAGTCCACAAAGTCCTGGATAAGTCCTCTGTACTCAGCTTCATCTCCATTGGAGATGAGGCCAATGATCGCAGAGTCATCAGAGAACTTCTGTAGATGGCAGTGTGTTGTGTTGTGTGAGAAGTCCGCAGTATCAAGGATGAACAGGAAGGGAGCCAAAACCGTTCCCTGGGGGGCCCCCGTGCTACAGATGATCCTGTCGGACACACAGTCCCGGGTTCTCACAAACTGAGGCCGGTTTGTGAGGTAGTCCAGGATCCATGATGACAGGTGCTGGTCCACCCCTGCGCACAGCAGCTTGTCCTTCATGATCATCGGTTGATGGTGTTGAAAGCACTGGAGAAGTCAAAGAACATGATCCTCACCGCATTCCCGGGCTTCTCCAGGTGGAACAGAGAACGGTGAAGGAGGAAGATGACCGCATCCTCCACCCCAATGCCATGCTGGTAGGCAAACTGGAGTGGATCCATCGCTGGTCCCACCAGGGGGCGGAGGTGAGCGAAGAGCAGTCTCTCCAGGGTCTTCATCGTGTGGGACGTCAGGGCCACTGGTCTGTAGCTGTTCAGATCTTTGGGGTGGGAAGTCTTTGGTACAGGTACCACACAAGATGTTTTCCAAAACTGTGGTACCCTCCACAGCTTCAGGCTCAGATTGAAGATGTACGCCACAATCCCACACAGCTGGTCTGCACAGGATTTGAGGAGCTTTGCACTGATGCCGTCCGGTCCCGACGCCTTCCTCGCCTTGATCTTCCTCAGCTCCGTCCTCACCTGGGTCTTAGTGAGGGTCAGGTTGGGGGGCTGTGTGTTGGGAGTGGGGGGTGATGGTGGAGTGGGGAGTGGGCAGCAGGACTTGATGTCTTCAGAGGCAGCAGTGGTTGTTGTGCAGTCGGGGGGGGGGGGCGGTTGGTCAAACCTATTGAAAAACAGATTCAGATTGTTCGCCCACTCCCTGCCCCCCGTGGCCTGGGGGGAGGTATTCTGGAGCTCAGAGATGGTTTTAAGGTTTCTCCAGACCCCACCAATGTCGCTCTGTTGCAGCTTATCCTCCATTTTCGTCCTGAAGCTGTCCTTGCCTTCTCTGATCTTCCTCCTCAGCTCTCTCTGTACGGACTTCAGTATCTCCCTGTTCCCCGACCTGAAGATCCTCTTCTTCTCCCTCAGAAGTGTTTTTATCTCAGGTATAGTCACTTATCAGAAAAATATCATTGTGAAATCCCACAAATAATAAAATAACACATCAAAAGAGCAATGAAAAATAGGGGAGTGTCCACTAATATGTCTCAACATTACTGTGGGCCCCACATACCCTATATAACATTGTAAAAAAACAAACAAACAAAAAACAGTATAGCATAAATATGTTAACTGTTATTAAAGATCTTAGTGATGTCTGCAAAAGCGGGTAGTAAACACTCACGCACATGTTTAATATCAAGCTTCTGGGACAGGTATGTGGCTGTCCTGAGGCTTGCTGGCTTCGGCGTGATGAGACTTTTTCAGAAGAAGAAACAGTTTGTCTTCTGTTTGTTTCAGTAGTGTCAGTTTGTTTGTTTTTTCTGTTTGTTCCTGTCTCTTGGCCCCCCATCCCTGTTGGGTCTATCATGGTGTTGGATGTGTGTGTATGGGTATGTGTGGCAGTGCCCGCCCCCTAGGGTGGCATTATGTTGGCGCAACCCCTTTGTATATAAACCCCTTGTTCTGTATAATAAAGAGAGTTCTATGTTGCATGTAGTCTCGCCTCCGACTCTCTTATTTCTAGACATAACATTTGGCGACGAGGTAAATTGGAGTTTTTTTTAAAAGAACGAGTAACGCGTACAGAGGCGCTCTCTCCAAGAGCATTTTCAAGTTATTCAGCCTTAAATGGCGGACGGGCCAGTCCCATAAGGCATTTTTGTCGAGGCTTCATAAACTAGCTAGGAAGTGTGAGCTTGGAGAGAATGAGGACGGCATGGAGATGATTAAGTTAGCCCATGGCACCAATGATTTTTGGCTGTATGACATGCTGTTGTTGGGTAAGGAGCCGCCATTGCTGGAAGAAGTGCTGGAGTTGTTGGAACACTGGGAGACTGGAGCCATACAGTGGGGTAAAAAAGTATTTAGTCAGCCACCAATTGTGCAAGTTCTCCCATTTAAAAGATGAGAGAGGTCTCCAATTTTCATCATAGGTATACCTCAACTATAAGAGACAAAATAAGAAAAAAAAATCCAGAAAATCACATTGAAGGATTTTTAATGAATTAATTGGTAAATTCCTCAGTAAAATAAATATTTGGTCAATAACAAAAGTTCATCTCAATACTTTGTTATATACCCTTTGTTGGCAATGACAGAGGTCAAACGTTTTCTGTAAGTCTTCACAAGGTTTTCACACACTGTTGCTGGTATTTTGGCCCATTTCTCCATGCAGATCTCCTCTAGAGCAGTGATGTTTTGGGGCTGTCGCTGGGCAACACGGACTTTCAACTCCCTCCAAAGATTTTCTATGGGGTTGAGATCTGGAGACTGGCTAGGCCACTCCAGGACCTTGAAATGCTTCTTACGAAGCCACTCCTTTGTTGCCCGAGCGGTGTGTTTGGGATCATTGTCATGCTAAAAGACCCAGCCATGTTTCATCTTCAATGCCCTTGCTGGTGGAAGGAGGTTTTCACTCAAAATCTCACAATACATGGCCCCATTCATTCTTTCCTTTACATGGATCAGTCGTCCTGGTCCCTTTATAGAAAAACAGCCTCAAAGTATGATTTTTCCACCCCCTTGCTTCACAGTAGGTATGGTGTTCTTTCTCCTCCAAACACGACAAGTTGAGTTTTTACCAAAAAGTTCTATTTTGGTTTCATCTGACCATATGACATTCTCCCAATCCTCTTCTGGATCATCCAAATGCTCTCTAGCAAACTTCAGATGGGCCTGGATGTGTACTGGCTTAAGCAGGGGGACACGTCTGGCACTGCAGGATTTGAGTTCCTGGCGGCGTAGTGTGTTTCTGATGTAGCCTTTGTTACTTTGGTCCCAGCTTTCTGCAGGTCATTCACTAGGTCCCCCCATGTGGTTCTGGGATTTTTGCTCACTGTTCTCGTGATAATTTTGACCCCATGGGGTGAGATCTTGCGTGGAGCCCCAGATCGAGGGAGATTATCACTGGTCTTGTATGTCTTCCATTTTCTAATAATTGCTCCCACAGTTGATTTCTTCACACCAAGCTGCTTACCTATTGCAGATTCAGTCTTCCCAGCCTGGTGCAGGTCTACAATTTTGTTTCTGGTGTCCTTTGACAGCTCTTTGGTATTGGCCATAGTGGAGTTTGGAGTCTGACTGTTTGAGGTTGTGGACAGGTGTCTTTTATACTGATAATGAGTTCAAACAGGTGCCATTAATACAGGTAACGAGTGGAGGACAGAGGAGCCTCTTAAAGAAGAAGTTACAGGTCTGTGAGAGCCAGAAATCTTGCTTGTTTGTAGGTGACCAAATACTTATTTTACCGAGGAATTTACCAATTAATTCATTAAAAATCCTTCAATATGATTTTCTGGATTTTTTTTCTCATTTTGTCTCTCATAGTTGAGGTATACCTATGATGAAAATCAGAGACCTCTCTCATCTTTTAAGTGGGAGAACTTGCACAATTGGTGGCTGACTAAATACTTTTTTGCCCCACTGTACGTGAGATACCGGTTAAAGATAGCATTGGGCCGACCACGTATGATTTCCTTCCGAGAGTGGAGGTTTGCATGCTAGGTGACCGGCAGCAGCAGCCGGTTGTGGAGGATACCCAACTGGAGAGCGAGACCATGCAGGCTGAAAGCCCCGGGGAAGAGCAACAACTGCAGGATGCGGAGACAACGCAGTGGGACACCTCTACCGAGGGTACCAACAGCAGCAATGTGGCGTCCGTGTTGGAAGGTATGGCCGACGGGAGCAGTGCTGTGAACCCAGAGGGAGAACATCCGTTTACAGACAGTGGAACCAACAGGAGCAGCGCTGAAAGCCCAGAGGGAGAGCAGCTGCACCCGAATATGGTGGTAACGCAGTGGTGCGTCCTGGAGGAGGGTGCCAAGAATAGGGACGAGTGCACGGATCGGAGGATAGAGCCGGCGGGAGCGTCACCGAGGGCCCCGAGGGACAGCAGCCGCAGCTGGGTACACTGACGACACCACAAAGCACTGATACCGGAGCGCCCGCTCCGCGTGCTCAAGGAGAGAGCTGCCAGGAGGAGGGGCTGGGACAGGTCGTGGAAATGTTCTGAGTTGCTGAAGACAGCGGGCCGGCTGTGGAGCCCAGTCTGGTGTGGGACCACGGCGCTGACTGTTCGGATGCTGTGGTGTGCGAAGTCAACAGAGAGGAGGTGGAGCAGGAACCAGCCCCACTGTTGAAAGTTGAACAGCGGGAGGCTGAGACCATGAGTAAAGAGGCAACGGACGACTCCGGGAGTGAGCAGGAGCCGTGTGCCATGGAGGTTGGGCAGTGCCTCTATGCCGGAGCTCCATGCACCTGGGATGAGGTTGCAGGACAGTACGGCGAGGCACCCGAAAAAGCGGATGACACTGCCGAACAGACTTGGTTTCTCTCCGAGGTGCGGCCACTAGGGGCCAGAGTGTCTTGAGCCATGACAGCGGTGCGTGAGGCAGTTGGGAGCGGCTCGTCGGACATGGAGAGGCAGTGCATTTAATGGCAAGGTAAGCCGAGAGGGAAAAAGCTCCTTATGGCTATTAAAGACATGTTTGCCAAGAAGAGGGACTTTGACCCTGGGTCAGACTGCGGCCTGGTGTGCAGATGCCATGGGGCCGTCCTGGGCCTCCAATTAAAGACATCTTTGCCAGGGAGGGGGGCATCGACCCTGGAGGGAGAAAACGGCTATGGTCACAAATGCCGTGGGATTGCCCAGGTCCTCCGTGGCTAATTAAGAGATAATGGCTGGCCAGCGACATTGGGGTCACTTAGTTGGCATATTTAATATGTAAATACATCAATATTTGTATATATTTCAATATATAATTTCAATATATAATTGAATATATATATATATATATATATATATATATATATATATATATATATATATATATATATATAATTTTTGATTTTCACTTCCGGCGCCACACGAGTCGGCTGCCCTTTGCAACAGCGGCTCAATTCTGAGTCTTTTTTTCCCTCCCTCTCTCTTTTTGATCCGTTTTTTTTCACTCCATTTATATCATGGACACACAGATCGTCCCAAATGTCTCCTGAGCCAGTGGATGGAGCCACTGTTTATAGCAGGAGACGATACAGCAGGGAGGAGCTGCTAGCACTCACATGCCACCCGGTGCTAACGGAAAAACTTGACATACCGAGGGAACTGAGGCGAAAACGTCGTGTCTGCCGGGCTGGAGTAAGGCGGAGGACAAAAAATATAAGGTACAGACCCTTCCTTCCATCTATTGTCATGGGGAATGTACGGTCGTTACTGGGAAAGGTAGATGAGCTAGCAGCTATTTCCCGCTATGATAGCACTTACCGGGAATGCTCTCTCCTTTTGTTTTCTGAGACATGGTTAACTGAACTAGCAGCAGATGCTAACATTGAGCTGGAGGGTTTCCACATGATACAGGCAGACCGAACACCAGACAGTGGCAAAGCAAGGGGTGGTGAAGTGATAATGTATGTTAACAACAACTGGTGCAGACCGGGACATATCACTGTTAAACAACAACACTGCAGCAAAGACATTGTGTTGCTAGCTGTTAGCATGCGGCCTACATATCTCCCGAGGGAATGCTCACACGTGATCTGCATTGTTGTTTATGCAAATCCGACGGCGAACGCTGGGACAGCGCGTGACGTCATCCATTCAGTAACCAGCAGGCTGCAGACAGAACACCCAGATGCTCTTCTCCTCATCTCAGGCGATTTCAACCATGTTTCACTATCTCCCATTCTACCCACGTTTACCCAGTATGTCACATGCCACACTAGAGACAATAAAACACTGGACTTATTCTACACAAACACTAAGGAGGCGTACACCTCATTACAATTCCCCCCACTTGGGAGATCGGATCACAACTTGGTTCATCTCCGGCCGGTGTACAAACCCCTAGTGCACAGACAACCTTCGGCCACGCGCACAGTGAAGTTATGGTCTGAGGAGACAATGGACACTCTAAAGGGCTGTTTTGAAACCACTGCCTGGAAGCAGCTCTGCGATCCACATGGTGAGGACATCGATGGCCTCACTCATACCTTCACGGACTACCTCAGCTTCTGTGTGGACAAATCCGTTCCCACCAAGACCATACGGTGTTGCTCAAACAACAAACCCTGGATCACCCTGAGATAAAAACACTTCTGAGAGAGAAGAAGAGGATCTTCAGGTCGGGGAGCAGGGAGATGCTGAAGTCCGTACAGAGGGAGCTGAGGAGGAAGATCAGAGAAGGCAAGGACAGCTTCAGGAAGAAGATGGAGGACAAGCTGCAACAGAGCGACATCAGCAGGGTCTGGAGAAACCTCAAAACCATCTCTGGGCTCCAGAATACCTCCCCCCAGGCCACGGGGGGCAGGGAGTGGGCGAACAACCTGAATCTGTTTTTCAATAGATTTGACCAACCGCCCTCCCCCCTGACTGCACAACAACCACTGCTGCCTCTAAAGACATCAAGTCCTGCTGCCCACTCCCCACTCCACCAACACCCCCCCACTCCCAACACACAGCCCCCCAACCTACCCTGACCAAGACCCAGGTGAGGACGGAGCTGAGGAAGATCAAGGCGAGGAAGGCGTCGGGACCGGACGGCATCAGCGCAAAGCTCCTCAAGTCCTGTGCAGACCAGCTGTGTGGGATTGTGACATACATCTTCAACCTGAGCCTGAAGCTGGGGAGGGTACCACAGCTGTGGAAAACATCTTGTGTGGTACCTGTACCAAAAACTTCCCACCCCAAAGACCTGAACAGCTACAGACTGGTGGCCTTGACGTCCCACACGATGAAGACCCTGGAGAGACTGCTACTTGCTCACCTCCGCCCCCTGGTGGGACCAGCGATGGATCCACTCCAGTTCGCCTACCAGCATGGCATTGGGGTGGAGGATGCGGTGATCTTCCTCCTTCACCGTTCTCTATCCCACCTGGAGAAGCCCGGGAATGTGGTGAGGATCATGTTCTTTGACTTCTCCTGTGCTTTCAACACCATCCAACCGATGATCCTGAAGGACAAGCTGATGCGCGCAGGGGTGGACCAGCACCTGTCATCATGGATCCTGGACTACTTCATGAACCGGCCTCAGTTTGTGAGAACCCGGGACTGTGTGTCCGACACAATCATTGGTAGCACGGGGGGCCCCCAGGGAACGGTGTTGGCTCTCTTCCTGTTCACTCTTTATACTGCGGACTTCTCACACAACACAACACACTGCCATCTACAGAAGTTCTCTGATGATTCTGCGATCGTTGGCCTCATCTCCAACGGAGATGAAGCTGAGTACAGAGGACTTATCCAGGACTTTGTGGACTGGTGCCATCGGAACTGCCTCCAGATCAACGCGAGGAAAACTAAGGAGCTGGTGGTGGACTGCCGCAGGCATGGACAACCCCTGACGGCACCAGTAAATATACAGGGAACAGACATTGAGATGTTGACATCCTACAAGTACCTGGGTGTTCATCTGAACAATAAACTAGACTGGTCACACAATACTGACGCACTCTACAAGAAGGGACAGCGCAGGCTGTTCCTACTGAGGAGACTCAGGTCTTTTGGTGTACAAGGGGCGCTGCTGAAGACATTCTATGACACGGTGGTGGCATCAGCCATCACTTTTGGAGTGGTCTGCTGGGGCAGTGGCATTACCGCAGCCGATAGGAAGAGACTGAACAAACTGATCAAGAAAGCTAGCTCTGTCCTGGGGCAGCGCCTTGACCTGGTGGAGGAGATAGGAGAGAGAAGGACGGTGGCTAAGCTGTCATCTCTGCTGGAGTCCGAGTTCCACCCTATGCAGGACATACTGAATGCACTGAGGAGCTCATTTAGCAGCAGACTACATCATCCCAAGTGCACAACCGAGAGGTTTCGCAGGTCCTTCCTACCTACGGCTGTCAGACTGTACAACCTAAGCAGGGCTGCTCGCAGAGATAGCAAAAAGACATAACAACCTAATAGTTTTGAATGCAAAAGATGCAATAGACTTACACAATGGTCCCCTCCGGCATACAACTAGGAAAATACCGGTCGCTATGGAGGGTGAGAATATGTAGGGCACATAATCATACCATGTAGGATAACTAAGTAGACGGTTGTGCTGTTTCATCCCATCTAGCAACAATACTCAGCACTGTGTGTGTTTATATATTTACATATTTATTCCATCTAGCTACAAAGCTCCGCGCTGGGTGTGTTTATATTTATACATCTATATATTTATTCCATCTAGCTACAATGCTCCGCACTGTGTGTTTATATATCTACATATTTTTCCATCTAGCTACAATGCTCCGCACTGTGTGTGTTTATTTATTTACATATTTATTCCACCTAGCTGCAATGCTCCGTACTGTGGGTGTTTATATATCTACATATTTATTCCATCTAGCTACAATGCTCCGCACTGTGTGTCTGTGTATATATTTATACATTTATAGTAATATGTACATATGTATATTAGCTGCTCTTGCCTTTTTTTTCCTTGCTTTCTGATTGTTGCTCTGAGTGTTGCTATCCCTGTGCTGTTGCAATCCTGGAATTTCCCCATTGTGGGACTAATAAAGGATTATCTTATCTATCTATCTATCTATCTATCTATCTATCTATCTATCTATCTATCTATATATATATATACAGTATATATGTTTGCTGGTTCACATGTGGATGACTGTGATTAATATGGGGTTATTTTGTGTTTTATAGGGACAAGGTCCATTTTGAATTATTACCTCCGCCTGTTACAACCCGAGTGCTGGTTCTGTCCGCACTCGGATCTTATATCATTTCCAGGCTTTGACAGCAGAGGATTCCTTCTAGCTCCCCGGGCTCTTATTGTGACAGCGCCCGGTGCAGCTCCCTGCTGTCAGAGTCAACAGCTGTGCTGCATTCGGGGTCATAAGTGACCGGGCTTAAAAGCAGGCGCTGAATGCGTCCCCGATGCAGCAATCTCTGTTAAACTTCCTGTTTGGATACGTTCGGTTAAGGTACGTTCTGTATGACATCTCCTGTTATTATACGGTCTGTTGAGATACCGTCTGTTATGATACCGGTTCTGGAGAGCCTGGTTCCGGTTCCGCAGCCATGTCATGGGCGGAGGAGGAGGGCGGACTGCAGCGTGGAACCTGCGCCGACGAGGAAGCATCCCCGGGGCTCAACGGACGAGCGGTCCGGTCCAGTGGGTCAAGGGTCCCCTGCCACCACGCCGTGCGGGCCGTCGGCGTGGGCTTCGGTGCCGGAGGATCCAGGAGCTGCGCGTACCATCATGCCAGCTGCGGAGCCCGACGTAGCTGAGTGGGAGCCTGAAGACTACCTCCTGCCGTCAGAGCCCAGATCGCCGAAGTCCTGGACGGCATCAGAACTCGAGATCAGGCAAGTGCTCTGTTTTGTCTTTCTTTACTCCATCTTAGAGCATTTTTGCCTGTCTCTTGGGGAGGCGAGCCGGGTGCGGCCACCCGCTACATCTGAGCTTGTCTCGCCGGGTTCTGGCGCTACCGGTGATCCTGATCCTGGTTCTTTTCTCTCTCCCGAGCCTTCTCCCATGGTCGCCGGCGCGGATCGGAATTCCCCCGCTGTGCCAGAGGTTCCGGGTTCGGGGTTGAAGGTCGGTCCTGGTGCAGCGCCTACCCAATCGGGGTCCAACGCGGACGCTACCGAGACCCAATCGGGGTCCTTCGCGGGAGCAACCGCGACCCAATCGGGGTCCGACGAGGACGCGGCACCAGCAGTTTCCAGGTTCGGTGGGGAAGCTGCAGATCCCCTGCTGCCGGATACTGGACGGGCTCATCTTCATCATCACCATCGTCATCCTCCCCGTTCTCCTGAGGAGCTCAACCCATCTCCACCTGGGGCCGTTGGGGTTCCGAACGCTCCGCCCGGTTCTCCCTCATCTTTCCCTTCTCCAGCGAAACCGCCGGCTACTTCTCCCCTACGGTTCTGGTGGGCAAGCGATGCAGGTCGGCCGCCTGAAGGACTGCCGCGCCCATTTGGCTCTCTGGGCCGGCCTCCCGACCCCTTGGACCCCCTGTTTGGCGACCTGGTCCGGCTGCCTGAAATTTACTGTTTCCGAGCATGGGACTGGGGTAGGCCGCCTGAACTGTCCTTTTCCCCCCGCCTGCATTGTGGCCGCTTGATGCTGGACAGCCCCCCGAACTTTCAGCCTCCATGCCTCAGGGCCAGGACTGCACTCATCCTCGGTTTTTCATTATATTCGTCTGTAAACTTTTGAGATGTGCGGGGGGGCCTGATATGTGATTCTGTATCTCACTCCTTTTTTTTTTCTTAGCTGTGATCAGTGTTTTTTTTTTCCCTCCTCTGTCTTATGTCCATTTATTGTTTAATACTGATGTATGTATTGGGTTCTGTCCCTGTTACCCACACGTTAGGGAGTATTGGTTTTTTTTTTTCCTCAACCTGTCTCTGTAATTGCTTTGTTGGTCCCCTGTTGTCATTTTTGCTCCTTTTTGACTCTCTCCCTCCTGCCGGCCCCCCATCCGCCCACCCTAGGAGGGTGGAGGGGGGGCTTGGGTGTTACTTGGGCCGCTCAGGTGCTCGGCCTTGAGGGAGAGGTACTGTTACAACCCGAGTGCTGGTTCCGTCCGCACTCGGATCTTATATCATTTCCAGGCTTTGACAGCAGAGGATTCCTTCTAGCTCCCCGGGCTCTTATTGTGACAGCGCCCGGTGGAGCTCCCTGCTGTCAGAGTCAACAGCTGTGCTGCATTCGGGGTCATTAGTGACCGGGGTTAAAAGCAGGCGCTGAATGCACCCCGATGCAGCAGTCTCTGTTAAACTTCCTGTTTGGATACGTTCGGTTAAGGTACGTTCTGTATGACATCTCCTGTTATTATACGGTCTGTTGAGATACCGTCTGTTATGATACCGTTTGTTATTCTCCGTCTGTGTTCCTACCGTCTCATCGTCTGACGCATCGGGCGTTCCCCGGCTCAGACGCTGTTTGTAAGTTACCCTGTTATTGTCCTAAACGCACTGTCGTGTGTGTTACTCTCTGTTCCTGCACTTCTTAATAAAACATCACTGCAACTCACTGGTGACTGCTGGCGTCTTATGGTGGCTCGTGAGGGCCACCGTGACAGTAGACTGCTGCCAGTACATCTGGAGAGGGGCGTCACGCCGAGACGCCATTCACCGTGAGTTCTTGCAGTATTGGACTTTGTTCTTCCCAGTCTGGGTGTCAGCCCTGGCTGCATGCCATCTCCCAGGAGCCTCACTCTGCACTTGGGCAACGAGCTAGCCAGCGCCCTGGAGTACGTCGACGGGACGCTCTTCACCACTAGTCCCTATGACGACCCAAACCAAATTCGCTGGCACCTAGACTACGCTGAGGTTCTCCTTAACAATCTTCCTCGCTACGCCGGCCACCCCGAAGTCCGCGCGAGGAGAAAGGACATCGCCGCACAGCAGGAGATACTCCGTGGGTTGGAGGGAAATCCCGGCAGGAAGCCGAAGAAGAGGAGACGTCACCCCTCGCTTCGGGATCCCGCTTCTGCCTCCACTCCGGCCCGGGAGTACGCGCCATCCAGAGGTCTTTCCCCATCGGGCGTGACGTCACTCGGGTTCCCCTTGAGGAGCTGCAGCTGACTGCTGTTAAGACCCGAGGCCGAGTGACAGCTGCTCGCTCCGCTGATCATTCGCCCGGTCAACCTCAGCGAGAACCCCGTCCAGATCCTGTTCCGGGCCGCCGCAAGGGCTCAACCCCCCACACAGCTGCCATCCCTGCGCTTCGTCAGAGGGGAATTCCCGCAGTCTCTCCCCCCGGGCCATCTTCCGCTCTCTCGTCAGCGTCCCGTGCCCAGCTCATTTTGGCTGTCGCCCCCTCCTCCTCGACGCATTCCCCGGACGCTGTGTGTACTCTGAGTCCAGCCCTGGTGAGTCCCGTCCCGGAACCATCTCCAGCGGATCCACCTCGTCCTTCCAGGAGGCCCGCTGTCACTGTCCGGCGGGGAAAGGGAGGAGCAACGTCCGCTACAGCAGGCACCACTCAACCTTCAGGCGACAGGCAAGTCCAAGTTCATTCACACTCTTGTTATTGTGATTTGCTCTGTCAGACTCCTGGAGGTGGAGTTCGGGGTTCGCAGCTCCCCGAGCTCCCACCACCTGCTGTGGCTGAAATTATTAACCCCGCATCCTCTGTGTCTCCCTCCGCTGAGTGGTCCTCGATGCCAGGCCAACGTCGCTGGATGAGGAGGGGGCCTGCGGTTCTGGAGAGCCTGGTTCCGGTTCCGCAGCCATGTCATGGGCGGAGGAGGAGGGCGGACTGCAGCGTGGAACCTGCGCCGACGAGGAAGCATCCCCGGGGCTCAACGGACGAGCGGTCCGGTCCAGTGGGTCAAGAGTCCCCTGCCACCACGCCGTGCGGGCCGTCGGCGTGGGCTTCGGTGCCGGAGGATCCAGAAGCTGCGCGTACCATCATGCCAGCTGCGGAGCCCGACGTAGCTGAGTGGGAGCCTGAAGACTACCTCCTGCCGTCAGAGCCCAGATCGCCGAAGTCCTGGACGGCATCAGAACTCGAGATCAGGCAAGTGCTCTGTTTTGTCTTTCTTTACTCCATCTTAGAGCATTTTTGCCTGTCTCTTGGGGAGGCGAGCCGGGTGCAGCCACCCGTTACATCTGAGCTTGTCTCGCCGGGTTCTGGCGCTACCGGTGATCCTGATCCTGGTTCTTTTCTCTCTCCCGAGCCTTCTCCCATGGTCGCCGGCGCGGATCGGAATTCCCCCGCTGTGCCAGAGGTTCCGGGTTCGGGGTTGAAGGTCGGTCCTGGTGCAGCGCCTACCCAATCGGGGTCCAACGCGGACGCTACCGAGACCCAATCGGGGTCCTTCGCGGGAGCAACCGCGACCCAATCGGGGTCCGACGAGGATGCGGCACCAGCAGTTTCCAGGTTCGGTGGGGAAGCTGCAGATCCCCTGCTGCCGGATACTGGACAGGCTCATCTTCATCATCACCATCGTCATCCTCCCCGTTCTCCTGAGGAGCTCAACCCATCTCCACCTGGGGCCGTTGGGGTTCCGAACGCTCCGCCCGGTTCTCCCTCGTCTTTCCCTTCTCCAGCGAAACCGCCGGCTACTTCTCCCCTACGGTTCTGGTGGGCAAGCGATGCAGGTCGGCCGCCTGAAGGACTGCCGCGCCCATTTGGCTCTCTGGGCCGGCCTCCCGACCCCTTGGACCCCCTGTTTGGCGACCTGGTCCGGCTGCCTGAAATTTACTGTTTCCGAGCATGGGACTGGGGTAGGCCGCCTGAACTGTCCTTTTCCCCCCGCCTGCATTGTGGCCGCTTGATGCTGGACAGCCCCCCGAACTTTCAGCCTCCATGCCTCAGGGCCAGGACTGCACTCATCCCGGGTTTTTCATTATATTCGTCTGTAAATTTTTGAGATGTGCGGGGGGGCCTGATATGTGATTCTGTATCTCACTCCTTTTTTTTTTCTTAGCTGTGATCAGTGTTTTTTTTTCCCTCCTCTGTCTTATGTCCATTTATTGTTTAATACCGATGTATGTATTGGGTTCTGTCCCTGTTACCCACACGTTAGGGAGTATTGGTTTTTTTTTTTTCCTCAACCTGTCTCTGTAATTGCTTTGTTGGTCCCCTGTTGTCATTTTTGCTCCTTTTTGACTCTCTCCCTCCTGCCGGCCCCCCATCCGCCCACCCTAGGAGGGTGGAGGGGGGGCTTGGGTGTTACTTGGGCCGCTCAGGTGCTCGGCCTTGAGGGGGAGGTACTGTTACAACCCGAGTGCTGGTTCCATCCGCACTCGGATCTTATATCATTTCCAGGCTTTGACAGCAGAGGATTCCTTCTAGCTCCCCGGGCTCTTATTGTGACAGCGCCCGGTGGAGCTCCCTGCTGTCAGAGTCAACAGCTGTGCTGCATTCGGGGTCATTAGTGACCGGGGTTAAAAGCAGGCGCTGAATGCACCCCGATGCAGCAGTCTCTGTTAAACTTCCTGTTTGGATACGTTCGGTTAAGGTACGTTCTGTATGACATCTCCTGTTATTATACGGTCTGTTGAGATACCGTCTGTTATGATACCGTTTGTTATTCTCCGTCTGTGTTCCTACCGTCTCATCGTCTGACGCATCGGGCGTTCCCCGGCTCAGACGCTGTTTGTAAGTTACCCTGTTATTGTCCTACCCGCACTGTCGTGTGTGTTACTCTCTGTTCCTGCACTTCTTAATAAAATATCACTGCAACTCACTGGTGACTGCTGGCATCTTATGGTGGCTCGTGAGGGGAACCGTGACACCGCCAAGGAGGTTATGTTTTCATCGGCGTTGGTTTGTCTGTCTGTCTGTTTGTTTGTTTGTTTGTTAGCAAGATAACTCAAAAAGTTATGGACGGATTTTCATGAAATTTTCAGAGATTGTCAGAAATGGAGTATCCTACAGATGATTAGATTTTGGTGGTGATCCGGATCACCGTCTGGATCCAGGAATTTTTTTACTTATTGGGATTTCCAAAACGGGAATCACAGTAATTTGCATAATACAGGACAACTTTTCAACAGCTTCTACAAGACATTTAAGACCTAAGGAAATGGAATAAATCTGGATAATGATGCAAAAAAATGAAAAAATAGGGAACCTTTGAAATTTTTAAAAGAACAAATGAAGCTATAAACACGCAACAAGCATCACAGTATAGCTAATATATGCCACTTGCGAATGGCATTTTTTTCATGGTCAAGGAATCTATAAAGTTACACAAAATAAATGGAGGATTAATATTTATGATGTTAAACACTGTATGGGGGGAACTGTGGCACTTGGCGGAGGTCTGCGCTCTCCGAGTGCTTTTCTAGTTTTGTATGAATGTGATAGGTGTGTTTTAATGCAGCATGTTATTTCCCCTGGTTCTTAGCATGTGATTCAGGTTTTAAATTTGGGAGGTTTTTTTTTTAATGGTGTGTGTGGTTTCTCATTTTTCTAAGGGGGGAAGGAATGTTGGATGTGTGTGTATGGGCATGTGTGGAAGTGCCCGTCCCCTAGGGCGGCGTGAGGTTGGCACAACCCCTTTGTATATAAACCCCTTGTTCTGTATAATAAAGAGTCCCATGTTGCATCTAGTCTTGCCTCCGACTCCCTTATTTCTAAATATAACACATGGGTACAACAATTTAAATAAAGTATTAAACGTTATTACAAGAGGAGTCTATAAATAATATACAGTACATAGATATGTGCTGTATAAAACTTCTTTTGACAAAGTAAATCTGTTTGGCACAATAAGGGAAGCAGATTTCTGTTCTGCTTACCTAGCTGCTTGACAGGACAAGGGGGGGAAATATCAAGCTAGGACTGGAATACTAGGACATATTGTATAATAAATATCTTTACAGACAAAATGTTCAGTGGCCCTCATTTATTAAACATGAATGTGACAGAAAAGTGGTCGTATTGTGGTAACCCACCACAATCTACAGGGACATTCCTCACACTCATTAGGTCCGGAAGAAGCAGAGGACCATTCACATACGGACAGAGAGCCCCTGGGGGGACAACCAGAACAATGGACTATTGTTTATACATCCCCGGATTAAGGAGAAGATGTCCGGGCACCAGTTGGTCATGCTAATAATATGTATTGACTGATATGTATCTCAATATGCTCATGTGCCATGCATTCTCTCTGTTTGTATAACATATAAAAGAGCTGACGATACATGCCTCAGCAACACACACAGCACAGCACTGTAGATCTCAGAGCTACGATGTGTGTCTCATGATGATGGAGGAAATAAAACTCTGCAACCTTCCAGCTCGTCGCATCTCGCCTGATCTTATTACTCCACACTGGTGACCCTGACGTGTCATGGTGCGCCCCTCACCTGATCTTTTCCCTCCACACTGGTGACCTGACAAGAGAGAATGACCGTCTGCTCCCTCTCACTGCTCTGTGGACCCCAGAGGACCAGAGAACGCCTGCAACCTCTTCATCCACACCGGAGCACACCCTCTGGAGAGGGCAGCACTGGGACTGACACACACCATGAATGGTGACATGAGTGAGCCGAAGAAAGCAGCCTGAATGGGGAAGGACATCGGCGCCGACTGCGTTGATTTCCACCAAGCTCCCCGACCCTGACTCACACGACAGCGGACCTCCCGCGCACAGAAGCCCCGCACGCACACCGCAGGATTACGAGGACAGCGCAAGTGCCAGCTTGTGGTCACGGTGCCAAGCGCACGCCACTTAAGAGACAATCCGGCTCCACAGACTGATACATCGTCCTCCACCGCTGCACATGCCCGAGAAACACGGCCGATCGCCAGCTTTGGAACCTTCAGGGCTGCTGACACACCTGAAGCAGAAGTGCAGCCCACACACAGGACTTTGTATGGGTTTCTCAGCCACGGCGCACAACGGGAGCCTAGCCGATTGCGTTCCCTGATGGCTTTAGGGCTATGTCTGCACCGAAAGCCAAACTGCCAAGTCTCTCACACAGCTGCAGTTGTTTCAGAGCCGCTATGCATCCTCGGGAAATTTGGCCATTCGCCTTCTCCACATCCTCGCTAGACCAATTCGCGAGAGGAGTCAGAGACTTAATTTTTTCACAGCCGCTGTGGATCACCGCCAGGGTGACCAGGAAAGTCCCTCACCATCGCGGATCCACACGCAATTTTTGCATGGCCCAGACACCTTTGACGACCTGGGCCGGCACTCACTTACTTCCACCCCCTCCCTCTTCTCCTCCACAGCGCTCTTCCCGCACCTCACTCCCTAAAGCCGGCTGATCGCTGTCTTGTTCCATTACGCACTACGCGCACCGGCCCCGTGCACCCACGAGCCATGGCCCCCTGGAACTCGGATCTGGAACCCAGACAACCGGGGGGGGGGGGGGGGACACAGCCCCTTATGAGTGTTCTGGGGGGGAGCCCTGTGGTGACCCACCACAATCTACAGGTACATTCATCCTGACACTCAGTAGGTCTGGAAGAAGCAGAGAACTATTCACATACGGACAGAGAACCCCTAGGGGGACAACCAGAACAATGGACTATTGTTTATACATCCCCGGATTAAGGAGAAGACGTCCGGGTGCCAGTTGGTCATGATAATCATATGTATTGACTGATATGTATATCAATATGCTAATGTGCTATGCATTCGCTCTGTTTGTATAACATATAAAAGAGCTGACGATACATGCCTCAGCAACACACACAGCACAGCACAGCACTGTAGCCCTCAGAGCTACGATGTGTGTCTCATGATGATGGAGGAAATAAAACTCTGCAACCTTCCAGCTTGTCATATCTCGCCTTGAAAATATTCTTCCACAGTATGATCATTTTAACTGGCAAATTGGTATTTATCAATCTGACCGTGATCATACCGTGCACTCAAATCTCACATCAGTTCTGAGCTGGAGTGCCCAAATTCTCAAGTCTTTGCAGACTCCCGTGCACCAGAGAATCCTGCTACGTGGAAGAATTATTTCATTATATCAAATTATAATCAGCAGTGCAACCTTTCAGGAGATATCTTTGCCTTGTATTACATTTAGATTAGAGATTTGACGATTTACTTTAACTAAACCACAACACAGCTTTACGCACAGAAGTGCCTGGTCGAGGTGATCTGCTGCATTTGGGTTAAAAAAACAACAACATCTAGATAAGCAAGAGAAATTCGGAATAGCAGAGAAGATGTGGGGAAATTATTTTATTTTGCCCTGTGCATTTCTACACATTATTGAGAAATGACAGACAACCGTAGCTGAGCTAAGCCAATGTTCACAGCTTGCATCAGACAAACAGCTGTTTGGGACGTCTTTCTGTGCTTCTAAATAGTAAGTAATAATTTATTATGTTTGACAATATGCTTAACAATGACAACATTTAGTCAAACGGATTGACTGAGATTGACCAGATACACACGGTTTCATAAATACCAAGTAGACCTTTTTGTACTGTTACGGCACCGCTCCTCTTTTGGAGTTGGTCCTCTGTGTGTTTTTTCGCTGTGCTGTAGGTGGAGCTGTGAAGGACTGCCCCTGGCTGAGAGGTGCCTGCAAAAGCCATCTCTGCATGCCTGTCAGTAGCGTTCTGCTCCTATGGAGACCGGTCACCTCTCTGCTCTGCTGTGAGAGCGTTCTGCTCCTGCTGGAGGCTGGTTGCCTTCCTGTTGCTGTGCTCTACCTGCTGCCTGTTCTGGTTCTGTCTGTCACCTGGTTGGGGCTGTGCTGGTGGTCCTGTTCTGTCTGCATTATTTGTAGCCGTTGGGCTTTCTGGTTTCTGGGTTGGCCGCTGGGCATGGTTGCAGCCCTTGACAGAGGCGTGTAGTCACTGGAGTGGCTAGTGACTTGTCTGTTACTTTTGCTTGTCTCATGCATTACACACACACACACACACACACACACACACACACACACAACTGATCATTACAGACACGTTCTTTTATCCTTTATCTTTAAATCAATAAATAAATAAACTAGAAAAGCACTCGGAGAGCACAGACCTCCGCCAAGTGCCACAGTTCCCCCCATACAGTGTTTGTGTGTACGTTTTCAGATTCCTTGACCATGAAAACATATGACTAGCAATTGGATTCACAATGATAGGATTAGTGGTTCAGTAGTAAAAGCATTACCTCCTTGGCGGAGGTAATAAACTGAAGTGTTGCTGTTGTGTCCATCTCCTCCATCTCCAAACTCCCAGGCTGCGGGCGCTGCAATTCATCGCACAACCACGTACAACCCACAGGCCAATGGGTTATGCAAGCGTTTTAATAGATCATTGAAAGCAGCACTCAGGGCTTCACTGACGGATGCAAATTGGGTAGACAGGTTGCCGTGGGTTTTATATTGGGGTTGCGCTCCGCGGCAAAAGAGGATTTGGAAGCTTCCTCAGCAGAGAGCTTGTTTTTGCGCAGCCCCTATGGCTGCCTGGGGAATTTCTGCCAAATAATCCCGTGCCGGACAGCTGCCCGTCTCAGCTTTTGCAGCGTAGCGCAAACACAGGCACGCTGCCAGGCCCGGCCCACCACTGTTTTCCGCATGCTTTTGTGCCTAAAACTTTGAAGAATGCGGAGTTCGTGTTCGTCAGACACGACGACCAGCGCCCTCCATTGCGCCTGCACACATGTTGAAAATGGCCGTATCTCACAATGATAAAGAATCCTTTAAAAAATTCCTGTATCCAGACGGTAATTCGGATCATCCCCAAAATTTAATGAGTTCTTCATTGTACCATTTCCAACAACGCCTGAAAGTTTCATCGAAATCCGTCCAAAAGTTTTTGAATTATCTTGCTAACCAACAGACAGACAGACAGACAAACCCCGGCAAAAACATAACCTCCTGCGGCCTGCACCCTGGCGGAGGTAATTATTGTATTAAATGTGCAGCCTACGCGCAGGCTCCCCTCTTATGTGACAAATGGGGGCTCGTCCCCTTAATTGAACCCGGATGGTTTTTGTTTGAGCTGTAAATCATTTGTAGGGGACAAATGAGGACTCATTAGTTTCTGGCTGCTGGATCGTTTTTTGTGTGGGCAGTGCGGTGGCGGAGTGGTTAGTAACCTGTATTAATGTATTGAATGAGGAAGAAAAGGCAAACGAGTTGAATAATTTCTTTTGCAGATTTGAGACTAGAGATTTTTCTCATGAACAAAAAGCTGCTCTGGATGCTATATCAGTATTAGGCTCCGAAAAAATTATAGTTGACCAGCATGTGGTGGAAAGATTTTTCTCACGTATGTGCCCCAGGAAGGCATCTGGACCAGACGGGATCTCTGGGTGCTTACTGAAGTCATGTAGTGAGGAGCTAGCAGAAGCCTGGAGTCCCATCTACCAGAAGTCTTTAGATACGTGTTCTGTCCCAGTAATTTGGAAAAGCTCTATTATAATTCCTGTACCAAAAAAAGCAAGCTGCAAAGAGAATAATGACTATCGTCCTGTTGCACTGACCTCACTGGTAATGAAGTGCCTCGAGAAGATTGTCATTGACATTCTGAAAACTGATTTTGGAGGGCTTTTGCATCCTCTGCAGTTTGCTTATAAAAATAATAGAAGTACAGAGGATGCCATTCTAACCTTAACTCATTCTGTGGTTAAACATTTGGAGGAGACAACCTTATATGCACGTCTTTTATTGGCTGATTTTAGTTCAGCTTTTAACACACTGCAGCCACACCTTTTAATTAAGAGGTTAAATGATTTTAAAGTGCATCCTGTCATTATTAAATGGTACCACTCATTTTTAACTTATCGTAAACAACAAGTTAGTGTAAATGGAACTTTGTCTAAATCCAGAACCCTCAGCACAGGGGCTCCCCAAGGCTGTGTTAGTTCACCATTTTTGTTCACCTTGTACACTGATGAGTGCAGAAGTGTCTATCCAGGCAATCAAATTATTAAATTTTCTGATGACACTGCTATTTTATCACTACTTCAAAAGACTCATGATCTGTCAAGCTATTTTATAGAAATTCAGAGGTTTGTCAAATGGTGTGATGACAGTCATCTCATTTTGAATACTGATAAAACAAAGGAGATGGTGTTTGACCCTCGGGGAGTTGGTGACTACAGGCCTGTGGTCATCCACAACCACACTATAACACAGGCTAGTTCCTATAAATATTTGGGAGTATTTATTGACAATTCATTAACCTGGAGCACACATATTGATTACCTCTGCAGTAGACTACAACATCGGCTGCATTTCTTGTGTAGATTAAGAATACATGGTGTTGATAAAAGGATTATGTTAACATTTTACCAGGCTGTGTTGGAGAGCTGTATTAGATACAGCATTACAGCTTGGTTTGGCAACCTCTTTGTGAAACTTAAGAACAGAGTGCTGCGTTTAATTCATACAGCATGGAAAATTATTGGCGTTAAAGAGTATTTGCCCATGCAGATCTTACACGACCAGGCAGCCTGTAGACAAGCTCAAAAAATAATCAGTGACATGAGCCATGTACTAAACAGTGAATATGTGCGGCTGCCCTCAGGGAGGAGATACAGAGTCCCCAAGTGCAGGTTCAATAGATACAAGAACTCATTTATCCCGACGTCAGTAAAACTTTTAAACTCAGATAAATAGGTCAGGGACACTGATAACTCCTGTTCTTAATGACTGCTGTTATGTATCAGAATCAGAATCAGAATCAGAATCAGCTTTATTGGCCAAGTATGCACAACACATACAAGGAATTTGACTTTGGCTAAAAACTTGCTCTCGTTGTTCAGGTGAAGGATTTAAATAAGGATTCAATGACAACCAGAGTATGTACAGTAAATTACAGTCTGTCCACGTTTCTATAAAAGAATGCAAATATATACAGGAATATATGCAGTTATTTACTCGGACTAACCACACTTTGCAGAAATATATGAAAAAATATACAATCACACAGTATTTCAATGTGGACTCAGATTCAGTGATATAATGTGAATGAAGTAAAAAGCAGTGTGAGAGTTATGTGCAATGTAATAATGGATGAAAAGTCATGAGTACAGCAACAGGTAGGACTAGGTGAATGTTAGGAGTTCATCAGAGTGATGGCTTGAGGAAAGAAACTGTTCCTGTGACGGGTGGTTTTGACCTTCAGTGATCTGTAACGACGACCAGAAGATAGAAGTTCAAACAGTTTGTGGCCGGGGTGTGATGGGTCAGCACAGATGTTTCCCGCCCGTTTCCTGGTTATGGACCGATATAAGTTCTCAATGGAGAACTTAACTCAAGTATGTATGTACTTGTATAATTTATTGGGTTTTATTTCATTCATTATGTACTACATCCATTGTGTATGTGTGTATTGTGTGGTTGCAGCACGGGTGACAAGCCCAAGACAAATTTCCCCTTGAGGGACAATAAAGTTTATCTTATCTTATCTTATCTTAGTACTGCAGCAGCACAGCAACTCACCCTTGGCCAGGGGATCCTGGGTTCGATCCCAGCCCCCGACCAACAGTGATCTGTATGGAGTTTGCATGTTCTCCCCGTGTCTGCGTGGGTTTACTCCGGGATTTCTCCGGTTTCCTCCCACATGCCAAAAACATGCAAGTTAGGTTAATTGGCATCAAACTGGGATTCTAAATTGTCCTTAGGTATGACTGTGAGAGTGAATGGTTGTCTGTCTCTCTGTGTTGGCCCTGCGATGGACTGGCAACCTGTCCAGGGTGTACCCTGCCTCTTGCCCAAAGATGCTGGGATAGGCTCCAGCCCCCTGCGACCCGAAAAGGATTGAGTGGAAGAAGATGGATGGATGGATGGATGGATGGATGGATTTTCTGTTCTTTTTTTTTTGTGTGTGTTACTGGTTGAAGCAAATAAGTGTTTTCCATTCATCAGTCTGATATCACTGGTAATTTCTCTAAATACGCTTAATGTTGTGTATGGAAATTGGCTTTTGGGGTTTGCCGTAGCACTGTCGGAGTGGAGAACGGGATGATGTCAGGCGGGCAATGGCAGGGAGTATAAATAGTAATGTGCGCCAAATAAAATTCAGGTGAATGTTCCTCAAGACGCTCTCTGCCTGTTTTCATTTAGCGATATAACATTTGGCGAGGAAAGAAAATTATGGGTGCGTGTGTTGTGGAGCCACCTTCGTTCTTGCAGGATAAGGGTGCACCGGCTATTGCTTGGGCGTGCTGGAAGAGCATGTTTGAGGTTTATGTGGCAACAGCTGGACTCGACGGGGTTTCTGACGACAGGCTAAGGTGTCTGCTGATTCACCATTTGGGCACAGAAGGACAGCGCGTATTCTTCACGTTGTGTGGTGATGGCTCGCTGGAGGACGCTTTTCTGAAAATGGAAAATTTTTTCGGTGACAGTGCCACGGTCACCGAGAAGAGATACAAGTTTTACAGCCGAGTGCAGCAAGCTGGTGAGTCCATTTTAGCTTTCCTTATGGAACTGCGCTGTTTAGCAGGAAATTGTGATTTCGGGCCACAAACTGATGAGCTAGTTCGTGATAAACTAGCTCATGGCATGACTAGCCAGTAGTTGGGAGACACGCTGAGGGTGACTTGACAGTCTTTGTCTCTGGAAGAGGTCGTAGATATGGTGAAGCTACGGGAGTCCGTGTCCCTATGGGGACTGGGTGCCTCTACTGGCGGGGTACCAGGGGGCCGGGCAGCCGTGCCATGGGCGTCGGCTAACTTGCTAACTAGGCCTTGGGGCCGCTCGAAGATGAAGAAGATGAGAAGGTGGCCTGTGGTGCACGAGGGGGCCTGTGTCAGGTTTGCGGACCGAATTGTTGAGAGCCCACGGGAGGTGGGCCTAGTGTGTGTGGCACATGGAGGAAGAGGACCACTAAAGTGGTATGTCGTGCAGCTGGACGGCGTCGAGGTGCCCCTCATGGTGGACTTGGGGGCTGGCAGGTCCATTTTGAGCCTGTCGACGTTAAAAAGACTGTTCCTGAAGAAGGCTATTAAGGCGGGAGCGGTGAGAATGTTTGGTTATGGCCACGCTAAGTCATGGTCAGCACAGCGGAGGTCAACGTGTCATGCGGACCAAAGAGGGCGCCCAAATTCGTCTTCCAGGTGACACAGCAGGGGTCAGACCTGCTTGGGATCGACCAACTGGGACAACTGGGCTTCTCCATAAGGGATCCGAAAGATTCAGTGGTGCTGACAGTGTTTACGGACTGGCAGCTCCGTTGGCCAGCGCTGTTCATGGGCCTAGGCTGGATTGAAGCTTTTTGCCATCGCCCGTTGGTGAGTGATTCGGTGATGCCCAGGATCCAACCGTTTTGATGCCTGCCCCTGGTGCTACGTGACAAGGTGTCAGCGGAACTCTCGAAGCTGTTGGATGCGGGGATCATCGAGAAGGTGGATGCATCGCCCTGGATTTCGAATTTGGTGGTGGCGAAGAAGAAGGATGGGGGGATCAGGCCTTGTATTGATCTACGTATGGTGAACAAGACAATCATCCCAGATAAATACCCTCTCCCGACCATGGAGGAGCTCACAGTGACGTTCAGCGGGTCCAGGGTGTTCTCTAAGCTGGATCTTTGGCAGAGCTATCTGCAGCAGAAACCTGATGGTATTTGTGACCCACATGGGGGTCTTTAGATATACCAGAATGCCGTTTGGGCTGAGCTCGGCCCCCAGCTGCTTCCAAAAGGTTATGGCGATGATGTTAGCGGGTCTGAAAGGAGTCATAGCCTACTTGGATGACATTGTGGTACATGGCGTGATGAGTGAGCTTCATGACGTGAGGCTGGATAAGGTGCTGAAGCGGCTGCAGGACCACGGGTTCACCCTAATTGGTGACAAATGCCTCTTTGCAGCAGAAGCAATCAAGTTTGTGGGGTTCCGGCTGACGGGTGAGGGCTTACAGCCGTTGCATTCTAATGTGGAGGCGGTGCTCCGCGTCCCGGACCCTTCTACACCTGCCCAAATTTCATCATTCCTCAGCATGGTTAACTTCTATGGCAAGTTTATCCCACACTACTGGGAGACGATCGGACCTCTGAAGGCCCTGTTAAAACAAGATGCGCCGTGGGAATGGACTCCATCATGCACAGCAGCAGTCTCAAAACTGAAGCAGCAGCTCACTTCTCCACTGGTGCTGGCACATTTTGAACCCGAACTGGAGACAGTGGTGACCTGTGATGCGTCGGGGACGGTGTTAGGAGCGGTCATGTCCCAATTACAGGGTGGCATGGAAAGGCCGGTGGTGTTCATGTCTAAGTCCCTCTTGCAAAAGTATGCTGTGGGTGAGAAGGAGGCGCTGGCCTGCGTCTGGGCATGCGAAAGGTGGCACATATACCTCTACGGGCGCCACTTCACCCTGAGGACTGACCATCGAGTGCTCACGATGCTGCTGGAGACGTCAGGATCAGGGCATAGGCCATTGAGGCTACATAGATGGTCAGAGCATCTGAGGGCCTACGACTTCACCACTAAGTTCACCCCAGGTAAAGAAAACTTAGTGGCGGACCTTCTCTCCCGGGCCACTGTGGAAACTTCGCATGTGGTCGACGAGGACACTGGCTCTGCTGAAGAAGATCTGGTCAATGCCCTGCGCGGATCCCTCCAGGGTGTGGTTTCCCTGCAAGACCTCAAAGAAGAATCAGAACGGGACCCAGTTATGGCACAGTTGCGCACGGTGATCAGGGAAGGATGGCCGGCGAAGGTGCCGAGTGAGTTGATTCCTTTTCACCGGTTCCGAGATGAGTTGAGTTGTTGGAATGAGGTGTGTGTGGCCAGGGGTCAGTGTGCCCTGATTCCTGCCGCCTTGAGTGTGCAGGTCCTGGACATGTTGCACGATGACCACCTAGGGGTGGTGCGAGTGAAACAGAGAAGTAGGAGATCGGTCTGGTGGCCTGGCATTGATGGTGATATAGAGGCCATGGTTAAACACTGCGTGCCGTGCTTGGAGAGTGGCAAGATGAGCAGACCTCCCCCACCACTGCTCTGGCCTGTTGGGTTTCCAGAGGGGCTGTGGAAACATGTTGAGCTGGACATTTGTGGCAAATTTTATGCAGCACTGTTCCACAGTTTTTTCCTGGTGGTGCCTTATGATTTGTTCTCCAAGTGGTCGGAGGTTCTGCCCACCAGCTCAGTGACGATGGAGGTGGTCATGGGATTCCTGACGTCCTTATTCGCTAGGTGGGGTATCCCGGATGCCCTCACGACGGACAATGGGCCCCAATTCGAATCAGAAGTGTTCGAAGAATTTCTGGCCGGCAAAGGGGTGGAAGAGATCAAAACAGCATTCTACCACCCTCAAGCTAATGGAGGGGTTGAAAAATTTAACAAGACCCTGAAGAATGGATTTAGGGCTCATCTGGCAGATGGCTTCCTGTTCCCGGAGGTGCTCCAGAACACATTGCTCCATTATAGGGTGTCAGTCCATGTAACAACGGGCTGTTCTCCAGTGAAGCTTATGCTGGGGCAGGAGCTGTTGCTGCCAGTGAATCAGTTGGAGCCTCCGAGAATGGTCTCCCGGACAAGTGATGTGACGCTGAGGAGCAGAGTCTCGGACCAACAACGCAGAATGAAAAGACGGTTCGACAGGAAGCACCAGGTGAAGGACCACGGCCTGTAGGCGAGAGATCGGGTGTGGATTAGGCACCCCGTCCGGTCGCACAAACTCCAGCCCCTGTGGATGGGACCGCAGGAGATTAAGAGAAGGCAGGGCCCGGAAACATTTGAACTGGACGATGGGTCCAGGTGGTGTGCCAGCAGGATAAGGCATGCGATACCTGGCCGGGACTTGGACACTATGGGGCGACTTGATGGGTCTTGGGATTGGGTGGCTATGCCAGATGTGGACTCACAGGCTGTACCGACGGTGCCTGGTGCAGAGTCCCCTAGGGTGGGATGCCCGGCTAGAGTGCGTCGGAAGCCTGCCTATTTGGAGGACTATGTGGCAAGAACTGTCATGGACAACATCAGCTGGGCATTTTGGTAGTATATTTGTTCACCCACTGATGGACTTGTTTATATGTACATATGGAAAACATTGCTGTTACTCTATTGGTTGTGTTATGTTGTAGAAATAGATTCTCTGTGTTATAGTTTGAATTTGTGTGTGTGGGGGGGTGTTGTGTATGGAAATTGGCCTTTGGGGTTTGCTGTAGCACCGTCGGGGTGAAGAACGGGATGAAGTCAGGCAGGCTACGGCGGGGAGTATAAATAGTAATATGCACCAAATAAAGTTCAGTTGAATGTTCCTCAAGACTCTCTCTGCCTGAGCTCATTTAACAATATAACACTTAACAGTGAGTTCCAATAGGGGCTGTCTGCTCTGGTTCAGTGTGGTGGTGAAAGCGGATCTGGGGTCACATCTATGGGAGTTCCTGGTGAGTCGTCATGTAGCGATTGCTCAACAGCCTAATGGTTTAGTGATTAGAGTATGTTGGAAAAATCTGTGAAGATCTTCAGTCAAAACACCAGGCAGGACCATAGTTTCAGCAAATTTAATCACACTGGCCAGTGGAGAACAATACACAAACGGTCTCAGAGCCTACACGCGCATCATTCTGACTCAAACACCCAGCGCTCAATATTTTAAGCTTTCTGTTATCCGAGAGGTGGAGGAGAAAACGTCCATAGTGATTGGTTCAGTACATCTTGGCAAAGCTTGGTGTACAAATTATCTCTCCCGGGTCATGCTGTCTTAGTCTCACAGGAGCCATGCAAACCAGACCATAAACAAGATGATAACTAGTGCAGCTGTAGCCTTGATATTTTACACAAACTTGAAATTAGACTTTGAGACCAAACAGAGACCAGCGTAAGACAAATATGAAATTCCACAAATATGAGAGACAAATATGGAATTATTCTTTCATTATCCTCCTTTGATGCCATGGAAGGCATCAGAAAAGAACTGTTTATGACTTCTAAAACCCCATCTGGCAGCTATGCTAAGCTCCAATGCATTTGTATGCAACAGACCCTTACTAGCTAACAACGGGGAAAGTCCACCGTCGGCCCTGCTGCCCCAGGCACCGGTTAAACATTTCATTTCTTTGGGAGGAGAATGAAACAACAAAGTCATTGACCAATAAAGAAAAACATTAATAATAACAAACAGTGAAAGCAAAATGATAATAAAAAGCAAAATGATAATGAATGATAATAAAAAGGTATTAAGAGGATGTAATAAGCATATATGTGTGTTCTAGGTATGTGTCTTTGCAGCTTATAAAAACAACTTAAAAAGTAACTTAAGAGATAAAACAATGGAAACAAAACAATAACCATAATAATAAAGTGTATAAAGCAAAACAATAGAAAACAAAACAATAATTTAGTGTAATGATGTGATGTAAAAACAAAATGAGAGTAATATAAAAACAAAATAAAACCAAAATAAAAATAAGTAGCAAAAGTAATGTTTCAGACTTCATAAATGTATTTGCAAGTAGTACATTTCAACTTCACATCGTGATCATGCAACTCCTTTTGATTTTCTGCACATCAGTCATACTTTTACTCTGTACTTGGGTCATGGAGAGACACCTTGAGCTCACGCTGTTTGTTCATCATCCCCATCATCCCCGGTAGTTGCTTCATGGTACATCACTAAGTTAGCATGAACAAGTCTCATCATCATACTACGGATACAGGGAATGACATAGGAAAAAGCCAAAAGTATCACTACAAAAATCACTAACAGACTCATGATGAGACTTCTCCACGAAGAGAATAACCAGCTTAACCAGGTTTGTTCATCAGTAACATTGTCCTTGGCCGCAGCAGCCTGTAAGGCAGTGAGGTTGTGTACGGCCGAGGCAATCACATGACCATCTGCATCATTTTCAGGGATGAAAGTACAACAATAATCACCTACAATTGCACACACGCCCCCATGGGCGGCAGTTATTCAATCAAGAACCATTCTATTTTAGGTTAGCATAAGTCTAAGAGCAGTCAGTTCCTCATCTGTACCAGAAAAAGCGGATAAAGAAAAATTCACAAAGGATTGTAATCTATAACTAGTTGTTTCAATCCACAAAGTATTCTCAGCCACTCCCACCCAAGGAAACAGTGAATGAAGGACCTTCTGCCCTGTAGTTTCTAACTTGAATTCCTCTGGTACATCTGTGCCCCAGATGGCATCATGTGGTGCAAAGGAGGCATTTCTCTTCACCCTGCCCACCTGTCCTGCCGACAATATGATGGTATGGTCAGTAACAACTATGGGGGCACACATCCTTCCCCACTTCATAGGCAGGTGTGAGTACACCCAATGGCCACATAACCACCCTGTCACCATGTGCATGCCATATTTATAGGAATTGCAAATGGCAGCACTACAGAGCTCTTGCAGAGTGACAGTTCCAGACTGAAAAAGAGGATCTTCAGGACAACATTTGCCCACTTGGTTGGTCAAGCAGGTAGCAGTACAGGGGCGAGACACACTATGTACTGTTGCACACTTAGAAAGTGGTAAGCTGCCCAGAGAGACGTTACCACTCCCTTTTAGACAAAATGAGAAATTCCTCGGTGAGATTAGCCTTGCTTTCACCGAATAAGGGGTATTATCTTGTTTCCAGTCAATGGAGTCATAAGCAATATGACAGGTGTGATTCAAAGTAATGCTTGCTGTGCTATTTCTGTACATAGCCTCTTGTAAGAAACAAACAGCTTGTGATAGTTCCATTTGTTTAGCAGTGACAGATATCTGACCAGCTGATAGTGGCAGCAAGGAACACACATAACAATTTGAATGATTAGCTGATTTGGCTGTGTAATTAGCATACTTCCACCACACATTACCAGCATAAACATAATCTTGATGACCTGGACCTTTCAGGCAGTCATGGTGTATGTGTGCAACATATCTAGTGCAATGATGGACAGGTAGGGGTGACCCTAAAAATAACCAAAATAAAAATGTTTCCACAAGGATGATGATGATGAAAAACAGATGTACCACTCGCATTCTTCAGTTGCCAACCTTTTCTCTCTGGCATTTTGTCTTTCCGTGATAAGCAAACTAACAAACAAAAGGTTAAACACAAGCAAACAACACATTTAACAGTTAACTTGTTAAGGATCCCCTTGTTTTGATTTTTTTTCTGTTCTTTCTCAAAGTTTGCAATGGGGATTAGAATAAAAACTGTGTCACTGCGGGAATGGGGATAAACGGTCTCACTGATGGAATGGGAATTTAATTAGTTTTGTTGGGGGGTTTGTACGGGGTAAAGCTTGCAATGTGTTAAATGCACCCAAGAGTCATGTCCTTCGACTTTCAGGGCTGTTGGAGTTGCTAGGATGACTTTGTGGGGTCCTTGCCAGGGAGCATCGGCCCAGTTTTTCTTTTTGATGGCTTTGATATGGACCAGATCCCCCGGTTTGGCCAAGATGGTTGCTTCCCCGTGGTCCCTCCTGGGAAGAGCAGCATGGATAATATCTCTGTTAGTCAGCATTCTTTGCATGCAATCAACTAAACACCCTTCCTCATCACCTGAATTAAATGGCTTTAATAGTTGAAGTAGGTAGGGTTTGCCATCCATTATTTCCTATTTCTGTCACTATTTTCCAAAGCCTTCTTTAATAGTCCTATTTGTGCCTTACGCTAATCTTGCAGATTGTGGATGGTAAGCTTAGTGGTTTTCCAAGTTAATGTTGAGTGTTGTACCTAAGTGTGATAAAATCTAATTTACAAAATGTGTTGTATTCCAAATCTTGGTATTATATCAGTTAAGAGTTCCTTTGCTACCATAGCAGCATTTGGATGAGTGCAAAGGAAGGCTTTTGTCCATTCAATAAATGTATCAATAATCACCAAACAATATCTCTTCCCTTCGCTTTTATTTGGTTCAATGAAATCTGTGCAAAGGTTCTAAAAAGGACAAGTTGATTCAGGGAAGTTGCCTTTTTTAAGCCTTAAATTCCCTTAGGCATTTTTTCTTCTGACAAAACTGAGTATTTTTTTTTGTAGCAAATTTTAGATCGAGTAGCAAATTATTTGTACTAATCATACATGATTAATTATTTTACTACTAATCACACATTATCTATTTTTACTAATCATACCCTCCCCCCCCCCCCCCCAATACATGGGAAACCCCATGGGCCTGCTGAAACAGTTTGTGTCCTGTGATAAGTATTTTTTTTTTTTGTCAGTGTTGAAAAAAAAAATAGATGCTGTGGTGTGATTTCCTAAATGACCTTGTGCAGCTGCTTTTGGTCTGCGTTTTTCCTTAGAGATTCCATCTGTGCCATTAATGTGTGCGGCACATTTGCGTATGGCTAATTTAGATGGAACTTTTACACAGTGTAGCACTTTTAAAATGAGGTCTTTGTAATCATGCTTCTTTTCTTCCACTGTTGTGTAAAGTGGTTGATGGTAGAGAATGCATACTGTCTGTCAGTATATGCTGTGAGTGCTTTCCCTTGGCCTAATTTGCAAGCTTCCATTAGTGCAACTAATTCAGCTGCCTGTGTAAAGTCATGTGATGGGACCTTTTTGCTCTTAAAGCAATATCATGGGTGACAACTGCAAAACCAGATAAGTTTGAACCAGTACAGTCATGTTTGAAGGAGACATCAACAACCAGTGTGAGATCACACTTATCCAAAGGTGTGTCCTGTAAATCAGGACATGGTAACGTTTCACTCTCAATTTCTGCCAAACAATCATGAGGTTCACCTTCTGTTGAGATTGGCAAAAAACTTGCTGGATTTGTTACCGTGCAACGTTCTATGGTTAAATGAGGCTGTGATAATACCACTGTCATGCATGCAAGGTGTCTGGATGGTGAGAGAACTGATATTTTGCTTTGTGACAAAATGACTGATACTGCATGTGTGACTTTCAAGGTCAAGGGATGAAAAAGA
The DNA here is from genome assembly GCA_020510985.1 of Pholidichthys leucotaenia. NCBI lineage: Eukaryota > Metazoa > Chordata > Actinopteri > Cichliformes > Pholidichthyidae > Pholidichthys > Pholidichthys leucotaenia. The sequence continues at coordinate 61,690,949 of CM035849.1, read as the reverse complement.
ACAAGCCCTGCTGAGGTCTGCACTGCCATCGATGCGGCTATTACGACCTGCACACATGCAGGCAGAGCTCTTGCGACAGGGTTGAGTCTTGTGGAATAATATGTTACTGGATGCATTTTTGTACTGCTCGGTTGAAGAAGCACTGACGTCATGTGCCCCTCTCTACAATCAGCCATCCATCCATCTTCTTCCGCTTAATCCTTTTTTTGTCGCGGGGGGGCTGGAGCCTATCCCAGCATCTTTGGGCGAGAGGCAGGGTACACCCTGGACAGATCACCAGTCCATCGCAGGGCCAACACAGAGAGACATACAACCATTCACTCTCACAGTCATACCTAAGGACAATTTAGAATCCCCAGTTTGATGCCAATTAACCTAACTTGCATGTTTTTGGCATGTGAGAGGAAACCGGAGAAATCCCGGAGTAAACCCATGCAGACACGGGGAGAACATGCAAACTCCACCCAGATCATTGTTGGTCGGGGGCTGGGATCGAACCCAGGATCCCCCGGCCAAGGGTGAGTTGCTGTGCTGCCGCAGTGCTAACCACTCCGTCACCGCGCTGCCCTACAATCAGCTATTTGTATAAATTTCCTCTTGCAACTGGGGAGTGCCAGGACATCAGTGCTGACCAAGAGTTTTTTTTTATTTTTTTCATTTTAACGAATGCCTCTTCTGCCTCAGGTGTCCACTCAATTTTGTCCACCTGAACCATGGGTCTTTTGTAGATGAGATCAGACAAGGGTTGTACTTCAAATGAATAATTTGCAATCCAAGAACGACAACAATTTAGAGTACCCAAAAATGACACAACATTCCTTTTTGTGATGGGCTTTGGTGCTGAACAAAATAGCTTGTTTGCAAGCTGGGTCAACATGTCTGCCCTCTGCTGACAAAATGTGGCCTAGATATTTAACTTCTTTTTTCCACAACTGTAATTTTTCCTTGTTGACTTTGTGACCTTGTTCTGCCAAAAATTTCAAAAAGGCAATAGTGTCCTTTTTGCATGTTTCTTCATCAGGTGATGCCAGCAAAATGTCATCAACATACAGCAGCAACTGGATCCCATTAGGAGGAATAAACTTCTAATGTCTGGATGTCTCAAAAAAAAAAAAAAAAAAAAAAAAAGTTTGCTGACATTGCCCGTGAAAAAATGGTTGGTGACTCATAGTAACCTTGCGGCAATCTGGTGAATGTGTACCTTTTATTTTCAAATGTGAACGCAAACCAAAACTGATGATCTGGATGTATGGGGATGCTGAAAAAAAGCATTGCTGATGTCTATCACTGTGAAATATTTCATTTGTGGTTGTAGGTCATTCAATAAAGTGTGTGGGTCGGGGACTGAAACAGCCCTTGGGATAATTGCTTTGTTTACCGCCTGAAGGTCTTGGACCATTCACCATCCGGAGGATGGCCCAGCCTTCCTCACAGGAAACAAAGGTGTGTTACATGGAGAGTTTGGGCATTGAACAATGACAACTGCTGCTTTCAGGTCCTCTATGACAGGTTTAATGCCCTCTTGGGCCTCGTAGATCCACTTAGAGGATACTGTCTTTGGTAAGGCCTATAATGGGATTGAGAATTATTTTAACCAATTCTACATTTTTCATCAAACCTACATCTGCCTTTCCTGTTGACCACAGAGAATTTGGAATTTGTGCGAGTGCATGTTCCTCTCCTTCTGTTAATGGAAAAAGTGATCATTGTGATGAGTTGGAAACATCAATGTGGACTTCTTTCTGCACTGTGGTCGCCCAGTTCAAAGGCAGTGAGTAGGTATCAGGTTTTGGGGAATATTGAACTTTTGGATCAGGAATTTCTTTCCAAGATTGACCACATTCCTCTGCTGTTGTTACAAAGTGTCCTACATCCTCCCAGTGCATGTGTTTGGGTTTGATTAGTGCAATGTGGGGTGCCTCCCAGTGTTTGAAAGGCCTGTTGTCTTCATCACACAATGCAACAGATGCTCCCACATAGCCCCTCGGCAACCAATAGAGATTCTTTATCACCACTCTGGAGGATGGATTTGCAAGGAATGCTTTTTCATAGTTTTGATCTGGGCCACTCAGATACCTGTCATACATGATATTGGTCTATGGCCTGCTGTGTAGTGGGGATGTTTGATTTAAAATATTGCATAGTTTTCGCAGCCAGGTCTGCAGTCACCGTGCTTCGCCCTGCTGAAACCAAACATAGTGAGTAAAAGTACCTCAGCATAGCGAAATCCTGCAGCACATTTACTCCCGTCACATGTGGGAAATGTGATGCTGTCATACCATTCTCTGTTGGGAAACTTTATTGGAATGTCCTGAACCTGCAATGTCACTTCAGGTAAACACTGCATTGTTAACATCAAGTCAAAGTCAGGTAAATGGATGTTTGTTATGTCAGTGTTAGCGTCAACAGTTGTAATTAGCTTCGGTGTGGTCAGTCAGGTGGTTGGCCCGTGAGGTCCTCCCTCCCCTCTCCACTGCTGCTGCCATCCAGGACATTGCCTCCACCAATGGCCCTTTTGTCCACATTGATGACAAACATCACATTCCCCTTGCCGCGGCCAGCTCATCCCATGCCCCCTCCGTCCCCCTTCCACCACAGGGGTCCAGCTTTGGGGCCACCCTGAAAAATAGAATTGGGGGAAGCTCTCACCTTCCCTCTTTGTGTCAACAAGCACACAAACAGGAGTTGATTTTTCTTTCACTTTTCCTAAGTTAGCACATCGCCAAATGCACAGATGAGGTATGTAACCAAACGTTAGCAGATGCAATCAGCTAGGTGTGGGTGCATGTTTTGCAAAAAGACACTTTTCAAATGCTGCCAATAAGGTTCTACACCTGAATCATTAGCAGCCTTAGTTAAATCAGAATGTCCATCAAACCTCTTGTAACCTGGTTGTTTAGCTTCAACACTTTCATCATTACCTTGCTTGTGGTGTGGCCCGTCCCATATAAGCTGTATTTAAAGTTCAGTCATTGAGTATTATTCAGTGACAACATTTTTCCATAATCTTTAGTTTAATTTATCATATTGTTGATGAGTGTGGAGTGGATATGTGTGCACATCTACTTAACTCTTGGGCGCCCCGGTTTGCCTGCTCTGAGTAGAGGGGTGCAGACGGGCAGAGGCAAGGTGACATCAGCCGCAGCTTTCCCAGTCTGGATTTCTGTGAAGTCGGGGTGTGGCTGAGCAGCAGGGAGCATGAAGGAGGAGGAGCAGAAGCACAGCCCCCTGCCCCCATGCCAGACTCATCATGCAGCACAGGAGAAATAAAATACGTATTAATCAAATCCTTTCCTCTCTTTTACCATGGTCAATTTCTCAGGTGTATCACCAGATTTTGATCTCACTGTCCAAGTCCAGTCCAAGTCAGCCTGTCACCTTTTTTTCCCCTTTTCCATCTGAAGCCACTGTTGCCCCTCAGTTAACGAGATGATGCAACTGTGAGCTAAAGGATACAATTACACTGCAAAAATAACCTATTGCTGTTTACCTGCTTTCAGGCATTCCAAACAAAAGAAAAAAAAAATCAAAATTCCTTGCTCTGCTGGCAGGTAATTTTACTTAAAATAAGCAAAAAAATTCTGGCAATTGATAATGTTAGTTAAAAACAAAAGATATCTGCCAATCTTGGTTGTCCATCGGTCCGATGATGACTGTCCATCATGTGTTAAGTCCTCTTCTTGTGTGCGCACAGAGATGGCTGTTTAGGCCAATCCTCGATCAGCAGACACGGCTGCAGTAGGGGCAAGGAAACTGCCCAGGTATTGACACCTTTCTTCGTGCCCGTGCTTCAGCTGCATCAGCTCACCTCTTCTCTTCAAAGTAGTCTCGCGCCTGGGTAGTGAGGGAGCGCCAGCCTGGCCTGTCCATAGCTCGCAGCTCTATTTGTTTGGGAAGGATGCCAGTGTGTCTGATGTTGAGCTTCACACAGTCTTTGAATCTTTTGCGTGATCTGCCTTGGTTCCGCTTCCCAGAGCAGAGTTCGCCGTACATGAGCTGCTTGGGCAGCCTGTGACCATCCATCTGGATCACATGACCAACCCAACGGAGCTGGGCTTTGAGAATCATGGCCTTGATGCTGGTCATCTCAGCTCTGCCCAGGACCTCAAGGTCTGTGACCTGGTCTTGCCAGTGAATGTTCATGATCATCCGTAGGCTTCTCATGTGGGACTTCTCCATCTGCTTCAGGTATTTTTTGTACACGGTCCACATCTCACATCCATAGAGAAGGCTGGTGAGGACAATGACCCTGTACACTTTGAGCTTCATGGACAGTTGGGTGTTGTGCTGGTTTAGGACGCCAGCTCGTAGACGACCGAAAGCTTGACTGGCCTTGCAGATTCTGGCGTTGATCTCCTTATCCAGGCTGCCGTTGTTGCTTATGGTGCTGCCGAGGTACTTAAAGTCGTCTACCATCTTCAGTTGGATACCCTCGATGGAGATGGAGGGGGGAGGGATGGTGGAGGCGGGTGCTGGTTGGAACAGTACCTCTGTCTTGCCAAGGCTGATGGTGAGACCAAAAAGGCGGGAGGCTTCTGCAAACTTATTCACGATGGTCTGGTGGTCAAACTCCGTGTGAGCCATGAGGGCACAGTCGTCAGCGAAGAGTGCTTCCGGGACAATCTTTTCTGTGACCTTGGTCTTAGCCTTCAGTCGGCTGAGGTTGAACAGTGAGCCATCAAGTCTGTATCACAGGTATATCCCAAGGTCCAAGTCCCTGATGGCATGGTTGAGGACACAAGAGAAAAAGAGGTTGAAGAGGACACGGGCCAGAACACACCCCTGCTTGACGCTGTTGCTGATGTTGAATGGCTCCAATACCTCTCCACCTGAGAGAACCTGCCCAGTCATGTTGTCGTGAAACTGGCGTATGAGGTTTACAAACTTGTCTGGGCATCCAAGCTTGGATAGGATGATCCAGAGGGCCTCCCTGTTCACTGTGTTGAAGGCCTTAGTCAGGTCGATAAAGACTGTAAATGAGTCCATGTTTTGTTCTAGACATTTCTCCTGCACTTGGCGGATGGAGAAGATTGTGTCCATGGTGCTGCAGTTTGGGCGGAATCCACACTATGTTTCTGGCAGGTTCCCTTCAGAGATGTTGTGGATCAGTCGGTTGAGGAGGACCTAGGCCAGTATTTTTCTGGCAATAGATAGAAGGGAGATACCTCGGAAATTGCCGCAGTCAGACTTACTACCCTTATTCTTGAACAGGGAGATGACAGTGGCATCCCTGAAATCTTAGGGCAGTTGTTCTTCATCCCAGATGCTGGTGAGGAGGGAATAGAAGGTTTCGAGGGCCACAGGACCGGCTGATTTGAATATTTCTGCTGGGATTCCATCCATCCCAGGTGTTTTGCCTGAATTGGTCTGCCTAATCATGTTCAAGACTTCGTCCATTGAAGGGGGGAAGTCGAGGCAGTGGATGGTTGTTTTTTTGTGAGATCAGATCGAAGGCATGGGGGTCTACAGTGGCGGGCCTGTTGAGCAGGTAGCTGAAGTGCTCTCTCCATCGTGCATTGATGCTGCTCTTCTCCTTCAGCAGAGTTGAGCCGTCTGCCAACAGGAGTGGAATAGTACATGGCTTGGCAGGTCCATATACTTCCTTGATGACGCTGAAGAACATCTTGGAGTTCTGCATGTTGGTGTATCTCTGCACCTCATCTGCCTTCTTCTCCCACCATTCATTCTGCATCTTTCACAGCACTGCTTGTGCCTGTCTCTGGAGGTGCTTGAAGCGATCACGCTTGGAAATGGAAGCAGGGTCATTCTGCCACTCAACAAAGGCCTTCTGCTTGTCATCCAGGAGTGTCTTGATGTTCTTGTCGTTATCGTTGAACCAGTCCTGGTGCACTCGTTTCCTGGGGCTGATGGTGGTTTTTGCTGACTCCGTCACCAGTGCTCTAAACTGTTCCCACCTTTGTGTTGGACAGCCAGTCAGGGGTCCATGGGCAATCAGTCAGCCATCCAAATCTTCTGAAAATTTACTACGTCACTGAGGTTATTCAAGTTTGGCGATGTTGAACGCTGGCCTGATGACTTTTGGCATCTTGCGGTGTGTTGGGGCAATATGCAGGGATAGGATGGATCTTACTAGATGGTGGTCTGTCCAACACTCTGCTCCGCGCATGGCCCTGGTGATCCTGATGTCACAGATGTCTCTCTGGCAGCAAATGACAAAGTCTATCAGATGCCACTGCTTGGATCTTGGGTGCATCCATGTTGTCTTGTATTTATCTGCTTGCCAGAACAGTGTATTTGTGATAGCGAAGTGGTTTTCAGCACAAAGGCTCAAGAGCATCAAGCCGTTGGAGTTTAATTTTCCAGTGCCCTGTGGCCCCAGCACGCCTTTGCAGTTACAGCAGTCTGTTCCAACTCTGGCGCTGAAATCGCCTAGCAGAATGAGTTTGTCATTGGGAGGAGTGTCCTTCACAGGGTTACTGAGCTCCTCATAAATGGCTTCCTTAACATCATCACTGCTGGTGAGAGTTGGGGCATACATGCTGATGAGGGTAACGTGCCGGTTGAGGGGGAAATGGAGTTTCATCAGCCGTTCATTAACTGACGTTGCTAGGTCAGGAAGTTGCTTGAGAACCGATGTCTTGATGGCCAGTCCTACTCCATGGATCCTCTCATCATCTTTGGCCTTGCTTTTCCAGAAGAAGGTGTAGCCGCCTTTTAGTTCGGCCACAGATCCTTCTTCGGCTAGTCTGGTCTCGCTGAGAGCCGCAATGTCAATATGGTAGCAGGCCAGTTCCCTTGCAATGAGGGCTGTTCTTCTGTCAGGCCTCGAGGAGGCCTCTCTGTCCATGAGCGTATGTACATTCCATGTACCAAGAATTAGTTTCTTTCTTCTTTGGTTTTGACCGCTTGGGGTGGGTGGGGGAAGAACTGCCAGCTGCGGTATGCTGGCCAGTTGGAAGGGACAAGCATTTGTTTGGGACACATTTTCTAGCCCCCTTCCTCATATGAGGGTGAGCAGTGCTGTCCTAAAGAGGCTGCTCAGTCACCTGGGGTAATGCCAAACTCCACTGTTGTCCCAGGGTCAGAAGGAGAGTGACTATTGCTGCCAAGCCACCTGCGTGCAGGGTTCAAGCTACAACTGCCAATGGTCACCTCCACCTGTTGCTTCGCTCGTTCCCCATCACCGCAGGGCTGTTTTTCGATGTAAGGTTGTGAGGACTAACACACACGAGGAAAACCTGTGTGGGAAAGTTTTTTAAAAAAGTGGGAAAGTTGATGCACAGGGGCAATCCCACTCTCTCGGCCTCAAAAGCCAGGATCTGGTGGTACGAAAAGAGCCGTCATGACCAGGGACTTCCTCGGCTGCAGTGGATGACCACGACATCTATAGTACCTTGCCGTGCCCTTGCGTTCCACAATGCTTACTGTCACCGCCTTCATGACCGTTGGGACAAAAGATGACCTCATCTGCTCAGTCCGCTGACTACAGTCTTCACATGCTTGGATAGGCATACCCTGTTTAACTCACCGGAGGGTTTGGGGCCCGACCGGCTACCCTCACCTGGTTCAGCCCGCCTGCCAAAGCAGTTTACCGGGGTGTGGCCGCTGTGCATGCTACACCTTCAAGGAGCCACAGGTGAGAGTTGGGTGCCAGGTGGGAACCAATGTAGAATGAGCTGTCCTAAAAAGGACATGGCAAGCCCCCCCTACAGAGGTACTATCACTCCCTGACACCCCCTGACACCCCACTTGTGTCAAGTTACTTGCTTGACAAACAGCAGTTATTTACTTGATGCAATTATTTTATTATATTGTAATTTGGGGTTATTTTATCGTGTATATTCTCTCGGCGCCACACCAGTCGGCTGCCTTTTGCAACAGCGGCTCGATTCCGAGTTTTTTTTTTCCCTTCCTCTCTCTTTTGATCACTTTTTTTTTCACCCCACTTATATCACGGACACACAGATCGTCCCAAATGTCTCCTGAGCCGGTGGACGGAGCCACTGTTTATAGCAGGATTCGATACAACAGGGAAGAGCTGCTAGCATTTAACCGCCACCCGGTCCCACTGGAAAAACTCGACATACCGAGAGAACTGAGGCGAAAACGCCGCGGCTGCCGGGCTGGAGTAAGGCGGAGGACAAAAAATATAAGGTACAGACCCTCCCTTCCATCTGTTGTCATGGGAAATGTACGGTCGATACTGGGAAAGTTAGATGAGCTAGCGGCTATCTCCCGTTATGATAGCACTTACCGGGAGTGCTCTCTCCTTTTGTTTACTGAGACGTGGCTAACTGAACTAGCAGCAGATGCTAACATTGAGCTGGAGGGTTTTCACATGATACGAGCTGACCGAACACCAGAGAGTGGCAAAACTAGGGGCGGTGGAGTGATAATGTATGTTAACAACAACTGGTGTAGACCGGGACATATCACTGTTAAACAACGACACTGCAGCAAAGACATTGAGTTGCTAGCTGTTAGCATGAGGCCTACATATCTCCCGAGAGAACACTCACACGTGATCTGCATTGTTGTTTATGCAAATCCGACGGCGAACGCTGGGACAGCGCGTGACGTCATCCATTCAGTAACCAGCAGGCTGCAGACAGAACACCCAGATGCTCTTCTCCTCATCTCAGGCGATTTCAACCACGTTTCACTGTCTCCCATTCTGCCCACTTTCACCCAGTATGTCACATGCCACACTAGAGACAATAAAACACTGGATTTGTTCTACGCAAACACTAAGGAGGCGTACACCTCATCACAACTCCCCCCACTTGGGAGATCGGATCACAACTTGGTTCATCTCCGACCGGTGTACAAACCCCTAGTGCACAGACAACCTCCGGCCATGCACACTGTGGAGTTATGGTCTGAGGAGACAATGGACACTCTAAAGGACTGTTTTGAAGCCACTGCCTGGAAGCAGCTCTGCGATCCACATGGTGAGGACATCGATGGCCTCATTCACACCTTCACGGGCTACCTCAGCTTCTGTGTGGACAAATCCGTTCCCACCAAGACCATACGGCGTCACTCAAACAACAAACCCTGGATCAACCCTGAGATAAAAACACTTCTGAGAGAGAAGAAGAGGATCTTCAGGTCGGGGAACAGGGAGATGCTGAAGTCCGTACAGAGGGAGCTGAGGAGAAAGATCAGAGAAGGCAAGGACAGCTTCAGGAAGAAGATGGAGGACAAGCTGCAACAGAGCGACATCAGCGGGGTCTGGAGAAACCTCAAAACCATCTCGGGGCTCCAGAATACCTCCCCCCAGGCCACGGGGGGCAGGGAGTGGGCGAACAACCTGAATCTGTTTTTCAATAGATTTGACCAACCGCCCTCCCCCCTGTCTGCACAACAACCACTGCTGCCACTAAGAAATCAAGTCCTGCTGCCCACTCCCCACTCCACCGACACCCCCCCCACTCCCAACACACAGCCCCCCATCCTGACCCTGACCAAGACCCAGGTGAGGACGGAGCTGAGGAAGATCAAGGCGAGGAAGGCGTCGGGACCGGACGGCATCAGCGCAAAGCTCCTCAAGTCCTGTGCAGACCAGCTGTGTGGGATTGTGACGTATATCTTCAACATGAGCCTGAAACTGGGGAGGGTACCACAGCTGTGGAAAACATCTTGTGTGGTACCTGTACCAAAAACTTCCCACCCCAAAGACCTGAACAGCTTCAGACCGGTGGCCTTGACGTCCCACTTGATGAAGACCCTGGAGAGACTGCTCCTTGCTCATCTCCGCCCCCTGGTGGAACCAGCGATGGATCCACTCCAGTTCGCCTACCAGCATGGCATTGGGGTGGAGGATGCGGTGATCTTCCTCCTTCACCGTTCTCTGTCCCACCTGGAGAAGCCCGGGAATATGGTGAGGATCATGTTCTTTGACTTCTCCAGTGCTTTCAACACCATTCAAGCGATGATCCTGAAGGACAAACTGCTGCGCGCAGGGGTGGACCAGCACCTGTCATCATGGATCCTGGACTACCTCACGAACCGGCCTCAGTTTGTGAGAACCCGGGACTGTGTTTCCGACACGATCATCAGTAGCACGGGGGCCCCCCAGGGAACGGTGCTGGCTCCCTTCCTGTTCACTCTTTATACTGCGGACTTCTCACACAACACAACACATTGCCATCTACAGAAGTTCTCTGATGACTCTGCGATCGTTGGTCTCATCTCCAGCGGAGATGAAGCTGAGTACAGAGGGCTTATCCAGGACTTTGTGGACTGGTGCCATCGGAACTGCCTCCAGATCAACGCGAGGAAAACTAAGGAGCTGGTGGTGGACTGCCGCAGGCATGGGCAGCCCCTCACAGCACCAGTAAATATACAGGGAACAGACATCGAGATGGTGACATCCTACAAGTACCTGGGTATTCATCTGAACAATAAACTAGACTGGTCACACAATACTGACGCACTCTACAAGAAGGGACAGCACAGGCTGTTCCTGCTGAGGAGACTCAGGTCTTTTGGTGTACAAGGGGCGCTGCTGAAGTCATTCTATGACACGGTGGTGGCATCAGCCATCACTTTTGGAGTGGTCTGCTGGGGCAGTGGCATTACTGCAGCCGATAGGAAGAGACTGAACAAACTGATTAAGAAAGCTAGCTCTGTCCTGGGGCAACGCCTTGATCCGATGGAGGAGATAGGAGAGAGAAGGACGGTGGCTAAACTGTCATCTCTGCTGGAGTCCGAGTTCCACCCTATGCAGGACATACTGGATGCACTGAGGAGCTCATTTAGCAGCAGACTACATCATCCCAGGTGCACAACCGAGAGGTTTCGTAGGTCCTTCCTACCAACGGCTGTCAGACTGTACAACCTAAGCAGGGCTGCTCGCAGAGATAGCAAAAAGACGTAACAAACTAATAGTTTTTTTTGAATGCAAAAGATGCAATAGACTTACACAATGGTCCTCTCCGGCATACAACTAGGAACATACCGGTCGCTATGGAGGGTGAGAATATGTATGGGCACATAATCATACCATGTAGGATAACTAAATAGACGGTTATGCTGTTTCATCCCACCTAGCAACAATGCTCTGCACTGTGTGTGTTTATATATTTACATATTTATTCCATCTAGCTACAATGCTCTGCACTGGGTGTGTTTATATTTATATATCTATATATTTATTCCATCTAGCTACAATACTCAGCGCTGGGTGTGTTTATATTTATATATCTATATATTTATTCCATCTAGCTACAATGCTCCGCACTGTGTTTTTATATATCTACATATTATTCCATCTAGCTACATTGCTCCGCACTGTGTGTGTTTATATACTTGCATATTTATTCCACCTAGCTGCAATGCTCCGTACTGTGGGTGTTTATATATTTACATATTTATTCCATCTAGCTACAATGCTCTGCACTGTGTGTTCATATATTCATATATTTATTCCATCCAGCTACAATGCTCTGCACTGTGTGTCTGTGTGTGTGTGTGTGTATATATATATTTTATAGTAATATGTACATATGTATATTAGCTGCTCTTGCTTGCTTGTTTTTTGTTTTTTTCTTGCCTTCTGATTGTTGCTCTGAGTGTTGCTATCCCTGTGCTGTTGCAATCCTGGAATTTCCCCGTTGTGGGACTAATAAAGGCTTATCTTATCTTATATATTGTAAGGAATTATTTTTCTTATTTTAGGCCTGTTTTGAATTATGTCTTATGGTATTTTGGTCCTTATTATGTCAGCGCTATTTACCTGTATTTTTTTAAGGTTAACTCTTATCAGTGCTCATTCATGACATTAAGAAGATCTCACACTGATAGTTTTCTCAGTCAATGCTCACTCATTATATTAAGAAGATCTCACATTGACATTTCTTTATATCAATGCTCACTCATGATATTAAGAAGATCTTACATTGATTTCCCGTCTATCAGGTCCACTTACGCAGTAGAAATGCGCATTCCCATTGCAGACTCAAACCGGGACTGCCAAGCCTCTATCTCATCTGAAGCGAAACTATTTGGACTTTGCAATATCAAACGCTTGGTTTACTTTTTTCGCATATTCTCAAACCTACCAGGACTCAAACCCGATGTCTATATCATTAAATACCATTAAATTTACTCACTGTGATCTGTCTGGGGGATAACCCCGTCACTCACCAGCTCCCAGCGTTCTAGGACCGTGCCTCCACCTCCGCAAAAATTGGGTCTTTGGTCCCAATCGGGGGAGGACTTTTCCCCACAGCCATGCACAGCTGTTCTTGGCCCAGAAATGCTGGAAGCAAAGGAGATGTATATGGGGTCCTTGTTCAGTGTGCCAAGTATGTTAGAAAAATCTGTGAAGACCTTCAATCAAAAAAAAAAAAAAACAGGCAGGATTAGAGTTTCAGAAAATTTAATCAGACTGGCCAGTGGAGAAAAATACACAAACGGTCTCAGAGCCTACATGCGCATCATTCTGACTCAAACACACATCGCTCAGTCTTTTAAGCTTTTTGTTATCGGAGAGGTGGATTAGAAAATGTCCATAGCGATTGGTTAAGTACATCTGGTCAAAACTTGGTTCACAGACTATCTCCCCTGGGTCATACTGTCTCAGTCTCATGGGAGCCATGCAAACCAGACTACAAACAAAATGATAGCTAGTGCAGCTGTAGCCTTGATATTTCACACAAACTTGAAATTAGACTTTGAGACCAAACAGAGACCAGCGTAAGACAAATATGAAATTCAACAAATATGAGAGAGACAAATATGGAATCATTCTTTCAGAACCTCCTGCAAGTAACTGCCAGAAGACCAGGGTCCAGATTATTTAGTTAGTTTTGTGACCAGTTAGTCAGGGTGGAGAATTTCCAGTGTTTCATTTTGTGTGGAGGCGCTTTTTCTGTTTGACCCAGTTTCATTTTTTTCCGTTGGCGCAATCTGCTCACGTGTATGAGTGAAGGTGCAGTGGCGTTTTTTTTGGTGAATGAGTGAGAGCAGCTGTGTGATCCAGTTGAGGAATCAACTGGATCACACAGTTTTAGAATACCTAAAACTGGCAACATGGAATGCAAGGACACTCCTGGATCGAGGTTCTGATAGACCCCATAGGAGAACAGCTCTGGTTGCTGCTGAACTGAGTCGCTACAGCATTGATATTGCTGCACTGAGTGAGACCAGGCTCCTAGATGAGGGCTCTTTAGCAGAGGAAGGGATGGGCTACACATTCTTCTGGAGGGGTTACCCCTCAGGAGAACAACATCTGCATGGTGTAGGACTGGCCATCAAAAACACCCTTCTACCAAGACTCAGTGAAACACCTGTTGGCATTAGTGAGAGACTGATGACACTCCGTATCCTCCTGGTTAAGAATCACTTTGCTACACTTCTTAGTGCCTATGCACTGACCCTGCCATCGGAGAGTGAGGCCAAGGATTCCTTCTACCAGTTACTGCACGAAACTCTTTGCCGGATCCCCAAGAATGACAAGATCTTCTTACTTGGAGATTTTAACGCCAGAGTGGGTCAGAACAATCAGATATGGAGTGGAGTGTTTGGCAGACACGGAGTTGGCCAAGTTAACACAAATGGAGTGAGATTGCTCACTCTCTGCTCTGAGCATAACCTGAGCATAACCAACACCATCTTCCAGCAAAAGGCCAAATACAAAACATCATGGATGCACCCTCGCTCTAAACACTGGCACCTGATTGATTACATCATTGTGAGGCGCAGTGACATCAGAGATGTCCACATCACCCACGCCATGAGAGGTGCAGAATGCTGGACAGATCACCGGTTGATCGTGGCCAAGGTCCACATGCAAGTGTGCCCCCCCTTGCGACTACAAGGGCCAAAAAGGAGGAAACTTGATTGCTCCCGTCTGGCAAATCTGGATGTAAGAAATGACTTTCGTCACTCCCTGGTTGAGAAACTGGGGGGGTTGAGCATTTCCTGAGTCTGCCTGAGAAGACCATGGACCAGAAGTGGGACTTTATCAGCTCAGCTCTTTGTGAGGCAGCAGCGCAAACGATTGGCTATAAGAGAAAGAACAACCAAGACTGGTTTGATGACAACTCTGACACCATCCACGACTTGTTGGAGGACAAGCACAGAACACATCAGGCAACCTTAAGGAACCCCTCATCCATTATCATCAGGCATCAGTGGCAGAGAGCTCGGCGGGAGGTACAAAGGACTACTCAGACAATGCAGAACGAGTGGTGGACAAAAAAGGCACAGGAAATCCAGGCCTTTGCCGATAAAAATGACATGCATAATTTTTATAATGCTGTCAAGAAGATTTACGGCCCAACAAATCGCTGCATCACTCCCCTGAAAACAGCAGATGGGCTGAGAATCCTAAAGGATCAGCCTTACATCTTGCTGAGATGGGCTGAACACTTTAGTACCCTGCTTAACAAGGACTCAGATGCAGACCCCACTGTTCTCGACGACTTGCCTACTCTTTCTCCGATGCAAGACCTGGATCAGCCCCCAACCTTCCTGGAGGTTCTATCAGCTACACCAGGGGTGTCCAACCATGTGCCATGGAGAGCCAAGACCCTGCAGGTTTTCTCTTCTACCCAGTCTCTTCAGCAGGTGTTTTCACTTATCAGCAATCAGTGGGAAGAAGTTCACTGAAATCTGCTGTTGAAGACACTGGTTGGAGGTAAAACCTGCAGGGTCTTGGCTCTCCATGGCACATGGTTGGACACCCCTGAGCTACACGCTCTCTCAAAAACAACAAGTCCCCTGGTAATGACAACATCCCTGCTGAGCTGTTGAAACAAGGAGGCTACTTGTGTACAAAAACCCTGCACAAGTACATCACCAAGGTCTGGGCCGATGATAACATCCCACAACAATGGAGAGACGCCACAATTGTCACCATTTATAAAAACAAGGGTGACAAGGCTGTCTGCGGCAACAGCAGGGGTATTTCGCTCCTTGCTGTTGCTGGGAAGGTCCTGGCGAAGGTGATGCTTCACAGGCTGATCAATAACATCACAGAATCAGTGCTGCCTGAATCGCAATGCGGTTTCAGGAAGGGCAGGAGCTCGGTGGACATGATTTTCACAGCTCGGCAGCTGCAGGAGAAATGTCGGGAGCAACACCAGGACCTATTCATGGCCTTTGTCGATCTCTCCAAAGCTTTCGACACTGTACATAGAGAACTCCTATGGGAAGTTCTTCTTAAGTTTGGCTGCCCCAGTAAGTTTGTCAATATCCTCCGCCAATTTCATGATGGTATGACTTCTCGGGTGACTATAGGTGGACAGGAATCTCCTTCCTTCCCCGTTTGTACAGAGGTTAGGCAGGGGTGTGTATTAGCACCAGTACTTTTTAACATCTTCCTGCTCTGTGTCACCCAACTTCTCCACAAGGAGATCGAGGACAGCAGCAGTGTAACAGTGGACTTCCGTCTAGATGGCAACCTTTTTAATATAAGGAGGCTCCAGGCAACCACCAAACTGCAAAGGGTGAGAGTCATTGAGCTACAGTATGCAGATGACTGTGCTCTGGTATCTCATAGCCCACAAGATCTCCAGTCTGTTCTTACTGCTGCGGTGAGAGCACACAGCAGGATGGGACTGACGGTGAACACCATCAAAACAGAGGTCATCTGCCAATGGAGCACCAATATCCCATCTACTCCACCTACCTTCACTGTTGCTGGTGAACAGCTGTCTGTTGTTCCATCTTTCAAGTACCTGGGGAGCATCCTCTCTGTAGACAACACCATTGACAGTGAGGTCCAGAACAGGATCAGGCAGGCATCAGCTTCTTTTGGGAGACTCCGGCGTTGGGTCTTCCAGAACAAGAACCTCCATCTCCAAACGAAGATCTCTGTTTACCAGGCAGGCTGTGTCACTACTCTACTTTACAGCTGTGAATCCTGGGTGACTTACAGCCGCCACATTAGGGATCTAGAGCGGTTCCATATACGCCGCCTTCAGCGCATCCTGGGAATCACCTGGCGTGACCATGTGCCTCATTCTGAGATACTCTTTAAGACCAGCTGTAGGAGTATTGAGGCAACGATCACCCAGCACCAGCTACGCTGGCTGGGACATGTGGTGAGGATGCCCCCAAACCGGTTGCCTCGCAGGGTGTTATATGGCCAGCTACACCATGGTTGACGCTCTGCTGGAGGGCAGAAGAAGCGCTACAAAGACCAGCTAAAGATGGCCTTAAAGAAGTGCAGGATCAGACCTGAGGCTCTGGAGGAGGCTGCTGCTGACCGGAACACCTGGCGACAGCAGTGCCTTGTGGGGACCCGTATGATGGAGGAGGACAGGACAGCCAGGAGACAGGAGAGAAGACTGAGGAGGAATGCACCTGCAGCCCCTGCTGCCACTACTACAACTTTTACATGCCCTACCTGCAACAGGACATGTGGGTCCAGGATAGGACTACACAGCCATCAAAGGACTCACCGATAGAAGTGGACGTCATCATCGGACTCGATGGACAACCGCAAGCAAAAAAAGATCCGGTTGAGTCAGTTCATCAGTGTGCAGCGTTGCTGAGAAGCACACCTGTAGGGGAGACACGGAGGCGAGTGTCTGCTGGTTTATGAATCTGTTGTGATGGGGGTTTTTTGTGTTGGAGCGTGAGTTACTGTTTGCAGATTAGGCAGAGCTCTGCATTTGTGTAGAACAGGGGTGTCCAATCATGTGCCATGGAGGACCAAGACCCTGCAGGTTTTCTCTTCTACCCAGTCTCTTCAGCAGGTGTTTTCACTTATAAGCAGCCAGAGGGAAGAAATTCAGTGGAACCTGCTGTTGAAGACACTGGTTGGAGGTAAAGCCTGCAGGGCCTTGGCCCTCCATGGCACATGATTGGACACCCCGGGTGTAGAATATTATTGTGCCTCAGTCTGATTTGTTTGTGTGTGTGTGTGTGTTTGTGTGCGTAACACCTGTTATGTTGTCTGTGTCGATTTTGACTGACAGTATTATCAGATTTACATTTGAACAGTGGAAGAGGTTGTTACTACTTGAAATTGAGTTGGAGAAGCACAGGGAAAGATGGGCACGATTGGAGAGGCTTGGGCTGAGTGTTGGTGTGGCCGATGGTGCTGATTTTGAGTCCATGTGGTGTCTCTAGTTGTGTGCACTGAGGTGGTGATTTCTCTGATTTGTGCCCCGTTTTCTCATCCATTTCAGAGATGCATCAGCAGGTTGGTGAATTGGATCCAACTTGTACAGTTACATCTGTGGTGTTAGACACTCCAGTTAATCATGCTAACTCTGAAAACCTGTGTGACTCCCCTGTGCAGTCTGTGTCAGAGTTGCATAATCAGCCAATTTGTGAATTAGTTACAGCTTGCACAGTGACACCTGTGGGGTTGGCTGCGCCAATTATTCAGGCTGATTCTGAAAATCTGTGCATGGAGCCTCCATGTGTGCTCTCTTACTCGGATTTAGGTTCAGATTCAGGTTACTTTATTTGTACCCGTAGGTAGGTTTGTTTTGCAGTCTGGTGACATCCATATTTACAAACCACAATTACATTCAACATGAACACAAACACAGGCACACATGTAGCTGACTATAAACATGATAAAAGTACTCAAGGCTCCACCAATCAGGACATAAGACAAAGAGATAAGAGAAAAAAAAACAACAAGGAGATAAGAGAGAAGGGTCATCGTCGGCCTCCGTAGGTCCATGATGACCATGGAAGAGAATCCTAAACATCTACTCTGCTGGAACAGCACCGCCTGTGGCTGAACAGGCCAATGTGCGAATGGCAGTCCCTGTCACACAGGTCGCACTTGTGGGTGGTCTCCGTGCTGCTGGGTCTGTGGCGGTTCTTCCTGCGGGTCCTTTTTTCATCTGCTGCAGCAGTCAGTCTCTCTTCACCCACCTTGAGCTGTCTGGTCAGGGTGCCTCGCGGTCCATTGCAAGGTCCTCCCAGCGCTCTGTGTTGATCTCCAGGGCCTTCATGTCTCTCTTGCAGATGTCTCTAAAATGCAGCTGTGGGCGGCCAACGTCTCTCCTGCCAGTCACCAGTTCTCCATAGAGGACGTCTTTGGGGATTCTGCCATCCTCCATACGGTGAATGTGGCCTAGCCAGCGGAGCCTGCGCTGCCTGAGTAGAGTGAACATGGAGGGAAGGCCGGCACGGGACCGAACTTCTGTGTTGGGCACTTTGTCCTGCCAGGATATGTCCAGGATGTGGCAAATGCAGCACCAGTGGAAGAAGTTCAGTCTCTTTTCCTGCCGGGCGTATGTTGTCCACGTCTCACTCCCATAGAGCAGTGTGCTGATGACGCAGGCGTTGTACACTGCCACCTTCGTCTTGACAGAGAGTTTGGGATTCTCCCACACTCGTGTGGTGAGGCGAGCGAGTGTGAAGGCTGATTTTCCAATCCTCTTGTTGATCTCTGTATCAAGGGAGAGGTTGTTGCTGATCGTGGACCCCAGATACGTGAACTGATTCACGACCTCCAGCTCGTAGTCGTCGATGGTGATGGCTGGTGGTGCTTTCGTGCCTTGCGCCAAGACGTTAGTCTTCTTCAGGCTGATGGTAAGCCCGAAGTCCTTGCATGCCTGGGAGAAGCGGTCCATCAGGGTCTGAAGCTCCTGCTGTGTGTGGGTTGCGACTGCAGCGTCGTCTGCAAACAGCATATCTCTGATTAGAGCCTCGCGTACTTTGGTTCTGGCTTTCAGGCGGGCCAGGTTGAAGAGCCTGCCATCAGATCTTGTGTGCAGGTAGATTCCCTCTGTTGCTGTGCTGAAGGCATGCCTCAGGAGCATAGCAAAGAAAATCTCAAAGAGGGTTAGCGCAAGTACACAGCCCTGTTTCACTCCGCTGCGTATGTTGAATGGCTCTGAGACGTTGCCGTCGTGCTGCACTATCCCCTGCATGTTGGTGTGAAACGATTCGATGAGGCTTTGCAACTTTGGTGGGAATCCTATCTTTAGCAGGATCTTGAAAAGGCCCTCTCTGCTGACCAAATCGAACGCTTTGGTGAGGTCGATGAAGGCGACGTACAGGGGTATGTTCTGTTCTCTGCATTTCTCCTGGAGTTGGCGGATGGAGAATATCATGTCTACTGTCGATCGCTCAGCGCAGAAGCCACACTGAGACTCGGGTTAGACACGTTCGGCAAGCTTCTGTAGACGAACGAGAACAACTCGTGCGTAGACTTTGCCAACAACGCTGAGGAGGGAGATGCCCCTGTAGATGTTGCAGTCGCTTCTCTCCCCTTTGTTTTTGTAGAGGGTGATGATCTTGGTGTCCCTCATGTCCTGTGGTACGGCACCTTCCTTCCAGCACTGGCAGAGGATGTCATGCAATGGCAGCAGTAGGGCGGTCTTGCAGTGCTTGATCAGGTCGGGGGGTATGCCATCATTGCTGGGTGCCTTGCCAGTGGCCAAGCTATCAATGGCCTTGCTGAGTTTGTCGATGGTTGGCTCGGCGTCAAGTTCGTCCATGGATGGCAGGCAATCGATGGCATCAAGGGCTGACGGTGTCACGGTGTTCTGTCTGGAGTAGAGGTCGGAGTAGTGTTCCACCCATCTCTCCATCTGCTTGTTCTTTTCTGTGATCATCTCCCCAGTGGAGGATTTGAGGGGGGCCGTCTTGCTCTGAGCCGGACCAAGGGCTTTCTTGATGCCATCGTACATACCACGGATGTTCCCTGTTATGACAGTGGTTTGAACGTCTTGGCTGAGCTGAGTCCAGTACTCATTGGCACAGCGCCAAGCAGTCTGCTGAACTTTGCTTCTCGCAGCCCTGAGAATCTGGAGATTCTCCTCGTTTGGGTACTTCTTGTACTCAGCAAGTGCTGAGCGCTTGGCTTCAATGACGGGGGTCATCTCGGTCAACTTGGCATCAAACCAGTCCTGTGACTTCGAGGTCTTCCTCCCAAAGGTAGCCAAGGCTGTGCGGTGGATGGTGTTTCACAGCTCTTCCCATTTCTGCTTTGCAGATTCTCTTTCTTGTGGTACACCAAGTTCCTTCTCAAAGGTGGAGGCAAACTGCTCAACAAGTTCTGGCTGGGCCATCTTGCTGGTGTCAATCCATGCCTTTCCAGGCTGTCTAGCACGATGGAATTTCTTTAGCTGCAGCTTGACCTTGCAACACACCAATGAATGGTCTGTGTTGCAATCTGCACTCTGGAACAAACGGGTGATTAGCACGTTCTTCAGTGAGGTGCGCCTGGTCAGGATCAAGTCCAGCTGGTGCCAGTGCTTTGAGCGTGGATGTCGCCAGGAAACCTTGTGTTGGGGCTTGGTCTTGAAGAATGAGTTTGTGATGCACAGATCGTGATATGTGCAGAACTCGAGCAGCTGCTGTCCGTTGTCGTTCATTCTGCCCATGCCAAGTGGTCCAAGACAGGAGGGCCAGGAGTCGTGGTCAGCACCCACTCTGGCATTGAAGTCTCCAAGGAGAATGAGTTGTTCAGAGTTGGGGATGATCCTGACAGTTGTTGCGAGATTCTCGTAGAACTCGTCTTTTGCCTCTGGTGTGGCTGTCAGTGTTGGGGCATACACACTGACGAGGGTGACTGGGCCTTGAGTGGTGTTGAGGCGGAGGGTGAGGAGCCGTGCAGAGCCATTGCTGCCCGGTTCCACCATCTTCAGCAAGGTGTTCTTCACTGCGAAGCCCACTCCGTGTTCCCTGTGTTCGTCACTGCCCTTTCCCTGCCAGTAGAACGTGTAGTCCTTCTCTCTCAGTATGCCTGCGTCAGCCAACCGTGTTTCCTGGAGAGTGGCGATATCCACTCCCAGTCTCTTCAGCTCATTATTGATGATGGCAGTCTTCCTGGTGTCATTGATGTCCTTGAGGTTAGCAGCGAGTCCTGTCATCATAGTGCGGAAGTTCCTCAAGGCTCCACCAATCAGGACATAAGACAAAGAGATAAGAGAAAAAAACAATGAGATAAGAGAGAAGGGTCATATTAAAAAGTTAAAGACTAGTCAAAGAGGTTAAAAACTCAGAAGTCTAAAACCCAATAAAAGATTTAGAACCCAAATAAAAAACCTACAAAAATAAGTAAGTATAAAATCAAATTAATAAATAGGTAACTAAATTATACACAATATATTGTTACATCTTGTTCAACTCTTTAACAGCAGCAGGAAGAAAGCTGTTTTTGTAGCTCTGAGTTTTACTTTTTGGGGCAGTAAACCTCCATCTGGAGAGACGAAGCTGAAAGTGGCAGTGCAAAGGGTGGGAGTCATCATTTAAAATGGAGGTAGCAATCCTCTTTACCTGTCTGGTGTACAGGGATGTCAGGCTCAGCTGTGACTCACCAAGCAAACAACTGGACCATCTAACTGCTTGGTCTAAGGATTTCCTCTGTTTCAGTTTTATCTGACCAAACCATGACACTAAAGACACTTTTTAATATGACCCTTCTCTCTCTTTTTTTGGGCGCACGCGCACGCAGCGACTAGCAGCTGGTGAAAAAGTCTGTCGTCTGTGTGTCTGTTTTTATGCATTTTAATGTGTTTTTACGAAATTCTCTGTGTCGTTTCTGTCGTGGAATGTTTGTGGACTGTATGGCGAAGAGCTCCCTGGTTCCATCAATATGGACTTCCTCCCCTTTTTTGCACTGCTGCTACTTTTCTTCCGGCTCTTTGTCTCTGAGGTAAACGCTATCGGGATCATGGCGGGCAGAATACATTATTCCAGGGACATGTTGCTGCATTTAAACATGGTTGATGCAGCATCTGTGATTAAGTCTAAGCCGCAACTGCTGGACTTTATTTTGAGAAACATTCATGGACACAGCGGTGAAAAGAGAGACTGGAGAAGGAAACGCGGAAAGCGTGGAGGCGTGAAATTGTGCCTGAGAGGACGTCAGTTTGGTAACATTCCTCTTCCTTCTATGATTTTTGGGAACGTACAATCTCTGAGGAACAAGGTGGATGAAATTCAAGGGAATGTACGCTACCAGAAGGACTTTAAGACCTGCTATGTGATGGCTTATACCGAGTCTTGGCTTACTGCGCATGACCGGGACGCAGACCTGTGGATTGACAGCTTTGGAGCCCCACTCCTCTCGGATTGGCAGGAAGAGGTAACGGGGAAGCGTCAGGGGGGCGGCGTATGTTTATATATTAATAAACAGTACTGCACATCTGTCACGGTCAGAGAGCGCATCTGTACACCCGATGTGGAGCTGCTGTCTGTGTCACTACGTCCCTTTTATTTGCCTCGCGAGTTCCCCCAACTTTTCATCACCACTGTGTACATTCACCCGAGGGCAGACGCTGCCTCCGCCTCCAGCACCGTCTTTGATGTGATGCAGCGGCTGCAGTCAATTTCTCCAGAGGTGCCAAACTTTTTTCTTGGGGATTTTAACCATGTTTCTTTAAAGAAGACACTTAAAAACTTTTATCAGTATGTCTCCTGCCCAACCAGGCGAAAAAAGACATTGGATCTGTGCTATGGATCCGTAGAGAGGGCCTATAAATCACTCCCCCTTCCTCCTTTAGGATCCTCAGATCACAACTGTGTACATTTGCTGCCCACATATAAAACTGCTCTCAGAAGAGGCAAAGTGGAGACCAGAGACATAGATGTGTGGACAGAGGATTCAGTGCACTGCCTCCAGGAATGCTTTAACTGTACAGACTGGGAGATGTTCACACTGTCCTGCAGGGATGATTTGGACTCTTTGGTGGACGTGACATGCTCATACATGGCTTTCTGTCAAAATACGATCGTTCCACGTAAACGTGTCAAAATATATCCCAACAACAAGCCATGGGTTACAAAATCAGTTAAATCCTGCTTACAGAGGAAAGCACTTGCCTTTAAACAGGGGTCTGTTTCTGAGCTGCAGGTTGCCACAAAAGAGCTGAAGGCCGAAATTTTAAGAGCAAAACAGAATTATAAATCAGAGTTGGAAAGCAAGATGGCAACAAAGAAACTTGGTTCACCCTGGGCCAGTATGAAAACTATTGCAGGCCTTCAGAGCACAGAACGCAGCAATCGTGTGTTTTTAGATGGTTTTAATTCAGACACAGAGCTGGCTAATCTCTTAATTGTTTTTATGGTCATTTTGGCTCCTTTGATTTTAGCACAGAAACCCAAGATTTGAAACAGAAACTCAAAGACAATCAGCACTTTAATATTGAGGTGCAGGATGTTAAAAGGGAGTTCTGCGCTGTAAAAGTGAACAAACGTCAGGGCCCTGATAATATATGTGGGCGCTTGGTAAAGTCCTGTGCACATAAACTGAGTCCTATATTTCATTACATTTTCAATAAGTCCTTACAGGCACAACATGTGCCTAAGATCTGGAAAGAAGCCGTGGTTGTTCCCGTTCCAAAATCCAGCTATCCTAAAATGGTAAACGACTTTAGACCAGTTGCTTTGACTTCAATTTTAATGAAAATTTTTGAAAAACTGGTCAGATGTGAGGTTCTAAAGCAGACTGAGCGTGCATTGGATCATTTGCAGTTTGCCTATAGGCCTCACAGAGGAGTGGAGGACGCCACTGTCACTCTGTTTAACATGCTTTTTAAACATCTGGATTTTAATGGGACTTACGCCAGGCTTTTATTTGTGGACTTTTCCTCCGTCTTTAATACAATCCAACCTCACATTTTCGTTGAAAGGCTCCTGCAACAATTTGATTTGAGCAATAATCTGGTGGGTTGGATTCTGGATTTCTTAACCAACAGGACGCAGAGAGAGAGTAAGGGTCAATGGTACATTGTCTGACCTAAAGTGCTCTTCTACTGGCTCTCCTCAGGGGTGTGTGTTGTCACCACGACTCTTCATCCTGTACACAAACATGTGTCGGAGCAGACATAACAACAGACATATCATAAAGAATGCTGATGATTCAGTTATTGTCAGTCTCCTCCAGGATGGTGAGAGTGGCCACGGCCCAGTAGTTGATGATTTTGGTCACTGGTGTGAGGATTCCTACCTGCAGCTGAATAAGACAAAAACTAAACACATGATTACTGACTTTAGGAGGAAAACTCCCAGGCACAAAGTCACCGTACTGAAAGGCCAGACCACCGAATGTGTACAATCCTACAAATATCTTGCGACGATTATTGATAGTAATTTAAACTTTGAGGAGAACTGTGAAAGGGTGTGCAAAAAGGGTCAGCAACATTTGCATTGCTTGAGAAAGCTTGCACGCTTCCAAATTGACCGAACCATAATGACATTGTTTTATCGGGCTTTTATTGGATCTGTTTTATCCTTTTCTTTAGTGTCATGGTTTGGTCAGATAAAACTGAAACAGGGGAAATCCTCAGATCAGGTAGTTAGATGGTCCAGTCGTTTGCTTGGTGAGTCAGAGCTGAGCCTGACATCCCTGTACACCAGACAAGTACAGAGGATTGCTACCTCCATTTTAAATGATGACTCCCACCCTTTGCACTGCAACTTTCAGCTTCTTCCCTCAAGACGGAGATTTGCTGTCCCAAAAAGTAAAACCCAGCGCTACAAAAACAGTTTTGTTCCTGCTGCTGTCAAAGAGTTGAGCAAGTTGTAACAATATGTTGCACATAATTTAGGTACCTATTTATTAACTCCATTTTATATTTACTTATTTTTGTAGGATGTTATTTGGGTTCTAAATATTTTATTGGGTTTTAGACCATTGAGTTTTTAACCTCTTTGACTAGTTTTTAACTTTTTAATATGACCCTTCTCTCTTACCTCTGGTTTTTCTCTCATCTCTTTGTCTTTATACCCTGATTGATGGAGCCTTGAGTATTTTTATCATGTTTATAGTCAGCTTGATGTGTGCCTGTGTTTGTGTCTATGTTGAATGTAATTTGTGGCTTGTAAATATGGATGTCACCAGACTGCAAAACAAATCTACCTACGGGTACAAATAAAGTAACCTGAACCTGAACCTGAAGAAAAGGATAAAACAGATTCAATAAAAGCCCGATAAAACATTGTCATTATGGTTTGGTCAGTTTGGAAGCGTGCAAGTTTCCTTAAACAATACAAATGTTGCTGACCCTTTTTGCACACCCTTTCACAGTTCTCTTCAAAGTTTAAATTACTATCAATAATAGTCCCAAGATATTTGTAGGATTGTACACATTCAGTGGTCTGGCCTTTTAGTACAGTGACTTCGTGCCTGTGAGTTTTCCTCCTAAAGTCAATAATCATATCTTTACTTTTTGTCGTATTCAGCTGCAGGTAGGAATCCTCACACCAGTGAACAAAATCATCAACTACTGGGCCATGGCCACTCTCACCATCCTGGAGGAGACTGACAACAACTGAATCATCAGCATACTTTATAATGTGTCTGTTGTCATGTCTGCTCCGACACATGTTGTGTACAGGATGAAGAGTAGTGGTGACAACACACACCCCTGCGGAGAGCCAGTAGAAGAACACTTTAGGTCAGACAATGTACCATTGACCCTTACTCTCTGTTTTCTGTTGGTTAAAAAATCCAGAATCCAACCCACCAGATTATTACTCAAATCAAACTGTTGCAGGAGCCTTTCAACTAAAATATGAGGTTGGATTGTATTAAAGGCGGAGGAAAAGTCCACAAATAAAAGCCTGGTGTGTGTCCCATTAAAATCCAGATGTTCAAAAAGCATGTTAAACAGAGTGACAGTGGCGTCCTCCACTCCTCTGTGAGGCCTATAGGCAAACTGCAAAGGATCCAATGCACGCTCAGTCTGCTTTAGGACCTCAAATCTGACCAGTTTTTCAAAAATTTTCATTAAAATTGAAGTCAAAGCAACTGGTCTAAAATCATTCACCGTTTTAGGACAGCTGGATTTTGGAATGGGGACAACCACAGCATCTTTCCAGATGTTAGGTACATGTTGTGGCTGTAAGGATTTATTGAAAATGTAGTGAAACTACAGGACTCAGTTCATGTGCACAGGACTTTACCAAGCGCCCACATACTGTATATTATCATGGACTTTTGTTCACTTTTACAGCACAGAACGCCCTTTTAACATCCTGCACCTCAATATTAAAGTGCTGATTGTCTTTGAGTTTCTGTTTCAAATCTTGGGTTTCTGTGCTAAAATCAAAGGAGTCAAAACGACCATAAAAGCAATTAAGAGCATTAGCCAGCTCTGTGTCTGAATTAAAACAATCTAAAAACACACAATTACTGTGCTCTGTGCTCTGAAGGCCTGCAATAGTTTTCATACTGGCCCAGGCTGAGCCAAGTTTCTTTGTTGCCATCTTGCTTTCCAACTCAGATTTATAATTCTGTTTTGCTCTTAAAATTTCGGCCTTCAGCTCTTTTGTGGCAACCTGCAGCTCAAAAACAACCCCCTGTTTAAAGGCAAGTGCTTTCCTCTGTAAGCAGGATTTAACTGATTTTGTAACCCATGGCTTGTTGTTGGGATATATTTTGACACGTTTACGTGGAACAATCGTATTTTTACAGAAAGCCATGTATGAGCATGTCACGTCCACTAAAGAGTCCAAATCATCTGCGCAGGACAGTGTGAACACCTCCCAGTCCGTACAGTTAAAGCATTCCTGGAGGCAGTGCACTGAATCCTCTGTCCACGCGTTTATGTCTCTGGTCTTCGCCTTGTCTCTTCTAAGAGCAGTTTTATATGTGGGCAGCAAATGTACACAGTTGTGATCTGAGGATCCTAAAGGAGGAAGGGGAATAGATTTATAGGCCCTCTCTATGGATCCATAGCACAGGTCCAGTGTCTTTTTTCGCCTGGTTGGGCAGGAGACATACTGATAAAAGTTTTTAAGTGTCTTATTTAGAGACACATGGTTAAAATACCCAAGAATAAAATTTGGAGCCTCCGGGGGAATCGACTGCAACCGCTGTACCACATCAAAGACGGTGCTGGAGGCGGAGGCAGCATCCGCTCTCGGGTGAATGTACACAGTCGTAAAAAGTTGGGGCAACTCGCGGGGCAGATAAAAGGGGCGTAGTGACAAGGACAGAAGCTCCACATCTGGTGTACAGATGCGCTCTCTGACCGTGACAGATGTACAGTACTGTTTATTAATATATAAACATACGCCGCCCCCCTGACGTTTCCCTGTTACCTCTTCCTGCTGATCCGAGCGAAGTGGGGCTCCAAAGCCGTCAATCCACAGGTCCGGGTCCTGGTCATGCGCCGTAAGCCACGTCTTCGTGTAAGCCATGACACAGCAGTTCTTGAAATCCTTCTGATATTGTACACTTCCTTGAATTTTATCCACTTTATTTCTCAGGGATTGTACGTTCCCCATAATAATGGAAGGAAGAGGAATGCGGTTAAGCTGATGCCTCCTCAGATTTAGTCTTACGCCTCCACGCTTTCCGCGTTTCCTCCTCTTGTCTCTCTTTCCATCGCTGTGTCCATGAAAATCTCTTAAAATGAAATCAGGTAGTTGCGGCACAGACTCAAACACAGATGCTGCATTATCCATGTTTAAATGCAATAACATGTCTCTGGAATACTGCGTTCTTCTCGGCGTGACCGCGATCGCGCTTATCTCCAAAACAAAGAGCCGGTAGGAAAGAAAACAAGAACAAGAAGGAAATCCATACTGATGGAACCAGGGAGCTCTTCGTTATATAGTCCACAAACATTCAAGGACAAAAGGACAAAAGCAGTAACATCAGTTGATTTGTCAGAGTTTGCAGATTCTCTGATGGATTGTCAGCTGGAACAATTAATTTGTCCTTTTATCCTTGACAATCACGTGGTTCTGAATGACACTGTGGGAGAGCTGTCCAGTTTAGTTGCTGAAGAGGTTATTTTGATTACACCTGAGCAGGAGTTTGTGTCAAACATGACATTATGACAAACTGTCAGCAGGTGCAATTAATTTGTGCTGTTGGTGGTAAGGTGTTTTTGGATGATACTATGAGTGTGCCTGTCAGTTTGATCTCTGATGAATTCTGGGGAGTTGCATCTTAGCAGAAGGAGGAGGAGCAGCTTTACCAGATTAGTCTGAAATCTGATTACTCCTGAGAAGACCTGATTTTTTTAACCGGGGTGGCGGTGGGGTCTCAGCAGCTTGTTAGCTCAGCAGTTGCAGGGTCTGTGATCAGGTGTGTGACAGATTCTCCTGGTCAGTGTGGGCTGCAGGGCAGGCTGGAAAAGTCTGAGTTACTGCAGGACTTGCATGAACTGTGGTTTGCTCCTGAGCTTTGCTATCGTGCTCCTAGGCAGAGACCGCTGTTTGTCTTGTGGAGTTGTGATGGTGGTCGTCTTCCTGATGGACACCTCTATTTGTTCTGGCTGGCTGTAGAGTTGGATCAGCCTCCTGACAGGTTTTTCCTTCCTGTCCAGTGGACCCTGGATTTTGGTCATCCTCCGGAAGGACATCTGTTTCCCAGTAGTCTGTGAACTACAGGATTACTGTCTGACTGATGTGTTTTGTTTTTTTGTTTCTGCAGATCTGCTGTGTGGATGTTCACCACACATCAGGGTGTTGTGGTGGTGGCCTTTCCAGAGCACCGAGTTCCTAGGTGTTAGATGGAGAAAGTCTTTCCTAAAGTTACCTGTGCCATCTGTTGGGTTTGTCAGCCCTCTTAAATTGCTCCTCCAGGTGCTGGGAGTTGCTAGGTTTGGATGGATGATGGATGTTTACACCAGGACTTGGTAAAGCAAAAAAAAAATAAATAAATAAAAATAAAAAAGGTGGATTTGTACGCTGTGGTTGTATTTTAAAAGACACAGTAATCTGTAAAATAATGAATTGAGACTATTATTGAAATATAAATTATATAAGAATGATGATTTGTAGATCAGTCTGTATAGGCTTGTGTGGGGGGTGTTAAGGCCCCACTCCTTTTTGGAGTGGGTCCTTGCTGTGTGTTTTTGCCCTCTGCTGTGAGAGCTTTCGGCTTCTGCTGGAGGCCGGTTGCCTTCCTGTTGCTGTGCTCTGCCTGCTGCCTGTTCTGGTTCTGTCTGTCGCCTTGTCAGGGCTATGCTGGTGGTCCTGTTCTGTCTGTATTGTTTGTATCTATTGGGCTTTCTGGTTTCTGGATTGGCCGCTGGGCATGGTTGCAGCCCCTGACGTGTCACGAGCTGGGTTCTGGAGGTTCTGCTGGACCCAGTCTCATGGGTCCTCCTCTGTATTGTATATTTATTTGTTGATTTTTTATGCCTTTTTGAGTTGTCACATTGCTTCTTATTTCTCTGTTTATGCTTTCAGTTTCTATTGGTCATGTCTCGTTTCATTTGTGATCATTATCTAATCTGTTTTTGGTTATGTTTGTATTTATTTTGTGGGCTGACAGCTATCAGGCGTTATTTCCGGGTTTGTGCTCTTGGTGACAAGCTATCAGTCCAGCCGCTTCTCCCTTACCTTTCATCATTACCAGCTGATCCCAATCACTATTGTGGTTTCCTCTTTTCTCGCTCAGGAGCACCCACACCTGTGATCATTTACATTGTTATCCAAATGTATTTAAGGACTGTCTGCTCGTTATCTCATTGCTGCACTATTGAATGTCTCCACGTATGTTCCTCCGCTTTATTCCACGTTCGCAAAGCGATGCCGGCCCTAGAACGTCAATTGTAAGTCTTTCCTCATTTGCATTTTTGTATGCTTTGCACATTTTTTTTGGACATCTGTTCTTTTCTTTAATAAATGTCACAAACGTAATTCAGTGCTTGGGTCTGTCTTTCTGCCCCGGAGGGGCAAACAAGATGGAATAGTGCAGCCATAGTAAGACCCAGCTGTTGCGTTTGTACATTTTTCCTTTTTTATGCTTTTTTTCATCCACCTGCTTTGGAGCTTATCATGTCCCCAGCTCGTTGGCCTCACCCTTCAGACAAAGGAAGGCTGGCAGCGACATCTCTGAGCCTTGAAGAGGAGTGAGCGGTGGACTTTATCCAGAGTTTTGTGGATGAAGCGCTCGCTACCCACGGTCCCAAGAAAACCTTGGAGAGTTTGGATGGAGCTGTGGCGATTCTGGAGGCACAACCCAGCCTCTGGAGATACCCACAATATGTGGGACTGCTGTCCACGGTCACTGCGCTCCTGCAGTCATTCCCCGGGCTGACGTGAGGGCTGCCTTCAGCTAACCCGGCTCCCACACGGAAGCATGCTCCACGGAAGATGCCTTTTCTCGCCTCCAGTGCGCCCGCTTCCACTCCTGCTTCTTTAGCTCCAGGATGCATACCAATAACACCACAAAGACGACGAAGAACGCCATCTCCTCCTTGCCAGCAGCCCCTCCTTCGTTGGAGCGGAAGATTCCCACAGCAGTGCACTCTAAGCGTCTGTTTTCTCCAGCTGATTTCCCAACTTCTCCCCTCTGCACAGCTGCTGCCTCTCGCTTCCTCCCGGTGACTTCTCCCACTGCTGGGAGGCTCAACACATCCTCCCCGGCTCTGTCCACCTCCATGATTAAAGGGGCAGCTCCTCCACAATCCTCAGAGGGGCCCAAGCTAACCACAGACACAGAAAGGGATGATTGTTAGTCTCCTGCTGCAGATAACATTGCACACCGAGATGACAGGCAAGTTTCATTTCATTCTATGTCAATTTATGATGAGATGCCTTGTCTGCTTCCCGGTGATGATGCTCAGGGTCTGCAGACCCCTGAGTTCTCACCACCTGCTGTAGTAATCCATTGCTCACCAGCCCTCTCCATGTCGTCTTCCCCGGTTCCTGAGTGTCCACCGGCCCCGGAACAGAACCGCCAGACGATGGAGGAGCTCGTGGCCCTGGAGGACCCAGTCCCTGCACCAGCGGTGAGCCAAACCCCAGCCGCCACACTGGATGAGCCACCAGCGTGGGTCACTTCGCCTGTGGGCTCCAAGACTGCCACTACCATTATGCCTGCTGCGGAGGCCGCCACAGCAGAGTCAGCAACCGAGCTGGACCTCCAGATGACTGAGGTCGAAGTAACATCATCGCCTTGATCGACAGAGTCCTGTATGGCGGTGGAGCTCGAGCTCAGGGAAGTGCTCTCTTTTGTTTTTTCTGTTATCTGTTCTACAGCAATCTTGCCTGGCTCTTGGTGAGGAGAGCCGGATGCAGCTGCTCGCTGCACCTGAGCTCACCTTGCTGGGATCTGCCGCTGCTGGTGACCCTGACCCCCCTTCTCTGTGTGTTCTGCTGCTCGCTGCACCTGAGCTCACCTTGCTGGGATCTGCCGCTGCTGGTGACCCTGACCCCCCTTCTCTGTGTGTTCTGTCTGAGCTTTCTCCCAGGGTCACTGGGAATGTTCCAACGATGCCAGAGGTCTCTGTGATTCCAGGATTCACCGCCCGAGGTCATCCAATGTCCACGTTCCTCCACTATGGAGGTCATCGCAGGTGTTCAGTTCCAGCCCCAGACCTCTGTGGGTGCAGCCTCGGCCCAGGCCGGGTCCACCGTGGGTACAGCCCCATCTCTGCCCAAGGCCATCGTGTGGGTCCCTCCTCGGTCTGAGTCTTCGTGGGTGCTGCATCCCAGCCGGGGACCCACATGGGCACTGCGCCCCAGCCTTAACCCAACTTGGGTGCTGCGCTCCAGCTTGGGCCCTCCATGGGTGCTACGCCCAAGCCCGGGGTCCACCAAGGGTGCAGCGTTAGCCCAGCCCAGATCCACCGAAGGTGCAGCAGCATTGACCCAGCCCTGGTCCATTGAGGGTGCAGCAGCGCTGACCCAGCCCGGGTCCACCGAGGGTGCAACAGTGCTCAAGCCTGGAGCCACTGCTGGTGCTGCAATGCTCCAACCCAGAGCCACCACAGGTGCTGCTAAGCTCCAGCCTGGAGCCACCACGGATGCTGCAATGTGCCAGCCCAGAGCCTCCGCGGGTGCTACGGTCTTCCAGCCCAAGACCACCAAGGGCGTTGTTGTCTATCCTTCTCCTCCGCCAGATGCCATTGTGGTTCCCCTTCCTCCTCTGCCAGATGCCGTCATGGTCTCCTGTCCTCCTCCACCAGACACCGTCATGGTTCCCCTTCCTCCTCTGCTAGACACCATCTTGGTCCCCCATCTTCCTTCTCCACCAGACACCATGGAGGTTCCCCCCCTCTGTCCCTGCTTCCTGCCATTGGGCCTTTCCGTGGGGGAGCTGCCTCCTGGGTCACCCCTCCGCTTCTGGTGACTTAAGAACTCTGGCCAGCCACCTGAAAGACTGAGCCGCTGGGTCGGGTGGTCCATACTCTCCATCAGACCACCCGACTCATACAATCATGCCATCTGGCTGGCCTGGGACTTTGGCCGGCCACAGGAACAGTGCAATTCTGTGACCCAGGGGGGCTAGGGTCTAGTTTATCTCAGGTGTGGGTCCTGAGCAGATTTTTTTTTTTTTGGTTTGTTTCTTGCCCTCCTTGCCTGGTTCCCCCACCACCCACTCTGGGTGGGTTATTGCTATCTTCCTTCGGGGGGGGGGGGGGTCTTTTTCTTTTTGGTGTTACCCTGGGGTGTCTGAGTACCACCCCTTGAGAGGGGGGATCTGTCATGAGCTGGGTTCTGGAGGTTTTGCCTGACCCAGTCTTATGGCTCCTCCTCTGTATTGTATATTTATTTGTTGAATTTTTTTATGCCTTTTTGAGTTGTCACATTGCTTCCTATTTCTCTGTTTATGCTTCAGTCTCCCCTCATCGATCATCACCTTATTGTGTTGTGTGTGTGTGTGTGGGGGGGGTTGCGTGCCCCAGTGATCCCAGGAGCTATGTTGTCTGGGGCAATTTGCCTCTGATAGGGTCACCCAAGACAAACTGGTCCTGGGTGAAGGGCCAGACAAAGAACGATCCAACAGACTCTCATGATAAATTCTATATCAAGGATTCAGTGTACCCCGCCCGGTATGGGGTTACCGGGGCCCCACCCTGGCGCCAGGCCTGGGGGAGGGGCTCGATGGCTAGCGTCTAGTGGCCGGGTTTCCACCCATGGGACCCGGCCGGGCTCAGCCCGAAGGAATTACGTGGGTCCGCCCTCCAGTGGGCTCACCACCTGCAGGAGGGATCATGGGGGTCTGGTACTGTGTGGATTAGGTGGCAGTCAAAGGCGAAGACCTTGGCGGACTGATCCCAAGCTTTCTAAACTGGCTTTTGGTAAGTGGAATGTCACCTCTCTGGTGGGGAAGGAGCCTGAGCTGGTGTACGAGGTTGAGAGATACCGGCTAGATATAGTTGGCCTCACCTCAACACACAGCTGCGGTTCCGGAACCAGTCTCCTGGAGAGTGGCTGGAGCTTGGCCTTTTCTGGAGTTGCCCCAGGGGAGAGGCGACAAGCAGGGGTGGGTATTTTTGTATCCCCCCACCTTGCTGCCTCTATATTGGAGTTTTCCCCGATGGATGAAAGGGTTGCTTCCCTGCGCCTTCGGGTTGGGAAACGGGTCCTGACCATCATTTGTGCCTATGCACCAGCACCAAATGATGTTTCAGAGTACCCACCCTTTTTGGAGTCTGTGACTGGGGTGATGGAGGGTGCTCCTCTTGGAGACTCCATTGTCCTACTGGGGGACTTCAATGCACACGTGGGCAATGACAGTGAAACCTGGAGGGGGGTGATTGGGAGGAACGGCCTGCCCGATCTGAACCCGAGTAGTGTTCAGTTATTGGACTTCTGTGCTAACCACAGTTTGTCCATAATGAACACCATGTTCAATCATAAGGGTGTCCATATGTGCACTTGGCACCAGGACACCCTAGGTCACAGGTCGATGATCGATTTTGTTATTGTGTCATCAGACCTGTGACCGTATGTCTTGGACACTTGGGTAAAGAGAGGTGCAGAGCTGTCAACTGATCACCACCTGGTGGTGGGTTGGATCCGATGGCAGGGGAGGAAGCCATTCAGACCTGGTAGACCCAAACGTATAGTGAGGGTATGCTGGGAACGTCTGGCTGAGGCCCCTGTCCGGGAGGTCTTCAACTCCCACCTCCGGAAGAACTTCAACCACATTCGAGGGAGTCTGGAGACATGAGAGTCTGAATGGGCCATGTTCTCCACCTCTGTTATTGAAGCGACGGCCCAGAGCTGCGGCCGCAAGGTGGTCGGTGCATCTGGTGGTGGCAACCCCCAAAACAAGTGGTGGACACCAGTGGTGAGGGGGGCCATTAAGCTGAAGAAGGAGTCCTATCAAGCTTGGTTGGCTTGTGGGACTCCCAAAGCAGCTGAGGTGTACCGGCAGGCCAAGCGGAGTGCAGCTCGGGTGGTTGCTGAAGCAAAAACCCGGGTATGGGAGGAGTTCAGTGAAGCCATGGAACAAGACTTTTGGTTGGCCTCGAAGAGATTCTGGCAAACTGTCTGGCGGCTCAGGAGGGGAAAGCAGCTCCCTGTCCACACTGTGTATGGTGTGGATGGGGCACTGTTGACTTCAACTGGGGATATCATCAGGCGGTGGAAGGAATACTTCAAGGATCTCCTCAATCCCACTGATATGCCTTCCACAGAGGAAGCGGGGTTTGTGAATGAGGGGGAGGACTCGCCAATCACAGGTGCTGAGGTCGCCAAGGTGGTTAAAAATCTCCTTGGTGGCCGGGCCTCGGGGGTGGACGAGATTCGCCCTGAGTACCTCAAGGCCCTGGATGTTGTTGGGCTGTCATGGTTGACACGCCTCTGCAACATTGCGTGGAGGTTGGGGGCAGTGCCTTTGGCATGGCAAACCGGGGTGGTGGTTCCTCTCTTCAAAAAAGGGGACTGGAGGGTGTGCTCCAACTTTAGAGGGATCACACTCCTCAGCCTCCCTGGGAAGGTCTATGCCAAGGTACTGGAGAGGAGAGTCCAGCCGTTGGTTGAACCTCGGATTCAGGAGGAGCAATGTGGTTTTCGTCCTGGCCATGGCACATCGGACCAGCTCTTTACCCTCTCGAGAATTCTTGAGGGTTGGTGGGAGTTTGCCCAACCAGTTTACATGTGTTTTGTGGACTTGGAGAAGGCATTTGACAGCGTCCCTCATGGTTTTTTGTGGGGGGTGCTTTGGGAGTATGGGTTATCGGGCTTGTTGTTATGAGCTATTCGGTCTCTGTACGACCGTTGTGAGAGTTTGGTTCGTATTGCCAACACTCGGTCGGACTCTTTCCCAGTGAGAGTTGGACTCCGCCAGGGCTGCCCTTTGTCACCGATCCTGTTCATAATTTTTATGGACAGGATTTCTAGGCGCAGCCAGGGAATGGAGGGTGTCATGCTTGGTGACCACAGGATCTCATCTCTGTTGTTTGCAGATGATGTTGTCCTGTTGGCTTCATCCAGCAATGACCTACAGCTGTTGCTGGGATGGTTTACCGCTGAGTGTGAAGTGGCTGGGATGAGAATCAGCACCTCCAAGTCTAAGTCCATGGTCCTCAGCTGGAAAAAGGTGGATTGTCCTCTCTGGGTTGGGGACAGGCTCCTGCCCCAAGTGGAGGAGTTTAAGTATCTTGATGTCTTATTCACGAGTGAGGGGAAAATGGAGCGAGAGATTGACAGATGGATTGGAGCAGCATCTGCAGTGATGCGGACATTGTACCGGTCTGTTGTGGTGAAGAGGGAGCTGAGTTCTAAGGCAAAGCTGTCGATTTACCAGTCAATCTACATTCCTACTCTCACCTATGGTCACGAGCTTTGGGTAATGACCAAAAGAACAAGATCGCGTATACAAGCGGCTGAAATGAGCTTTCTCTGTAAGATTGCTGGACTCACCCTCAGAGATAGGGTGAGGAGCTCAGTCATCCAGGAGAGGCTCAGAGTAGAACCGCTGCTCCTCCACATTGAAAGGAGTCAGTTGAGGTGGTATGGGCATCTGATTAGGATGCCTCCTGGATGCCTCCCACTTGAGGTGTTTTGGGCATGTCCCACTGGGAGGAGACCCCGGGGCAGACCCAGGACTTGGTGGAGAGACTATGTCTCCCAGCTGGTCTGGGAACACCTTGGTATCCTCTCTGAAGAGCTGGAGCAGGTGGCTGGGGAGGGAAGTCTGGGCTTCTCTGCTTGAACTGCTGCCTCCGCGATCCGGACCTCTGGAAAAGCGGTAGAAGATGGATGGATGGATGGATGGATGCTTCAGTCTCTATTGGCCATGTCTCGTTTCATTTGTGATTATTATCTAATCTGTTTTTGGTTATGTTTGTATTTATGTTGTGGGCTGACAGCTGTCAGGCGTTATTTCCGGGTTTGTGCTCTGGGTGACAAGCTGTCAGTCTAGCCGCTTCTCCCTTACCTCTCATCATTACCAGCTGATCCCAATCACTATTGGGTTTCCTCTTTTTCCGCTCAGGGGTACCCACACCTGTGATCATTTACATTGTTATCCACATGTATTTAAGGACTGTCTGTTCATTATCTCATTGCTGCAGTATTGAATGTCTCCACGTATGTTCCTCCGCTTTATTCCATGTTCACAGAGCGATGCCAGCTCTGGAACGCCAATTGTAAGTTCCTCATTTGCATTTTTGTTTGTTTTGCACAGTTTTTTTGGACTTCTGTTCTTTTCTTTAATAAATGTCACAAACGTAATTCAGCGCTTGGGTCTGTCTTTCCGCATCGGAGGGGAAACATGACATGACAGAGGCGTGTAGTCACTGGACTGGCTAGTGACTGTCTGTTACTTTGTTTGTCTCACGCATCATATACACATACACACACCACTAATTGTACAGACATTTTCTTTTATTGCTTCTTCGTAATAAAATAAATTATTGTTTAAATTGGAACCTCCGTGTGGTCTCCTTCCTTTGTCAAAGCCCGTGAGCCACGGCTTGTGACAGTACGATCATTTACATCCGATAGTGTGCTGATTTCCCGGACCGTGCCCAGATCATGATATAACTCTCATTTAAGGGGTGGAATCCAGACACCCTTAAAAAACCCTAGAAACACCAAAAAGGGTGGGAGGGGGGGGGGGGGGACAAGGCACAGTGGGAAGAAACAAAATACAAGAATCTCACAAAAAAAGTCCATCAGGTGGTCTCTCAAGGTTCCTTGACCACCAGACTGGGAAGCACAGTGAGTCGGAGGGTCGACCAACCTCCAAGGGCCCCAAGACCATAAGATGTGGGGAGTCAGGTAGCCTCCCAGAGTCTCTGGGCCACCAGACCAGAGAGCATGGTGAGTCCGGTGGCCTACCACAGTCCATGGGCCACAAGACTAGAGAATAAGATGGGTCAGGGAGCCTACCCAAGTCCATAGGACCCCATCCTGGAGAGCATGGTGGGCCAGGTGGCCTCCCCGGACCTTAGAATGGAGTGCATGATGAAGCAGGAGCATTGCACTTGGGGAACAACAGGTAAGAAGCCTCTAGCTCAAATAACCACAACAAGGGGGCCCTTAGTTCAAGGACAGGTGACTAAGGTCTGCTAATTTAAGGAGCAAACAACAGGGGTGCACTAACCTCAGAAGCAAACAATGCGGGCCAATCAGCGGCAAGCCTAGCTGAAACATGCAGACCAGCGGAGAGCCCAGACAAAGCACGCTGACCAGCGGCAAATACAGACGCAGCAGGGTGACCAGTGGTGAAACCAGACGATGACTGCTGACCAGTGACGAATCCAGATAATGACTGCTGACTAGCAGTGAACACAGACGATGACTGCTGACCAGTGGAGAACACAGATGAAGCAGGCTGGTCAGCAGTGAACCCAGACAATGAAGGCTGGCAAATCTTGAGCCCAGACACCCAGGGATCCATCCCTGACCCAGCCACTTAAGATGGGGAGGAAGAGACAACACTTAGGTCAGTATAACTGGTGGCATTGGAGCCTAGCGGGGAGAGCTCAGGAGCAGGTAGCAGCTGCAACTGGATCTCCCCACCAAGAGTAACGCAAGATTCTCTTGTACTGATATAACAAATACAAAAAAGAGGACTTGCCTTAACTCTTGCTCCACCACCGATGAGGATGCCAGCGACCGGGTCGGCGACCGGGCCACCAAGTGGCCAGTGCAGCGGGCCCATGGACTGGCCAAGAGAGTCCATGGGATACCAGATACCGGGCCCGGTTGTACCGGTTGGCCCGATATCTGGCATCTGAAATTTTCTGTGGAAAAGGATGTACGCCATATTTTTGTGTTTAAGTACCTTTTGTACATGAGGCCCCAGGACACAAATACATGGCGGGGATGACAATGACGCAACACAGAGCACAAGTCAAGACTCACATATATAGGGGACAGAACAATTACTAGGATGCAAGACAGCTGGGAGAACAATCAAGGCTGAACAGTTACACATGAGGGAAAGTGGCTATAGATGTGGAAACATGAGGGACTTGGAACAATAGGTGAACAAGCACACACGCAACCTTGGACTTAGACAGGGGAAACACACTTATTTTGTATATAAATGATCAAAGTAAAGTACTTACGAGTTTAAAACACATATTGTTTGCAGATGATACAACTGTGTTTAATAGCGGTTAAAATCTGGAGCAACTCCTGGAAACCACAGAAAATTAATTTAATACAGTAAAGAAATGGTTTGCCATAAACAAATTGCCATTAACTTTAAATAAAACAAAATTTATAATATTTGGGAATAGACCAATAAATTCAAATAAGAAACTCAGGAGAAAGGATATTGTAATTGAAAATGTTTTGGAAACCAAATTTTTAGATATATATTTAGATTATAAATTAAGTTGGAAATCTCATATAAAACACATTACAACAAAAATCTCTAAGACTGCTGTTTATATTAGAAAAGAAAGTAATAAGAACTGTGTGCAGAACAAATTACTATGATTTCACCTTGAGCTGTTGCGGTGGAGGAATTTCCCCTTCGGTGACGGTGGCTAGCTCAACACCGCGATAGGCGGTATTATTGCAAATGTTTTTAGGACCCTGTGGTCTTGTAATTTAAACAGGATTCATAACTTATGTGGCAAACAACGAAAGCTGTGATAAACTCACTGGAGCTCCACCCTCAGATTTGCATGTGAGACAATTGTGCGGAGCTCCAGTCTTTCTACAGGCGTGAACTGCGGATTCTGTAAAAAAAACAAAAAAAACAAAAAAACATTTTCATTAAGCAGTAATGGGAACTCCAGTATTTCAACTACGGCGTGTGTCAACAGGAGACTGCAGTAACATTCAGTGCATTTAAACAGGACAGCCTCTGTACAGGCCCTGTGTGGTGCTGGTCTACTTGATTTTTGGATTTTTACCACTGTTTGAAAAACCATGTTCAAACAAGCAATGCACTATGCAGTAGCTGTTTCGCTGTCGGAGCTCAATTGTCAGGATCATAAACACTTCACTCAGAATGAAATAACACGCTTTGTGCCCTTTCAGTGCTCACTGTTATGGCTGTATTTAGCAAGGAGTCCAAACACTTCCACCACTAACTGCCTGCTGGAGTCTGTCTTGAAAGAGGGTGCCCTATCCAGTGCAGCAGAAGCTTCCACAGTACCGCATGCTACCGCTGTCAGTACCGGGTGCAAACATAAGATAAGATAAGATAAGATAAGCCTTTATTAGTCCCACAATGGGGAAATTCCAGGATTGCAACAGCACAGGGATAGCAACACTCAGAGCAATAATTAAGAAGATATGGAAGATGTAAATAAGAGCAGTGGATATACATACATACACATAAATATAAATATAGATATATATACAAAGTGCGGCGCATTGTAGCAAGATGGAATAAACAGCATAACCGTCTA
This sequence comes from Pholidichthys leucotaenia, assembly GCA_020510985.1. Taxonomy (NCBI): domain Eukaryota; kingdom Metazoa; phylum Chordata; class Actinopteri; order Cichliformes; family Pholidichthyidae; genus Pholidichthys; species Pholidichthys leucotaenia. Next base: position 61,651,536 of record CM035849.1, on the reverse strand, counting down.
CTTAGTTATCCTACATAGTATGAATATGTACTCATACATATTGTCCTAGTTGTATATACTGGAGGGGACCATTGTGTAAGTCTATTGCATCTTTTGCATTCAATACTTTTAGGTCGTCACGTTTTTTTGCTATCTCTGCGAGCAGTCCTGCTTAGGTTTTACAGTCTGACAGCCGTAGGTAGGAAGGACCTGCGAAACCTCTAGGTTGCGCACCTAGGATGATGTAGTCTGCTGCTAAATGAGCTCCTCAGTGCGTTCAGTATGTCCTGCATAGGGTGGGACTTGGACTCCAGCAGAGATGACAGTTTAGCCACCATCCTTCTCTATCAAATCAAATCAAATCAAATCAAACTTTATTGTCATATTGCTGTACATATAACTGTAGTGCAGGCAAGATGAAATTGCATTTCTCTCGGCATCCATATAAGAAGCAGCATGATTTAAGACACATTCCCACATAGCTCCCCCCCACCCCCCCCATCCATTCACACATCCCTGAGACATACTTGGGGGGAAAAAAAAAGAATAACTAACTATAATATACAAAATGTCCGTAGGTGCAGTAGTGTGTATGACAGATTCCGGGTCAACTGTTCAGCATCCTGACAGCTTGTGGAAGGAAGCTGTTGATCAGTCTGGTGGTTCTGCCTCTGATGCTCCAGAATCGTTTACCAGATGGAAGAAGTTCAAAGTGTTTATGCAGAGGGTGAGAACGGTCCTTGACAATGTTCAGTGCCCTGCTCCTACAATGGTTCTGAAAAAGTTCTTGGACAGAGGGGAGGGAGACTCCAATTACCCTCTCCGCCCCCTTGACTATCCTCTGCAGGGCTTTTTTGTCTGACATACTGCAGCTGGAGTACCATGTAGCAATGCAGTATGTCAGAACACTCTCCACCACACCTCTGTAGAAGGTCCCGAGGATGCAGATGGGGAGAGAGGCCTGTTTGAGTTTCCTCAAGAAGTGCAGTCTCTGCTGAGCCCACTTCCTGATCTCCAAGGAATTCTTGCTCCAGGTCAAGTCCTGCGAGATCTGCAGTCCGAGGAACTTGATGTTCTCTACTCTCTCCACTAAACGGCCGCCGATGCTGAGGGGGGCTTGCTCAGGCTGTGACCGCCGGAAGTCGATAATCAACTCCTTCGTTTTGTCCACGTTGAGCACCAGATTGTTCTCCCTGCACCAGCCCTTCAGGTCTCTCACTTCTTCCCTGTACATTGATTCCTCATCCCTCTGGATAAGTCCCACCACCGTGGTGTCATCTGCAAACTTAATAATCTGATTCCCCTCGTGTCTGGATACACAGTCATGTGTTAGAAGTGTAAACAACAGTGGACTGAGTTCACAGCCTTGAGGGGATCCAGTACTCAGCGTGACAGACTTGGAGATGTTGTTTCCAACCCGGACAGACTGAGGTCTCTCAGTCAGGAAATCCAGGATCCAGATGTGGCGGTGTTCAGACCAAGAAGGAGTAATTTCTCCATCAGTCTCTGGGGAATAATGGTGTTGAATGCTGAACTGAAATCAATGTACAGGAGTCTGGCGTAGGTGTCTTTCTGGTCCAGGTGGGTGATGACAGAGTGTAGGGTGGTGACTATAGCATCCTCCGTGGAGCGGTTTGAACGATATGCAAACTGGAGCGGGTCGTGTGATGCAGGGAGGCAGGCTGTAATGTGTGGTTTGACAAGCCGCTCAAAACACTTCATCACAATTGGTGTTAGTGCAACAGGACGATAGTCATTCAAGCAGGACACCACTGGTTTCTTTGCCACCGGTACAATGATAGAGGTCTTGAAGCATCTGGGAACGATGGCCTGACTGAGGGAGATGTTATAAATGTCAGTCAGGACATCCGCCAACTCGCTCGCGCAGTCTCGGAGCACACGTCCCGGAATGTTGTCTGGACCTGCAGCTTTGCGTGGGTTGACTCTGGTTAGGGTCCTCCGTGTGTCCGCTGTGTTGATGGTAAAAGCTGGTCCGACCGATGGTGGGGGAGGGCCAGCCCTCCCTCTGATTGTCGAGTTTGATGCTTCAAAACATGCAAAGAAGTCGTTAAGCCTGTCTCCTCCACTTTGTCAGGGCGCTGCCCCAGGGCAGAGCTAGCTTTCTTGATTAGTTTGTTCAGTCTCTTCCTATCGGCTGCTGTAATGCCACTGCCCCAGCAGACCACTCCAAAAGTGATGGCTGATGCCACCACCGTGTCGTAGAATGTCTTCAGCAGTGCCCCTTGTACACCAAAAGACCTGAGTATCCTCAGTAGGAACAGCCTGCGCTGTCCCTTCTTGTAGAGTCCGTCGGTATTGTGTGACCAGTCTAGTTTATTGTTCAAATGAACACCCAGGTACTTGTAAGATGTCACCATCTCAATGTCTGTTCCCTGTATGTTTACTGGTGCTGTGAGGATTGCCCTTGCCTGCAGCAGTCCACCACCAGCTCCTTAGTTTTCCTCGCGTTGATCTGGAGGCAGTTCCGAAGGCACCAGTCCACGAAGTCCTGGATAAGTCCTCTGTAGTCAGCTTCATCTCCGTTAGAGATGAGGCTGACGATCGCAGAGTCGTCAGAGAACTTCTGTAGATGGCAGTGTGTTGTGTTGTGTGAGAAGTCTGCAGTATAAAGGGTGAACAGGAAGGGAGCCAAAACCGTTCCTTGGGGGGCCCCCATGCTACCGATGATCATGTCGGACACACAGTCCCGGGTTCTCACAAACTGTGGCCGGTTAGTGAGGTAGTCCAGGATCCATCATGACAGGTGCTGGTCCACCCCTGCGCACAGCAGCTTGTCCTTCAGGATCATTGGTTGGATGGTGTTGAAAGCACTGGAGAAGTCAAAGGACATGATCCTCACTGCATTCCCGGGCTTCTCCAGGTGGGACAGAGAACGGTGAAGGAGGAAGATCACTGCATCCTCCACCCCAATGCCATGCTGGTAGGCGAACTGGAGTGGATCCATCGCTGGTCCCATCAGGGGGCGGAGGTGAGGTGAGGGGTGTATTTTTATTGCCAACATGATGTTTGCAATAAAAATACACGTAACATTTAAGTGAACAACGAGATTTAGCCACACACACAAAACAAGTGAACACTGCGGTTGTTGCGGTTGCTCATTATCCTCCGGGGTAGGCTTGTCCATAGTGCGGTATGACATAATTGTGGTTATCGTGACAGCCCTAATTCCACCACTCCATTATTTATTCTGTTGAAAACAATAAAATTTTATGATTTAAGAAATTTTAAAGTAATGCAAATTATGTCTAAAGTTAAAAATAACTAGCTGCCTCCAGGTATCCTGGATTTGTTTTAGAGTAGAAATACTAATTTTGAATTAAGAGGAATATCTTTTCCAAAAACCCAAAATAAGAACAAATATATAAAAAAAAATGTAGTCTCACTGTTAATGGAGTAAACTTATAGAATAATGCCAGTGATGACTTAATTAAGAAACATATAGATACGTGATTTATTAGAAATTAATATAATTGTAAATTGCTGTTTTCTTTGTTGTATTATGACTCTGAGGTCGGCTGTATATTTGCATTATGTATGAGGGGTAGGCACAAATAAGCTGTTTCTTCTGACTACACCCTTTCTGTCTGAAATATGTTGCCCTTTTTTCTTTTTCCTTTTCTTTTTTGTCTTGTTTTGATCTGACAGAAAATATGAAATGAATGAATGAATGATATGACAATAATAATAATAATAGGACAGCGCGGTGGTGGAGTGGTTAGCACTGCGGCAGCACAGTAACTCACCCTTGGCCGGGGTATCCCAGGTTCATTCCCAGCCCCCGACCAACAGTGATCTGTGTGGAGTTTGCATGTTCTCTCCATGTCTGCGTGGGTTTACTCCGGGATTTCTCCGGTTTCCTCCCACATGCCAAAAACATGCAAGTTAGGTTAATTGGCATCAAAACTGGGGATTCTAAATTGTCCTTAGGTATGACTATGAGAGTGAATGGTTGTCTGTCTCTCTGTGTTGGCCCCGCGATGGACTGGCGATCTGTCCAGTGTGTACCCTGCCTCTCGCCCAAAGATGCTGGGATAGGCGCCAGCTCCCCCGTGACCTGAAAAGGATTAAGCGGAAGAAGATTGATAGATGGATGGATAATAATAATACACAGATGGCAACTACTGCAATTAATAACAACCAGAGAGAACATAAAGACCAACATTAAACTTAAAGCTAAGACAGAAATAATGATAACATCATGAAAACCAGAACGAAGTACAAGGCAAAGAAAAATAAGATAAAGCTAAGGTCATGATGATAACAATAATAATAACAATGAAAGGGAAAAACAAAGAAACCAAAATGAACATATAGTGTGGGCACAGTCCCTGAGCTTGCCCAGAACATGACAATAATAAACTCCACTGAAACCAGTTTATATCATTTTTAATTATTATATTCATTTTAATTCATTGTTCAGTGTCATTCACAGCACTGGTATCCATAATCTAAAAGAGCTGGTGTGTTCTCAGCCAGAATAATGTGCATGATAGTTTAGGGACTTCAGCATTTGTGATGCATGTAATATTTCCCTTTCTTTGCAGAGAATCTATGAATGGAGGTAAACATAGCTCTGATTATTCTCCTCTTTGGTAAGACCAACTCTGTTTTGACAACTGTGAATACTTCTTGTTTCAATTTCTTTGTCTCTAGACAGAATATTTCGGTAGAATGACAGTAGCCTCCAACACAGAGAGACAGACAACCATTCACTCTCACAGTCATTAGTATATCAGCCTATAGAGGGCAGTGCTAGCCTTTGTGAATGCTGTGTGGGAAGCAACGCAGTAACAGATGCTGCCACAATCCTGCTCTGTGATACTTTTGTTTTTTTCTTGATGTGCAACTTCACATTGATCATTCAAATATACGTTTTCTTTATTTTTGCACCCAATGTACCTGTCATTGTGAACTGTAGTGACTTTTTCAATCCATCAAAGTGTTGTTCAATATCATCAAGTCTAACAGTTTATCATTCTAAAATTATACCTGGTGTTATCAATCTGCAGGACTTCACACCGCCTTCACTCGCCCAGTACGCCGTTTTCACTATGTTGACTTGAAAATGACCTGGGCAGATGCTCAAAAATACTGCAGAGAGAATTACACAGACTTGGCCACCATCCAGAGCTAGGAAGACAATAACCAGCTGAATCTACCTTCAGAACCTGTGCTGGCATGGATTGGACTGAGAGATGACCCACAATCCTGGAAAGGAGAACTAAAACAAGACAAGAACTCTTGGCGGTGGTCAGCAACTAATCAAACAAGTCCTACAGTTTATGCAAACTGGAATACTAATGATCCTGACAATTCTAAGGCTTCAGAGTTATGTGTTATGATAACCAGTTATGGACGCTGGGTTGATTCGGATTGTGGGGGTACAGCTCACTTTATTTGCTATACAGGTAAAATAAATTGGTTTAAATTTATTAATGTTATTTGGTTCTGAAGACACAAGCAGCATTACCAAGTTATGGAGTATGCTGTGAAGACATTTTACAAATGTATTTTTTAATCATAGCTTTTATGGATTAGTTAATTTATTAATTTGTGGGCAGTTGTGGCCTAATGGTTAGGGATGTTGACTGGTGACCAGAGGAACACAGGTTTGATCCCTGGACCGGCAGGATTAGATCTTGGTGGGACAGATAACATAGCAGTGTTTGCCTCACCCTCCTTAACCCCACTGTGGTGGCCTTGAGCAAGTCCCTTAACCCGAGCTGCTCAGTGGCCACAGGTCAGTCTGTGGCTCTAATGGGCAGCTTCCTGGTGTGTATGTGAACAGGGCGTCCTTGAAAAAGAGAGGTTGTCTCTCAGTGAAACTACCCTGTATAAATAAAGGTTAAATAGAAAATTAAAAAATAAAATTTACTAAGTATAATGTTTTTTGCATGGTCTTAATTCATTTTAATTGGCTGCACTTTGTCTTTTGCAGAAACATCACAAAATGGAAAAACTTACGTTCCTATCACTCTTTCGATGAATTGGTCCAGTGCTCGAGATTACTGCAGAACACACTACACAGATCTGGCCATGATTGAGAACGCTGATGAAAATGCAAAGATTGTTGGACTTGGTTTCATCGATTATGCATGGATTGGTCTGTTCCGGATGCCATGGACCTGGTCTGATAACAGCGACAGCTCATTTAGAAACTGCAGATTTGGATAACCAAATAATGCCAATGGAAATGAGTTTTGTGTCAGTGTGAATGACAAACATGAAGGGTTTGACGAGTCTTGCCAGGATCGGAAAAATTTTGTCTGCCATAAAGGTGACTTCAATATTACATTGAAAATTTTGTCATTTTTCCCTATTTTTTTTAATAAAACACGTATTTCTTTTGGTTTTCATATTTTTTTTTTACAATATTCAGATGGAGTACATGTGATTGTGGTGAAAATTAAGATGACGTCTGATGCTGATTTGACAGATCCAGCTGTTAACAGTCAGATTCTGAAACAGGTAATGTTCTCTGTCTTTTCATAATAAATCAGAAACTAAAAGGATGATAAGCAAATATGTTTTACTGCTCAACAAAGAGAAGCATTTTAAAGTGAATGGTTTATGATTTTTTTCTTCCTCAGCTAAGTGCAGTGATGAGTCAGGGACGAGCTGACATCAAGTTGAGATGGAAGATCCAGCCCCAAAACTTGACAAACACATAAATCCATCAATTACTCAAAACAGTCAAACTTACAAATAACCACACAATAAACCCTGTAGATATGGTTGTGTCAACATTTATAGACTTTATGATTAAGGGTTAAAACTCTATACAGAGATGTGATGATTGTTTTTACGCTTTTCATTTAGTAGTCCTGTAGTCTCCAGGTTGACTCGTCATTTTATTGGTTCTACTTTTAAATTAAGTGTATAATTGATGTTTAGTTTTACCAACACCAAACCTCTGTTATATTCAGATGAAAATACTGTATACTGGAATAAATACTGGAGCTGTGTTTGTACGCTCGCCTGCGTCATCTCTCCTTCCAGACAACGGCTTCTCCATCCAAGTTCTTCAGCCCTTCCTCTTCCTGTCCTGCAGCCTCTAGACCCCTTCACCTTTCCTACGCTGGAGTTCACGGCCGGGCTCTCTGCCAGTGTCGTACGACCCATTACCTCAGTTGTTCTTCTCCCGTGTGCCATTCCCATCACTAATCATTCCTCTCCTCTCTTTCATCTTCAGCTGCATGTGGCTCCAGCGTGCAACTGTTTTCCTGTTTATAGTGTGGCGTCTTAGTTTCGGGTTTCATTAATTGTGGTGTGTGCATTTATTCCTTAAAGTAGCGTGTTGTGTATAGGGTTTGGGGTTTTTTCATTAAAGTGGTGTAACTTTTCATGTACGTCTGAGTGTTCTTCTAAGTGGTAGCCCAGCATTCAAGCCTCCTCAAACACATTAAATCATGACAGGCCATGCCTTGACTAAAATTCTTTCTACATTCTACTCACTGAAACCTTCCGCAACTATTTGTCCCTGGTGGCAAACTCTGAAAATGAAGTTTTCTGAACCATATTTTTAAAAATGTGTAAACTCAAAATGAACTCCTCCTAGGCCATTTATACCTGAGTGGTGACCTAGTGGTAGAGCATCTGTTGCACAGCTGTAAGGTTGTGGGTTCAAGTCCCGGCTGGGTCATACCAAAGACCACCTAAAAATGGAACTTCCCACCTTGGTGCATGTTGTAGTAGAATGGGGGAAGGAAAAGTTGTCTGTGGTTGTGCCTTGCATGGCAGTGGCCCCTCTGATTCTAGATGTGATTAAGATTGTAGATAGGAGAAATGTAATTTCATTCTACTGTACATGATTGGCTGTATGGACTGAATGACAAAGTTACACTTCTTCTTCATCCAAGAAGCTATCGCTGTAGCTATAGCTATTGCTATAGCTAACACCATAGTTAGTTGTAGCACCTAACACCGATACAAAGAAGCGACTCTGTCCCCGGTGATTGGGGCTCACTGGAGGAACTAATCGAGGCAGCAGTTGGACTGGAGCCGGATTGGAGTTCAAGTACAGCGGCGGTAGGAGACGGGGACCAGTGGAGGAGCAGCCGGGGCCCCAGCTGGATAAGAGCCGGAATCGGAGCCCAGTTACAGCGGCGGGGCTCGGCGAAGACGGCGGTAGGTGGCGGGGCTCAGCGGAGGATCTACCGGGACCCCAGCTGGACAGGAGCAGGATCGGAGCTCAACTACAGTGGCAGTGGGCGGTGGGACTCGGTGGAGGAGCTGCCGGCTCCCCGCCTGGACAGGAGCTCAATTGCAGCAGCGGTAAGCAGAGGGACTAGCAGCGGAGGGGGCTAGCTGAGGCCCAGCTGGATTCAAGGTCGGTCGGATCGAATACCGACGACACCAGCAGAGATTGTTTTACTATCATCAGGTCAGTAAAAATGCCACCAAAAAAGGAGGAAATGGAAGAGATCAAAAAATCTTTGAACTTCTTGTCAGAAGAACTGACCAAAGCGGCCAGTCAACAGGTTAAAATATTAGGGCTAATGGAAGAAGTGCGAGAATTAAAATTAACAATTAAGGAAAAAGACAAAAAAAATTGCAGACTTGGAGCGATGCATCGAGGATCTTGAACAATGTTCTCGTATGGATGATCTAATTATAAGTGGACTAGACATTAAATATCAATCATATGCTCATGCTACAGCAGGAATGAGAGGTGAGGAGGCTCCCCTGAATGAATCAGTCTCCCTGGAAAACCAGGTGATTCAGTTCCTAGAAAGTAGAAATACAGTATAAAGGTTGAAGCAAATGCAATTTCAGCCTGTCATGCTTTACCCAGAAAGGATAAAAAAAACAAAGAAATCAATTGTGATGTGCTTTGTGAACAGAAGGGTAAAGAATGACATACTGAGGCAGGCCAGAAAGCTAGGGGGAACAGACGTTTACCTAAATGAACATTTAACAAAGACTAATGCTGAAATAGCACGGCAAGCACGGATGCTGAAAAGACAAAATAAGGTACAGGCAACATGGACAAGAAATTGTAGAGTTTGGATCAAACTAAATGGAACACCTGAGGATGCGAAGACCATAATAATAAGATATCTTACTGACTTAAATAAATATAGATGAACACTGATTAAGAAAATTAAGAGACTATGATAATCCATATCCACACACGGCAAGAATAGTTCTTTTGTGACATACCATGTCAATGTACTTAAAAAAAAAAAACTAAACAAAACAAACAAAAAACTTATGACTGACTTGAGTAGACATCAGTTATCCCCAGTTGGAGGAAGTTATTTGACACAGAGTGAGGAAATTCAAACTCTGAAAATATGCCATTATGCTGAACATAAATTAGAAGAGATGGAGAATGATAATGATCCTGATAACCACTTTTTCAATAATATTCATCTCATTGGCCTCGGTCGGTCTATGATGACCATGGAAGTGAATCCTAAACGTCTACTCTGCTGGAACAGCACCGCCTGTGGCTGAGCAGGCCGATGCGCGAATGGCAGTCCCTGTCACACAGGTCGCACTTGTGGGTGGTCTCCGTGCTGCTGGGTCTGTGGCGGTTCTTCCTTCGGGTCCTTTTTTCATCTGCTGCAGCAGTCAGTCTCTCTTCACCCGCCTTGAGCTGTCTGGTCAGGGTGCCTCTCCATTTGGAGCGGTCTGTTGCAAGGTCCTCCCAGCCCTCTGTATTGATCTCCAGGGCCTTCATGTCTCTCTTGCAGACGTCTCTAAAGCGCAGCTGTGGGCAGCCAACGTCTCTCCTGCCAGTCGCCAGTTCTCCGTAGAGGACGTCTTTGGGGATTCTGCCATCCTCCATACGGTGAACGTGGCCTAGCCAGCGGAGCCTACACTGCCTGAGTAGAGTGAACATGGAAGGGAAGGCCGGCGCGGGACAGAACTTCTGTGTTGGGCACTTTGTCCTGCCAGGATATGTCCAGGATGTGGTGAATGCAGCGCATGTGGAAGGAGTTCAGTCTCTTTTCCTGCCGGGCGTATGTTGTCCACGTCTCACTCCCATAGAGCAGTGTGCTGATGACGCAGGCGTTGTACACTGCCATCTTCGTCTTGACAGAGAGTTTGGGACTCACCCACACTCGTGTGGTGAGGCGAGCGAGTGTGGAGGCTGATTTTCCAATCCTCTTGTCGATCTCTGTATCAAGGGAGAGGTTGTTGCTGATCGTGGACCCCAGGTACGTGAACTGATTCACGACCTACAGCTCGTAGTCGTCGATGGTGATGGTTGGTGGTGCTTCCGTGCCTTGTGCCAAGACGTTAGTCTTCTTCAGGCTGATGGTAAGCCCGAAGTCCTTGCATGCCTGGGAGAAGCGGTCCATCAGGGTCTGAAGCTCCTGCTGTGTGTGGGTTGTGACTGCAGCGTTGTCTGCGAACAGCATGTCTCTGATTAGAGCCTCGCGTACTTTGGTTCTGGCTTTCAGGCGGGCGAGGTTGAAAAGCCTGCCGTCAGATCTTGTGTGCAGGTAGATTCCCTCTGTTGCTGTGCTGAAGGCATGCCTCAGGAGCATAGCAAAGAAAATCCCAAAGAGGGTTGGCGCAAGTACACAGCCCTGTTTCACTTTGCTGCGTATGTTGAATGGCTCTGAGACATTGCCGTCGTGCTGCACTATCCCCTGCATGTTGGTGTGAAACGATTCGATGAGGCTTTGCAACTTTGGTGGGCATCCTATCTTTGGCAGGATCTTGAAAAGGCCCTCTCTGCTGACCAGATTGAGTGCTTTGGTGAGGTCGATGAAGGCGACGTACAGGGGCATGTTCTGTTCTCTGCATTTCTCCTGGAGTTGGCGGATGGAGAATACCATGTCTACCATCGATCACTCAGCACGGAAGCCACACTGAGACTCGGGGTAGACACGCTCGGCAAGCTTCTGTAGACGAACGAGAACAACTCGTGCATAGACTTTGCCAACAATGCTGAGGAGGGAGATGTCCCTGTAGTTGTTGCAGTCGCTTCCCTCCCCTTTGTTTTTATAGAGGGTGATGATCTTGGTGTCCCTCATGTCCTGTGGTACGGCACCTTCCTTCCAGCACTGGCAGAGGACGTCATGCAATGGCAGCAGTAAGGCAGTCTTGCGGTGCTTGATCAGGTCGGGGGGTATGCCGTCGTTGCCGGGTGCCTTGCCAGCGGCCAAGCTATCAATGGCCTTGCTGAGTTCGTTGATGGTTGGCTCGGCGTCAAGTTCGTCCATGGATGGCAGGCAGTCGATGGCATCAAGGGCTGACGGTGTCACCGGTGTTCTGTCTGGAGTAGAGGTCGGAGTAGTGTTCCACCCATCTCTCCATCGGCTTGTTCTTTTCTGTGATCATCTCCCCAGTGGAGGATTTGAGGGGGCCGTCTTGCTCTGAGCCGGACCAAGTGCTTTCTTGATGCCATCGTACATACCACGGATGTTCCCTGTTATGGCAGCAGTTTGAATGTCTTGGCTGAGCTGAGTCCAGTACTCGTTGGCACAGCGCCAAGCAGTCTGCTGAACTTTGCTTCTCGCAGCCCTGAGAATCTGGAGATTCTTCTCGTTTGGGTACTTCTTGTACTCAGCAAGTGCTGTGCACTTGGCTTCAATGATGGGGGTCATCTCAGTCAACTTGGCATCAAACCAGTCCCGTGACTTCGAGGTCTTCCTCCCAAAGGTAGCCAAGGCTGTGCGGTGGATGGTGTTTCGCAGCTCTTCCCACTTCTGCTTTGCAGATTCTCCTTCTTGTGGTACACCAAGTTCCTTCTCAAAGGTGGAGGCAAACTGCTCAACAAGTTCTGGTTGAGCCATCTTGCTGGTGTCAATCCGTGCCTTTCCAGGCTGTCTAGCACGATGGAATTTCTTCAGCTGCAGCTTGACCTTGCAACACATCAATGAATGGTCTGTGTCGCAATCTGCACTCTGGAACGAATGGGTGATTAGCATGTTCTTCAGTGAGGTGCGCCTGGTCAGGATCAAGTCCAGCTGGTGCCAGTGCTTTGAGCGCGGATGTCGCTAGGAAACCTTGTGTTTGGGCTTGGTCTTGAAGAATGAGTTTGTGATGCACAGACCGTGATATGTGCAAAACTCAAGCAGCCGCTCTCCGTTGTCGTTCATTCTGCCCACGCCAAATGGTCCAAGACAGGAGGGCCAGGAGTCGTGGTCAACACCCACTCTGGCATTGAAGTCTCCAAGGAGAATGAGCTGTTCAGAGTTGGGGAAGATCCTGACAGTTGTTGCGAGATTCTCGTAGAACTCGTCTTTTTCCTCTGGTGTGGCTGTCAGTGTTGGGGCATACACACTGACAAGGGTGACTGGGCCTTGAGTGGTGTTGAGGCAGAGGGTGAGGAGTCGTGCAGAGCCATTGCTGCCCGGTTCCACCATTTTCAGCAAGGTGTTCTTCACTGCGAAGCCCACTCCGTGTTCCCTGTGTTTGTCACTGCCCTTTCCCTGCCAGTAGAACGTGTAGTCCTTCTTTCTCAGTGTGCCTGCGTCAGCCAACCTTGTTTTCTGGAGAGTGGCGATATCCACTCCCAGTCTCTTCAGCTCATTATTGATGACGGCAGTCTTCCTGGTGTCGTTGATGTCCTTGAGGTTAGCAGCGAGTCCTGTCATCATAGTGCGGACGTTCCAAGTTCCCAGTTTTAGAGTTGGTCTCTTTTGTTTTTTTGTCTTGCCTGGTGCGAAGGTTCTCAGCCTGCTGTTCGGACTTCTCCTCATCCCCATGCACCCAATGAGGAAAGCAAGCTGTGGTGGGACAACACCTTATTGGCTGGGGGCTGCCCAGCTTGAGGCGGGCGGTAGCTGTCCAGTGAGATCCGATGATCCCTCCCACCGTCGGGAACAACCCCTGGCGCCGCGCTCTACGCCAATTGATCGGTGGCTTATAACCGGTAACTGTCATTCCCCGTGTTTTGTCTACGCCAAAGGCGAAGCTGGAGTGTCCTCTCCAGTGATCCAGTGTTCTACCTTCCAGCGTTGGGCATTGGTAGGATTCAAGCCTGGGCAGGAAGATGTGGAGGACAAGATGTTGCCCATGCAGCATGTCCCCCCTCTCCACGTCACTGATGAATCCAAAGGAACAGCAGGGCTGCTACAGTTTGGCACCAGCGCTGTCACAGGAGCTGCCAGAATGATGTTGAGCACAACAGAGAACTGCCTTAGGGGCTCCGACTCCGGATTTTTCCTCAGGGTTGACTCCCGAAGCCTTTCCCGTGACCGGGTGTGCCGCAAGGCAGCGGAGGTTTGAAACCAGGGTTTACCTTTCCCTAGATGGGCTACCTTCCCAGGTTGACGAGCCACCATCTACCCGAAGCATCTGGTTTTAAAGTAGAACTGAACTCACCTTTTTGCCAAAAAAGTAGAATAGCAGATTAATTCCTTATTACCTATTGTATTTTTCAACACATAAAAGAAATTTTTAGGCCGTGCGATGGCCAAGCTATAAGCTGATAAACTTTTGCCTCTGGCTGGCAGTGCCAAACAAACCGGAAGTAGTGCAGACAACGCTGCGTGACGTCACGAGTGTGACCCTTATCAAAACAACAATGGCAGATGATAGCAGTTCCAGCAGTCAAGAACACCAGAGTTTTCAGAGTGAAGAGGCATTCAGGATCGGTGACAAGACAGAGGAGGATGCAGGAGTGTCAAGTGAACAGGAAGAGAGCGAGGGAGGCATCGAACCGTACAGATTAGAGCCAGAATTTTCAGGGGATTCCAGCACCGACTCAGACCGCAGCAGTGATGGGGAGGAGAGTTGCTTATTGAATACAGAATGGTGAGTCTTTACTTTGGCATGTTTGGGGTGTCAGGATAAGGAAAATTAACAATAAAAAAGAAAGGGAAAAAAAAAACATCAGCATTTTTCCAACTTATTACAGTTATCCCTCACTTATCGCGTTTAATGCGGTCTTCCTTCGCTGGGTATAGGCGCTCGTCAGGGAGCGAAGCTGGGTAAAACGTCTCCGCCAATCAGCTTGCGAGATAAAACGTCTCGGCCAATCAGCTTGCGAGGTAAAACGTCTCGGCCAATCAGCTTGCGAGATTCCCGAGCGGGCTGGGGAGCCGGGGAGAGCGGGCTCTCCGTGTTGATACCTGATGTTCTAATGTAGTCTCCCTGCCTTCTCATTAGAACATCAGGTATCAACACGGAGAGCCCGCACAGCTCAAAATCTACCTCTCTGACCACCGCTCCACTCCTCTCCGCCCACCTCTTCACTGCTCGGGAATCTCGCAAGCTGATTGGCCAAGACGTTTTACCTCGCAAGCTGATTGGCCGAGACGTTTTACCCAGCGAAGGAAGACCGCATTCATTGTTCTTTATCGCTCGTGTTGCTTAGTGGCACTTTTCGCTGTTCTCTTGTGCCTTTTTGTGCAAAATAGTGCTTGTGACGCCCTTGGGGGGGGTGACGCTACTTCGCGGTTTTTCACTTTTCGCGGTCGGTTCTGGTCCCCATTAAACGCGATAAGTGATGGATCACTGTATATCTAGAAACGCATCGCTTCCCGGTCGCTTTTCCTCCCCCTTTCTTTTCTTTCGTCATCATGACAGCTTTCCTTGGCCACTGAACAGATCTTCCCAGGTGTTGGAAGTGTTTTGTAGTCGACTATCACAACAAAATGCACCAAAAACAACCAGTGTCGACGTGCTCGCAATGGTAAACATGAGGACTGGGTCACACTCGTGACGTCACGCAGAACTCCGGCTGCGCTTCGGCGGATTTGTCTGATTTTTCAGGGCGGGAAATTCTAAATCGTGATTTTCTCCAAGATTCCGGGATTTGTGGAGGGGGTGCCAATGATAAATTATCTTTATAATTGTATGTACTATCACCCAGTGCCGTTCAATGCCGTTCAGTTCAGTTCTACTTTAAGGCGCCAGAGATCCGCCCTCGCCCCTTCTCCTATTAGTAAAAGCAGTTCCGCCGGGCTTAGAGACTAAACCACACGGGCAGGCTAGGAGTTGGACTTAGTTGTCAGAGGCTTTTCGAGACGCACGCCATAAGGAGCATTTTATGAGCACTGGGAGCTTAACCCCAGTGCCGCTCCTGGCTATGACAACCTTGGAACCAGTGAATATTACACTGAAAAGTTATTCAAAAGTCAAGTGCAACTAGATGGTAAACTATCAATAATACACTTCAACAGCAGAAGTCTTAACAAAAACTTTCCACAGCTTCAGGATTATTTAAAACAGCTAGACAGAAAATTTACATCTATTGCAGTCTCTGAAACTTGGCTTAATGAAGAGCAGGCTCCCCTGATGGCAAAAGAGTGATATCAGATGTTTCATATTAACAGATCTCAAAAAAAGGGTGGTGGTGTTGCACTGTATATTGATTACCTGTATAGGTGTAAGCTTGTAAATGGAATGTCCTATGCACTACCAGGGATTTTGGAATGTGTTACTGTTGAGATTGACCAAGATAAAACAAAAAATCTAATTATAAGTTGTACATATAGAATGCCGGGAACTTGCATTGAGACATTCAGAGATAAGTTAGTCGAGCTGTACAATAATATTACTAGTAAGAAAATGGTTGTAATTTGTGGAGATTTCAATATTGATTTACTAAATCCATTACAGCAAAATGTAATTACAGAGTTCATGAATTCTATGTACAGTATGAGTCTATATCCCACAATAACACATCCCAGTAGAATCACAGTTCACACTGCTACACTTATTGATAACCTGTTTGTTAATACTATTGATAAGAAAATAGAAAGTGGATTATTGATAAATGGTATAAGTGACCATTTGCCAATCTTTGCACTTATCCATGGCCACACCGGGGCCAATACAGAAAAAATTTTAAAATCTTTCAGATACAAATCACAAAATGCAATCATTTCTTTTAAAGAAGACTTGCTGAAGCAAGACTGGACAAAAGTCTATGTATCAGATGTAAATGAAGCCTATGACACATTTATAAACATTGTAACCACTCTTTATGAAAAAAAATTGTCCATTAGTAAAGAAAAAGCTTAAACAGAAATTTGTCGACAAGGATTACAAAAGGCGTGTAAAAAGAAAAATTCATTATATAAAGCTTTTCTAAAGAAAAGGACAAAAGAAGCAGAGCAGCAGTATAAAACATACAAAAATAAGTTAACATATATAATGAGATGTAGTAAAAGAGACTATTAAAGTAAAGAACTGGAGAAAAACAGAGACAATATTAAAAATACATGGACAATACTTAACAATATTCTTGGAAATAAAAATAGAAATACAAGCTGCCCAACCAATTTTTCAAAAAATAATAAAACGACTCAGAGTGTGAATGCAGTTTCACCTGCAGATGAATTTGATAACTTTTTTGTTAACATTGGTCCTAATTTGGCTCAAGAAATACCCATTACGGTACCTATGGGTGATACAATAAGCAAAAACACTTATTTAAGACTCCATTTTCATAAAGAACACAGACGAGAGAGAGGTCATTGAAATTGTTAAAACGTTTAAAAGTAAGACATCTACGGACTGTGATGGTATTGACATGCTCTTAGTCAAAACTATTATTGAATGCTTAGTGAAACCACTGACGTATATTTGTAACCTGTCTCTCCAAACAGGTATATTTCCCAATGCAATGAAACTAGCTAAAGTAATTCCGATATACAAGACGGGTGACAGAGGGGAATTCTCAAACTATAGACCAATTTCACTATTGCCGCAATTTTCCAAGATACTTGAAAAAAATCTTCTGTGAGAGAATTGACAACTTCATAATGAAGAATAATTTATTGTGTGAGCAGCAATATGGGTTCAGACACAAGAGGACAACTGCATTTGCTCTAATGGAATTTATAGAAAAAATATCAACTGCCATTGAAAATAAAGAGTACTCAGTTGGGGTATTCCTGGATCTTAAAAAAGCATTTGATACAGTGGATCATAATTTATTATTACAGAAACTACAAAGTTGTGGTATTAGGGGGGTAGCACTGTCCAGGTTATGTAGTTACTTAAAGAATAGATATCAGTATGTATGTGTTGGTAACAAAAACTCACAGTTACTGAAGGTTACTTGTGGAGTCCCACAGGGTTCAGTTTTGGGGCCATTGTTATTCAATATGTATATAAATGATATATGTAAAGTTTCTGAAAAAATGGATTTAATATTGTTTGCCGATGACACTAATCTATTATGCAGTGGAAGCAATTTGGAACCACGTTTGGATACACTCGGAAAGGAACTAGGAAAGCTTAAACTGTGGTTTGATTCAAACAAATTAACGCTCAATTTAAGTAAGACAAAATTTATAGTCTTTAACAACCATCACTACAACTTAGTATCTAAACTCAGTGTAAATGGTGTAGAGATTGAAAGGGTATCCAAAACTGAATTTCTTGGAGTAATTATTGATAATAAACTGTGTTTGAAGTCACATATTAATCATATTAAAGGTAAAATATCTAAATCAATTGCAATACTACACAGAGTGAAATATTTGCTGAATCAACCCACATTATATACTTTGTATCATTCATTAATACTCCCATACATGACATATTGTACTGAAGTATGGGGAAATACATATAAAACAAACATATAGCCAGTCTTTATGCTTCAGAAGAGAGCTATTAGAATAATAAACAAAGCTGCTTACAGGGAATCAACAAACCCACTTTTTCTTAAATTAAAAGCTCTCACGTTGAAAGATCTGGTTGACTTTAAAACTGCAGTAATAATGTTTAAAGTGAAGAATCTATCACTGCCCGCAAATATCCAAAAATTGTTCCAAATAAAGGAGAAACAATATCATTTCAGAGGAACATGTATAGCAACACTGTGTTTCAGTGCAAGGAGTCAGATTATGGAACGATTTTGGACCTGAATTAAAATCATGTACAACACTTGGGCAATTTAAACAAAAACTAAAGGAAGAAATACTCCAAACATATATACAAGATGACATGTGAAATCACAAGGATTGTCATATCCAGTCTGTGTTGTGCTGTTGCTTAGTTTTTTTGTTTTTTTTTGTCACATTTTGTCTTAGCTTTGTTCTGAATTGTAATCACTCTTGTTTTGTTTTTCTTTTGAATTCTTGGATGGAATATGGGCAGGCAATATAAGCTGCGGCTTCAGCCATCACCCATTTCGGATAACTTATGCTGAACTGTATAATCAGAGGAGTTATTGTTTCATTTGACCTTGTTGGATTTTTTTCCCTTTGTTATATTATTGTTTCTTTTTAATCTTTACTTTTAACCTATCTGAAATAAAGATTCATTCATTCATTCATTCATTCATTCAAATTGCTTGAAATTAAGCAGCGATCATCTGCAGACAGTGATAATGAAAAATTGTTAAAATGTCAATCCATTTTGATTTTCTAGGCCAATCAATTTGTACAGTTTCCCTCTGACATGTATTTTTGGGTACAACTCCTGATTTAGAAATTCAAATTTGATGAAACGTCAGAGTCACGATCAGAACAGTATTCGTCAGCGAACCAGCAAATTTCATACAATTCTGTTCATGCTCAAAAAAATCATGTTCATGAAATATTTGTCAGTCAGTTTGTCTTTTCAGTGGAACATTTTTTTTTTTTTGAGTGTATAGCCCAAAGCAGTTGTGTGGTGGAGGAGTTAAGATACTTGTCTATCAAGCAGGAGCCCTGGATTCAAATCCTTCTGGTAATGTGTCATTCCTCTAAAGTGTAACCTATCTATTCTGTGCATTGGAAAACAATATTACCTTATTCCGAGGCCCCATGATGCCTTGTATGAATCATGGTAGCAACTTCCAGTACTAGTTTAGAATGTATTGATGTCACTGAAACAGGATACTTTTCCTTGTTAAAAACAATGACTTAGGCATCAAAAATGTGGGAACACGGCCTTTTGCACCTCAAAAACAGTAATATAATCATACCAGAACCCACGACTATGGAGGGATGAGATGACCTTAAAAAATGGCCAGTAGCTCTGTGGACAGTAGCTCCGTTAGTTAGCTCCGCTGCTAACATGCTAACGCTGTAAACAAATAAAAACTCTGAGATATATCAATGTCTCCATCGCAATAAAGTCGGCTGCATTTTGTTAAAATATGTTGGACATAATCAAATTTACCTCAGAACAGACATAGAGTCTAGTCAGAGCCACAAAACCGTGCTTGGGCGTTTTAAATTCGTGGTTAAACGTCAGATCTGTGACATTCATACAAGTGAAAACATACCTGGTGCTGCTGTGTCTGTACCACCGATCACACGAAAAATCCTTTAGTTTTCAGTGCATGATCTACTCATTGCTGTTGAAGCCACAGATTTAGCTGTGCTTATCTGTGTGAAGCCTCACACCACGAACAGCAGCAAGTACCAGAACTACACAAAAACATTCAAAAATACAAAAACTACAAGTGTTGAAATTAGCTGCCACTTGAGTGCAAAACATGTATGTGGACTATACATTAAAATGAATTTGAAAAACTTTTAAAAACGCTATTTTAAATGCCCCCGCTACTCCACTCTTATTAATTTAACACTACGTCAGCGGAAACTGGAAGCTCCGCCCATAATCGTTCCTACAGCGGCACCCCCAGGAATAAGGTGGATATAGTGCACCTTGAGTTTTTAATTATTATTTAAATGACAACAAAAAGAAATCAGACACATTAAAACAGATAGAAATTACCCCTTTGCTCTTAACTTTTCATGCATATAATAATAATAATAATAATAATAATAATAATAATAATAATAATAATAATAATGATAATAATAATGGTCAGACTAAGTTCTGTGCCACTGAACACGGTACATCTTTTTAACCCCTTGCACTCTGGTCAATTTCCCTAAAAACGCCTAAAAGTAACGTACCCAAAGTAAATCAAAAGCTGTTCTTCAACCCTTTGCAGCATCTTCATGGGGTTGGTCTCATTTAAAAGAAAACACTTTGAATTTTTTGGCAAAACAATCATAATCGCTCTAAGTGCTCCTGCCACTGAGTAACAGTCATCTAAACATACTGAACTTGAAGAAAATAAATTTCGCCTGGGTGTTTTTTTGGATACAAATGCTTGCAAATAACACACAGCTGTCAGATTCGGGCTGTAAAATGCAACAGAAATGTAGAACCAAGTGTTATCCAGCTGAGGTCAAAATTTTGTAACAATACCACAAAAAATGAATATATTACACAGCTTTATACTCAGGTTGTTCCTGGGCGTTTTTGAACTGTGCCAAATTGTGCCAAATGGCACAGTTTGGAAAAACGTCTGTAAATTTTGAATGATTCAATATAGAAGCTTGATCTTGGGCTCTAATGAAAGGTGACACTCAGGGCTGTGTGTGTGTGGGGGGGGTTGTTTATTCATTCATGAATGAATGAATGAACACACAAAGAAGCATGCCATGTAAAAAATGTGTGGCTTTTTTTTACAAGAAAAAATAACCTACATTGCACTAAAAATTATACTAAAATATCTGTAATGTAGAAGATAACAACTCCTCCCCCCCGCTACAGAGGACGGACATCGCCCATCGCTACATGACGGACCGCGGTGACGGTGCGCCGTGGTCTACTACGCACAGTTGTACTAAAATATTCAATTCAATTCAATTCAACTTTATTTATATAGCGCCATTTCACAACAACAGTCATCTCATAGCACTATCAACTGTAGGGAGGACCCCCACAGTTGCAGAAAGACCCCAGCAATCAGGCGATCCCCTGTGAGCAAGCACTTGGCGACGGTGGAGAGGAAAAACTCCCTTTTAACAGGAAGAAACCTCCAGCAGAACCAGGCTCAGGGAGGGGCAGTCATCTGCTGCGACTGGCTGGGGGGTGAGGGGATAGAGAAGAAGAAAAGAACAGACATGTAGAGAGCAAACAGCACGATGGGGACTCAATCTATGGGAGAGAACAAACAAATGTTAAAGACCAGCAAAAAAAAAATATTTCATAGAGAGTGAGGAAAGGAGTGAGGCCCAGTGCATTACTGGAGGTCCCCCGGCTGACTAAACCTATTAGCAGCATAACTAAGGGAGGGTTCAGAAAACACATGATCCCTCCCTAATTGTAGGCTATATCAAAAAGGTAGGTTTTAGCCCTATTCTTAAAAACAGAGATCGAGTCTGACTCCCGAATCCAGATTGGCAGCTGATTCCACAGGAGAGGAGCTTGATAACTGAAGGCTCTGCCTCCCATTGTACTTTTGGAGATTCTAGGTATTACAAGTAAACCTGCATTTTGGGAGCGTAGTGCTCTGTTAGGATGATACAGTAGTATCAGATCTTTTAAATAAAAAGGAGCCTGATTGTTTAGAGCTTTGTAAGTAAGAAGAAGGATTTTAAACTTAATTCTAAACTCTATGGGAAGCCAATGAAGGGAGGCCAGAACCGGAGAGATATGATCTCTCTTTCTAGTACCTGTTAAAACTCTTGCTGCAGCATTTTGGATCAGCTGAAGACTTTTTAAAGATGTTTTAGGACAACCTGATAATAAAGAATTACAATAATCTAATCTCGAGCTAACAAAAGCGTGGATCAGCTTCTCAGCATCACTCTGAGACAAGATGCTCCTAATCTTGGCAATATTACGCAAATGATAGAAGGCAGTCTTAGAAACAAATTTAATATGTGAATTGAAGGACAAATCCTGATCAAAAATAACTCCAAGGTTCCTCACAGAGCTATTAAGAGAAAGAGTAACTGCATCCAAACTGAAAGTTTGATTTGGAAAGGAATTTCTAAGGTTTTTTGGACCAACAAGAATGACTTCAGTCTTATCTGAATTTAATAGCAGGAAATTACAAGTCATCCAAACTTTGATTTCCTTAAGACAGGCTTCTAACTTGGCTAATTGATTAGTATCATCTGGCTTCATTGACAGGTATAATTGTGTGTCATCTGCATAACAGTGAAAATGTATACAGTGCTTTCTAATAATGTTGCCTAACGGAAGCATATATAAACTAAAAAGAGTAGGGCCAAGCACAGATCCCTGTGGAACTCCATGACTAAGCTTTGAGCTGAGAGAAAACTCATCATTTACATGAACAAACTGGAACCTATCAGATAAATAAGATCTAAACCACTGCAACGAAGTTCCATTAAGTCCAACATAGTGTTCTAATCTATCAAGTAGAATATTATGATCAATAGTATCAAAAGCTGCACTAAGATCTAAAAGGACAAGTACAGAAACTAGTCCATTATCAGATGCAATGAGGAGGTCGTTAGTGACCTTCGCTAAGGCTGTTTCAGTGCTATGATGGATTCTAAACCCAGATTGAAACTCCTCAAATAAACCATTTCCCTGCAGGTGGTCAAATAATTGCATAGCAACAACTCTTTCTAAGATTTTTGAAATGAAAGGGAGATTAGAGATAAATATCTGCAATATATCTGCAATCCGCTACAGAAGAGTAGCGGGGGGTGGGGTTCACGGTCCGGACGCGGCGCACGGCCCGATCGGTCAAAAGTCATTTTGATTACAATTTTCAGGGATAAAGAATAATTTAGCTTATATCACTTACCTGTCCACAACAGCAGTGTCGCTGGCGAACTTCTCTTCCTCATTGTAAGATGAACATGACGCTGGTCCGCTTGTTACGACTCGTGGTTCTGGTCACGCGACCCGGTCAAAGCATGATTCCATTATTGCGGTTTTGCGCTTCCATGATTGTGGTTTTGGCGAACGATTTTTCAAAACAAATAAGAACAGTAGTAAGAAAAAAAGACTGGCGAACTAGTGTGTGTCACCCAGCGGCTTACACAAAACAGATTTTACGCACGGGACGTACACTTTCAATTGTCAAACTACTCTGCTTCAATTGGCTCTCTGTATTCGCAGCCGTTAGTAGGTGGGTCCTTCTTGCTAGGTTTTCAGTCATTGGTTCTTCAAGGTTTCAGAAACCCAATTCAAGGCTCTTATTAGTCAAATGAGAGGTCAGTCAAATCTAAACCAATAAAAGCACTCCTTTTTCTTTCTGTTCGCGGCTGTGTCTGTAGTGGAAGAACGGAAATGCAGCTTTTTTTTTTTCAGTGCGCCCTAGGACGCACAATGTGCGTGCGCCCTAGGATGCAGAGACGTGACCGCCCGTGGTATCCCGGAGTGCAAGAGGTTAAGTTTACTTTTTAGCTTCACTCATTATTGTAAACAACTCTAATTCCAGCTCCTGCAAAGCTATCAGCAGAGAAAATAGTACTACAGAGAAATTTCAGCAACAAAAACATTTTTACACTGAGTGAATAATAAACCAGGAGATAAAAGGCTGAAGTTCCTCAGTGAATCAGATTTATTTAAATATATCATGTCAAGAGAACAAATCCAAATAGAGAAACAGAGCCTGTACCTTCTCCTGTGCTTCAAGATTGACAGGCCGCGGCGATGGTCTGCCCATCGTGAACCGGCGCCGCTTCGTTACACAGACGGTGAGCCATGGAACTTTTTCATCATTTGAACTGATGATTTTAAAAATTGGCTCCTCAAACCCATTTTATTGTGTTTTAATTTACCACCCTCCAGGAGTTTATGCCTCTTTTTTTATCTGAGTTCAGTGATTTTTTTTAACTTCTATTATTAAATTTGAGCGGATTTTATTACTTGGAGATTTTTAATTTGCATATTAACGATCCCAATGACAGTTTTGCAGTTAATTTCTTAGGTATGATTTAATCATTTAATTTTGTTTTGTGTCTGTCTGGCCCTACACATACATATCAAAGGAAATACACTTGATCTTGTTTTTACACTTGGTCTTAATGTGAATAATGTTCAGACTAAGGAGCTTCTTTTGTCAGACCATTTTTGTGTTCTTTTTAATTTATCAGTTAAATCAGTCTGTTACACTGGAAAGCAGATACAATGCTCTCGTGTCATTGATAAGTTTTCAGCTGTGAAATTTTCTGCTGCCTTTGACAGCAGTGTGGTTTTATCCTCTGATGAAGACACTGAGAGCTTGGTCTGCTCTTTTAACTCACACTGTTCAAGCATCTTAGATGTAGTTGCTCCCTTTAAAACCAGGACTGTCCGTGCTGTTAATTTATCCTGCTGGTTAAATGATGATCTTTGTTGTTTTAGACGTAAATGTAGCATCATTGTCTCCTCAAACCAAGACAGAAGATCACTTCCCTCCATTCTACAGGAATTTCACTTTATTCCTTCTACAGGAAAACCACTTTTCTTCATTCTACAGGAATATCACTGGATTTCATATCAACTACACTCACTCAAGGCCTGACCAAGGATATTTTTCCCAGGACCCCAATGTAAACAGTTGCCTCTTGCAGAGATGGTAAGGATCAGAATTTGCTTTTAAAGGCTCAAAGGGACCATAAAACTCGGGAGACCAGATCTCCAACGTGAACATTGCATTTGGATAGCATCCGCCTTACAGGAAACTAATGCTCTTAAAGGGTCATAAACGGCTTAACCAGACAGGTTTATGACTTTCAATGATTACCAGATCCTTTGTCCAGATATCATGGACCTAAAGAAATCATCTACAGCTCAACAGTACCTCCTAGTGGATACCTACGGAATGTGTTTCAGTATGTAGGATCTGACTATTAATTTGTTGTAAACATTAAGTTTCTTTCAGCTTATCCTCTCCCCCCCCCCCCAGATCCTAAGGACACTGAAAATCATCCTTTTTATCACCAACCATGGTTTGCCGTACTACATTAAGCTTTGATCTAAATATGAATGAATGTATTATAATTATGTATAATAAATGTTATGTTCATGAGTGTCATTCAAACAACTGTAATATTAGAGTAATGGTATAAATGCATGATCACCAAATATTAGCCAAGCCATTTAATTTAGTTAGATCTTATATCGAGCACCTAATTTTATAAGAACTGAATGAGTGTTGATTCTTCTCTGCAATTTTCATGGGATGGTGTCTTCGTTTGATTGGCTGCTCTCAGACAAAGAAACATTTTCACATTGGATGGCAGCCATTTCAAACTGCTTTTTATAAAGTGATTGGTCCATTCCCGACCGGCCCACAGGTTTATGACTAAAGGCGTGTTCAGTTAAAAGGGAGTGAGGAGCTGCCCTGCAGGTAAGAGAGAGAAAAAAAAGAAAGAAATGTAAGACAAAGGAATGGAAAGAAAGAAGAAAGAAAAAAAAGATGTTAAAGACAAAACGAAAGAATGGGACAGAATAAGAAGATTAAATGTTAGCTCAAAAGAGAAAGAATGAGATCAGAGAAGTCTGGGAAGATTTTATTCCACCGTTTTAAGGTTCCGTGTAGTTTTATGTTATCTAAATTGTTCTGTGTGAAGTTTGTCAAATCCTGCTTTAGTTTTTCTGGTTACTGAGGAGAAATCACCTTTTTCTTTAGAGCTCGCTTTCTCAGAGAATCAAATTCTCAAACCTTTTTTCCTTCACCTCAAAAGCCATTCTTATCCATTCTTAGTAAATTTACCCATTCTAAGCCATTCTTAGTAAATTTTTTTAAATTAGATTTTCTGACTTTTCACGCCGTTAAAGTGGACCTTTAATTTTCCTAATTTTAAGTGAACAGAGACTGTGATTTTGGACTCTCTTTTTGGCCTCATACCCGCCTGACTGAGAAGTTTCTCCTTCAGTTTTTTTGGTCTATCCCGCTACAAGAGACCTCAAATTAGGATTCGTTTCCAAGGACTTGTCACGCCGCTCGGGGACAAATCATCCACTGCTGCCATTGTATGGAGACCCCCCAGCTAAGTTTACACTTCCACGGCTGTGAGGAAGCATCGCAGCAGCCGCTTTCTCCAACGTCCTAACTTCAAACTCGGCCGGTACCGACCCTCTGAAAACGTGGACCTACAGCTGTTGTGTAAGTGAAACTCCCTTACCTATCTACTGGGTGAAAATGTGATGTCCGAACAATTAAATTACAATTGAATATAACCAGTATTTTATGGTACAATTAGTCTCTCAACCACAGGATAAAGCTATAAACTGAAGGAAGACTCTCAGTCATTTTTAAGCAACTGCCCTTCATTTTTGTAGATTAATTCAGAAGTTCATTTTTAGATAATCAGCTTATGAATTTTCCCCATAAAATTGCGTTCTGTTTTGTTAGACATTTCAGCCTCATTTACCATTGAAACATAAGTCTGGTTTCTCCTTGGTTCTACAAAGGTTTAACGCTAGATTTTATGTTCAGAAATCCAATAACAGTTGATGTGATATCGGACGCCTGTTATCATTTGAATCTGTTTATCCATCATTTGAATGCCATACCATGTAACCTGAATGGGTTTAATAAAAGGGTGAATGAGAGAAGTTGAAGCATTTTCCTTCGCATACATGTGTTCCTCAGATCACGGCAGGAGAAGAACTCCCTTAAATTTTGAGACTGATCCATTAAGTAATTGAAGGTACAAAATTTATTAAAACTAAGTTTAATATAAGTGTCCATTAGGACTTGTGCCCCTTTTTACGAGTGCTTATTTATTCTATTTAGCGAGTGCAGGAGTGATGGTTTAACTCCGCCCCCTTTCTCACCCACTATTAAATAAAATAAGTAATTCCTGTACCTTATTATGATATTTTATTATATATTCCTCTACAGTTTTATGGTACCACCGTGCGGGGCCTGTGTAACTGAGAAGCATATATGCAAAAAGAAAAATCACTGAGACATAAGCTGTTTTTTTTTTCTTCTGCAAATATTGATCCACTTTATTCGGTGAGCCTGTGTGTTGTTTGGGAGAAGCTGCCGCTGCAGGTCTGCACCTCTCCCCCTGCCTGTGTGTCTGTTGTGTTTGTTTACTTAGCCCCCGCCGAGGCGTCTGGTTGCTGATAGCTGTAAAGGGGGGGGGGGGTGAGCTGAGTCACCCACTGTCTAAGGAATGAAACAGTTGTGTTGATGCATGCAAGTTTTAAGCAGTATTATATGCTGGATTAAGAAAAATAAAGGCCTAGAGTGACAAAAATGCGAAGAAAACTGTCCTGTCTCTTGCCAGTTTAACATTCCGGCGATTATCCCGAAAGGAGTAATTAAACTGGCCAGTTCTGTAATTACCCAAGGGTGGTGACATCAGATTAAGCTGGACGCAGTTTGATCTGGGCACTGTATAAGCCGTTGGGGAAGTAGCACTATAAACTATACCCGGAATTAAAGGGGTAACATTATTTGTGCAAGTTGGAGATTAAACTCCCATTTTGAAAAAGCAAGGCGTGGCGTTGTCGATAAGACTCGCGCCCGCAACCACGTGTCACCTGCACATGCACAGTCACGCGTGTGACCGAAAGGCGTGAGCGCATGAGCAGAGTAAGCGTGCAGACGCCATTTTGAAGGCGCTAAGAGGGAGTCACCCTAGCCGCCATTTTGAGTGAGACCGGTAGACCCGCCCAGAGCGATGTTACCAGTGTCTCCTCCTCTTGGGAGGGCAGAGATAACTGCCTCCATCTTGTGGTCAACTATAGGAGTTGCATTTCTTGCATGAATGCACACTCGGATTAAAGCAGAGTGAATCTATTAAGCTGATTTATAATCAAACAGAGCTTCCAAATTAACTTCAAATCAATCCGAAGTATCCGGAACAACCTAAATTTAAACCCAATTCAAAGTTTCATGCCAAGAACAAAGTAAAAAAAGCAACTTGTGGGTTTAAAGTTTGTTTTCATTGGTGGAAGAGCTTTTGACTGCATATATACACAGGGAAAGAACATAGAAGCATAGACTTTGTATTTACTCATGTATGTTAACCACATATTTTAATCTTTTTAGTTAAAAGCATATATTTACACATCATACGCTAAAATCTGCAAACTTTTGAAGCTATATACAGTATATGTGTTTTGTTGTGGAGCGTGTAAATAAAGAGGCGGATTTGGCTCAGACGATTTATTACACATCTCACACAAGAAGCATAGACAGAATGACATTCAGCAGAGACTCTTCTCTTAAATAACATGGCATTCCTCTAGAAGCTTCTAACACACATAAGGTCACATTGCATTCACTTCATTCATCCTTCACACCTCCCTGTTATCTCACCAGGGAACCTCTGCTCTTTGTTCTTGTCTAAGATGTTACACAATTATGCTCTCCCCATGTGCCACCATATTGTTTTTAAATGTCACTTTGTGTGATTTCTTTCACAGGAAGCCATTCAACTTAGGGATTCAAATAAATGACAATGTTCATTTAGATTCAAGTTAATGTTAATCCTATGCATGTTGGTAAGGGATTTGGTGATTTACTAAACATTTAACCAAAATTTTCCAAAATTAGGAAACCACATTCAACAATTAACACTTGAAAGCTTTAGCTTAAAGCCAGTGTGTTGCTTTTGATTAATGTTTCCTCCCCAGGAGAAGAAAACATTTAACCAACTCACTATTTCTCACCAGGATTTGAAATAAGTCAAAAGGTGAACACTTTGATTAGTCTGTAAAACATTTTTTTCTCATTTTAAATAATCATTAACTTTAATGCTAAGGAAGCCTTTGTAGAAAAATATGAAATTAATAATTATGATCAGGTATAAAATTTGTTTAATTTATATTGATGTTTTGGAATCTGAGATCAAATTTCATTTCATATACACCAGAAACGTTAATAACACTCGTAGGGGCACCAGCTTCTATCTTTAAGAAGCAATTTTGATTTTAATTTCACTTTATACCTGTTTAATCACTCAATAAATTAATAATCAGTCTCAAAATTTTTCTGTGAATTCGATACCTGGGCTTGAAACAGACTCAGAATAAAATAAATTCTCAACAACTTCTCTCATTTTCACATATTTATTAAACAAAATGGTTAACAGACATTGCAGTGATTTCATTAATCATAAAATCAGTCTTGTAAATGATAGATTAACAATGTCAATATTTTCCAAACCAGAGTTAAATTGAGAGGCGAATTTCGGTCAGTTTGAGTTAACAGATTATGGAAACAACGTAAATTTATGGAGAAAGTTTACTAATTATATGAAAAGTTCTGGATTAATTTTAAGAAAATAAAAAAGGGATTTTAACCTCTTGCACTCGGATACCGTGGGCGGTCACGTCTCTGAGTCCTCGTGCGCACTGAAAAAAAAAGCTGCATTTCCGTTCTTCCACTACAGACACAGCCGCAAACAGAAAGCCAAAGGAGTGCTTTGAATGGTTTAGATTTGATTGACCTCTCATTCGACTAATAAGAGCCTTGAATTGGGTTTCTGACACCTTGAAGAACCAATGACTGAAAACCTAGCAAGAAGGACCCACCTACCAACGGATGCGAATTCAGCTAGCCAATTGAAGCAGAGAAGTTTGACGATTGAAAGCGTGTGTCCTGTGCATAAAATCTGTTTTGTGTAAGCCGCTGTGTGTAACGGTAGCGTTCGCCAGTCTTTTATTCTTACTACTGTTCTTATTTGTTTTGAAAAATCGTTCGCCAAAACCGCAATCATGGAAGCGCAAAACCGCAATAATGGAATCATGCTTTGACCGGGTCGCGTGACCAGAACCACGAGTCGTAACAACCGGACCAGAGTCATGTTCGTCTGACAATGAGGAAGAGATGTTTGCCAGCGACACTGCTGTTGTGGACAGGTAAGTGTTATAAGCTAAATTATTCTTTATCCCTGAAAATTGTAATCAAAATGACTTTTGACTGATCGGTAAATTACAACTGTGCGTCATCACCACATGACGGACCGCGGCGCACGGACCAAACCATGCGCCGAGAACGGTCTACCCCCCTCCCCCCCGCTACTCCTCTGTAGCGGATTGCAGATATAGTGCAGATATTTTAGTACAACTGTGCGTCATCGCCACATGATGGACCGGACCGTGCGTCGCGGTCCGTCATGTGGCGATGGACGATGTCCGTCCTCTGTAGCGGGGGTGGGGGGGGGTGGGAGTTGTTATCCTCTACATTGCAGATATTTTAGTATAATTTTTATTGCACTGTAGGTTATTTTTTTCTTGTAAAAAAAAAGCCACACATTTTTTACGTGGCATGCTTCTTTGTGTGTGGGGGGCTTGAGATGGACAGACGGATGGATGGATGAGATTGTATGTTTGATCTCAATGGTTGAAATCCTGCAGAAGCACGCTGATTATTCAGCTGCGCTTGATGTGGGAAGCTACGTCTTCTCAGAGGCCTTCGGTAATAATTGATTAAAGATATCTAATTCGATCTCAAATTAAAGAGTTTTGGACTTTAGATAAAAATAATAGCTTCTGGTGTGTGATTGGTCAAGAAAAATATTATAAAAATAAAGTCAAGATAAAAACTTACATTAAAATTAAAAACAAACGGTGGTTTTACAGAAAGTTTAACAAGGAAAAAGTGATAAATAAAAATTGGAGGTTAACTCCGATTAAGAATTGAGCTCGAAGAAATAGGAATTCCTAGGCATTTAAGAGAAAAAGAAAAAAAATGTTAAAATACAAAGTTACATAAACAAATTACGAGTTATCTACTCTGTGCTCGGAAAAGAAACACGTGGGAAAAGTCCCTTTGTTCAGGCAGTCCTTTGTTCTACCGAAGTTCTTTCTTGCTGTGTGTGGACAATGGACGGAGATGTGTCGAAGAGACAGGAGGAAGCCAAAAAGAGCGGAGCAAAAGAGACAAAAGACCGGAGCAAAAGAGAGAGCAAAAGAGAAGGTAGCAGGGGGTCTTTCTCCTTTTATAAGTTCTGTTGAGCTTTCGTGGGTTTCTGGGTTGACAGCAACCTCAGCCAATAAGCCTTCTTCGTGGACGGGCTCGATGAACTTTAGTCCAATGACAGGCTTTGTCTGCGAGGGGCCAATGGGATGGCGAAGCTGGAACTCAGTGAATTATTACCGCCTTTCACCCGAAACGGGTATATCCACAGTTCCTTCCTTACTTCTCTTCGCTCTGCATCGAGCCCGTCTTTTCTTGTGAGCTATCACTCTCTTTGTATTATTCGCCCTGCAAACTTTCCTCGTGAGGTTCTTCCATTCCGCTCTATCATGTACTACCAATTGCCATTGATCTTAAACATCGGCACACTTGAATGCATTTTTGCATGTGTCCTTAAAACGGAGTTTGGGTCGACCTACTTTGCGAGAACCATGAGCCAGCTCACAATACAGGAGTTCCTTCACCGGCCTATCATCATTCATTCGACAGACATGACCTAACCAGCGCAGGTGACTCATTACAAGCTTGATTTCAATGTCTTCGATGTGTGCCTGCCGCAGCACCTCCTCATTGCTGATGAAATCGTCCCACTTGATGTTTAGTATGAGGCGAAGGTGACGCTGTTGGATTATGTGAAGCTGCCTGACTTTGTGCTTGTATAGGGTCCAGGTTTCACTGCCATACATCAGGAGGGGCATAAGGCACTGATTGTAAGCTGCGACTTTGGTGGAGACTGTGAGGTCATGCGAATCAAACACCCTCTTGCGCAGATGGCCAAAAGCACACGATGCTGCTTGAATGCGAGATGCAAGTTCTTCCTTCATAGAGCAGTCACTGCTGACATAACTGCCGAGATACTTGAAGCGAGTAACGTTGGCCAATTTGATGTCGTCAATAAAGAACTCAGCTGTATTGCCAATACACATGGTCTCCGTTTTGACTGTGTTGATGCAGAGGCCCATTCTCTTAGCGACGTCATTGTAGGAGGATAATAACATCTGCAGGCCCTCTGGTGTATCACTGAAGATCGCGATATCGTCAGCATACTGAGCTTCTCTAATATAATCTTTGAGGACTCTGGATTTCGCTTTTAATCTGGGGAGGTCAAAAAGATCACCATTGTAACGCAGTCTGATCTGTACACTGCAGGTGTGCTTGATTTCTTTGAAAGCGAGCCAAAGTAGGACTGCTGCGTACATGCCAAAGAATGTTGGAGCTAGTTTACACCCCTGCTTGACCCCGCTGTTGTATTCAAGGGATTGGGTGAGTTCACCATTGATAGCAAGTTGGGTGTGCACGTCAGTGTATAGTCTCTTGATGATTCTTATAAACTTTGGAGGACAGCCAAGTTTGCCAAGGATGATGAAGAGGAGCTCGCGATTGACCATGTCAAATGCCTTCACAAAATCCATGAAAGCTATGTACAAACATCTGCGCTGCTCTCTTGTTTTTTCCATCAGCTGGCGAAGGGTGAAAATCCCAGCTATTGTACTTCTACTGTTTCGATACCCTGACTGCGACTGGGGGTAGATATATTCTGCTAACAGGTGAAGCCTCTGCAAGATAACGTCTGCAAAGACTTTACCGACAGCACTGAGCAGTGAGATTCCTCTGTAATTGCCACAGAGGCTTCTGTCACCTTTTTTGAACAGAATTGCGATGATGGCATCTATCCAGTCGGTTGGGATAATCTCTGTAGTCCAGCAGATGTTGAAAAGGACAAGTAGGAAAGCTCTTAAGCGACGTCCTCCATGCACAAGTACTTCAGGTAGAATACCGTCTGGACCTGGGCTCTTTCCTAACCGGGTGTTTCTAAGGGCTTGGTCAAGTTCTTGGTCTTCAATCGGAAGGCTCATTGATTCGATAACTGGAAGCTGGTCTATGTCATCGACGATGCTCAAGTCAACATCCGTTGGTTGGTTTAATAAGTCGCTGAAGTGCTCAACCCATCTGTCCTTTATCTTGTCAGGAACAGTCAGGAGCTCAACATCTTTGGACTTCACAGGATGGGTGCTTCTGGATCTAGGGCCATAGACGGCATTGAGGGTAGCATAAAACTCTCTGTGATACTTCTCCTGAGAGTGCCGCTCTGCCTCCTCAGCTCTGCGCCGAAACCAGTCATTCTTTAGCTCTCTGATCCGCCTTCTTAGAACATGCCTGTCCAAGTTCTTGTCTTGAAGCAGCTTTTGAATTTCTTGGTCCTGATCATCAAACCAGTCATTCTGCACTCGTTTCTTTTTGCCAAAGACATGCGTGGCAGCATTCTGGAGAATAAGTCTGAGTTCAACAAAGTCCACCTTACAGGTAGACAACTTTTCGTCTAGGAAGAGCTCCAATAATGCTTTTTTGTCATCATCCAAATGTGTGTCTAGCTTCTTGGGAGGCCTTGTACCACTCTTCTTGTTTTTAATAAAGAACAGGCACTTAGATACAAGGAGCTTATGATTGGTGAAGCAGTTTGCTGCTTGATTGACTCGTGTCACTGTAACATATGGTTTTGCGGCCTTATTGGATAGTACATGGTCGATTTGGTGCCAGTGCTTTGAACGTAGGTGTTGCCATGTGTTCTTTAAGGTGTTTTTCTGTTGGAACAT
The DNA here is from genome assembly GCA_020510985.1 of Pholidichthys leucotaenia. Classification (NCBI taxonomy): domain Eukaryota; kingdom Metazoa; phylum Chordata; class Actinopteri; order Cichliformes; family Pholidichthyidae; genus Pholidichthys; species Pholidichthys leucotaenia. The sequence continues at coordinate 61,618,440 of CM035849.1, read as the reverse complement.
AGTACCCATGACACTGAGCTGGAATCTGGTGCAGAATTCTAAGAGCATAAGCCCGTTGGAGTTCATTTTACCAACGCCATGTTTTCCAATTACATTCGGCCACGATTTCCAGTCCTTGCCCACTCGAGCATTAAAGTCACCCAGGATGATGATGATGTCCATCTCGGCGGCAGAAGTGCAGCTGCTAAGCTTTTCATAGAACTGCTCTTTTTCTTCCTGAGATCTTTGCATGGTCGGCCCATTACACTGATGAGAGTTAGATTGTTTCCTCCCTTTAGCTGTATGCGCATTGACATGAGCCTGTCACCAATTGGTGTAGGGGTGATACCTTGAGCAGCTAACCTGTTGGAAATAGCAAAGCCAACGCCAGCTGTTCTCTCTTCTCCTCCACTCCAGAAGATTGTGTGACTCCTCTCAACTACGTTTCCGGTGCCAGGTCGCCGAACTTCGCTTAGGGCACAGATGTCAATGGATGCTTTCTCGAGCTCATGACAGATAAGGCTGTTGCTCTTTCAGGTCTGATTGAAGACCCACTGTCGTTGGTTGTACGGACATTCCAAGCACCAAGATTGAGGCATTGTTTGCATGAGTTTGAAACAGAAGGTCGATGGTGTTGTTCGTCGGTTACCCCAGATGCGGTAGCAGTATACGGACTTCGTCCACTTATCGCCACTGCCGCATTGAGTAGCGCATCGGTTCCCCCGTATGCGGTAACCATATCTTCTCTCCTTAACTGTACTTGTGAATGCTGGGTGACATTTGATACCGGTCCACATGGACACACAATTTCAATACACTGGAATATTCCTCCACACACTTATGTATAACTAAGCTAACCTTAGTGATTAGTGTAACTTATAAGCAGTGCTTCTAAATCAACATGCAGGAATAAACATTCATTTAAACATTTTTAACATGCATATATATAAAATCACAGATTAATGCATTTCACACATATTATTGATTTTCCACATTAAAAACATCAGAGTCCATTTCTTTTCATAGTCCTGAAAAGAAGGGAAGATTTAGAATTGAGTTTGTAATAATGTACTTTAAAGTTCACTGGTTAAATCCAGCATGTCCCAAAGTTTAAGGAAATTTTATTGAGCTGTGGATCGTTGTGGCAATGAGGGGCTCCATGTCTCCATGTTTATGGGGGCAATAAAGCCAAAGCCGGACATAGGTGGAATTCCTTAGGCTGGTTTTAACAAAGGAATAGATTTTTTTTGCTGCGGCCTGGGGAAGAAGAGTAGTTTTTGACTGGCTTTCTCTTGGGTGAAACAAAATGTCTTTAAGCAGAAGAATAAGTCAAAGTGAGATGATGCTACACCTTAGTGACAGTACGCAAAGACATTTCATTTGTTTCCTAATTTGTAAATATTAAAACATTTAAAGGCTTTAAATGAAGATAGGCTTTTACAAATAAAACAAAGCCAATAACTTTAAAACAAAGCGAAGACTTATACTGTAACTCTAAAGCCTTAAAACATTTACCCTTTTCTATTTTTGTTACTTTCTTTTTGTAAATAAAATCATTACTTTCAAGTAGGATTCAACAAAAATTCACAACCTAGTTGAGGACTATTCCAAAACTATACTTTGATGACTGAACTGAAAGAAGTCAATCCACACAATTTTTTTTTGTTTGTCTTGTGAAATGCAATCAAAATACAGTGTCAACAAATAAATTAGCACATATTCCACATTTCTAAAGAATTCCAAAATATCTGTTTTACTTCTTACAAGCCTGGAAGTTGAAGCAAACTCCAAAAAGAAGCTTGTAATTACCCTCACTGTAAAACAACACTCAAGGTTAACTCTTGACTCACAACTTTAGCTATAATCAACAAATTGATTTCAAGCTAAGCGTTACACAAACAGTCAAACATGTTGAGTCCACTTGACGAATTAAATGACTTTCAGGTAACACTGGAAGAGTTGGCTTCCGACCTTATACCCGTTTTCTCCAAACAAATTCAGGATACTCCACCCAAAGATTTGAAGCAAATCACGAAAAAACGTTTGGATGAATGCGAAACTAACCCACCGAAAGCAAAGGAAATCCCCAGTGTGTTAGGAAAGTTTGCACTAGCATTAGTTGCAAGGCTAAAACGAGCTGAAACCCAAGTACTCTACGCCAAAAAGGAACTGGTGAAACAACAAACAACCATCCTTTCTCTTCAGGAAGAGAACAAATCTCTTATAAAAAAGCAGGAACAAGCTCGCATAGAGCAAGAAGACACCCAAGCTATGCTTGATCGGACGTTGCTAAATCTGGAACAAGCAAAGGAAGAAAAGCAATGACTAGAAGACGACAATACCTCACTTTAACAAGAAAATGAGGAATTGAGAACTGCCCTGCTTTACAAAGAGAACCAACTCGAGGAAGTTGAAGGTCAATTGGACGAAACAGGCTCCGACTATAGGAAATGCAAGCTGCTTCTACAAGAAGCACAACAAGGTCTTCAGGACGTCAAAGAAGAGCTGGAAGACTGCCGCAAACGAAGGGATCCGAGACCAGAAGCCATGAACAGGCTGGTTCCCTCGACAAAGGGGGGCATCCCCTCATGGGATGGGGACTCCCCCGGCGCACACTCACCTGACCCGTTCAGACCTGAACGGAAACGCGAAAGACATTTGCAAATTCCATCCGATGGAGAGCTCAAAAATATCGCTCGCCACGTCACGAAATTTGACCCCTCAACCAGTGGGTCACCTGATACCAGGGCTTATTTGCAAGACATTGACTACTACTTGCGTAAATACCCTGATGCTACGGTTGATGATCACATTTATTTGATCAAGTTGACATCCAACAGTCGGTATCAAAATTTATAGATCGGCAACCATTTGACATCAAGATGAACCACCGGAAACTCTACGAAGCCATTGAAAAGGAGTTCTCCGACGACTGCTTACAGTCAGGGCTAGCGACAGCCCTAGCTGTGAAACAGGGTCGCTTAGAGCCCCCGCAGGCATACTACCATCGACTCCTGCGCGCATATTTCGGATCTCAAAACATGCCTGAGATGGAAGAAGACCACAATTTCAAGGCTCTTTTCATTCAGAATCTCCATCCCACAATTGGACACCACCTTGGAGTCATGGCTAACCCAAAGTCAAACTCGATAAACCAGCTAAGAGAGTTTGCACATTATGCCTTCCAGAAACAGCGACAAAGCAATCAGAAGCATACTGAGCCTACCGCGGTGTTAGCTGTCAACACCGCATCAGACACCCTGGACCTAGAGGGCACCCCAAGGCCAGCCCCTGTTCCAGCACCTCGGTCACAAATAAAACGACAGTCCTCTAGTCAAAATAAGTCGAGTCATGACCCAGAAAAATTTTTGACACCAAGTTCAAAGCCAACATCACCAAAACCTGACTACCGTTGGAGGCTGAGCCAACCAGGTAAGTCACGAGAATATGGTACAGATACCCGGGATGACAGATATCAATTTCGAGACTCACGTAACCGCAGGAGATGGTTACCTCCCTCGTACCGACAAAAAAACTTCCGACAGGGAAGCAAGACCTCCCCCTGGTAAGTTTAGCTCCAAACCCTGGGAGAAGAAAGAAAAGCCCATTTCCAGCCGACAAAACCTGGAAATTCTCCAACGTATACTTGACAAACTGAAGAGGAAAAAAGACGCAAAAGAGGACAAGAAGCCAGATGTCCTAGCCATAAATATTGTGACCACCCCAAACGATCCTTTAGGGTTGCCACAAGTCAACCCTGAGGAATCTCCTACTACAAAGGGGAAGGATACCGAAGACACAACCGAGCATCCTCCACCCGAAACTCAGGAGGAGCTCCAAAATGCAACGCCACCCAGTGCCATTTTGGTAGTCCAGCTACCTGGGAAACCTCACTCGCCCGAAACAGGCGACTCCTTAATCTGCGTTGAACCACCGGTCCAACAATTTCTGTGTGATGTGACCGAAAGGGGGGTTGCACGAAAATTTTTTCTCTCATTGACCCTGGAAGATGTGATGACGCACGAAGCCCTACTGGATACCGCAGCGGACATCACACTCATGTCGCGGGACCTTTTTGAACACCTACGTGTCGCTGCTAACCATGCGTACAAAGACTTGAAACTAAGACCTTGCTCCTTAGCTATTCAACCTTACGCACCCTCAAACACGACTGTATCACATATATCATTGATGAAAATCTCCATTGGGCCCATGACGTTGATTCATCCAGTCTGTGTCCAATCTCAACTCAATTCTATTGCTGATAGGCAAGGATCTACTTAATCGCTTTGAGCCTCTGATAGACTTCAAGAATCTCAAGCTATGGGCTCAAGTTTGACAACCTCTCCCAACCACTCTACCTGAAGCAACCGGATCACAGTGCTACAATCTTGACACCTTGGATGTTCCAGGAGTCAATCCACTCGCACTGCTGACCCAACAAAGTTTGATGGAAGGTGACCTTGGGGACCGGGCTGAAACAGGCAACCCTTTCCATGTCACCACATCCGACAACCCAACCTTAAATGAATACAGTTCATTCCTTTGCACCCTAAAACCAGGGGCAGCCGACGAAGAGTACTGCCCCCAAGTGGTCAAAGGACTAGTTATCCAAAGCTCCCACGTAGAAGACGTGGTACTGGCTGTCTGGGCTGATAAATCCACGATCAGCCAGACACTTTTTGACTCTCTGCACGAGAAATACCCTGACCTTATGGTCACTAACAAGTCTTTTAGTTTCACTGCTGAGACAAAATCAAACAAAACATTGGTTGCCACAAGTATCTGCGCCCTCCATCTTCAGTGGAACCACAGACTGCTTATGCATCCCTTCTTGGTCGTTCCCGACCTGCCACTTGCAGTTTACATCGGCAGTGATCTTCTTGTGAGACTCGGAACCTATGTTGATACCATAAACAATGTCTTATGGTCTCTCACCCCAGTTCGAGACGCTCACTCTAAACCAGATCTTGACACTCTAAAGTCAGGCCAGACCATCCCTGAGGCCTGCCAGGAATTGAACACTCAACATTGTCTCATACCTGCTAATGTCACATGCTATCCGGTCCAACTATGCATTCAGACCGGGCAGAAACTCATGCATCCACAAGCATTTCTCCAGCCGGCTCCTTTACTTGATGATCTAGGCTTAACTCTGGAGGCCACGCCCCTTCTAAGCCTAGAATACAGAACCACCACATTGCCAGTAAATAATCCCACAGCAGAGACCATCGTCATGCCTCAGGCCACGCCTCTCGGCTGGCTCATCACCACAGATTTCTACGATTTCGAACTGAATGTTCCTGTGCTAGGCGGCCTCCCTGATTCTCTTTGGGCTGACTCTCTTGAACTTACAGTCATTTACACTAAGCCTTCTAAGGCCATCGCTCTTGTGTCAATGCCAACCCCTGACAAAGAGTCAGTGGGACGAATCGACTTGACCAACAATGACCAAATGCTTGTCCAAACCATTGAACTCCTTCCATCGCCATCCAATCAGCAGACCAATAACAATACCAGCAATGCTCCACCGAAATCGGTCCTCACTATCACTAAAGAGATTGCACAGGTGGTAGCTGATGCTGATGCCCTAACCTCTGACGAAGAACGTGAAAAACTTCACCAGGTTCTTCTTAAGTATGAACAATCCTTCTCCAAAGACTCCTTGGACTGTGGACTAACCACAATCCACTCAGTACGCATTCCTACACCACCTGACGCTCCTCCCACCTACGTCAGGCAGTACAAGATTCCCTTGGCCTTGTACGGCCCAGTACAAGAAATAATCGATGACCTACTGGACCGTGGCATAATCAGGCCATGCAACAGTACCTACTCGGCCCCCTTATGGCCTGTCCTAAAGCCCAATGGTAAGTGGAGACTCACCATTGATTACAGGAAATTGAACACTCAAGTTACTCTCTCTAGATGGCCTATGACTCAACTGGAGCAAGAACCCCCTAGAGTAAAAGATGCCAAATACTTCTCAACACTGGACATTGCTTCTGGTTTTTGCACTATTCCTGTCCAAGCTGAAGACCAACACAAACTGGCCTTCACGTTCGCGAATCACCAATACACATTCAACCGATGCCCTTTCGGTTATGCCAACTCTCCTGCAGAGTTCAACATTTTCTTGAACAAAGCATGTCTAGATGCCTGAGACAGAGGTAACCTCATCTATGTTGACGACATTCTCATTCGGAGTCCAACTCTGGACACCCACCTCCCTGAAATCGACCATGTCCTTGGCCAGCTCACGCGAGCAGGAGCCAAAATTTCTCTCTCCAAGTGCCAATGGTGCAAAACCAAAGTCAACTATATTGGTCTCTTGGTAGGATCCAAAGGGGTCCTACCATAAACGGCACAAATTCAAGATGTGCTAAACATCAAAGCCCCTACCAATATCTCCGAACTCCGGAGCTTCCTAGGGGTATGCAACTACTCACGTCAGTTCATTGAAGATTATGCAGACTTGGCAAAACCCCTTACAGACCTCCTACGAAAGGACACCCCTTTCATTTGGTCTGAGGCTCAAGAACAGGCTATGCTAGCATTGAAGCAAAAGTTGTGCACAGCACCATGTTTGGCCTATCCCAACTGCGACCAGCTATTCTTCCTACAACTGGGGTTCTCTGCCAACTGCTAAGCACTGGATTATACCAAATCTACAACCACGACAAACGAGTTGTGGCCTATGCCAGCAAAACCCTCTCTGGTCCGGAACTGAAATACTCGGACGGTGAAAAAGCCCTTCTGGCCACTGTATGGGCACTCAAACATTTCTCCAACTATGTGGGAGGCCAGAGAATCACAGTTGAGACTCACCACCAACCAGTGGTCTTCCTTAACAGTCAACGCATCAGAGAAGGCGTTGTAACAAATGCCAGAATAGCCTCCTGGTTGATGGCTCTACAAAGCTTTGACGTGGAGGTCCGGTACGCACAGAAGTTGAGAAGCCCTCTCAGCACAGACTTGGCTACCTGCCCATCCATTCATGCAGATCCACCTACAGTCACTGAAGACCCAAATCATCTGTCACGATCCGAGCGCCGGTCTTGCCTGCGCTCGGGCTATGTATACTCGCTGCCAGCTTTGACAGCTGTGGGTTATATTTTGGCTTCACCGGGCTCTTATTGTGAAGGCGCTCGGTGGGGTTTCCGGCTGTCAAGGCCGGTCAGCTGTTTGTCATTACTGCTCGTTAGCATCCGGCTTTATTAGGCGGGCGCTGACGGCAGTTTAGTCACGGGAGTATCGTCAAACAATCGTCAATCCTTCCTGGTCTTCGTCATGTCAGGTTCGTGCTTATTCTTGTCTTGTCCATGTTTAGATCGGTAGTGGCTGGGGTTAGCCCTATGGTCCCATGCTCTGAGCTTTGTGTATTTTTGCCACAGTGACTCTTTGTTTGTGTTAGTGTCTCGTCTTTGTTAATAAACCACCATCATTGCAAAACTTACCGGTGACTCTTGGCGTCTTATGGTGATCCGCGAGGATCACCGCATGACAGTATACTCCCGCCAAGACGTCTAAACAGAGACGCCACACCGAGATGCCTTTCACCGTGAGTTTTTGCTAAATTGGACTATTGCTCTTCCTTGTCTGGGTGTCAGTTGCTGGGAGAATGCCGTCATCCAGGGGCCGCAGTCGGCGCCTGGGCAAAGAGTTAGTGAGCGTGCTGGAGTACGTCGACGGGACGCTCCTCGCCGCTACCTTTGACGTCAACTCTAGTTATATGCGCTGGCACCTGGACTGCGCTGAGGTTCTTCTCAACAACCTTCCTCTCCACTACGACGATCACCTAGAGGTGATGACGAGGAGAGATGAACTTGCCACACAGCTCGAGATACTCTGTAGGCTGGAGGAGGAGGAAAGCAGGAAGCAGAGGAGGAGGCATCCTCCCTCCCCGTGTTGGGATCCCGTTCCTGTCCCTGACCCAGTCCAGGAGATTGCGCCATCTGGAGGTCATCGACGACGTCGGTGCCACAGCCAAGGAGAACCTCGGCAGAATCCCCGGCTGGATCTGCTGCCAGCAGAGCCCGTCAGCAAGCCTCTGAGAGCGGCTCCACCTCGTCCTTCCAGGGGGCCCTCTGTTGCCATCCAGCGGGGAGAGGGAGGAACAGCGTCCCCTACAGCAGGCACCATCTTTCCTCTGGGAGAAAGGCAAGTGCAAGTTAATTTATTACACCATAATTGTAACCTGCCTTGTCTGACTCCTGGGGGCGGAGTTCGGGGTTTGCAGCCCCCCCCCCCGAGCTCCATCCACCTGCTGTAGTTATAATAACTAAACCTGCTGCCTCTGTGTCCCCCCCGTTGAGCGGTCTGCGACACCAGGCCTATGTCGTCGGATGAGGAGGGGCCCTGCATTGCTGGAAAACCTGGATCTGGCCCTGCAGCCACGTCGTGGACGGAGGAGAAAAGCGGACTGCGGCCCGGAGCCTGAGCCGACGATGAAGCGTCCCCGGGTCTCCTCGCCGGAGCGGTCCAAGCCAGTGGGTTGAGTGTCCCCTGCCCCCACGCCATACAGGTCATCGGCGTGGACATCAGCGCGGGAGGAACCTCAGGCTGCAGACGTCATCTTGCCAGCTGCGGACCCTAACGCAGCTGAGTTGGAGCCTGCTGACGAAGGTTGCCGCCCTGAACCTGGATTGTTGGAGTCCTGGGTGGCAACAGAACCCGAGTGCAGGTAAGTGCTCCCTCTTGTGTCTCTGTTCCCTGTTTTGGAGCATTTGTGACTGCCCCTCGCGAGTGAGGGGCAGCTGCCTGTTGTGCCCGAGCTTGTCTCGCTGGGTTCTGTTGCTGCCGGTGATATTGATCCCGGTTTTTCTGTTCCTTGTGAGCTTCTTTGCAGTGTCGCCGGCATGGACCCAGTCGGAGTTGCTGAATTGGAGGTTCCGGGTTCAGGGGCGGAGGTCCAATCGGGGTCTGACGTGGGTGCGCCCGAGACCCAATCGGGGTCCATCGCGGGAGCTGCTTTGGCCCAGTCGGGGTCCGACATGGGGACACCAGAGGCCCAATCGGGGTCCACTGCAGGTGCGGTTTTGGCTCAATCGGGGTCTGACGTGGGTGTGCCCGAGGCCCAATCGGGGTCCACCACTGGAGTTATCCTGACCCAGTCGGGGTCCGACGTGGGTACGCCCGAGGCCCAATCGGAGTCCAGCATGGGAGCTGCTGTGGTCCAATCGGGGTCCGACGTGGGTGCAGCCGGGACCCAATCGGGGTCCAGCAGAGGTGAAGCGCCGGTGTGGTCTGTGGACGGTGGAGGAGCTGCAGACCCTTCACCGTCGGATGGAGTATGGGCTCATCCTTGTTTCCTAGTCCCTTGTCAGAGTCATCGCCCCTGCTCTTTATCGCCGGGGGCCGTAGGGGTCCTGCTACGCTCGCCCCAGCTCTCCCATGTTTTGTCTTAGCCAGGAAGGCCGCTGCGGGCTGTTTTCCCCCGGTTCTGGTGGCTGAGGGATGCGGGTCGGCCACCTGAGGAACTGCTTCGCTTGTTTGGCGCCTCGGATCTGCCACCCTACATGTTATGTGTTCTTCTGGGCGACCTGGTTTGGCCTCCAGGGGAGGGGACTTTCCGGGCCTGGGACTTTGACAAGCCACCCGGTCATGTTCCGCCTCCCATGACCACCCGTCAGCTGTTGGATGCGGGGAGACCGCCCGAACTGTTCCTGGGGCGCTGGGTCTCCGTCGTTTGGCATGAACTGTTGGGGGGGTAGAGGTCACTTTTTTGGTGGGGGTTTGATCCAGTAGTTGTTGTGTTTTTTTTTTTCTCCCTGCTATCCTGTGTGTGTGTGTGTTCTTTGTAATGGTCATCTGGGTCTCTGTGGGTATTTGTGTTTATGTCTTGCAGATTGCCTTATTTTGTTCTGTGTGTATCTAGGTGGGAGCCAGTAATTCTGTTTGTTTTTTTTCCCTTGCTGTCCTGTGCTGTTCTCTGTAATCGTTATTTGAGTATTTGGTATTTTTTGTCATGGTGCTGTGTTTAGGTTTTTTTTTCCTTTGCCTAGTCTTGATTTTGTTCTTTTTGTTGTACTGATTCTGTGTTTTGTCTCTCTCTCCCGCCGGACCTACCCCCATCCGCCCACCCTGGAGGGGGTGGGGGGGCATGGAGGTCTATGGGCGTGCTCGGGCTATGTATACTCGCTGCCGGATTTGACAGCTGTGGGTTATATTCTAGCTTCACCGGGCTCTTATTGTGAAGGCGCTCGGTGGGGTTTCCGGCTGTCAAGGCCAGTCAGCTGTTTGTCATTACTGCTCGTTAGCGTCCGGCTTTATTAGGCGGGCGCTGACGGCAGTTTAGTCGCGGGAGTATCGTCAAACAATCGTCAATCCTTCCTGGTCTTCGTCATGTCAGGTTCGTGCTTATTCTTGTCTTGTCCATGTTTAGATCGGTAGTGGCTGGGGTTAGCCCTATGGTCCCATGCTCTGAGCTTTGTGTATTTTTGCCACAGTGACTCTCTGTTTGTGTTAGTGTCTCGTCTTTGTTAATAAACCACCATCCTTGCAAAACTCACCGGTGACTCTTGGCGTCTTATGGTGATCCACGAGGATCACCGCATGACACCATCACTACTTTGACCAGAACATCTGTCAAGATATGGTCACTGCTTACGTATGTTGATGGTTGTTCTTTTCACTATGAAACTCACATTCGTGCTAGTGTGGGTGTGGCATGGCTGAACAATCAGCCTTGTGAACCCCACAGCTTTCAACTGGGTTCCCAATCATCCCAGTATGCGGAAATCGCAGGTGTGCTCATTACACTGCAACTTGCCGTAGACCATGGCATTCGCACTTTGGTCATCTGCACTGACTCCAACTACGCACGCCTCAGCTTCACTTGTCATTTAGCACTCTGGAAGGCCAAAGGTTTTGTAACCTCCAACCGCAAACCAGTTAAACATCAAGACCTTTTCAAAGCATGTGATCACCTAGTCACCTCCAACAACCTCCAGGTGTACTGGAAAAAAGTCAGAGGTCACTCGCGCACACCAGGTCAGGACAAAGAATGGAATGACCTTGTGGACTCACTTGCAAAACAAGGAGCCATACAAGGCACGCCCTGGTCCTTTGATTCTGCTCAGGTGCCAACTTCACAGTCCCACCCACCCACCCCTACAGTCTGCGCAGTCACCAGGGCCCAGACTAACAGGGCCCAAGATATGACACAAACCACAGGTCCCCTCACGGTTGACCCTGTTTTTACTGACGCTGACCTTATCTCTCTTCAAACCCTTGACCCTGTGATCCATAAAATGATACAATATCTCTCAGATCCTGCACTCAATGCACCATCCAACTCGGATCTCGCTGACACTCCAGACTTAAAACCACTTTTTGCTGCACGATCGTCCTTGCAGCTGCGCAATGGCATTCTAGTTCATGTTTCCGATGAACTCCCTGCACCTGCGCTTGTGGTCCCTTGTAACCAGAGGGGGGTGATGATTGTTCATGCCCACGATCTCCCAACTGCAGGACACAAAGGCGTCAAAGCAACGTACAACGCGCTCAAACAAGTGGCATATTGGCCATACATGCGAAAGGATGTAGCGGACTACATCAAGGGATGTCTCGTATGTTGCCAGTTTCAACCAACCAACCCGATTCATCGAGCACCCCTACAGAAAAGAGGCATTTCATTCCCATGGTCTGACCTCCAAATTGACTGGGTAGGTCCCCTTCCACGGTCAGAGGAAACAAATACTTCCTCACAGTCACATGTGCTTTCACCAAATGGGTTGAGTGCTTGCCTGCTCCTAATGACACGGCATAAACCACGGCCTACTTGTTGATGAACCATGTATTCTCTAGATTTGGTCTGCCAAGCCGAATCAACTCTGACCGCGGCACTCATTTCACCACTGAAGTCATGCGACAACTGTGGGAAACCTTGGGAGTTAAAGCTAACTTCCATATTAGCCACCACCCACAATCCTCCGGACAGGTTGAAAGAACCCACCGAACCGTGATCAACATACTGAAGAAGTATGTTTCACCACACCAAAAAGACTGGGATATAAAGCTCCCGCTGGTCTTGATGGCCATCTGAGCCACACCCCATGAAGCTACTGGGGTGTCACCTTTTGAAATGATGACAGGCCGGCAAATGACTTTTCCCCTGCATTTACTCTACCAACCTGGAGAAGCCAGTGTTGCCACAGCTTACACTACTCACCAGTATATGACAGACCTGACCAAACATCTTCAACAGACTTTTGCCTTTGCCCAAAAACATTTGGACTGATCAGCTGAAGGACGCAAAGCCTACTACGACCAGAAAGCCTCACATGATGAACCCCAAGTGGGAGACAAGGTTTTCTACTACTCTTTCATTCCTCAGACAGGACAGACCAACGCATGAGCAGGAAAACTCGCTCGGAAGTTCCTCCCCAGGTGGACAGGTCCACACACGATCACAGATAAACTCTCTCCGGTCGTCTACCAAATCAAAATAAGCAAAGGTCGCCAGGACCCCATCTCCAAATGGGTCCATCATATTCAAATCAAATTGTACAAAAACCCCATGGGACTCGTCGGGGACAGCATCATTCCATTAAGTCAGTAAACAAACCTAAAATCTTGTTTGCGCCCGATAGATAACTGTTAGCTAACTATAGGCGCTTTTCCACTTGGCCCAGTTTGGCCTCGTTTGGCCTCGTTTCGCACGGTTCGGCCTCCTTTGTCCGCTTTTCTATTCGGCACCCAATGGCCTAACAGTTCTGTTATTTTGGAACTGTTCCACTTTTATAGGCACCAATCGAGAGTAGGTCCGAAGGGTACCGGCACGGTTTCGTCACGCCACTGCTGGCCATTCATTGGTCTGGGCATAGTGTCATAAGAGTGGGCGTTGCGCTGACTTTCGAGAATCGCTTGCTGGCCGCCATTTGCAATTTTTCGTCAGTGAGCCCGCGTACAAGTGATATTATAAACAACAATGATAGAACGGCTTAACAGAAATCAGCAGAAATCATCACCGCGGTCCAGCAGAGTTTCCTGTGTGTTTCGGCTGATGAGAGAATGCAGAGGGAAGCAGACTGAGCTTGCAGTGGAACGCACAAGCAGACCCACCACAAAATAGATGCAGACGCACCGGGAATTAGACCCAGCCACCCGAATTGAATTGAATGTACAGCCGCGACGCACCCAACTTCAGCAGTTGAAGCCATGATATTGTGATATACAGGATGGTGAGTGATGTGATATTCATGTTTTATGTTATTTTTTCCAACAGTGGAAAGTTCACTTAGGACAGACAAAAACTTAATCGTGTTTAAACGATGACCTAGCTCAATGCTACGTCCGTCCTTGTATGTTGCTTTTTTGTGTTGACAATATCTGATGAAATAAGCTAGTTGTAAAGGTGTTTTGTTTTTTACATGTTGCAGTTTAGTGCTGTGCGTGTACTTGATTTGTGTGTATTTCATTGTAGAGTCCAAACAGGATCTGCTCGGAATGGTGGCGTTTTGACACCAATGTATTGTGACAGGTAAACAACACATCATATTTATAGTCAAATCTTTTGCTTTTAAAAGTGAGGTAGTCAGATACGCAAAAGCCGATGGTGTATAGAACATGTATATTAGGATTTGTATGTGAAATGTCGGCATCGAAACTGCTCCCGTTTAGTTGTAATTAATATTCAAAAATGATATTTTCAGGAGGAAAGACTTCAAGCGTCCCTGCATTTGTGTACTTCTCGGGGCCGCCGCCGGAGAGCGAGCCGTGTGCAAAATGTGATCGTGTTGTTAATATAACACACTTTTTTGTGGAAATGTTACTATTATTAGCTGTGAAATGTGTTATAAAATGATTAGACGATGATACTATGGCTCTTCCTGCTGTTCCCATTTAACTGTTTTTTTCCGGATGTAAAATACGGGATCCCTACGGCCCATCGGCGCACGAAGTATCCTGGCCGATGTAAACAGCCACGGACCAAAAAACGTACATTTGCTTGTGGAACAGGTCATTCACACTCGCAGACAATCGCGCTATATGTGTCTGTAGGATTTTCTTTCCATGCACGCAAAAAAAGCATTTTTTTCCTGGATCCGACTACCTCGCTTTAAGTTAAAGTTTAGGTAAAGTGCCAAATTTAAAGTAGCACAATTTCCACTTAATATGAAAGGGACTGAATTGAGATTTATTTGTGTGAATATTAATTACAGAGTAATTGAAAATGAAAGGCACATCCAATAGTAGCCACCATAAAATAAACAGCTTGTTTATTTATTTTTATCAGATCACTTCTGTGATCCTTTATGAGTTATAGTCATAATAGTGTATCTGGCACCTTGGGAAATGGGAGATGTTCAGTCACCATTAGAATCTAGTTTATATGTGTAGTCTATAGTATTTAATCTTTAAACTCATTCAGTAATAGAACACATTACAAATATTTGAGACCCATTGTAGTGCTTCCTTTTTTTTTGTAATAAAAATTTTTATTGACTTTATACAAGATGGTACTACACATACTGATCTTCCAAGTATCACATCAGTCTCCAAAAAGGGTAAATAAATGGGGAAAAGAAAAAAGAAAAAAATATATATATACATATACTGTATATGTGGCTGTATATGTGGCTGATTACAAAGCAAGGATATCAGTGAGGGAAAGCAATACCCCCCCCCCCCCCAAAAAAAAAAAAACAGGGAAAGAGAGAAAGACAGGCCTTCATTAAGAGATTGAATTGTTAGCCAAAGAAATAAAATTCCAAAAGTCTCTCCACTCTGGTCCCTTAGTGTGATTCCCATCAGTCCTCCTATTTAACATGGACTCATATGAGGCAGTCTTTATCATATAGCTAACCCATTCTTCCATTCTAGGGGGTTCGATTGATTTCCAGTGAGAAAGTATAGTTCTGGCTGCTGTAGTTAGTCCAGTCATGACCACTGAGAATTCTTCTTTCGATAAAATAGGTACTTGGGATTTGTCTCCAAGTAGACACATTCTTGGTGACAATGGGAGTGTCTTGCCCAACCACTCACCCATATACCTGAAATTTTTAGTCCAAAAAAGCTGAACAAGTGGGCAATCCCAAATACAGTGCAAAAAAGTTCCTTTTTCTTTCTTACATTTCCAACATAGATTATTATTTAACAGACCCATCCTATGTAGTCTTGCTGGCGTCCAATAGTATCTATGCATTATTTTGTACTGTATAAGTTTACTTCTGGCTTCCCTTACATATTTCCCACTATCTGACAAAATGTTTAACCACTCTTCTTCACTCATTATACAATCCAGGTCTTCCTGCCATATTCTTCTCAAGCTGTCACATCCGTTACTAAGTAGACCATTAATTAGTCTGTAAAAAGCAGATGCATGAAGACATTTCAATGGTAATTTAAAAAAATCTATGATAGGGTTACAGTCCTTATACTGATTCATTGATGTCAGACAGCTCCTAATTTGGAGATACTTCCAAAAGTGACCTTTCCCTGTAAGAGTATATTTCTTGAGCAAATCTGTATAAGACATAAACACACCATCTTGGTACAGGTCATTCACCTGGCGTATGCCACCAAGGTGCCACATTTTCCAGCATAATGGTGTTTTCCCAATAATAATTGCTGGATTATACCATAAAGATGAGTAGGATTGGCTAAGGTGTGGGATCTTTAACATCCTATGTATTCTGATCCAGACCTCTTTTGAATGAGATAAGATAGGGTTCAGGGATCTATGTTGGGACTGGGAAAAACTATCTATAGGAGTAAATGGACAGCACATTTCAGCTTCAATGTCAACCCAATCCAATTTACTGTGTCTGCCTAAGTGTTTTGCTAATTTGGTCATTCCAAATGAGATATGATATAGCCTCAGGTTTGGTAACCCCAGGCCTCCTTTATCCTTTGGCAAACACAGTTTGTTCATACCAATCCTTGGTCTCTTCCCATCCCACAGAAATTCTTTAATTATGAAGTCATATTGTTTAAAAAACTGTGGCGATATGGCAATTGGCAACATCATTGTTATATAATTGAGCTGGTGTGCAACAACCATTTTAACAACATTGATCTTGCCCCATAATGAGAGTTTTAATTTCCCCCACTTATCTAACTTAATTTTAATTTTCTGTAACATAGGCTCGAGATTCAGATTGGGGACATCTTCGATATTCTGGCTTAGCTTTATACCTAAGTATGACGTTACTGATGAAGTTAAAGCCAGACACTGAGCTAGGATGGCATGTACCAGAAATAGGCATGGCTTCTGATTTCCTCCAGTTAATTTTGTATCCTGATAGTTTAGAATAAGACTCAATAGTTGTCATTAAATGTGGTAAAGAGTTCAAAGGATCTCTAATTAGTGTCAAAACATCATCCGCTTACAGTAATAATTTATGTTCTTTCCTCCCTCCCACCACTCCCTTAATATTTCCGTCTAATCTGATGGCAATAGCAAGTGGTTAGAGTACAATGTTGAAAAGTAAGGGGGACAGTGGACAAAGTGCTTCCTTTTATATTTTAGCAGTACAAGCACAAAACACCACCCACACTTGAAACCAGGGCGACACAGCTGTGGCTAAACTTTATTGATAACGTTATTTCACACCATCACAAAAACTCAGTATCTAAACTCAGTATAAATGGTGTAGAGATTTAAAGGGTATCCAAAATTAAAATCCTTGGTGTAATAATTGATAATTTCTGTGTTGGAAGTCACATATTAATTATATTAAAGCTAAAATATGCAAATCAGTCGCAATACTGCGCAGAGTGAAATATTTGCTGAATCAACCCACACTATAGACTTTGTATCATTCATTAATGCTCCCATACATGACATCCATCCATCCATCTTCTACCACTTTTCCAGAGGTCCGGGTTGCAGAGGCAGCAGTTCAAGCAGAGAAGCCCAGACTTCCCTCTCCCCAGCCACCTGCTCCAGCTCTTCAGCGAGGATACCAATACCCATACATGACATATTGTACTGAAATATGGGGAAACACATATAAAACATATAGCCAGTTGTTATACTTCAGAAGAGAGCTATTAGAATAATAAAGCTGCTTACAGGGAACCAACAAACCCACTTTTTCTTAAATTAAAAGCTCTCAGGTTGAAAGATCTGGTTGCCTTTAAAACTGCAGTAATAATGTTTAAAGCTAAGAATCTATCACTGCCCGCAAATATCCAAAATTTGCTCCAAATAACAATATCATTTCAGAGGAACATGTATATTTCAAAAACCTTCAGTAAGAACTACTACCAAGCATCACTGTGTTTCAGTGCAAGGAGTCAGACTGTGGAACACTTTTGGACCTGAATTAAAATCATGTACAAAGCTTGGACAATTTAAACAAAAACTAAAGGAAGAAATACTCCAAACATACACACGTGGACAAAATTGTTGGTACCCCTCTGTTAATGAAAGAAAAACCCACAATGGTCACAGCACAGTGACTACTTGTCACCCTTTAAATAGGCCGATTGACTGATTACAAGTTTGTAGACACCTGTGATGTTAATTAGAGGACACATCTTGGTTGAATATGTCCCTGTGGTCATGTTCATGTCCCTATGGCCTATTATTTTCAATCTTTTCTAGGAGTACAGTACCATCATTTTTGTCCAGGTCTGTTTCATGAGTTTGTTTTTTAAAATAATTCTGTTGAACCACAATTCAAAAGCATTGACTGATTTTCGTTGGTTAATTTTCATAGAATTTTTATTTATTACCACTTTTGTCAGATTCAAGTTATTTCTATGACCATTGTGGGTTTTTCTTTCATTAACAGAGGGGTACCAACAATTTTGTCCACGGCTGTATATACAAAACGACATGTAAAAATCACATAAGGATTATCACATTCAGTCTGCTTTGTGCTGTTGCTTAGTTTTTGTCACGTTTTGTCTTAGCTTTGTTCTGATTTGTAATCACTCTTATTTTATTTTTGAATTCTTAGCTGGAACATGGGTGGGAAATATAAGCTGCGGTTTCACCCATCACCCATTTTGGATAAGTTATGTTGAATTGTATAATCCAAGGAGTTGCTGTTTAATTTGACCTTATTGGATTTTTTCCCCCTTTGCTCTATTATTCTGTTCCTTTCTTTTAATCTAATCTATCCAAAATAAAGATTCATTCATTTCTCAAATATGCTTTAAACTTTGTTTAATTATCCACCACCCATTTCTGTCTTTCATCTAGGCAAGGGCAAAATGATCCACCCAAACCAGACCTTGCCTCACTATTTAGAGGTGCAGGCTGAAGATCTGCTGAACTGGGACCAGTATGAGGGGCCGATCCAGTTGCTTCTCAGTGAGGCAGCGTGGCGGACGTGTGTTACCCATTCCAGTTTTTTTTTTTTCTCACAGTTTGAATTTTGCACATTCTAAATAATCTGTAATTTGCTGCTGATTGGAATAAACAATTTAGTGATTTATGTGTTTGCATCATGATTTTCTATTTTGTCTGTTCAGACACCGGTGGGAAAAGAGTCAACATTATGAACCATTTATCAGTGACCTTGAAAATAATGGCTCATTTTTAAGAAAAGTAACCAACACAATTATTTGCTGAAGACTGTAAAACAAAATAGAGACATCTGCAAAAGTACAAAGGTTCATTGTCAAAATTCCCAGGGCAATACTACAAGAATACATGTATAGTTCACTGTTGATGCAGAGAATATGTATTTATACAGTATCTACATGTAGTCAGCAATACTCAGTACGATATATTTCCAGTTAATCCACATATTTCTCCATGTAACCTT
Source organism: Pholidichthys leucotaenia (assembly GCA_020510985.1). Lineage (NCBI taxonomy): Eukaryota > Metazoa > Chordata > Actinopteri > Cichliformes > Pholidichthyidae > Pholidichthys > Pholidichthys leucotaenia. The sequence goes on along the minus strand of CM035849.1, from coordinate 61,599,736 downwards.
GTGACTGCATTATTTTAATTACTTTTAATCCTAGATCCATTTGTTTTGGCTTAAAATGCATCATAATTGCTAAATATATCTTATGCCCAACTCAGTACTGTTTACCTGTTGAAATATGTATTTAACAGCTCATATGGCACCTGATCCATGTTTTGCCACGACGCCACTGGCTGGAGCAGGTAAATCCCATGATGTCTCAACAGTCTCTCCATGATTTTGACACAGATCAGATCAATTTTTTTCACAGGAAGCTAAACATTTCTACAGACATTATAGCCACTTTGCGTTCGTGAACTTGGGGTGACATCACTGTGTTGAACGTTAACGCCGACCGTTTGAAGAGATATTTTTGCCACAAGAGAGCCATCTGAAACACACACACAGATTACATATTTTAGGACCTAATATCTATAACTTGCAGGCATTACAATGTTGTACGGCAGACTTAAAAGTAAAGTAGCATTAGTAATAATTAACTTACCATCATACGTAATGTAGTTCGCATCCTCATGGCTTCTATATGCTCCAGTACCTTTCCAGAGTGTGTCATATTGCGGGTTTGCCTTCTGTTCTCCGTTTTTGCCTTTATTCTGGCAAAAACAGCCAGAGAACGCAAACGCCTTGTATCCTGCCAACTTGTGTTTTGCGTAACATTACGCTTGATTTACGCCAGTTACGCTTGTTTTACGTAGCGGGAGGGAGAGGGTTGCGCCGCCTCCCTGTAACTATTTCCCACCCGCTTCAAATGACAACCTAGTGCAGTAGAAAAACATGCGGGCCGAACTGTACCGTGCCAAATGAGGCCAAACTGGGCCAAGTGGAAAAGCGCCTTATAAGACTCAGGCATACTCGGTCGCATTTCTCTCCTCCAATCAGGTAACTGCATTAAACCTTCAAAAGGAAAAGTTAACCCAAACTAACTGACTTCCTTAAAGTCTAACTTCAAAAGATCCTGCAAAATTTCATACAGTGTCATCAAGTTACTATTTCAAAATAGTACACACAAAACCTCCAACATTACTAGCTTAAGTTAATAATCACAAAACCCTCTAAAGGTGATAAAACACTAAAAGCCTAGAGCTCAGTCTCTATCAAAGTTGATCCACCTCCGAGAATAACTTTCACCTACCACTCATGTACCTCAAGAAAAGGAAAACCGACAAGAAGCTCAAGATTAAAATGACTCACTTCCATTCGTTTGTCAGGACAATGGTCCTCCTGTTTTTCAGTTTAGCCCTCTACCTAGCACTCTCACCTACTTTTGCCCAGTTAGAGCTGGACAGAGCCCAGACAAGAAGTCAACAATCCTTAGGCAGATTCTCAACCACAGCCTCATCATTAGGGCCCCTTGCTAGCCTTAGCACTTGTACTGTTAAACCGGTCAACACCGCTACACTGAAACGCCAAGTAGTTGAACCACCAGCTGTTACCAAAACTTTGCAAGATACTGTGTTGGTTTTGAATGTTTGCTCCAAAGCCTCATTCAAACTCAACAAGGTCTTGGACTTTTTTGTTGTTGTTGTTGTTGTTACTTATTTGTACCCGTAGGCAGATTTGGTTTGCAGTCTGGTGACAAGCCACCGGCTGCTGGTCGCTGCGTGCGCGAGCGCCCTAAACCTACATGTTTTGTTTTTGTTTTTTGTTTTTTTTTTGGTATGCGGGAGGAAACCGGAGAAATCCCGGAGTAAACCCACGCAACACGGGGAGAACATGCAAACTCCACGCAGCTCACTGTTGGTTGGGGGCTGGGATCGAACCCACGATCTCACGATCCCCGCAATCCCCCGGCCGAGGGTAAACTGTGCTGCCGCAGTGCTAAACCACTGCGCCACCGTGCAGGACTTGTCACTCTTCATGTTAGGGGTTGACCATGCTCACCCACACCTAATGCCTGTGTTCCTTCAAAAGGTAGCTAGAAATACTAGATTCTCAGCTAACCCTTTAACAATGAGCCTGCCTTCACCTCTTCTTGCCCCTGTTTCAGATATTACAAAGTTATTCCTCATTGCCACTCAAAGAACAATGATGACCTTCCATATTTGCTCAGTCTTCCAGAACAAAGGTCTCAAACACCCTCTGAGTCAGACCTCTGTGGAACCATGGTTTAGTCCTGCTAAACCAATTCAATTCAAACCTCCTTGAGTTACCTCAATATTGCTTAACCTAAACATCTACCTCAAATAAGCAACAATTTTTTTTGTTTTGCATTCTTCGTTTTGATCTTTATTTTTAGAATTTTTGAAGTTATATGCATGCTTATATACAAACATATATCTATATATAGTTCTCACACTCCATTTTGATTTTTGTGCCCAATTCAAACTATTTTTGAACAATTATAAGAGCTGTTTCATCATAAACCAAAAACACCTACCTCAGGTATGTAAAACTACACACTTTGTATCTTCCTACTTTTGTAACCAGAATTTTTGAGTCATTTCAAGACATATACCATAGCTTACTACTCTTAGTCAATGTTATAAATTTTATAATCTACATTTGTCTATATTCAAATTATTTTTGGAAATTCATGGAAGCCCTTCCAGTAAACCAAAGTCAAAGATCTCTACTTAGTAATAGATACTGTTTGCATGCTAGCGTGTATGGACATCACAAAAACCTTTAACCCAGAATTTAGGTCAAGTGTTGCCAAGAAGACGAAGCTTCCATGGGTGTGTACCAACACTGACCGATGTTCACCATTGCTACAAAGGGGGGAAACTGTAGCATCATCGTCTCCTCAAACCAAGACAGAAGATCACTTCCCTCCATTCTACAGGAATTTCACTTTATTCCTTCTACAGGAAAACCACTTTTCTTCATTCTACAGGAATATCACTGGCTTTCATATCAACTGTACTCACTCAAGGCCTGACCGGGGATGTTTTTCCCAGGACCCCAATGTAAACAGTTGCCTCTTGCAGAGATGGTAAGGATCAGAATTTGCTTTTAAAGGCTCAAAGGGACCATAAAACTCGGGAGACCAGATCTCCAACGTGAACATTGCATTTGGATAGCATCCGCCTTACAGGAAACTAATGCTCTTAAAGGGTCATAAACGGCTTAACCAGACAGGTTTATGACTTTCGATGATTACCAGATCCTTTGTCCAGATATCATGGACCTAAAGAAATCATCTACAGCTCAACAGTACCTCCTAGTGGATACCTACGGAGTGTGTTTCAGTATGTAGGATCTGACTATTAATTTGTTCTAAACATTAAGTTTCTTTCAGCTTATCCTCTCCCCCCCAGATCCTAAGGACACTGAAAATCATCCTTTTTATCACCAACCATGGTTTGCCATACTACATTAAGCTTTGATCTAAATATGAATGCATGTATTATAATTATGTATAATAAATGTTATGTTCATGAGTGTCATTCAAACAATTGTAATATTAGAGTAATGGTATAAATGCATGATCACCAAATATTAGCCAAGTCATTTAATTTAGTTAGATCTTATATCGAGCACCTAATCTTATAAGAACTGAATGAGTGTTGATTCTTCTCTGCAATTTTCATGGGATGGTGCCTTCGTTTGATTGGCTGCTCTCAGACAAAGAAACGTTTTCACATTGGATGGCAGCCATTTCAAACTGCTTTTTATAAAGTCGATTGGTCCATTCCCGACCGGCCCACAAGTTTATGACTAAAGGCATGTTCAGTTAAAAGGGAGTGAGGAGCTGCCCTGCAGGTAAGAGAGAGAAAAAAAGAAAGAAATGTAAGACAGACAGACAAAGGAATGGAAAGAAAGAAGAAAGAAAAAAGATGTTAAAGACAGACCGAAAGAATGGGACAGATTAAGAAGATTAAATGTTAGATCAAAAGAGAAAGAATGAGATCAGAGAAGTCTGGGAAGATTTTATTCCACCGTTTTAAGGTTCTGTGTAGTTTTATGTTATCTAAATTGTTCTGTGTGAAGTTTGTCAAATCCTGCATTAGTTTTTCTGGTTACTGAGGAGAGATCGCCTTTTTCTTTAGCGCTCGCTTTCTCAGAGAATCAAATTCTCAAACCTTTTTTCCTTCACCTCAGAAGCCATTCTTACCCTAGTAAATTTTTTTTATATTAGATTTTCTGACTTTTCACGCCGTTAAAGTGGACCTTTAATTTTCCTAATTTAAAGTGAACAGAGACTGTGTTTTTGGACTCTCTTTTCGGCCTCATACCCGCCTGACTGAGAAGTTTCTCCTTCAGTTTTTTTGGTCTATCCCGCTACAAGAGACCTCAAATTCGGACTCGTTTCCAAGGACTTGTCACGCCGCTCGGGGACAAATCATCCACTGCTGCCATTGTCTGGAGAGCCCCCAGCTAAGTTTACACTTCCACGACTGTGAGGAAGCATCGCAGCAGCCGCTTTCTCCGACGTCCTAACTTCAAACTCGGCCGGTACCGACCCACTGAAAACGTGGACCTACAGCTGTTGTGTAAGTGAAACTCCCTTACCTATCTGCTGGGTTAAAATGTGATGTCCGAACAATTAACCTCTTGCACTTCGGTATACCGCGGGCGGACAGGTCTCTGCGTCCTAGAGCGCACGAGGGTGCCCTAGGACGCACACTAGGGCACACTGAAGAAAAAAAAAGCTGCATTTCCGTTCTTCCACTACAGACACAGCTGGGAACAGAAAGCCAAAGGAGTGCTTTGATTTGTTTAGATGTGATTGACCTCTCATTCAACTAATAAGAGCGTTGAATTGGGTTTCTGAAACCTTGAAGAACCAATGACTGAAAACCTAGCAAGAAGGACCCGCCTACCAACGGCTGCGAATACAGCGAGCCAGTTGAAGCACAGAAGTTCGAAAGCATGCGTCCCTTGCATAAAATCTGTTTTGTGTAAAGCTGGGTAACACACAGGCATTCGCCAGTCTTTTTTTCTTACTACTGTTCTTATTTGTTTTGTAAAATCGTTCGCCAAAACCGCAATCATGGAAGCGCAAAACCGCAATAATGGAATTATGGTTTGACAGGGTCGCGTGACCAGAACCACAAGTCCGTAACAAGCGGATCAGCGTCATGTTCATCTGACAATGAGGAAGAGAAGTTCGCCAGCTGCTGTTGTCCTGTCCACAACTGCTGTTGTGGACAGGTAAGTGTTATAAGCTAAATTATTCTTTATCCCTGAAAATTGTAATCCAAATGACTTTTGACCGATCAGTAAATTACAACTGTGCATTATCGCAACACGACGGCTCCGGTCCGGTCTGGACGGTGCATGTACCGTGTCCAGTCCGTGCGCCGCGTCCGGACCGTGAACGCCCCCCCTCCCCCGCTACTCTTCTGTAGATATTATTGCAGATATTTTAGTACAACTATGCGAAGTAGACCGCGGCGCCCGTCATGTAGCGATGGACGATGTCGTCCTCTGTAGCGGGCGGGGGAGAGTTGCTATCTTCTACATTACAGATATTTTAGTATAATTTTTATTGCACTGTAGGTTATTTTTTCTTGTAAAAAAAAGCCACACATTTTTTACGTGGCATGCTTCTTTGTGTGTGTGGGGGGCTTGTTTGTTCATTCATTCATGAATGAATGAATAAATACCCCCCCCCCCCCACACACACACACAGCCCTTCACCTTTCATTAGAGCCCAAGATGAAGCTTCTATATTGAATCATTCAAAAGTTACAGACGTTTTTCCAAACTGTGCCATTTGGCACAATTTGGCACAGTTCAAAAACGCCTGGGAACAACCTAAGAAAAAAAGCTGTGTAATATATTCATTTTTTGTGGTATTGCTACAAAATTTTGACCTCAGCTGGATAACACTTGGTTCTACATTTCTGTTGCATTTTCCAGCCCGGATCTGACAGCTGTGTGTTATTTGCAAGCATTTGTATCCAAAAAAAACACCCAGGCGAAATTTATTTTCTTCAAGTTCAGTATGTTTAGATGACTGTTACTCAGTGGCCAGAGCACTTAGAGAGATTATGACTTTTGCCAAAAAATTCAAAGTGTTTTCTTTTAAATGAGACCAACCCCATGAAGATGCTGCAAAGGGTTGAAGAACAGCTTTTGATTTACTTTGGGTATGTTATTTTTTGGCGTTTTTTAGGGAAATTGACCAGAGTGCAAGGGGTTAAACTACCGTTGAATATAACCAGTATTTTATGGTACAATTAGTCTCTCAATCACAGGATAAAGCTATAAACTGAAGGAAGACTCTCGGTCATTTTTAAGTAACTGCCCTTCATTTTTGTAGATTAATTCAGAAGTTCATTTTTAGATAATCAGCTTTTGGATTTTCCCCATAAAATTGCGTTCTGTTTTGTTAGACATTTCAGCCTCATTTACCATTGAAACATAAGTCTGGTTTCTCCTTGGTTCTACAAAGGTTTAACGCTAGATTTTATGTTCAGGAATCCAATAACAGTTGATGTGATATCGGATGCCTGTTATCATTTGAATCTGTTTATCCATCATTTGAATGCCATACCATGTAACCTGAATGGGTTTAATAAAAGGGTGAATGAGAGAAGTTGAAGCGTTTTCCTTCGCATATATGTGTTCCTCAGATCACGGCAGGAGAAGAACTCCCTTAAATTTCGAGACTGATCCATTAAGTAATTGAAGGTACAAAATTAATTAAAACTAAGTTTAATATAAGTGTCCGTTAGGACAGGTGCCCCTTTTTACGAGTGCTTATTTATTTTATTTAGCTAGTGCAGGAGTTAACTCCACCCCCTTTCACACCCACTATTAAATAAAATACATAATTCCTGTACCTTAGTACGATATTTTATTATGTATTCCTCTACATAAATGTCGGAGGGTGGTAAGATTGTGGAAGTCCACTAAACTTGAGGTGCATCGATTGTACCTTAAGGAACTGTTAATTGAATTTAACAATATGATTAAAATGACAAGAACTTCTTATTTTTCCAACATCATCTCCTCCGATAGTAACAATTCAAAGATCCTCTTCAGCACAATAGACAGTATAGTTAATCCTGTCAGTTCTGCTCCCGTTTATTCAATTAATGACTGTAACAAGTTTCTTTCCTTTTTTGTTGACAAGGTCACTGCTGTTAGGGCTGGTTTTATTCATTCCTTTCCCCTAATCCTTGATTGTCCTAACAGACAGGCCTTTTTAAGTGATTTTACCCCAATTTCTTTTGAGGATTTGTTAGTGTTGGTGAGCTCCATGAAATCCTCCTGCTATACTTTAGATATTTTGCCTTCCTCATTGTTAAAAGAGGTAATTGGCTCAGTGGGTACATCTTTGGTTAATTTGCCAACAAAATACAACAAATTATTATACAATTTACACGGATAATTAAACTAAAAGCTAGAAAGAATGGCCTTCCTTGGTTAAACAAATTTATTCTGAAACTGATGAAAGAACGAGATCACTTTTTGAAGTTGTCAGTTAAATCAGGACAAAACAGGCACCAATTTATTTCATTGAGAAATAGGGTAGTGAAAGAAATAAGAAAATCTAAAGCTGACTTTTTTATTACTGTTTTGAATAGTGCAAGGGGAAATTCTAAAATAACCTGGACATATATTAAAAAACTATTGGGTGATTCCCAGGAAAACAAAGCAAAACTAATGCAAATTCAATTGAATTGAAACATCTTGACAGAACCTCAAGTGATGGCTGATGCTTTTAACAATTACTTCATTGAATCTGTGTCAGAAATCTCTGATAAGTTTATAGTAAAACAAAGGAAGGAATACCCTGTATTGTCTGCATCACAGTCTTTTACTATTACAAATATTACTGAGACCAAAGTTATCGATTTAATTCAATCACTCAAACCATCTAAAGCAAAGGATGTTTTTGGAATGGACACAAACATGCTCAAAGATTTAGGTTCAGCTCTCGCCACTCCTATTGCCTCAATCATTAATCTTTCAATTTCATCTGGCCATTTTCCAAAGGCCTGGAAATCTGCTATTGTTACCCCTGTTTTTAAATCCGGTGACTCAATTCTTCTGCATAACTACCGACCAATAAGCATTCTTCCGACCATTTCCAAAATTGCAGAAAAATGGGTGGCAGAACAGATTGTCCATTATTTAAACAGTAGTTCCCCCTCTCTCCATGCCATGCAGTTTGGTTTCAGATCCAAGCATTCCACTGAAATGGCTACATGCCTCTTCATTGAGAAAATAAAATCTTTTCTTGATAAGGGTGGAGTTGTAGGGGTGGTGTTTTTGGACCTCAGGAAAGCATTCGATACAGTAAATCACTCTGTTCTTCTTACCAAGCTCTTTAAATTTAACTTTTCTCACAATGCTGTGAGCTGGATTGAATCATATCTGCATGATCGAACACAATCTGTATCAGTTAACAACTGCAGATCTGATTCTCTTAGTCTAACTTCTGGAGTCCCTCAGGGATCAATATTAGGCCCCCTTTTATTTAGTCTTTATATTAATGATTTGCCCACTGTTTGTTCTGAAGCTGAATGCTTAATGTATGCAGACGACACAGTTTTTTTTGTTCATGGTTGCTCCAAAGACACTGTTGCTGCTAAACTTAGTAAAACAATGTCCTGTGTCACAACTTGGTTGCAGGAGTGCTGTCTACAGTTAAATGTTTCTAAAACTGTAGGCATGTATTTCACTAAAATAAATAGCGTGTCACCTGACCCTGACATACATGTTAATGGAGGAAAAATACAAATTGTTAGCCAATATAAATATCTTGGGTTAATAATAGATTCACAGCTTTCCTTTAAAGCCCATATTGCTAAATTGTGTAAACAAAATCATGTTAAATCTTGCAAATTTCCGTGCAATTTGAAATGAAATGTCAACTGAAGCCACAAAAATATACTTGCATTCAATGATTCTGAGTCACTTCAACTATTGCCTAACTAGCTGGTCCCAGGCAGGTTTGAGTGCAAAAAAACCATTGGAAGTTTTGTACAAACAAGCACTTAAAGTTATGGATAAAAAACCTAGGCATTATCATCATTGTGCAATTTAAAAAAAAATACAGTCTTTTAAATTGGGATAGTCTTCATACATTTGCAAATTTAAATTTGATTTATAAAGTACTGCATGATTTGGCTCCAGATCCTCTGGCAGAGTTCATCAGCCAAAGAAACAGCTCTGAGCGTGTCACTCGAGGCTCTGTCAGAGGTGACTGTTTCATTCCTCTGCGCAGGAGCACTTTCAGTAAGTCGGCCTGGTCAGTGAGGAGCGCTAGTGAGTGGAACTCAGTACCTGAGGAGGTTAAACTGCTTAAACACTGCTTAAACACTCAAGGCCTTCACAAAAAAATTGAAAATGTGGCTTATAAACACCTACAGCTGCCAACACTAAAAGATAAGTCTGCTGTGATGTTTGATGTTGTGTTTAAATGTACAGTTTGTTATGTATAGGTTATTTGTTATATTAGTGCCCTCTTAAATGTCTAACCATGTTTTTTTCTTGTAGATGCATTTTACTGCTTTTATACATCTTGGCCAGGGGACTACAGATGAAAACTAGCCTTTTGGCTAATTCTGGCTTTTTTAACCATGCGTAATCATGTGTTTTATGAAATTGCATTGTCCCTTTTCAAATAAACTAAACTAAACTAAACTAATCATTAACAGTTCACTTGAATCTGATTGTGTACCCTCGTATTTTAAACATGCAGTTGTGCAGCCACTTTTAAAAAAAACCTAACCTTAATCCATCTGTTTTTAAAAACTTCAGGCCAATTTCTAAGCTTCCTTTTATTTCTATGCTTTTAGAAAAAGTTGTTGCCAAGCAGCTCACTGACTTTCTGATTGAACACAACATTTTCGACAAATTTCAGTCAGGTTTTCGTCAGAAACACTTGACAGAGACCGCTCTTCTCAGTGTGTCGAATGATATTTTAATGTCATCAGACTCTGGCAAATGCTCTGTTTTAGTGTTATTAGATCTTACTGCAGCATTTGATACTATTGATCATTGTATTTTGTTACAAAGGCTTAGAGATTGGGTAGGTATTTCTGGAAAAGCTCTGTATTGGTTTTTCTCCTACCTTTCTGGTAGGAGTTTTGCTGTGGCTGTTGGCTCTTATTCATCTGACTCTGCTCCTTTAACCTGTGGGGTGCCTCAGGGTTCTATTCTGTTTCCACTTTTATTTGCCCTATATATGCTGCCACTTGGTTCTATCATCAGCATATTTAAAGGTGTGTCTTATCACTGCTACGCTGATGATTTACAGCTACTTTTCTCTTTTAAACCTGACCATGTTGACAATTTAAAAATTATTCATGATTGTCTGTCTGCAATTAGGACTGGATGTCTAGTAACTTTTTGCAACTTAATGCTGATAAAACTGAAGTCCTTATTGTAGCACCTGATAATCTAATTCCTAAGATGGTTAATAGCTTTGGTTCATTAAGCTCTAATGTACGGTCTAATCTAAAAAATCTTGGTGTCATTTTCGATCAATAGATGAGTTTTGATCAGCATGTCAAATCTCTGACCCGGAGTTGTTTTTTCCACCTTAGGAATATATCCAAAATTAGGTCATTGGTTTCCTACAGTCAGTTAGAAATCATTATTCATGTCTTTGTTTCTTCATGTTTGTACTACTGTAATGCTCTTTTCACATGTTTTAGCAAATCCTCTTTACACTGCCTACAGTTAGTCCAGAACTCTGCTGCAAGATTACTAACTAGGTCCAGTAGATTCTGTCATATCACTCCTGTTTTGGAACTCCTTGCATTGGCTTCCTGTAAATTATAGAGTTGATTTTAAAATTCTTATTCTAACTTACAAAGCCATTCATGAAGAGGTGCCTTTTTATATTAGTGACCTGCTCTTTCTACACCAGCCCAGCAGGTCTCTCGGGTCTTCTCATCAGAATCTATTGGTAGTCCCTAGCACTAGGCTCAGAACCAAAGGCTATAGAGCCTTTGCTGCTGTTGCTCCAAGACTGTGGAACTCCTTACCTTTTGAACTTAGATCTGCACCTTCCATTGGTGTTTTTAAGAAGCAACTAAAGACCCACCTTTTCAGCCTGGCTTTTTAATTAACTATGTGTTGATTGTATTTTTATGTGCTTTTACTGTCTACTTTTTTTTTTTTTACTGTTTTATGTGCCTGTGTTTTTATTTTGTTTTTTTACCATGTTAAGCACTTTGTGATTCTCTCTGTGAAAAGTGCTCTATAAATAAACTTATTATTAACAGAGTCATTTACACCTAATCTATCCTCTATTATTTCCATCCATCCTTCCAAATCTGCCGCAGGAATCATATCCTCCATTGGAACTCTCATTTACCATGGCAACACCCCAACAAAAGCTAAGTTTCTGGTGATTATAACAAAATAAGTTACTATTAGCTTAAAATGACCTGACAGTAATCCCCCATGTTCCCCCTCTTTGTGGCAGTGAATATTTAATGTTTTATTAATCTGCCAAAAATTATTGATATTGTGGAGAATGCAAATAAAGGAACCAGACCTGCACGACAGACAAACTTTATTTCTCTCTCTCACTTCATTCATACACAGAAAAAGACTTTCCTCAATACACCAGGGTCTCTCCTTTTATATCACTCCATTCCTTCCCCCTGTTGCCTGAAATCTTGCATCACAATACATTCACACATTACAATACGTACTGTCCTCCATTGCCGGCAGAGGGAATATCCCCCTCCCCTCTGCTTCCAATCTGAGATGATTATCCCAGCGTGGGCTCCCTACAATATTAAATTTTGTTGAGCTTTCATGCACAGCCACTGTAGAACATAGAGATTGGATGTGATGAAGCCACAATCCCTAAAACACAGTAGTTTTTGTGCAAATAGTCCATTGTAACTTTTCCTGGTTACCAGTGGCGGCTTGTGGGAGGAGGAACAAGACCAAGTGACATCAAGTCAGCAAACGAGACACTTTTACAAATACTTGTGAGACTTCAATAATACTTGCAATGCATTCCTTTTAATTTGATGTCATTATTTTGGCTTTTTGTGTCCCATTTGATCCAGTCTGTTGTTGGTGCTGGGGTGGAGATGTGTTGTCATCTTTTCTTGGTGAGATTTTTTCATGCTGAGTAAGGCTGGTGTTGTGTTGTCTTGAAAAGAGTGTTGGTCAGCATAGTCATGTTTTCTTGGGGCTTTGCAAGAGCTGCATTTAGTATCTGTGGAGCTAAAGACTCGGGGTCCTTGCAAGTATACTGTATGCTGCAGTATTTTATATTTCAAAATGAATATACAGTACATAATCTTAACTCTGTATCAGAAACCGAATCTCTCTCTCTCTCTCTCTCTCTCTCACTCACTCACTCACTCACTCACTCACTCACTCACTCACTCACACACACACACACACACAAACGAAAGTGACAAGAAAATGTGTTAAAAAAATGTATTTTTTCAATAAATTAATATTAAATTCCAATGTTCCGATGTATGCATCAAAATGCTAAATGATAATAAATGTCATGAAGGTTTAAGCATTTTTATGACTATAGCGATAAACCAATGATAATACTGCAGTGATTTTGTGAGTGATTTGGGATGATAATTGATTTTATAAGGTACGCACTGTTGGTTGTTTTGCCTAATTTGGTCCAATTTGAAACCACTGAAGTGTGGCGAGGTTCAGGGCTGGTGAGGCACTGATGCTTTCAGAGTCAGATTTACAAATATATGAACCCAATCGAGTAAGCTTAAATTCAACATGCAGTTGAAAGTTTGTATGGCTTTATATTCTGCTAATTTTACATTTTTAAAACCAGATTTTATAAATAATTTTATCATTGCAAGTGCAAGGTGTTTACTGGATTACCTCTTAATGGAATACACATAAAAGGCAGTAATAAAAGTCTCTGTTTTCATTTTATAACTCACCTTGAGTACAGACAAAGTGCAAAGACCCTCAGTTACAGTTATTTTACAAAAGTTTTTCTGAGCACAAAATTCATTATACTTTGCTTTTGGCCAAGGGATAATATAAAATAGTGGCTCAGAGAGCTGCATCTTTCTCTGTGTTGCAGCTCTACAATTTACACTTATCACTTCAAATTCAAGAAATCTCTGTGTGTCTGTCACAATCATAGGATATCATTGGACGGCCTGTGATGCCTGCATGATGTCCTGTGATGATCCTATGATCTCAGGCTACATAGGACTCGCGATGCTGTCATATAGGCAATAGGACTGGCTGCCTATGATGTAGTTTCCAACGATGCCTGCCTTGATCTCCTTATGATGTCATATAGACCATCATTCATGATGCCTGCCTTGATGTATTTTACGACTAGCTACCTATGATGTAGTGTCCTATGATGCCTGCATCAATGTCTTTATGATGTCATATAGACCAACCAGACGCAATATAAATGAGAGCAATAGAGTGAGGAGAACTGCTGCATGTCAGGAAAGATTTTATGAAGACGCCACAGCTGAGGCTCGAGCAGCACCTCCCAGGCATGACTGTTTTGCACGTCAGAAAAGATGCCGTGAAGATGAAACACCTGAGGTTCGAACATGTCATAGGGTAAGACCGAAAAAGGATGCACAGATAGACAGGAAACGTGTGGCAGTGTGCCATGCACATGCTGAGTCACTTGAAGCCTGAAATGCCCGCAAAGCGAGCAACACTGCATGCCAGACAAGGCACAGACAAGCTGAAACTGAGGAGATGCGGAATAGTTGGCTTGCCGCCAACGCTGCACAACAGGCAAGGCACAGAGCTGAGACCGAATAGGACACACTACTTTAAACCACACCCATTCAAAGCAGTAAATCTGGAAATTTCACTCAGTAAGGCAGAAGGCACTCTATAAATTCAAGAAATCTCTGTCAGTGTGTCAGTCTGTCACCCCATTAAGAAAAGGACACACTACTTTAAACCACACTCATTGGAAGCAGTACCCATGAAGAATGGCAGTCTACACTACAAATGTGCAAAATGCCAAGCAAAGTGCTGATTTTCTCTGGGTGCTCCAGTTTCTGGGTTTCGACAGGCATGCATGGGTCTTCCTGAACAAGGTCAAAAGCCACTTTTTGCTCAGCTCTATTTTCATGATCCTGTCCATGAACTGGAATTACAACGCACCTATCCCTCAACCAGTGGTCTGAACGAAGAAGAAGAAGAAGAAGAAGAAGAAGAAGAAGAAGAAGAAGAAGAAGAAGAAGAAGAAGAAGAAGAAGAAAAAGAAAAAGAAGAAGAGGAGGAAGAAGAAAAAGAAGAAGACCCACCAGATGGAGAGCAATAGAGTGAGGAGAACTGCTGCATGTCAGAAAAGAGAGACACTTCAGGTTCGAGCAGTACGCCGCAGGCATGACTGTGAACAACACAGCCGTCAGACAAGAGGCGACCCTTCAGCAACGGCCATGCAGAAATACTTGCTTATACTTGGTTTCTATGGGCATGGACGGGTATGCATGGGCATGTACTAGTCACTCTATTAAAGCAAGAAATCTGTGTGTGTGTGTCTGTCTGTCTGTCTGACATGTTTATAGAACATCATAGACGGCCTATGATCTCTGCCTGAACATCATAGGACGTCCTATGAACTCAGGTATCATAGGACGACTCGTGATGCCTATATGACGGACATACACACGTGTCTTTATGATGTCATATACATCAAGCCAACGGCACATAGACAAATGTGTCTTTATGATGTCATATACATCAAGCCTGCCTTCATGTCTTTATGATGTCATATACTTTGACATCAGGTAATGTGTCTTTATGATGTCATATACATCAAACCTGACTTCATGTCTTTATGATGTCATATACAGTGAGTCCATGCCAGAAAGTCTCTTTTTGCTCAGATCTATTTTCATGATCCTGTCCATGAACTGGAATTACAATGCACCTATCCCTCAACCAGTGGTCTGAACGAAGAAGAGGAAGACCCACCAGATGGAGAGCAATAGAATGACGACAACTGCTGCACGTCAGAAAAGATGCCATGAAGATGAAACACCTGAGGTTCCAGTAGTACATTGCACCCGTCTGAGACAGGAGGACACCCTTCACCAGCATTGGGTACGACAGATTTTAAAGCATGTTTATAGGGCATCATAGGACGGCCTATGATCTCTGCCTCATCATCATAGCACGTCCTAGGAACTCAGGCATCATAGGACAACTCGCCATGCCTACATGACAGCAAATGTGTAACCTTGACGAATGTCAGTCTACACTACAAATGTGTAAAATGCCAAGCAAAGCGCTCATTTTCTCCAGGTGCTCCAGTTTCTTGGTTTCTATGGGCATTCATGGGCCTACCTGAATAGGGTTGAAAGCCGCTTTTTCAGGATCGTCCCCATGAACTGAAATTATGACGCACCTATCCCTCAACCAATGGTCTGAACGAAGAAGAAGAGCCACCAGATGGAAAGCAATAGAATGAAGAGAATTGCTGCACGTTAGAAAGGATGCCGTGAACGTGAAACACTTCAGGTTCCACCAGGATGCCGCAGGCGTGACTGTGAACAGCACAGCCGTCTGAGACAGGAGGAGACTCTTCAGCAACGGGCATGCAGAAATATTTGCTTATACTTGGTTTCTAACTAACTAACTAACCTGCACTTATATAGCGCTTTTCTAGTCACAAAGACCACTCAAAGCGCTTTCATTAATACTAACCCTCTATTCTAAGGGCCTATAGGAAACAGATATCTAGGGACAATTTAGAACAGCCAATTAACCTAACATGCATGTTTTTGGCATGTGGGAGGAAACCGGAGAAATCCCGGAGTAAACCCACGCAACACGGGGAGAACATGCAAACTCCACACAGATCACTGTTGGTCGGGGGCTGGGATCGAACCCACGATCCCACGATCCCCACAATCCCCCGGCCAAGGGTAAACTGTGCTGCCGCAGTGCTAACCACTGCGCCACCGTGCAGCCCAATCCCCCCGTTTCTACGGGCATGGACAGGTATACACGGGTATGTACTTGTGTATATATAGACACAGGTAATCAACATAACACTCAACAGTAACAAGAAGGAGAAGAAGTAACAAGCAGGAGCATGGTTACAGAAAACGGCATGGGTGAGGCTGCACAGATAATCACACACAGGGGACCAGAGGGGAGACAACACCAAGACAATCACTCTATCACTCTATTAAAGCACGAAATCTGTGTGTATGTGTGTGTGTGTGTGTGTGTGTGTGTGTGTGTGTGTGTGTGTGTGTGTGTGTGTGTGTGTGTGTGTGTGTCATTTATAGGACATCATAGGATGGCCTATGATCTCTTCCTGATCATCATAGGACATCCTATGAACCCAGGCATTATAGGACTCGTGATGCTGTCATAAAGATTTGATGTCAGTATGATGGCACATAGACAAATGTGTCTTTATGATGTCATATAGACCATCACTCACAATGCCTAGACTAATGTGTCTTTATGATGTCATATGGCTCAAAATTGGCAAGGTGAATAAGTCACAGGGCCAGTCTTTACAGCGCGTTCGTGTTTTCTGCACAACAGATTTATGCAGCCATGGCCAATTCTACGTTGTCGCGAGCGGAGTTGCCAGATCAAGCAGTCTTTGTATTGTTGCTCAAGATGAAGAAACTAAGCAAAAACATTGTTTTCTCAGTGATGTGGTTTTTAAAGAGGTGCTGACAGTAAAAATGTGTAACTTTGGAAGAATGCCAGTCTACACTACAAATGTGTAACATGCCAAGCAAAGTACTGATTTTCTCCAGGTGCATCGGTTTCTTGGTTTCTACAGGCATGCACGGGCCTTCCTGAATAGGGTCGAAAGCCACTTTTTGCTCAGATCTATTTTCATGATCCTGCCCATGAACTAGAATTACGACGCACCTATCCCTCAGCCAGTGGTCTGAATGAAGAAGAAGAAGACCCACCAGATGGAGAGCAATAGAATGAGAACTGCTGCACGTCAGAAAAAGATGCCGTGAACATGAGAACACCTCAGGTTCTAGCAGTACGCCGCCGGCATGACTTTGCACAACACAGCCATCTGAGACAGGAGGAAACCCTTCAGCAATGGGTATGCAGAACTACTTGCTTATACTTGGTTTCTATGGGCACGGACAGGTATGCACGGGAATGTACAAGTCATCACTCATTCAAGAAATTCAAGAAACAAGTGCATACCTGTGCATGCTTGTAGAAACCAAATATAAGTATTTCTGCATGCCCGTAGAAAGCAGGTGTAAGCAAGCATTTCTGCTTGTCTGTTGAAAGTTACTTTTACCATGGCAACAGTAACTATGGTGATGCCTGCCTTTGATCTTCGACATGGTTAAGCAAGTATTTCTGCATGCCCATTGAAAGCAAGTGTAGGCAAGCAGTTCTGTATGCCCATCAAGTGTTCTGACTTCACAATGTGCCTTTTCAGTCTTTGTATTGTTGCTCAAAATGAAGAAACTAAGCAAAAGCGTTGCTTTCTCAGCAATGTCGTTTTAAAAAGAGGTGCTGACAGTAAAAATGTGTAACTTCTAAGAATGCCAATCTACACTACAAATGTGTAAAATGCCAAGCAAAGTGCTGATTTTCTCTGGGTGCTCTGGTTTCTTGGTTTCTACGGGCATGCACGGGCCTTCCCGAACAGGGTCGAAAGCCACTTTTTGCTCAGATCTATTTTCATGATCCTGCCCATGAACTGAAATTACGACGCACCTATCCCTCAACAAGTGGTCTGAACAAAGTAGAAGAAGACCCACTAGATGGAGAGCAATAGAATGAGAACTGCTGCACGTCAGAAAAGATGCCGTGAACATGAAAACACCTCAGGTTCCAGCAGTGCGCCGTAGGCATGACTGTGAGCAACACAGCCGTCTGAGACAGGAGGAGGCCCTTCAGCAACGGGCATGCAGAAGTACTTGCTTATACTTGGTTTCGACGGGCATGGATGGGTATGCACGGGTATGGACTAGTAATCACTCTATAAATTCAAGAAACTAGTGCATACCTGTGCATGCCCCTAGAAACCAAATATAAGCAAGTATTTCTGCATGCCCGTAGAAAGCAGGTGTAAGCAAGCATTTCTGCTTGCCCATCGAAAGATACTATTACCATGGCAACAGTAAGCATGGTGATGCCTGCCTTTGACCTTTGACATGGTTAAGCAAGTATTTCTGCATGCCTGTCGAAAGCAAGTGTAAGCAAGCAATTCTGCATGCTGGTCGAAAGTGTTCTAACCTCACGATGTGCCTATGATGTCTATATGACATCATAGGAGGAGTTGTTCAGAACTGCTTATATGGTCATGTGAAATCATAGGAACACAGTGTGTGCATGTGATATTCCACATCTCCTCGGTCTCAGCTTGTCTTTGCGTCACCTAGCATGCAGCGTTGGCGGCCAGCCAACTTTTCCGCATGTCCTCGGTCTCAGCTTCTCTGTGCCTTGCATGGAATTCACTGTCCCTGGCCAGCCGACTATTCCGCATCTTCTCGGTCTCAGCTTGTCTGTGCATCACCTGGCGTGCGCAGCCTCAGCAGCCAGCTGACTATTCCGCATCTCCTCGGTTTCAGCTTCTCTGTGCTTTGCATGAAATTCACAGTCCCTGGCCAGCCGACTATTCCGCATCTCCTCGGTCTCAGCTTGTCTGTGCCTTGCCTGGCGTGCAGCATTGCTCGCTTTGCGGGCATTTCAGGCTTCAAGTGACTCAGCACGTGCATGGTGCATTGTCACATGTTTCCTGTCTGTTTGTGCATCCCTTGTCTGTCAAACCCTATGCTGGTGAAGGGTCTCCTCCTGTCTCAGACGGGTGTGTTGTTCAGAGTCATGCGTGCGATGTACTGCTCGAACCTCAGGTGTTTCATCTTCATGGCATCTTTTCTGACGTGCAGCAGTTGTCACTCTATTGCTCTCCATCTGGTGGGTCTTCTTCTTCTTCTTTGTTGAGGCCACTGGTTGAGGGATAGGTGCATCGTGATTCCATTTCATGGACAAGATCATGACAATAGATCTGAGCAAAAAGAGGCTTTTGACCCTGTTCAGGAAGACACCAACGACTTACTCACCTTGTCAATTTTGAGCCATATGACATCATAAAGACACATTAGTGTAGACATTGGTGTCTATGAGCCATATGACATCATAAAGACACATGAGTCTAGGCATCGTGAGTGATGGTCTATATGACATCATAAAGACACATTTGTCTCATCATAGACATCATATCTTTATGATGGCATCAAAAGTCCTATGATGCCTGAATTCATAGGACGTCCTATGATGATCAGGCAGAGATCATAGGCCATCCTATGATGTCCTACAAACATGACAGACACACACAGACACACCGAGATTTCTTGCTTTAATAGTATGTACAGAAATAAATGTAACGATGAGTGATTTATAATTATGATCAGGTATAAAAATGATTTAATTTGTATTAATGTATCGGGACCTGAGATTTATTCTGGGTCCACACACACAGAAAAGGTTTATTAATAAACACTCATAGGGGCACCAGCTCGCCTCTTTAGTGAGCACTTTAATCATTTAATTTCATTTTATACCCGTTTAATCACTCAATAAATTAATAATCAGTCTCAAAATTTTAGTGAATTCGATACTGGGGTCTTTGAAACCAGACTCAGAATGAAATAAATTCCCAACAACTTCTCGTTTTAACATATTTATTAAATGAAATGATGATTCAAGGACATTGAAATGATTTGCATTAACCATTAAATTAAACTTGTAAATGATAGAGTAACAATGTGAACCTTTGCAGAACCAGGGTGAAAATGTAAGCTGAATTTAGATCAGTTTGAAGTTAAAATTATGGAAAACTGAACGCAAATTTATGGGGAAAATTAAACTAATTATATGGAAATTCTGGATTACTCTTAAGAAAATGAAAATGGAATTTTAATGAAAAGAAGAGCTATGTTAATTATTCTTTAATTTTGTATCTGATCAGATGCTGAATTATTCTCAAATCTCAGATGTTTTATTCAGCAGATGAATAAAGAACGCAGCTCACGTGACCCAGGTTGGTGGAAGTAATTTGGCGTCATCTCCTTGAAGTTAATTGTAGATGGCACCTAAAATCAGAATATCTTGCCAGCAGATATTCGGACAAGGTACGGCAGCTTCCAAAGTTTATTGTCCCAAGATGAGATTTTGGATATGTTGATCAAAGTTGGGCTAAGGTACAACCAAGATGTCTCCTCTTCTCCGTGGCGTATTGATTTCTTCAGTGGCGAGTGGTGGCCTCCATAGTCACCAGCTTCTCACGAGGGAATTTAAGAATAATTACAGAATCTGATCCAATAGCAAAATTAAAAGATTTCTCCAACTTCATGGAGTTGAAATTAGCTTCTATTATGGAGATGGTCAATATAAAAACAAACAAAGTCAAAATTAAAGACAGTGAGTTTAAAGAAAGTTTAACAGGAAGAAGTTATAAAAATAGACGTCTAGGAGTGGGAGTTTGACTCCGAATTAGGACCTGAGCTCAGAAAAGAAAAGAATTAATTCCTAGACGTTTAAAGAAAAACAAAACAAAACAAAAAAACACGTGGGAGAAGTCTCCTTTGTTCTGTGGCAGTGAAGAGATCTCTTTGTCTTTGTTCTCCCATAGTCATCTCCAGGAGTGCTCTGCATTCATCTGAAGGTGGGGCGTCTTCCCCTTCCTTATAACACCAACCAAGTTTATCAGGCTTCTGGGAGTTGGCAGGAATCCCAGCCAATAGTCTTCCTTTGTGGGCGGATCTTATGAACTTTAGTCCAATGAACAAACAGGCTTTTGTCTGTAACAACCAATAATATTGAGAGAGCTGTTGTCAAGCAGAGACTGGCAGTGACCAGTCACATGACTTCAGGGGCATTTTGGGAACCTGATACGCATATCTTAACATTGAAAATTAATCTATACACTTATGTATAAAATCTAACCCACTTCAGTGATTCATGCAACTTTATAACTAGTGCTTTTAAATTAACATGCAAGAATAAACATTCATTTAAACATTTTAACATGCACATATTTAAAATCAAGGATTAATATATCCTTTCAAACCCATTATTGATTGTCCACACCAAACATCAGAGTCATTTGCTTTTCCATGGTGTTCTGAAAAAGAGGATGTTGAGAATTGAGTTTTGTAACATAAATGCAGTCAAAAAGAGTTCACTGGTTAAATCCAGCATGTCCCGGAGTTGCCAGTAGAGGGCAATGTTGAGCTGTGGATATTTTGTAGGGACCATATGGGCATTCCACAAAGGTCTGTTCTTTGTCCACGTTTTATTGGCCAATAAAATGTTCAGGAGGAATTCCGGAGACTGGTTTAACAAAGGAATGTTAATTCAGCTGTGGTCCTGGGATGAAAGAGCAGTTCTTGACTGGCCGGTTCCTGGGTGAAACAATGTCTTTAAGATGAAAATAATTTCATTGATGAGCCAAAGCAAGATGATGCTACATAAATAATCAACCTATCCATTCACACAACTGCTAGCGCACCCTACTCAGCCAGGCGGGTTATTCTGCCACCTTGTCCCTCACAGTCCAAAATAAAAAAAATAAGCCGTGTATCTAAATAAAGCAATCCCAGAACAGTTCAAATAAACCAGACAAATAACACGATAAAAATAGAACCGAAACATACCCCCCCCCCCCCAATGGTGGTAGTCACTGGACTGGCTACTTTTGTTTGTCTCTTGCATTCCACACACACACACACACACACACACACACACACACACACACAATTGATTATTACAGACACATTCTTTTATCCTTTATTGACATAATGTCGGCCCAGGAAACATGCATGCAGGCTCAGGTAGATTTGACAGCTTTATTGAACAGCAAGGTGGGTGTATGAATGCGTGTGTGAGAGATTAGTATGTGATGCGGGTGGAGGATGCAAGCCGGGACAGAGCAGCATGTCGTGCGGCCAGACAACCCTATGGGAGAGAGGAGAAAAGGGGTTAGCTAGGCAACCACACGGGAACGTGATCTAGAGCTGTGCTTACTTGCAGAGATGCGGTGGCTGGCGTTGGCAGGTCCCAAGCCTGGGAGACAACGTCCTGCTGTGCGTCCGGGCAAAGCGGCGAGGCAGAGGAGCGGCGGGACGATGAATGGTAAGTCCGCCGCCGGGTAATCCACCTGTGCACAGGGGAGGCTGATAGGAGATAATGAGAAGGCAATAATGACAGCTTACGTGTCCTTAGCAAAGATCAGCAGGCCTGATGAGGAGGAAGCTGCTGGGAGATTTCCATGTAGGGAGACAGACGGCTCCAGGCTGCAGCTCAGGGCAGGATGGAATAAATAGTGGCACACTAATGAGGAGCAAGTGTGCGTGCAGCTGAGGTGGCAGCCCGTGAACCGCGGGTGATGACATTTATCTTTAAATAAATAAATAAATAAATTGTTTTAAAATGTGCAGCCTACATGCGGGCTCCCTTCTTATGTGACAAATGGGGGCTCGTCCACTTAATTGAACCCGGTTGGTTTTTGTTTGAGCTGTAAATGAATGAATGAACGAATGAATGAATGAATCTTTATTTCAGATAGATTAAATGTAAAGATTAAAAAAAGGAACAGAATAATATAACAAAGGGAAAAAAAATCCAACAAGGTCAAGTTAAACAATAACTCCTCTGATTATACAATTCAACATAAGTTATCCGAAATGGGTGATGGCTGAAGCCGCAGCTTATATTGCCCACCCATGTTCCATCTAAGAATTCAAAAGGAAAATACAATAAAAGTGATTACAAATCAGAACAAAGCCAAGAAAAACATGACAAAAAAACTAAGCAACAGCACAACACAGACTGGATATGATATTCCTTATGTGATTTTACATATTGTTTTGTATATATGTTTGGAGTATTTCTTCCTTTAATTTTTGTTTAAATTGTCCAAGCATTGTACATGATTTTAATTCAGGTCCAGAAGTGTTGCACAGTCTGACTCCTTGCACTGAGACAGTGTTGCTTGCAGTATTACTTTCCTGTATTTTAGAGAATAGTGAGTTGTCTTTGGCTGGTTTGCTTGGCTTAGCTACAGGTTGGACTATGCAGGGGTCATTCAGTGTTTCAGTCTGTTCAACTACATTTAGTTTTGCTCTGAGAGCTGACTTGTTTGTCTTTAGAGCTGTTTCACTTTCATTGTACTGTGCGGTTTGCATTTTCTGTAACAGGAGCTCATCACTGCTGTTTTCATCCTGTAGGTGCATCCTCATTTCTGCTCTGACATTGTCATTTAACAGTCTGGTCATAATTGACTGAAAGCATTGACTTCGTACTAGCTCTTTGTTGTACTTCAGGCTAGACTGAGTACGCTCTGGTGCAAAGATAATTTTCTGATGCAAATCCAGTACTCTAATCAGAAACTTAAGGGGTGTTTCATTTGTTCCCTTTGTTGCTTTGGTCAGTTGTTGATACATGTAGCGTAAAATATGGAATATTAATAAATATGAATATGTATGAATTATTAAATTTATATTGATGTATTGGAATCTGAGATCAAATCTCGTTTCATATACATCAGAAAAGCTAATAACACTCGTGGGGCACCAGCTTCTATTTTTAAGAAGCAATTTAATCTTTAATTTCACTTTATACCTGTTTAATCACTCAATAAATTAATCAATAATCAGTCTCAAAAATTTTCCTTGAATTCAATACCTGTGCTTGAATAGACTCAGAATGAAATAAATTCTCAACAACTTCTCTCATTTTCACATATTTATTAAATGAAATGATTAACAGACATTGCAGTAATTTCATTAATCATAAAATCAATCTTGTAAATGACAGATTAACAATGTCAATATTTTCAGAACCAGGGTTAAGCTGAGAAACCAATTTCTATCAGTTTGAGATAACAGATTATGGAAGCAACGCAAATTTATGGAGAAAGTTTACTAATTATATGAAAAGTCCTGGATTAATCTTAAGAAAATAAAAACGGAATTTTTAATGAAAAGAAGAGTTATGTTAATAGTTTCTTAATTTGCATCTGATTAGATACACAAATTATTACCGAACCTCAGACGTTTATTTCAGCAGATGAATGTAAGTTGCAGCTCACGTGATTCCTCGTTCGGCGTCGTCCTCAGCCCAAGATTTCGTGGATGTTAGGGTAAATATCTGCCCGCAGATATTTCAGCAGCCACATTTCGACCTTTAAAGTCAAGCGGTCGAAGGGGCTGGATCTTGGCTGTATGACCCACAGTTGAAACTGGGCTCGGAGCCAGATGGTGCCGATGTTTCTTCAGCGTGTGATGAACAGCTGCGCGCTTTCTCCTTGTAGACCAGAGCCTCCAGAGGTCTTCGAGAATAATTAGATCTAATCAGATCTCAAATTGAAAAAAAAAAGACTTTCAGACTTTAGATAAAATAATAGCTTCTGGTGTGTGATTGGTCAAGAAAATTATTATAAAAATAAAGTCAAGATTAAAGTTTATATTAAAATCAAACAAACGGTGGTTTTACAGAAAGTTTAACAAAGAAAAAGTGATGAATAAAAATTGGAGTTTAACTCTGATTAAGAATTGAGCTCAAAGAAATAGGAATTCCTAGGCATTTAAGAGAAAAAGAAAAAGACATTAAAATACAAAGTTACATAAACAAATTACGAGTTATCTGCTCTGTGCTTGGAAAAACGACACGTGGGAGAAGTCTTTGTTCTTCCTTGCTCTTCCTTGCTGTGTGTAGACAATGGACAATAGAGAGAGACGAACGTCGAAAGAGAAAAGAGATCGGTGAAAAGGGCGAAGAGAAGGGGGAAAAAGGGCAGAGCGAAGAGTCTGTCGCCTTTTATAAGTTCTGTTGAGCTTCTGCGGGCTTCCGGGTTGACCGGAATCTCAGCCAATGAGTGTCCTTCGTGGGTGGGCTCGATGAAGAAGCTGGGTGAAATGTGATATCGGTCCACACGAATACACACAATTTTAAATACATTGGAATATGTTTTTACACACTTATGTTTAACTAAACTAACCTTAGTGTATCTTATAAGCAGTGCTTCTAAATCAAC
The DNA here is from genome assembly GCA_020510985.1 of Pholidichthys leucotaenia. Lineage (NCBI taxonomy): Eukaryota > Metazoa > Chordata > Actinopteri > Cichliformes > Pholidichthyidae > Pholidichthys > Pholidichthys leucotaenia. The sequence goes on along the minus strand of CM035849.1, from coordinate 61,574,844 downwards.
ATGCAGGAGTAAACATTCATTTAAACATTTTTAACATGCATATATATAAAATCACAGATTAATGCATTTCACACATATTATTGATTTTCCACATTAAAGACATCAGAGTCCATTTGCTTTTCATTGTACTGAAAAGAAGAGAAGGTTTAGAATTGAGTTTCTAATAATGTACTTTAAAATTCACTGGTTAAATCCAGCATGTCCCAGAGTTTAAGGAAATTAACTGAGTTGTGGATCTGTGTAGCCCAGGTCTGTTGCATGTTTATGGGGGCAATAAAACCAAAGCCGGACATTGGGGAAATTCCTTAGGCTGGTTTTAACAAAGGAATGGGATTTCAGCTGTGGTCTGGAGGAAGAAAATCCATTCTTTACTGTCTTACTCCTGGGTGAAACAAAATGTCTTTAAGCAGAAGAATAATTATTGCTGAGCCAAAGTGAGATGATGCTACATACAACACAGTTGCATCTGTTTCTGCATAATGGACTCTTAGTATTTGTCTCAGGTTGGTCAATGTGAGATCTACTTTTCCTTCTAAATAGCTCCTTAACTTCAGTCCAGGGCTTATGGCACAGACTACAGTGTCCACTATTTCAGTTTCAGAGTAGCCTTGTTTTAAGCCACTTTCAATCTGATGCTCCAAGCTTCTGAAGCTCAAGGTGTCTTTCGACGTTGACTCACCCACATGACCATTTATCCTGAAATCTTTCCTGAATCTAACTGAAGAAGCATTGCAGCAGCTGTTGCTGATGGAGTCTCTCCCTCTGTGCTGAGTCCCGCTGTCCAGCATTGTCCTTGGGGCCGCCTGATGCTCCAGCGATGCCTCCAACGCTGAAGGTACAAGGTCCTACCCTGGCGGCTGGTCCTGTCCCACTTCCGCGGGCTGCTCCGGGCGCGTAATCACCGCCGTTGCCTCCACATCCATGGATGAAGACAGGGCTGCCGCTCCCGTGCCGACAGGCGATGACCGTGTCTCTATGAATGAGTCTAGCACATCGTTTAACTCCAAAAGCAAAGACATGCCTTCATCTTCACTTTGCAAAAGCTCATCTCATTCACAAAACTGAATAATGAGCTTAACAAGAGCTCTGTGAGTTTTGCTTGAAATATCATCATTGTCTTTTCCAGTAATATACAGTTCACATACTCTTAGCAGTTCTTTCACAAAAAGGTCGCATAATTTCTGTTCCAGCTTCAACAAAAAATCTTTGTGATGCTCAGACATGCTTGCAAAATTAGCCTTTTCACTGGATTTGACTAAAAAAAACCAATGCGGTTTGTGTTGCACTAGCTAGACTCAAGCTTTATCTTAACTTTAGCCTCTTGCTCTGGTACACTTCTTTACTGTCTCCGTTGTCTTTTTTCAGTCTCTCTCCTTGACGTAATCCAGAAATATCGATCTCAGTCGGACCTCCAAAATCTTACACCACTCCAGGACAACTTGGTGTAGAAAAATGAGTTCTTTTATTTACCTCAAAAAGGTTAATGCAGCAAACATACAGAGCACCCTTTTGTATTTTGTTCAGTAGCTCAAAATCAGAGCGCCTCAACAAAAAACACACTTGACCCATGACCGCAGTTCAAGGTAAAAGAACAATCTGCAGCAGGAACGCCACCTATTGGTGCAGATGTATAACTACATTACAAAACAAACAATGGGACTCTTTGTATAAAACAGAATCATTAATAAATTCAGGCTGTCATGGGCTGAGCGCGAATATTGTCCGCGCTCGGGTCATGCAGTATTTTCTTCCCGTTCTGTGTTTGTTTCCTTATGGCTTTTCCGGGCTTTTATTTTGACAGTGTTCAGCTGGCGTCCCTAACCCCAACTCCAGTCACTCTCTTCTTTCTCCTTGTGATCAGTAAGTTTACTCGTTATCCTGTATGTAGCTGTTACCGTGCCTTAGTTGTAGTCTTGTTGTGTTTTTGCCCCACATGGCTCATTATTTTGTGATCGTTATCTTTCATTAATAAATATGCAAACTCATTGGCTGCCAAAAGCATCTCATTAATGGTCCGCGAGTGCCACACCATGACGCAGGCAATGCTTTTCACATATTTAGCACAACACTAACTCAAGTGCTACAATCTTTTAAGATCCAGGAATACCCCAACTGAATACTCTTTATTTTCTAGAGCAGTTGATATTTTTTCCTATAAATTCCATTAGAGCAAATGCAGTTGTCCTCTTGTGTCTGAACCCATATTGTTGCTCACACAATAAATTTTTCTTCATTATAAAGTTGTCAGTTCTCTCACAGAATATTTTTTCGAGTATCTTAGAAAATTGAGGCAATAGTGAAATAGGCCTATAGTTTGAAAATTCCCCTTTGCTTTGCTGTAATAGTCTCTTTTGACATTATATATATTAACTTACTTTTTAATGTTTTATACTGCTGCCCTGTTTCTTTTGTCCTTTTCTTTAGAAAAACTTTATGCAGTGAATTTTTCTTTTTACACGCTTTTTGTAATCCCTTGGTTAACCATGGCTTATCGACAAATTTCTGTTTAAGCTTTTTCTTTACGAATGGACATTTTTTTTTCATAAAGAGCTGTTACAATGTCCATGAATGTATTGTAGGCTTCATTTACATCTGATATATAGACTTTTGTCCAGTCTTGCTTCAGCAGGTCTTCTTTAAAAGAACTGATTGCATTGTGTGATTTGTATCTGAAAGATTTTAATGTTTTTTTCTGTATTGGCCCCCATGTGGCCATGGATAAGTGCAAAGACTGGCAGATGGTCACTTATGTCATTTATCAATAATCCACTTTCTATTTTCTTATCAATAATATTAACAAACAGGTTGTCAATAAGTGTAGCAGTGTGGACTTTGATTCTACTGGGATGTGTTATTGTAGGATATAGACTCATACTAGATAGAGGTTGTTCTGGGCTCTTTTGTTACCATTCGCATTATCCGTCTCCTCCTGCAGCCACGTTCAGGGAGGTTGGCTACAGTCCCGTGGATCTTAAACTTCTGAATAATATGTGCAACTGTAGTCACAGGAACATCAAGCGGCTTGGAGATGGTCTTATAGCCTTTACCTTTAACATGCTTGTCTATAATTTTCTTTCTAATCTCCTGAGACAACTCTCTCCTTTGCTTCCTCTGGTCCATGTTTAGTGTGGTACACACTATATCAACAAACAGCACAGTGACTACTTGTCACCCTTTAAATAGGCCGACTGACTGATTACAAGTTTGTAGACACCTGTGATGTTAATTAAAGGACACATCTTGGATGAACATGTCCCTATGGTCACATTATTTTCAATCTTTTCTAGGGGTACCATCATTTTTGTCCAGGCCTGTTTCATGAGTTTGTTTTTAAAATAATTCTGTTGAACCACAATTCAAAAGCATTGTCTGATTTTCATTGGTTAATTTTCATAGAATTTTTATTTATTACCACTTTTGTCAGATTCAACTTATTTCTGTGACCGTTGTGGGTTTTTCTTTCATTAACAGAGGGGTACCAACAATTCTGTCCACGTCTGTATATTATTGTACAGCTCAACTAACTTATCTCTGAATATCTCAACACAAGTTCCCGACATTCTATATATACAACTTATAATTAGATGTTTTGTTTTATCTTGGTCAGTCTCAACAGTAACACATTCCAGAATCCCTGGTAGTGCAAAGGACATTCCATTTACAAGTTTACACCTATACAGTTCATTAATATACAATGCAACACCACCACCCTTTTTTTGAGATCTGTTAATATGGAACATCTGATATCCCTCTATTGCCATCAAAGAAGCCTGCTCTTCTCTGAGCCAAGTTTCAGCTGTTTTCTGTCTAGCTGTTTTAAATAGTCCTGAATCTGTGGAAAGTTTTTGTTAAGACTTCTGCTGTTAAAGTGTATTAGTGATAATTTACCATCTACTTGCACTTGACTTTTAAATTGCTTTTCAGTGTAATATTCACAGTGATTATGAATATTATTAAAGAAGTGGTTGTCAGGATCAGTATCATTGTCTATCTCTTGTAGTTTGTGTTCAGCATAATGAGATATTTTCAGAGTCTGGATTTCTTCTCTCTGTGTCAAATGACTTCCTCCAATTGGGGATGATTAATGTCTACTAAAGTCAGTCATGAGTACATTATCATGTTATGTCACAAAAGGACTGTTCTTGTGTGTGGATATGGATTATCGTAGTCTCTTAATTTCTTAATCAGTGTTCATCTATATTTATTTATATGATTTATATCATATAAGCTACAATGCTCTGCACTGTGTGTCTGTGTGTGTGTGTGTGTGTGTATATATATATTTTATAGTAATATGTACATATGTACAGTATATTAGCTGCTCTTGCTTGCTTGTTTTTTTTTTTTTTCTTGCCTTCTGATTGTTGCTCTGAGTGTTGCTATCCCTGTGCTGTTGCAATCCTGGAATTGCCCCGTTGTGGGACTAATAAAGGCTTATCTTATCTTATCTTATCTTATCTTATATGATTTATGATTTATTTATATGATTGCTACTTCCGGCGCCACACGAGTAGGCTGCCTTTTGCAACAGCGGATCAATTTCTGCCTATTTCTATTTACTATCTGGCTCTCTTGCCAGTCTTTATGATCCAGCATCACCTTTATTCTATCCGAACACGTAGATCACCTACATGTCTCCTGAGCCAGCGGACGGACCCACTGTTTCTTGCAGGAGGCAGTACAATAGAGACCAGCTGTTAGCACTTAACCGGCCCACGATGCTAACGCAAAAACTTGACATACCGAGAGAAATAAGATTGAAACGGCGTGGGTGTCGAGCTGGAGTAAGACGGCGGATGAGGAATATAAGGTACAGACCCGTCCTCCCATCTGTTATTATGGGGAATGTTCGATCACTACTCAGTAAGACTGATGAGCTAGCGGCTATCTCCCTCTACGAGAGCGTCTTCAGGGAGAGTAGTTTGATGTTGTATACCGAGACGTGGCTAACAGAACTAGCAACGGATGCTAACATCGACCTGGAGGGTTGCCATGCAATATGGGCAGACTGAACACCAGACAGTGGGAAGACAAGGGGCGGAGGAGTGATAATGTATGTCAATAACAACTGGTGCAGACTGGGAGATATCACGGTTAAGGAACAGCACTGTAGCAAAGACATCGAGTTGCTAGCTGTTAGCATGCGCCTACCTATCTCCCGAGGGAATACTCACACGTGATCTGCATTGTTATTTATGCAAATCCGACGGCGAACGCTGGGACAGCGCGTGACATCATCCACTCAGTAACTGGCAGGCTGCAGACAGAATACCCAGATGCTCTTCTCCTTATCTCAGGTGATTTCAACCATATTTCACTGTCCCCCATTCTACCCACGTTCACCCAGTATGTCACATGCCACACTAGAGGCAATAAAACACTGGACTTATTTTATGCAAATACCAAGGAGGCGTACACCTCATCACCACTCCCCTCACTCGAGAGATCGGATCACAACTTGGGTCATCTCCTGCCGGTGTACAAACCCCTAGTGCACAGACAACCTCCGGTCATGCGCACAGTGAAGTTATGGTCTGACGAGGCAATGGACCCTCTAAAGGACTGTTTTGAAACCACTGCCTGGAAGCAACTCTGTGATCCACATGGTTAGGACATCGATGATCTCACCCACACCATCACGGACTACATCAGCTTCTGTGTGGACAACACCGTACCCACCAAGACCATACGGTGTTGCTCGAACAACAAACCCTGGATCAACCCTGAGATAAAAACACTTTTGAGAGAGAAGAAGAGGATCTTCAGGTCGGGGAACAGGGAGATGCTGAAGTCCGTACAGAGGGAGCTGAGGAGGAAGATCAGAGAAGGCAAGGACAGCTTCAGGAAGAAGATGGAGGACAAGCTGCAACAGAGCGACATCGGTGGGGTCTGGAGAAACCTTAAAATCATCTCTGGGCTCCAGAATACCTCCCCCCAGGGCACGGGGGGCAGGGAGTGGGTGAACAATCTGAACCTGTTTTTAATAGGTTTGACCAATCGCCCCCCCCCCCCCCGACTGCACAACAACCACTGCTGCCTCCGAAGTCACTGAGACCTGCTGTCCTCACCCCACTCCACCAACACCCCCCCCACCCACTCCTAGAACACAGCCTCCCAACCTGACCCTCACTAAGACCCAGGTGAGGACGGAGCTGAAGAAGATCAAGGCGAGGAAGGCATCGGGACCGGACGGCATCAGCGCAAAGCTCCTCAAGTCCTGTGCAGACCAGCTGTGTGGGATTGTGGAGCACATCTTCAACCTGGGCCTGAAGCTGGGGAGGGTACCACAGTTGTGGAAAACATCTTGTGTGGTGCCTGTACCAAAGACTTCCCACCCCAAAGATCTGAACAGCTACAGACCAGTGACCCTGATGTCTCACATGAGGAAGACCCTGGAGAGACTGCTCCTTGCTCACCTCCGCTCCCTGGTGGGACCAGCGATGGATCCACTCCAGTTCGCCTACCAGCATGGCATTGGGGTGGAGGATGCAGTGATCTTCCTCCTTCACCATTCTCTGTCTCACCTGGAGAAGCCAAGGAACGCGGTGAGGATCATGTTCTTTGACTTCTCCAGTGTTGTCAACACCATTCAACCGATGATCCTGAAGGACAAGCTGCTGTGCGCAGGGGTGGACCAGCACCTGTCATCATGGATCCTGGACTACCTCACAAACCGGCCACAGTTTGTGAGAACCCGAGATTGTGTGTCCAACACGATCATTGGTAGCACGGGGGCCCCCCAGGGAACAATTTTTGCTCCCTTCCTGTTCACCCTTTATACTGCGGACTTCTCACACAACACGACACACTTCCATCTATAGAAGTTCTCTGACGACTCTGCGATCGTCGGCCTCATCTCCAACGGAGATGAAGCTGAGTACAGAGGACTTATCCAGGACTTCGTGGACTGGTGCCATCGGAACTGCCTCCAGATCAACGTGAGGAAAACTAAGGAGCTGGTGGTGGACTGCCGCAGGCAAGGAAAACCCCTCACAGCACCAGTAAACATATAGAGAATGGACATTGAGATGGTGACATCCTACAAGTACCTGGGTGTTCATCTGAACAACAAACTAGACTGGTCACACAATACCGACGCACTCTACAAGAAGGGACAGCGCAGGCTGTTCCTACTGAGAAGGCTCAGGTCTTTTGGTGTACAAGGGGCACTGCTGAAGACATTCTACGATACGGTGGTGGCATCAGTCATCACTTTTGGAGTGGTCTGCTGGGGCAACGGCATTACAGCAGCCGATAGGAAGAGACTGAACAAACTGATCAAGAAAGCTAGATCTGTCCTGGGGCAACGCCTTGACCCAGTGGAGGAGATAGGAGAGAGAAGGATGGTGGCTAAACTGTCATCTCTGCTGGAGTCCGAGTCCCACCCTATGCAGGACATATTGAACGCACTGAGGAGCTCATTTAGCAGTAGACTACATCATCCTAGGTGCGCAACCAAGAGGTTTCGCAGGTCCTTCCTGCTTACGGCTGTCAGACTGTATAACCTAAGTAGGGCTGCTCGCAGAGATAGCAAAAAAACATGACGACCTAATAGTATTGAATGCAAAAGACGCAACAGACTTACACAAATGGTCCCCTCCAGTATACAACTAGGACAATATCAGTTGCTATGGAGGATGACAATATGTATGGGTACATATTCATACTATGTAGGATAACTAAGTAGATGGTTATGCTGTTTATTCCATCTTGCTACAATGCTCCGCACTTTGTATATAAATTCATATATTTATGTGTATGTATGTATATCCACTGCTCTTATTTATATTTTCCGTATCTTCTTAATTATTTCTCTGAGTGTTGCTATCCCTGTGCTGTTGCAATCCTGGAATTTCCCCATTGTGGGACTAATAAAGGCTTATCTTATCTTATCCTATCTTATTTAAGTCAGTGAGATCTCTAATTATTATGGCCTTTGCTTCTTCAGGTGTTCCATTTAGTTTAATCCAGACTCTACAGTTTCTTGTCCATGTTGCCTGTATCTTGTTTTGTCTTTTCAACATCCGTGTTTGCCGTGCTATTTCAGTATTAGTCTTTGTTAAATGTTCATTTAGGTAAACTTCTGTTCCCCGCAGCTTTCTGGCCTGCCTCAGTATGACATTTTTTACCCTTCTGTTCACAAAGTGCATCACAATTGATTTCTTTGTTTTATTATCCTTTCTGGGTAGAGTATGGCAGGCTGAAATTGCATTTATATCAACCTTTATGTTTCTGCTTTCAAGGAACTGAAGCACCTGGTTTTCCAAGGAGACTGATTCACTTGGGGGGGGAGGGGGGGGCTCCTCACCTCTCATTCCTGCTGTAGCATGAGCATATGATTGATATTTAATGTCTAGTCCACTAATGATTAAATCATCCAAACGGGTATATTGTTCAAGATCCTTGATGCGTCGCTCCAAGTCTGCAGTTTTTTTGTCTTTCCTTAATTGTTAATTTCAGCTCTGAGACTTCCTTCATTAGCCCTAAGCCTCGGGACCAGACGGCGTCAGCGCAAAGCTCCTCAAGTCCTGTGCAGACCAGCTGTGTGGGATTGTGGAGCACATCTTCAACCTGAGCCTGAAGCTGGGGAGGGTACCACATTTGTGGAAAACATCTTGTGTAGTACCTGTACAAAAGACTTCCCACCCCAAAGATCTGAACAGCTATAGACCAGTGGCCCTGACGTCTCACATGATGAAGACCCTGGAGAAACTGCTCCTTGCTCACCTCCGCCCCCTGGTGGGACCAGCGATGGATCCACTCCAGTTCGCCTACCAGCATGGCATTGGGGTGGAGGATGCAGTAATCTTCCTCCTTCACCATTCTTTGTCCCACCTGGAGAATCCCGGGAATGTGGTGAGGATCATGTTCTTTGACTTCTCCAGTGCTTTCAACACCATTCAACCCATGATCCTGAAGGACAAGCTGCTGTGCGCAGGGGTGGACCAGCACCTGTCATCACGGATCCTGGACTACCTCACTAACCGGCCACAGTTTGTGAGAACCCGAGATTGTGTGTCTGACACGATCATTGGTAGCACGGGGGCCCCCCAGGGAACAGTTTTTGCTCCCTTCCTGTTCACCCTTTATACTGCGGACTTCTCACACAACACAACACACTGCCATCTACAGAAGTTCTCCAGCGACTCTGCGATCGTTGACCTCATCTCCAACGGAGATGAAGCTGAGTACAGAGGACTTATCCAGGACTTCGTGGACTGGTGCCATTGGAACTGCCTCCAGATCAACGCAAGGAAAACTAAGGAGCTGGTGGTGTACTGCCGCAGGCAAGGACAACCCCTCACAGCACCAGTAAACATACAGGGAACGGACATTGAGATGGTGACATCCTACAAGTACCTGGGTGTTCATCTGAACAATAAACTAGACTGTTCACACAATACCGACGCACTCTACAAGAAGGGACAGTGCAGGCTGTTCCTACTGATGAGGCTCAGGTCTTTTGGTGTACAAGGGGCACTGCTGAAGACATTCTATGACACGGTGGTGGCATCAGCCATCACTTTTGGAGTGGTCTGCTGGGGCAACAGCATTACAGCAGCCGATAGGAAGAGACTGAACAAACTGATCAAGAAAGCTAGCTCTGTCCTGGGGCAACACCTTGACCCAGTGGAGGAGATAGGAGAGAGAAGGATGGTGGCTAAACTGTCATCTCTGCTGGAGTCCGAGTCCCACCCTATGCAGGACATATTGAACGCACTGAGGAGCTCATTTAGCAGTAGACTACATCATCCTAGGTGCACAACCAAGAGGTTTCGCAGGTCCTTCCTATTTACAGCTGTCAGACTGTATAACCTAAGCAGGGCTGCTCGCAGAGATAGCAAAAAATGTGACGACTTAATAGTATTGAATGAAAAAGACGCAACAGATTTACACAAATGGTCCCCTCCAGTATACAACTAGGACAATATCAGTCGCTACAGAGGGTGACAGTACGTATGGGTACATATTCATACTATGTAGGATAACTAAGTAGACGGTTATGCTGTGTATTCCATCTTGCTACAATGCTCTGCACTTTATATATATATATATATATATATATATATATATATATATATATATATATATATATATATATATATTTATTTATGTGTATGTATGTATATCCACTGTTCTTATTTATATTTTCCATATCTTCTTAATTATTGCTCTGAGTGTTGCTATCCCTGTGCTGTTGTAATCCTGGAATTTCTCCATTGTGGGACTAATAAAGGCTTATCTTATCTTATCTTAATAATTTGGACTGCTGATTTACCACTTTGGTAAGTTCTTCTGACATGAAGATTTTCTCTTCCATTTCATCTTTCTTTGGTGGCATTTTTTACTGACCAGATGATAGTCGTTGATGATTACCACCGCTGTAGTTGAGCTCCAATCCAGCTGGGGCCTCGGTTAGCTCCTCCACTCCTCTGCTGTTCTCTGCCGGCCACCGCCGCTGTAGTTGAGCTCCCATCCGGTTCCTATCCAACTGGGGCCTCAGTTAGCTCCTCTGCCGAGCCCTGCCATTTACCACCGCTGCACTTGAGCTCCTAATCGGCTGGGGCCTCAGTTAGCTCCTCTGCTGAGCTCTGCTGCCTACCGCCACTGTAGTTGAGCTCCGATACGGCTCCTATCCAGCTGGGGCCTTGGTTAGCTCCTCCGCCAAGCCCCAATCACAAGATTCTGAGAATCTGTGCAGGAGGCTCAGCCATCATCTACCGGGCCGATGCCGGGTCAGTGAGACGAACCGGGGGCAGAGTCCTTTGTGTCGGTGTTAGCTACAACTAGCCGTAGTGTTAGATCTGAGGCTAGTTAGTGATTAGCCAATGACAAATGAGGGCTCATTAGTTTCTGGCTGCTGGCTCATTTTTTTTGTGTGTATTTTCTGTTTTTTTTTTTTTTTTTTGTGTGTGTGTTACTGGGTTGAAGCAGATAGGTGTTTTCCATTCATCAGTCTGATATCACTGGAAATTTCTCTAGATAGGCTTGTGAGTTCCAATAGGGGCTGTCTGCTCTTGTTTAGTGTGGTGGTGAAAGTGGATCTGGGATCACATCCACGGGAGTTCCTGGTGAGTTGTCGTGTAGCGATTGCTCAACAGCCTAGTGGTTTAGTGATTAGAGTATGTTAGTAAATTAAGATAAACACTTGCAATATATCACTGTCCGTGTAATGAGTCTATTTATGGGTTTCACTTTCTGAAATGAGTGACAAAAAATATTGAACTTTTTCATGATATTCTAATTTTTTGAGATGTACCTGTGTATGTTTTGAACTTCCTTGAACTAACCACCATCCATTTCTGTCTTTGGTCTAGGCAAGAGGAAAGGGAAAGGAGCCACCACACAACGGACCTTGCCACTGTGGAAAGTACTGAAATCCTTTGCTTTTTTAGATAAAGTGCCAAAACTAAAGTAACACAATTTCCACTTAATATAAACTGAACTGAGATTTATTTGATCGTGTGAATATTAATTACAGAATAATTGAAAATGAATGGCACATCAACTGTCAAATAAACCACTTCTTCATGTATTTTTTTTTTCAGATCACTTGTGATCCTTTGTGAGTTATATTCATAATTGTATGTTGCACTTTGGGGAATGGGAGTTGTTCAGTCACCAATATAATTTAGTTTATATGTGTAGTTTATAGTCTATCATCAATAAACTCATGCAGTACTGTAATAGCTGGACAAATTACAAATATTTGAGACCCATTGTAGTGCATCCTTTAATATTTTAGCAATACAAGTACAAAACACCACCCACACTTGAAGCCATGGCAAGAAGAGACACAGCGGTGACAGAGGGGTGGCTAAACTTTTATTGATTAAAATTCTATATTTTGACTGAGCAACTCCATGCTCGGTGATGCACACCCTCAGTTAAAGTACTATATTCCATTCAAGTGAATGTATTAATTCATTCTGATTGCTGAGGCCATAGTAAAAACAAATGATTTTAAATGTAACCCAGCCCTTGTAAAACCTACTTTACTGAAGCGCAGCTACATGAAAATTGTGGTTAACCCTTGACGCTTATTGTCGCAAATTCGCATCAATCCAAAAAAAAGAAATAAAAACAAAAAAACAACGATTTTCAATTATAAAAAAAAAAAATGTTCACAGTTGGAAATAAATTCAGGAGTCAAGGGGTTAAATACAACAACGAAGCACTTTGTCACATTCCACCACTGGCTTTTAGCAACAAGTGTATTTCCCAAATATGTTTTAAACTTGCTTTAATTAACCACCACCCATTTCTGTCTTTTGTCTAGGCAAGTGTAAGACGATCCACCCCAAACCGGACCTTGCCTCACTATTTACAGAGATGCAGGCTGAAGATCTGCTGAACTGGGACCAGTGTGAGTGGCACATCCAGCTGCTTCTGAATGAGGCAGCGTGGCCGCTGTGTGTGACTCATCCTAAGTTTTTTTTTTGTTAACAGTTTGAATTTTGCACATTCTGAATAATCTGGAATTTGCTGCTGATTGTAATAAACAATTTAGTGACTTATGTGTTTGCATCATGATTTTTTATTTCACCTATGATTTTCTATTTCCCACCAGCGTCTGTTAAGACACTGCTGGGAAAAGAGTCAACAGTACAAACCATTTATCAGTGACTTTGAAATTAATGGCTCATTTTTTTAACCAAAATAATTATTTTTTTAACTGAAGACTGTATTGCTGGATGTGCCAGTGCAGAAGACACTGCACACTTTAGTGATAGTATCAGTATATGGATGAATTCTGGGCCATATTAGCATCTGTATTTTCTAATAATGGGTTAAGGCAGTGGTGTCCAATCATGTGCCATGGAGGGCCAAGACCCTGCAGGCTTTACCTCCAACCAGTGTCTTCAACAGCAGATCCCACTGAATTTCTTCCACTGACTGCTGATCAGTGAAAACACCTGCTGAAGAGACTGGATAGAAGAGAGAACCTGCAGGGTTTTGGCCCTCCATGGCACATGATTGGACACCCCTGAGTTAGGGTTCAATGGAATTTAACATTTTAACACAAACTGCTTTATGGTTCATAATTCTGTTGACAGACTTACACCAAACCAAAAGTGATTTTTCAAACTGCTGAATTGTTCTTAGCTTTTCCAATCTTTTAGTATTTAATTTGTCACTTGGTGGTAACCTTCACACATAAAACAAAAGAGACACATCTGCCAAAATTCCAAAGGTTTATTGTCAAAATTCCCAGTGCAGTACTACATGAATACATGTATAGTACATTGTTGATGCAGAGAATATATATTTCTACAGTATCTACATGTATCTAGTAAATCAAGTATTTTCCAAGTAACCTTGTGACTACATTATTTTAATTGCTTTTAATCCGAGATCAAGTAATATATCATAATACTGGAGTGGTGGCTCAGTACTGGAGTGGTGGCTCAGTTGGTAGAGCATCCGACCCACACCCAGGAGGCAGGGGTTCAAATCCCGGCCGGGTCATGCCAAAGACCATATAAAAGTGGAACTTCCTGCCGTCCAGCTTGGTGCTCAGCAATAATGGAATGGAGGAGGGAAATCTGTGGCGGCGCCTTACATGGCAGCGGCCCTCTGATTCTGCACTGGGGTGTGTGTGATTGACACTGTAGATAGGTAAAGCACAATCTCGTTCTACTGTACATGATTGGTTGTACGGTTGAATGACAATAACGGTGATTTAATTTAATTTTAATTTAATAATTGTCAAATATATCTTATTATACCAAACTCAGTACTATTTACCTTTTGTATATATATTTTGTGGCTAATATAACCCCATACCTACAACCTGGCGATCAAGTTTTGGCAGCTTAACAGTTTTTGCCATGACACCACGACAGACTCAGTGCTGCTGGAGCAGGTACATGACATGATGTTTCATCAGTCTATCCATGATTTTCACGCAGATCAGAACAATTTGTTGCACAGGAAGCTAAATGTTTCTACAGACATTCTTAAGTTCTATAACCACTGAGCGTTTGTGAAGCTGGGGTGACATCAGTGACAGCCTGTGTTGAACGCCCGGACCGACGGTTTGAAGCAGTAATTTTCCCACAACAGAGCCATCTGAAATACATACACGCAGCATACATATTTTAGTACCTAATAGCGATAACTTGCAGACATTACAATGTAGTATGACAGACTTAAAATAAACTAGCATTAGCAATGATTAGCAATGATTTTAGCACAGAAACCCAAGATTTGAAACAGAAACTCAAAGACAATCAGCACTTTAATATTGAGGTGCAGGATGTTAAAGGGAGTTCTGCACTATAAAAGTGAACAAAAGTCAGGGCCCTGATAATATATGTGGGCACTTGGTAAAGTCCTGTGCACATGAACTGAGTCCTATATTTCATTACATTTTCAATAAGTCTTTACAGACACAACATGTGCCCAAGATCTGGAAAGAAGCCGTGGTTGATCCCATTCCAAAATCCAGCTGTCCTAAAACGGTAAACGACTTTAGACCAGTTGCTTTGACTTCAATTTTAATGAAAATTTTTGAAAAACTGGTCAGATGTGAGGTCCTAAAGCAGACTGAGCATGCATTGGATCCTCTGCAGTTTGCCTATAGGCCTCACAGAGGAGTGAAGGATGCCACTGTCACTCTGTTTAACATGCTTTTTAAACATCTGGATTTTAATGGGACACACGCCAGGCTTTTATTTGTGGACTTTTCCTCCGCCTTTAATATAATCCAACCTCATATTTTAGTTGAAAGGCTCCTGCAACAATTTGATTTGAGCAATAATCTGGTGGGTTGGATTCTGGATTTCTTAACCAACAGGACGCAGAGAGTAAGGGTCAATGGTACATTGTCTGACCTAAAGTGCTCTTCTACTGGCTCTCCTCAGGGGTGTGTGTTGTCACCACTACTCTTCATCCTGTACACAAACATGTGTCGGAGCAGACATGACAACAGACACATTATTAAGTATGCTGATGACTCAGTTATTGTCAGTCTCCTCCAGGATGGTGAGAGTGGCCACGGCCCAGTAGTTGATGATTTTGTTCACTGATGTGAGGATTCCTACCTGCAGCTGAATATGACAAAAACTAAAGATATGATTATTGACTTTAGGAGGAAAACTCCCAGGCACGAAGTCACTGTACTAAAAGGCCAGACCACCGAATGTGTACAATCCTACAAATATCTTGGGACGATTATTGATAGTAATTTAAACTTTAAAGAGAACTGTGAAAGGGTGTGCAAAAAGGGTCAGCAACATTTGCATTGCTTGAGAAAACTTGCACGCTTCCAAATTGACCGAACCATAATGACAATGTTTTATCGGGCTTTTATTGAATCTGTTTTATCCTTTTCTTTAGTGTCATGGTTTGGTCAGATAAAACTGAAACAGAGGAAATCCTTGGATCAGGTAGTTAGATGGTCCAGTCGTTTGCTTGGTGAGTCACAGCTGAGCCTGACATCCCTGTACACCAGACAGGTACAGAGGATTGCTACTTTCATTTTAAATGATGACGCCCACCCTTTGCACTGCAACTTTCAGCTTCTTCCCTCAAGACGGAGGTTTGCTGTCCCAAAAAGTAAAACCCAGCGCTACAAAAACAGCTTTGTTCCTGCTGCTGTAAAAGAGTTGAACAAGTTGTAACAATATATTGCACATAATTTAGGTACCTATTTATTAACTCCATTTTATATTTACTTATTTTTGTAGGATGTTATTTGGGTTGTAAATATTTTATTGGGTTTTAGACCTTTGAGTTTTTAACCTCTTTGACTAGATTTTAACTTTTTAATATGACCCTTCTCTCTTACCTCTGGTTTTTCTCTCATCTCTTTGTCTTTATACCCTGATTGATGGAGCCTTGAGTATTTTTATCATGTTTGTAGTCAGCTTGATGTGTGCCTGTGTTTGTGTCTATGTTGAATGTAATTTGTGGCTTGTAAATATGGATGTCACCAAAACTGCAAAACAAATCTACCTACGGGTACAAAAGTAACCTGAACCTGAACCTGAACCAATCATTAGCTTACCGTCATATGTGATCTAGTTCCTATCCTCATGTCTTCCGCTCTATGGCTTCCCAGACGCTCTAGTACTTTTCCAGAGTGCTTTGTCTCGCTGCCTGTACCCTTCTCTGGTGGTCCTTTTTGGCCTTTACGGTGACAAAAAGCCAGAGACTGAGGAGTCGCCTTGTACAGCCGCAATATTATGTTTTGCTTAGGTCGCATGTTTTACGTGACGGGAGTGTGGCGCCGCCTTGCTGTAAAAAAATCCCACCCACCCCAGGCGTACCCAGCTGTAATGGAAACACAAGTGGAGTAGAGTAGGGTAGTGTAGAGTCGAGTAGGGCCGAGTGGGTACTAGTGGAAAAGCGCCATTGGTGTCTCTGATTGTGTGCACTCAGGTGGTGGTTTCTCTGATTTGTGCCCAGTTTCCTCATCTGTTTCAGAAATGCACAATTAGCAGGTTGGTAAATTGGATCCAACTTGCACAGTTACATCTGTGGTGTTAGCCACTCCAGTTAATCATACTAACTCTGAAAACCTGTGTGACTCTCCTGTGCAGTCTGTGTCAGAGTTGCATAATCAGCCAATTTGTGAATTAGTTACAGCTTGCATAGTGACACCTGTGAGGTTGGCTGCGTTAATTAATCAGGCTGATTCTGAAAATCTGTGCGTGGAGCCTCCACATGTGCTCTCTGACACTGATTAAGCAGTAAGATCTGTTGATTTATCAGAGTTTGCAGAGTCTGTGATGGATTATCAGCTGGAACAATCAATTTGTCCTGTTATCCCTGACAATCATGTGGTTCTGAATGACACTGTGGGAGAGCTGTCCAATTTAGTTGCTGAAGAGGTTAGTTTGATTACACCTGAGCAGAAGTTTGTGTCAAACTGTTAGCAGGTGCAATTAATTTGTCCTGTTGGTGCTTCTGATGGTAAGGTGTTTTTGGATGACACTGTGAGTGTGCCTGTCAGTTTGGTCTCTGATGAATTCTGGGGAGTTACACCTGAGCAGAAGGAGGAGCAGCTTTACCAGATTAGTCTGAAATCTGATTACTCCTGAGAAGACTTTATTTTTGAACGGGGGGGGGGGGGGTGTTCTCAGCAGCTTGTTAGCTCAGCAGTTGCAGGGTCTGTGATCAGGTGTGTGACACATTCTCCTGATCAGTGTGGGCTGCAGGGTAGGCTGGAAAAGTCTGAGTTAATGCAGGACCTGCATGAACCGTGGTTTGCTCTTGAGCTGTGCTATCTTGCTCCTAGGCGGAGACCGCTGTTTGTCTTGTGGAGTTGTGATGGTGGTCGTCCTCCTGATGGACACCTCTATTTGTTCTGGCTGGCTGTAGAGTTGGATCAGCCTCCTGACAGGTTTTTCCTTCCTGTCCAGTGGACCCTGGATTTTGGTTGTCCTCCGGAAGGACATCTGTTTCCCAGTAGTCTGTGGACTACAGGATTACTGTCTGACTGATGTGTTTTGCTTTTTTGTTTCTGCAGATCTGCTGTGTGGACGTTCACCACACATCAAAAGGTCAGGGTGTTGTGGTGGTGGTCTGTCCAGAGCACCGAGTTCCTAGGTGTTAGACTGAGAAAGTCTTTCCTAAAGTTACCTGTGCCATCTGTTGGGTTTGTCGGCCCTCTTAAATTGCTTCTCCAGGTGCTGGGAGTTGCTAGGTTTGGATGGGTGGCTGGGTGCTTACACCAGGACTTGGTAAAGTAAAAAATGATGGATCTGTAGGTTGTGGTTGTATTTTAAAGGACACAGTAATCTGTAAAATAATGAATTGAGACTATTATTGAATGATCAATTATATAGGAATGATGGTTTGTAGATCAGTCTGTGTAGGCTTGTTTGGGGGGGGGGGGTGTTACGGCCCCACTCCTCTTTGGAGTGGGTCCTCTCTCTGTGTGTTTTTTCCCTGTGCTGTATGTGGAGCTGTGAAGGACTGCCCCTGGCTGAGAGGTGCCTATGAAAGCCATCTCTGCGTGCCTGTCAGTAGCGTTCTGCTCCCATGGAGGCCAGTCACCTCTCTGCTTTGCTGTGAGATCTTTCTGCTTCTGCTGGAGGCCAGTTGCCTTCCTGTTGCTGTGCTCTGACTGCTGCTTGTTCTGGTTCTGTCTGTCGCCTGATCGGGGCTATGCTGGTGGTCCTGTTCTTTCTGTATTGTTTGTAGCCATTGGGCTTTCTGGTTTCTGGGTTGGCCGCTGGGCATGGTTGCAGCCCCTGACATGTCACGAGCTGGGTTCTGGAGGTTCTGCTGTACCCAGTCTCGTGGATCCTCCTATGTATTGTATATTTATTTGTTGAAATTTTTATGCCTTTTTTAGTTGTCACATTGCTTCCTATTTCTCTGTTTATGCTTCAGTTTCTATTGTCCATGTCTCATTTCATTTGTGATTATTATCTAATCTGTTTTTGGTTATGTTTGTATTTAGATTGTGGGCTGACAGCTGTCAGGCGTTATTTCCGGGTTTGTACTCTTGGTGACAAGCTGTCAGTCCAGCGGCTTCTCCCTTACCTCTCATCATTACCATCTGATCGCAATCACTATTGTGGTTTCCTCTTTTCCCGCTCGGTTCCAAGGTTGTCATAGCCAGGAGCGGCACTGGGGTTAAGCTCCCAGTGCTCATAAAATGCTCCTACGGCGTGTGTCTCGAAAAGCCTCTGACAACTAAGTCCAACTCCTAGCCTGCCCATGTGGTTTAGTCTCTAAGCCCGGCGGAACTGCTTTTACTAATAGGAGAAGGGGCGAGGGCGGATCTCTGGCGCCTTAAAACCAGATGCTTCGGGTAGATGGTGGCTCGTCAACCTGGGAAGTTCGCCCATCTAGGGGAAGGTAAACCCTGATTTCAAACCTCCGCTGCCTTGCGGCACACCCGGTCACGGGAAAGGCTTCGGGAGTCAACCCTGAGGAAAAATCCGGAGTCGGAGCCCCTAAGGCAGTTCTCTGTTGTGCTCAACATCGTTCTGGCAGCTCCTGCGACGGCGCTGGTGCCAAACTATAGCATCCCTGCTGTTCCTTTGGATTCATCAGTGACGTGGAGAGGGGGGACATGCTGTATGGGTAACATGTTGTCCTCCATATCTTCCTGCCCAGGCTTGAATCCTACCATCGCCCAACGCTGGAAGGTAGAACACCGGTGCGCATCGGCCTGTTCAGCCACAGGCGGTGCTGTTCCAGCAGAGTAGATGTTTAGGATTCTCTTCTATGGTCATCATAGACTGACGGAGGCCGACGACAACTTTTCCCGCTCAGGGGCACCAACACCTGTGATCATTTACGTTGTTATCCACATATATTTAAGGACTGTGTGTTCATTATCTCATTGCTGCACTATTGAATGTCTCCATGAATGTTCCTCCACTTTATTCCATGTTTGCAAAGCGATGCCGGCTCTGGAACTTAAATTGTAAGTCTTTCCTCATTTGTATTTTTGTATGTTTTGCACAGTTTTTTTTTTTTTTTTTGGACATCTGTTCTTTTCTTTAATAAATGTCACAAATGTAATTCAGCGCTTGGGACTGTCTTTCTGCCCTGGAGAGACAAACATGACAGAATAGTGCAGCCATAGTAAGACCCAACTGTTGCGTTTGTACATTTTTTCCTTTTTTGTGCTTTTTTTCACCCACCTGCTTTGGAGCTTGTCATGTCCCCAGCTCGTCGGCCTCACCCTTCCGACAAAGGAAGACTGGCAGCGGGGTCTCTGAGCCTTGAAGAGGAGTAGGCGGTGGACTTTATCCATAGTTTTTTGGTTGAAGCTCTCGCCACTCGCGGTCCCAAGAAAACCTGGGAGAGTTTGGATGGAGCTGTGGGTATTCTGGAGTCACACCCCGACCTCTGGAGATATCCACAATATGTGGGACTGCTGTCCATAGTCACCGCGTTCCAGTAATCATTCCCGGGGCTGACATGGGGGCTGCCTTCAGCTAACCTGGCTCCCACACGGAAGCATGCTCCACAGAAGACGCCTTACCTCGCCTCCAGTGTGTCCGCTTCCACTCCTGCTTCTCCAGCTCAAGCATGCATACCAATAACTCCACAAAGATGACTTTGTCCAGCTCCGGACAGCCGGAAGAACGTCATTTCCTGCTTCACCAGCAGCCCTTGCTTCGTCAGAGTGGAAGACTCACAGAAGTGCCCTCTAAGCTTCTCTTTTCTCCAGATGATTTCCCACTTCTCCCTGGTGCACAGTTGCTGCCTTCTGCTTCCTCCTGGTGACTTCTCTCGCTGCTGGGAGGCTCAGCGCGTCCTCCCTGGCTCTGTCCACCTCCGTGATTAAAGGGGAAGCTCCTCCACAATCCTCAGAGGGGCCCAAGCTAACCATAGACACAGAAAGGGATGACTGTTAGTCTCCTGCTGCAGATAACACTGCACACCGGGATGACAGGCAAGTTTCATTTCATTCTATGTCAATTTATGATGAGATGCCTTGTCTGATTCCCGGTGATGAGGCTCAGGGTCTGCAGACCCCTGAGCTCTCATCACTTGCTGCAGTAATCCATTGCTCATCAGCCCTCTCTGTGTCCTCTTCCCCAGTTCCTGAGTGTCCGCCGGCACCGGAACAGAACTGCCGGACGATGGAGGAGCCCATGGCCCTGGAGGTCGCAGTCCCTGCACCAGCGGTGAGTCAAACCCCAGTCGCCACACTGGATGAGCCACCAGCGTCGGTCACTTCACCTGGGGTCTCCAAGACTGCCAGTACCATTACGCCTGCTGTGGAGGCCGCCACAGCAGAGTCAGCAACCGAGCTGGACCTCCAGATGACTGAGCCCGAAGTATCATCATAGCCTGGATCGACGGAGTCCTGGATGGCGGTGGAGCGCAAGCTCAGACAAGTGCTCTCTTTTGTTTTTTCTGTTATCGGTTCTACAGCAATCTTGCCTGGCTCTTGGTAGGGAGCGCTGGATGCAGCCGCTCACTGCACCTGAGCTCACCTCGCCGGGCTCCGCCGCTGCCGGTGACCCTAATCCCCCTTCTCTGTGTGTTCTGTCTGAGCTTTATCCCAGGGTCACTGGGAATGTTCCAACAATGCCAGAGGTCTCCGTGGTTCCAGGTTCACCACCCGAGGTCATCCAATGTCCAGCTTCCCCCGCTGTGGAGGTCATTGCGGGTGTTCAGTTCCAGCTCTAGACTTCTGTGGGTGCAGTCTCAGCCCAGGTCGGGTCCACCGTGGGTGAAGCTCCTCCTCTGCCTGAGGTCGTTGTGTGGGTCCCTCCTCGGTCTGAGTCTCCATGGGTGTTGCATCCCAGCCGGGGACCCTCGTGGGTGCTGTGCACCAGCCTTAACCCAACATGGATGCTACACTCCAGCTTGAGCCTGCCATGGATGCCACTCCCCAGCCTGCGGTCCACCAAGGGTGCAGCATGGGCCCAGCCTTGGTCCACCGAGGGTGCAGCAGTGTTGACCCAGCCCGGGTCAACCGGGGGTGCTGCAATTCTCCAGCCCGGAGCCACCGCAGGTGCTGCTAAGGTCCGGCCCAGAGCCACTGCGGGTGCTATGGTCTTCAAGCCCAAGACCACCGAGGGCGTCGTTGTCTCTCCTTCTCCTCCACCAGACACCATTGTGGGCTGTCACGGTCCCCCTTCCTCCTTCGCCAGACACCATCATGGTTCCCCTTCCTCCTCTGCTAGATGCCATCGTGGTCCCCCTTCCTCCTCTGCCAGACGCCGTCATGGTCCCCCGTCCTCCTCCACCAGACGCTGTCATGGTTCGACTTCCTCCTCTGCTAGATGCCAGCTTGGTTCCCCATCTTCCTCCTCCACCAGACGCCGTCAAGGTTCCCCACCTCCAGCCCTGCTTCCTGTCATTGTGCCTTCCCGTGGGGGGTCTGCCTCCTGGGTCACCCCTCCAGTTCTGGTGGCTTAAGAACTCTGGCCGACAACCTAAAAGACTGAGCCGCTGGGTCGGGTGGTCCATACTCTCCAGCAGGCCACCCGACTCATAACACCTTGCCGTCCAGCTGGCCTGGGGCTTCGGCCGGCCACCTAAACTGTGAAATTCTGTGACCTAGGGGGCCAAGGGTCTAGTTTTGCCCAGGTGTGGGTCCTGAGAGGATTTTTTTTTTTTTTTTGGGTGGGGGCGTTGTTTCTTGCCCTCCTTGCCTGGTTCCCTCACCACCCACCTTGGGTGAGTTATCATTATCTTTCTTCTGGGGGGGGTGAAGAGTTTTTCTTTTTTTCTTTTTGGTGTTAGCCTGGGGTTTTCTGGGGTCCACAACTTAAGAGGGGGGCTCTGTCATGAGCTGGACCCAGTCTCACGGCTCCTCCTCTGTACTGTATATTTATTTGTTGAAATTTTTTAAGCCTTTTTGAGATGTCACATTGCTTCCTATTTCTCTGTTTATGCTACAGTTTCTATTGGCCATGTCTCGTTTCATTTGTGATTATTATCTAATCTGTTTTTCGCTTTGTTTGTATTTAGTCTGTGAGCTGACAGCTGTCAGGCGTTATTTCCGGGTTTGTGTTCTTGGTGACAAGCTGTCAGTCCAGCCGCTTCTCCCTTACCTCTCATCATTACCAGCTGATCCCAATCACTATTATGGTTTCCTCTTTTCCCGCTCAGGGGCACTCACACCTGTGATCATTTATGTTGTTATCCGCATGTATTTAAGTACTGTCTGTTCATTATCTCATTACTGCACTATTGAATATCTCCACATATGTTCCTCAGGTTCAGGTTTAGGTTACTTTATTTGTACCCATAGGTAGATTTGCTTTGCAGTCAGGTGACATCCTTTTAGACATATATTTACAAATCACAATTACATTCAACATGAACACAAACACAGGCACACATGACGCTGACTATAAACACGATAAAAGTACTCAAGGCTCCACCAATCTGGACATAAGACAAAGAGATAAGAGAAAAAACAAAGATATAAGAGAGAAGGGTCATATTAAAAAAGTTAAAAACTAAGTCAAAGAGATTAAGAACTCAATAAACGTCTAAAATCCAATAAAAGATTTAACCCCCCTCCCAAAAAACCCTACAAAAATAAATAAATACAAAATAAAAATTAATAAATAGATAACTAAATTATGTGCAATATATTGCTACATCTTGTTAACTTGTTTGATAGCAGCAGGAACAAAGCTGTTTTTGTAGAGCTGGGTTTTACATTTTGGGACAACAAACCTCCGTCTGGAGGGAAGAAGCTGAAAGTGGCAGTGCAAAGGGTGGGAGTCATCATTTAAAATGGAGGTAGTAATCCTCTGTACCTGTCTGGTGTTCAGGGATGTCAGGGTCAGCTGTGACTCACCAAGCAAACGACTGGACCATCTAACTACCTGATCCAAGGATTTCCTCTGTTTCAGTTTTATCTGACCAAACCATGACACTAAAGAAAAGGATAAAACAGATTCAATAAAAGCCCGATAAAACATTGTCATTATGGTTTGGTCAATTTGGAAGTGTGCGA
Source organism: Pholidichthys leucotaenia (assembly GCA_020510985.1). NCBI lineage: Eukaryota > Metazoa > Chordata > Actinopteri > Cichliformes > Pholidichthyidae > Pholidichthys > Pholidichthys leucotaenia. The sequence continues at coordinate 61,551,443 of CM035849.1, read as the reverse complement.
GTTTCCTTAAACAATGCAAATGTTGCTGACCCTTTTTGCACACCCTTTCACAGTTCTCTTCAAAGTTTAAAGTAGAACTGAACTCACCTTTTTGCCAAAAAAGTAGAATAGCAGATTAATTCCTTATTACCTATTGTATTTTTCAACACATAAAAGAAATTTTTAGGCCGTGCGATGGCCAAGCTATAAGCCGATAAACTTTTGCCTCTGGCTGGCAGTGCCAAACAAACCGGTAGTAGTGCAGACGACGCTGCGTGACGTCACGAGTGTGACCTTTATCAAAACAACAATGGCAGATGATAGCAGTTCCAGCAGTCAAGAACACCAGAGTTTTCAGAGTGAAGAGGCATTCAGGATTGGTGACAAGACAGAGGAGGATGCAGGAGTGTCAAGTGAACAGGAAGAGAGCGAGGGAGGCATCGAAACGTACAGATTAGAGCCAGAATTTTCAGGGGATTCCAGCACCGACTCAGACCGCAGCAGTGATAGGGAGGAGAGTCGCTTATTGAATACAGAATGGTGAGTCTTTACTTTGGCATGTTTGGGGTGTCAGGATAAGGAAAATTAACAATAAAAAAGAAAGGGAAAAAAAAAACATCAGCATTTTTCCAACTTATTACAGTTATCCCTCACTTATCGCGTTTAATGCGGTCTTCCTTCGCTGGGTATAGGCGCTCGGCAGGGAGCGAAGCTGGGTAAAACGTCTCCGCCAATCAGCTTGCGAGATAAAACGTCTCGGCCAATCAGCTTGCGAGGTAAAACGTCTCGGCCAATCAGCTTGCGAGATTCCCGAGCGGGCTGGGGAGCCGGGGGGAGCGGGCTCTCCGTGTTGATACCTGATGTTCTAATGTAGTCTCCCTGCCTTCTCATTAGAACATCAGGTATCAACACGGAGAGCCCGCACAGCTCAAAATCTACCTCTCTGACCACCGCTCCACTCCTCTCCGCCCACCTCTTCACCGCTCAGGAATCTCGCAAGCTGATTGGCCGAGACGTTTTACCTCGCAAGCTGATTGGCCGAGACGTTTTACCCAGCGAAGGAAGACCGCATTCATTGTTCTTTATCGCTCGTGTTGCTTAGTGGCACTTTTCGCTGTTCTCTTGTGCCTTTTTGTGCAAAATAGTGCTTGTGACGCCCTTGGGGGGGGGGTGACGCTACTTCGTGGTTTTTCACTTTTCGCGGTCGGTTCTGGTCCCCATTAAACGCGATAAGTGAGGGATCACTGGATATCTAGAAACGCATCGCTTCCCGGTCGCTTTTCCTCCCCCTTTCTTTTCTTTCGTCGCCATGACAGCTTTCCTTGGCCACTGAATAGATCTTCCCAGGTGTTGGAAGTGTTTTGTAGTTGACTATCACGACAAAATGCACCAAAAACAACCAGTGTCGACGTGCTCGCAATGGTAAACATGAGGACTGGGTCACACTCGTGACGTCACGCGGAACTCCGGCTGCACTTCGGCGGATTTGTCTGATTTTTCAGGGCGGGAAATTCAAAATCGCGATTTTCTCCAAGATTCCAGGATTTGTGGAGGGGGTGCCAATGATAAATTATCTTTATAATTGTATGTACTATCACCCAGTGCCGTTCAATGCAGTTCAGTTCAGTTCTACTTTAAATTACTATCAATAATCGTCCCAAGATATTTGTAAGATTGCACACATTCAATGGTCTGGCCTTTTAGTGCAGTGACTTTGTGCCTGGGAGTTTTCCTCCTAAAGTCAATAATCATATCTTTAGTTTTTGTCGTATTCACCTGCAGGTAGGAATCCTCACACCAGTGAACAAAATCATCAACTACTGGGCCGTGGCCGCTCTCACCATCCTGAAGGAGACTGACAATAACTGAATCATCAGCATACTTAATAATGTGTCTGTTGTCATGTCTGCTCCGACACATGTTTGTGTACAGGATGAAGAGTAGTGGTGACAACACACACCCCTGAGGAGAGTCAGTAGAAGAACACTTTTGGTCAGACAAGGTACCATTGACCCTTACTCTCTGTGTCCTGTTGGTTAAAAAATCCAGAATCCAACCCACCAGATTATTACTCAAATCAAATTGTTGCAGGAGCCTTTCAACTAAAATATGAGGTTGGATTGTATTAAAGGCAGAAGAAAAGTCCTCAAATAAAAGCCTGGCGTGTGTTCCATTAAAATCCAGATGTTTAAAAAGCATGTTAAACAGAGTGACAGTGGCATCCTCCACTCCTTTGTGAGGCCTATAAGCAAACTACAAAGGACCCAATGCATGCTCAGTCTGCTATAGGACCTCAAATCTGACCAGTTTGTCAAAAATTTTTATTAAAATTGAAGTCAAGGCAACTGGTCTAAAATAATTTACTGTTTTAGGGCAGCTGGATTTTGGAACAGGGACAACCACAGCATCTTTCCAGACCTTAGGCACATGTTGTGTCTGTAAGGACTTATTAAAAACGTAGTGAAACACAGGACTCAATTCATGTGCACAGGACTTTACCAAGTGTCCACATATATTATCAGGACTTTTGTTCACTTTTACAGCACAGAACACCCTTTTAACATCCTGCACCTCAATATTGAAGTGCTGATTGTCTTTGGGTTTCTGTTTCAAATCTTGGATTTCTGTGCTAAAATCAAAGGAATCAAAACAACCATAAAAACAATTAAAAGCATTAGCCAGCTCTGTGTCTGAATTAAAACCATCTAAAAACACACAATTACTACGCTCTGTGCTCTGAAGGCCTGCAATAGTTTTCATACTAGCCCAGCCTGAACCAAGCTTCTTTGCTGCCATCTTACTTTCCAATTCTGATTTATAATTCTGTTTTGCTCTTAAAATTTCAGACTTCAGCTCTTTTGTGGCATCCTGCAGCTCAGAAACAACCCCCTGTTTAAAGGCAAGTGCTTTCCTCTGTAAGGAGGATTTAACTGATTTAGTGACCCATGGCTTATTGTTGGAATATATTTTGACACATTTACGTGGAACGATCATATCCCTACAAAAAGCCATGTAAGAGCATGTCACGTCCACCAAAGAGTCCAAATCATCCCCGCAGGACAGTGTGAACACCTCCCAGTCCGTACAGTTAAAACATTCCTGGAGGCAGAGCACTGAATCTGTTATGACCCGAGCGCCGGTCTTGTCCACGCTCGGGCTACGTATAGTTCGCTGCCGGCTTTGACAGCTGTGGGTTATATTCTGGCTTCATCGGGCTCTTATTGTGAAGGCACTCGGTGGGGCTCCCGGCTGTCAAGGTCGGTCAGCTGACTGTCATTACGGCTCGTTAGGGCTCGCCCTTATTAGGCAGATGCTGACAGCACTTAGATTGCAGGAGTATCGTTAGACATCATCCAAGCCTCGTCAGACATTCATCGTTCTGGTCTGGTCAGGTCCATGTGTATATTCTCGTGCTTTGCTCGTTCATGTCATGCCATGTTTTAGACCGTAAGTGGCTGGGGTTAGCCTTACGGTCCCATGCTCAGTGTTCAGTGTTTTTTCGTCACAGTCATAGTCTTGTATGTGTGTCTTGTGTTTTGTAAATAAATCACCATCATTGCAAACTCATCGGTGGACTCTTGGCATCTTATGGTGATCCGCGAGGATCATCACATGACAGAATCATCTGTCCAAACGTGTATGTCTCTGGTCTTTGTCTTCTCTCTTCTGAGAGCAGTTTTATATGTGGGCAGCAAATGTACACAGTTGTGATCTGAGGATCCTAAAGAAGGAAGGGGAAGAGATTTAAAGGCTGTCTCTATGGATCCATAGCAGAGGTCCAATGTCTTTTCTCGCCTGGTTGGGCAGGAGACGTACTGATAAAAGTTTTTAAGTGTCTTCTTTAGACACACATGGCTAAAATCCCCAAGGATAAAATTTGGAGCCTCTGGGGAAATCAACTGCAACCGCTGTACCACATCAAAGATGGTGCTGGAGGTGGAGGCAGCATCTGCCCTCGGGTGAATGTACACAGTAGTTATGAAAAGTTGAGGGAACTCACGGGTCAGATAAAATGAGCATAGAGATATGGACAGAAGCTCCACATCTGGCGTACAGATGCGGTCTCTGACCGTGACAGATGTACAGTACTCTTTATTAATATACAAACATACGCCACTCCCCTGACGTTTCCCCATTACCTCTTCCTGCCGATCCAAGCAAAGTGGGGCTCCAAAACCGTCAATACACAGGTCCAGGTCTCGGTCATGATCCGTAAGCCACGTCTCCGTGTAAACCATGACACAGCAATTCTTGAAATCCTTCTGATATTGTACATTTCCTTGAATTTTATCCACTTTATTTCTCAGGGATTGTACGTTCCCCATAATAATGGAAGGAAGAGGAATGCAATTAAACTGACGCATCCTCAGGTTTAATCTTAGGCCTCCACGCTTTCTGTGTTTCCTTCTCTTGTTCCTCTTTTCATCGCTGTGTCCATGAAAGTCTCTTAAAATATAGTCTGGCAGTTGACGCACAGACTCAAACACAGATGCTGGATTATCCATGTTTAGCTGCAGTAACATGTTTCTGGGATACTGCATTCTTCCCAGCTTGACCGTGCTGATGTCCCAGACAAAGAGCCGGTAAGAAAGAAACCACAGTGCAAAAACAAGAAGAAAATCTATACTGATGAAACCAAAGAGCTCTTCGTTATATAGTCCACAAACATTCAAGGACAAAAACGGCACAGAGAATTACGTTAAAACACATTAAAGTGCACAAAAACAGAGACTAAGACGTCAAACTTTTTCACCCACTGCCGGTCGCTGCGTGTGCATGCACCCAAGATGGGCGCACGCGCTCCGCTTTATTCCACATTCGCAAAACGATGCCGGCTCTAGAACGCCAATTGTAAGTCTTTCCTCATTTGTATTTTTGTATGTTTTGCACAGTTTTATTGGACTTCTGTTCTTTTCTTTAATAAATGTCACAAATGTAATTCAGCACTTGGGTCTGTCTTTCCGCACCGGAGGGGCAAACATGACATGACAAAGACATGTAGTCACTGGACTGGCTAGTTACTGTTTTTTACTTTGTTCGTCTCATGCATCCCATACACATACACACAACTAATTGTACAGACATTTTCTTTTATTGCGTCTTCTTAATAAAATCAGCCGGGGGACCTCCAGTAATGCATTGGGCCTCACTCCTTTCCTCACTCTCAATGAAATATTTTTTTTGCTGGTCATTAACATTTGTTTGTTCTCTCCCATAGATTGAGTCCCCATCGTGCTGTTTGCTCTCTACATGTCTGTTCTTTTCTTCTTCTCTATCCCCTCACCCCCCAGCCAGTCGCAGCAGATGACTGCCCCTCCCTGAGCCTGGTTCTGCTGGAGGTTTCTTCCTGTTAAAAGGGAGTTTTTCCTCTCCACCGTCGCCAAGTGCTTGCTCACAGGGGATCGCCTGATTGCTGGTGTCTTTCTGCAACTGTGGGGGTTCCCCCTACAGTTGATAGTGCTATGAGATGAGTGTTGTTGTGAAATGGCGCTATATAAATAAAGTTGAATTGAATTGAATTGAATTGAATTGAAATAGAATTGAATTGAAATATATTACTGTTTCAGTTGGCACCTCCGTGTGGTCTCCTTCCTTTGTCAAAGCCCATGAGCCAAGGCTTGTGACAGTATGATCATTTACATCCAAATGTGTGCTGATTTCCCTGACCATCCCCAGAGCATGACATAACTCCCGGTCACCCCCCCCCCCCCTCCCCGAAACCCCAAGCAAGCAGGACAATGCCACCAACCCCCAAAGAGCACAAATGTCCCGAGGCCAACAAGCCCCAGGAGAGCCAGGCATCTGCCCCAGGAGGGACCGCTGAGGGAGGCCAAGCCACCGAGTGGCCAGCGCGGTGGGCCCACTGACTGGCCAAGAGAGTCCGTGGGATACCAGATTCCGGGCCTGGTTATACCAGTTTGCCTGGTATCTGGTATCTGAAATTTTCTGTGGAAAAGGACATACGCCATGTTTTTGTGCTTAAGTACCTTTTGTACATGAGGCCCCAGGACACAAATACGTGGCAGGGTAAAAGATGACAATGACGCAACACAGAGCACAAGCCAAGACTTACATATATAGGGGACAGAACAATTACTAGGATGCAAGACAGCTGGGAGAACAATCAAGGCTGAACAGTTACACATGAGGGAAAGAGGCTATAGATATGGAAACATGAGGGACTGGAAAGAATAGGTGAACAAGTACACACACAACCTTGGACTTAGACAGGGGAAACACATTTATTTTGTATATAAATGATCTAAGTAAAGTACTTATGAGTTTAAAACGCATATTGTTTGCGGATGATACAACTGTGTTTAATAGTGGTAAAAATCTGGAACCACTCCTGGAAACCAAAGAAAATTAATGTAATACAGTAAAGAAATTGTTTGATATAAACAAATTGTCATTAAATTTAAATAAAACAAAATTTATAATATTTGGGAAAAGACCAATACATTCAAATAAGAAACACTGGTGAAAGGATATAGATAGATAGATAGTTTATTTCGAACACAAAAATATAACAAATACAAGCAAATGGCAAATGCAATAAAGTAACATTATACACTGTTCGAAAGGGAGAAGGAAGAAGTGAACACTTATTAATTCCATCTCCTCTTTTCCATAGATACACCCATGTGAATTTTATACAAATTACCACCTTTAAGACCCCAAGTAAAAAATTTACTGTATTTTTTACAAATCAACATTAACACCCATCCATTCTAACATACAATGATGTCCATACAACAAAACCAGCCTCAAACAACACAGATATACACAGTGCTGTCCTACCCACCATTCCATAGTGTGCCATAATATCCCAGAGTGAACATAATGAATCGTACGTATAACTACTACCCTTCTAACATATACCCTTTCAGCAAATGGTGCTTATACCTCTTTTTGAATTGATTTCTGTTTGTACATAGTTTCAGTTCCGGCTCTAGACTGTTCCACAAATCCACCCCACAGACAGATATGCACATTCTTTTCTTGGTAGTATGTATCTTGGGTTTTGTAAAGTTTAAGTCTCCCCTCAAATTATGATCATTGTCTCTTTTTTTAAATATTTTTTGTATATTAGTTGGTAGTTGATTATTAATTGCCCTGTACATTACTTGTGCTGTCTTAAATTTAACTAAATCGATGAACTTTATGACATGTGACTTTATGAACAACGAATTGGTATGGTCTCTATATCCTGCATTGTTTATTATCCTTATAGCTCTTTTTTGTAATGTGCATATTGACTGTAGGTTGGTTTTGTAGGTGTTTCCCCAGACTTCTACACAGTAGTTAAGATAAGGTAAAAACAGTGAATTGTACAATAAGACCAATGATTTATAGTCCAAGAAGTGTCTTGTCTTCCCCAGTATGCCTATACATTTTGCTAATTTGGCCCGGATGTGACTGATGTGAGGTTTCCTGCAGATTTTATTGTCAAGCATCACCCCCAGAAACTTATTTTCCCGTACTGTTTCTATTCTGGTATCATCTATCGTTACCATTATTTCATGATTTATTTTATAATTTCCAAACAACATAATCTTTGTTTTTTTTAGATTTAGAGATAATTTATTTTTGTTGAACCACTGCGTTAATTTTTCCATTTCAGTTGTGACCACCTCTAAAACCTGCTGCAAATTCTCACCAGTGCAAAGGATATTTGTGTCATCCGCAAACAAAATAAATTTCAGAATTTTTGATACTTGGCATATGTCATTTATATATAAAATAAAGAGTTTGGGTCCCAAAACTGACCCCTGGGGCACACCACAAGTGATGTCCATGAAGGGTGATTTGTGCTCTCCAATTTGTACAAATTGTTGTCTGTTACTTAAATAACTTTCCACCCAACTCAGTCCAACCCCTCTTATCCCATACCTTTCCAGTTTCCTTAGTAGTATTCTGTGGTCAATGGTGTCAAAAGCTTTCTTTAAATCTATAAATACTCCTACAGCAACATTTTTTTTATCTATACAACTAGTAATTTCTTCTATAAGTTCGATCAGTGCCAAAGATGTAGATTTATCTGCTCTAAAACCATACTGGCTATCTGTAAGGAGGTTGTGTTTTTCAGTGAAATCATCCAGTCTCTTAGTGAAGATTTTTTCAAGTATTTTGGAGAATTGTGAGAGTAAAGAGACTGGCCTGTAATTTGTGAAGCGATGACTGTCTCCTGTTTTGTATAGAGGTATTACTTTTGCTATTTTCATTTTGTCTGGAAATGTACCAGTTTGAAATGACAGGTTACAGATGTGAGTGAGTGGCTTAACAATTCCCTCAATTACTTTTTTCACTATTGTTATGTCAATTTCATTCCAGTCCGTTGATTTTTTGTTCTTAAATTTACTCACAGTCTCGATAATTTCCTTTTCAGTAACTGCACCCAAAAAGATTGTGTTTGGATTTCTATCTTCTATTTCATTCACAGAACCACTGTAGTTTGTTTCTGGTGTCACTATTGATTTTGCTAATTCAGGACCAACGTTTACAAAAAATTTATTGAAACCACTGATCACATCTTCCATATTATTTATCAAATTGCCATTTTTGATAAAATATTCTGGATAATTTGCATTCTTAGGACGATTACTAATAATCCCATTGAGTGCTTGCCATATTCCTTTTATGTTATTTTTGTTATCCTCTAGTATTCTGTTGTAATATTCTTTCTTACAGGTCCTTATTATAGTAGTAAGCTTATTTTTGTATCCTTTATATTTGATCTCAGCTTCCACTGTTCTGCATTTAATGAATTGTTTATATAATGTATTCTTCTTTTTACATGCATTTATTAACCCCTTGGTGACCCAAGGAATATTTTTTTTGTTGTTGTCTGTCACTGTATTGTTTTATAGGACAGTATTTATTGTACAATGATTGAAATATTTGTAAAAATTTATCATATGCTCTATTTATGTCATTTTCATCATAAACTATCTTCCAATCTTGTATTAATAATTCCTTTGTCAGTAAATGCATTGATTCTTTGGTTCTTATTGTTTTATATTTAATATTTTTGGTATACTTTTTCTTCCTATAATCACATTGATAGACAACAAAAATCGGCAGGTGGTCACTGATATCATTCAATAAAAGCCCACTCCTGATATTATTTTCCATAATGTTTGTGAATATGTTATCTATTAGTGTGGCACTGTGTGACGTGATTCTGCTAGGTCCGGTAATTGTTGGATGTAAGCCCATACTGTACATTGTGTTGATAAATTCTTCTGTCAAACTATGTTGTTTTGAGTTCATCAGATCTATATTGAAATCCCCACAGATGAACATAACTTTATGAGTTAGTTTTGCATACATTTTTTCCATCCAGTCCTTAAATAAGTCAATGTTTGATCCAGGTGTTACTATATACACAGCTCACTACTACATTCTTCACATTGTCCAGACAGATTTCTATTGTAATACATTCAAATAAATCATCCACAGTTACTGACAGATTTTCAACAACCTTGTATTTCAAGCTCTTGTCAACAAAAATTGCAACTCCTCCTCCTTTTTTCCCTTTTCTATTTATATAATTTAGTTCATAGCCATCCATGGTAAAATCCACTCCTTTCTCTTCACTGAACCACGTCTCTGATATTGCCACAATATTGAAGGGCTCTTTAAACTGGTGTAAATAATCTTTAATGTTATTAAAGTTTGCATAGAGACTCCTGCTGTTGAAGTGGATCATAGAAATATTGAAATCAGATGTGACCATTGTGTTAACCTGTTCATCTGTGTAGTAATTACAGTCATTATTGATGGAGCTAAATAAATTATTATCAGGGTCTATGTCATATTCTATGTCCTGTGGGTTGTGATCTGTGTATTCACAAACTTTCAGTTCCTGTTGTCCCTGTTTGTTGATTTTTTGATTCATGTTTTTGAATGTTTTTTGCAGATGAGTAAAATCCTTCAGTGTCCTACAGTTGTCTGAATTGTTGCTGTGACTCCAGTTCATAATATTCATTGATAATTGTCCAGTTCCATAATATTACGGATGTTAATGACCTTGGCTTCTTCAGGCGATCCGTTTAATTTGATGTATATTTTACAATTTGATGTCCAGGTGTTTTGAATCTTTTTCTGCTTTTTCATGTATCTTGCTTTCCTGGCTATTTCTGCGTTTTCCTTCGTGAGGTGCTCGTTAATGTAAATGTTTGTTCCTTTTAGCTTCCTACCTTGTTTCAGTAGCGCAGTCTTGTGTTTTTTGTTCACAAACCTCATGATCACAGCCGGTTTGTCGCCGCTTTTCCTGGGCAGAGGGTGGCAGGACTCTATGTTGTTGCAGTCCAGCTGAATTCCATTGGCCTGCATGAAGGCCGCCACTTGTTGCTCAGCGGATTCCTCATCCAGCTGACTTCCACTGCTGTCTGCGGCCACTGCTCTCGCTTATGATCGGGGTTTGATGTGGAGCCCCGTGATGATCACGTCGTTCGCCCGAGTGCTCTGGTCCATCTAAGCCATTCTGCTCTCCAGATATGCCAGCCTCCTGTCTTTCTCAGCGTTCTGGTTCCGCAGCGCTTTAATCTCCTCCATTAGGTCCAGGATGCTTCTTTGCTGTGCCTTTACAGCGGAAATCTCTTCTGCCAAGAAATCCAGCGCTTTTTTTAGTTCATCTTCATTTTGCAAAGCTTTCTTGGGACCCATTTTCCCAGCCGATGATCGCTGAATCCGATCGTAGGGAAAAAAAAAAAAAAAAAAAAAAAAAAAAAACATGTGGGAGAAATCCCTTTGTTTTCCTGAGCACGAGGGGCGAGGGGCCAATTGCTACACCAGCTTCACCAGCTACTACTGACAAATTCTCCTTATTTCTCATGAGTAGGTTCACACTCCAGCGGCAGCAACAAAAAAAGCTCAAAACGCCAGCTCCAAACTGTGTTCTAACTGCGTTTATCGCCTTTTAAACAGAAACGAACTGGGAGCCTTTACCCGTGCGTCCTTACCCGTCCTCACCCGGAACCGGAAGTTCCGGGTGAGGACATTGAAATTGAAAGTGTTTTGGAAACCAAATTTTTAGATATATACTGTATATTTAGATTATAAATTCAGTATAAAATGGGCGGTGCGGTGGAGAAGTGGTTAGCACTGCGGCAGTGCAGTAACTCACCCTTGGCCCGGGTATCCCAGGTTCGTTCCCAGCCCCTTAATCCATCCACTTAATCCTTTTTGGGTCGCGGAGGGGCTGGAGCCTATCCCAGCATCTTTGGGAGAGAGGCAGGGTACACCCTAGACAGATCACCAGTCCATCGCAGGGCCAACACAGAGAGACAGACAACCATTCACTCTCACAGTCATACCTAAGGACAATTTAGAATCCCCAGTTTGATGCCAATTTACCAAACTTGCATGTTTTTGGCATGTGGGAGAAATCCCGGAGTAAACCCACGCAGACACAGGGAGAACATGCAAACTCCACACAGATCACTGTTGGTCGGAGGCTGGGAACGAACCTGGGATACCCCGGCCAAGGGTGAGTTGCTGTTCTGCCGCAGTGCTAACCACTCCACCACCACACTGCCCTGAAATCAATTTATATTATTTTTAATTATAATGTCCATTTAAATTCATTGTTCAATGTAATTCACAGCACGGGTATCCATAATCTAAAAGAGCTGGTGTGTTCTCAGCCAGAATAATGTGCATGATAGATTAGGGACTTCAGCATTTGTGATGCATGTAATATTTTCCCTTTCTTTTTTTTTCTTTTTTTTTCCACAATATTTTTTATTGAACCTTTTTTTTAACAAACATGACACCAACAATCAAACCCTAACACTAAAGTAAATTAAAAATAAATGTTCTAAAAACACCAACAACCATTAAAAAAACAAGTCAAACAATGCTCCTCTGTTTAGTCTAGGTAAACCATTACATAAGTATACATATTATACATTCATCAATTTGGAATTTACAAGGTCCACACATATCATTCATCTTCTTCTTCAGAAGTTATGTTTAGTTTCTTTACATAATCAATGAAAGGTCTCCATATATTCTCAAACACATTTTCCTTTGATTTCAATGTGTATGTTATTCTTTCTAGTGGAAGGTTTGTTAACATCTGTCTTAACCACTAAGTCACATCTGGTCTATGAGTCTTTTTCCACAGTAGTGCAATACATTTTTTGGCGTTAAGCAAACTGAGGTCTATGAATGTTCTTTCACTCTTATTAAAATTATGCTTTTCTGGATACAGACCCAACAAAAACAATTTAGGATTCAATATGAATTGTTTTGAAATTATTTTTTCAATTGTTACCCTCACCTCTTCCTAAAACATTCTAATTTTTCTACATTCCCATAAACAATGAAATAGAGTTCCTTTACTTTCCATACATTTTGTGCATGTATCTGGTATGTTTTTGTTATATCTATTTAACTCCATCGGTGTAACATACATCCGCATTAACCATTTAAAATGTATCAATTTAAGACGTACATTTATTGATTTGGTTTGAGCTTCTGTGCAAGCCAATTCCCATTGTTCCTCTGAAATTTCAATTTGCAGGTCTTCTTTCCAATAATTCATTCTTTTCTGTGAGTTTTCACTTGAGGATAATATCAGTGAGTTATAGAACTCTGAAATAATACCCTTTCTCTTACTATTTTTCGTCAAAATTTTTTCCAAGTGTGAATAGGTAGGTCGGGTGAGAGCATTATTTTGATTCGATCGAATAAAATTCCTAAGCTGAAGATATTTAAAAAAATGTGTTCTATTAAGATTAAATTTGGTCCTCAGTTCTCCAAAAGACATTATGTTAACTGAACGTGCCAAATATAAGTCTTGAATCTTTTGAATCCCTTTTAAATTCCATAATTTAAAAACAGCATCCACTCTCCCTGGTGTAAAATATTGATTACCCCATATTGGGCTAAATTGTGACAATAAGTGTGGTTCTTTTAAATATATTTTGATTTCATACCATATTTTGATCATATGCTTTACAATAGGATTTTTAACTTGTTTCTGTAATTTTTTAGCCGAGTCTGAGTATATGAATAAGGGAAGAGGTAAAGGTAAATTGTATGATTCCATCTCCGTCCAGTGAGGGAGATCATTTGATGAAAAATAATATGTCATAGACCTCAGTTGTGCTGACCAGTAATACAACATAAAGTTTGGACATTTCAGACCTCCACGATCAAATGGTAAATATAGTAAGGACAGACGTAATCTAGCCTTCCTATTGTTCCATATAAATTCCACTAACTTTTTTTTAATTCTTGAGAATAGATTTGAAGGTGGTGGTAAAGGAATGTATTGAAATAAATATAGTATTTTGGGTAAGATATTACTTTTAAGTATATTAATTCTCCCGATCATCGACATTGGTAGTGACATCCATCTCTGAAGTAACTCATTAATGTCTGTCATTAAGGCTTCATAGTTGACACTGGCGGCTGATTCTAACTTAGGCACAATTTGAATTCCTAAGTATTTAAACTGATTTACAACATTGAATTGATTTACCTCAGGAGCTGGATGCTTTCTCTGGGTCTCATTTAGCATTAATATTGAAGATTTAGTTTTATTTATTTTATATCCTGATATTTCCCCAAAGTTCTTTATTAAATTTATCAAGGTCGGAATTTATTTTTTAAGACTCGACATAAACAAAATTATGTCATCAGCATACAGGGAGATTTTATGTTCTGCTGGTCCTACTTTAATTCCATATATTTGTGGATGTAAACGTACTGCCATTGCTAAAGGTTCAATTGCCATAGTAAACAGTAAAGGTGAAAGTGGACAACCTTGCCGGCAACCTCTATTAATTTTTATTGATTTTGAGATATTGCTATTTGTTAGGATTTCTGCTGTAGCATTATTGTATATTATCTGAACCCATTTTATGAAATTCTTTCCAAGTCCAAACCTTTGAAGAACTTCGAAAAGACAGGGCCATTCGACCCTATCAAAGGCCTTTTCAGCATCCAATGATAGGAGAGCTGTATCCGGCGCTTCTTTATTAGAATAAATAATATTAAATAGTCTTCTTACATTATGGAAGCCTTGTCTTCCCGTTATAAAGCCATTCTGATCTTGGTTAATAATATTTGGTAATATTTCTTGTAGTCGTCTTGCTAAAATTTTACAGATTATCTTAAGGTTTGCATTTAATAGGCTTATTGGTCTCATGTTTTCACATTTATTAGAGTGTTTACCTGGTTTTGGCAACAGTATAATTAAGGCATTATTTATATATGGCGGTAATTCACTATTTTGAAATGCTTCTAAAACCATTTCCAAAAATGGTTTTATTAACTTATTCTTAAATTTTTTATAGAGGTCAATTGGAAGACCATCTGGTCCCGCACTTTTTCCTGATTTCATATTATCAATGGCTAGCCCAACTTCTTCTTGACTAATTTTTGACTCCAGTATCTCCCTACTTTCATTTGGAATACACGGTATAGATAATCCGTCCAAAAACCCATTTAGTTTTGTTAAGTCAGTTTCATTTTTTGTATCATATAGTTTTTCATAATAATCTCTAAAGGCACTGTTAATTTCTAAAGGATCTACGACTGCCTGTCCGTTACTTATAATACTGGTAATTGGTGTTTTAAATTCTAATTGTTTAATCTGCCATGCCAATAATTTTCCTGATTTTTCACCTTGTTCATAAAAGGTTTTCTTCAATCTTAGAAGACTCGAGGCAGCTCTATTCACTGATTTTTTGTCATATTCAGCTCTCAGAATCAGTAATTCATTCTCTAATTTTGGATTGTTTCCTGCATATACTTTTTCTTGAAGAATTTTTATTTTACGTTCCAATTGGACTCTCTCCTCTCGAGTCTTCCTAGATTTTGAACCTGTATAACTAATAATATGCCCCCTAATAAAAGCTTTGAAAGCTTCCCACTTTATACATGCTGATGTTTGTGTAGTATTGATATCAAAGAGCTCATCTATCTGTTTTTCTATGTACTTAAATTCCTCATCCTGAAGCCATTTATGCTGAAATTGCCACCTACCAGGAACCTTTGTCAATTTCTTATCTACATATATTAAGCAGCAAGGTGCGTGATCAGAGATCACAATGTTATCATAGAAACTATTTTGAACCTTGGACCTTAATTCTGTTGAGATCAAAAAATAGTCAATACGTGAAAATGTCTTGTAGGTGTTAGAATAACAAGAATAGGTTTTGACTTGTGGTTTCATTTCTCTCCATATATCTAGCAATCTCAATTCTTTCATAAAATGATTAATGGTCATCCTGCATCCATTGTGCGTACAGTCCTGTCCTGTTGATCTATCTATACTGGGATTCAATGTACAATTAAAATCCCCTGCTATTATATGTTGCCCTGTGAGTGATGCTAAAGTAAGAAATAAATTAACGAAGAAGTTTTGATCATCTATATTGGGACCATATAAGTTCACCAGATTTATATTTTCTTATAACAAAGATTCTTGGATGATTAGATATCTTCCCAATTTATCTCCAATTACATTTTTCACTTGAAATGGGACTGATTTATGTATGAGAGTCATAACTCCCCTGGCTCGGGATGAAAATGATGAGGTGAATACACTTCCCTGCCATCTACTCCTTATTCTTTTTACATCCTCCTCTATTAGATGAGTTTCTTGTAAAAACATAATTTTTGAACCTATGTCTTTTATTTTATTCAAAACTTGTTTAAGTTTTTTTAGATTTTGTAGACCTCTGCAATTCCATGATGTTAAATTAAGCTTAACGCTTTGGTCTATGATCAATAAAAAGTTTGAAATTACCTTGCAAAATAAGCATGCTCATACAGAGAAGCAAAAACATGGATGGTTGAACATTCATCCCACAAACTACACACAAACAAATTCCCCCTTCCCACATTCGTGGTAATCCCCCCAAAATCAAAAAAAAAAATTCTGTCTCCCGTTATAGCCTAAATCTGCTCCTCCCCCGTGAGGATCAGTCAAACCACTCACTCTTTCCTCCTCTCAATCACCCTGACTCTGCTACTTTTAATGACATGACAATAACTCTCTTCTGTAGTTTTTCCAACTTAACTCCAAAATTTTATAGCAACTTTGTACATCATAGCTTTTTTTTATATAATACAATCTATATTTTGTAGACATGCTATATGTTTCAAATCAGTCAGATACTTGTACACATGCTTAAATATTCTACCTTTTATATCTTGTTCTTGCTTCATGCTTGGCTCCCGCCAGTCTCTCCTTGGATCTGCTTAATGAGTTCCTGCGCCTCCTGAGGGGTCTTGAAGACTTGGGTTCTCCCTTTATACGTGACCAGCAATCTTGCTGGATAAATCACTCCGTGACGAATCCCAAGGCTGCGTAGCTCTTTACGGGCGGGGTCAAACTGTTTCCTTAGTTGTTGGATTCCTGCGGCCAAATTTGGGTAGAACCGCACCTGTCGATCCTGGTATTTAATCTCTCCTTTAGTACGCGCTGCGTTGGAGACCGTCATCTTGTCCCTGTAGTTGAGGAACTTCATAATCAGCGTCCTCGGTGTTGTCTTCTTATCTCTCGGTGGGCCTATTCGGTGTGCGCTTTCCAAGACGACTGATGACTGCAGCTCTGCGTTGTTCAGCGCTTCTGGAATCCACTTTTCCAAAAAGGAAAAGTTCCTCCGTATCCTGTTCCTCTGCCCCCTCCGGAAGGCCCACAAGCCTTAAATTATTCCGTTTCGACCGGGATTCCAAGTCCAAGACGTTATCCTCCAGACGTTTATTTTTTAATTCCAATGTTTGGACCTTTGATTGCAGGCTGGTGACGTCATCTTCAGCGTTGGAGATCCGGAGCTCCGCCTGCGAAATTTGCTCCACACAGTCGCTCATTTCCTTTCTCATAGCCTCTATCGCTGCTATAATCCCATCAAACTTAGACGAAAAGTCTGCTCTCATAGTGCTGATGGCAGCAAGGACCGCATTCGTTCCTTCGGCAGTCACCGCCCCGCCGGTAGCTCCCTCCTCAGCCATGGTCCCTGGAGATTTATCTGCTGCGTCACGAGCATGGAAATCTGTTAACTTGGGTTGTCTCGACAAATCAGTTTTTCCTCCATCTGATTTCACAGCCTTAGTTTTTACCATGTCCGCCCCCAAACACTAGAATAGGTTTTTGTTCCAGTTGGGAGAGTTTTAGCCTACTTTTTTATCATTAGGAGCAGAGCAAAGTGAAGCACACCCTCCTACGCGGCCGCCATAACCGGAAGTCCATTTTCCCTTTCTTTGCAGAGAATCTATGAATGGAGGGAAACATAGCTCTGATTATTCTCCTCTTTGGTAAGACCAGCTCTGTTTTTGCAACTGTGAATACTTGTTTCAATTTCTTTGTCTCTAGACAGAATATTTCGGTAGAATGACAGTAGCCTCCTAAACTTTTTGTCATTAGTATATCAGCCTATAGAGGGCATTGCAAGCCTTTGTGAATGCTGTGTGGCAAGCAACGCAGCAACAGATGCAGCTGTCACAATCCTGCTCTGTGATACTTTGTTTTTTCTTGATGTGCAACTTCACACTGATCATTCAGATATACATTTTCTTTATTTTTGCACCCAATGTACCTGTCATTGTGAACTGTAGTGACTTTTTCAGTCCATCAAAGTGTTGTTCAGCATCATCAAGTCTAACAGTTTATCATTCTAAAATTATACCTGGTGTCATCAATCTGCAGGACTTCACACCGCCTTCACTCGCCAAGAATGCCGTTTTCACTATGTTGACTTGAAAATGACCTGGGCTGATGCTCAAAAATGCTGCAGAGAGAATTACACAGACTTGGCCACCATCCAGAGCTGGGAAGACAATAACCAGCTGAATCTACCTTCAGAACCTGTGCTGGCATGGATTGGACTGAGAGATGACCCACAATCCTGGAAAGGAGAACTAAAACAAGACAAGAACTCTTGGCGGTGGTCAGCAACTAATCAAACAAGTCTTACAGGTTATGCAAACTGGGAGACTAATGATCCTGACAGTTATAAGGGTCCAGAGTTATGTGTTGTGATAACCAGTTATGGAGGCTGGAGTGATTCGGATTGTAGGTGTACGCTTCACTTTATTTGCTATACAGGTAAAATAAATTGGTTTAAATTTATTAATGTTATTTGGCTCTTAGGCACAAGCAGCATTACCAAGTTATGGAGTATGCTGTGAAGACATTTTACAAATGTATTTTTTAATCATGGCTTTTATGGATTAGTTAATTAATTTGTTAGCAGTTGCGGACTAATGGTTAGGGATGTGGACTAGTGACTGGAGGGTCACAGGTTTGATCCCTGGACCGGCAGGATTAGATCTGGGTGGGACAGATAACATAGCAGTGTTTGCCTCACCATCCTTAACCCCACTGTGGTGGCCTTGAGCAAGTCCCTTAACCCGAGCTGCTCAGTGGCCGCAGGTCAGTCTGTGGTTGTACTGGGCAGCTTCCTGGTGTGTATGTGAACAGGGCGTCCTTGAAAAAGAGAGGTTGCCTCTCAATGGAACTACCCTGTATAAATAAAGGTTAAATAGAAAATTAAAAAAAAATAAAATTTACTAAGTATAGTGTTTTTTGCATGGTCTTAATTCATTTTAACTGGCTGCACTTTGTCTTTTGCAGAAACATCACAAAATGGAAAAACTTACGTTCTTATCACTCTTTGAATGGATTGTTCCAGTGCTCGAGATTACTGCAGAACACACTACACAGATCTGGCCATGATTGAGAACGCTGTTGAAAATGCAAAGATTGTTGGACTTGGTTTCACCCATTATGCATGGATTGGTCTGTTCCGGATGCCATGGACCTGGTCTGATAACAGTGACAGCTCATTTAGAAACTGGAAATTTGGAGAACCAAATACTGCCAATAGAAATGAGTTTTGTGTCAGTGTGAATGACAAACATGAATGGGCTGACAGTTACTGCCAGGATCAGAATAATTTTGTCTGCCATAAAGGTGACTTCAGTATTACATTGAAAATTATGTCATTTTCCCAATTTTTTTTTAATAAAACACGTATTTTGGTTTTCATATTTTTTTTTTACAATATTCAGATGGAGTACATGTGACTGTGGTGAAAATGAAGATGACGTCTGATGCTGATTTGACAGATCCAGCTGTTAACAGTCAGATTCTGAAACAGGTAATGTTCTCTGTCTTTTCATAATAAATCAGAAAATAAAAGGATGATAAGCAAATATGTTTTACTGCTCAACAAAGAGAAACATTTTAAAGTGAACGGTTTATGATTTTTTTTTTCTTCCTCAGCTAAGTGTAGTGATGAGTCAGGGACGAGCTGACATCAAGTTGAGATGGAAGATCCAGCCCCAAAACTTGAAAAACACATAAATCCATCAATTACTCAAAACAGTCATACTTACAAATAACCACACAATAAACCCTGTAGATATGGTTGTGTCAACATTTATAGACTTTATGATTAAGGGTTAAAACTCTATACAGAGACGTGATGATTGTTTTTACACTTTTCATTTAGTAGTCCTGGAGTCTCCAGGTTGACTCGTCATTTTATTGGTTGTACTTTTAAATTAACAGTGTATAATTGATGTTTAGTTTTACCAACACAAAATCTCTGTTATATTCAGATGAAAATACTGTATACTAAAATAAATACTGGAGCTGTGTTTGTACGCTCACCTGCATCATCTCTCCTTCCAGACAATGGCTTTTCCATCCCACTTCTTCAGCCCTGCAGCCTCCAGACCCCTTCACCTTTCCCACGCTGGAGTTCACTGCCGGGCTCTCTGCCAGTGTCGTAAGACTCATTACCTCAGTTGTCCTTCTCCCATGTGCCATTCCCATCACTAGTCATTCCTCTCCTTTCTTTCATCCTAGGCTGCTTGTGGCTCCAGTATGCAACTGTTTTCCTGTTTATAGTGTGGCGTCTTCGTTGCGGGCTTCATTAATTGTGGTGTGTGCATTGATTCCTTAAAGTAGTGTGTTGTCTATAGGGTTTTGGATTTTTTCATTAAAGTGGTGTAACTTTTCATGTGCGTCTGAGTGTTCTGCTAAGTGGTAGCCCAGCATTTAAGCCTCCTCAAACACATTAAATCATGACAGGCGGAGCCTTGACTAAAATTCTTTCATCATTCTATTCACTGAAACCTTCTGCAACTATTTGACAATGGTGGCAAACTCTGAAAATGAAGTTTTCTGAACCATATTTTTCAAAATGTGTAATTGAACTCAAAATGAACTCCTCCTAGGCCTTTTATACTGGAGTGGTGGCCTAGTGGTAGAGCATCTGTCCCACAGCTGTGAGGTTGCGCATTCAAGTCCCTGTCTGGGTCATACCAAAAACCACCTAAAAATGGTATTTGGTGCTTGTTGTAATAGAATGGGGGAAGGAAAAGTTGTTTGTGGTGGTGCCTTGCATGGCAGCAGCCCCTCTGAATGTAGATAGGAGAAATGTAATTTAATTCTATTGAATGACAAAGTTACTTTTCTTCTTAATTCAAATTGCTTGAAATTAAGCAGCGATCATCTACAGACATTGATAATGAGAAACTGTTAAAATTATCCAAAAATGTCAATCCGTTTTGATTTTCTAGGCCAATCAATTTGTACAGTTTCCCTCTGACATGTATTTTTGGTTTCAATTCCTGATTTAGCAATTCAAATTTGATGAAACGTCAGAGTGGGCGCATGCGCACTCAACGACGGGCAGCTGGTGAAAAAGTCCGTCGTCTGTGTGTCTGTTTTTACGTACTTTAATGTGTTTTTAACAAAATTCTCTGTGTCGTTTCTGTCCTGGATTGTTTGTGGACTGTATGGCGAAGAGCTCCCTGGTTTCATCAGTATGGATTTCCTCCCCTTTTTTGCACTGCTGCTACTTTTCCAACGGCCCTGTGTCTCTGAGGTGAGAGCGATCGGGATCATGCCGGGCAGGATACAATATTCCAGGGACATGTTGCTGCATTTAAACACGGATGATGCAGCGTCTGTGATTGAGTCTAAGCCGCAACTGCCGGACTTTATTTTGAGAGACGTTCATGGACACAGCGGTGAAAAGAGAGACAAGAGAAGGAAGCGCGGAAAGCGTGGAAGCGTGAAATTACGCCTGAGGAAACGTCAGTTTGGTAACATCCCTCTTCCTTCTATGATTTTTGGGAACGTACAATCTCTGAGGAACAAGGTGGATGAAATTCAAGGGAATGTACGCTAACAGAAGGACTTTAAGAACTGCTGTGTCATGGCTTATACCGAGTCTTGGCTTACTGTGCATGACCGGGACGCGGACCTGTGGATTGATGGCTTTGAAGCCCCACTCCGCTCTGATCGGCAGGAAAAGGTAACGGGGAAGCATCGGGGGGCGGCGTATGTTTATATATTAATAAGCAGTACTGCACATCTGTCACGGTCAGAGAGCGCATATGTACACCCGATGTGGAGCTTCTGTCTGTGTCACTACGCCCCTTTTATTTGCCTCGCGAGTTCCCCCAACTTTTTATCACAACTGTGTACATCCATCTGAGGGCAGACGCTGACTCCACCTCCAGCACCAACTTTGATGTGGTGCAGCGGCTGCAGTCAATTTCTCCAGAGGCGCCAAACTTTATTCTTGGGGATTTTAACCATGTTTCTTTAAAGAAGACACTTAAAACCTTTTATCAGTACGTCTCCTGCCCAACCAGGCGAAAAAAGACATTGGACCTGTGCTATGGATCCATAGAGAGGGCCTATAAATCACTCTCCTTTCCTCCTTTAGGATCCTCAGATCACAACTGTGTACGTTTGCTGCCCACATATAAAACTGCTCTCAGAATAGGCAAGGTGGAGACCAGAGACATAGATGTGTGGACAGAAGATTCAGTGCACAGCCTCTAGGAATGCTTTAACTGTACAGACTGGGAGACACTGTCCTGCGGGGATGATTTGGACTCTTTGGTAGACGTCACATGCTCATACATGACTTTCTGTAAAAATATGATCGTTCCACGTAAACGTGTCAAAATATATCCCAACAACAAGCCATGGGTTTCAAAATCAGTTAAATCCTGCTTACAGAGGAAAGCACTTGCCTTTAAACAGGGGTCTGTTTCTGAGCTACAGGTTGCCACAAAAGAGCTGAAGTCCAAACTTTTAAGAGCAAAACAGAATTATAAATCAGAGTTGGAAAGCAAGATGGCAACAAAGAAACTTGGTTCAGCCTGGGCCAGTATGAAAACTATTGCAGGCCTTCAGAGCACAGAGCGCAGTAATTGTGTGTTTATAGATGGTTTTAATTCAGACACAGAGCTGACTAATGCTCTTAATTGTTTTTATGGTTGTTTTGACTCCTTTGATTTTAGCACCGAAACCCAAGATCTGAAACAGAAACTCAAAGACAATCAGCACTTTAATATTGAGGTGCAGGATATTAAAAGGGAGTTCTGCGCTGTAAAAGTGAACAAAAGTCCGGGCCCTGATAATATATGTGGGCGCTTGGTAAAGTCCTGTCCTGTGCACATGAACTGAGTCCTATATTTCATTACATTTTTTCAATAAGTCCTTACAGACACAGCATGTGCCTAAGATCTGGAAAGAAGCCGTGGTTGTTCCCGTTCCAAAATCCAGCTGTCCTAAAACGGTAAACGACTTTAGACCAGTTGCTTTGACTTCAATTTTAATGAAAATTTTTGAAAAACTGGTCAGATGTGAGGTCCTAAAGCAGACTGAGCATGCATTGGATCCTCTGCAGTTTGCCTATAGGCCTCACAGAGGAGTGAAGGACGTCACTGTCACTCTTTTTAACATGCTTTTTAAACATCTGGATTTTAAAGGAACACACGCCAGGCTTTTATTTGTGTACTTTTCCTCCGCCTTTAATACAATCCAACCTCATATTTTAGCTGAAAGGCTCCTGCAACAATTTGATTTGAGCAATAATCTGGTGGGTTGGATTCTGGATTTCTTAACCAACAGGACGCAGAGAGTAAGGGTCAATGGTACATTGTCTGACCTAAAGTGCTCTTCTACTGGCTCTCCTCAGGGGTGTGTGTTGTCACCACGACTCTTCATTCTGTACACAAACATGTGTCGGAGCAGACATGACAACAGATACATTATAAAGTATGCTGATGACTCAGTTATTGTCAGTCTCCTCCAGGATGGTGAGAGTGGCCACGGCCCAGTAGTTGATGATTTTGTTCACTGGTGTGAGGATTCCTACCTGCAGCTGAATACGACAAAAACTAAAGACATGATTAATGGCTTTAGGAGGAAAACTCCCAGGCACAAAGTCACCGTACTAAAAGGCCAGACCACCGAATGTGTACAATCCTACAAATATCTTGGGACGATTATTGATAGTAATTTAAACTTTGAAGAGAACTGTGAAAGGGTGTGCAAAAAGGGTCAGCAACATTTGCATTGCTTGAGGAAACTTGCACGCTTCCAAATTGACCGAACCATAATGACTTTGTTTTATCGGGCTTTTATTGAATCTGTTTTATCCTTTTCTTTAGTGTCATGGTTTGGTCAGATTAAATTGAAACAGAGGAAATCCTTGGATCAGGTAGTTAGATGGTCCAGTCGTTTGCTTGGTGAGTCACAGCTAAACTTGACATCCCTGTACACCAGACAAGTACAGAGGATGGCTACCTCTATTTTAAATGATGACTCCTGTGGGTGACCCCCACAACAGACTGGGACAAGCAGAGCGCTCAGCTGGAGCAATTAGCAGAACAATGAGATGTGTGTATTGAGATCAATAGGCAGCCTCCCTTAGTCTAGTTCCTTCCTGCCTGCTGCTGATATGTATGACTCAAAGGCAAATGTTCCTTCCTGCTCTTTACTGTGATGTTAATGTGCCATTCATGCATTGTCTGTAGTGGGGTATTTAAACTGCATCGCTCTGTAACTCTTCCTCTCTCTCTGACCACCACTTCTGACTACACGCATTGCCTGCATCTGCTGAGGAGAGCCTCCGGGCTCGCTCCGGTGCTAATGCACGGCGCTGGAGTGAGTTCTGTGATGGCGGTATGATTAATAAACTCCCTTAAAAACTCTCAGTTCGCTCCTTATTATTCCATGCCGCCACACTGGTGACCCCGAGAAAGCACACGCTTTGTGCAACGCAACCTTCTGGTCTGGACAGCCACACTGGTGACCCGACCCAAGAAAAGAACACGCTGGCAGCCCCCGGCGGTGACTCTCCGACGAAAAGCAAACGCAGCAGCCTGACGCAAATGATCTGCCCTCCCTTCTGCTACAGGGAGACCTCGACGCAGAGCCACCACCAGGTGAAACTCTCCGGAGATCACCCACGACCGGGAAAGCTGCAGAATGCTTCATGGTGAGATCTGCACGCCTGAGATCTGCACATCCACCCTGGGACCGGCCGCTCTCACAGCTCCTCCACACGAGAGCGCACGCACCTCGTCCTCTCTCCACGACGGCGACCTCCAGGGCCGATGGAGAACGCAGCGCGTGGACCTGAACGCACCATGACCGAACTACAGCAACAACCTGAACAGGGATGACCATCGGTGCCGACTACGCTGATCTCCAGCAAGCTCCCTGACCCTGACTCGCCTCTACAGCGGACCTGCCAAGCACCGAACCCCGCACGCACACCGGGGGGTTATGAGGACAGCGCACCCCACACAGGACAATACTGGCTCCACACAGACCGCCATCGTCCTTCGCCGCTGCACACAGAACCTTCAGGGCTGCTCACACACCTGAAGCACGCACGCAGCTCGCTCACAGGATTTTGTATGGGTCTCAGCCACGGAGCACAAAGGGAATTCAGCCGTCAGCTGTCCCCGAGGGCTTTAAGGCTGCGCGCGCGCACCTAAAGCCAACACGCCAAGTCCCTCACACAGCTGCAGCTCCTTTTTTTCTCACAGCCGCTACGCAGCCTTGCAGCTCCTGTTTTTCCTCATAGCCGTGAGAGGAGTCAGAGACAAATTTTTCTTCACACAGCCGCTGTGGACCTCCGCCACATTCAACGGGACAGCCCCTCGACATCGTGGATCCACGGGCAATTTTTGCGCTGCCCAAACAATTTTGCCGTCCTGGGCCGGCACTTGCTACCCCCACCCCCCTCCCTCCACCTCCTCGGCACAGAGCCTTCCTCGCAGCTTGCTTCCAAAGCCGGACTATCGAGGCCTCAGCTCCCCGCTGAGCCCTCTGGGGGGGAGTACTGTGGGTGACCCCCACAACAGACTGGGACAAGCAGAGCGCTCAGTTGGAGCAATTAGCAGAACAATGAGATGTGTGTATTGAGATCAATAGGCAGCCTCCCTTTGTCTAGTTCCTTCCTGCCTGCTGCTGATATGTATGACTCAAAGGCAAATGTTCCTTCCTGCTCTTTACTGTGATGTTAATGTGCCATTCATGCATTGTCTGTAGTGGGGTATTTAAACTGCATCGCTCTGTAACTCTTCCTCTCTCTCTCTGACCACCACTTCTGACTACACGCATTCCCTGTATCTGCTGAGGAGAGCCTCCGGGCTCGCTCCGGCGCACATGCACGGCGCTGGAGTGAGTTCTGTGATGGCGGTATGATTAATAAACTCCCTTAAAAACTCTCAGTTCGCCGATTATTATCTCATGCCGCTACAACTCCCACCCTTTGCACTGCAACTTTCAGCTTCTTCCCTCAAGATGGAGGTTTGCTGTCCCAAAAAGTAAAACTCAGCGCTACAAAAACAGCTTTGTTCCTGCTGCTGTCAAAGAGTTGAACAAGTTGTAACAATATATTGCACATAATTTAGGCACCTATTTATTAACTCCATTTTATATTTACTTATTTTTGTAGGATGTTATTTGGTTTCTAAATATTTTATTGGGTTTTAGACCTTTAAGTTTTTAACCTCTTTGACTAGTCTTTAACTTTTTAATATGCCCTTCTCTCTTTTCATCTGGTTTTTCTCTCATCTCTTTGTCTTTATACCCTGATTGATGGAGCCTTGAGTATTTTTATCATGTTTATAGTCAGTTTCATGTGTGCCTGTGTTTGTGTCTATGTTGAATGTAATTGTGGCTTGTAAATATGGATGTCACCAGACTGCAAAATAGTAGTAGATTAGTTTATTTGACAGGGACAGTGCAAAAAACATAGACAATTAATCAAAGACAATCAATCTGATGTGTTGCACATAGAGTGTATAGCTATTAGCTAATTTGCAACTCTTGTCCCTGGATGGGCAAAAAAAAAACAAATCTACCTACGAGTACAAATAAAGGAACCTGAACCTGAGAGTCACGATCCGAACAGTATTCTTCAGCGAACCAGCAAATTTCATACAATTTTGTTAATGTTCAAAAAAATCATGTTTACGAAATATGTCAGCCAGTTTGTCTTTTCAGTGGGACATTTTTTTTGAGTGTATCGCCCAAAGCAGTTGTGTGGTGGAGGAGTTAAGATACTTGTCTATAAAGCAGGAGCCCTGGGTTCAAATCCTTCTGGTAATGTGTCATTCCTGTAAAATGCTACCTATTTCTTCTGTGCATTGGAAAACAATATCCACCTTGTTCTGAGGCCCCATGATGCCTCATATGAATCATGGCAGCAACTTCCAGTACTAGTTTAGAACGTATTGTTGTCACTGAAACAGGATACTTTTCCTTGTTAAAAAACAATGACTTCACCATCAAAAATGTGGGAACACGGCCTTTTGCACCTCACAAACAGTAATATAATCATACCAGAACCCACGACTATGGAGGAATGAGAAGATGACTTTAAAAAGGGGCCAGTAGCTCCGTTAGTTAGCTCCGTTGCTAACATGCTAACGCTGTGAACAAATAAAAGCTCTGAGGTATATCAGTGTCTCCATCGCAATAAAGTCGGCTGCATTTTGTTAAAATATGTTGGACATAATCAAATTCACCTCAGAGCAGACGCAGAGTCTAGTCAGAGCCACAAAGAACCACAACACCGTGTGCGTTTTAAATTCGGGGTAAAACGTCAGATCTGTGACATTCATACAAGTGAAAACATACCTGGTGCTGCTGTGTCTGTACCACCGATCACACGAACAATCCTTTAGTTTTCAGTGCATGATCTACTCATTGTTGTTGAAGCCACAGATTTAGCTGTGCTTATCTGTGAGGAGCCTCACACCATGAACAGCAGCAAGTACCAGAACTATGCAAAAACATTCAAAAATACAAAAACTACAAGTGCTGAAATTAGCTGCCACTTGAGTGCAAAACAAGTATGTGGACTATACACTAAAATGAATTTGAAAAACTTTTAAAAATGCTATTTTAAATGCCCCTGCTACTCCACTCTTACTGACTGATTTAACACTACATCAGCGGAAACCGGAAGCTCCGCCCATAATCATTTCTACAGCGACATCCCCAGGAATAAGGTGGATACAGTGCACCTTGAGTTTTAGATTATTATTTAAATGACAGCAAAAAGAAATCAAAGACACATTAAAACAATCAAAAACTACCTCTTAGCTTGTAACTTGCCATGCATATAATAACAATAATAATAATAATAATAATAATAATAATAATAATAATAATAATAATGGTCAAACTAAATTCTGTGCCACTGAACACGATACATCTTTTTAAGTTCACTATTTAGCTCGACTGATTATTCTAAACAGCTCTAATTGCAGCTCCTGCAAAGCTGTCAACAGAGAAAATAGTACAACAGAGAAATTTCAGCAACAAAAACATTTTTACATTGAGTGAATAATAAACATCAGTGGGGTTTAGGTTTAGGTTTGCCGAGTTTGTTGAGTGTGAAGCGGCTGGGATGAGAATCAGCACCTCCAAGTCCGAGTCCATGGTCCTCAGCTGGAAAAAGGTAGATTGTCCTCTTCAGGTTGGTGACAGGCTTCTGTGGAAACCTCCCAAGTGGAGGCGTTTAAGTATCTTGGGGTCTTATTCATGAGTGAGGGGAGAATGGAGCAAGAGATTGACAGACGGATCGCAGCAGCATCTGCAGTGATGCAGACGTTGTACCTGTTATGGTCTTAGCGCTGATTCTGTCCGCGCTCGGATTGTCCAGCATTTTCCCGTTCTTATCTCTGTTTTTTCATATGGCTGTTCAGGGCTCTTATTTTGACAACGTCACAACGGGACTTCCGGCTGTCAAAGCCGAGTTGCATTGTGACAGCTGATTGTCATTTCATTGATTACGTTCTCCTTTCCTGATTGGCCTTTATTTGTCACTTAAGGGAGCAGCTGAGGTTTTCTCCTGGCTGCGACCTCATATAACTTTGGACCCACACAACGTTGGACTGGAGTCCCTAACGCTGACTCCAGTCTTCCTTTGATTCATCACTCTCAGTAAGTGTTATTCCTAGTCTGTGTATTCCTCCTCTTAACCTATTTTCTTGAGCCTTAGTCATTGTTCGTGTTTTTGCACCATGTGGCTATTTATTTTGTCATTTTACTTTTTGTTAATAAAACATGCAAACTCACTGGTTGACCTACAGTGTCTCAATGATGTTCCGCAAGGGACACCCATAACAGTAGGTCGCAGCCCAAACGAGACGGCGGTCACCGTGAGTTTGTTTTTTTGGGGGGGCTTGTAGTTTTTTCCCTTTTTTCCCCGTGTACCAGCGTGTTTGGGAGATGGCATCGCCAGGAAAGGGCTATTCTGTGAGCTTGGGCTACGAGCTGATCGTGTTCCTAATAGAGCTAGATGGCCTGCTCTCCAATGCTCGTCGCAACGTCACTCCTGACGGCCCACGCTGGTACTTGGACCTCGCAGAGGTGACAATTAAGCGCAATCCTTGCCATGCCGACCACACTGAAGTCAGGAAGAGGATGATGGAAATCATGGCACTTCGGGAGAAGACCCGTGGACCGGAGGGGAATTCCGGCAGGAAGCCTAAGGTGAGGCATCCCCGCTCCGTGCCTCGGGATCTGGTTCCTGTCACCCATCCAGCCCAGGAGTCCACGTCACCCAAATGCCAATCCCATCTACAGCAGAGGAGGAAGTCAGCCGGGATTCCCCGAGAAGAGACGCAGTGGGCAGCTGAGCTCATCCGGGGCCGTGTGGCTGAAGCTCGTTCTTCCTTCCATCCAACCCAAATCCTGAAGCGTGTGGTGGCGGCAGTCAGACTGGTGGAGACCCATTCTGAACTCAATGATTTCCCCAAGTACGCTGAGCTGCTAGCCTCCGTCTCTGCGCAGCAGCAGTGTTTCCCAGACCTGACTCTAGCCTCGCCCTCTGCCGGTAAATGTCATCACCCTGCTCGTAATCAGCCTCAGTGAGATCCCCGTCCGGATCCAGTTCTGGGCCACTGAGAGAACTCTGCCTCCCAGCCAGCTGTTGTCCCTGCATCATGATGGAAGGGAAAGACAGCAGCCCCTGCCTCCGGGTCACTGCCTTGGCCGCTCCTCCCTCCTCCTCGATGCTCTCTCCAGCTGCTGTGAGCTCCACGAGTCCTGCCCTGGCAGCGCCCATCACCGATCCTGTGCAAGCGGCTCCTCTTCGTCTTCCCGGGGGGCTCTTCATCACCATCTGTAGGGGAAAGGGGAGAACCAAGCCCACTGCAGCAGTCACCATCGGCCCTCAGGTGAACACGCAAGTGCTGTTTCATTCTCTCACTCCACATAATGAATTGCCTTGTCTGACCCCTGGGGGTGGAGTTCGGGGCTCACAGTCACCTGAGCTCCCTCCACCTGCTGTAGCTATAAATAGTGAACCTGCATCCTCTGTGTCTCCTTCCCCTCTTGGTGAGTGTTCCCCGGTGCCAAGAATACACCACCCGACGAAGAAGGAGCCTTCAGCCCTGGTGAGCCTGGTACCAGCACCGCAGCCATGTCACGGGCAGAGGAGAAGGGCGGACTGCCGTTTGGGGCCTGCGCCGACAATCAAGCATTCCCGGGTCTCCGTGGAGGAGCAGTCCGACTCAGCAGGCCATGGATCCCCTGCCACCACGCCGTGTGGGCCTTCGGCATGGACTTCAGTGCCAGGGACCCCCCAGACTGTGATGACCATCATGCGGGCTGCAGAGCCCACCGCAGTCGAGTCGGAACCAGGAATGGACCTCCAGATCATTGACCCTGGATTGTCTGAGTCCTGGACAGCGGTGGAGCCTGAGATCAGGCAAGTGCTCTATTTTGTCTTTCTCTTTTCTGTTCTGGAGCATTATTGCCTGTCTCTCGGGGAAATGAGCCATGTGCAGCCGTCCGCTGCATCCGAGCTTGTCTCGCCGGGCTCTGCCGCTGCCGGTGATCCTGATCCCGATTCTTTTTGTTCCTCTGAGCCTTTTCCCTGGGTCACCGGTGACGAATCTGTTCCGGTCGTTGTCATGGAGGTTCCAGGTTCGTGCTCGGAGGTCATCCCTGGTGCTGCACCAGCCCAGTTGGGGTCCGTCGTGGGTGCTGCTCCGACCCAGTCGGGGTCCGTCGCGGGTGCTGCTCCGACCCAATCGGTGTCCATCGTGGGTGCAGCGCTGTCCCAATTGGAGTTCAGCAAGGGCACAGCACCAGTTCGGTTCAAGGTCGGTGAAGGAGCTGCAGATCCTCCGCCGGACTGGCCCCTCATCTTTCCCCCAATCCTTCTCCACTGGGTGCCGCTGGGATTCCCCTTGTTCGGCTCGGCTTTCCCTTGCTATCCCTCTCGGCAGGGAAGCCACCTCCGAGCTTTCCCCTCCGGTCCTGGTGGCCAAAAGATGCGGGTCGGCCACCCGAGAAACTGCTTCACTAGTTTGGCATTCTGGGTCGGCCACCCGAAGGACTGCCTTGTTGGTTCGGCGACCTGGTCTAGCCGCCTGAGATACTGTTTCCCCGGATCTGGGACTTGGTTCGGCTGCCTGAACTGCTTTTTTTCCTTCCAGTGATTTGGAAACTGGATGCGGGTAGACCGCCTGAACTGCTTTTTTTTTTTTTTTCTCTCTCTTTCTGTGTTCTACCTGCCGGCATCCCTGTAAGTTGTGTTTTTTTCCTTTCTCTGAAGTTTGAAGGGATGCTCTTTTTTTGTCTTGGCCTGGTTGTTAATATTGGACTATATTTGTAGTTTTGCCGGTCTGAGCTGTAGTGACTGAGTTTTGTTTTTTTTCCCCCCTCAGCGGATTATGATACGTGTGTATTATTTTTGGAAATGTACCTGTATTTTGGTTTTCTTGCTTGTTTTTTTTTCTTCCCTCAGTGGGATTATGGTACCTGTATTGTTTGGAATGTACCTGGAATGTACCTGTATTTTATTTCCTCCTCCAAGGAGGTTATGTTTTCATCGGAGTTGGTTTGTCAGTCTGTCTGTTTGTCTGTCTGTCTGTCAGTCTGTTTGTTAGCAAGATAACTCAAAAAGTTATGGACAGATTTTCATGAAATTTTCACAGATTGTCAGAAATCAGGTATCCTACAGATGATTAGATTTTGGTGGTGATCCGGATCACCGTCCAGAATAAAACCGCCATTACGGAAAATGCGATTTTCGTGAATAACTACTCAACCACTAATCCTATCATTGTGAATCCAATTGCTAGTCATATGTTTTCATGGTCAAGGAATCTGAAAGCGTACACACAAACACTGTATGGGGGGAACTGTGGCGCTTGGCGGAGGTCTGCACTCTCCGAGTGCCTTTCTAGTTTCTCTTGTTTCCTTACCAGGCAGGACGTTATGTATGTTTTTGTTGTTTTGATTGAACTGTGCCTGAGAATTCTTTGTAGCATGTTCTGCCTTTGTTTTTCTGTGTTTAAGCCTCATTTATTCTCTTTGTTGCCTGTTCCTTTTTTTTTGGTTCTCTCCCTCCTGGCCTGTTTCCCCCCCCACCCTCCCTGGGTCGGCCTTGGAAGCCTTCTGGTTGTGTGTGTGTGTGTGGGGGGGGAACTTGGATGTTATGCGTGTGCCTGGAATGCGCCTTGTGAACAGGGGGTACTGTTATGGCCATAGCGCTGATTCTGTCCGCGCTTGGATTGTCCAGTATATTCCCCATTCTTATCTCTGTTTTTTCATATGGCTGTTCAGGGCTCTTATTTTGACAGCATCACGACGTCTGTCAAAGCCGAGTTGCGTTGTGACAGCTGTCATTTCATTGATTACGTTCTCCTTTCCTGATTGGCCTTTATTTATCACTTATGGGAGCAGCTGAGGTTTTCTCCTGGCTGCGACCTCACATAACGTTGGACCCACACAACGTTGGACTGGAGTCCCTAACGCTGACTCCATTCTTCCTTTGATTCATCACTCTCAGTAAGTGTTATTCCTAGTCTGTGTATTCCTCCTCTTAGCTTATTGTCTTGAGCCTTAGTCGTTGTTCGTGTTTTTGCCCCACGTGGCTATTTATTTTGTCATTTTACCTTTTGTTAATAAAACATGCAAACTCACTGGTTGACCTGCAGCGTCTCAATGATGTCCCACAAGGGACACCCATAACAGTACCGGTCACTTGTGATGAAGAAGGAGCTGAGCTATAAGGCAAAGCTGTTGATTTACCAGTCAATCTACGTCCCTACCCTCACCTATGGTCACGAGCTTTGGGTAATGACTGAAAGAATGAGATCACGGATACAAGCAGCTGAAATGAGCTTTCTTCGTAGGATCGCTGGACTTATCCTTAGAGATAGGGTGAGGAGCTCAGTCATCCTGGAGAGGCTCAGAGTAGAACCACTGCTCCTCCACATTGAAAGGAGCCAGTTGAGGTGGTATGGGCATCTGATTAAGATGCCTCCTGGACTCCTCCCACTTGAGGTGTTTCGGGCACATCCCTCTGGGAGGAGACCCTGGGGCAGACCCAGAACTCGCTGGAGAGACTGTGTCTCCCAGTTGGTCTGGGAATTCCTTGGTATCTTCTCTGAAGAGCTGGAGCAGGTGGCTGGGGAGAGGGAAGTCTGGGCTTCGCTGCTTGAACTGCTGCCTCCGAGACCCGTACCTCCAGAAAAGCAGTAGAAGATGGATGGATGAATAATAAACCAGGAGAGAAAAGGCTGAAGCTACTCAGTGAATCAGCTTTATTTAAATATATCATTTCAAGAGAACAAATCGAAATAGTGAAACGGAGTCATTTACACCTAATCTATCTATACTCTATTATGTCCGTCTGTCCTTCCAAATCTGCTGCAGGAATCAAGTCCTCCATTAGGACTCTCAGTTGCCATGGCACCACCCCAACAAAAGCAAAGTTTCTGTTGATTATAACAAAAGAAAAGTTACTATTTGCTTAAAATGACCCGACAGTTATCCACCATGTTCCCCATCTTTGTGGCAGTTAATATTTTTTGTTTTACTAATCTGCAAAAAATTATTGATATTAAATTTTGTTGACCTTTCATGCACAGCCACTGTAGAACATAGAGATCGGATGTGACAAAGCCACTATCCGTAAAACACAGTAGTTTTTGTGCAAGTAGTCCATTGCAACTTTTCCTGGTTACCAGTGGTGGCTTGTGGGAGGAGGAACAAGACCAAGTGACATCAAGTCAGCAAATGAGACACTTACAAATACTTGTGAGTGTTATGGCGGCCTCTGGGCCGTCATTGGTGTCATTAGCTCCAGCTGCGCACAGACCAACAGGTGTGAATCAACGGCTGTTAAAAGCCAGTGTCGCTGACAGCCCGGCACGGAGTTGTCTGTCTTCCTCAACAGAGGATGAGCCTGAACTCCGCTCTCTGGTCTCGCCAAGAATTTCTCTTGTCTCGTCTGGAACTTTGTCTGTTCCTGACGAGACAGACTGTTACAGGAGTATTGGCCTACGTTATCGGTGGAATCACTGTCATCAGCATCAGCTGTATCATCGTTGCCACTTTCTGTGGAGTCACTAACCTCGTCTTTGTCTGCATCATCGTCATCCCGGTCTGTGGAGTCACAGCCGGCGTCATTGCCAGGATTGCCATTGTCACAGCCACGGGTGGAAACTCCAGCACGTTCACGGACACCTTCACCTCCACGCTGCATGGCCGCTGGAACTCAGCAGGGCGAAGCCTGTGCTGCACTCAAGTAAGCCTTATTACCTGCAGCTCTTCGCTAGTGTGGAGCATTAGTAATTGTTCTCTGCTTATCTGTTCCAGGGTTGCCGGGTCTCCGTCCAGGTCGCTCAGCTCCAGTGACCAGAACGATATCCTCGCACTCACACTCGCATTACACTCACTCACTATAAAATAAAGATTATTGTCACTATCTGCTCGTGTCAGTGTCTGTCTCCTGGGTCCCTAACCATGTCAGTACGACTCCGTCACGTTGACCCAGCGGACAGTTCACTGTCGCGCCAAATCAACACTCTTAGCGCCCGGGTAGATTTATTTGCACACCAACAGACAGTAGTCTTAAATCAGTTAACTGCAATAAATGGTCGGCTGGATTGTCTGGAGGGACACCAGACGTTTCCCCCCACCGTAGACAGTTCTGCCTCTGTGGACTTAGCATCTGGTCAAGCTAACATCTCCTCGTCTTCTCACCTCACCCCTATTCCCACCCCTGCCTGGTTCAGCGGAAAACTCGGGGAAGCTCGTGGATTCATATTACAGTGTGAGTCAGTTTTTCTTCGTGTTCCGGGGGATTTCACTCTTGATTCTAGCCGGATTGGCTACGTCATAAATTTGTTAGCAGGAAGAGCTTTGGATTGGGCGTATTCTATAATGGCAAAACCAAGCTATTCCTTGCTTACTTACCAGGAGTTTGTGAATGAATTTTTGTCTGTGTTTGATCATACGGATAGAGGTGAGGTGTTGACAGAACGGTTTCTGAGCTTACAACAGGGAAAAAGATCAGCTGCTGACTACGCTATTGACTTCCGGGTCCTGGCTGCAGAGATTGGGTGGGGGGAGCCATCATTATGTGGTATTTTTCTACGTAGTCTTAACGATGAGTTAAAGGATGAGTTAGCGGCACGGGACAAACCGGATAATTTGCGGGATTTGATTGCCCTAGCGGTTAGTCTTGATAGCAGATTAAGGGAGCGGGCGGCTGAACGGCACTCTACTTCCCGTTCGGTTAAACCCCGCCCTCGCCTCCCCAACTCTCCTCCTCTCGCTCTACCCGCGTCAGAGGAACTTCCGGTTCAGGAAGCTATGATCATTGGCCGGTCTAAAGTGTCAGCAGCTGAGAAACAACGCCGCAGGGATCTGGGCCTTTGTTTCTACTGTGGGAAAGAGTCACATGGGGTTTTTGAATGTTCAAATAAGTTAAAAGGGAAAGGCCCGTGGATCACAGTAGGGGGATTCACGGGCAATAACTCAGAAGAACCCCTCACTTGTTGTCGATTACCTCTTAGACTCATCCATTTACATACTGAACACTCCACATTGGCGTTAGTAGATTCTGGAGCTGAGCAAAATTTTATTTCTAGAGACCTGGCAACCAGGATGGGCCTTAGCTGTCAGACTCTAGATCTCCCTGTCAAACTGATCACCTTGTCTAAAGCGTCTTTGACCACCATTGCTCATCAGACGGTTCCCGTGTCAGTTATTGTATCAGGAAATCACAGGGAGAAGATTCAGTTTCTTGTTCTGCCCGTTTCTTCTTCGCCCGTTATTTTGGGGTACCCCTGGCTGCGCCTACATAACCCCACCATTGATTGGCAAGCTGGGAGAGTAACGGCATGGAGTACGTTCTGCCTTAGTGCCTGCCTTCAATCGGCGGCATGCGCCCCATCCGTCAAGGTACCTCTGCCTGATTCATCGCCACCGGACTTGTCCAAAGTGCCAGAGGTCTATCACGATTTGGGGCTAGTATTTAGCAAGTCTTGGGCTTTGTCCTTACCCCCTCATCGCCCTTATGACTGCGCGATCAACCTGAAGGCTGGGGCCCCTCTACCTGCTAGCCGCCTGTACAGCCTGTCAGCCCCGGAGCGCGAGGCTATGGACACATATATTAAGGAGTCCTTGGCTTCTGGTATCATCCGCCCGTCGTCTTCGGCAGTGGGAGCTGGATTTTTTTTTGTTGGGAAAAAAGACGGTTCTCTACGCCCCTGTATCGATTTCCGGGGACTGAATGAAATAACTGTGAAAGACAAATATACCTTACCTCTGATGAACACTGTTTTTGACTCCCTCCAGGGGGCGTCCTGGTTTACTAAACTGGACCTTAGGAATGCCTACCATCTAGTGCGCATAAGGGAAGGAGATGAGTGGAAGACGGCTTTTCGGACCCCCAGCGGACATTTTGAGTACCTGGTAATGTTGTTTGGGTTAACTAACGCTCCAGCCGTCTTCCAACGACTGATAAATGATGTGCTACGGGATTTTCTGAACTCGTTTGTTTTTGTTTATCTCGATGATATTCTCATTTTCTCCCGCACACTAGAGGAACATCGAGTGCATGTGCATAGGGTACTGCAGCGCCTCCTGGAGAATCAACTATTCGTCAAGGCTGAAAAATGTGAGTTCCACACTGATCAAACCTCCTTCCTTGGGTTTATTATAGCTCGGAACCAGGTGCTCCCTGACCCAGCCAAGGTCAAGGCGGTTGTGGATTGGCCTGCACCCACCTCCAGAAAGCAGCTTCAAGGTTTCCTGGGGTTTGCTAATTCTATTGAGTTTTTGCATATGACGTCAGGGGGCGTGCCACACTGGCCCGTTAGAGTGTGCCGCCATATTGGATGGCAAGAAACAGCAGCAGCAGGGTGAAACAAACCACATAGCTCACGTGTACCTACAAACTTGGCAAAATGGTGTACTCCTGTTGTTCCCCCTGATAAGGGGATAAGCGGGGAATTAAATGGCCGGTGTGAAATGCAAAAAAAAAAAAAAAGTTGGATTTTTGAATAATTACCTTCACTGACGTAATCTCTCGCTTTCTCATAACGGGCTGCACGGTGGCGCAGTAGTTTAGCACTGTGGCAGCACAGTTTACCCTCGGCCGGGGGATCGCGGGGATCATGAGACCGTGGGCTCGATCCCAGCCCCCGACCAACAGTGAGCTGTGTGGAGTTTGCATGTTCTCCCCGTGTTGCGTGGGTTTAATCCGGGATTTCTCCGGTTTCCTCCTGCATACCAAAAACATGTAGGTTTAGGGCGCTCGCGCACGCAGCGGCCGGTGGCTTGTCACCAGACTGCAAACCAAATCTACCTACAGGTACAAATAAGTAACAAAAAAACCCGAAAACTTTCTGGTTTGGGGGCGCCTCTCTGCTCGCTACAAAGGACAATGCACCCATGAAAGGGGTTAAAACTATTGTAAATGTGCATAAAATCAGGTACGTTTTAACGCGGCGCGCCGTGGAGAGCCTTTAAAAAAAAAAAAAACACAGCGCGCTTCACTCACCTCCGAGTCCGAGGAGCTGCTGTTGTTTTCCGACTCGTTCACCAGCGAAGACTTCACATCATCCAGATCCCTTTCCGCTGACACGTTTTCCAATATCTTTTCTCCTGCTCCCCTTCGTCTTTGAAAGATATCATTTCATCGTTTGCCCCCAAATCATCCCCGCTGAGCAGATTACTGGCAGTCATTGTTCTGCTAATTGCTCCAGCTGTGCGCTCTGCTTGTCCGTGGGGGTTACTCCCCCCCCCCCCCCTCCGTTCAACTGAGGCATTTCGGCACACCAGAGGAGCGCACGGGAGCAAGATTAAAAACACTTGTCTACTGTTATGACTGCTGACAATGACTCCACTGAATCTCACAGAGACATGGCAGACACAGTGTCAGAGGCCCCGGTGTCAGTTGTTGAAGAGGATGATAGGGATGTTATTATGTCAGACTGTGACTGTGTGTTCTCCTCACTCATTCTGATCGCTAAACAGTACAAGTTACGCCTGGGTTGTCACAGTGCAACTGCTGCTCTTGCCATCCAAGATGGCGGCACCTACGGCGTGTTTATGTTTACCCCCGTGAGTCACGTGAATTTTACGAGCCTACGCAAAAACTCTATAGGAGGTTCGTGCCTAATTATGGCAATATTGCCCGTCCCCTGACTGCTCTCACCTCCCCTAAGATCTCGTTTTGTTGGAGTAAGGAGGCAGCTGAAGCGTTTGAAAGACTCAAGAGGGAGTTCGCCTCGGCCCGAGTCCTTACTCAGGTGGATCCGAAGCTGCAGTGCTTGGTGGAGGTGGATGCTTCTGATTCGGGAGTTGGAGCGGTACTCTCCCAACGTTCTCCTGAGGACGGTAAGATTCGCCCTTGTGCTTATTTCTCTCACTGTCTCACTCCTGCAGAGAGGAATTACAGCATTGGAGACAGGGAGTTACTGGCAGTAAAACTCGCCTTGGAGGAATGGAGACATTGGCTGGAGGGGGCTGCTCAGCCGTTTGTGGTTTGGACGGATCATCGCAACCTGGAGTACCTCAGGACGGTGAAGCGCCTGAATGCACGCCAGGCTCGCTGGTCCCTCTTCTTCGGCCATTTTAACTTCTCCATCACGTACCGGCCGGGAAGTAAGAACGGTAAGCCAGATGCTCTCTCACGGCAATTTGACACACCATCCTCTGAGGACCAGGAGACCCCTATGCTGCCGCCTTCCTGCGTCGTGGGCGCCCTGTCCTGGGGAATCTGCAAGACGGTTCGCCAGGCTCAGAAGACCGAGCTGGATCCCGGGGGGGGGGGGGGCTGCTTGTTTGTTCCACGCGCTATCTGGGGCAAGGTGATTGAGTGGGGTCACGCTTCCAAGTTGGCTTGTCATCCTGGAGTGGGTCGGACCGTGGATCTTCTCCAAAGGACATTCTGGTGGCCAGGGTTACGGAAGGACGTTGTGAATTACATCCGGGCTTGCGCTCAGTGAGCCACCGGGAAGACGACGTCATCTCCCCCGGCGGGTTTGCTACACCCTTTGCCGGTTCCTTCACGCCCCTGGTCTCACGTAGCTATGGACTTTGTGACTGGTTTGCCCATTTCAGATGACTACACCACGGTTTTGACCATCGTGGATCGGTTTTCAAAGGCAGCCCATTTTGTGCCACTTCGGGGTTTGCCTTCGGCTCTGGAAACTGCGGATCTTCTTGTACAACATGTGGTCCGCCTTCATGGCATCCCTGCTGACATTGTGTCAGATCGGGGACCTCAGTTTGTATCACAGGTTTGGAAGGCCTTCTGTGCGGCACTGGGAGCCACAGCCAGCCTCTCCTCTGGTTATCACCCTCAGAGCAATGGCCAGTGTGAGCGGGCTAATCAGGAGCTGGAGGCCGCCTTACGCTGTGTCATCTCCTCCTGCTCATCCTCCTGGAGCAAGATCCTTCCATGGATTGAGTACGCTCACAACACCACGATCTCCACGGCTACGGGCGTCTCTCTGTTTAAGGCATCTTTCGGATTTGACCCTCCGCTGTTCCCGGAGGAGGAAAAGGAGGTAGCGGTTCCTTCAGTCCAGGCACACATCAAGCGCTGCCGGCGAGTTTGGCTCCTCGCCCGCCAAGCCTTGCTGAAGACTACCAAACGCAATATCCAGGTGGCCAACTGACATAGGAGACCCGCCCCAGACTATAAGGTGGGTCAGAAGGTCTGGTTGTCAACCCGGAATATTGGTGTACCGGCCGAAAAACGGAAGCTCACTAAGCGCTTTATTGGTCCTTACACCATTAATCGTATTATTAACCCTGTGTCTGTGCGCTTGTCTCTCCCTTCTTCGATGCGTATCTGCCCTACCTTTCATGTCTCCCAGGTCAAACCATACGTCTCGGATCCCCTGTGTCCTGCTCCAGCGGCTCCCGCGCCCCCGACGATGATCGATAGCCATCCGGCCTGGGGGGGTGACTGCTATCCTGGATGTCCGCAGGCGGGGCCGTGGTCTTCAATATTTGGTGGACTGGGAGGGCTTTGGACCGGAGGATCGCTCTTGGATTCGCCCAGCGTTGATCCTGGATAAACAGCTGATTCGCGATTTTCATCGGGCGAATCCAGGTAGGATTGGGCAGGTGCCTGGAGGCACTGCTAGAGGGGGGAGTACTGTCATGGCGGCCTCTGGGCCGTCATTGGCGTCATTAGCTCCAGCTGCGCACAGACCAACAGGTGTGAATCAACGGCTGTTAAAAGCCAGTGTCGCTGACAGCCCGGCACAGAGTCGTCTGTCTTCCTCAACGGAGAATGAGCCTGAACTCCGCTCTCTGGTCTTGTCAAGAATCTCTCTTGTCTCGTCTGGAACTTTGTCTGTCTCGTCAGGAACTTTGTCTGTCTCGTCTGGAACCTCGTTTGTCTCGTCAAGAACCTCACTTGCTTCATCGAGGAACTCTTCCCAGCGACAAGCAAGTAAGCGCACAATTTGTTATTCAACTCCAAACCTATACCCCTGTGCACAGGTGGACCTCCTTGGCGGCGGACCTGCGTCCCCAGCTGACGGGGTAACGCCATCACGCACTCGTAGCGGCTCGCTACCACCACGTCTACCGGTACGTCTTGCTCCTCAGTTGCCAGAACTGTTGTTGTATCAGTTACAGGAGTATTGGCCTACGTTATCAGTGGAATCACTGTCATCAGCATCAGCTGTATCATCGTTGCCACTTTCTGTGGAGTCACTAACCTCATCTTTGTCTGCATCATCGTCATCCCGGTCTGTGGAGTCACAGCCGGCATCATTGCCAGGATTGCCATTGTCACAGCCACGGGTGGAAACCCCAGCACGTTCACGGACACCTTCACCTCCACGCTGCACGGCCGCTGGAACTCAGCAGGGCAAAGCCTGTGCTGCACTCAAGTAAGCCTTATTACCTGCAACTCTTCGCTAGTGTGGAGCATTAGTAATTGTTCTCTGCTTATCTGTTCCAGGGTTGCCGGGTCTCCGTCCAGGTCGCTCAGCTCCAGTGACCAGAACGATATCCTCGCACTCACACTCGCATTACACTCACTCACTATAAAATAAAGATTATTGTCACTATCTGCTCGTGTCAGTGTCTGTCTCCTGGGTCCCTAACCATGTCAGTGAGATTTTAATAAATACTTGCAATGCATTCCTTTTAATTTGATGTCATTATTTTGGCTTTTTGTGTCCCATTTGATCCAGTTTGTTGTTGGTGCTGGGGTGGGGATGTGTCGTCATCTTTTCTTGGTCAGATTTTTTCATGCTGAGTAAGGCTGGTATTGTGTTGTCTTGAAAAGAGTGATGGTCAGCATAGTGATGTTTTCTTGGGGCTTTGAAAGAGCTGCATTTCGTATCTGTGGAGCTAAAGACTTGGGGTTCTTGCAAGTATTCTGTAGGTATGTGTCTATTCATGATTAATTTGCCTCCTCGGTGGGATCACCCACGAGCTGCTACTGCAGGTTACATCTTACATCGACGTGACAGAGATGGCAATAGGGGAGGAGGAGTTGTACTGTATGCATATGATAACATCCCACAGAAGCGACTATTTCATTTAGAGGAAGATGAGCTTGAATCTTTGTGGGTCTGGTTGTGCTGTAATCATCTTCCCCATGGGTTAAGTTGTATTATTGCTGCAGTACTGAATATCCCCCCTCGCTCCTCAGCTACAGCAAAGTCTGATACACTGATCAGCCAGTATTTGGAAGGCTGTCTCTCCAACATTGAACATAAGTACCAGTATGCAGCAGCTGTCATTCTTGGGGACACAGGTATAATTCTGAGACATGGATTGAAACAAGTGGTAATTGGTGCAACAAAAAAAGCCAGACAACTTAACTCAATTTTAACCAGCATCTCTACCATGTATGAGCCACCTGTACATCTGCCTGCTGTCAGCACTTCTGACCATCAAACCATTATGTTAAATGCTGGGAAGTGGCCATCAAAGCCCTCACAGTACATCACATGCCAGAAGCTGGAAAGAGTGAAAACTAAAGCAGTTGTGTGGTGAGTTCTTTGCTTGGAAAGCAGGAGGTCCCGTGTTCAAATGTTGCCAGGGAGGTCTTGTTCTAAACAACAACTGAAGTACAGCATGGTTCTCCAGTGCATTTGAAAGCAGCACGATGTTAGATTTTCACCTCAAGTTATTGTTTGCAAAATTGTTTTAATGGATATCCAAGATTTGATGGAGTTAATATCACTTCATCCATAGCCTCTGTGTGCCCACATTGCCTTCAACAGCTCTTTTTTTGGTGTGATGACTGAGCAGAGGGTAGATGTTGCCTCGGTCCCAGCTGCAAATCACAGGGCACGACTTTAATGACCAACCATAAAAAGCCCTGTGGTCGGCTGTTGGGACTTGAGTCATGGTCCCAACAGCCATGTAATTTATGCTGACAAGAGATTGCAATACATGGTTGTTGCTGAAAATTTGTCAGTAACTGTGGATGATTTATTTGAATATATTACAATAGAAATCTGTCTGGACAATGTGAAGAATATGGTCGTGAGCTGTGTATATAGAACACCTGGATCAAACACTGACTTATTTAAGGACTGGATAGAAAAAATGTAAGCAAAACTAACTCATAAAGTTATGTTCATCTGGGGGGATTTCAATATAGATCTTATGAATTCAAAACAACATAAGCCTGTTTTCCACTAGCCCAGCACACCTCAGTACGGCTCGATTCACTTAAGCACGGCTCGGAATGCTTCTGTCTCCATTAGCACAGTGTTGCGGGGCAGCAGCAGATTCTCAGCGAGGCGGGGCCACACTCCCGTGATGTTATGCACCGGACTGAGTCCTTATTTACACCAGACAAAAAATGGAGGATCCAAGGATTATTGCCTTGCACGCTCTGTGGTTT
Organism: Pholidichthys leucotaenia; assembly: GCA_020510985.1. Taxonomy (NCBI): domain Eukaryota; kingdom Metazoa; phylum Chordata; class Actinopteri; order Cichliformes; family Pholidichthyidae; genus Pholidichthys; species Pholidichthys leucotaenia. Next base: position 61,509,018 of record CM035849.1, on the reverse strand, counting down.
TATCTCACAATTAATTTTATCTCATAATTAAGCTGCAACAACACAAGTCACTTTTGTTTTGAATTAACTGCCAAATGACCTAGAAATAATGAGCTGAAACTTGTTTTTATTCGTATTAAATAATGAGACGGTGGCACACTGGACTACACCACATCCTAGGGCATTTTGGATGTACTGAATTAAAAAAATTCATGTTTTTCACCTTCAGGTCAACGTTTGGAACAACAGTATTATTATTTTCCGTTTAGATGATGCTACACTCCTTCTAAAGTATTGTAAATCTCTGAATTTGGAATGCCGATACAACATTCAATTTACATATACTTGTACCTTTGACTTGGTGCTGATTTTTTATGATATTTCAATAAAAAGAACAGAAAGCGTACAAAAAGATTTCTTTTTTGGTCTAGTTAAAAATTACATTACCTTTACAATGGTTGACCCTCAGCATCATTTTGATCAGACTAGGCAATGGAATTTCTATGTAATTATACTGTTTTATAATTCAGTGTTATAACAGACAAACCACACTTTCCAAAACAATTCCATTTTATTATATACAAAATATTAAAATTAAAAAAAACTTTGCAACACAACATGAAGGTTAATCGACATTTTATACACGCCGACCACTGAGTGCTGAGGCTCGGTAGAATGAAGGCGTCTCTGCCAGCTGTGGGTCAGGAAGGCTCGGTTGAATAATCCGGACTGGCTGTCGCGGCGGACGCGTGGGATGATTCTACAAGGAAAATGCACACAATAAAATACAGCACGAAATATATACAGAAAAGACAATAGTTTTTAACAAGAATACATAAGCTTATTTCAGCGTATTGTTCACATGAATAATTACAATAAAAGCTTTAGTCCGCATTGTGCTGCAATAAAGCAGCGATCCATCCACAAATGAACAGCTTTTTTATTGCATAAATAAACTGAGCGTCTTACCGAATATATTTGCGAAAAAACGCGCAATAAAAAAAATTAAAACTCACCGTTAAAGGACTCCGATGTCGAGACCTCCCGGTATATTTTTTCATTCCGGGCGGCTCCGTCTAACTCGCGCTGAATACGTTCGTCTGACAATGCAGTGAGCAGACACTGCAGCTCCTTACTGCTCCATGGAACACCCTTATTACGCGAAGCCATTTTTGATAGACAATAAATGAAAAATAGCACAGCAATACACTGAAAAGGAACCGCCAACAGTGGTTGCGTGCTGAGTAGGTCGTGAAGATTCTTTTTTTTTTTTTTTCAAAAACTTTATTGAGAAGGTCGTGAAGATTTGGTAGAAGAGGAGGAGGAGAGGGGCGGTTACAACCTGACCAATCAGCGGCGACCAGTCTGTTAACGTCACAACACGGCACAGCTCAGCACTGCTGTACCCTGCCCTTCAGCGGGGCTGAGAATCACGGCTGTTAAACCGTGTTGGGGCTTGTGGAAAAGCGTACAAAGCGTGCTGAGCCATCCCGTGTCGCGCTAAAGCGTGCTAGTGGAAAAGGCCCTATAGTTTGACAGAAGAATTTATCAACACAATGTACAGTATGGGCTAACATCCAACAATTACCAGACGTAGCAGAATCACGTCACACAGTGCCACACTAATAGATAACATATTCACAAACATTATGGAAAATAATATCGTGAGTGGGCTTTTATTAAATGATATCAGTGACCACCTGCCGATTTTTGTTGTCTATCAATGTGAATATAGGAAGAAAAAGTATACCAAAAATTGTCACGACTCGCCACTCATCATTGGCCCCTGCTGCGCGCACACCTGCGCCTCGTCAGCGGTGAACTATTTAACCCACTCAGCCCTGTGCTTCGGCCTGAAGCCGTCTGTTCCCTTCGGCTCGTCTTTGCTGTTGGAACCCCCTTTACCAGCAAGACAACGCTCATCTGTAAGCATCTTACCTTCTCTCTACAGTCCCCTCCCCTGTGCACAGGTGGATTCCTCGGTGGCGGACCCTCATCTTCGCCACTTCATCCACGCCGTTGCCACAGGGTCCGCAGGTCGCTGTCTCCTGGGCTCTTTGCTTGCTGATGCCAGCCACCTGTCATTCCAAGTAAGCAGCAGTCATTCTCACAGTCCTGTTTAGGTGTGGTGCCCTTTACCTTGTCCCTCTGCTCTATCGTTATAGGGTTGCCCGGCTGTACGACGGTCTGCTCTGCTGCCTGCGCTCTGAAGTTCTCCCTCACTACATATTCATATCCCACTCACGCATTCATCCATACCTGTCTGTTAAATAAAGCTGTTAAATTTATTCTGAGCCTGCGTGTGTGTCTCCTGAGCCGGACATTATGTCAGTACGGCTTCAGCAGAGCGGCTCGGCAGACAGCGGGCTCGCACGCCGTCTTTCCACCCTCGAGGCTCGAGTAGATTTAATAGCCCACCAACAGCAGGTAATTTTGAATCAATTGACCTCAATCACTCACCGGTTAAACCGCCTGGACCCCCAGCAGGCGTTCCCCCCGGCTCACCAGGGAGGGTTAGCTCCTGTCGCTCTGCTGGCTGGCCAGTCTGCCGCGGGTACGCCGACCCGGCTCACACCGATCCCGTTTCAACGGGAAGCTTGGCGGAGCTCGGGGTTTCATTATGCAGTGTGAGTCGGTGTTCCTGCGCTTTCCCAGGGACTTCCCCTCAGACCACAGCCGGATTGGTTACATAGGCAATCTCCTGGAGGGGCGAGCGCTAACTTGGGCTTACGCCATAATGGCGAAGCCCAGTTACGCGAACCTCTCCTATACTCCTATAACCAGTTCGTGCAAAGCTTCCTCGAAGTGTTTGACCACTCCCGGCTCGATAGTGTCCTCACTGACCATCTCCTTGCTCTCCAGCAGGGAAGCCGGTCAGCGGCAGACTACGCCATCGACTTCCGGGTCGCTGCAGAGGAAGTAGGCTAGGGTGAGGCGGCACTCTGTGGCATTTTCCTTGGCAGCCTCAGCTCAGGCCTGAGGGATGAATTGGCCGGCCGAGATCTCCCGGAGACACTCTCGGAGCTAATCTCCGTAGCTATTAGCTTGGATAACAGGCTGTGTGAGCGTTCCTCCGAGCGGAAGTCGACCAACCGCTCACGAGGAGGCTCCGCTCGCACGCCTCAAGCTTGCCCCCTGGCGTTGCCGCCACCGGAGTTCCCCGAGGAGTCGGAGGCAATGGTGGTGGGCCGTTCAAAGCTCCCTCCAGCGGAGAAACAGCGCCGCTGGAAGTTGGGCCTGTGCATGTATTGCGGAGGCAGCCAAAACACCGTGGAGAATTGTCCGGAAAAGCCAAACGGGGAGGTCCACGAGTCACTGTAGGGGGCCTCGCGGACTCTAACCGGACAAAACCCCTCACTAGTCTTTCTTTGCTCATCCGTTTCTGTCACAACGCCATGTGGCATCTTACTCACGCACTGGTGGACTCAGGAGCAGAGCAGAGTTTCATTTCTAAGAGCCTGGCAACCCAATTGGGCATCCCCTGCCACCCTCTGCCAACTCCGCTCAGCCTGATCACCCTCTCTCATGCATCCCTCGGACGTGTGACCAATCGGACCAAACCTATTCCTGTAATCATCTCAGGTAACCATCGGGAGGATCTTGTCCTTTATGTTCTGTCCTCCTCTGTCTCACCAGTCATCCTAGGCTACTCCTGGCTGCGTCTACACAACCCAGTGCTGGATTGGCAGGCCGGAGGGATTGCCACCTGGAGTTCGTTTTGCATGGGCACCTGCCTTCAGTCCGCAGCCTGCGCCCCATCCTCACCCCCTATGGCCAAGGACGCTTCGCCGCCGGATCTCACCCTGGTGCCCCCGGAGTTTCACGATCTGGGCCTCGTCTTCAGTAAGTCAAAGGCAATGTCGCTCTCTCCTCACCGGCCCTACGACTGTGCAATTAACATCCGCACGGGGGCTCCCTTACCCTCTGGGCGTCTATATAGCCTGTCAGTGCCAGAGAGGGAAGCGATGGACGCCTACCTGAAGGAGTCGCTCAGCGCGGGAATCATCCGTCCCTCTTCATCCCCGCTCGGCGCTGGATTCTTCTTCGTATCCAAGAAGGACGGTTCTCTCCGCCCCTGTATAGACTATCGGGCCCTCAACGACATCACGGAGAAGGACCGCTACACCCTGCCGTTGATGGACACCGCCTTCCACTCCCTCCAGGGGGTGACCTGGTTCACTAAATTGGACCTCCGCAGCGCCTACCACCTCGTTCGGATCCCGGGAGGGAGATGAGTGGAAGACAGCCTTCTGAACGCCGACTGGTCACTTTGAATACCTGGTGATGCTGTTCGAATTAACCAATGCCCCCGCAGTATTTCAGCACCTCATTAACGATGTCCTTCGTGATTTCCTCGGCCTCTTCATCTTTGTATACCTAGACGACATCCTAATCTTCTCCAGGTCACGGGATGAACACCGGGTCCACGTGAGGCGGGTCTTACAGCGGCTGCTTGAGAACAGGTTGTACGTCAAGGCCGAAAAGTGCAAATTCTGTGCCAAGACCACCTCCTTCCTGGGGTTTGTCATTTCACATGACCAAGTCCTTCCCGACCCCGCGAAGGTCAAAGCGGTGGTCGACTGGCCCACGCCGACCTCCAGGAAGCAAGTACAACAATTCATAGGATTCGCCAACTTCTACCGCCGCTTCATACCTAACTTCGGCGCCATTGTCGGCCCATTGACCCGCCTCACCTCACCTAAGACCCCCTTCCGGTGGACCGAAGAGGCAGCTGCGGCATTTCAAGCACTCAAGACGGAGTTCTCTTCCTCCCGGGTCCTTACCCAGGTCGACCCCGCGCTGCAGTGCTTGGTGGAGGTCGACACGTCTGATACAGGGGTGGGGGAGGTGCTGTCCCAGCGGTCGCCCGCCGACGGGGCCAAGCGACCCTGCGCCTTCTTCTCTCGACGCCTGTCGCCGGCTGAGCGCAATTATGACGTCGGGGACAGGGAGCTCCTCGCAATCAAGCTCGCCCTACAGGAGTGGCGCCATTGGCTGGAGGGGGCTGCTTTGCCGTTCATAGTGCTAACGGACCATAAGAACTTGGAGTACTTGAGATCTGCCAAACGTCTGAACGCCCGCCAGGCGCACTGGTCCTTGTTCTTTGCCCGTTTTCGGTTCACCATCATGTACCGCCCCGGTTCGAAGAATGGCCTGCCTGACGCCCTTTCCAGGCAATTTGCCCCCGAGACGTCTGAGGAATCGGCACACACTATCCTGCCCGGCTCGTGTATTGTGGGGGCGATGTCCTGGGCCATTGAGGACAAGATCCGGAAGGCGCAGGAGACAGAACCGGACCCTGGCGGCGGACTGGAGGGGAGGCTATTCATTCCATCCTCGGTTCGGGGGGAGGTTATCCACTGGATCCACACCTCCAAGTTCGCCTGTCATCCGGGGGTCTCCCGGCTGGTCGATCTCCTCCAGCAGTTCTTCTGGTGGCCTGGTCTGCAGAAGGACGTCGCCAACTACGTCCGGGCCTGCCCAGTCTGTGCTACCGGCAAGTCGGGTAACGCTCCCCCCACAGGTCTGCTCTAGCCCCTGCCGATCCCAGGCAGGCCCTGGTCCCACATAGCCCTCGACTTCGTCACCGGTCTCCCAATCTCCAGCACCTATGACGCAGTGCTGACCATCGTCGATTGTTTCTCCAAGGCCGCCCACTTCGTGCCGCTGCGGGGCCTCCCTACGGCATGGGAGACAGCGGATCTCCTGGTCCAACACGTGGTCAGACTGCATGGGATACGGGTGGACGTCGTGTCGGATCGGGGTCCCCAATTCGTCTCTGAGGTGTGGAAGTGCTTCTGTAACGCCATGGGGGCAACTGTAAGCCTCTCCTCCGGCCATCACCCGCAGTCCAATGGGCAATGCGAACGGGCCAACCAGGAGCTGGAAGCTGCCCTCCGCTGCGTCACCACCTCCAACCCGGCCTCTTGGAACACGCACCTGGCCTGGGTGGAATATGCCCAAAACTCCACTCGATCTTCTGCTACTGGTATGTCCCCTTTCAAGGCTTCCCTGGGATACGACCCACCTTTGTTCCCGGTGCAGGAGGGTGAGCTGGTGGTTCCCTCCATTTCAGGCACACCTGAGGCGGTGCCGGGGCCTTTGGTCCAAGACGTGCGATGCGCTGCTGCGCACTGCTGCACGCAATAGCACTACAGCGAACCGTCACAGGAGACCGGCTCCCGCCTACCAGGTGGGTCAGCAAGTTTGGGTGTCCGCTCACAACGTCAACCTGAAGGGTGAGAAGAAGAAACTGGCTCAGCGCTTCATTGGACCTTTCACCATCTCCAAAATCATTAACCCGGTGGCTGTGCGTGTGACCATTTCCCCCCCCTCCGTATTTTCCCCACCTTCCACGTTTCCAAGATCAAACCCAGACGATCCCAGGATCGTCACTTCCTGGGATCGTCACTTCCTTGTGGTAACGTATCGTCACTTCCTGTTTTGCTGTCTGCCTGTGTGGTTTGCCTGTGTGGGTGCTCTCCAGCCATTAGCTATGGCTACTAGCACTCCTTCCTCTCCTCCTCTGGTGTGCTCTCTCTGTCAGATGTTTAGCTACACCTCTGCCTCTTTTAGTGATAATGGTAAATGTAATAAATGTTGTCTTTTTGAGGCGCTCGAGGCGAGGTTGTCTGATTTGGAATCCCGGCTTCGCTGCATTGAAACACCGTCTGCGCCAGTTAATCTTGACAGACGCCCATTAGCTGCAGCGGAGCTAGCTAGCTTAGGCCCCCCTGTCAGCGGTCCCTCGGCTCTCCTCAGCAGCGAGGAGACTGGGTGGGTGACGGTGAGAAGGAAGCCTAGTCGCAAAGCCCCGGTTCACCACCAACCTGTTCACGTCTCTAATCGTTTTTCCCCGCTCAGCGACACACCCGCTGAGGAAAAAACTCTGATCATTGGCGACTCTGTAGTCAGAAACGTGAACCTAGAGACTCCAGCGGCCATAGTCCAATGCATTCCTGGGGCCAGAGCAGGCGACATCGAGTCAAATTTGAAAATGCTGGCTAAAAGTAACTGTAAATATTCCACAATTGTTATTCACGCTGGCATTAATGACATCAGTCTCCGGCAGTCGGAAGTCACGAAACTTAATATAGAATCGGTGTGTGACTTTGCAAAAACGATGTCTGCCACTGTAGTATTCTCTGGGCCCCTCCCCAATCTGACCAGTGATGACATGTTTAGTCGCTCGTCATCCTTGAACCGCTGGCTGTCTGTGTGGTGTCCCAAAAATGACATGGGCTACATTGACAATTGGAGCTCTTTTTGGGGAAAACCTGGTCTTATGAGACGAGACAGCATTCATCCCACTTTAGATGGTGCTTCTCATTTATCTAACAATCTGGCATCTTTTTTATCCAAATTTCCCAAACCATGACTACTCAGAGTTTGGACCAGGAAGCAGAGTCGCAGTCTTACACGCCTCTCTGCAGCTCCTCTTCATCCGCCACCCCTCAGCTTAGCCCCTGTCTTCCCCATCAGAGAATCGTTGTCTGCTCCCTCCAAAGTGAATAAAAATATAATGCATAAGCATCCCAAAGTGATAAAGCAAAATATTGGTAAAACTCAAATTAAACATAAAGCCTCTAAATTGAATGATTTGGCCTCTGTTCCTCCTCATAATCTAAAAATTAAATGTGGTTTATTAAATATTAGGTCTCTAACTCCCAAGTCTCTGTTAGTCCATGATTTGTTAATTGATCATCAGATTGATTTAATATCCATTACAGAGACTTGGTTAGGACAAGAGGATTATGTTGGTTTAAATGAATCAACTCCCTCTGGTTATTTAAACTGTCAAAATCCCAGAAGTTCTGGTCGTGGAGGAGGAGTAGCAACAATTTACCATTCCAAATTACTAGTTAATGTAAAGCAAAAAAACATGTTATAATTCCTTTGAGGGCCTGGTCCTCAGTATTGGGCACTTTAGCAATTTTAGGTTAAACCCAATTTTATTTGCCATAGTTTATCGTCCCCCATCAACCTACTCAGAATTTTTATCAGAATTTGCTGATTTCTTAGCTGATTTAGTGCTGAAATCTGATAGAATAATTATAGTAGGGGACTTTAATATACATGTGGATGTAGATAGTGACTGCCTTAATGTGGCTTTTAATTCAATATTAGACTTGATTGGGTTTTCTCAGAAAGTAGGAAATTCTACTCATTACCTCCACCATACATTGGACCTTGTTCTGACATATGGCATAGAAATAGAAAATCTTGTAGTGTCTCCTCATAACCCTGTACTGTCAGACCATTGTCTGTTAACCTTTGATTTTACTATTTCTGACTATTTGGCTCCTAAAGAAAAATATTATTACAGTAGATGCCTCTCAGATGATGCTGTTTCCAAATTTATGCAGATTGTTTCCTCTATGCCATGTGTCAACACAACGGAAATAAGCTATAGACAGCTTGCTCCTTCTGTAATTGATAACATGGTGGATAGTGTTTCAGCTTCTCTGCATCAGGCTCTAGACTTGGTGGCCCCCTTAAAAAAGAAAAAGTCTAATCAGAGATTTCTAACTCCTTGGTTCAACACAGAAACTCGTAGCTTAAAACAGAAGACTCGTCAATTAGAAAGAAAATGGCGCTCTACTAATTTAGATGAAATCTATTTAGCTTGGAGAAATCATCTTTTAATTTATAAAAAATCTCTTAGAAAAGCTAGAACAAGTTATTACTCTGCATTAATAGAAGAGAACAAGAATAATCCCAGGTTTCTTTTCAGTACTGTAGCCAGGTTGACAAAGAGTCAGGACACTGTCAATCCTAGCATTCCCTTAGAGCAGTCCTTCTCAAATAGTGGGGGGGGGGGGCGCGATGCGATGCCGGGGGGAGCGCGTGTGACCCCGGGAAACAGGCTTTGCTTTTGCCGTGTAAAGTGTAATTGCACATCCACGGCAGCAGGTGGTACAGTGGCGCTCTCATTGTCAAAGTCTGTGCGGGAGTTTAAAACTTTTTAAATTGCTGTCAACAAACCCCTCGAGAGACACCATGGAGAAATATTTAACAGTAACGAAAAGAAAGGCGGAAAGAGACAAATGAAAGTCTCCCAAAAGCTAAGACGAGGAAATATGACGAAGCTTATCTAGCGCTTGGCTTCACTGGGACTACGGTGAGAGACCGGTGTGTTCATTGTGTCTGAAAGTGTTGGCAGCGGACAGCATGAAGCCAAATAAATTAAGACGTCACCTACAGACATCCTCAACACGTTGATAAGCCGCTTGATTTTTTTCAGCAAAAACGTGCGGAGTACGGCCAACAATCATCCCACTTTGTGAATGCTACATCAGTAAACCAGCGAGCACTTTCAGCATCATTTAAAGTGGCGCACCAAATTGCGCAGTGCAAAAACCCCACACAATTGCAGAGGAGTTGATACTGCCTTTTTCTACCTTTTTCTTCAGACTAAAATGTTAAATATATTGGTACTCCTGTGTTAATGTTCCAGATCAATTTACATTTAATATTGTAGCAAACTCAATATGAGCACCCTACTTGGCTTGCCAAGTGGATTGACCCTATTGGTGACACAGGTAGAGTGCGGGACTCCGAAGTGGGAGGCGTGAGTTCGAATCTCCCGGTGGGACGTCGCCATGTCAAGCAGCACGTTATAATATTATTTATTGATTGAATTATTTTTCTCAGCATCAAATGGTTCAGTTGGTCAAAAATGTTTCTAGTTTAAATAAGGATTGACATATTTTTTTATTTCAGGCACTTTGATGCACTTAAAGTTTTTTTTTCTGTTTTAGACTATAACAGGGTTTCTGTGTGGCAAAATAAAGTTAATATTTGTTGAAAGTTGATTTATATTGCTTTTTTCTTTTGTTAATGTTAAAAAGGATACAATTTTAGGTATACTTATACAATTTTTATAGATAATGATCTTATTTATAGTCACTGCAGCGAGTTGGGGGGGCGCGAAATATTTTCTCTTTCCTAGGGGGGGCTTTGCAAAAAATAATTGAGAAGCACTGCCTTAGAGCTTACTAGTCAGGACTTTATGAACTTTTTCAATAATAAAATTTCATCCATCAGAGATAAAATCAATCAGATTCTTCCCACAGTTAACTTAAATACTGTAACTACTACAACTCCTTCTTTTGATGTCTGTCTTGATGAGTTTACTCCAATCGACCTTTACGAGTTAGACAAAATAGTTTCCTCATCCAAACCTTCAACTTGTCTTTTAGACCCTATTCCTACCAGGTTATTTAAAGAAGTCTTCCCACTTATTGGTAGCTTTATTCTTCATATAATCAATTCTTCATTAACTTTAGGCCATGTACCGCAGGCTTTTAAAACGGCTGTAATTAAACCCTTACTCAAAAAGCCAACGCTAGATCCAGGAACTTTAGCTAACTATAGACCAATCTCTAATCTCCCTTTCATTTCAAAAATCTTAGAAAGAGTTGTTGCTACGCAATTATTTGACCACCTGCAGGGAAATGGTTTACTTGAAGAGTTTCAATCTGGGTTTAGAATCCATCATAGTACTGAAACAGCCTTAGCGAAGGTCACTAACGACCTCCTCATTGCATCTGATAATGGACTAGTTTCTGTACTTGTCCTTTTAGACCTTAGTGCAGCTTTTGATACTATCGATCATAATATTCTACTTGATAGATTAGAACACTATGTTGGACTTACTGGAACTTCGTTGCAGTGGTTTAGATCTTATTTATATGATAGGTTCCAGTTTGTTCATGTAAATAATGAGTTTTCTTTCAACTCAAAGCTTAGTCATGGAGTTCCACAGGGATCTGTGCTAGGCCCTACTCTTTTTAGTTTATTTATGCTTCCGTTAGGCAACATTATTAGAAAGCAAAGTATACATTTTCATTGTTATGCAGATGACACACAATTATACCTGTCAATGAAGCCGGATGATAGTAATCAATTAGCCAAGTTAGAAGCCTGTCTTAAGGAAATCAAAGCTTGGATGACTTGTTATTTCCTGCTATTAAATTCAGATAAGACTGAAGTCATTCTTGTTGGTCCAAAAAACCTTAGAAATTCCTTTCCAAATCAAACTTTCAGTTTGGATGCAGTTACTCTTTCTCTTAATAGCTCTGTGAGGAACCTTGGAGTTATTTTTGATCAGGATTTGTCCTTCAATTCACATATTAAATTTGTTTCTAAGACTGCCTTCTATCATTTGCGTAATATTGCCAAGATTAGGAGCATCTTTTCTCAGAGTGATGCTGAGAAGCTGATCCACGCTTTTGTTAGCTCGAGATTAGATTATTGTAATTCTTTATTATCAAGCTGTCCTAAAACATCTTTAAAAAGTCTTCAGCTGATCCAAAATGCTGCAGCAAGAGTTTTAACAGGTACTAGAAAGAGAGATCATATCTCTCCGGTTCTGGCCTCCCTTCATTGGCTTCCCATAGAGTTTAGAATTAAGTTTAAAATCCTTCTTCTTACTTACAAAGCTCTAAACAATCAGGCTCCTTTTTATTTAAAAGATCTGATACTACCGTATTATCCTAACAGAGCACTACGCTCCCAAAATGCAGGATTACTTGTAATACCTAGAATCTCCAAAAGTACAATGGGAGGCAGAGCCTTCAGTTATCAAGCTCCTCTCCTGTGGAATCAGCTGCCAATCTGGATTCGGGAGTCAGACTCGATCTCTGTTTTTAAGAATAGGGCTAAAACCTACCTTTTTGATATAGCCTACAATTAGGGAGGGATCATGTGTTTCTGAACCCTCCCTTAGTTATGCTGCTAATAGGTTTAGTCAGCCGGGGGACCTCCAGTAATGCACTGGGCCTCACTCCTTTCCTCACTCTCTATGAAATATTTTTTTTGCTGGTCATTAACATTTGTTTGTTCTCTCCCATAGATTGAGTCCCCATCGTGCTGTTTACTCTCTACATGTCTGTTCTTTTCTTCTTCTCTATCCCCTCACCCCCCAGCCAGTCGCAGCAGATGACTGCCCCTCCCTGAGCCTGGTTCTGCTGGAGGTTTCTTCCTGTTAAAAGGGAGTTTTTCCTCTCCACCATCGCCAAGTGCTTGCTCACAGGGGATCACCTGATTGCTGGGGTCTTTCTGCAACTTTCTGCAACTGTGGGGGTTCCCCCCTACAGTTGATAGTGCTATGAGATAACTGTTGTTGTGAAATGGCGCTATATAAATAAAGTTGAATTGAAGTGAATTGAATTGAATTGAATTGAATTGAAACCAGTGGTGTCCGATCCCCTCTGCCCCCCGCCCGCGGCGCCGCCTGCGCCCCTCATGATCGATGGCCACCCGGCCTAGAGAGTCACTTCCATCTTAGACTCTCGGCGCCGAGGTCGTGGGCTGCAGTACCTGGTGGACTGGGAGGGTTTCGGTCCTGAGTGGAGGCAATGGGTGCGCTCTTCCTTGGTGCTGGACAAAGGCCTCATCACGGAGTTCCATCGGACACACCCGCATAAACCAGCGCCAGGAGGCGCTGCTGGGGGGGGGGGGGGTACTGTCATGACTCGCCACTCATCATTGGCCCCTGCTGCGCGCACACCTGCGCCTCGTCAGCGGTGAACTATTTAACCCACTCAGCCCTGTGCTTCGGCCTGAAGCCGTCTGTTCCCTTCAGCTCGTCTTCGCTGTTGGAATCCCCTTTACCAGCAAGACAACACTCATCCGTAAGCATCTTACCTTCTCTCTACAGTCCTCTCCCTGTGCACTGGTGGATTCCTCGGCAGCGGACCCTTGTCTTCGCCACTTTATCCACGCCGTTGCCACAGGCTCCGCAGGTCGCTGTCTCCTGGGCTCTTTCCTTGCTGACGCCAGCCACCTGTCATTCCAAGTAAGCAGCAGTCATTCTCACAGTCCTGTTTAGGTGTGGTGCCCTTTACCTTGTCCCTCTGCTCTATCGTTATAGGGTTGCCCGGCTGTTCGACGGTCTGCTCTGCTGCCTGCGCTCTGAAGTTCTCCCTCAATACATATTCATATCCCACTCACGCATTCATCCATACCTGTCTGTTAAATAAAGCTGTTAAATCTATTCTGAGCCTGCATGTGTGTCTCCTGAGCTGGACATTATGTCAAAAATATCAAATATTAAAGAATAAGAACTGAAGAATCTATGTATTTACTGGCAAAGGAATTATTAATACAAGACTGGAAGATAGTTTGTGATGAAAATGATATAAGATAAGCCTTTATTAGTCCCACAATGGGGAAATTCCAGGATTGCAACAGCACAGGGATAGCAACACTCAGAGCAATAATTAAGAAGATACGAATAATATAAATAAGAGCAGTGGATATACATACGTACACATAAATATATAAAAATATATACAAAGTGCGGAGCATTGTAGCAAGATGGAATAAACAGCATAACCGTCTACTTAGTTATCCTACATAGTATGAATATGTACCCATACATATTGTCACCCTCCATAGCGACTGATATTGTCCTAGTTGTATACTGGAGGGGACCATTTGTGTAAGTCTGTTGCATCTTTTGCATTCAATACTACTAGGTCGTCACGTTTTTTTGCTATCTCTGCGAGCAGCCCTGCTTAGGTTATACAGTCTGACAGCCGTAGGTAGGAAGGACCTGCGAAACCTCTCGGTTGCACACCTAGGATGATGTAGTCTACTGCTAGATGAGCTCCTCAGTGCATTCAATATGTCCTGCATAGGGTGGGACTCGGACTCCAGCAGTGATGACAGTTTAGCCACCATCCTTCTCTCTCCTATCTCCTCCACTGGGTCAAGGCGTTGCCCCAGGACAGAGCTAGCTTTCTTGATCAGTTTGTTCAGTCTCTTCCTATCGACTGCTGTAATGCCATTTCCCCAGCAGACCACTCCAAAAGTGATGGCTGATGCCACCACCGTGTCGTAGAATGTCTTCAGTAGCGCCCCATGTACACCAAAAGACCTGAGTCTCCTCAGTAGGAACAGCCTGTGCTGTCCCTTCTTGTAGAGTGTGTCGGTATTGTGTGACCAGTCTAGTTTATTGTTCAGATGAACACCAAAGTACTTGTAGGATGTCATCATCTCAATGTATGTTCTCTATATGTTTACTGGTGCTGTGAGGGGTTGTCCTTGCCTGTGGCAGTCCACCACCAGCTCCTTAGTTTTCCTCACATTGATCTGGAGGCAGTTCCGATGGCACCAGTCCACAAAGTCCTGGATAAGTCCTCTGTACTCAGCTTCATCTCCGTTGGAGATGAGGCCGACGATCACAGAGTCGTCGGAGAACTTCTGTAGATGGCAGTGTGTTGTGTTGTGTGAGAAGTCCGCAGTATAAAGGGTGAACAGGAAGGGAGCCAAAACTGTTCCCTGGGGGCCCCCCGTGCTACCGATGATCGTGTCGGACACACAATCTCGGGTTCTCACAAACTGTGGCCGGTTCGTGAGGTAGTCCAGGATCCATGATGACAGGTGCTGGTCCACCCCTGCGCACAGCAGCTTGTCCTTCAGGATCATTGGTTGAATGGTGTTGAAAGCACTAGAGAAGTCAAAGAACATGATCCTCACCGCATTCCCGGGCTTCTCCAGGTGGGACAGAGAACGGTGAAGAAGGAAGATCATTGCATCCTCCACCCCAATGCCATGCTGATAGGCGAACTGGAATGGATCCATCGCTGGTCCCACCAGGGGGCGGAGTTGAGCAAGGAACAGTCTCTCCAGGGTCTTCATCATGTGAGACGTCAGGGCCACTGGTCTGTAGCTGTTCAGATCTTTGGGGTGGGAAGTCTTTGGTACAGGTACCACACAAGATGTTTTCCACAACTGTGGTACCCTCCCCAGCTTCAGGCTCAGGTTGAAGATATGCTCCACAATCCCACACAGCTGGTCTGCACAGGACTTGAGGAGCTTCGTGCTGATGCCGTCCGGTCCCAAGGCCTTCCTCGCATTGATCTTCCTCAGCTCCGTCCTCACCTGGTTCTTAGTGAGGGTCAGGTTGGGGGGCTGTGTGCTGGGAGTGGGGGGGTGTTGGTGGAGTGGGGTGTGGACAGCAGGTCTCGATGACTTTAGAGGCAGCAGTGGTTGTTGTGCAGTCGGGGGGGAGGGCGACTGGTCAAACCTATTATAAAACAGGTTCAGACTGTTGGCCCACTCCCTGCCCCCCGTAGCCTGGGGGGCGGTATTCTGGAGCCCAGACATGGTTTTAAGGTTTCTCCAGACCCCGCCAATGTTGCTCCGTTGCAGCTTGTCCTCCATCTTCTTCCTGAAGCTTTCCTTGCCTTCTCTGATCTTCCTCATCAGCTCTCTCTGAACGGACTTCAGCATATCCCTGTTCCCCGACCTGAAGATCCTCTTCTTCTCTCTCAGAAGTGTTTTTATCTCAGGGTTGATCCAGGGTTTGTTGTTCGAGCAACACCGCATGGTCTTGGTGGGTACGGTGTTGTCCACACAGAAGCCGATGTAGTCCGTGATGGTGTGAGTGAGGCCATCGATGTCCTCACCATGTGGATCGCAGAGCTGCTCCCAGGCAGTGATTTCAAAACAGTCCTTTAGCACATCCATTGCCTCCTCAGACCATAACTTCACCGTGCGCATGACCGGAGGTTGTCTGTGTGCTAAGGGTTTGTACATCGGCAGAAGATGAACCAAGTTGTGATCCGATCTCCCAAGTGGGGGGAGGGGTGATGAGGTATACGCCTCCTTAGTATTTGCATAGAATAAGTCCAGTGTTTTATTGTCTCTGGTGTGGCATGTGACATACTGGGTGAACGTGGGTAGAATGGGAGACAGTGAAATATGGTTGAAATCACTTGAGATGAGGAGAAGAGCATCTGGGTGTTCTGTCTGCAGCCTGCCAGTTACTGAGTGGATGACGTCACACGCTGTCCCAGCGTTCGCCATCGGATTTGCATAAATAACAATGCAGATCACGTGTGAGTATTCCCTCGGGAGATATGTAGGCTGCATGTTAATAGCTAGCAACTCAATGTCTTTGCTACAGTGCTGTTCCTTAACCGTGATATGTCCCAGTCTGCACCAGTTGTTATTGACATACATTATCACTCCTCCGCCCCTTGGCTTCCCACTGTCTGGTGTCTGATCTGCCCGTATTGCGTGGAAACCCTCCAGTTTGATGTTAGCATCTGTTGCTAGTTCTGTTAGCCACGTCTCAGTATATAGCATCAAACTATTCTCCCTGAAGACACTCTCGTAGCGGGAGATAGCCGCTAGCTCATCAGTCTGAGTAGAGATCGAACATTCCCCATAATAACGGATGGGAGGATGGGTCTGTACCTTACATTCCTCGCCCGCCGTTTTACACCAGCTCAACACTCACGCCGTTTCCGTCTTATCTCTCCTGGTATGTCGAGTTTTTGCGTTAGCATCGTGGGCTGGTTAAGTGCTAGCAGCTGGTCACTATTGTACTGCCGCCTCCTGCAAGAAACAATGGCTCCATCCGCGGGCTCAGGAGAAATTTGGGCGATCTACATGTTCGGATGGAATAAAGGTGACGCTGGATCAGAAAGATTGGCAAGAGAGCCAGATAGAAAATAGAAATAGGCAGAAATTGATCGGCTGTTGCAAAAAGGCAGCCTACTCGTGTTGCGCCGGAAGTGAAAATGAAGCATATGATAAATTTTTACAAATATTTCAATCATTGTACAATAAAAACTGTCCTATAAAACAATACAGTGACAGACAACAAAACAAAAATATTCCTTGGGTCACCAAGGGGTTACTAAATGCATGTACAAAGAATACATTATACAAACAATTCATTAAGTGCAGAACGGAAGAGGCTGAGATCAAATATAAAAGATATAAAAACAAGCTTACTAATATAATGAGGACTTGTAAGAAAGAATACTACAACAGAATATTAGAGGATAATAAAAATAACTTTACAGGAATATGTTATGACTCGCCGCTCATCAGCGGCGCCAGCCACTCGCACACCTGCTCCTCGTCAGCGGCGAGGTATTTAATCCACTCTGCCCTGGGCTTCGGCCTGAAGCCGTCTCTCTACTTCGGCCCCTTTGCTACTACGGATCTCAAACCGACTAGTGAAGATATCCTGGGTAAGCTCCCCTTACCTCTCTCCTCTAGCCTTCCCCTGTGCACAGGTGGACATTCCCGGCGGCGGACTTCATCATCTCGCCGTTGGCTCTATGCTGCTGCCACAGGTACCGCAGGTCGCTGTCTCCCGGGCTTTGCCCTTGTCGACGCCAGCCACTTGTCACAACCAAGTAAGCCAGCTACCATCATTATTCCCTGTATTGGTGTGGTGCCCGTTACCCTTCTCCCTCTGCTCTCTCCCACAGGGTTGTCCGGCTGTACGGCCTCCTGCCCCCGTGCCTGACGCAGACGCCACCACCAATACATTCTTATTCCACAGACACACAGCCATACACCACCTTGTTGCTAATAAAGCTGTTAAATCTATCCTGAGCCTGCATGTGTGTCTCCTGGGCCGTGCATTATGTCAGAATATGGCAAGTACTCAATGGGATTATTAGTAACCGACCTAAGAATGCTAATTATCCAGAATATTTTATTGAAAATGACAATTTGATAAATAATATGGAGGATGTAGTTAGTGGTTTCAATAAATTTTTTGGAAACGTTGGTCCCGAATTAGCAAAATCAATAGTGGCACCAGAAACAAACAACAGTGTTTCTGTAAATGAAATAGAAGATAGAAATCCAAACACAATCTTTTTGGGTGGAGTTACCGAAAAGGAAATTATCGAGACTGTGAGTAAATTTAAGAACAAAAAAATCAATGGACTGGAATGAAATTGACATGGCAATAGTGAAAAAAGTAATTGAAGGAACTGTTAAACCACTCACCCAAATCTGTAACCTGTCAAACTGGTAAATTTCCAAATAAAATGAAAATAGCAAAAGTAATACCACTATACAAAACAGGAGACAGTCAATATTTCATAAATTACAGGCCGGTCTCTTTACTCTCACAATTCTCCAAAATACTTGAAAAAATCTTCACTAAGAGACTGGATGATTTCATTGAAAAACACAACCTCCTTACAGACAGCCAGTATGGTTTTAGAGCAGATAAATCTACATCTTTGGCACTGATCAAACTTATAGAAGAAATTACTAGTTGTATAGATAAAAAAAAAAGTTTGCTGTAGGAATATTTATATATTTAAAGAAAGCTTTTGACACCATTGACCACAGAATTCTACTGAGGAAATTGGAAAGGTACGGGATAAGAGGGGTTGGACTGAGTTGGGTGGAAAGTTATTTAAGTAACAGACAACAATTTGTACAAATTGGTGAGCACAAATCACCCTTCATGGACATCACTTGTGGTGTGCCCCAGGGGTCAGTTTTGGGACCCAAATTCTTTATCTTGTATATAAAGATAAAGATATTGATATTGAGGCTCTTATCCCTGACCTGCTGAATGAATTCCCTCACGTACAAACTGTCGTTGTGCATGTGGGATGCAATAACATCCCAGATGAAGCATCTGAGATTTTAAAAAGTGACTTCAGGAGCCTTCTGTCCCCTCTTATGAACTGTGGCAGATGTGTGCTCATCTCTGGGCCTTTGGCACCCCTCAGACGAGGCTGTAATCATTTTAGCAGAACTCTCAGTCTTAATTCTTGGCTGTGTTTTACTTGTCCTAGTTTTAACATTGGTTTTGTTGACAATTTTAACTTATTTTGGAACCGCCCATCACTTATGAGGCCTGATGGCATCCACCCCAATAGACTTGGTGCACGTTTTTAAGAGACAATCTTTTCTATTCCATTCGGTGCTTTTTGGTACAGTGACTGGGACCTGGCATGTTTACCCGCTCTGAAGCTTCTGGGTTTGCTAAACTTCCCTTTTTTGGTTCTGTTCCCACGTATTGTATCGATCCCATTAACTCAGGTGGTCTTTACCGTTTGGATCAGCCTTTGATTTATAATCCTTCAGAGATTGAGTCTGTCTCCTGTTGCCCTAAATATTGTAACCCAGGACAAATACAACACAACCTGAAAAACACACACGCTTCTGCAGCTCCTCCTCATCCACCACCTTTCAACTTTGCCCCTGTCTCCTCCCTTAGAGAACCTTTTTCCACTCCCTCTAAAGTTAATAAAAAAGTTAAAAAAAAAATAGAATGCATAAACTTCCCAGATTGATTAAACAAAATGTTGGTAAAATTCTGATCCAGCCTCAAATCCCTAAAATTAATAAAATTAATCATTTGGCCTCTGTTCCTCCCCAAAGTTTAAAAATTAAATGTGGTTTATTAAACATTAGGTCTCTATCCTCTAAGTCTCTTCTGGTCCATGATCTATTAATCGATCACCAGATCGATCTACTATCCCTCACAGAGACCTGGCTCGGGCAAGATGATTATGTTGGTCTGAATGAATCAACTCCCTCTGGATATTTAAGCTGTCAAAACCCCAGAGGTTCTGGTCGTGGTGCTGGAGTGGCAGCAATTTTCCATTCTAAATTACTAGTTAATGTTAAGCAGAAATTATGTTTTAATTCCTTTGAAGGTTTGGTCCTCAGTGTGGGGCCTGTTGGCAATCTTGGCTTGAACCCAGTTCTCTTTGCCATAGTTTATCGTCCTCCCATGGCTTATTCAGAGTTTCTATCGGACTTTGCAGAATTTTTAGCTGATTTAGTGCTGAAAACCGATAGAATAATTATTGTAGGGGACTTTAATATACATGTTGATGTTGAAAGTGACTGTCTTAATAAGGCATTCAATTCAATTTTAGACTCAATGGGGTTTTCCCAAAATGTAAAAAATTCTACCCATTATTTCCACCATACATTGGACCTTGTTTTGACTTATGGTATAGATATCGAAAATCTGGTAGTGTCTCCTCATAATCCTGTACTATCTGACCATTGTCTGTTAATTTTTGATTTCATTATCTCTGATCGCTTATTTCCCAAAGAAAAATACAACTACAGCAGATGTCTTTCTGATGACGTTGTTGCTAAATTTTTGCAGATTGTCTCCTCTATGCCATGGGTCAACACAACAGAAACACCAGAAATAAATGATGGAGAGTCTGCTCCATTCGTGATTGATGGCATGGTTGACGGTGTTGCTGCCTCTCTGCATCAGACTCTAGATTTGGTAGCCCCTTTAAAAAAGAAAAAGTCTAACCAGAGATTTCTTACCCCTTGGTTTAACTCAGAAACTCATGGCTTAAAACAGAAAACTCGTCAATTGGAAAGGAAATGGCGTTCAGCTAATTCAGATGAATTCTACTTAGCATGGAGAAATCATTTCTTAATCTATAAAAAATCTCTTAGAAAAGCTAGATCAAGCTATTATTCTGCATTAATAGAAGCAAACAAGAATAACCCCAGGTTTCTCTTCAACACTATAGCCAGGCTTACAAAGAGCCAGGACTCGGTCAATTCTCGCATCCCCCCTGAGCTTTCTAGTCAGGACTTTCTGAACTATTTCAATCTTAAAATTTCATCTATTAGAGATGAAATCAGTCAGATTCTTCCTACCATAAACTCTAGTACATTAACTACTGCAACTCCCTCAATTGATATCTGCTTAGATAAGTTTACTCTAATCGACCTCTTAGAGCTGGATAAAATAATTTCCTCATCTAAGCCTTCATCTTGCCCTCTGGACCCTATTCCTTCCAGGTTATTTAAAATTATCTTCCCAATTATTGGTAGCTGTATTCTTCTTATCATTAATTCTTCTTTAACTCTGGGTTATGTTCCACTGGCCTTTAAAACTGCTGTAATTAAACCCTTAGTTAAAAAATCGACGCTCGATCCTGGAGTTTTGGCCAATTATCGACCAATCTCTAATTTGCCTTTCATTTAAAAAATCTTGGAAAGAGTTGTTGCTGTGCAATTATCTGACCATTTGCAGGGAGTTGGTTTGTTTGAGGTGTTTCAATCTGGGTTCAGAGCTCATTACAGCACTGAAACTGCCTTAGTGAAGGTCTCTAATGACCTCCTGACTGCATCTGATAATGGACTTGTCTCTGTTCTTGTTCTTTTAGATCTCAGTGCAGCCTTTGACACTATCGATCATGCCATTCTACTTGATAGATTGGAACACTTTGTTGGACTCAGTGGAACTCCGTTGCAATGGTTTAGATCTTATTTGTCTGATAGATTTCAGTTTGTCCATGTCAGTGATGGATTTTCTTCCAGCTCTAAGCTCAGTCACGGAGTTCCACAGGGATCTGTGTTGGGCCCTACTCTTTTTAGTCTATATATGCTCCCATTGGGCAATATCATCAGAAAGCACTGTATACATTTTCACTGTTACGCAGATGACACACAACTATACCTGTCAATGAAGCCCGATGATTGTGATCAGTTGGCCAAGTTAGCTGCCTGTCTTAACCACTTGCGCTCCGTTGTTCCGCGGGCAGGCAAGTCTCTGCGTCCTAGGGCGCACGAGGGCGCACGAGAGCGCACTCGTGCGCGCTCGGACGCATGACGCATGATAGAGATACTGATGGTGGTGATGTAGGTGGTGTGGCCTCCAAGTGCCACTGAAAAAAAAAGCTGCAGACACAGCCGCGAACAGATTAGTTCATCTGATTGACCTCTCATTCGACTAATAAGAGCCTTGAATTGGGTTTCTGAAACCATGAAGAGCCAATGAATGAAAACCTAGGAAGGAGGACCCACCTACTGTGAATGCAGGAGCCAATTGAAGCACAGAAGTTTGGGCTGGGTGAAGAGAGATTTCTGTTGCAGCAGATGAAAACAAAGGACGCTGGACGAATCTGCTACAGACCCCGCAGCATGGAGAACACCCACAAGTGGGACCTGCACTCATTCCAGCAGAATAGACGTTTAGGATTCTCTTCCGTCATCATAGACCGACGGAGGCCGACGACAAAGGTCGTAAATCATTCACCAAAACCGCAATATTAGAATTATGTTTTGATCAGGATCCACGAGCGGACCAGCGTCGCGTTCGTCTGACAATGGGGAAGAGAAGTTCGCCAGGACTCTGCTGCTGTGAAGAGGTAAGGTGTTATAAGCTAAATTATTATTTCTCCCTGAAAACTGTAATCCAAAAATGACTTTTGACTGATCGGTAAATTACAACTGTACGGCGCACGAAGTACGAAGTGCGTGCGCCGCGATAAACGGTTCATTTGCCGTGTTTGGACCGTGAACGCCCCCCCCCCCGCTGCAGAAGAGGAGCGGGGGGGGGGCGTTCACGGTCCGAACGCCCCCGGTCCGCGGGAGGAAGCCGCGCTGACTGCGCAGCGGTCGCCACATAGACAAATGAGTCTATTCCATCATGTAGCGATGGCCGTCCTCTGTAGCGAGGGTGGGGACAACCCCCCCCCCCCACACACACACACACAGTAGCGAGGGGGGGGAAGCCGCTGTGACAGCGTTGCTGTGGAAACATGCAACGAGTGTAATCTGTCATGTAGCGAGGGCCGAACTCTGTCGTTGGTAGCGGGGGGGGGGTGACGACCCCCCCCCACACACACACAGACACAGCCCTGAGTGTGACCTTTCATTAGAGCCTAAAATGAGGATTCTACATTGAATTATTCAAAAGTTACAGACGTTTTTCCAAACTGTGCCATTTGGCACAATTTGGCACAGTTCCAAAATGCCTGGGAACAGCTTGAGAACAAAGCTGTGTAAAATATTCATTTTTTGTGGTATTGTTACAAAATTTGGACCTCAGCTGGATAACACTTGGTTCTACATTTCTGTTGCATTTTCCAGCCGGATCGGACAGCTGTTTGTTATTTGCAAGCATTTGTATCCAAAAAAACACCGTGGCCAAATTTATTTTCTTCAAGTTCAGTATGTTTAGATGACTGTAACTCAGTGGCCGGAGCACGTAGCGAGATTATGTTTTTTTTTGCCAAAAAATTCAAAGTGTTTTCTTTTAAATGAGACCAACCCTATGAAGATGCTGCAAAGGGTTGAAGAACAGCTTTCGATTTACTTTGGGCACGTTATTTTTTGGCATTTTTAGGAAAATTGCCCGGAGTGCAAGGGGTTAAGGACATCAAAGCTTGGATGACTTGTAATTTTTTGCTATTGAACTCTGATAAGACTGAAGTCATTTTTGTTGGCCCAAAACATCTTAGAAATTCCTTTTCAGATTATGCCCTTAATTTAGATGCTGCCACTCTCACTCTGAACAGTTGTGTGAGGAACCTTGGAGTTATTTTTGATCAGGATTTGTCCTTTAATTCACATATTAAAACTGTTTCTCGGACTGCCTTCTATCATCTGTGCAATATTGCCAAGATCAGGAGCATCTTGTCTCTGAATGATGCTGAGAAACTGATTCACGCCTTTGTCAGCTCTCGATTAGATTATTGTAATTTGCTATTATCTGGTTGTCCTAAAGTATCTTTAAAAAATCTTCAGTTGATTCAAAATGCTGCTGCTAGAGTTTTAACTGGTTCTAGAAAAAGAGATCATATTTCTCCGGTTCTGTCCTCCTTCCATTGGCTTCCCATAGAATTTAGAATCAAGTTTAAAATCCTTCTTCTTACTTTCAAAGCTCTTAACAATCTGCCCCCCCCCAATTTATAAAAGATCTGATATTACCTTACTATCCTAATAAGATAAGATAAGATAAGATAAGCCTTTATTAGTCCCACAACGGGGAAATTCCAGGATTGCAACAGCACAGGGATAGCAACACTCAGAGCAACAATCAGAAGGCAAGAAAAAAAAACAAAAAACAAGCAAGCAAGAGCAGCTAATATACAATAATAATCTACAATATAATGTACAATAATCTACATAATAGAGCATTATGCTCCCAAAATGTCCCTTCTTCTTGCTGCCTTCAGAGAGAGCAGTCACATTTTTTCCTCCCTCCTCCTATCCTGCCTTCCTGACCTAAATCCCAGCTTGCTGCGTCTGAGTGAGTGTCTGTGCCGTCTCACCATCTCGCTGATCTCAACCCAAATGGAAAACACGGAAAATGGATATAAGCTGGGCTTTAAACGCAATAGACACCACCTTTTCAAACAGAAAATCGGGCCCAGGGGAGCCCAAATGTGGAGAGACCCATGGATTGGAACTCATGTGTCTGTGTGATTCGACTGAAGATGTGGAAAACATCTACCTGTTTTGGCTTTACGATCACAGGATTTTCTGCTGATTGGCTCTGGAGTTTTCCTGGTGTATCGAAAATTTAACTGGAAGAGCTAATCAAAATGCAGACCCGGCGTAGTTGCTTCTTCAACAATTCGACCAGATGGGGAGTGCACTGATAGCGGCAAATGACCAACATGGAATTTACCATCTGCATGCACTGTAGAGAGATGGACTCTACCGGACATGTTTATCTGTGTTTAGAAGGGGAAACATCTGGAGTCGCTTCGTGCTCTCCAGGGAATGATATGAATTTAAAGCCAGTGAATGTAATTTGAATTGTTAAGCACATAATCACATGAGAGAGGAAAATCCTACATTCTAAGTGTCTGTGCAGATTCGGCCTTGATCGGCGCCCCTGGACAACTCACTCCTCCAAAGTTGAGATAAGCAGATGTGTCAGCTGGCTCTGCTAACCCAAACACTGCTGCTGTGCAATAAACAAAACTCTTCAAGGACAGCGTTCATGAGATATGAACTTATAACATCTATCGTTGCCTAGGAGACTATTTGTTGTACTTCAGTAACTGATACACCCATACACTGCATAGACACTGACATCATATACTGATATACGTACATACACTGCTTCTCTCTGCTGCTGTTGTAATGTGTGATCTATTGTCTGCTAATTGTGCATAGAGGGTTTTTTTTTTCTGTGTGATCATAATTTGGCTCATTTGAGCTTATATGAGCTTATACGAGCGATATTCTGATAACTATGTTTTTTTCTCTCTGCCTATTGTGTTTTCCCTGACCCTGACCTTGCCCTCTTTACCCTCCTGTTCGACTGGCGCCTTCGGGCTGCCCCGGCTATGGGATGCACTTTCAAGAAGCGCGCCCAATGTCAAGTCAAATTTCAATTCTCCTGTATGTATTACGTATGGTAGTATTGACAATAAACCGTTTCATTTCATTTCATTTCATTTCATTTCAAAATGCTGGCTTACTTGTGGTGCCCAGAATCTCCAAAAGTACAGTGGGAGGCAGAGCCTTCTGCTACCAAGCCCCTTCTGTCTGGAACAAGTTACCAGTCTGGGTCCGGGAGTCAGACTCGGTCTCTGTTTTTAAGAACAGGGTAAAATCCTTCCTTTTTAATATAGCTTACATTTAGGGAGGGTTTTTGTGTCTCTTAACCCCACTCTTGTTCTATTGTTATCTGATCCATACTGCTGGTTGTCCTCCAATAATGTACTTGGCATCTTATTATTATGTTCTTTATGTCTGTCCTTTCCATCCTCCCTATCCCCTCATCCCCAGCCAGTCGCAGCAGATGACTGCCCCTCCCTGAGCCTGGTTCTGCTTGAGGTTTCTTCCTTCCAAATGGGAGTTTTTCCTCTCCATTGTCGCTTAGTGCTTGCACACAGGGGATCGTCTGATTGCTGGGTCTTTCTGTGACTGTGTTTTTTTTTTTTTTTTCTGCACTGTGGCACCATGAGACAGCTTTTGTTGTGATGTGGCACATTATAAATAAAGCTGAATTGAATTGAATTGAATTGAATAAATGACATATGCCAAGTATCAAAAATTCTGAAATTTATTTTGTTTGCGGATGACACAAATATCCTTTGCACTGGTAAGAATTTGCAGCAGGTTTTAGAGGTGGTCACAACTGAAATGAAAAGGTTAACGCAGTGGTTCAACAAAAATAAATTAGATTAGATTAGATTAGATTCAACTTTATTGTCATTACACATGTATGAATACAAGGTAACGAACAGCATTGCAGTATATACGGTAATTAACAGTATGTGCAATTTAAGCAAATATATGCAAATATATGCAGCAGCGCAGAAAGTTAAGAGTACTGTCATGTGCAAATAATGTACAATAAGTTAGATGGGCAGTTATGTACAGGTGAGGATGGTAAGAGATGATGGTAAGAAAGTCAGCGGGGAACTAAGTTCAATAACGTGACAGCTGTTGGAAAGAAACTGTTCCTAAACCTGCTGGTTCTAGTCTGAAGGCTTCTGAAATGCCTTCTGGAGGGGAGAAGCTGGAACAGTCCACGAGCAGGACGGTTGGAGTCCCTAAGAATGCTGCGTGCCCAGCACAGACATCTTTTCTTGTAGACGTCCTCTATAACTGGAAGTGGAGTCCCTGTGATGCGTTGGGCGGTTTTCACCACCCGCTGCAGCGCCTTACGGTCAGCGACAGAGCAGCTCCTATACCAGACTGTGACACAGTTGGTCAGGGTACTCTCTATCACGCAGCGGTAGAAGTTGCCCAGGATGTCAGTTGACAGATGGTTCTTCTTCAGTGTCCTCAAGAAGAAGAGGCGCTGATGGGCCTTCTTGATCAGGCTGGTGGTGTTAACTGACCAGGACAGGTCCTCCGAGATGTGGGTCCCCAGGAATTTGAAGCTGGGGACACGTTCAACAGCTATGCCATTGATATGGATGGGGTCATGTGTCTCTCCCCTCTCCTTCCTGTAGTCCACTATGAGCTCCTTGGTTTTGCTGGTGTTAAGGAGCAGGTTATTGTCAGTGCACCAAGTAGCCAAGTGCTCAACCTCTGCCCTGTAATCTGACTCATCGTTGTCTCTGATGAGTCCAATCACCGTGGTGTCATCTGCGAACTTTGTGATGGAATTGGATCCATACATAGGCCTGCAGTCATGGGTGAAGAGGGAGTAGAGGAATGGGCTGAGCACACAGCCCTGTGGTACACCAGTGTTGAGTGTGATGACGGAAGAACGGTTGGGGCCTGACCTAACATGCTGGGGTCTGTTGGTCAGAAAATCCATGATCCAGTTGCAGGTGGAGGTACTGATTCCCAGGTCCCCAAGTTTAGTGAGCAACTTGGAGGGGATAACTGTGTTGAATGCTGAGCTGAAGTCAACAAACAGCATTCTTGCGTAGGTGTTCTTGTCATCCAGGTGTGAGAGTACATAGTGCAGCGCTGTAGAAACCGCATCCTCTGTACTCCTGTTGCTCCGGTAGGCAAACTGGTGAGGGTCCAGTGTAGGGGGCAGGCATTTTTTGAGCTGTGCCAAGACCAGTCGCTCAAAGCACTTCATGACTATGGGCATCAGTGCCACAGGGAGATAGTCATTTAGGCACGATGGTGTTGAATGTTTCGGCACTGGTACTATTGAAGTGGTCATGAAGCACGCTGGTACCACGGCCTGGGCCAGGGACAGGTTGAAGATGTCTGTGAAGACCCCTGCCAGCTGCTCAGCGTATGCCCTCAGCACACGCCCAGGAATGCCGTCAGGGCCAGCAGCCTTACGTACGTTGACATGACTCAGTGCGTTATGGATGTCGGTGTAGGTGAGTGTGAGGTGGTGGAGGTCGTCAGAGGGTGGGAAATTGATGTTCTTTTCGTTATTGTCCTTGTCAAAACGAGCATAGAAGTCATTTAGCTCATTGAGAAAGGGCACAGTCATGGCTATAGGTATGGAGTTGCTGGGCTTATAATCAGAGATAGCTTGAATGCCCTGCCACATGCGTCGGGGGGTCAGAGTCCCCAAAATGTTCCTCCACCTTCAGCTTGTAGCTGTGCTTGGCCTTCTTGATGCCCCTATTCAGATCTGCCCTGGATGAACTGTAGGCCTGTGCATCATCAGATCTAAAGGTATTGTTACGTGCCTTTAGCAGAAGCCGCACTTCTCTGTTCATCCACGGCTTCTGATTTGGGTACGTGGTGATCTGTCTTTCCGTGGTGACACTGTCAATAGTGGTGTTGATATGGTCCAGGACTGAGTGGGTGTAAGAGTCGATGTTTATGTAGGAGCTACAGGTAGCCTGAGAGGTGAACATACTCCAGTCTGTGCTCCTAAACTTCTCCTGGAGTACAGAGTCAACCCTCTCTGGCCACACTTTGATGGTCCTCACTGATGGCTTCACCCGGTTGATGAGCGGTACATACTTGGGGGTAAGGAACAAGGATAAGTGATCAGACTGACCTAGGTGGGGGAGGGGAGTTGCTGTGTAGGCTCCCACAATATTGGTGTAAACATGGTCCAATGTTTTCTCCCCTCTTGTGTGACAGGAGACATGCTGGTAGAATTTAGGAAGCACTGTCTTGAGGTTAGAGTGGTTAAAATCACCCGCCACAATAAATGCTGCCTCTGGGTGTGCAGTTTGTTGTTTGCTAATAGCTGCATGCAGTTCTTTCATAGCAAGCTTAGCATTAGCATCCGGAGAAATGTAAGCAGCTGTTATGATGGTACAAATGAACTTGTGTGGCAGATAGAAAGGTCTACATTTAACCATGAGAAACTCCAGGTTAGCTGAGCAGTGTCTCTCAACAGTGACATAGTTCGTGCACCAAGCCTTGTTAATATAAATGCACAATCCCCCACCTCTGGTCTTACCGGAGTCATCTGCTGCTCTGTCTGCTCGGAGCGTGTGTAGGCCGGCTAGCTAAATAGCATTGTCGGGTATTCCACTATGTAGCCATGTTTTGGTGAAAATCATGATATTGCAGTTCATAAGTCTCTTATTGTTGGTGATCCGAAGCCGTAGTTCACTCATTTTGTTCGCCAGTGACCGTACATTAGCGAGGAAAATACTGGGTAGAGAAAGCCGGTACGGTGTTAGCTTTAGCTTAGCTCTTAGCCCATCGTGCTTCCCCCGCCTTTGTTTACAGTCTCTGCGCCGCCTGCGAGCACTTCCGGTCGGCCGGGAAGCCTGCCGAGCGTCGGGTGTTCTCTGGAGCTCAGGGATGAGACGTAGGTTGCTGATAAATAGATCGTTATCGTTACTTTGTAATCCAATGTCCAAAAGCTCCTCTCGGGTGTAAGATGTGAAAGCAAAGCTGTTCTGAACGAACATACCCGAAATGAGCAGAAATAACACTGCTAATCCACAAAATCTGAAAAGACGCTGAGCCTCGCATTGTGCACGCGCCGCCATCTTGGTCATGATTATCTCTAAATCTGAAAAAAACAAAGGTTATGTTGTTTGTGTTACGTGTGGCTCTGGGGAGCTACACAATGAGAGCCGAGGGTGAGCCAGTGAGTTGTGATATTTTATTATAAAAGGGACAGGGGATAAGGGACACAGCCTTGAAGGCCAAGAAGCACAAATACTCATACAAGATGTTGCTCACAGATTATGCAGCCAGACGAGTAGAGAGCTGACACCGGGCGTAGGGGTGCCAAGACACAGATACTCATGCAGGGTACACTCACAAGTTATGCAGCCAGACGAGCAGAGAGCTGGCACCGGGCGTAGGGGTACCAAGACACAAATACTCAAGCAGGGTAACACTCACGAGTAATGCTGCTAGATGAGTAGGAAGCTGGCGCCGGACGTAGGGATTCCAGCCTAACAGTGCTTAAGTCGCAGCCCCGAATGATCGGAGCTGCTCCTTTTTATCCTCATTAGCAGCGCCTCAGCTGATGAGGATTAATTGGGCCCCAGCCGTCCCGTAACACTGACAGCTGGAAGCCCGCTGAGACGCTGTCCAATGAGAGACAGGGATAAGAAGGGATGTGGTCTGAGCGCCGGGCGACCCGGCGTCTCATCCCATGGTGACAGTTTGGAAATTATAAAATAAATCATGAAATAATGGTAACGATAGATGATACCAGAATAGAAACAGTACAGGAAAATAAGTTTCTGGGGGTGACGCTAGACAATAAAATCTGCTGGAAACCTCACATCAGTCACATCCGGGCCAAGTTGGCAAAATGTATAGGGATATTGGGGAAGACAAGACACATCTTGGACTATAAATCATTGTTCTTACTGTACAGTTCACTGTTTCTACCTTATCTTAACTACTGTGCAGAAGTCTGGGGAAACACCTACAGGACCAACCTACAGCCAATATGCACATTACAAAAAAAAAGCTGTAAGGATAATAAATAATGTAGGCTATAGAGACCATACCAATTCTTTGTTTTTGAAGTCACATGTCATAAAGTTCATGGATTTAGTTAAATTTAAGACAGCACAAGTCATGTACAGGGCAATTAATAATCAACTCCCAACTAATATACAAAAAATATTCAAAAAAGAGACAATGATTATAATTTGAGAGGAGACTTAAACTTTACAAAACCTAAGATACGAACAACTAAGAAAAGTCTGTGCATAACTGTCTGTGGGGTGGATTTGTGGAACAGTCTGGAGCTGGAACTGAAACGATGTACAAACAGAAATCAATTCAAAAATAGGTATAAACATTATTTGCTGAAAGAATATATGTTAGAAGGGTAGTATTTATATGTACGATTCACTATACTCACTCTGGAACACTATGGAATGGTGGGTGGGACAGTGCTGTGTATATCTGTGTTGTCTGGGGCTGGGTTTTGATGTATGGACTGTATGTATGTTGGGATGGATGGGTGTTAATGTTGATATGTACGAAATATAGTTAATTGTTTACTTGGGGTCTTAAATGTGGTAAATTGTATATATTTCACATGGGTTGTATTTATGGAAAAGAGGAGTTGGAGTTAATAAGTGTTCACTTCTTCCTTCTCCCTTTTGAGCACTGTATACTGTCACTTTATCGCACTTGTCATTTGTTTGTTTTTTTACTTTTTTGTTCGAAATAAAGTATGTCAAAAAAAAAAAAATTGTCGCCTTGGTTGTGGCCTTTTCAGTATTCCTACAAGGAACCAAAAAGTTACATACGTAGTGCTGCTTTAAAAACTAATGCGTAGCAGACCTTAGGTTTATTGATGCTGCTAAGCAACACAAGAGCTTGAAGTCCACACCCGCTTGGAACTTGATGATCCCCGCTTGTGGCTATATTTGATATTATAATTGTTAGTTCCACTTGAGTAGGGAGCATTTCAGTCCTTTTAGGCGTTTCAGGTCATGTTTTGCAAAACAAAACAGTGGCCAGTGCATAGTCACTATAGTGATTTGGGCAAGAATAAAGAGCCTGTATTCTTGGCGAGCACTGCAAAGATGTTGGAACTTAATTAAATGTTGGAATTTGTGAGTATGCTGCAGTATTTTATATTTCAAAATTAATGTACAGTATATAATCTTCACTCTTTGTATCAGAAACTGAATTTCTCTCTCTCTCTCTCTCTCTGGCTCTCTCACACACGCGCACGCACACACACACGACAGTGACTAGAAAATGTGTTTTAAAAAATGCATTCTTTCAATAAATTAATGATATTCAATGCCAATGTTCCGATGTATGCATCAAAATGCTAAATGATAATGAATGTCATGAAGGTTTAAGCATTTTTATGATTATAGCCATAAACCAATGATAATACAGCAGTGATTTTGTTAGTGATTTGGGTTGGTAATTTATTTTATATGCCAGTTGTAAAGGTACATACTGTTGGCTGTTTTGCCTAATTTGGTCAATAATGAAGGTGGCTATAGTGCACCTTGAGTTTTAAATTATTATTTAAATGCCAACAAAAAGAAATCAAAGACACATTAAAACAGTCAAAAACTACCCCTGAGGTTGTGACTTGTCATGCATATAATAATAATAATAATAATAATAATAATAATAATAATAATAATAATAATAATAATGGTCAAACTAAGTTCTGTGCCACTGAACACGGTAATTTTTTTAAGTTGACTATTTAGCTCGACTAATTATTGTAAACAGCTCTAATTCCAGCTCCTGCAAAGCAATCAGCAGAGAAAATAGTACTATAGAGAAATTTCAGCAACAAAAACATTTTTACATTGAGTGAATAATAAACCAGCAGATAAAAGGCTGAAGTTACTCAGTGAATCAGCTTTATTTAAATCTATCATGTCAAGAGAACAAGTCCAAACAGTGAAACTGTCACGTGCTGAGTCTGGGTCCTCTGCCAGACTCTGCTTTGTGGCACTTGCATTTATATATATTTATTGTATTGGTTGCCTTTGAGTTTCATTATTGCCTTTTTATGTTCCTATTTTGTGTTTTGAGTTCTGTCATGTTTTTCTCTGGGTTGACAGCTGTTGGCTGTGTTTCCGGGGTTACGCCCCACTGCGGGCGTCACCTGCCAGGCTGTCAACCACCCCTCCCTCACCTGTCATTACCACCCAGCTGATTCTAATAACCAGTTTAGTTTCCTCCTCCTGCTCCGGGTCCTGCACCAGTTTTCACTCATGTTGTCACTTCACTTTGTACTTATACTCAGCTTGATCATTCAGTCCTCATCGCTTTGTTGATCGTCATTCTCCTACGTTCAGCATAGTGCTGAGTGCTGCCTCACTCTGAAGCACTATGTGTAAGTTTTTCCCCTGTACTACTGTTTTCTCTGTAGTGCTGTTTCTTCCTCCAGGGCCCTTCCGCTCTGAGATGCTGCATGTTTCATACCTTGTTTGGCATTGTTGTTTTGGACACACTTTTGAACTGTTTGCTTTTTGTCATTAAATGCTAAACTCCATCCGGCGTGTGGGCTTATTTTCCTCTGTCTGCACCTCGTAGAGGCGCATATGACAGAGACGGAGTCATTTACACGTAATCTATCCTCTATTATTTCCGTCTGTTCTTCCAAATCTGCAGCAGGCATCATATCCTCCATTTGGACTCTCAGTTGTCATGGCAATACCCCAACAAAAGCAAAGTTTCTGTTGATTATAACAAAATTAAAGTTAGTATTAGCTTAAAATGACCCGGCAGTTATCCACCATGTTCCCCCCCTTTGTGGCAGTGAATATTTTTCGTTTTACTAATCTGCAAAAAATTATTGATATTAAATTTTGTTGTGCTTTCATGCACAGTCAGGGTAGGACATAGAGATCAGATGTGAGGAAGCCACAATCCATAAAACACAGTAGTTTTTGTGCAAGTAGTCCTTTGCAACTTTTCCTGGTTACCAGTGGTGGCTTGTGGGAGGAGAAACAAGACCAAGTGACATCAAGTCAGCAAGCGAGACACTTTTACAAATACTTGTGAGACTTTAATAAATACTTGCAATGCTTTCCTTTTAATTTGATGTCATTATTTTGCCTTTTTGTGTCCCATTTGATCCAGTTTGTTGTTGGTGCTGGGGTGGGGATGTGTCGTCATCTTTTCTTGGTCAGATTTTTTCATGCTGAGTAAGGCTGGTGTTGTGTTGGTCAGCATAGTGATGTTTTCTTGGGGCTTTGCAAGAGCTGCATTTAGTATCTGTGGAGCTAAAGACTCGGGACCCTTGCAAGTATTCTGTAGCTGTGTGTCTGTTCATGATTAATTTGCCTCCTCGGTGGGATTACCCATGAGCCGCTGCTGCGGGTTACATCTTACATTGACGTGACAGAGATGGCGATAGGGGAGGAGGAGTTGTACTGTATGCAAATGATAACATCCCACAGAAGTGACTGATTCATTTAGAGGAAGATGAGCTTGAATCCTTATGGGTCTGACTGTGCTGTAATCATCTTCCCCATGTGTTAAGTTGTATTATTGCTGCAGTACTGTATATCCCCCCTCGTTCCTCAGCTACAGCAAAGTCTGATACGCTGATCAGCCAGTATTTGCATGGCTGTCTCTCCAACATTGAACATAAGTACCAGTATGCAGCAGCTGTCATTCTTGGGGACACAGGTATAATTCTGAGACATGGATTGAAACAAGTGGCAATTGGTGCAACAAAAAAAACATCCAACTTAACTCAGTGTTAACCAACATCTCTACCATGTATGAGCCCCCTGTACATCTGCCTCCTGTCAGCACTTCTGACCATCAAACCATTGTGTTAAATGCTGGGAGGTGGCCATCAAAGCCCTCACAGTACATCACATGCCAGAAACCGGGAAGAGTGAAAACTAAAGCAGTTGTGTGGTGAGTTCTTGGAAAGCAGGAGGTCCCGTGTTCAAATGTTGCCAGGGAGGTCTTGTTCTAAACAACAACTGAAGTACAGCATGGTTCTCCAGTGCATTTGAAAGCAGCACGATGTTAGATTTCCACCTCGAGATATTGTTTGCAAAATTATTTTGATGTGGCACCAAGATTTGATGGGGTTAATATCACTTCATCCATAGCCTGTGTGTGCCCACATTGCCTTCAACAGCTCTTTTTATGGTGTGATGACTGAGCAGAGAGTAGATGTTGCCTCGGTCCCAGCTGCAAATCAGAGGACACGACTTTAATGACCAACCATAAAAAGCCCTGGCTTTTTATGGTTGGTTTATGGCTGTTGGGACTGGGGTCATGGTCACCTTGGTTGTGGCCTTTTCAGTGTTCCTATAAGGAACAAAAAAGTTACATAGTGCTGTTTTAGATAGATAGATAGATAGATAGATAGATAGATAGATAGATAGATAGATAGATAGATAGATAGTTTATTTCGAACACAAAAATATAACAAATACAAGCAAATGGCAAATGCAATAAAGTAACATTATACACTGTTCGAAAGGGAGAAGGAAGAAGTGAACACTTATTAATTCCATCTCCTCTTTTCCATAGATACACCCATGTGAATTTTATACAAATTACCACCTTTAAGACCCCAAGTAAACAATTTCTGTATTTTTTACAAATCAACATTAACACCCATCCATTCTAACATACAATGATGTCCATACAACAAAACCAGCCTCAAACAACACAGATATACACAGTGCTGTCCCACCCACCATTCCATAGTGTCCCATAATATCCCAGAGTGAACATAATGAATCGTACATATAACTACTACCCTTCTAACATATATCCTTTCAGCAAATGATGCTTATACCTCTTTTTGAATTGATTTCTGTTTGTACATAGTTTCAGTTCCGGCTCTAGACTGTTCCACAAATCCACCCCACAGACAGATATGCACATACTTTTTTTGGTAGTACGTATCTTGGGTTTTGTAAAGTTTAAGTCTCCCCTCAAATTATGATCATTGTCTCTTTTTTTAAATATTTTTTGTATATTAGTTGGTAGTTGATTATTAATTGCCCTGTACATTACTTGTGCTGTCATAAATTTAACTAAATCGATGAACTTTATGACATGTGACTTTAAGAACAACGAATTGGTATGGTCTCTATATCCTGCATTGTTTATTATCCTTATAGCTCTTTTTTGTAATGTGCATATTGACTGTAGGTTGGTTTTGTAGGTGTTTCCCCAGACTTCTACACAGTAGTTAAGATAAGGTAAAAACAGTGAATTGTACAATAAGACCAATGATTTATAGTCCAAGAAGTGTCTTGTCTTCCCCAGTATGCCTATACATTTTGCTGATTTGGCCCGGATGTGACTGATGTGAGGTTTCCAGCAGATTTTATTGTCAAGCGTCACCCCCAGGAACTCATTTTCCTGTACTGTTTCTATTCTGGTATCATCTATCGTTACCATTATTTCATGATTTATTTTATAATTTCCAAACAACATAATCTTTGTTTTTTTTAGATTTAGAGATAATTTATTTTTGTTGAACCACTGCGTTAATTTTTTCATTTCAGTTGTGACCACCTCTAAAACATGCTGCAAATTCTCACTAGTGCAGAGGATATTTGTGTCATCTTTAAAAACTATTGTGTAGCAGACCTTAGGTTTTAAATGATGCTGCTAAGCAATACAAGAGCTTGAAGTCCACACCCGCTTGGAACTTGATGATCACCACTTGCGGCTATATTTGATATTATAATTGTTAGTTCCACATGAGTAGGGAGCATTTCAGTCCTGTTAGGTCTTTCAGGTCATGTTTTGCAAAACAAAACAGTGGCCAGCGTATAGTCACTATAGTGATTTGGGCAAGAATAAGGAGTCTGTATTTTTGGAGAGCACTGCAAATATGTTGGAGTTTAATTTATTACTGGAATTTCTGAGTATGCTGCAGTTTTTATATTTCAAAATTAATATACAGTATATAATCTTCACTCTGTATCAGAATTTCTCTCTCTCTCTCTCTCTCTCTCTCTCTCTCTCTGAGTGGGCGTGGTCGTGAGTGCGAGCTGGGAGCATGTGACAGCATGAGTGAATTGTCTCAAACCTTTCTCTATCTTTTTGTGTTTAAGGTGTTTTTTTGTTAAATGATCTTAATTTTTGTTGTTTTCTGTAGCTGGGGTGGGTTAGGCGTTCTGGGAGGGGGGTTTCTGCTGCCAGCTTTGCTGGTCAGCATGGTTTTGGAGCGAGGCTCCGGGTTCGAGAAGCTGACACACCGGCATGCTGTCAAACTGGCTCCAGCTGTCAGCTGCTCAGTGGAAGAATGTAGTCTGGCTGTGGGGGAGTTGGTCGGTTATGAAAGCATTAGGTCTGCTTCTAGAATGAGTAATGCCATGGTAATTTTCCTAGATAGTGTTGAAAAAGTTAACCAGGTGGTAGAGAGTGGGGTTGTAATTAAAGGCACACTGGTTCCTGTTCTATCTCTGGTAAATCCTGCAAAGAGAATCACAATATCAAATGTCCCACCATTTTTAAAGAATGAGCTGTTGGAGAAGGAGCTGTCGAGACACGGGCAGCTTTTGTCCCCCATTAAGCACATCCGTCTCGGTTGTAAGTCCCCGCATTTAAAACATGTCATGTCTTTTAGGCGACAGGTGCTCATGATTTTAAAGAATAGCGAGGAAAGCCTCAACCTCGTATTTAAGTACTGGATTGACAGCTTTGATTACACCATCCACGTCACCTCTGATAATATGAAGTGTTTCGGCTGCGGAATGGAGGGACATTTGATTCAATCATGCCCTCAGGGAGTGGGGGGTGATCACTCGGGGGAGGCCGCTAGTGCGGCCTCGCAGTTGGGCGCTGCGGCCACGGGGCCGTCTGACGACGGAGCGGCTCCGCCATCCTCCGCAGCCGGCCTGTCGATCATAAATGGAACAGCAACAAAAGTTAAAGTACATCGCAGGGCTACTGCACAGACCAACACTGTGGACAAGGGTGAGATTACCAAGAGGGATCACGCTGAGGATCAGACAGATGAGCCAAATGAGGCACAGGTAGATGGTGGGACTAGAAAGATGAATATAAAACCACAGCACAGGGTGAGCGAAAAGCAAGAACAGACAGCTACCAGGGTGGCTGAGTCAGTGTTGGAGGATGAGGATGACATTGAAATAGATGAAGAGTTATCTAAAATCTCAATCAAGCAGAAGAATTTGGAAAACAAACAGCAGAGTAGCAAAGTAAAAAGGGTTGTCAAAGAAAGTTCTGAGGTTTCTCTATCTCAACCAGCCTCTTATGTTGGGTCTGAGATCTAGAGAGTGATAGTGAAAGCAGTGATGATGTGGCCAGTGGAGGTGGTTACCCCTTCACAAAAATACAGAAGTTTTTGCAGGACACTAAGGGATCCAGAATGGTTAGAGTTGAAAACTTTTTCCCCGATCTAAAACGTTTTGTTGACTCTGCTCGGGCCTACATGAAAAATAGGGGAGAGATTGAGCAGGAAAGTTTCACTGATCAGGAGGTCTACAGAATAAAAAAGCATGTACTAAATGTTAAGAACCAAATTGCCCAGGAGGATTAGTTTTTTATCGCTCATTCTTTTTCTGTTTTTGTATTGGCTTTGCCCTCTTATATGCATGTGCAGTTTTAATTTTGGCACACTCAACATCAATGGAGCAAGAGAAATGTTCAAGCGAGTGTATGTTTTTACTCTTGCAGAATGTAAGAAAATTAATGTTCTGTTTGTTCAGGAGACTCATAGTTCTGAGGACAATGCTGCTGACTGGAGGAGGGAATTTCAAGGGGAAATTATTCTCAGTCACAAAAATAGCAGCAGTGGTGGAGTGGGTATTTTATTTTCACGAGATTTTATTCCACTTTCTTATGACATTGATGAGATAATTGCAGGCCACATTTTAAAAGTTCGAGCTGTTTTTGAGAATGTGAAAGTTGTTTTTATAAATGTGTATGCTCCAACCGTAGGCACAGAAACATTGGCCTTTTTAAATATTTTAGATGACACAATCAAAAATTGCAGTAATGATGACTTTTTATTTGTGGGAGGTGATTTTAATTGTACAGAAAATCCTCTTATGGATAGGAATCACCCAGAGCCACATACTGCATCCAAGAGAAGTTTAAAAGGTCTCATAGAAACTCATGATCTGTGTCATGTGTGGAGGAATTTTCATGGCAAGGCTAGACAGTACACGTGGAGCCATAGAAAGGACAACATTCTGTCCTTAGCTAGACTGGATAGGGTTTACAGTTTTAAGCACCATTTTAGCATTTTTAAAAGTGCTTTTATAGTCCCTGTTGACTTTACAGATCACTCTCTGGTTCAGTGTTGTGTTTTTATCAAGAATATAAAGTGCAGTAGTGCATACTGGCATTTTAACACATCACTTTTATCGGATAACAGTTTTAAAACTGCTTTTATGTTTTTTTTGGAGTAATTTTAAATTAACAAAATCAAATTTTAGTTCTTTGCAGCAGTGGTGGGATGTAGGGAAGAGCCAAATAAAGAATTTGTGCCTACAGTATACTCGCAATGTCTCTGGAGACTTGGCCAGGTCTGTCAGGGACCTGGAGAGAAAAGTAGTGGAGCTGCAGTCTTTGGCAGGCTCCACAGGAGAAAGAGGACATTTTGAGGCCCTCAATGGCAAAAAAGTCTGTTTTAACTGACCTACTGGGTGTGGCCACTAGGGGCGCTGTGGTACGCAGTAAGTTCCAGAACATCGCACTAATGGACGCTCCATCTCATTTTTTCTTTGGTTTGGAGAGGAAGAATGGTCAGAGGAGGATGATCCACTCTCTCAGCTCCGAAGATGGGCAGCTGATCCATGAGTCTGCGGAGATCCGTCGCTTTGCAGCTGCTTTCTACAAAGATCTCTTTAAGAAAGAATGTGTTGAGAATCCACATGCGCTGAGTCATTTTTGGACGGACTTGCCAAAGGTGATGGCTAGCATGAATGCAGAGCTGAAGAGCGGGATCACTCTGCAAGAACTAGCAGTGGCTGTCCAGTCTCTTCAGTGTGGAAAAGCCCCAGGGATAGATGGTCTGC
Source organism: Pholidichthys leucotaenia (assembly GCA_020510985.1). NCBI lineage: Eukaryota > Metazoa > Chordata > Actinopteri > Cichliformes > Pholidichthyidae > Pholidichthys > Pholidichthys leucotaenia. The sequence goes on along the minus strand of CM035849.1, from coordinate 61,470,202 downwards.
CATCGGAGTTCTACAGGGCGTTCTGGTCTGAGATCTGTGAGGACTTGCTGGAAGTACTGTCTGACAGTCTGCGGAAGGGTCACCTGCCCCTAAGTTGTAGGAGAGCAGTCCTCACCCTCCTTCCCAAGAAAGGCGGCTTGAAAGACATTAAAAACTGGTGTCCGGTGGCCCTCCTCTGTACTGACTACAAAATTATTTCCAAAGTGTTGGCTACCAGACTGAGGAAGGTGATGGAGCAGGTCATACATGTAGACCAGACCTACTGTGTACCTGGTAGGTTGGTTACAGACATTTTTTTAATTCGTGATGTTTTGGACCTCTCCAGCTCATTGGTCAAAGAACTTGGTCTTATTTCAATAGACCAAGAAAAGGCGTTTGACCAAGTTGAACATCCATACCTTTGGCAGACACTAGAGGCCTTTGGTTTCAGCTCAGGGTTCATCGCCAAGATCCAGGCCTTGTATAGAGACATTGAGAGTATTCTTAAGATTAATGGTGGTTTGAGTGCTCCTTTCAAAGTTGAGAGGGGTGTCTGACAGGGCTGCCCCCTCTCAGGTATGCTGTACTCTCTTGCCATCGAGCCCCTCCTTTGTAAACTAAGGCAAGGCCTCACTGGTTTTAAAGTCCCCAACTCTGATTCTGTTTTTAAAGTGTCTGCATATGCTGATGATGTTGTTGTTTTTACAAGAAATCAAAATGATGTAGACTACCTTTTAAGAACGTTTAATCTTTCTGGTGTGTGCTCCTCAGCGAGAGTGAATTGGGGTAAGAGTAAAGCTGTTGTGGTGGGGGGGAGACCACAAAAAATTGCCCTACCTGGTGGCCTTTTGTGGACACACGGTGGTTTTAAATATCTTGGTGTGTTTTTAGGAAATCAGACTTTTACTGGGAAAAATTGGGAGTGTTTTTTGGAAAAAGTCGAAGGAAGACTAAACAAATGGAAATGGTTTCTGCCAAACTTATCCTTCAGAGGTCGTGTTTTAATTATCAACAACTTGATTGCTTCAATGCTGTGGCATCGACTGTCTTGTCTGGACCCTCCACCCAATTTGCTGGCCAGAGTGCAATCTATAGTCGTGGACTTTTTCTGGGACCATCTTCACTGGGTTCCACAGAGTATCCTGTTTTTTCCGAGGGAAGAAGGTGGTCAAGGGCTCATCCATCTGGCCAGCAGGGGGGCTGTCTTTCGCCTGCAGTTCATTCAGCAACTGCTGAGTGGCCCTCTTGACCTTGTGTGGAGACCTATTGCCAGGGCTGTCCTGGCTCGCTGTGGAGGGCTAGGACTAGAGGAGTCACTGTTTTTAATGGACTTAAGGAGCCAAAAACTCCCAGAACTTCCCCAGTTTTACCAAAGTGCTTTTAAAATCTAGGGACTTTTTAAAAAGAACTCTCCCCAGGCTTCCTTGTCACCTTTTTGGCTTTTAAAGGAACTACTTGTGTTCGGGACCTGTTTTGATGTGGGCAATGCTTTAGGACCTTCTGTTTTAAAAAAGTTCCTTTCTGCAAAGGTTACAACGCTGGGACATTTGATGAATTTATGTGGTCCTAACTTGAGCAATGCTGTTGCCCTGTGCTCGGCTCTTGGGATTTCTTCAGTCAGAATTATAATGAACTTGCTGAAAGATTGGAGAGACTGCCTGTCCGCAGAAGAACACTCTGCTATTGTTTTACACTGCAAAAACTCTGTGCGAACTGCTGATGAGCCTTTTCCTTTTAGTGTTTTATTTCCTGATTTTAAAGATGGCACTGGTGTGTTTTTAAACTCTGAACACATTAACATTTGTGACTCTCCTGGTAAAAAAATGTATGGACTTTTGGTGAAAGTTCTAAATGTGAATAAGTTAAAAGGTCAAGCTGATACACCATGGAGGAAACACTTGGGTTTGGGTTCAGAGGTGAGGCCTGCCTGGAGAGCACTCTATAAAACCACCATTAACTAAGAAGGTTGGAGACCTACAATGGCGAGTTTTACATGGTGCTGTGGCTGTAAATGCTTTTACCTCTATTTTAAACCCAAATGTTGTTGAGGTTTGTCCATTTTGTCCTCAGAAAGAGACTATGTTCCATTGTTTTCTGGACTGTAACAGACTGCAATTGTTGTTTGTTTTTTGGGGGAAGCTGTTTTATATGTTTGGAGAAGTCTTTTCCCTGCAGATTTTTACCTTGGGTTTTCCATATAGACAGAGAAGTAAGAAAAAGAGTGAACTTTTAAATTTCATCCTGGGTCAGGCTAAAATGGCTATTTATCTTAGTAGGAAAAGAAAAATTGAACAAATGCTGGATTGTAATGTAAAAGACATGCTGGTTGACATGATCAAGACTCAAATAATGACTGATTACAATTACTATCATCTGATGCAAAATGTTGAAACTTTTGAGGCTATGTGGTGCTTTAAGCACATCCTGTGTTGTGTTAAGGAGGGGAAAATTACCTATGGTATGGTCCTGATGTAAGAAGCAAATTTTTGTTTTAGTTTTCCTGGTTTAGTTACTTGTGTCTTTGATTTCTTGTCAGTGAGTTATTTTACTTTTCCATTGCTTCTTTTAGTTGTTTTAGTTGTTGTGTGTTTCTGTTGAACTTGTGACAATAAAGGTGTGTTGAAAAATCAAATCTCTCTCTCTCTCTCTCTCTCTCTCTCTCTCTCTCTCTCTCTCACTAACTCACTCACACACACACAAACAAAAGTGACTAGACCCATTTGAAACCAGTGACGTGTAGTGAGGTTCAGGGCTGGTGAGGCACTGATGCTTTCATAGTCAGATTTACAAATATATGAACCCAGTACAGTAAGCTTAAATTCAACATGCAGTTGAAAGTTTGCATGGCTTTATTCTGCTAATTTTACATTTTTAAAACCAGATTTTATAAATAATTTTATCAAAACAAGTGCAAGTTGTTTATTGGATTACCTCTTAATAGAAAACACAGCGGTGGCGGAGTGGTTAGTGCTGTGGCAGCACAGTAACTCACCCTTGGCTGGGAGATTCTGGATTCGAGCCCTGACCAACAGTGATCTGTGTGGAGTTTTCATGTTCATGGGTTTGCTCCGGGATTTCTCCATTTTCCTCCCACATGCCAAAAACATGCAAGTTAGGTACATTGGCATCAAACTGGGGATTCTTAATTTCCTTAGGTATGAATGTGAGAGTGAATGGTTGTCTGTCTCTCTGTGTTGGCCCTGCAATGGACTGGCGATCTGTCCAGGGTGTACCCTGCCTCTCTCCTAAAGATACTGGGATAGGCTCCTTTTATGGAATACACATAAAAGGCAGTAATAAAAGTCCATGTTTTCATTTTATCACTCACCTTGAGCATAGACAAAGTTCAACGACCCTCAGTGACAAGAGTATAATGTATTAAGTTGTTTTACAAAAGTTTTTCTGAGCACAAAATTCATTATACTTTGCTTTTGGCAAAGGAATAATATAAAATAGTGGCTCAGAGAGTTGCATCTCTCTCTGTGTTGCTGCTCAACAGTTTACACTTATCACTTCATCATCATCACTCTTCACTCTAAATTCAAGGAATCTCTGTGTGTCTGTCACGATCATAGGACATCATAGGACGGGCTGTGATGTCTGCATGATGTCCTATGATGATCCTATGATCTCAGGCTGCATAGGACTCGTGATGCCGTCATATAGGCAATGCCATCATATAGGCAATAGGACTGGCTGCCTATGATGTAGTGTCCTATGATGCCTGCCTCGATGTCTTTATGATGTCACTTAGACCAAACAGACACTACGTAAATGAGAGCAGTAGAGTAAGGAGAACTGCTGCATGTCAGGAAAGATTCCGTGAAGATGCCACAGCTGAGGTTTCTAGCAGTACCTCCCAGGAATGACTGTGTTGCACGTCAGAAAAAGATGCTATGAAGATGAAACACCTGAGGTTCAAGCACGTCATAGGGTACGACAGACAAAGGATGCACAGATAGATATGAAATGTATGGCAGTGCACCATGCACATGCTGAGTCACTTGAAGCCCGAAATGCTCGCAAAGCAAGCAACACTGCACACCAGGCAAGGCACAGACAAGCTGAGACCAAGGAGATGTGGAATAGTTGGCTTGCCGCCAACGCTGCACGCGAAGCAAGGCACAGAGAAGCTGAGACCGAATAGGACACACTACTTTAAACCACACCCATTCGAAGTAGTAAACCTTGAAATTTCACTCAGTAAGGCAGAAGGCACTCTATAAATTCAAAAAATCTCTGTGTCAGTCTGTCACTGCATTAAGAATAAGACACACTACTTTAAACCACACTCATTCGAAGCAGTACCCATGAAGAATGGCAGTCTACACTACAAATGTGTAAAATGCCAAGCAAAGCGCTGATTTTCTCCAGGTGCTCCGGTTTCTGGGTTTCGACGGGCATGCATGGGACTTTCTGAACAGGGTCGAAAGCCACTTTTTGCTCAGCTCTATTTTCACGATCCTGTCCATGAACTGGAATTACAACGCACCTATCCCTCAACCAGTGGTCTGAACGAAGAAGAAGAAGAAGAAGAAGAAGAAGAAGAAGAAGAAGAAGAAGAAGAAGAACCACCAGATGGAGGGCAATAGAGTGAGGAGAACTGCTGCACGTCAGAAAAGATGGCGTGAAGATGAAACACTTCAGGTTCGAGCAGTACGCCGCAGGCATGACTGTGAACAACACAGCCGTCTGAGACAGGAAGTTACCCTTCAGCAACGGCCATGCAGAAATATTTGCTTATACTTGGTTTCTACAGGCATGGATGGGTATGCACGGGTATGTACAAGTCACTCTATTAAAGCAAGAAATCTATGTGCGTGTGTGTCTGTCTGTCTGTCACGTTTATAGGACATCATAGGACGTCCTATGAACTCAGGCATCATAGGACGACTCGCGATGCCTATATGACGGACATAAATGTGTCTTTATGATGTCATATACATCAAGCCTATGGCACATAGACAAATGTGTCTTTATGATGTCATATACATCAAGCCTGCCTTCATGTCTTTTTGATGTCATATACAGTAAGTCCATGCCAGAAAGCCTCTTTTTGCTCAGATCTATTTTCATGATCCTGTCCATGAACTGGAATTACGATGCACCTATCCCTCAACCAGTGGTCTCAACGACGAAGAAGAAGAAGACCCACCAGATGGAGAGCAACAGAATGAGGAGCACTGCTGCACGTCAGAAAGGATGCTGTGAAGATGAAACACTTCAGGTTCCACCAGTGCACAGGCATGACTGTGAACAACACAGCCATCTGAGACAGGAGGAGACCATTCAGCAATGGGAATGCAGAAATATTTGCTTATACTTGGTTTCTACGGCCATGGATGGGTGTATGCACGGGTATGTACTAGTATATATAGACACAGGTAATCAACATAACACACAGCAGTAACAAGAAGGAGAAGAAGTAACAAGCAGGGGCAAACAGAGACGGCAGGGCAGGGTTACAGAAAACGGCATGGGCAGGGCTGCACAGATAACTAACTAACTAACTAACTAACTTGCACTTATATAGCGCTTTTCTAGTCACAAAGACCACTCAAAGCGCTTTCATTAATACTAACCCTCTATTCTAAGGGCCTATAGGAAACAGATATCTAGGGGCAATTTAGAACAGCCAATTAACCTAACATGCATGTTTTTGGCATGTGGGAGGAAACCGGAGAAATCCCGGAGTAAACCCACGCAACACGGGGAGAACATGCAAACTCCACACAGATCACTGTTGGTCGGGGGCTGGGATCGAACCCACGATCCCATGATCCCCACAATCCCCCGGCCAAGAGTAAACTGTGCTGCCGCAGTGCTAACCACTGCGCCACCGTGCAGCCAGATAATCACACACAGGGGACCAGAGGGGAGACAACACCAAGACAATCACCATCACTCTATTAAAACAAGAAATCTGTGTGTCTGTGTGTGTATGTGTCACGTTTATAGGACATCATAGGACGGTTTATGATCTCTGCCTGATCATCATAGGACATCCTATGAACTCAGGCATCATAGGACTCGCGATGCCTTCATAAAGATATGATGTCAGTATGACGGCACATAGACAAATGTGTCTTTATGATGTCATATAGACCATCACTCATGATGCCTAGACTAATATGCGATGATTCTGTCTGCCTGCCTAATTCTCCACAGCTGCGCGCACACCTGTTCTCCCTCATCACCGGAGCTATTTACGCCTTGCTGCCCACAGATAGAGCAGTTGATCACAGTAGAGATGATTTAGAGTGAAGTACGTGGTGGTAATGCACCTGTAAGCTGGTTGCCAACTGCCAATCGAATCTAAAAGAAGAAGAAGAAGAAGATCAGCTTGGAGTCGTCTCACTCCTTGGTCTGATGAGACGGCACTCGTCTTCGCCCTCCTCAGAGTCATCTTCCTTGTATTCTACATTCTCCAAAGAAACTTGCTTCTCTCCATCTTCCACCTGGAAGGGCTATGTCTCCACGACAAGTAAGCCATCCTCTCCTTCACTATTATTCTACGCTCTATCCCCTGTGCACAGGCGGAGATCCGTAGAGGTGGACCTCTCTCCCCTGGCGGGGGACCGAGTGGCACTACACCGCACTACACCACCATCCTCTCCATCCACAACCGGGACAGTGGACACTGTTTTCCTGGTCGGAGCCTTTGGGACTAATCTGAGCCTGTTCTCCATCTCATCGACAGTAAGCGCCACACATCACTGTACATTCCCTCCTGAGTCAGACACTAATCCTCCCTGTCTCTGCTCATCCCTAGGGTTGCCAGGCTGCACAACGATCTGCTCACCCCGGCTGCACATCTACACATACACGCACACACACGCACACGCACACTTTACACATAATAAAGATAATTGAATCTACTTTTGAGTCTGTGTTTGCTCACTGGGTCCTAAAACCATGTCAGTACAACTCCGCCAAAATGACCCAGCAGAAAGCACGCACTAGCTCGCAAAGTTAACACCTTGGAAGCTCGAGTAGATCAGTTATCACACCAGCAACAGGTAAATACTCACCCAGCTGGTCCAAATTAATTCCCGGTTGGATCGCCTTTCAGGTCCTCAGGCCTTCCCTCCGACCTCAGGCAGCACCTCTGCTCCCACTAGCTCCCAACTTGCTCAGTCTCCATCATCCCATCTGACACCGAATCCCATGCCCACTTGCTTTAGTGGCAAGCTAGGGGAGGCTAGGGGGTTCCTACTACAGTGCGGGATAGTTTTTCGGCGGGTGCCTGGGGACTTCCCCAGTCACAGCTGTATAGGCTATGTAGTTAATCTCTTGGAGGGACGGGCGTTAGCCTGGGCTTACACGGTGATGGCTAGGGCAGACTATGCTAATATGACTTATGACCAGTTTGTTAGCGAATGTAGTGAGGTGTTCGACCACTCCGACTGTGACAGTGTGCTTTCCTCCCGGCTGCTTAACTTAAGGCAAGGAGACAAGGCCGTAGCCGACTATGCCGTGGATTTCTGGAGGTGGGGTGGGAGGACACCCCGCTTTGTAGCATTTTCGTCAGGAGCCTTAGCCCTAGCCTGCGGGATGAACTAGCCCACTTAGAGAAGCCCAGTAGATTAACCAAGCTCATCTCTCTAGCCATTAGCCTAGATAATCGGCTAAGGGAGTGGGCCGCCGAGCGTAAGGCTTCCAGTCTCTAAGGCACCCAGTTTCGCCGCTCCTTGCAGCCCCCACTGCTGGCCCTACCTCCCTCTGATTCCCTTGATTCCCCCGAGCCAATGGTAATGGGGCAATCTAAACTACTGTTAGTGGAGAAACAGCGCCACCGTGAGTTAGGGTTGTGCCTCTACTGTGGCAGCGAGGAGCATGAGGTCACTACCTGTCCCATACGGCCAAAAGAGGGAGTCCGTGCGTCGCAGTAGGGGGACTCACCTCAAGACAATCCCCTCACTAGATTCCTATTACCCTTCCGTTTTGTTCATAACCAGACTGAGATAGCCGCACACGCTCTAGTGGATTCAGGGGCCGAGCAGAGCTTTAATTCTAGGGAACTGGCAACCTGGCTGGGGCTCCCTTAGATACCACTGCCAGTGGTATCTATGCAGACCGCTCCAGTTTCAGTCATAGTGTCTGGGAATCATTGGGAGCAGTTCAGGTTGTTTGTGCTGCCAGTGTCCACTTTAGATTAGATTAGATTAGATTCAACTTTATTGTCATTACACATGTATGAATACAAGGTAACGAAACACAGTTTAGCATCCAATCAGAAGTGCAAAGGACAGCAGTGCAGTATATACGGTAATTAACAGTAAGTGCAATTTAAGCAAATATATGCAAATATATGCAGCAGTGCAGAAAGTTAAAAGTACTGTTATGTGCAAATAATGTGCAATAAGTTAGATGTAGTTATGTAGTTATGCAGTTATGTACAGGTGAGGATGGTAAAAGATGATTGTAAGAGAGTCAGCGGGAAACTAAGTTCAATAACGTGACAGCTGTTGGAAAGAAACTGTTCCTAAACCTGCTGGTTCTAGTCCGAAGGCTTCTGAAACGTCTTCTGGAGGGGAGAAGCTGGAACAGTCCATGAGCAGGATGGTTGGAGTCCCTAAGAATGCTGCATGCCCGGCGCAGACATCTTTTCCTGTAGACGTCCTCTATAGCTGGAAGTGGAGTCCCTGTGATGCGTTGGGCGGTTTTCACCACCCGCTGCAGCACCTTGCGGTCAGCTACAGAGCAGCTCCCATACCAGAGTGTGATACAGTTGGTCAGGGTGCTCTCTATCACGCAGCGGTAGAAGTTGCCCAGGATGTCAGTTGACAGATGACACACTTCTCCTGTTATCCTCAGCTACCCCTGGATTCGGTTACACGATCCTTCCATTGACTGGCGCTCAGGGAGCATAGTCTCCTGGAGTTCATTTTGTCTCAGTGCCTCCCTTCAATCCACTGCTTGCTTGCCGTCCGTGCCCCTCGGTGTCCCCCCCCCACCCCGATCTATCCAAGGTTCCCCCGGAATATCACGACCTGGGGGCTGCTTTCAGTAAGACCCAAGCCCTATCTCCTCCCCCCCACTGACCATACGATTGTGCCATCAACCTCAGGGCTGGTGCCCCGCTGCCATCAAGTCGGCTCTACAGCCTGTCAGCACCGGAGCGGGAGGCTATGGAAACTTATATTAAGGAGTCATTAAACTCGGGCATAATCCGGCCTTCATCCTCGGTGGTGGGGGCGGGGTTCTTCTTCTTGGGCAAGAAAGACGGCTCGCTGAGGCCCTGCGTCGACTTCCGGGAGCTCAATAATATCACTATCAAGGACAAATACACGCTCCCCTTGATCAATATGGTGTTTGATTCCTTCCAGGGGGCCTCCTTGTTCACCAAGCTTGACCTCTGCAACGCTTACCATCTGGTGCGGATTCGGGAGGGCGATGAGTGGAAAACAGGGTTCCGGACCCCTAGTGGTCATTTTGAATATCTCGTTATGCCGTTTGGGCTGACCAGCGCCCCCGCCGTATTCCAGCGCCTTATCACTGATGTGCTGAGGGACTTTTTGGGCTCATTTATCTTTGTATACTTGGATGACATCCTGATTTTTTCTCAAACCTTGGATGAGCACCGGGTGCATGTGAGGCAGGTCTTGCAGTGGCTACTTGAGAACAAGCTCTTTGTGAAGGCTGAGAAATGTGAATTCCACGCCTCCAAGACATCATTGCTTGGATTCATCATTTCTCACAATGAGGTCATCGCGGACCCTGAGAAGGTAAAAGCGGTGGTAGAGTGACCAACTCCCTCCTCCCAGAAGCAGCTCCAACAGTTCCTGGGATTCGCCAATTTCTACCGCCGCTTCATCAGAAACTATAGTATTATTGCCCTGCCTCTGACCCGTCTCACCTCCTCCAAAGTGCCCTTCTGGTGGACAGAGGAGGCTGAGGCGGCCTTTGTTTACCTGAAGTTTCAATTTCCCTCCTCTCCAATCTTGGCACAGGTGGATCCCGCTCTGCAATGCCTGGTGGAAGTGGACGCCTCGGACTCTGGCGTAGAAGCCGTGCTTTCCCAGCGCTCCCTGGTTGACGATAAGATCCGCCCCTGTGCATTCTTCTCCTGCTGCCTTTCCCTGGCGGAGAGGAAATATGACATCGGGGACAGGGAACTCCTGGCAGTCAAGCTTGCGCTGGAGGAGTGGTGCCATTGGCTGGAGGGGGTTTCCCAGCCGTTCGTCGTCTGGACGGACCACAAAAATTTGGAATACCTCAGGACGGCCAAGCGTCTGAACGCGCACCAGGCCTGTTGGTCCCTGTTCTTTAGTCGCTTTGATTTCACCATTACCTACCATCCCGGGTCCAAAAACACCAAGCCTGACGCTTTGTCGAGACAATTCGCCTCAGATGCAGTGGAGGTGTCGGAGCATCCCATCTTCCCTCCATTGTGCATCGTGGGCGCCCTCTCGTGGGGCATCAAAGAGAAGGTCCTGAGAGCGCAAGAGACCGAGGCGGACCCGGGCGGGGGACCAGCAGGGAGGCTGTTTGTTCCATCTGCCATGCGGGGCGAGGTAATCAATTGGGCCCACTCCTCCAAGCTCTCGTGTCACCCTGGCATGGCACGCACGGTGGTGCTCCTACAGAGGACTTTTTGGTGGCCTTCGCTCCGGAGGGACGTTGGAGAATATATCCGTGCCTGTCCCCAGTGCACCACCGGCAAGACATCCTCCTCTCCTCCAGCCGGCCTTCTCCATCTTCTTCCTACCCCTGGCAGGCCCTGGTCCTACGTGGCCCTGGACTTCATCACCGGTCATCCACCCTCTAACCACCACAACGTCATCCTCACCATTGTGGACAGATTCTCAAAGGCAGCCCACTTCATTCCCCTACAGGGGCTGCCCATGGTGAAGGAGATGGCAGACCTGCTCGTCCTTCATGTGGTGAGGCTGCACGGCATCCCCCTGGATATCGTTTCCGACCGGGGGCCCCAGTTTGTTTTCCAGGTGTCGAGATCGTTTTGCAACGCCATCGGGGCTACGGTGAGCCTGTCATCGGGGTACCACCCATAGAGTAACGGACAGTGTGAGCGGGCCAATCAGGAGCTGGAGGCTGTGCTGCGGTGCGTCGCCGCCGCCAACCCAGCGTCCTGGAGCACCCACCTCCCATGGACTGAGTATGCACATAACACCACCGTGTCATCAGCGATAGGCATGTCCACGTTTGAGGCATCTCTGGGCTATAATGCCCCGCTGTTTCCAGAGGAGGAGGGGGGCATTGCTGTACCGTTTGTTCGAGTCCACCTGAGGTGCTGCCGGCGGCTGTGGAGAGCTACTCAGACCGTGCTGCGGTGCACGGCGGAATGTAACACCACGATTGCCAATCGTCGCAGGACGCCGGCTCCACCCTGCCGGGTGGGTCAACAAGTATGGCTTTCGATAAAACACATTAATCTCAAGGCTGAGTCGAGGAAACGCTCTCAGCGGTTTATTGGGCCATTTGCTATAACCCATATTATTAATCCTGTGGCTGTGCGCCTAGCTCTCCCCCCTCCCTCCGCATCTGTCCCACCTTTCATGTCTCTCAGGTCAAGCCGTTCTGTTCCAGCCCTCTGTGCCCCGCCCTCTGTGCCCGCTCCCAAGATGCCACCTCCAGTATGTGATCACCAGTGGTGATCGATGGTGACCCGGCGTGGAAGGTCAACGCCATCCTGGACGTCCACCACCAGGACCGTGGCCTGCAGTACCTGGTGGACTGGGAGGGTTACGGACCTGAGTAGAGGTCCTGAGTGCGTCCCTCCTTCGTGTTGGTTCCTCAACTCATCAGGGACTTTCACCGGCCGCACCCGGGTAGGCTGGATCGGTCGCCGAGAGGCGCCACATAGGGGGAGGAGTACTGTGATGATTCTCTCTGCCTGCCTAATTCTCCACAGCTGCGTGAAAACCTGCTCTCTCTCATCACCAGAGCTATTTAGGCCGTGCTGCCCACAGATCAGTACGGAGTCGTCTCACTCCTTGGTCTGATGAAACCGGCACTCGTCTTCGCCCTCCTCAGAGTCATCTTTCTCGTAGTCTACATTTTCCAAAGAAACTTGCCTCTCTTCGTCTTCCACCTGGAAGGGCTACGTCTCCACGACAAGTAAGCCATCCTCTCCTTCACTGTTATTCTATGCTCTATCCCCTGTGCACAGGTGGAGATAAGTGGCGGCGGACCTCTCTCCCCTGGCGGTGGACCGAGTGGCACTACACCACACTGCACCACCATCCTCTCCATCCACAACCAGGACAGTGGACACTGTCTTCCTGGCTGGAGCCTTCGGGACCAACCTGAGCCTGTTCTCCATCTCATTGACAGTAAGCTCCACACATCATTGTACATTCCCTCCAGAGTCAGACACTAATCCTCCCTGTCTCTGCTCCTCCCTAGGGTTGCCAGGCTGCATGACGCTCTGCTCGCCCCGGCTGCACATCTACACATACACACACGCACACTCTACACATAATAAAGATAATTGAATCTACTTTTGAATCTGTGTCTGCTCACTGGGTCCTAAAACCAAGTCAGTATTCTACGACACGGTGGTGGCATCAGCCATCACTTTTGGAGTGGTCTGCTGGGGCAGTGGCGTTACAGCAGCCGATAGGAAGAGACTGAACAAACTGATCAAGAAAGCTAGCTCTGTCCTGGGGCAACGCCTTGACCCAGTGGAGGAGATGGGAGAGAGAAGGATGGTGGCTAAACTGTCATCTCTGCTGGAGTCCGAGTCCCACCCTATGCAGGACATACTGAACGCACTGAGGAGCTCATTTAGCAGCAGACTACATCATCCTAGGTGCGCAACCGAGAGGTTTTGCAGGTCCTTCCTACCTACGGCTGTCAGACTGTATAACCTAAGCAGGGCTGCTTGCAGAGATAGCAAAAAAACGTGACAACCTAATAGTATTGAATGCAAAAGATGCAATAGACTTACACAATGGTTCCCTCCGGTATACAACTAGGACAATACCGGTCGCTACAGAGGGTGACAATATGTATAGGTACATAATCATACCATCATGTAGGATAACTAAGTAGACGGTTATGCTGTTCATTCCATCTAGCTACAATGCTCCGCACTGTGTTTGTTTATATATTTATATATTTATTCCATCTAGCTACAATGCTCCGCACTGTGTGTTTATATATTTACAGTATATGTACATATGTATATTCGCTGCTCTTGTTTTTTCTTGTCTTCTTGATTGTTGCTCTGAGTGTTGCTGTCCCTGTGCTGTTGCAATCCTGGAATTTCCCCATTGTGGGACTAATAAAGGCTTATCTTATCTTATCTTATCTTATCTTATCTTATGTGTCTTTATAATGTCATATGGCTAAAAACTGGAAAGGTGAATAAGTCACAGGGGCAGTCTTTAAAGCGCGTTCGTGTTTTCTGCACGACAGATATCTGAAGCCATGGCCAATTATACGTTGCTGCAAGCAGAGTTGCCAGGTCTAGCAGTCTTCGTATTCTTGCTCAAGATGAAGAAACTAAGCAAAAGCGTTGCTTTCTCAGCAGTGTCGTTTTTAAAGAGGTCCTGACACAGTAAAAATGTGTAACATTGAAGAATGCCAGTCTACACTACAAATGTGTAAAATGCCAAGCAAAGTGCTGATTTTCTCTGGGGGCGCTGGTTTCTTTGTTTCCACGGGCAAGCACAGGCCTTGCCGAACAGGGTCGAAAGCCACTTTTTGTTCAGATCTATTTTCATGATCCTGCCCATGAACTGGAATTACGACGCACCTATCCCTCAACCAGTGGTCTGAACGAAGAAGAAGAAGACCCACCAGATGGAGAGCAACAGAATGAGGAGAACTGCTGCATATCAGAAAAGATGCCGTGAACATGAGAACACCTCAGGTTCGAGCAGTACGTCGCAGGCATGACTGTGAACAACACAGCCGTCTAAGACAGGAGGAGACCCTTTAGCAGCGGGCATGCAGAAATACTTACTTATATTTGGTTTCTACGAGCATGCACAGGTATGCACTTGTTTCTTGAATTTATAGCGTGAATACTAGTACATACCCGTGCATACCCACCCATGCCCCTAGAAACCAAATATAAGCAAGTATTTCTGCATGCCCATAGAAAGCAGGTGTAAGCAAGCATTTTTGCTTGCCTATTGAAAGTTACTGTTACCATGGCAACAGTAACCATGGTGATTCCTGCCTTTGATCTTTGACATGGCAAGTATTTCTGCATGCCCGTCAAAGCAAGTGTAAACAAACAGTTGTGCATGCCGGTCAAAAGTGTTGTGACCTCACAATGTGCCTATGCAGTCTTTGTACTGTTGCTCAAGATGAAGAAGCTAAGCAAAAGCATCACTTTCTCAGCAATGTCATTTTTAAAGTGGTCCTGACACAGTAAAAATGTGTAATTTTGAAGAATGCCAGTCTACACTACAAATGTGTAAAAAGCCAAGCAAAGTGATGATTTTCTCTGGGTGTGCTGGTTTCTTGGTTTCTACGGGCATGCACAGGCCTTCCTGAACAAGGTCGAAAGAACCTTTTGCTCAGATCTATTTTCATGATCCTGCCCATGAACTGGAATTATGACGCACCTATCCCTCAACCAGTGGTCTGAACGAAGAAGAAGAATCACCAGATGGAGAGCAATAGAATGAGAACTGCTGCACATCAGAAAAGATGCCGTGAGCATGAGAACACCTCAGGTTCCACCAGTACGCCGCAGGCATGACTTTGAACAACACAGCCGTCTGAGACAGGAGGAGACCCTTCAGCAACAGGCATGCAGAACTACTTGGTTATACTTGGTTTCTATGGGCATGGACGGGTATGCATGGGTATGTACTGTACATCACTCTATAAATTCAAGAAACTAGTGCATACCTGTGCATGGCCGTAGAAACAAAATATAAGCAAGTATTTCTGCATGTCCGTAGAATGCAGGTGTAAGCAAGCATTTCTGCTTGCCCGTCGACAGTTACTGTTACCATGGCAACAGTAACCATGGTGATGCCTGCCTTTGATCTTTGACATGGTTAAGCAAGTATTTCTGCATGCCCCTCGAAAGCAAGTGTAAGCAAGCAGTTCTACATGCCCGTTGAAAGTGTTCTGACCTCATAATGTGCCTATGATGTCTATTTGACATCATAGGAGGAGTTGTTCAGAACTCCTTATATGGTCATGTGAAATCATAGGAACACAGTGTGTGCATGTGATATCCCGCATCTCCTCGGTCTCAGCTTGTCTGTGCGTCGCCTGACGTGCAGCATTGGTGGCCAGCCGACTATTCCGCATCTCCTCGGTCTCAGCGTCCCTGTGCCTTGCATGGAATTCACTGTCCCTGGCCAGCCGACTATTCCGGATCTCCTCGGTCTCAACTTGTCTGTACCTTGCCTGGCATGCAGCGTTGCTCGCTTTGCGGGCATTTCGGGCTTCAAGTGACTCAGCATGTGCATGGCGCACTGCCACATGTTTCCTGTCTGTTTGTGCATCCCTTGTCTGTCGTACCCTATGCTGGTGAAGGGTCTCCTCCTGTCTCAGAAGGGTGTGTTGTTCAGAGTCATGCATGCGATGTACTGCTGGAACCTCAGGTATTTAATCTTCATGGCATCTTTTCTGACATGCAGCAGTTCTCCTCATTCTATTACTCTCCATCTGGTGGGTTTTCTTCTTCGGTGGAACCTCAGGTGTTTCATCTTTATGGCATCTTTTCTGATGTACAGCAGTTGTCATCATTCTATTGCTTTCCATCTGGTGGGCCTTCTTCTTCTTCTTCTTCTTTGTTGAGACCACTGGCTGAGGGATAGGTGCATCATGATTCCATTTCATGGACAGAATCATCAAAATAGATCTGAGCAAGAAGAGGCTTTTGACTCTGTTCAGGAAGACACCAACGACTGATTCACCTTTCCCATTTTGAGCCATATAACATCATAAAGACACATTAATCTATGAGCCATATGACATTATAAAGACACATTAGGCATCGTGAGTGATGTCTATATGACATCATAAAGACACATTTGTCTTGTCATATAGACATATCTTTATGATGGCATTGCGAGTCCTATGATGCCTGAGTTCATAGCTATATGACATAAAGACACATTAGTCTCGGTATTGTGAGTTGACTCGTCATATAGACATTGTATCTTTATGATGGCATCAAGTCCTATGATGCCTGAGTTCATAGGACGTCCTATGATGATCAGGCAGATATCATAGGCCGTCCTATGATGTCCTATAAATGTGACAGACACACAGATTTCTTGCTATGATAGTATGTACAGTAATAAATAATCAACCTATCCATTCACACAACCAAGGCTGGGGGGTTGGGTAGACTGCTACACGGCCGGCGGGTTATTCTGCCGCCTTGTCCCTCACAGTCCAAAATAAAAAAATAAGCCGTGTTTCTCAATAAAGCAATCCCGGAACAGTTCAAATACACCAGACAAATAGCACTATAAAAAAAGAACCGAAGCTACCCCCCTATTGGTGGCCCCCACCCCAACACACCCACCCCACACTTGAGCACATCATAAAACTTAAGAGTGTTGGGTATTCAAAACCAACACACACAGACCAACACACACACTTCTTCTTCTCTCGGTTACTGGCGGAAAGCAAACAACTGAAAGGTGCATACTGCCACTTACTGTACATCGTTCAACACACACTTCTTCTTTTTTTAGATTTGATTGGCGGGTGGCAACCAGCTTACAGGTGCATTACCGCCACTGATTTCTTCTTCTTCTTCTCTCGGTTACTGGCGGATAGCAAACAACTGAAAGGTGCATACCGCCACCTACTGTACAAGAGTGTGTAACATTATGTCCTCTGAGCCCGGCCCCTAAATTCTATGACTTAATCCTGTGTTATTTAAAAAAGAGAAAAGAGCCCTTCTCGTGATTCTTAGTGCCTCTCCATCTCCAGCTGTTCCCAGAATCCCAGTGAAATCCCATTCCCTACCGGCCTGTCGAACTTTATTTTCCATTATCTGTCATTTCTGTATTTGTGACAGTGTAATAAGATGTGCTCAACATTTTCTTTTACTCCACATTCTCTACATTTGTCACTCGCTTTTCCCCATGGTGAATAAAGTGCCATTTAAATGTGTTTGATCCAGTTTGAGTCTTGCCATAATGATGTCTTCCCTCCTTATGGTTGTTATGAATTTTTTTATTGCAATAGATTTTTGTATTTTGTAATACGAGCTACCTTTATGATCTTCATCCCATCTTTTTTGCCATAGCTCAGTTCCTTTTTTCTTGATTACTGCTTTCCCTTCACCTTTTCCAAAAGACAATGGTATAGTTAGCTCTTTCCCAAGAGCACTTTTTACTAATTTGTCTGCACAGTCATTCCCTTTCAACCCTTCATGTGCAGGAACCCAACAAAACTGAACTTCTCCACCACCCCTGTGTACCCTAAATAAACTGTGATATAGCTCAATCACCAAGTCTTCCCTTGTAGATTTTAGTGTCTGTATGGTTTGTAGCGCTGCAAGTGAGTCCATGCACACCACCACCCGGTCCAGTCTGACCTCCTCCACCTACTGCAAAGCAATAATTATTGCCACCATCTCTACTGTAAACACAGATGTATTGTTGGAGAGTCTTTTTGCGATGGTCACTTTAAATTCTTTGATGTATACTCCAACTCCAACAGAGCCCTCTTTATTCTTTGAACCGTCAGTATAGAGCTGTAAGAAGTTATAGTAGTTGTTCCTGAGGTAAATGCTTGTTTTCACACCAACTTCACTCATATGCCAGTCCTTTTTCCTCATTAGCAGACTAATGTCTATTTCTATTCCTGGAAACAGCCAAGGGGGAACATTACTCACTGGACTGGTGTTAGCTATATCAATAGTGTGCAGGCCATATATTCTGGCCCTTCTTTCAATTGTAAATCCAAACCCATGTCCCTGGAAATTAGAGTATTCCCAGCAGTCTTGTAGTGTTTTTTTTTTTTTTTTTAATATTTGCTTCGTCACTTCCTTTCAGCTTGACCCAGTATGATAATGCAAATTTATCTCTTCTCAAATCCATAGTCATTTCTCCTGCTTCTATTAAGACTGCATTGGTTGGTGTTGTTTTGACATCTCCAATGCACTGGCGAAGCGCTCTATGCTGCATTCTATTTTTTCCAGAGTCGTCTTTGCCGCTGTTCCATAAATCATGCATCCGTAGTCTATTGTCGATTGCATTAGTGCTCTGTAAATGTCAATTAATTCCTGTTTATCTTTTCCCCATTCATGTCCAGCTACAATTTTTATGAGATTAATGACATTTTTGTATTTTGTCTCCAGATTTTCAACATGAACTCTCCATGTGTATGCACTATCAAACCACAATCTTAGATATTTGAACTCACTGACTTTCTCTATTGGTTGATTATATAATGTTAATGGTTCTGTACCAGTTCTGCGTTTTTTTGTGAAAGTCATATAGCAGGTTTTACTGTTTGAAAATTTTAATCCCCAGTCATATGACCACTTTTTCACTTTCTCCATTGCTTTCCTGATGTTTTTGAACACCAATTTCTCGTTTCTTCCCCTTGTCCATATGGCTCCATCATCTGCATGCAGTGCTGTTTTGATGGATCCCTCTTGATCCTCAAACATATCATTAATCATTATATTGAATAAAACAGGGTTTGTCACACTCCCCTGAGGAACACCATTTTCAATTTCAAAGTCATTAGAAACTTCTGATCCTACTTTAACTCTAGTTGTCCTGTGTGTTATAAAACCCATTATCCAATTATACATCCTACCACCAATGTCCATTTTATTCAACTTCATAAGAAGACCATCCCTCCACAGTGAGTCATAAGCCTTTTCAATATCCAGATAAACTATAACCATTACTTCTTTCATTTTGAGAGTCTTTTCAATGTCATTACTTACCCTAACTAGAGCATCCACTGTGGATCTTCCTCTTCTAAAACCATTCTGATAGTTGTGTATTAATCGTTTTTGCTCTAATACATATGAGAGTCTGTACACTAACACCTTCTCCATCCATTTCCCTAAATGTGACATTAATGCTATTGGCCTGTAGTTGCCTGGATGAACTGGATCTTTCCCTGGCTTATTAAATGGTAAAATTACAACCTTTTTCCACCCACTTGGGATAACCCCCTCCTTCCATATCCAGTTAACCTGTTGCACTTCGGTGTACCGCGGGCGGACACGTCTCTGCATCCTAGGGCGCACGAGGGCGTCCTAGGACGCACTGAAAAAAAAAAAAAAGCTGCATTTCCGTTCTTCCACTACAGACACAGCTGTGAACAGAAAGCCAAAGGATTTAGATGTGATGGTTTAGATGTGATTGACCTCTCATTCGACTAATAAGAGCCTTGAATTGGGTTTCTGAAACCTTGAAGAACCAATGACTGAAAACCTAGCAAGAAGGAACCGCCTACCAACGGCTGCGAATACAGCAAGCCAATTGAAGCACAGTAGTTCGAAAGCGTGCCTCCCTTGCAAAATCTGTTTTGTT
Organism: Pholidichthys leucotaenia; assembly: GCA_020510985.1. Taxonomy (NCBI): domain Eukaryota; kingdom Metazoa; phylum Chordata; class Actinopteri; order Cichliformes; family Pholidichthyidae; genus Pholidichthys; species Pholidichthys leucotaenia. The sequence goes on along the minus strand of CM035849.1, from coordinate 61,450,769 downwards.
TTTAACCGCTGGGTGACACACACGCGTTTGCCAGTCTTTTTTTCTTACTACTGTTCTTATTTGTCTTGAAAAATCATTCGCCAAAACGGCAATCATGGAAGCGCAAAACCGCAATAATGGAATTATGGTTTGACCGGGTCGCGTGACCAGAACCACGAATCCGTAACAAGCGGACCAGTGTCGTGTTCGTCTGACAATGAGGAAGAGAAGTTCGCCAGCGACACTGCTGTTGTGGACAGGTAAGTGTTATAAGCTAAATTATTCTTTATCCCTGAAAATTGTAATCAAAAATGACTTTTGACCGATCGGTAAATTACAACTGTGCATAGTAGACCGCGGCGCACCGTGACCGCAGCGCACGAACCGGACTCACACGGTTCGTGCGCCGCGTCCGGACCGTGAACGCCCCCTCCCTGCTACTCTTCTGTAGCGGATTGCAGATATTATTGCAGATATTTTAGTACAACTGTGCATAGTAGACCACGGCGCACCGCGACCGCGGCGCACCGTGACCGCGGCGCACCGGGCAATGTCCGTCCTCTGTAGTGGGGGGGGGGGGTTGTTATCTTCTACATTACAGATATTCTAGTATAATTTTTAGTGCACTGTAGGTTATTTTTTCTTGTAAAAAAAAGCTACACATTTTTTACGTGGCATGCTTCTTTGTGTGTGGGGGCTTGTTTGTTCATTCATTCATTCATGAATGAATAAACAACCCCCCCCCACACACACACAGCCCTGAGTGTCACCTTTCATTAGAGCCCAACATCAAGCTTTTATATTGAATCATTCAGAAGTTACAGACGTTTTTCCAAACTGTGCCATTTGGCACAATTTGGCACAGTTCAAAAACGCCTGGGAACAACCTAAGAAAAAAGCTGTGTAATATATTCATTTTTTGTGGTATTGTTACAAAATTTTGACGTCAGCTGGATAACACTTGGTTCTACATTTCTGTTGCATTTTCCAGCCCGGATCTGACAGCTGTGTGTTATTTGCAAGCAAGCATTTGTATCCAAAAAAACACCCAGGCGAAATTTATTTTCTTCAAGTTCAGTATGTTTAGATGACTGTTACTCAGTGGCCGGAGCACTTAGAGAGATTATGACCGTTTTGCCAAAACATTCAAAGTGTTTTCTTTTAAATGAGACCAACCCCATGAAGATGCTGCAAAGGGTCGAAGAACAGCTTTTGATTTACTTTGGGTACATTATTTTTTGGCGTTTTTAGGGAAATTGACCAGAGTGCAAGGGGTTAAACAATTTCAGCACCAGTTGCACTGATTGCATAGGCAACTGCCAGAACATAGCATAGCTTACAGATGTGGACAAAATTGTTGGTACCCCTCTGTTAATGAAAGAAAAACCCACAATGGTCACAGAAATAACTTGAATCTGACAAAAGTGGCAATAAATAAAAATTCTATGAAAATTAACCAATGAAAATAACACAATGCTTTTGAATTGTGGTTCAACAGAATTATTTTAAAAAACAAATTCATGAAACAGGCCTGGACAAAAATGATTGTACCCATAACTTAATATTTTTGTTGCACAATCTTTTGAGGCAATCACTGCAATCAAACAATTTCTGTAACTGTCAATGAGACTTCAGCACCTCTCGGCAGGTATTTTGGCCCACTCCTCATGAGCAAACTGCTCCAGTTGTCTCAGGTTTGAAGGGTGCCTTCTCCAGACGGCATGTTTCAGCTCCTTCCACAGATGTTCAATAGGATTAAGATCAGGGCTCATAGAAGGCTACTTTAGACTAGTCCAACGTTTCGCTCTTAGCCATTCTTGGGTGTTTAGCTGTGTGTTTTGGGTCATTATCCTGTTGCAAGACCCATGATCTGCGACTGAGACCAAGCTGTCTGACACTGGGCAGCACATTTCTCTCTAGAATACCTTGATAGTCTTGAGATTTCATTGTACCCTGCACAGATTCAAGACACCCTGTGCCTGTCATATGTGCCGATTTCATCCGCGCTCAGGCCATTCTCCTCCTCAGCCCGGCTTTTATTATGACAGCGTCTCAGCGGGCCTCCGGCTGTCAAGCTCCATGAGACGGCTGGAGGCCAATTACCTCTCATCAGCTGAGGTGCTGTCAACCACTATAAAAGGGAGCGGCCCTGATTACTGAGGGCTGTGACCTCGCATATGATCCACGCTCATCCCTCGGTGTGGATTAGGCTGGAGCCCCTACGTCCGACTCCAGTCCTCCTCTCATCCCTCATCATCATTTGTAAGTGTATCTTTTGTACTGTTTGTGTTTTGCCCCACGAGGCTCTTTTCCTTTGTCATCATTATCTGTAAGTCAACCTTTTGTATTACTTGTGTTTTGCCCCACGAGGCTCTGTTCTTTTCCTTCATTAATAAATGACGCAAACTCACCGGTCAACCCTTGGCTCTTATTTATGGCTCGCAAGAGCCATACATAACAGTAGGTCACAGACAGTGAGTTGCCGGCTGCCGTGAGTTTGCTTAAATTGGACTTTGTTCTTCCCTGTCTGGGTGTCAACTCTGGGAGAATGCCGTCTCCCAGGAGCCGCGTTCGGCGCCTGGGTAATGAGCTAGTGAGCGCCCTGGAGTATGTTGATGGGACGCTCCTCGCCGCTACCTTCGACGACAGCCCCAACGACATGTGCTGGCACCTAGACTACGCTGAGGTTCTCCTGGACAATCTTCCTCGCTACGCCGACCACCCTGAAGTCAGCGCGAGGAGAAATGAAATCACCACACAGCGTGAAATACTCCGTGGGCTGGAGGGAAATCCCGGTAGGAAGTCGAAGAGGAGGAATCGTCACCCCTCGCTTCGGGATCCCGCTCCTGCCTCTGTTCTGGCCTGGGAGTTTGCACCGTCCAGAGGTCTTTCCCCATCAAGCATGTCGTCACTCGGGATTCCCCCAGAGGAGCTGCAGCTGACAGCAATCAGGATCTGGGACCGAGTGGCTGCTGCTCGCTCCGCTGTGCATCCATCGTCAATTATGAAGCATGTGGCGGCGGCAGTTAGACTGGTGGAGAGGAATGCACAGTTGCGTGAGTTCCCTGAGTTTGCCGTCCTGCTCGCCTCTGTTTCTGCACAGGAACGGCGATTCCCGGATCTCACCTTTGCCTCGCCCCCTGCAAGAAACCATCGTCACACTGGCTCTCAACCTCAGTGTGAATCCCATCCGGATCCAGTTCCGGGTCGTCGCAAGGGCTCAATTCCTCGCACAGCTACCACTCCTGCGCCTCGTCAGAGGGAAATCCTCGCAGCCTCTCCCCCCGGGCCATTTTTTCCTGCTGTCCCGTCAACACTCCTTGCCCGGCTCATCTCGGCTGACGCCCCCTCCTCCTCGTCGCCTGTCCCGGCTGCTGTGTGTCTCTGGAGTCCTGTCCTGGCGAGCCCCGTCCCAGAACCATCTCCAGCGGCTCCCCCTCATCCTCCCAGGGGGCCCTCTGTCACCATCCGGCAGGGAAAGGGAGGAGCAACGTCCGCCGCAGCAGGCACCATCCAAGCTCCAGGAGACAGGCAAGTCCCAGTTCATTCATATACTCATTGTTGTGATTTGCCTTGTCAGACTCCTGGGGGTGGAGTTTGGGGTTCGCAGCCCCCCGAGCTCCCACCACCTGCTGTGGCTTTAATTGTTAATCCCGCATCCTCTGTGTCTCCCTCCGCTGAGCGGTCCTCAACGCCAGGCCAACATCTCCGGATGAGGAGGGGTCCTGCGGTTCTGGAAAGCCTGGTTCCGGTCCTGCAGCCACGTCGTGGACGGAGGAGGAGGGCGGACTGCAGCGTGGAACCTGCGCCGACGACGAAGTGTCCCCGGGTCTCCACGGACGAGTGGTCCGGTCCAGCGGGTTGAGGGTCCCCTGCCACCACGCCGTGCAGGCCATCGGCATGGGCATCGGTGTCGGAGGATCCTGAGGCTGCGGACACCATCATGCCAGCTGCGGAGCCCGACGTAGCTGAGTGGGAGCCAGATGATGACCTCCTGCCGTCTGAACCCGGATCTTCGCAGTCCTGGACGGCGTCAAAACCCGAGATCAGGCAAATGCTCTGTATTGTCTTTCTCCTTTCTGTCTTAGAGCATTTTAGCCTGTCTCTTGGGGAGATGAGCCGGGTGCAGCCGCCCGCTGCATCCGAGCTTATCTCGCTGGGTTCTGGCGCTGCCGGTGATCCTGATCCCGGTTCTTCTCTCTCTCCCGAGCCTTCTCCCAGGGTCGCTGGCGAGGAGCTGCTTGCGCCCGCTGTGCCAGAGGTTCCAGGTTTGGGGTTGGAGGTCGGTTCTGGTGCGGCGCCGACCCGGTCGGGGTCCGATGCGGGTGCAACCGAGACCCAATCGGGGTCCATCGCGGGAGCAACCGTGACCCAATCGGGGTCCGACGAGGGTGCAGCACCAGCAGCATCCAGGTTCGTGAGGGAGCTGCAGATCCCCTGCCACCGGACGTTGGGACAGGCTTATCTTCTCCCCCATCGTTACCATCGTCCTCATCTTCAACCTCATCTTCCCCCCAAGACTTCTCCACCAGGTGCCGTATGGACCTCTCACTGTCGGCCCGGCTCGCCCTCGCTATTCCCCTCCACAGGGAAACCATTGCCTTTCTGTCCCCTGCGGTCCTGGTGGCTGAGCGATGCGGGTCAGCCGCCAGAAGGACTGCCGCGCCCATTCAGCTCTTTGGTCCGGCCACCCGACCCACTGGACTCTCTATTCGGCGGTCTGGTCCAGCCGCCCAAAGTACTGTTTTTTCTGGCCTTGGATTTGGGTAGGCCGCCTGAATGCTTCCCGTCACCCCTGTTGGCGGTTTGGACGCTGGGTGCGGGGAGACCCCCCGAACTGTATTATTTCTCCTGTCATTTCTGTGCCTTTGTGATTGTACAGGTGTAATATGATTTCTTGTAGTCCTAGCGCGGTTAGCGTGTCTTTTTTTTTTTCCCCCTCTCCTGTTTGAGGGATATTCTGTATTTGCTGGATTACGCCTTAGGAGCCTCTGTTTTCCTTTTAGGTCTCCTGTGGTTGTTTTTCTTTGTTGGGTCCTGTCTGCATATTGTGGCATTTTATGGAGTATTGTGTTTTGTTTTGTTTTTTTTCCCTGTACTCTGTAATTGCTTCGTTTGTTCCCTGCCAATGTTGTGGGGTTTTTTTCTCTCTCTCCTTTTTCCGATTCCCGCCCTCCTGGCCTGCGCCCCATCTGCCCACCCTGGATGGGATGGGGTGGGGGGGCTTGGGTGTTACTGGCCGTTCTGAGCCCGGCCTTGAGGGGGAGGTCCTGTCATATGCGCCGATTTCATCTGCACTCAGGCCATTCTCCTCCTCAGCCCGGCTTTTATTATGACAGCGTCTCAGCGGGCCTCCGGCTGTCAAGCTCCACGGGATGGCTGGAGGCCAATTACCTCTCGTCAGCTGAGGCGCTGTCAACCACTATAAAAGGGAGCGGCCCTGATTACTCAGGGCTGTGACCTCGCATATGATCCACGCTCATCCCTCGGTGTGGATTAGGCTGGAGCCCCTACGTCCGACTCCAGTCCTCCTCTCATCCCTCATCATCATTTGTAAGTGTATCTTTTGTATTGTTTGTGTTTTGCCCCACGAGGCTCTTTCCCTTTGTCATCATTATCTGTAAGTCAACCTTTTGTATTACTTGTGTTTTGCCCCACGAGGCTCTGTTCTTTTCCCTTATTAATAAACGATGCAAATAGGGGTGGGTTCAAAAGATCAATATATCGATATGGATCGATACATGTTTGACTGAGCCGATATCGATCCACCAAATCCGCGGATCGATCTTTTAATATTAATATGTTTTAATATAATATTTTTACGTTTGTGAACGTCTGCTGAGTATAATCGGGTCGAAACCGGGTCAGTGAGCCAGGAACAACGGCCGAGAACCATAAACAACCGACGCGCTAACGGAGCTAGCAAGCTAACAGATATGCTAGTTCTTCTTCTGTGGTGTTAAAACGGTTCTCATCCGGCAAGAGTTTCCTGCCGCGCGTGCTCTTTCGTGTTTACACGAGCGGAGATAATAACGTGCGTCTCTTAATTTAGCAACAAAAGTCACCGTAAAGATTGTCCTCAACAGCTTCTGAATATTTTTCATAAATAAAACTTCTGTGTTCCTTGCGGCGCGTGCACACGTCTTTTGTGTTTACGTGACGCGGAGTTAATAACGTGCGTCTCCTAATTTAGCAGCAAAAGTCACCGTAAAGACTGTCCTCAACAGCTTCTTAATATTTTTCATAAAGCGGGGATAAACAGACTTTTACTCCATGCAGCGCTGTGTTGGAACATCAAGTTGACGACTGATAAACGGAAAATGTGCGGAGGCTGAAACCCGTGAAGCAGAGGGAGACTAGGAGCTGCTGAGACTGTAAGTATAATATTTGTTTGTTTTAACGTTTGTGTCGTCAATTAATAATTTATCTGGCATGATGATGGTTTCTTTTACAAACTATGGACACAGAGAGAACTGTTGGTTAAGCGCTGTGAATAAATGCAGAATTAAGGTATATTTTATGAGATTATGGACTTCTGCCACTTAAGAGATGTGAAGAGAATAAATCACAATAAAATTAATAAAGGCTGCAGTACAACAAGCTATTTTTACTCGATGTGTGAAGAGTGGAAGCTCCATCCTCACTGAGACCTTCTGAAGGTCAGAGGTCGTCAGTGGAGGAGCATCCCTGCTTCATGTGGATTTCAGCACAGAAGAAGACCTTCAAATTCAAGATTCAAGGAGATGCTGCCATCACTTTCTCCACACTAACATGCATTCAATGCAATTTAGTTGTTGTAATGACAAATTCTTTTATTTATTTTTTTAAAGTTCTCAGCAAGAACACAATATTGGTCTTTTTTTTTTTTTTACAATTTTACTGAGCATTTAATTCTAAATAAATCACTGTTTAACAAGAAATTTTTGGAAATCCTGTACTTTTCTTGTGGTGTTACATAGAATAGCATCACTGTAAACTATGGAAAAAGCAGCTGCTTTAAAATTTGTACTTCCTCACACAACTTTGAGTGCAAAAAAACTCTAAAAGTGCCGTAACTTTTTGGAAAAGCTCCCACAAATCCAGGCTTTTTGGGCCACAACAATCACAAAAACAGCTGACAAAATCCTGGAGGGACTGAAATACAGTGAGATTATGTATGCATGGTTCATGCATTGAATTTGCTTACTTACTCTGGGTGGTGAACTTGACACGGCACATCCTTTGCACTAAAGAAAGCACTTGTGAGCACTTTATGAAATGATAAGTTAAATAATTTTGGGTCAGTTCTATATGTGATAATTTATGTATTAACAAAGTTAGAAGATTCTTGGTACAATTTGCAGCATTAGGTCTCAAAGATTTTTGCTTCATGGGAAGTAAAATGGCTATTAAAATGGTAATTCCCCAGATCGAATCGGAATCGAATCGGAATCAAATCGATTCAGAATCTCAAGAATTGGAATCGAATCGATTCTGGAAATTAGGGATCGTTCCCAGCCCTAGACGCAAACTCACCGGTCAGCCCTTGGCTCTTATTTATGGCTTACAAGAGCCATACATAACAGTACCAGATGCAGCAAAGGAGCCCCAGAACATAACAGAACCTCCTCCATGTTTCACAATAGGGACAGTGTTCTTTTCTTGGTATGCTTCATTTTTGCATCTGTGAACATTCAGCTGATGTGCCTTGCCAAAAAGTTCCAGTTTTGTCTCGTCTGTCCATAGGACATTCTCCCAGAAGATTTGTGGCTTGTCAACATACAGTTTGGCTAACTGCAGTCTGACTTTTTTTATGATTTGTTTTCAACAGTGGTGTCCTCCTTGGTCGTCTCCCATGAAGTCCAGGCTCAAACAACAGCGGATGGTGCGATCTGACACTGATGTACCTTGACCTTGGAGTTCACCATGAATGTGTTTAGAGGTTGCGCTGGGCTCTTTTGTTACCATTCGTATTATCTGTCTCTTCCATTTTTCATCAAGTTTCCTCCTGTGGCCACGTCCAGGGAGGTTGGCTACAGTCCCGTGGATCTTAAATTTCTGAATAATATGTGCAACTGTAGTCACAGGAATATCAAGCTGCTTGGAGATGGTCTTATAGCCTTTAAAATGCTTGTCTATAATTTTCTTTCTAATCTCCCGAGACAACTCTTTCCTTTGCTTCCTCTGGTCCATGTTTAGTGTGCTAAACGCCATGTCACAAAACAGCACAGTGACTACTTGTCACCCTTTAAATAGGCCGACTGACTGATTACAAGTTTGTAGACACCGGTGATGTTAATTAGAGGACACATCTTGGATGAACATGTCCCTATGGTCACATTATTTTCAATCTTTTCTAGAGGTACCATCATTTTTGTCCAGGCCTATTTCATTTGTTTGTTTTTTAAAATAATTCTGTTGAACCACAATTCAAAAACATTGTCTGATGGTGACGGTGTGTCTCCCTCAACCCTGAGACACTGTGCGAAAGAGCTGGCTCCTGTCTTCACAGACATTTTTAACACCTCCCTTAAGCAATGTCACGTGCCGACCTGCCTCAAATCCTCCACCATCATCCCTGTCCCCAAGAAGCCACGGATTACTGGACTTAACGACTACAGACCTGTAGCGCTCACCTCTGTAGTCATGAAGTCCTTTGAGCGCCTGGTCCTGTCTCACCTCAAGTCCATCACCACTCCCCTCCTGGACCCGCTGCAGTTTGCCTACCGTGCTAACAGGTCTGTGGACGACGCAGTCAACCTGGCCCTCCACTCCATCCTGCAGCACCTGGACTCCCCGGGAACCTACGCCAGGATTCTGTTTGTGGACTTCAGCTCCGCATTCAACACCATCCGCCCCTATCTGCTCCAGGACAAGCTGTCCCTGCTCGATGTGCCTGACTCCCTCTGCAGGTGGATCACCGACTTCCTGACAGACCGGAGGCAGCATGTGCGGCTGGGGAAGTCTGTCTCGGACTCTGTTAGCATCAGCATTGGATCACCCCAGGGCTGTGTACTTTCCCCCCTACTCTTCTCCCTTTATACCAACTCCTGCACCTCCTCCCACCAGTCTGTTAAGCTGATTAAGTTTGCGGACGACACCACCCTCATCGGGCTCATCTCCAACGGCGACGAGTCCGTCTACAGGAAAGAGGTGGCCCAGCTGGTGTCCTGGTGCAGCCACAACAACCTGCAGCTGAACGCTCTGAAGACAGCGGAGATGATTGTGGACTTCAGGAAAGTCAAAACCCCCCTGCCCCCCCTCACCATCACAGGCTCTCCCATCACCATTGCAGATTCCTTCTGCTTCTTGGGCACCACCATCACCCGGGACCTCAAATGGGAGCCAACCATCAGCTCCCTCATCAAAAAGGCCCAGCAGAGGATGTTCTTTCTGCGGCAGCTGAGGAAGCTCAAGTTACCCACCAAGATGTTAGTGCAGTTCTACACGGCCATCATCGAGTCCTTCTTCACCTCCTCCATAACTGTGTGGTATGCAGGAGCCACTGCCAGGGACAGACTAAGGCTGCAGCGCGTCGTGCGCACTGCTGAGAAGGTGATCGGCTGCAAGCTCCCATCTCTCCAGGACCTGTACATCTCCAGGACCCGGAGGCGTGCAGGCCGGATCATAGCCGATCCTTCACACCCTGGTGTGATCATACAAGTCATCAAAGCTTGGATGACTTGTAATTTCCTGCTATTAAATTCAGATAAGACTGAAGTCACTCTTGTTGGACCAAAAAACCTTAGAAATTCCTTTCCAAATCAAACTTTCAGTTTGGATGCAGTTACTCTTTCTCTTAATAGCTCTGTGAGGAACCTTGGAGTTATTTTTGATCAGGATTTGTCCTTCAATTCACATATTAAATTTGTTTCTAAGACTGCCTTCTATCACTTGCGTAATATTGCCAAGATTAGGAGCATCTTGTCTCAGAGTGATGCTGAGAAGCTGATCCACGCTTTTGTTAGCTCGAGATTAGATTATTGTAATTCTTTATTATCAGGCTGTCCTAAAACATCTTTAAAAAGTCTTCAGCTGATCCAAAATGCTGCAGCAAGAGTTTTAACAGGTACTAGAAAGAGAGATCATATCTCTCCGGTTCTGGCCTCCCTTCATTGGCTTCCCATAGAGTTTAGAATTAAGTTTAAAATCCTTCTTCTTACTTACAAAGCTCTAAACAATCAGGCTCCTTTTTATTTAAAAGATCTGATACTACCGTATCATCCTAACAGAGCACTACGCTCCCAAAATGCAGGATTACTTGTAATACCTAGAATCTCCAAAAGTACAATGGGAGGCAGAGCCTTCAGTTATCAAGCTCCTCTCCTGTGGAATCAGCTGCCAATCTGGATTCGGGAGTCAGACTCGATCTCTGTTTTTAAGAATAGGGCTAAAACCTACCTTTTTGATATAGCCTATAATTAGGGAGGGATCATGTGTTTCTGAACCCTCCCTTAGTTATGCTGCTAATAGGTTTAGTCAGCCGGGGGACCTCCAGTAATGCACTGGGCCTCACTCCTTTCCTCACTCTCTATGAAATATTTTTTTTTTTTTTTTTTGCTGGTCATTAACATCTGTTTGTTCTCTCCCATAGATTAAGTCCCCATCGTGCTGTTTGCTCTCTACATGTCTGTTCTTTTCTTCTTCTCTATCCCCTCACCCCCCAGCCAGTCGCAGCAGATGACTGCCCCTTCCTGAGCCTGGTTCTGCTGGAGGTTTCTTCCTGTTAAAAGGGAGTTTTTCCTCTCCACCGTCGCCAAGTGCTTGCTCACAGGGGATCGCCTGATTGCTGGGGTCTTTCTGCAACTGTGGGGGTCCCCCCTACAGTTGATAGTGCTATGAGATGACTGTTGTTGTGAAATGGCGCTATATAAATAAAGTTGAATTGAATTGAATTGAATTGAACTGTGGGGGTCCCCCCTACAGTTGATAGTGCTATGAGATGACTGTTGTTGTGAAATGGCGCTATATAAATAAAGTTGAATTGAATTGAATTGAATTGGTCACATACTGTTTGCCCCCCTCCCCTCAGGTAGAAGACTTCGGTCCATTCGGACTAAAACCTCCCGGCACATGAATAGCTTTTTCCCCTCTGCCATCAGACTGCTGAACATTAAGTGACTTATTGACTCTCGTGCACTATGTACAGCAGCTCAACCAGACTCATGACATTCATCACTGTTTTTCTGTTGCATTATCAACTGCACTGTGGTACCCCATATTATCTGCTACTTGCTAATTTATTTAAAACTGCCTTGACTAGTATTACTCATTATTACTATTATTATTATTATTATTATTATTATTACTTATTTTTCTACACTTATTGCACGTTTTTAGTCCTTTAGTTTTTTAGTTTATCTCTTTATCTCATCATGTTTTTAATGTTGCAGCATGGCACCGAGACAAATTCCTAGTTTGTGTACTACATGAACAATGGCAATAAATCTGATTCTGATTCTGATTCTGATTTTCAATGGTTAATTTTCATGAATTTTTATTTATTACCACTTTTGTCAGAGTCAAGTTATTTCTGTGACCGTTGTGGGTTTTTCTTTCATTAACAGAGGGGTACCAACAATTTTGTCCATGTCTGTAACTGATCATATCCTGGAACTGTGTATCCACTATCTTGCAAAGCTCTCTTAAGCTCTGACATTGTGAGCTCGAGGTTTAGCACAGTCATGTCCTCTTTCACTTCATTTTTTAAGTTTGCATTTTCTCTGAGTTTATGCTGCCTTTGCTGTCTATGACTCTCACCAAGATGGTCTCCTCTATGCACTGCTGCAAATGCTCTACCTAGGACTTCTGCCTTTTCTTTGTCTGATACAGCCATCTTGTCTCCATCCACTAAAGCTGGAATTTTAACTGATACCCTTTTCCCACTCATTTTTTTAAACATACCCTAGACATCACCTAGTTTTGTTTTCCTACCAAGGGTGGAACAAAATTCTCTCCATGCTGACCTTTTTCTGTTTTTAATAATCCTTCAAACTACTGCCCTTTTCTTTTTATACTCTTATTAAGTTTTCACTAGTCATATTCTTCCTCAGCTGTCTGAATGCCTTGTTTCACTCTTTAATTGCAATACAGTGATCCCTCGCTACTTCGCGCCTCACCTTTCGCGCCCTCAGTGCATCGTGGATTTTTCAAAAATATTCATCAAAAATTCAAAATTGAGAAAAAATGGGCGGGCGCTAGCAGAAGGCAGGGAGACTACATTAGAACATCAGGTATCAACACGGAGAGCCCGCACAACTCAAAATCCACCTCTCTGTTCGCTGTTCTCGTGTTGGCTCGGCTCGGGAATCTCGCAAGCTGATTGGCCGAGACGTTTTACCCAGCTTCTCTCCCTGCCGAGCGCCCATACCCAGCGAAGGAAGATCGCATTCATTGTTCTTTATCGCTCGTGTTGCTTAGTCTCGCCGCGTGGAACTTTTCGCTGTTCTCTTGTGCCTTTTTGTGCGAAATAGTCTTCCCGTTGAGCCACTACGCCGCCTCCTGCAGCTTCTCCAGCTCTATCGGAAGCTGCCCTCGATGATCCTGCGCCTCTAGCACCTGACGATGAGGCGTCACCTGAGGAGCAGTAAAGCTCTCATTAACCTGTGCAGTAAATCATCTTCAACTTGAGTTACGTATCTTATTATAAGAATAAAAGAGTTCTAAAAACATATTTATGTACACTTTATTTACATCTACGTATGTATGTACACTTACACACACACACACACACGTATCATATGAGAGAGAGAGTGAGAGAATGAACGTACGTATTATTTATGGGTGACGTCATTAGGGGTGACGCTACTTCGCGGTTTTTCACTTTTCGCGGTCGGTTTTGGAACCCATTAACCACGATAAGTGAGGGATCACTGTACTACATTCGTCATTCCACCAGGGTACAACCTTTTTCCTACCCTGTGTTGTTTTCTTAGGTATACTTGCTATTGCAGCATTCAGAATATGATTGGTTACCCGACTTGAACACTCTTCTTTGCCACCTTCTGACACGATTGAACACAGTATTGCCTAAATTTTTCCCAATCTGCCTTGTCAAAACACCATCTTGTAAAACATCTTCCCTCTTGTATACATACTTCAGTTTTAATGACTGTAAGTATTGGGAAGTGATCACTTCCCATAGTTGTCCTGTTCATAGCCATCCATTCACAGGTGTTCACTAAAGAATCAGATACCAGAGTTAGGTCAATACATGAGAATGTGCCCCTATGTACATCCACCCTGGTACTAATTATCATCAGTCTATATGTATGTATAAGGAGTTCTGAACAACTGCTTCTTCTTCTTCTTCTTCTTCTTCTTCTTCTGCTTCTGCTTCTTCTTCTTCTCTCGGTTACTGGAAGATAGCAAACAACTGAAAGGTGCATACCGCCACCTACTGTACAAGAGTGTGTAACATGTCATCTGAGCCCGGCCCCTAAATTCTATGACTTAATCCTGTGTTATTTAAAAAAGCGAAAAGAGCCTTTCTCGTGATTCTTATTGCTTCTCCATCTCCATCTGTTCCCAGAATCCCAGTTAAATCCCATTCCCAACCGGCCTCTCAAACTTCATTTTCCATTATCTGTCTTTCATTTCTGTATTTGTGACAGTGTAATAAGATGTGCTCGACATTTTCTTTTACTCCACATTCTCTACATTTGTCACTTTCGATTTTCCCCATGGTGAATAAAGTGGCGTTTAAACCTGTGTGATCCAGTCTGAGTCTTGCCATAATGATGTCTTCCCTCCTTTTGGTTGTTATGAAATTCTTTATTGCAACAGATTTTTGTATTTTATAATACGATCTACCTTTATGATCTTCATCCCATCTTTTTTGCCATAGCTCAGTTCCTTTTTTCTTGATTACTGCTTTCCCTTCACCTTTTCGAAGAGACAATGGTATAGTTACCGTATTTTTCAGACTATAAGGCACACCTGATTATAAGGCGCAGTATCAATTACCAGTCTATTTGACTGTCTATTTTCATACATAAGGCGCACCGGATTATAAGGCACATTAAGCGAGACACATTAAGTGCAACAAAACCGTCAGATAAGTGAAATTTTATTCAACTTATTCACAATAACTCTGAACATCGTTCAGTTGTAACACAAAAAACCAGTTGGAACACATACTCTCAACATTACGGTATTCAGTTGTAACAAAAAAATCAGTTCTCTCAACATTACGGTATACAGTTGCAAAACAAAAAAAAAACAGTTGGAACACATACTCTCAACATTACAGTATTCAGTTGTTACACAAAAAAACAGTTGTAACACATACTCTCAACATTACGGTATTCAGTTGCAACACAAAAAACGAGTTGGAACACATACTCTCAACATTACGGTATTCAGTTGTAACACAAAAAAAACAGATGGAACACACACTGTCAACATTATTCAGTTGTAACACAAAACTAGTTGAAACACAAAATACAAAACAGTACACTCACTTTTTTAGTTCATTCCTCTTCAATAATCAACAGTATCCTTGGAAATAAAAGCAGAAATACCAGCTACCCAACTAACATTCCAAAAAATAATAAATCGACTCCGAATGTGAATATAGCTTCACCTGCAGATGAATTTAATAATTTTTTTGTTTACATTGGACCTAAACTGGCCCGAGAAATACCCACTACAGTGCCTACAGGTGATTCAATATGCAATAACACTGCTGTAAAAGACACCATCTTCATAAAGAACACAGACGAAAGAGAGGTCATTGAAATTGTTAAATCGTTCAAAAGCAAAACATCTACTGACTGCGATGGTATTGATATGCTACTAGTCAAAACTGTTATCGAATGCATAGTGAAACCACTGATGTATATCTGTAACCTGTCTCTCCAATCAGGTATATTTCCCAATGCAATGAAAATAGCTAAAGTAATTCCGATTTACAAGACAGGCGACAGAGGGGAACTCTCCAACTACAGACCAATTTCACTATTACCGCAATTTTCCAAGATACTTGAAAAAATATTCTATGAGAGAATTGACAACTTCATACTGAAGAATGATTTATTGTGTGAGCAGCAATATGGGTTCAGACACAAAAGGACAACAGCATATGCCTTAATGGAATTTACAGAAAAAATATCAACAGCCATTGAAAATAAAGAGTATTCAGTTGGAGTATTCCTGGATCTTAAAAAAGCATTTGATACAGTAGATCACAATCTATTATTAAAGAAACTACAAAATTGTGGTATTAGAGGGGTAGCACTGTCCTGGTTAAGAAGTTACTTAAAGAATAGATATCAGTTTGCATGTGTTAACAACAAAAACTCAGAGCTACTGAAGGTCACCTGTGGAGTCCCACAGGGTTCAGTTTTGGGACCATTATTATTCAATATGTATATAAATGATATATGTAAAGTTTCAGAAAAAATGGACTTAATATTGTTTGCTGATGACACTAACCTGCTATGCAGTGGAAACAATTTGGAACAACTTCTGGATACACTCGGAAAGGAATTAGGAAAGCTGAAACTGTGGTTTGATTCAAACAAATTAACGCTCAATTTAAGCAAGACAAAATTTATAGTCTTTAACAACCATCACAACTACCCAGTACCCAAACTCAGTGTAAATGGTGTAGAGATTGAAAGGGTATCCGAAACTAAATTCCTTGGAGTAATAATTGATAACAAACTGTGTTGGAAGCCACATATTAATTATATAAAAGGTAAAGTATCCAAATCAATTGCAATATTACACAGAGTGAAAAATTTGCTGAATCAACCCACACTATACACCTTGTATCATTCATTAATACTCCCATACATGACATATTGTAATGAAGTATGGGGAAATACATATAAAACAAACATATATCCACTCTTTATGCTTCAAAAGAGAGCTATTAGAATAATCAACAAAGCAGCTTACAGGGAACCAACAAACCCACTTTTTCTTAAACAAAAAACTATCAAGTTGAAAGATCTGATTGACTTTAAAACTGCAATAATAATGTTCAAAGTGAAGAATCTATCACTGCCTGCAAATATCCAAAAGTTGTTCCAAACAAGGGAGAAACGATATCACTTCAGAGGAACATGTATATTTCAAAAGCCTACAGTGAGAACAACCACCAAGCAACACTGTATTTCAGTGCAAGGTGTCAGATTATGGAACGATTTTGGACCTGAATTAAAATCATGTACAAAGCTTGGACAATTTAAACAAAAACTAAAGGAAGAAATACTCCAAACATATTTACAAGACGACATGTAAACTCACATAAGGATTGACATTTCCAGCCTGTGTTGTGTTGTAGCTTAGTTTTTCTTTTTTTCTTTTTTCTCTGTGACACTATGTCTTAGATTTGTTTTTGAATAGTAACCGCTTAACTTAGACTAGCTCAGTTTTCTTTTTCTCTCAGTCACATTTTGTCTTAGCCTTGTTTTAAATTGTAATCGCTCTTGTCTTGTTTTCTCTTTTTTCTCCTTTGAATTCTTGGATGGAATATGGGTGGGCAATATAAGCTGCGGCTTCAGCCATCACCCATTTCGGATAACTCACGTGGAATTGTATAGTAGAAGGAGTCTTTGTCTAATTTGACCTTGTTGTTATATTATACAGTTTCTTTTAACCTGTAATGTACTATCCGAAATAAATAAATTCATTCATTCAATTCATTCAATAAATCCATCAAATTCTTCATCTTCAGTGTCTGAGTTTAACAGGGTTCAGTTTTGGGACCATTATTATTCAATATGTATATAAACGATATATGTAAAGTCTCAGAAAAAATGGACTTAATATTGTTTGCCCATGACACTAATCTGCTATGCAGTGGAAACAATTTGGAACAACTTCTGGATACACTCGGGAAGGAATTAGGAAAGCTTAAGCTGTGGTTTGATTCAAACAAATTAACGCTCAATTTAAGTAAGACAAAATTTATAGTCTTTAACAACCATCACAACAATCCAGTACCCAAACTCAGTGTAAATGGTGTAGAGATTGAAAGGGTATCTGAAACTAAATTCCTTGGAGTAATAATTGATAACAAACTGTGTTGGAAGTCACATATTAATTATATCAAAGGTAAAGTTTCCAAATCAATTGCAATATTACACAGAGTGAAATATTTGCTGAATCAACCCACACTATACACCTTGTATCATTCATTAATACTCCCATACATGACATATTGTAATGAAGTATGGGGAAATACATACAAAACAAACATATATCCACTCTTTATGCTTCAAAAGAGAGCTATTAGAATAATAAACAAAGCAGCTTACAGTGAACCAACAAACCCACTTTTTCTTAAACAAAAAACTCTCAAGTTGAAAGATCTGGTTGACTTTAAAACCGCAATAATAATGTTCAAAGTGAAGAATTTATCACTGCCCACAAATATCCAAAAGTTGTTCCAAACAAGGGAGAAACGATATCACTTCAGAGGAACATGTATATTTCAAAAGCCTACAGTGAGAACAACCACCAAGCAACACTGTATTTCAGTGCAAGGAGTCAGATTATGGAACGATTATGGACCTGAATTAAAATCATGTACAACGCTTGGACAATTTAAACAAAAACTAAAGGAAGAAATACTCCAAACATATTTACAAGACGACATGTAAACTCACATAAGGATTGACATATCCAGCCTGTGTTGTGTTGTAGCTTAGTTTTTTTTTTGTTTGTTTTTTTTTTCTCTCTGTGACATTCTGTCTTAGATTTGTCTTGAATAGTAACCGCTTAACTTAGCTTAGCTTAGTTTTCTTTTTTTTTTCTCTCAGTCACACTTTGTCTTAGCTTTGTTCTAAATTGTAATCACTCTCGTCTTGTTTACTCTTTTTTCTTTGAATTCTTGGATGGAATATGGGTGGGCAATATAAGCTGCGGCTTCAGCCATCACCCATTTCGGATAACTCACGTGGAATTGTTTAGTAGAAAGAGTCTTTGTCTAATTTGACCTTGTTGTTATATTATACAGTTTCTTTTAACCTGTACTGTATTATCCGAAATAAATTCATTCATTCATTCATTCATTCAACAGTTGGGCGATTTCTGCATCAAGCATGGCTCCTGACTACCGTAATACTCCGAAAATCCCTCAAGCGGTTCGGCTTCGTAACTTACCAAAGTCGTACTAAAACATTTTGACAGATTTTTGAGCGCCGTGTACCACATAAAATCAGTTCAAGGTCAGTAAGCACAACAACCAAAAGTAATACATAAGACGCACTGGATTATAAAGCGCACTGTCAATTTTTGAGAAAATTAAAGGATTTTAAGTGCGCCTTATAGTCCATAAAATACGGTATTTCTTTTCCAAGAGCACTTTTTGCTAATTTGTCTGCACAGTCATTCCCTTTCAACCCTTTATGTGCAGGAACCCAACAAAACTGAACTTCTCCACCACCCCTGTGTACCCTAAATAAACTGTGATATAGCTCAATCACCAAGTCTTCCCTTGTAGATTTTATGCCTTGTAAAACCTTATATAAACCTTGCATATAAAAACCTTGTATGGTTTTTAGCACTGCAAGTGAGTCCATGCACACCACCACCTGGTCCGGTCTGACCTCCTCCACCCACTGCAAAGCAATAACATTTGCCACCATCTCTGCTGTAAACATGGATGTATTGTTGGGAGAGTCTTTTTGCAATGGTCACTTTAATGGTCAATTTAAATGAAATTTAAACTGAGCCTCCGGAGTGGTGGCTCAGTTGGTAGAGCATCCGCCCCACACCCGGGAGGCAGGGGTTGAAATCCCGCCCGGGTCATGTCGAAGACCATATAAAAGTGGAACTTCCTGCCATCCAGCTTGGTGCTCAGCAATATTGGAATGGAGGAGGGATCTCTGTGGCAGTGCCTTGCATGGCAGCGGCCCTCTGATTCTACACTTGGGGTGTGTGTGATTTGCACTGTAGATAGGTAAAACACAATCCCGTTCTGCTGTACATGATTGGTTGAATGACAATAAGGGTGATTTAATTTAATTCTTTGATGTATACTCCAACTCCAACAGAGCCCTCTTTATTCTTTGAACGTTCAGTATATAGCTGCAAGAAGTTATAGTAGCTGTTCCTGAGGTAAATGCTTGTTTTAACACCAACTTCATTCATATGCCAATCCTTTTTCCTCATTAGCAGACTAGCATCTACTTCTACTCCCAGAAACAGCCAAGGAGGAACATTACTCACTGGACTGGTGTTAGCTATATCAATACTGATTAGGCCATACACACTCTGGTCCTTCTTTCAATTGTCCACCCAAACCCATGTCCCTGGAAATTAGAGTATTCCCAGCAGTCTTGTAGTGTTGCTTCTGAAATATTTGCTTCATCACTTCCTTTCAGCTTGACCCAGTATGAAAATTCAAATTTATCTCTTCTCAAATCCATTGGCATTTCTCCTGCTTCTATTAAAACTGCATTGTTTGGTTCCAATGACGGTTCCAATGCACATGCGAAGCACTCTATGCTGCTTTTTGTCTATTTTTTCCAGAGTTGTCTTTGACGCTGCTCCATAAATCATGCATCTGTAGTCTATTGCACATTTGCCTATGTGTCCTATAATGCGCGAGTTCATAGGATGTCCTATGATGTTCAGGCAGAGATCATAGGCTGTCCTATGATGTCCTATGATGATCCTATGATCTCAGGCATCATAGGACTCGCAATGAATCAAAAATATGATGTCTATATGACGGCACATAGACAGAGCAAATCATAGGACGGCCTTGCCTTCATGTCTTTATGATGTCATATACAGTGAGTGATGATCCTGTGATCTCAGGCATCATAGGACTCACGATGCTGTCATAAAGAGGCAACATGTCTTTATGATGTCAAATGCATCAAGCCTTCCTTCATGGCTTTATGATGTCATACACAGAAATTGGCAAGGTGAATAAGTCACAGAGCCACTATTTACAGTGCGTTCATGTTTTCTGCACAACAGGTTTCTGCAGCCATGGCCAATTCTACGTTGCCGTGAGTAGAGTTGCCAGATCAAGCAGTCTTTTTTTGTTTTTTTGATTTTGTATACCTTATTGATCCCCAGAGGGGAAATTGAGGTCATCCACTTGGATGGATGAAGCAGCCACAGTACGGCGCTATCCCTTAACCATTCACAGACACATTCACACCTAGGGCCACTTTTAGAGTCTCCAATTAACCTAACCTGCATGTTTTTGACCTTTGTATTCTTGCTCAAGATGAAGAAACTAAGCAAAAGCGTCACTTTCTCAGCAGTGTCGTTTTAAAAGAGGTGCTGACACAGTAAACGTGTAACCTTGAAGAATGCCAGTCTACACTACAAACGTGTAAAATGCTAAGCAAAGCACTGATTTTCTCTGGGTGCTCCAGTTTCTTGGTTTCTACGGGCATGCACAGGCCTTCCTGAACAGGGTTGAAAGCCACTTTTTGCTCAGATCTAATTTCATGATCTTGCTCATGAACTGGAATTACGACGCACCTATCCCCCAACCAATGGTCTGAACGAAGAAGAGGAGACCCACCAGATGGAGAGCAATAGAATGAAGAGAACTGCAGCACGTCAGAAAAGATTCCGTGAATATGAAACACCTCAGGTTCCAGCAGTACGCTGCAGGCATGACTATGAACAGCACAGCCGTCTGAGACAGGAGGAGACCCTTCAGCAACGGGCATGCAGAAATACTTGCTTATACTTGGTTTCTATGGGCAGGTACAGGTATGCACGAGTATGTACTAGTAATGAGAATGAGAATGATGATAACAATAATAACAATGCTGATAAACTAAGAGGAAGACCATCCATCCATCCATCTTTTTCCGCTTAATCCTTTTCGGGTCGCGGGGGGGGGGGGGGAGGGGGCTGTAGCCTATCCCAGCATCTTTGGGCGAGAAGCAGGGTACACCCTGGACAGATCGGCAGTCCATCACAGGGCCAACACAGAGAGACAGACAACCATCCACTCTCACATTCATACCTAAGGACAATTGAGAATCCCCAGTTTGAGGCCAATTAACCTAACTTGCATGTTTTTGGCATGTGGGAGGAAACTGGAGAAATCCCGGCGTAAATCCACGTAGACACGGGGATAACATGCAAACTCCACACAGATCACTGTTGTTCGGGAGCTGGGATCGAACCCAGGATCCCCCAGCCAAGGGTGAGTTGCTGTGCTCCCGCAGTGCTCGAAATAAATAAGCAAGACAGAATCACTCTATCACTCTATTAAAGCAAGAAATCTGTGTGTGTGTGTGTGTCTGCCACGTTTATAGAGCAACATAGGACGGCCTATGATCTCTGCCTGACCATCATAGGACATCCTTTGAACTCAAGCATCATCGGACACGCGATACTGTTATAAACATACAGTATGTCTATATGATGGCGCATAGACAAATGTGTCTTTATGATGTCATATAGACCATCACTCACGATGCCTAGACTAATGTGTCTTTATGATGTCATATGGCTCAAAATTGGCAAGGTGAATAAGTCACAGGGCCAGTCTTTAGAGCGTGTTCGTGTTTTTTGCACAACAGATTTCTGCAGCCATGACCAATTCTACATTGCCACGAGCAGAGTTGCCAGATCAAGCAGTCTTTGTATTCTTGCTCAAGATGAAGAAACTAAGCAAAAGCGTCACTTTCTCAGCAATGTGGTTTTTAAAGAGGTGCTGACATGGTAAAAATGTGTAACCTTGAAGAATGCCAGTTTACACTACAAATGTGTAAAATGCTAAGCAAAGCGCTGATTTTCTCCGGGTGCTTCAGTTTCTTGGTTTCTATGGGCATGCACGGGCCTTCCTGAACAGGGTCGAAAGCCTCTTTTTGCTCAGATCTATTTTCATGATCCTGCCCATGAACTGGAATTACGACACACCTATCCCTCAACCAGTGGTCTGAACAAAGAAGAAGAAGACCCACCAGATAGGGAGCAATAGAATGAGGAGAACTGCTGCACGTCAGAAAAGATTCCGTGAATATGAAACACCTGAGGTTCCAGCAGTACGCAGCAGGCATGAGTGTGAACAGCACAGCCGTCTGAGACAGGAGGAGACCCTTCAGCAACGGGCATGCAGAAATACTTGCTTATACTTGGTTTCTATGGGCAGGTATGTGTATGCACGGGTTGAGAATGATAATGACAATAACAACAATAACAATGCTGATAAACTAAGAGGAAGACCATCCATC
Source organism: Pholidichthys leucotaenia (assembly GCA_020510985.1). NCBI lineage: Eukaryota > Metazoa > Chordata > Actinopteri > Cichliformes > Pholidichthyidae > Pholidichthys > Pholidichthys leucotaenia. The sequence continues at coordinate 61,428,642 of CM035849.1, read as the reverse complement.
CATCCATCCATCCATCCATCCATCCATCCATCTTTTTCCGTTTAATTCTTTTCGGGTCGCGGGGGGGCTGTAGCCTATCCCAGCATCTTTGGGTGAGAGGCAGGGTACACCCTGGACAGATCACCAGTCCATCACAGGGCCAACACAGAGAGACAGACAACCATTCACTCTCACATTCATACCTAAGGACAATTGAGAATCCCCAGTTTGAGGCCAGTTAACCTAACTTGCATGTTTTTGGCATGAGGGAGGAAACTGGAGAAATCCCGGGATAAACCCACGCAGACACGAGGATAACATGCAAACTCCACACAGATCACTGTAGTTCGGGGGCTGGGATCGAACCCAGGATCCCCCAGCCAAGGGTGAGTTGCTGTGCTGCCGCAGTGCAAGAAATAAATATGCAAGACAGACTCACTATCACTATTAAAGAAATCTCTGTGTGTGTGTCTGCCACATTTATAGAGCAACATAGGATGGCCTATGATCTCTGCCTGATCATCATAGGACATCCTTTGAACTCAGGCATCATCGGACTCGCTATACCATCTTAAACAAATGTCTATATGACAGCACATAGACAAATGTGTCTTTATGATGTCATATAGACCATCACTCACGATGCCTAGACTAATGTGTCTTTATGATGTCATATGGCTCAAAATTGGCAAGGTGAATAAGGCACAGGGCCAGTCTTTAGACCGTGTTTGTGTTTTCTGCACAACAGACTTCTGCAGCCATGGCCAGTTCTACGTTGCCTCAAGCAGAGTTGCCAGATCAAGCAGTCTTCGTATTCTTGCTCAAGATGAAGAAACTAAGCAAAAGCGTCACTTTCTCAGCAATATGGTTTTTAAAGCAGTGCTGACATGGTAAAAATGTGTAACCTTGAAGAATGCCAGTCTACACTACTGTAAAATGCTAAGCAAAGCGCTGATTTTCTCCAGGTGCTCCAGTTTCTTGGTTTCTACGGGCATGCATGGGCCGTCCTGAACAGGGTCGAAAGCCACTTTTTGCTCAGATCTAATTTCATGATCCTGCCCATGAACTGGAATTACGACACACCTATCCCTCAACCAGTGGTCTGAACGAAGAAGAAGAAGACCCACCAGATGGAAAGCAATAGAATAAGGGGAACTGCTGCATGTCAGAAAAGATGCCGTGAATATGAAACACCTGAGGTTCCAGCAGTACGCCACAGGCATGACTGTGAACAACACAGCCGTCTGCGACAGGAGGAGACCCTTCAGCAACGGGCATGCAGAAATACTTGCTTATACTTGGTTTCTACGGGCATGGATGGGTATGCATGGGTATGTACTAGTTTATTACAAATTCAAGTATTTACAACAACTATGGATGCATGATCTTACCTTTACTTTTAAATGACATAAATTTGCCTGTCCTTCTGAACAAAAATCGCTGTGACTTTGTTAAAAAATGTCTTTACCTTCTTTTAACTTTAGAAAATCCTATGCTAACGGTGCTCAAGCACGCCTCCTCTCCATGGCGCAATGGTACAGGCTACATCCCGAATGATGCCTAAGCCCTCCTGCAGGCAGTTACACATTACTTCACAATCCATACAGTACAACCGTGCATATAAAGCATGTTTCTGTCATGAACGCCCCTTCCGGGGCAGAAGACAAACTCACAAGCTTGAACTGCAGTGAGGACATTTATTAACAGAAAAACAAGACTGCACAAAGATGACTGTGAAGACATACAAAAATGTAATAAGGAGGCTAAGGAAGGAAAAAAAATAACACAATAGGACACCTGCACCTGTGCTCAGACAAACCCCTAAGCCCCCACAGTCCCAGGGTTTGGGTGGCCGGCCAAAGTCCCAGGCCAAGCAGATGGCTCGCTGAACAGAATCAGGCAGCCTACTGGAGAATATGGGCCACCCGACCCGTAGACCCAGTCCTTTGGGCGGCCGGCCAGCGTTGTTGATCCACCAGGATGGGAGAGGTGAACGAGGAGGCGACTTACCCACAGGAAGGCTCAATGGTGGGATGCCGGACCATAGAGGAGGGGAACCCCCACGGCAACTGGGGGCGGAGGAAGGGGGGCCACAATGGCATCTAGCAGAGTAATGTAAGCCCCGGCATCCTCTAGCTGGCCGGCATCACCTGCGGAAGTCCCAGCTGGGGACTCGGCTGCACCTGCGGCGGTCCCGGCCTGGGACTCGGCTGCATCCGCGGTGGTCCCGGCCTGGGATAATGTTGCACCAGTGGTGGCCCCTTCCTGGGAACTCATTGCTCCCACAGTTAGCCCCGACTGGGCCTGCGTAGCACCCACAGTGGACCCCGACTGAGTTGTGGTTGCACCCACTGTGGAACCCGGCTGGGCCCTTGCTGCACCCACGGTAGACCCGGACTGGGCCAGAGCTGCACCCACGGTATACCAGCCAACCCGTGAGAACACCAGACCCAGGAGACGGTCAACCAGGGTAACCCCAGGTGAAAGCACAGGAGGCGGGTCCCCGGTGACCATGGTGGGGGAAGCTGCACCCATGGTGTCTTTGGGTAGCAAACCAGGACCCACGGATTCATCTGGCGGTATTGGGTCTTCTCCGGCAACCCTGAAAGAGGACTCGGACACAGAACAAAAGGAGATGTCAGGATCGCCGGCAGTGGCGGAGCCTGGCGAGCTCAGATGCAGTGGGTGGCTGCACCTGGCCCTCCTCACCAAGAGTCAGGTAAGATTGCTCGAATACTGAAAAGAGGAAGACAAAATAGAGCACGTTCCTGAGGTCAATTTCCGCCACCGTCCAGGACTCTGATGATCCGGGCAAAGATGGAGGTCCGGGCTCAGCCTCCCACTCTGCTGCGGTGGCCTCCGCAGCAGGCGTGATGGTTGTTGCAGTCTTCATAGCCCCAGCTGCCGTGACCCATGGTGGAGATTCCTCCAACGTGGAAGATGGGGTTAGACTCTGTGCTGGCTCTGGCATCGGCTCCTCCAGAACCACTGGCTCTTCCATCAACTGGCGGCTTAGTCCCAGATCCAGCGAGCACTCAGGATACGGAGGGAACACAGAGAGGGTAGGTGGACAGTTCAGAACAGCAGCAGGTGGGGAAAACTCAGGGGACTGCTCTCCCTGAGTCTCCCTACTGGGAATCAGGAAAGACATTTTATTATTTATGGAAGTAAAATGAAAATTCACTTGCCTGTCTCCCCAGATCCTGATGTTGGCTGCTGCTGTTTGGGCGTTGTTGCCTCTCCATTCTGAAAAGGTGGTGTTTGGCCCCTCAGTAGATCATTTGGGAGCCTCCCTTCTCGCCACAGGAACGGGAGTCGCCGGTGGGGAATTCAAGCGCTCCTTGACCATCAGAGGATGCACCGAGGGAGGCGGCCTCACAGTGGAAATGGCAGGAGCTTCGGCAGGTGGAACTGCAAGCAAGGAAAAGCTAGAACCAGGAGCTGCTGCGGGAATGGCTGAATTCAGTGTACGGGAGGAGGATGTCAACGAGGTGGAATTATTCTTCTGGTGGTCCGGGACAGGACAATGGGGGTGTGGTGGAGCTAATGTGGCTGGAGCGGGAGGAGTGGAGCCGTTCCTCCATGGAGTATGGTTCCGTGTGGGCACTGGCCTGGCTGGAGGCTCTCCCCACGTCAGCCCGGGGAAGGACCATTGCAGGTTGGTGAATGTAGCCAACACACTAGCCAACTCCAGATAACTCCTCGGCCCAGGAAGGTCTCTTAGTCTCCCGACCGCTACCTCCACATTCTGGACTCGGGCTTCAGGAGGCGAGGGCATTGGAGACACGGCCCTGAATGAAGAGAGCCCCCCACCATTCCTCAAGGCTGGGACTCCCGGTCACTGATCATCCACAGTTGGCTGGGAACCGGCGTGCTGGAGACATGATAACTCCAAACCCAAGTGAGTCAAAAAAAACACAAGAAGTGAGAAAAAAATGCCTCACTGCAGAAGCTGAGTTTTCAACTCGCGGCAGCCTACTGTCATAAATGCTCCTCTGGGGCAGAAAACAAACTCACACGCTTGAACTGCAGTGAGGACATTTATTAACAGAAAAACAAGACTGTACAAAGATGACGGTGAAGACATACAAAAATGTAATAAGGAGGCAGACGTTCCAAAACCGGTAACGCTGAGCAAACGCAGGGGATCTACTAGTGGTGTCCCAGAGCTGGCATCCATCTACGGACACAATAGTAGTTGAAAGTACAAAAGGTCAACAATAAAGCTGTCCACAGAAAAAGCTCTATTGACTTACATAAGGCTGGTTCTCCAGAGTAGGGAAGAAGGATCCAAACTTGCAGAGGCTGCCGCACTGAATGAGCGTGCCGCAGCCAACTATATAGGAAGACACAAACGAGCAGCAGGTGCAGGTGGCAGGGAAACCTTAATCACCAATTGATTGCAGCTGTGAGGGCCAGAGGCCCAGCAATCAGCTGGAGAGTGTGCCTGGGAATTGAGGGCAGGACTTTACCATGAAACTGAATAACACACACCAAGATAAGTACAGACAATAACCAAAACAGACTAACAGATAAATAATACAGGAAATAAGGTGAGGGTCTGAGCTCAGAGGAATCTGAGCTGAGGACATGACAGTTTCCAGTAACTCATTACACAGTACTGGTGTTTAAATATACCATATTTGCTCTAAAATACCTCACGCACACGCGCGCGCGCGCACACACACACACACACACACACACACACACAAACAACTGCATATTAGCAGGCCATAACCGGATAACTACAGCATTCTCTCCTGCTAACATGGTGAAGCACTATTTCTTGCAACAGGAGCTATTTTGATATAAATTAGAAACTGCAGTCGGTTTCACATTTACAAACACATTCATACTCCTCTGTCACTACTTTTGTTGCTTGTTTCATCACTTTAGCTCACCTGAAAACACAGAGATACAAACACATCAGTCCAGCATAACGCAATGTGGCTGCATCTTGCAGGCTACTCCCTGAATGATGCTTAAGCCCTCCCACATCCTAAAGGACCTCTCAGCTGCCCAAAGTGCCATTATGAGCATCACTCTGTTTATGCACAAATTAATCTACTAAATATTACAGGTGGTATGTCTGGTGCACAGGTATAGTCACTTATCAGAAAAATAACATTATGAACTCCCACAAATAATAAAATAACACATCAAGAGAGCAATGAAAAATAGGGGAGTGTCCATTAAAATGCCTCAACATTACTGTGGGTCCCACATACCCTATATAACATTGTAAAAAAAAGAGTATAGCAGAAATATATTAACTTCTATTAAAGATCTTAGTGATGTCTGCAAAAGCGGGTAGTAAACACCCACGCACATGTTTAATACCAAGCTCCTGGGGCAATTGCATGGCTGTCCTGGGGCTTGCTGGCTTGGGCATTTGTGGTCTGTGGGGTTTGGTGGCGCTACCTTGCTTGCTCGGTGTTTCTGGGCATGCGGGGGAAGGGGGGGGGTTGCTGTGACCTGCCGCCCTCTTTGCTGGCAAACCACTCACAAGCACACACTCACTTTGCATGTGCTGTCATACACATGCATGCACACACACATATATGTTCTTTTACAGGTGCTGATACCAGACTCGTGATGAGACCTTTTCAGAAGAAGAAACAGTTTGTCTTCTCTTTGTTTCAGTTGTGTTAGTTTGTTTTTTCTGTTTGTTCCTCTCTCTTGCCCCCCCCCACCCATCCCCGTCGGCTCTATCATGAGTATAACAAAACAAAACAAAAAAAAACTAATTTCCCAGTTGGGATCAATAAAGTACATCTATCTATCTATCTATCTATCTAAATAAAGTATTAAACATTATTACAAGAGGAGTCTGTAAATAATATTCAGTACATATGTAACAGGTCCCCTTTTTGGGCACCCTTAAACGGCTGTGATCGGGGACACTAGTGTATACGTGTGGGTGGCATATGGATCACGATGACACCAGACTGATGTTTCCCACAATTTATTTGCTCCTGTTGGAGAAATAAAACAATACACATCACTCTTTGTCTGTACCTCGATCCCACACAGGCTCCCCCAGCAAAGCAACGCGGTACTGTCGGGGAAAGGAGGAACTACTGGAGCCTCGGAGGTACGGGAAGAGCGGATGTGGGCAGTGTACCGCCAAAATAAAAGCACTCAAGTAAATAAAATTCACAATAATATAAAGGAAAACATGACTGAGAAAAGGAATGTTTAAGGTGCATTTTTGACTCCGTTACACCCACCCCACTGAATTTTATCAAACTTGAGCCACAGCTACACAGAACTCATGACAATATACAAAACACCCGGGGTTAGTTAAAGAACACCATCTGAAAGAGTGTCCCACACAAGGACGAAGTGGCATGAGAGCAGCGCTTATCTCTCAACCCAACCACTGGTAATGGAGTGCCTTGTACACCCAACCAAAACCCCCAACGTTGCAGCCGAGCAGACCACATTGACGGTTATGCTGTTTCATCCCACCTAGCAACAATGCTCTGCACTGTGTGTGTTTATATATTTACATATTTATTCCATCTAGCTACAATGCTCAGCACTGGGTGTGTTTATATTTATATATCTATATATTTATTCCATCTAGCTACAATGCTCAACACTGTGTTTTTATATATCTACATATTATTCCATCTAGCTACATTGCTCCGCACTGTGTGTGTTTATATACTTGCATATTTATTCCACCTAGCTGCAATGCTCCGTACTGTGGGTGTTTATATATTTACATATTTATTCCATCTAGCTACAATGCTCTGCACTGTGTGTTCATATATTCATATATTTATTCCATCCAGCTACAATGCTCTGCACTGTGTGTCTGTGTGTGTGTGTGTATATATATATTTTATAGTAATATGTACATATGTATATTAGCTGCTCTTGCTTGCTTGTTTTTTTTTCTTGCCTTCTGATTGTTGCTCTGAGTGTTGCTATCCCTGTGCTGTTGCAATCCTGGAATTTCCCCGTTGTGGGACTAATAAAGGCTTATCTTATCTTATCTTATCTTATCTTATCAACTATTAGTGTAGTAAAAGCTCATGTATAATAAAATAAAATAAAACAGCTCATCACTAGAATTCAAGGTCAAGTCCACAAAAGGATAGTCCACTCATGTAGCAATTAGTCAGTCAGGGTCTGAAACACAGACCTACAAACGGCCTTAACATTGAACTTGTCCTGAATTACATCTTGCCTGGACATTGTCTGCACTAGTCTATTTACAGGTCTAATCAGGTGACCAAATCTTGACCTGATTTGAGATTGTGCATTGGGACGGTCACAATGTGTACGTGACGTCTGGTCAACAGTACAGCGAACAAGGGGAGTGTCTGTCTGTCTCTCGGAGTCAGGAACAGAAACTAGTTGACTGTCAAGTGTTTGTCCACCACGAGTATCAGTAGCAGCTCTAGTCACAGGTCTAGAGTCAGAGGACATGGGATGATCTACACCTTGAGCAACAGGTGCAACTGAAGAGTTCTGGGGGTCAGAGGGCACACTTGTCACATCAGAAACATCTACCTGTGACACAGATGGTTCAGTGAGCTGCGTGGTCCACTCAACAGTTCTCCTTTCAGAGTCAACAGGTTCTGGATCAACTAATGGTTCATGTGTTTCTCCACATGAAGACTGATTACCTGTACCAGCCTCACTCTCTCTCTCGAAGAGGTCCACAGATGTATCTCTCTCATCAGTTTCTGGAAGTAAGGTGGATGAACCATGGTTGGACACATCACACACATCCACCACAGGAAGAAAATTTACCAGCATCAACAGATTCCTGTGGACCACTTTTGTCCGTCCAGTAACAGTGTCACAAATTTTGTATGTATGGGTCTGCGGGTTCACATCCATTACAGTGTAAACAGTTGATTCCCACTTATCAGCAGTTTTCTTTTTGCCTCTCTCCTTTCTGTTGGCCAAAAGCATCCTGTCACCAATCTCAATCTTGGATCCTGTCACTTTCCTGTTGTAAAGATTAGCATGTCTGTGTTGCTCCTTAGCAGCACAGTCCTGAGCAACCATCATTGCTTCTTTTTAGCTCACAGGTGAGAGTTGCCACATACTTGTCATAACTGGTTACATCAGCATCGCGAAGAACAGAACGAAACATGACATCTACTGGCAAACGGGGCACACGGCCATACATGAGGTAAAAAGGAGGAAAGCCAGTCGTCTCATGGGCTGTACAGTTGTACATAAATGTCAAAGTCTGCAACCGTCGTGGCCAGTTAGCTTTCACCTCAGGGGACAGTGCACGAATCATCCCACCCAGTGTCCTGTTAAATCGTTCGACACTCCCATTTCCTATTGGGTGGTAGTAGTAGTAGTAGATTAGTTCCTAGAGTCTTCAGCTGACCAAAAGTCAATGCAGACCAGCTCCAGCGGTCTAGATGACAAGATGCTCTCTAAGGGAGCTTGTCCCTCAGGTTCAGCTGACTTGCTGAGGACACAACGCTGGCAGTGTCTGACATGGTCTCTAACATCTCTCTCAAGGGTCAGCCAGAAAAATCTCTGTCTGGATAAACTGAGGGTTTGCGACTGGGCTTGATGACCAGCATTATCATGCACGCCTTTCAAGACCTCATCCTTAAGTGAGTCTGGGACAACATACTGAAGCCGTTTGGACTTGGTTCTCTGGTCTCTTGAAACTCTGTACAGAACACCATTGTTCACAGATAGCTTATCCCAGTGTTTCAGATATTTAATCACTGAAAATGATTCTTTCACCCTTTCTCTCCTTGAGGGTCTCCGATGTCTTTCAACATAAAACAGGATGCGAGAAAGAGTTCCATCCTCCAACTGTTTGTCACGCAATGCCTTTTCAGAATAGGCAGGCAACGGGTCTTGACCTGGTGGGACTAACTGGGGCAAAAACTGCAAGGCTTCAATCGCCCGGGCCCTCGGACCAGCATCCCACTCAATGTGTGACTGCATCACAGCAGACACTTCTTCTGAATTCACAATCCGAGTGTGTACCCGGGAGGTATGAGCATTGTCACACATCGCATCCACGTGACCACTGGATGAACGAAAAGCATCCTGAACAGAGGCAGTAGACACATTTTTGACTTAACTGAGGAGTTTCACATATGGCTCTTTGAACAGTCTGTGACCAATATTTTCCTTGACAAAAGGCACACGGCTTAATGCATCAGCCACAATGTTCTGCCGCCCTGGAACATACTTTATGTCAAAGTCATACGCAGCCAACTTGGCTACCCAGCGTTGCTCACAACAGTCTAACTTGGGCTTTGTCAATATGTGAGTCAAAGGATTGTTGTCAGTCTAAACAGTGAATTTGTGACCCTTTAGCCAATGACTAAACTCGTCAGTGATGGACCATTTCAAAGCCAGAAATTCCAGTCGGTGCGCTGGATAGTTTTTCTGAGACTGTGTCAGTGACTTACTGGCAAAAGCAATAGGTCTGGCATGACTCTCACCTTCCTGGACTTGGGACAGAACGGCACCTATCCCATCCAGAGATGCATCAGTTGAAAGCATGAAGGGACAGTCAAAGTTAGGATGAGCCAAGACCACAGTGTTAACAAGTGCAGATTTGAGATTTTAAAGGCATGTATGTGCTCTTGGGTCCAGTCAGAAGCACAAAGCTTTCTGCAAGCCATCTTGGTTTTCTTACATCTGCCTTTAAATTTTCTACCTTTCAACAGGCTGAACAATGGCTTGGCAATGACAGAATATCCTGGCACAAAATGCTGATAGTAATTAACCATCCCCAAAAAGGATCTACGTCTTTTTTGGGACGGTGTCACACCATCAGTGTCCATAAGGTCAGCACAAGTCATTTTTGCGATGTTTTCAACCTTACTAGGGTCGGTTGAAACACCATTCTCATCAATTACGTGACCAAGAAACCTCACAAATCTCCTGAGGAAAAAACACTTTTTGGGTGCCAACTTCAAGTTGTGCCTACGCAGCCTGCTGAACACCTGCTCAAGGCGCTGCAATGCACTCTCCTCATCAGATGCAAAAATCAGCAGATCATCCAAATAGCACAACAAAGTCAAGTAATTCTGGTCACCAAAAATGGCAGTCATCATGCGCATAAAACTAGCAGGACTATTGCATAATCCCTGTGGCAGGCAATTGTACTCATATAAGCCCATCGGAGTGGTAAAAGCAGAATAATTCCTGTCATCCTCATGAAGCGGCATGTTGTAGAAGCCGGACGTTAAATCCACTGTGCTGAAGAGGCAGTTACCTCCCAGTGCTGCCAGACAATCTGTCTGGTGAGGGAGAGGGTGAGCGTCTTTCAGAGTCCTCTTATTCAGCCAGCGAAAATCTGTGCAGATGCGGAGGTCGCCATTCTTTTTCCACACAAGAACCAAAGGAGGTGCATACTCGCTAGTTGATTTCCTGATAATGTCTTTTTCCTCCATTTCATTCAGCACCTGGCTTAATTTCTGATACTGACTAGGGGGTACACGCATGTATGGGAGTCTGAATGGTTTATTATCAGATAAATGTATGCGGTGTACAAAGCCCTTAGCTTCTCCGCAGTCTAGGTGGTGGCGTGAAAAGACATCCTTGTACTGAAGTATCAAGTCAGCCATTCTCTTTTTGCAGTCCTCTGACACTTGGCATGAATTAATGTCTATGTCACAAAGCCCCAATGACTTGAATTTTTCTTTTACAGACTCCATACCGGCATCGCATGCCGTTGTAGACTGTGTGTAGCAGGTCACTGGTACACTAGACTGCTCAGCTGCGTCCATGTCTTCAAGGGCTACACATGTGACAACATGTCCAACAAGCCGGCGCCGTAACAACACTGGCTTGTTGGACATGTTGATGAGTTTGAGCGGGACCCACCTGTCACCCCACATAGGAGTTACAATCTTAGCTACTAGGACACCCCTAGGAGCTGAACGAGAAGATGTGGGCTCTGTCATGACTGTACTGCCTGGAGATACAACAGTGTCTTTAGGCAATTTACCCCAAACAAGGTACTCACGCCCAGGTTCAAGGTAGGTGGCTGAGTTACATCTGACAGTACCAACTTTGTCAGGAATGTCATTTCCTTTCCAGGGGTTCAAACCAGTGAGCATAGACAAGAACTGTTCAGCTTCTGGTTCTGCAGTTGGGCAGGGGCCAGACACTGTTTTCCAATAGGACTTGCATTGTTTTGAATGGTGTAGGATGTGCTTTATGACATTGGTACCAATAATCAACTCATCATGCTGACCACAGACAACCAGAGTGGGGACTAGCATTTTACAACCATACACCTCCATCACAATGTCAAAAGCACTCTTTGGCCTGACACGCTGTCCACCACACCCAACCAGCATCACATTCACATCAGTCTGGTTCTGATTTGTTATCACTCCAGCAGTTCTCAGTTTCTTCTCTGCATCCTCGTTGATACTGCAGGCCATGGAGCCACTGTCCAGCATGCCATCAATTATCACTGTACCACCAAAAGCCCCTGGTGTGTAGAAAAGGCTGGAACTATTGCCAATTATGTGAATGTTCTGATACACAACAACTACATCATCGCATGAGCTTCTCACCGATGCAAAAATTGACTCAGCATCAGATGTGTCACTGCAGTGGGAGCTTGAAGTGAGACCTGCACTGCCTCCCTCCAAGTACAGGTCAGTTAGTTTTCCCTGACACAGAGAAGGAGGCTGACAGTTGTTGTTGGGACAGGCCAGTCTGGTCTGACCAGGGGAAAGACAGGTAAAACACAGTTTCTCAGACATGCAATGTGAAATGGTGGAGTGACGTGTGTCATTACAGACCTTACAAGTTGCTTCTCTGAGGCGTCTCTGACGAGGGGCACATTTAAATCTGTTGCTCTCAGTCGGGTGAGGAATTGTACACTGCTGCAACTTCTCCATCATTTCCTGAAACATGTTAACCATGTGACCAAGGAGCCTCTCCTCTGACTGTTGGAGATTTTGAGCAACAACTGGCACACCAGCACAATCTGAGTTGAGGGGATTTGGGGTAGGGGCAGAGATGGGGAATGGAGAGGGACCCTGACATATAAACTGTTGGGTTTGAGGAAGTGAAGAGGGAATGACTGGGGTGTGGCACTGTTCTGGCATGGTCATGGCTGAAGATGGCATCCTGGGTTTGTCAGATGTTACAGGGGCTGTGTGACTCATTAGCTGTGGACCATCAGGTGCTCTGGCACTAGCTCTAACCTCTCTCTGATAATCGTCAATTCTCAACTGAACATCACGTGAGGTCCATTCATGAGGTGGTTTCCACTTCAAGGTGCAAGACAGATCAGGATCAGGACAATTTTTGACGAACATGATAGCAATCTCTTTGCTCATGTCCTCAGTCTGCTTGCCTTGTCTACGCAGGCCCTCGAGAGCCAGGTCTGCTGCTTTGTTCAGCCTTATCCAGTAGTCCACTGGGTTTTCTCTGTGCCTGGGCAGGGTTGCATAAAAATCTGCGAGCGGAAGACATGAGGAGGCATCACAGAAGTAATGGAGAAGAACATCATAGATTATCTCAGGTTTCTTTTTAGCATCTAGCTCCAGGTCACTACGCAGGGCAACTTTCACAACATCTCTGGCTTTGCCCAGTAAATGACTCATTATTTCTCCTGCTTGCTCACACACAGGAATCTCTCTCTTCTTAAGGTCAGTCTTAGACAAGTCAATCCAGTCCTGAATTGAATATTTGTCAGTACTGTCACCTCTAAATGTGGGTAGTTCTCTGTCTGACTTAACATGGACAGTCACGTGTGGAGGGTCATATTTGGTAACATCACAATGTGCAGTTCGATCAGTAGGAGAAGTCTGGTTGTCATTGGTCATATTCACAACACCAGCAGACATTAACTTAGCAACTATAGACTCACCAATTTGAGCACCAAGCTGCCCTACCATATCTGTAAGTTGTTCAATGGCATCAACATTACTGCAGGGAGTGGAAACATGAGGACCTTCACCCATGAACTCACCAACAGGAATACAACCTGGGCTCTGACCTAACCCTGTATCCCCACCACTGTTCATGAATTTGGAATGTCCCACATCTCTACTATTAGTAATATCACCGCGCCAAACGCCTCTTCCTTTTGGCAAAACAGGTGTTGTATAATTATCCATGTCTTTTTTTGGTTGATAGTACTACTTTACACAGTGAAATGTACTTGCGTTGTGAATAACTCCAAAGTAAAGTGACATAAATTACAGTACAGGATCACAATTCTTACTACGACTTCAAATACCATAAATGTACTGTGGGTAATCAGTTAAAATGCGTTTCAACAGTCCTTTATATGTCTGACCACATACACATCCCAGCGTAGACCTAAGTTGGTAATGCAGCATCCACAGTGACCGGCGTCGAGCTGATCTGAAGATCCAAGGATCGCGGCACCAGTGTAACGGGTCCCCTTTTTGGGCACCCTTAAACGGCTGTGATCCGGGACACTAGTGTATACGTGTGGGTGGCATATAGATCACGATGACACCAGACTGATGCTTCCCACAATTTATTTGCTCCTGTTGGAGAAATAAAACAATACACATCACTCTTCGTCTGTACCTCGATCTCACACAGGCTCCCCCAGCAAAGCAACGCGGTACTGTCGGGGAAAGGAGGAACTACCGGAGCCTCGGAGGCACGGGAAGAGCGGATGTGGGCAGTGTACCGCCAAAATAAAGGCACTCAAGTAAATAAAATTCACAATAATATAAAGGAAAACATGACTGAGAAAAGGAATGTTTAAGGTGCATTTTCGACTCCGTTACACATAGAAATGTGCTGTATAAAACTTTTTCTGGCAAAGTAAATCTGTTTGGCACAATAAGGGAAGAAGATTTCTGTTCTGCTTACTTAGTTGCTTGACAGGACAAGGGGGAAAACATCAACCTGGGACTGGAATACTAGGACATATTGTAAAATAAAAAAACATCTTTACCTCCCACAAAATGTTCAGTGGCCCTCATTTATCAAAGATGTGTGTGACAGAAAAGAGGTCGTATGATCATTTCAACTGGCAAATTGGTATTTATCAATCTGAACGTGATCATCCCGGGCACTCAAATCTCACATCAGTTCTGAGCTGGAGTGCCCAAATTTTCAAGCGTTTGCAGACTCCCATGCAGCAGAGAAACCTGCTATGTGGAAGAATTATTTCATAATATCAAATTATAATCAGCAGTGCAACTTTTCAGGAGATATCTTTGCCTTGTATTATATTTAGATGAGCGATTTGACAATTTACTGTAACTAAACCACAACACAGCTTTACACACAGAAGTGCCTGGTCAAGGTGATCGTAGTTGAGCTAAGCCAATGTGCACAGCGCACATCAGACAAACAGCTGTTTGGGATGTCTTTCTGTGCTTCTAAATAGTAAGTAATAACTTATTATGTTTGACAATATGCTTAAAAATGGCAACATTTAGTCAAACAGATTGACCAGATACACACGGTTTCATAAATACCACTTAGACCTTTTTGTACTGTTATGGCACCGCTCCTCTTTGGAGTCGGTCCTCTGTGTGTTTTTTCGCTGTGCTGTAGGTGGAGCTGTGAAGGACTGCCCCTGGCTGAGAGGTGCCTACAAAAGCCATCTCTGCGTGCCTGTCAGTAGCGTTCTGCTCCCATGGAGACCAGTCGCCTCTCTGCTCTGCTGTGAGAGCGTTCTGCTCCCGCTGGAGGCCGGTCGCCTTCCTGTTGCTCTGCTCTACCTGCTGCCTGTTCTGGTTCTGTCTGTCACCTGGTCGGGGCTGTGCTGGCGGTTCTGTTCTTTCTGCATTATTTGTAGCCGCTGGGCTCTCTGGTTCTGGGTTGGCCGCTGGGCATGGTTGCAGTCCTGACAGAGGTGTGTAGTCACTGGACTGGCTAGTGACTTGTCTGTTACTTTTGTTTGTCTCATGCATTCCACTCTGACACACACACAACTGATTATTACACACACATTCTTGCATCCTTTATCTTTAAATAAATAAATAAATAAATAATTTATTGTATTAAAATGTTCAGCCTAGGTGCGGGCTCCCTTCTTACGTGACAAATGGGGGCTCGTCCACTTAATTGAACCCGGTTGGTTTTTGTTTGAGCTGTAAATCATTTGTAGGTGACAAATGAGGGCTCATTAGTTTTTGGCTGATGGCTCGTTTTTTGTGTGGGTTGATTTTCTGTTTTTTTTTTTTTGTTTTTTTTTTCTGTGTGTGTTACTGGGTTAAAACAGATTCCATTCATCAGTCTGATATCACTGGAAATTTCTCTGGATAGGCTTAACAGTGAGTTCCAATAGGGGCTGTCTACTCTGGTTTAGTGTGGTGGTGAAAGCGAATCTGGGATCACATCCATGGGAGTTCCTGGTGAGTCGTTGTGTAGCGATTGCTCAACAGCCTAGTGGTTTAGTGATTAGAGTACGTTGGAAAAATCTGTGAAGACCTTCAGTCAAAACACCAGGAAGGACCATAGTTTCAGCAAATTTAATCACACTGGCCAGTGAAGAACAATACACAAACGGTCTCAGAGCCTACACGCACATCCTTTTGACTCAAACACGCATCACTCAGTTTTTTTATGCTTTCTGTTATCCAAGAGGTGGAGGAGAAAATGTCCATAGCATTTGGTTCAGTACATCTGGTCAAAACTTGGTGTACAGATTATCTCTCCCTGGTCATACTGTCTCAGTATCACGGGAGCCATGCAAACCAGACTATAAACAAGATGATAACTAGTGCAGCTGTAGCCTTGATATTTCATACAAACTTGAAATTAGACTTTGAGACCAAACAGAGACCAGCATAAGACAAATATGAAATTCCACAAAAATGAGAGACAAATATGGAATCATTCTTTCAGAACCTCCTGCAAGTAACTGCCAGAAGACCAGGGTCCACATTATTTAGTTACCTCCGCCAGGCCGCAGGCCAGGAGGTTATGTTTTTGCCGGGGTTTGTCTGTTTGTCTGTCTGTCTGTTGGTTAGCAAGATAACTCAAAAAGTTTTGGACGGATTTCGATGAAACTTTCAGGCGTTGTTGGAAATGGTACAAGGAAGAGCTGATTAAATTTTGGGGATGATCCGGATCACCGTCTGGATCCAGGAATGTTTTAAATGATTCTTTAACATTGTGAGATAGGGCCCGGAGGTAATGTGTAGTTCAGTGCTTCCGCCAGCAGGAAGCACTGAAATGCAGCGACTCAGGCAAGTGCTATCCCCAGATGCTATTGAAGCTCGTCAAGCTTGTGACAGAGCCGCTAAAATGCAGCATAGACTGAATGACAGCCCACAGGCTGCTGCTTCTCGCCGTGCTAAACACACAGACAGTACACGGCAGCATAGACAGGATGAGGGGCTATCCCCAGATGCTATTGAAGCTCGTCGAGCTTAGTTTTATTTTATTGATTTTTTCTTATTACCTCCGCCAGGAGGTTATGTTTTTTTTTTTTTTTTAAAGAAGATTGGAGTTAATATTGTTCTATTCTACACTACGTATATGTACATATTTTTCATTTCCTAGAAAGAAACGAAGTTAGAAAAATTATGTGAATGGTAGCTTTTCAATATCCAGAACTTATTATTAGGAATAAATTTCATGAATGTGTTCTCCAACTAAAGACTTGTATATGTTGTATCTCTTGTTAAATTAATTAAATTGTATTTGTGTAGTTCAAATAACATTTTTTTTGTTTTCTTGACCAATCATATGACATACAGAAACACGATACAGGGAAAGAACAATAACAAAATTAGTGTAGTGTGGAAATTCAATTCAATTCAATTCAACTTTATTTATATAGCGCCATTTCACAACAACAGTCATCTCATAGCACTATCAACTGTAGGGGGGAACCCCCACAGTTGCAGAAAGACCCCAGCAATCAGGCGATCCCCTGTGAGCAAGCACTTGGTGACGGTGGAGAGGAAAAACTCCCTTTTAACAGGAAGAAACCTCCAGCAGAACCAGGCTCAGGGAGGGGCAGTCATCTGCTGCGACTGGCTGGGGGGTGAGGGGATAGAGAAGAAGAAAAGAACAGACATGTAAAGAGCAAACAGCACGATGGGGACTCAATCTATGGGAGAGAACAAACAGATGTTAATGACCAGCAAAAAAAAATATTTCATAGAGAGTGAGGAAAGGAGTGAGGCCCAGTGCATTACTGGAGGTCCCCCGGCTGACTAAACCTATTAGCAGCATAACTAAGGGAGGGTTCAGAAACACATGATCCCTCCCTAATTGTAGGCTATATCAAAAAGGTAGGTTTTAGCCCTATTCTTAAAAACAGAGATCGAGTCTGACTCCCGAATCCAGATTGGCAGCTGATTCCACAGGAGAGGAGCTTGATAACTGAAGGCTCTGCCTCCCATTGTACTTTTGGAGATTCTAGGTATTACAAGTAATCCTGCATTTTGGGAGCGTAGTGCTCTGTTAGGATAATATGGTAGTATCAGATCTTTTAAATAAAAAGGAGCCTGATTGTTTAGAGCTTTGTAAGTAAGAAGAAGGATTTTAAACTTAATTCTAAACTCTATGGGAAGCCAATGAAGGGAGGCCAGAACCGGAGAGATATGATCTCTCTTTCTAGTACCTGTTAAAACTCTTGCTGCAGCATTTTGGATCAGCTGAAGACTTTTTAAAGATGTTTTAGGACAGCCTGATAATAAAGAATTACAATAATCTAATCTCGAGCTAACAAAAGCGTGGATCAGTTTCTCAGCATCACTCTGAGACAAGATGCTCCTAATCTCGGCAATATTACGCAAATGATAGAAGGCAGTCTTAGAAACAAATTTAATATGTGAATTGAAGGACAAATCCTGATCAAAAATAACTCCAAGGTTCCTCACAGAGCTATTAAGAGAAAGAGTAACCACATCCAAACTGAAAGTTTGATTTGGAAAGGAATTTCTAAGGTTTTTTGGACCAACAAGAATGACTTCAGTCTTATCTGAATTTAATAGCAGGAAATTACAAGTCATCCAAGCTTTGATTTCCTTAAGACAGGCTTCTAACTTGGCTAAATGATTACTATCATCTGGCTTCATTGACAGGTATAATTGTGTGTCATCTGCATAACAATGAAAATGTATACACTGCTTTCTAACAATGTTGCCTAACGGAAGCATATATAAACTAAAAAGAGTAGGGCCTAGCACAGATCCCTGTGGAACTCCATGACTAAGCTTTGAGTTGAAAGAAAACTCATTATTTACATGAACAAACTGGAACCTATCAGATAAATAAGATCTAAACCATTGCAACGAAGTTCCATTAAGTCCAACATAGTGTTCTAATCTATCAAGTAGAATATTATGATCGATAGTATCAAAAGCTGCACTAAGGTCTAAAATGACAAGTACAGAAACTAGTCCATTATCAGATGCAATGAGGAGGTCGTTAGTGACCTTTGCTAAGGCTGTTTCAGTACTATGATGGATTCTAAACCCAGATTGAAACTCTTCAAGTAAACCATTTCCCAGCAGGTGGTCAAATAATTGCGTAGAAACAACTCTTTCTAAGATTTTTGAAATGAAAGGGAGATTAGAGATTGGTCTATAGTTAGCTAAAGCTCCTGGATCTAGCGTTGGCTTTTTGAGTAAGGGTTTAATTACAGCCGTTTTAAAAGCCTGCGGTACATGGCCTAAAGTTAATGAAGAATTGATCATATGAAGAATAAAGCTACCAATAAGTGGGAAGACTTCTTTAAATAACCTGGTAGGAATAGGGTCTAAAAGACAAGTTGAAGGTTTGGATGAGGAAACTATTTTGTCTAACTCACAATGGTCGATTGGAGTAAACTCATCAAGAAGACATCAATAGAAGGAGTTGTAGTAGTTACAGTATTTAAGTTAACTGTGGGAAGAATCTGATTGATTTTATCTCTGATGGATGAAATTTTATTATTGAAAAAGTTCATAAAGTCCTGACTAGTAAGCTCTAAGGGAATGCTAGGATTGACAGAGTCCTGACTCTTTGTCAACCTGGCTACAGTACTGAAAAGAAACCTGGGATTATTCTTGTTCTCTTCTATTAATGCAGAGTAATAACTCGTTCTAGCTTTTCTAAGAGATTTTTTATAAATTAAAAGATGATTTCTCCAAGCTAAATAGATTTCATCTAAATTAGTAGAGCGCCATTTTCTTTCTAATTGACACATGGCATCGAGGAAACAATCTGCATAAATTTGGAAACAGCATCATCTGAGAGGCATCTACTGTAATAATATTTTTCTTTAGGAGCCAAATAGTCAGAAATAGTAAAATCAAAGGTTAACAGACAATGGTCTGACAGTACAGGGTTATGAGGAGACACTACAAGATTTTCTATTTCTATGCCATATGTCAAAACAAGGTCCAATGTAAGGTGGAGGTAATGAGTAGAATTTCCTACTTTCTGAGAAAACCCAATCGAATCTAATATTGAATTGAATGCCACATTAAGGTAGTCACTATCTACATCCACATGTATATTAAAGTCCCCTACTATAATTATTCTATCAGATTTCAGCACTAAATCAGCTAAGAAATCAGCAAATTCTGATAAAAATTCTGAGTAGGTTGATGGGGGACGATAAACTATGGCAAATAAAATTGGGTTTAACCTAAAATTGCTAAAGTGCCCAATACTGAGGACCAGGCCCTCAAAGGAATTATAACATGTTTTTTGCTTTACATTAACTAGTAATTTGGAATGGTAAATTGTTGCTACTCCTCCTCCACGACCAGAGCTTCTGGGATTTTGACAGTTTAAATAACCAGAGGGAGTTGATTCATTTAAACCAACATAATCCTCTTGTCCTAACCAAGTCTCTGTAAGGGAAATTAAATCAATCTGATGATCAATTAACAAATCATGGACTAACAGAGACTTGGGAGTTAGAGACCTAATATTTAATAAACCACATTTAATTTTTAAATTATGAGGAGGAACAGAGGCCAAATCATTCAATTTAGAGGCTTTATGTTTAATTTGAGTTTTACCAATATTTTGCTTTATCACTTTGGGATGCTTATACATTATATTTTTATTCACTTTGGAGGGAGCAGACAACGATTCTCTGATGGGGAAGACAGGGGCTAAGCTGAGGGGTGGCGGATGAAGAGGAGCTGCAGAGCGGCGTGTAAGACTGCGACTCTGCTTCCTGGTCCCAACTCTGAGTAGTGAGGGTTTTGGAAATTTGGATAAAAAAGATGCCAGATTGTTAGATAAATGAGAAGCACCATCCAAAGTGGGATGAATGCTGTCTCGTCTCATAAGACCAGGTTTTCCCCAAAAAGAGCTCCAATTGTCAATGTAGCCCACGTTATTTGCAGGACACCACACAGACAGCCAGCGGTTCAAGGATGACGAGCGGCTAAACATGTCATCACTGGTCAGATTGGGGAGGGGCCCAGAGAATACTACAGTGGCAGACATCGTTTTTGCAAAGTCACACACCGATTCTATATTAAGTTTCGTGACTTCCGACTGCCGGAGACGGATGTCATTAATGCCGGCGTGAATAACAATTGTGGAATATTTACAGTTACTTTTAGCCAGCATTTTCAAATTTGACTCGATGTCGCCTGCTCTGGCCCCAGGAATGCATTGGACTATGGCCGCTGGAGTCTCTAGGTTCACGTTTCTGACTACAGAGTTGCCAATGATCAGAGTTTTTTCCTCAGCGGGTGTGTCGCTGAGAGTGGAAAAACGATTAGAAACGTGAACAGGTTGGTGGTGTACCGGGGCTTTGCAACTAGGCTTCCTTCTCACCGTCACCCACCCAGTCTCCTCGCTGCTGAGGAGAGCCGAGGGACCGCTGACAGTGGGACCTAAGCTAGCTAGCTCCGCTGCAGCTAATGCAGCTAATGAGGGTGCAGCAGCACTGACCCAGCCCGGGTCCACTGAGGGTGCAGCAGCATTGACCCAGCCCGGGTCCACTGAGGGTGCAGCAGTGCTAAAGTCAGGAGCCACCGAGGGTGCAGCAGTGCTCAAGCCAGGAGCCACCGAGGGTGCAGCAGTGCTCAAGCCCAGAGCCACCGTGGGTGCTGTAATGCTCCAGTCCGGAGCCTCTGCGGGTGCTATGGTCTTCCAGCCCAAGACCACCGAGGTTCATCGTTCTCTCTCCTTCTCCTCCACCAGACACCATCGTAGTCCCCCTTCCTCCATTGCCAGACGCTGTCATGGTCCCCTTCCTCTTCCACCAGACGCCGTCATGGTTCCCCTTCCTCCTCTGCTAGATGCCATCTTGGTCCCCCATCTTCCTCCTCCACCAGATGCCATCGAGGTTCCCCACCTCTGGCCCTGCTTCCTGTCATTGTGCCTTCCCGTGGGGGAGCCGCCTCCTGGGTCACCCCTGCAGTTCTGGTAGCTTAAGAACTCTGGCCAGCCACCTGAAAGACTGACCCCCTGGGTCGGGTGGTCCATACTCTCCAGAAGGTCACCCGACTCATACCACCTTGCCATCCGGCTCACCTGGGACTTCAGCCAGCCACCTGAATTGTGCAATTCTGTGACCCAGGGGGCCTAGGGTCTGGTTTTGCCCAGGTGTGGGTCCTGAGAGAATTTTTGATTGTTTTTTTGGTTTGTTTCTTGCCTTCCTTGCCTTGTTCCCCCACCACCCACCCTGGGTGGGTTATTGTTATCTTCCTTCTGGGGGTGTGAAAGTTTTTTCTTTTTCTTCTTCGTGTTACCCTGGGGTGTCTGGGATCCACACCTGGAGGGGTCGGGGGGGGGGGGGGTCTGTCACGAACTGAACCCAGTGTCATTGCTCCTCCTCTGTATTGTATATTTATTTGTTGAATTTTTTATGCCTTTTTGAGTTGTCATATTGCTTCCTATTTCTCTGTTTATGCTTCAGTTTCTATTGGCCATGTCTCATTCCTTTTGTGATTATTATCTAATCTGTTTTTGGTTATGTTTGTATTTGTAATTTGTAATAATTTGTAATAAATGTCACAAATGTAATTCAGCACTTGTGTCTGTCTTTCCGCCCCGGAGGGGCAAACATGACATGACAGAGGCGTGTAGTCACTGGACTGGCTAGTGACTGTCTGTTACTTTGTCTCATGCATCCCATACACATACACACACCACTAATTGTACAGACATTTTCTTTTATTGCTTCTTCTTAATAAAATAAATTATTGTTTAAATTGCCACCTCCATGTGGTCTCCTTCCTTTGTCAAAGCCCTGAGCTGAGGCTTGTGACAGTATGATCATTTACATCCAAATGTGTGCTGATTTCCCTGACCGTGCCCAGATCATGACATAACTCCCCTTTATGTGGTAGAATCCAGACACCCTTAAAAAACCCTAGAAACACTAAAAAGGGTGGGAGGAGGGGGACAAGGCACAGTGGGAAGAAACAAAATACAAGAATCTCACAAAAAAAAGTCCATCAATTGGTCTCTCAAGGTCCCTGGACCACCGGACTGGGAAGCACAGTGAGTCGGGGGGCTGACCAGCCTCCAAGGGCCCCAAGACCAGAAGATGTGGGGAGTCAGTAGGCCCCCCAGAGTATCTGGGCCACCAGACCAGAGAGCATGGTGAGTCTGGTGGCCTACCACAGTCCATGGGCCACAAGACTAGAGAATAAGATGGGTCAGGGGGCCTACCCAAGTCCATAGGATCCCATCCCGGAGAGCATGGTGGGTCAGGTGGCCTCCCCGGACCCTAGACTGGAGTGCACAATGAAACAGGAGCATTGCGCTTGGGGAACAACAGGTGAGAAGCCTCTAGCTCAAATGACCACAACAAGGGGGTTCTTAGTTCAAGGACAGATGACTAAGGTGTGCTAATTTAAGGAGCAAACAACAGGGGTGTGCTCACCTCAGAAGCAAACAATGTGGGCCAATCAGCGGCAAGCCTAGATGAAACATGCAGACCAGCGGAGAGCCCAGACAAAGCACGCTGGCCAGCGGCAAACACAGACGCAGCAGGGTGACCAGTGGTGAAACCAGACAATAACTGGATTTGCTTTAGAGTAGAAATACTAATTATGAATTAAGAGGAATATTTTTTTTCCAAAAACCCAAAATAAGAACAAATATAAAAAAATTTAGTCTCACTGTTAATGGAGTAAACTTATGGAATAATGCCAGTGATGACTTAAAGTTATGTGACACTATTGTTAAGTTCAAATTATTGCTAAAAAATGTTAAGAAACATATAGATACTTGATTTATCAGAAAATAATATAATTGCAAAATGCTGTTTACTTTGTTGTATTATGACTCTGAGGTTGGCTGTATATTTGTATTATGTATGAGGGGTAGGCACAAATAAGCTGTTGCTTCTGCCTACACCCTTTCTGTCTGAAATATCTTGCCTTTTTTCTTTTTCCTTTTCTTTTTTGTCTTGTTTTGATCTGACAGAAAATATGAAATGAATGAATGAATGAAACAAAGACAATAATAATAATAATTATATACAGATGGCAATTGCTGAAATTAATAACAATCAGAAAGAGCATAAAGACCTAAATTAAACTTAAAGCTAAGACAGAAATAATGATAACATCATGAAAAAACAGAACAAAGTACAAGGCAAAGAAAAATAACAAGATAAAGCTAAGTCCATGATGATAACAATAATAATAATAATAATAATAATAATAATAATAATAATAATAATAATAATAATAATAATGATCAAAGGGAAAAACAAAGAAACCAAAATGAACTTATAGCGTGGGCACAGTCCCTGACCTTGCCCAGAACATGACAATAGTAAACTCCACTGAAATCAGTTTATATTATTTTTTATTATTATATTGATTTAAATTCATTGTTCAGTGTAATTCACAGCACTGGTATCCATAATCTAAAAAAGCTGGTGTGTTCTCAGCCAGAATAATGTGCATGATAGATTAGGGACTTCAGCATTTGTGATGCATGTAATATTTTCCCTTTCTTTGCAGAGAATCTATGAATGGAGGGAAACATAGCTCTGATTATTCTCCTCTTTGGTAAGACCAGCTCTGTTTTTGCAACTGTGAATACTTCTTGTTTCAATTTCTTTGTCTCTCGACAGAATATTTCAGGAGAATGACAGCAGCCTCCTAAATTTTTTGTAATTGGTATATCAGCCTATAGAGGGCAGTGCTGGTTCCAAGGTTAAGCTCCCAGTGCTTATAAAATGCTCCTTATGGCTTGCGTCTCAAAAAGCCTCTGACAACTAAGTCCAACTCCTAGCCAGCCTGTGTTGTTTAGTTTCTAAGCCCGGCGGAACTGCTTTTACTAATAGGAGAAGGGGCGAGGGCGGATTTCTGGCGCCTTAAAACCAGATGCTTCGGGTAGATGGTGGCCCGTTAACCTGGGAAGGTAGCCCATCTAGGGGAAGGTAAACCCTGATTTCAAACCGCCACTGCCTTGTGGCATACCCGGTCCCGGGAAAGGCTTCGGGAGTCAACCCTGAGGAAAAATCCGGAGTCGGAGTCCCTAAGGCAGTTCTCTATTGTGCTTAACATCGTTCTGGCAGCTCCTGCGATGGCGCTGGTGCCAAACTGTAGCAGCCCTGCTGTTCCTTTGGATCCATCAGTGACGTGGAGAGGGGGGACATGCTGTATGGGCAACATCTTGTCTTCCATACCTTTCTGCCCAGGCTTGAATCCTACCAATGCCCAACACTGGAAGGTAGAACACCGGATCACTGGAGAGGATACTCCAGCTTCGCCTTGGGCGTAGATAAAAAACGGGGAATGACAGTTACCGGTTATAAGCCACCGCTCAACTGGCGTAGAGTGTGGCGCCAGGGGTTGTTCCCAACGGTGGGAGGGATCATCGGATCTCACTGGACAGCTACCGCCGGCCTCAAGCTGGGCAGCCCCCAGCCAATAAGGTGGTTGTCCCGCCACAGCCTGCTTTCCTCATTGGGTGCATGGGGATGAGGTGAAGTCTGAACGGCAGGCTGAGAACCTTTGCACCAAGCAAGACAACAACAAAAAAGAGACCAACTCTAAAACTGGGAACTTGGAACGTCCGCACTATGATGACAGGACTCGCTGCTAACCTCAAGGACATCAGCGACACCAGGAAGACTGCCGTCATCAATAATAAGCTGAAGAGACTGGAAGTGGATATCGCCACTCTCCAGGAAACACGGCTGGCTGATGCAGGCACACTGAGAGAGAAGGACTACATGTTCTACTGGCAGGGAAAGGGCAGTGACGAACACAGGGAACATGGAGTGGGCTTCACAGTGAAGAACACCTTGCTGAAGATAGTGGAACCGGGCAGCAATGGCTCTGCACGACTCCTCACCCTCTGCCTTAACACCATTCAAGGCCCAGTCCCCCTCGTCAGTGTGTATGCCCCAACACTGACAGCCACACCAGAGGAAAAAGACGAGTTCTACGAGAATCTTGCAACAACTGTCAGGATCATCCCCAACTCTGAACAACTCATTCTCCTTGGAAACTTCAATGCCAGAGTGGGTGCTGACCATGACTCCTGGCCCTCCTGTCTTGGACCATTTGGTGTGGGCAGAATGAACGACAACGGACAGCGGCTGCTCGAGTTCTGCACACATCATGATGTGTGCATCACAAACTTGTTCTTCAAGACCAAGCCCCAACACAAGGTTTCCTGGTGACATCCGCCCTCAAAGCACTGGCACCAGCTGGACTTGATCCTGACCAGGTGCACTTCAGTGAAGAACGTGCTAATCACCCGCTCGTTCCAGAGTGCAGATTGCGACACAGTCCATTCATTGGTGTGTTGCAAGGTCAAGCTGCAGCTGAAGAAATTCCACCGTGCCAGACAGCCTGGAAAGGCAAGGATTGACACAAGCAAGATGGCCCAACCAGAACTTGTTGAGCAGTTTGCCTCAACCTTTGTGAAGGAACTTGGTGAACCACAAGAAGGAGAGTCTGCTAAGCAGAAGTGGGAAGAGCTATGAAACACCATCCACCGCACAGCCTTGGCTACCTTTGGGAGGAAGACCTTGAAGTCACAGGACTGGTTTGATGCCAAGTCGACCGTGATGACCCCTGTTATTGAAGCCAAGCACTCAGCACTTGCTGAGTATAAGAAGTACCCAAATGAGAAGAATCTCTAGATTCTCAGGGCTGCGAGAAGCAAAGTTCAGCAGACTGCTCGGCGCTGCACCAACGAGTACTGGACTCAGCTAAGCCAAGACATTCAAACTGCTGCCATAACAGGAAACATCCATGGTATGTACGACGGCATCAAGAAAGTACTTGGTCCGGCTCAGAGCAAGACGGCCCCCCTCAAATCCTCCACTGGGGAGATGATCACAGAAAAGAACAAGCAGATGGAGAGATGGGTGGAACACTACTCCGACCTCTACTCCAGACAGAACACCGGTGACACCGTCAGCCCTTGATGCCATCGATTGCCTGCCATCCATGGATGAACTTGACGCCAAGCCAACCATCGACGAACTCAGCAAGGCCACTGATAGCTTGACCGCTGGCAAGGCTCCCGGCAACGACGGCATACCCCCCAACCTGATCAAGCACTGCAAGACCGCCTTACTGCTGCCATTGCATGACGTTCTCTGCCAGTGCTGGAAGGAAGGTGCCATACCACAGGACATGAGGGACGCCAAGATCATCACCCTCTACAAAAACAAAGGGGAGAGAAGCGACTGCAACAACTACAGGGGCATCTTCCTCCTCGGCATGGTTGGCAAAGTCTATACACAAGTTGTCTTTGTTTGTCTACAGAAGCTTGCCGAACGTGTCTACCCCGAGTCTCAGTGTGGCTTCCGCGCTGGGCGATCGACGATGGACATGATATTCTCCATCCGTCAACTTCAGGAGAAGTGCAGAGAACAGAACATGCCCCTGTACGTCGCCTTCATCGACCTCACTAAAGCGTTCGATCTTGTCAGCAGAGAGGGCCTTTTCAAGATCCTGCCAAAGATAGGATGCCCACCAAAGTTGCAAAGCCTCATTGAATCGTTTCACACCAACATGCAGGGGATGGTGCAGTACGACGGCAACGTTTCAGAGACATTCAATATACACAGCGGAGTGAAACAGGCCTGTGTACTTGTGCCAAGCCTCTTTGGGATCTTCTTTGCTATGCTCCTGAGGCATGCCTTCAGCACAGCAACAGAGGGAATCTATCTGCATACAAGATCTGACGGCAGGCTTTTCAACCTCGCCCGCCTGAAAGCCAGAACCAAAGTAGGCTCTAATCAGAGATATGCTGTTCGCAGATGACGCTGCAGTCACGACCCACAAACAGCAGGAGCTTCAGACCCTGATGGACCGTTTCTCCCAGGCATGCATGGACTTCGGGCTTACCATCACCCTGAAGAAGACTAATGTCTTGGCACAAGGCATGGAAGCACCACCAACCATCACCATTGACGACTATGAGCTGGAGGTCGTGAATCAGTTCACGTACCTGGGGTCCACGATTAGCAGCAACCTCTCCCTTGATACAGAGATCGACAAGAGGATTGGAAAATCAACCTCCACACTCGCTCGTCTCACTACACGAGTGTGGGAGAATCCCAAACTCTCTGTCAAGAAGAAGATGGCAGTGTACAACTCCTGCATCATCAGCACACTGCTCTATGGGAGTGAGACGTGGACAACATACGCCCGACAGGAAAAGAGACTGAATTCCTTCCACTTGCACTGCATTCGCCGCATCCTGGACATATCCTGGCAGGACAAAGTGCCCAACATAGAAGTCCTGTCCCGCACCGGCCTTTCCTCCATGTTCACTCTACTCAGGCAGCGCAGGCTCCGTTGGCTAGGCCATGTTCACCGTATGGAGGATGGCAGAATCCCCAAAGACGTCCTCTACGGAGAACTGGCGATTGACAGGAGAGACGCTGGCCGTCCACAGCTGCGCTTCAGAGACGTCTGCAAGAGAGATATGAAGGCCCTGGAGATCAATACAGAGCGCTGGGAGGACCTCACAATGGACCGCTCCAAATGGAGAGGCACCCTGACCAGACAGCTCAAGGCGGGTGAAGAGAAACCGTCTCCTGCGGCAGATGAAAAAAGGACCTGCAGGAAGAACCACCACAGACCCAGTAGCACGGAGACCACCCACAAGTGCGACCTGTGTGACAGGGACTGCCATTCGCGCCTCGGCCTGTTCAGCCACAGGCGGTGCTGTTCCAGCAGAGTAGACATTTAGGATTCTCTTCCATGGTCATCATAGACCGATGGAGGCCGACAACGAGAGGGCAGTGCTAGCCTTTGTGAATGCTGTGTGGGAAGCAACGCAGTAACAGATGCAGCTGTCACAATCCTGCTCTGAGAGACTTTGTTTTTTCTTGATGTGCAACTTCACATTGATCATTCAAATATACGTTTTCTTTATTTTTGCACCCAGTGTACATGTCATTGTGAACTGTAGTAACTTTTTCAACCCATCAAAGTGTTGTTCAATATCATCAAGTCTAACAGTTTATCATTCTAAAATTATACCTGGTGTTATCAATCTGCAGGACTTCACACTGCCTTCACTCGCCAAGAACGCCGTTTTCACTATGTTGACTTGAAAATGACCTGGGCCGATGCTCAAAAATACTGCAGAGAGAATTACACAGACTTGGCCACCATCCAGAGCTGGGAAGACAATAACCAGCTGAATCTACCTTCAGAACCTTTGCTGGCATGGATTGGACTGAGAGATGACCCACAATCCTGGAAAGGAGAACTAAAACAAGACAAGAACTCTTGGCGGTGGTCAGCAACTAATCAAACAAGTCTTGCAGGTCATGCAAACTGGGAGACTACTAATCCTGACAATTTTAAGGGTTCAGAGTTATGTGTTGGGATATTCGGTGATGGACTCTGGAATGATTCGCCTTGCGGGGGTACAGCTCGCTTTATTTGCTATACAGGTAAAATAAATTGGTTTAAATTTATTAATGTTATTTGGTTCTTAGACATAAGCAGCATTACCAAGTTATGGAGTATGCTGTGAGGACATTTTATAAATGCATTTTTTTAATCATAGTTTTTATGGATTAGTTAATTAATTAACTTGTGGGCAGTTGCGGCCTCATGGCTAGGGATGTGGACGGGTTTGATCCCTAGACCGGCAGGATTAGATCTGGGTGGGACAGATAACATAGCAATGTTTGCCTCACCCTCTTTAACACCACTGTGGTGGCCTTGAGCAAGTCCCTTAACCCGAGCTGCTCAGTGGTGTAGCATAAAATGGAATTTATTAATAAATAATAAATATGATCAGGTAGGAATTATTTAATTTATATTGATGTATTGGAATCTGAGATCAAATCTCATTTCATATACATCAGAAAAGTTAATAACACTCGTAAGGGGCACCGGCTTCTATCTTTAAGAAGCAATTTGATCTTTAATTTCACTTTATACCTTTTTGATCACTCTATAAATTAATCAATAATCAGTCTCAAAAATTTTCCTTGAATTTGATACCTGGGCTTGAAACAGACTCAGAATGAAATAAATTCCCAACAACTTCTCTCATTTTTAAATATTTATTAAACGAAATGATTAACAGACATTGCAGTAATTTCCTTAATCATAAAATCAATCTTGTAAATGATAGATTAACAATGTCAATATTTTTGGAACCAGGGTTAAACTGAGAAATGAATTTCTATCAGTTTGAGTTAACAGATTATTAAAAAAAAACGCAAATTTATGGAGAAAGTTTACCAATTATATGAAGAAGTCCTAAATTAATCTTAAGAAAATAAAAATGGAATTTTAATGAAAAGAAGAGTTATGTTAAGGGCTTCTTAATTTGCATCTGATTAGATATACAAATTATTACCGAACCTCAAAATTTTAATTCAGCAGAGGAATTAAAGTTTTTGCAGCTCACGTGATTCTCGGTGATGATGGTTCGGTCGTCGTCCTCAGCCCAAGATTTCGTGGATGTTAGGGGAAATATCTGCCCGCAGATATTTCAGGGTCCACAGTTCGACCTTTAGATTCAAGCGGTCGAAGGGGGCTGGATTCTGGGCTGTATGACCCAGAGTTGTAACTGGGCTCGGAGCCAGATGGTGACGTTTCTTCAGCGCGATGTGGGAGCTGCGTCTTCTCAAGAGGTCTTTGATAATAATTAAACGATATCTAATCCGATCTCAAATTAAAAAGGCTTCGGACTTTAGATAAAAATAGTAGCTTCTGGTGGGTGCTTGGTCAAGAAAAATATTATAAAATAAAGTCAAGATTAAAGTTTACATTAAAATTAAACAAACGGTGGTTTTACAGAAAGTTTAACAAAGGAAAAGTGATGAATAAAAATTGGAGTTTAACTCCGATTAAGAATTGAGCTCAAAGAAATAGGAATTCCTAGGTATTTAAGAGGAAAAGAAAATACAAAGTGACATAAACAAATTACAAGTTATCTGCTCTGTGTTCAGAAAAGCAACACGTGGTCAGACGGTCCTTTGTTCTTCCTTGCTGTGTGTAGACAATGGAGAAGATCAGAGAAAAGCGGGCCGGACAGAGGATCTGCAAAATAGTGTCCGGAGCAAAAGAGTTGACAAAAAGAGTGAAGCAAAAGAGGGTCCGGAGCAAAAGAGGGCTGACGAAAAAAGGTCTGAAGCAGGGGTCCCTCTCCTTTATATAAGCTCTGTTGAGTTTTGCGGGCTTCCGGCCTGACCGGAATCTCAGCCAATGAGAGTCCTTTGTGGGCGGGCTCGATGAACTTTTAGTCCAATGAACAAACAGTCTATTGTTTGGAGTCCTTTGGGATGAAGAGTTGTCATGCAGAGATTGGCTGTTGGAGTCACATGGTTTTGGAGGCAAAACTTTGATACATACTGGAAGTTAATATTTCCCTTTATGTATTAAACTAAGATAACTTTAGTGATTAGTATAAATTATAAGCAGTGCTTCTAAATCAACATGCAGGAATAAACATTCATTTAAAACATTAACATGCATATATATAAAATCACAGATTAATGCATTTCACACATATTATTGATTTTCCACATCAAAAAAACATCAGCGTCCATCTGCATTTTCATAGTTCTGAAAAGAATGAAGGTTTAGAATTGAGTTTGTAATAATGTACTTTAAAGTTCACTAGTTAAATCCAGCATGTCCAGAATTTAAGGAAATTAGCTGAGTTGTTGGTCTGTGTAGGTTTTATGGGGGCAA
Source organism: Pholidichthys leucotaenia (assembly GCA_020510985.1). Taxonomy (NCBI): domain Eukaryota; kingdom Metazoa; phylum Chordata; class Actinopteri; order Cichliformes; family Pholidichthyidae; genus Pholidichthys; species Pholidichthys leucotaenia. Next base: position 61,397,629 of record CM035849.1, on the reverse strand, counting down.
TAAAAGTTAAGCCGGACATTGGGGAAATTCCTTAGGCTGGTTTTAACAAAACAAAGGGGATTTCAGCTTTGGCCTGGGGGAAGAAAATCAATTTCTTTGTGTTATTCCTGGATGAAACAAAAAAATGTCTTTAAGCAGAAGAATAATTGTTGCTGAGCCAAAGTGAGATGATGCTACAGTCCCCCCTCTGGTATCAATGGTGACGTTGATTCAGCATTGATAGCAATCCTAGGCATCAAATCCCAATTTGGCGAGGCTTGATCCAAATGCTGAACTAAAGTTCTGATGTCGATAAGTCTTAAGTTTGTAAACAGTGTCTATTCCAAAGTGTCGGTCCTTAAATTTGGTTTTCTGAAAAACTTCTGGAAATTTCAAAAATAATTTTGGCATGACCAAATATAAACATTGTATAATTGTCTAGGATATACTAAAGTTTTGTATAAGCCTTTAAAGACGAAAAAATTCTGGGTACAAAAAAAAAGTGAACTAGAAGTATGTGGGTTTTGACATACTTGATATAAATGTTTTGGGTTTGCTGAAAAATATCTATTCAAGATTTCAAAAACAGTTTAAATGTGCATAAAATCTAAATAAAGTATAAATGATTATTTGTATATACACAAGCATGTATCCAAAAATCTTAGTCAAAAGAAAAAATAAAATTCTTTCATATTTGAGGTAGATTCAGACTAATCAATATTGAGGTGACTCAAGGAGGTTCAAATTGAATTTGTTTAGTTAGACTAAACCATGTTTCCACAGATGTCCAAATCATAGGGTATTTGAGGCTTTTGTTCAGAAAAACTGAGTGGGCATAGGATGTCGTTATTCTTTGGATGGCAATGAGAAGTAAATTTGGATTTACTGCAAAAAGGATATGATGAGAGAGCATATTCATTGCTAAAGCATTAACTGAAAAGCTAATGTTTCTAGCTACTTCTGAGAGTAACATATACATTGGCTGTGTGTGAGCATAGTCAACCCTTAACACAAAAAGCAAAGAGTTCAAGACCTTGTTGAGTTTGACTGAAGCTTCGGAGCAAGCATTCAAAACCAACACAGTGTCTTGTAAGATTTTGGTAACCATTTGTGGTTCAACAACCTGGCGTTTCGGTTTAGCGGTGTTGACAGAGTTAACAGTGGGCATGCTAAGGTTAACTACAGGCTCTAACGATGGGGCTGTTATCAAGAATCCACCCGAGGATCTTTGACCTTTCGTTTTGGCTTGGCCCAATTCTGACTGCGTAACAGTGGGTGTGGTTGCTAGGCAGATGGCTAAACTGATAAACAGGAGGGCCATAATCTTGGCAAACATAAAACTGAGTGGTTTTGGATCTTAATCTTCTTGTTGATCTTTCTTTAGATACCTGGTTGGCAAATGAAAATTCCTCTTAGAGGTGGAATGATTTCTTTTAGATGGATGTACTTTATTGATCCCAAAACTGGGAAATTACAGAATAGAGCTTAAGAGATTAAACTCTAAACCTTGTGCTTGTTTTTCACCTTTGATGGGAGTTTTAAGATTATTAGCTTAAGCTAATGGTGTTGAATGTCTTGTGTATGCTATTTGGTAATAGTAAGTTGATTGAAGTTTATTAGATTTTACAGAGGTCTTTGAAATTAGTTTAAGGGCTAATTTGGTTTTAATATACCCTTTCCTTTCTGGAGGTTTTGATGCAGTTAACTGATTGGAGAAATTTGACTGAGTGTACCTGAGGCTAGTAGTTAGCTACAGTTATTTGTCAGACGTAGGTTTGATTTTAATCTTATTTATGGACTTACTTTGACAGTGTTGTACCCGACAAGTCCCATGGGGTTTTGGTAAACGTTACTCTGATTTTGGTGAGCCCATTTGAAAATGGGGTCCTGGGTTTGGCACTTGAGTGGCCAAAGTTTGTTGTTGACAATGTGTGGATTCATCCACTTGGGCAGGAATTTAGGAGTGATTTTCCTTTCCTGTAAATTTATTTCAGGTGTCTGCGGTACAAATGTGGGGTGGAAGATCTTGTCCCCCCTTTGCAGTTTGTCATGCGAAAGTTTTTGATCGTTGTACGCTTTGTGTCATTTAGCGAGTCGGTCTGAATGGTTTTGAAATACAGCCTTGGGAGCTTTGTATGTCGTTTTGACGTTTTTGTGCTCTGCAGCTGGAATGTTATAGGCATTGGCAGTCATCACCCCCCTCTGGTTTCGAGGAACTCTGAGCGGTGGCGATGATGGTTCATCGGAAGCATGAACAGGAGTGCCATTGCATAGCTGCAATTCAATTCAATTCAATTCAACTTTATTTATATAGCGCCATTTCACAACAACAGTCATCTCATAGCACTATCAACTGTAGGGGGGAACCCCCACAGTTGCAGAAAGACCCCAGCAATCAGGCGATCCCCTGTGAGCAAGAACTTGGCGACGGTGGAGAGGAAAAACTCCCTTTTAACAGGAAGAAACCTCCAGCAGAACCAGGCTCAGGGAGGGGCAGTCATCTGCTGCGACTGGCTGGAGGGTGAGGGGATAGAGAAGAAGAAAAGAACAGACATGTAGAGAGCAAACAGCACGATGGGGACTCAATCTATGGGAGAGAACAAACAAATGTTAATGACCAGCAAAAAAAATATTTCATAGAGAGTGAGGAAAGGAGTGAGGCCCAGTGCAATACTGGAGGTCTCCCGGCTGACTAAACCTATTAGCAGCATAACTAAGGGAGGGTTCAGAAACACATGATCCCTCCCTAATTGTAGGCTATATCAAAAAGGTAGGTTTTAGCCCTATTCTTAAAAACAGAGATCGAGTCTGACTCCTGAATCCAGATTGGCAGCTGATTCCACAGGAGAGGAGCTTGATAACTGAAGGCTCTGCCTCCCATTGTACTTTTGGAGATTCTAGGTATTACAAGTAGTCCTGCATTTTGGGAGCGTAGTGCTCTGTTAGGATAATACGGTAGTATCAGATCTTTTAAATAAAAAGGAGCCTGATTGTTTAGAGCTTTGTAAGTAAGAAGAAGGATTTTAAACTTAATTCTAAACTCTATGGGAAGCCAATGAAGGGAGGCCAGAACCGGAGAGATATGATCTCTCTTTCTAGTACCTGTTAAAACTCTTGCTGCAGCATTTTGGATCAGCTGAAGACTTTTTAAAGATGTTTTAGGACAGCCTGATAATAAAGAATTACAGTAATCTAATCTCGAGCTAACAAAAGCGTGGATCAGCTTCTCAGCATCACTCTGAGACAAGATGCTCCTAATCTTGGCAATATTACGCAAATGATAGAAGGCAGTCTTAGAAACAAATTTAATATGTGAATTGAAGGACAAATCCTGATCAAAAATAACTCCAAGGTTCCTCACAGAGCTATTAAGAGAAAGAGTAACTGCATCCAAACTGAAAGTTTGATTTGGAAAGGAATTTCTAAGGTTTTTTGGACCAACAAGAATGACTTCAGTCTTATCTGAATTTAATAGCAGGAAATTACAAGTCATCCAAGCTTTGATTTCCTTAAGACAGGCTTCTAACTTGGCTAATTGATTACTATCATCTGGCTTCATTGACAGGTATAATTGTGTGTCATCGGCATAACAATGAAAATGTATACAGTGCAGAGAAGATTGTGTCGCATGAAGTGGTTTCAATTTTAGTATGTTATAGGGTTTAGATGCGGGTAGTGCATGTACCGTTTTATCCAACCAGTGTTTGACGGTTTTATGGATCATTTGGTTGCACGGTTGAGTGACTGGGCGCCTTGCGTTTGCAAAAGTTGGTTTAATTGTTGCAAAAACTTGAGATTTCAGAGGGTCTAGAGAGCTGGTTGGTGTGGCTCTTGTGACCATGCAGGCCTCATGGGTGGGTGGGTGGGTTTCAAAATGTGACACCACCATTGAATCATGGGTATCAAGGGTTTCAAGGGGGCCGTTTGGGGTTTTCTGCTCGGCCGTTGAGTTTTCAAGGTCATTTGAGTGTTTGGCTTGACCTTGTATGTGAAGGTGACTTTTGACTTCTCGTGGACAGTACTCACCTTGGTCTTGGCGGTCGCTTTCACTCGGTTGCAGTTGTTCCAACAGTGCTAGTTGTGTGAGACTTGGGGTGTCCAAAGTGTTCAGAACAAAGCACTGTGATTCAGTTGTTCTTGTTGGGTCAAATGGGTGAGGGTGTTGCGTTTGAGCCCATAGTTTGAGGTTCTTGAAATCAATCAGTGGCTCAAAACGGTTCAATAGGTCTTTGCCAACAAGCAATGGAATGGCGTCAAGTTTAGACACGTAGACCGGATGTGTCAAGGTAATGGGTCCAATGGACATGTTTAGTAGTGATACGCCCAACAGGGTTGTTTTAGTGAGCGCATATGGTCGCACAGCTAATGAACAGGGTTCCAGTTTCAAATGTTTGTTAGCGCGGTTAGCGGCTGCACGTAGTTTGTCAAAAAGGGTGTGTGACATGAGAGTGATGCCAGCAGCGGTGTCTAAAACAGCATCCTGACACACCATGTCTTCAAGGGTCAGTGGAAGGTAGAATTTCCGTGCCACCCCCCTCTCGTTTAAATCGCATAGGAATTGTGGAACCGGTGGTTTGACACAGAGTTGCGACACGTTACAGGAGTGGTCTATGACCTGTGGTTGGGCTGCCATAACAGCACTGGACTGTGTTGAGTCCTTTGGTCCTTCCTCATTTGCATGAGGGATTTTCTTCTTGCGTTTCCTTCGTTTGGAACGCTTGTTTTGAGTTGGCATAGCTGATATAGCTAGAATGTTAGCAGTTTTATTCTCTTTGTAGTTTTGAGTCTCTGCTAGGAGGTGTTGGACAATTTCAATAGCTTCTCTACTGAATGTAGGAGTTTCTTCTTCCTTCCAAGGTTTGTGATAGGTCTCTGCTTCTGAGCTTCTGTGATGGGATGGATACCATTTGTCGCGGTTACGCGTGTCTTCGTATCGGTATCTGTCATCATGGTAGTCCGTATCGCGTTCTCGTGACCTATCCCGTGGATATGGTCTACGACGGTAGTCGGGTTTTCGCAAAGTTGGTCCAAAGTGGTATCCAGAGGACCTAGTGTGGTTTGGACCTTGATGAGGTCGCTTGGGAAAATGCTTCGGCTGTTGATGTACTCGCGGTGTAAGAGGTGGAGTAGAGCGAGGGGCTCCTTCCAACTCCAAGGTGTTAGATGCATCGCTAATAGCTAGCACTGTGGCAGGCTCAGCATGCTTGTTGCGACTTTGTTGCTGTTTTTGGAACGCATAGTGTGCAAACTCTCTCAGCTGACTTATTGAGTTTGACCTTGGGTTAGCTGTAACTCCTAGGTAATGACTCACAGTGGGATGGAGGTTTTGGATGAAGAGGGTCTTGAAATTGTGGTCTTCTTCCATCCCTGGTGTATTTTGAGATCCAAAATATGCAAGTAGGAGTCTCTGGTAGTAGGCTTGTGTTAGCTCTGAGCGTCCTTGCTTCACTGCTAGGGCTGCGGTTAGCCCTGCTTGTAGGCAGTCGTCGGAGAACTCCTTTTCGATGGCTTTGCGGAGCAGCATGTAATCTGCTTTGATGTTTGTCGGCTGTCTGTCTATGAATTTTGATACTGACCTGTTAGATGTTAGTTTAATCAGATAGATGCGATCGTCAGTCGTAGCATCAGGGTGCTTACGCAGGTAGTAATCAATGTCCTGTAAATAGACTTTGGCATCAGGTGAACCCGTAGGTCCTGGATCAAATTTGGTGATATTTTGCGCGATCTTGTCAAGGTCGTGATCTGAAGGGGCACACACACGCTGTCCACACGGTCGTCCGTATTCGAAACGGGAATCGGGCGAGGGAGCGCGGTGGATGTCCCGGTGTTCATGTCTTTCCTTTAGGAGCAGTTGACATTCCTTGTAATCCTTCTTCACATTTTCAAGTTGACCTTCAACTCTTCTGCGTTCCTTCTTTGTGTCTTGAAGGGCATCTTCAAGTTCATTGTTGTCTTTGTGAAGCACGTCGTTGTTATGCATCAACCGTTCCTTTTCTGACTCGGCACGGTCCAAATCTTGTAATGCTTCATCCAGTTGGTTTTGAGTTTTGTCATTCTCCTCTTGAGATTGTTCCAAATTTTCTTTCAGTGTTTCATTCTCTTCTTGGAGAGATAGGATCGTTGTTTGTTGATTTGCCAGCTCTTTCTCGGTTACCTTTAATCTTGCGACTAATGTTAGCGCAAACTTACCTAACACACTGGTGAGGTCCTTGCCTTCCGGTGGTTTTTCAGTGTGTTCATTCAAAAGTTCTTCAGCGAGTTGCTCCAATTCTTCGGGCGGTGTTTCCTTGACCCGTGTTGTGAAGCTAGAAATTAAATTAGAAGTCCATGCTTCCAATGTTGTTTGAAGGTCATCCAGTTTGTTAAATTGGTTGGTTGTCTGTTGACTCATCATGTTTGACCATTGTTATTTAGCTTTTAAAAAAAAAAATTCAACTTGATTATTATTCTTAAATTTGGTCAACAAGGTTTAACCTTGTGTTTTATTTTACAACCGTGGTGGTTCAAAGTTCCTTGAGAATTTGTTTCAACTTGTAGGCTTGCAGGATGGGAAATAGAATTTTGAAATTATTTAGAAATGTAGAGATGCTTCAAATAATTTGTTCGTTGAAACCGTATGTTGATAAATAAAGTTGAATTGAAATTGGATTGAATTTGTTTCGCAAAACAAAATTGAAATTTCAATTGTGTGGATTGACTTCCTTCCTTTGATTTTCAAGTCTAGTATTGGAATTTGTCATCAATAACTAGCTTTGGGATTTTGCAGAATGTCACTTTGAAAGTGAGGATTTTATTTACAAAGGAAATACAAAACAAAAGAGGATAAATGCTTTAAAGATTTAAGATTATAAGTTTCCACTTTCTTTTAAAGTTAAGGCTTTCCTTTGGTTTTATTTGTTAAAGCCTATTTTTCTTTGAAGCATTAAATGTTTAAAATATTTACAAATTAGAAACAAGTGAATTGTTTGAGTATTTGGTGTCCAAGGATTTCTTAGGATTGAAGTCAATAGTGATCTGTCTTGATTGTTATCTATAAATTTCTTATTTACAGAATGATCAATGTTTGCACCTTTTTGACTTTTCTTTTAAATCCTGGTAAAAATTTGAAAATTATGCCAGTTAGTTAAATGTTTTCCTTTTCCTGTAGAGAAAGCATGAATCAGAAATGACACAATGAGTTTAAATAACACCTAGCTTTGCTTAAGTGTTAATTGCTTAATGTGGTTTCCTAAATTTGAGAAAGAGGAAAAATTATAAATATTCAGTAAGTCTGTAAATTTGTTAAAATGCACAGGACTAATCCTACTTTAATGTTACTCTTGAGTAAACATCAGCATTAGAATCCTTAAGCTAAACTGGGTTTCTGTGGGAAGGGAATCACACCATATCACATTTAAAAACAGCAACATAAGCACACATATAGCTTCAAAGTTTGCAACTTTTTGCTCAAAAGTGTGTAAATATGTTTGCTTTTAGCTTAAAAGATGATAATATGTGGTTATATAAGTGATTAAATACAATAGGGGTGTTTATAAATGTTCCTGCTATAGGTATCGATGCAATGAGTGGGATTTCACCACTGAGAAAAACTTTCAGAAGCCAACAGGTCCTTTTCCTTTTATTCTTGGCATAAAAGTTTGGATTAGTGTTAAATTTAGTTTATTCTGAATAATATGAATTGCTTTGAAGTTACTTTGAAGACTTTAATTTGGTTATAAATCGTCTTTAAAGATTAGAAGTTTAAATAAAAATTGCAGTCCCTATGTTTCACCACAAGATGGAGGCAGTTTTCGTCTGCACTTCCATAAGAGGAAACCCAATGACGTCACAAGGAGTCAAGGATCTCTACTCAAAATGGCGGCTACAGGGAACTCTACCTAGACTTAAGATGGCGTCACTGAGCCGATCTACACATGCGCAGTTTTTTCAAGCTCGGTCGCGTGCGTGACTGAGCGTGCACATGCCACGTGGATGCAGCTCAAGCTTCAGTCCATAAAACCACGCCTTGCTTTCCAAAGGCGGGAAAACTTTGGTCTCCCTAAACTTTATTCAAAAAGTTTATACAGTGGTTAATTTAATTAAATCCCCCAAGGGTTTGCTTCGCCTGCAGGGTGTTGAAATAACGTGGAAAACAAATAGGATTTCTTCGCTATTTTGTTCCCAGGCCTATTTTAATTATTCAGCGTGTAATCACGTTTAAGCATGCATTGAAAAAACTAAACTGACTAGGGTGCAGTGGGGTCTCTTCACCCCCACCTTCTCTTGGTCAGCAGACACACACACACACACAGCAGTAATCAGGGGGGGGCAAATTCACCCCCTCCCCCTCGTGACACAGAGACAGAGACAATAGACTGGCTGCAGACAATGAAGCACCTTTGTGAGTTAAAATTGACCAAAATCCCACACAGCTTATGTATTAATTTCTTTCACTCTGAGTCGTGTCAAGTTCAACCAAGCCTTCACACGGGAAGCACCAATAAATGTGTAGCGTAAAATGGAATTTATTAATAAATAATAAATATGATCAGGTATGAATTATTTAATTTATATTGATGTATTGGAATTTGAGATCAAATCTCATTTCATATACATCAGAAAAGTTAACACTCGTAAGGGGCACCAGCTTCTATCTTTAAGAAGCAATTTGATCTTTAATTTCACTCTATACCTGTTTGATCACTCAATAAATTAATCAATAATCAGTCTCAAAAATTTTCCGTGAATTCGATACCTGGGCTTGAAACAGACTCAGAATGAAATAAATTCCCAACAACTTCTCTCATTTTTAAATATTTATTAAACGAAATGATTAACAGACATTGCAGTAATTTCCTTAATCATAAAATCAATCTTGTAAATGATAGATTAACAATGTCAATATTTTCGGAACCAGGGTTAAACTGAGAAATGAATTTCTATCAGTTTGAGTTAACAGATTATTAAAAAAAAACGCAAATTTATGGAGAAAGTTTACCAATTATATGAAGAAGTCCTAAATTAATCTTAAGAAAATAAAAACGGAATTTTAATGAAAAGAAGAGTTATGTTAAGGGCTTCTTAATTTGCATCTGATTAGATATACAAATTATTACCGAACCTCAAAATTTTAATTCAGCAGAGGAATTAAAGTTTTTGCAGCTCACGTGATTCTCGGTGATGATGGTTCGGTCGTTGTCCTCAGCCCAAGATTTCGTGGATGTTAGGGGAAATATCTGCCCGCAGATATTTCAGGGTCCACAGTTCGACTTTTAGATTCAAGCGGTCGAAGGGGGCTAGATTCTGGGCTGTATGACCCAGAGTTGTAACTGGGCTCAGAGCCAGATGGTGACGTTTCTTCAGCGCGATGTGGGAGCTGCGTCTTCTCAAGAGGTCTTCGATAATAATTAAACGATATCTAATCCGATCTCAAATTAAAAAGGCTTCGGACTTTAGACAAAAATAGTAGCTTCTGGTGGGTGCTTGGTCAAGAAAAATATTATAAAATAAAGTCAAGATTACAGTTTACATTAAAATTAAACAAACGGTGGTTTTACAGAAAGTTTAACAAAGGAAAAGTGATGAATAAAAATTGGAGTTTAACTCCGATTAAGAATTGAGCTCAAAGAAATAGGAATTCCTAGGTATTTAAGAGGAAAAGAAAATACAAAGTGACATAAACAAATTATGAGTTATCTGCTCTGTGTTCAGAAAAGCGACACATGGTCAGACGGTCCTTTGTTCTTCCTTGCTGTGTGTAGACAATGGAGAAGATCAGAGAAAAGCGGGCCGGACAGAGGATCTGCAAAAGAGTGTCCGGAGCAAAAGAGTTGACGAAAAGAGTGAAGCAAAAGAGGGTCCGGAGCAAAAGAGGGCTGACGAAAAAAGGTCTGAAGCAGGGGTCCCTCTCCTTTATATAAGCTCTGTTGAGTTTTGCGGGCTTCCGGCCTGACCAGAATCTCAGCCAATGAGAGTCCTTTGTGGGCGGGCTCGATGAACTTTTAGTCCAATGAACAAACAGTCTATTGTTTGGAGTCCTTTGGGATGAAGAGTTGTCATGCAGAGATTGGCTGTTGGAGTCACATGGTTTTGGAGGCAAAACTTTGATACATACTGGAAGTTAATATTTCCCTTTATGTATTAAACTAAGATAACTTTAGTGATTAGTATAAATTATAAGCAGTGCTTCTAAATCAACATGCAGGAATAAACATTCATTTAAAACATTACCATGCATATATATAAAATCACAGATTAATGCATTTCACACATATTGATTTTCCACATCAAAAAAACATCAGTGTCCATCTGCATTTTCATAGTTCTGAAAAGAATGAAGGTTTAGAATCGAGTTTGTAATAATGTACTTTAAAGTTCACTAGTTAAATCCAGCATGTCAAGAATTTAAGGAAATTAGCTGAGTTGTGGGTCTGTGTAGGTTTTATGGGGGCAATAAAAGTTAAGCCGGACATTGGGGAAATTCCTTAGGCTGGTTTTAACAAAACAAAGGGGATTTCAGCTTTGGCCTGGGGGAAGAAAATCCATTTCTTTGAGTTATTCCTGGATGAAACAAAAAAAATGTCTTTAAGCAGAAGAATAATTGTTGCTGAGCCAAAGTGAGATGATGCTACAGTGGCCACAGGTCAGTCTGTGGTTGTACTGGGCAGCTTCCTGGTGTGTATGTGAACAGGGCGTCCTTGAAAAAGAGAGGTTGCCTCTCAGTGGAACTACCCTGTATAAATAAAGGTTAAATAGAAAATTAAAAAAAAAATTACAAAGTATAGTGTTTTTTGCATAATCTTCATTCATTTTAATTGGCTGCACTTTGTCTTTTGCAGAAACATCACAAAATGGAAAAACTTACGTTCTTATCACTCTTTTGATGGATTGGTCCAGTGCTCGAGATTACTGCAGAACACGCTACACAGATCTGGCCATGATTGAGAACGCTGATGAAAATGCAAAGATTGTTGGACTTGGTTTCACCCATTATGCATGGATTGGTCTGTTCCGGATGCCATGGACCTGGTCTGATAACAGCGACAGCTCATTTAGAAACTGGAGATTTGGAGAACCAAATAATGCCAATGAAAATGAGTTTTGTGTCAGTGTGAATGACAAACATGAATGGGCTGACAATTATTGCCAGGATCAGAATAATTTTGTCTGCCATAAAGGTGACTTCAATATTACATTGAAAATTTTGTCATTTTTCCCTATTTTTTAATAAAACACATATTTCTTTAGGTTTTCATATTTTTATTTTTTTTACATTATTCAGATGGAGTACACGTGACTGTGGTGAATATGAAGATGACGTCTGATGCTGATTTGACAGATCCAGCTGTTAACAGTCAGATTCTGAAACAGGTAATGCTCTCTGTCTTTTCATAATAAATCAGAAAATAAAAGGATGATAAGCAAATATGTTTTACTGGTCAACAAAGAGAAGCATTTTAAAATGAACGGTTTATGATTTTTTTTCTTCCTCAGCTAAGTGCAGTGATGAGTCAGGGACGAGCTGACATCAAGTTGAGATGGAAGATCCAGCCCCAAAACTTGAAAAACACATAAATCCATTGATTACTCAAAACAGTCAAACTTACAAATAACCACTCAAAAAACCCTGTAGATATGGTTGTGTCAACATTTATAGACTTTATAATTAATGGTTAAAACTCTATACAGAGATGTGAGGATTGTTTTTACGCTTTTCATTTAGTAGTCCTGTAGTCTCCAGGTTGACTCATCATTTTAACATTTGTTTGTTCTCTCCCATAGATTGAGTCCCCATCGTGCTGTTTGCTCTCTACATGTCTGTTCTTTTCTTCTTCTCTATCCCCTCACCCCCCAGCCAGTCGCAGCAGATGACTGCCCCTCCCTGAGCCTGGTTCTGCTGGAGGTTTCTTCCTGTTAAAAGGGAGTTTTTCCTCTCCACCGTCGCCAAGTGCTTGCTCACAGGGGATCGCCTGATTGCTGGGGTCTTTCTGCAACTGTGGGGGTCCTCCCTACAGTTGATAGTGCTATGAGATGACTGTTGTTGTGAAATGGCGCTATATAAATAAAGTTGAATTGAATTGAATTGAATTTTATTGGTTGTACTTTTAAATTAACAGTGTATAATTGATGTTTAGTTTTACCAACACAAAATCTCTGTTATATTCAGATGAAAATGCTGTATACTGGAATAAATACTGGAGCTGTGTTTGTACGCTCGCCTGCATCATCACTCCTTCCAGACAACAGCTTCTCCATCCCCGTTCTTCAGCCCTTCCTCCTCCTGTCCTGCAGCCTCCAGACCCCTTTACCTTTCCTACGCTGGAGTTCATGGCCGGGCTCTCTGCCAGTGTCGTACGACCCATTTCCTCAGTTGACCTTCTCCCGTGTGCCATTCCCATCACTAATCATTCCTCTCCTTTCTTTCATCCTAGGCTGCATGTGGCTCCAGCATGCAACTGTTTTCCTGTTTATCGTGTGGCATCTTGGTTGTGGGTTTCATTAATTGTGGTGTGTGCATTTATTCCTTAACGTAGCGTGTTGTGTATAGGTTTTTTTTTTTTTCATTGAAGTGGTGTAACTTTTCATGTGCGTCTGAGTGTTCTTCTAAGTGGTAGCCCAGCATTTAAGCCTCTTCAAACACATTAAATCATGACAGGCGGAGCCTTGACTAAAATTCTTTCATCATTCTACTCACTGAAACCTTCTGCAACTATTTGTCAATAGTGGCAAACTCTGAAAATGAAGTTTTCTGAACCATATTTTTAAAAATATGTAAACTCAAAATGAACTCCTCCTAGGCCATTTATGGCCTAGTGGTAGAGCATCTGTCTCACAGCCATGAGGTTGTGGGTTCAAGTCCCAGCTGGATCATACCAAAGACCACATAAAAATGGTAATTCCCACCTTGGTGCTTGTTGTAATAGAATGGGGGAAGGAAAAGTTGTCTGTGGTTGTGCCTTGCATGGCAGCGCCCCCTCTAATTCTAGATGTGATTTGGATAGGAGAAATGTAATTTCATTCTACTGTACATGATTGGCTGTATGGATTGAATGACAAAGTTACATTTCTTCTTCATCCAAATTGCTTGAAATTAAGCAGTGATCATCTGCAGACATTGATAATGAAAAATTGTTATAATGTCAATCCATTTTGATTTTCTAGGCCAATCAGTTTGTACAGTTTCTTTCTGACATGTATTTTGGGGTTTAACGCCTGATTTAGCAATTCAAATTTGATGAAACGTCAGAGTCACGATCAGAACAGTATTCTTCAGCTAACCAGCAAATTTCATACAATTCTCTTAATGTTAAAAAAAAATCATCTTCATGAAATGTCTGTAAGTTTGTCTTTTCAGTGGAACATTTTTTTTTTTTTGAGTGCTTCACCCAAAGCAGTTGTGTGGTGGAGCAGTTAAGATACTTGTCTATCAAGCACGAGCCCTGGGTTCAAATCCTTCTGGTAATGTGTCATTCCTCTAAAGTGCAACCTATCTCTACTGTGCATTGGAAAACAATATTACCTTATTTTAAGGCCCCATGATGCCTTGTATGAATTTGTTCTGGCCCCGGATTATGAGCTGCATTTTGGCGTGCAATAACTGGGTCTGACACATCTTTAATGTCCTTGCTTTCGACTTTAATGCATCAAACACCGTAAAGACTGAAACATATCAAACACAAGAAATATTATTTCAGCTGTGGACACAAAATTCTAGTATTGCAGAAATTAAATCATACTGCATACACACAAATGTAAACATTTATGATCTCAAATTGATAGATTTTTTAGGTTTACTGAGTTGTTGCAAGAAAGCTACCAGCAAAAATTATGCAGCATTTACTGTAAACAAATACAACAGATTATCAAATCCACATTTAAAAATTGTATGGCTTGTGCACATCAGATTTTCATATTAGAAACACACACAAAAAGTTTCTATTCTTTGGACATGTGCATATTCAAACAACCATCATTAAACTTCAACAGAGTCAAACATTTCACTAACCACTTTGCCAGGTCGCAGCCTTCCGAGGGCAGAAATTCCTTGCAGGCTCTCACATTTTGTCTGCAATTAATAGCCCAGAATAAATACCTTGTAAATTGGTATTTCAGCTAATTTAAAGTCAAGATGTCAATTCAAAAACATAACAATAAAATTGACTAGAACTAGGCATCCAGTAAATATTGAAGGATTGCCAGATTTGCACTTCTAAAAACTACCAAGGCCATGCAGGCTGGAAATTATAGCAGTGACTGACTAGAATAATACTGCATTTACTTCAAGTCAAAAATACATCCCTATTTACAAAATGAAGCTTCAAAAATTACTTTTTCACAACTATTACAGTCTTTGCACATGCATGGAGACTAGGTGAAGGGTTACATAGGCATGGATTACCACTGACAGTCACATGGTCTAGTCACACTTCAACAAACTTCAAAAATATCATCATCTCTCAAACAACTTACAGAATATTGGGTAGATAATTGGATATGAGGGATTATTTCATCATTATGACAGTTTCACCCTACCTGGGCTGAGGTAAGCAGCTGGATGGCTTGGATTTTTGTTTTAGCCAGCCATGCTCAATCCATCTGTTGCCATATTCTGCTGGGCAGGAAGTCTCAAAATCGTCTACTTCCTGTTGTGAATAATACTTATACCTCATGTATTTTTGATGACAAATTATTTCAATAATTTTTAAATCTCAAAGGACAAATTTCCAAACCTAGGTTTTAAAAAAAATATGGAGGGAATAATAAAAAGGTAGGGAGTTCCCAAGGGATTCCCCAGAGGTCAAGGTCATTTCCATGTTGGGGGTTCCCCCAGACACAAAGTAAACAACTTTTGACTGGCACACAGAGCCAGGCTGTGAGTATATATACTTGCCAAAACAAATCTTTGGGAGGCATTGCTGTACAACCAAAGGTCAAATACTGGAAAGGATGTCACTGTTGACATATATAGCAGGGAAATTACAACAGTCACAAGAATTGCCATGTTTCTCACATGGATCAAACAAACACAGCTGCTGCCGTCACAGAATTATGGCAGCCACTTCCAGTACTAGTTTAGAATGTATTGTCACTGAAACAGGACACTTTTCCTTGTTATAAAACAATGACTTTGGCATCAAAAATGTGGGAACGCAGCCTTTTGCACCTCAAAAACAGTAATATAATCATACCACATCCCACGACTATGGAGGGATGAGAAGATGACGTCAAAATGTGGCCAGTAGCTCTGTGGACAGTCGCTCCGTTAGTTAGCTCCGCTGCTAACATGCTAATGCTGTAAACAAATAAAAGCTCTGAGATATATCAATGTCTCCATCGCAATAAAGTCGGCTGCATTTTGTTAAAATATGTTGGACATAATCAAATTTACCTCAGAGCAGACGCAGAGTCTAGTCAGAGCCACAAAGAACCACAACACCGGGCTTGGGCGTTTTAAATTCAGGGTAAAATGTCAGATCTGTGACATACAAGGGAAAACATACCTGGTGCTGCTGTGTCTGTACCATCGATCACATGAACAATCCTTTAATTTTCAGTGCATGATCTACAGGTACTCATTGCTGTTGAAGCCACAGATTTAGCTGTGCTTATCTGTGAGGAGCCTCACACCACGAACAGCAGCAAGTACTAGAACTACGCATAAACATTCAAAAATACAAAAACTACAAGTGCTGAAATTAGCTGTCACTTGAGTGCAAAACACGTATGTGGACTATACATTAAAATGAATTTGAAAAACTTTGAAAAATGTTATTTTAAATGCCCCTGCTACTCCACTCTTACTGACTGATTTAACACTACGTCAGCGGAAACTGGAAGCTCCGCCCATAATCATTCCTACAGCGGCACCTCCAGGAATAAGGTGGATATAGTGCACCTTGAGTATGAAATTATAATTTGAATAACAACAAAAAGAAATCAAAGACATTAAAACAGTCAAAAACTACCCCTTGGCTTATTATTACTATTATTATTATTATAAAATATTATTAGTAACCGATCAAAGAATGCTAATTATCCAGAATATTTTATTGAAAATGACAAT
Source organism: Pholidichthys leucotaenia (assembly GCA_020510985.1). Classification (NCBI taxonomy): domain Eukaryota; kingdom Metazoa; phylum Chordata; class Actinopteri; order Cichliformes; family Pholidichthyidae; genus Pholidichthys; species Pholidichthys leucotaenia. The sequence continues at coordinate 61,381,608 of CM035849.1, read as the reverse complement.
TTAATAAATAATATGGAGGATGTGTTCAGTGGTTTCAATAATTTTTTTGTAAACGTTGGTCCTGAATTAGCAAAATCAATAGTGACAACAGAAACAAACAACAGTGGTTTGTAAATGAAATAGCAGACAGAAATCCTAACATATTCTTTTTTAGATGCAGTTACTGAAAAGGAAATTATCGAGACTGTGAGTAAATTTAAGAACAAAAAATCAACTTACTGGAATGAAATTGACATGACAATAGTGAAAAAAGTAATTCAAGGAATTGTTAAACCACTCACCCACATCTGTAACCTATCATTTCAAACTGGTAAATTTCCAAACAAAATGAAAATAGCAAAGGTAATATCACTATACAAAACAGGAGACAGTCATTATTTCACAAATTACAGGCCAGTCTCTTTACTCTCACAATTCTCCAGAATACTTGAAAAATCTTCACTAAGAGACTGGATGATTTCATTGAAAAACACAACCTCCTTACAGACAGCCAGTATGGTTTTAGAGCAGAAAAATCTACATCTTTGGCACTGATCAAACTTATAGAAGAAATTACTAGTTGTATAGATAAAAAAAAGCTTGCTGTAGGAGTATTTAAAGATTTGAAGAAAGCTTTTGACACTATCAACCACAGAATTTTACTGAGGAAATTGGAAAGGTATGCGATAAGAGGGATCAGACTGAGTTGGGTGGAAAGTTATTTAAGTAACAGACAACAATTTGTACAAATTGGTGAGCACAAATCACCCTTCATGGACATCACTTGTGGTGTGCCCCAGGGGTCAGTTTTGGGACCAAAACTCTTTATCTTGTATATAAATGACATATGCCAAGTATCAAAAATTCTGAAATTTATTTTGTTTGCGGATGACACAAATATCCTTTGCACTGGTGAGAATTTGCAGCAGGTTTTAGAGGTGGTCACAACTGAAATGAAAAGGTTAACTCAGTGGTTCAACAAAAATAAATTATCTCTAAATCTGAAAAAAAAACCCACAAAGATCATGTTGTTTGGAAATTATAAAATAAATCATGAAATAATGGTAATGCTAGATGATACCAGAATAGAAACAGTACAGGAAAATAAGTTTCTGGGGGTGACACTAGACAATAAAATCTACTGGAAACCTCACATCAGTCACATCCGGGCCAAGTTGGCAAAACGTATAGGGATACTGGGGAAAACAAGACACATCTTGGACTATAAATCATTGTTCTTACTGTACAATTCACTGTTTCTACCTTATCTTAACTACTGCGTAGAGGTCTGGGGAAACACCTACAGGACCAACCTACAGCCAATATGCACATTACAAAAAAAGCTATAAGGATAAAAAATAATGTTGGATATAGAGACCATACCAACTCGTTGTTTTTAAAGTCACATGTCATAATTACATCATTACATATTTATTCCATCTAGCTACAATGCTCTGCACTGGGTGTGTTTATATTTATATATCTATATATTTATTCCATCTAGCTACAATGCTCATCACTGGGTGTGTTTATATTTATATATCTATATATTTATTCCATCTAGCTACAATGCTCCGCACTGTGTTTTTATATATCTACATATTATTCCATCTAGCTACATTGCTCCGCACTGTGTGTGTTTATATACTTGCATATTTATTCCACCTAGCTGCAATGCTCCGTACTGTGGGTGTTTATATATTTACATATTTATTCCATCTAGCTACAATGCTCTGCACTGTGTGTTCATATATTCATATATTTATTCCATCCAGCTACAATGCTCTGCACTGTGTGTCTGTGTGTGTGTGTATATATATTTTATAGTAATATGTACATATGTATATTAGCTGCTCTTGCTTGCTTGTTTTTTTTTTTCTTGCCTTCTGATTGTTGCTCTGAGTGTTGCTATCCCTGTGCTGTTGCAATCCTGGAATTTCCCCGTTGTGGGACTAATAAAGGCTTATCTTATCTTATCTTATCTTATAAAGTTCATGGATTTTATTAAATTTAAGACAGCACAAGTAATGTACAGGGCAATTAATAATCAACTCCCAACTAATATACAAAAAATATTCAAAAAAGAGACAATGATTATAATTTGAGAGGAGACTTAAACTTTATAAAACCTAAGGTACAAACAACTAAGAAAAATCTGTGCATATCTGTCTGTGGGGTGGATTTGTGGAACAGTCTGGAGCTGGAACTGAAACGATGTACAAACAGAAATCAATTCAAAAATAGGTATAAACATTAGTTGCTAAAAGAATATATGTTGGGTAGTATTTATATGTTCAATTCACTATACTCACTCTGGGACACTATGGAATGGTATAGGTGGGACAGTACTGTGTATATCTGTGTTGTTTGGGGCTGGGTTTTGATGTATGGACTGTATGTATGATGGGATGGATGGGTGTTAATGGTGATATGTACAAAATATAGTTAATTGTTTACTTGGGGTCTTAAATGAGGTAAATTGTATATATTTCACATGGGCTGTATTTATGGAAAAGAGGAGCTGGAGTTAATAAGTGTTCACTTCTTCCTTCTCCCTTTCGAGCACTGTATACTGTCACTTTATCGCACTTGTCATTTGTTTTTTTAACTTTTTTGTTTGAAATAAAGTATGTATCTATCTATAACTTGTCATGCATATAATAATAATAATAATAATAATAATAATAATAATAATAATAATAATAATAATAATAATGGTCAAACTAAATTCTGTGCCACTGAACACGGTACATTTTTTTAAGTTCACTATTTAGCTTGACTAATTATTGTAAACAGCTCTAATTCCAGCTCCTGCAAAGCTGTCGACGGAGAAAATAGTACTACAGAGAAACTTTAGCAACAAAAACATTTTTACATTGAGTGAATAATAAACCTCAGTGGGGTCTAGGTCCTCAATCCCACTGATACGTCTTCCACAGAGGAAGCAGGGCTTGTGGGCGGGGGGAATGACTGGCCTATCACAGGGGCTGAGGTCGCCAAGGTGGTTAAAAATCTCTTTGGTGGCCGGGCCCCTGGGGTGGACGAGGTTCGCCTTGAGTACCTCAAGGCCCTGGATGTTGTCGGGCTGTCATGGTTGACACGCCTCTGCAACATTGCGTGGAGGTTGGGGGCAGTGCCTTTGGCATGGCAAACTGGAGTGGTGGTTCCCTTCTTCGAAAAAGGGGACCGGAGGGTGTGCTCCAACTTTAGAGGGATCACACTCCTCAGCCTCCCTGGGAAGGTCTATGCCAAGATAATGGAGAGGAGAGTCAGGCAGTTGGTCGAACCTCGGATTCAGGAGGAGCAATGTGGTTTTTGTCCTGGCCGTGGCACATCAGACCAGGTCTTTACCTTCTCGAGAATTCTCGAGGGTTTGTGGGAGTTTGCCCAACCAGTTTACATGTGTTTTGTGGACTTGGAGAAAGAATTCGACTGCATCCCTCGTGGTTTTTTGTGGGGGGTGCTTTGGGAGTATGGGGTATCGGGCTTGTTGTTACGAGCTATTCGGTCTCTGTACGACCGTTGTGAGAGTTTGGTTCGTATTGCCAACACTCAGTCGGACTTATTCCCAGTAAGAGTTGGACTCCGCCAGGGCTGCCCTTTGTCACCGATGCTGTTCATAATTTTTATGGACAAGATTTCTAGGCACAATCAGGGAATGGAAGGTGTCATGCTTGATGACCACAGGATCTCATCTCTGTTGTTTGCAGATGATGTTGTCCTGTTGGCTTCATCCAGCAATGACCTACAGTTCTTGCTGGGATGGTTTGCCACTGAGTGTGAAGTGGCTGGGATGAGAATCAGCACCTCCAAGTCCGAGTCCATGGTCCTCAGCTGGAAAAAGGTGGATTGTCCTCTCCGGGTTGGGGACAGGCTCCTGCCCCAAGTGGAGGTGTTTAAGTATCTTGGGATCTTTTTCACGAGTGAGGAGGGAATGGAGCAAGAGATTGACAGACGGATCGGAGCAGCATCTGCAGTGATGCGGACGTTGTACCGGTCTGTTGTGGTGAAGAGGGAGCTGAGTTCTAAGGTAAAGCTGTCGATTTACCAGTCAATCTACATTCCTACTCTCACCTATGATCACGAGCTTTGGGTAATGACTGAAAGAACAAGATCGTGGATACAAATGACTGAAATGGGTTTTCTCCATAGGACTGCTGGACTCACCATCAGAGATAGGGTGAGGAGCTCAGTCATCCGGGAGAGGCTCAGAGTAGAACCGCTGCTCCTCAACATTGAAAGGAGCCAGTTGAGGTGGTATGGGCATCTGATTAGGATACCTCCTGGGCGCCTCCCACTTCAGGTGTTTTGGGCACATCCCTCTGGGAGGAGACCCCGGGGCAGACCTAGGACTTGCTGGAGAGACTATGTCTCCCAGCTGGTCTGGGAATGCCTTGGTATCCTCTCTGAATAGCTGGAGCAGGTGGCTGGGGAGAGGGAAGTCTGGGCTTCTCTGCTGAACTGCTGCCTCTGTGACCCGGACCTCCGGAAAAGCAGTAGAAGATGGATGGATGGATGGATGGATGGATGGATGGATGGATGGGGTTTAGGGTTAGGTTTGCCGAGTTTTTTGAGTGTGAAGCGGCTGGAATGTGAATCAGCACCCCCAAGTCCGAGTCCGTGGTCCTCAGCCAGAAAAAGGTGGATTGTCGTCTCCAAGTAGGGGACAGGCTCCTGCCCCAAGTGGAGGAGTTTAAATATCTTGGGGTCTTATTCACAAATGAAGACAGAATGGAGCGAGAGATTGACGGACAGATCGGAGCAGTATCTGCAGTGATGCAGACATTGTACCGGTCTCCTGTGGTGAAGAGGTAGCTGAGTTCTAAGGCAAAGCTGTCGAATTACCAGTCAATCTACGTCCCAACCCTCACCAATGGTCACGAGCTTTGGGTAATGACCGAAAAAATGAGATTGTGGATACAAGCGGCTGAAATGAGCTTTCTTTGTAGGATTGCTGGACTCATCCTTAGAGACAGGGTGAGGAGCTCAGTCATCCGGGAGAAGCTCAGAGTAGAACCACTGCTCCTCCACATTGAAAGGAGCCAGCTGAGGTGGTATGGGCATCTGATTAGGATGCCTCCTGGACGCCTCCCACTTGAGGTGTTTCGGGCACGTCCCTCTGGGAGGAGACCCTGGGGCAGACCCGGGACTCGCTGGAGGGACTATGTCTCCGAACTGGTCTGGGAATGCCTTGGTATCCTCTCTGAAGACATGGAGCAGGTGGCTGGGGAGAGGGAAGTCTGGGCTTCTCTCCTTGAACTGCTGCCTCTGTGACCCATACCTCCGGAAAAGCGGTAGAAGATGGATGGATGGATGAATAATAAAACAAGAGATGAAAGGCTGAAGCTACTCAGTGAATCAGCTTTATTTAAATATATCATTTCAAGATAACAAATCCAAAGAGTGAAAGAGAGTCATTTACACCTAATCGATACTCTATTATATCAGTCCGTCCTTCCAAATCTGCCGCAGGCATCACATCCTCCATTGGGATTCTCAGTTACCATGGCAACACCCCAACAAAAGCTAAGTTTCTGTTGATTATAACAAAAGAAAAGTTACTATTAGCTTAAAATGACCTGACAGTTACCCACCATGTTCCCCAGCGTTGTGGCAGGGAATGTTTATCGTTTTACTAATCTGCAGAAAATTATTGATAATAAATTTTGTTGAGCTTTCATGCTCAGCCAGGGTAGAACATAGAGATTGGATGTGACGAAGCCACAATCCGTAAAACACAGCAGTTTTTGTGCAAGTAGTCCATTGTAACTTTTCCTGGTTACCAGCGGCGGCTTGTGGGAGGAGGAACAAGACCAAGTGACATCAAGTCAGCAAAGGAGACACTTTTACAAATACTTCAATAAATACTTGCAATGCATTTCTTTTAATTTGATGTCATTATTTTGGCTTTTTGTGTCCCATTTGATCCGGTTTGTTGTTGGAGCTGGGGTAGGGATGTGTCGTCATCTTTTCTTGGTCAGATTTTATCATGCTGAGTAAAGCTGGTGTTGTGTTGTCTTGAAAAGAGTGTTGGTCAGCAGAGTGATGTTTTCTTGGGGCTTTGCAAGAGCTGCATTTAGTATCTGTGGAGCTAAAGACTCGGGGTCTTTGCAAGTATACTTTAGGTGTGTGTCTGTTATAGGAGAATATGAAATTAATAAATATGATCAGGTATAAATGATTTAATTTATATTGATGTATGGGAATCTGAGATCAAATTTTGTTTCATATACACCAGAAAAGTTAATAACACTCGTAGGGGCACCAGCTTCTCTCTTTAAGAAGCAATTTTAATTTTAATTTCACTTTATACCTGTTTAATCACTCAATAAATTAATTAATAATCAGTCTCAAAAATTTTTCCGTGAATTTGATACCTGGGCTTGAAACAGACTCAGAACGAAATAAATTCTCAACAACTTCTCTCATTTTCACATATTTATTAAACGAAATGATTAACAGACATTGCAGTAATTTCATTAATCATAAAATCAATCTTGTAAATGATAGATTAACAATGTCAATATTTTCTGAACCAGGGTTAACTGAGAAATGAATTTCTACCAGTTTGAGTTAACAGATTATGGAAACAACGCAAATTTATGGAGAAAGTTTACTAATTATATGGAAAGTCCTGGATTAATCTTAAGAAAATAAAAACGGAATTTTAATGAAAAGAAGAGTTATGTTAAGGGCTTCTTAATTTGAATCTGATTAGATATACAAATTATTACCGAACCTCAGATGTTTAATTCAGCAGATGAATTAAAGTTTGCAGTTCACGTGATTCTTCTTCTATGATTCCCCGTTGATCTGGTCAATGTTCTTTCGTCGTCCTCATGAAGTTTTGATGTGTTGTACAGGGGCAAAACCCAGAATATTTGTCCCGCAAATATTCTCGACGATGGATGAGATCGGATGTTTGATCTCAATGGTTGAAATCCTGCAGAAGCGCACTGATTCCTCAGCTGCGCGTGATGTGGGGAGCTGCGTCTTCTCAGAGGCCTTTGGTAATAATTAATTAAAGATATCTAATCCGATCTCAAATTAAAGAGTTTCGGACTTTAGATAAAAATAATAGCTTCTGGTGTGTGATTGGTTAAGAAAAATATTATAAAAATAAAGTAAAGATTAAAACTTACATTAAAATTAAAACAAACGGTGGTTTTACAGAAAGTTTAACAAAGAAAAAGTGATAAATAAAAATTGGAGTTTAACTCCGATTAAGAATTGAGCTCAAAGAAATAGGAATTCCTAGGCATTTAAGAGAAAAAGAAAAAAAAACATTAAAATACAAAGATACATAAACAAATTACGAGTTATCTGCTCTGTGCTCGGAAAAGCAACACGTGGGAGAAGTTTTTGTTCAGACAGTCCTTTGTTCTTCCCAAAGTTCTTTCTTGCTTTGTGTAGACAATGGACAAAGAAGAGAGACAAAAGATAGCGATGAACGGAGGCGAAAGAGTGTCCAAAAAGCGACGTTAAAAGAGATGAAAAGAGGCCAAAAGAGAAAGTAGCAGGGGCTTTTCCTCCTTTTATAAGTTCTGTTGAGCTTTCGCGGGCTTCCGGATTGACAGCAACCTCAGCCAATAAGCCTTCTTCATGGGCGGGCTTGATGATCTTTAGTCCAATGACAGGCTTTGTCTGCGAGGGACCAATAGGATGGAGTAGCTGGGGCTTAGTGAAGGCTGGGTGAAATTTGATACCGGTCACCATGGATACACACAATTTTAATACACTGGAATATGCTTTTACACACTTATGTATAACTAAGCTAACCTTAATGTAACTTATAAGCAGTGCTTCTAAATCAACATGCAGGAATAAACATTCATTTAAACATTTTTAACATGCATATATATATGCATATATGCATATATATATATATGCATATATATATACTGTATATATATATATATATATATATATATATATATATATATATATATATATATATATATATATATATATATATATATTATCACAGATTAATGCATTTCACACATATTATTGATTTTCCACATTAAAACATCAGAGTCCATTTGCTTTTCATAGTCCTGAAAAGAAGGGAAGATTTAGAATTGAGTTTGTAATAATGTACTTTAAAGTTCACTGGTTAAATCCAGCATGTCCAAGAGTTTAAGGAAACTAACTGAGTTGTGGATCTGTGTAGGCCATGAGGGCTCCAGGTCTGTTCCAGGTTTATGGGGGCAATAAAGGGGCACAGGAGGAAATAGGTTGAATTCTTTTAGACTGGTTTTAGCAAAGGAATGGGATTTCAGCTGTGGCCTGGGGAAGAAAATCAGTTCTTGACTGTCTTACTCCTGGGTGAAACAAAATGTCTAAGCAGAAGAATAATTATTGCTGAGCCAAAGTGAGATGATGCTACACTGTTCATGATTATTTTGCCTCCTTGGTGGGATAACCCATGAGCTGCTAATGCGGGTTACATCTTACATCAACGTGACAGAGATGGCAATAGGGGAGGAGGAGTTGTTCTGTATGCATATGATAACATCCCACAGAAGTGACTGACTCATTTAGAGGAAGATGAGTTTGAATCCTTATGGGTCTGGTTGCGCTGTAATCATGTTCCCCATGGGTTAAGTTGTATTATTGCTGCAGTACTGTATATCCCCCATTGCTCCTCAACTACAGCAAAGTCTGATACACTGATCAGCCAGTATTTGGATGGCTGTCTCTCCAACATTGAACATAAGTACCAGTATGCAGCAGCTGCTATTCTTGGGGACACACATATAATTCTGAGACATGGATTGAAACAAGTAGTAATTGGTGCAACAAGAAAAGTCAGCTAACTTAACTCAATTTTATCCAACATCTCTACCATGTAAGAGCCACCTGTACATCTGCCTGCTGTCAGCACTTCTGACCATCAAACCATTGTGTTAAATGCTGGGAAGTGGCCATCAAAGCCCTCACAGTACATCTATCACATGCCAGAAACCAGAAAGAGTGAAAACTAAAGCAGTTGTGTGGGGAGTCCTTGGAAAACAGGAGGTCCCGTGTTCAAATCTTGCCAGTCAGGTCTTGTTCTAAACAACAACTGAAGTACAGCATGGTTCTCCAGTGCATTTGAAAGCAGCACTATGTTAGATGTTCACCTCGAGATATTGTTTGCAAAATTATTTTGATGGGGCACGGAGATTTGATGAAGTTAATATCACTTCATCCATAGCCTGTGTGTGCCCACATTTCCTTCAACAGCTCTTTTAATGGTGTGATGACTGAGCAGAGAGTAGATGTTGCCTCGGTCCCAGCTGCAAATCACAGGGCACGACTTTAATGACCAACCATAAAAAGCCCTGTGGTCGGCTGTTGGGACTGGGGTCATGGTCGCCTTTGTTGTGGCCTTTTCAGTGTTCCTACAAGGACCAAAAAAGTTACATAGTGCTGCTTTAAAAACAAATGCGTAGCAGACCTTAGGTTTTAAATGATGCTGCTAAGCAACACAAGAGCTTGAAGTCCACACCTGCTTGGAACTTGATGATCCCCGCTTGCGGCTATATTTGATATTATAATTGCTAGTTCCACATGAATAGGGAGCATTTCAGACCTGTTAGGTCTTTCAGGTCATGTTTTGCAAAACAAAACAGTGGCCAGTGCATAGTCAATATAGTGATTTGGGCAAGAATAAGGAGTCTGTATTTTTGGAGAGTACTGCAAAGATGTTGGAGCTTAATTAATTGCTGGAATTTGTGAGTATGCTGCAGTATTTTATATTTCAAAATGAATATACAGTTTATAAGGATAAACAGGATAATTCAGGATAAATTAAGCAAGATGGGAGTGGACTCCCACCTGGTGGACTGGATCTCCGACTACCTCACTGGCAGACCACAATATGTCAGGCTGAAGGATATTACGTCTGACACCGTTGTCTGCAGCACTGGAGCCTCCCAGGGCAGAGTATTGGCCCCTCTTCTCTTCACCCTGTACACCTCGGACTTCTGCTACAACTCGGAGCTGTGTCATATTCAGAAGTATTCCGATGACACAGCCATTGTTGGGTGTATCAGGGATGACAGAGAGGAGGAGTATCGGAGACTGGTAGGGGACTTTGCTGCATGGTGCCACACTAACCACCTACAGCTCAACACCGCTAAGACGGAGGAGCTGGTTATTGATTTTGGGAGGTCTAGACCAAGACCTCAACCAGTCCTGTTAGAGGGAGCTGAGGTGGAGGTTGTAGATTCATACAAATATCTCGGGTTGTGGTTGGATAATAAATTGGATTGGACAACATACATTAGCCACTTGTATGGGAAGACACAAAGTAGGATGTACTTCCTAAGGAGATTGCGGTCCTTCAACATCTGCAGCAAACTCTGTGGTCGGCGCGAAGCTGGACACCCTGGTGACGGTGGCAGAGATGAGGACTCTGGATAAACTGTTGGATATAACGGACAACGTCAGCCACCCTCTGCACACCGTCATCAGTGACCAAAGGAGCCTGTTCAGTGAAAGACTGCTCCTTCCCAAGTGTCGGACCAACAGGTTCAAGAACTCTTTTGTCCACCATGCCATCACACTCTATAACTCCTCACTTGGAAGGGGGGACATAGAGTACAGAGGACAGTAGGGCATTCATAGTGCAATAACCTTAACTTAACCATACTTGTACAAGCCATATTTTGCCTTGTATTTATATTGTGTATAGTGTAAGTGTTTATTTTTTTCTTTTTTGCTTTTCTGATCTTTATGCTCCTTTTATGTGCTGCTGGAAATTTTAAATTTCCCAGAGGGAGTCATCCCAAAGGGATTAATAAAGTTAAGTCTAAGTCTCTCTAAGTCAAAAATCACTCTTTGTATCAAACTAAATTCTCTCTGTCTCTCTCTCTCTAACACACACAAAAGTGACTAGAAAAAGTGTTTAAAAAATGTATTATTTCAATAAATTAATGATATTCAATGCCAATTGTAACACCAGTAATAATATACCAGTACAACACACAGGGTAAGAGGGTAACACCCACTAACACCTGCGCTCGCCAGATTTTTGTGTGTCACCCTTACTAACACCCACTCACCCTACTCACTTTAGGTGTATTACCCTTTTTGGTAGTGGTGTGTTATGGCAATGTATTTACCTTAAGTTTACTACCTGAGGCAGAGGGATAATTGGGCCAGGTCAGACCGACTCTGGGTTCGTAGGAGCCTAGGAGGTGCAACAACAGTTGACACACACACACACGGTGTATGGAACTTGGAACTATATATATTATTTCACAGATATGTACATATGAACAAAAACACAGCGCTTGGCACAAAGGAAAAAAAATTTAAAATAAAATACCCCAAATTATATTTACAATATTCACAGTTCTTGTTTGTTCTTTCCAGGTGACTAGTGGAGTCACCTCTAGCAGTTTCTAGGACTCGGGCTTCGGCTCGCCATCCAGATCTGGAGATCCATGCTCATGCTAAGTGGCTTGTGCGTCAATGGGGTTCCTGCGCTCAACGGCGTCGGCAGCCTTTGGATCCCAATCAATTTCAAGGGTTTTATCCAGGCAAAGGCTGCTACCAGCATGCTAGCATCGCCATATCACCAAGGACAGTCTCTCTCTCTCTTGTCTGTGTCTTTCGGCATCTGGCGTGACTGAGCCAAAAATGCAAGTCATCCCAGACCCAGGGAGAGAGCGCTTAACCCATTGGCTGGCGTGACCCAGCAACGGCGCAGCCATTGGCTACAATAAATATCAACACACAATACTAGGAACTTTATCAGAATATTCTAGAAAACGTTCCTAACTATTTATGAATATATATTTATTTAAATATTCATATTTAAATTATGTATTCCCATTGTGAAATGGGTGTTTTTCTTTTTAAAAGCGGTATCAATATTCACAATTTAATTCACGTTAAACTATCTACTCCCATTGTGAAATGAATGTCCCCCCTTCTTCTTAAAGCGGTATCGACATTTATAATTCCATCCACGTTTTTAACACTGGGTTACACTATCCCCTCTTAGAATCATGCAAGTCCCTTTGCATGGGATTAGCTAAATAGCAATGACGGGAGAACTAGTGTTCATGGAAATATTCTTAAGGTCTCACTCTGTTAAGGCTCTGGTAAAAGCCAGGTTTGAATAATCTTAGGATCTGTCTCTGTTAAGGCTCTGGTAAAAGCCAGGTTTAATCCTTGAAACAGGGACTGGGCAACAGTTAGGAGAGGGTTTCCCAAATGACTATACTGTAGTCTTTCTGGCTGGGAGGTTGTCCTCTCGGAGCGTCTCACAGTCTGTGGGACTTCTTTTTCAGGTTCTTTTTCTTCCACAGGTTCATCAGAGGTACTTTTATCAGGTGAGTTGGTTTCACTTTCAGTTCCATTCTCATTGTCTGATTGTTCCACATTTGTGTCAGTTTCCTCCAGGTTTCCATCATTCAGTAAGTTGTCGCATCTAGGTGAAGTGACATTTTCTATTTGGTTGTCATTCTCAGGTGAGTGAGTTTCAGCAGGAATGTCTCCTTTAAAGAATGTCTTTGGATGGGGAATTTCATAAACTCGAGTGAGCTTTATGGGCATTTGGATTGGTTCTTCTCTGTACCAACAGACATCTTCATTTTCCGGTTCTGAATTCTCACATTCCTCACTTTGTTCAGGTGACTGTCTTGTCTTAGGTTTGCGGACACATTTTGGTTGGACAGGTTCGTTTTCAACAGGGGCAAGAAAACCACAGGGAAGCAAGAGGTCATGGTGAACGGTGCGAACAGGACCATCTTCTGTCTCAGGTCTTATAGTGTAAACAGGCAAGTCACCTGCTTGGCTCACCACAATGTGGATTTCAGCTTCCCACCGGTCTGCTAGTTTGTGTTTGCCTCTGAGGCGGACTGCACGTACAAAAACTCTGTCACCTGGTTCTAGTTTTGAGGGTTTCACTCGCATATCAAATCTTGTTTTGTTTCTTTCAGCCATCTTGTTAGCATTTTCTGTTGCTAGTTTGTAGCTTTCTTGTAGAGTTGTCTTCAGTTTTTCAATGTACTGGGAATGTGACTTGAAACTTTTGTTGTGAAACGGGAGCCCAAATGCAAGGTCGATGGGCAATCTTGGCTGACGACTGAACATTAACTCATACGGGGCAAAACCAGTAGTGTCATTCTTCGTACAACTGTACGCATGTACAAGTGGTTTTACATAGTTGTGCCAATGAGTTTTGTTCTTTTCCTCCAGAGTACCCAGCTTGCTCAATAACGTTCTATTGAAACGTTCTACCGGGTTACCTCTGGGATGATAGGGTGTCGTCCGGATTTTGCGAATGCCCATGATTTTGCAAAGCTCTTTTATAATATCGGACTCAAAATCGGGACCCTGATCACTATGTAACCATTCGGGTATCCCGTAGTGGACTATAAAGTTGTCCCAAAGTGCCTTTGCAACGGTCTGAGCTTTCTGATTGCTGGTAGGGATGGCTATAGCGTATTTCGTGAAATGATCAGTTAACACGAGCGCATCCTTTGTGTTGCTTTGATCGGGCTCAATGGATAGGAAATCCATACAGACGAGTTAAAGCGGTCGGGTGGACTTGATATTGACAAGCGGTGCAGCTCGTTCTGGAGCGGTTTTACGTCTTAGCAGCGATTACATGTCTTGATCTTCTTTTCAATATCTGCCACCATGTGAGGCCAATAGAACTTTGTTCTGGCGAGATCCAAAGTATGCTCTGTGCCTAAATGGCCCATGTCACAGTGGAGGCTTTGAAAGAATGAATCGTGGAGCTGTTCAGGTAAGACGAGCTGGTAAGTAACATTTCCTCCGTCTTGATGAGTGCGGTAGAGGATGTTATTGCACATTTCAAGTCGACTGAGCTCTCGGAGTAACAAGTTGATGTCAGGAAGTTCAGTTCGTACAGTTGGTGGAACTTTTAGTCCAGTTTCAATTTGTGCAATCACTTCTCTTAAACAGGGGTCAGTTCTTTGTTCATTTTTGATCTGTTCAGGAGTCATGTGGGGTACAACTGGAAGACCACCACAGCCATCTTCATCGGCATAGCCATCTGGAATGGCAGCTACAGAGATGGCTAACGAGTGAACCAAAGGGAAGGTGTTGTCTGGAGAGCTACAGACAAGGTGTTTTTCACATATAGCAGACACTACCTCGGAACTTAAACTGCTTTCAGGAAGAGACAAGTGAGTTTGAGTGAACTGCTGTATGCAGTCAAACTCCTTTTGGAGTTTGGAGTTTTTCAAGTAACTCGCCATGTGGCCGTCTAAAGAGGCCATCTGCATCTGAGTTAAGCTTGCCTGCTATGTATTGAAGCTTAAAGTTAAACGTCGACAGAGCAGCTAGCCACCTATAACTCATGGCATCCATCTTAGCAGTACTTAAGATGTACAGTGGGGCAAAAAAGTATGTAGTCAGCCACCAATTGTGCAAGTTCTCCCACTTAAAAGATGAGAGAGGTCTCCAATTTTCATCATAAGTATACTTCAACTATGAGAGACAAAATGAGAAAAAAAATCCAGAAAATCACATTGTCTGATTTTTAAAGAATTTATTTGCAAATTATGGTGGAAAATAAGTATTTGGTCACCTACAAACAAGCAAGATTTCTGGCTCTCACAGACCTGTAACTTCTTCTTTAAGAGGCTCCTCTGTCCTCCACTCATTACCTGTATTAATGGCACCTGTTTGAACTCGTTATCAGTATAAAAGACACCTATCCACAACCTCAGACAGTCAGACTCCAAACTCCACTATGGCCAAGACCAAAGAGCTGTCAAAGGACACCAGAAACAAAATTGTAGACCTGCACCAGGCTGTGAAGACTGAATCTGCATTAGGTAAGCAGCTTGGTGTGAAGAAATCAACTGTGGGAGCAATTATTAGAAAATGGAAGACATACAAAACCACTGATAATCTCCCTCGATCTGGAGCTCCACACAAGATCTCACACCGTGGGGTCAAAATGATCTCAAGAACGGTGAGCAAAAATCCCAGACCCACACGGGGGGACCTAGTGAATGACCTGCAGAGAACTGGGACCAAAGTAACAAAGGCCACCATCAGTAACACACTATGCCGCCAGGGACTCAAATCCTGCAGTGCCAGACGTGTCCCCCTGCTTAAGCCAGTACATGTCCAGGCCCATCTGAAGTTTGCCAGAGAGCATTTGGATGATCCAGAAGAGGACTGGGAGAATGTCATATGGTCAGATGAAACCAAAATAGAACTTTTTGGTAAAAACTCAACTTGTCGTGTTTGAAGGAGAAAGAACATCATACCTACTGTGAAGGATGGGGGTGGAAACATTATGCTTTGGGGCTGTTTTTCTGCAAATGGACCAGGATAACTGATCCGTGTAAAGGAAAGAATGAATGGGGCAATGTATCGTGAGATTTTGAGTGAAAACCTCCTTCCATCAGCAAGGGCATTGAAGATGAAACGTGGCTGGGTCTTTCAGCATGACAATGATCCCAAACACACCACCCGGGCAACAAAGGAGTGGCTTCGTAAGAAGCATTTCAAGGTCCTGGAGTGGCCTAGCCAGTCTCCAGACCTCAACCCCATAGAAAATCTTTGGAGGGAGTTGAAAGTCCATGTTGTCCAGCGACAGCCCCAAAACATCACTGCTGTAGAGGAGATTTGCATGGAGGAATGGGCCAAAATACCAGCAACAGTGTGTGAAAACCTTGTGAAGACTTACAGAAAACGTTTGACCTCTGTCATTGCCAACAAAGGGTATATAACAAAGTATTGAGATGAACTTTTGTTATTGACCAAATACTTATTTTCCACCATAATTTGCAAATAAATTCTTTAAAAATCCTTCAATGTGATTTTCTGGATTTTTTTTTCTCATTTTGTCTCTCATAGTTGAGGTATACCTATGATGAAAATTGGAGACCTCTCTCATCTTTTAAGTGGAAGAACTTGCACAATTGGTGGCTGACTAAATACTTTTTTACCCCACCGTATGTCAGGGGGTTACTGTCTGTCACGACAGCACAATGATTGCCATATAAATAGTCTGCGAACTTCTCAGTTACTGCCCACTTTAGAGCTAAAAACTCTTAATTTATGGGCGGGGTAACGGGACTCACTTCTAGACAACCCCCGGCTTGCATAAGCTATGACCCTAGTCTGGCCCTCCTGCTCTTGATAGAGGGCGGTGCCAAGCCCTGCAGTGCTGGCGTCAGTATGGAGTGTATATGGCAACCGAGGGTCAGCGAAACCCAGGACAGGCGCAGTACTGAGCTTTTCAATGATAGTTCTGAATGCAAGATCACAGGAAGAAGTCCACCGCTCACCAAACGGTGTCTTGGGGTCGTGGTACTGGGCAGGCTTAGCTTTGGGCTTTGTGCTCTTTCGCAAAGGAGGGTGGCCTGCTGTTAAGTCAGTGAGGGGCTTAACGATGCTGGAATAGTTCTTAATGAACCGCCTATAGTACCCTGAAAAGCCTTAGAACGCTTGGAGTTGTTTGAGATCAAGGGGCACAGGCCAGGTACTTAGGGCTTTCACTTTTTAGGGGTCGGTCTCAACTCCTTTACTGGACACAATGTGACCGAGGTATCTGACAGAAGTTTGAAAAAATCTGCATTTCTCAGGGGAGAGTTTAAGCCCGTACTCTTTTAGGCGATTAAGAACTGTCATTAAGCGAGCCTCATGTTCTTCGGGCGTCTTGGAGAATACAATGATGTCATCGAGGAACACAATCACCTCATGCAGATTCATGTCGCCCATGCATTTTTCCATGAGGCGCTGGAACGCGCTGGGGGCATTTGTAATGCCTTGGGGCATTCTATTGAATTCCCAAAAGCCCATGGGACATATGAACGCCGTCTTTGGTTTGTCCAGCTCCTCTACCACAATTTGGTAATACCCCGACTTTAAATCGAGGACGGAGAACCACTGCGAACCGGTCAAGGTGGAAAACGTTTCCTCCAAGTTGGGGAGGGCGTAAGCATCTTTTACAGTCTGCATGTTAAGCTTCCTGTAATCAATACAAAGGCGGACATCGCCATTTTTCTTTCGCACCACTACAATAGGCGAAGAAAATGGGGAATTGGACTCTCTTATCATGCCTGCTTGTTGGAGTTCTTTGAGATGCTTACGGACTGCTTCCAGGTCATTTGGATGTATGGGACATGCTCTGTGTTTGAACGGTGTTTCATCTGATAATTTGATTGTGTGTTTCACTTGATCCGTTTTGCCAAAGTCAAGATCGTTTTGTGCAAATACTTCGGGCATTTGACTGAGTCTTTCTGTTAGGCGCTCATTCCATTCAGCACTAATGGGGGAAGAGTTAAAATTGAACTTCAGAGTGGACTTTTGTTCAGTTTTGGACTTTGTAACTTTCACGGAGTGTTCTTGTGATAGGACTCATTGATATGCACAAATTTCTCCAATGACACACTTCTGAGGGATTGTCACGTCATGTTCTGATTCATTGGTGAGTATAACTGGAACAAGGTAAGGTGCTCTTTCAGTTAAGTCTATGAGACATGGTTTTACCAGGATACCACCAGGTAAAGCTGACATTAACGGGTGTTCTAACAAGACAGATTTTTCACTGTTGCCGGCTGACACAGCTACAGCGCCATCTAGAACAACTGTTTGGCCAGCAGGAACTAACTGTGGCTCTTTATTGTGCATGGTCACTAAACCAAGGCTAGTGTCTTTGGACTGTCTGTGCCATAGCTCAAGGACTTTTAACACTGCCTTATAACCAAGTGACATGGTTGGCTGCAGTTCAGAACATGCATCAGAGTACAGCTCGTAAAGTACATCTAATGTGTTTGTCCCTATTAACACTAAGGACTGATCAGCTGCACGTACATCTGGAACCACTAAGGCAAGTGTTGGCACTTCGGCTTCAATACCGAAAAAGTCTTTTGGGAAAGTGACATGCATTTCAATGTAGCCTAAGTAAGGTACACTCTGACCATTAGCTCCCTCCACTTCTAACAGCTCAAAAAGTGGCTTAATCTCATGGTTGGATAAGTACTGTCTGTAATAGGACTCAGGGACAGTACTCACCTGGGAGCCTGTATCTAACAAACAGCTCACAGTACAGCCATTCACTTTCACTTGTGCTGTACTTTTTGTACCAATTAGACCAGTGGGAAAGCTAAAAGGGTCTGTTTTGGAGTGTGACTTCAGTTTAGCACGTGTCTTGAATGGAGCTTTTGGTTTGGAACGGGTTATCTCTGAACTAGCCTCTGTTTGTCCCGCAACAGGGGAAGACTTCAGTTGTAAAGAAGATTTGGGGTTCTGGCTGTCCCAAATCTGTCTTTCTACTCTTAGTTCTTTTCATTTTGCAGCTACAAGTGCAGGGTTTGGCTCTGACTCACAAGTGGCTGCAATATGCCCATCTTTGCCACAGCGGAAGCAATACCATGGTTTGGGCCTAGTATTGGGACGGCTGGACGAAGGTAAGTTTTCAGGTTTGGCATGGTAAGGTTTTTTATTTCCAGATTTCTTAGTTGGGTCTTTCTTCGGTGGTGCTTGTTTCTTTTGTTTCATGACAGCAGCTAATTGGCTTTTTAGATCAGCAACTTGCTTTTTCAGTTCTTTCAGACTTTCCGACTCCACTTCACTATTTGTACTTGTTTCGGTGACTGTTTGTTCGTAGGAGGCTGCTTTTGGTTTTGTGGCACCCAAGTGTCTTTTCATGCATGTGCTTTTAACTTCTTGTCTGTTTTCAACAGTGCGAAGGTGAAGCAATAATTCTGCATACGCAGGTGGGGGGTTATCTTTTAGTTCCCGCTGTAGCTCTTTTAGCAGATTGTCATCCCAACAGCCTCTGTTAAACTGCTTGAGAAGCTGTTTGTTTGCTTCCTGGGGCTCCAGACCGCCTCTACGCACTGTGAGATTGAGCGCCACCTGCAAACGATGCAGATATGCAGAGGGTTTTTCTCCATAATCTTGGAAAGTGTTCATGAATTGCACAAGCAGTTCCTCACCGTCTTCAACAGTCCCAAAAGCTGAGTCCAACAGCTTAAGATAGTCGGAAGAGGTGGCTTCAGACCCAAGAGAACGAATAATATCAGATGCAGGAGCAAGAAGACTTTCAAAGATCTTGCGAGATTTTTCCAAGTCAGACAAAGAAGTATCTTCCATCATCAAGTCAACATGCGAACGCCATGTTTCATAGTCAGCTTCAATATACGGTCTTGGCGTTTTGCCAGAGAAAGCTCTGATTCTCAAGGAGGAATGGCCGTTTGACAGCTTCTCTGCATGTTTAATGACATGCTCGACTACGATTTTCTGAACCTCGGGTGGGTTAAGATTAGCTGGGCTCAACATTTGAGGTGTCAAGTTTGGTCTAAGAGGGCTTTGGAAGAGTGCTTGAGTGGATTTAGGGGTGTGAGGCACTTCAACTTGGAGTGGAGGAAAGACTCCACTTTGTGTGGGTTCTACAGTAAGGGAAGCAGGATCAATGTCAGCAGAGACCGTTTCAGCTGTCTCAGCAGCTTCAATTGACTTCCCTATTTTGGACATGACCTCCCGCAACACCTCTTCAAAACCTTTTCCACTTAGCTTAGCTAAACCCCTCAGGTTGCTAAGATAAGCCTCAGTAACACTGCCCCCTACAGTTTTAGTGTAGACATCAGTTAGAGTTTGAATGCAGTATGTAACCTCAGGATTGTCAGTGGATGGAAAGGAGTACGGCAACGTAGGTGCTAATGCTTCAATGGTTAATCCAGACTCGAACTCTACAATATAACTTTTGTCAGAGTCAGATGAGTTATCATTAATGGTAAGCACCCTACAAATAGTGCCATGTTGCTCTAGAAATTCAAAAATGTCTGTGTCTTTCTCTTTATCAACAACATCACTGACAATGACTGCATTAGGGATTTTAACACCATGTTTTTCCACAAAATCCATTTTGGCCGTATATCAACTGTTTAGTCAGGGGTCAAAACAGAATTCACATCTGTTGTGCCACACTCCAGGCTCCTGGCTGCGCTCGCCAAATTTTGTAACACCAGTAATAATATACCAGTACAACACACAGGGTAACAGGGTAACACCCACTAACACCTGCACTCGCCAGATTTTTGTGTGTAACCCTTACTAACACCCACTCACCCTACTCACTTTAGGTTGTAGTACCCTTTTTGGTAGTGGTGTGTTATGGCAATGTATTTACCTTAACCCCTTACACTCTGGTCAATTTCCCTAAAAACGCCAAAAAATAACGTACCCAAAGTAAATCAAAAGCTGTTCTTCAACCCTTTGAAGCATCTTCATGGGGTTGGTCTCATTTAAAAGAAAACACTTTGAATTTTTTGGCAAAACAGTCATAATCTCTCTAAGTGCTCCTGCCACTGAGTAACAGTCATCTAAACATACTGAACTTGAAGAAAATAAATTTGGCCTGGGTGTTTTTTTGGATACAAATGTTTGCAAATAACACACAGCTTCAGAAGAGGGAGCTTAGTTCTAAGGCAAAGCTGTCGATTTACCAGTCAATCTATGTTCCTACTCTCACCTATGGTCACGAGCTTTGGGTAATGACCGAAAGAACGAGATTGCGGATACAAGCGGCTGAAATGAGCTTTCTCCGTAGGATTGCTGGACTCACCCTCAGAGATAGGGTGAGGAGCTCAGTCATCCGGGAGAGGCTCAGAGTAGAACCGCTGCTCCTCCACATTGAAAGGAGTCAGTTGAGGTGGTATGGGCATCTGATTAGGATGCCTCCTGGACGCCTCCCACTTGAGGTGTTTCAGGCACGTCCCACTGGGAGGAGACCCCGGGGCAGACCCAGGACTCGGTGGAGAGACTATGTCTCCCAGCTAGTCTGGGAACGCCTTGGTATCCCCTCTGAAGAGCTGGAGCAGGTGGCTGGGGAGAGGGAAGTCTGGGCTTCTCTGCTTGAACTGCTGCCTCCGCGACCCGGACCTCCGGAAAAGCGGTAGAAGATGGATGGATGGATGGATGGATGGACACAGCTTCAGATCCGGGCTGGAAAATGCAACAGAAATGTAGAACCAAGTGTTATACAGCTGAGGTCAAAATTTTGTAACAATACCACAAAAAATGAATATATTACACAACTTTGTTCTCAGGTAGTTCCCAGGCATTTTTGAACTGTGCCAAATTGTGCCAAATGGCACAGTTTGGAAAAACGTCTGTAACTTTTGAATGATTCAATATAGAAGCTTGATCTTGGGCTCTAATGAAAGGTGACACTCAGGGCTGTGTGTGTGTGTGTGGGGGTGTTTATTCATTCGTTCATGAATGAATGAACAAACAATCCCCCACACACAAAGAAGCATGCCACGTAAAAAATGTGTGGCTTTTTTTTTTACAAGAAAAAATAACCTACAGTGCACTAAAAATTATTCTAAAATATTTGTAATGTAGAAGATAACAACTCCCCCACCCCACCCCACCCCCGCTACAGAGGACGGACATCGGCCATCGCTACATGACGGAACAGTCATGTGGCGATGTGGTGACCGCAGCGCACAGTCCCCGCGGTCCCCCTCCCCCTCGCTACAGAAGAGTAGCGGGGGGGGCGGGCCTTCACGGTCCGGACGCGGCGCACGAACCGTGTACTGCGGCGCACGGACTTCGGACTTACGCACAGTTAACAGTTACTACGCACAGTTGTAATTTACCAATCAGTCAAAAGTCATTTTTGATTACAATTTTCAGGGATAAAGAATAATTTAGCTTATAATACTTACCTGTCCACAACAGCATGTGGACGGTCTATGATGACCATGGAAGAGAATCCCAAACGTCTACTCTGCTGGGACAGCACCGCCTGTGGCTGAACAGGCTGATGCGCGAATGGCAGTCCCTGTCACACAGGTCGCACTTGTGGGTGGTCTCCGTGCTGCTGGGTCTGTGGCGGTTCTTCCTGCGGGTCCTTTTTTCATCTGCTGCAGCAGTCAGTCTCTCTTCACTCAGCCTTACACAAAACAGCTTTCAAACTTCTGTGCTTCAATTGGCTGGTTGTATTCGTAGCCGTGGTTCCAAGGTTGTCATAGCCAGGAGCGGCACTGGGGTTAAGCTCCCAGTGCTCATAAAATGCTCCTTACGGCATGCGTCTCGAAAAGCCTCTGACAACTAAGTCCAACTCCTAGCCTGCCCGTGTGGTTTATTCTCTAAGCCCGGCGGAACTGCTTTTACTAACAGGAGGAGGGGCGAGGGCGGATCTCTGGCGCCTTAAAACCAGATGCTTCGGGTAGATGGTGGCTCGTCAACGTGGGAAGTTCGCCCATCTAGGGGAAAGTAAACCCTGAATTCAAACCTCCGCTGCCTTGCGGCACACCCGGTCACGGGAAAGGCTTCGGGAGTCAACCCTGAGGAAAAATCCAGAGTCGGAGCCCCTAAGGAAGTTCTCTGTTGTGCTCAACATCGTTCTGGCAGCTCCTGCGACGGCGCTGGTGCCAAACTATAGCAGCCCTGCTGTTCCTTTGGATTCATCAGTGACGCGGAGAGGGGGGACATGCTGCATGGGTAACATCTTGTCCTCCATATCTTCTTGCCCAGGCTTGAATCCTACCAACGCCCAACGCTGGAAGGTAGAACACCGGTGCGCATCGGCCTGTTCAGCCAAAGGCAATGCTTTTCCACCAGAGTAGACGTTTAGGATTCTCTTCCAAGGTCATCATAGACCGACGGAGGCTGACGATGGACGACGACGATTCGCAGCCGTTGGTAGGCGGGTCCTTCTTGCTAGGTTTTCAGTCATTGGTTCTTCAAGGTTTCAGAAACCCAATTCGAGGCTCTTATTAGTCGAATGAGAGGTCAATCACATCTAAACCAATCAAAACACTCCTTTGGCTTTCTGTGGCTGTGTCTGTAGTGGAAGAACGGAAATGCAGCTTTTTTTTTCAGTGCGCTCTAGGACGCAGCGCCCTCGTGCGCTCTAGGATGCAGAGACGTGCCCGCCCGCGGTACACCAGAGTGCAAGAGGTTAACTTTACTACCTGAGGCAGAGGGATAATTGGGCCAGGTCAGACCGACTCTGGGTTCGTAGGAGCCTGGGAGGTGCAACAACAGATGACACACACACATGGTGTATGGAACTTGGAACTATATATATTATTTCACAGATATGTACATATGAACAAAAACACAGCGCTTGTCACAAAGGAAAAAAAATAAAAATAAAATACCCCAAATTATATTTACAATATTCACAGTTCTTGTTTGTCCTTTCCAGGTGACTAGTGGAGTCACCTCTAGCAGTTTCTAGGACTCGGGCTTCGGCTCGCCATCCAGATCTGGAGATCCATGCTCATGCTAAGTGGCTCGTGCGTCAATGGGGTTCCCGCGCTCAACGGCGTCGGCAGCCTTTGGATCCCAATCAATTTCAAGGGTTTTATCCAGACACAGGCTGCTACCAGTACGCTACCGTCGCCATATCACCAAGGACAGTCTCTCTCTCTCTGGTCTGTGTCTTTCGGCGTCTGGCGTGACTGAGCCAAAAATGCAAGTCATCCCAGACCCAGGGAGAGAGCGCTTAACCCATTGGCTGGCGTGACCCAGCAACGGCGCAGCCATTGGTTAAAATAAATATCAACACACAATACTAGGAACTTTATCAAAATATTCTAGAAAACGTTCCTAACTATTTATGAATATATATTTATTTAAATATTCATACTTAAATTATGTATTCCCATTGTGAAATGGGTGTTTTTCTTTTTAAAGGCGGTATCAATATTCATAATTTAATTCACGTTAAACTATCTACTCCCATTGTGAAATGAATGTCCCTGATAGAACGCAAGGCTCAGGAGACACACACGCAGGCTCAGAGTAGATTCAAAAGCTTTATTCAACAACAAGGGTGTGTGACTGCGTGTGTGAGATGTGAATGTATTGGTGGTGGACGTCTGCTTCAGGCACTGGGGCAGGAAGCCGTGCAGCCGGGCAACCCTATGGGAGAGAGCACAGGGAAAAGGGTAACGGGCACCAAACCAATACAGAAGGATAATGGGATATGCTGGCTTTCTTGGTTGGGCAGGCGGCTGGCGTTGACAAGGGCGAGGCCCGGGAGACAGCGACCTGGAGCGCCTGTGGCAGCAGCGAGGAAACGGCGAAGCAGAGGAGAAGTCCGCCGCCGGGAAATCCACCTGTGCACAGGGGAGAAGGCTGGAGAGGAAGGTAAGAGATTCTTACGTGAAGGTCTTGCTGGTAGAAGGGGGTTCCTTGCAGCAAGCAGGCCGACGGGATCAGACGGCTTCAGGCCGAGGCCCATGGCAGAGTGGCTTATATCCCACGCCACTGACGAGGTGCAGGTGAGCGCGCAGCTGGCGCCGCTGATGAGCGGCGAGTCATGACAGTACTCCCCCCTCTAGCAGCGCCTCCTGGCGATGGTCTTTCAGGGTGCGCTCGGTGAAACTCAGTGATGAGGGAGGGATCCAACACAAACGAGGGACGCACCCATTGTCTCCATTCTGGACCATAGCCCTCCCAGTCCACCAAGTACTGCAGCCAGCGACCCCGGCGCCGGGAGTCCAAGATGGCGGAGACTGTCCAGGCCGGATGGCCACCTATCATCCGGGGCGCGGGCAGCGCTGCAGGTGGAGGGCAAAGGGGATCAGACACCACTGGTTTCACCTTGGAGACGTGGAAGGTGGGATGGATGCGGAGGGAGGGGGGAATAGCCACACGCACAGCCACCGGGTTGATAATCTTGGTGATGGGGTATGGGCCCATGAAACGTTGTGCTAACTTCCTCCTCTCACCCTTTAAATTGATGTCTTGAGTGGACACCCAAACTTGCTGGCCCACTTGGTAAGCTGGTGCAGGTCTTCTGTGTCGGTCTGCCGTGGTCTTGTTGCGCTCCGCTGTGCGTAAAAGCGCATTGCGCGCTGAGGACCAGAGGAAGCGGCACCGCCTCAGATGTGCCTGGACCGAGGGGACAGCCAGCTCGCTCTCCAGCGCGGGGAACAAAGGTGGATCATAGCCCAGGGATGCTTTAAAGGGAGACATCCCGGTGGCAGAAGAGCGAGCGGTGTTGTGGGCGTATTCCACCCAGGCGAGGTGTGAGCTCCAAGACGTGGGCTTCGAAGCGGTGATGCAGCGGAGCGCAGCCTCCAGCTCCTGGTTGGTCCGTTCACACTGCCCGTTGGATTGGGGGTGATGGCCGGAGGAGAGGCTTACTTTGGCTCCTAGGGCGTTACAGAAGCTCTTCCAAATGTCCGAGGCAAATTGGGGACCCCGATCAGAGACCACGTCAACCGGTATCCCGTGCAGCCTGACCACGTGCTGGATGAGAAGATCTGCTGTCTCCAAGGCGGAGGGGAGCCTCTGTAGTGGCACGAAATGGGCGGCCTTGGAGAAGCGGTCGACGATGGTCAGGACTGTGTCGAAGTTGTTGGAGACGGGGAGACCGGTGACAAAATCTAGGGCGATGTGTGACCAGGGCCTGCCGGGGACGGGCAGGGGCTGGAGCAGACCCGCAGGGGGTGTGTTGCCAGACTTACTGGTGGCGCAGACGGGGCAGGCCCGGACGTAGCAGGCAGCATCCTTCCGCAGCCCCGGCCACCAGAAGGATCATTGAAGCAGATCAATCATCCGGGAAGACCCAGGGTGGCAGGTGAGTTTTGATGTGTGGAGCCAGTGGATTACCTCCCCCCGGACAGCCGATGGAACAAAGAGCCTCCCCTCCGGTCTGCCGTCAGGGTCCGGTTCCGACTCCTGCGCCCTCCGGATCTTGCTTTCAATGTCCCAGGAGACAGCTCCCACGACGCACGACCTGGGCAGGATGGTATGAACTGCGTCTTCTGACGCCTCGGGGGCAAATTGCCTGGAGAGGGCGTCGGGTAGGCCATTCTTGGAGCCCGGCCTGAATGTGATGGTAAAGCGAAATCTGGCGAAGAACAAGGACCAGCGTGCCTGGTGGGCATTCATGCGCTTGGCAGTTCTTAAATATTCCAAGTTCTTATGGTCAGTTAACACTACAAATGGCAGGGCGGCCCCCTCCAGCCAGTGGCGCCACTCCTGAAGCGCGAGCTTGATGGCGAGCAGCTCTCTATCCCCCACATCATAATTCCATTCCGCCGGGGACAAGCGCCGAGAGAAGAAGGCACAGGGCCGTTTGGCCCCGTTGGCTGGCGATTGCTGGGACAACACCGCCCCCACCCCTGTATCCGAAGCGTCGACCTCCACGATGCACTGTAGGGAGGGATCAACCTGACTGAGGACCCGGGAGGAGGAGAACTCTGCCTTCAGTGCCTGGAAGGCCGCCGCGGCTTCTTCAGTCCACCGGAACGGGGTCTTAGGGG
Organism: Pholidichthys leucotaenia; assembly: GCA_020510985.1. NCBI lineage: Eukaryota > Metazoa > Chordata > Actinopteri > Cichliformes > Pholidichthyidae > Pholidichthys > Pholidichthys leucotaenia. The sequence continues at coordinate 61,355,404 of CM035849.1, read as the reverse complement.
AGGTGAGGCGGGTCAGAGGGCCGACGATGGCTCCAAAGTTGGGAACAAAGCGGCGGTAAAAATTGGCAAACCCGATGTATTGCTGTACCTGTTTTATGGAGGTTGGTGTGGGCCAATCTACCACCGCTTTAACCTTTGCTGGGTCTGGGAGCACCTGGTCATGGGAGATGACAAAGCCCAGGAAAGATGTAGTCTTGGCGTAGAATTCGCACTTCTCAGCTTTCACATACAACCGGTTCTCCAGCAGCCTCTGGAGGACCTGCCTCACATGCACCCGGTGCTCATCCCTGGATTTAGAGAAGATGAGAATATCATCCAGATAGACGAACACAAAAAGGCCAATGAGGTCCCGGAGGACGTCATTGATGAGGCGCTGAAAGATGGCAGGAGTGTTGGTCAACCCGAACGGCATTACCAGGTACTCAAAGTGGCCGTTCGGGGTACGGAAGGCTGTCTTCCACTCATCTCCTTCCCGGATCCGGACGAGGTGGTATGCACTGCAGAGATCCAGCTTGGTGAACCAGGTCGCCCCCTGGAGGGAGTGGAAGGCGGTGTCCATCAGGGGCAGGGTGTAGCGGTCCTTCTCTGTGATGTCGTTGAGGGCACGGTAATCAATGCAAGGGCAAAGAGAACCGTCCTTCTTAGCCACGAAGAAGAACCCTACGCCTAATGGAGATGACGATGGGCGGATTATCCCAGCACTGAGTGACTCCTTCAGGTACGTGTTCATTGCCTCCTTCTCCGGCGCTGACAGACTGTAGAGACGTCCTGAGGGAAGAGGAGCCCCCTGGCGGATGTTTATGGCACAGTCGTAGGGCCGGTGAGGAGGGAGAGACATCGCCTTGGTCTTGCTAAAGACTGCACCCAGGTCGTGGAACTCCGCGGGTACCAGGGTTAGGTCCGGAGGTGCGGCATCCTTGGCAGTGGGAGGAGAGAATGGGGCGCAGGCAGCGGATTGGAGGCAGGTGCTCATGCAAAAAGAGCTCTAGGCGGACACCCTTCCGGTCTTCTAGTCCAGGATGGGGTTGTGGAGGCGGAGCCACGGGTATCCAAGTATCACTGGGGAAACGGAGGATGGCAGGACATAGAGGGTAATGTCTTCCCGGTGGTTACCAGAGATGATGACTGAGACGGGGGCCATCCGATGAGTCACTTTTCCCAGGGATACACGGGAGAGATTAACTAGGGCGAGAGGAGTTTCTAGGGGCTGGCAACGGATGCCCAATCGGGTTGCCAGGCTCTGAGAAATAAAGCTACCCTCCGCGCCTGAGTCCACCAGTGCATGTGTGAGATGCCCAGTGGAGTTATGACAGAAACGGATGGGCAGCGTCAATCGTGTGAGGGGAGTTAACTGGTTAGCGTCCGTGAGCCCCCTACAGTGACTCACGGACCTCCCCGTTTGGCTTTTCCGGACAATGCTCCACCGTGTGTTGGCTACCCCCACAATACATGCAGAGGCCCAACTCACGGCGGCGTTGTTTCTCCGCCAGGGGGAGCTTTGTCCGGCCCGTCACCATCGGCTCTGACTCCTCGGAGGCCTCCGGCGGCAGTATCGCCAGGGGGCGAGCTTGTAGACTTCCGCTCTGAGGCGCGCTCGCTCAGCCTGTTATCCAAGCTGATGGCAACAGAAATCAGCTCTGCGAGCGTCTCCGGGATATCCCGACCGGGCAACTCATCCCTCAGACCGGAGTTTAGGCTGCGGAGGAAGATGCCGCAGAGGGAGCGTTCTTCCCAGCAAACTTCCTCCGCCGTTACCCGGAAGTCTATCGCGTAGTCCGCGGCCGATCGGCTCCCCTGTTGGAGGCTGAGGAGGCGATCAACCTGGACACTGTCTTGACGCGAGTGATCAAAGACTTCAAGGAACTGGTTAACGACCTGGCCATAGGTGAGGGTGACGTAACTGGGCTTCGCCATTACAGCGTAAGCCCAAGTAAGCGCTCGACCCTTCAGGAGATTCCCGATATAGCCAATTCGACTGTGGTCTGAGGGAAAGTCTCCGGGAATGCGGTGGAACACCGACTCACACTGCATTATAAATCCCCGCGCTCCACCGAGCTTACCGCTAAAGTGGGCGGGGGTTGGGATAGGTGTGAGTCGGGCCGGCGCACCCGGAGTTGGCTGAGCGGCCGCCGCCCTGACGAGCCAGGGGGAACGGCTGTCGGGGGTCCAGGCGGTCTAACCAGTTAGTTATCTGGGTCAACAGATTAAGAATCACTTGTTGCTGATGAGCTATTAAATCCACCCGAGCCTCGAGGGTGGAAAAACGGTGTGTGAGCCCGCTGTCCGCCGAGCCGCTCTGCTGAAGCCGTACTGACATAACGCACGGCTCAGGAGACACACACGCAGGCTCAGAGTAGTTTCAACAGCTTTATTCAACAACAAGGGTGTGTGACTGCGTGTCTGTGAGATGTGAATGTATTGGTGGTGGACGTCTGCTTCAGGCACGGGGGCTGGAAGCCGTGCAGCCGGGCAACCCTATGGGAGAGAGCACAGGGAGAAGGGTAACGGGCACCAAACCAATACAGAAGGATAATGGGATATGCTGGCTTTCTTGGTTGGGCAGGCGGCTGGCGTTGACAAGGGCGAGGCCCGGGAGACAGCGACCTGGAGCGCCTGTGGCAGCAGCGAGGAAACGGCGAAGCAGAGGAGAAGTCCACCGCCGGGAAATCCACCTGTGCACAGGGGAGAAGGCTGGAGAGGAAGGTAAGAGATTCTTACGTGAAGGTCTTGCTGGTAGAAGGGGGTTCCTTGCAGCAAGCAAGCCGACGGGATCAGACGGCTTCAGGCCGAAGCCCAGGGCAGAGTGGCTTATATCCCACGCCGCTGACGAGGTGCAGGTGTGCGCGCAGCTGGCGCCGCTGATGAGCGGCGAGTCATGACAGTCCCCCCTTCTTCTTAAAGTGGTATCGACATTTATAATTCCATCCACGTTTTTAACACTGGGTTACACAATGTTCCGATGTATGCATCAAAATGCTAAATGATAATGAATGTCATGAAGGTTTAAGCATTTTTATGATTATAGCCATAAACCCAATGATGATACTGCAGTGATTTTGTGAGTAATTTGGCCTGATAATTGATTTTATATGCCAGTTGCAATACATACTGTTGGCTGTTTTGCCTAATTTGGTCAATGATGAAGGTGGATATAGTGCACCTTGAGTTTTAAATTATTATTTAAATGCCAACAAAAAGAAATCAAAGACACATTAAAACAGTCAAACTACCCCTTAGCTTGTAACTTATCATGCATATAATAACAATAATAATAATAATAATAATAATAATAATAATAATAATAATAATAATAATAATAATAATAATAATAATAATAATGGTTCCAAGGTTGTCATAGCTAGGAGCGGCACTGGGGTTAAGCTCCCAGTGCTCATAAAATGCTCCTTAAGGCGTGCGTCTCGAAAAGCCTCTGACAACTAAGTCCAACTCCTAGCCTGCCCGTGTGGTTTAGTCTCTAAGCCCGGCGGAACTGCTTTTACTAATAGGAGAAGGGGCAAAGGCGGATCTCTGGCGCCTTAAAACCAGATGCTTCGGGTAGATGGTGGCTCGTCAACCTGGGAAGTTCGCCCATCTAGGGGAAGGTAAACCCTGATTTCAAATCTCCGCTGCCTTGCGGCACACCCGGTCACGGGAAAGGCTTCGGGAGTCAACCCTGAGGAAAAATCCGGAGTCGGAGCTCCTAAGGCAGTTCTCTGTTGTGCTCAACATCATTCTGGCAGCTCATGCAACGGCGCTGGTGCCAAACTACAGCAGCCCTGCTGTTTCTTTGGATTCATCAGTGACATGGAGAGGGGGGACATGCTGCATGTGTAACATCTTGTCCTCCATATCTTCCTGCCCAGGCTTGAATCCTACCAACGCCCAACGCTGGAAGGTAGAACACCGGTGCGCATCGGCCTGTTCAGCCACAGGTGGTGCTGTTCCAGCAGAGTAGACGTTTAGGATTCTCTTCCATGGTCATCATAGACCGACGGAGGCCGACGACGAATAATAATAATAATAATAATAATGTTCAAACAAAGTTCTGTGCCACTGAACACGGTACATTTTTTTAAGTTCACTATTTAGCTCGACTAATTATTGTAAACAGCTCTAATTCCAGCTCCTGCAAAGCAATCAGCAAAGAAAATAGTGCAACAAAGAAATTTCAGCAACAAAAACATTTTTACATTGAGTGAATAATAAACCAGGAGATAAAAGGCTAAAGTAACTCAGTGAATCAGCTTTATTTAAATCTATCATGTCAATAGAACAAATCCAAACAGTGAAACTGTCACGTGCTGAGTCTGGGTCCTCTGCCAGACTCTGCTTCGTGGCACTTTTCTTTGCATTTATGTACACTACCGTTCAAACGTTTGGGGTCACTTAGAAATTTCCTTATTTCTGAAAGAAAAGCACTTTTTTTCAATGAAGATAACTTTAAACTAATCAGAAATACACTCTATACATTGCTAATGTGGTAAATGACTATTCTAGCTGTAAATATCTGGTTTTTGGTGCAATATCTACATAGGTGTATAGAGGCCCATTTCCAGCAACTATCACTCCAGTGTTCAAATGGTACAATGTGTTTGCTCATTGCGTCAGAAGGCTAATGGATGATTAGAAAAACCCTTGTGCAATCATGTTAGGTCTGCAATGCTGTAATTGCTGCAAATGGAGGATTCTTTGACGAAAGCAAAGTTTGAAGGAAAAAAATATTATTTCAAATACAAATCATTATTTCTAACCTTGTCAATGTCTTGACTATATTTTCTATTCATTTTACAACTCATGGTGTGACTTTTCATGGAAAACAAAAAATAATTGTCTGGGTGACCCCAAACTTTTGAATGGTAGTGTATATTTATTGTATTGGTTGCCTCTGAGTTTTATTATTGCCTTTTTATTTTCCTATTTTGTGTTTTGAGTTCTGTCATGTTTTTCTCTGGCTTGACAGCTGTTGGCTGTGTTTCCGGGGTAACGCTCCACTGCGGGTGTCACCCGCCAGGCTGTCAACCGCCCCTCCCTCACCTGTCATTACCACCCAGCTGATTCTAATTACCAGTTTAGTTTCCTCCTCCTGCTCCGGGTCCCACACCTGTTTTCACTCATGTTGCCACTTCACTTTGTACTTATACTCGGCTTGTTCATTCAGTCCTCATCGCTCCATTGACCGTAATTCTCCTACGTTCACCATAGTGCTGAGTGCTGCCTCGCAAAGCACTACGTGTAAGTTTTCCCCCTGTACTACTGTTTTCTCTGTAGTGCTGTTTTTTCCTCCAGGGCCTTTCTGCTCTGAGATGCTGCATGTCTCATACCTTGTTTGCCGTTGTTGTTTGAGATACACTTTTGAACTGTTTCCTTTATGTCATTAAACGCTAAACTCCATCCGGCGCCGGGGCTTATTCTCCTCTGTCTGCGCCTCATAGAGGTGCATATGACAGAGACAGAGTCATTTATATGTAATCTATACTCTATTATTTCCGTCTGTCCTTTCAGATCTGCCGCAGGCATCATATCTTCCTTTGGGACTCTCAGTTGCCATGGCAACATCCCAACAAAAGCTAAGTTTCTGTTGATTATAACAAAATTAAAGTTAGTATTAGCTTAAAATAACCCGACAGTTATTCACCAGGTTCCCCACCGTTGTGGCAGTGAATATTTTCCGTTTTACTAATCTGCAAAAAATTATTGATTTTAAATTTTGTTGAGCTTTCATGCACAGCCAAGGTAGAACATAGAGGTCGGATGTGACGAAGCCACAGTCCGTAAAACAGTAGTTTTTGTGCAAGTAGTCCATTGTAACTTTTCCTGGTTACCAGTGGCGGCTTGTGTAGGAGGAACAAGACCAAGTGACATCAAGTCAGCACACGAGACACTTTTACAAATACTTGTGAGACTTCAGTAAATACTTGCAATGCATTCCTTTTAATTTGATGTCATTATTTTGGCTTTTTGTGTCCCATTTGATCCGGTTTGTTGTTGGTGCTGGGGTGGAGATGTGTCGTCATCTTTTCTTGGTCAGATTTTATCATGCTGAGTAAAGCTGGTGTTGTGTTGTCTTGAAAAGAGTATTGGTCAGCATAGTGATGTTTTCTTGGAGCTTTGCAAGAGCTGCATTTAGTATCTGTGGAGCTAAAGACTCGGGGTCCTTGCAAGTATACTGTAGGTGTGTGTCTATTCATGATTAATTTGCCTCCTCAGTGGGATCACCCACGAGCCGCTACTGCGGGTTACATCTTACATCGACGTGACAGAAATGGCAATAGGGGAGGAGGAGTTGTATTGTATGCATATGATAACATCCCACAGAATTGACTGATTCATTTAGAGGAAGATGAGTTTGAATCCTTATGGGTCTGGTTGCTCTGTATTCATCTTCCCCATGGGTTAAGTTGTATTATTGCTGCAGTACTGTATATCCCCCCTCGTTCCTCAGCTACAGCAAAGTCTGATACACTGATCAGCCAGTATTTGCATGGCTGTCTCTCCAACATTGAACATAAGTACCAGTATGCAGCAGCTGTTATTCTTGGGGACACAGGTATAATTCTGAGACATGGATTGAAACAAGTAGTATTTGGTGCAACAAGAAAAGTCAGCCAGTTTAACTCAATTTTATCCAACATCTCTACCATGTAAGAGCCACCTGTACATCTGCCTCCTGTCAGCACTTCTGACCATCAAACCATTGTGTTAAATGCTGGGAAGTGGCCATCAAAGCCCTCACAGTACATCCATCACATGCCAGAAACCAGAAAGCGTGAAAACTAAAGCAGTTGTGTGGGGAGTCCTTGGAAAGCAGGAGGTCCCGTGTTCAAATCTTGCCAGGGAGGTCTTGTTCTAAACAACTGAAGTACAGCATGGTTCTCCAGTGCATTTGAAAGCAGCACTATGTTTGATTTTCACCTCAAGATATTGTTTGCAAAATTATTTTGATGGGGCACCAAGATTTGATGGCGTTAATATCACTTCATCCATAGCCTGTGTGTGCCCACATTACCTTCAACAGCTCTTTTTATGGTGTGATGACTGAGCAGAGAGTAGATGTTGCCTCACTTCCAGCTGCAAATCACAGGGCACGACTTTAATGACCAACCATAAAAAGCCCTGTGGTCGGCTGTTGGGACTGGGGTCATGGTCGCCTTGGTTGTGGCCTTTTCAGTGTTCCTACAAGGAACAAAAAAGTTACATAGTGCTGCTTTTGTCATGGTTGGAGCGCCGATCCCGTCCGCCCTCAAGCCATGCATTATCCTCGCCCATTTGACGGCTGTGTGCCCCTTTCGGCTCCTCCAGCCTTTACTGTGACAGCGCTTGGAGGGGCTTCCGGCTGTCAGGTTTGACAGCTGAGCCGCATTTCGTCTCATCAGCGACTCTCCACTTAAGAGGGCAGCTGGGAACGAAAAGACACGGCAGTCTCGTCAAAAACTTCTCCATTGTCAGACGTGAGCGAGCATCCCTCTGTTCCTATGCTGACCATTCTACTTCTATTATCGTAAGTGTGCTTCCTTATTTATCCATTATTCCCTATGGTCGTCTGTATGTAGTTGTAGTATGTTTTAGCCCCCCGTGGCTTGTTATTTTGTGTTCCTTCTCTGTTCATTAATAAACTGTGCAAACTCACTGGTGATTTGTGGCGTCTTATGATGGCTCGTGAGGGCCATCCATGACAGCTTTAAAAACGAATGCGTAGCAGACCTTAAGTTTGAAATGATGCTGCTAATCAACACAAGAGCTTGAAGTCCACACTTGCTTGGAACTTGATGATCCCCGCTTGCGGCTATATTTGATATTATAATTGTTAGTTCCACATGAGTAGGGAGCATTTCAGACCTGTTAGGTCTTTCAGGTCATGTTTTGCAAAACAAAACAGGGGCCAGTGCATAGTCAATATAGTGATTTGGGCAAGAATAAGGAGTCTGTATTTTTGGAGAGCACTGCAAAGATGTTGGAGCTTAATTAATTGCTGGAATTTGTGAGTATGCTGCAGTATTTTATATTTTAAAATGAATATACAGTTTATAATCACTCATTGTATCAAACTAAATTTTCCTCTGTCTCTCTCTCTCTCTCACACACAGGAAAGTGACTAGAAAATGTGTTTAAAAAATGTATTCTTTCAATAAATTAATGATATTCAATGCCAATGTTCTGATGTATGCATCAAAATGCTAAATGTTAATGAATGTCATGAAGGTTTAAGGATTTTTATTATAGCCATAAACCAATGATAATACTGCAGTGATTTTGTGAGTAATTTCGGCTGATAATTGATTTTATATGCCAGTTGTAATACATACTGTTGGCTGTTTTGCCTAATTTGGTCAATGATGAAGGTGGATATAGTGCACCTTGAGTTTTAAATTATTATTTAAATGCCAACAAAAAGAAATCAAAGACACATTAAAACAGCCAAACTACGCCTTTGCTTGTAACTTGTCATGCATATAATAATAATAATGATAATAATAATAATAACTAGAAAAGCACTCGAAGAGCGCAGACCTCCGCCAAGCGCCACAGTTCCCCCCATACAGTGTTTGTGTGTACGTTTTAGATTCCTTGACCATGAAAACATATGACTAGCAATTGGATTGACAATGATAGGATTAGTGGTTCAGTAGTTATTCAGGAAAATTGCATTTTCCGTAATGGCGGTTTTCTTCTGGATGGTGATCCGGATCACCACCAAAATCTAATCTGTAGGATACCCCATTTGTGACAATCTCTGAAAATTTCATGAAAATCCGTCCATAACTTTTTGAGTTATTTTGATAGCAAACAAACAAACAAACAAACAAACAGACAGACAAACCAACGCCGATGAAAACATATCCTCCTTGGCGGAGGTAATAATAATAATAATAATGGTCAAACAAAGTTCTGTGCCGCTGAACACGGTACATTTTTTTTTTAAGTTCACTATTTAGCTTGACTAATTATTGTAAACAGCTCTAATTCCAGCTCCTGCAAAGCTATCAGCAGAGAAAATAGTACAACAAAGAAATTTCAGCAACAAAAACATTTTTACACTGAGTGAATAATAAACCAGGAGATAAAAGGCTAAAGAAACTCAGTGAATCAGCTGTATTTAAATCTATCTTGTCAAGATAACAAATCCAAACAGTGAAACTGTCACATGCTGAGTCCGGGTCCTCTGCCAGACTCTGCTTCGTGGCACTTTTCTTTGCATTTATGTATATTTATTGTATTGGTTGCCTCTGAGTTTTATTATTGCCTTTTTATTTTCCTATTTTGTGTTTTGAGTTCTGTCATGTTTTTCTCTGGCTTGACAGCTGTTGGCTGTGTTTCCGGGGTAACGCTCCACTGCGGGCGTCACCCGCCAGGCTGTCAACCACCCCTCCTTCACCTGTCATTACCACCCAGCTGATTCTAATAACCAGTTTAGTTTCCTCCTGCTCTGGGTCCCGCACCTGTTTTCACTCATGTTGTCACTTCACTTTGTACTTATACTCGGCTTGTTCATTCAGTCCTCATCGCTCCATTGATCATCATTCTCCTACGTTCACCATAGTGCTGAGTGCTGCCTCGCTCTAAAGCACTACGTGTAAGTTTTTCCCCTGTACTACTGTTTTCTCTGTAGTGCTGTTTTTTCCTCCAGGGCCCTTCTGCTCTGAGATGCTGCATGTTTCATACCTTGTTTGGCATTGTTGTTTTGCACAAACTTTTGAACAGTTTCCTTTATCTCATTAAACACTAAACTCCATCCGGTGCATGGGCTTATTCTCCTCTGTCTGCGCCTCATAGAGGCGCATATGACAGAGACAGAGTCATTTATACATAATCTATACTCTATTATTTCCGTCCGTCCTTTCAGATCTGCCACAGGCATCATATCTTCCATTGGGACTCTCAGTTGCCACGGCAACATCCCAACAAAAGCTAAGTTTCTGTTGATTATAACAAAAGAAAAGTCACTATTAGCTTAAAATAACCTGACAGTTATTCACCAGGTTCCCCACCGTTGTGGCAGTGAATATTTTTCGTTTTACTAATCTGCAAAAAATTATTGATTTTAAATTTTGTTGAGCTTTCATGCACAGCCAAGGTAGAACATAGAGATCGGATGTGACAAAGCCACAGTCCGTAAAACACAGTAGTTTTTGTGCAAGTAGTCCATTGTAACTTTTCCTGGTTACCAGTGGTGGCTTGTGTAGGAGGAACAAGACCAAGTGACATCAAGTCAGCAAACGAGACACTTTTACAAATACTTGTGAGACTTCAGTAAATACTTGCAATGGATTCCTTTTAATTTGATGTCATTATTTTGGCTTTTTGTGTCCCATTTGATCCGGTTTGTTGTTGGTGCTGGGGTGGAGATGTGTCGTCATCTTTTCTTGGTCAGATTATATCATGCTGAGTAAAGCTGGTGTTGTGTTGTCTTGAAAAGAGTATTGGTCAGCAATAGTGATGCTTTCTTGGAGCTTTGCAAGAGCTGCATTTAGTATCTGTGGAGCTAAAGACTCGGGGTCCTTGCAAGTATACTGTAGGTGTGTGTCTATTCATGATTAATTTGCCTCCTCGGTGGGATCACCCACGAGCCGCTACTGTGGGTTACATCTTACATCGATGTGACAGAAATGGCAATAGGGGAGGAGGAGTTGTACTGTATGCATATGATAACATCCCACAGTAGTGACTGATTCATTTAGAGGAAGATGAGTTTGAATCCTTATGGGTCTGGTAGCGCTGTACTCATCTTCCCCATGGGTTAAGTTGTATTATTGCTGCAGTACTGTATATCTCCCCTCGTTCCTCAGCTACAGCAAAGTCTGATACACCTATCAGCCAGTATTTGCATGGCTGTCTCTCCAACATTGAACATAAGTACCAGTATGCAGCCGCTGTTATTCTTGGGGACACAGGTATAATTCTGAGACATGGATTGAAACAAGTAGTAATTGGTGCAACAAGAAAAGTCAGCCAGTTTAACTCAATTTTATCCAACATCTCTACCATGTAAGAGCCACCTGTACATCTGCCTGCTGTCAGCACTTCTGACCATCAAACCATTGTGTTAAATGCTGGGAAGTGGCCATCAAAGCCCTCACAGTACATCCATCACATGCCAGAAACCAGAAAGAGTGAAAACTAAAGCAGTTGTGTGGGGAGTCCTTGGAAAGCAGGAGGTCCCGTGTTCAAATCTTGCCATGGAGGTCTTGTTCTAAACAACAACTGAAGTACAGCATGGTTCTCCAGTGCATTTGAAAGCAGCACTATGTTAGATGTTCACCTCGAGATATTGTTTGCAAAATTATTTTGATGGGACACCAAGATTTTATGTATGCTGATGATCTAGTTATTCTCAGTCCAAGTAGTGCTGGTCTTCAGGAGTTATTAAGAGTGTGTAGTGCTTATGGAGAGGAAAATGACATAAAATATAATACAAATAAGAGTTGTGTGCTGATTTGCCGCACTAAAGAAGATTTAAGATAAGATAAGATAAGATAAGCCTTTATTAGTCCCACAACGGGGAAATTCCAGGATTGCAACAGCACAGGGATAGCAACACTCAGAGCAACAATCAGAAGGCAAAAAAAAAAAACAAGCAAGCAAGAGGAGCTAATATACATATGTACATATTACTATAAAATATATATATATATACACACACACACACATTTGTTAATGTGTGAATTTCATTTGTTAATGAAATTCCCTGTCTTTGAATTGGCAGGCAGGGAATTAATTGTCAGGGATAAAATTAAATATCTGGGACATTTTATTAATGATAGAATGACTGATGATGATGATATTTTCAGACAACGCTGCAAAATCTACATGCAAGCAAATATTCTTGCACGCAGATTTGGTTTTTGTTCAGATGAGGTGAAACTGGTTCTTTTTAAAACCTATTGTACACCTTTATACACTGCTCATTTATGGATAAATTATAGGAAACAAAGTATGCAGAAATTACAGGTTGCCTACAATGATGCCATAAGAATTTTACATAAAAAGCCTCGATGGTGCAGTGCTTCCGAGTTATTTGTCTCATCACGTGTAAATACTCTGCATGCAGTAATAAGGAATCTTATGTATAAATTCATCTGTCGGCTTGATGTATCTAGAAATGAAATCATTCAAGTCATGTCTAGCATTAAGCTCAGTTCTATTCGCTGTCAGTCACAGTTTAGAAGGCACTGGTACAGTTGTCTTTTTAAGTCTTTTCTTAAAGTCTGTACTGTCTTTGTACTTCTCTTAGCAGTTGTGTCTTAGTGTTTTTTGTTACTTTTTGATTGTTTCAACTGTCTTGTTTTTACTTTTTTTACTTTTTTTTTGATGGACCTTGAGTCTGGAATAAAGTCTTTGATTGATTGATTGATGGAGTTAATATCACTTCATCCATAGCCTGTGTGTGCCCACATTGCCTTCAACAGCTCTTTTTATGATGTGATGACTGAGCAGAGAGTAGATGTTGCCTCAGTTCCAGCTGCAAATCACAGGACACGACTTTAATGACCAAGCATAAAAAAAGCCCTGTGGTTGGCTGCTGGGACTGGGGTCATGGTCGCCTTGGTTGTGGCCTTTTCAGTGTTCCTACAAGGAACAAAAAAGTTACATAGTGCTGCTTTTGTCATGGTTGGAGCGCCGATCCAGTCCGCGCTCGAGCCATGCATTATCCTCGCCCATTTGACGGCTGTGTGCCCCTTTTGGCTCCTCAAGCCTTTACTGTGACAGCGCTCGGAGGGGCTTCCGGCTGTCAGGTTTGACAGCTGAGCCGCATTTCATCTCATCAGCGACTCTCCACTTAAGAGGGCAGCTGGGAACGAAAAGATGCGGCAGTCTTGTCAAAAACTTCTCCATTGTCAGACGTGAGCGAGCATCCCTCTGTTCCTACGCTGACCATTCTACTTCTATTATCGTAAGTGTGCTTCCTTATTTATCCATTATTCCCTATGGTCGTCTGTATGTAGTTGTAGTATGTTTTAGCCCCCCGTGGCTTGTTATTTTGTGTTCCTTTTCTGTTCATTAATAAACTGTGCAAACTCACTGGTGATTTGTGGCGTCTTATGATGGCTCGTGAGGGCCATCCATGACAGCTTTAAAAACGAATGCGTAGCAGACCTTAAGTTTGAAATGATGCTGCTAATCAACACAAGAGCTTGAAGTCCACACTTGCTTGGAACTTGATGATCCCCGCTTGCGGCTATATTTGATATTATAATTGTTAGTTCCACATGAGTAGGGAGCATTTCAGACCTGTTAGGTCTTTCAGGTCATGTTTTGCAAAACAAAACAGTGGCCAGTGCATAGTCAATATAGTGATTTGGGCAAGAATAAGGAGTCTGTATTTTTGGAGAGCACTGCAAAGATGTTGGAGCTTAATTAATTGCTGGAATTTGTGAGTATGCTGCAGTATTTTATATTTTAAAATGAATATACAGTTTATAATCACTCTTTGTATCAAACTAAATTTTCTCTCTCTCTCTCTCTCTCACACACATACGAAAGTGACTAGAAAATGTGTTTAAAAATGTATTCTTTCAATAAATTAATGATATTCAATGCCATTGTTCTGATGTATGCATCAAAATGCTAAATGATAATGAATGTCATGAAGGTTTAAGCATTTTTATGATTATAGTCATAAACCAATGATAATACTGCAGTGATTTTGTGAGTAATTTCGGCTGATAATTGATTTTATATGCCAGTTGTAAAGGTACATACTGTTGGCTGTTTTGCCTAATTTGGTCAGTAATGAAGGTGGATATAGTGCACCTTGAGTTTTAAATTATTTAAATGCCAACAAAAAGAAATCAAAGATGTCATGATGGCCGCTAGGCCGTCATCAGCATCATCATCGTCAGCCGCGCTCACTCCAGCAGGTGGCAATCAGCGGACTTTAAAAGCCCGACGCGCGGACTCCTCAGCATGGAATCGGCTGTCTTCCTTGCCAAGCAATGCACCAACATCTCGACTACAAGTCAAGAAGCGAACGCCAAGTCAAGCCAGGCCACGTAAGCAAACTCAGCACTCATCGTCTGCAAGTTCTTTCCCCTGTGCACAGGTGGACCTCCCAGGCCTGCGGCAGACAATCCTCCTCAGCTTCCGAGGCACAGCCTCCTCCTCCTTGGAGTTCCTCCTCACCCCTGCAACGCCGGGCACCTTGAGGACTACGTTACACGGACACCAGGAGCCAGCCGAACTTGCACTGTGGGACCTGCCAGTAAGCACCTGCAGCATATACGCCGTCATTGTTATTGTGCAGCAGTAACCTTTGTGCTTGTGTGTTCTAGGGTTGCCAGGTCACCACAAGACGGGCTCAGCTCCAGTGACCAGACGAGCACACATACATCCACTCACGCACTACACCCACACTTTAACAATAAAAGATAATTGTCTGTAATCACTTGTGTCAGCGTCTGTCTCTTGGGTCGTAAATCATGTCAGTACAACTCCGTCAGGATGACCCAACAGACAGCGCGCTGTCGCGCCGCTTTAACACTCTCAGCGCACGAGTTGACATGATTTCCCATCAACAGACGGTAATCTTAAATCAATTGACACAAATTAACATCCAGCTGGATCGCCTGGAAGGACACCAGGCGTTTCCCCCGGCCAGCGGGGCGCCTTCAGCACCCGCAGCCACTGCTACTAGCCAAACTAACCCACCATCCGCACATCGCCTCACTCCCGTGCCAACCCCTGCTCGTTTTAATGGTAAACTCGGGGAGGCACGAGGTTTTTTGCTGCAGTGCGAGTCTGTGTTTCTCCGCGTCCCGGGGGACTTTGCCACTGATTTGAACAAAATTGGATATATTATCAACTTGCTGGGAGGCAGAGCCTTAGATTGGGCTTATACCATCACGGCCAAACCAAGCTACCCACTTTTGACTTACCAGCAGTTCGTGGCAGAGTTCATGGAGGTGTTTGATCATGTTGACTGGGGCGCGGTGCTAACCGAACGGCTGCTAGGTCTTCGGCAGGGCAGTAGGTCTGCCGCCGATTACTCTGTTGATTTCCGGGTATTAGCTGCTCAGGTTGGGTGGGGGGAGCCAGCGCTCTGTGGAATCTTCCTCCGCAGTCTTAGCCCTGAGTTGAAGGATGAGCTAGCAGCACGGGATAAACCTGACAGGTTAGGGGAATTAATCTCCCTCACCATCAGCCTAGATAGCAGGCTAAGGGAGCGAGCGGCCGAATGGCAGACAGCTTCCCGTTCGAATAAATCTCGCCCTCGCCCCATTAGGTCCTCCCTCCTCGCTCTGCCCACATTTGAAGAACTTCCGGAGCAGGAGGATATGATTGTGGGGCAATTGGGTATTACAGCGGCTGAAAGACAGCGCCGCAGGGAGCAGGGGTTGTGTTTCTATTGTGGTAATGGGTCACATGGAATAGTGGACTGCCCGTTAAAAGGGGAGGTCCGCGGATCACAGTAGGGGGATTCGCGGACAAAGATCAGGAAAAAACCCTCACTAGTTGCCACATTCCCATTAGACTCCTCCACAAACACAAGGAACACACCACTCACGCCTTAGTTGACTCTGGAGCTGAGCAGAATTTCATCTCCAGAGACCTGGCAACCCTGATGGGCCTCAGCTGTCAGCCCTTATGCCCCCCTGTTCATCTTGTCACCCTATCCAAGGCGTCACTGACATCAGTTTCCCACCAGACGGCCCCTGTGTCAGTAATAGTCTCAGGAAATCACAGAGAGGAAATACGGTTCCTGATTCTGCCCATCTCCTCTTCACCCGTCATCCTGGGGTACCCCTGGCTTCAGCTGCATAACTCCACTTTCGACTGGCAAGTTGGGAGAATCACGGCGTGGATCCCGTTCTGCCTGAGCGCCTGTCTCCAGTCAGCGGCGTGGGCCCCCTCGGTTCCCATGCTTCCTCCCTCGACGCCTCCCCCGGACATGTCCAGGGTACCTGACGTCTACCATGACCTGGGCCCGGTGTTTAGTAAGTCACGGGTGCTGTCCCTTCCCCCCCATCGTCCGTATGACTGCGCAATCAACCTCAAGGCTGGGGCCCCTCTCCCGGCGAGCCGCCTGTATAGCCTGTCAGCCCCGGAACGTGAGGCCATGGATACGTATATTAAGGAGTCTTTGGCTTCCGGGTATCATCCGTCCATCATCCTCGGCCGTGGGCGCAGGGTTCTTCTTCATGGGGAAGAAGGACGGTTCGCTGCGCCCCTGCATCGACTTCCGGGGCCTCAAAGACAAATACACACTCCCCTTGATGAACACTGCCTTTGACTCCCTCCAGGGGGCGTCATGGTTCACCAAGCTAGATCTGCGGAACGCCTATCACCTGGTGCGTATTCGAGAAGGTGACGATTGGAAGACTGCTTTCCGGACCCCAAGCGGTCACTTTGAATACTTAGTGATGCCGTTTGGGTTAACCAACGCTCCAGCGGTGTTCCAGCACCTAATCAATGACGTCCTCCGGGACTTTCTGAACTCCTTCGTCTTTGTGTATCTCGATGATATCCTCATCTTCTCGCACACACTGGAGGAGCACCAGGTGCATGTGCGGCGGGTTCTGCAGCGCCTCCTGGAGAATCAGTTGTTCGTCAAGGCGGAGAAATGTGAATTCCACACGGACTGCACCTCCTTCCTGGGATTTATCATCACCCGAAACCAGGTGCTTCCCGACCCGGACAAGGTCAAGGCGGTGGTGGACTGGCCCGCACCTATATCTCGGAAACAGCTGCAGGGGTTTCTGAGTTTCGCCAATTTTTACCGGCAATTTGTGCCTAACTTTGGGAATATCGCCAGACCCCTGACTGCGCTCACATCCCCGAAGGTCCCCTTTCGCTGGAGTGAGGAGGCTGCTGCGGCATTCAAGAGACTGAAGGGGGAGTTCGCCTCGGCTCATGTGTTGACCCAGGTGGACCCAGAACTACAGTGTCTGGTGGAGGTGGACACCTCGGATTTGGGGGTTGGGGCTGTTCTCTCTCAGCGCTCCCCGGTGGATGGAAAGATCCGACCCTGCGCTTACTTCTCTCATCGCCTGACGCCCGCTGAGAGGATTACAGCATTGGTGACAGGGAGCTGCTGGCCGTCAAACTCGCTCTGGAGGAATGGAGGCACTGGCTGGAGGGGGCTGCCCAGCCGTTTGTTGTTTGGACTGACCATCGCAACCTTGAGTATCTCAGGACGGCCAAGTGGTTGAACGCACGTCAGGCCCGCTGGTCACTCTTCTTCGGTCGCTTTAATTTCACGATCACCTATTGGCCGGGAAGCAAGAATGGTAAGCCTGACGCCCTTTCCTGGCAGTTTGACGTGCCATCCTCTGACGAGCAGGAGGAAACTATTCTGCCGTCTGCCTGTGTGGTGGGTGCGTTGTCCTGGGGAATCTGCGACAAGGTCAGAAGAGCACAAGAGGTGGAACCCGATCTGGGTGGGGGGCCCTCGGGTCGTCTATTTGTTCCCCGTTCTGTCAGAGGCCAGGTAATCGAGTGGGGTTACACGTCTAAATTGGCGTGCCATCCGGGTGTGAGTTGGACCATTGACCTCCTCCAGAGGACCTTTTGGTGGCCAGGGCTATGGAAGGATGTTAACAACTATGTCCGGGCCTGCGCTCAGTGTGCTACTGGTAAGACGTCATCGTCGGCCCCGGCGGGCCTTCTGCACCCCCTGCCCATTCCTTCCTGCCCCTGGTCGCATGTAGCCATGGACTTCGTGACCGGTTTGCCCCCCTCCGGCCACTTCATGACTGTTTTGACAATAGTGGACCGCTTTTCTAAAGCTGCCCACTTTGTGCCTCTCCGGGGGTTGCCATCAGCACGGGAGACGGCGGACCTCCTCGTCCTCACGGGATCCCCGTTGACATCGTTTCGGATCGAGGGCCACAGTTCGTGTCTCAAGTTTGGAAAGCGTTCTGCACGGTACTGGGAGCCACGGCCAGTCTCTCCTCTGGATACCACCCGCAGAGCAATGGCCAGTGCAAGCGGGCCAATCAGGAGCTGGAGGCTGCACTGCGCTGCATCATTTCCTCCTGCTCATCTTCTTGGAGCATGTATCTCCCGTGGATCGAGTACGCTCACAACACCACGGTGTCCTCGGCCACGGGGATGTCCCCCTTTAAGGTATCATTGGGGTACGATCCACCTGTGTTCCCTGAGGAGGAGGGAGAGGTAGTGGTTCTGTCTGTACAGGCTCACACCAGGCGTTGTCGGCGGATTTGGTCCATCGCCAGCAGAGCCCTCCTGAGAACCACAGAACGCAATATCGAAGTGGCCAACCATCACAGGAGGCCCGCCCCGGATTACAAGGTGGGTCAGAAGGTATGGTTGTCCACGAAAAACATCAGTGTGCCTGCCGAGAAGCGTAAGCTGACCAAGCGCTTCATCGGCCCTTATGTCATTGCTCGCATTGTTAACCCTGTGTCTGTGCGTCTTGTTCTCCCCCCTCACATGCGCATCTGCCCCACTTTTCACGTCTCCCAGGTCAAGCCCTACATCGACGACCCGCTGTGCCCGCCTCCCGCGGCTCCTGTCCCCCCGAGGATGATCAATGGTCACCCGGCCTGGGGAGTGACAGCAATCTTGGATGTCCGCAGGAGGGGTCGGGGCATTCAGTATTTGGTGGACTGGGAGGGGTTTGGTCCTGAGCATCGCTCTTGGATACGCCCTGCGTTGATTCTCGATAAGCAGTTGGTCCGCGATTTCCATCGGGCGCATCCAAGTAGGATTGGGCAGGTGCCTGGAGGCACCTCCAGAGGGGGGAGTACTGTCATGATGGCCGCTAGGCCGTCATCAACATCATCATCATCAGCCGCGCTCACTCCAGCAGGTGGCAATCAGCGGACTTTAAAAGCCCGACGCACGGACTCCTCAGCATGGAGTCGGCTGTCTTCCTTCAGAATCAGAATCAGAATCAGAATCAGATTTATTGCCATTGTTCATGTAGTACACAAACTAGGAATTTGTCTCGATGCCATGCTGCAACATTAAAAACATGATGAGAAAAAGAGATAAACTAAAGGACTGAAAACGTGCAATAAGTGTAGAAAAATAAGTAATAATAAGTAATAATGATAATAATAATAATAACAATACTAGTAATAATGAGTAGTACTAGTCAAGGCAGTTTTTAAAAAATTAGCAAGTAGCAGACAATGTGAAGTACCACATAGTGCAGTCGATAATGCAACAGAAAACAGTGATGAATGACGTGAGTCTGGTTGAGCTGCTGTACATAGTGCACGAGAGTCAAAAAGTCACTTAATGTTCAGCAGTCTGATGGCAGAGGGGAAAAAGCTGTTCATGTGCCGGGAGGTTTTAGTCCGAATGGACCGAAGTCTTCTACCTGAGGGGAGGGGAGCAAACAGTACGTGACCAGGATGTGAAGGATCGGCTATGATCCGGCCAGCACGCCTCCGGGTCCTGGAGATGTACAGGTCCTGGAGAGATGGGAGCTCGCAGCCTATCACCTTCTCAGCAGTATGCACGACGCGCTGCAGCCTTAGTCTGTCCCTGGCAGTGGCTCCTGCGTACCACACAGTTATGGAGGAGGTGAGGATGGACTCGATGATGGCCGTGTAGAACTGCACTAACATCTTGGTGGGTAGCTTGAGCTTCCTCAGCTGCCGCAGAAAGAACATCCTCTGCTGGGCCTTTTTGATGAGGGAGCTGATGGTTGGCTCCCATTTGAGGTCTTGGGTGATGGTGGTGCCCAAGAAGCGGAAGGAATCTGCAATGGTGATGGGAGAGCCTGTGATGGTGAGGGGGGGGGGCAGGGGGGTTGTGACTTTCCTGAAGTCCACAATCATCTCCGCTGTCTTCAGAGCATTCAGCTGCAGGTTGTTGTGGCTGCACCAGGACACCAGCTGGGCCACCTCTTCCCTGTAGGCGGACTTGTCGCCGTTGGAGATGAGCCCGATGAGGGTGGTGTCGTCCGCAAACTTAATCAGCTTAACAGACTGGTGGGAGGAGGTGCAGGAGTTGGTATAAAGGGAGAAGAGTAGGGGGGAAAGTACACAGCCCTGGGGTGATCCAATGCTGATGCTAACAGAGTCTGAGACAGACTTCCCCAGCCGCACATGCTGTCTCCGGTCCGTCAGGAAGTCGGTGATCCACCTGCAGAGGGAGTCAGGCACGTTGAGCAGGGACAGCTTGTCCTGGAGCAGATAGGGGCGGATGGTGTTGAATGCGGAGCTGAAGTCCACAAACAGAATCCTGGCGTAGGTTCCCGGGGAGTCCAGGTGCTGCAGGATGGAGTGGAGGGCCAGGTTGACTGCGTCATCCACAGACCTGTTAGCACGATAGGCAAACTGCAGCGGGTCAAGGAGGGGTGTGGTGATGGACTTGAGGTGAGACAGGACCAGGCGCTCAAAGGACTTCATGACTACAGAGGTGAGCGCTACAGGTCTGAAGTCATTAAGTCCAGCAATCCGTGGCTTCTTGGGGACAGGGATGATGGTGGAGGATTTCAGGCAGGTCGGCACGTGACATTGCTTAAGGGAGGTGTTAAAAATGTCTGTGAAGACAGGAGCCAGCTCTTTCGCACAGTGTCTCAGGGTGGAGGGAGACACACCGTCCGGCCCGGGGGCCTTGCGCGGGTTCAGTCTGGAGAACTGTCTGTGCACGTCCTGCTCACTGATGACAAGGGGAGGGGGGGAGGAGGAGGAGGGGGGGACCACTTTTGATGAATTAGGGGCTGAGGAGGCAGTGGAGCTGGGTAGAGTGGGTGAGTTGGACACAGCTGACGAGGTGTCAAAACGGGCGTAATGTTGGGACAGTTTTTGACAAAGGGCTTTGTCATCCTGACCTTTAGAAGCCTGAGGCCGATAGTTGGTGATTTGCCTCAGTCCTCTCCACACAGAAGCCAAGTCATTAGCAGTGAACTGCTGCTGGAGTTTCTCAGAATACACAGATTTAGCTCTCCTCAGCTCTCTGTTAAACCGATATTTGACCTCTCTGTAGCAGTCCCTGTCTCCACTTTTCAACGCTGCTTCCTTCTCTTTCCTGATCCTTCTGAGCTTAGCTGTGAACCAGGGCTTGTCATTAGAATATCTCACCCTGGTGCGCGATGGGAGAATGTCCTCCTCACAGAAGTTGATATATGAGTTCACAGTGTCTGTGTACTCATTAAGACCATGTGTGGCTCTTTTAAACATGCCCCAGTCAGTTATTTCCATGCATGTGTTCAGTTTCTCTCCAGCTTCACTGGTCAATTTCTTTGTAGTGGTCACAACAGGTTTAGTGAGTTTCAGTCTTTGTCTGTATGTGGGGATGAGGTGGACCATCACGTGATCAGATAGACCCAGCGCAGCACGGGGAACAGCGCGATATGCGTCTTTCACTGTGGTGTAACAGTGATCCAGCGTGTTATTTCCTCTGGTTGGACATTTAATAAACTGGTTGTAGCGGGGGAGCTCGTGACTCAGATTGCTCTGGTTAAAATCGCCCAACACAATAACCAGGGAGTCTGGAAAGTTCCGCTCCGTAAGTTGGATGTGATCTGCGAGCACGCGCTGAGCTTCGCGCGTGTCCGCGTCGGGAGGGATGTACACAGCGGCGAGGATGAATGAGGCAAACTCGCGCGGGGAATAAAATGGCTTGCAGTTAATAAAAAGAAATTCCAGGGCGGGAGAATAGTGTTTGGAAATCACCGTTACATCAGAGCACCAGCTGTTGTTAATATAGAACACTCCTCCAATAGACACTCCTCCTCCAATAGACTTACCGGAGAGCTCTGTGACGCGATCTGCACGATACAGCTGAAATCCCTCGAGGAAGATTGCGCAATCTGGAATGTTCTCTTTAAGCCAGGTCTCAGAGAAGCAGATGACAGACGAGGAAACAAGGTCCTTGAATCGCATCAGCAGTCTTAATTCTTCTACCTTGTTCGAGAGAGAATTGGCATTGGATAGAAATATGCCAGGCAAGGCTGTTCGCGTGCCTCTTTTCCGGAGCCGAGTGAGAATCCCCCCTCTCTTTCCTCTTTTCCGCCGTCTTGCTTTTTTGGCCAGACAATGGATCAGATCGGCAGCAGGAGCTAAAAAAACTGGAAGAAGGTCCATGGGAGTGAGAGTCCTGATATTTAATAGTTCTTCACGGGTGTATGAACCGGCAGACGCACAATCAATGAACAAAAACAGACAAATTACAAAAATTAAAGAGCAGCGAGGCACCATGGCGGCCGCTGTGGGCGCCACCTTGCCAAGCAATGCACCGACATCTCGACTACAAGTCAAGAAGCGAACGCCAAGTCAAGCCAGGCCACGTAAGCAAACTCAGCACTCATCGTCTGCAAGTTCTTTCCCCTGTGCACAGGTGGACCTCCCAGGCGGCGGACAATCCTCCTCAGCTGACGAGGCACAGCCTCCTCCTCCTCACCCCCGCAACCCCGGGCACCTCGAGCACTACGTTACACGGACACCAGGAGCCAGCCGAACTTGCACTGTGGGACCTGCCAGTAAGCACCTGCAGCATATACGCCGTCATTGTTATTGTGCAGCAGTAACCTTTGTGCTTGTGTGTTCCAGGGATGCCAGGTCACCAAAAGACGGGCTCAGCTCCAGTGACCAGACGAGCACACATACATCCACTCACGCACTACACCCACACTTTAACAATAAAAGATAATTGTCTGTAATCACTCGTGTCAGCGTCTGTCTCTTGGGTCGTAAATCATGTCAAAAGACACATTAAAACAGCCAAACTACCCCTTAGCTTGTAACTTGTCATGCATATAATAATAATAATAATAATAATAATAATGATAATAATAATAATAATAATAATGGTCAAACAAAGTTCTGTGCCACTGAACACGGTACTTTTTTTTAAGTTCACTATTTAGCTCGACTAATTATTGTAAACAGCTCTAATTCCAGCTCCTGCAAAGCTATCAGCAGAGAAAATAGTACAACAAAGAAATTTCAGCAACAAAAACATTTTTACACTGAGTGAATAATAAACCAGGAGATAAAAGGCTAAAGTAACTCAGTGAATCAGCTTTATTTAGATCTATCATGTCAAGAGAACAAATCCAAACAGTGAAACTGTCACGTGCTGAGTCTGGGTCCTCTGCCAGACTCTGCTCCGTGGCACTTTTCTTTGCATTTATGTATATTCATTGTATTGGTTGCCTCTGAGTTTTATTATTGCCTTTTTATGTTCCTATTTTGTGTTTTGAGTTCTGTCATGTTTTTCTCTGGCTTGACAGCTGTTGGCTGTGTTTCCGGGGTAACGCTCCACTGTGGGTGTCACCCGCCAGGCTGTCAACCGCCCCTCCCTCACCTGCCATTACCACCCAGCTGATTCTAATAACCAGTTTAGTTTCCTCCTCCTGCTCTGGGTCCCGCACCTGTTTTCACTCATGTTGTCACTTCACTTTGTACTTATACTCGGCTTGTTCATTCAGTCCTCATCGCTCCATTGACCGTAATTCTCCTACGTTCACCATAGTGCTGAGTGCTGCCTCGCTCTAAAGCACTACGTGTAAGTTTTCCCCCTGTACTACTGTTTTCTCTAGTGCTGTTTTTTTTCCTCCAGGGCCCTTCTGCTCTGAGATGCTGCATGTTTCATACCTTGTTTGCCGTTGTTGTTGTTGTTTTTTTTTAATTACTTATTTTGTACCCGTAGGTAGATTTGTTTTACAGTCTGGCGACAAACCACCAGCTGCCGGTCGCTGCGTGCGCAAGCGCCCCTTAACTCCCTAATCTGCATGTTTTTGGCATGTGGGAGGAAACCGGAGAAATCCCGGAGTAAACCCACGCAAACACGGGGAGAACATGCAAACTCCACACAGATCACTGTTGGCCAAGGGCAGGGATCGAACCCACAATCTCACGGTCCCCGCGATCCCCCGGCCGAGGGTAAAACTGTGCTGCTACAGTGCTAACCACTGCACCACCGTGCAGTGGTTAGATACACTTTTGAACTGTTTTCTTTATGTCATTAAACGCTAAACTCCATCTGGCGCATGGGCTTATTCTCCTCTGTCTGCGCCTCATAGGGGCGCATATGACAGAGACAGAGTCATTTATACGTAATCTATACTCTATTATTTCCGTCCGTCCTTTCAGATCTGCCGCAGGCATCACATCTTCCATTGGGACTCTCAGTTGCCATGGCAACATCCCAACAAAAGCTAAGTTTCTGTTGATTATAACAAAATAAAGTTAGTATTAGCTTAAAATAACCCGACAGTTATTCACCAGGTTCCCCACCGTTGTGGCAGTGAATATTTTCCGTTTTACTAATCTGCAAAAAATTATTGATTTTAAATTTTGTTGAGCTTTCATGCACAGCCAAGGTAG
The DNA here is from genome assembly GCA_020510985.1 of Pholidichthys leucotaenia. Taxonomy (NCBI): domain Eukaryota; kingdom Metazoa; phylum Chordata; class Actinopteri; order Cichliformes; family Pholidichthyidae; genus Pholidichthys; species Pholidichthys leucotaenia. Next base: position 61,331,162 of record CM035849.1, on the reverse strand, counting down.
AACATAGAGATCGGATGTGACGAAGCCACAGTCCGTAAAACACATTAGTTTTTGTGCAAGTAGTGCATTGTAACTTTTCCTTGTTACCAGTGGCGGCTTGTGTAGGAGGAACAAGACCAAGTGACATCAAGTCAGCAAACGAGACACTTTTACAAATACTTGTGAGACTTCAGTAAATACTTGCAATGCATTCCTTTTAATTTGATGTCATTATTTTGGCTTTTTGTGTCCCATTTGATCCGGTTTGTTGTTGGTGCTGGGGTGGAGATGTGTCTTCATCTTTTCTTGGTCAGATTTTATCATGCTGAGTAAAGCTGGTGTTGTGTTGTCTTAAAGAGTATTGGTCAGCATAGTGATGTTTTCTTGGGGCTTTGCAAGAGCTGCATTTAGTATCTGTGGAGCTAAAGACTCGGGGTCCTTGCAAGTATACTGTAGGTGTGTGTCTATTCATGATTAATTTGCCTCCTCGGTGGGATCACCCACGGGCCGCTACTGCGGGTTACATCTTACATCGACGTGACAGAAATGGCAATAGGGGAGGAGGAGTTGTACTGTATGCATATGATAACATCCCACAGAAGTGACTGATTCATTTAGAGAAAGATGAGTTTGAATCCTTATGGGTCTGGTAGCTCTGTACTCATCTTCCCCATGGGTTAAGTTGTATTATTGCTGCAGTACTGTATACCCCCCCTCGTTCCTCAGCTACAGCAAAGTCTGATACACTGATCAGCCAGTATTTGCATGGCTGTCTCTCCAACATTGAACATAAGTACCAGTATGCAGCAGCTGTTATTCTTGGGGACACAGGTATAATTCTGAGACATGGATTGAAACAAGTAGTAATTGGTGCAACAAGAAAAGTCAGCCAACTTAACTCAATTTTATCCAACATCTCTACCATGTAAGAGCCACCTGTACATCTGCCTGCTGTCAGCACTTCTGACCATCAAACCATTGTGTTAAATGCTGGGAAGTGGCCATCAAAGCCTTCACAGTACATCCATCACATGCCAGAAACCAGAAAGCGTGAAAACTAAAGCAGTTGTGTGGGGAGTCCTTGGAAAGCAGGAGGTCCCGTGTTCATATCTTGCCAGCCAGGTCTTGTTCTAAACAACAACTGAAGTACAGCATGGTTCTCCAGTGGATTTGAAAGCAGCACTATGTTAGATGTTCACCTCGAGATATTGTTTGCAAAATTATTTTGATGGGGCACCAAGATTTGATGGCGTTAATATCACTTCATCCATAGCCTGTGTGTGCCCACATTTCCTTCAACAGCTCTTTTTATGGTGTGATGACTGAGCAGAGAGTAGATGTTGCCTCGGTCCCAGCTGCAAATCACAGGGCACGACTTTAATGACCAACCATAAAAAGCCCTGTGGTTGGCTGTTGGGACTGGGGTCATGGTCGCCTTTGTGGCCTTTTCAGTGTTCCTACAACGAACAAAAAAGTTACATAGTGCTGCTTTAAAAACGAATGCGTAGCGGACCTTAGGTTTTAAATGATGCTGCTAAGCAACACAAGAGCTTGAAGTCCACACCTGCTTGGAACTTGATGATCCCCGCCTGCGGCTATATTTGATATTATAATTGTTAGTTCCACATGAGTAGGGAGCATTTCAGACCTGTTAGGTCTTTCAGGTCATGTTTTGCAAAACAAAACAGTGGCCGGTGCATAGTCAATATAGTGATTTGGGCAAGAATAAGGAGTCTGTATTTCTGGAGAGTACTGCAACGATGTTGGAGCTTAATTAATTGCTGGAATTTGTGAGTATGCTGCAGTATTTTATATTTCAAAATGAATATACAGTTTATAATCACTCTTTGTATCAAACTACATTTTCTCTATCTCTCTCTCACACACACATGAAAGTGACTAGAAAATGTGTTTAAAAAATGTATTCTTTCAATAAATTAATGATATTCAATTCCAATGCTCTGATGCATGCATCAAAATGCTAAATGATAATGACTGTCATGAAGGTTTAACTAACTAACTAACTAACTAACTAACCTGCACTTATATAGCGCTTTTCTAGTCACAAAGACCACTCAAAGCGCTTTCATTAATACTAACCCTCTATTCTAAGGGCCTGTAGGAAACAGATATCTAGGGACAATTTAGAACAGCCAATTAACCTAACATGCATGTTTTTGGCATGTGGGAGGAAACCGGAGAAATCCCGGAGTAAACCCACGCAACACGGGGAGAACATGCAAACTCCACACAGATCACTGTTGGTCGGGGGCTGGGATCGAACCCACAATCCCACGATCCCCACAATCCCCCGGCCAAGGGTAAACTGTGCTGCCGCAGTGCTAACCACTGCGCCACCGTGCAGCCTTTTTTATGATTATAGCCATAAACCAATGATAATACTGCAGTGATTTTGTGAGTAATTTGGGCTGATAATTGATTTTATATACCAGTTGTAATACATACTGTTGGTTGTTTTGCCTAATTTGTTTTGCCTAATTTGGTCAATAATGAAGGTCGATATAGTGCACTTTGAGTTTTAAATTATTATTTAAATGCCAGCAAAAAGAAATCAACGACACATTAAAACAGTCAAAAACTACCCCTGAGCTTGTAACTTGTCATGCATATAATAATAATAATAATAATAATAATAATAATAATGGTCAAACAAAGTTCTGTGCCACTGAACACGGCACATTTTTTTTAAGTTCACTATTTAGTTCGACTAATTATTGTAAACAGCTCTAATTTCAGTTCCTGCAAAGCTATCAGCAGAGAAAATAGTACTACAGAGAAATTTCAGCATCAAAAACATTTTTACATTGAGTGAATAGTAAACCAGGAGATAAAAGGCTGAAGTTACTCAGTGAATCAGCTTTATTTAAATCTATCATGTCAAGAGAACAAATCCAAACAGTGAAACTGTCACATGTTGAGTCTGGGTCCTCTGCCAGACTCAGCTTTGTGGCACTTTTCTTTGCATTTATGTATATTTATTGTATTGGTTGCCTTTGAGTTTCATTTTTGCCTTTTTATGTTCCTATTCTGTGTTGTGAGTTCTGTCATGCTTTTCTCTGGGTTGACAGCTGTTGGCTGTGTTTCTGGGGTTACACTACATTGCAGGCGTCACCTGCCAGACTGTCAACCACCCCTCCCTCACCTGTCATTACCACCCAGCTGATTCTAATAACCAGTTTAGTTTCCATTCTCTATGGGCTTTAGGTCAGGAGAGTTGGCTGGCCAAACCAACACAGTGATGCCATGGTCATGGCCATGGGACTGGGGTCATGGTCGGCTTGGTTGTGGCCTTTTCAGTGTTCCTACAAGGAACCAAAAAGTTACATAGTGCTGCTTTAAAAACTAATGCATAGCAGACCTTCAGTTTATTGATGGTGCCAAAAAGGCATGTTTCTTTCAAAAACAGAAGAAAATCCAATCAACATGGACTTTAAACTGCATATCTTCATAAAACTGAATGGAACACCAAAGTTCAATTCAATTCAATTCAACTTTATTTATATAGCGCCATTTCACAACAACAGTCATCTCATAGCACTATCAACTGTAGGGAGGACCCCCACAGTTGCAGAAAGACCCCAGCAATCAGTGCTGGTAATCAGAAATGTGGAGGAGCTAGATAAATATATGTAAGGAAGTGAATCACAGTGAGGACAAATGTTTACTTTAAAAAACAAAACAAAACAAAAAACTTATGACTGACTTTAGTAGATATCAATCATCTCCAGTTGGAGGAAGTCATTTGACACAGAGTGAGGAAATTAAGACTCTGAAAATATGCCATTATGCTGAACATAAACCACAAGAGATGGAGAATGATATTGATCCTGATAACCACTTCTTCAACAATATTTGTAATCACTATGAATATTATACTGAAAAACAATTCAAAAGTCAAGTGCAAATAGATGGTAAACTATCAATAATTCACTTCAACAGCAGAAGTCTTACCAAAAACTTTCCACAGATTCAGGACTATTTAAAACAGCTAGATAGAACATTTACAGCTATCACAGTCTCTGAAACTTGGCTCAATGAAGAGCAAGCTTCTCTGATGACAATAGAGGGATATCAGATGTTTTATATTAACAGATCTCAAAAAAAGGGTGGTGGTGTTGCACTGAATATTGATAACCTTTATAGGTGTAAACTTGTAAATGGAATGTCCTTTACACTACCAGGGATTCTAGAATGTGTTACTGTTGAGATTGACCAAGATAAAACAAAAAATCTAATAAGTTGTATATATAGAATGCCGGGAACTTGTGTTGAGACATTCAGAGATAAGTTAGTCGAGCTGTACAATAATATAACTAGTAAGAAAATGGTTGCAATTTGTGGAGACTTCAATATTGATCTACTAAATCCATTTCAACAAATTGTAATTAGAGTTAATGAATTCTATGTACAGTATGAGTCTATATCCCACAATAACACATCCCAGTAGAATCACAGTTCACACTGCTACACTTATTGACAACCTGTTTGTTAATATTATTGATAAGAAAATAGAAAGTGGATTATTGATAAATGATATAAGTGACCATTTTCCAGTCTTTGCACTTATCCATGGCCACACGGGGGCCAATACAGGAAAAACAAAACAAAACAACAACTTTAAAATCTTTCAGATACAAATCACAAAATGCAATCAGATCTTTTAAAGAAGACCTGCTGAAGCAAGACTGGACAAAAGTCTACGTATCATATGTAAATGAAGCCTATGACACATTCATGAACATTGTAACCACTCTTGATGGGGGAAAAAAATGTCCATTAGTAGAGAAAAAGCTTAAACAGAAATTTGTCAACAAGCCATGGTTAACCAAAGGATTACAAAAAGTGTATAAAAAGAAAAATTCATTATATAAAGCTTTTCTAAAGAAAAGGACAAAAGAAGCAGAGCAGAGGTATAAAACATACAAAAATAAGTTAATATATATAATGAGATATAGTAAAAGAGACTATTACAGTAAAGAACTAGAGAAAAACAGAGAACACTAAAAATATATGGACAATACTTAACAATATTCTTGGAAATAAAAAAACAGAAATACAAGCTACCCAACCAATCTTTCAAAAAAAAAACAAAAACAAAACAAAACAAAACAAAAAAAACGACTCAGAGTGTGAATGCAGACTCACCTGCAGATGAATTTAATAAATTTTTTGTTAACATTGGTCCTAATTTGGCTCGACAAATACCCATTATGGCACCTACAGGTGATACAATATGCAAAAACATTGCTATAAAAGATTCCATTTTCATAAAGAACACAGACGAGAGAGAGGTCATTAAAACTGTTAAATCGTTTAAAAGTAAAACATCTACGGATTGTGATGGTATTGACATGCTATTAGTCAAAACTATCATTGAATGCTTAGTGAAGCCACTGACGTATACAGTATTTGTAACCTGTCTCTCCAAACGGGTATATTTCCCAGTGCAATGAAAATAGCTAAAGTAATTCCAATATACAAGACAGGTGACAGAGGGGAATTTTCAAACTATAGGCCTATTTCACTAATTGCTGCAATTTTCCAAGATACTTGAAAAATTATTCTGTGAGAGAATTGACAACTTCATAATGAAGAATAATTTATTGTGTGAGCAGCAATATGGGTTCAGACACAAGAGGGCAACTGCATTTGTTCTAATGGAATTTATCGAAAAAATATCAACTGCTGTTGAAAATATAAAGTATTCAGTTGAGGTATTCCTGGATCTTAAAAAAGCATTTGATACAGTGGATCATAAATTATTATTAAAGAAACTACAAAATTATGGTATTGGGGGGTAGCACTGTCCTGGTTAAGAAGTTACTTAAAGAACAGATATCAGTTTGCACAGTATGTGTTGGTAGCAAAAACTCAGTTACTGAAGGTTACTTGCGGAGTCCCACAGGGTTCAGTTTTGGGGCCATTGTTATTCAATATGTATATAAAGTTTTGGAAAAATGGATTTAATATTGTTTGCAGATGACAATAATTTATTATGCAGTGAAAGCAATTTGAAAAAACTTTTGGATACATTTGGAAAGGAATTAGGAAAGCCTAAACTGTGGTTTGATTCAAACAAATTAACGTTCAAATTAAGTAAGACAAAATTTAAATTTTTAACAACCATCACAACAACTCAGTATTTAAACTCAGTGTAAATGGTGTAGAGATTGAAAGGGTATCCAAAATTAAATTTCTTGGAGTAATAATTGATAATAAACTGTGTTGGAAGTCACATATTAATTATATTAAAGGTAAAATATCCAAATCAATCGCAATACTACACAGAGTGAAATATTTGCTGAATCAACCCACACTATATACTTTGTATCATTCATTAATCCTCCCTTACATGACATATTGTACTGAAGTATGGGGAAATGCATATAAAACAAACATATATCCAATCTTTATGCTTCAGGAGAGAGCTATTACAATAATAAACAAAGCTACTTACAGGGAGCCAACAAACCCACTTTTTCTTAAATTAAAGATAAGATAAGATAAGATAAGATAAGCCTTTATTAGTCCCACAATGGGGAAATTCCAGGATTGCAACAGCATAGGGATAGCAACACTCAGAGCAACAGTCAGAAGGCAAGAAAAAACAACATCTAGTAAACATATGTCCATATTACTATAAATGTATATATATAGACACACAGTGCAGAGCATTATGGCTGGTGAATGTGCAGCAGAAAGTCTAAGCTCTCTCTCCGCGGATGCAGTGGGCCAGCTGGAAGTCTTTGGGCATGATGGTGACCCCCTTAGCGAAGAAGAGACCCACCAGGTGGGCCTCGCTGGTCTCCTGCAGAGCCATGACGGCGAAGCTCAGGAAACGCAGGTCGGTCTTGAAGTCCTGAGCGATCTCCCTCACCAGGCGCTGGATGGGCAGCTTACGGATGAGCAGCTCCGTGGATTTCTGGTAGCGACGGATCTCTCTCAGAGACACGGGCCTGTGACGGCGAGGCTTCTTCACTCTGCCGGTGGCCAGAGCGCCTCTCCGAGCAGCCCTGGTGGCTAGCTGTCTCCTGGGGGGCTTCTTCCTCCAGTAGATTTTACGGGCGGTCCGCTTGGTTCTTGCCATCGCTCTTTATTATTCTGTCTTATATTTCTTTCACGCCGCCTAAACTCCAGCCCGGCACCCGCGTCGTTCTCGCTACAGCTCCCGGTATGTCGAGTTTCCCATTAGCACCGGGCGGCGGCCAAGTGCTAGCTAGTACTAGCTCCTCCCCGCTGTAACGTCTCCCGCTGCAAACCGTGGCTCCGTCCGCCGACCCGGGAGACCCCCGGGGCAATCCGTGCGTCCGTGATATATATACTTATATATAAACGCTCTCAAGTTGAAAAATCTGGTTGACTTTAAAACTGCAGTAATGATGTTTAAAGTGAAGAATCTCTCACTGCCCACAAATATCCAAAAGTTGTTCCAAATAAGGGAGAAACAATATCATTTCAGAGGAACATGCATATTTCAAAAACCTTCAGTGAGAACTACCACCAAGCAACACTGTCTCAGTGCAAGGAGTCAGATTGTGGAACGCTTTTGGAGCTGAATTAAAATCATGTACAACGCTTGGACAATTTAAACAAAAACTAAAGGAAGAAATACTCCAAACATATATACAAGATGACATGTAAAGTCACATAAGGATTATCATATTCAGTCTGTGTTGTGCTGTTGCTTAGTTGTTTTTTTTTTGTTTTGTTTTTTTTTGGGGGGGGGGTTGTCACATTTTGTCTTAGCTATGTTCTGAATTGTAATCGCTCCTGTTTTGTTTTTTCTTTTGAATTCTTGGATGGAATATGGGTGGGCAATATAAGTTGCGGCTTCAGCCATCACCCATTTCGGATAACTTATGTTGAACTGTACAATCAGAGGAGTTATTGTTTAATATGACCTTGTTAGATTTTTTCCCCTTTGTTGTATTATTCTGTTACTTTTTTTAATCTTTACTTTTAATCTATCCGAAATAAAGATTCATTCATTCATTCATTCTAAGCAATACAAGAGCTTGAAGTCCATACCTGCTTGGAACTTGATGATCCCCGCTTGCGGCTATGTTTGATATTATAATTGTTAGTTCCACATCAGTAGGGATCACTTCAGGTCATGTTGTGTAAAACAAAACAGTGGCCAGTGCATAGTCAATATAGTGCTTTTGTCATGTTCACTGTGTAAACAGCAGCAAACATATAAAATAGCAGCGAGCCCAAAGTGCAGTATGTAGCGTGTTTATTTACAACAGAGTGAATATACATCAATGTCCAAAAACAGTCACTGTGCCAAAGCGTGAGACAACCGGCTACAGCTGCGTTGGCTCGGGTTACATGCCAAACACGCTACTGGCTGGTTAGGAGCGGAGAGAAAAGGCAAAATAACAGGGCGAATTACTAACATTTTCGGAGAAGAGAGGCTCTGAGGCACAACACTGTTCAGTCCAGGAAAAACCAACAGACACCGCTGGAATGTCCAAAGTAGTAGTTGAAGCTGCCGCGCTAGATGGTCACACTCTACTCAATAAATACACAATCCCCAAATGAGAGCAAGTGGACATAGCTGTGGCGACAGGTGAGTGGCTGATTGAACTGCTGTGTGTGTGTGTGTGTGTGTGTGTGTGTGTGTGTGTGTGTGTAGTGAATCAAGCAACTGGTGAGTACCTGGTAAGAGGGGGAAAGCATGACTGTAGGACTGACAGAGAGCAAGGCTCAATCTGCCAGCTGGAATTAATAAGACATGATCAAAACCTACAGCCACTAGTCATGGACGGGGTGGCAACCCCGAATATGACAGCTTTGGGCAAGAATAAGGAGTCTGTATTTTTGGAGAGCACTGCAAAGATGTTGGAGCTTAATTCATTGCTGGAATTTGTGAGTATGCTGCAGTATTTTATATTTCAAAATGAATATGCAGTATACTATAATCTTCACTCTTCGTATCAGAAACTGAATTTCACACACACACACACACACACACACACAAAAGTGACTAGAAAATGTGTTAAAAAATGTATTCTTTCAATAAATTAATGATATTCAATGCCAATGTTCCGATGTATGCATCAAAATGCTAAACGATGATGAATGTCATGAAGGTTTAAGCATTTTTCTGATTACAGCGATAAACCAATGATAATACTGCAGTGATTTTGTGAGTGATTTGGGCTGATAATTGATTTTATATGCCTGTTGTAAAGGTACATACTGTTGGTTGTTTTGCCTAATTTGGTCCTTTTTGAAACCAGTGACGTGTGGTGAGGTTCAGGGCTGGTGAGGCACTGATGCTTTCAGAATCAGATTTACAAATATATGAACCCAGCAGAGTAAGCTTAAATTCAACATGCAGTTGAAAGTTTGCATGGCTTTATATTTTGCTAATTTTACATTTTTAAAACCAGATTTCATAAATCATTTCATCAAAACAAGTGCAAGGTGTTTACTGGATTACCTCTTAATGGAATACACAGCGGCAGTGCGATGGCGGAGTGGTTAGCACTGTGGCAGCACAGCAACTCACCCTTGGCCGGGGATCCTGGCTTTGATCCCAGTCCTCGACCAACAGTGATCTGTGTGAAGTTTACATGTTCTCCCCGTGTCTGCGTGGGTTTACTCCGGGATTTCTCCGGTTTCCTCCCACAAGCCAAAAACATGCAAGTTAGGTAAATTGGAATCAAACTGGGGATTCTAAATTGTTCTTAGGTATGAATGTGAGAGTGAATGGCTGTCTGTCTCTGTGTTGGACTTGCAATCTGTCCAGGGTGTACCCTGCCTCTCACCCAAAGATGCTGGGGTAGGCTCAAGCACCCCTGAGACCCGAAAAGGATTAAGCGGAAGAAGATGGATGGATGGATGGATGGATGGAATACACATAAAAGGCAGTAATAAAAGTCCATGTTTTCATTTTATCACTCACCTTGAGTATAGACAAAGTGCAAAGACCCTCAGTTACATGAGTATAATGTATTAAGTTATTTTACAAAAGATTTTCTGAGCACAAAATTCATTTTACTTTGCTTTTGGCCAAGGAATAATATAAAATAGTAGCTCATAGAGCTGCATCTCTCTCTGTGTTGCAGCTCCACAGTTTACACTTATCACTTCATCATCATCACTCTATAAATTCAAGAAATCTCTGTATGTCTGTCATGATCATAGGACATCATAGGACGGCCTGTGATGTCTGCATGATGTCCTATGATGATCCTATGATCTCAGGCTACATAGGACTTGCGATGATGTCATATAGGTGATGCCGTCATTTAGGGAATAGGACTGGCTACCTATGATGTAGTGTCGTCCGATGCCTGCCTATGATGTCTGCATGATGTCCTATGATGATCCTATGAGCTCAGGCTACATCGGACTCGTGATGCCGTCATTTAGGCAATAGGACTGGCTGCCTATGATGCCTGCCTTGATGTCTTTATGATGTCATATAGACCAACCAGACGCTACATAAATGAGAGCAATAGAGTGAGGAGAACTGCTGCACATCAGGAAAGATTCTGTGAAGATTCCAGAGCTGAGGTTCGAGCAGTACCTCCAAAGCATGACTGTGTTGCATGTCAGAAAAGATGTTGTGAAGATGAAACACCTGAGGTTCGAGCACGCCATAGGATACAACAGACGAAGGATGCACAGATAGACAGGAAACATGTGTCTCTTGAAGCCTGAAATGCCCGCAAAGGGAGCAACGCTACACGTCAGGCAAGGCACAGAGAAGCTGAGACCGAGGAGATGCGAAATAGTCGGCTTGCCACCAGCACTGCACGCCAGGCAAGGCACAGAGAAGCTGAGACTGAATAGGACACACTACTTTAAACCACACCCAGTCGAAGCAGTAAATCTGGAAATTTAACTCAGTAAGGAAGAAGGCACTATAAATTCAAGAAATCTCTGTCAGTGTGTCAGTCTGTCACCCCATTAAAAGGAACTCCGATTATATTGGCATGTTAGCTCTATATGCTTTATTTTTATGTTAGTAACATAACTATTATATAATTTTTGAAAATAATTCCCAGTTTTATATATTTTTAAAAAACTTTATTACGATGTAAATCACCATTTTTGTTTACGTCGCAATGCATTCTGGGTAGTGACGTAGAATGGTTGCAGCCGTTTTTTCTGTCTTATACAAGCCAAGAAGCGAAGCTGCTAACTACTGCCATTTGTCAGTGAAAATGCCACATTGCGCGGCTTTTGGATGTAATTTCCAATCAAAGGGAAATAAAGAGAGCGGGGTAAGCCTCCTTAGCTTTCCTAAAGAGGGAAAGTTGGGGAAAAAGTGGAGCGGCAGCGGCTCAGGAGGTAGAGCAGGTCGTCTAATAACCCGATGGTTGGCGGTTCGCATCACGCTCTCCCCAGATATCCTGCCGTTGTGTCCCAGGGCAAGACACTTCACCCGCATTGCCTCCAGTGCCCATAACACTGGGTATGAATGTGTAAAAATGTTTAAATGCTCGGTTGTGGCCGGAGAGGCCGTTGGCGTGGATTGGCAGCCACATTTCCGTCACTCTGTGTTTGTGATCACGCGCTATAGTGCACGCTTGATAAAGCTGACATATATATTAATCAGGCTATGATAAAGACCGATATCGCTCAAAGCGCGCGCATGAGACATGTCTGTGATCACGCGCTATAGCGCACGCCTGATAAAGCTGACATATATATTAATCACGCTATGATAAAGCACGATATCGCTCAAAGCGCGCGCATGAGACATGTCTGTGATCACGCGCTATAGCGCACGCCTGATAAAGCTGACATTGTGGAGGCACGAAATAAGTGCAGGCGGACACGGCGAACTGAAGTTTAAAAGGGTGTTTTATTCATCCTCCATCACGAGGGTTCACCCCAGCACTGTGGGAGCGCGCTGGAGCGAGCCCTCTGCAACAAGTAATGCGAGTGCTCAAAAAAAAAAGAGAGAGCAAGCGATATGCAGTTGACTTATATACCCAGCTACAGACAATACATGCACAGCAGTAAAGCATGGACATTTGCATTAGAGTCACACATATCAATAGCAGGATTACTGGCGCCGGGATTAGACAAAGAGAGGCTGCCTATTGATATCAGTCCATACATCTCACTGTTCTGCTAATTGCTCCAGCTGAGCGCTCTGCTTGTCCCGTAGGCTGTGGGGGTCGCCACAACATATGTATTAATCACGCTGTGATAAAGCACCATATCGCTCAAAGCGCACGCTTGGCTTGACATGTCGAAGATCTGGCTGGCAGTCATTTGGAACGACTTTGGAGCACTGCTTATGGACGTTCAACCCGCAGTCTGAGAAAGCAACAGAGAAATAGCTTTATGTTGCTGAGAGTCCATGTTTATCAGTTCAGTGCCCATCATGCTTGTAGACAATTCTTTTTTTGTGTTTGAGCATTCTATTGTAAGTAAATCAACAATATATAAGTTTCACCTTAAAATAATGCTTCCTCAAGCGCACGCTTGAGACACTCAAAGCGGAGAGACACTCGCGGAGCGGAGAGACACTTGCGGAGCGAAGAGACACTCGAGCGCACGCTATATCGCTCATTTGAGCAATATAGAGCTTTATCATAGTATCATAAATATATATATACTGTATATCAGCTTTATCAAGCGTGCACTTGATAAAAATTCGAACTGGTGACAAAATTCGAACCGTGATTCGCTTGAAAGCGCACGCTCGCGCGCTTTGAGCGATTTCGTGCTTATCACAGTGTGATTAATACATATGTCAGCTTTATCAGGTGTGCGCTATAGCGCGTGATCACAGACATGTCTCATGTGTGTGCTTTGAGCGATATCGTGCTTTATCACAGCGTGATTAATATACTGTATATGTCAGCTTTATCAAGCGTGCACTATAGCGCGTGATCACAGACCCTCAGAGTGACGGAAATGTGGCTGCCAATCCGCGCCAACGGCCTCTCCGGCCACAACCGAGCATTTAAACATTTTTACACATTCATACCCAGTGCTATGGGCACTGGAGGCAATGCGGGTGAAGTGTCTTGCCCTGGGACACAATGGCAGGATATCTAGGGAGAGCGTGATGCGAACCGCCAACCATCGGGTTATTAGACGACCTGCTCTACCTCCTGAGCCGCTGCCACCCCACTTTTTCCCCAACTTTCCCTCTTTAGGAAAGCTATGGAGGCTTACCCCGCTCTCTTTATTTCCCTTTGATTGGAAATTACATCCAAAAGCCGCGCAATGTGGCATTTTCACTGACAAATGACAGTAGTTAGTAGCTTTGCTTCTTGGCTTGTATAAGACAGAAAAAACGGCTGCAACCATTCTACGTCACTACCCAGAATGCATTGCGACAAACAAAAATGGCGATTTACATCGTAATAAAGTTTTTTAAAAATATATAAAACTGGGAATTATTTTCAAAAAAATTATAGTTATGTTACTAACATAAAAATAAAGCATATAGAGCTAACATGCCAATATAATCGGAGTTCCTTTTAAGAATAGGACACACTACTTTAAACCACACTCATTCGAAGCAGTATGTCATGGCGGCCTCTGGGCCGTCATTGGCATCATTATCTCCAGCTGCGCACAGATCCACAGGTGTTAATCAGCAGCTGTTAAAAGACAGCGTTGCTGACAGCTCAGTACGGAGTAGTCTGTCCTCCTCGTCAGAGAAAGAACCAGAACTCCGCTCTCTGGCCTCGTCAAGGTATTCTCTTGTCTCGTCAGAAACTGTCTCGTCAAGAACTGTCTTGTCTAACACTGACTCGTCAGAGTCTGCCTCGTCAAGAACTGTCTTGTCAAAAACTGTCTCGTCAGAGTCTGTCTCGTCAGAAGCTGCCTCGTCAGGATCTGCCACGTCAGGAACCTCTCTGGCCTCGTCAAGCCTCTCTTGCCTCGTCTAGGACTTCTGTTTTAAGTCAAGCACGTAAGAGAACTGTTTGTTACTCTACACCTAACCTCTACCCCTGTGCACAGGTGGACTCCCTTGGCGGCGGACCTGCGTCCCCAGCTGACGGGGTAACGCCAACACACACACGTAGCGGTTCGCTACCCCCACGACTACCGGTATGTCTTGCTCCACAAATTCCTGAATTGTTACTGTATCAGTTACAGGAGTACTGGCCACCGTTACCAGTGGAGTTTGTGTCATCGTCATCTGTCGTGTCATCGTCACCACGTTCTGTGGAATCACTCACCTCGTCATCATCTGGATTGTCATGGTCTCCACACTCTGTGGAATCACTCGCCTTGTCTTCAGCTGGATTATCATCGTCACCTCGTTCTGTGGAATCACTGGTCTTGTCATCAGCTGGTTTGTCATCGTCCCGGTCTGTGGTGTCACAGCCGGAGTCTCTGGAAGACCTGTCCTCGCCACAGCCACAGGTGGAAGCCTCAGCACGTTCACGGACGCCTTCACCTCCACGTTGCACGGCCACTGGTTCTCAGCAGGACGTAACCTGTGCTTCTCCCAAGTAAGCCTCACTACTGTTAGCTTGTCATTAGCGTGGGACAAAAGTAATTGTCTGTACTTATTTGTTCCAGGGTTGCCGGGTCTCCGTCCCAGGTGCTCAGCTCCAGTGACCAGGATACTATCCACGCTCTCACACTTGCACTACACACCCTTTCACTCTAATAAAGATTATTGTTCACTAATTTACCCGTGTCAGGGTCTGTCTCCTGGGTCCCGAAACATGTCAGTACGACTCCGTCACGTTGACCCAGCGGACAGCTCACTGTCGCGCTTAATTAACACTCTTAGCGCCCGGGTAGATTTGCTAGCCCACCAGCAGACAGTAATCTTGAATCAATTGACTCAAATTAATGGTCGGCTGGATCGTTTGGAGGGACACCAAACGTTTCCCCCGACCGCAAACCCTTCAACCCCTGCAGGCTTAGCGTCAGGACTAGCTAACACCTCGTCGTCCTCTCGCCTCACTCCTATTCCTACACCTGCCCGGTTCAGCGGAAAACTCGGGGAAGCTTGAGGATTCATTTTACAGTGTGAATCAGTTTTTCTGCGTGTGCCTGGGGATTTTTCCCTCGACTCTAGCCGAATAGGCTATGTCATAAATTTGCTGGCTGGTAGAGCCTTGGACTGGGCTTATTCGATCATGGCTAGACCTAGCTAATCTCTGCTCACCTACCAGGAGTTTGTGTCTGAGTTTCTGTCCATATTTGATCACACGGATAGGGGAGAGGTGTTG
Source organism: Pholidichthys leucotaenia (assembly GCA_020510985.1). Classification (NCBI taxonomy): domain Eukaryota; kingdom Metazoa; phylum Chordata; class Actinopteri; order Cichliformes; family Pholidichthyidae; genus Pholidichthys; species Pholidichthys leucotaenia. The sequence goes on along the minus strand of CM035849.1, from coordinate 61,315,986 downwards.
ACAGAACGTTTTTTAAGCCTACAGCAGGGAAAGAGATCAGCTGCAGATTACGCCATTGATTTCCGGGTCCTAGCCGCAGAGATTGGGTGGGGGGAGCCATCTCTTTGTGGTATATTTCTATGCAGTCTTAGCGATGAGCTAAAGGATGAGTTAGCGGCATGGGATAAACCAGATAACTTGCACGATTTAATTGCTTTAGCAGTTAGCATCGATAGTAGGCTGAGGGAACGGGCGGCTGGTCGGCGAGTTACTTCCCGTCCGGTTAAACCCCGCCCTCGTGTCTCTGACTCTCTTCCTCTCGCTTTACCCGCGTCAGATAAGGCCCCGGATAAGGAAGCCATGATTGTTGGTCATTCTAAGGTATCTGCAGCTGAGAAACAACGCCGTAGGGATCAAGGCCTGTGTTTCTATTGTGGGAAGGAGTCACATGGGGTTGCTGAATGCCCTAGTAAGTTAAAAAGGGAAGGCCCGTGGATCGCAGTAGGGGGATTCACGGGCAAGAACACAGAGGAACCCCTTACTTGTTGCCATTTACCCCTTAGACTTATTCATACTCACACAGAACACTCCACTCTAGCGTTAGTCGATTCTGGAGCTGAGCAGAATTTTATTTCTAGAGACCTGGCAACCCGGATGGGCCTTAGTTGTCAGACTTTAGAACCCCCTGTTAGATTGATTACCCTGTCTAAGGCGTCATTGACCACCATTAACCTTCAGACAGCGCCTGTGTCTATAATTGTCTCAGGGAATCACAGGGAGGAGATTCAGTTCCTAGTGCTGCCCGTTTCCTCTTCGCCCGTTATTCTGGGATATCCCTGGCTGCGCCTACATAACCCCACTATTGACTGGCAAACTGGGAGAATAACGGCATGGAGTACGTTCTGCCTTAGTGCCTGTCTCCAATCAGCGGCGTGCGCCCCTTCCGTGAAAGTGCCTCTGCCCGATTCATCTCCACCGGACTTATCTAAGGTACCAGAGGTTTATCACGATTTGGGGCAGGTGTTCAGCAAATCTCGGGCCTTGTCTTTACCCTCCCCCCCCCCCGTCGTCCGTATGACTGCGCCATTAATCTGAAGGCTGGGGCCCCTCTACCTGCTAGTCGCCTTTACAGCCTGTCAGCCCCGGAGCGCGAGGCCATGGATACATACATAAAGGAATCCTTGGCCTCTGGTATCATCCGCCCGTCATCTTCGGCCGTGGGGGCCGGTTTTTTCTTTGTTGGTAAGAAGGACGGTTCACTACGCCCCTGTATTGACTTCCGGGGGCTGAATGAGATAACGGTCAAGGATAAATATACTCTGCCCTTGATGAACACTGCGTTTGACTCCCTCCAGGGGGCATCATGGTTTACTAAACTGGACCTCAGGAATGCCTACCATCTAGTGCGCATTAGAGAAGGAGATGAGTGGAAGACGGCTTTCCGGACCCCCAGCGGTCATTTTGAGTACCTGGTAATGCCGTTTGGGTTAACTAACGCCCCAGCCGTTTTCCAATGTTTGATTAACGATGTGCTACGGGATTTTTTGAACTCATTTGTTTTCGTTTATCTTGATGATATCCTCATCTTCTCCCGCACACTAGAGGAACATCGCGTGCATGTCCGTAGGGTATTACAGCGCCTCCTGGAGAACCAGTTGTTCGTCAAGGCCGAGAAATGCGAGTTTCATACTGATCGGACCTCCTTCTTAGGATTCATTATTGCTCGTAACCAGGTGATTCCTGATCCTGCCAAGGTCAAGGCAGTGGTGAAATGGCCTGCACCCACCTCCAGAAAGCAACTTCAAGGGTTCCTGGGGTTTGCTAATTTTTATAGGAGGTTCGTGCCTAACTTTGGTAATATTGCTCGTCCATTGACTGCTCTCACCTCCCCTAAGATTTCATTCTGCTGGAGTAAGGAAGCAGCCGATGCTTTTGAGAAGCTCAAGAGGGAGTTCGCCTCGGCCCGAGTCCTTACCCAGGTGGACCCGAAGCTGCAGTGCTTGGTGGAGGTGGATGCGTCTGAAGCGGGAGTTGGAGCAGTACTCTCCCAACGATCTCCTGTGGATGGTAAGATTTGCCCTTGTGCTTTTTTCTCTCATCTTCTCTTCCCTGCAGAGAGGAATTATAGCATCGGGGACAGGGAGTTACTGGCTGTGAAATTGGCCTTGGAGGAATGGAGACATTGGCTGGAGGGGGCTGCTCAGCCGTTCGTGGTTTGGACTGATCATCGTAACCTGGAGTACCTCAGGACGGCTAAGCGCCTGAATGCATGCCAGGCTCGCTGGTCCCTTTTCTTCGGCCGGTTTAATTTTACCATCACGTACCGGCCGGGAAGCAAGAACAGTAAGCCGGACGCTCTCTCCCGGCAGTTTGACCCCCCATCTTCCGAGGACCAGGAGACCCCTATTCTGCCGCCTTCCAGCGTCGTGGGCGCCCTGTCCTGGGGAATCTGCAAGACGGTTCGCCAGGCCCAGAAGATTGAGCCAGACCCTGGGGGGGGGGGGGGGGGCCCGGGCCGCTTGTTTGTTCCACGCGCTGTCCGAGGCAAGGTGATTGAGTGGGGTCACGCGTCCAAGTTGGCTTGTCATCCTGGAGTGGGTCGGACTGTGGATCTCCTCCAAAGGACCTTCTGGTGGCCAGGGTTGCGGAAAGACGTTGTTGGCTACATCCGGGCCTGCGCTCAGTGCGCCACCGGGAAGACGACGTCATCTCCCCCGGCGGGCTTACTACATCCGTTACCTGTTCCTTCACGCCCCTGGTCTCATGTAGCAATGGACTTTGTGACTGGGTTACCCACTTCAGATGACTACACCACAGTGTTAACCATTGTTGACCGGTTCTCGAAGGTGGCCCATTTTGTGCCACTTCGGGGTCTGCCTTCGGCCCAGGAGACTGCAGACCTCCTGGTGCAACACGTGGTACGTCTTCATGGCATCCCTGCGGATATTGTGTCTGATCGAGGACCCCAGTTTGTATCTCAAGTTTGGAAGGCCTTCTGCACGGCACTTGGAGCCACTGCCAGCCTCTCCTCTGGCTATCATTCCCAAAGTAATGGTCAGTGTGAGAGGGCTAATCAGGAGCTGGAGGCCGCCCTCCGTTGTGTCATCTCCTCCTGCTCATCCTCCTGGAGCAAGTTCCTGCCCTGGATTGAGTACTCTCACAACGCCACGATCTCCACGGCCACGGGCGTCTCCCCGTTTAAAGCCTCGTGTGGGTTTGATCCTCCGTTGTTTCCTGAGGAGGAGAAAGAGGTAGCGGTTCCTTCAGTCCAGGCACATATTAAGCGCTGCCGGCGAGTGTGGCTCCTCGCTCGCCAAGCTTTGTTGAAGACCACTGAACGTAATATCCAGGTGGCCAACCGGCATAGGAGACCCGCCCCGGACTATAAGGTGGGTCAGAAGGTTTGGTTATCTACTCGGAATATTGGTGTGCCGGCTGAAAAGCGTAAGCTAACTAAACGCTTTATTGGTCCCTACACCATTAATCGGATTGTTAACCCTGTGTCTGTGTGCTCGTCTCTCCCCTCTTCGATGCGTATCTGCCCCACTTTTCATGTCTCCCAGGTCAAGCCGTACGTCTCTGACCCCCTGTGCCCTGCTCCCGCGGCACCCCCACCCCCAAGGATGATCGATGGCCATCCAGCCTGGGGGGTGACTGCCATCTTGGATGTTCGCAGGCGGGGTCGGGGCCTTCAGTATTTGGTGGACTGGGAGGGCTTTGGACCGGAGGATCGGTCTTGGATTCGCCCAGCGTTGATCTTGGATAAGCAGCTGATTCGCGACTTCCACCGGGCGAATCCAGGTAGGATTGGGCAGGTGCCTGGAGGCACTGCTAGAGGGGGGAGTACTGTCATGGCGGCCTCTGGGCCGTCATTGGCATCATTATCTCCAGCTGCGCACAGATCCACAGGTGTTAATCAGCAGCTGTTAAAAGACAGCGTTGCTGACAGCTCAGTACGGAGTCGTTTGTCCTCCTCGTCAGAGAAAGAACCAGAACTCCGCTCTCTGGCCTCGTCAAGGTATTTTCTTGTCTCGTCAGAAACCGTCTCGTCAAGAACTGTCTTGTCTAACACTGACTCGTCAGAGTCTGCCTCGTCAAGAACTGTCTTGTCAAAAACTGTCTCGTCAGAGTCTGTCTCGTCAAAAGCTGCCTCGTCAGGATCTGCCTCGTCAGGAACCTCTCTGGCCTCGTCAAGAACCTCTCTTGCCTCGTCTAGGACTTCTGTTCTAAGTCAAGCACGTAAGAGAACTGTTTGTTACTCTACACCTAACCTCTACCCCTGTGCACAGGTGGACTTCCTTGGCGGCGGACCTGCGTCCCCAGCTGACGGGGTAACGCCAACACGCACACGTAGCGGTTCACTACCCCCACGACTACCGGTACGTCTTGCTCCACAAATTCCTGAATTGTTACTGTATCAGTTACAGGAGTACTGGCCACCGTTACAGGTGGAGTTTGTGTCATCGTCATCTGTCGTGTCATCGTCACCACGTTCTGTGGAATCACTCACCTCGTCATCATCTGGATTGTCATGGTCTCCACACTCTGTGGAATCACTCGCCTTGTCTTCAGCTGGATTATCATCGTCACCTCGTTCTGTGGAATCACTGGTCTTGTCATCAGCTGGTTTGTCATCGTCCCGGTCTGTGGTGTCACAGCCGGAGTCTCTGGAAGACCTGTCCTCGTCACAGCCACAGGTGGAAGCCTCAGCACGTTCACGGACGCCTTCACCTCCACGTTGCACGGCCACTGGTTCTCAGCAGGACGTAACCTGTGCTTCTCCCAAGTAAGCCTCACTACTGTTAGCTTGTCATTAGCGTGGGACAAAAGTAATTGTCTGTACTTATTTGTTCCAGGGTTGCCGGGTCTCCGTCCCAGGTGCTCAGCTCCAGTGACCAGGATACTATCCACGCTCTCACACTTGCACTACACACCCTTTCACTCTAATAAAGATTATTGTTCACTAATTTACCCGTGTCAGGGTCTGTCTCCTGGGTCCCGAAACATGTCACAGTACCCATGAAGAATGGCAGTCTACACAACAAATATGTAAAATGCCAAGCAAAGTGCTGATTTTCTCCAGGTGCTCCGGTTTCTGGGTTTCGACGGGCATGCATGGGTCTTCCTGAACAGGGTCGAAAGCCACTTTTTGCTCAGCTCTATTTTCATGATCCTGTCCATGAACTGGAATTACAATGCACCAATCACTCGATCATCTTTTTCAGGTCGCGGGGGGTTGGGGGGGGGTGGGGGGGGCTGGAGCCTATCCCAGCATCTTTGGGCAAGAGGCAGGGCACACTCTGGACAGATCACCAGTCCATCGCACCAGTGGTCTGAACAAAGAAGAAGAACCAGATGGAGAGCAATAGAATGATGACAACTGCTGCACGTCAGAAAAGATGCCATGAAGATGAAACACCTGAGGTTCCAGCAGTACATCGCACCCGTCTGAGACAGGAAGACACCCTTCACCAGCATAGTGTACGACAGACTTTAAAGCACATTTATAGGACATCATAGGACAGCCTATGATCTCTGCCTCATCATAGCCCGTCCTATGAACTAAGGGACAACTCGCCATGCCTACATGACGGCAAATGTGTAACCTTGACGAATGCTACAAATGTGTAAAATGCCAAGCAAAGCGCTGATTTTCTCTGGGTGCTCTGGTTTCTTGGTTTCTACAGGCATGCACGGGTCTTTCTGAACAGTGTTGAAAGCAACTTTTTCAGGATCGTGCCCCATGAACTGGAATTACGATGCACCTATCCCTCAACCAGTGGTCTGAACGGAGAAGAAGACCCACCAGATGAAGAGCAATAGAATGAGGAGAACTGCTGCATGTCAGAAAGGATGCCGTGAACATGACACACCTCAGGTTCCAGCAGTACGCCGCAAGCATGACTGTGAACAACACAGCCATCTGAGACAGGAGGAGACCATTCAGCAAAGGGCATGCAGAAATACTTGCTTATACTTGGTTTCTACGGGCATGGACGGGTATGCACGGGTATGTACTAGTACATATAGACACAGGAAATCAGCATAACACACAACAGTAACAAGAAGGAGAAGAAGTAACAAGCAGGGGCATGGTTACAGAAGGGGGCTGAACAGATAATCACACACAGGGGACCAGAGGGGAGACAGCTCCAAGACAATCACGCTGTTAAAGCAAGAAATCTGTGTGTGTGTGTGTGTGTGTGTGTGTGTGTGTGTCACATTTATAGGACATCATAGGACGGCCTCTGATCTCTGCCTGATCATCATAGGACCCCCTATGAACTCTGGGATCATAGGACTCGCGATGCCGTCATAAAGATATGATGTCAATATGACGGCACATAGACAAATGTGTCTTTATGATGTCATATAGACCATCACTCACGATGCCTAGACTATTATAATGTCATAGTGCTCAAAACTGGCAAGGTGAATAAGTCACAGGGCCAGTTTTTACAGCGCATTCGTGTTTTCTGCACAACAGACTTCTGCAGCCATGGCCAATTCTACGTTGCCATGAGCAGAGTTGCCAGATCAAGCAGTCTCCGTATTCCTGCTCAAGATGAAGAAACTAAGCAAAAGCATTGCTTTCTCAGCAATGAGGTTTTTAAAACCTTAGAACACTAGCGTAGGGTGATTTTCACCCGATGTTAATGGAGATGCTAGTGTTACTAGCTTTACGTTAGTGTTCTAGGGTTAAAGAGGTCCTGACACAATAAAAAATATGTAACCTTGAAGAATGCCAGTCTACACTACAAATGTTTAAAATGCCAAGCAAAGCACTGATTTTCTTCCGGGTGCACTGGTTTCTTGGTTTCTACGGGCATGCACAGGCCTTCTTGAACAGGGTCGAAAGCATCTTTTTGCTCAGATCTATTTTCATGATCCTGCCCATGAACTGGAATTACGACACACCTATCCCTCAACCAGTGGTCTGAACGAAGAAGAAGACCCACCAGATGGAGAGTAATAGAATGAGGAGAACTGCTGCATATCAGAAAAGATGCCGTGAACATGAGAACACCTCAGGTTTGAGCAGTATGCCGCAGGCATGACTGTGAACAACACAGATGTCTGAGACAGGAGGAGACCCTTCAGCAGTGGGCATGCAGAAATACTTGCTTATACTTGGTTTCTATGGGCACGGACGGGTATGCACGGGTATGTACTAGTCATCACTCTATAAATTCAAGAAACTAGTGCATACCCGTGCATGCCCGTAGAAACCAAACATAAGCAAGTATTTCTGCATGCCCATCAAAACCAAGTGTAAGCAAGCAGTTTTGCATGCCCGTCAAAAGTGTTCTGGCCTCACAATGTGCCTATACAGTCTTTGTATTGTTGCTCAAGATGAAGAAACTAAGCAAAAGCATCGCTTTCTGAGCAATGTCGTTTTTAAAGAGGTCTTGACACAGTAAAAATGTGTAACCTTGAAGAATGCCAGTCTACACTACAAATGTGTAAAATGCCAAGCAAAGCGCTGATTTCCTCCGGGTGCGCCGGTTTCTTGGTTTCTACGCGCATGCACGGGCCTTCCTGAACAGGGTTGAAAGCCACTTTTTGCTCATATCTACACTACCGTTCAAAAGTTTGGGGTCACTTAGAAATTTCCTTATTTTTGAAAGAAAAGCACTTTTTTTCAATGAAGATAACTTTAAACTAATCAGAAATACACTCTATACATTGCTAATGTGGTAAATGACTATTCTAGCTGCAAATGTCTGGTTTTTGGTGCAATATCTACATAGGTGTATAGAGGCCCATTTCCAGAAACTATCACTCCAGTGTTCTAATGGTACAATGTGTTTGCTCATTGCGTCAGAAGGCTAATGGATGATTAGAAAACCCTTGTGCAATCATGTTAGGTCTGCAATACTGTAATTGCTGCAAATGGAGGATTCTTTGACGAAAGCAAAGTTTGAAGGAAAAAATTATTTCAAATACAAATCATTATTTCTAACCTTGTCAATGTCTTGACTATATTTTCTATTCATTTTACAACTCATGGTGGTAAATAAGTGTGACTTTTCATGGAAAACACAAAATAATTGTCTGAGTGACCCCAAACTTTTGAACGGTAGTGTATTTTAATGATCCTGCCCATGAACTGGAATTACGACGCACCTATCCCTCAACCAGCGGTCTGAATGAAAAAGAAGACCCACCAGATGGAGAGCAATAGAATGAGGAGACCTACTGCATGTCAGAAAAGATGCCATGAAGATGAAACACCTCAGGTTCCAGCAGTACGCCGCAGGCATGACTGTGAACAACACAGCCATCTGAGACAGGAGGAGACCCTTCAGCAACGGGCATGCTAAAGTACCTGCTTGTACTTGGTTTCTATGGGGACGGACGGGTATGCACGGGTATGTACTAGTCATCACTCTATAAATTCAAGAAACTAGTGCATACCCGTGCATGCCCGTAGAAACCAAATATAAGCAAGTATTTTTGAATGCCCGTAGAAAGCAGGTGTAAGCAAGCAGTTCTGCATGCCCGCAAAGGTGTTCTGACCTCACAATGTGCCTATGATGTCTATATGACATCACAGGAGGAATTGTTCAGAACTCCTTGTATGGTCATGTGAAATCATAGGAACACAGTGTGCGCATGTGATTTTCCGCATCTCCTCGGTCTCAGCTTGTCTGTGCGTCACCTGGCGTGCAGCAGTGGCGGCCAGCTGACTATTCCGCATCTCCTTGGTCTTAGCTTGTCTGTTCCTTGCCTGGCATGCAGCATTGCTCGCTTTGCGGGCATTTCGGGCTTCAAGTGACTCAGCACGTGCATGGCGCCACATGCTTCCTGTCTGTTTGTGCATCCCTTGTCTGTCGTACCCTATGCTGGTGAAGGGTCTCCTGTCTCAGACGGGTGTGCTGTTCAGAGTCACGTGTGCGATGTACTGCTGGAACCTCAGGTGTTTCATCTTCATGGCATCTTTTCTGACGTTCAGCAGTTCTCCTCATTCTATTGCTCTCCATCTGGTGGGTCTTCTTCTTCTTTGTTGAGACCACTGGTTGAGGGATAGGTGCGTCGTGATTCCATTTCACGGACAGGATCATGAAAATAGATCTGAGCAAAAAGAGGCTTTTGACCCAGTTCAGGAAGACACCAATGACTTTCACCTTGCCAATTTTGAGCCATATGACATCATAAAGACACATTAGTCTAGGCATTGTGACTGAAGGTCTATATGATGTCATAAAGACACATTTGTCTGAGTCATATGACATCATAAAGACACATTTGTCTCATCATATAGACATCATATCTATGACGTCATCGTGAGTCCTATGATGCCTGAGTTCATAGTTGTATGACATCATAAAGACACATTAGTCTAGGCATCTCGAGTGATGGTCTATATGACATCATAAAGACACATTTGTCTTGTCATATAGGTCATATAGGCATCATATCTGCATGACGGCATTGCGAGTCCTATGATACCTGACTTCATAGCTATATGACACCATGAAGACGCATTAGTCTAGGCATTGTGAGTGATGGTCTATATGACATCATAAAGACACATTTGTCTCGTCATATAGACATCATATCTTTTTGACGGCATTGTGAGTCCTATGATGCCTGAGTTCATAGGACGTCATATGATGATCAGGCAGAGATCATAGGCCATCCTATGATGTCCTATAAACGTGACAGACACGCAGAGATTTCTTGCTTCAATAGTATGTACAGAAATAATCAACCTATCTATTCACACAACCAAGGCTGGGGGGTCGGGTAGACTGCTAGCGCACCCTACACGGCCAGGTGGGTTATTCTGCTGCCTTGTCCTTCACAGTCCAAAATAAAAAATAAGCCGTGTTTCTAAATAAAGCAATCCCAGAACAGTTCAAATACACCAGACAAATAACACTATAAAAAGAGAACCAAAAGAACCCCCTTATTTGTGGCCCCCACCCCAACACACCCACCCCACACTTGAGTACATCATAAAATTCACAGTGTTGGGTATTCAAGACCAACACACACACACACACACACACGCAGACCAACACACACTTCTTCTTCTTCTTCTTCTTCTTCTCCTCTCGGTTACTAGCAGATAGCAAACAACTGAAAGGCGCAGAAAGGCACCTACTGTACATTGACCAACACACACACACACAGATTTCTTGCTTTTATAGAGTGTGACATCATAAAGACACATAGAGTGTGACATCATCAAGGCACGTTTGTCTATGTGTCCTATGATGCCTGAGTTCATAGGATGTCCTATGATGTTTAGGCAGAGATCATAGGCCGTCCTATGATGTCCTATGATGATCCTATGATCTCAGGCATCATAGGACTTGCGATGAGTCATAAAGATATGATGTCTATATGATGGCACATAGACAGAGCAAATCATAGGACTGCCTTCCCTTCATGTCTTTATGATGTCATTTACAGTGACTGATGATCCTGTGATCTCAGGCATCATAGGACTCGCGATTTTGTCATAAAGAGGCAGCATGTCTTTATGATGTCATATACATCAAGCCTTCCTTCATGGCTTTATGATGTCATACACAGAAATTGGCAAGGTGAATAAGTCAAAGGGCCAGTCTTTACAGCGCATTCGTGTTTCCTGCACAACAGTTTTCTGCAGCCATGGCCAATTCTACGTTGCCGCGAGCAGAGTTGCCAGATCAAGCAGTTTTCAAATTCTTGCTCAAGATGAAGAAACTAAGCAAAAGTGTCATTCTCTGCAATGTCGTTTTTAAAGAGGTGCTGACACGGTAAAAATGTGTAACCTTGAAGAATGCCAGTCTACACTACAAATGTGTAAAATGCCAAGCAAAGCGCTGATTTTCTCCAGGTGCTCCGGTTTCTTGGTTTCTACGGGCATGCATGGGCCTTCCTGAAGAGGGTCGAAAGCCTCTTTTTGCTCAGATTGTGGCCACACTTATGTGACCTACTTTGTGACTGATATAAGGCCTCACATTTTAGACAAGAACAAAGGCAGAGCTTCCTTGGAGATGACAGGAAGCTGTGAAGGTTTTACCTTTGGGATGCAAGGCCTGAGACTGTGGGGGTGATTTCAGGGGATTAAAGAGGAGACGCATTGTTACGGGCGATTATAATGCAATGTGACTGGTGATGCAATTTGACTTGTGAACTGTGAGAGTCCTGGTATTTAAGGACGAGAGTTTCCTATGTTGTCCTCTTTCTTCTTTGAGATGTTGGTGAATGTGAATAAAGATGACTTGAGAGAACCCTGCTTCGTCCTTTCCCATATTCCCACACTGGTGACCCAAGACGAGCATGCAACGAGAGGAGATTTCCCCTGGGCCAGCCTCGTCAGGAGTCCTCAGCCAAGCGAATGCCGCTAGAGTCCAGCTACCGGTCTTCTGGCAGAACAATCCGCGCTCCTGGTTCATTGCGATTGAGGCACAGTTCAACCTCCGGGGTATATCGGTAGACGCCACAAAATTCTACCATGTGGTCGCAAAATTGGACAACAACACGGCCCAGCATGTGGAGAGCCTGATCGACCAGCCACCGGACAGCGACAAATATGGCGCGTTGAAGGCTGCACTCATCCAGCACTTCACCCCCTCGGTTGAGGAGCGAGCAGAGAGGCTCCTGGCGCTTACTGAGTTGGAAAATGACATGCCCGTGAACCTTATGGAGAAGTTGTTGAGGTTGAAAGGCTCAGATGACGACCACTTCATCTTCACCCACCTCTTCCTCAGGACCCTACCATCAGCGACGAGAGCGACCCTGACCAGTTCGCCGTTGTTGGCCCAGTGGGACTACCGTGCACTGGCCCGGGAGGCGCAGCGAATTGTCAACGCCAGCAGACGGCGCGTGGCCACGGCTGCAGCAGCGGAACTCGGCGCAACGACCGCAGATGGCAGGGGACCAGGGGCAGCAGTAGCAGACCCACCGACGACGGCGGCGGCGAGAGCCAGGGAACGCGGAGGAGACGTCCTTTGTTGCTACCATCGCTGTTTCGCAGAGAGGGCACGCAAGTGTGTACCACCGTGCCAGTTTCAGCATTTGGGAAACGCCAAGACCGGGGGGTCGGTAGCAGTCGCGGCCCTCAGGGAGGAGAACAAGCTGCTCTACTTGTTGGACGCACGCTCAGGAAGGCAGTTCCTCATGGACACAGGCTCCCAGTTGAGTTTCATCACACCCTCCTACGCGTGCTTCTGTCTCTACACGGCCGTACATTTGAGTGGACTTTTGTTATAGCAGCAGTGAATTTCAATAGGTTGGGGGCTGATTTTTTGTGCTCACATGGTTTGTTGGTTGATCTCACTAACAGGCGCCTGGTTAATGCACTTTCCTTTGATTCTATCCCCTGTACAGCACGAGTGGCCCCGCCAACAGCACAAGCCAACGTCACAGCTGCAAGCGGTAAGTTCCACACACTGCTCACTCAGTTCCCAGCACTCACAGTCCCCACATTTTCGGCTACAGTCGCTAAACACGGGGTGGAACATTTTATTACCACTACCAGACCGCCCGTTTTTGCAAAAGCTCGGCGCATGGACGCAGTTAAACTGGCCATAGCGCGTGAGGAGTTCGCCAACCTGGAGAGGTTGGGCATAATCAGGCGTTCAAACAGTCCGTGGGCTTCCCCGCTACACATGGTCTCGAAAGCTGACGGATCATGGCGACCTTGCGGGGATTTCCGCAGGTTAAACAACGCTACAGCGCACGACCACTACCCAATCCCACATATCCAAGATTTTTCCGTTCATTTGGCAGGGGCTCGTGTTTTTTCTAAGAAAGATTTGGTCCACGGTTACCACCAAGTCCCACTGTGCGCTGAGGACATACCCAAAACAGCGGTAATAACTCCATTTGGCCTATTCGAGTTTTTACGCATGCCATTCAGGCTTAAAGGGGCTGCACAGACGTTCTAACGCATGATGGACGCGGTGCTTCGCGATCTCCCTTTCGTGTTCGTCTACTTGGATGATATTTTGGTAGCCAGCGCGTCCGAAGACGAACACGAAAAACACCTGGCCACAGTTTTCCAAAGGTTGGGAGATTACGGGTTAATAATCAACCCAGCGAAGTGTCAGTTCGGGGTGGCGCAGATCGATTTTTTTAGGACACCGCATCTCCCCCGAAGGAGCAGTTCCGCTTCCTGACAAAGTGTGCGGGGTAGCAGATTTTCCCCGGCCGCAGACGGTCAGGGCGTTACAGGAGTTTTTGGGAATGGTGAATTTTTATAACCGTTTTCTCCCCCGCGCAGCGCAGCTCATGCAGCCATTGTATGCCGCGCTCAAAAAAAAGAAACCCGTGGATAAGGTCGAGTGGTCCCTGGAGCGGGACCAAGCGTTCTCGGAGGTGAAAGCAGCCTTAGCAAAGGCTGCGTTGTTGGCACACCCAGACCCAACGGCCCGCATAGCGCTCACTTCTGACGTGTCAGATGTGGCCATAGGGGCGGTCGTGGAGCAACATGTAGCCGGGGTTTGGCAGCCCCTCGCCTTTTTCAGCAGGACCTTGCGCGATAGCGAACGTAAATACAACGCGTTCGACAGGGAGCTGCTGGCTCTCCATTTGGCCATCTGCCACTTTCAGTTCTGGCTGGAAGGACGCCGTTTCACCGCGTTCGTTGACCACAAACCGCTAACATTCGCGATGGCCAAGGTTTCCGAACCGTGGTCAGGCCGGCAGCAGAGACAGCTGGCCGTGATATCAGAGTTTACCACTGATATCCAGCATGTAGCGGGAAAACTCAAAGTAGTGGCAGATTGCCTCTCGCGCACTGTGGCGGCCCCAGTCAGCGTAGGAGTAGATTACGCAGCCATGGCCGCGGAGCAGGTTAGTGACGCGGATGTGCGTGCGCTCCAGTCTGGACCAACACAGTTAAGGCTGGAGAGCAGGGTGCTGCAAGACGGTACACCCCCCCTAATCTGCGATGTCTCCACTGGACGGCCGCGTCCAGTAGTACTGGCCGCGTGGCGCCGCCACGTTTTTGACTCGATCCATTCTTTAGTGCACCTGAGAGTGCGCGCGTCGGTCAAAATGGTACGGGAGAAATTTGTGTGGCCGAGTCTTCGCAAACAAGTTAAGGAGTGGGCAGCAGCCTGCACAGCATGTCAACGAGCCAAAGTACACAGGCACACAAGGGCTCCTTTGGAGCCGTTTCACATTCCGGCCAAGAGGTTCGATCACGTTCATGTGGACCTCGTGGGACCCCTCCCGCCGTCGCAGGGGTGCACACACCTTCTGACAATGGTGGACTGCACCACGCGCTGGCCTGAAGTGGTTCCGCTGGCATCAACCACGGCCGAGGAGGTAGCGTGCGCGTTTTTAACAGCTTGGGTGGCGCGTTTCGGAGTTCCGTCGGACATTACGTCCGACAGAGGCCCTCAATTTATGTCCGAACTTTGGTCGACTATGGCCCGCAGCCTGGGTGTCACAATTCACCGCACAACCACGTACAATCCGCAGGCTAACGGATTATGCAAACGTTTTCATAGGTCATTGAAAGCGGCTCTCAGAGCGTCACTGACGGATGCAAATTGGGTAGACAAGTTACCGTGGATTTTATTGGGGTTGCATTCTGCTCCTAAAGAGGACTTAGAAGCCTCCCCAGCGGAGCTCGTGTTTGCGCAACCACTTCGGCTAACTGGGGAGTTTCTCCCAGATAACCCGGCGCCAGACACCTCCCCGTTGCAGTTGTTGCAGAGTAACATAGAATCTAGCACGCTGCCTGGCCCCATGCACTACAGTTTTCCGCGTGTTTTTGTGCCTAAAGCGTTGAAGAACGCAGAGTTTGTTTTTGTCAGACACGATGCGTATCGACCCCCGTTGCGACCACCTTATGACGGGCCGTTCAGAGTGCTGGAAACAGGGGACAAGCAGTTTTTGCTAGATTTGGGGGGTAGGAATGAAAAAGTTGGCATAAACAGACTCAAACCTGCTTTTGTGGTGGCAGATGAGCAAGTGCTGTTGACAAGGGCCCCGTGGCGAGGTAGACCCCCACGGGGGGCTTCACAGAGTAATGTTTCCCCAGAACACCCGCAGGGACTGACAAAGGGTTTCCACCCCCAGACGGCAAACCCCCAGCGTGACAGCGCAGCGGAGACGTTGAATCCCAGCTACAGCAGATAGGGCAGGAGACTGAAGCCTAGACAGCATGCAGACTGATGTGTATTGATTCTATCACGGCATGCATACTGTATTCTCTGGTTCGTCTAAAATGTTTTTGGGGGGGGGGGCTGGTGTGGCCACACTTATGTGACCTACTTTGTGACTGATATAAGGCCTCACATTTTAGACAAGAACAAAGGTAGAGCTTCCTTGGAGATGACAGGAAGCTGTGAAGGTTTTACCTTTGGGATGCAAGGCCTGAGACTGTGGGGGTGATTTCAGGGGATTAAAGAGGAGACGCATTGTTACGGGCGATTATAATGCAATGTGAATGGTGATGCAATTTGACTTGTGAACTGTGAGAGTCCTGGTATTTAAGGACGAGAGTTTCCTGTGTTGTCCTCTTTCTTCTTTGAGATGTTGGTGAATGTTCGGTTTAACAGAGAGCTGAGGAGAGCTAAATCTGTGTATTCTGAAAGACTCCAGCAGCAGTTCACTGCTAATGACTCGGCTTCTGTGTGGAGAGGACTGAGGCAAATCACCACTGCTAGGGACAGACTAAGGCTGCAGCGCGTCGTGCACACTGCTGAGAAGGTGATAGGCTGCGAGCTCCCATCTCTCCAGGACCTGTACATCTCCAGGACCCGGAGGCGTGCTGGCCGGATCATAGCCGATCCTTCACACCCTGGTCACGTACTGTTTGCCCCCCTCCCCTCAGGTAGAAGACTTCGGTCCATTCGGACTAAAACCTCCCGGCACATGCATAGCTTTTTCCCCTCTGCCATCAGACTGCTGAACATTAAGTGACTTATTGACTCTCGTGCATTATGTACAGCAGCTCAACCAGACTCATGTCATTCATCACTGTTTTTCTGTTGCATTATCAACTGCACTGTGGTACCCCATATTATCTGCTACTTGCTATTTTTTTTTTTTTTAAACTGCCTTGACTAGTATTACTCATTATTACTATTATTATTATTATTATTATTATTATTACTTATTTTTCTACACTTATTGCACGTTTTTAGTCCTTTAGTTTTTTAGTTTATCTCTTTATCTCATCATGTTTTTAATGTTGCAGCATGGCACCGAGACAAATTCCTAGTTTGTGTACTACATGAACAATGGCAATAAATCTGATTCTGATTCTGATTCTGAATGTGAATAAAGATGACTTGAGAGAACCCTGTCTCGTCCTTTCCCACATTCCCACAAGATCTATTTTTATGATTCTGCCCATGAACTGGAATTACGATGCACCTATCCCTCAACCAGTGGTCTGAGCAAAGAAGAAGGCCCACCAGATGGAGGGCAATAGAATGAGAACTGCTGCACGTCAAAAAAAAAAATGTTGTGAATATGAAACACCTCAGGTTCCAGCAGTATGCCGCAGGCATGACTGTGAACGACACAGCTGTATGAGAAAGGAGGAGACCCTTCAGCAATGGGCATGCAGAAATACTTGCTTATACTTGGTTTCTACGGGCAGGTACGGGTATACACTAGTAATGAGTAATAATGACGATAATGACAATGCTGATAAACTAAGAGGAAGACCATCCATCCATCTTCTTCCACTTAATCCTTTTCGGGTTGCTGGGGGGCTGGAGCCAATCTCAGCATCTTTGGGCGAGAGGCAGGGTGCACCCTGGACAGATCGGCAGTTCATCGCAGGGCCAACACAGAGAGACAGACAACCATTCACTCTCACATTCATACCTAAGGACAACTTAGAATCCCCAGTTTGATGCCAATAAACCTAACTTGCATGTTTTTGGCATGTGGGAAGAAACCGGAGAAATCCCGGAGTGAACCCACGCAGAAACGGGGAGGACATGCAAGCTCCACACAGATCACTGTTGGCCATGGGCTGGGATTGAACCCAGGATCCCCCAGCCAAGGGTACGTTGCTGTGCTGCCACAGTGCTAGAAATAAATATGCAAGACAGAATCACTCTATCACTCGATTAAAGCAAGCAATCTCTGTGTGAAAGCAAGAAATCTGTGTGTGTGTGTCTGTCACGTTTATAGGACATCATAGGGTGGCCTATGATCTCTGCCTGATCATTATAGGACATCCTATGAACTCAGGCATCATCGGACTCGTGATGCTGTCATAAAGATATGATGTCTATATGACGGCACATAGACAAATGTGTCTTTATGATGTCATATTGACCATCACTCACGATGCCTAGACTAATGTGTCTTTATGATGTCATATGCCTCAAAATTGGAAAGGTGAATAAGTCACAGGGCCAGTCTCTACAGCGCGTTCGTGTTTTCTGCACAACAGATTTCTGCAGCCATGGGCAATTCTACATTGCTGAGAGCAGAGTTGCCAGATCAAGCAGTCTTCATATTCTTGCTCAAGATGAAGAAACTAAGCAAAAGTGTCTTTCTCAGCAATGTCGTTTTTAAAGAAGTGCTGACACGGTAAAAATGTGTAGCCTTGAAGAATGCCAGTCTAAACTACAAATGTGTAAAATGCCAAGCGAAGCGCCGATTTTCTCTGGGTGGGCTGGTTTCTTGGTTTCTACGGGCATGCACGGGCCTTCCTGAAGAGGGTCGAAAGCCTCTTTTTGCTCTGATCTATTTTTATGATCCTGCCCATGAACTGGAATTACGATGCACCTATTCCTCAACCAGTGGTCTGAGCAAAGAAGACCCACCAGATGGAGGGCAATAGAATGGGAACTGCTGCACGTCAGAAAAGATGTTGTGAATATGAAACACCTCAGGTTCAAGCAGTACGCTGCAGGCATGACTGTGAACGACACAGCCGTATGAGAAAGGAGGAGACCCTTCAGCAATGGGCATGCAGAAATACTTGCTTATCCATGGTTTCTACTGGCAGGGACAGGTATGTACTAGTTTAATACAAATTCAAGTATTTACAACTACTATGGATGCATGGTCTTACCTTTACTTTTTAAATGAAGTAAATTTGCCTGTCCTTCTGAACAAAAACCGCTGTGACTTTGTTAAAAAAAAAATGCCCTTATCTTCTTTTAATTTTAGAAAATATAGATGGATGGATGGATGGATGGACTCTATTGATCCCAAACTGGGAAATTACAGTGTAACAGCAGCATGACAGTTGACAGCCAAACAAGAGAAACACACACATGACAGACAAAGGGATTACCCATGGAAGGTAAAAACTAACACGACTATAAAACCGATATACATCATATGTTAATATATGATGACCCGTATAAACACATGAATCATCCCATTGCACAAAGAAGGACTATCAGGAGCAGAGTGAAAAAGTGATGTACCAATTAGTCTGTAAGGTGCAGTGTGGAAGCATAGCTATGCCAGAATACAACATCATAGTGAGTTATTGTACAGTGAAATTGCATGCGGCAGGAAAGATTTCCTGTACCTAGCCGTTCGACAACGAAGCTGTAGTAGTCTACTGGAGAAAGTGCTTTGCTGTCTATCTAGTGGTGGAGGGGGTGATCAGGATTGTCCATGATGGATCGCAGTTTATTTAGTGTTCTCCTCTCCATCACTGTCTCAAAGGTCTCTGGTCTGAGACCAATTACAGAGCCAGCCCTCTTGATAATCTTGTCAAGTCTTGGCTGCACGGTGGCGCAGTGGTTAGCACCGCGGCAGCACAGTTTACCCTCGGCCGGGGGATCGCGGGGATCGTGGGTTCGATCCCTGCCCCCGGCCAACAGTGATCTGTGTGGAGTTTGCATGTTCTCCCCATGTTTGCGTGGGTTTACTCCGGGATTTCTCCGGTTTCCTCCCACATGCTTTGGAGCTCCGCTGCGCTCGGATCGGCAGGAAGAGGTAACTGGGAAGCGTCAGGGGGGCGGAGTATGTTTGTACATTAATAAGCAGTACTGCACATCTGTCACGGTCAGAGAGCGCATCTGTACACCCCATGTGGAGCTGCTGTCTGTGTCACTACGCCCCTTTTATTTGCCTCGAGAGTTTCCCCAACTTTTCATCACAACTGTGTACATTCATCCGAGGGCAGACGCTGACTCCGCCTCCAGCACCATCTCTGATGTGGTGCAGCGGCTGCAGTCAATTTCTCCAGAGGCGCCAAACTTCATTCTTGGGGATTTTAACCATGTTTCTTTAAAGAAGACACTTAAAAACTTTCATCAGTATGTCTCCTGCCCAACCAGGCGAAAAAAGACATTGGACCTGTGCTATGGATCCATAGAGAGGGCCTATAAATCACTCCCCCTTCCTCCTTTAGGATCCTCAGATCACAACTGTGTTCATTTGCTGCCCACATATAAAACTGCTCTCAGAAGAGGCAAGGTGGAGACCAGAGACATTGATGTGTGGACAGAAGATTCAGAGCACAGCCTCCAGGAATGCTTTGACTGTACAGACTGGAAGATGTTCATAATGGCCTGCGGGGATGATTTGGACTCTCTGGCTGAGCTCACATGCTCATACATGGCTCACTGTCAAAATAAGTTTGTTCCACGTAAACGTGTCAAAATATACCCCAACAACAAACCATGGGTTACTAAATCAGTTAAATCCTGCTTACAGAGGAAAGCTCTTGCCTTTAAACAAGGGTCTGTTTCTGCGCTACAGGTTGCCACTAAGGAGCTGAAGGCCGAAATTTTAAGAGCAAAACAGAATTATAAATCAGAGTTGGAAAGCAAGATGGCAGCAAATAAACTTGGTTCGGCCTGGGCCAGTATGAAAACTATTGCAGGCCTTCAGAGCACAGAGCGCAGTAACCGTGTGTTTTTAGATGGTTTTAGTTCAGACACAGAGCTGGCTAATGCTCTTAATTGTTTTTATGGTCGTTTTGACTCCTTTGATTTTAGCACAGAAATCCAAGATTTGAAACAGAAACTCAAAGACAATCAGCACTTTAATATTGAGATGCAGGATGTTAAAAGGGAGTTCCGCGCTGTAAAAGTGAACAAAAGTCAGGGCCCTGATAATATATGTGGATGCCTGGTAAAGTCCTGTGCACATGAACTGAGTCCTATATTTCATTATATTTTCAATAAGTCCTTACAGACACAACATGTGCCTAAGATCTGGAAAGATGCCGTGGTTGTTCCCGTTCCAAAATCCAGCTGTCCTAAAACGATAAACGACTTTAGACCAGTTGCTTTGACTTCAATTTTAATGAAAATTTTTGAAAAACTGGTCAGACGTGAGGTCCTAAGGCAGACTGAACATGCATTGGATCCTCTGCAGTTTGCCTATAGGCCTCACAGAGGAGTGGAGGATGCCACTGTCACTCTGTTTGACATGCTTTTCAAACATCTGGATTCTAATGGGACACACGCCAGGCTTTTATTTGTGGACTTTTCTTCTGCCTTTAATACAATCCAACCTCATATTTTAGTTGAAAGGCTCCTGCAACAATTTGATTTAAGCAATAATCTGGTGGGTTGGATTCTGGATTTCTTAACCGACAGGACGCAGAGAGTAAGGGTCAATGGCACATTGTCTGACCTAAAGTGCTGTTCTACTGGCTCTCCTCAGGGGTGTGTGTTGTCACCACTACTCTTCATCCTGTACACAAACATGTGTCGGAGCAGACATGACAACAGACACATTATAAAGTATGCTGACGACTCAGTCATTGTCAGTCTCCTCCAGGATGGTGAGAGTGACCACGGCCCAGTAGTTGATGACTTTGTTCACTGGTGTGAGGATTCCTACCTGCAGCTGAATACAACAAAAACGAAAGATATGATTATTGACTTTAGGAGGAAAACTCCCAGGCACAAAGTCACCATACTAAAAGGCCAGACCACCGAATGTGTACAATCGTACAAATATCTTGGGACAATTATTGATAGTGGATTGAACTTTGAGGTGAACTGTGAAAGGGTGTGCAAAAAGGGTCAGCAAAATTTGCATTGTTTGAGGAAACTTGCACGCTTCCAAATTGACCGAACCATAATGACTATGTTCTATCGGGCTTTTATTGAATCTGTTTTATCCTTTTCTGTAATGTCATGGTTTGGTCAGATAAAACTGAAACAGAGGAAATCCTTGGATCAGGTAGTCAGATGGTCCAGTCGTTTGCTTGGTGAGTCACAGCTGAGCCTGACATCCCTGTACACCAGACAAGTACAGAGGATGGCCGACTCGATTTTAAATGATGACTCCCACCCTTTGCACTGCAACTTTCAGCTTCTTCCCTCCAGACGGAGGTTTGCTGTCCCAAAAAGTAGAACCCAGCGCTACAAAAACAGCTTTGTCCCTGCTGCTGTCAAAGAGTTGAACAAGCTATAAAAATTATATTGTACATATTTTATATTTACCTATTTTGTAAGATGTGTGCCTGTGTTTGTGTCTATGTTGAATGTAATTAGTGGCTTGTAAATATGGATGTCACCAACTGCAAAACAAATCTACCTACGGGTACAAATAAAGTAACCTGAACCTGAACCTGAACATGCCAAAACATGCAGGTTAGGGAGTTAAGGGGCGCTTGCGCACGCAGCGACCGGCAGCTGGTGGCTTGTCACTGGTCTGCAGAACAAATCTACCTACGGGTACAAAATAAGTAAAAAAAAAAAAAAGTCTGTTGGTATCTCTGGCCCTGATATTGCTACCCCAACAGACAGTAGCAAAGAAGATGGCGCTGGCGATAACAGTATGGTCGAAAAGCTCCAGCATCCTGCTGCACACGTTGAAGGATCTCAGCTTTCTCAGGAAGTAAAGTCTGCTCATCCCCTTCTTGTGCGCAGAATCGGTGTTGGATCTCCAGTCCAACCAACTGCTGATCCTGACACCCAGATATTTGTAGTCCTCAACCACTCCCATATACTCCCCCCTAATCTGCAGTGGCTGAGAAGGCATCTTCCTCTTCCTGAAGTCAATCACCATCTGTCTGGTCTTGCTGACATTCAACCTCAGGTGATTTTGCTCCGTCCACTCCACAAATCTGTCCACCAGTGCCCTGTACTCCCCCTCCTCTCCTCCTCTTATACACCCCACAACAGCTGAGTCATCAGAGAATTGTTGCAGGTGGCATGACTCAGTGTTGTACTGAAAGTCAGTGGTGTACAAGGTAAAAAGAAAAGGAGAGAGCACAGTCCCTTGTGAAGCTCCCGTATCACTAGCCACCACTCCAGACAAGACACTGCCCAGCCGGACAAACCGTGGCCTGCCAGTCAGGTAGTCAGTAATCCAGGAAATCACAGAGCTGTCAACCCCCATCACCCGCAGCTTCTCACCCAGCAGCAGTGGCTGGATGGTGTTAAAGGCACTGTCCATCCATCCATCCATCTTCTACCGCTTTCCGGAGGTCCGGGTCGCGGAAGCAGCAGTTCAAGCAGAGAAGCCCAGACTTCCCTCTCCCCAGCCACTTGCTCCAGCTCTTCAGAGAGGATACCAAGGTGTTCCCAGACCAGCTGGGAGACATAGTCTCTCCACTGAGTCCTGGGTCTGCTCTGGGGTCTCCTCCCAGTGGGACGTGCCTCAAACACCTCAAGTGGGAGGCGTCCAGGAGGCATCCTAATCAGATGCCCATACCACCTCAACTGACTCCTTTCAATGTGGAGGAGCAGCGGTTCTACTCTGAGCCTCTCCCGGATAACTCATGGATCGTCACCTTATCGTGGTGGGGGGTTTGCGTGCTCCAGTGATCCCTGGAGCTATGTTGTCCGGGGCAATTTACCTCTGATAGGGTCACCCAAGACAAACTGGTCCTGGGTGAAGGGCCAGACTAAGAACGATCCAGCAGACTCTCATGATAAATTCTATATCAAGGATTCAGTGTACCCCACCCGGTATGGGGTTACAGGGGCCCCACCCTGGAGCCAGGCCTGGGGGAGGGGCTCGATGGCTAGCGACTGGTGGCCAGGTTTCCACCCATGGGACCCGGCCGGGCTCAGCCCGAAGGAGTTACATGGGTCCGCCCTCCAGTGGGCTCACCACCTGCAGGAGGAATCATGGGGGTCCGGTGCTATGTGGATTAGGTGGCGGTCAAAGGCGGAGACCTTGGCGGACTGATCCCAAGCTTAAAGGCACTGGAGAAATCAAAAACAGTGATTCTCACAGTATCTCCTCCATCATCCAGGTGCAGATGGGCTCGTTGCAGCAGGTAGATGACAGCATCTTCAACTCCTAAATGGGGCTGATATGCAAACTGCAGAGGGTCCGGCCACGTCTTCACCTGCGGCCTCAGGTGGGCTAAGACCAGTCTCTCCAGGACCTTCATCACATGAGATGTGAGGGCAACTGGTCGGAAGTCATTCAAATCCGATGGAGATGACTTCTTGGGGACAGGAACCAGGCAGGATGTCTTCCACAGCACCGGTACTCTCTCCAACTCAGGCTCAGGTTGTACAGGTGTTTCAGTACTGGAGCTAGTTGGTTGGCACAGGTCCTCAGGGTCCTTGCGGAGATGCTATCAGGGCCCAAAGCCTTCCGCTGATGGAGTCTCTCCAGCTGTTTCTCCACCTGATCTGTAGTCACCGTGAAGTGAGGGAGGGTCCTGGTGCCCCCTGAGGAGGAGGAGGGGGGAGATGGAGAGAGGTTCTGCACAGGAGGGTGGGTGGGGAGGGGTGTGTGGGGGTCTGGTTGTGTTGCTCGGGTGACAGACTGTGAATTGAACCTATTAAAAAACAGATTCAGTTCCTCAGCTCTCTCCTGGCTCCCAGATGGCTGCCTGACTCTCCCCTTGTACCCAGCTATTTGTTTCATTCCCTCCCACACATCTTTAGTGCTGTTTTGCCTGAGTTTCTCTTCCAACTTCCTCCTATAATTGTCCTTGCACCTCCTCAGCATCTCTCTCAGCTCATGCTGCACTTCCCTCAGCTTCTCCTTGTCTCCAGCCCTAAAAGCTCTCTTCTTTTTGTTCAGAAGTGCTTTCAGATCACTGGTGACCCATGGTTTGTTGTTGGAGAAGCAGTGTACAGTCTGAGCTGGCATGGTCATGTCTTCACAGAATCTAATGTATTCTGTGATGCAGTCGGTCATATTGTCTATGTCCACCCCTTGTGGTTCACAGAGTACGCTCCAGTCTGTGGTCTCGAAGCAGTCCTGCAGTGCATCAGCAGCCTCCTGTGTCCATGCAGTGCATCAGCAGCCTCCTGTGTCCACCTCCTCACAGTCCGTGTATAAGCAGGCTGCCTTTGCACAAGGGGGACATACTTGGGTGTTAACATGACCATGCAGTGATCCGATTTGCCAATGGGGGGTAGAGCTGTGGTACTATATGCATCTCTGACATTGGCATACAGAAATCCAGTGTTTTGTTCTCTCTGATGGGACAGTCAACAAACTGGTGAAAGTTTGGTAGTGTTTTTCCCACTGAGACATGGTTAAAATTGCCTGTGATGGTCATGAATGCATCCGGGTGCTTCTCCAGTAATGTGGCCGCAGTGGAGCTGATGACGTCACAGGCCACTGCTGCATCAGCTGACGGAGGGACGTAGACAATAACAATTAAAGCGCACTTCATTTCTCGCGGCATATAATAAGGTCTCATACGAACAGCCAGTAGTTCAATGTCCGGGCTGCAGCACTTTTCCTTCACATAAATGTGTCTGGGATGACACCATCGTTCATTAACAAGAAGTGCCAATCCTCCTCCTCTCTTTTTCCTGCTACTTATCACGTCTCTGTCTCCCCGTATAGTCTTGAAGCCAGGTATCGCTACGTTTACATCCAGGATCTGTGAGTGTAACCACGTCTCCGTAAAACACATGAAACTACACTCACAATACTCCTTTTGCGTCCTGACCAGCGCTGTAAGCTCGTCTGTTTTATTTCCCATCACCGGGATCGCACGTTCCCGGTGATGACCATCGGTACAGCCAGCTTATAGCTTCCTCCTCCTCCTCCTCACCTTCGCTCCAGCCCTTTGCTCGGGGTGTGTCCTCTTCAGCTCATCCGGGATGAGGGGCTTCACTGTCGGCCACAGCGCTCCAGGCTCGGGTCTCCTCAGCGCAATCAGCTGTTCGCGTGTGTAAACAATGCGTCCGCCCCCACCTCTGTTGATCTCATTGCCGGAGGAAGTCAAAAAGAAAGAAAACTAGAAAAAGACCGGCTAAAATAGAGAAAAAAGTTGGCTCAGTCTTAGTCTGAGTATTCCTACAAAGCCCTGGTTAATAAGAGACACACTATATACAGGTATAAACAGATAGAAACACAGAGACACAAGAGAATTGCTGCTGGTACGGCCACCCTGCCTCCGGCGTCATTAAAAAAAACCAAAAAATCCTATGCTAACGGTGCCATAAACCCTCCGTGCACCCTATCTTTACACACAGAGGAGAAAAGAAGAAATGAGGATTTAAATGCTGGGATTACCACACACATTTATTGAGCACAGTACAGGGCAAACCATACAAATGGCTAGGCTGCAGAGCTAACAAAGAGTCCACTTGAAGCTAGGCTGAATAGGGGAAAGCGGGAGGCAGTTGTGCCACGCTTGGAAACGCTACCAGCGTGGCGGCACAACTGAACAGAGAATCGCTAGGATTACTCACAGCCTAAGCGGAACGGGTCCTCCAGTAGAACGGCAAGCCAAAACCCCTTTGGTGACTTTGACGGTTAGATGGCGAAGCACAGCCGTCTAACAGGTACAGTGATCCAGCGGTGTTTGTCCAGTTAAAGGCTGCTTTTTTACAAACACCGCTGGGCTCACAAATAGGCAGCACCTGGGCGAGGTGTGGGGAGGATAATTACCGAGATAGGGAACAGCTGGTGGAAAGGCATGGGAGAGCGAGGGGGCATGCTCGGGCCGGCAGACTGTCAGCAGCCTGGGAGAAAGTAGATTGCTGATGCTGGCTAACAGCTGCTGGTCAGGCAGTGGCTATGGTTACAGAAATACCCAGAGTACACATACACAACAGAACCAACCCTCACAGAGCGATCAGGACCGAGCCGGGGTAAGCCAAGCCGGCTTGGCCCATGACAGAGCCCCCCCTTTAAGGGGTGGAATCCCACACACCAATGGTAACATCACCCCCCCCCCCCCAACAAGAACAACAACAACAGCAACAACACAAACCCGTGTGGGAGGTAGGGGGAACAGGAAAGGAGGGAACACAATGCCCCACCCAGGGCCCATGATGACCCCCCCCCCCCAGTCCACGGGCGTTGGGGCTCAGGAGGCCACCCAGAGTCCCAGGCCCAGCAGAAGGTCGCATCTGGCGGCCTGCCGGGAAATGTGGGCCACCTGACCCGGGGAGTCAATTCTTCTGGTGGCCAGCCAGTGTTGTTCAGCCACAAAGACTGAAGAGGTGAAGCAGGAGGCGGCCTGCCCACCG
Organism: Pholidichthys leucotaenia; assembly: GCA_020510985.1. Lineage (NCBI taxonomy): Eukaryota > Metazoa > Chordata > Actinopteri > Cichliformes > Pholidichthyidae > Pholidichthys > Pholidichthys leucotaenia. The sequence continues at coordinate 61,289,701 of CM035849.1, read as the reverse complement.
GATAGATGACCCATGGGTACCCGGACCCGGGAGAGGGAACCTCCACGGTGTCCTTCGGGTGGTCCTTAGTGACACCTGCGGTGGCCCCAGACCGGGCCGGCTCCACTGCAACCATGATGGACTCTTGCGAGAGCCTAACTGCACCCATGGTGGCCCCTGACTGGGCTGGCTCCACTGCACCCACAATGAACTTCAGCGAGAGCCTAACTGCGCCCACGGTGACCCCTAACTGGGCCGGCTCTGCTGCACCCACAGTGACTTCCGGCTGAGGCTCTGCAGCACCCGTGGCGACCTCCGACTGAGGCTCTGCAGCACCCGCAGTGAACCCCGATTGGGCCAATGCTGCGTCCTCAGGAAGCTGATCAACCAAGGCGAGCATCATACCCAGGAAGCAGCCCACCAGCGGAACAACAGGTGATGGGGGCATCATGGAGCCCTCCAGTGGTGTTTGGCCATCTTCGGCAACCCTGAAAGAAGGCTTGGACAGAAGGCACAAAGAAAGGAGGTCAGGGTCGCCGGCAGTGGTGGAGCCCAGCGAAGTGCGCTCAGGTGCAGCTGCACCCGTCTCTCCTCACCAAGAGCCAGGCATGATTTCTCTACAGCGGAGTAAAGAAAAATGAAAGAAATCACTTGCCTGAACTCAAGCTCCACCGTGGTCCAGGACTCCGTCGATCCTGCTGAGGGCGATGGTTCGGGCGCTGACTCTGCTGTGGCGGCCTCCACAGCAGGAGTGATGGTTGTTGCAGTCCAATTGTCCTCCAGAGAGTTCTCCAACACCGGTGACTCCTCCGGTGAGGATTCTGGAGGTAGAGTCCCACACCACGCTGGACCCTGGGAGGCTGAAGCCAGGGGATGCTCCTCCGTTGGCGCAGGCTTCAGGTAGGTCAGTGCTCCTCCTCTGACCATGGTGGCTATGCGGGGCTGGATTAGGACTTTTCAGCGCCGCGGCCCCCTCCCTCCTCTGAAGATCGAGCTCCAGGGCCAATGGACACTCAACAGAGATGGAAGGAGAAATGAAGAGGGTAGGGGGGTTAATTTCTTCTGCAACAGTAGGTGAGGACCCAGCAGACTGCACAAACTGGGCCTCACTCCCGGGCATCAGGCAAGATGGTTTATCAAAAGAATTACTCAAATGGGAACGAACACACTTGCCTGTTAATCCCGGGAGCAGTGGTCTTGGCTGCAGTACACCCAGCCTCCTGCTTCTTCTCTGCGGTGCTCTTGGGTCCCTTGGGAAATCCAGAGAGGGCTGCCCCCTCAGACTGGGACACAGACAGAGGAGTGGAGGAATTCCTCCTGCAGTCCAACGCTGCCGTGGAAGAAACGAAGCCGGTAGGCGCCGACACGCAGGAGACGAGACTGGGCTTCTCTCGCCGAATTCTTCTACGTGCGAGCACTGGCCTCGCAACACACGGTGAGGAAACAGGTGGAGGCAGAGGTGGCAGCGGAGGGAGTGAGACAGCAATCACCCGTGGATGAAGGCACAGGTAAGGTCTCCGCTCCACCAAGTTGATGATTCCGCCCCAGCAGTCCATCTTGTCTCTCCGGGAGGTACAGCTGCGTGCACTGGCTGCCAAACCCTCGATCGCCACGATGGCTTGGCAGTCCTCCCGGCTGCACTGTTTCCTCCATACTGTTTCACCAGCTTGAGGCAAAACGAATCTTCAAAACCGGCGAGTGAAAAAACAGTTCACAAAAAATGAAAAACAGGTGTGTGGGTATAACCCGCTAAATCCTTTAATATGGCTGGATCATTCTGTCATAAACCCTCTGTGCACCCTATCTTTACGCACGGAGGAGAGAAGAAGAAACGAGGATTTAAATGCTGAGATTACCACACACATTTATTGAGCACAGTACAGGGCAAACCATACAAATGGCTAGGCTGCAGAGCTAACAAGAGTCCACTTGAAGCTAGGCTGAATAGGGGAAAGCGGGAAGCAGTTGTGCCACGCTTGGAAACGCTACCAGCGTGGCGGCACAACTGAACAGAGAAGCGCTAGGATTACTCACAACCTAAGCGGAAAGGGTCCTTCAGTAGAACGGCGAGCAAAAACCCCTTCAGTGACTTTGACGGTTAGATGGCGAAGCACAGCCGTCTAACATGTACAATGATCCAGTGGTGTTTGTCCAGCTAAAGGCTGCTTTTATACAAACATCGCTGGCCTCACAAATAGGAAGCAACTGAGTGAGGCGCGGGGAGGATAATTACCGCGATAGGGAACAGCTGGTGGAAAGGCATGGGAGAGCGAGGGGGCATGCTCGGACCGGCAGACTGTCAGCAGCGTGGGAGAAAGTAGATTGCTGATGCTGGCTAACAGCCGGTCAGGCAGTGGCTATGGTTACAAAAATACCCAAAGTACACATACACAACAGAACCAACCCTCACAAAGCGATCAGGACTGAGCTGGGGAAAGCCAAGCCAGCTCGGCCCATGACAAACGGTGCTCAAGCACACCTCCCCTCCTTGGTGCAACGGTACAGGTTACTTCCCGAATGAGGCTTAAGCTCTCCTGCAGGCAGTTACACTTTTTTTTTTTCCTTCTTGCCTTGAGAGAGAGCAATCGCATTTTTCTTCCCTCCTCTCCTGCCTTCCTGATCTATTCCCAGCTTTTGCAATGTTGCGTTTTTGTCTGTGTTTAGTCGCTCTTCTTCTGCTGAATCTTAATCTAAATGGAAATTGTGGATTTGGACGTGGCTTAAATGTGCTATTGTCACTATTTTTCAACAAGAATTGGGCCAAGGGGGAGCCCAAGAATTGGAACGAGGAGACTCATGGACATTGGAATTCATGCGTCTGTGGAAACATTATTGGTTATGATCTCAGGACTTCTATTTTTGGCTGTGGAGTTCCCTGATGCATCAGAAATTGAAGGAAGGTGAGAGAGCTGATCAAAGCGGACCCGGCAAGCTCCTTCATCAAATTCGACCAGCTGGGGAGGGCACGAGTAGCGGCAAACGGTGAACTGAATGAGTGATTCAGTGGAGGAATACATCTGGAGCTCTGTGCTCTCCATGGAAAAACAGTTTAAGCCTGCACATATAATGGAAGCACAGAATTACACGGGTGAGGACAAATTCTATTCTCTGAGTGCACTGTGCTGATTTGATTTGATTTGACCTTGTTTGCCCCGTGTTTACATTCCTCCTGATTGAGATAAGCGGAAGGACCGGCTCTTATGTCTACCCAAACAATCAACAATCAGTTGTTGTCGTATCAGCGGATTGGATCCTCAAGGACAATGCCCATGTGCCTTCTGCAAGCAAGAGAGAGAGCAAGAGAGATAGACTCTGGACTCTGGACTTGTTTATAAGTCACATGATTATAACATCTATCCACTGCCAGGAGGCGCCCTCTGCTGCTCACTAACAACTGTTACATTTACACTACACAATGCATACAACATTACATGCATACAATACACTGCCTCTCAACTTTTGTGTGTGATCTCCTGCTAAATGTCTGCTAAATGTGCATTGAGGGTTTTTTTGCCTGCAATCAAAATTTCGCTCACTTGCCGAGCGTCATTCTGATAAAACATGTTTTTTTCTCTCGCCTACTGTGTCATATCTATTCTCCTTTTCTTTTTTTCCTTTCTTGTTTATGACTGGCGCCTAGCGGCTGCCCCGGCCTTGGATGCGCTCTGCAGAGCGTGCCCAAATGCCAACTCACGTTTCGTTACCTTGTATTCATACATGTGTAATGACAATAAAGTTGAATCTCATCTCATCTCATCTCATTACTTCACAATCCATACAGTACAGCCGTGTATATAAAAAACGTTTCTGTCATGAACGCCCCTCCGCGGCGGAAGACAAACTCACACGCTTGAACTGCAGTGAGGACATTTATTAACAGAAAAACAAGACTGCACAAAGATGACGGTGAAGACATACAAACATGTTATAAGGAGGCAGATGTTCCAAAGCCAGTATCGCTTAGCGAAAGCAGGAGAACTACTAGTGGCATCCCAGAGTCGGCATCGCTCTGCGGACACAATAGTCGCTGAAAGTACAAAAGGTAAACAATAAAGCTGTCCAAAGAAAAAGCTCTATTGACTTACATACGGCTGGTTCTCCAGAGTAGGGGAGAAGGATCCAAACTTGCAGAGGCTGTCGCACTGAATGAGCGTGCTGCAGCCAACTATATAGGAAGACACAAACGAGCAGCAGGTGCAGGTGGCAGGGAAACCTTAATCACCAACTGATTGTAGATATGAGGGCCAGAGGCCCAGCAATCAGCTGGAGAATGTGCCTGGGAATTGAGGGCAGGACTCTACCATGAAACTGAATAACACACACCAAGATAAGTACAGACAATAACCAAAACAGACTAACAGATAAATAATACAGGAAATAAGATGAGGTTCTGAGCTCAGAGGAATCTGAGCTGAGGACATGACAGTTTCCAGTAACTCATAACACAGTACTGGTGTCTAAATATACCATATTTGCTCTAAAATACGTCATGCACACACACACACACACACACACACACACACACACACACACACACACACACACGCAACTGCATATTAGTAGGCCATAACCGGATAACTACAGCATTCTGTCCTGCTAACATGGTGAAGCACTATTTCTTGCAACAAGAGCTATTTTGATCTAAATTAAAAACTGCAGTCAGTTTTCCATTTACAAACACATTCATACTCCTCTGTCACTACTTTTATAGCTTGTTTCATCACATTAGCTCACCTGAAAACACAGCGATACAAGCACATGAGTCCAGCATAACACATTGTGGCTGCATCTTGCAGGCTACTCCCTGAATGATGCTTAAGCCCTCTCACATCCTAAAGGACCTCTCAGTTGCCCAAAGTGCCATTATGAGCATCACTCTTTTTATGCACAAATTAACCTACTAAATATTACAGGTGGTATGTCTGGTGCACATGTATAGTTACTTATCAGAAAAATAACCTCATCATTAAAAAATCAAAAATGCCTCAACATTACTGTGGGTCCCACATACCCGATATAACATTGTAAAAAAAAAAAAAAAAAAACCCAAAACAAAACAGTATAGCAGAAATATGTTAACTTTTGTTAAAAATCTTAGTGATGTCTGCAAAAGCGGGTAGTAAACACTCACGCACATGTTTAATATCAAGCTCCTGGGGCAGTTGCATGGCTGTGCTGGGGCTTGCTGGCTTTGGCGCATTTGTGGTCTGTAGGGGTTGGTGGCGCTGCCTTGCTTGCCCGGTGTTTCCGGGCGTGCGGGGGAAGGGGGTGGGTTGATGTGACCTGCCGCCCTCTTTGTATGTTTCCCGGCAAACCACTCACATGCGCACACTCACTTTGCATGTGCTCTCTTACACGTGCATGCACACACATGCACACAGACATACTGTATGTTCTTTTACAGGTGCTGATACCAGACTCGTGATGAGACCTTTTCAGAAGAAGACACAGTTTGTCTTCTGTTTGTTTTAGTTGTGTCAGTTTGTTTGTTTTTTCTGTTTGTTCCTCTCTCTTGCCCCCCCACCTCCAATCCCCGTTGGGTCTATCATGGGTACAATTTAAATAAAGTGTTAAACGTTATTACAAGAGGAGTCTGTAAATAATATTCAGTACATAGAAATGTGCTGTATAAAACTCTTTCTGGCAAAGTGAATCTGTTTGGTACAATAAGGGAAGCAGATTTCTGTTCTGCTTACCTAGTTGCTTGACAGGACAAGGGGGGAAATATCAAGTTAGGACTGGAATACTTGGACAAATTGTAAAATAAAAAACATCTTTTCCTCCCACAAAATGTTCAGTGGCCCTCATTTATCAAATGTGTGTGTGACAGAAAAGAGGTCTGTCACCACTCGCCGCTCTCAGGCATCCACCTCAGCTGCGCGCACACCTGCGCCTCGTTAGCGCTGAGCTATTTATTCCACCTCGCCCTGAGCATCGGTCTGGAGCCGTCTGTCTTACAACGCGCTCAATCCCTCAGCAGAATCCTTTCTTCAGGCCTGCAACTCATTGCTATGACACGTAAGCTGTCTTATTTCTTACCTCTTCTCTCAGCCTTCCCCTGTGCACAGGTGGATTCCCTGGCGGCGGAAATCCTCACCTTCGCCATCATCTCCTCCCTGCATCTCCACACCTCATTGTGTGCGCAGCAGGGCGCTGTCTCCCAGGCCTGGAATCCTCGCCAACGCCAGCCACCAATATCTCTGCAAGTAAGAACATCTCTGTATCACTCTCCCGTGTGGTTTTGCCCAGCTCACTCCCTGTTTGTGTCTCTTCCATAGGGTTGCCTGGCCGCACGGCGTGCTGCTCTGCTCCTGTCCTCATCTTCCACCCACAATACATTACCATATCACATACATGCATCCAAACACGTTTTCCTGGTTGAATAAAGCTTTCAAATCTACCTGAGCCTGCGTGCGTGTTTCCTGGGCCGAGAATTATGTCAGTATGGCTCCAGCAAAGCGGCCCAGCGGACAGCGGGCTCGCACGCCGTTTTACCACCCTCGAGGCTCGGGTGGATATGATAGTGCATCAACAACAGGTCATCTTCAACCAGTTAACTATAAATACTCACCGGTTAGACCGTCTTGACCCCCAGCAGGCATTCTTCCCGGCTCATCAAGGTGGCTCGACTTCGGCCGCTTCAACGGCTGGCCAACCTAACTCGGGAGCGCCGACCCGGCTCACACCGATCCCAACCCCCGCTCGCTTCAACGGGAAGCTCGGTTGGGCACGGGGGTTTGTTTTACAATGTGAGTCGGTGTTCCTGCGCATTTCCAGGGATTTCCCCTCAGACCACAGCCGAATCAGCTACATGGCTAATCTCCTGGAGGGGCGAGCGTTAGCTTGGGCTTACGCCGTCATGTCGAAGCCCAGCTACGCGAACCTCTCCTATGACCAGTTCGTGCAAGACTTCCTTGAGGTGTTTGATCACTCGCGTCGTGACAGCGTCCTCGCCGATCGGCTCCTTAGCCTTCAACAGGGAAGCCGGTCGGCGGCGGATCACGCTGTTGACTTCCGGGTGGCAGCGGAGGAGGTTGGTTGGGGAGAGGCTTCTCTCTGCAGCATCTTCCTCCGTAGCCTCAATTCAGGTCTGCGGGACAAATTGGCCAGTTGGGATCTCCCAGGGTGGCTGTCCGAGCTAATCTCTCTAACGATTAGTTTGGACAACGGGCTGCGAGAGCGGGCCGCGGAGCGGAAGTCAGTCAACCGCTCGCGCGGATCTTCCGCCCGCTCTCCTCAGTCTCGCCCCCTGGCGTTACCCGCTCCGGAGTTCGCCGATGAGTCAGAGGCCATGTCGATTGAGCGCACCAGGCTCCCTCTTGCGGAGAGACAATGCCGGCGGGAACTGGGTCTCTGCATGTATTGCGGAGGCGACCAGCATACCGTGGAGCAGTGCCCGGTCAAGCCAAACAGGGAGGTCTGCGAGTCACTGTAGGGGGCCTCACGGACTCTAACCGGTCAAATCCCCTCTCTAGTTGCACACTGCCCATCAGATTCTGCCATAATTCCATCGGGCACCTCACTCATGCACTGGTGGACTCGGGGGCAGAGCAAAATTTCATTTCCAAGAGCCTGGCAACCCATTTGGGCATACCCTGTCAGCCATTGTCAACTCCCCTTAATCTGGTCACCCTCTCTCGCTCTCCCCTGGGGGTAGTGATGCATCGCACCAAGCCGGTGCCCATAATAATCTCAGGCAACCACCGTGAGGACCTAACCCTGTACGTTGTCTTCCTCTTCGGACAGTGTCATTCTGGTCTGCGCCTGCACAACCCCATCCTTGATTGGAGGTCTGGTAATGTCCTTTCGTGGAGCTCCTTCTGCCTGAGCACCTGTCTCCAGTCTGCGGCTTGTGCTCCATCCTCTCCTCCGCCTGCGCCAGTCTCCGAGCCTCCAGACCTCACCCTGGTGCCCCAGGAGTTTCACGACTTGGGGATGGCATTCAGCAAGTCCAAAGCCATGTCTCTTCCCCCTCACCGGCCATATGACTGCGCCATTAACCTCCGCCCGGGGGCACCCTTACCATCCGGCCACCTTTACAGCCTTTCAGCCCCTGAACACGAGGCAATGGATTCTTACATCAGGGAGTCGCTCAGTGCTGGGATCATCCGCCCCTCCTCGTCGCCGCTCGGTGCTGGCTTCTTCTTTGTCTCCAAGAAGGATGGGTCCCTTCGCCCCTGCATTGATTTCAGGGCTCTCAATGACATCACGGTTAAGGACCGCTACACCCTGCCTCTGACGGACACCGCCTTCCACTCCCTCCAGGGGGCGACCTGGTTCACTAAATTAGATCTCCGCAGCGCTTACCACCTCGTTCGGATTCGGGAAGGCGATGAGTGGAAGACAGCCTTCAGGACGCCCAGCGGCCACTTCAAGTACTTAGTGATGCCATTTGGGCTCACCAACACACCTGCCATCTTTCAGCGACTCATTAATGACGTCCTACGAGATTTCCTGGGGGTCTTTGTCTTCGTCTACCTGGATGATATACTCATCTTCTCCAGGTCACGGGAGGAGCACCAGGCTCATGTGACGCGGGTCCCGCAGCGGTTATTGGAGAACAGGCTCTACATCAAGGCGGAGAAATGCGAATTCTACGCCAAGACCACCTCTTTCCTGGGATTTGTCATCTCTCACAATCAGATCCTCCCCGACCCCGCTAAGGTTAAAGCGGTGGTCGAGTGGCCCACGCCTACCTCCAGGAAACAGGTGCAACAGTTCATCGGCTTCGCCAATTTCTACCATCGCTTTGTCCCCAACTTCGGCGCCATTGTTACTCCCCTGACTCATCTCACTTCTTCTAAAGTGCCCTTCCAGTGGTCCGAGGAGGCAGCAACCGCTTTCAAGACTCTCAAGACGGAGTTCTCATCCTCCCGGGTCCTAACCCAGGTTGATCCCGCGCTTCAGTGCTTGGTGGAGGTTGATGCGTCTGACACAGGGGTGGGGGCGGTGCTCTCCCAGCGTTCACCAGTGGATGGAGTCGAGCGGCCCTGCGCCTTCTTCTCTCAATGGTTGTCAGCAGCTGAGCGAAATTATGACGTTGGCGACACGGAACTCCTTGCTGTCAAGCTCGCGCTGCAGGAGTGGCGTCACTGGCTGGAGGGGGCAGCTCAGCCTTTTGTGGTCTGGACAGACCATAAGAATCTTGAGTATTTGAGGTCAGCGCGGCGTCTGAATGCCCGCCAGGTGCGCTGGTCTCTATTCTTTGCTCGATTCCAGTTTACCATCACCTACTGTCCAGGCTCAAAGAATGGGTTGCCCAACGCCTTGTCAAGACAGTTCGCTCCTGAGGCCCCGGGAGGAGTCAGACCACACAATCCTTCCCAGCTCGTGCGTCGTGGGGGCGGTCTCCTGGTCCATCAGGGACAAGATCCGAAAGGCGCAGGAGGTGGAACCGGACCCTGGCGGTGGTCCAGAGGGCAGGCTCTTCATTCCTTCAGCTGTTCAGGGGGAGGTTATTCACTGGGCCCACACGTCCAGGCTCGCCTGTCACCCTGGCGTCTCCCAACTGGTGGACCTTCTTCAACGCTCCTTCTGGTGGCTGGGTCTCCAAAAGGATGTCGCCAACTACGTCCGGGCCTGCCCCCAGTGTGCCACTGGCAAGTCTCAGAACTCTCCACCTGCGGGTCTACTCCAGCCCCTGCCGGTCCCAGGCAGGCTCTGGTCGCACATCGCTCTCGACTTCGTCACTGGTCTCCCTGCCTCTTAACGACACGGTTTTGACAATTGTGGATCGGTTCTCTAAGGCCGTTCTCTAAGGCCGCCCACTTTGTGCCGCTTCGGGGTCTCCCTTCGGCACGTGAGACGGCTGATCTCCTCGTCCAACATGTGGTCAGACTGCACGGGATTCCTTTGAACGTCGTATCGGATCGTGGGCCTCAGTTTGTATCCCAAGTATGGTGGTGCTTCTGTAACGCCCTGGGGGCCACGGTGAGTCTTTCCTCTGGTCATCATCCCCAGTCCAACGGACAGTGTGAACGTACCAATCAGGAGCTGAAGGCTGCCCTACGCTGTGTGACCTCCTCCAACCCATCCTTCTGGAGCTCCTACTTGGCCTGGGTGGAGTACGCCCACAACATGGCACGGTCTTCGGCCACTGGTATGTCCCCCTTCAAGGCGTCATTGGGGTACGATCCTCCCTTGTTTCCCGAACAGGAGGGTGAGTTGGCTGTTACCTCCATTCAGGCACATGTGAGACGCTGCCGGAGTTTGTGGACCAAGGCGAGAGAGGCACTTTTACTCACGGCGGCGCACAACACCACTGCCAATCGCCACAGGAGGCCGGCTCCTAGTTACCAGGTGGGTCAACGGGTCTGGCTTTCTTCACAGGACATCAATCTCAAGGCCGAGAAGAGGAAGTTGGCTCCACGGTTTCTCAGTCCCTTCGCTATTACCAAGATTGTCAACCCGGTGGCTGTGCGTTTGGCCCTCCCCCCTCCCTCCGTGTGTGTCCCACTTTCCATGTTTCCAAAGTCAAGCCTGTTGTCTCTGACCCACTCTGTCCTCCTCCTAGGGCGCCGCCCGCTCCCATGATGATCGACGGTCACCCGGCGTGGGGTGTTGCTTCCATCCTGGACTCCCGGCGCCGAGGTTGTGGGTTGCAGTACTTGGTGGATTGGGAGGGATATAGCCCAGAGTGAAGATCTTGGGTGTGCTCTTCTTGGGTGCTGGATCGAGATCTCGTCACGGAGTTCCACCGGGCGCATCCGGATAAGCCAGCGCCAGGAGGCGCTGTTGGGGGGGGGTACTGTCACCACTCGCCACCCTCAGGCATCCACCTCAGCTGCGCACACACCTGTGCCTCATTAGCTCTGAGCTATTTATTCCACCTCGCCCTGAGCATCGGTCTGGAGCCATCTGTCTTACAACGCGCTCAATCCCTCAGCAGAATCCTTTCTTCAGGCCTGCAACTCATCCCTACAACACGTAAGCTGTCTTATTTCTTACCTCTTCTCTCAGCCTTCCCCTGTGCACAGGTGGATTCCCTGGCAGCGGAAATCCTCACCTTCGAAATCATCTCCTCCCCGCATCTCCACACCTCGTTGTGTGCGCAGCAGGGCGCTGTCTCCCAGGCCTGGAATCCTCGCCAACGCCAGCCACCAATATCTCTGCAAGTAAGCACATCTCTGTATCACTCTCCCATGTGGTTTTGCCCAGCTCACTCCCTGTTTGTGTCTCTTCCATAGGGTTGCCTGGCCGCACGGCGTGCTGCTCTGCTCCTGTCCTCATCTTCCACCCACAATACATTACCGTATCACATACACGCATCCAAACACATTTTCCTGGTTGAATAAAGCTTTCAAATCTACCTGAGCCTGCATGTGTGTTTCCTGGGCCGAGAATTATGTCGAGGTCGTATGATCATTTCAGCTAGCAAATTAATATTTATCAATCTGAACGTGATCATCCCGGGCACTCAAATCTCACATCAGTTCTGAGCTGGAGTGCCCAAATTTTCAAGTGTTTGCAGACTCCCGTGCAGCAGAGAAACCTGCTATGTGGAAGAATTATTTCATAATATCAAATTATAATCAGCAGTCCAATGTTTCAGGAGATATCTTTGCCTTGCATTATATTTAGATGAGAGATCTGACAATTTACTTTAACTAAACCACAACACAGCTTTACGCACAGAAGTGCCTGGTCGAGGTGATCGTAGTTGAGCTCAGTCAATGTGCACAGTGCGCATCAGACAAACAGCTGTTTGGTACGTCTTTCTGTGCTTCTAAATAGTAAGTAGTAATTTATTATGTTTGACTATATGTTGTCATTTTCAAGCATATTGTCAAACAGATAGACCAGATACACACGGTTTCATAAATACCACGTAGACCTTTTTGTACTGTTATGGCACCGCTCCTCTTTGGAGTTGGTCGTCTGTGTGTTTTTTCGCTGTGCTGTAGGTGGAGCTGTGAAGGACTGCCCCTGGCTGAAAGGTGCCTACAAAAGCCATCTCTGCGTGCCTGTCAGTAGTGTTCTGCTCTCATGGAGACCGGTCGCCTCTCTGCTCTGCTGAGAGAGCGTTCTGCTCCCGCTGGAGGCTGGTTGCCTTCCTGTTGCTCTGCTCTACCTGCTGCCTGTTCTGGTTCTGTCTGTCGCCTGGTCTGGGCTGTGCTGGCGGTCCTATTCTTTCTGCATTATTTGTAGCCGCTGGGCTTTCTGGTTTCTGGGTTGGTCGCTGGGCAGGGTTGCAGTCCCTGACAGAGGCATGTCGTCACTGGACTGGCTAGTGACTTGACTGTTACTTCTGTTTCTCTCATGCATTCCACTCACACACACACACACACACACACACACACACACACAACTGATTATTACAAACACATTCTTTTTATCCTTTATCTTTATTTAAATAAATAAATTATTGTATTAAAATGTGCAGCTTACGTGCGGGCTCCCCTGTTATGTGACAAATGGGGGCTCGTCCCCTTAATTGAACCCGGTTGGTTTTTGTTTGAGCTGTAAATCATTTGTAGGGGACAAATGAGGGCTCATTAGTTTCTGGTTGCTGGCTCATTTTCTGTGTGGGTTGATTTTCCGTTTTGTTTTGGGTTTTTTTGTTGTTGTTTTTGTGTTACTGGGTTGAAGCAGATAGGTGTTTTCCATTCATGAGTCTGATATCACTGGAAATTTCTCTGGATAGGCTTAACAGTGAGTTCCAGTAGGGGCTGTCTGCTCTGGTTTAGTGTGGTGGTGAAAGCGGATCTGGGATCACATCCACGGGAGTTCCTGGTGAGTCGTCGTGTAGTGATTGCTCAACAGCCTAGTGGTCTAGTGATTAGAGTATGTTAGAAAAATCTGTGAAGACCTTCAGTCAAAACATCTGGCAGGACCATAGTTTCAGCAAATTTAATCACACTGGCCAATGAAGAACAATACACAAACGGTCTCAGAGTCTACACGCACATCATTCTGACTCAAACACACATCGCTCAGTCTTTTATGCTTTCTGTTCCCAATCAGTTCTGCCCACGCATTCACACCAGCAATCTCTTTCCTCGTTAGCGTTTGGAGTATTTGTTTGCCACTGCTGAGGAAGGAGATTGTCGGGACATTTCCCTTCATATGTGGCAGCGTATTCCTCTGCGTATGTTCATTCTCTCCCAGCGTTCTACCCAGCAAGACATTGCAAGACGATCCATACCTTGGTGTTTAAGCTGGTGCGCTCCTCTGCCTCCTGACTGCACGGCTCACCCCGGATTAACTCCAGACCTGTAAGTGTCCTTAGCCTTTCTCCCGTGCTAGCAGGCCTGTAGCATTAGGCTGCTCGCCTTTCCTGGTCCATGGATAACGCAGCCCTGTAGCACCAGGCTTACATTCACCAAGCTGTTGCGTATTCAGCAGGCGCCCTGTTTCCTTGGTGGCCAATTTTGTCATTGCACTGCTTCATATACTATGTCTTGACTGAGCTGTATTTGGTGACGGCAGGAATTGTTACGTTGGTGAATTTCAATAAACACAGCACTCTCGAATCGTGCAATTGGGTTTTTCATTCTCTCCCTCGTGCGCTGTGTAATGGCACACAGGGGTTCATGACAGGCTGAGGAAAATACATGACCATCTGCATCATTTTCAGGAATGAAAGTACAACAATAATCACCTGCAACTGCACACACGCCCCCATGGGTGGCAATCCAGTTCGCCTACCAGCATGGCATTGGGGTGGAGGATGCGGTGATCTTCCTCCTTCACGTTCTCTGTCCCACCTGGAGAAGCCCAGGAATGTGGTGAGGATCATGTTCTTTGACTTCTCCAGTGCTTTCAACACCATCCAACCGATGATCCTGAAGGACAAGCTGCTGCGCGCAGGGGTGGACCAGTACCTGTCATCATGGATCCTGGACTACCTCACGAACTGACCTCAGTTTGTGAGAACCCGGGACTGTGTGTCCGACACGATCATCGGTAGCACGGGGGCCCCCCAGGGAACGGTGTTGGCTCCCTTCCTGTCCACTCTTTATACTGCGGACTTCTCACACAACACAACACACTGCCATCTACAGAAGTTCTCTGATGACTCTGCGATCGTTGGCCTCATCTCCAATGGAGATGAAGCTGAGTACAGAGGGCTTATCCAGGACTTCGTGGACTGGTGCCATCGGAACTGCCTCCAGATCAACGCGAGGAAAACTAAGGAGCTGGTGGTGGACTGCCGCAGGCATGGACAACCCCTCACAGCACCAGTAAATATACAGGGAACAGACATTGAGATGGTGACATCCTACAAGTACCTGGGTGTTCATCTGAACAATAAACTAGACGGTCACACAATACTGACACACTCTACAAGAAGGGACAGCACAGGCTGTTCCTACTGAGGAGACTCAGGTCTTTTGGTGTACAAGGGGCGCTGCTGAAGACATTCTATGACACGGTGGTGGCATCAGCCATCACTTTCGGAGTGGTCTGCTGGGGCAGTGGCATTACTGCAGCCGATAGGAAGAGACTGAACAAACTGATCAAGAAAGCTAGCTCTGTCCTGAGGCAGCGCCTTGATCCGGTGGAGGAGATAGGAGAGAGAAGGACGGTGGCTAAACTGTCATCTCTGCTGGAGTCCGAGTTCCACCCTATGCAGGACATACTGAATGCACTGAGGGGCTCATTTAGCAGCAGACTACATCATCCCAGGTGCACAACCGAGAGGTTTCGCAGGTCCTTCCTACCAACGGCTGTCAGACTGTACAACCTAAGCAGGGCTGCTTGCAGAGATAGCAAAAAAGACGTAACAACCTAATAGTTTTTTGAATGCAAAAGATGCAATAGACTTACACAATGGTCCCCTCCGGCATACAACTAGGAAAATACCGGTCGCTATGGAGAGTGAGAATATGTATGGGCACATAATCATACCATGTAGGATAACTAAGTAGACGGTTGTGCTGTTTCATCCCATCTAGCAACAATGCTCCGCACTGTGTGTGTTTATATATTTACATATTTATTCCACCTAGCTGCAATGCTCCGTACTGTGGGTGTTTATATATCTATATATTTATTCCATCTAGCTACATTGCTCCGCACTGTGTGTGTTTATATATTTACATATTTATTCCACCTAGCTGCAATGCTCCGTACTGTGGGTGTTTATATATCTACATATTTATTCCATCTAGCTACAATGCTCCGCACTGTGTGTTTATATACTCATATATTTATTCCATCCAGCTACAATGCTCTGCACTGTGTGTCTGTATATATATATATATATATATATATATATATATATATATATATATATATATATATATAGTAATATGTACATATGTATATTAGCTGCTCTTGCTTTTTTTTCTTGCCTTCTGATTGTTGCTCTGAGTGTTGCTATCCCTGTGCTGTTGCAATCCTGGAATTTCCCCGTTGTGGGACTAATAAAGGCTTATCTTATCTTATCTTAATTATTTGATCAAGAACAATTCTGTTTTGGGTTAGCATAAGTCTAAGAGCAGTCAGTTCCTCATCAATACCAGAAAAAGCAGCTAAAGAAAAAACACAAAGGATTGTAATCTATAATTAGTTGATTCAAACCACAAAGTGTTCTTGGGCACTCCCACCCAAGGAAACAGTGAATGAAGGACCATCTGCCCTGTAGTTTCTAACTTGAATTCCTCCGGTACAAATTTAATCACACTGGCCACTGGAAAACAATACACAAATGGTCTCAGAGCCTACATGCGCATCATTCTGACTCAAACACACTTCGTTCAGTCTTTAAAGCTTTCTGTTATCCAAGAGGTGGAGGAGAAAATGACCATAGCGATTGGTTCAGTACATCTGGTCAAAACTTGGTGTACAGATTTTCTCTCCCGGGTCATACCGTCTCAGTATCACGGGAGCCATGCAAACCAGACTATAAACACAATGATAACTAGTGCAGCTGTAGCCTTGATATTTCACACAAACTTGAAATTAGACTTTGAGACCAAACAGAGACCAGCGTAAGACAAATATGAAATTCCACAAAAATGAGAGATAAATATGGAATCATTCTTTCAGAACCTCATGCAAGTAACTACCAGAAGACAAGGGTCCAGATTATTTAGGTTTTTTTGTGACCAGTTTTGTGACATGCACGGTGGAGAATTTCCAGTGTGTCATTTTGTGTGGAGGCACTTTCTCTGTGTTTGACCCAGTTTCATTTTTTTTTTTTTCCGCTGGTGCAATCTGCTCACGTGTATGAGTGGAGGTGCAGTGTTTTTTTTTTTTTGTTTTTTTTTTTGTGAATGAGTAAGAGCAGTTGCGTGATCTAATTGATGTCACCTCATCATTGTGCAGCGTTGCTGAGAAGCACACCTGTTGGGAAGACACGGAGGTGAGTGTCTGCTGGTTTTTGAATCTGTTGAGTTGGAGCGTGAGTTACTGTTTGCAGATTAGGCAGAGCTCTGCATTTGTGTAGAACAGGGGTGTCCAATCATGTGCCATGGAGGACCAAGACCCTGCAGGTTTTCTCTTCTACCCAGTCTCTTCAGCAGGTGTTTTCACTTATCAGCAATCAGTGGGAAGAAATTCAGTGGAACCTGTTGTTTAAGACACTGGTTGGAGGTAAAGCCTGCAGGGTCTTGGCCCTCCATGGCACATGATTGGACACCCCTTGTGTAGAATATTATTGTGCCTCAGTCTGATTTGTTTGTGTGTGTGTTCGTGTGTGTAACACCTGTTATGTTGTCTGTCGATTTTGACCAGCAATATTTCCAGTTTTACATTTGAACAGTGGGAGAGGTTGTTACTGCTTGAAATTGAGTTGGAGAAGCGTAGGGAAAGACGGGCACGATTGGAGAGGCTTTGGCTGGTGGTGCCGATTTGAGTCCATTTGGTGTCTCTGGTTGTGTGCACTGAGGTGGTGGTTTCTCTGATTTGTGTCCAGTTTCATCTGTTTCAGAAATGCACAATCAGCAGGTTGGTGAATTGGATCCAACTTGCACAGTTACATCTGGTGTTAGCCACTCCAGTTAATCATAATAATGCTGGAAACCTGTGTGACTCTCCTGTGCAGTCTGTGTCAGAGTTGCATAATCAGCCAATTTGTAAATTAGTTACAGCTTGCACAGTGACACCTGTGAGGTTGGCTGTGCCAATTAATCAGGCTGATTCTGAAAATCTGTGGTGGAGCCTCCACGTGTGCTCTCTGACACTGATTAAGCAGTAACATCAGTTGATTTATCAGAGTTTGCCGAATCTGTGAAGGATTGTCAGCTGGAGCAATTAATTTGTCCTGTTATCCCTGACAATCATATGGTTCTTATTGACACTGTGGGAGAGCTGTCCGATTTAGTTGCTGAAGAGATTAGTTTGATTACACCTGAGCTGGAGTTTGTGTGAAACTGTCAACAGGTGCAATTAATTTGTCCTGTTGGTGCTTCTGGTGGTATGGTGTTTTTGGATGACACTGTAAATGTGCCTGTCAATTTGGTCTCTGATGAATTCTGTGGAGTTACATCTGAGCAGAAGGAGGAAGAGCAGCTTTATCAGATTAGTCTTAAATCTGATTTCAGGGGGGTCTCAGCAACTTGTTAGCTCAGCAGTTGCAGGGTCTGTGATCAGGTGTGTGACACATTCTCCTGATCAGTGTTGGCTGCAGCTCAGGCTGGAAAAGTCTTGAGTTAATGAAGGACCTGGATGAACCGTGGTTTGCTTTTGAGCTGTGCCGTCTTGCTCCTAGGCAGAGACCGCTGTTTGTCTTGTGGAGTTGTGTTGATGGTCGTCCTCTTGATGGACACTTCTATTTGTTCTGGTTGGCTGTAGAGTTCGATTAGCCTCCTGTCAGGTTTTTCCTTCCTTTCCAGTGGACCCTGGATTTTGGTTGTCCTCCAGAAGGACATCTGTTTCCCAGTAGTCTGTGGACTACAGGATTACTGTCTGACTGATGTTTTTTTTTTTTTTGTTTGTTTCTGCAGATCTGCTGTGTGGACGTTCACCACACATCAGAGGGTCAGGGTGTTATGGTGGTGGCCTTTCCAGAGCACCAAGTTCCTAGGTGTTAGATGGAGAAAGTCTTTCCTAAAGTCACCTGTGCCATCTGTTGGGTTTGTCAGCCCTCTTAAATTGCTTCTCCAGGTGATGGGAGTTGCTAGGTTTGGATGGATGATGGGTGCTTACACCAGGACTTGGTAAAGTTAAAAAATGACGGATCTATAGGTTGTGGTTGTATTTTAAAGGACACAGTAATCTGTAAAATAATGAATTGAGACTATTATTGAATGATAAATTATATAGGAATGGTGGTTTGTAGATCAGTCTGTGTAGGCCTGTGTGAGGGGTGTTACGGCCCCACTCCTCTTTGGAGTGGGTCCTCTCTGTGCTTTTTCCCTGTGCTGTAGGTAGAGCTGTGAAGGACTGCCCCTGGCTGAGAGGTGCCTATGAAAGCCATCTCTGTGTGCCTGTCAGTAGCGTTCTGCTCCCATGGAGGCCGGTCACCTTTCTGCTCTGCTGTGAGATCTTTCTGCTTCTGTTGGAGGCCGGTTGCCTTCCTGTTGCTGTGCTCTGCCTGTTCTGGTTCTGTCTGTCGCCTGGTCGGGGCTATGCTGGTGGTTCTGTTCTGTCTGTATTGTTTGTAGCTATTGGACTTTCTGGTTTCTGGGTTGGCCGCTGGGCATGGTTGCAGCCCCTGACATGTCACGAGCTGGGTTCTAGAAGTTCTGTTGGACCCAGTCTTGTGGCTCTTCCTCTGTATTGATTATTTTTTTGTTGAATTTTTCTGCCTTTTTGAGTTGTCACATTGCTTCCTATGTCTCTGTTTATGCTTCAGTTTCTATTGGCCATGTCTCGTTACATTTGTGATCATTATCTAATCTGTTTTTGGTAATGTTTGTATATAGTATGTGGGCTGACAGCTGTCAGGCGTTATTTCCGGGTTTGTGCTCTGGGTGACAAGCTGTCAGTCCAGCCGCTTCTCCCTTACCTCTCATCATTACCAGCTGATCCCAATCACTATTGTTTTGGTTTCCTCTTTTCCCGCTCAGGGCCACCAATACCTGTGATTACTTAAATTGTTATCCACATATTTTTAAAGACTGTCTGTTCATGATCTCATTGCTGCACTATTGAATGTCTCCATGTATGTTCCTCCGCTTTATTCCTTGTACACAAAGCGATGCCGGCTCTGGAATGTCAATTGTAAGTCTTTCCTCATTTGTATTTTTGTATGTTTTGCACAGTTTTTTTTGGATGTCTGTTCTTTTCTTTAATAAATGTCACAAGCGTAATTCAGCAGTTCAGCAACTGGGATTGTCTTTCTGCCCCGGAGGGGCAAACATGACAGAATAGAGCAGCCATAGTAAGACCCAGCTGTTGCGTTTGTGCATTTTTTCCTCTTTTGTGCTTTTTTTTCCCACTCACCTGCTTTGGAGCTCATCATGTCCCCAGCTCGTCAGCCTCACCCATCTGACAAAGGAAGACTGGCAGTGGGGTCTCTGAGCCTTGAAGAGGAGTGGGCGGTGGAATTTATCCAGAGTTTTGTAGATGAAGCTCTCGCCACCCGCAGTCCCAAGAAAACCTAGGACAGTTTGGATGGAGCTGTGGGTATTCTGGAGTTACACCCCAACCTCTGGAGATATCCACAATATGTGGGACTGCTGTCCACGGTCACCACACTCCAGCAATCATTCCCCGGGCTGACGTGGGGGCTGCCTTCAGCTAACCCGGCTCCCACACGGAAGCACGCTCCACAGAAGACTCCTTATCTCGCCTCCAGTGCGTCCGCTTCCACTCCTGCTTCTCCAGCTCCAGCATGCATACTAATAACTCCACAAAGACGACTTCGTTAAGCTCCAGACCACCAGAAGAACGCCATCTCCTCCTCGCCAGCAGCCCCTTCTTTGTCAGAGTGGAAAATTCCCACAGCAGTGCACTCCAAGTGTCTCTTTTCTCCAGTTTATTTTCCAGCTTCTCCCTGGTGCACAGCTGCTGCCTCCCACTTCCTCCCGGTGACTTCTCCTGTTCAGTCTCTTTCCACCTCTTTGATTAAAGGGGTGGCTCCTCCACAATCTTCAGAGGGGCCCAAGCTAACCATAGACACAAAGGATTGACTGTTAGTCTCCTGCTGCAGATAATGTTGCACACCGAGATGACGGGCAAGTTTCATTTCATTCTTTGTCAATTTATGATGAGATGCCTTGTCTGATTCCCGGTGATGAGGCTCAGGGTCTGCAGACCCCTGATCTCTCACCACTTGCTGCAGTAATCCATTACTCACCAGCCTTCTCTGTGTCCTCTTCCCTAGTCCGCCAGCCCTGGAACAGAACCACCGGACGATGGAGGAGCCCATAGCCCTGGAGGTTCCAGTCCCTGTGCCAGCGGTGAACCAAACTCCAGCCGCCACACTGGATGAGCCACCAACGTGGGTCACTTCACCTGGGGGCTCCAAGACTGCCACTACCATGATGCCTGCTGCGGAGGCCGCTGCAGCAGAGTCAGCAACCGAGCTGGACCTCCAGATGACTGAGCCTGAAGTAACATCATTGCCTGGATCAACATAGTCCTGGACGGCGGTGGAGCTCGAGCTAAGGCAAGTGCTGTGTTTTGTTTTTTCTGTTATTGGTTCTACAGAAATCTTGCCTGGCTCTTGGTGAGGAGCACTGGGTGGAGCCGCTCGCTGCACCTGAGCTCGCCTCGCCGGCCTCTGCCGCTACCGGTGACCCTGACCCCCCCCTTTCTCTGTGTCTTCTGACTGAGCTTTCTCCCAGGGTCACTGGGAATGTTCCAGCAATGCCAGAGGTCTCCGTGGTTCCAAGTTTTCCGCCCAAGGTCATCCAAGGTCCAGCTTCCCTTGCTGTGGAGGTCATCGCAGGTGTTCAGTTCCAGTCCCAGACCTCCGTGGGTGCAGCCTCGGCCCAGGCCGGGTCCACTGTGGGTGCAGCCCCTCCTCTACCCGAGGCCATCGTGTGGGTCCCTCCTTGGTCTGAGTCTCCATGGGTGCTGCATCCCAGCTGGGGACCCTCATGGGTGCTGTTCCCCAGCCTTAAACCAACATGGGTGCCGCACTCCAGCTTGGGCCCACCATGGGTGCCACCCCAAGCCCACGGTCCACAGAGGGTGCAGCAGCGTTGACCCAGCCCGGTTCCACCGAGGGTGCAGCAGTGCTCAAGCCCGGAGCCACCACGGGTGCTGCTAAGGTCTAGCCCAGAGCCACCACGGATGCTGCAATGCTCCAGACCGGAGCCTCTGTGGGTGCTACGGTCTTCCAGCCCAAGACCACCAAGGGCGTTGTTGTTTCTCCTTCTCTTCTGCCAGATGCCATCATGGTCCCCCTTCCTCCTCTGCCAGACACAGTCATGGTTCCCCTTTCTCCTCTGCTAGATGCCATCTTGGTCCCCCATCTTCCTCTTCCACCAGACGCCATTGAGATCCCCCACCCCGGCCCTTCTTTCTGTCATTGTGCCTTCCCATGGGGGGGGGGGGGGCTTCTGGGTCACCCCTCTGGTTCTGGTGGATTAAGAACTCTGGCCAGCCACCTGAAAGACTGATCCACTGGGTCGGGTGGTCCATACTCTCCAGAAGGCCACCCGACTCATACCACCTTGCCGTCTGGCTTGCCTGGGACTTCGACCGGCCACCTGAACTGTGCAATTCTGTTACACAGGGGGCCTAGGATCTAGTTTTTCCCAGGTGTGGGTCCTGAGAGGATTTTTTTTTTTTTTTTTTGGTTCATTTCTTGCCCTTCTTGCCTGGTTGCCCCATCACCTACCCTGGGTGGGTTATTGTTATCTTCCTTCTTGGGGGGTTGAAGGTTTTTTCTTTTTCTTTTTGGTGTTACCTTGGGGTGTCTGGGTTCCACACTTTGAGAGGGGGGGCTCTGTCACGAGCTGGACCCAGTCTCGTGGCTCCTCCTCTGTATTGTATATTTATTTGTTGAATTTTTTTTATGCCTTTTTGAGTTGTCACATTGGTTCCTATTTCTGTTTATGCTTCAGTTTCTATTGGCCATGTCTCATTTCATTTGTGATTATTATCTAATCTGTTTTTGGATAAGTTTGTATTTAGTATGTGGGCTGACAGCTGTCAGGCATTATTTCTGGGTTTGTGGTCTGGGTGACAAGCTGTCAGTCCAGCCACTTCTCCCTTACCTCTCATCATTACCAGCTGTTTCCAGTCACTATTATGGTCTCCTCTTTTCCCGTTAAGGGGCACCCACACCTTAACGGCACCTGTAATCATTTATGTTGTTATCTGCATGTATTTAAGAACTGTCTGTTCATTATCTCATTGCTGCACTGTTGAACGTCTCCACATATGTTCCTCTCCTTTAGTCCACGTTCGCAAAGCGATGCCGGCTCTGGAACGCCATGTCAGTTTTTTGGACTTCTGTTCTTTTCTTAAATAAATCACAATCGCAACTCAGCACTTGGGTCTGTCTTTCTGCCCCGGAGGGGCAAACATGACATGACAGAGGCGTGTAGTCACTGGACTGGCTAGTGACTCTTTTACTTTGTCTCATACATCCCATACACATACACACACCACTAATCGCGCAGACATTTTCTTTTATTGCTTCTTCTTAATAAAATAAATTATTGTTTAAATTGGCATCTCCGTGTGGCCTCTTCCTTTGTCAAAGACCATGAGCCAAGGCTTGTGACAGTACGATCATTTACATTCAAATGTGTGCTGATTTCCCTGACCGTGCCCAGCTCATGACATAACTTCCCTTTATGGGGTGGAATCCAGACACCCTGAAAAAACCCTAGAAACACCAAAAAGGGTGGGAGGAGGGGGACTAGGCACAGTGGGAAGAAACAAAATACAAGAATCTCACAAAAAAGTCCATCAGATGGTCTCTCAAGGTCCCTGGACCACCGGACTGGGAAGCACAGTGAGTTAGGGGCCGACCAACCTCCAAAGGCCCCAAGACCAGAAGATGTGGGGAATCAGGTGGCCCCCTCGAATCTCTTGGCCACCAGACCAGAAAGCATGGTGAGTCTGGTGGCCTTCCACAGTCCATGGGCCACAAGACTAGAGAAAAAGATGGGTCGGGGGCTTAGCCAAGTCCATAGGACCCCAACTCGGAGAGCATGGTGGGTCAGGTGGCCTCCCTGGACCCTTGACTGGAGTGAATGATGAAGCAGGAGAACTTGGGGAACAACAGGTGAGAAGCCTCTAGCTCAAATGACCACAACAAGGGGGCTCTTAGTTCAAGGACAGGTGACTAAGGTGTGCTAATTTAAGGAGCAAACAAGAGGGGTGCACTAACCTCAGAAGCAAAAAAAATGCGGGCCAATAAGCGGCAAGCCTAGACGAAACATGCAGACCAGCGGAGAGCCCAGACAAAGCACGCTGGCCAGTGGCAAACACGGATGCAGCAGGGTGACCAACGATGAAATGAGACAATGACTGGATTTGTTTTAGAGTAGAAATGCTAATTATGAATTAAGAGGAATGTGTTTTTTTTTTCCAGAAACCAAAAAAAACAACAAATAAAAAAAAAATGTAGTCTCACTGTTAATAGAGTAAACTTATAGAATAATACCAGTGATGACTTAAATTTATGTGACACTTTTAAGTTCAAATTATTGCTAAAAAAATGTTAATTAAGAAACATATACAGCTGTTAAGAAAATTGTTGGTACCTCTCTGTTAATGAAAGAAAAACCCACAGTGGTCACTGAAATAACTTGAATCTGACAAAAGTGGCAATAAATAAAAAATTCTATGAAAATTAACCAATGAAAATCAGACAATGCTTTTGAATTGTGGTTCAACAGAATTATTTTAAAAAACAAACTCATGAAACAGGCGTGGACAAAAATGATGGTACCCTTAACATTTTGTTGCACAACCTTTTGAGGCAATCACTGCAATCAAACAATTTCTGTAACTGTCAATGAGACTTTTGCACCTCTCAGCAGGTATTTTGGCCCACTCCTCATGAGGAAACTGCTCTAGTTGTCTCAGGTTTGAAGGGTGCCTTCTCCAGACGGCATGTTTCAGCTCCTTCCACAGATGTTCAATAGGATTTAGATCAGGGCTCATAGAAGACCACTTTAGAATAGTCCAGTGTTTGGCTCTGAGCCATTCTTGGGTGTTTTTAGCTGTGTGTTTTGGGTCATTATCCTGTTGCAAGACCCATGACCTGCGACTGAGACCAAGCTGTCTCTCAATTAATGGCCCTACGAGAATCACAAACTCCACTAGCACTCAGATTGATCTAGCTTTTACTAATAGGCCAGAAAGTCATACAATATGCTCACAGGACTGTCTGATCACAATCTTATAATGGTCACAAGAAAATTAAATAAAAAGCGCTTCAAACCCTTGGCCACCACTGAATTCTATAGGATACCAAAACAGGAACAAAATTTTCAAGATTCAATTCAAGAAGTAAACTGGGATGAATTACTCGTTGGCAAAAATTTAGATGAGGATTGTTCTAAATTTGCCAACAAAATACAACAAATTATTATACAATTTACACAGATAATTAAACTAAAAGCTAGAAAGAATGGCCTTCCTTGGTTAAACAATTTATTCTGAAACTGATGAAAGAACGAGATCACTTTTTGAAGTTGTCAGTTAAATCAGGACACAGCAGGCACCAATTTATTTCATTGAGAAATAGGGTAGTGAAAGAAATAAGAAAATCTAAAGCTGACTTTTTCATTACTGTTTTGAATAGTGCAAGGAGAAATTCTAAAATAACCTGGAATTATAATAAAAAACTATTGGGTGATTCCCCAAAAAACAAAACAAAACTAATGCAAATTCAATTAAATGGAAACATCTTGATGGAACCTCAAGTGATGGCTGATGTTTTTAACAACTACTTCATTGAATCTGTCAGAAATCTCTGATAAGTTTATAGTAAAACAAAGGAAGGAATACCCTGCATTGTCTGCAACGCAGTCTTTTACTATTACAAATATTACTGAGACCAAAGTTATCGATTTAATTCAATCACTCAAACCATCTAAAGCAAAGGATGTTTTTGGAATGGACACAAACATGTTCAAAGATTTAGGTTCAGCTCTCGCCACTCCTATTTCCTCAATCATTAATCTTTCAATTTCATTTGGCCATTTTCCAAAGGCCTGGAAATCTGCTATTATTACCCCTGTTTTTAAATCCGGTGACTCAACTTTTCTGCATACCTACCGACCAATAAGCATTCTTCCGGCCATTTCCAAAATTGCAGAAAAATGGGCGGCAGAGCAGATTGTCCATTATTTAAACAGTAGTTCCCCCTCTCTCCACGCCATGCAGTTTGATTTCAGATCCAGGCATTCCACTGAAATGGCTACATGCCTCTTCATTGAGAAAATAAAATCTTTTCTTGATAAGGGTGGAGTTGTAGGGGCAGTGTTTTTGGACCTCAGGAAAGCATTCGATACAGTAAATCACTCTGTTCTTCTTACCAAGCTCTTTAAATTTAACTTTTCTCACAATGCTGTGAGCTGGATTGAATCATATCTGCATGATCGAACACAATCTGTATCAGTTAACAACTGCAGATCTGATTCTCTTAGGCTAACTTCTGGAGTCCCTCAGGGATCAATATTAGGCCCCCTTTTATTTAGTCTTTATATTAATGATTTGCCCACTGTTTGTCCTGAAGCTGAATGCTTAATGTATGCAGACAACACGTTTTGTTTTTTTTTTGTTCATGGTCGCTCCAAAGACACTGTTGCTGCTAAACTTAATAAAACAATGTCCTGTGTCACAACTTGGTTGCAAGAGTGCTGTCTACAGTTAAATGTTTCTAAAACTGTAGGCAAGTATTTCACTAAAATGTGGATGTAGATAGTGACTGCCTTAATGTGGCTTTTAATTCAATATTAGACTCGATTGGGTTTTCTCAGAAAGTAGGAAATTCTACTCATTACCTCCACCATACATTGGACCTTGTTCTGACATATGGCATAGAAATAGAAAATCTTGTAGTGTCTCCTCATAACCCTGTACTGTCAGACCATTGTCTGTTAACCTTTGATTTTACTATTTCTGACTATTTGGCTCCTAAAGAAAAATATTATTACAGTAGATGCCTCTCAGATGATGCTGTTTCCAAATTTATGCAGATTGTTTCCTCTATGCCATGTGTCAACACAACGGAAATAAGCTATAGACAGCTTGCTCCTTCTGTAATTGATAACATGGTGGATAGTGTTTCAGCTTCTCTGCATCAGGCTCTAGACTTGGTGGCCCCCTTAAAAAAGAAAAAGTCTAATCAGAGATTTCTAACTCCTTGGTTCAACACAGAAACTCGTAGCTTAAAACAGAAGACTCGTCAATTAGAAAGAAAATGGCGCTCTACTAATTTAGATGAAATCTATTTAGCTTGGAGAAATCATCTTTTAATTTA
This sequence comes from Pholidichthys leucotaenia, assembly GCA_020510985.1. Lineage (NCBI taxonomy): Eukaryota > Metazoa > Chordata > Actinopteri > Cichliformes > Pholidichthyidae > Pholidichthys > Pholidichthys leucotaenia. The sequence goes on along the minus strand of CM035849.1, from coordinate 61,263,435 downwards.
TAAAAAATCGCTTAGAAAAGCTAGAACAAGTTATTACTCTGCATTAATAGAAGAGAACAAGAATAATCCCAGGTTTCTTTTCAGTACTGTAGCCAGGTTGACAAAGAGTCAGGACTCTGTTAATCCTAGCATTCCCTTAGAGCTTACTAGTCAGGACTTTATGAACTTTTTCAATAATGAAATTTCATCCATCAGAGATAAAATCAATCAGATTCTTCCCACAGTTAACTTAAATACTGGAACTACTACAACTCCTTCTTTTGATGTCTGTCTTGATGAGTTTACTCCAATCACCCTTTGTGAGTTAGACAAACTAGTTTCCTCATCCAAACCTTCAACTTGTCTTTTAGACCCTATTCCTACCAGGTTATTTAAAGAAGTCTTCCCACTTATTGGTAGCTTTATTCTTCATATAATCAATTCTTCATTAACTTTAGGCCATGTACCGCAGGCTTTTAAAACGGCTGTAATTAAACCCTTACTCAAAAAGCCAACGCTAGATCCAGGAGCTTTAGCTAACTATAGACCAATCTCTAATCTCCCTTTCATTTCAAAAATCTTAGAAAGAGTTGCTGCTACGCAATTATATGACCACCTGCAGGGAAATGGTTTACTTGAAGAGTTTCAATCTGGGTTTAGAATCCATCATAGTACTGAAACAGCCTTAGCGAAGGTCACTAACGACCTCCTGATTGCATCTGATAATGGACTAGTTTCTGTACTTGTCCTTTTAGACCTTAGTGCAGCTTTTGATACTATCAATCATAATATTCTACTTGATAGATTAGAACACTATGTTGGACTTAATGGAACTTCGTTGCAGTGGTTTAGATCTTATTTATCTGATAGGTTCCAGTTTGTTCATGTAAATAATGAGTTTTCTTTCAACTCAAAGCTTAGTCACGGAGTTCCACAGGGATCTGTGCTAGGCCCTACTCTTTTTAGTTTATATATGCTTCCATTAGGCAACATTATTAGAAAGCACTGTATACATTTTCATTGTTATGCAGATGACACACAATTATACCTGTCAATGAAGCCAGATGATAGTAATCAATTAGCCATGTTAGAAGCCTGTCTTAAGGAAATCAATGCTTGGATGACTTGTAATTTCCTGCTATTAAATTCAGATAAGACTGAAGTCATTCTTGTCGGTCCAAAAAACCTTAGAAATTCCTTTCCAAATCAAACTTTCAGTTTGGATGCAGTTACTCTTTCTCTTAATAGCTCTGTGAGGAACCTTGGAGTTATTTTTGATCAGGATTTGTCCTTCAATTCACATATTAAATTTGTTTCTAAGACTGCCTTCTATCATTTGCGTAATATTGCCAAGATTAGGAGCATCTTGTCTCAGAGTGATGCTGAGAAACTGATCCACGCTTTTGTTAGCTCGAGATTAGATTATTGTAATTCTTTATTATCAGGCTGTCCTAAAACATCTTTAAAAAGTCTTCAGCTGATCCAAAATGCTGCAGCAAGAGTTTTAACAGGTACTAGAAAGAGAGATCATATCTCTCCGGTTCTGGCCTCCCTTCATTGGCTTCCCATAGAGTTTAGAATTAAGTTTAAAATCCTTCTTCTTACTTACAAAGCTCTAAACAATCAGGCTCCTTTTTATTTAAACGATCTGATACTACCGTATTATCCTAACAGAGCACTACGCTCCCAAAATGCAGGATTACTTGTAATACCTAGAATCTCCAAAAGTACAATGGGAGGCAGAGCCTTCAGTTATCAAGCTCCTCTCCTGTGGAATCAGCTGCCAATCTGGATTCGGGAGTCAGACTCGATCTCTGTTTTTAAGAATAGGGCTAAAACCTACCTTTTTGATATAGCCTACAATTAGGGAGGGATCATGTGTTTCTGAACCCTCCCTTAGTTATGCTGCTAGTAGGTTTAGTCAGCCGGGGGACCTCCAGTAATGCACTGGGCCTCACTCCTTTCCTCACTCTCTATGAAATATTTTTTTTGCTGGTCATTAACATTTGTTTGTTCTCTCCCATAGATTGAGTCCCCATCGTGCTGTTTGCTCTCTACATGTCTGTTCTTTTCTTCTTCTCTATCCCCTCACCCCCCAGCCAGTCACAGCAGATGACTGCCCCTCCCTGAGCCTGGTTCTGCTGGAGGTTTCTTCCTGTTAAAGGGAGTTTTTCCTCTCCACCGTCGCCAAGTGCTTGCTCACAGGGGATCGCCTGATTGCTGGGGTCTTTCTGCAACTTTCTGCAACTGTGGGGGTTCCCCACTACAGTTGATAGTGCTATGAGATGACTGTTGTTGTGAAATGGCGCTATATAAATAAAGTTGAATTGAATTGAATTAAAATAAATAGCGTGTCACCTGACCCTGACATACATGTTAATGGAGGAAAAATACAAATTGTTAGCCAATATAAATATCTTGGGTTAATAATAGATTCACAGCTTTCCTTTAAAGCCCATATTGCTAAATTGTGTAAAAAAAATCAAGTTAAATCTTGCAAATTTTCGTGCAATTCGAAATGAATTGTCAACTGAAGCCGCAAAAATATACTTGCATTCAATGATTCTCAGTCACTTCAACTATTGCCTAACTAGCTGGCCCCAGGCGGGTTTGAGTGCAAAAAAACCATTGGAAATTTTGTACAAACAAGCAGTTAAAGTTATGGATAAAAAACCTAGGCATTATCATCATTGTGCAATTTTTAAAAAATACAGTCTTTTAAAATGGGATAGTCTTCATACATTTGCAAATTTAAATTTGATTTATAAAGTACTGCATGATTTGGCTCCAGATCCTCTGGCAGACTTCATCAGCCAAAGAAACAGCTCTGAGCATGTCACTCGAGGCTCTGTCAGAGGTGACTGTTTCATTCCTCTGCGCAGGAGTACTTTCAGTAAGTCGGCCTGGTCAGTGGGGAGCGCTAGCGAGTGGAACTCAGTACCTGAGGAGGTTAAACTGCTTACAACATACAAGGCCTTCACAAAAAAAAAAATGAAAATGTGGCTTATAAACACCTACAGCTGCAAACACTAAAAGATAAGTCTGTTGTGATGTTTGATGTTGTGATTAAATGTACGGTTTGTTATGTATATGTTATTTGTTACATTATTGCCCACTTGCTTCCGGCTCTCAGAGAGAACAGACGCTTCTCTTCACTCCTCCTGCTCCCTCCCTCTCCTTCCCTAACTGACTGGATCCCAGCTTGCTATTGTCTGTGTCTTCGTCGTTCTTCTTGGCTGATTCTTCTACTGCTGATTCTTGATCCTAACGGAAATTATGGATTTGGTAAGCTGGGCTTTGAACACAATTGACACTGTCTTTTCAACGAGGAAATCGGGCCCGGGGGAGCCCACCTGTCCTGCAGGTACTGCTGCTGCGGGTTATGTAAGAGACACATATAATTGGAAAATTATGTGTCTGTGCGACCTTTCAATTGAAGATGCAGAAGACATATACCTATTCGGCGTTACGATCTCAGGACATCTACTGATCGGCTTTGGGATAGTCCTGGTGTATCGAAAATTGAAGAAGATGGACAGAGCTTATCAAAATGCTGACCCCGCGAAGCTCTTTCATCAATTTGACCAGCTGGGGAGGACTCTGATAGCGGCTAATGGAGAACTGAACAGGAAGATTGGCAACATCACGATGGCACTGGGAGCACTTCAGGAAATGATTTTAAAACCTGGCAATGATGGAAATTATGGAGCACTGAACGCATAAGAGATGAAAAGTTTTTCTCTGAGTAACTGTGCTCATTCGACCTTGTTTTTGGCGCCCTCAGCACTCAGTCCTCCTGGTTGAAGATAAGCAGTAGAAATATTTTGGCTGATTTCTCTCCTTCATAAACAATCTGGCGTACAGTAATCTGAACTCTCAAGGACAGCGCCATGTGACTGGCTCAGAGAATTTCCACCTGCCATGCACTGAGAGTTGATCTCACAAGGACATGCTCCTCTAAGTTTCAGACACTAGACATAACATCAGCTGAGAGAGGATTTTTGCTGTCCACCAGTAACTGATAACTGACACTCATTGCATTCAACATACACGACTGATTCACTTACACTGATGAACACACACATTCACTGTTCTCTCTGCTGTCTCTGTTATGTGAGGTTGATTGTCTGCTCTGTGCCATTGAGAGGTTTTTTTCATTGTAATCATAATCTGCTTACACAACTATAAGCTGTATTCTGATAATGAAGTTTTTTTCTCTCGCCTAATGTCATTCCCTGCCTTCTCCCACCCCCTACCCCCCCCATCCCTCACTGTTTTTGATGAGGCGCCTTGTTTACGGCTGCCGTGTCGTTGTGTTGCACTTACACGCGCGCCAATGTCAAGTCAAATTCCTCGTGTGTTTTTTACATGCTTGGCAATAAAGCTTATTCTGATTCTGATTCTTCTTAAATGTCTATGTTTTTGTTTTTTTTTTTCTTGTAGATGCATTTTACTGCTTTTTTACATCTTGGCCAGGGGACTACAGATGAAAACTATCCTTTTGGCTAATTCTGGCTTTTTTAACCATGTGCAATCATGTGTTTTATGAAATTGCATTGTCCCTTTTCAACTAAACTAAACTAAACTAAACTGTCTGACACTGGACAGCACATTTCTCTCTAGAATACCTTGATAGTCTTGAGATTTTATTGTACCCTGCACAGATTCAAGACACCCTGTGCCAGATGCAGCAAAGCAGCCCCAGAACATAACAGAACCTCCTCCATGTTTCACAGTAGGGACAGTGTTCTTTTCTTGGTATGCTTAATTTTTGTGTCTGTGAACATAGCACTGATGTGCCTTGCCAAAAAGTTCCAGTTTTGTCTTGTCTGTCCATAGGACATTCTCCCAGAAGCTTTGTGGCTTGTCAACATGCAGTTTGGCAAATTCCAGTCTGGCTTTTTTATGATTTGTTTTCAACAGTGGTGTCCTCCTTGGTTGTCTCCCATGAAGTCCACTTTGGCTCAAACAACGACGGATGGTGCGATCTGACACTGATGTGCCTTGACCTTGGAGTTCACCATGAATGTGTTTAGAGGTTGTTCTGGGCTCTTTTGTTACCATTCTTCATCAAGTTTCCTCCTGCGGCCACGTCAAGGGAGGTTGGCTACAGTCCCATGGATCTTAAATTTCTGAATAATATGTGCAACTGTAGTCACAGGAACATCAAGCTGCTTGGAGATGGTCTTATAGCCTTTACCTTTAACATGCTTGTCTATAATTTTCTTTCTAATCTCCTGAGACAACTGTCTCCTTTGCTTCCTCTGGTCCATGTTTAGTGTGGTACACACCATGTAACCAAACAGCACAGTGACTACTTGTCACCCTTTAAATAGGCTGACTGACTGATTACAAGTTTGTAGACACCTGTGATGTTAATTAGAGGACACATCTTGGCTGAACATGTCCCTATGGTCACATTATTTTCAATCTTTTCTAGGGGTACCATCATTTTTGTCCAGGCCTGTTTCATGAAATTGTTTTTTAAAGTAATTCTGTTGAACCACAATTCAAAAGCATTGTCTGATTTTCATTGGTTAATTTTCATAGAATTTTTATTTATTACCACTTTTGTCAGATTCAAGTTATTTCTGTGACCATTGTGGGTTTTTCTTTCATTAACAGAGGGGTACCAACAATTTTGTCCACATGTAGATACTTGATTTATTACAAAATAATATAATTGCAAAATGCTGTTTTCTTTGTTGTATTATGACTCTGAGGTCGGCTGTATATTTGCATTATGTATGAGGGGTAGGCATAAATAAGCTCTTGCTTCTGCCTCCACCCTTTCTTTCTGAAATATGTTGCCTTTTTTCTTTTTCCTTTTCTTTTTTGTCTTGTTTTGATCTGACAGAAAATATGAAATGAATGAATGAATGAATGAATGAAATGAAGACAATAACCATAATAATAATAACAACAATAATCATAATTATACACAGATGGCAATTGCTGAAATTAATAATCAGAGAGAACATTAAGAGCTACAGTAAATTAAACTTAAAGCTAAGACAGAAATAATGATAACATCATGAAAACCAGAACAAAGTACAAGGCAAAGAAAAATAACAAGATAAAGCTAAGGCCATGATAATAATAATAATAATAATAATAATAATAATAATAATAATAAAAGGGAAAAACAAAGAAACCAAAATGAACATATAGTGTGGGCACAGTCCCTGACCTTGCCCAGAACATTACAGTCATAAATGCCATTAAAATCAGTTTATATTATTTTTAATTATTATATTCATTTAAATTCATTGTTCAGTGTCATTCACAGCACGGGTATCCATAATCTAAAAGAGCTGGTGTGTTCTCAGCCAGAATAATGTGCATGATAGTTTAGGGACTTCAGCATTTGTGATGCATGTAATATTTTCCCTTTCTTTGCAGAGAATCTATGAATGGAGGGAAACATAGCTCTGATTATTCTCCTCTTTGGTAAGACCAACTCTGTTTTTGCAACTGTGAATACTTCTTGTTTCAATTTCTTTGTCTATAAACAGAATATTTCAGACAGTAGCCTCCAAAAGTTTTTTGTCATTAGTATATCAGCCTATAGAGGGCAGTGCTAGCCTTTGTGAATGCTGTCTGGGAAGCAACGCAACGACTGCTGCAGCTGTCACAATCCTGCTCTGTGATACTTTTTTCTTGATGTGCAACTTCACATTGATAATTCAAATATGTTTTCTTTATTTTTGCACCCAGTGTACCTGTCATTGTGAACTGTAGTGACTTTTTCAATCCATCAAAGTGTTGTTCAACATCATCAAGTCTAACAGTTTATCATTCTAAAATTATACCTGGTGTTATCAATCTGCAGGACTTCACACCGCCTTCACTCGCCAAGTACGCCGTTTTAACTATGTTGACTTGAAAATGACCTGGGCTGATGCTCAAAAATACTGCAGAGAGAATTACACAGACTTGGCCACCATCCAGAGCTGGGAAGACAATAACCAGCTGAATCTACCTTCAGAACCTGTGCTGGCATGGATTGGACTGAGAGATGACCCACAATCCTGGAAAGGAGAACTAAAACAAGACAAAAACTCTTGGCGGTGGTCAGCAACTAATCAAACAAGTCTTACAGGTTATGCAAACTGGAAGACTAATAATCCTGACAATTATAAGGCTTCAGAGTTATGTGTTGGGATGTTCAGTTATGGACGCTGGAGTGATTGGCGTTGTGGGGGTACAGCTCACTTTATTTGCTATACAGGTAAAATAAATTGGTTTAAATTTATTAATGTTATTTGGCTCTTAGACACAAGCAGCATTACCAAGTTATGGAGTATGCTGTGAAGACATTTTACAAATGTATTTTTTAATCATAGCTTTTATGGATTAGTTAATTTGTTGGCAGTTGTGACCTAATGGTTAGGGATGTGGACTGGTGACCGGAGGGTCGCGGGTTTGATCCCTGGACCGGCAGGATTAGATCTGGGTGGGACAGATAACATAGCAGTGTTTGCCTCACCCTCCTTAACCCCACTGTGGTGGCCTTGAGCAAATCCCTTAACCCGAGCTGCTCAGTGGCCACAGGTCAGTCTGTGGTTGTACTGGGCAGCTTCCTGGTGTGTATGTGAACAGGACGTCTTTGAAAAAGAGAGGTTGCCTCTTAGTGGAACTACCCTGTATAAATAAAGGTTAAATAGAAAATTTAAAAATAAAATTTACTAAGTATACTGGTTTTGTTGGCATGGTCTTAATTCATTTTAATTAGCTGCACTTTGTTTTTTGCAGAAACATCACAAAATGGAAAAACTTACGTTCTTATCACTCTTTCGATGAATTGGTCCAGTGCTCAAGATTACTGCAGAACACACTACACAGATCTGGCCATGATTGAGAACGCTGGTGAAAATGCAAAGATTGTTGGACTTGGTTTCACCCATTATGCATGGATTGGTCTGTTCCGGATGCCATGGACCTGGTCTGATAACAACGACAGCTCATTTAGAAAATGGAAATTTGGAGAACCAAATAATGCCAATGGAAATGAGTTTTGTGTCAGTGTGAATGACAAACATGAATGGGCTGACAATTACTGCCAGGATCAGAATAATTTTGTCTGCCATAAAGGTGACTTCAATATTACATTGAAAATTTTGTCATTTTTCCCTAATTTTTTTTAAGAAACACATATTTCTTTTGGTTTTCATATTTTTTTACAATATTCAGATGGAGTACATGTGACTGTGGTGAAAATGAAGATGATGTCTGATGCTGATTTGACAGATCCAGCTGTTAACAGTCAGATTTTGAAACAGGTAATGTTCTCTGTCTTTTCATAATAAATCAGAAAATAAAAGGATGATAAGCAAATATGTTGTACTGCTCAACAAAGAGAAGCATTTTAAAGTGAATGGTTTATGATTTTTTTCTTCCTCAGCTAAGTGCAGTGATGAGTCAGGGACAAGCTGACATCAAGTTGAGATGGAAGATCCAGCCCCAAAACTTGAAAAACACATAAATCCATTGATTACTCAAAACAGTCAAACTTACAAAAAAACACTCAAAAAACCCTGTAGATATGGTTGTGTCAACATTTGTAGACTTTATGATGAAGGTTTCAAACTATACAGAGATGTGATGATTGTTTTTACGCTTTTCATTTAGTAGTCCTGTAGTCTCCAGGTTGACTTGTCATTTTATTGGTTCTACTTTTAAATTAACAGTGTATAATTGATGTTTAGTTTTACCAACACAAAATCTCTGTTATATTCAGATAAAAATGCTGTATACTGGAATAAATACTGGAGCTGTGTTTGTATGCTCGCCTGCATCATCTCTCCTTCCAGGCAACGGCTTCTCCATCCTGGTTCTTCAGCCCTTCCTCCTCCTGTCCTGCAGCCTCCAGACCCCTTTACCTTTCCTACACTGGAGTTCACTGCCGGGCTCTCTGCCAGTGTCGTACGACCCATTACCTCAGTTGTCCTTCTCCCGTGTGCCATTCCCATCACTAATCATTCCTCTCCTTTCTTTCATCCTAGGCTGTATGTGGCTCAAGCGTGCAACTGTTTTCCTGTTTATAGTGTGGCGTCTTGGTTGCAGGTTTCATTAATTGTGGTGTGTGCATTTATTCCTGAAAGTAGCGTGTTGTGTATAGGGTTTGGGGGTTTTTCATTAAAGTGGTATAACTTTTCATGTGCGTCTGTGTTCTTCTAAGTGGTAGCCCAGCATTTAAGCCTCCTCAAACACATTAAATCATGACAGGTGGAGCCTTGACTAAAATTCTTTGATCATTCTACTCACTGAAACCTTCCACAACTATTTGTCACTGGTGGCAAACTCTGAAAATGAAGTTTTCTGAACCATATTTTTAAAAATATGTAAACTCAAAATGAACTACTCCTAGGCCATTTATATCCTAGTGGTAGAGCATCTGTCCCACAGCCATGAGGTTGTGGGTTCAAGTCCAGCTGGGTCATACCAAAGACCACATAAAAATGGTACTTCCCGCCTTCTAGCTTGGTGCTTATTGTAATAGAATGGGGGAAGGAAAAGTTGTTTGTGGTTGTGCCTTGCATGGCAGCAGCCCATGTGATTAAGATTGTAGATAGGAGAAACGTAATTTCATTCTACTGTACATGATTGGCTGTATGGATTGAATGACAATAAAGTTGGCTGCTTCTTCATCCAAATTGCTTGAAATTAGGCAGCAATCATCTACAGACATTGATAATGACAAATTGTTAAAATGTCAGTCCGTTTTGATTTTCTAGGCCAATCAGTTTGTCCAGTTTCTTTCTGACATGTATTTTGGGGTTTTAACGCCTGATTTAGCAATTCAAATTTGATGAAACAAAATGTAATTACAGAGTTCATGAACTCTATGTACAGTATGAGTCTATATCCCACAATAACACATCCCAGTAGAATCACAGTTCACACTGCTACACTTATTGACAACCTGTTTGTTAATATTATTGATAAGAAAATAGAAAGTGGATTATTGATAAATGATATAAGTGACCACTTGCCAACCTTTGCACTTATCCATGGCCACACGGGGGCCAGTACAGAAAAAAATTTAAAATCTTTCAGATACAAATCACAAAATGCAATCAGTTCTTTTAAAGAAGACTTGCTGAAGCAGGACTGGACAAAAGTCTATGTATCAGATGTAAATGAAGCCTATGACACATTTATAAACATTGTAACCACTCTTTATGACATAAATTTCCTGATAAGCCATGGTTAACCAAAGGATTACAAAAGGCGTGTAAAAAGAAAAACTTATTATATAAAGCTTTCCTAAAGAAAAGGACAAAAGAAGCAGAGCAGCGGTATAAAACATACAAAAATAAGTTAACATATATAATAAGATGTAGTAAGAGAGACTATTACAGTAAAGAACTGGAGAAAAACATAGAGACAATATTAAAAATGCATGGACAATACTTAACAGTATTCTTGGAAATAAAAGCAGAAATACAAGCTACCCAACCGATTTTTCAAAAAATAATAAAACGACTCAGAGTGTGAATGCAGTTTCACCTGCAGATGAATTTAATAACTTTTTTGTTAACATTGGTCCTAATTTGGCTCGAGAAATACCCATTACGGCGCCTACAGGTGATACAATAAGCAAAAACACTGCTATAAAAGACTCCATTTTCATAAAGAACACAGATGAGAGAGAGAGGTCATTGAAATTGTTAAATCATTTAAAAGTAAAACATCTACGGACTGTGATGGTATTGACATGCTCTTAGTCAAAACTATTATTGAATGCTTAGTGAAACCACTGACGTATATCTGTAACCTGTCTCTCCAAACAGGTATATTTCCCAATGCAATGAAAATAGCTAAAGTAATTCCGATATACAAGACGGGTGACAGAGGGGAATTCTCAAACTATAGACCAATTTCACTATTGCCGCAATTTTCCAAGATACTTGAAAAAATATTCTATGAGAGAATTGACAACTTCATACTGAAGAATAATTTATTGTGTGAGCAGCAATATGGGTTCAGACACAAGAGGACAACTGCATTTGCTCTAATGGAATTCATAGAAAAAATATCAGCTGCCATTGAAAATAAAGAGTATTCAGTTGGGGTATTCCTGGATCTTAAAAAAGCATTTGATACAGTGGACCATAATTTATTTAAAGAAACTACAAAATTGTGGTATTAGAGGGGTAACACTGTCCTGGTTATGTAGTTATCAGTATGTATGTTGGTAACAAAAACTCACAGTTACTGAAGGTTACTTGTGGAGTCCCACAGGGTTCAGTTTTGGGGCCATTGTTATTCAATATGTATATAAATGATATATGTAAAGTTTCAGAAAAAATGGACTTAATATTGTTTGCCGATGACACTAATCTATTATGCAGTGGAAGCAATTTGGAACAACTTTTGGATACACTCGGAAAGGAATTAGGAAAGCTTAAACTGTGGTTTGATTCAAACAAATTAACGCTCAATTTAAGTAAGACAAAATTTATAGTCTTTAATAATCATCACAACAACTTAGTATCTAAGCTCAGTGTAAATGGTGTAGAGATTGAAAGGGTATCCAAAACTAAATTTCTTGGAGTAATAATTGATAATAAACTGTGTTGGAAGTCACATATTAATTATATTAAAGGTAAAATATCCAAATCAATTGCAATACTACACAGAGTGAAATATTTGCTGAATCAACCCACACTATATACCTTGTATCATTCATTAATACTCCCATACATGACATATTGTACTGAAGTATGGGGAAATACATATAAAACAAACATATATCCAGTCTTTATGCTTCAAAAGAGAGCTATTAGAATAATAAACAAAGCTGCTTACAGGGAACCAACAAACCCACTTTTTCTTAAATTAAAAGCTCTCAAGTTGAAAGATCTGGTTGTCTTTAAAACTGCAGTAATAATGTTTAAAGTGAAGAATCTATCACTGCCCACAAATATCCAAAACTTGTTCCAAATAAGGGAGAAACAATATCATTTCAGAGGAACATGTATATTTCAAAAACCTTCAGTGAGAACTACCACCAAGCAACACTGTGTTTCAGTGCAAGGAGTCAGATTATGGAACGATTTTGGACCTGAATTAAAATCATGTACAACGCTTGGACAATTTAAACAAAAACTAAAGGAAAAAATACTCCAAACATATATACAAGATGACATGTAAAATCACATAAGGATTGTCATATCCAGCCTACTTTGTGTTGTAGCTTAGTTTTTTTTGTCACATTTTGTCTTAGCTTTGTTCTGAATTGTAATCGCTCTTGTTTTGTTTTCTTTTGAATTCTTGGATGGAATATGGGTGGGCAATATAAGCTGTGGCTTCAGCCATCACCCATTTCGGATAACTTATGTCGAACTGTATAATCAGAGGAGTTATTGCCTAATTTGACCTTGTTGTATTTTCTTTCCCCTTTGTTATATTATTCAGTTTCTTTTAACCTGTACTTTTAATCTATCCGAAATAAATAAAGATTCATTCATTCATTCGAAGAAATGCCAGTTTACTGCCCTCCCATCGAGCTTCCTAATTGTCGACTGGTAGACAGCGAGCTAACACGTGTGGTGCAGGCCTCAATGATGACAAGATGTTTTCTTTTATCTCATTTATTGTTGCGACACCACAAGGAACTTAACGTGACGTACATTCGTCTTATTCCGTTCCTACATCTGTTCCTACATCATTCATTCATTCATTCATTCATCTTCTTCCACTTAATCCTTTTTGGGTCATGTAGGGGCTGGAGCCTATCTTGAACGCTAATGAGAACTACTCAACTCAAATTATAAAAGCAGAATAGTCAGAGTCACAATCAGAACAGTATTCTTCAGCTAACCAGCAAATTTCATACAATTCTGTTTATGTTCAAAAAAATCATGTTCACGAAATATCTGTCAGCCAGTTTGTCTTTTCAGTGGAACATTTTTTTTGAGTGTATCGCCCAAGCCAGTTGTGTGGTGGAGGAGTTAAGATACTTGTCTATCAAGCAGGAGCCCTCAGTTCAAATCCTTCTGGTAATGTGTCATTCCTCTAAAGTGCAACCTATCTCTTCTGTGCATTGGAAAACAATATCCACCTTATTCCAAGGCCCCATGATGCCTTGTATGAATTATGGCAGCAACTTCCAGTACTAGTTTAGAATGTATTGTTGTCACTGAAACAGGACACTTTTCCTTGTTAAAAAGCAATGACTTCAGCATCAAAAATGTGGGAACACAGCCTTTTGCACCTTAAAAACTAATATAATCATACCACATCCCACGACTATGGAGGGATGAGAAGATGACCTTAAAAAATGGCCAGTAGCTCTGTGGACAGTAGCTCCGTTAGTTAGCTCTGCTGCTAACATGCTAACGCTGTAAACAAATAAAAGCTCTGAGATAACATCAATGTCTCCATCGCAATAAAGTCGGCTGCATTTTGTTAAAATATGTTGGACATAATCAAATTTACCTCAGAGCAGATGTAGAGTCTAGTCAGAGGCACAAAGAGCCACAACACCGTGCTTGGGCATTTTAAATTCGGGGTAAAACGTCAGATCTGTGACATTCATACAAGTGAAAACATACCTGGTGCTGTTGTGTCTCTACCACCAATCACATGAACAATCCTTTAGTTTTCAGTGCATGATCTACTCATTGCTGTTGAAGCCACAGATTTATCTGTGCTTATCTGTGTGAAGCCTCACACCATGAACAGCAGCAAGTACCAGAACTACGCAAAATCATTCAAAAATACAAAAACTACAAGTGCTGAAATTAGCTGCCACTTGAGTGCAAAATACGTATGTGGACTATTCCTTTTAAAGAATTTCAAAAGCTTTTAAAAAACACTATTTTAAATGCCCCTGCTACTCCACTCTTACTGACTGATTTAACACTAAGTCAGTGCAAACTGGAAGCTCCGCCCATAATCGTTCCTACAGAGGCACCCCCCGGAATAAGGTGGGTGTAGTGCACCTTGAATTTTAAATTATTATTTAAATGACAACAAAAAGAACTAAAAGACACATTAAAACAGTCAAAAACTACCCCTTAGCTTGAAACTTTTCATGCATATAATAATAATAATAATGGTCAAACTAAATTCTGTGCCACTGAACACGGTACATCTTTTTAAAGTTTACTATTTAACTTCACTCATTATTGTAAACAGCTCTAATTCCAGCTCCTTCAAAGCTATCAGCAGAGAAAATAGTACTGCAGAGAAATTTCAGCAACAAAAACAATTTTACGTTGAGTGAATAATAAACCAGGAGATAAAAGGCTGAAGTTCCTTAGTAAATCAGCTTTATTTAAATATATCATGTCAAGATAACAAATCCAAACAGTGAAACAGATTCCCTTACACCTAATCTATCCTCTATTATTTCCATCTGTCCTTCCAAATCTGGGCTGTACGGTGGTGCAGTGGTTTAGCACTGTGGCAGCACAGTTTACCCTTGGCCGGGGGATCGCGGGGATCATGAGACCGTGGGCGTGTTGTTGATTTTATCAACAACAAATTATTTTGAATCAGTTAACCCGGATAATGGACCGGTTGGATTGTTTGACTAGCCCGCAGACGTTTCCACCGGCTCCGTCGTTTCCTAGTAGCTCCTCAGCTCCCGCTAGCCACCCACCTGGGCACGGGTCTTCTCCTCGGCTAACTCCCGTCCCCGCTCCCACCCGTTTTGGTGGAAAATTAGGGGGGGGCGCGGGGTTTCATTATGCAGTGTGAGGTTGTGTTTTAGCGGGTACCAGGGGATTTTCCCACAGATCAAAGCCAGATAGGCTATGTTATTAATTTGTTAGAGGGGCGAGTTCTAGCTTGGACCTACGCCGTCACGGCTAAGGTGAATTATTCCAGCATGGCTTACGCACAGTTTGTTAGTGAGTTCAAAGGAGTATTTGACCATTCTGACCGTGATGGTGTGCTTACCTCCCGGCTGCTTAACCTTAGGCAGGGAACTCAATCTGCGGCAGATTACGCTGTCGACTTCAGGGTAGTTGCTACAGAGGTCGGGTGGGAAGATGCTTCACTGTGGAATATTTTCATTAAGAGTCTCACCCCTAGCCTGCAGGACGAGTTGGCTTCCTTGGAGAAGCCGGGTAGGCTTTCTGAATTAATCTCCTTGGCCATCAGCCTCGATAACAGGTTAAGGGAACGGGCAGCGGAACGTAGGTCCTCTGGTCATTCAGGTGTCCAATCTCGTCATTCCCCACGGCCCTCTCTATTGGCCCTGCCTTCCTCAGATTCCCCGGAGGGTCCGGAACTCACATCAGCTAGGCAACCCAAGCTTTCTTTGGCGGAGAAACAGCGCCGCCGTGAGTTGGGGTTGTGTCTATACTGTGTCAACGACGTTGTTGTTTTTACAAGAAATCAAAATGATGTAGACTACCTTTTAAGAACTGTCAATCTTTTTGGTGAGTGCTCCTCAGCGAGAGTGAATTGGGGTAAGAGTGAAGCTGTTGTGGTGGGGGGGAGACCACAAAAAATTGCCCTACCTGGTGGCCTCTCGTGGACACAAGGTGGTTTTACACACCATCTTGGTGTGTTCTTAGGAAATCAGACTTTTACTGGGAAAAATTGGGAGTGTTTTTTAGAAAAAGTTGAAGGAAGACTGAAAAAATGGAAATGGATTCTGCCAAACTTGTCCTTCAGAGGTCGTGTTTTAATCATCAACAATTTGATTGCTTCGATGCTGTGGCATCGACTGTCTTGTCTGGACCCTCCACCCAATTTGCTGGCCAGAGTGCAGTCTATAGTCGTGGACTTTTTCTGGGACCGTCTTTACTGGGTTCCACAGAGCATCCTGTTTTTACCGAGGGAAGAAGGTGGTCAAGGGCTCATCCATCTGGCCAGCAGGGGGGGCTGTCTTCCGCCTGCAGTTCATTCAGCGACTGCTGAGTGGCCCCCTCGACCTTGTGTGGAGACCTATTGCCAGGACTGTCCTGGCTCGCTGTGGAGGGCTTGGACTAGAGGAGTCGCTGTTTTTAATGGACTTAAGGAGCCAAAAACTCCCAGAACTTCCCCAGTTTTACCAAAGTGCTTTTAAAATCTGGGGACTTTTTAAAAAGAACTCTCCCCAGGCTTCCTTGTCACCTTTCTGGCTTTTAAAGGAACCACTTGTGTTCGGGACCCGTTTTGATGTGGGCAATGCTTTAGGACCTTCTGTTTTAAAAAAGTTCATTTCTGCAAAGGTCACAACGCTGGGACACTTGGTAAATTTATGTGGTCCTAACTTGGACAATGCTGTTGCCCTGTGCTCTGCTCTTGGCGTTTCTTCAGTCAGAACTATAATGAATTTGCTGAAAGATTGGAGAGACTGCCTGTCTGCAGAAGAACACTCTGCTATTGTTTTACACTGCAAAAACTCTTTGCGAACTTCTGATGAGCCTTTTCCTTTTAGTGTTTTATCTCCTGATTTTAAAGATGGCACTGGTGTGTTTTTAAACTCTGAACACATTAACATTTGTGACTCTCCGGGTAAAAAAATGTATGGACTTTTGGTGAAAGTTTTAAATGTAAATAAGTTAAAAGGTCGAGCTGATATACCATGGAGGAAACACTTGGGTTTGGGTTCAGAGGTGAGGCCTGCCTGGAGAGCACTCTATAAACCACCATTAACTAAGAAGGTTGGAGACCTACAATGGCGAGTTTTACATGGTGCTGTGGCTGTAAATGCTTTTATCTCCATTTTAAACCCAAATGTTGTTGAGGTTTGTCCTTTTTGTCCTCAGAAAGAGACTGTGTTTCATTGTTTTCTGGACTGTAACAGACTGCATTTGTTGTTTGTTTTTTTGGGGAAGCTGTTTTATCTGTTTGGAGAAGTCTTTTCCCTGCAGATTTTTATCTTGGGTTTTCCATATAGGCAGAGAACTAAGAAAAAGAGTGAACTTTTAAATTTCATCCTGGGTCAGGCTAAAATGGCTGTCTATGTTAGTAGGAAAAGAAAAATTGAACAAATACTGGATTGTAATGTAAAAGACATGCTTGTTGGCATGATTAAGGCTCGAATAATGATTGATTACAATTACTATCATCTGATGCAAAATGTTGAAACCTTTGAGGCTATGTGGTGCTTTAAGCACATCCTGTGTTGTGTTAAGGAGGGGAAAATTACCTATGGTATAATCCTGATGTAAGAAGCAAGTTTTTTGTTTTAGTTTTCCTGGTTTGGTTACTTGTGTCTTTGATTTCTTGTCAGTGAGTCATTTTTCTTTTCCATTGCTTCTTTTAGTTGTTTTAGTTGTTGTGTTTTTCTGTTGAATTTGTGACAATAAAGGTGTGTTGAAAAATCAAAAATCTCTCTCTCTCTCTCTCTCTCTCTCTCTCTCTCTCTCGTGCGCATGCGTGGGCGTTTGTGGGAGCAGGTGTGTGGAGTGGTGTCGAGTGAGTACTTTAAACTTTGTATTTTCTAACTTTTTCTCTATCTTGTGTGTTTGAGGTGTGTGTGTTTAATATAGTGGGTTGAGTGTGTGTGTGCTGGGGTGTGAGTGCTGGAGTGAGTGTGTTGGGGAACGGTAGCTTCTGCTGCCGGTTTTTCCCGGCCGGCATCATGCCGGTGATTGATGGTGGTGTGGAGTTTGAGCGCTTAACCCGGCGTCATGGTGTGAGAATCCTCCCGACAGTTCCCTGTTCTGTGGAGGAGGCCAGCCTCGCTGTAGGACAGGTGGTTGGGCATGGCAGCATAAAATCAGCATCGAGGATGAACAGCGCAATTGTGATCTTTCTGGATTCGACTGAGAAAGCTGATCAGGTGGTGGCACAGGGAGTGGTCATAGGTGACACTTTTACTCCCGTTTTACCGCTGGCGAATCCGTCTAGGAGGATCACCATCTCAAACGCTCCTCCTTTCGTTAAAAATGATCAGCTGATTAGAGAGTTGTCCCGTTTTGGCCAGGTTGTGTCCCCTATCACAATGGTCTCTCTGGGTAGTAAATCACCCCTGCTGAAGCATGTTGTATGTCACAGGAGGCAGTGTTTCATGGTGTTGAAAGACAGCTCTGCTGAACTGAACGCGTCTTTTAATTTCAGGATTGACGGCTTTAGCTACTTGGTGTTTGCAACATCTGAAACCATGAAGTGTTTTGCGTGTGGCGCAGAAGGCCATCTTATTAGGTCATGTCCTGAAAAGGCGAACACAAAGAGCACTGGCGGTAAGAAAGGTGACGCCGCTGTTTCTGGTGGTCCGGAGGGTAGCGCTACATGTGGTGCGGCGGATGCCGCTGCGGCGCCCGCTTCTGCTGGGGCGGTCGCGGCCGCGACTGCGGCCGCGTCCGCATCCGCGTCCGCGTCCGCTTCTACTTCTGCGGGGGCGTCCGCGTCCGCGTCCGCTTGTGCTGGGGCGGCCGCGGCCGCCTCTGCTGGGGTGGCCGCGGCGGGCGCGGTAGTTGCCCCCCCAAACAGTGATGGTGGGGAATTTCTGTCTGGCGGCAGCTCTGATCATTGTGACGAGCCTGTCGCCCGGGGTAAACAGGTGGAGGGTGTAAGTAAAAGTGCAGTTAAACGAAGGAACGTAAATGAACAGACTTTGCAGGCGGGGGAGGAGCGGTTTGAGGCTGTAGGGGACACACAGAGCAAACACTGCATGACAAACGTTGCAGTTCATGAAGAAATGCAGGAATGTAGTTTTGCTGAAGAGGATCCTTTTAAAGCTGCACAAAAAAGAAAAAGTGCTGAAAACTTACAGAGCTCTGCTAAATCTAGTAGGGTTGGGAAGTTAGATTTACTAGATGAGAGCGTCTCTGACGAAAGTGGAGCTGTGTCTGAAATGACGCAGACGCAGACGCAGGAGGAGCAAAGCTCCTATTGTTTTTCCAAAATTAGGCAATTTCTCCAGGTGACCAAGGGGAGCAGAGCTGTGAAAGTGGAAAATTACTTTCCAGATCTGGAGTTATTTGTGGCATCAGCTCGCAAGCTGATGAAACTGAATGATGGGAATGAGACTTTTACTGATCAGGAAATTTTTCGTTTAAAGAAACTGGTTGTCAAACTGAAATCACAAATTACTAACAGTCATGTTGACTCTTAGTTTGTTTCTTCCCTTTTATGCTATGTGTGTGTTTTTTTACTGTACCCTATTTTTATCCTTTTTAATGCCCCACCTTAGAATTGGCACTCTCAATATTAATGGGGCCAGGGATGATGTAAAAAGGGCCTCTTTATACAAGCTTTTTAATTTAAAGAAACTTGACGTGCTGATGGTCCAGGAGACTCACAGCACTGTGGACATTGAGAGCCATTGGAGAAAAGAGTGGGATGGCTGCATTTTTTTTAGCCACAAATCCAGTAGCAGTGGGGGGGTGGCTGTACTTTTCTCTAGGGGTTGTGTGCCTGTCTCTTATGAGGTAGAAGAGGTGGTGAGAGGTCATTTCCTCTTATTAAAGGTACAGTTTGAAAACGTGAACTTCGTTTTTATAAACGTGTATGTGCCAACACAGAGAGCAGAGAGGATCAGGGTCTTTGACGTGCTTTCGGATACGGTTAAGTCCTGTGATCCAAATAGTTTTTTATTTCTGGGGGGTGATTTTAACTGTACATTAAACCACAGACTAGACAGGAACCATCAGGAGCCTCACCCTGCTTCTGCCAATAGGCTGAGAGAACTGGTGAAAACACATGAAATGGCCGATGTGTGGAGATCACATCATGGGGACCAGAGGCAGTACACCTGGAGCCATGTCAAAGATAACCTTTTATCTATGGCTAGGTTAGACCGTTTTTATGGTTTTAAACATCAAATGAGTGTTTTTAAAAATAGTTGTATCTGTCCTGTTGGTTTCACTGATCACTGCCTGCTGTTTTGTTCTGTGTTTATTGAAAATGTAAAGTGTAAGAGTGCTTTTTGGCATTTTAACAATACACTTTTAAATGATGTGTTTTTTAAAGAGGTTTTTCATGATGTTTGGAAGTCACACAGGGAACAAAAACCCTCTTTTAGTTCTCTCCAATTGTGGTGGGATTTTGGTAAGGCCCAGATAAAACAACTCTGCCAACAGTACACTCAAAATGTCACTCGTAGCTTGACCCAATCCTTGAAAGTTCTGGAGACTGAGGTGGTAGAACTAGAGGAGTTGCTCAGTTCTACAGGAAAACAGGAGCACTTAGAGGCTCTCAAGTCAAAAAGGTCAGCCTTGGCTAGCTTGCTAGGGGTCACCGCACAGGGTGCTCTGGTCCGCTCACGCTACATGGATGTAGCTCTGATGGACTCGCCCTCCCAGTACTTTTTTGGACTGGAGGGGAAAAATGGACAGAGAAAGCTCATTCACTCCTTGTTGGGCGATGACGGGAGAACAATCTCCACAGCAGCAGAGATCAGGAAACACGCTGCTAGCTTTTACAGTGAATTGTTTAGAGCAGAGTGGAGGGAGGACACGTCACTGGGCCAGGTTTTCCTTGATGGTCTTCCAGTGCTCTCAGAGGACCTTGTTGCCGGCTTGGATGCTCCACTGTCTCTGTCTGAGCTGCATACGGCGCTAATGAGCCTCCAGAATGGAAAATCACCAGGCATAGATGGTCTCTCTGTGGACTTTTTTAAGGAATTCTGGCCCCTGCTTGGTCCAGACCTGCTGGAGGTTCTCCAAGATAGCTTGGAAAGGGGGACCCTACCCACGACCTGCAGGAGGGCCATCATCACACTGTTGCCGAAAAAGGGGGACCTCCAGAGCCTAAAGAACTGGAGGCCAGTCTCTCTGCTCTGCACAGACTACAAGATTCTCTCAAAAGCTCTGGCCCGAAGACTGAGAAAGGTGATGAGCGAGCTCATTCATGTAGACCAGACTTACTGTGTGCCTGGCAGGCTGATTAGTGACAACGTCACTTTAATTCGGGATATTTTGGAGGTCTCTGGTTCATTGGCGGTAGAAACTGGTTTGATTTCAATTGACCAGGAAAAGGCGTTTGATCGGGTTGAACACCAATATTTATGGACAGTTTTAACAGCTTTTGGGTTCAGCCCAGGCTTCATAGCCAGGATACGGGTCTTGTACAGTGACATTGAGAGTGTGCTGAAGATAAATGGGGGCCTGTCTGCCCCTTTAAAAGTCCAGAGGGGGGTTCGGCAGGGCTGCCCTCTCTCAGGGATGCTGTACTCCCTCGCCATAGAGCCTTTGCTTCACTGCCTGAGAAGGGATCTATCAGGAGTTACTTTTCCTGGCTGTGACACCACGTTCAAGCTGTCGGCCTATGCAGATGATGTAGTCATTCTGCTAAACAAGCAGAGTGACATTGACGTTCTGGTTAGGAGTGTCAATCTTTTTGGCCAACTTTCCTCTGCAAAGATAAACTGGGGAAAAAGCGAGGCTCTGATGGTGGGGGAGAAACTAGAAAATCAGCTTACGCTGCCGGGTGGGTTGATTTGGAAAAAAGGAGGTTTTAAGTATCTTGGTGTCTTTATTGGAAATCAGCAGTTTGAGCAAAAAAATTGGGATGGGGTCATAGAGAAGATTAACGGGAGACTAAACAAGTGGAAGTGGCTAATGCCGAGAATATCTTTTAGAGGAAGAGTGCTCATTTTAAATAATCTTGTTTCCTCATCCCTGTGGCACCGCCTCATGTGCATGGACCCCCCTGCTGGTTTGTTGTCCAAAATTCAGTCTGTTTTGGTGGACTTTTTTTGGGGGGGTGGACTCCACTGGGTTCCTCAAGCCCTGTTATTTCTTCCCAAAGAGGAGGGGGGGCCAAGGAGTGATTCATTTAGCTAGTAGAGGTGCTGCTTTTAGACTGACTTTCATACAGAGACTGCTGATGGGCCCCCAGGACCTGGTATGGAGGCCTTTGGCCTGTGTTATTTTACAGAGAGTCCTTGGGCTTGGGCTAGACCTCCCTGTGTTTTTAATGGATTTTAAGAACTCTAATGCACTGTCTTTACCCAGTTTTTACCGCAGTCTCTTTTCAGTGTGGACTCTTTTTAAAAAACAAAGAGGGCCATGCGATTCCCTCTACTGGTTGTTGAGGGAGCCGCTGGTTTTTGGTGGTCGCCTTGGTGTCCTGCCGGGAGTTGGAAGGACCTTCCTTGATAGGCTGTGTTCCAGGAACATTCTCACTCTGAAGCAAGTGGTGGAACTGGCTGGTCCTGGCCTCAACAACGCCTCAGCTTTAGCAGCTCATCTTGGTGTCAGGTCGATTCGTTTCATCGATGGTCTTCTTGCACACTGGAAACAGGAGCTTCATGGACTTGAGCACTCCCTACTCTTGGACTTTAGCAATGGCACGCTGCAGCCAGAAAGCACTGACCCCTTTCCCTCTCTCACGCTCTATATGGACTTTGACGTCGCTCCTTGCTCCTTACTGGCATTCTGTGCTCCCACTGGTGTGGACTTTGGAGGAGCCAGTGGTAAGGCACTCTACAGACTGGTGGTGATGGCACTCAACAAGGACCGATTGAACACCTGTGTGGACACTCCTTGGAGAGCCTATTTTAAACTAGGAAAAGGGCATCGGCCTGCCTGGAGGGCTCTTTACAAAGCCCCTCTCCCTAAGAGACATGGAGACTTACAGTGGAGGGTCCTGCATGGTATTATAGCTGTCAATGCTTTTGTTTCTGTGATTAACAGCAGTGTCAGTGATCAGTGTGTTTTTTGTTCCTCTAGGGAGACTGTTTTTCATTGTTTTATTGAATGTCAGCGCCTGAGTGGCCTCTTTGAACTTCTCACAAAACTTTTTCATTTTTTTAAGGAAGTTTTCTCTAAGCAGGTTTTCATTTGTGGTTTTATGTACAATCGTCGTTTTAAGCAGAAGTGTCAACTACTGAACTTTGTTTTAGGACAGGCAAAGTTGGCTATCTATGTAAGCCGGAGAAGAAAACTTGAAAATGTTGAGAATGATGTTGATGTCAAAATTTTATTTGTGAGGCTACTTAAAGCCAGAATCAGGCTGGACTTTCAGTTTTTTATGGGGAATGGGGATGTGGAAGGTTTCAGGACCCTCTGGTCCCTGGAGAATGTCCTCTGTTCAGTTCATGATGGACAGCTTTTTTTTGGGCTTTTTTTGGGGGATTAATTTTCTGTGTAACATAGCATGATATAGAAATTGTATTGACTGATGGACAAGTGTGTTTATTAAAGATCTTTTAAAAATCAAAATCTCTCTCTCTCTCTCTCTCTCTCTCTCTCTCTCTCTCTCTCTCTCTCTCTCTCTCTCTCTCTCTCTCTGTCTGAGTGGGCGTGGTCGTGAGTGCGAGCTGAGAGCGTGTGACAGCGTGAGTGATTTATCTCAAATTTTTCTCTGTCTTTTTGTGTTTAAGGGTTTTTTTCTGCTAAATAATCTTAATTTTTTTTGTTTTCTGTAGCTGGGGTGGGGTAGGCGTTCTGGGAGGGGGGTTTCTGCTGCCAGCTCTGCTGGTCAGCATGGTTTTGGAGCGAGGCTCCGGGTTCAAGAAGCTGACACGCCGGCATGCTGTCAAACTGACTCCGGCTGTCAGCTGCTCAGTTGAGGAGTGTAGTCTGGCTGTGGGGGAGCTGGTCGGTTATGAAAGCGTTAGAGCAGCTTCTAGAATGAATAGTGCCGTGGTGATCTTCCTCGATAGTGTGGAAAAAGTTAACCAGGTAGTGGAGAGCGGGGTTGTGATTAAAGACACACTGGTTCCTGTTCTGTCTCTGGTAAATCCCGCGAAGAGAATTACGATCTCAAATGTCCCACCATTTTTAAAGAATGAGCTGTTGGAGAAGGAGCTGTCGAGACACGGGCAGCTTTTGTCCCCCATTAAGCACATCCCTCTCGGTTGTAAGTCCCCGCGTTTAAAGCATGTCATGTCTTTAAGGCGACAGGTGCTCATGATTTTAAAGAATAGCGAGGAAAGCCTCAACCTTGTATTTAAATACCGGATTGACGGCTTTGATTACACCATCCACTGCACGGTGGCGCAGTGGTTAAGCACTGTGGCAGCACAGTTTTACCCTCGGCCGGGGGATCGCGGGGATCATGAGATCGTGGGTTCGATCCCAGCCCCCGACCAACAGTGAGCTGTGTGGAGTTTGCATGTTCTCCCCGTGTTGCGCGGGTTTACTCCGGGATTTCTCCGGTTTCCTCCCGCACACCAAAAACATGTAGGTTTAGGGCGCTCACGCACGCAGCGACCGGCAGCCGGTGGCTTGTCACCAGACTGCAAACCAAGTCTACCTACGGGTACAAATAAGTAACAAAAAAAAAAAAAAAAAAAAAAATCCACGTCACCTCCGATAATATGAAGTGTTTCGGCTGCGGAATGGAGGGACACTTGATTCGATCATGCCCTCAGGGAGTGGGGGGATGATCACTCGGGGGAGGCCACTAGTGCGGCCTTGGGGCCGTCTGGCGGCAGAGCGGCTTCACTGCCCTCCGAGACTGACGGCGCTGCTGCGCCGTCGGGCGTTTCGGCCGAAGCCACGAGCGGCCAAGGCCGCAAGGTTGTCTGGCGGCGGGGCGGCTTTGCCGCCCTCCGCAGCCAGCCTGTCGATCATACATGAAACCGCGGCAAAAGTTAAAGCACATCGCAGGGCTGCTGCACAGACCAACATTGTGGACAAGGGTGAGATTACCGAGAGGGATCACGCTGAGGGTCAGACAGATGAGTCAAATGAAGCCCAGGCAGATGGTGGGACTAGAAAAATGAATATAAAAGCACAGCACAGGGTGAGCGAGAAGCAGGAAGATACAGCTACCAGGGTGGCTAAGTCAGTGTTGGAGGATGAGGATGACACTGAATTAGATGAAGAGTTATGTAAAATCTCAATCAAGCGAAAGAATTTGGAAACCAAACAGCAGAGGAGCAAAGTAAAAAGGGTTGTCAAAGACAGTTCTGAGGTTTCTCTATCTCAACCCGATTCCTATGCTGGGTCTGAGATAGAGAGTGATGGTGAAAGCAGTGATGATGTGGTCAGTGGAGGTGGTTACCCCTTCACAAAAATACAGAAGTTTTTGCAGGACACTAAGGGATCCAGAATGGTTAAAGTTGAAAATTTCTTCTCCGATCTAAAACGTTTTGTTGACTCTGCTCGGGTCTACATGAAAAATAGGGGAGAGCTTGAGCAGGAAATTTTCACTGATCAGGAGATCTACAGACTAAAAAAGCTTGTACTAAAAGTTAAGAACCAAATTGCCCAGAATGATTAGTCTTTTATCGCTCATTCTTTCTTTTCTGTTTTTGTATTGGTTTTGCCCTCTTATATGCATGTGCAGTTTTAATTTTGGCACACTCAACATCAATGGAGCAAGAGAAATGTCCAAGCGAGCGTGTGTTTTTACTCTTGCAGAATGCAAGAAAATTAATGTTCTGTTTGTTCAGGAGACTCATAGTTCTGAGGACAATGCTGCTGACTGGAGGAGGGAATTTCGAGGGGAAATTATTCTTAGTCATGAAAGCAGCAGTAGTGGTGGAGTGGGTATTTTATTTTCTCGAGATTTCATTCCACTTTCTTATGACATTGATGAGATAATTGCAGGCCACATTTTAAAAGTTCGAGCTGTTTTTGAGAATGTGAAAGTTGTTTTTATAAATGTGTATGCTCCAACCGTAGGCACAGAAAGATTGGCCTTTTTAAATATTTTAGATGACACAATCAAAAATTGCAGTAATGATGACTTTTTATTTGTGGGAGGTGATTTTAATTGTACAGAAAATCCTCTTACGGATAGGAATCACCCAGAGCCACATGCTGCATCCAAGAGAGTTTTAAAAGGTCTTATAGAAGCTCATGATCTGTGTGATGTGTGGAGAAATTTTCATGGCAAGGCTAGACAGTACACATGGAGCCATAGAAAGGACAATATTCTGTCCTTAGCTAGACTGGATAGGGTTTACAGTTTTAAGCACCATTTTAGCATTTTTAAAAGTGCTTTTATAGTCCCTGTTGGCTTCACAGATCATTCCCTGGTTCAGTGTTGTGTTTTTATCAAGAATATAAAGTGCAGTAGTGCATACTGGCATTTTAACACATCACTTTTATCGGATAACAGTTTTAAAACTGCTTTTATGTTTTTTTGGAGTAATTTTAAATTAACAAAATCAAATTTTAGTTCTTTGCAGCAGTGGTGGGATGTAGGGAAGAGCCAAATAAAGAATCTGTGCCTACAGTATACTCGCAATGTCTCTGGAGACTTGGCCAGGTCTGTCAGGGACCTGGAGAGAGAAGTAGTGGAGCTGCAGTCTTTGGCAGGCTCCACAGGAGAAAGAGGACATTTTGAGGCCCTCAGTGGCAAAAAGTCTGTTTTAACTGACCTACTGGGTGTGGCTGCCAGGGGCGCTGTGGTACGCAGTAGGTTCCAGAACATCGCACTAATGGACGCTCCATCTCATTTTTTCTTTGGACTGGAGAGGAAGAATGGTCAGAGGAGGATGATCCACTCTCTTAGCTCCGAGGACGGGCGGCCGATCCATGAGTCTGCGGAGATCCGTCGCTTTGCAGTTGCTTTCTACAAGGATCTCTTTAAGAAAGAATTTGTTGAGAATCCACATGCACTGAGTCATTTTTTGACGGACTTGCCAAAGGTGATGGCTAGCGTGGATGCGGAGCTGGAGAGCGGGATCACTCTGCAAGAACTAGCAGTGGCTGTCCAGTCTCTTCAGTGTGGAAAAGCCCCAGGGATAGATGGTCTACCATCGGAGTTCTACAAGGCGTTCTGGTCTGAGATCTGTGAGGACTTGCTGGAAGTACTGTCTGACAGTCTGCGGAAGGGTCACCTGCCCCTAAGTTGTAGGAGAGCAGTCTTCACCCTCCTTCCAAAGAAAGGCGACTTGAAAGACATTAAAAACTGGCGTCCGGTGGCCCTCCTCTGTACTGACTACAAAATTCTCTCCAAAGTGTTGGCTACCAGACTGAGGAAGGCGATGGAGCAGGTCATACACGAAGACCAGACCTACTGTGTACCTGGTAGGTTGGTTACAGACAACATTTTTTTAATTCGTGATGTTTTGGACCTCTCCAGCTCATTGGTCAAAGAACTTGGTCTTATTTCAATAGACCAAGAAAAGGCGTTTGACCGAGTTGAACATCCATACCTTTGGCAGACATTAGAGGCCTTTGGTTTCAGCTCAGGGTTCATCGCCATGATCCAGGCTTTGTATAGAGACATTGAGAGTATTCTTAAGATTAATGGTGGTTTGAGTGCTCCTTTCAAAGTTGAGAGGGGTGTCCGACAGGGCTGCCCCCTCTCAGGTATGCTGTACTCTCTTGCCATTGAGCCCCTCCTTTGTAAACTAAGGCAAGGCCTCACTGGTTTTAAAGTCCCCAACTCTGACTCTGTTTTTAAAGCGTCTGCCTATGCTGATGACATTGTTGTTTTTACAAGAAATCAAAATGATGTAGACTACCTTTTAAGAACTGTCAATCTTTTTGGTGAGTGCTCCTCAGCGAGAGTGAATTGGGGTAAGAGTGAAGCTGTTGTGGTGGGGGGGAGACCACAAAAAATTGCCCTACCTGGTGGCCTCTTGTGGACACAAGGTGGTTTTAAATATCTTGGTGTGTTCTTAGGAAATCAGACTTTTACTGGGAAAAATTGGGAGTGTTTTTTAGAAAAAGTTGAAGGAAGACTAAAAAAATGGAAATGGATTCTGCCAAACTTGTCCTTCAGAGGTCGTGTTTTAATCATTAACAACTTGATTGCTTCGATGCTGTGGCATCGATTGTCTTGTCTGGACCCTCCACCCAATTTGCTGGCCAGAGTGCAATCTATAGTCGTGGACTTTTTCTGGGACCGTCTTCACTGGGTTCCACAGAGCATCCTGTTTTTACCGAGGGAAGAAGGTGGTCAAGGGCTCATCCATCTGGCCAGCAGGGGGGCTGTCTTCCGCCTGCAGTTCATTCAGCGACTGCTGAGTGGCCCCCTCGACCTTGTGTGGAGACCTATTGCCAGGGCTGTCCTGGCTCGCTGTGGAGGGCTTGGACTAGAGGAGTCGCTGTTTTTAATGGACTTAAGGAGCCAAAAACTCCCAGAACTTCCCCAGTTTTACCAAAGTGCTTTTAAAATCTGGGGACTTTTTAAAAAGAACTCTCCCCAGGCTTCCTTGTCACCTTTCTGGCTTTTAAAGGAACCACTTGTGTTCGGGACCCGTTTTGATGTGGGCAATGCTTTAGGACCTTCTGTTTTAAAAAAGTTCATTTCTGCAAAGGTCACAACACTGGGAAACTTGGTAAATTTATGTGGTCCTAACTTGGACAATGCTGTTGCCCTGTGCTCTGCTCTTGGCGTTTCTTCACTCAGAACTAAAATGAACTTGCTGAAAGATTGGAGAGACTGCCTGTCTGCAGAAGAACACTCTGCTATTGTTTTACACTGCAAAAACTCTGTGCGAACTTCTGATGAGCCTTTTCCTTTTAGTGTTTTATCTCCTGATTTTAAAGATGGCACTGGTGTGTTTTTAAACTCTGAACACATTAACATTTGTGACTCTCCGGGTAAAAAATGTATGGACTTTTGGTGAAAGTTTTAAATGTAAATAAGTTAAAAGGTCGAGCTGATACACCATGGAGGAAACACTTGGGTTTGGGTTCAGAGGTGAGGCCTGCCTGGAGAGCACTCTATAAACCACCATTAACTAAGAAGGTTGGAGACCTACAATGGCGAGTTTTACATGGTGCTATGGCTGTAAATGCTTTTATCTCCATTTTAAACCCAAATGTTGTTGAGGTTTGTCCTTTTTGTCCTCAGAAAGAGACTGTGTTTCATTGTTTTCTGGACTGTAACAGACTGCATTTGTTGTTTGTTTTTTTGGGGAAGCTGTTTTATCTGTTTGGAGAAGTCTTTTCCCTGCAGATTTTTATCTTGGGCTTTCCATATAGGCAGAGAACTAAGAAAAAGAGTGAACTTTTAAATTTCATCCTGGGTCAGGCTAAAATGGCTATTTATGTTAGTAGGAAAAGAAAAATTGAACAAATACTGGATTGTAATGTAAAAGACATGCTGGTTGACATGATTAAGGCTCGAATAATGGTTGATTACAATTACTATCATCTGATGCAAAATGTTGAAACCTTTGAGGCTATGTGGTGCTTTAAGCACATCCTGTGTTGTGTTAAGGAGGGGAAAATTACCTATGGTATAATCTTGATGTAAGAAGCAAGTTTTTTGTTTTAGTTTTCCTGGTTTGGTTACTTGTGTCTTTGATTTCTTGACAGTGAGTCAAGAAATCATTGCTTTTTCCATTGCTTCTTTTAGTGGTTTTAGTTGTGTTTTTCTGTTGAACTTGTGACAATAAAGGTGTGATCAAAAATCTCTCTCTCTCTCTCTCTCTCTCTCTCTCTCTCTCTCTCTCTCTCTGGAGGAAGGTGGAAATAGGGAACTCCGTGGCTTGTTTGGACTTTTTTTCGGTTTTCTACTGCTGGCCGCTTTTCCACTTTTTGGGTTTTTTTCAATATATATTTTATTCAGTTTTTTTTGAAAATAAGACAGAACAAAAAAAAAAACAAAACACTGCCAGTGCTCAAGAAAATACACAATGAAATAAGTGATTGTTACACAAAGCCCATATAACTACAAAAGTGTAAGCAGTCCATGCTAAGCAATTTTCATGATACAATCCTTTCATGTTACAGGCTGAGTCTTCTTTTTCTTAATGTGATCCATAAATGGTCCCCAAATTTTAGTAAACATATCTTGAGTATTAGACAAATGATATCAAATCTCTTCAAGGTACAAGCAGGATGCCAAATCATTAAGCCAGTTAATATAGCTGGGCGGCGTATTGGCCTTCCATTCTTTCAGAATGACCCTCTTCGCAACAATCATGCCAAACCTAATAGCATGCTGAAGTGACTGTGAGCAGAGCAAAGTTTGATCTGAACAACCAAGTATTACTGTTAAGACATCAGGTATTATGACTTTTTTATATATGACACTGTACAAATTAAAAATCTGAGACCAAAAATTTTTAAGCGAGGGGCAGGAGAAAAATAAATGACATAAAGTACCATCACTTATTTTACACTTGTCACATAGTGGTGAAATGGTCGGAAAAAGTCTATTAAGGCGGGTCTTAGAGTAATGTAATCGATGTATTACTTTAAATTGTATTAGCTGAAGTCTGGCATTTACTGAACATGAATGAATACCAACTAAGGCTCTTTCCCATAGATCATTTGAGATCTCTATACCTGCATCCCTCGTCCATGCCTCCTTGACATGGGTCGAAGACGTTGGCCAAGAGAAAAGATTAACGAATTCTGAAACTAAATGCTTGGAGGTTGGGTGTTTTCTCAAAACCTCATAGAAATCATGTTGTACAGGAAGTTTGACAAAATGGGTTAAAGACTGTTGTACAAAATGTCTAATCTGCAGGTACCTGAAAAAATGATCAGGTGGGAGATTGAACTTCATTTGTAATTGTGTAAAAGATGCAAAGTCCTTATTGATATAAGATAAGCCTTTATTAGTCCCACAACGGGGAAATTCCAGGATTGCAACAGCACAGGGATAGCAACACTCAGAGCAACAATCAGAAGGCAAGAAAAAAAAAAAAAAAAAAAAAAAAAAAAACAAGCAAGCAAGAGCAGCTAATTTAAAAGAATACCTTTATTTGACCATTGCCTGAACACAGGATCTGATAAAACTGGTTTGAAGGCAGGGTTTTGGCATATAGGTGCATATATAGAAAGGTCAGGAAGATGCAATATCTTCTTAATTTGTTTCAAAATTCTGAAGGAATTGTACAGCACAAAGTCATGTCTGAACACATTCAGAGGGACGTCGACCTTGCTAAATAATAAAGCAGATAAAGATGTACCAATGAGGGATTGACAGTTATGAGATTCAAGTGCAGGCCAACACGGTATTTGATCCACATTATGATTATCTTGGGACCAGAAGACCAAGGCCCTAGCGTTGCAGGCCCAATAATAATGTCTCATAATAGGCAACCCAAGACCACCCTCGACCGAGGGTTTTTGGAGATGTAATTTAGAGACACGGGGGTTTTTGCCAGCCCAAATAAAGGAGATAATAATGGAATCAACTAATTTAAAAAAAGATGCTGTAAGAAAAATTGGCAGATTCTGAAATAAATATATAAATTTAGGAAGTACAATCATTTTGACAATATTTACTCGTCCAATTAGAGAAATTGGTAGTAATTTCCATTTCTCAATCATGCCCCTAATCTTATTTAACTTTTTGGTTTTTTTGGGTGGAGGATGGCGGCCTTGGGAAAGCCACCTCCATCTATCCACCAGGGGGTGAGGATCGTTCACCCGGACAGCGCTGTTACTGTGGAGGAGGTCCTGGAGGTTGTGGCCGAGCAGGTGGGCCCTGACGCGGTCTGCTTTGCTTCCCGAATGAATAGAGCTGTGGTTGTGTTTCTGGCGGCTGAAGACGATGTCCACACCCTGATTGTAAGCGGTGTGGTTATCGGGGAAACGTATGTACAGGTGTCCCCCTTATCTGTCCCATCAACGAGAATCACCGTCTCAGGTGTTCCACCTTTCATCACTGATGAGCAGTTGGCGACGGAGCTCCGCAGATTTGGGAAGTTTGCGGGCCCGTTTACAACTCTGCCTTTGGGATGCAAGGCCGCCAAGTTCAAACATGTGAAATCACTCAGGCGACAGGTGTTCATGTTTCTCGACTCGCCCACTCAGACTCTGGAAGTCTCCTTCAGGGTCAAGCACGGGGACGGATCTTATATGGTGTATGCGAGCTCGGGACAGATGAAGTGTTTTGAATGTGGAGACGTGGGCCATAAACGGTTTGCTTGTCCGCACAGGCAGCAGGCGGAGGGCCCTGATGGAGCTGCGGATGGTGCCGGCGGCGAGCCCTCCGCTCACGCCGCAGCTGCGGACGGCGGCGCGGCCTCCGCTCCCGCTACCCCTGCTCCGGAGCCTGCTGCTGTGTCTGTGGACGGCCCGGAACGTTGATGGCGATGGCGCCACAAGGGTCACTGATGGTGCGTCACAATCATCTCGCTGTGTGACGTCAATGGCTGGGCCACCGGCAGCTGCTCCCGCTTCGGAGGAGGGGACGGAGCACTGACCTGATGGTGCGTCACAATCATCTCGCTGTGTGACGTCAGCGGCTGTGTCTCCACCAGCTGCTGCCGCTTCGGTGGAGGGGACGGCGCACCGACCTGATGGTGCATCAGAATCTCGCTGTGTGACATCAGCGGCTGTGCTTCCGGAGGCTGCTACCGTTACACAGCGGGGGATGGAACAGCAACAGTCAGCTGCTGAGGGTGGTGTCCAGGAAAATGTGGCCCATGATGAATCCACTGGCCCGGGAGAACCAAGCAGTCAGCTGAGTTGTGCTGCCGAGGAAATGGAATCTGAGAACGACGCTGTGTCTAATATTGGGTCTATTGAGGCAACATGCAGTACAAACACGAGTTTGTATTCACTGGACGAAATCAATGCTTTTCTGGATGAAACCTATAACAAAGCCATTAGGGTCGCCGACTACTGCAGTGACGCTGATAAATTCATTAAGTCTGTTGATGTGCTAAGAAGGCAGGTTGGTCTGGACCTCCTGGATGAAAGGAAACGTTATCGCCTCAAGAAACACCTGACGGCCCTGCGTAAAGCAGCAGGGGGAACGCCGGTCAAGCGCGCCCGACAGGAGGAATGAATGGCGGTCGTTCCTCTGCCTGTTTCACACATTTTTGGGATATTGTTTGAACAGACTTGTATATGACATTTAATTGACTGTAATTGACTGTCACAGAACTGGATCTTTGACTAGGTGGGCTGCAAGGAATGTTCTGTGTGGTGTGTGTGGGGGGGAACATTTCAGTTTGCACTTTTTCCAATGTGACACACTTGGTGGAATGATGTTGGTGTGCTTACTTTTTTTTGAAGTGTGCAATAAAGGCTTATTTTAAAGGTCAAAGGTCTCTCTCTCTCTCTCTCTCTCTCTCTCTCTTTTTTCAGTTTTCTACTGCTGGCCGCTTTTCAAGTTTTTGTTTTTTTGGGTGGAGGATGGCGGCCTTGGGAAAGCCACCTCCATCTATCCACCAGGGGGTGAGGATCGTTCCCCCGGACAGCGAAGTTACTGTGGAGGAGGTCCTGGAGGCTGTGGCCGAGCAGGTGGGCCCTGACGCGGCCTGCGTTGCTTCCCGAATGAATAGAGCTGTGGTTGTGTTTCTGGCGGCTGAAGACGATGTTCACACCCTGATTGTAAGCGGTGTTGTTATCGGGGATTCGTATGTACAGGTGTCCCCCTTATCTGTCCCATCAACGAGAATCACCGTCTCAGCTGTTCCACCTTTCATCACTGACGAGCAGCTGGCGATGGAGCTCCGCAGATTTGGGAAGTTTGCGGGCCCGTTTACGACTCTGCCTTTGGGATGCAAGGCCGCCAAGTTCAAACATGTGAAATCGCTCAGGCGACAGGTGTTCATGTTTCTCGACTCGCCCACTCAGACTCTGGAAGTCTCCTTCAGGGTCAAGCACGGGGACGGATCTTATATGGTGTATGCGAGCTCAGGACAGATGAAATGTTTTGAATGTGGAGACATGGGCCATAAATGGTTCGCTTGTCCGCACAGGCAGCGGGCGGAGGGCCCTGATTGTGCCGCGGATGGTGCCAGCGGCGAGCCCTCCACTCACGCCGCAGCTGCGGACGGTGGCGCGGCCTCTGCTCCCGCTGCCCCAGCTCCGGAGCCTGCCGCTGTGTCTGTGGACGGCCCAGCTGCGCCGCCCGCGGCACAGCTTGCAGTCGGGAGCGTGAATGGCAATGTCGCCAAAAAGGTCACTGATGGTGCGTCACAATCATCTCGCTGTGTGACGTCAACAGCTGTACCGTCGGCAGCTGCTACCGCTTCGGAGGAGGGGACGGAGCACCGACCTGATGGTGCGTCACAATCATCTCGCTGTGTGACGTCAGCGGCTGTGCCTTCGCCAGCTGCTGCCGCATCGGAGGAGGGGACGGAGCACCGACCTGATGGTGCATCAGAATCTCGCTGTGTGACATCGGCGGCTGTGCTTCCGGAGGCTGCTACCGTTACACAGCGGGGGATGGAACACCGACAGTCAGCTGCTGAGGGTGGCGTCCAGGAAAATGTGGCCCATGATGAATCCACTGGCCCGGGAGAACCAAGCAGTCAGCTGAGTTGTGCTGCCGAGGAAATGGAATCTGAGAACGACGCTGTGTCTAATACTGGGTCTATTGAGGCAACATGCAGTACAAACACGAGTTTGTATTCTCTGGAAGAAATAAATGCATTTCTGGATGAAACCTATAACAAAGCCATTAGGGTCGCCGACTACTTCAGTGACACTGATAAATTCATTAAGTCTGTGGATGTGCTAAGAAGGCAGGTTGGTCTGGACCTCCTGGATGAAAGGAAGCGTTATCGCCTCAAGAAACACCTGACAGCCCTGCGTAAAGCAGCAGGGGGAACGCCGGTCAAGCGCGCCCGACAGGAGGAATGAATGGCGGTCGTTCCTCTGCCTGTTTCACACATTTTTGGGATATTGTTTGAACAGACTTGTATATGACATTTAATTGACTTTAATTGACTGTCACAGAACTGGATCTTTGAATAGGTGGACTGCAGGCACTGCTCTGTGTTGTGTGTGTGGGGGGGGCATTTCAGTTTGCACTTTTTCAAATGTGACACACTTGGAGGAATGACGTCGGTGTGCTTACATTTTTTTGAAGTGTGCAATAAAAGCTTTTTTTAAAAGTCAAAGTCTCTCTCTCTCTCTCTCTCTCTCTCTCTCTCTCTCTCTCTCTCTCTCGTGCGCATGCGTGAGCGTTTGTGGGAGCAGGGGTGTGGAGTGGCGTTGAGTGAGTACTCTAAACTTTGTTTTTTTCTAACTTTTCTCTATCGTGTGTGTTGAGGTGTGTGTGTGTTTAGTATATAGTGGTTTGAGTGTGTGTGTGCTGGGGTGTGAGTGTTGGAGTGAGTGTGTCGGGGAACTGTAGCTTCTGCTGCCCGTTTTTCCCAGCCGGCATCATGCCGGTGTTTGACGGTGGTGTGGAGTTCGAGTGCTTGACCCGGCGGCATGGCGTGAGAATCCTGCCGACAGTTCCCTGTTCTGTGGAAGAGGCTGGCCTCGCTGTAGGACAGGTAGTTGGGCATGACGGTATAAAGTCAGCATCAAGGATGAATAGCGCAATTGTCATCTTTCTGGATTCAACTGAAAAATCTGATCAGGTGGTGGAACAGGGGGTTGTCATAAATGACACTTTTACTCCTGTTCTACCACTGGTGAACTCTTCTAGGAGGATTACCATTTCAAACGCTCCTCCTTTCATTAAAAACGATCAGCTGATAAGAGAGTTGTCCCGTTTTGGCCAAGTTGTTTCCCCTATCAGAATGGTCTCTCTGGGTAGTAAATCACCCCTGCTGAAGCATGTCGTGTGTCACAGGAGGCAGTGTTTTATGGTGTTAAAAGACAGCTCTGCAGAACTGAACGTGTCTTTTAACTTCAGGATTGAGGGCTTCAGCTACTTAGTCTTTGCAACATCCAAAACCATGAAGTGTTTTGCGTGTGGTGCAGAGGGCCATCTCATTAGATCATGTCCTGAAAAGGTGAACACAAAGAACACTGGCAGTAAGAAAGGTGACGCCGCTGTTTCTGGTGGTCCGGAGGGTAGCGCTACATGTGGTGCGGCGGATGCCGCTATGGCGTCTGCTTCTGCTGGGGCGTCCGCGTCTGCTTGTGCTGGGGCGACTGCGGCCGCTTCTGCTGGGGTGGCCGCGACGGGCACGGTAGTTGCCCCCCCAAACAGTGATGGTGGGGAATTTCTGTCTGGCGGCAGCTCCGATCATTGTGACGAGCCTGTCACCCGGAGTAAAGAGGTGGAGGGCGAAATGAGTGCAGTTAAACGAAAGAACGTGAATGAACAGACTTTGCAGGCGGGGGAGGAGCGGTTTGAGGCTGTGGCGGACACTCAGAGTAAACACTGCATGACAAACGTTGCATTTGACGAAGAAATGCAGAAATGTAATTTTGTTGAGGAGGATCCTTTTAAAGCTGCACAAAAAAGAAAAAGTGCTGAAAACTTGCAGAGCTCTGCTAAATCTAGTAGGGTTGGGAATTTAGAAATACTGGATGAGAGCGTTTCTGAGAAAAGTGGAGCTGAGTCTGAACTGATGCAGACGCAGACGCAGGAGGAGCAAAGCTCCTATTGTTTTACCAAAATTAGGAAATTTCTCCAGGTGACTAAGGGGAGCAGAGCTGTGAAAGTGGAAAATTATTTTCCAGATCTGGAGTTATTTGTGGCATCAGCTCGCAAGTTTATGAAACTGAATGATGGGAATGAGACTTTCACTGATCAGGAAATATATCGTTCAAAGAAACAGGTTGTTAAACTGAAATCACAAATTACTAACAGTCATGTTGACTCTTAGTTTGTTTCTTCCCTTTTATGCTATGTGTGTGTATTTTTTTACTGTACCTTATTTTTATCCTTTTTAATGCCCCACCTTAGAATTGGCACTCTTAATATAAATGAGGCCAGGGATGATGTAAAAAGGGCCTCTTTATACAAGCTTTTTAATTTAAAGAAACTTGACGTGCTGATGGTCCAGGAGACTCACAGCACTGTAGACATTGAGAGCCAGTGGAGAAAAGAGTGGGATGGCTGCATTTTTTTTAGCCACAAATCCAATAACAGTGGAGGGGTGGCTGTACTTTTCTCTAGGGGTTGTGTGCCTGTCTCT
Source organism: Pholidichthys leucotaenia (assembly GCA_020510985.1). Classification (NCBI taxonomy): domain Eukaryota; kingdom Metazoa; phylum Chordata; class Actinopteri; order Cichliformes; family Pholidichthyidae; genus Pholidichthys; species Pholidichthys leucotaenia. The sequence goes on along the minus strand of CM035849.1, from coordinate 61,226,909 downwards.
TATGAGGTAGAAGAGGTGGTGAAAGGACATGTACTCTTACTAAAGGTACAGTTTGAAAACGTGAACTTGGTTTTTATAAACGTGTATGTGCCAACACAGAGAGCAGAGAGGATCAGGGTCTTTAATGTGCTATCAGATACGGTTAGATCCTGTAATCCAAATAGTTTTTTATTTCTGGGGGGTGATTTTAACTGTACATTAAACCACAGACTAGACAGGAACCATCAGGAGTCTCACCCTGCTTCTGCCAATAGGCTGAGGGAACTGGTGAAGACACACGAAATGGCCGATGTGTGGAGATCACATCATGGGGACCAGAGGCAGTACACCTGGAGCCATGCTAAAGATAACCTTTTATCTATGGCTAGGTTAGACCGTTTCTATGGTTTTAAACATCAAATGAGTGTTTTTTAAAAATAGTTGTATCTGTCCTGTGGGTTTCACTGATCACTGCCTGCTGTTTTGTTCTGTTTTTATTGAAAATGTAAAGTGTAAGAGTGCTTTTTGGCATTTTAATAATACACTTTTAAATGATGTGTTTTTTAAAGGAGTTTTTCATGATGTATGGAAGTCGCACAGGGAACAAAAACCCTCTTTTAGTTCTCTCCAAATGTGGGATTTTGGTAAGGCACTGTAGCATCATCTCACTTTGGCTCAGCAACAATTATTCTTCTGCTTAAAGACATTTTGTTTCATCCAGGAATAACGTAAAGAAATGGATTTTCTTCCCCCAGGCCACGGCTGAATTCCCCTTCTTTTGTTAAAACCAGCCTAAGGAATTTCCCCAATGTCCGGCTTCACTTTTATTGCCCCCATAAAACCTACACAGATCCACGACTCAGCTAATTTCCTTAAACTGTGGACATGCTGGATTTAAACAGTGAACTTTAAAGTACATTATTACAAACTCAATTCTAAACCTTCATTCTTTTCAGAACTATGAAAATGCAGATGGACTCTGATGTTTTTGATGTGGAAAATGTGTGAAATGCATTAATTTGTGATTTTATATATATGTATGCTAATGTTTATATGAATGTTTATTCCTGCATGTTGATTTAGAAGCACTGCTTATAATTTATACTAATCACTAAAGTTATCTTAGTTTAATACATAAAGGGAAATATTAACTTCCAGTATGTATCAAAGTTTTGCCTCAATATCACATGTGACTCCAACAGCCAATCTCTGCATGACAACTCTTCATTCCAAAGGACTCCGAACAATAGACTGTTTGTTCATTGGACTAAAAGTTCATCGAGCCCGCCCACGAAGGACGCTCATTGGCTGAGATTCCGGTCAGGCCGGGAGCCCGTGAAACTCAACAGAGCTTATAAAAAGCAGAGAGACCTCTTTTCGCCCTTTTTTCCCCCCGGATTTCTTTCCGGCTGCTCGCTTTTCTCTGATCTCCTTCATTGTCTACACACAGCAAGGAAGAACAAAGGACCGTCTGACCATGTGTCGCTTTTTTGAACACAGAGCAGATAACTCGTAATTTATGTAACTTTGTATTTTCTTTTTCTCTTAAATGCCTAGGAATTCCTATTTCTTTGAGCTCAATTCTTAATCGGAGTTAAACTCCAATTTTTATTCATCACTTTTTCTTTGTTAAACTTTCTGTAAAACCACCGTTTGTTTAATTTTAATGTAAACTTTAATCTTGATTTTATTTTATAATATTTTTCTTGACCAAGCACCCACCAGAAGCTATAATTTTTATCTAAAGTCCGAAGCCTTTTTAATTTGAGATCGGATTGGATATCTTTTAATTATTATCGAAGACCTCTTGAAGAAAAACGCAGCTCCCACGTCACGTGCAGCTGAGGAATCAAGGCTGTTCATCACACGCTGAAGAAAAGTCGTCATCTAACCCAGTTTCAACTCTGGGCCATACAGCCAAAATCCAGCCTCTTCGACTGCTTGAATTTAAAGGTTGAACTGTGGATGCTGAAATATCTGCGGGCAGATATTTCCCCTAACATCCACGAAATCTTGGGCTGAGGACGGACGACAGAACTATCATCACCGAGGAGCACGTGAGCTGCAAAAAAACTTTAATTCCACTGCTGAATTAACGTCTGAGGTTCGGTAATAATTTGTATATCTAATCAGATGCAAATTAAGAAGCCCTTAACATAACTCTTCTTTTCATTAAAATTCCGTTTTTATTTTCTTAAGATTAATTTAGGACTTCTTCATATAAATAGTAAACTTTCTCCATAAATTTGCGTTGTTTTTAATAATCTGTTAACTCAAACTGATAGAAATTCATCTCAGTTTAACCCTGGTTCCGAAAATATTGACATTGTTAATCTATCATTTACAAGATTGATTTTATGATTAATGAAATTACTGCCATGTCTGTTAATCATTTCATTTAATAAATATTTAAAAATGAGAGAAGTTGTTGGGAATTTATTTTATTCTGAGTCTGTTTCAAGCCCAGGTATCAAATTCACGGAAAATTTTTGAGACTGATTATTGATTAATTTATTGAGTGATCAAACAGGTATAAAGTGAAATTAAAGATTAAATTGCTTCTTAGACAGAAGCTGGTGCCCCTTACGAGTGTTATTAACTTTTCTGATGTATATGAAATGAGATTTGAGCTCAGATTCCAATACATCAATATAAATTAAATAATTCATACCTGATCATATTTATTATTTATTAATATTCCCATTTTCCGTTACAGCACAGCTAAAACAACTCTGCCAACAGTATACTCGAAATGTCACTCGTAGCTTGACCCAGTACTTGAAAGTTCTGGAGACTGAGGTGGTAGAGCTAGAGGAGTTGTTCAGTTCTACAGGAAGAGGCTCTTAAGTCAAAAAGGTCAGCCTTGGCTAGCCTGCTAGGGGTCACCGCACAAGGTGCTCTGGTCCGCTCACGCTACATGGATGTAGCTCTGATGGACTCGCCCTCCCAACTCTTTTTTGGACTGGAGGGGAAAATGGACAGAGAAAACTCATTCACTCCTTGTTGGACAATGACAGGAGAACAATCTCCACAGCAGCAGAGATCAGGAAATATGCTGCTAGTTTCTACAGTAATTTGTTTAGAGCAGAGTGGAGGGAGGACACGTCACTGGGTCAAGTTTTCCTGGATGGTCTTCCAGTGCTCTCAGAGGACCTTGTTGCCGGCTTGGATGCTCCACTGTCTCTGTCTGAGCTGCATACGGCGCTAATGAGCCTCCAGAATGGAAAATCACCAGGCATAGATGGTCTCTCTGCGGACTTTTTTAAGGAATTCTGGCCCCTGCTTGGTCCAGACCTGCTGGAGGTTCTCCAAGATAGCTTGAAAATGGGGACCCTACCCACGACCTGCAGGAGGGCCATCATCACACTGTTGCCGAAAAAAGGGGACCTACAGAGCCTAAAGAACTGGAGGCCAGTCTCTCTGCTCTGCACGGACTATAAGATTCTTTCAAAAGCTCTGGCCCGAAGACTGAGAAAGGTGATGAGCGAGCTCATTCATGTAGACCAGACTTACTGTGTGCCTGGCAGGCTGATTAGTGACAACGTCACTTTAATTCGGGATGTTTTGGAGGTCTCTGGTTCATTGGCGGTGGAAACTGGTTTGATTTCAATTGACCAGGAAAAGGCATTTGACCGGGTTGAACACCAATATTTATGGACAGTTTTAGCAACTTTTGGGTTCAGCCCAGGCTTCATAGCCAGGATACGGGCCTTGTACAGTGACATTGAGAGTGTGCTGAAGATAAATGGGGGCCTGTCTGCCCCTTTAAAAGTCCAGAGGGGGGTTCGGCAGGGCTGCCCTCTGTCAGGGATGCTGTACTTCCTCGCCATAGAGCCTTTGCTTCACTGCTTGAGAAGGAGCCTGTCAGGAGTCACTTTTCCTGGCTGTGACACCACGTTCAAGCTGTCGGCCTATGCAGATGATGTAGTCATTCTGCTGAACAAGCAGAGTGACATTGACGTTTTGGTTAGGAGTGTTAATCTTTTTGGCCAACTTTCCTCTGCAAAAATAAACTGGGGAAAAAGCGAGGCTCTAATGGTGGGGGAGAAACTAGAAAATCAGCTTACGCTGCCTGGTGGGCTGATTTGGAAAAAAGGAGGGTTCAAGTATCTTGGTGTCTTTATTGGAAATCAACAGATTGAGCAAAAAAATTGGGATGGGGTCATAGAGAAAATCAACGGGAGACTAAACAAGTGGAAGTGGCTAATGCCAAAAATATCTTTTAGAGGGAGAGTGCTCATTTTAAATAATCTTGTTTCCTCATCCCTGTGGCACTGCCTCATGTGCATGGACCCCCCTGCTGGTTTGTTGTCAAAAATCCAGTCTGTTATGGTGGACTTTTTTTGGGGGGGTGGACTCCACCAAGGGCTCCACCAAGGGCACTGGGTCCCTCAAGCCCTGTTATTTCTTCCCAAAGAGGAGGGGGGGGCAATGAGTGGTTCATTTATCTAGTAGAGGTGCTGCCTTTAGACTGGCTTTCATACAGAGACTGCTGACGGGCCCCCAGGACCTGGTATGGAGGCCTTTGGCCTGTGTTATTTTCCCCTGTGTTTTTAATGGATTTTAAGAACTCTAATGCACTGTCTTTGCCCAGTTTTTTACCGCAGTCTCTTTTCAGTGTGGACTCTTTTTAAAAAACAAAGAGGGCCATGTGATTCCCTCCACTGGTTGTTGAGAGAGCCGCTGGTTTTTGGTGGTCGCCTTGGTGTCCTGCCGGGAGTTGGAAGGACCTTCCTTGATAGGCTGTGTTCCAGGAATGTTCTCACTCTGAAGCAAGTGGTGGAACTGGCTGGTCCTGGCCTCAACAACGCCTCAGCTTTAGCAGCTCATCTTGGTGTCAGATCAAATCGTTTCTTCGATGGTCTTCTTGCACACTGGAAACAGGAGCTTCATGGACTTGAGCACTCCCTACTCATGGACTTTAGCAATGGCACGCTGCAGCCAGAAAGCACGGACCCTTTTCCCTCTCTCACGCTTTATATGGACTTTGACGTCTCTCCTTGCTCCTTACTGGCATTCTGTGCTCCCACGGGTGTGGACTTTGGAGGAGCCAGTGGTAAGGCACTCAACAAAGACAGATTGAACACCTGTGTGGACACTCCATTGAGAGCCTATTTTAGACTAGAAAAAGGGCATCGACCTGCCTGGAGGGCTCTTTATAAAGCCCCTCTCCCTAAGAGGCATGGAGACTTACAGTGGAGGGTCCTGCATGGCATTATAGCTGTCAATGCTTTTGTTTCTGTGATTAACAGCAGTGTCAGTGATCAGTGTGTTTTTTGTTCCTCTAGGGAGACAGTTTTTCATTGTTTTACTGAATGTCAGCGCCTAAGTGGTCTCTTTGAACTTCTCACAGAACTTTTTCACATTTTTAAGGAAGTTTTCTCTAAGCAGGTTTTCATTTGTGGTTTTATGTACAATCGTCGTTTTAAGCAGAAGTGTCAACTACTGAACTTTGTTTTAGGGCAGGCAAAGTTGGCTATCTATGTAAGCCGGAGAAGAAAACTTGAAAATGTTGAGAATGATGTTGATGTCAAAATTTTATTTGTGAGGCTACTTAAAGCCAGAATCAGGCTGGACTTTCAGTTTTTTATGGGGAATGGGGATGTGGAAGGTTTCAGGACCCTCTGGTCCCTGGAGAATGTCCTCTGTTCAGTTCATGATGGACAGCTTTTTTTGGGGCGTTTTTTGGGGGATTAATTTTCTGTGTAACATAGCATGATATAGAAATTGTATTGACTGATGGACAAGTGTGTTTATTAAAGATCTTTTAAAAATCAAAATCTCTCTCTCTCTCTCTCTCTCTCTCTCTCTCTCGTGCGCATGCGTGGGCGTTTGTGGGAGCAGGGGTGTGGAGTGGTGTCGAGTGAGTACTTTAAACTTTGTATTTTCTAACTTTTTCTCTATCTTGTGTGTTTGAGGTGTGTGTGTTTAATATAGTGGGTTGAGTGTGTGTGTGCTGGGGTGTGAGTGTTGGAGTGAGTGTGTTGGGGAACGGTAGCTTCTGCTGCCGGTTTTTCCCGGCCGGCATCATGCCGGTGATTGATGGTGGTGTGGAGTTTGAGCGCTTAACCCGGCGTCATGGTGTGAGAATCCTCCCGACAGTTCCCTGTTCTGTGGAGGAGGCCAGCCTCGCTGTAGGACAGGTGGTTGGGCATGGCAGCATAAAATCAGCATCGAGGATGAACAGCGCAATTGTGATCTTTCTGGATTCGACTGAGAAAGCTGATCAGGTGGTGGCACAGGGAGTGGTCATAGGTGACACTTTTACTCCCGTTTTACCGCTGGCGAATCCGTCTAGGAGGATCACCATCTCAAACGCTCCTCCTTTCGTTAAAAATGATCAGCTGATTAGAGAGTTGTCCCGTTTTGGCCAGGTTGTGTCCCCTATCACAATGGTCTCTCTGGGTAGTAAATCACCCCTGCTGAAGCATGTTGTATGTCATAGGAGGCAGTGTTTCATGGTGTTGAAAGACAGCTCTGCTGAACTGAATGCGTCTTTTAATTTCAGGATTGACGGCTTTAGCTACTTGGTGTTTGCAACATCTGAAACCATGAAGTGTTTTGCGTGTGGCGCAGAAGGCCATCTTATTAGGTCATGTCCTGAAAAGGCGAACACAAAGAGCACTGGCAGTAAGAAAGGTGACGCCGCTGTTTCTGGTGGTCCGGAGGGTAGCGCTACATGTGGTGCGGCGGATGCCGCTGCGGCGCCCGCTTCTGCTGGGGCGGTCGCGGCCGCGACTGCGGCCGCATCCGCGTCCGCATCCGCGTCCGCTTCTACTTCTGCGGGGGCGTCCGCGTCCGCGTCCGCTTGTGCTGGGGCGGCCGCGGCCGCCTCTGCTGGGGTGGCCGCGGCGGGCGCGGTAGTTGCCCCCCCAAACAGTGATGGTGGGGAATTTCTGTCTGGCGGCAGCTCTGATCATTGTGACGAGCCTGTCGCCCGGGGTAAACAGGTGGAGGGTGTAAGTAAAAGTGCAGTTAAACGAAGGAACGTAAATGAACAGACTTTGCAGGCGGGGGAGGAGCGGTTTGAGGCTGTAGGGGACACACAGAGCAAACACTGCATGACAAACGTTGCAGTTCATGAAGAAATGCAGGAATGTAGTTTTGCTGAAGAGGATCCTTTTAAAGCTGCACAAAAAAGAAAAAGTGCTGAAAACTTACAGAGCTCTGCTAAATCTAGTAGGGTTGGGAAGTTAGATTTACTAGATGAGAGCGTCTCTGACGAAAGTGGAGCTGTGTCTGAAATGACGCAGACGCAGACGCAGGAGGAGCAAAGCTCCTATTGTTTTTCCAAAATTAGGCAATTTCTCCAGGTGACCAAGGGGAGCAGAGCTGTGAAAGTGGAAAATTACTTTCCAGATCTGGAGTTATTTGTGGCATCAGCTCGCAAGCTGATGAAACTGAATGATGGGAATGAGACTTTTACTGATCAGGAAATTTTTCGTTTAAAGAAACTGGTTGTCAAACTGAAATCACAAATTACTAACAGTCATGTTGACTCTTAGTTTGTTTCTTCCCTTTTATGCTATGTGTGTGTTTTTTTACTGTACCCTATTTTTATCCTTTTTAATGCCCCACCTTAGAATTGGCACTCTCAATATTAATGGGGCCAGGGATGATGTAAAAAGGGCCTCTTTATACAAGCTTTTTAATTTAAAGAAACTTGACGTGCTGATGGTCCAGGAGACTCACAGCACTGTGGACATTGAGAGCCATTGGAGAAAAGAGTGGGATGGCTGCATTTGTTTTAGCCACAAATCCAGTAGCAGTGGGGGGGTGGCTGTACTTTTCTCTAGGGGTTGTGTGCCTGTCTCTTATGAGGTAGAAGAGGTGGTGAGAGGTCATTTCCTCTTATTAAAGGTACAGTTTGAAAACGTGAACTTCGTTTTTATAAACGTGTATGTGCCAACACAGAGAGCAGAGAGGATCAGGGTCTTTGACGTGCTTTCGGATACGGTTAAGTCCTGTGATCCAAATAGTTTTTTATTTCTGGGGGGTGATTTTAACTGTACATTAAACCACAGACTAGACAGGAACCATCAGGAGCCTCACCCTGCTTCTGCCAATAGGCTGAGAGAACTGGTGAAAACACATGAAATGGCCGATGTGTGGAGATCACATCATGGGGACCAGAGGCAGTACACCTGGAGCCATGTCAAAGATAACCTTTTATCTATGGCTAGGTTAGACCGTTTTTATGGTTTTAAACATCAAATGAGTGTTTTTAAAAATAGTTGTATCTGTCCTGTTGGTTTCACTGATCACTGCCTGCTGTTTTGTTCTGTGTTTATTGAAAATGTAAAGTGTAAGAGTGCTTTTTGGCATTTTAACAATACACTTTTAAATGATGTGTTTTTTAAAGAGGTTTTTCATGATGTTTGGAAGTCACACAGGGAACAAAAACCCTCTTTTAGTTCTCTCCAATTGTGGTGGGATTTTGGTAAGGCCCAGATAAAACAACTCTGCCAACAGTACACTCAAAATGTCACTCGTAGCTTGACCCAATCCTTGAAAGTTCTGGAGACTGAGGTGGTAGAACTAGAGGAGTTGCTCAGTTCTACAGGAAAACAGGAGCACTTAGAGGCTCTCAAGTCAAAAAGGTCAGCCTTGGCTAGCTTGCTAGGGGTCACCGCACAGGGTGCTCTGGTCCGCTCACGCTACATGGATGTAGCTCTGATGGACTCGCCCTCCCAGTACTTTTTTGGACTGGAGGGGAAAAATGGACAGAGAAAGCTCATTCACTCCTTGTTGGGCGATGACGGGAGAACAATCTCCACAGCAGCAGAGATCAGGAAACACGCTGCTAGCTTTTACAGTGAATTGTTTAGAGCAGAGTGGAGGGAGGACACGTCACTGGGCCAGGTTTTCCTTGATGGTCTTCCAGTGCTCTCAGAGGACCTTGTTGCCGGCTTGGATGCTCCACTGTCTCTGTCTGAGCTGCATACGGCGCTAATGAGCCTCCAGAATGGAAAATCACCAGGCATAGATGGTCTCTCTGTGGACTTTTTTAAGGAATTCTGGCCCCTGCTTGGTCCAGACCTGCTGGAGGTTCTCCAAGATAGCTTGGAAAGGGGGACCCTACCCATGACCTGCAGGAGGGCCATCATCACACTGTTGCCGAAAAAGGGGGACCTCCAGAGCCTAAAGAACTGGAGGCCAGTCTCTCTGCTCTGCACAGACTACAAGATTCTCTCAAAAGCTCTGGCCCGAAGACTGAGAAAGGTGATGAGCGAGCTCATTCATGTAGACCAGACTTACTGTGTGCCTGGCAGGCTGATTAGTGACAACGTCACTTTAATTCGGGATATTTTGGAGGTCTCTGGTTCATTGGCGGTAGAAACTGGTTTGATTTCAATTGACCAGGAAAAGGCGTTTGATCGGGTTGAACACCAATATTTATGGACAGTTTTAACAGCTTTTGGGTTCAGCCCAGGCTTCATAGCCAGGATACGGGTCTTGTACAGTGACATTGAGAGTGTGCTGAAGATAAATGGGGGCCTGTCTGCCCCTTTAAAAGTCCAGAGGGGGGTTCGGCAGGGCTGCCCTCTCTCAGGGATGCTGTACTCCCTCGCCATAGAGCCTTTGCTTCACTGCCTGAGAAGGGATCTATCAGGAGTTACTTTTCCTGGCTGTGACACCACGTTCAAGCTGTCGGCCTATGCAGATGATGTAGTCATTCTGCTAAACAAGCAGAGTGACATTGACGTTCTGGTTAGGAGTGTCAATCTTTTTGGCCAACTTTCCTCTGCAAAGATAAACTGGGGAAAAAGCGAGGCTCTGATGGTGGGGGAGAAACTAGAAAATCAGCTTACGCTGCCGGGTGGGTTGATTTGGAAAAAAGGAGGTTTTAAGTATCTTGGCGTCTTTATTGGAAATCAGCAGTTTGAGCAAAAAAATTGGGATGGGGTCATAGAGAAGATTAACGGGAGACTAAACAAGTGGAAGTGGCTAATGCCAAGAATATCTTTTAGAGGAAGAGTGCTCATTTTAAATAATCTTGTTTCCTCATCCCTGTGGCACCGCCTCATGTGCATGGACCCCCCTGCTGGTTTGTTGTCCAAAATTCAGTCTGTTTTGGTGGACTTTTTTGGGGGGGGGTGGACTCCACTGGGTTCCTCAAGCCCTGTTATTTCTTCCCAAAGAGGAGGGGGGGCAAGGAGTGATTCATTTAGCTAGTAGAGGTGCTGCTTTTAGACTGACTTTCATACAGAGACTGCTGACGGGCCCCCAGGACCTGGTATGGAGGCCTTTGGCCTGTGTTATTTTACAGAGAGTCCTTGGGCTTGGGCTAGACCTCCCTGTGTTTTTAATGGATTTTAAGAGCTCTAATGCACTGTCTTTACCCAGTTTTTACCGCAGTCTCTTTTCAGTGTGGACTCTTTTTAAAAAACAAAGAGGGCCATGCGATTCCCTCTACTGGTTGTTGAGGGAGCCGCTGGTTTTTGGTGGTCGCCTTGGTGTCCTGCCGGGAGTTGGAAGGACCTTCCTTGATAGGCTGTGTTCCAGGAACATTCTCACTCTGAAGCAAGTGGTGGAACTGGCTGGTCCTGGCCTCAACAACGCCTCAGCTTTAGCAGCTCATCTTGGTGTCAGGTCAAATCGTTTCATCGATGGTCTTCTTGCACACTGGAAACAGGAGCTTCATGGACTTGAGCACTCCCTACTCTTGGACTTTAGCAATGGCACGCTGCAGCCAGAAAGCACTGACCCCTTTCCCTCTCTCACGCTCTATATGGACTTTGACGTCGCTCCTTGCTCCTTACTGGCATTCTGTGCTCCCACTGGTGTGGACTTTGGAGGAGCCAGTGGTAAGGCACTCTACAGACTGGTGGTGATGGCACTCAACAAGGACCGATTGAACACCTGTGTGGACACTCCTTGGAGAGCCTATTTTAAACTAGGAAAAGGGCATCGGCCTGCCTGGAGGGCTCTTTACAAAGCCCCTCTCCCTAAGAGACATGGAGACTTACAGTGGAGGGTCCTGCATGGTATTATAGCTGTCAATGCTTTTGTTTCTGTGATTAACAGCAGTGTCAGTGATCAGTGTGTTTTTTGTTCCTCTAGGGAGACTGTTTTTCATTGTTTTATTGAATGTCAGCGCCTGAGTGGCCTCTTTGAACTTCTCACAAAACTTTTTCATATTTTTAAGGAAGTTTTCTCTAAGCAGGTTTTCATTTGTGGTTTTATGTACAATCGTCGTTTTAAGCAGAAGTGTCAACTACTGAACTTTGTTTTAGGACAGGCAAAGTTGGCTATCTATGTAAGCCGGAGAAGAAAACTTGAAAATGTTGAGAATGATGTTGATGTCAAAATTTTATTTGTGAGGCTACTTAAAGCCAGAATCAGGCTGGACTTTCAGTTTTTTATGGGGAATGGGGATGTGGAAGGTTTCAGGACCCTCTGGTCCCTGGAGAATGTCCTCTGTTCAGTTCATGATGGACAGCTTTTTTTGGGGCGTTTTTTGGGGGATTAATTTTCTGTGTAACATAGCATGATATAGAAATTGTATTGACTGATGGACAAGTGTGTTTATTAAAGATCTTTTAAAAATCAAATCTCTCTCTCTCTCTCTCTCTGTTCCGATGTATGCATCAAAATGCAAAATTATAATGGATGTCATAAAGGTTTAAGCATTTTTATGACTATAGCTATAAACCAATGCTAATACTGCACTGATTTTGTGAGTGATTTGGGCTGATAATTGATTTTATATTCCTGTTGTAAAGGTACATACTGTTGGATGTTTTGCCTAATTTGGTCCTATTTGAAACCCATTTGAAACCAGTGACGTGTGGTGAGGTTCAGGGCTGGTGAGGCACTGATGCTTTCAGAGTCAGATTTACAGATATGTGAACCCAATAGAGTAAGCTTAAATTAACCATGCAGTTTAAAGTTTGCATGGCTTTATAATCTGCTAATTTTACATTTTTAAAACCAGAATTTATGAATAATTTTATCAGAACAAGTGCAAGGTGTTTACTGGATTACCTCTTAACACTAGAAGTCCCAGAGAGGGGCCATTTGGCCTTTTTGGCTAGAAAACCCATAGGGGGACCATCAAGTGGCCACAAGAGGGCTAATGTCTGGGTCTTCTTTAATGGAATCCACAGAATTGGCTGTTATAAAAGTCCATGTTTTCATTTTATAACTCACCTTGAGTATAGACAAAGTGCAAAGACCCTCAGTTACATGAGTATAATGTATTAAGTTATTTTCCACAAGTTTTTAGGAGCACAAAATTCATTATACTTTGCTTTTGGCCAAGAAATAACATAAAATAGTGGCTCAGATAGCTGCATCTCTCTCTCTGTAGCAGCTCCACAATTTACATTTATTTATTACAAATTCAAGTATTTACAACAACTATGGCTGCATGGTCTTACCTTTACTTGTAAATGAAGTAAATTTGCCTATCCTTCTGAACAAAAATCGCTGTGACTTTGTTTAAAAATGTCCTTATCTTCTTGTACATTTTAAAAATCCTATGCTAATGGTGCTCAAGCACACCTCCCCTCCTTAGCGCAATGGTACTGTATAGCCTCTGACTGATTTTCAACTAAAGTTTTATGTCAAATGAGGAAGACTAAATATGTTAGAAACACACGTGAAGGACATTATATTCAAGGTTTGCAGTCACATGACCGCCGGCACTGATCTGGTTCCTACAGAGTTAAAAATTCTGCGTTGCTAAGGCTACTCCATACACAAAATGCATTAAATTAAATCACCCTTATTGTCATTCAACCGTACAACCAATCATGTACAGTAGCACGAGATTGTGCTATACCTATCTACAGTGTCAATCACACACACCCCAAGTGCAGAATCAGAGGGCCGCTGCCATGCAAGGCGTCGCCAGAGATTTCCCTCCTCCATTCCATTATTGCTGAGCACCAAGCTGGACGGCAGGAAGTTCCACTTTTATATGGTCTTCGGCATGACCCGGCCGGGATTGGAACTCCTGCCTCCCGGGTGTGGGGCGGATGCTCTACCAACTGAGCCACCACTCTGGTAACCACTCCGGTATGTATTATTAAAATGAGATTTTTAGCATGATCTAGTCAACATAAGGCTTTGAGTGTGACTGTCATCAAATTGCGACATAACTCCTACTGGTCAAGAGAGATAAAGATTTTTTGTCAATAAAATAGTTCAGATTTCCAAGGGTATAACTTGAAAGTGGTAAGAGATAATGGCTTATTGTCAATTGGAAAGATGTAAAATATGATCCAAAGTTTGAGATAGGAGTGATTTTACACATTTAATTTGCATAATGCTGCAGCAGCTATATTGAATTACATAACTCAGTCGAAAGCGGACTTTGGACATATTTACACAAAGTTCAAAGTATTCATATTTACACAAAGTTCAGTCTTTTGACACCATTTTTTGTACAGGGGTACGTTATCTTTAAAGTAAATGAACAAGAGATCAGTACAATGTAAAAAAAAAAAAAAAAGAAATTTGTCACTTACCGGCGGCTAAGGGGACTCGCTCGCTGCTGTGGTCAGTGTGTTTATTTTGCATTCTGTTGGTCATTTATGCTCTCTACCACATCTACAAAGTATTATGACTAGTCTTATGATTATCCCACATAAATTTTGCTTGTCTATTTTCCGTGTACAAAGCCGTCTAAGTGACGGTGAACGACGATGGATGGCAGCCATATTAGCTTTTTGGGCTAAAAGAAGGGAATACAGGAAAAGGAAATAAGGAGTTCTCCTTCTTTGGTGTATTACATGTCAGCCATGATTCCTCCAACGCATGTATGCCACCTTCTGAACTACCACGATCAGTACAAGTCATCAGTATAGCTGGGGAGTACAGGGATGTCAGAATTAGTTGACAGGTGCTGCACCATGCTTGCGAATGGGCATGTGAAATCTCACACTCAATCGGGTTGTTGTAATGAATGAATGAATCTTTATTTCGGATAGATTAAAAGTAAAGATTAAAGGAAGAGAACAGAATAATATAACAAAGGGGAAAAAAATCTAACAATGTCAAATTAAAGAATAACTCCTCTGATTATACAGTTCAACATAAGTTATCCGAAATGGGTGATGGCTGAAGCAGCAACTTATATTGCCCACCCATATTCTATCCAAGAATTCAAAAGAAAAACAAAACAGGAGCAATTACAATTCAGAACAAAACTAAGACAAAACGTGACGACAAAAAAAAAAAAAAAAAAGAAAAAAAAAACTAAGTAACACCACAACACAGACTGAATATGTTAATTCTTATTTGATTTTACATGTCATCTTGTATATATATTGTTTGGAGTATTTCTTCCTTTAGTTTTTGTTCAAGCATTGTACATGATTTTAATTCAGGTCCAAAAGAGTTCCACAATCTGATTCCTTGCACTGAGACACAGTGTTCCTTGGTGGTAGTTCTCACTGAAGGTTTTTGAAATATATATGTTCCTCTGAAATGATATTGTTTCTCCCTTATTTGGAACAACTTTTGGATGTTTGCGGGCAGTGATAGATTCTTCACTTTAAACATTACTGCAGTTTTAAAGTCAACCAGATCTTTCAACTTGAGAGCTTTTAATTTAAGAAAAAGTGGGTTTGTTAGTTCCCTGTAAGCATCTTTGTTTATTATTCTAATAGCTCTCTTCTGAAGCATAAAGACTGGATATATGTTTGTTTTATATGTATTTCCCCATACTCCAGTACAATATGTCATGTAAGGAAGGATTAATGAATGATACAAAGTATATATTATGGGTTGATTCAGCAAATATTTCACTCTGTGTAGTATTGCGATTGATTTGGATATTTTACCTTTAATATAATTAATGTGACTTCCAACACATTTTATTATCAATTATTACTCCAAGAAATTAAATTTCGGATACCCTTTCAATCTCTACACCATTTACACTGAGTCTAGATACTGAGTTGTTGTGATGATTGTTAAAAATTATAAATTTTGTCTTACTTAAATTGAGTGTTAATTTGTTTGAATCAAACCACAGTTTAAGCTTTCCTAATTCCTTTCCGAGTGTATCCAAAAGTTGTTCCAAATTGCTTCCACTGCATAATAGTGTCATCTGCAAACAATATTAAATTCATTTTTTCCGAAACTTTACATATGTCATTTATATACATATTGAATAACAATGGCCCCAAAACTGAACCCTGTGGGACTCCACAAGTAACCTTCAGTAACTGTGAGTTTTTGTTACCAGCACACACATACTGATATCTATTCTTTAAGTAACTACATAACCAGGACAGTGCTACCCCCCAATACCACAATTTTGTAGTTTCTTTAATAATAATTTATGATCCACTGTATCAAATGCTTTTAAGATCCAGGAATACCCCAACTTAATACTCTTTATTTTCAACGGCAGTTGATATTTTTTCTATAAATTCCATTAGAGCAAATGCAGTTGTCCTCTTATGTCTGAACTCATATTGCTGCTCATACAATAAATTACTCTTCATTATGAAGTTGTCAATTCTCTCACAGAATATTTTTTCAAGTATCTTGGAAAATTGCGGCAATAGTGAAATAAGCCTATAATTTGAAAATTCCCCTCTCTCATCCGTCTTGTACATTAGAATTACTTTAGCTATTTTCATTGCACTGGGAAATATACCTGTTTGGAGAGACAGGTTACAAATACTGTATACGTCAGTGGCTTCACTAAGCATTCAATGATAGTTTTGACTAATAACATGTCAATACCATCACAATCCGTAGATGTTTTACTTTTAAACGATTTAACAATTTTAATGACCTCTCTCGTCTGTGTTCTTTATGAAAATGGAGTCTTTTATAGCAATGTTTTTGCTTATTGTAGGTGCCATAATGGGTATTTCTAGGGCCAAATTAGGACCAATGTTAGCAAAAAAAATTATTAAATTTATCTCCAGGTGAGACTGCATTCACACTCTGAGTCATTTTTTTTTTTTTTTTTTTTTTGGAAAGATTGGTTGGGTAGCTTGTATTTCTGTTTTTATTTCCAAGAACATTGTTAAGTATTGTCCATGCATTTTGAATATTGTCTCTGTTTTTCTCCAGTTCTTTACTGTAATAGTCTCTTTTACTACATCTCATTATATATATTAACTTACTTTTGTATGTTTTATACCGCTGCTCTGCTTCTTGTCCTTTTCTTTAGAAAAACTTTATATAATGAATTTTTCTTTTTACACACTTTTTGTAATCCTTTGGTTAACCATGGCTTGTCAACAAATTTCTGTTTCAACTTTTTCTTTACTAATGGGCAATTTTTTTCATAAAGAGTGGTTACAGTGTTCATGAATGTGTCGTAGGCTTCCTTTACATCTCATACATAGACTTTTGTCCAGTCTTGCTTCAGCAGGTCTTCTTTAAAAGAACTGATTGTATTGCATTGGGTTTTATGACTTTGTTGGATCATATGGCAACTGCACAACCTTCGATATGTTGAAAAATTATCCATGAACAGTGTTATGGCCTCTGAAACGTGATTCTTATCACAAGGTCAATCGTTTGTTTACATCGTGTCAAGATGCTTGCGGTATCCTGGAACTGCTCTATTGTGAGATTGACTACTTAATTAACTCAAAATCACTTAACACAGCAGAAACTCTGGAAGTATGCAAAAGTCTAAGTGGCTACAAGTACTTTGCTGGCTTTGTTGTAGGTTTAAGCCAACATCATGACAAGTCTCTGGTGCTCATTACAGCCAAGGTAAGCTCTGTCTGCATATCCAGATATTTTATACAGTATATGTTGCACACTTGGACAAAAGACTTCCAGGTGTGCATGAAGTTTAGTAATGGCGAACTTTACTTCCCTTTATCATTGAAAACACAGAGATACAAGCACATCAGTACAGC
This sequence comes from Pholidichthys leucotaenia, assembly GCA_020510985.1. Taxonomy (NCBI): domain Eukaryota; kingdom Metazoa; phylum Chordata; class Actinopteri; order Cichliformes; family Pholidichthyidae; genus Pholidichthys; species Pholidichthys leucotaenia. The sequence goes on along the minus strand of CM035849.1, from coordinate 61,210,086 downwards.
ATAACACAACATGGCTGCATCTTGCAGGCTACTTCCTGAACAATGCTTAAGCCCTCCTGCAGGCAGTTACACATTACTTCACAATCCATACAGTGCAACCGTTCTTATAAAATATGTTTCCAGTAACTCAAAAACACAATACCTGTGTTTAAATATACCATATTTGCTCTAAAATACCTGACGCACACACACACACACACACACACACACACACACCTGCATATTAGTTGGTGATAAGCTGGACAACTATGGCATTCTCTCCTGCTAACATGGCGAAGCACTATTTCTTGCAACAGGAGCTTTTTTTTTTTTTTTTTTTTTTGTTACTTATTTGTACCCGTAGGTAGACTTGGTTTGCAGTCTGGTGATAAGCCACCGCTGCTGGTCGCTGCGTGCGCGAGCGCCCTAAACCTACATGTTTTTGGTATGCGGGAGGAAACCGGAGAAATCCCGGAGTAAACCCGCGCAACACGGGGAGAACATGCAAACTCCACACAGCTCACTGTTGGTCGGGGGCTGGGATCGAACCCACGATCTCATGATCCCCGCGGTCCCCCGGCCGAGGGTAAAACTGTGCTGCCACAGTGCTAAACCACTGCGCCACCGTGCAGCCCAGCTATTTTGATGTAAATTAGAAACTACAGTAGGTTTCCCATTTACACACACATTCATACTCCTCTGTCACTACTTTTATAGCTTGCTTCGTCACTTTAGCTCACCTGAAAACACAGAGATAAAAGCACATCAGTCCAGCATAAGGCAACGTGGCTGCATCTTGCAGGCTACTCCCTGAATGATGCTTAAGCCCTTCCACATCCTAAAGGACCTCTCAGCTGCTCAGAGTGCCGTTATGAGCATCACTCTGTTTATGCACAAATTAACCTACTAAATATTACAGGTGGTATGTCTGGTGCACAGGTATAGTCACTTATCAGAAAAATAACATTATGAACTCTCACAAATAATAAAATAACACATCAAAAGAGCAATGAAAAAGAGGGGAGTGTCCACTAATAAGCCTCAACATTACTGTGGGTCCCACATACCCTATATAACATTGTAAAAAAAAAAAAAAAAACAGTATTTCAATTCAATTCAGCTTTATTTATAAAGTGCCACATCACAACAGAAGTCATCTTATAGCACTACAAAATGCAGACAAAACCCCACAATTTCAGAAAGAGCCAGCAATCAGACGATCCCCTGTGAGCAAGCACTTAGCGACGGTGGAGAGGAAAAACTCCCATTTAACAGGAAGAAACCTCTAGCAGAACCAGGCTTAGGGAGGGGCAGTCATCTGCTGCGACTGGCTGGGGGTGAGGGGATAGAGAGGGTAAAGAGGACAGACATAAAGAACATAACAGTGAGATGTCAAGTACATTAGAGGTCACCCAGCAGTATGGATCTATTAACAGCAGAACAGAAGCGGGGTTAAAAAACACAAAATCCCTCCCTAATTGTAGGCTATATTAAAAAGGAAGGATTTTACCCTGTTCTTAAAAACAAAGACTGAGTCTGACTCCCGGACTCAGAGTGGTAATTGGTTCCATAGAGAAGGAGCTGGATAGCAGAAGGCTCTGCCTCCCAATGTACTTTTGGAGATTCTGGGCATTACAAGTAATCCAGCATTTTGGGAGCATAGTGCTCTATTAAGATGGTAAGGTAATATATCTTTTATATATAAGGGGGCTTGATTATTAAGAGCTTTGAAAGCGAGAAGAAGGATTTTAAACTTAATTCTAAACTCTATGGGAAGCCAATGAAGGGAGGACAGAACTGAGGAGATATGATCTTTTTCTAGAGCCAGTTAAAACTCTTGCAGCAGCATTTTCGATCAACTGAAGATTTTTTAAGGATATTTTAGGACAACCTGATAATAACGAGTTACAATAATCTAATCGAGAGCTGACAAAGGCGTGGGTCAGTTTCTGAGCATCGTTCAGAGACAAGATGCTCCTAATCTTGGCAATATTGCGCAGATGATAGAAGGCAGTCTTAGAAACAAATTTAATATGTGAATTAAAGGACAGATCTTGATCAAAAATAACTCCAAGGTTCCTCACAGAACTATTCAGAGTGAGAGTGGCAGCATCCAAATTAAGAGCATGATTTGGAAAGAAGTTTCTAAGGTGTTTTGAGCCAACAAGAATGACTTCAGTCTTATCTGAGTTGAATAGCAGAAAATTACAAGTCATCCAGGCTTTGATATCCTTAAGACAGGCATCTAACTTGGCTAATTGATTACAATCATCGGGCTTCATTGACAGGTATAGTTGTGTGTCGTCTGCATAACAATGAAAATGTATTCAGTGCTTTCTAATGATATTGCCTAATGGAAGCATATACTGTATAACCTAAAAAAAGAGTAGGGCCTAACTTCGATCCCTGTGGCACTCCGTGACTGAGTTTAGAGTTGGAAGAAAATTCATTATTAATGTGAACAGATTGAAATCTATCAGACAAATAAGATCTAAACCACTGCAGCGGAGTTCCGCTCAGTCCAATATAGTGTTCTAATCTATCAAGTAGAATGGCATGATCGATAGTGTCAAAGGCTGCACTAAGATCTAAAAGGACAAGAACAGAAACAAGTCCATTATCAGATGCGATAAGGAGGTCATTAGTGACCTTCACTAAGGCAGTTTCAGTGCTGTGATGAACTCTGAACCCAGATCGAAACACCTCAAACAAACCAACTCCCTGCAAGTGGTCAAACAATTACGCAGCAACAACTCTTTCCAAGATTTTTGAAATGAAAGGCAGATTAGAGATTGGTCGCTAGTTAGCTAAAACTCCTAGATCGAGCGTCGGCTTTTTGAGTAAGGGTTTACTTACAGCAGTTTTAAAAGCCAGTGGTACATAACCCAGAGTTACAGTAAAGAAGAATTAATAATATGAAGAATATGGCTACCAATAATTGGGAAGACTATTTTAAATAACCTGGTAGGAATAGGGTCCAAAAAGCAAGATGAAGGCTTAGATGAGGAGATTATTTTATCCAACTCTAAGAGGTCGATTGGAGTAAACTTATCTAAACAGATATCAATTGATGGAGTTGTAGTAGTTAATGTACTTAAGTTTACAGTAGGAAGAATCTGACTGATTTTTATCTCTAATAGATAAAATTTTATGATTGAAACAGTTCATAAAGTCCTGACTAGAAAGCTCAGGGGGGATGCGAGGATTGACTGAGTCCTGACACTTTGTCAGCCTGGCTATAGTGTTGAAAAGAAACCTGGGGTTATTCTTATTCGCTTCTATTAATGCAGAATAATAACTTGATCTAGCTTTTCTAAGAGATTTTTTTATAAATTAAGAGATAATTTCTCCACGCTAAATAGAATTCCTCTAAATTAGTAGAACACCATTTCCTTTCCAATTGACGAGTCTTCTGGTTCACTGCTAAGCTCAGACAGATCAGGACGGAGAAGGAAGCAGCGTTGAAAAGTGAAGACAGGGACTGCTACAGGAAGGTTAAATATCGGTTTAACAGAGAGCTGAGGAGAGCTAAATCTGTGTATTCTGAGAGACTCCAGCAGCAGTTCACTGCTAACGACTCTGCTTCTGTGTGGAGAGGTCTGAGGCAAATCACCAACTATCGGCCTCAGGCTTCTAAGGGTCAGGATGACAAAGCCTTTTGTCAAAGACTGTCCCAACACTATGCCCGTTTTGACACCTTGTCAGCTGTGTCCAACTCCCCCCTACCCCCAGCTCCACTGTCTCCACGGTCCCTACTTCATCAAAGGCGGCCCCCCCTCCTCCCCACTGCCCTTGTCATCAGTGAGCAGGACGTGCACAGACAGTTCTCCAGACTGAACCCGCGCAAGGCCCCCGGTCCAGACGGCGTGTCTCCCTCCACCCTGAGACACTGTGCGAAAGAGCTGACTCCTGTCTTCACAGACATTTTTAACACCTCCCTTAAGCTATGCCACGTGCCGACCTGCCTCAAATCCTCCACCATCATCCCTGTCCCCAAGAAGCCACAGATCACTGGACTTCATGACTACAGACCTGTAGCGCTCACCTCTGTAGTCATGAAGTCCTTTGAGCGCCTGGTCCTGCCCCACCTCAAGTCCATCACCACTCCCCTCCTGGACCCGCTGCAGTTTGCCTACCGAGCCAACAGGTCTGTGGATGACGCAGTCAACCTGGCCCTCCACTCCATCCTGCAGCACCTGGACTCCCCGGGAACCTACGCCAGGATCCTGTTTGTGGACTTCAGCTCTGCATTCAACACCATCCGCCCCGCTCTGCTCCGGGACAAGCTGTCCCTGCTCAACGTGCCTGACTCCCTCTGCAGGTGGATCACCGACTTCCTGACGGACCGGAGGCAGCATGTGCGGCTGAGAAAGACTGTCTCAGACTCCGTCAGCATTAGTACCAGATCACCCCAGGGCTGTGTACTTTCCCCCCTACTCTTCTCCCTGTACACCAACTCCTGCACCTCCAGCCACCAGTCTTTCAAGCTGATCAAGTTTGTGGACGACACCACCCTCATCAGGCTCATCTCCAACGGTGACGAGTCTGTCTACAGGAGAGAGGTGGCCCAGCTGGCGTCCTGGTGCAGCCACAACAACCTGCAGCTGAACGCTCTGAAGACAGTGGAGATGATCGTGGACTTCAGGAAAGTCACAACCCCTCTGCCCCCCCTCACCCTCACAGGCTCTCCCATCACCACCGCAGATTCCTTCCGCTTCCTAGGCACCACCATCACCAGGGACCTCAAGTGGGAGCCGACCATCAGCTCCCTCATCAAAAAGGCCCAGCAGAGGATGTTCTTCCTGCAGCAGCTGAGGAAGCTCAAGCTACCCACCAAGATGTTAGTGCAGTTCTACACAGCCATCATCGAGTCCATCCTCACCACCTCCATAACCGTATGGTACGCAGGAGCCACTGCCAGGGACAGACTAAGGCTGCAGCGCGTCGTGCGCGCTGCTGAGAAGGTGATCGGCTGCAAGCTCCCATCTCTCCAGGACCTGTACATCTCCAGGACCCGGAGGCGTGCTGGCCAGATCATAGCCGATCCTTCACACCCTGGTCACGTACTGTTTGCCCCCCTCCCCTCAGGTAGAAGACTTCGGTCTATTCAGACTAAAACCTCCCGTCACATGAACAGCTTTTTCCCCTCTGCCATCAGACTGCTGAACACTAAGTGACTTATTGACTCTCGTGCACTATGTACAGCAGCTCAACCAGACTCGTCAATCATCACTGTTTTCTTTTTGCATTACCGACTGCACTATGTGGTACTCCACAATATCTGCTGCTCGCTAATATATTTAAAAACTGCTTTGACTAGTATTACTCACTTATTCTACACTTATTGCATGTATAGTTTTTTATTTCTTTATTTTATCATGTTTAATGTTGCAGCATTGCACCGAGACAGATTCCTAGTTTGTGTACTACATGAACAATGGCAATAAATCTGATTCTGATTCTGTTTTAAGCAACGAGTTTCTGAGTTAAACCAAGGGGTTAGAAATCTCTGGTTAGACTTTTTTCTTTTTTAAAGGGGATACCAAATCTAGAGTCCGATGCAGAGAGGCTGTAACAATATCCTCCATGCAATCAATTATGAAAGGAGCAGGCTCTCCATCTTTTTTTTTCCCCGTTGTGTTGACCCATGGTATAGAGGAGACAATCTGCAAAAATCTGGTAACAACGTCATCTGAAAGACATCTGCTGTTGTAGTATTTTTCTTTAGGAGTCAAATAATCAGAAATAGTGAAATCAAATGTTAACAGACAATGGTCTGACAGTACACGATTATGAGGAGACACTACCAGATTTTCTATATCTATACCATAAGTCAGAACAAGGTCCAATGTATGGTGGAGATAATGGGTAGGATTTTCTACTTTCTGGGAAAACCCCATTGAGTCTCCCTACATATTCTACTCATCCCATTAGATCACTCCATGATGTCAGTGAGTCTGATAGACCCATATATATAGTGCTCAAAAAAATTAAGGGAACACTTTGAAAACACATCAGATTTTAATGGGAAAAAATAAGCTATATATAAGGTGTATATATATATATATATATATATATATATATATATATATATATATATATACAGTATATATACCTTATTAAGACAGTCACTCTCTACATCAACATATATGTTAAAGTCCCCTATGATAATTATTCTATCTGATTTCAGCACTTTATCAGCTAAAAATTCAGCAAATTCGGATAAAAACTCTGAGTAGGTCGGGGGAGGACGATAAACTATGGCAAAGAGAAATGGGTTCAAGCCAAGATAGCCAATATGCCCCACACTGAGGACCAGGCCCTCTGTCACAAATTGGTGTGTGGCCAAGCGAAGCAGGAGGCTTTGAGACAATTCTTCAATTATCAGTCTTTCAATTTATTTTCCAAAAGACTTACTTACAGATAATAATCCAAATAACGTCTTCACACCGACACGAAATCTTCAATAACACTCTCCATAACAACTGAAGGTTAAGAGATATAGTAAGTGATCAAGAGACCAAGAGCTCAAGAAATAACTCCCCGTATATCATTAACCACACCTGTTAACCACACCTGGGGGGCCCCCTTCCCGGGGGCCCCCCAGGAAACGGTGTTGGCTCCCTTCCTGTTCACTCTTTATACTGCGGACTTCTCACACAACACAACACACTGCCATCTACAGAAGTTCTCTGATGACTCTGCGATCGTTGGCCTCATCTCCAATGGAGATGAAGCTGAGTACAGAGGGCTTATCCAGGACTTTGTGGACTGGTGCCATCGGAACTGCCTCCAGATCAACGCGAGGAAAACTAAGGAGCTGGTGGTGGACTGCCGCAGGCAAGGACAACCCCTCACAGCACCAGTAAATATACAGGGAACAGACATTGAGATGGTGACATCCGACAAGTACCTGGGTGTTCATCTGAACAATAAACTAGACTGGTCACACAATACTGACGCACTCTACAAGAAGGGACAGCGCAGGCTGTTCCTACTGAGGAGACTCAGGTCTTTTGGTGTACAAGGGGCGCTGCTGAAGACATTCTATGACACGGTGGTGGCATCAGCCATCACTTTTGGAGTGGTCTGCTGGGGCAGTGGCATTACTGCAGCCAATAGGAAGAGACTGAACAAACTGATCAAGAAAGCTAGCTCCATCCTGGGGCAGCGCCTTGATCCGGTGGAGGAGATAGGAGAGAGAAGGACGGTGGCTAAACTGTCATCTCTGCTGGAGTCCAAGTTCCACCCTATGCAGGACATACTGAATGCACTGAGGAGCTCATTTAGCAGCAGACTACATCATCCCAGGTGCACAACCGAGAGGTTTCGCAGGTCCTTCCTACCAACGGCTGTCAGACTGTACAACCTAAGCAGGGCTGCTCGCAGAGATAGCAAAAAGATGTAACAACCTAATAGTTTTTTGAATGCAAAAGATGCAATAGACTTACACAATGGTCCCCTCTGGCATACAACTAGGAAAATACCGGTAGCTACGGAGGGTGAGAATATGTATGGGCACATAATCATACCATGTACGATAACTAAAGGGCCTTTTCCACTAGCACGCTTTAGCGCGACACAGGATGGGCCAGCATGCTTTGTACGCTTTTCCACAAGCCCCAACACGGTTTAACAACCGCGATTCTCAGCCCCACTGCAGGGCAGGGTACAGCAGTGCTGAGCTGTGCCGTGTTGTGACGTTAACAGACTGGTCGCCGCTGATTGGTCAGGTTGTAATCGGCGCTGATTTGTCAGGTTGTAACCGCCCCTCTCCTCCTCCTCATCTACCAAATCTTCACGACCTTCTCAATAAAGTTTTTGAAAAAAAAAAAAAAGAATCTTCACGACCGCCTTTACTCAGCACGCAACCACTGTTGGCGGTTCCTTTTCAGTGTATTGCTGTGCTATTTTCATTTATTCTCTATCAAAAATGGCTTCGCGTAATAAGGGTGTTCCATGGACCAATAAGGAGCTGCAGTGTCTGCTCACTGCATTGTCAGACGAACGTATTCAGCGCGAGTTAGACGGAGCCGCCCAGAATGAAAAAATATACCGGGAGGTCTGGACATCGGAGTCCTTTAACGGTGAGTTTTAATTTGTTTTTATTGTGCGTTTTTTCGCAAATATATTCGGTAAGACGCTCAGTTTATTTATGCAATAAAAAAGCTGTTCATTTGTGGATGGATCGCTGCTTTATTGCAGCACACTGCGGACTAAAGCTTTTATTTTAATTATTCATGTGAACAATACGCTGAAATAAGCTTATGTATTCTTGTTAAAAACTATTGTCTTTTTTTTTTTTTTTTTTTTTTTTTTTTTTTAACTTATTTGTACCCGTAGGTAGACTTGGTTTGCAGTCTGGTGACAAGCCACCGGCTGCTGCTTTTCTGTATATATTGCACTTTCGTGCTGTATTTTATTGTGTGCATTTTCCTTGTAGAATCATCCCACGCGTCCGCCGCGACAGCCCGCCCGGATTCATTCAACCGAGCCATCCTGACCCACAGCTGGCAGAGACGGCTTCATTCATACGAGTCGTGACCCAGTTTGGGAAGCTGGTGTAGAGGCACTCAGTGGTCGGCGTGTATAAAATGTCGATTAACCTTCATGTTGTGTTGCAAAGTTTTTTTTTTCTTTTAATATTTTGTATATAATAAAATGGAATTGTTTTGGAAAGTGTGGTTTGTGTAGCGGTTTGATTAAACCCCCACAACACACAGACAGAACACAGAGACAGTCAGCTCGCACTCCTGGGTTTTTTCCGCTGCATGCTGCGTTTACAGCCGTGAAGTTAAAGTGTTCATGCATCTTGTCCTTACTGTGCTTCTTCTGAGCATCTTACATATGGAGATGTGCTTTGAGGTAAATCTCCACAAACAGACTGGTCAAACACAGCGCTCGGCTAGAGCAAATAACAGAACAGTGAAATGTGTATTAATGTCTACAGGCAGCCCCGTTTCGTCTGGCTCACCTCTGTGATGTTAATGGTTGCCTTTCATGCAAATGTCGCATGCCTGTCCTGTTATCTCCTTGATCAGACCAACTGCTGTGAATGCTTTGATGTATTGTTGTAGTTGGATGTATATATACTGCATTGTAACCATGCTCTCATCCTCTCTCAACCTCTGCTGCAGGACACAGACTTTGTGTCCGCCTCCTCTCCTTCTCTGAGAGCCGTGGGCTCGCTCTCGGCGCGCATGCACGGCGCCGGGAGCGGAGCTTGTGACGGCGGTATGATAATAAATTCTACTTAAAACCTCCAACAACGCCGCCTTATTACATGCCGCCGCACTGGTGACCCCTTGAAGACGCACACGCTTTGTGCGACGCAGCCTTCTGATTTGGACGGCCACGCTGGCGAACCGACGCTGAAAAAAACGAGCGGCCAGCGAACGCAGCACCCGGGCATGAATGCTCCGTCGCAGCGGCCTGACTGGTCCGCCCTCCCTGCGGCTTCAGGGAGGCCTCGACGCGGAGCCAACACAGACGAGCCGTTCTCCAGACATCACCCACGACCGGGAAAATCTGCAGAAAACGTCATGGCGCGACCCTTGCCTGAGATCGGGACGTCCACGCTGGACCAGCCGAGGGACACAGAACGTTTTCTCCCTCTCACCGCTACGCCTCCCTCTCAGCGATCCTACTCATCCAGCCGAGCCTGAGGAACAAAGATCGTCTATTTCCTCTCACCGCTCCAACGCACCATGGCCAATCTACAGCCACAGCTCATCTGGATTTTATCGGCGCCGTCTGCGCCGATCTCCGCCAAGATTCTGCACCCTGGTTCTCCTCTCCAGCGGCCCACCCAAGCACGGAACCCCCGCATGCGCACCGGGGAGTTACGAGGACGGCGCATCACGCACGGGACAAGAAAGGCTACAAGAGACCGCCATCGTCCTCCGCCGCTGCACATGCCCGAGAGAAACGGCCGATCACCACCCTCGGAACCTTCAGGGCTGCCCGTTCACCTGAAGCAAGCACGCAGCTCGCCACTGGATTTTTTAATGGTCTCAGCCACGGCACAAAGGGATTTCAGCCGTCAGCTGTTCCCGGAGGGCTTTGGGGTTGCTCCTGCACCTAAAGCCAACACGCCAGTCCCTCTGCTTTTCTTTATTTTTTTCTTACAGCCGCTCCTGCTTTTCTTCATGGCCAAGAGAGGAGCCAGAGACTAATTTTTCTTCTTCTGATCTCTGCACGTTCAGACGGGACATCGCGGAGCAGCAAACACTTTCGGCGCGACTCGAACGATTTTCCCGCGCCCGGTCAGCATGTACTACCCCCCCCCCCTCCTCCTGCACAGAGCTTTTCCCTGCTTGCTGCCCAGACTGCAACATCGAGGTCATGGTCCCCTACCGTTCCCTCTGGGGGGGGGGAGCAGTGTAGCGGTTTGATTAAACCCCCACAACACACAGACAGAACACAGAGACAGTCAGCTCGCACTCCTGGGTTTTTTCCGCTGCATGCTGCGTTTACAGCCGTGAAGTTAAAGTGTTCATGCATCTTGTCCTTACTGTGCTTCTTCTGAGCATCTTACATATGTAGATGTGCTTTGAGGTAAATCTCCACAAACAGACTGGTCAAACACAGCGCTCGGCTAGAGCAAATAACAGAACAGTGAAATTTGTATTAATGTCTACAGGCAGCCCCGTTTCGTCTGGCTCACCTCTGTGATGTTAATGGTTGCCTTTCATGCAAATGTCTCATGCCTGTCCTGTTATCTCCTTGATCAGACCAACTGCTGTGAATGCTTTGATGTATTGTTGTAGTTGGATGTATATATACTGCATTGTAACCATGCTCTCATCCTCTCTCAACCTCTGCTGCAGGACACAGACTTTGTGTCCGCCTCCTCTCCTTCTCTGAGAGCCGTGGGCTCGCTCTCGGCGCGCATGCACGGCGCCGGGAGCGGAGCTTGTGACGGCGGTATGATAATAAATTCTACTTAAAACCTCCAACAACGCCGCTTTATTTCATGCCACCGCAGTTTGTCTGTTATAACACTGAATTATAAAACAGTATAATTACATAGAAATTCCATTGCCTAGTCTGATCTGATCTTCCTGTCAGGGGTCAACCATTGTAAAGGTAATGTAATTTTTAACTAGACCAAAAAACAAATGTTTTTGTAAGCTTTCTGTTCTTTTTATTGAAATATCATAAAAAATTAGCCCCACATGATCCAGTTCTAAACTTTGGGTACATTTTTTATGTTAACTTATAAGAAGTTGCACAGTTGGACTTTAAAATGCAGCAGGAGAGACTGATCAAGCTTACAAGTCGAAGTAGGTAAAAAAAGTAAGTAAATGTAAATTGAATGTTCTATCGGCATTCCAAATTCAGAGAATTACAATACTTTAGAAGGAGTGTAGCATCATCTAAACGGAAAATAATAATACTGTTGTTCCAAACGTTGACCTGAAGGTGAAAAACATGATTTTTTTTTAATTCAGTACATCCAAAATGCCCTAGGATGTAAAAAATAATAATTTGGTGTAGGGCAGTGTGCCACCGTCTCATTATTTAATACGAATAAAAACAAGTTTCAGCTCATTATTTCTAGGTCATTTGGCAGTTAATTCAAAACAAAAGTGACTTGTGTTGTTGCAGCTTAATTATGAGATAAAATTAATTGTGAGATAAAACCACAGAGCGAGCAAGGCAATAATCCTTGGATCCTTTTTTGTCTCGTGTAAATAAGGACTCAGTCGGGTGCGTAACGTCACGGGAGTGTGGCCCCGCCTCGCTGAGAATCTGCTGCTGCCCCGCTTCTAAAACCTCCTAACACAAACCATCACAGCACAAGCACAACACCGTGTTAATGGAGACAGAAGCATTCCGAGCCGTACTGAAGTGAATCGAGCCGTACCGAGGTGTGCTGGGCTAGTGGAAAACAGGCTTAAGTAGACGGTTGTGCTGTTTCATTCCATCTAGCAACAATGCTCTGCACTGTGTGTGTTTATACATTTACATATTTATTCCATCTAGCTACAATGCTCCGCACTGGGTGTGTTTATGTTTATGTTTATATTTATATATCTATATATTCATTCCATCTAGCTACAATGCTCCGCACTGTGTGTTTATATATCTACATATTATTCCATCTAGCTACATTGCTCCGCACTGTGTTTATATATTTACATATTTATTCCACCTAGCTGCAATGCTCCGTACTGTGTGTTTATATATCTACATATTATTCCATCTAGCTACATTGCTCCGCACTGTGTGTTTATATATTTACATATTTATTCCATCTAGCTGCAGTGCTCCGTACTGTGTGTTTATATACTCATATATTTATCCCATCCAGGTACAATGCTCTACACTGTGTGTCTGTGTGTATATATATATATATATTTATAGTAATATGTACATATGTATATTAGCTGCTCTTGCTTGCTTTTTTTTTCTTGCCTTCTGATTGTTGCTCTGAGTGTTGCTATCCCTGTGCTGTTGCAATCCTGGAATTTCCCCGTTGTCGGACTAATAAAGGCTTATCTTATCTTATCTTATCTACACAACTGAGATAATTAATGTTAATCAGGACATACCATGTCCTAGGTAAAACAATAACATTATTCTGTTTTCCACAAATACCCACTGATGTCTAAAAATACATAAATAATTCCCAGCTATACAAAATACATATAAATAACACAGAAATAAATAACACTATAAATAACAATATACTGTAAATAATTCAATAAATACTTCAAACCCCTATTTACAAAATCTAAACCTCCCCTCTAACTTACCATACATGATTCCTTCCTGCAGGTGTCCTATAAAAAGGCCCTCAACCCCTAACAGAGTCTTTTGCCTGGACACCCACAGGAAGCATGCTGGCAAAGGTATGTGGACTAAATAATTTACCAATTGTTTTTACCCAAATAATTAACCATAGCAATTATCTCAACAAGGCACTCAAATTAGATAAAGACAGATCATAGAGATAGTGTGTGTACTTTTACAACAGTCATAACATTTACAATATCACAAATATAACAATCACACATACAATAAATCATACCAGTGGTGACACCTCGTCGTCACATATCCTCCCCCCTTTCCCGAGAGTACAGTACTCTATGAGTCATGTACTCTTGAGAGGCTGTCGGCCACAAGGTTGGTCTTCCCTGCCACATACCGAACAGTAAAATCATATGGTTGAAGGGACACATACCACCCTGTGAGACGACTATTTACGTCCTTCATCCTGTCCAGCGACTGTAAGGCCCGATGATCTGTCTCCAACACAAAATGAAGCCCCAATAAATAATATCTCAGAGACCCTATTGCCCATTTCATGGCAAGACATTCTTTTTCTATTGTAGAATATCTTGTCTCCCGGTCCAACAATTTTCGGCTCAAGAACAGTACTGGGTGTCTCTCTCCCCTCTCCTCCTGGAGAAGTACTGCTCCAATGCCAACTCCTGAAGCATCTGTCTGCAAAATAAATGGACGAGCAAAATCTGGACTGTAGAGAACCTTCTCCCCAGAAACAGCCCTCTTCAGATCCTCAAAAGCTCTGTCACATTCCTCTGTCCATTTTACCTTATTAGGTGCTGAAGCCTTGGTGAGGTCAGTCAACATTGCTGCTCTTTCAGCAAAGTGGGGAATAAACTTACTGTACCATCCTAACATTTCCATAAATGATCATACCTTTTTCTTAGTGGTGGGTACAGGATAGGTCCGGATGGCATCCACTTTACCTACTCGTGGTCTAGCTCCTGACCAACCACATGTCCCAAGTACTCCACCTGCTGCTGTCCAAACGCACATTTGCGTGGATTGATTGTCAGTCCTGCCCTTTTAATTAATTGAAGGACCTGCCCAAGGTGTACCAAATGTTCTTCCCAAGTCTGACTATAGATGGCCACGTCATCCAGATAGACAGCTACAAAGTTTGATACCTTTCTTAACACTTGGTCCATAAGCCGCTGAAAAGTTGCAGGTGCCCCCTGAAGGCCAAATGGCATGACCCTAAACCGGAAACTGCCATAAGGTGTTTTAAAGGCTGTAAGTTCCTTTGTTTCCGGTGCCAGTGCCACCTGCCTAAATACCCCTTGCATAGGTCCAATGTGGAAATAAACCTAGCCCTGCCCACTTTCTCTAACAGTTCATCAATCCGGGGCATGGGGTATGACTCAAACTTGGACACTGAATTGAGATATCTGAAATCAATACAAAATCTCAAAGAGCCGTCCTTTTTGGGTACCAGCACAATCGGGCTACACCACTCACTGACTGACTCCTCAATCACTCCCAGCTGCAACATCAGATCAATCTCCTGCTTCATTTTTGGAGCCAATCGCTCCAGGATCCTATAAGATTTCCTACGTGGAACAGTTTCCTCTTTCAAATGTACTTTATGATGTACCAATGTGGTGACACCAGGTCTCTCCTGAAACAGTTCTGGATCTAATAGTGCCTCTAACTCTCTCTGTTGGTCCACCTGCAAATGAGACACTTGAAACACGCAAGGCTCTGACACATTTGTGGGAAAAAACTGTTCTTTCTCCTCATTCACTTCTGTCGCACAAATGAGGAGCTGTGGTGTCTCCTGCCGAACAGGTTGCTGCTGCTGATGACCAGGCTGCTGAAACTCTTTCAACAAGTTAATGTTGAAGGTCTGATATTTTACCTTCCTGTCAGGCATGTATAGTCCATATGTCACTGAGCTTAGTTTCTTAGAAATTTCATATGGCCACTGCCATTGAGCCAACAGCTTACTGTCACACGAGGGCAGCAATAACAAAACTTGTTGTCCTGGGTGAAAAACCCTTTTTCTGGCCTTCTTGTCATACCAAGTTTTGTGTTTGGCCTGCGCCGTCCTCATGTGCTCCTGAGCCAAAGCAGTCATTTGATCCAGTTTTTTTTCTCATTTCAATGACGTAAGAGACCACATTGTCCTGATCACTCGGTGGACTCTCCCAGTGCTCCTTTAATAAATCCAGTGGGCCCCTCACCTGATGACCATACAGCAGTTCAAAAGGTGAGAACCCTGTTGAAGCCTGGGGCACCTCCCGATAAGCAAACAGCAAATAAGGTACCCATTGGTCCCAATCCGAGCCTGTTTCAGAAACAAATTTCCGCAGCATGTTTTTGAGAGTCTGATTAAATCGCTCCACTAGTCCATCAGTCTGAGGGTGATAAGGGGTGGTCTTAATACCCTTAATACCCAACAGCTTGTATACTTGCTGCAACAGTTTGGACAAGAAATTTGTTCCACAGTCTGTCAAAATTTCTCTGGGTATGCCTACCCTTGAAAACAACTGGATAAGGCAGTTGGCAACCTGCCTAGCCTCGATAGATTTCAGGGGGAAGGCTTCTGGGTACCGAGTAGCGTAATCACAAATTACCAGAATGTATTTATTACCAGCAGAACTTCTCTCTAGGGGGCCAACTATATCCATCCCTATTCTATTAAATGGTGTTCCAATGATTGGTAATGGGTGTAGTTGGGCACGAGCTACTCCCCTAGGTGACGTAAACTGACATATTGGGCACAAAGTGCAGAAGTCCTTTACCTGGATATACATTCCTGGCCACACAAACCTTCTAGCAATTCTCTGTAAAGTCTTTTGAAATGCTAGATGACCTGCCCAAGGGATAACATGTCCCAATTCCATAATTTTTGGTGTGAGGTCCTGTGGCAAAGCTATGGCCATAACTTCACCTTGTTGTTGGTATAAGATGCCCTTTCTTAAGACATACATGGCCTCAGCCAAACAATCCGTTCTACCCTGTTTCACACCCTCAATCTCCGAGACTTTATTAAACCATGGCACAAGTGCTGGGTCAGCTTTCTGCAATGCAGCTATGTCAGGAGGGATGTCAAACTCTAACTGATTTAGCTGTGGCGTCTCTTCGCCCAAGTTCTTTACAGAGGCTAACACCTTATCTCTTCTCCTCTGAGCCTTGGATTTAGGTTGCTTAATAGGGCCTGCCTCTATCTCAGAACCATAAAATGGCAGCTCCCGAAGAACATTGGCAGCCCTCTGCACCCTCTGCGACCTGGTTGTCATCATATTGCAATTTTTCACCACAGGTGTCTTTACTTTCTGCTCAACAGCACCACCTGCCTATCTCTCAGTTTGATCCTCTCTAACCTGTTGTATGATGTCCAACAAAGTTGGAACATCATTGCCAAGAATAATAGAATAAGGCAAATCAGGCACAAGAGCTACAGGAAGGAGATAAGTTTGCTCCCCCACTGTTAAATAGACCTCAGCGGTCGGGTACAACTTCTTATCCCCATGGACACAACTGATATTTATTTCAGAATCATTCCACAAATCCCTAGGGACCAAACTGGGCAGCACAACCGTTTGAAAACAACCTGAGTCTAACAGGGCCTCTTCACACTGACCATTAAGCAACACCTTCGTTTTATATACTCCACTGTGTACTGGGGCTGAAAAAAATGGGTCTAGGAACTGAACATAATAATGATGGTTTACTATTTCTCATGGCAGGACATGTATTTTGTGTGTGGCCAATTTTATTACATTGGTAACAGCGTATATCATGACTTGGGACAAAACATGACTTTCTACTCCCACTAAGTTTGCTAACAGTGGCCTGACTGGAACTGGAATACAGTCTTTTCTGTGTTTGACCACCCCTTTCACCCCCATCAAACTTACTCCGTGAGGTGAAAGAGCCGTCACGGCCGAGAGCAGGTCTCCTGCTCCCAGACCTGGCTGACAGAAAAACCTCTGCCAAACGAGCAGCGTCCTCTGCAGTCTTCGGGTCCTGCTCTTGTATCCAGATTCCCAATTCCGGGTTCACCATCCGCAAAAACTGTTCCAAAATTATAATTTCCGTAATGTCTTTTACCGTTGCGGTCTCCGGTTTAATCCGTTTAATAAACAGGTCTTTTAAACGTACATAAAGCTCACAAGGGGTTTCGTCCTGATAAATATCCAGGGACCGAAACCTTCTCCTATACGTGTCGGATGTAATCTCATACTTGCTCAATATAGCTTCCTTCAGTTTTTTATAATTGTTCGTGTCAGCAATATCCATCAAAACATACGCGCTCCGCGTTTTACCTGTAAGCAGAGGAGCCAGATAAATAGCCCACTCCTCTTCACTCCAGCGGCAGACTGTAGCGATCCTCTTGAATGTCGCCAGGTAATGCTCAATGTCGTCCTTGGGTGAGAGAGGATTCAGCCTGGGCTCGTGGTGCGTTCGTGGCCTCCTTGGCTGCACCTGCAGCGGCAAATCATCTTCCTGCGGGCCGACCCGACTGGCCGTCACCCTGGGATCCTCCCTCGAAGCACCATCGTCACCACTATGTTCAGCCCGGCTCCCATACTCCTCTCTCAGCTCCATAACCTACGACTCCATCCGATGAATGTGATTTTCCACAGTCTGCCAATTTTGCTCCTGACGAGCGGCTTCTTCCTCCAGCTGGCGGTCTCTGAGAGTCAGCGAACGCACCAAAGATTTCACCAGGCATGTTAGCTCCTCGAGCTCGCCCAATCCGCTGACTCCCGGGTCCTCAGCCGCCATACCTGCGTCCAGGTCAGACTGCTCCTCTCGTCTCATTATTTTTCTTTTAGCCATTTTTCGTCCCGTACTCTCTCCACCACTTTCACCAAATGTAACGTCTCGTCCTGGGATGGACCACCACTGCCACCAAATGTCACAAATTGGTGTGTGGCCAAGCGAAGCAGGAGGCTTTGAGACAATTCTTCAATTATAAGTCTTTCAATTTATTTTCCAAAAGACTTACTTACAGATAATAATCCAAATAACGTCTTCACACCGACACGAAATCTTCAATAATACTCTCCATAACAACTTAAGGTTAAGAGATATAGTAAGTGATCAAGAGATCAAGAGCTCAAGAAATAACTCCCCGTATATCATTAACCACACCTGTTTATATACACAACTGAGTGTAGGGTAAAATAGAAATATTAATAAATAATAAATATGATCAGGTATGAATTATTTAATTTATATTGATGTATTGGAATCTGATCTCAAATCTCAT
Source organism: Pholidichthys leucotaenia (assembly GCA_020510985.1). NCBI lineage: Eukaryota > Metazoa > Chordata > Actinopteri > Cichliformes > Pholidichthyidae > Pholidichthys > Pholidichthys leucotaenia. The sequence goes on along the minus strand of CM035849.1, from coordinate 61,192,094 downwards.
TTCATATACATCAGAAAAGTTAATAACACTCGTAAGGGGCACCAGCTTCTATCTTTAAGAAGCAATTTGATCTTTAATTTCACTTTATACCTGTTTAATCACTCAATAAATTAATCAATAATCAGTCTCAAAAATTTTCCGTGAATTCAATACCTGGGCTTGAAATAGACTCAGAATGAAATAAATTCCCAACAACTTCTCTCATTTTTAAATATTTATTAAACGAAATGATTAACAGACATTGCAGTAATTTCATTAATCATAAAATCAATCTTGTAAATGATAGATTAACAATGTCAATATTTTCGGAACCAGGGTTAACTTGAGAAACCAATTTCTATCAGTTTGAGTTAACAGATTATGGAAACAACGCAAATTTATGGAGAAAGTTTACTAATTATGTAAAAAGTCCTCGATTCATCTTAAGAAAATAAAAACGGAATTTTAATGAAAAGAAGAGTTATGTTAAGGGCTTCTTAATTTGCATCTGATTAGATACACAAATTATTACCGAACCTCAGAAATTTAATTCAGCAGAGGAATTAAAGTTTTTGCAGCTCACGTGATCCTCGGTGATGATGGTTCTGGCGTCGTCCTCAGCCCAAGATTTCGTGGATGTTAGAGGAAATGTCTGCCCGCAGATATTTCAGCATCCACAGTATGACCTTTAAATTCAAGCAGTCGAAGGGCTGGATCTTGGCCGTATGACCCACAGTTGAAACTGGGCTCTAGCCAGATGGTGCCGATGCTTCTTCAGCGTGTGATGGACAGCTGCGCGTTGATTCCTCGGCTGCGTCTTTTCTTCCTGGTAGACAAGCAGCTGCAGAGGTCTTCGGGAATAATTAAAGATATCTAATCCGATCTCAAATTTAAAAAAAAAACTTTCGGACTTTAGATAAAAATAGTAGTTTCTGGTGGGTGCTTGGTCAAGAAAAATATTATAAAAATAAAGTCAAGATTAAAGTTTACATTAAAATTAAAACAAACGGTGGTTTTACAGAAAGTTTAACAAAGAAAAAGCGATGAATAAAAATTGGAGTTTAACTCCGATTAAGAATTGAGCTCAAAGAAATAGGAATTCCTAGGTATTTAAGAGAAAAATAAAACATTAAGATACAAAGTTACATAAAAGAATTACGAGTTATCTGCTCTGTGTTCAGAAAAGCGACACGTGGTCGAGACTTTGTTCAGACGGTCCTTTGTTCTTCCTTGCTGTATGTAGACAATGGAGAAGATGATCAGTGAAAAGGGGGAGCCGGAAAGAGGATCTGGAGCAAAAGAGAGAGCAGCCGAAAAAAGATCCGGGGAAGAGGCTGAAGCAGGGGTCTCTCTGCTATTTATACAAGTTCTGTTGAGCTTCGCGGGCTTCCGGGATCTCAGCCAATGAGAGTCCTTCGTGGGAGGCCCGATGAATTTTTAGTCCAATGAACGAACAGTCTATTGTTTGGAGTTCTTTGGGATGAAGAGTTGTCATGCAGAGGCTGGCTGCTGGAGTCACATGGTTTTAGAGGCAAAACTTTGATATATACTGGAAGTTAATATTTCCCTTTATGTATTAAACTAAGATAACTTTAGTGATTAGTATAAATTATAAGCAGTGCTTCTAAATCAACATGCAGGAATAAACATTCATTTAAACATTAACATGCATATATATAAAATCACAGATTAATGCATTTCACACATATTATTGATTTTCCACATTAAAACATCAGAGTCCATTTTCTTTTCATAGTTCTGAAAAGAAGAAGGTTTAGAATTGAGTGTGTAATAATGTACTTTTAAAATTCACTGGTTAAATCCAGCATGTCCAGAGTTTAAGGAAATTAGCTGAGTCGTGGATCTGTTGCATATTTTATGGGGGCAATAAAAGTGAAGCCGGACATTGGGGACATTCCTTAGGTTGGTTTTAACAAAAGAAGGGGGATTTCAGCTGTGGCCTGGGGGAAGAAAATCCATTTCTTTGTGTTACTCCTGGGTGAAACAAAAATGTCTTTAAGCAGAAGAATAATTATTGCTGAGCCAAAGTGAGATGATGCTACAGTCCCCCCTCTGGTATCAATGGTGACATTGATTCAGCGTTGATAGCAATCCTAGGCATCAAATCCCAATTTGGCGAGGCTTGATCCAAATGCTGAACTAAAGTTCCGATGTCGATAAGTCTTAAACTTGTAAACAGTACCTATTCCAAAGTGTAGGTCCTTAAATTTGGTTTTCTGAAACACTTCTGGAAATTTCAAAAATAATTTTGGCGTGACCAAATATAAACATTGTATAATTGTCTAGGATATGCTAAAGTTCTGTGTAAGCCTGTAAAGACTTAAAAATTCTGGGTACAAAAAAAAGTGATCTAGAAGTATGTGGGTTTTGACATACTTGATATAAATGTTTTGGGTTTGCCGAAAAATATCTAGTCAAAATTTCAAAAACTGTTTAAATGTGCATAAAATCTAAATAAAGTATAAATGATTATTTGTATATACACAAGCATGTATCCAAAAATCTTAGTCAAAAGCAAGAATAAAATTCTTTCATATTTGAGGTAGATTCAGACTAATCGATATTGAGGTGACTCAAGGAAGTTCAAATTGAATTTGTTTAGTTAGACTAAACCATGGTTCCACAGATGTCCAAATCATAGGGTGTTTGAGGCTTTTGTTCAGAAAAACTGAGTGGGCATAGGATGTCGTTATCATTCTTTGGATGGCAATGAGAAGTAAATTTGGATTTACTGCAAAAAGGATATGATGAGAGAGCATATTCATTGCTAAAGCGTTAACTGAAAAGCTAATGTTTCTAGCTACTTCTGAGAGTAATATAGACATTGGCTGTGTGTGAGTATAGTCAACCTTTAACACAAAGAGCAAAGAGTTCAAGACCTTGTTGAGTTTGGCTAAAGCTTCGGAGCAAGCATTCAAAACCAACAGTGTCTTGTAAGATTTTGGTAACCATTTGTGGTTCGACAACCTGGCGTTTCGGTTTAGCGGTGTTGACCGACTTAACAGTGGGCATGCTAAGGTTAACTAGAGGCTCTAACGATGAGGCTGTTATCAAGAATCCACCCGAGGATCTTTGACCTTTCGTTTTGGCTTGGCCCAATTCTGACTGGGTAACAGTGGGTGTGATTGCTAGGCAGATGGCTAAACTGATAAACAGGAGGGCCATCATCTTGGCAAACAAAAGTGAGTGGTTTTGGATCTTAATCTTCTTGTGGATCTTTCTTTAGATACCTGGTTGGCAAATGAGAATTCCTCTCAGAGGTGGAATGATTTCTTTTAGATGGATGTACTTTATTGATCCCAAAACTGGGAAATTACAGAGTAGAGATAGAGATTGAACTCTAAACCTTGTGCTTGTTTTTCACCTTTCATGGGAGTTTTAAGATTATTAGCTCAAGCTAATGGTGTTGAATGTCTTGTGTATACTATTTGGTAATAAAGTTGATTGAAGTTTATTAGATTTTACAGAGGTCTTTGAAATTTAGTTTAAGGGCTAATTTGGTTTTAATATACCCTTTCCTTTCTGGAGGTTTGGATGCAGTTAACTGATTGGAGAAATTTGACTGAGTGTACCTGAGGCTAGTAGTTAGCTACAGTTATTTCTCAGACGTAGGTTTGGTTTTAATCTTATTTATGGACTTACTTTGACAGTGTTGTACCCGACAAGTCCCATGGGGTTTTAGTAAAGGTTACTCTGATTTTTTGATTCCAAGGTTGTCATAGCCAGGAGCGGCACTGGGGTTAAGCTCCCAGTGCTCATAAAATGCTCCTTATGGCGTGTGTTTCGAAAAGCCTCTGACAACTAAGTCCAACTCCTAGCCTGCCCGTGTGGTTTAGTCTCTAAGCCCGGCGGAACTGCTTTTACTAATAGGAGAAGGGGCGAGGGTGGATCTCTGGCGCCTTAAAACCAGATGATTCGGGTAGATGGTGGCTCGTCAACCTGGGAAGGTAGCCCATCTAGGGGAAGGTAAACCCTGATTTCAAACCTCTGCTGCCTTGCGGCATACCCGGTCACGGGAAAGGCTTCGGGAGTCAACCCTGAGGAAAAATCCAGAGTCGGAGCCCCTAAGGCAGTTCTATGTTGTGCTCAACATCGTTCTGGCAGCTCCTGCAACGGCGCTGGTGCCAAACTGTAGCAGCCCTGCTGTTCCTTTGGATTCATCAGTGACGTGGAGAGGGGGGACATGCTGCATGGGCAACATCTTGTCCTCCATATCTTCCTGCCCAGGCTTGAATCCTACCAACGCCCAACGCTAGAAGGTAGAACACCGGATCACTGGAGAGGACACTCCAGCTTCGCCTTTGGCGTAGACAAAACACGGGGAATGACAGTTACCGGTTATAAGCCACTGCTCAATTGGCGTAGAGCGTGGCACCAGGGGTTGTTCCCGACGGTGGGAGGGATCATCAGATCTCACTGGACAGCTACCGCCCGCCTCAAGCTGGGCAGCCCCCAGCCAATAAGGTGTTGTCCCGCCGCAGCTTGCTTTCCTCATTGGGTGCATGGGGATAAGGAGAAATCCAAACAGCAGGCTGAGAACCTTCGCACCAGGCAAGACAATAAAACAAAAGAGACCAACTCTAAAACTGGGAACTTGGAACGTCCGCACTATGATGACAGGACTCGCTGCTAACCTCAAGGACATCAACGACACCAGGAAGACTGCCATCATCAATAATGAGCTGAAGAGACTGGGAGTGGATATCGCCACTCTCCAGGAAACACGGTTAGCTGATGCAGGCACACTGAGAGAGAAGGACTACACGTTCTACTGGCAGGGAAAGGGCAGTGACAAACACAGGGAACACGGAGTGGGCTTCGCAGTGAAGAACACTTTGCTGAAGATGGTGGAACCGGGCAGCACTGGCTCTGCACGACTCCTCACCCTCCGCCTGAACACCACTCAAGGCCCAGTCACCCTCGTCAGTGTGTATGCCCCAACACAGACAGCCACACCAGAGGCAAAAGACGAGTTCTACGAGAATCTCGCAACAACTGTCAGGATCATCCCCAACTCTGAACAACTCATTCTCCTTGGAGACTTCAATGCCAGACTGGGTGCTGACCACGACTCCTGGCCCTCCTGTCTTGGACCTTTTGGCGTGGGCAGAATGAACGACAGTGGACAGCGGCTGCTCGAGTTCTGCACATATCACGATCTGTGCATCACAAATTTGTTCTTCAAGACCAAGCCCCAACACAAGGTTTCCTGGCAACATCCGCGCTCAAAGCACTGGCACCAGCTAGACTTGATCCTGACCAGGCGCACCTCACTGAAGAACGTGCTAATCACCCGTTCGTTCCAGAGTGCAGATTGCGACACAGACCATTCATTGGTGTGTTGCAAGGTCAAGCTGCAGCTGAAGAAATTCCATCGTGCTAGACAACCTGGAAAGGCACGGATTGACATCAGCAAGATGGCCCAACCAGAACTTGTTGAGCAGTTTGCCTCCACCTTTGAGAAGGAACTTGGTGTACCACAAGGAGGAGAATCTGCAAAGCAGAAGTGGGAAGAGCTGCGAAACACCATCTACTGCACAGCCTTGGCTACCTTTGGGAGGAAGACCTCGAAGTCACAGGACTGGTTTGATGCCAAGTTGACCGAGATGACCCCCGTCATTGAAGCCAAGCGCTCAGCACTTGCTGAGTACAAGAAGTACCCAAACGAGAAGAATCTCCAGATTCTCAGGGCTGCGAGAAGCAAAGTTCAGCAGACTGCTCGGCGCTGTGCCAACGAGTACTGGACTCAGCTCAGCCAAGACATTCAAACCGCTGCCATAACAGGGAACATCCATGGTATGTACGATGGCATCAAGAAAGCACTTGGTCCGGCTCAGAGCAAGACGGCCCCCCTCAAATCTTCCACTGGGGAGATGATCACAGAGAAGAACAAGCAGATGGAGAGATGGGTGGAACACTACTCCGACCTCTACTCTAGACAGAACACCGTGACACTGTCAGCCCTTGATGCCATCGACTGCCTGCCATCCATGGACGAACTTGACGCCGAGCCAACCATCGATGAACTCAGTAAGGCCATTGATAGCTTGGCCACTGGCAAGGCACCCGGCAACGACGGCATACCCCCTGACCTGATCAAGCACTGCAAGACCGCCCTACTGCTGCCATTGCATGACGTCCTCTGCCAGTGCTGGAAGGAAGGTGCCATACCACAGGACATGAGGGACGCCAAGATCATCACCCTCTACAAAAACAAAGGGGAGAGAAGCGACTGCAACAACTACAGGGGCATTTCCCTCCTCAGCGTTGTTGGCAAAGTCTACGCACGAGTTGTTCTCGTTCGTCTACAGAAGCTTGCCGAACGTGTCTACCCCGAGTCTCAGTGTGGCTTCCGCGCTGAGCGATCGACGGTAGACATGATATTCTCCATCCGCCAACTCCAGGAGAAATGCAGAGAACAGAACATGCCTCTGTACGTCGCCTTCATCGACCTCACCAAAGCGTTCAATCTGGTCAGCAGAGAGGGCCTTTTCAAGATCCTGCCAAAGATAGGATGCCCACCAAAGTTGCAAAGCCTCATCGAATCGTTTCACACCAACATGCAGGGGATAGTGCAGCACGATGGCAACGTCTCAGAGCCATTCAACATACGCAGCGGAGTGAAACAGGGCTGTGTACTTGCGCCAACCCTCTTTGGGATTTTCTTTGCTATGCTCCTGAGGCATGCCTTCAGCACAGCAACAGAGGGAATCTACCTGCACACAAGATCTGACGGCAGGCTTTTCAACCTCGCCCGCCTGAAAGCCAGAACCAAAGTATGCGAGGCTCTAATCAGAGACATGCTGTTCGCAGACGACGCTACAGTCGCAACCCACACACAGCAGGAGCTTCAGACCCTGATGGACCGCTTCTCCCAGGCATGCAAGGACTTCGGGCTTACCATCAGCCTGAAGAAGACTAACGTCTTGGCACAAGGCACGGAAGCACCACCAACCATCACCATTGATGACTACAAGCTGGAGGTCGTGAATCAGTTCACGTACCTGGGGTCCATGATCAGCAACAACCTCTCCCTTGATACAGAGATCAACAAGAGGATTGGAAAATCAGCCTTCACACTCGCTCGCCTCACCACACGAGTGTGGGAGAATCCCAAACTCTCTGTCAAGACGAAAATGGCAGTGTACAACGCCTGCATCATCAGCACACTGCTCTATGGGAGTGAGACGTGGACAGCATACGCCCGGCAGGAAAAGAGACTGAACTCCTTCCACTTGCGCTGCATTCAATTCAATTCAATTCAATTCAATTCAATTCAACTTTATTTATATAGCGCCATTTCACAACAACAGTCATCTCATAGCACTATAGTCATCTCATAGCACTATTCACCCCATTCACCCCATCCTGGACATATCCTTGCAGGACAAAGTGCCCAACACAGAAGTTCTGTCCCACGCCGGCCTTCCCTCCATGTTCACTCTACTCAGGCAGCGCAGGCTCCGCTGGCTAGGCCACGTTCACCGTATGGAGGATGGCAGAATCCCCAAAGACGTCCTCTATGGAGAACTGGCAACTGGCAGGAGAGACGTTGGCCGCCCACAGCTGCGCTTTAGAGACGTCTGCAAGAGAGACATGAAGGCCCTGGATATCAACACAGAGCGCTGGGTGGACCTTGCAACGGACCGCTCCAAATGGAGAGGCACCCTGACCAGACAGCTCAAGGCGGGTGAAGAGAGACTGACTGCTGCAGCAGATGAAAAAAGGACCCGCAGGAAGAACCGCCACAGACCCAGCAGCACAGAGACCACCCACAAGTGTGACCTGTGTGACAGGGACTGTCATCCGCGCATCGGCCTGTTCAGCCAAGGGCGGTGCTGTTCCAGCAGAGTAGACGTTTAGTATTCTCTTCCATGGTCATCATAGACCGACGGAGGCTGACGAACTCTGATTTTGGTGAGCCCATTTGAAAATGGGGTCCTGGGTTTGGCTCTTGGGTGGCCAAAGATTGTTGTTGACAATGTGTGGATTCATCCACTTGGGCAGGAATTTAGGAGTGGTTTTCCTTTCCTGTGAATTTATTTCAGGTGTTTGCGGTACAAATGTGGGGTGGAAGATCTTATCCCCCCTTCGCAGTTTGTCATGCAAGAGTTTTTGATCGTTATACGCTTTGTGTCGTTTGGCGAATCGGTCCGAATGGTTTTGACATACAGACTTGGGAGCTTTGTATGTCGTTTTGACGCTTTTGTGCTCTGCAGCTGGAGTGTTATAGGCATTGGCAGTCATCACCCCCCTCTGGTTTCGAGGAACTCTGAGCGGTGGCGATGATGGTTCATCGGAAGCATGAACAGGAGTGCCATTGTATAGCTGCAGAGAAGATTGTGTCGCATGAAGTGGTTTGAGGTTTGGCATGTCATAGGGTTTAGATGCGGGAAGCGCATGTACCGTTTTATCCGACCAGTGTTTGACGGTTTCATGGATCATTTGTTCGCAAGGTTGAGTGAGTGTGCGCCTTGCGTTTGTAAAAGTTGGGTTCGTTGTCGCAAAAAGTTGAGGTTTCAGAGGGTGTAGAGAGCCGGTTGGTGTGGCTCTTGTGACCATGCAGGCCTCATGGGCGGGTGGGTGGGTTTCAAAATGTGACACCACCATTGAATCATGGGTATCAAGGGTTTTAAGAGGGCCGTTTGGGGTTTTCTGCTCGGCCGTTGAGTTTTCAAGGTCATTTGAGTGTTTGGCTTGACCTTGTATGTGAAGGTGACTTTTGACTTCTTGAGGAGAGTACTCACCTTGGTCTTGGCGGTCGCTTTCACTCGGTTGCAGTTGTTCCAACAGTGCTAGTTGTGTGAGACTTGGGGTGTCTAAAGTGTTCAGAATAAAGCACTGTGATTCAGTTGTTTTTGTTGGGTCAAATGGGTGAGGGTGTTGCGTTTGAGCCCATAGTTTGAGGTTCTTGAAATCAATCAGTGGCTCAAAACGGTTCAATAGGTCTTTGCCAACAAGCAATGGAATGGCGTCAAGTTTGGACACATAGACCGGATGTGTCAAGGTCATGGGTCCAATGGACATGTTTAGTAGTGATACGCCCAACAGGGTTGTTTTAGTGAGTGCATATGGTCGCACAGCTAATGAACAGGGTTCCAGTTTCAAATGTTTGTTAGCGCGGTTAGCGGCTACACGTAGTTTGTCAAAAAGGGTGTGTGACATGAGCGTGATGTCAGCAGCGGTGTCTAAAACAGCGTCCTGACACACCATGTCTTCAAGGGTCAGTGGAAGGTAGAATTTCCGTGCCACCCCCCTCTCGTTTAAATCACATAGAAATTGTGGAACCGGTGGTTCGACACAGAGTTGCGACATGTTGTTAGAGGAGTGGTCTGTGACCTGTGGTTGGGCTGCCATAACAGCACTGGACTGTGTTGAGTCCTTTGGTCCTTCCTCATTTGCATGAGGGATTTTCTTCTTGCGTTTCCATTGTTTGGAACGCTTGTTTTGAGTTGGCACAGCTGATATAGCTAGAATGTTAGCAGTTTTATTCTCTTTGTAGTTTTGAATCTCTGCTAGGAGGTGTTGGACAATTTCAATAGCTTCTCTACTGAATGTAGGAGTTTCTTCTTCCTTCCAAGGTTTGTGATAGGTCTCTGCTTCTGAGCTTCTGTGATGGGATGGAGACCATTTGTTGCGATTACGCGTGTCTTCGTATCGGTATCTGTCATCATGGTAGTCCGTATCGCGTTCTCGTGACCTATCCCATGGATATGGTCTACGACAGTAGTCGGGTTTTCGCAAAGTTGGTCCAAAGTGGTATCCAGAGGACCTAGTTTGGTTTTGACCTTGCTGAGGTCGCTTGGGAAAATGCTTCGGCTGTTGATGTACTCGCGGTGTAAGAGGTGGAGTAGAGCGAGGGGCTCCTTCCAACTCCAAGGTGTTAGATGCATCGCGAATAGCTAGCACTGTGGCAGGCTCAGCGTGCTTGTTGTGACTTTGTTGCTGTTTTTGGAACACATAGTGTGCAAACTCTCTCAGCTGACTTATTGAGTTTGACCTTGGGTTAGCTGTAACTCCCAGGTAATGGCTCACAGTGGGATGGAGGTTTTGGATGAAGAGGGTCTTGAAATTGTGGTCTTCTTCCATCCCTGGTGTATTTTGAGATCCAAAATATGCAAGTAGGAGTCTCTGGTAGTAGGCTTGTGTTGGCTCTGAGCGTCCTTGCTTCACGGCTAGGGCTGCGGTTAGCCCTGCGTGTAGGCAGTCGTCAGTGAACTCCTTTTTGATGGCTTCGCGGAGCAGCCTGTAGTCTGTTTTGATATTTGTCGGCTGTCTGTCTATGAATTTTGATACTGACCTGTTAGATGTTAGCTTAATCAGATAGATGCGATCGTCAATCGTAGCATCAGGATACTTACGCAGGTAGTAATCAATGTCCTGTAAATAGACTTTGGCATCAGGTGAACCCGTAGGTCCTGGATCAAATTTGGTGATATTTTCCGCGATCTTGTCAAGGTCGCGGTCTGAAGGGGCACACGCATGCTCTCCACGCGGTCATCCGTATTCGAAACGGGAATCGGGCGAGGGAGCGCGGTGGATGTCCCGGTGTTCATGTCTTTCCTTTAGGAGCAGTTGACATTCCTTGTAGTCCTTCTTCACATTTTCAAGTTGACCTTCAACTCTTCTGAGTTCCTTCTTTGTGTCTTGAAGGGCATCTTCAAGTTCATTGTTGTCTTGGTGAAGCACGTCATTGTTACCTATCAACCGTTTATTTTCTGACTCTGCACGGTCCAAGTCTTGTAATGCTTCATCCAGTTGATTTTGAGTTTTGTCATTCTCCTCTTGAGATTGTTCCAAATTTTCCTTCAGTGTCTCGTTCTCTTCTTGGAGAGATAGGATCGTTGTTTGTTGATTTGCTAGTTCGTTCTCGGCTACCTTTAATCTTGCAACTAATGTTAGCGCAAACTTACCTAACACACTGGTGAGGTCCTTGCCTTCTGGTGGTTTTTCAGTGTGTTCATTCAAAAGTTCTTCAGCGAGTTGCTCCAATTCTTCGGGCTGTGTTTCCTTGACCCGTGCTGTGAAGCTAGAAATTAAATTAGAAGTCCATGCTTCCAATGTTGTTTGGAGGTCTTCCAGTTTGGTAAATCGGTTGGTTGTCTGATGATTCGTCATGTTTAACTGTTGTTGTTATTTAGCCTTTTTTAAAAAAAAGTCAACTGGTTGATTATTCTTAAATTTGTTCAACAAGGGTTAACCGTGAGTGTTTTATTTTACAACCGTGATAGTTGAAAGTTCCTTTAGAATTTGTTTCAACTTGTAGGCTTGCAGGATGGGAAATAGAATTTTGAAATTATTTAGAAATGTAGTGATGCTTCAATTAATTCGTTCGTTGAAACTGTATGTTGATAAATAAAGTTGAATTGAAATTGGATTGAATTTGTTTCACAAAACAAAACAGGAATTTCAATTGTGTGGATTGACTTCTTTCCTTTGATTTTCAAGTCTAGTATTGGAATTTGTCATCAATAACTAGCTTTGGGATTTTGCAAAATGTCACTTTGAAAGTGAGGATTTTATTTACAAAAGAAATCCAAAAGCAAAAGAGGCTAAATGCTTTAAAGATTTAGGAATATAAGTTTCCACTTTCTTTTAAAGTTGGGGCTTTCCTTTGGTTTTATTTGTTAAAGCCTATTTTCATTTGAAGCATTAAATGTTTAAAATATTTACAAATTAGAAACAAGTGAATTGTTTGACTATTTGGTGTCCAAGGATTTCTTAGGAGTGAAGCCAATAGTGATCTGTCTTGATTGTTATCTATAAATTTCTTATTTACAGAGTAATCAATGTTTGCACCTTTTTGGCTTTTCTTTTAAATCCTGGGAAAAATTTGAAAATTATGCTGGTTGGTTAAATGTTTTTCTTTTCCTGTAGAGAAAACATGAACCAGAAATGACAGAGTTTAACTAACACCTAGAGCTTCTCTTAAGTGTTAATTGCTTGATGTGGTTTCCTAAATTTGAGAAAGAGGAAAAATTATAAATATTCACTAAGTCTGTAAATTTGTTAAAATGCACAGGATTAATCCTACTTTAATGTTACTCTTGAATAAACATCAGCATTAGAATCCTTAAACTAAAACTGGGTTTCTGTGAGAAGGGAATCACACCATATCACATTTAAAGACAGCAAAATAAGCACACATAGCTTCAAAGTTTGCAACTTTTTGCTTAAAAGTGTGTAAATATGTTTGCTTTTAGCTTAAAAGATTATAATATGTGGTTATATAAGTGATTAAATACAATAGGGGTGTTTATAAATGTTCCTGCTATAGGTATCTATGCAATGAGTGGGATTTCACCACTGAGAAAAAACTTTAAGAAGCCAACAGGTCCTTTTCCTTTTATTCTTGGCATAAAAGTTTGGATTAGTGTTAAATTTAGTTTATTCTGAATAATATGAATGGCTTTGAAGTTACTTTGAAGACTTAATTTGGTTATAAATCATCTTTAAAGATTAGAAGTTTAAATAAAAATTGCAGTCCCTATGTTTCACCACAAGATGGAGGCAGTTTTCGTCTGCACTTCCAGAGGAGGAAACCCAATGACGTCACAAGGAGTCAAGGATCTCTACTCAAAATGGCGGCTACAGGGAACTCTACCTAGACTTAAGATGGCGTCGCTGAGCCGATCTACACATGCGCAGTTTTTTTCATGTGCAGCTTGACGGTCGCGTGCGTGACTGAGCGTGCACGTGCCACGTGGATGCAGCTCAAACTTCAGTCCATAAAACCACACCTTGCTTTCCAAAGCCGGGAAAACTTTAGTCTCCCTAAACTTTATTCAACAAGTTTATACAATGGTTAATTCAATTAAATCCCCAAGGGTTTGCTTCGCCTGCGGGGTGTTGAAATAATGGGGAAAACAAATAGGATTTCTTCGCTATTTTGTTCCCAGGCCTATTTTAATTATTCAGCGTGTAATCACGCTGAAGCATGCATTGAAAAAACTAAACTGACTAGGGTGCAGTGGGGTCTCTTCACCCCCACCTTCTCTTGGTCAGCAGACACACACACACACAGCAGTAATCAGGGGGGCGAATTCACCCCCTCCCTCTCGTGACACAGAGACAGAGGCAATAGACTGGCTGCAGACAATGTAGCACCTTTGTGAGTTAAAATTGACCAAAATCCCACACAGCTTATGTATTAATTTTTTTTCATTCTGAGTCGTGTCAAGTTCAACCAGGCCTTCACACGGGACGCCAATAAATCTGTAGGGTAAAATAGAAATATTAATAAATAATAAATATGATCAGGTATGAATTATTTAATTTATATTGATGTATTGGAATCTGAGCTCAAATCTCATTTCATATACATCAGAAAAGTTAATAACACTCGTAAGGGGCACCAGCTTCTATCTTTAAGAAGCAATTTGATCTTTAATTTCACTTTATACCTGTTTAATCACTCAATAAATTAATCAATAATCACTCTCAAAAATTTTCCGTGAATTCGATACCTGGGCTTGAAATAGACTCAGAATGAAATAAATTCCCAACAACTTCTCTCATTTTTAAATATTTATTAAACGAAATGATTAACAGACATTGCAGTAATTTCATTAATCATAAAATCAATCTTGTAAATGATAGATTAACAATGTCAATATTTTCGGAACCAGGGTTAACTTGAGAAACCAATTTCTATCAGTTTGAGTTAACAGATTATGGAAACAACGCAAATTTATGGAGAAAGTTTACTAATTATGTAAAAAGTCCTCGATTCATCTTAAGAAAATAAAAACGGAATTTTAATGAAAAGAAGAGTTATGTTAAGGGCTTCTTAATTTGCATCTGATTAGATACACAAATTATTACCGAACCTCAGAAATTTAATTCAGCAGAGGAATTAAAGTTTTTGCAGCTCACGTGATCCTCGGTGATCATGGTTCTGGCGTCGTCCTCAGCCCAAGATTTCATGGATGTTAGAGGAAATGTCTGCCCGCAGATATTTCAGCATCCACAGTACGACCTTTAAATTCAAGCAGTCGAAGGGCTGGATCTTGGCCGTATGACCCACAGTTGAAACTGGGCTCTAGCCAGATGGTGCCGATGCTTCTTCAGCGTGTGATGGACAGCTGCGCGTTGATTCCTCGGCTGCGTCTTTTCTTCCTGGTAGACAAGCAGCTGCAGAGGTCTTCGGGAATAATTAAAGATATCTAATCTGATCTCAAATTAAAAAAAAAAAACTTTCGGACTTTAGATAAAAATAGTTTCTGGTGGGTGCTTGGTCAAGAAAAATATTATAAAAATAAAGTCAAGATTAAAGTTTACATTAAAATTAAAACAAACGGTGGTTTTATAGAAAGTTTAACAAAGAAAAAGCAATGAATAAAAATTGGAGTTTAACTCCGATTAAGAATTGAGCTCAAAGAAATAGGAATTCCTAGGTATTTAAGAGAAAAATAAAACATTAAGATACAAAGTTACATAAAAGAATTACGAGTTATCTGCTCTGTGTTCAGAAAAGCGACACGTGGTCGAGTCTTTGTTCAGACGGTCCTTTGTTCTTCCTTGCTGTATGTAGACAATGGAGAAGATGATCAGTGAAAAGGGGGAGCTGGAAAGAGGATCTGGAGCAAAAGAGAGAGCAGCCGAAAAAAGATCCGGGGAAGAGGCTGAAGCAGGGGTCTCTCTGCTATTTATACAAGTTCTGTTGAGCTTCGCGGGCTTCCGGGATCTCAGCCAATGAGAGTCCTTCATGGGAGGCCCGATGAATTTTTAGTCCAATGAATGAACAGTCTATTGTTTGGAGTTTTTTGGGATGAAGAGTTGTCATGCAGAGGTTGGCTGCTGGAGTCACATGGTTTTAGAGGCAAAACTTTGATACATACTGGAAGTTAATATTTCCCTTTATGTATTAAACTAAGATAACTTTAGTGATTAGTATAAATTATAAGCAGTGCTTCTAAATCAACATGCAGGAATAAACATTCATTTAAACATTAACATGCATATATATAAAATCACAGATTAATGCATTTCACACATATTATTGATTTTCCACATTAAAACATCAGAGTCCATTTTCTTTTCATAGTTCTGAAAAGAAGAAGGTTTAGAATTGAGTGTGTAATAATGTACTTTTAAAATTCACTAGTTAAATCCAGCATGTCCAGAGTTTAAGGAAATTAGCTGAGTCGTGGATCTGTTGCATGTTTTATGGGGGCAATAAAAGTGAAGCCGGACATTGGGGACATTCCTTAGGTTGGTTTTAACAAAAGAAGGGGGATTTCAGCTGTGGCCTGGGGGAAGAAAATCCATTTCTTTGTGTTACTCCTGGGTGAAACAAAAATGTCTTTAAACAGAAGAATAATTATTGCTGAGCCAAAGTGAGATGATGCTACATGAGATAATTAATGTTAATCAGGACATACCATGTCCTAGGTAAAACAATAACATTATTCTGTTTTCCACAAATACACACTGATGTCTAAAAATACATAAATAATTCCCAGCTATACAAAATACATATAAATAACACAGAAATAAATAACACTATAAATAACACTATAAATAATTCAATAAATACTTCAAACCCCTATTTACAAAATCTAAACCTCCCCTCTAACTTACCATACATGATTCCTTCCTGCAGGTGTCCTATAAAAAGGCCCTCAACCCCTAACAGAGCCTTTTGCCTGGACACCCACAGGAAGCATGTTGGCAAAGGTATGTGGACTAAATAATTTACCAATTGTTTTTACCCAAATAATTAACCATAGCAATTATCTCAAAAAGGCACTCAAATTAGATAAAGACAGATCATAGAGATAGTGTGTGTACTTTTACAACAGTCATAACATTTACAATATCACAAATATAACAATTACACATACAATAAATCATACCAGTGGTGACACCTCGTCATCACACCCTCAAAGGAATTAAAGCATATTTTTTTGCTTGACATTAACTAGTAATTTAGAATAGAAAATTGCTGCCACTCCACCCCCACGACCAGAACCTCTGGGGTTATGACAGTTTAAAAAACCAGAGGGAGTTGATTCATTCAAACCAACATAATCGTCTTGCCCAAGCAAAGTCTCTGTGAGGGATAATAAATCGATGTGATGATCGATTAATAGATCATGGACTAGCAGAGACTTGGGAGTTAGAGACCTAATATTTAATAAACCACATTTAATTTTAACCCTGGAGAACCCAAGAACCCTTTTCTTCTTTGGAAAATTATGAACTATGCATTAAATGACTGCTATAAGTTCACTGAACACCAAAATATCCACTTTTTCAATTTTAACCCTTTATTCCCTAATTTAGGATTAGGGCTACATTTGACCCATTGGGCTAAATTTAGGCGTATCATTTCAAAGAATCATAATAACAAACACTGTCAATGCAAACTATTTTAAATTTAGGAAAATAATCAGTCAACCACACAGCTACACTACCGTTCAAAAGTTTGGGGTCACCCAGACAATTATTTTGTGTTTTCCATGAAAAGTCACACTTATTTACCACCATGAGTTGTAAAATGAATAGAAAATATAGTCAAGACATTAACAAGGTTAGAAATAATGATTTGTATTTGAAATAATAATTTTTTCCTTCAAACTTTGCTTTCGTCAAAGAATCCTCCATTTGCAGCAATTACAGCATTGCAGACCTAACATGATTGCACAAGGGTTTTCTAATCATCCATTAGCCTTCTGACGCAATGAGCAAACACATTGTACCATTAGAACACTGGAGTGATAGTTGCTGGAAATGGGCGTCTATACACCTATCTAGGTATTGCACCAAAAACCAGACATTTGCAGCTAGAATAGTCTTTTACCACATTAGCAATGTATAGAGTGTATTTCTGATTAGTTTAAAGTTATCTTCATTGAAAAAAGTCCTTTTCTTTCAAAAATAAGGAAATTTCTAATTGACCCCAAACTTTTGAACGGTAGTGTACATTTAACAATGTTTTGTTTTGCTTTATTTGTTGAATGTTCACCACAATGTCTCCACCAACTCCCAACTGACACTTCCCTTTTTGTTCATTGCCACCACCTTTTCCCTGATATATGTCAAAATCATGCAGGAGGCCAGTGACACAGCAGCGTGCCCACACTTTGAATCCCCATGGATGTGGCTTCCCTTTGATGTACTGCCTTATGCCACCAAATTTCCCTTTGTATGGCACCATCATCTCATCGATGGACTGTTTTTGGCGAGAAGCTATAGTGAGACATTGTCTCCGAAAAGAATCCAAAAATGATCTCAGTTTCCAAAGTCGATCCTTTTTTACTTCTTCCCTGGCCATTTTGTTGTCTACAAAGTGGATGACAGAGAGTAGCAGGTTGAATCGGTTGCGACTCATTACACCTGCCACAGGCCCATAACGAAATTCACTTTCCCAGTACTGACGTACTCCAGACATTTGAACTAATCCCATCCTGAGATACATTCCTAGAACTTGTTCTATCTCCTTTACTGAAGTGTCTACACATTTCCCATGCTTTTGAACACTGTGTTGATTGGTATGCTCAACAATATTTTCCAACATATCAAGGGAAACAAAGCGTCGAAAGTAAACCAGTGGCGTGTCTGTCGTGGCATCCTGGTACGACTCAACCTGTTCACCTTGAAAGTTCACATCAGGCAACTCAAAGCCTTTCTTTCGCCACCTGTAAGTTTTTGTGGTACAATTTGGTTCCATCTGTGGGCTAGCAGTCTCGGCAAATGGCACATCTTCATCACTGGATGAGTCATTGGACGAGTCACTGTCTTGGGCAGAAGATTCACCACCATCACTTTCATGTGGTTGAAACAATTCATCAGAATCGCTATCGCTGTCCAATTCAGGGCCAAAGTCACTATAATCAGCTTCAAGTTGCTCCAATACTTGTTTTACAGTGAACTTTCTCTGTTGCTTTCCCTCTTGCTTTCCCTGTCCCGAAAAAGGAACGGCCATACTCCCTGAAAAGATATAGGTATTTACTTTATTAGTCTCTGGCCCTGTACTACCGAGGTAACTTAGTAAAATATATTATACAAATGAATTTATTTCAAGGCTTTAGCCAAATACAGGACTGTCACCATTCTCATCTACAAAGTCACTCAAAGAACCAAAGGGTCATTTCTGACCTGACATTTTTTAACCCATACACCCAGAGGGTCATTTTTGACCCATTGTTTTTTGAACTAGCTCAGAGTCGCTAATTTATCCAAAAAGAATATAAAACGTACTTCTAGGCATTCTGCAGGCTAATACTAAATAGATTAACAAAAAATACACAATTTTACCAACCGTTGGTTTGCTGAGAAGACGATTTTGTTTGGGTAGGTTTCCAGCTCAACAAAACAGCATGTGGTCAGACATCTTGTCACTACCACTCTGGCTCATGTCAGTTCAATATTCATCCACTATGTGTCTCTATGTAGAGGTCAGAAGTGGCACTCTGGGCTTTTGAAGTTAAATTTTACAATTTTTTTTTTTTTATGTTTGTTCATTTTGGGTAGCAGCAATTAACAGTGGCCAAATTTGACCCCGTGGGTTCTCCAGGGTTAAAAATTTTGGGAGGAACAGAGGCCAAATTATTAAATTTTGAGACTTGAGGTTTGATTTGAATTTTACCAACATTTTGTTTAATCACTTTGGGATGTTTATGCATTCTATTTTTATTAACTTTGGGGAGAACAGAGAAAGGTTCTCTAAGGGAGAAGACAGGGGCAAAGTTGGTGGTGGTGGAGGAGGTGGAGCTGCCGAAAGATGTGCATTTATCAAGTTGTGTTGTATTAGATTAGATTAGATTAGATTAGATTCAACTTTATTGTCATTACACATGTATGAATACAAGGTAACGAAACACAGTTTAGCATCCAATCAGAAGTGCAAAGGACAGCAGTGCAGTATATACGGTAATTAACAGTATGTGCAATTTAAGCAAATATATGCAAATATATGCAGCAGTGCAGAAAGTTAAGAGTACTGTTATGTGCAAATAATGTGCAATAAGTTAGATGTAGTTATGTAGTTATGCAGTTATGTACAGGTGAGGATTATAAAAGATGATTGTAAGAGAGTCAGCGGGGAACTAAGTTCAATAACATGACAGCTGTTGGAAAGAAACTGTTCCTAAACCTGCTGGTTCTAGTCCGAAGGCTTCTGAAACGTCTTCTGGAGGGGAGAAGCTGGAACAGTCCATGAGTAGGATGGTTGGAGTCCCTAAGAATGCTGCGTGCCCGGCGCAGACATCTTTTCCTGTAGACGTCTCTATAGCTGGAAGTGGAGTCCCTGTGATGCGTTGGGCGGTTTTCACCACCCGCTGCAGCGCCTTGCGGTCAGCTACAGAGCAGCTCCCATACCAGACTGTGATACAGTTGGTCAGGGTGCTCTTTATCACGCAGCGGTAGAAGTTGCCCAGGATGTCAGTTGACAGATGGTTCTTCTTCAATGTCCTCAAGAAGAAGGGGCGCTGATGGGCCTTCTTGATCAGGCTGGTGGTGTTAACTGACCAGGACAGGTCCTCCGAGATGTGGGACCCCAGGAATTTGAAGCTGGGGACACGTTCAACAGCTATGCCATTGATATGGATGGGGTCATGTGTCTCTTCCCTCTCCTTCCTGTAGTCCACTATGAGCTCCTATGAGTCCACTATGACAAATACAAACTTGTATTTCCATCCATCCATCCATCTTCTACCGCTTTTCCGGAGGTCCGGGTCGCGGAGGCAGCAGTTCAAGCAGAGAAGCCCAGACTTCCCTCTCCCCAGCCACCTGCTCCAGCTCTTCAGAGGGGATACCAAGGCGTTCCCAGACTAGCTGGGAGACATAGTCTCTCCACCGAGTCCTGGGTCTGCCCCGGGGTCTCCTCCCAGTGGGACGTGCCTGAAACACCTCAAGTGGGAGGCGTCCAGGAGGCATCCTAATCAGATGCCCATACCACCTCAACTGACTCCTTTCAATGTGGAGGAGCAGCGGTTCTACTCTGAGCCTCTCCCGGATGACTGAGCTCCTCACCCTATCTCTGAGGGTGAGTCCAGCAATCCTACGGAGAAAGCTCATTTCAGCCGCTTGTATCCGCGATCTCGTTCTTTCGGTCATTACCCAAAGCTCGTGACCATAGGTGAGAGTAGGAACGTAGATTGACTGGTAAATCGAGAGCTTTGCCTTAGAACTAAGCAAACTTCTAAGGCAAACTTGTATTTGTCTTGAGTTATAATATTTTGGGTAACGGGAGACAGACACAGTCTCTGTAGGGTTATAAATCGAAGGCTGATCCAAACAGTGTAAATTATATGGATTAATGGGATTAATATGACAAGTGGAAACAGCACCAAAAAAGGGCTGATTGGCTGACCCAGGAGCTTCAGAGTGAGTAAACACACCAAGTTTCAGTCACTGTACCAAAAAACACTGAATGGAATAGAAAAGATTGTCTCTTAAAACACGTGCACCAAGTCTATTTGGGTGGATGCCATCCGGCCTCATAAGTGATGGGCAGTTCCAAAATAAGTTAAAATTGCCTACAAAACCAATGTTAAAAATAGGACAAGTAAAACACAGCCAAGTATTAAGACTAAGAGTTCTGCTAAAATAATTGCAGCCTCGTCTGAGAGGTGCCAAGGGCCCAGAGATAAACGCATGTTTGCCACAGTTCAAAAGAGTGGACAGAAGGCTCCTGAAGTCACTCTTCAAAATCTCTGATGCTTCATCTGGGATGTTATTGCATCCAACATATACTATGACAGTTTGAACGTGGGGGAATTCATTTAGCAGGTCAGGGATAAGGGCCTCAATGTCAGAGACTCTAGCCCCAGGAAAAAATCTAGTGGTACAGTACCTGCTTCTGACGTTCCTCATAATTGAGTCACCAATTACCAGTGTCGTCTGGGGGGGGGGGGGGGTTTGTCTGTGGATTCTGACGTGGAGAATAACTTTGTTGAGGGTGTTGTTGTTGTGAAGGCGGGGTGATGCGCGCTCTTCTATTTGGAGCTAGCGTGTAATTTCGCACACCTAGAGTTGTCTTAGTCTGGGGTTTGCATACCTGAGCCACCGCTGAAGGAGAGGAAGGAGGAGGAGGGGAAGCCACGGGCAGACGGCCAGTGTCCAGGTGGGGAAAATCCTCCAGAGAAAGGATATCAAATCTATTATCCAGGAGCAGGGGAAGAGAAGAGGAGCGACCCTCTCTGGCAGACCGACAGTGATTGCCAGCTGGTCCAACCAAGGTCCAGGGTGTGCATTGAGTGTGAGAAGTACCGACCGGGGCTTTGGGTTTAGCCCCGAGACAAAGCCAGTGTCGATTGCTGTGGTCCTGGACATCGGAAGAAGCCGGAACTGGAGCTGGAGTGGAAGTGGACGGAGAAGCGCTGACCTCCCCCAGGTAGGTAGCTATCTCTGCCAACAGCGAATCGGTTGCCGGAGCCGTTGTTCGCCCGAGTATAATGGTGTCAAGATGTTCCTCAGCCTCCTGAATCTTGTAGAGGTTGGCGAGTCTCACTTCCAGCTCAGAAACCTTACTAAGAAGGGACACACAACGGATACACGTCGGGGATGGAGCCATGGTGCTCCAGGCGATCAGATGGATAGCCAGCAGCCAGCCAAAAACAGCGAAAACGGCTAAAAACAGGTGAGCTAAAAATAGCTAAAAAGGCTAAAAACAGGTTAGCAGGTAGCCTAGCCCGGTGAAAACAGCCCAGCCGGGGGTCCGACCACCCGTGCGTCCGTTTGGGCTTTTCAGCGAGGCAGTACCAAACTAGCACCAAACAGAAACTAATATCAGCAAACAGAGATTAAAAACAAAATCAATAAAATCAATAAAAACAAACAAAAGCCAACAAAGTAGCACTCTGACATGACGAAGCGCTAACTGATGCCAGTGCATGCCCAGTCACTCTCCCACACTATATAATATAGCAGAAATATGTTAACTTTTATTAAAGATCTTAGTGATGTCTACAAAAGTGGGTAGTAAACACCCACGTACATGTTTAATATCAAGCTCCTGGGGCAGTTGCATGGCTGTCCTGGGGCTTGCAAGCTTCGGGGCATTTGTAGGGGTTGGTGGCGCTGTCTTGCTTGCTCTGTGTTTCGCGGCGTGCGGGGGAAGGGGGGGGTTGCTGTGACCTGCCGCCCTCTTTGTATGTTTCCTGGCAAACCACTCACATGCACACACTCACTTTGCGTGTGCTTTCGTACATGTGCATGCACACACATATGTTCTTTTACAGGTGCTGATACAAGATTCGTGATGAGACCTTTTCAGAAGAAGAAACAGTTTGACTTCTGTTTGTTTCATTTGTGTTTGTTTGTTTTTTCTGTTTGTTCCTCTCTCTTGCCCCCCCCCCATCCCCATCCCCATCGGGTTTATCATGGGTACAACAATTTAAATAAAGTATTAAATGTTATTACAAGAGGAGTCTGTAAATAATATACAGTATATAGATATATGTTGTATAAAACTCCTTTTGGCAAAATAAATCTGTTTGGCACAATAAGGGAAGCAGATTTCTGTTCTGCTTACCTAGCTGCTTGAAAGGACAAGGGAAGAAAAATATCAAGCTAGGACTGGAATACTAGGACATATTGTATAATAGAAATATATTTTCCTCTCACAAAATGTTCAGTGGCCCTCATTGTGACAGAAAAGTGGTTGTATGATCATTTCAGCTGGCAAATTGGTATTTATCAATCTGAACGTGATCATCCCGGGCACTCAAATCTCACATAAGTTCTGAGCTGGAGTGCACAAATTTTCAAGTCTTTGCAGACTCCCATGCAGCAGATAAACCTGCTGTGGAAGAATTATTTCATAATGTCAAATTATATTCAGCAGTGCAACCTTTCAGGAGATATCTTTGCCTTGTCTTATATTTTGATGAGAGATCTGACGATATACTTTAACTGAATGACAACACAGCTTTACTTACAGAAGTGCCTGGTCGAGGTGATCTGCTGCATTTGGGTTAAAAAAAAAAAACAAATGCAGCAAAAAACCCCGTGTCTGCGTGGGTTTACTCCGGGATTTTCTCCGGTTTCCTCCCATGTGCCATTAATTGGCATTAACCCGGGATTCTAAATTGTCCTTGGGCATGACTGTGAGAGTGAATGGTTGTCTGTCTCTGTGTTGGCCCTGCAATGGACTGGCGATCTGTCCAGGGTGTACCCTGCCTCTCGCCCAAAGATGCTGGGATAGGCTCCAGCCCCCCACCACCACCACCACCACCACACACACACACACACACACACACGACCCGAAAAGGATTAATCGGAAGAAGATATTAATGACAATATGCTTTAAAATGATAACATTTAGTCAAACAGATTGACTGAGACTAACCAGATACACACAGTTTCATAAATACCACATAGACCTTTTTGTACTGTTACGGCACCACTCCTCTTTGGAGTTGGCCCTCTCTTGCCTCATTTCCACCAAAATAAGAACCAGTGCTAGTTCGGTTCTGCGGCTTGTGCCAGTGCTTAACCAGTTCAACTGTAGTGCCTCATAAGAACCAGTTGGTTTTCCACCGATATGGAGCTAGTCGGGGATTACATCAGAGCTACATCATTACGTAGTGTGAAGCGCCTTTATGCAACCCCGCAGAACACCACAGAAGATGAAGTAGCTGCGCTAGCTTGTCAACAGCTTGTCAACATGATAAGTTTGTTGTCTCTTTGGGAGCACTGCTTTTATTATTATTAGAGGAGGAGGAGGACGAGGAGGAGGAAGCATAAGCTGGCTGTACCGATGATCATCCCCGGGAACGTGCGATCGCTGGAAAATAAAACAGATGAGCTTACAGTTCTGGTCAGGACGCAAAAAGAGTATTGTGAGTGTGGTGTAATGTGTTTTACAGAGACGTGGTTACACTCACAGATCCCGGATGTAAACGTAGCGATACCTGGCTTCAATACTATACAGGGGGACAGAGACGTGAAAAGCAGCAGGAAAAAGAGGGGAGAAGGATTAGCACTTCTTGTTAATGAGCGGTGGTGTCATCCTGGACATATTTATGTGAAGGAAAAGTGCTGCAGTCCGGACATTGAACTGCTGGCTGTGAGTATGAGACCTTATTATATGCCGCGAGAAATGAAGTGTGCCTTAGTAATTATTGTCTACGTCCCTCCGTCAGCTGACGCAGCGGTGACCTGTGATGTCATCAGCTCCACTGCGGCCACATTACTGGAGAAGCACCCACATGCATCCATGGCCATCACAGGTGACTTTAATCATGTCTCAGTGGGAAAAAAACACTACCAAACTTTCACCAGTTTGTTGACTGTCCCACCAGAGAAAACAAAACACTGGATTTACTGTATGCCAATGTCAGTGATGAATATAGTGCCATAGCTCTACCCCCCCATTGGCAAATCAGATCACTGCATGGTCATGTTAACACCCAAGTAGGTTCCCCTTGTGCAAAGGCAGCCTGCTTATACACGGACTGCGAGGAGGTGGACACAGGAGGCTGCTGATGCACTTCAGGACTGCTTCAAGATGACAGACTAGAGCGTACTCTGTGAACCACATGGGGTGGACATAGACAATATGACCGACTGCATCACAGAATACATTAGATTCTGTGAAGACATGACCATGCCAGCTCAAACTGTATACTGCTTCTCCAACAACAGATCATGGGTCACCAGTGACCTGAAAGCACTTCTGAACAAAAAGAAAAGAGCTTTTAGGGCTGGAGACAAGGAGAAGCTGAGGGGAGTGCAGCATGAGCTCAGAGAGATGCTGAGGAGGTGCAAGGACAATTATAGGAGGAAGCTGGAAGATAAACTCAGGCAAAACAACACTAAAGATGTGTGGGAGGGAATGAAACAAATAACTGGGTGCAAGGGGAGAGTCAGGCAGCAATCTGGGAGCCAGGAGAGAGCTGAGGAACTGAATTTGCTTTTTAATAGGTTCAATTCACAGTCTGTCACCCCAGCAACACAACCAGACCACCCACACACTCCTCCCCACCCACCCTCCTGTGCAGAACCTCTCTCCATCTCCCCTCTCCTCCTCCTCAGGAGGCACCAGGACCCTCCCTCACTTCACGGTGACTACAGACCAGGTGGAGAAACAGCTGGAGAGACTCCGTCAGCAGAATGTGGCGGGCCCTGATGGCATCTCCGCCAGGACCCTGAGGACCTGTGCCAACCAACACCTGTACAACCTGAGCCTGAGTCTGGAGAGAGTACCAGTGCTGTGGAAGACATCCTGCCTTGTTCCTGTCCCCAAGAAGTCATCTCCATTGGACCTGAACAACTATCGACCAGTTGCCATCACATCTCATGTGATGAAGGTCCTGGAGAGACTGGTCTTAGCCCACCTGATGCTGCAGGTGAAGACGTGGCCGGACCCTCTGCAGTTTGCATATCAGTCCCATTTAGGAGTTGAAGATGCTGTCATCTACCTGCTGCAACGAGCACATCTGCACCTGGATGGTGGAGGAGATACTGTGAGAATCACTTTTTTTGATTTCTCCAGTGCTTTTAACACCATCCAGCCACTGCTGCTGGGTGAGAAGCTGCTGGCGATGGGGGTTGACAGCTCTGTGATCTCCTGGATTACTGACTACCTGACAGGCAGACCACAATTTGTCCGGCTGGGCAATGTCTTGTCTGGAGTGGTGGCTTGTGATATGGGAGCTCCACGGGGGACTGTGCTCTCTCCTTTTCTCTTTACCTTATACACCACTGACTTTCAGTTCAACACAGAGTCATGCCACCTGCAGAAATTCTCTGATGGCTCAGCTGTTGTGGGGTGTATAAGAGGAGGAGAGGAGGGGGAGTACAGGAAACTGGTAGACAGATTTGTGGAGTGGACGGAGCAGAATCACCTGAGGTTGAATGTCAGCAAGACCAGAGTGATGATGATTGACTTCAGGAAGATGAAGATGCCTTCTCAGCTACTGCAGATTAGGGGGGAGGATGTGGGAGTGGTTTAGGACTACAAATATCTGGGTGTCAGGATCAGCAGCAGGTTGGACTGGAGATCCAACACTGATGCTGCGCACAAGAAGGGGATGAGCAGACTCTACTTCCTGAGGAAGCTGAGATCCTTCAACGTGTGCAGCAGGATGCTGGAGCTTTTCTACCAGACCGCTGTTGCCAGTGCCATCTTCTTTGCTGCTGTCTGTTGGGGTAGCATGATCAGGGCCAGAGACACCAACAGACTTGACAAGATTATCAAGAGGGCTTGCTCTGTAATTGGTCTCATACCGGAGACCATTGAGACAGTAGGGGAGAAGAGAACACTAAATAAACTGCAATCCATCATGGACAATCCTGATCATCCCCTCCACCAAACACTAGACAGACAGCGACGCACTTTCACCAGTACACTACTACAGCTTCGCTGTCGAACGGCCAGGTACAGGAAATCTTTCATTTGCCACATGCAATTTTACTATACAATAACTCACTATGATGTTGTATTCTTGTCATAATAATGCTGCCACACTGCACCTTACAGACTAACTGGTACCTGAATGAATAAATGAATGAATCTTTATTTCGGACAGATTAAAAGTGAAGATTAAAAAGAAACAGAATAATATAACCAAAGGGGAAAAAAGAAAAAAAATCCAACAGGGTCAAATTAAAGAATAACTCCTCTGATTATACAGTTCAACATAAGTTATCCGAAATGAGTGATGGCTGAAGCCGCAGCTTATATTGCCCACCCATATTCCATCCAAGAATTCAAAAGAAAAACAAAACAAGAGCGATTACAATTCGGAACAA
This sequence comes from Pholidichthys leucotaenia, assembly GCA_020510985.1. NCBI lineage: Eukaryota > Metazoa > Chordata > Actinopteri > Cichliformes > Pholidichthyidae > Pholidichthys > Pholidichthys leucotaenia. The sequence continues at coordinate 61,165,391 of CM035849.1, read as the reverse complement.
AGCTAAGACAAAATGTGACAAAAAAAAAATCTAAGCAACAGCACAACACAGACTGGATATGACAATCCTTATGTGATTTTACATGTCATCTTGTATATATGTTTGGAGTATTTCTTCCTTTAGTTTTTGTTTAAATTGTCCAAGCGTTGTACATGATTTTAATTCAGGTCCAAAATCGTTCCATAATCTGACTCCTTGCACTGAAACACAGTGTTGCGTGGTGGTAGTTCTCACTGAAGGTTTTTGAAATATACATGTTCCTCTGAAATAATATTGTTTCTCACTTATTTGGAACAACTCTTGGATATTTGCGGGCAGTGATAGATTCTTCACTTTAAACATTATTACTGCAGTTTTAAAGTCAACCAGATCTTTCAACTTGAGCGCTTTTAATTTAAGAAAAAGTGGGTTTGTTGGTTCCCTGTAAGCAGCTTTGTTTATTATTCTAATAGCTCTCTTCTGAAGCATAAAGACTGGATATATGTTTGTTTTATATGTATTTCCCGATACTTCAGTACAATATGTCATGTTTGGGAGTATTAATGAATGACACGAAGTATATAGTGTGGGTTGATTCAGCAAATATTTCACTCTGTGTAGTATTGCAATTGATTTAGATATTTTACCTTTAATATAATTAATATGTGACTTCCAACACAGTTTATTATCAATTATTACTCCAAGAAATTTAGTTTTGGATATCTTTTCAATCTCTACACCATTTACACTGAGTTTAGATACTAAGTTGTTGTGATGGTTGTTAAAAACTATAAATTTTGTCTTTCTTAAATTGAGCGTTAATTTGTTTGAATCAAACCACAGTTTATGCTTTCCTAATTCCTTTCCAAGTGTATCCAAAAGTTGTTCCAAATTGCTTCCACTGCATAATAGATTAGTGTCATCTGCAAACAATATTAAATCCATTTTTCCGAAACTTTATATATATCATTTATATACATATTGAATAACAGTGGCCCCAAAACTGAACCCTGTGGGACTCCACAAGTAGTCTTCAGTAACTGGGAGTTTTTGTTGCCAACACATACATACTGATATCTATCCTTTTAGTAACTACATAACCAGGACAGTGCTACCCCCAATACCACAATTTTGTAGTTTCTTTAATAATAAATTATGATCCACTGTATCAAATGCTTTTTTAAGATCCAGGAATTCCCCAGCTGAGTACTCTTTATTTTCAATGGCAGTTGATATTTTTTCTATAAATTCCATTCGAGCAAATGTAGTCGTCCTCTTGTGTCTGAACCCATATTGCTGCTCACACAATAAATTATTCTTTATTATGAAGTTGTCAATTCTCTCACAGAATATTTTTTCAAGTATCTTGGAAAATTGCGGCAATAGTGAAATTGGTCTATAGTTTGAAAGTTCCCCTCTGTCACCCGTCTTGTATATCGGAATTACTTTAGCTATTTTCATTGCATTGGGAAATATACCTGTTTGGAGAGACAGGTTACAAATATACGTCAGTAGTTTCACTAAGCATTCAATAACAGTTTTGACTAACCTCACATTTCACTCTGCTCCTGATAGTCCTTCTTTGTACAATGGGATGATTCATGTGTTTATACGGGTCATCATATACTAAGCTATGATGTATATAGGTTTTATAGTCATGTTAGTTTTTACTTTCCATGGGTAATCCCTTTGTCTGTCATGTGTGTGTTTCTGTTTTTTGGTTGTCTGTCGTGCTGCTGTTACTCTGTAATTTCCCAGTTTGGGGTCAATAAAGTACATCTATCTATCTATCTGTCTGTCTGTCTGTCTGTCTGTCTATCTATATATCTATGTATTATTCCAAACCTGTATTACCATCCAAAAACAGTTTTATTCTTAATCGTGGCCACTGCGTGCGCCATGCACCAGGGACAAACCGGCTCCACAGACTCTCACAGCAGCCTCCGCAGCTGCAAATGCCCCGGGAACACGGCTGATCGCCATCCTGGGAACCTTTAGGGCTGCTGCTGCACCTAAAGCAGCCGTGCAACTTCGCATGCAGGACATGTGTTTGTCTCTCAGCTGCTGCGCACAACGGTAATTATGCCAATTGCTTCCCCCGATGCCTTTAGGGCTGCTTCCGCACCTAAAGCAAAACTGCCAAGTCCCTCACACAGCTTCAGTTTTTTCACAGCCGCTACGCATCCTCGGGAAATTGGCTGTTCGCCTTCCCCACATCCTCACAGGACTGAGCCGCACGAGGAGTCAGAGATTTAATTTTTTTTTTTTTTCCACAGCTGCCGCGGATCACCGCCAGGTTTACTAGCAAAGTCCCTCACCATGGCGGATCCACGTGGAACTTCTGCGCGGCCCAGACACTTTTGATGTCCTGGGCCGGCACTCACTTATTCTGTTTCTTCGTTGGTGAAAATCCTGGTCCATCAGCGCCTTGGCGCTACCTATCAGGCGGGAGTGAAACTACAAATGATGATTGTCTTCATGTGTCAACTGCTTGGCCTGGGTAGATGAAAAAAAGTGCGCATGTACAGCGCCACATGCGTGCTGAGCTTGTCCAAGGCATACGTGGAAAAAGGCGGACTAGAGGGGAAATGCAGCATGAAAAAGGCTTGACTGTCCGACAGAAACATGAGTTTATTAAAATACTTTAAACGCGGAAAAAAAATCATAAGAGGTTTGTAAGCACTAGCGTTTATCATGGTTTTAACCCGCTGGAAACGGGAGCAATAACGGTAGAGTCGCTTAGCTAAGAGATGTGGTTAGAATTCAGATGCAGCCGGCTTCATATGAAGGGAAAGGCAAGGGGGACTACTGAATTGCAGAGAATATATTTCACCAGCCACTACAATATTAAGTTATGTTCCTAATTATGTACCTGGCAAGTTAAGATGACCAAAATTCACAAAATCAATGACTTTAATCTGTCAGCAGCCTTCAGACAAACTGAATGTGCCAGCATTTGGACTTGAAAATAAGGGAGGTTTTTCTTGGCCATGAGGAGACTTCTAAAAAAAAATTATAAATATATAGAAAAATTATAACAGAAATAACAGCATCCTTGGTCATTTAAGTCATTAAATACAATTTTATTAATATTTTTTTTCTTTGTAATGAGAGTAAAATTATTGTTCTGTTCTGACTTCAAAGTTATGGTCAAAAATATAAATTGTTATAAGGAAAAAGTAATAAAAAAAAATACCACAGTCTGTTTCAAATTTATTTCAAAAATAGTAATTTTATTTAAAAAAACAGACAAAAATAAGCCATAAAATAATCCACAAATTTATAATAAAGTTTCAAATGTACAAGAAAAGTCAGTTTTATAAGATTAAATTACAAATTTGAGGATAATGGTTTCAAATTTAGATAAATTTACAGAGAAAAGTAGAAAACTGTAAGAAAATTGTTATAAATTTTGGAGAAAAAACTCAAACCTTCAAGACTGAAGTCATTACTCAAGTTTTAAGTGGGTGCTCTTTGTACTCTTAACTAGAAAATTTTGGTTGCCTCCTTTATTTTACATGGCACTTGATATTTTCTAACCTGGGATCTGGGATCGTCACTTCCTTGTGGTAACGTATCGTCACTTCCTGTTTTGCTGTCTGCCTGTGTGGTTTGCTCTCCAGCCACTAGCTACCCACTAGCTATGGCTACTAGCTCTCTTTCCTCTCCTCCTCTGGTGTGCTCTCTCTGTCAGATGTTTAGCTACACCTCTGCCTCTTTTAGTGATAACGTTAAATGTAATAAATGTTGTCTTTTTGAGGCGCTCAAGGCGAGGTTGTCTGATTTGGAATCCAGGCTCTGCTGCACTGAAACACCCTCTGCGCCAGTTAATCTCGACGGGCGCCCCTTAGCTGCAGCGGAGCTAGCTAGCTTAGGCCCCCCTGTCAGCGGTTCCCCGGCTCTCCTCAGCAGCGAGGAGACTGGGTGGGTGACGGTGAGAAGGAAGCCTAGTCGCAAAGCCCCGGTACACCACCAACCTGTTCACGTTTCTAATCGTTTTTCCCCGCTGAGCGACACACCCGCTGAGGAAAAAACTCTGATCATTGGCGACTCTGTAGTCAGAAACGTGAACCTAGAGACTCCAGCGGCCATAGTCAAATGCATTCCTGGGGCCAGAGCAGGCGACATCGAGTCAAATTTGAAAATGCTGGCTAAAAGTAACTGTAAATATTCCACAATTGTTATTCACGCCGGCATTAATGACATCCGTCTCCGGCAGTCCGAAGTCACGAAACTTAATATAGAATCGGTGTGTGACTTTGCAAAAACGATGTCTGCCACTGTAGTATTCTCTGGGCCCCTCTCCAATCTGACCAGTGATGACATGTTTAGCCGCTCGTCATCCTTGAACTGCTGGCTGTCTGTGTGGTGTCCTGCAAATGACGTGGGCTACATTAACAATTGGAGCTCTTTTTGGGGAAAACCTGGTCTTATGAGACGATACAGCATTCATCCCACTTTGGATGGTGCTTCTCATTTATCTAACAATCTGGCATCTTTTTTATCCAAATTTCCAAAACCCTCACTACTCAGAGTTGGGACCAGGAAGCAGAGTCGCAGTGTTACATGCCTCTCTGCAGCTCCTCTTCATCTGCCACCCCTCAGCTTAGCCCCTGTCTTCCCCATCAGAGAATCGTTGTCTGCTCCCTCCAAAGTAAATAAAAATATAATGCATAAGCATCCCAAAGTGATAAAGCAAAATATTGGTAAAACTCAAATTAAACATAAAGCCTCTAAATTGAATGAACTGGCCTCTGTTCCTCCTCATAATTTAAAAATTAAATGTGGTTTATTAAATATTAGGTCTCTAACTCCCAAGTCTCTGTTAGTCCATGATCTGTTAATTGATCATCAGATTGATTTAATTTCCCTTACAGAGACTTGGTTAGGGCAAGAGGATTATGTTGGTTTAAATGAATCAACTCCCTCTGGTTATTTAAACTGTCAAAATCCCAGAAGTTCTGGTCGTGGAGGAGGAGTAGCAACAATTTACCATTCCAAATTACTAGTTAATGTAAAGCAAAAAACATGTTATAATTCCTTTGAGGGCCTGGTCCTCAGTATTGGGCACTTTAGCAATTTTAGGTTAAACCCAATTTTATTTGCCATAGTTTATCGTCTCCCATCAACCTACTCAGAATTTTTATCCGAATTTGCTGATTTCTTAGCTGATTTAGTGCTGAAATCTGATAGAATAATTATAGTAGGGGACTTTAATATACATGTGGATGTAGATAGTGACTGCCTTAATGTGGCATTTAATTCAATATTAGACTCGATTGGGTTTTCTCAGAAAGTAGGAAATTCTACTCATTACCTCCCCCATACATTGGACCTTGTTCTGACATATGGCATAGAAATAGAAAATCTTGTAGTGTCTCCTCATAACCCTGTACTGTCAGACCCATTGTCTGTTAACCTTTGATTTTACTATTTCTGACTATTTGGCTCCTAAAGAAAAATATTATTACAGTAGATGCCTCTCAGATGATGCTGTTACCAAATTTATGCAGATTGTTTCCTCTATGCCATGTGTCAACACAACGGAAATAAGCTATAGACAGCTTGCTCCTTCTGTAATTGATAACATGGTGGATAGTGTTTCAGCTTCTCTGCATCAGACTCTAGACTTGGTGGCCCCCTTAAAAAAGAAAAAGTCTAATCAGAGATTTCTAACTCCTTGGTTCAACACAGAAACTCGTAGCTTAAAACAGAAGACTTGTCAATTAGAAAGAAAATGGTGCTCTACTAATTTAGATGAAATCTATTTAGCTTGGAGAAATCATCTTTCACTTTATAAAAAATCTCTTAGAAAAGCTAGAACGAGTTATTACTCTGCATTAATAGAAGAGAACAAGAATAATCCCAGGTTTCTTTTCAGTACTGTAGCCAGGTTGACAAAGAGTCAGGACTCTGTCAATCCTAGCATTCCCTTAGAGCTTACTAGTCAGGACTTTATGAACTTTTTCAATAATAAAATTTCATCCATCAGAGATAAAATCAATCAGATTCTTCCCACAGTTAACTTAAATACTGTAACTACTACAACTCCTTCTATTGATGTCTGTCTTGACGAGTTTACTCCAATCGACCTTTGTGAGTTAGACAAAATAGTTTCCTCATCCAAACCTTCAACTTGTCTTTTAGACCCTATTCCTACCAGGTTATTTGAAGAAGTCTTCCCACTTATTGGTAGCCTTATTCTTCATATAATCAATTCTTCATTAACTTTAGGCCATGTACCGCAGGCTTTTAAAATGGCTGTAATTAAACCCTTACTCAAAAAGCCAACGCTAGATCCAGGAGCTTTAGCTAACTATAGACCAATCTCTAATCTCCCTTTCATTTCAAAAATCTTAGAAAGAGTTGTTGCTACACAATTATTTGACCACCTACAGGGAAATGGTTTACTTGAAGAGTTTCAGTCTGGGTTTAGAATCCATCATAGTACTGAAACAGCCTTAGCGAAGGTCACTAACGACCTCCTCATTGGATCTGATAATGGACTAGTTTCTGTACTTGTCCTTTTAGACCTTAGTGCAGCTTTTGATACTATTGATCATAATATTCTACTTGATAGATTAGAACACTATGTTGGACTTAATGGAACTTCGTTGCAGTGGTTTAGATCTTATTTGATAGGTTCCAGTTTGTTCATGTAAATAATGAGTTTTCTTTCAACTCAAAGCTCAGTCATGGAGTTCCACAGGGATCTGTGCTAGGCCCTACTCTTTTTAGTTTATATATGCTTCCGTTAGGCAACATTATTAGAAAGCACTGTATACATTTTCATTGTTATGCTGATGACACACAATTATACCTGTCAATGAAGCCAGATGATAGTAATCAATTAGCCAAGTTAGAAGCCTGTCTTAAGGAAATCAAAGCTTGGATGACTTGTAATTTCCTGCTATTAAATTCAGATAAGACTGAAGTCATTCTTGTTGGTCCAAAAAACCTTAGAAATTCCTTTCCAAATCAAATTTTCAGTTTGGATGCGGTTACTCTTTCTCTTAATAGCTCTGTGAGGAACCTTGGAGTTATTTTTGATCAGGATTTGTCCTTCAATTCACATATTAAATTTGTTTCTAAGACTGCCTTCTATCATTTGCGTAATATTGCCAAGATTAGGAGCATCTTGTCTCAGAGTGATGCTGAGAAACTGATCCACGCTTTTGTTAGCTCGAGATTAGATTATTGTAATTCTTTATTATCAGGCTGTCCTAAAACATCTTTAAAAAGTCTTCAGCTGATCCAAAATGCTGCAGCAAGAGTTTTAACCGGTACTAGAAAGAGAGATCATATCTCTCCGGTTCTGGCCTCCCTTCACTGGCTTCCCATAGAGTTTAGAATTAAGTTTAAAATCCTTCTTCTTACTTACAAAGCTCTAAACAATCAGGCTCCTTTTTATTTAAAAGATCTGATACTACCGTATTATCCTAACAGAGCACTACGCTCCCAAAATGCAGGATTACTTGTAATACCTAGAATCTCCAAAAGTACAATGGGAGGCAGAGCCTTCAGTTATCAAGCTCTTCTCCTGTGGAATCAGCTGCCAATCTGGATTTGAGAGTCAGACTCGATCTCTGTTTTTAAGAATAGGGCTAAAACCTACCTTTTTGATATAGCCTACAATTAGGGAGGGATCATGTGTTTCTGAACCCTCCCTTAGTTATGCTGCTAATAGGTTAGTCAGCTGGGGGACCTCCAGTAATGCAATGGGCCTCACTCCTTTTCTCACTCTCAATGAAATATTTTTTTTGCTGGTCATTAACATTTGTTTGTTCTCTCCCATAGATTGAGTCCCCATCGTGCTGTTTGCTCTCTACATGTCTGTTCTTTTCTTCTTCTCTATCCCCTCACCCCCCAGCCAGTCACAGCAGATGACTGCCCCTCCCTGAGCCTGGTTCTGCTGGAGGTTTCTTCCTGTTAAAAGGGAGTTTTTCCTCTCCACCGTCGCCAAGTGCTTGCTCACAGGGGATCGCCTGATTGCTGGGGTCTTTCTGCAACTGTGGGGGTTCCCCCTACTGTTGATAGTGCTATGAGATGACTGTTGTTGTGAAATGGCGCTATATAAATAAAGTTGAATTGAATTGAATTGAACCTACTTGTATACCACCATAGACAGAGAGAGAACCTGAATTAGACAGAGCTCAGACAGGGCAACATTAAACAGAAGAGAGGAGCCAAGGAGAGGAAAGTGATCAGGCAGAGGGTCCAGGAGAGGTGGGAGCAGAGGAAGGAGAGAAGGATGACGCCAGTAGACAGTCCAAACACAGGACGTCTGGGTGGGATCCCAACTGTCCCAATATTCCAACATTCAAGTCGTGGTTGTACAATACTTCAAACTGTAAGCTCCATATGCACGGCAGTGGCTCAGGAGGTCGTGCAGGTTGTCCAATAACCAGATGGTTGGTGGCTCAAATCCCGCTCTTCCCTGATGATGACTAAGAGTGATATTGTAATTTGTTGGGAAAGGGGCGGGACTATATAAGCAGTGGCTTCTTCCCACTCCTTTTGAACATTTTATTTTTGGCTTGATTTTTGTTTTGTTTTAAATTCTTTTTTTTTCTTTTGTTGGAATGTTCAAATAAATAAAATCAATCAATCAATCAATATCCTGCCGTTGTGTCCCTGGGCAAGACACTTTACCCACCTTGCCTCCAGTGTCCATAGCACTGGGTATGAATGTGTATAAATGTTCAGTGGTGGCCAGAGATGCCATTGGCCTGGATTGGCAGCCACGTTTCCGTCAGCCTGTCCCAGGGCAGCTGTGGCTACAGTAGTAGCTTGCCACTACCATTGTCTGTCAGGAATGAATGAATAATGTATCTGTAAAAAGCGTCTTTGAGTGTCTATGATAAAGTGCTATATAAATCTGATGCATTATTATATGCAAAGTTACTGTGCAAAATAAAAAAAAGAGAAATAAATAGTATAAAATGAACATATTCATACATATGTGTTTTCTGCACCCCCCCCCCTTCCCGGAAAAATATGTTGCCACCGCGCCAAGGCCTTTAAGCCAGGGGAAACACTGTGCTACATATGAAATATTATGTACACACAGCCAAAAAGCAGTCCCTCAAACACAGACACAACGCGTCCCATCAGTCCAACAAGGGTATTGGTACTGTCCTCTATCTTCTGGATGCTTTGCAGCAAAGCGGAAGTCAGCTGCTCATCCCTCCTGCTCTGCTCCTGCTGTCTCTCATCTGACCTCTCCAGGTAGTCAAGAAGGAGGTCCATGTTTGTGTCCCGCTTCTGTTTCCCTGCTTAAAAGTAAAAAAATAAATAAAAAAAAAATAAGCAAAATAAAATAACCACACACTGAAAAATGCAGGAATCGTCAATCTAAGACTGACTGTGTCTAGTTAACAACCATTTACTGTTAGTGGCATCACAACATTCAATTTAAGTGTATAACTGGTTTAATTTGCTACCTCCTTTGTGTGAATGGGTCATGATCTGAAAATATATTACCTAATCTGGTCTGATGAGAAGAGGAGGAAGAGCAGGAGGAGGACAAGCTTGGTGCTGGTGAAGGTGAGCAGGACACCAGAGGTTTGGGTGGTTCTCCCTCATCATCCAGCTGTGATAAATCTGTAAATACAAAAAAAAGTGATTTAGTTTGTTCAGTGTACAGCTCAAGCCTTCCATTAAATGTGCAGACAAAGAAGGCAATTTTATTCAATATCAATATTAGCAAAGCTTACATGTGTGATTATGGAATAGAAGAATAGTGACATAATGTCCGGCTCAGGAAACACGCACGCAGGCTCAGGGAAGGTTTAATAGCTTTATTCAATAAGCAGGTGTGTATGGATGTATGTATGAGATATGGGTATGTGATGCACAGGAAACAGAGCAGTACGCCGTACAGCCAGGCAACCCTATGGAGAGAGCAGAGGACAAGGGTAAAGGGCACCACACCTAGACAGGTATAATGAGCGGAGTGCTGCTTACTTGTAGGTGACGGGTGGCTGGCATTGGCCAAGGGAGAAGCCCGGGAGACAGCATCCTGCTAAGCCAGTGACGACGATGAGGGAAGGGATGGCGATGACGGGGTTATTCGCCGCCAGGGAATCCACCTGTGCACAGGGGAGAAGACTTGCAAAGAGGTAAGGGTGATGATGCTTACGTGGAAGCGTAGTTCAGCTGACATGGAGAGACGATCCAGCTGGGAGAGAGTGCCGATGTGAACAGACGGCTCCAGACCACTGCACAGGGCTGCGTGGGCTAAATAGCCCATGGCTGACGAGGCGCAGGTGTGCGCCCAGCTGAGGCGGATGATGAGCGGCGAGTTGTGACAAATAGGAACAGAATAGGCTTTATTGACATTGTACAGTTGTACAGTACAATGACATTGTAGGTGCTCCACCAGGCTACTGCGCAATAAAGTAAGAGAAGGATTAGATAAAATAAGGTTACACAACACACAATTAAACACGAGTGAAATTTTAAAAAAATGGCCTAAGATTATGGAAGTATTACCAAAATAGTAAAAAAAAGACAACGTTACTAGTGTCTTTGGTAGAAAAATGTCCCTTAACACAATGCAAGGCATCCATTCATACACAGTATTGATACCACAAAAAACGTATTTTGCGCTGGATATCTTTATAAAAAAGCATTCTGTAAGATGCTAAGATTTTTGTTCTTGTTTTCTCTCAAATGAGCATTTCAAGATATGTGACAATGCTACTAATGTCATTTGAGACAATAATCAACAGTATTGATACTGAACAAACAGCTTATTTTGCACTGGATATCTAACAAAGTATTCTTTAAGACACTAAGATTTTTGTTCTAGTTTCTCAAACGCGCATTTCTTTATGGCGAGGAGAAACGTTCGTGGTAAAAGCACTGTTAGCTTGTTAGCATAGGTAACTGACAATACTATAGGCACAAGAGTGAATAAAAAATATCCGCACTTTGGCCGTTACATATCAATACAAGCGATATACATTTGTCAGCAGAGACGACCTCTTCATTTCTTTATGGTGAGGAGAAACATTTCGTCGTAGTAAAAAAAGCACTGTTAGCTTGTTAGCATAGCTAATGGAAAATATTATACGGTAGTATTTTAGTATGCTATATATCTCTGCACTTTTGCCATTACGTATCAATACAAGCATATATATATATTCATTAACTTTTGGCATTTTAAAGACAGTACACTTACCAGTGTGTTTTTGTTGTACGGACTGGTACAACCATGTAACCATGGCAGTTACGATGGTCCGGCTGGCTGGCCTATCCCCCAGAACAGTTCATCAGCTGAGTGGCCTCCTCCAGCTTATCTTGTACTTCTGCTCATGTCCACAGCGCCAGGAAATGTGTCTCCTCTTCGCTCCAAATCTGTTTGGGTTTGGAATCCATTGCTTACTCTGCTGTTTGGAATGCAACATGGCGGTCAGTAATGTTTTGAAGCTGGTCGGTTAACCCCGCCCATGGCTGTGGATGTAACCAGCATAAACTGGTGCTGCTGCTGGCCCAGGTAGGAGATGGGGCCAGGGTAGCCCCACTTTTGAGAGCCTGGGAGTGGTGCTTCAGTCGGTGGAAAACCAAAGAACTGGTGCCAATCAGGCTCTGGCTCCAGTTAAGCACTGGAACCATCTTGGTGGAAAAGGCCTATCTGTGTGTTTTTTCCCTGTGCTGTAGGTGGAGCTTTGAAGGACTGCCCCTGGCTGAGAGGTGCCTACAAAAGCCATCTCTGCGTGCCTGTCAGCATCGTTCTGCTCCCATGGAGGCCAGTCGCCTCTCTGCTCTGCTGTGAGAGCATTCTGCTCCCGCTGGAGGCCGGTTGCCTTCCTGTTGCTTTGCTCTACCTGCTGCCTGTTCTGGTTCTGTCTGTTGCCTGGTCGGGGTTGTGCTGGCGGTCCTGTTCTTTCTGCATTATTTGTAGCCGTTGGGCTTTCTGGTTTCTGGGTTGGCTCCTGGGCATGGTTGCAGCCCCTGAAGGAGGCATGTAGTCACTGAACTGGCTAGTGACTTGTCTGTTACTTTTCTTCGTCTCTCTCTCTCTCTCTCACACTCACACACACACACACACACACACACACACACACGCACATTCACTCACACACACACACACACACACACAACTGATTATTACAGACACGTTCTTTTATCCTTTATCTTTAAATAAATAAATAAATTATTGTATTAAATGTGCAGCCTACGTGCGGGCTCCCCCCTTATGTGACAAATGGGGGCTTGTCCACTTAATTGAACCCGGTTGGTTTTTGTTTGAGCTGTAAATCATTTGTAGGGAACAAATGTGGTTTCATTAGTTTCTAGATGCTGGCTCGTTTTTTGTGTGGGTGGATTTTCTTTTTTTTGTGTGTGTGTGTGTTACTGGGTTGAAGCAGGTACTGTAGGTGTTTTCCATTCATGAGTCTAATATCACTGGAAATTTCTCTGGATAGGCTTAACAGTGAGTTCCAATAGGGGCTGCCTGCTCTGGTTTAGTGTGGTGGTGAAAGCGGATCTTGGTGGGTGCAGTGGAGTAAGACGTGTGTTCCATGGCTCCTGCAAAGTTGGTGCAAAATTGTAATTTTTTTGGCACTCTTCTCCATCTATCTCATGGTAAAGTAATTTTGAACCGCTTTTAATCGTCTTTCTACACTTTGTGACTCGGTGGAGCAATTCAATATGTCCAGCAAAGGAGCTAAATCTCAATCTGCGTCACACCAGCAAAGGCCTACAGGGCAGGTGGAAGCTTCGGCCTCTGGTATGTTGTCTCCGCCCGGCGGCGGCGCTTCACCTGGAAGGGAACAACAGTGTGCATCACTGAAGCCCTGAGGCTAGAGCTGTTAGCCACATTATGAGTGGACATTGCCCAGATATTTAAAGCCGAACTTCGTGCTGCTATAGGAGATGATCTGTCCACCATCAGAGCTGACCTTCATGCAGTTAAAGCACAACTGGTGAGTGACAAAGCTTCTTCTGATGCCAAATTAGCAAGTCTCCGTGGCACTATGGAAGAAATGGGGCAGTCTCTGTCTTCCTGCACGGACGATGTTCTGGAATTGAAGGCTAAACTGGATAGCTTAACCTCTGAGGTTGCAAAGCTCGAAGATAAATATGAGGACCTCGAAGCCAGGTCGCACTGCAATAATATTAGTATTGTTGGTATAGGAGGAAATAGATGGAATATTAATAAATAATAAATATGATCAGGTATGAATTATTTAATTTATATTGATGTATTGGAATCTGAGATCAAATCTCATTTCATATACATCAGAAAAGTTAATAACACTCGTAAGGGGCACCAGCTTCTATCTTTAAGAAGCAATTTAATCTTTAACTTTATACCTGTTTAATCACTCAATAACTTAATCAATAATCAGTCTCAAAAATTTTCCGTGAATTCGATACCTGTGCTTGAACAGACTCAGAATGAAATAAATTCCCAACAACTTCTCTCATTTTTAAATATTTATTAAACGAAATGATTAACAGACATTGCAGTAATTTCATTAATCATAAAATCAATCTTGTAAATGATAGATTAACAATGTTAATATTTTCGGAACCAGGGTTAACTTGAGAAACCAATTTCTATCAGTTTGAGTTAACAAATTATTGAAACAACGCAAACTTATGGAGAAAGTTTCCTAATTATATGAAAAGTCCTTGATTCATCTTAAGAAAATAAAAACGGAATTTTAATGAAAAGAAGAGTTATGTTAAGGGCTTCTTAATTTGCATCTGATTAGATACACAAATTATTACCGAACCTCAGACGTTTAATTCAGCAGATGAATGAAAGTTTTGCAGCTCACGTGATCCTCGGTGATGACGGTTCTGTCGTCGTCCTCATGAAGTTTTGAAGTGTTGTTCAGGGGCAAAACCCAGAATATTTGTCCCGCAAATATTCTCTTGACGATTAATGATATTCATGAGATCGTAAGTTGGATCTCGATGGTTGAGATGCTGCAGAAGCGCGCTGATTCCTCAGCCTGCGCGTGATGTGAAGAGCTGCGTCTTTTCTTCCTGGTAGACAAGCGCTGCAGGTCTTCGGGAATAATTAAAGATATCTGATCAGATTTCAAATTAGAAGAGAAAAAAAAACTTTCGGACTTTAGATAAAATAATAGCTTCTGGTGGGTGCTTGGTCAAGAAAAATATAAAAATAAAGTCAAGATTAAAGTTTACATTAAAATTAAACAAACGGTGGTTTTACAGAAAGTTTAACAAAGAAAAAGAGATAAGTAAAAATTGGAGTTTAACTCCGATTAAGAATTGAGCTCAAAGAAATAGGAATTCCTAGGGATTTAAGAGAAAAGGAAAAAGACATTAAAATACAACGTTACATAACAAATTATGAGTTATCTGCTCTGTGTTCGGAAAAACGACACGTGGTCGAAGTCTTTGTTCAGATGGTCCTTTGTTCTTCCTTGCTGTGTGTAGACAATGGAGAAGATGATCAGTGAAAGGGGGAGCCGGAAAGAGGATCTGGGAAAAAGCCAAAGTGGAAGAGAGGGGAAGCAGGGGTCTCTCTGTTATTTATAAGTCCTGCTGAGCTTCGCGGGCTTCTGGGATCTCAGCCAATGAGCGTCCTTCGTGGGCGGGCTCGATGAACTTTTAGTCCAATGAACAAACAGTCTATTGTTTGGAGTTCTTTGGGATGAAGAGTTGTCATGCAGAGGTTGGCTGCTGGAGTCACATGGTTTTAGAGGCAAAACTTTGATACATACTGGAAGTTAATATTTCCCTTTATGTATTAAACTAAGATAACTTTAGTGATTAGTATAAATTATAAGCAGTGCTTCTAAATCAACATGCAGGAATAAACATTCATTTAAACATTAACATGCATATATATAAAATCACATATTAATGCATTTCACACATATTATTGATTTTCCACATTAAAGACATCAGAGTCCATCTGCATTTTCATAGTTCTGAAAAGAATGAAGGTTTAGAATTGAGTTTATAATAATGCACTTTAAAATTCACTGGTTAAATCCAGCATGTCCAGAGTTTAAGGAAATTAGCTGAGTTGTGGGTCTGTGTAGGCCAGGTGTGTAGCATGTTTATGGGGGCAATAAAAGCAAAGCCGGACATTGGGGAAATTCCTTAGGCTGGTTTTAACAAAAGAAAGGGGATTTCAGCTGTGGCCTGGGGGGGGAGAAAATCCATTTCTTTGTGTTACTCCTGGGTGAAACAAAAATGTCTTGAAGCAGAAGAATAATTATTGCTGAGCCAAAGTGAGATGATGCTACATTGGTGTTTCTGAAGAGGAAACTACGTCTACCGCTTCGGTGGTGGCCATGCTTAAAGAGGCGATGAAGTTAGACAAGGAGCCACTTCCGGACCGGGCACATCGGTCACTCCAGCCTAAACAAAGACCCGGTGAGCGACCACGTCCTATTATTGTCAGATTTCACTACTACAGGGACCATGTCGAGGCTTTGCGGCGTGCCAGAGAACAACAACGGATTGTCGCTGGGTCATCACAGATCTCTGTTTTCCCCAACTACATGGCCAAAGTTGCTTGGGCCTGAGCACCTTTCAACGATGCTCGGAAGTTGCTGTGTGAGATGGAGGAAGTGTGATTCTTCATTTAGATTCTAGCTTCACATTGTGGTTTAAAAAGGGTATTAAGTGTTTCTGGGATTTATATAAAGATGGGATAGTCAGCACTTATAATACATTGGTATTGTCATATCAACTACCTCCCATTAATCTTTTTGGGTATTTTCAAGCCAGGCATTTTGTTTCCAATACATTTCCTTACTTTCCTTCTCTTCCATCTCAGAAACCATGGGAGGAACTGTTAACTTTCTCTATGCTTCATAGAGGAGCCATGTCACAGATATATCATCGGATCCTAGATTTTAGCAATTACTCAAAAGTTAAATCCAAGGCTGTGTGGGAAGGCGAGCTAGGCCTCACCCTCGATCAGGATTGGTGAGACGATATGTTGAGCAAAGCCAGTCAAGTCTCTTCCTGTGCTCGTCTTTCACTTATTCAATTTAAGGTGGTACATAGAGTTCATTATTCAAAGGCAAGGCTCTCTAAGATTTACCAAGAAATGGAGGACAAATGTGAACGTTGTTCAAGTTCAGGTTGTCATCTAGGTCATATGTTTTATTCTTGTTCTCATTTACATAATTTTTGTACTAGTTATTTTAATACAATGTCAACGGTAATGGGACTTCATGTCAATCCCTGCTCATTAATAGCAATCTTTGGAACTCCAGCTGTGCCTGCTCACTTAAACTCTACACAGAGAAGGATCATTGCCTTTACATCATTGCTGGCCAGACGTCGGATTCTTCTTCAGTGAAAATCTCCTACTCCCCCATCCATGTCACAATGGATTAAAGACGTTATGCTTTTCCTTAAGCTAGAAAAGATTAAGTATACCATGAAAGGATGTACTGATTTCTACAGTAAGTGGCAACCATTCCTAATTTTTCTTCTAAGATTGAGAACATTGCAAGATTGAGTGCTTCTGTGTATAGAATGATATTGCCGTATGAGCCAGGGAAGGGGGTGGGCAGGGTGGAGTTGTTTGTTTTTGTGCTTTTATGTTTTTGTTACTGTTAAAGTTGCAAAAATAATAAAAATATCTGGGAAAAAAAAAGAAATCAGATCTGGGATCACATCCATGGAAGTTCCTGGTGAATCATCATGTAGCGATTGCTCGACAGCCTAGTGGTTTAGTGATTAAAGAACCTCCTGCAAGTAACTGCCAGAAGATCAGGGTCCAGGTTATTTAGTTAGTTTTGTGACCAGTTAGTCAGGGTGGAGCGCTTCCAGTGTGTCATTTTGTGTGGAGGCGCTTTCTCTGTGTTTGACCCAGTCTCATTTTTTTCCGTTGGCGCAATCTGCTCATGTGTATGAGTGGAGGTGTAGTGTTTTTTTTGTTTTTGTTTGTTTGGTTTTTTTTTTTTTTTTTTGGTGAATGAGTGAGAGCAGCTATGTGATCCAGTTGATGTCACCTCATCAGTGTGCAGCGTTGCTGTGAAGCACACCTGTAGGGAAGACACAGAGGTGAGTGTCTGCTGGTTTATGAATCTGTTGTGGTGTTCTTTTGTGTTGGAGCGTGAGTTACTGTTTTCAAATTAGGCAGAGCACTGCATTTATGTAGAACAGGGGTGTCCAATCATGTGCCATGGAGGGCCAAGACCCTGCAGGTTTTCTCTTCTACCCAGTCTCTTCAGCAGGTGTTTTCACTTATCAGCAACCAGTGGGAAGAAATTCAGTGGAACCTGCTGTTGAAGACACTGGTTGGAGGTAAAGCCTGCAGGGTCTTGGCCCTCCATGGCACATGATTGGACACCCCTGGTGCATAATATTATTGTGCCTCAGTCTGATTTGTTTGTGTGTGTGTTTGTGTGCATAACACCTGTTATGTTGTCTGTGTCGATTTTGACCGGCAATATTACCAGATTTACATTTGAACAGTGGGAGAGGTTGTTACTGCTTGAAACTGAGTTGGAGAAGCGCAGGGAAAGATGGGCACAAATGGAGAGGCTTGGGCTGAGTGCTGGTGTGGCCGGTGGTGCCGATTTGAGTCCATGTGGTGTCTCTGGTTGTGTGCACTGAGGTGGTGGTTTCTCTGATTTGTGCCCAGTTTCCTCATCTGTTTCAGAGATGCACAATCAGCAGGTTGGTGAATTGGATCCAACTTGCACAGTTACATCTGTGGTGTTAGCCACTCCAGTTAATCATACTAACTCTGAAAACCTTTGTGACTCTCCTGTGCAGTCTGTGTCAGAGTTGCAAAATCAGCCAATTTGTGAATTAGTTACAGCTTGCGCAGTGACACCTGTGGGGTTGGCTGCGCCAATTAATCAGGCTGATTCTTAAAATCTGTGTGTGGAGCCTCCACATGTGCTTTCTGACACTGATTCAGCAGGAACATGAGTTGATTTGTCAGAGTTTGCAGATTCTGTGAAGGATTGTCAGCTGGAACAATAAATTTGTCCTGTTATCCCTGACAATCACATGGTTCTGAATGACACTGTGGGAGAGCTGTCCAATTTAGTTGCTGAGGAGGTTAGTCTGATTACACCTGAGCAGGAGTTTGTGACAAATTGTCAGCAGGTGCAATTAATTTGTTCTCTTGGTGCTTCTGACGGTAAGGTGTTTTTGGATGATATTGTGAGTGTGCCTGTCAGTTTGATCTCTGATGAATTCTGTGGAGTTACATCTGAGCAGAAGGAGGAGGAGCAGCTTTACCAGATTAATGTGAAATCTGGTTACTCCTGAGAAGACCTGATTTTTGAACCGGGGGGTCTTAGCAGCTTGTTAGCTCAGCAGTTGCAGGGTCTGTGATCAGGTGTGTGACAGGTTCTCCTGATCAGTGTGGGCTGCAGGGCAAGCTGGATAAGTCTGAGTTCTAATCTAATCACCCTTTATTGTCATTCAACTGTACAACCAATCGTGTACAGTAGAACGAGATTTTGCTTTACCTATCTACTGTGTTAATCACACACACCCCAAGTGTAGAATCAGAAGGCCGCTGCCATGCAAGGCGCCGCCACAAATTTCCCTCCTCCATTCCATTAGTCCTGAGCACCAAGCTGGACGGCAGGAAGTTCCACTTTTTTATATGGTCTTCGGCATGACCCGGGTGTGGGGCGGATGCTCTAGTTACTGCAGGACCTGCATTAACTGTGGCTTGCTCCTGAACTGTGCTATCTGTTTGTCTTGTGGAGTTGTGATGGTTGTCCTCCTCCGAGTTGGATCAGCCTCCTGTCAGGTTTGTCCTTCCTGTTCAGTGGACCCTGGATTTTGACTGTCCTCCGGAAGGACATCTGTTTTCCAGTAGTCTGTGTACTACAGGATTACTGTCTGACTGATGTGTTTTGTTTTTTTGTTTCTGCAGATCTGCTGTGTGGACGTTCACCACACAAAGTGTCAGGGTGTTGTGGTGGTGGCCTGTCCAGAGCACCAAGTTCCTACGTGTTAGACTGAGAAAGTCTTGCCTAAAGTTACCTGTGCCATCTGTTGGGTTTGTCGGCCCTCTTAAACTGCTTCTCCAGGTGCTGGGAGTTGCTGAGTAGCTGACTGGTTTGGCTGGCTGGCTGGGTGCTTACACCAGGACTTGGTAAAGTAAAAAATGGTGGATCTGTAGGTTGTGGTTGCATTTTAAAGGACACGGTAATCTTTAAAATAATGAATTGAGACTATTATTGAATGATGAATTATATAGGAATGATGATTTGTAGATCAGTCTGTGTAGGCTTTTTATTTATTATTTATTTAATATGGACATAACAAATTACATTAGTACAATCACAAGGGGAGACCAGATGTTTTGCATAGGTGTGTATTAGGTGTATATAGCACAAGTGCTAATTCTCAACACCAGTCCATAGGTGGCTTATATAGGTCATAAATTAGCTTATACATACAAAATTTATAAGCTAATTAAAATTACAAATATATTACAAATTATAAATAGAGCAAGAGATCCATGATCACAACAAACACAACAATTCAGACTAGACATGCACACATTGCTGGTGGGATTTTAGCCAATCTTTAACGCCTCTGTTGAAGAGGTTGGCATTTGTCTCCAATTTTAAGTGAGTTGGCAGAGAGTTCCATAAGTTTGCCCCTTTTATGGAGAAAGCAGACTGACCAAATGAAGTTCTAGACATGGTGACAATGCAGTCACCGTTGATGAAAGCTCGTGCGCTTGCTTTGCTAGAGCTCGAGCGTCTAGCCACCAAACCAGAAAAAGGAGGTGAAACAAGATTGTATAGACATTTAAAAACCAGTCTATTACAGAAGATAATAAAATTTTCAAAAGTAAAAAGATTGTGCTTGACTAAAATACCACAGTGATGCCACCGCATTGGTTTGTGGTCCAAGATTTTTATAGCCTATTTATATATTGCAGTTATGGGTTTTAGTGTAATTTGAGATGTTTGTGACCAAGATGTGATACAATATGGCAGATGTGAAAGAATCATTGCGTGCATATATGATGAGCAGTTCTGAATGTCAAATCCCTTCTAATGAGATGGAAGCAATTAATGCACCTGCTTGTCGAATCATAGGTTCCTGTCTAGAATGATCCCTAAATACTTGACCTCATTCACTTCAGTAAGCACCTCATTTCCAATTTTAACATCAAAAACATCATTCATGAGCCTGTTTCTAACAGAGATACACATAGCAACAGTTTTTTTTTTTTTTACATTCAAGGTTAAATGCGACAACACAAGCCATTTAGAGATGTTCTGTAAAACCTGGGTCAGGTGCTCAACTGCCATGCTAGCCGTTTTGGCAGACAGATTACGGTGTCATCAGCATACATCTGGCAGTTGGCACCTGAGCAACTATCGGGCAAGTCGTTGATGTATATTGTGAACAACAATGGCCCTAGTATAGATCCTTGTGGTACTCCCATGTTATTGGTGAGCAACCCAGATTTCTCCCCATTGACCTTGACACATCGTTCTCCCCCCTCCAGGTATGACCTAAACCACTGTATTGCCTCAGTTGAAATCTTGAGGTCTTTTAACTTCGACAATAGGATAGTGTGGTTTACCGTGTCAAAGGCCTTTTTTGTGGTCCCCGCAACATGCCCCTTAACCAATAAAGCCTTGACCTTCTCAATAAAATAGCAGTTAGCTGTTTCTGTGGAATACTTGGGTCCAAACCCAGACTGCTGTGAATAAAGTAATTGGTTGGACTCTAAATATTCTATCAATTGAGCAGCAACAATCTTCTCCAAAATTTTTGAAACTACGGGCAATATGGCAATCGGCCTGTAGTTGCTTGCTAGGTCCTCGTCTCCCGACTTATAGACCGGGGTAATTACTGCTGTCTTCCAATTTTCTGGAAAGGTATTTGTTCTTATTGACAAGTTAACTGAGTAATAGGCTCCAACAGACTATTCTGGTGTTTCTTAATTAAGGCAGCATTTAAGTTATCAACATCCTTTGCCATAGAATTATTCATTTTCCCAATAATCTCTAACTACATCACTGGATACCTCTTTAATGCGAAAACTGTTGTGAACATTAACATGTTCCTTAGAGGATAACTCAGGTGGTCTAAAATAACTTGCCAGTTTATGAATGGATTCAGTGAAAAAACAGTTGAAGACATTGGCCATGGACTCATTACTATCAATGAGGTCATCATCTACCTTGAGACTACTTATTTTTGAATGCTTTTGTTTACTTGAATTTGTTAATCTATTAATGTGTTGCCAGAGTTTAGAACTGCTCCCATTGGCCTCCTCAATTAGTTTAAGGAAGTAATTAGTCTTAGCCTTCCGAAGCTCAGACACCACTTTGTTCCTTAGACTAGTGAAAAGGAAATGGTCAGTGTTGGTTTTAGTGACCAGAGACCTTTTGAGAGCAAGATCTCTCTTTTTCATGAGCTGAAGAATATCCTTATTAAACCTTGGGAGGGAGCATTTCTTAGGTCTGCTTTTCCAGGTTCTTGTGTATTTACTAAGTAAGTTGCTTAAGGTTGACATAAAATTACTGACACTACTCTTTAAGTTCGACACTTTGGTTACATTCTCCCAGTTTGCATTCATTAAGTCCTGTTCAAAGTGAGCCATGTTTAATTTAGAAATACCTGTTGTGAACCTAGATTGATTTTCATTTTTAATATGGTGGACAAGGCGTTATTTTGATAGCTTTCTTACAACCAGCGTCATGTTGTGATCTGAAAGTCCAGTATTCAAATTATATGTTTTTATGACTCTCTCAGGCCTATTAGTGAAAATAAAGTCAATAAGAGTTTCAGATGTCCTTGTGATACGGGTGGGTTTATCAATCAATTGTACATATCTAAATTTCCCCGTAGCTGATTTCAATTTGCCTTTGGCACTTTTATCCATCCAATTAATGTTAAAATCACCAAATACAATGCATTCATTACATTTATCACCGATGGAAAGAAGACTCTTGAATTCACTGTAAAACTCAGCACCATGAGATGGGGGATTATAGACTACAACAATGTTAACATTCATATTTGGTGATAGAATTACATTAAGTCCCAGGCACTCCAAATTTATATTCAATTCGAGTTCGACACATTTAAGACATTCCCTTATATAAATTAGGACACCCCCTCCCTTGCTTATGGTTCTATCATTTCTATAACATAAGTATCCTGGTATACTAACTAGATCATTTGATACATTACAATTCAACCAACTTTCAGAGATACATAGAAAATCCAAATTAGACTCAATAAGCATATTCCCTATCTGATCCATTTTTGGTAATATGCTTGTGTGAGGGGTGTTACAGCCCCACTTCTTGTTGGAGTGGGTCCTCTCTGTGTGTTTTTTCCTTGTGCTGTAGGAGGAGCTGTGAAGGACTGCCCCTGGCTTAGAGGTGCCTATGAAAACCATCTCTTTGTGCCTGTCAGTAGCGTTCTGCTCCCATGGAGGCCGGTCACCTCTCTGCTCTGCTGTGAGTGCTTTCTGCTTTTGCTGGAGGCCGGTTACCTTCCTGTTGCTGTGCTCTGCCTGCTGCCTGTTCTGGTTCTGTCTGTCACCTGATCGGGGCTATGCTGGTGGTGACATAGTTCAATGACCCAGTGACGACACACAGACTCCAAATCGATGCAATCAAGTTTATTAACAACCAGGTTTGTGAGAGTGTGGTGTGAGTGCGGTCTGGAACTGCTGGGAACTGAACGAGACACCGTACAGCCTGGCAACCCTGGAGACGCACAAGGAGATGGAATTACTGGGCGTCACTTCTGGAGTTACAGTTACACTGAACTTACTGTGGGAACAGATGGTAGCAAACTCCAGTTCAGCATGACAGCTGTGGCCAGGAAGACAGTGCGCTTCAGGTGGTGGAGTGACTCAGACAGGTGAGTTGTCGTGCAGGTGGTGGTGAGTAGGTAGGATGAATGGTCTGCCGCCTGGGAGGAGGAGACAGGAATTCCGCCGCCAAGGACGCCGCCTGTGCACATGGGAACTGATTGACAAGGTAAGTAGGATTGAACGCTTACGTGACAGGCTGGATGGCTTCTTGGACAAGGCAGAAGACGAGCACTGGCTGTAGCATAGGTAGAAGGCAAGGAACGGTGATGAAGCTCTCCTGGAGCACAGTGAGACATCTCCGCACTATCCCAAAGGCCAGAGCGGTAGATATAGACAGTGCCTGATGAGGACCAGGCGTGAGCGCAGCTGACGGTGATGAGCAGAGCAGACCATGACAGTACTCCCCCCCCTCCCCCAACGAGTGCATGTTGGCGTTTGCTCCAGCCTCCCTGGATGCGTCCGATGGAACTCCCTGATGAGATCCTTATTGAGGACAAAGTCAGGACGCACTCAGGACCTGGCCTCCGGGCCATAGCCCTCCCAGTCCACCAGGTATTGCAATCCACGGCCCAGACGATGGACATCCAGGATAGCAGTCACGGTCCAGGCCGGGCTGCCGTTGATCATCCATGGAGGAGGTGGTGGCCCGGGGGGAACACAGGGGGCTGGAACACACAGGCTTGATCTGTGAGACATGGAACGTAGGGCATATGCGGAGGGAGGGGGGGATCAAGTCATACAGATACAGTGTTGATGATGCGGGATACAGCGAAGAGTCCATTGAACCGCTGCTGCATCTTCTTGCGCTCAGCCTTCAGATTAATGTTTTTGGTAGAGAGCCATACCTGCTGGCCTATCTGAAATGCTGGGGCTGGGGTCCTACGGCGGTTGGCCACTGCGGTGTTGCGCTCCGCTGTGCACTGTAGTGCGGCCCGAGTCGCCTTCCACAGATGTCGACAGCGTCTCAGATGTGCCCAGACTGATGGAACAGCCATGTCACTCTCCTCTTCTGGAAACAAGCGAGGAGAATACCCAAGAGAGGCTTGAAAAGGGGACATACCTATAGCCGAGGACACTGTCGAGTTGTGCGCGTACTTGATCCAAGGTAGGAAGGAGCTCCACACTGTCGAGTTGGTAGCCGCCACACAGCGCAGCACCACATCCAGGTCATGGTTGGCTTGTTTACACTGGCCATTGGATTCTGGATGGTATCCCGATGACAGGCTCACCGTAGCCCCAAGGGCGCTACAAAATGACCTAACATACCTGGGAAATAAATTGGGGCCCCCGATCCAATACGATGTCCAGGGGGATCCCATGAAGCCTCATCACATGTTGAACCAGAAGATTGGCAGTCTCCTTGGCTGAGGGCAGACCCGGAAGGGGGACGAAGTGGGCCGCTTTGGAGAATCTGTCAACTAGGGTGAGGACCACAGTATGGTTGTTGGAGGGAGAGAGGCCAGTGACGTAATCCAATGCCACATGGGACCAGGGCCTGCCGGGGATCAGGAGGGGATGAAGTAATCCAGCCGGTGGAGACGATGGGGCCTTGCCGGTGGCACATTGGGGACAGGCCCGGATATACTCTCCGACGTCCCTTTGGAGGGAGGGCCACCAGAACGAACGTTGCAGCAACTCCTCCGTGCGTCGTCTCCCCAGATGGCAGGCGAACTTGGAGGAGTGAGCCCATTGAATGACGTCACCCCGGGTGGATGAAGGAACAAACAGTCTCCCTGCTGGCCCCCTGCCCGGGTCTCTTTCCGTCTCCTGGGCCTTCAGAACGTTCTCCTTGATCCCCCACGAGACAACACCCAAGACACAAGACGCAAGGAGAACAGGTGGTTTTCGGGCTCCGGCACATCCATGGTGAATTGCCTGGAGAGGGCGTCTGGCTTGGTGTTTTTTGACCCAGGGTGATATGTGATGGTGAAATTAAACCGGCCAAAAAACAGGGACTAGTGGGCCTGGCAGGCATTCAGGCGCTTGGCCGTCCTGAGGTACTCCAGGTTGCGGTGATCCGTCCAAACCACGAACGGCTGCGAGGACCCTTCCAACCAGTGGCGCCACTCCTCCAGGGCCAGTTTCACAGCCAGCAATTCCCTATCGCCGATGCTGTAATTACGCTCAGCCGGTGACAGTCGACGGAAGAAAGCGCATGGACGGACCTTGCCATCCGCCAGGGAGCGCTGGGAAAGGACAGCCCCCACCCCCGAATCCAAGGCGTCCACTTCCATGAGGCACTGTAGATCCGGATCCACCTGAGCCAGAATAGAGGACTGGGAGAACTGCTCCTTGAGGTTCGAAAAGGCCAAGGACGCCTCCTCCGACCACTGGAAGGGAACCTTAGAGGAGGTGAGGCGCATCAGAGGAAGAGCCAGGCATCTGTAGTTCTTGATAAACCGGCAGTAGAAGTTGGCGAACCCCAGGAACTGCTGGAGCTGCTTCCTGGAGGACGGAACCAGCCACTCCACCACTGCCTTGATCTTGCCCGGGTCCGGGAGGATCTCCTTGTGTGAGATGATAAAGCCCAGGAAAGATGTCTTGGAGGTGTGAAACTCACATTTCTCAGCTTTAACAAAAAAATGATTCTCCAACAGATGCTGCAGAACACGTCTGACGTGTATTCGGTGCTCATCAAGGGAACAGGAGAAGATTACAATGTCATCCAAATACACCAACATGAACACATTCAAAAAGTCTCCCAGGACGTCGTTAATAAGCCTCTGGAAGACAGCAGGCACATTGGTCAGCCCAAATGGCATCAGGAGGTACTCAAAGTGACCACTAGGGGTCCAGAAACCCATCTTCCATTCGTCCCCCTCACGGATCCGCACCAGATGGTAGGAGTTGCGCAGATACAGTTTAGTGAAGGAGGACGCCCCCTGGAGAGAGAGTCAAAGGCAGAGTTGAGTAATGGGAGGGTGTATGTATCCTAGACTGTGATATTGTTCAGTTCCCTGAAGTTGATGCATGGTCTCAGTGACTCGTCCTTTTTTCCCATAAAGAAGAAACCCGCCCCCACTGCTGAAGAGAATGGGCGGATAATGCCCGAACTCAGGGACTCCTTGATATATGCATCCATGGCAGCCCGCTCCGGCGGGGACAAGCTATACAGCCGGCTGGACGGGAGTGGAGCCCCCGGTCGAAGATTTATGGTACAATCGTACGGCCGGTGGGGAGGAAGGGACAGGGCCTGGGACTTGCTGAACATGGCTCCAAGGTCATGATACTCAGGGGGCACTTAAGACAGGTCGGGAGGGGGAGTGGTAGGAACCCCTAGGGTCACAGAAGGGGAACATGCAGCTGACTGAAGGCATGCACTGAGACAAAATGAGCTCCAAGACTTAATACTCCCTGAACTCCAGTCAATCGTTGGATTGTGGACATGAAGCCAAGGGTTGCCCAGGATGACCGGAGACGACGAGACGGGCAAAACCAGGAAAGACAGTTCCTCACAATGATTTTCCGGAGATAATAACTGACACGGGGCAGTCCTCTGGGACACAGTAGCCATAGGAGTGTTGGACAACGCGATCAGTTGTAGCGGAGACTTAAGGGGTAGGCAGTGGAGGCCCAACCGGGTTGCCAGGTCTCTGGAAACAAAGCTCTGCTCAGCCCAGGAATCCACTAAAGCCTGAGTGGGAATTTCAGTGTGCTTATGAATGAATCTAATGGGTAACAGTAACCGAGAGAGGGGATTAGGCCGGCATGAGTCTGTGAGTCCCCCTACTGCGATGCACGGACTCCCCCTTTTGGCCGAAGCTGACAGGACTTGATCTCATGCTCCTCGCTCCCACAATAGAGGCACAACCCCAGCTCACGGCACCGCTGTTTCTCACAGAGAATTTCATACAATTCTCTTAATGTTAAAAAAAAATCATCTTCATGAAATGTCTGTTTGTCTTTTCAGTGGAACATTTTTTTTTTTTGTTGTTGTTGAGTGTATCACCCAAAGCAGTTGTGTGGTGGAGGAGTTAAGATACTTGTCTATCAAGCAGGAGCCCTGGGTTCAAATTCTTCTGGTAATGTGTCATTCCTCTAAAGTGCAACCTATCTCTTCTGTGCATTGGAAAACAATATTATCTTATTTTAAGGCCCCATGATGCCTTGTATGAATTATGGCAGCAACTTCCAGTACTAGTTTAGAATGTATTGTCACTGAAACAGGACACTTTTCCTTGTTATAAAACAATGACTTCGGCATCAAAAATGTGGGAACACAGCCTTTTGCACCTCAAAAACAGTAATATAATCATACCACATCCCACGACTATGGAGGGATGAGAAGATGACGTCAAAATGTGGCCAGTAGCTCTGTGGACAGTCGCTCCGTTAGTTAGCTCCACTGCTAACATGCTAATGCTGTAAACAAATAATAGCTCTGAGATATATCAATGTCTCCATCGCAATAAAGTCGGCTGCGTTTTGTTAAAATATGTTGGACATAATCAAATTTACCTCAGAGCAGACGCAGAGTCTAGTCAGAGCCACAAAGAACCACAACACCGTGCTTGGGCGTTTTAAATTCGGGGTAAAATGTCAGATCTGTGACATACAAGGGAAAACATACCTGGTGCTGCTGCGTCTGTACCATCGATCACATGAACAATCCTTTAATTTTCAGTGCATGATCTACTCATTGCTGTTGAAGCCACAGATTTAGCTGTGCTTATCTGTGAGGAGCCTCACACCACGAACAGCAGCAAGTACCAGAACTATGCAAAAACATTCAAAAATACAAAAACTACAAGTGCTGAAATTAGCTGTCACTTGAGTGCAAAACACGTATGTGGACTATACATTAAAATGAATTTGAAAAACTTTGAAAAATGTTATTTTAAATGCCCCTGCTACTCCACTCTTACTGAATGATTTAACACTACGTCAGTGGAAACTGGAAGCTCCGCCCATAATCGTTCCTACAGCGGCACCTCCAGGAATAAGGTGGATATAGTGCACCTTGAGTATTAAATTATAATTTAAATGACAACAAAAAGAAATCAAAGACATTAAAACAGTCAAAAACTACCCCTTGGCTTATTATTATTATTATTATTATTATTATTATTATAAAATATTATTAGTAACCGATCAAAGAATGCTAATTATCCAGAATATTTTATTGAAAATGACAATTTAATAAATAATATGGAGGATGTGTTCAGTGGTTTCAATACATTTTTTGTAAACGTTGGTCCTGAATTAGCAAAATCAATAGTGACAACAGAAACAAACAACAGTGGTTCTGTAAATGAAATAGAAGATAGAAATCCTAACATATTCTTTTTTTGGGTGCAGTTACTGAAAAGGAAATTATCGAGACTGTGAGTAAATATTAAGAACAAAAAATCAACTTACTGGAATGAAATTGACATGACAACAGTGAAAAAAGTAATTGAAGGAATTGTTAAACCACTCACCCACATCTGTAACCTGTCATTTCAAACTGGTAAATTTCCAAACAAAATGAAAATAGCAAAAGTAATACCACTATACAAAACAGGAGACAGTCATTATTTCACAAATTACAGGCCGGTCTCTTTACTCTCACAATTCTCCAAAATACTTGAAAAATCTTCACTAAGAGACTGGATGATTTCATTGAAAAACACAACCTCCTTACAGACAGCCAGTATGGTTTTAGAGCAGAAAAATCTACATCTTTGGCACTGATCAAACTTATAGAAGAAATTACTAGTTGTATAGATAAAAAAAGGTTGCTGTAGGAGTATTTATAGATTTGAAGAAAGCTTTTGACACTATCGACCACAGAATTTTACTGAGGAAATTGGAAAGGTATGCGATAAGAGGGATCAGACTGAGTTGGGTGGAAAGTTATTTAAGTAACAGACAACAATTTGTACAAATTGGTGAGCACAAATCACCCTTCATGGACATCACTTGTGGTGTGCCCCAGGGGTCAGTTTTGGGACCCAAACTCTTTATCTTGTATATAAATGACATATGCCAAGTATCAAAAATTCTGAAATTTATTTTGTTTGCGGATGACACAAATATCCTTTGCACTGGTGAGAATTTGCAGCAGGTTTTAGAGGTGGTCACAACTGAAATGAAAAGGTTAACTCAGTGGTTCAACAAAAATAAATTATCTCTAAATCTGAAAAAAAAACCACAAAGATTATGTTGTTTGGAAATTATAAAATAAATCATGAAATAATGGTAATGATAGATGATACCAGAATAGAAACAGTACAGGAAAATAAGTTTCTGGGGGTGACGCAAGACAATAAAATGTACTGGAAACCTCACATCAGTCAAATCCGGGCCAAGTTGGCAAAACGTATAGGGATACTGGGGAAAACAAGACACATCTTGGACTATAAATCATTGTTCTTACTGTACAATTCACTGTTTCTACCTTATCTTAACTACTGCGTAGAGCTCTGGGGAAACACCTACAGGACCAACCTACAGCCAATATGCACATTACAAAAAAAAGCTATAAGGATAAAAAATAATGTTGGATATAGAGACCATACCAACACGTTGTTTTTAAAGTCACATGTCATAAAGTTCATGGATTTAGTTAAATTTAAGACAGCACAAGTAATGTACAGGGCAATTAATAATCAACTCCCAACTAATATACAAAAAATATTCAAAAAAGAGACAATGATTATAATTTGAGAGGAGACTTAAACTTTATAAAACCTAAGGTACAAACAACTAAGAAAAATCTGTGCATATCTGTCTGTGGGGTGGATTTGTGGAACAGTCTGGAGCTGGAACTGAAACGATGTACAAACAGAAATGAATTAAAAATAGGTATAAACATTAGTTGCTAAAAGAATATATGTTGGGTAGAATTTATATGTATAATTCACTATGCTCACTCTGGGACACTATGGAATGGTATAGGTGGGACAGTACTGTGTATATCTGTGTTGTTTGGGGCTGGGTTTTGATGTATGGGCTGTATGTATGATGAGATGGATGGGTGTTAATGGTGATATGTACAAAATATAGTTAATTGTTTACTTGGGGTCTTAAATGAGGTAAATTGTATATATTTCACATGGGCTGTATTTATGGAAAAGAGGAGCTGGAGTTAATAAGTGTTCACTTCTTCCTTCTCCCTTTCGAGCACTGTATACTGTCACTTTATCGCACTTGTCATTTGTTTTTTTTACTTTTTTGTTTGAAATAAAGTATGTATCTATCTATAACTTGTCATGCATATAATAATAATAATAATAATAATGGTCAAACTAAATTCTGTGCCACTGAACACGGTACTTTTTTTTAAGTTCACTATTTAGCTTGACTAATTATTGTAAACAGCTCTAATTCCAGCTCCTGCAAAGCTGTCAACGGAGAAAATTGTACTACAGAGAAACTTTAGCAACAAAAACATTTTTACATTGAGTGAATAATAAACCTCAGTGGGGTCTAGGTCCTCAATCCCACTGATACGCCTTCCACAGAGGAAGCAGGGCTTGTGGGTGGGGGGGGATGACTGGCCTATCACAGGGGCTGAGGTGGCCAAGGTGGTTAAAAATCTCTTTGGTGGCCGGGCCCCGGGGTGGACGAGGTTCGCCTTGAGTACCTCAAGGCCCTGGATGTTGTAGGGCTGTCATGGTTTACACGCCTCTGCAACATTGCGTGGAGGTTGGGGGCAGTGCCTTTGGCATGGCAAACTGGAGTGGTGGTTCCCTTCTTCGAAAAAGGGGACCGGAGGGTGTGCTCCAACTTTAGAGGGATCACACTCCTCAGCCTCCCTGGGAAGGTCTATGCCAAGGTAATGGAGAGGAGAGTTGGGCCGTTGGTCGAACCTCAGATTCAGGAGGTGCAATGTGGTTTTTGTCCTGGCCGTGGCACATCGGACCAGGTCTTTACCCTCTCGAGAATTCTCGAGGGTTTGTGGGAGTTTGCCCAACCAGTTTACATGTGTTTTGTGGACTTGGAGAAAGCATTCCACTGCATCCCTCGTGGTTTTTTGTGGGGGGTGCTTTGGGAGTATGGGGTATCGGGCTTGTTGTTACGAGCTATTCGGTCTCTGTACGACCGTTGTGAGAGTTTGGTTCATATTGCCAACACTCGGTCGGACTTATTCCCAGTGAGAGTTGGATTCCGCCAGGGCTGCCCTTTGTCACCGATGCTGTTCATAATTTTTATGGACAGGATTTCTAGGCACAATCAGGGAATGGAAGGTGTCATGCTTGATGACCACAGGATTTCATCTCTGTTGTTTGCAGATGATGTTGTCCTGTTGGCTTCATCCAGCAATGACCTACAGTTCTTGCTAGGATGGTTTGCCGCTGAGTGTGAAGTGGCTGGGATGAGAATCAGCACGTCCAAGTCCGAGTCCATGGTCCTCAGCTGGAAAAAGGTGGATTGTCCTCTCCGGGTTGGGGACAGGCTCCTGCCCCAACTGGAGGAGTTTAAGTATCTTGGGGTCTTTTTCACGAGTGAGGAGGGAATGGAGCAAGGGATTGACAGACGGATTGGAGCAGCATCTGCAGTGATGCGGACGTTGTACCACTCTGTTGTGGTGAAGAGGGAGCTGAGTTCTAAGGTAAAGCTGTCGATTTACCAGTCAATCTACATTCCTACTCTCACCTATGGTCACGAGCTTTGGGTAATGACTGAAAGAACAAGATCGTGGATACAAATGACTGAAATGGGTTTTCTCCATAGGATTGCTGGACTCACCGTCAGAGATAGGATGAGGAGCTCAGTCATTCGGGAGAGGCTCAGAGTAGAACTGCTGCTCCTCCACATCGAAAGGAGCCAGTTGAGGTGGTATGGGCATCTGATTAGGATGCCTCCTGGGCGCCTCCCACTTGAGGTGTTTTGGGCACATCCCTCTGGAAGGAGACCCTGGGGCAGACCCAGGACTCGCTGGAGAGACTATGTCTCCCAGCTGGTCTGGGAATGCCTTGGTATCCTCTCTGAAGAGCTGGAGCAGGTGGATGGGGAGAGGGAAGTCTGGGCTTCTCTGCTTGAACTGCTGCCTCTGTGACCCAGACCTCCGGAAAAGCAGTAGAAGATGGATGGATGGATGGGGTTTAGGTTTAGGTTTGCTGAGTTTTTTGAGTGTGAAGCAGCTGGGATGTGAATCAGCACCCCCAAGTCCGAGTCCGTGGTCCTCAGCCAGAAAAAGGTGGATTGTCGTCTCCAAGTAGGGGACAGGCTCCTGCCCCAAGTGGAGGAGTTTAAATATCTTGGGGTCTTATTCATGGGTGAGGAGAGAATGGAGCGAGAGATTGACGGACAGATCGGAGCAGTATCTGCAGTGATGCAGACAATGTACCGGTCTCCTGTGGTGAAGAGGTAGCTGAGTTCTAAGGCAAAGCTGTTGATTTGCCCAGTACCACTTCCGGCGGTACTTCCGGTGCTGCACTTGTAATGCTTGATATGAGCCGAGAATTTTAAGCAAAACCATCAAAATAAGGACTTCTGTTGGCTACCAATAAACGTGGGGAATACCCTTACGACCCAGTGCTGACCTGGTGAAGGTTCTGGTAGATCTGGCTCCGTTTCGCCCCGTTTCCGACCTCTAAAGGCTCGCCTCTGATGCTAACCCAGATGCTAACCCAGAGTAACTGCAGCAGTGAGAAGGTATTCTTTACATCTGGCCATCTGGAGCCGAGGAGAGAAGGATTTAAAAGGAGGACGAACCAACCGAGGCGGCGATTGGGAGCTCGGGCGCGGCGTTGGTGAGAGACGGGGGCCACCTGGATCCAGCAGGACAGTGGTCTGAACCGGTGCTCAATTGCGAGGCCCAGCCGAGGAACGACCAGACTGACGGCGGTTGGTGACGGGGCCTAGACGGGGCCCAGCGGAGGAGCCGCCTTGCCAGACGGCGACGAGTGGCTGTGATCGGTGGATTCCGGCTGCGCCGGCGGTGCACGACACAACTGGCCAGGTAGACGGAGGCAGGCGCCGGCGATAGACGGCGGTGATCTGCGGAGCTGAGCAGCGTCACTCGGCGGAGAAGCTGCGCAGGAGCGGCGGGTCCAGTAGTGACCGAGCTAGTTGAGGCCTAGCCGGATTCTCTGCTTATTTCTATCCACAGGTCAGTAAAATGCCACCCAAAAAAGAGGAAATGGAAGAAATTAAAAAAACTCTGAACTTTGTGTTAGATGAACTGGCCAAAGTGACTAGCCAGCAGGACAAAATATTAGACCTAATACAGGAGGTACAAGCCCTACATTCAATAATAAAAGAAAAAGACAAAAAAATTATGGACCTGGAGCAACACGGGCGTCTTTTGGAGCAACGCGTTGAGGATCTTGAACAAGGTTCTCGCATTGATGACATAGTTATAAGTGGACTAGACATCAGATATCAGTCGTACGCCCATGCCGCTACAGGACTGAGTGGTGAACATGCTTCCATAAGTGAATCAATGTCCTTAGAAAACCAAGTGCTTCAGTTCCTTAATGATAAAGACATTAAGGTAGAAGCCAATGCGATCTCAGCCTGTTATGCTTTACCGAAGAAAGATAACAAAACAAAGAAATTAATTGTGATGCGCTTTGTGAACAGGAGGGTGAAAAATGACATACTGAGGCAGGCCAAAAAACTAAAGGAAACTCAAGTTTACCTAAATGAACACCTGACAAAAAAAAACGCTGAATTAGCACGGCAGGCACGGATGCTAAAGAAACATAATAAGATACAGTCAACCTGGACAAGAAATTGTAGAATTTGGATTAAACTAAATGGAACACCTGAGCAAGCAAAAAGTATAATGATCAGAGATGCTACTGACTTAGATAAATACAGATGAACACTGACTATGAAACACAGAGTGAGGAAACTCAAACTCTAAAAATATGCCACTATGCTGAACATAAACCACAAGAGATGGAGAATGATATTGATCCTGATAACCACTTTTTCAATAATATTCATAACCACTGTGAATATTACACTGAAAAGCAATTCAAAAGTCAAGTGCAATTAGATGGTAAACTGTCAATAATACACTTCAATAGCAGAAGTCTTAACAAAAACTTCTCACAGATTCAGGACTATTTAAAACAGCTAAACAGAAAATTCACGGCTATAGCAGTCTCTGAAACCTGGCTTAATGAAGACCAGGCTCCCCTGATGGCAATAGAGGGATATCAGATGTTTAACATTAACAGATCTCAAAAAAAGGGTGGTGGTGTTGCACTGTATATTGATGACCTATATAGATGTAAGCTTGTAAATGAAATGTCCTCAGCACTACCAGGGCTTCTGGAATGTGTTACTGTTGAGATTGACCTAGACAAAACAAAAAATCTAATCATAAGCTGCATATACAGAACGCCGGGAACTTGCATTGAGACATTCAGAGATAAATTAGTCGAGCTGTACAATAATATTACTAGTAAGAAAATGGTAGCAATTTGTGGAGATTTCAATATTGACCTACTTAATCCACATCAACAAAATGTAGTTACAGAGTTCATGAACTCTATATACAGCATGAGTCTATATCCCACAATAACACATCCCAGTAGAATCACAGCTCACTCTGCTACACTTATTGACAACCTGTTTGTCAATGTTCTCGACAAGAAAATAGAAAGTGGATTATTGATAAATGATATAAGCGACCACTTGCCAATCTTTGCACTTATCCATGGCCACACGGGGCCCAACCCAGAAAAAATCTCAAAATCGTTCAGACACAAATCACCAAACGCAATCAGTTCTTTTAAAGAGGACTTGCTGAAGCAAGACTGGACAGAAGTCTATGTATCAGATGTAAATGAAGCCTATGACGCATTTACAAACATTGTAACCACTCTTTATGAAAAAAACTGCCCATTAGTTAAAAAAAAGCTTAAACACAAATTTACTGACAAACCATGGCTAACCAAAGGACTACAAAAGGCGTGTAAAAAGAAAAAATTATTATATAAAGCTTTCATAAAGAAAAGGACAAAAGAAGCAGAGCAGCGGTATAAAACATACAAAAATAAGTTAACATATATAATAAGATGTAGTAAAAGAGACTATTACAGTAAAGAACTGGAAAAAAACAAAGACAATATTAAAAATACATGGACAATAATCAACAGTATCCTTGGAAATAAAAGCAGAAATACCAGCTACCCAACTAACACTCCAAAAAATAATAAATCGACTCCGAATGTGAATATAGCTTCACCTGCAGATGAATTTAATAATTTTTTTGTTAACATTGGACCTAAACTGGCCCGAGAAATACCCACTACGGTGCCAACAGGTGATTCAATATGCAATAACACTGCTGTAAAAGACACCATCTTCATAAAGAACACAGACGAAAGAGAGGTCATTGAAATTGTTAAATCGTTCAAAAGTAAAACATCTACTGACTGCGATGGTATTGATATGCTACTAGTCAAAACTGTTATCGAATGCATAGTGAAACCACTGACGTATATCTGTAACCTGTCTCTCCAATCAGGTATATTTCCCAATGCAATGAAAATAGCTAAAGTAATTCCGATTTACAAGACAGGCGACAGAGGGGAACTCTCCAACTACAGACCAATTTCACTATTACCGCAATTTTCCAAGATACTTGAAAAAATATTCTATGAGAGAATTGACAACTTCATACTGAAGAATGATTTATTGTGTGAGCAGCAATATGGGTTCAGACACAAAAGGACAACAGCATATGCCTTAATGGAATTTACAGAAAAAATATCAACAGCCATTGAAAATAAAGAGTATTCAGTTGGAGTATTCCTGGATCTTAAAAAAGCATTTGATACAGTAGATCACAATCTATTATTAAAGAAACTACAAAATTGTGGTATCAGAGGGGTAGCACTGTCCTGGTTAAGAAGTTACTTAAAGAATAGATATCAGTTTGTATGTGTTAACAACAAAAACTCAGAGCTACTGAAGGTCACCTGTGGAGTCCCACAGGGTTCAGTTTTGGGACCATTATTATTCAATATGTATATAAATGATATATGTAAAGTTTCAGAAAAAATGGACTTAATATTGTTTGCTGATGACACTAACCTGCTATGCAGTGGAAACAACTTGGAACAACTTCTGGATACACTCGGAAAGGAATTAGGAAAGCTGAAACTGTGGTTTGATTCGAACAAATTAACGCTCAATTTAAGCAAGACAAAATTTATAGTCTTTAACAACCATCACAACTACCCAGTACCCAAACTCAGTGTAAATGGTGTAGAGATTGAAAGGGTATCCGAAACTAAATTCCTTGGAGTAATAATTGATAACAAACTGTGTTGGAAGCCACATATTAATTATATAAAAGGTAAAGTATCCAAATCAATTGCAATATTACACAGAGTGAAAAATTTGCTGAATCAACCCACACTATACACCTTGTATCATTCATTAATACTCCCATACATGACATATTGTAATGAAGTATGGGGAAATACATATAAAACAAACATATATCCACTCTTTATGCTTCAAAAGAGAGCTATTAGAATAATCAACAAAGCAGCTTACAGGGAACCAACAAACCCACTTTTTCTTAAACAAAAAACTATCAAGTTGAAAGATCTGATTGACTTTAAAACTGCAATAATAATGTTCAAAGTGAAGAATCTATCACTGCCTGCAAATATCCAAAAGTTGTTCCAAACAAGGGAGAAACGATATCACTTCAGAGGAACATGTATATTTCAAAAGCCTACAGTGAGAACAACCACCAAGCAACACTGTATTTCAGTGCAAGGTGTCAGATTATGGAACGATTTTGGACCTGAATTAAAATCATGTACAAAGCTTGGACAATTTAAACAAAAACTAAAGGAAGAAATACTCCAAACATATTTACAAGACGACATGTAAACTCACATAAGGATTGACATTTCCAGCCTGTGTTGTGTTGTAGCTTAGTTTTTCTTTTTTTCTTTTTTCTCTGTGACACTATGTCTTAGATTTGTTTTTGAATAGTAACCGCTTAACTTAGACTAGCTCAGTTTTCTTTTTCTCTCAGTCATATTTTGTCTTAGCCTTGTTTTAAATTGTAATCGCTCTTGTCTTGTTTTCTCTTTTTTCTCCTTTGAATTCTTGGATGGAATATGGGTGGGCAATATAAGCTGCGGCTTCAGCCATCACCCATTTCGGATAACTCACGTGGAATTGTATAGTAGAAGGAGTCTTTGTCTAATTTGACCTTGTTGTTATATTATACAGTTTCTTTTAACCTGTAATGTACTATCCGAAATAAATTCATTCATTCATTCATTTACCAGTCAATCTACGTCCCAACCCTTACCAATGGTCATGAGCTTTGGGTAATGACTGAAAAAATGAGATCGTGGATACAAGTGGCTGAAATGAGCTTTCTTTGTAGGATTGCTGGACTCATCCTTAGAGACAGAGTGAGGAGCTCAGTCATCCGGGAGAAGCTCAGAGTAGAACCACTGCTCCTCCACATTGAAAGGAGCCAGTTGAGGTGGTATGGGCATCTGATTAGGATGCCTCCTGGACGACTCCCACTTGAGGTGTTTCGGGCACGTCCCTCTGGGAGGAGACCCTGGGGCAGACCTGGGACTCGCTGGAGGGACTATGTCTCCGAGCTGGTCTGGGAATGCCTTGGTATCCTCTCTGAAGACATGGAGCAGGTGGCTGGGGAGAGGGAAGTCTGGGCTTCTCTCCTTGAACTGCTGCCTCCATGACCCATACCTCCGGAAAAGTGGTAGAAGATGGATGGATGGATGAATAATAAAACAAGAGATGAAAGGCTGAAGCTACTCAGTGAATCAGCTTTATTTAAATATATCATTTCAAGATAACAAATCCAAAGAGTGAAACGGAGTCATTTACACCTAATTGATACTCTATTATATCCGTCCGTCATTCCAAATCTGCCGCAGGCATCACATCCTCCATTGGGATTCTCAGTTACCATGGCAACACCCCAACAAAAGCTAAGTTTCTGTTGATTATAACAAAAGAAAAGTTACCATTAGCTTAAAATGACCTGACAGTTACCCACCATGTTCCCCACCATTGTGGCAGGGAATGTTTATTGTTTTACTAATCTGCAGAAAATTATTGATAATAAATTTTGTTGAGCTTTCATGCACAGCCAGAGTAGAACATAGAGATTGGATGTGACAAAGCCACAATCCGTAAAACACAGCAGTTTTTGTGCAAGTAGTCCATTGTAACTTTTCCTGGTTACCAGTGGTGGCTTGTGTAGGAGGAACAAGACCAAGTGACATCAAGTCAGCAAAGGAGATACTTTTACAAATACTTGTGAGATTTCAATAAATACTTGCAATGCATTCATTTTAATTTGATGTCATTATTTTGGCTTTTTGTGTCCCATTTGATCCAGTTTGTTGCTGGTGCTGGGGTAGGGATGTGTCGTCATCTTTTCTTGGTCAGATTTTATCATGTTGAGTAAGGGTGGTGTTGTGTTGTCTTGAAAAGAGTGTTGGTCAGCAGAGTGATGTTTTCTTGGGGCTTTGCAAGAGCTGCATTTAGTATCTGTGGAGCTAAAGACTCGGGGTCCTTGCAAGTATACTTTAGGTGTGTATCTGTTATAGGAGAATATGAAATTTATAAATATGATCAGGTATAAATTATTTAATTTATATTGATGTATGGGAATCTGAGATCAAATTTCGTTTCATATACACCAGAAAAGTTAATAACACTCGTAGGGGCACCAGTTTCTATCTTTAAGAAGCAATTTTAATTTTAATTTCACTTTATACCTGTTTAATCACTCAATAAATTAATTAATAATCAGTCTCAAAAATTTTTCCGTGAATTCGATACCTGGGCTTGAAACAGACTCAGAACGAAATAAATTCTCAACAACTTCTCTCATTTTCACATATTTATTAAACGAAATGATTAACAGACATTGCAGTAATTTCATTAATCATAAAATCAATCTTGTAAATGATAGATTAACAATGTCAATATTTTCGGAACCAGGGTTAACTGAGAAATGAATTTCTTTCAGTTTGAGTTAACAGATTATGGAAACAACACAAATTTATGGAGAAAGTTTACTAATTATATGGTAAGTCCTGGATTAATCTTAAGAAAATAAAAACGGAATTTTAATGAAAAGAAGAGTTATGTTAAGGGCTTCTTAATTTGCATCTGATTAGATATACAAATTATTACCGAACCTCAGACATTTAATTCAGCAGATGAATTAAAGTTTGCAGCTCACGTGATTCTTCTTCGATGATTCCCCGTTGATCTGGTCAAAGTTCTTTCGTCATCCTCATGAAGTTTTGATGTGTTGTTCAGGGGCAAAACCCAGAATATTTGTCCCACAAATATTCTCGACGATGGATGAGATTGGATGTTTCATCTCAATGGTTGAAATCCTGCAGAAGCGCGCTGATTCCTCAGCTGCGCGTGATGTGGGGAGCTGCGTCTTCTCAGAGGCCTTCAGTAATAATTAATTAAAGATATCTAATCCGATCTCAAATTAAAGAGTTTCGGACTTTAGATAAAAATAATAGCTTCTGGTGTGTGATTGGTTAAGA
This sequence comes from Pholidichthys leucotaenia, assembly GCA_020510985.1. Taxonomy (NCBI): domain Eukaryota; kingdom Metazoa; phylum Chordata; class Actinopteri; order Cichliformes; family Pholidichthyidae; genus Pholidichthys; species Pholidichthys leucotaenia. Next base: position 61,126,163 of record CM035849.1, on the reverse strand, counting down.
AAAATATTATAAAAATAAAGTTAAGATTAAAACTTACATTAAAATTAAAACAAACGGTGATTTTACAGAAAGTTTAACAAAGAAAAAGTGATAAATAAAAATTGGAGTTTAACTCTGATTAAGAATTGAGCTCAAAGAAATAGGAATTCCTAGGCATTTAAGAGAAAAAGAAAAAACACATTAAAATACAAAGTTACATAAACAAATTACGAGTTATCTGCTCTGTGCTCGGAAAAGCAACATGTGGGAGAAGTCTTTGTTCAGACAGTCCTTTGTTCTTCCCAAAGTTCTTTCTTGCTGTGTGTAGACAATGGACAAAGAAGAGAGACAAAAGAGAGCGACGAACGGAGGCGAAAGATCGTCCAAAAAGCGACGTTAAAAAGATGAAAAGAGGCCAAAAGAGAAAGTAGCAGGGGGTTTTCCTCCTTTTATAAGTTCTGTTGACCTTTCGCGGGCTTCCGGGTTGACAGCAACCTCAGCCAATAAGCCTTCTTCATGGGCGGGCTTGATGAACTTTAGTCCAATGACAGGCTTTGTCTGCGGGGGACCAATAGGATGGAGAAGCTGGGGCTTAGTGAAGGCTGGGTGAAATTTGATACCGGTCACCATGGATACACACAATTTTAATACACTGGAATATGCTTTTACACACTTATGTATAACTAAGCTAACCTTAATGTAACTTATAAGCAGTGCTTCTAAATCAACATGCAGGAATAAACATTCATTTAAACATTTTTAACATGCATATATACTGTATATATATATATATATATATATATATATATATATATATATATATATATACAGATTATATATATACTGTATATATATATATATACAGATTATATATATATATATATATATATATATATATAATCACAGATTAATGCATTTCACACATATTATTGATTTTCCACATTAAAACATCAGAGTCCATTTGCTTTTCATAGTCCTGAAAAGAAGGGAAGATTTAGAATTGAGTTTGTAATAATGTACTTTAAAGTTCACTGGTTAAATCCAGCATGTCCCAGAGTTTAAGGAAACTAACTGAGTTGTGGATCTGTGTAGGCCATGAGGGCTCCAGGTCTGTTCCATGTTTATGGGGGCAATAAAGGGGCACAGGAGGAAATAGGTTGAATTCTTTTAGACTGGTTTTAGCAAAGGAATGGGATTTCAGCTGTGGCCTGGGGAAGAAAATCAGTCATTGACTGTCTTACTCCTGGGTGAAACAAAATGTCTAAGCAGAAGAATAATTATTGCTGAGCCAAAGTGAGATGATGCTACACTGTTCATGATTAATTTGCCTCCTCGGTGGGATAACCCATGAGCCGCTAATGCTGGTTACATCTTACATCAACGTGACAGAGATGGCAATAGCGGAGGAGGAGTTGTTCTGTATGCATATGATAACATCCCACAGAAGTGACTGACTCATTTAGAGGAAGATGAGTTTGAATCCTTATGGGTCTAGTTGCGCTGTAATCATGTTCCCTATGGGTTAAGTTGTATTATTGCTGCAGTACTGTATATCCCCCATCGCTCCTCAACTACAGCAAAGTCTTATACACTGATCAGCCAGTATTTGCATGGCTGTCTCTCCAACATTGGACATAAGTACCAGTATGCAGCAGCTGTTATTCTTGGGGACACAGGTATAATTCTGAGACATGGATTGAAACAAGTAGTAATTGGTGCAACAAGAAAAGTCGGCCAACTTAACTCAATTTTATCCAATATCTCTACCATGTAAGAGCCACCTGTACATCTGCCTGCTGTCAGTACTTCTTGGTCTTGTTCTAAACAACAACTGAAGTACAGCATGGTTCTCCAGTGCATTTGAAAGCAGCACTATGTTAGATGTTCACCTAGAGATATTGTTTGCAAAATTATTTTGATGGGGCACCAAGATTTGATGGAGTTAATATCACTTCATCCATAGCCTGTGTGTGCCCACATTGCCTTCAACAGCTCTTTTTATGGTGTGATGACTGAGCAGAAAGTAGATGTTGCCTCAGTCCCAGCTGAAAACCACAGAGCACGACTTTAATGACCAAGCATAAAAAGCCCTGTGGTTGGCTGTTGGGACTGGGGTCATGGTCGCCTTTGTTGTGGCCTTTTCAGTGTTCCTACAAGGAACAAAAAAGTTACATAGTGCTGCTTTAAAAACAAATGGGTAGCAGACCTTAGGTTTTAAATGATGCTGCTAAGCAACACAAGAGCTTGAAGTCCACACCTGCTTGGAACTTGATGATCCCCGCTTGCGGCTATATTTGATATTATAATTGTTAGTTCCACATGAGTAGGGAGCATTTCAGACCTGTTTGGTCTTTCAGGTCATGTTTTGCAAAACAAAACAGTGGCCAGTGCATAGTCAATATAGTGATTTGGGCAAGAATAAGGAGTCTGTATTTGTGGAGAGCACTGCAAAGATGTTGGAGCTTAATTAATTGCTGGAATTTGTGAGTATGCTGTAGTATTTTATATTTTAAAATGAATATACAGTTTATAATCACTCTTTGTATCAAACTAAATTTTCCTCTCTCTCTCACACACACACGAAATTGACTAGAAAATGTGTTTAAAAAATGTATTCTTTCAATAAATTAATGATATTCAATGCCAATGTTCTGATGTATGCATCAAAATGCTAAATGATAATGAATGTCATGAAGGTTTAAGCATTTTTATGATTATAACCATAAACCAATGATAATACTGCAGTGATTTTTGTGAGTAATTTCGGCTGATAATTGATTTTATATGCCAGTTGTAAAGGTACATACTGTTGGCTGTTTTGCCTGATTTGGTCAATAATGAAGGTGGATATAGTGCACCTTGAGTTTTAAATAATTATTTAAATGCCAACAAAAAGAATCAAAGACACATTAAAACAGCCAAACTACCCCTTACCTTGTTACTTGTCATGCATATAATAATAATAACTAGAAAAGCACTCGGAGAGTGCAGACCTCCGCCAAGCGCCACAGTTCCCCCCCATACAGTGTTTGTGTGTACGTTTTCAGATTCATTGACCATGAAAACATATGACTAGCAATTGGATTGACAATGATAGGATTAGTGGTTCAGTAGTTATTCAGGAAAATCGCATTTTCCGTAATGGCGGTTTTCTTATGGACGGTGATCCGGATCACCACCAAAATCTAATCTGTAGGATACCCCATTTAAGACAATCTCTGAAAATATCATGAAAATCAGTCCATAACTTTTTGAGTTATCTTGCTAACAAACAAACAAACAGACAGACAAACCAACGCCGATGAAAACATATCCTCCTTGGCGGAGGCAATAATAATAATAACAATGGTCAAACAAAGTTCTGTGCCACTGAACACGGTACATTTTTTTTTAAGTTCACTATTTAGCTTGACTAATTATTGTAAACAGCTCTAATTCCAGCTCCTGCAAAGCTATAAGCAGAGTTTTAAAATAGTACAACAAAGAAATTTCAGCAACAAAAACATTTTTACACTGAGTGAATAATAAACCATGAGATAAAAGGCTAAAGTAACTCAGTGAATCGGCTTTATTTAAATCTATCTTGTCAAGATAACAAATCCAAACAGTGAAACTGTCACATGCTGAGTCTGGGTCCTCTGCCAGACTGCTTCGTGGCACTTTTCTATGCATTTATGTATATTTATTGTATTGGTTGCCTCTGAGTTTTATTATTGCCTTTTTATGTTCCTATTTTGTGTTTTGAGTTCTGTCATGTTTTTCTCTGGCTTGACAGCTGTTGGCTGTGTTTCCGGGGTAACGCTCGACTACGGGCGTCACCCGCCAGGCTGTCAACCACCCCTCCCTCACTTGTCATTACCACCCAGTTGATTCTAATAACCAGTTTAGTTTCCTCCTGCTCTGGGTCCTGCACCTGTTTTCACTCATGTTGTCACTTCACTTTGTACCTACACTTGGCTTGTTCATTCAGTTCTCATCGCTCCATTGATCATCATTCTCCTACGTTCACCATAGTGCTGAGTGCTGCCTCGCTCTAAAGCACTACGTGTAAGTTTTTCCCCTGTACTACTGTTTTCTCTGTAGTGCTGTTTTTTCCTCCAGGGCCCTTCTGCTCTGAGATGCTTTATGTTTCATACCTTGCTTGGCATTGTTGTTTTGCACAAACTTTTGAACTGTTTTCTTTATCTCAATAAACGCTAAACTCCATCCGGCGCATGGGCTTATTCTCCTCTGTCTGCGCCTTGTAGAGGCACATATGACAGAGACAGAGTCATTTATACTTAATCTATACTTATTTCCGTCCGTCCTTTCAGATCTGCCGCAGGCATCATATCTTCCATTGGGACTCTCAGTTGCCATGGCAACATCCCAACAAAAGCTAAGTTTCTGTTGATTATAACAAAAGAAAAGTTACTATTAGCTTAAAATAACCCAACAGTTATTCACCAGGTCCCCCACCGTTGTGGCAGTGAATATTTTCCGTTTTACTAATCTGCAAAAAGTTTTTGATTTTAAATTTTGTTGAGCTTTCATGCACAGCCAAGGTAGAACATAGAGATTGGATGTGACGAAGCCACAGTCCGTAAAACACAGTAGTTTTTGTGCAAGTAGTCCATTGTAACTTTTCCTGGTTACCAGTGGCGGCTTGTGTAGGAGGAACAAGACCAAGTGACATCAAGTCAGCAAACGAGACACTTTTACAAATACTTGTGAGACTTCAGTAAATACTTGCAATGTATTCCTTTTAATTTGATGTCATTATTTTGGCTTTTTGTGTCCCATTTGATCCGGTTTGTTGTTGGTGCTGGGGTGGAGATGTGTCGTCATCTTTTCTTGGTCAGATTTTATCATGCTGAGTAAAGCTGGTGTTGTGTTGTCTTAAAGAGTATTGGTCAGCATAGTGATGTTTTCTTGGGGCTTTGCAAGAGCTGCATTTAGTATCTGTGGAGCTAAAGACTCGGGGTCCTTGCAAGTATACTGTAGGTGTGTGTCTATTCATGATTAATTTGCATCCTCGGTGGGATCACCCACGAGCCGCTTGTGCGGGTTACATCTTACATGGACGTGACAGAAATGGCAATAGGGGAGGAGGAGTTGTACTGTACGCATATGATAACATCCCACAGAAGTGACTGATTCATTTAGAGGAAGATTAGTTTGAAGAGTCTGGTTGCTCTGTATTCATCTTCCCCATGGGTTAAGTTGTATTATTGCTGCAGTGCTGTATACCCCCCCTCGTTCCTCAGCTACAGCAAAGTCTGATACACTGATCAGCCAGTATTTGCATGGCTGTCTCTCCAACATTGAACAGAAGTGCCAGTATGCAGCAGCTGTTATTCTTGGGGACACAGGTATAATTCTGAGAAATGGATTGAAACAAGTAGTAATTGGTGCAACAAGAAAAGTCAGCCAACTTAACTCAATTTTATCCAACATCTCTACCATGTAAGAGCCACCTGTACATCTGCCTGCTGTCAGCACTTCTGGCCATCAAACCATTGTGTTAAATGCTGGGAAGTGGCCATCAAAGCCCTCACAGTACATCCATCACATGCCAGAAACCAGAAAGAGTGAAAACTAAAGCAGTTGTGTGGGGAGTCCTTGGAAAGCAGGAGGTCCCGTGTTCAAATCTTGCCAGGGAGGTCTTGTTCTAAACAACAACTGAAGTACAACATGGTTCTCCAGTGCATTTGAAAGCAGCACTATGTTAGATGTTCACCTCGAGATATTGTTTGCAAAATTATTTTGATGGGGCACCAAGATTTGATGGAGTTAATATCACTTCATCCATAGCCTGTGTGTGCCCACATTGCCTTCAACAGCTCTTTTTATGGTGTGATGATTGAGCAGAGAGTAGATGTTGCCTCAGTTCCAGCTGCAAATCACAGGGCATGGCTTTAATGACCAAGCATAAAAAGCCCTGTGGTTGGCTGTTGGGACTGAGGTCATGGTCGCCTTGGTTGTGGCCTTTTCAGTGTTCCTACAAGGAACAAAACGTTACATAGTGCTGCTTTTGTCATGGTTGGAGCGCCGATCCCGTCCGCGCTCGAGCCATGCATTATCCTCGCCCATTTGACGGCTGTGTGCCCCTTTTGGCTCCTCAAGCCTTTACTGTGACAGCGCTCGGAGGAGCTTCCGGCTGTCAGGTTTGACAGCTGAGCCGCATTTTGTCTTATCAGCGACTCTCCACTTAAGAGGGCAGCTGGGAACGAAAAGACGCGGCACTCTCGCCAAAAACTTCTCCGTTGTCAGACGTGAGCGAGCATCCCTCTGTTCATACGCTGACCATTCTACTTCTGTTATCGTAAGTGTGCTTCCTTATTTATCCGTTATTCCCTATGGTCGTCTGTATGTAGTTGTAGTATGTTTTAGCCCCCCGTGGCTTGTTATTTTGTGTTCCTTTTCTGTTCATTAACAAACTGTGCAAAGTCACTGGTGATTTGTGGCGTCTTATGATGGCTCGTGAGGGCCATCCATGACAACTTTAAAAACGAATGTGTAGCAGACCTTGGGTTTTAAATGATGCTGCTAAGCAACACAAGAGCTTGAAGTCCACACTTGCTTGGAACTTGATGATCCCCCGCTTGTGGCTATATTTGATATAATTGTTAGTTCCACATGAGTAGGGAGCATTTCAGACCTGTTTGGTCTTTCAGGTCATGTTTTGCAAAACAAAACAGTGGCCAGTGCATAGTCAATATAGTGATTTGGGCAAGAATAAGGAGTCTGTATTTGTGGAGAGCACTGCAAAGATGTTGGAGCTTAATTAATTGCTGGAATTTGTGAGTATGCTGCAGTATTTTATATTTTAAAATGAATATACAGTTTATAATCACTTTGTATCAAACTACATTTTCTGTCTCTCTCTCTCACACACACGAAATTGACTAGAAAATGTGTTTAAAAAATGTATTCTTTCAATAAATTAATGATATTCAATGCCAATGTTCTGCTGTATGCATCAAAATGCTAAATGATAATGAATGTCATGAAGGTTTAAACATTTTTATGATTATAACCATAAACCAATGATAATACTGCAGTGATTTTGTAATTTCGGCTGATAATTGATTTTATATGCCAGTTGTAAAGGTACATACTGTTGGCTGTTTTGCCTAATTTAGTCAATGATGAAGGTGGAGGCAGTGCACCTTGAGTTTTAAATTATTATTTAAATGCCAACAAAAAGAAATCAAAGACACATTAAAACAGCCAAACTACCCCTTAGCTTGTAACTTGTCATGCATATAATAATAATAATAATGGTCAAACAAAGTTCTGTGCCACTGAACATGGTACTTTTTTTTAAGTTCACTATTTAGCTTGACTAATTATTGTAAACAGCTCTAATTCCCGCTCCTGCAAAGCTATCAGCAGAGAAAATAGTACAACAAAGAAATTTCAGCAACAAAAACATTTTTACACTGAGTGAATAATAAACCAGGAGATAAAAGGCTAAAGTAACTCAGTGAATCAGCTTTATTTAAATCTATCTTGTCAAGAGAACAAATCCAAACAGTGAAACTGTCACGTGCTGAGTCTGGGTCCTCTGCCAGACTCTGCTTCGTGGCACTTTTTTTTTGCATTTATGTATATTTATTGTATAGGTTGCCTCTGAGTTTTATTATTGCCTTTTTATGTTCCTATTTTGTGTTTTGAGTTCTGTCATGTTTTCCTCTGGCTTGACAGCTGTTGGCTGTGTTTCCAGGGTAACGCGCCACTGCAGGTGTCACCCGCCAGGCTGTCAACCACCCCTCCCTCACCTGTCATTACCACCCAGCTGATTCTACTAACCAGTTTAGTTTCCTCCTCCTGCTCCGGGTCCCGCATCTGTTTTCACTCATGTTGTCACTTCACTTTGTACTTATACTCGGCTTGTTCATTCAGTCCTCATCGCTCCATTGACCATAATTCTCCTACGTTAACCATAGTGCTGAGTGCTGCCTCGCTCTAAAGCACTATATGTAAGTTTTCCCCCTGTACTACTGTTTTCTCTGTAGTGCTGTTTTTTTCTCCAGGGCCATTCAGCTCTGAGATGCTGCATGTTTCATACCTTGTTTTCCGTTGTTGTTGTTTTGTTTTTTTATTACTTATTTTGTACCCGTAGGTAGATTTGTCGTAAAGGCGTAGATTGGTCTCTGTACGACCGTTGTGAGAGTTTGGTTCGTATTGCCAACACTCGGTCGGAGTCATTCCCAGTGAGAATTGGACTCCGCCAGGGCTGCCCCTTGTCACCAATCCTGTTCATAATTTTTATGGACAGGATTTCTAGGCGCAGCCAGGGAATGGAGGGTGTCATGCTTGGTGACCACAGGATCTCATCTCTGTTGTTTGCAGATGATGTTGTCCTGTTGGCTTCATCCAGCAATGACCTACAGCTCTTGCTGGGACGGTTTGCCGCTGAGTGTGAAGCGGCTGGAATGAGAATTAGCACCTCCAAGTCCGAGTCCATGGTCCTCAGCCGGAAAAAGGTGGATTGTCCTCTCCGGGTTGGGGACAGGCTCCTGCCCCAAGTGGAGGAGTTTAAGTATCTTGGGGTCTTGTTCACGAGTGAGGGGAAAATGGAGCGAGAGATCGACAGACGGATTGGAGCAGCATCTGCAGTGATGCGGACGTTGTACAGGTCTGTTGTGGTGAAGAGGGAGCTTAGTTCTAAGGCAAAGCTGTCGATTTACCAGTCAATCTACGTTCCTACTCTCACCTATGGTCACGAGCTTTGGGTAATGACCGAAAGAACGAGATCGCGGATACAAGCGGCTGAAATGAGCTTTCTCCGTAGGATTGCTGGACTCACCCTCAGAGATAGGATGAGGAGCTCAGTCATCCGGGAGAGGCTCAGAGTAGAAGTGCTGCTCCTCCACATTGAAAGGAGTCAGTTGGGGTGGTATGGGCATCTGATTATGGTGCCTCCTGGACGCCTCCCACTTGAGGTGTTTCAGGCACGTCCCACTGGGAGGAGACCCCGGGGCAGACCCAGGACTCGGCGGAGAGACTATGTCTCCCAGCTGGTCTCGGAACGCCTTGGTATCCTCTCTGAAGAGCTGGAGCAGGTGGCTGGGGAGAGGGAAGTCTGGGCTTCTCTGCTTGAACTGCTGCCTCCGCGACCCGGACCTCCGGAAAAGCGGTAGAAGATGGATGGATGAATGGAAGGTAGATTTGTTTTGCAGTCTGGTGACAAACCACCAGCTGCTGGTCACTGCGTGCGCAAGCGCCCCTTAACTCCCTAACCTGCATGTTTTTGGCATGTGGGAGGAATCCGGAGAAATCCCGGAGTAAACCCACGCAAACACGAGGAGAACATGCAAACTCCACACAGATCACTGTTGGCCGGGGGCAGGGATCGAACCCACGATCTCACGGTCCCCGCGATCCCCTGGCCGAGGGTAAAACTGTGCTGCCACAGTGCTAACCGCACCGTGCAGTGGTTAGATACACTTTTGAACGGTTTCCTTTATGTCATTAAACGCTAAACTCCATCCGGCGCATGGGCTTATTCTCCTCTGTCTGCGCCTCATAAGGGGCTTTTCCACTTGGAACTCAAAGGCCTCCTTTAGCCCCGTTCGGGCTCCATTGTCCGGTTTTCCTTTTGGAACCCAAAGGCCTCACAGTTCGCTTTTTCGGAACTGTTCCAGTTTTATCAACACTATTTTCGGCACCGTTAAAAGCAGGTCCGACGGGTACTGGCACCATTTCGCCACGCCCATGCTGGCCATTCATTGGTCTGTGCGTAGCGTCATCAGAGTGGGCGTTACGTGGGCGTTAGGCTGACTTTTCAGAATCGCTTGCTGGTCGCCATTTGCAATTTTTCATCAGTGAGCCCGCGAACAAGTGATATTATAAACCACAACGAGAGAATGGCTTAACAGAAATCAGCAGAAATCTAACACCACAGTCCAGCAGAGTTTCCTGTGCATTTCGGCTGATGAGAGAATGCAGAGGGAAGCAGACTGAGCTTGCAGTGGTGCGCACAAACAGACGCACCAGAAATTGCACAGAGACGCACCGGGAATTAGACCCAGCCACCCGAATTGAATTGAATGTACAGCCGCAACGCACTCAACTTCAGCAGTTGAAGCCGTGATATTGTGATATACAGGACGGTGAGTGATGTGATATTCATGCTTTGTTATTTTTTTCAACAGTGGAAAGTTCACTTAGGACAGACGAAAACTTAATCGTGTTTAAACGATGACCTTGAGATTTATTTGTGTGAATATTAATTACAGAGTAATTGAAAATGAATGGCACATCCAATAGTAGCCACCATAAAAAAAACAAAACGCTTGTTTATTTATTTTTATCAGATCATTTCTGTGATCCTTTGAGTTATAGTCATAATAGTGTATCTTGCACCTTGGGTAATGGGAGAGGTTCAGTCACCATTAGAATTTAGTTTATATGTGTATAGTATTTCATCTTTAAACTCATTCAGTAATAGAACACATTACAAATATTTGAGACCCATTGTAGTGCTTCCTTTTATATTTTAGCAATACAAGCACAAAACACAACCCACACTTGACATCAGGGCGACACAGCGGTGGCTAAATTTTATTGATAACGTTATTTCACACCATCACAACAACTCAGTATTTAAACTCAGTATAAATGGTGTAGAGATTGAAAGGGTATCCAAAATTAAAATCCTTGGTGTAATAATTGATAATAAACTGTGATGGAAGTCGCACATTAATTATATTAAAGGTAAAATATGCAAATCAGTCACAATACTGTGCAGAGTGAAATATTTGCTGAATCAACCCACACTATAGACTTTGCATCATTCATTAATGCTCCCATACATGACATCCATCAATCTTCTACCACTTTTCCAGAGGTCCGGGTCGCAGAGGCAGCAGTTCAAGCAGAGAAGCCCAGACTTCCCTCTCCTCAGCCACCTGCTCCAGATCTTCAGAAAGGATACCAAGGTGCTCCCAGACCAACTGGGAGATGTTGTCTCTCCAGTAAGTTCTGGGTCTGAGAACTACTACCAAGCAACACTGTGTTTCAGTGCAAGGAGTCAGACTGTGGAAGGCTTTTGGACCTGAATTAAAATCATGTACAAAGCTTGGACAATTTAAACAAAAACTAAAGGAATAAATACTCCAAACACACACACGTGGACAAAATTGTTGGTACCCCTCTGTTAATGAAAGAAAAACCCACAATGGTCACAGCACAGTGACTACTTGTCACCCTTTAAATAGGCCGATTGATTACAAGTTTGTAGACACCTGTGATGTTCATTAGAGGACACATCTTGGTTGAACATGTCCCTATGGTCATGTTCATGTCCCTATGGCCTATTTTCAATCTTTTCTAGGGGTACCATCATTTTTGTCCAGGTCTGTTTCACGAGTTTGTTTTTTAAAATAATTCTGTTGAACCACAATTCAAAAGCATTGTCTGATTTCCATTGGTTAATTTTTATAGAATTTTTATTCATTACCACTTTTGTCAGATTCAAGTTATTTCTGTGACCATTGTGGGTTTTTCTTTCATTAACAGAGGGTACCAACAATTTTGTCCACGGCTGTATATACAAAACGACATGTAAAATCACACGAGGATTATCATATCACGTTTTGTCTGTTTCTTTTTTTTTTTTTACAGTTTGAATTTTGCACATTCTAAATAATCTGTAATTTGCTGCTGATTGGAATAAACAATTTAGTGATTTGTTTGCATCATGATTTTCTATTTTGTCTGTTCAGACACTGGTGGGAAAAGAGTCAACAGTACGAACCATTTATCAGTGACTTTGAAAATAATGGCTCATTTTAAGAAAAGTAACCAAAACAATTTGCTGAAGGCTGTAAAACAAAATAGCGACATCTGCAGAAGTACAAAGGTTTATTGTCAAAATTCCCAGGGCAATACTACATGAATACAAGTATAGTTCACTGTTGATGCAGAGAATATATATTTATACAGTATCTACATGTAGTCAGCAATACTCAATACGATATATTTCCAGTTAATCCACGTATTTCTCCATGTAACCTTGGGACTGCTTTATTTTAATTACTTCTAATCCTAGATCCATTTGTTTTGGCTTAAAATGCATCATAATTGCTAAATATATCTGATGCCTAACTCATTACTGTTTACCTGTTGAAATATATATTTAACGGCTCATATGGCACCTGATCCATGTTTTGCCACGACACCACTGGCTGGAGCAGATAAATTCCATGACGTCTCAACAGTCTCTCCATGATTTTGACATAGATCATGTATTTTTACCTAACCATCTATTTGTCAGGAAAAGTAATTTTTGATATTCATGCGCTGTGAGCCAATAAATGATTAAAATCTAACAATACTTCACTCTGATTCTGTATAATATATGGGTCTCACTTTCTGACAGGAGTGTCCAAAAATATTTAACTTTTGCATTATTTTTGGAGATGTACTGCTACATGTTTTGATGTTTATTTTACTGAAAAGGAATATGGCGCCGCCTCATGGGGAGCGTAGCACCACCTCCAAATCCCGCCTCCAACTCTCTCCTTCTACCACCCATGCTACAGTGAGCCTTGTGCTGTGGAAAAACATGGGTGCCGAATGGTACTGTTCCGTTCCAGGCCAAAGGAGGCCTCTGGGTTCCAAGTGGAAAAGCGCCTATAGAGGCGCATATGACAGAGACAGAGTCATTTATACGTAATCTATACTCCATTATTTCCGTCCTTTCAGATCTGCCGCAGGCATCATATCTTCCACAGGGACTCTCAGTTGCCATGGCAACATCCCAACAAAAGCTAAGTTTCTGTTGATTATAACAAAATTAAAGTTAGTATTAGCTTAAAATAACCCGACAGTTATTCACCAGGTTTCCCACCGTTGTGGCAGTGAATATTTTTCGTTTTACTAATCTGCAAAAAATTATTGATTTTAAATTTTGTTGAGCTTTCATGCACAGCCAAGGTAGAACATAGAGATCAGATGTGACGAAGACACAGTCTGTAAAACAGTTTTTGTGCAAGTAGTCCATTGTAACTTTACCTGGTTACCAGTGGCGGCTTGTGTAGGAGGAACAAGACCAAGTGACATCAAGTCATCAAACGAGACACTTTTACAAATACTTGTGAGACTTCAGTAAATACTTGCAATGGATTCCTTTTAATTTGATGTCATTATTTTGGCTTTTTGTGTCCCATTGGTCCGGTTTGTTGTTGGTGCTGGGGTGGAGATGTGTCGTCATCTTTTCTTGGTCAGATTTTATCATGCTGAGTAAAGCTGGTGTTGTGTTGTCTTGAAAAGAGTATTGGTCAGCATAGTGATGTTTTCTTGGGGCTTTGCAAGAGCTGCATTTAGTATCTGTTGAGCTAAAGACTCGGGGTCCTTGCCAGTATACTCTAAGCGTGTGTCTATTCATGATTAATTTGCCTCCTCGGTGGGATCACCCACGAGCCGCTACTGCGGGTTACATCTTACATGGACGTGACAGAAATGGCAATAGGGGAGGAGGAGTTGTACTGTATGCATATGATAAACATCCCACAGAAGTGACTGATTCATTTAGAGGAAGATGAGTTTGAATCCTTATGGGTCTGGTTGCGCTGTATTCATCTTCCCCATGGGTTAAGTTGTATTATTGCTGCAGTACTGTATATCCCCCCCCTCGTTCCTCATCTACAGCAAAGTCTTATACACTGATCAGCCAGTATTTGCATGGCTGTCTCTCCAACATTGAACATAAGTACCAGTATGCAGCAGCTGTTATTCTTGGGGACACAGGTATAATTCTGAGACATGGATTGAAACAAGTAGTAATTGGTGCAACAAGAAAAGTCAGCCAACTTAACTCAATTTTATCCAACATCTCTACCATGTAAGAGCCACCTGTACATCTGCCTGCTGTCAGCACTTCTGACCATCAAACCATTGTGTTAAATGCTGGGAAGTGGTCATCAAAGCCCTCACAGTACATCCATCACATGTCAGAGACCAGAGAGTGAAAACTAAAGCAGTTGTGTGGGGAGTCCTTGGAAAGCAGGAGGTCTCATGTTCAAATCTTGCCAGGGAGGTCTTGTTCTAAACAACAACTGAAGTACAGCATGGTTCTCCAGTGGATTTGAAAGCAGCACTGTTAGATTTTCACCTCGAGATATTGTTTGCAAAATTATTTTGATGGGGCACCAAGATTTGATGGCGTTAATATCACTTCATCCATAGCCTGTGTGTGCCCACATTTCCTTCAACAGCTCTTTTTATGGTGTGATGACTGAGCAGAGAGTAGATGTTGCCTCGGTCCCAGCTGCAAATCACAGGGCACGACTTTAATGACCAAGCATAAAAAGCCCTGTGGTTGGCTGTTGGGACTGGGGTCATGGTCGCCTTTGTTGTGGCCTTTTCAGTGTTCCTACAAGGAACAAAAAAGTTATAGTGCTGCTTTAAAAACAAATGCGTAGCGGACCTTAGGTTTTAAATGATGCTGCTAAGCAACACAAGAGCTTGAAGTCCACACCTGCTTGGAACTTGATGATCCCCGCTTGCGGCTATATTTGATATTATAATTGTTAGTTCCACATGAGTAGGGAGCATTTCAGACCTGTTAGGTCTTTCAGGTCATGTTTTGCAAAACAAAACAGTGGCCAGTGCATAGTCAATATAGTGATTTGGGCAAGAATAAGGAGTCTGTATTTTTGGAGAGTACTGCAAAGATGTTGGAGCTTAATTAATTTCTGGAATTTGTGAGTATGCTGCAGTATTTTATATTTCAAAATGAATAAACAGTTTATAAGGATAAACAGGATAATTCAGGATAAATTAAGCAAGATGGGAGTGGACTCCCACCTGGTGGACTGGATCTCCGACTACCTCACTGGCAGACCACAATATGTCGGGCTGAAGGATATTACGTCTGACACCGTTGTCTGCAGCACTGGAGCCCCCCAGGGCACAGTATTGGCCCCTCTTCTCTTCACCTTGTACACCTCGGACTTCTGCTATAACTCGGAGCTGTGTCATATTCAGAAGTATGCCGATGACACAGCCATTGTTGGGTGTATCAGGGATGACAGAGAGGAGGAGTATCGGAGACTGGTAGGGAACTTTGCTGCATGGTGCCACACTAACCACCTACAGCTCAACACCTCTAAGTCGAAGGAGCTGGTTATTGATTTTGGGAGGTCTAGACCAAGACCTCAACCAGTCCTGTTAGAGGGAGCTGAGGTGGAGGTTGTGGATTCATACAAATATCTCCGGTTGTGGTTGGATAATAAATTGGATTGGACAACATACATTAGCCACTTGTATGGGAAGACACAAAGTAGGATGTACTTCCTAAGGAAATTGCGGTCCTTCAACATCTGCAGCAAACTTCTGCGGATGTTTTACCAGTCGGTGGTTGCCAGCGTCTTCTTTTACTCTGTGGTGTGCTGGGGGGGTGGCAGTATATCCAAGAAGGATGCGTCCAGACTGGATAAACTGATCAGGCGGGCCGGCTCTGTGGTTGGCGCGAAGCTGGACACCCTGGTGACGGTGGCAGAGATGAGGACTCTGGATAAACTGTTGGATATAATGGACAACGTCAGCCACCCTCTGCACACCGTCATCAGTGACCAGAGGAGCCTGTTCAGTGAAAGACTGCTCCTTCCCAAGTGTCGTACCAACAGGCTCAAGAACTCTTTTGTCCACCATACCATCACACTCTATAGCTCCTCACTTGGGGGGGGGGGGGGGGCATAGAGTACAGAGGACAGTAGGGCATTCATAGTGCAATAACCTTAACTTAACCATACTTGTACAAGCCATATTTAGCCTTGTATTTTTATTGTGCATATTATGTTAAGTGTTTATTTTTTTCTTTTTTGCTTTTCTGATCTGTATGCTCCTTTTATGTGCTGCTGGAAATTTTAAATATCCCAGAGGGAGTCATCCCAAAGAGATTAATAAAGTTAAGTCAAAGTCTATAATCACTCTTTGTATCAAACTAAAATTTCTCTGTCTCTCTCTCTCAGACACACACGCAAAAGTGACTAGAAAATGTGTTTAAAAAATGTATTTCAATAAATTAATGATATTCAATGCCAATGTTCCAATGTGTGCATCAAAATGCTAAATGATAATGAATGTCATGAAGGTTTAAGCATTTTTATGATTATAGCCATAAACCCAATGATAATACTGCAGTGATTTTGTGAGTAATTTGGGCTGATAAATGATTTTATATGCCAGTTGTAATACATACTGTTGGCTGTTGTGCCTAATTTGGTCAATGATGAAGGTGGATATAGTGCACCTTGAGTTTTAAATTATTATTTAAATGCCAACAAAAAGAAATCAAAGACACATTAAAACAGTCAAACTACCCCTTAGCTTGTAACTTGTCATGCATATAATAATAATAATAATAATAATAATAATAATAATAATAATAATAATAATAATGGTCAAACAAAGTTCTGTGCCACTGAACACGGTACATTTTTTTTAAGTTCACTATTTAGCTCGATTAATTATTGTAAACGGCTCTAATTCCAGCTCCTGCAAAGCTATCAGCAAAGAAAATAGTACAACAAAGAATTTTCAGCAACAAAAACATTTTTACACTGAGTGAATAATAAACCAGGAGATAAAAGGCTAAAGTAACTCAGTGAATCAGCTTTATTTAGATCTATCATGTCAAGAGAACAAATCCAAACAGTGAAACTGTCACGTGCTGAGTGTGGGTCCTCTGCCAGACTCTGCTTCGTGGCACTTTGCTTTGCATTTATGTATATTTATTGTATTGGTTGCCTCTGAGTTTTATTATTGCCTTTTTATGTTCCTATTTTGTGTTTTGAGTTCTGTCATGTTTTTCTCTGGCTTGACAGCTGTTGGCTGTGTTTCCACGGTAACGCTCCACTGCAGGTGTCACCTGCCAGGCTGTCTACCACCCCTCCCTCACCTGTCATTACCACCCAGCTGATTCTAATAACCAGTTTAGTTTCCTCCTCCTGCTCCCGCACCTGTTTTCACTCATGTTGTCACTTCACTTTGTACTTATACTCGGCTTGTTCATTCAGTCCTCATCGCTCCATTGACCGTAATTCTCCTACGTTCACCATAGTGCTGAGTGCTGCCTCGCTCTAAAGCACTACATGTAAGTTTTTCCCCTGTACTACTGTTTTCTCTGTAGTGCTGTTTTTTCCTCCAGGGCCCTTCTGCTCTGAGATGCTGCATGTTTCATACCTTGTTTGCCGTTGTTGTTTGAGATACACTTTTGAACTGTTTCCTTTATGTCATTAAACGCTAAACTCCATCCGGCGCATGGGCTTATTCTCCTCTGTCTGCGCCTCGCAGAGGCGCATATGACAGTCATTTATACGTAATCTATACTCTATTATTTCCGTCCGTCCTTTCAGATCTGCCGCAGGCATCATATCTTCCATTGGGACTCTCAGTTGCCATGGTAACATCCCAACAAAAGCTAAATTTTTGTTGATTATAACAAAATTAAAGTTAGTATTAGCTTAAAATAACCCGACAGTTATTCACCAGGTTCCCCACCGTTGTGGCAGTGAATATTTTCCGTTTTACTAATCTGCAAAAAATTATTGATTTTAAATTTTGTTGAGCTTTCATGCACAGCCACGGTAGAACATAGAGATCAGATGTGACAAAGCCACAGTCCGTAAAACACAGTAGTTTTTGTGCAAGTAGTCCATTGTAACTTTTCCTGGTTACCAGTAGCGGCTTGTGTAGGAGGAACAAGACCAAGTGACATCAAGTCAGCAAACGAGACACTTTTACAAATACTTGTGAGACTTCAGTAAATACTTGCAATGCATTCCTTTTAATTTGATGTCATTATTTTGGCTTTTTGTGTCCCATTTGATCCGGTTTGTTGTTGGTGCTGGGGTGGAGATGTGTCGTCATCTTTTCTTGGTCAGATTTTATCATGCTGAGTAAAGCTGGTGTTGTGTTGTCTTGAAAAGAGTATTGGTCAGCATAGTGATGTTTTCTTGGGGCTTTGCAAGAGCTGTATTTAGTATCTGTGGAGCTAAACACTCAGGGTCCTTGCAAGTATACTGTAGGTGTATGTCTATTCACGATTAATTTGCCTCCTCGGTGGGATCACCCACGAGCCGCTTGTGCGGGTTACATCTTACATGGACGTGACAGAAATGGCAATAGGGGAGGAGGAGTTGTACTGTATGCATATGATAACATCCCACAGAAGTGACTGATTCATTTAGAGGAAGGTGAGTTTGAATCCTTATGGGTCTGGTTGCGCTGTATTCATCTTCCCCATGGGTTAAGTTGTATTATTGCTGCAGTACTGTATATCCCCCCTCGCTCCTCAGCTACAGCAAAGTCTGATACACTGATCAGCCAGTATTTGCATGGCTGTCTCTCCAACACTGAACATAAGTACCAGTATGCAGCAGCTGTTATTCTTGGAGACACAGGTATAATTCTGAGACATGGATTGAAACAAGTAGTAATTGGTGCAACAAGAAAAGTCAGCCAACTTAACTCAATTTTATCCAACATCTCTATCATGTAAGAGCCACCTGTACATCTGCCTGCTGTCAGCACTTCTGACCATCAAACCATTGTGTTAAATGCTGGGAAGTGGCCATCAAAGCCCTCACAGTACATCACATGCCAGAAACCAGATAGTGAAAACTAAAGCAGCTGTGTAGGGAGTCCTTGGAAAGCAGGAGGTCACGTGTTCAAATCTTGCCAGGGAGGTCTTGTTCTAAACAACAGCTGAAGTACAGCATGGTTCTCCAGTGCATTTGAAAGCAGCACTGTTAGATTTTCACCTTGAGATATTGTTTGCAAAATTATTTTGATGGGGCACCAAGATTTAATGGAGTTAGTATCACTTCATCCATTGCCTGTGTGTGCCCACATTTCCTTCAACAGCTCTTTTTGTGGTGTGATGACTGAGCAGAGAGTAGATGTTGCCTCGCTCCCAGCTGTAAATCACAGGCATGACTTTAATGGCCAACCATTAAAAGCCCTGTGGTTGGCTGTTGGGACTGGGGTCATGGTCGCCTTTGTTGTGGCCTTTTCAGTGTTCCTACAAGGAACAAAAAAGTTACATAGTGTTGCTTTAAAAACAAATGCGTAGCAGGCCCTAGGTTTTAAATGATGCTGCTTAGCAACACAAGAGCTTGAAGTCCATACCTGCTTGGAACTTGATGATCCCCACTTGCGGCTATATTTGATATTATAATTGTTAGTTCCACATGAGTAGGGAGCATTTCAGACTTGTTATTTCTTTCAGGTCATGTTTTGCGAAACAAAACAGTGGGCACTATAGTGATTTGGGCAAAAATAAGGAGTCTGTATTTTTGGAGAGCACTGCAACGATGTTGGAGCTTAATTAATTGCTGGAATTTGTGAGTATGCTGCAGTATTTTATATTTCAAAATGAATATACAGTTTATAATCACTCTTTGTATCAAACTAAATTTTCTGTCTATCTCTCTCTCACACACACGAAAGTGACTAGAAAATGTGTTTTAAAAAATGTATTCTTTCAATAAATGATATTCAATGCCAATGCTCTGATGCATGCATCAAAATGCTAAATGATAATGACTGTCATGAAAGTTGAAGCATTTTTATGATTATAGCCATAAACCAATGATAATACTGCAGTGATTTTGAGTAATTTGGGCTGATAATTGATTTTATATGCCAGTTGTAATACATACTGTTGGCTGTTTTGCCTAATTTGTTTTGCCTTATTTGGTCAATAATGAAGGTGGATATAGTGCACCTTGAGTTTTAAATTATTATTTAAATGCCAGCAAAAAGAAATCAAAGACACATTAAAACAGTCAAAAACTACCCCTGAGCTTGTAACTTGTCATGCATATAATAATAATAATAATAATAATAATAATAATAATAATAATGGTCAAACAAAGTTCTGTGCCACTGAACATGGCACATTTTTTTTAAGTTCACTATTTAGCTCAACTAATTATTGTAAACAGCTCTAATTCCAGCTCCTGCAAGGCTATCAGCAGAGAAAATAGTACTACAGAGAAATTTCAGCATGAAAAACATTTTTACATTGAGTGAATAATAAACCAGGAGATAAAAGGCTGAAGTTACTCAGTGAATCAGCTTTATTTAAATCTATCATGTCAAGAGAACAAATCCAAACAGTGAAACTGTCACATGTTGAGTCTGGGTCCTCTGCCAAACTCAGCTTTGTGGCACTTTTCTTTGCATTTATGTATATTTATTGTATTGGTTGCCTTTGAGTTTCATTTTTGCCTTTTTATATTCCTATTTTGTGTTTTGAGTTCTGTCATGTTTTTCTCTCGGTTGACAGCTGTTGTCTGTGTTTCTGGGGTTACACTCCATTGCGGGCGTCACCTGCCAGGCTGTCAACCACCCCTCCCTCACCTGTCATTACCACCCAGCTGATTCTAATAACCAGTTTAGTTTCCATTCTCTATGGGCTTTAGGGCAGGAGAGTTTGCTGGCCAAACAAACAGTGATGTCATGGCCATGGGACTGGGGTCATGGTCGGCTTGGTTGTGGCCTTTTCAGTGTTCCTATAAGGAACCAAAAAGTTACATAGTGCTGCTTTAAAAACTAATGCAGAGCAGACCTTAAGTTTATTGATGGTGCCAAAAAGGCGTGTTTCTTTCAAAAACAGAAGAAAATCCAATCAGCATGGACTTTAAACTGCATATCTTCATAAAACTGAATGGAACTGATCCAAGATGGCGCCCACAGTGGTCGCCACAGTGCTTCGCTGCGCTTTTCTTTGTATATTTTTGTTCGTCAATTGTGTGTCTGCCTGCTCTTACACCCGTGAAGAGCTACTAAATATCAGGACTTTCACTCCCACGGACCTACTCCCAGTTTTTTGGGCTCTTGCCGCCGATCTGGTTCACTTTTTAGCCCAAAAAGTGAGACGGCGAAAGAGAGGAAGGCGAGCGGGCGCTCTCGTGCGGCTTCGCAGGAGAGGCACGCGCACGGCTTTGCCTGGCATATTTCTGTCCAATGTCAATTCTCTCTTTAACAAGGTAGATGAACTGAGACTGCTGATGCGATTTAAGGACCTCTCTACCTCGTGTGTCCTCTGTTTTACTGAGACCTGGCTTAAGGAAGTGACTCCGGACAGCGCACTCCTCCTCGAGGGATTTCAGCTGTTTCATGCTGATCGAGACACAGAGCTCTCCGGTAAGTCTACAGGAGGAGGAGTCTGCTTTTACATCAACAGCAGCTGGTGCTCTGATGTAACGGTGATCTACCAACACTGCTCTCCTGCTCTGGAATATTTATTCATTAACTGCAAGCCTTTTTATTCCCCGCGTGAGTTTGCTTCATTCATCCTGGCCGCTGTTTACGTCCCGCCCGACGCGGACGAGCGCGAGGCTCAGTGCGCGCTCACGGATCACATTCAACATACGGAGCGAACTTTCCCAGACTCTCTGGTTATTGTGGTTGGCGACTTTAACCAGAGCAACCTGAGCCCCGATAAAGTATATTAAATGCCCCACCAGAGGAAAGAACACGCTGGATCACTGTTACACTACAGTGAAGGACGCGTATCGCGCTGTTCCCCGCGCTGCACTCGGACTATCTGATCACGTGATGGTCCACCTGATTCCCACATACAGACAGACTGAAGCTCACTAAACCTGTTGTGAGCACTATGAGGAAATGGACCAGTGAAGCTGGGGAGAAGCTGAGCACATGCATGGAAATAACTGACTGGGGCATGTTTAAAGGAGCCACGCATGATCTGGATGAGTACACGGACACTGTGAACTCAAATATCCACTTTTGTGAAGAGAGCATTCTTCCATCGCGCACCAGGGTGAGGTACTCCAATGACAAGCCCTGGTTCACTGCTAAGCTCAGACAGATCAGGAAGGAGAAGGAAGCAGTGTTGAAAAGTGGAGACAGGGACTGCTACAGGGAGGTCAAATATCGGTTTAGCAGAGAGCTGAAGAGAGCTAAATCTGTGTATTCTGAGAGACTCCAGCAACAGTTCACTGCTAACGACTCTGCTTCTGTGTGGAGAGGACTGAGGCAAATCACCAACTATCGGCCTCAGGCTTCTAAAGGTCAGGATGATAAAGCCCTTTGTCAAAGACTGTCCCAACATTATGCCCGTTTTGACACCTCGTCAGCTGTGTCCATCTCCCCCCTCCCCCCAGCGCCACTGCCTCCACGGTCCCCACTTCATCAAAGGCGGCCCCCCCTCCTCCCCCCCCGGCCCTTGTCATCAGTGAGCAGGACGTGCACAGACAGTTCTCCAGACTGAACCCGCGCAAGGCCCCCGGTCCGGACGGCGTGTCTCCCTCCACCCTGCGACACTGTGCGAAAGAGCTGACTCCTGTCTTCAGACATTTTTAACACCTCCCTGAAGTTATGCCACATGCTGACCTGCCTCAAAACCTCCACCATCATCCCTGTCCCCAAGAAGCCACGGATCACTGGACTTAACGACTACAGACCTGTAGCGCTCACCTCTGTAGTCATGAAGTCCTTTGAGCGCCTGGTCCTGCCCCACCTCAAGACCATCACCACTCCCCTCCTGGACCCGCTGCAGTTTGCCTACCGAGCCAACAGGTCTGTGGACGACGCAGTCAACCTGGCCCTCCACTCCATCCTGCAGCACCTGGACTCCCCGGGAACCTACGCCAGGATCCTGTTTGTGGACTTCAGCTCTGCATTCAACACCATCCACCCCGCTCTGCTCCAGGACAAGCTATCCCTGCTCAACGTGCCTGACTCCCTCTGCAGGTGGATCACCGACTTCCTGACGGACCGGAGGCAGCATGTGCGGCTGGGTAAGACTGTCTCAGACTCTGTTAGCATCAGCACCGGATCACCCCAGGGCTGTGTACTTTCCCCCCTACTCTTCTCCCTGTATACCAACTCCTGCACCTCCAGCCACCAGTCTGTCAAGCTGATCAAGTTTGCGGATGACACCACCCTCATCGGGCTCATCTCCAACAGCGACGAGTCCGTCTACAGGAGTGAGGTGGCCCAGCTGGCGTCCTGGTGCAGCCACAACAATCTGCAGCTGAACGCTCTGAAGACAGTGGAGATGATCAAGGACTTCAGGAAAGTCACAACCCCTCTGCCCCTCCCTTACCCTCACAGGCTCTCCCATCACCACTGCAGATTCCTTCCGCTTCCTGGGCACCACCATCACCCGGGACCTCAAGTGGGAGCAAACCATCAGCTCCCTCATCAAAAAGGACCAGCAGAGGATGTTCTTCCTGTGGCAGCTGAGGAAGCTCAAACTACCCACCAAGATGTTGGTGCAGTTCTACATTCTCACCACCTCCATAACAGTGTGGTACGCAGGAGCCACTGCCAGGGACAGACTAAGGCTGCAGCGCGTCGTGCGCGCTGCTGAGAAGGTGATCGGCTGCAAGCTCCCATCCCTCCAGGACCTGTACATCTCCAGGACCCGGAGGCATGCAGGCCGGATCATAGCCGATCCCTCACACCCTGGTCACGTACTGTTTGCCCCCCTCCCCTCAGGTAGAAGACTTCGGTCCATTCAGACTAAAACCTCCCGTCACATGGACAGCTTCTTCCCCTCTGCCATCAGACTGCTGAACACTGACTTATTAGACTCTCGTGCACTATGTACAGCAGCTCAACCAGACTCATGTCAATTATCACTGTTTTCTTTTTGCATTACCGACTGCACTATGTGGTACTCCACAATATCTGCTGCTCGCTAATATATTTAAAAATTGCTTGACTAGTAATACTCATTCATATTCTACATTTTATTGCATGTATAGTTTTTTATTTCTATCTTTATTTTTATCATGTTTAATGTTGCAGCATTGCACCAAGACAAATTCCTAGTTTGTGTACTACATGAACAATGGCAATAGATCTGATTCTGAACGCCAGAGGAGTCCAAAGTGCTGGTAATCAGAAATGTGGGGGAGCTGGATAAATATATGTAAGGAAGTGAATCACAGTGAGGACAAATGTTTACTTTAAAAAAACAAAACAAAACAAAAAACTTATGACTGACTTTAGTAGATATCAATCATCCCCTGTTGGAGGAAGTCATTTGACACAGAGTGAGGAAATTCAGACTCTGAAAATATGCCATTATGCTGAACATAAACCACAAAAGATGGAGAATGATATTGATCCTGATAACCACTTCTTCAACAATATTTGTAATCACTATGAATATTATACTGAAAAGCAATTCAAAAGTCAAGTGCAAATAGATGGTAAACTATCAATAATTCACTTCAACAGCAGAAGTCTTAACAAAAACTTTCCACAGATTCAGGACTATTTAAAACAGCCAGAACATTTACAGCTATCACAGTCTCTGAAACTTGGCTCAATGAAGAGCAGGCTTCTCTGATGACAATAGAGGGATATCAGATGTTTTATATTAACAGATCTCAAAAAAGGGTGGTGGTGTTGCACTGAATATTGATAACCTTTATAGGTGTACACTTGTAAATGGAATGTCCTTTGCGCTACCAGGGATTCTAGAATGTGTTACTGTTGAGATTGACCAAGCTAAAACAAAAAAATCTAAAGTTGTGTATATATAGAATGCCGGGAACTTGTGTTGAGACATTCAGAGATAAGTTAGTCGAGCTGTACAATAATATAACTAGTAAGAAAATGGTTGTAATTTGTGGAGACTTCAATATTGATTTACTAAATCCATTTCAACAAAATGTAATTAGAGTTAATGAATTCTGTGTACAGTATGAGTCTATATCCCACAATAACACATCCCAGTAGAATCACAGTTCACACTGCTACACCTATTGACAACCTGTTTGTTAATATTATTGATAAGAAAATAGAAAGTGGATTATTGATAAATGATATAAGTGACCATTTTCCAGTCTTTGCACTTATCCATGGCCACACGGGGGCCAATACAGGAAAAAAAAAAACAACAACTTTAAAATCTTTCAGATACAAATCACAAAATGCAATCAGTTCTTTTAAAGAAGACCTGCTGAAGCAAGACTGGACAAAAGTCTACGTATCAGATGTAAATGAAGCCTATGATACATTCATGAACATTGTAACCACTGTTGATGGAGAAAAAAAATGTCCATTAGTAAAGAAAAAGCTTAAACAGAAATTTGTCAACAAGCCATGGTTAACCAAAGGATTACAAAAAGCGTATAAAAAGAAAAATTCATTATATAAAGCTTTTCTAAAGAAAAGGACAAAAGAAGCAGAGCAGAGGTATAAAACATACAAAAAAGTTAATATATATAATGAGATATAGTAAAAGAGACTATTACAGTAAAGAACTAGAGAAAAACAGAACACTAAAAATACATGGACAATACTAAACAATATTCTTGGAAATAAAAAACAGAAATACAAGCTACCCAACCAATCTTTCAAAAAAAAAAAAAAAAGACTCGGAGTGTGAATGCAGACTCACCTGCAGATAAATTTAATAAATTTTTTTGTTAACATTGGTCCTAATTTGGCTCGACAAATACCCATTATGGCACCTACAGGTGATACAATAAGCAAAAACATTGCTATAAAAGACTCCATTTTCAAAAAGAACACAGAAGAGAGAGAGGTCATTAAAACTGTTAAATCGTTTAAAAGTAAAACATCTACGGATTGTGATGGTATTGACATGCTATTAGTCAAAACTATCATTGAATGCTTAGTGAAGCCACTGACGTATACAGTATTTGTAAGCTTTTACTCCAAACAGGTATATTTCCCAGTGCAATGAAAATAGCTAAAGTAATTCCAATATACAAGACAGGTGTCTTGTATATGAACACCTCTTGAACAGAGGATGTTCTTTCTGCGGCAGCTGAGGAAGCTCAAGCTACCCACCAAGATGTTAGTGCAGTTCTACACGGCCATCATCGAGTCCATCCTCACCTCCTCCATAACTGTGTGGTATGCAGGAGCCACTGCCAGGGACAGACTAAGGCTGCAGCGCGTCGTGCGCACTGCTGAGAAGGTGATAGGCTGCGAGCTCCCATCTCTCCAGGACCTGTACATCTCCAGGACCCGGAGGCGTGCTGGCCGGATCATAGCCGATCCTTCACATCCTGGTCACGTGCTGTTTGCCCCCCTACCCTCAGGTAGAAGGCTTCGGTCCATTCGGACTAAAACCTCCCGGCACATGAACAGCTTTTTCCCCTCTGCCATCAGACTGCTGAACACTAAGTGACTTTTGACTCTCGTGCACTATGTACAGCAGCTCAACCAGACTTATGTCAATCATCACTGTTTTTCTGTTGCATTATTGACTGCACTATGTGGTACTTCACATTATCTGCTACATGCTAATTTTTTAAAACTGCCTTGACTAGTACTACTCATTATTACTAGTATTATTATTATTATTACTTATTATTACTTATTTTTCTACACTTATTGCACGTTTCTAGTCCTTTAGTTTTTTAGTTTATCCCTTTTTCTCATTATGTTTTTAATGTTGCAGCATGGCACCGAGACAAATTCCTAGTTTGTGTATTACATGAACAATGGCAATAAATCTGATTCTGATTCTGAGGTGACGGAGGGGAATTTTCAAACTATAGGCCTTTTTCACTAATTGCTGCAATTTTCCAAGATACTTGAAAAAATATTCTGTGAGAGAATTGACAACTTCATAATGAAGAATAATTTATTGTGTGAGCAGCAATATGGGTTCAGACACAAGAGGGCAACTGCATTTGTTCTAATGGAATTTATAGAAAAAAATATCAACTGCCGTTGAAAATATAGGGTATTCAGTTGGGGTATTCCTGGATCTTAAAAAAGCATTTGATACAGTGGATCATAAATTATTATTAAAGAGACTACAAAATTATGGTATTGGGGGGGTAGCACTGTCCTGGTTAAGAAGTTACTTAAAGAATAGATATCAGTATGTACAGTATGTTGGTAGCAAAAACTCAGTTACTGAAGGTTACTTGCGGAGTCCCACAGGGTTCAGTTTTGGGGCCATTGTTATTCAATATGTATATAAAGTTTCGGAAAAATGGATTTAATATTGTTTGCAGATAACACTAATTTATTATGCAGTGGAAGCAATTTGGAACAACTTTTGGATACATTTGGAAAGGAATTAGGAAAGCCTAAACTGTGGTTTGATTCAAACAAATTAACTCTCAGTTTAAGTAAGACAAAATTTATAATTTTTAACAACCATCACAACAGCTCAGTATTTAAACTCAGTGTAAATGGTGTAGAGATTGAAAGGGTATCCAAAATTAAATTTCTTGGAGTAATAATTGATAATAAACTGTGTTGGAAGTCACATATTAATTATATTAAAGGTAAAATATCCAAATCAATCGCAATACTACAGAGTGAAATATTTGCTGAATCAACCCACATTATATACTTTGTATCATTCATTAATCCTCCCTTACATGACATTGTACTGAAGTATGGGGGAATGCATATAAAACAAACATATATCCAATCTTTATGCTTCAGGAGAGAGCTATTAGAATAATAAACAAAGCTACTTACAGGGAACCAACAAACCCACTTTTTCTTAAATTAAAAGCTCTCAAGTTGAAAAATCTGGTTGACTTTAAAACTGCAGTAATGATGTTTAAAGTGAAGAATCTCTCACTGCCCACAAATATCCAAAAGTTGTTCCAAATAAGGGAGAAACAATATAATTTCAGAGGAACATGCATATTTCAAAAACCTTTAGTGAGAACTACCACCAAGCAACACTGTCTCTGTGCAAGGAGTCAGATTGTGGAATGCTTTTGGAGCTGAATTAAAATCATGTACAACACTTGGACAATTTAAACAAAAACTAAAGTAAGAAATACTCCAAACATATATACAAGATGACATGTAAAATCACATAAGGATTATCATATTCAGTCTGTGTTGTGCTGTCGCTTAGTTTTGGGTTTTTTTGTTTTTTTTGGGGGGGGGGGTTGTCACATTTTGTCTTAGCTATGTTCTGAATTGTAATCGCTCCTGTTTTGTTTTTTCTTTTGAATTCTTGGATAGAATATGTTTGGGCAATATAAGCTGCGGCTTCAGCCATCACCCATTTCCGATAACTTATGTTGAACTGTACAATCAGAGGAGTTATTGTTTCATAAATCATTTCATCAAAACAAGTGCAAGGTGTTTACTGGATTACCTCTTAATGGAATACACAGCGGCAGTGCGATGGCGGAGTGGTTAGCACTGTGGCAGCACAGCAACTCACCCCTGGCCGGGGATCCTGGCTTCGATCCCAGTCCCCGACCAACAGTGATCTGTGTGGAGTTTGCATGTTCTCCCCGTGTCTGCGTGGGTTTACTCCGGGATTTCTCCAGTTTCCTCCCACATGCCAAAAACATGCAAGTTAGGTAAATTGGAATCAAACTGGGGATTCTAAATTGTCCTTAGGTATGAATGTGAGAGTGAATGGTTGTCTGTCTCTCTGTGTTGGACTGGCAATCTGTCCAGGGTGTACCCTGCCTCTCACCCAAAGATGCTGGGGTAGGCTCAAGCACCCCTGCGACCCGAAAAGGATTAAGCGGAAGAAGAAGGATGGATGGATGGATGGAATACACATAAAAGGCAGTAATAAAAGTCCATGTTTTCATTTTATCACTCACCTTGAGTATAGACAAAGTGCAAAGACCCTCAGTTACATGAGTATAATGTATTAAGTTATTTTACAAAAGATTTTCTGAGCACAAAATTCATTTTACTTTGCTTTTGGCCAAGGAATAATAAAAAATAGTAGCTCAGAGAGATGCATCTCTCTGTGTTGCAGCTCCACAATTTACACTCATCATCATCATCATCATCATCATCATCATCATCATCATCATCATCATCATCATCATCATCCAAGAAATCTCTGTATGTCTGTCATGATCATAGGACGGCCTGTGATGTCTGCATGATGTCCTATGATGATCCTATGATCTCAGGCTACATAGGACTTGCGATGATGTCATATAGGTGATGCCATCATTCAGGGAATAGGACTGGCTACCTTTGATGTAGTGTCGTCCGATGCCTGCCTATGATGTCTGCATGATGTCCTATGATGATCCTATGAGCTCAGGCTACATCGGACTCGTGATGCCGTCATTTAGGCAATAGGACTGGCTGCCTATGATGCCTGCCTTGATGTCTTTATGATGTCATATAGACCAACCAGACGCTACATAAATGAGAGCAATAGAGTGAGGAGAACTGCTGCACATCAGGAAAGATTCCGTAAAGATTCCAGAGCTGAGGTTCGAGCAGTACCTCCCAAGCATGACTGTGTTGCATGTCAGAAAAGATGTTGTAAAGATGAAACACCTGAGGTTTGAGCACGCCATAGGATACGACAGACGAAGGATGCACAGATAGACAGGAAACGTGTGTCACTTGAAGCCTGAAATGCCCGCAAAGGGAGCAACGCTACACGTCAGGCAAGGGCACAGAGATGCAAAATAGTCAGCTTGCCACCAGCGCTGCACGCCAGGCAAGGCACAGAGGAGCTGAGACTGAATAGGACACACTACTTTAAACCACACCCATTCGAATCAGTAAATCTGGAAATTTAACTCGGTAAGGAAGAAGGCACTCTAGAAATTCAAGAAATCTCTGTCAGTCTGTCACCCCATTAAGAATAGGACACATTACTTTAAACCACACTCATTCTAAGCAGTACCCATGAAGAATGGCAGTCTACACAACGAATATGTAAAATGCCAAGCAAAGTGCTGATTTTCTCCAGGTGCTCCGGTTTCTGGGTTTCGACAGACATGCATGGGTCTTCCTGAACAGGGTCGAAAGCCACTTTTTGCTCAGCTCTATTTTCATGATCCTGTCCATGAACTGGAATTACAATGCCAATCCCTCGATCATCCTTTTCAGGTCGCGGGGGTGGGGTGGGGGGTGGGGGGGCTGGAGCCTATCCCAGCATCTTTGGGCAAGAGGCAGGGCACACCCTGGACAGATCACCAGTCCATTGCACCAGTGGTCTGAACAAAGAAGAAGAACCAGATGGAGAGCAATGGAATGATGACAACTGCTGCACGTCAGAAAAGATGCCATGGAGATGAAACACCTGAGGTTCCAGCAGTACATCGCACCCGTCTGAGACAGGAGGACACCCTTCACCAGCATAGTGTACGACAGACTTTAAAGCACATTTAAAGGACATCATAGGACAGCCTATGATCTCTGCCTCATCATAATAACACGTCCTATGAACTAAGGGACAACTTCCCATGCCTACATGACGGCAAATGTGTAACCTTGACGAATGCTACAAATGTGTAAAATGCCAAGCAAAGCGCTGATTTTCTCTGGGTGCTCTGGTTTCTTGGTTTCTACGGGCATGCATGGGCCTTCCTGGACAGTGTTGAAAGCAATTTTTTCAGGATTGTGCCCCATGAACTGGAATTACGATGCACCTATCCCTCAACCAGTGGTCTGAACGGAGAAGACCCACCAGATGGAGAGCAATAGAATGAGAACTGCTGCATGTCAGAAAGGATGCCGTGAACATGAAACACCTCAGGTTCCAGCAGTACGCCGCAAGCATGACTGTGAACAACACAGCCGTCTGAGACAGGAGACCATTCAGCAAAGGGCATGCAGAAATACTTGCTTATACTTGGTTTCTACGGGCATGGATGGGTATGCACGGGTATGTACTAGTATATATAGACACAGAAAATCAACATAACACACAACAGTAACAAGAAGGAGAAGTAACAAGCAGGGGCATGGCTACAGAAGGGGGCTGCACAGATAATCACACACAGGGGACCAGAGGGGAGACAGCTCCAAGACAATCACGCTATCACTCTATTAAAGCAAGAAAGCTGTGTGTGTGTGTGTTTGTCACGTTTATAGGGCATCATAGGACGGCCTCTGATCTCTGCCTGATCATCATAGGACCCCCTATGAACTCAGGGATCATAGGACTCGCGATGCCGTCAAAAAGATATGTCAATATGACGGCACATAGACAAATGTGTCTTTATGATGTCATATAGACCAGCACTCACGATGCCTAGACTATTATAATGTCATAGTGCTCAAAACTGGCAAGGTGAATACGTAAGTCACAGGGCCAGTTTTTACAGCGCATTCGTGTTTTCTGCACAACAGACTTTTGCAGCCATGGCCAATTCTACGTTGCCACGAGCAGAGCTGCCAGATCAAGCAGTCTCCGTGTTCTTGCTTAAGATGAAGAAACTAAGCAAAAGCATCGCTTTCTCAGCAATGTGGTTTTTAAAACCCTAGAACACTAACGTAGGGTGATTTTCACCCGATGTTAATGGAGATGCTAGTGTTACTAGCTTTACGTTAGTGTTCTAGGGTTAGAGGTCCTGACACAGTAAAAATATGTAACCTTGAAGAATGCCAGTCTACACTACAAATGTGTAAAATGCCAAGCAAAACGCCGATTTTCTCCCAGGTGCACCGGTTTCTTGGTTTCTACGGGCATGCACAGGCCTTCTTGAACAGGGTCTAAAGCATCTTTTTGCTCAGATCTATTTTCATGATCCTGCCCATGAACTGGAATTACGACACACCTATCCCTCAACCAGTGGTCTGAACGAAGAAGAAGACCCACCAGATGGAGAGTAATAGAATGAGGAGAACTGCTGCATATCAGAAAAGATGTCGTGAACATGAGAACACCTCAGGTTTGAGCAGTATGCCGCAGGCATGACTGTGAACAACACAAATGTCTGAGACAGGAGGAGACCCTTCAGCAGTGGGCATGTAGAAATACTTGCTTATACTTGGTTTCTATGGGCACGGACGGGTATGAACGGGGATGTACTAGTCATCACTCTAAATTCAAGAAACTAGTGCATACCCGTGCATGCCCGTAGAAACCAAACATAAGCAAGTATTTCTGCATGCCTGTCAAAACCAAGTGTAAGCAAGCAGTTCTGCATGCCCGTCAAGTGTTCCGGCCTCACAATGTGCCTATGCAGTCTTTGTATTGTTGCTCAAGATGAAGAAACTAAGCAAAAGCATCGCTTTCTGAGCAATGTCGTTTTTAAAGAGGTCTTGACACAGTAAAAATGTGTAATCTTGAAGAATGCCAGTCTACACTACAAATGTGTAAAATGCCAAGCAAAGCGCTGATTTCCTCCGGGTGCGCCGGTTTCTTGGTTTCTACGCGCATGCACGGGCCTTCCTGAACAGGGCTGAAAGCCACTTTTTGCTCATATCTATTTTAATGATCCTGCCCATGAACTGGAATTACGACGCACCTATTCCTCAACCAGTGGTCTGAACGAAAAAGAAGACCCACCAGATGGAGAGCAATAGAATGAGGAGACCTACTGCATGTCATAAAAGATGCCGTGAAGATGAAACACCTCAGGTTCCAGCAGTACGCCACAGGCATGACTGTGAACAACACAGCCGTCTGAGACAGGAGGAGACCCTTCAGCAACGGGCATGCGGAAGTACTTCCTTATACTTGGTTTCTATGGGGACGGATGGGTATGCACGGGTATGTACTAGTCATCACTCTATAAATTCAAGAAACTAGTGCATGCCCGTAGAAACCAAATATAAGGAAGTATTTTTGAATGCCCGTAGAAAGCAGGTGTAAGCAAGCAGTTCTGCATGCCCGTCAAAGGTGTTCTGACTTCACAATGTGCCTATGTCTATATGAGATCATAGGAGGAATTGTTCAGAACTCCTTGTATGGTCATTTGAAATCATAGGAACACAGTGTGTGCATGTGATTTTTCGCATCTCCTTGGTCTCAGCTTGTCTGTGCGTCACCTGGCGTGCAGCGGTGGCAGCCAGCCAACTATTCCACATCTCCTCTGTCTCAACTTCTCTGTGCCTTGCATGGAATTGACTGTCCCTGGCCAGCCAACTATTCCGCATCTCCTCGGTCTCAGCTCATCTGTGCCTTGCCTGGCATGCAGCATTGCTCGCTTTGCGGGCATTTCGGGCTTCAAGTGACTCAGCACGTGCATGGCGCCACATGTTTCCTGTCTGTTTGTGCATCCCTTGTCTGTCGTACCCTATGCTGGTGAAGGGTCTCCCCCTGTCTCAGACGGGTGTGTTGTTCAGAGTCACGTGTGCGATGTACTGCTGGAACCTCAGGTGTTTCATCTTCATGGCATCTTTTCTGACGTGTAGCAGTTCTTCTCATTCTATTGCTTTCCATCTGGTGAGTCGTCTTCTTCTTCTTCTTCGGTGGAACCTCAGGTGTTTCATCTTCATGGCATCTGTTCTGACGTGCAGCAGTTCTCCTCATTATATTGCTCTCCATCTGGTGGGTCTTCTTCTTCTTTGTTGAGACCACTGGTTGAGGGATAGGTGCGTCGTGATTCCATTTCATGGACAGGATCATGAAAATAGATCTGAGCAAAAAGAGGCTTTCGACCCTGTTCAGGAAGACCCCAATGACTTTTTCACCTTGCCAATTTTGAGCCATATGACATCATAAAGACACATTAGACTAGGCATTGTGACTGAAGGTCTATATGACATCATATAGACATATCTATGACGGCATCGCGAGTCCTATGATGCCTGAGTTCATAGCTATATGACATCATAAAGACACATTAGTCTAGGCATCTCGAGTGATAGTCTATATGACATCATAAAGACACATTTGTCTTGTCATATAGGTCATATAGACATCATATCTGCATGACAGCATTGTGAGTCCTATGATACCTGAGTTCATAGCTATATGACATCATGAAGACACATTAGTCTAGGCATTGTGAGTGATGGTCTATATGACATCATAAAGACACATTTGTCTCGTCATATAGACATATCTTTTTGACGGCATCGCGAGTCCTATGATGCCTGAGTTCATAGGACATATGATCAGGCAGAGATCATAGGCCGTCCTATGATGTCCTACAAACGTGACAGACACGCAGAGATTTCTTGCTTCAATAGTATGTACAGAAATAATCAACCTATCTATGTCACACAACCAAGGCTGGGGGGTCGGGGAGACTGCTAGCGCACCCTACACGGCCAGGTGGGTTATTCTGCCACCTTGTCCTTCACAGTCCAAAATAAAAAATAAGCCGTGTTTCTAAATAAAGCAAACCCAGAACAGTTTAAATACACCAGACAAATAACACTACAAAAAGAGAACCAAAAGAACCCCCTTATTTGTGGCCCCCACCCCAACACACCCACCCCACACTTGAGCACATCATAAAATTCAGTGTTGGGTATTCAAGACCAACACACGCAGACCAACACACACTTCTTCTGTGTCTTCATAAAGATATGATGTCTATATGATGGCACATAGAGCAAATCATAGGACAGCCTTCCCTTCATGTCTTTATGATGTCATTTACAGTGAGTGATGATCCTGTGATCTCAGGCATCATAGGACTCACATTCTGTCATAAAGAGGCAACATGTCTTTATGATGTCATATACATCAAGCCTTCCTTCATGGCTTTATGATGTCATACACAGAAATAGGCAAGGTGAGTAAGTCACAGGGCCAGTCTTTACAGCACATTCGTGTTTTCTGCGCAACAGTTTTCTGCAGCCATGGCCAATTCTATGTTGCCGCAAGCAGAGTTGCCAGATCAAGCAGTCTTCATATTCTTGCTCAAGATGAAGAAACTAAGCAAAATTAAAGAGGTGCTGACACGGTAAAAATGTGTAACCTTGAAGAATGCCAGTCTACACTACAAATGTGTAAAATGCCAAGCAAAGCACCGATTTTCTCCTGGTGCTCCAGTTTCTTGGTTCTACGGGCATGCACGGGCCTTCCTGAAGAGGGTCGAAAGCCTCTTTTTGCTCTGATCTATTTTTATGATCCTGCCCATGAACTGGAATTACGATGCACCTATTCCTCAACCAGTGGTCTGAGCAAAGAAGAAGACCCACCAGATGGAGGGCAATAGAATGAGAACTGCTGCACGTCAGAAAAGATGTGAAGATGAAACACCTCAGGTTCCAGCAGTACGCCACAGGCATGACTGTGAACGACACAGCCGTATGAGAAAGGAGACCCTTCAGCAACGGGCATGCAGAAATACTTGCTTATCCTTGGTTTCTACAGGCATGGACAGGTATGTACTAGTTTAATACAAATTCAAGTATTTACAACTACTATGGATGCATGGTCTTACTTTTAAATGAAGTAAATTTGCCTGTCCTGAACAAAAACCGCTGTGACTTTGTTAAAAAAATGTCCTTATCTTCTTTTAATTTTAGAAAATATGGATGGATGGATGGATGGACTACTGGGAAATTACAGTGTAACAGCAGCATGACAGTTGACAACCAAACAACAGAAACACACACATGACAAAGGGATTACCCATGGAAAGTAAAAACTAACACGACTATAAAACCTATATACATCACATGTTAATATATGATGACCCGTATAAACACATGAATCATCCCATTGCACAAAGGACTATCAGGAGCAGAGTGAAAAAGTGATGTACCAGTTAGTCTGTAAGGTGCAGTGTGGAAGCATAGCTATGCCAGAATACATCATAGAGAGTTATTGTACAGTGAAATTGCATGTGGCAGGAAAGATTTCCTGTACCTAGCCGTTCGACAACGAAGCTGTAGTAGTCTACTGGAGAAAGTGCTTCGTTGTCTATCTAGTGGTGGAGGGGGTGACCAGGATTGTCCATGATGGATCGCAGTTTATTTAGTGTTCTCCTCTCCATCACTGTCTCCAGAGCCAGCCCTCTTGATAATCTTGTCAAGTCTGTTGGTATCTCTGGCCCTGATATTGCTACCCCAGCAGACAGCAGCAAAGAAGACGGTGCTGGCGATAACAGTCTGGTAGAAAAGCTCCAGCATCCTGCTGTACACGTTGAAGGATCTCAGCTTTCTCAGGAAGTAAAGTCTGCTCATCCCCTTCTTGTGCGCAGCATCGGTGTTGGATCTCCAGTCCAACCCGCTGCTGATCCTGACACCCAGATATTTGTAGTCCTCAACCACTCCCATATCCTCCCCCCTAATCTGCAGTGGCTGAGAAGGCATCTTCCTCTTCCTGAAGTCAATCACCATCTCTCTGGTCTTGCTGACATTCAACCTCAGGTGATTTTGCTCCGTCCACTCCACAAATCTGTCCACCAGTGCCCTGTACTCCCCCTCCTCTCCTCCTCTTATACACCCCACAACAGCTGAGTCATCAGAGAATTGTTGCAGGTGGCATGACTCAGAGTTGTAATGGAAGTCAGTGGTGTATAAGGTAAAAAGAAAAAGAGAGCACAGTCCCTTGGGGAGCTCCCGTATCACTAGCCACCACGTCAGACAAGACACTGCCCAGCCGGACAAACTGTGGCCTGCCTGTCAGGTAGTCAGTAATCCAGGAGATCACAGAGCTGTCAACCCCCATCACCCGCAGCTTCTCACCCAGCAGCAGTGGCTGGATGGTGTTAAAGGCACTGTCCATCCATCCATCCTCTACCGCTTTTCCGGAGGTCCGGGTCATGGAGGCAGCAGTTCAAGCTGAGAAGCCCAGACTTCCCTCTCCCCAGCAACCTGCTCCAGCTCTTCAGAGAGGATAACAAGGCGTTCCCAGACCAGCTGGGAGACACAGTCTCTCCAATGAGTCCTGGGTCTGCCCCGGGGTCTCCTCCCAGTGGGACGTGCCCCAAACACCTCAAATGGGAGGCGTCCAGGAGGCATCCTAATCAGATGCCCATACCACCTACCACCTCAACTGACTCTTTTCAATGTGGAGGAGCAGCGGTTCTACTCTGAGCCTCTCCCGGATAACTCATGGATCGTCACCTTATCGTGGTGGGGGGGTTTGCGTGCCCCAGTGATCCCTGGAGCTATGTTGTCCGGGGCAATTTACCTCTGATAGGGTCACCAAAGACAAACCGGTCCTGGGTGAAGGGCCAGACTAAGAACGATCCAGCAGACTCTCATGATAAATTCTATATCAAGGATTCAGTGTACCCTGCCCGGTATGGGGTTACCGGGGCCCCACCCTGGAGCCAGGCCTGGGGGAGGGGCTCGATGGTTAGCGTCTGGTGGCCGGGTTTCCACCCATGGGACCTGGCCGGGCTCAGCCCGAAGGAGTTACATGGGTCCGCCCTCCAGTGGGCTCACCACCTGCAGGAGGGATCATGGGGGTCCGGTGCTATGTGGATTAGGTGGCGGTCAAAGACGGAGACCTTGGCGAACTGATCCCAAGCTTAAAGGCACTGGAGAAATCAAAAAAAGTGATTCTCACAGTATCTCCTCCACCATCCAGGTGCAGATGCGCTCGTTGCAGCAGGTAGATAACAGCATCTTCAACTCATAAATGGGGCTGATATGCAAACTGCAGAGGGTCCGGCCACGCCTTCACCTGCGGCCTCAGGTGGGCTAAGAGTCTCTCCAGGACCTTCATCACATGAGATGTGAGGGCAACAGGTCGGAAGTCATTCAAATCCGATGGAGGTGACTTCTTGGGGTCAGGAACCAGGCAGGATGTCTTCCACAGCACCGGTACTCTCTCCAGACTCAGGCTCAGGTTGTACAGGTGTTTCAGTACTGAAGCTAGTTGGTTGGCACAGGTCCTCGGGGTCCTTGCGGAGATGCCATCAGGGCCCGAAGCCTTCCGCTGATGGAGTCTCTCCAGCTGTTTCTCCACCTGATCTGTAGTCACCGTGAAGTGAGGGAGGGTCCTGGTGCCCCCTGAGGAGGAGGGGGGAGATGGAGAGAGGTTCTGCACAGGAGGGTGGGTGGGGAGGGGTGTGTGGGGGGTCTGGTTGTGTTGCTCGGGTGACAGACTGTGAGTTGAACCTATTAAAAAACAGATTCAGTTCCTCAGCTCTCTCCTGGCTCCCAGATGGCTGCCTGACTCTCCCCTTGTACCCAGTTATTTGTTTCATTCCCTCCCACACATCTTTAGTGTTGTTTTGCCTGAGTTTCTCTTCCAACTTCCTCCTATAATTGTCCTTGCATCTCCTCAGCATCTCTCTCAGGTCGTGCTGCACTCCCCTCAGCTTCTCCTTGTCTCCAGCCCTAAAAGCTCTCTTTTTGTTCAGAAGTGCTTTCAGATCACTGGTGACCCATGGTCTGTTGTTGGAGAGGCAGTGTACAGTCTGAGCTGGCATGGTCATGTCTTCACAGAATCTAATGTATTCTGTGATGCAGTCGGTCATATTGTCTGTCCACCCCATGTGGTTCAGAGTACGCTCCAGTCTGTGGTCTCGAAGCAGTCCTGCAGTGCATCAGCAGCCTCCTGTGTCCACCTCCTCACAGTCCGTGTATAAGCAGGCTGCCTTTGCACAAGGGAGACATACTTGGGTGTTAACATGACCATGCAGTGATCCGATTTGCCAATGGGGGGTAGAGCTGTGGTACTATATGCATCTCTGACATTGGCATACAGTAAATCCCGTGGTTTTGTTCTCTCTGGTGGGACAGTCAACAAACTGGTGAAAGTTTGGTAGTGTTTTTTCCCACTGAGACATGGTTAAAATTGCCTGTGATGGCCATGAATGCATCCGGGTGCTTCTCCAGTAATGTGGCCGCAGTGGAGCTGATGACATCACAGGCCACCGCTGCGTCAGCTGACGGAGGGACGTAGACGATAACAATTAAAGCGCACTTCATTTCTCGCGGCATATAATAAGGTCTCATACTAACAGCCAGTAGTTCAATGTCCAGGCTGCAGCACTTTTCCTTCATGTAAATGTGTCTGGGATGTCACCATCGTTCATTAACAAGTGCCAATCCTCCTCCTCTCTTTTTCCTGCTACTTATCACGTCTGTCCCCCCCGTATAGTCTTGAAGCCAGGTATCGCTACGTTTACATCCAGGATCTGTAAGTGTAACCACGTCTCCGTAAAACACATGAAACTACACTCACAATACTCCTTTTGCATCCTGACCAGCGCTGTAAGCTCGTCTGTTTTATTTCCCATCACCGGGATCGTACGTTCCCGGTGATGACCATCGGTACAGCCAGCTTATGCTTCCTCCTCCTCCTCCTCCTCACCTTCGCTCCAGCCCTTTGCTCGGGGTGTCTCCTCTAAAGCTCATCCGGGATGAGGGGCTTCACTGCCGGCCGCAGCGCTCCAGGCTCTGGCCTCCTCAGCGCAATCAGCTGTTCGCGTGTGTAAACAATGCGTCCGCCCCCACCTCTGTTGATCTCATTGCCCGAGGAAGACAAAAAGAAAACTAGAAAAAGACCGGCTAAAATGGAGAAAAAAGTTGGTCCAGTCTTAGTCCGAGTATTCCTACAGAGCCCTGGTTAATAAGAGACACACTATATACAGGTATAAACAGAAACACAGAGACACAAGAGAGTTGCTGCTGGTTCGGCCACCCTGCCTCCGGCGCCATTTATAAAAATGCCATAAACCCTCCGTGCACCCTATCTTTATGCACAGAGGAGAGAAGGAGAAATGAGGATTTAAATGCTGGGATTACCACACACATTTATTGAGCACAGTACAAGGCAAACCATACAAATGGCTAGGCTGCAGAGCTAACAGAGTCCACTTGAAGCTAGGCTGAATAGGGGAAAGCGGGAGGCAGTTGTGCCACGCTCAGAAACGCTACCAGCGTGGCGGCACAATTGAACAGAGAATCGCTAGGATTACTTACAGCCTAAGCAGAACGGGTCCTCCAGTAGAACAGCAAGCCAAAACCCCTCCAGTGACTTTGACGGTTAGATTGCGAAGCACAGCCCTCTAACAGGTACAGTGATCCAGCGGTGTTTGTCCAGCTAAAGGCTGCTTTTTTACAAACACCGCTGGGCTCACAAATGGGCAGCACCTGGGCGAGGTGTGGGGAGGAATATTACCGGGATAGGGAACAGCTGGTGGAAAGGCATGGGAGAGCGAGGGGGCATGCTCGGACTGGCAGACTGTCAGCAGCGTTGGAGAAAGTAGATTGCTGATGCTGGCTAACAGCTGCTGGTCAGGCAGTCGCTATGGTTACAGAAATACCCAGAGTACACATACACAACAGAACCAACCCTCACAGAGCGATCAGGACCAAGGCGGGGTAAGCCAAGCCGGCTCGGCCCATGACAGAGCCCCCCCTTTAAGGGGTGGAAATCCCAGACACAAATGGTAACATCAACTCCCCCCCCCCAACAACAACAACAACAACAACAGCAACAATACGAACCCGTGTGGGAGGTAGGGGGAACAGGAAAGGAGGGAACACAATGCCCCACCCAGGGCCCATGATCAACCCCCCCCCCCCCCAAGTCCACGGGCGTTGGGGCTCAGGAGGCCGCCCAGAGTCCCAGGCCCAGCAGAAGGTCGCATCTGGCGGCGTGCCGGGAAATGTGGGCCACCTGACCCGGGGAGTCAATTCTTCTGGCGGCCAGCCAGTGTTGTTCAGCCACCAGGACTGAAGGGGTGAAGCAGGAGGCGGCCTGCCCACCGGAAGGATGACCCATGGGTACCCGGACCTGGGAGAGGGAACCTCCATGGCGTCCTTCGGATGGTCCGTAGTGGCACCCACGGTGGCCCCAGACCAGGCCAGCTCCACTGCACCCATGATGGACTCTCGCGAGAGCCTAACTGCACCCATGGTGGCCCCTGACTGGGCTGGCTCCACTGCACCCACAATGGACTTCAGCGAGAGCCTAACTGCGCCCACGGTGACCCCTGACTGGGCCGGCTCTGCTGCACCCACAGTGACCTCCGGCTGAGGCTCTGCAGCACCCGCAGTGGAGCCCGATTGGGCCAATGCTGCGTCCTCAGGAAGCTGATCAACCAAGGCGAGCATCATACCCAGGAAGCAGCCCACCAGCGGAACAACAGGTGATGGGGGGCATCGTGGAGCCCTCCAGTGGTGTTTGGCCATCTTTGGCGACCCTGAAAGAAGGCTTGGACAGAAGGCACAAAGAAAGGAGGTCAGGGTCGCCGGCAGTGGCAGAGCCCAGCGAAGCGCGCTCAGGTGCAGCTGCACCCGTCTCTCCTCACCAACAGCCAGGCATGATTTCTCTACAGCGAAGTAAAGAAAAATGAAAGAAATCACTTGCCTGAACTCAAGCTCCACCGTGGTCCAGGACTCCGTCGATCCTGCTGAGGGCGATGGTTCGGGCGCTGACTCTGCTGTGGCGGCCTCCACAGCAGGAGTGATGGTTGTTGCAGTCCAATTGTCCTCCAGAGAGTTCTCCAACGCCGGTGACTCCTCCGGTGAGGATTCTGGAGGTAGAGTCCCACACCGCGCTGGACCCTGGGAGGCTGAAGCCAGGGGATGCTGCTCCGTTGGCACAGGCTTCAGTTTGGTCACAGTGCTCCTCCTCTGACCATGGTGGCTATGCGGGGCTGGAGTAGGATTCTTCAGCGCCGCGGCCCCCTCCCTCCTCTGAAGATCGAGCTCCAGGGCCAATGGACACTCAACAGAGATGGAAGGAGAAATGAAGAGGGTAGGCAGGTTAATTTCTGCTGCAACAGTAGGTGAGGACCCAGCAGACTGCACAAACTGGGCCTCACTCCCGGGCATCAGGCAAGATGGTTTATCAAAGGAATTACTCAAATGGGAACGAACACACTTGCCTGCTAATCCCGGGAGCAGTGGTCTTGGCTGCAGTACATACACCCAGCCTTCTGCTTCTTCTCTGCGGTGCTCTTGGGTCCCTTGGGAAATGACTGGTGCCTAGCGGCTGCCCCGGCCTTGGATGCGCTCTGCAGAGCGTGCCCAAATGCCAAGTCACGTTTCGTTACCTTGTATTCATACATGTGTAATGACAATAAAGTTGAATCTCATCTCATCTCATCTCATCTCAAATCCAGAGAGGGCTGCCCCCTCAGACTGGGAGACAGACAGTGGAGTGGAGGAATTCCTCCTGCAGTCCAACGCTGGGTCACGGTGCCGTGGAAGAAAAGAAAGCCGGTAGGAGCTGACACGCAGGAGACGAGACTGGGCTTCCCTCGCCGAATTCTTCTATGTGCGAGCACCGGCCTCGCAACACACGTTGAGGAAACGGGTGGAGGCAGAGGTGGCAGCGGAGGGAGTGAGACAGCAATCACCCGTAGATGAAGGTGCAGGTAAGGTCTCCGCTCCACCAAGTTGGTGATTCTGCCCCAGCAGTCCATCTTGTCCTTCCGGGAGGTACAGCTGCGTGCACTGGCTGCCAAACCCTCGATCGCCGCGATGGCTTGGCGGTCCTCCTGGCTGCACTGTTTCCTCCATACTGTTTCGCCAGCTTGAGGCAAAACGAATCCTCAAAACCGGCGAGTGAAAAAACAGTTCACAAAAAATGAAAAACAGGTGTGTGGGTATAACCCGCTAAATCCTTTAATATGGCTGGATCATTCTGTCATAAACCCTCTGTGTGCCCTATCTTTACGCACGGAAGAGAGAAGAAGAAACGAGGATTTAAATGCTGAGACTACCACACACATTTATTGAGCACAGTACAGGCAAACCATACAAATGGCTAGGCTGCAGAGCTAACAAGAGTCTAACAAAGAGTCCACTTGAAGGTAGGCTGAATAGGGGAAAGTGGGAAGCAGTTGTGCCACGCTCAGAAACGCTACCAGCGTGGCGGCACAACTGAACAGAGAAGTGCTAGGATTACTCACAGCCTAAGCGGAATGGGTCCTCCAGTAGAACGGCAAGAAAAAACCCCTTCAGTGACTTTGACGGTTAGATGGCGAAGCACAGCCGTCTAACACGTACAATGATCCAGCGGTGTTTGTCCAGCTAAAGGCTGCTTTTATACAAACATCGCTGGCCTCACAAATAGGAAGCAACTGGGCGAGGCGCGGGGAGGATAATTACCGGGATAGGGAACAGCTGATGGAAAGGTGAGGGAGAGCGAGGGGGCGTGCTCGGACCGGCAGACTGTCAGCAGCGTGGGAGAAAGTAGATTGCTGATGCTGGCTAACAGCTGGTCAGGCAGTGGCTATGGTTACAAAACTATCCAAAGTACACATACACAACAGAACCAACCCTCACAGAGTGATCAGGACTGAGCTGGGGAAAGCCAAGCCGGCTCGGCCCATGACAAACGGTGCTCAAGCACACCTCCCCTCCTTGGCGCAACGGTACAGGCTACTTCCCGAATGAGGCTTAAGCCCTCCTGCAGG
Source organism: Pholidichthys leucotaenia (assembly GCA_020510985.1). Lineage (NCBI taxonomy): Eukaryota > Metazoa > Chordata > Actinopteri > Cichliformes > Pholidichthyidae > Pholidichthys > Pholidichthys leucotaenia. The sequence goes on along the minus strand of CM035849.1, from coordinate 61,083,234 downwards.
CAGTTACACATTACTTCACAATCCATACAGTACAGCCGTGTATATAAAAAATGTTTCCGTCATGAACGCCCCTCCGGGGCAGAAGACAATCTCACACGCTTGAACTGCAGTGAGGACATTTATTAACAGAAAAACAAGACTGCACAAAGATTTTTTTTTTTTTTTTTTTTTTTTGTTACTTATTTGTACCCGTAGGTAGACTTGGTTTGCAGTCTGGTGACAAGCCACCGGCTGCTGGTCGCTGCGTGCGCGAGCGCCCTAAACCTACATGTTTTTGGTGTGCGGGAGGAAACCGGAGAAATCCCGGAGTAAACCCGCGCAACACGGGGAGAACATGCAAACTCCACACAGCTCACTGTTGGTCGGGGGCTGGGATCGAACCCACGATCTCATGATCCCCGCGATCCCCCGGCCGAGGGTAAAACTGTGCTGCCACAGTGCTAAACCACTGCGCCACCGTGCAGCCAGATGACGGTGAAGACATACAAACATGTTATAAGGAGGCAGATGTTCCAAAGCTGGTATCGCTTAGCGAAAGCAGGAGAACTACTAGTGGCGTCCCAGAGTCGGCATCGCTCTGCGGACACAATAGTCGCTGAAAGTACAAAAGGTAAACAATAAAGCTGTCCAAAGAAAAAGCTCTATTGACTTACATACGGCTGGTTCTCCAGAGTAGGGGAGAAGGATACAAACTTGCAGAGGCTGCTGCACTGAATGAGCGTGCCACAGCCAACTATATAGGAAGACACAAACGAGCAGCAGGTGCAGGTGGCAGGGAAACCTTAATCACCAACTGATTGCAGCTGTGAGGGCCAGAGGCCCAGCAATCAGCTGGAGAATGTGCCTGGGAATTGAGGGCAGGACTCTACCATGAAACTGAATAACACACACCAAGATAAGTACAGACAATAACCAAAACAGACTAACAGGTAAATAATACAGGAAATAAGGTGAGGGCCTGAGCTCAGAGGAATCTGAACTGAGGACATGGCAGTTTCCAGTAACTCATAACACAGTACTGGTGTTTAAATATACCATATTTGCTCTAAAATACGTCATGCACACACACGCACATGCACACGCACGCGCGCAACTGCATATTAGTAGGCCATAACCGGATAACTACAGCATTCTGTCCTGCTAACATGGTGAAGCACTATTTCTTGCAACAGGAGCTACTTTGATATAAATTAGAAACTGCTGTCAGTTTCCCATTTACAAACACATTCATACTCCTCTGTCACTACTTTTATAGCTTGTTTCATCACATTAGCTCACCTGAAAACACAGCGATACAAGCACATGAGTCCAGCATAACACATTGTGGCTGCATTTTGCAGGCTACTCCCTGAATGATGCTTAAGCCCTCTTGCATCCTAAAGGACCTCTCAGCTGCCCAAAGTGCCATTATGAGCATCACTCTGTTTATGCACAAATTAACCTACTAAATATTACAGGTGGTATGTCTGGTGCACAGGTATAGTCACTTATCAGAAAAATAACCTCATCATTAAAAAATCAAAAATGCCTCAACATTACTGTGGGTCCCATATACCCGATATAGCATTGTAAAAAAAAACAAAAACAAAAAACAGCATAGCAGAAATATGTTAACTTTTGTTAAAAATCTTAGTGATGTCTGCAAAACCGGGTAGTAAACAATCACGCACATGTTTAATATCAAGCTCCTGGGGCAGTTGCATGGCTGTGCTGGGGCTTGCTGGCTTTGGCGCATTTGTGGTCTGTAGTGGTTGGTGGCGCTACCTTGCTTGCCCGGTGTTTCCGGGCGTGCGGGGGAAGGGGGTGGGTTGATGTGACCTGCCGCCCTCTTTGTATTTTTCCTGGCAAACCACTCACATGCGCACACTCACTTTGCATGTGCTCTCCTCCACATGCATGCACACACACATACTGTATGTTCTTTTACAGGTGCTGATACCAGACTCGTGATGAGACCTTTTCAGAAGAAGAAACAGTTTGTCTTCTGTTTGTTTCAGTTGTGTCAGTTTGTTTGTTTTTTCCGTTTGTTCCTCTCTCTTGCCCCCCCACCCCCAATCCCCGTTGGGTCTATCAAGGGTACAATTTAAATAAAGTATTAAACGTTATTACAAGAGGAGTCTGTAAATAATATTCAGTACATAGAAATGTGCTGTATAAAACTCTTTCTGGCAAAGTGAATCTGTTTGGTACAATAAGGGAAGCAGATTTCTGTTCTGCTTACCTAGTTGCTTGACAGGACAAGGGAGGAAACATCAAGCTAGGACTGGAATACTAGGACATATTGTAAAATAAAAAACATATTTTCCTCCCACAAAATGTTCAGTGGCCCTCATTTATCAAATGTGTGTGTGACAGAAAAGAGGTTGTATGATCATTTCAGCTGGCAAATTAATATTTATCAATCTGAACATGATCATCCCGGGCACTCAAATCTCACATCAGTTCTGAGCTGGAGTGCCCAAATTTTCAAGTGTTTGCAGACTCCCATGCAGCACAGAAACCTGCTATGTGGAAGAATTATTTCATAATATCAAATTATAATCAGCAGTCCAACATTTCATGAGATATCTTTGCCTTGCATTATATTTAGATGAGAGATCTGACAATTTACTTTAACTAAACCACAACACAGCTTTACGCACAGAAGTGCCTGGTCGAGGTGATCGTAGTTGAGCTCAGTCAATGTGCACAGCGCGCATCAGACAAACAGCTGTTTGGGACGTCTTTCTGTGCTTCTAAATAGTAAGTAGTAATTTATTATGTTTGACTAAATGTTGTCATTTTTAAGCATATTGTCGAAACAGATTGACCAGATACACACGGTTTCATAAATACCACATAGACCTTTTTGTACTGTTATTTTTTTTTTTGTTACTTATTTGTACCCGGAGGTAGACTTGGTTTGCAGTCTGGTGACAAGCCACCGGCTGCTGGTCGCTGCGTGCGCGAGCACCCTAAACCTACATGTTTTTGGTGTGCAGGAGGAAACCGGAGAAATCCCGGAGAAATCCCGGAGTAAACCCGCGCAACACGGGGAGAACATGCAAACTCCACACAGCTCACTGTTGGTCGGGGGCTGGGATCGAACCCACGATCTCATGATCCCCGCGATCCTCCGACCGAGGGTAAAACTGTGCTGTCACAGTGCTAAACCACTGCGCCACCGTGTTATGGCACCGCTCCTCTTTGGAGTTGGTCATCTGTGTGTTTTTTCGCTGTGCTGTAGGTGGAGCTGTGAAGGACTGCCCCTGGCTGAGAGGTGCCTACAAAAGCCATCTCTGCGTGCCTGTCAGTAGTGTTCTGCTCTCATGGAGACCGGTCGCCTCTCTGCTCTGCTGAGAGAGCGTTCTGCTCCCGCTGGAGGCCGGTCGCCTTCCTGTTGCTCTGCTCTACCTGCTGCCTGTTCTGGTTCTGTCTGTCGCCTGGTCGGGGCTGTGCTGGCGGTCCTATTCTTTCTGCATTATTTATAGCCGTTGGGCTTTCTGGTTTCTGGGTTGGCCGCTGGGCATGGTTGCAGTCCCTGACAGAGGCGTGTCGTCACTGGACTGGCTAGTGACTGTTACTTCTGTTTCTCTCATGCATTCCACTCACACACACACACACACACACACACACACAACTGATTATTACAAACACTGTTTACTCGTTTCATTTGTGATCATTATCTAATCTGTTTTTGGTAATGTTTGTAGTATGTGGGCTGACGGCTGTCAGGCATTATTTCCGGGTTTGTGCTCTGGGTGACAAGCTGTCAGTCCAGCCGCTTCTCCCTTACCTCTCATCATTACCTGCTGATCCCAATCACTATTGTTTTGGTTTCCTCTTTTCCCGCTCAGGGCCACCAATACCTGTGATTATTTAAATTGTTATCCACATATTTTTAAAGACTGTTTGTTCATTATCTCATTGCTGCACTATTGAATGTCTCCATGTATGTTCCTCCGCTTTATTCCTTGTACACAAAGTGATGCCGGCTCTGGAATGTCAATTGTAAGTCTTTCCTCATTTGTATTTTTGTATGTTTTGCACAGTTTTTTTTGACGTCTGTTCTATTCTTTAATAAATGTCACAAACGTAATTCAGCAATTGGGACTGTCTTTCTGCCCCGGAGGGGCAAACATGACAGAATAGAGCAGCCATAGTAAGACCCAGCTGTTGCGTTTGTACATTTTTTTCTCTTTTGTGCTTTTTTTTCACTCACCTGCTTTGGAGCTCATCATGTCCCCAGCTCGTCAGCCTCACCCATCTGACAAAGGAAGACTGGCAGTGGGGTCTCTGAGCCTTGAAGAGGAGTGGGCGGTGGAATTTATCCAGAGTTTTGTAGATTAAGCTCTCGCCACCCGCAGTCCCAAGAAAACCTAGGACAGTTTGGGTGGAGCTGTGGGTATTTTGGAGTTACACCCCGACCTCTGGAGATATCCACAATATGTGGGACTGCTGTCCACGGTCACCACACTCCAGCAATCATTCCCCGGGCTGACGTGGGGGCTGCCTTCAGCTAACCTGGCTCCCACACGGAAGCACGCTCCACAGAAGACGCCTTATCTCGCCTCCAGTACGTCTGCTTCCACTCCTGCTTCTCCAGCTCCAGCATGCATACCAATAACTCCACAAAGATGACTTTGTTAAGCTCCAGACTACCGGAAGAATGCCATCTCCTCCTCGCCAGCAGCCCCTTTGTCAGAGTGGAAAATTCCCACAGCAGTGCACTCTAAGTGTCTCTTTTCTCCAGTTTATTTTCCAGCTTCTCCCTGGTGCACAGCTGCTGCCTCCCACTTCCTCCCGGTGACTTCTCCCGTTCAGTCTCTTTCCACCCCTTTGATTAAAGGGGTGTCTCCTCCACAATCTTCAGAGGGGCCCAAGCTAACCATAGACACAGGAAGGATTGACTGTTAGTCTCCTGCTGCAGATAATGTTGCACACTGGGATGACGGGCAAGTTTCATTTCATTCTTTGTCAATTTATGATGAGATGCCTTGTCTGATTCCCGGTGATGAGGCTCAGGGTCTGCAGACCCCTGAGCTCTCACCACCTGCTGCAGTAATCCATTACTCACCAGCCTTCTCTGTATCCTCTTCCCTAGTCCGCCGGCCCTGGAACAGAACCGCCGGATGATGCAGGAGCCCACAGCCCTGGAGGTTCCAGTCCCTGCGCCAGCAGTGAACCAAACTCCAGCCTCCACACTGGATGAGCCACCAGCGTGGGTCACTTCGCCTGGGGGCTCCAAGACTGCCACTACCATGATGCCTGCTGCGGAGGCCGCTGCGGCAGAGTCAGCGACCGAGCTGGACCTCCAGATGACTGAGCCTGAAGTAACATCATCGCCTGGATCAACAGAGTCCTGGACGGCGGTGGAGCTCGAGCTAAGGCAAGTGCTCTCTTTTGTTTTTTTCTGTTATTGGTTCTACAGCAATCTTGCCTGGCTCTTGGTGAGGAGCACTGGGTGGAGCCGCTCGCTGCACCTGTGCTCGCCTCACCGGCCTCTGCCGCTACCGGTGACCCTGACCCCCCTTTCTGTGTCTTCTGTCTGAGCTTTCTCCCAGGGTCACTCGGAATGTTCCAGCAATGCCCGAGGTCTCCGTGGTTCCAGGTTTTCCGCCCAAGGTCATCCAAGGTCCAGCTTCCCCTGCTGTGGAGGTCATCGCAAGTGTTCAGCTCCAGCCCCAGACCTCCGTGGGTGCAGCCACGGCCCAGGCCGGGTCCACCGTGGGTGCAGCCCCTCCTCTACCCGAGGCCGTCGTGTGGGTCCCTCCTTGGTCTGAGTCTCCATGGGTGCTGCATCCCAGCTGGGGACCCTCATGGGTGCTGTTCCCCAGCCTTAAACCAACATGGGTGCCGCGCTCCAGCTTGGGCCCACCATGGGTGCCACCCCAAGCCCACGGTCCACGGAGGGTGCAGCAGCGTTGACCCAGCCCGGGTCCACGGAGGGTGCAGCAGTGCTCAAGCCCGGGTCCACGGAGGGTGCAGCAGTGCTCAAGCCCGGGTCCACGGAGGGTGCAGCAGTGCTCAAGCCCAGGTCCACCGAGGGTGCAGCAGTTCTCAAGCCCGGAGCCACCGTGGGTGCAGCAGTGCTCCAGCCCGGAGCTACCGCGGGTGCTGCTAAGGTCCAGCCCAGAACCACCGTGGATGCTGCAATACTCCAGACCAGAGCCTCTGTGGGTGCTACGGTCTTCCAGCCCAAGACCACCAAGGGCGTTGTTGTTTCTCCATCTCTTCTGCCAGATGCCATCATGGTCCCCCTTCCTCCTCCGCCAGACACCGTCATGGTTCCCCTTCCTCCTCTGCTAGACGCTATCTTGGTCCCCCATCTTCCTCCTCCACCAGACGCCATTGAGGTCCCCCCCCCGGCCCTGCTTTCTGTCATTGTGCCTTCCCATGGGGGGGCCGCTTCCTAGGTCACCCCTCCGGTTCTGGTGGATTAAGAACTCTGGCCAGCCACCTGAAAGACTGATCCACTGGGTCGGGTGGTCCATACTCTCCAGAAGGCCACCTGACTCATACCACCTTGCCGTCTGGCTTGCCTGGGACTTCGACCGGCCACCTGAACTGTGCAATTCTGTGACCCAGGGGGTCTAGGATCTAGTTTTTCCCAGGTGTGGGTCTTGAGAGGATTTTTTTTTTTTTTTGTTCATTTCTTGCCCTCCTTGCCTGGTTGCCCCATCACCCACCCTGGGTGGGTTATTGTTATCTTCCTTCTGGGGGGGGGGGTTGAAGGTTTTTTTCTTTTTGGTGTTACCCTGGGGTGTCTGGGTTCCACACTTTGAGAGGGGGGCTCTGTCACGAGCTGGACTCAGTCTCGTGGCTCCTCCTCTGTATTGTATATTTATTTGTTGAATTTTTTTATGCCTTTTTGAGTTGTCACATTGCTTCCTATTTCTCTGTTTATGCTTCAGTTTCTATTGGCCATGTCTCGTTTCATTTATGATTATCTAATCTGTTTTTGTTTATGTTTGTATTTAGTATGTGGGCTGACAGCTGTCAGGTATTATTTCTGGGTTTGTGGTCTGGGTGACAAGCTGTCGGTTCAGCTGCTTCTCCCTTACCTCTCATCATTACCAGCTGTTCCCAGTCACTATTATGGTCTCCTCTTTTCCCGTTAAGGGGCACCCACACCTTAACTGCACCTGTAATCATTTATGTTATCTGCATGTATTTAAGAACTGTCTGTTCATTATCTCATTGCTGCACTATTGAATGTCTCCACATATGTTCCTCTCCTTTATTCCACGTTTGCAAAGCGATGCCGGCTCTGGAACGCCATGTCAGTTTTTTGGACTTCTGTTCTTTTCTTTAATAAATATCACAATCGCAACTCAGCGCTTGGGTCTGTCTTTCCGCCCCAGAGGGGCAAACATAACATGACAGAGGCATGTAGTCACTGGACTGGCTAGTGGCTGTCTCTTACTTTGTTTGTCTCATACATCCCATACACATACACACACCACTAATCGTGCAGACATTTTCTTTTATTGCTTCTTCTTAATAAAATAAATTATTGTTTAAATTGGCATCTCCGTGTGGTCTCTTCCTTTGTCAAAGACCATGAGCCAAGGCTTGTGACAGTACGATCATTTACATCCAGATGTGTGCTAATTTTTCCCTGACCGTGCCCAGCTCATGACATAACTTCCCTTTATGGGGTGGAATCCAGACACCCTGAAAAAACCCTAGAAACACCAAAAAGGGTGGGAGGAGGGGGACTAGGCACAGTGGGAAGAAACAAAATACAAGAATCTCACAAAAAAAGTCCACCAGATGGTCTCCCAAGGTCCCTGGACCACCGGACTGGGAAGCACAGTGAGTTGGGGGGCCGACCAACCTCCAAAGGCCCCAAGACCAGAAGATGTGGGGAATCAGGTGGCCCCCTGGAGTCTCTTGGCCACCAGACCAGAGAGCATGGTGAGTCCGGTGGCCTTCCACAGTACAAGACTAGAGAAAAAGATGGGTCAGGGGGCCTACCCAAGTCCATAGGACCCCAACCAGGAGAGCATGGTGGGTCAGGTGGCCTCCCTGGACCCTTGACTGGAGTGCACGATGAAGCAGGAGAACTTGGGGAACAACAGGTGAGAAGCCTCTAGCTCAAATGACCACAACAAGCGGGCTCTTAGTTCAAGAACAGGTGACTAAGGTGTGCTAATTTAAGGAGCAAACAAGAGAGGTGCACTAACCTCAGAAGCAAAAAATGCGGGCCAATAAGCGGAAAGCCTAGACGAAACATGCAGACCAGCGGAGAGCCCAGACAAAGCACGCTGGGCAGTGGCAAACACGGACGCAGCAGGGTGACCAATGATGAAATGAGACAATGACTGGATTTGTTTTAGAGTAGAAATGCTAATTATGAATTAAGAGGAATGTTTTTTTTTCCAGAAACCCAAAAAAGGGGTTGCCTTGAGAGAGAGCAGTCGCATTTTTCTTCCCTCCTCTCCTGCCTTCCTGATCTATTCCCAGCTTTTTCAATGTTGCGTTTTTGTCTGTGTTTAGTCGCTCTTCTTCTGCTGAATCTTAATCTAAACGGAAATTATGGATTTGGAAGCGGCTTAAATGTGCTATTGTCACTATTTTTCAACAAGAATTGGGCCAAGGGGGAGCCCAAGAATTGGAACCTACGAGGAGACTCATGGACATTGGAATTCATGCGTCTGTGGAAACATTATTGGTTATGATCTCAGGACTTCTATTTTTGGCTGTGGAGTTCCCTGATGCATCAGAAATTGAAGGAAGGTGAGAGAGCTGATCAAAGCAGACCCGGCAAGCTCCTTCATCAAATTCGACCAGTTGGGGAGGGCACGAGTAGCGGCAAACGGTGAACTGAATGACAGTGATTCAGTGAAGGAATACATCTGAAGCCCTGTGCTCTCCATGGAAAAACAGTTTAAGCCTGCACATATAATGGAAGCACAGAATTACACGGGTGAGGACAAATTCTATTCTCTGAGTGCACTGTGCTGATTTGATTTGATTTGACCTTGTTTGTCCCGTGTTTACATTCCTCCTGATTGAGATAAGCAGAAGGACCGGCTCTTATGTCTACCCAAACAATCAACAATCAGTTGTTGTCGTCAGCGGATTGGACCCTCAAGGACAATGCCCATGTGCCTTCTGCAAGCAAGAGAGAGAGCAAGAGAGATAGACTCTGGACTCTGGACTTGTTTATAAGTCACATGATTATAACATCTATCCACTGCCAGGAGGCGCTCTCTGCTGCTCACTAACAACTGTTACATTTACACTACACAATGCATACAACATTACATGCATACAATACACTGCCTCTCAACTTTTGTGTGTGTTCTCCTGCTAAATGTCTGCTAAATGTGCATTGAGGGTTTTTTTTTTGCCTGCAATCAAAATTTCGCTCACTTGCCGAGCGTCATTCTGATAAAACATGTTTTTTTTTCTCTCGCCTACTGTGTCATATCCATTTTCTTTTTCTTTTTTTTTTCCTTTCTTCTTTATGACTGGCGCCTAGCGGCTGCCCCGGCCTTGGATGCGCTCTGCAGAGCGTGCCCAAATGCCAAGTCACATTTCGTTACCTTGTATTCATACATGTGTAATGACAATAAAGTTGAATCTCAATCTCAATCTCAATCTCAAAAACAACAAATATAAAAAAATGTAGTCTCACTGTTAATGGAGTAAACTTATAGAATAAAACCAGTGATGACTTAAATTTATGTGACACTTTTAAGTTCAAATTATTGCTAAAAAAATGTTAATTAAGAAACATATACAGCTGTGAAGAAAATTGTTGGTACCCCTCTGTTAATGGAAAAAAAAACCCACAGTGGTCACAGAAATAACTTGAATCTGACAAAAGTGGTAATAAATAAAAATTCTATGAAAATTAACTAATGAAAATCAGACAATGCTTTTGAATTGTGGTTCAACAGAATTATTTTAAAAAACAAACTCATGAAACAGGCCTGGACAAAAATGATGGTACCCTTAACTTAATATTTTGTTGCACAGCCTTTTCAGGCAATCACTGCAATCAAACGATTTCTGTAACAGTCAATGAGACTTGCACCTCTCAGCAGGTATTTTGGCCCACTCCTCATGAGAAAAACTGCTCCAGTTGTCTCAGGTTTGAAGGGTGCCTTCTCCAGACGGCATGTTTCAGCTCCTTCCACAGATGTTCAATAGGATTTAGATCAGGGCTCATAGAAGACCACTTTAGAATAGTCCAATGTTTGGCTCTGAGCCATTCTTGGGTGTTTTTAGCTGTGTGTTTTGGATCATTATCCTGTTGCAAGACCCATGACCTGTGACTGAGACCAAAGGGGCTTTTCCACTAGCCTCGCTTAGCCCTACACCGCACCACTCAGCCCGTGTTTGAGCATTTTCCATTAGCCCCAGCACCAGTTAGTAGGTGCTTTTTTAGTACCTGATCCAGGGCAGGGTCTAACCGAGATGAGTAGGGCTGAGTATGGCTGTGATATGACTTTAACAGACTGGTCGCCGCTGATTGGTCAGGTCGTAACGTCACGAAAGCGACTTTTTCTGCTGAATTTACTACACAACCGCCATTTGTAGTTGTTCAGCCAGTGAACACAGTGCGCCCCTTTAATACTGTATTTTCACACTCTGAAGATGTCTTCTCGTAAGGCTATCCCCTGGTCAAACGAGGAGGTGCGCAATTTTCTTTCTATATTAGCCGACGATCGCATCCAGCGCGAGTTGGACGGATCTACTCGAAATGAAAAAATATACCAGCAGGTGTCCGAGCAGATGGGTTCCCAAGGGCACATCCGTACTGCCAAACAGTGTCGGGAAAAGCTGAAAAGCGATTACCGAGCAGTGAAAGACCACAATGCTTGAAGTGGAGCGGATTGGAAGGAGTGGAAGTGGTTTGCTGAGATGGACGCGATCTATGGACATGGGCCTGCTAGCAATGGCAGAGACATTGGGCTCGACACGGCCACAGTCACGGCCACGGCCTTGGAAACCATGGATGGTGAGTGTTGTTTTGATATTGCGCGTCTTTTCGCCACTTTATCCTTTCTGTGCCAAGCTCACTGTTTTTAAGAAATGGGAAGGTTGTTAGATTGTGGGTAATGGTTGTTACTGAGGCTTGCCTATTGTTTTGCAGCCAACTGCAGATTCACGCTTGCTTTGTGTTAAGTATTAGCGCGAACAAAACGCTGAATTACGCTTATTGTATTCCGGTTAAAAACTTTAGAGTGTTGTGTACATGTTGCACTTTGGTGTTAAGTTTTAAATTGCGTGCATTTTCTTTCTAGAATCGCAGTTCATATCACAGGGGTCCACCTCAGTGGACATGGACACAGCGGACTCTCCTGCCTCTGCCTCTGCGTCTGCGTCTGCCGGAGCGCCAGCTGGATCGACTCCGATGTCAGCCACATCACCAGCTCCATCTGGATCACGTCCAAGTGCCGGTAAGGTACAATAACCACAATTTTTTTTTTTTTTGGTGAAACAGGTCCAGCGGAAACCAGGGTCGAAAATCCATCCATCCATCCATCCATCCATCCATCTTCTACCGCTTAATCCTTTACAGGTCGCGGGGGGGGGGGGGGGGGGGGGCTGGAGCCTAACAAGTTATGTACCAAATTGATTAATGCAATTTCCTGTAGCTGCATATTAATTAATTGAAAATGTCTTTTTAAATGTACAAAAAGGTTGTTCTTTGGTCTTCACTTATCGGTGTTCCACAACCATTTTTAGGTGTGGTGATTGAAGTGCTGTTGTAACTCCTGTTTTAGAAAAACAAATAAAGCTCATGAACTGCCGTTGAAATCAACATGCTTCATTGAAATGCTTCGCGTCAGCTGACTGTATTAACCCATTCAGATTTCTGCGGCCACACTACAAGCAACTATTTTAAACATTACCCATCCATCCATCCATATTCTTAATCTTAATCCTTTTTAGTTTTGCAGGGGGGCTGCAGCCGAAGACAGCACCCTGCGTGTTGCAAAATCCGCTCTACTGAGGGGCAGCAACATGACAGTTCAGCTTATATACAGCAGTGAAGCATAATATAATAGTGACATTCCACCACAGACTTTCACCAGTGTGATTCCATAATATATGTAGTGATCCAGCTTTAATGACCATGCCTTTCTGTCTTTCCATCTAGGCAAGAGGAAAAGGGAGAACTCCATCGCTGACCTTACATCAGCGATGGTCAACATGCATGACGAAGAGATGCGGCTCTTGGAACGGCAACATGACCAGCGGCAAGAACACCATCAGGAGTACATGCAGCATTTGCGACAGGTGGCCGCAGATGTGCGGGCAGATGCGCGTGGAGCCCTGGAGCAGCACGCTGCATTGCGAAGGGAAGAGCTCACAGAGATGTCAACATTCAACAGAGATTTCCTGACCCTATTTGGCAGGCTTGTGGACACATTTAGCAGTCGGCATGTCTAACCATGTCTCCCCACGCCCAGTCTGTTTTTTTGTTTGTAAATTTTGCTTCTGGAATAAAATTGTATTGTTTGCATCAAAAGTCTGGTTTATCTGTTATGACACCGTATGAGAAAAGCCAATAATTACATACACATTCCATTCTCTGTTCACTCCACATGCTGCTGTTCATCAGGTCAGGTGTATAGCCTTCTAATGGTAATTTAATTTTTAACAACACAACGAAACGTAATGTCTTGGTAGTTTTTTTTTATTTTAAACAAATTTGCAATGCGGAATCCGTTTCTCTTGAACGGGTACATTTTTTAGGTTATAAGCAGTTGTACAGGTGTACTTTAACTTGTACAGTAGACACTGATAAAGGTAAGTACATGTAAATTGAATGCTGCATCACCAGTCAAAATGTAATAAATTAAGAAGGAATCTAGCAAAAATTTGGCAATAATAACAGACACATCGGACAAGGACACACAACTGTGTTTTTGTTGCACACAACTGTTGTTACCAACAAGTTGTGCAAAATTTATATTCCCTTTTCCCAAAAATTAAAAATCAATTTGTAAGTAAAAGTGGGACACCTTTACGTGGGAATATGACATGTATCAGCACATGATTTATAGTTCAATTTGCATTTCCACCTAAGCAAAAGTGGCTTGTCGAGCTGGATTTTTGTGAAGATGGCCTGTGTGGTGTTTCTGCATGTAATTACATACCTGTCAAGTGATACGGTTTCGCTGTATTTTAATACGGGGAAAATGCAATTTTAGCAAATACGGGCGTATTGCCATTTCTGTACGCCAAAAAGATACGGGAAATGAAATGATTGAGAGTGTGGAGGAACACGTCGTGCGTGTGACCCCCACAGCGTACGGGGCTGGCAGAGCGCTCAGCGTGAGCAATTATCACAACAGTGAGAAGTGTGGACTCATCATTATGCTGATGGCTTAACAGATAAGTGTTATGAACAACAGGACAGGTAGATGGAACATGCACAACATTTTGTTTACAAAAAACATTTTTGAAATATGTATGCACATAAATATGGGCGAAATTACATTTCTACCTATTGCTAGACAAGTACTACATCACAGCATCTCGTATATCGGCACCCTGCTCCTCTGCTTCCTGTGCCGCTGCCACCACTGGTTCATCTACTGCATCATCCAATGTAGTGTCATACGTCTCTCCATGACTCTCACACAGATTGTGCAGAGCACAAGAAGTCAGCCACCATAGATTTCACCAGTTTCATGTCACAGTCATTCCTCTCTCCTTCCTCCTTCCTTCTCTCCTCGTCATCAGCCATTTTCTTTGTTGCGGAGGATTTGGTCGCGTGTTTCACGTCACGAGAGTGTGGAGCCGCCTCGCTGTTCAAGAAATCCCACCCATCGCAGGTGTGCCAGCAGGTGTGCCAGCAGTAATGTTGAAAAGCAACCGAGGCAGAACCGAATCGAAGTGAGTCGAGTCGGGTTTTCTAATTGGGGCTAGTGGAAAAGCGCCTCAAGCTGTCTCTCAATTAATGGCCCTACGAGAATCACAAACTCCACTAGCACTCAGATTGATCTAGCTTTTACTAATAGGCCAGAAAGGATCTTGAAGTCATACAATGTGCTCACAGGACTGTCTGATCACAATCTTATAATGGTCACAAGAAAATTAAATAAAAAGCGCTTCAAACCCTTGGCCGCCACTGAATTCTATAGGATACCAAAACAGGAACAACAAAATTTTCAAGATTCAATTCAAAAAGTAAATTGGGATGAATTACTCGTTGGCAAAAATTTAGACGAGCATTGTTCTAAATTTGCCAACAAAATACAACAAATTATTATACAATTTACACGGATAATTAAAAGCTAGAAAGAATGGCCTTCCTTGGTTAAACAAATTTATTCTGAAACTGATGAAAGAACGAGATCACTTTTTGAAGTTGTCAGTTAAATCAGGACACAACAGGCACCAATTTATTTCATTGAGAAATAGGGTAGTGAAAGAAATAAGAAAATCTAAAGCTGACTTTTTCATTACTGTTTTGAATAGTGCAAGGGGAACTTCTTCTAAAATAACCTGGAATTATAATAAAAAACTACTGGGTGATTCCCAAAAAAACAAAACAAAACTAATGCAAATTCAATTAAATGGAAACATCTTGACGGAACCTCAAGTGATGGCTGATGCTTTTAACAACTACTTCATTGAATCTGTGTCAGAAATCTCTGATAAGTTTATAGTAAAACAAAGGAAGGAATACCCTGCATTGTCTGCAACACAGCCTTTTACTATTACAAATATTACTGAGACCAAAGTTATCGATTTAATTCAATCACTCAAACCATCTAAAGCAAAGGATGTTTTTGGAATGGACATGAACATGCTCAAAGATTTAGGTTCAGCTCTCGCCACTCCTATTGCCTCAGTCATTAATCTTTCAATTTCATCTGGCCATTTTCCAAAGGCCTGGAAATCTGCTATTGTTACCCCTGCTTTTAAATCCGGTTACTCAACTTTTCTGCATACCTACCGACCAATAAGCATTCTTCCGGCCATTTCCAAAATTGCAGAAAAATGGGTGGGAGAGCAGATTGTCCATTATTTAAACAGTAGTTACCCCTCTTTCCACGCCATGCAGTTTGATTTCAGATCCAAGCATTCCACTGAAATGGCTACATGCCTCTTCATTGAGAAAATGAAATCTTTTCTTGATAAGGGTGGAGTTGTAGGGGCGGTGTTTTTGGACCTCAGGAAAGCATTCAATACAGTAAATCACTCTGTTCTTCGATCAATCAATCAATCAATCAATCAATCAAAGACTTTATTCCAGACTCATGGTCCATCAAAAATAAGATAAAAATAAAATAAATAAA
Source organism: Pholidichthys leucotaenia (assembly GCA_020510985.1). NCBI lineage: Eukaryota > Metazoa > Chordata > Actinopteri > Cichliformes > Pholidichthyidae > Pholidichthys > Pholidichthys leucotaenia. Next base: position 61,067,980 of record CM035849.1, on the reverse strand, counting down.
ATAAAACAAGACAGTTGTAAAACAGTTAATAAGAAAAACATCAAAAAGTTACAAAAACAATAAGACACAACTACTAAAATAAATACAAAGACAGTACAGACTTTAAAAAGACTACTGTACCAGTGCCTTCTAAATTGTGACTGACAGCGAATAGAACTGAGCTTAATGCTAGACATGACTTGAATGATTTCATTTCTAGATACATCAAGCCGACAGATGAATTTATATATAAGATTCCTTATTACTGCATGCAGTGTATTTACACGTGATGAGACAAATAACTCGGAAGCACTGCACCATCGAGGCTTTTTAAGTAAAATTCTTAAAGCATCATTGTAAGCAACCTGTAATTTCTGCATACTTTGTTTCCTATAATTTATCCATAAATGAGCAGTGTATAAAGGTGTACAATAGGCTTTAAAAAGAACCAGTTTTGTTCTGAACAAAAACCAAACCTGAGTGCAAGAATATTTGCTTTCATGTAGATTTTGCAGCGTTGTCTGAAAATATCATCATCATCAGTCATTCTATCATTAATAAAATGTCCCAGATATTTAATTTTATCCCTGACAATTAATTCCCTGCCTGCCAATTCAAAGACAGGGAATTTCATTAACAAATCTTCTTTAGTGCGGCAAATCAGCACACAACTCTTATTTGTATTATATTTTATGTCATTTTCCTCTCCATAAGCAGTACACACTCTTAATAACTCCTGAAGACCAGCACTACTTGGACTGAGAATAACTAGATCATCAGCATACATAAAATGATTCACTAACTTATTCCCTATTAAACACCCAGTTTTACAGGCATTCAGTTGTTTTGACAACTCATCCATATAAAGATTAAATAGAATAGGGGACAGTATACTGCCCTGTCTGACACCACTGCTCACACCAAAATTTAATTTTTCTCACAATGCTGTGAGCTGGATTGAATCATATCTGCATGATCGAACACAATCTGTATCAGTTAACAACTGCAGATCTGATTCTCTTAGGCTAACTTCTGGAGTCCCTCAGGGATCAATATTAGGCCCCCTTTTATTTAGTCTTTATATTAATGATTTGTCCACTGTTTGTCCTGAAGCTGAATGCTTAATGTATGCAGACAACACGTTTTTGGTTTTTTTTTTTGTTTGTTTATGGTCACTCCAAAGACACTGTTGCTGCTAAACTTAGTAAAACAATGTCCTGTGTCACAACTTGGTTGCAAGAGTGCTGTCTACAGTTAAATGTTTCTAAAACTGTAGGCATGTATTTCACTAAAATAAATAGCGTGTCACCTGACCCTGACATACATGTTAATGGAGGAAAAATACAAATTGTTAGCCAATATAAATATCTTGGGTTAATAATAGATTCACAGCTTTCCTTTAAAGCCCAAATTGCTAAATTGTGTAAAAAAATCAAGTTAAATCTTGCAAATTTTCGTGCAATTCGAAATGAAATGTCAACTGAAGCCGCAAAAATATACTTGCATTCAATGATTCTCAGTCACTTCAACTATTGCCTAACTAGCTGGCCCCAGACGGGTTTGAGTGCAAAAAAAACATTGGAAATTTTGTACAAACAAGCAGTTAAAGGTATGGATAAAAAACCTAGGCATTATCATCAATGTGCAATTTTAAAAAAAATACAGTCTTTTAAATTGGGATAGTCTTCATACATTTGCAAATTTAAATTTGGTTTATAAAGTACGGCATGATTTGGCTCCAGATCCTCTGGCAGAGTTCATCAGCCAAAGAAACAGCTCTGAGCATGTCACTGGATGCTCTGTCAGAGGTGACTGTTTCATTCCTCTGCGCAGGAGTACTTTCAGTAAGTCAGCCTGGTCAGTGAGGAGCGCTAGTGAGTGGAACTCAGTACCTGAGGAGGTTAAACTGCTTACAACATACAAGGCCTTCACAAAAAAATTGAAAATGTGGCTTATAAACACCTACAGCTGCAAACACTAAAAGATAAGTCTGTTGTGATGTTTGATGTTGTGATTAAATGTACGGTTTGTTATGTATATGTTATTTGTTACATTAGTGCCCTCTTAAATGTCTAACTATGTTTTTTTTTTTTTCTTGTAGATGCATTTGACTGTTTTTTTACATCTTGGCCAGGGGACTACAGATGAAAACTATCCTTTTGGCTAATTCTGGCTTTTTTAACCCTGTAGCGGTTTGAATTCAACCCTCACAACACAGAGGCAGTCAGCTCGCACTCCTGGGTTTTTTCCACTGCATGCTGCGTTTACAGCTGTGAGGTTAAAGTGTCATCCATGCATTGTGTTCATGCATCCTGTCTGTACCTCTGATATGCAAATGCCCAGATTGACTGCTGTGAATGTCTTTGATCTATTGTTTGAGTTGAGTATATATGCTGCACTGTGCTGTAAATCTGCCTCTCATTCACTCATTCTGATTTTGCATCTGCTGCGAGACACACACACTGTCTCCTCTTTGAGAGCTGGAGGAACGAGGCTTCAGCCTGCTCACACTATGGGCTGGAGCCGAGTTCTGATGAAGGCGGGTGATAATAAAGCTATATAAAAATCCAACGCTGCCTTTATTTTATCATCCTCTTCACTGGTGACCCCGGAATGCACACGTTTTGTGCAAACGCAACCTTCTGATCTGAACAGCCATGCTGGCGACCCGAGACTGAAGAAAACGAGCGGCCAGCGAACGCAGCACCCGGGCATGAATGCTCTGTCACAGCGGCCTGACTGGTCTGCCCGCCTCGACGCAGAGCCCAGGGCGGGCAAGCTGATCTCAGGACGTCAACCAAGACCGGGTAAGCGGCAGAGAACGTCATGGCGCGCCCTCGCCGAGATCGGCACATCCATGCGGGACCGGCCGCGCAGCTCCTCCACATCAGAGCACATGCGGGCGACTCCCATGGCCGACGGAGCACACGTGGACCTGAACGCACCATGACTAATCTGCAGCCACGGTTCGTCAGAGATGTTTTTCGGCGCAGACTGCGCCGATCTCCACCAAGTTTCCGACCCTGATTTCCTCTCCAGCGGACCACCCAAGCACGGAACCCCCACGCGCGCACCGGGGAGTTACGAGGACGGTACACCATGCACGGGGCAATAATGGCTTCACTGACCGCCTTCCTTCTGCCGCTCACTGGCCCTTCAGGCTTGCTTGTACACCTGAGGCCCGTAGCTTGTTCACTGGATTTTATGGTCTTAGCCACGGCACACAAGGGGAATTCAGCCGTCAGCTGTTCCCAGGGGGCTTTGGGGTTGCTCCTGCACCTAAAGCCAACACGCTAGTCCCTCTGCTTTTGTTTCTTTTTTTTTTTTTTTCTTACAGCCGCCCCTGCTTTTCTTCATGGCCACGGGAGGAGTCAGAGACAAATTTTTTCTTCTTCTGATCTCCGCATGTTCAGACGGGACATCGCGGAGCAGCAAACACTTTTGGCGCGACTCGAACGATTTTCCCCGCGCCCGGTCAGCATGTACTACCCCCCCTCCCCCTCCTCCTGCACAGAGCTTTTCCCTGCTTGCTGCCCAGACTGCGACATCGAGGTCATGGTCCCCTACCGTTCCCTCTGGGGGGGAGCAGTGTAGCGGTTTGAATTCAACCCCCACAACACAGAGACAGTCAGCTCGCACTCCTGGGTTTTTTCCGCTGCATGCTGCGTTTACAGCTGTGAGGTTAAAGTGTCATCCATGCATTGTGTTCATGCATCCTGTCTGTACCTCTGATATGCAAATGCCCAGATTGACTGCTGTGAATGTCTTTGATCTATTGTTTGAGTTGAGTATATATGCTGCACTGTGCTGTAAATCTGCCTCTCATTCACTCATTCTGATTTTGCATCTGCTGCGAGACACACACACTGTCTCCTCTTTGAGAGCTGGAGGAACGAGGCTTCAGCCTGCTCACACTATGGGCTGGAGCCGAGTTCTGATGAAGGCGGGTGATAATAAAGCTATTTAAAAATCCAACGCTGCCTTTATTTTATCATCCTCTTCAACCCTGTGTAATCATGTGTTTTACGAAATTGCATCGTCCCTTTTCAAATAAACTAAACTAAACTAAACTGTCTGACACTGGGCAGCACATTTCTCTCTAGAATACCTTGATAGTATTGAGATTTTATTGTACCCTGCACAGATTCAAGACACCCTGTGCCAGATGCAGCAAAGCAGCCCCAGAACATAACAGAACCTCCTCCATGTTTCACAGTAGGGACAGTGTTCTTTTCTTGGTATGCTTCATTTTTGTGTCTGTGAACATAGCACTGATGTGCCTTGCCAAAAAGTTCCAGTTTTATCTTGTCTGTCCATAGGACATTCTCCCAGAAGCTTTGTGGCTTGTCAACATGCAGTTTGGCAAATTCCAGTCTGGCTTTTTTATGATTTGTTTTCAACAGTGGTGTCCTCCTTGGTCGTTTCCCATGAAGTCCACTTTGGCTCAAACGACGACGAATGGTGCGATCTGACACTGATGTGCCTTGACCGTGGAGTTCACCATGAATATGTTTAGAGGTTGTTCTGGGCTCTTTTGTTACCATTCTTCATCAAGTTTCCTCCTGCGGCCACGTCCAGGGAGGTTGGCTACAGTCCCGTGGATCTTAAATTTCTGAATAATATGTGCAACTGTAGTCACAGGAACATCAAGCTGCTTGGAGATGGTCTTATAGCCTTTACCTTTAACACGCTTGTCTATAATTTTTTTTTCTAATCTCTTGAGACAACTGTCTCCTTTGCTTCCTCTGGTCCATGTTTAGTGTGGTACACACCATGTCACCAAACAGCACAGTGACTACTTGTCACCCTTTAAATAGGCCGACTGACTAATTACAATTTTGTAGACACCTGTGATGTTAATTAGAGGACCCATCTTGGTTGAACATGTCCCTATGGTCACATTATTTTCAATCTTTTCTAGGGGTACCATAATTTTTGTCCAGGCCTGTTTCATGAGTTTGTTTTTTAAAGTAATTCTGTTGAACCACAATTCAAAAGCATTGTCTGATTTTCATTGTTTAATTTTCATAGAATTTTTATTTATTACCACTTTTGTCAGATTCAAGTTATTTCTGTGACCATTGTGGGTTTTTCTTTCATTAACAGAGGGGTACCAACAATTTTGTCCACATGTAGATACTTGATTTATTACAAAATAATATAATTGCAAAATGCTGTTTTCTTTGTCGTATTGTGACTCTGAGGTCAGCTGTATATTTGCATTATGTATGAGGGATAGGCACAAATAAGCTCTTGCTTCTGCCTACACCCTTTCTGTCTGAAATATGTTGACTTTTTTCTTTTTCCTTTTCTTTTTTGTCTTGTTTTGATCTGACAGAAAATATGAAATGAATGAATGAATGAAATGAAGACAATAACCATAATAATAATAATAATCATAATTATAAACAGATGGCAATTGCTGAAATTAATAACAATCAGAGAGAACATTAAGAGCTAAATTAAACTTAAAGCTAAGACAGAAATAATGATAACATCATGAAAACCAGAACAAAGTACAAGGCAAAGAAAAATAACAAGATAAAGCTAAGGCCATAATAATAATAATAATAATAATAATAATAATAATAATAATAAAAGGGAAAAACAAAGAAACCAAAATGAACATATAGTGTGGGCACAGTCCCTGACCTTGCCCAGAACATTACAATCATAAACGCCATTAAAATCAGTTTATATTATTTTTAATTATTATATTCATTTAAATTCATTGTTCAGTGTCATTCACAGCAGGGGTATCTATAATCTAAAAGAGCTGGTGTGTTCTCAGCCAGAATAATGTGCATGATAGATTAGGGACTTCAGCAATTGTGATGCATGTAATATTTTCCCTTTCTTTGCAGAGAATCTATGAATGGAGGGAAACATAGCTCTGATTATTCTCCTCTTTGGTAAGACCAACTCTGTTTTTGCAACTGTGAAAACTTCTTGTTTCAATTTCTTTGTCTATAAACAGAATATTTCAGACAGTAGCCTCCGAAAGTTTTTTGTCATTAGTATATCAGCCTATAGAGGGCAGTGCTAGCCTTTGTGAATGCTGTCTGGGAAGCAACGCAACATCTGCTGCAGCTGTCACAATCCTGCTCTGTGATACTTTTTTCTTGATGTGCAACTTCACATTGATAATTCAAATATATGTTTTCTTTATTTTTGCACCCAGTATACATGTCATTGTGAATTGTAGTGACTTTTTCAATCCATCAAAGTGTTCAACATCATCAAGTCTTAACAGTTTATCATTCTAAAATTATACCTGATGTTATCAATCTGCAGGACTTCACACCGCCTTCACTCACCAAGTACGCCGTTTTCACTATGTTGACTTGAAAATGACCTGTGCTGATGCTCAAAAATACTGCAGAGAGAATTACACAGACTTGGCCACCATCCAGAGCTGGGAAGACAATAACCAGCTGAATCTACCTTCAGAACCTGTGCTGGCATGGATTGGACTGAGAGATGACCCACAATCCTGGAAAGGAGAACTAAAACAAGACAAGAACTCTTGGCGGTGGTCAGCAACTAATCAAACAAGTCTTACAGGTTATGCAAACTGGAATACTAATGATCCTGACAATTATAAGGCTTCAGAGTTATGTGTTAAGATAACCAGTTATGGACGCTGGATTGATACGGATTGTGGGGGTACAGCTCGCTTTATTTGCTATACAGGTAAAATAAATTGGTTTAAATTTATTAATGTTATTTGGTTCTGAAGACACAAGCAGCATTACCAAGTTATGGAGTATGCTGTGAAGACATTTTACAAATATATATTTTTAATCATAGCTTTTATGGATTAGTTAATTAATTAATTTGTTGGCAGTTGTGACCTAATGGTTAGGGATGTGGACTGGTGACCGGAGAGTCGCGGGTTTGATCCCTGGACCGGCAGGATTAGATCTGGGTGGGACAGATAACATAGCAGTGTTTGCCTCACCCTCCTTAACCCCACTGTGGTGGCCTTGAGCAAGTCCCTTAACCTGAGCTGCTCAGTGGCCACAGGTCAGTCTGTGGTTGTACTGGGCAGCTTCCTGGTGTGTATGTGAACAGGGCGTCCTTGAAAAAGAGAGGTTGCCTCTCAGTGAAACTACCCTGTATAAATAAAGGTTAAATGGAAAATTTAAAAACAAAATTTACTAAGTATACTGTTTTGTTTTTTGTTTTTTTTTTTGCATGGTCTTAATTCATTTTAATTAGCTGCACTTTGTTTTTTGCAGAAACATCACAAAATGGAAAAACTTACGTTCTTATCACTCTTTCGATGAATTGGTCCAGTGCTCAAGATTACTGCAGAACACACTACACAGATCTGGCCATGATTGAGAACGCTGATGAAAATGCAAAGATTGTTGGACTTGGTTCCCGCGATAATGCATGGATTGGTCTGTTCCGGATGCCATGGACCTGGTCTGATAACAGCGACAGCTCATTTAGAAACTGGAAATTTGGAGAACCAAATAATGCCAATAGAAATGAGTTTTGTGTCAGTGTGAATGACAAACATGAATGGTTTGACGAGTCTTGCCAGGATCAGAAAAATTTTCTCTGCCATCAAGGTGACTTCAATATTACATTGGAAATTTTTTTCATTTTTCCCTATTTTTTTTAATAAAACAAATATTTCTTTTGGTTTTCATATTTTTTTTTACAATATTCAGATGGCGTACATGTGACTGTGGTGAAAATGAAGATGACGTCTGATGCTGATTTGACAGATCCAGCTGTTAACAGTCAGATTTTGAAACAGGTAATGTTCTCTGTCTTTTCATAATAAATCAGAAAATGAAAGGATGATAAGCAAATATGTTTTACTGCTCAACAAAGAGAAGCATTTTAAAGTGAACGGTTTATGATTTTTTTTTCTTCCTCAGCTAAGTGCAGTGATGAGTCAGGGACGAGCTGACATCAAGTTGAGATGGAAGATCCAGCCCCAAAACTTGAAAAACACATACATCCATTGATTACTCAAGACAGTCAAACTTACAAATAACCACTCAAAAAACCCTGTAGATACGGTTGTGTCAACATTTGTAGACTTTATGATTAAGGGTTCAAACTATACATTTATTTATTTATTTATTTAGCGAATGCAAAGTCCTTAAGCCAAGCAGTTGCCTCCTGGTTTGCTGTATGGAGGGTGTGTAATCCTCCTTCCAGTCTTTGGAGCGGGCAAACCTCTATGATGTGTTCCATTGTTTGCTCCTCTCCACATGGGCACAGTGGGCTAGGCTCAAACTATACAGAGATGTGATGATTGTTTTTACGCTTTTCATTTAGTAGTCCTGTAGTCTCCAGGTTGACTTGTCATTTTATTGGTTCTACTTTTAAATTAACAGTGTATAATTGGTGTTTAGTTTTACCAACACAAAATCTTTATATAATTATATTCAGATGAAAATGCTGTATACTGGAATAAATACTGGAGCTGTGTTTGTACGCTCGCCTGCATCGTCTCTCCTTCCAGACAACGGCTTGTCCATCCCGGTTCTTCAGCCCTTCCTCCTCCTGTCCTGTAGCCTCCAGACCCCTTTACCTTTCCTACGCTGGAGTTCACTGCCGGGCTCTCTGCCAGTGTCGTACGACCTATTACCTCAGTTGTCCTTCTCCCGTGTCCCATTCCCATCACTAATCATTCCTCTCCTTTCTTTCATCCTAGGCTGCATGTGGCTCCAGCGTGCAACTGTTTTCCTGTTTATAGTGTGGCGTCTTTTGTTGCAGGTTTCATTAATTGTGGTGTGTGCATTTATTCCTTAAAGTAGCATGTTGTGTATAGGGTTTGGGGTTTTTTCATTAAAGTGGTGTAACTTTACATGTGCGTCTGAGTGTTCTGCTAAGTGGTTACCCAGCATTTAAGCCTCCTCAAACACAATAAATCATGACAGGTGGAGCCTTGACTAAAATTCTTTGATCATTCTACTCACTGAAACCTTCCACAACTATTTGTCACTGGTGGCAAACTCTGAAAATGAAGTTTTCTGAACCATATTTTTAAAAATGTGTAAACTCAAAATGAACTCCTCCTAGGCCATTTATATCCTAGTGGTAGATCATCTGTCCCACAGCCATGAGGTTGTAGGTTCAAGTCCAGTTGGGTCATACCAAAGATCACATAAAAATGGTACTTCCCGCCTTCTAACTTTGTGCTTGTTGTAATAGAATGGGGGAAGGAAAAGTTGTTTGTGGTTGTGCCTTGCATAGCAGCAGCCCATGTGATTAAGATTGTAGATAGAAGAAATGTAATTTCATTCTACTGTACATGATTGGCTGTATGGATTGAATGACAATCAAGTTGGCTGCTTCTTCATCCAAATTGCTTGAAATTAAGCAGCGATCATCTACAGACATTGATAATGACAAATTGTTAAAATGTCAGTCCGTTTTGATTTTCTAGGCCAATCAGTTTGTACAGTTTCTTTCTGACATGTATTTTGGGGTTTAACGCCTGATTTAGCAATTCAAATTTGATGAAACGTCAGTTTACTGCCCTCCCATCGAGCTTCCTAATTGTCGACTGGTAGACAGCGAGCTAACACGTGTGGTGCAGGCCCCAATGATGACAAGATGTTTCCTTTTATCTCTTATTGTTGCGACACCACAAGGAACTTAACGTGACATACATTCGTTTTATTCCGTTCCTACATCTGTTCCTACATCATTCATTCATTCAATCATTCATTCATCTTCCGCTTAATCCTTTTCGGGTCACGTAGGGGCTGGAGCCTATCTTGAACGGTAATGAGAACTACTCAACTCAAATTATAAAGGCAGAACAGTCAGAGTCACGATCAGAACAGTATTCTTCAGCTAACCAGCAAATTTCATACAATTCTGTTTATGTTAAAAAAAATCATGTTCACGAAATATCTGTCAGCCAGTTTGTCTTTTCAGTGGAACACTTTTTTTGAGTGTATCACCCAAACCAGTTGTGTGATGGAGGAGTTAAGATACTTGTCTATCAAGCAGGAGCCCTGGGTTCAAATCCTTCTGGTAATGTGTCATTCCTCTAAAGTGCAACCCATCTCTTCTGTGCATTGGAAAACAATATCCACCTTATTCCAAGGCCCCATGATGCCTTGTATGAATTATGGCAGCAACTTCCAGTACTAGTTTAGAATGTATTTTCACTGAAACAGGACACTTTTCCTTGTTAAAAAGCAATGACTTCAGCATCAAAAATGTGGGAACACAGCCTTTTGTACCTCAAAAACAGTAATATAATCATACCACATCCCACGACTATGGAGGGATGAGAAGATGACCTTAAAAAGTGGCCAGTAGCTCTGTGGACAGTAGCTCCGTTAGTTAGCTCCGCTGCTAACATGCTAACGCTGTAAACAAATAAAAGCTCTGAGGTATATCAATGTCTCCATCGCAATAAAGTCGGCTGCATTTTGTTAAAATATGTTGGACATAATCAAATTTACCTCAGAGCAGACGTAGAGTCTAGTCAGAGGCACAAAGAACCACAACACCGCGCTTGAGCATTTTAAATTTGGTGTAAAACGTCAGCTCTTTGACATTCATACAAGTGAAAACATACCTGGTGCTGCTGTGTCTCTACCACCGATCACACGAACAATCCTTTAGTTTTCAGTGCATGATCTACTCATTGCTGTTGAAGCCACAGATTTATCTGTGCTTATCTGTGTGAAGCCTCACACCACAAACAGCAGCAAGTACCAGAACTACGCAAAATCATTCAAAAATACAAAAACTACAAGTGCTGAAATTAGCTGCCACTTGAGTGCAAAATACGTATGTGGACTATTTCTTCAAAGAGTTTGGAAAGCTTTTAAAAAACGCTATTTTAAATGCCCCTGCTACTCCACTCTTACTGACTGATTTAACACTAAGTCAGCGCAAACCGGAAGCTCCGCCCATAATTGTTCCTACAGAGGCACCCCCCGGAATAAGGTGGATGTAGTGCATCTTGAATTTTAAATTATTATTTAAATGACAACAAAAAGAACTAAAAGACACATTAAAACAGTCAAAAACTACCCCTTAGCTTGAAACTTTTCATGCATATAATAATAATAATAATAATGGTCAAACTAAATTCTGTGCCACTGAACACGGTACATCTTTTTAAGTTTACTATTTAACTTCACTCATTATTGTAAACAGCTCTAATTCCAGCTCCTGCAAAGCTATCAGCAGAGAAAATAGTACAACAGAGAAATTTCAGCAACAAAAACATTTTTACATTGAGTGAATAATAAACCAGGAGATAAAAGGCTGAAGTTCCTCAGTGAATCAGCTTTATTTAAATATGTCAAGATAACAAATCCAAACAGTGAAACAGAGTCCCTTACACCTAATCTATCCTCTATTATTTCCATCTGTCCTTCCAAATCTGCCGCAGGCATCATATCCTACATTGGGACTCTCAGTTACTATGGCAACACCCCAACAAAAGCTAAGTTTCTGTTGATTATAACAAAAGAAAAGTTACTATTAGCTTAAAATGACCTGACAGTAATCCACCATGTTCCCCACCTTTGTGGCAGTGAATATTTATCATTTTACTAATCTGTAGAAAATTATTGATATTTAATTTTGTTGTGCTTTCATGCACAGCCACTGTACAACATAGAGATCGAATGTGACAAAACCACAATCTGTAAAACAGTAGTTTTTGTGCAAGTAGTCCATTGTAACTTTTCCTGGTGACCAGTGGCGGCTTGTGGGAGGAGTCAAAGGAGGCGGAGCTTCCTCGGAAATTTGAGAAGAAAAGAAGAAATGATTCAAACATTGTGATAATAAATAAATTTTATATTATATGCATATTATTGTGTAACATGTAGCCACATGCCAAAAATATGCAAGCAAGGTTAATTGGCATCAAAACTGGGGATTCTAAATTGTCCTTAGGTATGACTGTGAGAGTGAATGGTTGACTGTCTCTCTGTGTTGGCCCTGCGATGGACTGGCGATCTGTTCAGGGTGTACCCTGCCTCTCGCCGAAAGATGCTGGGATAGGCTCCAGCTCCAGCACCCCTGCGACCCGAAAAGGATTAAGCAGTAGAAGATGAATGAATGAATGTAATCAAAATCCTGTCAGAAGTCCGCAGTAGTTAAAATCAAGCTTGTCACTGTAGGAACATTAATCTGCCAATCAGAAATTAATTCGTTTTTGTAACTAAGGAGGCAAGAATTCTTTCTGAAATTATTTTTATTATTTTATTATTAAACATGCAAATTAGGTTAATTGGCATCAAACTGGGGATTCTAAATTGTCCTTAGGTATGACTGTGAGAGTGAATGGTTGTCTGTCTCTCTGTGTTGGCCCTGCGATGGATTGGCGATCTGTCCAGGGTGTACCCTGTTTCTCGCCCAAAGATGCTGGGATAGGCTCCAGCGCCCCGCAACCCCAAAAGGATTAAGCGGAAAAAGATGGATGGATGGATATTTTATTTATTTTTATTATCTCCTTGCACTGAATAAAATCCTTCGTCTGTCGTTTGGTTGTCTACTGTCATGCTGCTGTTACACTGCTATTCCCAGTTTGGGATCAAAAAAGTACATCCATCCATCCAGCCAGCCATCATCTAAAATACCCCGGAAGGAGGCGAACCTGTAACCAATCACAGTCCGTCTTTTGACAACGTCCCGGTATGACATATTTCAATGCGCTGAATACAGCAGATGTTCATATCCAGCAGTAATGTTTACTTTTTTTAACAAGTTTAGGAAACTACAATTTGAACACCAGCTTAAAATAAATACAGTCCAAGGCCTTCTCCTAAACTGGACATTATAAAGAAGTCAGGATGTTGCTGGGCGGCGCTCAGGGGGATACCTGGACAAGTGGAGCTAACCCGCTTAGCAACACATCGTTAGCATTGGCTTTGCATTTTGCAACCACTAATTTAAAACTGGATTTGATGACAGTGTGGGGAGCAAGGTGTTAGACTTCTCCACCCAGAGAGTAATGGACCATGAGAGGAGAGGTCGCCGGGGAGTCCAGATGGAACAGCAAAGGTGCCCCCCCCCCCCCCCCCCGGGAGAAGAGGAGACGCTGGGTTGTGTTGTCTTGAAGAGCATTGGTCAGCATAGAGACGTTTTCTTGGGGCTTTGCAAGAGCTGCATTTAGTATCTGTGGAGCTAAAGACTCAGGATCCTTGCAAGTATACTGTAGGTGTGTGTCGGTTCATGACTAATTTGCCTCCTTGATGGGATCACCCACGAGCCACTACTGTGGATTACATCTTACACTGAAGTAACAGAGATGGCAATAGGGGAGGAGGAGTTGTACTGTATGCATAAGATAACACCCCACAGAAATGAATGACTCATTTAGAGGAAGATGAGTTTGAATCCTTATGGGTCTGGTTGTGCCGTAATCATCTTCCCCGTGGGTTAAGCTGTATTATTGCTGCAGTACTGTATATCCCCCCTCGCTCCTGATACACTGATCAGCCAGTATTGGCATGGCTGTCTCTCCAACATTGAACATACAGTAAGTACCAGTATACGGCCCCTGTCATTCTTGGGGACACAGGTATAATTCTGAAACATGGATTGAAACAAGTGGCAATTGGTGCAACAAGAAAAGCCAGCCAACTTAACTCAGTTTTAACCAGCATCTCTACAATATATGAGCCACCTGTATATCTGCCTCCTGTCAGCACTTCTGATCATCAAACCATTGTGTTAAATGCTGGGAAGTGGACATCAAAGCCCTCACAGCACATCACATGCCAGAAGCTGGAAAGAGTGAAAACTAAAGCAGTTGTGTGGTGAGTTCTTAGAAAGCAGGAAGTCCCGTGTTCAAATCTTGCCAGGGAGGTCTTGTTCTAAACAGCAACTGAAGTACAGCATGGTTCTCCAGTGCATTTTTTTGGTGTGATTACTGAGCAGAGAGTAGATGTTGCTACGGTCTCAGCTGCAAATCACAGGGCACGACTTTAATGACCATCAATAAAAAGCCCTATGTGATGGCCTGCTTGGATGTGATTATCCTCTCCAGCTGCGCACACACCTGTTTTTCATCACGGCTGGGGCTATATAATCCACGCTGCCCTGGAAACCGTGCAGAGTCGTCTGTCTTACTCCATGAAGACCACTCAAGCCCTCTTTAATTCCAGAGACCGTAGCCTCAGCCTGACTGCTTCCCTGCTGTCCACCTACAACCTGCCTGCGCTTGGAAGGAAATTCTCCACCACGCAAGTAAGCCTCAGCTTTCCCTCACCATCTCCATATCAGTCCCCTGTGCACAGGTGGAGCTCCGTGGCGGCAGACCCTGTCCCACCTGGCGGCGGACTGAACCTCACCCTTTCACGAACTACACCTCCACCATCTACACTCTGCAAAGGGCTCAGTGGACACTGTCCTCCTGGCCATAGGCGCCGTGCTAACCTGAGCATTGCTACATCTCTACAAACAGTAAGCTGCAGATTAACCAGCACATTCCCAGCTGTGAAGCCACTAACAATCCTGCCTCTGTTTGTCCCTAGGGTTGCCAGGTCGAACGGTGTTCTGCTCACCCCCAGCTACAGCAAGAGCACACACCCACACACTCCACTTTATTATGATAAAGATAATTATATCTACTTTGGTCTCCGAGTCTGCTCACTGGGTCAACAAACAATGTCACCCTATGGTTGGCTGTTGGGACTGGGGTCATGGTTGCCTTGGTTGTGGCCTTTTCAGTGTTCCTACAAGGAAAAAAAGTTACATAGTGCTGCTTTAAAAACGAATGCATAGCACACCTTAGGTTTTAAATTACGCTGCTAAGCAACACAAGAGCTTGAAGTCCACACCTCTTGGAAGCTGATGATCCTCGCTTGCGGCTATATTTGATATCATAATTGTTAGGTTCATTTTGTCTTCTTTTAATTATTTATCTTTTGTTCATATAAAAGACAAAAAATAAAATAAAAAGGAGATGTCTTTACCTTCTTTACATGTTTCAACTGCACAGTTGAAACATGCAGTTGAAACATGTAAAGAAGGTAAAGACATCTCCTTTCTGTTTTATTTTTTGTCTTTTATATGAACAAAAGATAAATCATAATTGTTAGTTCCACATGAGTAGGGAGCACTTCAGTCCTGTTAGGTCTTTCAGGTCACGTTTTGCAAAAACAAAACAGTGGCCAGTGCGTTGTTTTTTTGGGTGGAGGATGGCGACCTTGGAAAAGCCACCTCCGTCTATCCACCAGGGGGTGCGGATCGTTCCCCCAGACAGCACTGTTACTGTGGAGGACGTGCTTCTGGCTGTGGCCGAGCAGGTGGGCCATGATGTGATATGCTTTGCGTCCCGAATGAATAGAGCTGTAGTTGCCTTTCTGGCTGCTGAAGAGGATGTCCACACACTGGTTGCAAGCGGTGTTGTTATCGGGGAAACGTATGTACAGGTGTCCCACTTATCTGTCCCATCAACGCGTATCACCATCTCACGTGTTCCACCTTTCATCACTGACGAGCAGTTGGCGACGGAGCTCCGCAGATTTGGGAAGTTTGCGGGCCCGTTTAGAACTCTGACTTTGGGATGCAAGGAGACCAAGTTAAACCATGTGAAATTACTCAGGCGACAGGTGTTCATGTTTTTGGACTCGCCAACTGCGACTCTGGAAGTGTCCTCCCGGGTCAAACACGGGGACGGCTCCTATATGGTGTATGCAAGCTCAGGACAGATGAAGTGTTTTGAATGTGGGGACGTGGGCCATAAACGGTTCACTTGTCCGCACAGGCAGCGGGCGGGGAGCTCTGATGGAACCGCGGCTGGTGCCGGCGGTGCGCCCTCCGCTCACGCTGCTGCTGTGGACGGCGTGGCGGGGACTTCAGCCGCAGCTGAGGCTGCCGGAGCGGCCTCCGCTCCCGCCGCTACTACGGATGACGTTGCAGGGCCTTTCGCCGGTCCTGCTCCGGAGCCTGCCGCTGTGTCTGTGGACAGCCCAGCTGTGGCGCCTGCAGCCCAGCTTACGGCCGAGAGCATCGCTGGTGATGGCGCCCAAAATGTCACTGATGGTGCATCAGAATCTCGCTGTGTGACATCAGCGGCTGTGCTTCCGGAGGCTGCTACCATTTCAGAGCAGGAGACGGGGCAGCGACAGTCAGCTGCTGTGGGTGGCGTCCAGGAAAATGTGGCCCATGATGAATCCACTGGCCCAGTGGAACCAAACAGTCAGGTGAGCTGTGCTGACGAGGAAATGGAATCTGATCCCGACACTGTGTCTAATACTGAGTCTATTGAGGCAAAATGCAGCACAAACACGAGTTTGTATTCCCTGGAAGAAATAAATGCTTTTCTGGATGAAACCTATAACAAGGCCATTAAAGTCACTGACTACTTCAGTGACACTGATAAATTCATTAAGTCTGTTAATGTGCTAAGAAGGCAGTTTGGTCTTGACCTCCTGGATGAAAGGAAATGTTTTCGCCTCAAGAAACACCTGAGAGCCCTGCGTAAAGCAGCAGGGGGAACAGGGGTCAAGCGCCCCCGACAGGAGGAATAAATGGCGGTCGTTCCTCTGCCTGTTTTACACATTTTTGGGATATTGTTTGATCAGACTTTTATATGACGTTTCTAATTGACTGTCACGGAACTGGATCTTTACCGGTCTCCTGCCGGCGCGCAGCAAGGACTTGGCCTGGCTTGAAAATGGGAGGCCAGTGGCTCTTCTTTGCACCGACAACAAGGACACGGTTTACTCGCCTGCAGGGCATGGATGCCCCAACGTTTTCTTTCTACAATCTGGACGAGCCTGCTGCAAAGATGACTTGCTTGAAAATCCCGCATGGTCTAAGGACTACAATCCATCTGAGATGAGGAAAATGTCTCTGGGACGTACAAAGGAACTGGCTGCGGGCGCACAGCGCTATCTCTGCTGCCGGAGGAAGGGGACTTGGCCTTGCTTAACAAGTGGAGGCCTGTGGCTCGTCTTTGCACGGACTACGAGGAAGACTCGGGCTACTGCCACTGGCAATGTGGACTAGGTGGACTGCAAGGAATACTTTGTATTGTGTGGGGGAGGGGGATGACTTATGTTTGCACTTTTCCAATGTGAGACACTTGGTGGAATGATATTGGTGCTCTTACATTTTCTTGAATTGTGCAATAGAGGCATTTTTTAAAACACAAAACTCTCTCTCTCCCTCTCTCTCTCTCTCTCATTCACTAACTCACTCACTCACAAACGAAAGTGACTAGAAAATGTGTTTAAAAAAATGTATTCTTTCAATAAATTAATGATATTCAATGCCAATGTTCCGATGTATGCATCAAAATGCAAAATGATAATGTCTGTCATAAAAGTTTAAGCATTTTTGACTATAGCTATAAACCAATGATAATACTGCACTGATTTTGTGAGTGATTTGGGCTGATAATTGATTTTATTTGCCTGTTGTAAAGGTACATACTGTTGGATGTTTTGCCTAATTTGGTCCTATTTGAAACCCATTTGAAACCAGTGACGTGTGGTGAGGTTCAGGGCTGGTGAGGCACTGATGCTTTCAGAGTCAGATTTACAGATACTGTATGTGAACCCAGTAGAGTAAGCTTAAATTAACCATGCAGTTTAAACTTCGCATGGCTTTATAATCTGCTAATTTTACATTTTTAAAACCAGAATTTATGAATAATTTTATCAGAACAAGTGCAAGGTGTTTACTGGATTACCTCTTAATGGAATCCACAGAATAGGTTGTTATAAAAGTCCATGTTTTCATTTTATAACTCACCTTGAGTATAGACAATGTGCAAAGACCCTCAGTTACATGAGTATAATGTATTAAGTTATTTTCCAAAAGTTTTTAGGAGCACAAAATTCATTATACTTTGCTTTTGGCCAAGAAATAACGTAAAATAGTGGCTCAGAGAGCTGCATCTCTCTCTGTAGCAGCTCCACAATTTACACTTATTTATTACAAATTCAAGTATTTACAACAACTATGGCTGCATGGTCTTACCTTTACTTGTAAATGAAGTAAATTTGCCTATCCTTCTGAACAAAAATCGCTGTGACTTTGTTTAAAAATGTCCTTAGCTTCTTGTACATTTTAAAAATCCTATGCTAATGGTGCTCAAGCACGCCTCCCCTCCTTAGCGCAATGGTACTGTATAGCCTCTGACTGATTTTCAACTAAAGTTTTATGTCAAATGAGGAAGACTAAATATGTTAGAAACACACATGAAGGACATTATATTCAAGGTTTGCAGTCACATGACCGCCGACACTGATCTGGTTCCTACAGAGTTAAAAATTCTGCGTTGCTAAGGCTACTCCATACACAAAATGCATTAAATTAAATCACCCTTATTGTCATTCAACCATACAACCAATCATGTACAGTAGAACGAGATTGTGCTATACCTATCTACAGTGTTAATCACACACACCCCAAGTGCAGAATCAGAGGGCCGCTGCCATGCAAGGCGCCGCCACAGATTTTCCTCCTCCATTCCATTATTGCTGAGCACCAAGCTGGACGGCAGGAAGTTCCACTTTTATATGGTCTTCGGCATGACCCGGCTGGGATTTGAACCCCTGCCTCCTGGGTGTGGGGCGGATGCTCTACCAACTGAGCCACCACTCCGGTAACCACTCCGGTATGTATTATTATAATGAGATTTTTAGCATGATCTAGTCAACATAAGGCTTTGAGTGTGACTATCGTCAAATTGCAACATAACTCCTACTGGTCAAGAGAGATAAAGATTTTTTGTCAATAAAATAGTTCAGATTTCCAAGGGTATAACTTGAAAGTGGTAAGAGATAATGGCTTATTGTCAATCGGAAAGATGTAAAATATGATCCAAAGTTTGAGATAGGAGTGATTTTACACATTTAATTTGCATAATGCTGCAGCAGCTATATTGAATTACATAACTCAGTCAAAAGCGGACTTTGGACATATTTACACAAAGAATGGTTCAGTCTTTTGACACCATTTTTTGTACAGGGGTACGTTATCTTCAAAGTAAATGAACACAGATCAGTACAATGTAAAAAAAAAAAACAACAAAACAACGAAATTTGTCACTTACCGGCGGCTAAGGGGACTCGCTCGCTGCTGTGGTCAGTGTGTTTATTTTGCATTCTGTTGGTCATTTATGCTCTCTACCACATCTACAAAGTATTATGATTAGTCTTATGATTATCCCACATAAATTTTGCTTGGCTATTTTCCGTGTACAAAGCCGTCTAAGTGATGGTGAACGACGATGGATGGCAGCCATATTAGCTTTTTGGGCTAAAAGAAGGGAATACAGGAAAAGGAAATAAGGAGTTCTCCTTCTTTGGTGTATTACATGTCAGCCATGATTCCTCCAACGCATGTATGCCACCTTCTGACCTACCACGATCAGTACAAGTCGTCAGTATAGCTGGGAAGTACAGGGATGTCAGAATTAGTTGACAGGTGCTGCACCATGCTTGCGAATGGGCATGCAAAATCTCACACTCAATCGGGTTGTTGTAATGAATGAATGAATCTTTATTTCGGATAGATTAAAAGTAAAGATTAAAAGAAGAGAACAGAATAATATAACAAAGGGGAAAAAAATCTAACAAGGTCAAATTAAAGAATAACTCCTCTGATTATACAGTTCAACATAAGTTATCCGAAATGGGTGATGGCTGAAGCCACAGCTTATATTGCCCACCCATATTCTATCCAAGAATTCAAAAGAAAAACAAAACAGGAGCAATTACAATTCAGAACAAAACTAAGACAAAACGTGACAACAACAAAAAAAAAAAGAAAAAAAAAAGAAAAAAAGCGTTGTACATGATTTTAATTCAGGTCCAAAAGCGTTCCACAATCTGATTCCTTGCACTGAGACACAGTGTTGCTTGGTGGTAGTTCTCACTGAAGATTTTTGAAATATATATGTTCCTCTGAAATGATATTGTTTCTCCCTTATTTGGAACAACTTTTGGATATTTGCAGGCAGTGATAGATTCTTCACTTTAAACATTATTACTGCAGTTTTAAAGTCAACCAGATCTTTCAACTTGAGAGCTTTTAATTTAAGAAAAAGTGGGTTTGTTGTTTCCCTGTAAGCAGCTTTGTTTATTATTCTAATAGCTCTCTTCTGAAGCATAAAGACTGGATATATGTTTGTTTTATATGTATTTCCCCATACTTCAGTACAATATGTCACGTAAGAAAGGATTAATGAATGATACAAAGTATATAGTATGGGTTGATTCAGCAAATATTTCACTCTGTGTAGTATTGCGATTGATTTGGATATTTTACCTTTAATATAATTAATATGTGACTTCCAACACAGTTTATTATCAATTATTACTCCAAGAAATTAAATTTCGGATACCCTTTCAATCTCTACACCATTTACATTGAGTTTAGATACTGAGTTGTTGTGATGATTGTTAAAAATGATACATTTTGTCTTACTTAAATTGAGCGTTAATTTGTTTGAATCAAACCACAGTTTAAGCTTTCCTAATTCCTTTCCAAGTGTATCCAAAAGTTGTTCCAAATAGCTTCTACTGCATAATAGTGTCATCTGCAAACAATATTAAATCCATTTTTTGTGTGCCGGCGGTGGGGGTTGTCCCTGATGCATCCTTGCGTGGTGGGGTCGTGTGTTTCCTGGGGCCCGGGTGCCACACAGGGGCTGGTGCCCGCATCCTGGGTTGCCCTCCCCGTTCACGGGGGTCTGCGGGTGGGGGAGGGTGTGTGTGAGTGTAGGCTTGTGTATGAGCGGATGTGGAAGTGGGTGTGTGTTGAGTGGGCAGGTGGGGTTGTGTGTTTGTGTAGGTGGGTATGTGTGATGGTGGGTGGAGTTATGTGTGTGTATGGAAGCGGTTACTTGTGGGTAGATGTCTAGGGGGCGGAGGATGCGTGTATGGGTAGGAGAGCTTTGTTGGGTGGCAGGGGTTGGGCAGTCCATCCAGTGGCATGGGGGCTGGCGTTTCGGGGCTTGCTTGTCCCGGCCGCCCTGCTGTTGTGTTGGGGGGTGAGGCACTTTGCTACATCGCCCCTGATGTCATTGGCAGCGGTTGTGCGTTGGTGCTTGGGGGTGGCTGGGGGGGGTCATTGGTGCAGGTTGTTGGCTGTGTTTCCATTGGGTTGTTCCGGGGTGGCTGTGGTTGCAGGGCGGCCTGCAGCTGTCGGTGTGTGTCTGGGGTGGGTGGTCGTGGGCCTGCGTGGGCGCTCCGGTGTGTCGCCTGGCATGTTGGGCGCTGTGTGGGTCCGGCCCATTGTTCACTATTGTGACTGTTGTTGTCCATGTTCGTGTGTGTAAGATGAGTGGTAGTATGTTTGGCTGCCCCGTCATGTTAGTGGTGCTGGAGCGCCGGGACGTGATTCTGATGGGTCCTGGGTTGTTTCCACTGGCGGCCCTCGCCCTGGGTTGGGATTTGGGGGCAGTGGGTGGCCTCACAAGCCAGTCTGCAAGCTGGCTTCTGGGGGGGGGGGGGGGGGCTTGTTTTTGGACCGCCTACCTCCGAGTCTTATTTCCCACCCTCCTCCTCCCCCTGATCTTTTTTGTTACATTTAGGGCTTTGGGGTGGAGGTGTGCCGCCCTGTGTCGGTGAAGGGGATACCTTTGCCGCGTGGTGGGGCTGCACTCACCTCAATTTTAATTGCATTTTAGACACTGAGGGCTTGGGGGGATGGGGGCTCTGCTGCCCATCACAGTGGCTAACAATGCTTCAATTACTATCCCCCCAATTTTAATTGCACTTTAGTAGTCCACACATTTATACACAATTATATCATATAACCGACGCACACCCACCATGTTCTGTGCGGGGGAAGGAGGTGGGGGTCTTCCCCCACCCCTGTTGCCCTGTCTTGTTGGGGGCGTGGGGGCCTGGTGGGGAGCCTGGGACCTATCATGTTGTAAAAATCCCTGGATGCTACTAATATATAGATGCAACCAAGGAAGTGACGGGGGGCTGAATATGAGTTTAAGTGTGAGTGAGAGGGTGATGAATGGAGGTGGTGATGGTGGGTCGGTTTTGTGCGGCGCTTTGCATGCCGGGTGGCATCTTGGGGCGCCTGTGGTGGTCTGCTGATTGTTCACTCAGATGGGCGCCGGGGGGTGGGGGTCTGCTTCTGTGGCCTGCGCCGGTGGCCTCCCTGGTCACTGCCGGGCACTGGTGCATGTTCAGGCTCACTGCATCTGCTTTGCAGTCGGCTTTTGAAATAAAGGTGAATGAGGAGTGAATTTAAGTGGGTACTGGAGTGAGAGAGAATGGGTCGGTCTGGCTGAGTGAGAGGGGTGTGCATGGGAACATGTGGGTGTGAAGGTATGGGGAGGGATGTGCCTGCGAGTCGGGAGGGGCTGGATTAGGGGGGTAGTGCCTCTCAGCAATGTGGGCTCACCTGGGCGAGGGAACTTCTTTGGACGTAGGGGTCCCCGGGGTGTGTGGCCAAGGCGCTGGGGTGGGACCGCTGTGGGGGTACCTGGGGGGGCTCGCGCCGGGGTGCGCTGGCTGGCCTCTGTCCTGGGGGGTGGGGTCGCTGGCCTCCTGGTGCCTGGGGCCCGGGGGCGGATGTTGGCCCCGCTGGGGGGGTGGGGGTCGGGCGGGTCCAGGGGTGTGGGCTCACCGCGCCGGCCGCCAGGTGGCCTGCCCTCCCTTGATCGTCTCTCCGGGGGTGGATGCTTGGCTTTCCTGGGGCTTGCTGACCTCGGGGCTGGGGGTTGGTGGCGCTGCCTTGCCTGCTCGGGGTCCTCGGGGGGAGGGCTGCTGCAACCGGCCCTCCGCTCGTATGTTTCCTGACAAACCACTCACATGCACACACTTATTTTGTGCGCGTTCTCATATATAGGCACACAGACATACATGTACAAGTGTCTCTCCTTTAACAGGTGCAGAAACCAGACTCGTGTTGAGACATCTCCGGTGGAAGAAGCAGTTTGTCTTTTGTTTGTTTTAGTTGTCTTTTTTTTTGTCTGTTCCCCTCCCTTTTCTTTCCCCCCTTCACACACTTCCTTTCCCTCTTCCCCATCCTGTTGGGTCTTCCATGGGTAAAACAATTAAAATAAAAAAAATAATAAAAAAAAATCCTTTTTTTCTGAAACTTTACATATGTCATTTATATACATAAATAAATAGATAGACCCAGGACTCGGTGGAGAGACTATGTCTCCCAGCTAGTCTGGGAACGCCTTGGTATCCCCTCTGAAGAGCTGGAGCAGGTGGCTGGGGAGAGGGAAGTCTGGGCTTCTCTGCTTGAACTGCTGCCTCCGCGACCCGGACCTCCGGAAAAGCGGTAGAAGATGGATGGATGGATGGATTTATATACATATTGAATAACAATGGCACCAAAACTGAACCCTGTGGGACTCCACAAGTAACCTTCAGTAACTGTGAGTTTTTGTTACCAACACACACATACTGATATCTATTCTTTAAGTAACTACATAACCAGAACAGTGCTACCCCCCCAATACCACAATTTTGTAGTTTCTTTAATAATAATTTATGATCCACTGTATCAAATGCTTTTTTAAGATCCAGGGATACTCCAACTGAATACTCTTTATTTTCAACGGCAGTTGATATTTTTTCTATAAATTCCATTAGAGTAAATGCAGTTGTCCTCTTATGTCTGAACTCATATTGCTGCTCATACAATAAATTACTCTTCATTATGAAGTTGTCAGTTCTCTCACAGAATATTTTTTCAAGTATCTTGGAAAATTGCGGCAATAGTGAAATAGGCCTATAGTTTGAAAATTCCCCTCTGTCACCCGTCATGTACATTAGAATTACTTTAGCTATTTTCATTGCACTGGGAAATATACCTGTTTGGAGAGACAGGTTACAAATACTGTATACGTCAGTGGCTTCACTAAGCATCCAATGATAATTTTGACTAATAACATGTCAATACCATCACAATCCGTAGATGTTTTACTTTTAAATAATTTAACAATTTTAATGACCTCTTTCTCTTCTGTGTTCTTTATTAAAATTGAATCTTTTATAGCAATGTTTTTGCTTATTGTAGGTGCCGTAATGGGTATTTCTAGGGCCAAATTAGGACCAATGTTAACAAAAAAATTATTAAATTTATCTGCAGGTGAGACTGCATTCACACTCTGAGTCATTTTTCTTTTTTTTTGAAAGATTGGTTGGGTAGCTTGTATTTCTGTTTTTATTTCCAAGAACATTGTTACATATTGTCCATGTATTTTGAATACTGTCTCTGTTTTTCTCCAGTTCTTTACTGTAATAGTCTCTTTTACTACATCTCATTATATATATTAACTTACTTTTGTCTGTTTTATACCGCTGCTCTGCTTCTTTTGTCCTTTTCTTTAGAAAAACTTTATATAATGAATTTTTCTTTTTACACTCTTTTTGTAATCCTTTGGTTAACCATGGCTTGTCGACAAATTTCTGTTTCAACTTTTCTTTACTAATGGGCGATTTTTTTCATAAAGAGTGGTTACAGTGTTCATGAATGTGTCGTAGGCTTCCTTTACATCTCATACATAGACTTTTGTCCAGTCTTGCTTCAGCAGGTCTTCTTTAAAAGAACTGATTGTATTGCATTGGGTTGTATGACTTTGTTGGATCATATGGCAACTGCACAACGTTCGATATGTTGAAAAACTATCTGTGAACAGTGTTATGGCCTCTGAAACGTGATTCTTATCACAAGGTCAATCATTTGTTTACATCGTGTCAAGATGCTCACGGTATCCTGGAACTGCTCTATTGTGAGATTGACTACTTAATTAACTCAAAATCACTTAACACAGCAGAAACTCTGGAAGTATGCAAAAGTCCAAGTGGCTACAAGTACTTTGCTGGCTTTGTTGTAGGTTTAAGCCAACATCATGACAAGTCTCTGGTGCTCATTACAGCCAAGGTAAGCTCTGTCTGCATATCCAGATATTTTATACAGTATATGTTGCACACTTGGACAAAAGACTTCCAGGTGTGCATGAAGTTTAGTAATGGCGAACTTTACTTCCCTTTATCATTGAAAACACAGTGATTCAAGCACATCAGTACAGCATAACACAACATGGCTGCATCTTGCAGGCTACTTCCTGAACAATGCTTAAGCCCTCCTGCAGGCAGTTACACATTACTTCACAATCCATACAGTACAACCGTTCTTATAAAATATGTTTCCAGTAACTCAAAAACACAGTACCTGTGTTTAAATATACCATATTTGCTCTAAAATACCTGACACATGCACGCGCGCGCACACACACACACACACACACACACACACACACACACACAACTGCATATTAGTTGGCGATAAGCTGGATAACTATGGCATTCTCTCCTGCTAACATGGTGAAGCACTATTTCTTGCAACAGGAGCTATTTTAATGTAAATTAGAAACTACAGTAGGTTTCCCATTTACACACACATTCATACTCCTCTGTCACTACTTTTATAGCTTGCTTCGTCACTTTAGCTCACCTGAAAACACAGAGATACAAGCACATCAGTCCAGCATAACGCAACGTGGCTGCATCTTGCAGGCTACTCCCTGAATGATTCTTAAGCCCTTCCGCATCCTAAAGGACCTCTCAGCTGCTCAAAGTGCCGTTATGAGCATCACTCTGTTTATGCACATATTAACCTACTAAATATTACAGGTGGTACACTACCGTTCAAAAGTTTGGGGTCACTTAGAAATTTCCTTATTTTTGAAAGAAAATCACTTTTTTTCAATGAAGATAACTTTAAACTAATCAGAAATACACTCTATGCATTGCTAATGTGGTAAATGACTATTCAAGCTGCAAATGTCTGGTTTTTGGTGCAATATCTACATAGGTGTATAGAGGCCCATTTCCAGCAACTATCACTCCAGTGTTCTAATGGTACAATGTGTTTGCTCATTGCGTCAGAAGGCTAATGGATGATTAGAAAACCCTTGTGCAATCATGTTAGGTCTGCAATGCTGTAATTGCTGCAAATGGAGGATTCTTTGACGAAAGCAAAGTTTGAAGGAAAAAATTATTATTTCAAATACAAATCATTATTTCTAACCTTGTCAATGTCTTAACTATATTTTTTTGTTCATTTTACAACTCATGGTGGTAAATAAGTGTGACTTTTCATGGAAAACACAAAATAATTGTCTGGGTGACCCCAAACTTTTGAACGGTAGTGTATGTCTGGTGCACAGGTATAGTCACTTATCAGAAAAATAACATTATGAACTCTCACAAATAATAAAATAACACATCAAAAGAGCAATGAAAAAGAGGGGAGTGTCCACTAATATGCCTCAACATTACTGTGGGTCCCACATACCCTATAACATTGTAAAAAAAACAGTATTTCAATTCAATTCAGCTTTATTTATAAAGTGCCACATCACAACAGAAGTCATCTTATAGTGCTACAAAATGCAGACAAAACCCCACAATTTCAGAAAGACCCAGCAATCAGACGATCCCCTGTGAGCAAGCACTTAGCGACGGTGGAGAGGAAAAACTCCCATTTAACAGGAAGAAACCTCTAGCAGAACCAGGTTTAGGGAGGGGCAGTCATCTGCTGCGACTGGCTGGGGGTGAGGGGATAGAGAGGGTAAAGAGGACAGACATAAAGAACATAACAGTGAGATGTCAAGAACATTATTAGAGGTCACCCAGCAGTATGGATCTATTAACAGCAGAACAGAAGCGGGGTTAAAAGATGCAAAATCCCTCCCTAATTTTAGGCTATATTAAAAAGGAAGGATTTTACCCTGTTCTTAAAAACAAAGACCGAGTCTGACTCCCGGACCCAGAGTGGTAATTGGTTCCATAGAGAAGGAGCTGGATAGCAGAAGGCTCTGCCTCCCAATGTACTTTTGGAGATTCTGGGCATTACAAGTAATCCAGCATTTTGGCAGCGTAGTGCTCTATTAGGATGGTAAGGTAATATCATATCTTTTATATATAAGGGGGCTTGATTATTAAGAGCTTTGAAAGAGAGAAGAAGGATTTTTAAACTTAATTCTAAACTCTATGGGAAGCCAATGAAGGGAGGACAGAACCGAGGAGATATGATCTCTTTTTCTAGAGCCAGTTAAAACTCTTGCAGCAGCATTTTCGATCAACTGAAGATTTTTTAAGGATATTTTAGGACAACCTGATAATAACAAGTTACAATAATCTAATCGAGAGCTGACAAAGGTGTGGGTCAGTTTCTGAGCATCGTTCAGAGACAAGATGCTCCTGATCTTGGCAATACTGCGCAGATGATAGAAGGCAGTCTTAGAAACAAATTTAATATGTGAATAAAAGGACAGATCTTGATCAAAAAGTTCCTCCAAGTTCCTCACAGAGCTATTCAGAGTGAGAGTGGCAGCATCCAAATTAAGAGCATGATTTGGAAAGAAGTTTCTAAGGTGTTTTGAGCCAACAAGAATGACTTCAGTCTTATCTGAGTTGAATAGCAGAAAATTACAAGTCATCCAGGCTTTGATATCCTTAAGACAGGCATCTAACTTGGCTAATTGATTACAATCATCGGGCTTCATTGACAGGTATAGTTGTGTGTCGTCTGCATAACAATGAAAATGTACACAGTACTTTCTAATGATATTGCCTAGTGGAAGCATATACTGTATAACCTAAAAAAGAGTAGGGCCTAACACCGATCCCTGTGGCACTCCGTGACTGAGTTTAGAGTTGGAAGAAAATTCATCATTAATGTGAACAGATTGAAATCTATCAGACAAATAAGATCTAAACCACTGCAGTGGAGTTCCGCTCAGTCCAATATAGTGTTCTAATCTATCAAGTAGAATGGCATGATCGATAGTGTCAAAGGCTGCACTAAGATCGAAAAGGACAAGAACAGAAACAAGTCCATTATCAGATGCGATAAGGAGGTCATTAGTGACCTTCACTAAGGCAGTTTCAGTGCTGTGATGAACTCTGAACCCAGATCGAAACACCTCAAACAAACCAACTCCCTGCAAGTGGTCAAACAATTACGCAGCAACAACTCTTTCCATGATTTTTGAAATGAAAGGCAGATTAGAGATTGGTCGATAGTTAGCTAAAACTCCTGGATCGAGCGTCGGCTTTTTGAGTAAGGGTTTAAGTACAACAGTTTTAAAAGCCAGTGGTACATAACCCAGAGTTACAGTAAAGAAGAATTAATAATATGAAGAATATGGTTACCAATAATTGGGAAGACTATTTTAAATAACCTGGTAGGAATAGGGTCCAAAAGGCAAGATGAAGACTTAGATGAGGAGATTATTTTATCCAACTCTAAGAGGTCGATTGGAGTAAACTTATCTAAACAGATATCAATTGATGGAGTTGTAGTAGTTAATGTACTTAAATTTACAGTAGGAAGAATCTGACTGATTTTTATCTCTAATAGATAAAATTTTATGATTGAAAAAGTTCAGAAAGTCCTGACTAGAAAGCTCAGGGGGGATGCGAGGATTGACTGAGTCCTGACACTTTGTCAGCCTGGCTATAGTGTTGAAAAGAAACCTGGGGTTATTCTTATTTGCTTCTATTAATGCAGAATAATAACTTGATCTAGCTTTTCTAAGAGATTTTTTATAAATTAAGAGATGATTTCTCCACGCTAAATAGAATTCCTCTAAATTAGTAGAACACCATTTCCTTTCCAATTGACGAGTCTTCTGTTTTAAGCAACGAGTTTCTGAGTTAAACCAAGGGGTTAGAAATCTCTGGTTAGACTTTTTTCTTTTTTAAAGGGGATACCAAATCTAGAGTCCGATGCAGAGAGGCTGTAACAATATCCTCCATGCAATCAATTATGAAAGGAGCAGGCTCTCCATCTTTTATTTCCGTTGTGTTGACCCATGGTATAGAGGAGACAATCTGCAAAAATTTGGTAACAACGTCATCTGAAAGACATCTGCTGTAGTAGTATTTTTCTTTAGGAGTCAAATAATCAGAAATAGTGAAATCAAATGTTAACAGACAATGGTCTGACAGTACAGGATTATGAGGAGACACTACCAGATTTTCTATAGCTATACCATAAGTCAAAACAAGGTCCAATGTATGGTGGAGATAATGGGTAGAATTTTCTACTTTCTGGGAAAACCCCATTGAGTCTCCCGACATATTCTGCTCATCCCATTAGATCACTCCATGATGTCAGTGACTCTGATAGACCCATATATATTGTGCTCAAAAAAATAAAGGGAACACTTTGAAAACACATCAGATTTTAATGGGAAAAAATAAGCTATATATAAGGTATATATATAATATATATACCTTATATACTGTATATATATATATATATATATATATATATATATATATATATATATATATATATATATATATACCTTATTAAGACATGTATAAGGTATATGTATATATACCTTATTTAGACAGTCACTCTCTACATCAACATATATGTTAAAGTCCCCTACAATAATTATTCTATCTGATTTCAGCACTATATCAGCTAAAAATTCAGCAAATTTGGATAAAAACTCTGAGTAGGTCGAGGGAGGATAATAAACTATGGCAAAGAGAAATGGGTTCAAGCCAAGATAGCCAACATGCCCCACACTGAGGACCAGGCCCTCAAAGGAATCAAAGCATATTTTTTGCTTGACATTAACTAGTAATTCAGAATGGAAAATTGACGCCACTCCACCCCCACGACCAGAACCTCTGGGGTTATGACAGTTTAAAAAACCAGAGGGAGTTGATTCATTCAAACCAACATAATCGTCTTGCCCAAGCCAAGTCTCTGTGAGGGATAATAAATTGATCTGATGATTGATTAATAGATCATGGACTAGCAGAGACTTGGGAGTTAGAGACCTAATATTTAATAAACCACATTTAATTTTAACCCTGGAGAACCCAAGAACCCTTTTCTTCTTTGGAAAATTATGAACTATGCATTAAATGACTGCTATAAGTTCACTGAACACCAAAATATCCACTTTTTCAATTTTAACCGTTTATTCCCTAATTTAGGATTAGGGCTAAATTTGACCCATTGGGCTTTAGGCGTATCATTTCAAAGAATCATAATAACAAACACTGTCAATGCAAACTATTTTAAATTTAGGAAAATAATCAGTCAACCACACAGCTACATTTAACAATGCTTTTTTTTTTGCTTTATTTGTTGCATGTTCACCACAATGTCTCCACCAACTCCCAACTGACACTTCCCTTTTTGTTCATTGCCACCACCTTTTCCCTGATATATGTCAAAATCGTGCAGGAGGCCAGTGACACAGCAGCATGCTCACACTTTGAATCCCCATGGATGTGGCTTCCCTTTGATGTACTGCCTTATGCCACCAAATTTCCCTTTGTATGGCACCATCATCTCATCGATGGACTGTTTTTGGCGAGGAGCTATAGTGAGACATTGTCTCTGAAAAGAATCCAAAAATGGTCTCAGTTTCCAAAGTCGATCCTTTTTTACTTTTTCACTGGCCATTTCGTTGTCTACAAAGTGGATGACAGAGAGTAGCAGGTTGAATCGGTTGCGACTCATTACGCCTGCCACAGGCCCATAACAAAATTCACTTTCCTAGTACTGACGTACTCCAGACATTTGAACTAATCCCATCCTGAGATACATTCCTAGAACTTGTTCTATCTCCTTTACAGAAGTGTTTACACATTTCCCATGCTTTTGAACACTGTGTTGATTGGTATGCTCAACAATATTTTCCAACATATCAAGGGAAACAAAGCGTTGAAAGTAAACCAGTGGCGTGTTTGTCGTGGCATCCTGGTACGACTCAACCTGTTCACCTTGAAAGTTCACATCAGGCAACTCAAAGCCTTTCTTTCGCCACCTGTAAGTTTTTGTGGCACGATTTGGTTCCATCTGTGGGCTAGCAGTCTCGGCAAACGGCACATCTTCATCACTGGACGAGTCATTGGACGAGTCACTGTCTTGGGCAGAAGATTCAACACCATCACTTTCATGTGGTTGAAACAATTCATCAGAATCGCTATCGCTGTACAATTCAGGGCCAAAGTCACTATAATCAGCTTCAAGTTGCTCCAATACTTGTTTTACAGTGAACTTTCTCTGTTGCTTTCCCTGTTGCTTTCCCTGTCCTGAAAAAGGAGCGGCCATACTCCCTGAAAAGATATAGGTATTTATTAGTCTCTGGCCCTGTACTACTGAGGTAACTTAGTAAAATATATTATACAAATGAATTTATTTCAAGGCTTTAGCCAAATACAGGACTGTCACCATTCTCATCTACAAAGTCACTCAAAGAACCAAAGGGTCATTTTTGACCTGACATTTTTTAACCCATACACCCAGAGGGTCATTTTTGACCCACTGTTTTTTGAACTAGCTCAGAGTCGCTAATTTATCCAAAAAGAATATAAAACGTACTTCTAGGCATTCTGCAGGCTAATACTAAATAGATTAACAAAAAATACACAATTTTACCAACCGTAGGTTTGCTGAGAAGACGATTTTGTTTGGGTAGGTTTCCAGCTCAACAAAACAGAATGTGGTCAGACATCTTGTCACTACCACTCTGGCTCATGTCAGTTCAATATTCATCCACTAGGTGTCTCTATGTAGGGGTCAGAAGTGGCACTCTGGGCTTTTGAAGTTAAATTTTACAATTTTTAAAATTTTTGTTCATTTTGGGTAGCAGCAATTAACAGCGGCCAAATTTGACCCCGTGGGTTCTCCAGGGTTAAAATTTTTTGGAGGAACAGAGGCCAAATTATTAAATTTAGAGACTTGAGGTTTGATTTGAATTTTACCAACATTTTGTTTAATCACTTTGGGATGTTTATGCATTCTATTTTTATTAACTTTGGGGAGAACCGAGAAAGGTTCTCCAAGGGAGAAGACAGGGGCAAAGTTGGGGGTGGTGGATGAGGAGGAGCTGCAGAAAGATGTGTATTTATCAAGTTGTGTTGTATTTGTCTTGAGTTATAATATTTTGGGTAACGGGAGACAGACACAGTCTCTGTAGGGTTATAAATCGAAGGCTGATCCAAACAGCGCAAATTATATGGATTAATGGGATTAATATGACAAGTGGAAACAGCACCAAAAAAGGGCTGATTGGCTGACCCAGGAGCTTCAGAGTGAGTAAACACACCAAGTTTCAGTCACTGTACCAAAAAACACTGAATGGAATAGAAAAGATTGTCTCTTAAAACACGTGCACCAATTCTATTTGGGTGGATGCCATCAGGCCTCATAAGTGATGGGCGGTTCCAAAACAAGTTAAAATTGCCTACAAAACCAATGTTAAAAATAGGACAAGTAAAACACAGCCAAGTATTAAGACTAAGAGTTCTGCTAAAATAATTGCAGCCTCGTCTGAGAGGTGCCAATGGCCCAGAGATAAACGCACGTTTGCCACAGTTCAAAAGAGTGGACAGAAGGCTCCTGAAGTCACTCTTCAAAATCTCCGATGCTTCATTTGGGATGTTATTGCATCCAACATATACTATGACAGTTTGAACGTGGGGGAATTCATTTAGCAGGTCAGGGATAAGGGCCTCAATGTCAGAGACTCTAGCTCCAGGAAAAAATCTAGTGGTACAGTACCTGCTTCTGACGTTCCTCATAATCGAGTCACCAATTACCAGCGTCCTTTGGGGGGGGGGGGGGGTTGTCGGTGGATTTTAACATGGAGAATAACTTTGTCGAGGGTGTTGTTGTTGTGAAGGCGGGGTGATGCGCGCTCTTCTATTTGGAGCTAGCGTGTAATTTCGCGCACCTAGAGTTGTCTTAGTCCGGGGTTTGCAGACCTGAGCTGCCGCTGAAGGAGAGGAAGGAGGAGGAGGGACAGCCACGGGCAGATGGCCAGTGTCCAGGTGGGGAAAATCCTCCAGAGAAAGGATATTAAATCTATTATCCAGGAGCAGGGGAAGAGAAGAGGAGCGACCCTGTCTGGCAGACCGACAATGATTGCCAGCTGGTCCAACCAAGGTCCAGGGTGTGCATTGAGTGGGAGAAGTACTGACTGGGGCTTTGGGTTTAGCCCCGAGACGAAGTCAGTGTCGATTACTGTGGTCCTGGACATCGGAAAAAGCTGGAACGGGAGCTGGAGTGGAAGTGGATGGAGAAGCGCTGACCTCCCCCAGGTAGGTAGTCATCTCTGCCAACTGAGAATCGGTTGCCAGAGCCGTTGTTCGCCCGAGTATAATGGTGTCAAGATGTTCCTCAGCCTCCCGAATCTTGTAGAGGTTGGCGAGTCTCACTTCCAGCTCAGAAACCTTACTAAGAAGGGACACACAACGGATACACGATGGAGCCATGGTGTTCCAGGCGATGAGATGGATAGCCAGCAGCCAGCCAAAAACAGCGAAAACAGCTAAAAACAGGTGAGCTAAAAATAGCTAAAAAGGCTAAAAACAGGTTAGCAGGTAGCCTAGCCCGGTGAAAACAGCCCAGCCGGGGGTCCAACCACCCATGCGTCCAATCGGGCTTTTCAGCGAGGCAGTACCAAACTAGCACCAAACAGAAACTAATATCAGCAAACAGAGATTAAAAACAAAATCAATAAAATCAATAAAAACAAACAAAAGCCAACAAAGTAGCACTCTGACGTGACGAAGCGCTAACTGATGCCAGTGCATGCCCAGTCGCTCTCCCACACTATATAGTATAGCAGAAATATGTTAACTTTTATTAAAGATCTTAGTGATGTCTACAAAAGTGGGTAGTAAACACCCACGCACATGTTTAATATCAAGCTCCTGGGACAGTTGCATGGCTGTCCTGTGGCTTGCTGGCTTCGAGGCATTTGTAGGGGTTGGTAGCACTGTGGGGGTTGGTGGTGCTGTCTTGCTTGCTCTGTGTTTCCGGGCGTGCGGGGGAAGGGGGGTTGCTGTGACCTGCTGCCCTCTTTGTATGTTTCCTGGCAAACCACTCACATGCACACACTCACTTTGCGTGTGCTCTTGTACATGTGCATGCACACACACATATGTTCTTTTACAGGTGCTGATACCAGACTCGTGATGAGACCTTTTCAGAAGAAGAAACAGTTTGTCTTCTGTTTGTTTCAATTGTGTTTGTTTGTTTTTTTCTGTTTGTTCCTCTCTCTTGCCCCCCCCCCATCCCCATCCCCATCGGGTTTATCATGGGTACAACAATTTAAATAAAGTATTAAATGTTATTACAAGAGGAGTCTGTAAAGAATACACAGTATATAGCTATATGCTGTATAAAACTCCTTTTGGCAAAATAAATCTGTTTGGCACAATAAGGGAAGCAGATTTCTGTTCTGCTTACCTAGCTGCTTGAAAGGACAAGGGAAGAAAAATATCAAGCTAGGACTGGAATACTAGGACATATTGTATAATAGAAATATATTTTCCTCCCACAAAATGTTCAGTGGCCCTCATTGTGACAGAAAAGTGGTTGTATGATCATTTCAGCTGGCAAATTGGTATTTATCAATCTGAAGGTGATCATCCCGGGCACTCAAATCTCACATAAGTTCTGAGCTGGAGTGCCCAAATTTTCAAGTCTTTGCAGACTCCCATGCAGCAGATAAACCTGCTATGTGGAAGAATTATTTCATAATATCAAATTATATTCAGCAGTGCAACCTTTCAGGAGATATCTTTGCCTTGTCTTATATTTTGATGAGAGATCTGACGATATACTTTAACTGAACGACAACACAGCTTTACTTACAGAAGTGCCTGGTCGAGGTGATCTGCTGCATTTGGGTTAAAAAAAAAACCCAAATGCAGCAAAAAAACCCGTGTCTGCGTGGGTTTACTCCGGGATTTTCTCCGGTTTCCTCCCATGTGCCATTAATTGGCATTAACCGGGGATTCTAAATTGTCCTTGGGCATGACTGTGAGAGTGAATGGTTGTCTGTCTCTCTGTGTTGGCCCTGCAATGGACTGGCGATCTGTCCAGGGTGTACCCTGCCTCTCGCCCAAAGATGCTGGGATAGGCTTCAGCACCCCCCCCCCACACACACACACACATACACACACGACCCGAAAAGGATTAATCGGAAGAAGATATGAATGACAATATGCTTTAAAATGATAACATTTAGTCAAACAGATTGACTGAGACTGACCAGATACACACTGTTTCATAAATACCACATAGACCTTTTTGTACTGTTACGGCACCGCTCCTCTTTGGAGTCGGTCCTCTCTTGCCTCATTTCCACCAAAATAAGAACCAGTGCTAGTTCGGTTCTGCGGCTTGGGCCAGTACTTAACCAGTTCAACTGTAGTGCCTCATAAGAACCAGTTGGTTTTCCACCGATATGGAGCTAGTCGGGGATTACATCAGGGCTACGTCATTACGTAGTGTGAAGCGCCTTTATGCAACCCCGCAGAACACCACAGAAGATGAAGTAGCAGCGCTAGCTTGTCAACAGCTTGTCAGCGTGATAAGTTTGTTGTCTCTTTGGGAGCACTGCTTTTATTATTATTAGAGGAGGAGGAGGAGGAGGAGGAGGAGGAGGAGGAGGAGGAAGCATAAGCTGGCTGTACCGATGGTCATCACCGGGAACGTGCGATCGCTGGGATATAAACAGATGAGCTTACAGTGCTGGTCAGGACGCAAAAAGAGTATTGTGAGTGTGGTGCAATGTGTTTTACAGAGACGTGGTTACACTCACAGATCCCGAATGTAAATGTAGCAATACCTGGCTTCAAGACTATACGGGGGGACAAAGACGTGAAAAGCAACAGGAAAAAGAGGGGAGGAGGATTGGCACTTCTTGTTAATGAGCGGTGGTGTCATCCTGGACATATCTATGTGAAGGAAAAGTGCTGTAGTCCGGACATTGAACTGCTGGCTGTGAGTATGAGACCTTATTATATGCCGCGAGAAATGAAGTGTGCCTTAGTAATTATTGTCTACGTCCCTCCGTCAGCTGATGCAGCGGTGGCCTGTGATGTCATCAGCTCCACTTCGGCCACATTACTGGAGAAGCACCCAGATGCATCCATGGCCATCACAGGTGACTTTAATCATGACTCAGTGGGAAAAAAACACTACCAAACTTTCACCAGTTTGTTGACTGTCCCACCAGAGAAAACAAAACACTGGATTTACTGTATGCCAATGTCAGTGATGAATATAGTGCCATAGCTCTACCCCCCATTGGCAAATCAGATCATTGCATGGTCATGTTAACACCCAAGTAGGTTCCCCTTGTGCAAAGGCAGCCTGCTTATACACGGACTGTGAGGAGGTGGACACAGGAGGCTGCTGATGCACTTCAGGACTGCTTCAAGATGACAGACTGGAGCGTACTCTGTGAACCACATGGAGTGGACATAGACAATATGACCGACTGCAACACAGAATACATTAGATTCTGTGAAGACATGACCATGCCAGCTCAGACTGTATACTGCTTCTCCAACAACAGATCATGGGTCACCAGTGACCTGAAAGCACTTCTGAACAAAAAGAAAAGAGCTTTCAGGGCTGGAGACAAGGAGAAGCTTAGGGGAGTGCAGCATGAGCTGAGAGAGATGCTGAGAAGGTGCAAGGACAATTATAGGAGGAAGCTGGAAGATAAACTCAGGCAAAACGACACTAAAGATGTGTGGGAGGGAATGAAACAAATAACTGGGTGCAAGGGGAGAGTCAGGCAGCAATCTGGGAGCCAGGAGAGAGCTGAGGAACTGAATTTGCTTTTTAATAGGTTCAAGCTCACAGTCTGTCACCCCAGCAACACAACCAGACGACCCACACACTCCTCCCCACCCACCCTCCTGTGCAGAACCTCTCTCCATCTCCCCTCTCCTCCTTCTCAGGGGGCACCAGGACCCTCCCTCACTTCATGGTGACTA
Source organism: Pholidichthys leucotaenia (assembly GCA_020510985.1). Classification (NCBI taxonomy): domain Eukaryota; kingdom Metazoa; phylum Chordata; class Actinopteri; order Cichliformes; family Pholidichthyidae; genus Pholidichthys; species Pholidichthys leucotaenia. Next base: position 61,031,270 of record CM035849.1, on the reverse strand, counting down.
CAGACCAGGTGGAGAAACAGCTGGAGAGACTCCATCAGCAGAATGTGGCAGGCCCTGATGGCATCTCCGCCAGGACCCTGAGGACCTGTGCCAACCAACACCTGTACAACCTGAGCCTGAGTCTGGAGAGAGTACCAGTGCTGTGGAAGACATCCTGCCTCGTTCCTGTCCCAAGAAGTCATCTCCATGGGACCTGAACGACTATCGACCAGTTGCCCTCACATCTCATGTGATGAAGGTCCTGGAGAGACTGGTCTTAGCCCACCTGAGGCTGCAGGTGAAGACGTGGCCGGACCCTCTGCAGTTTGCATATCAGTCCCATTTAGGAGTTGAAGATGCTGTCATCTACCTGCTGCAACGAGCACATTTGCACCTGGATGGTGGAGGAGATACTGTGAGAATCACTTTTTTTGATTTCTCCAGTGCTTTTAACACCATCCAGCCACTGCTGCTGGGTGAGAAGCTGCTGGTGATGGCGGTTGACAGCTCTGTGATCCCCTGGATTACTGACTACCTGACGGGCAGACCACAATTTGTCCGGCTGGCCAATGTCTTGTCTGGAGTGGTGGCTTGTGATACGGGAGCTCCACAGGGGACTGTGCTCTCTCCTTTTCTCTTTACCTTATACACCACTGACTTTCAGTTCAACACAGAGTCATGCCACCTGCAGAAATTCTCTGACGACTCAGCTGTTGTGGGGTGTATAAGAGGAGGAGAGGAGGGGGAGTACAAGAAACTGGTAGACAGATTTGTGGAGTGGACGGAGCAGAATCACCTGAGGTTGAATGTCAGCAAGACCAGAGAGATGGTAATTGACTTCAGGAAGATGAAAATAAGATAAGATAAGCCTTTATTAGTCCCACAACGGGGAAATTCCAGGATTGCAACAGCACAGGGATAGCAACACTCAGAGCAACAATCAGAAGGCAAGAAAAAAAAGGCAAGCAAGCAAGAGCAGCTAATATACATATGTACATATTACTATAAATATATATATATATACACACAGACACACGGTACAGAGCATTGTAGCTGGATGGGATAAATATATGAGTATATAAACACACAGTGTGGAGCATTGTAGCTAGATGGAATAAATATGTAAATATATAAACACAGTGCGGAGCAATGTAGCTAGATGGAATAATATGTAGATATATAAACACACAGTGTGAAGCATTGTAACTAGATGGAATAAATATATAGATATATAAATATAAATATAAACATAAACACACCCAGTGCGGAGCATTGTAGCTAGATGGAATAAATATGTAAATATATAAACACACACAGTGCAGAGCATTGTTGCTAGATGGGACGAAACAGCACAACCGTCTACTTAGTTATCCTACATGGTATGATTATGTGCCCATACATATTCTCACCCTCCATAGCGACCGGTATTTTCCTAGTAGTATGCCAGAGGGGACCATTGTGTAAGTCTATTGCATCTTTTGCATTCAAAAAACTATTAGGTTGTTACGTCTTTTTTGCTATCTCTGCGAGCAGCCCTGCTTAGGTTGTACAGTCTGACAGCCGTTGGTAGGAAGGACCTGTGAAACCTCTCGGTTGTGCACCTGGGATGATGTAGTCTGCTGCTAAATGAGCTCCTCAGTGCATTCAGTATGTCCTGCATAGGGTGGAACTCGGACTCCAGCAGAGATGACAGTTTACCTTCCTTCTCTCTCCTATCTCCTCCACCGGGTCAAGGCGCTGCCCCAGGACAGAGCTAGCTTTCTTGATCAGTTTGTTCATTCTCTTCCTATCGGCTGCAGTAATGCCACTGCCCCAGCAGACCACTCCAAAAGTGATGGCTGATGCCACCACCGTGTCATAGAATGTCTTCAGCAGCGCCCCTTGTACACCAAAAGACCTGAGTCTCCTTAGTAGGAATAGCCTGCGCTGTCCCTTCTTGTAGAGTGCATCAGTATTGTGTGACCAGTCTAGTTTATTGTTCAGATGAACACCCAGGTACTTGTCGGATGTCACCATCTCAATGTCTGTTCCCTGTATATTTACTGGTGCTGTGAGGGGTTGTCCATGCCTGCGGCAGTCCACCACCAGGTCCTTAGTTTTCCTCGCGTTGATCTGGAGGCAGTTCCGATGGCACCAGTCCACAAAGTCCTGGATAAGCCCTCTGTACTCAGCTTCATCTCCATTGGAGATGAGGCCAACGATTGCAGAGTCATCAGAGAACTTCTGTAGATGGCAGTGTGTTGTGTTGTGAGAGAAGTCCGCAGTATAAAGAGTGAACAGGAAGGGAGCCAACACCGTTCCCTGGGGGGTCCCTGTGCTACCGATGATCGTGTCGGATACACAGTCCCGGGTTCTCACAAACTGAGGCCGGTTCATGAGGTAGTCCAGGGTCCATGATGACAGGTGCTGGTCCACCCCTGCGCGCAGCAGCTTGTCCTTCAGGATCATCGGTTGGATGGTGTTGAAAGCACTGGAGAAGTCAAAGAACATGATCCTCACCACATTCCCGGGCTTCTCCAGGTGGGACAGAGAACGGTGAAGGAGGAAGATCACTGCGTCCTCCACCCCAATGTCATGCTGGTAGGCGAACTGGAGTGGATCCATCACTGGTTCCACCAGGGGGCGGAGGTGAGCAGGGAGCAGTCTCTCCAGGGTCTTCATCAAGTGGGACGTCAAGGCCACCGGTCTGTAGCTGTTCAGGTCTTTGGGGTGGGAAGTTTTTGGTACAGGTACCACACAAGATGTTTTCCACAGCTTTGGTACCCTCCCCAGCTTCAGGCTCAGGTTGAAGATGTACGTCACAATCCCACACAGCTGGTCTGCACAGGACTTGAGGAGCTTTGCGCTGATGCCGTCCGGTCCCGATGCCTTCCTCGCCTTGATCTTCCTCAGCTCCGTCCTCACCTGGGTCCTGGTCAGGGTCAGGATGGGGGGCTGTGTGTTGGGAGTGGGGGGGTGTTGGTGGAGTGGGGAGTGGGCAGCAGCACTTGATGTCTTTAGAGGCAGAAGTGGTTGTTGTGCAGTCAGGGGGGAGGGCGATTGGTCAAACCTATTGAAAAACAGATTCAGATTGTTCACCCACTCCCTGCCCCCCGTGGCCTGGGGGGAGGTATTCTGGAGCCCAGAGATGGTTTTGAGGTTTCTCCAGACCCCACTGATGTCGCTCTGTTGCAGCTTGTCCTCCATCTTCTTCCTGAAGCTGTCCTTGCCTTCTCTGATCTTTCTCCTCAGCTCCCTCTGTACGGACTTCAGCATCTCCCTGTTCCCCGACCTGAAGATCCTCTTCTCTCTCAGAAGTGTTTTTATCTCAGGGTTGATCCAGGGTTTGTTGTTTGAGCAACACCGTATGGTCTTGGTGGGAACGGATTTGTCCACACAGAAGCTGAGGTAGCCCGTGAAGGTGTGAGTGAGGCCATCGATGTCCTCACCGTGTGGATCGCAGAGCTGCTTCCAGGCGGTGGCTTCAAAACAGCCCTTTTGAGTGTCCATTGCCTCCTCAGACCATAACATTACTGTGCACATAGCTGGAGGTTGTCTGTGCACTAGGGGTTTGTACACTGGCCGGAGATGAACCAAGTTGTGATCCGATCTCCCGAGTGGGGGGAGTTGTGATGAGGTGTACGCCTCCTTAGTGTTTGCATAGAATAAGTCCAGTGTTTTATTGTCTCTAGTGTGACATGTAACATACTGGGTAAACGTGGATAGAATGGGAGATAGTGAAACATGGTTGAAATCACCTGAGATGAGGAGAAGAGCATCTGGGTGTTCTGTCTGCAGCCTGCTGGTTACTGAATGGATGACGTCACGCGCTGTCCCAGCGTTCGCCGTCGGATTTGCATAAATCAACAATGCAGATCACATGTGAGTGTTCTCTCGGGAGATATGTAGGCCGCATGCTAACAGCTCGCAACTCAATGTCTTTGCTGCAGTGTCGTTGTTTAACAGTGATATGTCCCGGTCTGCACCAGTTGTTGTTAACATACATTATCACTCCACCGCCCCTTGCTTTGCCACTGTCTGGTGTTCGGTCTGCCCGTATCATGTGGAAACCCTCCAGCTCAATGTTAGCATCTGCTGCTAGTTCAGTTAACCACGTCTCAGAAAACAAAAGGAGAGAGCACTCCCGGTATGTGCTATCGTAACGGCAGATAGCCGCTAGCTCATCTAGCTTTCCCAGTAACGACCGTACATTTCCCATGACAATAGATGGAAGGGAGGGTCTGTACCTTATATTTTTTGTCCTCCGCCTTACTCCAGCCCGGCAGCCGCGGCGTTTTTGCCTCAGTTCTCCCGGTATGTCGAGTTTTTCCAATAGCACCGGGTGGCGGTTGAATGCTAGCAGCTCTTCCCTGCTGTATCGTCTCCTGCTATAAACAGTGGCTCCGTCCACCGGCTCAGGAGACATTTGGGACGATCTGTGTGTCCGTAATATAAGTGGAGTGAAAAAAAACGGATCAAAAAGAGAGAGGAAGGGGAAAAAAGACTCGGAATCGAGCCGCTGTTGCAAAGGGTGGCCGACTCGTGTGGCGCCGGAAGATGCCTTCTCAGCCACTGCAGATTAGGGGGGAGGATGCGGTAGTGGTTGAGGACTACAAATATCTGGGTGTCAGGATCAGCAGTGGGTTGGACTGGAGATCCAACACTGATGCTGCGCACAAGAAGGAGATGAGCAGACTCTACTTCCTGAGGAAGCTGAGATCCTTCAACGTGTGCAGCAGGATGCTGGAGCTTTTCTACCAGACCGCTGTCGCCAGTGCCATCTTCATTGCTGCTGTCTGTTGGGGTAGCATGACCAGGGCCAGAGACACCAACAGACCTGACAAGATTATCAAGAGGGATTGCTCTGTAATTGGTCTCATACCGGAGACCATTGAGACAGTAGTGGAGAAGAGAACACTAAATAAACTGCAATCCATCATGGACTATCCTGATCACCCCCTCCACCAAACACTAGACAGACAGCGATGCACTTTCACCAGTACACTACTACAGCTTCGCTGTCGAACGGCCAGGTACAGGAAATCTTTCCTGCCACATGCAATTTTATTACACAGTAACTCACTATGATGTTGTATTTGTCATGCGGTGGCCCTCGCGAGCCACCTATAAGACGCACACAACGTCACCAGTGAGTTTTTCAGTGAGTTTTATTTCGGTGATAAGGTGATACACAAGCTGCTGAGATAATGACAGAGTCTTTGCAGAACAGGAAGCATAGGGCTATACAGCACACTACAGGTCCGAAGCAGGAGACAGTCACACACAGTCAGGCTTGGTAATAATTAGCACACGGGCTGCCAAGGCAGGGACTTACAGAACAGTTAACACTCGGGGGGAATAAGGCTAACGAGCTCACTTACTGGTCCCGGTGAAAGACGATCAAGCCCAAGGCAGCCGAAGTGTGAATATAGTCCAGGCATCCGTGGGGTGAACAGAATAACGATCAGGTAACGATCAGTTTAGCGATCAGATACGTGACCATTAGCGATCAGACACTGCTGCGTCTTAATGACGCCAACACTCAGCTTAAATAACAAGGTACTAATGACAGATGACATACAGCTGACCGACCGTTGACAGGCGGAAACCCCTCCGAGCACTTTCACAATAAGAGCCCGGAGAGGCCAGAATACCGCCCGCAGCTGTCAAGGCCGGCAGCGAGACATAACTTTAACCCGAGCGCGATCAGAACCGACGCTCGGGTCATAACAGTACCCTCCCTCCACGGGCGGACTCCGGACGCCCCAAGGAACCACCCTGCCCCCCCCCCCCCCAGGGTGGGAGGTAGGGGGACAGGTACAGAGGGAGAGAAACCAACCAAAGCAAGACAAAGACCAAAACAAGAAATACATACAAACACATGACTCAGGGAAGAACAAGACTAAGACCAGACAAGAAATACATACAACCACATGACTCTGGGGAAAACAACAAAGAAAAGAAAATACATGACTGAACAAGGCTATGACAAGACTGAGACTCACAAGGAAAAAAAAAAACAAGAGACAAAAAATGCTCTAACTTGACTATGACAAAGATTCACAAGGTAACAAGAGGCAATCACAAATTGCTCAGACTTGACCAAGACAATGACTTACAAGGTAACAAAATGCTCGAACTTGACTAAGACAATGACTTACAAGAAAACAAGAGGTAATCAAAAAATTGCTCGGACTTAACTAAGACTATGACATACAAGGAAACAAGAAAAAACAAGAGGCAATCTAAAATTGCTCAGACCTGACTAAGACTATGACTTTGGAACAAGAAAAAACAAGAGGCAATCTAAAATTGCTCAGACCTGACTAAGACTATGACTTTGAAAACAAGAGGCAATCTAAAATTGCTCACCCGACTAAGACTATGACTTGGAAACAAGAAAAAACAAGAGGCAATCTAAAATTGCTCAGACCTGACTAAGACTATGACTTTGGAAACAAGAAAAAACAAGAGGCAATTCTAAAATTGCTCAGACCTGACTAAGACTATGACTCTGGAAACAATCAAAAAAAAATGCTAGACGTACAAGACATGATTTGGCACCATATGGGCCCACAGAAAATCCCACAGTACATGAACAGTCAGGTGGCCTGCCCCAGTCCCATGCCCCCAGGAATACGTCCTCTGGTGGCCGAACCAGGTCACCCCGTAACACACACAGTTTATTGGGTAGCCAACCCAAGATGCCAAACACTCCAAGCAGTTCCTCAGGTGGCCGACCCACATACCACAACCAACAGGACCGTGGAGGGATTGCATGCAGCTGCTCACCTGAAAACAACAAAACAGGAGAGCGCCGATCTGCCAAACAAAATCCACTAATGGCCCCCAGCTGGTGGCTCCTGAGAGGAGGACAACCAAAAACCTGGACCCCCTCGAATCCTGATTGGGTCGCAGCCGCACCTGCGCTGGACCCCCACTGGACCTCGTCGGACCCCGATTGGGTCAGGACGGACCCAGAACCGGGTCAGGACTGCTCCGGTGACGACCTCCATCTCCGAACCTGGAACCCCCGGTCCCGTGACCTTGACTGGCTCCGGACCGGTAACGCTGTGGAGATGCTCAGAACACAAGGGAGAACCGGGATCAGTTCCACCGGCAGCGCCAGAGCCCAGCAAGACGAGCTCGGGTGCAGCGGCCGGCTGCCCCTCACTCGCCTCCCCATGAGGCAGGCAAAAATGCTCTAACACACCATACAGGAAAACAAGAAAGAGCACTTGCCTGCACTCGGGCTCTGGAGCCGTCCAGGACTTCGCCGATCCAGGTTCAGGAAGACGCTCGTCGTCGGGCTCCCACTCGGCTGCGTCGGGTTCCACAGCCGGCCTGATGGTCTCTGCAGCTGGATCCTCATGCGCTGGCGTCCACGCCAATAACCCGCATGGGGTGGAGGGAGAGGACCCTGGACCTGCTGACTCGGGCTGCATCCCTGAGGAACCTTGGGGACGCTCTCTCGTCGGCTCTGGCTCCTCACTGCAGTCCGTTCTCCTCCTCTGTCCAAAACAAGGCTGCAAGACCGGGATATCTCCCAGAGCTGCAGGCCTCCCCCTCGTTTGACGGCGTGGGACTGACGCCGAGGACCGCTCCGCAGGAGGAGACACAGAGGCAGCAGGTTTAATATACATGGCTATAGCTGGGGAAAGAAACTCAGGGAGCTGCGAACCCTGAGCTTCACCCGCAGGAGTCAGACAAGACAGATCACTATTATTACTAGAAAAGTGAACTTGGACTTGCCTGTCTCCCGGGGGGAGGATGTTATCAGCTGTAGCGGACGTTGCTCCTTCCTTCGCTCGCTGGATGCTGAAGGATCCAAGAACGGAGCCCACCGGCGCAGGAATCAGCTCACTCTCAGCAGCTGGCTGGTTGAGGGGGTCATCCCGGCGGCCTGGAACTGGATCCGGAGCTGGAGCTTGCCGAAGATGCGCCCGGCCGTGTCGCCGATGCCTTCGCCGGCCCCCAGATGGTGCGAACTCCCGAAATGGATCCCTAGGCGAAGAGCAGGAGTGCCTCTTCACCTGCTCCATGCCGCGTTCCTCCTCCATCATCAGGAATAATTCACGTTGTGCGGCGATGTCCTCCCTCCTCGCGTCGACTTCCGGGTGGTTGGCGTAGCGGGGAGAGAGATTATAGAGTACATCTTCGGCGACGTCCAGGTACCAATGTATGCCGTGGTCGTAGTCCAACATGGAAGCGGAGATGAGTAACTCATCCACAGCTTCCAAAACACACATCAGCACGTGACTCTTCGGTGACGGCATTCCTCACATACACAGGTCCCAGACAGGGACAAACAACGTCAAAAACTCAAAACACACTGGTGAAAAGCGTCTCAAAATGGCGTCACCGTAAAACGCTGTTTGGGCAGCAGTGTACTGTCATGCAGTGGCCCTCGCGAGCCACCTGTAAGACGCACACAACGTCACCAGTGAGTTTTTCAGTGAGTTTTATTACGGTGATAAGGTGATACACAAGTCTTTGCAGAACAGGAAGCATAGGGCTATACAGCACACTACAGGTCCGAAGCAGGAGACAGTCACACACAGTCAGGCTTGGTAATAATTAGCACACGGGCTGCCAAGGCAGGGACTTACAGAACAGTTATCGGGGGAAATAAGTCTAATGAGCTCACTTACTGGTCCCGGTGAAAGACGATCAAGCCCAAGGCAGCCGAAGTGTGAATATAGTCCAGGCATCCGTGACGATGGGTGAACAGAATAACGATCAGGTAACGATCAGTTTAGCGATCAGATACGTGACCATTAGCGATCAGACACTGCTGCGTCTTAATGACGCCAGCACTCAGCTTAAATAACAAGGTACTAATGACAGATGACATACAGCTGACCGACCGTTGACAGGCGGAAACCCCTCCGAGCACTTTCACAATAAGAGCCCGGAGAGGCCAGAACACCGCCCACAGCTGTCAAGGCCGGCAGCGAGACATAACTTTAACCCGAGCGCGATCAGAACCGACGCTCGGGTCATAACAGTATTCTTGTCATAATAATGGTGCCACACTGCACCTTACAGACTAACTGGTACCTGAATGAATGAATGAATGGATGAATGAATGAATCTTTATTTCGGACAGATTGAAAGTGAAGATTAAAAAGAAACAGAATAATATAACCAAAGGGGAAAAAAGAAAAAAAAATCCAACAGGGTCAAATTAAAGAATAACTCCTCTGATTATACAGTTCAACATAAGTTATCCGAAATGAGTGATGGCTGAAGCCGCAGCTTATATTGCCCACCCATATTCCATCCAAGAATTCAAAAGAAAAACAAAACAAGAGCGATTACAATTCGGAACAAAGCTAAGACAAAATGTGACAAAAAAAAAAACAAAACTAAGCAACAACACAACACAGACTGGATATGACAATCCTTATGTGATTTTACGTCATCTTGTATATATGTTTGGAGTATTTCTTCCTTTAGTTTTTGTTTAAATTGTCCAAGCGCTGTACATGATTTTAATTCAGGTCCAAAATCGTTCCATAATCTGACTCCTTGCACTGAAACACAGTGTTGCTTGGTGGTAGTTCTCACTGAAGGCTTTTGAAATATACATGTTCCTCTGAAATAATATTGTTTTGTGGTGGGTTGATTCAACCCCCCCACAACACACAGGACAGTCAGCTCTCTTCTCTTGGTTTTTCCCGCTGCACTACTGAGATGTAATGTGCCATTCATGTATTGTGATGTAATGTGCCATGCATGTGTTGTGATGTAATGTGCCATTCATGTATTGTGATGTAATGTGCCATTCATGTATAGTGTTCATGCGTCCTGTCCTTACTGTGACCTAGAGACAGATCAATATGTAGATGTGCCTTGTAACCTCTTTGTCCTGCAAGCTGGAGCAGAGGACAGCAATCTGCCTATTGTTATGTAGGTCTTTCAAATGCAAATGTCTCATGCCTGTTCTGCAGTCCCTTTGATCGTACCAACTGCTGTGAATCCGCTTTGATGTATTGTCTGAGTTGGGTATAAATACTGCACAGGTTCTGTAACTCATTCACTGACTCCTTCAACTGCTGCAGACACCCACTTTATGTCTCCTCTCTGAGAGCCTGAGGACATCACCTCAGCCCGCAGCACGAGGGCTGGGGAGGTGTTCCGATGAAGGCGGTATGATTCAATAAACCTGCTTAAAACCCCATCGCTGCCTTTATTTTTTCATGCCGCTGCACTGGTGACCCCGAAGACGCACACGCTTTGTGCGACGCAACCTTCTGATCTGGACATCCACGCTGAACCGGCCGAGGGACACAAGAAGTCTCCTCCCTCTCGCCGCTCCAATGCACCATGACCTGAAGGCAGAAAAGAACACGCTGCCAGTGAACGCTTCACTGGTGACCCCGAGCATGCACACGTTTTGTGCAAAGCAACCTTCTGACCTGGACAGCTGCACTGGTGACCCGTTCTTCATGATGAGATCTGCTCGTCTGAGATCTGCTCATCCATGCTGGACCGGCCGCGCTCGCAGCTCCTCCACACGAGAGCGCAGGCACCTCATCCCCTCTCCACGATGACGGCCTCCATGGCCGGCGGAGAACGCAACGCGTGGACCTGAACGCACCACGGCCGAGCGGTGACAAAGATCATCTATTCCCTCCCACCGCTCCAACGCATCTGCACGAGCCTGAGGGACAAAAGATCGTCTATTTCCTCTCACCTCTCCAACGCACCATGGCCAATCTGCAGCCACAGCTCAACCTGGATATTATCGGCGCCGTCTGCGCCGATCTCCACCAAGATTCTGCACCCTGACTCGCCTCTCCAGCTGGCCCACCCATGCACGAGCCCCCGCGCACGCACCGGGAAGTTACGAGGACGGCGCATCACGCACGGGACAAATACGGCTCTTCTGACCGCCTTCCTTCTGCTGCACACTGGCCCTTCAGGCTTGCTCGTACACCTGAGGCCCGCAGCTTGCTCACTGGATTTTATGGTCTTAGCCACGGCACACAAGGGGAATTCAGCCGTCTGCGGTTCCCGAGGCTTTAGGGTTGCCCTGCCCTAAAGTCAACAAGCCAGTCCCTCTGCTTTTATTTTTTTCTTACCGCCGCTCCTGCTTTTCTTCATGGCCACGAGAGGAGACAGAAACAAATTTTTCTTCTTGTGATCTCCGCACACGCAATGGGACAGCCCCTCGACGTTGCAGACCAGCAAGCAATTTTTGCGCAGCTCGGACGATTTCACCGCCCCTGCCGGCACTTACTACCCCCCCTCCCTCCCCCTCCGCCTGCAGCGAGCTTCTCCCACAGCTCACTCCCATAAATGGATTATCGAGGTCTCGGCCCCCTGCCGTGCCCTCTGGGGGGGAGCGTGTGGCGGGTTGATTCAACCCCCCCACAACACACAGGACAGTCAGCTCTCTTCTCTTGGTTTTTCCCGCTGCACTACTGAGATGTAATGTGCCATTCATTTATTGTGATGTAATGTGCCATGCATGTGTTGTGATGTAATGTGCCATTCATGTATTGTGATGTAATGTGCCATTCATGTATAGTGTTCATGCGTCCTGTCCTTACTGTGACCTAGAGACAGATCAATATGTAGATGTGCCTTGTAACCTCTTTGTCCTGCAAGCTGGAGCAGAGGACAGCAATCTGCCTATTGTTATGTAGGTCTTTCAAATGCAAATGTCTCATGCCTGTTCTGCAGTCCCTTTGATCGTACCAACTGCTGTGAATCCGCTTTGATGTATTGTCTGAGTTGGGTATAAATACTGCACAGGTTCTGTAACTCATTCTCTCAATTCCACTTCCTCAACTGCTGCTGCTGGACACAGACTTTGTGTCCTCCTTCTCTGAGAGCCGCTGGGCTCGCTCCCGGCGCGCATGCACGGCACCGGGAGCGGAGCTCGTGACAGCGGTATGATTAATAAAACCTGCTTAAAACCACATCATTGCTGCTTATTTTTTCATGCCGCTGCAGTTTCTCACTTATTTGGAACAACTTTTGGATATTTGCGGGCAGTGATAGATTCTTCACTTTAAACATTATTACTGCAGTTTTAAAGTCAACCAGATCTTTCAACTTGAGAGCTTTTAATTTAAGAAAAAGTGGGTTTGTTGGTTCCCTGTCAGTAGCTTTGTTTATTATTCTAATAGCTCTCTTCTGAAGCATAAAGAGTGGATATATGTTTGTTTTATAAGTGCATACTTCAGTACAATATGTCATGTTTGGGAGTATTAATGAATGACACGAAGTATATAGTGTGGGTTGATTCAGCAAATATTTCACTCTGTGTAGTATTGCAATTGATTTAGATATTTCACCTTTAATATAATTAATATGTGACTTCCAACACAGTTTATTATCAATTATTACTCCAAGAAATTTAGTTTTGGTTATCTTTTCAATCTCTACACCATTTACACTGAGTTTAGATACTAAGTTGTTGTGATGGTTGTTAAAAACTATAAATTTTGTCTTACTTAAACTGAGAGTTAATTTGTTTGAATCAAACCACAGTTTAAGCTTTCCTAATTCCTTTCTGAGTGTATCCAAAAGTTGTTCCAAATTGCTTCCACTGCATAATAGATTAGTGTCATCTGCAAACAATATTAAATCCATTTTTCCTAAACTTTATATATATCATTTAAATACATATTGAATAACAGTGGCCCCAAAACTGAACCCTGTGGGACTCCACAAATAACCTTCAGTAACTGTGAGTTTTTCTTACCAACACATACATACTGATATCTATTCTTTATGTAACTACATAACCAGGACAGTGCTACCCCCCGATACCACAATTTTGTAGTTTCTTTAATAATAACTTACAATCCACTGTATCAAATGCTTTTTTAAGACCCAGGAATACCCCAGCTGAGTACTCTTTATTTTCAATGGCAGTTGATATTTTTTCTATAAATTCCATTAGAGCAAATGTAGTCGTCCTCTTGTGTCTGAACCCATGTTGCTGCTCACACAATAAATTATTCTTTATTATGAAGTTGTCAATTCTCTCACAGAATATTTTTTCAAGTATCTTGGAAAATTGCGGCAATAGTGAAATTGGTCTATAGTTTGAAAGTTCCCCTCTGTCGCCCGTCTTATATATCGGAATTACTTTAGCTATTTTCATTGCATTGGGAAATATACCTGTTTGGAGAGACAGGTTACAAATATACGTCAGTAGTTTCACTAAGCATTCAATAATACTTTTGACTAACCTCACATTTCACTCTACTCCTTATAGTCCTTCTTTGTACAATGGGATGATTCATGTGTTTATACGGGTCATCATATACTAAGCTATGATGTATATAGGTTTTATAGTCATGTTAGTTTTTACTTTCCATGGGTAATCCCTTTGTCTGTCATGTGTGTGTTTCTGTTGTTTGGTTGTCTACTGTCGTGCTGCTGTTACTCTGTAATTTCCCAGTTTGGGGTCAATAAAGTACATCTATCTATCTATCTATCTATCTATCTATGTATTATTGCAAACCTGTATTACCATCCAAAAACAGTTTTATTCTTAATCGTGGCCACAGCGCGCGCCACACACCAGGGACAAACCGGCTCCACAGACACACACACCAGCCTCCGCAGCTGCACATGCCCTGGGAACACGGCTAATCGCCATCCTGGGAACCTTTAGGGCTGCTGCTGCACCTAAAGCAGACGTGCAGCTTCGCATGCAGGACATGTGTTTGTCTCTCAGCTGCTGTGCACAGCGGTAATTAAGCCGATTGCTTCCCCCGATGCCTTTAGGGCTGCTTCCGCACCTAAAGCAAAACTGCCAAGTCCCTCACACAGCTTCAGTTTTTTCACAGCCGCTGCGCATCCTCGGGAAATTGGCCATTCGCCTTCTCCACATCCTCGCAGGACTGAGCCGCACGAGGAGTCAGAGATTTTTTTTTTTTTTCACAGCCGCCGCGGATCACCGCCAGGTTTACTGGCAAAGTCCCTCACCATGGCGGATCCACATGCAACTTCTGCGCGGCCCAGACACTTTTGATGTCCTGGGCCGGCACTCACTTATTCTGTTTCTTTGTTGGTGAAAATCCTGGTGCATCAGCGCCTTGGCGCTACCTGTCAGGCGGGAGTGAAACTACAAATGATGATTGTCCTCATGTGTCAACCGCTTGGCCTGGGTAGATGAAAAAAAGTGCGCATGTACAGTGCCACATGCGTGCCGGGCTTGTCCAAGGCATATGTGGAAAAAGGCGGACTAGAGGGGAAATGCAGCATGAAAAAGGCTTGACTGTCCGACAGAAACATGAGTTTATTAAAGTACTTTAAAAGCGGAAAAAAAAATCACAAGAGGTTTGTAAGCACTAGCGTTTATCATGGTTTTAACCCGCTGAAAACGGGAGCAATAACGGAAGAGTCGCTTAGCTAAGAGATGTGGTTAGAATTCAAATGCAGCCGGCTTCATATGAAGGGAAAGGCAAGGGGGACTACTGAATTGCAGAGAATATATTTCACCAGCCACTACAATATTAAGTTATGTTCCTAATTATGTACCTGGCAAGTTAAGATGACCAAAATTCAAAAAGTCAATGACTTTAATCCGTCAGTAGCCTTCAGACAAACTGAACGTGCCAGCATTTGGACTTCAAAATCAGGGAGGTTTTTCTTGGCCATGAGGAGACTTCAAAAAAATATATATAAATATATAGAAAAATGATAACAGAAATAACGGCATCCTTGGTCATTTAAGTTAATTTAAGTCATTAAATACAATTTTATTAATATTTTTTTCTTTGTAATCAGAGTAAAATTATTGTTCTGTTCTGACCTCAAAGTTATGGTCAAAAATATAAATTGTTATAAGGAAAAAGTAATAAAAAAAAAATACCACAGTCTGTTTCAAATTTATTTCAAAAACAGTAATTTTATTTAAAAAAAGCCATAAAATAATCCACAAATTTATAATAAAGTTTCAAATGTACAAGAAAAGTCAATTTTACAAGATTAAATTACAAATTTGAGGAAAATGGTTTCAAATTTAGATAAATTTACAGAGAAAAGTAGAAAACTGTGAGAAAATTGTTATAAATTTTGGAGAGAAAACTCAAATCTTCAAGACTGAAGTCATTACTCAAGTTTTAAGTAGGTGCTCTTTGTACTCTTAAGTAGAAATTTTTGGTTGCCTCCTTTATTTTACATGGCACTTGATATTTTCTAATCTGCTTGTATGCCACCATAGACAGAGAGAGAACCTGAATTAGACAGAGCTCAGAGAGGGCAACATTAAACAGAAGAGAGGAGCCAAGGAGAGGAAAGTGTTCAGGCAGGGGGTCCAGGAGAGGTGCGAGCAGAAGAAGGAGAGAAGAATGACACCAGTAGAAAGTCCAAACACAGGATGTCTGGGTGGGACCCCAACTGTCCCAATATTCCAACATTCAAGTCTTGGTTGTACAATACTTCAAACTGTAAGTTCCATATGCACGGCAGTGGCTCAGAAGGTAGTGCAGGTTGTCCAATAACCAGATGGTTGGTGGCTGAAATCCCGCTCTTCCCAGATATCCTGATGATGACTAAGAGTGATATTGTAATTTGTTGGGAAAGGGGCTGGACTATATAAGCAGTGGCTTCTTCCCACTCCTTTTGAACATTTTATTTTTGGCTTGATTTTTGTTTTGTTTTAAATTCTTTTTTTTTTCTTTAGTTGGAATGTTCAAATAAATAAAATCAATCAATCAATCAATCAATCAATATCCTGCCGTTGTGTCCCTGGACAAGACACTTTACCCACCTTGCCTCCAGTGTCCATAGCACTGGGTATGAATGTGTATAAATGTTCAGTGGTGGCCAGAGATGCCATTGGCCTGGATTGGCAGCCACGTTTCTGTCAGCCTGTCCCAGGGCAGCTGTGGCTACAGTAGTAGCTTGCCACTACCATTGTCTGTCAGGAATTAATGAATAATGTATCTGTAAAAAGCGTCTTTGAGTGTCTATGATAAACTGCTATATAAATCTGATGCATTATTATATGCAAAGTTACTGTGCAAAATAAAAAAAATAAAGAAATAGTATAAAATGAACATATTCATACATATGTGTTTTCTGCACCCCCCCCCCCCACTTCCCGGAAAAATATGTTGCCACCGCGCCAAGGTCTTTAAGCCAGAGGAAACACTGTGCTACATATGAAATATTATGTACACACAGCCAAAAAGCAGTCCCTCAAACACAGACACAACGCGTCCCATCAGTCCAACAAGGGTATTGGTACTGTCCTCTATCTTCTGGATGCTTTGCAGCAAAGTGGAAGTCAGCTGTTCATCCCTCCTGCTCTGCTCCCGCTGTCTCTCATCTGACCTCTCCAGGTAGTCAAGAAGGAGGTCCATGTCTGTGTCCCGCTTCTGTTTCCCTGCTTAAAAGTAAAAAAAAAAAATAAAAAAAATAAGCAAAATAAAATAACCACACACTGAAAAATGCAGGAATCGTCAATCTAAGACTGACTGTCTAGTTAACAACCATTTACTGTTAGTGGCATCACAACATTCAATTTAAGTGTATAGCTGGTTTAATTCACTACCTCCTTTGTGTGAATGGGTCATGATCTGAAAATATATTACCTAATCTGGTCTGATGAGAAGAGGAGGAAGAGCAGGAGGAGGACAAACTTGGTGCTGGTGAAGGTGAGCTGGACACCAGAGGTCTGGGTGGTTCTCCCGCATCATCCAGCTGTGATAAATATGTAAATACAAAAAAAGTGATTTAGTTTGTTCAGTGTACAGCTTAAGCCTTCCATTAAATGTGCAGACATTGAAGGCAATTTTATTCAATATCAATATTAGCAAAGCTTACATGTCTGATTATGGAATAGAAGAATAGGAACAGAATAGGCTTTATTGACATTGTACAGTTGTACAGTACAATGACATTGTAGGTGCTCCACCAGGCTACTGCGCAATAAAGGAAGAGAAGGATTAGATAAAATAAGGTTACACAACACACAATTAAACACGAGTGAAATTTAAAAAAAAAAAAAAATGGCCCAAGATTATGGAAGTATTACCAAAATAGTAAAAAAAAAAAAAGACAACGTTACTAGTGTCTTTGGTAGAAAAATGTCCCTTAACACAATGCAAGGCATCCATTCATACACAGTATTGATACCACAAAAAGCGTATTTTGCGCTGGCTATCTTTATAAAAAAGCATTCTGTAAGACGCTAAGATTTTTTTTCTTGTTTTCTCTCAAATGAGCATTTCAAGATATGTGACAACGCTACTAATGTCATTTGAGACAATAATCAACAGTATTGATACTGAACAAACAGCTTATTTTGCACTGGATATCTAACAAAGTATTCTGTAAGACACTAAGATTTTTGTTCTAGTTTCTCAAACGCGCATTTCTTTATGGCAAGGAATCAGAATCAGAATCAGAATCAGAAAAGCTTTATTGCCAAGCATGTTAAAAACATACGAGGAACTTGACTTGACATTGGCGCGCTCATGTAAGCGCATCACAATGACACGGCAGCCATAACAAGGCGCCTCATCAAAACAGTGGGGGTAAAGAGGGAAGGGGTAGGGGATGACACAGTAGGCAAGAGAAAAAAACATAGTTATCAGAATAGCGCTCAGTGAGCGAGATTATGATTACAAGAAAAAAAAAACCCTCAATGCACATTTAGCAGACAAGTTACAATACACACGTTGACAAAGCAAAAGAGAGATACCAGTGTGTGTAGTCAGCATGTAATCAGTATGAATGAATGAAAGTGTGGATGTATCAGTTGCTGGTGTACAACAAAGGGGCGCATCCTGGCAACGGATGGATGTTATGTTCATGTAATCTAAACACAGATAAGCATGTCCACACAGAGTCTATCTCTCTTCGTGCATGCCAGTTGGCAAAGTTCTGTATTAGACACATGATAACGCTGTCCTTGAAGAGTCCAGTTTGCTGAACAACAGCAAGTGGTTGTTAATTGTTTGGGTTAGAGAAGCAAAGCCAACTGTCTTCTGCCTTAGCTCTCTCTCCTGGAGGAATGAGTGCAAGGGCGCCGAATCAAGGCCAAATAAGCACAGTTCCCTTAGAGCAGAAATTTCCTCTCTCATGCAATTCTGAGCATCACAATTACAATTACATAGGCTTTAAAATGATTCCTTGGAGAGCAACAAGCGACTCCAGATGTTTCCCCTTCCACAGTCATTTGCCGCTATCAGTGCTTTCCCCAGCTGGTCGAATTGTTGAAGAAGCAGCTACGCCGGGTCCGCATTTTGATTAGCTCTTCCAGTTAAATTTCCGATACACCAGGAAAACTCCAGAGCCAATCAGCAGAAAATCCTGTGATCATGAAGCCAAAACAGGTAGATGTCTTCCACATCTTCAGTCGAATCACGCAGACACATGAGTTCCAATCCATGAGTCTCTCCGTTGGGGCTCCCCCTGGCCCGAATTTTTGTAAAATGGTGTCAATAGTATTAAAACCCTGATAGGATATTTTCAAGTTTCATTAATTATTCTATATGATTTTAATGCTATATTATTCTATTTTATATTATAATTGTTTCTGGTGCATATAAAATCCAATGTCTGGGTCACTGTGATATTTTCATTGCCTCAGAGCTTGAAAAGACTGTCTGTTTTCAGAGCAAGATTAGGATGAGCAAGATTGTGAATAATGACGAAAGTTTCATTGTTTTATCATACCAAACTGTACTGTATTGTCAGGATGACCAGATCATGTTAGAATGTTCATTGCTGACCACAGATAAAGAAGGAGTCACTTGGAGAGTTGGCTCCTGCCAGTCTAGCTCAGATAAGAGACAAGAGGTATAAAAGAGCAACATCTTTGAACACAGGTTAGGGAGTCGGTGCTGTGAAGCTCTGAGGCGAGTGTATGCTGATACTGATTTCCTCCTTTCTGATCAGAAGGAGAATAAATGACTCAGAACTTGGAAAACCGCCTATTGATTATTGTTTCAGCCTCAGTCAATTCATTTTTGTTCTAACATAATTGGCGCCCGACATGGGACCCATATAGAGTGGTCCACGGCGTTTTCCGACGAGCCTGGACTTTAGACAAGTGCACAGTCAAAGGAGAGGAGAGACCCATACTTCTGGGAGCGCTGGAAAAAAAACAACGCTGAATTTCCCTCTTCAAAGGCCCTGGTGACGTCGGGGAGCGGCATGGGGCTCTGACGGGTCTACCGGAACTCAGAGGCGGATTCCAGGTGTGAGTAATTTATTCCAGTTTTTGTTATTGTTGTTATGGCCAGAGAGTGATTGCCTAGACCGATTGTACACTAGGTGAAAGACTGAAAGAAAGAGACCTACAGCCTAATTGATAAGTTATGTTACTCACGGTGCGGATATTGCAATAATCCCTTGGGAAGATGGAATTTTCCTTTCCAAGCGGTGATCAATATTCCTAGATCCGGGGTAATTCTTAGAAATTCGCCGTTTTCCGACTTTCGAATAAGTTCCAGTGGAGGTCTAGAAGCCAGTACTGGGTTAAAAAAAAAAAACGGGAAAGATACATGTTCTCATTCCTCTACGGAAGAGCCACGTGATCCCAGAGAAGTTAATTTTTCGGGGTAAGATTCGTGCCAAATTCTGGCGTGCCTTTTGGGACTGCTTCTGCTTATGTTTCAGTTTTGGACTTGTCAGCATTAGTGGGGAGGCGACGTGAACCCCGAAAAAGGGAAAAAGTTGTTTTCACGGAAGATTCGTGCCTTTATCGGGTCTGTTTATCGCCCATTGGCTCCGCTACGGTGAGCTATTGCAAGATGCCGAGGGAGGTTTAACTCTGGGCTTTAGACACACAGCAGGGGGGCAGACGTGACCGTTGAAATTGTTTGTCTTGTGAGTTTGTTGAAGCGCTAGAATAAAAAAAAAAAAGAGGAGTTACTGTGTTCTGAGTTTGTTTTGTCTGTGTTACATGAAATTCGCTCCGGTGTGAAACATAGAGAGGCTGAGTTCCCACGGAGGCGGAGTGAATACGGTGTGAAATTGATGTCTGTGGTTTTTTCTCCCTAATATTTGTGGAGCATAAAAGGGGTGGTTAGTTAATTATCTTTTGGGAAGTGTTTAAAATTATAGGTATTTGAAAATAGTAGCCTTGAGCAGAAACAGTGGACTGATGTTGTGCTTTATGGCAGTGTAAAAAAAAAAAAATGAAAGGGGAAGCTTCACGCTGCCAGTGGCGGTGTGATGGTTGCCATATTTGATTTTTTCTGCTGAGGTTGCCAGATCTGGAAATTAATTGAAGTAATTCTCATGCTGTTTTGGGCTTTGGCATGAACCTAAAAGTCTTCATTGTATGACCTTGTAGAGATAACGCAAAAGAAAACATGTCTGGGCCCTGTCTGTCTGTACCTGTCTGTCTGTGTGTAATGTCTGTCTCAATGTGTATCTGTTTGAGATTCTGTGTGTGTCCTTGAGAGAAGGAGAAAAAGAAACAGAGAGTTTGGGGAATTAAAAAAAAAAAAAATAGAAAAGCCGTGTAGCCACTGATTCGTGTGTGGAAAACTTGGTAAAAAGAAAAGAAGAGGAAAAAACTTTCAAACATGGGTTGCTGTTATAGCAAAAGTGTAAAGCAGCCACAAAGTGTCCAGATAGGAAGAAATAATGCCTCATTTTGCTGTAAGGGTTGCAGAACACAGCCAGATGAGAATGAAATTTATGTTTTGGCAGGAGACGGTAAATTTATGAACAAAGAAGACAAAAATAGTACAAGGTTTCTGGCAAAATGGAGAAAGAAATTTGATTTCAGTGGGGAACTTGAGGTTAAAGATTGTAAGAGTTTGATTTCTGCCATCAAATTAGCAGCAGACGGCAGGAGGCAAAAAGAGTTAAAATATGAACTTTTTGAGGCTGAACAATGGCTTCAGATTGCCAGGCAACAGCAAGCTGATTTGAATAGGAAAGACCAGACCTTAAAAGACTCGGATGTTTGTAATAAGAAGGGCTTGACTAATGCACATTTTTTCTCAAAATTCCGAGGTGACGAAGGAAATAATGGCCGGAGCAGGTGGCGAGATAACTTGACCCCTCCCTCTCTGCATCCGGATCTTGAAACGGTGACCACTCCCACGTCGCCAACTGCGGACCTGCCTTCCTTGGCTCCTCCCCGGCCTCCTTCTCCATGCCCACCTCCTCCTTCCTCTCAACGCAGGCCGGACATCAAACCTAGAGTCCAGCTTTCTCATCTGACAAAAAAGTTAAGTGATTATGCACCTTTACATTATGCCATTTCAACAGCACACACATCCTCACCCTTAGATAAGCACATTAAGGAAGAGGAACATGCAATAGAATTAGGACAATTTCCTATGGTTAAACTACACAACCCGGCTTATGTTGGTCCAGCGGCTGAAAGTGCTGAAGTCAATAGCCAAAACATTCTTTAAAATATTCCTACTGTGCTAGTTAACCACCAACTGATGCAGCATTAACTCAGCAGATGAAAGAATTAAATGAACATATTAGGAACAAGTGGAGGTTAAAACATGATTTGACAGCTATTCAGAATTCCACTTAACATAAAACAGAAAGTGTTGGAGCCTATAGGTGTAGGTTGCAAAATGTTTTTGGACAATCATTCAGGTTTGGAAAATCCTACTGCAGATACAGGTTCAGAACCCTACTGACAACATTTGAGAAGTGTATTCCTACAGAACATGCATCCAAATTTAGCACAGCATGTACGCATACACCTTGTAATATATCACACATGTTCATTTGCTGATGTGTTGATATATGCAAAACACGCAGAACAACTGAGCTGACCCTCAGGGGGAGGCCTTTGCTTCCCCCACTTCTGTATTTTCCCAGGGTCCCCGGCGTGGAGGAGGCGGGGGGAGGCCTTGGTGCTGGATCTGCGGGCCACGTTCAGGAGGCCAGAGGGAGGGGAAGGGACTACGCCCTGCTCGAAGCCACAACAACGACAGCAACAGCGACAACCGGACTCATCACATCCCGACATGTGACTGACCGAACCAAAGCTAAGTACAGCTACTGACAATGACATTTGACGTACAGTATTTCATTTACCTGACTTTGACCTAATCATGACACTAAAGGGTTTATCAGAGGTTACTCTAGAAGTTCAGGGAACTTCTTTGAAATTTCTTCATGATTGTGGGGCTCACAAAATTAGAACACACAGTGATCATTAAATCAGCAAATGGGAAGCTAAAAAAGAAATATTTTTCTGAAATTGTAACAGTAAAAAGATGTTACAGAGGACAGTGCAGAAGGTTCATTCATTTTGTCACAAGTGTGTCTAGTTAACTTATTTGAAAGGGATTTGCCCACAACTCTCAATATCGCCCTAATTCCGACAGAAGGTGGTATGAGGGCATCACAATTCCCACATGTATCAGAAATTCATATTTTGCAAGATTTTGCAGTACCAGCTCATGGTCACTTCGCTTGGTACCGGCCGGACCAACCTGAGTGGCTGAGAGTTTGGAAGCCAAAATAATGCAATATTTCAAAACACGGGTTCCTACAACCGTGCAAGCCACAAATCAAAACCATTGCAACATGTATGACAAATATCTGAGTGGCTCAGATGACAACTTTGAGAAAACATTTTCTGTAAACTCATCCTCCAGAAAAAAATTATTGCAAATTTGTACTGGTCGCCAAAGGTCTATGCAGAAACATCTGTGAGGTTATTAGATAAAAATAAAGGTCACTTTAAACACTAGGAGTCACCACACATTGCATTGAGCAAGCCTAAACACATGCAATGGAAGGACGTAGGCTTAATAAATAATACAGAATTGGTAATAATAAATGTAAAACCTTATTTTAGGCCTTATCAGAGACAATATCTTTTATGCCCAGGAGCCATGAGATGACTGTTGTTGAGATATAGTGCTATATAAATAAAGTTGAATTGAATTGAATTCAAGAAGGCATTAGACCTGTTATACAGGAATTGATAGATGCAGGGGTTATAGTATTAGATCTAAAAATACTGTGCAATATACTTTGTTAAATGATCTACAATCACAAATTAAAATTTTTCACAGTGATTGACATCAGTAATGCTTTTTCCAGCATTCCCATCTACCCAGATCATCAGTTTTGGGTTGTATTCAAATTTGAAGGCAAGAGGTACACATTCACGAGGCTACCACAGGGCTATTGCGAATCACCAACCATTTTTTTTCACAGGCAATGTCAGCAACTTTGGCCCAGTTACATTTTGCTGGCATCCTCTGATGAAATCATTTGAAAAAAAAAAAAAAAAAGACACCATTGCCTTGTTGAAATTTTTAGCTGAGCAGGGTCACAAGGTTAACAAAGCAAAGCTGCAGTTGTGGAAGCCAGAAGTGAAATACTTAGGCCACATTCTGTCAGCAGAAGGGAGACATGTTGATCCTGTTCTCAAAGAGGCTATTTTGGCAGCGCCTAAACCAATCACAAAAAGAGACATGATGTCATTCTTTGGGACATTAAATTATTGTCGCTCCTGGATTGCAAATTATTCATTTGAAGTGCAACCATTGTCTGACTTTATTTACAAAAAACCAATGGCACAGGTGGACAAGACTGAGCGGACACCTGAAGCAGAGTTGATCGCTCTAATTGAAGCATGCAAATTGGGATAAAAAAAAATTAAAAAAAAAAAACTCAGTTTACATTGATAGTCAGTATGCATTTTACACTATTCACCACTTTGCACAAAAAGTGCAAACACCTCATTCTGGAGCTGCTTGAAAGTGTCAAACTGCCATTACAACTGACCATATGCAAATGTGCTGCTCATACGAATGGTAATGATCCGGTTTCTAAAAGTAACTAAAAGTAATCATTTTGCAGATTAAACTGCAAAGGCGGTTGCACAAGGCTTGCAACCTAAACAAAGCACATTTGATTCTGTTTGACATTGACTGAAGAGCTATTACATGATGTTCTTGTTGAGGCTCAAAAAAGCAGCACCACAGGCTGAAATTTACAAATGGATAAAGAAGGGAGCTATTCTTGATGACACCTTAAAGCTCTATAAATGTAAGGCAAACAAGCCTATTCTACCACGCAAACTGTTTCACCAAGTCTCTACCTTGCTCCATGGCGTTTCGCATGTAGCAAGAGGGAGGATGGTATCTACATTGAATAAAACCTTTACTGCTTATGGGTTTAGCCAGTTTGCCACACAGTTTTGTAAAAAATGTCTGATCTGTGCAAAAAAAAAAAAAAAAAAAAAAAAAACAATGCACAGGGAAACTTCAAACCTGAGAGAGGCACTTTTCCAGCCCTTACTTATCCATTTCAGAACATTTGCATGGATTTTATTGAACTGAATAAATGTGAAGGCAAGAAATATTGTTTGGTCATTTGTGATATGTTTTCTAAATGGACAGAAGCTTTTCCTTGCACACATCCAAATGCAATCACAGTTGCAAAGAAATTGCTTGCAGAAGTTGTACCTAGGTTTGGAATACCTGAGAAAATTTACTCAGATAATGGTACACATTTTGTAAATCAAGTTATGTCACATTTAGGCACAGCACTGAACATCATTTTGAAGAATCATTCAGCTTATCACCCACAATCTGCAGGACTGGTAGAACGCACAAACAGAACTATTAAAGAAAGACTCAGAAAAACAATGGCAGAAACAAGACAGAATTGGATTTACTGCCTTCCATTAGTTTTGTTTTACATGAGGATAATCCCAACCAAAGGGGGGTTGTCTCCATTTGAAATCATGTATGGAAAACCATACTTGTTGCCATCTTTGAGACCATTCAATCCTGGTGATGAAGAAGTGTGTTTAGCAGATTACATGAGAAGGATGTTGACTAACAGAGATATTATCGCTGCTACTCTCCCTAGGAGGGTTCACGAGGAAACTGCACCGATCTTGGCCAAGCCAGGAGACCTCGTCCTCATCAAAGCCATCAAAAAGAAGAATTGGACTGATTCACCCTGGCAAGGACCACATAAAGTTGTTTTGTCAACGCCAACAGCGGTGAAAGTTGAAGGATGGGACTCTTGGGTGCATTTAACACACTGTAAACTTTACCCTGCTCTGAACTCACAGTAAGGGACTTCTGAATAAATATTTTCAACTCCATTCCATTAAAGACTCTCAGCAAGAGACTTTTTCTTAATTGTTTTCCTATACAAGTGTCGACTGACGACGCCCTACGTGGTGTCCAGTACCGGCTTGGGATAGGGAAGCAAGTGGTTGACCATCATGGAGAGACAAGAAGCGCAAGAAAGACGTTTGATCATTAAAGGGTGTAGTTGTTGTTTCCTTTACATCATCATCCTAGGGGTGACATTATTATTTTGGTTTCCTTTAGCTGCACCACAAACCATACATCGTAGTGCTAGGGACCTTGCACATATTCAGCATAATTGGCTAGAGCTACATGAGCATCATAATCATGAATATGCTGCCAATACGTGGTGGAGGTATGCTAATTATACGACTAGGGCAGCTAATAGTTCCAATTGTTATGTTTGCTCCTTAGTGCCAACGTCAGCTGGACAGACTGCTGTTGTAGCCAAAATGATGGAACCAGCAAAGGCTCTGTGTTTTTTACAGAAGGCTATGAAAAGGGACTACACAAAAAAGATTATTTTGAATCACTCTTGTGAAATCTTTCATCACTCTACTAATCAGAGAACTTATGGTACCCCTTACTCTGTAAGGGCAAGGTTAGTTTCATCAGGAACTTTTTCTTTTTGTCTGAAGGGAAGTGGTAACAACCATCTGGGCGACCTACCCCTTTCTCGGTGTGAGGAGGTGTACAGTGTACACCGCACCTGTGATGCTAGTACCCTGACCAATCGGGTGGGTAGGTGGTGTCCACGGGTTAACCGTTGTCATTATGGACCTATCACCATGCTGGAGCTCTGCAGTGCTGCTATCTGCAACTTCCATATGTACGGCGCACATATGGTGACGGGTGGCTGGTGGCTGTGTGGTCGTAAGGTGTATTCCCATCTGCCTATGAACTGGGCAGGAACCTGTGCCCCCGTCTTTGTGACTGACAACACCCTGATTATGTCAGCGGGTCAGACGAGCAGAGGGAAGAGAGACCTATCACAGGATGCCCTTTTCACACCACATGATTCCATCTGGGGTAGGGACGTGCCAGAGCAGTTCAAGATACTTACTACAGGTCAAAAGGTAGTTCAATCGCTATTCCCTTGGGTGGGAGTGGGAAAAAATACCTTGTGGATTGAGACTCTTAATTATAGACTACAGTGTGAATTTGTGAATTTGTGAATTTTTCCTTAGCTGCCTGGAAAGGTGAAAGGGAGGAAATGACTGCTATAAGACTTGTAGCAACACAGAATAGAATGGTACTTGATCAGTTGACGGCCGCCCGTGGGGGTGTGTGCGCAATTGTAGGTCAGTACTGTTGCACCTTTATACCTGCACATGATGCAGATGGAGGCGTCATTGCTTCAGCCATACGTAATCTGACTGCTTTGCAGACTGCTGGGGCCAAGGATAATGTTGATGATTCATCACACTGGATAAACTGGTTGTTTTCCTCATGGAGGAGTCTTGTCATAAACTTAGTGGTGATTACTGTAGTGATACTTTTGATCTTTTCATGTTTCATTCCTTGTATCCGTGATATGATGTTGAAACTTGTTCAGGTGAATTTAGTGTTATATCACGAGGCCACCACTGGAGATGATGGGGAAACAACACCAGCTTAATGTCTTATGAGTAAAAGTATGATTGACATGCAGAAAACCGAAAGGAGATGTATGTTCATGATGTGAATTTGAAATGTACTGAATTGCAAGAGTAATCAAATATGCCTTGAAGTTCAGAGAAGTTGTTTTCCTTATTTGAGATTTTTTCACTTTATCCTGTTTATGTTCTGTCTTAATTTATGTCGTATTTGAAACCATTATGTTACTAATCACTATTTAGCTAGTATACAGTTTTACTATATTGATTGTTGTTTCATTGTTGATACCTTGTTGCAGTTTCACGTTGAGGTACTAATACACATAGGTTAGGATACTAATACACATAGATCTCTGATACAAACATACACATATGTCTTTTACACATGATAGGTTTTTAGTTATTTTTATTGTTCTTTACATTTACATACAAGTATTAACTTTTTATTAAATCACTGCTAATTTACTGACACATAGATCGACAAATACATACACTATTTCATCTTAATTTATGGCTAATCACCATCACTGATTCAATTTTTCTCTTTTATGACTTAATTAGATGATTGATTTCTTTTTTGAAATAAAAGGTAATATCCTCACATGCTCCTCAGGAAATGAAACATTCCAGCGGCGCTCTGGAGTGGCAGCGAGGCCGATGGCGGACTTTCCTCATTAAAAAGCGAGTTAGGATCTTTTGCAATACAATGCTTTAGCATAAAATGCACCGGAACTTGGCGAGCTGCCCAATGAGGTTTTAGAAGCCATAATGTTTCATCTCTGATGCTTTTTGAGCATCATAGGGGGGAATGATAGGATATTTTCAAGTTTCATTAATTATTCTATATGATTTTAATGCTATATTATTCTACTTTATATTATAATTGTTTCTGGTGCATATAAAATCCAATGTCTGGGTCACTGTGATATTTTCATTGCCTCAGAGCTTGAAAAGACTGTCTGTTTTCAGAGCAAGATTAGGATGAGCAAGATTGTGAATAATGACGAAAGTTTCATTGTTTTATCATACCAAACTGTACTGTATTGTCAGGATGACCAGATCATGTTAGAATGTTCATTGCTGACCACAGATAAAGAAGGAGTCACTTGGAGAGTTGGCTCCTGCCAGTCTAGCTCAGATAAGAGACAAGAGGTATAAAAGAGCAACATCTTTGAACACAGGTTAGGGAGTCGGTGCTGTGAAGCTCTGAGGCGAGTGTATGCTGATACTGATTTCCTCCTTTCTGATCAGAAGGAGAATAAATGACTCAGAACTTGGAAAACCGCCTATTGATTATTGTTTCAGCCTCAGTCAATTCATTTTTGTTCTAATAAGCCCGCTCATCAATTCCATAATTTTCCATTTGGATCGAGATTCAGCCAGAAGAAGAGCGAACATAGACAGGACACAGCAAGCTGGGATAGTGAAGAGGGGAGAGGAGTGGGGAGAGGGGAGAAATGCGTCTGCTCTCTCTGAAAGCCGGAAGAAAACGTTTGTGGTAAAAGCACTGTTAGCTTGTTAGCATAGCTAACTGACAATACTATAGGCACAAGAGTGAATAAAAAATATCCGCACTTTGGCCGTTACATATCAATACAAGCGATATACATTTGTCAGCAGAGACGGCCTCTTCATTTCTTTATGTTGAGGAGAAACATTTGGTCGTAGTAAAAAAAAGCACTGTTAGCTTGTTAGCATAGCTAATCGAAAATATTATAGTATTTTAGTATGCTATATATATCTGCACTTTTGCCATTACGTATCAATACAAGCATATATATATATATATATATATATATATATATTAACTTTTGGCATTTTAAAGACAATACACTTACCAGTGTGGTGTTGTTGTACGGACTGGTACAACCATGTAACCATGGCAGTTATGATGGTCCGGCTGACTGGTCTATCCCCCAAAACAGTTCATCAGTTGAGTGGCCTCCTTCAGCTTATCTTGTACTTCTGCTCATGTCCACAGCGCCAGGAAATGTGTCTCCTCTTCGCTCCAGATCTGTTTGGGTTTGGAATCCATTGCTTACTCTGCTGTTTGGAATGCAGCATGGCGGTCAGTAATGTTTTGAAGCTGGTCGGTTAACCCCACCCATGGCTGTGGATGTAACCAGCGTAAACTGGTGCTGCTGATGGCCCAGGTAGGAGATGGGGCAAGGATAGCCCCACTGTTGAGAGCCTGGGAGTGGTGCTTCAGTCGGTGGAAAACCAAAGAACTGGTGCCAATCAGGCTCTGGCTCCAGTTAAGCACTGGAACCGTCTTGGTGGAAAAGGCCTATCTGGCTGTTTTTTCCCTGTGCTGTAGGTGGAGTTTTGAAGGACTGCCCCTGGCTGAGAGGTGCCTACAAAAGCCATCTCTGCGTGCCTGTCAGCATCGTTCTGCTCCCATGGAGGCCAGTCGCCTCTCTGCTCTGCTGTGAGAGCATTCTGCTCTCGCTGGAGGCCAGTTGCCTTCCTGTTGCTGTGCTCTACCTGCTGCCTGTTCTGGTTCTGTCTGTTGCCTGGTCGGGGTTGTGCTGGCAGTCCTGTTCTTTCTGCATTATTTGTAGCCATTGGGCTTTCTGGTTTCTGGGTTGGCTGCTGGGCATGGTTGCAGCCCGTGAAAGAGGCATGTAGTCACTGAACTGGCTAGTGACTTGTCTGTTACTTTTCTTCGTCTCTCTCTCTCTCTCTCACACTCACACACACACACACACACACACACACACACACACACACACAACTGATTATTACAGACACGTTCTTTTATCCTTTATCTTTAAATAAATAAATAAATTATTGTATTAAATGTGCAGCCTACGTGCGGGCTCCCCCCTTATGTGACAAATGGGGGCTTGTCCACTTAATTGAACCCGGTTGGTTTTGTTTGAGCTGTAAATCATTTGTAGGGGACAAATGTGGTTTCATTAGTTTCTAGATGCTGGCTCGTTTTTTGTGTGGGTGGATTTTCTTTTTTTTTTTGTGTGTGTTACTGGGTTGAAGCAGGTACTGTAGGTGTTTTCCATTCATGAGTCTGATATCACTGGAAATTTCTCTGGATAGGTTTAACAGTGAGTTTCAATAGGGGCTGTCTGCTCTGGTTTAGTGTGGTGGTGAAAGCGGATCTTGGTGGGTGCAATGGAGTAAGACGTGTGTTCCACGGCTGGTGCAAAATTGTTATTTTTTTGGCACTCTTCTCCATCTATCTCATGGTAAAGTAATTTTGAACCGCTTTTAATCATCTTTCTACACTTTGTGACTCGGTGGAGCAATTCAATATGTCCAGCAAAGGAGCTAAATCTCAATCTGCGTCACACCAGCAAAGGCCTACAGGGCAGGTGGAAGCTTCGGCCTCTGGTATGTCGTCTCCGCCCGGCGGCGGCGCTTCACCTGGAAGGGAACAACAGTGTGCTATCACTGAAGCCCTGAGGCTAGAGCTGTTAGCCACATTATGAGTGGACATTGCCCAGATATTTAAAGCCGAACTTCGTGCTGCTATAGGAGATGATCTGTCCACCATCAGAGCTGACCTTCATGCAGTTAAAGCACAACTGGTGAGTGACAAAGCTGCTTCTGATGCCAAATTAGCAAGTCTCCGTGGCACTATGGAAGAAACGGGGCAGTCTCTGTCTTCCTGCACGGACGATGTTCTGGAATTGAAGGCTAAACTGGATAGCTTAACCTCTGAGGTTGCAAAGCTCGAAGATAAATGTGAGGACCTCGGAGCCAGGTCGCGCTGCAATAATATTAATATTGTTGGTGTTTCTGAAGAGGAAACTACGTCTACTGCTTCGGTGGTGGCCATGCTTAAAGAGGCGCTGAAGTTGGACAAGGAGCCGCTTCCGGACCGGGCACATCGGTCACTCCAGCCTAAACAAAGACCCGGTGAGTGACCACGTCCTATTATTGTCAGATTTCACTACTACAGGGACCATGTCGAGGCTTTGCGGCGTGCCAGAGAACAACAACGAATTGTCGCTGGGTCATCACAGATCTCTGTTTTCCCCAACTACATGGCCAAAGTTGCTTGGGCTCGAGCAGCTTTCAACAATGCTCGGAAGTTGCTGTGTGAGATGGAGGGAGTGTGATTCTTCATTTAGATTCTAGCTTCACGTTGTGGTTTAAAAAGGGTATTAAGTGTTTCTGGGATTTATATAAAGATGGGATAGTCAGCACTTATAATACATTGGTATTGTCATATCAACTACCTCCCATTAATCTTTTTAGGTATTTTAAAGCCAGGCATTTTGTTTCCAATACATTTCCTGACTTTTCTTCTCTTCCATCTCAGAAACCATGGGAGGAACTGTTAACTTTCTCTATGCTTCATAGAGGAGCCATGTTCACAGATATATCATCGGATCCTAGATTTTAGCAATTACTCAAAAGTTAAATCCAAGGCTGTGTGGGAAGGCGAGCTAGGCCTCACCCTCGATCAGGATTGGTGAGACGATATGTTGAGCAAAGCCAGTCAAGTCTCTTCCTGTGCTCGTCTTTCACTTATTCAATTTAAGGTGGTGCATAGAGTTCATTTTTCAAAGGCAAGGATCTCTAAGATTTACCCAGAAATGGAGGACAAATGTGAACGTTGTTCAAGTTCAGGTTGTCATCTAGGTCATATGTTTTATTCTTGTTCTCATTTACATAATTTTTGTACTAATTATTTTAATACAATGTCAATGGTAATGGGACTTCATGTCGATCCCTGCTCATTAATAGCAATCTTTGGAACTCCAGCTGTGCCTGCTCACTTAAACTCTACACAGAGAAGGATCATTGCCTTTACATCATTGCTGGCCAGACGTCGGATTCTTCTTCAGTGGAAATCTCCTACTCCCCCATCCGTGTCACAATGGATTAAAGACGTTATGCTTTTCCTTAAGCTAGAAAAGATTAAGTATACCATGAAAGGATGTACTGCTGATTTCTACAGTAAGTGGCAACCATTCCTAATTTTTTTTTTCTAAGTTTGAGAACATTGCAAGATTGAGTGCTTCCGTGTATATAATGATATT
The DNA here is from genome assembly GCA_020510985.1 of Pholidichthys leucotaenia. Classification (NCBI taxonomy): domain Eukaryota; kingdom Metazoa; phylum Chordata; class Actinopteri; order Cichliformes; family Pholidichthyidae; genus Pholidichthys; species Pholidichthys leucotaenia. The sequence continues at coordinate 60,999,680 of CM035849.1, read as the reverse complement.
GCTGTATGAGCCAGGGCAGGGGGTGGGCAGGGTGGAGTTGTTTGTTTTTTTGTTTTTATGTTTTTGTTACTGTTAAAGTTGCAAAAATAATAAAAATATCTGGAAAAAAAAAGAAAGGAGATCTGGGATCACATCCATGGAAGTTCCTGGTGAATCGTCATGTAGCGATTGCTCGACAGCCTAGTGGTTTAGTGATTAAAGAACCTCCTGCAATTAACTGCCAGAAGATCAGGGTCCAGGTTATTTAGTTAGTTTTGTGATCAGTTAGTCAGGGTGGAGCGCTACCAGTGTGTCATTTTGTGTGGAGGCGCTTTCTCTGTGTTTGACCCAGTCTCATTTTTTTCTGTTGGCGCAATCTGCTCATGTGTATGAGTGGAGGTGTAGTGTTTTTTTTTGTTTGTTTTTTTTGGTGAATGAGTGAGAGCAGCTGTGTGATCCAGTTGGTGTCAGCTCATCAGTGTGCAGCGTTGCTGTGAAGCACACCTGTAGGGAAGACACGGAGGTGAGTGTCTGCTGGTTTATGGATCTGTTGTGGTGTTCTTTTGTGTTGGAGCGTGAGTTACTGTTTTCAAATTAGGCAGAGCTCTGCATTCATGTAGAACAGGGGTGTCCAATCATGTGTCTTGGAGGGCCAAGACCCTGCAGGTTTTCTCTTCTACCCAGTCTCTTCAGCAGGTGTTTTCACTTATCAGCAACCAGTGAGAAGAAATTCAGTGGAACCTGCTGTTGAAGACACTGGTTGGAGGTAAAGCCTGCAGGGTCTTGGCCCTCCATGGCACATGATTGGACACCCCTGGTGCATAATATTATTGTGCCTCAGTCTGATTTGTTTGTGTTTGTGTGCATAACACCTGTTATGTTGTCTGTGTCGATTTTGACCGGCAATATTACCAGATTTACATTTGAACAGTGGGAGAGGTTGTTACTGCTTGAAACTGAGTTGGAGAAGCGCAGGGAAAGATGGGCACAAATGGAGAGGCTTCGGCTGAGTGCTGGTGTGGCTGGTGGTGCCGATTTGAGTCCATGTGGTGTCTCTGGTTGTGTGCACTGAGGTGGTGGTTTCTCTGATTTGTGCCCAGTTTCCTCATCTGTTTCAGAGATGCACAATCAGCAGATTGGTGAATTGGATCCAACTTGCACAGTTACATCTGTGGTGTTAGCCACTCCAGTTAATCATACTAACTCTGAAAACCTTTGTGACTCTCCTGTGCAGTCTGTCAGAGTTGCATAATCAGCCAATTTGTGAATTAGTTACAGCTTGCGCAGTGACGCCTGTGGGGTTGGCTGCGCCAATTAATCAGGCTGATTCTTAAAATCTGTGCGTGGAGCCTCCACATGTGCTTTCTGACACTGATTCAGCAGGAACATCAGTTGATTTGTCAGAGTTTGCAGATTCTGTGAAGGATTGTCAGCTAGAACAATAAATTTGTCCTATTATCCCTGACAATCACATGGTTTTGAATGACACTGTGGGAGAGCTGTCCAATTTAGTTGCTGAAGAGGTTAGTCTGATTACACCTGAGCAAGAGTTTGTGACAAACTGTCAGCAGGTGCAATTAATTTGTCCTCTTGGTGCTTCTGACGGTAAGGTGTTTTTGGATGATATTGTGAGTGTGCCTGTCAGTTTGATCTCTGATGAATTCTGTGGAGTTACATCTGAGCAGAAGGAGGAGGAGCAGCTTTACCAGATTAATCTGAAATCTGATTACTCCTGAGAAGACCTGATTTTTGAACCGGGGGGTCATAGCAGCTTGTTAGCTCAGCAGTTGCAGGGTCTGTGATCAGGTGTGTGACAGGTTCTCCTGATCAGTGTGGGCTGCAGGGCAAGCTGGATAAGTCTGAGTTCCAATCTAATCACCCTTTATTGTCATTCAACTGTACAACCAATCATGTACAGTAGAACGAGATTGTGCTTTACCTATCTACTGTGTTAATCACACACACCCCAAGTGTAGAATCAGAAGGCCGCTGCCATGCAAGGCGCCGCCACAAATTTCCCTCCTCCATTCCATTATTCCTGAGCACCAAGCTGGATGGCAGGAAGTTCCACTTTTTTATATGGTCTTCGGCATGACTCGGCCAGGATTTGAACCCCTGCCTCCCGGGTGTGGGGCGGATGCTCTAGTTACTGCAGGACCTGCATTAACTGTGACTTGCTCCTGAACTGTGCTATCTGTTTGTCTTGTGGAGTTGTGATGGTGGTCCTCCTCCGAGTTGGATCAGCTTCCTGTCAGGTTTGTCCTTCCTGTTCAGTGGACCCTGGATTTTGACTGTCCTCCGGAAGGACATCTGTTTGCCAGTAGTCTGTGTACTACAGGATTACTGTCTGACTGATGTGTTTTGTTTTTTTGTTTCTGCAGATCTGCTGTGTGGACGTTCACCACACATCAAAGTGTCAGGGTGTTGTGGTGGTGGCGTGTCCAGAGCACCAAGTTCCTAGGTGTTAGACTGAGAAAGTCTTGCCTAAAGTTACCTGTGCCATCTGTTGGGTTTGTCGGCCCTCTTAAACTGCTTCTCCAGGTGCTGGGAGTTGCTGGGTAGCTGACTGGTTTGGCTGGCTGGCTGGGTGCTTAAACCAGGACTTGATAAAGTAAAAAATGGTGGATCTGTAGGTTGCGGTTGCATTTTAAAGGACACGGTAATCTTTAAAATAATGGCTTGAGACTATTATTGAATGATAAATTATATAGGAATGATGATTTGTAGATCAGTCTGTGTAGGCTTTTTATTTATTTATTTATTCTTTATTTATTTAATATGGACATAACAAATTACATTAGTACAATCACAAGGAGAGACCAGATGTTTTGCATAGGTGTGTATTAGGTGTATATAGCACAAGTGCTAATTCTCAACACCAGTCCTTAGGTGGCTTATATAGGTCATAAATTAGCTTATACATACAAAATTTACAAGCTAATTAAAATTACAAATATATTACAAATTATAAATAGAGCAAGAGATCCATGATCACAACAAACACAACAATTCAGACTAGACATGCACACATTGCTGGTGGGATTTTAGCCAATCTTTAACACCTCTGTTGAAGAGGTTGGCATTTGTCTCCAATTTTAAGTGAGTTGGCAGAGAGTTCCATAAGTTTGCCCCTTTTATGGAGAAAGCAGACTGACCAAATGAAGTTCTAGACATGGTGACAATGCAGTCACCGTTGATGAAAGCTCGTGTGCTTGCTTTGCTAGAGCTCGAGCATCTAGCCACCAAACCAGAAAAAGGAGGTGAAACAAGATTGTATAGACATTTAAAAACCAGTCTATTACAGAAGATAATAAAATTTTCAAAAGTAAAGATTGTGCTTGACTAAAATACCACAGTGATGCCACCGCATTGGTTTGTGTCCAAGATTTTTATAGCCTGTTTATATATTGCAGTTATGGGTTTTAGTGTAATTTGAGATGTTTGTGACCAAGATGTGATACAATATGGCAGATATGAAAGAATCATTGCGTGCATATATGTATGAGCAGTTCTGAATGACAAATCCCTTCTAATGAGATGGAAGCAATTTAAATTGGGTTTGACCTTCTTACAAATGTAATGCACCTGCTTGTCGAATCATAGGTTCCTGTCTAGAATGATCCCTAAATACTTGACCTCATTCACTTCAGTAAGCACCTCATTTCCAATTTTAACATCAAAAACATCATTCATGGGCCTGTTTCTAATAGAGATACACATAGCAACAGTTTTTTTTTTTTTTTGACATTCAAGGTTAAATGCGACAACACAAGCCATTTAGAGATGTTCTGTAAAACCTGGGTCAGGTGCTCAGCTGCCATGCTAGCCGTTTTGGCAGACAGATTACGGTGTCATCAGCATACATCTGGCAGTTGGCACCTGAGCAACTATCGGGCAAGTCGTTGATGTATATTGTGAACAACAATGGCCCTAGTATAGATCCTTGTGGTACTCCCATGTTATTGGTGAGCAACCCAGATTTCTCCCCATTGACCTTGACACATCGTTCTCTCCCCTCCAGGTATGACCTAAACCACTGTATTGCCTCAGTTGAAATCTTGAGGTCTTTTAACTTCGACAATAGGATAGTGTGGTTTACCGTGTCAAAGGCCTTTTTTGTGGTCCCCGCAACATGCCCCTTAACCAATAAAGCCTTGACCTTCTCAATAAAATAGCAGTTAGCTGTTTCTGTGGAATACTTGGGTCCAAACCCAAACTGCTGTGAATAAAGTAATTGGTTGGACTCTAAATATTCTATCAATTGAGCAGCAACAATCTTCTCCAAAATTTTTGAAACTACGGGCAATATGGAAATCGGCCTGTAGTTGCTTGCTAGGTCCTTGTCTCCCGACTTATAGACCGGGGTAATTACTGCTGTCTTCCAATTTTCTGGAAAGGTATTTATTCTTATTGACAAGTTAACTAAGTGAGTAATAGGCTCCAACAGACTATTCTGGTGTTTCTTAATTAAGGCAGCATTTAAGTTATCAACATCCTTTGCCATAGAGTTATTCATTTTCCCAATAATCTCTAACTACATCACTGGATACCTCTTTAATGCGAAAACTGTTGTGAACATTAACATGTTCCTTAGAGGATAACTCAGGTGGTCTAAAATAACTTGCCAGTTTATGAATGGATTCAGTGAAAAAACAGTTGAAGACATTGGCCATGGACTCATTACTATCAATGAGGTCATCATCTACCTTGAGACTACTTATTTTTGAATGTTTTTGTTTACTCGAATTTGTTAATCTATTAATGTGTTGCCAGAGTTTAGAACTGCTCCCATTGGCCTCCTCAATTAGTTTAAGGAAATAATTAGTCTTAGCCTTCCGAAGCTCAGACACCACTTTGTTCCTTAGACTAGTGAAAATGAAATGGTCAGTGTTGGTTTTAGTGACCAGAGACCTTTTGAGAGCAAGATCTCTCTTTTTCATGAGCTGAAGAATATCTTTATTAAACCATGGGAGGGAGCATTTCTTAGGTCTGCTTTTCCAAGTTCTTGTGTATTTACGAAGTAAGTTGCTTAAGGCTGATATAAAATTACTGACACTACTCTTTAAGTTCGACACTTTGGTTACATTCTCCCAGTTTGCATTCATTAAGTCCTGTTCAAAGTGAGCCATGTTTAATTTAGAAATACCTGTTGTGAACCTAGATTGATTTTCATTTTTAATATGGTGGACAAGGCGTTGTTTTGATAGCTTTCTTACAACCAGCGTCATGTTGTGATCTGAAAGTCCAGTATTCAAATTATGTTTTTACGACTCTCTCTGGCCTATTAGTGAAAATAAAGTCAATAAGAGTTTCAGATGTCCTTGTGATACGGGTGGGTTTATCAATCTATTGTACATATCGAAATTTCCCCGTAGCTGATTTCAATTTGCCTTTGGCACTTTTATCCATCCAATTAATGTTAAAATCACCAAATACAATACATTCATTACATTTATCACAGATGGAAAGAAGACTCTTGAATTCATTGTAAAACTCAGCACCATGAGATGGGGGATTATAGACTACAACAATGTTAAAATTCATATTTGGTGATAGAATTACATTAAGTCCCAGGCACTCCAAATTTATATTCAATTCGAGTTCGACACATTTAAGACATTCCCTTATATAAATTAGGACACCTCCTCCCTTGCTTATGGTTCTATAATTTCTATAACATAAGTATCCTGGTATACTAACTAGATCATTTGATACATTACAATTCAACCAACTTTCAGAGATACATAGAAAATCCAAATTAGACTCAATAAGCATATTCCGTATCTGATCCATTTTTGGTAATATGCTTGTGTGAGGGGTGTTACAGCCCCACTTCTTGTTGGAGTGGGTCCTCTCTGTGTGTTTTTTCCTTGTGCTGTAGGTGGAGCTGTGAAGGACTGCCCCTGGCTTAGAGGTGCCTATGAAAACCATGTCTTCATGCCTGTCAGTAGCGTTCTGCTCCCATGGGGGCCGGTCACCTCTCTGCTCTGCTGTGAGTGCTTTCTGCTTTTGCTGGAGGCCGGTTACCTTCCTGTTGCTGTGCTCTGCCTGCTGCCTGTTCTGGTTCTGTCTGTCACCTGATCGGGGCTATGCTGGTGGTGACATAGTTCAATGACCCAGTGACGACACACAGACTCCAAATCGATGCAATCAAGTTTATTAACAACGAGGTTTGTGAGAGTGTGGTGTGAGTGCGGTCTGGAACTGCTGGGAACTGACATAACGCACGGCTCAGGAGATGCACACACACAGGCTCAGAGAAGTTCAAATAGTTTATTAGCAACAGGGGTGAATGGATGTGTGTCTGCGGGATGTAAATGTATTGGTGGCGGCGTCTGCTTCGGGCATAGAGGCAGGAGACCGTACAGCCGGTAACCCTATGGGAAAGAGCACAAGGACACAGGGTGACGGGCACACACCAACACAGGAGGAGAATGAGCGAGAGAGGAGCTTACTTGGAAGAGACAGATGACTGGCACCACAAGGACGGGACCCGGTAGACAGCCACCTGCAGGGCTCGGTGCAGCAGCGAGGAATGGCGAGGGAGAGGCGTTGTCTGCCGCCGAGGAATCCACCTGTGCACAGGGGAGCAGACTGGAAGGAAAGGAGGTAAGGGCTTCTTACCAAAAACGTTGTGCTGAAGAAAAGGTTTGACTCACGATGATGAGTGATGAAGTCTGACGGCTTCAGGCCGAAGCTCAGGGCGAGGCGGCTTATATCCCTCGCCGCTGATGACGAGCAGGTGTGCGAGCAGGTGGCGCCGCTGATGAGCGGCGCGGCGTGACAGTACTCCCCCCTCTAGCAGCGCCTCCTGGCGATGGCTTCTCTGGGTGCGCTCGGTGGAAGTCAGCGGTGAGCGATGGGTCCAACACGAACGACGAGGGTACCCACTGTCGATGCTCGGGCCCATAGCCCTCCCAGTGCACCAAGTACTGCAACCCATGACCCCGGCGCCGGGAGTCCAGGATGGAGGCGACGGACCAGGCCGGATGGCCATCAATCATCCGGGGCGCGGGTTGCGCAGCAGGAGGAGGGCAAAGGGGGTCGGAGACTGCCAGCTTCACCTTGGACACGTGGAAGGTGGGATGGATGCGGAGGGAGGGGGGAATAGCCACACGCACAGCTACCGGGTTGATGATCCGGGTGATGGGGTAGGGTCCCATAAAGCGCTGTGCCAGCTTCCTCCTCTCGCCTTTCAATGTCACGTCCTGGGTTGACACGTAGACTCGTTGCCCAACTCTGTACGCCGGGGCAGGTCTTCTGTGCCGGTCCGCCACAGTTCTGTTGCGCTCTGCCGTGCGTAAAAGCGCATTACGCGCTGCAGCCCAGATGGAGCGGAACTGCCTGAGATGCGCCCTAACTGAGGGGACAGTTACCTCACTCTCCTGCGCCGGGAACAGCGGGGGGTCATAACCCAGGGACGCCTTGAAGGGGGACATCCCTGTAGCAGAAGAGCGAGCGGTGTTGTGGGCGTATTCAACCCAGGCAAGATGGTTACTCCAGGACGTGGGTTTGGATGCTGTTACACAGCGGAGCGCAGCCTCCAGCTCCTGGTTGGTCCGCTCACACTGCCCGTTGGATTGGGGGTGATGGCCGGAGGAGAGGCTCACCTTGGCTCCGATGGCGTTACAAAACGATCTCCAAACCTCAGAGGAAAATTGGGGCCCCCAGTCCGAGACCACGTCCACCGGAGTCCCGTGCAGCCTGACCACGTGTTGGATGAGGAGATCCGCCGTCTCCAGGGCAGTTGGAAGACCTCGTAGGGGGATGAAGTGCACAGCCTTGGAGAAGCGGTCCACGATGGTCAGGATGGTGTCATAGGAATTGGAGACTGGGAGTCCGGTGACGAAATCCAAAGCGATGTGCGAACAGGGCCTGCCAGGGACGGGCAGAGGCTGGAGCAAACCCGCTGGAGGGGCATTTCCCGACTTGTTGGTGGCACAAATTGGACAAGCCCGGGCGTAGCGGGCTGCGTCCCTCTGCAGGCCCAGCCACCAAAAGGACCGCTGGAGGAGGTCTATCATCCGGGAGGAGCCAGGGTGACAGGTGAGCTTGGAGGTGTGCAGCCAGTGGATGACCTCTCCTCGAACCGCGGATGGCACGAACAGCCTCCCCTCCGGTCCGCCGCCAGGGTCAGGTTCCACTTCCTGCGCCTTCCGGATCTTGCTCTCTATGTCCCAGGAGATGGCTCCCACGACGCACGACCTGGGCAGGATGGTGTGGAGCGTCTCCTCCGACTCCTCGGGGGCGAACTGCCTAGAGAGGGCATCAGGCAGGCCGTTCTTGGAGCCAGGCCTGAAGGTGATGGAAAACTGGAACCTGGCGAAGAACAAGGACCAGCGCGCCTGACGGGCGTTCAGGCGCTTGGCAGATCGTAGGTACTCCAAGTTCTTGTGGTCCGTCAGGACCACGAACGGCAGGTCCGCCGCCTCTAGCCAGTGGCGCCATTCTTGCAGCGCGAGCTTGATGGCCAGGAGCTCTCTGTCCCCCACATCGTAGTTCCTCTCCGCCGGGGACAAGCGCCGGGAGAAGAAGGCGCAGGGCCGTTTGGCGCCGTCATCAGGCGACCGCTGAGATAGCACCGCCCCCACTCCCGTGTCCGAGGCGTCCACCTCCACGATGCACTGCAGCGCGGGGTCGACCTGGCGAAGGACCCGGGAGGAGGAGAACTCCGCCTTCAGCGCCTGAAAGGCAGCAGCGGCCTCTTCGGTCCACCGGAACGGGACCTTAGGGGACGTGAGGCGGGTCAGTGGTCCGACGATGGAGCTGAAATTGGGGACAAAGCGGCGGTAGAAGTTTGCGAAACCAACGAACTGTTGCACCTGTTTCCTCGATGCAGGTGTAGGCCATTCTACCACCGCCTTCACCTTCTCTGGGTCTGGAAGCACCTGGTCGTGTGAGATGATGAATCCCAGGAAGGATGTAGTCCTAGCATAAAATTCACACTTCTCAGCCTTCACGTATAGCCGGTTCTCCAGCAGTCTTTGGAGGACCCGCCTCACATGGACCTGGTGCTCATCCCTGGACTTGGAGAAGATGAGAATATCGTCCAGGTAGACAAACACAAAGAGGCCGATGAAGTCCCGGAGGACGTCATTGATGAGGCGCTGAAAGACGGCAGGAGCGTTGGTCAACCCGAACGGCATTACCAGGTATTCAAAGTGGCCGTTCGGGGTACGGAAGGCTGTCTTCCACTCATCTCCCTCCCGGATCCGGACGAGGTGGTATGCGCTGCGTGGATCCAGCTTGGTGAACCAGGTCGCCCCATGGAGGGAGTGGAAAGCAGTGTCCATGAGGGGCAGGGTGTAACGATCCTTCTCCGTGATGTCATTAAGAGCCCGATAGTCTATGCAAGGGCGGAGGGATCCGTCCTTCTTTCCAACGAAGAAGAACCCTGCCCCCACGGGTGATGACGATGGGCGGATTATCCCAGCGCTCAGTGATTCCTTAAGGTAGGCGTTCATCGTCTCCTTCTCCGGCGCTGACAGACTGTAGAGCCGACCAGAAGGTAAGGGTGCCCCCTGGCGGAGGTTGATGGCGCAGTCATAGGGCCGATGAGGAGGGAGAGATGTAGCTTTGGTCTTGCTAAATACCATACCCAGGTTGTGAAATTCCAGAGGCACCAGAGACAAGTCCGGGGGTGCAGCGTCCGTAGCAGGGGGAGAAGCGGACGGAGAGCAGGCAGCGGACTGAAGGCAGGTGCCCATGCAGAACATGCTCCATGCCGATACCCCAGCTGACTTCCAATCCAGGACAGGGTTGTGGAGGCGTAGCCAGGGATACCCCAGGATGACGGGCGACACAGAGTTGGGCAGGATGAGAAAGGTTATCTCCTCCCGGTGGTTACCAGAGATGATCACCGGGACCGGAATGATCTGGTGCGTGACCCTCCCAAGGGAAGCACGGGAGAGGTTGACCAGGGAGATGGGGTCTTTGAGCGCCTGGCAGCGGATGCCCAATCGGGTTGCCAGGCTTTGTGAAATAAAGCTGCCCTCTGCGCCCGAATCCACCAGTGCGTGGGTGAGGTGCCCAATGGGGTTGTGGCAGAAACGGATGGGCAGCTTTAATTGAGTGTGAGAGTCTAACCGATTGAGATCCGCGAGGCCCCCTACAGTGACTCGCGGACCCCGCCGACTGGCTTTCCATGGGCAAAGCTTCACCGTGTGTTGGTCATCTCTGCAATACATGCAGAGATCCAACTCACGGCGGCGTTGTCTCTCCGCAGGTGAAAGCTTTGTCCAGCCCGTCACCATCGGCTCCGACTCCTCAGGGCACGATGGTGGCGGCGCCGCCAGGGGGCGAGCTTTGAACAGGCGCGGCGAGACTCCACGAGGGCGAGAAGAAGACAACTTCCGCCCCGAGGAGCGCTCGCGCAGCCTGTTGTCCAAACTAATCGCTAAGGATGTCAGCTCCGCTAGCGTCTCAGGAATATCCCGCCCAGCCAGTTCATTCCTCAGATCATCATTGAGGCTGCGGAGAAAAAGGCCACAGAGGGAGCGTTCCTCCCAGCCTAATTCCTCCGCCGCTACCCGGAAGTCGACCGCGTAGTCCGCTGCCAACCGGCTTCCCTGCTGGAGGGCGAGAAGCCGATCGACCTGGACCGTCTCGGTAGGAGTATGGTCCAAGACCTCCAGGAAGCGCCTCACGAATTGGTCATATGTGAGGGCGGCATAACTGGGCCTCGCCATTACGGCGTAGGTCCACGTTAAAGCTTGCCCCTCCAGGAGATTCCCGATATAACCAATTCGGCTATGATCTGAGGGAAAGTCTCCGGGCACACGGTGGAAAACTGACTCACACTGCATAATAAACCCCCGCGCTCCGCCGAGCTTACCGCTAAAGCGGGCGGGAGTAGGAATGGGTGTGAGCCGAACCGGTGCACTCGGAGCCTGCTGGACGGCCACTGGGGCAGCAGGAGCCGCGCCACCCTGACGAGCCGGGGGGAACGGCTGTTGGGGGTCCAAGCGGCCCAACCGGTTAGTTAAATTTAACAATTGATTGAAAATCACCTGTTGCTGATAGGCTATCTGATCCACTCGAGCCTCGAGAGTGGAAAACCGGTGTGCGAGCCCGCCGTCTGCCGAGCCGCTCTGCTGAAGCTGTACTGACATAACGCACGGCTCAGGAGACGCACACACACAGGCTCAGAGAAGTTCAAATAGTTTATTAGCAACAGGGGTGAATGGATGTGTGTCTGCGGGATGTAAATGTATTGGTGGCGGCGTCTGCTTCGGGCACAGAGGCAGGAGACCGTACAGCCGGCAACCCTATGGGAAAGAGCACAAGGACACAGGGTGACGGGCACACACCAACACAGGAGGAGAATGAGCGAGAGAGGAGCTTACTTGGAAGAGACAGATGACTGGCACCACAAGGACGGGACCCGGTAGACAGCCACCTGCAGGGCTCGGTGCAGCAGCGAGGAATGGCGAGGGAGAGGCATTGTCCGCCGCCGAGGAATCCACCTGTGCACAGGGGAGCAGACTGGAAGGAAAGGAGGTAAGGGCTTCTTACCAAAAACGTTGTGCTGAAGAAGAGGTTTGACTCACGATGATGAGTGACAAAGTCTGACGGCTTCAGGCCGAAGCTCAGGGCGAGGCAGCTTATATCCCTCGCCGCTGATGACGAGCAGGTGTGCGAGCAGGTGGCGCCGCTGATGAGCGGCGCGGCGTGACAGGAACTGAGCGAGACACCGTACAGCCTGGCAACCCTGGAGACACACAAGGAGATGGAATTACTGGGCGTCACTTCTGGAGTTAAACAGTTACACTGAACTTACTGTGGGAACAGATGGTAGCGAGCTCCAGTTCAGCGTGACAGCTGTGGCCAGGAAGATGGTACGCTTCAGGTGGTGGAGTGACTCCAGCAGGTGAGTTGTTATGCAGGTGGTGGTGAGTAGGTAGGATGAATGGTCTGCCACCTGGGAGGAGGAGACAGGAATTCCGCCGCCAAGGACGCCGCCTGTGCACAGGGGAACTGATTAACAAGGTAAGTAGGAATGAACGCTTAAGTGGCAGGCTGGATGGCTTCTTGGACAAGGCAGAAGACGAGCACTGGCTGTAGCATAGGTAGAAGGCAAGGAATGGTGATGAAGCTCTCCTGGAGCGCAGTGAGACATTTCCGCACCTTCCCAAAGGCCAGAGCGGTAGATATAGACAGTGCCTGATGAGGACCAGGTGTGAGCGCAGCTGACGGTGATGAGCAGAGCACCATGACAGGTGGTCCTGTTCTGTCTGTATTGTTTGTAGCCATTGGGCTTTCTGGTTTCTGGGTTGGCCGCTTGGCATGGTTGCAGCCCCTGACAGAGGCATGTAGTCACTGGACTGGCTAATGACTGTTACTTTGTTTATCCCATGCATCCCATACACATACACACACCACTAATTTTACAAACACTTTCTTTTATTGCTTCTTCTTAATAAAATAAATTATTGTTTAAATTGGCACCTCTGTGTGGTCTCCTTCCGTTGTCAAAGCCCATGAGCCAAGGCTTGTGACATTATGATCATTTACATCCAAAGGTGTGCTGATTTCCCTGACCGTGCCCAGATCATGACATAACTTCCCTTTAAGGGGTGGAATCCAGACACCCTTAAAAAACCCTAGAAACACCAAAAAGGTTGGGAGGAGGGGGACAAGGCACAGTGTGAATAAACAAAATACAGGAATCTCACAAAAAAAGTCCATCAGGTGGTCTTTCACGGTCCCTGGACCACCGGACTGGGAAGCACAGTGCATTGGGGGGGCTGACCAACCTCCAAGGGCCCCCAGACCAGAAGATGTGGGCAGTCAGGTGGCCTCCCAGAGTCTCTGGGCCACCAGACTAGAGATCATGGTGAGTCCGGTGGCCTTCCATAGTCCATGGGCCACAAGACTAGAGAATAAGATGGGTCAGGGGTCCTACCCAAGTCCATAGGACCCCAACTTGGAGAGCATGGTGGGTCACGTGGCCTCCCCGGACCCTAGACTGGAGTGCACGACAATGTATGAGCATTGCACTTGGGGAAATACAGGTGAGAAGCCTCTAGCTCAAATGACCACAACAAGGGGGCTCTTAGCTCAAGGACAGGTGACTAAAGTGTGCTAATTTCAGGAGCAAACGACAAGGGTGCGCTAACCTCGGAAGCAAACAACGCAGGCCAATCAGTGGCAAGCCTAAACGAAACATGCAGACCAGCAGAGAGCCAAGACAAAGCAGGCTGGCCAGCGGTGAGATCAGACGATGGCTGCTGACTAGTGACAAATCCAGACGATGACTGCTGACCAGTGGTGAAACCAGATGGTGGCTCCTGACCAGCTGCAAAACCAGATGGTGGCTCCTGATTAGCGGCAAACACAGACGATGACTGCTGACCAGTGGAGAACACAGATGAAGCCAGCTGGTCAGCAATGAACCCATACGATGAAGGTTGGCAAATCTTGAGCCCAGACATCCCGGGATCCAGCCCCGACCTAGCCACTTCATATGGGGAGGATGAGACAACACTTGGGTCAGTAGAACTGGTAGCAGTGGAGCCCGGCGGGGAGAGCTCAAGAGCAGGTAGCAGCTGCAACTGGATCTCCCCACAAAGAGTAAGGCAAGCCCTCTTTTGTACTGATAAAACAAATACAAAAAAGAGGACTTGCCTTAACTCTTGCTCCACTGCCGATGAGGATGCCAGCGACTCTGCTGCTGTAGCCCAAGCAGCAGGCGTGGTGACAGGTGAAGCTGCAGGCATGGCAGAAAGCGAAGCTTCATGCATGGCAAGAGACAAAGCTGCAGGTGTGATGACAGGTGAGGAGTTAGACATAGTGACCGACACTGGAGAACCAGGACAATGTGGAGCTGGTACTGGAGGTGGAGAGTGGTGTGGGACTGGCAATGCAGCTGCCATGGGAACCAGCGACGGGAAGTGCTCTGAAAGTGATGAGATCTGCAGCGCTGAAGCGAACGCTGAAAAGCTGCAAGGTGGTGTGCTGTCCTCCAGCCCATGGTGAGGATGTGGAACTGGGAAGAGGCATTGTGTGAGAGACATCAGAGCCAGGGGATGCTTCCTTGTTGGCTTAGGCTTCGGCGCTTCCAATAAATCTCTGCCCAACCTGTGGTGTGGCTGCAGGGTTTTTTCCCCCTTGTCTTGTCAGACAGCTCGGTGAGCATAACAGAAATCTGCTTCGCTTATTGTGCCAAACAGATTTACTTTGCCAAAAGGAGCTTTATACAGTACATATACAGTATATGCCCTGTATATTGTTTAGAAACTTCTCTTGTAATAACTTCATACTTGGAGTTTACATGTTCTCCCCGTGTTGTGTGGGTTTACTCCGGGATTTCTCCGGTTTCCTCCCACATGCCAAAGACATGCATGTTAGGTTAATTGGCTGTTCTAAATTGTCCCTAGATATCTGTTTCCTATAGGCCCTTAGAATAGAGGGTTAGTATTAATGAAAGCGCTTTGAGTGGTCTCTCTGACTAGAAAAGCGCTATATAAGTGCAGGTTAGTTAGTTAGTTAGTTAGTTAAAATTGTTTTACCCATGAAGGATCCAATGGGGAAATGGGGAAAGGAGAGATGGGGAGGGGGAAAGAATCAAACTAACAACTGAAACAAACAGAAGACGGACTTTTTCTTCCACTGAAGAGGTCTCAACACAAGACTGGTATCTGCACCTGTTAAAGGAGAGACATATGTGTGTGTGCATATGTGTGCGTACATATGAGAGCGCGCACAAAATAATTGTGTGCATGTGAGTGGTTTGTCAGGGAACATATGAAGAGGGTGGCCGGTCACAGCAGTCCCCCCCTCCCCAGAAACCCCGAGCAAGCAGGAAAATACCACCAACCCCCACAGAGCACAAATGTCCCGAGGCCAACAAGCCCCAGGAGAGCCAGGCATCTGCCCCAGGAGGGACAGCCAAGGGAGGCTGGGCCGCCAAGTGGCCACCGTGGTGGGCCCATGCCCAGGGACAGGCCAAGAGAGTCCGTGGGATACCAGATACCGGGCGCAGTTATACCGGTTGGCCTGGTATCTGAAATTTTCTGTGGAAAAGGATGTACGCCATGTTTTTGTGCTTAAGTACCTTTTGTACATGAGGCCCCAGGACACAGATACATGGCAGGGTAAAAGATGACAATGACTCAACAGAGCACAATCCAAGACTCTCATATATAGGGGACAGAACAATTGCGAGCATGCAAGACAGCTGGGAGAACAATCAAGGCTGAACAGTTACACATGAGGGGAAAGTGGCTATAGATATGGAAACATGAGGGACTGGGAACAATATTATGTGAACAAGTACACACACAACCTTTGACTTAGACAGGGGAAACACATTTATTTTGTATATAAATGATGTAAGTAAAGTACTTACGAGTTTAAAACGCATTTTGTTTGCAGATGATACAACTGTGTTTAATAGTGGTTAAAATCTTGAACAACTCCTGGAAACCATAGAAAATGAATTTAATACGGTAAAGAAATGGTTTGATATAAACAAATTATTAAATTTAAATAAAACAAAATTTATAATATTTGGGAATAGACCAATAAATTCAAATAAGAAACTCAGAAGTAATATTGTAATTGAAAATGTTTCAGAAACCAAATTTTTAGATATATATTTAGATTATAAATTAAGTTGAAAACATCATATAAAACACATTACAACAAAAATCTCTAAGACTGTTGTATTATTACACAAAGCCAAAGAATTTTTTACTCTGGATTTTCTTTTCACTCTGTACTGCTCTCTCATAGTTCCATTCATGTTGTACGGTGTGGAAGTATGGGGAAATGCATACAAAACAATTACTAATCCAGTATTTATATTACAAAAGAAAGTAATAAGAACTGTGTGCAGAACAAATTACTATGATTCCACCTAGAGCTGTCGCGGTGGAGGAATTTCCCCTGCGGTGACGGTGGCTAGCTCAACACCGCAATATGCGGTATTATTGCAAAAATTTTTAGGACCCTGTGGTCTCATAATTTAACCAGGGCAAACAATGGAAGCTGTGAGAAACTCGCTGCAGCTCCGCTCTCAAAGTTATGTGTGTGTGTGTGACAGTTGTGCGGAGCTCCAATCTTTCTACAGGCATGAACTGTGGATTCTGTAAAAAAAAAAAAAAAAAAAACGATCATTTTCAAAAAACAGTAATGACATCTCTAACATTTTAACTACGGCGTGCGTAGACTGGAGACTGCAGTGACATTCAATGTATTTAAACAGGACAGCCTCTGTACTGGCCCTGTGTGGCTCTTGTCACCTTGATTTTTGGATTCTTGCCGCTGTCCGAAAAATAAGACAAGCCTTTATTAGTCCCACAAAGGGGAAATTCCAGGATTGCACCAGCACAGTGATAGCAACACTCAGAGCAATAATTTAGAAGATAAGAAAATAAGAGCAATGAATATACATACAGTTAGGCCCAGAAATATTTGGACAGTGACACAATCTTCATGATCTGGGCTCTGCTTGCCACCACATTGGATTTAAAATGAAACAACTTCAACGGAATTGAAGTGCAGACCTCAAGGTTTAATTCAAGGGGTTGAACAAAAATATATGATTAAACATGTAGGAATTGTAGCTATTTTTATACAAACGCTCCTCATTTCAGGGGCTCAAAAGTAATTGGACAAATAAACATAACCCTAAGTAAAATGTTACTTTTCAATATTTTGTTGAAAATCCTTTGCAGGCAATGACTGCCTGAAGTCTGGAACCCATGGACATCACCAAACGCTGGGTTTCCTCCTTTGTGATGCTTTGCCAGGCCTTTACTGCAGCTGTCTTCAGTTGTTGCTTGTTTGTGGGTCTTTCTGCCTTAAGTTTTGTCTTGAGCAAGTGAAATGCATGCTCGATTGGGTTGAGATTTGGTGATTGACTCGGCCATTGCAGAATATTCTGCTTCGTTGCTTTAAAAAAACTCCTGGGTTGCTTCTGCAGTATGCTTTGGATCATTGGTGAAGCGCCGTCCAATCAACTTTGCTGCATTTGGCTGAATCTGAGCAGAAAGTATATCCCTATACACTTCAGAATTCATCCAGCTGCTTCTGTCTTTTGTCACATCATCAATAAACGCAAGTGACCCAGTGCCATTGGAAACCATGCATGCCCATGCCATCACACTGCCTCCACCATGTTTTACAGAAGATGTAGTGCTTTGGATCATGAGCTGTTCCAATTCTTCTCCAAACTTTCTTCTTCCCATCATTCTGGTACAGGTTGATCTTAGTCTCATCTGTCCAAAGAATGCTGTTCCAGAACTGGGCTGGCTTCTTCAGGTGTTTTTTGGCAAAGTCAATTCTGGCCTTTCTATTTTTGAGGCTGATTCATGGTTTGCACCTTGTGGTGAATCCTTTGTATTTACTCTCATGAAGTCTTCTCTTTATGGTAGACTTAGATACTGATACACCTACTTCCTGGAGAGTGTTCTTCACTTGAGTGGATGTTGTGAAGGAGTTGTTCTTCACCATGGAAAGGATTCTGTGATCATCCACCACTGTTGTCTTCCATGGATGTCCAGGCCTTTTTGAGTTCCCAAGCTCACCAGAACACTCTTTTTTTTCTCAGAATGTATCAAACTGTTGATTTGGCCACTCCTAACATTTCTGCTCTCTGTCTGATGGATTTCTTCTTTTTTTCAGCCTCAGGATGGTCTGTTTCACCTCCATTGAGAGCTCCTTTGACCGCATGTTGTGTGTTCACAGCAACAGCTTCCAAATGCAAACGCCACATCTGGAATCAACTCCAGACCTTTCAACTGCTTAATTGATGACAGGTTAACGAGGGAAGAGCCCATGCAGCTTTATTTTTTTTTTTTTGCAGTCTTCAGATTCAATTGTCCAATTACTTTTGGTCCCTTGAAAAAGAGGCGGCTACATATTAAAGAGCTGTAATTCCTAAACCCTTGCTCCAATTTGGATATGAATACTCTCAAATTACAGCTGAGAGTCTGCAATTTAAGCCGACAGTGATTATATAATTGTATCCTGAATATGTTTTCGTAAGTAGCTAAAATAACAAAATTTGTGTCACTGTCCAAATACTTTTGGGCCTAACTGTATGTACACATAAATATATATACACAGTGCGGAGCATTGTAGCTAGATGGAATACACAGCATAACGGTCTATTTAGTTACCTCACATACTATGAATATGTTCCCGTGCATATTGTCACCCTCCGTAGAGACTGATATTGTGCTAGTTGTATACTGGAGGGGACCATTTTGTGTAAGTCTGTTGCGTCTTTTGCATTCAGTACTATTAGGTCATCACGTTTTTATGCTATCTCTGCATGCAGCCCTGCTTAGGTTATAAAATCAGACAGCCATAGGTAGGAAGGACCTGCGAAACCTCTCAATTGCACACCTAGGATGATGTAGCCTACTGCTAAATGAGCTGCTCAGTGCGTTCAGTATGTCCCGCATAGGGTTGGATTTGGACCCCAGCAGAGATGCCAGCTTAGCCACCATCCTTCTCTCTCCTATCTCCTCCATTGGGTCAAGGCGCTGCCCCAGGACAGAGCTAGCTTTCTTGATCAGTTTGTTCAGTCCCTTCCTATCAGCTGCTGTGATGCCAGTGCCCCAGCAGACCACTCCAAAAGTGATGGCTGATGCCACCACCGAATCGTAGAAATCACACATTCAAAAAAGCAATGCACTACGGAGTAGCTGTTTTGATGTTGGAGCTCAATTGTCAAGATCATAAACACTCCGCTCAGAAGGAAATAACACGCTTAAAGGTGAACTGAAGTGAACGGCATTGAACGGCACTGGGTGATAGTACATACAATTATAAAGATAATTTATCATTGGTACCCCCTCCACCAATCCCGGAATCTTGGAGAAAATCGCGATTTTGAATTTCCCGCCCTGAAAAATCCTACGAATCCGCCGATTATCCGGAAGTGCAGCCGGAGTTCCGCGTGACGTCACGAATGGGACCCAGTCCTCCATGTTTACCATTGCGAGCACGTCGACACTGGTTGTTTTTAATGCATTTTGTCGTGATAGTCGACTACAAAACACTTCCAACACCTGGGAAGATCTGTTCAGTGGCCAAGGAAAGCTGTCATGGCAACGAAAGAAAAGAAAGGGGGAGGAAAAGCGACCGGGAAGCGATGCGTTTCTAGATATAGATATTATTTATAAATAGCACAATCAAATGCAGAGGCCAGTTCTGTTCATGTGTATTGCCACTATAGTCTGTAGAAGTATTGTAATACATAGCCCATGGTCATGGAACCTGTCCTGAATACACGTGTTAACCCTTCGCCACGGATGTGTCTATTCAATGCCAAATGTGTACACGGCCAGGCTATTGTACAGTCCTAGCCCTATGTATAAATAATAAGTTGGAAAAATGCTGATGGTTTTTTTTTTTCTATCTTTTTTATTGTTAATTTTCCTTATCCTGACACCCCAAACATGCCAAAGTAGAGAAGTAAAGACTCACCATTCTGTATTCAATAAGCAACTCTCCTCCCCATCACTGCTGCGGTCTGACTCTGAGTGGGTGCCGGAATCCCCCGACAATTTTTTGAATGAATGAATGAATTTATTTATTTCGGATAGTACAGTACAGGTTGAAAGAAACTGAATGATATAACAACAAGGTCAAATTGAACAATGACTCATCTGATTATACAATTCAACACAAGTTATCCGAAATGGGTGATGGCTGAAGCCGCAGCTTATATTGCCCACCCATATACCATCTAAGAATTCAAAAGAGAAAAAAGAGAAAACAGGCAAGAGCGATTACAATTCAAAGCAAATCTAAGACAATATGTGACAGGAAAAAAAAGGGGAAAAAAAAGAGAAAAAAAAACTAAGCTACAACACAACACAGGCTGGATATGGCAATCCTTATGTGATTTTACATGTCGTCTTGTATATATGTTTGGAGTATTTCTTCTTTTAGTTTTTGTTTAAATTGTCCAAGCGTTGTACATGATTTTAATTCAGGTTCAAAATCGTTCCATAATCTGACTCCTTGCACTGAAATACAGTGTTGCTTGGTGGTTGTTCTCACTGTAGGCTTTTGAAATATACTTGTTCCTCTGAAGTGATATCGTTTCTCCCTTATTTGGAACTCTGGCTTGAATCTGTACGGTTCGATGCCTACCTCGCTCTCTTCCTGTTCACTTGACACTCCTGCATCCTCCTCTGTCTCGTCACCGATCCTGAATGCCTCTTCACTCTGAAAACTCTGGTGTTCTTGACTGCTGGAACTGCTATCATCTGTCATTGTTGTTTTGATAAGGGTCACACTCGTGACGTCACGCAGCGTCGTCTGCACTACTTTCGGTTTGTTTGGCACTGCCAGCCAGAGGCAAAAGTTTATCGGCTTATAGCTTGGCCATCGCACAGCCTAAAAATTTCTTTTGTGTTGAAAAATACAATAGGTAATAAGGAATTAATCCGCTATTCTACTTTTTGCGCAAAAAGGTGGTTTCAGTTCTACTTTAAAGTATTCCTTGCAGTCCACCCAGTCCACATTGCCAGTGGCAGTAGTCTGAGTCTTCCTCGTAGTCCGTGCAAAGACGAGCCACAGGCCTCCAGTTGTTAAGCAAGGCCAAGTCCCCTTCCTCCGGCAGCAGAGATAGCGCTGTGCGCCCGCAGCCAGTTCCGTTGTATGTCCCAGAGACATTTTCCTCATCTCAGATGGATTGTCCGCCACCCCTCAGCTTAACCCCTGTCTTCCCCATCAGAGAATCATCGTCTGCTCCCTCCAAAGTGAACAAAAATATAATGTATAAGCATCCCAAAGTGATAAAGCAAAATATTGGTAAAACTCAAATTAAACATAAAGCCTCTAAATTGAATGATTTGGCCTCTGTTCCTCCTCATAATTTAAAAATTAAATGTGATTTATTAAATATTAGGTCTCTAACTCCCAAGTCTCTGTTAGTCCATGATTTGTTAATTGATCATCAGATTGATTTCATTTCCCTTACAGAGACTTGGTTAGGACAAGAGGATTATGTTGGTTTAAATGAATCAACTCCCTCTGGTTATTTAAACTGTCAAAATCCCAGAAGTTCTGGTTGTGGAGGAGGAGTAGCAACAATTTACCATTCCAAATTACTAGTTAATGTAAAGCAAAAAACATGTTATAATTCCTTTGAGGGCCTGGTCCTCAGTATTGGGCACTTTAGCAATTTTAGGTTAAACCCAATTTTATTTGCCATAGTTTATCGTCCCCCATCAACCTACTCAGAATTTTTATCCGAATTTGCTGATTTCTTAGCTGATTTAGTGCTGAAATCTGATAGAATAATTATAGTAGGGGACTTTAATATACATGTGGATGTAGATAGTGACTGCCTTAATGTGGCATTCAATTCAATATTAGATTTGATTGGGTTTTCTCAGAAAGTAGGAAATTCTACTCATTACCTCCACCATACATTGGACCTTGTTTTGACATATGGCATAGAAATAGAAAATCTTGTAGTGTCTCCTCATAATCCTGTACTGTCAGACCATTGTCTGTTAACCTTTGATTTTACTATTTCTGACTATTTGGCTCCTAAAGAAAAATATTATTACAGTAGATGCCTCTCAGATGATGCTGTTTCCAAATTTATGCAGATTGTTTCCTCTATGCCATGTGTCAACACAACGGAAATAAGCTATAGACAGCTTGCTCCTTCTGTAATTGATAACATGGTGGATAGTGTTTCAGCTTCTCTGCATCAGACTCTAGACTTGGTGGCCCCCTTAAAAAAGAAAAAGTCTAATCAGAGATTTCTAACTCCTTGGTTCAACACAGAAACTCGTACCTTAAAACAGAAGACTCGTCAATTAGAAAGAAAATGGCGCTCTACTAATTTAGATGAAATCTATTTAGCTTGGAGAAATCATCTTTTAATTTATAAAAAATCTCTTAGAAAAGCTAGAACGAGTTATTACTCTGCATTAATAGAAGAGAACAAGAATAATCCCAGGTTTCTTTTCAGTACCGTAGCCAGGTTGACAAAGAGTCAGGACTCTGTCAATCCTGGCATTCCCTTAGAGCTTACTAGTCAGGACTTTATGAACTTTTTCAATAATAAAATTTCATCCATCAGAGATAAAATCAATCAGATTCTTCCCACAGTTAACTTAAATGCTGTAACTGCTACAACTCCTTCTATTGATGTCTGTCTTGATGAGTTTACTCCAATCGACCTTTGTGAGTTAGACAAAATAGTTTCCTCATCCAAACCTTCAACTTGTCTTTTAGACCCTATTCCTATCAGGTTATTTAAAGAAGTCTTCCCACTTATTGGTAGCTTTATTCTTCATATAATCAATTCTTCATTAACTTTAGGCCATGTACCGCAGGCTTTTAAAACGGCTGTAATTAAACCCTTACTCAAAAAGCCAATGCTAGATGCAGGAGCTTTAGCTAACTATAGACCAATCTCTAATCTCCCTTTCATTTCAAAAATCTTAGAAAGAGTTGTTGCTACGCAATTATTTGACCACCTGCAGGGAAATGGTTTACTTGAAGAGTTTCAATCTGGGTTTAGAATCCATCATAGTACTGAAACAGCCTTAGCGAAGGTCACTAACGACCTCCTCATTGCATCTGATAATGGACTAGTTTCTGTACTTGTCCTTTTAGACCTTAGTGCAGCTTTTGATACTATCGATCATAATATTCTACTTGATAGATTAGAACACTATGTTGGACTTAATGGAACTTCGTTGCAATGGTTTAGATCTTATTTATCTGATAGGTTCCAGTTTGTTCATGTAAATAATGAGTTTTCTTTCAACTCAAAGCTTAGTCATGGAGTTCCACAGGGATCTGTGCTAGGCCCTACTCTTTTTAGTTTATATATGCTTCCGTTAGGCAACATTATTAGAAAGCACTGTATACATTTTCATTGTTATGCAGATGACACACAATTATACCTGTCAATGAAGCCAGATGATAGTAATCAATTAGCCAAGTTAGAAGCCTGTCTTAAGGAAATCAAAGCTTGGATGACTTGTAATTTCCTGCTATTAAATTCAGATAAGACTGAAGTCATTCTTGTTGGTCCAAAAAACCTTAGAAATTCCTTTCCAACTCAAACTTTCAGTTTGGATGCGGTTACTCTTTCTCTTAATAGCTCTGTGAGGAACCTTGGAGTTATTTTTGATCAGGATTTGTCCTTCAATTCACATATTAAATTTGTTTCTAAGACTGCCTTCTATCATTTGCGTAATATTGCCAAGATTAGGAGCATCTTGTCTCAGAGTGATGCTGAGAAACTGATCCACGCTTTTGTTAGCTCTAGATTAGATTATTGTAATTCTTTATTATCAGGCTGTCCTAAAACATCTTTAAAAAGTCTTCAGCTGATCCAAAATGCTGCAGCAAGAGTTTTAACAGGTACTAGAAAGAGAGATCATATCTCTCCGGTTCTGGCCTCCCTTCATTGGCTTCCCATAGAGTTTAGAATTAAGTTTAAAATCCTTCTTCTTACTTACAAAGCTCTAAACAATCAGGCTCCTTTTTATTTAAAAGATCTGATACTACCGTATTATCCTAACAGAGCACTACGCTCCCAAAATGCAGGATTACTTGTAATACCTAGAATCTCCAAAAGTACAATGGGAGGCAGAGCCTTCAGTTATCAAGCTCCTCTCCTGTGGAATCAGCTGCCAATCTGGATTCAGGAGTCAGACTCGATCTCTGTTTTTAAGAATATGGCTAAAACCTACCTGTTTGATATAGCCTACAATTAGGGAGGGATCATGTGTTTCTGAACCCTCCCTTAGTTATGCTGCTAATAGGTTTAGTCAGCCGGGGGACCTCCAGTAATGCACTGGGCCTCACTCCTTTCCTCACTCTCTATGAAATATTTTTTTTTGCTGGTCATTAACATTTGTTTGTTCTCTCCCATAGATTGAGTCCCCATCGTGCTGTTTGCTCTCTACATGTCTGTTCTTTTCTTCTTCTCTATCCCCTCACCCCCCAGCCAGTCGCAGCAGATGTCTGCCCCTCCCTGAGCCTGGTTCTGCTGGAAGTTTCTTCCTGTTAAAAGGGAGTTTTTCCTCTCCACCATCGCCAAGTGCTTGCTCACAGGGGATCGCCTGATTGCTGGGGTCTTTCTGCAACTGTGGGGGTTCCCCCCTATAGTTGATAGTGCTATGAGATGACTGTTGTTGTGAAATGGCGCTATATAAATAAAGTTGAATTGAATTGAATTGTAGTCCTTAGACCATGCGGGATTTTCAAGCAAGTCATCTTTGCAGCAGGCTCATCCAGATTGTAGAAAGAAAACGTTGGGGCATCCATGCCCTGCAGGCGAGTAAACCGTGTCCTTGTAGTCGGTGCAAAGAAGAGCCACTGGCCTCCCGTTTTCAAGCCAGGCCAAGTCCTTGCTGCGCGCCGGCAGGAGACCGGTAAAGATCCAGTTCTGTGACAGTCAATTACAGTCAATTAGAAACGTCATATAAAAGTCTGATCAAACAATATCCCAAAAATGTGTAAAACAGGCAGAGGAACGACCGCCATTTATTCCTCCTGTCGGGGGCGCTTGACCCCTGTTCCCCCTGCTGCTTTACGCAGGGCTGTCAGGTGTTTCTTGAGACAAAAACATTTCCTTTCATCCAGGAGGTCAAGACCAACCTGCCTTCTTAGCACATTAACGGACTTAATGAATTTATCAGTGTCACTGAAGTAGTCAGTGACTTTAATGGCCTTGTTATAGGTTTCATCTAGAAAAGCATTTATTTCTTCCAGTGAATACAAACTCGTGTTTGTGCTGCATTTTGCCTCAATAGACTCAGTATTAGACACAGTGTCGGGATCAGATTCCATTTCCTCGTCAGCACAACTCAGCTGACTGTTTGGTTCCACTGGGCCAGTGGATTCATCATGGGCCACATTTTCCTGGATGCCACCCACATCAGCTGACTGTCGCTGCCCCGTCTCCTGCTCTGAAATGGTAGCAGCCTCTGGAAGCACAGCCGCTGATGTCACACAGCGAGATTCTGATGCACCATCAGTGACATTTTGGGTGCCATCACCAGCAATGCTCCCGGCCGTAAACTGGGCTGTGGGCGCCACAGCTGGGCTGTCCACAGACACAGCGGCAGGCTCCGGAGCAGGACCGGGGAAAGGCCCCGCAACGTCATCCGTAGTAGCGGCGGGAGCGGAGGCGGCGCCGGCAGCCTCAGCTGCGGCTGAAGTCCCCGCCACGCCGTCCGCAGCAGCAGCGTGAGCGGAGGGCGCACCGCCGGCACCAGCCGCGGCTCCATCAGAGCTCCCCGCACGCTGCCTGTGCGGACAAGTGAACCTTTTATGGCCCACGTCCCCACATTCAAAACATTTCATCTCTCCTGAGCTCGCATACACCATATAGGAGCCGTCCCCGTCTTTGACCCGGGAGGACACTTCCAGAGTCGCAGTTGACGAGTCCAAAAACATGAACACCTGTCGCCTGAGTGATTTCACATGGTTTAACTTGGTCTCCTTGCATCCCAAAGTCAGAGTTCTAAATGGGCCCGCAAACTTCCCAAATCTGCGGAGCTCCGTCGCCAACTGCTCGTCAGTGATGAAAGGTGGAACATGTGAGATGGTGATACGCGTTGATGGGACAGATAAGGGGGACACCTGTACATACGTTTCCCCGATAACAACACCGCTTGCAACCAGTGTGTGGACATCCTCTTCAGCAGCCAGAAAGGCAACTACAGCTCTATTCATTCGGGACGCAAAGCATATCGCATCATGGCCCACCTGCTCGGCCACAGCCAGAAGCACGTCCTCCACAGTAACAGTGCTGTCCGGGGGAACGATCAGCACCCCCTGGTGGATAGACGGAGGTGGCTTTTCCAAGGTCGCCATCCTCCACCCAAAAAAACAAAAACTGAAAATGCGGCCAGTAGTAGAAAATCGAAAAAAAAAGTCCAAAGAAACCACGGAGTGAGAGAGAGAGAATTTAGTTTCTGATACAAAGAGTGAAGATTATATACTGTATATTCATTTTGAAATGTAAAATACTGCAGCATACTCAGAAATTCCAGCATTTAATTAAGCTCCAACATCTTTGCAGTGCTCTCCAAAAATACAGACTCCTTATTCTTGCCCAAATCACTATATTGACTATGCACTGGCCACTGTTTTGTTTTTGCAAAACGTGACCTGAAAGACCTAACAGGACTGAAGTGCTCCCTACTCATGTGGAACTAACAATTATGATTTATCTTTTGTTCATATAAAAGACAAAAAATAAAATAGAAAGGAGATGTCTTTACCTTCTTTACATGTTTCAACTGCATGTTTCAACTGCAGTACAGTTGAAACATGTAAAGAAGGTAAAGACATCTCCTTTCTATTTTATTTTTTGTCTTTTATATGAACAAAAGATAAATAATTAAAAGAAGACAAAATGAACCTAACAATTATGATATCAAATATAGCCGCAAGCGGGGATCATCAACTTCCAAGAGGTGTGGACTTCAAGCTCTTGTGTTGCTTAGCAGCATAATTTAAAACCTAAGGTGTGCTATGCATTTGTTTTTAAAGCAGCACTATGTAACTTTTTTTCCTTGTAGGAACACTGAAAAAGCCACAACCAAGGCAACCATGACCCCAGTCCCAACAGCCAACCATAGGGTGACATGGTTTGTTGACCCAGTGAGCAGACTCGGAGACCAAAGTAGATATAATTATCTTTATCATAATAAAGTGGAGTGTGTGGGTGTGTGCTCTTGCTGCAGCTGGGGGTGAGCAGAACACCGTTCGACCTGGCAACCCTAGGGACAAACAGAGGCAGGATTGTTAGTGGCTTCACAGCTGGGAATGTGCTGGTTAATCTGCAGCTTACTGTTTGTAGAGATGTAGCGATGCTCAGGTTAGCATGGCGGTTATGGCCAGGAGGACGGTGTCCACTGAGCCCGTTGCAGAGTGTAGATGGTGGAGGTGTAGTTCGTGAAAGGGTGAGGTTCAGTCCGCCGCCAGGTGGGACAGGGTCTGCCGCCACGGAGCTCCACCTGTGCACAGGGGACTGATATGGAGATGGTGAGGGAAAGCTGAGGCTTACTTGCGTGGTGGAGAATTTCCTTCCAAGCGCAGGCAGGTTGTAGGTGGACAGCAGAGAAGCAGTCAGGCTGAGGCTACGGTCTCTGGAATCAAAGAGGGCGTGAGTGGTCTTCATGGAGTAAGACAGACGACTCCGCACGGTTTCCAGGGCAGCGTGGATTATATAGCCCCAGCCGTGATGAGAAACAGGTGTGTGTGCAGCTGGAGAGGATAATCACATCCAAGCAGGCCATCACAGTACTCTCCCTCTACGAAATGCCGATCAAATGCCAATGTCGATCCACCATGCCTGGGTGCGTCCAGTTGAAGTCCCGAATGAGATCTTTATCCAGCATGAAGGAGGATACGCACCCAGGACCTCCATTCCGGCCTGTAGCCCTCCCAGTCCACCAGGTAGGTATTGCAGGCCGCGACCCCGGCGGCGGACGTCCAGGATGGAATTGACCCTCCACGCCGGGTCGCCGTCGATCACCATCGGCGGGGGTGGAGACCTGGGAGGAGGACACAGACTGTTGGAATAGAAGGGTTTGACCTGAGACACATGGAAAGTAGGGCAAATACGAAGGGGGGGGGGCAAGACGCACAGAGACAGGGTTAATGATGCGGGTGATAGTGAATGGCCCAATAAACCGTTGCGACGTCTTCTTACGCTCAGCCATCAGATTAATATTTTTTGTTGATAGCCATACCTGCTGACCCACCTGGTATGCTGGACCCTCAGTCCTGTGACGATTGACCACCGTAGAATTGCGTTCCGCCGTGCACCATAGCGCGGTCTGGGTAGCCTTCTGCAGGCGCCGACACCGTCTCAAATGGGCCCGTACAGATGGAACGGCGATGTCCCCTTCTTCTTCAGGGAATAGAGGATTGTAGCCCAACAAAGCCTCGAACGGGGACATCCCGATCGCAGAAGAGACCGTGGTGTTGTGAGTGTATTTGATCCATGGGAGGTGCGTGCTCCAGGATGCCAGATTGGTGGCCACCACACACCGCAGAGCAGCCTCCAGCTCCTGATTCGCCCTTTCACACTGCCCATTGTTCTGGGGATGGTAACCAAACTACAGGTTTACAGTAGCCCCAAAGGCATTGCAGAAGGACCTCCAAACCTGCGAGATGAATTGGGGTCCACGATCAGAGACTATGTCCAGCGAAATTCCATGTAGCCTTACCACATGTTGGACTAGGAGATCAGCAATCTCCTTAGCCATAGGCGGTACTTGCAGGGGGACGAAGTGGGCGGCTTTGGAGAACCTGTCCACAATGGTGAGGATGACAGTATGCTGGTTAGAAGAAGGAAGACCGGTGACAAAGTCCAATGCCACATGGGACCACGGCCTGCCAGGGATCAGAAGGGGGTGAAGCAGACCGGCAGGAAAGGAGGAAGATGTCTTGCCTACGGCACACTGGGGACAGGCGCGCATATAATCTCCAATGTCCCTCTGGATAGATGGCCACCAAAATGTCCTCTGCAACAGGGCTACCATGTGCCCCCTCCCGGGGTGGCACGCGAACCTGGAGGCATGAGCCCAGCGAATGACCTCCCCTCAGACGGCAAATGGAACAAACAGGCTCCCCGCTGGCCCCCCGCCCAGGTCTGGTTCAACCTCCACCACCTTTAGGACCTTTTCCTTGATGCCCCACAACAGGGCGCCCACGACACACGATGGAGGAAGGATGGGGTGCTCCGACTTCTCCGTGACGTCAGAGGAGAATTGCCTGGACAGGGCATCAGGTATGGTATTCTTGGACCCGGGACGATACGTGATGGCGAAGTCGAAATGGCCGAAGAACAGGGACCAGCGGGCCTGGCGGGCATTCAGGCACTTGGCCATCCTAAGGTACTCCAGGTTCTTGTGGTCCATCCAGACCACAAATGGCTGGGAAGCCCCCTCCAACCAATGGCGCCACTCCTCCAGTGCCATCTTCACCACTAGGAGCTCTCTGTCACCAATGTCATAATTACGTTCTGCAGGACACAAGCATCGGGAGAAGAATGCACAGGGGTGTACCTTGCCATCTGCTGGGGAACGCTGGAACAGAATGGCCCCGACCCCCGAATCCGAGGCGTCCACCTCCACCAGGCACTGCAGAGCAGGGTCCACCTGGGCCAGGATGGGAGAGTCCGAAAACTGCTTCTTGAGGTCGGCGAAGGCTGCGGCCACCTCCTCAGACCACCTGAAGGGCACCTTGGAGGAAGTTAGACGGGTCAGAGGGAGAGCAGTGATGCTATAATTTTTAATTAAGCAGCGGTAGAAGTTAGCAAACCCCAAGAACTGCTGCAGTTGTTTTCTAGAGGAGGGAGTGGGCCAATCTACCACTGTTTTTACCTTACTGGGATCTGGGATGATCTCGTTGTGGGAGATGATAAAACCCAGGAAGGTTGTCTTAGATGCGTGGAATTCCCACTTCTCAGCTTTCACAAATAACTTATTCTCCAAGAGTCACTGTAACACTCACCTCACATGCACACGATGTTCATCCAGGGACTGCGAAAAAATAAGGATGTCATCAAGGTAGACAAAGACGAACACACCCAAAAAATCCCTCAGCACATCATTGATTAACCGCTGGAACACAGCGGGGGCATTGGTCAGCCCGAATGGCATGACCAAATACTCAAAGTGACCGCTGGGGGTCCGAAACCCCGTCTTCCACTCATCGCCTTCCCTGATGCGAACCAGGTGGTAAGCGTTTCGCAGATCCAGCTTAGTGAATCAGGAGGCCCCCTGGACGGAATCAAATGCCGAGTTAATAAGAGGCAGGGTGTATTTATCCTTGATAGTGGTGTTATTCGGTTCTCTGAAGTCAATACATGGCCTTAGCGAACCGTTCTTCTTTCCCACAAAAAAAACCCCGCCCCCACCGCCGAGGATGACGGCCGTATTATGCCGGAGGCCAATGATTCTTTAACATAAGTCTCCATGACTTCCCGCTCCGGAGGTGACAGGCTGTAGAGACAACTCGACGGTAACGGGGCTTTGGCACGGAAGTTGATGGCACAATCATAAGGGCACTGAGGGGGAAAGGAAAGGGCCTGGGTCTTACTGAACACAGCGCCAAGGTCATGATACTCCGGGGGCACCTTGGA
This sequence comes from Pholidichthys leucotaenia, assembly GCA_020510985.1. Taxonomy (NCBI): domain Eukaryota; kingdom Metazoa; phylum Chordata; class Actinopteri; order Cichliformes; family Pholidichthyidae; genus Pholidichthys; species Pholidichthys leucotaenia. Next base: position 60,969,598 of record CM035849.1, on the reverse strand, counting down.
CAGATCAGGGGAAGGGATGGTGGAAACAGTCAGAGGCAGTGACGGTGAGCAAGCAGTCGATTGAAGACAAGCGCCAAGACAGAACAAACTCCACGATAATATACTCCCAGAGCGCCAGTCAATGGAGGGATTGTGAAGAAGTAACCATGGATACCCAAGAATAACTGGGGAGGAGGAAACGGGCAACACAAAGAACTTCAGTTCCTCCTGATGGCTCCCAGATGCAATGACGGCCGCTGGGGGGGTTTGCTGAGATATGGTAATGAGGGGGGCTTTGGACAGAGCAATAAGTCTCAATGGAACCTTGAGCAATAGGCAGGGGAGACCCAACCGGGTTGCCAGTTCCTCAGAGATGAAGTTCTGCTCAACCCCCTAATCTATTAGTGCATGCGTCCCCATTTCAGTATGTTTGTGAATGAAGAGAATAGGGAGACGTAAACTCGATAGGGGATTAGTTAAAGGCGCGTCCATGAGTCCCCCTACTGCGACACACAGACTCCCCCTTTTGGCCACTCAGGACATGACACTACCTCATGCTCCTCGATCCCACAGTATAGACACAACCCCATCTCACGGTGGTGCTGTTTCTCCGCCAAAGAAAGCTTGGGTTAGCTAGCTGATGTGAGTTCCGGACCCTCCGGGAAATCTGAGGAAGGCAGAGCCAATAGAGAGGGCTGTGGGGAATGACGAGATTGGACACCCGAATGACCAGAGGACCTACGTTTCGCTGCCCGTTCCCTTAACCTGTTATTGAGGCTGATGGCCATGGAGATTAATTCAGAAAGCCTACCCGGCTTCTCCAAGGAAGCCAACTCGTCCTGCAGGCTAGGGGTGAGACTCTTAATGAAAATATTGCACAGTGAAGCATCTTCCCCCCCAACCTCTGTAGCAACTACCCGGAAGTCGACAGCGTAATCTGCCGCAGATTGAGTTCCCTGCCTAAGGTTAAGCAGCCGGGAGGTAAGCACACCATCACGGTCAGAATGGTCAAATACTTCTTTGAACTCACTAACAAACTGTGCGTAAGTCATGCTGGAATAATTCACCCTAGCCATGACGGCGTAGGTCCAAGCTAGAGCTCGCCCCTCTAACAAATTAATAACGTAGTCTATCTGGCTTTGATCTGTGGGAAAATCCCCTGGTACCCGCTAAAACACAACCTCACACTGCATAATGAAACCCCGCGCCCCCCCTAACTTTCCACCAAAGCGGGTGGGATCAGGGACGGGACTTAGCCAAGGAGAAGACCCGTGCCCGGGTGGGTGGCTAGCGGGAGCTGAGGAGCTACTAGGAAACGACGGAGCCGATGGAAACGTCTGCAGGCTGGTCAAACAATCCAACCGGTCCATTAGCCGGGTTAACTGATTCAAAATAATTTGTTGTTGATAAGCTAACTGATCTACTCGGGTCTCAAGGTTGTTAACTTTGTGCGTCAACACGCTGTCAGCTGGGTCACTTTGGAGGAGTCATACTGACGTGGTTTGTTGACCCAGTGAACAGACTCGGAGACCAAAGTAGATACAATTATCTTTATCTTAATAATCTTTATAATAAAGTGGAGTGTGTGAATGTGTGGGTGTGTGCTCTTGCTGCAGCTGAGGGTGAGCAGAACGCCGTTCGACCTTGCAACCCTAGGGACAAACAGAGGCAGGATGGTTAGTGGCTTCACAGCTGGGAATGTGCTGGTTAATCTGCAGCTTACTGTTTGTAGAGATGTAGCGATGCTCAGGTTAGCACGGCGACTATGGCCAGGAGGACGGTGTCCACTGAGCCCGTTGCAGCATGTAGATGGTGGAGGTGTAGTTCGTGAAAGGGTGAGGTTCAGTCCGCCGCCAGGTGGGACAGGGTCTGCTGCCACGGAGCTCCACCTGTGCACAGGGGACTGATATGGAGATGGTGAGGGAAGGCTGAGGCTTATTTGCGTGGTGGAGAGTTTCCTTCCAAGCGCAGGCAGGTTGTAGGTGGACAGCAGGGAAGCAGTCAGGCTGAGGCTACGGTCTCTGGAATTAAAGAGGGCGTGAGTGGTCTTCATGGAGTAAGACAGACGACTCCGCACGGTTTCCAGGGCAGCGTGGATTATATAGCCCCAGCCGTGATGAAAAACAGGTGTGTGCGCAGCTGGAGAGGATAATCACATCCAAGCAGGCCATCACATAGGGCTTTTTATTGTTGGTCGTTAAAGTCGTGCCCTGTGATTTGCAGCTGGGACCGAGGCAACATCTACTCTCTGCTCAGTAATCACACCAAAAAAATGCACTGGAGAACCATGCTGTACTTCAGTTGCTGTTTAGAACAAGACCTCCCTGGCAAGATTTGAACACGGGACCTCCTGCTTTCTAAGAACTCACCACACAACTGCTTTAGTTTTCACTCTTTCCAGCTTCTGGCATGTGATGTACTGTGAGGGCTTTGATGTCCACTTCCCAGCATTTAACACAATGGTTTGATGATCAGAAGTGCTGACAGGAGGCAGATATACAGGTGGCTCATATATTGTAGAGATGCTGGTTAAAACTGAGTTAAGTTGGCTGGCTTTTCTTGTTGCACCAATTGCCACTTGTTTCAATCCATGTTTCAGAATTATACCTGTGTCCCCAAGAATGACAGGGGCCGCATACTGGTACTTACTGTATGTTCAATGTTGGAGACACAGCCATGCCAATACTGGCTGATCAGTGTATCAGACTTTGCTGTAGCTGAGGAGTGAGGGGGGATATACAGTACTGCAGCAATAATACAGCTTAACCCACGGGGAAGATGATTACAGCACAACCAGACCCATAAGGATTCAAACTCATCTTCCTCTAAATGAGTCATTCATTTCTGTGGGATGTTATCTTATGCATACAGTACAACTCCTCCTCCCCTATTGCCATCTCTGTTACTTCGATGTAAGATGTAATCCACAGTAGTGGCTCGTGGGTGATCCCATCGAGGAGGCAAATTAATCATGAACAGACACACACCTACAGTATACTTGCAAGGACCCTGAGTCTTTAGCTCCACAGATACTAAATGCAGCTCTTGCAAAGCCCCGAGAAAACGTCACTATGCTGACCAATGCTCTTCAAGACAACACAACCCAGCGTCTCCTCTTCTCCCTGGGGGGGGGGGGGGCACCTTTGCTGTTCCATCTGGACTCCCCGGCGACCTCTCCTCTCATGGTCCATTACTCTCTGGGTGGAGAAGTCTAACACCTTGCTCCCCACACTGTCATCAAATCCAGTTTTAAATCAGTGGTTGCAAAATGCAAAGCCAATGCTAACGATGTGTTGCTAAGCGGGTTAGCTCCACTTGTCCAGGTATCCCCCTGAGCACCGCCCAGCTACATCCTGACTTCTTTATAATGTTCAGTTTAGGGGAAGGCTTTGGACTGTATTTATTTTAAGCTGGTGTTCAAATTGTAGTTTCCTAAACTTGTTAAAAAAAGTAAACATTACTGCTGGATATGAACATCTGTTGTATTCAGCGCATTGAAATATGTCATACCGGGACGTTGTCAAAAGACGGACTGTGACTGGTTACAGGTTCGCCTCCTTCCGGGGTATTTTAGATGATGGCTGGCTGGATGGATGGATGTACTTTTTTGATCCCAAACTGGGAATAGCAGTGTAACAGCAGCATGACAGTAGACAACCAAACGACAGACAAAGGATTTTATTCAGTGCAAGGAGATAATAAAAATAAATAAAATATCCATCCATCCATCTATCCATCTTCTTCTGCTTAATCCTTTTGGGGTTGCGGGGGGCTGGAGCCTATCCCAGCATCTTTGGGGGAGAAACAGGGTACACCCTGGACAGATCGCCAGTCCATCGCAGGGCCAACACAGAGAGACAGACAACCATTCACTCACACAGTCATACCTAAGGACAATTTAGAATCCCCAGTTTGATGCCAATTAACCTAATTTGCATGTTTAATAATAAAATAATAAAAATAATTTCAGAAAGAATTCTTGCCTCCTTAGTTACAAAAACGAATTAATTTCTGATTGGCAGATTAATGTTCCTACAGTGACAAGCTTGTTTTTTACTACTGCGGACTTCTGACAGGATTCTGATTACATTCATTCATTCATCTTCTACTGCTTAATCCTTTTCGGGTCGCGGGGGTGCTGGAGCTGTAGCCTATCCCAGCATCTTTGGGCGAGAGGCAGGTAGGCCGTGGGACGAGACTAGAAATTGTGGCTGGAAATGAAGTTTCGTTTGACAGGTGAGCGAACCAAAAAAGAATGCTTGTTTTAGGGTAATTTGAGGGTGCTCTTTCCAAAAATAGTTTTCTGGATTGTAAATTTGCACGTTAATTAGCTATTAATCAAAACATAATTAGCTACTAATGAGCAGGGAAAAACGCTAGCTGTCCACCAAACTATTCTTAAGTATCTTACATACTGAAAGTTTATATTATTTTTCTAGGAAACTATTTTGTTTCACAGATGCAAAAAAGACCCCAAAAATGTTTGATTTTAGTCACCTGACTGACCCAGATATTATATTTTGATCAAATTATGGAAAATGACGAGTCCGACACAAGTCTGCAGATATTGAGAAAGACCAATACATAACAGTACAGAAATATTTTCGAGCTGTACTAGATTAAAAGAAACATTCCTACCCTGTCATTAAAATCCAAACTGGAATATATCTGAATAAGAATTAAATGCAAATTGGTTTGCTAAGAAATTCTTCCCTGTTCATTGAACTCTCTACCTTTCAAGTCATCCCGTCTCACCTACCTCAATACCAACAATACTTAACAGATTTAAAAAGCCTTTAGGGACAAAATTTTAATTATAGATTCTTACCTGCGTTCACTTTTAAAGTATGCTTTCCTCGTCACTGTCATCAGGATCTGAATCTGCTTCCACAGTCACATCAGCATTGTCTTCATCTATGTTTTTGCAGCCGATACACTGACAGAGCTCTGTGCAGCTCAATCCATGCTCCTGGCAAGAACATTTTCCTTTTGCGCAGCCTGTTTTCTTGCAAGCACACTTAATATGTTTCAAAATAGAATCAGGGGCACATGGTAGTGTATTCCAGACTGGCAGCAAACAGTTGTCGGCAATGTGCCATCCAAAGCCAACTGGACTGGGGCATTCCACGCGCTGCTTCAGACACCGGCGATGAATTGCTGCTTGGTAGTTGACCCTTTTTGTGTGGTTCAAGAGAGTATCTCTGTTGGGGGGCAAGGCACCATCAATTTTGAACTTGTATCTAAAAATACAATTCCTGGCTTCATCAACCGAATCTATGTCACTCTTGCCATACAGTTCACAGACAAATTTTTCCACATCGTCCATGTATGCTTCAGGAAGGTCCCATTCAGCACCGAGGGCCTGGAATAAGGTCTGATAGGCGCTGTTTTTCATCATGATATTGAATGCTTTGATCTTTCCCTGCCCCTTGAAGGCACTGGTGCTATCACATCCGGTGAAGCAGTGAAGACCAATGAGGGCTTTGCAGATGGATTCCCCTTGGTGTCTACTAAGTGGGTTGACGGCAACCAGCTGGAATTCACTCCATGGGCCTAGATGTAGGAACAGGTTTTGGCCAGCTATGTCCTCCGAAAAGGCCACAGCTACCACAAATACATCTGTGTCTTGACTACGAATGACGACATTTTTGAAACCACCCTGGTTAGTAGCATGTTGCGCATGGAGCAGCATTCGTGTGTCAGCCTCCTCGTGGTCACAGCAGAGATCCTCAACAGCTGATGTTGTGACACACCCATTTTGAACATAAAGCTGGTGGCACTCGGGTCCATGACCCACTACAACATGAATGTCCTTAATCTGATCGGGCTGTGCATTTTTCCATTGATGGAAGAAGAACTCAATCAGATTTTCCTTGTTTTCTCCACAGAGTAGAAACTTTCTGAACTGTCGCGGGGTTTTCTGGTTTTCAGCACCTGTAATTTTCATTCTTTCTGTGCCATGAGATGCACGCCTATCCCTCTTGCCCCCTTTGATGCTGTGTACTGGATATCAGTCTGGAACGAAGTCTATTCGTTTGGCACCATGTCGAAATGCAACTGAAACCAACCTTTCAAGAACCTGCTTGGCCAGCTTCCCAAAAGTGGATGGAACGTCAGTCATTTCTCGAATTAGAGCCATGCCATCCATAATGCATGCTGTTGACTCTTGAAGCTGATGACTTTCAGGAGAATCAGTTGGTGCTAGGCTCATCAGATGCTTCCGTAGCTTTGACTTGTCAGTTTTTGCCAGCGTTCCCTCAAGCATCGCGATAGATGGAGGAAACAGGTGCAGGCTGTACTTCAGAGCCTCTTTCATGTCAACATTCCTTATTCTGCCTATAACAATAATTCTCCCTAGCAGGTCTGTACTGGCCTTAATGGCTACACTTTGGGACTTCTCCTTAGTTGGCACACTACCTGATACATCAGAAAACGTCTTTAACTTCATGCGTTTGATCGGAGAATATATGTCTTTATTTTCTTCAACGAGTCTCTCCTCAACGTAATTTTGGAAGGCCAACTGCCCCACTTCCTCAGCTCTCTTTAAGTCATTCTCAACCTCTGCTGGAGCTATTCTGCCTGTAGCAATATTCATCAGTCTGTCCTCATCCACTGCAAAAGGATTGCACATGGCATTGACTGTTGTCATCATATTTTGTACAGCCTGCTCATCAGAAGATATTCTGGATTTGTCGAGATCCTTCCGTGCTCTGGTCTGATCAGTTTTGCCAGCCATTTCTTCGCATCTTGCACAAAGTTCAGCTCTAGCTGGGTAAGAAAGGATCCACCTGTGCACAGCTCCCTTTTTCAATGTGATCCCGGTCAATCCACCTTTTGTTTTGGAGTCCCGGTTCATGGTCTGCTCAATGGTCTGATCAACTGGAACTTGACTGAAACTGTAGAGTTGCTGCCTTTGAACCACAAAACCTCCACTTTTCATGTCTGCATAGATTTCTGGATGCGTTGTTGCAAGATTCATCATTTCATGGAGATAAACTGGGGCATACCTGGCATAATTGGTGCGATCGTAGGCGAAGAAGCCAGGAATTAATCTTGCCAGTGAAGACAGGTGAAGATCCCAGTTGCCTTGTCTGGAGGCCCTGACAAACATCAAGAAATATCCAAACATTTTGATGTATGACCACCAGAATGAAAAGGTTTGGCTCTCATTACATTTGTCACTCACAAACTTGTTGAAAGCACTACTAAGTGCACTGAACTCCTCTGATTCAGCTACATCCTGAAAAACAGCGGTTGGAAAATCTGATGAAAGTTCTTTGCTGATTTCCTGAACTTGACAGAATCTTTCTTCTGGAAGACTTTTAAGAAATTCCATCCAGCATAGCCTCATAAGGGCTTCGTACATGGTTTTGTGTGCACGGACACTCCGATTGTAATGGTTACCTGTGAGGACTGCATTTACTGAACCTTGAGCCACAATCCCTGATTCCACAAAGATGTCTTCGAGACCAGAACCACTGAAGCATTTGCCCGTCACTGCAAGGTAAGCTTTAGCTGTGTGAAACTGGCCAAGTCTGATTACTAGCTTTCTCTGCAAGTCTTCACTTTGCCATCTGATCTGTTGGGCTTTATGGTATATTGCCTGATCAAAGACCAACACGATACATTCCAACTGCAGCTTCTCAGCAATAAGTAGACTTCTTTGTATAACAGTGTTCACAGTGGACATGTCTGTTGGGCTAGCATCAATAACTGGTAAGTATGCTACAGTGCTCATGGAAGGAATGTCCCTTTGTAGTAGAGTATTAAAACCAGTCCAACCAGGGAGAGGATCCTCCGTGTCCGCCATCTTGCTCACAACATAGGCCAAGTCAACATGCTCAGCTTTGTTTTCTTCCAGTTTATCTATGTGGATGCCCTGATTTTCAAGTGAATGTGTTGGTCCAACCTTCTTCCCACCATAATAATGGGCCAGATTCTTCTCTGGCGTCGCAAGGGTTCTTTTGCATTATTTCTTTGTAAGTGGATGAAAATCATTGGGATTTTTGTCCACCTGCATGTTCCGCTGAATGGCAATACTCTTTGTATTGTGGGTTGTGCCAGCACCTGTTTGAGTGTCTTCACCAACATCGTTGTTGTCCCATGCCAATGTGGTGGGAATGTTCTTACTCAAACCTGGGGGTAGAGCATCATTTAAAGCAGCTTGACATTCAGCTAGAGCTGTGTCATACTCCAGAAGTTTGGAATGTGACATGGTATGGCCAAGGCCGTTCAAAATTCCTACAAGCTTAGATGATCCAGTCAAGTGGCGGACAGTCATGCCAAGAACCAAATGTTTGGGTGTGCACTTTTTCCCACAAGATGCTAGATACACTATTTCTTGGGCAACAGAAAGAATCTTGCGTTCTGCTTCAGCGTTGACACTGAGGTAATCCTCAAAGTTAATGTCTGTTTCACCAATAAACCACGCAAGAAAGTTAAAAAGTTCATGGGGTACAAATGCCTTCACTGCATTTTCATCCAAATATTTGCCTGTAGGTGGCCATGGTCCTTGTTGATTTGGGAGTTTACTGATCTTGTTTCGAAGGAAGAGTGATGTTGTGTACAAGTGACGTTGTTCTTCTAGATAAACATGTGCATTTTCAGCATTGCCACCACTATTCTTACTTTCAGACTCTCTCTTCAGTTTCAGTCTCAGTTGTGCTTCCAAAATCCTGAGCTATCACCTTGAAAACATTGTTTACTTCACTAAGAACTAGTTCACATAAATTCCTAGTTTTGTTTTTGACAAAGATTAAGCCAGGATATCTGCTCACGAGTCGCCTTTTCAGTTGACAATTCCTAAATATGTCTTCAAATGGCTCACCACCAGCTTCTTTTTTCAGGTATTCTACAAAGATATGAGTCAGCTTGTTCATCCTAATGACTTCCCCACTTTCAATGATTCGTCGTTCAATGATGTCAGTGCAAAATTTTGCAAATTGATTGTCAAACTTATTTGTATCACTGACACTTGCTCTTTCTTTGCTTCAAGATGTTGTTCTTGTATATTCCCTATAGCAAGATTTGATACTTTGCTTCCTTTGCAACTATGTCTACTTGCCTTATTTTCAAAAGCAGTTCCTCATCGTTCTTTTCTTTTTCTGCTTCCTTCAGTGCATCAGCTGCTTGATATGTCAGGCATTGGGTTAGCGGTGCTAATTTCCGTACTTTCCTGTGAGAGTCCTTCTCATATTTATTCCTTTTACAGATGCAGCACTCAGCCGGGAACAGATCCAGTCGCTTCCTGTTCTCCTCAAAATCCGCTGATTTTGTACGCCTTACTTTTTTTGGTGGATTGTCAAGGGCTGATCGAAGGAAATGTTCAGATTGACGCTTCCTGGAAGTACTTGGTTCTGGATCACTTTTCCGCCTTTCGATCCTCTTTCTCGCATCTCTGATTCTGGTGACATCAGTAAACTTAGCATAACATCGTTTGTGACTGCCAAAGTTGGATAGTAACATTGGTAAACATACGGTACATTCTGTGCAGGAATCCTCGCCTGAGAACAGAGTCACATGGTTGGGGCATTTTCCCGCTATTCCATACAATTCCAGTGCAATTTCCCCTTCTCTGCTATCTATATCCTTCCACTGCTCAATACTTTGACATATCTTCTTATATTTAGCCACAGTTAGCTTTATAACCTCAGTATTATCGTCGGCGACAACGTGTACACAACATTCCATGGAGGCTGCCATCTTGGAAAATATCAGAGTGTAAAAACATCTCTGATTGGCTGGGAATGAGACAAGCAATTTGAATGGCTAGCTAACTGCACATAGGCCATCTAGTGAGAAAGTGCTAAACTAGGCAGGAGTCAGTTTTGGGTCGCTGTAAAGATAAGCTTTTAAATTAGTTCTATAATTTAATGTGCAACTTATTTTTCCAGAAAAATGTGTTTTAACCACTGTGCCACCGGTGTGCCACTGTGCCACCGCTGCATGGTGGCACAGTGGTTAGCACTGTGGCAGCACAGTTTACCCTTGGCCGGGGGATTGTGGGGATCGTGGGATTGTGGGTTCGATCCCAGCCCCCGACCAACAGTGATCTGTGTGGAGTTTGCATGTTCTCCCCGTGTTGCGTGGGTTTACTCCGGGATTTCTCCGGTTTCCTCCCACATGCCAAAAACATGCATGTTAGGTTAATTGGCTGTTCTAAATTGTCCCTAGATATCTGTTTCCTATAGGCCCTTAGAATAGAGGGTTAGTATTAATGAAAGCGCTTTGAGTGGTCTTTGTGACTAGAAAAGCGCTATATAAGTGCAGGTTAGTATATGTCATCTTTAAGATGCAACTAACAAAACTTGGTTCGGTGAGTCGTCAAACGAAAGTTCATCTTTTCAGACCTCGTCCCACGGCCTATGTTAGCAGCAGAGCTAAATAACGGAGCTACTGTCCACAGAGCTACTGGCCACTTTTTAAGGTCATCTTCTCATCCCTCCATAGTCGTGGGATGTGGTATGATTATATTACTGTTTTTGAGGTGCAAAAGGTTGTGTTCCCACATTTTTGATGCCAAAGTCATTGCTTTTTAACAAGGAAAAGTGTCCTGTTTCAGTGACAATACATTCTAAACTAGTACTGGAAGTTGCTGCCATAATTCATACAAGGCATCATGGGGCCTTGGAATAAGGTGGATATTGTTTTCCAATGCACAGAAGAGATGGGTTGCACTTAAGAGGAATGACACATTACCAGAAAGATTTGAACCGAGGGCTCCTGCTTGATAGACAAGTATCTTAACTCCTCCACCATACAACTGGTTTGGGCGATACACTCAAAAAAAAGGTTCCACTGAAAAGATAAACTGGCTGACAGATATTTCGTGAACATGACTTTTTTGAACATTAACAGAATTGTATGAAATTTGCTGGTTAGCTGAAGAATACTGTTCTGATCGTGACTCTGACTATTCTGCCTTTATAATTTGAGTTGAATAGTTCTCATTACCGTTCAAGATAGGCTCCAGCCCCTACGTGACCCGAAAAGGATTAAGCGGAAGAAGATGAATGAATGAATGAATGATGTAGGAACGGAATAAAACGAATGTATGTCACGTTAAGTTCCTTGTGGTGTCGCAACAATAAACGAGATAAAAGGAAACATCTTGTCATCATTGAGGCCTGCACCACACGTGTTAGCTCGCTTTCTACTAGTCGACAATTAGGAAGCTCAATGGGAGGGCAGTAAACTGACGTTTCATCAAATTTGAATTGCTAAATAAGGCGTTAAACCCCAAAATACATGTCAGAAAGAAACTGTACAAACTGATTGGCCTAGAAAATCAAAACAGACTGACATTTTAACAATTTCTCATTATCAATGTCTGTAGATGATTGCTGCTTAATTTCAAGCAATTTGGATGAAGAAGCAGCCAACTTTATTGTCATTCAATCCATACAGTCAATCATGTACAGTAGAATGAAATTACATTTCTCCTATCTACAATCTTAATCACATGGGCTGCTGCCATGCAAGGCACAACCACAAACAACTTTTCCTTCCCCCATTCTATTACAACAAGCACCAAGTTAGAAGGCGGGAAGTAACATTTTTATGTGGTCTTTGGTATGACCCAGCTGGACTTGAACCCACAACCTCATGGCTGTGGGACAGATGCTCTACCACTAGGATATAAATGGCCTAGGAGGAGTTCATTCTGAGTTTACACATTTTTAAAAATATGGTTCAGAAAACTTCATTTTCAGAGTTTGCCACCAGTGACAAATAGTTGTGGAAGGTTTCAGTGAGTAGAATGATCAAAGAACTTTAGTCAAGGCTCCACCTGTCATGATTTAATGTGTTTGAGGAGGCTTAAATGCTGGGCAACCACTTAGAAGAACACTCAGATGCACATGAAAAGTTACACCACTTTAATGAAAAAACCCCAAACCCTATACACAACACGCTACTTTAAGGAATAAATGCACACACCACAATTAATGAAACCTGCAACAAAAGACGCCACACTATAAAGAGGAAAACAGTTGCACGCTGGAGCCACATGCAGCCTAGGATGAAAGAAAGGAGAGGAATGATTAGTGATGGGGATGGCACACGGGAGAAGGACAACTGAGGTAATAGGTCGTACGACACTGGCAGAGAGCCCGGCAGTGAACTCCAGTGTAGGAAAGGTGAAGGGGTCTGGAAGCTGCAGGACAGGAGGAGGAAGGGCTGAAGAACCGGGATGGAGAAGCCGTTGTCTGGAAGGAGAGATGATGCAGGCGAGCATACAAACACAGCTCCAGTATTTATTCCAGTATACAGCATTTTCATCTGAATATAACAGAGATTTTGTGTTGGTAAAACTAAACAAGTATACACTGTTAATTTAAAAGTACAACCAATAATATGACAAGTCAACCTGGAGACTACAGGACTACTAAATGAAAAGCGTAAAAACAATCATCACATCTCTGTATAGTTTGAACCCTTAATCATAAAGTCTACAAATGTTGACACAACCATATCTACAGGGTTTTTTGAGTGGTTATTTGTAAGTTTGACTGTTTTGAGTAATCAATGGATTTATGTGTTTGTCAAGTTTTGGGGCTGGATCTTCCATCTCAACTTGATGTCAGCTCGTCCCTGACTCATCACTGCACTTAGCTGAGGAAGAAAAAAAATCATAAACCGTTCACTTTAAAATGCTTCTCTTTGTTGAGCAGTACAACAGATTTGCTGATCATCCTTTTATTTTCTGATTTATTATGAAAAGACAGAACATTACCTGTTTCAAAATCTGACTGTTAACAGCTGGATCTGTCAAATCAGCATCAGACGTCATCTTCATTTTCACCACAGTCACATGTACGCCATCTGAATATTGTAAAAAAATATGAAAACGAAAAGAAATGTGTTTTATTAAAAAAATTAGGGAAAAATTACAAAATCTTCAATGTAATATTGAAGTCACCTTTATGGCAGAGAAAATTTTTCTGATCCTGGCAAGACTCGTCAAACCATTCATGTTTGTCATTCACACTGACACAAAACTCATTTCCATTGGCATTATGTGGTTCTCTAAATCTCCAGTTTCTAAATGAGCTGTCGCTGTTATCAGACCAGGTCCATGGCATCCGGAACAGACCAATCCATGCATAATTGGTGAAACCAAGTCCAACAATCTTTGCATTTTCATCAGCATTCTCAATCATGGCCAGATCTGTGTAGTGTGTTCTGCAGTAATCTTGAGCACTGGACCAATTCATCGAAAGAGTGATAAGAACGTAAGTTTTTCCATTTTGTGATGTTTCTGCAAAAAACAAAGTGCAGCTAATTAAAATGAATTAAGACCATGCAAACCCCCCCCCCCCCAAAAAAAAACCAGTATACTTAGTAAATTTTATTTTTAAATTTTCTATTTAACCTTTATTTATACAGCGTAGTTTCACTGAGAGGCAACCTCTCTTTTTCAAGGACGCCCTGTTCACATACACACCAGGAAGCTGCCCAGTACAACTACAGACTGACCTGTGGCCACTGAGCAGCTCGGGTTAAGGGACTTGCTCAAGGCCACCACAGTGGGGTTAAGGAGGGTGAGGCAAACACTGCTATGTTATCTGTCCCACCCAGATCTAATCCTGCCGGTCCAAGGATCAAACCCGCGACCCTCCGGTCACCAGTCCACATCCCTAACCATTAGGTCACAACTGCCAACAAATTAATTAACTAATCCATAAAAGCTGTGATTAAAAAAATATATTTGTAAAATGTCTTCACAGCATACTCCATAACTTGGTAATGCTGCTTGTGTCTAAGAGCCAAATAACATTAATAAATTTAAACCAATTTATTTAACCTGTATAGCAAATAAAGTGAGCTGTACCCCCACAACGCCAATCACTCCAGCGTCCATAACTGAACATCCCAACACATAACTCTGAAGCCTTAGAATTGTCAGGATTATCAGTCTTCCAGTTTGCATAACCTGTAAGACTTGTTTGATTAGTTGCTGACCACCGCCAAGAGTTCATGTCTTGTTTTAGTTCTCCTTTCCAGGATTGTGGGTCATCTCTCAGTCCAATCCATGCCAGCACAGGTTCTGAAGGTAGATTCAGCTGGTTATTGTCTTCCCAGCTCTGGATGGTGGCCAAGTCTGTGTAATTCTCTCTGCAGTATTTTTGAGCATTAGCCCAGGTCATTTTCAAGTCAACGTAGTGAAAACGGCGTTCTTGGTGAGTGAAGGCGGTGTGAAGTCCTGCAGATTGATAACACCAGGTATAATTTTAGAATGATAAACTGTTAGACTTGATGATGTTGAACAACACTTGAATGGATTGAAAAAGTCACTACAGTTCACAATGACATGTACATTGGGTGCAAAAATAAAGAAAATGTGTATTTGAATTATCAATGTGAAGTTGCACATCAAGAAAAAAGTATCACAGAGCAGGATTGTGACAGCTGCAGCAGTTGTTGCGTTGCTTCCCAGACAGCATTCACAAAGGCTAGCACTGCCCTCTATAGGCTGATATACTAATGACAAAAAACTTTCGGAGACTACTGTCTGAAATATTCTGTTTATAGACAAAGAAATTGAAACAAGAAGTTTTCACAGTTGCAAAAACAGAGTTGGTCTTACCAAAGAGGAGAATAATCAGAGCTATGTTTCCCTCCATTCATAGATTCTCTGCAAAGAAAGGGAAAATATTACATGCATCACAATTGCTGAAGTCCCTAATCTATCATGCACATTATTCTGGCTGAGAACACACCAGCTCTTTTAGATTATGGATACCCCTGCTGTGAATGACACTGAACAATGAATTTAAATGAATATAATAATTAAAAATAATATAAACTGATTTTAATGGCCTTTATGATTGTAATGTTCTGGGCAAGGTCAGGGACTGTGCCCACACTATATGTTCAGTTTGGTTTCTTTGTTTTCCCCTTTTATTATTATTATTATTATCATGGCCTTAGCTTTATCATATTTTTCTTTGCCTTGTACTTTGTTCTGGTTTTCATGTTATCATTATTTCTGTCTTAGCATTAAGTTTAATTTGGCTCTTAATGTTCTCTCTGTTATTAATTTCAGCAATTGCCATCTGTGTACAATTATGATAATTATTATTATTATGGTTATTGTCTTCATTTCATTCATTCATTCATTCATTTCATATTTTTTGTCAGATCAAAACAAGACAAAAAAGAAAAGGAAAAAGAAAAAAGGCAACATATTTCAGACAGACAGGGTGTAGGCAGAAGCAAGAGCTTATTTGTGCCTACCCCCATACATAATGTAAATATACAGCCGACCTCAGAGTCATAATACAACAAAGAAAACAGCATTTTGCAATTATATTATTTTGTAATAAATCAAGTACATGTGGAAAAAATTGTTGGTACCCCTCTGTTAATGAAAGAAAAACTCACAGTGGTCACAGAAATAACTTGAATCTGACAAAAGTGGTAATAAATAAAAATTCTATGAAAATTAACCAGTGAAAATCAGACAATGCTTTTGAATTGTGGTTCAACAGAATTACTTTAAAAAACAAACTCATGAAACAGGCCTGGACAAAAATTATGGTACCCCTAGAAAATAATGTGACCATAGGGACATGTTCAACCAAGATGTGTCCTGTTAACATCACAGGTGTCTACAAACTTATAATCAATCAGTCGGCCTATTTAAAGGGTGACAAGTAGTCACTGTGCTGTTTGGTGACATGGTGTGTACCACACTAAACATGGACCAGAGGAAGCAAAGGAGAGAGTTGTCTCAGGAGATTAGAAAGAAAATTATAGACAAGCGTGTTAAAGGTAAAGGCTATAAGACCATCTCCAAGCAGCTTGATGTTCCTGTGACTACAGTTGCACATATTATTCAGAAATTTAAGATCCACGGGACTGTAGCCAACCTCCCTGGACGTGGCCGCAGGAGGAAACTTGATGAAGAATGGTAACAAAAGAGCCCAGAACAACCTCTAAACACATTCATGGTGAACTCCAAGGTCAAGGCACATCAGTGTCAGATCGCACCATCCGTCGTCGTTTGAGCCAAAGTGGACTTCATGGGAGACGACCAAGGAGGACGCCACTGTTGAAAACAAATCATAAAAAAGCCAGACTGGAATTTGCCAAACTGCATGTTGACCAGCCACAAAGCTTCTGGGAGAATGTCCTATGGACAGACAAGACAAAACTGGAACTTTTTGGCAAGGCACATCAGTGCTATGTTCACAGACACAAAAATGAAGCATACCAAGAAAAGAACACTGTGTGGAGAATGTGATCAAGGATGAGGCTGAGTTTGTTCCTCAGATTCGGCTTTATTCGTAGAGCACATCTCCAACAAATCTCTAAGCAAATCAAGAGGAAGTTTTCATCTCACATCAGGGGTTTTATACCCCGGGCATGAAACAGCAGTCACATGGTGTTTAATCAAACATACAGTCACAAAGCAACCCCTTTTGATCTTACGCCATTGTCTTCTAGTCTCCGTGGCCCGGAAATCTTCCCCGGTCGTCTCCTGGAGACAAAGGACGAATCTCACACTCCTCTGCTGAATCCCAGAGTCTCAGTCCTCTTTGTTCCATGAGACGTGAAGCACACAATACACATACAGCAACACACTTGTGGGAAATATGTAACCAAGATATGCGCTACAAGACCCCCCCCCCCCCAAACGTCTAAATGGGACAAACATAATCAGAGACACACGACACCATAACATCACTACACATCAATCCACCCGTTGCTTAGCTCTCAATCTCCTGCCGTATCTGCTGTAAGCCGGCTTTGCTGCTGTCTGCACCTGTGGATTAGAACTGTTAGTCAATCTCTGTGGGAGTCCTGTAGAATGCCCTCTAGGGGGTTTACCGTGACGGGGGGCTCTCGCCAACTGCACCTCCTCATCCGCCAAAACAAAAGCGGGTTTGAGTCTGTTAATCCCAATCAATTCTTTTCTGCCTCCCAAATCTAGCAAAAAATGCTTCTCTCCTGTTTCCAGCACCTTGGACGGCCCATTGTAAGGCGGGCGCAGGCTGGGGCGACAAGCATCATGTCTCACAAAAACAAACTCCGCATTTTTTAAAGCCTTAGGCACAAAAACGCGTGGGAAACTGTGATGAACCGGGCCAGGAAGCGTGTTTGATCCTGTGGCGCTCTGTAACAGCTGAGCGGTGGGGGGGGGGGGCAATTTGGGGCAGGATTATCGGGGAGAAATTCCCCTGGCAAACGGAGAGGCTGTGCAAAAACTAATTCCGCTGGAGAGGCTTGCAACTCCTCCTTAGGTGCAGAACACAACCCCAATAAGACCCATGGTAAATTGTCAACCCAATTTGTATCCGTAAGTGACGCTCTGAGGGCCGCATTCCATGACCTGTGAAAACGCCCACATAAACCGTTAGCCTGGGGGTTGTATGCGGTGGTGCGGTGGATCTTTACCCCTAGGCTGCGGGCCATCGACGACCAGAGTTCGGAGACAAATTGAGGACCCCTGTCTGACGTTATGTCCGACGGGACTCCAAAACGCGCGTGACACTTCTTCCGCTGTGGTTGACGCCAGAGGGACCGCTTCTGGCCAACGCGTGGTGCGATCCACCATCGTCAAAAGATGTGTGTGCCCCTGTGACGATGGGAGGGGGCCTACCAAGTCGACATGCACGTGATCAAAGCGCTTAGCAGGAATGTGAAAAGGCTCCAAAGGAGCTCTAGTGTGCCTGCGTATTTTGGCTCGCTGACACGCTACGCAGGCTGTCGCCCATTCCTTGACCTGTCTGCGCAACCCCGGCCATACAAATTTCTCCCCCACCATCTTGACCGATGCGCGCACCCTCGGGTGCGCCAGAGAATGGATCGAGTCAAAAACGCGGCGGCGCCACGCAGCTGGCACCACGAGGCGCGTCCGTCCCGTGGAGACAATGCAGATTAGGGGGGGCATACCCATTCGCAGCACCCTGTGCTCCAGCCTTAACCCTGTTGGTCCACACTGGAGCGCGCGCATGTCCGCATCGCTAACCTGCTCCGCGGCCATGGCTGCATAATCGAACCCCACACGGACCGGGGCCGCGCACGCTCCCGCATCGCTACCCTGGCTCGCAGCCATGGCTGCAGAGTCTGCCCTCACGTGGTCTGGCGCCAGCACAGCACGCGAGAGGCAGTCTGCCACTACATTGTGTTTACCTGCGACATGCTGGATATCGGTGGTGAACTCTGATATCGCGGCCAACTGTCTTTGCTGCCGGCCCGACCAAGGTTCAGAAATCTTGGCCATCGCAAAAGTCAGCGGTTTGTGGTCCACGAACGTGGTGAAACGGCACCCTTCCAGCCAGAACTGGAAATGGCGGATGGCTAAGTGTAGGGCCAACAACTCCCTGTCGAACGCGCTGTATTTTCGCTCGCTATCACGCAAGGTCTTGCTGAAAAATGCGAGCGGTTGCCAGGCCCCCGCTACCCACTGCTCAACGACCCCCACCACCACTAAATTGGACGCGTCAGTGGTGAGAGCCATGCGGGCTGTTGGAACCGGGTGTGCCAACAAAACCGCGTTTGTCAGCGCTGTTTTGACTTGAGAGAATGCGCGCTCCCACTCAGGAGACCATTCGATTTTATTTGAGGGCTTTTGTTTTTTCAGTGCCGCGTACAATGGTTGGATGAGCCGCCCTGCACCTGGGAGGAAACGGTTATAAAAATTAACCATTCCCAAAAACTCCTGTAACGCTTTGACCGTTTGGGGTTGGGGAAAATTTGTTATTGCGCGCACTTTATCGGGGAGAGGGACCGCACATTCTGGCGAAATGCGATGCCCCAAAAAATCAGTCTGCGCTACCCCAAACTGGCACTTCGCTGGGTTAATTATTAACCCATGCTCTGCCAGCCTCCGGAAAACTGCCGTGAGGTGGATTTCGTGTTCGTTTTCGGACGTGCTGGCTACTAAAATGTCATCTAAGTAGACAAACACGAACGGGAGGTCGCGCAGCACTGCGTCCATCATGCGTTGGAACGTCTGCGCGGCCCCCTTGAGTCCAAAAGGCATGCGCAAAATCTCAAAAAGCCCGAAAGGAGTTATTACCGCTGTTTTGGGAATGCCCTGGGCGCCCACTGGAACCTGATGGTATCCCCGCACTAAATCTATTTTAGAAAAAATGCACGCTCCCGCCAAATGAACCGAAAAATCTTGTTCAACCTGCAGAAATCACCGCAAGGTCGCCACAAGCCATCAGTCTTTGGGACCAAGTGCAATGGTGAAGCCCAGGGGCTTTTCGAACGTCTGATGATGCCCAGTTTTTCCAGGTTGGCAAACTCCTCGCGCGCTATGGCCAGTTAAGCTGAGTCCAGGCGCCAAGCTTTTGCAAAAACAGGCGGCCCGGTGGTAGTGATATAATGCTCCACCCCATGCTTGGCCACTGTCGCCGAAAACGTTGGGACTGTTAGTGCTGGGAACTGAGTGAGGAGTGCGTGAAACTTACCACCCGCAGTCATGACGTTGGCTTGTGCAGTTGGCGGTGCCACTCGTGCTGTGCAGGGAATAGAGTGAAAAGATCAACCAATAAACCATGAGAGCACAAAAAATCAGCCCCTAACATGTTGAAACTGACTGCAGCTACCACAAAAGTCCACTCAAATGAACGACCCTGCAAAGACAGAAGCAGAGTCTTCTCACCGAATGTCTTAATAGCTGAGCCATTCGCTACTGACACTGACACCCGGGGAACTTGGGACGGCATCAGCCGGTCCGCGTAGGAAGGCATGATGAAGCTCATCTGGGAGCCTGTGTCCACGAGGAATCGTTTCCCCGAACGTGCATCCGTCAGGTAAAGCAGCTTGTTCTCTTCCCCGAGGGCCGCAGCCGCTACCGACCCTCGGACTTGGCGTTTCCCGAACGCTTGAAGTGGCACGGCGGGAGTCACTTGTGTGCCCTCTCTGCAAAACGGCAATGATAGAAGCACAGGACGTCGCCCGCAACATGTCGCTTGGTGCTGACTGCATCGTCCGCTCCGTGTCGCTTGGTGCTGACTGCTGCCGTCGTCGGCGCGTCTGGTGCTGCAACCACTGGCCCCATGCCGTCTCCGGGCGTTGCTCCTAGCTCCGCTGCTGCAACCGAAACTGCGCTCCGCTTGTGGGCATCGACGAGTCACTGCGCCTCCTTGCTCAGCCCGTGGTAGTCTCGATTGGCCAACCGGGGTGAATCTGCCAGGGCAACTCTCACCGCTGGCGGCAGGGTCCAGAGGAAGAGGTGGGCGAAGACAAATTCGCAGTCCTCGGAGTCTTTCAGCCTCAGCATTTTGACCATCAGGTCTACGGGTCTGTCGTTCTCCGACTCCGTCAACGCCAGGAGCCCCTCTGCTCGCTGTTGCACGGAGGGGGTGAAATGACTGATAAGCGCAGCTTTCAAGGCGCCGTATTTGTCGCTGTCCTGTGGGTGGTTGACCAGATCAGAATCAGAATCAGAATCAGGTTTATTGCCATTGTTCATGTAGTACACAAACTAGGAATTTGTCTCGGTACAATGCTGCAACATTAAACATGATAAGATAAGAGAAATAAACTATACATGTAATAAAGTGTAGGATAAGATTAAGTGATACTGGTCAACAGTTAAAATATATATTAGCCAGCAGCAGATACTGTGGAGAACTATATAGTGCAGTCGGTAATGCAGAAGAAAAACAGTGATGATTGACATGAGTCTGGTTGAGCTGCTGTACATGGTGCACGAGAGTCAATAAGTCACTTAGTGTTCAGCAGTCTAATGGCAGAGGGGAAGAAGCTGTTCATGTGACGGGAGGTTTTAGTCTGGATGGACCGAAGTCTTCTACCAGAGGGGAGGGGGGGCAAACAGTACGTGACCAGGGTGTGAGGGATCGGCTATGATCCGGCCAGCACGCCTCCGGGTCCTGGAGATGTACAGATCCTGGAGAGATGGGAGCTTGCAGCCGATCACCTTCTCAGCAGTGCGCACGACGCGCTGCAGCCTTAGTCTGTCCCTGGCAGTGGCTCCTGCGTACCACACGGTTATGGAGGTGGTGAGGATGGACTCGATGATGGCTGTGTAGAACTGCACTAACATCTTGGTGGGTAGCTTGAGCTTCCTCAGCTGCCGCAGGAAGAACATCCTCTGCTGGGCTTTTTTGATGAGTGAGCTGATGGTCAGCTCCCATTTGAGGTCCCTGGTGATGGTAGTGCCTAGGAAGCGGAAGGAATCAGCAGTGGTGATGGGAGAGCCTGAGAGGGTGAGGGGGGGCAGAGGAGTAGTGACTTTCCTGAAGTCTACAATCATCTCCACTGTCTTCAGAGCGTTCAGCTGCAGGTTGTTATTGCTGCACCAGGACGCCAGCTGGGGCCACCTCTCTCCTGTAGGCGGACTTGTCGCCGTTGGAGATGAGCCCGATGAGGGTGGTGTCGTCCGCAAACTTGATCAACTTGACAGACTGGTGGCTGGAGGTGGCAGGAGTTGGTGTAAAGGGAGAAGAGTAGGGGGAAAGTACACAGCCCTGGGGTGATCCGGTGCTGATGCTAGTATAGTCTGAGACAGTCTTTCCCAGCCGCACATGCTGCCTCCGGTCCGTCAGGAAGTCGATGATCCACCTGCAGAGGGAGTCAGGCACGTTGAGCAGGGACAGCTTGTCCCGGAGCAGAGCGGGGCGGATGGTGTTGAATGCGGAGCTGAAGTCCACAAACAGGATCCTGGCGTAGGTTCCCGGGGAGTCCAGGTGCTGCAGGATGGAGTGGAGGGCCAGGTTGACTGCGTCGTCTACAGACCTGTTGGCTCGGTAGGCAAACTGCAGCGGGTCCAGGAGAGGGGTGGTGATGGACTTGAGGTGGGACAGGACCAGGCGCTCAAAGGACTTCATGACTACAGAGGTGAGCGCTACAGGTCTGTAGTCATTAAGTCCAGTGATCCGTGGCTTCTTGGGGACAGGGATGATGGTGGAGGATTTGAGGCAGGACGGCACGTGGCATAACTTAAGGGAGGTGTTAAAAATGTCTGTGAATACAGGAGCCAGCTGTTTCGCACAGAGTCTCAGGGTGGAGGGAGACACGCCGTCTGGGCCGGGGGCCTTGCGCGGGTTCAGTCTGGAGAACTGTTTGAGCACATCCTGCTCACTGATGATAAGGGGAGGGGGGGAGGAGGGGGGAGGTGCCTTAAATGAAGTAGGGAATGTGGAGGCTGTGGAGCTGGAGGGAGGGGGGGGAGTTGGACACAGATGACGAGGTGTCAAAACGGGCATAGTGTTGGGACAGTCTTTGACAAAGGGCTTTGTCATCCTGACCTTTAGGAGCCTTAGGTCGATAGTTGGTGATTTGCCTCAGTCCTCTCCACACGGAAGCCGAATCATTAGCAGTGAACTGCTGCTGGAGTCTCTCTGAGTATAGAGATTTAGCCCTCTTCAGCTCTCCATGCCGTCCAGATCTTCCACCCTCTGAACTGTGTGGCTGTCCAGCTTCGCCACAACATGGTAGAATCTCGTGTCGTCCTTCGAGATTCTCCGGAGGTTGAACTGCACCTCGACCGCGCTAAACCAGGAGCACGGGCTATGCTGCCAGAAATCGGGCAGCCGGAGTGTGGAGGCAGCCATCAGGCTGGCTTCTGCCGAGCCTCGCTCGGGAGAATTATTTCTGCTCATTCCGAGTCGTGAGGTCACCAGTGTGGAGAATGTGATCAAGGATGAGGCTGAGTTTGTTCCTCAGATTCAGCTTTATTCGTAGAGCACATCTCCAACAAATCTCTAAGCAAATCAAGAGGAAGTCTTCATCTCACATTAGGGGTTTTATACCCTGGGCACGAAACAGCAGTCACATGGTGTTTAATCAAACATACAGTCACAAAGTAACCCCTTTTGATCTCACGCCATTGTCTTCTAGTCTCTGTGGCCCGGAAATCTTCCCCGGTCGTCTCCTGGAGACAAAGGGCGAATCTCACACTCCTCTGCTGAATCCCAGAGTCTCAGTCCTCTTTGTTCCATGAGACGTGAAGCACACAATACACCATACAGCAACACACTTGTGGGAAATATGAAACCAACATATGCGCTACAACTGTTCCTATTGTGAACATGGAGGAGGTTCTGTTAGTCTGGGGCTGCTTTGCTGCATCTGGCACAGGGTGTCTTGAATCTGTGCAGGGTACATAAAATCTCAAGACTATCAGGTATTCTAGAGAGAAATGTGCTGCCCAGTGTCAGACAGTTTAGTTTAGTTTATTTGAAAAGGGACAATGCAATTTCATAAAACACATGATTACACAGGGTTAAAAAAGCCAGAATTAGCCAAAAGGATAATTTTCATCTGTAGTCCCCTGGCCAAGATGTAAAAAAGCAGTAAAATGCATCTACAAGAAAAAAAAAAAAAAACATAGACATTTAAGAGGGCACTAATGTAACAAATAACATATACATAAACCTTACATTTAATCACAACATCAAACATCACAACAGACATATCTTTTAGTGTTTGCAGCTGTAGGTGTTTATAAGCCACATTTTCAATTTTTTTGTGAAGGCCTTGTATGTTGTAAGCAGTTTAACCTCCTCAGGTACTGAGTTCCACTCACTAGCGCTCCTCACTGACCAGGACGACTTACTGAAAGTACTCCTGCGCAGAGGAATGAAACGGTCACCTCTGACAGAGCCTCGAGTGACATGCTCAGAGCTGTTTCTTTGGCTGATGAACTCTGCCAGAGGATCTGGAGCCAAATCATGCAGTACTTTATAAATCAAATTTAAATTTGCAAATGTATGAAGACTATCCAATTTAAAAGACTGTATTTTTTTTAAAATTGCACAATGATGATAATGCCTAGGTTTTTTATCCATAACTTTAACCGCTTGTTTGTACAAAATTTCCAATGTTTTTTTTGCACTCAAACCCCGCTGGGGCCAGCTAGTAGGCAATAGTTGAAGTGACTGAGAATCATTGAATGCAAGTATATTTTTTGCGGCTTCATTTGACATTTCATTTCGAATTGCATGAAAATTTGCAAGATTTAACTTGATTTTTTT
Organism: Pholidichthys leucotaenia; assembly: GCA_020510985.1. NCBI lineage: Eukaryota > Metazoa > Chordata > Actinopteri > Cichliformes > Pholidichthyidae > Pholidichthys > Pholidichthys leucotaenia. Next base: position 60,945,662 of record CM035849.1, on the reverse strand, counting down.
ACACAATTTAGCAATATGGGCTTTAAAGGAAAGCTGTGAATCTATTATTAACCCAATATATTTATATTGGCTAACAATTTGTATTTTTCCTCCATTAACATGTATGTCAGGGTCAGGTGACATGCTATTTATTTTAGTGAAATACATGCCTACAGTTTTAGCAACATTTAACTGTAGACAGCGCTCTTGCAACCAAGTTGTGACACAGGACATTGTTTTACTAAGTTTAGCAGCAACAGTGTCTTTGGAGCGACCATGAACAAAACAAAAAAAAAAAAACGTGTTGTCAGAATCAGAATCAGAATCAGATTTATTGCCATTGTTCATGTAGTACACAAACTAGGAATTTGTCTCGGTGCAATGCTGCAACATTAAAAACATGAAGAGATAAAGAGATAAACTAAAAAAAAAACTAAAAGACTAAAAACATGCAATAAGTGTAGAATAATAAGTAATAATAATAATAATAATAATGAGTAATACTAGTCAAGGCAGATTTAAATAAATTAGCAAGTAGCAGATAATATGGGGTACCACAGTGCAGTCAATAATGCAACAGAAAAACAGTGATGAACGACATGAGCTGCTGTATATAGTGCACAAGAGTCATAAGTCACTTAATGTTCAGCAGTCTGATGGCAGAGGGGAAAAAAGCTGTTCATGTGCCGGGAGGTTTTAGTCCTGAATGGACCGAAGTCTTCTACCTGAGGGGAGGGGGGCAAACAGTACGTGACCAGGTTGTGAAGGATCGGCTATGATCCGCCTGCACGCCTCCGGGTCCTGGAGATGTACAGGTCCTGGAGGGATGGGAGCTTGCAGCCGATCACCTTCTCAGCAGTGCGCACGACACGCTGCAGCCTTAGTCTGTCCCTGGCAGTGGCTCCTGCGTACCACACGGTTATGGAGGAGATGAGGATGGACTCGATGATGGCCGTGTAGAACTGCACTAACATCTTGGTGGGTAGCTTGAGCTTCCTCAGCTGCCGCAGAAAGAACATCCTCTGCTGGGCCTTTTGATGAGGGAGCTGATGTTGGCTCCATTTGAGGTCCCGGGTGATGGTGGTGCCCAAGAAGCGGAAGGAATCTGCAATGGTGATGGGAGAGCCAGTGATGGTGAGGGGGGGGCAGGGGGGTTGTGACTTTCCTGAAGTCCACAATCATCTCCGCTGTCTTCAGAGCGTTCAGCTGCAGGTTGTTGTGGCTGCACCAGGACACCAGCTGGGCCACCTCTTTCCTGTAGACGGACTCGTCGCCGTTGGAGATGAGCCCGATGAGGGTGGTGTCGTCCGCAAACTTGATCAGCTTAACAGACTGGTGGGAGGAGGTGCAGGGAGTTGGTATAAAGGGAGAAGAGTAGGGGGGAAAGTACACAGCCCTGGGGTGATCCGATGCTGATGCTAACAGAGTCCGAGACAGACTTCCCCAGCCGCACATGCTGCCTCCGGTCCGTCAGGAAGTCGTGATCCACCTGCAGAGGGAGTCAGGCACGCCGAGCAGTGACAGCTTGTCCTGGAGCAGAGTGGGGCGGATGGTGTTGAATGCAGAGCTGAAGTCCACAAACAGGATCCTGGCGTAGGTTCCCGGGGAGTCCAGGTGCTGCAGGATGGAGTGGAGGGCCAGGTTGACTGCGACCGTCCACAGACCTGTTGGCATGGTAGGCAAACTGCAGCGGGTCCAGGAGGGGAGTGGGTGATGGACTTGAGGTGAGACAGGACCAGGCGCTCAAAGGACTTCATGACTACAGAGGTGAGCGCTACAGGTCTGTAGTCGTTAAGTCCAGTAATCCGTGGCTTCTTGGGGACAGGGATGATGGTGGAGGATTTGAGGCAGGTCGGCACGTGGCACAGCTTAAGGGAGGTGTTAAAAATGTCTGTGAAGACAGGAGCCAGCTCTTTCGCACAGTGTCTCAGGGTGGAGGGAGACACACCGTCCGGCCCGGGGCCTTGCGCGGGTTCAGTCTGGAGAATTGTCTGTGCACGTCCTGCTCACTGATGACAAGGGCAGGGGGGGGAGGAGGGGGGGGCCGCTTTTGATGAATTAGGGGCCGAGGAGGCAGTGGAGCTGGGTGGAGTGGGGGGAGTTGGACACAGCTGACGAGGTGTCAAAACGGGCGTAATGTTGGGACAGTTTTTGACAAAGGGCTTTGTCATCCTGACCTTTAGTAGCCTGCGGCCGATAGTTGGTGATTTGCCTCAGTCTTCTCCACACAGAAGCCGAGTCATTAGCAGTGAACTGCTGCTGGAGTCTCTCAGAATACACAGATTTAGCTCTCCTCAGCTCTCTGTTAAACCGATATTTAACCTCCCTGTAGCAGTCCCTGTCTCCACTTTTCAACGCAGCTTCCTTCTCCTTCCTGATCTGTCTGAGCTTAGCAGTGAACCAGGGCTTATCATTAGAGTACCTCACCCTGGTGCGCGATGGGAGAATGTTCTCCTCACAGAAGTTGATGTATGAGTTCACAGTGTCTGTGTACTCATTAAGATCATGTGTGGCTCCTTTAAACATGCCCCAGTCAGTTATTTCCATGCATGTGTTCAGTTTCTCTCCAGCTTCACTGGTCAATTTCTTCGTGGTGGTCACAACAGGTTTAGTGAGTTTCAATCTCTGTCTGTATGTGGGAATGAGGTGGACCATCACGTGATCAGATAACCAAGCGCAGCGCGGGGAACAGCGCGATATGCGTCTTTCACTGTGGTGTAACAGTGATCCAGCGTGTTATTTCCTCTGGTTGGACATTTAATAAACTGTCTGTATCGGGGGAGCTCGTGACTCAGATTGCTCTGGTTAAAGTCGCCCACCACAATAACCAGGGAGTCTGGAAAATTCCGCTCCGCATGTAGGACGTGATCTGTGAGCGCGCGCTGGGCCTCGTTGTCTGCATACATTAAGCATTCAGCTTCAGGACAAACAGTGGGCAAATCATTAATATAAAGACTAAATAAAGGGGGGCCTAATATTGATCCCTGAGGGACTCCAGAAGTTAGCCTAAGAGAATCAGATCTGCAGTTGTTAACTGATACAGATTGTGTTCGATCATGCAGATATGATTCAATCCAGCTCACAGCATTGTGAGAAAAGTTAAATTTTGGTGTGAGCAGTGGTGTCAGACAGGGCAGTATATTGTCCCTATTCTATTTAATCTTTATATGGATGAGTTGTCAAAACAACTGAATGCCTGTAAAACTGGGTGTTTAATAGGGAATAAGTTAGTGAATCATTTTATGTATGCTGATGATCTAGTTATTCTGAGTCCAAGTAGTGCTGGTCTTCAGGAGTTATTAAGAGTGTGTACTGCTTATGGAGAGGAAAATGACATAAAATATAATACAAATAAGAGTTGTGTGCTGATTTGCCGCACTAAAGAAGATTTGTTAATGAAATTCCCTGGATTGGCAGGCAGGGAATTAATTGTCAGGGATAAAATTAAATATTTGGGACATTTATTAATGATAGAATGACTGATGATGATATTTTCAGACAATGCTGCAAAATCTACATGCAAGCAAATATTCTTGCACACAGGTTTGGTTTTTGTTCAGATGAGGTGAAACTAGTTCTTTTTAAAACCTATTCAATTCAATTCAATTCAATTCAACTTTATTTATATAGCGCCATTTCACAACAACAGTCATCTCATAGCACTATCAACTGTAGGGGGAGGACCCCACAGTTGCAGAAAGACCCCAGCAATCAGGCGATCCCCTGTGAGCAAGCACTTTGGCGACGGTGGAGAGGAAAAACTCCCTTTTAACAGGAAGAAACCTCCAGCAGAAACAGGCTCAGGGAGGGGCAGTCATCTGCTGCGACTGGCTGGGGGGGTGAGGGGGATAGAGAAGAAGAAAAGAACAGACATGTAGAGAGCAAACAGCACGATGGGGACTCAATCTTATGGGAGAGAACAAACAAATGTTAATGACCAGCAAAAAAAAAAAATATTTCATAGAGAGTGAGGAAAGGAGTGAGCCCAGTGCATTACTGGAGGTCCCCCGGCTGACTAAACCTATTAGCAGCATAACTAAGGGAGGGTTCAGAAAACACATGATCCCTCCCTAATTGGTAGGCTATATCAAAAAGGTAGGGTTTTAGCCCTATTCTTAAAAACAGAGATCGAGTCTGGACTCCCGAATCCAGATTGGCAGCTGATTCCACAGGAGAGGGAGCTTGATAACTGAAGGCTCTGCCTCCCATTGTACTTTTGGAGATTCTAGGTATTACAAGTAAACCTGCATTTTGGGAGCGTAGTGCTCTGTTAGGATGATACGGTAGTATCAGATCTTTTAATAAAAGGAGCCTGGATTGTTTAGAGCTTTGTAAGTAAGAAGAAGGATTTTAAACTTAATTCTAACTCTATGGGAAGCCAATGAAGGGAGTGCCAGAAACCGGAGAGATATGATCTCTCTTTCTATACCTGTTAAAACTCTTGCTGCAGCATTTTGGATCAGCTGAAGACTTTTTATAAGATGTTTAGACAACTGATAATAAAGAATTACAATAATCTAATCTCGAGCTAACAAAAGCGTGATCAGCTTCTCAAGCATCACTCTGAGACAAGATGCTCTTAATCTTGGCAATATTACGCAAATGATAGAAGGCAGTCTTAGAAACAAATTTAATATGTGATTGAAGGACAAATCCTGATCAAAAATAACTCCAAGGTTCCTCACAGAGCTATTAAGAGAAAGAGTAACCTGCATCCAAACTGAATGTTTGATTTGGGAAAGGAATTTCTAAGGGTTTTTTTGGACCAACAAGAATGACTTCAGTCTTATCTGAATTTAATAGCAGGAAATTACAAGTCATCCAAACTTTGATTTCCTTAAGACAGGCTTCTAACTTTGGCTAATTGATTAGTATCATCTGGCTTCATTGACAGGTATAATGTGTGTCATCTGCATAACAGTGAAAATGTATACAGTGCTTTCTAATAATGTTGCCTAACGGAAGCATATATAAACTAAAAAGAGTAGGGGCCAAGCACAGATCCTGTGGAACTCCATGACTAAGCTTTGAGCTGAGAGAAAACTCATCATTTACATGAACAAACTGGAACCTATCAGATAAATAAGATCTAAACCACTGCAACGAAGTTCCATTAAGTCCAACATAGTGTTCTAATCTATCAAGTAGAATATTATGATCAATAGTATCAAAAGCTGCACTAAGATCTAAAAGGACAAGTACAGAAACTAGTCCATTATCAGATGCATATGATGAGTCGTTAGTGACCTTCGCTAAGGCTGTTTTCAGTGCTATGATGGATTCTAAACCCAGATGAAACTCCTCAAATATAAACCATTTCCCTGCAGGTGGTCAAATAATTGCATAGCAACAACTCTTTCTAAGATTTTTGAAATTGAAAAGGGAGATTAGAGATTGGTCTATAGTTAGCTAAAGCTCCTGATCTATGCGTTGGCTTTTTGAGTAAGGGTTTAATTTACAGCCGTTTTAAAAGCCTGCGGTACATGGCCTAAAGTTAATGAAGAATTGATTATATGAAGAAATAAAGCTACCAATAAGTGGGAAGACTTCTTTAAATAACCTGGTAGGAATAGGGTCTAAAAGACAAAGTTGAGGGTGGATGAGGAAACTATTTTGTCTAACTCACAAAGGTCGATTGGAGTAAACTCATCAAGACAGACATCAATAGAAGGAGTTGTAGTAGTTACAGTATTTAAGTTAACTGTGGGAAGAATCTGATTGATTTTATCTCTGATGGATGAAATTTTATTATTGAAAAAGTTCATAAAGTCCTGACTAGTAAGCTCTAAGGGGATGCTAGGATTGACAGAGTCCTGACTCTTTGTCAACCTGGCTACAGTACTGAAAAAGAAAACCTGGGATTATTCTTGTTCTCTTCTATTAATGCAGAGTAATAACTCGTTCTAGCTTTTCTAAGAGATTTATTATAAATTAAAAGATGATTTCTCCAAGCTAAATAGATTTCATCTATATTAGTAGAGCGCCATTTTCTTTCTAATTGACGAGTCTTCTGTTTTAAGCTACGAGTTTCTGTGTTGAACCAAGGAGTTAAAAATCTCTGATTAGACTTTTTCTTTTTTAAGGGGGCCACCAAGTCTAGAGCGTGATGTAGAGAAGCTGAAACACTATCCACCATGTTATCAATTACAGAAGGAGCAAGCTGTCTATAGCTTATTTCCGTTGTGTTGACACATGGCATAGAGGAAACAATCTGCATAAATTGGAAACAGCATCATCTGAGAGGCATCTACTGTGATAATATTTTTCTTTAGGAGCCAAATAGTCAGAAATAGTAAAATCAAAGGTTAACAGACAATGGTCTGACAGTACAGGGTTATGAGGAGACACTACCAGATTTTCTATTTCTATGCCATATGTCAGAACAAGGTCCAATGTATGGTGGAGGTAATGAGTAGAATTTCCTACTTTCTGAGAAAACCCAATCGAGTCTAATATTGAATTAAAAGCCACATTAAGGCAGTCACTATCTACATTCACATGTATATTAAAGTCCCCTACTATAATTATTCTATCAGATTTCAGCACTAAATCAGCTAAGAAATCAGGAAATTCGGATAAAAATTCTGAATAGGTTGATGGGGGACGATAAACAATGGCAAATAAAATTGGATTTAACCTGGAATTGCTAAAGTGCCCAACACTGAGGACCAGGCCCTCAAAGGAATTATAACATGTTTTTTGCTTTACATTAACTAGTAATTTGGAATGGTAAATTGCTGCTACTCCTCCTCCACGACCAGAACTTCTGGGATTTTGACAGTTTAAATAACCAGAGGGAGTTGATTCATTTAAACCAACATAATCCTCTTGCCCTAACCAAGTCTCTGTAAGGGAAATTAAATCAATCTGATGATCAATTAACAGATCATGGACTAACAGAGACTTGGGAGTTAGAGACCTAATATTTAATAAACCACATTTAATTTTTAAATTATGAGGAGGAACAGAGGCCAAATCATTCAATTTAGAGGCTTTATGTTTAATTTGAGTTTTACCAATATTTTGCTTTATCACTTTGGGATGCTTATACATTATATTTTATTTACTTTGGAGGGAGCAGACAACGATTCTCTGATGGGGAAGACAGGGGCTAAGCTGAGGGGGTGCGGATGAAGAGGAGCTGCAGAGAGGCGTGTAAGACTGCGACTCTGCTTCCTGGTCCCAACTCTGAGTAGTCATGGTTTTGGAAATTTGGATAAAAAAGATGCCAGATTGTTAGATAAATGAGAAGCACCATCCAAAGTGGGATGAATGCTGTCTCGTCTCATAAGACCAGGTTTTCCCCAAAAAAGAGCTCCAATTGTCAATGTAGCCCACGTCATTTTTAGGACACCACACAGACAGCCAGCGGTTCAAGGATGACGAGCGACTAAACATGTCATCACTGGTCAGATTGGGGAGGGGCCCAGAGAATACTACAGTGGCAGACATCGTTTTTGCAAAGTCACACACCGATTCTACATTAAGTTTCGTGACTTCCGACTGCCGGAGACGGATGTCATTAATGCCGGCGTGAATAACAATTGTGGAATATTTACAGTTACTTTTAGCCAGCATTTTCAAATTTGACTCGATGTCGCCTGCTCTGGCCCCAGGAATGCATGTGACTATGGCCGCTGGAGTCTCTAGGTTCACGTTTCTGACTACAGAGTCGCCAATGATCAGAGTTTTTTCCTCAGCGGGTGTGTCGCTGAGCGGGGAAAAACGATTAGAAACGTGAACAGGTTGGTGGTGAACCGGGGCTTTGCGACTAGGCTTCCTTCTCACCGTCACCCACCCAGTCTCCTCGCTGCTGAGGAGAGCCGGGGAACCGGTGACGGGGGGACCTAAGCTAGCTAGCTCCGCTGCAGCTAAGGGGCGTCCGTCGAGATTAACTGGCGCAGACGGTGTTTCAATGCAGCGGAGCCGGGATTCCAAATCAGACAACCTCGCCTCGAGCGCCTCAAAAAGACAACATTTATTACATTTACCGTTATCACTAAAAGAGGCAGAGGTGTAGCTAAACATCTGACAGAGAGAGCACACCAGAGGAGGAGAGGAAAGAGAGCTAGTAGCCATAGCTAGTGGCTCGAGAGCTGGAGAGCAAACCACACAGGCAGACAGCAAAACAGGAAGTGATGATACGTTACCACAAGGAAGTGAGTCTCCTAACACTTAACATGACACAAAATGACATAAAATATAATACAAATAAGAGTTGTGTGCTGATTTGCCGCACTAAAGAAGATTTGTTAATGAAATTCCCTGGATTGGCAGGCAGGGAATTAATTGTCAGGGATAAAATTAAATATTTGGGACATTTTATTAATGATAGAATGACTGATGATGATATTTTCAGACAATGCTGCAAAATCTACATGCAAGCAAATATTCTTGCACACAGGTTTGGTTTTTGTTCAGATGAGGTGAAACTAGTTCTTTTTAAAACCTATTGTACACCTTTATACACTGCTCATTTATGGATAAATTATAGGAAACAAAGTATGCAGAAATTACAGGTTGCTTACAATGATGCTTTAAGAATTTTACTTAAAAAGCCTCGATGGTGCAGTGCTTCCGAGTTATTTGTCTCATCACGCGTAAATACACTGCATGCAGTAATAAGGAATCTTATATATAAATTCATCTGTCGGCTTGATGTATCTAGAAATGAAATCATTCAAGTCATGTCTAGCATTAAGCTCAGTTCTATTCGCTGTCAGTCACAGTTTAGAAGGCACTGGTACAGTAGTCTTTTTAAGTCTTTTTAAAGTCTGTACTGTCTTTGTACTTCTTTTAGTAGTTGTGTCTTATTGTTTTTGTAACTTTTTGATGTTTTTCTTAACTGTTTTTCAACTGTCTTGTTTTATTTTATTTTATTTATTTTATTTTTATCTTATTTTTGATGGACCATGAGTCTGGAATAAAGTCTTTGATTGATTGATTGATTGAAGAACAGAGTGATTTACTGTATCAAATGCTTTCCTGAGGTCCAAAAACACCGCCCCTACAACTCCACCCTTATCAAGAAAAGATTTTATTTTCTCAATGAAGAGGCATGTAGCCATTTCAGTGGAATGCTTGGATCTGAAATCAAACTGCATGGCGTGGAGAGAGGGGGAACTACTGTTTAAATAATGGACAATCTGCTCTGCCACCCATTTTTCTGCAATTTTGGAAATGGCTGGAAGAATGCTTATTGGTTGGTAGGTATGCAGAAAAGTTGAGTCACCGGATTTAAAAACAGGGGTAACAATAGCAGATTCCCAGGCCTTTGGAAAATGTCCAGATGAAATTGAAAGATTAATGATTGAGGCAATAGGAGTGGCGAGAGCTGAACCTAAATCTTTGAGCATGTTCGTGTCCGTTCCAAAAACATCCTTTGCTTTAGATGGTTTGAGTGATTGAATTAAATCGATAACTTTGGTCTCAGTAATATTTGTAATAGTAAAAGACTGCGTTGCAGACAATGCAGGGTATGACTTCCTTTGTTTTACTATAAACTTATCAGAGATTTCTGACACAGATTCAATGAAGTTGTAGCATCATCTCACTTTGGCTCAGCAATAATTATTCTTCTGCTTAAAGACATTTTGTTTCACCCAGGAGTAAAACAGTAAAGAATGGATTTTCTTCCTCCAGGCCACAGCTGAAATCCCATTCCTTTGTTAAAACCAGTTGAAAGAATTCAACTAATGCATTTCCTGTTTTGACCCTTTATTGCCCCCATAAACATGGAACAGACATGGAGCCTCACTGCCACACCGATCCACAGCTCAATAAAATTTCCTTAAACTCTGGGACATGCTGGATTTAACCAGTGAACTTTAAAATACATTATTACAAACTCAATTCTAAATCTTCTCTTCTTTTCAGGACTATGAAAAGCAAATGGACTCTGATGTTTTTAATGTGGAAATCAATAATATGTGTGAAATGCATTAATCTGTGATTTTATATATATGCATGTTAAAAATGTTTAAATGGACTTCCGGTTATGGCTGCCACGTAGGACGGACGTGTCTCGCTCTGCTCTGCTCCTGGAGAAAAAAAATCGGCAAATAACTCTCTCATTTGGGACAGAACGTATCCCAGCGTTTGGGCGAGGATATGTCGGCGAAGCCTAAGGCTGGAAAACCAGGAAAAGGAAAAAGCGAGCCGCCGAAACAGTCCAAATTAACGGACTTTCAGGTCTGTGACGCAGCAAACAGGGCTCCATATATGGCGGAGGAGGCTGGCAACGCTGCGATTTCTGCGGGGAATGGCGCAGATGCGCTGATGGCTGCCATGAGTTCAATGAGAGCGGACTTTTCCTCTAGATTTGATGGGATTATGACAGCGTTGGAAGGAATAAGAAAGGAATTGGGTGACTGTGTAGAACGAACGGCGCAGATGGAGCTCCGTCTCGCTAGTGCTGAAGATGACGTCACCCGTCTTCAATTAAAGGTGCACACTTTGGAAAAAAAAAATAAATCTCTGGAAGATAATATTTTGGATTTGGAATCTCGGTCGAGACAGAATAATTTGAGGCTGGTGGGTCTTCCAGAGGAATCAGAAGGTCGGGACGTATGTTCCTTTCTGGAAAAGTGGATTCCGGAGGTGCTGGGCAGCGAGGAGTTGCAATCAGCAGTGGTTCTGGAAAAAGCACATCGTATTGGCCCACGGAGAGATAAGGGACCGCCGAGGACCTTAATTATGAAGTTTCTTAACAACAGAGACAGGATGAAGATCTTCAACGCTGCACGAGCTAAAAAAGGAGAGATTAAACACCAGGACCAGCAGGTGCGGTTCTACCCAGATTTGGCCACAGGAATCCAGCAATTGAGGAAGCAGTTTGATCCCGTACGTAAGGAGCTGCGCAACCTTGGGATTCGTCATGGTGTAATCTATCCTGCGAGACTGCTGACCACGTATGAGGGCAGAACCCACATCTTCAAGACCCCAGAGGAGGCGCAGGAGTTCATCAAGAAGATCAAAGAAGAAGAAGAGACTGGTGGGAGCTAAGCATGAACAAAATATAAGGTAGAATAATTAAGCATTTGCACAGGCATCTGACTGACTTGAAGTAAATAGTAAGTTTACAAAACATAGATTGTATTATATATTAAAAAAAAAAACAAAACAAAAACAAAACAAACAAAAAAAAAAAAAACTATGATGTACAAAGTTGTTAAAAATTTTAAAGTTAAGTTGGAAAACTACAGAGGAGAGTTAATGTTACGTCATTAAAAGCAGTAGAGTTAGGGTGATTGGGAGGATGAAGAAGGAGTGGCTTAGGATGTTCCCCGTGGGTGTGGAACGGTCGATGGCTATATCGGGAGACAGAATTTTTCTTTTGATTTTGGGGGGTTTGCCACAAGTGTGGGAAGGGGAAATTTGTTTGTGTGTAGTTTGTAGGATGAATGTTCAACCACTCATGTTTTTGCTTCTCTGTATGAGCATGTTTACACTGCAAGGTAATCCCAAACTCTCTATTGATCATGGACCAAAGTGTTAATCTTAATTTAACTTCATGGAATTGCAGAGGTCTACAAAATTTAAAAAAACTTAAACAAGTTATGAATAAAATAAAGGACATGGGTTCAAGAATTGTGTTTTTACAAGAAACTCATCTGATAGAGGAGGATGTTAAAAGAATTAGGAGTAGATGGCAGGGAAGTGTATTCACCTCTTCATTTTCATCCCGAGCCAGGGGAGTTATGACTCTCATACATAAATCAGTTCCTTTTCAAGTGAAAAATGTAATTGGAGACAAATTTGGAAGATATGTAATCATTCAAGGTTCTTTGCTATTAGAAAATATAAATCTTGTGAACTTATATGGTCCCAATATAGATGATCAGAAGTTCTTTGCTAATTTATTTCTCATCTTATCATCACTTACAGGGCAACATATAATAGCAGGGGATTTTAATTGTACATTGAATCCAGGTGTGGATAGATCAACAGGACTGGATTGTACGCACATTGGATGTAGGATGACTATTAATCATTTTATGAAAGAATTGAGATTGTTAGATATATGGAGAGAAATGAAACCACAAGTTAAAGCCTATTCTTGTTATTCCAGTACCTACAAGACATTCTCACGTATTGATTATTTTTTGATTTCCACAGAATTAAGGTCCAAGATTCAAAACTGCTTTTATGATAACATCGTGATTTCTGATCATGCACCCTGTTGTCTAATATATGTAGATAAAAAATTGACAAAGGAATCAGGTAGATGGCAATTTCAGCATAAATGGCTTCAGGATGAGGAATTTGTCAAGTATATAGAAAAACAGATAGACGAGTTCTTTGACATCAATACTACACAAACATCAGCAGGTGTAAAGTGGGAGGCTTTCAAAGCTTTTATTAGGGGACATATTATTAGTTATACAGGATCAAAATCTAAGAAGACTCGAGAGGAGAGAGCTAAATTGGAACATAAAATAAAAAATCTTCAGGAAAAAGTGTATGCAGGAAGTGACCCAAGGTTGGAGAATGAATTACTGATTTTGAGAGCTGAATACGACAAAAAATCAGCGAATAGAGCTGCCTCGAGTCTTCTAAGATTGAAACAATTTTTTTATGAACAAGGTGAAAAATCAGGAAAATTATTAGCATGGCAGATTAAACAATTGGAAATTAAAACACCAATTACCAGTATTATAAGTAACGGACAGGTAGTTATAGATCCTTTAGAAATTAATAGAGCCTTTAGAGATTACTATGAAAAATTATATGATACCAAAAATGAACCTGATTTAACAAAACTAAATGGGTTTTTGAACGAACTATCTATACCGTGTATTCCAAATGAAAACAGGGAGATATTGGAGTCTAAAATTAGTCAAGAAGAAGTTGGGCTAGCCATTGATAATATGAAATCAGGAAAAAGTGCTGGACCAGATGGTCTTCCAGTTGACCTTTATAAAAAATTTAAGAATAAATTAATAAAACCTTTTTTGGAAATGGTTTTAGAAGCATTTCAAAATAATAATTTACCATCATACATAAATAATGCCTTAATTATACTGCTGCCAAAACCAGGTAAGCCCTCTAATAAATGTGAAAATATGAGACCAATAAGCCTATTAAACGCTGACCTTAAGATAATCTGTAAAATTTTAGCAAGACGAATACAAGAAATTTTACCAAATATTATTAATCGAGATCAGAATGGCTTTATAAAGGGTAGACAAGGCTTCCATAATGTAAGAAGACTATTTAATATTATTTATTTTAATAAAGAAGCACCGGATACAGCTCTCCTATCATTGGACGCCGAAAAGGCCTTTGATAGAGTTGAATGGCCCTTTCTTTTTGAAGTCCTACAAAGGTTTGGACTTGGAAATAATTTCATAAAATGGGTTCAAATAATATACAATAATGCTACAGCAGAAATCCTAACAAATAACAATATTTCAAAACCAATAAAAATCAATAGAGGATGTCGACAAGGCTGTCCACTTTCACCTTTACTGTTTACTATGGCAATTGAACCTTTAGCGATAGCGATACGTTTACATTCACAAATATATGGAATTAAAGTTGGACCAACAGAACATAAAATCTCCCTGTACGCCGATGATATAATTTTGTTTATGTCGAATCTAAAAAAATCAATTCCAACCTTGTTGAATTTAATAAAGAATTTTGGGGAAATATCAGGATATAAAATAAATAAAACTAAATCTTCAATATTAATGCTAAATGAGACCCAGAGAAATTACCCAGCCCCTGAGGTAAATCAATTCAATGTTGTAAATCAGTTTAAATATTTAGGAATCCAAATTATGCCTAAGCTAGAATCAGTCGCCAGTGTCAACTATGAAGCCTTAATGTCAGATATCAGTGAGTTAACTCAGAGATGGATGTCACTACCAATGTCGATGATCGGGAGAATCAATATACTTAAAAGTAATATTTTACCTAAAATACTTTATTTATTTCAATACATTCCCTTATCACCACCTTTAGATCTATTCTCAAGAATAAAAAAAAAGTTAGTGGAATTTATATGGAACAACAGGAGGGCTAGATTACGTTTGTCTTTATTATATTTACCATTTGATCGTGGAGGTCTGAAATGTCCAAATTTTATGTTGTATTATTGGTCGGCACAACTGAGGTCTATGACATATTATTTTTCATCAAATGATCTCCCTCACTGGACTGAAATGGAATCATACAATTTACCTTTACCTCTTCCCATATTCATATACTCAGATTCGGCAAAAAAATTACAAAAACAAGTTAAAAATCCATTTGTAAAGCATATGATCAAAATATGGTGTGAAGCTAAAAACTATTTAAAAGAACCACAGTTATTGTCACAATTTAGTCCAATATGGGGTAATCAATATTTTAAACCAGGGAGAGCGGACGCTGTATTTAAAGTATGGAATTTAAAAGGGATACAAAAGATTCAGGATTTATATTTGCCATGTGCAGACAACATAATGTCTTTTGAAGAGCTGAGGATCAAATTTAATCTCAATAGAACACATTTTTTAAAATATCTTCAACTTAGAAACTTTATTCGATCAAATCAAAATAAAGCTCTCACTCGACCTATTTATTCATCCTTGGAAAAAATGATGATGAAAGATAGTAAAAGAAAGGGTATTATTTCAGAGTTTTATAACTCATTGACACTATCTTCAAGTGAAAATTCACTGAAAAGATTAAACTACTGGAAAGAAGATCTGCAAATTGAAATTTCAGAGGAACAATGGGAATTGGCTTGTACAGAAGCTCAAACCAAATCAATAAATGCACGCCTTAAATTGATACATTTCAAATGGTTAATGCGGATGTATGTTACACCGGAGGAGTTAAATAGATACAACAAAAATATACCAGATACATGCACAAAATGCATGGAAAGTAAAGGAACCCTATTTCATTGTTTATGGGAATGTAGATTAATAAGAATGTTTTGGGAAGAGGTGAGGGTAACAATTGAAAAAATAATCTCAAAACAAATCATATTGAATCCTAAACTGTTTTTGTTGGGTCTGTACCCAGAAAAGCATAATTTTAATAAAAGTGAAAGAACATTCATAGACCTCAGTTTGCTTAATGCCAAAAAATGTATTGCACTATTATGGAAAAAGACTCATAGACCAGATGTGACTCAGTGGTTAAGACAGATGTTAACAAACCTTCCATTAGAAAGAATAACATATATACTAAAATCAAAGGAAATTGTGTTTGAGAATATATGGAGACCTTTTATTGATTATGTAAAAAATTTAAACATAACTCTTGAAGAAGAAGGTGAATGATGTGTGTGGACCTTGTAAATTCCAAACTGGTGAACATAATATGTATACTTATGTATTGGACTGTCTAGACTAAACAGAGGAGCATTGTTGAAGATTTGATTTTGTTGGTGGTTGTTGGTGTTTTTAGTGCATTTTTTTTTTTTGTAGTACTTTAGTGTTAGTGTTTGATTGTTTGTATCATGTTTGTTAAAAAAAAAAAAAAAAGGTTCAATAAAGATATTGTGGAAAAAAAAAATGTTTAAATGAATGTTTATTCCTGCATGTTGATTTAGAAGCACTGATTATAATTTATACTAATCACTAAAGTTATCTTAGTTTAAGACATAAGGGTATAAAGCACATTCCAGTATGCATCAAAATTTTGCCTCTAAAACCATGTGACTCCAGCAGCCAATCTCTGCATGACAGCTCTTTCCCAAAAGCTCCAGACAATAGACTGTTTGTTTATTGGACTAAAAGTTCATCAAGCCCGCCCACGAAGGACGCTCATTGGCTGAGATTCCGGTCAACCCGGAAGCCCGCGAAGGCTCAACAGAGCTTATAAAAAGGAGAAAGACCCCCTGCTTCAGCCCTTTTTTTTCGACACTCTTCTCTCTTTCAACGCGCTTTTGGCTTCACCTCCGTTCGTCTCTTTTGTCCATTGTCTACACACAGCAAGAAAGAACTTTGGGGAAGAACAAAGACTTCTACTATCGGAGTTAAACTCCAATTTTTATTTATCTCTTTTTCTTTGTTAAACTTTCTGTAAAACCACTGTTTGTTTAATTTTAATGTAAACCTTAATCTTGACTTTATTTTTATAATATTTTTCCTGACCAATCACACACCAGAAGCTATTATTTTTTTTTAAGTCCGAAACTCTTTAATTTGAGATCGGATTAGATATCTTTAATTAATTATTATCGAAGGCCTCTGAGAAGATGCAGCTCCCCACATCACACGCTGAAGAAACGTCATCACCATCAACGTCCAAGTTACAGCTGTGGGTCATACAGCCAAAATCCAGCCACTTCGACCGTTTGACTTTAAAGGTCGAATTGTGGACCCTGAAATATCTGCGGGCAGATATTTCTCCTAACATCCACGAAATCTTGGGCAGAGGACGATGCCGAACGAGGAATCACGTGAGCTGCAAACTTTAATTCATCTGCTGAATTAAACGTCTGAGGTTCGGTAATAATTTGTGTATCTAATTAGATGCAAATTAAGAAGCCATTAACATAACTCTTCTTTTCATTAAAATTCCGTTTTTATTTTCTTAAGATTAATCCAGGACTTTTCATATAATTAGTAAACTTTCTCCATAAATTTGCGTTGTCTCCATAATCTGTTAACTCAAACTGATAGAAATTCATTTCTCAGTTTAACCCTGGTTCCGAAAATACTGACATTGTTAATCTATCATTTAAAAGATTGATTTTATGATTAATGAAATTACTGCAATGTCTGTTAATCATTTTGTTTAATAAATATGTGAAAATGAGAGAAGTTATTGAGAATTTATTTCATTCTGAGTCTGTTTCAAGCACAGGCATCGAATTCACGGGAAAGTTTTTGAGACTGATTATTAATTAATTTATTGAGTGATTAAACAGGTATAAAGTGACATTAAAATTAAAATTGCTTCTTAAAGATAGAAGCTGGAGCCCCTACGAGTGTTATTAACTTTTCTGGTTTATATGAAACGAGATTTGATCTCAGATTCCAATAGATCAATATAAATTAAAAAATTCATACCTGATCTTATTTATTAATTTTTCATATTTTACATTATAAAGTAGTTGTTAAAAGCATCAGCCATCACTTGAGGTTCTGTCAAGATGTTTCCATTTAATTGAATTTGCATTAGTTTTGTTTTTTTGGGAATCACCCAATAGTTTTTTAACCTCTTGCGCTCCGTTGTACCACGGACGGGCAAGTCTCTGCGTCCTAGAGCACACGAGGGTGCTCTCGTGCACCCTCGTGCGCTCTCGGATGCATGATGGAGATCCTGATGGTGGTGATGTAGGTGGTGTATGGCGTCCAAGCGCGCACTGAAAATAAAAGCTGCAGACACAGCCGCGAACAGATTAGTTCATCTGACTGACCTCTCATTCGACTAATAAGAGCCTTGAATTGGGTTTCTGAAACCTTGAAGAACCAATGAATGAAAACCTAGTCAGAAGGACCCGCCTCCCAATGCTGTGAATGCAGTGAGCCAATTGAAGCAGAGAAGTTCGCGAGCTGTTTTTTTTAAGGCTGGGTGAAGACTGGCTGCTGCAGCGGATCAAAAAAGGACTCGCAGGAAGAACCCCACAGACCCAGCAGCACGGAGACCATCCACAAATGCAACCTGTGTGACAGGGAGTGCCATTCGCGGATAGGCATGTTCGGCCACAGGCGGTGCTTATTTTGTTTTGGTTCCAGCAGAGTAGACGTTATGATTTCTTCCATGGTCAAAGACCGATGGAGGCTGAGTAACACACACGCCTTCGCCAGTCTTTTTTTAATTACTACTGTTTTTTGTTTTGAAAAATCGTTTGCCAAAAATCGCAATCATGGAAGCACAAAACCGCAATAATGGAATTATGTTTTGATCGGGTCGCGAGACCAGAACCATGAGCGGACCAGCGTCGCGTTCGTCTGACAGTGAGGAAGAGAAGTTCACCAGGACTCTGCTTCTGTGAAGAGGTAAGGTGTTATAAGCTAAATTATTATTTATCCCTGAAAATTGTAATCCAAAATGACTTTTGACCGATCGGTAAATTACAACTGTGCAGCACGAACTGCGCCGCGGTACAAGGGGTTGTTCACCGCGTACAGACCATGAACGCCGCCCCCCCCCACCCCTGCTATTCTTCTGTAGCGAGGGGGGGGAAGCCGCGGTTACTGCGGTGCTGTCCCACATCGCCACATGAGGCTAATCCGTTGTGTAGCGAGGGGGGGGGACAACCCCCCCCCCCACACACACACAGAGAATGCCCTGAATGTGACCTTTCATTAGAGCCCAAAATGAAGCTTCTACATTGAATCATTCAAAAGTTACAGACGTTTTTCAAAACTGTGTCATTTGGCACAATTTGGCACAGTTCCAAAATGCCTGGGAACAGCCAGAGTATAAAGCTGTGTAATATATTCATTTTTTGTGGTACTGTTACAAAATTTGGACCTCAGCTGGATAACACTTGGTTCTACATTTCTGTTGCATTCTCCAGCCCAGATCTGAAGCTGTGTGTTATTTGCAAGCATTTGTATCCAAAAAAACACCCAGGCCAAATTTATTTTCTTCAAGTTCACTATGTTTAGATGACTGTAACTCAGAGGCCGGAGCACTTAGAGAGATTATGACTGTTTTGCCAAAAAATTAAAAGTGTTTTCTTTTAAATGAGACCAACCCCATGAAGATGCTGCAAAGGGTTGAAGAACAACTTTCAATTTACTTTGGGCACATTATTTTTTGGCGTTTTTAGGAAAATTGACCGGAGTGCAAGGGGTTAATATAATTCCAGGTTATTTTAGAATTTCCCCTTGCACTATTCAAAACAGTAAAGAAAAAGTCAGCTTTAGATTTTCTTATTTCTTTCACTACCCTATTTCTCAATGAAATAAATTGGTGCCTGTTGTGTCCTGATTTAACTGACAACTTCAAAAAGTGATCTTGTTCTTTCATCAGTTTCAGAATAAATGTGTTTAACCAAGGAAGGCCATTCTTTCTAGCTTTTAGTTTAATTATCCGTGTAAATTGTATAATAATTTGTTGTATTTTGTTGGCAAATTTAGAACAATCCTCATCTAAATTTTTGCCAACGAGTAATTAATCCCAATTTACTTTTTTTTTTTTTTTTTTGTTACTTATTTGTACCCGTAGGTAGACTTGGTTTGCAGTCTGGTGACAAGCCACCGGCTGCTGGTCGCTGCATGCGCGAGCGCCCTAAACCTACATGTTTTTTTTGGTGTGCGGGAGGAAACCGGAGAAATCCCGGAGTAAACCCGCGCAACACGGGGAGAACATGCAAACTCCACACAGCTCACTGTTGGTCGGGGGCTGGGATCGAACCCACGATCTCATGATCCCCGCGATCCCCCGGCCGAGGGTAAAACTGTGTTGCCACAGTGCTAAACCACTGCGCCACCGTGCAGCCCATTTCTTGAATTGAATCTTGAAAATTTTGTTGTTCCTGTTTTGGTATCCTATAGAATTCAGTGGCGGCCAAGGGTTTGAAGCGCTTTTTATTTAATTTTCTTGTGACCATTATAAGATTGTGATCAGACAGTCCTGTGAGCATATTGTATGACTTCAAGATCCTTTCTGGCCTATTAGTAAAAGCTAGATCAATCTGAGTGCTAGTGGAGTTTGTGATTCTCGTAGGGCCATTAATTGAGAGACAGCTTGGTCTCAGTCGCAGGTCATGGGTCTTGCAACAGGATAATGATCCAAAACACACAGCTAAAAACACCTAAGAATGGCTCAGAGCCAAACATTGGACTATTCTAAAGTGGTCTTCTATGAGCCCTGATCTAAATCCTATTGAACATCTGTGGAAGGAGCTGAAACATGCCGTCTGGAGAAGGCACCCTTCAAACCTGAGACAACTGGAGCAGTTTTTCTAATGAGGAGTGGGCCAAAATACCTGCTGAGAGGTGCAAAAGTCTCATTGACAGTTACAGAAATCGTTTGATTGCAGTGATTGCCTCAAAAGGCTGTGCAACAAAATATTAAGTTAAGGGTACCATCATTTTTGTCCAGGCCTGTTTCATGAGTTAGTTTTTTAAAATAATTCTGTTGAACCACAATTCAAAAGCCTTGTCTGATTTTCATTGGCTAATTTTCATAGAATTTTTATTTACCACTTTTGTCAGATTCAAGTTATTTCTGTGACCACTGTGGGTTTTTCTTTCATTAACAGAGGGGTACCAACAATTTTCTTCACAGCTATATATGTTTCTTAATTAACATTTTTTTTAGCAATAATTTGAACTTAACAAAAGTGTCAGAAATTTAAGTCATCACTGGTATTATTCTATAAGTTTACTCCATTAACAGTGAGACTACATTTTTTTATATTTGTTGTTTTTTTGGGTTTCTGGAAAAAAAAAACATTCCTCTTAATTCATAATTAGCATTTCTACTCTAAAACAAATCCAGTCATTGTCTCATTTCATCGTTGGTCACCCTGCTGCGTCCGTGTTTGCCACTGGCCAGCGTGCTTTGTCTGGGCTCTCCGCTGGTCTGCATGTTTTGTCTAGGCTTGCCGCTTATTGGCCCGCATTTTTTACTTCTGAGGTTAGTGCACCCCTCTTGTTAGCTCCTTAAATTAGCACACCTTAGTCACCTGTCCTTGAACTAAGAGCCCCCTTGTTGTGGTCATTTGAGCTAGAGGCTTCTCACCTGTTGTTCCCTAAGTTCTCCTGCTTCATCGTGCACTCCAGTCAAGGGTCCAGGGAGGCCACCTGACCCAGCATGCTCTCCGGGTTGGGGTCCTATGGACTTAGGTAGGCCCCCTGACCCATCTTTTTCTCTAGTCTTGTGGCCCATGGACTGTGGAAGGGCACCAGACTCACCATGCTCTCTGGTCTGGTGGTCAAGAGACCCTAGGGGGCCACCTGATTCCCCACATCTTCTGGTCTTGGGGCCTTTGAAGGCTGGTCGGCCCCCCAACTCACTGTGCTTCCCAGTCCGGTGGTCCAGGGACCTTGAGAGACCATCTGATGGACTTTTTTTGTGAGATTCTTGTATTTTGTTTCTTCCCACTGTGCCTAGTCCCCCTCCTCCCACCCTTTTTGGTGTTTCTAGGGTTTTTTCAGGGTGTCTGGATTCCACCCCATAAAGGGAAGTCATGTCATGAGCTGGGCACGGTCAGGGAAATCAGCACACATTTGGATGTAAATGATCGTACTGTCACAAGCCTTGGCTCATGGTCTTTGACAAAGGAAGAGACCACACGGAGATGCCAATTTAAACAATAATTTATTTTATTAAGAAGAAGCAATAAAAGAAAATGTCTGCGCGATTAGTGGTGTGTGTATGTGTATGGGATGTATGAGACAAAGTAAGAAACAGTCACTAGCCAGTCCAGTGACTACACGCCTCTGTCATGTCATGTTTGCCCCTCCGGGGCGAAAAGACAGACCCAAGCGCTGAGTTGCGATTGTGATATTTAAAGAAAAGAACAGAAGTCCAAAAAACTGACATGGCGTTCCAGAACCGGCATCGCTTTGCGAACGTGGAATAAAGGAGAGGAACATATGTGGAGGCATTCAATAGTGCAGCAATGAGATAATGAACAGACAGTTCTTAAATACATGCAGATAACAACATAAATGATTACAGGTGCAGTTAAGGTGTGGGTGCCCCTTAACGGGAAAATAGGAGACCATAATAGTGACTGGGAACAGCTGATAATGATGAGAGGTAAGGGAGAAGCGGCTGGACTGACAGCTTGTCACCCAGACCACAAACCCAGAAATAATGCCTGACAGCTGTCAGCCCACATACTAAATACAAACATAACCAAAAACAGATTAGATAATGATCACAAATGAAACGAGACATGGCCAATAGAAATTGAAGCATAAACAGAGAAACAGGAAGCAATGTGACAACTCAAAAAGGCATAAAAAAAATCAACAAATAAATATACAATACAGAGGAGGAGCCACGAGACTGGGTCCAGCTCATGACAGAGCCCCCTCTCAAAGTGTTGGAACCCAGACACCCCAGGGTAACACCAAAAAGAAAAAAACCTTCAACCCCCCCCCCCCCCCCCCAGAAGGAAGATAACAATAACCCACCCAGGGTGGGTGATGGGGACACTAAGCAAGGAGGGCAAGAAATGAACCAAAAATAAAAAAATCCTCTCAGGACCCACACCTTGGAAAAACTAGATCCTAGGCCCCCTGGGTCACAGAATTGCACATTTCAGGTGGCCGGTCGAAGTCCCAGGCAAGCCAGACGGCAAGGTGGTATGAGTCGGGTGGCCTTCTGGAGAGTTTGGACCACCCGACGCAGTGGATCAGTCTTTCAGGTGGCCGGCCAGAGTTCTTAATCCACCAGAACCGGAGGGGTGACCCAGGAAGCGGCCCCCCCATGGGAAGGCACAATGACAGAAAACAGGGCTGGGGGGGACCTCAATGGCGTCTAGTGGAGGAGGAAGATGGGGGACCAAGATAGCGTCTAGCAGAAGAGGAAGGGGAACCATGATGGTGTCTGGCGGAGGAGGAAGGGGAACCATGATGGCATCTGGCAGAAGAGAAGGAGAAACAACAACGCCCTTGGTGGTCTTGGGCTGGAAGACCGTAGCATCCGCGGTTGCTCTGGGCTGGACCTTAGCAGCACCCGCGGTAGCTCCAGGTTGGAGCATTGCAGCACCCACGGTGGCTCCAGGCTGGGTCAACGCTGCTGCACCCTCGGTGGACCCGGGCTGGGTCAACGCTGCTGCACCCTCGGTGGACCCGGGCTGGGTCAACGCTGCTGCACCCTCGGTGGACCCGGGCTGGGTCAACGCTGCTGCACCCTCCGTGGACCCGGGCTGGGTCAACGCTGCTGCACCCTCCGTGGACCCGGGCTGGGTCAACGCTGCTGCACCCTCCGTGGACCGTGGGTTTGGGGTGGCACCCATGGTGGGCCCAAGCTGGAGCGCGGCACCCATGTTGGTTTAAGGCTGAGGAACAGCACCCATGAGGGTCCCCAGCTGGGATGCAGCACCCATGGAGACTCAGACCGAGGAGGGACCCACACGACAGCCTCGGGTAGAGGAGGGGCTGCACCCACGGTGGACCCGGCCTGAGCCGAGGCTGCACACACGGAGGTCTGGGGCTGGAACTGAACACCTGCGATGACCTCCACAGCAGGGGAAGCTGGATCTTGGATGACCTTGAACCGGAAAACCTGGAACCACGGAGACCTCGGGCATTGCTGGAACATTCCCAGTGACCCTGGGAGAAAGCTCAGAGAGAAGACACAGAGAAAGGGGGGGGGGGGGTCAGGGTCACCAGTAGCGGCAGAGGCCGGCAAGGTGAGCACAGGTGCAGCGAGCGGCTCCACCCAGTGCTCCTCACCAAGAGCCAGGCAAGATTTCTGTAGAACCAATAACAGAAAAAACAAAAGAGAGCACTTGCCTTAGCTTGAGCTCCACTGCTGTCCAGGACTCCGTTGATCCAGGCGATGATGTTACTTCAGGCTCAGTCATCTGGAGGTCCAGCTCGGTCGCTGACTCTGCCGCAGCGGCCTCCGCAGCAGGCATCATGGTAGTGGCAGTCTTGGAGTCCCCAGGTGAAGTGACCCACGCTGGTGGCTCATCCAGTGTGGTGGCTGGAGTTTGGTTCACTGCTGGCGCAGGGACTGGAACCTCCAAGGCTATGGGCTTCTCCATCGTCCGGCAGTTCTGATCCAGGGCCGGCGGGCTAGGGAAGAGGACACAGAGAAGGCTGGTGAGTAATGTATTACTGCAGCAGGTGGTGAGAGCTCAGGGGTCTGCAGACCCTGAGCCTCATCACCGGGAATCAGACAAGGCATCTCATCATAAATTGAATGAAATGAAACTTGCCCATCATCCCGGTGTGCAACATTATCTGCAGCAAGAGACTAACAGTCAATCCTTTCTGTGTCTATGGTTAGCTTGGGCCCCTCTGAAGATTGTGGAGGAGCCACCCCTTTAATCAAAAAGGTGGAAAGAGACTGAACGGGAGAAGTCACCGGGAGGAAGTGGGAGGCAGCAGCTGTGCACCAGGGAGAAGCTGGAAAATAAACTGGAGAAAAGAGACAATTAGAGTGCACTGCTGTGGGAATTTTCCACTCTGACAAAGAAGGGGCTGCTGGCGAGGAGGAGATGACATTCTTCCAGTGGTCTGGAGCTTAACGAAGTCATCTTTGTGGAGTTATTGGTATGCATGCTGGAGCTGGAGAAGCAGGAGTGGAAGCGGACGCACTGGAGGCGAGATAAGGCGTCTTCTGTGGAGCGTGCTTCCGTGTGGGAGCCAGGTTAGCTGAAGGCAGCCCCCACGTCAGCCCGGGGAATGATTGCTGGAGTGTGGTGACCGTGGACAGCAGTCCCACATATTGTGGATATCTCCAGAGGTCGGGGTGTAACTCCAGAATACCCACAGCTCCACCCAAACTGTCCTAGGTTTTCTTGGGACTGAGGGTGGTGGGAGCTTCATCTACAAAACTCTGGAAAAATTCCACCGCCCACTCCTCTTCAAGGCTCAGAGACCCCACTGCCAGTCTTCCTTTGTCAGATGGGTGAGGCCGACGAGCTGGGGACATGATGAGCTCCAAAGCAGGTGAGTGGGAAAAAAAAAAAAAGCACAAAAGAGGAAAAAATGTACAAATGCAACAGCTGGGTCTTACTATGACTGCTCTATTCTGTCATGTTTGCCCCTCCGGGGCAGAAAGACAGTCCCAATCGCTCAATTGCTGAATTACGTTTGTGACATTTATTAAAGAAAAGAACAGACGTCCAAAAAAACTGTGCAAAATATACAAAAATACAAATGAGGAAAGACTTACAATTGACATTCCAGAGCTGGCATCGCTTTGTGTACAAGGAATAAAGCGGAGGAACATACATGGAGACATTCAATAGTGCAGCAATGAGATAATGAACAGACAATCTTTAAAAATATGTGGATAAGAATTTAAATAATCACAGGTATTGGTGGCCCTGAGCGGGAAAAGAGGAAACCAAAAGAATAGTGATTGGGATCAGCTGGTAATGATGAGAGGTAAGGGGGAAGCGGCTGGACTGACAGCTTGTCCCCCAGAGCTCAAACCCGGAAATAACGCCTGACAGCTGTCAGCCCAAATACTATATACAAACATTACCAAAAACAGATTAGATAATGATCACAAATGAAACGAGACATGGCCAATAGAAACTGAAGCATAAACAGAGACATAGGAAGCAATGTGACAACTCAAAAAGGCAGAAAAATTCAACAAAAAATATTCAATACAGAGGAAGAGCCACAAGACTGGGTCCAACAGAACTTCTAGAACCCAGCTCGTGACATGTCAGGGGCTGCAACCATGCCCAGCGGCCAACCCAGAAACCAGAAAGTCCAATAGCTACAAAGAATACAGACAGAACAGGACCACCAGCATAGCCCCGACCAGGCGACAGACAGAACCAGAACAGGGAGCAGGCAGAGCACAGCAACAGGAAGGCAACCGGCCTCCAACAGAAGCAGAAAGATCTCACAGCAGAGCAGAGAGGTGACCGGCCTCCATGGGAGCAGAACGCTACTGACAGACACGCAGAGATAGCTTTCATAGGCACCTCTCAGCCAGGGGCAGTCCTTCACAGCTCTACATACAGCACAGGGAAAAAGCACACAGAGAGGACCCACTCCAAAGAGGAGTGGGGCCGTAACACCCCTCACACAGGCCTACACAGACTGATCTACAAACCACCATTCCTATATAATTTATCATTCAATAATAGTCTCAATTCATTATTTTACAGATTACTGTGTCCTTTAAAATACAACCACAACCTACAGATCCACCATTTTTTACTTTAACAAGTCCTGGTGTAAGCACCCATCATCCATCCAAACCTAGCAACTCCCAGCACCTGGAGAAGCAATTTAATAGTGCTGACAAACCCAACAGATGGCACAGGTGACTTTAGGAAAGACTTTCTCCATCTAACACCTAGGAACTTGGTGCTCTGGAAAGGCCACCACCATAACACCCTGACCCTCTGATGTGTGGTGAACGTCCACACAGCAGATCTGCAGAAACAAAAAAACAAAACACATCAGTCAGACAGTAATCCTGTAGTCCACAGACTACTGGGAAACAGATGCCCTTCCGGAGGACAACCAAAATCCAGGGTCCACTGGAAAGGAAGGAAAAACCTGAGAGGAGGCTGATCGAACTCTACAGCCAGCCAGAACAAATAGAAGTGTCCATCAGGAGGACGACCATCAACACAACTCCACAAGACAAACAGCGGTCTCTGCCTAGGAGCAAGACGGCACAGCTCAAAAGCAAACCACGGTTCATCCAGGTCCTTCATTACCTCAAGACTTTTCCAGCCTGAGCTGCAGCCCACACTGATCAAGAGAATGTGTCACACACCTGATCACAGACCCTGCAACTGCTGAGCTAACAAGCTGCTGAGACCCCCCTGAAATCAGATTTAAGACTAATCTGATAAAGCTGCTCTTCCTCCTTCTGCTCAGATGTAACTCCACAGAATTCACCAGAGACCAAATTGACAGGCACATTTACAGTGTCATCCAAAAACACCATACCATCAGAAGCACCAACAGGACAAATTAATTGCACCTGTTGACAGTTTCACACAAACTCCTGCTCAGGTGTAATCAAACTAACCTCTTCAGCAACTAAATTGGACAGCTCTCCCACAGTGTCATTAAGAACCACGTGACTGTCAGGGATAACAGGACAAATTAATTGTTCCAGCTGACAATCCTTCACAGATTCTTCAAACTCTGATAAATCAACTGATGTTACTGCTGAATCAGTGTCAGAGAGCACACGTGGAGGCTCCACCACAGATTTTCAGAATCAGCCTGATTAATTGGCACAGCCAACCTCACAGGTGTCACTGTGCAAGCTGTAACTAATTTACAAATTGGCTGATTATGCAACTCTGACACAGACTGCACAGGAGAGTCACACAGGTTTCCAGCGTTATTATGATTAACTGGAGGGGCTAACACCACAGATGTAACTGTGCAAGTTGGATCCAATTCACCAACCTGCTGATCAATCAGAGAAACCACCACCTCAGTGCACACAACCAGAGACACCAAATGGACTCAAATCGGCACCACCAGCCAAAGCCTCTCCAATCGTGCCCGTCTTTCCCTACGCTTCTCCAACTCAATTTCAAGCAGTAACAACCTCTCCCACTGTTCAAATGTAAAACTGGAAATATTGCTGGTCAAAATTGACAGACAACATAACAGGTGTTACGCACACGAACACACACAAACAAATCAGACTGAGGCACAATAATATTCTACACCCAGGGTGTCCAATCATGTGCCATGGAGGGCCAAGACCCTGCAGGCTTTACCTCCAACCAGTGTCTTCAACAACAGGTTCCACTGAATTTCTTCCCACTGATTGCTGATAAGTGAAAACACCTGCTGAAGAGACTGGGTAGAAGAGAAAACATGCAGGGTCTTGGTCCTCCATGACACATGATTGGACACCCCTGTTCTACACAAATGCAGAGCTCTGCCTAATCTGCAAACAGTAACTCACGCTCAAACACAACAAAGCATAATTCATAATGATTCATAAACCAGCAGACACTCACCTCCATGTTTTCCCAACAGGTGTGCTTCTCAGCAACACTGCACAATGATGAGGTGACATCAATTAGATCACGCAGCTGCTCTTACTCATTCACCAAAAAAAAAAAAAAAAAACCACTGCACGTACACTCATACACGTGAGCAGATTGCACCAGCAGAAAAAAAATGAAACTGGGTCAAACACAGAGAAAGCATCTCCACACAAAATGATACACTGGAAATTCTCCACCGTGAATGTCACAAAACTGGTCACAAAAATAACTAAATAATCTGGACCCTTGTCTTCTGGTAGTTACTTGCATGAGGTTCTGAAAGAATATTATTAATATTTGTCTCTCATTTTTGTGGAATTTCATATTTGTCTTACGCTGGTCTCTGTTTGGTCTCAAAGTCTAATTTCAAGTTTGTGTGAAATATCAAGGCTACAGCTGCACTAGTTGTCATTGTGTTTATAGTTTGGTTTGCATGGCTCCCGTGATACTGAGACAGTATGACCCGGGAGAGAAAATCTGTACACCAAGTTTTGACCAGATGTACTGAACCAATCGCTATGGTCATTTTCTCCTCCACCTCTTGGATAACAGAAAGCTTGAAAGTCTGAACGAAGTGTGTTTGAGTCAGAATGATGCGCATGTTGGCTCTGAGACCATTTGTGTATTGTTCTCCAGTGGCCAGTATGATTAAATTTGTACTGGAGGAATTCAAGTTAGAAACTACAGGGCAGAAGGTCCTTCATTCACTGTTTCCTTGGGTGGGAGTGCCCAAGAACACTTTGTGGATTGAAACAACTAATTATAGATTACAGTCCTTTGTGTTTTTTCTTTAGCTGCTTTTTCTGGTATTGATGAGGAACTGACTGCTCTTATACTTATGCTAACCCAAAACAGAATTGTTCTTGATCAAATAATTGCCGCCCATGGGGGGCGTGTGCGCAGTTGTAGGTGATTGTTGTACTTTCATTCCTGAAAATGATGCAGATGGTCATGTATTTTCCTCAGCCTGTCATGAACCCCTGTGTGCCATTACACAGCGCACGAGGGAGAGAATGAAAAACCCAACTGCACGATTCGAGAGTGCTGTGTTTATTGAAATTCACCAATGTAACAATTCCTGCCGTCACCAAATACAGCTCAGTCAACACATAGTATATGAAGCAGTGCAATGACAAAATTGGCCACCAAGGAAACAGGGCGCCTGCCGAATACGCAACAGCTTGGTGAATGTAAGCCTGGTGCTACAGGGCTGCGTTATGCATGGACCAGGAAAGGCGAGAAGCCTAATGCTGCACAGGCCTGCTAGCACGGGAGAAAGGCTAAGGACACATACAGGTCTGGAGTTAATTCGGGGTGAGCCGTGCAGTCAGGAGCCAGAGGAGTGGACCAGCTTAAACACCAAGGTATGGATCGTCTTGCAATGTCTAGCTGGGTAGAACGCTGGGAGTGAATGAACATACACAGAGGAATACGCTGCCGCATATGAAGGGAAATGTCCCGACAATCTCCTTCCTCAGCAGTGGCAAACAAATACTCCAAATGCTAATGAGGAAAGGGATTGCCGGTGTGAATGCGTGGGCAGAACTGATTGGGAACAGGTGAGTGAGAGCGCATGTGAATGAGAGTGAATGGAGAGCGTGTGTGTGTGTGTGTGTGTGTGTGTGTGCGCCACTGAGTGCAGCTGACAGAAGGAGGGGGCATGCCTGAGCTGTCAGGACGAAAGTAGGTCAAGGTATAACCATGAGTCAGAATCGGGTTTGGCCTCCAACCCCGGATTCATGACACAGCCATACACAACCTCACTGCCTTAAAGGCTGCTGCGGCCAAGGACAATGTTACTGATGAACAGACCGGGTTAAGCTGGTTATTCTTTTCATGGAGAAGTCTCATCATGAATCTATTGGTGATTTTTGTAGTGATACTTATTAATGATTTTCTTTATTGATCAATGACTTTGTTGTTTGATTCTCCTCCCAAAGAAATGAAATGTTTAACCGGTGCCTGGAGCAGCAGGGCCGATGATGACCTTCACCGTCGTTAGCTAGTTAGGGTCTGTTGCATACAAATGCATTGGAGCTTAGCATAGCTGCCAAGTGGGGGTTTAGAAACCATAAACAGTTCTTTTCTGATGCCTTCCATGGCATCAAAGGGGGAAAATGAAAGAATAATTCCACATTTGTCTCTCATATTTGTAGAATTTCATATTTGTCTTTCGTTGGTCTCTGTTTGGTCTCAAAGTCTAATTTCAAGTTTGTGTGAAATATCAAGACTACAACTGCACTAGTTATCATCTTGTTTATAATCTGGTTTGCATGGCTCCTGTGAGACTGAGACAGTATGACCCGGGAGAGATAATCTGTACACCAAGTTTTGACCAGATGTACTGAACCAATCACTATGGACATTTTCTCCTCCACCTCTTAGATAACAGAAAGCATAAAAGACTGAGCAATGTGTGTTTGAGTCAGAATGATGTGCGTGTAGGCTCTGAGACCATTTGTGTATTGTTCTTCATTGGCCAGTGTGATTAAATTTGCTGAAACTATGGTCCTGCCTGATGTTTTGACTGAAGGTCTTCACAGATTTTTCTAACATACTCTAATCACTAAACCACTAGGCTGTTGAGCAATCACTACACGACGACTCACCAGGAACTCCCGTGGATGTGATCCCAGATCCGCCTTCACCACCACACTAAACCAGATCAGACAGCCCCTACTGGAACTCACTGTTAAGCCTATCCAGAGAAATTTCCAGTGATATCAGACTGATGAATGGAAAACACCCATCTGCTTCAACCCAGTAACACAAAAAAAAAAAAAAAAAAAAAAAACAAACCAGAAAATCAACCCACACAGAAAATGAGCCAGCAACCAGAAACTAATGAGCCCTCATTTGTCCCCTACAAATGATTTACAGCTCAAACAAAAACCAACCGAGTTCAATTAAGGGGACGAGCCCCCATTTGTCACATAAGAGGGGAGCCCACACGTAGGCTGCACATTTTAATACAATAATTTATTTATTTATTTATATAAAGGATAAAAAGAATGTGTTAGTAATAATCAGTTGTGTGTGTGTGAGAGTGGAATGCATGAGAGAAACAGAAGTAACAGTCACTAGCCAGTCCAGTGACGACACGCCTCTGTCAGGGACTGCAACCATGCCCAGCGGCCAACCCAGAAACCAGAAAGCCCAACGGCTACAAATAATGCAGAAAGAATAGGACCGCCAGCACAGCCCCGACCAGGCGACAGACAGAACCAGAACAGGCAGCAGGTAGAGCAGAGCAACAGGAAGGCGACCGGCCTCCAGTGGGAGCAGAACGCTCTCTCAGCAGAGCAGAGAGGCGACCGGTCTCCATGAGAGCAGAACACTACTGACAGGCACGCAGAGATGGCTTTTTTAGGCACCTCTCAGCCAGGGGCAGTCCTTCACAGCTCCACCTACAGCACAGCGAAAAAACACACAGACGACCAACTCCAAAGAGGAGCGGTGCCATAACAGTACAAAAAGGTCTATGTGGTATTTATGAAACCGTGTGTATCTGGTCAATCTGTTTGACAATATGCTTAAAAATGACAACATTTAGTCAAACATAATAAATTACTACTTACTATTTAGAAGCACAGAAAGACGTCCCAAACAGCTGTTTGTCTGATGCGCGCTGTGCACATTGACTGAGCTCAACTACGATCACCTCGACCAGGCACTTCTGTGCGTAAAGCTGTGTTGTGGTTTAGTTAAAGTAAATTGTCAGATCTCTCATCTAAATATAATGCAAGGCAAAGATATCTCCTGAAACGTTGGACTGCTGATTATAATTTGATATTATGAAATAATTCTTCCACATAGCAGGTTTCTGTGCTGCATGGGAGTCTGCAAACACTTGAAAATTTGGGCACTCCAGCTCAGAACTGATGTAAGATTTGAGTGCCTGGGATGATCACGTTCAGATTGATAAATATTAATTTGCCAGCTGAAATGATCATACAACCTCTTTTCTGTCACACACATTTGATAAATGAGGGCCACTGAACATTTTGTGGGAGGAAAAGATGTTTTTTATTTTACAATATGTCCTAGTATTCCAGTCCTAGCTTGATGTTTCCCCCCTTGTCCTGTCAAGCAACTAGTGGCTCTTTTCCATAGTCACAGTTCTTTTTTACTTGTTTCGATTCTCCACTACTTCTTTCTCCCTGGGTTGTTGATCCATTACAACCCTGTAAAGCCGCGTAAGCTCGGTAGTGGGCGGGACTGAGGCGGAGCCACACTCTGCTGACGTCAACACGCGACAGATTCCTTCACAACAAAGAAAATGGCGGATTATGAGCGGAGGATTTCCACGTTGCTTCTTCTCTGGCTTTTGAACACAATAAATGAATGTTTTTAACCGTAGAAGAGAGTTTTACAGGAGAAGACGACGTGCATTGAGAGAACACACGTTGGAGCAGTACCAGAGACTCGTTGTTGCCATTGGGGAATATGAAGCAGAGAGCTTAATTACCCAGCACATCAGGCACATCAAGCACACGAGGAAACGGTTTTTGGTAATTTAATGCTTTCTATTGTCATTTTATCGTCATGTCATTGTTGTGTACAGCATTTTGATGTCGCCAGGTTATCAGTATTAATATGTATCTTGAGATAGCCATCCATGCTTTAGTCACGTCTCGACTTGATTACTGCAATGCACTTTATGTTGGCATCTCTCAGTCTTCTCTTGGCCGCCTTCAACTTGTGCAAAATGCAGCGGCCCGTCTTTTGACCAACACACCTAGGCGAGAGCACATTACTCCGATCCTTTTTTCACTTCATTGGCTTCCAGTCCATTTTAGAATTAATTTTAAACTTTTGCTTTTTGTTTTTAAAGCTCTTAATGGCCTTGCTCCGGTTTATATGTCTGAGGTTTTGACTGTCCGTGACCAAGGCAGAGCTTTGAGGTCATCCAATCAGCTTTTGCTGGATGTGCCTAGGTCAAGGTATAAACATTGGGGTGACCGAGCCTTTTCTGTTGTTGCCCCCAGGCTCTGGAATAATCTCCCCCCTGACCTACGTGCTATCTCTGACCTGACCCTTTTTAAATCTGAACTTAAGACATATTTGTTTAGGATGGCTTTTAATACCCAGTAGTGGTGATATTTGTCTTGGCATTTGTTTTTATTTTATTTTTAGGTTGTTTTTGTTTATGTTATTTGTTTTTAATGCTCTGTGTGTTTTTAATGCTGTTTATTTTTTGTAAAGCACTTTGGTCACCTACGGGTTGTTTTAAAGGGCTATATAAATAAAGTACATTACATTACATTACATGTATGCTGTGTGTGTGTTCTAGTTGGCTGCGTTGTTGCAAAATCAGCGCTGCAGACCATGGACCTGGGCAGTAAACCGTAGCTCGCAGTGGTGGGAGAATATTGTCCCCAGCTTCTCAAGCACACAGTGGTTGCAGAACTTCCTGATGTCCGAGGACACGTTCACCTACTTGTGCCACAAATTGCGTCCATGCATGGAGGCTCATTCATGTGCATACATATGTCAAACGTTTGTTTTTTAAATAAAATTTGGTGGACTTTTCATCTACATCTCCTATGTTGTTCATAACGGTTAACTGTTAAGGGACAACTAATTAAATGCTAAAACCTTGTAATTGACCTTGGAATTATATGTGGATACTCGTTATATTTCCAATTACTCATAGCCCTATTTTACTTACAAAATAATTTAAATTACTTAAAAAAAAAAGCCAATTCAACTGTAGTAAAATTCTTGTTTTTGTGTATCTTTTTCCCATTGATATTTATTTTTAAGGGATATGTGTTCAGGGATGGGAAATTACATGCTAAAACACCGTAGAAAATGACTGCAGAAAAATGCAGCAGCTGAACAACTCCCTTTTGGTTTGATTGAATTGCCAGTTGACCTTGGAATTATATGTGGAAACTTGTTATATTTCCAGTTAATCCTAGCCCACTTTTACTTTCAAAATAATTTTAAAGAAAGGCAATCCAACTGTAGCACCATTTTGCATGTTGAGTGTCATTTGAGTATCATTTTCCCATCTATTGATATTTCTAAGGGATATGTGTTCAGGGATGGGTAATTACACGTTAAAACACCTTAGAAAAATGACTGCTACAAAAAAGGCTGCAGCTAGACAACTCACTTTTGGTTTGATGGAATTGCAAATTGACCTTGGAATTATATGTGGAAAATTGTTATTTCCAGTTAATCCTAGCCCATTTTGTCTTACAAAATAAATTTTAAAATGTTAAAGAAAGTCAATCAAACTGTAGCACCATTTTTTATGTCGAGTGTCATTCGAGTACCATTTTCCAATCTATTGATATTTATAAGGGATATGTGTTCAGGGATGGGTAATTACACGTTAAAACACCTTAGAAAATCACTGCAAAAAAAAGCAGCAGCTAGACAACTCACTTTGGGTTTGATGGAATTGTCAATGGACCACGAAATTTTCTGATGAAACTTTTGTAATTCCTATTAAATACTGTGACATTGTCAGACTGGCCAACACCAAATTATAATTTTATTTTTCAAACTTATGACACTTTGGATGTATTGAATCAGAAAATCATAGGTTTATCATATTCATGTCAATGTTTACAACTAAAAAACTTATATTTGGGTTTACATGTATGGGTATTTTCCCTTTATATTATACTACACTCCTTATAATGTATTGAAATTCTCTGAATTTGGAATGACGATAGAACATTCAATTTACATGTACTTACCTTTTACCTACTTCGACTTTTACCTTCATCAGTGTCTACTGCTGAATGTAAAGTACACCTGTGCCTCTGCTTACAATTTAACTTGAATACTGTACACAATTTAGAGAAATGTATATAGCCGTGATAATTTTTATTAACTTTAACAATAACAATTACATTACCTTTAATAATCATGACACCTTTATGGATGAACAGCAGCATTTGGCTAATATGAGGCAATGGAATGTGTATGTAATTATTCGCCTCTCTCATTTAGTTATAACAGACAAACCACACTTTTATCCAAAAAAGTAACAATTTAATAACATTAGAAATATTCCCAAAACATGTTTAAAAACAGGGAATTTTCAGTACTTCGACCAGACTGCCAAAATGGTTTAGGAAAACTCTGTTGAAAGAAGCCGTCTCGGTCAGCTCATCCCTTCTGAATGCTTCTTCCTTCTCCTGGGCTGACAGCAGGTTTGCTGCAAGCATTCGTAGCTCCTGATGGTGTCTTTCGCGCTGTTCGTGGAGCCGTTCGTGGAGCTGTTGATGCTGTTCGAGCATCCTATCATGGGCCAGCATCTCAGGTTGTTATGAAAACACCCCTGCATCTAGTTTTTTTTAAACGTACAAAGACATTTTAAATTCCTTATTATGCGTCTAAAGAAAATAACAACAATCACATTAAAAAACCGGGTGGTCATTTTCAGTTGTGCCTTACCAGAAGTTGCCCGGGACATGACGGTTACTGATGGAGCTGCCGATATTGCGGACAATGGTCTCGACACCGATTCTGGCCCCCAGACAGACGCCAGAGTGATTCTAGAAGGAAAATGCACACAATAAAGCTCACCAACAAAGTGCAACATGTACAGAAAACACCAAACTTTTTAACCAGAATACAATAATAAGCTTCTTTCAGCGTTTGGTTTAAGTGAATACTGAAATGAAAGCGTGACGCTGCTATCTCACAGCAAGCTGCGGAGGTAGCCGGATATTAGCTGGCTAACCATCATCACTAACCATTGCCCACAATCGAAAAAATTTCTTTATTGCTTAAAAGAAGTGAGCTTTTGACCGAAAGGACCGATTGGCGAAAAGACAGACAATATTAAAACAACACTCACCGTCAACGTTTCCCAATTGCGTGGCCGTGTCGAGCACATTGTCTCATTGTCTCTGCCATTGCTAGCAGGCCGATGTCCGTCCATCTGCTCGTACCATATCCACTCGCACCACTGCGTCCGTTATGGTCCTTTATGGCCCGATAATCGCTCTTCATTTTTTTTTTTGGACATCGTTAACACATTTGTGAAGCCGCTCTCCGTGGTTACTCGCTGAAATTACAAATGGCGGTCGTGTAGCTTCAACAGAAAACAGAAAAAGGACTCTTTTTTTGTGACGTTACGCGCTGACCAATCAGCGGCTAGCAGTCGATTGACGTCAAATCACACCTCGATTTTTCTCGCTTGTCCCC
This sequence comes from Pholidichthys leucotaenia, assembly GCA_020510985.1. Taxonomy (NCBI): domain Eukaryota; kingdom Metazoa; phylum Chordata; class Actinopteri; order Cichliformes; family Pholidichthyidae; genus Pholidichthys; species Pholidichthys leucotaenia. The sequence goes on along the minus strand of CM035849.1, from coordinate 60,909,928 downwards.
TGCCCCTAAACTGGCACGAAAATCGTATCGGTTAAAGCGTGTAGGGTACTGTGGAAAGAGCGAGAAACTGAGTAAAGTAAAAGTAAGTAAAGCTAAGGTGATACTTGTGGAAAAGTGCCTTAGGTAAGCAGAACAGAAATCTGCTTCCCTTATTGTACCAAACAGATTCACTTTGCCAGAAAGAGTTTTATACAGCACATTTCTATGTACTGAATATTATTTACAGACTCCTCTTGTAATAACATTTAATACTTTATTTAAATTGTACCCTTGATAGACCCAACGGGGGTGGGGGGTGGGGGGGGCAAGAGAGAGGAACAAATGGAAAAAACAAACAAACTGACACAACTGAAACAAACAGAAGACAAACTGTTTCTTCTTCTGAAAAGGTCTCATCACGAGTCTGGTATCAGCACCTGTAAAAGAACATACAGTATGTGTGTGTGCATGCACGTGGAGGAGAGCACATGCAAAGTGAGTGTGCGCATGTGAGTGGTTTGCCAGGAAACATACAAAGAGGGCGGCAGGTCACATCAACCCGCCCCCTTCCCCCGCACGCCCAGAAACACCGGGCAAGCAAGGTAGCGCCACCAACCCCTACAGACCACAAATGCGCCAAAGCCAGCAAGCCCCTGCACAGCCATGCAACTGCCCCAGGAGCTTGATATTAAACATGTGCGTGATTGTTTACTACCCACTTTTGCAGACATCACTAAGATTTTTAACAAAAGTTAACAAATTTCTGCTATACTGTTTTTTGTTTTTGTTTTTTTTTTACAATGCTATATCGGGTATGTGGGACCCACAGTAATGTTGAGGCATTTTTGATTTTTTAATGATTAGGTTATTTTTCTGATAAGTGACTATACCTGTGCACCAGACATACCACCTGTAATATTTAGTAGGTTAATTTGTGCATAAACAGAGTGATGCTCATAATGGCACTTTGGGCAGCTGAGAGGTCCTTTAGGATGTGAGAGGGCTTAAGCATCATTCAGGGAGTAGCCTGCAAGATGCAGCCACAATGTGTTATGCTGGACTCATGTGCTTGTATCGCTGTGTTTTCAGGTGAGCTAATGTGATGAAACAAGCTATAAAAGTAGTGACAGAGGAGTATGAATGTGTTTGTAAATGGGAAACTGACAGCAGTTTCTAATTTATATCAAAATAGCTCCTGTTGCAAGAAATAGTGCTTCACCATGTTAGCAGGACAGAATGCTGTAGTTATCCGGTTATGGCCTACTAATATGCAGTTGCGCGCGCGCGCGTGTGTGTGTGTGTGTGCATGACGTATTTTAGAGCAAATATGGTATATTTAAACACCAGTACTGTGTTATGAGTTACTGGAAACTGTCATGTCCTCAGTTCAGATTCATCTGAGCTCAGGCCCTCACCTTATTTCCTGTATTATTTATCTGTTAGTCTGTTTTGGTTATTGTCTGTACTTATCTTGGTGTGTGTTATTCAGTTTCATGGTAGAGTCCTGCCCTCAATTCCCAGGCACATTCTCTAGCTGATTGCTGGGCCTCTGGCCCTCACAGCTGCAATCAGTTGGTGATTAAGGTTTCCCTGCCACCTGCACCTGCTGCTCGTTTGTGTCTTCCTATATAGTTGGCTGTGGCACGCTCATTCAGTGCGGCAGCCTCTGCAAGTTTGTATCCTTCTCCCCTACTCTGGAGAACCAGCCGTATGTAAGTCAATAGAGCTTTTTCTTTGGACAGCTTTATTGTTTACCTTTTGTACTTTCAGCGACTATTGTGTCCGCAGAGCGATGCTGACTCTGGGACGCCACTAGTAGTTCTCCTGCTTTCGCTAAGCGATACCGGCTTTGGAACATCTGCCTCCTTATAACATGTTTGTATGTCTTCACCGTCATCTTTGTGCAGTCTTGTTTTTCTGTTAATAAATGTCCTCACTGCAGTTCAAGCGTGTGAGATTGTCTTCCGCCGCGGAGGGGCGTTCATGACGGAAACGTTTTTTATATACACGGCTGTACTGTATGGATTGTGAAGTAATGTGTAACTGCCTGCAGGAGGGCTTAAGCCTCATTCAGGAAGTAGCCTGTACCGTTGCGCCAAGGAGGGGAGGTGTGCTTGAGCACGGTTTGTCATAGGCCGAGCTGGCTTGGCTTTCCCCAGCTCAGTCCTGATCACTCTGTGAGGGTTGGTTCTGTTGTGTATGTGTACTTTGGGTATTTTTGTAACCAGAGCCACTGCCTGACCGGCTGTTAGCCAGCATCAGCAATCTACTTTCTCCCACGCTGCTGACAGTCTGCCGGTCCGAGCACGCCCCCTCGCTCTCCCTCACCTTTCCACCAGCTGTTCCCTATCCCGGTAATTATCCTCCCCGCGCCTCACCCAGTTGCTTCCTATTTGTGAGGCCAGTGATGTTTGTATAAAAGCAGCCTTTAGCTGGACAAACACCACTGGATCATTGTACGTGTTAGACGGCTGTGCTTCGCCATCTAACTGTCAAAGTTACTGAAGGGGTTTTTGCTTGCCGTTCTAATGGAGGACCCGTTCCGCTTAGGCTGTGAGTAATCCTAGCGCTTCTCTGTTCAGTTGTGCCGCCACGCTGGTAGCGTTTCCAAGCGTGGCACAACTGCTTCCCGCTTTCCCCTATTCAGCCTAGCTTCAAGTGGACTCTTTGTTAGCTCTGCAGCCTAGCCATTTGTATGGTTTGCCCTGTACTGTGCTCAATAAATGTGTGTGGTAGTCTCAGCATTTAAATCTTCGTTTCTTCTTCTCTCCTCCGTGCGTAAAGATAGGGCGCACAGAGGGTTTATGACAGAATGATCCAGCCATATTAAAGGATTGAGCGGGTTATACCCACACACCTGTTTTTCATTTTTTGTGAACTGTTCTTTCACTCGCTGGTTTTGAGGATTCGTTTTGCCTCAAGCTGGCGAAACAGTAGGGAGGAAACAATGCAGCCGGGAGGACTGCCAAGCCATCGTGGCGATCGAGGGTTTGGCAGCCAGTGCACGCAGCTGTACCTCCCGGAGGGACGAGATGGACTGTTGGGGCGGAATCACCAACTTGGTGGAGCGGAGACCTTACCTGCGCCTTCATCCACGGGTGATTGCTGTCTCACTCCCCCCTCTGCCACCTCTGCCTCCACCCGTTTCCTCACCGTGTGTTGCGAGGCCGGTGCTTGCACGTAGAAGAATTCAGCGAGAGAAGCCCAGTCTCGTCTCCTGCGTGTCAGCTCCTACTGGCTTCGTTTCTTCCACGGCACCGTGACCCAGCGTTGGACTGCAGGAGGAATTCCTCCGCTCCTCTGTCTGTCTCCCAGTCTGAGGGGGCAGCCCTCTCTCGATTTCCCAAGGGACCCAAGAGCACCGCAGAGAAGAAGCAGGAGGCTGCGTGTACTGCAGCCAAGACCACTGCTCCCGGGATTAACAGGCAAGTGTGTTCATTCCCATTTGAGTAATTCTTTTGATAAACCATCTTGCCTGATGCCCAGGAGTGAGGCCCAGTTCGTGCAGTCTGCTGGGTCCTCACCTACTGTTGCAGCAGAAATTAACCCCCCTACCCTCTTCATTTCTCCTTCCATCTCTGTTGAGTGTCCATTGGCCCTGGAGCTCGATCTTCAGAGGAGGGAGGGGGCCGCGGCGCTGAAGAATCCTACTCCAGCCCCGCATAGCCACCATGGTCAGAGGAGGAGCACTGTGACCAACCTGAAGACTGCGCCAACGGAGGAGCATCCCCTGGCTTCAGCCTCCCAGGGTCCAGCGCGGTGTGGGACTCTACCTCCAGAATCCTCACCGGAGGAGTCACCGGCGTTGGAGAACTCTCTGGAGGACAATTGGACTGCAACAACCATCACTCCTGCTGTGGAGGCCGCCACAGCAGAGTCAGCGTCCGAACCATCGCCCTCAGCAGGATCGATGGAGTCCTGGACCACGGTGGAGCTCGAGTTCAGGCAAGTGATTTCTTTCATTTTTCTTTACTCCGCTGTAGAGAAATCATGCCTGGCTGTTGGTGAGGAGAGACGGGTGCAGCTGCACCTGAGCGCACTTCGCTGGGCTCCGCCACTGCCGGCGACCCTGACCTCCTTTCTTTGTGCCTTCTGTCCAAGCCTTCTTTCAGGGTCGCCAAAGATGGCCAAACACCATTGGAGGGCTCCATGATGCCCCCATCACCTGTTGTTCCGCTGGTGGGCTGCTTCCTGGGTATGGTGCTCGCCTTGGTTGATCAGCTTCCTGAGGACGCAGCATTGGCCCAATCAGGGTCCACTGCGGGTGCTGCAGAGCCTCAGTCGGAGGTCACCACGGGTGCTGCAGAGCCTCAGTCGGAGGTCACTGTGGGTGCAGCAGAGCTGGCCCGGTCAGGGGTCACCGTGGGCGCAGTTAGGCTCTCGCCGAAGTCCATTGTGGGTGCAGTGGAGCCAGCCCAGTCAGGGGCCACCATGGGTGCAGTTAGGCTCTCGCGAGAGTCCATCATGGGTGCAGTGGAGCCGGCCCGGTCTGGGGCCACCGCGGGTGTCACTACGGACCACCCGAAGGACGCCGTGGAGGTTCCCTCTCCCGGATCCGGGTACCCATGGGTCATCCTTCCGGTGGGCAGGCCGCCTTCTGCTTCACCCCTTCAGTCCTGGTGGCTGAACAACACTGGCTGGCCGCCAGAAGAATTGACTCCCCAGGCCAGGTGGCCCACATTTCCCGGCAGGCCGCCAGATGCGACCTTCTGCTGGGCCTGGGACTCTGGGCGGCCTCCTGAGCCCCAACACCCGTGGACTTGGGGGGGGGGGGGGTGATCATGGGCCCTGGGTGGGGCATTGAATCAGAATCAGATTTATTGCCATTGTCCATGTAGTACACAAACTAGGAATTTGTCTCGGTGCAATGCTGCAACATTAAACATGATAAAAATAAAAGATAGAAATAAAAAACTATATACATGCAATAAAATGTAGAATATGAATGAGTAATACTAGTCAAGCAATTTTTAAATATATTAGCGAGCAGCAGATATTGTGGAGTACCACATAGTGCAGTCGGTAATGCAAAAAGAAAACAGTGATGATTGACATGAGTCTGGTTGAGCTGCTGTACATAGTGCACAAGAGTCTAATAAGTCACATAGTGTTCAGCAGTCTGATGGCAGAGGGGAAGAAGCCTCCGGGTCCTGGAGATGTACAGATCCTGGAGGGATGGGAGCTTGCAGCCGATCACCTTCTCAGCAGCGCTCACGACGCGCTGCAGCCTTAGTCTGTCCCTGGCAGTGGCTCCTGCGTATCACACGGTTATGGAGGTGGTGAGGATGGACTCGATGATGGCCATGTAGAACTGCACCAACATCTTGGTGGGTAGCTTGAGCTTCCTCAGCTGCCGCAGGAAGAACATCCTCTGCTGGGCCTTTTTGATGAGGGAGCTGATGGTCAGCTCCCACTTGAGGTCCCGGGTGATGGTGGTGCCCAGGAAGCGGAAGGAATCTGCAGTGGTGATGGGAGAGCCTGTGAGGGTGAGGGGGGGCAGAGGGGTTGTGACTTTCCTGAAGTCCACGATCATCTCCACTGTCTTCAGAGCGTTCAGCTGCAGGTTGTTGTGGCTGCACCAGGACGCCAGCTGGGCCACCTCTGCCCTGTAGACGGACTCGTCGCCGTTGGAGATGAACCCGATGAGGGTGGTGTCGTCCGCAAACTTGATCAGCTTGACAGACTGGTGGCTGGAGGTGCAGGAGTTGGTATAAAGGGAGAAGAGTAGGGGGGAAAGTACACAGCCCTGGGGTGATCCGGTGCTGATGCTAACAGAGTCTGAGAGAGTCTTTCCCAGCCGCACATGCTGCCTCCGGTCCGTCAGGAAGTCGGTGATCCACCTGCCGAGGGAGTCAGGCACGTTGAGCAGGGACAGCTTGTCCCGGAGCAGAGCGGGGCGGACGGTGTTGAATGCAGAGCTGAAGTCCACAAACAGGATCCTGGCATAGGTTCCCGGGGAGTCCAAGTGCTGCAGGATGGAGTGGAGGGCCAGGTTGACTGTGTCGTCCACAGACCTGTTGGCTCGGTAGGCAAACTGCAGCGGGTCCAGGAGGGGAGTGGTGATGGACTTGAGGTGGGGCAGGATCAGGCGCTCAAAGAACTTCATGACTACAGAGGTGAGCGCTACAGGTCTGTAGTCGTTAAGTCCAGTGATCCGTGGTTTCTTGGGGACAGGGATGATGGTGGAGGTTTTGAGGCAGGTCAGCACATGGCATAACTTCAGGGAGGTGTTAAAAATGTCTGTGAAGACAGGAGTCAGCTCTTCCGCACAGTGTCTCAGGGTGGAGGGAGACACGCCGTCCGGACCGGGGGCCTTGCGCGGGTTCAGTCTGGAGAACTGTCTGTGCACGTCCTGCTCATTGATGACAAGGGCGGGGGGGAGGAGGGGGGGGCACCTTTGATGAAGTGGGGACCATGGAGGCAGTGGCGCTGGGGGGAGGGGGGAGATGGGCACAGCTGACGAGGTGTCAAAACGGGCATAGTGTTGGGACAGTCTTTGACAGAGGGCTTTGTCATCCTGACCTTTAGAAGCCTGAGGCCGATAGTTGGTGATTTGCCTCAGTCCTCTCCACACAGAAGCAGAGTCGTTAGCAGTGAACTGCTGCATTGTGTTCCCTCCTTTCCTGTTCCCCCTACCTCCCACACGGGTTCGTGTTGTTGCTGTTGTTGTTGTTCTTGTTGGGGGGAGGGGTGATGTTACCATTGGTGTCTGGGATTTCCACCCCTTAAAGGGGGGCTCTGTCATGGGCCTAGCCGGCTTGGCTTACCCCGGCTCGGTCCTGATCGCTCTGTGAGGGTTGGTTCTGTTGTGTATGTGTACTCTGGGTATTTCTGTAACCATAGCCACTGAATGACCAGCAGCTATTAGCCAGCATCAGCAATCTACTTTCTCTCACGCTGCTGACAGTCTGCCGGTCCGAGCATGCCCCCTCGCTCTCCCATGCCTTTCCACCAGCTGTTCCCTATCTCGATAATTATCCTCCCCACACCTCGCCCAGGTGCTGCCTATTTGTGAGCCCAGCGGTGTTTGTAAAAAAGCAGCCTTTAGCTGGACAAACACCGCTGGATCACTGTACCTGTTAGACGGCTGTGTTTCGCGATCTAACCGTCAAAGTCACCAAAGGGGTTTTGGCTTGCCGTTCTACTGGAGGACCCGTTCCGCTTAGGCTGTGAGTAATCCTAGCGATTCTCTGTTCAGTTGTGCCACCACGCTGGTAGCATTTCCGAGCGTGGCACAACTGCCTCCCGCTTTCCCCTATTCAGCCTAGCTTCAAGTGGACTCTTTGTTAGCTCTGCAGCCTAGCCATTTGTATGGTTTGCCCTGTACTGTGCTCAATAAATGTGTGTGGTAATCCCAGCATTTAAATCCTCATTTCTCCTTCTCTCCTCCGTGCGTAAAGATAGGGTGCACGGAGGGTTAATGGCACCGTTAGCATAGGATTTTTTTTTTTTTTTTTTAATGGCGCCGGAGGCAGGGTGGCCGTACCAGCAGCAACTCTCTTGTGTCTCTGTGTTTCTATCTGTTTATACCTGTATATAGTGTGTCTCTTATTGACCAGGGCTCTGTAGGAATACTCAAACTAAGACTGGACCAACTTTTTTCTCGATTTTAGCCGGTCTTTTTCTAGTTTTCTTTCTTTTTGTCTTCCTCGGGCAATGAGATCAACAGAGGCGGGGCGGACGCATTGTTTACACACGCAAACAGCTGATTGCGCTGAGGAGGCCAGAGCCTGGAGCGCTGCGGCCGGCAGTGAAGCCCCTCATCCCGGATGAGCTGAAGAGGAGACACCCCGAGCAAAGGGCTGGAGCGAAGGTGAGGAGGAGGAGGAGGAGGAAGCATAAGCTGGCTGTACCGATGGTCATCACCGGGAACGTGTGATCCCGGTGATGGGAAATAAAACAGACGAGCTTACAGCGCTGGTCAGGACACAAAAGGAGTATTGTGAGTGTAGTTTCATGTGTTTTACGGAGACGTGGTTACACTCACAGATCCTGGATGTAAACGTAGCGATACCTGGCTTCAAGACTATACGGGGGGACAGAGACATGATAAGTAGCAGGAAAAAGAGAGGAGGAGGATTGGCACTTCTTGTTAATGAACGATGGTGTCATCCCAGACACATTTATGTGAAGGAAAAGTGCTGCAGCCCGGACATTGAACTACTGGCTGTTAGTATGAGACCTTATTATATGTCGCGAGAAATGAAGTGCGCTTTAATTGTTATCGTCTACGTCCCTCCGTCAGCTGACGCAGCGGTGGCCTGTGATGTCATCAGCTCCACTGCGGCCACATTACTGGAGAAGCACCCGGATGCATTCATGGCCATCACAGGCGATTTTAACCATGTCTCAGTGGGAAAAACACTACCAAACTTTCACCAGTTTGTTGACTGTCCCATCAGAGAGAACAAAACACTGGATTTACTGTATGCCAATGTCAGAGATGCATATAGTACCACAGCTCTACCCCCCATTGGCAAATCGGATCATTGCCTGGTCATGTTAACACCCAAGTATGTCCCCCTTGTGCAAAGGCAGTCTGCTTATACACGGACTGTGAGGAGGTGGACACAGGAGGCTGCTGATGCACTGCAGGACTGCTTCGAGACCACAGACTGGAGCGTACTCTGAACCACATGGGGTGGGCATAGACAATATGACCGACTGCATCACAAAATACATTAGATTCTGTGAAGACATGACCATGCCAGCTCAGACTGTACACTGCTTCTCCAACAACAGACCATGGGTCACCAGTGATCTGAAAGCACTTCTGAACAAAAAGAAGAGAGCTTTTAGGGCTGGAGACAAGGAGAAGCTGAGGGGAGTGCAGCACGAGCTGAGAGAGATGCTGAGGAGGTGCAAGGACAATTATAGGAGGAAGTTGGAAGAGAAACTCAGGCAAAACAACACTAAAGATGTGTGGGAGGGAATGAAACAAATAACTGGGTACAAGGGGAGAGTCAGGCAGCCATCTGGGAGCCAGGAGAGAGCTGAGGAACTGAATCTGTTTTTTAATAGGTTCAACTCACAGTCTGTCACACGAGCAACACAACCAGACCCCCCACACACCCCTCCCCACCCACCCTCCTGTGCAGAACCTCTCTCCATCTCACCCCTCCTCCTCCGGGGGCACCAGGACCCTCCCTCACTTCACGGTGACTACAGATCAGGTGGAGAAACAGCTGGAGAGACTCCATCAGCGGAAGGCTTCAGGCCCTGATAGCATCTCCGCAAGGACCCTGAGGACCTGTGCCAACCAACTAGCTCCAGTACTGAAAAAACCTGTACAACCTGAGCCTGAGTCTGGAGAGAGTACCGGTGCTGTGGAAGACATCCTGCCTGGTTCCTGTCCCCAAGAAGTCATCTCCATCGGATTTGAATGACTTCCGACCAGTTGCCCTCACATCTCATGTGATGAAGGTCCTGGAGAGACTGGTCTTAGCCCACCTGAGGCCACAGGTGAAGACGTGGCCGGACCCTCTGCAGTTTGCAAATCAGCCCCATTTAGGAGTTGAAGATGCTGTCATCTACCTGCTGCAACGGGCCCATCTGCACCTAGATGGTGGAGGACATACTGTGAGAATCACTTTTTTTGATTTCTCCAGTGCCTTTAAGCTTGGGATCAGTCTGCCAAGGTCTCCGCCTTTGACCGCCACCTAATCCACATAGCACCGGACCCCCATGACCCCTCCTGCAGGTGGTGAGCCCACTGGAGGGCGGACCCATGTAACTCCTTCGGGCTGAGCCCGGCCGGGTCCCATGGGTGGAAACCCGGCCACCAGACGCTAGCCATCGAGACCCTCCCCCAGGCCTGGCTCCAGGGTGGGGCCGCGGTAACCCCATACCGGGCAGGGTACACTGAATCCTTGATATAGAATTTATCATGAGAGTCTTCTGGATCGTTCTTAGTCTGGCCCTTCACCCAGGACCAGTTTGTCTTGGGTGACTCTATCAGAGGTAAATTGCCCTGGACAACATAACTCCAGGGATCACTGGAGCACGCAAACCCCCCCACCACGATAAGGTGACGATCCATGAGTTATCCAGGAGAGGCTCAGAGTAGCACCGCTGCTCCTCCACATTGAAAGGAGTCAGTTGGGGTGGTATGGGCATCTGATTAGGATGCCTCCTGGATGCCTCCCACTTGAGGTGTTTTGGGCACGTCCCACTGGGAGGAGATCCCGGGGCAGACCCAGGACTCAGTGGAGAGACTATGTCTCCCAGCTGGTCTGGGAACGCCTTGGTATCCTCTCCGAAGAGCTGGAGCAGGTGGCTGGGGAGAGGGAAGTCTGAGCTTCTCTGCTTGAATTGCTGCCTCCGCGACCCGGACCTCCGGAAAAGCGGTAGAAGATGGATGGATGGATGGATGGATGGATGGATGGACAGTGCCTTTAACACCATCCAGCCACTGCTGCTGGGTGAGAAGCTGCGGGTGATAGGGGTTGACAGCTCTTTGATCTCCTGGATTACTGACTACCTGACAGGCAGGCCACAGTTTGTCTGGCTGGGCAGTGTCTTGTCTGGAGTGGTGGCTAGTGATACGGGAGCTCCACAAGGGACTGTGCTCTCTCCTTTTCTTTTTACCTTATACACCACTGACTTTCAGTACAACACTGAGTCATGCCACCTGCAACAATTCTCTGATGACTCAGCTGTTGTGGGGTGTATAAGAGGAGGAGAGGAGGGGGAGTACAGGGCACTGGTGGACAGATTTGTGGAGTGGACGGAGCAAAATCACCTGAGGTTGAATGTCAGCAAGACCAGAGAGATGGTGATTGACTCCAGGAAGAGGAAGATGCCTTCTCAGCCACTGCAGATTAGGGGGGAGGATATGGGAGTGGTTGAGGACTACAAATATCTGGGTGTCAGGATAAGCAGCGGGTTCGACTGGAGATCCAACACCGATGCTGCGCACAAGAAGGGGAAGAGCAGACTTTACTTCCTGAGAAAGCTGAGATCCTTCAACGTGTGCAGCAGGATGCTGGAGCTTTTCTACCAGACCGTTGTCGCCAGCGCCATCTTCTTTGCTGCTGTCTGTTGGGGTAGCAATATCAGGGCCAGAGATACCAACAGACTTGACAAGATTATCAAGAGGGCTGGCTCTGTAATTGGTCTCAGACCTTTGAGACAGTGATGGAGAGGAGAACACTAAATAAACTGTGATCCATCATGGACAATCCTGATCACCCCCTCCACCACTAGATAGACAGCGAAGCACTTTCTCCAGTAGACTACTACAACTCTGTTGTTGAACAGCTAGGTACAGGAAATTTTTCCTGCCACATGCAATTTCACTGTACAATAACTCACTATGATGTTGTATTCTGGCATAGCTATGCTTCCACACTGCACCTTACAGACTAAATGGTACATCACTTTTTCACTCTGCTCCGCTAGTAACCGAGAGGAGAAGAAGAAGAAGAAGTGTGTGTTGGTCTGTGTGTGTGTGTGTGTGTGTGTGTGTGTGTGTGTGTGTGTGTTGGTCTTGAATACCCATCCATCCATCCATCTTCACTGTGAATTTTATGATGTACTCAAGTGTGGGGTGGGTGTGTTGGGGTGGGGGCCACAAATAAGGGGGTTCTTTTGGTTCTCTTTTTATAGTGTTATTTGTCTGGTGTATTTGAACTGTTCTGGGATTGCTTTATTTAGAAACACGGCTTATTTTTTATTTTGGACTGTGAAGGACAAGGCGGCAGAATAACCCACCTGGCCGTGTAGGGTGCGCTAGCAGTCCACCCGACCCCCCGGCCTTGGTTGTGTGAATAGATAGGTTAATTATTTCTGTACATACTATTGAAGCAAGAAATCTCTGCGTGTCTGTCACGTTTGTAGGACATCATAGGACGGCCTATGATCTCTGCCTGATCATCATATGACGTCCTATGAACTCAGTCATCATAGGACTCGCGATGTTGTCAAAAAGATATGTCTATATGACGAGACAAATGTGTCTTTATGATGTCATATAGACCATCACTCACAATGCCTAGACTAATGTGTCTTCATGATGTCATATAGCTATGAACTCAGGTATCATAGGACTCACAATGCTGTCATGCAAATATGATGTCTATATGACCTATATGACAAGACAAATGTGTCTTTATGATGTCATATAGACCATCACTCGAGATGCCTAGACTAATGTGTCTTTATGATGTCATATAGCTATGAACTCAGGCATCATAGGACTCGCGATGCCGTCATAGAAATGATATCTATATGATGAGACAAATGTGTCTTTATGACATCATATGACTCATAGACAAATGTGTCTTTATGACGTCATATAGACCTTCAGTCACAATGCCTAGATTAATGTGTCTTTATGATGTCATATGGCTCAAAATTGGCAAGGTGAAAAAGTCATTGGTGTCTTCTTGAACAGGGTTGAAAGCCTCTTTTTGCTCAGATCTATTTTCATGATCCTGTCCATGAAATGGAATCACGATGCACCTATCCCTCAACCAGTGGTGAGTGAGCAATAGAATGAGGAGAACTGCTACACGTCAGGAAAGATGCCATGAAGATGAAACATCTGAGGATCCAGCAGTACATCGCACACGTGACTCTGAACAACACACCCGTCTGAGACAGGAGGAGACCCTTCACCAGCATAGGGTACGACAGACAAGGGATGCACAAACAGACAGGAAACATGTGGCGCTATGCACGTGCTGAGTCACTTAATGCCCGAAATGCCCGCAAAGCGAGCAATGCTGCATGCCACGCAAGGCACAGACAAGCTGAGACCGAGGAGATGAGGAATAGTCGGCTGGCCAGGGACAGTGAATTCCATGCAAGGCACAGAGAAGCTGAGACCGAGGAGATGCGGAATAGTCGGCTGGCCGCCACCACTGCACGCCAGGCGACGCACAGACAAGCTGAGACCGAGGAGATGCGGAAAATCACATGCGCACACTGTGTTCCTATGATTTCACATGACCATACAAGGAGTTCTGAATAATTCCTCCTATGATGTCATATAGACATCATAGGCACATTGTGAGGTCAGAACACCTTTGACGGGCATGCAGAACTGCTTGCTTACACCTGCTTTCTACGGGCATTCAAAAATACTTGCTTATATTTGGTTTCTACGGGCATGCACGGGTATGCACTAGTTTCTTGAATTTATAGTGATGACTAGTACATACCCGTTCGTCCCCATAGAAACCAAGTATAAGCAAGTACTTTCGCATGCCCGTTGCTGAAGGGTCTCCTCCTGTCTCAGACGGCTGTGTTGTTCACAGTCATGCCTGCGGCGTACTGCTGGAACCTGAGGTGTTTCATCTTCACGGCATCTTTTCTGACATGCAGTAGGTCTCCTCATTCTATTGCTCTCCATCTGGTGGGTCTTCTTTTTCGTTCAGACCACTGGGTGAGGGATAGGTGCGTCGTAATTCCAGTTCATGGGCAGGATCATTAAAATAGATATGAGCAAAAAGTGGCTTTCAACCCTGTTCAGGAAGGCCCATGCATGCGCGTAGAAACCAAGAAACTGGCGCACCCGGAGGAAATCAGCGCTTTGCTTGGCATTTTACACATTTGTAGTGTAGACTGGCATTCTTCAAGGTTACACATTTTTACTGTGTCAAGACCTCTTTAAAAACGACATTGCTCAGAAAGCGATGCTTTTGGTTAGTTTCTTCATCTTGAGCAACAATACAAAGACTACATAGGCACATTGTGAGGTCGGAACACTTTTGACGGGCATGCAGAACTGCTTGCTTACACTTGGTTTTGACGGGCATGCAGAAATACTTGCTTATGTTTGGTTTCTACGGGCATGCACGGGTATGCACTAGTTTCTTGAATTTATAGAGTGATGACTAGTACATCCCCGTGCATACCCGTCCGTGCCCATAGAAACCAAGTATAAGCAAGTATTTCTGCATGCTCACTGCTGAAGGGTCTCCTCCTGTCTCAGACATCTGTGTTGTTCAGTCATGCCTGTGGCATACTGCTCAAAACTGAGGTGCTCTCATGTTCACGGCATCTTTTCTGATATGCAGCAGTTCTCCTCATTCTATTACTCTCCATCTGGTGGGTCTTCTTCTTCGTTCAGACCACTGGTTGAGGGATAGGTGTGTCATAATTCCAGTTCATGGGCAGGATCATGAAAATAGATCTGAGCAAAAAGATGCTTTCGACCCTGTTCAAGAAGGCCTGTGCATGCCCGTAGAAACCAAGAAACCGGTGCACCCGGGAGAAAATCAGCGCTTTGCTTGGCATTTTACACATTTATAGTGTAGACTGGCATTCTTCAAGGTTACATATTTTTACTGTGTCAGGACCTCTTTAACCCTAGAACACTAACGTAAAGCTAGTAACACTAGCATCTCCATTAACATCGGGTGAAAATCACCCTACGTTAGTGTTCTAGGGTTTTAAAAACCACATTGCTGAGAAAGCGATGCTTTTGCTTAGTTTCTTCATCTTGAGCAAGAATACGGAGACTGCTTGATCTGGCAACTCTGCTCGTGGCAAAATAGAATTGGCCATGGCTGCAGAAGTCTGTTGTGCAGAAAACACGAATGCGCTGTAAAAACTGGCGCTGTGACTTATTCACCTTGCCAGTTTTGAGCACTATGACATTATAATAGTCTAGGCATCGTGAGTGATGGTCTATATGACATCATAAAGACACATTTGTCTATGTGCCATCATATTGACATCATATCTTTATGACGGCATCGCAAGTCCTATGATCCCTGAGTTCATAGGGGGTCCTATGATGATCAGGCAGAGATCAGAGGCCGTCCTATGATGTCCTATAAACGTCACACACACACATACACACACACACACACACACACACACACACACACACACACACACACACACACACACACACAGATTTCTTGCATTAATAGAGTGATAGCGTGATTGTCTTGGAGCTGTCTCCCCTCTGGTCCCCTGTGTGTGATTATCTGTGCAGCCCCCTTCTGTAACCATGCCCCTGCTTGTTACTCCTTCTCCTTCTTGTTACTGTTGCGTGTTATGTTGATTTCCTGTGTCTATATATACTAGTACATACCCGTGCATACCCGTCCATGCCCGTAGAAACCAAGTATAAGCAAGTATTTCTGCATGCCCTTTGCTGAAGGGTCTCCTCCTGTCTCAGACTGCTGTGTTGTTCACAGTCATGCCTGCGGCGTACTGCTGGAACCTGAGGTTTTTCATGTTCACGGCATCCTTTCTGACATGCAGCAGTTCTCCTCATTCTATTGCTCTCCATCTGGTGGGTCTTCTTCTCCGTTCAGACCACTGGTTGAGGGATAGGTGCATCGTAATTCCAGTTCATGGGGCACGATCCTGAAAAAGTTGTTTTCAACACTTCAGGAAGTGCCCATGCATGCCCGTAGAAACCAAGAAACCAGAGCACCCGGAGAAAATCAGCGCTTTGCTTGGCATTTTACACATTTGTAGCATTCGTCAAGGTTACACATTTGCCGTCATGTAGGCATGGCGAGTTGCCCCTTAGTTCATAGGACGTGCTATGATGATGAGGCAGAGATCATAGGCTGTCCTATGATGTCCTATAAATGTGCTTTAAAGTCTGTCGTACATTATGCTGGTGAAGGGTGTCCTCCTGTCTCAGACGGGTGCGATGTACTGCTGGAACCTCAGGTGTTTCACCTTTATGGCATCTTTTCTGACGTGCAGCAGTTGTCATCATTCTATTGCTCTCCATCTGGTGGTTCTTCTTCTTTGTTCAGACCACTGGTGCGATGGACTGGTGATCTGTCCAGGGTGTGCCCTGCCTCTTGCCCAAAGATGCTGGGATAGGCTCCAGCCCCCCACCCCCCCACCCCCCTGCTACCTGAAAAGGATGATCGAGTGATTGGTGCATTGTAATTCCAGTTCATGGACAGGATCATGAAAATAGAGCTGAGCAAAAAGTGGCTTTCGACCCTGTTCAGGAAGACCCATGCATGCCCGTCGAAACCCAGAAACCGGAGCACCTGGAGAAAACAGCACTTTGGTTGGCATTTTACATATTTGTTGTGTAGACTGCCATTCTTCATGGGTACTGCTTCGAATGAGTGTGATTTAAAGTAGCGTGTCCTATTCTTAATGGGGTGACAGACTGACACACTGACAGAGATTTCTTGAATTTATAGAGTGCCTTCTTCCTTACTGAGTTAAATTTCCAGATTTACTGCTTCGAATGGGTGTGGCTTAAAGTAGTGTGTCCTATTCAGTCTCAGCTTCTCTGTGTCTTGCCTGACGTGTAGCATTGCTCCCTTTGCGGGCATTTCAGGCTTCAAGTGACACATGTTTCCTGTCTATCTGTGCATCCTTCGTCTGTTGTATCCTATGGCGTGCTCGAACCTCAGGTGTTTCATCTTCACAACATCTTTTCTGACATGCAACACAGTCATGCTTTGGAGGTACTGCTCGAACCTCAGCTCTGGAATCTTCACGGAATCTTTCCTGACGTGCAGCAGTTCTCCTCACTCTATTGCTCTCATTTATGTAGCATCTGGTTGGTCTATATGACATCATAAAGACATCAAGGCAGGCATCATAGGCAGCCAGTCCTATTGCCTAAATGATGGCATCACGAGTCCGATGTAGCCTGAGCTCACAGGATCATCATAGGACATAATGCAGACATCATAGGCAGGCATCGGACAACACTACATCATAGGTAGCCAGTCCTATTCCCTAAATGATGGCATCACCTATATGACATCATCGCAAGTCCTATGTAGCCTGAGATCATAGGATCATCATAAAACATCATGCAGACATCACAGGCCGTCCTATGATGTCCTATGATCATGACAGACATACAGAGATTTCTTCAATTTATAGAGTGATGATGATGATGATGAAGTGATAAGTGTAAATTGTGGAGCTGCAACACATAGAGAGATGCAGCTCTCTGAGCTACTATTTTATATTATTCCTTGGCCAAAAGCAATTCAATTCAATTCAACTTTATTTATATAGCGCTATTTCACAACAACAGTCATCTCATAGCACTATCAACTGTAGGGGGAAACCCCACAGTTGCAGAAAGACCCCAGCAATCAGGCGATCCCCTGTGAGCAAGCACTTGGCGATGGTGGAGAGGAAAAACTCCCTTTTAACAGGAAGAAACCTCCAGCAGAACCAGGCTCAGGGAGGGGCAGTCATCTGCTGCGACTGGCTGGGGGGTGAGGGGATAGAGAAGAAGAAAAGAACAGACATGTAGAGAGCAAACAGCACGATGGGGACTCAATCTATGGGATAGAACAAACAAATGTTAATGACCATGACCAGCAAAAAAAAATATTTCAATTGAGAGTGAGAAAAGGAGTGAAGCCCAGTGCATTACTGGAGGTCCCCCGGCTGACTAAACCTATTAGCAGCATAACTAAGGGAGGGTTCAGAAACACATGATCCCTCCCTAATTGTAGGCTATATCAAAAAGGTAGGTTTTAGCCCTATTCTTAAAAACAGAGATCGAGTCTGACTCCCGAATCCAGATTGGCAGCTGATTCCACAAAGTAAAAGCAAAGTAAAATGAATTCTGTGCTCAGAAAATCTTTTGTAAAATAACTTAATACATTATACTCATGTAACTGAGGGTATTTGCACTTTGTCTATACTCAAGGTGAGTGATAAAATGAAAACATGGACTTTTATTACTGCCTTTTATGTGTATTCCATCCATCCATCCATCCATCCATCCATCTTCTTCCGCTTAATCCTTTTTGGGTCGCAGGGGTGCTTGAGCCTACCCCAGCATCTTTGGGTGAGAGGCAGGGTACACCCTGGACAGATTGCCAGTCCAACACAGAGAGACAGACAACCATTCACTCTCACATTCATACCTAAGGACAATTTAGAATCCCCAGTTTGATTCCAATTTACCTAACTTGCATGTTTTTGGCATGTGGGAGGAAACCGGAGAAATCCCGGAGTAAACCCACGCAGACACGGGGAGAACATGCAAACTCCACACAGATCACTGTTGGTCGAGGACTGGGATCGAAGCCAGGATCCCCGGCCAAGTGTGAGTTGCTGTGCTGCCACAGTGCTAACCACTCCGCCACCGCACAGCCGCTGTGTATTCCATTAAGAGGTAATCCAGTAAACACCTTGCACTTGTTTTGATGAAATGATTTATGAAATCTGGTTTTAAAAATGTAAAATTAGCAGAATATAAAGCCATGCAAACTTTCAACTGCATGTTGAATTTAAGCTTACTCTGCTGGGTTCATATATTTGTAAATCTGATTCTGAAAGCATCAGTGCCTCACCAGCCCTGAACCTCACCACACGTCACTGGTTTCAAAAAGGACCAAATTAGGCAAAACAACCAACAGTGTGTACCTTTACAACAGGCATATAAAATCAATTATCAGCCCAAATCACTCACAAAATCACTGCAGTATTATCATTGGTTTATCGCAATAATCAGAAAAATGCTTAAACCTTCATGACATTCATCATCGTTTAACATTTTGATGCATACATCAGAACATTGGCATTGAATATCATTAATTTATTGAAAGAATACATTTTTTAACATATTTTCTAGTCACTTTTGTGTGTGTGTGTGTGTGTGTGTGTGTGTGTGTGTGTGAGAGAGAGTGAGTGAGTGAGAAATTCAGTTTCTGATACGAAGAGTGAAGATTATAGTATACTGCATATTCATTTTGAAATATAAAATACTACAGCATACTCACAAATTCCAGCAATGAATTAAGTTCCAACATCTTTGCAGTGCTCTCCAAAAATACAGACTCCTTATTCTTGCCCAAAGCTGTCATATTCGGGGTTGCCACCCCGTCCATGACTAGTGGCTGGAGGTTTTGATCATGTCTTATTAATTCCAGCTGGCAGATTGAGCCTTGCTCTCTGTCAGTCCTACAGTCATGCTTTCCCCCTCGTACCAGGCACTCACCAGTTGCTTGAATCACCACACACACACACACATACAGCAGTTCAATCAGCCACTCACCTGTCGCCACAGCTGTGTCCACTTGCTCTCATTTGGGGATTGTGTATTTATTGAGTAGAGTGTGACCATCTAGCGTGGCAGCTTCAACTACTACTTTGGACATTCGGTGTCTGTTGGTTTTTCCCGGACTGAACAGTGTTGTGCTTCAGAGCCTCTCTTCTCCGACATGTTAGTAAGTTCGCCCTGTTATTTTGGCTTTTCTCTCCGCTCCTAACCAGCCAGTAGCGCGTTTGGCATGTAACCTGAGCCAACGCAGCTGTAGCCGGTTGTCTCACGCTTTGGCACAGTGACTGTTTTTGGACATTGATGTATATTCAGTCTGTTGTAAATAAACACGCTACATACTGCACTTTGGGCTCGCTGCTATTTTATATGTTTGCTGCTGTTTACACAGCGAACATGACAAAAGCACTATATTGACTATGCACTGGCCATTGTTTTGTTTTACAAAACATGATCTGAAGTGCTCCCTACTCATGTGGAACTAACAATTATAATATCAAATATAGCCACAAGCGGGGATCATCAAGTTCCAAGCAGGTATGGACTTCAAGCTCTTGTATTGCTTAGAATGAATGAATGAATGAATCTTTATTTCGGATAGATTAAAAGTAAAGATTAAAAAAGTAACAGAATAATACAACAAAGGGGAAAAAAATCTCACAAGGTCATATTAAACAATAACTCCTCTGATTGTACAGTTCAACATAAGTTATCCGAAATGGGTGATGGCTGAAGCCGCAGCTTATATTGCCCACCCATATTCCATCCAAGAATTCAAAAGAAAAAAAACAGGAGCGATTACAATTCAGAACATAGCTAAGACAAAACGTGACAACCCCCCCCCCCCCAAAGAAAAAACAAACAAACAAAAAAAAAAGCTAAGCAACAGCACAACACAGACTGAATATGATAATCCTTATGTGATTTTACATGTCATTCTGTATATATGTTTGGAGTATTTCTTCCTTTAGTTTTTGTTTAAATTGTCCAAGCGTTGTACATGATTTTAATTCAGCTCCAAAAGCGTTCCACAATCTGACTCCTTGCACTGAGACACAGTGTTGCTTGGTAGTAGTTCTCACTGAAGGTTTTTGAAATATGCATGTTCCTCTGAAATTATATTGTTTCTCCCTTATTTGGAACAACTTTTGGATATTTGTGGGCAGTGAGACATTCTTCACTTTAAACATCATTACTGCAGTTTTAAAGTCAACCAGATTTTTCAACTTGAGAGCTTTTAATTTAAGAAAAAGTGGGTTTGTTGGTTCCCTGTAAGTAGCTTTGTTTATTATTCTAATAGCTCTCTTCTGAAGCATAAAGATTGGATATATGTTTGTTTTATATGCATTTCCCCATACTTCAGTACAATATGTCATGTAAGGGAGGATTAATGAATGATACAAAGTATATAGTGTGGGTTGATTCTGCAAATATTTCACTCTGTAGTATTGCGATTGATTTGGATATTTTACCTTTAATATAATATGTGACTTCCAACACAGTTTATCAATTATTACTCCAAGAAATTTAATTTTGGATACCCTTTCAATCTCTACACCATTTACACTGAGTTTAAATACTGAGTTGTTGTGATGGTTGTTAAAAATTATAAATTTTGTCTTACTTAAATTGAACGTTAATTTGTTTGAATCAAACCACAGTTTAGGCTTTCCTAATTCCTTTCCAAATGTATCCAAAAGTTGTTCCAAATTGCTTCCACTGCATAATAAATTAGTGTCATCTGCAAACAATATTAAATCCATTTTTCCGAAACTTTATATACATATTGAATAACAATGGCCCCAAAACTGAACCCTGTGGGACTCCGCAAGTAACCTTCAGTAACTGAGTTTTTGCTGCCAACACATACTGTACATACTGATATCTGTTCTTTATGTAATTTCTTAACCAGGACAGTGCTACCCCCCAATACCATAATTTTGTAGTTTCTTTAATAATAATTTATGATCCACTGTATCAAATGTTTTTTTAAGATCCAGGAATACCCCAACTGAATACTTTATATTTTCAACGGCAGTTGATATTTTTTCTATAAATTCCATTAGAACAAATGCAGTTGCCCTCTTGTGTCTGAACCCATATTGCTGCTCACACAATAAATTATTCTTCATTATGAAGTTGTCAATTCTCTCACAGAATATTTTTTCAAGTATCTTGGAAAATTGCAGCAATTGGTGAAATAGGCCTATAGTTTGAAAATTCCCCTCTGTCACCTGTCTTGTATATTGGAATTACTTTAGCTATTTTCATTGCACTGGAAAATATACCTGTTTGGAGAGACAGGTTACAAATACTGTATACGTCAGTGGCTTCACTAAGCATTCAATGATAGTTTTGACTAATAGTATGTCAATACCATCACAATCCATAGATGTTTTACTTTTAAACAATTTAACAGTTTTAATGACCTCTCTCTCGTCTGTGTTCTTTATGAAATTGGAGTCTTTTATAGCAATGTTTTTGCTTATTGTATCACCTGTAGCTGCAATAATGGGTATTTGTCGAGCCAAATTAGGACCAACGTTACCAAAATATTATTAAATTCATCTGCAGGTGAGTCTGCATTCACACTGAGTTTTTTTTTTTTTTTGAAAGATTGGTTGGGCAGCTTGTAGTTCTGTTTTTTATTTCCAAGAATATTGTTTAGTATTGTCCATGTATTTTTAGTGTTCTCTGTTTTTCTCTAGTTCTTTACTGTAATAGTCTATTTTACTATATCTCATTATACAGTATATATTAACTTACTTTTGTATGTTTTATACCTCTGCTCTGCTTCTTTTGTCCTTTTCTTTAGAAAAGCTTTATATAATGAATTTTTCTTTTTATACGCTTTTTGTAATCCTTTGGTTAACCATGGCTTGTTGACAAATTTCTGTTTAAGCTTTTTCTTTACTAATGGACATTTTTTTCCCCCCATCAAGAGTGGTTACAATGTTCATGAATGTGTCATAGGCTTCATTTACATCTGATACGTAGACTTTTGTCCAGTCTTGCTTCAGCAGGTCTTCTTTAAAAGAACTGATTGCATTTTGTGATTTGTATCTGAAAGATTTTAAAGTTGTTTTTTTTTCCTGTATTGGCCCCCATGTGGCCATGGATAAGTGCAAAGACTGGACAATGGTTACTTATATCATTTATCAATAATCCACTTTCTATTTTCTTATCAATAATATTAACAAACAGGTTGTCAATAAGTGTAGCAGTGTGAACTGTGATTCTACTGGGATGTGTTATTGTGGGATATAGACTCATACTGTGCATAGAATTCATTTACTCTAATTACATTTTGTTGAAATGGATTTAGTAAATCAATATTGAAGTCTCCACAAATTACAACCATTTTCTTACTAGTTATATTATTGTACAGCTCAACTAACTTATCTCTGAAAGTCTCAACACAAGTTCCCGGCATTCTATATATACAACTTATTAGATTTTTTGTTTTATCTTAGTCAATCTCAACAGTAACACATTCTAGAATCCCTGGTAGTGCAAAGGACATTCCATTTACAAGTTTACACCTATTGTGGAAGATGTGTTCAATGACGAGACATGAGTGTATTCCTCAGGTTCGGCTTTATTGCAGAACACAATCATCCAACATTCTCAAAAAGCAATAAGAGGCAGAATCATGATACATCACACTCTTATACCTCCGGGGGATTAAGAACTCAAGTCACATGGTGCTTCTGCAAACATTCAATCACAATGCAAGTCTCTGAAGATTCACCATTGTCTCTTATTCTCTGGTGTTCCGGGAAACCCCCCAGGGCCTCCTCTCTGAGACAAGGGTCCGACTTCACACCTCCTCGACATCTCCTGTCGGCCCCCATCGATCCAGACTTTTTGTTCCTCCAGACGTGAAGCCCCAATCCACATAAGCCATACATTTGTTGGAGATATGAACCAGACATATGTGCCACACTCTTGTGGGAAATATGAACCAAACATATGTGCCACACTATAAAGGTTATCAATATTCAGTGCAACACCACCACCCTTTTTTTGAGATCTGTTAATATAAAACATCTGATATCCCTCTATTGTCATCAGAGAAGCCTGCTCTTCATTGAGCCAAGTTTCAGAGACTGTGATAGCTGTAAATGTTCTATCTAGCTGTTTTAAATAGTCCTGAATCTGTGGAAAGTTTTTGGTAAGACTTCTGCTGTTGAAGTGAATTATTGATAGTTTACCATCTATTTGCACTTGACTTAAATTGCTTTTCAGTATAATATTCATAGTGATTACAAATATTGTTGAAGAAGTGGTTATCAGGATCAATATCATTCTCCATCTCTTGTGGTTTATGTTCAGCATAATGGCATATTTTCAGAGTCTGAATTTCCTCACTCTGTGTCAAATGACTTCCTCCAACTGGGGATGATTGATATCAACTAAAGTCAGTCATAAGTTTTTTTTGTTGTTTTTTTTTAAAGTAAACAGTTGTCCTTACTGTGATTCACTTCCTGACATATATTTATCCAGCTCCTCCACATTTCTGATTACCAGCACTTTGGACTCTTCTGGTGTTCCATTCAGTTTTATGAAGATATGCAGTTTAAAGTCCATGTTGATTGGATTTTCTTCTGTTTTTGAAAGAAACATGCCTTTTTGGCACCATCAATAAACTTAAGGTCTGCTATGCATTAGTTTTTAAAGCAGCACTATGTAACTTTTTGGTTCCTTGTAGGAACACTGAAAAGGCCACAACCAAGCCGACCATGACCCCAGTCCCATGGCCATGACCATGGCATCACTGTGTTTGTTTGGCCAGCAAACTCTCCTGACCTAAAGCCCGTAGAGAATGGAAACTAAACTGGTTATTAGAATCAGCTGGGTGGTAATGACAGGTGAGGGAGGGGTGGTTGACAGCCTGGCAGGTGACGCCCGCAATGGAGTGTAACCCCAGAAATTCAGCCAACAGCTGTCAACCCAGAGAAAAACATGACAGAACTCAAAACACAAAATAGGAACATAAAAAGGCAAAAATGAAACTCAAAGGCAACCAATACAATAAATATACATAAATGCAAAGAAAAGTGCCACAAAGCTGAGTCTGGCAGAGGACCCAGACTCAACATGTGACAGTTTCACTGTTTGGATTTGTTCTCTTGACATGATATATTTAAATAAAGCTGATTCACTGAGTAACTTCAGCCTTTTATCTCCTGGTTTATTATTCACTCAATGTAAAAATGTTTTTGATGCTGAAATTTCTCTGTAGTACTATTTTCTCTGCTGATAGCTTTGCAGGAGCTGGAATTAGAGCTGTTTACAATAATTAGTCGAGCTGAATAGTGAACTTAAAAAAAATGTGCCGTGTTCAGGTGCACAGAACTTTGTTTGACCATTATTATTATTATTATTATATGCATGACAAGTTACAAGCTCAGGGGTAGTTTTTGACTGTTTTAATGTGTCTTTGATTTCTTTTTGTTGGCATTTAAATAATAATTTAAAACTCAAGGTGCACTATATCCACCTTCATTATTGACCAAATTAGGCAAAAACAACCAACAGTATGTATTACAACTGGCATATAAAATCAATTATCAGCCCAAATTACTCACAAAATCACTGCAGTATTATCATTGGTTTATGGCTATAATCATAAAAATGCTTAAACCTTCATGACAGTCATTATCATTTAGGATTTTGATGCATGCATCAGAGCATTGGCATTGAATATCATTAATTTATTGAAAGAATACATTTTTAAACACATTTTCTAGTCACCTTCGTGTGTGTGAGAGAGAGATAGCCAGAGAAAATTTAGTTTGATACAAAGAGTGATCATAGACTTAGACTTAGAGAATTAAATTCAAATTCAAACATTTATTTCAAACTCAGGGTTCATATTAAATGCAGAACTAAAACGAGTAGAAAATAAATAAATAAATAAATAAAAGTATATACAGATCAGCAGACACTCGGCGCTCTTGTAACAACAATAACATACAATATTGGGCTCAGTATAAAATGGAACGCCACCACTTCCAAATGCTGGAGTGAAGTGTGAGTGACGAGTTGACAATTGCTGCTATAAGATGATTGTTACATGCCAGCAACCTTCTCATAAAACTGTAAACATTCTTACGTATCAACTCGCCAAAAGACGGAATGTTCACAGACACAAACATCTTGCTTGCACTCGACCTTTGTGGTACATCTAACAACCTTCTTAGGGAGTTTTTATATGCAATGCGGATTTTATTCCTAACAGCAACATTGCTATTAAACCATAAAGGCGAGCAGTACATTGAGGTACAGAAGGTCTTGAACAACATACATTTGACATCAGGAGAACATCTATGGAAATTTCGCAACAGTAAATTTGTTTGAGCATATAGTTTCCTGAGTTACCTGTTACAATCAACATTGGTCTTATCAGATTCAATCCACACACCTAGGTATTTGACTTTTTCGACTAAGTTCAAGCTATTACCACAAAGTGGCATAACAGGATTCGACGTATTGACACCCTTCGGTTTGAAAGCCATACACATAGATTTAGTACAGTTGAACAAGATGTCATTTTTTTCACCAAATTTTTCACATACCGAAAGGAGATGTTGCATCGCTGCAGTAGACAAACTTAACAGAGGTCATCAGCATAGAAAATGTGATTTAACAGTGCACCGTTAAAGGAGCCGCCCACATTAGTATTGTTCAACAGTACACTGAGATCATCAACATAGACATTAAACAACAAGGGTGACAGTATACCACCTTGTTTAACACCGTTGGTCACATGAAATTTGGATGAGGTGACATTGCCCCATCTAACAACCATAGACTGCCTTCTGTACCAGTATAACAGGATGCTAACAATGTAAATAGGAATACCTCGATCGATCAGTTTTCTGAACAAGCACCAGTGGTTAATCCTGTCAAAAGCTTTGCTAGCGTCTAGGAACGTAGCATAGACACTAGTGGATTGGCTTCTGAAGTAGTCAACAAATTCATGGAGTAGGTAAACAGCCTTGTCAGTTGAAAGAGCTGACTTGAAACCAAACTGATTGTCGTTTGTCCACAGATAATCCTCAATTCTGTTCAGGATTAAACCCTCTAACAGTTTAGATATAACATTTGCAATAGCTATAGGTCTGTAGTTGTTCATATCAGACAGACTGGCACACTTGTTTTTCACCAAAGGAATAATAACAGAGTCCATCAACATATCTGGCATGTAACCATGAACAAACATACAGTTAAAACACATTGACAACAGAATACACAAATTGAAATCAGCATTGATGAGGCATTCACTGGTGAGACAGTTAGGGCCAGCTGATTTGCCTGTCTTGAGAACTTTGATCAGTGAAGCAACTTCAACAGGAGTAACAGCAGAAATATCGGAGGCATCAAACATGTCGTTATACAGGCGAATATCATGCATAACAGAATCCTTCATTGAAACATTCTTGACTGAGTTGAAAATAGCTTCATATTGACATTTCCACTTTTCAGCAATATTAACATCACCAGTCACACCATCAATAGTGTTTGATCTAACAGACTGGTTGGAGCTCATAGCCTTCATTTGTTTCCAGAATTCTACCATGTTCAGTTCACTCATGTGACTAGCTAGCTGGTCACATTTGATACTTTCTTCATTGCGCCTACATGCTCGTAGAGCATATTTGAACCTAGCCCTACAACTTTTCATGTTTTCAAATACTGGACCAGAGCGTGGTTTGCTATTACTCCTCCACCACAAAAAAGCGTCCCGAGCAGCTGTGTGAGCCTCGCTAACAACATCATTCCAGCCTGGGACGTTATATTGAGTGGCCACACTGTGACTAGGAATGCATTCACTAACACAATAATTTAAAGCATCAACATTATCACTAAAACCTGTCGATATCGTCCCTGTGTGCCGCACAATTACGGTCGTGACACCTGATGGCGTCCGTAGGAGCACGGATGTTAGAGTTTCCTACGAGTAAGTTTCTTATATCTGGACAGGTCTGACGCTGTGGCATCACGCCATTTGTATGTCCTACTGCCCGTTGTGGCTGAGGGAGCTCCCCGGGGGCCACTTACAGCACTAGATACCTCAATATCCATAGATAAAGGTACATGATCGGAACTCACATAGTCATACAGAACTTTGATATTGGACACGTTATCATGGCCTGAGGATGTAGTCACACAGTGATCAAGCCATGATGTAGAGCAGGGGTCACCAACGCGGTGCCCGCGAGCACCATGTCGCCCGCAGGCCTGTTCTAAAAATAGCACAACTCGCAAGTGAGCTGCATCTAAGATGTAATTTTTTCTGCCGCTATTTTTTATTTTATATTTTTTAAAATCACACTTGCATTTATATAGATTTTAAAATGACAATGTCTTAAAAATAAAAAAATGAAAATATGTTTATTGTACGTAAAGTTAAGGTGAACTCTGGCCTAGTTCAAAGGTCAGTATTGTGCGCATGACAAAACCTTTGCGCTTGTGGAGCGTAAGCTAGCGGGCAGTTAAGATGGTGAGCGGAGTGCAGTTTCCAAGCCCAAAAACATGGCAAAAAAAAGAGAAAATTTATCATTTTCAAAGTGAGCGGGAGGAAGAGTTCTTTTTTACTACCGTGAAAGGAAGCTGCGTGTGTTTCATTTGCGGGGCGATGGCGAAGCGCGATATAAGTCCAAAAAAAAAAAAAAGAGTGGGTAGTGAAGTGGCGCTCCACATAGGTAGATTTGTTCTGCAGTCCGGTGACAAGCAACCAGCCGCTGCGTGCGCAAGCGCCCCTTAACTCCCTAACCTGCATGTTTTTGCATGAAAAATGAGAACATGCACCACCAGAACATGCAAACTCCACACAGATCACTGTTGGCCGGGATCGAACCCACGATCCCCCGGCTGAGGGTAAATTGCTGCCGCGGTGCTAACCACTGCGCCACCGTGCATATAAGCACTCTTAGTGCTGTTTAGCTTCTTCTCATGAAAGGACAGTGCTGGTTGCTCAAGCATGATTCTTGGCAAGAACTGTATGGATATAATTCCAGTGAAGAAGAACACACAAAAGTGTGTTTATTAAATGTAACAGATTTTGAGCAGAATTGCAGCAGATTTTTTCAAACATGGTTCAACATAGTTCATGAATTAAAAGGGTTTAGTTTTTTATGGTTAAAAGGGACTGGTGAAAACTGGACATTTTTTTTATGAAATATAGAAGTGATCATCTGAACAATTGCTGAGATTAATAAAAATAAAGTGTTGAATATTGATCTTGTCTGTTACCCACTCCAAGTTATTGATAATTATTTATTTATATATATATATATATATATATACACACACACAATTTGTTATTTTAGAGGGGTGTGTCAAGCTGGTGCCCTTCACATGACTCGATACCCATGAAGTAGCTCTTGGTTTCAAAAAGGTTGGTGACCCCTGATGTAGAGCCATGAGCCATGCTAACATGAGTAAAGGTATCACCTGGTAAGATAATCCTGTCCGAGATGTGTAAAGAGTAACTCACAAAAAGACACCAGTTCATTTCCAAAACAACTTGAACGTGCTGTATTAGCGTTGAAGTCACCAATTGTAAACACATATGGAGTTGGAAAATCCTCAGTGATACGTTTAACAAGACTCAGTCAGTGCAAGTATTCATCCAAGTTTTCAACACTGTCACAGGGGAAATATACACACAATATAAGACAGTGAAAGTCACCCAGGTTGACTTCAATACCTGTAACTCTTACGCACTCGTAAGTTTTCACAACACAACTGTTCGCAAGTGACTTCCGCCATATGATACCAACGCCGCCATAGGGGCGACCTAAGATAACACGTTCTTCCGTATCCATAAAAGAAACACCTTGTCCTATAAAGTCACCATGTAATCTGCTCAGAATAGACAATTCATGTTCGAACAACCAGTGTTCCTGCAACAACACAATGTCATGGTTATCACATAAACTGGAGATCTCATTAGATGAAATTTTTACATTCTGGCAGTTGAATGAACATATTCTAAGGTTGGTCCTACTATTGAATGAATATGATGACAAACACAATAATGACAATCACATGTAGATCATTTCCTCTCAAAAAACTGTCGAAGGTATAAACCAGATGGCCACACATTTTTTTTCAAGCAACTTCTTGCTGCAACTGGCAGGACATGTAATCTTAAAAGAGGCATAACCATCATACTTGGTTTCTAGTTGCTCAATCTTGAGATTGTCATTTAATTTAACATGAGTTTTGATATAGGAGCGTACATGATGGGGTCTGGTGGTGGGGTCGAGTCGACTGATGAAGACTTGGTGCTTTTTATGACCTTGACCTTGTCCCTGATGTCCGCCAGACCTCCTACCAGACTTCGGTACAATGCGTAACTGTGAGTGGGGGCGTGTCTTGTTGACAACCTGTAGCTGGTTCGTGGTCTGCTTGGCAGTCGGTTGGTTGTCAGACGATTGGAGTGCGTCGGCGTAGGACCTCTTCTTCTTGGAACGGCGACTCTCAACTTCCTCGAATTCAAACTTGCGTTCTTCAGCAATTACAGCAACTTTGGCAGCTTTGGCAACCCCAGAAGGGCTGCTGCTGACAGCGTCATCAGTACAGACCTCTGTAGAGTTGGCGGCCACGTCCGCATTCTCACCGTCGGCCGTGGCAGTAGGTGGAGGACCACGGGCTGCATTGGAGACCGAGGCATGGTCGACAGCTGCTACCACGGTCTCCTCATTGCTGGTGATGTTGAGAGCACTCTGAGTACTGCCAGCCTCATCCTCACCTTCCTCGACCAGAACATCAGCTGGAGGGGGTGTGTCGCCGAGTTTGGACTTTATTGCCGCCACATCGTCCTGGATAGCAGATATCGTTTTGAACACGGTAGCAATGCTCTCTCCAAGGGACATCACACGGCACACATCATTAGACAGCCTGGCAAGGTCAAATGACTCCAACGAAGCCGGTGGAAAATTCTTGAGGTTCTGGGCAACGTATTGTGGCGCCTGCTGACCAACCTCATTCAGCTTGTGGTAAATGTCGGAGAGGTTGTCTCTCTTCCGGTTGGGGCCGATCCTCTTCTTCATCCACGATGTTCCCTCTGGACACTGCTCGAACAGCAACTTATTTGACCCTTCAACTTGGTTCTCATCGTAGAAGTCGCTAACCCATTTCACAAGATAGTCCATCGTGACATCACCCATCTTGTTCTGCATAAAGCACAGCAACTCACAGACGGACATCTGACGTGGGAGTGCTGTAGTTGGCCCATGCAGGGGAGGGTCGTCACCATGGTTGTCACCAGCCGTATCTGGCGTTAGTCCATTTAGTCCAGAAGACATTTCTGACAGTTATCTAACAAGATGCTGACATGTATTTAGCACACCAACATAGGTTTAGCGAGATAGCTTTGAAGCCCAACAGGACTAACGTTCAGCGAGGCTGATCATTAGATTGGCGGGGCTAACGTTAGCTTAGCATTAGCGTTAGCTTAGCATTAGCATTAGCTTAGCGTTAGCGTGATAGAGTCTAAAATTACGCTCTTGTGTGAATTAATACACACGCGCTCTTGGTTCCACCACACTGCGGCTCAGTTCGCCCTCCGAGGAATAATGGTAGACGACACCAGTATCTACTTCATCACACGCAAATGACCATTTGCCCGTCTTAGTGGTTACCTTCTCACTGTAGCTGTTTATCTGGGATAGCAGCGGGGACGAAGAGCAGTCTTTAGAAATCAGAAACGGGGCCAGAGCCGCCAGAACCTTCACCGGGTCAGCGCTGTTGTCGTACGAATATTCCCCACATTTGTTGGTGGCCAACAAAAGTCCTTATTTTTAACGGTTTTACTTAAATTCTCGGCTCGTTTTGGGCATCGCAGCTGCACCGGAAGCTGCACTGGAAGTTATTTAACTTTATCAATCTCTTTGGGATGACTCCCTCTGGGAAATTTAAAATTTCCAGCAGCACATAAAAGGAGCATACAGATCAGAAAAGCAAAAAAGCAAAAAAAAAAAAACACTTAACATAATATACACAATAAAAATACAAGGCTAAATATGGCTTGTACAAGTATGGTTAAGTTAAGGTTATTGCACTATGAATGCCCTACTGTCCTCTGTACTCTATGTCCACCCCCCCCCCCCCCCCGCCAAGTGAGGAGTTAGAGTGTGATGGCATGGTGGACAAAAGAGTTCTTGAGCCTGTTGGTCCGACACTTGGGAAGCATACCTGCCAACTTTTCAAACCTGAAAAGCCTAGTAGCTAGCCGGGGTCCAGGGGTCGCAGGCCCTGGTAGGTCCAGGACAAAGTCCTGGTGGGGGATTCAGGTGGGCGAAGCCCACCGACGCCAAACAAATATTAGCATTAAATCAAGTTAAAATGTGGCTAACAACCTCATATTTCTTCAATAATCATGTTTCTATTTTTCTTACGAAGAACATAGAAAAGTTTGCCGCTGGTGTCACTGGCATTCGACTTGTTTTTTCGTTCCCACGTGGTCTTTCACATCGCTAATTCCTCCATGTCCGATCGAAAAATCTTGTCTACACAAAGTGCAGTTGGCGTAATTTTCACCCTTTCTTGATCGAATAATTATTCCTGGAAATGCTTTGGAGTATTCCTCATGAAAAGACTATAATTTTCGTTTGTGTTTCATGCTCATTTGTGAATTTTCTCCGGCAGATTCCATGATGAAAACGTATACAATGTTGACCTAATTCCTTCACGATTCCAAATGGAAACAATGGCTCCAGGGATGTGATTTGGGATTGGGGAAATTATCTGAAAATCTAGCAGAGGGTCTGGGGGACATAGTCCCCCAGCGAGGTCCGGGGCAGAGCCCCGGTGGGGGAGCAAGGGGGACGAAGCCCCCCGAAGCTCCTGGGTTTTTATGATTTTTAAGTACCAGAACTGTGCTTAAATGACATAAAACAAACAGCTGAATGCCACTTATTACTGTATAATATTGACTTATGTTCCAAGAAGATAGCATTCCTAAAATATTCCAACAAGCATTATCCATCACATGCTTTAACCTTCATCCTACCAACATATTTTACATACAAATAGTACCAACTGGGGTCCGTTTGGACCCCACACAAAATTTAACTGTTAATTGGATTATTAAGCAATACCAAAGTATTTTTTTCACTTAAAATGTTTTATTTGGTTAAAACAAAGAGTTGTGCTTGAAACATGATCCAAAAATCCCGGAATGGGGCTAGTTTGTCGGTTGCCTGCCTTTCAGCACGAGTAGCCCAGTTAAATGTGTTTTTCAACCAGTGTGTCCTGGTGCGTTCAGGTTTTTGTGGGAAATTATCTAATTTCACTTCTTAATTGGTACAAGAAATGCAAATACTTTGCCATTGTTGTGCATGTGTCCTGCCATTGTTAGGATCAAATCAAAATCAGTTAATTTTATCTATTCCATAATAGAAATAAAATTCCAACATACCATTACTTTTTCTAATTTCAGCATTCATTTCAGATCACCAGTTTCAATCTCCATTGAGTCTTGAGCAGTTCATTTTGCACAATCACTGATGTAGCCAAGTCTTAGAAATATTCAAAAGTTATGAGTCAATGTCCACTGTGCACTGTCAATTTCAAACTGGAATCATAAAAGTAATCTAACTAAATTGTTTTGTTATTTTTTTCTCCTCAACATCAATGTCAGGGTGCTGCAGGAGTTTTGGGGGATGGTTAACTTTTATAAAAGTTCCCTCCCCCGCGCAGCCCAGCTCATACAGCCGTTGTACACCGCACTCAAGAAACGGAAACCGGCGGACAGAGTCGACTGGACTCCTGAGCGGGAGCAGGCGTTCTCTGAAGTTAAAACAGCTCTGGCAAACGCTGCACTACTGGCGCACCCAGACCCGGTGGCTCGGATAGCGCTCACTACCGACGCCTCGGACATGGGCATGAGGCCGTTGTGGAGCAATGCGTCACCGGTTCTTGGCAGCCGCTCACCTTTTTTAGCACATCTTTGCACGACAGTGAGCGTAAATACAGCGTGTTCGACAGAGAGTTACTGGCTCTCCACCTGGCCATACGCCACTTCCAGTTCTGGCTGAAAGGGCGCACCTTAGGCTCAGACCTCTCGCACATGCGCAATACGCCTACAGGAAGCAGTGCCGATTGCCTTTGTTCTAAATTTAGATACGATTCCTAGCGATCCGTGTTTGGAATTGCTTTTGTGTTTTTTTTACGATTTAAAATTTTTGACTGAATTTTTAGTGAAAAACCGTAATTTTGATTAATAAAGCCGTAACCCGGAATGGGGTCTTGAAAACCGGAACCTTTACGGCAAAACCGGAGTAGTTGGCAGGTATGGGGAAGGAGCAGTCTTTCACTGAACAGGCTCCTCTGGTCACTGATGACGGTGTGCAGAGGGTGGCTGACGTTGTCCATTATATCCAACAGTTTATCCAGAGTCCTCATCTCTGCCACCGTCACCAGGGTGTCCAGCTTCGCGCCAACCACAGAGCCGGCTCGCCTGATCAGTTTATCCAGTCTGGACGCTTCCTTCTTGGATATACTGCCCCCCCCCAACCCCCAGCACACCACAGAGTAAAAGAGGACGCTGGCAACCACCGACTGGTAAAACATCCGCAGAAGTTTGCTGCAGATGTTGAAGGACTGCAATCTCCTTAGGAAGTACATCCTACATTGTGTCTTCCCATAGAAGTGGCTAATGTATGTTGTCCAATCCAATTTATTATCCAACCACAACCCGAGATATTTGTATGAATTCACAACCTCCACCTCAGCTCCCTCTAACAGGACTGGTTGAGGTCTTGGTCTAGACCTCCCAAAATCAATAACCAGCTCCTTCATCTTAGAGGTGTTGAGCTGTAGGTGGTTAGTGTGGCACCATGCAGCAAAGTCCCCTACCAGTCTCCGATACTTCTCCTCTCTGTCATCCCTGATACACCCAACAATGGCTGTGTCATCAGCATACTTCTGAATATGACACAGCTCCAAGTTGCAGCATAAGTCCGAGGTGTACAGGGTGAAGAGAAGAGGGGCCAATACTGTGCCCTGGGGGGCTCCAGTGCTGCAGACAGCGGTGTCAGACGTAATATCCTTCAGCCCGACATATTGTGGTCTGCCAGTGAGGTAGTCGGAGATCCAGTCCACCAGGTGGGAGTCCACTCCCATCTTGCTTAATTTATCCTGAATTATCCTGTTTATCCTTATAAACTGAATATTCATTTTGAAATATAAAATACTGCAGCATACTCACAAATTCCAGCAATTAATTAAGCTCCAACATCTTTGCAGTACTCTCCAAAAATACAGACTCCTTATTCTTGGCCAAATCACTATATTGACTATGCACTGGCCACTGTTTTGTTTTGCAAAACATGACCTGAAAGACCTAACAGGTCTGAAATGCTCCCTACTCATGTGGAACTAACAATTATAATATCAAATATAGCCGCAAGCGGGGATCATCAAGTTCCAAGCAGGTGTGGACTTCAAGCTCTTGTGTTGCTTAGCAGCATCATTTAAAACCTAAGGTCCGCTACGCATTTGTTTTTAAAGCAGCACTATGTAACTTTTTTGTTTCTTGGAGGAACACTGAAAAGGCCACAACAAAGGCGACCATGACCCCAGTTCCAACAGCCGACCACAGGGCTTTTTATGGTCGGCCATTAAAGTCGTGCCCACACAGGCACACACACACGGGCACACACAGGCTATGGATGAAGTGATATTAACACCATCAAATCTTGGTGCCCCATCAACATAATTTTGCAAACAATATCTTGAGGTGAAACTCTAACATAGTGCTGCTTTCCAATGCACTGGAGAACCATGCTGTACTTCAGTTGTTGTTTAGAACAAGACCTGCCTGGCAAGATTTGAACACGGGACCTCTTGCTTTCCAAGGACTCCCCACACAACTGCTTTAGTTTTCACTCTCTGGTTTCTGGCATGTGATGGATGTACTGTGAGGGCTTTGATGGCCACTTCCCAGCATTTAACACAATGGTTTGATGGTCAGAAGTGCTGACAGCAGGCAGATGTACAGGTGGCTCTTACATGGTAGAGATGTTGGATAAAATTGAGTTAAATTGGCTGACTTTTCTTGTTGCACCAATTACTACTTGTTTCAATCCATGTCTCAGAATTATACCTGTGTCCCCAAGAATAACAGCTCCTGCATACTGGTACTTATGTTCAATGTTGGAGAGACAGCCATGCAAATACTGGCTGATCAGTGTATCAGACTTTGCTGTAGCTGAGGAACGAGGGGGGATATAGAGTACTGCAGCAATAATACAACTTAACCCACGGGGAAGATGAATACAGCGCAACCAGACCCATAAGGATTCAAACTCATCTTCCTCTAAATGAATCAGTCACTTCTGTGGGATGTTATCATATGCATACAGTACAACTCCTCCTCCCCTATTGCCATTTCTGTTACGTCGATGTAAGATGTAACCCGCAGTAGCGGCTCGTGGGTGATCCCACCGAGGAGGCAAATTAATCATGAATAGACACACACCTACAGTATACTTGCAAGGACCCCGAGTCTTTAGCTCCACAGATACTAAATGCAGCTCTTGCAAAGCCCCAAGAAAACATCACTATGCTGACCAATACTCTTTTCAAGACAACACAACACCAGCACACATTTCCACCCCAGCACCAACAACAAACCGGATCAAATGGGACACAAAAAGCCAAAATAATGACATCAAATTAAAAGGAATCCATTGCAAGTATTTACTGAAGTCTCACAAGTATTTGTAAAAGTGTCTCGTTTGCTGACTTGATGTCACTTGGTCTTGTTCCTCCTACACAAGCCGCTACTGGTAACCAGGAAAAGTTACAATGGACTACTTGCACAAAAACTACTGTGTTTTACGGACTGTGGCTTCGTCACATTCGATCTCTATGTTCTACCTTGGCTGTGCATGAAAGCGCAACAAAATTTAAAATCAATAATTTTTTGCAGATTAGTAAAACGGAAAATATTCACTGCCACAATGGTGGGGAACCTGGTGAATAACTGTCGGGTTATTTTAAGCTAATACTAACTTTAATTTTGTTATAATCAACAGAAACTTAGCTTTTGTTGGGATATTGCCATGGCAATTGAGTGTCCCAATGGAAGATATGATGCCTGCGGCAGATCTGAAAGGACGGATGGAAATAATAGAGTATAGATTACGTATAAATGACTGTCTCTGTCATATGCGCCTCTATGAGGCGCAGACAGAGGAGAATAAGCCCATGCGCCGGATGGAGTTAAGCGTTTAATGACATAAAGGAAACAGTTCAAAAGTGTATCTAACCACACCGTGCAGTGGTTAGCACTGTGGCAGCACAGTTTTACCCTCGGCCGGGGGATCGCGGGGACCGTGAGATCGTGGGTTCGATCCCTGACTCCGGCCAACAGTGATCTGTGTGGAGTTTGCATGTTCTCCCCGTGTTTGCGTGGGTTTACTTGCTGGATTTTTCCGGTTTCCTCCCACATGCCAAAAACATGCAGGTTAGGGAGTTAAGGGGCGCTTGCGCACGCAGCGACTGGCAGCTGGTGGTTTGTCACCAGACTGCAAAACAAATCTTCCTACGGGTACAAAATAAGTAATAAAAAAAACAAAAAAAACCCAATGGCAAACAAGGTATGAAACATGCAGCATCTCAGAGCAGAAGGGCCCTGGAGGAAAAAACAGCACTACAGAGAAAACAGTAGTAATTCAATTCAACTTTATTTATATAGCGCCATTTCACAACAACAGTCATCTCATAGCACTATCAACTGTAGGGGGGAACCCCCACAGTTGCAGAAAGACCCCA
This sequence comes from Pholidichthys leucotaenia, assembly GCA_020510985.1. Lineage (NCBI taxonomy): Eukaryota > Metazoa > Chordata > Actinopteri > Cichliformes > Pholidichthyidae > Pholidichthys > Pholidichthys leucotaenia. The sequence continues at coordinate 60,873,183 of CM035849.1, read as the reverse complement.
GCAATCAGGCGATCCCCTGTGAGCAAGCACTTGGCGACGGTGGACAGGAAAAACTCCCTTTAAACAGGAAGAAACCTCCAGCAGAACCAGGCTCAGGGAGGGGCAGTCATCTGCTGCGACTGGCTGGGGGGTGAGGGGATAGAGAAGAAGAAAAGAACAGACATGTAGAGAGCAAACAGCACAATGGGGACTCAATCTATGGGAGAGAACAAACAGATGTTAATGACCAGCAAAAAAAAAATATTTCATAGAGAGTGAGGAAAGGAGTGAGGCCCAGTGCATTACTGGAGGTCCCCCGGCTGACTAAACCTATTAGCAGCATAACTAAGGGAGGGTTCAGAAACACATGATCTCTCCCTAATTTACTCCCTTTACTCCCGAGCAGGAGTAAAGTTAGCATTAACAGGCTGTAAACAGCAGTAGTCTCTCGGCGCCACACCAGTCGGCTGCCTTTTGCAACAGCGGCTCGATTCCGAGTTTTTTTTTCCCTTCCTCTCTCTTTTGATCACTTTTTTTTTTCACCCCACTTATATCACGGACACACAGATCGTCCCAAATGTCTCCTGAGCCGGTGGACGGAGCCACTGTTTATAGCAGGATTCGATACAACAGGGAAGAGCTGCTAGCATTTAACCGCCACCCGGTCCCACTGGAAAAACTCGACATACCGAGAGAACTGAGGCGAAAACGCCGCGGCTGCCGGGCTGGAGTAAGGCGGAGGACAAAAAATATAAGGTACAGACCCTCCCTTCCATCTGTTGTCATGGGAAATGTACGGTCGATACTGGGAAAGTTAGATGAGCTAGCGGCTATCTCCCGTTATGATAGCACTTACCGGGAGTGCTCTCTCCTTTTGTTTACTGAGACGTGGCTAACTGAACTAGCAGCAGATGCTAACATTGAGCTGGAGGGTTTTCACATGATACGAGCTGACCGAACACCAGAGAGTGGCAAAACTAGGGGTGGTGGAGTGATAATGTATGTTAACAACAACTGGTGTAGACCGGGACATATCACTGTTAAACAACGACACTGCAGCAAAGACATTGAGTTGCTAGCTGTTAGCATGAGGCCTACATATCTCCCGAGAGAACACTCACACGTGATCTGCATTGTTGTTTATGCAAATCCGACGGCGAACGCTGGGACAGCGCGTGACGTCATCCATTCAGTAACCAGCAGGCTGCAGACAGAACACCCAGATACGTCAAACAGGTTCATTTTGTCTTCTTTCAATTATTTATCCTTTTTTTTTTTTTCCTTTGAAAGACAAAAGTAAAATAGAAAGATGTCTTTACCTTCTTTACATGTTTCAACTGCACTGCAGCCTTCATCAGACGAATGTTGAAGTTCTGATGAAGGCTGCAGTGCAGTTGAAACATGTAAAGAAGGTAAAGACATCTTTCTATTTTACTTTTGTCTTTCAAGGGAAAAAAAAAAAAAAAAAAAGGATAGAACACCCAGATGCTCTTCTCCTCATCTCAGGCGATTTCAACCACGTTTCACTGTCTCCCATTCTGCCCACTTTCACCCAGTATGTCACATGCCACACTAGAGACAATAAAACACTGGATTTGTTCTACGCAAACACTAAGGAGGCGTACACCTCATCACAACTCCCCCCACTTGGGAGATCGGATCACAACTTGGTTCATCTCCGGCCGGTGTACAAACCTCTAGTGCACAGACAACCTCCGGCCATGCACACTGTGGAGTTATGGTCTGAGGAGACAATGGACACTCTAAAGGACTGTTTTGAAGCCACGGCCTGGAAGCAGCTCTGCGATCCACATGGTGAGGACATCGATGGCCTCATTCACACCTTTACGGGCTACCTCAGCTTCTGTGTGGACAAATCCGTTCCCACCAAGACCATACGGCGTCACTCAAACAACAAACCCTGGATCAACCCTGAGATAAAAACACTTCTGAGAGAGAAGAAGAGGATCTTCAGGTCGGGGAACAGGGAGATGCTGAAGTCCGTACAGAGGGAGCTGAGGAGAAAGATCAGAGAAGGCAAGGACAGCTTCAGGAAGAAGATGGAGGACAAGCTGCAACAGAGCGACATCAGCGGGGTCTGGAGAAACCTCAAAACCATCTCGGGGCTCCAGAATACCTCCCCCCAGGCCACGGGGGGCAGGGAGTGGGCGAACAACCTGAATCTGTTTTTCAATAGATTTGACCAACCGCCCTCCCCCCTGTCTGCACAACAACCACTGCTGCCACTAAGAAATCAAGTCCTGCTGCCCACTCCCCACTCCACCGACACCCCCCCCCCCACTCCCAACACACAGCCCCCCATCCTGACCCTGACCAAGACCCAGGTGAGGACGGAGCTGAGGAAGATCAAGGCGAGGAAGGCGTCGGGACCGGACGGCATCAGCGCAAAGCTCCTCAAGTCCTGTGCAGACCAGCTGTGTGGGATTGTGACGTATATCTTCAACATGAGCCTGAAACTGGGGAGGGTACCACAGCTGTGGAAAACATCTTGTGTGGTACCTGTACCAAAAACTTCCCACCCCAAAGACCTGAACAGCTTCAGACCGGTGGCCTTGACGTCCCACTTGATGAAGACCCTGGAGAGATTGCTCCTTGCTCATCTCCGCCCCCTGGTGGAACCAGCGATGGATCCACTCCAGTTCGCCTACCAGCATGGCATTGGGGTGGAGGATGCGGTGATCTTCCTCCTTCACCGTTCTCTGTCCCACCTGGAGAAGCCCGGGAATATGGTGAGGATCATGTTCTTTGACTTCTCCAGTGCTTTCAACACCATCCAACCGATGATCCTGAAGGACAAGCTGCTGCGCGCAGGGGTGGACCAGCACCTGTCATCATGGATCCTGGACTACCTCACGAACCGGCCTCAGTTTGTGAGAACCCGGGACTGTGTTTCCGACACGATCATCAGTAGCACGGGGGCCCCCCAGGGAACGGTGCTGGCTCCCTTCCTGTTCACTCTTTATACTGCGGACTTCTCACACAACACAACACATTGCCATCTACAGAAGTTCTCTGATGACTCTGCGATCGTTGGTCTCATCTCCAGCGGAGATGAAGCTGAGTACAGAGGGCTTATCCAGGACTTTGTGGACTGGTGCCATCGGAACTGCCTCCAGATCAACGCGAGGAAAACTAAGGAGCTGGTGGTGGACTGCCGCAGGCATGGGCAGCCCCTCACAGCACCAGTAAATATACAGGGAACAGACATCGAGATGGTGACATCCTACAAGTACCTGGGTATTCATCTGAACAATAAACTAGACTGGTCACACAATACTGACGCACTCTACAAGAAGGGACAGCGCAGGCTGTTCCTGCTGAGGAGACTCAGGTCTTTTGGTGTACAAGGGGCGCTGCTGAAGTCATTCTATGACACGGTGGTGGCATCAGCCATCACTTTTGGAGTGGTCTGCTGGGGCAGTGGCATTACTGCAGCCGATAGGAAGAGACTGAACAAACTGATTAAGAAAGCTAGCTCTGTCCTGGGGCAACGCCTTGATCCGATGGAGGAGATAGGAGAGAGAAGGACGGTGGCTAAACTGTCATCTCTGCTGGAGTCCGAGTTCCACCCTATGCAGGACATACTGGATGCACTGAGGAGCTCATTTAGCAGCAGACTACATCATCCCAGGTGCACAACCGAGAGGTTTCGTAGGTCCTTCCTACCAACGGCTGTCAGACTGTACAACCTAAGCAGGGCTGCTCGCAGAGATAGCAAAAAGACGTAACAAACTAATAGTTTTTTGAATGCAAAAGATGCAATAGACTTACACAATGGTCCTCTCCGGCATACAACTAGGAACATACCGGTCGCTATGGAGGGTGAGAATATGTATGGGCACATAATCATACCATGTAGGATAACTAAATAGACGGTTATGCTGTTTCATCCCACCTAGCAACAATGCTCTGCACTGTGTGTGTTTATATATTTACATATTTATTCCATCTAGCTACAATGCTCTGCACTGGGTGTGTTTATATTTATATATCTATATATTTATTCCATCTAGCTACAATGCTCAGCACTGGGTGTGTTTATATTTATATATCTATATATTTATTCCATCTAGCTACAATGCTCCGCACTGTGTGTGTTTATATACTTGCATATTTATTCCACCTAGCTGCAATGCTCCGTACTGTGGGTGTTTATATATTTATTCCATCTAGCTACAATGCTCTGCACTGTGTGTTCATATATTCATATATTTATTCCATCCAGCTACAATGCTCTGCACTGTGTGTCTGTGTGTGTGTGTGTGTGTATATATATATTTTATAGTAATATGTACATATGTATATTAGCTGCTCTTGCTTGCTTGTTTTTTGTTTTTTGTTTTTTTTTTTGCCTTCTGATTGTTGCTCTGAGTGTTGCTATCCCTGTGCTGTTGCAATCCTGGAATTTCCCCGTTGTGGGACTAATAAAGGCTTATCTTATCTTATCTTATCTTAATTGTAGGCTATATCAAAAAGGTAGGTTTTAGCCCTATTCTTAAAAACAGAGATCGAGTCTGACTCCTGAATCCAGATTGGCAGCTGATTCCACAGGAGAGGAGCTTGATAACTGAAGGCTCTGCCTCCCATTGTACTTTTGGAGATTCTAGGTATTACAAGTAATCCTGCATTTTGGGAGCATAGTGCTCTGTTAGGATAATACGGTAGTATCAGATCTTTTAAATAAAAAGGAGCCTGATTGTTTAGAGCTTTGTAAGTAAGAAAAAGGATTTTAAACTTAATTCTAAACTCTATGGGAAGCCAATGAAGGGAGGCCAGAACCGGAGAGATATGATCTCTCTTTCTAGTACCTGTTAAAACTCTTGCTGCAGCATTTTGGATCAGCTGAAGACTTTTTAAAGATGTTTTAGGACAGCCTGATAAAGAATTACAATAATCTAATCTCGAGCTAACAAAAGCGTGGATCAGCTTCTCAGCATCACTCTGAGACAAGATGCTCCTAATCTTGGCAATATTACGCAAATGATAGAAGGCAGTCTTAGAAACAAATTTAATATGTGAATTGAAGGACAAATCCTGATCAAAAATAACTCCAAGGTTCCTCACAGAGCTATTAAGAGAAAGAGTAACTGCATCCAAACTGAAAGTTTGATTTGGAAAGGAATTTCTAAGGTTTTTTGGACCAACAAGAATGACTTCAGTCTTATCTGAATTTAATAGCAGGAAATTACAAGTCATTCAAGCTTTGATTTCCTTAAGACAGGCTTCTAACTTGGCTAATTGATTACTATCATCTGGCTTCATTGACAGGTATAATTGTGTGTCATCTGCATAACAATGAAAATGTATACAGTGCTTTCTAATAATGTTGCCTAATGGAAGCATATCTAAACTAAAAATAGTAGGGCCTAGCACAGATCCCTGTGGAACTCCATGACTAAGCTTTGAGTTGAAAGAAAACTCATTATTTACATGAACAAACTGGAACCTATCAGATAAATAAGATCTAAACGATTGCAACGAAGTTCCATTAAGTCCAACATAGTGTTCTAATCTATCAAGTAGAATATTATGATCGATAGTATCAAAAGCTGCACTAAGGTCTAAAAGGACAAGTACAGAAACTAGTCCATTATCAGATGCAATGAGGAGGTCGTTAGTGACCTTCGCTAAGGCTGTTTCAGTACTATGATGGATTCTAAACCCAGATTGAAACTCTTCAAGTAAACCATTTCCCTGCAGGTGGTCAAATAATTGCGTAGCAACAACTCTTTCTAAGATTTTTGAAATGAAAGGGAGATTAGAGATTGGTCTATAGTTAGCTAAAGCTTCTGGATCTAGCGTTGGCTTTTTGAGTAAGGGTTTAATTACAGCCGTTTTAAAAGCCTGCGGTACATGGCCTAAAGTTAATGAAGAATTGATTATATGAAGAATAAAGCTACCAATAAGTGGGAAGACTTCTTTAAATAACCTGGTAGGAATAGGGTCTAAAAGACAAGTTGAAGGTTTGGATGAGGAAACTATTTTGTCTAACTCACAAAGGTCGATTGGAGTAAACTCATCAAGACAAAGATCAATAGAAGGAGTTGTAGTAGTTACAGTATTTAAGTTAACTGTGGGAAGAATCTGATTGATTTTATCTCTGATGGATGAAATTTTATTATTGAAAAAGTTCATAAAGTCCTGACTAGTAAGCTCTAAGCCGAATGCTAGGATTGACAGAGTCCTGACTCTTTGTCAACCTGGCTACAGTACTGAAAAGAAACCTGGGATTATTCTTGTTCTCTTCTATTAATGCAGAGTAATAACTCGTTCTAGCTTTTCTAAGAGATTTTTTATAAATTAAAAGATGATTTCTCCAAGCTAAATAGATTTAATCTAAATTAGTAGAGCGCCATTTTCTTTCTAATTGACGAGTCTTCTGTTTTAAGCTACGAGTTTCTGTGTTGAACCAAGGAGTTAGAATCTCTGATTAGACTTTCTTTTTTAAGGGGGCCACCAAGTCTAGAGTCTGAGCAGAGAAGCTGAAACACTATCCACCATGTTATCAGTTACAGAAGGAGCAAGCTGTCTATAGCTTATTTCCGTTGTGTTGACACATGGCATAGAGGAAACAATCTGCATAAATTTGGAAACAGCATCATCTGAGAGGCATCTACTGTAATAATATTTTTCTTTAGGAGCCAAATAGTCAGAAATAGTAAAATCAAAGGTTAACAGACAATGGTCTGACAGTACAGGGTTATGAGGAGACACTACAAGATTTTCTATTTCTATGCCATATGTCAGAACAAGGTCCAATGTATGGTGGAGGTAATGAGTAGAATTTTCTACTTTCTGAGAAAACCCAATCGAGTCTAATATTGAATTGAATGCCACATTAAGGCAGTCACTATCTACATCCACATGTATATTAAAGACCCCTACTATAATTATTCTATCAGATTTCAGCACTAAATCAGCTAAGAAATCAGAAAATTCGGATAGAAATTCTGAGTAGGTTGATGGGGGACGATAAACTATGGCAAATAAAATTGGGTTTAACCTAAAATTGCTAAAGTGCCCAATACTGAGGACCAGGCCCTCAAAGGAATTATAACATGTTTTTTGCTTTACATTAACTAGTAATTTGGAATGGTAAATTGTTGCTACTCCTCCTCCACGACCAGAACTTCTGGGATTTTGACAGTTTAAATAACCAGAGGGAGTTGATTCATTTAAACCAACATAATCCTCTTGCCCTCACCAAGTCTCTGTAAGGGAAATTAAATCATTCTGATGATCAATTAACAAATCATGGACTAACAGAGACTTGGGAGTTAGAGACCTAGTATTTAATAAACCACATTTAATTTTTAAATTATGAGGAGGAACAGAGGCCAAATCATTCAATTTAGAGGCTTTATGTTTAATTTGAGTTTTACCAATATTTTGCTTTATCACTTTGGGATGCTTATACATTATATTTTTATTTACTTTGGAGGGAGCAGACAACGATTCTCTGATGGGGAAGACAGGGGCTAAGCTGAGGGGTGGCGGATGAAGAGGAGCTGCAGAGAGGCGTGTAAGACTGCGACTCTGCTTCCTGGTCCCAACTCTGAGTAGTCATGGTTTTGGAAATTTGGATAAAAAAGATGCCAGATTGTACAGGGGGAAAACTTACACGTAGTGCTTCAGAGCGAGGCAGCACTCAGCACTATGGTGAACGTAGGAGAATTACAGTCAATGGAGCGATGAGGACTGAATGAACAAGCCGAGTATAAGTACAAAGTGAAGTGACAACATGAGTGAAAACAGGTGCGGGACCCGGAGCAGGAGGAGGAAACTAAACTGGTTATTAGAATCAGCTGGGTGGTAATGACAGGTGAGGGAGGGGTGGTTGATAGCCTGGCGGGTGACACCCGCAGTGGAGCGTTACCCCGGAAACACAGCCAACAGCTGTCAACCCAGAGAAAAACATGACAGAACTCAAAACACAAAATAGGAACATAAAAAGCCAATAATAAAACTCAGAGGCAACCACTACAATAAATATACATAAATGCAAAGAAAAGTGCCACGAAGCAGAGTCTGGCAGAGGACCCAGACTCAGCACGTGACAGTTTCACTGTTTGGATTTGTTCTCTTGACAAGATAGATTTAAATAAAGCTGATTCACTGAGTTACTTTAGCCTTTTATCTCCTGGTTTATTATTCACTCAGTGTAAAAATGTTTTTGTTGCTGAAATTTCTTTGTTGTACTATTTTCTCTGCTGATAGCTTTGCAGGAGCTGAAATTAGAGCCGTTTACAATAATTAGTCGAGCTAAATAGTGAACTTAAAAAAATAAAGTACCGTGTTCAGTGGCACAGAACTTTGTTTGACCATTATTATTATTATTATTATTATTATTATTATATGCATGACAAGTTAAGGGGGTAGCTAAGGGGTAGTTTGGCTGTTTTAATGTGTCTTTGATTTCTTTTTGTTGGCATTTAAATAATAATTTAAAACTCAAGGTGCACTATATCCACCTTCATTATTGACCAAATTAGGCAAAACAGCCAACAGTGTGTACCTTTACAACTGGCATATAAAATCAATTATCAGCCGAAATTACTCACAAAATCACTGCAGTATTATCATTGGTTTATGGCTATAATCATAAAAATGCTTAAACCTTCATGACATTCATTATCATTTAGCATTTTGATGCATACATCAGAACATTGGCATTGAATATCATTAATTTATTGAAAGAATACATTTTTTAAACACATTTTCTAGTCACTTTCGTGTGTGTGTGTGTGTGTGAGAGAGAGAGAGAGAGAGAGAGAGAGAGAGAGAGAGAGAGAGAGAGAGAGAGAGAGAGAGAGAGAGAATTTAGTTTGATACAAAGAGTGATTATAAACTGTATATTCATTTTAAAATATAAAATACTGCAGCATACTCACAAATTCCAGCAATTAATTAAGCTCCAACATCTTTGCAGTGCTCTCCAAAAATACAGACTCCTTATTCTTGCCCAAATCACTATATTGACTATGCACTGGCCACTGTTTTGTTTTGCAAAACATGACCTGAAAGACCTAACAGGTCTGAAATGCTCCCTATTCACGTGGAACTAACAATTATAATATCAAATACAGCCGCAAGCGGGGATCATCAAGTTCCAAGCAAGTGTGGACTTCAAGCTCTTGTGTTGCTTAGCAGCATCATTTAAAACCTAAGGTCTGCTACGCATTCGTTTTTAAAGCTGTCATGGATGGCCCTCACGAGCCATCATAAGACGCCACAAATCACCAGTGAGTTTGCACAGTTTATTAATGAACAGAAAAGGAACACAAAATAACAAGCAACGGGGGGCTAAAACATACTACAACTACATACAGACGACCATAGGGAATAACGGATAAATAAGGAAGCACACTCACGATAATAGAAGTAGAATGGTCAGCGTAGGAACAGAGGGATGCTCGCTCATGTCTGACAATGGAGAAGTTTTTGACGAGACTGCCATGTCCTTTTCGTTCCCAGCTGCCCTCTTAAGTGGAGAGTCGCTGATGAGACGAAATGCAGCTCAGCTGTCAAATCTGACAGCCGGAAGCCCCTCCAAGCGCTGTCACAGTAAAGGCTTGAGGAGCCAAAAGGGGCACACAGCCGTCAAATGGGCGAGGATAATGCATGGCTCGAGCGCGGACTGGATCGGCGCTCCAACCATGTCAAAAGCAGCACTATGCAACTTTTTGTTCCTTGTAAGAACACTGAAAAGGCCACAACCAAGACGACCATGACCCCAGTCCCAACAGCCAACCACAGGACTTTTTATGCTTGGTCATTAAAGTCATGCCCTGTGATTTGCAGCTGGAACTGAGGCAACATCTACTCTCTGCTCAGTCATCACACCATAAAAAGAGCTGTTGAAGGCGATGTGGGCACACACAGGCTATGGATGAAGTGATATTAACTCCATCAAATGTTGGTGCCCCATCAAAATAATTTTGCAGACAATATCTCGAGGTGAACATCTAACATAGTGCTGCTTTCAAATGCACTGGAGAACCATGCTGTACTTCAGTTGTTGTTTAGAACAAGACCTCCCTGGCAAGATTTGAACACGGGACCTCCTGCTTTCCAAGGACTCCCCACACAACTGCTTTAGTTTTCACTCTTTCTGGTTTCTGGCATGTGATGGATGTACTGTGAGGGCTTTGATGGCCACTTCCCAGCATTTAACACAATGGTTTGATGGTCAGAAGTGCTGACAGCAGGCAGATGTACAGGTGGCTCTTACATGGTAGAGATGTTGGATAAAATTGAGTTAAGTTGGCTGACTTTTCTTGTTGCACCAATTACTACTTGTTTCAATCCATATCTCAGAATTATACCTGTGTCCCCAAGAATAACAGCTGCTGCATATGTTGCTCCCCTGGGTAGCGGCCCAGGAGGAGGCAACGTGCATGTGGAAGTTAACTCTCCAACCTGTGATAGAGAATAGGCAGAACACGTTTCGTGCCGTTATTTCACACAAGGGAGTTTATTCTTCGTCCAAATCATTCACATGACTAACATCAACTGACTAGTATTTACTAATAAAGTCCATAGTTTCTCTCTTATTATCTGATCACATCACCATTAAACAAAACACAATCATGTCCATTTATCACAATTTTCGATGTGACATTAACTGTATACTTAACATTTTTAACAAATTACCCTAACATGAAATGAATTATTGTTTTTATCTCCTTCCCATGTATATAGCTTTTAACTTGTTCAAACATTTATACTTTAAACAATAACCCATGAATTTACATTTACATTAATCATTTTAAGCACTGTCATAAATGTACAGCATGTGGTGTTATTCTTAACAATTCTCGTTCTTCCTGCAGCAAAGCTGGTTCATCCATTTGCTCCTCAGCATCCCGCTGAACGGGGACCGGTTCCTGCCTTACTGGTGGGCAGAACTCTCTAGCTGTCGCTCGAAGCCTTTGCTGATTTTGAGGATTTTGCTCCGGCATGACAGGTACTGGTTGCTGAGTGTCTTGGTCTGGGAGATTTGAGGCATTTTGCTGAGGATTTACGAGTCTGTAACATGGGATTTGGCTACGGAGGTTGTAGCGGTGAGTATTTTCCTCTTCTTCCTCCGAGCTGTCATTGTCTGTGTTGTCACTGTTAGGATTTGTCTTTGTCCTCTTCTTCCATTTCTGTTTTGTCTTTTCTTTTGAAGGCAGTTCTTCTTCTAAAGGCAAGTCATTTACAGGCAACAGCAGGTTTCTGTGTAACACTCGCATCACTTTGCTGCCTCTGTCTGCTTGTACTTTATAGACTGGTCCATCTCCCACTCTCTCAACTACGCGATGTACTGCTGACTCCCAGTACGCGCGTAGTTTCCCTGGGCCTCCTCTTTCAGAGAGGTTTCTGACCAACACCCTGTCGCCTGGTTGGAGTATGACACCTTTTAAGCGTTTGTCGTACTGTTTTTTGCCTTTATCTGAAGACTTTTGACTGTTGTCTGCAGCAATTTTGTAAGCAACACGCATCCTATCAGCCCATTTTTTAGCGTAGGTTTGATGGTTGTGTGTGTCAGTGTCTTTTGTCTGGTTCAATAGTAGGTCTACAGGCAACCTTGGGACTCTGCCATATGAAAGGAAAAATGGAGAATAACCTGTTGACTCGTGTCTTGTACAATTGTAAGCATGTACAATTTGGGGTAGGTGATCCTTCCATTCACTTTTTTCTCCTCCTGTAGGGTATGAAGCATTTGGAGTAGTGTACGATTCAGGAGCTCCACAGGGTTGCACTGCGGATGGTATGGAGTGGTTCGTGAGTGAGAAATTCCAGACAGCTGTTGTAATCTGTGGAAGAGACTGTTTTCAAACTCACGTCCCTGATCATGATGCAACTTCTCAGGGTACCCGAAACGAGGAATAAAATCCTGAAATATCTTTTCTGCGGCTGTTTTGCTTGATTTATTCCTTGTAGGGTATGCCTGTGCGAAACGAGTGAAATGGTCCACGATCAAATCAAATCAAAAATCAAATTAAACTTTATTGTCATATTGCTGTACATACAACTGTAGTGCAGGCAAGATGAAATTGCGTTTCTCTCGGCATCCATATAAGAAGCAGCATGATTAAGACACACTCCCACATAGCTCCACCCCCCACCCCACCCCACCCCCCCCATCCATTCACACATCCCTGAGACATACTTGGGGAAAAAGAATAACTAACTATAATATACAAAATGTCCATAGGTGCAGTAGTGTGTATGTGAGATTCCGGGTCAGCTGTTCAGCATCCTGACAGCTTGTGGGAGGAAGCTGTTGATCAGTCTGGTGGTTCTGCCTCTGATGCTCCGGAATCGTTTACCAGATGGAAGAAGTTCAAAGTGTTTATGCAGAGGGTGAGAACGGTCCTTGACAATGTTCAGTGCCCTGCTCCTACAACGGTTCTGAAAAAGTTCTTGGACAGAGGGGAGGGAGACTCCAATTACCCTCTCCGCCCCCTTGACTATCCTCTGCAGGGCTTTTTTGTCTGACATACTGCAGCTGGAGTACCATGTAGCAATGCAGTACGTCAGAACACTCTCCACCACACCTCTGTAGTAGGTCCTGAGGATGCAGATGGGGAGAGAGGCCTGTTTGAGTTTCCTCAAGAAGTGTAGTCTCTGCTGAGCTCGCTTCCTGATATCCAAGGAATTCTTGCTCCAGGTCAGGTCCTGTGAGATCTGCACTCCGAGGAACTTGATGTTCTCTACTCTCTCCACTAAATGGCCGCCGATGCTGAGGGGGACGTGCTCAGGCTGTGACCGCCGGAAGTCGATAATCATCTCCTTTGTTTTGTCCACGTTGAGCACCAGATTGTTCTCCCTGCACCAGCCCTCCAGGTCTCTCACTTCTTCCCTGTACATTGATTCCTCATCCCTCTGAATAAGTCCCACCACTGTGGTGTCATCTGCAAATTTAATAATCTGGTTCCCCTCGTGTTTGGATACACAGTCATGTGTTAGAAGTGTAAACAACAGTGGACTGAGTACACAGCCTTGAGGGGTTCCGGTACTCAGCGTGACAGAGTTGGAGATGTTGTTTCCAACCCGGACAGACTGAGGTCTCTCAGTCAGGAAATCCAGGATCCAGAGACATGTGGCGGTGTTCAGACCGAGAAGGAGTAATTTCTCCATCAGTCTCTGGGGAATAATGGTGTTGAATGCTGAACTGAAATCAATGTACAGGAGTCTGGCGTAGGTGTCTTTCTGGTCCAGGTGGGTGATGACAGAGTGTAGGGTGGTGACTATAGCATCCTCCGTGGAGCGGTTTGAACGATATGCAAACTGGAGCGGGTCGTGTGATGCAGGGAGGCAGGCTGTGATGTGTGGTTTGACAAGCCATTCAAAACACTTCATCACAATTGGTGTAAGTGCAACAGGACGATAGTCATTCAAACAGGACACCACTGGTTTCTTTGCCACCGGTACAATGATAGAGGTCTTGAAGCATCTGGAAACGATGGCCTGACTCAGGGAGATGTTATAAATGTCAGTCAGGACATCCGCCAACTCGCTCGCACAGTCTCGGAGCACACGTCCCGGAATGTTGTCTGGACCTGCAGCTTTGCGTGGGTTGATTCTGGATAGGGTCCTCCGTGTGTCCGCTGTGTTAATGGTAAAAGTTGGTCTGACCGATGGTGGGAGTGGGCCGGCCCTCCGTCTGATTGTCGAGTTTGATGCTTCAAAACCTGCAAAGAAGTCGTTAAGCCTAGTACATAGGTACCACTAGTACAGTACTAGTGGATGAGTACATCCACTAGTACGAGGATGTACTCATACCCTCCTTTACTTGGCTCAAGGTGTAAGTAGTCGATGGAGATTAACTCAAAGGGCACACTGGTTGTAACAGATCCCATTGGAGCTCTCTGGGGAACATTTGGGCGTTTTTGTTTGATGCACGGACATTTTTTTGTTACATAATCTTCAACATCTTGTTGCATATATGGCCAATAGAAACGCTCACCGGCCATATGTACAGTGGGGCAAAAAAGTATTTAGTCAGCCACCAATTGTGCAAGTTCTCCCACTTAAAAGATGAGAGAGGTCTCCAATTTTCATCATAGGTATACCTCAACTATGAGAGACAAAATGAGAAAAAAAATCCAGAAAATCACATTGTCTGATTTTTAAAGAATTTATTTGCAAATTATGGTGGAAAATAAGTATTTGGTCACCTACAAACAAGCAAGATTTCTGGCTCTCACAGACCTTTAACTTCTTCTTTAAGAGGCTCCTCTGTCCTCCACTCGTTACCTGTACTAATGGCACCTGTTTGAACTCGTTATCAGTATAAAAGACACCTGTCCACAACCTCAAACAGTCAGACTCCAAACTCCACTATGGCCAAGACCAAAGAGCTGTCAAAGGACACCAGAAACAAAATTGTAGACCTGCACCAGGCTGGGAAGACTGAATCTGCAATAGGTAAGCAACTTGGTGTGAAGAAATCAACTGTGGAAGCAATTATTAGAAAATGGAAGACATACAAGACCACTGATAATCTCCCTCGATCTGGGGCTTCACGCAAGATCTCACCCTGTGGGGTCAAAATGATCACGAGAACAGTGAGCAAAAGTCCCAGAACCACACGGGGGGACCTAGTGAATGACCTGCAGAGAGCTGGGACCGAAGTAACAAAGGCTACCATCAGTAACACACTACGCCGCCAGGGACTCAAATCCTGCAGTGCCAGACGTGTCCCCCTGCTTAAGCCAGTACATGTCCAGGCCCGTCTGAAGTTTGCTAGAGAGCGTTTGGATGATCCAGAAGAGGACTGGGAGAATGTCATATGGTAAGATGAAACCAAAATAGAACTTTTTGGTAAAAACTCAACTTGTCATGTTTGGAGGAGAAATAATGCTGAGTTGCATCCAAAGAACACCATACCTACTGTGAAGCATGGGGGTGGAAACATTGTGCTTTGGGGCTGTTTTTCTGCAAAGGGACCAGGACGACTGATCCGTGTAAAGGAAAGAATGAATGGGACCATGTATCGTGAGATTTTGAGTGAAAACCTCCTTCCATCAGCAAGGGCATTGAAGATTAAATGTGGCTGGGTCTTTCAGCATGACAATGATCCCAAACACACCGCCCGGGCAACGAAGGAGTGGCTTCGTAAGAAGCATTTCAAGGTCCTGGAGTGACCTAGCCAGTCTCCAGATCTCAACCCCATAGAAAATCTTTGAAGAGAGTTGAAAGTCCGTGTTGCCCAGCGGCAGCCCCAAAACATCACTGCTCTAGAGGAGATCTGCATGGAGGAATGGGCCAATATACCAGCAACAGTGTGTGAAAACCTTGTGAAGACTTACAGAAAACGTTTGACCTCTGTCATTGCCAACAAAGGGTATATAACAAAGTATTGAGATGAACTTTTGTTATTGACCAAATACTTATTTTCCACCATCATTTGCAAATAAATTCTTTAAAAATCCTTCAATGTGATTTTCTGGATTTTTTTTTCTCATTTTGTCTCTCATAGTTGAGGTATACCTATGATGAAAATTGGAGACCTCTCTCATTTGTTAAGTGGGAGAACTTGCACAATTGGTGGCTGACTAAATACTTTTTTGCCCCACTGTATCACCTTATCACACCCTATGTGACCCATGTCATTGTGTAGACTCTAACACCATCGGCCTTAGCTGTTCAGGTAGGACAAGTTGTTTGCTGTGCTCTGTTTTTCTGTACAATAATCCATTGTCAACTTCCAACTTGTTCCACTCATACAGTAGTCTCCGTGTCCGTTTACTCATTGTCCGTTTATCTTTATCGTTTGGTGTCCATCCTTTGAGTTTGAGTGAGATTACTTCTCTAATTGACTCATCGTCTTGTCGAGCAGCATTGATGTCTTTAGGTGTCATGCTCAAAACACTGTCAGTTGGCACACTGTTGTCATTAGAACTCAGTTGTAACGCAGCTATCCATGGCACATCACTGTTTTGTGCTGCC
This sequence comes from Pholidichthys leucotaenia, assembly GCA_020510985.1. Lineage (NCBI taxonomy): Eukaryota > Metazoa > Chordata > Actinopteri > Cichliformes > Pholidichthyidae > Pholidichthys > Pholidichthys leucotaenia. Next base: position 60,857,244 of record CM035849.1, on the reverse strand, counting down.
TTTGCTCCTTGCCACACTGCGGACACTACTTCCGGTAAAACTGTCTCTGTGAACTCATTCATTTGCTCTTGCAGATCTAATGGGTGTCTGGACAACATATCTGCATCTGCATTCCTTTTCCCTGGCCTATACTTGATATCAAAATGGAAGTCAGCCAACTCCCCAACCCACCTATGACCCACTGCATTCAACCTGGCTGAACTGAGGACATAGGTTAAAGGATTGTTATCTGTATAGACAGTAAAAGTCGGTGCATAATACAGATAGTCACGGAATTTGTCGCAGATGGCCCACTTGAGAGCTAGAAACTCTAGTTTATCGGAATGTAAGTGATAATTCTTCTCGGCAGGTGTGAGAGTTCTGGATCCATAGCCAATCACCTTAAGTTTGTTTTCTTGTTTTTGATACAAGACGGCTCCCAGGCCTTTGTTTGACGCATCTGTATGCAATACAAATGGAAGGTCCAAACTGGGATAAGCTAGAATGGGAGGATTAGTCAGAATGTCCACAAATCTTGACACAACTTCCTGATGTTCACTGGTCCATATTATTGGTGTGCGAGAAAGAAGCTGGTTTCTGTCTCCTTTCTTTGTTTGTCCTTTACTCCTTTCTGGTGCTGGTTTATTGTCACTGCTTGTTTCATTAGTGCTCTGGAGGAGTTCGAACAAGGTTCTCGCCAGACGTGAAAAATCTTGAATAAATGATCGGTAATAACTGAGAAAACCCAGTAACGTTCTGAGTTCTCCGACTGTGCGAGGTTTCTTGTCTTTCAGAGCGAACACAGCATCCAAGTCTTTTGGGTCAATCTGGACTCCTTCTCCCGACACTAGCCTACCCAGGTAGCGTACTTGGTTTTTGAACAGTTCACATTTGGCTGGCCGAAGTTTTATGCCGTGTTGTCGCATTTTGCACAAAACCTGTTTAAGGTGTTCTACGTGCTCATCAAAGGTTTTGGAGTAACACAGTACATCGTCCAAGTAAGGCACGCAACACTCATCTCTGATCCCTTCTAACACCCCCTCCATACACCTTTGGAATGCGGCCGGTGCGTTTGACAACCCGAATGGAATCCGCACCCACTCGTATAGTTCCCAGGGTGTGCTAAAAGCAGTTAAATGTCTTGACTCCTCACTTACAAAACCCTGATGGTCGGCACTTCCCTGATCCAATATGGAAAACCAGGAGTTACCCCCAAGACTGTCCACTAGATCTTGTATCCGTGGTAACGGATGCCTGTCAGGTATGGTTTTTCGGTTCAGCTCACGAAAATCAACACACAAGCGCAAAGTATTGTCCTTTTTACGCACACACACTACTGGCGACGAGTTGTTTGACACTGATTTCCTGATCCAGTCCCTGCTTAAAAGGTTTTGAACATACTCCTTCACCTCTTTATACAGTGGTCTTGGAATGGAGTTGTAACTTTTATGCACAGGTGTGTTGTCAGTGGTGTTGATTTTTAGCTGTAGTCCAGGAATACATCCAATGTCTCCTTCATCATGAGCAAACACATCAGACTGTTCATAGAGCATCTGCCGAACCACCTCCCGATCACCCTCTGAGAGATGGTCTAAATTGACATTAGGGTGCCATCTCAGGTGTGAGGGAGCAGTGCTTAATGTTTCTTCACCCTCACCTTGACTGTCACATGTCACTTGAGCAGAGTGACAAAATGGCTTGTCTGTAGTTTTGGTTGCATTTTCAGCACTGGAACAAACATTTACAGGTTTGTATTCAGTGATCTCTGAAATAAGTCCTAAAACAGTCTTTGGATTTAGAAAAATGTTGTGCTTTGTTGAGTTTTGGATTGGGATTTTGACAGTTTTTAAAGCACCAGCGGGTACATCAATAACAGCTGGGAATAACTCCAACCCATCCGGTAAGTTACACTTCACAGCTGGCTCGAACAACATTTTTCCTCCTCCAGAAAATGCTCTGATGTGACATTTTACCATACAGATTTGGCTACTGTGAACAGTGAGTCCTTTTTTCCCCCAACTCTCACCACTGGACTTTCTGGTTCATTTTCTGTTGACTTGGTGTGGACAACAGAGATGAGTGACTCAACATTACCTTTCTGGACCTTTAAAGTCTCCGACAGTAAGCCCACTAAGCTAATATCGTCACTTTGTTCACTGTTTGCCATTATTATCTCTTGGATCACGTTAAAGCCCAGCAGCGGAGTGCTTAAATGCTGCTGACTGACAAGCATTGGAACATACAAGGATACAGAACTATACTGTGAACTTGTGATCTCAAGCAGGACATCTATCCACCCCTCGAACGGAACATCCGTTCCATTGGCTGCGGTGATTTCGAGTGGGTGGCCTGGGAGTAGGCTCTCGAGTGGCTGTATTTTCACATTTGGTAAGGCTGCTTGTACCCATGACTTTTCAACAATTCTTACTTGTGCCCCACTGTCCAATAACATCTGTAGGTTTACTCCATTTAACTGGCAACTGATCATACACCTACCGCCAATGAGCTGTGCCACACGCTTTGTGTTGGGTGACTTTTGCGACTTGGCAGTAGTCTGTTCGGAGTTCAGTCTTTTAGTGTTGTGGGACTCTGCTGGTGGTTCAGTCACTGGTGGTCCCTCCCCAGCGACCTCCTCCAGTTTCCCGACACATTGCTTTTCTGAAGGCAAGCTATAGCTCTGTGCCCCTCCTTTCCACATTGAAAACAGTGTGTGCAGCGCTCAGTCACTTGGGCGATACACTTTTGGCACTTTCCTTTCACTGCGGGTCTCAGTGCTGACTGTTTAGGGACCGGTGCTGTGGGACTGGTGTTTACTGTATTTACCATTGGGGTTAGGGCCTTTTCTAAACTCTTGGTTAGGGAGGAGACCTGTGCCGTCAGCTCCTGGATAGCTACACGACTAGCTTGGACTTCAGTGTGCATTTTAATAGAGCTTTGATCTGTCTCTATCTGTGCCACATTAACACTGGTGACTTTCTGTTTGTGACTTTGTCCCAACCTACTTAATCTCTCTGTCTCTTCACTAGCAGAATTTGCTATGAGCTCCAGGATGGAGTCATCTGTGACACTGGTGTTGGAGATGTGAGGTTTAAGGTCTCTCCTGACATAAGAGTATTTTTCATTCAAACCCTGATACAGTGAATGGATAAACACACCGTCTACCAACTTGTTGTCATAATGAAACCCACTACTGTTTTTAGATGCAGTCAACACACGCTGTTTTAGCCCCATTAGTCTATACATAAACTGTTGTGGTGTTTCTTTGTCATTTTTGCTTAGCATTACTCAGCTCCTGAAATAATTCAGTGCTGCTTTTCTCACGTAGATGTGTCCTTAAGAGACGTTTTAACTCAGCTACAGTAAGGCTATCCTTGGTTACAAGCATATCTTTAAAGGTACCAGGCTTAATTATCTTAAACACCGTTCTGATAATCTCAGCCTCTGTGAACCCTTCATTTAGCCCTTCATCAAGCTGTTTGCACAAGTTATTGTAACTCAAATCAGAATCAAAATCAGAGATTTGACCACCATAAATCTTGTACTGTCTACGTGGCAACAGTGATGTAAGTTCAGTCAGTCTGACTAACCCTGGGTCAGGAACTACAGATGGTGATGTCGGATGTTCTTCCCTGATGGTGCTGCAGCTCCAGTGGTCACAGGAACTACTATGACTGGGTCATTGTCGGGTGACACCTCTGCATCCACTTCTCCAGCTGCTGTGGGCCGTTGTAGTTCAATGATGAGGTCACGGAAAGCAAGCAGGTGAGACATCACCTGGTCCTCAAGGCTCTTCAGTTGTGGACTTCTCAGCGAGTCAACAATGAAGTCGAAGAGTTCCACTTCGGTCGATTCTGCGCCTGGCAAATCTTCTCCCACCTCATCCTTGAACGACTCAGCCAGCTTGTAAAGAACGTTTCTGCAGTGGGCAATGGTCAGCTGGCGAAGCTCTTGGTGGATTTCCCATCTCAGGTCATGTAGAGCAGACATGGCTGTGGTCTCCTGTAGTCAGTCGCTTAGGTCGATGGCTCAGGAACAGGTGGTCAGCATCCCTTGGTTCTTCAATGATTAGTGCCAGACCAGTAGGTGGCGCTAATCCCGGACGAGCCCCCAAAATTGTTGCTCCCCTGGGTAGCGGCCCAGGAGGAGGCAACATGCATGTGGAAGTTAACTCTCCAACCTGTGATAGAGAATAGGCAGAACACGTTTCATGCCGTTATTTCACACAAGGGAGTTTATTCTTCGTCCAAGTCATTCACATGACCAACATCAACTGACTAGTATTTACTATTAAAGTCCATAGTTTCTCTCTTATTATCTGATCACATCACCATTAAACAAAACACAATCATGTCCATTTATCACAATTTTCAATGTGACATTAACTGTATACTTAACATTCTTAACAAATTACCCTAACATGAAATGAATTATTGTTTTTATCTCCTTCCCATGTATATAGCTTCTAACTTGTTCAAATATTTATACTTTAAACAATAACACATGAATTTACATTTACATTAATCATTTTAAGCACTGTCATAAATGTACAGCATGTGGTGTTATTCTTAACAATTCACTGACCTGGCCACTGTGTACCTAACACACAATAGTATTCCTGGTATTCGGCAATACACCCGAAATATGTACACTTGGTGACAAATCAAACCAGTAAATGTCGTACTGTATGAAAACCGTTTCATAACTGTCTTTAAATAAAGTAAGCAAATGGTTCCTAACATGTGGGCGGATTTCACTGTTGTGGCACGTCCCATACACTCGATCATTAACATTAGCAGGTTAGCTTATACAACAACACATCAACTTTAACAGAAATACCCTTACAAACCCGCTTTTCGCCTCACACTTATCACAATATAATCTCGGACATCTTAGGACTCTTACAGTTTATATTGCACTCTTTTATTATTAGTATTTACCAACCTGTGATAGAGAACAGGCAGAACACATTTCATGCCGTTATTTCACACAAGGGAGTTTATTCTTCGTCCTCCGGTGCGTGAGTCTACTCTCTATCACTGTGTGACATGCGCCATCTATTGGTCAGCATACGGAACTGCACTCAACTCACATGAGTTATAATGGAACCAGGTGGATTACAAATGCATGGTAGAAAAATAAAACAATTAAAGAATAAAATAAAATTGTAGGGGTGCCTGTTTTTTTTAAATTTTCTTATCCAAATGTCTTTTTAGCACCTCTTACATAACTATTAACTATTTCCAAGCCTCTACACATACGGGTACTTATGTTCAGTATTGGAGATACAGCCATGCAAATACTGGCTGATAGGTGTATCAGACTTTGCTGTAGCTGAGGAACGAGGGGGGATATACAGTACTGCAGCAATAATACAACTTAACCCATGGGGAAGATGAGTACAGCGCAACCAGACCCATAAGGATTCAAACTCATCTTCCTCTAAATGAATCAGTCGCTTCTGTGGGATGTTATCATATGCATACAGTACAACTCCTCCTCCCCTATTGCCATTTCTGTCACGTCGATGTAAGATGTAACCCGCAGTAGCGGCTCGTGGGTGATCCCACCGAGGAGGCAAATTAATCATGAATAGACACACACCTACAGTATACTTGCAAGGACCCCAAGTCTTTAGCTCCACAGATACTAAATGCAGCTCTTGCAAAGCCCCAAGAAAACATCACTATGCTGACCAATACTCTTTTCAAGACAACACAACACCAGCTTTACTCAGCATGATAAAATCTGACCAAGAAAAGATGACGACACATCTCCACCCCAGCACCAACAACAAACCCGATCAAATGGGACACAAAAAGCCAAAATAATGACATCAAATTAAAAGGAATCCATTACAAGTATTTACTGAAGTCTCACAAGTATTTGTAAAAGTGTCTCGTTTGCTGACTTGATGTCACTTGGTCTTGTTCCTCCTACACAAGCCGCTACTGGTAACCAGGGAAAGTTACAATGGACTGCTTGCACAAAAACTACTGTGTTTTACGGACTGTGGCTTCGTCACATCCGATCTCTATGTTCTACCTTGGCTGTGCATGAAAGCTCAACAAAATTTAAAATCAATAATTTTTTGCAGATTAGTAAGACGGAAAATATTCACTGCCACAACGGTGGGGAACCTGGTGAATAACTGTTGGGTTATTTTTATGCTAATAGTAACTTTTCTTTTGTTATAATCAACAGAAACTTAGCTTTTGTTGGGATGTTGCCATGGCAACTGAGAGTCCCAATGGAAGATATGATGCCTGCGGCAGATCTGAAAGGACGGACGGAAATAATAGAGTATAGATTACATATAAATTACTCTGTCTCTGTCATATAAGATAAGATAAGATAAGATAAGATAAGTCTTTATTAGTCCCACAAAATTCCAGGATTGCAACAGCACAGGGATAGCAACACTCAGAGCAACAATCAGAAGGCAAGAAAAAAAAAAACAAAAAAAAAACAAAAAAACAAGCAAGCAAGAGCAGCTAATATACATATGTACATATTACTATAAAATATATATATACACACACACACACACAGACACACAGTGCAGAGCATTGTAGCTGGATGGAATAAATATATGAATATATGAACACACAGTGCAGAGCATTGTAGCTAGATGGAATAAATATGTAAATATATAAACACCCACAGTACGGAGCATTGCAGCTAGGTGGAATAAATATGCAAGTATATAAACACACACAGTGCGGAGCAATGTAGCTAGACGGAACAATATGTAGATATATAAAAACACAGTGCGGAGCATTGTAGCTAGATGGAATAAATATATAGATATATAAATATAAACACACCCAGTGCTGAGCATTGTAGCTAGATGGAATAAATATATAGATATATAAATATAAACACACCCAGTGCAGAGCATTGTAGCTAGATGGAATAAATATGTAAATATATAAACACACACAGTGCAGAGCACTGCCGCTAGGTGGGATGAAACAGCACAACCGTCTATTTAGTTATCCCACATGGTATGACCATGTGCCCATACATACTCTCACCCTCCATAGCGACCGGTATGTTCCCAGTTGTATGCCGGAGAGGACCACTGTGTAAGTCTACTGCATCTCCTGCATTCAAAAAAAAAACTATTAGTTTGTTACGTCTCCTTGCTATCTCTGCGAGCAGCCCTGCTTAGGTTGTACAGTCTGACAGCCGTTGGTAGGAAGGACCTACGAAACCTCTCGGTTGTGCACCTGGGATGATGTAGTCTGCTGCTAAATGAGCTCCTCAGTGCATCCAGTATGTCCTGCATAGGGTGGAACTCGGACTCCAGCAGAGATGACAGTTTAGCCACCGTCCTTCTCTCTCCTATCTCCTCCATCGGATCAAGGCGTTGCCCCAGGACAGAGCTAGCTTTCTTAATCAGTTTGTTCAGTCTCTTCCTATCGGCTGCAGTAATGCCACTGCCCCAGCAGACCACTCCAAAAGTGATGGCTGATGCCACCACCGTGTCATAGAATGACTTCAGCAGCGCCCCTTGTACACCAAAAGACCTGAGTCTCCTCAGCAGGAACAGCCTGCGCTGTCCCTTCTTGTAGAGTGCGTCAGTATTGTGTGACCAGTCTAGTTTATTGTTCAGATGAATACCCAGGTACTTGTAGGATGTCACCATCTCGATGTCTGTTCCCTGTATATTTACTGGTGCTGTGAGGGGCTGCCCATGCCTGCGGCAGTCCACCACCAGCTCCTTAGTTTTCCTCGCGTTGATCTGGAGGCAGTTCCGATGGCACCAGTCCACAAAGTCCTGGATAAGCCCTCTGTACTCAGCTTCATCTCCGCTGGAGATGAGACCAACGATCGCAGAGTCATCAGAGAACTTCTGTAGATGGCAATGTGTTGTGTTGTGTGAGAAGTCCGCAGTATAAAGAGTGAACAGGAAGGGAGCCAGCACCGTTCCCTGGGGGGCCCCCGTGCTACTGATGATCGTGTCGGAAACACAGTCCCGGGTTCTCACAAACTGAGGCCGGTTCGTGAGGTAGTCCAGGATCCATGATGACAGGTGCTGGTCCACCCCTGCGCGCAGCAGCTTGTCCTTCAGGAAGGAGCCCATGCGCCAGATGGAGTTTAGCGTTTAATGAGATAAAGGAAACAGTTCAAAAGTTTGTGCAAAACAACAATGCCAAACAAGGTATGAAACATGCAGCATCTCAGAGCAGAAGGGCCCTGGAGGAAAAAACAGCACTACAGAGAAAACAGTAGTACAGGGGAAAAACTTACACGTAGTGCTTTAGAGCGAGGCAGCACTCAGCACTATGGTGAACGTAGGAGAATGATGATCAATGGAGCGATGAGGACTGAATGAACAAGCCAAGTATAAGTACAAAGTGAAGTGACAACATGAGTGAAAACAGGTGCGGGACCCAGAGCAGGAGGAAACTAAACTGGTTATTAGAATCAGCTGGGTGGTGATGACAGGTGAGGGAGGGGTGGTTGACAGCCTGGCGGGTGACGCCCACAGTGGAGCGTTACCCCGGAAACACAGCCAACAGCTGTCAAGCCAGAGAAAAACATGACAGAACTTAAAACACAAAATAGGAACATAAAAAGGAAATAATAAAACTCAGAGGCAACCAATACAAAAAATATACATAAATGCAAAGAAAAGTGCCACGAAGCAGAGTCTGGCAGAGGACCCAGACTCAGCATGTGACAGTTTCACTGTTTGGATTTGTTCTCTTGACAAGATAGATTTAAATAAAGCTGATTCACTGAGTTACTTTAGCCTTTTATCTCCTGGTTTATTATTCACTCAGTGTAAAAATGTTTTTGTTGCTGAAATTTCTTTGTTGTACTATTTTCTCTGCTGATAGCTTTGCAGGAGCTGGAATTAGAGCTGTTTACAATAATTAGTCAAGCTAAATAGTGAACTTAAAAAAAAAGTACCGTGTTCAGTGGCACAGAACTTTGTTTGACCATTATTATTATTATTATTATTATTATTACCTCCGCCAAGGAGGTTATGTTTTCATCGGCGTTGGTTTGTCTGTCTGTTTGTTTGTTAGCAAGATAACTCAAAAAGTTATGGACGGATTTTCATGAAATTTTCAGAGATTGTCACAAATGGGGTATCCTACAGATTAGATTTTGGTGGTGATCCGGATCACCGTCCAGAAGAAAACCGCCATTACGGAAAATGCGATTTTCCTGAATAACTACTGAACCACTAATCCTATCATTGTCAATCCAATTGCTAGTCATATGTTTTCATGGTCAAGGAATCTGAAAATGTACACACAAACACTGTATGGGGGGAACTGTGGCGCTTGGTGGAGGTCTGCGCTCTCCGAGTGCTTTTCTAGTTATTATTATTATTATTATTATTATTATTATTATTATTATATGCATGACAAGTTCTTGACAAGTTGGGATCGTCACTTCCTGTTTTGCTGTCTGCCTGTGTGGTTTGCCTGTGTGGTTGCTTTCCAGCCACTAGCTATGGCTACTAGCTCTCTTTCCTCTCCTCCTCTGGTGTGCTCTCTCTGTCAGATGTTTAGCTACACCTCTGCCTCTTTTAGTGATAACGGTAAATGTAATAAATGTTGTCTTTTTGAGGCGCTCGAGGCGAGGTTGTCTGATTTGGAATCCCGGCTCCGCTGCATTGAAACACCGTCTGCGCCAGTTAATCTTGACGGACGCCCATTAGTTGCAGCGGAGCTAGCTAGCTTAGGCCCCCCTGTCAGCGGTCCCTCGGCTCTCCTCAGCAGCGAGGAGACTGGGTGGGTGACGGTGAGAAGGAAGCCTAGTCGCAAAGCCCCGGTACACCACCAACCTGTTCACGTCTCTAATCGTTTTTCCCCGCTCAGCGACACACCCGCTGAGGAAAAAACTCTGATCATTGGCGACTCTGTAGTCAGAAACGTGAACCTAGAGACTCCAGCGGCCATAGTCAAATGCATTCCTGGGGCCAGAGCAGGTGACATCGAGTCAAATTTGAAAATGCTGGCTAAAAGTAACTGTAAATATTCCACAATTGTTATTCACGCCGGCATTAATGACATCCGTCTCCGGCAGTCGGAAGTCATGAAACTTAATATAGAATCGGTGTGTGACTTTGCAAAAACGATGTCTGCCACTGTAGTATTCTCTGGGCCCCTCCCCAATCTGACCAGTGATGACATGTTTAGCCGCTCGTCATCCTTGAACCGCTGGCTGTCTGTGTGGTGTCCTGAAAATGACGTGGGCTACATTGACAAATGGAGCTCATTTTGGGGAAAACCTGGTCTTACGAGACGAGACAGCATTCATCCCACTTTGGATGGTGCTTCTCATTTATTTAACAATCTGGCATCTTTTTTATTCAAATTTCCAAAACCCTGACTACTCAGAGTTGGGACCAGGAAGCAGAGTCGCAGTCTTACACGCCTCTCTGCAGCTCCTCTTCATCCGCCACCCCTCAGCTTAGCCCGTCTCCCCCATCAGAGAATCGTTGTCTGCTCCCTCCAAAGTGAATAAAAATATAATGTATAAGCATCCCAAAGTGATAAAGCAAAATATTGGTAAAACTCAAATTAAACATAAAGCCTCTAAATTGAATGATTTGGCCTCTGTTCCTCCTCATAATTTAAAAATTAAATGTGGTTTATTAAATATTAGGTCTCTAACTCCCAAGTCTCTGTTAGTCCATGATCTGTTAATTGATCATCAGATTGATTTAATTTCCCTTACAGAGACTTGGTTAGGGCAAGAGGATTATGTTGGTTTAAATGAATCAACTCCCTCTGGTTATTTAAACTGTCAAAATCCCAGAAGTTCTGGTCGTGGAGGAGGAGTAGCAACAATTTGCCATTCCAAATTACTAGTTAATGTAAAGCAAAAAACATGTTATAATTCCTTTGAGGGCCTGGTCCTCAGTATTGGGCACTTTAGCAATTTTAGGTTAAACCCAATTTTATTTGCCATAGTTTATCGTCCCCCATCAACCTATTCAGAATTTTTATCCGAATTTTCTGATTTCTTAGCTGATTTAGTGCTGAAATCTGATAGAATAATTATAGTAGGGGACTTTAATATACATGTGGATGTAGATAGTGACTGCCTTAATGTGGCTTTTAATTCAATATTAGACTCGATTGGGTTTTCTCAGAAAGTAGGAAATTCTACTCATTACCTCCACCATACATTGGACCTTGTTCTGACATATGGCATAGAAATAGAAAATCTTGTAGTGTCTCCTCATAACCCTGTACTGTCAGACCATTGTCTGTTAACCTTTGATTTTACTATTTCTGACTATTTGGCTCCTAAAGAAAAATATTATTACAGTAGATGCCTCTCAGATGATGCTGTTTCCAAATTTATGCAGATTGTTTCCTCTATGCCATGTGTCAACACAACGGAAATAAGCTATAGACAGCTTGCTCCTTCTGTAACTGATAACATGGTGGATAGTGTTTCAGCTTCTCTGCTCAGACTCTAGACTTGGTGGCCCCCTTAAAAAAGAAAAAGTCTAATCAGAGATTTCTAACTCCTTGGTTCAACACAGAAACTCGTAGCTTAAAACAGAAGACTCATCAATTAGAAAGAAAATGGCGCTCTACTAATTTAGATGAAATCTATTTAGCTTGGAGAAATCATCTTTTAATTTATAAAAAATCTCTTAGAAAAGCTAGAACGAGTTATTACTCTGCATTAATAGAAGAGAACAAGAATAATCCCAGGTTTCTTTTCAGTACTGTAGCCAGGTTGACAAAGAGTCAGGACTCTGTCAATCCTAGCATTCCCTTAGAGCTTACTAGTCAGGACTTTATGAACTTTTTCAATAATAAAATTTCATCCATCAGAGGTAAAATCAATCAGATTCTTCCCACAGTTAACTTAAATACTGTAACTACTACAACTCCTTCTTTTGATGTCTGTCTTGATGAGTTTACTCCAATCGACCTTTGTGAGTTAGACAAAATAGTTTCCTCATCCAAACCTTCAACTTGTCTTTTAGACCCTATTCCTACCAGGTTATTTAAAGAAGTCTTCCCACTTATTGGTAGCTTTATTCTTCATATAATCAATTCTTCATTAACTTTAGGCCATGTACCGCAGGCTTTTAAAACGGCTGTAATTAAACCCTTACTCAAAAAGCCAACGCTAGATCCAGGAGCTTTAGCTAACTATAGACCAATCTCTAATCTCCCTTTCATTTCAAAAATCTTAGAAAAAGTTGTTGCTACGCAATTATTTGACCACCTGCAGGGAAATGGTTTACTTGAAGAGTTTCAATCTGGGTTTAGAATCCATCATAGTACTGAAACAGCCTTAGCGAAGGTCACTAACGACCTCCTCATTGCATCTGATAATGGACTAGTTTCTGTACTTGTCCTTTTAGACCTTAGTGCAGCTTTTGATACTATCGATCATAATATTCTACTTGATAGATTAGAACACTATGTTGGACTTAATGGAACTTCGTTGCAGTGGTTTAGATCTTATTTATCTGATAGGTTCCAGTTTGTTCATGTAAATAATGAGTTTTCTTTCAACTCAAAGCTTAGTCATGGAGTTCCACAGGGATCTGTGCTAGGCCCTACCCTTTTTAGTTTATATATGCTTCCGTTAGGCAACATTATTAGAAAGCACTGTATACATTTTCATTGTTATGCAGATGACACACAATTATACCTGTCAATGAAGCCAGATGATAGTAATCAATTAGCCAAGTTAGAAGCCTGTCTTAAGGAAATCAAAGCTTGGATGACTTGTAATTTCCTGCTATTAAATTCAGATAAGACTGAAGTCATTCTTGTTGGTCCAAAAAAACCTTAGAAATTCCTTTCCAAATCAAACTTTCAGTTTGGATGCAGTTACTCTTTCTCTTAATAGCTCTGTGAGGAACCTTGGAGTTATTTTTGATCAGGATTTGTCCTTCAATTCACATATTAAATTTGTTTCTAAGACTGCCTTCTATCATTTGAGTAATATTGCCAAGATTAGGAGCATCTTGTCTCAGAGTGATGCTGAGAAGCTGATCCACGCTTTTGTTAGCTCGAGATTAGATTATTGTAATTCTTTATTATCAGGCTGTCCTAAAACATCTTTAAAAAGTCTTCAGCTGATCCAAAATGCTGCTGCAAGAGTTTTAAAAGGTACTAGAAAGAGAGATCATATCTCTCCGGTTCTGGCCTCCCTTCATTGGCTTCCCATAGAGTTTAGAATTAAGTTTAAAATCCTTCTTCTTACTTACAAAGCTCTAAACAATCAGGCTCCTTTTTATTTAAAAGATCTGATACTACCGTATTATCCTAACAGAGCACTACGCTCCCAAAATGCAGGATTACTTGTAATACCTAGAATCTCCAAAAGTACAATGGGAGGCAGAGCCTTCAGTTTTCAAGCTCCTCTCCCGTGGAATCAGCTGCCAATCTGGATTCGGGAGTCAGACTCGATCTCTGTTTTTAAGAATAGGGCTAAAACCTACCTTTTTGATATAGCCTACAATTAGGGAGGGATCATGTGTTTCTGAACCCTCCCTTAGTTATGCTGCTAATAGGTTAGTCAGCCGGGGGGCCTCCAGTAATGCACTGGGCCTCACTCCTTTCCTCACTCTCTATGAAATATTTTTTTTTGCTGGTCATTAACATTTGTTTGTTCTCTCCCATAGATTGAGTCCCCATCGTGCTGTTTGCTCTCTACATGTCTGTTCTTTTCTTCTTCTCTATCCCCTCACCCCCCAGCCAGTCGCAGCAGATGACTGCCCCTCCCTGAGCCTGGTTCTGCTGGAGGTTTCTTCCTGTTTAAAGGGAGTTTTTCCTGTCCACCGTCGCCAAGTGCTTGCTCACAGGGGATCGCCTGATTGCTGGGGTCTTTCTGCAACTGTGGGGGTTCCCCCCTACAGTTGATAGTGCTATGAGATGACTGTTGTTGTGAAATGGCGCTATATAAATAAAGTTGAATTGAATTGAATTGAATTGAAGTTACAAGCTAAGGGGTAGTTTGGCTGTTTTAATGTGTCTTTGATTTCTTTTTGTTGGCATTTAAATAATAATTTAAAACTCAAGGTGCACAATATCCATGATCATCCGGCGCCACACGAGACGGCCGCCCTTTGCAACAGCGGCTCGATTCCGAGTCTTTTTTTCCCCTTCCTCTCTCTTTTTGATCCGTTTTTTTTTTCATTCCACTTATATCACAGACACACAGATCGTCCCAAATGTCTCCTGAGCCGGTGGACGGAGCCACTGTTTATAGCAGGAGACGATACAGCAGGGAAGAGCTGCTAGCACTCAACCGCCACCCGGTGCTATTGGAAAAACTCGACATACCGGGAGAACTGAAGCGAAAACGCCGCGGCTGCCGGGCTGGAGTAAGGCGGAGGACAAAAAATATAAGGTACAGACCCTCCCTTCCATCTATTGTCATGGGAAATGTACGGTCGTTACTGGGAAAGGTAGATGAGCTAGCGGCTATCTGCCATTACGATAGCACATACCGGGAGTGCTCTCTCCTTTTGTTTTCTGAGATGTGGCTAACTGAATTAGCAGCAGATGCTAACATTGAGCTGGAGGGCTTCCACATGATACGGGCAGACCGAACACCAGACAGTGGCAAAGCAAGGGGCGGTGGAGTGATAATGTATGTTAACAACAACTGGTGCAGACCGGGACATATCACTGTTAAACAACGACACTGCAGCAAAGACATTGAGTTGCTAGCTGTTAGCATGCGGCCTACATATCTCCCGAGAGAACACTCACACATGATCTGCATTGTTGTTTATGCAAATCCGACGGCGAACGCTGGGACAGCGCGTGACGTCATCCATTCAGTAACCAGCAGGCTGCAGACAGAACACCCAGATGCTCTTCTCCTCATCTCAGGCGATTTCAACCATGTTTCACTATCTCCCATTCTACCCACGTTTACCCAGTATGTCACATGCCACACTAGAGACAATAAAACACTGGACTTATTCTACGCAAACACTAAGGAGGCGTACACCTCATCACAACTCCCCCACTCGGGAGATCGGATCACAACTTGGTTCATCTCCAGCCGGTGTACAAACCCCTAGTGCACAGACAACCTCCGGCCATGCGCACAGTAATGTTATGGTCTGAGGAGGCAGTGGACACTCTAAAGGGCTGTTTTGAAGCCACCGCCTGGAAGCAGCTCTGCAATCCACATGGTGAGGACATCTATGGCCTCACTCACACCTTCACGAGCTACCTCAGCTTCTGTGTGGACAAATCCGTTCCCACCAAGACCATACGGTGTTGCTCAAACAACAAACCCTGGATCAACCCTGAGATAAAAACACTTCTGAGAGAGAAGAAGAGGATCTTCAGGTTGGCGAATAGGGAGATGCTGAAGTCCGTACAGAGGGAGCTGAGGAGAAAGATCAGAGAAGGCAAGGACAGCTTCAGGAAGAAGATGGAGGACAAGCTGCAACAGAGCGACATCAGCAGGGTCTGGAGAAACCTCAAAACCATCTCTGGGCTCCAGAATACCTCCCCCCAGGCCACGGGGGGGCAGGGAGTGGGCGAACAATCTGAATCTGTTTTTCAATAGGTTTGACCAACCGCCCTCCCCCCTGACTGCACAACAACCACTGCTGCCTCTAAAGACATCAAGTCCTGCTGCCCACTCCCCACTCCACCAACACCCCCCCACTCCCAACTCACAGCCTCCCATCCTGACCCTGACCAGGACCCAGGTGAGGACGGAGCTGAGGAAAATCAAGGCGAAGAAGGCGTCGGGATCGGACGGCATCAGCGCAAAGCTCCTCAAGTCCTGTGCAGACCAGCTGTGTGGGATTGTGACGTACATCTTCAACCTGAGCCTGAAGCTGGGGAGGGTACCACAGCTGCGGAAAACATCTTGTGTGGTACCTGTACCAAAAACTTCCCACCCCAAAGACCTGAACAGCTACAGACCGGTGGCCTTGACGTCCCACTTGATGAAGACCATGGAGAGGCTGCTCCTTGCTCACCTCCGCCCCCTGGTGGAACCAGCGATGGATCCACTCCAGTTCGCCTACCAGCATGGCATTGGGGTGGAGGATGTGGTGATCTTCCTCCTTCACCGTTCTCTGTCCCACCTGGAGAAGCCCGGGAATGTGGTGAGGATCATGTTCTTTGACTTCTCCAGTGCTTTCAACACCATCCAACCGATGATCCTGAAGGACAAGCTGCTGCGCGCAGGGGTGGACCACCACCTGTCATCATGGATCCTGGACTACCTCACGAACCGGCCTCAGTTTGTGAGAACCCAGGACTGTGTGTCCGACACGATCATCGGTAGCACGGGGGGCCCCCCAGGGAACGGTGTTGGCTCCCTTCCTGTTCACTCTTTATACTGCGGACTTCTCTCACAACACAACACACTGCCATCTACAGAAGTTCTCTGATGACTCTGCGATCATTGGCCTCATCTCCAATGGAGATGAAGCTGAGTACAGAGGGCTTATCCAGGACTTCATGGACTGGTGCCATCGGAACTGCCTCCAGATCAACGCGAGGAAAACTAAGAAGCTGGTGGTGGACTGCCGCAGGCATGGACAACCCCATCACAGCACCAGTAAATATACAGGGAACAGACATTGAGATGGTGACATCCTACAAGTACCTGGGTGTTCATCTGAACAATAAACTAGACTGGTCACACAGTACTGACGCACTCTACAAGAAGGGACAGCGCAGGCTGTTCCTACTGAGGAGACTCAGGTCTTTTGGTGTACAAGGGGCGCTGCTGAAGACATTCTATGACACGGTGGTGGCATCAGCCATCACTTTTGGAGTGGTCTGCTGGGGCAGTGGCATTACTGCAGCCGATAGGAAGAGAATGAACAAACTGATCAAGAAAGCTAGCTCTGTCCTGGGGCAGCACCTTGACCCGGTGGAGGAGATAGGAGAGAGAAGGACGATGGCTAAACTGTCATCTCTGCTGGAGTCCGAGTTCCACCCTATGCAGGACATACTGAATGTACTGAGGAGCTCATTTAGCAGCAGACTACATCATCCTAGGTGCACAACCGAGAGGTTTCGCAAGTCCTTCCTACCAACGGCTGTCAGACTGTACAACCTAAGCAGGGCTGCTCGCAGAGATAGCAAAAAGACGTAACAACCTAATAGTTTTTTGAATGCAAAAGATGCAATAGACTTACACAATGGTCCCCTCCGGCATACAACTAGGAAAATACCGGTTGCTATGGAGGGTGAGATTATGTATGGGCACATAATCATACCATGTAGGATAACTAAGTAGACGGTTGTGCTGTTTCATCCTATCTAGCAACAATGCTCTGCACTGTGTGTGTTTATATATTTACATATTTATTCCATCTAGCTACAATGCTCCACACTGGGTGTGTTAATGTTTATATTTACATTTATATATCTATATATTTATACCATCTAGCTACAATGCTCCGCACTGTGTTTATTATCTACATATTATTCCATCTAGCTACATTGCTCCGCACTGTGTGTGTTTATATATTTACATATTTATTCCACCTAGCTGCAATGCTCCATACTGTGGGTGTTTATATATCTACATATTTATTCCATCTAGCTACAATGCTCCGCACTGTGTGTTTATATACTCATATATTTATCCCATCCAGCTACAATGCTCTACACTGTGTGTCTGTGTGTATATACAGTATATACATATATATATATATATATATATATATATATATATATATATATATATATATATATATATATATATATATATATATATATATATATTTATAGTAATATGTACATATGTATATTAGCTGCTCTTGCTTGCTTGCTTTTTTTTTTTTTTTTCTTGCCTTCTGATTGTTGCTGTGAGTGTTGCTAACCCTGTGCTGTTGCAATCCTGGAATTTCCCCGTTTTGGGACTAATAAAGGCTTATCTTATCTTATCTTATCCACCTTCATTATTGACCAAATTAGGCAAAACAGCCAACAGTATGTACCTTTACAACTGGCATATAAAATCAATTATCAGCCGAAATTACTCACAAAATCACTGCAGTATTATCATTGGTTTATGGCTATAATCATAAAAATGCTTAAACCTTCATGACATTCATTATCATTTAGCATTTTGATGCATACATCAGAACATTGGCATTGAATATCATTAATTTATTGAAAGAATACATGTTTTAAACACATTTTCTAGTCACTTTCGTGTGTGTGAGAGAGAGAGAGAGACAGAGAAAATTTAGTTTGATACAAAGAGTGATTATAAACTGTATATTCATTTTAAAATATAAAATACTACAGCATACTCACAAATTCCAGCAATTAATTAAGCTCCAACATCTTTGCAGTGCTCTCCACAAATACAGACTCCTTATTCTTGCCCAAATCACTATATTGACTATGCACTGGCCACTGTTTTGTTTTGCAAAACATGACCTGAAAGACCTAACAGGTCTGAAATGCTCCCTACTCATGTGGAACTAACAATTATAATATCAAATATAGCCGCAAGCGGGGATCATCAAGTTCCAAGCAAGTGTGGACTTCAAGCTCTTGTGTTGCTTAGCAGCATCATTTAAAACCTAAGGTCAGCTACGCATTCGTTTTTAAAGCTGTCATGGATGGCCCTCACGAGCCATCATAAGACGCCACAAATCACCAGTGAGTTTGCACAGTTTATTAATGCACAGAAAAGGAACACAAAATAACAAGCCACGGGGTGCTAAAACATACTACAACTACATACAGACGACCATAGGGAATAATGGATAAATAAGGAAGCACACTTAAGATAATAGAAGTAAAATGGTCAGCGTAGGAACAGAGGGATGCTCGCTCACGTCTGACAATGGAGAAGTTTTTGACGAGAGTGCCGCGTCTTTTCGTTCCCAGCTGCCCTCTTAAGTGGAGAGTCGCTGATGAGACGAAATGCGGCTCAGCTGTCAAACCTGACAGCCGGAAGCCCCTCCAAGCGCTGTCACAGTAAAGGCTTGAGGAGCCAAAAGGGGCACACAGCCGTCAAATGGGCGAGGATAATGCATGGCTCGAGCGCGGACGGAATCGGCGCTCCAACCATGACAAAAGCAGCACTATGTAACTTTTTTGTTCCTTGTAGGAACACTGAAAAGGCCACAACCAAGGCGACCATGACCCCAGTCCCAACAGCCAACCACAGGGCTTTTTATGGTTGGTCATTAAAGTCGTGCCCTGTGATTGGCAGCTGTGACTGAGGCAACATCTACTCTCTGCTCAGTCATCACACCATAAAAAGAGCTGTTGAAGGAAATGTGGGCACACACAGGCTATGGATGAAGTGATATTAACGCCATCAAATCTTGGTGCCCCATCAAAATAATTTTGCAAACAATATCTCGAGGATACGGATACAAGCGGCTGAAATGAGCTTTCTCCGTAGGATTGCTGGACTCACCCTCAGAGATAGGGTGAGGAGCTCAGTCATCCGGGAGAGGCTCAGAGTAGAACCGCTGCTCCTCCACATTGAAAGGAGTCAGTTGAGGTGGTATGGGCATCTGATTAGGATGCCTCCTGGACGCCTCCCACTTGAGGTGTTTCAGGCACGTCCCACTGGGAGGAGACCCCGGGGCAGACCCAGGACTCGGTGGAGAGACTATGTCTCCCAGCTAGTCTGGGAACGCCTTGGTATCCCCTCTGAAGAGCTGGAGCAGGTGGCTGGGGAGAGGGAAGTCTGGGCTTCTCTGCTTGAACTGCTGCCTCCGCGACCCGGACCTCCGGAAAAGCGGTAGAAGATGGATGGATGGATGGATGGATGGAATATCTCGAGGTGAAAATCTAACATAGTGCTGCTTTCAAATGCACTGGAGAACCATGCTGTACTTCAGTTGTTGTTTAGAACAAGACCTCCCTGGCAAGATTTGAACACGGGACCTCCTGCTTTCCAAGGACTCCCCACACAACTGCTTTAGTTTTCACTCTTCCTGGTTTCTGGCATGTGATGGATGTACTGTGAGGGCTTTGATGGCCACTTCCCAGCATTTAACACAATGGTTTGATGGTCAGAAGTGCTGACAGCAGGCAGATGTACAGGTGGCTCTTACATGGTAGAAATGTTGGATAAAATTGAGTTAAGTTGGCTGACTTTTCTTGTTGCACCAATTACTACTTGTTTCAATCCATGTCTCAGAATTACACCTGTGTCCCCAAGAATAACAGCTGCATACTGGTACTTATGTTCAATGTTGGAGAGACAGCCATGCAAATACTGGCTGATCAGTGTATCAGACTTTGCTGTAGCTGAGGAACAAGGGGGGATATACAGTGGGGCAAAAAAGTATTTAGTCAGCCACCAATTGTGCAAGTTCTCCCACTTAAATGATGAGAGAGGTCTCCAATTTTCATCATAGGTATACCTCAACTATGAGAGACAAAATGAGAAAAAAAAATCCAGAAAACCACATTGTCTGATTTTTAAAGAATTTATTTGCATATTATGGTGGAAAATAAGTATTTGGTCTCCTACAAACAAGCAAGATTTCTGGCTCTCACAGACCTGTTACTTCTTCTTTAAGAGGCTCCTCTGTCTTCCACTTGTTACCTGTATTAATGGCACCTGTTTGAAATCATTATCAGTATAAATGACACCTGTCCACAACTTCAAACAGTGAGACTCCAAACTCCACTATGGCCAAGACCAAAGAGTTGTCAAAGGACACCAGAAACAAAATTGTAGACCTGCACCAGGCTGGGAAGACTGAATCTGCAATAGGTAAGCAGCTTGGTGTTAAGAAATCAACTGTGGAAGCAATTATTAGAAAATGGAAGACATACAAGACCACTGATAATCTCCCTCGATCTGGGGCTCCACGCAAGATCTCACCCTGTGGGGTCAAAATGATCACGAGAACGGTGAGTAAAAATCCCAGAACCACACGGGGGGACCTAGTGAATGACCTGCAGAGAGCTGGGACCAAAGTAACAAAGGCTACCATCAGTAACACACTACGCCGCCAGGGACTCAAATCCTGCAGTGCCAGACGTGTCCCCCTGCTTAAGCCAGTACATGTCCAGGCCCATCTGAAGTTTGCTTGAGAGCATTTGGATGATCCAGAAGAGGACTGGGAGAATGTCATATGGTCAAATGAAACCAAAATAGAACTTTTTGGTAAAAACTCAACTTGTCGTGTTTGGAGGAGAAAGAACACCATACCTACTGTGAAGCATGGGGGTGGAAACATTGTGCTTTGGGGCTGTTTTTCTGCAAAGGGACCAGGACGACTGATCCGTGTAAAGGAAAGAATGAATGGGGCCATGTATCGTGAGATTTTGAGTGAAAACCTCCTTCCATCAGCAAGGGCATTGAAGATGAAACGTGACTGGGTCTTTCAGCATGACAACGATCCCAAACACACCGCCTGGGCAATGAAGGAGTGGCTTCGTAAGAAGCATTTCAAGGTCCTGGAGTGGCCTAGCCAGTCTCCAGATCTCAACCCCATAGAAAATCTTTGGAGGGAGTTGAAAGTCTGTGTTGCCCAGCGACAGCCCCAAAACATCACTGCTCTAGAGGAGATCTGCATGGAGGAATGGGCCAAAATACCAGCAGCAGTGTATGAAAACCTTGTGAAGACTTACAGAAAACATTTGACCTCTATCATTGCCAACAAAGGGTATATAACAAAGTATTGAGATGAACTTTTGTTATTGACGAAATACTTATTTTTCACCATAATTTGCAAATAAATTCTTTAAAAATCCTTCAATGTGATTTTCTGGATTTTTTTTTCTCGTTTTGTCTCTCATAGTTGAGGCATACCTATGATGAAAATTGGAGACCTGTCTCATCTTTTAAGTGGGAGAACTTGCACAATTGGTGGCTGACTAAATACTTTTTTACCCCACTGTACAGTACTGTAGCAATAATACAACTTAACCCATGGGGAAGATGAATACAGAGCAACCAGACCCATAAGGATTCAAACTCATCTTCCTCTAAATGAATCAGTCACTTCTGTGGGATGTTATCATATGCATACAGTATAACTCCTCCTCCCCTATTGCCATTTGTCATGTCGATGTAAGATGTAACCCGCAGTAGTGGCTCATGGGTGATCCCACTGAGGAGGCAAATTAATCATGAATAACCACACACCTACAGTATACTTGCAAGGACCCCGAGCCTTTAGATCCACAGATACTAAATGCAGCTCTTGCAAAGCCGCAAGAAAACATCACTATGCTGACCAATACTCTTTTCAAGACAACACAACACCAGCTTTACTCAGCATTATAAAATCTGACCAAGAAAAGATGACGACACATCTCCACCCCAGCACCAACAACAAACCGGATCAAATGGGACACAAAAAGCCAAAGTAATGACATAAAATTAAAAGGTATCCATTGCAAGTATTTACTGAAGTCTCACAAGTATTTGTAAAAGTGTCTCGTTTGCTGACTTGATGTCACTTGGTCTTGTTCCTCCTACACAAGCCGCCACTGATAACCAGGAAAAGTTACAATGGACTACTTGCACAAAAACTACTGTGTTTTACGGACTGTGGCTTCATCACATCCGACCTGTGGCTGTGCATGAAAGCTCAACAAAATTTAAAATCAATAATTTTTTGCAGATTAGTAAAACGGAAAATATTCACTGCCACAACGGTGGGGAACCTGGTGAATAACTGTCAGGTTATTTCAAGCTAATACTAACTTTAATTTTCTTATAATCAACAGAAACTTAGCTTTTGTTGGGATGTTGCCATGGCAACTGAGAGTCCCAATGGAAGATATGATGCCTGCGGCAGATCTGAAAGGACGGACGGAAATAATAGAGTATAGATTACATATAAATGATTCTGTCTCTGTCATATGCGCCTCTATGAGGCACAGACAGAGGAGAATAAGCCATGCGCCGGATGGAGTTTAGCGTTTAATGACATAAAGGAAACACTTCAAAAGTGTATCTAAAACAACAACGGCAAACAAGGTATGAAACATGCAGCATCTCAGAGCAGAAGGGCCCTGGAGGAAAAAACAGCACTACAGAGAAAACAATAGTACAGGGGGAAAACTTACACGTAGTGCTTTAGAGCGAGGCAGCACTCAGCACTATGGTGAACGTAGGAGAATTACGGTCAATGGAGCGATGAGGACTGAATGAACAAGCTGAGTGTAAGTACAAAGTGAAGTGACAACATGAGTGAAAACAGGTGCGGGACCCAGAGCAGGAGGAGGAAACTAAACTGGTTATCAGAATCAGCTGGGTGGTAATGACAGGTGAGGGAGGGGTGGTTGACAGCTTGGCGGGTGACACCCGCAGTGGAGCGTTACCCCGGAAACACAGCCAACAGCTGTCAACCCAGAGAAAAACATGACAGAACTCAAAACACAAAATAGGAACATAAAAAGGCAATAATAAAACTCAGAGGCAACCAATACAATAAATATACATAAATGCAAAGAAAAGTGCCATGAAGCAGAGTCTGGCAGAGGACCCAGACTCAGCACATGACAGTTTCACTGTTTGGATTTGTTCTCTTGACATGATAGATTTAAATAAAGCTGATTCACTGAGTTACTTTAGCCTTTTATCTCCTGGTTTATTATTCACTCAATGTAAAAATGTTTTTGTTGCTGAAATTTCTTTAGTTGTACTATTTTCTCTGCTGATAGATTTGCAGGAGCTTAAAATAGAGCTGTTTACAATAATTAGTCGAGCTAAATAGTGAACTTAAAAAAAATGTACCATGTTCAGTTTCACAGAACTTTGTTTGACCATTATTATTATTATTATTATTATTATTATTATTATTCGTCGTCGGCCTCCGTTGGTCTATGATGACCATGGAAGAGAATCCTGAACGTCTACTCTGCTGGAACAGCACCGCCTGTGGCTGAACGGGCCGATGTGCACCGGTGTTCTACCTTCCAGCGTTTGGCATTGGTAGGATTCAAGCCTGGGCAGGAAGATATGGAGGACAAGATGTTACCCATGCAGCATGTCCCCCCTCTCCACGTCACTGATGAATCCAAAGGAACAGCAGGGCTGCTATAGTTTGGCACCAGTGCCGTCACAGGAGCTGCCAGAACGATGTTGAGCACAACAGAGAACTGCCTTAGGGGCTCCGACTCGGGATTTTTCCTCAGGGTTGACTCCCGAAGCCTGTCCCGTGACCGGGTGTGCCGCAAGGCAGCGGGGGTTTGAAATCAGGGTTTACCTTTCCATAGATGGGCCACCTTCCCAGGTTGACGAGCCACCATCTGCCCGAAGCATCTGGTTTTAAGGCGCCAGAGAACCGCCCTCGCCCCTTCTCCTATTAGTAAAAGCAGTTCCGCCGGGCTTAGAGACTAAACCACACAGGCTAGGAGTTGGACTTAGTTGTCAGAGGCTTTTCGAGACGCACGCCATAAGGAGCATTTTATGAGCACTGGGAGGTTAACCCCAGTGCCGCTCCTGGCTATGACAACCTTGGAACCACGGCTGCGAATACAGCCAGCCAATTGAAGCACAGAAGTTCAAAAGCTGTTTTGTGTAAGGCTGGGTGAAGAAAGACTGACTGCTGCAGCAGATGAAAAAAGGACCCGCAGGAAGAACCGCCACAGACCCAGCAGCACGGAGACCACCCACAAGTGCGACCTGTGTGACAGGGACTGCCATTTGTGCATCGGCCTGTACAGCCACAGGCGGTGCTGTCCCAGCAGAGTAGACGTTTAGGATTCTCTTCCATGGTCATCATAGACCGTCCACATGCTGTTGTGGACAGGTAAGTGTTATAAGCTAAATTATTCTTTATCCCTGAAAATTGTAATCAAAAATGACTTTTGACCGATCGATAAATTACAACTGTGTGTAGTAGACCGCGGCGCACGAAGTCCGAAGTCCGTGCGCTGCGGTACACGGTCCGTGCGCCGCGTCCGGACCGTGAACGCCTCCCCTCCCGCTACTCTTCTGTAGTGAGGGGGGGGCGCGCGGGGACCGTGGGGACTGTGCGCCGCGGTACACGGTTCATGCGCCGCGTCCGGACCGTGGACGTCCCCCCCCCCCCGCTACTCTTCTGTAGCGATGGGGGGGCGGGGACCGCGGGGACTGTGCGCCGCGGTACACGGTTCATGCGCCGCATCCGGACCGTGAACCCCCCCCCCCCGCTACTCTTCTATAGCGAGGGGGGGGGGGACCGCGGGGACTGTGCGCCGCGGTCACCACATCGCCACATGACTGTTCCGTCATGTAGTGATGGCCGATGTCCGTCCTCTGTAGCGGGGTGGTGGTGGGGGAGTTGTTATCTTCTACATTACAAATATTTTAGAATAATTTTTAGTGCACTGTAGGTTATTTTTTCTTGTAAAAAAAAAAGCCACACATTTTTTACGTGGCATGCTTCTTTGTGTGTGGGGGCTTGTTTGTTCATTCATGTATGAATGAATGAAAAACAACCCCCCCCCCCCCACACACACAGCCCTGAGTGTCACCTTTCATTAGAGCCCAAGATCAAGCTTCTATATTGAATCATTCAAAAGTTACAGACGTATTTCCAAACTGTGCCATTTGGCACAATTTGGCACAGTTCAAAAATGCCTGGGAACTACCTGAGAACAAAGCTGTGTAATATATTCGTTTTTTGTGGTATTGTTACAAAATTTGGACCTCAGCTGGATAACACTTGGTTCTACATTTCTGTTGCATTTTCCAGCCCGGATCTGAAGCTTTGTGTTATTTGCAAGCATTTGTATCCAAAAAAACACCCAGGCCAAATTTATTTTCTTCAAGTTCAGTATGTTTAGATGAATGTTACTCAGTGGCCGGAGCACTTAGAGAGATTATGACTGTTTTGCCAAAAAATTCAAAGTGTTTTCTTTTAAATGAGACCAACCCCATGAAGATGCTGCAAAGGGTTGAAGAACAGCTTTTGATTTACTTTGGGTACATTATTTTTTGGCGTTTTTAGGGAAATTGACCAGAGTGTAAGGGGTTAAGGTAAATACATTGCCATAACACACCACTACCAAAAAGGGTACTACACCTAAAGTGAGTAGGGTGAGTGGGTGTTAGTAAGGGTTACACACAAAAAAATCTGCCGAGCGCAGGTGTTAGTGGGTGTTACCCTGTTACCCTGTGTGTTGTACTGGTATATTATTACTGGTGTTACAAAATTTGGCAAGTGCAGCCAGGAGCCTGGAGTGTGGCACAACAGATGTGAATTCTGTTTTGACCCCTGACTAAACAGTTGATATACGGCCAAAATAGATTTTGTGGAAAAACATGGTGTTAAAATCCCTAATGCAGTCATTGTCAGTGATGTTGTTGATAAAGAGAAAGACACAGACATTTTTGAATTTCTAGAGCAACATGGCACTATTCGTAGGGTGCTTACCATTAATGATAACTCATCTGACTTTGACAAAAGTCATATTGTAGAGTTCGAGTCTGGATTAACCATTGAAGCATTAGCACCTACGTTGCCGTGCTCCTTTCCATCCACTGACAATCCTGAGGTTACATACTGCATTGAAACTCTAACTGATGTCTACACTAAAACTGTAGGGGGCAGTGTTGCTGAGGCTTATCTTAGCAACCTGAGGGGTTTAGCTAAGCTAAGTGCAAAAGGTTTTGAAGAGGTGTGGCGGGAGGTCATGTCCAAAATAGGGAAGTCCATTGAAGCTGCTGAGACAGCTGAAACGGTCTCTGCTGACATTGATCCTGCTTCCCTTACTGTAGAACCCACACAAAGTGGAGTCTTTCCTCCACTCCAAGTTGAAGTGCCTCACACCCCTAAAACCACTCAAGCACTCTTCCAAAGCCCTCTTAGACCAAACTTGACACCTCAAATGTTGAGCCCAACTAATCTTAACCCACCCGAGGTTCAGAAAATCGTAGTCGAGCATGTCATTAAACATGCAGAGAAGCCGTCAAACGCCCATTCCTCCTTGAGAATCAGAGCTTTCTCTGGCAAAACGCCAAGACCGTATACTGAAGCTGACTATGAAACATCGCGTTCACATGTTGACTTGATGATGGAAGATACTTCTTTGTCTGACTTTGAAAAATCTCGCAAGATCTTTGAAAGTCTTCTTGCTCCTGCATCTGATATTATTCATTCTCTTGGGTCTGAAGCCACCTCTGCCGACTATCTTAAGCTGTTGGACAGCTTTTGGGACTGCTGAAGACGGTGAGGAACTGCTTGTGCAATTCATGAACACTTTCCAAGATTATGGAGAAAAACTCTCTGCATATCTGCATCGTTTGCAGGTGGCGCTCAATCTCACAGTGCGTAGAGCCGGTCTGGAGCCCCAGGAAGCAAACAAACAGCTTCTCAAGCAGTTTAACAGAGGCTGTTGGGATGACAATCTGCTAAAAGAGCTACAGCTGGAACTAAAAGATAAACCCCCACCTGCGTATGCAGAATTATTGCTTCACCTTCGCACTGTTGAAAACAGACAATAAGTTAAAAGCACACGCATGAAAAGACACTTGGGTGCCACAAAACCAAAAGCAGCCTCCTACGAACAAACAGTCACCGAAACAAGTACAAATAGTGAAGTGGAGTCGGAAAGTCTGAAAGAACTGAAAAAGCAAGTCACTGATCTAAAAAGCCAATTAGCTGCTGTCATGAAACAAAAGAAACAAGCACCACCGAAGAAAGACCCAACTAAGAAATCTGGAAATAAAAAACCTGACCATGCCAAACCTGAAAACTTACCTTCGTCCAGCCGTCCCAATACTAGGCCCAAACCATGGTATTGCTTCCGCTGTGGCAAAGATGGGCATATTGTAGCCACTTGTGAGTCAGAGCCAGACCCTGCACTTGTAGCTGCAAAACGAAAAGAACTAAGAGTAAAAAGACAGATTTGGGACAGCCAGAACCCCAAATCTTCTTTACAACTGAAGTCTACCCCTGTTGCGGGACAAACAGAGGCTAGTTCAGAGATGACCCGTTCCAAACCAAAAGCTCCATTCAAGACACGTGCTAAACTGAAGTCACACTCCAAAATAGACCCTTTTAGCATTCCCAATGGTCTAATTGGTACAAAAAGTACAGCACAAGTGAAAGTGAATGGCTGTACTGTGAGCTGTTTGTTAGATACAGGCTGCCAGGTGACTACTGTCCCTGAGTCCTATTACAGACAGTACTTATCCAGCCATGAGATTAAGCCACTTTTTGAGCTGTTAGAAGTGGAGGGAGCTAATGGTCAGAGTGTACCTTACTTAGGCTACATTGAAATGCATGTCACTTTCCCAAAAGACTTTTTCGGTATTGAAACCGAAGTGCCAACACTTGCCTTAGTGGTTCCAGATGTACATGCAGCTGATCAGTCCTTAGTGTTAATAGGGACAAACACATTAGATGTACTTTACGAGCTGTACTCTGATGCATGTTCTGAACTGCAGCCAACCATGTCACTTGGTTATAAGGCAGTGTTAAAAGTCCTTGAGCTACGGCACAGACAGTCCAAACACGCTAGCCTTGGTTTAGTGACCATGCACAATAAAGAGCCACAGTTAGTTCCTGCTGGCCAAACAGTTGTTCTAGATGGCGCTGTAGCTGTGTCAGCCGGCAACAGTGAAAAATCTGTCTTGTTAGAACACCTGTTAATGTCAGCTTTACCTGGTGGTATCCTGGTAAAACCACGTCTCATAGACTTACCTGAAAGAGCACCTTACCTTGTTCCAGTTATACTCACCAATGAATCAGAACATGACGTGACAATCCCTCAGAAGTGTGTCATTGGAGAAATTTGTGCATATCAACAAGTCCTATCACAAGAACACTCCGTGAAAGTTACAAAGTCCAAAACTGAACAAAAGTCCACTCTGAAGTTCAACTTTGACTCTTCCCCTATTAGCACTGAATGGAAAGAGCGCCTAACAGAAAGACTCAGTCAAATGCCCGAAGTATTTGCATAAAACGATCTTGACTTTGGCAAAACGGATCAAGTGAAACACATAATCAAATTATCAGATGAAACACCGTTCAAACACAGAGCATGTCCCATACATCCAGATGACCTGGAAGCAGTCCGTAAGCATCTCAAAGAACTCCAACAAGCAGGCGTGATAAGAGAGTCTAATTCCCCATTTTCTTCGCCTATTGTAGTGGTGCGAAAGAAAAATGGTGATGTCCGCCTTTGTATTGATTACAGGAAGCTTAACATGCAGACTGTAAAAGATGCTTACGCCTTCCCCAACTTGGAGGAAACGTTTTCCACCTTGACCGGTTCGCAGTGGTTCTCCGTCCTCGATTTAAAGTCGGGGTATTACTAAATTGAGGTAGAGGAGCTGGACAAACCAAAGACGGCGTTCGTATGTCCCATGGGCTTTTGGGAATTCAATAGAATGCCCCAAGGCATTACAAACGCCCCCAGCACGTTCCAGCGCCTCATAGAGAAATGCATGGGCGACATGAATCTGCATAAGGTGATTGTGTTCCTCGATGACATCATTGTATTCTCCAAGATGCCCGAAGAACATGAGGCTCACTTAATGAAAGTTCTCAATCGCCTAAAAGAGTACGGGCTTAAACTCTCCCCTGAGAAATGCAGATTTTTTCAAACTTCTGTCAGATACCTCGATCACATTGTGTCCAGTAAAGGAGTTGAGACCAACCCCGAAAAAGTGAAAGCCCTAAGTACCTGGCCTGTGCCCCATGATCTCAAACAACTCTGCGCATTCTTAGGCTTTTCAGGGTACTATAGGCGGTTCATTAAGAACTATTCCAGCATCGTTAAGCCCCTCACTGACTTAACAGCAGGCTACCCTCCTTTGCGAAAGAGCACAAAGCCCAAAACTAAGCCTGCCCAGTACCACGACCCCAAGACACCGTTTGGTGAGCGGTGGACTTCTTCCTGTGATCTTGCATTCAAAACCATCATTGAAAAGCTCAGTACTGCGCCTGTCCTGGGTTTCGCTGACCCTCAGTTGCCATATACACTCCATACTGACGCCAGCACTACAGGGCTTGGCGCTGCCCTACCTATCAAGAGCAGGAGGGCCAGACTAGGGTCATAGCTTATGCAAGCCGGGGGTTGTCTAGAAGTGAGTCCCGTTACCCCACCCATAAATTAAGAATTTTTAGCTCTAAAGTGGGCAGTAACTGAGAAGTTCGCAGACTATTTATATGGCAATCATTTTACTGTCGTGACAGACAGTAACCCCCTGACGTCCATCTTAACTACTGCTAAGATGGATGCCATGAGTTATAGGTGGCTAGCTGCTCTGTCGACGTTTAACTTTAAGCTCCAATACAGAGCAGGCAAGCTTAACTCAGATGCAGATGGCCTCTTTAGACGGCCACATGGCGAGTTACTTGAAAAACTCCAAACTCCAAAAGGAGTTTGACTGCATACAGCAGTTCACTCAAACTCACTTGTCTCTTCCTGAAAGCATTTTAAGTTCCGAGGTACTGTCTGCTATATGTGAAAAACACCTTGTCTGTAGCTCTCCAAACAACACCTTCCCATTGGTTCACTCGTTAGCCATCTCTGTAGCCGCCATTCCAGATGGCTACGCCGATGAAGATGGCTGTGGTGGTCTTCCAGTTGTACCCCACATGACTCCTGAACAGATCAAAAACGAACAAAGAACTGACCCCTGTTTAAGAGAAGTGATTGCACAAATTGAAACTGGACTAAAAGTTCCACCAACTGTACGAACTGAACTTCCTGACATCAACTTGTTACTCCGAGAGCTCAGTCGACTTGAAATGTGCAATAACATCCTCTACCGCACTCGTCAAGACGGAGGAAATGTTACTTACCAGCTCGTCTTACCTGAACAGCTCCGCGATTCAGTCTTTCAAAGCCTCCACTGTGACATGGGTACGCTCTGTGCCATTTAGGCACAGAGCGTACTTTGGATCTCGCCAGAACAAGGTTCTATTGGCCTCACATGGCGGCAGATATTGAAAAGAAGATCAAGACATTTAATCGCTGCGTAAGACGTAAAACCGCTCCAGAACGAGCTGCTCCGCTTGTGAACATCAAGTCCACTCGATCACTTGAACTCGTCTGTATGGATTTCCTATCCATTGAGCCCGATCATAGCAAGACAAAGGATGTGCTCGTGTTAACTGATCATTTCACGAAATACGCTATAGCCATCCCTACCAGCAATCAGAAAGCTCAGACCGTTGCAAAGGCACTTTGGGACAACTTTATAGTCCACTACAGGATACCCGAACGGTTACATAGTGATCAGGGTCCTGATTTTGAGTCCGATATTATAAAAGAACTTTGCAAAATCATGGGCATTCGCAAAATCCGGACGACACCCTATCATCCCAGAGGTAACCCGGTAGAACGTTTCAATAGAACGTTATTGAGCATGCTGGGTACTCTGGAGGAAAAGATCAAAACTCATTGGCACAACTATGTAAAACCACTTGTACATGCGTACAATTGTACGAAGAATGACACTACTGGTTTTGCCCCGTATGAGTTAATGTTCGGTCGTCAGCCGAGATTGCCCATCGACCTTGCATTTGGGCTTCCGTTTCACAACAAAAGTTTCAAGTCACATTCCCAGTACATTGAAAAACTGAAGACAACTCTACAAGAAAGCTACAAAGTAGCAACAGAAAATGCTAACAAGATGGCTGAAAGAAACAAAACAAGATTTGATATGCGAATGAAAACCTCAAAACTAGAACCAGGCGACAGAGTTTTTGTACGTGCAGTCCGCCTCAGAAGCAAACACATACTAGCAGACAGGTGGGAAGCTGAAATCCACATTGTGGTGAGCCAAGCAGGTGACTTGCCTGTTTACACTATAAGACCTGAGACAGAAGATGGTCCTGTTCGCACCGTTCACCGCGACCTCTTGCTTTCCTGTGGTTTTCTTGCCCCTGTTGAAGACGAACCTGTCCAACCAAAATGTGTCCGCAAACCTAAGACAAGACAGTCACCTGAACAAAGTGAGGAATGTGAGAATTCAGAACCGGAAAATGAAGATGTCTATTGGTACAGAGAAGAACCAATCCAAACGCCCATAAAGCTCACTCGAGTTTATGAAATTCCCCATCCAAAGACATTCTTTAAAGGAGACATTCCTGCTGACACTCACTCACCTGAGAATGACAACCAAATAGAAAATGTCACTTCACCTAGATGCGACAACTTACCGAATGATGGAAACCTGGAGGAAACTGACACAAATGTGGAACAATCAGACAATGAGAATGGAACTGAAAGTGAAACCAACTCACCTGATAAAAGTACCTGTGATGAACCTGTGGAAAAAAAAGAACCTGAAAAAGAAGTCCCACAGACTGTGAGACGCTCCGAGAGGACAACCTCCCAGCTAGAAAGACTACAGTATAGTCAGTTGGGAAACCCTCTTCTAACTGTTGCCCAGTCCCTGTTTCAAGGATTAAACCTGGCTTTTACCAGAGCCTTAACAGAGACAGATCCTAAGATTATTCTAACCTGGCTTTTACCAGAGCCTTAACAGAGTCAGATCTTAAGAATATTTCCATGAACACTAGTTCTCCCGTCATTACTATTTAGCTAATCCCATGCAAAGGGACTTGCATGATTCTAAGGGGGATAGTGTAACCCAGTGTTAAAAACGTGGATGGAATTATAAATGTCGATACTGTAGGAATCATGAAATGAAGACACTGAATGATTTCTCAGTATTGGTTTATTCCATCTCACGTCCTACAGCTCCTTCTGTCAGTCAGGGAATAAGAGAGTGAGCTGCGGTAAACCACATACATTTATACCTCCACATCAAACACAGAATCACATTTACATTTACATTTAATGGGCTGCACGGTGGCACAGTGGTTTAGCACTGTGACAGCACAGTTTTACCCTCGGCCGGGGGATCGCGGGAATCATGAGATCGTGGGTTCGATTCCAGCCCCCGACCAACAGTGTGGAGTTTGCATGATCTCCCCGTGTTGCGTGGGTTTACTCAGGGATTTCTCCGGTTTCCTCCCGCATACCAAACACATGTAGGTTTAGGGCGCTCGCGCACGCAGCGACCAGCAGCCGGTGGCTTGTCACCAGACTGCAAACCAAATCTACCTACGGGTACAAATAAGTAACAAAAAAAAAAAAAAATCCCTCCATTGTCCTCTTGACTCCTCTGTCTGACCCCAGGAGGTCAGACAGTCCTTTCAGGTTCTCTCTCCAGATCTTCTCACTTCTTCCCAAGTTCGCAGGTGGTCCAGACTCATTGTCCATTTGAGGCGTGATGTCAATACACACCGCGAGTTCAAAGTCCTTTTATGTTTGGGTCTCGGCCAAGGAATATGTGAGCTACATAATGTTACGCCACATCACTCCCCCCCGAAACGCCCAAGAATGGACACACACCAACATTACTCTAACAGCAGTAAACATTATGTCAAAAATGGACACATACACCAACATCACTCTAACAGCTGTACAACATCACTGTAACAGCTGTACCATTATGTCACCCCCCCCCCCCTTTGCAGGATCTACAGCACAATCTACACGGGTTGATCAGAATACACATCACTCCGCCCGTTGCCTAGGCTTCAATCTCCTCCCGAATCTGCTGTACGCAGGTTTCGCAGCCTGTGTTGTGCCGTCCTGCGGCGCACCTGTGGAATGAGGGGGAGAAGGGTTATTTGTCCCCTGCGGGGAAACCAGGGGCCGTTCCCTGGGAGGTCTGCCGCATCGAGGCACCCCCGCCGGTCGTACAGGTTCGTCACGTAACACAAAGGCAGGCTTTAATCTGTCAACACTGATTGTTTCTTTCCTGCCCCCCAAATCTAGCACAAAACAATTCTCCCCGGTTTCCAGCACTCAAAATGGACCGTCGTAAGGTGGGCGTAGGCTGTGACGCTGGGTGTCGTGCCTGACAAAAACAAACTCTGCGTTTTGCAAAGCCTTGGGAACAAAAACCCACGGAAAAGTGTGATGAGCGGGGCCCGGGAGCATTTCTGCTCCCATGCCACTTAGAGGTCCCCGTACCGGGGGACGCTCTGGTGCCGCATGGGCTGGCAGGAATTCCCCTGGCAGCCTGAGAGGTTGAGTAAAAACTAATTCAGCAGGTGAGGCATCTAAATCCTCTTTGGGTGCCGAACGCAACCCCAATAAAACCCATGGTTGTTTGTTTACCCAATCTGTATCCGTGAGCGACGCTCTGAGGGCTGCCTTCAACGACCTGTGAAAACGCTTGCATAAACCGTTGGCCTGTGGGTGATAAGCGGTGGTGCGATGGGCTGTCGCTCCTAAGCCGCTGGCCATTGCTGACCACAGCTCCGACACGAATTGCGGACCCCTATCGGACGTAATGTCTGACGGAACTCCGAACCGCGCTACCCAGGCTGTTAAAAAAGCGCGAGCCACCTCTGCTGCTGTGGTCGATTGCAATGGGACTACTTCCGGTCAACGTGTGTTCCGGTCCACCATTGTCAGGAGATGTGTGAACCCTTGCGACGGCGGCAGGGGTCCCACTAGATCTACATGCACATGATCGAACCTCTTAGCCGGAATGTGGAAAGGTTCTAAAGGGGCTTTCGTGTGCCTGTGAACTTTGGCCCGCTGGCAAGACATGCAGGCTTTCGCCCACTCCTTCACGTGCTTGCGCAGGCTCGGCCAAACAAACTTCTCCGCTACCATTTTCACCGAAGCGCGTACTCCCGGGTGCGCTAGGGAGTGCACCACGTCAAAAACGCGACGGCGCCACGTGGCCGGTACCACTGGGCACGGTCGCCCGGTGGATACATCGCAGATTAGCGGGGGTAAACCGGTTTGTAAACTTATGCTCTCCAGCCTTAACCCTGTTGGTCCAGACAGGAGCGCGCGCACGTCCGTGTCTTCGCTCTGCTCCACTGCCATGGCTGCGTAATCTATCCCCACGTGCACCGGAGCTGCGTGCGCGTCCGCGCTGTTACCTCGCTCCGCGTCTGCGGCATTACAGTCCCCATCCGCGCAGACAGGCGCTGTTACCGCTCGCGAGAGGCAGTCTGCTACTACATTAAGTTTACCGGCTACGTGCTGTATATCGGTGGTGAATTCTGAAATTGCGGCCAGCTGCCTCTGCTGTCGGCCTGACCACGGTTCTGAGATTTTGGACATTGCAAAAGTGAGCGGTCTGTGGTCGACAAACGCAGTGAAACGCCGTCCTTCCAACCAGAACTGAAAATGGCGAGTGGCCAGGTGGAGCGCTAGCAGTTCCCTGTCAAACGCGCTATATTTCCGCTCCGCATCGCATAGGGACCTGCTGAAAAAAGCGAGTGGCTGCCAAACCCCGGCGACCTGCTGTTCTACAATGGCTCCTATGGCCACATCTGACGCGTCTGTGGTTAGCGCTATTCGGGTTGCTGGGTCTGGGTGAGCCAGCAGTGCTGCGTCTGCCAACGCTTTTTTAACCTCAGTGAATGCGCGCTCCCGCTCTGGGGACCACTCGATCACATTGGAGGGCTTCTGTTTTTTTGGCGCGGCATACAACGGTTGCATGAGCTGCGCCGCGTGGGGTATGAAACGGTTGTAAAAATTTACCATACCTAAAAATTCTTGCAACGCTTTTACCGTTTGTGGCTGGGGAAACTCAGCCACTGCGCGTACTTTGGACGGCAGCGGGACTGCTCCTCTGGGGAGACGCGGTGCCCTAAAAAATCGATCTGCGCTGCGCCCAAATGACACTTGGCCGGGTTGATTATCAACCCATGCGCTCCCAACCTCTGAAAAACTGTCGTGAGGTGTCTTTCGTGTTCCTCCTCAGAGGCGCTGGCGACCAAAATATCATCTAAGTAGACAAAAACAAAAGGGAGGTCACGCAACACGGCATCCATCATGCGTTGGAAGGTTTGCGCGGCGCCTTTAAGGCCAAAAGGCATGCGTAAAAACTCAAAAAGCCCGAACGGGGTTATTACCGCTGTCTTGGGAATGTCCTCTGGTTGGACCGGGACCTGATGATAACCGCGGACCAGGTCTATTTTAGAAAAAAATGCGCCCCTTGGCCAAATGCACCGAAAAATCTTGGATATGCGGAATTGGGTAGCGGTCCTGCGCTGTGGCATTGTTCAACCTGCGGTAATCACCACAAGGTCTCCACGAGCCGTCAGCCTTAGGCACCATATGCAGGGGGGAAGCCCAGGCGCTCTTCGAGCGGCGAATTATGCCCAACCTTTCCAGGTTGGCGAACTCCTCACGCGCAATGGAGACCTTAGCTGCGTCCAAGCGCCGAGCCTTCGCAAAAACTGGTGGGCCACTTGTGGTTATAAAGTGCTCCACCCCGTGCTTCGCCACTTTAGCTGAAAACGTGGGAACTGTGAGTGCTGGAAACTGGTTTAGGAGAGTGTGAAACTTACCTCCTGCTGTGGCGACGTTGGTCTGTACTGGCGGCAGGGACACCCAAGCTGCACAAGGGATGGAACAAAAAGAGAGTGCATTAACCAAGCGTCTATTAACCAGATCTACCAACAAGCCGTGTGAGCACAAAAAGTCAGCGCCTAACATGTTGAAACTCACCGCCGCTACTATGAAGGTCCATTCATAGCTGCGGCCGTGCAAGGACAGGCGCAGAGTCCTTTCGCCAAAAGTCTTGATCGACGAGCTGTTTGCGGCCGTTGCCCCGTCTCCGCGGGGGCCGGCCACCCGGTCCGCATAGGTTGCGGTGATGAAACTCCTCTGTGCTCTGGTGTCAACGAGGAATTGCCGTCCGGAGCTCGCGTCTGTCAGGTACAGCAGCTTGTTCTGTTCGCCGAGAGTCGAAGCTGCTAACGACCCCCGGCTCGTGCGTTTCCCTGCTTCTTGAAGCTGCATGGTGGGATGCATCTGTGTGCCTTGTGCGCGAAGCGTCGATGGTAGAAGCAGAGTTCGTCCCCTCCTCTGCCTCGGGACCGCGCCGCTGCTGTCGTCGCTGGGGTTGTTTCTGCTGCCACTGGCTCTCCCCCGCCCTCGGCTGACACGCCGAGGTCTGCTGCTGCCACTGAAGTCTCCTGGTCATCGCAGGCGTCGAGGAGCCGCTCCGCTTCCATGGCCAGCGCGCGGAAATCCTGCTGGTTCACACACCTCATGCTGGACAGGAGACCCCTCATGTGTGCTGGGAGGGTCCTCAAGAAGATGTGTTTAAAGAGAAATGCATCGTTGTCTGCCCTGATCATCTGCAGCATGTCCTCCATGAGGACGGTCGGCCTGCGTCCTCCTCTGTCGCGCAGGTCCAGAAGTGTTCTGGCCCTCACCTCGGCTGATGGCACAAAACTCCGAATGAGGGCGGCTTTCAGGGCGTCGTATCTGCCAGCAGCGGGCGGCTGCTGCACCAGGCTCCGCACACACCGGGCTGTGCGGCTGTCGAGTCTTGCGATGACATTGTGGAACTTGATGTCATCTGCTGATACCCCGTTGAGCACGAACCGCGATTCCACGTGTTGGAACCATGAGTGCGGGTCATCTTGCCAGAACTCGGGGAGTTTAATTGAGTTTACGCCCGTGCGGGCGGTCCCCGGTGAATCCGGGTCGGAGAGACGATCTCCAAGCCTTTCCATATCTCTCACGTGTGGGTCACCAATGTAGGAATCATGAAATGAAGAGACTGAATGATTTCTCAGTATTGGTTTATTCCATCTCACGTCCTACAGCTCCTTCTCTCAGTCAGGGAATAAGAGAGTGAGCTGCGGTAAACCACATACATTTATACCTCCACATCAAACACAGAATCACATTTACATTTAATCCCTCCATTGTCCTCTTGACTCCTCTGTCTGACCCCAGGAGGTCAGACAGTCCTTTCAGGTTCTCTCTCCAGATCTTCTCACTTCTTCGCAAGTTCGCAGGTGGTCCAGACTCATTGTCCATTTGAGGCGTGATGTCAATACACACCGCGAGTTCAAAGTCCTTTTATGTTTGGGTCTCTGCCAAGGAATATGTGAGCTACATAATGTTATGCCACATCACCACTTTAAGAAGAAGGGGGCACATTCATTTCACAATGGGAGTAGATAGTTTAACGTGAATTAAATTATGAATATTGATACCGCTTTTAAAAAGAAAAACACCCATTTCACAATGGGAATACATAATTTAAATATGAATATTTAAATAAATATATATTCATAAATAGTTAGGAACGTTTTCTAGAATATTCTGATAAATTTCCTAGTATTGTGTGTTGATATTTATTGTAACCAATGGCTGCGCCGTTGCTGGGTGACGCTAGCCAATGGGTTAAGCGCTCTCTCCCTGGGTCTGGGATGACTTGCATTTTTGGCTCAGTCACGCCAGACGCCGAAAGACACAGACAAGAGAGAGAGACTGTCCTTGGTGATATGACGACGCTAGCGTGCTGGTAGCAGCCTTTGCCTGGATAAAACCCTTAAAATTGATTGGGATCCAAAGGCTGCCGACGCCGTTGAGCGCGGGAACCCCATTGACGCACGAGCCACTTAGCATGAGCATGGATCTCCAGATCTGGATGGCGAGCCGAAGCCCGAGTCTTCGAAACTGCTAGAGGTGACTCCACTAGTCACCTGGAAAGGACAAACAAGAACTGTGAATATTGTAAATATAATTTGGGGTATTTTATTTTTAATTTTTTTTTCTTTGTGACAAGCGCTGTGTTTTTGTTCATATGTACATATCTGTGAAATAATATATATAGTTCCAAGTTCCATACACCGTGTGTGTGTGTCATCTGTTGTTGCACCTTCCAGGCTCCTACGAACCCACAGTCAGTCTGACCTGGCCCAATTATCCCTCTGCCTCAGGTAGTAAAGTTAAGGTAAATACATTGCCATAACATACCACTACCAAAAAGGGTACTACACCTAAAGTGAGTAGGGTGAGTGGGTGTTAGTAAGGGTTACACACAAAAATCTGGCGAGCGCAGGTGTTAGTGGGTGTTACCCTGTTACCCTGTGTGTTGTACTGGTATATTATTACTGGTGTTACAATTGGCATTGAATATCATTAATTTATTGAAAGAATACATTTTTTAAACACATTTTCTAGTCACTTTTGTGTGTGTGTGTGAGAGAGAGACAGAGAAAATTTAGTTTGATACAAAGAGTGATTATAGACTTAGAGAGACTTAGACTTAACTTTATTAATCCCTTTGGGATGACTCCATTCCATCCATCCTTCCATCTTCTACCACTTTTCCGGAGGTCCGGGTCGCGGAGGCAGCAGTTCAAGCAGAGAAGCCCAGACTTCCCTCTCCCCAGCCACCTGCTCCAGCTCTTCAGAGGGGATACCAAGGCGTTCCCAGACCAGCTGGGAGACATAGTCTCTCCACCGAGTCCTGGGTCTGCCCCGGGGTCTCCTCCCAGTGGGACGTGCCTGAAACACCTCCAGTGGGAGGCGTCCAGGAGGCATCCTAATCAGATGCCCATACCACCTCAACTGACTCCTTTCAATGTGGAGGAGCAGCGGTTCTACTCTGAGCCTCTCCCGGATGACTGAGCTCCTCACCCTCTCTCTGAGGGTGAGTCCAGCAATCCTACGGAGAAAGCTCATTTCAGCCGCTTGTATCCGCAATCTCGTTCTTTCGGTCATTACCCAAAGCTCGTGACCATAGGTGAGAGTAGGAACGTAGATTGACTGGTAAATCGACAGCTTTGCCTTAGGACTAAGCTCCCTCTTCACCACAACAGACCGGTACAACGTCCGCATCACTGCAGATGCTGCTCCAATCGGTCTGTCGATCTCTCTCACCATTTTCCCCTCACTCGTGAACAAGACCCCAAGATACTTAAACTCCTCCACTTGGGGCAGGAGCCTGTCCCCAACCCGGACAGGACAATCCACCTTTTTCCGGCTGAGGACCATGGACTCAGACTTGGAGGTGCTGATTCTCATCCCAGCCGCTTCACACCTAGCGGCAAACCGTCCCAGCAAGAGCTGTAGGTCATTGCTGGATGAAGCCAACAGGACAACATCATCTGCAAACAACAGAGATGAGATCCTGTGGTCACCAAGCATGACACCCTCCATTCCCTGGCTGCGCCTAGAAATCCTGTCCATACAAAGGGCAGCCCTGGCGGAGTCCAACTCTCACTGGGAATGACTCCGACCGAGTGTTGGCAATACGAACCAAACTCTCACAATGGTCGTATAGAGACCGAATAGCTCGTAACAACAAGCCCGATACCCCATACTCCCGAAGCACCCCCCACAAAAGTCCATGAGGGACGCGGTCAAATGCCTTCTCCAAGTCCACAAAACACATGTAAACTGGTTGGGCAAACTCCCACAAACCCTCAAGAATTCTCGAGAGGGTAAAGAGCTGGTCCGATGTGCCACGGCCAGGACGAAAACCACATTGCGCCTCCTGAATCCGAGGTTCGACCAACGGCCAGACTCTCCTCTCCAGTACCTTGGCATAGACCTTCCCAGGGAGGCTGAGGAGTGTGATCCCTCTAAAGTT
The DNA here is from genome assembly GCA_020510985.1 of Pholidichthys leucotaenia. Taxonomy (NCBI): domain Eukaryota; kingdom Metazoa; phylum Chordata; class Actinopteri; order Cichliformes; family Pholidichthyidae; genus Pholidichthys; species Pholidichthys leucotaenia. Next base: position 60,817,002 of record CM035849.1, on the reverse strand, counting down.
GGAGCACACCCTCCGGTCCCCTTTTTTGAAGAGAGGAACCACCACCCCAGTTTGCCATGCCAAAGGCACTGCCCCCGACCTCCACGCAATGTTGCAGAGGCATGTCAACCATGACAACCCAACAACATCCAGGGCCTTGAGGTACTCAGGGCGAATCTCGTCCACCCCCGAGGCCCGGTCACCAAGGAGATTTTTAACCACCTTGGCGACCTCAGCCCCTGTGATAGGCGAGTCATCCCCCTCGTCCCCAAACCCTGCTTCCTCTGTGGAAGGCGTATCAGTGGATTGAGGAGATCCTCGAAGTATTCCTTCCACCGCCCAATGATATCCCCATTCGAAGTCAACAGTGTCCCATCCGCACCATACACAGTGTGGACGGGGAGCTGCTTTCCCCTCCTGAGCCGCTGGACAGTTTACCAGAATCTCTTTGAAGCAGACTGAAAGTCTTGTTCCATGGCCTCACCGAACTCCTCCCAAACCCGGGTTTTTGCCTCAGCAACCACCCGAGCTGCACTCCGCTTGGCCTGCCGGTACATCTCAGCTGCTTCGGGAGTCCCACAAGCCAACCAAGCTTGATAGGACTCCTTCTTCAGTTTAATGGCCCCTCTCACCACTAGTGTCCACCACTTGGTTCAGGGGTTGCCACCACGAGATGCACCGCCCACCTTGCGGCCGCAGCTCTGGGCCGCCGCTTCAACAACAGAGGTGGAGAACATGGCCCGTTCAGACTCCATGTCTCCAGACTCCCTCGGAATGTGGTTGAAGTTCTTCCGGAGGTGGGAGTTGAAGACCTCCCGGACAGGGGCCTCAGCCAGACGCTCCCAGCACATCCTGACTATACTTTTGGGTCTACCAGGTCTGAATGGCTTCCTCCCCTGCCATCGGATCCAACTCACCACCAGGTGGTGATCAGGTGACAGCTCTGCACCTCTCTTTCCTCGGGTGTCCAAGACATATGGTCACAGGTCTGATGATACGATAACAAAATTGATCATTGACCTGCGACCTAGGGTGTCCTGGTGCCAGGTGCACATATGGACACCCTTATGCTTGAACATGGTGTTCGTTATGGACAGACTGTGGTTAGCACAGAAGTCCAATAACTGAACACCACTCGGGTTCAGATCGGGCAGGCCGTTCCTCCGAATCACCCCCCTCCAGGTTTCACTGTCGTTGCCCATGTGCGCATTGAAGTCCCCCAGTAGGACAATGGAGTCTCCAAGAGGAGCACCCTCCAGCACCCCAGTCACAGACTCCAAAAAGGGTGGGTACTCTGAAACATTATTTGGTGCATAGGCACAAATGATGGTCAGGACCCGTTTCCCAACCCAAAGGCGCAGGGAAGCAACCCTTTCGTCCACCGGGGCAAACTCCAATATAGAGGCAGCAAGGTGGGGCGATACAAGAATACCCACCCCTGCTCATCGCCTCTCGCCCGGGGCAACTCCAGAAAAGGCCAAGCTTCAGCCCCTCTCCAGGAGACTGGTTCTGGAACCGGAGCTGTGTGTTGAGGTGAGGCCGACTATATCTAGCCAGTATCTCTCAACCTCGTACACCAGCTCAGGCTCCTTCCCCACCAGAGAGGTGACATTCCACGTACCAAAAGCCAGTTTAGAAAGCTTGGGATCAGTCCGCCAAGGTCTCCGCCTTTGACTGCCACCTAATCCACATAGCACCGGACCCCCATGATCCCTCCTGCAGGTGGTGAGCCCACTGGAGGGCGGACCCATGTAACTCCTTCGGGCTGAGCCCGGCCGGGTCCCATGGGGTGGAAACCCGGCCACCAGACGCTAGCCTTCGAGCCCCTCCCCCTGGCCTGGCTCCAGGGTGGGGCCCCGGTAACCCCATACCGGGCGGGGTACACTGAATCCTTGATATAGAATTTATCATGAGAGTCTGTTGGATCGTTCACCCAGGACCAGTTTGTCTTGGGAGACCCTATCAGAGGCAAATTGCCCCGGACAACATAGCTCCTGGGATCACTGGGGCACGCAAACCCCCCACCACGATAAGGTGACGATCCATGAGGGGGTGGGATGACTCCCTCTGGGAAATTTAAATTTCCCAGTGGAAGTGACTCCCTCTGGGAAATTTAAATTTCCCAGAATTTTCCAAATTTAAATTTCCCAGTGGGATGACTCCCTCTGGGAAATTTAAAATTTCCAACAGCACATAAAAGGAGCATAAAGATCAGAAAAGCAAAAAAGAAAAAATAAACACTTACACTATACACAATATAAATACAAGGCTAAATATGGCTTGTACAAGTATGGTTAACCCCTTGCACTCCGGTCAATTTCCCTAAAAACGCCAAAAAATAACGTGCCCAAAGTAAATCGACAGCTCTGCTTCAACCCTTTACAGCATCTTCATGGGGTTGGTCTCATTTAAAAGAAAACACTTTGAATTTTTTGGCAAAACAGTCATAATCTCTCTAAGTGCTCCGGCCGCTGAGTTACAGTCATCTAAACATAGTGAACTTGAAGAAAATAAATTTGGCCTGGGTGTTTTTTTGGATACAAATGCTTGCAAATAACACACAGCTTCAGATCCAGGCTGGAAAATGCAACAGAAATGTAGAACCAAGTGTTATCCAGCTGAGGTCCAAATTTTGTAACAATACCACAAAAAATGAATAAATTACACAGCTTTTTCCTCAGGTAGTTCCCAGGCGTTTTGGAACTGTGCTAAATTGTGCCAAATGGCACAGTTTGGAAAAACGTCTGTAACTTTTGAATGATTCAATGTAGAAGCTTCATTTTGGGCTCTAATGAAAGGTGACACTCAGGGCTGTGTCTTTGTGTGTGTGTGTGTGGGGGGGGTTGTCCCTCCCCTCGCTACAGAGGACGAACATCGCCCATCGCTACATGACGGATTAGCCTCATATGGCGATGTGGCGACAGCAGCGCAGTCACCGCGGCTTCCCCCCCCCCCTCGCTACAGAAGAATAGCGGGGGGGCGGCATTCACGGTCTGTACGCGGCGAACGAACCGTGTACCTCGGCGCACGAACTTAAGACTTCGTGCGCCGCACAGTTGTAATTTACCGATCGGTCAAAAGTCATTTTGGATTACAATTTTCAGGAATAAAGAATAATTTAGCTTATAACACCTTACCTCTTCACAGCAGTGTCCTGGCGAACTTCTCTTCCCCATTGTCAGACGAACACGACGCTGGTCCGCTCGTGGTTCTGGTCTCGCGACCCGATCAAAACATAATTCCATTATTGCGGTTTTGTGCTTCCATGATTGCGGTTTTTGGCGAACGGTTTTTCAAAACAAATAACAGTGGTAATTAAAAAAAGACTGGCGAAGGCGTGTGTGTCACTCAGCCTTCGTCGTCGGCCTCCGTCGGTCTATGACCATGGAAGAAATCATAACGTCTACTCTGCTGGAACAAAAACAAAATAAGCACCGCCTGTGGCCGAACATGCCGATGTGCGAATGGCACTCCCTGTCACACAGGTTACATTTGTGGGTGGTCTCCGTGCTGCTAGGTCTGTGAAGGTTCTTCCTGCGGGTCCTTTTTTGATCCGCTGCAGCAGTCAGTCTTCACCCAGCCTTAAAAAAAACAGCTCGCGAACTTCTCTGCTTCAATTGGCTCACTGCATTCACAGCGTTGGTAGGTGGGCCCTTCTTGCTAGGTTTTCAGTCATTGGTTCTTCAAGGTTTCAGAAACCCAATTCAAGGATCTTATTAGTCGAATGAGAGGTCAATCAGATGAACTAATCTGTTCGCGGCTGTGTCTGTAGCTTTTATTTTCAGTGCCCGCTTGGACGCCATCACCATCTCCATCATGCGTCCTACATCACCATCTCCATCATGCGTCCTAGAGGACGCAGAGACTTGCCCGTCCGCGGTACAACGGAGTGCAAGAGGTTCAGGTTATTGCACTATGAATGCTCTACTGTCCTCTGTACTCTATGCCCCCCCCCCCCTCCAAGTGAGGAGTTATAGAGTGTGATGGCATGGTGGACAAAAGAGTTCTTGAACCTGTTGGTCCGACACTTGGGAAGGAGCAGTCTTTCACTGAACAGGCTCCTCTGGTCACTGACGACGGTGTGCAGAGGGTGGCTGACATTGTCCGTTATATCCAACAGTTTATCCAGAGTCCTCATCTCTGCCACCGTCACCAGGGTGTCCAGCTTCGTGCCGACTACAGAGCTGGCCCGCCTGATCAGTTTATCCAGTCTGGACGCATCCTTCTTGGATATACTGCCCCCCCAGCACACCACAGAGTAAAAGAAGATGCTGGCAATCACCGACTGATAAAACATCCGCAGAAGTTTGCTGCAGATGTTGAAGGACCGCAATCTCCTTAGGAAGTACATCCTACTTTGTGTCTTTCCATACAAGTGGCTAATGTATGTTGTCCAATCCAATTTATTATCCAACCATAACCCGAGATATTTGTATGAATCCACAACCTCCACCTCAGCTCCCTCTAACAGGACTGGTTGAGGTCTTGGTCTAGACCTCCCAAAATCAATAACCAGCTCCTTCGTCTTAGAGGTGTTGAGCTGTAGGTGGTTAGTGTGGCACCATGCAGCAAAGTCCCCTACCAGTCTCCGATACTTCTCCTCTCTGGCATCCCCGATACACCCAACAATGGCTGTGTCATCGGCATACTTCTGAATATGACACAGCTCCGAGTTGTAGCAGAAGTCCGAGGTGTACAGGGTGAAGAGAAGAGGGGCCAATACTGTGCCCTGGGGGCTCCAGTGCTGCAGACAACGGTGTCAGATGTAATATCCTTCAGCCCGACATATTGTGGTCTGCCAGTGAGGTAGTCGGAGATCCAGTCCACCAGGTGGGAATCCACTCCCATCTTGCTTAATTTATCCTGAATTATCCTGTTTATGCTTATAAACTGTATATTCATTTTGAAATATAAAATACTGCAGCATACTCACAAATTCCAGCGGTTAATTAAGCTCCAACATCTTTGCAGTACTCTCCAAAAATACAGACTCCTTATTCTTGCCCAAATCACTATATTGACTATGCACTGGCCACTGTTTTGTTTTGCAAAACATGACCTGAAAGACCTAACAGGTCTGAAATGCTCCTTACTCATGTGGAACTAGCAATTATAATATCAAATATAGCCGCAAGCGGGGATCATCAAGTTCCAAGCAGGTGTGGACTTCAAGCTCTTGTGTTGCTTAGCAGCATCATTTAAAACCTAAGGTCTGCTACGCATTTGTTTTTAAAGCAGCACTATGTAACTTTTTTGTTCCTTGTAGGAACACTGAAAAGGCCACAACAAAGGCGACCATGACCCCAGTCCCAACAGCCGACCACAGGGCTTTTTATGGTTGGTCATTAAAGTCATGCCCTGTAATTTGCAGCTGGGACCGAGGCAACATCTACTCTCTGCTCAGTCATCACACCATAAAAAGAGCTGTTGAAGGAAATGTGGGCACACACAGGCTATGGATGAAGTGATATTAACTCCATCAAATCTTGGTGCCCCATCAAAATAATTTTGCAAACAATATCTCAAGGTGAAAATCTAACATAGTGCTGCTTTCAAATGCACTGGAGAACCATGCTGTACTTCAGTTGTTGTTTCGAACAAGACCTGACTGGCAAGATTTGAACACGGGACCTCCTGCTTTCCAAGGACTCCCCACACAACTGCTTTAGTTTTCACTCTTTCTGGTTTCTGGCATGTGATGGATGTACTGTGAGGGCTTTGATGGCCACTTCCCAGCATTTAACACAATGGTTTGATGGTCAGAAGTGCTGACAGCAGGCAGATGTACAGGTGGCTCATACATGGTAGAGATGTTGGATAAAATTGAGTTAAGTTGGCTGACTTTTCTTGTTGCACCAATTACTACTTGTTTCAATACATGTCTCAGAATTATACCTGTGTCCCCAAGAATGACAGCTGCTGCATACTGGTACTTATGGTCAATATTGGAGAGACAGCCATGCAAATACTGGCTGATCAGTGTATCAGACTTTGCTGTAGCTGAGGAACGAGGAGGGATATACAGTACTGCAGCAATAAAACAACTTAGCCCATGGGGAAGATGAATACAGTGCAACCAGACCTATAAGGATTCAAACTCACCTTCCTCTAAATGAATCAGTCACTTCTGTGGGATGTTATCATATGCATACAGTACAACTCCTCCTCCCCATTGCCATCTCTGTCACGTCGATGTAAGATGTAAAGTTCGCAGATGACACCACGGTGATTGGACTCATCAGGGACAACGACAAGTCAGATTACAGGGCAGAGGTTGAGCACTTGGCTACTTGGTGCGCTGACAATAACCTGCTCCTTAACACCAGCAAAACCAAGGAGCTCATAGTGGACTACAGGAAGGAGAGGGAAGAGACACATGACCCCATCCATATCAATGGCATAGCTGTTGAACGTGTCCCCAGCTTCAAATTCCTGGGGACCCACATCTCGGAGGACCTGTCCTGGTCAGTTAACACCACCAGCCTGATCAAGAAGGCCCATCAGCGCCTCTTCTTCTTGAGGACGCTGAAGAAGAACCATCTGTCAACTGACATCCTGGGCAACTTCTACCGCTGCGTGATAGAGAGCACCCTGACCAACTGTGTCACAGTCTGGTATGGGAGCTGCTCTGTCGCTGACCGCAAGGCGCTGCAGCGGGTGGTGAAAACCACCCAACGCATCACAGGGACTCCACTTCCAGTTATAGAGGACGTCTACAAGAAAAGATGTCTGCGCTGGGCATGCAGCATTCTTAGGGACTCCAACCATCCTGCTCATGGACTGTTCCAGCTTCTCCCCTCCAGAAGACGTTTCAGAAGCCTTCGGACTAGAACCAGCAGGTTTAGGAACAGTTTCTTTCCAACAGCTGTCACGTTATTGAACTTAGTTCCCCGCTGACTCTCTTACCATCATCTCTTACCATCCTCACCTGTACATAACTGCATAACTACATAACTATATCTAACTTATTGCACATTATTTGCACATAACAGTACTCTTAACTTTCTGCACTGCTGCATATATTTGCATATATTTGCTTAAACTGCACATACTGTTAATTACTGTATATACTGCACTGCTGTCCTTTGCACTTCTGATTGGATGCTAAACTGTGTTTCGTTACCTTGTATTCATACATGTGTAATGACAATAAAGTTGAATCTAATCTAATCTAAAAATGTAACCCACAGTAGCGGCTCGTGGGTGATCCCACCAAGGAGGCAAATTAATCATGAACAGACACACACCTACAGTATACTTGCAAGGACCCTGAGTCTTTAGCTCCACAGATACTAAATGCAGCTCTTGCAAAGCCCCAAGAAAACATCCCTCTGCTGACCAACACTCTTTTCAAGACAACACAACACCAGCTTTACTCAGCATGATAAAATCTGACCAAGAAAAGATGACGACACATCCCCACCCCAGCACCAACAACAAACTGGATCAAATGGGACACAAAAAGCCAAAATAATGACATCAAATTAAAAGGAATGCATTGCAAGTATTTACTGAAGTCTCACAAGTATTTGTAAAAGTGTCTCGTTTGCTGACTTGATGTCACTTGGTCTTGTTCCTCCTACACAAGCCGCCACTGGTAACCAGGAAAAGTTACAATGGACTACTTGCACAAAAACTACTGTGTTTTACGGACTGTGGCTTAAATGCCCCAACAGTTTATTAAATGCCCCACCAGAGGAGAGAACATGCTGGATCAGTGTTACACTACAGTTAAGGACGCGTATCGCGCTGTTCCCCGCGCTGCGCTCGGACTATCTGATCACGTGATGGTCCACCTGATTCCCACATACAGACAGAGACTGAAGCTCACAAAACCTGTTGTGAGCACTATGAGGAAATGGACCAGTGAAGCTGGGGAGGAGCTGAGCACGTGCTTGGAAATTACTGACTGGGACATGTTTAAAGGAGCTACGCATGATCTGGATGAGTACACGGACACTGTGACCTCATATATCTACTTTTGTGAGGAGAGCATTCTTCCATCGCACACCAGGGTGAGTTACTCCAACGACAAGCCCTGGTCCACAGCTAAGCTCAGACAGATCGGGAAGGAGAAGGAAGCAGCGTTGAAAAGTGGAGACAGGGACTGCTACAGGGAGGTCAAATACCGGTTTAGCAGAGAGCTGAGGAGAGCTAAATCTGTGTATTCTGAGAGACTTCAGCAACAGTTCACTGCTAACGACTCTGCTTCTGTGTGGAAGGGACTGAGGCAAATCACCAACTATCGGCCTCAGGCTTCTACAGGTCAGGATGACAAAGCCCTTTGTCAAAGACTGTCCCAACACTATGCCCGTTTTGACACCTCGTCAGCTGTGTCCAACTCCCCCCCTCCCCCCAGCGCCACTGTCTCCATGGTCCCCACTTCATCAAAGGCGGCCCCCCCTCCTCCCCCCCTGCCCTTGTCATCAGTGAGCAGGACGTGCACAGACAGTTCTTCAGACTGAACCCGCGCAAGGCCCCCGATCCGGACGGCGTGTCTCCCTCCACCCTGAGACACTGTGCGGAGGAGCTGACTCCTGTCTTCACAGACATTTTTAACACCTCCCTGAAGCCATGCCACGTGCCGGCCTGCCTCAAAACCTCTACCATCGTCCCTGTCCCCAAGAAGCCACGGATCACTGGACTTAACGACTACAGACCTGTAGCGCTCACCTCTGTAGTCACGAAGTCCTTTGAGCGCCTGGTCCTGCCCCACCTCAAGACCATCACCACTCCCCTCCTGGACCCGCTGCAGTTTGCCTACAGAGCCAACAGGTCTGTGGACGACGCAGTCAACCTGGCCCTCCACTCCATCCTGCAGCACCTGGACTCCCCGGGAACCTATGTCAGAATCCTGTTTGTGGACTTCAGCTCTGCATTCAATACCATCCGCCCCGCTCTGCTCCAAGACAAGCTGTCCCTGCTCAACGTGCCTGACTCCCTCTGCAGGTGGATCACCGACTTCCTGACGGACCAGAGGCAACATGTGCGGCTGGGAAAGACTGTCTCAGACTCTGTTAGCATCAGCACCGGATCACCCCAGGGCTGTGTACTTTCCCCCCTGCTCTTCTCCCTGTACACCAACTCCTGCACCTCCAGCCACCAGTCTGTCAAGCTGATCAAGTTTGCGGACGACACCACCCTCATCGGGCTCATCTCCAATGGCGACGAGTCCGTCTACAGGAGAGAGGTGGCCCAGCTGGCGTCCTGGTGCAACCACAACAACCTGCAGCTGAATGCTCTGAAGACAGTGGAGATGATCGTGGACTTCAGAAAAGTCACAGCCCCGCTGCCCCCCCTTACCCTCACAGACTCTCCCATCACCACTGCGGATTCCTTCCGCTTCCTGGGCACCACCATCACCCGGGACCTCAAGTGGGAGCCGACCATCAGCTCCCTCATCAAAAAGGCCCAGCAGAGGATGTTCTTCCTGCGGCAGCTGAGGAAGCTCAAGCTACCCACCAAGATGTTGGTGGAGTTCTACACGGCCATCATCAAGTCCATCCTCACCACCTCCATCACCGTGTGGTACGCAGGAGCCACCGCCAGGGACAGACTAAGACTGCAGTGTGTTGTGCGCGCTGCTGAGAAGGTGATCAGCTGCAAGCTCCCATCCCTCCAGGACCTGTATATCTCCAGGACCCGGAGGCGTGCAGGTCGGATCATAGCCGACCCTTCACACCCTGGACACGTACTGTTTGCCCTCCTCCCCTCAGGCAGAAGACTTCGGTCCATTCAGACTAAAACCTCCCGCTACATGAACAGCTTCTTCCCCTCTGCCATCAGACTGCTGAACACTAAGTGACTTATTAGACTCTCGTGTACTACGTACAGCAGCTCATCCGGACTCATGACAATTATCACTGTTTTCTTTTTGCACTACCGACTGCACTATGTGGAACTCCACAATATCTGCTGCTTGTTAATATATTTAAAAATTGCATAGATTAGTATTACTTATTCATATTCTACCTCTTATTGCATGCATAGTTTTTTTTATTTTTAGCTTTAGTGCTACTCCATGTTTAATGTTGCAGCATTGCACCGAGACAAATTCCTAGTTTGTGTACTACATGAACAATGGCAATAAATCTCATTCTGATTCTGATTCTGACACCCGATCTCTATGTTCTACCTTGGCTGTGCATGAAAGCTCAACAAAATTTAAAATCAATAATTTTTTGCAGATTAGTAAAACGAAAAATATTCTGACATGTTTCTGGACCCAGGAGACAGACGCTGACACGAGTAGATAGAGACAATTATTCTTTATTGATAATTAGTGAGTGTAGTGAGTGGGTGAGTGAGTGTGTAGATGTCTGGTCACAGGAGCTGAGCGTTTCTGATGGTGACCTGGCAACCTTGCGTGTGCCACAGGATGTGTTCTGCTGGCTCCGAGTGCCTGTGCGACGTGGTGCTCGTGGTGCCCGCTGTAGCGGGGGTGAGGAGGAACTCCGCAGTAGAGGAGGTGATGCCCCGTGAGCCGGGGAAGTTTGTCCGCTGCCAGGGAGGTCCACTTGTGCACAGGGGAAAAGGCTAGGAGAAGAGGAATGTAGAGATCTCTTACGTGGCGGGTCCTGACGTGTAGTCCTTGGCTTGGCTTGAGGTCGTGATCTTGGCTCATTGCAGGGCAAAGACGACAGACGACTCCGTGCGGCGGTCAGTGATCCTGGCCTTTAAAGACCGCTGATTGGCACCTGCCGGTGTGCGCACAGCTGGTGGTGGTGATGATGATGATGATGGCCCAGCGGCCGCCATGACAGTACTCCCCCCTCTAGAGGTGCCTCCAGGCACCTGCCCAATTCTCCCTGGATTTGCCCGATGGAAATTTCGGATCAACTGCTTGTCAAGGATCAACGCTGGGCGAATCCAAGAACGATGTTCAGGACCAAACCCCTCCCAGTCCACCAAATACTGAAGACCCCGGGCCCGCCGGCGGACGTCCAGAATGGCAGTCATCCCCCAGGCTGGATGGCCATCGATCATCCTCGGGGGGGCAGGACCCGCGGGGGGCGGGCACAAAGGGTCAGAGATGTACGGCTTGACCTGGGAGACATGAAAGGTGGTGCAGATGCGCATGGAAGGGGGGAGAGACAGACGCACAGATACAGGATTGACAATACGAGAGATGATGTAGGGGCCGATGAAGCGCTTGGTTAGCTTGCACTTCTCAGCCGGCACACCAATGTTCTGAGTAGACAACCAGACTTTCTGACCCACCTTATAATCCGGGGCGGGTCTCCTATGGCGGTTGGCCACCTGGATGTTGCGTTCCGTGGTTCTCAGAAGGGCCCTGCGAGTGATGGACCAGACCCGCCGACAACGCCTGACGTGGGTCTGTACAGAAGGAACCGCTACCTCCCTCTCCTCCTCAGGGAACAGTGGTGGATCAAATCCAAGAGACCCCTTGAAGGGGGAAACCCCCGTAGCTGAGGAGACCGTGGTGTTATGGGCGTACTCAATCCAAGGTAGATACTTTCTCCAAGAAGAAGAACAGGAGGAGATGACACAACGCAGCGCAGCCTCCAGCTCCTGGTTTGCCTGCTCACACTGGCCGTTGCTCTGTGGATGATACCCAGAGGAGAGGCTGGCTGTGGCTCCTAATGCTGCTCAGAACGCCTTCCAAACTTGGGAGATAAACTGTGGCCCCCGGTCAGACACAATGTCGGCGGGGATGCCGTGAGATGGACCACATGTTGGACAAGAAGGTCCGCCGTTTCCTGAGCCAAAGGCAGCCCCCGGAGGGGCACAAAATGGGCCGCCTTAGAAAAACGGTCCACAATCGTCAATACAGTGGTAAAATTGTCAGAGGGGGGCAAGCCGGTCACAAAGTCCATGGCAACATGGGACCAGGGGCGAGAAGGAACGGGCAAAGGATGTAGCAGGCCCGCCGGAGGGGATGATGACGTCTTCCCAGTGGCGCATTGAGCGCAAGCCCGGACATAACTTAGGACATCCTTTCTCAACCCTGGCCACCAGAAGGTCCTCTGGAGGAGATCAACAGTCCGACCCACTCCCGGATGGCACGCCAGTTTGGAAGCATGACCCCACTCAATTACTTGGCCCCGAATGGAGCGGGGAACAAATAAGCGACCCGGGGGACCCCCACCCGGATCTGGCTCTGTCTTCAGCACTCTTCGGACCTTCTTGCAAATACCCCAGGACAAGGCGCCCACCACACAAGAGGGCGGTAGGATGGTTGCTTCCTGATCTTCAGTGGATGGTGCATCGAACTGCCGCGAGAGGGCATCCGGCTTACCGTTCTTGCTCCCCGGCCGATAGGTGATGGTAAAGTTAAAATGGCCGAAGAAGAGAGACCAGCGAGCCTGGTGTGTGTTCAAACGCTTAGCCATCCTGAGGTACTCCAGGTTGCGGTGGTCAGTCCACACGACGAACGGTTGGGCAGCCCCCTCCAGCCAGTGTCTCCACTCCTCCAAAGCGAGCTTCACCGCCAAGAGCTCCCTGTCTCCAATACTGTAGTTCCTCTCCGCAGGCGTCAAACGATGGGAGAAGTAGGCACACAGTCGAATCTTGCCATCCTCTGGGGAAAGCTGAGAGAGAACAGCCCCCACCCCCGAATCCGAAGCGTCCACCTCCACCAGGCACTGCAGCTCCGGGTCCACCTGGGTCAGCACACAGGCCGAGGCAAACTCCTCCTTAAGTCTTTCGAATGCCCTGGCAGCCTCCTCACTCCAGCAAAAAGGGGTCTTAGGGGAAGTGAGAGCAGTCAAAGGGCGGGCAATATTCCCGAAGTTGGGCACAAACCGACGGTAGAAATTAGCGAAGCCCAGGAACCCCTGTAATTGTTTCCTGGACGTCGGCGTGGGCCAATCCACTACCGCCTTGACCTTGGCCGGGTCGGGGAGCACCTGATTCCGAGCGATGATGAACCCAAGGAAGGAGGTCTGGTCGGTGTGAAATTCACACTTCTCTGCCTTGACGAACAGCTGGTTCTCCAGGAGGCGCTGCAATACCCGCCGAACATGCACCTGGTGCTCCTCCAACGTGCGTGAGAAGATGAGTATGTCGTCTAGATACACAAACATGAAGGAGTTGAGGAAGTCCCAAAGAACGTCATTTATTAACTGCTGGAAGACGGCTGGAGCGTTGGTTAACCCAAACGGCATCACTAAGTATTCGATATGTCCGCTTGGGGTCCGGAAAGCCGTCTGCCACTCATCACCTTCTCTGATGCGCACCAGGTGGTAGGCGTTCCGGAGATCCAACTTGGTAAACCAGGACGCCCCCTGGAGGGAGTCGAAAGCGGTGCTCATCAAGTGCAGAGTATACTTATCCTTGACCGTGATCTCGTTGAGACCCCGGAAGTCGATGCAGGGGCGTAACGAGCAGTCCTTCTTCCCAACGAAGAAGAACCCAGCACTCACGGCCGAGGACGATGGGCGGATGATACCAGAGGCCAGAGATTCCTTAATATAAGTATCCATGGCCTCGCGCTCTGGGGCAGACAGGCTGTACAGACGGCTCGCAGGAAGAGGGGCCCCAGCCTTGAGATTAATTGCACAGTCATACGGCCGGTGGGGGGGTAGGGACAGCGCCCGTGACTTGCTGAATACTGACCCCAGGTCGTGGTAAACCTCCGGTACCTTGGACAGATCCGGGGGTGGCGTTGAAGGTAGAGGCACCGTGACGGAAGGGGCACACGCCACAGATTGAAGACAGGCACTCAGACAGAACGAACTCCACGCTGTAATGCTCCCAGCTTGCCAGTCAATGGTGGGGTTATGAAGCTGAAGCCAGGGGTACCCCAGGATGACGGGTGAGGAAGAGATGGGCAGGATTAGAAACCTAATTTCCTCTCTGTGATTACCAGAGATGATCACTGACACAGGGGCAGTCTGATGGGAAACGGTGGTCAGTGATGCCTTTGACAGGGTGATGAGATTAACAGGAGGATTTAGAGGTTGACAGCTGAGGCCCATCTGGATTGCCAGGTCTCTGGAGATGAAATTTTGCTCAGCTCCAGAGTCAACTAAGGCATGTGTGGAGTGTTCCTTATGCTTGTGTAGTAGCCTAATAGAAATGCGGAAACTAGTGAGGGGTTCTTTTTGATTCTTGTCCGTGAATCCCCCTACTGCGATCCACGGACCCCCCCTTTTAACCGATTCGGACATTCAGCCACCCCATGAGACCCATTGCCACAATAGAAACAAAGGCCCAGATCCCTGCGGCGCTGTCTTTCAGCCGCTGACACTCCCGATTGCCCTATTACCATAGCCTCTTGTTCCGGAAGTTCCTCTGACGAGGGTAAAGCGAGCAGGGGAGAGCTAGTGGAGCGAGGGCAGGGCTTACTCGAACGGGAAGTAGACCGCCGTTCGGCCGCTCGCTCCCTTAACCTACTATCCAGGCTAATAGTGAGGGCAATTAACTCCCCTAGTGTGTCTGGTTTGTTCCGTGCCACTAGCTCGTCCTTCAATTCGGAGTTGAGACTGCGAAGGAAAATACCACAAAGCGATGGCTCCCCCCACCCAATCTCAGCGGCCAGGACCCGGAAGTCAATGGCGTAGTCAGCGGCGGATCTACTACCCTGCTGCAGGCTCAACAGCCGCTCTGTCAACACTGTGCCCCTGTCCGTATGATCAAACACGTCCATAAACTCCGCCAAGAACTGCTGGTAAGTTAAAACAGGATAACCCGGTTTAGCCATAACTGTATATGCCCAGTCTAAGGCTCTACCCCCCAACAGGTTGACGATATATCCTATTTTACTTGAATCTGTGGCGAAGTCCCCCGGGACGCGGAGGAACAGATCCGGGATTCATTCACACTGTAGAATGAATCCCCGTGCTTCCCCAAGTTTTCCGCTAAAGCGGGCAGGGGTAGGCACGGGAGTGAGGCGAGGTGTAGGTAGTGTATTAGTTTGACTAGAAGAAATGCCTGCAGGGGTTGAAAAAACCCTGGTGGCCGGGGGAAACATCTGGTGTCCTTCCAGACGATCCAGCCGGCTGTTAATTTGAGTGAGCTGATTAAGAATAACCGTCTGTTGATGTGCTATCATGTCTACCCGAGCGATAAGGGTGTTTAGTCTGCGCAACAGCGCACTGTCCACTGGGTCAACTCGACGGAGTCGTACTGACATGTTTCTGGACCCAGGAGACAGACGCTGACACGAGTAGATAGAGACAATTATTCTTTATTGATAATTAGTGAGTGTAGTGAGTGGGTGAGTGAGTGTGTAGATGTCTGGTCACAGGAGCCGAGCATTTCTGATGGCGACCTGGCAACCTTGCATGTGCCACAGGATGTGTTCTGCTGGCTCCGAGTGCCTGTGCGACGTGGTGCTCGTGGTGCCCGCTGTAGCGGGGGTCAGGAGGAACTCCGCGGTGGAGGAGGTGATGCCCCGTGAGCCGGGGAAGTTTGTCCGCCGCCAGGGAGGTCCACCTGTGCACAGGGGAAAAGGCTAGGAGAAGAGGAATGTAGAGATCTCTTACGTGGCGGGTCCTGACGTGTAGTCCTTGGCTTGGCTTGAGGTCGTGATCTTGGCTCATTGCAGGGCAAAGACGACAGACGACTCCGTGCCGAGCCATCAGTGATCCTGGCTTTTAAAGACCGCTGATTGGCACCTGCCGGTGTGCGCACAGCTGGTGGTGATGATGATGATGACGGCCCAGCGGCCGCCATGACATATTCACTGCCACAACGGTGGGGAACCTGGTGAATAACTGTCGAGTTATTTTAAGCTAATAGTAACTTTTCTTTTGTTATAATCAACAGAAACTTAGCTTTTGTTGGGATGTTGCCATGGCAACTGAGAGTCCCAATGGAAGATATGATGCCTGCGGCAGATGTGAAAGGACAGACTGAAATAATAGAGTATAGATTATGTATAAATGACTCTGTCTCTGTCATATCCGCCTCTACGAGGTGCAGACAGAGGAGAATAAGCCCATGCGCCGGATGGAGTTTAGCGTTTAATGAGATAAAGCAAACAGTTCAAAAGTGTGTCCAAAACAACAATGCCAAACAAGGTATGAAACATGCAGCATCTCAGAGCAGAAGGGCCCTGGAGGAAAAAACAGCACTACAGAGAAAACAGTAGTACAGGGGAAAAACTTACACGTAGTGCTTTAGAGCGAGGCAGCACTGAGCACTATGGTGAACGTAGGAGAATGATGATCAATGGAGCAATGAGGACTGAATGAGCAAGCCGAGTATAAGTACAAAGTGAAGTGACAACATGAGTGAAAACAGGTGCGGGACCCAGAGCAGGAGGAGGAAACTAGACTGGTTATTAGAATCAGCTGGGTGGTAATGACAGGTGAGGGAGGGGTGATTGACAGCCTGGCGGGTGACACCCGCAGTGGAGCGTTACCCCGGAAACACAGCCAACAGCTGTCAAGCCAGAGAAAAACATGACAGAACTCAAAACACAAAATAGGAACATAAAAAGGCAATAATAAAACTCAGAGGCAACCAATACAATAAATATACATAAATGCAAAGCAAAGTGCCACGAAGCAGAGTCTGGCAGAGGACCCAGACTCAGCACGTGACAGTTTCACTGTTTGGATTTGTTCTCTTGACAAGATAGATTTAAATAAAGCTGATTCACTGAGTTACTTTAGCCTTTTATCTCCTGGTTTATTATTCACTCAGTGTAAAAATGTTTTTGTTGCTGAAATTTCTTTGTTGTACTATTTTCTGTGCTGATAGCTTTGCAGGAGCTGGAATTAGAGCTGTTTACAATAATTAGTCAAGCTAAATAGTGAACTTAAAAAAAATGTACCGTGTTCAGTGGCACAGAACATTGTTTGACCATTATTATTGTTATTATTATTAATATTATTATTATTATTATATGCATGACAAGTTACAAGCTAAGGGGTAGTTTCGCTGTTTTAAAGTGTCTTTGATATCTTTTTGTTGGCATTTAAATAATAATTTAAAACTCAAGGTGCACTATATCCACCTTCATTATTGACCAAATTAGGCAAAACAGCCAACAGTGTGTACCTTTACATCTGGCATATAAAATCAATTGTCAGCCGAAATTACTCACAAAATCACTGCAGTATTATCATTGGTTTATGGCTATAATCATAAAAATGCTTAAACCTTCATGACATTCATTATCATTTAGCATTTTGATGCATACATCAGAACATTGTCATTAAATATCATTAATTTATTGAAAGAATACATGTTTTAAACATATTTTCTAGTCACTTTCGTGTGTGTGTGAGAGAGAGAGAGACAGAGAAAATTTAGTTTGATACAAAGAGTGATTATAAACTGTATATTCATTTTAAAATATAAAATACTACAGCATACTCACAAATTCCAGCAATTAATTAAGCTCCAACATCTTTGCAGTGCTCTCCAAAAATACAGACTCCTTATTCTTGCCCAAATCACTATATTGACTATGCACTGGCCACTGTTTTGTTTTGCAAAACATGACCTGAAAGACCTAACAGGTCTGAAATGCTCCCTACTCATGTGGAACTAACAATTATAATATCAAATATAGCCGCAAGCGGGGATCATCAAGTTCCAAGCAAGTGTGGACTTCAATCTCTTGTGTTGCTTAGCAGCATCATTTAAAACCTAAGATCTGCTACGCATTCGTTTTTAAAGCTGTCATGGATGGCCCTCACGAGCCATCATAAGACGCCACAAATCACCAGTGAGTTTGCACAGTTTATTAATGAACAGAAAAGGAACACAAAATAACAAGCTGCGGGGGGCTAAAACATACTACAACTACATACAGACGACCATAGGGAATAACGGATAAATAAGGAAGCACACTTACGATAATAGAAGTAGAATGGTCAGCATACGAACAGAGGGATGCTCGCTCACGTCTGACAATGGAGAAGTTTTTGACGAGACTGCCGCATCTTTTCGTTCCCAGCTGCCCTCTTAAGTGGAGAGTCACTGATGAGACGAAATGCGGCTCAGCTGTCAAACCTGACAGCCGGAAGCCCATTCGAGCGCTGTCACAGTAAAGGCTTGAGGAGCCAAAAGGGGCACACAGCGGTCAAATGGGCGAGGGTAATGCATGGCTCGAGCGCAGACGGGATCGGCGCTCGAACCATGACAAAAGCAGCACTATGTAACTTTTTTGTTCCTTGTAGGAGCACTGAAAAGGCCACAACCAAGGCGACCATGACCCCAGTCCCAGCAGCCAACCACAGGGCTTTTTATGATTGGTCATTAAAGTCGTGCCCTGTGATTTGCAGCTGTGACTGAGGCAACATCTACTCTCTGCTCAGTCATCACACCATAAAAAGAGCTGTTGAAGGAAATGTGGGCACACACAGGCTATGGATGAAGTGATATTAACTCCATCAAATCTTGGTGCCCCATCAAAATAATTTTGCAAACAATATCTCGAGGTGAACAGCTAACATAGTGCTGCTTTCAAATGCACTGGAGAACCATGCTGTACTTCAGTTGTTGTTTAGAACAAGACCTCCCTGGCAAGATTTGAACACAGGACCTCCTGCTTTCCAAGGACTCCCCACACAACTGCTTTAGTTTTCACTCTTTCTGGTTTCTGGCATGTGATGGATGTACTGTGATGGCTTTGATGGCCACTTCCCAGCATTTAACACAATGGTTTGATGGTCAGAAGTGCTGACAGCAGGCCGATGTACAGGTGGCTCTTACATGGTAGAGATGTTGGATAAAATTGAGTTAAGTTGGCTGACTTTTCTTGTTGCACCAATTACTACTTGTTTCAATCCATGTCTCAGAATTATACCTGTGTCCCCAAGAATAACAGCTGCTGCATACTGGTACTTATGTTCAATGTTGGAGAGACAGCCATCCAAATACTGGCTGATCAGTGTATCAGACTTTGCTGTAGTTGAGGAGCGATGGGGGGTATACAGTACTGCAGCAATAATGCAACTTAACCCATGGGGAACATGATTACAGCGCAACCAGACCCATAAGGATTCAAACTCACCTTCCTCTAAATGAGTCAGTCACTTCTGTGAGATGTTATCATATGCATACAGAACAACTCCTTCTACCCTATTGCCATCTCTGTCACGTTGATGTAAGATGTACCCCGCATTAGCGGCTCATGGGTTATCCCACCGAGGAGGCAAATTAATCATGAACAGTGTAGCATCATCTCACTTTGGCTCAGCAATAATTATTCTTCTGCTTAGACATTTTGTTTCACCCAGGAGTAAGACAGTCAAGAACTGATTTTCTTCCCCAGGCCACAGCTGAAATCCCATTCCTTTGCTAAAACCAGTCTAAAAGAATTCAACCTATTTCCTCCTGCGCCCTTTTATTGCCCCCATAAACTTGGAACAGACCTGGAGCCCTCATGGCCTACACAGATCCACAACTCAGTTAATTTCCTTAAACTCTGGGACAAGCTGGATTTAACCAGTGAACTTTAAAGTACATTATTGCAAACTCAATTCTCAATCTTCCCTTCTTTTCAGGACTATGAAAAGCAAATGGACTCTGATGTTTTAATGTGGAAAATCAATAATATGTGTGAAATGCATTAATCTGTGATTTTATATATATATATACTATATATATATATATGTATATATATATGTATATATATATATATATATATATATATATATATATATATACGTATATACATGTTAAAAATGTTTAAATGAATGTTTATTCCTGCATGTTGATTTAGAAGCACTGCTTATAAGTTACATTAAGGTTAGCTTAGTTATACATAAGTGTGTAAAAGCATATTCCAGTGTATTAAAATTGTGTGTATCCATGGTGACCGGTATCAAATTTCACCCAGCCTTCACTAAGCCCCAGCTTCTCCATCCTATTGGTCCCTCGCAGACAAAGCCTGTCATTGGACTAAAGTTCATCAAGCCCGCCCATGAAGAAGGTTTATTGGCTGAGGTTGCTGTCAACCCGGAAGCCCGCGAATGCGACGCTCTTTCGCCTCCTTTCGTCGCTCTCTTTTGTCTCTCTTCTTTGTCCATTGTCTGTCCATTGTTTGTATTTTAATGTTTTTTTTCTTTTTCTCTTAAATGCCTAGGAATTCCTATTTCTTTGAGCTCAATTCTTAATCGGAATTAAACTCCAATTTTTATTTATCACTTTTTCTTTGTTAAACTTTCTGTAAAACCACCGTTTGTTTTAATTTTAATGTAAGTTTTAATCTTGACTTTATTTTTATAATATTTTTCTTAACCAATCACACACCAGAAGCTATTATTTTTATCTAAAGTTCGAAACTCTTTAATTTGAGATTGGATTAGCTATCTTTAATTAATTATTACCAAAGGCCTCTGAGAAGACGCAGCTCCCCACATCACGCGCAGCTGAGGAATCAGCGCGTTTCTGCAGGATTTCAACCATTGAGATCAAACATCCGCTCTCATCCATCATCGAGAATATTTGCGGGACAAATATTCTGGGTTTTGCCCCTGAACAACACATCAAACCTTCATGAGGACGACGAAAGAACGTTGACCAGATAAGATAAGATAAGATAAGCCTTTATTAGTCCCACAACGGGGAAATTCCAGGATTGCAACAGCACAGGGATAGCAACACTCAGAGCAACAATCAGAAGGCAAGAAAAAACAAGCAAGCAAGAGCAGCTAATATACATATGTACATATTACTATAAAATATATATATACACACACACACACACAGACACACAGTGCAGAGCATTGTAGCTGGATGGAATAAATATATGAATATATGAACACACAGTGCAGAGCATTGTAGCTAGATGGAATAAATATGTAAATATATAAACACCCACAGTATGGAGCATTGCAGCTAGGTGGAATAAATATGCAAGTATATAAACACACACAGTGCGGAGCAATGTAGCTAGATGGAATAATATGTAGATATATAAAAACACAGTGCGGAGCATTGTAGCTAGATGGAATAAATATATAGATATATAAATATAAACACACCCAGTGCAGAGCATTGTAGCTAGATGGAATAAATATGTAAATATATAAACACACACAGTGCAGAGCATTGTTGCTAGGTGGGATGAAACAGCATAACCGTCTATTTAGTTATCCTACATGGTATGATTATGTGCCCATACATATTCTCACCCTCCATAGCGACCGGTATGTTCCTAGTTGTATGCCGGAGAGGACCATTGTGTAAGTCTATTGCATCTTTTGCATTCAAAAAACTATTAGTTTGTTACGTCTTTTTGCTATCTCTGCGAGCAGCCCTGCTTAGGTTGTACAGTCTGACAGCTGTTGGTAGGAAGGACCTACGAAACCTCTCGGTTGTGCACCTGGGATGATGTAGTCTGCTGCTAAATGAGCTCCTCAGTGCATCCAGTATGTCCTGCATAGGGTGGAACTCGGACTCCAGCACAGATGACAGTTTAGCCACCGTCCTTCTCTCTCCTATCTCCTCCATCGGATCAAGGCGTTGCCCCAGGACAGAGCTAGCTTTCTTAATCAGTTTGTTCAGTCTCTTCCTATCGGCTGCAGTAATGCCACTGCCCCAGCAGACCACTCCAAAAGTGATGGCTGATGCCACCACCGTGTCATAGAATGACTTCAGCAGCGCCCCTTGTACACCAAAAGACCTGAGTCTCCTCAGCAGGAACAGCCTGCGCTGTCCCTTCTTGTAGAGTGCGTCAGTATTGTGTGACCAGTCTAGTTTATTGTTCAGATGAATACCCAGGTACTTGTAGGATGTCACCATCTCGATGTCTGTTCCCTGTATATTTACTGGTGCTGTGAGGGGCTGCCCATGCCTGCGGCAGTCCACCACCAGCTCCTTAGTTTTCCTCGCGTTGATCTGGAGGCAGTTCCGATGGCACCAGTCCACAAAGTCCTGGATAAGCCCTCTGTACTCAGCTTCATCTCCGCTGGAGATGAGACCAACGATCGCAGAGTCATCAGAGAACTTCTGTAGATCAACGGGGTATCATCGAAGAAGAATCACGTGAGCTGCAAACTTTAATTCATCTGCTGAATTAAACGTCTGAGGTTCGGTAATAATTTGTATATCTAATCAGATGCAAATTAAGAAGCCCTTGACATAACTCTTCTTTTCATTAAAATTCCATTTTTATTTTCTTAAGATTAATCCAGGACTTTCCAAATAATTAGTAAACTTTCTCCATAAATTTGCGTTGTTTCCATAATCTGTTAACTCAAACTGATAGAAATTCATTTCTCAGTTAACCCTGGTTCCGAAAATATTGACATTGTAAATCTATCATTTACAAGATTTATTTTATGATTAATGAAATTACTGCAATGTCTGTTAATCATTTCGTTTAATAAATATGTCAAAATGAGAGAAGTTGTTGAGAATTTATTTCGTTCTGAGTCTGTTTAGAGCCCAGGTATCGAATTCACGGGAAAATTTTTGAGACTGATTATTAATTAATTTATTGAGTGATTAAACAGGTATAAAGTGAAATTAAAATTAAAATTGCTTCTTAAAGATAGGAGCTGGTGCCCCTACAAGTGTTATTAACTTTTCTGGTGTATAAGAAACGAAATTTGATCTCAGATTCCCATACATCAGTATAAATTAAATAATTTATACCTGATCATATTTATTAATTTCATATTCTCCTATAACAGACACACACCTAAAGTATACTTGCAAGGGCCCCGAGTCTTTAGCTCCACAGATACTAAATGCAGCTCTTGCAAAGCCCCAAGAAAACATCACTCTGCTGACCAACGCTCTTTTCAAGACAACACAACACCACCCTTACTCAACATGATAAAATCTGACCAAGAAAAGATGACGACACATCCCTACCCCAGCACCAACAACAAACCGGATCAAATGGGACACAAAAAGCCAAAATAATGACATCAAATTAAAAGGAATGCATTGCAAGTATTTATTGAAGTCTCACAAGTATTTGTAAAAGTGTCTCCTTTGCTGACTTGATGTCACTTGGTCTTGTTCCTCCTCCCACAAGCCGCCACTGGTAACCAGGAAAAGTTACAATGGACTACTTGCACAAAAACTGCTGTGTTTTACGGATTGTGGCTTCGTCACATCCAATCTCTCTGTTCTACCCTGGCTGTGCATGAAAGCTCAACAAAATTTATTATCAATAATTTTCTGCAGATTAGTAAAACGATAAACATTCCCTGCCACAACGGTAGGGAACATGGTGGGTAACTGTCAGGTCATTTTAAGCTAGTAGTAACTTTTCTTTTGTTTTAATCAACAGAAACTTAGCTTTTGTTGGGGTGTTGCCATGGTAACTGAGAATCCCAATGGAGGATGTGATGCCTGCGGCAGATTTGGAGGGACGGACGGATATAATAGAGTATCGATTAGGTGTAAATGACTCCGTTTCACTCTTTGGATTTGTTATCTTGAAATGATATATTTAAATAAAGCTGATTCACTGAGTAGCTTCAGCCTTTCATCTCTTGTTTTATTATTCATCCATCCATCCATCTTCTACCGCTTTTTCGGAGGTATGGGTCACGGAGGCAGTTCAAGGAGAGAAGCCCAGACTTCCCTCTCCCCAGCCACCTGCTCCATGTCTTCAGAGAGGATACCAAGGCATTCCCAGACCAGCTCGGAGACATAGTCCCTCCAGCGAGTCCTGGGTCTGCCCCAGGGTCTCCTCCCAGAGGGACGTGCCCGAAACACCTCAAGTGGGAGGTGTCCAGGAGGCATCCTAATCAGATGCCCATACCACCTCAACTGGCTCCTTTCAATGTGGAGGAGCAGTGGTTCTACTCTGAGCTTCTCCCGGATGACTGAGCTCCTCATCCTGTCTCTAAGGATGAGTCCAGCAATCCTACAAAGAAAGCTCATTTCAGCCGCTTGTATCCACAATCTCATTTTTTCGGTCATTACCCAAAGCTCGTGACCATTGGTGAGGGTTGGGACGTAGATTGACTGGTAAATCGACAGCTTTGCCTTAGAGCTCAGCTACCTCTTCACCACAGGAGACCGGTACAATGTCTGCATCACTGCAGATACTGCTCCGATCTGTCCGTCAATCTCTCGCTCCATTCTCTCCTCACTCATGAATAAGACCCCAAGATATTTAAACTCCTCCACTTGGGGCAGGAGCCTGTCCCCTACTTGGAGACGACAATCCACCTTTTTCTGGCTGAGGACCACGGACTCGGACTTGGGGGTGCTGATTCACATCCCAGCTGCTTCACACTCAAAAAACTCAGCAAACCTAAACCTAAACCCCATCCATACATCCATACATCCATCCATCCATCTATCCATCTTCTACTGCTTTTCCAGAGGTCCGGGTCACAGAGGCAGCAGTTCAAGCAGAGAAGCCCAGACTTCCCTCTCCCCAGCCACCTGCTCCCGCTCTTCAGAGAGGATACCAAGGCATTCCCAGACCAGCTGAGAGACATAGTCTCTCCAGCGAGTCCTGGGTCTGCCCCGGGGTCTCCTCAGAGGGATGTGCCCAAAACACCTCAAGTGAGAGGTGCCCAGGAGGCATCCTAATCAGATGCCCATACCACCTCAACTGGCTCCTTTCAATGTGGAGGAGCAGCGGTTCTACTCTGAGCCTCTCCCGGATGACTGAGCTCCTCACCCTATCTCTGATGGTGAGTCCAGCAATCCTATGGAGAAAACCCATTTCAGTCATTTGTATCCATGATCTTTTTCTTTCAGTCATTACCCAAAGCTTGTGACCATAGGTGAGAGTAGGAATGTAGATTGACTGGTAAATCGGCAGCTTTACCTTAGAAATCAGCTCCCTCTTCACCACAACAGACCGGTACAACGTCCGCATCACTGCAGATGCTGCTCCGATCCGTCTGTCAATCTCTTGCTCCATTCCCTCCTCACTCGTGAAAAAGACCCCAAGATACTTAAACTGCTCCACTTGGGGCAGGAGCCTGTCCACAACCCTGAGAGGACAATCCACCTTTTTCCAGCTGAGGACCATGGACTCGGACTTGGAGGTGCTGATTCTCATCCCAGCCGCTTCACACTCAGCGGCAAACCATCCCAGCAAGAATTGTAGGTCATTGCTGGATGAAGCCAACAGGACAACATCATCTGCAAACAACAGAGATGAGATCCTGTGGTCATCAAGCATGACACCTTCCATTCCCTGATTGTGCCTAGAAATCCTGTCCATAAAAATTATGAACAGCATCAGTGACAAAGGGCAGCCCTGGCGGAGTCCAACTCTCACTGGGAGTAAGTCCGACCGAGTGTTGGCAATATGAACCAAACTCTCACAACAGTCGTACAGAGACCGAATAGCTCGTAACAACAAGCCCGATACCCCATACTCCCAAAGCACCCCCCACAAAAAACCACGAGGGATGCAGTCGAATGCTTTCTCCAAGTCCACAAAACACATGTAAACTGGTTGGGCAAACTCCCACAAACCCTCGAGAATTCTCGAGAGGGTAAAGACCTGGTCCGATGTGCCACGGCCAGGACAAAAAACACATTGCTCCTCCTGAATCCGAGGTTCAACCAACTGCCTGACTCTCCTCTCCATTACCTTGGCATAGACCTTCCCAGGGAGGCTGAGGAGTGTGATCCCTCTAAAGTTGGAGCACACCCTCCGGTCCCCTTTTTCGAAGAAGGGAACCACCACTCCAGTGTGCCATGCCAAAGGCACTGCCCCCGACCTCCACGCAATGTTGCAGAGGCGTGTCAACCATGACAGCCCTACAACATCCAGGGCCTTGAGGTACTCAAAGCGAACCTCGTCCACCCCAGGGGCCCGGCCACCAAAGAGATTTTTAACCACCTTGGCGACCTCAGCCCCTGTGATAGGCCAGTCATCCCCCCCCGCCCACAAGCCCTGCTTCCTCTGTGGAAGGCGTATCAGTGGGATTGAGGACCTAGACCCCACTGAGGTTTATTATTCACTCAATGTAAAAATGTTTTTGTTGCTAAAGTTTCTCTGTAGTACTATTTTCTCCGTTGACAGCTTTGCAGGAGCTGGAATTAGAGCTGTTTACAATAATTAGTCAAACTAAATAGTGAACTTAAAAAAAATGTACCGTGTTCAGTGGCACAGAATTTAGTTTGACCATTATTATTGTTATTATTATTATTATTATTATTATTATATGCATGACAAGTTATAGATAGGTACATACTTTATTTCAAACAAAAAAGTAAAAAAAAAACAAAAAAACAAATGACAAGTGTGATAAAGTGACAGTATACAGTGCTCGAAAGGGAGAAGGAAGAAGTGAACAGTTATTAACTCCAGCTCCTCTTTTCCATAAATACAGTCCATGTGAAATATATACAATTTACCTCATTTAAGACCCCAAGTAAATAATTAACTATATTTTGTACATATCACCATTAACACCCATCCATCCCATCATACATACAGTCCATACATCAAAACCCAGCCCCAAACAACACAGATATACACAGTACTGTCCCACCTATACCATTCCATAGTGTCCCAGAGTGAGCATAGCGAATTGTACATATAAATACTACCCAACATATATTCTTTTAGCAACTAATGTTTATACCTATTTTTGAATTGATTTCTGTTTGTACATAGTTTCAGTTCCAGCTCCAGACTGTTCCACAAATCCACCCCACAGACAGATATGCACAGATTTTTTTTAGTTGTTTGTACCTTAGGTTTTATAAAGTTTAAGTCTCCTCTCAAATTATAATCATTGTCTCTTTTTTGAATATTTTTTGTATATTAGTTGGGAGTTGATTATTAATTGCCCTGTACATTACTTGTGCTGTCTTAAATTTAACTAAATCCATGAACTTTATGACATGTGACTTTAAAAACAACGAGTTGGTATGGTCTCTATATCCAACATTATTTTTTATCCTTATAGCTTTTTTTTGTAATGTGCATATTGGCTATAGGTTGGTCCTGTAGGTGTTTCCCCAGACCTCTATGCAGTAGTTAAGATAAGGTAGAAACAGTGAATTGTACAGTAAGAACAATGATTTATAGTCCAAGATGTGTCTTGTTTTCCCCAGTATCCCTATACGTTTTGCCAACTTGGCCCGGATGTGACTGATGTGAGGTTTCCAGTAGATTTTATTGTCTAGCTTCACCCCCAGAAACTTATTTTCCTGTACTGTTTCTATTCTGGTATCATCTATCATTACCATTATTTCATGATTTATTTTATAATTTCCAAACAACATAATCTTTGTGGTTTTTTTTGTTTTTTTTCAGATTTAGAGATAATTTATTTTTGTTGAACCACTGAGTTAACCTTTTCATTTCAGTTGTGACCACCTCTAAAACCTGCTGCAAATTCTCACCAGTGCAAAGGATATTTGTGTCATCCGCAAACAAAATAAATTTCAGAATTTTTGATACTTGGCATATGTCATTTATGTACAAGATAAAGAGTTTGGGTCCCAAAACTGACCCCTGGGGCACACCACAAGTGATGTCCATGAAGGGTGATTTGTGCTCACCAATTTGTACAAATTGTTGTCTGTTACTTAAATAACTTTCCACCCAACTCAGTCTGATCCCTCTTATCGCATACCTTTCCAATTTCCTCAGTAAAATTCTGTGGTCGATAGTGTCAAAAGCTTTCTTCAAATCTATAAATACTCCTACAGCAAACTTTTTTTTATCTATACAACTAGTAATTTCTTCTATAAGTTTGATCAGTGCCAAAGATGTAGATTTTTCTGCTCTAAAACCATACTGCTGTCTATAAGGAGGTTGTGTTTTTCAATGAAATCATCCAGTCTCTTAGTGAAGATTTTTTCAAGTATTTTGGAGAATTGTGAGAGTAAAGAGACCGCCCTGTAATTTGTGAAATAATGACTGTCTCCTGTTTTGTATAGTGGTATTACTTTTGCTATTTTCATTTTGTTTGGAAATTTACCAGTTTGAAATGATAGGTTACAGATGTAGGTGAGTGGTTTAACAATTCCTTCAATTACTTTTTTCACTATTGTCATGTCAATTTCATTCCAGTAAGTTGATTTTTTGTTCTTAACTTTACTCACAGTCTCGATAATTTCCTTTTCAGTAACTGCACCCAAAAAAGAATATGTTAGGATTTCTATCTTCTATTTCATTTACAGAACCACTGTTGTTTGTTTCTGTTGTCACTAACTAACTAACCTGCACTTATATAGCGCTTTTCTAGTCACAAAGACCACTCAAAGCGCTTTCATAAATACTAACCCTCTATTCTAAGGGCCTATAGGAAACAAATATCTAGGGACAATTTAGAACAGCCAATTAACCTAACCTGCATGTTTTTGGCATGTGGGAGGAAACCGGAGAAATCCCGGAGTAAACCCACGCAACACGGGGAGAACATGCAAACTCCACACAGATCACTGTTGGTCGGAGGCTGGGATCGAACCCACGATCCCACGATCCCCACAATCCCCCGGCCAAGGGTAAACTGTGCTGCCGCAGTGCTAACCACTGCGCCACCGTGCAGCCCCCACTATTGATTTTGCTAATTCAGGACCAACGTTTACAAAAAATTTATTGAAAACACTGAACACATCCTCCATATTATTTATTAAACTGTCATTTTCAATAAAATATTCTGGATAATTAGCATTCTTTGATCCGTTACCAATAATATTTTATAATAATAATAATAATAATAATAATAATAATAATAATAAGCCAAGGGGTAGTTTTTGACTGTTTTAATGTCTTTGATTTCTTTTTGTTGTCATTTAAATTATAATTTAATACTCAAGGTGCACTATATCCACCTTATTCCTGGAGGTGCCGCTGTAGGAACGATTATGGGCGGAGCTTCCAGTTTCCGCTGACGTAGTGTTAAATCAGTCAGTAAGAGTGGAGTAGCAGGGGCATTTAAAATAACATTTTTCAAAGTTTTTCAAATTCATTTTAATGTATAGTCCACATACGTGTTTTGCACTCAAGTGACAGCTAATTTCAGCACTTGTAGTTTTTGTATTTTTGAATGTTTTTGCGTAGTTCTGGTACTTGCTGCTGTTCGTGGTGTGAGGCTCCTCACAGATAAGCACAGCTAAATCTGTGGCTTCAACAGCAATGAGTAGATCATGCACTGAAAATTAAAGGATTGTTCATGTGACCGATGGTACAGACACAGCAGCACCAGGTATGTTTTCCCTTGGATGTCACAGATCTGACATTTTACCCCGAATTTAAAACGCCCAAGCACGGTGTTGTGGTTCTTTGTGGCTCTGACTAGACTCTGCATCTACTCTGAGGTAAATTTGATTATGTCCAACATATTTTAACAAAATGCAGCCGACTTTATTGCGATGGAGACATTGATATATCTCAGAGCTTTTATTTGTTTACAGCATTAGCATGTTAGCAACGGAGCTAACTAATGGAGCGACTGTCCACAGAGCTACTGGCCACATTTTGACGTCATCTTCTCATCCCTCCATAGTCGTGGGATGTGGTATGATTACCTCCGCCAGGCCGAAGGCCAGGAGGTTATGTTTTTGCCAGCGTTTGTCCGTTTGTTTGTCTGTCTGTTGGTTAGCAAAATAACTCAAAAAAGTGGGCTGCACGGTGGCGCAGTGGTTTAGCACTGTGGCAGCACAGTTTTACCCTCGGCCGGGGGATCGCGGGGATCGTGGGTTCGATTCCAGCCCCCGACCAACAGTGAGCTGTGTGGAGTTTGCATGTTCTCCCCGTGTTGCGCGGGTTTACTCCGGGATTTCTCCGGTTTCCTCCCGCATACCAAAAACATGTAGGTTTAGGGCGCTCGCGCACGCAGCGACCAGCAGCCGGTGGCTTGTCACCAGACTGCAAACCGAATGTACCTACGGGTACAAATAAGTAACAAAAAAAAAAAAAAAAGTTTTGGACGGATTTCGATGAAACTTTCAGGCATTGTTGGAAATGGTACAAGGAAGAACTGATTAAATTTTGGGGATGATCCGGATCACCGTCTGGATACAGGAATTTTTTAAAAGATTCTTTAACATTGTGAGATACGGCCATTTTCAACATGTGTGCAGGGGCAATAGAGGGCACTGGTCGTCGTGTCTGACGAACACAAACTCCGCGTTCTTCAAAGTTTTAGGCACAAAAGCACGCCGAAAACAGTGGTGGGCAGGGCCCGCCAGCGTGCCTGTGTTTGCGCTACGCTGCAAAAGCTGAGACGGGCAGCTGTCCGGCGCGGGATTATTTGGCAGAAATTCCCCGGGCAGCCATAGGGGCTGCGCAAAAACCAGCTCTCTGCCGGGGAAGCTTCCAAATCCTCTTTTTTTCCACGGAGCGCAAACCCAATAAAACCCACGGCAACCTGTCTACCCAATTTGCATCCGTCAGTGAAGCCCTCAGTGCTGCTTTCAGTGATCTATGAAAATGCTTGCAGCCTGGGATTTTGCACATGAAGGAGATGGACACAACACCAACACTTCAGTTTATTACCTCCGCCAAGGAGGTAATGCTTTTACTACTGAACCACTAATCCTATCATTGTGAATCCAACTGCTAGTCATATGTTTTCATGGTCAAGGAATCTGAAAACGTACACACAAACACTGTATGGGGGGAATTGTGGCACTTGGCGGAGGTCTGCGCTCTAAGAGTGCTTTTCTAGTTATATTACTGTTTTTGAGGTGCAAAAGGCTGTGTTCCCACATTTTTGATGCCGAAGTCATTGTTTTATAACAAGGAAAAGTGTCCTGTTTCAGTGACAATACATTCTAAACTAGTACTGGAAGTTGCTGCTATAATTCACACAAGGCATCATGGGGCCTTAAAATAAGGTAATATTGTTTTCCAATGCACAGAAGAGACAGGTTGCATTTTAGAGGAATGACATATTACCAGAAGGATTTGAACCCAGAGCTCCTGCTTGATAGACAAGTATCTTAACTCCTCCACCACACAACTGCTTTGGGTGATACACTCAAAAAAAAAAAAAAATGTTCCACTGAAAAGACAAACTGACAGACATTTCATGAAGATTTTTTTTGAACATTAAGAGAATTGTATGAAATTTGCTGGTTAGCTGAAGAATACTGTTGTGATGGTGACTCTGACGTTTCATCAAATTTGAATTGCTAAATCAGGCGTTAAACCCTAAAATACATGTCAGAAAGAAACTGTACAAACTAATTGGCCTAGAAAATCAAAATGGATTGACATTTTAACAATTTTTCATTATCAATGTCTGCAGATGATCGCTGCTTAATTTCAAGCAATTTGGATGAAGAAGAAATGTAACTTTGTCATTCAGTCCATACAGCCAATCATGTAGAGTAGAATGAAATTACATTTCTCCTATCTAAATCACATCTAGAATCAGAGGGGGCGCTGCCATGCAAGGCACAACCACAGACAACTTTTCCTTCCTCCATTCTATTACAACAAGCACCAAGCTAGAAGGTGGGAATTACCATTTTTATGTGGTCTTTGGTATGATCCAGCTGGGACTTGAACCCACAACCTCATGGCTGTGGGACAGATGCTCTACCACTAGGCCATAAATGGCCTAGGAGGAGTTCATTTTGAGTTCACACATTTTTAAAAATATGGTTCAGAAAACTTCATTTTCAGAGTTTGCCACTATTGACAAATAGTTGCAGAAGGTTTCAGTGAGTAGAATGATGAAAGAATTTTAGTCAAGGCTCCGCCTGTCATGATTTAATGTGTTTGAAGAGGCTTAAATGCTGGGTAACCACTTAGAAGAACACTCAGATGCACATGAAAAGTTACACCACTTTAATGAAAAAAACAAAACCCTATACACAACACGTTACGTTAAGGAATAAATGCACACACCACAATTAATGAAACCCACAATCAAGTTGCCACACGATAAACAGGAAAACAGTTGCATGCTGGAGCCACATGCAGCCTAGAATGAAAGAAAGGAGAGGAATGATTAGTGATGGGAATGGCACACAGGAGAAGGACGACTGAGGTAATGGGTCGTACGACACTGGCAGAGAGCCCGGCAGTGAACTCCAGTGTAGGAAAGGTGAAGGGGTCTGGAGGCTGCAGGACAGGAGGAGGAAGGGCTGAAGAACCGGGATGGAGAAGCCGTTGTCTGGAAGGAGAGATGATGCAGGCGAGCATACAAACACAGCTCCAGTATTTATTCCAGTATACAGCATTTTCATCTGAATATAACAGAGATTTTGTGTTGGTAAAACTAAACATCAATTATACACTGTTAATTTAAAAGTAGAACCAATAAAATGACAAGTCAACCTGGAGACTACAGGACTACTAAATGAAAAGCGTAAAAAACAATCATCACATCTCTGTATAGAGTTTTAACCATTAATTATAAAGTCTATAAATGTTGACACAACCATATCTACAGGGTTTTTTGAGTGGTTATTTGTAAGTTTGACTGTTTTGAGTAATCAATGGATTTATGTGTTTGTCAAGTTTTGGGGCTGGATCTTCCATCTCAACTTGATGTCAGCTCGTCCCTGACTCATCACTGCACTTAACTGAGGAAGAAAAAAAATCATAAACCGTTCACTTTAAAATGTTTCTCTTTGTTGAGCAGTAAAACATATTTGCTTATCATCCTTTTAGTTTCTGATTTATTATGAAAAGACAGAGAACATTACCTGTTTCAGAATCTGACTGTTAACAGCTGGATCTGTCAAATCAGCATCAGACGTCATCTTCATTTTCACCACAATCACATGTACTCCATCTGAATATTGTAAAAAAAAAAATAATATGAAAACCAAAAGAAATATGTGTTTTATTAAAAAAATAGGGAAAAATGACAAAATTTTCAATGTAATATTGAAGTCACCTTTATGGCAGACAAAATTTTTCTGATCCTGGCAAGACTCGTCAAACCATTCATGTTTGTCATTCACACTGACACAAAACTGATTTCCTTTGGCATTATTTGGTTATCCAAATCTCCAGTTTCTAAATGAGCTGTCGCAGTTATCAGACCAGGTCCATGGCATCCGGAACAGACCAATCCATGCATAATCGGTGAAACCAAGTCCAACAATCTTTGCATTTTCATCAGCGTTCTCAATCATGGCCAGATCTGTGTAGTGTGTTCTGCAGTAAGCTTGAGCACTGGACCAATTCATCGAAAGAGTGATAAGAACGTAAGTTTTTCCATTTTGTGATGTTTCTGCAAAAGACAAAGTGCAGCCAGTTAAAATGAATTAAGACCATGCAAAAAACACTATACTTAGTAAATTTTATTTTTAAATTTTCTATTTAACCTTTATTTATACAGGGTAGTTTCACTGAGAGGCAGCCTCTCTTTTTCAAGGACGCCCTGTTCACATACACACCAGGAAGCTGCCCAGTACAACCACAGACTGACCTGTGGCCACTGAGCAGCTCGGGTTAAGGGACTTGCTCAAGGCCACCACAGTGGGGTTAAGGAGGGTGAGGCAAACACTGCTATGTTATCTGTCCCACCCAGATCTAATCCTGCCGGTCCAGGGATCAAACCTGTGACCCTCTGGTCACCAGTCCACATCCCTAACCATTAGGACACAACTGCCCACAAATTAATAAATTAACTAATCCATAAAAGCTATGATTAGAAAATACATTTGTAAAATGTCTTCACAGCATACTCCATAACTTGGTAATGTTGCTTGTGTCTTCAGAACCAAATAACATTAATAAATTTAAACCAATTTATTTTACCTGTATAGCAAATAAAGTGAGCTGTACCCCCACAATCCTTATCAATCCAGCGTCCATAACTGGTTATCATAACACATAACTCTGAAGCCTTAGAATTGTCAGGATCATTAGTATTCCAGTTTGCATAACCTGTAAGACTTGTTTGATTAGTTGCTGACCACCGCCAAGAGTTCTTGTCTTGTTTTAGTTCTCCTTTCCAGGATTGTGGGTCATCTCTCAGTCCAATCCATGCCAGCACAGGTTCTGAAGGTAGATTCAGCTGGTTATTGTCTTCCCAGCTCTGGATGGTGGCCAAGTCTGTGTATTTCTCTCTGCAGTATTTTTGAGCATCAGCCCAGGTCATTTTCAAGTCAATATAGTGAAAACGGCGTACTTGGCGAGTGAAGGCGGTGTGAAGTCCTGCAGATTGATAACACCAGGTATAATTTTAGAATGATAAACTGTTAGACTTGATGATATTGAACAACACTTTGATGGATTGAAAAAGTCACTACAGTTCACAATGACAGGTACACTGGTGCAAAATAAAGAAAACATATATTTGAATGATCAATGTGAAGTTGCACATCAAGAAAAAAACAAAAGTATCACAGAGCAGGATTGTGACAGCTGCATCTGTTACTGCGTTGCTTCCCACACAGCATTCACAAAGGCTAGCACTGCCCTCTATAGGCTGATATACTAATGACTGTGAGAGTGAATGGTTGTCTGTCTCTCTGTGTTGGAGGCTACTGTCATTCTACCGAAATATTCTGTCTAGAGACAAAGAAATTGAAACAAGAAGTATTCACAGTTGTAAAAACAGAGTTGGTCTTACCAAAGAGGAGAATAATCAGAGCTATGTTTACCTCCATTCATAGATTCTCTGCAAAGAAAGGGAAATATTACATGCATCACAAATACTCAAGTCCCTAAACTATCATGCACATTATTCTGGCTGAGAACACACCAGCTCTTTTAGATTATGGATACCAGTGTTGTGAATGACACTGAACAATGAATTAAAATGAATATAATAATTAAAAATAATATAAACTGGTTTCAGTGGAGTTTATTATTGTCATGTTCTGGGCAAGCTCAGGGACTGTGCCCACACTATATGTTCATTTTGGTTTCTTTGTTTTTCCCTTTCATTGTTATTATTATTGTTATCATCATGGCCTTAGCTTTATCTTATTTTTCTTTGCCTTGTACTTCGTTCTGGTTTTCATGATGTTATTATTTCTGTCTTAGCTTTAAGTTTAATATTGGTCTTTATGTTCTCTCTGGTTGTTATTAATTGCAGTAGTTGCCATCTGTGTATTATTATTATCCATCCATCCATCAATCTTCTTCCGCTTAATCCTTTTCAGGTCGCGGGGGAGCTGGAGCCTATCCCAGCATCTTTGGGCGAGAGGCAGGGTACACACTGAATGAATGAATGAATGAATTTTATTTATTTCGGATAGTACATTACAGGTTAAAAGAAACTGTATAATATAACAACAAGGTCAAATTAGACAAAGACTCCTTCTACTATACAATTCCACGTGAGTTATCCGAAATGGGTGATGGCTGAAGCCGCAGCTTATATTGCCACACTGGACAGATCGCCAGTCCATCGCAGGGCCAACACAGAGAGACAGACAACCATTCACTCTCACAGTCATACCTAAGGACAATTTAGAATTCCCAGTTTTGATGCCAATTAACCTAACTTGCATGTTTTTGGCATGTGGGAGGAAACCGGAGAAATCCCGGAGTAAACCCACGCAGACATGGAGAGAACATGCAAAATCCACACAGATCACTGTTGGTCGGGGGCTGGGAACCAACCTGGGATACCCCGGCCAAGGGTGAGTTACTGCGCTGCCGCAGTGCTAACCACTCCACCACCGCGCTGCCCTATTATTATTATTATCGTCATTTCATTCATTCATTTCATATTTTCTGTCAGATCAAAACAAGACAAAAAAGAAAAGGAAAAAGAAAAAAGGGCAACATATTTCAGACAGAAAGGGTGTAGTCAGAAGAAACAGCTTATTTGTGCCTACCCCTCATACATAATGCAAATATACAGCCGACCTCAGAGTCATAATACAACAAAGAAAACAGCATTTTACAATTATATTAATTTCTAATAAATCACGTATCTGTATGTTTCTTAATTAAGTCATCACTGACATTATTCTATAAGTTTACTCCATTAACAGTGAGACTACATTTTTTTTATATATATTTGTTCTTATTTTGGGTTTTTGGAAAAAAATATTCCTCTTAATTCAAAATTAGTATTTCTACTCTAAAACAAACCCAGGATACCTGGAGGCAGCTAGTTATTTTTAACTTTAGACATAATTTGCATTACTTTAAAATTTAGACCTCGGACGGTGACATTTTTTTATTGAACCAATAAACTGATTGTATGATGTCAGGAATCTAGAAACTCATAAAAGTGATCGTATATTAGTTCGTTACCTCAATAAAGATTCAAGACACAAAATTCTATTTCTCATGAGCTTTTGTTTACTTGCAATGCAAGGAGCACAAACCTGGTTACAGGAGATCAGTACTAAAGACAATCATCAGAGTTCAGACAATTTATACACAGCAGTTTGCATGATCAAACAGAAACATCTATCATATACTCCCTTATACAATCATGATGAAATATGCTGACATCAAAGAAAAAGGAACAGTTTCACTTTATCAGAGTCCACCTTGTGTTCTAAGGAGTAACAGTTTCTTAGGGCAGGTCATACTGTGCAGCCCAGGTCATCATGTGCCTTAAGCTAAATCTACCATGAAAGGAGAACTGGAATTTCAACATAATTAAAATAAGAAAAAACAACTTCAATCTTCATGCATCATGTACAAAACTTCTAATACACAGACAGTTTTAGTATTTTTCAGCAGACAGTTACATACAGTTATATATACTTGATTGGATTATATAAAAATGATAATATGCATACACATAATTTTTCTGACATTCCCTCCTGTTTATCATTTTTATCAATTTAAATCACATGCAATCATCAGTACTATGTATCTTCTCACGATTTTCTACATTGACATTCACTGAGCATCACTTCCAAATCTAAACAGTGGTTCTGTCATCACAATCACCATTACCTTGTTGTCTCAAGTCAGTATATTGTACAGGAACTTCCTGTTGGAGCATAACAGATTGTAACATGTAAGTGTGTTGAGCAAGAGCTCTATTTATTATGGACCTTATACAGGGAATGACACACATGAAAAGCACACAGAATAAGATTAATATCACAATCAATGGGGTTAACTATTTCAAAAGAATCTGCCACCAAGTTCTACTTTGAAACCAATCCCAGGAGCCCCAACCTTTATCTTCATCTAACCCATGCTGTAAGTGTAAAATATCATTCAAATGGCTAATTTTTGTTCTTCATTTAAAGTTGTGAATCCTTGCTCCATTAATACAGTCAGATTTTCCATTGTCCATGCTAATGCATTTATGTGGTGTATAGCTAGAGCACTGCCATACATTGGAAAAAGAGTACTCATAATACCTTTAAAATCACTAATTCTCTGTTTTCCAGATAGTTTACCCACCAACCAATGTCCAACATTACTGCTTGTATTAAACAGAGAGTTCATCGCTATTGTCGCTCCGGGTGTTTCCTCTTCACTCAGTGGAGCAGGGATCATGGGTATTGCAGTCTTGTGTGAATGGGGTAGCAATGAACACACATAGCAAGAAGTATTGATTCCCAGTCCTCTCACTGAAACCACCATGGTACCACAAGTTATGCATATAATCCACGTATTGTTCATTGTCCGTGCTTCGTGGGTTCCTTGTCCTTGAATCAGAAAGAGATTACCACCCCACTGTCAGGAGAAGTGCTGAACACAGTCATCAATAATTTTGGTGCCATGCTTCCACCTGAGAGAGTACCCCTCCGGGCCTCTTTCTTCACCAGGGTTGAGACGGCCTTGTCCTTAAAAGGACACGCCCCCTTTGTAACTGGACTTACTCAGGGAAACAAGTTAGTTAGTTCCCTTATAGGCACCCGTAGTCTTTTAACGTGAATCCAAGATGGTCATTCAGCAATACATACTGCAGTGGGAGTGGGAGTGTCCAGTGTTGTCGGTGGTGGTTCTTTACATAGCCTCCAAGTTGCAACGGGTTATCCGCTTTTTTCTGTGGAGGAGAGAGAGCTTCTGACAGGATCAAAACATTCCCTGAGATGTTCACCAAGATCTGTGTATTTGTTAGGCGTGGTTAGTGGTGAGAGGTCAGGTAATACATAAGGACAGTGAAAAACACATTCAAAATGTGATAATCCTGTCTTTAGGTCTAGTATAGAGTTAATGGTTAGTCTGACTAATTTCAGGGCTTCTGGCCAAGTAATACCCTTTCCATGTATAGTTTTTTTCCAGCATTTGTTTGATTGTACCATTTTTCTTTTTACAAAACCTGTACTTTGTGGGTGGTAGATACTATGAAATTTGATCTTACAGCTTAGATTAAGTCTTGAACTGTTTGTGCTGTAAAATGA
The DNA here is from genome assembly GCA_020510985.1 of Pholidichthys leucotaenia. Lineage (NCBI taxonomy): Eukaryota > Metazoa > Chordata > Actinopteri > Cichliformes > Pholidichthyidae > Pholidichthys > Pholidichthys leucotaenia. The sequence goes on along the minus strand of CM035849.1, from coordinate 60,778,962 downwards.
GTTTTATTATCTGCATAAATCAGTTCTGGAACCCCAAAAACAGAAAAACATAATTTACTAGAGTTTTACACACAAATGCGGCATGTGGGACAAATTTCTGTCCACTTTGTGAAGGTGTTAATCAACACCAAGCAATATTGTAGCTTTCCATTGCTCCTTGAGCATTATTTTATAAACAAATGATGCACTTTTGGCATGTTTTTGTTACTTCTTTCAAAATATTAGGACAGTTTTTCCAACATCCTCATCATTCATTGATTTCCCTCCTGTTGGCACATGATTGGCCATGTGCCACCAGGACAGCTCATTTATATAATGTGGGTGGCAGAGCAAATTTTCGTCAGGCAAGCCAAATGTATATCTAATTATTTACATATGAAACAGGAGGAAGGTCCATATTATTTTAACAATCTTTTAAAACATCAACATCATTAATAAAACAGATGGTTCCTAAAAGATTAATAGCAGTACAGTGAGCAGCGTTATCAGCCAAGCGATTACTGCAGTTAAACAAGTCAGTGCCATTAGTGTGGGCAGGGCAGTGAATAACTGCCACATAACGTGGTAGCATCAAAACATTATGTAGCTGCAATAATTGCTATCGATATTTACTGGTTTTCCTGTGGAGGTGACAAACCCCCGCAGATTCAAGGTAACAGTATGCAGGTGGCATGCGTTATAAGCATATTTACTGTCTGTACAGATAAGTTACATTCAGGTTAGTAGCCAATAGTTCAGCTGTTGGAGGTGATGCAGGTTGTGGAATTTTTACACAATCAGGACCCCAGACAACATTGTTACAGCATAAGCACACTTCTATTTTTTACTAAGCAAGCCTGTCGCTCGCTTTTTCCCTTGCTAAGTAGAGAGAGAGAGCTGCTGTTCACCCTCCCCTTGCTGATGGGAGAGAGAACCACCGCTCGCTCCTCTGTTGCCCCCCTTTTTTTTTTTTTTTTTTTTTTTTTTTTTTTAAATGAGCCATCAGTAAATAACCACAAGGAATTTGGTACAAGCTTAAGGTGTGGCTGTGACAACAAGGTTATAGTGTACGACAATAGTCTAGCTGGTAACAATATGGAATGGTTGTCCTGCTGCAAAACCCCCTTCACAACATAATAGAGGGCATGATCTTCTTATTTGTATTATCCCATGAATAATAAAAAGTGGTCTGTATTGCCCAGCATGTATTTTAGTTATAACTGTAGCCATATGTTTATCCTGGGTACTACAGAAAATGAAATGAGAAGCGCTTATGTACATAAAGTTGAATTGAATTCATCATCAATCATTTATTGATAATTTTTTTAATGCATTATCTATTTTTCTGAGGATTGCTAATTATTTGTTAATTAATTTCTTTGATACCCCCTGTTTTGATACATGGAGACTCACATGCAGCAAAGTTACAGGGTATTTGTTTGATTTTACTGAAAGGAAGTGTGCTAACAATTTTAATTTTAAATAAAATTTGCAGGTAGCCCAGTTCCTTCAAAAATAAGATTTCAATAATTATAGCTTCTTTTTGTGACATCTCTTGAAATAGTTTACAAATTCTATTTAAGAAAAAGAAAAAGAAAATAACTATCTGTGCATTTTTGATATGCTTCAGCATTGATAAATAAGATCAGTTTGTCCAGTTGAACACAGATAGGTTGAATTTGAAATATTGTGTCACACCCTTTCAGTCAAAGGAAAGGCGGACGTTTTGCCCAATTAGAATTTGATTTAATGTTTTACAAGGAATGCCCCTATTTCATAGATTCCTTGGTAAATTATGGAGTGCAATGTAGTTCACCCTGACCCAGCTTGGCCACCGCTGAATCAGGAGAAGCACATTCCTCATTGCTGTCGCATTTCTGAAATATGATGTTGTTACACCATTATAAATGTATCCCGCAGTGCAAAATCATATAAACATCACATCTGTAAAATCAGAGTCCTTTAAATCAGTGTAGTCATCCTTCTTTTATTTTTTAAATTTGGGCCTAATGTAATGTCAAGTTTGAATAATACATCTCTCCCGAGTAAATTTACTGGGCAGGAGAGTGCCACAACCACTTCTGAAATACATACTTTGCCTGTGGAGGAGTCTGTTAATGTAATTGGGCCATAAAGGCTCTCAGTTGTTGTTCCACCTCCTGCATTTTGAACCTTAATAGTTCTTCCAGTAAATTTAGCACCTTTGGGGATTTTGCGAACAGTAGTGCGTGTGGCTCCTGTGTCACAAAGAAATTCAACCTCCTTTCCATTCACTAGTAACCATATTGTAGGGGCAAACAACGCACTGCTGTACATAGTCAAGTCCAAAGTCTCATTAGGCCTTGTCAACACTTCAGATAGTCTTTTCTGTTGGTCCAGTACTGTCTGTTTGTCCTCAGAAGAGAGTTTGTCACAGTCGGTTAGTCATGCTCTTCTGTCTGAGGGTCCTTGTCTATTCTCACCTCCATAATCATTTTGATTTCTACCTCCTCTGCCTTGCTGAAACCTGCCTCTCTGATCATTCTGAAATCTTCTTCTACCTCTACTTGGTCCCCTGCCTCCAAATCCACCTCTTTGGCCAAACCTGCAGTCACGGGCCCAGTGACCAGGTTTGCCACAATTAAAACAAACATCCTGATTTCCATCATTCACTTGCATTGACCTGCCTGTCTTGGGTCTAGCCCCACCTTGCACCATCCGTGCAACAAACACTTCCTCCTCACCCTCTACACTGCTCAGGAGCAGTGGAACTGTCCTACTTTTAACTTTTTCTTCTGCATCAACGTGTCCTTTAAAAATGTTACCCCAGCAATTTTGTCTTCATAATCAGGATCAAAATGTTCATTTATATATTCATTCACTTTTTCACCACACACAGTTCTCAGTATTTTAAACATTTCTGAGGGACCTAAATAGTGTATTAACAACAAATCTTTAAGCTCCCGAATGCACCTGGTCAAATCCTCTTCAGGATTTGGTATGCTCTTGGCCGCCTGAATTATTTCTTGGGGGGTCCAAGGTTTAAAATACAGCCTGTCTTGTTTTGGCTGTCCCTCTTCCACCTTTACAGATTTGACAATTACTGGAAAAGCTGATGTGTGTTCACTGTTTTGAGGGAGATACTTTTGTTCAACTTCTCTGGCCTCTTTCATTAATGCATTATAAGGACCCTCCTTAGGATCAGAAGTTGAGTGAGACAGGGGAGGATGTGCTTCCTCCTCCCCGTGACTTAAGGGCTCCTCGCTGTTTTGACTCTTACACCTTGGTTTTTTGTTTTTTTTTCTTTTTCATCATTTTTTCTCCCTTGATCTGATTTGGCTTTGGCGTCTATAGCCGCCATTGCCCAGAGATTGGCACATTTAAGTTCAGAACTTAGCTTACTTTTCCCTTTCTTATTGCCTTTAGTTATAAGTTTTACAGTTGATACTAGGACCGCACATTCATCCACATTCAGTGTGGGTTTGAAAGAATAATCTTTTTCCCATTTATTTAAATATTTTTCAGGATCCTTTATTTGCTCTTTTTCCTTTAAATGGTAATTATAATTTTTAACTGTTCGACATGCCGTTTCTTCTTTTTTCTTTTGTTTAGATTTTTTCTTGTTTTCTGTTTTTCTTGCGCAATTACCCATTTTTAGCCTTTGTTAATTCCACAGGAATTAAAGTATTTTACCAGGAAAAGTGTGTTATTTCGGTTCAACACACTACCATTACGTCCCAGACGACCCGATATTCTTTTTTGGTCCCAGACCAGGTATCACAACCTTTTATCCTTGTTGTCAGGAAAAATATAGTCACCGCTATATTACCATTACATGTATTCAAAACCTGGCAACTTACTTATGGTCCCCGACCATTTTTTTCTACCATTACACTCTTTTCAGACTTATGAGCGACACTCACTTATTGATTTTTTAAAAAAAAAAGGTTCTTGTGGCTCTTTGTTACATTACTCACTCAGGATGGATTAGGAGATTCTTGTAACGTATTGAGTGTATACTGACTTTTATGGTCCCTGACCGTAATACAGGAAACTCACTGTATCCTTACACTTAATAACAAAAGACGTCACTTACTTTATGACTGCTAGCTTCTTTCTCTTTATTATCGAGGATGGACGTCAACTAGGGAGAGCCAGGGCGCCGGTCCTCCTCCGGAGTTCCCAGAAAGCGGGTTTCCAAAGCTGACCAGTGGTCAGACCGTGCGCACGGATTTCAACCCAGAGAAGGCGTCGCTTCTGGCACCCTCTAGCCTGTTGTCCATCCGGGTCACCGGCACCACGTATGTCAGGAATCTAGAAACTCATAAAAGTGATCGTATATTAGTTCGTTACCTCAATAAAGATTCAAGACACAAAATTCTATTTCTCATGAGCTTTTGTTTACTTGCAATGCAAGGAGCACAAACCTGGTTACAGGAGATCAGTACTAAAGACAATCATCAGAGTTCAGACAATTTATACACAGCAGTTTGCATGATCAAACAGAAACATCTATCATATACTCCCTTATACAATCATGATGAAATATGCTGACATCAAAGAAAAAGGAACAGTTTCACTTTATCAGAGTCCACCTTGTGTTCTAAGGAGTAACAGTTTCTTAGGGCAGGTCATACTGTGCAGCCCAGGTCATCATGTGCCTTAAGCTAAATCTACCATGAAAGGAGAACTGGAATTTCAACATAATTAAAATAAGAAAAAACAACTTCAATCTTCATGCATCATGTACAAAACTTCTAATACACAGACAGTTTTAGTATTTTTCAGCAGACAGTTACATACAGTTATATATACTTGATTGGATTATATAAAAATGATAATATGCATACACATAATTTTTCTGACATATGAAAATATTCCATTCTGGCCATTCCAGTGATTTAAAATGTGTCACCAGCCTCCATAAATGACTTTATTTGTTAATAGCCCATATTTCACTTAAGGCCCTTTTCCACTAGCCTCACTTGGCCCTACACCGCACCACTCAGCCCGCTTTAGGCGCTTTTCTACTAGCCCCAGCACCGGTTAAGCAGGTACTTTTTTCGTACCTGATCCAGGGCAGGGTCTAACCGGGCCGAGTAGGGCTGAGTATGGCTGTGATATGACTTTAAGAGACCGGTCGCCGCTGATTGGTCAGGTTGTAACGTCATGAAAGCGACTTTTGCTGCTGAATTTACTCCACGACCGCCATTTGTAATTGTTCAGCAGTGAACACAGTGCGCCCCTTTAATACGGTATATTATATTAATATACTGTATAATATACTTATATAATAATATACTCCTAATATTATATATTAGGAGGTGCACAATTTTCTTTCTATATTAGGCCACGATCGCATCCAGCGCGAGTTGGACGGATCTACTTGAAATGCAGGTGTCCGAGCAGATGGCTTCTCAAGGGCACATCCGTACTGCCAAACAGTGTCGGGAGAAGCTGAAAAAGCTGAAAAGCGATTACCGAGCAGTGAAGGACCACATTGCTCCAAGTTCAGCGGATGGAAGGAGTGGAAGTGGTTCGCTGAGAGACATTGGGCTCCACACGGTCACGGTCACGGCCCTTGGAAACCGTGGATGGTGAGTGCTTATTTGATATTGCGCATCTGTTCGCCACTTGATCCGTTCTATGCCAAGCTCACTGTTTTTAAGAAATAGGAAGGTTGTTAGATTGTGAGTAATTGTTGTTACTGAGGCTCGTGTATTGTTTTGCAGCCAACTGCAGATTCACGCTTGCTTTGTGTTAAGTATTAGCGCGAACAAAACGCTGAATTACGCTTATTGTATTCCGGTTAAAAACTTGAGTGTTGTGTACATGTTGCACTTTGGTGTTAAGTTTTAAATTGCGTGCATTTTCTTTCTAGAATTGCATTTCATATCACAGGGGTCCACCTCAGTGGACATGACGGACACAGCGGACTCTCCTGGCGCTGCGTCTGCGTGTGCGTCTGGCTGAGCGCCAGCTGGATCAGCTCCACATCACCAGCTCCATCTGGATCACGTTCAAGTGCCGGTAAGGCACAATAACCACGATTTTTTTTTTTGGTTGAAACAGGTCCAGCAGCGGAAACCAGGGTCGAAAATCCATCCATCCATCCATCCATCTTCTACCGCTTAATCCTTTACAGGTTGCGGTGGGGCTGGAGCCTAACAAGTTATGTACCAAATTGATTAATGCAATTTCCTGTAGCTGCATATTAATTAATTGAAAATGTCTTTTTAAATGTACAAAAAGGTTATTCTTTGGTCTTCACTTATCGGTGTTCCACAACCATTTTTAGGTGTGGTGATTGAAGTGGTGTTGTAATTCCTGTTTTAGAAAAACAAATAAAGCCGATGAACTGCCGTTGAAATCAACATGCTTCATTGAAATGCTTTGTGTCAGCTGACTGTATTAACCCATTCAGATTTCTGCGGCCACACTACAAGCAACTAGTTTAAACATTACCCATCCATCCATCCATATTCTTAATCTTAATCCTTTTTAGTTTTGCAGGGGGGCTGCAGCCGAAGACAGCACCCTGCGTGTTGCAAAATCTGCTCTACTGAGGGGCAGCAACATGACAGTTCAGCTTATATACAGCAATGAAGCATAATATACTTGCCTCCATTAAAAACGCACGGGTCAGATTTCTGGGCATAACCAGGGATACATTTATTTGTTTTATTCCAGGAAATACATTATCAAAGAAGGACTTATTAACCCCACGCAAATTAATTTTGAACAAATTTGGATCAATTTAAGACGTTTATTTAGTGCATTGCATACAACCACTCGAAATTCAGAAGTGTCATGAGTCAATACTGGGCGTGTCCACCTCTGGAATTCACACAAGCAGTACATCGACGACGCATGGAGCTGACGAGCCTCATGATCCTGTCCTGAGGGATCCTCTCCCACTCCTCCTGTACGGCCTGGACGAGTTCACGCTGCGTACGTGGAGCTGGTTGACGTTGGGCAATAGCTGGGCGTGGTCGGTCGGCAACACTGCCTGTCTCGTTCTCTCTGACACCCAGACGACTGATTGTTGTGCGATGACAGCACATTTGCCAGGCAACTGCACTATGACTGAGACCCGCCCTTAACATGCCAATGGCACGTCCTCTCTGCTGCGTTGTGAGTCTCGGCATTTCGAGCTGGATGAAACCTTTTGGCGTTTTTTATACTGGCCTTATATAGGCTAGTCACCACAACTCAAAATTTCAGTCAAGCATGACTCTGAGTATGGGATTCTGCTCAACACTCAAATTTTAAGGTGTGGCCTGTACACAGAATTCTGTACTTAGAAAGAAAAACAAAACACCCTAGCAATCAGACCTCCCATTTCTAAATCAAAATATACAAAATAAAAATTGGGAATACCATTAATGCACATTGTACCATATGTGTATGGGGGGTGCGTTTCTAATGGAGGCAAGTATATAATAGTGACATTCCACCACAGACTTTCACCTGTGTAATTCCATAATATATGTAGTGATCCAGCTTTAATGACCATGCCTTTCTGTCTTTCCATCTAGGCAAGACGAAAACAGACAACTCCCATCGCTGACCTTACATTAGCGATGGTCAACATGCATGACGAAGAGATGCGGCTCTTGGAACGGCAACATGACCAGTGGCAAGAATCAGGAGTACATGCAGCATTTGCGACAGGTGGCCGCAGATGTGCGGGCAGATGCGCATGAAGCCCTGGAACAGGATGCTGCGTTACGAAGGGAAGAGCTCGCAGAGATGTCATCGCCCAGTCTGTTTTTTTGTTTGTAAATTTTGCTTCGGGAATAAAATTGTATTGTTTGCATCAAAAGTCTGGTTTATCTGTTATGACACCGTATGAGAAAAGCCAATAATTACATACACATTCCATTCTCTGTTCACTCCACATGCTGCTGTTCATCAGGTCAGGTGTATAGCCTTCTAATGGTAATTTAATTTTTAACAACACAACGAAACGTAATGTCTTGGTAGGTTTTTTTTTGTTTTATTTTAAACAAATTTGCAGTGCTGAATCCATTTCTCTTGAGCGGGTACATTTTTTAGGTTATAAGCAGTTGTACAGGTGTGCTTGAACTTGTAGACACTGATAAAGGTAAGTACATGTAAGTTGAATGTTGCATCACCAGTCAAAATTTAATAAATTAAGAAGGAATCTAGCAAAAATTTGGCACTAATAACAGTAGACAGATCGGACAAGGATACACAACTGTGTTTTTGTTGCACACAACTGTTGTTACCAACAAGTGCAAAATTTATATTCCCTTTTCCCAAAAATTAAAAATCAATTTGTAAGTAAAAGTGGGAGACCTTTACATGGGAAAATATGACATGTATCAGCACATGATTTATAGTTCAATTTGCATTTCCACCTAAGCAAAAGTGGCTTGTCGAGCTGGATTTTTGTGAAGATGGCCTGTGCGGTGTTTCTGCATGTAATTACATACCTGTCAAGTGATACGGTTTCGCCGTATTTTAATACGGGGAAAATGCAATTTTAGCAAATACGGGCGTATTGCCATTTCTGTACGCTAAAGAGAAAAATATACGGGAAAAAAATTTTGAGAGTGTGGGGAGGAACACGTGTGTGACCCCCACAGCGTACGGGGCTGTCAGAGCGCTCAGCGTGAGCAATTATCACAACAGAAGTGTGGACTCATCATTAGGCTGATGGCTTCGCACCTTCTTAACAGATAAGCGTTATGAACAAGAGGACAGGTAGATGGACCATGCACAACATTTTATTTACAAAAAACATTTTTGAAATATGTATGCACATACATGTGGACAAAATAAACAAGTATTGCATCACATGTTATATTGTAACGTGCAGCTCAACATGGTGACGTCCCACCGGCAGGTTTGAACTCACCCCTCCCGCTCCGGAGTCCCGCACTCTACCTGTGTCGCCAATAGGGTCAACTCACTTGTCAAGCCAAGTAGGGTACTTATATTGAGTTCGCTACAATATCACCACCCTGCTCCTCTGCTCTCTGTGCCGCTGCCACCACTGGTTCATCTACTGCATCATCCAATGTAGTGTCAAACGTCTCTCCATGACTCTCACACAGATTGTGCAGAGCACAACAAGTCAGCACCATAGATTTAACCAGTTTCATGTCACAGTCATTCCTCCTTCCTTCTCTCCTTGTCATCAGCCATGTTTGTTGTGGAGGATTCAGTCACGTGTGTTTCACGTCACGAGGGTGTGGCGCCGCCTGCTGTTCAACAAATCCCACCCACAGCAGGTGTGCCAGCAGGTGCGCCAGTAGTAGTTGAAAAGCAACTGAGGCTGAACCGAACCGAAGTGAGTAGAGCCGGGTTTTCAAACCGGGGCTGAGTGGGGCTAGTGGAAAAGCGCCTTTAGTGATGCTGCAGTACCGCCATCTCCCGCTAGGGGCGTGCAGCAGTGACGTCAGGTCAGGGAGAAACAGGAAATGGCTGCAGGAAATGGATGATCACCTGCCTGCAGAAATGGCTGAATGACAGCAGAGTGATTCGGACAGCGATTATTTTATCGAGTATGACGACCGCAATATAAGTGATGATATTGAAACTGACGAATCTGATGATGAAGTAGTTTTGGGTGGTGCTGATGGGGTTATTCAGCCGTATTTGTTCGAGCCCGAGGGTGCGGCGTAAGACGCGGACGAAACAGCGACCGGAGCAGAACGAGAGGACGAGAGGCAAGAACGAGAGGCTCGCCGATTTATATTGGTAAAATATGCTTTGAAATTTTTTTTTTTTTTTTTTAGGCGATATGCATGGTCACACACTTAATTATCAAAATAAAACTGCCAATTTTTCCCTCGCTGCCTTACTTGGTGACTTATAAACATTCCCTTTCTGCTCAAAATTTTTTACATGTTTTAAATATTTTCTAATCAAACTTCATAGACCAATTTATATAGCACTCCCACGAGCCATTAGTTTATTATAAGCATCTTGATTATCCCATTTTTTTTAACAGGTGCACTTGTGAGAAATGCAACATTATGCCAACATCAACTGAATCTCGGTGCTGCCAGGAGGTATTGAAGGTGAAGAAGTGAGGGTGATATTGCCTGCCTGTGCTGTGAGCCTCATCAGAGAAACATTCCCATCTGATCACTACAAGGGATTTTGCCTACCAAGATTAGATTTGTGATCAATGTTATTTAAATAAAGTTTTTTAAAATCATATATTGAGTTTATTAATGTGCATGTCAATTTTATAATTCTAATATTTCAGCATTCATCAAAGTCGGATCTCATATACATTAGAGTAATTTTTCTACCATTTTATGGTGTAAAATTCGTGTGCAATTTTTAAAAGCACATTTCTCTAAAAATCTTAGGCTTATATTTTTTTGTCTTAGCAAAATATGTTGCTTCCCTAACAATTGAAAGCTGAACTTTCATTGCTAATTGGAAATTTATTCTACTTTTACATGTTTGATTTTGAAAATCTAGATACATGTTGCTCAACAGCATCAGCTTTGATGGGACGCTGAAATTTGGCACTCAATGTTGCGGGAACTCTGGCTTGTACAGAGTACCACTGCTCCAATAAGTGGGTTGGATCAACCAAGGTTTTGTCGAAAAGAGTATTCATCAGATCATCCACATATTCTGAAATAAAATTAATTTAATAAAAATTAGAAATCGAAAGCTCCTTGTAAGTGGTCGTGGAAATTCCAACGATACCGGCTGCATTTAGAACTCTGAGGACCTTGACATATGACGCCCCAGTGAAGAGAATGGCGGATGAAAGCTGTATGTTACCAGCTGGCAGGTCCCTGATCATCGGCTGGCTGTGCCAGGATCGATCCTCAACACAATGTGGACAATGTTGTTTGATCACCAACAGAGAGCCTTTAGTGTGACTTGTTACCTCACATGGATGACTGCAATGAGGACAATTGCTGAATAATCAAATTCAAAAAAAAAATCCACAGTATTTGAAGGTTGAGTGACAGTGGATAACATCTGCAAAAACAGTAGATCAACATAATTTCATTCCAGAGGTGTCAAATTGGATTACATATATAGAAATATAACTTGAGCAAACAGGCACAATCACCTCCCTATACAGCACTGAATATTTCATATTTGATTAGTATGAATACCCTAAAATTCTAACATTTGATAAGTTGTTAAGGCAATGAAATTCATTGCTTGTAAATAATTTTAGTAAATATTGGCAGTGAATATTTAAAAAAGAAAAATTACCCTGTTTACTTATCTTTCTGACAGCAGATTGCTGTCAGAAAGATAAGGTTGATCAGAAAGATAAGGATATCCCAGGTTGGCCTAGGATAGCCGGCCCCGGCCGGTGCTGGAAGGGCTCTCGCGACCGGGCCGGGGGACGGCCGGAAGGCGGCCGCCCCTCCCCGCTCACGGACGCGTGTTCGTGGAGAACCCGGTGCTAAATAACTCGTAAACGACCTGATGCCGGGCGTGACCCGCTCCGGGGACAGTGGCAGGTGGGGAGTTTGACTGGGGCGGTACACCTGTCAAACTGTAACGCAGGTGCCCTAAGGCGAGCTCAGGGAGGACAGAAACCTCCCGTGGAGCAGAAGGGCAAAAGCTCGCTTGATCTTGATTTTCAGTATGAATACAGACCGTGAAAGCGGGGCCTCACGATCCTTCTGACTTTTTGGGTTTTAAGCAGGAGGTGTCAGAAAGATCGCCTCTGTAGATCACCCTTGCTTTTCACGCCACTTCACTGACGCTTGTCTGAGAGTGGGACTTTGAAATGAACGGATATATAGTTGGAACAGCCGATTTTTTTTATCAGCAATCTTTTTGCTAATTTCATTTCAAATTGCATCTTATTCTCAAAATCGCTGTCAACAAAATGTCTAATGCACATGTTGGGTGATTTTGCGACATAATTCCAATTTTTTAGCGTTTTCTGAACGAAATTCACCCATGCGGTTCTGATTTTCCAAGGCAGGGGAAGTTCCTAAACACTCACCGCGTGCTCCTCAGCGTGCTCCTCCTCCTACTCAGGTCACTCCCTGACCTGACGTCACACAGTCAGTGGCCATTTTAGCCGCTGATCGCTTGGCAGACAGACAGCTCTCAAGGAAATCATACTTCAATAGCGCATTGTCACCTTATGCGACATTTGTTGACACCAAAACATGTGCGGTTCAAATTAGCTCGTCTCACACACAAATTTAAGATATGATTTAGCGATATTGTAATTTCGTCCGGCCGAGGCCTTTAAATCATAAAATTTTATTGTTTTCAACAGAATAAATAATGGAGTTGTGGAATTAGGGCTGTCACGATAACCACAATTATGTCATACCGCGCTGTGAACAAGCCTACCCCGGAGGATAATGAGCAACCGCAACAACCGCAGTGCTCACTTGTTTTGTGTGTGTGGCTAAATCTCATTGTTCACTTAAATGTTACGTGTATTTTTATTGCCAACACCATGTTGGCAATAAAAATACATCCCTCACCTCATCTCCGCCCCCTGATGGGACAAGTGATGGATCCACTCCAGTTCGCCTACCAGCATGGCATTGGGGTGGAGGATGCAGTGATCTTCCTCCTTCACCGTCCTCTGTCCCACCTGGAGAAGCCCGGGAATGCGGTGAGGATCATGTTCTTTGACTTCTCCAGTGCTTTCAACACCATCCAACCAATGATCCTGAAGGACAAGCTGCTGTGCGCAGGGGTGGACCAGCACCTGTCATCATGGATCCTGGACTACCTCACTAACCGGCCACAGTTTGTGAGAACCCGGGACTGTGTGTCCGACACGATCATCAGTAGCATGGGGGCCCCCCAGGGAACGGTTTTGGCTCCCTTCCTGTTCACCCTTTATACTGCGGACTTCTCACACAACACAACACACTGCCATCTACAGAAGTTCTCTGACGACTCTGCGATCGTCGGCCTCATCTCTAACGGAGATGAAGCTGAGTACAGAGGACTTATCCAGGACTTCGTGGACTGGTGCCTTCAGAACTGCCTCCAGATCAACGCGAGGAAAACTAAGGAGCTGGTGGTGGACTGCTGCAGGCAAGGACAACTCTCACAGCACCAGTAAACATACAGGGAACAGACATCGAGATGGTGACATCCTACAACTACCTGGGTGTTCATTTGAACAATAAACTAGACTGGTCACACAATACCGACGGACTCTACAAGAAGGGACAGCACAGGCTGTTCCTACTGAGGAGACTCAGGTCTTTTGGTGTACAAGGGGCACTGCTGAAGACATTCTACGACACGGTGGTGGCATCAGCCATCACTTTTGGAGTGGTCTGCTGGGGCAGTGGCATTACAGCAGTCGATAGGAAGAGACTGAACAAACTAATCAAGAAAGCTAGCTCTGTCCTGGGGCAGCGCCCTGACAAAGTGGAGGAGATAGGAGAGAGGAGGATGGTGGCTAAACTGTCATCTCTGCTGGAGTCTGAGTCCCACTCTATGCAGGACATACTGAACGCACTGAGGAGCTCATTTAGCAGCAGACTACATCATCCTAGGTGCACAACCGAGAGGTTTCGCAGGTCCTTCCTACCTACGGCTGTCAGACTGTATAACCTAAGCAGGGCTGCTCGCAGAGATAGCAAAAAAATGTGACGACCTAATAGTATTGAATGCAAAAGATGCAATAGACTTACACAATGGGCCCCTCCAGTATATACAACTAGGACAATATGTATGAGTACATATCCATACTATGTAGGATAACTAAGTAGACAGTTATGCTGTTTATTCCATCTTGTTACAATGCTCCGCCGTTTGTATATATATTTATATTTATATTTATGTGTATGCATGTATATCCACTGCTCTTATTTACATCTTCCGTATCTTCCGTATCGTATTTATCTGATAGGTTCCAGTTTGTTCATGTAAATAATGAGTTTTCTTTCAACTCAAAGCTTAGTCATGGAGTTCCACAGGGATCTGTGCTAGGCCCTACTCTTTTTAGTTTATATATGCTTCCGTTAGGCAACATTATTAGAAAGCACTGTATACATTTTCATTGTTATGCAGATGACACACAATTATACCTGTCAATGAAGCCAGATGATAGTAATCAATTAGCCAAGTTAGAAGCCTGTCTTAAGGAAATCAAAGCTTGGATGACTTGTAATTTCCTGCTATTAAATTCAGATAAGACTGAAGTCATTCTTGTTGGTCCAAAAAACCTTAGAAATTCCTTTCCAAATCAAACTTTCAGTTTGGATGCAGTTACTCTTTCTCTTAATAGCTCTGTGAGGAACCTTGGAGTTATTTTTGATCAGGATTTGTCCTTCAATTCACATATTAAATTTGTTTCTAAGACTGCCTTCTATCATTTGTGTAATATTGCCAAGATTAAGAGCATCTTGTCTCAGAGTGATGCGGAGAAGCTGATCCACGCTTTTGTTAGCTCGAGATTAGAATATTGTAATTCTTTATTATCAGGCTGTCCTAAAACATCTTTAAAAAGTCTTCAGCTGATCCAAAATGCTGCAGCAAGAGTTTTAACAGGTACTAGAAAGAGAGATCATATCTCTCCGGTTCTGGCCTCCCTTCATTGGCTTCCCATAGAGTTTAGAATTAAGTTTAAAATCCTTCTTCTTACTTACAAAGCTCTAAACAATCAGGCTCCTTTTTATTTAAAAGATCTGATACTACCGTATTATCCTAACAGAGCACTACAAAATGCAGGGTTACTTGTAATACCTAGAATCTCCAAAAGTACAATGGGAGGCAGAGCCTTCAGTTTTCAAGCTCCTCTCCTGTGGAATCAGCTGCCAATCTGGATTCGGGAGTCAGACTCGATCTCTGTTTTTAAGAATAGGGCTAAAACCTACCTTTTTGATATAGCCTACAATTAGGGAGGGATCATGTGTTTCTGAACCCTCCCTTAGTAATGCTGCTAATAGGTTTAGTCAGCCGGGGGACCTCCAGTAATGCACTGGGCCTCACTCCTTTCCTCACTCTCTATGAAATATTTTTTTTGCTGGTCATTAACATTTGTTTGTTCTCTCCCATAGATTGAGTCCCCATCATGCTGTTTGCTCTCTACATGTCTGTTCTTTTCTTCTTCTCTATCCCCTCACCCCCCAGCCAGTCGCAGCAGATGACTGCCCCTCCCTGAGCCTGGTTCTGCTGGAGGTTTCTTCCTGTTAAAAGGGAGTTTTTCCTCTCCACCGTCGCCAAGTGCTTGCTCACAGGGGATCGCCTGATTGCTGGGGTCTTTCTGCAACTGTGGGGGTTCCCCCCTACAGTTGATAGTGCTATGAGATGACTGTTGTTGTGAAATGGCCCTATATAAATAAAGTTGAATTGAATTGAATTGAATCTTCTTAATTATTGCTCTGAGTGTTGCTATCCCTGTGCTGTTGCAATCCTGGAATTTCCCCATTGTGGGACAAATAAAGGCTTATCTTATGTTTGCACCCGGTACTGACAGCGGTAGCAATGCAGTACTGTGGAAGCTTCTGCAGCACTGGATAGGGCACCCTCTTTCAAGACAGACTCCAGCAGGCAGTTAGTGTTTGGACTCCTTGCTAAATACAGCCATAACAGTGAGCACTGAAAGGGCACAAAGCGTGTTATTTCCTTCTGAGTGAAGTGTTTATGATCCTGACAATTGAGCTCCGACAGCGAAACAGCTACTGCATAGTGCATTGCTTGTTTGAACATGGTTTTTCGGACAGTGGTAAAAATCCAAAAATCATGTAGACCAGCACCACACAGGGCCTGTACAGAGGCTGTCCTGTTTAAATGCACTGAATGTTATTGCAGTCTCCTGTTGACACACGCCGTAGTTGAAATACTTGAGTTCCCATTACTGCTTAATGAAAATGTTTTTTTTGTTTTTTTTTACAGAATCCGCAGTTCACGCCTGTAGAAAGACTGGAGCTCCGCACAATTGTCTCACATGCAAATTTGAGGGCGGAGCTCCAGTGAGTTTCTCACAGCTTTCGTTGTTTGCCACATAAGTTAAGAACCCTGTTTAAATTACAAGACCACAGAGTCCTAAAAACATCTGCAATAATACCGCCTATCGCGGTGTTGAGCTAGCCACCGTCACCGAAGGGGAAATTCCTCCACCGCAACAGCCCAAGGTGGAATCATAGTAATTTGTTCTGCACACAGTTCTTATTACTTTCTTTTCTAATATAAACAGCCGTCTTAGAGATTTTTGTTGTAATGTGTTTTATATGAGATTTCCAACTTAATTTATAATCTAAATATATATCTAAAAATTTGGTTTCCAAAACATTTTCAATTACAATATCCTTTCTCCTGAGTTTCTTATTTGAATTTATTGGTCTATTCCCAAATATTATAAATTTTGTTTTATTTCAAGTTAATGACAATTTGTTTATGGCAAACCATTTCTTTACTGTATTAAATTGATTTTCTGTGGTTTCCAGGAGTTGCTCCAGATTTTAACCGCTATTAAACACAGTTGTATCATCTGCAAACAATATGTGTTTTAAACTCATAAGTACACTTTTAAAACACTTTGTGTTTTAAACTCATAAGTTTTTGTTTTTTTTTTGTTCCAGCAGAGTAGATGTTATGATTTCTTCCATGGTCATAGACCGACGGAGGCTGACAACGAAAGCTGAGTGACACACATGCCTTTGCCAGTCTTTTTTTAATTACTACTGTTATTTGTTTTGAAAAATCGTTCGCCAAAAACCGCAATCATGGAAGCACAAAACCGCAATAATGGAATTATGTTTTGATCGGGTCGCGAGACCAGAACCACGAGCAGACCAGCGTCACGTTCGTCTGACAATGGGGAAGAGAAGTTCGCCACTTATTGACATGGTATTCGCTAATAAACCAGAACGAATAACCAGAACCTATAATCTTGTAACTGGTCTCTCAGATCATAACATGGTTCTTGCTGTCAGAAAACTCACTAAAAAGCGACTACAGTATTTTGGAGGAGTCGATATTGACAAACCAAATTTTATTATTCCCAAATCAAAAAATGAGGAGTTTGAACATTACTTAGAGAATCAAAATTGGGAGCAGCTCATGTCAATAAACGAAGTAGATGATTGTTGTAACTTTATAACTGCAACAATTACTAAGTCCATAGAAAAATTTACAAAGCAAATTAAAAGTAGACAACAGAAGATTAACCTACCATGGTTAAATAATGAAATAAGAAAACTTATGAAGAGGCGAGACTCTGCATTGAAAACATCATTAACCTCTAAACTGCAAAATGATCACCTTGTGTACAAAAGTTTGAGAAATAAAGTGGTACAAGAGCTGCGAAAATCAAAAGTATCTTATTACAATAAACTGATAGATCATGCAAAGGGTAACAACAGTTCCCTATGGAGGCATTTAAATAACTTAACTAACAACAAAAAATGTTCAGAAGGGGGTAAAGGAACTTAGAATCAATGGCAAGACCATCAGTGACAAGGCTACATTGGCAAATGAATTTAATTCATATTTTGTGGGCTCTGTGGAAGACTTGACAAAAAACTTTGTGCCGCCAAATGTGCTCAACAACACAAATTCAATACTTCCAACAGATTCTTTTCACATCGATGAGGTAAATGAGGAGTTAATTGCTGGTATTGTTAAAACACTGTCAAACTCAAAAACTAATGATATCTACAACATGAGCACCTCCTTTCTCAAAACGCACAGCAAAATATTAATCAAACCACTGACTCATCTCATTAATCTCTCCATTAGGTCTAGTACATTTCCATCTGGCTGGAAAAAAGCTGTCGTCATACCAGTTCATAAATCAGGCAGTAAAGACGATATATGCAATTACCGCCCAATCTCTATTTTACCAGTCCTGTCTAAGGTTCTTGAAAAAGCTGTAGCTACACAGATGATAGACTACTTACAAGACAGTCAACTTCTTCATCCACATCAATTTGGTTTTAGACCAGGATACTCAACAGAAACAGCAAATTGTTGCCTTATTGAAAATGTCAAACAGTCCTTGGACAGGGGTAATGTGGTAGGAGCTGTTATTCTAGATCTCAAAAAGGCTTTCGATACTGTAAACCACAGTTTGCTTTTATCCAAAATGGTATCTTTTAACTTCTCTCCAGACACATTAGACTGGTCTGCATCTTATCTCCAGAATAGAGAACAGTGTGTAAAAGTTCACCAGGATAAATCCTCACTTTTAAATAACCGTATGGGTATCCCACAAGGGTCCATTCTTGGTCCTTTACTTTTCAGCATTTTTATAAATGACTTGCCGCTACACTGCTCTGCTGCAACATGCCAACTTTATGCAGATGATGCAGTTATTTACACAGCTGCCAAGACTCCAGCACAGGCTGCAGATGTACTGTCTACAAGTATGGTTGATGTCCAAGAGTGGCTCCTCCAGAACCATCTATTGCTGAACCTTCAGAAAACAGTTTCAATGTGCTTTTCAATCAAAAAATATAACCTGCAATGTTTTAAAGTTAATATACATGATCATGACATCAGTTTAGTTACAGAATTCAAATACCTTGGCGTTGTACTAGATCCTCAACTAAAATTTAATCTTCATATAAAGAAAATTTCAAAAACAGTAAAAAAAAATCTGAACTGCTTTAAATTAATTAGATATTACATACCTTATGAACCTGCTGTACTGTATATGCATTCTATGGTTTTTTCTCATATATCATACTGTTTGACAGTCTGGGCTCAAGCAGCCCCTTTCACAATAAGACATAGGTTCATTATATAATCAAACCCTAAAAATCTTGGACAAAAAGCCCATTAGGTGGCATCACTGTAATATTTTAAAAAAAATACAACCTATTGAGTTTTGAGAGTTTCATTGACCTCTGTTTACTGAAATTAACTTTCAAATGTTTCCATAAATCATCACCTGAGCCACTTGCTGGTTTCATCCAAAGACAGGACAGCAGCAGAGCCACCAGGAGTTCTGTTAACAATAACTGTAAAATATTCCACCACAGAACCACATTTGGACAAACAGCTTTCTCTATAAAGGGCAGTCACATCTGGAACACAATGCCAAATGAAATTAAAATAATAACGGACTTTAAAACATTCACTAAAAAGGTTAAAAACTGGCTGAAAAATAAACAAGAATGTACCCATGTATGAAATGATTGTCTGCAGGGTGAGAGTGAATGAAGGGAAGGAATGAATGTGTTTGTTTATAGTGAGTGACGAAGGGAGGGAGGCCTGAAATAGGCAAATGTGTGTCAGGTTGTTATATTTGTGTATTTATAATATTTATAATTGTGTATTTATAATGTATTTATGTTTTTTGCATTGATGTATGTGGTTATTGTGTATTCCTTTTCTTTCCTTTTCTTTTTTTTTTTTTAACTTGTTTCTCCTTTCTAAAGCCCATCCAGGGACAAGAGTTGCAAATTAGCTAATAGTTATACACTCTGTGCAACACATCAGATTGATTGTCATTGATTAATTGTCTATGTTTATTGCACTGTCCCTGTCAAATAAACAAATCTATCTACTTTACTTTGATCATTTATATACAAAATAAATGTGTTTCCCCTGTCTAAGTCCAAGGTTGCGTGTGTACTTGTTCACCTATTGTTCCCAGTCCCTCATGTTTCCACATCTATAGCCACTTTCCCTCATGTGTAACTGTTCAGCCTTGATTGTTCTCCCAGCTGTCTTGCATCCTAGTAATTGTTCTGTCCCCTATATATGTGAGTCTTGACTTGTGCTCTGTGTTGCGTCATTGTCATCTTTTACCCTGCCGTGTATTTGTGTCCTGGGGCCTCATGTACAAAAGGTACTTAAACACAAAAATATGGCGTACATCCTTTTCCACAGAAAATTTCAGATGCCAGATATTGGGCCAACCGGTATAACCGGGCCCGGTATCTGGTATCCCATGGACTCTCTTGGCCAGTCCGTGGGCCCGCTGCACTGGCCACTTGGTGGCCCGGTCGCCGGCATCCTCATCGGCGGTGGAGCAAGAGTTAAGGCAAGTCCTCTTTTTTGTATTTGTTATATCAGTACAAGAGAATCTTGCGTTACTCTTGGTGAAGAGATCCAGTTGCAGCTGCTACCTGCTCCTGAGCTCTCCCCACTAGGCTCCAATGCCACCAGTTATACTGACCTAAGTGTTGTCTCTTCCTCCCCATCTTAAGTGGCTGGGTCGGAGATGGATCCCTGGGTGTCTGGGCTCAAGATTTGCCAGCCTTCATTGTCTGGGTTCACTGCTGACTAGCCTGCTTCATCTGTGTTCTCCACTGGTCAGCAGTCATCGTCTGTGTTCACCGCTAGTCAGCAGTCATTATCTGGATTCGTCACTGGTCAGCAGTCATCGTCTGGTTTCACCACTGGTCACCCTGCTGCGTCTGTATTTGCCGCTGGTCAGCGTGCTTTGTCTGGGCTCTCCGCTGGTCTGCATGTTTCAGCTAGGCTTGCCGCTGATTGGCCCGCTTTGTTTGCTTCTGAGGTTAGTGCACTCCTGTTGTTTGCTCCTTAAATTAGCAGACCTTAGTCACCTGTTCTTGAACTAAGAGCCCCCTTGTTGCGGTTATTTGAGCTAGAGGCTTCTTACCTGTTGTTCCCCAAGTGCAATGCTCCTGCTTCGTCATGCACTCCATTCTAAGGTCCGGGGAGGCCACCTGGCCCACCATGCTCTCCGGGATGGGGTCCTATGGACTTGGGTAGGCTTCCTGACCCATCTTATTCTCTAGTCTTGTGGCCCATGGACTGTGGTAG
The DNA here is from genome assembly GCA_020510985.1 of Pholidichthys leucotaenia. Lineage (NCBI taxonomy): Eukaryota > Metazoa > Chordata > Actinopteri > Cichliformes > Pholidichthyidae > Pholidichthys > Pholidichthys leucotaenia. The sequence goes on along the minus strand of CM035849.1, from coordinate 60,758,316 downwards.
GCCACCGGACTCACCATGCTCTCTGGTCTGATGGCCCAGAGACTCTGGGAGGCTACCTGACTCCCCACATCTTCTGGTCTTGGGGCCCTTGGAGGTTGGTCGACCCTCCGACTCACTGTGCTTCCCAGTCTGGTGGTCAAGGAACCTTGAGAGACCACCTGATGGACTTTTTTGTGAGATTCTTGTATTTTGTTTCTTCCCACTGTGCCTTGTCCCCACCCTCCCACCCTTTTTGGTGTTTCTAGGGTTTTTTAAGAGTGTCTGGATTCCACCCCTTAAATGGGAGTTATATCATGATCTGGGCTCGGTCCGGGAAATCAGCACACATCTGGATGTAAATGATCGTACTGTCACAAGCCTTGGCTCACGGGCTTTGACAAAGGAAGGAGACCACACAGAGGTTCCAATTTAAACAATAATTTATTTTATTATGAAGAAGCAATAAAAGAAAATGTCTGTACAATTAGTGGTGTGTGTACGTGTATGTGATGCGTGAGACAAAGTAACAGTCACTAGCCAGTCCAGTGACTACACGCCTCTGTCATGTCATGTTTGCCCCTCCGGTGCGGAAAGACAGACCCAAGCGCTTAATTACATTTGTGACATTTATTAAAGAAAAGAACAGAAGTCCAAAAAAACTGTGAAAAAACAAACAAAAATGCAAATGAGGAACTTACAATTGGCGCTCCAGAGCTGGCATCGCTCTGCAAACATGGAATAAAGCGGAGGAACATACGTGGAGACATTCAATACTGCAGCAATGAGATAATGAACAGACAGTCCTTAAATACATGTGGATAACAATGTAAATGATCACAGATGTGGGTACCCCTGAGCGGAAAAAGAGGAAACCCAATAGTGATTGGGATCAGCTGGTAATGATGAGAGGTAAAGGAGAAGTGGCTAGACTGACAGCTTGTCACCCAGAGCACAAACCCGGAAATAACGCCTGACAGCTGTCAGCCCACAACATAAATACAAACATAACCAAAAACAGATTAGATAATAATCACAAATGAAATGAGAAATGGCCAATAGAGACTGAAGCATCCATCCAGCCATCCAACCATCTTCTACCGCTTTTCCAGAGGTCCGGGTCGCGGAGGCAGCAGTTCAAGCAGAGAAGCCCAGACTTCCCTCCGCAGCCACCTGCTCCAGCTCTTCAGAGAGGATACCAAGGCATTCCCAGACCAGCTGGGAGACATAGTCTCTCCACCAGGGAGTTAAGGGGCGCTTGTGCACGCAGCGACCGGCAGCTGGTGGATTGTCACCAGTCTGCAAAACAAATCTACCTACGGGTACAAAATAAGTACAAAAAAAAAAATAAAATTACCCAAAGCTCATGACCATAGGTGAGAGTAGGAACGTAGATTGACTTGGTAAATCGACAGCTTTGCCTTAGAACTCAGCTCCCTCTTCACCACAACAGACCGATACAATGTCCGCATCACTGCAGATGCTGCTCCAATCCGTCCGTCAATCTCTCGCTCCATTTTCCCCTCACTCGTGAATAAGACCCCAAGATACTTAAACTCCTCCACTTGGGGTAGGAGCCTGTCCCCAACCCAGAGAGGACAATCCACCTTTTTCCAGCTGAGGACGATGGACTTGGAGGTGCTGATTCTCATCCCAGCCGCTTCACACTCAGCGGCAAACCATCCCGGCAAGAGCTGTAGGTCATTGCTGGATGAAGCCAACAGGACAACATCATCTGCAAACAACAGAGATGAGATCCTGTGGTCACCAAGCATGACACCCTCCATTCCCTGGCTGCGCCTAGAAATCCTGTCCATAAAAATTATGAACAGGATCGGTGACAAAGGGCAGCCCTGGCGGAGTCCAACTCTCACTGGGAAAGAGTCCGACCGAGTGTTGGCAATACAAACCAAACTCTCACAACGGTCGTACAGAGACCGAATAGCTCATAACAACAAGCCCAATAACCCATACTCCCAAAGCACCCCCCACAAAAAACCACGAGGAACGGTGTCAAATGCCTTCTCCAAGTCCACAAAACACATGTAAACTGGTTGGGCAAACTCCCACGAACCCTCAAGAATTCTCAAGAGGGTAAAGAGCTGGTCCGATGTGCCATGGCCAGGATGAAAACCACATTGCTCCTCTTGAATCCGAGGTTTGACCAACGGCTGGACTCTCCTCTCCAGTACCTTGGCATAGACCTTCCCAGGGAGGCTGAGGAGTGTGATCCCTCTAAAGTTGGAGCACACCCTCCGGTCCCCTTTTTTGAAGAGAGGAACCACCACCCCGGTTTGCCATGTCAAAGGCACTGCCCCCGACCTCCACGCAATGTTGCAGAGGCGTGTCAACCATGACAGCCCAACAACATCCAGAGTCTTGAGGTACTCAGGGCAAATCTCGTCCACCCCCGACGCCCGGCTACCAAGGTGATTTTTAACCACCTTGGCGACCTCAGCGCCTGTGATTGGCGAGTCATCCCCCTCATCCACAAACCCTGCTTCTTCTGTGGAAGGCATATCAGTGGGATTGAGGAGATCCTCGAAGTATTCCTTCCACCGCCCGACGATATCCCCAGTTGAAGTCAACAGTGCCCCATCCGCACCATACACAGTGTGGACAGGGAGCTGCTTTCCCCTCCTGAGCCGCCAGACAGTTTGCCAGAATCTCTTCGAGGCCGACCGAAAGTCTTGTTCCATGGCCTCACCGAACTCCTCCCATACCCGGGTTTTTTGCTTCAGCAACCACTCGAGCTGCACTCCGCTTGGCCTGCCGGTACACCTCAGCTGCTTTGGGAGTCCCACAAGCCAATGGGACTCCTTCTTCAGCTTAATGGCCCCCCTCACCACTGGTGTCCACCACTTGTTTCGGGGGTTGCCACCACCAGATGCACCGACCACCTTGCGGCCGCAGCTCTGGGCCGCCGCTTCAATAACAGAGGTGGAGAACATGGCCCATTCAGACTCTCATGTCTCCAGACTCCCTCAGAATGTGGTTGAAGTTCTTCCGGAGGTGGGAGTTGAAGACCTCCCGGACAGGGGCCTCAGCCAGACGTTCCCAGCATACCCTCACTATACGTTTGGGTCTACCAGGTCTGAATGGCTTCCTCCCCTGCCATCGGATCCAACTCACCACCAGGTGGTGATCAGTTGACAGCTCTGCACCTCTCTTTACCCAAGTGTCCAAGACATACGGTCACAGGTCTGATGACACAATAACAAAATCGATCATCGACCTGTGACCTAGGGTGTCCTGGTGCCAGGTGCACATATGGACACCCTTATGCTTGAACAAGGTGTTCATTATGGACAAACTGTGGTTAGCACAGAAGTCCAATAACTGAACACTACTCGGGTTCAGATCGGGCAGGCCGTTCCTCCCAATCACCCCCCTCCAGGTTTCACTGTCATTGCCCACATGTGCATTGAAGTCCCCCAGTAGGACAATGGAGTCTCCAAGAGGAGCACCCTCCAGCACCCCAGTCACAGACTCCAAAAAGGGTGGGTACTCTGAAACATCATTTGGTGCATAGGCACAAATGATGGTCAGGACCCATTTCCCAACCCGAAGACGCAGGGAAGCAACCCTTTCATCCATCGGGGAAAACTCCAATATAGAGGCAGCAAGGTGAGGGGATACAAGAATACCCACCCCTGCTTGTCGCCTCTCGCCCGGGGCAACTCCAGAAAAGGCCAAGCTCCAGCCACTCTCCAGGAGACTGGTTCTGGAACCGGAGCTGTGTGTTGAGGTGAGGCCGACTATATCTAGCCGGTATCTCTCAACCTCGTACACCAGCTCAGGCTCCTTCCCCACCAGAGAGGTGACATTCCACGTACCAAAAGCCAGTTTAGAAAGCTTGTAATCAGTCCGCCAAGGTCTTCGCCTTTGACTGCCAACTAATCCACATAGCACCGGACCCCCATGATCCCTCCTGCAGGTGGTGAGCCCACTGGAGGGCGGACCCATGTAACTCCTTCGGGCTGAGCCCGGCCGGGTCCCATGGGTGGAAACCCGGCCACCAGACGCTAGCCATCGAGCCCCTCCCCCAGGCCTGGCTCCAGGGTGGGGCCCCGGTAACCCCATACCGAGCGGGGTACACTGAATCCTTGATATAGAATTTATCATGAGAGTCTGTTGGATTGTTCTTTTTCTGACCCTTCACCCAGGACCAGTTTGTCTTGGGTGACCCTATCAGAGGCAAATTGCCCCAGACAACATAGCTCCTGGGATCACACCACGATAAGGTGATGATCCATGAGGGGAGACTGAAGCATAAACAGAGAAATAGGAAGCAATGTGACAACTCAAAAAGGCATAACAAATTCAACAAATAAATATACAATACAGAGGAGGAGCCATAAGACTGGGTCAGGCAAAACCTCCAGAACCCAGCTCATGACAAAGCCCCCCCTCAAGGAGTGGTACTCAGACACCCCAGGGTAACACCAAAAAGAAAAAGACCCCCCCCCCCCCCCGAAGGAAGATCGCAATAACCCACCCAGAGTGGGTGGTGGGGGAACCAGGCAAGGAGGGCAAGAAACAAAAAAAAAAAAAAAAAATCTGCTTAGGACCCACACCTGAGCAAAACTAGATCCTAGCCCCCCTGGGTCACAGAATTGCACTGTTCCTGTGGCCGGCCAAAGTCCCAGGCCAGCCAGACGGCATGATTGTATGAGTCGGGTGGTCTGATGGAGAGTATGGACCACCCGACCCAGCGGCTCAGTCTTTCAGGTGGCTGGCCAGAGTTCTTAAGTCACCAGAACCGGAGGGGTGACCCAGGAGGCAGCTTCCCCACGGGAAGGCCCAATGGCAGGAAGCAGGGACAGAGGGAGGGAACCTCGATGGTGTCTGGTGGAGAAGGAAGCTGGGGGACCAAGATGGCGTCTAGCAGAGGAGGAAGGGGAACCATGACGGCATCTGGTGGAGGAGGACAGGAGACCATGACGGCATCTGGCAGAGGAGGAAGGGGGACCACAACGGCATCTGGCGGAGGAGAAGGATAGACAACAACGCTCTTGGTTGTCTTGAGGTGGAAGACCATAGCACCCGCGGAGGCTCTGGGCTGGCGCATTGCAGCATCCGCGGTGGCTCCAGGCTGGAGCTTAGCAGCACCCGCGGTGGCTCTGGGTTGGAGCATTGCAGCACCAGCAGTGGCTCCAGGCTTGAGCACTGTTGCACCCTCGGTGGACCCGGGCTGGGTCAACGCTGCTGCACCCTCAATGGACCCGGGCAGGGTCAATGCTGCTGCACCTTTGGTGGATCCGGGCTGGGCCAACGCTGCACCCTTGGTGGACCCTAGGCTTGGGCGTAGCACCCATGGAGGGCCCAAGCTGGAGCGCAGCACCCATGTTGGGTTAAGGCTGGGGCGCAGCACCCATGTTGGGTTAAGGCTGGGGCGCAGCACCCACGAAGACTTAGACCAAGGAGGGACCCACACGATGGCCTCGGGCAGAGATGGGGCTGCACCCACGGTGGACCCGGCCTGGGCCGAGGCTGCACCCACAGAGGTCTGGGGCTGGAACTGAACACCCGCGATGACCTCCATAGTGGAGGAACCTGGACATTGGATGACCTCGGGCGGTGAATCCTGGAACCACAGAGACTTCTGGCATTGTTGGAACATTCCCAGTAACCCTGGGAGAAAGCTAAGACAGAACACACAGAGAAGGTGGGTCAGGGTCACCAGCAGCGGCAGATCCCGGCAAGGTGAGCTCAGGTGCAGCGAGCAGCTGCACCCGGCTCTCCTTATCAAGAGCCAGGCAAGATTGTTGTAGAACAGATAACAGAAAAAACAAAAGAGCACTTCCCTGAGCTCGAGCTCTACCGCCATCCAGGACTCTGTCGATCAAGGCGATGATGTTACTTCGACCTCAGTCATCTGGAGGTCCAGCTCGGTCGCTGACTCTGCTGTGGCGGCCTCCGCAGCAGGCATAATGGTAGTGGCAGTCTTGGAGCCCACAGGCGAAGTGACCCACGATGGTGGCTCATCCAGTGTGGCGGCTGGGGTTTGGCTCACCGCTGGTGCAGGGACTGGGTCCTCCAGGGCCACGAGCTCCTCCATCGTCCGGCGGTTCTGTTCCGGGGCCGGTGGACACTCAGGAACTGGGGAAGAGGACACGGAGAGGGCTGGTGAGCAATGGATTACTACAGCAGGTGGTGAGACCTCAGGGGTCTGCAGACCCTGAGCCTCATCACCGGGAAGCAGACAAGGCATCTCATCATAAATTGACATAGAATGAAATGAAACTTGCCTGTCATCCCGGTGCGCAATGTTGTCTGCAGCAGGAGACTAACAGTCATCCCTTTCTGTGTCTGTGGTTAGCTTTGGCCCCTCTGAGGATTGTGGAGGAGCCGCCCCTTTAATCATGGAGGTGGACATAGCTGGGGAGGATGTGTTGAGCCTCCCAGCAGTGGGAGAAGTCACCGGGAGGAAGTGAGAGGCAGCAGCTGTGCAGAGGGGAGAAGCTGGGAAATAAGCTGGAGAAAAGAGACGCTTAGAGTGCACTGCTGTGGAAATCTTCCGCTCCGACGAAGGAGGGGCTGCTGGCAAGGAGGAGATGGCATTCTTCGTCGTCTTTGTGGAGTTATTGGTATGCATGCTGGAGCTAAAGAAGCAGGAGTGGAAGCAGGCGCACTGGAGGCGAGGAAAGGCATCTTCCGTGGAGCATGCTTCTGTGTGGGAGCCGGGTTAGCTGAAGGCAGCCCTCATGTCAGCCCGGGGAATGATTGCAGGAGCGCAGTGACCGTGGACAGCAGTCCCACATATTGTGGGTATCTCCAGAGGCTGGGTTGTGCCTCCAGAATTGCCACAGATCCATCCAAACTCTCCCAGGTTTTCTTGGGACCGTGGGTGGCGAGCGCTTCATCCACAAAACTCTGGATAAAGTCCGCCGCTCACTCCTCTTCAAGGCTCGGAGATGCCTCTGCCAGTCTTCCTTTGTTGGAAGGGTGAGGCCGACGAGCTGGGGACATGACGAGCTCCAAAGCAGGTGGATGAAAAAAAAGCATAAAAAAGGAAAATATGTACAAACGCAACAGCTGGGACTTACTATGGCAGCACTATGCCATCATGTTTGCCCCTCCGGGGCAGAAAGACAGGCCCAAGCACTGAATTACGTTTGTGACATTTATTAAAGAAAAGAACAGATGTCCAAAAAAAAAAATGTGCAAAACATACAAAAATGCAAATGAGGAAAGACTTACAATTGACGTTCCAGGGCCGGCATCGCTTTGCAAACGTGGAATAAAGCGGAGGAACATAAGTGGAGACATTCAATAGTGCAGCAATGAGATAACGAGCAGACAGTCCTTAAATACATTTGGATAACTATGTAAATGAGCACAGGTGTGGGTGCCCCTGAACAGGAAAAGAGGAAACCACAATAATGATTGGGATCAGCTGGTAATGATGAAAGGTAAGGGAGAAGCGGCTGGACTGATAGCTTGTCACCAAGAGCACAAACCCGGAAATAACGCCTGACAGCTGTCAGCCCACAACATAAATACAAACATAACCAAAAACAGATTAGATAATAATCACAAATGAAACGAGAAATGGCCAATAGCGACTGAAGCATCCATCCAGCCATCCAACCATCTTCTACCGCTTTTCCAGAGGTCCGGGTCGCGGAGGCAGCAGTTCAAGCAGAGAAGCCCAGACTTCCCTCCGCAGCCACCTGCTCCAGCTCTTCAGAGAGGATACCAAGGCATTCCCAGACCAGCTGGGAGACATAGTCTCTCCACCAGGGAGTTAAGGGGCGCTTGTGCACGCAGCGACCGGCAGCTGGTGGATTGTCACCAGTCTGCAAAACAAATCTACCTACGGGTAAGGGAGAAGCGGGAGAAGGTAAGGGAGAAGCGGCTGGACTGATAGCTTGTCACCAAGAGCACAAACCCGGAAATAACGCCTGACAGCTGTCAGCCCACAAAATAAATACAAACATAACCAAAAACAGATTAGATAATGATCACAAATGAAACGAGACATGACCAATAGAAACTGAAAGCATAAACAGACAAATAAGAAGCAATGTGACAACTCAAAAAGGCATAAAAAAATCAACAAATAAATATACAATACAGAGGAGGACCCATGAGACTGGGTCTAGCAGAACCTCCAGAACCCAGCTCGTGACACGTCAGGGGCTGCAACCATGCCCAGCAGCCAATCCAGAAACCAGAAAGCCCAATAGATACAAACAATACAGACAGAACAGGACCACCAGCATAGCCCTGACAAGGCGACAGACAGAACCAGAACAGGCAGCAGGCAGAGCACAGCAACAGGAAGGCAACCGGCCTCCAGCAGAAGCCGAAAGCTCTCACAGCAGAGGGAAAAAACACACAGCAAGGACCCACTCCAAAAAGGAGTGGGGCCTTAACACCCCCCACACAAGCCTATACAGACTGATCTAAAAATCATCATTCTTATATAATTTATATTTCAATAATAGTCTCAATGCATTATTTTACAGATTACTGTGTCTTTTAAAATACAACCACAACCTACAGATCCACCTTTTTTTTTTTTTTTTTTTTGCTTTACCAAGTCTTGGTGTAAACACCCATCATCCATCCAAACCTAGCAACTCCCAGCACCTGGAGAAGCAATTTAAGAGGGCTGACAAACCCAACAGATGGCACAGGTAACTTTAGGAAAGACTTTCTCCATCTAACACCTAGGAACTCGGTGCTCTGGAAAGGCCACCACCACAACACCCTGACCCTCTGATGTGTGGTGCACATCCACACAGCAGATCTGCAGAAACACAAAAACAAAACACATCAGTCAGACAGTAATCCTGTAGTTCACAGACTACTGGGAAACAGATGTCCTTCCGGAGGATGACCAAAATCCAGGGTCCACTGGACAGGAAGGAAAAACCTGTGTGGAGGCTGATCCAACTCTACAGCCAGCCAGAACAAATAGAGGTGTCCATCAGGAGGACGACCACCATCACAACTCCACAAGACAAACAGCGGTCTCTGCCTAGGAGCACGATAGCACAGCTCAGGAGCAAGCCACGGTTCATGCAAGTCCTGCAGTAACTCAGACTTTTCCAGCCTGCCCTGCAGCCCACACTGACCAGGAGAATCTGTCACACACCTGATCACAGACCTTGCAACTGCTGAGCTAACAAGCTGCTGAGACCCCCCTTCCCGCCCCAGTTAAAAAAAAATCAGGTCTTAGGAGTAATCAGATTTCAGACTAATCTGGTAAAGCTGCTCCTCCTCCTTCTGCTCAGATGCAACTCCACAGAATTCATCAGAGACCAAACTGACAGGCACACTCATAGTATCATCCAAAAACACCTTACCACCAACAGGACAAATTAATTGCACCTGCTGACAGTTTGTCATAATGTCATGTTTGACACAAACTCCTGCTCAGGTGTAATCAAACTAACCTCTTCAGCAACTAAACTGGACAGCTCTCCCACAGTGTCATTCAGAACCACGTGATTGTCAAGGATAAAAGGGACAAATTAATTGTTCCAGCTGACAAACCATCACAGAATTTGCAAACTGACAAATCAACTGATGTTACTGCTTTTGTCCTTTTGTCCTTGAATGTTTGTAGACGATATAACGAAGAGCTCCCTGGATCCATCAGTATGGATTTCCTTCTTGTTCTTGTTTTCTTTCCTACCGGCTCTTGGTTTTGGAGATAAACGCAATCACGGTCATGCCGAGAAGAACGCAGTATTCCAGAGACATGTTACTGCATTTAAACATGGATAATGCAGCATCTGTGTTTGAGTTTGTGCCGCAACTACCGGACTTCATTTTAAGAGATTTTCATGGACACAGCAATGGAAAGAGAGACAAGAGGAGGAAACGCGGAAAGCATGAAGGTGTAAGATTAAATCTGAGGAGGCATCAGCTTAACCACATTCCTCTTCCTTCCATCATTATGGGGAAGGTACAATCCCTGAGAAATAAAGTGGATAAAATTCAAGGAAGTGTACGATATCAGAAGGATTTCAAGAACTGCTGTGTCATGGCTTACACAGAGACGTGGCTTACAGCGCATGACCAGGACCCGGACCTGTGGATTGACGGCTTTGGCACCCCACTTCGCTCGGATCGGCAGGAAGAGGTAACGGGGAAACGTCAGGGGGGCGGCGTATGTTTATATATTAATAAACAGTACTGTACATCTGTCACTGTCAGAGAGCGCATCTGTACACCAGATGTGGAGCTTCTGTCCTTGTCACTATGCCCCTTTTATCTGCCCCGCAAGTTCCCCCAACTTTTTACGACTGTGTACATTCACCCGAGAGCGGATGCTGCCTCCGCCTCCAGCACCGTCTTTGATGTGGTACAGCGGTTGCAGTTGATTCCCCCAGAGGCTCCAAATTTTATTCTTGGGTATTTTAACCATGTGTCTCTAAAGAAGACACTTAAAAACTTTTATCAGTATGTCTCCTGCCCAACCAGGCGAAAAAAGACACTGGACCTGTGCTATGGATCCATAGAGAGGGCCTATAAATCTATTCCCCTTCCTCCTTTAGGATCCTCAGATCACAACTGTGTACATTTGCTGCCCATATATAAAACTGCTCTTAGAAGAGACAAGGCGAAGACCAGAGATATAAACCACCTCCGCCCCCTGGTGGAACCAGCGATGGATCCACTCCAGTTCGCCTACCAGCATGGCATTGGGGTGGAGGATGCGGTGATCTTCCTCCTTCACCGTTCTCTGTCCCACCTGGAGAAGCCCGGGAATATGGTGAGGATCATGTTCTTTGACTTCTCCAGTGCTTTCAACACCATCCAACCGATGATCCTGAAGGACAAGCTGCTGCGCGCAGGGGTGGACCAGCACCTGTCATCATGGATCCTGGACTACCTCACGAACCGGCCTCAGTTTGTGAGAACCCGGGACTGTGTGTCCGACACGATCATCAGTAGCACGGGGGCCCCCCAGGGAACGGTGCTGGCTCCCTTCCTGTTCACTCTTTATACTGCGGACTTCTCACACAACACAACACACTGCCATCTACAGAAGTTCTCTGATGACTCTGCGATCGTTGGCCTCATCTCCAATGGAGATGAAGCTAACTACAGAGGGCTTATCCAGGACTTCGTGGACTGGTGCCATCGGAACTGCCTCCAGATCAACGCGAGGAAAACTAAGGAGCTGGTGGTGGACTGCCGCAGGCATGGGCAGCCCCTCACAGTACCAGTAAATATACAGGGAACAGACATCGAGATGGTGACATCCTATAAGTACCTGGGTATTCATCTGAACAATAAACTAGACTGGTCACACAATACTGATGCACTCTACAAGAAGGGACAGCGCAGGCTGTTCCTGCTGAGGAGACTCAGGTCTTTTGGTGTACAAGGGGCGCTGCTGAAGTCATTCTATGACACGGTGGTGGCATCAGCCATCACTTTTGGAGTGGTCTGCTGGGGCAGTGGCATTACTGCAGCCGATAGGAAGAGACTGAACAAACTGATTAAGAAAGCTAGCTCTGTCCTGGGGCAGCGCCTTGATCCGATGGAGGAGATAGGAGAGAGAAGGACGATGGCTAAACTGTCATCTCTGCTGGAGTCCGAGTTCCACCCTATGCAGGACATACTGAATGCACTGAGGAGCTCATTTAGCAGCAGACTACATCATCCCAGGTGCACAACCGAGAGGTTTCGTAGGTCCTTCCTACCAACGGCTGTCAGACTGTACAACCTAAGCAGGGCTGCTCGCAGAGATAGCAAAAAGACGTAACAAACTAATAGTTTTTTGAATGCAAAAGATGCAATAGACTTACACAATGGTCCCCTCCGGCATACAACTAGGAAAATACCGGTCGCTATGGAGGGTGAGAATATGTATGGGCACATAATCATACCATGTAGGATAACTAAGTAGACGGTTATGCTGTTTCATTCCATCTAGCAACAATGCTCTGCACTGTGTGTGTTTATATATTTACATATTTATTCCATCTAGCTACAATGCTCAGCACTGGGTGTGTTTATATATTTATATATCTACATATTATTCCATCTAGCTACATTGCTCCGCACTGTGTGTGTTTATATACTTGCATATTTATTCCACCTAGCTGCAATGCTCCGTACTGTGGGTGTTTATATATTTACATATTTATTCCATCTAGCTACAATGCTCTGCACTGTGTGTTCATATATTCATATATTTATTCCATCCAGCTACAATGCTCTGCACTGTGTGTCTGTGTGTGTGTGTATATATATATATTTTATAGTAATACGTACATATGTATATTAGCTGCTCTTGCTTGCTTGTTTTTTTCTTGCCTTCTGATTGTTGCTCTGAGTGTTGCTATCCCTGTGCTGTTGCAATCCTGGAATTTCCCCGTTGTGGGACTAATAAGATAAGATAAGATAAGCCTTTATCTTATTTCATTGAACGAAATAAAAGCGAAGGGAAGAGATATTGTTTGGTGATTATTGATACATTTATTGAATGGACAAAAGCCTTCCCTTGCACTCATTCAAATGCTGCTATGGTAGCAAAGGAACTCTTAACTGATATAATACCAAGATTTGGAATACAACACATTTTGTAAATTAGATTTTATCACCCCCCTCATGGATCGTCACCTTGTCGTGGTGGGGGGGTTTGCGTGCCCCAGTGATCCCAGGAGCTATATTGTCCGGGGCAATTTGCCTCTGATAGGGTCTCCCAAGACAAACTGGTCCTGGGTGAAGGGCCAGACTAAGAACGATCCAACAGACTCTCATGATAAATTGTATATCAAGGATTCAGTGTACCCCGCCCGGTATGGGGTTACCGGGGCCCCACCCTGGAGCCAGGCCTGGGGGAGGGGCTCGAAGGCTAGCGTCTGGTGGCCAGGTTTCCACCCATGGGACCCGGCCGGGCTCAGCCCGAAGGAGTTACATGGGTCCGCCCTCCAGTAGGTTCACCACCTGCAGGAGGGATCATGGAAGTCCGGTGCTATGTGGATTAGGTGGCAGTCAAAGGCGGAGACCTTGGCGGACTGATCCCAGGCTTTCTAAACTGGCTTTTGGTACGTGGAATGTCACCTCTCTGGTGGGGAAGGAGCCTGAGCTGGTGTACGAGATTGAGCGATACCGGCTAGATATAGTCGGCCTCACCTCAACACACAGCTCCGGTTCCGGAACCAGTCTCCTGGAGAGGGGCTGGAGCTTGGCCTTTTCTGGAGTTGCCCCGGGTGAGAGGCGACGAGCAGGGGTAGGTATTCTTGTATCGCCCCACCTTGCTGCCTCTATATTGGAGTTTTCCCCGGTGGACGAAAGGGTTGCTTCCCTGCGCCTTCGGGTTGGGAAACGGGTCCTGACCATCATTTGTGCCTATGCACCAAATGATGTTTCAGAGTACCCACCCTTTTCGGAGTCTGTGACTGGGGTGCTGGAGGGTGCTCCTCCTGGAGACTCCATTGTCCTACTGGGGGACTTCAATGCGCACGTGGGCAACGACAGTGAAACCTGGAGGGGGGTGATTGGGAGGAACGGCCTGCCCGATCTGAACCCGAGTGGTGTTCAGTTATTGGACTTCTGTGCTAACCACAGTCTGTCCATAACGAACACCATGTTCAAGCATAAGGGTGTCCATATGTGCACCTGGCACCAGGACACCCTAGGCCGCAGGTCGATGATCGATTTTGTTATCGTATCATCAGACCTGCGACCGTATGTCTTGGACACCCGAGTAAAGAGAGGTGCAGAGCTGTCAACTGATCACCACCTGGTGGTGAGTTGGATCCGATGGCAGGGGAGGAAGCCATTCAGACCTGGTAGACCCAAACGTATAGTGAGGGTGTGCTGGGAGCGTCTGGCTGAGGCCCCTGTCCGGGAGGTCTTCAACTCCCACCTCCGGAAGAACTTCAACCACATTCCAAGGGAGTCTGGAGACATGGAGTCTGAATGGGCCATGTTCTCCACCTCTGTTGTTGAAGCGGCGGCCCAGAGCTGTGGCCGCAAGGTGGTTGGTGCATCTCGTGGTGGCAACCCCCGAACCAAGTGGTGGACACCAGTGGTGAGGGGGGCCATTAAGCTGAAGAAGGAGTCCTATCAAGCTTGGTTGGCTTGTGGGACTCCCGAAGCAGCTGAGGTGTACCGGCAGGCCAAGCGGAGTGCAGCTCGGGTGGTTGCTGAAGCAAAAACCCGGGTATGGGAGGAGTTCGGTGAGGCCATGGAACAAGACTTTCGGTCGGCTTCAAAGAGATTCTGGCAAACTGTTCGGCGGCTCAGGAGGGGAAAGCAGCTCCCCGTCCATACTGTGTATGGTGCGGATGGGACACTGTTGACTTCAACTGGGGATATCGTCGGGCGGTGGAAGGAATACTTCGAGGATCTCCTCAATCCCACTGATACGCCTTCCACAGAGGAAGCAGGGTTTGGGGACAAGGGGGATGACTCGCCTATCACAGGGGCTGAGGTCGCCAAGGTGGTTAAAAATCTCCTTGGTGGCCGGGCCCCGGGGGTGGACGAGATTCGCCCCGAGTACCTCAAGGCCCTGGATGTTGTTGGGTTGTCATGGTTGACACGCCTCTGCAACATTGCGTGGAGGTCGGGGGCAGTGCCTTTGGCATGGCAAACCGGGGTGGTGGTTCCTCTCTTCAAAAAAGGGGACCGGAGGGTGTGCTCCAACTTTAGAGGGATCACACTCCTCAGCCTCCCTGGGAAGGTCTATGCCAAGGTACTGGAGAGGAGAGTCCGGCCGTTGGTCGAACCTCGGATTCAGGAGGAGCAATGTGGTTTTCGTCCTGGCCGTGGCACATCGGACCAGCTCTTTACCCTCTCGAGAATTCTTGAGGGTTCGTGGGAGTTTGCCCAACCAGTTTACATGTGTTTTGTGGACTTGGAGAAGGCATTTGACCGCGTCCCTCGTGGATTTTTGTGGGGGGTGCTTCGGGAGTATGGGGTATCGGGCTTGTTGTTACGAGCTATTCGGTCTCTGTACGACCGTTGTGAGAGTTTAGTTCGTATTGCCAACACTCGGTCGGAGTCATTCCCAGTGAGAGTTGGACTCCGCCAGGGCTGCCCTTTGTCACCGGTCCTGTTCATAATTTTTATGGACAGGATTTCTAGGCGCAGCCAGGGAATGGAGGGTGTCATGCTTGGTGACCACAGGATCTCATCTCTGTTGTTTGCAGATGATGTTGTCCTGTTGGCTTCATCCAGCAATGACCTACAGCTCTTGCTGGGACGGTTTGCCGCTGAGTGTGAAGCGGCTGGGATGAGAATCAGCACCTCCAAGTCCGAGTCCATGGTCCTCAGCCGGAAAAAGGTGGATTGTCCTCTCCGGGTTGGGGACAGGCTCCTGCCCCAAGTGGAGGAGTTTAAGTATCTTGGGGTCTTGTTCACGAGTGAGGGGAAAATGGAGCGAGAGATCGACAGACGGATTGGAGCAGCATCTGCAGTGATGCGGACGTTGTACCGGTCTGTTGTGGTGAAGAGGGAGCTTAGTTCTAAGGCAAAGCTGTCGATTTACCAGTCAATCTACGTTCCTACTCTCACCTATGGTCACGAGCTTTGGGTAATGACTGAAAGAACGAGATCGCGGATACAAGCGGCTGAAATGAGCTTTCTCCGTAGGATTGCTGGACTCACCCTCAGAGATAGGGTGAGGAGCTCAGTCATCCGGGAGAGGCTCAGAGTAGAACCGCTGCTCCTCCACATTGAAAGGAGTCAGTTGAGGTGGTATGGGCATCTGATTAGGATGCCTCCTGGACGTCTCCCACTTGAGGTGTTTCAGGCACGTCCCACTGGGAGGAGACCCCGGGGCAGACCCAGGACTCGGTGGAGAGACTATGTCTCCCAGCTAGTCTGGGAACGCCTTGGTATCCCCTCTGAAGAGCTGGAGCAGGTGGCTGGGGAGAGGGAAGTCTGGGCTTCTCTGCTTGAACTGCTGCCTCCGCGACCCGGACCTCCGGAAAAGCGGTAGAAGATGGATGGATGGATGGATGGATTTTATCACACTTAGGTACAACACAACATTAACTTGGAAAACCACTAAGCTTACCATCCACAATCTGCAAGATTAGCATAAGGCACAAATAGGACTATTAAAGAAGGCTTTGGAAAATAGTGACAGAAATAGGAAATAATGGATGGCAAACCCTACCTACTTCAACTATTAAGGCCATTTAATTCAGGTGATGAGGAAGGGTGTTTAGTTGATTGCATGCAAAGAATGCTGACTAACAGAGATATTATCCATGCTGCTCTTCCCAGGAGGGACCACGGGGAAGCAACCATCTTGGCCAAACCGGGGGATCTGGTCCTTATCAAAACGAAAAACTGGGCCGATGCTCCCTGGCAAGGACCACACAAAGTCATCCTAGCAACTCCAACAGCCCTGAAAGTCGAAGGACATGACTCTTGGGTGCATTTAACACATTGCAAGCTTTACCCCGTACAAAACCCCCAGCAACAAACTAATTAAATTCCCATTCCATCAGTGAGACCGTTTATCCCCATTCCCGCAGTGACACAGTTTCTATTCTAATCCCCATTGCAAACTTTGAGAAAGAACAGAAAAAAAAATTCAAAACAAGGGAATCCTCAACAAGTTAACTGTTAAACGTTTTGTTTGCTTGTGTTTAACCTTTTGTTTGTTAGTTTGCTTATCATGGAAAGACAAAATGCCAGAGAGAGAAGGTTGGCAACTGAAGAATGCGAGTAGTACACCTGTTTTTCATCGTCATCATCATCCTTGTGGAAACATTTTTATTTTGGTTATTTTTAGGGTCACCCCTACCTATCCATCATTGCACTAGATATGTTACACACATACACCACGACTGCCTTAAAGGTCCAGGTCATCAAGATTATGTTTATGCTGGTAATGTGTGGTGGAAGTATGCTAATTACACAGCCAAATCAGCTAATCATTCAAATTGTTATGTGTGTTCCTTGCTGCCACTATCAGCTGGTCAGATATCTGTCACTGCTAAACAAATGGAACTATCACAAGCTGTTTGTTTCTTACAAGAGGCTATGTACAGAAATAGCACTGCAAGCATTACTTTGAATCACACCTGTCATATTGCTTATGACTCCATTGACTGGAAACAAGATAATATCCCTTATTCGGTGAAAGCAAGGCTAATTTCACCGAGGAATTTCTCATTTTGTCTAAAAGGGAGTGGTAACGTCTCTCTGGGCAGCTTACCACTTTCTAAGTGTGCAACAGTACATAGTGTGTCTCGCCCCTGTACTGCTACCTGCTTGACCAACCAAGTGGGCAAATGTTGTCCTGAAGATCCTCTTTTTCAGTCTGGAACTGTCACTCTGCAAGAGCTCTGTAGTGCTGCCATTTGCAATTCCTACAAATATGGCATGCACATGGTGACAGGGTGGTTATGTGGCCATTGGGTGTACTCACACCTGCCTATGAAGTGGGGAAGGATGTGTGCCCCCATAGTTGTTACTGACCATACCTTCATATTGTCAGCAGGACAGGTGGGCAGGGTGAAGAGAAATGCCTCCTTTGCACCACATGATGCCATCTGGGGCACAGATGTACCAGAGGAATTCAAGTTAGAAACTACAGGGCAGAAGGTCCTTCATTCACTGTTTCCTTGGGTGGGAGTGGCTGAGAATACTTTGTGGATTGAAACAACTAATTATAGATTACAATCCTTTGTGAATTTTTCTTTATCTGCTTTTTCTGGTACAGATGAGGAACTGACTGCTCTTAGACTTATGCTAACCTAAAATAGAATGGTTCTTGATCGAATAACTGCCGCCCATTGGGGCGTGTGTGCAACTGTAGGTGATTATTGTTGTACTTTCATCCCTGAAAATGATGCAGATGGTCATGTGATTGCCTCGGCCATACACAACCTCACTGTCTTACAGGCTCTGCGGCCAAGGACAATGTTACTGATGAACAAACCTGGTTAAGTTGGTTATTCTCTTCATGGAGAAGTCTCATCATGAGTCTGTTAGTGATTTTTGTAGTGATACTTTTGGCTTTTTCCTATGTCATTCCCTGTATCCATAGTATGATGATGAGACTTTTTCATGCTAACTTAGTGATGTACCATGAAGCAACTACCGGGGATGATGGGGATGATGAACAAACAGTGTGAGCTCAAGGTGTCTCTCCATGACCCAAGTACAGAGTAAAAGTATGACTGATGTGCAGAAAATCAAAAGGAGTTGCGTGATCACGATGTGAAGTTGAAATGTACTACTTGCAAATACATTTATGAAGTCTGAAACATTACTTTTGCTACTTATTTTTATTTTGGTTTTATTTTGTTTTTATATTACTCTCATTTTGTTTTTACATCACATCATTTCACTAAAGTATTGTTTTGTTTTCTATTGTTTTGCTTTATACACTTTATTATGGTTATTGTTTTGTTTTCCATTGTTTTATCTCTTAAGTTACTTTTTAAGTTGTTTTTATAAGCTGCAAAGACACATACCTAGAACACACATATATGCTTATTATATCCTCTTAATACCTTTTTATTATCATTCATTATCATTTTGCTTTTTATTATCATTTTGCTTTCACTGTTTGTTATTAATGCTTTTCTTTATTGATCAATGACTTTGTTGTTTCATTCTCCTCCCAAAGAAATGAAATGTTTAACCGGTGCCTGGGGCAGCAGGGCCGATGGTGGACTTTCCCCGTCGTTAGCTAGTAAGGGTCTGTTGCATACAAATGCATTGGAGCTTAGCATAGCTGCCAGATGGGGTTTTAGAAGTCATAAACAGTTCTTTTCTGATGCCTTCCATGGCATCAAAGGAGGATAATGAAAGAATAATTCCATATTTGTCTCTCATATTTGTGGAATTTCATATTTGTCTTACGCTGGTCTCTGTTTGGTCTCAAAGTCTAATTTCAAGTTTGTGTAAAATATCAAGGCTACAGCTGCACTAGTTATCATCTTGTTTATAGTCTGGTTCGCATGGCTCCTGTGAGACTGAGACAGCATGACCCGGGAGAGATAATTTGTACACCAAGCTTTGCCAAGATGTACTGAACCAATCACTATGGACGTTTTCTCCTCCACCTCTCGGATAACAGAAAGCTTAAAATACTGAGCGCTGGGTGTTTGAGTCAGAATGATGCACGTGTAGGCTCTGAGACCGTTTGTGTATTGTTCTCCACTGGCCAGTGTGATTAAATTTGCTGAAACTATGGTCCTGCCTGGTGTTTTGACTGAAGATCTTCACAGATTTTTCCAACATACTCTAATCACTAAACCATTAGGCTGTTGAGCAATCGCTACATGACGACTCACCAGAAACTCCCATAGATGTGACCCCAGATCCGCTTTCACCACCACACTGAACCAGCGCAGACAGCCCCTATTGGAACTCATTGTTAAGTGTTATATTGTTAAATGAGCTCAGGCAGAGAGAGTCTTGAGGAACATTCAACTGAACTTTATTTGGCGCACATTACTATTTCTACTCCCCGCCGTAGCCCGCCTGACTTCATCCCGTTCTTCACCCCGACGGTGCTACGGCAAACCCCAAAGGCCAATTTCCATACACAACACCCCCCCCACACACACACACACACACAAGTTCAAACTATAACACAGAGAATCTATGTCTACAACATAACACAACCAATAGAGTAACAGCAATGTTTTCCATATGTACATATAAACAAGTCCATCAGTGGGTGAACAAATATACTACCAAAATGCCCAGCTGATGTTGTCCATGATAGTTCTTGCCACATAGTCCTCCAAATAGGCAGACTTCCGACGCACTCTAGACGGGCATCCCACCCTAGGGGACTCTGCACCAGGCACCGTCGGTACGGCCTGTGAGTCCACGTCCGGCATAGCCGCCCAATCCCAAGACCCATCAATTCGCCCCATAGTGTCCAAGTCCCGGCCAGGTATCACACGCCTTATCCTGCTGGCACGCCACCTGGACCCATCGTCCAGTTCAAATGTTTCCGGGCCCTGCCTTCTCTTAATCTCCTGCGGTCCCGTCCACAGGGGCTGGAGTTTGTGCGACCGGACGGGGTGCCTAATCCACACCCGATCTCTCGCCTTCAGGCCGTGGTCCTTTACCCGGTGCTTCCCGTCGAACCGTCTTTTCATTCTGCGTTGTTGGTCCGAGACGCTGCTCCTCAGCGTCACATCACTTGTCCGGGAGACCACTCTCGGAGGCTCCAACTGATTCACTGGCAGCAACAGCTCCCGCCCCAGCATAAGCTTCACTGGAGAACAGCCCGTTGTTGCATGGACTGACACCCTGTAATGGAGCAATGTGTTCTGGAGCGCCTCCGGGAACAGGAAGCCATCTGCCAGATGAGCCCTAAATCCATTCTTCAGGGTCTTGTTAAATTTTTCAACCCCTCCATTAGCTTGAGGGTGGTAGAATGCTGTTTTGATCTCTTCCACCCCTTTGCCGGCCAGAAATTCTTCGAACACTTCTGATTCGAATTGGGGCCCATTGTCCGTCGTGAGGGTATCCGGGATACCCCACCTAGCGAATAAGGACGTCAGGAATCCCATGACCACCTCCATCATCACTGAGCTGGTGGGCAGAACCTCCGGCCACTTGGAGAACAAATCATTAGGCACCACCAGGAAACAACTGTGGAATGGTGCTGCATGAAATTTGCCACAAATGTCCAGCTCAACATGTTTCCACGGTCCCTCTGGAAACCCAACAGGCCAGAGCAGTGGTGGGGGAGATCTGCTCATCTTGCCACTCTCCAAGCAAGGCACGCAGTGTTTAACCCTGGCCTCTATATCACCATCAATGCCAGGCCACCAGACCGATCTCCTACTTCTCTGTTTCACTTGCACCACCCCTAGGTGGTCATCGTGCAACATGTCCAGGACCTGCACCCTCAAGGCAGCAGGAATCAGGGCACACTGACCCCTGGCCACACACACCTCATTCCAACAACTCAACTCATCTCGGAACCGGTGAAAAGGAACCAACTCACTCGGCACCTTCGCCGGCCATCCTTCCCTGATCACCGTGCGCAACTGTGCCATAACTGGGTCCCGTTCCGATTCTTCTTTGAGGTCTTGCAGGGAAACCACACCCTGGAGGGATCCGCGCAGGCCATTGACCAGATCTTCTTCAGCAGAGCCAGTGTCCTCGTGACCATATGCAAAGTTTCCACAGTGGCCCGGGAGAGAAGGTCCGCCACTAAGTTTTCTTTACCTGGGGTGAACTTAGTGGTGAAGTTGTAGGCCCTCAGATGCTGTGACCATCTATGTAGCCTCAATGGCCTATGCCCCGATCCTGACGTCTCCAGCAGCATCGTGAGCACTCGATGGTCAGTCCTCAGGGTGAAGTGGCACCCGTAGAGGTATATGTGCCACCTTTCGCATGCCCAGACGCAGGCCAGCGCCTCCCTCTCACCCACAGCATACTTTTGCTCCGCTGCCGAGGGGGACTTAGACGTGAACACCACCGGCCTTTCCATGCCACCCTGTAATTGGGACATGACCGCTCCTAACACCGTCCGACGCATCACAGGTCACCACTGTCTCCAGTTCGGGTTCAAAATGTGCCAGCACCGGTGGAGAAGTGAGCTGCTGCTTCAGTTTTGAGACTGCTGCTGTGCATGATGGAGTCCATTCCCACGGCGCATCTTGTTTTAACAGGGCCTTCAGAGGTCCGATCGTCTCACAGTAGTGTGGGATAAACTGGCCATAGAAGTTAACCATGCCGAGGAATGATGAAATTTGGGCAGGTGTAGAAGGGTCCGGGACGTGGAGCACTGCCGCCACATTAGAATGCAACGGCTGTATGCCCTCACCCGTCATCCGGAACCCCACAAACTTGATCGCTTCTGCTGCAAAGAGGCATTTGTCACCAATTAGGGTGACCCCGTGGTCCTGCAGCCGCTTCAGCACCTTATCCAGCCTCACGTCATGAAGCTCACTCATCGCGCCGTGTACCACAATGTCATCCAAGTAGGCTATGACTCCTTTCAGACCCGCCAACATCATCGCCATAACCTTTTGGAAGCAGCTGGGGGCCGAGCTAAGCCCAAACGGCATTCTGGTATATCTAAAGACCCCCATGTGGGTCACAAATGCCATCAGGTTTCTGCTGCAGATAGCTCTGCCGAAGATCCAGCTTAGAGAACACACTGGACCCGCTGAATGTCACTGTGAGCTCCTCCATGGTCGGGAGAGGGTATTTATCTAGGATGATTGCCTTGTTCACCATACGTAGATCAATACAAGGCCTGATCCCCCCCCCCCCCCCGTCCTTCTTCTTCGCCACCACCAAATTCGAAATCCAGGGCGATGCATCCACCTTCTCAATGATCCCCGCATCCAGCAGCTTCGAGAGTTCCGCTGACACCTTGTCACGTAGCACCAGGGGCAGGCATCGAAGCGGTTGGATCCTGGGCATCACCGACTCACTCACCAACGGGCGATGGCAAAAAGCTTCAATCCAGCCTAGGTCCATGAACAGCGCTGGCCAACGGAGCTGCCAGTCCGTAAACACCGTCAGCACCACTGAACCTTCCGGATCCCTTATGGAGAAGCCCAGTTGTCCCAGTAGGTCGATCCCAAGCAGGTCTGACCCCTGCCGTGCCACCTGGAAGACGAATTTGGGCGCCGTCTTTGGTCCGCATGACACGTTGACGTGGCCATAACCAAACATTCTCACCGCTCCTGCCTTAATAGCCTTCTTCAGTCTTTTTAACGTCGACAGGCTCAAAATGGACCTGCCAGCCCCCAAGTCCACCATGAGGGGCACCTCGACGCCGTCCAGCTGCACAACATACCACTTTAGGGGTCCTCTTCCTCCATGTGCCACACACACTAGGCCCACCTCCCGTGGGCCCTCAACAATTCGGTCCGCAAACCTGACACAGGCCCCCTTGTGCACCACAGGCCACCTTCTCATCTTCTTCTTCTTTGAGCGGCCCCAAGGCCTAGTTATCAAGTTAGCCGACGCCCATGGCGCGGCTGCCCGGCCCCCCGGTACCCCGCCAGTAGAGGCACCCAGTCCCCGTAGGGACACGGACTCCCGTAGCTTCACCATATCTACAACCTCTTCCAGAGACAAAGACTGTCAAGTCACCCTCAGCGTGTCTCCCAACTACTGGCTAGTCATGCCATGAGCTAGTTTATCACGAACTAGCTCATCAGTTTGTGGCCCGAAATCACACTTTCCTGCTAAACAGCGCAGTTCCATAAGGAAAGCTAACATGGACTCACCAGTTTGCTGCACTTGGCTGGAAATCTTGTATCTCTTCTCGGTGACCATGGCACTGTCACAGAAAAAATTTTCCATTTTCAGAAAAGCGTCCTCCAGCGAGCCATCACCACACAACGTGAAGAACACGCGCTGTCCTTCTGCGCCCAAATGGTGAATCAGCAGACGCCTTAGCCTGTCGTCAGAAACCCCGTCGAGTCCAGCTGTTGTCACATAAACCTCAAACATGCTCTTCCAGCACGCCCAAGAAATAGCCGGTGCACCCTTATCCTGCAGGAATGAAGGTGGCTCCACAACACACGCACCCATAATTTTCTTTCCTCGCCAAATGTTATATCGCTAAATGAAAACAGGCAGAGAGCGTCTTGAGGAACATTCAACTGAACTTTATTTGGCGCACATTACTATTTATACTCCCTGCCATTGCCCGCCTGACATCATCCCGTTCTCCACCCCGACAGTGCTACGGAAAACCCAAAAGCCAATTTCCATACACAACATTAAGCCTATTTAGAGAAATTATCAGTGATATCAGACTGATGAATGGAAAACTCCTATCTGCTTCAACCAGTAACACAAAAAAACAAAAACAAAACAGAAAATCCATCCATCCATCTTCTTCCACTTAATCCTTTTCGGGTCGCGGGGGGCTGGAGCCTATCCCAGCATCTTTGGGCGAGAGGCAGGGTACACCCTGGACAGATTGCCAGTCCATCGCAGGGCCAACACAGAGAGACAGACAACCATTCACTCTCACAGTCAAACCTATGGACAATTTAGAATCCCAGTTTGATGCCAATTAACCTAACTTAGATGTTTTTGGCATGTGGGAGGAAACCGGAGAAATCCCGGAGTAAACCCACGCAGACACGGGGAGAACATGCAAACTCCATACAGATCACCGTTGGTCGGGGGCTGGGATTGAACCCAGGATACCCTGGCCAAGGGTGAGTTGCTGTGCTGCTGCAGTACTAAGATAAGGTAAGATAAGATAAGATAAACTTTATTGTCCCTCAAGGGGAAATTTGTCTTGGGCTTGTCACCCGTGCTGCAACCACACAATACACAATGGATGTAGTACATAATGAATGAAATAAAACCCAATAAATAATACAAGTACATACATACATAAATATATAACAGCAGTCATTAAGAACAGGAGTTATCAGTGTCCCTGACCTATTTATCTGAGTTTAAAAGTTTTACTGACGTCGGGATAAATGAGTTCTTGTATCTATTGAACCTGCACTTGGGGACTCTGTATCTCCTCCCTGAGGGCAGCCGCACATATTCACTGTTTAATACATGGCTCATGTCACTGATTATTTTTTGAGCTTGTCTACAGGCTGCCTGGTCGTGTAAGATCTGCATGGGTAAATACTCTTTAACTCCAATAATTTTCCATGCTGTATGAATTAAACGCAACACACTGTTCTTAAGTTTCACAGAGAGATTGCGAAACCAAGCTGTAATGCTGTATCTAATACAGCTCTCCAACACAGCCTGGTAAAATGTTAACATTGTGGGAATGTGCAAATGATGAGACAGATTTCTCTCAAGTCAGCTTTATTCACATTCACCAACATCTCAAAGAAGAAAGAGGACATTACAGGGAACTCTCCTCCTTAAATACCAGGACTCTCACAGTTCACAAGTCACATTGCATCACAGGTCACATTGCATTATAATCGCCAGTAACAATGCATCTCCTCTTTAATCCTCTATTATCACCCCCACAGTCTCAAGCCCTGCATACCAAAGCTAAAACCCTCGCAGCTTCCTGTTATCTCCAAGGAAGCTCTGTCTTTGTTCTTATCTAAAATGTGAGGCCTTACATCAGTCACAAAGTAGGTCACATATGTGTGGCCACACCCCCCCCCAAACATTTTAGAACAAACAAGAGAATAACAGCATGCATGCCGTGATAGAATCAATACACATCAGTCCGCATGCTGTCTAGGCTTCAGTCTCCTGCCATATCTGCTGTAGCCGGGATTCAACGTTTCCGCGGCGCTGTCACGCTGGGGGTTTGCCGTCTGGGGGTGGAAACCCTTTGTCAGTCCCTGTGGGTGTTCTGGGGAAACATTACTCTGTGAAGCCCCCCGTGGGGGTCTACCTCGCCGCGGGGCCCTTGCCAACAGCACTTTCTCATCCGCCACCACAAAAGTGGGTTTGAGTCTGTTTATGCCAACTTTTTCTTTCCTACCCCACAAATCTAGCAAAAACTGCTTGTCCCCCGTTTCCAGCACTCTGAACGGTCCGTCAAAAGGTGGTCGCAGTTGGGGGTCGATGCGCATCGTGTCTGAAAAACAAACTCTGCGTTCTTCAAAGCTTTAGGCACAAAAACACGCGGAAAACTGTGGTGCACTGGGCCGGGCAGCGTGCTTGATTCTATGTTACTTCGCAACAGCTGAGACGGGGAGGTGTCTGGCGCAGGGTTATCTGGGAGAAATTCCCCAGGCAGCTGAAGTGGTTGCGCAAACACGAGCTCCGCTGAGGAGGCTTCTAAGTCCTCTTTAGGCGCAGAACGCAACCCCAATAAAATCCACAGTAACTTGTCTACCCAATTTGCATCCGTCAGTGACACGCTGAGAGCCGCTTTCAATGACCTATGAAAACGTTCGCATAACCCATTAGCCTGCGGATTGTACGGGGTTGTGTGGTGAATTGTGACACCCAGGCTGCAGGCCATTGTCGACCAAAGTTCGGACACAAATTGAGGGCCTCTGTCGGACGCAATGTCCGATGGGACTCCGAAACACGCCACCCAAGCTGTTAAAAACGTGTGCGCTACCTCCTCGGCTGTGGTTGATGCCAGTGGAACCACTTCAGGCCAGCGCGTGGTGCGGTCCACCATTGTCAGAAGGTGTGTGCACCCCTGTGACGGCGGAAGGGGTCCCACGAGGTCCACATGAACGTGATCGAACCTCTTGGCCAGAATGTGAAACGGCTCCAAAGGAGCCCTCGTGTGCCTGTGTACTTTGGCTTGTTGACACGCCGTGCAGGCTGCTGCCCACTCTTTAACTTGTTTCCAAAGACTCGGCCACACAAATTTCTCTCCTACCATTTTGACCGACGCGCGCACTCCCGGGTGCGCCAACGAGTGAATCGAGTCAAAAACGCGGCGGCGCCACGCGGCCAGTACTACTGGACGCGGCCGTCCAGTGGAGACATCGCAGATTGGGGGGGGTGCATACCGTCTTGCAGCACCCTGTTCTCCAGCCTTAACCCTGTTGGTCCAGACTGGAGCACGCACACATCCACGTCACTAACCTGCTCCGCGGCCATGGCTGCGTAATCTATTCCTACGCTGACTGGGGCCGCCACGGCGCGTGAGAGGCAATCTGCCACTACATTCAGTTTGCCCGCCACATGCTGAATATCAGTGGTAAACTCTGAGATCGCGGCCAGCTGTCTCTGCTGCCGGCCTGACCACTGTTCGGAAACCTTGGCCATCGCGAATGTTAGCGGCTTGTGGTCAACAAACGCGGTGAAACAGAGTCCTTCCAGCCAGAACTGAAAGTGGCGGATGGCCAAATGGAGAGCCAGCAGCTCCCTGTCGAACGCGCTGTATTTACGTTCGCTATCGCGCAAGGTCCTGCTGAAAAAGGCGAGGGGCTGCCAAACCCCGGCTACATGCTGCTCCACGACCGCCCCTATGGCCACATCTGACGCGTCAGTAGTGAGCGCTATGCGGGCCGTTGGGTCTGGGTGTGCCAACAACGCAGCCTTTGCCAAGGCTGCTTTTACCTCCGAAATGCTTGGTCCCGCTCCAGGGACCACTCGACCTTATTCGCGGGTTTCTGTTTTTTGAGCGCGACATACAGCGGCTGCATGAGTTGTGCCGTGCGGGGGAGAAAACTGTTATAAAAATTCACCATTCCCAAAAACTCCTGTAACGCCCTGACCGTCTGCGGCCGGGGAAAATCTGCTACCCGGCACACTTTGTCAGGAAGCGGAACCGCTCCTTCGGGGGAGACGCGGTGTCCTAAAAAAAATCAATCTGCGCCACCCCGAACTGACACTTCGCTGCGTTGATTATTAACCCGTGATCTCCCAACCTCCGGAAAACTGTGGCCAGGTGGTTTTCGTGTTCATCTTCGGACGCGCTGGCTACCAAAATATCATCCAAGTAGACGAACACGAAAGGGAGATCGCGAAGCACTATGCCCATCATGCGTTGGAACGTCTGTGCAGCCCCCTTTAAGCCCGAATGGCATGCGCAAAAACTCGAATAGGCCAAATGGAGTTATTACCGCTGTTTTGGGTATGTCTGTAGCGCGCACTGGGACTTGGTGGTAACTGCGGACCAAATCTATCTTAGAAAAAACACGAGCCCCTGCCAAATGAACGGAAAAATCTTGGATATGTGGGAATGGGTAGCGGTCGTGCGCTGTAGCGTTGTTTAACCTGCGGAAATCCCCGCAAGGTCGCCATGATCCGTCAGCCTTCGGGACCATGTGTAGCGGGGAAGCCCACGGACTGTTTGAACGCCTGATAATGCCCAACCTCTCCAGGTTGGCGAACTCCTCGCGCGCTATGGCCAGTTTAGCTGCGTCCAAGCGCCGAGCTTTTGCAAAAACGGGCCGTCCGGTAGTGGTAATAAAATGTTCCACCCTGTGTTTAGCAACGGTTGCCGAAAATGTGGGGACCGTGAGTGCTGGGAACTGAGTGAGCAGTGTGTGGAACTTACCGCTTGCAGCTGTGACGTTGGCTTGTGCTGTTGGCGGGGCCACTCGCGCTGTACAGGGAATAGAATCAAAAGAAAATGCATTAACCAGGCGCCTGTTAGCGAGATCAACCAACAAACCATGTGAGCACAAAAAATCAGCCCCCAACATATTGAAATTCACTGCTGCTATAACAAAAGTCCACTCAGATGTACGGCCGTGTTGAGACAGAAGCAGAGTCTTCTCACCAAAGGTCTTAATCTCCGAGCCGTTCGCATCCTGCCACCCCGGGACCTCTGGAACCTGCTAGTCTGTCCGCGTAGGAAGGTGTGATGAAACTCAACTGGGAGCTTGTGTCCACGAGGAAATGCCTCCCTGAGCGTGCGTCCAACAAGTAGAGCATCTTGTTCTCCTCCCCGAGGGCCGCGGGTGCTACCGACCCCCGGTCTTGGCGTTTCCCGAACGCTTGAACTGGCATGGTGGTACACATTTGCGTGCCCTCTCTGCGAAGCGGCGATGGTAGAAACAAAGGACGTCTCCTCCGCGTTCCCTGGCTCCCGCCGCCGCCGTCGTCGGTGGGTCTGCTACTGCTGCCCCTGGCCCCCTGCCATCTCCGGTCGTCGCGCCGAGTTCCGCTGCTGCGGCCGTGGCCGCGCGCCATCTGCTGGCGTTGTCAATTCGCTGTGCCTCCCGGGCCAGCGCGCGGTAGTCCAGCTGGGCCAACAATGGCGAACTGGTCAGGGTCACTCTCGTCGCTGACGGTAGGGTCCTGAGGAAGAGGTGGGTGAAAATGAAGTGGTGGTCGTCTGAGCCTTTCAACCTCAACATCTTCTCCATCAGATTAACGGGCGTGTCATCTCCCAACTCAGTCAGCGCCAGGAGTCTCTCTGCTCGCTCCTCAACGGAGGGGGTGAAGTGCTGGATGAGTGCAGCCTTCAACGCGCCGTATTTGTCGCCGTCTGGCGGCTGCTCGATAAGGCTCTCCACATGCTGAGCCGTGTGGTTGTCCAGTTTTGCGACCACATGGTAGAATTTTCTTGTCGTCTACCAATATACCCCGGAGGTTGAATTGTGCCTCAACCGCATGGGACCAGGAGCGCGGATTGTTCTGCCAAAAGTCCGGTAACTGGACCGTAGCGGCATTTGCTTGGCTGGGGGCTCCTGACGAGGCTGGCCCCGGGAAATTCTCCGTTTGCTGCATGCTACGTCTTGGGTCACCAGTGTGGGAATGTGCAAATGATGAGAGATTTCTCTCAAGTCAGCTTTATTCCGGAGTGGTGGCTCAGTTGGTAGAGCATCCGCCCCACATCCGGGAGGCAGGGGTTCAAATCCCGGCCGGGTCATGCCGAAGACCATATAAAAGTGGAACTTCCTGCCATCCAGCTTGGTGCTCAGCAATAATGGAATGGAGGAGGGAAATCTGTGGCGGCGCCTTGCATGGCAGCGGCCCTCTGATTCTGCACTGGGGTGTGTGTGATTGACACTGTAGATAGGTAAAGCACAATCTCGTTCTACTGTACATGATTGGTTGTACGGTTGAATGACAATCAGGGTGATTTAATTTAATTTAATTTCACATTCGCCAACATCTCAAAGAAGAAAGAGGACATTACAGGGAACTCTCGTCCTTAAATACCAGGACTCTCACAGTTCACAAGTCACATTGCATCACAGGTCACATTGCATTATAATCGCCAGTAACAATGCATCTCCTCTTTAATCCTCTAATATTACCCCCACAGTCTCAAGCCCTGCATACCAAAGCTAAAACCCTCGCAGCTTCCTGTTATCTCCAAGGAAGCTCTGTCTTTGTTCTTATCTAAAATGTGAGGCCTTACATCAGTCACAAAGTAGATCACATATGTGTGGCCACAACATAATCCTTTTATCAACACCATGTATTCTTAATCTACGCAAGAAATGCAGCCGGTGTTGTAGTCTACTGCAGAGGTCATCAATATGTGTGCTCCAGGTTAATGAATTGTCAATAAATACTCCCAAATATTTATAGGAACTAGCCTGTGTTATAGTGTGGTTGTGGATGACCACAGGCCTGTGGTCACCAACTCCCCAAGGGTCAAACACCATCTCCTTTGTTTTATCAGTATTCAAAATGAGATGACTGTCATCACACCATTTGACAAACCTCTGAATTTCTATAAAATAGCTTGACAGATCAAGAGTCTTTTGAAATAGTGATAAAATAGCAGTGTCATCAGAAAATTTAATAATTTGATTGCCTGGATAGACACTTCTGCACTCATCAGTGTACAAGATGAATAAAAATGGTGAACTAACACAGCCTTGGGGAGCCCCTGTGCTGAGGGTTCTGGATTTAGATAAAGTTCCATTTACACTAGCTTGTTGTTTACGATAAGTTAAAAATGAGTGGTACCATTTAATAATGACAGGATGCACTTTAAAATCATTTAACCTCTTAATTAAAAGGTGTGGCTGCAGTGTGTTAAAAGCTGAACTAAAATCAACCAATAAAAGACGTGCATATGAGGTTGTCTCCTCCAAATGTTTAACCACAGAATGAGTTAAGGTTAGAATGGCATTCTCTGTACTTTACTTTTATAAGCAAACTGCAGAGGATCCAAAAGTCCTCCAAAATCAGTTTTCAGAATGTCAATGACAATCTTCTCGAGGCACTTCATTACCAGTGAGGTCAGTGCAACAGGACGATAGTCATTCTCTTTGCAGCTTGCTTTTTTTGATACAGGAATTATAATAGAGCTTTTCCAAATTACTAGGACAGAACACGTATCTAAAGACTTCTGGTAGATGGGACTCCAGGCTTCTGCTAGCTCCTCACTACATGACTTCAGTAAGCGCCCAGAGATCCCGTCTGGTCCAGATGCCTTCCTGGGGCACATACATGAGAAAAATCCTTCCACCACATGCTGGTCAACTATAATTTTTTCGGAGCCTAATACTGATATAGCGTCCAGAGCAGCTTTTTGTTCATGAGAAAAATCTCTAGTCTCAAATCTGCAAAAGAAATTATTCAACTCGTTTGCCTTTTCTTCCTCATTCATTACATTAATACAGGTTACTAACTACTCCGCCACCGCACTGCCCACACAAAAAACGATCCAGCAGCCAGAAACTAATGAGTCCTCATTTGTCCCCTACAAATGATTTACAGCTCAAACAAAAACCATCCGGGTTCAATTAAGTGGACGAGCCCCCATTTGTCACATAAGAGGGGAGCCTGCACGTAGGCTGCACATTTAATACAATAATTACCTCCGCCAGGCCGCAGGAGGTTATGTTTTTGCCGGGGTTTGTCTGTCTGTCTGTCTGTTGGTTAGCAAGATAACTCAAAAAGTTTTGGACGGATTTCGATGAAACTTTCAGGCGTTGTTGGAAATGGTACAAGGAAGAACTGATTAAATTTTGGGGATGATCCGGATCACCGTCTGGATACAGGAATTTTTTAAATGATTCTTTATCATTGTGAGATACGGCCATTTTCAACATGTGTGCAGGCGCAATGGAGGGCGCTGGTCGTCGTGTCTGACGAACACAAACTCCGCGTTCTTCAAAGTTTTAGGCACAAAATCACACGGAAAACAGTGGTGGGCCGGGCCCGGCAACGTGCCTGTGTTTGCGCTACACTGCAAAAGCTGAGACAGGCAGCTGTCCGGCTCGGGATTATTTGGCAGAAATTCCCCGGGCAGCCATAGGGGCTGCGCAAAAACAAGCTCTCTGCTGAGGAAGCTTCCAAATCCTCTTTTGCCGCGGAGCGCAACCCCAATATATAACCCACGGCAACCTGTCTACCCAATTTGCATCCGTCAGTGAAGCCCTGAGTGCTGCTTTCAGCGATCTATTAAAACGCTCGCATAACCCATTGGCCTGTGGGTTGTACGTGGTTGTGCAATGAATTGCAACGCCTGCAGCCTGGGAGTTTGGAGATGGAGGAGATGGACACAACAGCAACACTTCAGTTTATTACCTCCGCCAAGGAGGTAATGCTTTTACTACTGAACCACTAATCCTATCATTGTGAATCCAATTGCTAGTCATATGTTTTCATGGTCAAGGAATTTGAAAACGTACACAAACACTGTATGGGGGAACTGTGGCGCTTGGCGGAGGTCTGCGCTCTCCGAGTGCTTTTCTAGTTTATTTATTTATTGATTTAAAGATAAAGGATAAAAGAGCGTGTCTGTAATGATCAGTTGTGTGTGTGTGTGTGTGTGTGTGTGTGTGTGTGTGTGTGTGTGTGTGTGTGTGTGTGTGGAATGCATGAGACAAACAAAAGTAACAGACAAGTCACTAGCCAGTCCAGTGACTACACGCCTCTGTCAGGGGCTGCAACCATGCTCAGCGGCCAACCCAGAAACCAGAAAGCCCAACGGCTACAAATAATGCAGACAGAACAGGACCGCCAGCACAGCCCCGACCAGGTGACAGACAGAACCAGAACAGGCAGCAGGTAGAGCACAGCAACAGGAAGGCAACCAGCCTCCAGCAGGAGAAGAACGCTCTCACAGCAGAGCAGAGAGGTGACCGGTCTCCATAGGAGCAGAATGCTACTGACAGGCATGCAGAGATGGCTTTTGCAGGCACCTCTCAGCCAGGGGCAGTCCTTCACAGCTCCACCTACAGCACAGGGAAAAAACACACAGAGGACCAACTCCAAAAGAGGAGCGGTGCCGTAACAGTACAAAAAGGTCTACTTGGTGTTTATGAAACCGTGTGTATCTGGTCAATCTCAGTCAATCTGTTTGACTAAATGTTGTCATTGTTAAGCACATTGTCAAACATAATAAATTATTACTTACTATTTAGAAGCACAGAAAGACGTCCCAAACAGCTGTTTGTCTGATGCAAGCTGTGCACATTGGCTTAGCTCAGCTATGGTTGTCTGTCATCTCTCAATAATGTGTAGAAATGCACAGGGCAAAATAAAATAATTTCCCCACATCTTCTCTGCTATTCCGAATTTCTCTTGCTTATCTAGATGTTTTTTTTTTAAACCCAAATGCAGCAGATCACCTCGACCAGGCACTTCTGTGCGTAAAGCTGTGTTGTGGTTTAGTTAAAGTAAATCGTCAAATCTCTAATCTAAATATAATACAAGGCAAAGATATCTCCTGAAAGGTTGCACTGCTGATTATAATTTGATATTATGAAATAATTCTTCCACATAGCAGGATTCTCTGGTGCACGGGAGTCTGCAAAGACTTGAAAATTTGGGCACTCCAGCTCAGAACTGATGTGAGATTTGAGTGCCCGGTATGCAAAAGCTGCCAGAGAACTAAACATCCACCTGAGCGGACTCAAGCTTAAGCATGCCCCAAATCCAACTTATCTTGGAGTGACCCTTGATAGGACCTTATCCTTCAAGGAACATCTAAAGGGGACGGCTGCTAAGGTGAAAGTACGAAACAACCTGCTCTGCAAGCTCGCTGGTGCAAAATGGGGGGGCGGCAGTCTCCACCCTGCGCACCTCAGCACTGGCCCTTTCATACTCTGTAGCAGAATATTGTGCCCCTGTCTGGTCCAGGTCATCTTACACACACCATGTAGACACCCAGCTCAACTCAACCATGAGAACTATAACTGGAACAATCCGCTCAACACCACTCCCCTGGCTCTCTGTACTGTCAAACATAGCCCCTCCACACATCCGGCGAGCAGCATTAACTCAAAGGATGCTCCAAAAAGTTAAAGATTTTCCTCACTTACCAATCCATGCAGATATCTACACCCCACCCACTGCCCGACTTTCATCCAGACGGCCGATTTGGAAAAACCCTCCCCCAGCTGACTTTACCATCCAGACAGCTTGGCAAGAGGAATGGGAGACTAAGGAGGTCCCAAACAAACAGCTGGTGATAAACCCCAACCAACAGGTCCCGGGCACCAACCTCCCAAGGAGACAGTGGTCTACACTCAATCGCTTCAGGACTGGACATGGCCCCTGCTTGGCCAGCCTTCACAGATGGGGCAGTAGCCCTAGCCCACTGTGCGCATGTGGAGAGGAGCAAACTATGGAACACATCATAGAGGCTTGCCCGCTCCAAAGACTGGAAGGAGGATTACACACCCTCCATACAGCAAACCAGGAGGCAACTGCTTGGCTTAAGGACTTTGCATTCGCTAAATAAATAAAAACGGTCAGATTGATAAATACCAATATGCCAGTTGAAATGATCATACTGTGGAGGAATATTTTCAAGGCCAGATATGACAAGCTGGAAGGTTGCAGAGTTTTATTTCCTCCATCATCATGAGACACACATCGTAGCTCTGAGGGCTACAGTGCTGTGCTGTGCTGTGTGTGTTGCTGAGGCATGTATCGTCAGCTCTTTTATATGTTATACAAACAGAGCGAATGCATAGCACATTAGCATATTGATATACATATCAGTCAATACATATGATTAGCATGACCAACTGGCACCTGGACGTCTCCTCCTTAATCTGGGGATGTATAAACAATAGTCCATTGTTCTGGTTTCCCCCTAGGGGTTCTCTGTCCGTATGTGAATGGTTCTCTGCTTCTTCCAGACCTACTGAGTGTAAGGATGAATGTCCCTGTAGATTGTGGTGGGTCACCACAGGGCTCTCCCCCAGAACACTCATAAGGGGCTGTGACCCCCCCCCCCCCCCCCGGTCGTTTGAGTTCCAGATCCGAGTTCCAGCGGCCATGGCTCGTGGGTGCACGGGGCCGGTGCGCGTCGTGTGTAATGGAACAAGACGGCGATCAACCGGCTTTAGGGAGTGAGGTGCGGGAAGAGCGCTGTGGAGGAGAAGAGGGAGGGGGTGGAAGTAAGTGAGTGCCGGCCCGGGACGTCAAAGGTGTCTGGGCCACGCAAAATTGCGTGTGGATCCGCGATGGTGAGGGACTTTCCTGGTCACCCTGGCGGTGATCCACAGCGGCTGTGAAAAAATTAAGTCTCTGACTCCTCTCGCGAATTGGTCCAGCGAGGATGTGGGGAAGGCGAACGGCCAAATTCCCCAAGGATGCGCAGCGGCTGTGAAACAACTGCAGCTGTGTGAGGGACTTGGCGGTTTGGCTTTCGGTGCAGACATGGCCCTAAAGCCATCGGGGAACGCAATCGGCTAGGCTCCCGTTGTGCGCCGTGGCTGAGAAACCCATACAAAGTCCTGTGTGTGGGCTGCACTTCTGCTTCAGGTGCGTCAGCAGCCCTGAAGGTTCCGAAGCTGGCGATCGGCCGTGTTTCTCGGGCATGTGCAGCGGCGGAGGACGATGTATCAGTCTGTGGAGCCGGATTGTCCCTTAAGTGGCGTGCGCTTGGCACCGCGACCACAAGCTGGCACTTGCGCTGTCCTCGTAATCCTGCGGTGTGCGTGCGGGGCTTCTGTGCTTCTGTGCGTGGGAGGTCCGCTGTCGTGTGAGTCAGGGTGGGGGAGCTTGGTGGAAATCAATGCAGTCGGCGCCGATGTCCTTCCCGGTTCAGGCTGCTTCCTTCGGCTAGCTCGTGTCGCCATTCATGATGCGTGTCGGTCCCAGTGCTGCCCTCTCCAGAGGGCGTGCTCCGGTGTGGATGAAGAGGTTGCAGGCGTTCTCTGGTCCTCTGGGGTCCACAGCACGGTGAGAGGGAGCAGACGGTCATTCTCTCTTGTCAGGTCACCAGTGTGGAGGGAAAAGATCAGGCGAGGGGCGCACCATGACACGTCAGGGTCACCAGTGTGGAGTAGTAAGATCAGGTGAGATGCGACGAGCTGGAAGGTTGCAGAGTTTTATTTCCTCCATCATCATGAGACACACATCGTAGCTCTGAGATCTACAGTGCTGTGCTGTGTGTGTTGCTTAGGCATGTATCGTCAGCTCTTTTATATGTTATACAAACAGAGAGAATATATGGCACATTAGCATATTAATATACATATCAGTCAATACATATGATTAGCATGACCAACTGGCGCCCGGACGTCTTCTCCTTAATCCGGGGATGTATAAATAACAGTCCATTGTTCTGGTTGTTCCCCCAGGGGCTCTCTGTCCGTATGTGAATGGTCCTCTGCTTCTTCCGGACCTAATGAGTGTGAGGAATGTCCCTGTAGATTGTGGTGGGTTATCACAATACGACCACTTTTCTGTCACATTCATGTTTAATAAATGAGGGCCACTGAACATTTTGTGTGTAAAGATATTTATTAACGGAACTTCCGGTTCCGGTGCCACACGAGTTGGCTGCCTTTTGCAACAGCGGCTCAATTCTGAGTCTTTTTATCTTCTTTCTTCTTTCTTCTTTCTGATCCGGTGATAACTTTCTGATCCGGCACACCTTTCACTCTCTATATATAATGGACACACAGATCACCCCAAAGGTCTCCCAAGTCGGTGGACGGAGCCTCTGTTTACAGCAGGAGACGATACAGCAGGGAAGAGTTAGCTAGCACTCAACTGCCACCCGGTGCTAACGAAGAAACTCGACATACCGGGGAACTGAAGCGAAAACGACGCAGGTGCCGGGCTGGAGTTTAGGCGGTGTGCAAGAAATATAAGACATAATAATAAAGATCGATGGCAAGAACCAAGCAGGCCGCCCGTAAATCTACTGGAGGAAAAAGCCCCCAGGAAGCAGCTGGCCACCAAGGCTGCTCAAAAAAGCGCTCCGGCCACCGGCGGAGTGAAGAAGCCTCACCGTTACAGGCCCGATACCGTGGCTCTGAGAGAGATCCGTCGCTACCAGAAATCCCCGAAGCTGCTCATCCGTAAGCTGCCCTTCCAGCACCTGGTGAGGGAGATCGCTCAGGACTTCAAGACCGACCTGTGCATCCAGAGCTCCGCCGTCATGGCTCTGCAGGAGGCCAGCGAGGCCTACCTGGTGGGTCTCTTCGAGGACATCAACCTGTGCGCCATCCACACCAAGAGGGTCACCATCATGCCCAAAGACATCCAGCTGGCCCGCCGCATCCGCGGAGAGAGAGCTTAGACTTTCTGCTGCACATCCACCAACCACAATGCTCCGCACTGTGTGTCTATATATATATATATATATATATATATATATATTTATAGTAATGTGTACATATGTATACTAGCTGCTCTTGTTTTTTCTTGCTTTCTGATTGTTGCTCTGAGTGTTGCTATCCCTGTGCTGTTGCAATCCTGGAATTTCCCCATTGTGGGACTAATAAAGGCTTATCTTTTCTTATTATACAATATGTCCTAGTATTCCAGTCCTAGCTTGATATTTTCTCCCTTGTCCTGTCAAGCAGCTAGGTAAGCAGAACAGAAATCTGCTTCCCTTATTGTGCCAAACAGATTTACTTTGTCAAAAGAAGTTTTATACGGCACATATCTATGTACTGTATATTATTTATAGACTCCTCTTGTAATAACGTTTAATACTTTATTTAAATTGTTGTACCCATGTGTTATATCTAGAAATAAGGGAGTCGGAGGCAAGACTAGATGCAACATGGAACTCTCTTTATTATACAGAACAAGGGGTTTATATACAAAGGGGTTGTGCCAACCTCACGCCGCCCTAGGGGGCGGGCACTGCCACACATACCCATACACACACATCCAACATTCCCTCCCCCCTTAGAAAAATGAGAAACCACACACACCATTAAAAAAAAAAAACCTCCCAAATTTAAAACCCGAATCACATGCTAAGAACCAGGGGAAATAACATGCTGCATTAAAACACACCTATCACATTCATACAAAACTAGAAAAGCACTCAGAGAGCGCAGACCTCCGCCAAGCGCCACAGTTCCCCCCATACAGTTGTTGTAAGATGTGTCGGGTGCATGTGTTTAGCTAGGACAGCTCAGCGCGTGAACGTGAGTGAGTGAGTGCGTGCGCGCGCGCAGCTGAGGCGCGCCCCCGGTGTGTGTGTGGAATGACCTCGAGAGCGAACGGTGTGTGATTTGGTGCGGATGAGAGGAAGAGAGCGAGGCGACCGGAGCAGGTAGAATGTTTTGCTAACAGCAGTGCAGTATACAAATAAAGCCCCAACGCTTCAGCAATACGGCCTGTGCCTCTGTGTACCACCATATTGTCTTTTTACAAGAGTGAGGTTTTACTCGGGAGTTGACCCCGGAGGAAAAGCCGCCTCCGGCCCTGGAGAAGACGGATCTCCCCTGCGTCCCCCAACCACGGTTAGGAGACGAGAAGCAGGAACGCTCAACACAGTGTTTAACATCATAAATATTAATCCTCCATTTATTTTGTGTAACTTTATAGATTCCTTGACCATGAAAAAAATGCCATTCGCAAGTGGCATATATTAGCTATACTGTGATGCTTGTTGCGTGTTTATAGCTTCATTTGTTCTTTTAAAAATTTCAAAGGTTACCTATTTTTTCATTTTTTTGCATCATTATCCAGATTTATTCCATTTCCTTAGGTCTTAAATGTCTTGTAGAAGCTGTTGAAAAGTTGTCCTGTATTATGCAAATTACTGTGATTCCCGTTTTTAAAAATCCCAATAAGTAAAAAAATTCCTGGATCCAGACGGTGATCCGGATCACCACCAAAATCTAATCATCTGTAGGATACCCCATTTCTGACAATCTCTGAAAATTTCATGAAAATCCGTCCATAACTTTTTGAGTTATCTTGCTAACAATCAAACAAACAAACAGACAAACCAACGCCGATGAAAACATAACCTCCTTGGCGGTGTCACGGTGGCCCTCACAAGCCACCATAAGACGCCAACAGTCACCAGTGAGTTGCAGTGATGTTTTATTAAGAAGTGCAGGAACAGAGAGTAACGCACACGACAGTGCGGGTAGGACAGTAACAGGGTAACTTACAAACAGCGTCTGAGCCGGGGAACGCCCAATGCGTCAGACAATGAGACGGTAGGAACACAGACGGAGAATAACAAACGGTATCATAACAGACGGTATCTCAACAGACCGTATAATAACAGGAGATGTCATACAGAGCGTACCTTAACCGAACGTATCCAAACAGGAAGTTTAACAGAGACTGCTACATCGGGGTGCATTCAGCGCCTGCTTTTAACCCCGGTCACTAATGACCCCGAATGCAGCACAGCTGCTGACTCTGACAGCAGAGAGCTCCACCGGGCGCTGTCACAATAAGAGCCCGGGGAGCTAGAAGGAATCCTCTGCTGTCAAAGCCTGGAAATGATATAACATCCGAGTGCGGACGGAACCAGCACTCGGGTTGTAACAGGCGGAGGTAATAATTCAAAATGGACCTTGTCCCTATAAAACACAAAATAACCCCATATTAATCACAGTCATCCACATGTGTACCAGCAAACAGATATGTATTCAATATGTGTTTATATATATATATATATATATATATATATATATATATATATATGTATATATATATATATACAAATATTGATGTATTTATATATGCCAACTAAGTGACCCCAATGTCGCTGGCCAGCCATCATCTCTTAATTAGCCACGGAGGACCTGGGCAACCCCACGGCATTTGTGCCCATAGCCGTTTTCTCCCTCCAGGGTCCATGCCCCCCTCCCTGGCAAAGATGTCTTTAATTGGAGGCCCAGTGCTCAAGCTCCTCGCGGCCCACGAGTGACTCGCAGCCCAGCGCAGTGTTTCATATCTCGGATTATCTGGTTCCCGAGCCATCTGTGAAGAAGAAGAGGAGGAACCCCCACCGGAAGAAGCCTCCAGCCTTGCCGATGACAGCCCTGCCTCCTCGTCCCAAGCTGTGTCCTGCTCTGTCCCCGGAGAAACTGGAGGAACGTAGACTGGCTCTTCAGGCTGAGACAGACCTCATCCTGGAGGTGAAGCCGTGGCTCCTCCCGGAGTTGGCCGGTAGATTAGAGGAATTTTCTCTGAGGGAGGGGGAGCCGCAGCTCGAGGAGGAACGCCAGGAGAGGAGAGGAGATGCCTTGGAGGCCGCTGGGGACATCCAAGCCAGGAGAACAGTCAACTTTTTTCTCAGTTTACCCTCTCTGTTGATGAACAATTTTGCCTGCCTCCTGACCAGGAGACTCAGGGTTTGCAGTCCCCTGAGTGCTCCTCCCCAGCGGCATACAGTAACCCTTCAACTGATTTCTCCAAACACTCTCTCTTTGCTCCTATGAGTTCATCAGTGCCGGAATCTGTTCGCGCAAGGGGAGGGGAACCAAAGATCCTGGAGGGCTCGGTGCTAGGACCTGCAGTAAGGCCATCCCCAGCTGCCACGCCAGAGGAGCCGGTGATGTGGAAGGAGGTGCACGGGAGCACCGAGACCACAACCACAACAGAGTCAACCCCTGGGCCAGACCTCCAGCCAACGGGACCCCGAACATCATCGTCAGCATCGCAGGAGTCCTGGACGATGGTAGAGTTTGAGCACAAGCAAGGAATCGCTCCTGTAGTTCACTTGTCAATTATTGACAGATCTTGTCTGGGTCTTGGGGAGGAGAGTTGGGTGTAGCCCCCAGCTGCATCTGGACTCCCCTCGCCGGGCTCTGCCGCTGCCGGCGACCCTAACCATTCCTCCTCTCCTGTCTCCTTTGAGCTCCTTCCTAGGGTCGCCGGAGAGTAGCTGCCACAACCTGGGTTGCCCACGGACAATGACGTGGGGCTAGCTGTCCCAGAGGAGGTCGAGGGGGGTACAGCACCTGGTGAACCGATGGTACCCACACACCCCAAGTCGTCGGAGTCGTCGGAGTCCTGGACGGCGGTGGAGCCCGAGTGCAGGCAAGTGTGCTCCATGATGGCTGTCATGTCTAGAGTCCACCGCTGGTGTAGCAGAGCTCCAGCCAGAGTCCACCGCCGGTGCAGCCATGTCCCAGGCCGGGACCATCGCGGGTGCTACGGTCCCCCTGCTCCAAGCTTCGGAGGGCAGGGGGGCTCCTGTCCCTCGGTTTGGTCACTGAGGTTCCCGGGTGGGTAGGCTGCCTCTCCACCTTCCCCTTTGGTTCTGGTGGCTCCACCACACGGGTCAACCACCTGAAAGACTTGGCTTGACTTCAGGTCGGGTGGCCCATCGGCCCAGGCAGGCCGCCGGATGCTGTTCTGCGGGCCGCCTGCTGGACATGGGACTTGGGCAGGCCACCTGATCAGTCACCCCTCACCATGCCAGGGGCCTGGGACTCTGGTTGACCCCCTAAACTCTGGACTTCCCCAGAAGCCCAAAGTTCTGGGACTTTGGGCTTCTGTACTTGGACTTCAGCCCACCCACCTCTAGGGGTGGGCTGTCATGAACCTGGGTTTGATGGTTCCAAACCCAGTTCTGATTTATGGTTATTTTGCCCTATTTTCCATCAGGCGCTTCAGGGAGCCTTTGGGCCTTCACTCCCTGACAGCTCAGGCACGTCCCTTCCTCCTGTCAGTGCCATCAGCTGTGCCTCGTTATTGGGTGTTTACACACACACACACACACACACACACACACACACACACACACACACACACACACACACACACACACACACACTCCATTCATTCCCATTTACAGGCTCTAACACTCACTCATGCACACCTGGGATTTATTATGTTCAGCCCAGGCTTTCTCACACCGGCGGTCTCTTCCCTCATGAGTATCATTATTACATGAATGCTGCGTTTGTAGGAAGAGACCGTTGGAGCATTCAGCTTCATGTATGGCAGCATGTTCCTCCATGTATGTTCATTTCAACTACCTACGTGTTTATTCAGCCTGACGTTGCCGTCTTCCCTAACATTTCAAGATGGTTTATTTCCTTGCTGTTAGCAGCTGACCCTGCCTCACCCCCTCATTCACCAGACTTTACAGACAGCCCCGGATTGTCCCAGTCATAAGTCCACATTTTTCTTTCTCTTCGTGCCATCAGCCTACTGCAGCACTAGGCATTCTCTCCTTCTGGCTGTGGAACATCCAGGTG
This sequence comes from Pholidichthys leucotaenia, assembly GCA_020510985.1. Lineage (NCBI taxonomy): Eukaryota > Metazoa > Chordata > Actinopteri > Cichliformes > Pholidichthyidae > Pholidichthys > Pholidichthys leucotaenia. The sequence goes on along the minus strand of CM035849.1, from coordinate 60,716,698 downwards.
GTGTCCCTGAATGTCTGGTGGCTTCAAACTCATCACTCCACCCTCTGTAATTAGTGTGGTCACTACTGGACTTGTTATTTTGTGGTTTATGTTAATAAAGTCCACGTTCTACTCCAGGCATTGGGTTTTTCATTCCTTTTTCTGTGCGCCGCGTAATGGCGCACTGGGAATCATGACAATTTTTTTAACTAAGTCACAGCAATTTTTGCTCAGAAGGATAGGCAAATTTACTTCATTTACAAGTAAAGGTAAGACCATGCAGCCATAGCTGTAAATACTTGAATTTGTAATAAATAAGTGTAAATTGCGGAGCTGCAACACAGAGAGATGCAGCTCTCTGAGCCACTATTTTATATTATTCCTTGGCCAAAAGCAAAGTATAATGAATTTTGTGCTCCTAAAAACTTTTGTAAAACAACTTAATACATTATACTCATGTAACTGAGGGTCTTTGCACTTTGTCTATACTCAAGATGAGTTATAAAATGGAAACAGAGACTTTTATGACACCCTTTTCTGTGGATTCCATTAAGAGGTAATCCAGTAAACACCTTGCACTTGTTTTGAAAAAAATATTTATAAAATCTGGTTTTAAAAATGTAAAATTAGCAGAATATAAAGTCATGCAAACTTTCAACTGCATGTTGAATTTAAGCTTACTCTATTGGGTTCACATATTTGTAAATCTGACTCAAAGCATCAGTGCCTCACCAGCCCTTAACCTCACCACACGTCACTGGTCTCAAATGTGTTTCAACAGGACCAAATTAGGCAAAACAACCAACAGTATGTACCTTTACAACTGGCATATAAAATCAATTATCAGGCCAAATCACTCACAAAATCACTGCAGTATTATCATTGGTTTATGGCTATAATCATAAAAATGTTTAAACCTTCATGACATTCATTACCATTTAGCATTTTGATGCATACATCGGAACATTGGCATTTAATATCATTAATTTACTGAAAGAATACATTTTGTAAACACATTTTCTAGTCACTTTCGTTTGTGAGTGAGTGAGAGAGAGAGAGAGATTTTTGATTTTTCAACACACCTTTATTGTCACAAATTCAACAGAAAAACACAACAACTAAAATAACTAAAAGAAGCAATGGAAAAGAAAAATGTCTCACTGACAAGAAATCAAAGACACAAGTAACCAAACCAGGAAAACTAAAACAAAAAACTTGCTTCTTACATCAGGATTATACCATAGGTAATTTTCCCCTCCTTAACACAACACAGGATGTGCTTAAAGCACCACATAGCCTCAAAGGTTTCAACATTCTGCATCAGATGACAGTAATTGTAATCAATCATTATTCGAGCCTCAATCATGCCAACCAGCATGTCTTTTACATTACAATCCAGTATTTGTTCAATTTTTCTTTTCCTACCAACATAGATAGCCATTTTAGCCTGACCCAGGATGAAATTTAAAAGTTCACTCTTTTTCTTAGTTCTCTGCCTATATGGAAAACCCAAGATAAAAATCTGCAGGGAAAAGACTTCTCCAAACAGATAAAACAGTTTCCCCAAAAAAACAAACAACAAATGCAGTCTGTTACAGTCCAGAAAACAATGAAACACAGTCTCTTTCTGAGGACAAAAAGGACAAACCTCAACAACATTTGGGTTTAAAATGGAGATAAAAGCATTTACAGCCACAGCACCATGTAAAACTCGCCATTGTAGGTCTCCAACCTTCTTAGTTAATGGTGGTTTATAGAGTGCTCTCCAGGCAGGCCTCACCTCTGAACCCAAACCCAAGTGTTTCCTCCATGGTGTATCAGCTCGACCTTTTAACTTATTTACATTTAAAACTTTCACCAAGAGTCCATACATTTTTTTACCCGGAGAGTCACAAATGTTAATGTGTTCAGAGTTTAAAAACACACCAGTGCCATCTTTAAAATCAGGAGATAAAACACTAAAAGGAAAAGGCTCATCAGAAGTTCGCACAGAGTTTTTGCAGTGTAAAACAATAGCAGAGTGTTCTTCTGCAGACAGGCAGTCTCTCCAGTCTTTCAGCAAATTCATTATAGTTCTGACTGAAGAAACGCCAAGAGCAGAGCACAGGGCAACAGCATTGTCCAAGTTAGGACCACATAAATTTACCAAGTGTCCCAGCGTTGTGACCTTTGCAGAAATGAACTTTTTTAAAACAGAAGGTCCTAAAGCATTGCCCACATCAAAACGGGTTTCGAACACAAGTGGTTCCTTTAAAAGCCAGAAAGGTGACAAGGAAGCCTGGGGAGTTCTTTTTAAAAAGTCCCCAGATTTTAAAAGCACTTTGGTAAAACTGGGGAAGTTTTGGGAGTTTTTGGCTCCTTAAGTCCATTAAAAACAGCGACTCCTCTAGTCCAAGCCCTCCACAGCGAGCCAGGACAGCCCTGGAAATAGGTCTCCACACAAGGTCGAGGGGGCCACTCAGCAGTCGCTGAATGAACTGCAGGCGGAAGACAGCCCCCCTGCTGGCCAGATGGATGAGCCCTTGACCACCTTCTTCTCTCGGTAAAAACAGGATGCTCTGTGGAACCCAGTGAAGACGGTCCCAGAAAAAGTCCACGACTATAGACTGCACTCTGGCCAGCAAATTGGGTGGAGGGTCCAGACAAGACAGTCGATGCCACAGCATCGAAGCAATCAAATTGTTGATGATTAAAACACGACCTCTGAAGGACAAGTTTGGCAGAATCCATTTCCATTTTTTCAGTCTTCCTTCAACTTTTTCTAAAAAACACTCCCAATTTTTCCCAGTAAAAGTCTGATTTCCTAAGAACACACCAAGATATTTAAAACCACCTTGTGTCCACGAGAGGCCACCAGGTAGGGCAATTTTTTGTGGTCTCCCCCCACCACAACAACTTCACTCTTACCCCAATTCACTCTCGCTGAGGAGCACTCACCAAAAAGACTGACTGTTCTTAAAAGGTAGTCTACATCATTTTGATTTCTTGTAAAAACAACAACGTCATCAGCATAGGCAGACACTTTAAAAACAGAGTCAGAGTTGGGGACTTTAAAACCAGTGAGGCCTTGCCTTAGTTTACAAAGGAGGGGCTCAATGGCAAGAGAGTACAGCATACCTGAGAGGGGGCAGCCCTGTCGGACACCCCTCTCAACTTTGAAAGGAGCACTCAAACCACCATTAATCTTAAGAATACTCTCAATGTTTCTATACAAAGCCTGGATCATGGCGATGAACCCTGAGCTGAAACCAAAGGCCTCTAATGTCTGCCAAAGGTATGGATGTTCAACTCGGTCAAACGCCTTTTCTTGGTCTATTGAAATAAGACCAAGTTCTTTGACCAATGAGCTGGAGAGGTCCAAAACATCACGAATTAAAAAAATGTTGTCTGTAACCAACCTACCAGGTACACAGTAGGTCTGGTCTACATATATGACCTGCTCCATCGCCTTCCTCAGTCTGGTAGCCAACACTTTGGAGAGAATTTTGTAGTCAGTACAGAGGAGGGCCACCGGACGCCAGTTTTTAATGTCTTTCAAGTCGCCTTTTTTTGGAAGGAGGGTGAGGACTGCTCTCCTACAACTTAGGGGCAGGTGACCCTTCCGCAGACTGTCAGACAGTACTTCCAGCAAGTCCTCACAGATCTCAGACCAGAACGCCTTGTAGAACTCCGATGGTAGACCATCTATCCCTGGGGCTTTCCCACACTGAAGAGACTGGACAGCCACTGCTAGTTCTTGCAGAGTGATCCCACTCTCCAGCTCCGCATTCATGCTAGCCATCACCTTTGGCAAGTCCGTCAAAAAATGACTCAGTGCATGTGGATTCTCAACAAATTCTTTCTTAAAGAGATCCTTGTAGAAAGCAGCTGCAAAGCGACGGATCTCCGCAGACTCATGGATCGGCCGCCCGTCCTTGGAGCTAAGAGAGTGGATCATCCTCCTCTGACCATTCTTCCTCTCCAGACCAAAGAAAAAATGAGATGGAACGTCCATTAGTGCGATGTTCTGGAACCTACTGCGTACCACAGCGCCCCTGGCAGCCACACCTAGTAGGTCAGTTAAAACAGACTTTTTGCCATTGAGGGCCTCAAAATGTCCTTTTTCTCCTGTGGAGCCTGCCTAAGACTGCAGCTCCACTACTTCTCTCTCCAGGTCCCTGACAGACCTGGTCAAGTCTCCAGAGACATTGCGAGTATACTGTAGGCACAGATTCTTTATTTGGCTCTTCCCTACATCCCACCACTGCTGCAAAGAACTAAAATTTGATTGTGCTAATTTAAAATTACTCCAAAAAAACATAAAAGCAGTTTTAAAACTGTTATCCGATAAAAGTGACGTGTTAAAATGCCAGTATGCACTACTGCACTTTATATTCTTGATAAAAACACAACACTGAACCAGGGAATGATCTGTGAAGCCAACAGGGACTATAAAAGCACTTTTAAAAATGCTAAAATGATGCTTAAAACTGTAAACCCTATCCAGTCTAGCTAAGGACAGAATATTGTCCTTTCTATGGCTCCATGTGTATTGTCTAGCCTTGCCATGAAAATTTCTCCACACATCACACAGATCATGAGCTTCTATGAGCCCTTTTAAAACTCTCTTGGATGCAGCATGTGGCTCTGGGTGATTCCTATCCATAAGAGGATTTTCTGTACAATTAAAATCACCTCCCACAAATAAAAAGTCATCATTACTGCAATTTTTAATTGTGTCATCTAAAATATTTAAAAAGGCCAATCTTTCTGTGCCTACGGTTGGAGCATACACATTTATAAAAACAACTTTCACATTCTCAAAAACAGCTCGAACTTTTAAAATGTGACCTGCAATTATCTCATCAATGTCATAAGAAAGTGGAATAAAATCTCGAGAAAATAAAATACTCACTCCACCACTGCTGCTGCTTTTATGACTAAGAAAAATTTCCCCTCGAAATTCCCTCCTCCAGTCAGCAGCATTGTCCTCAGAACTATGAGTCTCCTGAACAAACAGAACATTAATTTTCTTGCATTCTGCAAGAGTAAAAACACACGCTCGCTTGGACATCTCTTGCCCCATTGATGTTGAGTGTGCCAAAATTAAAACTACACATGTGTATAAGAGGGCAAAGCCAATACAAAAACAGAAAAGAAAGAATGAGCGATAAAAGACTAATCATCCTGGGCAATTTGGTTCTTAACTTTTAGTACAAGCTTTTTTAGTCTGTAGACCTCCTGATCAGTAAAACTTTCCTGCTCAAGCTCTCCCCTATTTTTCATGTAGACCCGAGCAGAGTCAACAAAACGTTTTAGATCAGGGAAGAAGTTTTCAACTTTAACCATTCTGGATCCCTTAGTGTCCTGCAAAAACTTCTGTATTTTTGTGAAGGGGTAACCGCCTCCACTGGCCACATCATCACTGCTTTCACCATCACTCTCTATCTCAGACCCAGCATAAGAATCTGGCTGAGATAGAGAAACCTCAGAACTTTCTTTGACAACCCTTTTTACTTTGCTCCTCTGCTGTTTGGTTTCCAAATTCTTTCGCTTGATTTGAGATTTTACATAACTCTTCATCTATTGCGATATCATCCTCATCCTCCAACACTGACTCAGCCACCCTGGTAGCTGTCTCTTCCTGCTTCTCGCTCACCCTGTGCTGTGGTTTTATATTCATTTTTCTAGTCCCACCATCTACCTGGGCCTCATTTGGCTCATCTGTCTGATCCTCAGCGTGATCCCTCTCGGTAATCTCACCCTTGTCCGCAATGTTGGTCTGTGCAGCAGCCCTGCGATGTGCTTTAACTTTTGCTGCCGTTTCATTTATGAGCGACAGGCTGGCTGCGGAGGGCAGCGAAGCCGCCCCGCCGCCAGACGGCCCCGCGGCCTCGGCCGAAGCCCCGCCGCCAGACGGCCCCGCGGCCTCGGCTGAAGCCCCGCCGCCAGACGGCCCCGCGGCCTCGGCCGAAGTGCCCGATGGCACGGCAGCGCCGTCAGCTTCGGAAAGCGGCGAAGCCGCTCCATCGCCAGACGGCCCCGAGGCCGCATTGGCGGCCTCCCCCAAGTGATCACCACCCACTCCCTGAGGGCATGATCGAATGAAATGTCCCTCCACTCCGCAGCCGAAACACTTCATATTATCGGAGGCGACGTGGATGGTATAATCAAAGCCGTCAATCCGGTATTTAAATACGAGGTTGAGGCTTTCCTCGCTATTCTTTAAAATCATGAGCACCTGTCGCCTAAAAGACATGACATGCTTTAAACGCGGGGACTTACAACCGAGAGGGATGTGCTTAATGGGGGACAAAAGCTGCCCGTGTCTCGACAGCTCCTTCTCCAACAGCTCGTTCTTTAAAAATGGTGGGACATTTGAGATCGTAATTCTCTTCGCAGGATTCACCAGAGACAGAACAGGAACCAGTGTGTCTTTAATCACAACCCCGCTCTCCACTACCTGGTTAACTTTTTCAACACTATCAAGGAAAATCACCACGGCACTATTCATTCTCGAAGCTGATCTAATGCTTTCATAACCGACCAGCTCCCCCACAGCCAGACTACATTCCTCTACTGAGCAGCTGACAGCCGGTGTCAGTTTGACAGCATGCCGGCGTGTCAGCTTCTCAAACCCGGAGCCTCGCTCCAAAACCATGCTGACCAGCAGAGCTGGCAGCAGAAACCCCCCTCCCAGAACGCCTACCCCACCCCAGCTACAGAAAACAACAAAAATTAAGATTATTTAACAAAAAAAACACCTTAAACACAAAAAGATAGAGAAAAGTTTGAAAAAAATTCACTCACGCTATCACACGCTCTCAGCTCGCACTCACGACCACACCCACTCAGAGAGAGAGAGAGAGAGAGAGAGACTTGACTTTGACTTTTATAAAAGGCTTTATTGTACATTCCAAAAATGCAAAAAGACCAATATCACTGGCCCAAGTGTGTCACATCTCAAAAGTGCAAACATAACTCATCCCCCTGACCCACAGAACACAAAACGTTCCCTACAGTCCATCTATTGATGAATGCTTCTAAATTGTCCACCATTTGATAGTAAGAGAACTCCACCTGGAGTCTGACTTTCAACAAGACCTTGAAAGCAGACACAGGATCCACATTGCCAGCGTTGCTAGCCCGATTTTTCCTCGTCAGCCAGATGGCAAGATTAGCAGTACCAGATAGGAAGTTCATCAAAGTGTGGGCAGCCTTCCTTGCCACTTTATACTTTGGACCGTAAATGAACAGACCAAAAGAGAAACGTTCACCCAAAGCCTGAAACCACTCACGCAAAATATCAAAAAGTCCAGATAAACGAAAACATTGGACAAACAAATGCTCCAGGGTTTCAACTTGGGAACAAAACAAACACTCCCCCCCACAGTCGGATCGAGGTGTGCTCTGTATTTATTCGTAGCTATTTCCCCATGCACAATCCTCCACTGGAGATCTGCTGTCCGTTTCTCAATAGGTAGCTTATACATGCACCGCCAGCTGCCTTTCGGGGAGACCTCTGGCCCCAAAAAACCCGCCCACCTCGACTCCGTGACATCCTTTAGAGAGCGCAGATTCAGAACCTTCACACAGATGTGATACACCGCCCTTGTCCCGACAAACTGGAACTTGCCCAGGCGAGGAATTCTGAAGGTCAGCAGGTGATCCTCTCCTCCCTGCCACTCCCCCACAGCTGGAGTTATGGAAATTGCAGGAAAGGTGGACACAGTGTCATCATCCCATTGATTGGAAAGAGTGCGGTTTGTCGCAAATGCTCGAAGTGGTTGTGGCAGGGCGGCGCACACGTCCCCCGCCACCCTTTGCAGCAGTTTGACAGATGTAATGTTGGCACTCCGCCTCAGCGTATCCATCAATGTGGTCGACATCTTTATTAGATGACCAAGCTTGGTACAGCGTGCTTCCCGCAAGCAAGTCCGCAGACTGACAGACTGCAGCACTTCTGCGTTGATGAGTCGATTGAAAAACAGTGGTTCCTCGAACAGCCACATGCCCGGTGTCTCGTCATGGATGCGGCCCATGTTGAAGACTCGCCATGCATGCAAGACGGACGTGTAAAAAGCAGATAGTCCAGTAAGGTCCACCTCCCCAGATGTCACGAGGAAGAGCCGCTTATCATAGCCCAAGCGACCAACTCTCCTCAGGAGCAGTTTAGCAGTGTCCATCCAGCAGGGTCCGCATCCGTAAAGGAGGCGTTGTGCAGTTCGAAGCCTGAAGCAGGCGATCTTGGAATATATGTCTACCAGGCCCTGTCCCCCCTCGGCCACAGACAGGTAGAGAACAGGCGCACGGACCCAGTGTCGACCAGACCAAAAGAAGTCCACGATGATCTTCTGAATGTCCTCCACGAGGCTCCTGGGTGGTGTCAAAGCCACCAGCCTATGCCAAAGAGCCGAGGCGACCAGATTATTTACGACCAGAACCCTGCCCCTATATGACAGCTGTGGTAGCAACCATTTCCATTTAGAAAAGCGAGCACACACCTTGTCCTTAACACCCTCCCAGTTCTTTTGTTCAAAAGCCTCCGAACCCAGAAAAACCCCAACACTTTGAGACCGGCCGTCCCCCACTGAAGACCGCCGGGTAGGCGAGGGACGCCTTGACGCGACCAGTGGCCCACCAATAGACCCTCACTCTTGGCCCAATTCACCCGTGCAGAAGATGCCCTTTCATAAACTGACAAAGTGTCCACCAGACGCTGCACATCCCCGTGGGAGGTGATGAAAACGTTGACGTCATCCGCATAAGCAGACAAGACGATCGGGCGGCAACAGCTTGATGGCCCCGGAAGAACCAGACCACCCAGCCGAGTGCACAACCTGCACAGCAAAGGCTCAATAGCCAAGCTGTACAGCTGACCCGAGAGTGGACACCCCTGGCGTATTCCCCGGTGTACAGGGATTGGCCGACTCAGGCCTGCCCCCATCTTTACCAAACACTCAGCTCCAGTATATAGCAGATTGACCCACCTCAAAAACATATTGCCAAAACCAAACCCCCTCAGGGTGGAAAACAAATATGAATGGTCAACCCTATCAAAAGCCTTTTCCTGGTCCAAAGAAACAATCCCGAACTGTAAGTCATGACATTTACTGAGCTGGAGAACGTCACGTATGAGGAAAACATTGTCCATAATGTTTCGGTCAGGAATACAATATGTTTGATCCTTATCTACGATCAAACCCAAGACAGTGTTCAGTCTGTTTGCCAGGGCTTTAGAAAGCACCTTGTAGTCCGTGCAAAGAAGAGCCACAGGCCTCCAGTTTTTCAGCAGGGCCAAGTCCCCCTGCTTAGGCAACAGAGACAGCACTGCACGGCGGCAGGAGACAGGTAATGTTCCCTTCCTGTAACAGGCAGTCAGAACGTCATAGAAGTCTGATCCAGTAATATTCCAAAAATGCTTAAAAAATTCTGAAAAAAGGCCATCAAGTCAAGGTGCGCGTCCCAGTGCCATCTGATTTACAGCCACAGTCAACTCATCCAAAGTCAGGGCACAGTCCAGAGCGGCCCTGTCCCCCGGGCTGAGCACCGGAAGAGCTTCGAAGAGCTGAGTTTGAGATTCTTTGCAACACGTTCCCTCAGCAAACAGGGCCCCGTAGTAATCCACTGCATGGCGCCGCATCTCGGATGGGTCCGTAGTCAGCCGACCATCTGGGAGTGTCAAGCAAGCCATCAACTTCTTTTTCGTAATAGACTTCTCCAAATTGAAGAAGAAGGACGTTGGTGCATCCATGTCCTGCAGGCGAGTGAAGCACGACCTCACTAGCGCCCCCTCCACTCTTCCCTGCATGAATGTGCGCAGGGCCGATCTCTTCTCCTGCAGCAAAGAACCAGCGGTAGAATCCCGACCCGTAACCAAGCTGGCCTCCATCCTCTTGACAGCGTCCTCAAGTTCACTGACCTTGACCTTGATGATGGCAGTTGAGTTTGCAGTGTACCGTTGACAAAAAAGGCGAATTTGCACTTTGCCAACGTCCCACCACTGTTCTAGGGAACCAAAACAAGCCTTTGTGGTCCTCCAGTGTTCCCAGAAGCACACAAAATACTGACAAAAGGCGTTGTCCTGTAGGAGCTTGTTATTGAAGTGCCAATAAGATTTTGCCCGTTTCCCTGGTGAGTTCAGTAACACCGCAGTAGCCAGGTGATGATCTGTGAAACCGACGGGACTTATGTTACTGTGAAGGAGTCCGGGGCTAAACGTTCTAGAAACATATCCCGTCTAATCTAGCAGCACTGACAACACCGTCAGTGACCCTGACCCAGGTATACTGTCTCGCATGTGCATTTTTAGACCTCCACGTGTCCACTAAGTCGAACTGCACAGTGAAATTTTCCAAGATTCTAGAAGACTGCAGATGAGGTTCTGCATTAGTGCGATCTACAGTGAAGTCCAAGGTACAGTTGAAATCACCAGCAACAACAAATTGGTGACAGCGCTGCAATTCAGTAGTCAGTATATTGAAAAAGGCAACCCTTTCAGCGCCGTGGTTTGGCGCATAAACATTAACCAGGCAAAACATGGAATCCCCTATTAGGGCCCTAACAAGAAGCAGCCTGCCCCTCACTATCTCCACCACCGATAAAGCTTGTGCATTTGCTGATTCCCCAAACAAAATGGCCACTCCTGCGCTTAGATTGGTGCCGTGACTGAGTGAAAAAGGGCCTTTCCACCACAGACCCCAGTCGACTTCATCTGCCGAAGTGGTATGAGTTTCCTGCAAAAAACAAAACGTTGACACCTTTCCGTCTGAACAGGTCAGTAATGAATCCCCTCTTATGATTACCCCTCCCGCCATTGATGTTTAAGGACCCTAATTTTATGTTCTGCATTAGGCGATCGATGTGAGGAGCACCGTGCTGTTGCCATGGAAATCATTCCATCTTTGCGCGCTTGGCCTTTTTTCCCCCCTGCTGCTTTACACAGGGCTGTGAGGTGCTTCTTCAGGCGGAAGCGTTTTCTTTCATCCAGGAGGTCAACACCAACCTGCTTCCTCAGTACATTAACAGGCCGAATGAATTTGTCAGTGTCACTGAAGTAATCAGCGACGTTAACGGCCCTATTATTATAGGTTCCATCCAAGAAAGCATTTATTTTGTCTAGTGAATACAAATCCGCATTGGCATTGCCAGTTGCCCCAATAGACTCATTTTTAGCAGACACAGATTCACACTCCATTCCCTCGTCAGCACAACTTTGCTGACTGTTAGATCCAGCTGGCACATCAGCTGGTGCAGCTGATCCTTCATCAGCCACGTGTTCCGGGGCGGCGCCTATATCAGGCGACCGGCGTTGTTCCGCCTGCTGCTTTGAAGTGGCAGCAGGCTGCGGAAGCACAGCCACTGATGTCAAAGCGCGATGCTGAGTCAACGTCACTGACTGTTTGGGCGCCATCACCAGTCACGCCCCCAGCTGCAGGCCGCGCTGCGGGCGCCACAAGCCGACTGTCCACAGCCACAGTGGCAGGCTCCGGAGCAGGAGCGGCGGAAGGCCCTGCAACGTCGTCCGCAGCAGCGGCAGGTGCGGAAGCCTCGCTGGCAGGCTGTGCGGCCCCGCCGGGCTCTGCCGTGGCGGAAGCCGCACCAGCAGCCTCAGCCGTGGCTCCACTAGAGCCCCCCGCCGGGCGCCTGTGCGGGCAGGCGAAACGTTTATGGCCCACGTCGCCACATTCAAAACACTTCATCTGTCCCGAGTTCGCATACACCATATAGTAGCCGTCCCCGTGTTTTGTGTGGGCGAGTCTAGAAACACGAACACCTGTCACCTGAGTGATTTCACATGTTTAAACTCGGCTTCCCTGAGTCCCAAACTCACGTGTTTAAACGGGCCCGCAAACTTCCCGAATCTGCGGAGCTCCGTCGCCAACTGCTCGTCAGCAATGAAAGGTGGAACACCCGAGACGGTGATAAGCATCGATGGAACTGATAAGGGGGACACCTGTACAGATCTGTCCCCGATTACAATACTGCTCGCAACCAGAGCATGGACATTCTCCTCAGTAGCCAGAAACACAACTACAGCTCTATTCATCCTGGACGCATAGCGGATGGCATCAGGGCCCACTTGGGCACCCACAGCCATAAGGACCCCTTTCACAGTAACAGTGTCGTCCGGGGGAAAGATCCGCACCCCCTGGCTGATAGATGGAGGTGACATTTCCAAGGTCACCATCCTCCTCCCCAAAAATCAAGAGTTAATTATGCGGGCAGTGATGGAAAAACGAAAAAAAAAAAAGTTCAAAAGGCCACGGAGTTCCCTATTTCCATCCTCCTTCTTCAGCGCACAGAGACAGAGAGAGAGAGACAGAGAGAGAGAGACAGAGAGAGAGAGAGAGAGATTTTGATTGATTTTTAAAAGATCTTTAATAAACACACTTGTCCATCAGTCAATACAATTTCTATATCATGCTATGTTACACAGAAAATTAATCCCCCAAAAAACGCCCCAAAAAAAGCTGTCCATCATGAACTGAACAGAGGACATTCTCCAGGGACCAGAGGGTCCTGAAACCTTCCACATCCCCATTCCCCATAAAAAACTGAAAGTCCAGCCTGATTCTGGCTTTAAGTAGCCTCACAAATAAAATTTTGACATCAACATCATTCTCAACATTTTCAAGTTTTCTTCTCCGGCTTACATAGATAGCCAACTTTGCCTGTCCTAAAACAAAGTTCAGTAGTTGACACTTCTGCTTAAAACGACGATTGTACATAAAACCACAAATGAAAACCTGCTTAGAGAAAACTTCCTTAAAAATATGAAAAAGTTTTGTGAGAAGTTCAAAGAGGCCACTCAGGCGCTGACATTCAATAAAACAATGAAAAACAGTCTCCCTAGAGGAACAAAAAACACACTGATCACTGACACTGCTGTTAATCACAGAAACAAAAGCATTGACAGCTATAATACCATGCAGGACCCTCCACTGTAAGTCTCCATGTCTCTTAGGGAGAGGGGCTTTGTAAAGAGCCCTCCAGGCAGGCCAATGCCCTTTTCCTAGTTTAAAATAGGCTCTCCAAGGAGTGTCCACACAGGTGTTCAATCGGTCCTTGTTGAGTGCCATCACCACCAGTCTGTAGAGTGCCTTACCACTGGCTCCTCCAAAGTCCACACCAGTGGGAGCACAGAATGCCAGTAAGGAGCAAGGAGCGACGTCAAAGTCCATATAGAGCGTGAGAGAGGGAAAGGGGTCAGTGCTTTCTGGCTGCAGCGTGCCATTGCTAAAGTCCAAGAGTAGGGAGTGCTCAAGTCCATGAAGCTCCTGTTTCCAGTGTGCAAGAAGACCATCGATGAAACGATTCGACCTGACACCAAGATGAGCTGCTAAAGCTGAGGCGTTGTTGAGGCCAGGACCAGCCAGTTCCACCACTTGCTTCAGAGTGAGAATGTTCCTGGAACACAGCCTATCAAGGAAGGTCCTTCCAACTCCCGGCAGGACACCAAGGCGACCACCAAAAACCAGCGGCTCCCTCAACAACCAGTAGAGGGAATCGCATGGCCCTCTTTGTTTTTTAAAAAGAGTCCACACTGAAAAGAGACTGCGGTAAAAACTGGGTAAAGGCAGTGCATTAGAGTTCTTAAAATCCATTAAAAACACAGGGAGGTCTAGCCCAAGCCCAAGGACTCTCTGTAAAATAACACAGGCCAAAGGCCTCCATACCAGGTCCTGGGGGCCCGTCAGCAGTCTCTGTATGAAAGTCAGTCTAAAAGCAGCACCTCTACTAGCTAAATGAATCACTCCTTGCCCCCCCCCTCCTCTTTGGGAAGAAATAACAGGGCTTGAGGAACCCAGTGGAGTCCACCCCCCCCCAAAAAAGTCCACCAAAACAGACTGAATTTTGGACAACAAACCAGCAGGGGGGTCCATGCACATGAGGCGGTGCCACAGGGATGAGGAAACAAGATTATTTAAAATGAGCACTCTTCCTCTAAAAGATATTCTTGGCATTAGCCACTTCCACTTGTTTAGTCTCCCGTTAATCTTCTCTATGACCCCATCCCAATTTTTTTGCTCAAACTGCTGATTTCCAATAAAGACACCAAGATACTTAAAACCTCCTTTTTTCCAAATCAACCCACCCGGCAGCGTAAGCTGATTTTCTAGTTTCTCCCCCACCATCAGAGCCTCGCTTTTTCCCCAGTTTATCTTTGCAGAGGAAAGTTGGCCAAAAAGATTGACACTCCTAACCAGAACGTCAATGTCACTCTGCTTGTTTAGCAGAATGACTACATCATCTGCATAGGCCGACAGCTTGAACGTGGTGTCACAGCCAGGAAAAGTAACTCCTGATAGATCCCTTCTCAGGCAGTGAAGCAAAGGCTCTATGGCGAGGGAGTACAGCATCCCTGAGAGAGGGCAGCCCTGCCGAACCCCCCTCTGGACTTTTAAAGGGGCAGACAGGCCCCCATTTATCTTCAGCACACTCTCAATGTCACTGTACAAGACCCGTATCCTGGCTATGAAGCCTGGGCTGAACCCAAAAGCTGTTAAAACTGTCCATAAATATTGGTGTTCAACCCGATCAAACGCCTTTTCCTGGTCAATTGAAATCAAACCAGTTTCTACCGCCAATGAACCAGAGACCTCCAAAATATCCCGAATTAAAGTGACGTTGTCACTAATCAGCCTGCCAGGCACACAGTAAGTCTGGTCTACATGAATGAGCTCGCTCATCACCTTTCTCAGTCTTCGGGCCAGAGCTTTTGAGAGAATCTTATAGTCTGTGCAGAGCAGAGAGACTGGCCTCCAGTTCTTTAGGCTCTGGAGGTCCCCCTTTTTCGGCAACAGTGTGATGATGGCCCTCCTGCAGGTCGTGGGTAGGGTCCCCCTTTCCAAGCTATCTTGGAGAACCTCCAGCAGGTCTGGACCAAGCAGGGGCCAGAATTCCTTAAAAAAGTCCACAGAGAGACCATCTATGCCTGGTGATTTTCCATTCTGGAGGCTCATTAGCGCCGTATGCAGCTCAGACAGAGACAGTGGAGCATCCAAGCCGGCAACAAGGTCCTCTGAGAGCACTGGAAGACCATCAAGGAAAACCTGGCCCAGTGACGTGTCCTCCCTCCACTCTGCTCTAAACAATTCACTGTAAAAGCTAGCAGCTTGTTTCCTGATCTCTGCTGCTGTGGAGATTGTTCTCCCGTCATCGCCCAACAAGGAGTGAATGAGCTTTCTCTGTCCATTTTTCCCCTCCAGTCCAAAAAAGTACTGGGAGGGCGAGTCCATCAGAGCTACATCCATGTAGCGCGAGCGGACCAGAGCACCCTGTGCGGTGACCCCTAGCAAGCTAGCCAAGGCTGACCTTTTTGACTTAAGAGCCTCTAAGTGCTCCTGTTTTCCGGTAGAACTGAGTAACTCCTCTAGCTCTACCACCTCAGTCTCCAGAACTTTCAAGGATTGGGTCAAGCTACGAGTGACATTTTGAGTGTACTGTTGGCAGAATTGTTTTATCTGTGCCTTACCAAAATCCCACCACATTTGGAGAGAACTAAAAGAAGATTTTTGTTCCCTGTGTGACTTCCATACATCATGAAAAACTCCCTTAAAAAACACATCATTTAAAAGTGTATTATTAAAATGCCAAAAAGCACTCTTACACTTTACATTTTCAATGAAAACAGAACAAATCAGCAGGCAGTGATCAGTGAAACCAACAGGACAGATACAACTATTTTTAAAAACACTCATTTGGTGTTTAAAACCATAGAAACGGTCTAACCTAGCCATAGATAAGAGGTTATCTTTAGCATGGCTCCAGGTGTACTGCCTCTGGTCCCCATGATGTGATCTCCACACATCGGCCATTTCATGTGCCTTCACTAGTTCCCTCAGCCTATTGGCAGAAGCAGGGTGAGGTTCCTGATGGTTCCTGTCCAGTCTGTGGTTTAATGTACAGTTAAAATCACCCCCCAGAAATAAAAAACTATTTGGATTACAGGATCTAACCGTATCTGATAGCATATTAAAGACCCTGATCCTTTCTGCTCTCTGGGTTGGCACATACACGTTTATAAGAACCAAGTTTACGTTTTCAAACTGTACCTTTAGCAAGAGTACATGTCCTTTCACCACCTCTTCTACCTCATAAGAGACAGGCACACAACCCCGAGAGAAAAGTACAGCCACCCCTCCACTATTATTGGATTTGTGGCTAAAAAAAATGCAGCCATCCCACTCTTTTCTCCACTGGCACTCAATGTCTACAGTGCTGTGAGTCTCCTGGACCATCAGCACGTCAAGTGCCTTTAAATTAAAAAGCTTGTATAAAGAGGCCCTTTTTACATCATCCCTGGCCCCGTTTATATTAAGAGTGCCAATTCTAAGGTGGGGCATTAAAAAGGATAAAAATAAGGTACAGTAAAAAAAACACACACATAGCATAAAAGGGAAGAAACAAACTAAGAGTCAGCATGACTGTTAGTAATTTGTGATTTCAGTTTGACAACCAGTTTCTTTAAACGAAAAATTTCCTGATCAGTAAAAGTCTCATTCCCATCATTCAGTTTCATCAGCTTGCGAGCTGATGCCACAAATAACTCCAGATCTGGAAAGTAATTTTCCACTTTCACAGCTCTGCTCCCCTTGGTCACCTGGAGAAATTGCCTAATTTTGGTAAAACAATAGGAGCTTTGCTCCTCCTGCGTCTGCATCATTTCAGACTCAGCTCCACTTTCGTCAGAGACGCTCTCATCTAGTAAATCTAACTTCCCAACCCTACTAGATTTAGCAGAGCTCTGCAAGTTTTCAGCACTTTTTCTTTTTTGTGCAGCTTTAAAAGGATCCTCTTCAACAAAACTACATTCCTGCATTTCTTCGTGAACTGCAACGTTCGTCATGCAGTGTTTGCTCTGTGTGTCCGCTACAGCCTCAAACCGCTCCTCCCCCGCCTGCAAAGTCTGCTCACCCACGTTCCTTCGTTTAACTGCACTCTTACTTACACCCTCCGCCTCTTTACTCCGGGTGACAGGCTCGTCACAATGATCACAGCTGCCGCCAGACAGAAATTTCCCACCATCAATGTTTGGGGGGGCAACTACCGCGCCCGCTGCGGCTACCTCAGCAGAGGCGGCCGCGGACGCGGACGTGGACACCCCCGCAGAAGTAGAAGCGGACGCGGCCGCGACCGCCCCAGCAGAAGCGGGTGCCGCAGCGGCATCCGCCGCACCGCATGTAGCGCTACCCTCCGGACCACCAGAAACAGCGGCGTCACCTTTCTTACCGCCAGTGCTCTTTGTGTTCGCCTTTTCAGGACATGACCTAATAAGATGGCCTTCTGCGCCACACGCAAAACACTTCATGGTTTCAGATGTTGCAAACACCAAGTAGCTAAAGCCGTCAATCCTGAAATTAAAAGACGCGTTCAGTTCAGCAGAGCTGTCTTTCAACACCATGAAACACTGCCTCCTGTGACACACAACATGCTTCAGCAGGGGTGATTTACTACCCAGAGAGACCATTCTGATAGGGGACACAACCTGGCCAAAACGGGACAACTCTCTAATCAGCTGATCATTTTTAACGAAAGGAGGAGCGTTTGAGATGGTGATCCTCCTAGACGGGTTCGCCAGCGGTAAAACGGGAGTAAAAGTGTCACCTATGACCACTCCCTGTGCCACCACCTGATCAGATTTTTCAGTCGAATCCAGAAAGATCACAATTGCGCTGTTCATCCTCGATGCTGATTTTATGCTGCCATGCCCAACCACCTGTCCTACAGCGAGGCTGGCCTCCTCCACAGAACAGGGAACTGTCGGGAGGATTCTCACGCCATGACGCCGGGTTAAGCGCTCAAACTCCACACCACCATCAATCACCGGCATGATGCCGGCCGGGAAAAACCGGCAGCAGAAGCTACCGTTCCCCGACACACTCACTCCAACACTCACACCCCAACACACCCACACTCAACCCACTATATTAAACACACACACCTCAAACACACAAGATAGAGAAAAAGTTAGAAAATACAAAGTTTAACGTACTCACTCGACACCACTCCACACCCCTGCTCCCACAAACGCCCACGCACGAGAGAGAGAGAGAGAGAGAGAGAGAGATTTTTGATTTTTCAACACACCTTTGTCACAAATTCAACAGAAAAACACAACAACTAAAACAACTAAAAGAAGCAATGGAAAAGAAAAATGTCTCACTGACAAGAAATCAAAGACACAAGTAACCAAACAAGGAAAACTAAAACAAAAAACTTGCTTCTTACATCAGGATTATACCATAGATAATTTTCCCCTCCTTAACACAACACAGGATGTGCTTAAAGCACCACATAGCCTCAAAGGTTTCAACATTCTGCATCAGATGATAGTAATTGTAATCAATCACTATTCGAGCCTTAATCATGCCAACCAGCATGTCTTTTACATTACAATCCAGCAGTTGTTCAATTTTTCTTTTCCTACTAACATAAATAGCCATTTTAGCCTGACCCAGGATGAAATTTAAGAGTTCACTCTTTTTCTTAGTCCTCTGTCTATATGGAAAGCCCAAGATAAAAATCTGCTGGGAAAAGACTTCTCCAAACAGATAAAACAGCTTCCCCCAAAAAAACAAACAACAATTGCAGTCTGTTACAGTCCAGAAAACAATGGAACACAGTTTCTTTCTGAGGACAAAATGGACAAACCTCAACAACATTTGGGTTTAAAAGAGAGATAAAAGCATTTACAGCCACAGCACCATGTAAAACTCGCCATTGTAGGTCTCCAACCTTCTTAGTTAATGGTGGTTTATAGAGTGCTCTCCAGGCAGGCCTCACCTCAGGACCCAGACCCAAGTGTTTCCTCCATGGTATATCAGCTCGACCTTTTAACTTATTCACATTTAGAATTTTCACCAAAAGTCCATACATTTTTTTACCAGGAGAGTCACAAATGTTAATGTGCTCAGAGTTTAAAAACACACCAGTGCCATCTTTAAAATCAGGAGATAAAATACTAAAAGGAAAAGGTTCATCAGCAGTTTGTACAGAGTTTTCGCAGTGTAAAACAATAGCAGAGTGTTCTTCTGCAGACAGGCAGTCTCTCCAATCTTTCAACAAGTTCATTATAACTCTGACTGAAGAGACGCCAAGAGCCGAGCACAGGGCAACAGCATTGTCCAAGTTAGGACCACATAAATTCACCAAATGTCCCAGCGTTGTAACCTTTGCAAAAATAAACTTTTTTAAAAACAGAAG